>CM041015.1:16172500-21172500 GCA_022984855.1 Dimocarpus longan | reverse complement strand
TTCCCAATCAATGAGAAAAATAAACAAATTGCTAGATAAGATATGTACATATAAAATAAATAAAAGAATTCAGTCTAGGAATCCACAAGATTTTTAAACAAGGAAACCACACATTTAAAATGGGAGATGAGTAAACAAGGGAGAAATTCCTACATTTAAAAATGGAAATAGGCCTTTTGCATTTGTGATAAAAACCTACACTTTTTTCTTCTACGTTCTCACTCTTTCTCCCTTTTCTCTTCCTTTCTTCCTACGATCATTTTCTCAAACCCTATACTTGTTCTACTCTTTCCAAGACATAAATGGAGCACTCTCTTAGGGCTCCCCCCATATGATTTGTTGGTACTAACTCTTGGGTTGGACCCTTGTAAGCCTAAAAATTTTAAGATTGTTGTCTCCTGTGAGCCCAATAAATCCAATCCAACAACCAAATTAAAGGACTTCGCCTATGATGCAATTTAAAGGGTGGAAACATGTGAATTTACTAACTTCTTTACAATACATATAAGTTTATCTGTATACAAGAGTGCGCATGTGTGAACTCTATGTGTATATAATTGTGTGTGTGTGTACACGCATGCGCATGAACTTTACAAGTATATAAGTAGTGTTGTGTGTGTGTGCGTGTTTGTGTGATCACATAAGCAAAAACACATGTACATAAACATAGATCGTGAACAAAAGAAAACAATTATTATCAATATGAGTAATTACATACATAAATCAGGCCAATGAAGAATCAGTTATTATTATAGACTATTGCAGGCTCTACATATGAGTCCAATCAATTAAAGAATGTGAAAATGGAGGTGAAAAACAGTCAAATAATAACATTGAAGCTGATTAGGGCAGAAACGGGCACTTCAGATGAACATATAATTCAAGTAACATACAAGGAAAAAGGAATTCTAGACATGTCCATGCACTTATGTTTCTTACAATGATGACATAATTCTTACCATAAATTTAAGGAAGAAGAAGGTTTTAGACATGATTAAATGGTTAAGTGGCCAGCCCCAATCATGAGTGGAGTTATCTAATGTTGTCATCGTAGCTTGCTAAAGGTTTTGGCCAAAATGCATCTTACATAAAGTCCAAATATTTCACTCATAAAATAGATTAGAGATCATTGAATCAATGTCAACAAACTTTTGTCACTCAAGGAAACATGTTATGCATTGCTGTCAATGACAGTAACAGATATTGTCAACAAAATATGTGGTCAATCATATTTTTAGCATCATTCTTCATCAAAAAGAACAAAAATTGTATTACAATAATTTTAGATGAGTAATGGATTGGAGAAGAAACTCTATAATCACTGCCTAATAGTCAAACTGATGAGGATTCTCCCCAAACTAGTGTCACATTTAAGCTTTTAGCCAAGAAATCAAGTGAATAACTGAGAAAATATGGAAAAAGAAGCAGTGAGGCGTGAGGCTACTGAGATAAATTAGTTATTTATTGAAGTAAGAGCCTTTAACACATACCACAACCAGTAGCTTTCATTATAGCATTGCTGATAAAAGGAACTTTTGAGCACATCGCAGCCACCACCTGCACAGTCAATTCCTCAGAATACATATAAAAGAGATAACAGGTTCCGTTATAAAAAGGATATTCGTACAATAGTGCTTTTATAAATTTATACATAAACTCTGTTAAAGAAATTTCCAAATGACTCAGCAATGCCAAAAAGGGCCCAAAATAACAATAGGAAATGGCAGATTTTGGTCAAGAAAGATACCAAATTATACTCATTTACAAGAATTATCAAACTCCTCAAGTTCTTTTATTTTTCTTTTTTTATCCAATGTTGTCTTTATACAAATGCAAATATGAACATATGCAACAGCGCTAGCTCAGTAAATATGAAAAATAGAATCAATATTGTTTAATATCACTTTCACAATTTCACAATGCGAATTTTGTTTTAACATGCTTCATGTCCCTCAGAGCAGTATATTATCACATTGTGATAACAAATTCACCTACAAGGGTCCATGAAAAACAAAGCAACAACAGCAATCCAGTGTAAGCCATAAATTTCTATAACAGCTTGAGCAAGACAATCCACAAGAAGTTCATATACTGCACAGACTGATAAGAAGTAGCAAACATTACTTACTGATGGTGGAGTTACTTCCAAGGAAGAAAAATGAGATTTGGGGATAATAAGAGAGTGCCTAACAAATACGATGAGTACATAATTAATAAATAAAGCCCAGAAATTCAAATAATAAGAGCAACATATAAATGATGATATATTCACATGCAAAATCCATTTTTATTATCTATAACCAGAAACTAACATGTCTAGCTCTTAGAACATCAATTCCAAAAACTAGAGAGGAAAATGAATCTTAATATATGATACCTTACCCACGACTCAGTGGATTGATATCCAAAATACAGAGGCACATATCATCTTCATAGAGCTGTAAAATGAAAATTGAAACGAAGTTAAAAAGAGGGCAAATAACTTGAAAGGCAAAACAAGGGCAGGAAGCAACCTTGAGAGCTGGGGATTTTCCCTGTATAATCTTGCAAAAAACGCAGGCCTTATTATCAGGACCAGACGCGCAAGCCGAAACCGAAACTGCCGAAGAAGAAGGTGGTGGTAGGCATAGGTGGGAACAGAGAATGGCGAGCCTCCGGTTCTCCATTCAATTTGTCGTCGTCATGTTGCGTTTCTTTGATTGAGTAGATAATACGAAGCCGGAATTTTAGAGTGAGCTGCTCTGATTGGTGGTTTTGATTTTGAACAGTTATCCAAGTCTGTATTGTTTTTGTCGTACTAGTAATCTAGTATTAGATTGTTGAAAAAAATAAAAAATAAAATATTAGTATTGGGACTGCTCCTTCCTTGTAACGTTTTCTTATGCTCACATCAACAAATATTTCTCATTATTACTATTTTCTTTTTTTTTCTTATTACGTGCGGCGGTTAGGGGTCCATCAAACCAATTGGAATAAAACACTAGTGATGGGATGGAATATTAGTGATACAGTCCGATAACTTGTTTACATACAGAAGATATCAATCCATTTAAGAGTGGAGGATCTACTTACATAAATTGATGAAAAAATATTATTAATGGGTGTATAACTCATGTCATAGGGCATGAGGGCAGTGACGTTTATCAACAGTGCCACCAACTACAATATTTCTCATTATTCTATGCACATGCTTTTTGCCTTTTTCACATGACTTATAATTTTTTTTTTTAATATATAATGTTATACTTTTTAAAAATTTATTCAAAAATCTTATTATTTGTAGCTACCACATTTATTGAGTGATATTAGGTTTTCCAAATCTTTTTGCTCAAAAAATATAGTATGTAAATTGTCAGCATTATATTATTACTCATTTTCATATTCTTCAAAAGCCAAAAACATACATTACATTATTGTAAAACCCTTATTTATAGTCAAACAATTCTCTAATTTCCCTAAAAAACAATACTTCCTAAAAGGAAATAATAACTAGAAAGAAATAATATCAAACAATAAACTGATAAAGGAAATAATATCAAACAATTAAAAGAAAACGTAAAAGGAAATAATATCAAATTTTAAATTAAACCAGTCATTAGTATTTTCAATTTTGGAATTTATTGGAATTCAAAGGATTTTAGAAATCCATTAGAATATGGGTGTATGTAATCCAAATTTGTAAGAATTTCAATAAAATTTTGGTATATTCAATTTAGACTTTTAAGAAATCCAAATAAATCTAGGTATATTAAAAAAATCAATGATTTTATAAGAATTGAATTTTCATGGATTGTGATAGATTTTTTAAATCCTAGGTATAAATAAAAAACCTCATATGAAATCTTGCACTACCCCTAAAGATTTCTTGGGTTTTTTATACATTATTATTTTTTTTTTCTTGGAACAAGTGTTTGTGAATTGAAGGTACGTTATGTGTTTTTTTTTTCTATATTGAATCAGTATTTTCTACTATTTTCAATTGTTGTATTTCCGATTTTGCTTCATGATTCGAGTTTGATTTGCTCTAGGATGAAGTATTATAGAGGTTGAGTACACATACTGTGTGAAGAAAAGTCTGATGTAGTCATAGAAAATATATTAAAGAATTAGTGTGATGCTAGTAGAGCCATAGAAAAAATAAGTAATATATGCATATTAAAGATTTGTTGTATTCAATGAGAGACTGCTCATCTCATATACATAGCCATGATTATTGTGATTTAACACATATAGATAAAGAATTTGTTCTTTTATATTTATTCATAAAAAAAAAAATTATAATATATAGCCATGAAAAAATTAATTATATAATTTATTATTCTTTTATGTTTCACAAGATAGGTATTGTCAATCTATGACTTGATTCATTTATTTGTTCTGAGACTGGCGTTTTTAGGGTGCTGCTTCTCTTGATTATTGTGGGGGTTTTTCTATTTTAGTTGTCATAGATTGACGGTACCTGCTCTGTGATTATTTTAAAATTGTACCTATTATGCGATTAGTTTAAAATCACTTTATTATTCTTTGGGTGTCACAATATATCTATGCATAGGGTGCTACTTATTAGACATAACTCTATGTGAATCTATGTATTCAGTCAACAGCTTTTAAAATCTCCTGATTATTCTTTTAGAGTGTTGCTTCTCTTTATTTTAGGTGCTGTTTTTCTTGATTAATTACCAAAGCCCTCCTCCAATGAACGGTCCATATTCAAAGTGGGTTAAACTTGGGTCCATATCCCATTTCCATTGGGCTTACTAAGTACACCCCACATTCTTATCTTTTAGCTCCTACAATTAATTCAAGATTCATTGGAGAAAAATCAATAGCTGCTAGCCATAGAAAATCAATAAAGGTGATTTGAGACATATAGATAAAAAATCATTAGCTACTACATACTTTTAAGTTTTAACGTAACACCAAATTGACAAGTGTATGATTGTTCCAAAGTAGACTTGTTTAATGAGAAAAGCACAGGAACAACTTGAAGAATGGGTTCTGAAAATGCTTTTAATGTTATTTTATTTTTTGAATTTTTGCTGTTTATGTCATAATTAAAATTGGATTAAAAATAAGTGAGATCCTTAAATTATAGTGGATGATTATTATCTGTTAGTTGTTCATTGTTTTATTTTTTAATTGAGTTTTGGGATTTCCATGTGTGATTAGCATACCTACAAATAGAAAAAACACGACAAGAAAATGAGAAAGCGAAAGACAAAGTTGGAGTAAATTATAATAGTTGGACTGCGGTACAGAGCAATTTATTATTACAACTTATGGTTGAAGCTGTCAATTGTATATAGCGTTATGCTAATGGATTGTTGAGCAAGCAAACACTAGAAACATTAATACTCTCTATTCTTAATGAAAAACTTAATGATAATAAGATCTATAATAATTATCAAAATCGATTGAAATGGTTTAAGACACAATATCAAATATATACTGAACTTATACGTTATAGCTTTGGCTTTGGATGGAACCCAATCACAAAGAGATTCACTACCAACAAAGAAGCATGGGAAAACTATTTTAAGGTAAGGTTCTTGAATTTTTTATTTTATATATATTTATCTATATAGTTTGATAACTACTTAACTTTTTGAGTTTTTTATATAAACTTTTTATTTTTGCTTTTCTTTATAGTCTTATCCAAAAGAATAAGAGTTTTGCACAAAAAATTATGTAGATTATGATGATTTGAGGGCTGTAATTGAGAATGCAAATGCTTCAGGGAGATACGTAGTTGGATTAGGTAATGATATTGATGTAAGAATACTTGGAGTTTAAGATAGACATACTAATATTGAAGATTCTATATATGATGAGAATAATAATGCATTTGTGCAAAATCAACATGAATCATCATACCAAGCTTCACCACTTGAACGATCTACTTCAGCCAAATACTATCAGGGCATGAGTTCAGAGGTTCTTTCAAAAAGCACTGATTAGAAAAAAAGGAATAGAACTGATTAGTAGAGAGGAATATAATTGATTAGCAGCTTGTACTTTTTCTAACAGGTGCTCTTTGAAGGAACCTATGAACTCATGCCCTGATAGTATTTAGCTGAAGTGGATCATTCAAGTAGTGAAGTTTGGTGTGATGATTCAGGTTGATTTTGCACAAATGCATTATTATTCTCATTATACATAGAATCTTTAATATTGGTATGTCTATCTTGAACTCCAAGTATTATTGCGTCGGTATTATTATCTAATCCAACTATATATCTCCCTGATGCAGTTGCATTCCCAATTAAAACCCTCAAATCATCATAATCTATATAATTTTTTGTGCGAAGCTCTCATTCTTTTGGATCAGACTATAAAGAAAATCAAAAATAAAAAGTTAATATAAAAAACCTAAAAAGTTAGTAGTTATCAAACTATATATATAAATATATATATAAACAAAAATTCAAGAACCTTACCTTAAAATAGTCTTTCCATGCTTCTTTGCTGATAGTGAATCTCTTTGTGATTGGGTTCCAAAACCAGAGTTATAACGCATAAGTTCAGTCTATCTTTGATATTGTATCTTAAACCATTTCAATCGATTTTGATAATTATTGTAGATCTTATTATCATTAAGTTTTTCATTGAGATTAGAGAGTATTGGTGTCCACTATTTGCTTGCTTAGCAATCCATTAACATAATGTCATCCATGATTGACGGCTTTAACCATAAGTTGTAATAATAAATTGTTTTGCACTACAGTCCAACTATTATAATTTCCTCCAACTTTGTCTTTCCCTTTCTTATTTTCTTGTTGTGTTTCTTCTATTTGTAGATATACTAATCCCACATGAAAATCCCAAAATTCAATTAAAAAATAAAATAATGGACAACTAATAGATAATAATCATCCACCATAACTTAAAGACTTCACTTATTTTTAATGCAATTTCAATTATGACATAAACAACATAAAATCAAAAAATAAAATAACACTAAAAGCATTTTCAAAGCCCCATTCTTCTAATTGCGTTCTTGTGCCTTTCTCATTAAATAAGTCTACTTTGGACTAATCATACACTTGTCAATTTGGTGTTATGTTAAAAGTATGTAGTAGCTAATGATTTTTTTTATCTATATGTCTCAAATCACCTTTATTGATTTTCTATGGCTAACAGCTACTGATTTTTCTCCCACGAATCTTGAATTAATTGTAAGAGCTAAAAGATAAGTTTGTGGGGTGTACTTGGTAAGCCCAATGGAAATGGGATATGGACCCAAGTTCAACCCACTTTGATTATGGATCGCTCATTGGAGGAGAGCTTTGGCAATTAATCAAGAAAAGTAGCACCTAAAATAAATAAAGAGGAGCAACACCTTAAAAGAATAATCAGAAGATTTTAAAAGCCATTGATTGAATACATAGATTGACATAGAGATATGTATAATAAGTAAGCACCCCATGCATAGATATATTAAAGCACCCAAAGAATAATAAAGTGATTTTAAAATAATCACAGAATAGGCACGATTTTAAAGTAATCACAAAGCAGGTACTGTCAATCTATAACAACTAAAATAAAAAAACCCCACAATAATAAAGAGAAGCAGCACCCTAAAAATGCCAGTCTCAGAACAAATAAATGAATTAAGCCATAGATTAATAATATCTGCTTTGTGAAACATAAAAAAAATAATAAATTATATAACTAATTTTTTCATGGCTATATATTATTGAATTTTTTATGAATAAATATAAAAGAACAAATTCTTTATCTATATGTGTCAAATCACAGTAACCATGTATGTATTTGAGATGAGCAGTCTCTCATTAAATACAACAAATCTTTAATATGTATATATTACTTATTTTTTCTATGGCTCTACTAGCATCACACTAATTCTTTAATATATTTTCAATGACTATACCGGACTTTTCTTCACACAGTATGTGTACTCAACCCCTATAATCCTTCATCCTAGAGCAAATCAAACCTGAATTGTGAAACAAAATCGAAAATACAACAATTAAAAACAGTAGAAAATACTGATTCAATATAGAAAAGAAAAACACATAACGCACCTTCAATTTACAACCACTTGTTTTAAGAGGGAAAAAAAAAATAATAACGTATGAAAAGCCTATGAAATCTTTGAGAGTAGTACAAGATTTTGTATGAGGTTTTTTATTTATACCTAAGATTTAAAAAATCTGTCACAATCTATGAAAATTCAATCCCTATAAAATCATTGGTTTTTTTTTATATACATTTAGATTTATTTGGATTTCTTAAAAGTCTGAAGTGAATACACCAAAATTTTATTAGAATCCTTATAAATCTGGATTGAATATATCGGGATTCTAATGGATTTCTAAAAAGTTTAGATTGAATGCACTCAGATTTTTAAAATCTTTTGAATTCCAATAATTTCCAAAGTTGAATATACACCCCTAAAATATTTTAAAAGTTTGATGTATTTAATCCAAATTTGATTGGTTTTAAATTTAAGTGTATTCAATTTAGAATTGGATAAAATACATTAAATTTTTGGTATATTTAATTAAGATCTGTATGAAATTTAATGAATATAGACGTATTAAAAAAGTTATTGACTTCACAAATTTCATTTAAGTTATAAATTTGAATTGATTTAAATAAATTTTAAAATGATTTTTATGAAGAAAATCCTTTATAACAAATCTCACTGCTAAAGATTTTATTGGATTTTGTTTTAAAAAAAATTAATAAAATCGATATAGAGTCTTATATAATCCTGAACTCTATCAAAATCTATCTTTTAAAAATTTTTGTGGATCTTCAATAAATTCTAGATTGCATACATCATCTTAAAACTCTTTAGGAATTCTACGAAATCTTGGTAATAATAATAAGATTATTTATAGATTTTTTTCCTTATAAAATTCACTATAAAATTCATCAATGGAATAAAATCTAGAAATTCAATGATTTTTTTTTTAATAAATCCATATTTCATTGAGTTTCTTATAAATTTGAATAAAATATAACTAAATATATTAGATTTTATACAGATATAAATTGAATATGAGTAATATTAAATTTCCTAAATATTTTGTTCAAATTCATGCTCAAATGACATAGTATGTGAATCGTCAAAATCCTATTAATTATTATATTATCTTATGATTTATAAGATTTTGATAATTTATATGTCATATTATTTGAATATATATATTTAAGTAAAATATTTAAAAAAATCCATTATTATTCATTGAATATATATAAATTTTAATAGAATTAATTTAAATTTGGATTAAATTTATTCAAATGTTTAGAATCATGAACACACCCGCCGAAATATCATCAAACCCCAAAAACTCTCCTAGTGCCATTAATACCTTCCTAGAATCCCGCTAATCGAATCACGTATGCAAATTCCCAGCAATCTCTCATCAAACGTTCCCCCCACGAAACCCAATTCCAGAGAGGTTCAAAGCTACATAAATTACTGCGGAGATGTAATGGTAAAATGGAATAAAGATTCTCATTTATTGTATTCGTTTATTAAAAAAATAAATAAAAAATAAATAAAAAAAGGAAATTTCACAGATGCCACGAGCACATTCCGCGATTGTGACAACAAAGGCGACTACTTTTGCATTCTCCAAAATTTAAAATTTTTTAACCACGCAAACAATTACGCCACGTTTTACCAGCTCAGAAGTCAGAGGTCAAAATAATACTCCTAAATAGCTTCTAGAAGAAAAATAGTACAAGTAACCGGGACAGTGCAAATTCCAAAAGGAGCCTATAAATCCTCAACTTGCAACAAACATTGGAGCTATCGACGTGTCAAAAGTTTTAACTCCAGTTCACCGACAACCCACGAAGCAATTTACCAATTATAAATAAACAACCTATCTGGGGTCCAGGCAACAAAAAAAGGGTCTCCTTATAAACTGGGGCAGCATCAACAACTACCACCACCATCGCCCAGCCTATCTGCATAAAAGTAGGAGCGGGCATCATCATGAGCGAGAACAAGCAGCATTTAGTCGTCCCAATCTTAGATTTGCAGCGTCTCAACGTCGTATCAGCTCTCGGCCGTGGAGCCAAAGGAGTGGTGTTTCTTGTTACAAACGAGGAATCGAATGACTCTTTTGCTTTGAAGGTGATATTGAGAGATTTAATCGGCAACAAGCTTGATGATTCCAATGACAGCCATTACGGAAGGATTTTTTTTGAACAACAAGCGTTGATGTCCTTTAAACACCCACTTTTGCCCAGATTAAAAGGAGTTTTGTCCACTGATAAGGTCGTCGGTTATGCTATCGATTATTGTCCAGGACAAGATCTTCATTCTCTCAGGAAGCAACAGACCGAGAGCATGTTCGCCGAAAATCTCATCAGGTCAGTATTCCTTTTTTTCTTTTATATTATGTTTTCTCTTATAAGAGATTTATATTATATTTAAATTCTCAAAGTTTTTAATATATATAAATGGACAGATTTTATGCTGCGGAGGTGGTTCTGGCATTGGAATATCTTCACAGTCTTGGTATAGTGTACAGAGATTTAAAACCTGAGAATATAATGATTCAAGAGGACGGCCATATAATGCTTGTCGATTTCGATCTCTCCACAAAACTTACCCCCAAAGCCCCTAGACCTTCTTCTACAACAACAACAGCTCCTATGAAACCAGAGTCGGCCACCAGAAAACAACGACGACGACGAGGGTCGTCTTTGTTTCAAGGGTGGTGCAACTCGGGTATTATTCCTGAAGACACGGTTTTCACGATGGAACCAGAGTCAGAGATCAAGACTGAGACCGATTCTGGCGGGAGGTCAAACTCGTTTGTTGGAACGGAAGAGTACGTGGCACCAGAGATGTTATTAGGGAAGGGTCATGACTTTGCGGTTGATTGGTGGTCACTTGGAATTCTTCTCTATGAAATGTTGTACGGGTTCACGCCGTTTAAAGGTGGTAACAGAAAGGATACTTTTTCTCGGGTCTTAACGAAGCCGCCCCAATTAGTGGGAGAACCCACGGCTTTGAGAGACTTGATCAGCAAGTTATTAGAAAAAGATCCAACCAAGAGAATTGGAGTTGAACAAGTCAAGGCCCACCATTTCTTCGAAGGGGTGGATTGGAATTTGCTCTTGACCATCTCCAGACCCCCTTATATTCCTTCACAGCATTTGGAGGGTAGACAAGGAATTAAACAAATTGATGTGGAATTTGTCGTCCAAAAGCTATTTCAAACTAGTGGTGGTGGTGGTGGTGTTGAAGAAGCTGGAAAGAATAAAGAAAACGATGAAAAGAATAAATGCAATGGAGAGAAGAATGTGCATAAAGGGGCTTGGGTTAGTGGATTGAATAATAATACTTGTGAGACCCATGATGTTATTGAATTTTAGAGTGATATATATATATATATGTATATATACATATGAGAATCTTGTTATGGTATAATTTGTTATTTAATTATTTTGCTTTAGATAGTTTCAATAAAAATTGAATGATAGGAATTGTGTTTTAGGCTTCGTTTGGTATAGCTTCTCTGAGTAGATTTTTTGGAAATAGATATTTTGAAAAAAAGTTATAGATTGTTTTATTGTCAATTGAAAAAACTCTTTTAAATTATAGACGGTTAGTTAAATTATTTTTAAAGTACTTTTAGATTATTAATTTATCAAAAAGGATATAAAAGAGAGAAGTAGTATATTCATTCTAGAAATGTAATTATTTCATCCTTAACCATACAAAATTAATCAGTCATGGTAGTAATTAAAATTTTATTGCTCTCTATCAATTTTTTACTTTTAGTTTAATTAGCCTTAGGAAATAAACCGGTCGTATTTATCTACTTTTTTTTTTTTAATTCATTTCGTGGTTTTCATAAAGTTTATCTATACCCATTTTAGACCCATTGGTTGATTTTATTTCTCTCTCTCTCTCTCTCTTTTTTAAAAATGAAATAAAAAGATTTTATTTCTATTTTTTTCACCTGTACTAATTACAGTGTGTATATTTATATATATATATATATGAACCAATAATAATAATAATAATAAATTACATTATCATCCGAAACCAATTGAAAAAAAAAAACACAAAATATAGAAAACTTACTAGTTAAAGAAAAATTTTCGGATGTTTTTATGAAATGAAAGTAAATAAAAGTGGATAAAAGTGAAGGATATGTGCTTATATATATATTTTTTTAAAAATTGTAATAAGGTTATAAGAGTATATAGATACTAATAAAATAAAATAGGGATAGATTAGACTATTTAATCATTAAAAAAAAAATTCAAAAAGATCTACTTGAAAATTTGAGCTTCTCCAAGTAGATATTTTTCAACTTTTTTAATTCTAAAAGCTCTATTTGGATATCAACTAAACAATATAAACAAAATTAAGTAGAGTTTTTAACATTAAAAAAATACTTTTAATCAATAGATAAACTGTACCAAATATACACTTACATCATTTTGATTGATATGTGTAGTTGATTTGCTAGCTTCATAGCTATCTAATTGAGTACCGAAAAGTTTTTATTATTGTGATTGTAGAAGCCTAGATGCAGTTGATGAGTAAAAAGTTTAGCTAAAGGCAGCTTTAATTTGATTAGATTTTGATGTCCACTTGAATTTAGCAAAGCGTTGTTTTAGGTGATGTTACAAAATATGCAAATTAAATATTGTGGTGGTTGACATCATATCGATCTTAAAGCAAAGAATTGAAATGGAAGGTGGAAATAGAATAATGAACGTGACACTCCAACACTAAGCCCATCCGAACCGGCTGGACGACCATATTATTAAAAAAAATAAAATAAAATTGGCACGTACAGATTGAAACGAGTCCGAATTTTAGTGTTGGTTTGTAAAACTAGAGAGGAACATAATGAATGAAAACCACAAAATTGTTGAACTGCCTCCTTTTTGTATCCTACTATAATTGATGCGTGACAAGCCACCGCATTTCAGTTCGCGTTCCGGGTCAATCAGTTTTCACTTTGCTAAGACAAGGAAAAGTCCAGCACGGCTCATTACAGACGTTGGAGCAAACGTGATTTTTTTTTTTGTGTTGTATGTTTTTGGAAAATTATTCAATGCGTTCCCTTGGTTGGAACCAATCACGTGAAGATAATAAAAGCTAGTAGAAAATTTCCATTTCTCACGAAGGAAAAAATAAACAGACCATGTAATGTGATATACGAAGGGTCCATTACATGCAGTTTACAAGCTAACTGCTTTATCAGTGCCATTAAAGCTTGTAACTAGCCTTAAAATTATCATGCATTGTCCACTGCCTCAATACTAATTGATAAATGCCATCAAAGCTTTTAACTACCCTTAAAATTGTCAAGCATTATCCAAGGCCTAAATCCTACTACAGTAAGGAAAATAATCTCCTTATAACTTAAATTAATATTCAAAATCTCTCTTATTTACTAATTAAAAAAAAAAATGAAATGTTGAGTATTAATTCAAACTACATAAAAAAATAAGATTAACCCATTCAGTAATGTCTCTTGGTCGTCTATTTGAGAGCGTTTATATATTATTATGTAATTGTATATTTTTAAAAATTTATTTTAATGTAATATTATTTAACCCCAAATCTATAAATTTATCAGTAGAAGAATTTCTATGAGATCAAATCTTGCATGAAGTCGATATCTCAATCATTCAACACATTTAGTCGTTAAAGATACAAATCAGTAACAGTTTAACAATGGGCCCAGACGCCTAAGACAACCCGTCCGTTGTAAGTGAATCCGGTGACAGTTGCCTTGGGACAATATTGTTTGTTTTCAAGAATTAATGATTACAGGATTATTTGAATATTTAATTATATAGGCGAGGTGGATCAACTGCCATCATAAATCACTTAAAACGTTGGTCAAAGTTCATTTAAGCCATATTTGATTGTCTTCAGCAACTAGAATAAATTTGTGACACATGAGACATTACTGGTGTTCCAGAGCTTATTTTGTTTTGAATTTTGGCCATCGAATCTAATTGCAATCATATTCATGAGGTTTTCAATAATATAAAATTGTGATAATGACAGCACTATATATTATTTTTTCTAAACGAAAGGGATTAAGTTGCGGTGACTTAAGTCTTAACCACAAAACAGAAAGTAAAATATCGTGGTTAAGAAAACTCTCAACCTTTTAATTCTTAAAAGATAAAACGAATTAGCATCATTATTATTAATTGAGGGGCTGACACTATGTTAGAGTTTCCAACATGCCTGCATGCTTAAGTGCCGTGTATATACTATTTGGATAGCAACTCTCATGTGATGTGAAGGGAGGATCCCATATTTAAGTCTTGAAGGAACGAAGCTCTTCCTTATTTTATTTTTTGATGATTGAGACCAGTCTATGAGACAATTAGGACATAAACACTGATGACATAGCTCAAAGAGTTACTCCCAAATGAGAAGGATTCACTCATACTAAGATGGGAAAGAGATCGATACGAGAGTGGAGGGGAAGAGATCCATACGAGAGTGGAGGAGGAACCCACAAAAAAATTGGAAGAATATTTATTATTTGGTGTCATTCAGTGTCAGTCTATGCATTTGGGAGCATGGGGATAGTTGTTGTACTAACCAACAACGCTAACTATCATTGAATCTTCTTTATTTTGAGACTTGTAAGAGTATAATTGACGTGGGATATATACTCTTACAAGTCTCAAAATAAAGAAGATTCAATGATAGTTAGCGTTGTTGGTGTATATATATATATATTTGTTGGTGTGTATATATATATAACATCCCATGTCAATTATATTCTTACAAGTCTCAAAATAAAGAAGATTCAATGATAGTTAGCGTTGTTGGTATATATATATATATATATATATAAACTTTTTTAACGTTAAAATCTCTTTTGCATTATATTTAATTGGTTGATATTCGAGGGCGGGGTCGGGATTTCAGTCTCAAGGTCAAACTAAAAATATAAATTCAAATTGATTATAAAAATACTAATATTTAAAAAAGTAAGTTGTTAAAAAACTAAATATAATAGCTTTAAATTTTATTATAAAAAATAAATTAATAAATGATATAAAAATAAAAATGGAACTCGCTACATTTTAAATTTAAAAAATAATCTGTAATAGTATATATATTCAATTTCTGAGTGTTTGCCCGTTCAATGTACGTGATTGAAGAGTTTGTAGGAAAATAGTCTTCATCTTATTAAAAAGGCTAGCCTTAACAATACTTATAACTGATAACAATCTTCAGGTGGTAACCATTAACATTAGACGAGTAAGCGCAAGTACAATTGTTTAAGATATATGTCAATCTCGATTACTTACATATATTGCAGTAACTTAATTTCTTATTGTATTTGTGTTAAACCATATTAATATATGATAACTCAAAATAAATTTAAATATATGAACAATTAAATTACAAAATAGTAAAATAAGTTTATGAAAATCATATTAATAATCTAACAGTTATAACTAACACAAGTTTAAAAACGAGATTTAGATTAAACTAAACAGTAATACATGAAATAATAGAAAACTTAATCCTAAAATGGGTTTTGATTCATACTTTAAATGCAAAAGGAAATAAATAAATAATGGGAGTTGATATATATTCAACATTTCCTATTAATCGTTAGAACTTGTAATGTACGTGATCTTTAACTTTTAAATGAAAACAATTATAATTAAGGACTTATTTATAATTACTATATATATATTATATAAAATAAAATCATTTATATTTGACACACGACTGTTTTTTATTGGCCATGTTCATATAACTTGAACAGAGTTATACATATGTATATATATATATATATATATGCATATAATATTTTAGGTCTAATTGGAGAAACTCAAGTTTAAGCTTCCTTAATAAGTTCAATTTGAGTTTTTCTTAAAAGGAAACAATTTTTTTTTTTTAATGCCGTTATTATATTTTATAAATTTCAACATAAAGCAAAACTTAGGTGGTGTTTGAATCTATTTTTGAAAACATTTACATCATTTCTAAAATCAGAAAGTGCTTATATATATGTTTTGTTAGTTATTTTGTAAAATTCATTTTTTAAAGTGGAAAACAGTTTTCACTAATTATAATTAGTGTTTTAAAACTCGTTACTTGCTACTCGATCGGTGACCCAGCGAATAACGAGTAATCGGTAATTTGGCGGATACTCAAAAAGTACTATTTAGGAGGTAAATTATAATTTTTAAAATTTATAAGTATAAACTAAAATTTCTTTAAATAACAAGGATAATAGCGAAATTATCCTTACCATATATATAAAACACACAAAGTCAAAACCCTCATATTCTCTCTCTCTCCCTTCTTCTTTTTCTCTCATCTCCTCTCTTGTCACTCTTCTCTCTCTAACATCACTGTTGTCGTCATCGTTCAGTTCCAATGAGCCGTCGCCGTCGCCGTAGTCGAAGCCCATCTGTCTTCATCATTGTCGGCCCTCTCTTTCTCCTCTACACGATGGTTCAAGTTTCCTTCTCCTCCGTTCAAGTCTCGTTCTCTTCCCCTCCATGTATTCGACACTATCTCCTTAAGTAGCCACCGTCGCTGCTGTCTCTTTCCTTCAGTCGTCGTCGTTGTCGAACTCCGTGAGTAAGGGTTTCACACTTTCACTTATTTAATTAAATTTTCATTTGCATGACTGCGATTTGTTTGTTGTGAGTAGATTTTGGCCCATTTTTTATGGTTTTTAGAATGATTTTTGGTGAATTTGTGATGATGATTGACCAGCCAAGTTGGGTCAAGTTCGCTTGAGTTAGGCTGAATTGGGCTAAGTGCCCACCTTCGGCGAGCAACACCTCCGATCCAGGAGTTCTCGAATCGACGGAGTGCCAATCCATCAGAATCTAACGAGAACTCGACGAAATTCATCGAGTTTTTAAACCATGATTATAATGTAGGAGTGAAAATAACTTTGTTATATTTTTCACAATTTTTAAAATATGTTATTAAAACAAATTATTATTTTTCCCTCAAAACACCTATTTTACTAAATTTCAAAAATAATAATAAATACGATTACATTATTTTCAATTTTTAGAACAACGTTTAACAAATTCTATCAACTCATTGTATTTTTTAAAACATCATTTTCAAAACATGATTTTATGTTTAATAGTAATTTTCAAAAAAAATATTTTAAAAATGATATCAAATACACGAGAACTTAGACATATTTAATTATAATAAAAAATAATAAATATATAATAAATTATTATTAGTACTTTTAAAATGCAATAATTTTTTTTGAGCGTTTCAATATTTCGAGTATATTGTAAAATATGCCATATATATATATATATATATATATATATATATTTGCAATAGCTTGGTTGATTCAATAATATTCTTCACTTTATACTTTGGCCTGTTTAGTTTGTCACCCTTGAACTTAAAATCATGTTTGCATAGTTGAGAAAACCCAATCATAATTATAATTAAGTTAATTCCCTATATGTGAGAATCATTTTTGCAGTCAGCTACCTCTTTGTACCTTCAATTATGTTAAATTTTCGTAGTTGTTGCACATATATTGGTGGATAACTTCAAAAAAAACCAAAAAAAAAAGTCACTAGGTATTTTTTCAGTCACCGACCTTTGTATCATCAAATTATTTTAAATTTTCATAGTTGTTGTGCATGTATTGATGGATAATCTTTAAAAAGTATATTTATATTTTGCGAGTTTGTGACATTTATTGATACATATATACATTTCTCTTATCTTTTAAATATAGGTTGGTCTTTATCTTATTTAACTTCGTACCTAAACTCTTTGACACTCTCAACATGTAGGCTGAGTTTGGGGTTGAAAAGCTACCCAAAGTTGGTTTGTTAGTTAGTTTGTTTTTTATTTTTCGAGTTGCCGTTTGGCATACCTTGGTCCGGGCTTGGATAACATTTGTCGAAATCTCTAATGGAGCATTTACTTCACTTAGAGGAATCGAAATGATCTGGAATCGGAATGAAGTATTAGAATCAAAATAAGTTGTTTACTTCAACTATAAGAATCAGAATCGAAATCGAAATCAGCAGTATTTCCATTAAGTTGTTTACTTTGTTTTGGAATCGGAATGGATTAATTTTAAATTACAAAAATAACCTTAATTAAATTGATTAATTATAATAGTGTGCATTTTTTTATTATAATATGCAGTTTTTTTTAATACCAAATAAAAAATTATACATTACAATTAAAAAAAAAATTACATATTATTTTAATAGTCCGCTATGATAATTAAGAAATTGGTGATGAAAACTAAATGGTGTACAATTTTTTATTATAATATGTAGTTTTTTTTTTAATATCAAATAAAAAATTGTAAATTACAATTAAAAAAAAAACTACATATTATTTTAATAGTCTATTATGATAATTAAGAAATTGGTGATGAAAAACAAATGATGTACAGTTTTTTATTATAATATGTAGTTTTTTTTTTTTAATATCAAATAAAATTGGTTTTTCTTTATTTTGTAAAGAATGGTATAAGAGACATTTTGTCTTAGTAAAGGGAATGAGAATAAGATTCTAATTCCACAACCCCAAATTAATGCGGGACTCACACTTTCATTCCTATTACAGAATAAATTTTAAACAAGTAAACATTATTAATCAATCTCATTCTCCAATCCATGAAGTAAACATACCCTAAAAAATCTTGGAGGATATATGAAATCCACTGTAGCTCACACATAGTAACAACCATGTTTTTATATTCTGCTTCAGCAAAAGACCTAGAAACAGTGGTCTACTTCTTTGTTTTCCAAGAGATCAAAGCTGAGCCTAGATACACATAATAGCTTGTAACTGATCTTTCAGTGTCCGGACATGATGCCAATCTGCATCACAATAAGCTTAAAGTGCAAGAATGTTATTTGAAGGATGAAAAAGACCTTTAGAATGACAACTCTTGAGGCATCCAAGTACATGTATAACTGCATCCCAATGAGCTTAACATGGACTGTTTACAAATTGACTAAGTTGTTGCATGACATAAGTAATATCAAGTCTTGTGAAGCCCAAATAAGAAGTTGACGAACTAACCTCCTATATCTATCTGGGTTTGACAACAAAGAACCTGCATCATTAGTAAACGTGTGCCCTTTTTGGAAGAGGTGATGCTGGTTTAGCACCTAACAACCCTACATCTTTAAGAATATCTAACACATAGTTTCTTTGATCGATGTAGGTACTCGTGGTAGATTGTGCAATTTCAAGACCAAGGAAGTACTTGGCATATCCAAGATCCTTGGTAGTAAATTGGAAGTGAAGAAAATCTTTTACAATAACTATATCTGCTTCATTTATTTCTATCAATGAAACATCATTCACATAGATTACCAAGGCTAGAAATGAGGATGTGGAACCTTTGACAAACAAGCAATTATCATGTGCAGACTGATGAAAACCAAACTATTGTAATTGTGTTTTGAATTCATGATTCCACTGTCGAAAAGCCTGTTTAAGGCCGTAAAGTGACATTTTCAACTTACAAACTTCTCCTTCTTTTGCCTTAGTATACCCTTCTGTAGGTAACCATATAAAAAAGTATTGTTTATATCTAGCTGATGAATAGGCCAAGACTTTCCAGCTACAATGGCCAAAAAAATCATCACAATAACTGACTTAGCTATTGCTGAGAAGCTATCAAAATAATCCACCCCCTTTACTTGATTGTAGCTTTTCGTCACAAGTTTTGCTTTGAGTCTATCAACACATCATCTAGTTTTAATTTAACCTTATAGACCCACTTCGAACCTATTGCTTTCTTACCCGCAGGTAAAGATGTTAGCTCTCAATTATTGTTTTCCTCTAAAGCATTGAGCTCCTTACTCATAGCCTCTACCCATTCTTTATTATTACTAGTTTGATAGTAAGAATTAGGTTCTTGAATGCATGACACATGTGTTAGAAAATTCATATATGAAAGGTTGAAACCAAATGTAGTATAAAATGAAAATGTATTATATGTGTGTTGAGATGATTAAAGAGTTGCTTTAGCCGAAGAGTTATTGCCAGTATATGTAGATGTTGGTTGTATGGTGTTTGAAACAAAATCTTGTAACCATCCTAGTTTATGTCTAACTCTAGTGCTTCTCCTAATTGGTTTTGGTGAAGAAGGTGTTGTGGATGATGATTAGGAATAGTATCTGATGTATCTAGTAAAGATGTATTGGGTAGGTTTGATTGATCATGAAATGGAGTAGAATCACCATCTTCTATATTTGAAATAACAGGCAATGGAACAGAAGGTGATGTAGGAGAAACGTTGATGTATGGAAATTTTTCTTCATGAAAAGCAACATCTCTAGAAAAATAAATGGTGTATGAAAGCATATCATAGACTTTGTAAGTCTTTTGGCCAGTCTCATATCCAATAAAAATACATTTAAAAGCTCTTTAATCAAATTTATCTTTTTGTGGATGAGTGTTAGCCGCATAACAAAGAATTGGACATTTAATGAGGTTTAGGTCTACGCATATGATTTGAAGCATCTATGTCAATTATCCATGTCTCATATTCTAACTCATCAAGTCTATGTAATGAATGGTTTAGAATGGTACCTGCAAAATCTCTCATATGTGCAAAGTTCACATGATTGATAATGTAACATCCTTTACCCCGATTTCCCGTCGGATCGAGAGTCGAGGTGAAGGGCGTTATGGTTCCGAACTGCAAATTCATTTATTCAATTATTTGAAAATTTCTTACTAAAAAAAATGGAATCACCACTAAAAGTTTTTATGATATAGAAAAACTTTAATATCATTTATCTCGTTTATAATTTAAGAAAATCCGGCAGAGTCTCCTCTGTTTTTCTGAAAATCCAAAATTTACAAAAACTTTTAAAGAAAATAAAGACACTTCAAAAGGTTTCTTTCACTTTCTCAACTACCATTTCAGACCTCCCGTCCGACTTCAAATTCACTCCACCACACAAGCATTTTTCAAAATTATATTATTCTGAACTTGATCAATAAATCAAAGCGGGGCACTAACTTTTTCGGAAAAGTAATTTAGGCCACAAAAATTGATATAAAATACAAAAATTCATCACATGCATCGTAGTGGGTTTTACGAATTCCAATTTTATTTATACAAATATATAAAATTTTCAAAACATATGTGAGTCAATGAATATATATAAAAAAAATACGAAACTATTAAACGTGAAAGGATTGTGACTCGTAAGAGACGCGACAACTATCTTCTTGTCCGAATCTATCTACAATGCTTAATCCTAATTTATGCGTAGAAAATTCAACGCGCAAAGTGTTTCTATTTAAAGGGGGAAAGAGGTATACACTAAATTTTAAAAATCTATCATTTATTCAAATTACCTTATTGCGAAACAATATTATCTGAAATCCTCAAATTTATATAAAAATCAACTCAAATTACTAATAAATGCACATACAAAATACACACCATTTAGTATTAATCGTATCAAATCGATCTATAAAAATTTGTTTCAGATCATGATGAAAGCACAGTACTAAAAATTTTGACCTATCAAATAAGTAATCATATTCCTATTATTTCCTTAAACAAAATAAAACGATTTTTATTTAAATTATTGTTATTATGATTATTATTATTATTTTACTATCAGTTGCAAACTAACATTTTACAATTGCTTAAACTTTTACCACTAATTTACCAAGAACCCAATTTTTATATTATAGTGCCAAATTTCAAATTTCTCAAGTTTTTATCTAAATTTCACAAATAAATCAATTTACTAATATTAGCACATATAAAATAAATGAGACTCATTATAAAGCATATCAATCTGATTCTTTATTTATTTAATTATTTACATTTCATAACAAATTTTGATAAAGACAATTTATAAAAATAATTTCGCGTATCAAATACATCCTAATCATTTAACAATTTTCAAACATAATATTAATACATTTTCATTTAATAGATTTCAAACATCACAACATAGTTTTCTCTTATATCTTTACAGCGCCTTTCGTAAACTCTAACACGATACCATGAACCGAAATTCGGGTCTCAGATAGAATAAACGACGTTCCCGACATCGGCCACTCGGTGACTACCCGTCGGGTCGCCTATCACATATCACAGTCAGTTTCGACTTCAGAACCGAACACCCAGTGCCTCTCATAATCCATTCATCGAAAACTACGTATCGGTATCGGTATAACGGCGCAGTACTGCTATATTACCCTATTGGCATGCCAACTACCAGTCCCCACCTACCAATGTTCAGGTTTACGCGGGCCCTTTCTCAATTTTATTAATCACAAATTTCATATTTTGATGACTTTTGTTTCTATATAAAGATTTCATTCGGAAAGCGATAAATACAATTTGAGACACGCATTTTCCTATATATATATATAATCAAATTATCAATATAAACATCGAAAAATTCTATTTTTCATTCAAGGAACGCATTAAATCCTTCCCAAAGTGTCTTTCTTCCGATATATGCTCGGTCAAGACACTGAACTTATCTGTTTCTTTCTCGTTTTTATTTAAAATTCATTAAAATCATATTCAAATAATCTCTTTATTCCAATTCATCGAGATAATTTCATATATTTCACAATCAAACAAAATTTCAATTTAAATTCTATTCTAACATCATTCAAAATATATCCAATTTACATAAAATCAAAAACCCAATATAATTACTATATTATTTCAATCAAATTTATAATATTTCAAAAACTTATAAATACGAACTTTTAGAAATAAAATGATATTTTCAAAGGAAATGTACATAGATATTTTTGGGCTTGAGTTTGAGATATTATCTCAAACGCCTACGTACCCATTCTATCATTGGGATCAAAGCCTTCGTAGTTCAAACAAACTTTTATTACAATTATTATTATCAAAATAATTTCACAATACGCTCGATTTCTATTTTCAGTTAAACATATATATTTCTCAAACTTTTTATTTTTCATTACATAATGTCACAAAATTATTTATGCTATGATTTCACATAAATATGAAATTAATTCAATTAAAAATAACAATATTACATAAGTTACGGAATAATTAATTTATTTTCAATACATAATATACACTGAAATATACGTAAACATACTAAAAAATTTCATTTTAATCATTTTCAAATCTTAAATCATTTATATGCAAAATTGGTATAACTCGATTTCTAAATATAAACATAATTATCAAAATACATATTCTATACTCAAATACTAAATTCTAATACCTAATCATTAAATTAATAAACTAATTAAATAATTTTCTTCGATCAACACTTAAATAAATAAAATCTGAAACATATATAAACTTTTATTTCAATCGTAAAACATAATTTATAATCCTAACTCAATCAATTAAAAGTAAATCTATCCACTTACATAATTCTTTTATTATTTATTTATTTATTATCTTAATATTTTATTATACTCTCTTTCCACTAACTTCTCTATGTATATATATTTATTTCTCTTGGCATTTAATTGCCGGTCTTCAATATATATATATATTTATCCAACAAGTCCCACTGTTAATAACAAGTATAACTACATATATTTCTATATATTTTTCAAGTAGATCCCACCACTAACATATATATATATATAAGTATATATATATATATATATATATAAATCACACTTATAAACAAAAATCATCACAAAATTACATATCCATGCCATTTATTTCATAAATTCTCATTAGACGCGAAATTAAACTTGATAAATATATGAATTTTAGTAATTTTTGAGCTTAGAAATAGGTAGATCATACAAAAATTAAGAGATTAAAGCAATTAAATGGAAAATAAAACAAAACAAATTGAAGAAAATGGACAAGAAGACTCACGGCAACAGAGCAGAAGCAGAAGCAGAGTCGGCTGGGCTGGAGCAGAAAAACAGAGTGAAAAATCTGGAACTCTTGGGTTTTATAATAACCAACTTTTCATAATTATGTTTTTGCCCCAATATTTTTGATATTTACAAATTAACCCCAAAACTTTTTATTTTCTGTATTTACACCCCTACTCACATACTAACATCCCATTTGACACTCTTGACACCTCACACTTCCACTAACTCATTTAAACTTATCCATAACCTTATGTTATCCACAAATACATAATTTATTTTAATGAATAATAATAATAATAATAATAATAATAATAATAATACTAATAATTATATAATAAATCATTGATTTAACTTAAAAATTTTTCCTCATAATACAATCTAATTTCACCATCCTAACATTCCCATTTTGCTACTTATTTTATTTAAACTCAAAAATAATTCTTTACGGGGCAAAAACATTTTCAAAAATATTAAATTTCATCCGTTAACAATCAAAACATTTTACAATTACACGAACTTCATTAAATTTAAATTTATTTTCATTTAATAAATTACTTATTAAATCAACGAATATAAATCGGACGGAAATAATTATCGGGGCGTTACAGATAACACCTACAGCTTTTCCTTTCATGAACTTGGCTACTTCTTATTGAATCATATTGACAATTGTGATGTTCATTCTTTTCCCTTTGTATTAACCAGCTTAGACTCGCTGTCTAATAGTGTCTCAATCATATTGGCCCTTTCTTCGCTTTGTTGCTTACCTTTTTGCTCTTTCATTTCTTTGTACCAGTCTGGATATACATGGAGCTTAAAACAAATGTCCTTCACATGTCCCTTTGTCTTACAAAACTCACAGAATCGATGACATTTTTTCCCTACATCTTTCTTTTTATATGTACCTTTTCCTACCCTATCTTTCTTATGGTTTTGTTCTCTAGCAAGCATAACATTATTTTCAACACTATCTACAAAAGCAATATGTACCTACCTCTCTGCTCTTCAACCTCAAAACCATAAAGTAAGCTTTATTAACACTAGGCAATGGATCCATCAATAAAATTTGATTCCTAATATGATCATATGTATCATTTAAACCCATCAAAAACTATATCAAATGATTAGAAGTTGTTATCTTTGTCATCGACTTGGCTGCACCACAGGTACATTGTGGAATGGGCATTAAATAAGTTAATTCATCTCACATTTTCTTCAGCTTTGTAAAGTATTGCATTATTGTCATGTTACCCTAAGAAATTGAACTAATTTCTCTCTGCAATTGATAGAGAAAAGGTTTTTTACACTCTCTAGACCTCTCTTCCAATTCGTTACACAACTCTTGAGTAGAAGTTCTATTTAGAAAAGCTTTAACTATTCCTTAGAAATTGAATTCAAAATCCAATAAGTTACCATACAATCAACCCTATTCCATTATTCAAAATCTAATGACTCAACAATAGGCATCATACACTTTCCATTCACAAACCCTAGCCTAACCTTAGCACCTAAGGCTATTTTCATGGATCGACTCCAAGAAAGATAATTATTATCTGTCAATGGAGTCGAAAACAATACCATTCTAAGATGATCTGAGTTCTAAAGATGCAAGAGATCTCCATTGTTGAACGACCTGATCTCTACCGAATCGTCACGTCCTTTGCCTTCATTCGACCTAGACCTAGAGTTCCTTAAGTTGCCCACCATCAACATAACCGAGCAAGTTGATCAATATCAGAATCGCAACTAATCAACGAAGTAAAAAGTTTCGAGCTAGGACCATATCATCCTGCTCTGATACCATGAACAAGATATTATTGTAAAGTAAAGTAAAACAGTTTTGGGAGCAAGGAATGATTTTTGTATTCATCATCCATCTAAATAGAAAACATGAGTAAAGTTTATATAAAAAAAAATCAACTAACTATTCTTTCCATTGTTCTCCTACTGCCACTTGGCATGTTGACTAACTGACTTTTAACTCAAAACTAACTCATAACCTTCTTTTATTTACAAAGCTACACTTACATATATATATATATATATATATACACACACACATACAAGTTTACATATTTGGATCGGGCCATGGGTTTAGAGTCATCTTGTATAGACCCAACTCATAATCCATTAAACCGAGCATTAAACATAAGCAATAATAACCTTAGTTTGCAAAGGATTTAAAGTGCTTTGAGAATGTTTTTATGGTAAAGTTCATGTAATTATTTGTAAAAAGCATTTGAATCCCTCGAAATTATTGGGACTTATACTACTGACGATTCAAGCTGAGTACTCTCAATTACAACCTGCTATTGGTAGAAGGCCATCTCAATCTCAAGCTGCTATACTTTAAGCGGGGCTCTACTCTATGGCCACGAGGATTGGTGGTGTGAAGGCGTCCTTGCCTGCACGTGGTGCTGATCGGCTTGACCACACCAACCACAGACTTGTCTCTGCCTTCTTCAATTGGTTCTTCTTTTCACTATGCACAGGTGGCCTTCTTTCCGCAACTTTTATGGTCTGGATCCAAGATAATAAAGGGTAGAACTGGAGTTTTAAAGATTTCAGTCGTAGCCTTAGCTTTGTCACAATGCATTTTCATAATTGGTTTTCCAATTTATACATACAAACGTCCGGGTGGAAGGTCTGTTACAAAATTTTTTTAAGGTACAGTTACAAGAAGGCTAATACAAAATTCATCCTTATTCAATTGTTAATAGACTCTTCTTGCATGAGACATACTGTCCGCTCTTCAATTTTTTGGCATTGTTGGTTGTCAAGGTACTCGCCTCTGTAGTTTGCAATAGAAAAGCGTCACTGTAAGAGATAGAGAAATCAGAATGCAATTTCAGAATTATGGACTTCACATGATAACAAGTTCAGGTTAGTGTTTCTAAAATTTAATTGCTTGGTTGCGGAAAAGATTTGGTGGTCCAGTTTGTGGGAAGATTCAACGGTTGCTTTCTTGGACCATTTAAAATGTTTCCACACACACACATACATATATATATATATATATACACACACATATGTATATATAAGAAAATATCTACAGTTGCACAGGCTTACCGCGTGTTTAGTGGACATGCTTGCATAGAGTTTTTCCAATAATTGTGTATTTATCATCATGAAGTTTGTGATTTGACAAATAAAAAATGATAATAATTATTATGCACGTTCCTAGGTAAAGCATTATGTGATACAACGTAAGTGCTGCTGTCAGCTGAGATTGACGAATCAAGGATCTTTGTTGGCCTCCTTCCAAGGGAGCATTATCATAATAGCTCCCACGCACAACTGCTAATATTTTCGATTCAAGAAGAGAAAATGTAGCTAAAATTTTTCATGAGTAGACTAGAAAAAATTTTTAAATGAACTTTCATGATATAAAAATATTTTATAAATTAAAAAAATATTTAGATATATCTAATTAAAGGAGATATAACAAGTTTTAGAGGTTGTTTATTTTTTTCACTTAAAATTTAACAATGTTAAATGTATATATTAAATTGTTTTTATTTATTTTTTTAAATGGTCAAGGAAAACTATCCACAAACAATTGAAAAAATTAAATAAGAATTTTAAATTTTTCACTTAATTACAAATCATTTAATAACATTTAAAAGTTTTTATTCCAAATTTATCATCCCCAAAATAACATAATTTCAAATTTATCCTAATTTTATATTACTTATTATTATTTTTTTTTTTACATTGATACTTATAAAAATTCTATTTGAAAAGGAAAACCTAAATATATTTCATCCCAAATTGTCTTGAAATTAAACTAATATATTTTAATTTATAATTTAAACATTCATTTTTCTAGTTATTTTTCTTAAATATATTAATATATTTAAAACCCTAAACATAGTTAATACTACTATATTTTTTAATCATATTTTAATTATAAATAAAATATTATAAATATATACATAAAAATATTTTAGAATTTATTAAATTACTTATTTTCAAATGTTTGTATTAAACTAATTAAAATTACATAACAACAAATAGTAAAAATGGTATAAATGTCAAATTACTAGTTTTCAAATAATTTTAACTTTTAAAAACAAATAA
The DNA here is from genome assembly GCA_022984855.1 of Dimocarpus longan. Taxonomy (NCBI): domain Eukaryota; kingdom Viridiplantae; phylum Streptophyta; class Magnoliopsida; order Sapindales; family Sapindaceae; genus Dimocarpus; species Dimocarpus longan. The sequence continues at coordinate 21,144,578 of CM041015.1, read as the reverse complement.
ATTTATAGTATATTCAGAAATAAGAAAGAAAAAACAAACATATTATTCAGGATTTAGGTTTCAGTTACTATTTAATTTTCAGTCTTCATTAACACTGTTAAGTCTTTTGATAAAAAAACAAATGACATCTTACTTACTCATTAAAATTCATATTATAAATAAATAAAATAAAAGTAAAAAAGAATGAATAAAATATGAAAGAAACATTAAATGTAAGTAAAATGAAATATTAATTAAGTAACTAAAGATATTTAAATGATCAAGTTTATCAAATATGAATTATAACATAATAATTACAATTTTTCTTTAGACATAGAAAAACTACATTTTGACAATCATAATTCACAATTACTACCACACTTTTAATTAAAGAGTGCATCAGAAAAAACATAAAAAAAAATTAAATTTAAGTAATATATTATACAATTAATATTATAGTAAAAAAAAAAAAAAAGAAGTAAAATGTGAATAATTTAAGTAAAATTTCGCATTTAATGTATGAAAAAAATTATTATATGTAATATTTGAATAGAAATATAAGTATAAATAAGAAAATACATATAATAGGCTTGGAATAAATATGTATTTATTTTTATGTCAAAAGAATAAATAAATGAATAGATATATATATTATTTTTAAATAAATATAATTTACTGTTATAATTTTTTTTCAAAGGGGGCTAGGTTAGGCTTGAGTCTGCCTAGCCCCCACGATGCTTCGTCATGGATAGATCGTGACACCATTTTAAAATTCCTACCCAGTCATTATCGGGATTGTCTGTAACCATCATGCTTGTTTCCATAAATTCACACCAACGCTTTGCTCACATTTTTGGAAACGGAATTTCAGCACATCACAACATCTTCAGCCCCTTAAAAGGATTGGACTTGGATTAGCACTACCATCAGGGTCCATGGTTGTGGCTGCCTTAGTTGAAGCTATGAGACGCAGCGCTGCTGTGGAGAGTTATGTGACACTGTCTGTTTTTTAGCTAGTTTGGCAATGTCTTCTGCTAGGCGTCTCGGATATGCTCACTCTAAAAGGAATGCTAGAATTTTTCTACTCGGAGGCACCTCATAGCATGAGAAGCGTATGCACTTCTTTGTCATGGTGCTCTACATGAAGGGGGCATTTTCTTAGCTCAGTACTAGTTTCCATTACCAACCCGGTAAGCAGAAGATTTGGTTGAGAATGGCTCCGGAGGAAACGATTTGAATCACCCCCGTTGGGATCTTTTTTATGCCTTTCTTTGTATTCTAAACTTGCTAACTGTTTTAACTACAATTACAGTGCCAAGCGGTATTAGCATACTTGTTTATGCACCTAGGTTAATGCCAAGACCCTTGAGGCAACAATGTCGTAGGATTAAATCAATACTGTAATATGTTTGATACAGTTGAGATTAAATTAAAACTAATATTGTTTCATACTTGGTGTAATATGAGATTGGAGAAAAAGTAATTATATTATATATATAATTGATATCGAGAGATTAGTTAGTATAATATTATATAAATATAATTTTGAAAGTCCTAAATAATGAACACTAAGAATATGTTATTACAATTTTTCTCTTTTATCGAGTTAATATGCAATAGAAAAATCAATCACAAGAACCAAAGAAAAAAATAGGAGAAAGAAAATGTGCACAATAATATTATATAGAAAACCGTAAAAGATAAAAGTAGATTGCAAAAATAGCATCCATAGCAAGGCCCTTGCCTAACTATCTAACCCTCTATATTACTAACAGCCTGATCTCGTCGTACACAAACCAAGTTGATAGCTCTATCTATTGTCTTGACCTGTTACACTCTTAAATTCATTTTCTTGATTCGCTCATTCACAAGCGATACAGACTCTCCTCATTCATTGACACTTTAAGAAAGCAAGACTACAAGATGATTGAACCAATCAAGATCATGCACACACTCATAAATATGGATGCAACCATAAATAATTTACTTGATCAAAACACAATATAAGAGTTTAGACGTAATTATGCTCTTACATCAAAATTTTAGATTCTAGAATTAAAAAAGAAAAAAATATATATCTGTCAATGGCTCTCATGCTTTCATGTAATTAAACACAATGATTAATTATGTAAGAGAGACAATTATTTATAGCAAAAGATATTCATACTTTAAAACGGTTTAGAAAACACGGTTTAGAAAACCTTTCTGGAACAACATTCCTATTTCAACTCAAAGATGATTTAATGTTTGGTCAAGAAAACAATATCAAGTTAATATTCAACTCAATTTTCGCATATTTATCCCTTAATTAATGTATTTTTATTCCTTAAAAATTTTCAAAAAGTTCGGAAGGAAAATATGCAAAAACGAAAAAGAAACTTGTGCTTGGAACGGACTTGATGGGTGTAAGGTGGACCATGACAGTGATCGCTAGCAGTAACACACTACTGGCCATCATTGGGTCCACCGCCCAACGGTGGGCTAGTGTAGTGGTCCATTGGGGCTCTCTCAGTCTTGATGGTTTTGATCATAATTTTCTCATTTGACCTCATCCTCTAGTTTCAAAAAACTTTTCTATATCTCAAAAATGCCCTTATTACTAGACCCTTATGTTATGAATGCACAACTATGGGTTACAAAACTACATGCTTAAACTCCTAGGACATGATTTACTAAATACATGACATTAAAGGCAAACAAAACATTGGTTGATCACATCAATTAGGAACTTACTTTCTTTAATCAATCTTTGAGACTTGCTAGCCACTTCGGGTGATCATATCTTGTAGTTCGGATCTTCAAGCTTCATCATTTATCATCAAATCCAAGAACTAAGCCTATAAAGCTAATGATACTTTTGAAACATCTTGACATGAAATTAGCCAATTACAAAAATATTAAACTAACAAATTTTTGAATAAAAAATTAAATAATTTTAAAAATAATAAAATTACTTGCAATGAATGTTTAAGATAAAAAATATATATATATTAAAATATTTAAGCTTGTCTGGGGTTGAGCCCTCAGTTTTGAAGGCGAACTTAAACACAAAAATTAATTGGGCTCTAAAAACTCTACGTAAGATAGAATTTAGTTTTTTAGAATATATTAAATTAATTTTTAAATATATTTAAAATACAAAACATAAATAATAATATAAAAACAATAAATATAATTATTTAAAATGAAAATTGTTATTTTTTAATTGATATTAAAAATATCAATTTTTAGAAGATTAAAATAAAAAATTAAAACAATATTAAAATATATTAGTATTTTATGTATGTATAACTAATAAAATAAGATCTTTAAAAAATAATAGTAAGATATGATGAGGGAGAAAAAACATTGAAAACAGAACTTGTGAGACTAAAAGCCTCCACTCCCAACTCCTATGTTAGTACCTGTTATATGTGTTTTTGGGATACCCCAAATGGGCTGGTAAAAGTCCAAAAGCCCAGCAGACAGAGACCTAATTTACCAGGCTCCAGCTCTTCAGGTCGCTAAGCTCCTCGGTCGCTAAGCTCCTCGGTCACTAAGCTCTTCAAGTCGCTGAGATACTTCAGGTCGCTAAGCTATCTTCAGGTCGCTAAACTCCTCCAGCTCGTTTTAAATAAGCTCCAGGTCGCAGCTCTAACTCGTACAATAACGTGACGTGCATGGTCAACCATTTCAGATAAGTAGCAGCATGATTTACTCAACCACTACAGCATGGGTAGAGTCAGTAGACTCAGACTTTTTGACAGAAGGCCTTGGAAATTGTATTATGCATTTAATGTTTTTCTGTTACTGTAGCACCCCCTCCCTTTCTATAAATAGGAGTAAAATCTTAGCAAAAGCAGGAGGTGTTTTCTCTGCTCTCTCTCTCTCTTTGTACCCAGAAAATACAGTAATAACAGTGACTGCCACGACCAACGGTGGAGGCGCCGTGGACGTAGGCCATTTTTAAGGCCGAACCACGTAGATTTATGTATTTTTCTCCTTTCTCTGCTTCTTTTCTTCTTCCTTTTTGCCTATGGTCTCCTGCTTTTGTTTTTGTTTTTCGTTGATCTGCGGCATTGAACTCAAGAATCTCGTTGACTAGAGATCCGGCTTATCTGACCAGATTTTGACGTCAACATTTTGGCGCTAGAAGGAGGGCCCAACTGCAGATTTCTCCAGATTTTCAGGCAGCCATGGCAAGGGGAAGAAAGACTAGGAGCTTTAATGCAGCAATTGCAGGTGAACCAGAATTCCTGGGCAATGTTGCTGAAAGTCAGCTCGCCCAAAACGAGCTCTCTCCAACCTCCCATCAGCTAGCTTCGACAATCTTACTGACTAGGGGGCTTTAAGAGCTGCATCAAAGACCCGATTCTCAGCCTGAGCCCTTAGCTCCCAGTTCTCAGGTTGAGCTCGCAGGTCTAGCTTTCAGCTCCCAGTTCTAAGGTTGAGCTCGTAGGTAAAGCTTTCAGCTCTCAGTTTTCAGGTTGAGCTCGCAGGTCTAGCTTTCAGCTCCCAGTTCTCAGGTTGAGCTCGTAGGTCTAGTTTTCAGCTCCCAGTTCTAAGGTTGAGCTCGCAGGTAAAGCTTTCAGCTCCCAGTTTTCAGGTTGAGCTCGCAGGTCTAGCTTTCAGCTCCCAGTTCTAAGGTTGAGCTCGCAGGTAAAGCTTTCAGCTCTCAATTTTCAGGTTGAGCTCGCAGGTCTAGCTTTCAGCTCCCAATTTTCAGGTTGAGCTCGCAGGTCTAGCTTTCAGCTCCCAGTTCTCAGGTTGAGCTCGCAGGTCTAGCTTTCAGCTTCCAGTTCTCAGGTTGAGCTCACAGGTCTAGCTTTCAGCACCCAGTTCTAAGGTTGAGCTCGCAGGTAAAGCTTTTGGCTCCCAGTTTTCAGGTTGAGCTCGCAGGTCTAGCTTTCAGCTCCCAATTCTAAGGTTGAGCTCACAGGTTTAGCTTTCAGCTCTCAATTTTCAGGTTGAGCTCGCAGGTCTAGCTTTCAGCTCCCAATTCTCAGGTTGAGCTCGTAGGTACAGCTTTCAGCTCCCAATTTTCAGGTTGAGCTCGCAGGTCTAGCTTTCAGCTCCCAATTCTCAGCTCGCAGGATTGAGTTCTCAGGTCTCAGGATGCTCAGTTCAAGCTCTTAACCTTAATGAGCTCTCAACTAGCTAAGCCACGAGCTCTCGAACAACAAGCATGAACATGCCACTCATTCATCCTCGCTATAGAGGCATATTTATATGTACGGTAACATTCTGAGCTTCTATCATATACTTTATGCGCTGTGCCTCATCTTATTGATCGGGTTCGCGAGCTCCCTGCCTATACCTGAGGGTCCCATGGAAGGCGTTAGAGGTGAAAGGGTTCAGTTTCGAGCATCCGCGCCCTGCCTATGCCTGAGGGTCCCATGGAAGGCGTTAAAGGTGAAAGGGTTCAGTTCCGAGCATCAGCGCCCTGCCTATGCCTGAGGGTCCCGTGGAAGGCGTTAAAGGTGAAAAGGTCCAGTTCAGAGCATCAACGTCCTGCCTATGCCTGAGGGTCCCGTGGAAGGCGTTAAAGGTGAAAGGGTCCAGTTCTGAGCATCAGCGCCCTGCCTATGCCCGAGGGTCCCGTGGAAGGCGTTAAAGGTGAAAGGGTCCAGTTCCGAGCATCAGCGCCCTGCCTATGCCCGAGGGTCCCGTGGAAGGCGTTGAAGGTGAAAGGATCCAGTTCCGAGCATCAGCGCCCTGCCTATGCCTACGGGTCCCCTAGATAGGGGTTAAAGGTGAAAAGGCCCAGTTCCGAGCATCAGCGCCCTGCCTACGCCTACGGGTCCCCTAGATAAGGGTTAAAGGTGAAGGGGTCCGAATTGCCATGCCATACAGCCAAAAGGTGTGCAGACCAGCAGGCCTCCAAACTACCTAATCGGTCAGCCTAGTCGGCATTACGTTGTACAGCTCGGGTTATAACCCTTAGAGCACAGCTGAGGTTACGACCTCGATAACTTTTATTATATACAGCTCAGGTTACGACTTTTAGAGCACGGTTGGAGTTTATATATCTATCTGTTCACCTCTCGCCATGCCACGGGCCCCTACGCCTCCTCAGCACATCGCGAGATGTTTGTTATTACTGATGTTTTTACTTTTGAGTCCACAGGAAATTCAGATGAAGCAAATGCCTAATAGGCCTCACCGCCAGGCAGATCAGCAACATGCTTCTAGTATTTCTCCATCTCATCGAGACAGCAAGCTCTTATGCACAACAGCTTTTACCAGCAAGTTCAAGCTCCCAGTCCGTAGAACGAACTAGGAGCTGGGGGGCTTGTGTTATATGTGTTTTTGGGATACCCCAAATGGGCTGGTAAAAGCCCAAAAGCCCAGCAGACAGAGGCCTAATTTACCAGGCTCCAGCTCTTCAGGTCACTGAGCTCCTCGGTCGCTAAACTCTTCAGGTCGCTGAGATACTTTAGGTCGCTGAGATACTTCAGGTCGCTGAGATACTTCAGGTCGCTGAGATACTTCAGGTCGCTAAGCTATCTTCAGGTCGCTAAACTCCTCCAGCTCATTTTAAATGAGCTTCAGGTCGTAGCTCTAACTCGTACAATAACGTGACGTGCACGGTCAACTATTTCAGATAAGTAGCAGCATGATTTACTTAACCACTACAGCATGGGTAGAGTCAGTAGACTCAGACTTTTTGACAGAAGGCCTTGGAAATTGTATTATGCATTTAATGTTTTTCTGTTACTGTAGCACCTCCTCCCTCTCTATAAATAGGAGTAAAATCTTAACAAAAGCAGGAGGTGTTTTCTCTGCTCTCTCTCTCTCTTTGTACCTAGAAAATACAGTAATAACAGTGACTGCCACGACCAACGGTGGAGGCGCCGTGGACGTAGGCCATTTTTAAGGCCGAACCACGTAGATTTATGTATTTTTCTCCTTTCTCTGCTTCTTTTCTTCTTCCTTTTTGCCTATGGTCTCCTGCTTTTGTTTTTGTTTTTCGTTGATCTGCGGCATTGGGCTCAAGAATCTCGTTGACTAGAGATCCGGCTTATCTGACCAGATTTTGACGTCAACAGTACCAAATGGCTGATTGGATTAATTTAATCACAACCTAACCTTGGTCATCAAAAACCATGAACCATTTTGTATAAGAAATATTATATGCAACCTCACACTAATTAAGAGATTGTGAAGTGAATATCTCATAACAGAGCATAAAAGTTATTATAAGTTCTTCAAATCACAATCCAACCTTGGTCAACAAAAACCATCTTGGAGGTCATCCTAGTGTCAATTTAACTAAACCGTTTTGTATATGGAATATTAAATATCTCTCAAATTTATAAATATATTTATCAACTTCATACTAATCAAGAGATTGTGAAAGGAATATCCCATAACATAGCAAAAACTTATTACAAGTTTTTGAACTAACACTAAAGTGTTGAAATGAGTTTTAAAGAGTACTAATTGTGTAAACTTTCAAATTTCCGTTCATTAAACTCTTCAAACTCTCTTTACTTATGGAATGAAGGTTTACTGACTCAACAAGCTCACAAATACTTATTCACTCCTTTTTACTCAAGCTTGAAAGCTCACTCGTCTTTAATCTAGCTCTCATGCTCACTTTTCTTTCACTCAAGCTCGTTGAAGTTCAATCACCCTTCCACTAAAGCTCGCTCACGTCTCTCACTTAAACAAGATCAAAAACCGTAGTTCTTATGTCCATTATTGACGAGCAAAGACAATGTGCCATCAATAATTTTCAATTTGTCAATATTGTCGTGCTTATTGATACTGTTTTTCCATATACGTTTTCAACTTCCTTTATAAACAATGGCGGATCCAAAAAATTTGTTCGGGGAGACACATAAATAAAATAATAAAAATATCAAAAATTAAGAATATACTAAATGTATAATGTTTTTATGTAAAACAATATTTAATAATGCTATATAGTTTAAATAAAATAAAACATACATTATATTTAGGCAAAACAAATAGTCATATGTTTAAAAATCATTATAAAATCATTAAAATAAATAAAAAAGGAAAAAAATAAATTACATAAAATTATAATTTTCCTCGATGAGACTTCATATCTTGAAATCGTTTCATGATAACTTCTTTATCAATTTTGTCAAAAATATCTTTCTCCACATACGCAAGTAAGCTATCATTTAACCATTGATTTCCCTTTCGATTACGTAATTCAGTCTTTACAATATTCATAGCAGAAAATGCTCTTTTAACGGTAGCAGTTGCAATATGTAGTAATAATGTCAATGTCAAAAGCAAGTAAACTAATGAGAAAACTTTATCTTATTTTTTCTCAACCATCTTTTGTGCTAAATCTGTAAGACCATTTAATTCTGAAAATTCAATATTAGAGTGCATGACTACAATATAATTCTCAAGTTGATCTTCAAGTGCCAAAAGTTCAGTAGATGAGAAGTCTTTTAGATAAAATTGAGCAAGCTAAATTAGTTTTTGTTTGTCAACTGCACGAAATTGAATCATGACAATACATTATACATGGATAATTTTAATGCAATAATTTAAAGTTTAAGATTTTAGAGTTTATCGATAAGATAAATATTAAATTTAAATTATTAAAAAATAAATTAATTAAAAAGGTAATTAATTAGGAGATTAACCTGGTAAGTCACAAGATGTCAAAGTAAAAATAAAGAGATACCAGATAAAGATTATAAGAAAAAAAAAATAGTTCGCTAAAATTATAAATTGTCAATGTAAATAGTATTTATATAGAATAGAATTAAAAGAATAAAATTAAAAATATATATTAATTAATTAGGAGTAGGAAAAGTATTAAAAGTAGGAAAACTAAGTTTAATAGGAGTAAGAAATAGGAAGGTAAGTTAATATATTAGAAATAGAAAAAATAAATAATTAAATAAGAAAGTAATAAAAAAAAAAAAAAAAAGAGATATAGGGTCTGGAAGCAAAAAGAGGGTGTTGTAGATGCTGTTATGCACTGTGTGCAACACTGCAGCGCAGATCAAGTTGTTTTTTTGTTTTTTGTTTTAACTTTTTTGGAATTATACAATAAATTTACCATTTTTTTTTAAAAAAAAAAATTAAGGGGGGCATGTGCCCCCCTGACCCCAGGGTCCGTCACTGTTTGTAAATTTGTAATCTGAAAAAGAGAAAAAAAAAAGAAGTGAAAAATTAAGCTCCTTACCCATACTAGAAACTATTAAACATTTAGTGGTTCACAAACAAAGGCCCAATTTCAAAAGACGCTTTGTTCGCAAGCCAAAATTGTTCACATACTGATTTCGCAAACAATTGCTCAACTGACAAACTAACCATTAGATCATGAACTAAGTCTTACTTATTGAACTAACACCAATTACATATTGAACTACTACAAGAAAATCATTAATAGGGATGAAAAATTTTCATCCCTAAAAATCAAATTTGTAAACTTTCTCCTTAAAATACATCTCTTTAGATTCGTAGCAACGTGAAAAAGGTAAAAAAAAAGGATTTTGTCCCTATTAATTGTATATAGAGATAATATTGTTTTATGCCAAAAGCATGTCTTCCCAATAGACTGTTGGGACGAAAAATAAGTGGTCCCTTAAGATAGTTTATTGTGATGAAAAATCTATTAAGATGAAAAAAAATAAAAATCTAACTGGATGAAATATTTTTCGTCCCAGTAGATTATTTTTTATATGAAAAAATTTTCGTCCCAAAAACCTAACAAAAACAACAAAAGATTGATCTCTATTGGGCCATAACGAGACCATCTCATGACACACCACCACTCAGGTTGGACCTTACACCCCACCAAGTGAGCCTTCCATGGGATCCTGCACCAAACATTAGGCCAGCTTAAAGCTTGCCCATTGAATTTTTTTTTTTTTTTTTTTTTAAACACTGGACATTCATTAAAACAATCCCAAATTTGGAAACCTCAAGCATACAAATACCAATAACCCAGCCAATTAGGAACGGTAAGAAAGCACTCATAAACAGCTAGAACACATCCTCAAAAAGAGGAACCGACATTGATGGCCAGATGGAAAGCCAAGTGAAGTCCAAATATGGAAACGACTTAACCACACTGATATCTAGCCAATCACAAAGCATCTAAATGAAGAATAACTTACATGACAATAAAACATAAAAGAAAAGCAACCTTCGCATAAAATAAACCTATACAAATCTACCTCTTTGCACCAAAGACGCTTCCATTATCAACTTCATCCTGAACCTAATAAAACGGTGAACCAAAGAAAACCTTCCAAAAGTAATCACATCTAATGAAAGTACCTTTCAACGATTTGGCAAAACAATCGAAATCGTCTTTTTGCAAAATTGCTCTACCATATCCTTAAAATACCACTCCAAGAGTTGTCGAAACTTTTGGCCATAAAGGAAGCTTAGGGTGACTGCTACTCTTCGCTTAGAAACACGAGTCATCAACCAAAAAAGAGGTTAAACCGAAGACAAATTCCAATCGAGACTACGTAAGACTCAATCTGTACACCAAATCGGTTTTTAAGGGAAGAATTCGGAAAACCTTTGGACCTAACCCTTAAAAACCCTAAAAGTGCAAGAAGGCAGTGTGAAAAGGAAGAAGATGAAGAGAAACCATCAAGAAATCACTTTCTTGGACCAGATTTATGCAGAGAGAAGCTTTCGCCAACTTTCTTTCTCTAACGCTCTCTAGAGTATTTTCGAGAAAGAGTCGAGAAACCTATTGAATAATCCTTCGTATGTTGCATTCAAATACCCTTTTTACTTATTGAGCTACAATTACACTTTTATCCTTTATCTTTTCACAATTTGACAACTTTACTTGATTTGGACATCCAACAACAGTGTAAGATGTGCATTAACTTAAATTTATTAAGATATAGTTAAATTAATAGTTATTACAACAAATGTAAATTCTAATACTATACTAAATATATTACTTAATTTCATTTTTATATATCCAATATGATTTTAAATTACGTATTTAATATTTTTCTTGAGGGAGAGTATTTAATTTCTTCACTATAGACTACAATTTAGAGATAAATTTTTAATTTCGTCCTTATAGATGACTTTTTAATAGTGAATTTTAATTTCTATCTCTTTAGATATTTTTGGAGACGAATATGATTTTGTCCCCATCGTGTCTGACTTTAAATTTATATTTAATTATTATGCTTTGGGAAATGAATATGTAATTCCATCCCTATAAATGTCTTTTTAGAGACAAATATTAATTTTCATCCCTAAAGGCATCTCTTAGGGATGAATATAGTTTCGTCCATATAGTATATAATTTTATAGTTATATTAAATTATTATTCTTTTAGGGATGAAATTCAATTTCATTTGTTTAGGGACAAATTCTAATATTTGTTCCTGTTAAAGGTGGCAATTTGAATCACAATATGACGAATTGATATGAAACAAACACGAATATTATGAGCTTCGGTTGAGCATAAATGGCCCATTTAGTGTAGTGGATTAGATTGGATGGAATAAAATTAGATTGGATAAAATATGATTAGTTTAAAAAAAATATTATGATGTGTTTGATGTAGTATAAAATTGAATAAAATTGTATTGTATTGTTTGGTGAAATATGAGATTAAATAAATAATAATTTTAATGTATGTTTTATAGAGGGTGAGATTTATTAGTATCAAATTATATAAATTAATTTTTTTAATAAAATAAAATCTTTTAATTTTCACTAAAGGTGTATTCAAAGTATATTAAATAATATTAACTAAGTCTGAAATTTGTTTAAATAATTTTTAAATAAAATAAAATATTTTTTAAAATAAATAAAATTAAAATTAATTTTAAATCAAATAACATTTTATTTTCTATTAATATCACAAAAATCACTTTTTATAAATATTTCAATGAAATATGTTAAATTAATATTCAAATAAATTAAATATAGAATAAGATAAATAAAATATAAAAAAATAAAGAATAAAACTGTGAGACTATGGGACAAATGAACAACACGTGACTGTATTTTATCCAGTTCTGCATCGTTACCGACCGTGAGATTCGATAGGGATTATTCCCATCCCACCTAAAAACAGAAAGCTTCAGAAACCCTTTTTCTTGCCTAAAAAAAAAATTGGTCCGTGGAAGCTGGCGGGCGGCAAGTTAGATAGTGTAGAGTCCAATGCCAAGTTGTGTAACGCAACAATAGGACGTGGGATACCGCGATCAAGTTGCAGAGAAGAGAGTTTCGTGGATATAAAAAGACCGTGTAGTCCGCGTGTAGTCCAGACCCTGTGGCTGTCTTTCGACGCTAACACGCCTTCCCACATTCTCATTTACACTCTTTTGCTCTACTTTCTTTGTTTTTTGACCTTTTCTTCGTTCTCCCCATGAATGATCATATTAATGGAGTAACAATGATGTTAGATTTTTTAAATTTTTTATCTAAATTTATGTTTAAATGTCATGATATCTACTTATCAATCTTTTATAAATATGATAAATATATAATATTTAATTATCACTTTTTTATAAATATGATTTTAATAATTTGTATAGTATTAATTTAAACAAAAAATTTGAATAGTTTATCATGATTCATAAAGTAATAAGAATTGTATTTTCTTTGATATTTCAAAGAGTCAGGTCCAATAAATTTGGTTTTTATTTTTTTGAAGTAAATTTGGTCACATTTTCTTATAATTTAAACTACTCCATATATATATATATATATATATTTTACATTTATGATCTAAGTTTGAGTCATATTGTATGCATTTATTAGTATAGATAAAAAGTCTCTCCATATTATGTGAATAGATTTTTAAACAATTTATAGTATTTAATCTTGATATATTCTGACAGACTTTCAATTATCTTTTATAATTGTATTTTTGATTATATTATAATTACGTATAAAAAAAATTCCATGACTTTGGGATGAAAGTGAATATTTATTCTACAAATTGTAACAATACTTAAGAAATTTGGATTGTTATGAGGTGATTAAGTTGACTTTCCAAACATAATAATAAAAATAAAATGTCGATATAACAAGATGGAAACATATCTAAAAGACTGATGGGGAAATCCGGAATGAGCCGTGGTGTGGTACTAGAGCTTTCCATATAATTACTCCCTCAAGCGCAGTGTAAACATCATTCATTTCCTCCCACTACAAGGGAACCCCAATAAAAGCGGTGTGTCTCCCTTCTTCTTCTTCTTCTTCTTCATCTTCTGTTTCTCGTCTTGAAAATGGCGTCGTTTTTCTCAGTAGCTGCTCTAACCCTAGGCGTTTGGGCCTCTCTTCTTCTTCTTCTAATCTCACCAGCACATTCACTGACTTGCACTTCCCAGACCTTGAAAAACAACAAGACGTTCGACCATTGCCAAGACCTCCCAACACTAGGCTCGTACCTCCACTACACCTACAACGCCACGAACTCATCACTGTCGGTGGCGTTCGTGGCCCATCCAGCAAAACCCGAGGGCTGGATCGCTTGGGCCATAAACCCAACAGGCGAAGGCATGGCTGGATCCCAGGCTCTACTGGCCTTCAAATCCAACAACAAAGTTGTAGTCAAAACGTACGACCTCGTCTCTTACAGTAACATCACGGAGTCCAGGTTGTCCTTCGAGACTTGGGACTTGAGAGGCGAGGCAACCTCGGATGGGAATCTGGTGATCTACGGGTCCTTGAAAGTTGCAGACAAAGATGAGAAGTTGAACCAGGTATGGCAGGTGGGTGCTGAGGTGACTGATGGCAAGCCAAGAAAGCATGATTTTCAAGCTGATAATCTCAAAGCTAAGAGCACACTCGATTTGGAGAAATCAAGTGGGAACGGGACTCACGCCACTTCTCCCACATCCTCATCATCTTCTTCACCAGCACCGGCCCCTGTCGTCGGAGGCCAACAACTCATCAAATCCAACACTCTCTCTCTCTTTGTCGCTTCGCTTGTCTTCATTGCTGGTGTTTTCTTCTCCTGATCATTTCATTTTTACAGATTTGGATGTAGTATTCATCATCAATAAACAACAATTACATGCTTCCTCTTCTTCTTTTTAACATCACTTTTTGGTTTTAATTTTCGTACCTTGCATTGCATACCGTCTTTTTCATTTTTTTGGTTAATATCATCCTTTATTATTTTTAAATAATTAAATTAAATTAAATAAATTAAACTGACCGTCATTGTTGGACAATGTACATTGATTCTGACATTTTATATTGATTGGCCAGGTGGAACAATTAATTGCATCAAAATTATTTAAACATTTTCTGCTAGCTTTATAACTCGAGAGCGATAGTTGGAATAACAGAGCAAAGCAGTTCCATTTTTATTAAAGATATAATTGAGTTTTTTATGGTATTTAAAAGAAAGAATACGACATGAAGTGTGCAACATTATTATATATATTGTGACCATATCCAATGCAAAATAATGGAAAAATACAGCTATGGAAGATTTTTATTATTGAAATTTACTAAAAAATTGTTTATATAAGGATTCAAATATAATGAAACTTGATTATAATAAATTAAACTTTTGTATGTTCAGTTCATGATTTTTAATAACAATAATCTTTACTAGACATGTGAAGTTACATAAGTATCAACATAATTATATAACAAACAACAGTTTTTTTTTTTTTTTTTTTATAGATAACGAACAACAGTTTGAGTGTGACAATTTATGCTTGTTGTCTACATCAATCAATCGCCCTATCTGGATGCAAATACTAAAGATTTTAGGCCCTCTAAGACCAACTCCAGTGTGTAACACCAAATTTGACACCATTTTGGTGTTAACACCAAATTTTTTGACACCAAATTTTTTTACACTCCAACGTACATAACACCAAATTGGTGTAAAAGATATATTCACAGAATATTCCATACATAATTCCTTAATCAATATTAATTAATTTATTTAGTATACAATTTTATTCTCAAATAATTATTCACAATATATTATAAAATTATTAAATACTTATATATATATTTTTTAATTTTTTACAAAATATTATTTTCATTATATTTTCACCTAATTTTTTAATCACTTAATATTTTTTAATTCATTTTTATCCAACTAATTGTTTATCCACCTAATTGTTTATCTACCTCATTTTTATCTCTTCCACATTCTATCATAGGTATGACACAAAAATCTAATAATATATGATCTCCACCGTTGGATGAAAAGTGGTTTGATCCTAACAGTTAAACGGTATTCTTATCTCTTCCACACCCTGTCCTAGGTATGACACAAAAATCTAACAATATATGATCTTCACCGTTGGATGAAAAGTGGTTTGATCCTAACCGTTAAACGGTATTCTTATCTCTTCCACACTCTGTCCTAGGTATGACACAAAAATCTAATAATATATGATCTCCACCATTGGATGAAAAGTGGTTTGATCCTAACCGTTAAACGGTATTCTTATCTCTTCCACACTCTGTCCTAGGTATGACACAAAAATCTAACAATATATGATCTTCACCGTTGGATGAAAAGTAGTTTGATCCTAACCGTTAAACGGTATTCTTATCTCTTCCACACTCTGTCCTAGGTATGACACAAAAATCTAACAATATATGATCTTCACCGTTGGATGAAAAGTGGTTTGATCCTAACCGTTAAACGGTATTCTTATCTCTTCCACACTCTGTCCTAGGTATGACACAAAAATCTAACAATATATGATCTCCACCGTTAGATGAAAAGTGATTTGATCCTAACCGTTAAAGGGTATTCTTATCTCTTCCACAATGGATCTATAAGTAATGGCTCTTTCTAAGAATTAAAACATCTTTCTCTTTTAGTTCCAACCACTGAACATATATCTCTACAAAAATGTCATCAAGCAAGAATTTAGGTGATAAGTCTAAAAATACTCTACGAAGTGCTTCATATTCGAATGAGGAGGACCAACTTCTCTGTCGTGTATATCTTGATGTTTCTCAAAATCCAATTATAGGCATCAATCAATCTAGTGTTCAATTTTGGTCTCGCATAGAGACTGAATATCATATGGCGTTACCAACGCATATCACTCAAGTTCGACCTAGAAGATCTTTGACAGCTCGAATGCAAGTAATCAATGCAGCAATTAGCAAACTAAGAGGATGCGTTCGACAAATTGAAAATTTGAATCCAAGTGGTGCTTCTGAACAAGATATTGTAAGTATTTTCTAAATTTGAGTTATACGGATTTTATGAAATTCATTTTATTATATTTTTTATAGCTTTAATTTTTTTTTGTATTGTGTAGTTAAATCAAGCCAAAGCCTTACTAGCACAAGATCCAAATTATCATAAAGGATTCAAATTTGATCATGTATGGCCCCTTCTTAAAGATATAGAGAAATATTCTGATATTAATAGCATGCAAACTCCAGGCCGTCGAAAGAGATATGACGGCAACGAAACATCACAAACAGATTCTACCACGTCAAAGTCTGCAGGAGCTTCGTCATTTTGTATTGATTTAAATGCAGACTTCGAAGTTGAAAAGCAAGTTGATGATTTTAATGACAATAATGATTCCACTGAGCGGCCTATTGGGAGAAACAAAGAAAAAATGAAAAAAAAACAAGGTGAAGAGATGTTACAATATTTTAAATCCATAAAAAAAGATAGTGAGCAAATGATGGGTAAGTTTACTGAAACTCAATCTCTACTTCAAAAGAGTTATGAACTCCAACTGTTACGAGCTCAAAATGAGGCAAAAAAATTAGAGTTGCGAGAACGACGCGAAGAGAATAAAATTTTACTGAAGAATGTGGATTCTATAAAAGATCCAATTCTACGTGATATTATTCGAAATGAACAAAAAAGAATTTATGAAAAAAGGACCCATGACCAACAATTTGAAGGAGGAAGCGGATCATCCAATTCATTTGACAAGTATTTTGATGGTATTGAAGGAAGTGGAGATGATCTTCCAAATTTTTAAATGATTATTTAGAAGTATTTATGTCATGTATTTTATTTTTAAGTTATGTTGTTGTTGTTGTTGTTGTTGTTGTTATTTATATTTTTTTTAATCATGTATTTTTAATTTTAGGTAATGGTAATGTCAATGTTATTACTTTTTATTACATTATTAAGTTTTTGTATTAAAAATATTATCAATTCTATCAAGTAATTATTAAAATAATAAATTTTTGTATACAAAAATAATTTAAAATGATATTATCTTAATATATTATTTATAATATATATTAAAAACTTAAAAATATATTAAAACATATTCAATATTATACTCATTTTAAAGATCTCAATGAAATATTTGCAATGGTATATATTTTTATAATAATATAATTTTTATTTTTAATTATTAATCAAATTATATAAATAAACAAAAAGAAATAAAGGACACAAATGGAAGAAATATTGTTGTAATAAATGTTGGAAGGGTATTGTTGGGATTTTGAATAAAGCAAAAGTTCACGTGGGCCATAAAAAGCATTTGGTGTTTGCTACAGTGTCGCACCAAATTTGGTGCGCTACTGTAGCACAAACACCAAATTTTACATGAAAAATCGCGCCAGTGCACCATTTTGGTGCTACACTGGAGCCAATTTTAGCACCAAAATGGTGTTAAACACCATTTTGGTGCTACGTTGGAGTGGGCCTAAAGTCTATCCTAATCACTCTGTTCTCTTTTTGTATTTTTATACGCTTTATGTCCTCATTCTTTTGTTGGATGTGTGCCATTCTGAAAGTTAAAAAGGACCAGACAAACTTATGGTGTTCTTTCAAAGTTCTAAAAAACAAAGGTGATCGAATTTGAGGACACATGCAAAGACAAATATTTAATTAATTATTCAAAAACAAGTTACTGTACAATCTCTTCCGTGACCATGCCCTTTGACGGTGGGTATACTATTCATGAAAAAAAATAAGAGTAATATGAGATTCTTAAAATATGTTATATAAATTTATATTTCAATTATATAATATATAAGTTATTAAGATTTTATAAATTATGAAATGATGTGATAATTACTAGAATCTTAACAAATTACATATCATATTATTTATTCATGAATTTAAATAAAATATTTAAAAAACCTATCATTACTCAAAAAATTAAGGTAAAATTGAGTTTTAAATTTTATTGAAAAGGAATATAATTATATTGGCTGAAACGAGAAAATAAAATTTACTTTTAACGTAATCCTTTATTTAAACTTGAGGTTTGTATAATTTAATTTTTAATATTTTTTGTTAAATACTAAAATTATAAATAAAAATTCAAATTCTTTTTTCTCTTAAAAATTTTCATTTGACAAACACATCATTGTTTAGAGGTGAATTTACCGGTGAAAATCAGGACGGAGTGAAAGTGGTCGGTCGTAAGTTTTTTTTTTATTTTTTATTTTCTTAATTGGAAGTATGGTCGTTTGTAAGTTTAGCCTTGAAGGAAAAGATCGTTTTGTATCCACTTGGAAGGAAACTTGCGGGCGGCTCCATTGACCCAAATCCACCGTTTACCAAATTGATCAGGTGCATTTATTCACGTTTCTTAAAATGAGAAATTCATGACCTCAACCATCCAAACCTAAACTTGCATTGATTTTGGTGAGTCTTTGCATTAACTGTCCAATTTTTTATTTTTTTTTAAAAGGATATCTACGAAATTATCAAGACTAATTAGAGTAAAAATACTGTAATACAGTTCAAAAATTACTCGCCATATGACGGTTAAAAAAAGATTTGTCTAAGGATGAAAGGACATTTCATACTTAATAATAGAAAAGCATTTTTATTTGGATTACGTGGAGGCAGCTGGCGCCTACACCAATGGCGCCAGCTGCCATTGACGTTAAGTGTCCAGATTTAAAGACTGGCATTTCACAGCACTTAGGATGCGGTTTTCTGTCTTTTATTAAAAGTTGAAAAAAACAGTTAAAATTTTACTGCAAGGTAATATATTGTGATGACAAGAAAAGCTTGAACCCACACAAAGTTTATGATAGATACGACACTTTAATATAATAATAAATTGTAATATTACGAAGCTAAACTTAAAATTATGGTTTTTTTCTTTGGGTTGTTTACTTTGATTACTAGAAGGACATGCTACGACGTGATAGATATTATATCTAAGTAGATATACATTTGTAATTTTAACCTTCATAAGATTGAAAGTAATATTTCTTGAAAGAAAGGACAGTCTTGATAAAAGCAGAAGAATAAAAGCACACCAACTTTGAGTCAGTTATACGCCAACTTCCCTCATTTTTAATGTGGTGGCTTTATTGCATCAAAAAATGTTCGCTTCAAATTCATTTACTTTACACAACCATATTAAAACTTTTAATAAACATATATATTTTCCATTCTACACCCTTTGAAATACATAATTATAATTACTTTAATTATATTGTTTTTTCTTCCGAGTATAAACCTATTTTTCCCCTTCTCTAGAAAAAGGTTTAAAATCAATTTTTTTTTTCCAATCGTTCCTAGAAATATACGTTAGATAAATGTAACTAAAAAGATAAATAATAAAAAGAAGAGTAATGCTAGACTTTCTAAATATTTTGTTCAATTCATGTTCAAATGATTTGATATATAAGTTATCAATAACATATAAATCATGAAATAATATGATAATTAATGTGGAGTTGACAACTCATGTTATATTATTTGGATATTAACGTGGAAAAAATATTTGAAAAGTCTAACGTTACTCTAAATGTACGTTTACTTAACTTAGAGGAATCGAAATGAGAATAGAAATGATCTGGAATCGGAATGATATATCGGAATCATAATAAGTTATTTATTTCAATTATAGGAATAAGAATTGGAATCGGAATCGGAATCGGAATTAACAGTATTCCTATTGAGCTGTTTACTTTATTTTAAAATCAGAATGAATTAATTACAAGTTACAAAATTTATCTTCATTAAAATTATGGATTAATTATAATGTGCAAAATAATATTTAAGATATAATTTCATATTTTTGTTATATAACTCGTCAAAATAGACTAAGAAAAATAAATTTTCTTAATAATATTATTATAAGCATACTATGCATGTATTTTTTTTTTTTTTTTTAGCTATGAAATGTTATCAAAATTGGTTTTTTTTTTTTTTTTTGGAAAAAAAATAAGGGTATAAAGAGCTTTTTACATTGAATTTGAGAAAAAATATAGAATTCCTAAATGGGTTGAGGGGAATGAGATTTCTATTTCATAATCTTAAATTGATGTAAAGCCCATACTTCTATTCCTATTATGGAATGAATTTTAAGTAAGTAAACACTATCAATTAATCTCATTCTCTATTTTTATTTTCTAATCCATTAAGTAAACACACCCAAGACATCGTTTAACAAGCGGGATTGGACAGAATTGGAATATATATATATATATTTTCTCTAATCCATAAAAGAAACACACTATAAGGCCTTGTGTAGCAAGTGGGATTGGGTTGAATTGGAATATATATATATATATATATATATTATGTTAAAAAGAGCGTGAGATTTGTTAATATAATATCAAATACATTAATTTTGATTAAGATATAGTGATTATAAAATAAAATGATTTTAAATATTTTAAATTCAATCAAATTAGCTTAAAATTTTATTGAAATCAATTTTAAATAATTACATTATTTTTGAAAATAAACAAATCTATTTTTCTATTAATTTGAATCTAAAATAATATTTTTAGTTAATATTAAAAAGATATTTTTATAAACATATTAAATTAATTTTAATTAAAATAATGGTACATTTATTTTAATTGCAGGGATCGAAATAAGAATCAGAATGTCCGAACTCAGAATAATATATCATAATAAAAATAATTTGTTTACTTCAATTACAAGAATTAAAATTGAAATCAGTAATATTATCATTAAACTGTTTACTTTACTTGTGAATTGAAATGGATTAATTACAAATTATAAAAATATCTTTGCTTAAAATTATGGATTAATTACAATATATAAAATTATGTTTAAGAGGTGCGTCATTTTTTTGTCATGTAACTCGTTATAATATGTTAAAAAAATCTTAATAATATTATTGTAAACATCTAACTTTTTTTTAAAGAACATATTGTATATCTATATTGTATTTAAGTCGAGATTTTTTTTTTTTGATATAAAATATCACCTAAAAATATGTTTACAATAATATTATTAAAAAACTTTCTTAACAATATCATTGAATGCATTTTTTTTTTATATAAAAATTCATGATTCAAAATATATATTCCATATCTATATTATTATTATTTTTTGAAATAATTATATAAGAGATTTTTACCTTGCAAAAGGGAATGTGAATGAGATTCTCATTTTATAATTTCAATTTCATGTGAGACCCATTACGAAATGATTTTAGAGTAAATAAACTTCATCGATCATTTTCATT
Organism: Dimocarpus longan; assembly: GCA_022984855.1. Taxonomy (NCBI): domain Eukaryota; kingdom Viridiplantae; phylum Streptophyta; class Magnoliopsida; order Sapindales; family Sapindaceae; genus Dimocarpus; species Dimocarpus longan. Next base: position 21,123,243 of record CM041015.1, on the reverse strand, counting down.
CCCCATTCTTATTTCTCAATCCATCAAATAAACATTCTATAAATATATCATATATTAAAAAATTATAAAATAACATAAAATATTAAATCATTTTTTGTTAATAAATATATCTATGTAAAATCAATCTTAGATAAAATATTTAATAATTAATTTAAAAGAATATTATATTTTAGAAATATTTAATAAATGTACTAACTTAATTTTTAAAATAAATAATTGAATTCAATATTATCCTTAAAAAAAAGGGTAAACAAGGAATGAAAAAAAGCATAAGACAATTGCATGGGTTTGATTTAACTCACCACATCAGCACAATTTTAACCAATCCCATGCTTCATGCCAAATATGAATTTGGATTGAAAATTATCCAAACCCAATTTAAACCTATAATCTAGAAGTATCCTAAAAGGATTAGCTACAAGTATAGGACATTGACAACCGAAGTTGTTAGTTAAAGGATATCTTTATTGTTCTCTCTCTTTGTTTTTAATAAAATATGATTTCAAATTTAGGTATAATCCCAAAAAACCGCCTCACTTTTGATAGATTATCCATTCTCTCCCACGTGGTTTTGTTTTTATCAAAATTATCGTCTAACTTTTAATTAAACACCCAAAACTCCCCCTGAAGGCGTATGAAAAGACGGTAATACCCTTGACATTAACAGATTCCGTTAAATGAATAAAGTTGACTATTTGACCCCAGGGATAAAAACGAAAATGCGAAAGAAAGTTAAAAAAATATATATTAATTAATTAAAATATGAAAAATTAAAATAAATAAATAATACTAAATATAAAAATATAAAAAATAAAGATATTTTTATTTTAAAAAAATAAAAAATTTAAATAAAAATAATTTTTTTTTCAGTCACTCACCACCTTCCCCTCTAACCTCACCGTTCTGTCTCTCTCTAACTACACCAGTCTCTCTCTCTCTCTATAACTTACCGCTCAGGCTCCGTCGCTCGCCGTCCCTCCGCCAGACATCCACCACCAACCTCTCTCTCGCCGACTCCTCTTCATCTCTCTCTCTCTGGCGCCGCCGCCTCCTCCTTCTCTCCTCTCCTCTCCTCTTTCTTTTCAGATCAGGATCGAACCCAGACGACTGGGTTCGGCTGGGTTCGAACCCAGACGAACCCTCATCTGGGTTCGAACCCAGATGGCCTCTAGGTTCGAACCCAGTTGAGGGTTTGTCTGGGTTTGAACCCAGCCGAACCCAGTTAAAGGTTCGTCTGGGTTTGAACCCAGTCAAACCCAGTCTTCTGGGTTCGAACCCAGATGAGCCGAACCCAGTCGTCTGGGTTCGAACCCAAATAAGGGTTCGTCTCCTCTGGGTTTGAACCCAGATGAGACGATCGTTCATCTCGTCTCATCTGGGTTCGAACCCAGATGAGACGAACCCTCATCTGGGTTCGAACCCAGATGAGACGAACCCTCATCTGGCTTCGAACCCAGATGAGGGTCCCAGACGAACCCCCTCCTGTGAGTTTGAACCCAGATGAGGGTTCATCTGGGTTCAGTTGAACCTTCAGCTGTGTTTGGTGCTTGATGATGTTTGATGATTTTATTTTTCAATCTTTGTGGATTTGTTGATTGATTATTGTTCAATGTGGTTTTACTGATTTGTTGTTGATGGTTGTGGGTGTACCGATTTATTGTGATGGTTGTTGGTATGATCATGGTTATGGGTCTGTAATGGCTATGGTTGTGGGTCTGGTTGATCGCATGTAATGGCTGTGGAGATCCAAAATCTGGATCTCCATTTGTTTTATTTTTGAAAAATTTTTATTTTAAAATATCATTTTATAATTATTTTATTTTTTAATTAAAAATTGAGGGGTAAAAATGTCTTTTTGCTATTTGTTCAAATTTTCTGTCAATTTGGTAACAGAAGGGGGATTTTGGATAAAAACGAAATTACATGGAGGGAAATGGGTAATCCATCAAAACTCGGGCGATTTTTTGGGATTTTCCCTCAAATTTAAATGTAAATAATAGGTTTGTGATGGAATTGGTATACAAAGTAATATATATATATATATATATATATATATATATATTATTTACTTTCATGTAATCTAAAGTAAGGATAATTCAATAATACAAAAATTCATTCAAAAATGAATTTTACTATAAACACTTATACATACTCAAACATTTAAAACAATAGTTTTGTTCATTCTTCAAATTTTTATATCAAAAGTGCAATTAATTATAATAAAATATGATTTCAAATTTAAATGTAAATAATAGGTTTGTAATGGAATTGGTATACAAAGTAATTTTTTTTTAATGTACTTTCATGTAATCTAAAGTAAGGGTAATTCTACAAAAATTCATTCAAAAATGAATTTTACTATAAACACTTACACATACTCAAAACATTTAAAACAATAGTTTTGTTCATTCTTCAAATTTTTATATCGAAAGTGCAATTAATTATAATAAAATATGAAATCAAATTTAAATGTAAATAATGGGTTTGTGATGGAATCGTATACAAAGTAATTTTATTTTTCTTTTATGTACTTTCATGTAATCTAAAGTAGGGGTAATTCAGTAATACAAAAATTCATTCAAAAATGAATTTTACTATAAACACTTATAAATACTCAAACATTTAAAACAATAGTTTTGTTAATTCTTCAAATTTTTATATCAAAAGTGTAATTATAATAAAATATAATTTCAAAGGGTTGTGATGAAATTGGTATACAAAGTAATTTTATTTTTCTTTTATGTACTTTTATATGAAGTAAGGGTAATTGATCAGTAATATAAAAATTTATTTAAAAAAGAGTGATTTTCAAATTAAGTTCAGAACAAAAGAAAAAAATACATTTTTATCTCATTTGTTATAAAAATTTCTTTTTGATCTTTCAAACAAACTAATTGCTATCTATACCCATATTATCCTAATTATCCCTAAGTATTTTTTTAGTTTAAAATTTCCTATATAACCTTACCTGAAATTACCAAACTACATTTCTTCTCTTTTCATTTTCTCTTCCATAAGATTTTCACCTCTTCCATTCTCTACAATTTTTTCTCATCCATTCACAATTGTTTGTACACTCATTAAATGTTTTTTTGACTCTAAATACACACATTCAAGATTTTTTATCTCTAACAAGCTCCACATTCAAATTTTTCTTCTAATTTGAAAGTATGTGATGTTGTTGGTCGATTTTCAATTTATTTTGTTCACATTGGTTATCTAAAAGCCATAAGATTGACTTTTGATTGTGATTTAACCTTATGTAAGTGAAATATACAGAAAAGAAAGAGAAAAAAATGGAACTGCAGTTTTCTACGTTTCATCGGGTTTTGTAGGTACACGTAACCTGAATCGAGTTATGTGTACCCATAAAACCCAAATTAGGTTATGTGTACTTATAAAATCTGAATCGGCTTATTTGTATCTACAAAACCCGAATTGAGTTTTGCAGGCACATATAACTCGATTCGGGTTACGTGTACCCACATAACCCGAAAATGGGTTTTATTAGTTCCTTTTTTTTTTTAATTTTCTTCTGTTGTATATATTTGTTATTGATCAGATATGATTATATTTGGTTAGATTTTTATGAATTTGACAATATGAAATTAGATATTAAATTTGACGAGAGTACGTGTGAGACTATTTTATTTTATACTTCAAATTTTATAGGAATGAGTGAAGTAACGGTAATAGTTAAATGCAACGGTGAGTGGAATAGAAATAACTATGTTGAGGGTGAGATATTTATGATAGGAGCCCTTAAGAATGTCAATTTTTCTCAATTAGTGGAATTTATTTACACAGTGACTGACATTGATAGAAGAATATGAGATATTCACTTGCATTATTTACTCTGAGCTAGGAAAATGTATGTAATTAAGATACCTATCACCAGTGATTTCAGTGTTTGAGGTGTGATTTCAGACAAAAAACTGATTATAGAAAGATTTATGTTAAAAAGATTATAAGAGATTCTGAGGCAATTAGTTTTACTGTCCCTTTATTTGCTATTAACAAAATATCATATCCAAGGCATGTGGAGGCACGTGCAGATAGAATTGTAAGTTTAAGTATGAGTAAATGTCAAAATTGTTTTATTTCTTCTAACGGCAGTAATCAAGTTTTAGCTTCTATCGCCGCATTTAAATCCCTAGAAAGTTCAATGTATAACATTGATTTTAGTGGAAATGATTGTGATGATGAAGATCAGGACACAGATAGTGATGATGATGAGATATCGAACGGTGGAGATGATAGCGAGGAAACTGTAGCTGATGACATTGAAACTGAAGCTGATGCAGAGACTACGGAGTATCCAAAAGTTAGATTTTCGGGTTCATAATTTAAAACCAAACCTTCGTAACCATACTGGATTGTTGCCAGTGTAGATTAATGCGAAATTGAGGTGACTTCAACCATTATGTCGACCTTCATCCTACGTGATACATTGTACAGAGGTCAATTTTTTGATAATAAATATGAACTGAATGTAACCATTAGAAAATATGTTCCAAATTCCTGACATTAAATAAGGTTAGACATTCATGCACGGTTAGATATGAGGCCGACTGCAAGGATCTAATCTGCAGCTTTAAGGTTCGTGTAAGATACAGAAGTGGTTCAATGTGGTATGTGTATAAGTATGTGTTAGAACACACATGTTGTCAAGACACCTATGAGTCATATAGACAGAGTGTGAAAATTGTTGTCATAGCAACGTTGTATCAGAAAAAAAATGAGTCTTAATAGTATAGCACCTTAGCTTTTGCTTGTAGAAATGTTGAAACAATATGATGTGTAGGTTATGTACACTAAAGTTTAAAGGTCTTTACAATATGCAAAGAAACTAACATATTAGAAAAACGGATGAGTCATTTTAGTAGTTTTCTTCATACCTCACATGTTAAAGGAAATAAACCCTAGTACAGTGATTGTAATTAAGACAGATGAAAATAACCAGTTCTTATATTCTTTCATTACACTTGGATCCTCAATTAAGAGTTTTCGATCTTGCATCAGATCGGTTATTGTGGTTGATGCCACTCATTTGAAAAGTAAATATAAATGAGTGATTTTTTTTGTTGTTTGTAAAGATGAGGAGGAAATGATTTATTATATCGCTTATGGATTTTGTGATGGAGAGTTAGACAATTTATTAACCTGGTTCTTAAGTAGATTACGAAAAATTATCGATAGGAGATAACATTTGCTATCAGATTTGATTATTGTATCCGATCATCATAAAAGCATTGCGAATGTGATGAGTGATGTGTTTCCCGAAGTCTTACACGTGTTTTGTTTCTTCCACTTGAACAAAACATTAAGAAACACTATAGAAAGCAAAAAGATGTAGAGAATATGTTTTACCTTGCAACATATTATTATACAAAGCCAGATTGTGATAAATATTTGGAACAAATTCAAGGAGTATGTTCGTAAATACATGAAAAATTGGTTAATTTTGGTGTGACAAAATGGTCACGTGCATATTTTCTAAAAAAATAAAAGAAAAGATATGGCGTGATGACTACTAACATTACAAAGTCGCTAAACAAATGCATAATGAAAACATGTCGGCTTCCAATAACAACAGCACATAAATATCTATGGCATATACTACAGAAATGGTATAATGATAGACGTGTTTATGCTAACAAACTCAGATCTTCGGTTATCAAAATTGTAAAGGATCATGTGAACTTTATGGCAAATGAATCGATGAGTGCCATGACATCTGCCATTCAACAACTATTCCAATTCGGAGTTGCACATGAACTATGTTATAGGTTCGTTCAGCCTTTTAAGCGGACATGTAATTGTCGGCATTGAGACCTAGATCAGTTGTTATATCATCATGCAATTGCTATTGTCAAGTATCATAATTATACTTTATTATTATTTTTCGTTATTTAATGTCATTCGGTAACCTTCTACCTTTGTCAGGGTCAACGGTGTTACTACTATACATTTTATCATAATTATTATAACAAATAATGACTGAAAGTTGTATATATATGTTCGATCAATCCTGTCTCTAGCCCATAAGATTAGTATGTTTCTTCAAAATTAAAAAGTATGATTGTACTACCATCCAAAGGAAGACAACTAGCAGGTTGATTGAAAGAAACACGAATTTCTTCAGCTGGAGATAGTCGTCAAAAGATAAAATGTGAAAAATTATAGTGAAAAGGGACACAACAGTCTTTGTTTGTTTAACCTCCTTATATCTGCCATCGGAGGGACGAGCGCAGATTATGTTGGACTTGCTAAGACAAGCCCAGAAGCTGTTGAAGATGTTGGGACCAACACAGAAGCTGTTGGAGAGGCTATGCTAGCTCCATCACCACTGCTGGAGCTATTAGGAGGATGGCAGCAGTTACTTCAGAGGCTCGGACCAATGCCGCCCCTACTGGACGTTTCAGAACCTCCGTAAAATACAGCCTTTATGGTGTGATTAGATACACACGATGCTTATGTGATCAACTGTTCCTTATTCCACCTTCAGAAGATGATGAAAATGGTAGTAATCATGAAAATTTGTAATGAATAGACATAATATTCGTACGTTTATCCTTTTCTAAGTGACAAGCACATGTTATATTGAAATCATTTACATAAAATCATTGAATGCAGTACTTTATTATCATATTTGTTTGTCTAATTGGAAATAGGGACGAAGTCTTTTTCTGTTTTTGTGGCAGTCGTCGTGGTACATTCATGTGTATTAATATGATATTGCAAGTTAGGTTATATCGTAATAATAAAAAAAAAAAAAAAGAGAAGGTTCTTCTAAATTTTAAATTTTTTATATTAGGATCATTTTGGTTTAGAGTTAAAGAAAATCGAACAATAACAGCATTTGTAGGAAAGAAAGGCAACAAACGGTTTGTTAAACTTTTGTAATTTAAATATTATTAAATAAATCAAATTAAACTAATTAAAATAGTTATAGACAAAATAAGCTGATCGGCCTTTGTTGATATACTTAAACCAACGTCGGTTTATGATTCTAAATATAAACCGATGTCGAGGCAAGTTGTCCAACATAAGTCAAATCAAAATTTGTTGATCTAATTAAACCGATGTCGGCTTACGTTTCCAAACATAAGTCAAATCGACATTTATTAGTCTATTTGAACCAACGTCGGCTTACGTTTCGCCATTTGTTGGTCTACTTGAATCAACGTCGACCTACGTTTCCAAATATAAGTTAAATCAATATTTGTTGGTCAAATTGAACCGATGTCAGCATATGTTTCCAAACATAAGTTAATTGTCGGCTCAACTAAACCTACATTTTCAGGATGGCTTTTGTATGTTAACTTAAGCCGACGTCGAGGTAAATTATCCAACATAAACCGATTCGACATTTGTTAGTCTATTTAAATTGACATTGGCCTATGTTTCCACATATAAGCCAATCGACGTCGCATGATATGAACTTTACCAAACCTGTATATTCAATGCAAATCCGATCACATCCTAACCAAATATAATATAATCTCACCTTAATCATTAAAACCCAATATATAAAATGTAACACCCCGAATCCTACATCGGTAGAGTACAGATCCGGGAAAGGTCATATAAGTGAGATAACTTAGAGACTTGTTGAGACGCCTTTTGGAATATCATTCCAAGGGACAAAACAGTGAGGTTGTATGGGGGCGACCTCGGGCTAAAATGGACAATACTTCGACAGGAGACCTAGGTTGTCACATTTGGTAGCAGAGCCGGGGACGGCTCTACGCGATGGTGGGGAGAGTTGTAACACCCTGAATCCCACATCGATAGAGTACAGATCCGGGGAATGTCATATAAGTGAGATGACTTGGAGACTTGTTGAGACGCCTTTTGGAATATCGTTCCAAAGGACAAAACCGTGAGGTTGTATGGGGCGACCTTGGGCCAAAACGGACAATACCTCGACAGGAGACACAGGTTGTCACATAAAAACACAAATCAACTCTATAAATGGCAAAAAATTCTAAAGGTCACAAAATTATCCAATAAGTTGTCGAATCGGTGTACCTTTACCAATAGATGATGACGATGAGCTTGTCGACGGTTTACAATGGTTACGGAACAATGGCGACAATGTGAGATGGTCAGCAATTGTGCAAATGTGTCGTCAGGGTGTATGGTTTGATAGAGAGTGATGGATGTGCTCGTTTTTAGATCGATTTTTCACCTTATATATGCTAGGGTAATTCCGTAATTTTTGCTTCTTCTTTTTTTTTGAATTTTGAAATATAATGGCAATTTCTAGGGGCAATTTGGACATCTAGAGTATAAGGTGCAAATTATTTGTTTGAGAGGTTAAAATGGATTTTTTTTAAAAGTTTGTGGTTAAAAATGTATTTTACGTTTTTTAAATGGATATTTTTGGTATTTTTTACTTAAAAAATGGGCGTAGGTAGAAGGTTTTTTCAGACGGTAATAGATCATTAAAGCTACCATTTTTATGGGGCGAGATTAAGTCTCACCTTTCTCATAAAAAATCTAATGGTAGGATATGTCTCATTTATTATAAAAGTTGCTATTGAAACTAAACTTATAGAGTTTTATCTAGTATATCTTTGTAGACCTTCAACATCATCTCAACATCAATTCTTCGAAAAAAACAATTTAAGTAAAACGAAACCGTAAACAAAAAATTTATGAAAAGATACAATCTAAACGAATATAATTAGCCAATAGAAACTCTTTATTTTGTCTTTTATTTCTTTTTTCCTTTCCAACAATCGCCTGGTTACAAGTAGAGTGATTTTAGCTATGGGTTTTTGTGATTTTTAATTAGATTGAATGATTTATGAAAAATCTCAAATTTTTAGAGTTCCCCAGATATCTCATGATTTTTCTTTGGTCAGATGTTGAAAACTATGAGATTTTATTTTATTTTAACATATATCTCATATATATATTACAGGTATACTTTATACTAAACTTTCTTAATTAGAATTCTGATGACACAATTTAGAACTAATACTCCCAAAAGGGAGAAAGGCTTCCCAAAAGAGGGTGAAAGGACCCATACAGGAGGAGGGAACATTGATCTCAAATTTGTGACCATGGTGAATTGAACCCAACTCGTAAGCAAGGACAAGGTGTGGCGCTGTCATTGTGATTCAAAAACTGTGAGATGTTGATATTACAAATGTAGATGTGTGACAGAAAATGAACATTATGTAAAGCAAATTCTAAGAGGGGTGTATTGAATCTAAATTTTTAAAGACTTGTATAGAATTTAAAAGTTTGAGTGTATTTAATACAGACTTTTAAAAACTTTGTAAAAGTCATGTGAAATTTAATATAGACTTTTAATGACTTTTAAAAAGTCTATCAAAGTTATGGTGTATTCAATCGAGATTTTTTAAAAATTTATAAAAGTTATGGGGTATTCAAAATGTTAATGACTTTTATAGAATTTAAAATTTTAATGACTTTTGTAGACTTTTATATTAAATTTATAATAATTAAGCTCCACAAATTCTTTTCTACTCCCCTTAAAACCTTTTGTAGACTTCTGTTGTTGATTATAGAAGCAAATCTCACAATCACTTTTACATTTAAATCTCCCATAAATAAAAATATTTCACTTATTTTAAGAATACACACACACATACACATATATATATTTCACTTCTATTTTATTATGAATTATAATGGTCAATATTTTTTTTCCTATGTTTAAATTATTAGCTTTTAAGTTTTTGAATCTAATTAGACCCCTTCTTTTTCAAAGAACATCAATTTATTATTTTATAAAAGATTTTAAGTTTTTAATCATGACTATAAATAACTTTTATAGACTTTTTTTAGTGAATAACTTTTATAGAATTTCATAAACTTTTAACGACTTTACAAATTCATGAAAAACTTTTAGAGACTTTTATAAATCATTTTTAAAAACTTTCATTAACTTGTATAGATTGTTATAGACTTCTAAAAAAAAAATAATATAAAAAATTTTTATAGACTTCCAATAAACTTTCATAGACATTAATAAACTTTCACTAATTAATATAATATTTACTTTATAAGTTAGTAAAATTATATTCATTATGTCGATAATTGATTAAAAAATATGGCACATAAAATAAAAGTATAGTTTATTTCAAAATAATAATAATAATAAGAAAAGTATAGTTACCTCAACTACATAAACAGATAATCAAAACATCAAGTATTTTAAGTATTTCATTATTCAATTTATATCTTTTATGAAAAATAAAATCTTTAATGTCCGTTATTGTTAATAATCTCAACATTGTTCCACGTATCAGCAGTTATAATAGTTTTCTATTTATTAGTATGCTCTATTTTTTGTTCCTAAGTCTCAAAAAATGAGTTGAAATCATCATCAACATTAACTAGTAATGATGATCAAGATGAAGAAGATTAATAGATATTAATAAACTTTTATAGATTTTTATTTATTTCTAAAATAAAAATATATTTCTTTAATTAACTCGTGTAAATTACACACTTTATAAGTTATATTTTTCATCTCAATGAAAAATTCTTCTTTTGACATAATATAAATATACAGGTGGAAAACAACTATCAAAACTATTATTTTATAAAATTCAAGCTGATTAATTTTATGATATTTTACAAATATTAAAATTGATTATCCTACCCCAAATATTAAATAATCAAAAGTAATATGCATAAAAATTGAAAAAAAAAATCACATGTATAAATATAATTAAATTTAAAATTTAAAATTTTAATTTTCTTAATTAACCACTAGTTAAAAAATCATTAAATATTAATTTTTTCCTTCTTTTAATTGAAATATAGGTTATTCATTTTATTTTGTAATATAAGAAAATAAAGATTTCATTGATTAATTTCATCAATAAAGTAATGAGATTTTTTATTTATATATTATGAATTCTATTTTCATCATTTACACACAAGAAATACTAAACTATTAGCTTACAATATAATTATTAATAATAGTTGTATTGTTTATTATAAGAATAATGAGATGATTTAGATCAATATTCATCTAAACTTTTTTTTTTCTTTTTTGTATTGTATTTATATAAATATAAATTATAATATATTTTTTTAATTTATTTTACCAAGACCTAACTCCTTAATTTTGATTCAAACTTGAAATCTTTTACAAAATAATAAATTGATGTCTTTTGGAAAAGAAGGGATTTAATAAGATTTAAAAAGCTAAAAAACTAACAATTTGAACATAAGAAGAAAGATATTGACAATTATAATTTATAATAAAATAGGAGTGAAATATATATATATATATATGTGTGTGTGTGTGTGTGTGTGTGTATGTGTGTGTACGTATATTTTTAAAATAAGTAAAATATTTTTATTTATGGGAGATTCAAATGTAAAAGTGATGGTGAGATTTGCTTTTTTAATCAAAAACAAAAGTCTACAAAAATTCTTAAGGAGAGTGAAGGAGAATTTGTGGAGCTTGATTATTATAAATTTAACATAAAAGTCTACAAAAATCATTAAAAGTTTAAATTCTATAAAAGTTGTTGATATTTTGAATGCCTTATAACTTTCATAAACTCTTAAAAAATTTTGATTGAATACACCTTAACTTTTATAGACTTTATAAAAATCTTTAAAATTCTATATTGAATACCAGATAACTTTTGCAGAGTCTTTAAAAGTATGTATTGAATACATCCAAACTTTTAAACTCTATAAAAATCATTAAAAGTTTAGATTGGATATATACTCCTAAATCTCACAATCACTTTTATATTTGAACCTTCCATAAATAAAAATATTTCACTTATTTTAAAAATATACACACATATATACACATATGCATATATATATATATATTTTTTACTTCTATTTTATTATGAATTATAATGGTCAATATTTTTTTTCCTATATTCAAATTATTAGCTTTAAAGTTTTTTAATCTTATTAGACCTCTTCATTTTCAAAGAACATCAATTTATTATTTTATAAAAGATTTTAAGTTTGAATTAAAATTGAAGAGTTAGATCTCAACAAAATAAATTTAAAAAGAAAAACATCATATAATTTATATTTATATAAATACAATACCAAAAAAAAAAAAAGTTTAGATGGATATTGATCCAAATCATCTCATTATTCTTATGATAAATAATATAACTATTATTAACAATTATATTGTAAGTTAACAGTTTAGTATTTTTGTGTACAAATAATGAAAATAGAACTCATAATTGTATAAATAAAAAATCTCATTACTTTAACATTGATGAAATTAATTAATGGAATCTTTATTTTTTTATATTAAAAAATAAGAGGAAAAACCTCTATTTCAAATAGAAAAGAAAAAAAATTAATATTTGGTGATATTTTAGCTAGTGGTTTATTAAAAATAATAAAATTTTAAATTTGATTATTTAATTATATCTATATATGTATTTTTTTTTCAACTTTTTTTCCTATTACTTGTTAAGAAATTTCTTGAAGTTTATTTCGATTAGTGAATATTTGGAATACAGTAATTAATTATAATATTTGTAAAATATCATAAAATTAACCAGCTTGAATTTTATAAAATATTAGTTTTGATAGTTGTTTTCCACATATTTATTTATATAATATCAAATGAAAATATTTTTATTGAGATGCGAAATATAACTTACAAAATGTATAATTTGCACAAGCTTGTTAAAGGAATATATTATAAGTTAGTGAAATTTTAGTTTATAAAACTATGTGGAAGTCTATAAAAATCTATAAAAGTTTTTTAAAAAAGAGTTTATAAAAGTCTATGAGAATATTTTATAAATCTATAAAATTATTAGAAACCTATGAAATTTTATAAAAGCCATTCACTTAAAAATGTCTATAAAAGTATTTCAAAATCATGATTAAATACATCCTCTAAATGTTATATTCACATACGGCAACAACTCTCTTTTGTAGATTCCAAGGCTTTTTATCACAAAACTAGGTCACACACCTAAGCAGTGAGTTGTGAACTCTTACCCCAGGAATACCCGTAAGACTTGGAATCTACTCCATGGGCCAACACTACAATGGCCCAAAAACTAAAAATAAATAAATCATTTTGACTTGAATTCCATGTTCATTCAAGCCGATCGGGAGTAAAGAACTTTATGTAGCTAAAGGAGAGTCACCGATAAATCATTATTTGTATATATTTTTTTGTCCTTTTCATCAATTATTATGTTATGTTTTCTTGCAAAATTGGTTTAGTTTGTGTTTTGTGGGGTAATGTGCTTGGCAAGGACTTTGGACTTTAATAAAGATTTTGGACATAATTCAGTTAATTTCCAGTGCAAAAGCATGATGTTTCGAGGGCGACCTAAGAATCTACTTTTGGAAACTTATTAAGAGTCACGTGAAATTATAGGCTTTTTCTGAAGCAATTGATGGATCACGATGGAATTTTCTAAAAGTGATGGCAATTTGAGTGACAACCGTTGAGTTTAGGAAATTTTGTAGATTCCTATTTGGGTTTGCAATCTAAATTCCGAATTTATGCACCATATTGGGGGAAATTTTCAAGGGATATTTAAGGGAAGATTTGATATAATAATAATCAATATAAAAGGCAAGGGCGTAGTTGGAGTCAATTTGCAGAAGAGGAAATATTTCGATTAGGATTAAATTTCCTTCTTCCACATGACCATATGTTTCTTTTAAGAAGCTTTATATGGATGGCTGAAGCTGAACCATTAGTAGGGGGCATGCCTTTGAGAGATTTTTCATGAATTGAAGAAGAGCAAAAGCAAGGAAAATCGGCCAAAGATGAATGAATAGAAGAATTAGGAGAAGAACGTTGAAAATAGAACGATTCCTCCAAGGGTGTAGCAAGCCAACTAACTTGGAAGTTTTTTGTATTGTCTTCTTCAGTATTTTATCTTTATTTTAGTATATTATTCAAATCCGTGATGTACTTATTATCTATGGAGACGAGTAGTAATTAATCTTTTGCTGTGGTTCTGATGTTACTTAACTTGATAATTATATATTATTATTAGTTTAATAATAAATTGGTTTACGTTTCCAATTCTATTCTTTATGCTTCATGTTATTTTTTATTTTATATTTATGAACCATGCATACCATAAGATTGTTGGATGAGAACAGGGGCAGACCCACCATTGGGGCAGGGGGGACACGTGCCCCCCCTAAAATTTTTAAAAAATTAATTAAATAATTTTAATGTTATATTTAATCATATTCGTGGATTGGTGCTGATGGTCACCATCATGGTAGCCTTTTATTTCTCACTCGGGTTTGATTCCCAAGCAATACTTATAATGTGTTTTGCTTTTTGTGTTTTTTAATTATTTATATATTATATAATTAAATTACGAAAATCAAGCATAGCTGTATGATGTCTTTGATGGTTGTGCTTGTCTTTCCATTTTAGGAGGAATCGAGGTTCAATCCCTTGTGTCTCATTATTTTTTTTTTAATATATAGTTTTTTATTCACTCAATATAATTGTTTTGTTCATTACTTTTTTTTCTTTCTCTTTTTTTTTTTCCCTCTGATCTTCAAATTTGAAATATTTAGACTTTATAAATTATTATACTAATTTCAAATTATTTTTTTACTGCAAACTATATCATGTTTATACAAACAAAAAAATAAAATATATTGGATCATTTAATCTTAATAAGTCTTAGTTTACATACAATTATTAGTGTAACTTATTTTTCTTTTAAATAAATTATTTTATATGATAAAATTCATAAATAAAAATATTCATATGAATTATAATTATTTTTATCTTTTATTTTTATTTTATTTTACTTTATTATAAATCACTTATATTTATTAAATAAAAGACTATAAATACAGCTTGATTAGTAACTTTAATAACAAATATATGTAGTTTGATTATATACATTTATTTACAATATGAATAACAACTATGATATGAAATTTGAATTTCTCTCACTAAGAAAAATAGAGCTAATGCACAATTAACTCATAATTAGTATGTTTTTATTTTTATACTTGTATTAAGAATATTATTGTAAGAAATTTTACTTACAATTTTGTAAATAATAAAACTATATATTTTCTACTGGTTATATATTTTAATTATTTTTATTTCATATAATATTCTTCTAGCAATTGAAGGAAATATTACAAAGAAAATTTCATACATAAAAGTGTCCCCCCTCACATAGATTTCTGAGTCCGCCACTGGATGAGAATAAGAGTAAACACGGTGCTTAACCTTGTTAAAAACTCTCTAATATTAATGGAATACTATTGATACAACACTATGCTAGTTGTATTTTTTGCTCGTTATATATTTCTAGAATTTTGTGTTTAGTGAATACTCGTGAAGACCGAACACAGAATGAATTACCATACTATTGGTTGAATAAACCCTAGAAACTTTATCAATAGTTACCTGAATTAATTAATAATATATAATTGGATTATAACAGTAAAATCGGAGACCTAGTGCATGCCACCATTTATTACAATTTGCCTATTTTTTCTTGTAATTTGTGACTTAATAATTTTTTAGCGCAATTATTTTCTACATTTGATTCCGGCATCATTTCTCTATTGTTTTCTTTATGGATAGTTTCTTTAGTTTTGTTTTTCTTTTCTTATTTCAAGTCTTAAATTTCATCACGTTTGGATTTCTTTAAAGGTAATTTTAATTTTCTTGAGTCCTTATGCAAGATTCGATTTTTCCTCTTTTCTTTTGTTTGTGTTTTTAACTTTTTTTAACTTTTGTTTTATTCTTTTGTTAAATTAATTAAATTTTGCTAAATATACTCAATAATTTTCTATAGGATTGACTCTTGTATTTCTTCGCCTTACTAATCATTACGATTCGTATACTTACAGATATTGAAAATTTTTACATCAATTATGCTGTACGTTCCCAGAAGGGAGGACTTGAACATAAAAAGCTCTTCCACCAAACAACGCAACCAAAATTCGGGACTCCTGCTCACAAATCCTTCCCAATCACTTTCTCACTTTAGTCAAAGTATTGTGATCATTGTCCTTTTGCTTCATGACAACTCTTGTACAATTCAATTAAGATCCCTTAAAATGTTGCATTTGAATATAAAAGTGTACATGAGAATTCAAATAAAAGGAAATCAAATTTCATTGAAAAAAATAATAATAAATGAGAACTAAATTTTTTAGGCTGGGAAAAGGAATTAAGTTTTCTTCTTTTAAATAGGAACTTAAGAATATCTCCAATGTAAATATGAATTGTTTTTTTAAAAAAATGAACACATAATCAATGTCAAGAAAATATGCATCCTATGTGACATAAATATAGATTTATAGACACTCAAGTTTAAAAGAACTCTCAAATGTCATTCTATTTATTTGAATAATAAATAGTCAAACAATAATATATTACTAAAGAAAATTACCATAAAATATTATTTAATAGAAATTTCAATCATTTATTACTGACATAACTGTCCAAGAGACTCTCTAAGAGCATCTCCAATGCAAATATGGATTGTCTTTTAAAAAAAAAATGGACATATCATCAATGTCAATGAAATGTGCATCATATGTGACATAAATATTAATTGATAGACACTCAAGTCTAAAAGGGCTCTTCAATGCTAGTCTATTCATTTCAATAATGAATAGTCAAAGAATAATATATCATTAAAGTAAATTATTATAAAATATTATTTTATGGAAGTTTCAATTATTTATTGCTGACATAGCTGTTAAGGAAGCTTTCTAGAAATAGACATTGAGGTTGACAACCTCTATTTTTTTTTTTTTTTTTTGCCACGTCAATTTGATAGTAATTATAGAAGTTTGCATTGGAGAGCTTAATTTTAACACTCTATCAATTTATCCTACGTGGCACTCCATTTTTTCACAATCCATACTTGCATTGGAGATGCTCTAAGAGCATCTCTAATGCAAATATGGATTGTCTTTTAAAAAAAATGGATATATCATTAATGTCAAGAAAATGTACATTCTATGTGGCATAAATATGAATTGGTAGACACTCAAGTTTAAAAAGACTATCCAATGTTATTCTATTCATTTTAATGATGAATAGTCAAAGAATAATATATCATTAAAGTAAATTATTATAAAATATTATTTTATGGAAGTTTCAATTATTTATTACTGACATGGCTGTCAAGGAGGCTCTCTAGATAGACATTGAGGTTGACAGCCTCTATTTTTTTTTTTTTATCACGTTAGCTTGATAGTGGTTATGGAAGTTTGCATTGGAGAGTTTAATTTTAACACTCTATCAGTTTATCCTATGTGACACTCCATTTTTTCACAATCCATACTTGCATTGGAGATGCTCTAAAAATGGACATTGAGGTTGACAGCCTTTATTATTATTATTTTTTTTGCCATATCAGCTTCATAACAGTTAGGGAAGTTTGCATTTGAGAGATTAATTTTAACCATCTATCAATTTATCCTACATGACACTTTATTTTCTTACAATCCATACTTGTATTGGAGATGAGAGCATCTCCAATGCAAATGTGAATTGTCTTTTTAAAAAATTGGACATATTATTAATGTCAAAAAAATGTACATTTTATGTGGCATAAATATGAATTGGTAGACACTCAAGTCTAAAAAGACTATCCAATGCTATTCTATTCATTTTAATGATGAATAGTCAAAGAATAATATTAGGGGTGGCAATCCGGGTTGGGTTGGACACGACCCGAACACGACACGATAATTTTTGACACGACACGATAACTAAACGGGTTGAACTCCTTCAACACGAACACGACATGATTCGTAACGGGTTGACACGAAAACGACCCGATTAACCGTTAATTTACGGGTTATTTATTAACCCGTTAACGACCCGTTTATCTGACACGTTATCAACCCGTTTAATTGACACGATATCAACCCGTTTACTAACCCTACAGAAATTGTTCTTTCCTTTTTTCAAGTCACATAAAGGCAATATTACCATAATATACTTCTTACAACAAAACACAAAATTATAATCCTCAACTCCAAATGTACACTGGTTATAGATCATGAAGCTAAAGAACTTAGACAGCAAGTGTGCAAGAATGCAAAATGGCTACATACAGATCATGATGATCAATGGTTAAATCACCTCACGACAAATTTGCTTCACTAATTTCTTAAAGGGAACAATCAAGTAAGCAACAATCAAAACAATCAAGTAAGCAACAATCAGAATATTGACTGTAAACAACAATCAAAACAGTAAGCAACAATCAAAATAATCAAAAGGAGACGATGCGGATGAGATGCGGATGCAGCGATCGAAGGAGATTGACGAGGCGACGACCCGAAGGAGACGATCAACGAAAGGAGATACGACGGCGACAGGAGGAGAGGAATGTGATCTATCGACGACGATAGATCTCGCAGTGACCGAAAGAGATTGGCGAAGTGACCGAAATTATAGATCGAAGGAGATGATGGATGGAAGGAGAACCGGCGCGGTGATAGAAGGAGACCCGTGGCCGCGACTGAAGGAGACTATGGGTGACAAAGGGGATGTGGCAGTTGGCACGGCGACCAAAGGAGACAGGTGACGAAGCAGATGTGTGACCGGCGCGGTGACCAAATGACCGGCGCGGCTGAAGGAGTTGGTTGGCAGCGACTGAATGAGATCGGCTTATGGATGAGAGGCGCCGGCGCTGCGACTGAAGGAGATCGGCGTGGTGGCCACCCGAATGAGACGATTGATGGATGAAAATGGGATGGCGACAGAAGGAGCAGTGTGGCGGCGACCTAAGGAGAGTCGTGGTTGCGACCGCAGGAGATCGGCGTGGCGGCGACCGAACGAGTGCTGGACCTAGGTGGACAATGGACTGGTGCCTGGTCGAGTGGAGGGTGCGGCGGGCGGCTGCAACAAATGTGTAGGGTTTGGGAAGCAGGAAATGAAAAGTATATATAGCTGTCATTAAAA
Source organism: Dimocarpus longan (assembly GCA_022984855.1). NCBI lineage: Eukaryota > Viridiplantae > Streptophyta > Magnoliopsida > Sapindales > Sapindaceae > Dimocarpus > Dimocarpus longan. The sequence goes on along the minus strand of CM041015.1, from coordinate 21,104,312 downwards.
TTACATGAATGCCCCTCCAATGTTAAATTATATTTTTACCCTCCCTTAACGGGTCAACCCTTAACACGATAAACCCGACACGAACCCGACACGATTAGTTAACGGGTTAAACGGGTTGACCTGTTAACTTACCCAACCCGTTAACGCTCAACCCTAACCCGTAATTATCGTGTCGGTTTCGTGTCGACCCGTCGTGTCGGGTTCCACATTGCCAGCCCTAAATAATATATCATTAAAGTAAATTATTATAAAATATTATTTTATGGAAGTTTCAATTATTTATTATTGACATTGCTGTCAAGGAGGCTCTCTAGAAATAGACATTAAAGTTGATAGCCTCTATTTTTTTTTTTTTTTGCCACGTCAGCTTGATAGTGGTTATGAAAGTTTGCATTGGAAAGTTTAATTTTAACACTCTATCAATTTATCCTATGTGACACTCCATTCTTTCACAATCCATACTTGCATTGGAGATGCTCTAAAAATGGACATTGAGGTTGACAGCCTTTATTATTATTTTTTTTTTGCCATGTCAGCTTCATAACAGTTAAGGAAGTTTGCATTGGAGAGATTAATTTTAACCATCTATCAATTTATCCTACATGACACTTTATTTTTTTACAATTCATACTTGCATTGGAGATGAGAGCATCTCCAATACAAATGTGGATTGTCTTTTAAAAAAAAATGGACATATCATTAATATCAAGAAAATGTACATTCTATGTGACATAAATATGAATTGGTAGACACTCAAGTCTAAAAAGACTATCCAATGATATTTTATTCATTTAAATTATGAATAGTCAAAGAATAATATATCATTAAAATAAATTATTATAAAATATTATTTTATGAAAATTTCAATTATTTATTACTGACATAACTGTCAAGATGGCTCCTTAGAAATAGACATTGAGGTTGATAGCCTTTATTTTTTTTTTTTTTTGCCACGTCAGCTTGATAATGATTATGGAAGTTTGCATTAGAGAGTTTAATTTTAACACTCTATCAATTTATCCTATGTGACACTCCATTTTTTCACAATCCATACTTGCATTGGAGATACTCTAAAAATGGACATTGAGGTTGACAGCCTTTATTATTATTATTTTTTTGTCCTGTTAGCTTCATAACAGTTAGGGAAGTTTGCATTGGAGAGATTAATTTTAACCATCTATCAATTTATCCTACATGACACTTTATTTTTTTACAATTCATATTTACATTGGAGATACTCTAATTATTGATTTCTAGTGAGAGTCTACTTAATTTGGTAACTAATAGTTTTTAATAACATTGTAATCATAAAAGCATGCAAGTAAGTTTTCTTCTCCTCATAAAAATTCCCTCCTTTAAAATTTATTTTTCAAAATTTCATTTTATTTTTTAAATTTAATCTCTAGCATCGAAGGTAGACAGTATAAATCTATCTCCCTCTTTTAAACATTCAATTTCCAATTTAAATTTTTTTTAAATTAAAGCTGAAGTGGGTGTTTATGTCTTCATATCTTTTAAAGGAGGTCGACTATTAACATAACCAATGGGAAGTCAATGTCAATTTTTCACAAAAGCCACTTTTGCGTGCAATTAAGCAAACCTCAAGTACGTTCCGTGTAATTTCCTCTATCAGAGTTTGAAACGGGCTCTCTCTTATTTCAATGAGTAGAAACGAATTGAGTCCGATTCTAGAAGTTGGGTCCATGAGAGTCACACAAAAGCGCAATTCGACAGCTTTAATCATGATTCACGACTCATGAGTAAACGCAAAGGACATTCAAAATGTAAGATCAAATTAAAAAAAAAAAAAATTGGGATATTGTAACATTTACTTAAAGAAGCGGACGCGCTTTAGATTTAGTTTCCAAATTCCCTTTGTAACTAACAAGTTAGTAAACAGTAATTACAAAAACGGCGCGTGAAGGGACGATTAGCGGTTATTATTGAAAATGAAACCTGCCAATCACACAACACCACAGCACAACCTCTAAACTTAACCGATCCAACGTGTCAACCCCCAATTAGCTGTCACACGCTGGACACGCGACATTATTATCTATAAGTAGATTCATTGGTTTCAGTTTGCAAGCGTTTCTGTTTCCACAGAGGTTCCCCTAAATTTTCCGATTTTTGTTTCTCTACTGTGTATGATCGTCATCTATGGCTTCTTCATCTTCTTCTTCCGTAGTTCTAGGGTTTTCAATTTTCTTGCTGCTGTCCTCTCCCGCTCTGTCTCTCACATGTAGCTCCCAGAAACTAACCAACAACAACGTCTATAACCACTGCCTGGACCTCCCAACTCTCTCGTCGTTTCTCCACTACACGTACGATTCGTCCAACAGATCTCTGTCGGTGGCGTTCGTGGCGACTCCTTCGGATTCCAGCGGCTGGGTGGCTTGGGCCATTAATCCGACGGGGACAGGAATGGCGGGCGCCCAGGCACTGGTAGCCTACAAGGGTTCTGATGGGGCGATGACTGTGAAGCTCTACAATATAAGCAGTTACAGCTCTGTGGAGATGTCGACGAAGCTTCTGTTTGACGTTTGGGACACGAGCGCCGATGAATCTGGAGGGTTGATGAGGATTTATGGGAAAATCAAGGTGCCGGACGATTTGGCCGCGGCGGGAAAGCTGAACCAGATATGGCAGGTGGGGCCCAGTGTTGGTGCTAATGGTGCAATTGCGAAGCATGCGTTTTTGTCCGCCAACCTCGGCGCTAAGGGTACTCTTGATTTGAGTGGTGCCCAGACTGGTGATACTTCTTCTACCGGAGCCGACTCCCGCATTAAGAAGAGAAATGTGAGTGTTTTGTTTGTTGGTTAAAGTTTGTTAGTGTGGGCGTGAATAAATGAATTCGCTGATTTTGTCATATTGTAAAATATTATTGTTGTTGTTTTTTTGAAGAAAAATATTGTCGTTATTGTGTCAGATTCACGGGATTTTGAATGCTGTGAGTTGGGGAATTTTGTTTCCAATTGGAGTGATAATTGCAAGGTACGTGAGAGCCTTCCAGGCTTTGGATCCAGCATGGTTTTACCTTCATGTATCCTGTCAGGTCTCTGCCTATATTATTGGGGTTGCTGGCTGGGCAACTGGTATTAAACTTGGAAGCGAATCGAAAGGGGTCACTTACACTACCCATCGCAACCTTGGAATTGCCCTTTTCTCTCTTGCTACTCTTCAGGTAAATTTGATCAGTCAATTATGATTATAGATAATGGTCGTTCACCTCACACTTGATTTATCTTTCGTCTTCTGCTTTGTTTTGTGGATTGGATTGGTTAGATTGTTTGCTGATGGCAACTCCCTTGTTCGTTTGTTTGTTTGTTCCTGTTAGGTATTTGCCCTGTTCTTAAGACCAAAGAAGGAGCACAAGTGTCGATTTTACTGGAATATCTATCACCACGGGATTGGATACGCCATAGTTGTCCTGGGCATCATCAATATTTTTAAAGGTCTAGATATCTTGGTCCCTGAAAAGAAGTGGAGATCAGCCTACATAACAGTGATTTGTGTCTTGGCTGGCATAGCTGTGCTGTTGGAAGCAATCACTTGGGTGATAGTTTTGAAGAGAAAGTCCAACAGGTCTACGAAGACTTAAGAAAAGATACATGTACATTGAACCACCAATTTGGTGTCAAGCTTCATGGAAGATTCGGATACTGTAATACCTTTTTTATTCCTCCGTTTATCTATTTTAAAACCCCTTTTTCTTCTCCATTTATATCTCTCTTGTAGTATGTAGTAGAATGATTTGATCATTTACCTGCTAATATTGCTTAGGCTATTAGTACAGATTGTTCACCGTCTCTCTGCTTTGTGTTTGTTTGCGTCTCTCTACATTTAGGAATCATTAGATTTTCAGGCATGATTGTGTATTGTTATAATATTATCATCTTTCTTTGTTTTTTTTTTCTCCTGTTATATTAGTACAATTTTTTCGTGCTCCCCTGACATTTAACAATAGTTTAAATACTTTTTAGGACCATTCTATCTTACTACATGAAGGTTGCTTGACCAAATTTTCTCGTTTATGGAAAACCAACATCTTGTTTCGTGTCATTGGTGCCAATACTACTAGGTTGGCAAGTGAAACCAGACAAATGTGATCTTCACAAAATCACAAAGAAGCAACCCATATTTTTATAGTCAAGTAACATTCTCAAGTTAAACCCATTTTCACCACTTGTGTTATATATCTCTCATGGCAAATGGAGTAGGCTGCAATCAACATTATCTAGTTGTTACACTCAACCACAAAAGAGGTCCCCTTCGCTTGTGGTTCTGTTCAATATTTGTGCTGCTCCTCGTCACTTTCTTCTTGGCAGGCTAAACCGGGGTATCACTGACAAATTTGGAAACTTAACAATCAAATTTGATATGCTTATTCTGTTCAATTGTACCCATTAATTCCAGTTACCAATTCTCACAGGTATTGGTTAGATTAATATAAGAACAAATTGAAGAACCAAATAGTGCTTTTTCAAATTTTTGGGTTCTTTAGTGGGTAGTATTGGGATTTTGAAACTCAACCAAAAAAAAAGGCTTGATCGTTTCTTGAAAATTTGTTTTTCTGTAACTTATGATGAGTGCTACCACCATCGCTAACTTTAGAGGATGTGCTAGTCGTGATCAGAGCATGACAAAGACCTCCATCAAGAGGCGATCCATGGTGTTTGTTAGTTTAAATGTATAATCAAACCAACTTTAGTGCCAAGTCACGATTAGTTTATTATGGCTCATGGTACGTGTCATATTGTCGAAGGAAAGAATTATAGGACATACACTGGATGCAATTTGCCAAAATATTGTATGAAATTTCTTCAAATTGTCGGAAAGCGTGTCAAGTGCTAGAACTTGATACGATTATTATTAAAAAAAAAAAAAAAAAAAGGAATTTGATATGATTATATAAGTTTAATAAATTCCAGGGAATCCCATAAACCAACTTGACTGTGCTGCACGATATTTCAGAAGATAAAAATTGTTATTTGAGTGTCGATCTTAAGAAGTCTCCTCAAAACAGGGTCCCGCAATCAATGCCCTCTCTGTCCTAGTCGGGCCACTCTGCTTTCACTGTAGGATTTGTCTTTTTCCCAAACGCAAATATTTGTTTATGGATTGGCTCCAAAAAAATAATAATAATAAAAAAGATTTGTTTATGGATTCCCATGAAATTAAGGAAATTTCATCTCTCCGTCATTAGTTAGGTGCAGATGCCTCCGCTTTTCAGGGACAACAGATGGCTTGTCTTCTTACTCGCGTTTGCATGTGGAAGCTAATCATTATAATAACAAAATTCTCGTAAAATGACACCATTTAATTATGCCCCTTTCATAGTAAATTACAACTTCAATTCGTAAAACAACAAAATTCAATTCATTTTCTTTTTCAAAAATAAAATTCAACTCATTTTCATAATAATAACACAATTTAATTTTTAAAGAAGTATAGTTAAAATTTGTGTCAAGTAATTTACAGCAAAGGATGTTAAGTTGGAAGAGGAAAAAGTAGGTAGGATACTCTAAGGTAGGCAGGATTGTGATATTAGATAAAGTGACATAAAGTATAGAAATCATACTTTTTATAAAGGAAATTATGTGTGACCTTTGACCCACGCCGGGCTTTTAATGTATCTTTGCTTTAAAACGAGTATGCATGCCAAAAGTAAAGCATGTGAAACAATTTAACTTGGAAAGAAATTAAGTATTTAAATGGTATATTGACATGCATATGAATAAACTATATTAAATGAATTCAAGTGTTTGTTGGCATTGGTTTGCATGTGAAGCCAATTGACAAAGTCATGATAATATGAAATAATTTGACAATTATAAATGCTTGTCAAAGTAGGGGGAAAAAAAAGGCATGAAGAAAAACGAAGAAAAAAAGAAAAAGACAAAAACCGATTGGCAGTACTTTTTTTTTTTTTGAAGAAAGGACGTGCAATTTGTACATGTTTGATAATACTAGAAATCATAATTCTGGGAAAGCTTCGTTTTCATCCCGTAGATTCGAAAAATATTAAGAATTAAAATATCTTTTAGAAATAACTGTTTTCCTCTCTATTAGAAAACACTTCAAAAAAAATCTCTACTATATAAGTCAATTAACAGTCAAACGAAATAAAATATTAAAAAAAAAAACTTAATTATCCCTCACTTTGGCTCAAATATTAAAATGATCATTTTGTCCTTAATGATAGCAAAATTAATTTTTATTATTAATTTAATAAAAAATTAAATTAACAATAAATCTCTACCGTCAATTTTAGAGATTACTAATAAGAGAAAAAATTTAAAAATTAAAAAAATATTTTTATTTTTAATTTAATAAAAGAACAAATTAAATTAAAAGTAAATTACTCTACCATTTATATCAAAGATGGATTGTAGAGATGAAATAAGAAAAAAATTGAAAAAAAAAAAAAAACTAAAATAAAATTGTTGAAAAATTAGAAATACATTTTTTTTTGGGAGAAAACAAAAAGATTGAAGATCTAGAGCAGATCTTCAACTTGAAGCCTTGAAAATTTGGACTAGATCTTCAATTGGAACACCCTGAGTTGTTGAACTCAGATGCAATCACCACAATCCACCACCACAGAACACCTCCATCATCTCAAACCACTATCTCAAAACACCTATTAATTTTCATCAAACTCAAACACAACCTCCATCCAAACTCAATCAATCTGTTGCAACAATCACCACAAAAAACCATCCAAACTCCATTTGAATCTAACCCTGTCGCATCAAACCATAACAAAACAACACTCACCACATCTCCATTAGACCAAGACTAGACCCAGCCTCCATCAAATGCGAGTCTCCATCGTATACCAACAACCCAGATCAAAGATCATGAATGACTACCATGTGCTGGGTTCGAAGACCCGGATGGAACCTAAATAATGATCTGGTGTTCAAATCGAGATTGTCATTTGGTGCGATTTGGTGAGATATGATGTTTGCGATCTGTTGATGGGTGTTTGGTTTTGGGTGGTTGAATGTGGTGGGTGTGTCTAGTTTTGAAGGTATTGGGTTTTTACGAGCTGATGCAAAACAGATCATGATGATCTGGTGATGAATCAGATCACCACGATTTGGTGATGATCAGATCATAGGCAGATAGGTGACGATATGGTTAAGATTTTTTTTTTAATTATCAATTTTTATTTTAATTTTTAATTTTTTAATCTTGATTATACACGTGTCATCATCTTAGCTCTCCTCACAAGACCATGATACTCTTACTACCCAAATTTACATTTTCTTTGACTGTTAGTTGATTGTAAGGATTTTTTTTGAAGTATTTATAAAACATTAGAGAGGAAAAAAAACTGTTTCAAAAGATATTTAAAATCTTAATATTTTTCAATACTTTAGGGATTAAAATGAAGTTTTACCTTCTTAAAATTGTACAAAAGTTATTTGGAAATACCGTTGTTTCTAAAATATTCACCATACGTAATTATAACATAAATTTAATTGGATTTAATAAGGGGGAAATAATTTAACTTCATAATTTTATTGTTGCAAGTATAAAGAGCATGCCACTAAATCATTATCATTTCATCAATCTATGGATCTTATTTGAAATGTGATTTTTGTATAATTAATTAATTAATTTTAGATTATGTGATTAAAAGCCTTAAACATGAACTTTTTTTTTTTTTAAAGAAAGAAAAAAAGAACTGAGCATCTTTTAAAACGTTTTAGAAATAATTTGAACTTTGTTCAGAACCATTTTTTTTTAAATTATCAACTAAACAACAAATCAACCCGTATCCCTATAATGAACTCAAATCTTTTATTAGAGAAATAAATAAATTGACAGAGAAAGGACAGTCCTAGAAAATAAATGCTAACAGTTGGAGATAGTCTTACTAAAACAGAAATCATATGCACTTTTGTAATTTGACTAGATTGGCCTTGGGCAGTTGAAACTTTAAATCCATATAACAAACTTCTTATGGTTTTGGACCGGAAGGTGACCCTCATTTTCAAATGTAAAGTTTAAACAAAATAACTAGTGTCGGGATGTCACAATGATGATAGGATGACTAAATAACGAAGAAATTACCCCAACAAATGGGATGTGACATCATTACTACATCACCATTATCTCACTCTGATTATGACTTCACAAGTTCACGTGTCGTTAGGCCATTATGAGCCGGTCCATTCCACAAATATTTTTATTCGCATTGTATTTGTGGCTCCTAGATATTTTCTCCCGTGCGAGTTTTACTGCTTTTTCTAAAATCAAGGAAAATTTATATTTAATTTTAAATGAATAACCAGCTCATAAAAATTTGAACGTGAGGTGAAATATAAATAAAATATTTTACATTTTAATTATAAATAAATAAAATAGATTTATACAACATCTATAAAACATATGGATCATTTTATATAGGGCAAAATACATAAATACCCCGAAGGTTGCCAACATTACACTAATATGGCAATTATGGCCCTTTATAACACTTCCACTACTTGAAGTTTGATAAATGTTGCAAAAACTAGTTTTGACTATTTATTATTAACAGTCAATGGTCAAATATATGGGAAAAAACTAAAATACCTCTAATCTTAAAAATTTAATATAAATTAAAAAAAATTTATATATTATTCTGACAATTTTAAAGTAATTAAAATATGAAAAATAATAAAAGATTAAAAAAAAAGGCCCATCATCTTCTTCATTCATCACCTCCCTTCTTCATCATTTCTATCATTTTTGATGGAGACCAACGTACCATCAGAAAACCAACAATATAATTCAAAACCTCTGGAAGGTCAGATTTATCTAAGAGTCATGCATTCCAATGGCTGGAGACTCAGGCCATCCACTGTCACAATGAGTTGCCCAAGTTGGAATGTACAAGAATTGGAGAACCTCTGTACATTGAAGGCCCGAAAAAAGATAGTGAAAAGATATTTCCCGTCCTCAGTCTTTCTAATAGAGACTAAATTATATGATAAAGCATATGAGAACCTAAAAAGGAAGTTGGGATTCTATGGTGGTCTTTGTTGTTGATTGTCAGAGTATTTCAAAAGGCCATGAATACGTGCCTTTTGAAGAGACCATTGCCCTGTCCTGCCTTTGAAGCTAAAACTATTTGAACTAAAACTATTTGAGGCTGAACACTAATGCTTCTATCGAAAATGGTTCGAATGGTGTTGGGGTTGGTATGGCGATCAGAGACCATCAGGGTAGGATTGTTAAGGCTGTTCGAAGTTCTTATATTGTTACTTTAGTCCCGAAATTGGGGAGTTTTTGGCGCTTCGAGAGGGTCTTCTTATCGCCCGTAATTACAATCTGCTGATCCATTTTGCGGAGATGGATGCTTCTGCTGTGGCTTCTGAGGTTAAGCTATGTAATCCTTTGTTTAGTGAAGCTAGTTAGTTAGTTGGGGATATTGTGGCTTTGTGTAAAGAGGTTAGAGTGGTCAAGTGCCAAACTATTTCCCAAAATGAAAACCCTCTGGCACATAAATTTGCCTCCCTTGTCATGTCCTCTCACGAGAAACTTTATTTGCAAAATGTCAATGTGTCTTGTATCGTCCCTTCTGCCTTTGAGTCGTAGGGCATTTGTTATTGATGTTGTCTGATTTAAAAAAAAAATGATGTGACAAAATTTGATTAGTTAATTTTTTTAATATATTTAATATAACATTAAATGACCAAATCGCCCTTCAGTGATTTCTTTGAAGTTTAGTCAATGGTTAATCAACTAACGACTGAGAAAGTCTTTGCACTATTTATGAAACTGCAAGTAGTGATAATGTAAAAAGAGTCCTAAGTTGCTATATTTATGTCATATTAGCAAATGTGGAGTGTGTTTGTGTATTTTGCCCTATATACCCATATATATACATAATACAGTGACACTATTCATGAATGATATTATATGCATGCATTATATATTTTAAAAAGTATCCATAACTTAATTATTTTTAATAAATTAATCTGAATAATGTTCTTTAGTTATGCAAACGTTTTTTGGTTACCTATTGTTGATTATGACTTATGTAATTACCATTACTTCTGTTTTGAAAAGAGAGTCATAGAATAATATTTTTTCCATACTACCAAAATGTATATTATATAGCTTCACTGCAAGTAAATGGGGCATGCAGAAAGAAATCGTAGTTTAATCAAGTTAAATATTCAAATCTTTAACGCATGCCTCACGGTTGTTAATGGTACTCCACTAAAAGTTTTTTTTTTATTCCCTCCATTTTTTTTTTCATCATTTTTTAATATCATTTATGATGGGTGTAATTTGAATATAAATTATTATCAAGTTGAATGAATATTTTTGTTATCAAACCACATCAAACGGTTGTCACTAAGGATGGTAAAAATACTTGATTTGATTCAAATCTTATCTATTCGAGACAGATTTGAAATGAAAAGTAACGATCTATTGGTGCATTGATCAAGTTTGGGGTAACTCTTAAAAATTTCAGATCAAGTATAGGGTAAGCTTACCTTGACCCAACTCGAGTTGGTAACCCTATTTATATATAAACATAAAAGAACCCTAAATCTACTACTGTGTATTAAAATGAGTTATTACAGAGCATTCAAATCTCACATTATTAACTATAAGATGTTTTTATATGATTTTATAACTCTTTTAAAAGGATCATGGATATCATAGCCAATTTTATTTTTTTTGTTTGTATATTTGTTTTTCTATATTAATTATATAATTAATTAAAAACTAAATCGGGTTAATGAATCAAGTTTGGGACAAATTCCGTCAATCGGGTTAGGGTTTAGGACGGGAAGTAGCGACCCGTTTGAGGTATGAGTTAGGTTTTGAGCACCCCTCAAATTTTCGAATCAGATTTGGTAACGGCCAAACCTGATCCGATCTGACTCATTGTTATCCTTAATTGTCACTAAAAGTTAATTATTGAGGTATGAAAAAGTCCTTTTGCCAATCCATAAAACAAAAGCATCATTAATTATTTATATAATAATTAGTTTATTTTTTCCATTTTTTTTTTAAAAAAATGGACAGAGGAGATCCGATATTCTCCATCAATTATTTGATCTATATTGATGGAGGAGATTAGAGGGAAAATAATTAAAATCTTAAAAAAGCAAAATTTAAATAGAAAAAATGATGAAGCTTTACCACCAGTAAAAGATCACCAATAGTGAAGATCTCTAACATTACGGAGAAGCAATTTTCTCCGTGAGAAAAAGGTGCTCTTATGGTCCTTAAATCGAGCAGATCTTTCAGAGAGGTCAAAATTATTTGTGGGATGGGCCTGGTCTCTTACGGGTTGGGAATACCAAAATAAATTAAGCAACAAAAAAATAAAATATATTACATAGATTAGTTAATTTTCTTTTACTATATTAAAATATACAATGGAAACATAAAACAACCAAAATAAAGCAAAGGCAGAAAAAGATTTCTATACGCAATTTACACATGGAAATTCAAACGAGAAAAACCACGAGATTGAATCTTTTTATAGCCACTTTTGAATGAAACCCAACTATTATTAGATGGATTACAAGTTCTTTTTGTAGCCTACCTAATCTGGAAACCTAATTTCTCTCTACTTAATAGCAGCTCCCAAGTCTCGATCTTCATGAATGTAGAATAATAACTCTTTGTCTTTTAAATCTATTACGATTACTACGAACTCGCCTTCTTATTTGGTCACATAAGCCTAACAAATTCTCTCCGCTTCTTTTCTCTAAGAAGCAATGCAAGAACTTGATCTTGAACTAAGAGCTCTATAAAGTCTAGATGCAATGTATACTTAAACACTCCAAAATATAGACTTTTGTTACTAACTTCTAAGAAGCTCTAAAAAAAACTTAAACTAGACACCAGGAGCTATTACACAAATTAAGATAAGGGATAATCCCAAAAAATCTGTTCTAATTTGAAAAAAATGTTCATTTTCATACTAAGGTTTCATTTTTGTTCAAAATCTCCCATACTGTCAATTTTTTAATAAAAATGTTAAAAAAAATTAAAATGTCCGATTTAACCTTGATTTAAATAATATAATATAAAATTTAAAATTTAAAATAAATAGTATTAAATCAAAATAATATTAAAAAAATGGGATAATCCCAAAAAACCTGCTTTAATTTGAAAAAGTATCCATTTTTCCATTAAGGTTTCATCTTTTTATCAAAAATCCCCCTTACTGTCAATTTTTTAATGAAAATGTTAAAAAAATTAAAATGTCTGATTTACCTTTGATTTAAATAATATAATATAAAATTTAAAATTTAAAATAAACAGTATTAAATCAAAATAATATTAAAAAAAAAATCAAAACATTGAAAACTGAAGTTAAAGAAAAATTGAACCAAAAATAGAAAAATTAGAAAAAAAAAAAAAAAAAACAACCCAATGTCCAATGTCTTGGTCATCCATCATCATCATCTCAGGAAGTTAACTTTGTCATTGACAAATTTTTTGGATTTCCAACTACTGAAAATCTAGATTTACAAGCCTAATATCTCAGTTATCATCATCAATCCTATAAACTCAATCACAACAATAAACCCAGAAACCCAATCAAACCTATATCTAGCCATCAAACCCTAACACCACACCATTGATTCACAACAACAAACCCAATCAAACCCAAAACCTTAACATCACCACTGCCATCGCCGTCGTTAAACTCAATCAAACCTATCAACACCACCGTCTACCCCACTGTTAGGATTCACAAATGCAATATCCCAGTTATCATCATTAATCTCAGAAACCTAATCAGAACAACAAACTCAAAAACTCAACCAAACCCAGAAACCTAGCCATCAAACCCTAACACCATTACCATCTATTCACTGCAATAAACCTAATCAAACCTAGAAATCTAATTGACAAACCTCGACTCCATCACCACCACCGATTCACAGTCACAATAACGAACCCTATCAAATACAAACCCCAACATCACCACCACTACGGTTGTCGTCAAACCTAATCAAACCCACTATCATCACTATCAACCTCAATCAAACCTAAACCACACATCACTCGACACGGTGGAGTTAAAGCTCTGAGCAGAAAAGGTTGAAGGGAAAGGCGAAAGAAGATGAGAGAGAGCACGGTGAGGAGAGAGAGAGAGAGTGATAAGGTGGGATGGGTAGTACGTCAAAATCGACAGAGGAGATTAGTGGATCCAAACCTAGTTTTAAAAGCATCGGTGGAGATGGGTGCACTGCGGTCATAGATGATAAAGATCGATTGTGGTGGAGACGAGATGAGTGGAAGAAGAAGAAGAAGATGAAGAGATGGGAATGATGATGATGAACGGCGACTGAAATAGCGTTTTTGGTTTTTTAATTATAATGTTATTTTATTTATTTATTTTATTAAATTTAGTATAATATTTTTTATATTTAATATTAGTATATTATTTTAAGATTTAGAGAAAATGTCACTAGATGATATTTTTAAATATTGGATTGACAATCTTGTCCAATTTCAATAAAGTTAATAATTGAGTCACAAGCCTTATTTTTTTTTTATACAAATACCCTTGATAAAATTGATGAGAATACTATATTTTTTAAAAAAATAATTCATTTGTTACATTTATTGTAAGAATATTTTGATATTTTTACACATGATTTAGAACTCAATTGTTACATTTTTTGAAAAAAGATATAAATACTAAGTCATTAATTTAATGTGTTATTTTTGTACTTGTCTCTTTTATTTACTTTGATTTTTTATATTTTAACTAATTTTTTATTACATTTCTCATTTTACCTTTAGAGTTAATCGGTCAACTAAGTCAAGTTGACAGAATCTATAACTGTTAGGGGTATTATCGTCATTTTATATGTTTTTAAGGGGTATTTTGAGTATTTTTCTTAATATTAGGGGGGATTTTGAATAAAAATAAAATCATAAGTGATAAAATAGACATTTTTTTTTTCAAATTAGAGGAGGTTTTTTTGGATTATCCCTTAATTTTAATTAATTTTTTATCGCATTTCCCTTTTTGCCCTTGAAGTCAAACGGTCAACAAAGTCAACTTAACGGAATCTGTAACTGTTAAGGATATTATCGTCCTTTTATATGCCTTCAGGAAGTATTTTGAGTGTTTTTATTAACGTTAGAGAAGATTTTGGATAAAAATGAAACAATAAGTAGTAAAATGGACATTTTTATAAATTAGAACAGATTTTTTGGGATTATCCCTTAAGATAATTAATGACTCCTATTTATAGTGTGGTTTATATGAGTTAGAAACCAATTAAAATCCTTCCCAATTTAAAAATCATAAATGAATTTATTCTAGAAAATAAATCTAATCGGCAATAAAAAATAGAATAGTTTTAACTGTATACAACTTGCAACCCATAAGCTATTAAGACTCCTAATTTATCCATAAATGAAATCCTAGTTAAATATAGAAATATCTAAGAATCCTAAAATGACTTGATACCGAGCATGAGGTATATTAGTAAAATTAAAAAGTCAATTTTATTCTTCCCGATTCAAGTTTTGAATGTCTAAAACATGTCAAAAAAGGAAGTGAAAACATGAAAAATGTATCACAAATTGAAAAGATGAAAAAAAAAATTACACAAGAAAGAGACTTGGGCGGCCCATGACCGCTGGCTCAAGACCTGAGTGGCTAGCCAGTGGCCACGGTCGTTCGCATAGACCCATAAAATCAGGCCCAATTATTCAGGTTGGGTCTTTATGGAGTATTTCTAGATAACAGCATCCAGTATTGACCAAAAGCTAAACACCTATATATTGTAATCTCACAAAATTCTGGCATAGTTATCTTCATTACATGATATGAGATCAAATAATACGACACTATATAGTTATCTCCTCCTTCGTTTACTAATTCAATCATCTATATATATGCAAATAGTTTCAAAAGAAGAAAAAAAAAATCATATGTACTTCTGATCCTGATTAAATCTGATGGCATCTCAACTTCGTTTAGTTGGAAGCTGCCTATATGGTTTCCGGTTAATTAATCTATTTTTGCTACTGCCAACAATTATAATAGATGCCTTCTTAGTTGGCATTAATTAATTTGCCAGCCCTTATATTTATATGGGGACAACTTCTGGCATTTGCATTTAAACATATTTTCCACTTGGGTATATGCCAGGTTGGAGATTGGATTCAGTAGTGACACTCAAAACATAATTTGATATCTTTAAGTTGAATGTGAGATGCCTGTCTGGATAATAAACTTAATTGTTTTTAAGAGTTATTTTTCATATTTTATTATCTGCTCTTATGTCTTTTTATCATATTAGTAAGAAAATAAGCAAAGACTACAACATCAGTGATTTTAAGAAATAAACCGATGTTTTTTGTTCATAAGATGCACTCTTCAACTAGACCCTTGTTTTATGAATTAAAAAAACTTAATTTTAATGAGGAAACAATAATAAAAATTCATGAATCATTGGTTCTCAAGGAATCCAAATCCTACTTATAGCAACTTCAATTGAAATTTCATCAATTTGAAGCAGCAAAACTTAACTTGGAGGGACCTGGTAGAAAGAGTGCAGCCAATTTAACCACCAAAGTGACAGAATAAAATTCATCTACTGCAGCATGAGAGATTGAACATGCCTTCTTTTGAGTTTGCCCCATTTTTGACCAGCGTTACTCGATTGCCAGACAACTCAGCTTTGTAAGCATCTGAGTTTATGGCTTTCCGGCTCATGTTGTTGTAAATTTCTCGGATAACAATCTCGAAAGCAGTTTGAACGTTAGTAGAATCAAGGGCAGATGTCTCTATGAAGAACAGTCCTCCTCCTTCTGCAAGGCTTTTGCCCTCTTCTACGCTAACATCTCTAATATTTTCCAAATCACTTTTATTCCCGACCAGCATCCTCGCCACAGTAGTATCACAGTGAACTGCATAATCACAAATTTGAGGGTATACCTCATTACTCACAAAACTCAAGTATATGAATCACTAAGTTTTGACAGACAGAATGCTAAACGTATAAAGTATTGACGAATGAAATAGTTGCATTCAGTAAAGGATTGATGGAGAAATCAGTATTGAAAAATGTACTTGTATATGTGACTGAAAAAACTTGAAAGTGTTTTACATATTGTCTGAAGGATTCTGCCTAGCTTGCAGTGCTAATCCATCTTAGAACCAAACACAATGTAAAAGGAGAAACAAACAAGAAAAAATTTTCCCCAAAACAATGTATTTGGATTAACTAATCAGGATTTCCTTATAAAAGTCCTACAATCCAGGAGGAAAAATTGGTTGATTTTATTTCAAAGAAGCCCTTGTAAAAGCAACATACCCCCAACCATGGATACAATAAGCTCTCTTAAAGACAGGACAGTATAAAATAGTTTTCAATTCTTTATCAATTCTAACTCTTAACAGAAAGTGTATTTAGAATCTTTGACAGCCTTAAACTTCAAACCAGAACTTACCATCCCATTTTTCCTATTCATTTAGACTCTAAACTTAATATGCTTGACTTTTTTTTCCTTGCATGATCCCCTTTCATGTTTTTTTAAATAATTCATGACAGAAAGATCATCGAAATAATATAACAAAGATGGATCCAAGCTTTGAAATTGTCTTTTAATAACCAGCCTAACAATGTCACAATTTTAAAAATGAATGATAAAATTATGTCGATAATGACTGCAAAATGCTTCAACAAAAACATAAATTGTCATTCAATGTTATTCAACCAAAACATAAATTGGCATTAATCAGAGACACAAAAATCCCCTGATGATGCAAAGTTATTCGATGGTTAAGTAGAACAACATAGCACCCGAAACCATCAAAATTGTCCTGTCCTTCAACAAAGTTGAATTTGTGCGATATCAATAAACAGAAAAATCAAGTCACTAAAAGCAATCATATCAACAAAATCTTGGTAGATGTATCTTCAGGCAGTTAATTCCAGTTGGTAGAACAACATAAAAAAATATATATGAATGAATTAAAACAATGACATTTCTATTTAGCAGACAAATGAAGTAGGAAAAGAATAAAAGCAAGCACACATACACACATTCAACAGAAGCTTTTCTACATGTTTCCCATTAACCAAACAACAACAAAAAAAAAAATTAAGGAAGCAAAAGGGGACATACTAGAAAGCTCCTCAAGCCAACGCTGAACACTGTCAAAACTACTTCTCCTGGTAATATCATAGACAACAAGAGCACCAACTGCACCTCTGTAGTAAGCAGAGGTGACAGCTCGAAACCTCTCTTGACCAGCAGTGTCCCAGATCTGTGCTTTCACTTCTTTCCCATCAATCTCCATCACCTGAGTCTGGAACTCTACTCCTATTGTAGCCTTTGAATTATTGTCGAATTCATTTCTAGCAAACCTTGATAAGAGGTTTGATTTTCCAACGGCGGAGTCACCTATTAGTACTATCTTGAACAAGTACTCTTCACCTGTTTCTTCTTCTTGACCCCCCATTCTTTTGCTGTGGGTTGGCCAACCTTGATCACCTATTAGTGCTACGCAAATGCCTTGTTTTGATGCTACTGTGAAGATAAGGAAAGGTTGCACCAGCACAGACAGAAGCTGCGCAATTGGCGTAACTTTTGACTCTTATTATTAATATAATATAAATAAGTTAAAGAGTTTGGGTGGTGCTGGTGAAGCAACTTAGCTACATGGGGTTTGGTTGGGTTGTACTTGGAGGCAGACCCATTTAGAAATCTCATCGTGTGGAAGCATGGATGCCCACTTCTTCATTACACCTCCCATTATAACACACGCTCATCTACCTTCCACTCCATTTTAATTGATGGATTTTAAATTTTTATATGTATTTTATAATTTTTGTTTTTGTGAACAATTTTTATTATTTATTATGGTATATATATTTTTTTCTTTATTATTGGTACTTTACTAAAGTGCTATCAGAATTACTTGGGTTATGATTTTAAGGGATGGTCACAGAATCCTCTCCCAAAAGGTCAGAGGAAACAATTCATATCAAGTGGAGGAATGACCACCAAAGATGGGGAGAAAAAATTACTCATACGGTGAGCAAGTAAATTGGACAATAACTTCACTCCTAGTCAGACATTGTTTTTTATTACGATATAATTACTTTTTTAAAACAATATTTCTTTTAAATAATATGAGTAATTATTTATCATTATAAAAAAAAATAGATATTCAAATAATTTAACTACATATTTAGGATTTTTTATATGCGTTCTTACCAATCATAAACAAAATAAATAATAAAAACTTGCTTATTTATTTATTTTTATGTTACAACTTTATTTTATTCTTCTATTTAGTCAAGAAAATATTTCAAAAGTTCGGTTATTTTCAGACTCCTTTTTTAACGTTTATGGGAAACAAAGGAGAAAACTCCTTTTTTAACGTTTATGGGAAACAAAGGAGAAAACGGTTCTTGATAATTGACATACATGACATACCATGTGAATAAAGCGTGTCTCATAAGTTAGTCAATCTTTTAAGTTCCATCACCGATCTTGGAGAAGGCACACCTATTGCTTTTGGCTTTCCACTACTCTGGAGTCATTTCTACCCCAGCAGAACTGGACCTGATCCTTACTTGAGACTACGAATGGGCATTCAAACCATTAAATCGATAAACTCACCCAGATTAAATCAATTTAAACGATTTTGTTTGGTTTTGTAAGATAGAATAAACCCATTAGATTGGTTTATGAGTTATGTTTTATTAAATTGAGTAACCTAATCAAAAGTATTACATATATGTATATATCTGGTCGTAAAATAATCTGTGGGATAGACCCTGAAACCTCAAAGTAATCTGTTCCCCGTTTCTCTCATTTTATCTTTTTTGACCCAAAATTTAAATAAAATTATATAATTCAAAAAATAATTTTATTGAATTTCAATTTCAGCATATTAAATTCACAACATCTCAATAGTCAATACACGAAATCTACAATATTACAAAATAATTACAGTTCTCTTTAATAAATCATAACACATAACACAAATTCAAACAGTGTAAAACTATTACACATGATGAAGTCATAAAGGGAAAATTTATTAAAATAAATTTAATATTATTTATATTATAAATTAAAAAGAAAAAAAAATACACATCCCAATATCCCTGTAGATTTGGAATGGATTTCCATTCCCATCCCCCTCTTCAATTTTTAAAAATCTCTAAAATTTTTCCACAACTAAGGATAATACTTTGGGGATTTGGAGACCATTAAGACTCTACTTATCAATTAAGACACTCGCTCATTCGAGGTTAAGAATGTCATTTTAACCAATGGAGAACCTACAATCGGCTATGTTTTTATTCTCTAGAGTTTTCAAATCTGTACTGTTTCTAGACTAGATAACCTTGGCTATCAGGAACCGTCCGATGACCTTGGTTCACCATTTGTAGTTTGTAGTCTATAAATTTTAGAGTCTCTAACTATCAATGGAGTTTTCTGGTTCTACCTAACTTAATTAGATTTTCAATCTAGGGATTTAGTCGGTTTCTTGATCTATCGGGGCTATCAGTATTTTGATCTAATAATGTCTGGGTAAGTTGATTTGACTTGTTAATTTTTCAACAGACGTCAACTAATTTGTGCTTTTTGAGGAAGTGCCCGCATTGCACTTCCATCAGTTGCTCTTTGTCTGGTTTCTCTACTTATTCTGATCCACTTGATCTTATTTTATTTAAAACAATTAAAAAATGCACAAATGAGATAGTTGTGCGTATGCTTCTTATAGACATGACCACGGTTCGGTTCGGTTCTGGTTCCGGCTCCGAACCGACGGTTCCGGTTCTAAAAAAGCTAGAACCGGAACCTTAACCGAAATAACACGGTTCCGGTTCGATTCTGGCACCGACGGTTCTATAACGGTTTAGGTTCCGGTTCAGGTTCCGGTTCTATAACGGTTTCGGTTCCGATTCTGGAACCTTTTTTTAAAATAATAATTTGAAATTTAAAAAACAATATTAAATTATATTTTAAAATTAAAAAATAAATTTATACACAAACTAAATAAAATCCATTCCCCATTTACCCTCACTCACTCTTCTCTCTCATCTCTCTGTCTCTCTCTCTCTGACTCTCTTGTCTGATCTCTTTTTCTTCTCCGATTCTCCCTCTTCTTCTTCTCTGTTTTCTTCTCTTTCTCTCTTCTCTCTTCTTCTTCTTCTTCTCTTTGTTTTGTTTTCTTCACCAATCGAACCCAGATCGGCGTCGATCTGGGTTCTGGATCTGGGTTTCCATGGAAACCCAGATCGCCTTCTGGGGGAAACCCAGACGCCATCTGGGTTTCCAGATGGAAACCTAGACGGCTTCTGGGTTTCCATCTGGAACCCATGCCTCTTGTTTTTTTTTTTTCGTTTTTTTTTAATTTATTTAAGAACTGAAACCAAACCGGAACCGCCGGTTCAAGGCGGTTCCGGTTCCACCGGTTCTTTGAACCGACGGTTCCAGTTCTTTTAAGGATAGAACCGGAACCGGAATCGCTACAGTAACGGTTCCGGTTCGGTTCCAAACCGGAACCAGAACCTTATGTTCTGGTTCCAGTTCTACAGTGATGGTTAGGTTCGAACCGCACTGTTCGAACCAAACCGTGGTCATGTCTAGCTTCTCATGTTTACATTAATTATTGGAATCATTCTTCAACTAGGAATTAATTATAATAATTAAAAAAAGTTTAATGATTTTGATGATAAAGATGTAACAATTTTTCAACAGGCGTGAACACGTACACTTAATTGGGAATTTGGGATGATTAACCTTGTTTGTTTTGTTAATGCATGTACCCTAAAGAAACTCAAAGAAGAATTACCAAGAGCATTATTAGAGGTAAAAGATAGTGCCAGTATTGAAAGTGGATGAATAAAGATATGGATGACAATTTGGAGCTCGACACGATGGGTTGATACGATTATTACGGATTAAGGTTAAGTATAAATGAATTGGATAAATAAACGGGTCAATCAGTCTAACCTGTTTAATAATCATGTTGTATTCGTGTTTTCTTAATCGTGTCATGGGGTTGATCGTTTAACCGAATAAAAATATAATTTTACATTAGAAAGGTACTTATATAATTTCAGCTTTAAGTATATATAATGGAGATTAAAAATCCTAACTCATTTTTTTTTCTTCAGCCACCACACCATACCCATTCACTCTCACAAACCCTCTCCCCCTCACTATCTCCTCCTCTCTGCCTCACACCTCACCTCATCGACCGTCTCACATCTTCACACCTTAACTCAATCATTCATTTGTTGCTCTTGTCGTCCTAGTTACGATCGTTGCTTCTCCTTGTCGGTGGTTGCAGTCATTGCTGTCTTCGCCAGTGATTGTGCTCGTCCTCACTGCTGCTCAGAGAACAAGTTGCCAAGTAGTAGCAGATTATTCTCCTCTTCTCTTTTTTCTCATTCTAATAATTGTGTAGTCTCCTTTTGAATTTATATTTGTGTGTATATATATTTTTGAAAATAAAGATGTATTAAGGAACAAAAGAAACACCTCCAGAGTATATTTGTGTTTGTGTATTTGTGGATTGTATTTTAATTTTATTTTTATTAGATTTATATTAAAATTTAAATATATTAATTATGGTTAAATGAATAATAAATGTGTCAGTGTTTAAATGGGTTAATAAACGATCTACAAATAAAGGGATTAAGACCCATACATAATCGTGTTATGCTCGTGTACCCGTTTATTAATCATGTCGTATTCAACCCGATCCGCCAACCTAGATTACCAACCCTAAATGTAGGCTTCATTTGATTCATTCAACGAACTTGTGAAGGAGACCACTTCTAAACGACAAGACATCAAGGCTTTCGCTTTCACCACCAAGGCATTGGTACAGGCTTGCTTGCTTGCTTTTTTCTCATTTACTGTTCTTTCTTCTTTCTGGTTGTTTTGGTCATTCTAATTTCGTACGCATTACTATTGGTAAGGTAATTGGTGGGTGGCCATACTGTCCAGTTGCATTAAAATCTAGTTAAACCTGCCAATTCAATACTATTTAATTAGATTGAATCGATTGTTAACTCATACTATAATGATAATTTTGAATCATCTTGTCTCGTTCATCACTTTTTTTTTCAGTTCAAATAATTTGTATACTTTCTCTTCACATTTGTGACTAGAATTCAATACCCACTAGGGCATATATCAATCTATATGGGGGTTATCTCCCCTTATTTTGTAGATTTTTACTCATGTTATGAGAAGACATTTTTGAACCATTATTGTGTATATTTCTCCTTGTGTTACAAGAGGACATTTTTGGGTTGCATATAGTATTTAATCTGATCCAAACAACCTCTGACTTCTAGTATACGTAGAATTTCAATTGTATTGTAATCATATTAAAAAGAATATATACAGATATATATATATTTATGTATGTATGTATAGAGCTTGATATTGGTTCCTCCTTGTTATATTAACTGGTAAATTCTTTGTCTCCATTATGGTTTGTCATCTTTTATGAGTGATGATGAATTTGTAGCCGTTGCATTGTCAAAAAGAGTGGTTAGCGTTGTATCATTGATCTACATGTACAAAAATGCTTCTGGGTCAAGCATGTAGATCCTAAGGTCTACACCAAATGTAATTAAGTAATTTTAAAAATAATAATAACCATTTCGTTTGATTAATTACTGTATTTGATCAAGAACAATCTTATGCATAGTTCTTAACAGAAGGGTGATTGTAAATATTGTATTTCTTGCATCTTCAACCAATCGATAGTTTCCTCCTCTCATTTGAATATTTGGTTCATCCATGCCTGTTGAGGAAAAGCATTGTATGTGAATTGCATATGCCACTTAACACTTATGTTTCTAGACATGAATACATCTCCTTAATAGATAAAATGCTTGGTTTTATCTTATATGGTGCTATTGCTATGTTGATTTTACCCTTCATTTGGCTTGCTCAATACTACCTCAATGACTATTGTATTGGATAGTTTCCATTTAGTTCAAGTAAAAAGATAGAAGGTAAAAACTTAATAGTATTCAAACAGAGCTACTACGTGCTTATCAGTACGTTATATAGTCATGTAATTTTGGAACTTTTTTGTTACTATTGATAAGGAAATGAAATATTTGGGAAACTTATCATCACTAGTACCTGTAACTTTTGGCCAAATATTAAAAACCATTCATGGTATGAAAGAAAATATCTCACAATAATAGATGCCTACAAAGTTCAATACACGACATCATTGTAATTTTGTATTAAATAAACAAAGTTGAAATATTTTATAGTTTAAGACTTAAGCATGTATCAATCTATATAAAGATTTAATAAAGCAACGATAAAGAAAATGTATGGACGGCCCACTCTAGGGAGTTGGTGTGCAGCCTTCTCTATAGCCTTCTCTCCATGGTAGGAAAGGTCTTCCAGTGGTGGCTAAGCTTGCTTTGCTTAACACCATTTACACCAAATACGAACATGCTGTTCTTGGTACATGTTTGACTTCTCTACATACTGGCAGTATCTCTTTCGTATTTCGACCCAACTTCAATATCCCGTTAAGGGATAACAATCTGTCCAAATGTCTTAAGGTTCAACTTCAACTAAGCGGTGCTCCTATGGTAGCCTCTTCTTACGCTGCCACCCTCCATCATCAAATTGCATACAGGCTTCAAGATCATGCCCTTGATCTCCCTATCCCCGGTCACTCCGGTGATACTGTTATGATTGTTGCTGAAAGAGAAAGAGATGTTCCCACTATTCTCCAAATTCCTAAGCAATTATCCCGAGATTAGCTCATCCAGATCATGCTATTGGAATGGATTACTAGTTATGAAAAATTATTCCAAGATGATCAACCAATCTTGACCACTGAAGCTGTCAATCTTCCACAACCAGATGGTACTGTCAAAACCATCTACCAACCTCCTCAAAAGGAGCCTTCCTCAGCACCCATTTTCCAGGCTTTAATGGTTCGTCCTGTTCCTAATGAACCATCAATCCCAATACATAGCTTTGCACCTTCTGGTCATGCCACCTATGCCAGTAAGATTAATGGACACTTTATTTGGGATGTTGATCCCAACATGTGTGACAAATTTTGTCCCTGCAGAGGTAAAAACCTACCTCTTCCTCCTCCTTGCACATCACAACCAAAGAAGCGTCGCCCTGACGATCCAAGTAGTCCTTGGATTGGATTACATAAGCCACAGAAAAAGCCTTTGTCCATTTATGATGAAGCTCTTCAGATCTTACGTTCTGAAGGTTTGATTTCTAACAAACCAGAACCTATCATCCCTCCTACCGTGATGACAAAGCCATTACCATGTTTTATGGCTTCCTCTTATGACAAAGACTTTCCACCTTTGGAACCTGTTGAAGATCGGTCTTCTCACCTATACTTTAGACCTTTCATTCAACCAACTGAAGTATTACCTGAAGGACGCAAAATTCCCACACAAGCTGAGCAAGTTCTAAATTGGCATACTCATAATGTTAGATCTCAGAATAAAGTCCTCCAGTAAATTGATCAGAAATTGACTACTGTCTCCAGTCATGTTTCTCACTTTGATCATCAACTTCTCTCTATGGGTTCTCAATTTCGAGACACGTATATTGATCTTCAGTCTCAAATCGCAAAGCTTGACACAGATCTTCATTATTATATCCAACATGGATATAATGGTTCTAGATTCTCTTAAAAAGAGTATGAGATCCGTCAGCTCAAAGATCAGTTACGGCAAATGAAAAATGAAGTTCGCCAATCCTCATACGTTCCTCGAGCATACCCATACTCATCCTCTTTGGTGTTCCCTGATTCACCACCGTTTGTTGCACCTCCTCCAGACAATCATGAAAGCTACTTCAAGTCTACTGGCGAGTTGTTTCGACGCAATCCTATTAGGTCTTATCCAAACCCTCCGGATAATCAACCATCTTCCTCTCGACATCCTCCTGCTGCTTTGATGAGTTCTCAACCCAATCATAGATACCTCTAATAGTTCTGCATCCAGAAGTTCCTCCTCTTCTAGTCGGTCCACTTCCACTAGATCTTTTCAACAGCTTCACTCTACCACTTCCTCCAGTTCTCCTCCTAAAGCTTACCTCGCTACACCAGCACCTCACCAATATCCACCTGATCCTGATGCTGCTCCAGAATCTCCTATAATAGAAGACCCTTATGATGATGCTTCTCAGCATCCACTTCAAAAGCCAACCAATTGTCATTGGTTTTCTCTAGATGGTTCTTCTATAGAATGGAGAAAAAAGATATCTGAAATGAGTGTTTGGCTTGATCTTCAAGTCACTAAATCTGAAACTAATCTTGAGGGAATACTTCAAGAATTTGTTTCTAGATTTACTGGTACTCTTCGTGACTGGTATCAAACTCTTGGTGAATACAGACAATTGCAATTTGTACGTTCTGCCTCTGTTAATACTGCTATGGGTATCATATTCAAAGAATTTCTTGGTGCTGCAAACCAGTATTATAGACAGATACAACAAGAGTATTTCGATATGCGATGTTGCTCTCTTAAAAAGAAAGATATTGAAAAACATTATCATTGTATAGCATCAAGATATCATGCTTTGGGTGGCCTTAATAATGAAAGCCTCAAACAGGTATACATCAATTCCTTACCACCAGAATTCCTAGCTGAGCTCCAACGTAGACTTGAGTCTACTAGACGTCCTCTCCGAGACATCACCCTTGGAGAAATTCACATGCTCTCTCTGCAATGTCTAGAAAAACTTTGTGCTATTCAACGTCTCTTTTCTAAAATGTTGAAAGAAGGGAAAAAGTATGACAAACAATGCAGACAACCTAATCTCCAGATTAAATGCAAGGCTTCTGAACACTATGACTGTAAACCCAAGAAAAAGAAGCATTTCCAACATTCTTTCAGACATCGAAAGAACAAAAAATTCAAATATTACCGAAAGAAGGCTTCTCGCTCTTGGCGAAAATCCAACTGGTGTTACATCTGTGGCAAGAAAGACCATTTTGCCAAAAAATGCCCTAATCAACTTGCTAAATCTGTAAAGATGGTTCAACACCTCGAGCAAGCTACTGGAGAACAGATTCCTTCTGATGCAGATGTTGAATCTCTGTTTTCAGAATGTTCCAATAATGAGCAGGATGCAGTCCTTATGATCCAACAATCATCCTCCTCTGATTCATCAAACGTTGATACTGACTTATCCTCTCATGTATCATCTCCTTCTAGAATACATGCTGTTCTTTCACCTACTTCACAACACCCTGAACCACATTTCCCAGCTTCTATTTTACAAACCAGATACACTAAACCTATTCCTATCATTGCCCTCATAGACACTGGCTGTCATTGCACTATGATGAATCCTTCTATTTTACCCTCTCATGTCTGGTCCAAACATAACCAGCATTTCCTCGCTGCTAATGGAAAATTGTTTACTACTAATCTTATCACAACACATAAGATTGATATTCAATTATTCCCTGAATGTACCATCTGGATGAATGTCTTGGGTTCTACTCTTCCAGATAAAGATCTTATGCTTGGCTGGGATGCCTTAACAAAAGCTGAACATCTTCAAATCATTCCCAGAGGTTTTAAGTACAAAAGGAATTTCATACCCTTTGTATTTATTCCAAAGATCTATCATTTGAGCCCTGTCTCTCCTGAATATCAGTCCATTACCATCAAATTACAGACCCTTTGTGCAGAAAGACATGATCAATTTCAGCATCCTCAACCACTATGGACCAATCCAAACTTCTTCATCAAGCTTCCTTTCAAGCTCAATGAAGACATTAACCCCACTAAAGCCACCCATTCTGGGATGACTCCATCTGACCTATAATTGGCCCGTCTTGAGTGTGAACAGTTACTTTCTCAAGGTCTTATTGAGCCCACTTCATCTCCTTGGGCCTGTCAAGCCTTTTATGTGGAAAAATGGGCTGAACAGATTCATGGGAAGAAACATCTTGTCATTGATTACAAGCCTTTAAATCATTTTTTACAAGATGACAAATTCTCAATTCCCAGATCCACAACATTGTTTGCACAATTGGCAAACGCTCAGATCTTTTCTAAATTTGATCTTAAAGGTGCTTTCTGGCAAATAGGCATTGACCCTGCTGACCGATACAAAACCGCCTGTTGCATTCCTGATGCTCAATATCAATGGACGGTTTTACCCTTTGGCCTTAAAACAGCACCCTCACTTTTTCAAAAGGCCATGACCCGCATTTTTTACCTTATCTTTTCGTCAGCATTAATTTACATTGATGATGTCTTACTATTCTCCTCAGACACCTCATCCCATCTCCATTTGCTTTCCCAGTTTTATGATTTGGCCCACTCACATGGTATCATGCTTTCTGAAAAGAAAAGCATTGTTGGCCGACAAGAAATCATGTTTTTAGGGATGACCATCACTAAAGGCTCTATCAGTCCTGGACCCCACTTGACCTCTCAATTATTGTCTTTTCCAGACACTTATCTCTCTGTAAAGCAATTTCAGCAGTTTTTAGGTATTATCAATTATGTCCGTCATTTTCTCCCACATGTGACTCACCATACTGCTCCACTTTCTGCTTTACTTAGGAAAAATCCACCCACATGGTCCCATGTCATACTACTGCAATCCAACAGTTAAAGAAAATTAGTCACAATCCACCACCTTTAACCATTCCTTCTACTGGCAACCTAATTCTTCAGACCATTATTGGGGTGTCATTCTTCTTGAAGACCGCAACCACCATCATCATTATTGTGGTCATGCTAGTGGACAGTTCTCTGACTCTCAACAGCACTACCACACCATTTATAAAGAGATTCTCGCAGTCAAATATGGCATCCAAAAATTTGACTTCTATCTCCGAACTACCACTTTTGCAGTGCACATGGACAACTCATCTTTCCCTAAGATCCTAGACTTCAATAATAAGATTCCCCCTACACCCTTATTATTGCGTCTAAAAGATTGGTTTGCCAGATATGATTTTACTGTTAAACATGTGAAAGGCTTCACCAATATAATTCCAAACATGTTATCCCGACCTTCTCACCTCAAGCTTCTTACTTCCCACCGAACCATTGCTTTTGCATTCATGGCTGCTTCTGCATCTTCTTCTGACCCAGACAACTTGGCTGCCTCCACTATAGCAACCTACCCTCCTGAACTTTTACGCACACTTCCTCCAAATACCTCTTCTACAGCTCAGCAAATCACTAGTTTTGCCAAAGCTTATTTCCTTTCTTATTACTCTAAACTCCGAGCTCATCACCATCATTTTCGCATTCTAAACCCTCTCAGGCCCTTCTTAGATATTTTTCCTTTATGGCCTTTTACCCAGTTTTCTCCTGAAGTATTATGGTTCCTTTGGTGTTTTGCTATTCTTCACCATTTTCCCATCTCTTTTTCTGTCCAGGCTCTCTATGCCAATCTTAATGATCCTAATCAACAGAGTTCACATCTTTGGACATTCCTTCAATGGTTTGATCATTTGCCTAGATGGCGCCGAGAATTGACCCGCATTATGGGTTTTTACAATCTATGGAAACTCTCTCCTGACATGGCACGAGAAGTTACTTGTATTTGGATTTTGCATCGCCCATACTTTGGTAATGCTCCTAGACACCTGGTCTGGTCCCACAACCAAAGTTATGAATGGGACACGCTGTTCAACTTCAATAACCTTTATCCATCCAGACGGATTTCTTTGCTCAACCACCTCTGTGACATCAATAATATCACTACTGATGAATTATTCATTCTTCCAGATGTCCCACGCAACAGAACACTCAGCTGACATCCTTTTCAAGAAGATAACCCGCTTACAGATCCTTCACAAGCTACTCCTGCCGAGCACGATTCCTAAGATCCAATGGACCTAGACACCCCTGGTGCTTTTCCATGTCGTATCTGTGGGGCCCTTGACTCTGACGATGAAGACCACCAAGCTTGCAACCTCTCTTTCTCTCCATAATGACAGACAGCACTGGCCCTACCAAGTCCTTTTTTAAAGTTAATTTGTCTCGTTGCAATCATATTTTACTTTTCTAAAAAGTTTGTTGTCTTCATGTAATAATGTCAGTTTACTTTTACTTTTCTTCTGTTCTTTTCTCTTAAGAGTAATCTGTATTATGTCTAGGACCCACATATTTTCAATCATGGTTTGCTTCTATAAATATGTAATCGTTCAGACTCTCTAGGCAGAGTCAGTTCCCCATTAATAAACATCAGTGTTTTCTTACATATGGCCTTCTAAGTTTCTCTGTAACCTTTGAGTTGATACTTTACTATACAAATAATGAAATACAGTCTATCATGATCTAAGTATGCTCTGTGCTTGCCTCAAGTGAGGATCCTGCACATCAGAACAGATGCTACGATCCTTGACTACGGTCTCCATCCATAAGTGAATAATGAGCATAGTAAGGTTGGTACCCATCCAGACCGTGAGGAAAGGCCGCCCCAGTGGGAAGAGTCCGAAACTATGCTCTTTAGGTTGGTTATGGTGTGGGGCTCCCGGTCCAGTCCATGGTAAAATTTAATATTTAAATATAAGCTCATTATTCTTCATTCAGAGCAGCTGCAGTTTTCATTTGAATTGTTTTAAAATATAATTCCAAATAGTTAGTAGTTTTATAAGTTTTATAAGGGTACGCTTTATTTTCTTGTTCAAGTTTGTTTAAATACTTTGGGACAAATGGCAAACAACTGTTGATATTGGCCTATTTTTTTGACTATGAAAGTATGACTCATCTTGATAGTTGGCCAAACAGTAGGGATAAAATAATATTACCCCATTAATAAATTACAAATGCGTTTTTTTTGTTGGCTTGTGAAGCTAAAATTTCTAACTTTATTTCATTAGAATCGTGAGTGTCTATTTTCCTTTTCTTTTTGAAACTAAAAGATAAGTATCTTTTACATTTCATATTCTTAATGAAGAAAATTAAGGAGATTTAACATGGTTAGAAAGATTTTAGCAAGTTTGGGCTTGATGGATTGTTAAATCTAGTTTCAGTTGTATTTATTGATACTCTATTGAAACATTTAAAGAACTTTTCGATGATTGTGATTATATGAACATTTGGTTTGAGCCAAATATCCTTTGTGTGAGGATGGGGTTTTAGCTGACTTGAAAGAAATTGTTAAATCATTGTTGTTTCTCATGCTTCTGTAATGTTGTCCTTGCTGGTGTTGATGAGGTTTAAAAGTAACCATATTTGAATGATCTGTTGAACCCAGCTATCACGCTTACATTTTCTCTAAAAGCTGAGTTTAGAACAAGCAGTATAGTTTGACTGTATTGAGTATGATTTTAAATATTTGCAGCTATTATACAAACTAATTTGGGTTTTTATGATTTTGAACTGAAGGAGATAAATTTTGATAGTTGGCAGATAATTAATTACAATGCACCAACCATGAAATAAATGTTGTTATTAGTATGATGCACTCTTCCATATAAGTATTTGGCTGAATACAATTTGGCTAAAACAGGATGAATAATTAAAAATATGTAATGTTGTTGCTAAAATGTGTCACATAAATAAATCTGTCAATAAAAAGTTGGATAAATCTTAGTAGGTTATCAATGCATGAGCTTTTGAATGGGTCAAAGTTGACAGGATATCTCTCATCAAGACCCTCTTTTTTCTTTGTTTGGAAAAGAAAACTACACCTTCTGCTTTTATCAAAACTCTCTAACAGAGCCGCAGTTCCATCTGGCTGATTAGGATGATTAAATTTGGTTTCAAATTGATGTCGTTAAATTGTATTATAAGTAACAATTTTGTTTTCTACTGCCAAGCCTGTTATATGTTGGAGCATTTGTTTTTCGATACACCACTTTTGAGGATGACGCGCAAGGTCCAGTCAGCTAGACAACGTGAGTCGGTTTACTGGCATTTAGCTTCACGCGGTGTCCCAAAGAGCCTACAGTGCCTTTGCCTCAAATTGGCAGAAGAGTATGCTGTAAAAGCTATGGCCCGATCTCGTCTGCCTGCACCTGAATATGCTTCCCGTTTGACTGACCCATCCTTTAACCATGTTGTTCTGCTAACCGACAACGTGCTTGCTGCCTCTGTTGTCATCTCTTCTACTGTTCAAAACTCAGCTAGACCTGAAAAGTTGGTGTTTCACATCATCACAGAGAAGAAAACTTACACTTCAATGCATGCTCGGTTTGCAATCAATTCAATTGAATCAGCAGTGGTGGAAGTTAAGGGATTACACTAATATGATTGGCCTCATGAAGTGAATATTGGAGTTAAAGAGATGTTAGACATTCATCGCTTAGTTTGAGGCCATCACTACAACAATTTAAAGCAAGAGGACTTCGAACATGAGGGAGAGGATAGAAGATATTCAGAGATGTCTTAAGCCCTAGCTGTCTGTCCATTTTGAATCACCTCCGAATTTATATTCCTGAGGTAAGTACCTAGGGTTCCCACAGGTACGTAGCTTATGGGATAGGCATGTAAATTTCTCTAACAAGTTTATTAGGAAATGTAGAATCTTGGAGTGAAGAGGACAAAGTTCTCTAACTTGGATATATTTATATTGGAACCAGACCAGACTAGACGAGAGTTATAGTATGAGAGAAGAGGGAAGAAGGTTTGCCTTCAGTCTCTGCTCATACTAAGCACAGTATGATAGTCATGTCCATAAACATAATAGAAAATAGATGAAGGTAGCATGCAACACACAGTAATGATGAATTTAAGAATTACTGTATATTACTTTGCAGTCAGATAAGTGAAATCAATTTATGATGTCTTGATGAAAGTTGTGTGGAATGATTTTGCACCTGGTTGGTTTTGAATAGACAAGTTGTTGATAATGGGAGTTGTCACAAAATAAAACTAGTGGAATGAATGATATGAATTATGGTGTTGTATTGGAAATGTTGATACATGCTTCCTGTATTATGCAAGTAGAGTTGCATCATCGCTGTATTGTAATGTAGCATCACTTTATAAAGTTTCATAGCCAGTTGATCATTTTGTTATTGATTAGGTTGATGCTAAGTCAAAATTGTAAGGTGAATGGTGAAGGGTTGGAGACGGGCTTAACTGATTTGTGGCTTAATTCTTCACTATTATGTGTGTTAATTCGTGCTTGACGATAGTCAATGGTTAAAGGAATTGAGTAACAGTAATTACTTCTTTCTATTCTTTTACCAGTTTTGTTTGTGCTCTGGCATCACGTTACTTGTTGGCTAGTCAAAAGACCAATTCGAGTCCTAAATAGTGCGACGTAGCAACCAATCACTGACAAGATCTGGTTTTCTTAATTGTAACCTGAGTTTTCAATAAAGAGTTCCCTTTTTATATAGCATAAAATTGTAGAGTGTTGTAACTAGTATCTAATTATAAAATGAGTTTTTTTACACTAAAGTAGGTGAAATGCCCAATATACCATTTTTGTTAAGTACCAAAAGTTTCCCCCTTTTTAATTTTTTTTTTTTTCGTAAATTATTTTCAAGGTTGATTTATGAACTCTTGAAAGGCTTTAGAGAGGGCACACAACGTCTGATTAGGATCTATATGTTGTTAAAATGGTCGAGACGAGGAGCTCATCATTTTAGAAATCTTAGTTACTTTCAATGGTGTCAATTCATTTAACTTGGATTCATTTCTCATGAGTGTTCCAACTGTTTTAGTTGATCAAATCATTTTCAAGAAGTTGAGGAAAGTTGATATATTTCTCATGATAATTAGCTGAGAGTTTTGGGGTGCAGGTTTGTGTGATAGAGCTTGAGTGAGAAAGTTGACAGTATGATCAAGTGGGAGCTGATGATAGTGAAATTAAGAGATAAAAATCAAAGAATTCAATGGTGATTAATGAAGGGTAAACTGAAAGTTTTTCCAAATTTCCAAATTTATGTCGCAAAAGTTTATTTTCATAATTTAGTGCAAGTTGCAAACTTATGAAGTTTTAGTGCCAATTAGGGAGATTATCACATGATTAAATTAGATTGCGACACTCCTGGTAGTTGATTTGGCCTTTTATATGCATAATTTATTGGATATTGAAAACACAATTATTATGTACATCCCCGTAGGGGCGGGAATTATTAAATAGGTTAGTTATTTATTTATTAATTTTTATTAAATCAATCCAAAACTCAATTTTATAGTGTTTGAAAAAATGAACCTATCAAAAAAAAAAAAAAAAAAAAAAAAGAGTTGGACCGATCCAACAATTTCTTACAAATGAACCTGAGTCAAAGCCAACTGAATTGGATTGGTTCTGTTCAATTCAGTTCAGTACATATAGACTTGTCAATTACAGCCACTACTACTCTTTTGTCTTACAAAACTTAATACACTTCTTCCATTTTTTTTTTTTTTTAAATCAATACACTTCTAATTGGCTTAGAAACAGTGAGTATCCGATTAGGGGACAAAAGCTTCATGCATGTAGATTGTAGAAATCTAGTCTCTGTAAAGATTTTATGACTAAGCTCCGAGTCCCATTACAGTTTCGAAAATATTTTATTTTAGGTGATTTAAAGTTGTAGAAGAAGACCCAAATACTATGCTTTGAGCGCAGTAAAGACTTGCCTTTTACGTTTAGCCGGTCGGATTTTTTGGAATAATGTTTACCAGTTGCACCCCATATATTTTATATACGATTTCAAAATTTAAATTGCACTCTTAATTGGGTGGATTTTGGTTTTGTCACCTATTCATAATTTGACTTTTAGTAGCTTGAAGATAAAAATGCCCCTATACATAAATTGATCAAGAAGAGAGGTTTTAATTTGAAAAGAACAAATGTATTAAGAGAAAGATACAAAACTAGAGGTTGAAATGTTTGAATTTGGAAATATGATATACATGAAAGAACTTTAGTTTATTTGTCAAGATGATTCCAAACTATATTATAGGTTCCAATTTGAAATCGTTTGTCTATACAAAAGCTTTTCAAAAGTGTTCGATATTTATCTTGAAAAATAGGTTACAAACAAAGGACTATAGATTTCAAACACAGGAAATAATCTTGAAGATGGGAAGATAGACTGCAAAAAATATAAAGAAAATAGACCTTGAACAAAGAAAAAAGGCCCAAAAAATTAGAATTGTTAACGCAAAACAAAATTCTTCTCTTCAATTGCTTCCCCATCCTTTGTTTTCATTCAATTTCAACACCTAAACTTCTCTAACACAAATCCACACCATTTAGAGAGATTCAAAATTTAAGAAACCCATACTTTCTTCGAACAAACATTGCAAAACCTTAATATATATGTGTATATATATATATCTATTCAAATTGTTGCACATGATGGGATGACAGAGAGAAGGAGACGAAAGAGAGAAAAGCTTGATTTGTTGATTTTCAAAACTTGATTCATGATTATAAGTTCACGAGTCGTAAATTCAAGTGTTAGAAAGGAGAAAAAAGAGAGATGAAGAAGAGAGAGAGAAGAAAGTATCATTTCTCAGCATAACTTATTATGTATCTCCCATTCCTACGAGAGCTTTAGGATTCAATTTTCACCAAACATATATTACAACTTATTTATATTTATTTTCTTTTCATATCATGTGAGTAGTTGTATTTCATTCGTGTGAATAGATAAATGAGTTTTGCAAATAGTATTTTAGCTCAGTAAATTTTAATATATCAAATTTATTTGTAATTACTATATCATCAGTATATAATCTTATAATTAATATATTTATTACAAATAAATTTACGACACCGAGCGAATTTTTTAACAGAGTAGCATACTAGCATTACACGTTAAGGAATTTTGAACTTTATCTCATTATTTTTTAATAATTTTTTGAATGAACCTAGAGACTTTAAATGGCCAATGATTCGATAATTTGTGCACAACAACCTTGCATTAAGATGTATATTAGCCCTTATACCATTTTAATTTATTTAGTGTCTCCTATACGATATTTTCATACATTTCTTTTGCAATTAAATCTAATAAACATATAATTTTTTTTAATTAATACTTTATAGTCCTCAAATTTGTCTCAATTCATTATCAAAATGATATAAAAAATTGATTTGTAACTAACATGTTATCAATACATCATTTTATAATTAATATATTTATTACAAATCAACGTCATCAACACATCATTTCATAATTAATATATTTATTACAAATCAATTCTACACGTAATCTACATACTAAATTTGGACAAACAAAGTTTTAGATACCATAAAATTACTCAATTATTTTAATAATTTGTGTACCAAAAGTTACAATTGTGCATAAATCCTGCAAAACAGTTATAAAAACCAAATTTTGCTTTATTGTCAAAAGAAAAAGAAAATTATTTGTTGATGTGTGTTTTTTTATATGTGTGAACATAATATTTAGTAAATAATTGTATCTGTTATATATGAGATGAATTATTAAAAAAAAAAAAAAACTAAGATATACTAAGAAGTACAATCAATTATGTTGAGACTAGATTCCTAAATTAAGATATACATGAACTGAAGTCCAGTTCCAAAAAAATGAGGTGTTTAAGTGGTCATGAAAGACGAAGTCGTTGGGAATTTATCGAAGGACAATAAAGACGAATCGGTGTGTAATTTGAACGTTGGTGGACGCTTAGTGTTCTTTATCTGTTATTTTGGCGTATCGCTCCATAAGTCAATTGCATGTGTCCACGGCTGTAACAAATACAATTCATACTCAGTTAATGATATTAATAATGATTAATGCATCAAATAAAGATTCGAAAGGTACAGCTAGACAGCATGATACTTGCTTCCACAGAACTTCTCAAATCTTTCTATATTCAAAAAACCTTCTCAAACACGATGGTTTTAACGCTATCCCACTAGTGTTAATATTCATCACCAACTCCTAACAATATTATTTAAGTGATTGCCAACTAATATACTTCCTATTTCTTGATTTATTTTAATTTTGAAAACCAAAATAATTAATTACAATTAATGTTATAGTTGTAAGTTTTTTTAAAAATAAATATGTAACAATGAAACCAATATCACCCAAACAAACATACATTTATATTCTCTCACACTGTATCTTTTAATGTTTGTGGTATCTTATCCCAACTAATATAAGTTATAGGTATCATCAAAGCTGTAAGGGCTCCGTAACCTGAATTATAGATCACCGAATTCTCTCTAACTAATTGTCTAACTTCATTAATTTGTATCCCTATTACTTCGAACTTGGCCAATTTTTCACAATCTAAACGGTTGGGATCTCTTCCTTTTCTTTTCTTCTCTCAACTGGAGCCATCTGAAGATTGACCATTTGATATTCCATCAATCAACATCTGAAAATATTATGGAAATGATATATATTAGTAGCCAACACATGGATAACAAAATCAATATATAAAATAATACATATAAAGTCAATCCATTTTATAAAAATTTTGATAGAATTTTCCCTTTTTTTTTTTCAGTTGCCAAAATTTGGTTCACTTGCAATTTAAATAGCCAAGTAATTTCACAACAGATCTGACCACTTTAGAGACTTTATCTCTCTGCAAACATATATACAAACAATATATATACACACACACATTGCAAAACATATGAAAATATGATTACACTCATTAACATTATATGTTTACAATAAATTCCTCACAATTTATTCAAGTAAAATCCTTACTTTTCATCCATACTAGAGTCAAATTCAGATACATCGAATAGTGTAGTTGTCATATAAGCATGCTCATCAAATTTATCTGGATCATGAAAACCTGTTGTAAGTGTTTTTAGGACAACATACCAATTAGATATATCATTTTCTCTAAAATAAAACACTCGAGTTGTTTGTGAGGCTAAAATGAAAGGATCTTTATCCCATTTATTTGCATATGAGCTAAAATTAACTAGTGGGAGTCTATCTTTAACTCTAACATCACTCCCACTACCCATCCAATTACATTTGAACAATGGAACACAAAATGTTAAGAAATCCAATAAAAATATTTCCCTTAACATTTCATAGTAAACCATTTTTTTGATAACTTGCGTGCCACCTCGTTTATTATAAACAGATTCTGCTTCACGAGAAATACTACTATCTTATGTAGTTACCTCACTACTTTTTGTGTAATATCATTTACCATTCACAACATAGCTTGAATAGTATGTGACTTGCATACCTAGTCAAAGTGCAAGCAGTTTTAGAGTTGAAGGCATATCTATGCTATTTGATTCATCAAGGACCTGTTTTGGGTTATTATGATTTAGATTATCAAGGAAAAAAATTAAGGTAAAGACAACATATTATGAAACATATAGGGTAGTGAAAAATGACAGAAGAAATTTTTAAAAATATTGAAAGTTTAAATCTTATGTCTATATAAATTGAGTTTAGGATATTAATCTTGAAAATCTTCGCCACTCTTTATCCATTTGAAAATATATAACGCTAAAAAACAAAACATGCAACAACATAATGTTAAATTATATTAAAATTATCAAATGTTGAATAAAAATAAAACAATCACATTCACATGGATATTCACCACTTTTACATATATTACAATCATCTTACATATTACTTATTCTTTTGAACTATGTAAACTAGCAAATGCACATATTTTTTACAAACAAAACATAAAAAAAATCAGAACTTCAACCTTTGAAAAAACTTGACAAAACCAACAATAGAAAATTACCTCAACAATAACATTATATTTACGTCAAAAGAATCCAAAATAATAATAATAATAATACATATATCATATTTAACAAAATCCATAAAATACAAAATCATTAATTGAAGTGTTGGCGATCTGGCTATAAGAATCAGTTAAGCCGTTGCACGGATGGAAGAAGAAGAAGAAGAAGAAAAGGAGGAGGAAGAGAAGAAGAAGAAGAAGAAAATGAGAAAAAGAAGAGAAGAAGTAACGAATAAGAAGAATAAAAAGAAAATGATAAGAAGAAGAAGAAGGGGAGAGAAGACTAATCGGCGACGGATTGGTGAAGACGGCGGACGATACGACTACTGGAGCGACGAACGGCCAGTGAAGAGAAGAGTGGTATGGGCTCTACAGTTTGGAAGAAAAATGATAGGAGAGAAAGAACATTGTGAAATGAGGGGAAGGGAGAAAGAGTAACACGTATACTTAACTTATTCATACTGGGTGGGTCATGCATCCGATATAGATAATTTTGATTTTATTTTTTTCTTAAAAAAAAAAAAATTAATATCCATACCAGGCCATAATGGGCTCGGTATGGATATTATGGTCTAGTATGGATACTTAAAGTAATTTTTTTAGAATTAAAAAAAAAAAAAATGATTATCCATACTAGGTCATTAATGTCCAGTATAGATAATCAAATTAATTTTTTTTAAAAATAAAATAAATATTATCCATACCAAGTAAATAGTGCCCGGTATAGATAATTACTTTATATTTTTTTAATAATAAAAAACAATTTATCCATACCGGACTTTTAATACTCGGTATGGATAATTCCATATAATTTTTTTTAATTAAATAATGATATCCATATCGGGTCTTAAATGCCTAATATGGATATTCCGGTATGGATATCCTGTTTTGTTATAATGATTGTTGAGGACCTAAATCTAAATCTAGAATTGAATAATAGAATTACTCAACCTAACGCAAGCTACAAGAACAAATAATCGTTGTGACTTAAAAATTCTACCCCAAACGAATCCAAGTAAAACTACCCAGAAAAGTAAAAAAAACAGGAGATAAATTGTCCTACAACTTCAGAGCTTTTATTAATAGTTCTCAACTACAACTTATATTGAATTATGAAAATCACTTGGCTATTTATAGTCATAATTTCCTTATTTTTCTAATAATTATCTAATTGATAATTCTAATCCTATTTATTTAATATAATCTAAAGATAAAACCAATTCTATTGATCTAATATTATCTAAAGATAACACCAATCCTAATTTATCATTTGAATTTAATTAAAAGATAATTACAATAAGAAATAATCCTAAACATAAAAATCCTAATCCAACTGAACTGCAATTCATTAAGGTTCTTATCATATGTTAAAATTTTCTAATATATATAGTATGAAATTGTAACGCCTTTAGACAAAGTTTATAATTATTCTGATTTTATCAAGTGCATTTGTTTCCATTGTGTATGCCCAGATACATTTATTTTTTGTCCCAAGTAAATTGTATATTACTAAGTTGCTTGTTTGTTTATATTTGAAATATCAAAGATATTAACAACTAGATTATGTGACTTTTTCCTGAATGATTATTTCATATAATTAACCTCTAAAAATACTCCCATATAATTAATCTGTTTGTTTATATTTTTGAATGATTGTACATTCTCTGTGGGAGTTCCCCACAAGGCTTCCTCCATTTTAATATTGTTGTTTGTTTGCATATGTTATGCCACAATTAGGAAAGTCAATAAAGTCAAATATTCAACATACCACCTCAACCTTGAAAAGTCTATTTGTTTAAGGAATCACTAAAAAAAAGTTATTTATTACCTATATAGCAGCATGCAGCTTGGTAGAGGCTTTCACAACTCCGATCAATTATTTAACGGTTTTGTTTTGGGTTAAGTTATATTAATTGCAAAAGTGACTTCAACGTCAATTGTTCATTTTCCCTCAATTCAAAAGTCATGATTAATCTTTGAGATTAGATTCTTAATTCGTAATTTCTATATAATATAGAAAATACTGAAAAAAAAGAAGAGCAAGCAAGGGATAAAGACTCCCCTATTGATCTATGATACATGAATAGGAGAAAAATCAAAATCTCCAGATCAAATTCCTTACCTTTCCAAACGGAACTTATTACTCTTGATTCGATGATCCTATAAATTCATTCAATTCTTTACATTATTGAATAGAGTGAAGATAAATGATTGAAACTTGAATTCAACATTTTTAAGCCACTTTTTTAAGTCTTTGATTTTTTTTTTTCCGAAGTTTTGATTTTCACTTTCTTTCTCAATTTGCACCCTAAAGGGTGGTAGATTGGCAAAATGAGAATCCGTGTGAATGAATGCCAGAAATAAAATATTCGACGACTATTTTAATGAAGCAAGAATTCTATATCATTATTGACTTTTTATCAGAGAAATTTGAGTTTGAATGATGTAAAAAATAAAAAATATAATAATATTTTTCATGTATTATTTTACATGTTGATATATCATTAGATTATCAAAAATTAATTAACAAAAAAAAAAAACACAGTGAATCCTTGCTCATTTTAATTACGCTCAAATTGAAAAACATAATGGAGACGTTGAAAGGGCCTTGGTCAGTTGTGGTCGGGTAATGTGGAGGCTTGAAATCGGGTAGCCTTATCTAAAATATTGTGTGGGCTGAATCCAATTCAAGTGAAAATCCAACCCATGCACTAAACATGTTTTTCAGTGGCGACAACTCCTGTTCTTAATAGCCCTTCATATGAAAAATAACATCTCAAGAGAATTGAAGATAGAGAATTGTATCTTCGAGTCTGTTTCACTGCACACGGTATTCATAATTCATAAAGAAACCTAAAATTGCTTACAAATCATTTAAAAGATTAAAAATAATTCACTATGAGAAAAGAAAAAAAAATCGGATATTGGAGGAAGATGCCACATGTTCTTCCCTCCAAGGGTCACTAATCATTTAAATGATTAAAACTAATTAATTCATTAACTAATTCGTTATAATAACAGTAATTAAGGAGAAAAAAAAAAAAACCTGGATGAGAGGACCATGTTCTCAACTCAAAGGTTATCGCAGAGTTGCAACAATCCTAATATAATTGCATCGATCTATTGGAAATCTTTCAAATTATAGTTTAATGATCACAAAACAGAAAATACCTTTACAAAATGCAAATCCTGGGGCTGGGTAGGAATATGTGTGTGTAAAAAACCGTATTGGTACCTGCATTATCAAAAGGCATAAATAATAAAATGTTAGTAACACAACAATAGCTCTACTCTTCACCTGTTATTTTAGTAAAAAATAACCACTGCTCTTGGCAACTGTATATCGATGACTATTATGCCCTTTATGGAGATTGTGAGTGTTCCCCTAAATCTAACTTAAAAGTGGCTATCATCGAATGTGAATGCGAGTAGTGCCTACAATACCAAAATTATCCTTTTATTTTCAATCATTGCTTTGTCTGCCTTTCAAGTTTGGATGAATTTGGTATTACGAAGTTATTTGTAAAATTCTATCTTTATATTTTTTGACAATATTTGCATATACAGCAAGTAATGGATTTATTTTAAGAAAAAAGTAATGGATGAAAATTGTCAGTAGTAAATCATTACATTGCAAACATTATAATATCACAAGCTATGTGTATACATTTTTTTAAAAAAAAAATAAAAAACATGAGTTTGGTTCAACCAAGATTTAGTACCTTGGGCATGTTATTTTAACTACAGGTGCGGTATTATTTGTAGTTGCTGTCGAAACCTTTGTGGTAAAAAGGTAGCCTATGTCAATTACCTTGAAACCATTAAGGGGATTTGTTTAGTTAGTTTATGTCGACGTCTGTAATTAGTCGATCAGGTTCTTTCTGGCCTAAACTGCAGATGATATGAAAAATGTTGCCAGGAATAGGTGAAAAACAAAGAAGGAAGCAGAGGAAGAACACAAGACAACAGGATTTTAGAGTGGTTCGGCCTAAAATATTACCTACGTCCACTGTTCTCTTACTATTTTTACAGAATAACAGCACTCAAAGATTATCTCCATTTTACAATGAAAATCCTCCCCTATTTATAGAGAATGGGAGGAGATACAGTAATACAATAAGTCAAAATGAAATGATGATTACATTTAATGCTGCTGACATTTGTCAGCTCAACTCTGTCAAAGCATGAGTTTAGACGACTAACTCATGTTGGTTATGTGAGATTTTCGTAATCTATGCTGTAATCTCTGACAAGATTAAGCATGTACGATACGTCTTACTGACTTTTGCCCTGACGATTCTGACAGTATCTGACTTGCGTTCTACGAGCTATAGTAGCTAAAAGCTCGTTTCAACGAGCTGAAATGTCCGAAGTCTGATTGAATTTTGTTTCGGTCTCTTCTCCTTGAAAGATCTTGGGCTTCTATCAACAGTATTGAGTTTTTACCAGTCTACTTAAAGTAACTTAAAAATACTCATAACAGTTTGCAATTTTTAAAAATTCATTCCGAATTTCACCAAAATTGTAGTTTTTACTTATAAAGGTATGGTAAAAAGATTAGTTTTTTTTTTTTTTTTAAATCTCAAACTTAACAGTGAAGTTCTAAAATAAGGATTGCCATTGATCTATGAAAACCAATTCATGTTCTTATGATAAACAGCAAGGTCTCTGTAACGTCCCGATATTTATTTCTGTCCGATTTATATTCGTTGATTTCTTAAGTAATTTATTAAATGAGAAGAAATTTGAATTTAATAAAATTCGCGTGATTGTAAAATGTTTTGATCGTAATAGGTAAAATTAAATATTTTCGAAAACGTTTTTTCCCCTAAAGAATTATTTTCGAATTTAAATAAAATAAGTAGCAGAATGGGACGGTTAGGATAGTAAAATTGGATTGTATTGTAGGGGATAATTTTTGAGTTGAATAAAGAATTTATTATATAATAATAATTATTTTTTTTCATTAAAATAAATGAATTATTTTTGGATAAAATAAGATTATGGATAAGTTTGAATAAGTTAGTGGGATGATGTATTGACAAGAGTGTCCAATGGGATGTTAGCATGTAAGTAGAGGTGTAAATACAGAAAATAAAAAGTTCTGTGGTCAATTTGTAAATAACAAAAAATTTGGGATAATTTTATAATTATGAGAAGTTGGTGATTATAAAAGGTTTTTTTTTTTTTTAAGATTTTTTCAGTCTCTTTCTTGCTTCAGCCGACTCTTCCTTCTTGCTCTTGCTGTGAGTCTTCCTCCCATTTTCTTTGTTTTATTTATCAATTAATTCATCTAATCTTTTAATTTTTCTATAATCTACCCATTCCTAGTCTCAAAATCACTAAAATTCATCAATTCTCCAAGTTTGATTTCGGGTATAAAAAGATCAAATGAGGTATATAGGCGTGGGTGTGTGATTTTATGATAGATTTTGCTTAAAAATGTGATAAATACATCAATAAACATGTATTTGAACTTATTTTAGTATTTTGATTTATTAAATTGATATTATTGTTTATTTTTGAAACCCTAAGTGAGGGTTTGATTCCAGAAGACTTAGGAAAGGTTAGGGAGGCGTGAAAACCTCTCATTGTGTGTATGGAAAGCTAAAAAACAAGCTCATAAGGTTAGTGTACACATCGTTGAAAAAATTTATTTTTATTAGTTTGATATTAATATGTAAATTTATTTAAAACTTGATAAATTTATTTCTTTGATGTGTTAAATAATTTGGTATGTTATTTGTGTGTTATTGACATATTATTGGAGTGAAAAATTGGTTGACAAATGATTTCGATAAACATTTTCGAAAAATAACCCTTTAGGCCAAATATTAAGTAGAGAATAAACGAGGGGCATTTTTGTTAATTTTTTTCCATTCGCGTGGTATTTGAATGATATTTGCATAGTTTTTGTGATAAAATAATGGTTGGAATGAAAAGTTACGTTTATTAGTTTGACGTCCATGTGTAAATTCCTTTGGAAATTGTTTAATTTGATTAATTGAGATATCAAATGGTTCTGAGTGTTAATTATATGACAATTACATGCATTGGATGAGTTTATTTGATGAAAAACGGTTTCGAAAATGATTTCGCAAAATAAACCCCTTATGACTTAAGTTGAAATATAGAGTGCCTTAGGGGTATTTTCGTCTTTTTGCCTCCATTGTTGTGTTAATTATATCATATGTTGATGGTAAGTATAACGCTGTATGACGGACTGTGAAAGGCATTGAGTGCCCGATCCCGAAACGGAAATAGATTGTGATATGTGACCCGGTGGATAGACACCGAGCGGCCGTTGCCGGGGTTACCGTTTAGTCTGGCCAATGCCAGGAAATCCGTTATCGATCCATGGTATCGTGACAGAATTTTACAAAGGGCTCT
The DNA here is from genome assembly GCA_022984855.1 of Dimocarpus longan. Lineage (NCBI taxonomy): Eukaryota > Viridiplantae > Streptophyta > Magnoliopsida > Sapindales > Sapindaceae > Dimocarpus > Dimocarpus longan. Next base: position 21,060,288 of record CM041015.1, on the reverse strand, counting down.
AATTAAAGAAAAATGGCGATATTGTAATTAAGTGTAACAAATAAGATTTGAATGATTAATGTTAAAATTTTTATTTATTAATTGATATTATGTTATGAACTCTTCGATTGGTTATAAATGTTAAATGATTAGTTTATATATTATGAAAATCTTGTCGAAATTCGTATAGTGTGTTTTGATTTTTATTTAACAATAACTAATTGTTTTCGAAAGTATAATCAATAATATGATAGAAAATTGAGTTAAAAGAATAATAATATGAATATGTTTAATAATGGATTTCAGAAAAGTTATGTGATCAAAGTTTATATTGAAGCATGTTTGATAGAGGTGTCATTGAAAAACTTATCGTTTATGTATTTTGCTTGCTTTGATTGTTGTAAATGTTAAATTTAGTTATAGTGTTAAGAAGATTAATTAAATAATCGATTAGTAACTTTTAGATAAAAGTTTGAGAATGACATTAAAAATATTAATTGAAAAGTTACGTGAATTGAAAATAGATATAAAGAATTTTATATATTTTACATTTGAAATTATTAGTAAATGGGATAATTAGTGAACTTGATAAAAGTTTGACATTTTTGTGACATATTATTTTTGTAACGAATATTTTGAGAAGCAAAAATTACTAAACGATATTGTGTATATTAACTATAGATATCTATATTAAAGATATATATATATGTATACGAAAAATGATTATGAAGTATTTGATAAATATAATTTTTATTAATACGCTTTCATCAGGATTTATAATAAAATTCTCACAAATCAAATTGACAGGATTCATAAGAAACAGTCTGAATATTAAGTACATAATTTAGATAATTGAAACTTATAATAATATGTCTTCGTTAGGATTTATTATAAAAAAAATTAAATAAATAAATATATATAATATCGGATTTCTACGTTTAAGAACAAATTATATGTGTTGGATATGTTTATATAGTTGATGTGTATAAGCATAATGATGTGTAGTAGAATTTTTACAGATATAATTGATATGTCTCATAATAATTTGTATGTATTTTGTATGTTCTTAGTAAATTAATTTCAATTGTAAATTTTAGTAATGAAAAATATTTAGTGAAAATTGCTTCAAAATGCTGTTAAAAGAAATGTTATGTTTATATCTATTTATCAGTTAATAAATATTAATGTGTTATGTAAGGTTTATTTGAGATTGAAAAAACTGAATTTTATATAGTCATACTTGAAATAAGATTTTTATGTACTTTATGAATTGTGTTTTAAGAAAAATTAAAATATAGTGAAAGTTTTATTTAATATTGTTGAAAAGTTTTGTGAAATTATACTATAAGAAAAGAAAGTTTTATGACATTTAAATTAAGTGTACACCCGCTAAGTAGAAATATTTAGCTCGTTGGATTTACCACGCGTAGATAATTGAATTGGGCTTGTTGCCGAGACGAAGACAAAACCCCTGCAGATACTCTACGAGTCACATCCAACATAAATTTTTGGGTAATAATCATTTTGTATCATGTGTATATATATATATGGACATCATAATGTATGTAAGTTTCTAAATTTAAAAGTCTGTAAAGTATAATTTGTATTAAAGTTTTAAAATATTTGTAAGTTATGTATATTATTTGATAAGTATGTAGTGGAAAGTTTATGATGGTGGATTTCGAATTTTGATTAAATGTTTATTTTAATTGGTTACATGTTGAAGTGATTTTTTTGGAATCGGACGGGAGGTCCGAATTGGAGTTGAAAAATGAATTTTATAGAAGTGTTATCATTTTCTTTACAAGTTCAATTTTAAAATTTTCAGAAAAACAGAGGAAATTTTGTTGGATTTTCTAAAATTATAAAAGAGAAAATGATATTAAAGTTTTTCAATATTGAAAAACTTTTAGTGATAATTTCATTTCTTTTTGTAAGAAATTTTCAAATAAATGAATTTTCAGTTCGGAATCGTAACGCCCTTCACCTCGACTCTCGATCCGACGAGAAATCGGGATAAGAGGTGTTACAGTCTCCACCTCCGACGATAGAGATTGCATCTCCAATGGTGGAGATGGTTTCCATCGCTAGAGAATATCTCCATCACTAGAGAAGATTTCCAACAATGGAGACTAACTAGTCTCCATTGCCAGAGACCATCTCCAACATTCGTTGGAGACTCTGGAGGCGAAACGTCTCCATCGCCGGAGACTTTAGTCTCCAATGATGGAGACTCGTTGGTCTCTATTGTTGGAGACTGTCTCTGGTGATGGAGACCTTGCTCTCCAACATTAGAGACCGTCCGAAGATGGAGACCAGGGCTTTTTAAATATTTTATTTTTTAGATTATATTAGAAAAATTATTATATTAATTTTAAATTTATAAAAAATAAATGTTGACTTTACATTTGACTTGGAGGGCATTTTATTCTTTTTCTATCTTTGAACATCGATCGTGAGAATTTAACAGTGGTTGGCTAATAATAGAGGATGTTTGTACTGAGTTTTTGAAACCTCGGGAGAGATCAATGCGAACTACCCAAACATCGTCATTTTTATGTAATTTTATCAAAACTCAAGGGATTATGCAAATTTGCCCTATAATAAATATTAAGCCTTTTATTTCACACATACATAATTCAAAGATGATGGCTGGCCTAATAAGAGAGCAACATCTCCACAACGGCACTTGAAGTCCTAGTGCCCACATTTTCACTATGACTTGATCACACCTACATCTCTATCAATTGTCATCAAGGTAGGATTATGACCCCCCACTAATTGATCCGATGCTAGCCCAATAACGAACCTCCACCAAGCCCTTGATAGGAGCCAAACTCATGACCAAACTTTGATGCCTCTTATTGGATCACGCTTGGGACCTTTTCAAGGTGCCACCCATATTTAGATTTCTCCCATTTGTGCATGCTTACCCACTTGTCCCCCTGGAGGACACCCATCTTTAGAATATATACATACGTATATCTATTGTTGACACCTAATTTTGGTCAATCCGGTTCTCGAAGCTCAATACCTGCAAAACAGCAACTAACAAACAAAATAACAATGACTAGAATCAAAACAGGTAGGACACAATGAATTTTACGTGGTTCGGCAAAATAATGATCTACGTCCACGACCGTCACTCTTATTCTCTCATAGTAACAGTATATATTTCTTGTTTAAGGTTTTACAATGAATTTGATCCCTCATTTATAGAGGAGATGTAAATATTTCAATAGGTTTAAGAATCTTACAGATAAGACAAAAAATAATATACATTAATTGAGATAATATCTCTCAAGATTATCTTCACCGTATTTACAACAATTATCGAGAATGTCGTGATTTGATTTGCATGAAAATAGGCAAGTTGACTCATTTCTTGAATTGAACTGATTCGACATTTTAGAATATCAACTGGTCAAATTTAACGAGTACTTTAAGCGAACAGACTACTCAAGCGATCAGATACTGCACCTAGCGAATAGATTGTTCCAATTGATCTACCCATATAACTAACGATCAGATAAGAAGACCTCATGATCGTTCTGATAGCCTTTAAAGAATACTATCAAGCAGTTCTTGACCACGACTAGATTGACTTAGTGTTATAACATACGGTTAGACCCTCATGTGATCAGACATGTGTTCACATGATACGATCAGTCATTCAGTAATTAAAACGACCAGCCATTCGTTTAGATGTGCTTGGGTTCACAATTTAAGAAACAACCACATATTCTCTCTTTTGACCGTTGACTAATTGATCAGCCTCTTAGGTTTCTTCTTATAAGATAACATACTGGGCTCATTTTTAGGCCTTTTTCAGCTCATTTTCTATGATTGCAAAAAATGCCCATAATATATATATATATATATATATGTGTATGTGTATATATATATATATATATATTATTGCTTGATTGATTGAGATGTTTAGCCTAACTAAAATCTTGAGAGGCTCTTGTATCTCAATAATTAATAAATTAATTTTGATAACTTTCAAAAGATGAAAATTTAAAAAACTTCTTTAAAGATAAAATATATCTAGTCTTCCACAATGTCTAGTCTTCCACTCGTTGTGGTGGGTAGTAAGGCTGTATGTCAAGAATGTCGACTACTATGGTCCACTGCCATTGTCACTTGCACACATCAGCCTAATAAGAACCTTGACTAGACACAGTTGTCACAAGGGAAAACATGAGTTTGCTACACAGTCTGCTTATCCTAGTCTTTGCACGCACTTCTTGTACTGCAGATCATTTGGGGGAGTTTTGCAATACGGACACTAACATAAGTAGTAGCCAGATATAAGCAAACATTGATAAATTGTTAGCTGAACTGGCTTTAAAGACTTCCAAACCTGGCTACATCGCTACATCTTATGGTAAACACCGACAAAGAGTCTATGGTCTAGCGCAACGCAGAGGAGACGTGAACAGAAACGAATGTACAAGTTGTGTCCAAGATGCAGACAAGCGAATCCGCCGACGCTGTCCAAAGCAAGCAGTTGCCAGGATTTGGTATGACTACTGTTTACTAAGGTTCAACAACAAAAGGTTTACTGGGGAAGTTGACACTGCATATGGTATATATTTTGTCAATCCTGAGAATGTAATCGATCCTCAAGGCTAGCTTCAACAATAAACTAGGAGGTCCACTGGATAAGGTTAGATCAAAAGTTGTTGAAGGCCTTGGGAAAGGCAGGACCGTGATTTCCCCATCTGTCACGCTTTATGCTATGGTGCAATGCACAAGGGACATTTCTTCCATGGATTGTGATCGGTGCTTGACAATTCCTATTGGAAATTTTGTTGATTTTTGCCAGAACCGCAGAGGATGTCGTGTTCTATACAGCAGTTGTTTTGCATGATATGAGTCCTATCCCTTTTGATTATATAAGTTCCTTCTAACAAGATGATGCCTCAACTTGTAACTTTAAGACAATTTTCATTTTCATTTGTAGTTCTCCTTGTCTGCATTTACTTGTTTAGATATCATTTGAGAATTGGATGCACAAGTATCATCAAGTATGGGACAAAGACATCTTATAATTTGCAATAGTTTGGAATAACAAAAATAGTACAAAATTAGATAAAATTGTCCATAAAATTGTTACTTTAATTTCTTTAGGATATAAATGTATGAAACACCATCACTATTCAATGTAATTCAATAATCAACATAATAATGTTTCATATTTGAGTTCTTTATATCATAAGTTATATTTAAAAAAAAAAAATGAAAGACCCATATTTTTTTTTTTTTTTGGTATTGATACTATACTCAGGGTACAATTGAGACTAACTGTGATTTGAAGAACAACTCACAAAAGAAAATTGTTCACAAATAAAATGGGTGAGAGTAGAACTCACAATCTTAACCATGGTTGTGAGCAAAGTCCTAGCTTACGACTCAGCCAAACGTACATTCTTAAGGCCCACAAACTTTTGATAACTTGAAAAACAAACGAAAAAATAGCTTAGCATTAGACAATTAATGATCATCAAAGTCAATAATCAATAAAGAATATACAGTTAAGCACACTCGCATTTGTCTAAGTCAATAATCAATAAAGAATATACATCATAAAAAGCAACCAATCTCACAAATTTCATGCAAGAACTGTGCTGGAATAGAAATTAGAAGTACCCTTAATAGCATCTATCATTATCTCTCTCTCAGACGGTTTTTAAGGACCACAATTTGCGGAGTATGACTTGCATCCCATTGAATCCCATTACATGGTGTAAGGCTTCATTGATGTTTTATATGGATAATTGCCACCAAGTAATGATATGATATGTTGGGTTGCAGAGAGAGGAGGACCAAACATAGTGGTTTGGACATTCACTGATGCTCCAAGTGGTTATATGGTGGTATCTCAGTAAATTTTAAAAAATGAAAAATTGGACAGACTTTCGAGAAACAATATCTTCAATTTTCTTCTCATTCCTGTGGACGTGATGTCATAAGTCAAGAATGTCTGCTGTGGTATTCTCAGAGCCACTGTCAATTCCACTTCTCCACCTTATAAGAAGAATCTGACCTTATTGTGTTTGAATTGAATAACAAGGAAAATCATGAGTTTTCCATATTATCTGCTTGTCTTACTACTTTTATGCACTTGTACTGCTGATCCTTTGGGGGATTTTTGCAATGAAGACAGTAATATAGGAGGCAGCAGCAGCCTGATATTAGCCAATATTGATAAATTGTTGGCTGAGCTGGTTTCAAAAACTGCCATAACTGGCTATACTGCTACCTCATATGGGAAGGGCCAAGACAGAGTCTATGGCCTAGCACAATGCAGAGGAGATGTAAGCAGAAAAGACTGTTCAAATTGTATCCAAGATGCAGCCAAGGAAATCCGTCAACGCTGCTCAAACCAAGCTGATGCCAGGATTTGGTATGACTACTGCTTTTTACGGTATAAAGATATGAGTTTCATTGGAACAGTTGACACCTCTTTTGGAATAATCTACTTCAATGTTGCGAATGTAACAGAACCAGAAGTTTTTAACAGAGAATTAGTAGCTCTAATGGATAAGATTAGATCACAAGCTGTTGTAGCAGAGAATCAAGGTCTTGGTAAAGGTGAGACCTCACTTTCCCAATTTGTGACACTTTATGCTTTGGTGCAGTGCACAAGGGACCTATCTGAGCTAGACTGTGCTCAGTGCTTGGGTATTGCAGTTGGAAACTTTCCCAAAATTTGCAACAACCGGAAGGGATGTCGAGTTTTATACAGTAGTTGTTATGTTCGATATGAGCTCTATCCTTTTTTCTTCCCTCTTGGTTCAAACAATACCGTGGTTGATAATTCCAGGGTAGTAGTTTATCCATAGAGGTTCTGGTCCTAATCTGACCATCAAATCAGAAAAAATAAAGCGTGTACTTTAAAAGAACTTCATTTTCGTTTTTCATATTTCTCGTTTAATTTACTTGTGTACGTGAGATCAACTAAGCATGAAAAGATATAAGAATGATCTCTATGTGTAGGATGTTTCTTTTATTTGAATTACAATGTGTACGTTTCAATAACATATATCTCCTCTTTTAACAACATGGGGAATTGGACATGTAAGATCCTTTTTCACAAAGTATATTGCTTGGCAAGAAGTAGCTTAGTAGTTGGCTTTGCCCAAACTTCTAGGAAAAGGAATTACATCTCTTACATCAGTGAGACCAGTAATGTAGAGGGCCATGAGATCAAGGCCAAGGCTGAATCCAGAGTGCTTGACTGTTCCATGCCTGCGCAAATCCAAATACCATTCATACTGCTCTCTTGGCAATCCCAATTCCTTAATCCTGAAATTGACAGAATAATATAAGACTTCCATTCTCATTGAATTGAGATGAAAACTTATTAAAGAACTTCTCTGGACTAAAGCTCCATTCATCTGGATGTCCACAAAATAAACCATAAGATACCTAAAAAAGTCATTTACAGCTTGAATTAAACTGGTTTACCTTGTAGCCAACATACTAAAGCGTTCCTCATTTTGGCTGCCTGAAATCAATGTACCAACCTGCAAGCACATGTTATTCAAATTTATAACCTTTCTAGAATATAATTTCCCTTTGCCCCCCTTAGAAAATCACGAGGCTCACCTTTGGTAAAACCATATCAAATGCTGCAACTGTTATTCCATCATCATTCAGGCGGGCATAAAATGGCTTAACTGATTTTGGATAATCATATACGATCACAGGCCCCTTTTTGATCTCATCAGCCAAGTAACTGTAAATGCATAATCGAGGGTAAAAATTAGCACGTCGTAGAAAGTCCTAGTCCTGTCATCTATTTTCAGAATGCAATCACAACATAAGTACCTAAGATGTTCTGTCGTCAGAGCAGCACCCCACTCAAGTTGTTTTTCAAATTTCTTAGCAAAAACCTGGTTAACCAAAAACAATTAATCCTAATAAAATTAAGAGATAAAATTGCCGATTTCAACATTTTTGCGAAACTAATATATGCTAGGCAGATGGTCGTTTCTACCATTTCCAAAGCCCTCACTGCTTCTGTGTAGGTAACTTTCTCAAAAGAACTCGACTGTATTGACTGAAGACGATCAATGCAGCTTTCGTCAATTCGTTTAGAGACAAATTCCATATCTTTGGAACAGTTTTCCAATGTCCATTTGCAGAGAAACTTAAAAAAATCATCTGCACAATTAATGGCATCCTGCAGATTCCACGAAGTTTAGAATTTTAAAATTTGAACAATTTCTATACATGTTCAAATCACAGCCAGTTTTACATAAAGCATGCAATGAAGGACGAATTAGCATATATCTGACTAAAAAGAATGCTATATAGCAAAACCTGAAATGGTAAGATCATACCTCTAACTGTGCAAATGCCATTTCAACCTCAACCATCCACATCTCTGCTGCACATGTTGCGGTATTGCTTCTCTCTGCTCGAAATCTGGGGCCAAATGAGTAAACATTTCCAAGGGCACATGCATAACTCTCCAGATGAAGTCGACCAGAAACAGTCAGATAAACCTGACGAGAGAAGAAATCTTGGGAAACATTGACTTTATCAGTCTTAAAAGAACGTGCTTGTCCTGATTTTTCTCTTGCTTCTAGTTGTGATGCCAGTTCATTTATTTTCTGCAAATCCTGACGCGCAGCAACTAGTGCTTCCTTATTGCTGTCACTCCTCTTGAGTTCTTCCACTAGATTGCTTTTTTCCTTTATAGCAGACTTCACAACATCAAGGCTAACACCTTCAACATTAGCTGTGCTCGGATCTTCTTTACCTGCTTTGTCAAAAAGTGTTGTAACCTGGAACTTCTCACTACATCCTTCAGAATCTGTGGTTGTGATAATGGGCGCTTGAACATACAGAAACCCATTGTTTTGGAAGAATGTGTGACTAGCAAATGTCAGGGCATTACAAATTCGCACAACAGATGCCACCTAAACAGTTGGAATGTAATTAAGAAGAAAGAAAGAAAGAAAGATGATAGTGCAAAAATTGAGATTTAAATTACTACCGTCGTTGTACGAGGCCGAAAATGGGAAGAATCCCTTAATATATCTAATGGTAGCCGTTTCCTTGATAATGGATACTCATCTTGATCGACCTTCCCTATATGGAGAATTTTCTCTGCTTCTAGTTGAACAGCATGTCTACCCTCAACTGGTGGTGCCTGCAATACACCTTCAACCAGTATACAAGTTCCAGTAGGCAGCAGATTGCTAGGGGAAGCTATTGCAGACTCTACCACAACCTGATGAAAAACAAGAAGGTTGACAGAATAATATCACTGACACACACCACATAAAGAAGCCTATTGTCTAATAAATTCAATCACAAGTATTGACATCCAAATATCATTTCTTTGTAATGGTAACAAACGAAAACTAGAGTGCATCAACAAAAGGTAGTAAATAATATCACAAATAACAAATTCTCTTCTTTTTCTTATAACTCTAATGTATATATATAAAGAGAAAGGAAGAAGAAAAATACTGATAAAGTTGTACCTGAAGAGTTTTAACGCAAGAACCATCACTAATTTGCAAGAAGACGGTCGAAGGTGGTGGTGGCTTAGGAATGATTGATTCCAACTTCTCAAGAGGGTTGGTAGCACCATTAGCAGCACTACCAGCCAAAACCCTGACAATTGTCCTAAAAAATGGAAATTTTGATTGAAGAATCTCCACGCAGCTTACATCTTTATCTTTACGCCTAGAAGCCGCAGTAGCATCATCATCTTTGGTTGGTGGTGGCAGCGGCTCCTTTTTCACTTCTTTAGAAGACTTCACCCAACCACCAATAACAACTCTCTCTCCAACCAATCTTTTGCCTCCATCACTTGGTTCGAGAATGGTTTGGAGGAGTACCCGGTGGGAATACTTAGACGTTAGAGTGTCGCCTTGCAAAGCCATTTTGGTGGGGATGTAGAGAAGTTTGTTTTGAGAAGAGACATGGTGGTGGTGGTGTTGATATAGGAGAGAGATGGATGCTTTACTTGGGAAGTGATTTGTTGTGAGAAGGATGAGAATGGAGTCGAAAGGAAAGCAGAGAGAGTAGGGGCGGGCAGGTTTGGTATTCTTCGCGGGAAGACTAACCGTATTTCAATGGAGTATGAACAAGGCAACGTCTCACATTCTTCCAAATTTCTGGCCCATATGTTAGGCCCAACTTCTATGTATCCTGTTCTCATACCTAATCTTATTAACATTAATTTTAATTTATTTAAAACATCAACTCATATGATTTGCTATTCTAGAACTTAAAAATTCTAAAATGTCTCTAGTGAAATTATTGTATTAACAGTTGAAATTTTGAGAAGCCCCAAAAACAAAGATGGCTATTTAAAAAAAACAAAAAACAAAAAACAAAACCTATTAAAGAGAATGAAACTTCTAAAGCTTATATGCTTTTCAATTTGATAATATGTGTATCTTTACTCTGTGCCCAATTTTTTTTTGGATATCACTTGCAGTAGAAGTAATTATTATTAGGTGAATGAATTAATGCTTTATGTCATTAAGCCATGTTGGATAGTGATATTTAGTAGCCAAATTTTGAATCACATGTAATGTAATTTCTTTTATCGTGGATGATTTATTTATGAGTAATGCTCGATTGCCAAAAATTTCAATCCAAATTTATATTCAAATGATGTGTTATGTGAGTTCTCAATACTATAATGATTATCATGTTATCATATGATTTATGTGGTGTTGACAGTTTTTATTATATAGATAAAATTTTTAGGTACCTAGCATTACACTCTATTTATTGAGTGATACTATTTGCAAACAGGCAAACCATAAATTTTCATTTAATAATCTATTTTTTAAATTTTATTTTGAATATTGTGCTATTCTTAGTGAAAATTACTTAACAAAGTGACTTCAAAAATATCAACTTATAAATTTGATTTAAAAAAATGACATTAATATTCATTCATTTATTTTTACTTAATCCAAAAGTTATTTTCCATCTGAAATTCATTCACTTTTTTTTACCTTGGATTGAGTAAAAATTGATAAATAGACATTGAAGCCATTTTTTTAAGTAAAACTTTTAAGTTGATATAGATTAACCTTATATATAATTTCATTTTTTAGCACATATTGAAATTAATTAAATCAATGCATTATATATATCCACTTTTTGAAAAACATCCTTACTAGTCTACTTAGGATAGGCGAATTTACATTTTAATCCTGTCAATTCGAATGCTGGGCATTCCGTTGCTTCTGTAAATTGCACTAATATGGTTTTAATTCCAAAAAAGGCTAGGTCATGCCCATTGTGGTGCTCGCTATAGGCCGATAAATTTGTATATTGTCTTATACGAAGTTGTCTCTAAGTCTTAAGCGAATAGACTGAAGGGGAAAATTGATTTGAGATTAATGCGGAAACATGGATTTTAAAAATTTTTCCAAACAAAATTATATACGATCGATATTAGTAATAATAATTCAATAACTAAATTAATAAAATCAAATTCTATATTGTATGAAGATTAAATTGATTCTTTTTTATTTGTAGATTCTTCACCACCTTATTTTTCTTACTATGACTAATCACAAGAAATTGTGTGGACATAATCTCAAAGAATTAAATTACGAAATCTTTTCCTAAAAGAAAATTCTGTAGAAATTGAAAAAACAATGAGAAGATCCGTCGACCTGAGACAAAGAGAAGGGTCTATCTATTTTATTTTGTTATTCAGTTAAACCAATGATTCGTTATTGGAGCATATAGCAACAACCATTTCATCCGACATGCGTATTTTTTATTTTCCAATAGATTTACATCTTTATCTTTCATTAATGGAAATTTTTTGATGTAGTTAGTAATAGCTCTGGTGGTTCGCTGTTCAAGAATTCTTGTTTAAGCAGTAATATAGTGTTTTTAATCAATGGAAACTTTTTTTTTTTGGTTCAAGCAACCAAATTCTTTAATCTAATTGCCAACATAAAATACCCTTTTATAATGGTAAGCTAATGTTTTTCAACTTAACAAGGAATCCAATTTCCTTTTTAAATTGAAAGATTTAGTTCAATCATATCCGATATGGAATTAAATTTCTTATTGTCTTTGAACTCTTTACTTTATATTTTAATATAAAATCTAATTTCTATTAAATTAAAACATTTTTAATTTATTTTAATATGGATCCAATTAGATTAAATTACTATTACTATTAATTAATAAATGATTTTTCATTAAATTAAATTATTCTAAATCATAAATAATTTAATGACATCATTTAGAATTGAAACTATAATATCCGCAAATAATTAAATAATTATATATATTTAAATAATCAAATTATTTAAATAATTTGTGAATATGTCCATAAAATTTATATGTATATTAATAATTGGACAATCCAATTATATTATTTCATTTGTTTCGTTATATGATTGTGAGCTAATAAGGAGACCAAATGGACTTATAGTTTGAGTTCTAATAATATCATAATTATTAATTAAACTCTTTAATTAAATAATTCATTATTATTAACTTTAAAGTTACTCCACTAAAAATTTAGAGTTACACTTTCAAAATTGTAAATATTTTACATAATCTGAATTTTTAGTGTCTATCGATTTAATCATTTCTATAGTTCGATTCTTTACAAATAATTCATAATTAGAGCTAAGTTATTAAAGTCCATTATACATCTTTAATTATTTCTTGTTACATTAAATACCATTTAATTAACAATATATTCATAACAACTTATGAATTTATCTTTCTATTTACTCATAAATGGAAAATTGAACTCTCTTATTGTTCAAGACCTAAATCAACATTTAAGGAAATTACTCATATACTTCTCATAAGAAGAAGTGGATTTCATTATTATATAGAATGTTCCAAACCACTTGTTATATCTCATCTCCAAAGTACGAAACTTATTGACTATATATATAACAGTCTCACTCAGATAAATCAAAATATATGACTCAACAAGTAGAAACTCATAAAATACTCAGGATTAAGATCAATCCATATATGATCACCTAGTTAATAAATATGAATTTCTTTATTTAATGGATATTAATAAGAAATTCATTTTTATCGTGATCCAATATTATATAATCTCTATTATAGCAACTATAGATTTACCAGAAACAAAGTACTTAGCTTTTCTTACGTTCTACAAACTTTTTAGATTACTAATGTTAAACTAAATCCTCTTGTATATAACACTCACATACTTAGTTTGAAACTACATAAGTAATCATGAATATTATATAATATTCGTATGAAGCAAACATTTCACAACTACACATAAATTGAATAAAGTAAATATATTTTATTTATTATTTATTTACAAATTTACAAATTACAAGCTTTTAAGGTATGAAATCCTAACAATTTTTCATTTGCCCTAAAACAAATGAGACATGTCTTATAATCCTAAACCTTCTAGATGACCTTAAAAAACTTTTAGTTGTTAAGGTCATTGTAAATTTATTAGCATGACTATTATGTGAAGTGATCTTTATCAATGACACATCCTCTGATGGACTATCTCTCTAATGAGATGATACTTTCTCTCTATACGCTTCTCACACTAATGACTTTTTTGTTCTTTATAATTAGTCACTACACTACTATTATTACAATAATGTGTAGGTCACCTATCCATATTTGGAACAACTTCCAAATCTATCAAGAACTTATGGAGCCAAACTGCTTCCTTGGTTGCTTCACAATATACTACATGTTCAACTTTCATAATAAAGTCAACAATGCAAGATTGTTTAACGCTCATCCATACTATGGCTCCACCACCAATGGTGAATATTGATCTGGATGTGGACTTGAATACTTATCCAACAAAAAATCAGAATCTATGTATCTTATTGAAATCAAATTCCCACCAAAATACACAAGCATATAGTCTTTCATTCTCTAAAGATACTTGAGAATATGTTTTACTATCAACTAATGATCCAATTATAAGTTAGATTGATAATGTCTGACTACTCTCATAAATAATATATATTCGATCTAATGCATAACATAACATACATGAGACTGTCTATCATAAAGGTATAGAAAATTCATCTCATATCCTCAACCTCTTAAGAAGTTTTAGGATACTATTATTTAGATAAATGAATTCCATATCGAAAATATATATTACCTTTATTGGAATTCTACATTGCAAAACGTATAATGATCTTATCGATGTACGATACTTGAGACAATGCTAACAGTTTGTTCTTACAATCTCATATGATTTAGATCATAAAAACATAACTAGCCTCTCTCAAATAATTTATTTAGAATTGGTTAGCAAGTCAGTTTTTTACATCAAATAATGCTCTCACATTATTCCCAACAAGTAGTATATCGTCAACATAAAGTATGAGGGAAACCACTTTCTTGTTGATGATATGTTTGTATACATAAGGTTCATTGATATTTTGCTCAAAACCATAAGACTTAATCAAAGTATCAAATCGAATATTCCAAGATCGAGAACCTTGCTTAAATTCATAAATAGACCTATACAACTTGTAAACCTTTAGCTTTTAAACTTTGATCATTAATCCCTCTGGCTGTACCATATAGAGGCTTTCAATAAAATTGTCATTCAAGAGTACAATCTTGACATCTATTTATCATATCTCATAGTCAAGATATGCAATAATGGATAGAAGAATGTGATTGAACTTAAACATGACTATTGACGAGAAAGTTTCTTCATAATCAATTCTCTCCTATTGGGTATAACCCATTGCCACTAGCTTAGCATTAATGTCTCTACTTTTTTATCAATTCCTCTCTTTCTCTTATAGATTCATATATAACCTATAGGTTTTGCCCCATTTAGTTGATTCACAAATTTTGAGACGGAGTTAGAGCATATAGTTTACATCTCGAGATTCATAGCATTAAGTCATTCCTCCTTATTAGAGTCATTTAGTGCATCCCTATATATCAATGGATTATCTATTCTGTCATTAGAGATGAAAACTTGTGCCTCTTCCAAATTGTGTAGTAAACAGGTTGTCTCACAAACCTCCCACTGTAATAAGGTGGTAGATCACTTTGACGGGAATCTGTTTGACATTCAAACTTGGTCTTAACTATATTATTATCAACAACTGTTGTTGATTGGGTATTGGTTGAACTAGACAATAACTCCTCGAGCATATCTTTATTTCTAGTTTTGTGATCTTTTATATAATTATCTTAAAAAAATGTAGTGTTTGTCGACACAAACACTTTATCTTCTTAAGGATTATAAAATAATATGTCTCTAATTTTTCTAGGTAACCTACAAATAGGCACGCCTTTGAACATGGTTCCAACGCTTCCTAGTCTTGTTCTTTAGTACATGTGCTGAACACTCCCATATGTGAAAATTTCATAAACTAGTTTTACGATCATTCACAACTCTAAAGGCGTCTTAGAAACAAACTTGGAAGATTCTACATTTAGGATATACACTGCAATCTACAATGTATTTTCCTAGAAGGAACTAGGTAAAGATGAGAAACTAATTATAAATCTCATCATATCATATAGGGTACAATTTCTCCTCTTTGTAATACCATTCTTCTGTTGTGTTCTGAGAGCTGTGAGTTGGGATATAATCTCATTTTCAATCAAGTAATCATTGAACTCTATACCAAGGTACTCTCTTCCATGATCTGATCATATGACTTTCAATGTTTTACCTAATTGATTTTTAATTTCAACTTTAAAATTTTTGAACTTTTTAAAAGTTTCGGACTTTCATTGCATTAGGTAAACATACTCATATATTAAATAATCATCAATAAAAGTAATGAAATATTCACAACCACACTTAGCTTTAACATTCATCAGACTAAAAGCGTTCGAATGTATAAATTCTAACAATTCTTTGGCTTTATAACCTTTTGTCTTAAAAGGTCACTTAGTTATTTTACTTTCTAAACATGATTCGTAAATAAGTAAAGTGTCGATTTTTAACTCGCTTAAAATTCTGCTCTTTATTAGTCTGTTTATTATGTCAAAATTAATATATCCAAGTCTTAGATATCAAAGACAGATATCATCATTGGGAGAATCTTTTGTCGCTTTCCTTTAAGTTTTTCAACTTCAAATAATTCAGCATTAAACAGTGAGTTACATGTTAACAACCTTAGTAAGTATATGTTATTTTCTAACATTCCTAAACAAATATTCAAACCACTTCTATAAATAATAACTTTTTTATTACTAAAATAAACTGAATAATTATGTTCTAAGAATCTCAAAACCAAAATCAAATTTTCTTGTAAAATTTGAAATATAATAAATATTGTACAAAATAACAAAACAATTATTCTAAAATTAAAGTCTAACTTCTCCTATTGCCCTAACTGAAACGATATCCCTAGTACTAACTCGTATGGTGAACTCGCCCTTATGAAGCTCTTTCCAAGAGTCAATCAATTGTAAAGAAGAACAAACATAATTGGTGGCTCTTGAATCAATTATCTAGGTGAATAAGTCATTCTCCACTAAACATGATTTAATGATAAATAAATCATATTTACCTTTCACTTTCTTTTTGTTCTTGAGCTCTTCAAGATACTTAGGATAGTTCCTTTTCCAGTACCCTTCAACATCACAATGAAAACATTTTTCTTTAGGTTTAGAAGTCTTAGAGCTCTTTTGCTTATTCTTTTGGGAAGCTTGCTTCTTAGGTCTTGCCTTAACTTTACTGATGGTTTTTTTTCTCTTCTTTTTATAGAGGTGGAAGTTTCAATAATATTTGTTTTACCAGACTTAGTCTTGTCCTCATTCATGGACTTATAAGTAGTGAGTTCATTAAGCAATTAAATAATATTATACTACAGCTTGTTCATAACATAATTGCTCTTGAACTGCATAAAACTCTTCGAAAGAGCCTTAAATATCATACTTACTTGGCTACGTAAATTGATAACCGCACCATGAGTTATGACCATGTTAAAGTCATCATGTTTAAGACATGCCCTCAAACTGATATACATTTCTTCATCTTAGCAGTCGTTGTAGCACAAACAGTTTCGTGTTGCTGCTGCTCAAAAGGTTGCCCAAACATCCCCTGCAATAACTCCAATATCTCATATATTGTTGCCATTGACTCTTGCTTTTTAGTAAGCACATCGGACATTCCTAGTAACAGGTAGCAACGGACCCTTCCATTAGTCTTAAACTAGTTTTGGTAGGTTTAGCGTACATTATTCATAGCATTTGTCAGTGGCACAGGAGGACAATTCTCTGTCAGGAAAAACTTTGGGTTCTCATAAACTAGAATAATGTTCAAGTTATTTTTTCATTTAATATAGTACTCCATTCAGTTTATCATTGGCAAGTACGGTAATTAAAGGTGACAACATTGTTGAAATAAATAGATAAAACATTTTATTCAAAATTGCATTCATACAATATCATAAGTTTTGGTATAAAATTAAACATATTGCATGATTTATAAATAATGAATCAGAAATATCATAAATGCCACGATAATCTAACATGTCACAAATAAATGTCATCTTATGGTAGGTCAAATATTTGTATGCTAGATTGAGAAAATCTCAATAAGTGTAATTCATCATTTCAAATCTCTCAGACTTAAGAATTGCTAGCCTTAGGGTAGGTTAATCCCAAAATACATCCAAAAATCTTATTCGTTAATAAGTCAACCTTGATATTAATCCAAATAAACACCACCCTCAAGGGGATGAAAACAAAGTCATCTTGAGGCGCCATTTAAATCTCATAGTGTTGAACTAACAATAGAGACTGCTGGATATATTGTCATATATCCCTCTCTCATTCATTATTTTAGGATTAGGGTTTTCTACTTTTAATTCCTAGTCATCAGCTTAGATTATTAAGAACTAAAAAATATAATCTAAATTACTAGGAAGTAGTGTGTTACTAGAATCATCATCTTATTAACACCTAATAAATTACTAGATTTTTAATTCTTAAAAAATCTAATTTATTATAAAAGATCTAATTTAGATAATCTAAACTCTTTAATTATGAAGATTAGGTTTAATGTGAAATTACCCAATTTTAACTCTTAAAATCTAATCCACATTATGAGCCAAAGTATAATATTTTTAATCATAAAAAGAAATATATATATATATATGCTTCTAAATGGCTTTACTAATCTAAATATATTAAACTCTTTTAAAATTAATTAGATTAGTAATAATGTGAAGAACTCAATTTTAACTTTTAAAATCTAATCACATTATGAATATCGATTATTCGAAGTATATTTATTTAATCACATTAAAAATATATTTCTAATTTGTTTACTAATCTAAATAAATTAAACTCTTTAATTAAATGAGATTAGAAATAATGTGAATTACCCAATTTTAACTCTTAAAATCTAATCACTTAAAATCTAATCATATTATGAATACCAATTATTTGAGATATATTTATTTAATCATATTAAAACTAATCATATATTTCTAATTTGTGAACCTAGGATTTTCAACTAAAATCTAGACAAATTATGAAATTGATATTCTATGTATTATTATTTCTATTTTAACTAATAAACTATTTAATAGGAAAACTAAATAATAATACATGTATGTATGTCATGTTATAATATAATGAGTGGACACTTTCTATTCTATATAACATATTTTATGTCTGATTATGCTATCAACAAATTATTCAATCATCATATGATAAACAATTTAAATAAATAAATGTAATTGATCGGATTTTTTTTTGCTTCAACTACTTAAAATTAATTTTTGAAGATTACAAATTTATCCAAGACATTCTTTGGTCTTTAATTATATTCTTCATGATCTTCATAGACTCTTTTGAGCTTATAATTAAATATAATTTAATTATCAAGAACCTTCATCAAATGAATTGAGTCGGAAGTTTATTTTTTTATTTTTGAACCCAAGAAATATCATCCAAAGATGCCAACAATTTTAAATAATTTTATAATCGAAATCGGAAACCTGAAATTATGAAACCCATAGGCCCGGGGCCTGTTCCAAAAAGTACAAAACATAAGCTGCCAAATGTCGCACGCATAAGAATGCAATGCATAAACGTACGTTGTGTGAAACAATCGCAATTGCAGCGCAATGGAGTAAAACTCGCATGCGCTGTGCAAACAGCAACCATGCATCAGGTTTGCAGAAACCAAACAAAAAAACAAAAATAGTCAATCTAAATAAAACCACCACGTGGTGCCATCTGTGTACACATCTTTTGCGTCACACATGCAACACGCTTGTAGATTTGCATTAACCCATGCACCGTGCTCACACATCTGATGTGCTTGCACTGTTAGGTGCAAAATAAATTTTTTTTTTTTTTGGTGTATCTAATGCGCATGCATCTATTCAAAATCAGCGCATGCTGTCAGTTCATACTGGGCTGTTCTAACAGCCACGCCAACAGCCCTATTGGGCCGTTCAAAACAGCCGCGCACGGACCAGCGCACCAGACTTGTTGACAACCCCTACTAACTCAGAATTTCAACTTTTTTCAATCATAATTTTAGCCCAAATTCAGCAGCAAAAATCTTCGGAAAATTAAAACCCTAAAACTATGAATTATAACAGAAAAATTACCATAAACGGCTTACAAAATTAATCTAATTAATTAATTAAAGAATCATATAATTAACGATCAATTCATGCAAATCTCATTCATCAATATAAATAAATAAAAATATGTATATAATTAGATAATTAGTGTCTATTCTATAACATACAAAGAATCATAATCTAAAGGAAATTCAATTATTATTGAATTAATTATTAAACTAGTGATATCGTGGCCCTGATTGAAGGAAAAAATTGATTTTAGATTGATGCGAAAATATGAATTTTAAAAATTTTTCCAAACAAAAACATATTCGATCGATACTAATAATAACAATTCAATAACTAAACTAATAAAATCATATCTCACCTTGCATAAAGATTGAATTGATCCATTTTGATTTGTAAATTCTTCATCATCGGATTTTTTTTACTATGACTCTTTACAAAAAAAAAAATTGTGTAGAAACAATCTTGAATAATCAAATCACGAAATATTTTTGTAAAAGAAAATTATTTTAAAAAATATATAATTTTCTTAATTTCTTATGATGTGGGCGACAATATGATGTTTTTAATCCATGGAATTATTTTTTTTTTGGTTCTAGTAACCAAAATTCTCTATTCTAGTTACCAACATAAAATACCCTTTTACAATGGCATGCTAATGTTTTTCAATTATCAAGAAATCCAGTTTACTTTTTAAATTGAAAGATTTAGTTCATATCCAATGTGGAATCAAATTCCTTATTGTCTTGAAACTCTTTATTTTTTAATTTAATATGAAATCTAATTTCTATTAAATTAAAACTCTTTTAATTTATTTTAATATAGAATCTAATTCCAATTAGATTAAATTACTATTTCCATTCATTAAGAAATAATTTTTTTATTAAATTAAATTATTCTAAATCATAAATAATTTAATGACACTATTTAGAATTAAACTCATAACCTTTGTAGATAATTAAATAATTAATAATTAATTAATTAATTAATCATATTTAAATAATTAAGTTATTTAAATAATTCGTGAACGTGCCTATAAAATTTATTTGCAAACTAATAATTTGACAATCCAATTATATTCTTTTATTTGTTTCATTTTGTGGTTGTGAGCTCATAAGGGAACCCAATGGACCTACAATTTAAGCTCCAATAATATCGTCATTATTAACTAAACTCTTTAATTAAATAATTCACTATTATTAATATTAAAATTACTTCACTAAAAATTTAAGATCGCACTGTAGATGTTTTAAATAATCTGAATTTTTAGTGTCCATCAATTTAATTATTTCATATAATTCGATCTTCTATAAGTAATTTATAATTAAAGTTAGGTCATTAAAATCCGTTATACCTCTCTAATTATTTATTGTTCCATTAAATACCATTGATTCTTTAATAAGTAATATATTTATAACAACTTATGAATTTGTCTTTTCGTTTACTCATAAACAAAAAATTGAGCTCTCTTGTTATTTAAGACCCGAATCAATACTTAAAGAAACTACTCATTTACATTTTGCAAAAATGAGTGAATTCTACTATTATATAGAATGTTTCAAATAAATTATTAAATTATATCTCCAAAATACGAAACTTATTAACCGTAAATATATAACTGTCTCACTTATATAAATCAAAAGATATGACTCAATAAATAGGAGTTCATAAAATATTCAGGATTAAGATCAATCCATACATAATCATTTAGTCCATAAATATTAATTTCTTAGTTTAACGGATATAATAAGAAATTTATTTTTCTCATGGTTCAATCATAAATAATCTCTATTATATAAGGTGACTTCATTTTCATATCGTCACATAAATGATCTTGGATAAGATCATTGTATCAAATATAAAATGAATCGCAGTCATAGATTTATTACAAACAAAGTTGATATTTTGTTTGTTTTCTATGAGTTCTTTAGATTACTAATTTCAAACTAAATTCTCTTATATATAACACTTATATACTTAGTATGAGACTACATAAATAATCATATATATTATATGATATTTGTATGAAACAAACATTTCATAAATACACATAAATTGAATAAAATAAATATATTTTATTTATTATTTATTTAAATATTTATAAATTACAAGTTCTTAAGGTACAAAACCTTAACATATAGACTCAAATAATTTTTACTCTTTTTATTTAAGAAACTCAATATGCTTTTAGTTTTTGGTCGGTTAATCGTCGATTAAATTGATACCGTTTTGGAAGTTCTTCACTCTTTGGTCTACAGAAAAAGGGAATAAAGGGCGATGTGGTTATACCGCCTTAAAGCTATAAGTTTAAGCATTATTAAGTGACGGTCACCGGTTCTTGATTCTAGTTATGGGAACTAGATTTCCTAGTGGTATGCTCTGGTTATGGATAGTTTGTCAACCGTTAGATTTTTAATTTTTTTTAATGGAGTTATTCTAGGTAATGTCATTCCTTAGAAGCGCTTGGCCGTCTTTTTATTATTATTATTAATTTTTAATTTATTTCCTTTGCACTTTGAGCTAGCAAGGAATAAGGGTGCCAACAAGATAGGATAGGACGTCGTATCCCAACACCAACCCTCGTCTGTTATAATAATCACAAACAAATCCCGAACCCGATAATTGAAGAACGAGGTTAGGGTGGGGATTTTCTAAGGTGGGAGAAGAGTCAGAAGACGAACCTGCCTTCGCTAACGGTCAACCTCCACAACCAAATTTATTTATTTTTTCTATATGAATATTATAAAAATTTTGTACATTCAATAGTTGCTTATTTTATAAAAGAAATTATTATATTTTAAAGAAACTCTATACCTACATATTAATACAGATTTAATACTCAATAGTTGACTATAAAAAAATTCATGAAAATAATTAGCAAGATACAATAAGGTAAGTAAATATATTAATTAACAAAATATTACTTTAGTTATAGTAGCAAATTAAATTCCACCCAATCAAGATGCATGATTAAGTAAACAACTTTTATGATATTTTCACTTAAAATTATTTATATGTATTTTTTACTATTAAAGTCTAAACCAATAAAATATTTAACCAGCTGACGAAACTAATAAAACATGGTGATTTGGCTAACAAAACAGTATGGTTTGGTTTGAGATTTAACCAAAATATTGGTAGTTTGATTCGGTTTGCTCTCTAAATTGAACTAAGCCAAACTGCGCCCACCACCAGCTAGGATGATTCCTTTTGCTGGAAAACGCCAAGAATAGTACAAGTTTCATTCAGTTGAAGTGTACACAACTAAAATGTGCGTTTAAGTGGGATACAATGAAAATATAATTGTGAAGTGCAATTCAATGTTAAATAATTTAAATTGAGCGCATAAATTAGTTTTATGGGGGGGAAAATCTGACGGAAAATTCTGTATGTAATAGAAACTGAAGGGGGAAAAAATTTAGATATTTTTGGATTAAATTAAGCTATAGTATGAGATTCAGAGAGAAAAATTACATATGTAAGTGTGGAACACAAGATGCTGAAACATCATTTCCTATGTTCAATTTAGAATACTGTTTTGTTGAAAATTGTAGAAGCTTATTATAGTAATAATTTATCAAGAATCTTACAGTCTTATTAATTTGTCCATTGACCAAATCAATAAGGTAAAATAATAGTGATCGAGCAAGCTGGGTGGTGCGTGGTGGGCACTGCTTCTGCATCCATCCATGGATCTATGAGCAGTATTGTCTAATTAAAAACCTAGAAGCCTGGATTCTTCTTTTGGTGGGTTAGATGTCTCTGCCCATATAAGTGGTGTCCAAATGATTTTCTCACTAGAAAACCAAACAAAATGTGATTCTCTAACTTGAAATGCCCTTTCTAACCCTTTGAATACCAAGCTTATTACATGAAAACCTAGTAATTCATAACAAAAAGCATGAATATTTTTGTAATTATGACATGCATATACAGTTTGATGCAATAATATCTATTGGCCTCCCATGGG
Organism: Dimocarpus longan; assembly: GCA_022984855.1. Lineage (NCBI taxonomy): Eukaryota > Viridiplantae > Streptophyta > Magnoliopsida > Sapindales > Sapindaceae > Dimocarpus > Dimocarpus longan. Next base: position 21,036,762 of record CM041015.1, on the reverse strand, counting down.
TTTTAGCCCCAGCAGCAGAGACGATCTGTCTGTTTGGGGGTATTGGGGACCCTCTTAGGAGTGTTTCTCTGAGTCGCTGCAGAGATTTTGCCTGTCTATCTTATTATATATGGTCATTAATTGACCACAACTTACTCGTCATTCTTTCTTTCTTTCTTTCTTTTATAATCTTTCAAATACAATTTTTCACTACCATTTTTATATCACATTCAAGCTTATTATTATTTCAGAGAAGGATGGCCAACAAACACTCTCTACTACTACTCTTCACTTTACTCCTTGCTGCACATCTTATTCAAGGTCATAATCAACCACTACCTACTTTTTTAATTCCTTTCTTTTTCTTCCGAGTCTCTCACTCGTGAATACTTCTTTCTTGATTACTTTACGATTAAACATTTTTAATTTCTTAATGCAATTTACAAGTCAATTGTCACAATATTTGTTTTTTTTTTTTTTTCCCTTTGATGTTTTTGTTGTAACTGGGTATGTCATCAGGGTCTAGAAGTCAAGCCATACTTCCTTATCGTCAAAGGCCCTCTCCTTCCTCTCCTTTTCATTTCAAGGTGTGCAGATAATTATCATATTTCAATTATCATAGAAAGAAAAGAAAAACGAAAGTATTTCTTGATTATGTTATTATTATTATTATTATTATTTTGTATATTTTCTCATCAGAATATATATATTTTGCTGTGTGCAGGGAAGCAGTAAGGCAAAGATGACGAGGAATTCAAGAAGATTGATGATTGGATCGACTGCACCTACTTGCACATATAATGAATGTAGAGGATGCAAATACAAGTGTAGAGCTGAACAAGTTCCAGTGGAAGGGAACGACCCAAGCAACAGTGCGTACTACTACAAATGTGTATGTCATAGGTAAATAATATAGCTCAGAGTATATTGTGGAAGTGAGCTGAGTTGAGTTGGTGTAGTTTCTTATCAAGAAAGCATGGAACTATAGTGTCAAAATGGACGACAACCAAAACTATTTAATTTGTCTGTGCAACTACCTAGTTATATGAGTATCCATCTTAGCTGTGACGGTGTCCATCTCTGGACGCAGCAATTTTCAGCTTTGATTTTTCTTCGTTGATAAAAAGAAAATCTTTTTAACCCATCTCATCTCTTTTTGCTGTATTAAATTCTAGATTTCTTGTTTTGTGGACTTCTATATTCTTCTAATTAAAATTAATCCAGCAAGTTTTGGAACATCGTGTATCTAGATTATACAATATATTAGTATCAACTATGTCATATTATATTGCATTTTATATCTTTCTCGTATATGATGATGTTTTCATTATTATTATTATAGTTGTTTTTATTGCCGTCTCGTTATATATAGTTATATATTTGTGTGTGCGTATATATATATATATTGTTATTTCCATTTGTTTTTTGTAGGGAAGAATTAAAGTCGTTTGAAAATGATTGTAATATTTTATGATGGTTGAACTTGAGAGATTAATTTGCTTTAGCATAACCTACTGTCAAATCTGTAGCTCTTGGAAGTGGTCGATGTGAAATAACCTGGGAGAGAACACTAAAGTCAGCAATATTAGATAATACTGTAATTTTTAGGGTTTTGAGCGGGCACTAGAAAGTTGTTTCAAGAGTATAGGTTGAATACAGGTCTCTCTTTCTCTATCTGCAAGTGGGCACATGGCAGTGGTCCCAAACTAAAAGAGACGCATAAACTAACAAGGAATCACATGGGCTTTTTGTTTGAATCCATTCGTTTGCAGAAAAAGGGCTAAACTGAAACTAAAGAAGCCAGAAAACTCACAATGCCATGCAGGACCCATTTTTCAGTGTACCAAGACAATGCCAACACGAACATTTATTTGCGTGGCTTCCTGTTTGCACGCACTTTATCTTCTCTCAGTTTTCTTTTTCGTTAGAATATTCCAGTGACATAAATATATATATATATATATATATATATATTTCGAGTAGGTGCATGATCATATTTACGTCATCAGTTGGTCCATTGGTGTAATACTCTGATTGGTACATTTAGCTGTAACCTCATTTATGCATTCTTGATCTCTACCTTTCACAGTAAGCACTCCTCAACAGTTACCATCTACCTACGGCTTTAATTTGACTAAGGGTTTGTTTCATAACTCGTATTGTATTAGGGGTAGGTTTGAAATCTATTAGAATAGTGCAATACAATATATTTGGCTTGCTTTTATGCTTGGTATTGCATTGTATTAGCTAATATGTTTATTTGGTCAATATAGTGATGGTGTATTAGTTAAGATCATGGGAAGAGGTTCAATTAGCTAATACAAAGAGAGAAATATAATAATAATTAATATTAAAATTATAATATACAGAAATATAAAAAATAATGAAATAATAAGAAGTAGTATGTTTTATTTATATTATTAAATGTCAATAAGAATAAATAGTAAATTTTAATAATATTATTGTATTTCAATATTAACAGAAATAAAAATAATAATAACTTTCAAGAATAGTAATTTAATAAATGTATTTCATTCAAAATTTTAATCCAATTTAATTTATAATATTCTCATTCATAAATAAATAAATTATTATAAATTAAATTGGATTTAAATAAAAATACTATTGTCTCTTGTTTGGTGTAGTATGAAATTAAAATTTTAAATAAAATAAAATATTACAAATATTGTGATGTATTTGGTACAATTAAGATTGAACTTAAAATAGTATTGTCTCTTATTTGGTGTTGTTTGGGATTGGATAAAAAAAATTATATTTTATGTTTTATTGATACTATAAGTGACAAGTGTTATCATATTAAATTAAATTAATTTTAAATAAAATTTATTTATATCAATTTTTAAAAAATAAAATATAATATATTAAATTGGATTAAAATTTTATTTAAATACATTTTAATTAAAAAATAAAATTGTTTATAATTTTTTATCCAAATAAATTAAATTGGTGAGAGATTTTGTTTATAAATTAAGTAAAAAGATTTTGTGGAAGAAGTTTAAAATCAATTGGTGAGAGATAGGATTTCGATTTCACAATAACAATATCCAATTCTATATTTCCGGTTAACGTCAATGGCTAGCGTTTAATTTTAATTCCTAAGATTCATTCTTATTAAAAGATCAAGCCAACTCAAATAACAACTTAATTGAATTAAAAATATAGAGGAATAAATAAAAATAATAATAACAATAAGAGAGAGAGAAATAGATAGTACACATTTTAGCATGGAAAACCCAACTAGATAAAAACTACAAGAATAAAATCTTTTCTAGCAATTTTCGAGTGGAATTCTATTAATAATAGATGAATTATTAATAGTGTTTGCATCTATTAGCAACCCTAATTTCGCTCTTCACAAATTAAGATGACAAGTTCCTTTGTTTCCTAATTAGCTATACACATTTTAACCACTTCCTTGACTCCTGCAAGCAAAGAGAATCCCCCTCACTTCTTGACGCCACATGAAAAGCAAGGTCTTAATTTGATGATCAACCAAATATAATGGTCTATATGCACACATACTATCATGCATGCAAATCAAATTGGTCAAAAACACACTATGAGAATCTAAATGCAATCACACTGTCACAACATATAATCTAGATCGACTCTAGAAAAATAATTACCACTCAAAAGGCTCTCTCTCAATATCTATATATGTAAGTAAAAGCTCTCTATTTAATTATATGAAAAAGACAACTATTTATAGCAAAATTGATTTATAGTTCAATATGGTTGGTAAACATTTTTAAGTTAGAAATCTTTTTCTAGAAAGTAAGACTATAAATTTATTGGAAAATATACCTAAAAGTATGGTGATTTCCGACGATGTATATTCCTTAATTAAAATGTTATTTTCGCATATTAAAATAAGGTACATCATATAGAGTTATAATTTAAGATGATTTATGTCAAAAGTAAAACATTCTAAGGATCCAAAACTAAAAGGGAATAAAAAATCGTTCATATAAAATTGTTATGTGAAGTTGACAAGATTCTTTATCTAGTTTAAAATTTATCAACCACTTAAGATAAGGGTTAAGCACTTTATCTTACTGAAGTTGTAGGTTTCTTTTATTTCAACTAGAAGTGATAACTCTAAATTCAACTAAGTGTATGATAGAACAAAGAAGCCTACTTTATTGGATGTATTGGATATGAATTAGGTAACGCAATAAAATTCTATTAATTGTTTGAGGAATTTTATTGTTTCACATCAGGGCAAATGAGTGCATGTCGCAATCTTGAAATAAATAATGTAAGTTATAATTATAAAATCTAATATTTGAGCTATCAATGGGTGATGGTCAATATGACCTAAGTTTCTTGATAGTTTGGTATTGTGGTTTATTAATTATAGAGAACATATGTTTATAGATACAAACATCACAACTTTTATTTTAATTAATAAAAGTAAATATCATCTTTTTTTTTTTTTTGGTACAAGACAAGAGCTTTTAAACCAAAGCTAAGCTACTTTGACCTGACGAACCAATGCGAACCCAATTTTGTCATGCCATATAACATCCTCCAGCTCTTTCGGCATCTCCTCTAACCAATGGCTTCCAAGCGGGAACTCACCAGTTAGGCTTGCTAACTTATCAGCTACAGTGTTCGCTTCTCTATAAACATGGCAGATGGACACCTCCCACTCCTGATTCATCATTCTTTTAATACCCTTCACCAATGAGGAATGGCTGTTAACATCATCACCCCTATTGTTTATCATCTGTAGTACACAAATACTATCAACTTCCACTTGTAATCTCCTTATACCACTATCCCAAGCATACTGCAGCCCCTTAAACAACCCCCACAGCTCCGCCTCTGTGATGGAGCAAACACCAATATTCATCACAAAACCACCCCGCCATCCACCTGTGTGGTCTCGAAACAGCCCCCCAGCTTTGGCTCTCCCCGTACCGGCACTAAAAGCCCCATCAGTATTCAATTTAACGTAGTCATTAGCTGGTGGAGACCAACTTATCCACCGCTCCTGTCTTGCACTTCGACTGTTCTTACCCAAAGTCTGCATTATCGTCGCAGCCATACATCGTATATCCTGTACTATACCATCAATTCTGCACATCCTGTCATTGAATAACATCTCATTCCTCCATTTCCAAATTTTCCATATTGCCACTCCAAAAAGAATGTCCCAAGTTGGATCATCCCTCTCAAACTCTTTGGTCACATTATGACAAACCCAACTTTTCAAATCTAACGAGAAGAACTGAGATATATTAGCGGTCGAAATCAGTTGCATCCACACCTGCCTCGCTACAACACAGTCCCTAAATGCATGTAGAATATCCTCTGGTGTACACCTACAAACATCACAATACTTCTCCTCCAAAACATGCCTTCTTTGTAGCTCCACCTTAGTGCTCAGCTTGCCCTTCAGAACCAACCAAATAAATGTTCTGATACGTTGGGGACCCTGCCATCTCCATGCCACTCTCCAGAACCTGGTTTCAGCATTCCAAAATCTATGAGTCAAGGACTGATATGCTGAACTCACCGTAAACTGACCCTGCTTTGAGTGAGACCAGAAGACACTATCCTCTCCCTCGTCTCGATTAGGAGGCTTGGTAGCTGCAACTTTAAGGATGATATCCATTGGTAAATACTGAGAAAATCTTTGCCAGTCCCAGCCTCCTTCCACCGTGACATATTCTGCGACACACCTCTCCCTCTCAATCAAAGGAACCTGGTTTCTAGCAAAATAAATCAGAGGCCTTTCCTTCAGAATCCACACATCCAACCAGAACCGAACTCGTTTCCCATCCCCAATGGTCCAACAGACCCCTTGTATCACATAATTCCAGATCCTTCCCACCTGTCTCCATAAGTACGAACCAGTATTCCGTGAGAACATTGTCAGCCAATTGGTGAGATCAACATTATATTTTGACAATAAAACTTGCACCCAAAGCTTGTCAGGACATGTAAGAATCTCCCATCCCAGCTTCATCAGCAAAGCCTCATTCATCGGTCGCATATGGCGAAGCCCAAGACCACCCCTTTCCTTTGGTTGGCAGACATCATTCCACTTAACTAGGCTCAGCTTTCTAACAGTGCTCGAGCCTCCCCAAATAAATCTCCTATAGGTCTGATCTATTTTATCACACAACATACTAGAGATTCTTGTTGTTTGCATTTGGTAAATAGGGATAGCTTGCAGGACTGTTTTGGTTAAGGTCACCCTCCCAGCTAACGACAGATGCAAAGCATTCCATCCTGACATCCTTTGTTCTATTCTATCAAGCACTTCTCGATACGTGGATTTAGTAGCCCGCTGGTGCAAAAGTTGAACTCCTAGATATTTCCCAAGATTATTGGTTGTGGCAAATCCCATTTTTCTACTAAGTCTGTTCCTTTCTCTTGGGCTCACATTATTGGAAAATAGAATCTGAGTCTTGGAGGAACTTACTTTCGCTCCTGAGCTCATGCAAAACTCATCCAAAACTTTCATAATCACCTCTGCCTGTTTATCTGTAGCTTCAGCAAATAATAGGAGATCATCTGCAAAAAATAGATGTGACAAGGGAATACCTTTCCGCCCCATCCGAATTGGTTTCCAAGCACCCTCGCTAACCACTTTAATAATTCCATATGCCAGCCGCTCAATACATAACACAAAAAGATATGGAGAGAGCGGATCACCTTGACGGACACCCCTTTGAGGGATAAACCCATCTGTAGGCTCGCCATTCCAAAGGATTTGCATTGACGAGGTCGAAACGCATTCCATAATTATGTTTTGCAGATTCTGTGGTATACCGACTTCCCTGATGGTATCTTGAATAAATCCCCAATCCAATCTATCATAGGCTTTCTCCAAATCCACTTTAATCGCCATAAACCCTTTCTTACCTCTTTTAATCCTCATGGAGTGAACAACCTCTTGCGCAACAACTATATTATCCGTTATGTGTCGACCCGGCACAAAACTTGTTTGATAAGGGCCTATCCAGCTTGATATAAAAGGTTTCAATCTATTAGCAATGACTTTCGTGATAGTCTTGTACATTACCGTACATAAGCTAATAGGTCGAAACATCTTTAAGCTATCCGCATTATCTTTTTTTGGAATTAAAACAAGAAGGGTTCGATTAATTTCTGAAGGAATACCTTTCCCCTGAAACACATCTTCTACCAATCTACATACTGAATTACCCACTGTCTCCCATTGACTTTGATAAAACATAGCATGTAACCCATCTATACCTGGCGCTTTCAATGGGGCCATCTGAAACACTGCTTGTTTGATCTCTTCAGTTCTCACGTCAGACGCCAGGCTAGAGCTTTCTGCTGCTGTAAGTTGCGGGAAACACCCTCTTAGCGGATGAATAGAATTTAGCTGGTCATCTACTTCAAACAATTTGGAATAAAACTGAATAGCATGCCTTTTAAGCTCTTCCAAATCAGATATCCACATACCTTTATCATCGCGAAGAACCAAAACTTTGTTCTGCTTTCTTCTTTGAAGTGTTTGGCGATGAAAGTAGGTGGTGTTGCGATCTCCTCCCTCAATCCACTCCTTTCTGGATTTCTGATACCACAAGAGTTCTTCTTGAGCAAGAACCTCTTCCAACTCCATTCTGAGATCACATTCTAATCTAGTGAGTTTGCCCGACTTATAGTTTTCAAGAGCTCGTTGAATACCGGCAAGTCGCGCCAACAGGTTATGCTTCTTTTTGAATAGATTTCCAAACGCCTCCCTATTCCAAATTCGAGCTTTTTCAACGAAATGCTTAGCTGCCTTCATGTACTCCAAATTGGGATACCAAGCTTGCTTAACCATATCTGCAAAGGTTTCATTTCGAGTCCAGGAAGCTAAAAACTTGAAAGGCTTACATCCATTTCCTGCTTTCTTCGTGCCACCAAACTTCACTAATATGGGTCTATGATCTGATTGAATTTTTGGAAGATGCACCAGTTCTGCATTCGCAAATTTTACAAACTAATCATCATTGCACACTGCTCTATCTAGCCGTTCCAGAATAGCCCCTCTCGCCCAAGTAAATCGAGGTCCTTTAAAAGCCAATTCAACCAACGCAAAATCATCTAACCACTTGCGAAATTTATAGCAAATACCACTACGTCTATTTGATCCCCCCTTCCTCTCAGAAGCTCGAATAATTGCATTAAAATCACCTCCAATTAACCAAGGACCCGTCACATTTCTTCCTATCCTATCCAATTCCTTCCATAAGCTATTGTGAATCGTCGAACGGGGACTAGCATAAACAATTGTAACCAGCGACGTCATGCCCTTAATCATTTCTTAGAAGGGTTAAAAACAAATTTTGTCTTAAGAGGGATTAAAAATGATTTTTGCCTTTGAAATTGGGGCCGTTTTTTAAATTGCCACTACATAATTTATGATGTGTTTATTAATTAGAAATTTTAAACAAGGCCAATAAAATTAATCAACTTTCAACGAATTTCCTGTATGCTAAAACACTTGAGAATTATATTATCTGAACTTTAATTCCATGCACAAACCAAGCCATAACATAACTTTTTGTTGAAAAGAAAAATTAATATTTGATCGAGAGAGTTGTTATAATCATTTTGTTTCCATTTTTTAATGCTAAATGTACATTAACAATATGGAATGAAATAAATTACTACAAGAAAAAATAGTTTTTACAAGCTTTAAAAAATATCATAAAAACCCCCTTATGACATTTATGAAAATGTCCTCGAATATGGACAAATTGTTGATGATTTTCAAGCACTTCAATATTAATCTCCTCTCTCCAAAGAACCCAAATGCCCCCTGAGAAACCCTCAGCTTCTATCCTATGGGACCTGTCAAACCCACTCCTATAAATAAAACTATCAGCTTTATTACCACTAATTCTTGGTTCTAATAAAGCAACCACCCCTGGTTTATAAGTCTGAACCATAGCTTGAAAAATTCGACGAAATTGAGTTGATGCTGCCCCTTGGCAGTTCCAAACAATCAAGTTTAGATCCATAAAAACAAAGGTATTACAGATAGCACAAGCACCGAATAACTTACATACCAGACCCAGTGTTGAGTCCTTCCGTCTCCATTGCATCCTCATCAGTGATAAATGTATCACTGTCCGAGTCACTAGAATCTTCATGGTTATCGCTCCCCGGCCTGTAATCTTCATCGCTGGACTCGTCACTGCACCGTTTGGGATTGCCAGCATCCTGCATCAAATCATCTTTGTGCTGCTCATTCTGTTCTGGAGGTTTCCCTTTCTCCCATTTTAGTCGCTCCACCTGGTTTCCTCCAGCCTTCTTAATCGCTATATGCCCTGTAAATGTGAGTTCAGGATTTGCATTAGCAAGCTTATTATTGATGACAACTACCGAGTGTTTTGTCCTATCTAGCTGCACACTGTTTGCCTTCTTTTTGGTTCTAGTTCCCATTGCGGGGGTTGAAGTCTGTGTTATATTCTTGTTTGCATGGCTTTGCATGGCTTGGTTATCAGCCTTCTCATTACTGTTTCTTTCCGTTTGTGCCTCGTTGAGTTGACTGACTCTGTTTTTTTGGTTCCTGGACGTGGATGCCTCCTCATACTGGAGCGAAGGTTGTCGAATTGGATTCTTACTGGATTGCCTGGCAGTCTGGTTGTTCTCTCCCGAGTCAACTCCCTTCAAATTGGAAAGAATGTCAAATCTGGAACCTGTAACATTCAGTCCTGATTTTTTTCCTGATTGCTCGCCTACTTTGTTACTTTCCTTAACTTGCCTGAATTTTCCTTTTTTGGTGGCTATCATCCATGGACCAAATATAGGATCTCCAACCTCGCCTCCGTTTTGCCCCTGGTTATCCGTCAGTCCACTCCGATCACCCTCCGATAACACCTTTTCAGACTCCATAGTCGCTGCTGTTGGAGCAACCTGCCTATGTTGACAGTTGCTAATCATATGGCCATACAACCCGCAATGGAAACACATTTGCGGCAAATTTTCATACTCAATCTTCTGTATCCTGCCATCCACCAACAACTTCGCACACAGCGGTTGTTCCAGGTTGATTTCCACTGCAATTCTCGCAAATTTTCCTCTGGCTGCGCTTTCAATATTGTAATCAACTCTTAACACTTTCCCCACCAGTTGGCCTAATAATCTTAGCACCTTTTTGTGATAATAATGAAGTGGCATCCTTGGTAGTCTTACCCACGCCGTTACTGTTTTTATCTTGTCTTCAGAGCTATCAAATTGAGGGGACCAAGATTGCACCGTTAGATAATGCCCGAGTATCATCCATGGTCCCTGTGTTAATACATATTCAGCATCCTCTATTTTTTGAAACTTGACTAGATAATAGTTGTTTTCAAGGTCAATCACCCGAAAACCTCCAGTCCTGTGCCATAATACATCCAGTCTATTTAGCAGAGCCTTATAACCAATAGGCCTTCCTAGCAACTTAACCACTACTGCAGTTTGCCATGGCTTAGCCAGCCGAGATTGTATTGTTGATGAGAAACATATTGATGGTATATGTCCTGATGTATCAATCACCACATCCTCCTCTCCCATCTCTAAGTCTGTCATATCTCCCATTATTTCCACTCCCAGATCCGGTTGATCCTGCATTAGCTTTTCCTTAAAAGACATATTGGCTGAGTCATTATGGCTCCTCTCCTCAACTCGGAATCTAGCTTTCTTCGTCGATCGGTCATCGTCAAGTGGCGGCGGACTCCCTTTCTCGAGAGAGATACTGTCCATAGGTTTATTATTTTAACGCTTTTAATTTAATAGAAATAGGTTCATCTTTTCCTCCGAACCGAGCACACAGGATCAAAAAATCCGTTCCTCTCAAATTTAGTAAATATCATCTTATTGATATTACTGGTACTTGGACAATAAACTTAGGCCCGAGTATTCAATAAAAGTTTATTGAATTTCGATTTGTTGGACAAATCAGGATTATCCATTAGAAGCAAAAAAACAGTCATATGATATAAAATAATTGGAGACGTGAAATAATCTCTCGCACATCTAGATTATTGGTATTTTTTATGAGGATACTCATTCCATTTATAAATATATGTGTGTGTTATTTAATATAATACATATGTATACATACATGCATATATATACATATATGTGTATATATATACGTAGGCATGTGTGTGTATATATCTATCTATCTGTGTGAGTATATATGTTTATACATACACATACACATATACATACATATCTATATGTATATTTACATACATTTATATATGTGTTTGTGAGTTCATTTTATTTCAAGAGTGCAGTTTTAATCTTTTGGTGAAATAAACTAAAGTTAATAGACGAAGTTCAATCAATTAATAATTAATTGGACTTTGACCTTGTCTCTGTGTGAGTTCATTTTATTTCAAGAGTGCAGTTTTAATCTTTTGGTGAAATAAACTAAAGTTAATAGACGAAGTTCAATCAATTAATAATTAATTGGACTTTGACCTTGTCTCTGTGTGTGTATGTGTGTGAGTGTGTCTATATATATATATATATGTATGTATGATTTTATATTTATGTATGTGTATATGTGTATTCATTTTATTGTAAGAGTGTAATTTTAGTCTTTTAGTGAAATAAACTAAAATTAATAGACAAGGTTTAATCAATTAAGAATTAGCTGGACCTAGTTTTTTTGAGCTTGGGAATAAAATGATATGTCTAATCCCTAATCCACACAAAGTTAATGGATCACCAATCTAGAATCATAGTGGGCTCAAAAGTAGGACTTTTGGACTTGGATGGACTAATTAAATAATTTGGGCCTAAGCCACCACTTGAAGTAGGTGACCCAAAAGGTCTAAAGGGCTGGCGACCTCTTGGAGTGGGTTAGGACCCATGAATAAATAAGTAAATTGATTAATTTAATTATTCAATTAAGCAGTTTTCGAGTAATTAGATTTCTATGATTAATTAAATTAGAAAACATAAAAAACATGGAATCGGATTCCTAAAGAAAATTTCAAAAATCAAAGAATTCTATTTTAGAAGGACATCACTCTTGGCTTATTTAATTCTATTGGGAATTAAAATCCTATTCTTGAAAATTATAAATAGGTTAGTTTTGACAAGAATATAAAACTTTTGAGTTTTGTCAAATTTTGACATATCACAAGCTCAAGAGTGATTGTTTTTCCTTGATTTGGAATTTGATAATTTTCTTGAGTTTTGTAGGATTGACACATATTGGATTTAAAAAAAAAAAAAGGAACTCACACTCCCATATGATTTATCTTCGCGATAGCGTAGAAGATTGAATGAAGGATACATACAACGAGGTTAATCAATTGATTTTTTCATCTATACATAGATATAAATAGATTAAATTTAATTTATTTCTTTCTTTAAATTCGATCCTTGCTTTTAGGAAAAAAAATTTTGAAACCTAGTCCATTATCAATTCTGCAAATTTGGTTTTCGAAAAAGTTTTTCTCAACAAGGTTTTATCCTTCAAAATTAAATTAGGAAGACTAATTAGAAAAGTTAGAAACAAATTGGAATCGATTTTATTTTTCAAAATATTCTTTCCAAAAATAAAATATGTTTTCCCAAAAATAAATATAAGAAAAAAAACTTTAACGGACGACCAAAAAATGAATCAACATGAGTTACGTTTTCATAGGCCTACTATAGGCTTACTACTCACCTGTAGAAATGTCGTACATGTTGTCCTTTCCACATGATGCTGTGAAAACGCCTATAACTTCTTTGTTCGATCTTAGAACTACCTATGATTGTTTTTAGTAATTAACTATCATCTAAGGTTAAAATTTTCGTGAAGAACTTATATCTGAAAAACTTTTCTAAAAATATAAAAATGCCTTTTGAAATAGACCTAAAAATATGAACTCTTACAAACTAAAATAAGCAACACCAAAACACACAATGTAAGTAATGACCACACACTTATAATTCCAAATATTACATGTTCAAGTTCTTAAGATATCAAACACTACATGAATGTCCATAAATACAAACCTACATTGGTTTAGCACTTTGAATACGAAACTTGCTTATCAAATGTTCTTTGAGTCTTCCTAATCTTACCTTCATGTCTTGATTCCTTGATATTTGAGCCTCATATATAAAATGTTTTCAACTCTACACTCTAAACTTATGAAACTAGTATTACAGATAAAAAGTATTTTGACACAAAATAAATTAATTATAAAATATAGAACTAACATTTATGAAAAGCCTTTCTAGGGGTCATTCCCAAAGTACTATTACTTATTTTGTTGCCCCTTTAAGGGGTCAAGATTTTAAACAAAAATCCATTAAACGCAACAAGAACAATAAAATTCAAGACTATTTAGGCATAATGTGTGCTTCAACATGCATCTCATCCATCCACCAAGAGTTGTGTCAAGACTAGATCCTCGGCATATTCTTGTCTCAATTATGAATTCAAAACAATGGTGACCACACACTAAATAAACGCACCCGATGAAACTAAGGACATTGAATTAATAAAGTAAATAAACATTAATCTTATTATATAAGTAATTATAGAAGGGCAATAAGGTAATTTTAATAAAAGCCACTATATAGTCATTTTCTTAAAATTGAAGGTCACTGTCTATTTGCTTTTCAAAACTCGTACTGCTCTGTAATTACGTCTTTTGACAATACTGTTTTGTAATTCCTCCGAATTAGACACAAAGCCACTTCATTCATGATTATATTTTTAACTAATTAGAAAATTACACTGATTATATTTTTAACTAATTATAAAATTAGGCCTACAAAAATTGACCAAAATATCTTTTTCATTATAATTGGGCTCAATTTCTTTGACAATTATGACATGATATATTATTCATAACATAATTATTTAAATAATAAATTTAAGTAAATTTTTTGATGCTGTAACGTTATCCTTGCGTAAATTATATGGATTTAATAATATAATTTTATTTTGAAATTTTAGCTTTAATCTAATTTTAAAATTATAATGTAAATAGTAGTTTAACTATTTAATATATTATTTATTGAAAATCTTATTGATTTTAAAATATGATTGCTCGTAAAATTGAAGCATGTCTAATTTTATTCTATATCTATTCTTTGGTTATCAAATTGGGTTCAAATTGAACTTTTACTAATGCGTTGAACGGGAGCGGATCTTTGATTGATACTTTTATACGATTCTGTTGGTTTAAATTATTCTTATTGTGTTTTTTAATGTTTTACATGTGTTTGAGTCTTCTACGATGTTTCAATTTCTATTATTATAACTTTCTCTCAAAAAAAAAAAAAAGAAAAATCTATTATTATAACTTAGACTTTATGAATACACGCATGATACTTTAGTTATCACCTGAGTGCTTAAGCAAAGTCAGAATTTGAAGCTAATTAACCTTGGCGGTGCTTCAGTTTTTAAACAGATTCCTGACCTGTTACTCCTGGAAGGCTTGTAACCGGTAGCATTAACTAGTATTTCATATCTTTTTGTATATTTTCTCCTCCTTAAAGTCTTTAATTGTCAAGTCTTCACGGATGTAAAATTGTTTCCAATGCTTTGATATATTTGTATTCCATTTTATTCTTGAAGGGCACTGTAAGTGTTGCATTCATTAATGGGAGCCTACGGGCTACATCTGATGGTACAAGGACTTTGGGCAAGAATTCATTTGTTGGACACGCTGCAGATGTGGAAGTTCTTCAAGTTCGCTTTAGACATGCATGTGAAGAAGCAGTATCGATTTCTTGGATTTTAGTGTAACTTTATTTACCTTCAATTTCTCAATCTGTTAACAATTCTTAACTTTATTTGTCAATTAATGTAGTGGAATCCTACAGATTGATGTTTTTGCCTCATATTCTGTGGATGGGGCGCACTGGGATACATGTTTGGGGAAATCACCTATCACTTCTTTTAAGGCACCTGAGGCTGATGTGAATGCATATGCGCATTGAAACTATTTGATGTTATGTTCGTTTTTAGATCTTTGATATGATGTTGTTGCAATTAATTTGGCTTTATTTTATTTTATTTTTGTTCTATTTAAATGGCTTTTCATGATCAAAATAGTTGTTGCATTTGCAGCGGTTTTTTTGGGCCTCAAAACTCCTACGCAGCGCCTTTTGGCTGTCCCATAACGCTTTCAGCAGCGTTTTTGGCTGCCCCGAAATAAGTTCGATATGACTTTTTTTTTTTTTGAATACTAATAACAAATCTTATAAAGTGTTGTTTGGCTGCCCAAATTAAGTCCAATACAACCTTTCATTGCTTGCCTCAAAAATGCATTTCTTGCGGCATTTTTTATGACATTGGTATCATGTGCGATTAGTAATCTTTTACAGCATTCTTCGTAATGATATTTTTATTTTAATATAATAAAATAAATTTTATAACGTTTTACAAAATCTATAGATATCATTTTCTCTTCCAGTAGCTTGAGTGTAACTTAAACAAAAGATGACGGAGTAAAATTTATATACACTACAAAAACTCAAATACCAGTCCAAAATTCTATTTTAACTAAATATAAAATTATAATAATCATTTATCATAAAATCAATTAAAACTACATAAAAATCAAATATAAATGATAGTGGCCCATATTTTTAGTGTCGGTCACACTCGTATTTCCATTTCATGCCGACAAGTAGTGCAGGGGTCTAGACTATAATTTCAAATGTCCTAATACTTTAGGCTTAAGCCTTTAACTACTCCTTTGTTCTATATCTACAATAAGGAGTCACATCCAATACCCAGAAAGACAAGTAGATCTTTGAAAATTGTAATGCATCTCAGGATTCCATTAATAAAAGTTTCACTTTCGGTCCACGATATTGATAGTGACTTTAAAGGTTGTATATCTTCCTTAAAGCCTACGCAAGAGACAAAAGGGCTTGGAGTCTCTGCGGCATCTTCTAAGGAATTGAACACTATTTAAGTCAACAAGTTTGATTGAAAGATGATAGGTTAGTTTTAGAATATATTTTGCTTGATTTATGGCTAGCTCATCTGACCATATAATATATCTAGATACATTTACAGGTCAAGTCTCATATTTTGATATTAAAATTTCCACTTTTAATCAGGGTTTATGATACCCGTGAAACTCTAGGCTCTAGCAGAGTAAACAATTGGGAGAGAAGTTGTTGAGTGTGAACTCTGAAGGCGGATCTCTGAACAGATCTTGACAAAGATATCGATATGGTCCATGTGGAGTTAAGATGAGATTAGTTATTGATATCCTAGTATCTGATTAAAAATTACAAACAAAATCTTTCCCTATGAGACATTTATATTTTCAAATACGGTTGGACATAACAGAAATCATTACAAATCCAACAGTCTCTTGAATTAATTATTGTATATGTAAACAGCATGCCTACATTATCATGATTACGAAACAAAATCTAATTGGCGACGGTAGTGTGGTGAAATAAGATAAACTGCTGTCAGGCACTGTCTTCCACCTTATATATTTTTGTTAATACATATAACGATGTACATGCTGTTACTAGTGTAATTAATTAATGGGCACCTAATCTTTGCCCTTGCAATTATAAATGAATTTTAATCTTGATTGGTTGTAAATTTGAACGTAAACTAAAGATAATCATACGTTGATAATTTAATCACTGCAACACCTTAGCTTCCTCTGTCCCCACCTGATCTTTGAACACTAGAAACAACTCTCTTCTCACGACGTGCCTAAGTCTAACATTTAACACATTTAATTTTCGCATGTTTCGCGGATGGTCGTATGTCTATGATTATCATGTGAGCCTAGAAATGAATAGATAACCTCTACTGTCTAAATATTTTTTTTTTCTAACGGTGAGGGAGGAAATTAAATTTAAAAAAAAAATTTTACAACTTATATTTTAAAATAAGGGTGAAACTTATAATTTATGTTTTAAAATAAGCATGAAACTTAAATATTTGACCGTTTAAGATAAAAAAAAATATTAAATCAAGTTTACTAAGGGACGGTGTGTATTCACCAACTTGAAATTGCTTGAACGAAACATAGTTCTTAAAAACGGTAACCATATTCGGAAAATCTAGCATGTTTTTAAATATGTTTATGAAAATCGTGATACCCCCAAAAAGAGCAGCGTTTACCCGTTGTCATACTTCTTTTGAACGAGAAAAATTTTAACTGAATATTGATAATGAAAAATCTGGAAGATTCTAATTCTTGATTATGTTAGACATACATGCATGCATCTGATCTTGTTTGAAAATTGAAACATGAAAAGAGTAGTGGAGCAAAACTCATGTCTACACTTTTTACCAAAAGTTCTGACTTAATTGTCTACCAGACCGGGGACGCAAAGAACAGGTGAGGCGTAAGGGCCGGGGCACTTATCTATCGTCAATTTTACCTTTTTTTTCTTTTCTTTTTCACTTTTGCAGTTTGACTTTTATTTGGGTCTCTTTGCTCATGGATCAGTGCGGTATAGGAATATTCCAGCCGAAACAGGGTTAACTTCTCTGTATTACGTATTGACATTGCAGGTGGCCATGTGTGTTAATGAAATAAAAAGGTGATTAAAAATAAATTGTATTATTCCATTTTTCTTTTCATATGTTATAAATACATAATATACGAATAGTAATCATCTGTCGGACTCCATTGATTTGAGCATTGAGGCACAACACGGAATTAGAGCTCCCTGAAATGAGGCCTCCAAGCAGAGGAAAAAACAACTTAAAAATTATCCACATATTACTAATAGAAAGTTGCATGTTTTAAACCCGTAACCTTAGAAATAATGCATGGGCGTGTGGTGACTACCATTTAGCCACACCACTAAGGGCCAATTGTATTATTCCATTAAAACAATACATAAAAATTTTCTTTCAATTTTTTTTTTTTTTACATGTTAGCAGACCCTTTATATATTTATATTCGTAATTCAGTAAGGGTACTAATAAACTTCCAAATTATTATTTTTTAAATGTAAATCTCAAATCATTTGTAGCATCATCATATTTGTAACTATCATTTTTATCATAAAATGATAAAACAATGATATGAAAATAAAATTTAATGATTAAGGTGAATTGTATTGCAGTTTATCTTTAAAACTGTGAGTGTATTAATATTTGTATGAATTTCAAAAAATAGATTAGTTGTATGGATTCCGTTGAAATATTGGAGTATTATTTGTAAGGATTTCAAAAGATTTTAAAAGTATTGCATGAATTCTATTAAAATCTAATTAATTAAGATTTATGTATTAAAAAATTCATAGACTTTAAGATTTGTATAGATTGTATTAAAAAAGTCATAGTTTTAATTGATGGATTTTAAAATAAAATTTTGAATAAAAAATTCTATAACAAATCTTGTCTTACTTTCATAAATTTAATTTAATTTTATAAACTAAAAAAAAAAATCAAACAAAGTCTAATATGAAATCTATAAATTTCATAAATTCCATCCAAATCTATTATTTTAAAATAAAAAATCTATCCAACTCCAATCATTTAAAAAAAAAAAAAATCTGTTATACTCCAATAAACTCTAAATTAAATACACCAACTTATTCAACAATTGAACTTACCAAAGATCTACTAATAAGGAAGCTAACTGCCAATAAAATGAAAATTCAATTAGGAGTATAATATATCGAATCTTAAGGGAAGTGAATCCAGAGTACTTTCGTTATATTTAACTGAAGTCAGTCAACAACCAATTAAGGACGGGTTTTTGTTTTCTTTTACAATTCTAAAATATGGGAGATTAATTTTCGCATTTGACCAGAGGGTAACAGGGCTGTAGTGATGCATATATATCTTTGAGACAATCAAGGGTGGACCCACTTAAGGTCCAGACAGGGAATATGTCCCCCTTAAAATTTTATAAAAATTTATTAAGTTTATGATGTCTCATTTAATATTTAAATATATAAATAAATTGTTATAATAATTTTGTGGTAAATATGCTCAACAAACATAGAAAGGTATTAAAGGTATTAATGGTAAATTGTTATAATAATGGTAGGAAGCATGTCTTACTTTCTACCATCGCCACGGTCCCATCGTTCCTTTGCATATTTGCCTTTTCTCATTTATTTCTTTTTTCCAAAAATAATTAACTGTGTGGGTGTTCGAACCTGGGTTGCTAATTGGATTGAGAAAAAAATAGCACAATTATTTACCAATTAGGCCAATCTTCAAATTGTGTGGGTTTAGATAATCATATCTCTCCATCAAAATTGAGATCTTAAGTTTAAAACTTTCTGTCAATTTACAATAAAAGACATTGGGTGAAAATTTGACTCACTATTCATCAAAAAAAAAAAATTGACTCACTATAATTCAAAAATTAGGTAATAAAAACTAGAACAAAGAAAATATTATATATCAAAAAATCATCACGATGGAAGATTGATCTTCGGGACTGTTACATCTAGTTTGGTAGTAATTAGAAGAAAAACTATCTCAACTCACTTAATAAGAATTTTTTCTATGTGGAAAAGAGAGAAGACCAAAAGTAAAAACTCTACTATGACTGAACGATTTGCTCTTGAATACCTTGAATGAGAAACCGGGCCTATTATTTATAGGCCATGAGATGAAACTTATCTCATTTAGGTTTCTGATAATTTAAATCAAATATTACTCCGAAGATAATATTTTATCCCACTAATTAATAAATCAAATATCCTCTATGTATCTTTTGATGATAATTGAGAGTTTGATTTATCAATATTTATCCAAATAATTACCCCATAATTATCTTTAAGTTTGAACCAATTGAGCGTATATCTCTATCTCCCACTTGCACAAGTGAGACAATGTTTATATCACATAGTATCGCTCCATTACTTTAGGTCTAATCATACAAAAATATCTAGACATTCATACAGGTAAATACATAATGTGACCAATGAATAATCAACAAATATTAGAGCTTATATTTTGATATTCCATATATCAAATATACTGTTTATATGTGTGTCCTAGATTTAATTGTCATTCTTTCTCTAAAAAGAAAAAAAATAAAATAAAAGATTTAATTGTCTTTCATCAGTCCAATCATACTTAATCACTCATCATATAAAGCTATGCTTGAGCACAAAATTCTATGTACTCACAATTGTGTCATGTCTATATGGACCATACAATTGGTAAACCAATGAATACATAAATTTGATTAAGAAACATTAAGAGGTTATTTATTTTTTATATTTAATACTTAATGGTGTAGAATTTACCTAATTAAGAGATTTTTATTTATTTTTTTAAGTGATCAAACCACTCAAAAACCACTGAAAAAAAAAGTAATATTTTTTTACTTTTCACTTAATATAAAATCATTTAATGATTTATAAATATATTATTCCCAGTTTATCATTCCTAAAATAATATGTTTCCAAGTTTGTTTTAGTTTTATATTATAAAAGTTTCTTTTAATACTTTAATAAACAACATTGAAAAATAAAAACCCTAAACATCTCAACATCAATTTTTTTTTTATAGCTGGATTACTATATTTCTCTAATTAAATTCTTATAAGAATCTTTATTGATAAAATATTTATGCAACAACTTAGAGACCAAATTACAAATCAATTTGTTTAAGTATTTGATTATTTTTGTTTAATTATATCATAAAAAATATATTAGTTTACAATTTCAATTTTCGTTGTAATAGTAATTTAATTTAAAACCATTTTATTTATTTTTATTTGAATATATAAATTTAATTGACTGTACTATTTTAATTAATCTTATTTTAATTATGAATAAAAATACTATATATATAAGTTACAATTTCAACTTTTGTTATAATAGTAATTCAATTTAAGATTATTTTGTTTATTTTTATTTGAACATATAAACTTAATTGATTTTACTATAATAATTAATCTTATTTTAATTATGAATAAAAATATTATATATATATATAAGTGTTTTAATATTTGTTAAATAATTTATTACAATTGTTTGTATCATATTAAATAAAATTACACAACAACTAATAGTAAAAGGATATAAATGTCAAATTACTAGTAATCAAATAATTTTAACTTTAAAAAACAAACAATATTATTATATATTTAGAGGTAAGAAAAGAAAAAACAAACATGTTAATCAGATTTCAGATTTCAATCACTATTCAGCTTTCAGTCTTCAGCAGCACTATTCAGTTTTCAGATAAAAAAACAAACGACCCCTAAATCCTCCTATTAAACATTTATTTCTCTATTTAAAAATAATTGCTATCTCATACATGTTTTATAGATCGAATAGTGTCATAATCTTAGATAACACGTTAAAGATGTTAACATTATTTTGTTATTTTGAATCAATGTCAATAATCATAAAGACATCAGTTTGAGATATTATAAATCTCAATAGAACTTACACAATGAGAAAGAGAGATCCATTAACTCATTTTCTCATTGATCACTTAGTTCATGCGGTATGAATCATGTGTCATGATGAATTCTATTCTCAATAAAGAATGCACATGTCAACACTATTCATTGAACATATCTAAGTTCAATCACTAATTCTAGCGTCTAACCTGAGTCCATAAAGCTCGCTTTAAAACACTTTTAAGCATTAGGTCTTATATCTAGGTTATTCAGGTTTTCATGTTTGTAGGTGTATTATGATCGATTTCACAATATATTATTTTTTTATGAACCACTTGATTCGATCAAGGCTACATACTCATATATATATATATATATATATATAAGCTACATGAGATTAAATCACAAATTTATTTCTCTCTCTCTATATATATGTGTGTGTGTGTGCGCGTGAATGTCTTCTCAACTTGCTAACTTAGCAATTGAGGTGACTGCACATATAAGAATGTCGGTCTCAACCTGATGACATATCCAAAAATTCTCTTTCATGTGAAATATAAGCTAAAAATATGAGATATATATATATATATGCTTATTCATATAAAAATAGTACAACTTAAATCAAACAAACAAAATTACAATTTACGCAATCTTAAAGATCTAGCATGTAATGAATAAAGCTCTCTAGTCACAGTTAATGAATGGATCAACTATCATTTCATGCGTAGATATCTACTAAACTGTTACTTCCTTCTTTTCTATGACATCTCTAATAAATTGTCTCTATATGTTTAGATTTACTGTGACACTTAAAACCTTTGTGTAAGCAATTACTGCTTGATTATTACAATAGATAGTTATTGGTTTAGAAGCACCAATAACTATTTCTAGATCCTCAATGAATCTTTTTAACCAAGCTACTTCTTGTACTACTGTTAAACATGTAATAAATTCAGTTTTCAGTGCTGATAAAGCAATATATGTCTTTTTTTTGCTACACCATGAGATGACACCTCGACTGAGTAAGAATGCATACCCGGATGTTGACTTTCTAGATCACCACTCTTGTCGGCATATGTATATCCAACTTGGTGATTATCACCCTCCTTAGTAGTATAAATGATAGTTTGCAGTTCCCTTAAGGTATGCCGAGATCCTTTGATTGCATTACAATGTTTTTACATAGGGTTGGATTGGTATCTACATACCAATTCTACTAGAAAACAAATATCAAACATTGTACATATCATTGCATACATGAGACTCCCGATGGCATTGGAATGAAGAACTCTACTCATTTTTTTGTGTTCATATGGAGTCTTGGAACACATATCACGACTAAGATTTTATCATTTTGAGATAGGAGTATCCAAGGACTTGCAATTAGCCATGTTAAATCTTTCCAAAATTTTCTTTATGTAAGGCTCTTGGGATAAAGCTAATAGTTTCTTGAAATGATTCCTTATAATTTTTACTCCCATTATGTATGCAACTTCGCCCATATATTTCATCTCAAAATTTGAAGATAACCATGTCTTTGTAGTCATCATAGAATCTTTATTAGTTTCAGTCAATAGAATATCGTTCATATATAATGATAATATGACAAAATTGTCTTCAACCCATTTAAATACACATAATGATCTTTTTTGATCATATTAAAACCCTAAGGCATTACTGCCTGATTAAAGGACTGTTTCAAACCATAAAATTAACCATTTGAGCATATAAACCTTACGCTCTTAGCCTTTTGAAACAAAATTTTCTAACTGTACTATATACATTTTTTTTTCTTCAGTTCTTCGTTGAGAAATATTATATTTACATCCATTTGATGTAATTATAGGTCCATATATGCTACTATAGCTAGAATCAGATGTATTGAAGCAAACCTTACAACTGGAGAAAAGTTTTTTTCATAGTCTATATGCTATTGTTGGGTATATCCTTTTGCGACTAATTACACCTTATATCTCTCGATTGTGTCATCCACCTCTCTTTTAAATACGAAGAATTCATTTATTTTCAATAGCTTTATGACCAAACAGTAAATCAACCAAGTTCTAGGCTTTGATACCAATGGTCGATATCAAAAGATCATCCCAACGGAAGATTGATCTCTAGGACTTTTACATATGGTCGGATAGTAATTACAAGAAAAATTATCGCAACTCACCGTGCAAAAACTCTTTCTACTTGGAAAGGAGAAGACTAAAAATAAGAACTTTGTAATTACTAAACACTTTGCTTTGGCATGCCCTGAATGAGAGACCAAGCCTATGTTTTATAGGCTATGAGATGAAAAACTGATCTCATTTAGGTTTTTGATAATTTAAATAAAATATTATCCCAAAGATAATATTTTATCTCACTAATTAATAATTAAAATCTCAACTAATTATATGATGATAATTAAGAATTTGATTTATTAATAATTATTCAAATAATTACTAGTAATTCTCTTTAAATTTGAACCACTTGAGCTATATCTACAGAAAAGATCGACATTTAACCATATCTCAGGATCATATTTACAATTCATCCTTTTGTATATGCAGAAAAACACATTTGGACAAAAAAACATGACATAAAAAGAGAAATTATGAAACTGAAAGAACTGTTTATCTAATAAGATGAAAAACAATGAAATTAGCACAGACGAAAACCCTCGCCTAATAAATCAAATCATTAAATATATCCCCATAGTCCTATGATAATGATAAACTAAATGTATATAAATGTGAATTTATCTTTAGATAAATACTAATAAATTAATTTGGTTCAATACCGCGCTATATATTTTTGCTGGAAATTTGGGTGAAATACTTCAACTTATCATTGATGCTTACAGGCCAAAGAATTCATCCTACAAAAATTTTTCATGAATTTGACAAAATGATGTTAATAGAGTGGTATATCCTTTACACTTATGTCATAATATCATGCATTTGAATTATATTTCACTCCCTCATATTTCGAATTAATTAAATATTTAAAAATAAATAAATAAATTACTTCATGAACTTAATGTAATGTCATAGTCACATACCCAAGTTTATTAAAGAAGCCAAAAAATCAGAATCAATGGTGTATAACTTAAAATGGGAGCATTAATTCCTATCAAATGATTTAATATGCAAATTGAATGAAGACTTTATTTGTACCAACAAACAAACGTTTAATAAATAGTCTGGGAAGGGGATAATCATTATCAGCTAGCACAATCTTAGGTGTCATCATGTTCTCCTTACATATTTAAATTGAATACCATTATTACTGCTGCCAATGTATTATGAGTTTGATTTGTCAGACCTCTTTTTATGGAGTAAGAAAACTTGTCTATAATTATTCACGGATGGGTTGGAACTTGGAACCCATTCACACTCAAGACTGCGACATTAGCTTCTTTTATGTGTCGTGGTTTTTTCTTTATTTTTCAAATAATTATAATATAATAAAAAATTTATTATAACTGTTGTGATGAAAAAACAATCACTAAATCTAGTATGTGTTAAAAAAAAAAAAAATTGAAGAAACTAAGATGAGATCATAATATTTGAAAGGGTATCAAAAAAGTCATGAAGAAACAAATTGAGTTGTGAGAACAAAAATTGTAAATATAATGGATGGACCTGGGTGGGGAGGAAAACTAAAAGAAGAAGTCATTGTGTGAAAAAAAGTGGATCCAGTACGATTTTTTTTTTTTTTTTTTTTTTTTTTAAGTTAAAAAATGGCTCGGCACTGGCTCCCTTATTTTGTTCTTACATGATTTATATTTGATAATAATTAGTGATCTTTCAACTATCAGTAGTCAAAAGTTTATTAAAATTTATTAAGTTTAAATACTACTATATATAGTTTAAAAAACAATTTTATAATATAAAAAGAAATTTACTATCACAAAATTAAAAAAAAAAATTAATATATATTAATAAATACTTATTAGATTATTTTTCTAGTTCTTAACCCAAAAATAAAGGAAATAAATTTGCTCTCCTATCGACCCGTCACAACGTAGATGAGTGGTTGATGTTATGCTGAGGTGGTATGACGTGGCAGAAGAGCGTAAGGGAAGCAATTGGCCGGTAGCAAATGGAAAACAGAAAATTTAAAATGAGTCTCTCCTTTTATCTTATTGAGTTTTATTCTAATTATACTTTACGAAAAAATAAGCGTGATAAACCCATTTTTTTATTTTCTTTTGTTTTTTAGATGCTGCATATACTATGGTTGATTCAAATCTGAAACATTATCAAGCTAAATGGCATTTTTAACCAACAAATTTCATTGGATGGTGACAAAAACCCTTGGTTTTACTCATGTGATTTGATTCATAAAAGTTTACTTAATTGTGGTTCTTATTTGAATTTTTAACTTATCTAAAAAGTATAATTAAGAAATTTTATTTGCATAAAAAAGAAGTTTAAAATAATTTTTTTGTAGTTTAAAATTTAAAAACATATACAGCAACATCTGTAAAAAAAACCTTAACTTTATTTAAAAGTAAAATAAATTAATAAATTCTAACACATTTCTTCTAAATATATTTCATAATTAATTACATAGGTAGAAATAATAACTCATAAAAAATAAATTTTTGTTTTCATAGTCAAAACAGGTCAATTCGGGTTTTTTTTTTTTTTTAACAACAATATTGAGAAATGAATTTTAATAGTTTAGATATAATTTATCTTGTACCTCTCCTCATAACAAAGTTGACGAGTACACTCGCTTTTTATATCCATAATAAATGTTAGAGTTGTACCATATGTATTTGTCAACACATGTGTGGGTTTCCTGTTTTATTGTAAAAGTGGATACATCTCGAGATTATGAGTGTAAGTTTATGGGCCACACATGGTTTTTAGAGTCTTACCATGCAATTTGTCAATGTACAGAAAGACTTTTCTCTCTTTATTGTGGAATATATTTCCTAATATTATTAAAGTAGATTTTGAGGGTATATATAATATTTAATCTTGGTGACATTCCTCTAAATATAGGTATAAATAGATTTCTAATTTATCTTTTAATTATATTAAAAATAAAAAAAAATTATGTTATTTATAATTAAAAAAAATCTACTTTTGAAATTAATTTAGCTAAAAATATTATTAAAATTTAGATCAAATAATTATACTTTATACTAATATAGAAATTTATTATAAAAATGATAAATAGTCTTATTACCATTTTGAGATATTTGTATTTGAAAGTTCAAGCCAACTCTAAACAATATTCTCATGATCCCATATAGGACATTAATAACATAAAATATGACATGAATGTAATTGTGCAAACTTAGAATTAAGCTTCTCAAAGTATTCATAGAATCTTTATAACCATTCTCAACTTCAATCTTTTATCTTCTTGAACTTGAATTTTTATTTATTGTCTTTAATTACTAAATCCAAAACCTATATATATATAAACATTTTAAACATTGTTGTGGGTATATTTGAGACTACATAAATGAACTGGTAAAATCTCAATGAATTGATCTAATAAATTGACCCGATTGATGAGAGTTCAGTCCATCAATATCCAGCTCGCAGAAACGAACTCTCAGTTCGCTGATTATAGTTTTCAGGTAGTTAGACAACCAAGATCAAGACTGCCTTATGCTTAGCTCTAAGTCGCCCAAAACAAGATCTAGCTCGCAGCTCGAAATTCTCATTAAAGGAAACTTTTCCAGAAAAGTAGCAGCCTTATTTGAGAAATAATCAACTACCAGAATTAGAAGTAAAATCAAGTTCATATTTCAATTGGATCTATCCCTAAATTGATGGACACGGTTTTGAAAGCATAATTAATATACAATTATTTCCTATTCTTATTATATTGAAATTGTAACAACCTCCTTCCCCCCACCCCTCCCCCCCTATAAATAGTGGTTAAAAATTCATTGTAGAATAAAAAAAAAAAATACTTAATAACATATTGTGACTCTACCAAAATAATCAGAAAAATAGTCGTGGACATAAATATTCTTTTGAGTCGAACTGCATAAAAAATCTCCTTGCCTTTGCTGTTATTTCTCTTCTCTTCCCTTTGTTTCTGCCTTTGTTCTGTTTATTTGTAGTATTGGGTCGACCAAATTTAGACGTCAACAAACATAAAATAAACCAAACATAAAAAAAAAAAAATTTTTTTTTTAAAAAAAAAAAAAAAAACCTGCTGGTGAAATTTTATTCATTAAGCCATATCCAAAATTAGAACCTTTTTAACTAATGTATAAAATAAGTACATATAGAAAAAAGGAGGACAAATTTCGTTTCATCCTTATTTTTAGAAAAATTGTTAAGTTTTTAACTTGTATTGCAAATCATCTCAATGATCCCCTAAAGTTTCTAAAACACATCTAATTGGTCCCTACAGTTAGTCCACCATCAATCACATTAACGTTGACCATGATGGTCTTAATTCGGACATTATGGATTTAGTTATTAGATAAAAAAAAAAAAATCTTCACCGTCCTTTTTGAAATGGAGAGTGAAAATAAAAACTAATTAAAATTTTAATTTATAGACAAAAATTAAATAAAAATCTTCACTGTTCCTCTTTAAAATTGATAATAGAAATCAAAACCAATAAATATATTTTTTAAGAATAATTATAAAATTAAAAAATTCACATGAAATCAATTAATATTAAAAAAAAAAAAATCTTGTGATACGTAAAAAATTCCAAATCTCATAAGTTTAAAGATTGCTCTCCATTTTCTCTTGAGGTTTGCATTTGTGGTGACTGTGGTTTGATGAAAGAAGATGAACAATGAAGAAAGATAATGATATAGGCAGTGCGATTAAGATGAAAATGGGTGTAGCAGATAATGAATGAACAAAGATCTTTGAGTCTCTAAGTATATCATTCAAACCTAGATCTTTAATGATCTAGCTAGGTTTGATATATGAACCCAAATCATTAAAGATCCAGGTTTGTTGTTCGAATCTAGATCTTTGAAGATTGGGTTCGAATAAACTCAGATCCTTCAGAGATGTTCCAACCTAAATTTTTAATAGTGTTCATTCGTCAATCTTTGTTTGGTAGGCTTGATCTAAAAAAAAAAAAAGTTCTATTTTTAATTAAACTTTTTTAATTTAAAAATGTGTTTATTTTTTATAAAGTTCAAAAAGGTTTTTATTTTTTTAAAGTGGTGATGTGTCAATTAATCATTGGTCTACAATTGTTAGTTTTTTATTTTAAGTTTGACAGGTGCTACATTGTCATTGGTTCATAAATTAGGACAAAATGATTTTTAAGATTAACTAATGACGGGAGCAAAATAGACTTTTTACATTTTTTGTTAGATTTGACCATTAAATTGTTAGCAAAAGAAACTAAATTAATGTATTTACAAAATTTTAGAGATGATTGGGACAACTTTGAATACACAATTAAAAATTTGATAATTTTTTAAAATATCAGAACTAAAGTGAAGTGCATCCTAAAAAGTATAAATTAATCTAAAATCGGACATCATAAATAGAAAACAAACATGCTATGGAAAATTTGTTCATTCTTATATGTCCCCAAGAACCTATTTGACTAATATATAAAAAGATTCAAATTAAGAAGGTAAAAATAATTTTATTATCAATTTTTATATATTAATATGCATACATTTTAAATGAAAAATAGTGTAAAAAATAAAAGTAGACCTAAATTTGTGTCCTTAGAGCAAAACTTTGTGGGCAAAAGTTAAAAAAGTTTCTGTGGACAAAAGTTAAAAAAGTTGGAGGAGGGCAAAATCGATCAGGACTTTAAATTTTATTTTTTTATTCTCAAAAAATAAATCTGTTATGTAAATCTTATTGATTTAGACATATCCAAATTTCGAACTTTTTATGACTATTATATACATATATATGTGCATATATATATAATTGTAATTTGGACTTTGGACATCATAAATAAAAAATCAACCTAGCATAAAAATTTTATACATCCAAATATATTGAATTAATTAATATAAAAGAATAAGGAAAAATAACTTTATTACTAATTTTAGGATATTTTATTGGAAGAGGATAAAGAAAAAATTTTATTCCTTCAAATATGAAATAAATGATATATCCAATGTGGGAAGATATGATAGATTGAAATAGTAATCAATCTAAAATTTATGGAAGTTTGATTATCTATTTATTTATTTAAAGATAGATTTAAGTGAAATTCACATATTCTAGACTTTATATTAATTTTGTTAAAATTCTTTATGAAATCCAATGAAACCTGGAATGGTAAAACTTGTCATAAACTTTTTTTCTTAATAAAAATCATTATAAAATTTATTCAAATTTATCATTTAAATAAAATTTATGAAATAAATAACTTTTTAACATATTTAGATTTCATTGGATTTTTTATAAATACACATAAATTGCTTTATATTACATACAAATACAAATTGAATACACCTAAATTTTAATAAATTTGATACAGATTTAGATTGAATACATATAAATTTAAATGAAATCTATTTAAATCTGGATTGAATATATCTAAACTTTTAAAACGTTTTAAATTTTAATAAATTTTAGACTGAACACACATTCCTTAAATATGTGAAATTAATGACTTTTAAATATACTTAGATTTTATGATTTTTTATAAATTTAAATTGAATACATTGATATTGTATTAAATAAATCTAAATTAAATACATATAAATTTTAATAGATTATATATATCTAAATTTTAATATAATCTATTTAAATTTAGGTTTAATATATTCAAAATTTTAAAATATTTTAAATTATAATAAATTTTAAAATTAGTGGTGATGTTTTCGGTTTTTTAGTGGAAAACGTTTAGTGGTGAGACTAGAGAATGTGAGAGAAGAAGGAGTGGGCCGCATAGAACACGAGCCTGCCCTAGAATCGAGGCGTGAATCCACACGAGACAGACACGTGGAAGTCTAAATAAAAGGAGGGCAGTGCATCATGAACTGGCGATGGCCCGTAGCCCCGCTCCGCCTCGCCTCTATAAGGCTATTGCATTCCTGCCTTTTGTACTATCCAAGGAATTTACTCCTATCTTATTCTACACAAACATAAACATCCTCTACCCACCTCTCTGGCTCTCTTTATATTCCCATCGGCCTTTTCCAAGAAATTTACTTCAGCAGGACCTCTGTAGTCTGATATCAAGCTTTGTGTCTCTCATCATTCGCAGAGAAACTGATCTGGGAAGATGACGGGGGTCCCGGAGGGAGAAAGTGTCACTCTTGATCTCCTGAAGCAGAAGATGGCTGAGTTTGCCAAGGAAAGAGACTGGGATCAGTTTCATAGCCCCAGAAATCTCCTTCTGGCTTTGGTATGCTTTTTCCTTCTTCTTTTGGCAGTCCTTTCTCTTTCCATGATCAACCATAAACGAAGAAGATTATGTTATGATTCTGTCGCCATATAATTGGTTGTGTCTTGTTACTTCCGTTTGCTCAGTGTTTTATATTTTGATGATTTGACCAAATAAATACAACCAATAACAGTTGTATGTCATTAATCTCTATTTGATATGTATTGTTTTTTTTTTTTTTTGGGGTGCTTCCGTGTTTTTCGTTTTTATTTTTTTCTCAAATAACCAAATTATTTAGTCACAAGTGGGCTTAATTCTTGCTCTCTCACTTTCAAGTTTTTTTTTTTTTGACTTTGTAAAGTCCCAAGTTAGGGTTTAAACCTTTTTAACTAGCTAGTCGTCTTTAAAAAGTTGTTTGACCATAGTCACTTGTTATATTGCACCACACAAGATCTTTGAAATGCACTTTTTCAACCTTTACAATCACTGTTGCCTAAATTTATGGACCCTAACTGGTGAGATTTTGTAATAATAACAATAATCCACAGGTGGGGGAGGTGGGTGAACTGAGTGAGATATTCCAGTGGAAAGGAGAGGTGCCCAAGGGACTGCCTGATTGGAAAGAAGAGGAAAAAGTGCACTTAGGTGAAGAACTCTCTGATGTCCTGCTCTACCTCGTCAGGCTTTCCGATATCTGTGGTATCGATCTGGGTAAAGCTGCTCTCCGCAAGGTCCAACTTAATGCCATCAAGTACCCGGTCACCCTCCGCAAAGACTCTTCAAAGACCACCAATAACGACACTGATCATCATACTGACTGATCATTGTCCGTCATGTCTCAACCTGTCCTTGGTCCACCATATATGTTGTATTTTGTTTGTTTTCGTTTCCGTATTCGTATGGATGATGCAATATGGATGTTTACTTATGGGGTACGTTAATTTCAAATTAGGGCTCGAACCTTGTTGGCAATATTTGGCATTTATTCTCTCTTTCACAGATATATCACTGTTTATTAGCAGTTGAATCGAATCCCGCTGACATATATACTAGATATGGCGGTGATATCATAAAAAATGGCTTTCCTTTTTAGTATTTAATGTGCTTTTGGCACGGTCTCCTTATCCAGTTTCGTTTCTCTTTCTCTCTGCTTTGAGTACAAGTTTATGAATCGCGGTTTTAAAAATGCGCTGCAAGTACCCCTACCAACTCAAAAATAAAATAAAAAATAGGAGAGACATGTCAAATCAACAAGCACTTGTTCAACTTGTTCACGCCAAGCAAAGTGATCCGAGCACTGAGTAGAGCTGTATGGTATATTTACTTGCAAGAATTGGGAAAAGGCTCTTTTGTATTAAATTTTTGGATAAATTACTATCACAGGTCCTCACTAACAGTTAAAATATACTCGAATGCCAGCGATGGGTTGGTGTACGTTCTTTTAATTGACAACGAAACGGCTGTGTAGATAAGTTAAAATTGGTTATAAATTATTAATTTGAATATTTATTTTAATAATTGATTGGAAAATAATTATTTTTATAATAAGAAAATAATATTATCCCTTTGTAAGATACACACACATGGTGGCGTTTGAACTATCGTTATCGTTCATCCCTGCATGGAAGGGAAATTTTACAGTCACTAATGCTCGGATAGAATTATAATGGATTAGTTTACATTGGTACCTCAAACTATTACACTGTGTTTGCAACGTTGTATTTGATGTTTATAATGGATTAGTTTACATTGGTGCCTCAACTATTAGGTTGTGTATGGAATGCTGGATTTGATGTAAATTTGGGGTTCAGAATATCTCAAATTCTCAAATCTTGCATTTGAAGAGATCAACTTGGGAATGAAACTCAATCTCAACTTCATTTCAATCTAGTTATAAAGGGAATATCCATTCCTAAGTTTCACTATGAGATTCAATTGGATTAGATTCAAGACTCAATAATTGTTTCTCTTTCTTCTCATTAATTACACTACATTTTTCTTTCTTTTTCTTCCACCACTCTCTATCTCCAAAATTAATATTTGTTTGCTCATACTTCAAAATAATATAATTCTAAAAAAATCAATATAATTTTTTAGAAAAATGATTTATAACTTAGATTATGTAATAAAATATTTAAATTAATTTTATTTCATTTCAATCTTAACCTATGTTTTAGTATATAAAATTAATCCTCATATTTAAATTAATAAAATATTTTTCTCTTTTTTTTTCCAGATTTTTTATAAAATTAATTTTAAGTGTATAATAAAGTATTTAAATTAATTTTATTTTAATCCAATCCCAATTTACACCAAACACAATATGGTATAATTATAATTAAATCATAAGTATAGTAAAATATGAGACAATAGTTTTGTAAAACAATTAAATCCATTCCATTTCAATTTAATCTCGCATGTCAAATGCAGCCTTGGTGTTGATTATTAATTCCAATAGTATATTATTTCTGTTTATTATATTGACTTATGGAAATATGATATTATCTCTACTATTTACACGTTAATAACGAATTATATATTATAATCACATGATATTTGAATTGAACGAGCTCCTAACACACACAAGGTGGGTAGCTCAAGTCAGAAACACTTGCACAAGCCTCCCCAGTCCCCACCAATGCGATGGAGGCTCGTGCGTGCCATCCACCAACATAATGGAGGCTCACACAAACTCCCCACCACAACAACCACGGAGAAGTTCATGGATGTCTCCCCAGTAAGCCTTGTTTGATATTTAAAGTTAAAATCATCTTACTTTATAATTTTGGTGTAAAAATATGTTTGGTAAACTTTTAGAAGCAATTATTTGATCAAAAGAGTTGTTGGACAACAATTTTATGTAGTGGATGACGGAATTATTTTCAATTATTTTTGCAAAATGATTATATAATATAGTCTGTTGCTCGTATTTAATGAATTTTTTTCATACCATCTCTGTTATTTTTAACATACATGCACTTATAACCGGACTTTAATCGCATAAAAATCTATTTATTACATTTTTTCAATGTTTATATTTAAAAGCATCCAATCATCACATTTTAAGATAAATACACAAAAATGAATTTAGAATTTTTATTTTTTATTTTCATTTAAATATAATTATAAAATTACTTTACTTTTTTAAGCTTCAAATTTATGTATTAACCACTAGTATGGCTTATGTACTGATTAGAAATTAATTAATATCATTATATCTTTGAGATATTATATAAATTCATATCAATTAACGTAAATTTTACTAAATGTATTCATATTGTTGTTGAGTCTTTTTACAGTTTTAATAACAAAATTAAATCGAAGAATCGGCTCATTAAATTGATAGCAAAGTATTCCTTTGGCCCAACAAAGGTGACTTTAAAAGCACAACACCATATTGAGCCGTCTCCCCTTAAAAAATTCTCCCATATTTTGAAGAATCGTTTTTTCATTTGGGAGGTTAGGTTGTGCGTGTCCAAAATTACTATTATACCATTTGATCATGTTCATTGAACTTCAACTTCAATAACTTTCACTCATAGGTTTGGACACATATTTTGACCGAATAAAATAGAAAGATTACTTGACAAATCTCTATGGGATCAACCAAAATTACTATTATACCATTTGATCACGTTTATTGAACCTTATCTTTAACTTATTCAATAACTTTCACTCACCGGTTCGGGACACATATTTGACCGAATAAAGTAGAAAGATTACTTAACAAATCTCTATGGGATCAACCAAAATTACTATTAAACCATTTGATCACGTTTATTGAACTTTATCTTTAACTTATTCAATAACTTTCACTCACCGGTTTGAGACACATATTTGACTGATTAATAATAAAGTTACTTAACAAATCTCTTTGGGTATGGGATCAGCCTTACTCTCTATGCTCTAACTAGATTTGTACACTTACAAATAAAATAAACTTACAATAATTTCAATAAATTAATTTAAAATAACATAGTATAAATATAAAAGAATGATATTTCGGCTTGCATAAAATCAAAATGGCTTATAAAAGAATTCCATAAAATTTTCTGTTAGTCTGTCATGTCAAGAATCTTCACATTCGATCTCTACATAAGGTTATGTAAAATTGATGTGCAGAAATTTCACATTGACCTTGACATTAATAAAAACAACAATGTCACAACGTAGTTGGACTATGTTCTGACATAAAAAACAATATATCATATCATGCAACTCAAAAGAATTCTAGGCACCTAAAGCTATAAGGTCCTAAGATTGAAAGAATTAAGGATTAATGCATGGACTAACCTACGAAATCGATTGGATAATTAACCAATGGTTGGGGAATATCATATACCAGGATTTTTTGCATGGAAAGCCCAACAACGTAAACACCATAAGACTACACCCTTTTCCAGCCACTTCCAAGCGAAACTCTATTAGTAATAGATGAATTACAAATAACGCTCATAAGAACTATTTTGCTAACCTGTCTAATCTCTATCTATCTACTAGCAGCCTCAATTCCATCATTCTCGTACTAATACGAAAAGTCCCTCCATCTCGTAATCTACCACACTCTTGAATTCAGTTTCTCGACTCCCATAAGTGACGTAAATCCTCCTTACTCCTTGACTTCGTAAGAAAAGCAAGACGGCAATTTTGTTGATCAACCAATAAGTCTATATACACACATAAGACTATGCATGTAATGTTGGGAAATAAACCCAAAAAGAAAGAAGAAGAAGAAAGTCGTAAAACACAATCAAGCACACACCAAACAAATAAATAAAAGAGACACAAGAATTTTACGTGGTTCAGGAAATTCCCTACGTCCACGGAGTGCACCAGCACTTCTTCCACTATCAAATTGATGATTACAAACTCACACTTTTGTCTCTCTCACTCTCAATCACGAATTTCTCCCTCACAAATCTCTCATACCTTCCTAAACTTGTCAATCTAAGTCTAAACCCTTAGAGACACTTAATACATCATATAATCACACCTATAAGACGTTCAACATGTGTATTTATAGGATAGGAACAACCCACAACTGATTCGGACTCAAAAACCTTAAAGAAAGAAGAATCCGTGTAAAACTGACCACCGGACGTTGTTGGGGCGCGTGAGGGCGCGTGAGAGCGATTTTGGTGGCGTTTGATTCGTATCGAAACAAGCTTTCCAACGATACCTTATTCGCTTAAAACAGACTTCGTTTGATATACTTTCGGGACAGATAAAGTTTGATCTGTTTTTGAATCCGAATTCTCCTAGAATTCGAATTCTTTCAGACTTCACAATTCTAACAATCTCCCACTTGAAGACTGAAACACATCCAATCATCAATTCTTCTTAATAGTGAAAACGGTGCACTCAACTTCCTTTGCTTCAACCATGAAGACCAACTGAAGCTGAACACAGCTTCAGTTTCTCGATAGTCACTGGCTTGGTCAACATGTCAGCTGGATTTTTACTTTCGAGAATCTTCACAAGTGTCAACACTTCTTCATCCAACAAAGTACGAATGAAATGATATCGTAGACCTATATGCTTGGTCCTCGAATGAAATGCCGAATTCTTGGCTAAGTGTATCGCACTCTGACTGTCACTGTGCAACACATTCAACACTTGTTTGAACCCCTGCTAACAGACCTTGTAACCAAATCAGTTCTTTGCTTGCTTCTGTAACAGCTACATACTCTGCCTCAGTCGTAGACAAAGTCACAATCCTCTGTAGTTGGGAAACCCAACTAATGGCTGTCGCACCCAAAGTAAAAACGTACCCTGTAGTGCTCTTCCTATGATCTACCTCTCCAGCAAAGTCAGCATCAACATATCCTTGTAGCTTCAAATCACTCTTTTTAAAGTATAAACATTTTTCTGTTGTACCTCGTAGATACCTCAAAATCCATTTAACTGCCTCCCAATGCTGCTTGCCTGGATTAGACATAAATCTACTAACTGCTCCCACTGCATGAGCAATATCTGGCCTCGTGCAAACCATAGCATACATCAAACTTCCAATTGCAGATGCATATGGAACTTTATCCATGTATGCCCTTTCTTCATCTGTCAGTGGATACTGATCCTTGGAAAGTCTAAAGTGACTGGCTAGGGGAACTTTGACTGGTTTAGCATCACTCATGCTAAAGCGTTGAAGAACCTTACGAATGTACTCTGCTTGAGACAATTGCAATGTACCTCTCTTCTTATCTCTGTTAATTCTCATTCCAAGAATCTGCTTTGCTGCCCCCAAATCCTTCATCTCAAATTCACTAGACAGTTGTTTCTTCAATTTGTTTATTTCTTCCAAATCTGCACCAGCTACCAACATGTCATCAACATAAAGTAATAAAATAATGTAACTGGCACCAACCTTCTTGAAGTAACAACAATGGTCAGCATTACATCTCATGTATCCATTCTTTTGCATAAAACCATCAAATTTCTTGTACCATTGACGTGGAGCTTGCTTGAGGCCATACAAGCTCTTAGTCAACTTACACACCAGATTTTCTTTTCCTTTTTCCATAAAACCTTCTGGTTGCATCATGTATATCTCCTCCTCGAGATCACCATGTAGAAAAGCGGTCTTTACATCTAGTTGCTCCAGATATAAATCTTCTGCCGCCACAATGCTCAAAACTGACCGAATTGTGCTCAACTTCACAACAGGGGAAAATATCTCTGTGTAGTCAATGCCTTCTTTTTGTTGAAAACCCTTGACCACCAATCTAGCTTTATACCTTTTAGAGCCATCATGTTCTTGCTTAATTCTGAAGACCCATTTATTTTGGAGTGCCTTCTTACCCTCTGGTAACTTTGTCAACTCCCATGTATGGTTCGAATTCAAAGACTTCATCTCATCCTTCATCGCTAGCTCCCACTTGCTAGAATCATCTACCTGACATGTCTCAGCATAACATTCAGGCTCCCCAGCATCAGTCAGTAACAGATAGTTCAAATCATACTTCTTGTTTGGTATTCGACGTCGCTTGGACCTTCTAAGTGCATTCGCTGGATCCTCTAACTTATCAGGGTATAAATCTGCAATACCCTTTTCTGCTGATTTTGAGTCTACACCTTCAGGCGTCGAAGATGAAGTAGTGACTGGTTCTTTTTCTGTGGTCTCCTTGGCTTCTAACTCCTTACCTAACTTAGAATTCTTCCAAACAGGCACATCATCATGATTAAAATAGTTAGGTTCAGACAACCCCTCACTAGAAGACTCTATAGATTTCCTATTTTTATACATAACTTTCTCATTGAAGATAACATCCCTACTCCTAATCACCTTCTTACTATTTTCATCCCAAAACTTATACCCAAATTTATCATCCCCATAGCCAATAAAAGTACATTTAATAGATTTTGGGTCAAGTTTGTTTCTAGCATTATCACTAACATGGACATATGCTACACAACCAAAAACTCTAATATGAGAAAGTTTTACCTCCTGACCACTCCAAACTTCTTCGGGTAGTTTGAAATCCAAGGGTGTTGATGGACCATGATTGATCAAATAAGCTGCTGTATTGACTGCTTCTGCCCAGAACTGCTTCGGCAAACCAGCATGTAGCCTCATGCTTCTAGCTCTTTCAGTCAATGTTCGGTTCATTCGTTCTGCAACACCATTCTGCTGTGGAGTACTAGGCACGGTCCTCTCGAGACGAATCCCACTTTCAAAGTAGAACTTCTTGAACTCAGAATCTTCATACTCATTACCATTATCTGATCGCAACTTCTTGATCTTCAAACTAGTTTCATTCTCAACCATTGCCTTCCATTTCTGGAAGGCATCAAATGCCTCAGATTTCTGCCTTAAAAAATAAACCAAAACCTTTTTTGATTGATCATCTATGAAAGTGACAAAATAATATTTTCCACCAATTGAGGAAACTGGTACAAGTCCCCAAACATCTGTGTGCACTAACTCCAATTTCGTTGTCTTTGGAGTTCTCCCAGCTTTCTTAAAGCTCATTTTTTTTTGTTTTCCAAAAACATAACTTTCACACATGTCTAGGTCAATCGATTTCAAATCTGACAACTTGCCATTAGAATGCATGACTCGTAATCCCTTAGCACTCATATGCCCAAGCCTCTGATGTCATAGGTTTGGATCACCTCTACTTTCAGCTGCAGCAAATAAACCACGTCCATCTGTGGTTGTATAGAGAGTTCTAAGCTTCTTTCCTCTGGCAATAGTCATAGCTCCTTTCGAAATCTTCCAGGCATCTTCTGAAAAAGTTGTCACATAACCTTGTGTTGCCAACTGCCCAATTGAAATCAGATTTTTCTTCAAACTAGGTACATGCCTTACATTATCCAATTTCCAAATAGATCCATTTAGGTTGATTTCCACCTTTCCTTCACCTATGATGTCGCATGCCTTATCATTACCAAGATAAACCTTACCCAGGTTGCTTGCAACATATTCTTTAAAGAATTTCTTCCTAGAGGTAGCATGAAACGACGCTCCTGAGTCTAATATCCATGATTCAGTATTGCTTTCTAAAGAGCAAATTAAAGCATCATCCGAGTCTTCCGAAATATAGTTTGCACTAGTCTGACCATCACTTTCTTTCTTTGGAGCTTTACACTCTGACCGGTAATGCCCCATCTTGTGACAATTCCAACACTCGATGTCTTTCTTACCACCATGTGAATTGTTCTGACGGCTCCTTGATTTAGACCTACCACGCCTCGACTTGGATCTACCATATTGCCCACCTCTAGTATTGCTTCTTCCTCTACTCTCCATATTTAAGGCTGAATTTGAATTAAAAAACCCATCTTCACGCCTACGAATCTCTTCAGTCATGATCATATCCACAACTTCTGAAAACTTCAATTTTTTTTTCCCAAACGCACCACTGATTGATTGGACGGTACCTTTCCAACTTTCAGGCAACTGACCGAGGATGAGTAGAGCTTGTACTTCATCATCAAACTCGATCTTTACGGACGTTAGTTGATCCGTAATCTCATTAAACGCATTCAGGTGTTCTTTGAAGTTTTTGTTTTCTGACATTCGGAGAGTAAAGAGTTTCTTTATCAGATGTACCTTATTTGCCGCAGAAGGTTGTTCATAAAGATTTAATAAGGCTTTCATGAGAGACGCTGTCGTGTCTTGATTCTTTACATTAAAGGCTACTGATCTCGATAGACTCAATCGAATCGCACCTAAAGCTTTACGATCTAAAACTTTCCAATCTTCATCTTTCATGTCTGCTGGCTTTTCTTTGAGCGGCAAGTACAAGTCTTTCTGGTATAAGTAATCCTTCATCTGCATCTTTCAGAAACTAAAGTTCGTCCCATCGAACTTTTCAACCTTGTAATGGTCTTTCTCTGAACCCATATTCTTCCACTCAAACGACTACTAACGAACCTGGCTCTGATACCAGTTGTTGGGAGATTAACCCAGAAAGAAAGAAGAAGAAGAAAGTCGTAAAACACAATCAAGCACACACTAAACAAATAAATAAAAGAGACACAAGAATTTTACGTGGTTCAGGAAATTCCCTACGTCCACGGAGTGCACCAGCACTTCTTCCACTATCAAATTGATGATTACAAACTCACACTTTTGTCTCTCTCACTCTCAATCACGAATTTCTCCCTCACAAATCTCTCACACCTTCCTAAACTTGTCAATCTAAGTCTAAACCCTTAGAGACACTTAATACATCATATAATCACACCTATAAGACGTTCAACATGTGTATTTATAGGATAGGAACAACCCACAACTGATTCGGACTCAAAAACCTTAAAGAAAGAAGAATCCGTGTAAAACTGACCACCGGACGTTGTTGGGGCGCGTGAGGGCGCGTGAGAGCGATTTTGGTGGCGTTTGATTCGTATCGAAACAAGCTTTCCAACGATACCTTATTCGCTTAAAACGGACTTCGTTTGATATACTTTCGGGACAGATAAAGTTTGATCTGTTTTTGAATCCGAATTCTCCTAGAATTCGAATTCTTTCAGGCTTCACAATTCTAACATGTAAAACAAATAATGTGCTTGATCAAAAACAACTATGAGAATCTATTGCTTATGTAAATCCTCCTTACTCCTTGACTTCGTAAGAAAAGCAAGACCGTAATTTTGTTGATCAACCAATAAGTCTATATACACACATAAGACTATGCATGTAAAACAAATAATGTGCTTGATCAAAAACAACTATGAGAATCTAGATGCAATAACGCTCTCACACGAAAAATTTAGACTCTAGAACAATTGTCTCTCAAAATATCTCTCAATAGCATTCAACTATAAAATCTAAATGTATGAAGCTTGTATTACATAAAAAGTATTTTGACATGAAATAACCTGTTGTATGTATTTTTGGGTTACCCCAAATGGGCTGGTAAAAGCCCAAAAACCTAATAAAACCGTCCA
Source organism: Dimocarpus longan (assembly GCA_022984855.1). NCBI lineage: Eukaryota > Viridiplantae > Streptophyta > Magnoliopsida > Sapindales > Sapindaceae > Dimocarpus > Dimocarpus longan. The sequence goes on along the minus strand of CM041015.1, from coordinate 20,995,780 downwards.
AATAGACAAGGGTTCAAGTTACTGGTCTAAAGAAACGGGCATAACTTTGTGCTCAGTTGTCAGATCGTCTATTATAATATGTTTTCGGAATGAGATTTTCGTGCTCCATAACGTGATAACCCGGGTACTCCGGTTGATGCCGTTGACTTCCCAAAAGTTATTGTTTTAGTGGATGTGTTCTTGAGGTTTATGTTTGCAATCCTCTTATTCTTCCATTCTGCGTCAAAAAATTTTGAAGCAGCCCAACAAAGCACTGAATGAACAGTTCATGAATAAGCATACAGACGGACTGATGAGCGAGCAGCCCGCATGAACAGCTCGCGTAACTGTACACAATATCTTACTCACGTCAATGCGCAGGGTCGACAAGATGATGAACGAGTAGATGGACGAGCAAGAATCTAGTTAAGACCAAGCTCAGACAATCAGCTCACGTAAGAGCAATCTGCACGTTTCAACGAGCTTATTGCGCAAGTAGCTTAGCATTGCAAGCTCCCAAGCTACTCAGACATTCTGTACAACTAGTTTGTTTGACTAGACTGTGCGACCAGCTCGCTGATCAGGTCGTCAGCACCTCACGAGCACCAGCTCGCCCAGAGTAGAAGCAGCTCGCGAAAAGGAGTGACATACACGTCAAGTCTTTCCAGAATAACAGTAGCACTATTTAAGAAAAAGTCAACTAGCGAATCCGAAGATCAGATCAAATCCCGAAAATCAAAGACACATTATTATAATTTATTGCTTTCCTATTTGTATTGGACTAAAACTGTACAGCTCCCTCTTTATAAATAGGGGTGAGAACTATTGTAAATGGGACTTCCTCTCTAGATATAGTCTCTCTTTCTTGCTGTAACTCAAACCAGAAAATGAAAAACAGCGACTGTCTCTCCTCATCGGAGCCGGCATCGTGGACGTAGGTCATTCCTTTGACCGAATCACGTAAAATTTGTGTCTAATCTCTTCCTCTTTGCCCCTGTTCTCTTGCTTTTGTTCTATTTTTCATTGATTTGCAGTCTTGAACTTTGAAAAACCTTGTTGATCAGATCCGAACGTCAACATAACCCAATTATAAAAATATAGATATAAGGCTTGTTTCCATTTTACTTTTGGCCTATGATGGCCCACTAAATTGAAAAACCTATTTCCTTAGTAGTACCCAAATTTTTGCTATTAAGTGGTATTGATTGAGTTATTATAACAATTTACAATTAGTTGTTATAACAACCAATTGATAGTTGTTGTAACAACTAAAAATGAATTGTTGTAATAGGGATGTACTAAGACGTCACAACTACTAGCAAGCAAATGTTGTAACAAAATAATAAAAAAGACAACAACATTTTTAATGTGGTTTGGTTTTCATCTACATATACAAGATCACATCAAGGAATTTAAACTAATTAATAAAGGTATAAAAATACATACACCAATTGACTAACTCAATGAAAGACTTATTCTTTACAATTGACGCAATGTGTTTTGTACTATTTCACTAACTCAGTTTAGCGAACTCCTCTTGATTTCAGTGATCTTTTACTTCTTGAACCCTTTTCAATCTTATAGTGGAGCAAGTTTTGAAAGTTTTTAGCTAAGATCTATCACTTTTCTTTTCTGTTTTTGTTCCTTGTCTGTTGATAATATATTTGTATTTTTTATAAGCTTGTTTTCTGCAATTGGAGGAGATGGAGGACTCAATTCATCGACGTTTGGTGGTTTTACCACTGTCCATGGCTTTGTATATGGATTTGGATAAACCCTATTGGAGTAGTTTGGTACCAATTTGCAATTTCACTAGAGTTTTTTCAATTTTTTTTTTTTTTAGCTTTTTTGTTTTTTCGCTTTAATGAATACTTGAGTTTCAACCCATATCTTCATACTTGGAAGTTGAAGATCTAGGTTGAAACCCTAGATCATCTTTTTTTTTTTTTTTAAATTATTAATATTATTTTTTTTTCCTTTAATAAAGATGTGGGTTAAACTCAGATCTTCAAAGATGTGGATTTAACTCAAATCTTCAAAGTTTGAAGATCTAGGTTGAAACCCTAAATCATTCTTTTTTTTTTTAAATTATTAATATTATTTTTTTTCCTTTAATAAAGATGTGGGTTTAAACTCAAATCTTCATAGATGTGGGTTTAACTTAGATCTTCAAAGTTTGAAGATTTATATTGAATCTAGATCCTCCATTTTTTCTTTCAAAATTTTTGTTTTTATTTTTATTTTTTCCTTTATGAACCCAGATCTTCCACTTTTTTTATTTTTTTTATTTAATGGAGATGTGAGTTCAACCTAAATATTCATTTTTATAAAAAATTTATCTTACTTTATTTTATTTATATTTACGAGAAGATTTTTAATATAAAGAAGGGCAAACCAGACTATTTAGACTTACTATGAATGTTAACCGTAAAAAATAACATTAGAGGGACTAATTTAAAGAGTTAGTTTATTGATAGGGTCCACAAAAGCTCTAAACGCATTCGCATTTAAAAACGAGAAGTTTATCAAATATGTAGAGACCAAAATGGAATTTGTCCAAAATAAAATTGAAATTTCAAAGTAAGATAGAATACTTTCCCATCTAAATTAATTGAAGGGAGCGCTATCATGAATTATAACAATTTAGATAAATGTAGGTAAATAGCCAAATACTAATGGGTATAATAATATCATTTCATAACTTAAATAGTTACTTTATTTTCTTTTCCATTTGTGATTGATGTTTAAGTTTCACCTTGTGTATGTACTAGCACGTGTAGGGGTAGAGAATATTCTCTTCTCATTGTGACATAGATATTTACCATTGTAAGAATAGATTTTATTGGTATCTGTAGATGAATTTCATATATAAATAATTGTAAACAATAGTCGAAAACAAACTATTTATCACCCAAAGTCCCTGAAACTTGATTAAAGTCGTTTAACTGGTCAAAATCGATCACGGGGTTTAGAATTTGATTCTCAATTCATCGTGTAAGTGTCCTACTTGTTCCCTTTTCTTTTGTTTTCTCTATGTTTTGGCTTTTTCGTTCTACTTAGCTTTTCAGTGTCATGCAAACTCATCCCATGTAGCCGCTTTTCATAAACCTTTCTCATAGAAAGGCATAGTGGGTTCGAGTACACCTGCCACTTTTTAGTGGGTAGTCCCCACCTATTTTGAGAGTAGAATTTCGAGCTTACACTCGGTAGGGATACCTATAGGTCTTAACAGTGTGTCAAGAGTTATTGTAAAATATATTAAAAAAAAAAAATGAAAAGAGAAAGACCACGTATGTTTCAACTGTCAAGTGCCAACCAAAAGCATATATCTTATTTTAGATGACTTCAGTTAATTGCATCAGCAGTTATTTGTTTTAATCCACAATTATGTTGGATTGGGTTTGAATGGGTTTGGGTGATCTGGATGGACAAAATCCAAAACCCAATGATACCCTACAATATAGATTTATAACTATCTTGTAATTATATGATAAATATAATAAAAAAAAAAAAAAGTGGGGATAGTAAGATTCCATGGTGATGGATATATCTCACCAAACATATTACTTTAAATTTATACTTTAGGAGAAGCCCATCTCTTTAATCATGACAAGCACAAGCTTAAAGTTAAAAAGAGGGAAGTTCCCTGCGAAACCCAATGTATTTTAATGGACACTAGCATCAGGCCTTAGGCTTCATAATTGGTATAATTGCTGCCATTATGATCACCATGATTAACACCATCCTTTACCTTTAAACTATAACTATATATATACACTATAAGAAAATATGAATGAGATTATCAAACCACACACTTGCAAAATAAAATGTTAAAGAGAGGAGGAGCTTTAAGTGTATCAATGTTGTCAAATTCCAGTGCTGTGCTAGTTGGGTGGTGTCGAGGTAGTGCCCGAAGGCGGCAAAGGAGGCGGCGATGCAACACAATCCGGCTAGGGAACAAGCGGCGTGGTTTTTGCCTTGGTTCGCGTCCGGTGGTTCAATGGGGAGTCATGGTTGGTCCCTTTAGAATGCTAAAGAAGATCATCATGGAAATCACCCCTAATGGACGGTTGATAGATGCTTATTATTTGTCTTTGCCCTTCTTCTTACGTCCCCAGATATTCCCGTTGTGTTGATTACTAAGATGATCATCATTTTCATCTGGGTGGTGGTTGTTATTGTTTTTTTTTGTTTTTGTTTTCTTTAATCATGTAATAAGGAAATTAAACAACAATCCTTTCAAATTGAATATATACCACTTTGGTGCGTTGTTAAATGTTTGCGTTACAAACTGAAATTCAAATGTTGCGAGACATACAAATTTGGAAGATTACAATCTTCTTAGATGGTAATCTTAGTCATGTTGTCCATATATTATCAATCTTGCTATTCACAACCCTGGAAAGGCATGAGATTGTATGGTTACCAACTAATTATATGTCAAATTCATCATCATATCAGTTACAACACTTGATTGTAGCTATAAGACCCATCATTTTTTAATTTTCAATTATTTTTTATGACAATTACTATTAGTTCTAACGAAAGAGGAGGCAGAAATGAATTCACGATCAATTATTTTTTCATTTGTATAAGGTTTCATTTTTTACATCATGTAGTATCATGCAACTTATCTGCACAGTTGTCTCACTACTATATTCTTTTCTTGAAGTTTAAGAAATAAGACACAAGAAACTTGTCTGTTGTATACGTTTCTAACTGATTTATCCACAGCCACAAAACAATGTTATATTTGTTGTGACTTATATGTCGCGACTCGCGAATATGAATTCATGGCATATACAAAACAATTTCAGTATTTTGCCACGGAGGATCCACTAGGACTGAGGCAAGAAAAAAAAATGCTTCCAAACCGCTAAAATATAATGGAATAGAACAAATCGATTGAACTGGTCTAGTTTTCCATTTTGTTTTTTTAATCGTTTGGTTTTATTATAATATAATAGGATAGTCTAATTCATTTAATAGCCTACGTTTATCATGATTAAATTGGACAATAAACCAACTATTTTTACGGCATGTATTTTATACCATTATATGACACGAATACTTGCTTTTGAAACAGTAAATATGGTACAAATTCTGTTTACTTTAAAATGAAGCCAACATGTTACATAAATTTTATATTGCATAATCTTAATTACTTTAAAATGAGTCTAATATTTTACGTAAATTTTAAATTGCATAACCTTCATTATGAAAATCTATCCCTTTTCTACATTAGATTAGATTAGATTAAACTAGATTGGATCGAACCAATCTAGTTTAATCTAATCTAAAACCAATCTAGTCTAATGTAGAAAAGGGATAGGTCCAAAGAAACCCAATTTTTTATCGGAAAAAAAAAAATTAATCATGGTTTGGGTCTAATTAATTAAAACTGAACCAAACTATCTTTAAAAAAAATAAATAATAATAAAAATACACTGAACCAAATCGGGCTATACGTAGCCCTAAGATCCACAACAAAAATGTTCGTACAACAGTTGTAATCCACGGTTAAACTTTTTAGCATGACAGTATTTACAATTTTTTTGTTACTGTGAATTGCAGTAACTTGCTCCATGGCAAAAGGTCACCTTTTTTTTTAAGTGATAAGAAGTAACAACATAATTTGATGTTTAATAGATGCCCAAACCACATGTCTGACCACAAGATGAGGAACATCATATGAGGTATGCAACTCGAACCCACACACGCTTCTCACACCTATAAGGTTATGAGTTCAAATCATGTCTATATTCCCTCAATCTCGAAGTAGTTATAATATTTCAATGAGAAAACACATGTTTGATATATTCATAACAAATAAAGAGTTAAATTTGTTATATCTAATAAGATTTTAATTATTATTATTATTTGAATTAAGCCACTTTAAATGAAATTTTTAGCTCCGTCACTACTAATAGAAGAAGTAATCAATTCAATGGATCACAAATGTATTATATGAGAAATGCCATTTTCTTAAATGTACTAATATGAGAATTCAGCTGATTAATTGAAAGAAACGTTTACATAGAAGAACGACCATCACTTTGTAGGGATTTACATAACCCCTATTACAGTCACAAAAATTCTAACACAAACAATATATACAACAACAAGAATAAAGACAAAAGTAAATAAGAAAAACACATATAGATTTTACATGGTTCGGCAAGTGTTGCCTACATCTACAGGTCAAATTTCAATCATTCTTCCACTATATCAACAATAGTTACACAAGTTCTTCTCTAGATACACTAGAGTAATCAAACATCAAGAGATATAACTTTCAGAATACTCAGAATTTCACCAAAAGTAGAAATAAAAATACAACAGCAAAAAAACTCATCGAACCAGCAATGGAAATCAATACAAGAACTAATCTTTTCGAACTCCAAATGGGATAAAATTTTAATTGGAGATAGAAGACATGTTGGACTACAATCCAAAAATTAGCAACTTCTGGACTGTGTAGACTCTCCAAACGAATTTTCAAATTCTACTGTAAATTGTAGTGGTTTAGTAGAATTCTGCTTCCTCTCTTTTGTTGATTTCAAGTACTCTCTCATTTAGACTCTCCTTATGCACAATAAAAGGTTTCTTCTCTCTTATTAGAGAAAGAATTCTATGATATCAATGCTCAATTAATTTTGTAGAGAATTTCTCTTCTCCCACATTCACTTTTCAGTGCAATAATTATCAAATAATTTTTAATACTTTCGAAAATGGACTTTGAGTTCCATATAGTTTAGTGGAATTCACATCTTTTATATAGAAGGGATCCCAACAATCTCCCTATCCCGAGTCATGTGGAGGATCTCTCCTTCATGCTAGCCAAGTATTGACAATAATTGAATTTCTCTCTTGGTAATGACTTAGTCATCATGTCAGACATATTCTCATTAGTGTGAATCTTCTCAATTTGAAACTGCTTCATGTCAAGGCCTTCTTAAATCTATTTGTGCCTCATAGATATGCTTAGTTTTTGAATGATATGAAGAGTTTTTGCACCAATGAATAGCACTTTGGCTATCACAAAAGACAACATAATTTTTAAAGTTTAGGCCAAGCTTCTTCAAGAACCTCTTTAACTAAATTATTTCCTTGCAAGCTTCATTTATAGCAATGAATTCAGCTTCTGTAGTGGACAACGCCACATACTTTTGCAACTTTGATTGCCATGAAATCACTCCCCCTGCAAAACAAAACAAAACAAACATCCTAAATTGTACTTTCTAGAATCAAGGTCTCCACCCAAATTTGAATCGGTGTAGCCCACTAGCTCAAGCTTGTTACTTCCAAAGCACAAACTCATGTTTGATGAACCTTTTAGATATCTTAGGATATATTTAACGGCTGCCCAATGTTTCTTTCCTAAATTTGAAATAAATCCATTCACTACTCCCATGGTATGTGCTAGGTCCAGTCTAGTACATACCATTACATATATTAAGCTTTCAACCGTCGGTGCATCTGGTACCTTCTCCATTGCTTTTCTCTCTTCTTCATTTGATGGGCATTATTCTTTACTGAGTTTGAAATGTCTAGCTAAAGGAGTAGCAACTGGTTTTACATTTCTCATGTGAAACCTTTCTAAAACTTTCTCTACATATTTCTCTTGAGATAACCACAGCTTCTTAGCCTTCATATCTTGTATGATTTCCATGCTAAAAATGTGTCTTGCTGGTCCTAAGTCATTCATTGCAAAAGACTTGCTTAATTCCTCTTTCAATAATCTGATTTTCTCCATATCTTTTCCTACAATCAACATGTCATCAACATACAATAAAAGTATAATGAAATCAACATCATCAAACCTTTTTGTGAAGGAATATTAATCGAAGTTGACATTGTCGTCATTAAAATGCTTGGTAAAGACACAATTATCAGAATTTGTCTTTATGAATCCATGCTCCCCCATGAATGAATCAAACTTTTGTTCCATTGCCTTGGAGCTTACTTCAAACTATATAAACTCTTCTTTAACTTACAAACCAGATTTTCTTTCCCTTTCACTTCAAAACCTTTGGGTTGCTTTCTATATATTTTTTCTTCCAAATCTCCATGAAAAAATGTTGTTTTAAGATCAAGTTACTCCAATTCCAAGTCTAATTGAATAACTAGTCCAAGCACCAGTCGAATAGGAGTCATCTTTATAACTGAGAAAAAAATTTCATCATAGTCAATACTTTATTTTTGTCGAAATCATTTCACTTATTTTGTACCTTAATTGTGAGCTCTTTTCATCAGCCTTTATCCTAAAGGTCAATTTATTTTCTAAGGCTCTTTTTCCTTTAGGTAATTCCATAAGTTCATATGTGTTATTATCATGTAATGATTTCATCTCTTCTTTCATAGCTTTAAACCATATTTCCTTTTGGTTGCTTGATTCAACTTCTTGAAAAAATTTTAGCTCCCTTTCAGTAGTGAGTGCATCTTGAGGGTACTTGGATGAAGGTTGCCGTATTCTAGAACTTCTTCAAACTTATAGCTCTGTCTCTCTTCTTCCTCATGATGCTCGTGTACTTGATTTTCAATTACAACTTTAGCACCACCTTAAACCCCTCCTTGATCATTTTCATTTGCTATTTGGGAAGAAGAAGAATTAAAATCAGTATACTCTTTAACTTGCTGTTGCTGATTGTTAGCCACAATCTTCAATTGTTTGGTTTTCAAGGAATGTCACATCTCGATTTCGGACCAGCTTCTTAGATTGTGGATCCTATAATTTGTGCCCAAATTTCTCATCACCATAACCCAAGAAAATGCACTATTTTGCCTTGTCTTCAAGTTTGTGATGTTCGTCCTTAGGAACATGTAAGAAGACTCAACAACCAAACATTCTTAAATGGTCATAAAAAACTTTTTTACCTCTCCAAACTTTTTCAAGCACATCGCCATTTAAAGCTACTATTAGAGATTTATTTATCAAATAAATAGTTGTATTCATGACCTCTCCTCAAAAGCTTTTTAGTAACTTGGAATGAGATAACTAACATCTCATTATTTCCATAATTATTCTATTCATTCTTTCAACAATCTCATTTTGTTGTGAAGTCTTCAGAATAGATTACTCATGTTTAATATTTTTATTCTTGTAATAAGCCTTAAGTGGACAGAAATATTCATCATCATTGTTTGATCGAATACAAGTGAGAGTTTTTCCTATTTCTCTTTCAATCAATGCTTGGAATTGTTGAAATATCTCGAGAACTTCATCCTTGGTCTTGATAGCATAAGACCAAACCTTCCTTGATGCATCATCTATAAAAGTCCAAAATATACAGGCTCTCCATATGTTTTTGTTCTCATTGGGCTACAAATATCCGAATGTATTAGTTCCAAAACATGAGATTTTCTATGAGATAAAGATTTACGAAATGAGACTTCATGTACTTTACCAACTATGCAATGAACACATGTATTTCAAGACCTGTCTTCTTAGTTTAAGTATAGGTTTTTTTGGCCAAAACTTTCATTCTTTTTTGACTCATGTGCCCAAGTCTTATATGTCACAAGTTGGTGGAGAGTTTCTTTTCAGCTACATTCATTTCTTCTTCGCACGGTTGCATCAATGACTTGTACAGGGTGTAACACTTATTTCCTTTTGCTACCACTAAAAGACTTTTTATAAGCTTTCAAGTACCATTGCTAAATGAACTTGAGAACCCATCTTCATCTAACTTTATAACATAAATTAGATTCAAGTGAAGATTTAGAACATATCTCACATTCTTCAAAATTAAATTACATTCAATACGTGTTTTCATAGAAATATCACTCATTTCAATGATCTTTGAAACATTGTCATTTCTCATTCCTACAATCCTAAAGTTATCCGACTTATAATAGATAAAAGCATCTCTCATTGGAATCGAATGGAATGAGGCTCCAATGTCAATAACCCAATTTGAACATGAACTTATGATGTTATTACAAGCATCATTAAATGCTGAGAACATAATCAAATCTTCTAAAACTATTGGAGTTGTCTTATTCTCTTCTTTCTTTTTTTCGTCACCTTTATTCTTTTATTCTCTTTTCAATATCTTATAATTTTTCTTTATATAACTTTTCTTGACACAATGTTAGCATACAAATAGTTTTCTTAACTTAGATCTTCCTCTAGACTTATGTCGATTATATGAGGTCCTCTACTTTTACTTCTACCCCTTTTTGGTGACTAAAGCTTCCGACTGAAAGTTAGTTACTTTTCTTTTTGTTTCTTTATTGAGTAGGCTACTCTTTACATTGTTCATGGAAAGTTTTCTCTTAGTACAAGAATTGCTTAATGACACCACCATAGTCTCCAAACTCCTAAGTAACAAACTCAATAATAGTAGGGTTTAGAGTTCATCATCTAACATCAACTCCATATCAACAAGTTGATTAACAAGGCCACTAATCTCATTTAGGTGCTCCGCCATCGAGTTTCCATCTTGGTACTTCAAATCCATGAATTGTCTAAACAAGAAAACCTTATTTATAATAGATTTTTTTTTTTTCATATAATGTCTCCAATTTTTGTCATAGTTTTTGAGCTGAAGTGTGTTTTTCAACATAATGAAAAACACTATCTTCTAACCATTGTCGAATGGTTACAGTAGTTTTTTTATTCATCTTCCTCCAATCATCACCACTCATTCTTTATGGCTTGGATTCCTCATGTTCTAAAGATTCAAAAAGATCTTTATAGATAAAAAAATCTTTCATCTTTGCATTCCAAATAACCCAATTCTATCCATTGAAACTAATCATCCTGCTTTTATTTTCCATAACTCAAATAGAGATAAAAAAAAAAAATGCTAACCTAAACTCTTATATCACTTGTAGGGATTTACATAACCCCTAATATTCCTTGTTAGAGTCACAAAAATTCCAACACAAGTAATATATATAGCAACAAGATAACAACAAAAGTAAACAAAAGAAAAATACACACAGATTTTACGTGATTCAATGAGTGTTGCCTACATCCACGGGTCAAACTGCGATCATTCTTTCACTATATCAATAATGTATACAAGTTTTTTCCTAGATACACTAGAGAAATCAAACACAAGAGATACAATTCCCAAAATACTCAAAATTTCACCAAAAGCTGGAAATAATAATACAACAGTAGAAAAACTCACTAGAACCAGTAGTGGAAATAAATACAAGAACTGACATTCTCAAACTCCAAATGGGATGAAATTTTAATTGGAGATAAAAGACATCTTGGACTATAATATATCCAAAAATCATTAACTTCTGGACTATATAGACTCTCCAAATGAATTTGTAAAATCTGCAGCAGATTATAGTGCTTCAGCAAAATTCTGCTTCCTCTGTTTTATTGTTTTCAAGTGCTCTCTGACTTAGACTCTCCTCATGCACAAAAAAAAAAAAAAAAAAAACCTTCCATCTCCCTTATAAGAGAGAGAATTCTATTATATCAATGCTTAATTAATTCTATAGAGAGTTTCTATAAACTCTTCCTTAACATTTACTTTCCAATGCAATAACTATCAAGTAATTTTTAATGCTTTTGAAAATAAACTTTGACTTCCATATGATTTAGTGGAACCCACATCCTTTACATAAGAGGGATCCCAACACACTTGTGGAACAAATAAATAAGCAAATTACTAAGAGATAATTAATTCATTATTTATGTACCATTAATTGTTCTTTCATCAATATTCTGACTAGGTTCCAATTGATTTTTCTTTTTTTTTTCCTCAAAATTTTTAAATAACTATAATAAATTACTATTTCTTATATATATATTTTTATATCACTTGTGATAAGGGTAATTGAAGTCATTACAGGTTAAATTACACATTATCATAAAAAAATAATAATAAATGGCCAAAATTATTGTTATTTTCTTGGTTTACTTAAACTCAAGCTCATTTTATAAAAGATCAAGCTAAATAACAAGATTAGCACCTAGGATAGGTCCCCAACTCAATTACTTCTCAATTCAAATTGATCATTATCGATCAGCTTGTTAACTAGTTTAGGGCTAACTAATATACAGTTAAGAAAATCCCATGAGTGGTATTGAAAGAAAAATATCCTTTGAATGCAACAAAAATTCATCCAAAAGTTCAAAGGAGTAGGTGCAAATAATTTTTATTTAAGTATAATTTGTTCAAATCTGAAAGTAGGTATGACTCATTAGAATACTTTTCTTTTAGAAGTAGTTTTCTCTTACATATTAGGACCCAAGGGCATAGTTAGGAATTTCCGTGAGGATGAGCCAAAATAAAGTCATAAAATGCTTTGTAGGCAAACTTAGATTGTACGAGAAAAATTCATTGATTGAAAATAAAATATACATTTAAGTAGGAGGGATATAATGAACCTTATCATTCAAAATGCAAACATTAACTACAATACAAAACACGACAATAAAAAAATTTAGTTATGAATAAAAAGTGTATTATATGTCGAGGGGTAGGCCTAAGATTTTTGAAATTTCGCTTCAAGAATTGGAAAGCTATTTCTGAAACTAAAATGGTTAATTTAATTACTTCAACAATCTATTATTGGTCACATATATATGTATATACATATATATATATATATTTAGCCGTGGGCTTATCTGGGTTAAGGCTTAGTTCCGTCTTTAACCCAATTCAATTAGTAAGATATTCAAACCTCAAACTCTTGTTATGAATATGTCAAACATGTGTGACACATGTACTCAATAAATTAATGAGGGATGAAATATAAGTTAGTAAAGGATTCGCCTATAATAATTACCTATAGCAATCAAGTGACAATAGCTACCCTTTGGGAGTTGGGACAAAAAGTGTCGATAATGGTTCCCGTATTCAATAAAATATATAGTAAGATTGATACATCAAATTATTATTAACAACATATTATTGAATATACATATACATATTCTTCAGCTTAGGTATGCTCAAGACTAGTTACGCCTTTGTTTAGACCTTGCAAGTACTGGTGGATAACAAATTTTTATAAATCTTTAATTTATACTATGTAAACCTAAAAATAAAAAATAAAAATAAAAATAAGAGTATATATGGCTAATTAGAGTATAAGTGTCGTGTGATGTGGTGTGCAAATTGGTAGAGTCTTGAGGTTGTGTTTAATATAAGGGCAAATTACACAAATCCTCTGAGATTTGAAGAAATTATATCAATATGACAGGTTGGACCATAATAATATAAATCTCTCCTAAAATTTAAAAAACTCAATACAAATATCCTCTGTCATTAGTCAAACATGGTTAAATACTAACATTCAATGGTCAAAGTGTCAAAAGATTAAAAAACCCTTTATTTTGATCGAATTTAAAAATCAATAATTTATATTTTTTTAACTTTTAAAAAGGTAAGAATAATAATTTTTTATATTTTGGTTTCAATAAATTTTCTTCTTCACCTTTAAATTTTCATCATTTAGTCAATTAACCACCAACATCATCCTTATCAGTTCATCATCACCAATTCCTCACTAATTCATCATCATTAACATCATAATTCAAATACAATTTAAATACATCCCAAATTTGCATCTTCATCATCAAGGATCCATATCTTCACCAAGAACATATCATTAATCCAACCCAGAACTCCAAAACATAATCACACAAACCACATAAAATAAATAAATAAACTAAAACTCGTGCAACCGGAGAAGATCTACACAACCACATATCACTTACAACACTTACAAAACTATTGTCTTATTCTACAGACACAGAGTATTATTGGCACACTACTAGTAATTAGGGGTGGCAATTTGGGTTAAGACACAACAAGATGACATGAATTAACAAAAATGAAATGAGTGTAGGTTTGACTTAAACAAATTCATGTCATAATCGTGTCAACCTACTTAACTTATTTATTAAAGTAATTGAATTGGGTTTGTTTAACATATTCACAAGTCGACATGATTAATAGAGGTAAAATTGTATTATCAATATGTTATAGGGGTTAAGTGTAATTATTCATTTATATATATACACATTTATAGTGTGAATTATTTATTTGTGTCCAAAATATTATTTGGGTTAAATGAGTTAAAGAGGTTAAATAAACGAATTAAACGGGTAAATAAATTAATGGATTGATAGATTAATTAGTTTGGATCATTTATCCAGTTTATAAACAAATTCATATCGAATCCAAAAATGTTGGGTTATTTATTAAAAGAATTTGTGTCGTGCTAGTCGAATTTATAAACGAATTGAATTGAATTCAGCTCGACCCGACATGCCAACCTTTTTTGTCACCCATACTAGCAATGGTTTCTGCAACAAATGAATGAATTCTTAGACCCTAAACATACCATAAAAATCCATAGTTAAACAACAGTATTCATCTTTATCTTTATCAACATATCAATATTTTTTAAAAAAAAAATTGAAAATTACAAAAAAAAAAAAAATGGAGATGTCATCTTCAACCACTCTTCACCTTCAGAGATTAGTCTCCGACGATTTGAAACCAATCACCATGACTATGGAACCATGGAGCCCGTTTGGTCTCTAACAACGGAGACCAAATAATCTTACCTTTAATGATGGAAACCAGAATCTAGACTCCGTATGGATACCGGATTCTTCATATTTGAATACATTTTTTAACTTTTTAATTAAAATTAAAAAAGATAATATTATTTTACTAATTAAAAAATATTACATTTTAATCAAAATATTTATTACTTATGTATCGACCATTTTGCCTTTGTTAATATGTATTTAATAGTAGTTGATTAATGGTTGACTAACAGTCAATGATAAGTGTATCGAGTTTTTTAAGTCTCAAAAAATGTTTTGTGTTATTCTAGCCAAACCCGTCATATTGATATAATTTCGTTAAATCTTATGAGGGTTAAACAAATTTAAAGCAACAATGGCTTTAAGGATTAACAATTAATTAAAGTGGCTTAATTTTATTATTATTATTTTTTAAAAAAAGTTGACCTGAATAGATTAGAGATCTATTAATATCTAATGAGATTAATCACTACTTACGAGATATACTAAAATCTACTGGGATCAATCATTACTTGTTTGGTTCGAATATTTACTCCCATAAATGGGAGACAACTTACATCAAACGAATAAAAAATGTATCAAGACCTATCAAGATCAGTCACTACTTAATCAAAAACAATTAACTCGGAATAAATGAAAAAGACTAACCATACAAAATAGATTGATTACTACTTATATGATTTGAATATCTACTCATAATTAGAAAACAAATACTCTACAATAAAATAAAAAAACTACTTGTACAAACTTGTAAAATATGTTTATTAAAATTCCAATTCCCACCAACTTAATGAATAAGTGTACAGTCACCTGTGTTCAGACGTAATGTGCTGATTTAAATTTGTTAGTATATGAATACTGTTACCTCTTTACTAACTGCAATGAATTAAAAATTAGGTTAAAATTTAACAATGCAAATAATACTCTACTTTAAATTTAAGAATACCTAAACAAATTAAATCATAAAGAGCTTCCATTTTCTTCTATTTTCTTTTGAAAAGTGGTACATGAACTTCTATTTTCTTTTGAAGTGCAAATCCACATAAAAAGACATATCAAACGCCAAGTAAATGTAAATTTGAAACTAAATAATGGATTGTTTTTAAGACTACGTCAATTGGATTGTTTTTAAGACTACGTAAATACCAAATATAACATAATAAGTCCTATAATTTGAAACCATATAAACATTAAGTCGACTAGTGTCCACAAGCAGTCGGATGTGTGCCCATAAACAAAATGCTTGCCCGCAAAAAACCCACATATGCCTTTGCACCATAAAACCTACATAAATTGTTAGCCTAAATGACAGCTACATAATATGCCAGTCTATCTAACAGAAACTCTATTTCTTCCCAAAGTAAGAAAATAGAGTTGGTTGTTTACCGCCAGCATCCTGAAGGTTTGCTTTCTTCTTCACTGGAATCATGCCCAATTTATCACTGGAATCCGCTAAAACCTCTTCATAGTCCCGTTTTGTTGTTCTCTTCACAAAATCCTCAGTAGGAAGCATAGAAACACCAGATTTTGCATTGTCATCTCCTTTCTTAACAAAAGACTGAATCCCTGTGTCATCTGCAGTCACATGCTCTTGTTTCAAGCACTTCGGTTGATTTGCCTCATCAGATTTATCACATGAATTCTTCTGTTCTAGGTCTGATTGTTGTTCTTCTTTTATTTCCTTGATAGGCTCTTCTTTCGTGCCTTTCAGTGGATTTGCCTCCACAGACTCATCAAGCGGAATTTTCTCCTCAAAGTTCGACTCTGGTTCTTTGATTTCCTTTTTCACAAAAAACTTTGAGATAGGATTCTTACCCTCTGTCTTCAACTGGATCTGCAAAGTAAGTTCCTGTAAGTTTTAGTGGTAAAACATAAACCAATAGTATGCAGTCACATCTCTTTTTAACACAACCAAGGAGCAATACATGATGTGCGGAAAAAAAAAAACAAATGCAAGTCCAATAGCTATTGATCTCTTTTATCGTTAATAATGACTAGATAAGTACAGATATAACACTACTAATTCTCTTGTGGTCCAAGTCTTTGATTAACTTTGGTCTCTGGGGAAGTTTTCTCTCAAGGCCTGTCAGAAACAGAAAATGGGTCTCCAACAGAGTAAGCAGCAGTAAGATATAAACTAGAGCAAATACATCACAGCTGTCTGATTAAAGCTGCTATTTAGTGATTTCCTAATGTTAAAACATAATCACTTTTTATCTACAAGACTTCAATTTGTTTGGATACCACAGTGCCCTATAAAATTTACATTATCTCATAGCAAACAATAACTGGACAAACCTCCTTGATGCACTCTGGCCCATCAATGGTTGGCTTGCCCATTGCAGGTGTTACAGGATACCACACCTGGAAACAACAAATATTAAGAGTCCAAAAAATCACATATAATTTCTAATTCAGTTTTCTTAGAAAAATTTCTATCCTCTTCTTTCTTTTTTCCGATTCAGATAGAAGATGTTATGCAGTTACCACAATCAGAAAGAGCTTACCAAATCTGAATCTTCATATGGTTTAAGCATCATGTCATACTTGGAAGATGGAGAACCATTTAGCCATATATCTGTTGACTCCTTGTTACCCAAAATTACAGGCATCCTGTCTACAACAATCAATCAACAAATGAATTAGTATTTGGCAGCTCCACCATTGCAAAATATTACATGGAAAAAACGTTCAATTAGTTAACAAAATCATATGAACCTTCTCTAACGAAAATAAAATGGGAAGTGGCAAAAATATAACTAATCCAAACACCTAACATACTATCCTAATTTTATTAAATTTAAAGGATATAATTTCATCCTTCATCATCCGTAAGGCTCGTTCCAAACATTTTTTGTGTCGGCAGCATGAGTCTAATTATTTCTTCTTTTTTGTTTTGGGAAAAAAAAAAATCAATATGTAGAACAATATTGTACTCAAATAAGATTCATGTTCACTCTAAATCTGTTGTCTTATCTTCTCTTTTAGTTATTACAAAAAGTCATTTTAAACAATCCTAGTGTAACACCAATTTGTGATAGGGAAATTTGGCTTCTGTGTGTGTCATGTTCACATGACTGCAAGACACCTACACCAATCAATCTTTGCAATCCTAGGACATGCCAAAGCAATACATCTTTTGGATATTACCATCGACGTATATAGACATATAACAAAGGAAAACGAGTAAAGGAGTAGAGATCAGTCGAAACAAGCTAGACTTACCATGCAGCCACTGTAAAGCAGAAGAAGAGGAAGTTGTAAGTATAGTAAAAGTGTAAAGAATCTCACCTGCAGGTAAGCATAGACTGTTGTAAATATCCAATATACGTAAAAAAGTTAAAAAGAATTAAAGAAAAAACCAAAAAACAAGAAAAAAAGAAGACGAGAATGACAAGCAATAAAAGGAAAGGGAATTCTAACAAAGAGATGTCTAGTATTATATATGATAAGTAATAGTTAAAACACCGATAAGAAGATAAAACTGTGAGAATTTGAAGCATAAATACTATGCTTTTACAAACAAATTCTATATCAAATTAGTTTTCCTCAATCCTCAATAAAAATGCAACAGCACTTAAAGAGTCTGGACCTGTATGAAAACAGGCAGAACATCTGTCAAATTAAAATTAATAATAGAACTAAGAACGAGGAAAAAATTCAGATCCTACTAGACAAATATCATCGCAACAGGTTAAATTAGAAGAGTGATTAACCTTCAGAGCTTTCCCAAGAATCATAAAGAGCAGCAAAAACAAGTGGCCTACCATCCTTAAAATGAATATAGTAAGGCTGCTTTTTTGACCCATCTTTTTTCCATTCATAGAATCTGAATGATACATTATCTCAAATAAGCATCAAGCACTGGAAACCTCAGATCATAAAGTTAAAATTGCATTCGTAGAAGTATATGAAAGTTATATATTACAAATAGGCATCATAAAACAACTAAAGGATGGAAGCCTTTCAAATATATTTGGTGTCTTTCATAATTCATACTCAAAAGCTTAGTAATAATCAAGTAGCAATAAAGTTGTAATTTGTCTATTTCAATTAATTCAGCTAGTATGTATCATATATGGAGGTGGGCGTGGTTGATATAAGAGAAGAATAAAATATAAGGTTAAATATGCCAGCAGTTTAAAAAAAAAAAAAACCAAACCGGGAAGCTTGGGAGGACAGTATTAGCTCAAAAAACTTCCATAAAGTTCAAAAGGGGCCATGAAACCCACAACTCATTCACTGTTCATCCACAAGGTCTAACTCACTCAGCCAAGTTGTAACGTAGATGGAGAGTCCTTGCTATATCCAAAAGATCCATATAAAATTTTAATATCTTCAGTTTGAAGTGGGGCCAGGCTTTCTTCACTTACAAAGAATCAGTGAACTTAATTTCACATAATTGCCACAGGAATTATCTGAACCTTGTGAGATTTAGATCAGCCGAAGACATTCAAGAAAAACAAAATTCAAAGAGCTTCGAATATGCCATCCTTGTTAGTCATTTTCGGGGCACTCAAGCGACAACCATACAAACAATTTGGAAGTTGAAGAGTTTCAATGAGGCTCAAATTTTTTTAAAGTTCCAATTAGTAGATTTAACAACATGGAAGCTTAGATAGTTTCGACCAAAAACCGCAAGTTCATAATGCTTAACGAATAAAAATATCTCTAAAATCTCACAGCATGACATACAAGTTTCTATCATCTTGGTTTTAGTATATCACTACGACTTTCTAAATGTCTCAAGACAGCATTGGAAAACATCATTTAATACTTCATGTTAAAAACATGCACTAAAAAGATTTGGAAATACTTCTAGCATTCGCTAAAAAATTTTAGTAAAAGTAGTAAAAGAACTAAATTTAGTTCATATAAATCAATAACAGGTTCTGGCAACACAAAACAATCACAGATTCCTGAAAAAACCAATTCATCAAACTTACCCTTCTACTGCCACTAGGCACCGGCTTTTAGGAAGTAGACGACGGAATGAAGCCTTTTCAGCTATTGATTCCGATCGAGCATTGAACTGCAGTTTTGTTTTGCTACAAACATAAGTGACAAAATTTTCCATATATAGTGTGATATTCCAGTTATTCGAAAATAAAACAAGCCTCATATTATGAACTTCAAGCTAGCATTAAAAGTTGTTGTAATTTGAGAGATGGTGATCAAATCCCTTTACACGCAAAATTGCAACATCCAGAATCATTCAGAAACTATAATCACCAAATATGTATATATATATATATATATATATATTTGTGAATGAATTGACTAATTTATTTACAGTTTTAAACAAAACAAGAAAACTAATTAATTTACAATTTTTACATGTTGAAGCTAAAAATAAATATATTAAAAAAAATGCCCTAAAAACTCTATTTTGTTCTGGATAATGATATGAAGTATCAACATTAAGCTTAACAATAAATAAAAACAAACATACAAATGAATAATTAAAAAGAAATTGTAAATAAAATAAAATAACCATTTTGTAGAAATCAGGTTTCTGAGTTTTGTTAGTGAAGCTAGGGATTAATCCCCATCTCATAGAATGGATAAGGAAACGATCACCGTCGGATCCATCAGCTCTACGAACAACTGGCAAATTTGAGCCCGGCGCAACATTATACGATGGGCGGTACCTACACACAAATTGTTATTTCTTTTGTTAAAAAAACAAAAGATAGTGAGTTGAAAGTGAAAATGAAAGTACCTGTCCATATTAATGGTGGAGAGAGGGACACCCGAGCGGTTACAAGCTCTGGGAATGTCATCGGCCCTGAGAGTACAACGAGTTCTCCCACACATTTTTCTACTCAACCAGGGAGGCCGGGAACCAAACCAGCAGCAATGGACTGCACTCTTTTCAACTTCGTTTTTTTGGAAAGTCAATCGTTCGATACCGACACGTTGCCACTTATGCTTATCCACCTGCCCTCTCCACTCTCCTCCTTTTCCTGGATTAATTATTGTACTTTTTATTCCTCGATGTAAAAATAATAATAATAATAATCACAATAACCACTTTAATCATTCGATAATCTTATCAATTAATTACAATTTACAATCATGACATTGATTATAATTATTAAATAAAATTAGTTGAAGTAGTTAAATTCAAAAAAAATATCGAGTACCTTGTTAAAAATGGTATTACAGAAAATTCTTTACTTGCTTTATATTTTTTTTTCAAACCTTCAAGTTTTATAAACCTTTGAATTATATTTTTTTAATTAATTATTGGATTGAAATCTAATATTTTGTTTTCACTTTTGTAACTATATAGGTCTTATATAAGAATATTACTCATAAATAATATAATTAATTTGTTTTAAAAAAATTTAATCTACCAAAGTTCCAATAGCCAATGTAACCAATTATCACTTAAAATTTATGGTGGCAAATGGCAATCACCCCTGACTAATTATCCAAATATGCTTTGTACGAATTTTTCAAATTTTTGGATTTTTCAAATTAAAATATAAATCTAGGAGGTTTTCTTCGCATGGAGAGTCAGCTCACTCTTAATGCCATCTTCTCAGCAATTAATCTAAGCAACCAAACTAAAAATACATGCAAATGAGTATTTTGTTGTGAAATCAAGTCAACCAAAAACTAAGATCCTAACTCCTAACAAATATATTAATAATTTATTTAAATATTTTAATAATATATATATGAGTTTTGGAACTGTCCCAAAAAAACAATTGTGGAGCCAAATAAGATAGGACTGTGGTGACTTGGCTTGGGGAGTAGCTTCCATATGAAAAAGATTAACCCATACATTGGTGGGGAGTAGCCCACACAAATGCGAAAGAAAACTCATAATTTATTTAGAGGAGGTGAAATTAGGTGTAGGCCCGTGTCTTGCCAAGACAGAGGAGATAGTATCTCCAGCAATGAGACACTGCTCAAACTACAATAAAATAGTTATATTTAGTGTTCGGTTATAATTATGTAGTGTATAAATTACGATAAAACTAATAGTAAGGGATTCGTGATAGGTAATTTATATTTAATGAAGCCAATTTACATATTATCCTAGGATTTCTCTTGCTAAACTTAATAATTAAATAATTATTTATTGATTAATTATTTATGGGTGATTTTACTTGAATTCTAGGACTTAACTTATGATATACGCCATAGGTTAGGATAGCCATGACGACATTATATAAGCAAGACTCATGGATACTATAGGAGATGTTGGTGATAAACAAATAAAACTGTTAGTGAAAAACAAATAAGAAACCTAGAAGAAAAGAAAAGAACAGCTTGGTTGAGATTTGTCACAAATGTGCTGGTCATGGCATCTTCACTTATATGTATATTATATCCAGTTTCCTTCTCCATTGAAGACAAAGAAGAAAAAGAAATTCTAATCGTGTTTTGTTTTCACAATTGCTATACTATATAAAAAAAATGTTTTCAATCAAGGAAAAGAGACCATACTCTTTTCTACTCGATGAATTAAGAATATGTGAGAAGATTTTCGGAGATTCATTTGCAAAATAGAAAAAGTAAAATCGTGGAGAGGATAGATACGGCTAGGTTACAAGAAGATTCTCTGAAAGTTTTGGAGTTGTATAAGTGTCATATGAGGCTTCCGTGCAATTTTTCTTCATGGTTTTATTGTGATAAATAAAACCTTTAATTAGAACTACATCCAAAAAAAAAAAAAAAAACCCTTTAATTAGAAAAAGAGAATCTCTTATATATTTTTTCAGGCTTCTTAGCCAATAGAGATGTTAATTTTCAAACTGAATAAAGAAAACAAGGATGAGAGTTATACAAGTCACGTCTTTTGATTTGAAAATATTTATTTTATTTTTTTATGATGGGGGAGGACTGAGGAGGATTAACAATTTGAAGTTTTAACAATTTTTAAATAATAACTTCTGATTTGAAGTATCATTTGAAATTTAAGAGAGATGATATGATGTTAATAAATAACTCAAAATTTGTTATAATAATTAACTTTACTTAGAATTTTTTATTTCTCTAATTATTTTTTTACTTTTAATTGTTAGAGCCAAATCTATGTACATTAAAGTTTTAGGATTTATATTCAATTTATTAAATTAATTTTCGTTAATGTTTTACTTTTATTCTTGGAAATGGTTTTCAATAAATTCTATAAGACACATTTATTGTCTTAAGATATCAAATTAATTTACGTACATGATAAAAATATCAAATTGCCCCTTAGACTTAACTAATCAATGTTCGAGTTAATCAATGGCTTAAGAAGATGTAAATGCAATTAAATCAATAATTATAAATAAAGTCATGAAATGTTAGTGTAATTTTTTTCAATATATGTTTATTTTATTTTTTTATATATTAATATTAATATATAACTTTTGTATATCTTTAAAAACTAAATATATGAAAATGTGGTGAATTGTCTCCATAGAGGCAACCCTACTTGATATGCTTTCTTAAGTGTGCCGAGTTTTGAAGCTCATTGACTATTTAATATGGTGGCAAATTTCTCACTACATTGGATAGTCTTCTTCTGTCTTCAAAGTAAATTTTCGGTTTATATATTCAATAAAGATATCTATAAATCTCAATAAATATCCGATATGGTGTCCGACAATTATTTGTAAATAATAAAAAAAATCACTTAAAATTTTCGATTCTTATTGACACATCTATGCTTGTGAATATGACAAATATGTTTAATTCGTAGAGAAGGCCATGTCACTTACCCCTGTCACAGCTTATCATGACATGCGTGTATGTTAGATGTGTACAGCATGATGTCTATATGGATGCCTCAGAATGATCATGCCATGATTATTATTTATAATTACGAGCTATAAGAAGAAAACACGAAAATTAAATGAAGATGATGGTGATGATAGTAGTAGTAAAAAGGTGGTGTTGACGTCCCTCTAAAAATAGGTATAAAAAATCAAGGGTCATTGTCATGGCTTCACATTTCACGACCCACATAATGTTCACGTACTTTCAAGACTTTGTTGTTCTACTCTATCATAAGTTGTAAATATCTTACTCGCCGTCTCACACTCAACACCTGTTCAGTGTGCAAACTCTCCTGGTTTCTTCACCTATGCTTCGTCATAATACATTTTCAGCGCTTGCCTAGCACGCGTTCTGCTCTTCTTTGTCTTATTTATTTTTATCGAAGTGTAATCAAAGGAAATGGCTTTCCACTGAACATAATTTCTTAGACGGAAGAAGCAAATTAAATCTCATTTGAACAAGGAATGTAATTCTTAATTTTGTGTAGGTCATGTAAATCAACTTTTAACAGTATTTTGGTAAACACTTTAGCTATAAATTAAGAATATATATATAAGTACCTTTATACCAAACTCAATTTTCGTGTAAGAGTTAACGTATTACGAAAGAATAAATTATTTCTTTTGAGAGTTATAAGAAAATTTCTATCTACAAGTGTTTATAACTCTCAAAGTTTTTTGCTTTGAAAGTTACATTCATTTCTTAAAATGTTATTTTCCTTTATTCTAAAGTAATTTTCTTCTTTTTAAAAATTTTCTTCTTTCAAAAGTAATTTTATTATATTCATTCTCTTTTTTTTTTTTTTTTCCAAATCTTTTAAGTTTTTTTCTATTTGAGTGTTCTTCTTGTTATTTTCTTTTTGTTTTCAACTTTTAATTTAAACAAGTTTATAAATTCAACTTGAAAAACAAAAATAAACAACTCTAATAAAAGTTTATAGACTCAAACAATAACCCAAATCACATTTTCACTATAAACAACAAATCAGATCACTATTATGAATACTAAGATAATGTTTTGCAAAGAAATGGTGACAAAAACTGTAAGAAGGAAGAAAGAGAAAGGATGAAAGAAATATGAAAGAGAATTGTATTTATCTTACTTGTTAAGGGTATTTATATTTATGCACATTTTTTAGTAACATTATTGAAATTCAAATTATTAATATGATGGTAGAATCACGAGATTCCAAAGTACCATTTCATACTATTTTCAATGAAAAATTACTTTTATAAAATCCATCGTATATGATGTTAATTGTGTAAATTAATTATAGAAATTATAGAGTAGGATCCTCTCTTAAGTAAGTTGTTATTGGCCCTATGTAGATCCAATGACATGTTTAATTAATGGTTGTGATTAATTTCTTTTATGTTTCTCCCCTCTTTTCCGTATTGATTATATTACAATTAAACTCTGTAAAAACAAGCATAGTAAATGATTCAATCCATACATGACATGTGTAGGCCAAGTTACAAGATTCTTTTTTTCATTCTACGGTACAGAAAGTTCTTAAAAGAAAACCATGTTTTCTGAAAAAGGTTGCTTACAAATCCTGATAAATTCTGTTTGGCTCCCTCTAAAGATCAATATCTTACCAATAACAATCCATTTCTTGTTTTAATTTCCCCACAGCGCCACTATTAGAACAACACCTAATTAAATTTAAGCAAGCTTCGAAGTTACACCTAGTTTTCTTTATCTTTTTTTTTTTTTTAATTACTTAAAATATTTAAACCAAACCATCATTCCAAAACCTTAATAGAAGTGAGATTTCAATTAAATTTTGGATTAATCTTTTTTAGCTTAAGCTTTTTTAAAAGTTTTTTAAAGCATGTGATTGGTTGTTTAAAAAAGTAAAAGTGAGAAAAGGATCACATTTCAACTATTATTGGCTAGAATACTTATATATGTATCATGAGATTAGAAAAACTTAGGTGAAGCTTCAAAGTCTTTTGCTTATCAAAAGAAGTCTTGTTAACTAAACTAATCATAATTTATAACCACTGAGTGTTTAGTAAACTATATAAACATTATAAATGTAATATTGGTGCCAATCAGAAAGTTTTAAACAAATAAATGTAATTCTATAAATTGTAGTATAATTAAGAAAATACTGTAAAGAATAATGAACTAATAATGAGAATAATAAATATGACTTGTGCAAGGAAGTTAATCCTTATTAATCTCTAATGTTGTTAGCATAATGCTCATTTTCTTTAAACTATTATGATTATCAATATTTTTTTGACAACATAAAAAATCGAAGTATCTATTTTCGAATTATTTGTTGCTAAGCATATGCTTGTTAAATGTCTAACCGTAGTCGTCGCACCAATGACATCTAAAGTAATTTTATTGCAAAAGCAAATATTTATACACAGAAAAAGAACAGCTTAACACACACAATCACGCCGGTCCCCTAAAAACATACTACTACAGTGAACAACATAAAAAATAGAGCACTTTCAAAAGCACCTTTGACAGAAAAGTAAGAACCAATACTAAATATAACTAGGTAATCTCCAACCAACAGGCAATATGTGGAAACTTTTGTACAGCTTGAGAAAGAGTGTCTCCCATTGAAAACTGTCCAACCTATATATTAAACCCGCCTTGGTTTGAAGATTGATCAGCCATCAAGTTTCTTCTCTGAATACCTTATCGATGAAAGAAAATTTGATAGTTATCTAGAAAGATTTTTGTGCAATTATATATTCATCTATTTCACATTTTTTTTTAAGAAAAAACTTATATGAGGGTAACGGTGCAATAATATTAGTAAAAATCAGATATATTTATTTATTTCGTGAAGAATATCTTCATTTTCTTTTTCTCAATAAGTACATTAAATAATAAATAATATGTCATGTTAGATAGGAAATCTTAGTGCAAGAAGTTGGATAATATAAACAACTTTTGCAAATATGTTTTAAAGAAACATACAAATTAAGAATGTATGTATAAATGTCACCAGACTCCAATACCGTAATGAGGGTCATATAGTTATTCGGAGTTCAAAGAATTAAAGGGAAGGGATAAATATTGAATTTGCATCATTCTTTGATATGAGTTTTTATTGGCCTAATCTAATTTCTTGATATATAAATATTATATTCAATGAACTATAGAAATATGATTGTATTTCATATTTACTTTTTCAACCACCAATCATATATTTCAAAAAATTAAGAAAAGTACTTCGATTAAGAGAAGATCCGAATTCATAAATATTACTAGCAGATATTTGAGTGCAAGTATCGACCATTTTAACTCTTTAAATTTTACCCATACAATCAAAATCTGATGAACTTGAACTTAGATTAGATGTTAAATCAATGAATGATGGAGATCTGATTCTTTTTTATATTTACTTTTTTTTACTACTAATCACATGCTTAAAAAAAAGTTAGGAAAAAGCTCTTTTTAAGAGATAATCCAAATCCATAAATATTACTAAAAGACATTGTTGAATAGATTGTAAAATTAATGTTTGCAAGACTATACTAAATGAGAGAGTTAATATTTAAATTAAATATTAAAATACAATACATGAAGTGTTTGTTTTATAAATGTTAAATGAATTGAAAATAGACACAATTAAGTATTGTTACAGGTTTATTATAAACTTAATGAAATTTATAAATAAATGTGGAGAAGTATTCATTGAAGTCCGGTTAATAAAATCAATAAATGTTAATAGTGATGACAAATGATCTCAAGGTGTAATAAATACACATTAAGAAGGTTGAATTAAGATATATGAAATACTTCTTAGGATCAAAAGCTCTATCTCTGATTTAGTTATAATCATACAATTTTACCAAAGTTGTTTGAGAATACTTCAATACTACTAGTTGCAATATTCTTTTTTTATTTTATCCTAGAGATAATTTGCATAAAATACCTGTTAGCAAACTCTTCGAGTGGGTGCAAATAACACTTTAAGGAAAGTGATATCACTCGTCAAAACTACTATTTTGATATATATTATTTTTCTAACTTAACAGATAATAGAGAGCAAACTCCTAATATTTGACAATTTTAACTCTTTAAATTTTACCCAAACAATTAAAAACCAATGAACCTGAACCTAGATTAGATGTTGAATAAATTAATATCTAATCATCCGTTAACACTTAATTCCAGTTTTGTTGTGAATTTACATGGACAGAGTTAAATGAAATCAAATGACAAAAGATAAAAAGGCAACTGCTGTCATACAGAATAAAGCTTTTTAGCTTCTCTCTCTCTCTCTCTCTCTATATATATATATATATCTCTAACTGTATGACTATATCGTAAATGTGAGTTTCCAATAATAATGTTGTCTTGAAAATTTGAAATACCTTTAGGGCATGAAGTCAGTAACCTTTTGATGAAATACCATACATAGCTTGTATCATAACTATGATTTAAAATGTTTAAACCTCAACCATCATTCTGGACCACCACTTCTCACCATTAAGCATCTACCAAAATGTGTGTACGTATATGGTTAACCATGACTCAATTCAATGTTGTTCGTTTGATTACTCTCTTTTTCTCTCTATATATATCTGCATATATATATATATACATATATATTATAATGTATTCATTTAGTGAGTCAGAATTTTCAGATAATGTGTGTACTCGATCTCATTATCAATGTTGGCTTGGTTTGGTTTGCAAATCAGAAAAGAACCTATTCGACTGGAAAATTTAATAGACAAGAACCCCACAAAGCTACACAAAAACAAAACAATCATGCACGTAAATGGCGCTTCATGGCACGCGCTCAGAAGCAGCGCGTATGTGGTACTTGTGTAACAGCGAATCTTTGTTCCCTTATGCCTACACGAGTGCGTACGACTGCTACAGTGCGACCCATAACAACAACATATGATAAAATAATGCATGTTTATTTAATTTATTTTTAATTAAATAAAATATAATAAAAAATTCTTTACTACTCAATATGTTAAACTCTATCTCTGATTCAAGCATGTGCTCTTATAATATCGAAATTGATATATTTTTAGAATGATTTGACACTAATAATAATAATAGAGACCTACTTAAATAAAAAAATAATAATAACTATATACACAGGGATTTATCAAAATTAATATATTTGTACATATGATCCAAATCTATTCTCACAATACTTTAAAAAATCTTTTTTTTTTTAAATGTAATTTTATGACACTGTTATAAATCTATTATCACGTTAAGAAATGGAAAATATATATATATATTGATAAATAGGAAGGGCAAGAATCAAATGCTAATAATAGCTTCTGAAATGAAAATAAATGCAGAGCTCAAGTGAGGTTTTGTGATGTTTAGCACTTTTACTTATTTATTATTCAAGTCCTAGGTTTAAGATCAAATAATATCATACCCTTCATGTAATATTTATAAAATATATGAATAATTATCTTTTACTATTTAAAAATAGACATTTGAATTATATTATTAATATCTTATTTAAATTAATTTAAATAATTTTTTAATATATTTAAAAATCATCATTTAAATTATATTACTTAAATCGCATTTAAATTGATTTAAGTAATTCTTTGACTTTGAAAAGCGTCAAAAAAAAAAAAAAACAGAAAAAGGAAATATGCAGTGTCTAATTTACTTGTAGGTGGAGATGCATTAATATAATTAGTTAAAAAAGGAAAAAGACAAGTTGTAATTGATATTCTCTGGATACTTTAGCGGTCGCTTGCGGTCTGAATTCTCATACGTCGCTGTCAGTCATAAATTAAGGGAAAGCACTGTGAATGTTGTAAGCAGCTCTCTCGAGCGGGAAAACGAAAAAGCATTCTCTCTCTCTCTCTCATCTCCGATTCTCATCCATCTATTCTCTTCTCTTCTCTTTGATCTCGTCGGCCTCCTCTCTCTTCTCTCCCAAATTCATCTTCCACGGTCTGTCGGTCACTTCTTGTGACTTGTTTATCATCTACTCTTTTTCTCTAATTTCTACATACAACCTTCAATTTCCAACTCTCTCTCTCTCTCTCTATATATATCACTTGTGTGTCTCGTCATCTCTCTCTCTCTCTAGATAGAATTGTATATATTTTGGTTGAAGTAGTTGTGTGTCTCTCCCAGTGCGTGCATAGCTGAAGAATACCATGGCTGTTGTGTTTGAGGGCTTCTCGATCCGGTAATTTCCGTAAATTATTACTCCAGTTTCTTTGGTTTCTGCGTTTTGGCTTTGTTTCTTGAACATGTTTCTTCTTTGAATTGTTTCAGCGAGTATGCAGCCAAGATGAGGAGCGTTGACGTGGTTAAATGCTGGCCGTTTAGTGGTGGAGATTCAGATGAGATTATTAACAAAGAAGACATCGAACCCTTGCTCCCACCGATCACCGTCACCAAATTCCGGTGGTGGTCCCATGAGCTGGACCTCCTCAGATCAAATCCGTCAACTCAACAACAAGCCAATGAATTCGATATGCATGTTGTTGATAACTGTCATCATACTCAACCTGAAAGAAACCATGTGAGATTACCCACAAAGTCTAAATCTAAACCCACCAAGAAAAGATCCATTGTTGAGATTTTCGCTGCTGCCCGCCAGATTGACCACGCCCAACAAGATCAATTCAATTCTACAAATGTTGACTTCCATTTCAAGGTTCAAAAGAGAAGCGGCAACAACAAGAAAGTTGTCAATAAGTTGATCAACAAGAACAGGAAATTGAAGAATGAGAGCTTAAAGAGTGTGCTAATTCCAAGCAAGGTAATTGGTTTGGCTTTTGTGATTATATACAGTAGTTAAATAGCTTCGATTTTAGAGTTGCCTAGAAGGATTAGGATTCATTATTTTATGTTGTTTGATACTGTAGACTTGTGATCTTTAAGTTTGTCTTTGATTCAGCTTGTGAGATTGATTACTTTGTGTATTCGCTTTCTTGGATAATGCAATCTTTTCACTTTATATGCCTAAAATTTTTGCTAGTTGAGTTTTGAAGAATAAGAAGCAGTGCCATTTAATTGTACTTTGTATAACTTGTGACAAGGAATACATAAAGAGAATAGTTTTAAAAGATAAGAGATGGGGTTTTCATGTCTGGCAAGTTTGAAGCAAGTCATGGGGTGGGAGCTGAGTGTTGTATGCGAAGGTGCTCCATCTGTGCTGTGCTGTGCTGTGCAGTACGGATTTTTATGTTGGTCAGAGAGGGCCTTTTTAGGGTGGAGAGTTTTTGTCCTTGGTTTAGCATATCTATCCTAGATTAATGATGATGTTACTTGCTACTGTTGGAACTTGCAATAAGATTATGTCAAACATAATCATTTGGGCCTCAGGACCCCCCCTCCATTTTGATTCCGTGAGTTGTGCTTTGATCTCATCCATTTGAAGACTGTGTAATGTAACACTGTTTATGTGTTTTATACAATTTATGTAAAAAATTATAACCATTGACATGGCTATATGCTTGTTAATTACCAATTGTGTGTGTGTGATGAAATGTATGTGGATAGGATGGACTATTTACTATTAATAATGTAATGGTTAAATGTTTGCATTGCCTTATTATGGGCTATAGGCTGAATTGATAAGGGTGAAAAAGAAAAGCAACTTTATATGTACACATTGTTGTTCTCTTATAACACATGTTTTAAGTGGACATGCATTTGTTAAGTGGGATAGATTTTAGCTTCATTGGCTGCTTGTTTGGCATTAATAAGAAAAGTATATATGCAAAAGCTTTTTGGTTATCTGTTGAAGTGGAGAATGGATGGATATTTAGCTTGCATTTTTGGACATTCCCATTGAGTTAACTGTGCTGATGTCATTCTGCCAAGGACCTTAAATTATATGATGATTCTGAAATTATATGCAACAAAAAGATTAACGCTCTTTGTATGTTGTAGGAATATCCGCATTGGATTTGCATCTAGCTCCATCACAGAAATTGCAATTTTTTTTTTTCTTATTATTATTTAGGTTGCACTGGTACCTTTGATAGCCATCATCTGTGGGCAAAATTTTATGTCCGTTGAGGGCTTTTTTTTTTTTTTTAAAAAAAAAAAAAAAAATCATTTAATGGATTATCACTTGAACTAAATGTGCTTATCCAAAAGTCAACAGGTTTGAGGTGACATTTTTTGTTTTAGGATTATCATTCATGGAAATTTACACAACATACACAGATACTTGTGAAAGAATATGCAAACTTATTGAGATGATATTAATGCTGTACAGATTGTAGAATGACTTTAGGTTCTGTACTTGGGCTTACCAATAATTGCTGATGGAGACTTGATCCAACATGTAACTATTGTTCTTCAGAAGGACTTATAGCTGACCAATTTGTTTATGATCAATTCCTATAAATACTTTTTTTGTTATCATAATATAGAGCATGCATGATAGAGATAACCTTGAGATGTGTCTAGCCAAGCTTAATGATTGAGATCTCTTATTAGTCTTGAGATATTTCAGTTGTATTAAGGTTTTCCTTATTAGGGATAACCTCGAGATATTTACAAGTGATGTAGGAGAGTGAGAATTTCTAGTTCTATACTCTGACTTATGCCCCGTCCTTCAAAGTCATCTGGGTAGGATACAACAAAATACAAATCAAATAATCATGTGACCAGATGCTGATGAGATAGTCCTACAAATTATATATATGGCTTAAAACTTTTGTTGCATATATTTTTCAACTGAAAAAAAAAAAAAAAAAAATTGTCTTGAAAGAAGTACACAATTATATTTATCTAACTAGTTGATTGTGGACTGTCTTCTAGGGTAAGAGACCTAAAAGTTTATGTTGTGTCCTGGGAACATTTTTATAGCGGTTTAGAAATGCTCTTTTTATTTTTTCAAAGCCATAAGTATGTTGTTAGATCAATATATATGCCAGTTATATTTGTGTATTAATTTTTAGTTTTAATCTTTTCCTATTTGTGTATATTGTATGCATGCAGGTTGTTTTGTTTTAACTTAATCGTGATAACAAAAGCCACCAGTGTAGATGTATATATATATTTTTTCCCCATATTAGCCATTTGTTCTTAAGATATGAATCAATAAAATTTCATTCTCTAATTTTTCTGAGAGTTTTAGATGTTACAATAACTATTTTATGTTCCTACTTTTACATCTGAATTTAATGAACTATCATCTCTCAAGTTGGCCTTTCTGCAACTTACTTTTCAATTTTAATAAAACAAAATGTAAGAAAACAAATGACCATTGACAAGAATGAGAGAAAAAAAATGCCTAGAAGTTTATGCATAGATGCTTTTCTGTGTTACATGATGCCTTCCT
This sequence comes from Dimocarpus longan, assembly GCA_022984855.1. Lineage (NCBI taxonomy): Eukaryota > Viridiplantae > Streptophyta > Magnoliopsida > Sapindales > Sapindaceae > Dimocarpus > Dimocarpus longan. The sequence goes on along the minus strand of CM041015.1, from coordinate 20,963,213 downwards.
TTATAAATATAACAGTTTAGACATCTATACTAAAATTGCTCCTTCAAAATGAAAAAGAAAAGAAGAACAACCAAAGATGGCTTAGAATTTTCAATTGAACATTAATAAATCATTAATGAAAGTTGATTTGGTCCTAGCTTAAGTAGCCATCTCATTGTGTTTTAAACAATTTAATAATGTTGTACATGAAATTAAATAATTTTAAAAAAAATCCAATTGCCGTATTCTCGAGGATGATGTTATCTATACCTTTCTAGCCAAGGACTAATCAAGAAAGTTATGGAGTTCTTAATCACCATACTTTTTTGACCTTTTAACTGAAAATTTATATACTTCTGATCAACTCTTGTTAGTTGTTGGAATATCAGAAGTGTCAGACCTTTTTCGCAAAGAAGAATTTAGAATGTAGTTCTCTCATAATTGCCATAATAATGACCTATGATGGTGAGAAAGAAGTTTGGTTTTGCCTTTTGTTTTCTCATACGTTTCCTAGTCTTCTCTTTGATAGTGGAGTTCTTTCTTTGTGTGGGTTCTACTTGTATCAGAACATCAAATTAAATATAATGAGTTGTGTGATGTGTGGTTGCCCATTTACTATAAGTTTATGCTATGTTTATGTTAATAATCCAAAACAAATAATGTATTGATTATTATTCTTGATTGTTGTCAGAATATCACACTATTAGTGGGCGTGCACTTACCAACTAGCTTAGGATTGTAAGTTTAATTGTAGTTCATCCATCTTCATATTCCAGTAAACTGAATTATTTTGGCGGTTAAATTTTTTATCACTGAAATGTGTTTGATTTCAATCAACCTTTTGGGACATAGTGCTAAAGTTTTCTGGTATGTTGCAGGAGAATCGTAATAAACTCAAACTGCAAACTCCAATCAAATTTAGGAGAAGATTGAGTGATTCGTCATGCAACAAGGGGTCTCCGAAAGACATGTTGGGTTCTGTTATAGTACATGGAAAAAAACAACAGTTGAAATGCTTGTCTGCTAAAAAAAAGCAGAAACTCATTCAACCATCTAAATCGATTACAAAGCATCAGGAATCATTGATTCCTGTTCGCGGCATTCTCAGGAATTGTGCAAAAGATGTTTCTGGGCAGAATGCCAGCATTTGGAGTCCTCAGAATCAAGTAAAGCCTTGTGGTATTCAACATTCAGACAAACATGTTAGATTCTCGGGTAAGGATGACATACTTGGTCCCAGAAAGAAAAATGTTTCTTCCTCTGAGAAAGGTATTTGCAAGTTACATTCAAATGCCTTTGCTTCTTCCTCAGAAAAGAACCAGTTGGCTGGAAATGAGAAAGAATTAGCCACCATGGAGGTGGATAGAATGGATAATGACGTTGTATCAGTTAGCAGCGATACTGAAACTGTGATGCCACCAATGACTGAAAGATCCTTGTTGCCTGACGGTCATGACACTGTTGTGGATATGCCAAATTTTCTGAGGCCATGTAATACTGCTCAAGAAAAATTGAAGCATTTATCAGAGACATCTGTATCCCCAAGTCAAGTTTCATCATCCAATGATACTTTGCATATGTTTGATCAAGGTGATCGAACGACATATCACCAGGCCCCATATGCTGGTATTCCTAAGCTTCTTTCTGCACTGAATGAAGAGCGTAATCCCTCTGTAACTACTCAAGTTCATGGTAGTATTTCCAAAGCTTCTAGTTCGCGTGCAAAGTTAGTTAATTATTTTGAAAATCATTCCCATGGAGTTGCTGCAATGAGGTCACTTGAAAATATGAGAGGACATTTGCAACCTTCATCATCTGCTGCTGAAAAAATAACTGACCATGCTTTACAGTATCAAACATTCTCTCATCTATCTCCTATAGAAGTTACAGGTAGCTTATATCCCTTTCCAGAGTGGAAGCAAAGAACTGTTTCTTTCAGACAAAACTGCATGAACGAGGGATTTTTTGGCTTGCCTCTCAATTCACAAGGTGAACTAATCCAGGCAAGATCAAGTGGTAAAGGAAGTTTCAACCAGATAAAGAGGTCAAATTTGGTAACAGGTTGTTCAAGCAGCTTACCTGGACAAAGTCTTGGCCTTCAAAGAAGTATGGGAGATTGTGCAAGCATGAAAGAGAGTCATTTTGTTGGAAGACTATTTCCCCAAGATCAGATAAATTTGTTTGCTGGTAACAATTATGAGAAAGAGAATCCTAATAAGCGTTTACCAGCTAGGTTAGGAGTTGCTGATTTGCCAGCTACCACTAGAGAAGATGACCAATTGCTAAGTTCTGTAAGTGGAAGCAACCCCTCGGTCTGCTTGTTGGATACTGACCAAAACCCAACAAACATCTCTTTCAATGGAGTCAGGCAATTTGATCAGGTTCAGAATCGAGATGGAAATACGACGATTCATCCTAAGAAAAATTCTGATCTCATGTTGCTAAATACTACTCAGCTAACAATGCGATTGATGGGTAAAGATGTTGCTATTGGTAGATGTAGCAAAGATGTGCAAGATCATCCTGACGGAAAGGTATGGACTGATAAGGAAATCATAGCAGAGCATCGTTCTGATACAAGTTCTGTCAATGAAAATTTGTCTGTCAGGAGACGTTTCCAGGACGACTGGCCTCTAAATCAAGTATCTGAAAAATCAGACCAGCCTTTGAATCAAAACAATCAAGTCCCACCAAGTGATATACTGATAAATGCTCCAGATTCTAGGTTTCTTCACCCATATGTGAACTGGAAGACCAATACAGTATTTCAAAATGGTAACCTTGCCGGCAGAAATCCTGTCCCTACATTGCATCATACTACTCATGCACCCACTTTCCCCCCAGCATTTAACAGGATAGCCAACTTCCAGGAGCCCCTTATGCCTGGACCTGAAACTTCAAGAGTCAGCACTCAACTACCTGTTTTATCTACTCCTCACATTAACTGTGAGCATATGGATTTGAATCTTGCTGAACTCAAACACAAGCAGGATCTACCTCATGCTACAAAATCAGCTTTCACCTTTCCTTTCTTGCATCCAGATTGTAGTAAACATACCCAACCATCTTGGTTCCACAGCTCTTCCAAGAGCCCGGTTCCATGGTTGTTACATGCAACACAAGTAAAGACACCTACAGCCCCTTTTCAACATTTTGCTGAAGTGGGTAGCAAGCAGCATCACCATACAACTGAAACTAATCTGTTCGTTTCCCCATCAATTCATCATTCTTCTGTAGCTTATCCTTGCAATCCTGCAACTGCTCACATGCACATGCAGAGTTCACTTGACCTGGCATCTGTAGTTCACCCCTCATTTGTTCCAGCCCTTTCAGGAATTAGAACAACTTCTTCAATCAATATGAGCTACAGAAATAAAAACAAGGTTAAAGACAGAATGCAGTCCAAAACTTCTGGCATTAAAGGCCTCAATCATTGCCAGAAAACCAAGAAGAGGCCTGTGGCTTATGAAGACTATCCAATGAGGGCTACTAAGATTCCAAATTTAGGTATTCAAGAAGACTTATGTGCTGAGATGGAGTTGACAAGAGGAGATTATAGCAGGAATATTCAATATAATGCAAGTGCTTCCGAATTCAATTCAAATAAGGATCAAGCAAGTAGTCCTGGCTGTGTCTCTTTAGGGGCGCTAGAAGATTTAAGAGCTATGAAAGGGTTGGCTAGTGAAAGTTCTAGCTGGGATATGCAATATAATGACAGACCGCTTGAACTATCTCCAAACAATGTCAAAGAAGTTGGTGTAGGATGTGGTCCAAAAGAGAGTCCAAGCATTGGAGCAATCAGAAATTCTCCTGGCATCGATTCTACTAAAGTGGATGGAATGGCAAGGTCAGGTCCCGTCAAACTAAGTGCAGGAGCAAAGCACATCTTGAAACCGAGTCCAAAACCAAATATGAAGCAAGCTGATAACTCCAGGCTAGTCCATTCAACTATTCCTTTTGCCACAGTGACTGAAACTAACAGCCTTTTAGAGTCTCAGAAGAAATCAACAAAAGTTTACAGGTTCTAGGAGTAAGTAATATTAATGATCATGTAAATGAAGTTCATTTCTGATCCTGTTAAATATCTTTATCCTACTCATGTTTCATATTGTTCTATGTGTATGCAGCAGGATGTCTCTTCCAAGTCTTGGCAAAACAAATCATATCTGATTGCTCTCGGTTCAGGTTCAGGTGGCTGAGTTTCTAAGAAACGGGATGCAATCAAGTTCGTCAGTGAACATTTGATTCAGGCTCCAATGTATCAATTATGTGAACATGTTGTAGCGATTTTATTGCTCACTAGATTATGCTTTATGTTTTAAGTTTGAATGAATTACGCCACATGACATTAGCACTTTGTAAAATGATGGTGGCATATTGATCATTTTGTATATGCCTGCCAAATGATGTACGCTTTCTAACATCTGGCTGTGTAAAACTTCATGTTTCTGTGCATAAATTTGTTGGTGAGATAATTACTTTTAACTCATTGTATGACGTGTATTCAAAGAAATTCTAAATTATCCATCTACTCCTAGAAGGCCTATAATTATGTGTGGAACATACCGCTTCAAAAAGATTGAAAGAGAAAGCAATGGTTTAAACCATTTTTTTATTCCACTTTTGTCCCGTGTAAGACATAAACCTATGTCAATCTATCATCTATCTATCTATTTTCTGATATTTTATGTATATCTACTTATATTTGCAATATAAAAGCACCCTAATACATTTAGATATCCATTGGTTAATGGTTGGACTGTTTTTCGATTAATATATATATAATATTACATTAAATTATGTAAATTTATACTCATAATAATATTTATGTTAGAATATCAAAATTTATACTCAAATGATGTGATATATGAATTGTAATTAACATATATTAATACATTATATTATTTTATTATTAATATGATAGTTATAATTCACATATCAATTCATTTGGACTAATAAGATAATTTAGATAATCTATTGTTATTCTTTATCTAGATAAAGATAAAAAATATATATATATACAATAAAAATGAATACTCAAAGAGAATAAAAAAGCCAAATTCAAGATAGCCCGACAAGAAGGGTTAAAAGTATATTCACACATAAATTAAATGGTTAGTACACTTTTCTTTCATATACGTAATTGTGATATGTATCTCATTAAATATATTTGACAATAAATACGTAAAATTTTTCTTTTATTGTGAAAATAGATTTTTCCTAAGTTATGTAAATATAATTTTCGGCCATAATATGCAGTATTCAATCATAGCTCTAATAATTAGTGAAAATATAATTATATTAAACAAAACAACAGGAAGGTTTTAAAAACCTCCCGACTTTTAGGTCAATTCATTGATGGCAAATGTAAGAATTGAGAATTAGCATGCTTTTACTCTATTCTCATGAATTGAATACTGTCCTTAATTTCAGGTACAAATTAACGTACAAGGACACTCTGATCAGCATCCTGCACCAATTTAAATCAGCTGTCTCAATTCCGTTCAATGTGAAATTAATGAACGTCATTGAATCAGAAATTCGTAAAGGTCCTTTTAAGACTACAGGTGGAATGAATATATATATATATATATATATATGAGGATTTTATAATTAGAACGTTCTAACTTCATAAAGTAAGGATCAATTAATTATATTCATTTATTCAATTTAAATTAAATAGGAAAAAAAATTTATTTTAAGAGAGATAATACAATGAATGAATTTAATTAGTTAGTCTGTATTTTCTAATGTTAGAACGTTTTGATTATAAAAGCCTTACATATATATATATATATGGAGTGAACGCGAATATATATTTGGAAGGAAAAAAACATTTGTTATTTCATATTTGGTTGGTCAACACAATCCACAAAATACATAGAGCTAGAGCAAGCTCATAAATATGAATGAGTACTTATGTTGTGTGTATATATATATATATATTTGACAATCGTATCAGTGCTGGGTATCAATTACAAGCAAATAGAAATAAGTTGTAGAGATGTGTAATGTCTTTGATGATGGTCAATGCCTCTTTGTTTCTCTTTCGGCCTGCAGAAAAGCAGAAAGATTATATACGGAGATGTATAAAAATGAAAATAATTTACAATATTGAAAAATTTAAAAGCTGTGCTTACCGCTCTAATGGCTCGCTCAACAGCGTCCCAACCATGTTTATCAATAAATTGAGTGACAGATTTTCTAGCATCAAGACTCATCATCTGGAGAATCTTCCTCTGATCTGGAGAGTAATTGGAGCCTACATTAATATAATCACCACCAAGTTTTACATATTTGCGGAGGTAGGTTTCGTATATATAGGCTGCCCCATTGAACATGGGTAGCACCAACCACACGCAAAACACAAGCTTCATGAATGACCAAAATGGAACCCTGCACCATCATAATCATCATCGCATCAATAATCATCCTCATATAATTAAAACTGATTGAATGTAATTAGGATAATTATATAGTACTTACCAAGCGAGAACTTTATAAAAAGAGAGCTCAAAGAGGGTTATGAATGAGTATATAATCCAATATGTTAGCCATTGTTGGTCATCCAAGGGTGAAGGAGTCTCTATTGCCCGCATTGATGCAAATCTGTTCCATTCGTTTTAATATTTGTTAACTCATTATAATTCATTTCTTAGAATAATATAAACGTTATATTAATTCATATTTACAGTTACTTACAATGGATAGAGAAGCATCACCCCTGGCCTGCAGTTACACAGCAAATATATTCATTAAAGCAGATCATTTATATGTTAGCTACATAACATCAAATGCATGCTAGAAAAAAAAAAAAAATACCCGACTAACGTATCCAATCGTTTGGCAATTATTGCAAGGACTCCCATATTAATATTACAAAATTCACTGTGGCAGCTGAGAGGGTTGATGGGAAAATGTTTGATAAAATAAATAAGATTTTAAGTGATAGATATTTGATTAAGCATCATGCATGGGAGGACGGCAGGTATTTAATGAATTGTTGTTGGACCCAAAGCTCATGTGTTTGGTTTCCTTTGACTACAAGACAAGCATTCCCTCTACAACCAAGTTAATTCATACCTTACAGCTTCCAAATGCCTAAGTACTTATACCTTACTTTTCTTTCTCCTGTTACTCTCTCATGAACAAATTCCTTCCTTTCCTTTTTCTATATTTTATTTAAAGTGGCTTTTTATTATATTGTAAGGAATCTCATATATAAAACTAACTATTTTTTGTTATTTGTATGAACATACATTAGAGTACTAGACACATATATGCATGTCCCTTGACAATTCTTGGAATTTATCTATCAAAACTCACTAATTTAAGGTGATCGAGAATGGCTATAACTCACTAATTACTTAACAAGTTTATATAAAGTACTCTAAAACTCATTTACCCGTCAGAAAAATATTATTTATCAATGTATTTGTTTATTTTAAGGAAAAAATGAAAAAAAAAAAAAAACATTGATATCTCTTAATGTGTGGTTTAGGATATATATATATATATGAAAATTTATGAATTTAGTTTTCATAAAAGAAAAATATTGAAAAGTATAGTAATAAATATGATTTCTTGAATATATCCAGAAGCTTGGAAGATTTTTATTTATACATTAATCTAAGAATTGTGTTTATGCATGTAGAAATTTATAAAAGAATTCGTGCATTAAACAATTGGTGTGTGTACAGTCTAATATAGTTACTATGGTGTAGTCTACTAAAATTCCGTTACAGTATCTTCAAAAAATTCTCTTCTTCAAATTTCAGTTTATAGTTGAACATAAAAAGAAAAAGAAGAAAAGAATGCAATATTATGCGAATCAAATATATATCAATGAGAGTTGTCAAAGAAAAGGTAAAAGCAATTTGCAGAAAATGGTATCAAAAGAAAGGTTGTGGGACATACAAATCATTCCAAACTCAATATACATCAATACTACTGTTCTGCATCCAAACCACATTCCAACCATTTTTATTTTATACATGACATTTTTTTTTTTTAAACACTACCATCTTACGGATCATAAAACTGTCAGAATCTATCAAGATTAACGAAAGATGACAACTTCTACTAAGAGAAGACTCACATTCACATCTTATGTTTTAACAAACAATAATGAAACTTGATCTGTTAACTTCTTAGGTTAAAGGGAGGTACTCAACCATTCTTCCTATTAAAAGTGGTGTTATATTATACACGACAATCTAGTTCATATTAAAAGTGAGGAAGTGATCAGTTCAATCATTATTAAAACATGACGAAATGATCGGTTCAACCATTGTTAAAACATACTTATTTATTAAATGATGTGTCATTATTCGAATTGGTATACAAGTTAAGACTACAGTTGAAATATTTAACATTTATACAATAGATCGAAGTGTTGAATGACTACAGTTAGCAGGACAAAATCTCTTCTAACAAATAACAATTATTGTCCACAAATTTCATAATTGCTGTAAAAAAAGGTACAAGTCATGTTAAACGGAGACAATTACCCAAGAACCCAAGGCCTTCGAATTCAGCAGAAAGTTGGTGATGAGACCCTGGCACCAACCACCAAGATACCATGCATGTGGTGAATTCATTGTTGTCTGTTTCACATTGACACACAAAATAAAGTTGGTGAAATTTCCAAAGCTGACAGAGATAGAAGAGGAGAAATCAAGGACAAGAAGCTAGAGGAGCTTTAATCTAAGAAGATAGTCGACGGATTCTGCTGTACATATTTTATTCAACACTTTTAATTTGTAGTAATAGTTCTAATCAATAGTTTTACCAATGGTTTAAAATTTCAAACTAACCAAACTGTTTTTATGATTTTATCTTATATTACTATGTAATATATGGGGGTGTGTAAGATCCATTTCAATTCAAATGGGATCTACTTAATCAATTAAATTCATTAATTAGTTTTAGATTGAATTTGAGAATGCAATTCAGATTTTAAGTAATCCATTGAATTGGATCATGTGATAGTTATATTTTTGTATGAAAAGGTCAATATAAAATTTTTATTCATGAGCTATCCTTATTAAGTATTTAACAGTTCAACCTAAAATGTAATTTAATTTAGCATATACAATTCTAACATGGGGTTGGGGTTGGCGGTAAGGGGAATGAAAGTGCCATGCTTATTTATACTTATTATTTGAACTAAGATTGAAGCTTTGATTCTTTTACTTACTCTTTTGAGAGATCAACTCCTGTATACAATCACTTGGTGTGTTTGGTGAGAGGCAATACCATTGTCGTAATTTTTACTTTTGGTCTTGATAACCATTAATTGTGACGGCTAAGCTTGAAAGAGGTTTTTTAAGTAGATGTAGGCACCAATTGTGGCAAACCACTGTGAATTTGAGTTTGCATTCTTCTTAATTCCAACTCTTTAATTGTGCTTATTTAAATTTATTATTTGTATTGATTGTTTCACACTTTGATAAATATCGTAGAATTGCATTTTATAGCTAAGAAATTGTTTTGAAACTCAATCCGCTCCTCTTAGATTCTCCTAAGATCCAAACATAGAACTTCTTTATAAATAGTTTCACTTAATTAGTTGTCAATTCAATTAACCGGTTTTAGAGTTTTCAATGTATGACTACTAAACCTTATGATGCCTAGATAATAATTAAAAATATTAGCTCCTGTTGATTTTATTTGTTCTTTTATGACCTGATGATTATCATTCAAATATTAGTTGTTGCTTTATTACATTGATAAATTATTATGACAAGTTTGTAGTTCAAATATTATTATTATTTTTTTAAAGTTCAAAATTATTTTGTTGTATTAATTTTATGTATGATTTAATTTCAATATATTAGGATTACTTTAGTTTAATTAAATTTAAATTGGATAAATTGAGTTGTAATACGATCATATCATATTCATGTTTTTAGTAATTATATTGGATCAAATCTAATTTGTAACTGAATTAATCTTGCTATATAATTGGATTGAATGTTGGATCTGCACACCCCTTGTAGAATGAATAGCATATGTTCTACAATTAAGGTGATGCATTTGTTTTGTTTTGTTTTTTTACTATTACAATTAATTCGAGGTTTAAGTGAGAAATAAAAGACTCAAACCCACTAACTTTACGTATAGATATGAGGGCTATAATGCTAAATCAATCTCATCTCATTGTGAAGTTTGTACATGTGATAATGTTTTGATTCTTTTAGCTTTTATTAATTTAAAATACTCAAAAATTAAAGGTCACTATGAAAATTAGATTATAAAAGCTATATTAGTTGAATTGAGGTTCTCTCCAATGCTGGTCATTTTCTAAATGTAAAATAATTGAAGGTAGTATATTGCATTTAAAAATAAGAATAATAAAAAAAATGAAAGAAACAAATCACAACCACTGATTACAAATGACAATCCATTTAGTGGATAAAAAAAAAGAGAGAGAGAGAAAAGAGGATTTGAATTTTTCTAAGTGATGTTATTGACAATCTATTTATATTCCATTTTAATTTCTTTTATTAGTGATAAGTTTATCCTTAATAAAATTATTAAACATGTCAAAAAATTTTAAAGATACTTATTCACATTCTTTATAATACGTAACTTTTTCTAAATATCACATACGGTGCAACAATTTGAATATATGATATAATTAAGTTGAATGATTATTCTCTACTATTAAACTGTGTCAGATGTGTAGAATTAATAACATCTTACCTCTTACTTTTTTAATATCTTTAGAAATCCTAAACACATTTCATAAATTATAGACCTTAAACCCTTTAATTCCAAATTGTTCTTTTATATATATATATATATACATATATCTTCGAAACTTTATTTTATTATACAGTATGGACAGCCTTATTATGCAATTAGAAGCAACATTTAACTGAAGATGTAAGTTATTCTTACTTTTAAACTTACATTTTTTGTTTTAATTTTTATCTGTATACGGAGGAAGAAAACTACTAGAAACTAGTTTAACTTTTTAAAATGGAATATCAATACTAAAGAGGCGTGAAAAATAAAATAAAATATCTGTCATATCATTAGTATTCTCAAATCACAGTAAGCTTTGAGGATACTAGTCCACAAAACAATAATTTTTTTGGTTAAGCTTTCTTACCAATTTATTTATTCCAAATGAAATGCCTTTAGCAAAGGAATATAATTATATAAAAAGAGTATTTTAGAGCGAATCAAAATGCCTTCATAGATTTTAATTTTTTTTAAAAAAAATAGTGTCCTAAAAATACCAGAAAAAAGAAAAAAAAATATTTAAGACAACATTCCACATAATTTGTTTTAAATTATATATAGTTAGAGTTCACCTTGACACATTTCTTATAAACATATTTTCGTTTCTATAAATTTAGAGTTTACTTAACATGTACTCTAAGAATATATTATGATGATTCAAAACTCAATTAATCCTATTTATTTATCTAATATTTTAATGCACAACATTTAAAAAAAAAAAAAATTAATGTACAGTTTCTTATTTTAAAATAAATAAATATGATCTTTTAATTTTTCAATTTTTAACCTGCGCTCTAACAATCCTCTAAATATTATTGCTACAACTTTTATAATTTACATGATTTAAGTAATAACATTTAATTATGTAAATTTTAACAAGTTTATTTAGCAGGCAAAATCCTTTTAAACATCATGGGCAAGGTCATAAATTTAAATCATTATAACATCATGATTTGAGCATATGTTTGAGTCATATTTCAGCTGTTGTGAAAAGATGTAATAGTAATAATAATAATAATAATAACTACTTAAGGTCGGTTGAAAGGAAAAACAAAAAAATAGTTTAAGGTTGGTTTAAAAGACATGTCAAAAGTAGGAAAAAAAAATTGAAAAGAAAAAAACAAAACAGTGATGATAATAAAGTATATTAAAAAGAGCTTGCAGAAATAGGCAGGCAAGACTTTAAGGAGGAAGAACAAGGAAAATAATAATAATAATAATAATTCAGATTGACCCATGAATCCATGATGCTTGACGATTGATGGGTGCATGAGCATGGGCCATGACATGCGGGTGTAATGGAATCAATATCGTGTTAGACAAGGTGGGGTAGAGGCATAGCATCAGTCATCAACTGCTTTTGTTTGTGGTCCCAAAATACCAAAAACCTAGAAAACAGAGTCATTCCTTAATTATTCCAAACCCTTTTAATTACACATTCATATTATTAATTTATCACGTATCAACAAGGACTTGGCGAATATACCCACTATCTTATGCTGGGGACCATGCCAACCCTTTAAAAGGCAAGAGGTTGGCTCCTTTGGCTGCCACCTCGCAGCTAAGGGCATGTTTGTTATTCGGTTTCGATGAGAGTGGATAAAATTTTGTCCAATTTTATATTTGTTGAGGAGATCTAGTTGAACAAAATATAATCTCTCTTACCACCTCTTGTATCCCATTGAAGTGGGATTAATTAGTCCTATCCCTCTTTCATGTCCTTTTCTTCTTCTTTTTTCTTTTTTTTATTAATAATTTATTATTTTTAATATTTAATTAATATATTTTATTAATAATCTAATCTTAACAGTATTAAATATATTATAATATTTTAATTTAGTTAACTCATATCTAATCCAATTATAACCACTTCAATCTCATTTTTTATAAATAATCCAGTTCAATTTCATGTGACAAAAACACCCTTAGGGACAAAAACTTACGGGGCATATGATAGCATTTCTCGCTTGCTGTTTTTGGGGAAACAAAATAAAGATAAAATATATATATATATATATTTGTTTTACTTTTAAATTTGAAAACATATTTAGTTGTATGAATTGAAAAGAGTAATTTGAACATAAAACTTTAAGAAAAAATATTATCAATATGAAAACTGAAAAAAAATATATTTATAATTGGTATTATTATTTTTATTTTTCAGATTTATTTTTTAATCCATATAATAAAATTTAATGTATCTAATTCACTTCTATATAATTAATTGCCATTTATAATAGAGTCAAACTTTTTTTAAAAAATAATAGTATAATAACAATATAATTAAAGAAATCAGTCAAATAAAGAAGAAGATTGGTCCAGGCAAAGGAAGAATAAAAAAGAAAAAGTAATTGAAAAGAGAAAGAATAAATACTTCAACAAAAAAGGAAAAATTAATTGAAAATAAGGGAAAAGATTTTTTTTTTTGGGAGATTACAAAATGGAGAAGATTTGTCCAGGCAAAGGAATAATGAATTTTTTTTGTTTTTTCCATTTAAAGAGAAAAAACATTATCGATGAGATGGGTTCTTGTTAAATGCTAATTGTAAAACATAAAGAGTACTTATAAATCATTAAAAAAAAAAAAAAGAACAAACTTCATTTAGCCCCTAAGGTTTCAAAAAATATTAAGTTTTTAAAACTCTTTGAAAACAGTTCTTTTCATCCCCAACTTTTTCAAAACTTTTGAAAAAAGGGCAAATTGCACAAACCTCTGCTGAGGTTTGGTGAAATTACACAAATATAATTATGTTTGGGTAACTCTCATGAGCTCTACCTGAGATTTGAAAAACTTTGCACAAACCTCCCCTGCCATCATATAGCCGTTAACGAGTAGCTGTTAAGTTTCACTCTGTAAGGATAAAGTGTTCAAAAGGCATTATATGATATATAATATCCATGTGCAATGATGGCAATCTAATAAAATAAGAATTAATTGAATATTTAAATAATTAAAGTGTATAGAGAATTATGTACAGTTGTCTTTGATCAGACAGAGGAAATGGTGCATGTAGTGTATTGCCAGAGGCCATAAACCTGCGCCAAAGCAACTGAAGAGATAGTCTTGACAGATAAAGGTGACCATCCATATTCCATTCCCTAAAAAAACAAAGGAAAATCTCATTTTTCTCTCCATAAGATTGTTGTTTATACAGGCATCTGGTTAAGAGGATTGTGTTTTGTTTGTGAATCAGATAATTTTTTGGTTTTGGAGTGCTTTGTTGTCTTGTAGGTTGGTTTTGATGAAAAATAGCGTATGGAACTGATGAGAAACAACTTTTTTTTTTTTTTTTTGAATCATGAATATATTTTGGGTTGATTTTTGTAAAAATGTGTTTTTTGTTTAGAAATAAAAATATTTGGGTCTGTATTAGTTAAATTTAACGTTTGTTGGCATGAAATATTCTGGATTTGAAGATATGTGTTCAAAGTATGGTTTTTAATAATCAATTTTGTTTTTCTTTCATACAACTAAATAGTCGAATGCTTGTTTAGGTGTCGATTTCATGGTTTTGTTGTTTGGTGCATGAAAGAGAGTATTTTTTAAATGTGAAAATTAGGTTACATGGTTAGGTGTCGATATGTAACAGTGCTTTGTTTACTGTTTTTTTTTTTATTATTATTATTTGGTGGAAAAGCTTTGTTTATTGGTTTCAATTTTGATTTAAAAATTCTTTGTTTACTACTTTTGTTTACTGGTATTGTTTCAATATTGTTTGATGCACGAATTAGAACATTTCAATGCTTATTTAGGTGTCGCTTTCATGGTTTTTTTTTTAGTGTATTTTGACTGTAAAAATTGGGTTACATGTTTACATGTTGATATGTAATAGTGGTTTATCTGTAGACATGATTTTTTTTTTTTTTTTTTTGAGTTTTGTGGAACAACTTTATTTACTATTTTTTTTTTCTTTTTGAAAAATCTTTGTTTACCGCTTTTGTTTGTTGGTATTATTGCATTTGTTGTGTGATGCATGAAATGAAACATTTCAATGCTTGGTTATGTGTTGATTTCATGGGTTTTAATATGATAACATGTTTCATTATATATAAGGTAAGATGGTTTATTTAATGCTTTTGTTTACTTAACTGATTTGATTGCATTTGTTGCCTGACGCATGAAATGGAATATTTCAATGCTTGTTTATGTGTCAATTTCATAGGTTTTGATATGATAAAATGTTTGATTAGATATGTGTTACATTGGTATATTTTCTGGTTTTGTTTACTAGGTATGTTTACTGGTTTGGTTGCATTTGTTTTTTGATGCACGAAATGAAACATCTAAATGCTTGTTAAAATATAGTTATATGTTTTGATATATGCTTGTTAAAATGTATTTCTATATTTTTCATAGATTTTGATATGATAAAATGTATTTTTATACATCTGATATTGTGGACAACCAGGATGACAAATGTATTCAATATCTCAGCAACGTTTTTAGGTGAGCACTTTGAAGTGACTATAACCGATCTTGAAACCTATACATTAGAAACCCTATGGACTACAGTTTATATGCTGGAATGTGCAAAACTGCCTGAGCCAAATGAGCACTTTAGAGTCAATGCAAAATTACCTTGGAGTGGAGGGTTTAGGGCGATTGTGGATGATTTGGATTTACAGGAACTGATTAGGCAATGTCGGATGAGAGGTCTGAATACTGTTAGAATAGATTTCGATGCCATCCCACTAAAGGCAATTCCATTTAGTAATCATAACCTTTGGCAGTTACAGAGACCTTCAGAGTCGTATTCCTTTAATAATAGTCCATCACTATATACAGATACATACCCCGACTATATGCACATATCCTTAACTGATGAGGAAGACAATAGGGAAGGGGAGGGTGAAACTGGTGATGCAGAAGTGACTTCATCAGATAATGGTGATTATGTTCCACCAACATCTGATGAAATCATTGAGGAAGACGAAGGTAGTCAATCAGTAAGCAATGAAGATGATGGTAACTATAAAGGTGAACCTATAAGTGAGGGAATACCTAAGCCACCACGTAGTCCAATTCTATCTGAAGATGAAATTATGTCTGATGCAGCATTATTTCATGGTAACCCAAATTATGATTATTATGGCAGTGACTTTGAGGATGGAGAAGTTGAGGATTTGAATGGAGTGTTATATACTGTGGACAATGATAGAAAGGTTAGGTTGGTAGAAGGTCAATTATTTAGAGACTTGCACCATTTTAGGGAAGTGTTTACAGAGTATGTGGTATAGGAGAGGTTCCAAGTTAAGAGAATCAAGAATGAGTTTGCAAGATTTACAGCGGTGTGTGCTTTTGAAGGGTGTTCATGGCGAGTACATGCAAGCCCCACCACTAACAAGACTGGACATGAAATTAATAGTCTAAATGATACACACCAATGTCAGAAGGTGCATAAAAATGCTAAGGCTACATTGGTATGGATTACATAGAAGTTTAAACAATTTATCCAAGCAAACCCTATTATAGATATAGCCTTGCTAGGAGTTGAGGTGAAAAGGATTTATGGGTTAACAGTTAGCAACTGGACATTATATAGAGCAAAGTCAAAGGCACTTGAAGATTCTATGATGGAGCATGCAGAATCCTATATCAAGATGTATGTATATGGGTGTATGGTTCGAGATAGAAATCCAGGTTCTGTTGTTTTCTTAAAGTGCCTCATACTAGCTGTGGATGACCTATCTACCTTTCAAAGGTTTTTTCTTAACTTTACTACACAAAAGCAAGGTTTGATGCTTGGGTGTAGACCATTCATTGGTCTTGACGGATTTCACCTTAAGGGAAAGTTCCCTGGTGTGTTGATGTCAGCAATCACCATTGATGCAAACTTTGGTGTTTTTCCAGTAGCCATTACTATCTGTGAGCAAGAAAGCAAAGACAGTTGGGGTTGGTTTTTACATCACTTGTATGAGCATATTGGTATGGAGGACGACCGAAGAGTGACATTTATGATAGACTGATAGAAAGGTGTACTCGATGGAGTTATAACTCAATGGCGTGGAGCTACGCAACGATTTTGTGTTAGGCATATCATTGCCAATTTACGGGCATGACATAGAGGGTGTTTGGCTGGTGATATGATTTGGAAGTCTGCAAATAACACATGTGAAAGAATTTAAAAAAGCGATGAAGGATATTCGCTAGGCAAACATTAATGGATACTAGTTCATGGAGGCTATAAACGTCCAATAGTGGTCTTGTCATGCCTTTGATGATCATCTTAAATCCGATCATGTCACAAATAATATCACTGTGAGTTATAACAGTTAGGTTGACAAAGTCAGAGGGCAACCCGTTTTAACAATGTTGGAGACCATGTGTAGGAAAACGATGAAGCGTATGTGCAAAAGGTTAGAAGTAGCAAGGAAATAGGACTCTCCCCTTCCACCATTGGTCATGAAAAAGGTTGGCGCAATTCAAGATAAGGGTAGATTTGTTGATGTATTGTGTTTTAGTGAAGTTAAGTATGAAGTTAAAGATGGTGGTGTTATAGGATCGTGAATGTGGAGAAACACACTTGTGACTGTCATGAGTGGGCTATCTCAGGAATACCATGTAAACATGCAATGCCAGTATTCACTGTTATTAGGAGGCATGCACATGAGTATGTCTATCTGTATCTTACTAAAGAGGCATACCTTAGAACCTATAGTCATGTGATCCATCCTATACCATATCATTCCTCCTGGCCTAACTTGGGAATGAATAAAGTGTTGCCACCTGTGAAAAAGAAACTCCTTGGAAGACCCAAAAAGGTAAGAAAAAGAGGTGTAGGTGAACAAGACAAACACAAACGCAATATAGCTGGTAGATGCGGTCGTTGTAAAGAAGTTGGACATAATACTAGGAGCTGTAAAAGTGATCCACCTGTAGCTTGTCCATCATTTGCTAAAGTAAGATATTTTTTACAAATTTTTATGATTACAAATGCTTATATTTTACAAATGTGTGCACTTCATATCTATTTCACTGGATGTAGAGAAATAACTCCACAAATGCTACCATGGGGAAAAAAAGATTTGAGGTTTAACTCGTTATTTATAATAAAGTATTAGCATAATAATTTTATTAATTTATAACTTCATTTTGGTAGGTTAGGAGCAGTTCCACCAATCCTAAAAAGAATATGAGCACAAATGGAGCTCCTTCTCAAGTAAGTTGTAACCTTTGTAATAACTCGCATGTTGTTTTAACTCTCTTAATGTGTTGTAATATCACTAATTTGTAGATTCCAAGGGAAGCACCTCTAAATATGCCACCATCATCTGAACCAATGTCATCATCTCAACCTGTGACACGAACAGCCTCACAATTCACCAGCCTTCCCTCTGAATCAACAACATGTAGGCCACGATCATCCTCTTAGCCTATGACATGACCTACACCACTATTCAGTAGCCTTTACACATCATCTCAGCTAATCCAAGGATTATCCAACCCAGGTATGTACAAGATTAATAATGGTTGCCCTTGTTTTTATTGGTTTTATGATGTGTTTCTAAGTTAAATTAATTATTTCATATTAGGGACTGTTGTGGGTTTGGATGTGGATTTGACATTTGGTTAGTGATTCAAGTGATATGTACCAGAGCCTAGTCTTTTATGTGGTTATATTTTGTTCATATCTGCATTTGGCACATAGCTTTGTACATGGTTGCCCATGGACCATCTGGTACTAGCTTTATTTTGCTCTTTTGATTATATTTTATGTGGTATTTGACGATATAATTACATTTGGTGCGGCTGTTGATGATTTTGTGGTAACAACTTATAATATCAGCAGATAGATGACTAGGCTTAGTTGGGATACATGTCTTTATGTTAGGGTTGCTTTTGACATGAATGCTGTAAATTGTACAGGTGCAAGTAGGGTTTATGTCTAGCCTATACAAATGCAACATTTTGCTATTGAAATACTTTATCAAACTTGGTTGAAGTTATATATTATATTTCCATTTTATGTTTATTATTTTTTATTGCCAAACATTTTGATGATCATGTCACCTAAAAATTTTCATATAGCAATGAAATGCTCTTGGTCTTTTATTACTTATTTGAAAGCATAATTACAATAGCAAATATTATAACACCAAACAAAAATATGTGAATTGTAAGCCCCTATTCTCGATTTAGATTCCTAGTGTTAGAAACTAGAATGTAGGATGAAATGGTTAAATTTCATCAATAACATCCTTATGAGTGATATTAGAATGTTAGTAAAATTTTTAGAAGTTAATTAACATTAATAATAAGAAAATCCTAGAAGGGTAAAATAGTCTTTTCACAAGTAAAGACTATATAGATTCATAAAGGGCAAAATGGTCCTTGTTCAATTAAGAGTTAGTTATGTGCACATAAGTGAATACTAGTTATTTAATACTTAGTCAAATTGAATCAAGTGGTGAGATAAATAACTAGAGGGGTAATATAGTCATTATTCCCCATTAGTGAGCTTATATATATGGGTATTAGTGTTAATCACAACACTTAGCAAAATTTGAGAAACAAAAATAGAGAGAGTGAGGGAGAGACTAGGGATGGCAACTAGGAAGACAAAAAGGAAGAAGACCCAAATGATTTTCAAGCAATTCTCAAGCCTCAAATCACAATTCTAGGATGATTCAAGTTAGAATATCACACCCAAAGTAAGAGTAAGGTGAGACATCATTATTTTCTTTAGATTTGATAATTGTTAGGAATTTGTAAATGTGATGATGGTTGGTGTGTTGTTGGTTGTGTAATGAATGATAACTTTAATTTAAATATAGTCATTAGTAGCCAAAAAGGAAGCTTGAACTATAAGAAATCATGAGGAAATTAGGGATAGGGTTTATGTAGGAAACCCTAAGATTTGATAAAAAAAAATGGTTGGAAGTGGATTTAATTATTGTTATTGTGTTTGATAAAATATCTAAGAGAGTAAGTTAATGAAAAAGTTAAAAAATGCAATGTATGGTATGTGTGTGTAGGTCACAGCCAAGGAAGGGGTATGTGACTTCATTAAGTTTTGATCCATTTGAGCTTGAATTCATGCTTATTAGAGCTTGAAAAATGCCATAGAAAGGATAGAATTGAGAAAAACAAGTGTAGAGACAATGGAGTGTTATTAAGCTTAGTTGAAGGGCATTAAGGGATTTCATGTAAAAGCCTCTTTTTGATGTATGAAATGAATATGTTTGATTATATTTGAGGGAAAGAATGTTAGATATGAAAGAATTGAGTTTATTATGCAAATGAGATAAAAGTGTGCATTAAAAAGTGTTAAAAAAAAGTAGTTTTTAGTTAGGAACCTTCATCCGACGACCATTTCTTTTCAAATTCGCTTTACAGCTGATCTAAATGAGAGTTAGGGAGATGATTGGAACAAAAACGGAATGAAGAATCTCTAGGGATTGCTCCCTAGGTAGTATTCGGCTAAAGGGTATCTAAAAATTAGATTTTTCATTTCGAGTTTTAGAAAATTATTTCGAGTATATGAGGGTGTTCTTAGGTGATAATAAATAAGGTTCTTAGAAAGAAATCAAAAAATTAAAACTTCAGTTAAGTTAAAACTTAGATGAGAAGGTTGTAGTTAAAAGAGTTTTCAAATAGGTGACTTGCATTGAAAACTTTATTTATGGCTTTAAGTAGTCATTTGTAGCGTATTTTGAGTAAAATTATAATATGTAGGTGAGGAGCAAGCAAGCGGAGGACGAGAGGCCCATTGAAGCTCTTAGACCGCTTTGGATAAAGGTAAGTGTTATATACATTTGAATTGCTTTATTGGTGTTTGAATTATAAGATATTATACTTAAAAATTGTTATGGGTATTTTTTGAACTGTCTAAATAGGCTGGTAAAAGCCCAACGAAATCTCGTTCATCAGCTCTCAGCATGAGCTCGTTCATTAGCTCTCAGCATGAGCTCGTTCATCAGCTCTCAGCATGAGCTCGTCCATCAACTCATCAGCTCGCCCAAAACAAGCTCATCAGCTCACCCAAAATGAGCTAATCAGCTCATTTTGGACGAGTTCCAACCCGTCTAGAGCAGAATCAGTTCGTTACTTGGCGTATACGTTCAACCTTTCTCAGAATGGCATCAGCGCAAATTAAGGAACACACAACTACTAAATCAAGATTCGAATTTCACGGGATTTAACCCAGCATTTAATGGGTGTCAGTTTTGGAAAAATGTAATTAATTATTTTCTATTATATTACAACTGTAGCACTACCCCTTTTTCTATAAATAGGGGTTTAAACTCATTTGTAAGGGGATTTTTTTGGTTTCCCCCTCACATTGTAACCAGAAAACTCATAGTAGCAGTAACTACCTCTCCTCACAGGAGCCGACACCATAGACGTAGGCCATTTCTAAGGCCGAACCACGTAAAGTTTGTGGTTTTCTTCTTCCTCTCTGCCTTGCTTCTTCTATTTTTTGTTTTGTTTGTGTTATTTGCAGTTCTGGGCATCAAGAATCTCAGTTGATCAGATTCGAACGTCAACGAAAATGTTTACAAATGAATATTTTGAATAAAAATATTTTCATTGTATAAAGGGATCGTATGATCCATTTCAAAAAGAATTGAGAACAAGAGTTATTTTTAAAAGATTGAGTTTACGGTAGGTTAAAAGCTTTGAAAAATACGCTATCTTGGTGTTTATTGCACCTAAAAGAAAAAAGGAGATCTTTAAAGGCCATGTATATACCCTCAATTTTACGTGGCGATACAGAAAATCTCGCTCGTAGTTGCTAAGATTTTTAGATTATCTAGCGATACGCTTACGATGCAGAAAATTTCGTACGTAGTCGTTTAGATTTATAGCTTCCTTTGCACTGCGATGCGATGCAGAGAATTTCGCACATAGTTGCAATAGTTACAGCATTGAGTACTATAATATGCGATGCAGAAAATTCCGCATATAATTGCTTAGAATATAGATTATTTCATGCTACGTTTTACGATCCAGTAAATTTCGCGCGTAATTGTTGAAATATCTTAACAGTGTCACGGTTGGTGTCAGTTGAAAATTGCTACGTGACTTATCACATTGAACAATGTAGTTAGTCATCATGTGGTTAGAGTTATAGGGATACACATGGTACTTTTAGTAATAAGATTTTATAAGCATTTAATAAGGGCTATAAATAAATTATGCAATAATTGTCATATTTCTTATATTGTTTAAGCTAACAATTTTTCTTTATTTCAGTGTATAAACTTATTCAGATACTTCTACTAGTGATTGAAGGGAAAAAGAAATACATTACCATAAATATAGGTGGGAAAACAAACTGGTGCAGCACACAAATCATGCTTATATTTTGTCTAACTTGAAATGTGTAAAGTGCTTATATCATATTGCATTTTGATAACAACCATTACAAAACTAGTATTTTGGTGTAAATAAATATGTAAATATTTTTTTAAAAAAGTTCCTTATGACATGAATAATTTTGATCATCAATTGCATATGTTTGTGAATGAATGAATGATAATTGAAATGTATTGTTTGTGGAGAAAAAGAAGTTGGGTGGTGATTGAGAATAGTTAGAAGTGTGTTTTTTTGCAGAAAAATTTTGAAAATCTTAAAAATACAGTCGTTATGCTGTCAAATTTTTCTTGAAACTTCCTTAAATTGAATTCGAAAAATTAATACTAATCCAACTATTTTCAAAGAAATGAATTCGGTGTAATCAAAGCAAAGTCGATTGGGCAAGCATTTAGGGGTTCGCTCCGCCAATCTCTTTTAACAGCTAGTAGGGTTATTAGAGGTTCGTTTGAGTACCCGGTGAGACCCTCTAAATATGAGTTTAGAAAGAATCTGGTTCGGATCTCGTTATGAATTCTTAGAAACTGTCTAATATACTTCATTGTTTCTTCTTGCTTCTCATATCTTTCATCAATTCATGCAAGCATACATATAACATGCTTTATATCTTTTGCTAGCTGTTCAATTTGTTGTTTACATATACACTCAGCTTTGTTTTCCATCAGATCTTCACTTGATGGGAGATTAAATTCATCTTTACCTAGATTCTAAAATAAGTAGTAGTTGCAATTCCTTGTTTCACAGAAAAAATACAATTTTGAAGGATTTGCTTTTGAATTTGATATTCGTATTGTAGCTTTTCGACCACATTTACACCTTCGATTTTTGAACTTTATGACTCTTCCATTAACTTCACTATTGCTACAACTATCCGATGCATCCATGTCACAAAATAACTTAATAAATTTAGTTCTTGAAAAAAAATTAAAATTGTTAATGAAATGTATTGCTCAATGAGAAGTAATAATAATAATAATTTGTGCAAGTGAATAAATTGGAGTCAATGCACTGCTAAAGTGAATGAAAGAACTAACAAAAAAAATTGTCACTCTATTCATCAAATTTCAAGCAAAGTAGCACACTGCTTGGTTGTCTCATGTGCCTTTAAATAGGCACCAACAGTCATATTGACTCAATAGACAAAATTCACTCTAAAGTCTTATGTAATTTTTTTAAATTGTAAGAGGCATAATGGTCTTTTCAATGTATACAAAATCTTTCTAAAAAGCAACAATTCACATGGGTTAACTAGTCCTCCCACTCTTGTCATTGTCTAGAGGTATTTTTGTCCTTATATAATAAATCACTTTTACCGTTTCTCTAAATTCACAGTTATGTGACGGCAGGTGAGGTTTGTGCAGGGTTTTTCAAACCTTAGATAATGCTGATGCAAGTTACCTAAATATCATCATATTTGTGCAATTTTGCCAAATCTCAGAGTAGGTTTGTGCAATTTGCCTTTGAAAAAAATCCAACTAGTTAGTTAACTGACGTAATGACTTTACATCATTCTTAATAACTTAAATTCAGAGACATTTTAGATAATTTAATTTGTAAATTTATTGTTTTATTAAGATAATTTAGTAATTTACATGAAACTAACAACTATCAAAGATAAAATATTTTTTTTACGCATTCTATTAATGTTGACCGTTAGTTGATTGACACTTTTACATTTTTTTGAAGAGTTTTTGAAAAATTAGAGATGAAAAAAGTTGTTTTCAAAAAAGCATTAAAAATCTAATATTTTTCGAAACTTCAGGGACTAAAATAAAGTTTTTTCCTAAAAAAACAAACACAACTTAACATTTCAGGTTCTCGATTCTTATTTGACACACCCTTATGTTTTTTTAAATTACTAATTTACACCTCCCCACTAAAGAATTTTTAGTGGGATCACTGATATGAGTGTAAAGGTGGCAAAAATACTTGATCCAATTTAAACCCGAGAGAATTTGGTCTATTCGGGGTGGTTTGAAGCAGAAAGTAACAACTCATTTGGGGAACGGGACGAGTTTGGGGCACCCCTCAAAAATTTCAAATCGAATTTGGGGTGGACCAACTTGGACTTTATTCTACCAATTGTTATCCCTTGTGACTATATAGTAGTACGAGAGGTTTGATATATTACTCTCATGAAAAAATCTATAAAAGTCTTCGAGAGGAATGGAAAAGAAATTAAAAATTTTTTATATGCAAATATTAACAAAAATCATTAAAAGTATTTGATATTTTAAAATCTATAAAAGTCATTAACAAATTGAATCATATTTGACTTCCATAGACTCCTTAAAAATTTTAATTGAATGTCTTTTGATTTTTCATAGAGTTTTTAAAAATCTAATTGAATACACTGAAACTTTTTAATTACCATAAAAAGTCTTAGAGTTAAAGTCTTTGATATTTTAAAATCTATAAAAGTCATTAACAAATTGAATACTATTTGACTTCCATAGACTCCTTAAAAATTTTAATTGAATGTCTTTTGATTTTTCATAGAGTTTTTAAAAATCTAATTGAATACACCGAAACTTTTTAATTACCATAAAAAGTCTTAGAAACTCTAGATTGAATACATTACGAACACAAATGTAGTTCACTTTGAATAATTTCAAGTTTCCTAGATTTTTTCTTAACTCGTCAACTTCGCTTGGCTTCTTGAAGCCTTCTTTTTGGATGTGATTTCTTTCTTTATTGTATCATTGCAAAGCTTTTTTTTTTTTTTTTTTTTTTTTGTTTTTAATCTTTTATATTTTTGAGGCTTGTATTGGAATAAAGCAATATTACATGGTTTAGACTTTTCTCTACTTGGAGGTTGTTCATTTCTTAAAAAACTTTTTTGGAATGAATTGGTGTAGCACTTTAATGAGAGCAACCTTTTATACGTAGATTTCTCTTGGGGTGATCCACAACCTCATGAGATTTTGTTGCTGGCCAAAATGGTAATTAAGACAGTAGGGAATCTATTATAAGACATCTCAATCTTCCACAAATAGATTCTACTTTTTATCAAGGATTTTGCAATAGTTTTCTTCCAAGTAGACCGAATAACCTTTTTGCATAAGTTGCCTAATACTAAGAAGAGGTTTGAGTTAAATTGAAATATAAAGAACATCTTTGATGAACATCTTTTTAGTCACTTCGTGTACTAGATGACAATGATGTCTTTTCCTTCAACAGTTTGTGATTTTTCATCTCCAAGTTTCACTTGATAAATCACACGGTCACCAAGCTTCGCAAAGATGTCACGATTTCTAGTCATATGATTACTACTTCCACTATCCAATAATTATTTTTTTTTTATTGATCTTTATCATTTATGCATGTGAGAAGAATAAATATTATCTTTCACTTTCTAATGCGAAATTTGCCCTTCAGTCCTTTTTCTTTTTCATTTGATATCAAAACTGATTTTCATGAAAATGATTTGGGATTTGCATCTTTGGCATCTACGGTAGCATTTTTGTGCATTGTGAATTTTTTTTTTCTTGCAAATAATGCATTAAGTTTTATTATTAGGAGAGCTTTATTTCAAACTCTCACTATCCTCAATATTTTTATAGGATTTTTCATTTTTGCTTATTTCTCAAGATTACAAAGCTTGATTGAAGTGTTTATTTATTTACTTATTATTATTATTATTATTATTATGTGCTAGAACTTAATGTTTATTGTATTTATCATTTTGGAAAATTAAGTTTAATTGATTTTTTTTTTTATGTTGATGTTGTTGTTAGGATTTGAAAATAATATAAATTTTGGTTATTTGGTTACATTTGAGGATATAATTTTAAATTGGCTGTAATAATTTTTTAAAAATTTTTGTGGGTTCTCCGGTGGAATATGAGTTTCACCGGAGCATAGGAGTCCTACATCCAAACCCTTACCTTTAAGATTTTGCGAGTACAAGTGCGAAAAAAAAAAAATTAGTGGGCATAAGGGTGGATTTTGCCAAACTAGTTTGAACCCGACTCATTGTTACTTTAAGATCAACCATATGTCAACTCCTATGTCTACCTCACTAGAGGATATCAGTCCTCCATCCCCATAAACAAACTGAGGAAGTTCTCACCTCCTCCATAGGGAGAAATAGATGAGGTATCAATTACTAGTGTTCTTTCGACCATGATTTCTAATGATGGCGATTGTGATAATTGCGTAGTGGTGGCAATTGGAGTGGATTCGAATATTCCGAATATGATTTTTTCAATATCTTTTTTTGTTTTTTGTTTTTTGTTTTTGAATTTACCAATCAAGTCTAAATAAGCTTTTATAATGTTAGTAATCAAGAGAGTAATTATATTCATTTTTATATCATACTAGTTTATATTTAAAGCAATAAAATTAGTGAAAATACCAGAGAAGGGCCTAAAAAAGTAGGAATGCATCATATGCGTTCCAAAAAACTTAAAATATCATTTGTGTCCCATCTCATATAAAATTAGACAAAAATACATTTAATTCTCTTTCTCTTCCACTTTCATTAATCCTTTTTGATGTTTAACATCTTCTCTAGCATAATTTCTCTCTTCTTCTCCTCCTTCCTTTCTTCTTTCTTTATCAACATCATTCTTCTTTGTCTTCTTCTTCTTTTTCATTCTTCTTTTTCTTCTTCCTTCTTCTTTATTCTCTTTTCTACTATTTCTTCCTTCTCCGACGAGGAGCATAAAACTCTTTGTTGAAAAAGCAAACTTGTAGATTCACAGGTCCATAGCCGTGAGATATAATAATGGAAATCCTTGCAATTCATGATAATGACTATGAATTATGACAAGACAATAAGATGTGACTCGTGGTGATGTGTTGTGAGTCACTACGATACATTACTCTGTGGATATGCAAATCTATTGGTCCCTTTTTTTTTTTACTAATAGGTTCATACTCCTTGTCAAAAAGGAAGATAAAGATGAAAGGAGAAGAAGAGGAAGAAATGAGAAGAAAGAAGGAGGAAGAAATGAGAAGAAGCGAAATACGAGAGACACTAGTTGGAGAAGAAAGAAATTTCACTGGCTAAGATACTAGATGACGGAGAAGATGACTATAGGTGGAAAAGAAGTTATTTTTTTTCAAAGGTTATTTTTGTCCAAAATAAAAACTTTGGCATACAAACTATCATTTTAAGTTTTTTGGGACATAAATAATCTTTTTCTTTTTAGGTCAATTTTTGTTTATAACTAAAAAAATTATATTAACTTATATCTTAATAATTTAATATCGACACACAATTAAATTTATAAAATCAAACTATCGACAATAATCATAGAACAATTCATTTTTATTTTTCATATGCATAATTAAACAAATACCAATATTTGAATAAATATTTTCTTATTAAAAATGTTTTATTTATTGCACAATTTTTAGAAATTTAAAATTATATATTCAGAAAAATTCATTTTTTCGGATTTGAATTTGCTTTAAAGATGAATCAAAGATTGGGGCGAGGAAGCGTAATCGGCGGGGAGATGGACGATACCAATTTTGTAAACAGTACTACATAGTTGAAAAAACCTGTTATGAATGGTCAAGGGCATATTAGTCATTTAGGAATCTCGGGCGTCCGTTTCCCCCGAATGGTTTAGGTTACGGTTAAACCGAAACAGCGTTGATTTTCCACATTTGCCCCCCAACTTATAATCCTCACTTCTTCTCCTTTGGCCACAAAAACCACAAACAAACCCTAACCGAACCCAAATACGGGTATCTCTGCAGTTTTCACTTTCGCAATTCACTGTAAGCTCCGAAACCCTAATGATCTCTTTTTTTACGTTTCTATTTCTTGTATTTGCATTGAAATCAAAGTCTTTTTCCGATTCCGACCTCTAGTTATATTCCGATCCGAACCCACCGGGTTTTGAATCGGTTTTCTGACCCAGTCGCTTATAACCCGTTTCATCTCGATTGGGTCTCTCGGATCCTGACCGTCCGATTCGGCAGAGAACCAGAGACCCTGGGTCACGTTAATTTCCTCCGGTTGTTTTGATTTCCCGGGTCGACCCGGTCTACTGTGTGCTTGTCAATTCACGTATCTGGGTCGGTAATTGTCTGACCCGGGTAGCCTCATGGAAATTATTGTGCAGAATCGTAATTTTGATGTATTATTTGTTACCTGAAATTTTGAATTGAATGCGGTGCGGTTGTCATTGTGTTGAATGTAATCTTATTTATTTGATGTTTGGTTTACATGAACTAGTTCAGTGCTGGACTGATCAACTTTTCTGAAAAATATTTTAGCTTATGCTTATCAATGTCAACTTGTTTGGCTTCATCACATGTTTGTTCTGTGGATGTAGTTAACTGTTCTTATTATTGTTTTTTAAGAAATTTTGATAGATATGAAAGTAGATGCTTTTTGCTAACATGTTTATAGAGACAACTGTTTCTGTATTTTTTTTTAATTCTAACAGAAACATTGGTTAAAAGCAATTTAAGATGCATATGGTGAAATTAAGTGTTGGTGAAAATGAATTAAGTGCATGTTGAATCCTACAAGCTGGAAATGAGATGAAAATAATGCTTCTTGTTAAAAGTTTATGAAATGAATTTCTTATATTAGGATGGAAAGCTCGGAGTGATTGAATGGGCCTAATGTGAACAATGACATGCAATGCAAATCTAATTCTAATAGCGTCATCTGATAGTGCTGTCTTTAGCGTTACATAGAATGGAGTTTATGTTGCTGTGGTGGATACTTAATTTATATCTGTTTTTCCCTGTAATCTTTTCTTGGCAATGAAAGTAGCTTTGAATTGCAAAGCATGATTGAATTTCTGTTTGTGGAAATTTATATGTAATAAAAGGCAAGAAGCTTTAAGTGAATGGGATACGGTGTTTTGTTTCGACAATTGATAAAGGCTTATGATTTTTGCTCACCTCAATCTTCTCGTATGTTTGCATGGCTTCTGAATCACCCCAAAACCATATATTGTGGGAGAAGGGAAGTAGTTAGATGTATTAGGTAATCGGGATACAAAATTTTGGACCGTTCAACCTTTTGCCTGTTTGGATGATTTGACAGTCAAAAATTGCTATTCGGATGTTAATTTTTTTAAATCATTTTTAAGTCACTCTGATTATTCTTGGGCCATCTTATTCTTTATTGATAGCTGTGGAAATCTTTAATGATTCTGAGGCCTTTTGGCGTCTCATAGAAAACCTGATATAGTTGGAAGATTTGATGAAAGACATGATAAATGTTTTGATGAACTCCTCTTTGTTAGTCTTCCCTTGACCAAATTTTAAAGGAAAAGGCCCCGTTTCTTGTGAAAAATTAGAAAAGTTTTGATATATATTTTCTGAATATACCTTGCAGTATCCCTTGCATTCTTATCCTACTTCTTTTTAAACATTTAGGATTGTGACTGGTTTCATCATCCTGGATATGTTGCTGATTTTGTAATAGTAGAAATATTGTTATAGTTTCATTCTGTTGTGCTGTAATATGTTAATGATGCATTTTATGTGTTTTTGTTAAATTATCAGGTTCGCACCATGGATATGTCAGATGCTGTTATAATCAATTCTAGCAGATTGAAATCTGTTGTTTGGAATGATTTCGATCGGGTGAAAAAGGGTGATACCTGTGTGGCTGTTTGTAGGCATTGTAAAAAGAAACTTAGTGGATCTAGTACTAGTGGAACGTCACATTTGAGGAACCATTTAATTAGGTGTCAGAAAAGAAATAATCATGGCATAGCACAATATTGTACATCAAGGGGAAAGAAAAAGGAAGGAACCCTTGCCCTTGTGAATATAGATCAGGATCAGAAGAAGGATGAAGTGCTTAACATTGTGAATCTTAAATATGATCAAGAGCAGATGAAAAATGACACTATTAACATTGGGAGTAATAATTTGGATCAAAGGCGAAGTCGATATGATCTCGCTCGCATGATCATTTTACATGGCTATCCATTGACTATGGTTGAACATGTTGGATTCAGAGTGTTTGTTAAGAATCTACAACCACTTTTTGAACTTGTGACATCTAGCAAAATTGAGGCTGATTGTATGGAAATCTATGGAAAAGAGAAGCAAAAAGTGTATGAAATGTTGGACAAACTACCTGGAAAAATCAGCCTTAGTGCTGATGTTTGGGCTGATTCTGGTGATTCTAAGTACTTGTGTTTGACAGCACACTATATTGATGAAGATTGGCAGTTGAAGAAGAAGACTTTGAATTTCATTCTGATCGAGCCTTCTCAAACAGAAGACATGCATTCAGAAGTTATCATGACATGTCTAATGGATTGGGATATAGACCGTAAGCTATTTTCTGTGACATTTGATAGCGGGACTAGCAGTGACAATATTGTCTGTAGAATTAAAGACAGGCTGTCTCAGAACAGATTCCTCTATTTAAATGGTCAATTATTTGATATACGTTGTGCAACAAATGTTGTCAATCTAATGGTTCAAGATGCTCTGGAAGCTCTCTCAGATGTAACCCTTAAGATTAGGGAAAGCATTCGGTTCGTTAGATGTTCACAAAAGACGCAAGAAAAATTCAATGAAGTGGCTTTACAAGTTGGAGTTGAGAGTCAAAAGATCTTATGTGTTGATAATTCATTGCAATGGAACTCGACATATTCCATGCTTAAAGATGCGTTAGAATACAGGGAAGTGTTTTCTCGTCTTCAAGAGAATGAGCAAGACTACAAAATGTGCCCATCTGATTTAGAGTGGGAGAGATTGAGTGTCGTCATTGGCTGCTTGAAGCTTTTTGTTGAAGTTACTAATGTTTTCACAAGGAGCAAGTATCTGACTGCAAATATATATTTTCCTGAGATTTGTGATATACATCTGCAGTTGATTGAATGGTGCAAGAATCCAGATGAGTATGTTAGTTCTTTGGCAATGAAAATGAGAAGCAAATTTGATGAGTACTGGGATAAATGCAACTTGGGTTTAGCAGTTGCAGCCATGTTAGATCCTAGATTCAAGATGAAGTTGATGGAATATTACTATCCGCAATTGTACGGCAATAGTGCTACAGAGCTCATTGATGATGTTTTCGAATGTATTAAGACATTATACAATGAGCATTCTATTGGCTCTCCATTAGCTTCTCTTGAACAAGGTCTGGCTTGGCAAGTGAGTAGTAGTTCTGGCAGCTTGGCTAGTTCTGGAAAGGAGTCCAGGGATAGACTGATGGGGTTTGACAAATTCCTCAATGATACTTCTCAGGGTCAGGGCTCTAAATCAGATTTGGATAAGTACTTGGAAGAACCTCTCTTTCCTCGGAATGTTGATTTCAATGTATTAAATTGGTGGAAAGTTCACACTCCAAGGTATCCTATCCTATCTATGATGGCACGAAATATTCTGGGAATTCCCATGTCAAAAGTTGAATCTGAGTCAGCATTTAACATTGGAAGGAGAGTGCTGGACCATGATCGGAGTTTGCTAAATCCACCCCTTGTGCAAGCTTTGATTTGTTCGCAAGACTGGATGCGGGAGTGAACTGCAGAAGGTTTTATTTTATCTACTTGTTTTTAGCTCTCGGTTGTCAATCAACCATTTTTGTGTATCTTTTTGGAAAGCATCTCTCTGAGACTCCAGATCATGTGCTTCTGGCCATATTCTACTTCTGAGAATGGAATCAATTCTAAGCTGAACTGGCCACAGACCCAGATTTTATCTTTATATTTTGGTGAAATAATATTAGATTGCTGACATTTAGTACAATCCTAGTATTAGGTCAAGCAAGTGGTTGGATTTGGATGCTTATGAATGAAAGCACTATTAACTTGTAGTAGATTCTAAAGCTACATAATCCCTTGGTGAAATGTGTTTTTCTTTTTCTGTTCTTTTCTGTTCTTTATTTTATTTAATTTCTCTAGTCACTAGTTATATTAATATTTGTTTGAGTAATTAGTTAATGCTATTTAGCTCAAGATTTTTACTTAAAGACTTGTCTCCAAATGATAAAGTATGTGATTTATCAACTGTCATGTGAATATGAATGATGTGACAGATACAGATCATTAGCCGCATTATTAAGAGATGAGTGTTTGAGCAAAATAGCATTCATTTATATCGTTGGATCTGGTCGCTAGTGGGTATTCATCAGGTTGGCAAGTTTTTCTCTAAACTTACTTGCAAGAAACAAATTAGTCTTTGTTCAGAAACTAGATGAAGAATAAATATATCAATGTGTGGTTTGGAGGTAGTGGCGAAATTGAAGGTTTATATAATTGAAAGATTGAAGAGGGAGATTTGTCAGCCTGGAAACTTTGATGATGATAAATTTAAATTTAATTCCCGGAGAGATGTTGAAACTTCGAATACTGTTATTCGTGCCTCAAGGTTAAGCTGCTACT
Source organism: Dimocarpus longan (assembly GCA_022984855.1). Classification (NCBI taxonomy): domain Eukaryota; kingdom Viridiplantae; phylum Streptophyta; class Magnoliopsida; order Sapindales; family Sapindaceae; genus Dimocarpus; species Dimocarpus longan. Next base: position 20,930,843 of record CM041015.1, on the reverse strand, counting down.
AATTAGTATTCTTCGTAAAAAAAATTGAGGCATTTTGTACATGCTGAACACCATTGATTTTTTTATGGAATTTGTACATGATATTTTAGCTACAATATTCATATTCTACAGCTTTCCAGTACATTTCTTCTTGCTCCTCCACTCCTCCCTTTTCTTCTATCTCTTGCCATTTTTTGTTATCTCGACAAACGGTGTTTGACTGTTTATCTAATCACTCGTTCACACCTCTTTGAAAGACACTCCATTGGAAAAGAAAAGAATTGAAATTGCAAAATTAGATCAACAAGTACAATCTCTTGGGCAAACAAATCCAAATGCAAATATAGAACTGAAGCTTTAAGATTTTTGTCCTAACTAGCTTTACAAACTTGTCCTTTGCCTAACAAGGAGCGTGTGGATTCGAATATCATACCGCACAAATGTTCTCAAATTACCGCTTGATCTTTTTGTGTATATAGATAAATTACGTTTAAGTCACTTTAAAATGATAAAGACAGTTTTTTCTTTAGAATGAGGGTTATTTCTTCTAATTTCTCGAGAACATATTATAATAAAAAATGTCGTGATTCGAGCCGTATCATTAGTGTCCTATTATAGTGATCCTGGTAGTTTTAATTTGCATGAGTAATATTAAAAAAAAAGAAAAAAAGAAAAGAACCTTGGCTTACCGCCTTTATATGTTTCTCGTTTAAAGATTACATCCCTCTTAATCTTTGTAACCCTTAGTATTTTAAATATAGGGGTGCTACTCTTTCAATACATATTTTACTTTGTGAACTTAAAATTTAGAGCCATTTTAAAGAGGTTGATTTATCATATTTTTTACAACTTAAATCAATCACGGTAAGTATATGTGCGTGTATATATTAATTATCAAATTGTAATTATTTTTTTTTTAATTTTTAATTTTTAATTTTTAAGTTTGACATTACAAAACATCATTAGTATTATTTTGTCTCTACATTGAACATTTCAATTCCTTTTTTGGTAAAATTTTATAATCCCATTGAAATAAGGGAAAATTACCTTCAATCATCTTTTAATTTTTACACAAAATATTTTACCTCAACTACTTTTCAATATATATATATATATATATGTGTGTGTGTGTGTGTATTTGTATTCATACTATGTAAAATAATTATATTTAAAAAATAAAAACAAATATACTAATATATATATATTTTTTTAAAAAATGAGTTGTTAAAATCTAACTTAAACATCTTCTATAATGGTATTAACACTTAATAAACATTTGTTTTATGAATAAAATAAAATAACAAATAAATACAACATCTATTCTATTTTCTTAAAAAATTTCTATGTAAAGTATTTATTAACTCATCAGTTTAAAGTAAATTTTGTTCTATATTAATTAAAATAATTTGGTTGGAAGAAATAAGTTTCAATAGGGTATTAATAATAAGTGTAAAAGAATTGTGAAAACAATGATAAGAATGCAGAGTAAAAATGTTTTGCAAAAGTATAAACATTTGTAAGGGTATTTTGTACTAGCTTAATTATGTCATTTTAAGTAATTTGATGTATAGATACTTAAGTGTAATTCTCATAAAATAAAAGCTCAAAACAATATATACATACATACACATACATATATATATATATATAAAATTATGACTAGATAATTAACAACCAGGTGTAAATTATGCATCAACATAGGAATTTAAATCTAGATAAAATAGATCTTCTAAAATTTATAAAAATTATATGCAATGAATGTATAATTAAATTATTGAAATTAAAATCTAGATAATATAGGTGTCCTAAAATTAATAAATATATAATTAAATTATTTAAAAAATAAAAAATTCTCATTAGTTGAGGGGGTCATGGCCCCAGTGGACCCTCCTCTCTCCTCGCCTCTGGTTATAAGGTCAGCCTGACTAATTCAAGTAGGCCTAGTGATATTAATATATATATATATATATTAATATCAGTATCTCTTAACTTTAAAAAGTTAAGACGAACCAGTCAAATTTATCAATTATATTCTTTCTCTTAAAACAAATTCACTCTCCTATTTAATTCAAATGTAATGGATGAATTTGATTGATTTGTCTTAACTTTTTAAAGTTGGGAGTTATTGATGATAAAATTATTATATATATATATATATAAACATGGACACTATGGCCAATAAGGCTCCAAATTCTCATCCTCATTTAGGATTTTTTGATGATTGGGGTTGCAGATGAGGGGTCGAACCAAGAAAGTCCACCTCTAATCCAAATGGGGATGGGGAAGGGAGAAGCCATCCCTATCCCCATTTCTACCATTTATAAATTGTATTATATAAATATAAAAATATTTATATTTAAAATTAATAAAGAAATTTACTTTAATAATTTTTAATATGTAATTTATTAGACACTCATGAGCCTAGTAATTAGTTTGTCATACATGATATAGTGACTCATTATACACTCCAGTTAGCTACAACCACCAAATATCCGTGTTTTTTTTTTCTCCTATGTTTTGGATTTCATAGATTGAAATATTGTAAACTTAATTTCTCAATATACTATGAAATTATTTTTTGAATTATATATATATATATACATATAGTGGTTCTATAGTCAATACTTTCTAATTTTAAAAAAGTTAGGATAAAAAAAAATCAACCATCCATTAGATCCGATGGACCAAAAAAAAAAAAAAAAAGATAAAAACATAAATAAATAATTATCATTTAATTATTATCCAAAAACTCATGAGGTACTTCTTATGATAATAATAATCAAAAGATAATTATTTCTTTATATTTATATTTTATTTTTTATGTCCATGAGATTTAGTCCTAATTTTTTTAAAGTAAAAAGACGGTGACTGTAAAGCCACTATATATGTTTGTGTACACACTCACACATATTGGGTCAAACGGGTGAAATGAGGATAGGAGAACATGAATGTAGATATAGAATCATTTTTTTTTTTTTTTAAATTATGAGACATTGATTATAGAACTACTATGTGTGTGTGTGTCTGTCGATGAGAAAAATGAGGGAACATGGGAGAATAAGAATGGGGATGTAGAACCACTTTGTGAAAGTTAAAAGACACTGATTATAGAATCATTGTTTATATATATGTATATATATGTGTATGTATACACACACACATTCGGCCAAATGGGTGAAATGAAGATGAGAAAAATGAGGAAAAATGGGAGAACAAGAATGGGGATGGGGACCTACCCCTAAATACCCTAATCCCTATTTCTTCCAAACGGGGATTTGAATAAGGAAAAGAGAAGGTGAAAGAATGGAGATGGGGAAGGGGATGGGGTTTGCCTCTATTGGCATCCCTCATTGACACATGTCAGAATATGTTCTAATGAAAATAAAAGACAAAAAAAACCCTAGACTACATAAAATACAATTCGTTTTCTTCACAAACATTGCTTTCTATTATTTCTCATCGCTTCATCTTAAAGTTATTATCTTTTTTTTTTCCTCAGTTATCGCTCTACGATGCTTGTCGTCATCGTCAGTGCTATGGATCATCCGTCTTCAATGATTTTCAAATTATTTGACTTAGGTTTACATTTTATTTTTATTTTTTCAAATGATACTAGTATATATTCTCTCTTAGAGTCCTTTATATATATATATATATATATATATAACCAAAGAACTACTGACTTATTTAACTAGCATCAAATAAATGAAATGAGTTTTAGTAACACAATTATACTGTTTACATATTTTAATAATAAAATTACTATATATTCTCTCTTAGAGTTCTATATATATGTATATAAAACTAAAGAACTAGTGATTTATTTGACTTACACCAAATAATTAAAATGGGTTTTAACAGCATGATTATACTGTTCACACATTAATAACAAAATTACCCTTTTTTTCAAAGATTAGCTCTTAATGAGAAAAATAAAAGGAAAAAAACAGACAATCATGAACTCAGGGAGAAGCAAAGCAATGAAAACAAAAAAGCAAATAAAATTACATGGCCTCTTCAACAAGTTTCTCTAGAAACCCATCAAGCCCCCGTGCAACTTTGTCTAGGTGGGCACTCAAACCATTGAAATAAATTACCCATACGAGCCAATAAGAAATGTAGTCAGTCATATTGAAAACCCCAGAAGTTCTACTGTCTTTTCCAGAAGTTCTAATAACTTCTTGTTCTCTCCATCCACTAATCCATCACTACCCTTCTCTTCTGCTCTTCTGTTAGATTAAGATTGAACCCTTTGGTTATTCAAGAGATGTAACATATAAACTTTTCATTTGTCTCAAGTACTCACCTAAGATGCCATGGCTATGTCTTTGCTACCATATACAAGTTTCTTAGGTGCGATTGATTTGGATTGAGTGCAAAGACTAGATTATGAGTTTTCATGAGTTGCAAAGAAGAAACCGGCGGTTCGCGAAGGCGTCAGACACGACAAAATCGAATTCACGAACACAACTCCCCCTCTTTCTCTTGTTTTCTTTCTCTTTTTATCTTTGTCTGTTGTTTTCGCTGTTGCGTGCGAACTGAAATAGAGCAACTGTTTGTTCTGATTGCAGAAGAACGGGTTGCAACAAAGAATGGTGTCACTGCTGCTGCTTGTTCCTCTATTTCAGAACTGGTTGCAGCGAAGAATGGTAGCAACAACAAAGGAATGAATTCAAGCCACAAATGAGTTCCATGTTTTCATTACAGTGTTTGATTGGGTATTATTATTTCGTAATCTGTAATTAATACAGTCCTCATTTGGCTGTTTCTGCCAATAATAATAATAATAATTATTATTATTATTTTTTGCAATCGCTCAAGTCCAATGTCCATTCCGATTGGAAATTTCAATTTTGGTAAGCTGCATCACGACAGACTTATAAAATTCTTATATGTATAAGACGGAAAAGAATGGTGTTGTTACTGCTGTTTGTTCCTTTGTTTCAGAACTGGTTGCAGTGAAGAATGGCTGCAGAAACAGAGGAATGAGTTCAAGCCACAAATGAGTCCCATGATTGACTCATTTCATGTAAGTAGAAATGAGTCAATATTGACTCATAGCAATATTGGCTTTTCATTTAAGTAGATGCTAATAAAATTCAAGTTATTTCTTAGTGCTAATCAAACAAGTCACCAATTTTAAGGTGCTATTGCATGGAATTTACACTTCCTCGTATTATTTCTTAATGTCCATTTTATGTTTGATTTTTTGTCTAATTATGTTTGAGTGTATTTATATTGCCTTACGCAAGTAATTAGCATGTAATGTTTGAACCTTCAGATTCGAGATTATATTTTGATTTTTATGCAAAAGCTTGGATTTTTATTCTTTCGATTAAGCATAGACTTTGGGTACACGTCATTTTTATTATGATCGAGTGCAAATGCTCGAAAATTCAAAGATCAGTGTTGGTTTATGTAAGTAAATTTGAAATGTATTTTTATTCAAAAAAAAATTGAAATGTATTTTTATTTAAACAAAATTTTTTGTTTTATATGTGGGTTAATCTGTACACAAAATTATTATTATTTTTTATTTAATTTGTGCAGAAAATTATCCTTATATAAAATTTTATAACTCACAAGAAATAAGATGATATTATTTCTCTTGAATTTTATTGTTGATAGTACATTTTCATTATTATTATTATTATTATTCCTTTTTGTTTTATGCCATTTGCATTTGAACAATCTCTATTTTATTTATTTACTTTTAGATTAATAAACTCTACTTTATGTTGTATTTTAATTTTGGATGAAATCGAATGGTAGTGTTTTTGTAACTTAACTAAGGCTCAAACTGATAACTCAACCCCACCCAGCTAATATTAAGCCGGGTTGAAGACTGATTAGGTTTAATTGGGTGCAGAATTTGGACTAAAGTTTTTCAACCCAAATTTGTCGGGTGGGAAGATTTTAAGCTGAATCCAATTCAACCCATCGTCCAATTAGGCCGGTGGGTGTCGAGGTTTCTTTGCCAAAATCAAGAAATCCACCTCACCTCCAGACTTGTAGTTCAATGTTGTCATTTAACTTTATTGGGACCTAGTTTGACTTTTGGCGATGACAAATCTTACCATTCAGATTTTTCGGAAAAAGATTACAAAAAAAATTGATAACTTTTAAGTTCCTTTAAAATAACATGATATTTAATTTAGAACACTTAACGAAAAAGGTTGAGATCAGGGAATACTACAGAAGATATATAACCTAAAGCAATACTGAGTAAATTTGATCGACTTCCACAAACCCGAATTATTGAAAATCGAAAGGACTTTGTCAAAGAAATTATCTAAACTAGGAACAACCAACATATTAATAACCAACATAATAATAATAATATATTGACACTAATGATTAGAAGTCTCTCAAAATCTATGTAGATGTCCAATACAAGTATTGTGGAATAATGCTACAGACTGTCGTAGACTGGTAGTTGTGGTCCCTTGTACACACACAGCTTTAGAAATGGATTATTGCTTGCGCTTGTGCCTTGATTTCCAAGTGGCAATGAAGAAAAAGGTCATTTCATGATTTAACAGTACATTTAGAGAGGCCATATCCCATGCACAAAAGGGGTGCTTTTACTTTGGAGAAAATCTTCCATGAGATTTTCTCCTTTGAAGATTTTCTCTGTACTTCGTTCCATTCCAAATCTATGAACACGTTACATGTACGTGGGATTCGACCAATCAATTAATTGATCCTGCTCAAACTTTCCATCCCGTTTTGAACAAGTCATTTCAATTTCCAAAGTTCTTCAGAGCATTACGAGTGGTGCGCAACTCTTCCGCTTGACCTGCCATAATGGCATTTTTAGTCTTTATATTATGAAAATTTAATAGTAAATGTTAAATTTATATGTAGGTTACATATTACATGTACAATTGACTTGATATTGTTACATCACTGTATTATATATAATATGACAATTTGTGATATTTGTCAGGTTGCTTTTCAAATTTAATTATCTTCTTTTCGTTTGGTTTCAATCTTCTTGTGTATATTAATTGTCCGAGCATTGGAGCATAGAATTAAATGCATTCCGCGCAATTTTCATGAATATAGTATAATATTAGAAAACCTTTAGGTCTCGCTAACATGACATTAAACTAAGTTGTTATAGGATGCATATATGGTTGATGAGTCACATTCTAAAGTTTTTCAATGCCAATTAGGGTGAACCACTGTCCAACATATAGAATTTGATAGCGGTGAACACTCATGTAACTTAATAATGATTAGGTTTAAGTTGTCCATGCAAATAGCGTATGAGAAAATAAAGCGAAGGCATCTTCAATGTGCAGTACCTGATACTCCGTAATGAGTTTAAATTTGTATATGGACACTAAATACCTTCAGGGAACACAAGTAATTTTGAACTCAATTGAAGTATCAAGCACCAATTAAAACTAACATTAATAAGACAATAAGAGACCGTTGTGAGGTATAGTCTATAATGTGCTGTTGTTGTTGTTGTTCTATTTTTTTTTTTCAAATACCTTAAACGGTCAACTCACGTAAATCTCTGTATTATTTAGTGCACAGTGGCTCAAAGGATTGATATTTGATACGGAAGTCGTGTTTTTCTAACGAAATTAATTTTAATCAGCTAGGTTCCAAAACACTGCATAACCCATTAAAAAAACAACGTCACACTAGGGATAAAAGACACCATATATAAATTAACATGTTCAACTCTAGTTTGCATGACAGAATAAGTTGCTCAGGTAAGGGGTGCGAGATCATCAAATTTCTTGAGAGAAAACACTTTGCTCTTAAGAGATGAACCCTCAAACACTTTGGAGGGGATGTGAGACAGCGCGCATGATTTGGAACCTAAAGGTGAAGAAAATTGAAGGACAGAGGTATATTTCTTTGTATTACTATGTTTATCAGAGTTTGTTGAATTGATTGCTCCTATACTTGTCAAAAGTTTACCTTAAGTTTTAAATTCTATAATTGGACAATTTTCTTTTAACTTGAATATTTATATTTGATGGTAACTAACATGGTATTGGAGGTTTCTGGTTCAAACCCTGTTTTCCCCTCGAGTCTTAAGTATTATAGTTGGACAATTTTTCTGTCGACTTAAGCTTGTTGATTTGAGTATTATAGTTGGACAATTTTTTCTGTCGGCTTAAGCTTGTTGATTTGAGTATTATAGTTGGATAATTTTTTTGTCAGTTTAAGCTTGTTAATTTGGTGATAACTAACAATACTGATGCAACCAAATTAGTGAACCATATAATAAGTCATCTTCTCATTTTCATTGGTGTGTTTTCTAGTTTATTTATCTTCATTGTTTGTCGGTTGACATCTAAACAAGATATTTTATTGGTTTAATATCGATAAACACATGTAAATAGAACAACAACATGTATATGTACATACTGTTATTCATATCTTATCTGAATTAATAATAAGAAGCACTTATTGACATGAGGACATGTATCTGGTTGGCATCTTTCCTATGTACCACACTCGACCTATTTCTAGTCTTTCTAAGTCGTTGAGAAGAATGTTTTCTTCTACAGTGTAGTAAGTAATGATCAACAAATTGATGATTGATGTTCTACCCTCTATTTCGCGTTGCATTTTGTTCCTATTCGTAAAATGAGAATAAAATATGTATTTCACAATATTTTATAATGTCTAACATAAAGCCTATTTATAGGTAAGAGATTAATCTATACATAAAAACAAAATAATATATTGAATGGAAAATATTGATTTGATTGATTTACTTCGCTTGTATATTAACATGCCCCCACAAACTCAAGATGGTGAGATGGATGCAAGTTTGATTTTGGCAACCAATTCATGAGAAACATCCTGGGTGATGAGCTTTGGTGAAGATATTAACGGGCTGATCAGTAAAAGAGACCGAATGAAGTTTAATCGTGTCCTGATGGACATGTTGCCGAATAAAATAACAATCAATTTTAATGTGTTTGGTACGTTTATGAAAAACATCATTGTGGGCAATTTGAATAGCACTATAATTGTCACAATAAAGAAGAGTAGTCATGACATGATGAACTCCCATATTTGTAAGTAACCAGTGCAACCAAACAAGTTCTTGAGTAGTATTAACAAGACCTTGATATTTAGCTTTAGTATTGGATCAAACTATAACAGTTTGTTTTTTGCTATGCCATGAGATGAGAGAATCACCAAGAAAGGAGCAGAAACAAATGGTAGATCGTCGATCAATAGGATCACCAGCCTAATCAGCATTTGAGTAAACATGTAACTCTAAAGAAGAGTTAGCAAAGTAGTGAAGCCTATAAAACACCATGCCTTTATGATATCGTAAAAGATAAAGAATAGCAGCAAAATGAGTGGAATGGGGAGCAGACATAAACTGATTAACAACATGCACGACATATCCAATATCTAATCGAGTCACAGTCAAATAAACAAGATTACCTACAAGCTGTAGATAAAAATGGGATCATTAAATGGAGTACATTCAAAAGACATTAGTTTAACATTAGCTTCTAAGAGATTAGTACTGATTTTATTATCTGTTAAGCCAATACGAGCGAGAAGATCTGAAGTGTATTTTGCTTGTGAAAGATAATAACTATCAGAATCAAAAGGGACCTTAAGACTAAGAAAATAGTTGAGAGAGCCAAGATCTTTCATCTCAAATTGTTGTTGAAGATAAGTCTTAAGGTCAGAGATATCGGCAATATCGTCACCTATAATGATCATTTCATCTACATAAAGTAATAAGAAAACAGAACTATGAATGATCTTGCGAAGAAATAGTGCAGAATCATAAGAGCTGAAATCAAAACCAAACTGCATAATAATGGAAGAGAATTTGACAAACGAAACTCTAGGAGTCTGCTTTGGTCCATATAGTGCCCGACGAAGATGACGAACCTTGTGTGAATGGTGTGGATACCCTGGTAGTGATGTCATATATACCTCTTTAGTAAGATCCCTACTAAGAAAGACATTTTTTTACATCTATTTGAAACGTATTCCACCATTTGATTACAGCGACTGCTAGTAAGCTATGGATAGATGTCTTGCAACTGGTGTAAATGTTTTCTCATAATCAATACCATACTCATGGGTAAAACCTTTGGCGACGAGATGAGTTTTATGTCATTCAACAGATCAATATGACTTTGTTTTGATTTTATATATCCATTTGCATCCGATAGCAGATTTATTAGAAGGAAGATCAACCATGTTCCAAGTATGAGTCTTCTCAAGAACTTGCAATTCTTTAGTTATAGCTTACTGCCAAACATAATTAGTATTGGTCTCTTTATAAGATTAAGGCTCATACAGAGAAAGGATTATAGAAAAACAATGAAAATCTCGAAGGGTTATAGATAGTATACAGAGAAAGGATTGTAAAAAAACAACGAAAATCTCGAAGAGTTATAGATAGTTTCTTTTCTCTGTTAGAGCGACGAGGCGGAGGAGCAATAGATGAGATTGGGTAAGATGACTCTGGTGTAAGATGAGGAGGTACAACAAGTAAAATTGGGCAGGAGGAGTTTGGTGCAAGATCAACATACGAGGTGTGACTGTTTAGGAATCAGTCGGATATCATCAGGAGGATCTGCTTAAGTCTCATGAATACTTGAATCTCTATCATCAGGAAACAAATAAATAGTAGAATCGACAAAAAATTTATGAGGAGAAGTGTGTGATGTGTGAAATTTGGATATGAATGAAAACATCTTATGTTCCTAAAAAACAACATGAAGAGAGATGCGAAGGCGATTTGAGATAGGATCCCAACAATGATAACTCTTATGCTCAATGTCATAGTTAAGAAAATAACACAAACAATCCTAATGTAGTTTGTTCGTGAGGATGAAGAAGAATAAAGCAAACACATCTAAAGACTTTCATATGGTAATAGTTCGAAAACGTGTCATACAGTCATTCATAAGGAGTTTGATTATCAATGATTGAAGATGGAACATAATTGATAGTATACACTGCTATTGATGCAACTTCTCTCCAAACTTTTCAGGACAAGAGACAGATATGAGAAGTGCACGAATAATTTCAAGAATATGTCTATATTTGTGCTCAACATGACCATTCTGTTGTGATGTACTAGGATATGAATGATGACATATAGTACCCATTTCACTCAACAGATTAAGAAATACGGTATTCGATATTTTATGGCATTATCAGTGCATAAAATTTTGATAGTTTTGGAAAACTGAGTTTGAATTATTTGAATTATTTGAATGAAATCAAAATAAATTTTAGATAAGTTAAATATATTATGCATAAGATAAAGTCATGTATAATGGGCATAGTCATCCAAAAAGATAACAAAATACTTAGATCCTCCCATGGTAGTAGTTGGTGAAGGTCCCTATGATATGACTCAACCCAACTCATATCTCGAGTTTGGGAGGATCCCATGAAAATTGGGGTCTTTTGAATTTAAATATGTATTTACTAAAAAATTCTTTAAAATAATTATCATAATTCTGGAAATTTCTTTAATCGAAATAGAAATCGAACAAATCTATAATTTTTAAATTTCTCATGCTGACAACTCATAACTAAACATATAGAATAATTCTCTAAAATATGTAAAATGATTATTAATTTGTAAAACTATTTTGGAAATAAACTTACAAAAGTTGGTAAATAAAAAAACAGTATACACAATTTCAACTGTTTATCATTATTTAGCCCTTCTCATAATATGTTATAATCTGCACAAATTTACAGTGGATATCTAAAAAATGGTTTTATAAAAGAGTGAGTCTAATGTCCAGTGAGTGGACATAATTTTTCAAAAATATTTCTAAATAAAACATAACATTTTTCTGATAACAAAAACTGCTTAATGAATCATATGATTTCGCATCTGAAATAATAAAACTAAATGTGAAATATGATCTCATAGTAAAATTGTAAACTTTTATATAATCTTTCTAAAATATTTCTAAATAATACATAAAATTTATAATTGATAACAAGAACAATTTCAATGATTCATAGATAATTAAATTTGGAAATATAATTGAATGTAAATCGCATATAATTATAAAAATTATAAAACTGAATATAAATTTCATATCATTTTGTAAAACTGTCAACTTTTATATAATTTATCTTTATAACTTTAATAATATAAAAATAGAATTTAAAATCGGTAAAATCTTTCTAGAAATCTCTTTCTGTAAGTCTAGTATTCTGTAAATTCTCATTCTGTATGTATAAAATATGAAAATCTATAATCTGTAAAACTTTTCTAAAAATGTGATTTTAGAATTTTTTTTTTCTCTACACCAAATTAGTACTTGAGGAACTCTACTATACGTGATGGAGATATTAAACACTCACGCAGAGGCAGGGGATAACCTCTGCTATCCACATACTGGACGACTCAATGACTCATCTTTCTAACTTCTACACTAGCATATGATAGGCGAACTCTAAGTCTTACTCATGTGATGCGCGTCTGACCGTTAGAGGAGAGGGTGCACTTTGGAATTCCAAAAGCATTTTTATTTCTCTTTCTTTTCTCCAATCTTTTCTAAAAACATTTTTGTAAGGAAAATTTCAAATAAAATTTTTGTAAGACTTTCCATACTAAAAATTTAGCTTCCAACCAAAAATCTTATCCATGCATATTCATATCAAAATCATAGTTTTTCATGAAATTTATAAAACATGCTATAAACTTTCATAAATAGATTAGTTTATTTATAAATTATATAACATAATTTAATTTATTAATTTGTAAAACACACATTTGAAACTCAATACAATTTATAAAGTTCACAAATCATCAAATATACTTTAAAATATCAAAAAGACATAGTTTCTAATTTATAAGTCATGAAGTATGCTTTAAAATCACAAAACATAATCTTAAATCATAAAACTAGTTTTACTTTGTAAAATCATAAAACTAGCTTTGGAAAGTACTCCACACAAAATATAAGATTCACAAATCATCAAACATAATTTAAAATCACTAAAAGGTATAATTTTTAATTTTATAACTATAAGATATATTTAAAATACACAAGACAAAATCTTGAATTTATAAACTACAAAGTATACTCCAAGATTTCAAAACAAAATTTATCTTTCATAAATCACAACTCTCATATTAAAATTTATAAAAACATGATCTAGAATTTATAAAACATAATCTAAAATTTATACTTTAAAAGTCTCAAAACATATTTTAAAATCCGTATCTCATAATACATACTTACTAATATAATCCACTTTTCTCAAATATTGAAACATAATTCAAAATCTTAATATATATTTCAAAACCTTAGAACATACATCAAAATTCATAAATTACAAAACATATTTAAATCTCAAAACTAATAAAAGTTGAAACATAATAAAAACACTTTCATAAATCAAGTTAAGAGAAAGTATCTACTCATTAGGTTACTCCGAAGCCTTATGAAAATCCTCTTGCACTTATCTTCTCCTTGAAACTATTTCACCTAAAACAACATTAAAAACTTATTTATGATTTACAAGAGCTAGACTTAAGAAAATTAATTCTAACTTGGAACTAATTTCTCACTACAATTCATTCTCCAAACCTCTTTGATTTCCTTCATCTCTTCTTATTTCTCCTTCCTTTCCCTTGATTTTCCTCTCTTCTTCTGGGTGGTGTGTGTTCGACCAAGCTTAGAAAATATGGTGGGAGTTGCTGTTAATTTCATATGAAATCACATATTTACATATTCTTATGCATAACCACAAATTGATACACTTAATCACCTTATCCACCACTCACTTTTTCATAAAATCTAATCAAATGTCATTTTGAAATTCTAACATTGCCCTTCCCATAATATTTCATTTCCATTATTGTCATTTCTAGATAATTCTTTCCTTTTTCCATCAATTGCCCTTCAAAAATCCCATAATCCATTCTCTTTTGTGGTGGACAATTTTACATTTCTTACATACTTATTCTTTACAATTCTATCCCTCTCATATTCTCCTTTTTACATGTTTGTCCTTAAATGAGTTTATTTAGAAAAATAATTGAATGTGTTTAGAAAAGAAATTGGGTCATACTAGTTCTAATTGGGCTTATTTGAATTATTTTCATTTTTTCTTTGGGTTCCTTAATATAATTTCTAATTGAGCCCTTTATAATTTTTGTTTGAACCCCACCTAAACTTCATTAAGAGCTACAAGTGTATATATATATAACCTATTAGATGGGTTCAATTCGGGGTGTTACACCCTAAATATCTTAATGGATTAAGTCAAAAGGTGTCTGAGAAACTGAATCACTATTATAAAAAAGTAATGATGATGTTTGGATAATTGATATGATAAGCAATCAATATGATCATCAGTTATAGAGTCTAAATGTTCACTAAATAATAAAGAACACAAACGACAAAAGGAAGTATAACCTAACCGTGAGTGTCAAAGACTTAATGGTAAAGATGAAGAAGTAGCGGCAGACTGATAGGGAGATGAGACCCATGAAGGTAGTTAAAGATGAATGAGCTCAAACAAACGTCCGACTTTACGGCCTATCTCATGAATCTTCTTCGATTGTAGATCCTACACATGACAACTAAAAGAAGTAAAATGTACATTAAAACCAAGTTAACACAACTAACCCACTGAGATAAGATTTAAGGTAAGTTTAGGAATGAAGTATGTATTTTATAAAGATAAATTATCTGTAGAGATCTTATCTATATGTTGAACATACATGGATGAACTATTGGCTATAAAAATAATAGGTAAAGAGGAAAAGGATGATTGTATAGAAAAATATATAGGGTCAGAGGTCGTGTGATTACAACAAGTTGAATCAAAATATCAAAAGGAATTACCTGTTGACACAGAAGGAGAAGCAATGGATTAATTATCAGATTTAAAAATGATTTGATGGAGCATGGATGTAAAATCGTGAACTAAGATAGAAGAGGAACCAGCAGTATCCGATGTGTCATTAGCTATAGCCGCAAGAAATTTTTGATTGTTTTGAGAAGCTTTGAGTGAAATACTCTTTGATATGGTTGAAAATCCTCTAATAGTAGTATTCCGAGGACAATCTTGATTGTAGTGCCCTGATCTAATTTTGTGGCAATACTTACAGCATTTTGTAGGGCAATGAAGAATATCATGTCCTGACAACTTGCAATAATGACAAATGGATGTCTTCCATGAATTCTCCTTAAAGAAACCAAATAAATAAGCCCAATAAAATATATATTATCAAGTCCAATAAACACCAATAAACCACCACGGCAGCAAGCCCAATAAACCAATAAGCCCAATGATAAATCAACCAGATAGACCAAAGAAATTGAAGAGAGGAGTGGTGTGATGACAGCGATGATGTGGTGAAGCAGAATGTGAGGGAATGGTTGTGAATGGAAACAAAAAGCAATGTGGAATGAATGGGGCGGTGGTGCGACAGCAGAACTGTGACCGGACGGCCGTGCGTGCAGTGGAAGGAGACCAGAACCAGATTAGAATAGACCAGTTGGTACACGACAGCAAACCGTGGAGAGAGATCAACAGCTGAACAGCTCATGACTTGTGTGGTGGTGGGAAGGAACCAGGTGCGACAGAGAGAGATCTGGCAGCAGCGGCGATGAACAGAGATAGAGACCGGAGCAGTGAGAGATTAATAGCAGAAGCTTGGTGGCGCAGCGACAATGACAATGGCAGACGAGGCAACGAGCTGAGTGATGGCCGCGAGTGATCAGATGTGAGCAGAGAGACCAGACCAGATTGAGACGAGCAGACCACCACGCTAAATGCAACGGCAATGAAGGTGGTGACGATGTGAAACACTACCAGACCAGGCAGCAGATCGATGTTCGTCAAGGACAGAAGCAGGAATGATGAAACTGACCAGGTGGTGGGGTGGTTGACTGCAGGTGGTGTAGACGGTGGAGGATCAGAAACAGGAGGTGGGGTCGCTCAATAGCAGAGGCGGCAATAGATGAAAAACTGGAAATAGGTGGCTGCTGGTGTGTTTGAGTGGTGGCAGCAGCGGCGGTGATTTGTTTGGTTGATACAGAGACTAGAACCTTAGCTTGTAAAATGAGAATAAAATCTGTATTTCATAATATTTCACAACGTAGCCTATTTATAAGAGAATAATTTATACATGAAAATAAAATAATATATTGAATGAAAAATATTGATTCGAATTGATTGACTTTGCTTGTATACTAATACTATTGATTAATTTATTAATTCTTTTTGACAATTCATACTTGCAAATATGAATGGATAGAAAAATCATAATTAATAGACCCGAACAGTTCCGATTCAAAATTCTATGCTCAGGTTGGTTTTCTTTTTAGGGTCAAGTCTATTTGGTGTTGAAATATGGAATCAGGAATTTTTTTTTTTTTTGGTTGGGGTTTCAAGTCGTTTAGGATCTCTAAACAGACAGGCAGACACAACTTGAAACCAAATTATTTGAAATATATATTAGGGAAACTTTCATTCATCCCTATGATTTCAGAAAATATCAAAATTTTAATTATTTATTGAAAATAGCTCACATCTTCTCTAAAGTTTCCAGAACATATTAAAATGGTCATTCTCATCAGTCAACTAACGGTTAAACTAAAAGTTGACCATAGTTGATAGGGGTAATTTGGATAGTTTATAATACAAATTATTTGATTGACACATGTATGGTTAGTATTGATTTCTAAAAAATAAATAAAAATGAAAACATTAATGAAAATTAAAAACTAAAAAAATTAAAAAATAACTACATGAAAATTAAAAAATGAAAAAAAAAAGATGACTTGGTTGAACAAAATTGGTCAGCGATCTAGAACCAGTGGCCAATTTGGTTCAATTAGATCGTTCAACCATGTGGTTGAACAAAAAAAATGAAAACAAAAAAAAAATGATGGTTAAACAGAAAAATGAAAAAAAAAATTCTTCCAAGAACCAGATCGTGATCTCACAATTTGGTTCTTGTACTATATCGTCTTTTAAGACAATGATTTATGTTCTTAGAACTCATTTTTTTTATTAAAAAAAGATTAAAAAAAAAAAAAGTTGTCTGACGTTCCTAAGATAATTTGGTTTGAAAATGATCTAATTTCAAAAACCAAATCGCCGTTTGACACTACAATTGCAATCGTAATCACAACTACAAGACACCACAACCGAAACACTAACGACACTATAAGATGAATATGGGGACCTATTGGGTCTCCATCACCGTTGCAACCTCAAACCATCTCTATCTCAACCCCAACCCTAATTGTCACCATATCAGTTGAACATCATTCCCTAATCCCAACCCTAATTGTCACCATACCGGTTGAACATCATTCCCTAACCCCAACCTTCGAACAATTGCATAACCTGTATAACCAAATTCAAATTCAAATCCCAAAAAAAAAAAAAAAAAAAAAAAACCACTAAAGGAGGGAGCAGAGTATATATAGGAGAGATTAGATAGAGAAAGTGAAGGAGGGAGAGGGAATAGAAAGGTGAATGATCTCGAACTAGATTTCTAGATTTTAAGATCATTGGAAGAATATGTTGAAATTTAAAAATAATTATTTTTTTCAATTAGTGTTTAATTTCTTTTTTAAAAGAAAAATAAATGAATCATATTCTTTTTTTTAAAAAATAATTATTTGACACATGTGAATTTTTTATCGATCAATTGACATTATAATATTTTAGTTTCATTAGAGGTAAAACGATCATTTTATATGATGGGAGGCAATTGAGTCTTTTTTATTTTTCTATTTGGTTTGATTGTTAGTTAACTAAAGGAAAGGATTATTTTGATATGTATATGAAACTTTAGGGAAGATGAGAGCTATTTTCAATTAAAAATAAAAATCTTGATAATTTTTAAAATCATAGGGACGAACACAAAATTTTCTAAAATATTAAAAACTAAATGATTTCAAAATTGAACCTAAAAACTAAAATTGTTAAAAAAAAAAAAAAAAAATAGAGCTTCTCCAATACTATTATATATATTGAATATTGATTTTCTATTAGTGACACATTAACATTTTTTTTTGGTGAAAATTTCAAAAACTAACCCTATTTCAAAAGCAAAAGTCATTTTTACTTTCTTCCAAAAGAAAAATTATTTTTAATCATTCAAACAAATAAATAACACCCAATATCCTTTGATTCTCAAAATACCTTTGTGAATAAATACCTAGTCATTAAATTTTCAAAAATACAGTGACAGGAGGCTTTCTTGTCACGGACGTTCTTAACGTGATAGGAGGCTTTTCTGTTATGCACCAACGTGACGAGAGGCTTTTTTATCATAGACCAACGAGATAAGAGAGCCTCCTGTCACGAGTGTCCATAATGGGGAGAGCCTTGATCACGTTGGTCCGTGGCAGAAGAGTCTCTCGTCATACTAAAAGCGTTTGTGATGGAAGAGCCCCCCATCATAGTCACCGTGACAGAAGAGTCTCCCGTCAAGATCCACTATGACAGAAGAGCCTCCTGTCATTCTAAAATATATGTCATATTCTCTTGATTTTATATTTTACAGTTAAGATGAGAGAGAATAATATCAATCTCCATATTTGTAAATGGTTGAAAAATTTGGGAAATACTTGTCAGCATTTCTAAGGGAGTTTCTCAATTAAGAAACACATTTTCATATTCTTTATTTATTTATTTTTTGTCACATACCTTTATATTTGAGTTAGATAATTGTATTAGAGAAGGTAGTTTTTACTTTTTTTTTCATTTTCTTATTTTTCTTAATTTTACTATCTATTTATTTTATGTGGCAAGAAATTCAACTCAAACATATAATTGCATTGGAGATGTTTAAAAATAAAATAACATTGCCCATCCCTTAGACCCTCTCCAATGAATACACCAAAACTCCATTTTAATGCATTTTCATGCTCCAACGTGAGCATCATTTTTATTCTTTCAAGATAAATTTTGGTGTTAATGAACAATGCAACACCAAATTTGGTGTGGATCTAAAAATTAATTTAATTAAAAATATATATTAAATTATTATAAAAAAATATATCATCTAAAATATTTTGTTGATACCTTTAAAATGAGTATAATATTGAATATATTTTAATATATTTTTAAAATTTTAATATATATTAATTAAAGAATTATATATAGAATATTCTTTAAAAATATCATTTACACCAATTTGGTGTAGAGTGCATTGGAGCATAGAAAAATTTGGTGTAAGAAAATTTGATGTAAATATGAAAATGGTGTGAAATTTGATGGTCACATTGGAGATGACCTTATTGTTGGTTTCAATTGTCAAACACCAAACCTAAACCCGACACTCTCACTCGCTCCCTTATTGCGATTCAGTGCTCACCACTCGTTCACTGTCAGCTTGTCACAGCACGTGAGCTTCTCCTCTAAACTCTGATTTTGTCTTTAAGTATAGTGTCATGAGGCGCTTTTAGTAATATTCTATCAAGCAACAATTGCTAATTTACCATTTAAACTTTAAAACTTCCTATTTTTAATTTTTACAATTCTATTTTGTGTGGAATTTTATTGATTTCTTTTTTAGAGTTTCCATATCCTATAAATAAGAGTTTATTCTTTGTCAAAAACTAAGAGACCTAGTATTTAAATTTTTGGGTCCTTAATTAAGTCCTCTATTTCTAGCACTCTTTTTTAGGTTAGATTTATTTTTTTCTTGTGTGCTTCATTGTTGTAGTCTACATTGAGTTTTTATGTTACATTCTATTTGTTTGTTCATGCATTCAAAAGAACTGCTTTATTAATTTTTTTAATTTATTGATATCTTATTTTCTACAGGGAGTCCAACTAAATGAAGTGGATGATCTAGGATAGTTGGAGATCACTAGTAAATACTTACGAGTGGATAGATAAGAAATTATGTCAAGAGGAGTGTGAGTTCAAGAATAGCTTAAGAATATATATTTACTCACTTAGTGGATCTTGCAAGATCATTAGAAAAATGATTGCGGGTAGATTAAGTACAATAGGTCAAGACATTCATTTACACATAATTTTTTTTTTTCTGTTTTTCAAAAGAAAGAACCTCAAAGTTTGAGGAGACTCCTAAATTTTGAAGACAAGATTTCCCCAAACCTAGGAGGACATGTGATCCTCCCCTTACATTAATGAAGGTAGCCTCGAACTGCCTTGTAATTGGAGGACGATGCTTGCACGAGCCTGGATTGTGTGAAACTTCATTGTATTGGCAGGAAAGCTTGCACATGCCTCTTATGGCCACAATAAAGTATAGAGGCTTACGTGAGCTTCCACTATGTGCTAATTAAAAAGCTTATTCGAGCATTATTGTTGCGTGGAGGGGGAGGATTGAAAGCTTGCCCCTTCGCTGTTGGTGGAGGACATCTCTACGATGGAGATGTCTTCCCTCATTTATTGTTTTTAGAAGTACATACACTCCCCCCTGAGGTAAGGTTTTCTACAAGCGGAAATGCCTTTTCTTTTTTCAACATAAAAGTCTCAAAGTTAACAGTCAAATTCTATTACCTTGAACGTTGACCTAGAAATATTATGCAACGAAGAAAATGCCCTCATATTTTGAAATTGAATGAGATTGACGAATTTACCCATGAATAAAAACAAAAAATTAGTATTAAAAAATTTAAAAAATAAAAAATAAATTAAATAAATATAAAGAATAAAAATATTTTCCATTTTAATAAGTTTTTAAAAAAATTATTTTGAAATTAATCTCTGTCGTCCATCACTATGATGGATGACGGATATTAATTTCAAAATAACTTTTTTAAAAACTTATTAAAATGGAAAATATATATATAAGGGTTAGGATCTCCACTCTCTATTAAATTAAATGGACGGTGGAGATCTTATCTGGGATCCCTACTTATCTTTATGGAGATCTAAGATCTCCATCTAGCAAAAACATCTCCTCATTAACATTTTTCATCATCATCAATCTAACTAAAACATTTAGGTTTGATGAACCCAGATGAAGATGTTATTCATCTGAGTTCATCGAACCAAGACGAACAATAATCTAGGTTCGCTGAACCTAGATAAAGAGCTTTTTTGGGGTCATTCATTTTTACATTTAACACTTAATTGTGCCAAATTAGGTCAATTAAGTTATATTTGTTTATTTTTTTAAGTGATCAAACCACTTAA
The DNA here is from genome assembly GCA_022984855.1 of Dimocarpus longan. Taxonomy (NCBI): domain Eukaryota; kingdom Viridiplantae; phylum Streptophyta; class Magnoliopsida; order Sapindales; family Sapindaceae; genus Dimocarpus; species Dimocarpus longan. The sequence continues at coordinate 20,909,729 of CM041015.1, read as the reverse complement.
AGCCACCTAAAAATCATTAAAAATAACAAGTTATATTTTTTGACTTTTCACTGAATACCAAATCACTTGATGATTTTATAAATATATTATTCCAAGTTTATCATTTTCAAAATAATATATTTCCAAGTTTGTCATAATTTTACATTATAATTTATTTATTTTTATTACTTTAACAAACAATATTGAAAAATAAAAATTTTAAACATCTCAACATCAAATTTTCTTATAGCTAGATTACTATATTTTTTCGATCAAATTTTAGTAAGAATCTTTATTTATTTTCTTTATTAAGCTATTTGTGGAGTAGCACATATTGTGTTGTTTATTAAAACTTCACTATTTGCCCAATATATTATGTTTATTTGTTTCTTCTATCATATTTTTAATGTGTTGCTGGTTATATATTGAATCTTAAAGTTTCTGTATATCGATTATTTATTTTGATATAAATAGGACAAGTTTCTAGTGTGGATATTGTTAGTTTATATATATTGATGGGAACTTGCTTATGTATATTGAATCTGTATATGACAATGGTGTTTATTTGTATATGACAACGGTGAAGTTCTTAAAGTTTCTCCTTTTCTATATATAGAATTTGTTTCTCCTTTTGGTTTTTTTATCTCAAAGTTTTATTGATAGGAACACCACGAATCTAGACACTATTATATCAATTGTGATTAAATGCCCTTAGACATATCTTCATATCTTTATGTTTTTGTTATATATTACTTTACAATTTCAACTTTTATTGTAATAGTAATTCAACTTATGATCATTTTATTTACTTTTATTTAACTATATAAATTTAATTGACTATAATACAATAATTAATCTTATTTTAATAATGAATAAAAATGATAAATATATGTAAGTGTTTTAGTCTTTGTTAAATAATTTATTGTAATTATTTGTATTATATTAAATAAAATTATGTAACAATTAATAGTAAAAAGATATAAATATCAACTCACTAGTTTTCAGATAATTTTAATTTTAAAAAACAAACAATATTACTATACATTCAAAGGTAAGAAAAAAAATAATATTTTTTGGATTTTATTCATTATTCAGCCTTTAATCTTCAGTGACACTGTTCAGTTTTCAGATCAAAAAATAAATAACCCCTTCATCTAGGCTTGTTGAACTCGGATGAAGAATACCTTCATATGGGTTTGAGCTCAGATAAACAATCTTTCAGTTGGGTTGGTCGAGCTTAGATGAAAGTGTACCCAAATCAAAGAAGATGAAGAAAAGAAGAGAGACCTATTGCCAGTGTTCAGATAATGGAAAAACAAGAAAAGAAAGGAGAAGAGAAATGGAGGATATGTGTTGATAATTGAGAGTCTGTTGTTGAGTTTATGTTGATGATTTTGTTGAGTGAGTTTATTCTTTTAATGAAGAACTGTAGTGTTCTTCGATGAAGAACATTGAAGAACACATTCAATGTTCTTTAATGTACCCTTTTTAATTTGTAATTTTATATATATATTTTTAATTTTGTTTTATAGTAGTTGATCTCCACCATCCATCACGGACAGTGGATATCAACATTCCTTTTTTATTGGTATTTTTATTTAAAAAGTTTTATTTATTTTATTTTAAAATATTATTTTAATTTTATTTTTTACTGTGATGGATAGTGAAGATGAATTTTCAATAAAAAATGATTAATTTGCTAAAAGACTAAAATGCACTTATATTAGTTAAGTTTGACCAACTTCGATTGATGGAGTAGGGCTTTCGCGTTACATGAATGAAAAAGTGTTGTCGATTGCAAAAAGCCTTTACCTCATGTGGAGCATATTGTGTATGTACTTCTTATTTTAAAATTATAATAATATTATTTTATTAATTAAAAAAAGAAGGGATGTTTCTATAAATTTTATAACCAATCCTGTAATATGAGATTATGGAGGGGTTGCTAATATGCAATAATACGTTAGTGTCGTCTTAATGTCAACAGGCTATCAGTTGGGGAGTTAAAAACTTTCAATTTATTTTGCTCTGTATATGATTGTTCCAATATTATTATTATTTATTTGTACACTTCCCAATATCATCTCATCTATGCACAAATTACATATTAAATCGAGGGAGAATCACAGTCACTACCCGTAGCTTTTAATGAAATACTAAATCAAACCCTTTGATTTGAACAATAAGCAAAAACATTCTATAGTTAGTTGACCATTATATTAATTGACTTTGGTTAAAATTAACGTAAAGTTATTTTAGTTTCATTAGGTAGAAATTGATCTAAATGATATTATTTCTTTATATTTTAGCAAAAGTTAATCAAAAGTTTACTAATTTTTTGCTTATTATTCAGACAACAGGGTTTGATTTGGTATTTCATCAAAAGTTGAGAGGTTATTTACAATTCTACCATTAAATCGAGTTCCTTTCAAGGTTAATGTACGGGGCGATTTTGACTCCTAAAAATCTTGTTCGATTTTATATTAAAAATTGAATTATTTCAAGGTTCCATTTGATACACTATTACGTATATAAATTAAGCAAAATTTGAATGGATGAGCTGAGCAGAAGCCACATGTATGCGTGTAAGAGCCACGACCCCACCAAACTGATTTTTTTTTTCTTTTTTAAATATTAGGTAAAAAAAAAAGAAAACATTTAAATTCTGTCCCAAATTATTTTTTGCTTATATTTTTCTTACTAAGTTTAAAAACATTTTCGAACAAGGCCCTGTGAATGTGGTAGACGATGAATGACAAGTGTGCATTGCTAGGTGTAAGAATCGATCCGTCGTTTTCTTCACAAGAAATGATTGCTTGTTGTCATCTCAAATGATCATGGAACATGATGATGGGTATGAATTTTTAATGAATTTGGATCTCTTCTGAGCTGATATTTTTTCTGATCCTTTTGAAGTTTGTGATTGATTCGTTTTAAAAGTAAAAATTAGAAAGAACCATCTCTCAATCTTGTATTATTATAATACATGTGTCGTGAGATTAGGTTAGGTCAGAATAAGTCAGGTAAAAGGTCAATTCAGGGAATGATCCAAATTCATTTTTAACATAGTCTCAGCCAAAAGAAATCTACCAAGTCAAGAACCCTAAATTCAGTGCTGGCTGACTTGACTACATTTTGTAGTGTTGTGGGACTTAGTTTTTATTTTATTTTATTTTTTGTTTACCTGTTAAAAATAAAAAAAGGTGTTCATTAAGGCACTGGTATGAAATGTTTGTGCACAAAGCAAAGACAGTGGAAGGAACTATATGTGTCCTTCAACTCCAAAAGAATAAGAGTATAACATGCACCTTACTTACCATAAATGAACTAAAATGATTGGGAGAGATTGGTGAACAGGGCATCACATGGGAGCTCACTTTTCACTTATGTCACCGACTAGGAGATAAAAATAAAAAAGTTAAACTATAATAATGTAAGAGAGATAGAGAGAGGATAGTGAAACCTTGACGCAGAGGGGAGGGTTGAGGTCAGAAAGAAATATAGAATAGAGGTCCCAACTCAATAATCCAAAATGCAAAAAAAAACAACATGGGAGGTCCTCTCATTTCCTAATCTTCATTAAATATCAGCCCCAGGTCTCATTCAAGACCATTGCTAGTCTCTTTCCACCGACCCTTTCATTATCGTCCTTCCCTTTTACCCATACACATATAAACGAAATGGGCGGTTAAAAGCCTCTTATCAATTATATATATAAATTATTTATTTAATAAAAATAATATGTATTATTTTGTAGTTGGAGGGTCTATTATCTGTCCATGTATACCCATTAGCCGGATGCTTAACTCATTATTATTTTGGTGACAAACTAGAAAGCAAAGAAAAGAAAAGAAAAGAAAAAAAGAAGGGTGGAAATTGAAGATTCTTCTTCCTTTACAAGGTTAGCTTTGAGAGTTGAGAGTTGAGGGTTTAAACAAGTTACATAGGAGATCATATTTGATGAGAGAAGCATTAACAGAATTTGGTAAACAATTACAGGTAGCAATCATGGAGGCAGAAAGTTCTACCCAACGAAAAATGGGAAGAGGGAAGATTGAGATAAAGCGGATCGAAAACACGACCAACAGGCAAGTCACTTTCTGTAAGCGCCGCAATGGACTGCTCAAGAAAGCCTACGAATTGTCTGTCTTATGTGATGCTGAAGTGGCTCTCATCGTTTTCTCTACTCGTGGTCGTCTCTATGAGTATGCTAACAACAGGTTTCTCTCTTTTCGATCTCACTCTTTATTTTCTACTGCTTATTCTTCTTGGTTTCTTCAGTTTTTCACTCTATAAACAATGTTAAAGAATTATACAGTGTTAGGTCATAATAATGAATGATGATTATAGATATATACATGTATAGTCAGTCAGGGTGAGTTTGAAGTTCACGTTTCACATGAATTTCTTGGTTTATGGTTTTCTGTTTGTATTTATGTTTCTTTTTGATGCTTAATTTCAGTTCTTTGTTTGCTGGATAGGCAGATCTGTTTGTAAACTAGTTATAATAAATAGAAATAGAAATGATGTTGCAAATTGTAACGAGCTAATTGAAGTTCTTGAACAACCTTCTTCAATATAATTATCTTTCTCTCAGATTGTTACCACAAATCTCACTTCAACTAGTCTGTCAAACCTAAATCTCTAGTCTGTTTGCAGTTTGTGTTCTTCCTTTTTTACCCCCAAGGAATTGTGGTCCATTAGGTTCAACAGAATATATATTGTCAGCAAAGGATCAGTCAAATTGCATATTAGGGTTTCATAAGTACTTAAACATATATACACCTTGTTTATGTACATACTAACTAAGCCTTACTTGACCTGATCAATAGTAGGAGATTAGGGTTTTTAAACTGACATCAAATTTTTATTGATGAGGGCTAAAAGGTATCCGGAAAATTTCTCATATTTATTTTACCATCTTACCCTCGTCTAGAAGATTGTTGATTAGGGTTTGTTGAATGAGCTGGATGTCTTAGTTACATGTCAAGAATCTTTGGTCACGTCAGACACGATTTTTCAGTTTTTCACATCTGACGAGAAGGTGGTGTAATGATTCCTTTACTTGCCATCTCGATCATCTAATTATCACATCACATAACTTTGCACAAAATTGTTTTTTATATATTTGCTTTTATGATAATATGTCATTCTCAAGTTTCTTCTACTCGGATCTCTTTGGCTTCGCTTTTTAACTTGGACTTTATGAAGCTAGAAACAAGACTAGATGAGGTGGTGTGTAATTTATCTTTTTCCATGTTTTCAATATTGTTCATTTTAGAGAGAGAAAGAGTTTTCATTTTTCTGGAAATAAAAGTACCTGATAGATAATGAAACTCCTATATCATGACCTATTTATATATACTTGAATATTCATGTGTCAAAAGAGTTTCAAAATGTATTACAAATAGGCATGTATGTTTATAGCTAGCTAGCTATTCCAAGCCTTTTGTGGGAGCAGACCTTACATAGTATATGAATTTATGCAAAATAGAACTCCTCTATTCTTTTATTCACCATCCATATAAGTTCCATAAAAGCCTCTAGAGAAAGAGAGAGAGAAAAAAATAAGACAAACACATTTAGGTCTTTCATGTTTCTAGTAACATACAAATTCAATCACTCAGTTTGTATGTTTCACTATTTCTGTATCTCAATCCTCAATAAACTCGTACACATTAATTATTACAATAAATATATATTCCATTAAAAATATGTTGCCTGGTAGAAAAGTTGAGGTGACAGAGGAGTGGAAAACAAAGTGTACGAGCCAATAGGCTTCTCTGCACTTTACTGGAGGGTGCATCAATTGCTACAGTCATCACGCTTCATTGATACCAACCACAACTCTTTAGACTCAGATCCACACTATTACAGACACCTTTTACTTTGTTTTTTAATCTGATTCTCACATTATCTTATTACGTTTCCTTATTAGTTTTGTTTTTGGATCTTCCCAAAAAAAAAAAAGCACAAGTGTTGCTTTTGGGATTTTCAACTAATAAGAGCGGGTATTAGAGGGTCCTTGCGGTTATTACACATTGGTGTATTTGATAATTGACAGGTGTCATGTATGTAGAGGCAGTAGAGATTGTCGAGCCTATTACATTGGTGTTCTTCTGCCAGCTTGGCGGAGACAACCAATCAGTGGCTCGACAAAATTAAGGTAACAGAATACTGTGCTTTTGATGTTTTGCGCATGTCAAATACTATGCAGTTTCTTGAAATGGAAAACTCCTAGTATATATTCATTTTAAAATGTAATATAATTCTTATGGTTTTTGTCTTTTTGTTTTTTCTGTTTTGAAGTAAGCAAATGTTCATTTGGAAGTTCTCGACCTGTTGAGGTCCATTAATGTTTATATGGTGTGGATATTAACCCATATAATTAAGGGTCATCAATGGAAGATATTTACTCCTACAGTAATATCCATAATAAGATAAAAAAAAATTAGTGAGGTTCGAACTTTCTGCCACTAAAGTAATAATAGAGAGGTGCACAATTACTTAAGTTATAAATTATGTGTTTATTGTATTATTTGTTAAAATAAGATATTTGAATTGAGACTTATTACAATACGTCTTAAGAATATGTAATAAAAATTAAAAAAATTTTGATAAATAATTTATATTCATTTATTTCAATATATTTATAATATTTTGTACCTTGAAATTATAAATGTAATTTTTTTTTTAATACAAGCATTATCCTTTCATGTTAATCCTCTAATTTATTATTAATAATTTTAACATATGATTAAAACATCAGTACAAAATATTTTGTTAATAATATATCACCAAGGTGATAGGTATACCCATATATAGGCTAGATCGAATATAGCCCCATAACCTTCGGTGAAATGTTTTTTCTATGAACTTTAATTTTTGTTAAATTACTATAATCATATACACTTAGATATTGAACATGCCATTAATTTTAATTAAGTATCGTCAAATGTACTTTACAAGCTATGTAATGTAAGTAGTAATTAATTTCGAGATTTTAACGCATCCCTAACCTATTTGGTGTCAGCTTATATCTATATGTATCTATATGTATGTGTATTTCTTTATACTCTAAGGACAAATTAATTTTAATAAGAGTAATGCTAGGCTTTTTAAAAATTTTATCTAAATTTATATCCAAATAATGTAACATGTGAGTTTGGTAATATTGTATTAATTATCATATTATCTTATGATTTACAATATCTAAACAATTCACATACCACATCATTTGAACAAAATTTTTGGGAAACCTAAGATTACTCTTTTAATAATATCAGTTATAATATTATGAAAAATTGGATGCATTGATTTTTTTTAATAATTGATATGTGGCATTAATTATTTGTATATAATCAATGTATTACAATATTGAAATTGATATTATTAAAATCGGTTCGTTCTTATTATAGAAAAACTTTTCACTTTTCAAAAGTTAAATGGTTGGGTTCAAAATCATCTGTTTCAGTGAAAGCTTTGTGCACTTGAATTGAATTTTGATGCGTGTTATAGAGTGCAAGTACTGATATTTCAAACGTTTAAACAATAACCATAAAAAACATTGAAAATTAATTTGCAGTATTATAGTATGTCGAGCAAATCTAGTCCATAAAGTAACTCATTATAATGATATCGTCTTTGTGTAATGTTTAGGGCAGCTGATATATATATTTATATATAGATATATCAGCAGCCCAAAAAACATTCGTGTACATATATATACATAAATATATACATGTGTATATAAATACACAAATGTTTAGGGACAGCTGATATATATATATAGAGAGATTATTATTTTCCTCCTTGATGATTTTAAAAAGGTTAAAAAAAAAGTTTGAAATAACATATATTTAAGTCATGAAAAAGAGTAAAATGATATTTTTTTAATCAATATTGAAAAAAATGATAATAACTATATATGTATATGTATGTATGTCAACAACCCCTATGCAAAAATATATATATACACACACACACACATATATATATATATATATATGCATATGTATATATATTTTTGTGTAGGGGATATATATATTTGTGTAGGGGCTGTTGATACATGCATACATATATATGTATATGTATGTATATATATACGTATATATGTATATACATATACATATACGTATGTATATACATATACATATACGTATGTATATACATATACATATACGTATACGTATGTACATACATATATGTATATGTATGTATATAAATATATATCAGCAGTACATATATATGTATGTATATACATACGTATATATATGTGTATATAGATACATATGTATATATGTATATACATATATATATCAACAGCCCCTACAAATATACATATATATATAATATATATATATATATATTTATAAATGTGTATGAATGTATTTGTGTTGCTTTATGGACTAGACTTCCTTCACATACTATAACTGCTATAGTATTACAAATTAATTTTTAATGTTTTGGATGGTCACTACAGATATTATTTAATCCTTTGGAATACCGATAACACATACCAAAATTCAATTCAAGTACTCAAAGCTTTCATTGAAATAGATGATTTAGAACCAAATCATTTAACTCCTGAAAAGTGAAACTGGGCATGTAAAAATATTAAACCGGCTTTATGGCAATAATAGAAGTTTTAAGTGATAAAGTTTTTCGTTTTTTACATTGAAAATAATAATTAAAAAAAAAAAACTTAAAAAGGAAAATTCTAAAGTAGGATATGAAAGAGAGAATTAGTGAGAAAATAATTTAGATAAATCAATCATGAAAAAGGAAGGAAAAATAAGATGAATTTAAAAGCAAAAGGCGACATTATGAGAATTGGGAAGAGGATAAAGAAAAATTGATAGGTGGGTTTTTTGAGAGAGGACAGATAATATAATACCGAAGAGAAAAAAGATAACATATTTTTATAAGCATATAGATGTGATTGTACTTAAATGTGTAAGTAAATCTAAATCATTAAAATCATTATTATCCAAAGATAAAAATATTGTTAAAAAAATTGTGTAATATTTAGGGGTTGACGATCCTCTCTCTCTATATATATATATGTATATATATAGAGAGAGACAACCACACACACACAAATGTTAGGGGGTCTACTAAAGTCTGCAAAATTATAACATGACATGCATAGCTAGTAAGTATGCATTGTGGGACTCAAACCCCTAACACTAGAGTAAATAAACTAACTAAAATAGATTTTCGATCAAGTAGGCTTTTACATCAAGGCACATGCCTTTTTCCTTTCATACGATAATGCAAAGAGCATTATAGTGTTTATTGTGTTTATGTTTTGAGAAAATGTAAGGTACATCACATATTGTATTGTGTCAATTATGCTGTTATACGAATCAAATTAGGACATATAAATTTGAAAAAGAACTAATACAAGCAACCAACTCCAACTTAATTAATTATTTCAAAATGCTTGTCTAGTTATAGCTTCATAACCACTTTCTCCAGAGATTCTATCATTCGTTTGTTTATTTCTGTTATTATATAGGGTTTCTCCTTGGAAAGGTTTATCAATATGTATGTGAAATAAGTAGATAGTGAGTTTTGACATGTTGATAACTTGGAATCATTGTTGCTTGTTTCGTTCTGCATTTAAAATAGATCAATGAGTAAAAAGAAAAGCCACTGGACTTGGACACAGAACGCTTGACGACTACATCCTTATCAAGGAAATCTAATATATGTTGTTTACATATTCATCTAGTGTAGATGCTTCATGACTCCATGTGATTGTTGATTAATCAAATTTAAAATGTTATATGCAATTTGCAGTGTGAGAGCAACAATCGAGAGGTACAAGAAAGCATGTTCAAATTCTTCAAGCCCTGGGTCTGTTACTGAAGCTAACACTCAGGTAATTACTAAATATAACGTGATATATGTTTTTTGCGTCACATATTCTCTTAATTCATCTCATGTACATAACCTCAGTTTTACCAACAAGAAGCCACGAAACTTAAGAGACAAATCAGAGAGATTCAGAATCTGAACAGGTAATTAAGTTATAAATCATGAATTTTAACCAAAACTCTCAATTGATATTTTAATGCACAATTGATATATATGTTGTTTGCAGGCATATTCTGGGTGAGGCGCTCAGCTCTTTGAGCTTCAAGGAACTTAAGAACCTGGAGGGAAGACTTGAAAAAGGGATCAACAGAATCAGATCAAAAAAGGTATTATTGATTCATGTTATGTTGGATTCATATGAATTTAATTTAGGTCTCACTTTTAATCTACGTACTGATCACACGCATACTTGAATTATTTTTCGCAGAACGAAATGTTGTTTGCTGAAATCGAATACATGCAGAAGAGGGTAACTTTTTCTAATTTCCTGCTGCATGCATTTTCACTTTTGCATCTGCTGATTATTGTTTCACAATACTGTATATATGTTAAGTCAAATAAATTAATTAATGTAAGATTAAGATACAGAGAGAACATTTAGTTTGCTCTTTTAAATTTGAATCAATTAGGTCATAAATTTGTCGGGACAGATTGAGATTAATTACTATTTAAGCGGTCTAAATATGTATCTCTATAATTGAGAAATAATTATTCTTATAATAATAAGAGAAAAATATTCACACAAAACTTATTAAATATGCTTAAAGAGATTCAAACCTCCATCATTGAAGCAGATAGGATAGTGTACAAACATTTGTGTTAAAAGATGATATGTCAATAAACTTTTAGTTGTGTTAATACAAATTATATATATGTATTCCAATGTCTCAAGTGCATATGCTTAAAGTTTGCCAAAAGAGTATCTCATTAATTATTACAACTTAATTACCCCACGAAATTAAATAAGAATAATCAAATTATTTTATGTTAATAAACATGGTCCTTTCAATGAGATTGAGAACTGGCACAAACTAAAAACACTTGACGAAAACTAAAACTTCTTAATGGGAACTTCCGTAAACTTGTATAGGACTTCTAAGTTTTTACTTCAATTCGTCCTATGTTTGCTTTATTCAATTCATTGATTATTTAAGTCAAAGATGATCTGTTAATACTTTTCATATTTATAGTAACATGCGCATTTGTGCAGGAAATCCAGCTGCAAAATGATAACATGTACCTGCGATCAAAGGTCTTTCTCTTTCATTCTAATTAGTAATTAATTAAATTAAACTTTATTATTGTTGTTCATTAGGTCTCCATGCAACAACTTGATAAATTAGTGAGAACATTATTAATTATTGATAAGAATTAGACGTTGTTAAATGTATGAAGCAGATAGCTGAAAATGAGAAAGCACAACAGCAACAACGACCAAACATGATGGAAGGGCCAGTTTATCATGAGTCATCTGTGACTTCACAACCATATGACCACAATTTCCTTCCTGTGAACCTCATGGAACCCAATCAGCAATTCTCTCGCCAAGACCTGCAGACTGCTCTCCAACTTGTGTAATTTTTATCTCTAACATATCACTGCTCAAATTATATTGCAAGTTCTTTTTTATATATCACATTAAAATTAGGTCGCTTGGTTCATGATCTGTATTGCTTGTATTTTTATTTTTATTTGTATTTAATTGCCTTAGCCACCAAAAGTTTGTTAAATCGTGAACAAATTAATTGGCTATTGTGGACTAAGAATTGAAATGATTCACAGTATACGTTATGAAATCACTATTTATCTCCTTCACCCAGGCCATGTCTCCAGTAACATACAAGAACAGAAATATACAGTGTGCTAACACAAACTAAAGATCAAAACACAACAAAATGCAGCTTCTCATAACCACATTTACTTGAGAGAGAAATTTTGGGTGACAGACTTTGTATGAATGTGACTGAGTCTGAGTGCACCGGCTACTTTAATGAATTGAGAGTTAGAGTAAGAAAGCTTGAGAGAGCTGGCTTCAAAGATTGAGTAAAGAGAGTGATAGTAAGAATCTCATAGTTGAATGAGCTTGGTTAAATGGAAAAAGATCGGAAGCTAACTTGAGAGGTAAGAGAGTTTAATGAGGGAAAAATTATAAATTTGTATAATATTATATCATCAAAGCTTATTTCAATAGTTTAGTGTTAGTTCTAAAATCACATCAACATGCATATATAAATATATGTGCGTGTGTGTGTATCTTGGATACTACTAAACTATACCTGCGACCATATGATCGGTTATGGTTCTAAGCCTTTGTATTGTGCTACTTATTGATTATCTACTTTGCGAGATTGTGTATGCATATGGAAATGCATAATTTTAGAAATGAGTACAAGAGACAGACTAGAATACCTACTTACAGATGACAGAAAGAAATTCTTCATGGGATCTTTGGTAGGTAAGTATTACATTGTTGTTGCCTCGGCATTTAACATGTTCCTGTTGTACATTACAATGCTTGATATATATCTTAATTAATTTGCAGATTAATTAGGGAATTATGATATATTAAGACAATTTCCCCAGTTATATTTCTTCATTAAGTTAGGTAGTTAATTTGTGTATCAATGAAAGTGATGTTGTTTTTCATATTTTGGTGCAGTTGATCGAAATGCAGGAAAGTTTGCAGTGTCTACTTCATTTTGTTCGTAAGAAGGAAATCATAAGACACAGTTCACCAAAATGAAGGCCCTTACGTTTTCATTGTGTACTATTAATGTTATTTTACAAATTGAAGCATTCGATTGGTCATGTATGATGAAACCAGTACCAGATATGTACTCTATAATTAACATAGCTACTTTAATTATGAGTCGTACGTTTTGCTTTTTGCTTTATTAATATTGTTGTGGCTCTCTCGATAATGTTCATGCGAGTTATAATTGAATGAATTTTCTGGTTTTAATTTGTCTAAAAACTTGTAAGATAATTGGAGAATCAAATATATTAAGTTAAGCTGTTAGGACTCCTCTATTAATTAGGAATATTATGTTTTCTTATTTTTGTTAGTTATATTTTATGTTATGTTTTTCTATTTTAATTAATTAGGTTTTCCTGTTAATTATAGGTTCAAATTTATTTTCTTTTCATAAAAAAATGTATATTCTCATTATAATAAATATGTAAGAAAATCTCAAATATCTTTGCTCTGCATTCTTTCTTTCTAAATACTTTCTTTCTAATATTTACTTATTCTTTCTCTCTCAATTCTTTCTTTTGTCTACTAATTTATTTTCTCCTCTTATATGTGCTGTTAGTTGATTAAACATATATAGAAGAACCCTAACTTAAGCACCCTTTTTTTTTGACAAGAAATTGCAGTGGATGGGTGTGCTATCTCATATTTTACTCATGAGGAAATAAAGCCTTTCTCTTATTCATGATTACCAATTGGACAACCTCCCCCATTTTATTTGTGAAAGTCCTGAAAAACTACTTTAAAAAAATTCTAAATTTTGAAACTAGCTCCAAAATCATAAATTGAGTTGTTTAACACCATTAGTTCACACACAAACTATTTTCTTTCGGTTGAACTAATTTTTAGTTCATGTGTGAACTATTTGTTAGTTTGCACATAAGAAAATAGTTTACGGGCAAACTATTGGTACTAATGAGTCGTTTTTTTTTTATCTGAAGACTAAATAATACTGTTGAAAACTGAAAATTGAATAATGACTAAAACCTGAAATCTGAATGATATGTTTATTTATTTATTTTTTACCTTTGAATGTATAAAAATCTTGTTTGTTTTTTAAAGTTAAAATTGTCTAAGAACTAATAATTTAACATTTATACCATTTTATTACTAGTTGTTATGTAATTTCATTTAATATAATACAAACAATTATAATAATTATTTAACAAATATTAAAACACTTTTATGTATATATTAATAATATTTTTATTCATAATTGAAATATGATTAATTATTATAGTAAAGTATTTTTTTTTAAAAATTATATATACATAAATAAATTATTATAGTAAAATAAATTAAATATATATATTTAAATAAAAATAAATAAAATGTTCTTAAGTTGAATTATTATTGTAACAAAAATTGAAATTATAAAGTAATATATATTTTAGTCATTACAATATTTCATTAATTACATTAAAAAAATCTATATAATGTAAATTAGAAAGATTTTGGAAATGTGTTATTTTGAAAATGATAGATTTATAATAATATATTTAAAAACTATTAAGTGATTTGACATTCAGTGAAAACTCAAAAACATATAAAATTTTATTTTGAGTGATTTTAAGTAGTTGACCACTTAAGAAAAAAAAAAAAAAGAAAGTAAACAAAAATGATCTAATATATTTAATTTAGACAATGAAAAGTGATAAAAATAATCGACCTCTAAAATAATTCAATTTATAATTTCGATGCTAGTTTCAAAAGTCAAACAATCTTTGGCGTTAGAAAAAAAAAAAACTAAAAACTAAAAAGATCTCATTTTATCTTTCTTTTAACGAATATGATAAGTTGGGTAGGAGAAAAAAAATAAAAACAAATGTAATATGGCTATTTCATAATATACTTTATCTATAATAAATATTAGAGAAGTCAGGTGAGTAGTTTTTTAAAACTAATTATCGAATAATTTAACTCATGATTTAGGAGGATAAATGATGTCCTCACTATTTTAATAAAAACACAATATCACTCTTATATTTAATTGAGAAAATGGCCTAAAATTAATGGCTCTTATTGTTGCCCTTACATTTAACAAATATATTTTAAAAAATAAAAAAAAAAAAACTACAAAAGAAAATTTAACTTGGTCACAAGCATTACTTGAATGATAACCATATCTCTCAGCAAGATTGAGATCTTAAGTTTAAATCTCCCATTTCCTAATGAATATATTGCAGTGAAAATAAATTTAATAAGATATTTAATTTAATATGTACTACAATCCACATGGTGGCCACCTCTAAAAATTGATGCCAAAGGAGGATTAGCATCCTTTGAGTCTCTGAAAAATGTCAATGTCAACATCATTAGAGAAAGCTGATGAATGCTCTAGCAAAGGAAGAACGGAAGGCTTCACCTCCTCCATTTCTTGCCACAAAGGAGGCAAGAGTAGGGATGTCAATGAGGATAAATGGGTGGGGATGGGTTTCCCTTTCCCGATCACCTTTCCTTTATTCTTTCTCATTCTCACTCAAATCCCATTTGAAAAAAATGGGGATGAGAGTAGATTCCCCCATCCTCATCTCTGTTCCCTGTTTATCCCCATTTTTCTATCTCCATTTTACCCCATTTTTCTTTTTTTTTTTTTTTAAATAAAAAATATATATAATTTAGAAAATAATTTTATAGTATTTTGACAAATTAAATCAACAAAATTTCAACCTATGAAATCCACAACACTAAAACACTTGGTTGTATGGTGTTTGTGGCTAATCGAAGTGTATGATGAGTCAATATATCATATCATGTATGATAAACTAGTGACTAAGGTTTGTGGGCATTTAATAATCTATATTAAAAAATTTATTGGGAGAGAAATGGGGGGTGGAAATCACATTCTTCGTCCCTATTTGGATTTGGGCGGACCCCTTATCCTTATTCACGATCCCCAATCACTCTCCTTACATAGGGATGGAGATTTGGAGATCTGGGCATTTGGTGGTCCTATTGACATCCCTAGGCAAGAGCCTACTGTATTTAATTAGGTGTCTTGACCTCTTTCGAAACTGGAGTTTGGCCTCGCTGTTCTTCAAGGAGATTGATCCTCCTAAAATATTGAGAAAGCAAGACATCTTAATCAATTTAATAAATGGAGCAAGCTCACACCTCCAACTAGGGGTAGGCAAAAATCCAACGAACTAAATGAAAGCCGTTTAATCAGTTTTGGACCAATTTGGTTCATTTTACTAAGAATTGCAGGTAATCCCTTGAGTTTCAATAAAATGTCAAATCAAATCCTCCAATTTGAAATTTTGAATAATAAGTAAAAAGCTCATTATTATTAGCTGAATTTGGTTAGACAAAATGAAATAAAATTATTATATTTTTAACTAACGGTTTAACTACTTGTAAGGTCTTTTTTATTTTTTTTTATTATTTTTTTTATCATCACTTAAACCAAAGTATTTGATTTAATAATTTATTAAAAGTCAGGAGCCTATTTACAAAATTTTATTAATCAAAAACTGAAAATATATGTTGATTTCTTGATTTGAGAACCATATATATTTATAAAAAGAAACAATCGAAAAAAGTTTGTTTATATAGTTTTTTTGGAAGCTGAATCAATGGGTCAAGGATTTGTTACAACTTATTGAGATCAAATACTATTTGCGTAACATTGATATCTATTCCCACAATATGAAAAGTAAACTACCACATAGTTTTAATATGTGTTTGGTACAAATTGAATCTTGAAACTCATATAAGGTGGAGAGATACTTAATGAGTTATACTAAAAGATTATTACACTTTTTTTTCCTTATCTTTCTCTTTTTTTTTTTTTTCTCCTCTCTATCTCTTAAATTTACAACTCATGAATTTGTAATCACAAATCAAGTTTTGAAAATCAACAAATCAAGTTTCTCTTCCTTTCGTCTCCTTCTCTCTATCATCCAATGATGTGCAACAATTTAAAAAAGAAAAAAATTATTAGGGTTTTTAAATGTTTCGTGTTTGTTTGAAGAAAGTATGGGTTGCTTAAATTTTAAATCTCTAAAATGGTGTGGATTTGTATTAGAGAAGTTTTGTGTTGAAATTGAATAAAAATGAAGGATGGGGAAGCCATTGAAGGAATAAACTTTGTTTTGTGTTTAAAATTCTAATTTTTTTGGGCCTTTTTATCTATGTTCGGGATCTGTTTTCTTTATATTTTTCAAAATCTATTTTGTCCAGGACCTATTTTCTATGTTCGAAATCTATGATCCTTTGTTTAGAACTTCTTATTTTCGGAGACAAATATCGAACACTTTTAAAAAGCTTTTGTACAAACAGATAAAATATCAAATTAGAACCTATAATATATCGTTTGGAATCGTTTTGACTAGTAGACTAAAGTTTTTTCCTATCATATTTCCAAATTCAAACATTTCAACCTCTAGTTTTGGATCTTTCTCTAGCTACATTTGTTTTTTTTTTTTTTTTTTTTTTTAAATTATAACTTTTTTCTTGTTCAATTTATTTATAGGGGCATTTTTATCTTAAACCCATAATAAGTGTTACTAAAATTCTAAGTAATGATTTGATGACGAAACAAAATCCGCCCAATTAAGAGTGCTATCTTAAAAAATGAAATCTTATAAAAAACATATGGAGTGCAAGTAAACATTATTCCAGAACTTCCCATCAGCTAAACGTAAAACCCAAGTCTTTACTAAGTTCAAAGCAAAGTATTTGGGCTGCCCATCCTTCTTCTACCAACTTTAAATCACCTGAAGTAAAATATTTTCGAGTCTTTAATGGGACTCAGAGCTTAGACATAAAATCTTTACAGAGACCAGATTTCTACATCTACATGCACGAAGCTTTTGTCCACCAATCGGATACTCACTAAAGAAGGCAACTTGATAGCTTTATTTCTAAGCCAACTTGACTAGAGATTATTTTTTTTCCTTAAAAAAAATGGAAGTGTATTAGGTTTTGTCATACAAAAGAGTGGAATTGGTTGCAATTGACAACAGTCTATCAACCCAATGGACTGAACTAAATTGAACAGGACCAATCCAATTCTGTTAGTTTTGACTCGATTCATTTTTAAGAAATTTGTTGGATCAGTTCAACCTTTTCTTTTTTTTTTTTTTATTGGATAGGTTCATTTTTTCAAACACTATAAATTGAGTTTTGGATTGATTTAATAAGAATAGCCTATCCAATAATTCCCACCTCTCTATGGATGTCATCACTAATAATGTACATAATAATTATAATTGTGTTTTCAATATCCGATAAATTATATATGCTTAAGGCTACATCAACTACTTAATGACATGATAATCTCCCCAAATGGCACTAAAACTTTGTAAGTTTGCAACTTGCACTGAATTATGAAAATAAAATTTTATGACATAAATTTGGATGAACTTCCAGATTACCCTTCCTTAATCACCATTGAGCTCTTTGATTCTTATCTCTTAATTTCACTATCAGCTCTCAATCATACTGTCTACTTTCTCACTCAAGCTCTTATCACATAAACCTGTACCCAAAACTCTCAGCCAATTATCATGAGAAACATCAACATTCTCAACTTCTTTAAAATCAATTGGTCAACGAAAACAGTTGGAACACACTTGAGAAATGAGAAATGAATAAAAGTTAAATGAATTGACTCCATCGAAAGTGACTAAAATTTCAAAAATGATGAGCTCCTCTTCGAGTCCATTTTAACGATATATAGATAGATTCAACTCAGATGTTGTTGCCCTCTCTAAAGCCTTTCAAGAGTTTATACACCTATCATGATATTAGTTTATGAAAGAAAAAAATAAAAAAGAAAAAGAAAAAGGGAAGCTTTTGGTTCTTTTCACAAATGGTATATTGGGCATTTCACCTACTTTACTAGTCTAGTGTTAAAAAAATAAATAAATAAAAAATAAAAACTCATTTTATAATGAGGCACTAGTTACAACACTCCACGGTTTTATGCTATATAAAAAGCGAACTCTTTAATGAAAACCCTGTTACAATTAAGAAAACCAGATCTTGTTAGTGATTGGTTGCTAAATCACATTATTTAGCACCCAAATTGGTCTTTTGACTACACAGCCAACAAGTATCTTGATGCCAGTGAAAAAAACCAAACTGATAAAAGAATTGAAAGAGGCAATTACTGTAACTCAATTCTATTAACCATTGACTATCGTGAAGCACGAATCAACATACATAATGGTGAAGAATTAAGCCACAAATCAGTTAAGCCCGTCCCCAACCCTTCACCATTCACAATACAAGTTTGTCTTAGCATCAACCTAATCAATAACAAAACGATCCACTGGCTATGAAACTTTAAAGTGATGCTACATTACAGTATGGCGATGATGCGACTCTACTTGCATAAACCACGAAGCATGCATCAACACTTCCAATACAACACCATAATTCATATCATTCATTCCACTAATTTTATTTTGTGACAACTCCCATTATCAACAACTTGTCTATTCAAAACCAACCAGGAGAAAAATCATTTTACACAACTTTAATCAAGATATTATAATTCGATTTCACTTATCTGACCGCAAATATACAACAATTCTTAAATTCATCATTACTGTGTATTGCGTGCTACCTTCATCTATTTTCTATTATGTTTATGGACATGACTATCATACTGTGCCTAGTATGAGCAGAGACTGAAGGCAAACCTTCTTCCCTCTTCTCTCATACTATAACTCTCCTCTAGTCTGGTCTGGTTCCAATATGAATATATCCAAGTGGGAGGACTTTGTCCTCTTCACCCCGAGATTCTACATTTCCTAATAAACTTGTTTGAGAAATTTACATGTCTATCCCATAAGCTACGTACCTGTGGGAACCCTATCTCAAGCCAAGGCTTCGCAGGTCCACTGAAATGTACAACTGCTGCAGATTCCAATGCCTCTCTGCCAACTTCAGGGAATCGATGCCCTAACCCAGCCACATGCCAAGAAGCATCAATAGGATGCACATTACCTTCCAAAGCAAGTAAGGCTGGCGGAAGCACTCCTGGTTTCCATAATGCCAACCCATAATTGAGGTTCTGTGAAATATAATGATATCATTGTGATAAACAAATCTGTGATAACCAAAGAGTCATGACTCATGAAACGTACCAACCAAAAAATATTCGTTTGTAACTCTGAAAAAGATACAGGAGACGATTTATAGATTCCATAACTCACAACACTTGCAATAAGCAATAACTTTGCTGCTCCCTTTCTCTTTCATGTTGACATTTCCATGGTTCATTGATTTGAATATATATAATACTAATATATTTTAGAGAGAATTTTGTTGGGGTTCATTGATCAACATGAAATGTGCTTTAAAACTCATTTAAATAGTGTCCAGATGCCAGCAAGTTAATTTAAAGAGACATACTTACAAGTTTCAACCAAGTAAGATAACTTGTTGTCATGTTGGTCATCCTCCAAGCTTCAAGATCAAGAATATTCATTCCATAAAGCCAAGCACAACGATCATGGTCAAAATTAGAAGAGATTTCTGGATGTGAAAAATTCAAGTAGTCCTTGTATTTTCGTCCAGGGCAACAATTTTGTCCACACCATGAGTCAAAAACTGCGCCAACAACTTTCCCATTGAGATCCAACTCCCATAAAGATGATATGTCGTGTTGTACTACTACATCATCGTCCAATAATACTATCCTGTTGAGATCTGGAAATAGCTGTGTAGCACACATATAGATTTAATGATTTGAAAGTCTTTGCATTCAACATTATCCATATGATCAGAGAAGAAGGAAACTATAAGAAAATCTTGGGTGCTCACCTCAGGAATATAAATTCGGAGGTGATTCAAAATGGACAGACAGCTAGGGCTTAAGACATCTGAATATCTTCTATACTCTCCCTCTTGTTCAAAGTCTTCTTGCTTTAAATTGTTGTAGTGATGGCTCCAAACTAAGCGATGAATATCTAACATCTCTTTAATTCCAATATTCACTTCATGAGGCCAATCATATTGGTGCAATCCCTTAACTTCCACCACTGCTGATTCAATAGAATTGATTGCAAACCAAGCATGCATTGGAGTGTAAGTTTTCTTGTCTGTGATAATGTGAAAAACCAAATTTTCAGGTCTAGCTGAGTTTTGAACGGTAGAAGAGATGACAACAGAGGCAGCAAGAACATTGTCAGTTAGCAGAACAACATGGTTAAAGGATGGGTCAGTCAAACGGGAAACATATTCAGGTGCAGGCAGACGAGATCGGGCCATAGCATTTACAGCATACTCTTCTGCCAATTTGAGGCAAAGGCAATGTAGGCTCTTTGGGACACCATGTGAAGCTAAATGCCAGTAAACTGACTCACGTTGTCTAGCTGACTGGACCTTGCGCTCCATTCTCAAAAGCTGTGTATAGAAAAACAAATGCTCCAACATGTAAGAGGCTTGGCACTAAAAAACAAAATTGTTACTTATAATACAAATTAACGATATCAATTTGAAACCAAATTTAATCACCCTAATCAGCCAGATGGAACTGCAGCTGTTAGAGAGTTTTGATAAAAGCAGAAAGTGTAGTTTTCCTTTCCAAACAAAGAAAAAAGAGGGTCTTGCGGAGAGATATCCTGTCAATTTTAGCCCATTCAAAAACCAATACCTTGATAACATTATTACGATTTATCTAACCTTTTATTAACAGATTTATATCTGTGACACAAGCAGAAGGTGTAGTTTTCTTTTCCAAACAAAGAAAAAAGAAGGTCTTGAGGAGAGATATCCTGTCAATTTTAGCCCATTAAAAAACTGCTACATTGGCTATTACAATTTATTTAACTTTTTATTGACAGATTTATATCTGTGACACAATCTAGCAATTGTAAGAAAAAGGTCTTTGACCTAACTCTACCACAATAGCTAGCTTATAAGTGAAGGTTTACCCTCACCGTATAAATTAATACAGATTCACTTCTTCAATTGAGTTTAGACCATACAACTTAGATAGAGCCCAACCTAAAGTTTTGATACCATGTCAGAAAAGGGTCTTAAGCATAAATCCACCACAATAACTAGCTCATAAGTAGAGGTTTACCCTCACATAAAATATAAACCAATGCAAATTTATTTCTTTAACTAATATGGGACTATCAAATAACAACAACATTACATATTTTCAATTATTCATCGTGTGTTAGCCAAATTGTATTCAACCAAATACTTATTTGGAAGTCCTAAAAACCAAAATTAGTTTGTACAATAGTGTTGGAAGATTTGTACAGCTATAGTTTAGGAAGTAGAATATTTCCTTTGTAAATATTTCTTATTTAGACTAGTTGACTCATTGATTGAGGAAAATTAGTGGTTGTTAGTTGACTAATTGATTAGTGGCTAATTAGTAAGGATTTGTAGTTTCCATTTTTGTACTATGGTGTTAGGTTAAATAGCCTAATCACTTTCAATTGTAATCATTCTCTTCTCATAATAAAGTTTTTCCCCATAAAGTTTTTTTTCCACAAATAGCTGCAAATATTTAAAATCATACTCAATACAATCAAACTAT
The DNA here is from genome assembly GCA_022984855.1 of Dimocarpus longan. Classification (NCBI taxonomy): domain Eukaryota; kingdom Viridiplantae; phylum Streptophyta; class Magnoliopsida; order Sapindales; family Sapindaceae; genus Dimocarpus; species Dimocarpus longan. The sequence goes on along the minus strand of CM041015.1, from coordinate 20,887,608 downwards.
ACTGCTTGTTCTAAACTCAGCTGCTAGAGAAAATGTAAGCATGATTGCTGGGTTCAACAGATCATTCAAATATGGTTACTTATAGACCTCATCAACACCAGCAAGGACACCATTATAGAAACATGAGAAACAACAATGATTTAACAATTTCTCTTAAGTCAGCGAAAACCCCATCCTCACACAAAAGATATTTGGCTCAAACCAAATGTTCGTATAACCACAATCATCAAAAAGTTCTTTAAATGTTTCAATAGAATATCAATAAATACAACTGAAACTAGATTTAATGATCCATCAAGCCCAAACTTGCTCAAATCTTTCCAACCATGTCAAATCTCCTTAATTTTCTCCATTAAGAATATGATATGTAATAGATACTCATCTTTTAGTTTCAAAAAGGAAAAGAAGATAGACACTCATGATTCTAATGAAATAAAGTTAGAAATTTGAGCTTCACAAGCCAACATAAAAAGGCATTTGTAATTTATTAATGGGGTAATATTACTTTATCCCTACTGTTTGGCCAACTATCAAGATGCATTTATACTTTCATAGTAAAAAAAATGGGCCAATATCAACAGTTGTTTGCCGTTTGTCCCAAAGTATTTAAACAAACTTGAAAAAGAAAATTAAGTGCACTCTTATAAAACTATTATCTATTTGGAATTATTATTTAAAACAATTCAAATGAAAACTGCAGCTTCTCTGAATGAAGAAATAATGAGATTTAAATATTAAGTTTAAAATAAGAATCAATTTGTAAATAATATAACAAATAATATAATTAGAAAAGCTACAGAGGAGGCTGTGCACCAACACCTTGGAGGGGACCGTCCATATATTTTCTTTATCGTTACTTAACTTTATTAAATCTTTATATATTGATACATGCTTAAGTCTTAACTATAAAATATTTTAAGTTTATTTATTTATTAATATAAAATTACAATGATGTCATGCATTGAACTTTGTAGACATCTATTATTGTGAGATATTTTCTTTCATACTATGAATGGCTTTTAATATTTGGCCAAAAGTTACTGGTAGTGATGATAACTTTCCCAAATATTTCATTGCTTTCATTATCAATAGTAACAAAAAAGTTCCAATATGACTATATGACATACTGACAAGCACATAATAGCTCTGTTTGGATACTATTAAGTTTTTATCTTCTATCTTGTTCCTTTAACAAAATGGAAACCATCCAATACAAGAATCATTGAGGTAGTATTGAGCTAGCCAAATGACGGGTAAAATCAACATAGCAATAGCACCATATATGATATAACCAAACATTTTATATACTAAGGAGCTGTATTAATGTCTAGAAACATAAGTGTTAAGTTGCATATGCAATTCACATACAATGCTTTTCCTCGACGGACATGGATGAAAAAAATATTCAAATGAGAGGAAACTATCTATTGGTTGAAGATGTGAGAAATACAATACTTACAATCACCCTTCTGCCAAGAACTATGCATCAGATTTGTTCTTGATCAAACACAGTAATTAACCAAACAAAATGGTTCTTATTATTTTTAAAATTACTTAATTACATTTGCTGTGGACTTTGGGATCTACATGCTTGACCCAGAAGCATTTTTATACATGTAGGTCAATAATACAACGCTACCACTGTTTTTGACAATACAACGGCTGCAAATCCATTATCACTCATAAAAGATGACAAACCATAATGAAGACAAAGAATTTATTAGTTAATATAACAAGGAGGAACTAAAGACAAGCTATATAAACATATATATATAGGTTTATATATATATATATTTCTTTTCAATACGATTACAATGTAATTGGAATTCTACTCACACTAATAGTCAAAGGTTGTTTGGAACAAATTAAATACTATGTGTAACCCAAAAATCTTCTCTCATAACGCAAGGAGAAATATACACAATAATGGTCTGGAAATATCTTCTCGTAATACGAGGTGAAATCCACAAAATAAAGGGAGATAACCCCCACATACAGTGGTTTATGCCCTAGCGGGCCTTGAATCCTGATCACAAATGTGAAGAGAAAGTATACTAACTATTTAAACTATAAATAGATGTGTAAAAAAAATTTATGTACTAGACAAGATGATTCAAAATTATGATTATAGTATGAGTCAACAATGGATTCAGTCTAATCAAACAGTATTGAATTGGGAGGTTTAACTAGATTTCATGCAACTGAACAGTATGGCCACCCACAAATTACCTTACCAATAGTAATGTGTAGTAAATGAGAATGACCAAAACAACCAGAAAGAAGAAAGAATAGCAAAATGAGTAAAAGTAAATAAGCCTGTACCAATGCCTTGGTGTTGAAAGCAAAAGCCTTGATGTCTTGTCGTTTAGAAGTGGTCTCCCTCACAAGTTCGTTGAACGAATCAAATGAAGCCTCCATTCCTCCACTTTCAACACTGGCACCATCTTTTGCCTCTAATAATGCTCTCGTCAATTCTTCTTCGAGTTTCTTTAGGGTACATCCATTCACACAATAAACAAGGTTAATCATCCGAATTAAATATGTGCTGATGTCTGTTGAAAAATTGTTACATCTTCATCATCAAAATCATTTAACTTTCTTTAAATATTACAATCAATTCCTAGTTGAAGGATGATTCCAACAATTAATGTAGACGTGAGAGGCATACACATAACTGTCTCATTTGTGCCTTGTTTTAATTGTTTCAAATAAAATAAGATCAAGTGGATGAGAATAAGCAGTGTAACTGGACAGAAAGCAACTGATGGAAGTGCAATGTGGGCACTTCCTCAAAAAGCGCTAATTAGTGGACTGTGTATTGGGAATTTTCTATCTTTCCAACACACAGAAAGAAATGTTGGGACCAAAATGCCAAGGGTGAATTTGTTGGTTTATCAAAAATGCCATCACTCAGGCAAAGGGTGATGGTAAGTGGGATGGGAACATCTTAAAATGCAAGTGCATGGATGCTAATGGTACAGCAATATCCGGTCCTACCAATTAATTGTATAAAAAGCCGCAGACTATTATAATGGTGGCATCCCGAATTAATTTCTTGTGTATATGGGTCCCTTCTTTTCTTTTTTAATACGCTGTCCTAAATGAAAATGTTAATATGTTTTAAGCTTTCGAAATAACAATAATTATTTACTATTAGTTAAAAAATAATTACTATTATAATATTATATTTATATAATTTAATTTAACACTAACATGTTATTACAAACTTTTATATGAGGCTTATCAGTTATAATTTGCAACATACCATGCACAAGAATTTTGAATATCACCTTAAAAATTAGTTCACAATGTTAAAAAATGAACAAAATTGTCTATTTATCGTGATTGGATTTTAAATTGTCCTTTACAAAAGCAAAAAAAAAATTTCATTTTTTTTTAACAAAAACAAATTTTCATTTTTAAAACTAGTTTTAAATACAAGTCATATATCTCTAATATTTTCCTCCATGGGATTAAAGTTGGAAAACATAGACAAGAGTTTACATTCACCAAATTACTGGCGAATCATTTTTTTTTTCTTTCTTTTTTAAGGGCATCAAACATAAAAAGTAAAACAAAAATTGAAAAATTAAAAAAAAAAAAATCAAGTGGGTATTAAATAAGTTAGATCAAATCTGGCAAAAGTTTGACTACATTAAAAAATTTTAAAAAATAATAATAATAAAAAAATAAAAAAACAAAGTCAAAAGTAAAAGGGTGAAAATTTGGCAAGATTAAAGTAAAGTCGTCATTTTGAACCGGATATAAATTTAAAGAAAAATAAAAAATAAAACTTAAAAACAAAAACTTCCTTTTATAATGTATAGAGAAAAATATGAAATATCCTACAGGCTACAGACAGATAAGATATGATTGCCATGGTACAAATTAAAAAGAAAATGACTAAAATGCCCAAACAAAATGTAGTGGTAATCTAATAGGACCATTCATACTACCAGACGCGCACAGCTTAGCATAGCATAGCGTGACTCGTATATGGATAATATGACTTATATGGACAATAACACTACCAACCAAACAGTAGGACCCATCTAAATCAAAAGGGTATATTCGCCATTAAGGATTATACAATTACCAGAGAAGTGTCGCTACCACTCAGAAGTCTCCATCCCATACAATCTGCAAGACAAAAATAGCAAATAAATACATGCAAACTTTAACTACTTTTATAAATTTTATCAAAGTCAAGCAAATCTAAATTTGTAGGATATAAATATACATATTACAAATTAATAGATTTGTTCTTTTACTTCTCATAGGAAAAATTACTTCTACATATAGTAGTTACTTTTAACCAATCTAACCATATATCTATTACACATATTAACAGTCAAAATGAAAGGCAAAAAAATCATGTATTATCATCAGCGAAAATAAAATCATGCTTATGCTAATCTTGTATTGATTATCGAACTAAAATTAATTACAATAAGATTTGGTAGAAGAGAAATTACCAAGAGAAGAGGAGCAAAGAGAGGAAGATTCAAGCACCAAAAACGCAGCTCTAAGGAAGAGGAAGGGCAAGAGGACTCCAAGCACGAGCACCAGCGGCAACAGAGCCCGGCCACTCGATATCCTGCTGCGGCTAGCCAGAGCCGATCCCTTGCCGGAGTTTGATATCGTCACTTTCTTTATCCCCGTCGTCGATATGTACAGCTTCATTTCCTATCCATCAATATATAAGAAGATCTATGAAGAGGTCACGAGTTGGATTTCTGTGAGATCACGCTTTTCTTAGCTCATATGTTTCCCCTCACGATTCACTAAAACAATAGTGTGAAATAGTGAGAAGCAGAGAGAGACAACACGCAAAAGCCAAAAGTAAGGCCGCGTTTAATGCCGCGGGAGGGAAATAATTGGGAGCGCAATTATACATATTCCTCTTGGGCTTTCAAGCCATTGTGGCAGTGACTTTGTTTTCCATGTTCAATTACTGATTTCTCCTTGTTTTTTCAACTTTTCACACCGACACAGAATGTAGAGGACAGCTTTTTATTCATTGAGAAATGACCTTTCGGACATGGTATTGTGTGGCCGACTACTGCAGATCTCTACACTACCCTTGATGGGCGGCCATTTGGATCTGAAATTTTAAAGCCCAATTTGGTTTGAGGGCTGTCTACGAGATATGGTATGGTGATCGGCCGGATTTTAACTTGATTTTTATGTATATTTCAAAAAACAAAAAACATTTTATGTTAATTTTTTTTTCTTTGTTTAATTTTCTCAATTTTTAGGGTGCTTACGAAGCTTGAAAGGCAAACCCAAGCCTTATAGTTTACGGGCTTCCTTCAAAATGGGCCGCCCGACACAATTGATACTCTCCCTCAAAGTCAAACCCCAATTATCAGGATACAGTTTTTTGTCGGATTTTTTTTTTATTTCATTATGCTAACGATGTCATTTCATTTCATATATCCACCAAAAAGAAAAGATATCGTAGCCAGACAGCAACAACCGATGGCTATTGATGTTTGATGGTTTTACCGACAGTCGATTAAAATCTTTGAGCAGTTGGGAGTAAGTATTTTGTGATGTTTTGATTGATGGTAACGCATAAAATTTTCATATACTTGGAATGACTCATGCAATATATATATATATATATATATATGTATGTATTATCTTTTTTGATTTGACTAATGTAATTGTTATAAATAAAAATAAAACAAAATAAACTTGCTTTGATTTAAAGTTTATGAAAATGAAAGAAAATAGTAATTATCTTCTCTTCTCTTCTCTTTTCTTTCTTCAAATACCTAAACAACAATTCGCGATACACTCGGCTTTAGCATCACAACTTCTAGTCGCGAGGAACAATAAGTGACTACTTCTTGCTAGTCTCTTTGCTTGGACTTGGTGACTTGCTGTCGTTGGAAACAACCAGAAGCCTATTCCAGCTACACTTGGGCCTCATTTATTACCTGAGATATGATTGAATTATGGGGAAATTTTAATTTAATCCTTAACGTTTAGTAAAATATTACTTTTTTTACTAACGTTTACATTTCGAATTCCTATCATCCTTAACGTTTCGGAAATGTATCAATTTAGTCCCTCTGACCAAAAAGATAACAGTCAAACTAACTAGACGAGATAAAAAGACGAATTTACCCCTAATATAATTTAAAATAGTTAAAATGACGTAATTACCTTTTTAAAAACTGATAATTACAAAATAACCATACCTATTATTACAAAATTGCCATTGATCACCTTCCAATTAAATTGTGACACATCATTAAATCAAATTTTTTAATTTAATTTATTGTTAATAAATATTTTGATAAAAAAAATAATATTTTTAATATAAAATAATAAAAAAAAAATTCTTCTTCATCTTCATCTTCTACCTCTCATCATCTTCCTCATCTTCAATTTCATCTTCTACATTCATCAAAATCATCATCTTCATTATTTTGATCAAATCAATATCACCCAAATTAAATATCTAACATCAAACCCAACATCTTCCAAATTAAAAAAAAAAAAAAAAGTTTATTCAAATTAAAAAAAAAAAAATTATGTAAATTAAATAAAAAAAACAAAGAGACCCTCATCTTTATCTTCTACCTCTCATCATCTTCCTCATCTTCAATTTCATCTTCTACATTCATCAAAATCATCATTTTCATTATTTTCATCAAACCAATATCACCCAAATTAAATATCTAATATCAAACCCAACATCTTCCAAATTAAAAAAAAAAAAAATGTTTATGTAAATTTTTTTTTTTAGAAAAAAAAGATACTCTCTAGTCTCCATCGCCGGAGACCAGATCTGGTCTCCGATGATGGAGACCTTCTGGTCGCTGAAGACCAAAAACTGGGCTGGAGACCAAAAGTTTCTGGTCTCCAGTCTCCAGCCCCGCTGGAGACTAGAAAACTGGTCTCCAACGGGCTGGAGACCAGTTGTTTCTGGTCTCCAGCAACTGGGCTGGAGACCAGAACAACTGGGCTGGAGACCAGAAGGTCTCCAGTCTCTAGCCCCGCTGGAGACTAGAAAACTGGTGCTGGAGACCAGTTCCAGCCCCCAGGCCCGCTGGAGACCAGAACAGACCAGTTCTGGTCTTCAGCGGGATGGAGACCAGACTGGTCTCCAGTGGCTGGAGACCAGCACCAGGTCTCCAGCGAGACCAGCACCAGGTCTCTAGTGAGACCAGGCCGGAGACCTGGCCTCCGGTCGACGATGGAAACCAGCTGGTCTCCATCGTCGGGAGGACGAGGTCTCCATGGGAGACCTCCTCTTTTTTTTTTTTTTATATATATTAAATTAAAAATATAAAAATATATATTATATTAAATATATATTAAAATTATATAAATATGTTTAAGTTAAAATGACCAAATTAACCCTCATTGACTAACATTTGACTAACAGAAGGACTAAATTGATGCATTTTCGAAACGTTAGGGATGACGGAAATTCGAAATGCAAACGTTAGTAAAAAAGTAATATTTTACCAAACGTTAGTGATTAAATTAAAATTTCCCCTTGAATTATTTATGTGGGATTTGATAGAATTGGATTAGATGAGATTGGATTAAATTAATTTAAAAGTTATCACATGTTTGGTATAATGTAGGATGAGATTAAAAATAGTGTGTAGCTGTGTTTGGTAAGTTATGAGATTGGACAAAATAATGCAATCTTATGTTTGTTACAAGTATGGATAGGAGAATAATTGAAATAATATTTTAATTTTAAATATAAAATTAATTTTTTCTCAATAAAATAAAATTAATTTTTAAAGTAAAAAAAAAAAAAGATTTTATTATAGATCTATTGATGGATGAAAATAATTATAAAATTTTTTGAATAAATCTTTTTATTATAGATCTATCAGCCCGCAAAAATAATTATAAAATTTAAAATAAGAATGATATTTTTTTTCTTTTTTTCTCGTAATTTGAATCTTATTTTTCTTTACAATATGAACCCAATGTGTCTCTAATTATAATTTAATTCCACAAATAGTTGATAGTTATGATTTATCGATGTAGAAGTTGCACCGAGTTATAAAGGTCGACGACATAACATGTCTTTGACAAAGATATATGTAATTAGAAAGATAAAAAACTTATAACAAAAAATAAAACAACATCGTAATAATACTAAATATACCGTTCAGACAACATATTTAAAAAATAAAAATAAAAATTGAAATATGCATCTATAACTAATAATCATATAACATTACAATTTTCAAAAAATAATCATATAACATTACAAGAGTCACATATTTCTCTTGAACATGTTATTAATTATTGATGCAATCAACCAAAAAGTTGCATCAATCATGGATGGTTACCTATGAACAAAAGAACATGTCAATAGATACCAACTACTTATAATAATGTAGTGGTGAACATTAGTAACCATCAAGTAAACATAGTAAAAAAGTCCAAAAGCCAATTATAAGTTACACATATTGTGAACAAAAAGTTAGTTTGCATCTATATGGTCACACATAATAGATCATCCATCAAATGCACCACTACGAAGTGATGCAACAAATTGCAACTTCCAACTTCTTCTCCTCATCAATCAGTGCCTTAAAAGTCTCTGCAATTACTGGTTTCTGCATAAACATTTCCAAAACATGGATGCGATCCGAGAGAGGAAGTTTTATTTTTCGCAAATCAACAGCCAGTTTTTCATTTTCATTTACCTTGTTTGCAAATACTTGACAAAACTTATCCAATGTGTCATTTGTTTTGTCAATTGCCTCCTTCAGCACATTTGTAAGTTGAACAGTATTTCGACCTATTAGATCTCCAGATCTGGATCTTTTCCTGCTCAAAGGTTGAGATGAAGGTTGATTCATTAGTTGATTATAATCGGTTTGGTTACCTGACATAGGAGAAAAATTTCCAAACATCTCAACTTCATTTTCAAAGTTGTCATCCATCTCCATATCTGCTGCTAGATTCTTTGGAGTATATGTTGTTTTTCCAATAGCACGATCTTTTCCAAAAATGTTTTCCAATCTTTCATACAGAAGAAAATGTTTATCTCTTCATCATTTTGCCTGTCTATGGTGCTGAAAAAAGAATAAAATAGAACTCATTATAATGTTAAATTATGTCAAAAAAAAAATAAATAAATAAAAGTAAATATCACCTCTACGTATGAATTCCATGTTTTATTACTATCAACTTCAATGCACTTTCTTTCATGGTTCCAACCAAATCCATTGGTATTCCTTATGTCATATATCACTCCATAATCTTTTTTCCAACTCTTCACATTTGACTCAATGTGAAGGCTAGCTTTTAAACCACAATTCGGTAGCATATTTGCTAATTGTGCTTCTATAATTTTAAATGTTCCAGCTTTAAAAGAATCATAATCTGCACGACCTCTACTTTCTACAATTTCATCCAAGATACCTAATAAAACCTCTTCTTCTTCTTTTGTCCACACACGTCTACTTGCTCTTTTATCTTGCTTATTTGCTTGGCTAGAACCTCTCACATCCCTTCCTATGCATACATAGCCACAATACAAATAAAAGGAACCAAACTATTATATATCCTTACAAATAAATTGTAATTAAACAAACTAACAAATAACCAAAAGCTAAACACAACATAGTAATATCAAACTAATATAAAACATATGTACATTTAAATATAATCATGTAATCTATTGATAAGTAATCTACGTTAAAATAATAAAATTATGTGCTTAGATAAAATATAAATAATAAGATATAGAAAAAGATAATGTATTAGTATATAAAATCCAAGTACATAAAACCCACAAGTCATACATAAAAGTCTAGGTACAAAAATACTTGCAAATCAAGTTTATCAAGATCAATTTCCTCTCCATCCATTAAACATTTGCATTGCTAAGTTATCTCTCCATGTTGTCCATTGCGGCGATGAAGACACTTGTCCAATGACACCATTATCTCCTTCATCCTCATTGACTTCATTTAGCTCTTGCTCTATCGGATCAATTGACATTTCTCTTCTAATAAAATTATGTAAAAGACAACATGCAACTATGATTTTGCATTGTTATTTTATAGGATAATAAGATGGACTTCGTAAGATTGCCCAACGTAGTTTTAGTAGTTCAAAAGAACGTTCAATTACATTTCGTGCTGATGAATGCTTCATGTTAAAATATTCTCGATGATTAACAGGGACACAACCAACTCTCCATTTAGATAAATGATATTGTTTTCCTCTATATGGTGCTAAAAATTCTTTACCATTTGTGTATCCACCATCTACAAGATAATAACAACCTAATATTCACAAAAATTTGAAAAAAAATTAAAAAAACAAAAAAGTATTTTGTATAACTATTGGTATACATCTTTTCTTACAGTAATCATTTTATTAATGCTTATCAGTGGGAACTTTCAACCTAGTTGGTTTAGATAATACATCTCGAAGTACTCTAAAATCTGAAACTGAACTTTCCCATCCCGGGAAAACAAATGTGAACATCATATCCCTAGAACAAGCACCTAATACATTTGTTGCAATTTCACATTTTCTTGTTCTAAATCATGGTTTGTTAACTTTAGGTAGATGCACTCTAATATATGTCTCATCCAAAGCCCCTAAACAATTCTATAAATAAATCATAATGTAAGGGCATTGTATGATGGGAACATAAACTAAAATTAGTTTGATAGTTATATGTATTACTTACCTTAAACTATTTCCATCTTTCATCAGTGCAATTTTCAGGCACAGGAGTTGGTGAAACTAATAGATTATTGTGTAGTTGTTAAACTACACATAAAACTGAATTAAAGTATCAACTAATTATCTTTGCGTATCGACAAAACCTGGTAGGCAAGTATATGTAATAATATGCAGATTTGTTCCTCAACGAAAACTAAAGCATTAGTTTTCAACCTCCTAATGTTACAAAGCAATTCACAAAGTAGAGCGAAAGTTCTTCTATCCATCCTTAATTGATGGATACACTCCATATTGTTGTTGCAAATTATACTATCAAGACGAGTTGAATAGTTGATAAATGTGCGGTTACTTAACAATCGTCTTTTATATCGATATTCTGTCATATTATGCATAATTGAATACATTGCGAGCATATACAATCTTTGTAAATGTAATAGTTGTAAAACTACGAACAAGATAGTATATTCTTCATCCATGACTAGTTCATAAAAAGAATAAACATTTGTTATTCATTTAGACAAAAATACAATTTTAATAATCAAAGTGCATCTCTATCATTTCATAAACTTCTCTAATAAGTAGCCACATATAAAATCAAATTCATAGAGTAAGTTTTTGAAAAATAAGCATGCTAATAATATTTAATTGAATGAATAAAGTAATATCAATTAACATAAATCAGTAAAAAAATTCAAAAAACACCAAATAATAGGTTTGCACATTGTCATGATCAGCAGAATCACTTAGGTATCGTTATTTGACATATATAACTAAACATGTAATCTAACTCCACATGGCCTTCTATCAGTGATTTTTTGTGTGTGCTATGTTGCTTAATACATGATCATAACAAAAATCAAAAACACATCTTGCTAGATTTCTTTCTTCCAACCATTTTCAAGTCCTCACTTGCTCAATTACCCTAAATTCAGCGATCTAAAATAATACTATATTCATGCAAAACATTAATAGTTCTATTAACAATACAATTCCACCAATGTTGACAAGTCAACCACAACCACACATACAAACAATGATGAATCTGCATCAGGATTCCACAAAACCAACGATAAGCCAATATGACATCAATATATAGAATACCCAAAAAACTAACAAGTAAAACACAAACAGTGAGAATTTGAATTCATTTTCACATTATATACAATACCCAAATCTAATATCATTATAAAGGAACAAAACATAGCATTACAGATTGCAAGAACAAACACAAGTGCATTACCTGGAAAAGTCCAAGAAGTTTCAAACACAGAGCCGTGTTTTGAGGCTTTTAAAGGCCTTGGAGGTTTAACAAGATGTACGAGTCCTTAAAATGCACAAAGAAGAGTCATATCATGTATGTGGCAAGCTGATCTAGTGCAAGTATCAGATTGGATGTGTTTGTTTATCTCATTCTTTCCGTGGTTCAAAGCAGTGCAATAATTTTTTGCAATTTTCTTTTATTATGCAAAAACAAACCTTTGTTTGGTTATTAATTATTCGGTTTGCATGCATGCTTTTTATTAGCATAACCCCCAAATCTATAAACAAAATGAGATTGCATTGCAGTGAAGAGCGGGAGGCAAATTAATAAAGAAATTTAACCTCAATCTTTGTACACAATGATCTCAAATTAACCAAGAAATTCTACACAACAATCTCAAATTAAATTTAACTTCAAACATAGAGAGAAACAGAGAAAATTTAATGTATCTTTAACAAATTTAACATCATCAAAACTTCAGACTTTAGTGAAATTTTTTCATAAACAAACAACAAACTCAGTTCTTGATAATTTAATAATCTAGATGTACACAAAGTAAACAACATGTCTAATAACTTCCAAAACAATACCAAACAATCAATAACCCACTAGACCCCAAAATCTTACGTAAACGAACAACAAACCCATAAATTGAAAGATAAAATAGAAAACTAGAGCATGATTTTACCAGATTTTTGTATTCAATGGTTGAGCAAGAAATCTAAAGCAATAATCTAGGTTATTGAAAAAAAAAATTGAAGAAGATGGTTGCTACTCACCATAAACCAGTTTTGGTCTTGACGAAAGAGGAAGTGAAGGTCACAGAGAGAGAAAGTAAAGGTTTGATCTTGAGATGAGAGTAGCAAAGTGAAGTGTTTTTGTATCAGATACGAAGGATTGTTTGCCTGGATAAAATTGTAAAGAGAGATGAGATTATTTTTTAACCCATGATCTTCAATGGGTTAAAGTTCTCTCAAGTTAATGGGATAAAATGAGAGTATGATAGTTTTATGAAGACCCACTTGCCCCCACCAAACATGGGTTTGGACAAAAAAAATAGTCCAAACTCAATCTCATCTTAGATAACAAACAGGGCCTTGCAGTTCTAGCTTTGGAATTGCCCCTTGAAATTCTTCACTTTACTCACTATCACCTAAACTAACTCACTTGCAAAAATTATTAGAAAAACATTAAAAGCACCCATAATTTACTCAAATATTCATCAAAAAAGTTAGGATTAGAAGTATAAAATCATGTCCTATTTTAGCATAATCATTAACCTTTTTTTTTTTTTGAATAATCATTAACCAAACATTAATTTAATTAATTTTTTTATTAAAACTGTTATAAAATTCAAAAGCATTACGCATGTATTTTGTAAAATTAATTAATATTTGCTATCAACTTATTTAGTGTCAATGAGTCTTCTCCAGACTTTCTCTCTCCAAAAAGTTTTAGAGAGATAAAATTTTGTAGAAGTGATCATCTTTGTTTTCTCCTAACCCAGGTTTTTTTTTTCTTGTTTCTCCTTTTTTTTGAACTTTCTCTTCCAGATTTAAGAGTTTTTAAGAGTTGGATTCAGAGGTTTTCTAGATTCTTCCTTTAAAAACCGAAACAATGTACATATTAGGTCTTTTGCATGGTTTCAATCGACCTTCTTCTCCTCTTCTTCCTCCTATAAGTTTCTTTTAGAAAGTTTTGAGATCTTTTAAGGTTGGATTCAACTATCATCTGGATCTACTTATTACAAGTAGTTTGTTTTATAAGAGTGGTGGCAGATGTTTTGTGTTTTGGGAGAAAATCAGCAGTAATCTTAAGTCTCCTTAATGGCCAAAGGTTTCGAAGTACCTGAAAATTTCTTATGGATATGGTGGAGAAAATAGTGTTCGTCAAAGATGGTTTCAAGGTAGCTATATTTAATATAACGACCCATCCTCTCCCCATGTTGGGCCGGGACCTTCCTGGGTGCATGGGCTCACCCATCATTCAGTCTAGGTACTGTCTCTTAGCCTTTAGAGATTTCATACGCCTCCCACACCCCTCGAACCCATGACCAAGGCCATATAGTCAAATGGGAAGCAAGATGTGTACCAATTGAGCTACTAGCCCATTTGACTATATGGCCTTGGTCATGGGTTCGAGGGGTGTGAGAGGCGTATGAAATCCCTAAAGGCTAAGAGACAGTACCTAGACCAAAGGATGGGTAGCCCATGCACCCAGGAAGGTCCCGGCCTAACATGGGGAGATGATGGGTAGTTATATTTAATCCCATGAAGGTTTTCAGGTTGCAGATCTGTTAATTTTGCTGTCTTTGGTGTAAGGTGACTAATTGTATAGGCTCTTTTTATGTTGATGTTGGTTTTCTTCTTGTTTTAGTGCTTTGTGGTTTAACTTGTATTTTAACAATTATGTGGATTGACTAGATTTCAGAGGTGTCATGTCATTTTTGTATTTAGGAATCATCTGACATTCCATCTAGTTATCTTTGTTTCCTCTTACTTGAGAAGTAATCTAGTTATTTATGGGCATAATTTTCTATATTCCCAAATTTAAAAGGGTGTTTAGTGTGAGTAAGCTTTTTGTTCCCAAATTTGGGAAAGCTTTAATGAAATAAAAGTATTAAAAAAAAAAAAACCTTATTTAATGTCTAAAATAGATGTGAGATATAAATCTCTTACCTTTATAGTTTTACTTATCTAATGAAACCATTAACTTTTATATAAACCAAATGTTTTTAACGTGATTTTATTAAAAAAAAAAAAATCTTTTGTTTCAATTTTTTATTTTTTGTATGTGATTTATAAATTTGATGTAAAAATTAGCTATTATGACGATACTGAAATATCATGTTTTATTATTGTTTTCAGTTGAACATGATTTTTAATTTAACTAATAACTGAAAACAAATTTGGTAATGAATTTATTGTAATTGAAAATTGAGACATAATTAATAAAAGAACTTGAAGTAAGAAATAAAATTGTTAAGTGTTGGCAAAATTTCTAGTGAATAAAATAGATACTAGAAATTAGTGCAAGTACACACGGTCCACAAATAATATAATGATAAGTAGATATCGTTCCCACAAAGATTGGTGAAAAATACCAAAACTAACAAATCTAAAATCTGAAAACTTGTTTATAGCCACTCAATTTTAAAAATTCATTTCTAACCTATCAAAGAAACTAATTCCCTGAAATACCCAAATTGTCTATTTTACCCCTAAGTGAAACTTTACTCATATACCCTTAAAGCCTCAAGCACAAAAATACCAAAATGCCCTCCTATAAAATCACGCCACAAAAAACGATCACCGACCCAAATCAATTTTCCACCGTTTTTTTTGACCCCTCGCGAACCGGTTTGACTTCCGAGAGAAGTCGCGGCCGACCACTAAGCTCCGGGCTTGTCGCACCTTCGTCGACCTTGGCAGACCTCCTCAGACCGCCGATCAGTTTGTTCCCCACCTCCATTGTCGAAGGTACGCAACTTACATGGCCCATAGATTGGAACTTTGATAACTGTTAGATTTTAGAGTTTCGAATTTGTTTTGTTGTGTTTGGATGTTGGAATAGTAAAAATGATTGTTTAGGTTGTATTTGGATGGATTGGATTGAGAATGCATGTTTGTGGTGATGTTGTAGTGGAGGAAGACGAAGGAGTGGGAACCGGGTCTTTTGGTTCCAGAAGGAAAAACCGGGTTTTGTGAGGCCACAAAACACGGTTTTGTCATTTAAATGAATTACCGTGTTTTGTGGACTACTAAAACACGGTTTATAATCAAAATCGTGTTATAGTTTGCCATAAAACACGGTTTTTTGGCAAGTAACCGTGTTTTGAAGGCGAATAAAAACAGGTTTTTAGTTTAATTTAAACCGTGTTTTGTGGACCAATGAAACACGGTTTATGATTATAAACCGTGTTTTATGGATGCACAAAAAACGGTTTCTGAAATGAACCGTTTTGTTAATCAAAATCGTGTTATAGTTTGCCATAAAACACGGTTTTTTGGCAAGTAACCGTGTTTTGAAGGCGAATAAAAACAGGTTTTTAGTTTAATAAAAATCGTGTTTTGTGGACCAATGAAACACGGTTTATGATTATAAACCGTGTTTTATGGATGCACAAAACACGGTTTCTGAAATGAACCGTTTTGTCACTGGCACAGGCAGTCCAAAACCGGGTTTTAGTATAACATAAAACATGGTTTTTCAAATGACCGTGTTTAATGTACCCTTAAAACCCGGTTTGAAGAGTGACCGTGTTTTCAAAGGCATTAAAACACGGTTTTCATCCGAAACCGTGTTTTATGTATCCACAAAACCCGGTTCTTTTGAAATTATTTAAGTTTAATTTTAAATTTTAATTAAGTTAGAAAAAATAAATTTTATTGCAAAAAATAAAAAATATTAAATGAATGTGATTAAAATAATAAATGCAAAATAAATGAAATTTAAATTGAAAGTTAAAAATAACATGAAATTAATCAAGTAAATTTGAAATTGGATTTAATGTAATTGTATTATGTTAGTATAATTTGTTAAATAAAATGAGTTTTATATATTAATGAAAATATTTAATATTTTTAATATTAATTTTATATCAATTAAATTAATGTTGTTATTCTAATTATTTTGGTTGGTTTTGTACAGATGCAGGTTAATTATAAGTGGAGTACACAGGTTACTCCCCCTGAGATGACGTTAAGCACACACTGTAGTTTCAAAGAGATTGCTGGTGTAAAACAAGCTCTTGAGAAAAGAGAACTCCTTAAGCAGTTTTTAGGCATGACGCCATTCAGACATTACATGGACATAGCCCACAATCAGTTACTGGTTTGTCCCTTGATTGTAACTATTCTTGCAAGAGAGTTGGAAATTCCTCGTGCTAGGGCCGATGAAATGTGGTTTGAAATCGGAGGGCAACCATATAGGTTTGGAAAGCAGGAGTTCCTATTGGTAACAGGGTTGCCATTCGGGCATATTGATGTAAATACCATTAAAGCGCGACAGAATGACAAGAATAGCCTTCTATGGCGACTTTTTAAAGGAGTTCCACCAACAGTGAAAGCTATTGTTCTGATGATGAAGTCACGGGCAAATCTAAATGTCGACGACACCTTCAAGTTGGCTAATTTAGTAATAGCTTATCAACTTTTTTACGGCCTAGATGAGCGCCAAGGGATAGATAAGGCGTTGTGGGTCATGATAGAGGATACAGAAGCATGGAATGCATTTCCTTGGGGTACAATGTCATATAGCATACTTCTGAACCACCTTCGACAAGTGATTACTGAGGAAAGACTTATAAATGGAAGGACGGTTAATGTGTATGGGTTTGTTTGGGCATTCCAGGTATAGCCCTTACGTGATGCTCTTTATTATTAAGGAAAATTGTTTAATTTAAATATAAAAATATTTATTTATTTATATTTGAATGATATGTTTGGTTTTTGTTTGATTTGCATTACAGTGGTGGCTTGTTGAAATGTTCCCATATTTGGACGACAAAGTAGGGATCAGAATAGCAGGTGATGTTGATATGCCAAGGTTTAGGAATTGGTATTGTAATAAGAGGATAAGAAGGAATTCAGGAAGATGGAGGAGTGAGCTTCACCTTGTTAGTGTCGATTCTACCCTAACTTAAATATGTTTTAATTTATTTGCTATCTTTGGGTGCAATATATTAACCATATATATATATATATATATGTATTTTAGTGTATTGCATCGAGGAGGATTCTTACGCCGACTGATAATGAGAGAGAGACAGATTATTGGAGGTCTTTCAACCCCCGAGATTTGGTTGGAGAGAAAGTGTGGAAATACGGCGGTGGAGGAGGTAAAGATGATGATAATAATGATGATCATGATGGTAATGATGACGTTTCAGGTGATGCTGGTGTAAAGGGTGATGCTGTTGATGATGAGCAAACAGTGAGTGAGAGAGAGTCGAATAGAGAGGAAGAGGAAGGGGAGGATGAGGATGAAGAGAGAGAGCCGAGGACAAAAAGTGCGCATGATGTACAATCGTCTCCTAGATCGTCTCGCCCTCAGGTAGAAAGATTATATTATGTTTTTAATTATACAAAATTTGTTATTTTAATTTGTTATAATTTAAATATAATTAATTTATATTAATGTATATGTATATTGATTTAATTATTTGCAGGAGCCTCAGACGAATGCTGGTAAAATAATAAAGCTATTGAAGAATATTATCGGCATGCAGCAAACACAAGAAAGGTTGCTGCGTAATATGGATAAGCGATTGAAAAGAGTTGAAGAGCATCTGAAAATTAGTGGGCCCGTGGATGATGATGTTGATGAGAGCTATACTCAGGATCAGGGTGATGACAGAATATGGAGTGATAATCGCATTTTCCAACAAAACAAGGAGCAGGTCCACGACGAACACATGCATGAGGTTGATCATGATATTGCTGAGCAGGGTAAGGACCCACCCATCCATATCCATGACTCAGTAGTAGGGAAGGAGCATGACATTGCTGACCCGGAGCAGGACCCGGCCATCCCTGTCCAAGAGTCGGAGGGGGACACTGACATTGGTGATGTTCAGGTAAAAGTTGTATTTATTTGATGTCTTACTCTTACGCAATGATTTACAAATGTAATTTAAAACTATTGTCGAGCAGGGTAAGGACCCACCCATCCATATCCATGACTCAGTAGTAGGGAAGGAGCATGACATTGCTGACCCGGAGCAGGACCCGGCCATCCATGTCCAAGAGTCGGAGGGGGATAGTGCCATTGGTGATATTCAGGTATTTATTTGAGCAAAAAATTGATTAAGTTTTTTAATCCAATTACTAATTTAATTAAATATAATTTACAACTATTAATTTCTTTAAATTTCAGGGAAAAACTATCCATGAAAGAGGTAAGCGAAAGATTAAGCCATCGGTATCTTGTAGGACGCCATACACTGATCCTCTACAGCCGAAAAAAAAAAGAAAAGAGTCAAAGAAAGTGGTGGAGCTGGGGGCGGAGACTGTACCTGATGTGTACACGCTGTACAGAGATAGTTCTTTAAATCTTCGGTAATATTGAGAAAACAATTGATTACATTTTTTAATCCAATTACTAATTTAATAAAATATATTATAATTCTTTTTTCTTTTGAAGGCGTATTATTGATGGTTATCCGATACCATGCACTCCGGATATGGTTCGTAGTATTGAAGATATTAAAGAGTGGTTGACGGGGATTCATATTGATGGATACTTGAGTTGCTTGCGGAAAAAAGGGAAAGTTTACGGGTGGTGGGACGAGGTTAATGATTTTAGATACGCAGTCCACGGGACAAAGTTTTTTGTAAGTGTTTACCTTTCTATTTTATATCCATTGTTTGTATATTTATTTAAATTGTTGTAGTATAACATGTTTCATTTATTTGTTATTTCAGGCAGAGATAGTGCGTGTTTTCACTGATACATACACGACATCGAACATTGAGTTTGATCCGTCTACAGCTGTTGTATCAGATGCTTTGAAGAACTGTGCGACCGGTAAAGGAGACGCAAAAATGTCTTGGAAATCCACGCAAAATGTAAGTTTCAAAGCCTAATTAATAATTTTTTTTTTTTTATTGAGCATTAACATTATAGCAATAACGTTTCCAATTTGCAGTTGCTGGTTCCCTGTTCTTTGTCTCAGATGCATTGGGTCCTTTGTAAGGTGTGCCTGATAGAGGAGAAGATAGTGGTCTATGATTCCATGAAATCATTAGACTTCAATCAGTGGAAACAGATCCTTCAGCCGCTTGCATGTTTTATACCGATTATCTTGCGGTCGATTGGATTTTATGAGTAAAGCGAAGCATCTACACCACCCGTGCAGAAAATATGGGACGTAGAGCCTGTCAATATGACAAATGTACCTCAGCAAGCTGATGGGTACATGTCACATTTGCTTGAAGCATCAAATTCCTTACATTAAAATATATTTGTAATCATCTAACTTCTTTTCTTATTAACACAGGAATAGTTGTGGAGCGTATTGCGCGATGTTTATCTACGATATTTTGCAATCGCAGGACCATGCATGGAAGTCTCACCATAGTTTAGAAGACACTCGCAAAGTAAGAAGAGATATGGCGTACGATGTGTATATGTTTTCTACACCTGAATATAGAACAGATGATTTTGGTCGATGGACATTAGACAAAGATGACAATGTAATATATGATTGAAATGCAAGTATTTATTCCATTATGAATTGAAATAATTAGAATTTACTCTATGTAGATTAAAAAATTCGGTGTTATATGCCCTAAAAAATCAGAATTCGTGTTTTAATTGACGATGAAAAGGAAGTACAATTTTAACCGGTGTATAAAGCCCGAAACTGTGTTTTATCACATATCCAAAAAATAAAAAACCGGTTTATATCATATAAAACAACACGGTTTCGTGTTTAATGATGTAATTTAACACGATTTTTTTATAATTCAAAACCAAATTTTAATGACCAATTAAACACGGTTTCGGGTTTAATAGTATCATTAAACACGGTTTCGGGTTTAATAGTATCATTGAACACGATTTTTTATAAATGTAACCCACATTTTAATAACCATTTAAACACGGTTTCGGGTTTTATTGGGGTACAAAACCCGGTTTAAATGTTTGCAAAGGAATTCTCATTTAATTTCAAAGCTTTTTTTGTTACAAACCATCAAATTTTTCTTCACTTGGGTTTTATGCCATATTCTTTAGTCTTGTACTTGCTTAAAATTGTTAATCTAACTAATGTGTGATTACATTTTCAACATTCATACTTATATCATGTGATCATACATCTCAATGCAATAGTATGAGATATTTGACAAATTGATGATATGATCACACATCTTGAATTGTTAAAAATAAATTAGAAGTACTAAAATTTACTCTATGTACAATTTTACTACAACATTATTCAACACTTTAATTATGCATAAAAGAATATTGTGTAATCTCATCTTAAATATTTATATTAATCTCAACCCCATGCAATAACTATGAGATATGTTAAGCTATATGATCAAGTATATTAAATTAACTATAATTGAAAACATTTCAATGTCATAAGTAAACAATACAAACCATCAAATTATGAGAAAAAGAAAAATAATTAGAAAACCGGGTTATATTTAGCTATAAAACACGAATCCGTGTTTTAATGGAGCATTAAATTTGGTTTTCGAATACATAAACCGGGTTATATAAGTATAATAAACCCGGTACCGTATTTAAATATAAATAGAAACCGGTTTTCGGGTTGGGTGACTAGTAATTTCGTAAACCGGGTTATATGTAGTCATTAAACACGGGTTCGTGTTTAATTGATATATAAAACACGGTTTTGTGACTTTACAAAAAATCCTATTTCACCATAACCGGGTTATATGTTGTAATTAAACACGGGTTTTTGTTTAATTGTCATATAAAACACGGTTTTTTGACTTTAAAAAAAAAATCCTATTACTGGACAACCGGGTTATATGTAGCCATTAAACACGGGTTCTTGTTTTATTGCCATATAAAACACGGTTTTTTAACTTTTAAAAAAATCCTATTATCGGAAAAACCGGGTTATATACAGTCATTAAAAACGGGTTCGGGTTTAATTGCCATATAAAACACGGTTTTTTGACTAAGAAAATCCCACTTCTGGTATAACCGGGTTATATGTTATCATTAAACACGGGTTCGGGTTTAATTGTCATATAAAACACGGTTTTGTGACTTTACAAAAATCCTACTTTTGACATAACCGGGTTATATGTTGTTATTAAACACGGGTTCGGGTTTAATTGCTATATAAAACACGGTTTTGTGACTTTAATAAAAAATCCTACTTTGGAGAAACCGGGTTATATGTTGTTATTAAACACGGGTTCGGGTTTAATTGCTATATAAAACACGGTTTTGTGACTTTAATAAAAAATCCTGCTTTGGAGCAACCGGGTTTTATAATACTATATAATATAAAACCGGGTTATAAGATACCATATAACCCGGTTTCTAGAGTTACCGATGTTATCCCGAAATTTGTTTTTCTGGATCCTTATTTATACATTCCATGAAACCAATAACAAATCCACCACCACAAAATAGCCACTTGGTCAACCAATAACATCCATCACCACAAAATAGCCACTTGGTCAACCAATAACATTTTCACAACCACAAACTAATAACAAAGCACTACCAACCAATAACATTTCCACCCAAATAGCCATTTGGTCAACCAATAACATTTTCACAACCACAAACTAATAACAAAGCACTACCAACCAATAACATTTCCACCATTGGGTATAAGAAAGTACTTACGCATAACACAAAATAATAACAAAGTACTTAAACATAACACAAGCTAAGATTGAGTTTGGAAATACTTTATTCATTGTTGATCATCACCGTTCTCACCATCAGCTGATGGTGGAATAGGGAACCGTTGATCACAGCGGCGACGTGTGTGTCCGGTGGCTCCACAAAGACGGCATTTTCTCGATGTCCTGGCACGTCCAACACTTGCTCCAGCAGCTTCAACGTTGTTTCCAGCACCTCCTCCAACGGCTTCTGTGTCGATCTCAATACCTCCATCAGTACCTGTGCTATTCCCTCCATAGGTTGATGTAGAGGGGTTTGGGCAACGAAGACGGTTGTGTCCCATTTCACCACATTTGCTACACTTTTTCCTACGACGACTTTCCCCAGCTGAAGGAATCCGTGCCTCTTTGGGTCTACCAGCTTGTCTTTTTCCTTCGGGTGGTAGCACAATCATGTTTTTAACTTCTGTAGGAACAAACCAATCTTGTGGGCCAGGGACAGGATTAATCGGACTTGCATATGCACCTTTGAGCCATTCTTTGCTATAATAATCATCACAAAGTGTGTAATAGTGAACACCATTGAACCTGATGTGTATGACAAAGGTAGAATGTTATATAATAATATAACATTAAAAATAACAAAAATTAGCAAAATACAATAATGATACCTTGCAACAGCAATTGCATGATGACATGGTAATTGATCTAGGTCCCAATGCTGACAACTGCATGACCGCGCAAATGGCTGAACGAATCCATAGCCTAATTCATGTTCGACTCCGAACTTGATCGGTTGTTGGATGGCAGATACCGTTGCACTTGTCGATTCATTAGCCATTGAGTTCACATGATCCTCCACTGTTTTGGTAACCGAAGATCTGAGTTTCTCAGCATAGCAACGTCTATCGTTATACCAGTTCTGAAGCATATGTCTTAAAAATTCATGTGCAGTTGTTATTGGAAACCGACGTGCTTTCATCATACATTTGTTGAGTGACTCTGCAATATTAGTGGTCATCATGCCATATCTTCTTTTTGGAGAATATGCACGTGACCACTTTGTCACCCCAATATTAACCAATTTCTCATGCATATTCGGACATGTCACACAAATTTGTTCTAAATATTTATCACATTCGTCCCTTGTATAACAATATGCTGCAAGGTAAAACATTTTCATCACATCTGGTTGCTTTCTACAACTTTGCTTCAAGTTTTTCTTTAAGTGGAAGAAACAGAAGACGTGTGGGATTTCAGGAAAAACATATCTCACCGCATTCGCAATGCTTTTATGACGGTTGGATATGATAATCAAATCCGATGGCAAATGCTGTATCCCACCAATACTCTCTCGCAATCTACTTAAAAACCATGTCCATGAATTGTCTGACTCTCCGTCACCAAATCCAAAAGCAATGGGATAAATCATCTCCTCTCCATCTTTACATGCAGCAACAAAAATCACCCATTTATATTCACCTTTCAAATGGGTGGCATCAACAGCAATAACCGGTCTGATATAGGATCGAAAACCTTCAATGGAGGCTCCAAGTGCAAAAAACGAATATAGAAATCGGTTGTTTTCATCAGTCATGATTGTCGTCACTGTATTGGGGTTTGTTTCTTTTAACATGTGCAAATATGACGGAAGCTGCTGGAATGATTCATCCGCTTTCCCATATGCTAGTTTCTTAGCATATTGCAAAGACCTCCAAGCTTTGTTGTACATAATTTGCACGCCATACTGCTCCAACATTTCCGCAATCAAAAGCTGAGGTGTTATACAATCAAGCCCTACCTTTTTCTGATATAGTGTTGCTATGACAATAGTCTTCACACTCCGCCTATGTGACTCAAAGGCATCTTGACAACATGTGTGTTCCGACACATACTTGTACACGTACCACATCGTACCACCCTTTCTGCATCTAGCACGAACCTCAAAACTACAAGTCAAATCTTTACAACCAGCTTCATATCGAACCGTGCAGGAACGTCTAACCTTATGTTGATACCTGGAATTAAGAACACATCTTCCAACAGCCACATTCAATTCATGTTTACTATTAAAAAATGCACCTTTATACAATGTATCACGTCGGATGAAAGTCGACATGGCCGTTGAAGTTGTCTCAATTTCGCACTGATCTACACCCGGAACAATCCAATATGGCTGTGAGGGATTGGTGTCAAATTGTGAACCCGAAAATCTTATTTCTGGACACTCCATGTTCTCTCGATTATCATCATCTGCTCCAGTTTCAATATCATCATCTCTACTTTCCTCATCATCATTTTCACTTTCCGATGTTTCATCATCATTAATATGTATGTCCTCATCTTCATCATAACGATCATTACAACCATAATCAATGTCACGTATTGGACTTGTTGGGGATGTAAATGCGACGACAGGAGTTGAAACTTGATTACTACCACCATAGGAAGCTAAACAATTTTGACCATCACGCACAGCTGAACCTACAAGTCTATCCACATCTATCCTTACAGGCCCTGGCTCTGGTATTGAGGTGGATGTATTTGGACGGACGATAGGGACATTAATCTCTCTGTAATCAACTTCAGAATCTCTTACATATTTATCAACATAAATCTCTCTGTAATCAACCTTTTTGTCCGAAATCACGCCACGAACACTAAGATCATTCGAGATAGGTATCTTAACTGCGGGCATTCCCCTAGCTCGGACTAAATAATGCAAACGGATGTCCCATATTCTTCTATCGATGCCAGTCACTGTGTAAATGAAGTCCATCAATCGAGATAAATTGACATCCTTAAGGGCTTCTATCATGAACGCCTCACCTCCAATATAATTATTTCCATTCCACTCTCCGTTGCATTTGATTATTATTGTCACCTCAGTCATTCCTGTAAAATTAAAGCAAAATAATTTATTCTTATCCTTACTCTCATAATGTTCATTAACCAATTGCAATGCATTAATTTAACAACCATAAACATTATCAAGGATCCGCATTTTAATGCCCCAATAAAACCTGGTTTAATGCCCTAAAATCTTTTCTTAAAGAAATAAATAAATAAAAATCTATATCTTCAATAACAAACCAACCAAATCCAACAAATACAATCAAATTTAACATCATATGATCTAAATTAATATGAAACTTCAAAATAAAAACACAAATAGTGCTGCCCATTCAACCGGATTTTAATGCCCCATAAAACCCGAAACCGGGTTTAAATACCCCATTAAACCCGAAACCGTGATATATTGCTACTTATAACCCGAAACCGTGATATATTGCTACTTATAACCCGAAACCGTTTTTTAATGCCTCACAACCCGAAACCGGGTTTTAAACACAAAACCGGGTTTTAACGCACCACTAAACCCGAAACAGTGTTAATCCCCCACATTACTAGAAACCGTGATTTATTAGCCTATGTAACCCGAAACCGTGTTTTAATATCCTATTAAACCCGGTACCGTGTTTTATTACCCCATATAACCCGAAACCGGGTTTTAATATACCACAAAACCCGGTTTCTGCAGAATATCGCCCATTTTTTGATTTCTTTCGTTTTTTACCAATCGGATCTTATATTATGTCAAATCACAACCAAAATCACTCCTAAAGCAATTACTAAGGCAATTTCTACAACAAATTTACAAACGAATCAATAACATTCACATACCTTTAAGTTTGGAAGAAAAATTTGAGTGTGAGGCTTCTTGGAGAGTAATAAACTTCACTGTGAGCTTTTTGGACTGAAAGAGCCGTCAATGTGTGCGCAAAACAAGCTTCAATGGATGAGAAAGTTGAAGAGAGTGGACAAATTGTTGTAAGATCGTATGGAGGAGGAGGATGAGGCAGTGTGAACAATGGGCAGAATAAGAGGTAAAGGGCACTTTTGTGAATTTACTTTGGTTGAAGCAAGGGCACTTTCATCATTTCATTGTTGCTTGTAGAGAATCTTTCACTTAAGGGTAAAATTGACCATTTGGGTATAATATGTTAATAGTTTGTTTGAAAGGTTGAAAAAAATTTAATACAAAAAGAGGGTCAAAAATAATATTTTTCTTTTAATTTTGTCTTAATGTGAAAAGCTCCCCAAAGATTGTGCAAATTATATATGTTCATTACTAAACCGATCAAGACTATACATTATCCAAATTATCAAAACAATAAATTGTAAAATAAAAAAAAAAAAATAAAGAATAAACAAGTAACTAAACTAAATTTCAGGTAATGGAGATTTGAGTCTAGGATTACAACTTTACCCTACTAATTCAATCAATCTATATTAATATATTCTCATAATGTGATTGATCAAGTATCTCTAAACTATCCACAAGCTTCATTCAAACGGTCAAATAGAATTACCTAAATCATTTAACCAACTATATTCTTATAAAGATCAGTTAACTTAGGCACTTTAAGCATTTATTACTCACAATGACCACACAAACCATATAGTTATATGTCTATCACATGCAATTCATATCATCCTATTTAGGTCTAAATCATGAATACCTTTTCCAAGCACATTCAAGATTACCAAAACATATAAATAGGTGATCAGACAATTTAAAGTATTAAAAATATAATAGGATAAAACACAATATAGGATTAACATTAATTAGATGAGTTTATGGATTTCGGGTTACATAATAATCCTAGATAAATAATTTAGTTCATCATCGACGTTTTACAAAATAAAACAATCAAGAAATAATCAACCAACATCAATTTAAATCAATAAAATTTAAGAGAAAAAGAATTTCTCATCGAAAAATGCTCCTTCTTCTATTGTGGCACCCGAGTTGTTAGTGATGATTAATGATTCTTAACTCTAAAAAACTTAAGTTGATGAAGACTATAAATGCAATCTCAAAGACTCTCCAACATTGCTCTAAAACTTTCACCACTCTTTCTTACAGCTGTGTTTTTGAATTATGTTATTGGCTGTTCAAAATATTCTCCACAAGCTGTTGTACATGACATGAAAGCTGGTTTAGGGGCTACTATAAACTATAAAAATCTACAGTACTTTTCACCTCCAAAATCTTCCCTTGAACTGTGTTCAAAAATTCTTTTTAATCCTCTTTCTAAAGCTGTGTTGTGTCTACGGTCTCTTTCTTGAACCTCTCTTTAGTTGCCTTTTTATAGTGACAAAACAGGGCTGCACATGCTAGTTTAGGCCACAGGTTCATAACCTGCTATTATGGCCTGCATCTAAATTATAAAAAGGTCTCTCAACTTTTCAAAATTTAACAAATAAGTCTCTCCATTTAATTTCTCCACAAAACACTCAGAAATTATTAGAACACCTCTATTTTACTTGAATTTTTATCACAAAAGTCTTAGTTGAGAATATAAGATCGTGCTTAATTTTAGTTCAATCAAATACCCCTAAACCTAACATTTGCTTGTCCTCGAGCGAAACCAGCAAACATAATAAACGAAAGAAAAGAAATGAAATGAAAATTTACACAAGAAAAATAAATGGATTAATACTTGAATTTTCATCATAAAAGTTAGGAAAAATCAACACCCCCAATCCTAATCTTTGCTAGCTGTCAAGCAAACCCAAAGACAACTAAAAACTAAAACACATATAAACAAAAATAAATATGTTTTTGTAAGTAAACACGATAAAACTTAGCGTATGCCATAAGACTTTAAACTTCTAGGTATCCCTAGTAGAAGAGATTGTGTCTCCTGAGGGTGTACTAGTTACGATACCCACAAATGATTTTTCACAAATTATAGAACACATAAGAGAATTAAACTAGAATACCAATCAACAACAAATCACATGCTCAATCAATAAGTAGAGTGTAATCATGAAAATTCAATTCATGTCTCTCTTGTCTTGTGAATGCCATACTCAAAACATAGTAGCTTCAAGAAATATACAGGCAAGGTGCTAGGATTCAATTTGCTTCGATTCTAAACCTTATAGGTTATCTCTCTATTTAAAATCACTCAAAACTTAAGCTCAAAACTCTTGCAACACGTGCGAGGTGGAAGTTATGCACAAGAAAATTATCAAAAGTTTACAACACATGTAATCAAATAACTAAAAAGCCTCTAATATGTATTCAAAGAACCTATTGAAGGAATCAGATATCAATAACATGTTAAATATTATTCACTCAACAAAATAGTTCAATTTCTTAGAAGATCAACTAGGTCTTTTTATTAAGTTGTAACAGGGCCAATGGTAAATGATTTAAAAAAAAAAAAGATAAAGTAGTATTTAAATGAACTTAAGATCACACATTGAGTTTTAAGAATTTGATTAATTAGGCACTGAACTCTAGTAATATGTTCACCCTCCTTAATTTCTTCTTCTTTTTATTTCTTTTTCAATTACTTTGCTTTTCAATTTCAAAATTTGCTTTTGCATTTTTTTTTTTTGGTTCATTCATTCTTCATATTTTCTCTTCTTCTCATCCTGCTTGTGCTTACACATTCATCATTTTTTATTCATAACAACTACAAGCATGCACAAAGTATTTCTCATTCACCATCACTTCAGTCTTCATCAAATATTTACATTTTTTTTTTACCCCTATCTTCTTTTGCCTAAATCTTACATCTCAAATGTGAATCCAAGCTCTAAAAGATAAGACTAAATTATTTTAAACTTGGACATGAGATTTATGTTGGTTATTAAGAATAAAAATAATTAGGCTATTTATGTGTTTTGCTTCAAATTTGGCTAACAGCGCACACACATTCGAGAAGGGAAAAGTGTTTTGTTCTTTTACTAGTTTAAGCTCACAGAGCCTGGTATCACTTCTTAGAAGTCATCAAACTTTTCATTAAAAGTAAATGATTTATTAGATGCAGAACATGCTATTTTCTTCCAATTAAAACCTATAGAGGTCAATCTATTCAATTTAAGAACATCAGAAGAGTGTTTAAGAGCAACAAAGAAAATTTCCCTTAAAATTAAACGTTATGGCTCAAATAACTCACTTGGGAAACCTCCATTATAGATCTTGGACTACTTAAACATACATTCTATTCACTATAATGTCAAGGATGCGAACATGAATGTGTATATGTGAGAAAACATAAATCTTTAAAGCATTCAAACAAAATCAACTCATTGAAATTCGCATGCTTATCATCATTAATCAAACACACAATTCTCAACTCAAGCTGTATCATAATTTATGATAAAAACTAAACTAACCTAAAAATATGAAAAAACTAGCAACCTATAACAAAATAAAGTAGGTGTATCCTCAAACCTAAGTTTTGTAAAATTACCAAATTAAAGCTCATTATAAGAGTAAAGTTAAGAAACTTTCCTCACAAGCTTAGGTTTGATGAATTGATCGTCTTGACTTTACAATGCTCTCTTTCTTTCTAGGTACCCCTATAAATGAACCATAAACACAAAAATTAAAGATTAAAAGACATAAAGAAAATAAAATACAGAAATATTAAATAAAAAAAATTTAAAAACTCTTGGGTTGTCTCCTAAGTAGCACTGGATTTAAAGTCTTCAGCTTGACTTCTTCTATGAATCTCTCAACCCGATTTCCAAGGTAAGTCTTTACGCAAAAAAACGACCTTTTCCCCCTATATTTGAATTTGCTCCATGAGATTTTATCCCAAGAATTGAAGATGCACCCTTGTTGGCGTGACATGGGATGAATTTCCAAAAGCTTATGCCTATTCCATTATGTAAGTCTCTTCCTGAATTGTCTTCTTCTCTCATATAGATGAAATTAGAAGTCTCGCTTTCCTTCAAAGAGTTCATAAAGATCTGGTGAGAATTCTTTTATCCATTTAACTTCTACCTTATTGTTCTCCATGTCAACCTCTACACACTCCTCCTTTGTTTATGACAAATTGTAAGGCTTAAGTTCATCTAAAGTCAGCTCTTCAACATGAATGCTATTTGTAATTTCACCATAGCGCACATCCACCTCTTTCTCAATAAATTTCTTATGTCGATTAAGAGTTCTATCCACCAACTGTTGAGTAACAGAAGTAGGTTCAAACACCACTAAACCTAATCTTTTGAATATGGATTGTGGTAAAACGTATTATGTAATTTCAGCTTGAGATGACTCATCAAGTTCTTCTTCTTGACACGGGGCCTTCTCAAATTCATTTTCCTTGTTATCCTCAACCCATTTATTGTCAATTAGAGATTTAATTGCTAAAGTAAGCTCTTCATCACTCAAGTTGCTCATGTTTAACTCCTCACCACTACTCCAAGTGTTTTCATGACATTGTTCCTTTTTCTCTGTCTCCAGGTTATTTTTCGATTCACTAGAAAATATTTTATGTTGACTATTATTAAGTGCACTAATCAATCGATCCATCTGAACTTTTAAGTATTGAATTGCAAATTCTTGTTCTTACAATAAAATGCTCGTTGTCTTTATAGATATATCATTTTGTTCCCTGAGCTGCATAAGCTCCTCTTCTTCCTTCTCAGGATGTGTTTCTTGTTAGCTATTATGACATGCATTGAAAAACTTATCTATCTAAACTGGTATAGTCTGCTAGCATTGCATTGAAGCCTATTGTTCTTGTAGCATAGCCTATTGTTTTTGCAGCATAAGCTGTTGTTCCTGAAGTAAAATGTGCATTCTTTCCATTGTAGATGGTTTCTCTTTTAGAGGAGGAATGTTGAATTGTTGATCGTAGCCTTGAAAATCAGAAGGATTATAAGGTTTTTGAAATTAGTCTTGAAAATCAAATGGATATGATGGCCACACATATGAGAGTTGTCCATGCTCTACATTCCATGTGCAACTTGGTTGACCATTACACCTTGGGTTGCAGAAGTATGGCTTAGGATGATAATATAGCTCATTTAAGTAAGAGAAATAATGGTCCGACATGTGATTGCTGTAACGACTATCACTCCATTGTCTACCACTCCAATCATCACCATTCACGAATGGGCTTTGAAATGTGTTCATCCCACTAGCATTACACCATATGTAGTTCCTGTAAGTCATTCTCTGAAAAACTAAAAAGAAAAACAAAAATAAATAAATGAAAAAAATAATGTTTGAATTAAGGAAGTCTTAACTAGTATTAATATCAATGATAACTTGGCACAATCTCCGGTAATGTCATCAAAAACTTGTTGACAAATTTTCTAGCAAATAAAGTATACACTAAAAACTCGTACAAGTATATACGGTCCACGAGTAATATAATAATAAGTAGACATCGTTCCCATGAGAATTGTCCAAGTTATATATATTAATTACTAAACTGATCAAGATTATACTTTATCCAAACTATCAAAACAATAAATTGTAAAATAAAAATAATAACAAATAAATAAGTAACTAAACTAAATTTCAACCAATGGAGAATTGAGTCTAGTATTATAACTTTACCCTACCAATTCACTTAACCTACATTAATGTATTCTTATCATGTGATTGATCAAGTATCTCTAAACTATCCACAGGCCTCTTTCAAACGGTCGAATGAAATTGCCGAAATCACTTAACTGACTATATTCCTATGACGATCAGTTAACTTAAGCACATTAAGTATCAACTACTCATTATGATGACACAACCCACACAGGTATATTTCTATCTCATGCAATCTATGTCATCCTATTTGGATTTAAACACGTGAATACCTTTGTCAAGCACATTCACGATTATCAAATCAACTAAACTAGTGATCAATTAATTTAGAAACATTAAGAGTAAAATAAAATAGAAGACAGTAATAAGAATTCTAATAAAAAAATAATATCAAATAACTGAGTTCATGGACTGGGGTTACCTTATAACCCTGGACAACAACTTTAAGTCATCATCAATATCATACAAATAAAATCAAACAAGCAAACAACCAACATCATCATTTAACAAATTAAATCAAAGCATAGAAATGGAAAATCTCATGGTGGTAGGATGATTCCCCTATCACCAAGAATCGACCACCATTTCAATTACAAAATCTTCACTTCTCCCATGCTGTTTATGCACCTAATGTGTGGTTGACGATGGGCTGCTATTGAACTCTAAATAGGTTGGTGATGGACTATTTTGCTCTAAAATCTCCTCTCCATAGGCTATTTTGAGGCGTGTTTAAGGGTTATCTTTGACCTACAGTTAAAGACTATTATAGGCTGATTGAGCACTCGAAAACCTACCTTGAAAATTCTCATACAAGCCATTCGGAAACCAGATAAGAAGCTGCTACAAATTGGTTTTGATTTGGCTTGAAACATTGCCAAACACTGTAGAATATGAGCTGTTGATGTGCAGAATTTGCACCCTCATCCCAACCTTCAATTCCATGTCCAAGACTTGCAAAAACTACCCTCAAGAATATGCAAAAATTGCATAAATACAATAGTCAAGAAAGGTATTCAAGGGGGCTATTCTAAGATGTGACGAATTCACGTTCAAGCTCTCCCTTAAAACCTCTTATTCAAGCCTCTATTCACTCTCTTACTGCTGCATTTTATGGTCTGCGCCCTAAACCCCTATCTATGTTAAAAGATATGTAAGGCTTCAAAACAGTCTACGCACATCCCTCATTCAAAACCAAAATCATCTCCAAAATTTACTAAATTGCAAGATTTTTCGGTGTAAGAGATTTGCCTTGCGAGAAACTTTAAATAAGTTGATTTTCTGAGCTCAAAATGGAAATACAATCACGTCCTAAACTGTTGTATGTCAACATGTAGCACTACTTGGGTTTTCTTCTTGTGACAGCTTGTATGGGCTGCTTGAAACTCCTCTACAGATCATTCACGCGTGAATAAGGTCCAAACCTAAGTGCAGTCTACTCACACAGACAGTAGGCCTGCAGAAACTCTCAGCACCCACATGCTGGCAGAAACTCTCAGCACCCACATGCTGGCTTGGGCTACAAGTTCATAACCTGCTGCTATGGCCTACGGCTAAATTATAAAAAAAGCCACTTAACTTTCTAAAAATTCAACTTTTGCCCCAAAAAATTTAAAAAAAGAAAAAAAAAATCCCTCTATTCAATTTCTGCACAAAACACTCAGAAAACTTTAGAACACCCCTATTTTATTAGAGTTTCCATCATAAAAGCCTCGGATGAGAGTATAAGATCATGCTCAATTTTAGCTCGATCATTAAACAAAAAAATCTTTCTCAAATTCCTTTATTATTGATAGCCTAGCATTGCAAGCGTAGGTACCCTCAATCCAATGTAAGAATTTTACATATGTTAAACATTGAAATAAATTTAAACTAAGCTTGTTTATTTTCTTATAATTCTCTATCATTATTCAATATGAAGATTTATTTTCTTATTATTTCATTTCAATTTCATGCTAATTAGATGTCATTGTATGTGATTTATTATTCATAAAGATTTAATAAATAATTAATAAATGAAGTCATTAAAAAATTTTAAATGGTAAATTAAATTATTCCTTTCGTAAGATTGAAGATATAAATTATTAAATGAATTCTTTTGAAACTAGTCATCTCTTTATCTTATAAATATTGATAATATATTATCAATCAACCATCAAATGAAGGTGTGTTTTCAGATCAAGAGAGAAAAATACAGTTTATCTATTAATTTCTTTATATTGGTTTGAGTAATGTTACTCAATAAGATTATTCAATAATAACTTTTAAACTAGTTGCAAAATTTTTCAGTAACAATTATTGAAATCAAAGCGAGGGTTGTTATTAAAGCTTTCTTTTATATTCATCATTTTAGGTTTTTGCATGGATACAAGTAATGTAATTATATTTAATTGTTGTAAAAATCATGAAGTTCTAAAATCATAAAATGTAATGTTAATTGTTAATTATTTATGGCTAACATTTCATGCACATATCATACTAACCACCGCCACTTCCTTCCCTAATTTAATTTAACACATAAAAAAACACGGGCATGTAAGTACTGCCCAATACAACCAACATTTACACATCATGTCTCTTGATAAAAAGGTCTACCTTTTTTTTTTCCCTTTCACATTAACATAAGATCAAGTGGTCAACAAAAGCACCTACAAACAGAGAAATGCTACTAATTAGGCAACATTTTGCCACATCAGTTTTTCAATTGAGGACGTAGCCAAGGAAGCAAGATCATGTGCCACACCATTGTAAAGAGGTGAAATGGCCTGACATTATAGAGCTTTTATATACTTGATCACGCATTCAGCCTCGCCACAACCAGGATCATTGTCCGTGACACAGGAGAACACATTACAAGCATCGACTTCAGTTAAATGAATTACCACATTCAGCTTCTTAGGCAACAAAAGCCCCTCTCTCAGAGCAAGGCATTCAACCACGTAGGTTGAAAGAGTTCCTACCGGTGTCTTTGTAAAAACCGCAATAACAAAGCTCATGCAAATATGGTATAATACTTTCCTATCCATTTAGATGTTGTGTACCTGCAGCTCAGAATAGTAAACAGATCATGATTGATGAATGGTCAGATGATGGAAGGATTGCAGCAACAGGAAGTTGAATTGTTGTCAACTGATCACTTGTTAGCTGTAGCTTAGCTGAAATGGACATATGGCAGCAATAAAAGGGGAGTGGATGATTTTCTGTTGAAAACACACACTGTACATGTCTGGTTCATTTACGGAGTTCAAGCTCTCTTCAACGGGGTTGTCTGCTAGTTGAAGAATTTTGTCCAACACTTATCAATTTTTGACAAACACCTGCTGGTTCGGCTGATAAAAAAGTCAAGAGCTTCATCACAAAATGGTTCCCTGCTAATTCTATTCTTTTGTATTTTCAAGTTTTTCCATAAACAAAGGTGACACAGAGGTTTAAAAACAGCAATTTGCTTGCAAAATCGCTTAAAATTTAGGTTCAGGATTGAAAAATTAATCTGGCAGTCATAGGACACTATATAGATATTTTTAAAGCATGATGATACCCATTTGATAGATTAAAGTATGATCAAATTTTATTGAATAAATAGCACAATACAGTGAAATCTAATATGGCTGCTAGCTTGCCGAGCAGACAATGAATCGACTCACAAACAGCCCTACCCAGTGAAATGATCTGAAATTATAAAACATTTAAAAGGCAAATGATTCATGAAAAAAAAAAGGGTAAGAGAAAGAATTGATTAACAAAACAGTGCAGAGATCAATCCTGATTGTTTAAGCTGATCTGCCTTTCCATGAAAAGAGGTTTTCTTGTTTGGTTCAAAAACATATTTAATCAGTGATTGCTTAATGGACAACAACTCAGGAAACTCCTCCTTCAATTTAGATGCATCCAGTTCATTGTTGCTTCGTGGGGCACCGATAACTTTAGCTTGTTCTTCGAGTGTGAAATTAACCCACTTAAAATGAGGGTCAATATATGCCTTATACATCTCCAGGATCTCATTGTGACTCACAACACCAGGATTGGTGAAGTTCCATATACCCCGCAAATTCCTTTTGGCCATCTCCACTGAAATGGGTAGAAGCTCATCCAAGATAGTCATGGTGTTAGGAATATTAACCACTTTGTTGTATCGCGAAATTTTTGTGATGAAGTTACGCGGATTGCTTAGGTCAGAAGATATAGGCATTCGGACTCTGAGGGTACAAACATTGTCGTATTCCCTCAAAAGTTCTTCAACCTAGCAATGAATTGAAAAGATATTTCAGTCAGCAGCGAAATTCAACCGGAGAAACATAATCAAAAGGAAGAGTGAGATATGAATATACCATAGCTTTGGTTTTTGAATAGAAAGAACCTGTGAAATTGGGTTTGTCTTCCTCCTTGAATCCAATTCCTGAGCTTATTGGATGTTCAGCATCATACTCAAAAATACAACCAGTACCATAATTCATCATCAGCAGGCCATGCTCTCTGCAAACATCTGCCAAGGTCAGTGTACCAACAACGTTGGTGCGGATTGTCTCTGGCTTGTGAGTTTCACACCAGTCCACATTGGGTCTGCCAGTCACTCCAGCTGCATTGAATACATGAGTTGGTTTCACATTTTGAATATCTGCCAAGAGTTGCGACCGGTCCTGTAAACGCCCCTTTCCATACTCGAAAGGTATCTCTTGCTTTTCACAAATCTTCCCAAGAAGGCCCCCAATCCAACCTGTTCTACCATAAATCAAGAACATCAGGGGTGGCTTCTGAGTGGAGGTATTGTTCTTCGGAGCTGGGACCACCATTTGGCTCTGACTAAAGTTATTTTTCAGAAGCAGGGAAGCAGAATTGCCAATATCAGGCCCATCGGATTTTCTCTCAATACCAGGCACCATCAACATTCTTGGATGAGGTAGAAGTGCACCAGAAACATCACCCCACCAATCACGATTGCTAACATACCACTGCATTGTCTTTTTAAGACCCTCCTCCCACGAAGTCCGTTCAGACCATCCCAAGGTTTTCAACTTTCGATCATCCAAGAAATACCTCTGGTCATTAAAAGGCCTGTTCTCCACAAACTTAATCTGCCCGTCTGGGTTTAAAGAAAAAAGTTTGCAGATATCCCTGGCCACATCAATCACTCTTCTTTCCTTGTTCGTCCCAATGTTGTATACGTGGCCTACTTCGCCTTTGTGGAGAATCGTTTCAAATGCCTCAGCAACGTCCTCACAGTAGAGATAACTTCGCACGTTTGATCCATCCCCATGAATGGGAAGAGGCTTTCCTGCCATTGCCAAGAGGACGAATTTTGGAATCAGCTTTTCAGGAAACTGATTAGGCCCATAAACATTATTTCCTCTTGTAGTAATCACAGGTAAACCATAGGAGCGACCGTATGCCATGACCAGCATTTCTGCCCCAGCTTTAGTGGCAGAATACGGGTTTGTTGGCAAGAGCTGAGATGCCTCATGGTTTCCCACCAGAGCATCCTCGTCAGTCTCCCCGTAAACCTCATCTGTGCTTACATGGATGAACCTCTTGACTTGACTTGCGGTTTTGCAGGCTTCTAGAAGAACATGGGTGCCATAAATGTTGTTCTTAGTGAATTCAAAGCTGTTGCCAAAGGAATTGTCAACATGGGTCTGAGCTGCAAAGTGCATAATGGTATCAATTTTTTCTGTGAGAAGAATGAAATTGACCAAGTCAGCACTAGCAATATCTCCTTTGATGAACTTAAAGTTGGGAGATGATTGAGAAGGGTTGAGGTTCTTGAGATTAGAACAGTAATCCAGCTTATCAAGGACAACAACATTGTAGTTCGGGTAGTTCCGAATGAGCCTATTGCACACATGAGATGCGATGAAGCCTGCAGCTCCGGTAATGAGAATGTTTTTTGGCATGTACGTAGTAGCCATCGAAACAGCTCCTACATGATCCAACATTAAACAACATAATGTAGATGACCCAAAAATGAAAAAAAAAAAAAAAAAGGAAAAGGCAAAACAATGAAGTACAAATTCTCATTAAAAGTAGTAGTTATAAAAACATTGATGGTGGACACATTAAAAAGGGAACACGTTAACATTAGTATCTAGTAAAAAGGTATGGTTTGATTTATTGTAATGCAAAAATAGTAAAGCTAAACAATTAAACATTGCTTGTAAAAGTTTTTCTCTTTATTAATACGCCATGTCAAGAATGACCTTATTTAACCTGTTCAGGGGAAGCACATAAAACTAACAAAAAACTATATATGTTGTTAAAAAACCATAACGGTTCTATTTGGCAACAAACAAAACAGCAGCCTTGAGTGAAGTGAAACAAAAGATTGTATCAGAATAACAGAAGCAGGGCATCGTGGAACAGTAATTATCCAAATAAAGACCACGTATTCAAGTGAATGCTTAACACTGTTCAGAGAAGAAAACAGAATCCACCCTTCTCCTTGTAATTTGAATGTTCAACTACTAGTACTAGATCTGTTCAAAATGCAGCCAACAACATTCCAATGCATAGTAACAATTGCAGTGAGTAAAAAGAGAATGATACCCAGAACAAAGCCATTTGAGCTTATAATATTTCTGTAAGATCTTGGTACTAGAATGCAATAGTAGTAAAAACATGATTACAAGCTTTAAAAAGAAAATATTATAATGCATTGCACAAGTGAAGAACGAGAGAGAGAGAGAGAGAGAGAGAGAGAGAGATTAGAGTAGCTTACAGGAAGCAGAAAGAATGGATCTACAAGATAGAGGAAGAGAATTGGTGTAACTTTTATCTTTAGTCTTGCTGGATTTCAGACAGACAACAAAGGCGATCTGTTACTCTCTAACTGTGAGGAGGGAAGGTAGTTGAAGTTTGCTATTTATAAATACGCCTTTAGCATATTTTCCTTTTTAAGATGACACTGGTTCGAGTTATGTCTGGATTCTACTGTGAATAAACATTTATCTGGTCCAAATAATTATTTTCATAATCGAGCATGGAGAGACAAATATTTACGTAATAACTCAAAAAATTACTCATATAAAATTTATCATTTTCGTTTGTGTTGATCAATAATCATGCATTAACAGTATACATATTACTAATAAAGCAAGAGAAACAATAGGCAAAAACTGTAATGCATACCCGTCTTTTGTGACAAACTTGATCAGGATTTCGTGTTGTTCAACTGGGTCGGAATTCAATCACAGAATATGAAAAGAATACACAATCCACAATGTAAATCACCTTGCTCTGTTTTCCTCTGCTTTTGTTTTGTTTTATGCTCTCGTTGGTTTCTACTGTGTACTTATATTTTTCACCCACACACACTCTCTCTGATGCACGTTAATATATTTACATCAATATATATAACTGTCATGTGTAGTTATAAAACCACTCAAATAACTACTACAAAAACTGTTAGTAGCAGTTACATGATATGATCCAACCAGATGTTGGATCCGAATTTGGGTATTTAGGTCATCTTGGATGAACCCGATCCAAACCCATATAACCCAACAGTTTGATGGTTTCCAATCTATATAAAATAAAGGGCATGGAAAGATCGTTATTAATTAAAAATTAATAATGATAATTTTTTATTATTATTAATTTTATTCTTTTCTTGGATTACAAAGATATTGTCATGTCATCGTCAGCCAGATCATGCGAAAATTGCATCCAAAATCCTGGAACCTATCAATCCACCTACCACGCCATCAATTTCGTTTTCATTTTTAAAAAATGACCATTACGTTTTTTTTTTTTTTTCCTTCTTTTTTAGGGACCATTACTTTCTTAATGGTATGACAATGTTTGCATTAACGTTTGCATTAACGTATTATGTTTAAAATAAGGCTTCCTTCATTAATATTTTCTTCCATATTATCATTTCCCCATCAATTTCATTTTCATCTTTGAAAAATAAACAATATTTTTTTAAAGAGACTATTACTTTCTTAATAGTATAGCAATGCTTGCATTAACATATTATATCTAAAATAAGGGTTTATTTGCAAAAGCACGCACACATATATACATATATATAAATAATATGTATAACTTTAATTGTTGGATAAATTGCACTAACTTTCCCTATTAAAAAATAATGGCTAGAATTTTCAAATAAAATTTTGGGATATGATTATTTTATTCTTAAAATCGAAAACAATATCAAATTATCCCTATTTTTGAATTTAAAATGTCAACAACATATTATGTTTAAAACAAGGCTTCCTTCATTAATATTTTCTATATTATCACTTCCCCATCAATTTCAATTTCTTTTTCATCTTTAAAAGATGAACAATATATATATATATATATTTAAAGAGACCATTACTTTCTTAATAGTATAGCAATGCTTGAATGAACATATTATATCTAAAATAAGGGCTCATTCGTTAATATATATATAACTTTAATTTCTGGATAGATTGCACTAACTTGCCATATTCAAAAGTAATGGTGAATTTTCAAATAAATTTTTGAGATATTATTATTTTACCCTTGAAATAAAAAATAATATCAAATTATCTTTCGTTTTGAATTTATTAGCAAAAAAACCCTAGCTGTTCGAGTCAAAAGGTCAAATGTTAGTTTCATTCAAATCAATGGAACTATTAGAGTCAAGGCTATAAATGGATAGTTGCATATTTATGAGAAAGAGTGAGGACATCTAGTACAAGAATATATTTTCAAATACATCATCATCACAAATCACAAAGCCTCTTTTCATCATCACCATCCATCTCATCTACCCAACACTTCATCATAGCCATCCATCTCAGCAACCTAAAACTTCATCACAGCCATCCATTTCACCAACCCATAACTTTTTCACAACTATTCATCTCACCAACCTATTCAATTTTATCACTATCATACCCCTTGAAAATTTAATCTCATCACCACTCAACACATTAAAAAGTCTTTTTTTTTTTTAATTTGAAGACTAAATAGTGCTATTAAAAACTAAAGACTAAATAGTGATTAAAACTTGAAATTTGAATGATATTTTTTTTTTTATCTCTAAATATATAGTAATTTTATATTCTTTTACTATTACTTATTATATAACTTCATTTAATATAATACAAACAATTATAATAAATTATTCAACAAATATTAAAAAAAATTTATGTATATATTAATAATATATTTTATTTATAATTAAAATATGATTAATTATTATGGTAAAGTAATTTTTTTTGAAAATTATATATACATAAATAAATTTTTATAGTAAAGTAAATTAAATTTATATTTTTAAATAAAAATAAACAAAATGATCTTAAGTTCAATTAATATTGCAAAATTGAAATTGTAAAGTAATATATATTTTCTACTAAAATTAAACAAGAATAATCAAATACTTACAAAAATTGATTTGCAATTAGGACAAATATGGTAATATGTTATTTTGAAAATGATATAAAAAAATTATTAAGTGATTTGACATTCAGTTAAGAGTTAAAAATTATAGGTTTTTTCTTTCTTTTCTTTTTTTTTTAGTGATTTTTAGGTGGGTTTAAGTGGTTTGATCACTTAAAAAAAAAATTATTTAATAAATGTAATTCAGACTTATTAAGTGAAAATGTCTCTAACTCTCCAACCATCATTGTCGCCCACCATTATTCAATACTAGAGCACCAACTGTGGCTACCATCACCTATCGTTTAAAGTCGAATCTATCATTTTCTTTTTCTTTTTCTTTTCTTTTTTTTTTTTTGGTCAACCACTCATCTCTTCATTAGTCAAATCCAATCTTTTACATCAAACGCCATAAGCCATCTCCATAATAATCATTAAGAAATTGTTTATTTTTTTGTTTGAAGATTGAACAGTATTATTGAAGATTGAAGATTAAATAGTGTCTGAAACTTGAAGTTTGAATGATTTTTTTTTTCTTACCTTTGAATTTATAGTAATTTTGTTTGTTTTTTAAAGTTAAAATTATCTAAAAACTAATAATTTGAAATTTATATAATTTTACTAATAGTTATTATGTAACTTCATTTAATATACAAACAATTATAATACATTATTTAACAAATACTAAAACATTTTTATGTATATATTAATAATATTTTTATTCAT
Organism: Dimocarpus longan; assembly: GCA_022984855.1. Classification (NCBI taxonomy): domain Eukaryota; kingdom Viridiplantae; phylum Streptophyta; class Magnoliopsida; order Sapindales; family Sapindaceae; genus Dimocarpus; species Dimocarpus longan. The sequence continues at coordinate 20,845,889 of CM041015.1, read as the reverse complement.
AATTAAAATTTGATTAATTATTTTCGTAAAGTAATTTTTCTTTAAAAATTATATATACATAAATAAATTATTATAGAAAAGTAAATTAAATTTATATATTTAAATAAAAATAAATAAAATGTTCTTAAGTTGAATTCTATTACAACAAAAGTTGAAATTGTAAAGTACTATATATTTTAATCATTAAAATATTTCATTAACTACATTTAAAAGGAATCTTTATAATGAAAATTGGGACAAGTTTGAAAATATATTATTTTAGGAACTATAGATTTGAAATAATATATTTAAAAAATTATCAAGTGATTTGATATTAAATTAAAAATAAATAAATGTAGTTTTTTTTTTTCAGTAATTTTTGGATGGTTTCAAGTGGTTTCATCATTTAACAAAATAAATTAAAATTACTTAATAAGCGTAATTCATATTTATTAAGTAAAAATTAATAAATACAAACGGTCCTTAAGTCCTAGTTAATGGTTATAGAGCCTAATGATATTTTTATTTTTATTTTTTATGATGGCCTAATGGTATTTTAAATTGCCTGATTTGAACTAAACTTATATCAAAATGTTAATAAAGAATATCAACTTTCCAATTTACTTTTGATAAAAATCCATTTCTTACATGGTACCATTGATTGTGGGTTTGAAAAAGAATTTCTCCTCTTGCAGGACACCACAAATTTTCTCATTTTAAGGGGCTTCATTGTCAATTAATTAGCCAAAGACTTGGATTGCTAACTTTGACCCAATGTCTTTTAAGTAATAAGGAGAGGGGGTCCTAGCGTGTAAAAACTAATTTATGATTTCTTGATGTTATTTTTCAATACTTCAGGCAAGTTGGTGTAATTTACCTTTAGAACTTGCTTGTTATAGGGGATTGGATTGGGAACGGATAACTTTCAATGGAATCTCTTATTTGATGATTGCATGAGATTGGATTTCTCTTTATCTCATGCAACCATTTTAACCCACATTGGTGCGATAAATTTAACCACCAACACAAGACATTCTCTTTTTTTTTAATAAACTTTTTTTATTTTCTTTCTTATATTATTTATATAAAACATTTAATTTATCTTTAATATTATTTTTATATGCTTTATTAAAATATTAAAAATAATATATTTCAACAATAAAATAAATATTATTTTAAAATTAATTTTAGAGATTTAGATTTTATTTTTTTAAAAAATAATATTAAAACTTATAAAAATAATATAATATATAATTATTTTTTATTCAATCTCATAATAGTTCAAATAATGGACAATACTATTTTTAATTCAATCTCATAAACACCAAACACATCTTAGTATTAATTTATTAAATCTAATCTTATCCAATCAAATTCAATCTCATCACAATAAATCAATCTAATTCCGCATGTCACCATAGCTTGCTCAGAATATTATACAATCAGCATTTTTTGTTTTCCAACTAAAAAACAAGTGAAATGCGTTAGGCGAGGGGACACATTTTGAACGGAAATCTATTCTCCAATTAAACAATAAGGGAATTGATGTTGGGTGCCTTTTTTTCACTTTTATGATTAGTAGTATTGACAAACAAGACAGACAGTTAGGACCGATATAATTAATATGCCACCCCAACTTACTTCTGTCCATACCCATCTTTTACAGCAAATAAATATTTCTGACTCGAAGATTATTTTCCATGTGCTTGTAGCATGATTTGTTCATGAAGCATTGAAAATGTGTTCGCGCTTTTGGGTAGAAAGAATGATGAAGCAAACTAAATTTTAGGGGTGTTTACTAACAGCTCGCAGCCATGAAAAATAATGAGAGAAAAAAATATGGTAAACTTTGAAAGAATGTTGTGGATGATTGGATAAATGTGATAGGCTATTTTTTGAATAAAAGACTGTATAAAAAAAATGTAAGTTATATAAATTTGAAAGTGGGTGCAGTCATTAAATGGCTGTGTGAAATACTTTTTTGAATGGCAGGAGAGTGACTATAATTAATTTATATTTATTTATTACAATATTAAAACTTTTATAATATAATTTATTTAAGGATTAATTGTCAAAAATTCTCCCCTAATTTTCACATATCGTTGAATAGATAAAGAGAAAAGCATTTATTCAAAAACATCCCCCAAATTCTAACACCGTTGAGTTTTCATTAGATTGACTTTAATTTGACCAGACCATAAATATACTATTATGCCCTCAACAAAAAATGTTGTAATAAAAAAAAGTAAAATATATATATATAAAACAATATAAATATTTACAAAAAAAAAATTATAATAATTTAGTTTTAAAAATCAAATATAAAAAAGTTAAAAGTTTATAGATGTATGTTAATAATTCAAAAGTCAAAATTCTATTTAAAAATTCAAAAACTCTATTAAAAATAAAAAATTGTTTCAAAAACTGATTTATTTAAAAAATAATAATAATTTGTTCAAAAAAATGATAATCTATTAAAAAAATCAAAAGATTTGAAAATATATATATATATATATATAAAGAAAACTCCATATCCATATTCCCGATCACCAAAGAAAATCTTCAATTTCTACCTTCACAATGACCAAATCCAACTGCGTAATCACCAAATCAATAAACGTTAACAAAAAACTCACTCACATCAATACAAAAACCACCCAACATCAACACGAAATAAACTATACAATGAAAATAGAATAAAAGAACTACTTCCTCTTCCTCCTATGCTTGTCAGCAAGGATGGAGAGAACGAATCTCCCCTCCTCCAGAGGGAGTAATTAAGAGAGGAGGTGAGAATAGGAAAAGCGAGAGATTATTTTTATTTTTATTTTTTATTATAGTTCTTTAAATTTATGATATTACCCTCACTATCTAACGGTCCTCTAACAACAATTATGGAGGGAAAGGTTTTGAGTAAATGTATTTGAATCTACACACCCAACAATATATCAAAATTTAAGGGAAGTTCTTACAACTAATCCTATATTATAATGTTTTTAAATGAAATATTTTTATAATGTATTTAAGATTTTTTTAATAGATTACTTACCTTTTTTGTGTATAGTATAATCTCTTCATTATATGCCTTTTCTATTTTATTATAATATAATTATTTAATATAAAAAATAGTGCTAATAATTGTTATTAGAGACATTTTCAAATCATAAAAATACAAAAATCAATTTCTTATTTTTAATTGAATCGAAAAAATTTGCAAACATTACCAAACAAATCCTTAATATTAAAAATTTTAGTAATTCCATTTAACAGATTTCATGTCAATTTTTTTTGCTTTTTTAAATTTAACCCCAAATCTACTTCTAGATATCACTTGTCCAATAAAAATTAAAAGCAAAAGTGAAAGATAGTTTTTGTTGTTTTCTTTTTGAAAATATGGGTAACGAACTCCTTTAACACTAGCTATTTTCTTTCTTTCTTTTTTTTTTTTTAAAAAAAAGCTTTTATAAAATGATAATGAATAGGAAGTTAATTTTTACACACAATTTTCTATAGATATCATACTGATTTTCCAAATTGATGTGAGTTAAGAGGGGATTGTTATTGAAAATGCATTCTTTTTTGTTTTTAATTTGACACATCTATGCGGTGGAGGTAACTTAATTGATTGAACTTGAAATATTATTGGAATGAATTCACATTCTTTATTATCGAATTATATTGGATAGTGGTACACAAAAATGAAATTTTTTTTTTTTTTTTTTAAAAAAAAAAAAGAAATTATTTTAATTTCTAAAACAAATAATAATTATAATCTAATAATAATAATAATTTTTTTAACCAATTCAATAGTCCAATAACCAAATTTTAATAAGAGATAATCAAGCCCACTGAAAAATAAAATTTAGATTAATCTACTCAAAATTAAACCTCCATCCATGCTATAGGTGGTACTTTCATTTCAATTATTGTTGTTATCTTATTAATATGATTATTGAATGGACGTGGGTACCCATCGATATATTACATAATGCGACATCCTGATTTGCATATAAAAATTACGTGAGGGAAGGACCAGTCGTTGACAAAGACCATTGGTTACACATCCATCATGCGACATCCTGATTTGCATATAAAAATTACGTGAGGCAAGGACCAGTCCTTGACAAAGACCATTGGTTACACATCCATCGCCATGCCAAAAATTCGTGACATCGATTTCTATGAGTCACTAATTCTTATTTCATTATGATACTGATTAAACACTAATTCTTAAAAAGTCAAGGATTAAATGATGTCAATGGAGTTAATTGGGAATGGATACCTGACATAATGCGACATCTTGATTTGTATATGAAAATTACCTCGGCATGGACCAATCCTTGACAGAGAACCATTGGTTACAAATCCATTGCCATGCTAAAAATTCATGACGTGGATTTCTTTGAGTCGTAGATTCTTATATTTCATTGTCCCAAGAATACTAACTTGTGCTTCTCTTATGATACCGATTGGACACTAATTAATTCTTCATAAGTCAAGGATTAAAGGATGACAATGGAGTTGATTGGGAACGGATAACTGACCATGCTTCATCGTTATTCATTTGAGATCGAGATAATGGTCACCATTTCTAAATAGGAGTGCCCCAAATTGAGGTGTTATTTTGTCCATCTTATATCGAACAGAAGATATTAAATTTTTGTACGTTATATGAAAAAAATGAAAACAATATTCATAATTCTAATAAGCACATTCTAAGAATATTTAAAAATGAAAGAATTATTTTTGAAAAGTATTTCAAACTTTTTCACTATTTGAAATTGTCGTTTGTTAAATGTCCAATATTTGAATATGTTAAAAATTGACTATAAAAATAATATCAAATTTATGCATCCAATTGAGTTTGCCACAAAATTTATAATTGATAGCAATTATTCATGGTTCCACTCATCATTAACTGATTTCTATATTATTTTGGACAAAAATTTGATGTGTGTGTCATTAAGTTTAAACTCAATGAATAATTTTCTTTTTAATTTCTTTTCTAATTCATATGGTTTTTAAGATTTACAATTGATATTGAAAATTTGACTTTTCTAATTATACTAAATTTACAGTATATAAAATATTATATTATTATCTATTTAAATTTATTAGTTTTATATTTTCAAACTTCTTGTAATATCATATTGACATAGCTTGCCATTTACCATGTAGCTTTTACAAACTTTTACTATTAACGAACGCCAAACATTTGGTAGATTCGGGGAGCTTTTCACTTAGCTCATTATTACATAGCTTGTCATATCATTCGCCAATTAATAAAAAGCGATGCTTGCCTTCTCCTCACGTGTAAACTTGTCAAATGCTTCCTTTTTGCAGCAAATTATATGCTTTACTTTTTTTTCATTTGGCAAATTTCAATATAATCCCTAAATTTTGATGAAATATTACATTTTTACACATTAATATGTTTCTAGTTTCGTTATGCTTAACATTTGAAAAATGTATCAAATTAATCCTTCTGTTAATTGATCTTTAGTCAAACTTAATAATATGAAGGATGTTCCTATCTCTTTATATGTAATTAACACATGTGTAGTGGGAGATTTGATAAGATAATTAATTAAAATATATTAAAAACTTTATCTCTCCACCATCCATTATAATCGTTAATTGAGATTTAATTCAATAAAAAATTAAATTAAAAATTAAAGAAAAAATTTTTAATCACACGATTAAACCAAAAAAAAAAAAAGTAAAAACGAAAACAAAATAAAAACCATCCAAATTTTGGAGGACTTAAAAGTCCTTTTCATCGCCAACTCCAGCTATAGAGGTATGTCTCTATCGTCGACAGTGGACGTTGATGATGGAGAAGATTTTTGGTCTCCTTCAGGGGACCCTCGTTGGTCTCCTTCAGAAGAGATCGAAGGGTCTCCCAAAGTTAAAGCACAGCAGTAGGAGTTGCAGAGGATGGCAAAGTATTTCTCCTTTATACATTTCTCCCCCTCTCTCAACCTCTTTGCTCTTTCTTCTCTTTTGGCAATGGTATTTTTGTGTTTTTTGGGAATTTTTTTTTTAGTTTTTGTCTTTTAGGGTGAATGCTGATGAAGCACTGGGTTTGTGATGATGATGAAGAACCAGATTTATATTGATGATGTTATCAACAAAGATGGAGGTCTCTGTCTCTACTCAAACACAGAGATGAAGACCTCCATTTATGCAAATCTTATGGTAGAAATGGAGAGACTCTATACCTTTCTATCTGGTGGCAGTGATTGGTGGTGACAAAGGAGGCATCAGAGAGAATGAAAAATTGCATACATTGGTTTATTTGAACTACATTCATCAGTTCATTTGATGATAAAGAAACATTTTCATAAATTCTAGATTCACAAATAGGAATACATTAAATTTGGATTTACTGAAACCTAGATTATTTTTTTATGAAGTATAAAAAGTTTTTAGTTATATTTATATTAAACATTTTAATTTTAAAAATGATGATATGGCTGTTCATAATTGGTGTAAAATTGTTTTTAACTTTTTTATATTAAATTTTATTTGATATATGTTGGCTTCTTATTGGTATTAAATTAGGACAAAATGATTAAAGATATTTTAGTCTTCATACAATTTTCATCATGTTTGAGTATTAGTTAAATCGTCAGAAAGACTAATTTGATGAATTTATTAAATGTTAGCGATGATGGGACTAAAAACGTATTTTCGAGTACAAAAGTAATATTTCATCGAAATTTAAGGATTAAAGTGATATTTTTCCTTTTTATTGGGTTTATTGAAAATTGACCTATTTGGAACCTTGGAGTTGAAAAATGACTCATATTTGAGTTCCTTGCACAACAAACTTATTTTGCATTTGATGGTATTCGTCACTCATTTTGTGTTAAATTAAACAACATATTATCATTGATTGGACAATATATGACATATATTGTTCACTCATTTTCTGTCAGAACAACATATTTTCAGGTAATTCATTGTTGCCAATGGTATTTTGCCCTTTGTGATGGACCTGTTTTTTATTATTATTATTTATAGTGTTAGGACAATACATGAGATTTGCATTGTTGATAAAAAATTAAGAATTGGTTAGGAAAGATAGATCCTATCAATTGGCGCAGTTTTCGTTTTGACCGGCAATTAAGTGAGACTAGTAACATCATATAATCACTTAATAGCATGTGGCATGCGTATAGTGTTAGGTCATATTTAAGTCTACTGAAATTCTTTAGGAGAATGATATGAAAATATTTCTACGAAGGAAAGAGGAGATTGTTGAGTGGACAATTAATTTACCACCAAATGTATACTCAATGGTGACGGAACCCTTCCCGAATCCCTCATTTGGACCCGAAAAAGACCCCGTAGCACCCCGTCAGAACTCCAACGAACCCTAACTTTGGTCTGAAGAAATCTCATCAAGGCACTGAAACTTTCTTTAAACTTCTTTTTAAACTCGTTTACTAGGTGGCAGGGGTACAAATTTTTCGATTTTCTATTGAAAATCCGGCAGCATGCTGTCTGTTTTCTAAACTATGCCACCCTGCAAGTTTTAAATACAGTTTATAAAAACACTTATATGAAATTCATTTCTCAACTTCCAGAGCCTCCGGCTCATTTTTCACAACACAACCACAATCAAATAATTAAAATCAGAAAACCGATTCATATAAAACTTTAATAAAACATTTTTAACTAATACATCCACAATTCTTTAAAATACTTACAACTATATATATAAACATATACATGATCAAAATAACCTCATATATACATGTAATAGGTATCGTCCTATACGTCCGCCTGCACATCTAACTGAACCTCGTCGGCTGGATGACTAGCTCCTGCATCTGCGGGAGAATTTTTTAAGAAAAACATTTAAAGAAAAACGTGAGTATAACTCAGTGAGTGGTTGTAACTTTTAAACTAAAACTCATTTCTACACTTAAATTTCTCCCAAAAACAGTTTAATAAAACTAAAGTATTTTTTTAAAATACTTTCTAAAACTCATTTAAAACTGCTTTTGAATCTCGTTTTAAATTTCTTTCTAAAACTTTCTGAAATCTTTTCTTAAAATCTTTTCTGATTCTCGCCTAAATGGTAACCCAGGGAATATCTACTCCTGGCGTGGTAGCATATAAAATCTAACCACTAGGAGTGGGGATTTACCATGTGTAGTCGCCGAAAGCGGGCCCACGCTGCGAACCGACTACACTACCCTATACGTGCATACGGATCACTCATACCTCGCTCACACATGAGTCGACTAGACTCAAATCTCACTGACTGACTTCCTCTCATCTATTGTATCACGCATAGGGTATTCGACCGGGTACTAAACTGGGGCTAGGGTAAACCATAGGCTATTAATTTTTTTTTTTTTTTCTTAACACACTAAAATATTCTAAATCTTAAGGCAATAAGCCTAAAATATTTAATTCTAGCACATTCTCATATACAGAAATAATAAACTAAAATCTTTATGCTAGAATTAAAATATAAATTCAATTAATAAATAAATAACTATTTATAATAAATTCTTTTACCTTTAAAAATAAACTTTAAAACGATATAAATAAAAACTTGAAATTCCACTCACTACACATCCTCGAATAAAATCCAATTCTCCTCCGTATGCCTTCGGAAGTCTCCGCTTTTACCCTAAAACATCAAATATCCATTTAGGGTCACTTAACTCATTCAAATAATATTCAAAATCAATAAAAATCCTATTATCTCTATTTATATCCTTTAGAGCCTAAACTTTTGGATATCAATTTCTATTCAACCGCGGTTTTCGAAATCTGTTTTCTCTACATGAATTCTACTTATTCTTTCCTAGTAATACCTCAGAATACTTAATCTCATCGTCGGAAACTCGGACCGAAATTCAATCGGATTCGCTTACTAACGAAAACTACTTTTCGCTCCGGACTTCCGACAACTTCAAAAATCAATCCTCTAGTGTTTTAACACACAACTATAATTAAATAAACTGTTTCAAACGTTAAACGAACGTATTTTGAAGGTTTTTAGAAACCACCCTTTAACTCGTCCGTTTAGCTCCGAAATCGATCCTAAACTTTTCGTTTTCGAAATCTAACTTCAAAAGATTATTCCTTAAGTTCTAAAACATCAATCTAATGCTTTAGAATCGAAAACGGGATCAAATTCCATAAAAAACCTATTTTTCTCTACGACTTCCCTCTCTCGTTTTATCTGTTTTTCTTCCACCAAATCACTCCAAAATCATCCTCACATATCCCTCTTATTATCCCTAATCTCTGATTCGAAAATAAACGAAAGAATAAAAATAGGTTTCATATAAACACCAAACTTTAAACTGAAATAACTCACCAAATAGGCAACCGTTTTGCTTCAAATTTGTTGGGTTAGCTAGAGGAGATGACGAGGAACAACTTTCATGAAGAAACCGCGTCGAAAATCGGATCGGATCACCTTCTCTTCCTCTCTCTGTCTCTCACGCGCGCTCGCGGCTTCTCTCACGGCAACACTCGGCTTCTCTCTCTGTTTCTTTCTCATTTCACGATCAAAAATGTCTCAAATGAGACAAAACTAAGTTATATATATTTTAATGCTCATTTACTATAAAGTTCCTCAAGAAAATCTCATTTAATAACCTCAAACTTTCAATAATCTCACTAGTGCCCAAAAAAATGATTTTATATTCTATTGGTCCACTTGTCTTATTTTCATCCACTTATTTTTCCAACCAATCCATGGATGACACGTGGCACAACCCTAGCCACTACTTTTCAAAAGCACTTATCTATTTTCTTATTGGTTGAATTCCGTGAGCTCACCTCGCTTGATTAACACGTAAATCTCGCCTAATCACTTTGTAATTGTACCGGGGTCAGTCAAACGATATCCGACTTACGATACGAAAATATAATAAGCCTCAAATAACATTACTGGAGGCATATGATTCGACCGTAACTCCATTCGAATATTTCTAGTACCATAAAATAATAAATCTGGTGAGGGCTTACACTTGGTGAATTTTCATTTCAATAGAACTTTCAATACCTAATCCTTCTGAAAAATATTTCACAAATATTCTACAAATATTTTATGGCCAATTCGACTTTATAAACTTCAATTTAGGTCTGATACCTCTCATATATACTTGATAAAGGAAATGTTTCTAACCGAAATCTGATCGAATCAACCGATATCTTTTTATACGTATCTATAGCTTAAAAACTCGATTTTTACACTCATTCTCGTTAACTCATTCTCATCCACTTGGGTTACACTCCTTGAAACTTCTGCATGTCATTCTCATGCTTGATCCATGAATACTTAACTTAAAATGTCCATTTTGCCCTTTTTATGATATAATTTCACTTTGATCGAAAAATATTCTGAAAATATTCCATGGTCATCTAATCTTCAAATTGACTATGAAATACTCTAATTGGGTGTCTTATCTATCAGTCTCATGCTTCGAAAAAAATTCAATTGGATTTAAACTCATTAAAACTTATTAATCTCTCAAAAGGGTAATATCGTAATTTTTTTCGGATCGCTTAAAACTGATCCAAATGGTCTTCTTTTTGATCCGTTTCTGTTTCTCTATACTCTCATACTATTTTCAGACCTTTTCGACCCTTAAGGTCAATTTTCAAAAATTTTACTATTCATTCGAAAATTTCCGTTTGATAAATACTATTCATCGAAAACTTTCGTTTCCCATCAAATCTAAATTCATGACCCTGAACAATATAACCGGGTCCAAATTTGATTTTAAACACAAACTTTCAATCTTTAAAAAAAAATACTATTTATCTGGATCCGAATACTATTCACTGAAAATTCTCATTTCTTCCTAACACGATATTCAAGGCCTTATAAATATAATCGAATTCTAACCAGACCTCTTGTATTAGTTCTAGACTCTTTATTCTTTATCTGATCGTCGAAAATGAATTCTCTAAGGAAACTAGGATCGAGGCTTATCAAATGGTGTTGAAAGCCAGTAAGGAAAGTAGGATCCTTAGGATGCTTAGTGTTTAAAATGAGGATTTTGAGCTATATTAGGTGAAACAAGAGCTAATGTGACAAAACATTATTTGTCCACTTGTGAGTGTGGAGAATGGCAGGGAAATGGTATTTTATGCAACCATACAACGGTTGGAATAAACCAGGCATATATAATAAGTGCAATTAGGGATAATATCAAAAAATTTGTTCACCAGAGCTTGAGAAAATATTTTTTTTTTCAAGCCTACACTAGTATGGTTCACCCATTTCAAATTAGTGTTCTTAGGTTAGGGTTAATACAACGCCCTTGATTCCACCACCTCTCAAGAGACGACCTTGGAAATCCAAGCTAATAAAGAGAAGAAAACCTGGAAAGAAGGCCAAAAAAAAAAGCAAAGTTTCACAGTGTTGTTTGCATAAGGTATAAGTTGTAAGCAACTTGGCCACAACAAAAGTACTTTCTCCAGTGACAAAAGTCCTGGGAAAAACTAGAAGGTATTTTTATTGTTTATTCTCCTTTTTCCATAGCTTACTTAATTGATTTTCAATATAATTTTTGTGCTATATTTGTTTATTGTTTTTAGGACAGAAGCAAGGAAAAGAGGTACCTCAACTTCACAGCCTCTTTCAGAAGGTGATGCTTAGTCTTCATAGCTATAAACCCAAACTCAACCCCATTCACAAGTTGACTAGGAGTAATGGGCAAGCATGGAGTTATTATGATGAGTTTTTGGTCTACTTGCTGTTAGTTAATGGTCATATACTACTTTTTTTGTTAATTGTCTTTTGTTAAACTTTAGTTGGGTGTTTATGATAAGTCGGATTGTTTATGGTTCAAAAGGGCTATATATATAGGTGTATTTTTTATTTTTCCAGTTTTACTAACCTTGATTTACGAGATAAAGCCAAAGAGATTGAAGCTTAAGTGGAACAATTTCTTGCTCATCGACGTTAAGATTCTTTATACTCGATATATATAAAATGTTAAGACTCTTTGCACCTATTTTTTTGCATCTCATAATCTCATATCAACACTTTTTTTTTTTGCAAATACTAAAATTCTCATCTTTATACCTCAAAAATCAACAACTTATATTAAGATACTGATCCGAATTTTAATCAATTTTGAGCCATTTTTTTGTGATATAAATATAAAGCGTTAAGCGTTCAACACAGGACACGAAGGATTTGTGTTACCTATACATAGGCATGTCATTAGTTCTTTCCATATCGCCATATCCCAAGTCCATAGTCTTATGTCTCTTCTCTCTAGTTATCTCCTAAAATTTTAAAAAAATATCATATTATAGTTGTTGGTTTAATAAAATTTTTCTAGTTTTGATTTGTGAATGTTTCCCTCACATTAAGGGTTTTACCATATAAATCTTGTATCCATTGTTTTTATTTTATTACTTCTATTTTCTTTTAATATTATTCTCGATTTCATGTTTATACTGGGATTAGAATAATATCGGATCGTCATAATAGTGGTATCAAAGCCATAGTATGTTTTATGATTTTAGCAATCTGATCTTCCACATTTGAAAAGAATTAGTCATGATTAATAGAAATAAGTGTGGTAGTGTGGAAGTCCATGCTTAGGCAAGGTTCTGGCTAAGAAAAGATTTGGTATTTCAGTGTGTCCATTGTGACCCACCTCTGTTTTTTACGAACTGACCTGAAGCACTATTCATGGATATGTGTACTATTTCAACATATGGGTACTATTGACGATACTATTTATTAAATATCTTGTGAGTGTTTTGTGGTGAAATTTGAAATTGAGAAGTTCAATGGAAGTAATTTTTCATTGTGTAAAATGAAAATGAAGGCTATCATGACGAAAGATAATTGCTTACAAGCAATAAAAAAAAGGTCATTCGAGATTACTGATGACATTAACTAGAAGGAAATGGATGACAACGCAATTGCCAATCACCATTTGGCCTTAATGGATGGTGTATTATCAAGTACAGCGGAGAAGAAAATGGCTAAGGAGGTATGAGACACTCTAACAAAATTGTATAAGTCTAAGTCACTACACATAAAGATTTTCTTAAAAATGAAGTTTGGTTATCTTCGAATAGTGGAATTTACAGCAATAATCGACCCTATTAACACCTTAAATACTCTATTTTCTCAACTTTTAGTGTTAGTTTATATAATAGAGACAAATGAATATGCAGAAATTCTACTTCAAATTCTACTCGATTCAAATGATTAACTTGTCATCAACCTAACAAATAATATCCTCACAAACTATCTAATTTTCAATGATATTGTAGCTGGTGTTTTAGAAGAAAAAAGCAGGTAAAAGAACAAGAAAGACAGATTAGCAAGTAGTATACAAGCAAAGACGTTGTCAATGACAAGAGGAAGATCAACGAAACATGGCTCCAGTAGGAGTCTCAATCGTAGTATATCACAAAAAAAAAAAAATATCAGATACTACAACTATGATAAGAAAGGACAAGTTAAAAGTGAGTGTTGGTACAATAAGAAAAATAAAGCTCCTGGGTCATCAAACTTACAGGGATGTACAGTAAGTATCTCAGATGATGATGATGTCTTATATAGTGAAGTATCCTTTATTGCATAAAATAGATTATGGTTTGTTGATGTCTAGATTCTAGATTCAATATCCACTTGGTATATAACCTCTCGTAGGAGGATTTGTATTTATGAGTGATGATCATGCTTTGAAGATTACTGGTATTAGCACAGTCAAAATAAAGATGCATGATGGTATAGTTCACACTATTCAGGAGGTTTGACATGTGGATGGCTTGAAGAAGAATCTATTGTCTTTAGGACAATTGGATGATCTCATATAGAAAATGGGGTATTGAAAATTGTCATAGAAACTCTTGTTGTCATGAAAGGAGAAAAGATTGTTGCAAATCTATATATGCTTAAAGAAAAACACTATTGGAGGCTGATTCATATGTTCCATCAACCAACCATGCAAAAAAGTCAATGATAACGTGGCATCACAAATTAGGCCACATATCTAAACGGGGTTTGAAGATTCTCTCCTAACACAAATTGCTTCCTAGGCTCAAAATAGTAAATCTACCTTTTTGCGAGCATTGTGTGACAAGTAAGCAATATAGATTGAAGTTCAACAATTTTACTACTAAGAGCAAATGCATTCTAAACTTGATTTATTTTGATATTTGAAAATCATTGAATATATCCCTAGGAGGAGCAAATATTTTGTATTATTCATTGATGATTACTTCAGTAGAAGTTGAGTGTATCCTATCTCAGAAGTTAGATATATTTCCAGTGTTCAAGGCATTCAAAGTGTGGGTAGGATTTGAATCTGATAAAAAAATCAAGTGTTTAAGGACAGATAATAAAAGATAATGTACAAAAAAATGGGCTGACAGAGCAGATGAATAGAATTTTTGTAGAAAGAATAAGAGTTATGTTAAAGATAGCAGGATTACCCAAGTCATTTTGGACAGAAGTAGCGAAGACCATTTGTTATATGATAAATCGATGTTCATCCACAGCAATTGAGTTAAAAATACCAATGGAGATGTGGACCGGTATGTGTAATGCCCAAGAAAAAACAAAGTTTGATTTAAAATCAAGGAAATATATATTCTTGGGGTATGATGATAGAGTAAAAGGGTATCACCTGTAGGATCTCACTGTTTACCAAGTTATCATCAATAGAGATATTATCTTTATAGAAGATTAACTTCAAAAAAATAGAGATAATAGCACTTCTAAAAAAATTTAGAAACTATAATTGTGTAGGTGGAAAATAATTCAGAATATGAAAATTTAAATTCTTTTGAAGCTAAACTAGAGCACAAAGTACAAGATCAAGGCTCTAGATGTAACACTCTCCACCCGAATTTTTTACCAGAATAAAGAATTCAGACGGAGGATGCTACCTTATTAATCTTTTGTTTGAAAACTTTATTTTTTTTTATTTTTTAGAAATTTGGGTAGAGTTTCGTTTATTTTTCTAAAAACCACATTTTAAAAACATGTAAAAAAATACACTTATAAAATACATTCATTTTTTCAACTTCCATTCGAACCTCCCGTCAAATTCCAATTTTACTTCACCACACAAACATTTATATACATTATCATTTACAAAATTTCATAAAAACATATTTTTTTGTGCGTATGTGTGTACATATATATATATATATATATGCATGTCAATACACGTTAACAAAAATGCATAGTGACCAAAGAATAACTACCTAAAAGATTGAAAGATGTGATTCGCAGAAAACGCGGTAACTATCTTTTCGTCTATCTCTATTTATAGTGCCCAAATCTCAATTTACGTATGGAAAATCCAACGCGCTAAGTATTTCTATTTAGTGGGTGTACACTTAATTTAAAAGTTACAAAACTTTATAAACAACAACATAAACTCACATTTTCGATATTTTTCAGATTTCAGAATATAATATAATAAAAATTGAATAACTAGTAAAAACTTAAAAAAAATCAATTTTAATAACCATTCTCAAACTTTGTATAAAAATTCACTAATTGATCAATTTACTAATAATTACCCTTACAAAATACATAAAATTATTTCTTTCTAATTACGATCACACGATTTTCACCGAATATTATTAATTTCTTATAATACCAATCGTAGATTAATATTTCATAAATTTTTCAGACTTTTACAAATACATTACAAAGAATTCAAATTTCAAATTAATGCACATATAAAACACAATATCTGTCATTTTTAATCATATCAATATGGTTTTCTTTTATATTTATTAGCGTTCTTTGTAAACACTAACATGATACTATAGATCGGATTCGGTCTCTTGACATTGGCCACTCGATGGCTACCCGCCAGAATAAACGGCTTCCTCGGCATCGACCAATCGATGGCTACCAGCCGAGTCACATATCACAATCGATTTCGACTTTAAGAGCAGACACCCGGTTTCTCTTATAATCCATCCATCGAAAATAATATATTGGTGTAACAGTGCAGTATTACTAATATCACCCTATTGACTAGTCAACTACCAGTCTCTACCTACCAATGTTTAGGTTTACTCGGGGCCTTTTAAATTTTATTATTTACAAAAAATTTAATATTCTTGATAACTTTTAATTCTAAAAAAATAAAATTAATTCAGATACCGAATAAACACAATTTCAGTTACATTTTTTTCTATAAATTCAAATTATCAATATGGACATCACAAAACTTTATTTTACATTCAATTAACTCATCAAATCTTTTCCAACACGTTTGTGTCTTTCTTCCGATACATGTTCGGTCAAGGTACTGAACATGTCTGTTTCTTTTCGTTTTTGTCGGTTTCTTTTTGTTTTCTTCAGTTTCTTTTCTGTTTCCGTTCAAAAATCATTAAAATCATATTTAAATATCTTTTATTACAATTTATCTGAATAATTTCACGTACTTCAAAATCAAACATAAATTTTAAATTACGTAAACATTTAATCGTATACTTGTAACAATATTTCAAAACATCAATCTTGATCATTTTAAATGACCATTTTACCCTTTGTTTTAACATCAAAATTTAACAATATCAACACTTTCCTTTTCATACACATATTTGGTCAAGGGTTAAAATTTTTGAAAATTTTCTTTTTAAATCACTAATTCATTCCATACTTCACTCAAATATTATTCCATCAACACAAATTAAGCACCAAATGATAAAAATATTATTGGATTCAAAACTCACACATATTCGTCTTAATAAAGGGGATTTTGAAAACTTTCTTTTTAAATCAATAATTTATCATATAAATCATTCAAATCTCTCATTTTCAAACTTTTGTTTCCAATTTATTTTCTAATTCAAAAATCATTCAAAACATATCCAAATAATATAAAATCAAATTTTAATTATAATTACTGTATCATTTTAATCCAATTCATAATATTTCAAAAACTTATAAATACTAAACTTTACTAATAAAATTGAAGTTTCTAAGGAAGTGTACACCAACCTTTTTGGGGCAATATTTCTCGCTTTTCCATCCTACCAATTGAAGCCTATGACTTCTCCCTACTATTCCCTTAAGCACCTTGTTCCAAGCTCACACATAACTCTTTTGCCTATTTTTAGATCTAAAATGCATTCCCCTCGGATTTTGTTATCATCCTGGATCCACCCTAAAATTAAATTCAATTTATAACTTATAAAAAAAATAAAATAATTTTCTGGAATCCAATTCCTATTAAAATAAATTTACTTATCTATATAAACCGGATGCAAAATATTTTTCTTTTCTTTCTTCCTCCCTTTCTCCTTCCCTCCTTTTTTTTTTTCACATTTTCTTCTTAATTTTTTTTTTCTCTTTTTGTTTGCTTTTCTTTAGCCGAGACCACATATATATACACACACACTTCCACGCTTATCTCCTCCACTGCCCCATCTCATGCTTATCTTCTCACTTTTCTTGTTTTTTTTTCTTTTTTTTCTTTTATTATTTTTCTCCATCACTATCCACTAATCTCTATATATATATTCTTCCAATGGATTCCACCACTTATATATTATTATTATTATTATATTCTTTTATTATTATTTTATTTCAGAAAAAACTAAACCATCGGTTGATATTTTTCCACCATATGTAAACTTTTATTTTAACCCCTACGGTCTTTTTCCTTGTAGCCAAACTTTTTTAATTTCTTTTAAAAATATCCTCCAATTGGATATTTATCCACAAACTTTTATACTTCTAAAACTAAAATTGAACCAAATTAATAACAATAAATTAAATTTCAATTAATCTTCAATTTTTTCACATACATAAGATCATATATTCTACATTATAATAATTCACACCTATATAAATCATCATTAACCAAAGCTCTCCGATAATCATAATTGTACCCTTATAGAATATTCTATAAATTTTTTTTATATATAATATCCAAAACCATAACACTTAACATCTAAATAGAATATCATTAAACAAAATTCTTCAATTAAAATCCTCAACAACAATCATACTCGTATAATTCTGAACAATCACACCTACAACTATTTTAAATAATAAATATTTATAATATTCTAACTAATAATTTTTTTTCTATTTATCACTTCCGATATTATACAAAACTTAATAAATCATTCCCTATAACTCTTATGCTTCATGTAGCTTCCGAATAATAAATCAATATACACTAATGACTAATTAATCACACATTTTTCACTTTTAGGTGACACTCTCTCATTGACAAATTTTATATGACATGGATCACTAATTTGGACCTTCTTGTGTCACTCTTTTATTGGTTCATTTTACATGACATGAATTTGTGTTTCTTAGTGATATCCCTTTAATTTATTTAATTCACATTTTTGTTCAAATAAATTTCAAAAATATTTCATGGTCATCCAATCATTAAATTGACCATATAACGCCCGAATTCGGCTTTTTCGATTTTTTTTTTTTGAAATCCTTTCAAAATTTTTCGGGACCTATATTTAAACTTCCAACATACTCCTAGTAACATCGGTGACTCTTAAAAATCATTTCATGCCCCTTTTTGACTCTCCAAATTTCACTAAATTGTCTCTGACAATTTTCAGATTGATTCAAATTTCATTCAAATCTCATTTGAGAGTGTCATTTGAGTTTCTAAAATACTTCTTGAGCATTTTCATACTCATTTTGATATTTTTCTAAATTTTTGAATTTTTAAGAAATCCTTCCAAATTTCCGATCGGATCCGAAAACTGTTTCATTTCACCTCAAATTTACTCGTTCTTACTCCGTTTTAGTTTTTACTAATTTTAATTCCTATTCCACGACTTTTGATGTTCGGAGTCTATTTTTCGAAAATCATTATTTATGAGGATTATTTTCGTCTGAAAATACTATTCACACAGAAATACTATTCATCAAAAATTTCACTTTCAATGATTTTTTGGATTTGTTTATCAAAAATACTATTCATTGATTACTATTTATCAAAAAATCATTATTCATTCGAAAAATACTATTCATCCAAAAAATACTATTTATCCGGAAATATATATATTTTTGTTTTTTCCTTAAATAGAGCAAATTCAGGGCATTACAGTAGAAATTTGATGGTTAATTCAAGAGAGGAGACCACCGGCATGACACTCGAAATATGTTACAAAGAGCAATATTACATACTATTTTTTAACAGAGGATGGAAAATCTTTAACTTTCCATGAAGTTACGAGTAACCCAAATGCATTTCTATGGATGACGAGGAAATTAAAGCTCTACACAAAAAACAAGACATGAATACTTATAACTCTACCACAAGGTTGAAAAACCATTATAAACAAGTGGGTTTTTAAGATCAAACGGTATGATAATGACCAAATGAAGCGGTATCGTGCAATATAAGTGGTGAAAAGTTATGCTTAGAAAGAAGGTATTAATTTCAATGAGATATTTTTTCCAGTGATTCGACTTACAATAATAAGGGTAGTCTTGATAATATGTGCTACATTTGATCTACATTTAGAGTAGTAAGATGTGAAAACTGCATTTCTTCATGGAGAAATTGAAGAAGAAATTTATATGCTCCAACCAGAAGGTTTGCTGAAAAAGGTTATAAGAACTTAGTTTGCAGGTTAAAGAAATCTTTGTACGATTTAAAATAGGCATTAAGGTGTTGGTACAAGAGACTTGAATTTTTCAGTATAAGCCTTAGATATAATAGACTTAGTTCAGACCATTATACATACTACAAGAGATTTGGAGATAGTGATGATTTCATTATCTTATTGTTGTATATGAAAGAATTAAAGGCATAATTGGCTAGAGAGTTTGATATGAAGGATGTAAGACCAGTAAACGAAATTCTAGGGATACAAATTCACTGAGACAAAAAAGATTAAGAAGATTTGGCTCACTCAGAAAAACTACTTAAGAAAAATCTTGTGCTGCTTTAACATGCAAGATTGTAAGTTGATTTCAACTCCTCTTCTTATGAATTTATAAATTATCCTCAAGTATGAGCTCTAGCAATAAAGCGAAGAGGATGGAAATGTCTCGAGTGTCATATGCATTAGCAGTGAGTAATTTAATGTTCACTATGATATGTACAAAACCAGACATTGCACAAGCAGTGAGAGTAATTTATCGATATATGACAAATCTTGGTAAAAAGTATTGAAAGGTTATAAAGAGGATTCTAAGATACATAAGAGGATCTTCAAATGCCGCACTATGTTATAGAGGATCAGAGTTTATTTTCAGAGGCTATGTGAATTCAAATTTTGTAAAAGATCTTGATAAAAGAAAATTTACTACAGGCTATATGTTTACGATTGCAAGAGGAGTTATGAGCTGGATATCTAAATTACAAACAGTTGTAACTTTATCTATAATAGAAGCAAAGTATATGACAGCTACACAAACTTGTAAAAAAATAATTTGGATTAAAAACTTATTGAAGGAGCTTGGACACAAACAACATAAAATCTCTTTATTTTGTGATAGTCAAAGCGCTTTATATATTACAAAGAATCCAGTCTTTCATTCCCAAACAAAGCATATAGGAGTTCAATGTCATTTCGTTCATGAAGTAGTTGAAGACAGTAATGTGGACATCCAAAACGTAACAGATGCAATGACCAAGCCTATCAATACTAATAAATTCATTTGATGTAGATCCTTATATGGTCTCAAGGAAATATAAGTAGTAGGAGCTTGATCAAAGATTAAAATGATAAAATCAGACAATTAAAAATTGTTTCAAGTAAGAGAATGTTAAGTTAGGTGAAGTCATATTATTTTATGGCGTGGAGCCATAATTTGTGACTTTGGTAAAACATAAATTATTTGGTGGTGGAGCCATATTTATTTACAGTTTTTTTTAATTGTTTCAACATGAAACATTTGTACAGTAATCTACGCCAACTTGTATTGCTTATATATAGGCATGTCATTAGTTCATTCCATATCCCCATATTCCAAATCCAAAGTCTTATGTCTCTTTTCCCTAGTTCTCTCTTAAAATTTTAGAGAGAGATTCTATTGTAGTTGTTGGTTTAATAAAATTCTTTTAGTCTTAATATATAGATATTTCCTTCACATTGAGAATTTTAACACGTAAATTTCGTGTCCATTATTTTTATTTTATTACTTCCATTTTTTTTTCAATATTATTCTCAATTTTAGGTTTACATTGTAATTAAAATAGTATCAAATTATCATAACAAAATGATATGACTTTAGGTTTGGATTTATAGCTCTCATATCCCTCGATTGGGTAGGAATCTATTTTCCCTAAAGCGTCTCAACCACCAAAGACCGAATGAACAAGAGCAAGTCTACCTCGTGTAATTATCGGTATTTTTCCCGACTTCTAACAATAGGAAAATCCCTCTAATTTGCTTAAAATGAAACGCAATGCAGCTTGCTATTTGAAGTGCAATTGCATAGATTTCAAATATAATTTTTTGGCTAGGGCAACGATCACTTTGGTCTGTATGTTTTCAAAGTAATTGTTTTTGGCTGATTCTATTTTTGGATCCGGCGCCACCAGCTTGTTTTTAAGAAAATGCATTATTTAGTTCATTCTACCAAAATTTTGACTAACATAAAGTGTAAATTGATTATTTTGTGCTTTATATTAATTTATTAAATGAAAATGGCATTTTTGTTCAAAATAATTTGACAACGTTATTTATTTATTCGGTCCAACTAAAGCTTGATATATTTCCACCATGACTTAATTTTTTAATTTGTTTTTTAAAATTACTCCTTTTCTTAAAAATACTCCATTATTTCTTTTATAATGATTAATATTTTAATTATAATTTGTGAGTCCAACCTAATTGAGAAACACCTCTCACATTCCATATAACCCCACCAATAAACAAACCTTTCCAAACATTGTGCTGGACTAAATTTATTCTAGTTGGGTCTCCTGTTTGAGTCCAACAGGATGCGCCGAAGTTGTGTATTCTTAAATTAATTGGGTTTTGGATAAGGATGTGGAGACAAACTAAACAAAAATATCTTAATCAAAGCAAGGACAAACTTAAATTAATTAAGGATTTAAAGACAGCACAGTATCAATGAAAATAGACTGTAACATCACAGATATCTTAAGATAGTTGAATAACAATAGAGAAATCTTGAGTAGCTAGCAGCACATCCTAGACATATAAATATAAGCTTCCCACAAAGAGACAAACAATAGTTTCATGGTCTGGGCTTGAGGTGACCCTCATTTGCAAGCTTAAAGAGGTGAGCTTGAGCGGCCGCAGCCGAGTCAGAGTGGAGTGCAGCCACAAAATTCTGGCGGACTTGCTTGGTATTGAAAGGGAATCTGTTATTAACCATGGAGTTAAGCCAGGCTGCAGTCCCTTCTCGGTAGAGTGCACCAAAGCCATCAGTGTGAGTGTTGGTAAGTGCTTGCTGCAAGCTCATATTTGCCCCAAAACCAGGTAGGCTGGTCACTCCAAATGCATGGCCCAATGTACCCCACCACCCCAATAGACCCCATATTAGTCCCGGGTGATTACTCCAGTAACTGCAGGGTAAGAAATTATTGATTAAATTTTCTACTTGAAAACTAAACTATCAAGGTATTGTTCAACTTGGACATGTCATATTATATAGTTGAGTGACTTACGTGCATGTACCAGTAGTGGGTGGGCTTGGACTTGGAAAATATGGAGGGGTGGGAACGCCAGGAAGAGTAGGAGTGCCTGGATCAATTGATATTGGTGGGCTTACGGTGACAGGAGGAGAGCCACCGCCTCCATAAGGTGGAGGATTGTATCCTGAAGGAGGGTTTGAAGGTGTTGAGTGTGTTGGTGGGTTCCCGCAGTTTGGTGTTGATGGTGTGGACGGTGTGGGGTTGTAGCTTCCATGTGATGGGGGGGTTCCATGGTGAGGTGGTGTACTTCCATGGTGACCTGCCAATAACAGTTATGCTCTTCAGTCTTCAGCTTAATGCTAGCTTAAGTGTGCACGCGCGCACACATAAAAAATATATATATAATCTGAAAATTCTCTAAATTGAAAAATAACATCATTGAACCCTTTTTTTAACAGCAAAAAATTATTGGTTCACGTTAGTTTCATTTTTATGAAGTATTTTGATATATATTAATAACATGCATGCTAGCAAATTCAAAGTATTTTCTAGTGTAAGGTTGTGTTAAGTTTAGCTTAACAAAAAAGCGAGCAAAATTAGATACATGACGGAGTGAAAGAAAGAAAAGTGAGCATCACCTGTAGGAGGAGTAGGAGGAGTTCCAGCATTGGGGTCTGGAGGAGAGTAATAGTTCTTCTGATCATCTTCAAAGCGAATGGACATAGCAGGAATGAGGAAGCCAGCAAACATAACCCATATTAACAGAGAAATCTGCATGCAGCTTGTTTTCCTCTCCGCCATCTCTCTACTTTTTGGTTTTGGAAAGAGGAATATAATGAGTTGAGATTTTGGAAAGAAGGAAGGATGAATATAAAGAGTAGGAAGGCTGAAGTAAATATAAGCAGGTGGAGGAGTGTGTGGGTTAGTTGATGTTTTGCAGAAGCATTTATATGAAGCATTAATAACTGAGCTTTCTCGCAGTAATGTCTTAGTTGAAATTTTGAAATTGTATATTCAGGGTAGATCATAAAGAACACGTAAATCTTATGAAGTATGAGACGTGTCTATCACCCTCTTTCTTCAATTTGTGAAGCAACTGATGAAACGTGACTGATCACCCCATAAGTTATGTAGAGAAATTTCAGTACAGTATGACCTCGAAAGTTTTCATTGATGACCCTACCTGCCAACATTATGTTTAAGTATTAATTAGGTTATAATTTATCTTATTATTATTGTTAGTTATTTTTGAAATTTTAGTTATAATTAGGCCTAGGCTTTCATGCATAAACATGTACATCCACATACAAAATTATATGACAAACAACTAACAGTATATTCTAATACTGTAGACATTTTCCCAAGTCTACTGGCTTCTAGAAAGTAGTGATTATAAGTCTAAACCCGAACATGTTAAATGTCTATCAGAATTTGTCAAAATTAAGCTTGACATGTGTGATTTGTTTATAAATTCCAATAATGAGGAGAAATCTATCCCTATACTATCAAGGAGAAAATTCTTCACACATATTTGTAAAATATGCATAATAGTTCTTACCTTTGTGCATATCACTTAATTTGAGAGAGAGGTTGTGCATAATGGTTATTTATAAGAGTACCCTTGTGCATATCTTATAAAAAAAAAAAAAAGTTATTACAAAAATATACTTAAATAAAATGACTATTATAGACTAATACATTAAAATACTTTCCATATCCATTAATCTATATTAATGTGTAAACCATAGTTTCATAGTTAAATAAATAAAAATACATTTCATACCCATCAATCTATCTTAATATGCTACCCTAATTTCAAATTTTATTACAATAGTGCATGATTATCTCAAATTTTCCCATTAAAAAAAAATTTGGTGCAAAATAGATTTTCATTTTTCTTTATCTCGATTAATAATCAATCGAGTCTTTACTGTTAAAGACTTAAGAACATGCTTTTTTTTGTTGAATTGATTCCGTTAAGTGTTATTCATTATAATGAAGTACAAAAAGCAATGTAATAAATTGATTAATCTAGTTATAGAAAATCTTCATTTTTTCTAGAGTGATTTAAGGTTGATGTTTTTAATGAATTTTGAATAATAACTAATGAGTATATTATATGTATACTAGTGAATCAAGATATATAATGGTAAATTGATAACTCAAAATTTGCAAATTGGTATTGAGATATATGACTAGTTAATTACTTAAGATAAAGGTTTTCTATAATGCAAAGAAGAAAAAATATAAGAAGAGTTGTTTAAACTTTTTTTTTTTTTTGGGAAGTGTAAAGAGATGTTCAAACTTGATTTTGGATGTATTAATAATTTAAATAGATGCTTTTAGTAAATAAATAAAAATTTTCCTATAAGATTATTTTTGTATTAGATTAGGTGCTTATAGTAAAGTTTATTTTAAAATTTTAAATAATGGGTACACTTACAATTTAGGTGTATAAATCATTTTTATTGGGTGACAATATTTGTCTCCATTTAAATATGAACATGCCAAATATCATTCATAATTAATATCGTAATTTGGAATTAGATAGGGTTATTTTGTTAGTCTTAAATAAAGATATCGAGGATGCACTGGTGCAATGACTTATTCTTGTACATGTTCAAGCCATGCTAATTAATGCACGCGTTAGTTCAAATAATAATAATGATAGATAATTGTATGCCCGTATAAATTAAATAAATGAAACATAAAACTAAAGTATTAAGAAATAGTAATGTTACCTGCCTGGTGTGATAATGGTAGAGATGGTTCATTCTAACCATCCTAACTACATTTACATTGCTGTATTGTAGTTGATATTTCAGAGAAAAGAATAATGATATATTATTCAAAACATTATTTAAATTTATATCTGACATGACATTTAATTGAAAACTAACACACCACTCAGCATTCCATCTCATATTTTATATAGTGTTGACAACTTATATATTATATCATTTGATCCAATGTATTGTAATCAATTTAACAAAAAAAAAAAAAAAAAAAACCTTTACTAAATTATATCAAGGGACTAAAATAGATAGAGGAGAGATGCCTAGCATCCGACCAATTGGTTGCAAGAAGCTTCTCCACCTATTGAAAGTGAGGCATCTCGCCTTCTTCGTCTTTAATTACAAAGAGAATCAAAACTCCTCTAGTATTGTCAAAGAAGGAGCTACCCTCCTCTTTCGGCGTTAGAGGCACCTCCTCCACTGTTGGAGGTGTCCATTCCTCCAACAATTGGAGAAGGTTTGCCTTCTTCATCTTAATCCCATGATATTGACTTCGGTGAAGTACACCGATCCTTTCTCCAGCGATGGACTCCGCTACCCCTAGTGAAGGTCACCACTCACCACTACGATGGCCATCAAGATTTTTATTTATTTTTTAATGTTATTTAATGTTAAATATAATATTTTTAGTTTTATAACATTTGTAATACATGGGAACTATTATCTTTTAATAAAAAGGGATGAGGATATTATGGACATTCGCAAAGTAATGAAATAGCTTTTCTAATAATCGGTTTTCGAAAAGAATTTTTAATCAACTACTCAAAAACTGATTTCAAACAAATTATGAAACAAGCAGATTTAAACACATTTACCAACAGCTTATGACTTTATAAGTTGAATGCAGCTTAAACCTATATGAATGATATATCGGTTCAATTTATATAACAAAATATGTCGGCTACTTTAAAAGATTCAGTTGATATTTTTCATTGAAACAAATGGTGAGTGCAAGTGCTATTCTTCTTACACCCGCATTAATGTTGTAGTTTAGAACCATATTCTCTCATCCAAACCACAAATTATAATAGTTAAAGAAAAAATAACCATCTATGGATATTGTGTCTGTATGGACATCAGTGCTAGTGCTCACAAATTTCAGTTTCAACTATCTCCATCAACAACATTATCTTTCTTTTCCTAATTTTTTTTTTCTCATTTCTACCTTATTTCTTTTTTGTTTAACACATTTAATATGTATTTCTATTTTCAAAATATAAAAGATATAAACAATTTTAGACTCTTCCAAAGTGAAAATGAAGGAAAATAACATCTTAAGTTGATGACTTGTGCAAATATCACTAGATTAATAGTTTGAATTTTAATGTCACGTATTGAAAACTTCCCAAAATGCTCTTAATGAAGGCTTTTTGACTTGTTCTTCTCCTTGACTTTCTTTTCACTCTTCTCTGTATGATCTCTCATTTTCTATATGTCCATCTCTCTCATTTTCCCTCTAGTTCTTCATCACATGTTCTTGTTCTTCTCTCTCTAGAAGCACCCATCTTATATTCCTTCAAAATTATAGCGCTATGTAGATACATTGGGGTTCAAGCTATTGAATGACGAATACGTGACATATTGATAGAATGACAATCTCCATTCCAGTGAACACCTATGTTTATGTAGGTCTTGAATAGCTATTGAATTTGAGACTAAGCTTTCCAAATTCGGGACCTAGGAATTAGACAATGATAAAGTGAGCGATTATGTCCAATTTAATGAGCAAATAGATTCCAAATTCAACATAATTTAGAATCTATCATGTTAAATTCAGGACCTATTTTCCCAAATTCGGGATCTATACTGAGACCATGATAAAATGAATGATTATCCATATTCCAGTTAGCACGTACATATTTCTAATAGGTCTTGAATAGGCAAAAGCAGGTCTCCAATTGACAAAAATAGGTCTTGATTTTAATCTTATTCAAGATCTATCATGTTTTACATTGGACCTCTGCAGAAAACCTTGCTCATTTTTCCAATGATCCATTGATTTTTTTATTTTTCATTGGTACGTTGGGTTCTGAATTTGCGCCATAATGGTCTTGAATTAGGTAAATAGGTCCCTAATTGGGGACCACAGGTCTTGATCAATTCCACATAAACCGGGATTTTTATTAGTTACTTTCAACACACTCTGTTGAATTCCACACAAATCGAGACTTATTTGTTACTTTCAATAAACTTTGACCCCTAATTTCGTTTTTCCTTTTTACAGACAAATTATAATCCTTACATACTATCAAAAACCTTATCTAAAGCTTAAATCCTTACATAATAACATTAATCCATTACTCAAATTCAGGACATCCATAACAAACAACCATCAAAATGAGGTTTTTCAATCAAACTTAACAAAAGAAAGACTTTAGAATTAATGATTCGCAATCGTCTTCTGTTATCCCAATCATATATATGGATAAAGATTTTCTGTCAATGTTGACATGGTGCTAATATTTTTATGAGAACAATTTAAGTTTGAGTGATGTATGAGAGAGAAAAATCTATCAATCTTGATCATTCATTTTTTTAAATGCTGATGTGTCATTAGATTATCAAAAGATTAACAAAAAAAAGGATGGTAGAGAATCCTTACTCCATATATATACCATCATCGTCGTCATTGTCATCACTATCACTTATCTTTTCTCTCTCTTTCCCTATTCCTTTAACCATTGATCAAACACAAAAATTTGTTTTCATATCAGGGGTAGTTTTATCTAAATCCTATAATAGATGACATTAAAACTCAAATAATTAGTTTGATGAAAGTTGCACAAATCACCCGATATGAGGTGCCCACTTAAAAAATGAACTCATTCAAGATTTATCCTAACTTTGTATGGCAATTGCCAAAATTAAATCAAAATACTTGGCACATCACCTTTCTTTTTAATTCATGCTAAATTAAAACAATAAAAGTAGATTATTTTATTAATTGGGATGCGAAATTGGTCGGAATTAGTTTAATATAATTGATAAGAAATTGTGAGGTAACTTACAACGCATGCAACTTGAATAGGATTGGGTTAAATGTGTGCTCTCATTGAAGATGAAAAAAGTTATTTAAATACTTATTTGGTTTTTTAGAGCACTATATAATATGTATGTTGAAGCTTTGAAGCAATAATAAATATGGAGTTTTATTTGGTTCTTGGGTCCTTAACTCCGCACTAAAAGGACCGATACATGCTGCATAATTGTCTCCCACACTCCAGCTCTTACAGCTAGAACAGCTGGAGCTTCAATCTATTATGCATGACATTAATACTTCAAAAAATAAAGACATTAACACAATTTTCAACTTGGTCAGAATTGAGATTCATAATCATTTATTGCTGATCCAAAATACTAAATGATATATAATACACTATATCACAAGTAAGGAAAGAAAAAAAAATTAAAAGAAATAAATCATAATTTTTTATTACAAATGTCACTAAATTAATTAAAAAAAAAAAAAACCTTCGATATAGAAAATGATCCTAATTCCAATGACATTAACACAATTTTCAACTTGGTCAGAATTGAGATTCATAATCATTTATTGCTGATCCAAAATACTAAATGATATATAATACACTATATCACAAGTAAGGAAAGAAAAAAAATTAAAAGAAATAAATCATAATTTTTTATTACAAATGTCACTAAATTATTAATTTTTTTTTTTTTTTAAAAAAAAAAACCTTCGATATAGAAAATGATCCTAATTCCAATGACATACCAACCTTTCTTGTTCCAAAGCTATATACGACTATATGTCTTTTGTTCCCAACTCAATCACTATCACTTGTGGATTATATCTGAAACCAAATTTGAAAGAGATATATTTGAATTCTGGTTCGATTATAATTATGAAACATGAAGGTCATACGTGACCATTTCCCAATTTTCACTGGTTTGACATGTACCATAGAGATATTTTTTTTCCTCACATTTTTCATGACAATAATAAAATGTACACTATACTTAAAAAAAAAAAAAATCAAATGTACACTATACTTTAATATTTCTGTTACTAGCTACAGTGTATTGAGAGACAAATGTTGATGGATGAGGATGCATGACAGTAAATAAATGAAAAATAGGCCGATAAATGAGGATGCAAAGAAAGGGACCACCAGACTGAAATTAATGGAAGTGGGTTGTTGTCTCATTTTTATTACCGTGACAGAGAAGTAGGTGACGTGGTAGCAGAAATCAATTAGGAGAACATTAAAGAAGACAGCAAAGCAGCGTGATATTTTTTAGTCTCTCTGGTTTCATCTATGTCAAACCTACTTTGACTAAATATGATACAAAGGACAATGTTCACTTAAAATTTATAGGCTGTAATTTTAATTTTGACCTATTTATTTATTGAAATTATTTGGCTGAGTAAGAAACACGTTGAATGTGTATGCGCATTACTACCAGCCTCGGGTACATATATCTGAGTTGTCACGTTTAGTAGACATCGTATTTACTTCCACATTAAATATGTAAGGGTATTTCCAACAGAATATCTTAAATATTAGTTAAATTTTAGTTAAACTAATAACAAAACTATTTTAGCTGGCAACTCAATGAATAAGAGGATCTACAATACTCATGGATTTTGTTTTGAAAAAAAAAAATATTTGTCATCAATATCAAATGATTTACTTCCAACATAATATAAATATACATCATTTTATAGACAATCAAATTAAAAAATTATTCTCCAATATTTTTAAGTAGTTTAATTTAATATCTCAATGTATTTCCATTTAATATTTTCATATATTTTTTTTAATGTTTCCACATTTTTTTTATTTTTAATTAGATTTGAAAATTAGAATTAAATAATTATCAATTTGTTAGCATAATTGTCTAACACTTTTTTGAAATAAATAGTTAGGTTGATAATGTTTATTCTTTTTATTTTTATTTTTTTTTATTTTTGTCACCTCAGTTTGACATTGATGAGTGATAATTATATTGAAGAGGTTTATTTTAACTCAATATTTATTTATTCTATGTGACATGTAATTTTTTCACTATCCATTAAAGCATTGGCGATGAGATTATATCAAATTGAAAAATTATTCTCCAATATTTCAAAGTAGTTTAATTTAATATCTCAATGTATTTCCATTTAATACTTTCATATTTTTTTATTTAATGTTTCCATATTTTTTTACTTTTAATTAAATTTTAAAATTAGAATTAAATAATTATCAATTTGTTAGCATGATTGTCTAACACCTTTTGAAAATAGATAGTTATGTTGATAATATTTATTCTTTTTTATTTTTTTATTTTTGTCACCTCAACTTGACATTGATGAGTGATAATTATATTGAAGAGGTTTATTTTAACTCAATGTTTATTTTATTCTATGTGACATGTAATTTTTTCACTATCCATTAAAGCATTGGAGATGAGATTACATCAAATTGAAAAACTATTCTCTAATGTTTCAAAGTAGTTTAATTTAATATCTCAATGTATTTTCACTTAATACTTTCATATTTTTTTATTTAATGTTTCCATATTTTTTTACTTTAATTAAATTCGAAAATTAGAATTAAATAATTATCGATTTGTTAGCATGATTGTCTAACACCTTTTGAAAATAGATAGTTATATTGATAATGTTTATTCTTTTTTATTTTTTATTTATGTCACCTCAACTTGACATTAATGAGTGATAATTATATTGAACAGGTTTATTTTAACTCAATGTTTATTTATTATATGTGATATGTAATTTTTTTCACTATCCATTAAAACATTGAAGATGAGATTATCTCCGAGAGAACTTCTTAAATGTTGGCTAACTTTTAGCTAAAATAATAAGAAAATTATTTTAACTAGCAATTTTTTAGTGACTAACTCTAATAATTCTCTCTATTTTGACTAAACAAATATGAAAATTCATGCAAAATTTTCTTCTTTTTTTTTTATCAAAAAGAAAATTATTTGCTTTATTACAAATTAAATTTTAAAATAAAAGGAGAAAAAGTTTGGTTAAGATTTTCTTAATCTTTACGTTTGGTTAAAGTGGTTCAATTTTTTCAAAATAGCTAACGATATGTAGAGTGGTTGGAGTCAATAAAATGTCATATGATTATTTTTTTTTTACTAAAGACAATAGATAACTAACATAGTTGTAGTTGTAGATGCTCTAAGGCCATCTAACATGAACCTTTCACTTCGTGAGAAATTTCACCAGGTTCCAAGATTTTAACAAAATGTTGCATTTTCAAATATATATATATATATATTTTCATTTGAAAGTTAACACCAAATTAGTCAGAGGATTATTAGGATCTATTGAAATTAAACACCATTTACAGTCCAAATATTTGCTTCCATGAACAAGGAGAAAATTATTCATTAAAACTTTAAAATCCATTTGGCAAGAACAGAGCCTCCAACATCTTAATAAATGAAAAGCAAACTACCGCATTTACAAAGAGGTGATGTTATTTATAATAATATAGGAAAATTACATTGAGCCCTTAAGGTTTGGCCTTAAAGCTCATAGCTATAAAGGTAGTTAGAATACCCAAACATCCCTAACACTTGAAGCTACATTATTAAAAACTAACATTGTAAAGGTAGTTCAGTACTCCTTCCGACATTTTATTTTTTATTTAAAAAAAAATATATATATATATATAATAAATAAACAAACAATTACATTAATATGTTAATAACCATTTGAAATAAACAAACTCTAATTTATTTTGATTTCTGGTATTGAAAATAGAGTTGGGATTTGGGAATGGAGACTCTAATTCACCATTGTTGGAGAAACTTCTTTCGATGTAGAGTCCATTTTTCTATTTTTTTACTCTATTTTATTTTGTTATGGTGTGTGTATATATATATATATATAATATTTTAAATGAGAACTTTTTGTAATGCATACTCTAAGCACTTTTTATGAAATCTAAAAATTTTATATAATTTTGACATGATTTTTTTATACGAATGATAAAAAGAATAAAGTAGACTTGCAAAAGAAATGAAAATTTCTTAGGCTTACAAACTATTTTTTATTAAACTTAATTGAAGATAAGATATTTAAAAAATTAGGATATATTGAAAAAAATTAGTTTAAGAATCTGAAAAATGTTTTTTTCTTTTACAAATTTATATTTTTGTTTCCCTACAAAGCATACAAGAAAGTGTGATTAAAATATATAAAATCCATAAAGTTTCATCTAGGGTGCTCATGAGAATCTCTCTCTCTATATATATACAGTATTTTTAAAATGTGAATTTCGTTACTTTAGAAAATAAATATCAACCAATCAAATTTATCAATTGTATTATCTCTCTTAAAATAAATTATCTCTCCTATTTAATTCAAATACAATGAATGAATTTGATTGATTGATCATTATTTTTTAAAATAAGAAAGTCCTCATTTTAAAAACACTATATATATATATATATATATATATATAGATAGATACATATAAAGGAATTTTGGATATATCACGAATCAAAAGTAATCAATTATAATGGTAGAGCAAGCATCAAGGTTCTTTGTGTAGCATACACTAACCTTTCCAACTAGGTGTTTAAGGGCCAAACCTTAAGGGGCTCAGTGTAATTTCCCCTTATAATATTGATATTTAAGTGCCTATTTTTATGGACAAGTATCATTTTAAAGTTGCATTTACAAAATGTAATAGCCACGATACTCCATGATTTGTTTGTATTAATCTCGATGATCTTGCTATGGATCATCAACTTTGGCCGATCAGAAGACTATCGAAGGCTGCTCAAATTCGTCCTAGGAGGGCATAGATTTTAATTTGTACTTCCAATTTCAACATTTGTGATTCATTTCTATTGTTGATATGCAAAGCTCCAGGTTTTTTATTCCACGCATGAGGAATAAGGGTTCTGTTTTATTTTGAACATTGAGGGGATTAGATCCTAAGAGAGCATGAGGGAATTAAATTCATAGTATGTGTGTACGATGATCAATAAGGTATGTGCATATGAGGATCAATGAGGTGTATAGTGAACTAGTTGTGAGAACATCGGATTAACAGTGTAGTCAAGCCTTAATACTTCAATCTTCATTATGGTGAATATCCCATAACCAAAAAACAATATATACATGCAAAAGGTGTTTACTTGTGGAATTAAGCCAATATAAATAATTGCCCTTACAAGCGTACATCAATTGCAATAAGCCATATGTCATGATCAACATAAAGTATCAAAACACCATCATGATTTTGTGAGATTTTCAACAGATATGGTTCGTTAGGGTTTTGTTGATCTTACTCATATGATTTGATTTCGCTTGATCAAACCTTTCATTCCATGATCTAAATGTGTGCTTTAAATCATATATTGAGCAATGTAACTGCATAATTTTATTCTCCAATATCTTGATGCAAAATCTTACTATCAGATTGAGGAGGCGCAATCATTATATTCATTTACCATGTTACAGAATCTTGTAAGGCCCTATGGCAAGAAAATATGAATAGACATCAGCATGACTACAAACTACAAGTTCTCTTTCTCATCAATAGCTTCCTGTTTATTATTATAATCCTTGGTGGGTTTCAACCTTTCCATATATGCCCTTTTTTTTAGGTCTCTTGTAGACCCACTTCATCGAATTGGTTTGATCCTTTTAGGCATGCTTCTGCAAGTTGTCAAACCTTATTTGAAAGCATTAAATGTATCTTGACTTCATGGCAATTATTCAATTGCTTGCATCATTATCATGCATTGCGTTGTCATACCTGATCCACCTTATTATTATTATTTTAATGGAACAACCTTAGAGACTTCTTTAAATTTATGTATGTCTCAAGTGAGGATGAGAATGGGATGGGTCAGCACATTCCAATCGCACTGTGTTGTGTTCCAAACTTGAGAGTTGTGACCGGAACGGGTTTTGATTTTCGCCCCAAGCCCGTTTGGGACAAGATACCCGTACTCAACCTGTTTTTAGTCTGATTTGTTTAAAAATATATTTTAACATATAATAATTATACAAAATTTAATACACAATTTTATTTTAAGATTGCACTTAAATTTTGACTTTTATTTAGATGTATATATACTTTTAAAATCAATAATATTTTTAAATTTAAATTAATATAATTTTAAACATACCCTTTAGATGTGTTTGGTGTGTTGAATTAAATTGAACTATTATGATGAAACTGAATTGGATTAAATTAATACTATAACGTATTTGCTACAATTGGAATTGAAGTAAAAATAATATTGCTTCTTATTTGGTATAATTTAATATTGGATAAATAATAACTATATTTTATGTCTAATGGTATAAGATACTTATTTTTCTAAAAAAGATTATGAGATTAATTGATATTTATGGTACAAAAATAATATTTGTTTATAATTGATATTAAAATGTATTAAAATTATTTTAATAAAATGTAGTAAATTAATTTTTAAACATATGAAATACTTATATATAAATAATATTTCATTTTTATTAATATTAAATGAATAAAATATTAATTTTATTTTATAAAAAATAACAAAGTTAAATACATGGTCCAACAAATTTGACTACGTAACCACACCAGTAGATTCTGCGCCCTGGTAAATCAAGACTATGCCAGGCCCCCATTTAGGCCGCGTGGGGTCAGGTTTGGCTTTAGGACAACGCTGACCCGCCACTAAAGAAAGAATCGATATAGGAAACCAGCCCAATCCCAAACAGTTTTCATAGGGCTCATTTGGGACGTAAAATTGAATTATATTATTTTTATAAGATTGAATTAGATAATATAGAATAGAATAAAATTGGATAAATTAATATTATGTATATATTTGGTATAGTATGAGATTGAATAGATTAATATTGTGATGTGTTTGGTTCAATATGAGATTGGATAAAATCAAATTTAAGTAATTAAATTATTTTTAAAAATAAATAGATAGTTGTTAAAAAAAAAAATGCTCCAGCGCCGCCGTTGAAGAAACCCAATTTGTCACCATCGGTCCGCCGCAGCCTCCACCTACTTATCTCACCAACGCCTCCGCCGATAGATTCTTCTTCATTAGTGCCGCCGATCGGTTCTTCAGCGCCATCGATCGTCTAGTGTTGTCGATGGATTCTTCTTCCTCAGCACCGATTGATTTTCCAACACCGTCGATCGTCTAGTACCGTCTATGGATTCTTCTTCCTCAGCACCGATCGATTCTCCAGTGCTATCGATCGTCCAGTGTCGTCGATGGATTCTTCTTCGTCAACACTGATCGGTTCTCCAGCATCGTCGATCGTCCAGTGCCGTTGATGGATTCTTTTTCATCAACGTTGATCGATACTTCAACCCCCTTCGATCGTCCAACGCCGCCGATCGATTTCTTTTATCATCGCCGACTGACGTTGACTGCACACACCGCCTCCTGTCTCTCTCCTGATTCTTCTTCTTCTTCTTCTAGTTCTTCTTTTGTGGCTGCAAAAATACGTTTCAAAAAAAAAAAAATGGTTGAGGAAGATGTGATTCATTTATCTCAGCTGTGTGAGTGGGTTTCATTTAACCATCACCATAGGTTAAAAAATTAAGATGAGATTGGTTTTTCCAATCTCATGCCCTTACCAAACATGGGTTTGGATTGAATTTTATTCAAACCCAGACAACAAACATAGCCTTATAGTTTAATCGTTTACTTATAAATATTTTTTATAATGATTTTTTTTTTTAAAAGTTAAAATTGAATACTAATTTTTTTTTTAAAAAAAAAATCTTATAAAAATAATTGTTTTTAAATAAAAATGGATTTAGTAAAAATATAGAATTAAAAAAAAAAAAGATTACTTTCCAATATCAATCTTAAAAAAGAGTTATCTCTATAATTTTTTTTGAAAAAATTACATATAAACTTATATTTAATTGAATATCATCTAAAATTAATAAATATTTGAATTTAAATATTAAATATGAATATTAAGGTGGATAGGACACCTATACGGTGGGTTCGATTTCTGCTAAAATTAAATATGAGTTTGAATTTTTGTTGGTTCTCAAACATCGAAACCGAACACACTTTATTCGAGGGTTGAAATTGGTTTGAACCGAATATAGGTCAGTTCGGTTTGGGTTGTTCCAGGCCATTTCCATGAATATTCATTGATGAGTAACAAGAACAACAAACCCATATACCACCCTAAAAACCATCACTTGCAAAACCAGACCCCACTCTAATCCAACCTTATAACTGAAATACATCCAAATGGCACACAATGAAACGCACCAAATTTACATCTCACAATACAGACATAAGAGTAACAAGTAGTAAGGAAAGAAAGAGAAAGTGATGATGGAAGGAAGAGAGAGCATTGTCGGTACTCTATCTCCTTCCACTTGTCTTTCACTCAATCTTGGTAAATCTCTGTCGGCGTCTGTGCCCACAACCTTAAAAAGGGAGAGCAAAAACAGAGGGTACAAAATAAGGGAGGTGGTGAATGAAGAGAAGTGGGTAATTGGGTTGGGTCGGGTTGGGTTGTTGATCTCGAGAGAAAGAGTAAGTGAAGAGAGAAGTGAGAGGTACGGGTGTGCCAAAAACCACCAAACTAAATCAACCCAATATTTATGGATTGGTTCAATTTCACCGTCAAAATTTTATTAAACGGTTTGTAAAATACACAAACCGATTGGAGATGGTTTGGTTTGGGTTGCTTGTAATTTACTTTAGGCAACCCCAAACCAAACCATATATATATAAACTGTATATTCAGATCACTTGTTTTAGGATATCTCATTTGAATTATTTTGGATGTTTGTGGATGATTACTTTTCAATTTTGGATGTGGATGTTTATGGATATGTCATTTGTAATCAATATGGAAAAGCACAAATTCTTTCCAACCAAATCTCCTCAACAAATAAAATTTGTAAGAGAGAAAAGCAAAACTCTACAAGAAATGACAATGATACCTTTAAACAAAAGAAATACCAAAAAGATATTGGAGCGAAGCTTAAACAATATTTCTTATGTGATCAATTAAATTGTCCTAAGACTTCAAACAGTAAAGAAATACCAAAAAGATTGTGGACTCAAGCTTAAACAATTCTTATGTGATCAACCAAATTATCCTTAGACTTGGAATAAAACATACCCCTCATGAGATTCTAAAAGGGAGAGCCATATCTAAACTATCTTAGAACTTTTGAAAGCAAATGCTTCGTTACTTAAGAATAGGAAGTAGATCAAGATATGAGTTCATAAGAGATTGATGTAGACAAGAAAACAAATATCTAGCTATTATACGTATCTATTTTATTTGAAAAAATAAAAGCATAAATTTACAAGTAATTTTATTGCAATACTAATTAGTTTTAATGATAAGCAAAATTGATAGTCAAATTTGGAATACAAACATGACATAAATTTACAGGTAATTTTATTGCAATACTCATTAGTTTTAATGATAAGCAAAATCGATAGTCAAATTTGGAATACAAATATGGCACCATACAAGTTCATATATATATCAAGAAGAAATTTTAAAGGATGCACCCACAACATGATATAGACAACTGCAAAAGGCTCCAGACCTTCAGTCAACAAAAGAAACCCATAAAATGAAGTAAGATCACTCATTAAACGATATGTACTGAAGCTTCAAAGTTTAAAACCAATATTATGCCTTGAATCATCTTCCTCATTAAACTTGTCAGCGTAACAAATAATCAATGGTACGCTTATATTTGTCAAATTATAAACATAAAGGAAAGGGATAGGCTTAAATTTTTTTTAATTTTGCATGCTTAGGTTGGTTCTCAATGATATCTCCATAACATCTTTTCAACTTCTATCGTAATTAACTGAGGTGGAAATATATGTAAAGTTTACATCTTTCCTGTTTCTAAGACAATCCGTTCAATCTCTTCTAAAAGTCGCTCTTTTTCATTTATTAATTCTTCATTCTGCTTCTGCAGCTCTTCTATCTGCTTAGTTTGTTCAGAATCCTTCCTGAAATTTTGTAAGCCAACATTTGGTTATATAACCAGAGCCAGATGTATAAATTAGAATGGAAATTAGAAACTAAGATATAATAATGTCACAGTTATAAAACATAGATTGATTGTGTGGTCAAGGAATCCAAAAACTTTTATAATTTACAAGTTCATAGTATGAGCTTAGATGTTATTGTTAAATCCTTACCTGATACTTTATATTTTTGGCTTTAATGGTTTCTAATATGATATTAGAGCATATTTGACCTAAGGTCTAGAATTCGAATCCTATAAATCCTCCATTCTATTAACTATAAGTGCAATTACAACACAACCCACAAATGAACTTATACATCAATCTATGTGATAAGCCTAAAAATCCAATCTTGCATGTGAAGGGGTGTACTAGAATTTTTATATTTGTAGCCTTACCTATTAGGTGAAGCAAAAATGTTATCTATAATGGCTACTGTGTAGTCTGTGGAGAGTAAATTAACAAGCTAAACAAGGTCATTTGTCCAGTGTAAATACTATAATTTGACTACAATTATCCAAATACTTTTAACTTGAGACAATTATTTAATGTTATTTTGTTTGGTTATTGTACATTTTGGGCCTTATACAATTTAATACTGTTGATTTATGGACTTCTGTCTTGTAGTGAATTCGTTATGTTAATTGTTAACAACTAGCTCTTAATATTTTCTTTTATTATTATTAGTTTTAAATAAACTAGCTTAAGGCTAAAGAGTCGCAAAATGAAAATCAACTTAATTTAACTTCTAAACTGATTCTTGACGTTAAAATCAATTAAAAAAAAAAAAAAAATCTTTAGTAGTAGTAGTAGTAGTAGTAGTTGTACATTGAGAAAATTATTGCTTGACTGTGGCTGCAGCGCTGCTACCAGTACTAATAATAATAAAAAATAATAATCAACCTTTTCAGATTCACCAGTAATCAATTGACAATCAGTATAGTGTAAGATACCATCCAGTTCAAATGACTTTTAATTATAGTCTGTATTATGTAAATTTGAACAACTAAGCGTTGAGTTTTGACATCACCTGTTCATGAAAGACAAGTTAAGTTTGAGTGATCGAACTTCCTTTTCAAGGTTTTCACACCGCTTCAAGACTGATTGCATATCAGATGGAATTGCTGGTGTTAAATTTCTTTCTTTTGCCTCTGCCATCCTACACCACCGAACTATTACATAAGTAAACAGAATCCAGTGATAACCACCATGTAGCATTCCTAGTTACATTTCATATTTTCCTAATGCTTAAACAAATTTAAAACGGTAGTACTTATTACTTAACCATAGATCCAAAACATATGAAAACATTAACAATAGCAGAGTAAACTCTTTGCACGACCAACTTTGGAGAAAATGGTGATAATAATTAAAAGGCAAGACTAATAGTTTCGTACACTTGAAAACATCAAATGCTATGTAGTTTTAGTCAAATGCACTACAAATTAAGGCAAGGATATTGGACTTGGTTTTTGCTCTAATTGGACAACAAAGTCAAATATAACATCCTTGGAGACAAGAAGGCAAGAAAAAACAAAGTCTCATAGTCGCTATTAAATGAAGATGATTGAAATCCTTCTAGTATAACTAACTAGACATGAGAACACCCCGTGTGGATGTAAAACATACATTGGTCATATATAATATTAATTGAAGTCTTACCCTCAAGCTTAATTTTCTAGGTCTGGTGATTACTAAATATATCACTCCTATCAATGAAAAACTACAGAGGTAAGATTGATATTTCACATATATCAAGTAAAACGAATAATTAAGAGTTTTTCTCTTTATTTATTTATTTTTTTCATTTTGCTGTTATTTTATGTGAAATAGACTACAAATAATGATCAATCAGTTCCTAAATTTATGTAATTAAAAATGAACGACGAAACCAATACTGGAATGTCGAAGAATAGAGCATGGTGCAAAGGAAGAGATTTGCTCCCCACAAGTTATTAGATGGTTTTACGTACTTCCTTGACCGCTCCACCCTTCGCTTTTTTGTGGGGTCACCCTTGTCCACTGCATAACTCGAAGTTGATTAGTAAAATAACACAAGTGGTTAATTATTATGCTAACGCTTTATAAAAGAGAACTTATAAATAGAATTTTAATATGAAGTACTTGAACTAGAAAAGAATACTAGAGTAGAATAGTAAATTCTCCGAGGGTATGCATTTATAGTCTACAAATATCAGATTAAAGTTTTATTCAATTTTGGAAGATGTCTATAAAAATCATATTTGACATTGCTGATAAAACATTTCCTAAAGCTCAGAAGAATGCTTCAGTTGCAATGGTTGCTCTTGAAAAGGAAGTTTTATTGAAACAAAACAAGACATCTATTACAGCAAACGGCATAAGTAGACAATACAAAATAAATAAGTAATTTTAATTTATTCTTATAATATTCAGTTTGAACATATTTTCTTAAACCAATATTTTTAGAGTTCCAACAAATTTATTTTCATTTAATATTTCATTATTATTACTATCGCGGACCCCTTGCAATGTATTTAGCAATTTGCAATATATGAGAGGTGTGTTCAATTGAAATATATCAATTTCTTTACAGAATCAGGGTTTAAATTGTGACAATGATATAACAAAACTCTAGTCATTACATTGTTCATTAAAAGATGCAAGGTCTAGATATGGCATTATATTTCCATCATCTGCCCTTGTTTCAGTGTACTGCTTATTCATGGAGGATAATTGTGTTGTAATATACCGGTTAAAGTATTCATGTAGGTTTATTTCAAGTCAAGAAAGAAATAGTTTATTCTGTATTATTTATCATATGCAAAATGAGATTTTTGATATGAGTGAAGCCTGAGATAGGAGGCAAAAGTTGTTAATAATGAAGTTCTAATCATAATGTGTTACCTGATCCAGTTGATGT
Organism: Dimocarpus longan; assembly: GCA_022984855.1. Taxonomy (NCBI): domain Eukaryota; kingdom Viridiplantae; phylum Streptophyta; class Magnoliopsida; order Sapindales; family Sapindaceae; genus Dimocarpus; species Dimocarpus longan. The sequence continues at coordinate 20,804,643 of CM041015.1, read as the reverse complement.
CACAGATCCATATCGGGCTAGTCCTCCCTTCTATCAAACATTTCCATGCAACAAAGAAAACTGGAAATTGGTAAAATATTCCAAGGTTCAGACCTTAGACTTGGAATTAAAGAACACACCATTGGGAATTGGAGAATACCTTTCTGTCGTTTTTCAAGTTGTCTATAATCTGTTCTTTGAAATCTGCAGGTACAAAAAAATTCATTGCATTAAATCACTATCCACTCTGTGATGGCTTCTGTGTTTCTCAGAATCAACCCATACCAAACTGATTTAAACTTTATGGGGTGTTCCAAATGCGCCCTGATGTTTTGTTCTTTATGTACAAATGTCAAACAACTTTGTAAATGAATAAACAACACCTACAAACCTACTTAATGACACATTGCAGCATGCAAGCTCTGTGACCTTAATTTAGACTATAAAGAAACTTCTTTTCTATTAATAAATGGAACAAGTATAGGGAGTTCATTGCCAGAGAGTTTCCAAATCTTTCACAGTTATCTTATATGTTAGAACATGAAAGCAATTATATATGCTTTGGGACCATAGGCTCTAGGTTACAGAGTCAAAGGTGTTGTGGGGTTAGATTGGTCTCAATTTTAAATATTCTCTGGTTGGAAGGTAATTGGGACGGTTGTGTAGAGGAAATGATTCCAATTAGTGAGAACTTCCGTCCTCAAATTTCAGTTTCATAATGCAGTTAGGAACTTCATAGTTTTCACTATATCATCTTATCACAAGAAGACTGACTGAAGATGTTCATGATGAATAATGAGAAAATGAACGTGCATAAGTCAAAGTATTCATGTTCATTCATTATGTAAACCATGCACCTTTGGCTCTTGAACTATTTTCTGAACTCCTACAGTTCCCAACTTGTCTCCTTGAGCTCTCACAAATGCTTAGAGTCTGGTTTGAGTTGCTGGGACCATCACATGCATCAAAACCAGATGAGACTACTGGTGCAGCAGCAGAAGATTCACTTTGGGAAGGTTCTCGAGAAATATTGCTCCACTGAATTGTGTTTCTAGGGTTTGCAAAACCTTCAATGTCAAAATCTAGAGATCCTTGAATTGTTTGTAGCACCCTAGGAACCTTAATTTGATCGGCTGATAATTTTTGGAAAGTTCCTGGCATTTCATGAATATGATTTCCATGCCCTTGACTGAAATCGGTATTAACTATAACTTCCCGGGTTTGATAGAGCCCATTGGAATATTCTTCAACAGCTTCATTCTCAATCTGGTTACTGAGTTTCTTGCGCTCCAATGTACCCTTTAGCATGCTGACAACAGAAGATACTTTATCTACATTGCCTGTTTGTGGAGTGTTGAATGTAGATGAGGATGAATGGGATGGAGATGTAAATGTTCCCATTTGGTTGGGAACCTCAAACATACAAAGATCTTTGGAACTATTTGGATTTGCAAATTCTTCTATCAATTTGCTGTGCATAGCTTCCACACCTATTGTTGTTTGAGTATTCTGCATTGCAGCATACCTCCTCCTGCAAAAAGAGTACGCATATTGTACAGAACATTGTGAGAAAATATATGATAAAAGGGAATCCAATAATAAAAATCTCAAATCCGGATTATCTCATGTAAGAACTCAGATGCTTACGTTTACTGGCGGGGGACATAAAATTTAAAACTAACCTGACCTAAACTAAACCAAACTTGTATAATTTCATCCCCTAGTTGGTTCTGTTCGATTCCTAGAGTATAAGACTGAAAGTTTCTGGTTTTGGTTTCAGGTTTGTTCTTTCAACCTGAAAACCAATATATAGATTGATAAAAAATTAAGTTTACCTTATTTCCTCTTTCTAGGTTCTCTCTTAGATCCACTCTGTATATTTCTACTCTCTCTTCAATTGATGACCCATACCATAAATAATATACTTCAATTTATTGAGACTGAGATCCAAATGATCGCCGATCCACTAAACAATCCACTTATCTCCACTGCATTCATCACACAGTTCCCTCACATCCTCCCTTCCTTCAAAAGTCTCACATTTATTTTATTCTTCAATTTTCTTTATATTTCACAAGTTGGAAAGGAACAAAATAGCTTTTCTATGAAATTATATGCACCAAACTTCAATCAAATCTCAAAAGTAAATTCACATCAACTTATCAGGCCCAAAGGCCCAAAAGGTCCCAAAACGAACAAATTCCTATTTGATTTGATTCAGTTCTTAAATTCTGTTCGATTTTAGCTGTTGGAAACGGTAAATTGGTCAATTTGCTTTGGTTCAGCATGAAATGAAACCGAATCAACCTGTGCCCACCCCTACATCTGTTTATGATTTATGTTTACCGTATCTATGCATGCATATACCAATGTATATTAGATCTTGAGGCCGTTAAATATGTTTCCACCTGAATATGTTCTAGCTAGTGCAGAAAAATATTCAGTATCATGAATATGGTTCTATAAAAATATGTAGGTTGGCAGTGATACCGTAATTCAGAGGATCGACTTCTTGTCATTGGCTGAGAACTATGAAACCAGGCCTGCATATAAGTTGAGATGTTATCAGAAGATCATCAAGCTCTCTCACTATTTTCATTTTTCCTAGAATTTACTAGGAACAAACCTTTGCCAAGTATAAATTACTAGCCTGCAGTCCTCTCTCGACAGCATTCCTGATGAAAAAAGAGATATAGTTACATATATATATCAAACCGTTTACCCTATCAACAAATAATACCGTAAAATTTATGATCTTGAGCACAGCCTAACCATAATAATGGATGTAGGTTTTGAATTCTGGTATTAGAAAATGTTAGCACAAACATGTATGTAATGGCCACCTGATTGAATGTTGATTGAGGTCGCCTGAGATTTCTTCAGCCGCTGGATTGTTTTGTAAAAATAAGGTATCATTGCTTTTTCTCTTCTGAAGCATACCCCCATGTTGGTGATTAGACAAATTTGTTAGTTCTGTGGATACCCTGAAATTTTATACAGTAATCAAGTGTTGCAACTATGTCACATATCATTCCAAAACAAACGTATGATCAATTCATAAAGAATAATAAAAATGATGTTTTTTGTCAGTACATTGCATATAAGCTATATTTGTTGCCGGAATGTTTTAGTTCAAATACTACAACTACATTTTAAGTAATTTAAGCTTCTAATGCAATGGATGTACCAAAGATGTAATCATTATTATGATAAAAATCTGCAATGCAAGAATGTAAAGAACACCAAATCGGTGAGAAAATCGGGTGACACTATCAAATGAAAAATGAGAGAAAATAAAATACTCTATAATATTATTAATGCAAAAAAGAGCCCAAAACATTTATTCGTGTAACATCATTGATACAGATGAGTTTGCCCAAAATCAGTCCATCTCTCTCCATAAATTAAGGGGGAAAAAAAGAATAGAATGAAAATAGGTAACAAGAATTTCATTCATTCCATCAGGTCAATTGAGAGAGAGAATGTAAAAAGAACTGAGATGGTGTAAACAAAAATGTAAAAGGAAAAGGAAGAATTTCACCCATTTTCCAATGACTTAATAATTTTTCAGGGCGATCTTCATTGATTTCTGCTGTTGCGATCTTGACAAATGGTAGTTCCTCTTCTCACCTTTTTTTCTTTTTTTCGTTTGTTTGCTTTTTGTTCAAATTTTCCAATGGTGAAAATAACAACGGTTGGCGTTTTAATGTCAATAGTAGTATGGATTTATATTTTGTGAGAATTTGGAGAATGTTGATGGATGTGAATGAAAAAAGGGGTTGAAATATTAAATCATGTAGATACCTCTAAATCTACTAATAAAATCTCATTATGTTTAAGGGAGAATTCTGAATTGAAATTTTTTTATAAAAGCACATTTTTAAGTTGTTAATATAAATATAGCCAAGGGGTTTTACATACTCAAAAATGCCTGTATTTTTTTAAATGGAAAAGTGAAATAAAGACTAAGATCTATATTTCAGCCGTGTGTATGGGTACTTACTAACATTTGGTATTAAAGATATATTGGTCTCATTCACAAATGAGTACGCCTCTTTTATTGTATCTACATCTACAAGTACATTTGCCTCTTTTATTGTATCTGCATCTACAAGTACATTCTTGAAAAAAAATGCATACATGTATTATGCTCTTTTAAATTTTCTTTCCCTTTTTTAATTTTTTATGCATTTAATGTTTTGTATAATCTGGCATTTAATAATTTTAGTAATGTAGATATTACAATAGAATAGTGAATTGTTTGAAGAGATACATAAAATTAAATGTTGAGGTTAGATTCATCTCTTCGTGACCCCTAGGAATCATCCCCATGTGAGAAAGTTGTTGCACACCGCACACCTCATGCCATGTAGGACAAAGATAGTATCCTCATACACAGTTGGACTTGTATAATACTAGAAGTTTAAACCAATGCTCTCAAAATGACATTAATGTTATCCATATCATGCATACAATGTGCAAAATAATGATTCATTGCCCAAATAATCAATCACATATCAGTTCAGTTTTGGAACTCAGACAAGCACTTGCCAAAAAAATCAATAGAAATACTTTTCCAAGACTATGAAAATGATGATATACACAATATGTAAAAAAGCAGTAGTCTGTTAGTGGGTCCTCTAAGCTAACTGACCTGCGGGATGCTTGTCGTGTACGATGTGCTATGCTTGATGAATTGTAACCAGGATTCTGAAAATAGAAATGATTATGAAAGATGAAGGATTAGTCACAAAAGTACGAAGTTGTATCCTATAACAACAACAGGCTTTTTATATCACAAACTTCTTGTTTAAGTTAACATGAGTATTTTTTTATAACTAATCACCGATATAAACAAACTATAAGATAAACCAGATCCCTCTTTGTTAAGGAATTATTTGGAAGGTTTTTAACTTATATTGCCATCAGTCATTATCTGTCCAAACACCTAATGCATACGTAACAACATAAATTTAGATTTCTATGGAGCTTTGTTTCATAAGCATATCAAGGACAAGGTCAATCTACCCCTTCTTTGTATAAAATTAAGCAATCAGAGTCAGATGTATTGTTGCAAAATGACAATTTACCGATTTACATTCTCAATCTTAAACCCAAAACTAACAATCAACATGCACATACAATATACTTGAAGTCAACCACACATAAAACATACTATATATATTTCAGCCAAGCTATGAGAAACCACATTTTAGCTACATAACTCTTAACACCCGAATGCATTTCAACAATCTTAGCAGTTGCTTCTCTATACCATAACCAAGACACCGATTAATACTCGTATACTATCACACAATCTAATATTAGAAACAAGTCCACTATCTGTACAGATTTCTTTCCAACCCTTCACAAAAGGGAAAGGAAAAAAAAAACTATGAAAAATCAATATAGATAATCAGATATTAGACTAACACAATCCCATACAAGCTAAAAAGCAGACAGCACCAATTTATTTTGAAATGTCTAGACTCAAACTAAAACTCAATTGGGATTGTACAACAACTTGCCTCTCCAGTGGTGAGCCAGCTTTTGAAGAGTTCCTCGCTATCTGTACGAAAACTCTGGGATAGATTCTTAAAGCCTAACATTTCCATAGTAGGTGCAGGCATTCCAATTGAGCTATCCATCAGGGTCTTAAGAAACAACTCCTCACTAGCATTCCTATACAAGTCCGACGAAAACCCTCTTCCCTCTGTATCCATTAAACCCTTTTCACCCTCAGTCCTTTGGACAACCTGACAACTAAAATTCTTCTCTCTACTTTCAAATGAACCATCTATTAAGCTCCCACTATTACCATCATCAAACATGTCACCTTCTTTTTAAACCCAATAAGACACAACTAATCCTTATGCAGTGCCAACAAATAATTGAACCCCATCAAACCAGACAACCTTGACAACCTTGTCTGTGTTTGACTTGAACCCTTGTAACCCAAGTCACTAAATCTCTATACCCTACCAATTTTATCAACAGATACCATAAAACTAAAAACCCACATACTGCTTCTTGCCTACACAACAATTAAAAGCAGGAAAAAAGAAACAATAATAATAATAGTTGTTTAATAGCATATAGTTGAAACAATAACGCAAGCAGTTGCTGGGCATCAATTTGGAATCGATGAATTTAGAGTTTCGTTTGGATTCCATAGCCTGATCTTTGTCTTGTTCTAAGAAGATGTATATAAATGAAAATTGAGAATGGTGGGCCTGTTAAAGTTTAGCTGTTAAAACTGGTACCTGAAGGCTGTAGAAAAGGACATTGACTTTAAGCAATCATTTGGGTTTTTGTTCATTTTAATATTTGCAGCTGTTCATAGGCCTTTGTCATTCTTTGATCATGGATCTTTTCAGTTCCATCTGAACACCTTATCATGTCGACTCATAAGTCATACCCATCAACTATTTCATTTCTGTTTCAAAAGGGCAAAAAAAAAAAAAATTATTTCATTTCATTATTTTATTTTGCGAGAGAAAAATAAAATGACATGATTCTTCAAATATATCAACGAGAGTTTGACTATCTTACTGATTAAATAATATTATTAATCAATTACATCAATTAAATTGATTTTAAAAGTGATTATGAAAGTCAATCCAATAGAAATAGTTGAGTAAAATTACCTAATCAGTAACATAGTTAAATTCTTATTAATGAATATGGATTAATAATTTTAGTAAAATTACTTTGAGGAAAAGTAATTTTAAGCTTCCCTGCAAAATTTTTCATAAGACGCTTAGTTTTGACATTAATTTTTTAAGAAAGAAAAATAATATGTATCGTATTATTATTGAAATGTTACAACAATATCTGCATAATATGTTAAATAAATGTTTCATGGAAGACTTTCTCTCTAAATTGATGTAATATATGAGTTGTAAATTTGAGATGATGTAATAATTAATATGATGTATACAACTCACGTATCACAAGAGACCACAACTTAAATATGATCACCAACCATTAATACAATATTGTAAATTTGAACAAAAAGATTTGTAGCAATACTCATTTCACGAATAGCCACAACTTATATCTTATCATTGTATTTATGTTTGACCACTTATTTGTGATCGTAATCGATACTAGTAAAATAATATGATTATAAATTTATAACAATTTTTTTTTTAAGTAATAACAACTACTTATATTCCTGTCCAATAAAATTTGATAATAAAAATCCTACATTTGGTTTAATAATATCTTTAATTTAAATTATTGTACGGTGAATGATGTTAAAAAAAAAAAAAAAAAAAAAAAAAACACACATTAAAAGGCTACATACTTATCACTTGTGTTATCATTAAAGATTGAGTTTGAATAAATATTTAAACTATATAACATTATATATGATTAACCGAATAAAATATGATAAAGATTTGAAATCAAAGTAATAGAATAATGGGCAAGTAGATGTATTTTAACTAATTTAAGTGACTTCGTTGGAGCCGGTGAGCACTTGGACAGTAAGTTGCGTGTTTCAAGTTTCATGACGCAACCTCATGCCTCATTGATGTGGAATCAATCCAATTTGTTAATGTTTTAGAGGCCGGCATACTTAACACTACGATAGCAATGTAAAAGCGTGTCTAATCTTGGTTTATTAATTAATTAATCAAATTAGATTTTCAAACCAAATTTTGTGTATATCTTTTTGAATCTATTGCTTCAACCTTGACTATGTATGTACATTCATATAAGTTATATAGCAAGCCCATTTGAGATGAAGCCACAAAAAAAATTGAAGGGTGTTTTCTTTTAGGGTGTGTTTGTTGCTTAGAGTTGAATTAGATTTTTTTTTTTTTTTAATAGATGAGATTGAATTGAATATGATAAGATTTGATAAGACAAATAATACTGTAATATATTTAGTATTGTTAGAATTAAATTATTAATAAAAAGGTTGTGCTGTTAGAATTGAATTATTAATAAAAGAGTTTTATTAACTTATTAATTGGATAAACATATCCATTAATAACAACTCTTGGATTAATTGTAAGAATGATTATTGAAAAATATCAAACAATTATTATTAATAAATGACCTTACTCAATCAATAAAATAGTCTAATCACTTTTTTAAAATAAATATAATAAAAATTTGAAATATAAACTATTAAAATAAACAAATTAATTAATTAATATCATATCCCAACTAGTTGATCATTTTTAGCTTTAAAAATGAATACTTCAAATCTTCAGGGCTTTTCCATCAAAGGGCAATTTTGACTTTTTACTCAAAATCTTTGGTCTATATATAACTTCCAAGTTCCAACTATTTTGACCAACAACAGAGTAGCTTTGTATAATTGAGGGCACTTTAGAGCAATTTTCCCCGATGAAAAATTGATTCAGACAGTAGAATGGCATTAAGACAATTTAAAATAACTACTGTAGCCTATTTCATTTGATCAGCACACTTTACATCTTATTAATACATCAAAAATCTCGGGCGGGTGATTAATAACATATAACACCACTCATTGAGACTCTAAATGCTTTCCTCTGAACTAAATACACTCTCCATACACTTCCATTCAATTTAGTATAAGGAATGTTACAGTTACTGCACTAACAAGTTTCCCCAGCCATTAAGAGGCTGCTGCCCTCTGCCGTAATCATAAACTCTGGAAAATCTGAAGACCAAGTCTTTTCAAGTATTGGATGGCCAACCAACCCATAACAGATAAGTATACCACGAGAAAACAAGTGCGCTTGCAGCAGATTGTATAACGACTTTGAGCAAACATCCAGGATTTTATTTGTTGAAACAACTTAACAATGCTGATGGTGATAAATGAAGTGAAAAAACCAGTAACAAGACCAGCCATAGTTTCCCACCTCCAATACATGGCTCTTCTCTTGCTACTAAACCCAGATTGTAAAATCTTTGTCAACCTGACGACAGAAGAGACAAAGAAATTTGTATATTGAAGAAAGCATTGCAATATCACACAATTTATATATAATGCTTTTTGAATTAGAAATCACACCTTTAATTTAAATAATTTCCAAAAATGTTTATAATGAATTGACATGTTTCTTTTTGGTCTTTCAACTGGCTATAGCTGCTGGACAAATACTATAATGATAAAATGATGAGAAAAAGGATCTTATTGCTAATCACTACATAAATTTGACAACATGTTTCTTTTTTATATTTCAACAGGCTATAGTTTCTGGACAAGTACAATGATGAGAAAAAGAATTTTACTGGCAATTACTACATAAATTTAATGCATAAGATAAATTACATGATTTAGATACTGAATTTCCACTAGTTCAGGTTAAATCTATTTTAAGAGCAGAATTAACTTTTAGTCTTGTAGATTTTTCCATTTATACGGACAGAACTGAGATTCATATTCAAACATGATAAAAATTACTAAAAGATTTCCAAAATTATTTTATATACGAACATCACCAAGATATTACATTTACACTTTTGCTGAATAAGAAACAGAAGTAGAAGAACATGACTAGAAGGGGAGAATCGGAGAAAATAGTGTTTGATACTTTACTTTTTATTCTTTTGTTTCCATGAAGTTAATGAAAGAGGAGAAAAAATTACAGAAAAAAGAAAAATTAATTCTTAGTTTTTGTTTCCACTACAATCCAGGCCCTTAAACTCGATCAAGTATTTGTGCATCTATGCCCTTTACCTGCATGTTATGCGGCTGTACCTGGTGTGGGGCTGGGGAATTCACTAAGATTATATATTCTAGTCTCAGTTAAGTTATTAGATCATTATTTGCTATTTAAATAATTTAGACTAAAGTATTGTCACCAAGAGATTCCTGATGCTCATGTTTTAGCAGTCCTAACCCCGTCAGGATAGATAAAAGTAGTTCACAGATACTTTCATGAAGTAGCTAATGCAGAACAAAATTAGACTAAAATTAAATGTTCTAATATTTTGCGGCTATTATCTTTGGTGATTTGGATGTACTTTTGAATCATTCTTGTTTTTACTATTTTGTCTATTCTTTTGAGGCTATCTAGTTATGTTACTTCTGATAATTTAGGCTTTTGCAGCATTTGAGTTAGCCATTGTACACAGGGGTATGCAATGTGCTCAGACGAATTGAATTATAAATTGGAATTGTCCAATCCTATCCTCTCACTTCCTCTCTGTTCTTTTTCTCCTAGTTCAGTACCTCGCTCTCCCAACTTAGATTCCATTCTTGTCTTGCTGAGCTCTCCCTCTCCAAAGTCTATTCCCTTTTCTCCCCTAGAGATATCTGTTACTGTCAGGCATCAGACATTCATCGAATTTGGATCCAATGGCTATTAATTCGTTTCATATGTACATCAGTTATATTCTAGAAGCAGCTCTTAACCTAGTTCTACTTCACTTCTAAAGTTTATCTGATCAGAGTAAACAGTTGGAACCTACTTTCAGAATCAAGGTCCATGCATTGAGACACTCCTGTATCAATTACTCTACAAGTGTTTCCAACAACATTTACATCTAATCATTCCTCAAGTTCTCAGAAACTATGTATTCAGTTACTGTAACAACAATGTCAAACTTGTTTTCTGGTCATTGGAATGAGCTGTAGCATCAAAACATGAATCTTAACCCTTTCTTCAATAAAATAAATAAATAAGTAAATATCGGGAGGAAGCCTGATGATTTGATATGAATGGAGGAGCAAAGATGGAATCATGGAAGTTAATAATTTCTATAAAATAATTTGGAGGTACTGCATGACTGGATATAAGTCAACAAGTCTGGTTCTTTCGTTCTTTTTTTATATTTAAATTTATACTCTTAATTAAAAGCTAAAAATATCATTAAAGAGAAAAGAGAATACTCAGAGTGGGTTAACAAGCGATCCAAAAAACCAACTGTCTGAAGTTATAAAACTAGAATAGCCATCATCAACATAGATTAAAGGACTTTCCAAAAGGAGTCTATGATAAAAAATAATAATAATAATAATAATAAATAGAGCAAATATTACCCCTTAATATGTTTTTTCCTTTAGATCATAATTAATAAGATCGGGGCAAGTCCTAACAGAAGGAGATTGAAGGATGCAAGAGTATGGAAGAAGTGGAACACAAGCAGACACAATCTTTACCTTTTATCACAAGAAAAAGGTTAGTTCTTGCATAATGCATACATTTAGACTTATAGGACATACTGGTGCTAAGCAAGAAAGGATAATTTTTTTTCTCCTGATTAATACCTTAAGAAATTTAAAAAATCTATTTTATGTTTACCTGTATTTAGATTGTGTAATTGTTTATGTTTACATCTACGACTACATTTGCATTCACATGGTATACACATTCATGTTCGCATTAATAATTTACAGAACCACTTTTAGGACATGCTGTTAGAAGAAACATACTACAGAGGCAAAGATTTTAAGTTAGATAGGCTGAATAAGCTACATAATAAAGTGGTTTATTGGGTCAATAAACTTCAAATTGGTGACAGGCAGCTGGCTAAAGAGGATAGTTCTTTCATATTAAAACAAAAAACAGGATGTTTGGCAGGCCATATAGGATTGTAAAGTACGTACAATTAGAATTAATTGAATAACATAGGACTATATTAGATTAAAAAGTAATCCTACACTATTTTGATATTACACTGTATTAGACCAAATCGAACTGCCTCCAAAATTAAATTATTTTAAATGATCAAAATTATAATTCAGACGAAAATGTTTTTATAAAATTAAAAAATTAAATAAAAAACCATGGTCTCATCAAGAAGAAGATGTATTAAGAGCCTAGCATTCAATCCGGAGATTAGCCTATTAAATAGAGGAAGCCATCCAACTTATAAACCCTAGGATTGCCCCCTTTAACCAATCCATCTGAGACTCTACAATGCGACAATCATTTGTTGATGGTTTAATTTGCATATAATTGGTAAGTTTCTAATGAGAATTAGATTCCTTGTAGAATTAAGAATTTTCCATACTTAGGAAATACAACTTCTTCAAGGAAAAAAATTATGAATCCTTTTAGGCGACTGGCCAACCCCACCCAACCAGTCAGGTTAGGTTCATTTCACCAGCAGGAAACCAATAACCAACCAAGGCACCAATAGTCAAACCATTAGCTATGGAGAATTTATTCCCCACCGAAAAAAGGAACAAAGACAATGATGCAAACTTCAGCCAAATACAATAATTGACTTCAGGTTCAAGTCTCATTCCACATTTAAGCATCAGTTACATTTTTCGTTCATATCAACAATCAAATTGTGCAAATGAATTGCTCATCAGAGATAGTGTTCTATCTAGTTTTGAGAAAGTTTACAAGGGGAAGGGGGAGAAGATAAATGAGAAAAGTTTCTTTCTGATTTATATTTAAATTATATTTAGCTATATTTGTTATAAGTTATTTTTTAATGTAAACTTTTATTCGTGAAATGGCTGAAACAGCCCTCAAATGTCAAGTCTTAATGGAGATCCACTACATCTATCAGCCAATGACAAGAAGCCTTAACAGATAACAAAGCTGTAATGGAAAAATTAAATCTGATAGTTCGCTAACAAAACATTGAGATAGGAGCACGGTCATTTGGACAATTAAATGTTCTTTATTAAATGACCGAAGCCTATATGTAAAGCTAAGACGGAACTATAAAAGGCAAGCACATACTGAGAGTTCATCTTCATTTCACTATGATGGCTAAAATCCCCTGCCATATACTTACTAGTACTTGAACTATCTATCAATTGTGCATCTTAACATAACGTAAAAGAAGCATCAATCAGCATAAACAGCATATGCTCACAATGCAATACCACAAATAAGGCAAGTAGTGACGGTTATAATAAATAATAATAATGAGAAGAAGAAAGTTGGTCTACTCACCGGAAGACATACTGTCTAATTATCTCAATCGTAGACGGATCATTCACGTGACAACTGAAAAAACTATCATGATACAAGCTCACCTTCGAAATGCCAGATGTATACCAGCAATCATAAGTTTCATTTACCTTAAAACAAATAAACGATAGGAAATTTTAATAAACAGCAGCCATTCAGTTAAAGGAAACTAAAATCTCATACGCGTCTCAAACAATCAGCTTCTAACTTAACTTAAAATAATAATCACGTAAGTCGGATTTTGTACCAAGTAAATGAGACTGGCAACTTTGTATGGCTTACCTTGAACTTATGTTGAGTCAACAAAGCAGCACCAAAATTAGGCCTGCAATCAAGTGGAAGAGCTTCATTTGGAGCCTCTGCCAAGGCGAGTTTTGTTTGACCTATAGAATGATCTATGTACTCCACCTGAAATTAATCAACGAATGCATGAAAACAGGCAATAATTTAACCAATAACAAAACTAAGAAGTGACAATTGTTATAGAAGAAGATGACCTTGAAAACAGAAGCCCAGTAATAATCATAACGACATCGAAATTTACTTGTTTGAAAAGGGTAAAATACACGCTTGGCCTTGTAATTGAACAATCTTGGTTCACAAACCTTGGATGACCTTATATCAACACCTGGAAAATACGTATATCAAAACTGAGTTTGGTTGGTAAAAAATTAAAGTTAAGAAGTAAAAACTTACTGCTGGAGACAATCTTGCAGTGCGAAGGGAGTAGGATGGAACTGGGAACGGAAAATTCATCGAAGAGAAGAGCGAGGAGGCCAATCAAAAGTGAAGAAATAAGCAAGGCAATTATTGGGAAAGCAATCAATCGCAGTAAAACATAGTGAAAACCCTTTTTGGTGGACTCATTCTCAGTCTCAGTCTCAGGGATTTCGCCAGAATTCATTGATGGAAAGATAGAACGGTGTCTATGGTGGTCAAACATACATTCACAAAACACTCGCCTCCGCTTTCTCCCAGTCGCCACTACCTTTTTCTCTTTCAATAGATATTTTATTTGTAATGTGATGCCATTTGTTTTCTCGCCTCCACTGTCTACAAATTTGACTACATAGGTCTCATTCATACGGAGAATTTTAAAAGACAAAAAAAGATGTGATATGGCACGGTAATATGAAGTGCGATATGATAAAATATAATTAAATTGGACAATAATTTGGTAAATGGTAAACGGGGTGAAAATGAGATTTATGTTTTCATATTCTTTCACATCCCATGTTTATGCCCGGGAAGGGAATAGGTATTTTCATTTCTGAGCTCACCACCATTCCCAATCAATATAGGAAATGGAAATTCAAACTTAACTGTGGGTTTGGGTTTCCCATTTCCTGTATTAGCAGGAATTAGTTTTTTGTTTTTAATAAGGGAAAATGGCAAAAATGCCCTAAAATACATTCAGAATTACATGAATACCATTAACAGAAATAATTTAGCAAAATTATCCCAAAAAGACAAAAATGTCCTTGAGTAACTTACCCCTCCCATTAATTCTGCCACCAGCCCAATCCCACACCCCACCAGCCCGATCCCACTCCCCACCAGCCCGAACGTCGGTGTCAGATCAAGGTCAGCAGCGACGACGGCGGTATAAGTCTTTCCATCGACGATGGCAAAGCCAGTCCGAAATAATCTGAACCAGAAATCGAGAGACTTAAAATTACTTCTTCGAGTCAAGGGTGACCCGATATCGGGTCGACCCGAAATCGGGTCACCCTCTTACCCGAAGAGGAAAAATTTGTTCTTCGGGTCAGAGGCTGACTCGAAATCGAGTCACCCTCTGACCCTACTGACCCGATTTCGAGTCAGAGGCTGACCCAATTTCGAGTCAACCTCTGACTCGAAGAGTAAATACCTCTTCGGGTCAGCCTCTGACCCTAAGAGCAAATTTTTTCAATTGTGTCTCTTTCATTAATATACAAACTAACTCATTAATACTCAAACTAACTCATTTCGTCCATCATTAATTACTTACCAACCAACTTTTAATAAAATCAACAAATCAATGCATCAAAATAAAACTCTCATTTCGTCCATCTTTTTCTCCGAAACAATCACCTATTTTTTGTTTACAAACAAATAAACCATCAAACAAAATCAACATCATTTGCAACCATCAAATATAAACACATTTCTTCCATTACAATGTTTCTCCAAAACAATCACCTTTTTGTTGTTAACTTTAGTTAAGAATAGAAAATTATGTGAAGAAAGTTGAAGGAATTTCGGCATCGAAGTTAGTAAAGTTTGAGTTAATTTCATTTTCAAATTCATTTGATATGTTTGGAGGAAAAAGATGGACAAAATGGAGTCAGTATAGGCTAACCTGAAGAGGGAAAAAATTTCTCTTCGGGTCAGCGACTGACCCAATTCTGAAGATGGAAAATTTCTCTTCGGGTCAGAGACTCTGATCCGAAGAGGAAAATTCTCAAATTTACGTGTAGGTAATAGAATCTCAACTTATTATAAATTAAATTGATTGAGATCCGAAAATGTTGATTATATGTTATCAAATTACCCTTTGAGCCGTTTAATAGTAATAATCTGTTTTATTAAATTTTCAGGATTGAAAATGTCTACTGTACGATTAGTTTTCAATTGGGGTGGACAATGGAAAAGCGAGCATGGGGTTTATTGGTATTAAGGTCAGAGAGCAAAGACCTTTAGATTTTCGCAGAATGCAGATTTTGAGCAGCTATTGGATAAAGCATACCGCGTCACAGGTATTGATAAAAATCGTCACCGAGCTATATTAAGTACTGTTGTTCAAACCATTTCTCCAAGCATGCCTATTGAGATCATTGATGATGATGATGTTGAATTATTGCTTAGCCGTAAGAATGTTGACCCTATAGTTTATATAACTGTTGAGGAGGTTGAGCGTGATGCAACAGATGTGAATGATACTTTTGCACCGGAAACTATTTGTAAACCAAACCATACATCTGAATTTGACTTTGATCTCATCTTTGAAACAACAAATGTGAATGATATGAAAACATCCAGTACTAGTCCAACATATCAACCAAACTTAGGTATCCATTTGAATGAAATCAGGGAAGGATCTACATCATGTGATAATGTTAATACTTGTTCCCCCCTTCATTGTGGATTTGAGGGTACCTCAAGAATGAATCATGTTCAGGAGGTCTCGATTGATCAGTATACAGCGGATTATGATGAACATGAACAACATACCTATCCCACTAATTATGGTGAAACAGCATCGGGTGGAGTTTCGAATCGATATGACCAGCAATTTGAGCATGTTCAAAAGCTTGTTCCACTACCATGTGCATTATACTAAGTTAATTCCAATGAAGTTGCTCCTAGATGCAATCCTATGCATATGCAAGTCGGTGAATTGTTTGACAACAAAGAACAATTGCAATCAGAGCTAGGTAGATATGCATTGGCAAACAGATTCCAAACAAGAGTCATGAAATCGGACACAACAAGATTGCAGGTTCGGTGCATCGTTGCAGATTGTAATTGGCGCTTACGTGCAGTTAGAGATGGAAATTCAGATTATTTTCAGATTAGAAGATTTGATAGTGAACACACATGCTCCATGGAACAGCGATTTTCACTTCAAAGGCAAGCAAGTGCTCGTGTTATAGGGGAACACATCAAGGAAAAATTTAAAAACTATGGTGTATACCGGCCCAAGGAAATTATCAGAGACATATAAAATGAGTTTGGCATCTCATATAACTACCACAAAGGATATCGAGCTAGACATATTGCATTGGAGGAGGCTCGAGGAACTTCTATTGAGTCATACAAGATTTTGCCTTCGTACTTATACATGTTAGAGTAAGCCAATCCTGGAAGTATTACTGACCTTCAGACTGATTCCAATGATAGGTTCATGTATATATTCTTTTGCTTGAAAGCTTGCATAGATGGGTTTTTGTCTTCTATTAGACTGGTCATTGCTATTGATGCCACATTTTTAAGAGGTCCTCACAATGGGGTTTTATTTGTTGTTGTGTGTATGGATGGTAATGATCAAATTTTCCCTCTAGCCTTTTGTAAAGGTGATTCTGAAACTAATGATGCATGGGAGTGGTTTCTTACAAGGTTACATCATGCCATTGGAGAATGTGAGGATTTGGTTATAGTTTCTGACAGAAAATCTAGCATCAACCATGGTGTGGAGAATGTGTTTCCAAATTCATTCCATGCTACCTGCGCCGTGCATTTAGAGCGAAATATGGTTGCAAAATGTGGAAAAAGTAAGACTTTAAAGGATGTTTACTGAAAGGCAGTTAAGATGTATCGGGTGAATCAATTCACCCGTTCGATGGAACAATTGGCAAACTTGAATCCAGAAGCTGCTACATTCATCACTGCAGTAGGTATTGATCGTTGGTTACGTGCACATTGTCCAAGAAGAAAGTACAAGATAATGTCAACAAATATTGCAGAGTCAATAAATAATGCAATTAATGATTGTCGAGAGTTACCAATCACTGGTGTTGTTGAATTTATTAGAGGGGTTCTGCAACACTGGTTTCATGATCGTCGTGCGGATGCGCTTAAAGTGACAACTCAGTTGACAACTATGGCGGATGTAGTTGTTGCTCTCAATGATGAATTGGCTCGGACATACACAGTTCACCCAATTAATTTTTACACATTCTTGGTTAGAGATGGAGATTTGGATGGACATGTTGATTTAACAGCAAAGACTTGTACTTGCTAAGAATTCAACCTAAACTAGTATCCATGTGCGCATGCTTTAGCTTGCATTAGGCTCAGAGGATTTTCATATGCAGACTACTGTTCGTCGTATTACTCTTCTAGCTCTCTTGTAGCAGCATATAGCGAGGAAATAACTCCACCCGGACAACCATCAGACTGGTTGGTTCCAGAAGATATCGCGGCTAAAGTTGTTCTCCCTCCAATCGGTCGACGTCGTCCAGGAAGACCAAAAAAGAATCGCATTCTATCAGTTGGGAAAGAAGTTCAAAGAAGGAGTCGCACTAATTGCAAATGTCAGGGTCATAATATTCACACTTGTACCTATCCGAAGTCTACAAGAGTACCAAGCAACATCGAGAGTATGGGACAGTCAAGTGGTAATAACAATATTGCAGAATGATTAAACTTGGAATGTTGTATGTCAACTGATGTTGTTTGTATTTTTGTTTTGTATTTCTGTATTTTTTATGTAACTTTAATTAAATGTTAATTGTTTCTAGATAGGAAGATGCAACTAGTAAATATTCCATATAATATATAACTATATTCTAAGAACTTGGACCTCCAAGTGACAAAAAAATTTGACATTGTTTTACTTACACGTACAAGATTTTCAATCAACACAATACATCTGCTTAAAACACATCCAATAATCACTTTCATTTTCCTAATAGGCAAACTAAGCTTGCATGCATAAATCACACTACACTACGAATTTGAGAAAACTTTGCATATTTCATTACTTTATTGTATATTTCATACATCACTACTACTTTATAGGTACAGATTTACAATTTTGAAAAATTTTCGTAACGACTTGTTCTCTGAGTCGTAAAATTTCACTTTCTCCAAACTTAAATGATTGTCCAACCCATAGACATTCCAAATATTTAAGTGTAAAAATCTCACAGTCCGACCTATGTAATGACATTCAATGTAATGTAATTAGAATGTAACAATTCATAATCGTAAATGTAAAAAAGTTGAAAAAATTTTCATTTATTTATACCCTCCACGTTGTTGTGGAGTATCTCCCTCTTGTCGGTGTATTTGAAATGGGGTTGTATCAGAATAAGTGTTTGGCATCGTCTGTACCAACAACGAAGGCAACATCTTTCGAAGAGGAGTTGCTCAGCTAACAAGATGATTTGGAACCATGACATCCACTTTTGAATCATATACATTAATCCTGCGCTTCGCTAAGTTTACTTCCAAGGCAACCCAATGAACATTGTTGATGTTTGCAGGAAATAGTAGCTGTAAACCAACATAAATAGAACCTATTAGCAAGACATTTAAAAATAAAAATAGAAAAGGATATCGAACTTGAATTGTTGAATTAGATGTTCACAACATTGACTTTACTCCAATCCTGCCATGCATGCGTCGGAGTTTTTCCATGTACATAATCTATCATATCTTGATCTCAATCAAAGATTTCATGCTTAAACTGTTTTTTACTCGTATTTAAAGCTGACCACCTCCCTTGCAGTTTTAGCTGCATAAACGTTCACTTAATAAGGTTAATATAAAAAGCTAACGATAATAGTTTGTTGCAGATTAATAGTTGTTATTACCATGAAAGTGTAGTCCAGTAAAACTTTATTGTGACTATATCTCCAGGGAAAATGAAATGCACGCCGACGCATGAGACGACAATATGTCTCTAAATGCTGCAGATTGCGTACACTGAGTCATACAGTAGTTATCCAATGGGAGGTATAAGTTATGAACAGTTAAGGTATTGTTAATTACTTACATCACCTTTCAACCACTCAGTTGGGGACAATATTGTTTTAAACCATACAGCATCAGCCTCCAGTAATCCCGTGTCCAACCTGCACTAGCATATATTGTACGCATATCAATGTTTCATCCTCTAATGTTGATGATAAGTATAGTGACTATGCATATTCATACCTCCTATTACTGGAATCAGATATCCATTCATTAAGTGAACGTAAAGAATCCTGATCAACTGGATGTGGAAGTCCAAATTCTGGCATCTTGGGTTTTTTTGGGTTTTTCACAGTCGGATCAACATATAGACTCATCACGAACGCCGAGCGTTTGCGCTCTTTATTCAACTTAATAGTAAGCTTCGGTGGTCTTGACAATTGTACAACATCTGATGAACCAACTGAAACAGAAGGAGATGATACATCACGTACTAATGATGTAACCAGATCACGAATATTGTTGTCAATGAAATTTAGTATCGTCACATCATCAGCAGCCACGCTGTCGGATTTATCATTTGCATGTAAGGGAATTTGTTCACATGTCTACATAAAAATAAATGTAGTTAATTTATGCACGTATATAATAATAAATATCAAGATGAATTAAAGTATAAACTGGTAAATATTTTACCTTTTCAGGAAGATCGGATGTATCAGACACCTTGGACTTGCAAATAAGCTCCGTTAGTTGAATAAACCCCTTACGGATTTCGTCCTCTACTTTCCTGAAGTGTTTATCTTGTTGTGCACTGAGAGCTTTAAGTCGAACTTCAAGATTATCCTCAATTTTCTTGAAATGTTCATCTTGTCGTGCACTGAGAGCTTTAAGCTGAGCTTCAAGACTATCCAACCTCTTACTTGCATACTTTCTCCTCTTTTGACTGTATTCTTTTTGTGTCTTCGTACCAGAATCACCCTCTTTCTTCTCATAATCCCCCTCGAACCGAGTAACATCATCTCCGTAGACTTGATCTCTACCTTCTTCAACATCATTATCATCATTATCATCACACATGTCTTCATCATCAAAACTACCATCATCATCAAAACATTCACTGGGACTACAAATCTTCATATCATTCAAAGCAATCCAAGATTTCAAACTCTTCCAATATGGCTTACTTGCTTCATCATCCGAAGGGTTTAGAACTTTGTAGGTGGTGAGCTAACATCGAATCAAAACGAACAAAGTATATATGTAAGACTTAAGTAGATAATTAGTAAAATTAAATACCATCAATTAGTTAATACTTACGTCCATTCGGCCAAATAACTTTGTCTGTAAATAATCATAATCGGGGATCCCTTTGCATATCCAATTAAGGATTCGAGGGGCAGAATTGTTCACCTTTGTTGCATATCCAAGCGTTGACCACATTGGTATTGCTTCAATTGCCCACACCTGAAAAATTCAACAAATAGTATGTTGTTAATATATAGAAAAATAGTAACGTTCAAGAACTTACTGTACATCAAAAATCTCCTTTAGTATCTTTACCTGAAAGGCTATCACAAAGTCATAGAAGTTTACTTTACTGCCTTTGCCTTTTCCTTTCGCGAAAGAAGCAAACACATCATTCAAGTAACTGGGTAGATACTTATACGACCTATGATGTATGTATGACCCCCAAGGAAACTTATTGAAAGCATCTAAGTCATCCACCAATTGTAGAGCCCAGTACTGAATGGCGTTACGCTTATCCATTCCGTATAAAGTCATTTCCAGAAACAGCACCAAAGCTAACTTCACCATATCCATGTCGCTGATTTTTTTATTAGCCCAAAACCTCGTTCTAAACCAATCAATCACCATTGAAACTGTTACTTTTTTCATACTAAAGTACTTCTATTGTAGTCTCTAATCATTCAGTTGAGATTCTTCCATTTCAAACTTCGAGTAATCTCCAAACAGAAGTCCACTAACCAAACAAAACTCTACTGAGCTATACCTTATCAAGTCATTTCCAACATGAAACCATAAAGTATCTGCTAATTGTTGTTCATACTGGATACGACACTCCCTCAAAAGAATATGATGACAAAAATGCCCAGAAAACACCATTTCATTTACATCCAGAAAATGACCAAAACAAATACCTTTAAAAACTTTGAGTTGATCAAGCGTAAGCATAGATTTTATCAATTGAATGCTTTCCCAATTACTATAGCCGCTAACTCATCTTGCTTCTCTCGATGTTTTCTCTATTTTGAGCAATTTGTCAAACTTTATTTTAGCCATTTTCACCTACAAAAACAACCAAACAGTCTTCAATAAATATAAGCATTCACAGAGACACACACACACATCATCAAAACATATGTATATGCAGTCATACATTCACATACAAGAGTACCAAAAACATGCATACATGACAACTCGAGGCAATGGACATTACCTTTCTTCTTAAACATCTTAAAACCAAAACCTTATTTGAAATAGTTTATAAGTACAATGTTTATTTCAAACGCCAATAATATTTTAAAGCATTTTAGTTTCCGAAAAATCCGACAGAGTTTCCCCTGTTTTTCAGACAATCCAAAATGTAACCTGCAACACAAACAACAACATAAAGTGGGTACCAATAACACAAACAACAAACATCAAATGCTTTGGTTTGCTTTCAACTTCTGCTTTTTTCTATCCTATATAATAAGCACAATAAGCAGTATTGTCACAATTCTAGTTATTGTTTTTGTGCTTTATTATTAATTACTTTCTTCTAAGCCTCTAAATCAACCACTTACATGGCCTAATCTCCTCAACTTACTAATACAATTTATGGCTTGTCTTCCATGTACAATAAGCACTGAGTTATTTCAAAACAAATGACAAGCCGTGTAGCTATTGTTGGACAAGTCTAGACTACTATACATATTAATTGACTAAGATGATGAACAAGTACTTTAATGCAAAACTTCTTTGAAAAATTCCTCTTCAGGTCAGAGGGTGACTCGATTTCGGGTCACCCTCTGACCTGAAAAGGAGGGTGACCCGAAGAGGAATTTCCTCTTGGGGTCAGAGGGTGACCTGATTTCGGGTCACCCTCTAACCCGAAGAGCAAACAAAAAAAAAATCAATACAAACTATGAAAATTCATACAAAAAAGCCAACCAATGTTAACATTCAATAAAAACAATCACAAACCAACACAATCAATCAAAACTCATTCCAAAATAAACAACCAAAGCCAACAATTATAAAACAATCAAAAAAACAATGAAAACTCATCTTATGCTTAATCTTAAAATCCCTTACGCGAATCATTCGAAGCTGAGATCATTCCTTAATCTTAAAATCCCCACATTCCAAACAATTAAAACCCACCAACACAAACAATCAACACTCATCCAAGAAACTAACAATTAAAACCCAACAAAACCCCACACAAACTATCAGACCATACCACAAATCATTCCACATAAACCAAAAACAATTAAAACTCACCGACACAAACAATCAACACTCATCCAACAAACTAACAATTACAACCCAACAAAACCTCATACAAACTATCAATCCATATCACAAATCCTCACATTCCAAATAATTAAAACCCACCAACACAAACAGTCAACACTCATTCAAGAAACTAACAATTAAAATCCAACAAAACCACACACAAACTATCAAACCATACCACAAATCATTCAACATAAACCAAAAACAAATAAAATCCACCAACACAAACAATCAACACTCATCCAATAAACTAACAATTAAAACCCAACAAAACCCCATACAAACTATCAAACCATACCACAAATCATTCAACATAAATAAAAAACACTTAAAATTCAAACGAAAATGTACAACATGTTGGTTAAAATATACCTTCTTGTTGGGTTCGGACTTTCGTCGAATAGTTGGTGGGCGTTTTGGTTGGCTTGGGGCTGTATGGGCGGCTCTGGTTGACCTTGGATGGGTGCTTGCGGTTGTGCTTGGCCGGCGGTTGAGCTTCGACTTCGATGTACATTCGTTGAGCTTGGGTGACTTCAGGTGGAGGTTTGTTCACCTCGGTCAGCAGTTAGGATGACGGGTGGAGATTGCTTGGCTTGGGTGCAGTTTGGTTGAGTTTTGATGCACCTTCAGATGTCGTGGACTGGTCTAAAATGGAAGGAAGGGCTGCCGTGAGTGTCGTCTGTCGTGAAGGGGAGAAATGGCTGCTGTTTCGGGTCTGCCATGAAGGGGAGAAAGGGTACTGTGAAGCACGTAATGAAGGGGATGAATTGTTGTTGTGAAGTCCTGAGGGCGCCGTGAAGGGGAGCAATTTGCTGCCATCAAGTCCTGAGGGCGCCGTGAAGGGGAGAAAGTTTCTATGGTTTTTGGTCTGCCGTGAGATGCAAGAGGCGAAGTTTCTGTGTTTCAAGTCTACCGTGAGATGCAAGAGGATAAGGTTGTGTGCTTTCGGGTCTGCCGTGAGATGCAAGAGGGGAAATTTTCGTGCTTTCGGGTCTACCGTGAGATGCACAAGAGGGAAAGGTTTTGTTGCCGTGAGATGCAATGGGAGGGTCTACCGTGAGATGAAAATTAAGGCTATTTTTATCATTTTTGGGCACATTTGCAATTGAATTACATCAAATGGCATTTTTGTCATTTTAGTTTGCATTTAGGGCAATTTTGCTAAATTTCCATAATTATTTTAGCTATGAAAAGATCATATGAGTATATAGAAATGACCACAAAGGATCCATATATGAATACTCAATTCATGAAATTTTTGCTTAACTTGTTTAGAAAAAATATAATATTTATTCGTTGTATTGTCTGGATCAAATATAACTCCCGTTTTTATAAGGTTGCCACATTTACATAAGGTAATTAATAGCTTATTCAATTATGCAAATATTTAATTATGTGTTAAGGAAATTAAAAACATTGAAGACGAGTAGACTACTAATAAAAATTATTGTGTGTTAGAAATGTCTAGCATTACTAGCTAAAAAAAATGAAAACTTACGAGAAAACTTTATCAAATAAATTATGTAACTTAATTTTGCTTGTTGGCATGGTTATTGGCTAATTAGCCTATATTGACAGTCTTCTTGCAGTGTATGAATAAATTATGTCACTTGGTTATATTTCTGAGTCGCTCTCAGGTTACAGAAGTAGCTGATTCTCTTTTCTTATCTATTTCACTTAAGTGGAAGTTTTGGGATGGATTCAGAGGAATTAGTGAAGCTCTACCTGTCACTTTCTTTAACCGATAATGGGGGGCTAGTGTGTAATATCAATGGTGAGGAGCAAGAAGAGGGTCTTGAAGATGTTTCTCACTGCCTCGTGGGTAAGGTGATGACTAATAGAAGAGAGCACAAAGAGGCATTTAAAGCGATGATGAAGCAGTTATGGGTCTCTGTTGGGATAGGAAATGTGGAGATAGAAGTGGTGGGTGAGAATATGTTTTTGTTTCATTTTCAGAGGATTAGGGATCAAGACTTGATTCTTAACAGGGAACCCTGATATTGGGACAAAATTCATCTAATTTTTGTGAAGCCAAAAGGAATAGAGGAAATCTCAAGATTGAGTTTTACTAAAGTTGCTTTTTGGGTGCAAATACACAATCTTCCTCTTATGTGTATGACTTGGAGGATTGTGAGAACTATAGCTAATCAATTAGGAGAGGTTATTGGTTTATGTACTAATTCAAAGAAGTGCAGGAAGGGCTTCTAGCAAGCAGGAAGGGCTTCTAGTGAGTCAGAGTGCTTTTCGATGTCACAGTACCTTAGAGAAGATGGATTACACTCCGATTGGATGGGTCAGGGAAAGCAGTTTAGCCGCTTTAAGGTATGAGCACCTTGTTGACTTTTGCTATGATTTTGGAAGGATTGGACATATTAAAAGGGATTGTTCTAAAGAAAAAGGTAGAAAAGGCGTTTTAGATGAGGAGTTAGCTCAATATGGGCGTTGGTTTAGGGCAGAGGTTTAAGAGGGGTTAAAAATTTCAGATTTGGTTACAAGAGTAAATTAGAGTGGAGCACATTGGTGAAATCTCGGTAAGGTGGTAAAAATGGAGGAAAAAAAAAAGTTGCTAAGGGACAATGCAAGCAGGAGGTTGGTTCATCTTCAAGAATGAAAGAAGGGGATGGTGAATTGAAGGTTGGTAGTTATAAAAGAAAGAGTCATAGGGATGAAGATCAGGGGGCAAGCAAAAAGATAAGAGAGGATTCGATGTTGATTGATAACCCTGTTCCAAAAACGACGAAGCCTGCCAAGAAGACTCACCGAGACCAATAAGGGTTTTATGTTGGAATATATGGGGTCTGGGGAATCCACGCACGTTATCAGCCTTTCAAAGAGCCCAAATTTGGTTTTCCTTAGCGAAACCAAATTGTCTTATAAAAATTGTGAGTTGGTGCGAGGTAGGCTTGAATATGATATGGTTTTTTGGCTTAATGTCATGGTAAAATTGGTGGTTTGGGGTTATTATGGATGGAGAATTTAGAGGTGAGAGTACTCTTTTATTCAATAGGACATATTTATGTCAAAATTTCTTCTGATGACAGTAGATGTTGGAGGTTTTCAGGCCTCTATTGGAATCCAAATGCTATTAATAGAAGTGAATCTTGGAAGTTACTTCGTAGGTTGAGGTTGTGTAATGGTTTACCTTGGCTAGTTGGAGGAGACTTCAATGAAGCCTTAAGAGTGGAAGAAAAGGATGAGGGATCTGGAAAAATTAGTAAGGGTATGGAGGATTTTAAAGAAGTTGTTGAAGAGTGTGGCTTGAGTGATTTAGGCTTTCGGGGAAATATGTTTAATTCTTTTGTCCAAGAAAGACTAGACGGATTTAGGGCTGATGCTACTTGGAATTCTTGTTTCCCAAATGCTTTGGTGGATCACTTTGCCCTTTTAATTTCGAATCATCCCCGGATTTTCTTTAAGTTTAAAGAAGGGTTCGGGCTTGAAACTCGACTAGTTAAGAGCTTCAGGTTTGAACCTTTTTGGTTAAAGGGGAATGATTATGAAGATTTAGTAATGAATACTTGGATCGAAGGAGGCAAGGTGCAGATAGTTGAGGAGTTAAAACAGAAACTCTCCAGATGTGCTTCTAGCCTCTCGGTTTGGAGTAGAGCAAAATTTGGTTTCCTTTGGAAAAATATTGAAGATCAACAGAGGTGTATTGAGGCGTTATTTATAGAGCAGGTAAGCCGGGAGTGATGAAGGAAATTCGAAAGAGAGGAGAAATTGCATAATCTTTTTTCACATGAAGAATTGTATTGGAAGCAAAGGTTAAGAGTTGATTGGCTAGCAGCGGGGGATCGTAATACAAGATTTTTCCACCTTCGAGTGTCTAATAGGAAGAAGAAGAATTGGATTCAGAGGCTGGTTGATGCTGATGGCCGAATGATGGAAGATGGAAAATGTATTGAGCAGGTTATTTGTAATTTTGATTCAAATTTGTTTAAATCCTCAAACCCTGATGAATCAGATTTGGCTAATGTTTGTATTTACATCACTTGTAGTTTGAATGATGCTATGATTAAAGGCTTGTTATCTCTTTTCCAAGAAAAGGAAATTAGTAGAGCAGTTTCTGAGTTAGGGGTTACAAAATTCCTTGGTTCGGAAGAGTTTCACTCCTTTTTCTTTCAAAAATTTTGGGCTGTAGTAGGAAGTGAGATTACGAAGGTTTGTTTAAAAATTCTTAAAGGTGAGGCCTCGGTAAAGGAATTTAATCAAACCAACATGGTTT
This sequence comes from Dimocarpus longan, assembly GCA_022984855.1. Lineage (NCBI taxonomy): Eukaryota > Viridiplantae > Streptophyta > Magnoliopsida > Sapindales > Sapindaceae > Dimocarpus > Dimocarpus longan. Next base: position 20,777,631 of record CM041015.1, on the reverse strand, counting down.
TAATCCCTAAAAAGTGAAATCTAGAAAGGGTTAATGATTATAGGTCTATTAGTCTTAGTAATACAATTTATAAGGCAGTGGCAAAGGTACTTGCAAATAGGTTAAAGGGTGTGTTTCCTGAGTTAATATCTCAAAACCAGGCTGCTTTTACTCCTGCTAGGCTTATTTTTGATAATATAATTGTTTCTTTTGAGATTTTGCATTCTATTAATAGTAAAAGATGTGGTAAAAAGTGTCTTATGGCCATTAAGCTTGATATACACAAAGCATATGATAAATGTGTTATGGAAAAAATGAAGTTTCCAAAGGAATGGATGAGTTTTGTGATGGATTGTGTTACAACTACTAATATGAATTTTTCGGTTAATGGTCATTTGGTGGGAAATGTTTTTCCTTCTAGGGGCTTGAGACAAGCTGTCCTCTATCTCCTTATTTATTTTGTGTTCTGAGGTTATTTCTAGTATGATTAAAAATCATGAAAGTAATGGACGAGGTTTGGGTATGAAATGTTGTAGGAAAAGTCCGGTTTAGTCATCTTTTTTATGCAGACGATAGTGTGTTGTTTAGCAAAGCAACTTTGGAGAGTTGTGTTAAGATCAAAGATCTTCTAAGTATGAAAGAGCTTCGAGTCAACAAGTAAATATGGAAAAGTCTTCCATTGCATTTAGTCCTAATACCAATCCTCTCTTAAAAAAGACATTGGACAGTGTCTAGGTATTTTAGAGGTAAACTCACATGATGTGTATCTAGGATTACCAACCTTTGTTGGTAAGAGTAAGAGTAAAACTTTCAATGGGATCAAAGATAGAGTTTAGGGAAAGTTAAGGGGTTGGGGAAGTAAACTTTTCTCCCAAGGCGGGAAAGAAGTGCTTATATTGTCTATAGTACAAGCTATACCTATTTATTGCATAAGTATTTTTCAATTTCCTTCAGGATTGTGTAAAGACTTAATGTCCATGGTGATAAAGTTCTTGAACTAGCAATGATGTTTGGAAAATGAGTTGGGTCAAGTGGGAGATAGCCATTATATGATCAATTTTGGTTATTAAAAAGTAGAAAAATCAATTAAGCACATAACTTTGATATGCAAAGTTGTGAACTATAGATACACCCTTTTATAGGATACCTTACAATCTTGACGAGAGAGACATGGTTGCAATGATCAGAACATGCCCCTAAATATCTTTATTTTGAGCTCCAACTAGTTTTTGTATTGGAACATTGAGAAAATGAATTAGACAAGAAGACATATAATTATACACAACACGTACCTTTTATCTTCCATCCATAACTGGTATAGTTAAGTTGTTAATTGAAAAGTTTCAACCGTCCGTTCATTTGGATTGGCCTCAGCACCCCTTCTTCCAATGCAAAATGCAAGTTGTTTAGGCATTGGCAATTTTACACCTTCACTTGTTAACATCAAAGGCCTGTCCAATGGGTTGTCTTCAACACAAAGTAAGGCCACATTTATTCATCTAAAAATTTGATCTTCAGAACACAAATCATGTAATGGTCAACTTCTTTCTACAATTGCCTTACCTGAAATATAAGTTCCATTCAATTTAAACGCTGACAGCATAGATATTTGATGATTGTAATGCAGGGCTGAACCCACCATAAGGCCAAGTGAGTCGTGTGCGCCTTTGAGATTTTTGAAAGAACTAAAAAGTTCGAGTTTTGGTTTGATACTTGGCAGACACGAAGGAGACAGTGTAATAATAATAAAGAAAGAAGTCTGGTTTTTTTTTTTTTCCTCCACAAAAAGCTGTTCCTTCTATTATTGCTAATTATTATTTTATATTTTAAGTTTTTAACAGCAGTTAATTTTGTTTTGTTATTTACGTTCGTGCATACTTCTTTCTTCCTTTTTTATCGTTTACTATTATTTGTTTTTCCTTTTTTTTTTTATTGAAAATGATTTTCCTCTTTCTAATATAATTAACTTAATTCTTTTTTTATTACTTTTATTATACCTAATTTTTCTATTTCTAATATTTTTTCTACTCCTAATTAATTAGTGCTTTCTTTTTTATAATTTTTTCCTTTTAGTTAGATACATATTCTCTCCTATATGAATACTATTAACTTCTATTTTTTGTGTGCTACACAAACTCCATTGACAATTTGCAATTTTATTGAATAATTGTTTTTCTCAAGGAAATTACCCTCAACCTATCTAAAATTTTAATATTCACATGTGTATACAACTTTTCGATTTTTTTGCAGCATCCTCTCCTAAACTAATGGGTTGACTAGATTTGATCATCAAGTGGTCACTTTCACCGTTTAAAAGATGTTGAAAGACAAAATTACCCCTATATAATTGTCAATGGATTTAAAAAACCAAAACTAAGAAAAAAAATTTTAATCTCCTAAGTTCATCTTCAACTGAAAATAATAATAATAATAATAATAATCTTCAACTCAATCAATCACCAAAAATTCTTCATCATCTCCATCATCTTCAAGAATTGAAAACAAATCATCTTCAACTTAAAAAAATCATATGAAACTTATATGAAAAAATCATCATCAATCTCAAAAATATCAAAAAAATCCATCTGAAACCCATTGGAAAATCAACATTAACCTCAAAAAAATAAAAAACAAAAAATCACTTGGGTCAAACCTCAAAAAAATCATCATACCCAAATCTTTTACAAGAATTGAAATTAAATAAAATAAAACTCAAAATCATCTTCAACCTCAACTCATCTTCAATCTCAACTGATCTAGAACCATCTTTAACCCATCTAAAAAACATACATCTCTGCTACTAAGAGCACAAAAAATAACCAAACATCTTACAAAAATAAAAAATAAAAAAATTGGAATTGCTAATGAGCTAAGCTTCATCAGACATGGGGCGAACCTAGATGAATCTAAGTTCGACTTCAAACATAATCAAACCCAGATCTGGGTTTGATTAGGTTCGAAAAAGAAGAGAGAAGAGAGACGGTGACTGATTGAAAGAAGAAGAATAGAAAAAGAATAAGAAAAAGAAGAAGAGAGAGAGAGAGAAGAGAGACGGTGACTAGTAGAAAGAAAAAGAAGAAGAAGAGAGGAGAGAGAAATGGCTGGTTGGAAGAAAAAAAAGAAGAGAGAGAGACATGATTGGTTGGAAGAAGAAGAAGAAAAAGAGAGAAAAGAGAGGGATAGTGACTGGTTAGAATAAGAAGAAGAAAAAGAAGAAGAAGAAGAAGAGAGACGGTGATTAGTTGAAAGTTCTTTACTTATTTATTTTTTTAATTATTTCATAAATTCATTTTTATTTAATTTTTTCTTAAATTAATCTTTACTATTCATCTTTAGACGAACAATGAAATTTTTATTAAATTTTTTATATTTTTTCTCAAATTAATCTCCACCATTCAGACGGTAGAGATTTTATTAAATTTATTTTAAAAGAAAAATAAACAGTAAATTTATTTGAGATAATTTTCTCTTTCAATATTTTTTATACAATCACAAATACCAATGACGGTCAAAGAAGTTAACCCGTTAGACTAGAGGAAGACACTACCAAAAAACCAAAAAGTTGTACGCGTCTGTGAATATCAACTTTGCAAATGGGTTGGGGGTAATTTTCTCTTTTTTGGTTTTTTTTTCATCTTCACTTGGCGACTCTTTATCTTTATCTAACATCTTATCACTTACCAAGTTGGTCTACTAAATTGATTATTTTTTTAATATTTTTATTTTTAATAATTTAAAGTTAACATGCATCTCATTTATAAATCATAAAATCTTAAACTTTAAGTTATTATATTAAAATTATCATGTATTGTCATGATTCTTTTATATATATATATATATATTTATTGTTTTATTTTATTTATAGTTTTACTTTATTTTCAATTAATAAAAATTTGAAGTTTAATAAGTTCAAAATATGGCTTATAATATGTATCAATCAATTTTTATTGTATAAATTTATTATTGTTTATTGTAAATAAATTTTTTTGTTGTAAAATTAGACTGAAACTATGTTTTCTAATTAATACATATAGTTTGTGTCTTATTTAAATTAATAATTTTTTAAGTAAATAATATCAAATTACGGCCACTTGAGTATTAATAAAATTATTATTATTATTTTAAAAAATTTTATTACGTTTTTATTTATAAGTTTATTATTACAAATTTATTATTTATATATATGGAGATCAGTAAAAGAGAAGCTGTCCTTAAACTATGACATCCATGCATAGGTATGTCCATGCTATAGGCACCTAAATAATTATCATTACATAGAAAATTGAAAAAATAATTATAATATATATAATCACACCCTCATCTTCCGGTCACTACAGATAAGGTCAAGTTATTTGTAGAGCGATTCTCTTCCATGCCTTCACTTGATGGTTTGACCTCAGCAACCATTCTTTCAATACAAAATGCAGGTTGTTTTGGCATTGGCAATTTTACGCATTCACTTGTTAACATGGATATAACATCTCCCATGGAAGGCCTGTCCAATGGGTTCTCTTCTACACAGAGCAAGGCGACATTTATGCATCTCAGAACTTGGTCTTCAGAAAATGAATCGCGTAAGGTTGGATGCATTAGTTCTAACGCGACATTTTCTTTCCACAACATCCATGCCTGAGAAGATACCATTCAATTTAAACATTCAGTACAAACATTTATTTGTTGTATTATAAAAGTAAAATTGACTCTTCATTGCGGAACTTACATATCCAATGAGGTTGAGTGACCTATCCAAATAAAAATTGCTGTTGCTCCTTCTTCGGCTCACAATTTCCAATACTAAAACTCCAAAGCTAAAAACATCGGATTTTATGGAATAGATTCCCATTACAGCATGCTCAGGTGACATATAACCACTGAATTTCATTCATAAAGTACAATCAATAATGCATAACTAAGTTTGCATTAATTAATAGGACATAAAATTATTGATGGTTTACTTACTATGTGCCAACAATTCTATTTGTTTTTGCTTCAGATTGAGTAGTAGTGAAAGTGCTTGCTATACCAAAATCAGATATCTTAGGGTTCATGTTTTTATCAAGTAATATATTGCCAGCTTTCAAGTCCCTATGAATTATCTGTAATCTCGAGTACTTATGGAGGTAAAGTAGTCCTTGAGCTATTTCTTCAATGATATTAAAGGACTTGTTCCAATTTAACAATTTTGTTTTTGATTGATCTACAAATGGAAGAAAAAGAAATAAGATTATGAAGAAGCTACAGTATAATGATCAAGACAAAAGTTACTAGTAGGTAAAAGAAAAAATGTTCTAACCAAAAATATAAGAATCCAAGCTGTTATTTGGCATGTACTCGTAGACTAGCATTTTCTCTTCCCCTTGAATGCAAAAGCCTAGGAGTCGCACTAGATTTGTGTGTTGTAATTTAGTTATTATTATGAGCTCATTCTTGAACTCTACAAGCCCTTGTCTTGAACTTTTTGATAACCTTTTTATTGCTACCTCTTGCCCATCAAGTGAACCCTAAAATGAAGGGAAAAAAAAAAAAAGTGAACCCTGAAATAATGATTGAGAGATTATTACGTAATTTTTTCCTAATCACCCAAGCTGTTTTCAATTCTTGATATTCAAAACTTACCTTGTAAACGGGTCCATAACCACCCTGTCCAAGCTTATTCTCGTCCGAGAAGCAATTTGTAGCTTTCATGATGGATAAAACACAATACACTTTTAAGTTGAAGCCTTTCTTGCCTTCAATTTCCAGTTCCTTTGCTTCATTCATTAATTCTAGTAGAAACTTCTCTGTTCAGATTGACATTCAAAATTAAGCTTAGCATCCAATAAAGAAAAGGAAAAAAAATCCCACAAGAAATTAATCTCATATGGTTTTTAATACGACCTTCTATATGAGCTCTTCTCCATCTCATAAACAAAAAGAACAAAATAACCAGCAGTATCCCAATCACAAATGTACCGACTATAGCAGTTACAACCCAGATCCAGTACTCGTTCCCATCTGCATTAAGAAAAGAAAATTTGAATGTTTTACTTCCATGTTCATGACTTGAATCATTATATCCCTTCCTAGCAGCTACCTTCAATCAATTGATATTAGGCTCATATACATGGAGTATACTTTCTCGCATATGCAACGGCCAAATCAAAATCTTTTTCGTACAAACAAAAGATTGCGGCAGTCACTATAAATCATAGAAGCTTACTTTAAAAGATAAAGATTAAAATTAAGTATTGGATGCAGGGTTTTCATTTTTCTTCTTATAATCAGATACAAAAGTTTCAAAAAGGGAAAGAAGAAAGAAGTTGCATAGGAAACGTGAATTGCAGAATATGCTTATAACTTGTAAAGACTTTTACAAACGAGAAGGATATCAGGCAGGGTAAGTGTTAGAAAGTTAATGCCCTACTGTCGACCAAGTTTGACCATTAAACAGATCAAAATCCTCTTAACATAATTTTTTAAATAATCAGAATAACCTTGACTTAAGAATTTAATTAAAATTAAAATTAATAATTGAAAGAAGAAATAGAATTTAAACAAAAATGGAAAAAGGAATTGATCTCCACCATCATATATGAGCTCATGTCATGCGACCATTAGAGCAACAATAGTTGGGCGCAGCCTAGCTAAACCAACAACCACAAAACAACTACAGCATCAATAAAAATTTGGTTTATATGAAGAAGAGGGAAGAAACATACCAGAACGGATATAAGAAATGGTGTAAACTAGTTCTCTCGTTCCATTTGTATTTTCTTTTAAAGGTTCATAAAAAAATACACATCCGGAGCCATCGGGATTACGGCTTTTAGTCCCAAAACAACTACAGTTTTTCCAGCAGATATCCTTGCAGTCACTTAAGCTTAAGTTTGCATTGTTGACAATAGTAGTATCTGTAATATTGTGTGTGACCAATAGTTTTCTCTTGAACAGACCATCCCTCCTGCATTTTGGACCTTTCCATCTCTTGCAACCAAAATTTATGCTATTTCCATCACACAACTCAGGACGTAAAACGACTCTCCTACTATTTTGATCCACCATAGATCCACTGTGCATCAACCACAACCACGTAAGGATTACCCAATTCTCAGGAGTATATTCATTTGCAATAAATTCATACTTGAGGTACTTCTCGTCTTCATTTGAAACTTCAATAAATTTGTGATCTGCTAGTCCATCATCCAGTAAAACGTTTTCAAATTTGTTGTCCTCCAATAATACCCCACTAGTCCAAAAGGCCACACCTCGTCGCTTAAGAATCAGTTGACGTTCATTAGGGTTCCATTCCAGAGAGAAAGCGCCAGGAGCTGCTATAGAGACACTTAACCATGATGTAAGTGACCAATTCTGACCTGTCTTGTGATTGATCCCCAGTTTCATTCCAGGCAAGAAAGAATCTGTTGGATAATCAAAGCTTTGCCACAGAATCTGCTCTGTAACCCCACTCGCGTTTGCTTTCTTCAATACAAAGTTTCCATCATCTTGCAAAATGGCAAATACTTTTGTATTGGACTGACCAGAGTATAACTCAAGCACAACCCCGCCGTTGCACGTTATCATTAGTTTACCAGTTTCATCTATTACAAGAGCCCTTGAGTTGTCTGTGATAGGCTTGGCTCGATTGGCTATCCAGAAAGGCTGGTTTGCAACTCTGTCACCCACGTACCGTACACCCAAGTAGCCACTAATATTTTCAAACTTTAAGGTGAAGAGCCCATTCCTGGAAACAAGAGCACCAGAAGAGTTAAGTGCATCACCTTGGTTGAGTACATTCGCTGCTGCATGACAGGCACGAAGGCAACAGAAATTGAACAAAATGATTTTGTATATAGTTCTACTTATGTTAGCCATTGCTGAGCTGAAATAGAAGATGGGTATACTCCAAAACAAGCAGAGCTGGTTGATTTATAAATGATCATTCGGTTTCAGATGTAAAATTCTCTTACCCACTCACAATTTTTACTTGACCTATACTTATAGTTTATGTGTGTATAGTTTTCTCTCTTTTTTATAGAGGTAGTCGTCTTCCGTTTACGAGAGTAGATATTCAGATCACATAAATAATATTTGATAGCTTTTTCAGCTTTTTATAGAATTAGTTATCTTTCATTTATAAAAGTAGAATTTAGATCATGCAAACAATGTTTGATCTCAACAGATCCTGAGAGATTTCTAAGACATTTATTGTTAGTTTATCGAAATAAAAATTCTCTTATTGAAGGTTATGTGTTTAATGTCAGAATCTAAGTGCACTCAGTAAATAAATTGAGCTCAAATAAAAATCAATAAATGAACCCAATTTAAGTGCCAGCCTAATTTAAGTGTAAGCTCAAGTAGTAATTTTTATTGAATTTATTGAAACTCAGTTTATTGTTATTAATTTGATCTAGTTTAAATTTTAGAAATATAAGAGGTATATAGGTAAATGTTTTAAAAGATACAGCAAAGATTGGGTATGAAATAAGAAAAAGCATAGAAAAGGTGGAGAGTAAAATGAAAAGGGTTATTTCTAAAAGAACCCCTAACTTTTACCTAGAATAGGAAAAAAGCCCTATAGTTTCGTAATGAGTATTTTTCCACTCACCGTTACAAATTTCATTAAAGATAGCAATTGTCAGTTAGTGGCTTAATGGGAAAATGATAAATGAAGCCTTTAATTAAACATGAGTGGATAAGCAAATGATAAAAAACATAAATATATAAAACAAATAAAATTAAATTAAAATAAAAAAATTAAATTTAAATATTAACAAAAATTAAAAAATAAATAAAATTTTGAAATATAAAAAAATATAATTTGAAAAAAATTAAATAAAAATTAAATTTTAAATAAAAAATTTAATTCATCAACTAGTTAATGAGTTCATTCACCTAATTCATCCATTCATTTTCCACATCCTGTGTCACTAGTGACCTATTTCTCCATCTTCTCCCTTAGTCTTTCTCCTTTCCCCCTTTCTCTCTCTCTCCTCTCTTTATTCTCACTAATCAGACTTCTGAGCTTCAAAGAGATTGGAAACCCTTCTGGAATTGGACAGTGGAAATACAATGAACAAATTTTTTATTTAATTTATTAATTTTGATTAAGTTTAAATCATGAACAAAAAAATTATTTAGTGTTTAGATCCAACATTTTAATGTAAAAACTAACAGTGGGGTGTAAAATTGCTAATTATGAAATTATGGATGGTTTTTATTTTTTTAACCAAAAGTTGGAGGTTTTTAGAAATAACTCAAATGGAAAAAAAAAAAAAAAAAAAGTAGAAGCAAATGCAATTGAGTGTGAAAGTGAATGCATAAACAAAAAGGAGAAAAACAGGGAGGATGGCCGGTAAACGTGCAAAGAAAGAGAACACGAGTGGGTGAATAAAATAAATAAGTAAATAATTGGTGGACAACACCAAGTCAAAGCCACATGAATGGCTATCAGTTGGCAAGCAAAAGCAAAGTTAATTTCCAAAGAGACAAAAGACAAAAAGACAAAAGAAAATGGGTGTGGAGCAATGACACTGAGCTGAAAGCAATGTCACTTGAAACTGAAACGAGGAAAGTGTGTGTGGGGCTGAGACTGGCAGAGTGATGGTGGCCAGAATGCATGCATATATAATACTTTCGGAATCATATATACATTATATTTAAATATAATAATAAATTTATTAAATTTATTAATTATATTTACATTAAATATTAAAAAATTATTTAAAAAAATATAATGAATAAATTTAATTGATTGATTTTTATTTTTTAAAATCAATTATATTTTATTATAAAAATATTTTATATATATACATTAACAGAAAAAATAACACAAAAATGCACACGTGAATAACGATGATAAAAATACCCAATCTTATCTAAATTCTGAAAAATCTGGTCTGTTTGAAATTGGTTTGGAGTTGAAAACTTTAACTTTGGATCAGGTTTAGAGCAAAATAACTGACCCAATTAGGTTATAGTGTCAGGAATGGGTCAAGCATTTTTATCCCAACCCGCTCCGATACTCCAGTTTATATATAACACACACAAAAAAAAAACGCTAACAGCCACACCTTCTAGTTCCCAAACGGCACGGTGATGTGTGCAGCATATTAGAGTAGTTTGATCCTTTCTTATTATCACTAAATTATAAGCAAGAATTTTTTATTCTTAGTTCCAGCTCAACCATTCTTAGCTTTTGACTAAACAATTATTGGACTCTTACATCACTGTATATCTTGTGCATCTTTTCCTACTTTTTCTTTGTCAAAAAGCTTTGCAAGAAATAAATTATGGGCGTGCGTTACGATTATGTTTTTCTTTATGTTGATACCTTTATGCTATCGACGTCTATCTTCGATGTCAGTCACACTGGACGCCGCCAATAGTCTCTCTCCTTTACTCTTTTTCTTACCCCCTCAACCTAGATATGATCACGGTTTGATTCGATTCGATTTTAATTTTGATTATAAAAAAATTAGAATCGGAATCTTAACCGAGATAAAACGGTTCCGGTTCGATTCTGAAACCGTCGGTTCTGTAATAGTTTTGGTTTCGATTCCAATTCTATAACGGTTTTGATTCCGATTCCGGAATCTTTTTTTAAATAATAATAAAATTTAAAAATTAATATTAAACTATATTTTAATATTAAAAAAATAAATCTATATACAAAAGAAACAACAAATTTAATTATTTGAACTTTGAGTGAATAAAAAAATGAAATAAAAACATTAGACTTGCACTTAATTTATTACCATAATTAAGTTACCTACGTATCCTCTCAAATTTTAGAGGAATCAACACCCACGTAGTTTTCTTACCTTTTATTACATGGAGTTCATGAAATTTTGTAAAATATCTGTTTGTTGTTGTACAAAATCATTATAATTTTCCTCATTGAAAAGATCAAGATTTAAAAGATTTGCATTTGGTTGAGGTGTTTCTTCAATATTAATAGGATATTTACTCTTATTCCTAGAAAATGATTTTCTAGAACTAGAATTAGCCATTAAAATATAAAATTTAATAATTATAAATTAAAAATTTTATATTTAAAAGTAATAACTAATAAATTAAAATTTTAGATTTAAAAATATAACTTGAAATCAAAAATCAAAATTTATAAGTTAAAAAGTATTATAAATTGAAAATTTGAAATTTATAAATATTATAAATTGACAATTTGAAATTTAAAAATAATAAAATAAGATTTTGAAATTTAAAAATAATAAATTAAGAATTTAAAACTTTAAACAATAAATTAAAAATTATAATCTATAGATATAATTAAAAAACAATTAAAGGAAATTAAGATTGAGAATTAAGAGAATATTTTGAAATTGAGAGAGGGTTGAGATTAATGGAGAGAAAGAGAGTTCAGATTCAAGGTGATAGGTGTGAGAAGAAATTAAAAATGGGAGGAATATTTTTAGAGGAAAGAGATGGGTTAAAAGAGAAATTAAAGGAATGGGTAACATGTTAAAAAAAAAAAAAAAAAAAAAGCGAATAGTCAAATTCTACAATTTTTGTTTTTTATTTATTAATTTTTTTAAGAACCGGAATCGAACCAGAACTGCCAGTTCAAGGCGTTTCCGATTTCACTAGTTCTTTGAATCAGGGTTTCCGGTTCCTTCAGGTTCAGAACCGCCTTTAAGTTCTGTAGCGGTTCTGATTCGGTTCTGAATCGGAACCAGAACCTTATGTTCTGGTTTCGGTTCAATTGACTCGGTTGGTTCGAACCTAATCGTGGTCATGTCTACCTCAACCTCTCTCATTCACTCACTCATGCCGCACCACACCACACAACCTACCGGCCATCGTCAAGCTTGTCTCATGACCGGTGCTGGCAACTGCGTCTCTGATATAATTTTTTATCCTAGATCCTTTTTTGGTTTAAAGTTGTTGCTTATATATATATATATATATATATATATATATATATATTAGAGCAAATTACAATTTAGTTATCTGATCGAAATGCTTTTATAGGCGGAGCAATATTTTCATCTTTATTACAATTTACCCCCTTACCATTAATGAATTCAGTTACACTTAACTAAGGGAGGGATAAAATGTCCTTTGATATTAATTTTATTTTTCTTTTAAAATTTTAAAATAAATTAAATAAAAAAATATATATTAAATAGAGATTGATTTAAAAATATATATTAAAAAATAAAATAAAATAAATAAAAATTAAACATTTTAATTTCATCCAGTCTAAAATCATAATTCCAATCGATTCAACAGATGATTGGAAACAAAAAAAATGGTCCCAAATATCATCAACTATCACCAATCAACTAGCCAACATCATAATCCACTCCTGAAAACCTAAAAAAATGACCTCAAACATCATCAATCAAACCCAACATTATCAATCTCCTACAAAACCATCAAACCCAATATCATCTAAAATCAAAATTATCAATCAAACTGAAAAAAATATATATATCTGGGTTCATCGTGAACCCAGAATCTGGGTTCGTCAACGAACCCATATTGGAGTGAACCCATATCGAGTTCACTCCGAGGAAGAAGAATAACAGAAGAAGAATAAGGGAAGAAGAAGAAGAAGCGAAAGAAGATGAGAAGAAAAAAAAAGAAGAATGACAAGAAAAGAGAGAATGACAGAATGAGAGACTGATGAGTTGACCAGACTATATATTTGGTCAACTTATCAACTTCAATCAAAGAGTAATTTTATCTTTTTATTGTTTTGGTACTGTTTACCGTTAAATGTAACGAATCTTACTAACGGTAGGGGGTAAATTGCAATAACATTGAAACATTTGCTCTGTCTGTAAAAACGTTTTAACTGAGTAGCTAAATTATAATTTACTTTATATATTAAAATTTTCGAGGGACATATTGCATAACCCCCCTTGAGGTTTAGCAAAATTACGTAAAATGATGATGGTTAGGTAACTCCCACTGATTTCTTCTGAAGTTCCAAAAACTAAGCACAAACTATCCTACTGTTAGATAACTGTGAATGAGCAGATGTTAAGTGCCACTCGATAAGGGTAAAATCGTCAAATTACATTAAATCCTTTGAGAATCTAATTTTTTAATAATTAATATCAACATATATTTTTAATTTAATTAAAATATATATATAATTTTAAAAAGTAAACCTCTCTCTCTCTCTCTCTTTTCGTAACCTCATTGCTCTCTCTCCTTACCTCATTGCTCTCTCACATTTTCTGCTTCTTCTCCTCTCATCTTCTTCTACTTCTTCTCTCATCATCTTCTTCTTATTCTCTCATCTTTTGCTTCTTCTTTTCTCATCTTTTACTTCTTCATCAAATCTCTAACAAAAGCATAATGGTCTCCATTGTAGGCCATGTTGGAGACCAACTGGGTCTCTATTGTTGGAGACCCAGGTAGTCATAAAGACCACTGGGTCTCCACCAATGAAGACTGATCGATGGAGACCTAATTTATTATTATTATTATTATTATTATTTTGGATGGTGAAAAAAATTAGATAGATTAAAATTCGTTTTGGTTTTTTTAGGGCATTTTGGTTAGATTTAGGATTTGAGTTTTATATAGATTGGCATTTGAGTTTTTCTGGATTTTTTAGTTTTTGGGTTTTTGAATTTCATTGTGCGTGTGTGTGTGTTTTTTTGATGGATCGATTTTTTTGGTTCTTGATGTTCTTTATTTAGATTTTATGGTTGAAGATTGGTTGATAAAGAAACTGATTCTGGTTCTTGATGATGTTCTTCGATTATTTGAGTTATTTATGATATTAATTTTCCATTTTTTTGTGTTTTTTTGGAGGATTCCAGATCTTCAAACTTTTTTATTTTTTAATTTTTTTTTTTTTTAGATTTTGTTTTGGTTCCTTGATTAAAAAATGGAAGTTGATTAAAGATGTGTTATGTTTGAACTAATGATGATGAAGAATTTATGTTGAATATGATGAACTGGTGAGGTTGAAAAATTCATTATGATTTTTTTTTTAAAAAAAAAAATATATATGTAACTTAATGAAGAAAATTTGGTGGAAGATGACGAGAATTGTTTTTTAAATGTTTTTTAGTTTTTATATTTTATTTGGGTGTATATTGGTATTTTTGTTCAAATTGACTTTGACGATTTGTCTTGATTAACATCTTACTCACGATAGGGAATGTTTGTGTTGAGTTCTTGGAACCTCAAAAGAGGTCAGTGGAGTTACCCCAACATTGTCATATTTATACAATTTCGTCAAATCTCAGGTTTGTACAATTTGCCTTTTTCCGCGATATGAGGACATCCTAAACATGTGAATTAGGTATTAGAAAAAGTGGTATTTGTTGTGGATATATTTCGGGCTGTGTAAATAGGTTGGTAAAAACCCAAAGAACTGATGCAATGAGTTGACCTAATAGATAAAAGTCCAGTTCGTCAATATCCAGCTCGTAGAAACGAGCTCCCAGTTTGCTACTACAGCTCTTAAATCGCTAGTCAACTATTGTTAAGGCTGCTTTATATTCAGCTTTAGATCGCCTAAAGTAAGGTCTAGCTCGGAACTCAAATTACTCGTTAAAAGGAAAATTTTCTAGAAGAAAGGAAACAACCTAACTTGAAGAGGAATCTACTACTAGAATTGGAAAGAAAATCAAACTCATACTTCGGTGAGATTTATCCCTTAATTGATGGATATAGTTTTAGAAGTGTAATTAATATGAAATTCTTTCCTATTCATATTGTACTTAAATTGTAGCACACTTCATGCTATAAATAGAGGTAAAAAATTCATTGTAAAGACAATAGAAAGAAGCAATCAATAACATACTGCAACTCTACTAACATAACTAAAGAAGCAGTCGTGGACGTAGGCATCTTTTTGAGTTGAACCACGTAAAATCTCTTTGGCAAACAGTGTTCCTCCTCTTCCTTTACTTCTTTTTCTTCTTTGTTTTACCTTACTTGCAGGTACTGGATCAAGAATTTGGGTGGTCGATCGATTTTAGACGTCGACATTTTTGACGCTAGAGGAAGGGTCCAGACTGCAATCCATTGAATCTACAACTGCCATAGCAGGAGGAAAAACAACTGAGAGTTCTGACGCGGTGGTTGATCAACCAGAAAGGCAGATGAATAGGCAACAGCCTAACATTTAACCAATGAAGGGTATAATTGTACCCATGGCAAGTGTGTCTTGTAGTATGCCTCCACTAACCCCTCGCCAACCAGTATAGACGGTCCCTACAGCTGAGGTGTTATAGTTGTGGCATTAGAAAATACAGTGCAATAACTTGTGGATGCAGTCAGGGTGTTGACACAGACTTAAGCCCAAAACGTGCCCAAATTTGAAGCTGTTGCTCCTAGAGAAATTTACCAGCAACAAAAAAAGGAAGTGTCACCCCTGGAAGACCCAATAGAGAGGTATCACGACCTGCTAATTCAGCTCATTCCTCTAACTCACGCTCGAGAGCTCAAGGTCGTCGAGCTTGTGAAGAGGAAGAAGTTCCATATCCTGCGAGCTTGAGAGCAAGGGTGAGCCACGTGGAAAATGGTCGTAACATAATTAAGGCCGCATCTCGGTATGAAAAGGATGAAATAGAATATCAGCGACATGCGGAGTCGGACCGAGCTGGAAGCTCGCAAAGGTCTAGTCATGAATATGCTTCATACCGTCGTTTCAAGTCACAAATACAATAGAGGACAAAAGCCTTGGAATCCAGAGATAGAAGAGCTCATTCAGAGGGTTAAATAACTTGAAGCATGCTCTGGTATGTCAGACCAGTGTGACCAATATGGGGAGAGGACCCTCTTCATTAGGGAGATCGAGACTCAATCTCTCCCTCCTAGATTCAAGATCCCTAACCTTTCTTAGTATAACGGAGAGAGCGACTCTTATGATCACATAGCCACATTCAATGTCTAAATGGATCTCCAGACAGCCAATCTGTTGGTAAACTGTCGTGTTTTTTCAGCTACCAAAAAGTCTCCCAACTCACAGCATTGATAGCTAGGAGGAGTGTTAATGAAAGTTCACTAGCTAGTATTGAGCTTTGAGAAGTTAGTTTGCACCATCTTGTTACCTCGCTATGATTTTCCAACGACAAAACGAATCACTAAAAGACTATATCATCAGGCTCAGACGCGAAGTCAATAATGTAGAGAACCCCTCAGATGAAAACATCCTAATTGCGATTTCAACTAGGCTTCATAATGCTGTGAAACTATATGAGAGCATCTACAAGTCTTCAGTAAAGGACCTGGACGAGTTTTATGAACGAGCTGCCAAGCAGATCAAATAGAAGAAAACTTTCGGCCCCAAGAAATTTAACCAGAAAGATAAAGCAGACAGTTCCAGCTAATCAAAGAAAAGAAGTAATGATGGAAACACAAGTGAAGGTCGTAACAACAGCTCAAACAACCAAGTCGCTAAGAAGGCCAGAAACGAGCGACCTCAGCGTCAGAGCCATCATAACAGCTACAACATCCTATCAGATACACCGAACAGGATCTTTGCAATGGAAAGGAATAGAGAGGACTTCAAAAAGCCTAAACTTATAAAGTCTACCTGTTAACCTCCGAAACCAGAACAAGTGTTGTGTCTATCATAATAAGATCAGACATAATAGTTCAAAATGCAAGGAATTAAGAGACGTCATTAAGGACCTAATTAAAAGAGATCGCTTAAGAGACAATGTGGTACGACCAGCTAACCTGTGACCTCTATAGCAACGACCTCAATAACCACCACAAATAGAACAGTAGCAGTAATAACGAGCTCCCAAACATGAACCTATTTATGGCTTGCAAGGTGATAGGTCGTTTGGTCCAAACTGAGATGGTCCTCATATTATCAAAAAAACTTGAAAAATGGAGCGTATCACCTGACTAATATGGATAGAGTTGAGGTCTCGGAAGCTTGGAACGCTGAGCATATTCGCTCATATTTTTAGCAACTTTTTTAGTACACTTCTCCTGACTTGAAATTTAATTTTCAAAAATCAATGATAGCTCCAAATTTCTCATGTTATGTTACTATGAATAATTTCTCTGCTGCTTTCTTTATTAAATGCTAAGTTTCTCTTTGACAAAAAAATTAAATAAGTAGAGC
Source organism: Dimocarpus longan (assembly GCA_022984855.1). Taxonomy (NCBI): domain Eukaryota; kingdom Viridiplantae; phylum Streptophyta; class Magnoliopsida; order Sapindales; family Sapindaceae; genus Dimocarpus; species Dimocarpus longan. The sequence goes on along the minus strand of CM041015.1, from coordinate 20,760,605 downwards.
TATGTTATCTAGGTTCCGATCTACTGGACATAGCTTAAAAAATTTATTATGCTATATTATTGGGTTCTAACATACTGGATGTTAACGTATAAAATTAGTCAACTAAGTTCTTCAAGCTCAACACTGCATAGATAACAGATACAACATAAAAGAATGAATAGCATGAGTAAAGGAGTCAAAGGTAGAATACTAAACAAGAAAATATTTAAGTGGTTCGGCTAGCTTTACCTACGTCCACTGTTGATCTTTCAATATTTTGGCAGAGTAACAACCAGTTTGTCTAAGTGTATTTTGCTTCTTTCTTATAGAGAAAAGCTTATCCTATTTATAGAAGGAAAAGAGCTACAATAATGTTTAATGAGTTAAAATAGAATGATTACAGCAGTTAATAGTCCTGACTTCTATTTAATGCAGCAGGATTACATTAAATGCAAGGGACAAGTGGAAAATTTGTATGACTAACCCATGTGGATTAGGTGTGGGTAATTGTGATTTAAACAGTAATCTCTGACAAGTTTGGCATGCAAGACAAGTTATATGATGACCTGGCATGGTAGTGAGAGAAGTGGAGTTCTGGGCGGACTGGAGTACAGAAAGATGGGGAGTACTGATCGGCGGCCTCAGCTTCCCATATACAGGCGTGGTTTGGCAGTAGACGGGCTTCGCTTCGCGAAGTGAGCAGCGTGGACTCTGCATTGCACCTAGTGATAGATTACCGTATGCTTGTGCGTTCCACTCCGCAAGAGTTGCACTTCGCTATAGATTTTCGAGCGTACACCACGCCGCAGGTTTTATGCAGGGCTTGACGGTTTAGTTTGATAGACAAACTGAAATTGGACCTGGCTTAGATGGGCCAATTAGTTAGGCTTTTATCAGTCAGAGTAGGCATTTCGGGAAATACCCATAACATAAGCCCCACAGTTCTTAGGCAGTATCGCGGACTGAGAGCTCTGAACTGAACTGATAAAAGTTGAACAAGCGAGAACCGTTGCTCTTTGCTTTTTTAAATTTGTCTTATCTGATACGTGGCAGTTACTCAGAGAAGCTGAAGAGACGCGTCTCGTGCAAGGTGTGCATTTAATGCACGTCTCTCAACTGACAGTGCCATGATAACCGCTCCTGACATCGTGCAAAACCGTCAGATCTGAGGCGGTTACTGAGCTTCAAGATCCAACGGCTGGGGAGTTTTAGGGAATCAAATAAAAGGCAGAGACTTTTCGGATACTCTTCTTTTACACTATTCTTCATCAGCAATTACCAGAGAGATTTTTTGTTTTTATTTTCTTCCACAGTCGTGACAATCGTCTTCATCCTCCACCGGCGATCACCTTCCATCATCCCAGAACGCCAAAGCTTTGCATTTTCCAAGTAAGCTGCTAGAAGTCTCTCTCTGGTTTGATAATTGTACAGTTACCATTATAGAGGTAGATTTCTGGGTTGCATTTAGGTTGAAGATTGTTCTTCATATTCTTGCTGCATTGTATGATTATCGGATTCTGAAATAGGAACATAGTTAATCTTTGATCTGTTTAGTTAGCCTTTTATAGGCTGCTAGTTGTTTCTTGTATAGCTGTAAAGTCTTTTACAGAGGCATAGATAAGCAGTTCGGAGGCCGCGAAATAGTGGCCCAGATTCGATTTCGTGCGGAACTTCCTATAGTGTCTGCGACCTGTTGATCTAGGAGAATTAGTTATTGAGGATTAGGAGCTTTAAGATTTTAGGCTAGGTCTGCGTACTGCGGACTGACAATTACTTGTCTATTTTGTAGACGGCTTCAGGTCGTAGACGTCAACATCATATAATAGGAGAGGGAGAATCCTCGGGCTCAGAAGAGCAGGTAGAGCAGGGACAGGCTCCTCAAGAAGAAATTCCTCAATTCGAGGAGAGTGCTCCAGGTTTCTCTCCTCCCTGGGCTCCCACTCCCTTAGCTCAGGCATCAACTTTGGCTGAACGAGCTGCTGAAGAGAGAGCAGCTCGGGAAATGTTCAAGCGCCATCCTTCAAAGGTTGCTGTGATAGATCTTATGGGAATAATGCTTGAATTTCATCTTCCTAGAGGTTGTCGTATTATGGCGGCCTCGCCAGAGGGTCACGTAGCTTATCCCCCAAAGGGTTTTATAGCTGTGAGTACGCAGCATTTAGAAGCGGGGCTTAGGTTTCCAGTTCCGCCTTATCTTATTGATCTCCTCAATGAATTGGGTTTAGCCCCCTTTCAACCTACCCCAAACACATACAATCAAATAACCTCGATAGCTATCCTGTTTAGGAAGAATGGCTTTCCCCTTCCTAGTCCTAACATAATCAAACATCTACTTACCTTTAAAGGGACTAGCACGGGTCAGCCACGAGACGGGTATTATTATTCTTCACCTCGTCAGTCTCGTCACAAAAATATGTTGCCTAAGGGGCAAGCGAAGGGAAAATCCAATGTGGGAGATTATAAAACACATTGGTTTTATATCTCCTGCCCTTTCTTGGTTAATCTTCAATATTTCACCTTCCGAGCTGAGCCAGGTACAATTTTTTGTATAATGCTGCTGACAATATGATGTGTAGCTTGGACATTCTGATTAACATTTTACTTCCTAATGATTTGCAGATTTAAAGGCCAAAAAGGTTGACCTGACGCCGGAAGAAGAGTCTCAGTTGGATGTCCTCTTAGCACGAAAATCAAAGGAGGACAATGTCAAATTGACAATTGAGCTGCTTCAATCTTACGCTCTCGCACCGTCTTCTGAGAGTAAAATTATTAGGAGTAAGCACGTGGGTACTCAGGGACTTGGAGAAGTCAAATCAGTTTTTGTCGTCGAGGACATTAGTGGAAATTCTAGCACTCTAAAAGGATTGACTTCTCCGAGCGAAGTGGAAGTATAGGTTATTTCTGAAGATACAACAAAGATGACGGAGCCGAGGGGTAAACTGAATTTACTATCGCTCCCGAAGAGAAAAACCAAACTTGGGGGCTCCACAACTACTACTTCTGCAGTCTTTGGCTCTTCTTCAACAACAGCAAAGGAAGTGCCAGATCTTAGCACTGCGGAGTCCCTGCCACACTTGCTCCAGAAATACCTCCAGTATCTACTCCTATTGTGTAGGAGACCAGTGCTAGTTCTCGACCTCCAAGCTCCCAAGATCCAAAGATCACTACTGCCGCTAAAGGCAAAAAAGCTGGAACCAAGAGAAAGGAGACTGGAGGTGCCAGTAAACCTCTTCCTGTAAAGAAAATGCAAAAAGAAAAGGGCAAGCAGGTTGCTGGTCAACCCCCCAAGTCAAGGCCAAAAGTTCCTGTTGGAATGGCTCCTGAAGATTTCTCTGGAGGGGCCTATCTAGATATCGCGTGTGAACAAGCTCCTTCTCTTGTAGGCATATCAGTCCAAAGGCTTGAGGAGGAGGAATTTACTGGTGAAAGACTGCTTTCTTGGGGACTTCGCCAATCACTCAGGGTAAGACAGAAGATAAATATACTTTCTTTATATGTCAATTTCTGATCATATGTATCTTCCACAGACTTCTATGGCACTCATGAAGGCCTTGGATGAGGAGTCCTATACGGAGGACAAAAATAACGGACTCAAGGCCGCCAATAGAAAACTAAAAGAGGCGTCCAAGAAAAAGGATAAGGAGCTTCTTTCATTGAAGTAAGAGCTTAAGAAATCTCAGGAGGCTACAAATAAGGCCGAGCAAACAGCAAAGATATCTCAGGAAGCAGTAAATAAAGCTGAGCAGGCAATGAAGAAAGCTCAAGACATGGCTGAGAAGGCCAAGAAAAAGGCCACAGTGCTTCAGTCTAAGCTGGATGTAGCTGATGCCGTTAAGCACACCCTTAAGCTAGCTCAAGAGAAGGAGAAAGAGCATCATGAGACAATTTCCTCCAAGCTATACTCCCAACTTAAAAATACTCAGAATACCTTGGGGGAAAAAGAGAAAGAGGTAGAAACTGCTTCTCAGGAGATTATCAAGCTAAAAGAGCAGCTTGCCGCAGTTGAGGTCCGCGTAGAGGAGATCAGGATAGAGACAAAAACAAGGATATTGTATACTCTGTGAAACACCTACCCTGATCTTGATTATTCTATTTTTGGTGAAGGCGGAGTCAAGGAGGTTTAACGATTCACTAAATATGCAACAGAGGAACAGGCTGAAGCGTAAGGTCAGGTCTCAGAACAATTACTTGGGGGAGATACTCAAGACCTTCGTGCTGAGGGTACAGGGAATCAAGTGTCTTCCTCTTCAGCTCCCCAAGATCTTGCTGTATGAATTGATAGCCTCTTGATTGCACTATACCTTTTCTGTTATTTTACTATCCAGTTTCTGTATTTGGACAAAATTTGATTTTGTTTACCTCGTTTATGAGGGAATTGCTTGAATTTATGCACAGTGTTATAGAAATTTTTACTTCTACTTCTCAATGACTTAAGATGAATGTCAGACATAAAGATAAGCAGATAAGAAGCAATGGCCTTTGTTTGTCTTACCCAACATTACTTGCCTTATTAAAATAAAATAATAATAACGAAGTGAATGTTGTTAGCAAACTGAGAGTCAATATAAGTGAAATAACATGGACAAGTATAAGCTTACTTGAAACCTTAACAGAAATCATCAATACCATCATATTAGTTTATGTATCCTTTCGGCACAAAATGGTGACGATGATCAAGACTCACGCGACCTGTTAACAAAGGTTGACGATGTGAATACACGCGATCTGCCAATGAAGGTTGGTGAAGTGAGCGCACGTGGCCTGCCCATGAAGGGTGGTGAAGTGAGCGCACGTGGCCTGCCAATGAAGGTTGGCGAAGTGAGCGCACGTGGCCTGCCAACGTTTTAACCATAAGGTAGGTGTAGGGTCGGTTAGCCTTCCGATATTAAGCCCCTTATCCTTATGATTTTTAAGCTTTTATCGCGAAATCATAGACTTGCTATCCTTGATCTTAGAAGCAGGATTGGCTATGAATTTAATGGCTGTCAAATTGTAAACGAAGTGAATCAGCGGTGTTTAGGAACATTTTTATTAACTTGTAGAAATATAGAATTTACACGAGGAACATGTTAAGAAATTATTGGTAATAAGGCCTGAGATGCTCAGCATTTCAGGGTCGTGACAATACATCTCCTTCCATACTCATCAAGTGATAAGCCCCGTTCTCCAAACTCTCTTGGATAAAATAAGGTCCTTCCCAGTTCGGACCAAGTGTCCCATCACTCCCCTTACGAGCCCCAAGGAGGATGAGGCAGAGTACGAGGTCGTCGGGTTTGTAGTCCCGAAGTTGAACCTTTTTATTGTAGTATCTAGCCACTTTTTGACGATAGATGGCCGCTTTCACATTAGCAGTCTCCCTTAACTCTTCAAAAAGGTCCAGACTTGTAGTGAGGAGTTGCTCATTCTCTGATGTGTTGAAGTTCATCCTCCGTTAACTGGCTACTTCAATTTCAGCAGGAACCATGGCCTCAGAGCCATAAACCAGAGCGAAAGGAGTTTCTCCAGTAATGCTGCGGGCTATGGTTTTGTAGGCCCATAACACTTTTTGTAGTTCGTCAACCCATGCTTCTTTCCTTGCTTCTAAGTTGGTCTTCAATATCTGCTTAAGTATTTTGTTGACAGCTTCTACTTGACCATTTGCTTAAGGGTGATCAACTGCTGAGAAGCTTTTCTTGATACCAAGACTTTCGCAGAATCTGATAAATTTTTCGCTGCTGAACTGGGTACCATTGTCACAAGCTGCTGAGAGACTCCGAACCTGCAAATGATATGATTCCATACAAAGTTTTCTACCTTTGTAGTGGAGATCTGAGCTAATTCTTTTGCTTCAGCCCATTTGGTAAAGTAATCTACTGCTACAACTGCATATCTGTAATTACCTCGACCTGTGGGAAGTGGTCCTATCAAATCCATGCCCCAAATTGCGAAGGGCCACGGGCTGACTATCTGATGTAGGTAAGCAAGCGAAGCTCACGAGATTTTAGCAAACCTTTGGCAAACATCACATTTCTTTACCAAGTTAAGCGCGTCCTGCTTCATGGTAGGCCAATAATATCCTTGCCTCAGAGCTTTTTGGGCTAAGGAGATTCTCCCAGCATGATTTCCACAGTGACCTGCGTGGATTTCAATTAAAATACCAGTAGAGTCTGGCTCATCAACGCACCTTAATAATGGAGCTGAAAATCCCCTCTTATAGAGCACGTCGTCGCAGAGGCAATATCTGGTAGCTCGCGTTCGTAGACGGCGTGCTTCCAATTTGTCATTTGACAGCTTTCCTTCTTGTAAGTAGTTAACCACCGGACTCATCCAAGAATCAGCTGCCACTATCAGGGTCAAGACCTCTTCTTGAGATTCAGTGCTAGGCTTGGGCAAGTATTCTATCGGTATTTTCCCAGAAAAATTAGCATCCTTGGCGGTTGCCAAAAGGGCTAAGGCATCGAAATAGGAATTCTGAACTCGCGGAATCTAGTTTACTTCATATTTGTTGAATTGTTTTAATAAATCTCGTACCTTCTGTAAGTAGACCATCATTTTTGTTCCCCGAGCTTGATATTCCCCTTGTACTTGGCATATCACCAGTTAAGAATCACTGAAGATTCTAAGTTGCTCAACATGTAATTCTTTTGCCAAACGGAGTCCTGCTAATAAAGCTTCATATTCGGCTTCATTGTTGGTGGCTTTGAACCCGAATCGGAGAGCATAAAGGATCTTCTGTCCTTCTGGGCTGACTAGTAACATACCAGCTCCAGCTTTCTGATCACTGAAAGAACCATCAACATATAACTCCTAGTAGGGACCTTCTGAGGTTCCATCTTCTTGTTCATCAGTGGACCCTGTAAATTCAACCACAAAGTCAGCTAAAACTTGCCCTTTGATTACTGACCTTGATTTGTACTCTATGTTGAACTGAGCCAATTCAATAGCTCATTTAAGGAGGTGGCCTAAGGTCTCCGGTTTCTGAAGGATCTGTCCAATAGGATACTTGGTGAGGACGGAGATCGTATGCGCTTGGAAATAAGGACGCATCTTCCTAGAGGCCATAACTAAGCAATACGCAAGTGTCTCCATGGGAGTATACCTCGTTTCAGCGTCAACTAGTTTCTTGCTGATGTAATAGACTGGATGTTGGACACCATCTTCTTCTTGCACCAGAGCTGCACTCAAAGCATGTAAAGAAATCCTTATATAGAGTAATAAAGTTATCCCTGTTTTTGGTTTTGTTAGGAGTGGAGCTTGCCCCAGGTATTCTTTCAATTGTTGAAACGCTTCCTTACATTCCTTAGTCCATTCAAAGGTCTTCGCTTGTTTCAGCGCATTGAGGAAAGGGATACACTTCTCAGTAGCCTTTGAAATGAAGCGATTAAGTGCAGCGATTTGGCCATTAAGATTTTGCACCTCTTTTTTACCAACTGGTGGCTTCATATCTAACAAAGCTTGTATCTTCTCGGGGTTAGCTTCAATGCTATGTTATTTACCAGGAAACCAAGGAATTTGCTCGATGCCACTCTGAAGGCACATTTCAAAGGATTAAGCTTCATTTTGTACATCTTCAGCACTTGGAATGTTTGCTCAAGGTCGCGTACGTGGTCAGTGGCTTGAGTGGACTTCCATGCTCTTCCCTATGAGATCCGTAAACATCATATTTACTAACCTTTGATAAGTAGCCCCTGCATTTTTCAATCTGAAGGGCATTACCTTATAGCAGAACAAGTCGCGGTTGATAACAAACGAGGTGTGTTCTTCGTCTGCAGGATACATTGGAATCTGATTATAAACAGAGTACGTATCCATAAAGCTAAGGAGTTCATGACAAGCAGTAGCATCAACGAGCCGATCGATCCTGGGTAATGGAAAACTGTCTTTTGAGCATGCTTTGTTGAGGTTAGTAAAATCAATGCATGTTCTCCATTTGTCATTCTTCTTCTTTATAAGTACAGGGTTGGCAACCTAGGATGGATAATAAGCGATCCTGATGAAGTTGTTGGCCAAGAGCTTTTCTACTTCATCTTTCAAGGCATCATATCGCTCTTGTGTCATTGGTCTCCTCTTTCGACGAACTGGCCTGTAATGGGGAGTAATGTTTAACCTATGAGACATCACCTCTAGGCTTATCCCTACCATATCTTTATGATTCCAGACGAAAACGTCTAAGTTCGCTTTGAGAAAAGTAGCGAGCTTAGCTTTCACTTTAGGGGCCAATCTGGTTCCCAACTTCAAACATCTCTCAGGGTCAGTTTCACTGACTGGTACATCCTCTAACTCCTCTACAGGACCTATAGCCTTGTCAACATCAATTTCGCGAGGGTCCAGGTCGTGAGTCACCCCACTTTCATCATTACACGTGTTTCACCACCGGAAACCACATTAATCTTCATAGCTTCCTGGGTGCCTAACTTTATAGCTTTCTCATAGCACTGGCGGGCTACGCGCTGCTTACCTCGCACACACCCAACACTGTTAGGGGTAGAAAACTTCACAGTAAGGGTCCTAGTAGATGTGATCATATCTAGATCATTCATGGCAGGTCTCCCCAGCACTATGTTGTAAGTGGAAGGCGAATTGATGATCAAGAAGTCTGCAAGCACAGTGGATTGACATTTAACATCGCCCTGGGAATAACTGCATCTCCATTGAATCCATACAAAGGCTCTAAAGAGGGCTGAAGCTGTTCATCTCCAATTCTCATCTGATTGTAACACCCTTTGTACATTACATTCACAGAACTCCCGGTGTCAATCATTATTCGCCTAACTTCAACATTTCCAACCCGAGCTCGGATCACCAAGGCATCATTATGAGGCCAACATATATTCTTGGCATCATCTTTCGTAAACACGATTTCTACTGGAGTTGTTTTGGCTGGCTTGAAAGGTCCTTCTATTTCTCTGAGACTTGTAACTTGGACATGATTAACCTCGCGCACATAGTATTGATGAGATCTGTTCGATGTAGCTGCAATATGAGGCCCTCCATGGATGGTAAAAATAGTTCTTACTTCCTGGTCTCGTTCTTGCTCATCGCCTTGTCAGTTAGATTGAGGCGTTAGACGTTGTTGAGATCGCTGATCGGTAGACCGTACCACATAATCTCCAAGACGCCTATTTCTGATCATTTCTTTAATGGCATTTTTCAACGCCCGACACTCCGAAATGAAGTGCCCTGCCTCATTATGATAAGCACAATATTTATTTTTATTTCTGAACCGATTAGGTACATTTGTGGGAGCAGGTTTCCCAAAATTCTCTCTGTCCCTTTCAACAGAAAAGATTCTACCCCTAAAATCTGATATGAGAGCATAATGCTCATATCGATTTGGCCGAGGAGGATGCTCAGGTCTCCTATTAGATCTTTGCCCCGGTTCACTTCGTGCCTTTTTCGTAATTTGATGGGTATTTCTCTGCCCATCCTGGTTGCTTCTCTTCTTGTTCGGCTGATTAGAACTACTAGCTTTGTCCTTCTGATCAACTGATTTTTTAGACCCAAAGGCCTCTTCCCACCGTATCTCCTTTTCTGCTTCTTCATAAAATGCCCTCAAAGTCTTTACAGGAGACTTATAGATGCTTTCATACAGTTTCCCATCTTTTGGCAGCCCTACTGAAATAGCGTTCAAAATCCCCTCATCAGTAGGACTATCTACCTTGTTTACTTCGCACTTGAACCTCTTGATGTATTCCTTCAACGATTCTCCATGACGTTGAAAAATTGTAACCAAATGATAAGGGGGTGCAAGCTGCCTCTTTAGCGCCTTGTATTGATTCAGGAACTGTTGTTGGCATTCTTCCCAACTTCGGATGCTGCGAGGTGGGAGGTTTTTAAACCATAATCTCGAGATGTTACCAAGAGTTACAGGAAAGACACGGCATTTCACCAGCGAACTGGTAGTTTGTAGATCTATTTGAACATTAAAAGCATCCAAATGATCATGAGGGTTAGAATCACCATTATATTGAGGAATATGAGGGAGTTTTAATTGAGAAGGAAGGGGTTCCACTTCGACTTCTAAGGAAAACGGGGTCCTTTCCCCTTCTGGACTCCTCTGTTCCTATACTCATGGCCTTGCCTCTAGCTGTTGCACTCGTTGAAGGAGATGTTGAATAACAGAACCTTGTACTGAAGGCTGCCTCGTAGGAGATCGCCTATTCAGTCTACTTTCCCTGTTTGGAGGATAATGTTCACGTACCTCATGCCTCCTACTTACGTGCTCATGGGAATGTCGTTCAAGCTCCTGTCGATGTGAACGGTCTGGTCCTCTGCGAGAGCCTTGATGCTAGTGTTCATTTTCATTTCTTCGAGCTGACGCTTGGACACCTCCATGACTCACTTCGATCCTCCGGTGTCCATCATGGTCCACTCTTACCCTTAGATCTGAAGGCTGATCTTCATTTTCATTGTCATGAGCTCGCCGAGTACGAGCTATGGAACGTACATTGGATGACAAGTTTGACCCTGGAAGGGTGGCACCTCTCTGGTTACTCTTCTTTCAACTACAGGGACGTCCTCTGGCCGGCGTGGGCCACGAGCTTGAGCCTCCATTAACACCTTTATAGCTTCAGCTAACTGCTGAACTGTGCCCCTCCAATCTCTCCTGACATTGTAGAATTTGCACAGAATTCTCCACTTGAGCTACCATGTCCATTCAAACACGAGAAGTACATGCACCAATAGTTGTTGGTACCTCACCTCGCCTGTGGTTTGTACCTTCTGTTCTTTCAACTACAACATCTGAACTTCTGGTGATTCTACCCTTTGCCATGATTTTGAAGACGAAATGATGCAGATGAGCCCCTCCTTCTAACGCCAAAATGTTGACATATAAAATTAATCAACTAAGTTCTTCAAGCTCAACACTGCATAGATAACGAATACAACATAAAAGAATGAATGGCAGGAGTAAAGGAGTCAAAGGTAGAATACTAAACAAGAAGGTATTTAAGTGGTTCGGCTAGCTTTGCCTACGTCCACTGTTGATCGTTCAATATTTTGGCAGAGTAACAACCAGTTTGTCTAAGTGTATTTTGCTTCTTTCTTACAGAGAAAAGTTTATCCTATTTATAAAAGGAGAAGAGCTACATCAATGTTTAATGAGTTAAAACAGAATGATTACAGCAGTTAATAGTCCTGACTTCTATTTAATGTAGCCGGATTACATTAAATGCAAGAGACAGGTGGAAGATTTGTATGACTAACCCACGTGGATTAGGTGTGGGTAATTTTGATTTAAACAGTAATCTCTGACAAGTTTGGCATGCAATGCAAGTTTTGTGTTGACCTGGCACGGTAGTGAGCGAAGTGGAGTTCTGGGTGGACTGGAGTACAGAAAGATGGGGAGTACTAATCGGCGGCCTCAACTTCCCATATACAGGCGTGGTTTGGCAGTGGACGGGCTTCGCTTCGCGAAGTGAGCAGCATGGACTCCGCATTGCGCCTAGTGATAGACTACTGTATGCTTGTGCGTTCTACTCCACAAGAGTTGCACTTCGCTATAGATTTTCGAGCGTACTCCACGCCGCAGGTTTTATGCAGGGCTTGACGGTTTAGTTTGATAACAAACTAAAATTGGACCTGGCTCAGATGGGCCAATTAGTTGGGCTTTTATCAGTCCAAGTAGGCATTTCGAAAAATACCCATAACACTAGATATAGCTGAAAAAATTCATTATGCTATGTTATTCGAGTTTCGACCTACTAGGCATAGCTCACAACAAAATTCATTACATTATGTTATTTGGGTTCCGACCTACTGGATACAATTTAAAAATCTATTGCGCTATGTTATCGGGTTCTGACCTACTGAATATAGCTCGAAAAGTTCATTACGTTATGTTATTTGGGTTCCAACCTACTGGACATAGCTCACAATAAAATTCATCACGCTATGTTATCCGGGTTCCGACCTACTGGACATAACTCAAAAAATCTATTACGTTATGTTGTCGAGTTCCGACCTACTAGACATAGCTCGAAAAATTTATTATACTATGTTATTTGGGTTTTGACCTACTGGACATAACTCATAATAAAATTCATTACACTTTGTTATCTGGGTTCCGACCTACTGAGCATAGCTCGAAAAATCTATTACACTATGTTATTGGGTTACGCCCTACTGAACATAACTCGAAAAATCTATTACGCTATATTATCATGTTCTGACCTACTGAACATGACTTGACTTAAATTTTTCGAATTAAACTATAGTATACAAGCTCCTGCACATCAATATTAGCGACCTCCTGGGCTCTTACCAAGTTTTGTTACTACTACCTATAAGATAGTGGATGATCAAAATTATAACATTTAATTTCTTTTATGAATAACTCATACTCTAACGTTTTTTATAAAAAAAGTAAAAATAAAAAATAAGGTTAAAAGAAGACTCAACTCAGTATTTACAATATTGTATTAGATATAAAGAATGTTATAAATTTTGAATACAGTGTTTGGGGCACTCGCTGGATATATGACTAGTGCTTTGATATCCTATCATGATGGAATTTGCTCCATATTAGTGTTATCATGGGTTTTGATCAATCCAATGTTTCTTGGATTGAAAAAATTAAAACAATCAATTTCTTTTTCATCATTCAATCAATGTGGAACATGGATTATATTTGCTAATATATTTATGTAATAAAAAAGTTAATTTAACTTAATCTATCAAAATCATATCTAATCCAATCCTATGATGTATTAAACACATGAAGTGTTTAATCTGTCCAATGTGGTCATTCAAACATAATCTATATGTTTTAATTTCATAGAGATAATTAAATGTATGATTTGAAAGCATTTCAACAATTTTTTTTAATTGTAATATATTATTAATATTAATAGATTAAAGGACATTTTTTCCCCACTTAACTCTTAATGGATATTATTTTTCACTTAATCAGAAATCATTGAATTATGGGTCAAATTTACTTTTATCCAAAAACAAAAGAAAAAATTCGTTTTTACTCATTTTTATTATGAAAATTTGTTTTTAATCCTTCAAACAAACTATTTTCATTCTATACCCAAGTTTACCAAACTACCCTTAGGTCAGAATTTAAAAAACATGAAATTTAAACTCAATATTGGATTTTGTAAGACCATAAAATCCCATATCGGGTTTTGTGAGGCCATAAAACCCAACATCGGGTTTTGTGGCCCTACATAACCTGGTATACAGTTTTATGGCAAAATTATATTATAGTTTTCGACGCTACATTTAATCAAAAACCTTTATTTTTAAGCCAAATATAACCTGGTACCAACTAGATCTAACCCTAAACATCAATACCCACCATCCAAAATACACCAAAAAAAAAAAATGAAAAATCACAAAAAATATAAATATCCCTACAAAACTAAAACAATTTTACAAATGAAGCCAAATATCTCATACTATGAGCAATAGAGGAGAAGAACGAAGTAAGTAAGGGAATTTAGATAAAATCGGTATAGACTGCAATTAATTTGTTTAAAAGGTTGAAAACGAATTTTTTAAAATTGGTGGATACAAATGAATTCACAACTTTTATGGTAGGCATTTTTGGTATTTTTCACTTGAATTATGTTTGTAATTTCTATAATAATTATTCTCCAAAAGAATATCTTATGTCCTTTCATTTTTTAATTTATATTAAAAAAATTTATTCCTTTAACCTATCTATTATTTGTGATACATAACTTAAAAAATTGTGTATATTCTTTGGAGTTGAGGCTATCACTTTTAATATCATTGTTGAATTTAATTTTTTTTTATTTTTACTTCATTGTAAAACAAAACAAAAAACAATTTTATACCAATATTTATCAAATCTTAATCATATATATATATATATATATAAACTTACATGCATAGCAGATGAATTTATCATTTTTGTCACAAGTCTCATATAAGATAATAGTCTAGTTGTTTCTTTGGCTAGATTTACTAAGAATCATGGTTCCAAAAATCACTACTTGCTAATTGACCAATGATACAACAGTTAGCGATTTATTGTTTACTAGGCAAGTAATTTGCAATTAATCGGTGAGTATTATTGATCAATAGTCAAACTGGGGTCAAACCTAAAAAATTAGATCAAAACTTAGCTATTGGTGTGATTTTATCAAACTTCAAGGGAGTTTGTGTAAGTTTCCCTAATACATATACATAAACAACACAAACCCTAACTCCACTCTCATGTTTCCCCTCCTCTAACCTTTCTCACATCTCACCATTGGACACCTTTTTCTCATTCTCTCTCTCACTTCACCAACCACTAACTATCCACCACCACCGTGCAACGAACATGCAGCCATACCAACTTTACACTGTCACACCGACCGTCCTTTCTCACAACCATTTCACCATCCATTGACCATCAACCACCACCGACCTCTCTCTCGTCGAAACATCTCTACACTATCAAACCCTTTTATTTCTTGTCCCTATTTCAAAGTTTGACACTTCAACTCAACAAATTTCAAAGAAATCCAACTCCTGAGTAAGTTTTTATTTTGTCGGAGGATCTCTGTTCTTTGTTGTTTTTGATTTTCAGCTTTAATTTTTTGTCAATCTTTGGTGAATTTCTTTTGCTCCTTCTGTTGTTGTTGTTTTGATTTGTTTTGAATTTAAAGTTAGGTTTTTTGGGGAAATTTTGATTCTTTTCAAAGTTGGGTTCCGATTTCTAGGTTTTCTTTAGTTTTTTTTTTTTTTTTTTTAATTTTTATGAAGAAGCTCGATTGTTTGCTGCTATTAGTTTTTTACTTTTTAATTTTTTAATTTTTTTTTTTTTTGCTTTGCTATTTTTTAAGTTGCAAATTTGAAAACAACCCTATTTTAGGGTTGCAAATTTTAAAAAAAAAATAGCCTCAGCATGTGTTGGGTCGATTCAACCGTTTACTCGACCAACTCAACCAACTAATTGACACATCCGATTTTGATCATCGATCTCATCCTAATTGGATTAGCAACATGCCAGTTAGTGATAAAGTGTCAAAAAATCATCGATTAATCGACGATTTTTGGAGCAATGCTAAGAAAACTATTCATTTTAGACAGCATCAAAGGAAGAAACAAAACAAGTGGATGTGTTTACTTTGTTGCAATATATAAATCAATGTCTTCCTTTTCCAATTTGTTGTTTGGGACATCAATATACACAACTTGACATATAAAATTACTTATGTGATAACATTTCCAAAAAAAAAAAAAAAAGTTATGTGATGCATGTGACTTGTAGTCCACCTTCGACCTTTTATTTTTTATTTCCTTTCGTTTTATCTGTTCGTTACATTTAACATTCATTTTTGGATGTATTAATTACTATATGAAATACAATAGTTTGCATCAACGTTCTTCCATATTATGGCTCTATTTGCTTCGTTGTACATGAACTACAATATCCTCTCTTGATCTTCTTTTCCTTGAACTTTTTATAATCCAGTGATATATGTTAATGGTTGGATAAAGTAGTTAAACCCAAAGAAATAATGGATGATTAAGATTATAACATTTTATATCTCTTGTGCGCAACTCAAACTTCAACTTCTATTTTAAAAAGTAAAAGTAAAAAATAAGACTAATAGAGGAATTAACTCAATGTTTACAACATCGTATTGGATATTAAGAAGGTTACATATTTTGAATATAATGTTTGGGGCATTCATTAGATTGAAAAGGTGATATACGAATGGTGCTGTCATATCTTATTCATCATGGAATTTGCTCAATATTTATAGTGTGTTTACTTCACGGATTGGAAAATGGGAATGGGAAATGAGATTGATTGATATTGTTTACTTGTTTAAAATTCATTCCATAATAAGAATGAAATTTTGGGCTCCATATCAATTTGGGATTGTGGAATGGAAATCTCATTCCCCTCATCCCATTTGAAAATCTCATTCTCATTCTCTAATCCGTGATAGAAAGTCTTTTATACCCTTATTTAAAAAATTAAAATAAAATAAAAAACTTGTTTTGACAAGTTTGAGTTGATGTTGCCATCCCACAACTTTCCTCTCATCAACAGTCTCTCCGTCTTTCATCACCACTATAGGTTTGTTTCTTTTTTTTTTTATTGAAGGCTGTTTGTTTGTTCTTTGTTGACACCGATTTTTTATTTTATATTAAAAAAAGCTGCAGTTGATTAGTACTAAATCTTTTATTTGATTAATGCTAGTCTTTTATTTGATATTGGAATATAAAATCATCTGCTTGTTTGTTTCTACATTAACTAGTGCTAGTCTTTTATTTAATATTAAAAAACTACACACCACTGCAAGTTAGTGGAATCTTAAATTATACAATTGTTTGTTTCTTTGTTCACACTAGTTTGTTTAAGTTTTTTATTTGATATTAAAGAAAAAAGCTGCAACTTATGATAAAAAACTGCAAATGGGTTAGTAGAATGTTAAATTATCTATTTATTTGTTTATTTGTTGACACCATTGTAGTTTTTTATTTGTTGACATCAGTTCTTTGTTTCTTTGTTTCATCATCCTATTTAGTATATGATTTTGCATGAATATATTTGTTTGTTATCAGTATTGCCATTGCAAGTTTTAAATTTCCTCTAAAATTATGTATTTTTATGTATAGGAATGACTCGTGTGTTAGCAAGAAAGAATAGAATTATGATTGTTATACAGGAACTGATTATGATGTTGCAGATGATTATGGCTGTTTGTGCTGCTATATGTTCATATATTTCTATAGGTTATGAAAAGAAATTAGAAAGTCCAAAATCAGTCTTTAGAGTTTATAAACAATTGAACTTTTTGTGTGAATTGATTTATGAAAGTGATGTCAAATGTTTATCACAACTAAGAATGGATAGAAAAATATTTCGAAAATTATGTCTGCTTCTTTGTGAGAATAAGGGTTTAGTGGGCACCGTAAACGTATCTATTGAAGAGATGGTTGCGATGTTTTTGTATATCTTAACACATCATTTGAAGAATCAAGTAGTTAGTTTTAATTTTATGAGATCTAGAAGAACGGTTAATAAATGTTTTCATGAGTGTTTAAAAGCAATAATTAGATGTAAAAAAGAATTTTGGAAAATATCTGAGCCAGTGATAAAGAATTCAATTGATCCAAAGTGGAAATGGTTTAAGGTATGTATGATTGTTAGTTTGAAACCTAAATTTTACATATACTTGATTATGTATAATAATTAGTTTTTGCATCTTGTAATGTATAATTGCTTGGGAGCATTATATGGTACATATATAAAGGTTCATGTTTCAAAGGCAGACAAACCAAGGTATAGAACTAGGAAAAATGAAATTGCAACAAATGTGTTAGGAGTTTGTTCACAAGATATGCAATTTATATACGTCCTACCGGGGTGGGAAGGTTCAACTCACGATATGCGTGTACTAAGAGATGCTATAACTAGGAGGAACGGTTTAAAAATTCCTACCGGTAAATACATCCAACAACCATTTGTCTTTAGCTTTTAAGATTGTATATTAAAAATTAGATTCTTATTATATGTCTTATATTTGTTCATAGATTATTATTACTTGGTTGATGGTGACTATACTAATGGGGCTGGTTTTCTTGCCCCATTTATAGGTCAACGTTACCATCTTAATGACTTTAGTGATGGACACCATCCAACTTTCCCACAAGAGTTGTTTAATATGAAGCACTCAAGTGCTCAAAACGTGATTGAGCGATGCTTTGGACTTTTGAAGAAAAGATGGGTCATACTAAGAAGTCTAGTATTTTATGATATAAAAACACAAAGGCGTATAATATCTGCTTATTGTATGCTATACAATTTCATACGAAGGGAAATGCCTATTGATGAGATGGACACATCGATGGAAAATGAGCTGGTCGAAGAAAATATATATGAAACAGAGTTAATTAATTCAATTGAGCCCTCAAACGAGTGGACTACTTGGAGAGAAAATTTGGCTCAAGAGATGTGGAACAACACAAGAGAAAGAGGCTAATAAGATTTGAATTAGATGTGGAAATGTCTACTAATTATAACATTCTACAGTAGTCAATATTTTTAAGTGCTCTGTTAGACCTAGTGTTTTTCTGGTTATTTGAATGTATACGATGGATGATATGCACATGATGGTTTGAATGGTTTTACTCGTGGTTGGAATTTTATGCTAGGCTTGGAATGGTGGTTTTATGTGTTTTATTGTCCAAGTTAGTTATAGATTGTATAATTTGGAAATCAAATTTGATGTTCAATGTTACCATCTTAATGCTATTCGTTGAATTTGAAGTTTTAATTTTATATAATTTCGAGTGTATGTAACCATTTGCTTATATGCATTGTTAATTCTTTAGAAAAAATGAGTTCTATTTGAAAAGGTTGAGGTGAGAACAAACATTATTGGACATCGGCACAAGATGTTGCATTGGTGGATTCATTGCTTGAATTAAGTCAAAATGCTATGTGAAAAGCAAATTCTGGTTTCAAAATTGGGTATTTGAACTAGTTGGAAAGTATGATAAAAACCAAAATGAAAGATTGTAATTTGAAAGCATCCATTCACATTGAATCTCAAGTGAAATGGTTGAAACAAAAATATTGTATTTTGTTTGATATGTTATCTCTTAGTGGGTTTGGTTGGGATAATGAGAAGATGATGATATCATGTGAGCGAAGTGTTTTTGAAGAATATCCTAAGGTAAATTATTAGCTTATTTTAGATTTATAATTTATCAATTATTGATTTTTTTTTTCAAATGACTTTATTTTTTAATTAATACAATATTGTTCATTTTTTTTATTGATTACAGTACAAAAAAGATGCAGCTGGTTTGTTTCAAAAATCATTTCCTCATTATTTTACTTTGGGTGAGATATATGGTCGTGACCGAGCCACTGGAACTAATGCTAGCAATGTTGACAATGATGAAGAGGACATATGCCTAGAGGACAATACCAATGTCAATTTAGGTGATGATTTAATCAAGGAACTTTCTGAAAAAAGTTTTAATCATATGTTTTATACAGAACAACCAACTCCACCATATCATATGTCTGGTGACGGCACCCCAAGTATTTCAACAAACAAGTCCAAGAAAAGAAAGAGAAAGGAGAAATCATTTGATCACATGTGCTCAAATATTGGGTCAATGGCTGAGTCAATGGCAACAATGTTGCCTAAATTAGACGGTTTGATTAATGTGTTTTCTACTGCAGATAAAGATGTGGCAGATTCACAAGCCAAGTTATATGAAGAGATGATGAAAATTGAGGGCTTAGATGAGGATCAAATATATGATGCCACTAACATATTGGCCACGAAACACGATTTGCTACGTGTTTTTTTTACCATGCCTGATCAACTCAAAAAATGTTATATCTTGAAGATGTTTCATCGTGGGGTTTAGTTCATATATTAGGTGCTTATAAACTTACTATATATATGATGTGGGGACTTTATATTTATATTGGTAGTCGATTGCTATTATATTTTATAAACTGGTGATTGGTTGTTTTTATATTTATAAATATAAATATTTACATATGCTATAAGTTTTCATAGAAAAATATGATAGTACAAAGTGTTATATTTTATTCTAATGATTTGTAGTTAGCACTCAAATTTTATGATAGATTGAAGAATATTATAATAATACTGTTAAGAAAGTTTAACTAACATTTTATATTTAAAAAAACAAAAAACAAAAAAACAAAAACCTTGATATACAATATAGATACATAATATATTTTTCTTTAAAAAATATATACATATAGATACATAAAATACTTACAACGATATTGTTAAATTGTTAAGATTTTTTTTTTTTTAGCCTATTGTAACAAGTTATATGATAAAAAGATGACATTCATATCTTAAACACAATTTTGTATATTATAATTAATCTCTAATTTTAATTAAGGACATTTTTGTAACTTATAATTAATTCATTCCAATTTCAAAGTAAGTAAACAACTTAATGGGAATACTGTTAATTCCGATTTTGATTCCTGCAGTCGAAGTAAACAACTTATTCTGATTCCGATATTACATTCCGATTCCAAGTTATTCCGATTCCAGATCATTCCGATTTCTATTTCAATTCCTCCAATTAAAGTAAACGCATCATTAATGTTATTATGGGTTTTGATCAATCCAATGTTTCCTGGATTGAAAAAAATTAAAATAACCAATTTCCTTTTCTTCATTTAACTTTTCTTGATTTTTGTGCATAATTGATTTTAAATTACATTTTTGCTTTCATTATGGTTGGTGGTGGTAGTTGAAAGTCAATGTGGAACATGGGATATACTTTTTAATATTTTTATGTAATAGTACAAAATAATTTAACTTAATCTACCAAAATCATATCTAATCTTATCCTATGATGCATCATGGGTTTTGATCAATCCAATGTTTCTTGGATTTTAAAAATTAAAACAACCAATTTCCTTTTCTTCATTTTTGTGCATAATTGATTTTAAATTACATTTTTGCTTTCATGATGGTCGGTGGTGGTTGTTGAAAGTCAATGTGAAACATGCGTTATACTTTTTAATATTTTATCAAAACCATATCTAATTTTTATGATATACATATCTTATTTAATTCAATTTTATCCAATATGGTCATTCATTTAAGCACAATCTATATTTTTAACTTTATAGAAGTAATTATATATGATCTGAAAGCGTTCTAACAATTTTTTTTTTTTTAATTGTGGTAAGATTCTAAATAAATAATAGATTAAAAGGCTTTTATTTTTTTTATGGCTTAACTTTTGATGGATATGATTTTTCACTTAAGTTGAAATCATTGAATTATATTAGTATTTTCTTCATAATTATTCTCCAAAAAATATCTCATGACCTTTAATTTTTTCATTTATATTAAACAAATTTATTTCCTTTAACCTATCTATTACTTATGATAAACAACTTAAAAAAAAAAATTTGTTTATACTGTTTGGAGTTGATGCCATCACTTTTAACATCATTGTTGAATTTAATTTTTTTACTTCTACTTCCTTGCAAAACAAAATAAAAACCAATTCTGTACAAATATATATCAAATCTTAATCATAAAAAAATAAAAAATAAAAAATCTATTCAATAATTATATATAAAAGGTTTGTTGAATCATTTATTTTTAGTTATTTATCTTATTAAATAAAAATATATAACTATTAATAGTAATAATGATATATATACGGAATTATTTATTTTTAGATAATTTTACCATGAAAAATAAATAGATTAACAATATATTCACAGTCAAAAGAAAAAAAAAAAGTAAAAATGAACTTATCACTTGGTGGCCATTTGTTGTCAATTTTAATCCCCTTTTTTGGTATAACTTTATTATTCCTAGTAGTTTGTTATAAATATAATATTATAATATTTCTCTTATCTATAAAATAGATAAAATATCTTCTGTAGTGTATGAAAATATCCATAAAAAATCCATTGATATTAATGTTGACGTTAAAAATCCCCTTGTTTGGTATAACTTTATTTTTCCTGGCAAGTAGTTTGATATAAATATAAAAGCCTTCCAATATTTTTAAAATTGCTAATATTTTTTTTTATCAATTTATGAAATAGATTAGATATCTTCTGTCATACATGAAAATATCCAAAAAAAAAAAACCCATTGATATTAATATTAATGTTAAAAATTAAAATTTGATTGTTAATGTAGAAAGACAAAACTATAATAACACATTGATCATTTCGGTCATTTTAATAATAACAATAATAATAGTGTAAAATGATATTCTTCAAAACTGTAGAAAGTAATTAATAATTACATCAAACTATAAGGAAAAAGTGAAATTTTTCTTTTTTATTTTTTGGTTTTTAAAGTTTGAAAAACACAAAAGTTGTTTTCCACTCTAATAATAACAGTTTTCCTCTCCTATATGTGTCGCATTCTCTCGTTCTCTTTGGATCCATCCCCACATAATAAAGAGTTTTCGTTTCGAACTACACCTTTGTGAGCCTTAACTTTAGAGCTCGACGAGACTATTTATTCTCCTAATAAGATGTGTATTGTCAAAAAAAAAAAAAGTGCACGGCGGGCTCCACCGCTGTCATCAAATAAGTTTTGTTACTATTTTAATGACTATGATGATGTGTGTCATTAATTGTTGTGTAAGTGCTCTGCCACTTTATGTTTATTTTGAATAGCATAATTCATAAACTACTAGAAATGTTTGTAACACTAGGCCTGAAAAAGTGTTGCAACATCAGAGCACATTTTGTGTTAAAACACTTTTCCTAATGTATAGGTTACAAATTGAGAGATTCAGGATTGTTTTTAAAATAAATCTTAATTGACTATTTTATCTCTTATGAATTATCAATGTCTATTATATGTTGATTTTAATAGATTGGATTCAATCAAATAATAATAATAATAAGTTTTCAAAAAGATAAATGTGATTGATTATGATTATTCTTCTTTTATCTTTGCGAAATCTTATTATCTAAAAGATTATAAAATAAATAAATAAATGAGTGTTTTTGCAGGAAAAAAATTCTTCAAAACAGGTTAAGAGTTCATGAAAAAGATAGATGATAATTATTTATTTTAGATGAATAGCGTCATTTTTTTTCTTGGCTTTTATCTTTAAGATTAAACTTTGATTTATTTGTTTTTAATCCTGGTTTATCTAAATAGCTCTTGATGTGGATGAAGTTATTATAAAACAGGGCTCTATCAAGTAGAAGAATTCAAGCAAGTAGACAAGCAAATAAGTTAAGAAGTACAGTTAGAATGAGCTTTGGAGTGAAAGCTTATAAAGTCTTGGAGAGTCTGTTCTTAAGTCTTATTTTGTATACTTGAGTGATTGAGTTAATATAGATTTATGTCCATAAGCTTGTTGGGATGACAAGCTTGTGAAGTCTTCAAGGGAGGACTAGTTATAGCTGATTAAAAAAAGTTCAAGGAAGCTAGAATCATTGAAAGGAAAAGGGAGCTTGCTACAATTTCATTACCGAATTTGAGCTTGCTGCAAAATTAGGAGGGAGTCTTGGTTTGTATAAGTCAAGCATAGGTTATATATTTTATTTATTCATTAATAATTTGAACTCTCAAGGTATGGTCTCGTGGATGTAGGGTAAAACCGAATTATATAAAAAAACATCATTGTGTTATTTCTTTACTTCATTGTTTTTATTTCTTTGTTGTGTTGTAACATGTTGAATTGAATGCATTACAACATTGAAGTTTCAAATATGTTACAACATTCTTATATTTTTCTATTATAACATTTTTGCAAAAATTTGGTACTGCAAGTAAATTGATCATTTCAATGTTGATATCCATACTTGTGTATTGATTGGGAAGGATATATTCCTATACTCATATTTGAATCTTATTGATTTGTTGGCTAATTATCAAATATCATCTTATAGGTTTGTTACCATTCGTTTTTAGTCATATACAAAATTAATTTGTGTATATATATATATATATATATATATAATAAAGTAAGAAAAATTCTTTTCACCATATTTGTCAGAAGGTTACAGATCATCTTTACATCTGTCTCACTTTTCTATTATCCTCTCAAATTTCTCTCTCAAGTTTCTCAGTTTTTTTTTTTTTCCAATCATAAATTTGAATGAAACTCAAATATAATTTGATTCGGATAGAAAAACATTCTTCAAAAACAAGTTTGAATTTCAAGGAGATTGAAGCAAGTCTATGTTGCTTGATGCAAGTATGTTGGCTAAAGCACAGAGGGATTTGGATGATAAGGTGGATAAATGGAAGTTGTTAAGTGAAATTTGGGTGGAATTGTTGTCATATGCTGCCTGTAATTGCAGTACAGGTGGAGGGTTTTTTACTTTTGTTGGGTTGTTGATGGCTCATTTTGGTCTTGAAAATCAATTCCAACTTAAAGCAAGTAACTATATCAACAATCGTCAGTATTTTGAATTAATTTATGTTAGGGATTATCACAAAATTTGTTTTTATTTTATTTCTTTTTTCTCATTTTATTGGTTATATTAGCTAGGCTGAAATTGTTTAAGCAACAATCTGAGTTAAATTTGTAAGGAATTTTGTGACTGCGGCAATAGAACTCTTTCCATTGACAAATTGTTGTATATGGCTAACGATTGAAGTTACATTAGCTATATATATGTATATAAGTACTGTTTCTTAGTGAGAGAGAAGTGAATGAAAGTAATATTTATTTGATAAAATATTCTCTCATGGGTGGTTATTGCCTTCCAAAAATTATGATTAAAGATACATGAAGCATGATAATACTTTAAATGTTCACGAAAATATAAAAACGAAAATTATAGTTGCCCTTTGTAAATCTCATAAGGGTGTTTCTATAATAAAAAACAGGAGGACAAAATTAAGAAACTTAAGGCTCTTTCCAAAATATAACCTGTTGTTGAAATTGTTGATGTTGAAATATGGTCGACTAAGTTCTTCAAGCCCAATACATGCGAATCATTGAAAATAATAACAAAAAATAATGAAGCAAAGCGGAAGAAAAAGATGCGCATAATGGTTTTTACGTGTTTCGGTGAGAATGTGCCTACATCCATGACTATGACCATTAAGTTTGATAGAGTAACAGTATGTTATATCTCTCTTTCTTTTTCTTTACAATGAGTTTGAACCCCTATTTCTTTACAATAAGTTTGAACCCCTATTTATAGAGTGAGGGGTGAAACAGTTTACGTTATATTCAAACTAGGAAATAATATTTTACATTAATTGTGATACCAAAACAGTCTCCACCAAATCAGTAATTGATTCTAAGAATATCAAGATTAGATTTACTTCAAAATAAGAAAGTTGACTTCTTCTCAAACTAGGCTGTTTTAAGCTTCTAGAAGGTCAATTGGATCAATCATGGCGAGCTGATATGTCACCCGACGAGCTAAATGAGAGTTTCAAAGTACGAGCTGATAAACTAAACAGTGAGCTCTGTACAGTGACTTAAGTACCAGGCTCACGGGGCTTCTGGCCATTGGGCTCATCCCTTAGGCTTTTAGGCCAATTTTTCTAGGTCGTAAAAATACCCATAACACTAGCCCTCCAGCTCTTAGTGCTATTTGCGGACTTAAAGCTGAAGCCTGCTAGCAAGCATTGATTTGTTGAGATCTACTGTGTCACCTTTTCAAATTCTATCTTATCTCTGGACGCATGGCAGCTTCCTATATGACTGCACAGTCTATATGTCTTATGTTATGCGCATTTAATGCACATGTTTCTCAACTAACTGTGCATGATGATAAAATCCCATAAATCGTACTGCACCGTTAGATCGAATACGGTTACATAACTTTTAAATCTAATGGTTGGGGTGCGGCAACTATGTAAAGGTGGAGCCACTCCATCTTCTTCTCTTACTTGTCATTTTTAAATCCAGACGCCTTTTGGTCTTCCAATTTTCTTTCCCTTATCCGACACTGCCATTTAGCGTTTCTCCTTTAAAATCATCAGATTTTACTACATTTAAGGCAAGTTTCCACATCCGTTTTTTATTTTTCAACTTTTATTTTGATTTATATCGTGCTTTTATGTTTTTATGAACTGGTTTCTATTTTTTCTTGGGTATCTCGCAGCTCTTCATATTACTTGTTTAAGAAGGTCTGAAAAACTTGAATAACATAATTGTTTGATCATACTGAAAGCATATATGTATGTTGTTTCTTGTTTGTAATCACTTGGTACTCAACTTATGGAATGTTTGTAAAAGTATGATTGAGTTAGACGTCTAACCGTTAGGCCCTTGTAGCTTTAACAATCTAACGGGCTCGCACCTAGAGCCCCCTTGCTCTCAGTAGTTCCCCTAAATGCACGATTTGATACTTAGGAGAATAGACTCGAGAAAATTCTTAGCCTTTTAGTTCGATCTGCTATTAGCGACATAATCCCTTTACCTTTTTTATAAATGTTAAGTCGTAGGCATCGCGACCACAGAATAGTAGATGTTGATGAGGATTCTGAGGGTGTTCTTGTGCAGCGAGTGAGGGACACACAAGATGCGACTTCTCAAAGCAGTGAAGTCGCACTAGACCCAGCAGAACGCTATGATTCTCCTACCCACGAGCCCTTCTTTCAGTATAAATCCACTGTTACCCCGTAGCGAGCTCGCCTCAACAACTAAGGATTTTGATTTCCCGTTAGGATGTCGTGCTATAGTGTCAGCTCTTCATGACCATGCAACTCACCCTTCTCCAGGGTTTGTAGCGGTTAGCTATCAACACTTAGAGCTCGGCTTTAGGTTTTTAGTCCTCTGTTATCTTGTCGACCTCTTAAATAACCTTACTTTAGTTCCTTTTCAACTCACCCCAAACCCCTATGCCCACTTAACCTCCTTAGCTACTGTTTTCATCAAAAACAGACTTGCACCTCCAAACCCTAATATGATTCATTACCTCTTTCTTTTTAAAAGCATTATGAGTAATAAAAAAGATAAGCGAGATGGATTCTATTACACTGCAGCTCGTAATTCGCCCTATAATGTGTTCTTACCCAAGGCGACTGGCAGCTCGAATGTGGATAATTATAAGACCCGCTGGTTTTATGTATCATGTCTGTCTCTTTTCGATCTTAAAAACTTTGCATTCTCTCTTCCTCCTAGTAAGTATATTTCTAGCTTGCTACCGTATAATAACTTAATTTTTAATTTAATTTTTTTTAAAGGCCTTCATTTCATTATGCAGATGTCACCAAGAGCTCAATCGAGCTTACAGACAAAGAGGTAGCAGCATTGCAGAGGTTTTCGAGGTTAAGAGCTCGTTAGACGATCAACTACCAAGCGATTACTATCTGTGCGAATACGAGCTCGCACCGAGGGCAAGTGCCTCAATATAAACTGCGACCTCGAAGTTCGCGGTAGAAGAGAGGTCCTTTCAGTCTTTAAAGTGTTTGAAGAAGGAACGTCGAGCCCGTCCAAGAGAAAGTTTCCTACAATAGTGGAGCTTGACCTAGAAACACCACCTTTCTTTCCATAAGCTGAGCCCGCAGATCCTGAGGTTCGAATGATGGGCTCTATTGAACCTCCACCTCCTCAGCGCATGGGACCAGGCTAAACCACATAAGGTCTTAGCTCGCAGATTGCCCCAGAAGCTGCTACGGGGTAGTCTTCTCAACCAAAAACCGTAGCGACCTCACAAAAACAAAGTTTGATATATAAGACTGTGGGGATGAAACCTATGAACAAATATGCTCCCTTACGAACAAATATGCTCCCTTACAGAGAAAGCCCCCTAACCAGATGATCCTAACCCAAAACAGTTCATCAGCTCGGTAACTTAGGGCTACAGATAAAGGTAAAAAAATTTCGAAGCCTCCTTCAAAACGCCAAAAGACCAAGAGAAAGGAGTCTGCAGTTAGGGGAAGTAATGAGGGGCAAGCTCAGGAGTTCGACGCAGGGAAATATTTCAACGATCTCCTGGACTACCTGCCACAGCTCTTAAGACCCGAATAGCTGAAACCATCTTCTGAGCCCTTCTATGGATTTACTAAAGATGCAATCGCATAATTGGGGCAAATCAAGCTCCCCTTTACTATCAGGGATTCAGGACGTCAATCCATGACATTGGCTGATTTTTTTATCATTGACTGTCTTTCAGTATACAACGTTATTCTAAGAAGCCCATCCATGAATGACTTGGATATGGTGACCTCAATCAGAACCCTCACGATCAAGTTCCCAACACCTAACGAAGTGGGATATGTGCGAGGTGAACAACACTTAGTAAAGCGATGTTATGAAGACGTCGTAAAGGTGGAGGTTAAGGGAAAGAATATCAATGTAGTGTCCAGGGGAAAGTCGCAACCTATAAGTTGAAGGAAAAAAATAACAATTGCTTTTGTTAAAAATAAGAACTTACGAAACACTTAATTTTAAAAATTTTTAGAAAACTCAAGAACCCTATATATTCATGAAACAATGAAATAAAATAATATAAAGAAATAATAATTAGATTTTTACCTTATATGTTGATCTCTGTGGATTGTTCATCACCTAACCTTCTTTGATATGTCAATACATAAAGAAACGAGTGAGTGAGCACAATTATATAGAATTGTGCTCACTTTTTATTAATTTCTTTTCTATAAAGAATAAACAATATATAAGAGATGAGTTTTAATTTTGGTTATACGGGAAAGAAAGATACAAATTCTTCTTCTCTGTATTACGTTGTAAAGAAAAAATTTGTCTTTCTGTTCCAAATAATATACAACAAAACCAAAATAACTTCTATATTATAAAAAAGAAAAAGACTATTTCTTTTCTGTTTACAGTCAACTACTAAGGGTTTTAATTACTTAAAATTAATATTAAACCTCATGTTTATTAACATTAAACTTTCACCTCATATAACATAATTAATTCAAAATTAATTTATGTTATATTTTAAAATCGAACTTGTAACCTCTAATTAATTTATCATTAATTTATACTCGGTCACTGCTGATAATCGAATTCAAGACCTCTTATAAAACTAATTAAATAATTATTATTTCATAATTAATAATTAACTAATTAATTATTAAAAAATTCGAATAATCAATATTATTTAAATATCAAGTGAACTTGCTACTTACGTAACAATTGTAATTGGAAGGTCCAATTACAATATTCTATATATAAGTTTCTTACAGTGTAATAAGCTATTAGAAGGACCCGATAGACCTACAATTTTGAGCACCAATAATATCGAAATTATTAATTAAAATTTTTAATTAAATAATTCGTTATTATTAATTTTAGAGTTGCTCCACTAAAAACCTAAAATTGCACTCTCAAAACTGCAGATATTTTTATACAATATAAATTTTTTAGTGTTCATTGATTTAATCACTACATATGATTTGACCATCCACAAATAGTTCATAATTAAAGTTAGGTCAAAATGTCTGTTTTACTCCTCTAATTATTTGTTGATCCTTAAGTATCATTGATTCTCTAATGAATAATATATCTATAATAACTTATGAATTTATCTTTCCATTTACACATGAATGAAAAGTTGAGCACTCTTATTATTCAATATCTGAATTAACCCTTAAGTGAACTATTTCTCTCAAGAAAGAGTGGATTCCACCATTGTGTAAAATGTTTTCAACTACTTACTAAATCATATCCCTAAAGTACGAAGTTA
Source organism: Dimocarpus longan (assembly GCA_022984855.1). Lineage (NCBI taxonomy): Eukaryota > Viridiplantae > Streptophyta > Magnoliopsida > Sapindales > Sapindaceae > Dimocarpus > Dimocarpus longan. Next base: position 20,731,543 of record CM041015.1, on the reverse strand, counting down.
TTGACCGGACATCTACACCGATCTCACCCATGTAAATTAAAATATATAACTCAACAAGCATGAGTCCATAATGGATTCAGAATTAAGATCAATTCATATATGATAATCTGGTCGATAAATATAAATCTCTAAGTTTAACAAATATTAATAAGAGACTTATATTTATTATGGTCCAATCCTATATAATCTTTATTATATAAGGTGCCTCTATTTCTATGTCACTACATGAATAGTCTCAGATAATACTATCATACTGAATCCAAAATGGACCATAACTGTAGTACCACAAATAAAGTACCTAACTTCGTTTGCTTTCTACGGACTCTTTAGATTACTTATCTCAAACTAAATTCGTTTGTATATAACATTTATATACTTAGTTTAAAATTATATCAGTAATCAAAAATATTTCTCATGATATATACAATTTTGGTAAAATACATAAATTGCATAAAATGAATATTTTATTATTTATAAGACCGTTTATATTATTACAAGCTTTTAGAGCACAAAACCCAACAATATTCCACTTGTCCTAGAGCAGATGAGACATATCTCGTAATTTTAGACCCTTTAGATTACGTTCAAACATTTTAGTCATTAAGATCTTCGTAAACGGATCAGGAAGATTATCTTGTGATACAATCTTCATCACATTCGCATCTCACCTTTGTACGATCTCCCTAATGAGATGATATTTCCTCTCTATATGCTTCCCTTATTTGTGGCTTCTTGGTTCTTTGAAATTAGCCACTGCACCACTATTATCACATTAAATGGTAAGCGGTTTATCCATATCTGGAACAACTTCCAGATCAGTCAAGAATTTATGTAGTCATACCGCTTCTTTAACCGTTTCACAAGCTGCTACATATTTGGCTTCCATAGTGGAGTCAGCAATGCACGATGCTTAACACTCCTCCATACAATGGCTTCACCACCAAGAGTGAATATTGATCTAGACGTGGATTTTCTAGAATCCTTATCTGACTAAAAATCAGAATCTATATATCCTAATGGGATCAAATCCTCTCCAGAATATACTAGCATATAGTTTTTCGTTTTTCGAAGATACTTGAAAATATACTTTACTGCCACTCAATGATCAAATCCCGGATTGGTCAGCAATGCATATTCCAATAAGTTCTTCAAACCCAATACCTACAAATCACTGAAAACAATAACAAAAAATAATGAAGCAAAGAGGAAGAATAAGATGCACACAATGATTTTGACGTGATTCGGCGAAAATGTGTCTATATTCACGACTATCACCCTTAAGTTTGATAGAGTAATAGTATGTTATATCTCTCTCTTTTTTTTTTTCTTTCTTTACAATGAGTTTGAACCCTTATTTATAGAGTGAGGGGTGATACAATTTGAGTTACATTCAAACTAAGAAAGAATATTTTATATTAATTGTGACACCAAAACAGTCTTCACCAAATTAGCAACTGATTATGACAATATCGAGATTAGATTTATTTCAAAATAAGAAAGTTGACTTCCTCTCAAACTAGACCGTTTCAAGTTTCTATAAGGTCAACTGGATCAATCATGATGAGCTGATATGTCACCCAACGAGCTGAAGGAGAGTTTCAAAGTATGAACTGATGAAATTAACAGCGAGCTCTATACAGCGACATGAGTACCGGGCTTATGGGGCTTCTGACCATTGGGCCTATCCCTTGAGCTTTTAGTGGCCTATTTATCTAGGTCGTAAAAATACCCGTAATAGAAATCAAGTAGGGTAGAGTTTGTCAGTAAAAAGAAAATATGGCATTAATAATATTCGTAAATATAGGTATATGTTATAATCCAAAAAATAGTTAAAATCCTAAGAATAATAAAATTTCATGAAGTTCTATTTAGCTATGCTTCAAAGTTTTGTTTATTACAATAGTATTAGAAATCTAACTTTTGTATCACATTTACATCTCAATCAATAAAACAGTGAATAAATATATTTTATAAGTAAAATAAATTACTAGTTATGTATATTTATTTATACATCATTATCAATATTGTAAAACTCTACGAGTAAGTCCGACTACTCGCTAAGTATTCGATGATCGAATTTTCACTGATCCAAGGACCTTAAGTTGAGAGTTCTACTTGCCTCCAAGAAGTGCTCACCGCTCGCTCCGACTTGAGCAACTTGAAGCCCCTCATTAGAACTTAGAGAAATCAATTATCTCCACAATAAACACCATAAACACCATACAAATCTTTCATCATCCAAGATCATCTCCATTATTACTCATCTCAACCAGAACCAAAATCATCACCAATAGCTGCCATTTTCAACAGAATCACCCAGAATCGTGTCAACACCCATTTTCAAGACTAACAACATCTACACAATCAACTAGGAAAAAATCCACCACCCATCACCTATTTGTACTTAAACCCAACACTAATTAACCGAACCATATCTCTCTCTCTCTAAGCCAATCTCTTCCTCACTCTCTCCCTAACAGTAACCTGACTTTCCATTTAGTTTTTTAGGTTTGAAATGCCCGAGAGAAAAGAGGGATTTTATGTCACCATCTTATAACCAAACTACCCCTTAAATTTTCACCTTCGAACAAAACAATGCTAATTGTTTCCATTCATTTAAAAAAAATTAAAAAAAAAACCAAACCGGTGGCTTTTCACAATTAACTTTGAAAAAATTACAATTTAATCATTTTCACCCTTTATATGTGTAAATTATCAATTTAGACATTTTTATTATTTCGATCTAGTCCTTTTCTTTATGATATTTATAGTATTTTTTTGTTTTTTTGTTTTATAAGTTTGATCAAGTTTGACTGTCAATCAAATCGAGTATTTGCTGAGTACTCATCAAGGATCCTAACAATTTAAAAGTTAGGATGTACTAACCATAAAATATATATATTATAACTTTTATAATCAGTGTCTTCTAATTTTTCTAACTTTAAAAAGTTTCATCTTCTCTTCTTCTCTCCCGCTTATATGCATTTTTTTTTTCAGCGTGTATACCTAACCACAAATATGTGTCACACAAAATTTATAATCTAAAATAAATTAAATAATTAATATTATTAATATCTTAATTAAAAATATTAAATAAAAAAAGGTTATGAAACCACCGATTGGTTTGTTTCCTTTAGGTCTCGTTTGGGACACGAGATTAGATTTGATTATTTTCATGAGATTGGATTAGATAGGATAGGACAAAATAGGATTGGGTAAATTAATAATGTGTATATGTTTGGGGTAGCATGAGACTGAATAGATTAATGTTGTGATGTGTTTGGTTCAATATGGGATTGGATAAAATTAAATTTAAATAATTAGATAATTGTTTTAAAAAAAAAATGCTTGAGATAGTTGAAGAAACCAGTTTGTCACCACCGGTCCGCCGCATCCTCCACCTCCACGTCTCATCAGCATTGCCACCGATCAATTCTTCTTCATCAGTGCCGCCGATGGATTCTTCTTCATTAGTGCCGATCGATTCTCCAACGCCGTCAATCATCCAGTGTTGTCGATGGATTTTTATTCCTCAGCGCCGATCGATTCTCCAGCACCGTCGATGGATTCTTCTTCATCAGCGTCGATCGATTCTTCAGCCCCATCAACCATCCAGTGCTACCCATCGATTTCTTTTATCGACGCCGACAGACGTTGACTACACACACCGCCTCCAGTCTCTCTCCTAATTCTTCTTCTTCTTTTAGTTCTTCTTCCATGACAGTAAAAATAGGTTTCAAAAATTTAAAAAAAAAAATGGTTGAGGAAGATGAGATTCATTTATCCCGGCTATGTGAGTGGATTTCATTTAACCCACCACAGTAGGTTAAAAAATTCATATGAGATTAATTTTTACAATCTCATACCTTTACCAAACATGGGTTTGGACTGAATTTTATCCAAACTCAGATAACAAATATGGCCTTAAAGATCTGATGAGGAGACTCATCGGATCTTCAATTATGGTTTCCTCTTAGAGATAAAAGAGATCATTGATCTCCTTCACCTTTAAGAGGAGATCTCCTCCCGGGACTGAGGAGATTACCTAGATATCCCACTTGAAAGTTGCTCCAAGCAGAGACGATGATGACAATAAGAGGTTGTGTGATATTTTGATCTAGCTGATGGTATCTTCCATCCATAACCGATATGGTTAGTCATTAATTGAACAGTTCTCCAACACATTTATGCATCTCAAAACATTGACTTCAGAACACGAATCATGTAACCCGTATATGCTCTGTTTCTTTAACTATGAACATATATGATCCTAAAACGAAGTATAGTTATAACAATAATAATAACAACAACAAAATCAATACTCATAATAATTACAATTTGACTTTAATAAAGCCGAGAAGAGAAACAAATCTGGAGGGGCTGGAATGATCATGTGGTATACATTTCCTTCCTTTCCATTCTCAACTTCTTTCAAACGTCCATACCAGAACAGGCAACCAAGTCCATCAGCATTAACCACAGGATTTCCAGTTCCAACACAGTTACAATCATTCCAGCATATATGTCCACACAGTCACTAAATATTTTCCTCATAATGATTTCATTGAGTGCAGGTTTAAAGAATGGATGCAGGATGCTCTTATCTTTGGCATAAGAGTCTGTGTAGAAGGGAGCTGCTAAAGAAGGGTATTCGAATCCAAATTGGTAATGGAGAACAAACTAAGGTGCTTTCAGATCCTTGGAATCCTAGACCAAGTACTTTCAAAGTTATTTCTCCTAACAGTTGTGGAAATCAGGAGCTGAAAGTAGCTGAGCTTATTGATAAAGAGCTCATAAGCTGCAGCAAGTCTTACTTCCTGTTTATTGAGAGGCCATCCTATCTATTCCAATCAGTTGTAAGAATGTGGAGGATCAGTGGTGCTGGCACTTCAACAATGGGGGTCTGTTTTCGGTCAAGAGTGCCTATTGGTTAGCATGTGAAGGTACTTCTTTTACCTCCTTTTCATCTCCTAATTCTGTACAAAACTGGTGGAAGTCCTTTTGGGGTTTCGCTTTTCCACCCAACGTTAAAATTTTTATTTGGAAAGCTTGCTTAAATGCTATTCTAAAAGGAATGTTGTAAGTGATAGTTTATGTCCAGCTTGTGGTTTGCATGATGCAACTGTGGAACATGCTCTTTTATGGCGCCCTTTGCTAAAGGAAATGTGGAATAATTATGTTGATGGTAGATTTGGTATGCAATTTGAGGGGTTTAAGAGTGAAAGAAGTTTCGCAAGGACTGTTGGATAAGTCCAATAGAGATGTTTTGGCCTCAGTTTGTATGATTTTATGGTGCATTTGGAAAAGAAGAAACTCAAATAGTTTTGTAGGACCTCATTTGGATTTGAAGGCTCTGGATCTGGTCCCTCGTGCTTTAGATTTTCTTTCTGATTTCCCGCAGACTTGTCAAGTTGCTGCCGTTGGGAGTTCTTTTAGACAGTTCCAGGCTGTAGGTCCGTGGTCTCCACCAGCATTTGCAAGGCTGAAAATGAATTCAGATGTGGCAGTGAAGTCTGGGCGTAATTTTGTAGGTGTTGGCGTGACTATCAGAGACTACTCAGGATTTATTTGGGCTGTTCTTGCGAGAACAGTGAGAGGAAATTACTCTCCTGAAGTAGGTGAATTGATAGCTTTAAGGGAAGGACTTCTCCTTGCATATCGTCTTCAACTTCTCAGATTGACGAACTAGAGGTTGACGCTGTAAATATTATTAATAGCTTAAATTCTGGAACTTCGTTTTGTGATGGGGCTGATTTGTTAATAGGTGATATAAAAGCTCTTGGTAGTTTGGTTGGTTTACAAAGGAGTCAAAGACATTTATAAATAGAAATCGTTTGGCCCACAAACAAACCAGCCAAACTTGCTTTGTCTTCTTTTGTTGATCGTTGCTGGCTTTCAGCGGATGTAAATGAAATCTTATCAAGATTTGTTAGGTCTTAATGGAATGAAAGTTATTTCAAAAAGAAAAAGAAAATATATACAACATTTGATACGTGTAAAAGATCTTCTGCTCCAATTATTTTTTTGACGTTACGCAATTATTAAACCTTGGTGCTCACAAAAGGCAAAAAATTAAATATTAAATTATTCACCAAATCATACTTTAAATGGTTGGCAGCTTATTAGATCCCCAAAAGTGTCGCTGTTATGAATTTTTCTTTTTTTTTGTTTTTTTTGAAAATCTGAAAATTTTATTTAACCATCCCAAATTTAGGAACAAATATACAAACACTAAGGAACCCAAACAAATTTACGACAACAACAGAACAAACCACACACAATTAGATTAATCCTCAAATAAGAGGAATCACGAAAGAACTAGATGCCTCTACAAAAAATGGATAAAATGATGGCTAGATGAATAACCAAGTGTTTCCCTAAACAGGAAAAGATTTGACATCTATGCATTCTACCTATTCACAAGTCAACTTAACACAATAAACATAAACATAAAAGAAAGAAAGATCGACGACAACTCATAAAATAGACTATACAAAACAACCTTCTTACACCAAAATGAAGTTATCTACTTTAGCTACCTCATGGGTCTGATCCTCGATGAATTGGAAGAGACCTTCCTTTAACAACCAGAACTCCTACAGCAACACACCATTCTTGAAGACCGTTAGTTACATCGCCATAGTGACAAAAGGATATCTAGGACACTTCACTTCTTCTGATGAACAAGAAAACTTGAAGTGAACTACAGTCTACACTAGAAACTGCAAGTCAACGATCGTCTAACCAACAAAGCAAAAGCCAAAAAATTCCTACCGGAAAGGGAGGGGAGAACTAAAACTCCACGATGGACCCAGACAGTATAAAAGTGAGGTTTTCAAAGGGTGGATCTTGAAAAACTTTAGATACACCCCTTGAAAACCCAATTAGAAAACAAGCAAGGAGAAGAAGAAGAAATGAGCAAACTTTGGTTGGAAATCGGATAAAAAATGATCTCGATAAAATATATCGTGATTTTATGCTTTTTATCCTAGCCTTTGTGATAAATACTAGAGTAATTTCTGTTATTTTGATGTGTTTTTATTAACATTTTGTGTAGATGAGTCATGGATGGCCTTGTTAAGCGAAATGATAATTTTTCAATGCAATTCTATCATGGAAGAATAGCATGTTTGTCCAAGAGAAAAAGTGATCCAAAGTATGTTTAAATGGAAATAAATCTTGAATTATTTCAAGGCAATTCCTTATATGGGCTTAACAATTACTATGAGCCATGTACAATCAGCCCAAGTTGCATCATAAAAGTAGCAACAAGTAAGCCCATAGTAATCAACCCTCAGTGAATTTCAAAAGGAATTAATCCAGCGTCAGCCATGAAAAATTAGACAAGCTACAGCCCATGAAGAAATTGCAACGTGCAGCCGTTCAAGTGAAGTATAAAATGACCAGCTCAAACCCAAGTTTCCAGCCCATGACAATTACAAAACATCTAACTTTCAAGCCATGCAGCGGGAAGAACATGCAGTTCCAAGGCAGTTTCGCGACTCGCAAACGCGAAGTGCAACACGCGATCATCATTCGCGATACGAAACAGAAACCAGCGTGCAGTAGCGTGTTACGTGCAGGCCTGACGCTCATCCTTTGACGCCCTAAAATCACGCTATAAAATGGTGGTTTATGGGAGAGAAACGCAGCTTTCGGAGTGCAGCAGAAGACAACCAAAAGATGGAGAGAAAAGGAGGTCTTTGAACGTGGTTCCAAGGGTGATTTCGGGCTCAACTTTGCTGCATATGTTTGCAAAAACCATTAACCCCTTGGACCAGTTCTTAATAGTGTTTTGAGAGCCCTTTCACAGCCCTTTACACAGCCTATAAACACAAAGCGAAAGGAGAACCACTGGAGAGGAGATGGGACGAGGTTCAAGGGGTATGTCGAACGCAACTGCTGCAGTTTTCTGCAGAATATTCAACAGTTTTTGTACCTGTTCTGAACCAGATTTGAGAGCATTATTTCCAGTTCTTGGACGTGGGATTTGAGGGCTGGAACTGAGCGTAAAATCAGTGCAATAACAGCCTATATTCTGCAGTGTTTCGGCAGTGTTTCAAGCCAAAGCGGAACCAGTTTGCAGCAACTTCTCATCTGGTTTTCGAAGGGTTTGAACTAGGATTTTCAAGGCTGGTTTTGGAGTGTAAAATCAGTGTATAATAGCCCTTTACAGCAGGTCCTTGACAGCCCATAATCACATCTCAAAACAGTCCCTAGAGAGGAGATTTCGGAGCTGAAAAGCAGTCCCTCATCAATCTTATTTGGGGATCAACAGTAACCCGTCATCAACCATGGATTTGGTGCATAAATGGCAAGGGAGAGGTGAAGATTTCGTTGTCAAAATGATGGTCAATTCTTGGTGATAGGGGAACCACACTACACGACGATTTTGAGATTTTCTATCCTTGTTCTTGATTTTAATTATTTAATGATGATGTTAGTTATTTGTTTGATTGATTTGATTTGTGTTACATTGATGATGAACTAAACTTATTGTCTAGGGTATAGGGTTATGATGTAACTTTAACTCATGAAACTTACCTTATTTTTATTATTGATTAATTAATTGATTTCTCGTTATTTAAGTTTTATTATATTTAAATCATAATGTTCTTAGATTACTTAATCACTAGTCTAGATGATTTAGTGACTTTAATTGAGCTTGAAAGAGAAACTCTTGTGTTTAGATCTAAATAGAATGATATATAGTATGTATAATAGAAATATATTTATATGTTATGTGTGATCGTGTGTGAGTATTTATTTATAATGAGTTTATATTAACCACCTAGTATAGAGATATAACCAGATGTTTAATACAAACATACTTGTAATAAACTCAAGAAAAAAAACTTATAAATACTGTAATATTATCTGATTAAACTTATGATGAAGATGAAATAATTAATGGTAGAAATATAGATTAAATGGACTGGTTGGGTGAAATTGTAGCTCTAAACCAATATCTCTTTAGTTGTGTGTGTCATTTAATTAATTATATTTTAAATTTATTTTATTTAGAATAGTTTATTAATTTCATCTTTTGATAATTTGGATAACAATAGTTGAGATTAATTTTAGTACTTAACAAAGTTTAGACAATATCCGTGGGAACGATATTCTTCACCATATTATTTGTGGATCGTATACACTTGTACATATTTCTTGTATATATTGCCGATCAAAAAATGACCAAATTCACCTAGAGAAAGCTCGAAAACAACGAATTCTAAGGTTTTTACTCTCTTGAGGGTTCTAGAGAGAGGCTCCATAATCGTCAGTAGCATTGAATATTTGGTTGTTGTTATGAAGATTTTGCGCTTCAATCTATGGTTGTCGGAGACCATCTTTTCTCTTTCTTATTACATACATCAACACCAGCACATTTTAAAATAAACAATCAACTATCACTTACCCAAAATAATGAACACCAATACAGTAATTCAATTTCTTCTTCAATTAATCTACTTCGTCAAAAAATCGCCAAATAATCTCCTGTATGAGAAGATTGTTGATCTTCTGGAGGTGATGAACTTCACCAGAGGCAGTGACGGACCCAGAAAACTTGTTAGGGGCGCATATAAATAAAATAATAAAAATATCAAAAATTAAGAATATATTAAATGTATAATGTTTTTATGTAAAAGCAATGTTTAATAATGTTATCTAGTTTAAATAAAATAAAACATATATTATATTTAGGCAAAACAAATAGTCATATGCTTAAAAATCATAATGAAATCATTAAATAAATAAAAAATAAAAAAAATAAATTACATAAAATTATAATATTCCTCGATGAGGATTTATCGATAAGATATATATTAAATTTAAATTATTAAAAAAAAATAAATAAAAAAGTAATTAATTTAGGAAACTAACATGATAAGTCACAAAATGTCAAAGTGGAAATAAAGATACGCCAGATAAAGTTGAGGAGAAAATGAAAAAAAAAAAGTTATTCGCTAAAATTATAAATTCTCAATGTAAATAGAATTTATATAAAAGAGAATTAAAATAATGAAATTGAAAAAAGGAAATATTAATTAATTATGAGTAGGAAAAATATTAGAAGTAGAAAAATTAAGTCTAATAGGAGTAAGAAATATGAAAGCAAGTTAATCTTATTAGAAATAGGACAAATAAATAATTGAATAAGAAAGTAATAAACAATAAACAATAAAAAAAAAAAAAAAAAGAGAGAAATAGGACACGTAAATTTGAATAAAAGAGATGTCCTTCCTAAATAATTGAATAAGAAAGTAATAAATAATAAAAAAAAAAAGAGAGAAATAGGACACGTAATTTGAACAAAAGAGAGGTCATTCCTAAATAATTGAATAAGAAATTAATAAACAAAAGAAAAAAAGAAATAGGACACGTAATCTGAACAAAAGAGGAGTCCTGCTGTAGATGCTGTTACGTTGACTGCAACAGTGAGCATATGCATTGTATATTGCAACAGTACAATGTAGATAATTTTTTTTTTTACTACTTTGGAATTATACGGCAAAATTTTCAATGTTTTTTTTAAAAAAATTTCGGGGGAGCACGTGGATCCGCCACTTTAGAGGTGGACTCCACTGAATTTCTATTTTTCTTAATTAAATGATGTTACTATATACGTAAAGACATTGTTATTATATAGAAACTAAATACTTGCATAGTGGTTGAGGACCCACTTGGTAGAATTTGCTATTGTCATTTTTTGTTTTATCATAAAAAGTAGATTCTCGTGGGATGCCACTCTTTTAGTTTGATGTTTCCTGTCTCTCTTTTATTAAAAGGAAAAAATGACAAGCAGATTCTATATAGTTTCTGGGTCTGTAACATTGATTGAAAAACAATCACATGTATCACGGATATAAACATTTGATGCATTCCAATGGCGTAACAGCCATGGCTGGTCCCACATCTTTGATGCCCGAGCAAAAATACCTCTGAAATTAATATGTTGGATAAATCTTTAATAGGTATAAACCTATACCATAATCTAAAAACTCATATTAAATCATTAAAAATTATTGTAGAGAAAATATATCTGAATCCATGTTGATAATCTTGAGTGAGATTAGATCTTCCACAATCAAATCTCCTTAGTTGCTCTGTAGTTTTTCTTCTTGAATGGGTAAGGAGAAAGAGAGCAAAATATTATCTGATTTGACTTGGGGACCATAACCCTTTATAATGTTCTTTATATACTAAACCAATTAGGTTCCCATTAACCCTAATCCTATTAGTATTAGGTTTCTACACATTAAAGCTCATACCCAATAAATATTTCTAGAGCCCAATTAATAGATCACTTATTTGGTCCTATTAAAATAGATAGTCCATAATATAATTGTTATTAAATATGTAAGTCCACAATAAGAAATATAAAATATCCTAACAATCTCCCACTTGGACTACATATGTTTCCTGAAACAATTATATTATCTATAATCTTAAGTGTGCACTGAAAAGCTATCCGTCTTGAAATATCTCTTTAGTTACAATCTGGTCCATCTACTATATTAGTATGAGATCAAAGCGACCTTTGTTACATTTATTCGTAACTAGACCCATCAATGATCACCATACCAATATATTCAATGACATAGATCGAGTATGGATGCGTAGCATGGAAATTACATGCAATGTGATCTTAACCATGCCTATTTCCAACTGGTCCTACTTTAATCTTTAATGAGATCAAACACAAATAACATTCAGAGTTTATAACTGAACCATATACTTTATTCTGCAGAAAATAAATATAAAATATGTCTATTACAAAGAACATCAAAATACTAACTCCTACTAAACATGCACATCATCAGCTAAAATAACACCCATATGAGCAATATGCTCATGAAAGACCTTGGGTGGTAATCCCTTAGTAAGCGGATCCGCAATTATGGAGTTTGTCCCAATATGTTCTATAGTCACCTGACGACTCTGAACTCTTTCTTTAACAACAAGAAACTTGATGTCTATGTGCTTAGACTTCATAGAGCTTCTATTGTTGTTGGAATAAAGCACAGCTGAATTATTGTCACAATATATCTTTAATGGTCTTTCAATAGAATCCACAACTTGCAGTCCCGTGACAAAATTTCGCAGCCATATCCCATGATTAGATGCCTCATAACAGGCTATGAACTCAGCTGCCATGGTGGAAGAAGCTATGAGTGTCTGCTTAGCACTTTTCCAGGAAATAGCTCCACCAGCTAGTAGGTAAATATAGCCCGACGTGGATCTTTTACTGTCTTGGCATCCAGCAAAATCGGAATCAGAATACCCAATGATCTCTAAATGTTCTGATCTCCGATATGTGAACATGTGATCTTTTGTTCTCTGTAGATAACGCATAACCCTTTTGGCTGCTTTCCAATGATCCATCCCTGGGTTACTTAAGTATCTGCCCAACATTCCCACTATGAACGTAATAACTGGACGCGTGCATACTTGAGCATACATTAGACTTCCTACAGCTGATGCATAAGGAATCTTTTGCATTTCTTTTCGTTCCAACTCATTTTTAGGTCACTGACTGAGACTGAACTTGTCTCCTTTAGCTACAAGGGTGTCTCCTGGTGCACAATCTTTCATGCCGAATCTATCAAGAACTTTTTCGATATAGCTCTTTTGTGATAACCCAAGGATACCTCGAGAGCGATCTCGTTGTATCTGTATGCCTAATACAAAAGAGGCGTCCCCAAGATCTTTCATGTCAAAATTCTTTGTCAAAAATCTCTTGGTTTCATGCAGTAAGCCTATATCGCTACTAGCAAGTCGTATGTCATCGACATATAACACCAGAAATATGTATTTACTCCCACTGAACTTATGATATACACAATCTTCAACTTTATTTACCTCAAACTCATATGAGATAATAACTTGATGAAATTTGTGATACTATTGACGGGAAGCCTGTTTGAGATCATAGATGGATTTCTTCAATTTATAAACAATTTTCTTTGAATCACCGGATACAAAGTTTTTTGGTTGCATCATATATATTGTTTCGTCAATGTCACCATTGAGAAACACAGTCTTTACATCCATTTGATGTAGCTCTAAATCAAAATGAGCCACAAGCATCATTATAATCCTAAAAGAGTCTTTCATAGAAACCGAAGAGAAAGTCTCTTTATAATCAATGCCTTCCTTTTGAGTGAAACCCTTGGCAACTAGACGAGTCTTATATCTCTCAACATTGCCTTTTGAATCCTTTTTGGTCTTAAATATCCATTTGCAACCAATAGGTTTCGCACCTTCAGGCAATTCGACGAGATCCCAAACGTCATTGTTCTTGATGGAATTCATTTCATCATTCATGGCATCAATCCATTTTTGAGAATTAGAACTTTGTGTGGCTTGATGAAAGTTGATTGGATCATCTTCCATCATTCCTATATCAACCTCATGTTCTTGGAGATAAACGACATAGTCATCCAAAAATCGCATTTCTCCTTTCTCTAATGGATCGTCTCAATGGCATATCCTCTTGAGGTTGTTGAGTTTGCACTTCAGGTATAATTTCTTCATTTTGCACAGGGAGCTCTTCTACATTGTCTTGAAATTCTAGATTTGCATTTTGAATAATATCAGAGATAGAAGCCTGATCATTATTAATAGCAATAGTAAGAAAAGAAACAAATTCCTCTTCAAAGACAATGTCTTTAACTTTATCTCCCCCCACAAACTCAACTTCCTTAAGAAATCTCGCATTTCCCGTCTCAAAGAATGATCTAGTAGTGGGATCATAAAACTTGAAACCCCTTGACCGTTCAGAGTACCCAACAAAGTAGCAGCTTACAGTTCTTGAGTCCAGTTTCTTTTCATTTGGCCTGTAAGGCTTTGCCTCAGCTGGATAACCCCAAATGTGTAAATGTTTAATACTAGGCTTCTTGCCTGTCCATAATTCATAAGGGGTTTTAGCTACCGCTTTGCTCGGAACCCTGTTGAGGATATATGCTGCAGTCTTTAGTGCTTCTTCCTAGAGAGATTCTGGTAAAGAAGAATGATTGATCATACTTCTTACCATGTCCTTAAGCGTTCTATTTCGTCTTTCAGCAACACCATTCATGCTAGGTTTGCCTGGCATTGTGTATTGCGGGACGATACCGCATTCCTCTAGGAATTTAGCAAAAGGTCCTGGACGTTGTTCACCGGATCCGTCATATCTACCATAATATTCACCACCACGGTCAGATTTGACAGCTTTAATTTTCTTACCAAGTTGATTTTCAACTTCAATTTTGAAAGCCTTAAATACATCCAGGGCTTGAGACTTCTCATGTATTAAATATAGGTACTCATATCTTGAATAGTCGTTTATAAACGTAATAAAATACTGTTGACCATTCCAAGAGGCTGTAGAAAATGGTCCACAAATATCAGTATGAATTAGTTCTAAGACATCAGAACACCTGTTAGCACCTAATTTCTTAATGTTTGTCTGTTTCCCTTTAATACATTCAATACAGACTTCGAAATCTGTCAAATTAAGGAAATCAAGAATTCCATCAGACACAAGCCTCTGAATTCTCTATTTAAAGATATGACCTAAACGCTTGTGCCATAATGTGGCGGAATCCCTGTCAGTTAATTTTCGTTTTGTACCTCATGAATTTATATGCAAGGTTTTATTAATTGAGGCAATTGTATCCAACAAATATCGGTTATCATGCAAAGATAAAGAACCGGTACCAATAAGATTAGAATCTTGAAAAAGACTAAATTTATTATTTCCAAATGAACAAGAATAACCAAATTTGTCCAAAACAGAAATTGAAACCAAATTCCGTCTAAAAGACGGTACTATATAAGTCTCTTCCAGATTCAAAAATTGACCAGTCTTTAATAATAACCTAAAAGTTCCTATAGCCTCTACTGCAACTGTTTTGTCATCACCCACATAGATGAATCTTTCAACATCACTTGGCTTCCGGCTCCACAGGCAACCCTGCATAGACACACTTATGTGAGTAGTAGCACCAGAATCTATCCACTAAGTGTGTTTAGGTACAGAAGTTAAATTAACTTCAGAACAAACTAGATTGAGAAGCATACCTTTCTTGACACGCCAGTTGGCATATTTAGGACATTCTTTCTTCATGTGTCCAGCTTTCTTGCAAAAGTAATAGGTAAACTCTCCATCCTGTTTCTTTTGCACCTTATGCTGTGATGTCCCAACTGCAGCTTCTTTTCCTCTTTTTCTTTTCTTGTCCTTAGAGATAGTTGCTAAGTTAGCGCTTTCAACACCTTCTCGCTTCAATCTTTTCTCTTCTTGCACACACTGAGATATGAGCTCGTTAAGAGTCCATTTGTCCTTCTGAGTGTTGTAACTCACTTTAAACTGACTGTATTGTGCAGGAAGAGAAATCAAAACTAAGTGCACCAGCAAATCCTCAGACAGCTGTAACTTTAGTGCCTTTAGTTTGGAAGCGATATGAGACATCTCCATGATGTACTCCCTTATGTTCCCTTTTCCATTATACTTCATTGAAACAAGTTTCGCCAAATGGGTACTTGTTTCAACCTTTTCGTTTTTCGCAAAACGTTGTTTTATTTCCTCAAGGAACTTCTTAGTACTTTCCTCTTTGGATATAGAGCCCATAAAAGTTTCTAGAATTGAGTGTTTCATGATCATAAGACTCATGCGATTAAAACGATCCCACTTCTCCATTCTCGCCTTTTCATCAGTGGAACTATTATCATTAAGAGAAGCAAGTCGTTCTTCCCGAAGCGCAAGGTCAAGATCCATGCAACCAAGAACAATCATAACGTTCTCTTTCCAATTCTTGAAATTCATGCCATTAAGCACAGAAATGGAATTAATATTGGCAGATATTGTTGAAGCAGAATTAACTGAATCGAGAACAAAATCAAATACAAGCTCACAATCAATAATCATGTCACAAAAAATATATATATATATATATCAATTAATAAATTCATACATGACATGATTAAACGATTCTCATAATGGTGGGCTCTAAAACAAAATACCTAGCACAACATTGACATTTAGCCTTTGGACAGAAATATCAACTGTAAGTAGTACTCTCCGTATAGTAATCAAATATTGATAATTAATCCTGTCAAATAGTAAGCTTTTCTTTGGATCGACTTATTACTCACATGGAAAACCTAATAATCATCACATATTTATTACCACAGGTATGCCCATTATTTGGTCAAATAATAACCTTCCTTTGAGCCGGTCATTATTCACATAAATAATAGACACACACATCTTAATATTTCAAAATAAATAAATTTACATTATAGAGGTTACTTTAGTAACATATAATTTCAATTTAATTTATTTTGAAATATTTTTTTTTTTTATTTCCGAACCAAGACAATATAATATAATTGTTGCAATAAATTTTAATAATTTATTTTACAACATATATTCACAAACTGATATTTTCAAACCAAAACAAAACAGAAGACACAAGGCATAGCATCCATCAACAATATGTATAAATATATACATATTTAATACTACGGCCGTCGTTGTCTCAAGAAAACAAAACTTGTGACTTTTAAACTATATTATAATCTTCAGTGGTTTCAAAACAAACAAAACATGAGGAACCAACACAAGCGAAGAAAAAAAAAAAAAAAGTCACAATATCTATTAAAAACTCTTGCCGTATAATATATATATTAAAAACACTGAGAAACCAACACTGACTCAATGCCGTATAATATATATATTAAAAACTCTTGCCGTCCTTTTCCCCAAATAATAAACAAATATAGAATTTTCACTCCATTGACTTTTACACCGATATATATATTAGTATTATGCCTAATCTATATATATATTCTTGCGGCTACAGCGATACAAACATGAGCACAGAAATATAAACATGCGCACCGAGATATATTCTTGCGACTACAGAGACACAAACATGCGCACAGAAATATAAACATGCGCACAGAGATATAAATATACAGCTAGCTTTAAAATTATATATATATTTATATATATATTCTTGCTTTAACAATCTTAAGAAAACACGAAGGCACAACGTGAATTCAATATATATTTCTTCACGCTTCCACAATAACGGTAATAAATCAAACCAATTAATTTTTCAATGATTCAACATGAGTTGGCTCTGATATCACTTGTTGGATAAATCTTTAATAGGTATAACCTATACCATAATCTGAAAACTCATATTAAATCATTAAGAATTATTGTAGAGAAAACATACCTGAATCCATGTTGATAATCTTGAATGGGATTAGATCTTCCACAATCAAATCTCCTTAGTTGCTCTGTAGTTTTTCTTCTTGAATGGGTAAGGAGAAAGAGAGCAAAATATTATCTTATTTGACTTGGGGACCATAATCATTTATAATGTTATTTATATACTAAACCAATTAGGTTCCCATTAACCCTAATCCTATTAGTATTAGGTTTCTACACATTAAAGCTCATACCCAATAGATATTTCTAGAGTCCAATTAATATATCACTTATTTGGCCCTATTAAAATAGATAGCCCATAATATAATTGTTATTAAATATGTAAACCCACAATAAGAAATATAAAATATCCTAACATAATATACTTACTGAATTTGATTATTATTCGATAATTTTATTACATTTTACATCTTTTAACTTCAGAAAACACTATCTCCCAATAAACTCAAAGATTACCTCGATATCATTTTGTTGAAAAAATTAAAAACTTTTGAAAAAAACAAAATTTACTTTTGATGGACCGCAGCAAACAAGCATATGCCATGCTCCGCAAGGGCGTGTGAGTCACTCTTCTTGTAAGGGAGCATCACTAACCTTACCCGCCCCTCGTAAAAGAGCGTGAGGGAGTATTGGTTATGCTCGTGACTCACGATCCAGTTTTTGCAGATCTATAAATTTACAATAGGAGAAAAAGGAGGAGGAGAGGAAGAGAGAAGAGATCAACAAACAAAAATCCTCCATCCATGTATAGATTGCGGGGCACTTTTATAATTTACTTCCACGAGAGAGTAATTATAGAAATGGTCATGTGGATGGGACAGTTTTGCTATAATTCCTTGTTCTTAAAACATTAATTTAAATCTCTCAATTTTGAGAAATGAATAACCAAGTTCATATTTAGTTTACTGATCATATTTGTCTTTCGAAAAGATTTTAGAAAAAAAGAATCTCAATGTTCAAAAAAAAAAACAGTGAAACTGAAACCGCTGATACCTCCCACCTGTCTGTCGTTGCTATCACCACGGATAAGACTGCCACCTTCAATGGCACTATGTTTTTCAATATGGATTGACCATATATTTATTAAATGATAGTCATGTAAATCAAATGATATAGTAAATTAAAAATCATACATCAATTAGTGACAAATTTTGCTATATTTAACATAACTCATTTTTTCAAATGTGTGATATTTTTTTTTTTAATTTTCCATATTTTAATTATTCTTTCATATTTTATGTATGTTTACAATTACGTGAGAATTATCCAAAAATAATCAAATTGAACTAACGATAACAATAGTAGGCCAACCATGTTCATTGAGATAATTCAGAGATTAGGATGCATGGTGAAGAATGGGAAGGCAGACCAAAAGGGAGGATGTGGAGGTTTTGGTAAAGGCAACATTTCTGAGCTTTTCAAGTCTGTCGAGGAATACGAGAAGTCACTTGAAGCCGTTAATAAACCAAGTATATAATTGCTGCATGATTATTTACTACATGGTTAATTATCAATTAATGTCAACAACGGTATGGGAGAGCAGCGTAATGCAGCACTTGTTTGTTCTCCTGTTACATCGCACATTTCTCGAGTCATACATATGTTGTTGCAATCGAATAAATAATCAAAAATATGAACCAATAAAAATTTTAATTGTCAATCAATTGTTTTGTTTAATTACCTAACAATTCCATTAATTTATACTGCAATAATGTTTTGTTATACGCCCTTGCTGTACAGGAAGCATTATTGCAAAATATATATACATAGAAAGAGAAGGGTTATACGACGCATCTGAACTTTTAAATTGTTAGGACTGCTAATCTTATTCATCAATTGTATTATCTCTCCTAAAATCATAATGACTGAGATTATAGAACTTATGTGGTCAATGTATCTCAAATTTGAAATTGTTAGGATCATTAATTTCAGTCATTAATTTTATTCTCTCACTCGAAAACACAATGACTGAGATTGGTAATACTAACAATTTAAAAATTGGAATACACAGACCATAAATATATATATATATATATGTTTGGGACTAATCTAAAGAAATTAAACCAAACATATTCACAATTTTCATCCCTTGAATTTGAAAGTGAATAAAACTAATTAGAGCGAAAATAGTGAATTACAAAATCATCTAATAATATATAAGGGTGGTAATCCAACCCCACCCCAAAAAAAAAAAAAAAACAGGAAAATCATGATCGGCAGAGACCAAAGAACAAGTTATGCTGCTAAGAGCCAGAAATTTTTGCGGGTTTTAGTACTCAAAAGATATCCTGCATTTTGACCATTTTTTTGAACTGCCATACAAATGCATTTGCAGTTCTCCATCAAATACTCTATTGTATCCTTTTCCTTCCTTTTTGTCCCAATTGATGACCCTCCTGGCCTCCTAATTCTGCACTCAGAAACAGCAAACACAGATTAGGGGATTGTCATTGTACTCTCTCTTTTGAACTAATTAATTTTTATCAACCGCGTGATCCCACAATCTAAACATCAAGAGTTCGTTAAAGGGATGCAGAAATACAAAAATCTGGAAATGAATTACTAATAATGAACAATATATATGCATAACTTGCAAGACAAGGCATTTGGAAAAGCAACTCAAACCAACTCACCCCAATATAGAATTGGAGAGACTTGATCTTGATCTTTGTCCTACAACTAGAAGATCGATTTCAAGCCTCTCCGTTTGCCAAAGAATTGCGTCAGCCTTGTTGTTAGTATCAGTTTGAATCTTCACTGTACGAACACCAACTTTCGGTTGAACAACCTCACATGCATGCTTCATTTCTTCAAGAAAATCTGCTCCTCCGGGAAGTTCTCTTTCATAATTAGAAGAGGGAATATTGGAGCTTAAATTGGAAAGGATCGGTCTTCTGAGAAAGCCAGCGAGTGGATTCTTCCATGAAGTCGGACTTTCCACATCGATTAGAATAAGCTCATCCTGCGGGACCACTTCATGGAAAAGTGTATAATGGAGTGCCCCAATTGACTCTTTGGTTGAGTCCACAACCACCATTAGTTTGCGTGGAGGTGGTGGGATCCCGCTCGTCCCACATTCCACCTCCAATGGAGGCTGAAGTTGCTCTACCATTAATGGCTTCTGCCCAATTGTCCGAAGGGGATCGAGATTGAAGAAACAAAAAGAATGGCAAGGCATGCATGTGAGATGGTATGGTGATCATTTTGCTTTGTCTTAGCCGAAGTCTTCTTAACTACAAACAAACAATTTAGCTTTCATACGGTTATTCACAGACAAAGATTTGTTGCTTTCTACTAAATTTGGGGTGGAGATCAATCAGTGTTCTCTGTGGTTATGAGCTATATTTGGGAATATACACTTGGTTAATCCAAACGATCGACTTGGCTGTATGTGATGAACTTGTGCACAAAATTACTGCTCACTGGTAACAGAAGTGTGCTAACTCTAGCTTCTGTTTCGTTTAGGTTATACGGATTTTAATTTAAAGAACAAAGTAGAGAAAATCTGTTAACATTGTTTTTTCTTTAAACTTGACACTAAATTAATGGACCAAAAATTTATCGAGACCTATCAAGATTAATTACTACTTATATAACTCAACTATCTATTATGTGTTAAAATCAATTCAACGTCCACAACTTAACCATCTACTTTTATAATATGAAAAACTACTCTCACCAAGTTTGTAAAATGTATTGGATGAGATTAAATCTATAAAGTAGATACAGAGGTGTACAACTATCTATATTACAAGAGAATATATTGAAACAATGTATCATAATCAAACCATTACATAACACATATAAAGTGATTTTATACAACAAACAATAGATACTTTAGAAGGATAAAATCTTGATACCTAAAAATAAGTTCTAATAAATAATATTAATGATAAAGTTTGATACCAACTATTAAAATGATTCCTTCAAAAGAACAATTATAATGATTATTTGTCAGAAATAGAAAAGAATAAATTAATTAATACTCTTATACAAGCTAACATCAAGATTTTAAAGAATAAACTAAAGTTAGACAAGTATGGAGGTTACATATACTGTGAATATACTCAAATTATGATCATTAGATTAATACATTTACAATTATTGAACATAAATTCGTAATTTTAAGCTAATCCTACATAATGGGGATAGATGTGTGGGTGGGGCGGTCTAAATGAAGTTTGTCCTTCTTATAATAAGCCCAATATGTGCTGCATAACGAGATAGTGAGACCTTGGCCCCAAAATGAAGGCATTAAAAATGAGTGCCATAATCACTGTCCCATATATGTTATATATCACCCTGTATTAGTATTATTTATTTTTCGAAATTATAAAAAATGTCAAAGAGAAAGCTAAAACTTTATTTTTGGTTGGAAAAATAAAGTCATTCATTTTTAACCTGAAACGTAACCTTAACATTGGACGTGAAATGTTTTCACAGACTCGATGTTTTAAACAATTTGTGCTACAGGAAGAGAGAGTGACACCTTGGGCCCAAACTTAAGACATTCAAAGTGGGTGTTGTTATCACCGTCCCATTTACGTTGCATATCACCCATTGTGTCCGATAGGATTAAATCTTAAAAAAATAAATAAAATAGATTGGATTTAGTTGAAAATTATATTGAATTGAATTTAACTGAAAAATTTTTAACACAACTCAACAAAAACTCATCCTTAGTTCTCAAACAAATGAA
Source organism: Dimocarpus longan (assembly GCA_022984855.1). NCBI lineage: Eukaryota > Viridiplantae > Streptophyta > Magnoliopsida > Sapindales > Sapindaceae > Dimocarpus > Dimocarpus longan. The sequence goes on along the minus strand of CM041015.1, from coordinate 20,709,620 downwards.
TTTCAACCAAAATATTAAAAAAAAAAAAAAAAAAGGAGCAAATGGACACTTTTCCCTGATTTTTCTCCATTCATCAATGAAGATTTGGCTATCCTCATTAGCCAATCAGAAGTGCAGCACATCGAATATGGTGGAGACAACTAGCGACCGATTCTGACTCGCAACAGAATTTTTCTTTTATTCAAGAAACAGTGGTGCTTTCTTGGAAGGAGCCCTACAATGTCACTACCTGCCTTCAATTATTTTTCTTTAGCTTCCATTTGTTAACATCGGTTCTGCATAAATCTTGAAAGAATTAAAATTGCATCTTTTTTATTTATTTTTAGTTAAAGTAAATGTCAAACATCGACCATGTATATCAACTCATCAAATTGTTTTAGACCTGTAATGAGTCTCGGACAAGTATAAGCGTGCCACGGGACCTCTATATAATATATATTGACATTCACGGGACCAATATTCAAGTTCATTAATTTTGAACAACTATTCTTATGGATATGTTTGAGCTAGAAAGGTCATTGGAAGGGAATATTTAATTACACTATGTATGGCTCTATTGCGACCCAAAAATACTTACTGTGTCTATATTATTAATTTCTAAAATGTTCATGTATCGAATTATTTAGAATAATGTAACAGGTTACTTTTCTCATCCGTATATGCACACCCACTCTATTAAAAACTCTAATACCTGCGTAATTATAAATTTAATTTTGTTTCAAATATGTTTTTCACATGCAATTAATCTAAATGGATAAACGCATCATTGATTGAAAGGGACGCAATTATACTGAGAAAAAAAAAATCTTACTCTTATGATATGTTACTAATCAATCATATATAAATAATGTAAACTTAATTTTTAATTTATGAATTTCACTATTTAGCAAATATTTTGGGATTTAAATTACGGGGACATCACACACAAAAAATTCCTAATCCTGATTTAAGTTCATATTTGGAATCTTAATTTTAGGGTTGGGATTCTCAACCTGAATATTAAATTAAGATTAGGAATCTCAACTTGAAGGTTGGAGCTCCTAACATAGAAGTTGAGATTCCCAACTTTAAGGTTGAAAATCCCAACCGTGATTTAAATTACTCCCATTTTATTAAAGATATTTTTGTCCACCCAATATCTTTTTTATAAAAAAAAAAAAAAATTATTTTTAAAATCGATCTTTTTAAATGGATGGTTTTTGTAATTTTCTCAAAAAATTATCGTTTATAAATGGCCGATGAGTAGAATCAGAATATTGTCTTTGCAAGCAAGGACAAAGCGACTGCCTTAGCACTGCGGCGAACTCGTTTGCTCATTGTATTATAACATTATATTAAATTATTTGGAGCCGGTTTGCATTAGCTGACCAACTTGCAGTTTCATGCCTTTATTTTTTTATATTTTTTTAACACCTTCTTGCCATTGAATAAACTTCAAAGAAATGAGAGAATGTTTATGCTTTGGTTCTCATGCGTCTCTTTCTCTAGACTTCCATTTCTCTTTTTAAATTTATGTTGGTTTTTTATGTCATTCCAACTAGCAGATTATAATTCATTGTCTTGTTTTTCTCTATCTTTGTATTATGTGCTTTTATTTCTTCTCATTTATAAAACGCTACCAACATCGTTTAAGTAAATAAATGAATTCTCATTATAAATTATTTATTTACTGTTTATATTTATTTATATATAATTATTCTTATAAATCTGGTATGCTGACCCTATAAGTATACAATTCTACTGACTCAATAAATATCTGACTCTATCGATTCAATGAATGTACGATTCCGTCGACTCAATAAATTCGTTGTTATACTAACCTTATTTATAGTTATGAATAATTATTTGTACGGCTCTACCAACTTTATTAAATGTTATTATTATACACTCTATGTGCGGTCTTCCCTACTTTATTTACTGTTTTTATGATGCATTACATGCATAGCTATACAGACTCAGTTTACCATTATGCATTATATGTACGAATATACTGATCTGATAATTTGTTATGCATCATATATATGGCTCAATCAATTATATTTTTTTGTTATACATTATATGAGTGCATTCGCTAATCTTGTTCATATTTATACACTGTATATGTAACTATACTTATTTTGTTATTGTTATGCCCATATATACGTGACCTTGCTTACTTTATTTATTGTTTATTAAATACTCTTAATTCTTTTATAAAGTTATTTAAATGTGTGTGTATATATATTTTTTCATTTTGTAGCTCCATATTTCTGTAATTTGACAAATTTAAATTGTAAGAAATTTTTATATATACCTACAGGATAAGTCAAATATTATAATAATTTTTTCCCTCCATCTCCATAAAAGGTTTATGAAACTCACCACTACAAAATTAATTTGTATGGTAAATGGAGGAATCAATTAAAGGCATACTTTATAATTATTTATATTGGTCCCTTGACTATGCTATTGAAGAAGAAATATCAAGGAATGTGATAATTGAGTAAATAAAATGTCTTTTAAAATTATTTCAAAAAAAAAAATGTCTTTTAAAATAATGAAATATTTCTCCAAAAGTGGTATATCCTTCAAGGTAAAGTGGAAATCCGAAAAAGGACTCCCTATCAATTAAATCTTTTTAAAAATTGTTGACGTCTAGATTTGGATCCTAGTCAACGAGGTTCGTTTCTCGGCCCAAACTACAGTTTCGAATCATAGATGTTGAGTATGCGAAGTAAAGAAGTAAAGGAGAAGAGATCAGAGGAAAGGAGAAAGACATCATGAGATTTTAGAGTGGTTCGACTTAATTAGATGTCTACGTCTACTATTCACTCTTTCACTATTCTGACAGGGTATCGACCCTCAAAAGATTGTACATACTTTTACAATGATAATCTTCCTCTATTTATAGGGAAATATGAGGTGCTTTAGTAAAACAGAATGAGACAAAAGTATACAGCAAGGTGAAATTACAATGATGAACTATATTTAATGTGTCGGAATCTCATTTAATGCGGCTAACAGTGCATTTAATACGATCGAAATTACATTAAATGCGGTTGAAACTGTCTACCCTAAGCTTTGCCCGAGCATGATTTCAGGCGGTTAATTTGTGCGGGTTAGGTGAGATCGCAGTAATCTTGGCTGTAGTATCTGACAGAGATGGCGTGCAGGACACGTCTTGAACTGCATCTTGCATGGCATCTTTGACTTATGTTGACTCATGGTTTGGAAGGTGTGGCGGAGATAGACTCTCCAGTGAACAGAATACTCAGTTGAGCTGGCGAATCAGATGATTTTCTGACGGATCGGGCACCTTGAGAGTTAGTGGGACAGACCATGAATAATTTCTTCTGCGACCAGGCATAATCTTAAGCGAACAGTTTCACAAAAGAGTAGGTGTGCGAGCGCGCTCAGAAATCGTCGAGCAACCAAGTAAACAATTCTGAACGAACAAACCCAAGCGAAATTGGTCTGTCGATCATCCTGCAGCGAACAGTTTAAGCGAACAGATCTGGTGAACAAGCCTAGCGATCAGCTTAGGCGAACAGGCATAGCGATCATAATTAAGGACCGGATTGACCGCTGTCGGTTGCAAGACAACAAACAGATCATTAAACAGGCTACCAAGTCTATTCGTGAGTAGATTGACGATCAGCGGGGAGACTTGGGATGCGAGCAAAGTGGCAAGTCAGTCTAACGAACAAATCAGCAATTAAGAGGTCAATCAGAAAGAATGACAGATTGCTGAGCCTTTGGATTGTTGGGCCCGTACTGTAGATCTTCCTTGACCCAATCGGTTTAATCGTTAAATTACTCATAACAAAAATAAATATAGATTATAACTAAGGCATGAAAGAGAACTGACATTACTCTTAAAAAAAATTGCTCCAGTCTTTAATAGGACCCTGTCGAATATAAATAATGGGACCGGTTGTCCACTGTTGATAACCAAGTTGATTAACAATTCAACAAAAAGCATGGAATAGTCCCATAGCTATAACGCATAAAATCGTGTTCTTAACAAATAAATTTATAGGTCAACTATTATTTAAAGTCACATGTGGAGCTTGTGTATTCCTTAATAACAATTCTTATGGGTTATTTATTTTTTATATTTAACACTTAATGGTACTGAATTAGATCAATTAAAATATTTTTATTTGTTTTTTTAAGTGGTCAAATCACTTAAAACAACCTAAAAATAACTAGAAAAAAAAGTAACATTTTTTAATTTTTCACTTAATACAAAATCATTTAATGATTTTATAAATATATTATTCCAAGTTTATCCTTCCTAAAATAATATGTTTCCAAGTTTGTCTTAATTTTACATTATACAAATTTCTTTTAATACTTTAACAAACAATATTGAAAAATAAAAACCCTAAACATCTCAACATCAAATTTTTTTATAGTTAGATTATTATATTTCTCTAATCAAATTTCGATAAGAATCTTTATTAATCAAATGTTTATATAATAACTTAGAGACAAAATTACAAATCAATTTGTTTAAGTATTTGATTATTCTTATTTAATTATAATAAAGAATATATATTACTTTATAATTTCAACTTTTGTTGTAATAGTAATTTAATTTAAAACCAATTTATTTATTTTTATTTGAATATATAAATTTAATTGACTCTACTATTATAATTAATCTTATTTTAATTATAAATAAAAATATGATATATATAAGTTACAATTTCAACTTTTGTTGTAATAGTAATTCAATTTAAGACCATTTTGTTTATTTTTATTTGAATATATAAACTTAATTGACTCTATTATAATAATTAATCTTATTTTAATTATGAATAAAAATATTATATATATAAGTGTTTTAATATTTGTTAAATAATTTATTATAATTGTTTGTATCATATTAAATAAAGTTACACAACAACTAATAGTAAAATAATATAAATGTCAAATTACTAGTAATCATATAATTTTAATTTTAAAAAACAAATAAGATTATTATACATTCAGAGTCAAGAAAAATATATCTATCAGATTTCATATTTCAATCACTATTTAATTTTCAGTTTTCAGCAATACTGTTTAGTTATCGGACAAAAAATAAACTACTCCTTATTGTTGCAAGTCTAGCGTCGTGCAACAATCATTTAATACATAAAATCCGATCTTGCAATTTATTAGTCCCGAAGGTTTCTTTTTTTTTTATTGAAAAGTGCCCCGAAGTTAAATTTAGACATTATGCAAATGTAGGATTGGACTCACAAATAAAGTCTTAAAAGTAAAGTTATATAACAATAACAAGTAACAAATGACAAATTACCTTATCACAATTGGGTCGCAAACCTCTAAGTCAACGATTTGGGTTGGTATTGAATGGCTGATTCAGCTTTCTTTGTCCATATCGTAAATAGACACCTACAGAGTCGACAAACAATTCTAATGTAGCTGACAAATACACTTTTTTTTTTTTTTAAATGACGAATACCCCTTTTATGTCTTCACCTTTATGAAATTTTACAATAGTATGTAAACGATATATTGTATTTGTATGTATCGTTTATCCTTTTATTTCTAATATGACGGTGATACAAAACCTGCCCAGATCAGGGTCAAACATTATTAACATACATTCTCTAAAAAAGATAAAAACATTATTAACGTACTGTCCTCGAAAAATAATGCTTAATATAAATTAGTTTAAATTTAAGAAAATGTTCTGGCGCTGTTTTTTGGACGAGGCATGGGATGCTGTCACTTTTTTAAATAATATTACTGATTTCAATCTGCATTGTCAGATCAATCATTATGCATAGAAAAGCAATAAGGGTGCAGCCTTTCTGTACTTTATGTCTGTAAGACTGGAATTCAACAGCTCCTTTTGCTTCAACTAACTTCTTTAATCATTAATTTTATCCACCAATTTAAGTTTTTGAATTATTTTCAATAACAATTTTTATAATTAATTTAATAATTTTAATTAATAAATAAATTAATAACTAAATAAGATAATCAAACCTTAAAATTAATTGTAATAAGTATTGTCCGAAAAATGACTTTCATGATAAAAAATGTATTTAATTTCACATAAATAATAATTTAACGAAAAAATATAAAATTTGAGTCTATATCATGAATATAAAGGCCCGACACTTGAGATGTGTAACTTGATGTTACTAATCCTTAGAAATATAATAAATTTCACTTTAAAATAATTAAAATATAAGATACTATAAAAAATTTTCTTAAAAAGTAAACTAATCGAAATTTGTTCTCAATTTTTTTTTTTATTAAATGAATCACTCTACTAATTAAAAAATAGGATAGTGTTAAATTTAAATGGCATAATGATAACTGAATGCGTAATTTTATTTATTTTAATAAAATTAAATAAAAATTGAAAAAAATAAATAATTAAAAACAAAAAAAAAAATTAAATGAATAATTTTTCAACTCTTTCTCTCACTCTCTCATCTCTTTCTTTACCATTCTCTCTATTACTCTCATATTTTCTTCTCTCTCTCACTCCTCCATCTCTCTTTTTCTCTTACCCCCCACATCCTCCTCCATCTTTGATGACCAATCCACACCCTTCTCCTCCATCCCTGCCCCTCCTCCCCCCACTTTCTTTCTTTTTTTGGTTATTTGGTTCTAGACTTAGATTGTTCTACATTTATCGAATCCAGAACCGGATGGTTCTAGGTTTGATTCGACATAGAATCGTCTGGTTATAGGTTTTGGACTTAGAACCAAACGGTTCTGGGTGGATAGTTTGTGGTGGTGGGTGAGTGATTTAGGGTTGTTTTGGGGGAGGGTGCATGGGTGGGGCATGGTGATGGATAGGTAGTTTATGGTTGTTCTGGGTGGGTGGCTGAGTGGTTTAGACTTGTTTGTGGTGGTGGTAGTTGTGGATGGAGAAGCAAATCTTATTGGGTGGTCTGTGTACGATGGGTCTCTATTGGGTTTGAGTTTTTTTTTTTTTTCAATTTTTTTCAAATGGTTGATGATAATGATTATGGTGTTTCTGGAGTTCTAATTGAATTTATTGATATTGCTGACGTTATGGGTTAATGTTGTTGATGTTGATGATAATGGTAGGTTGAATGTTGTTAATGTTTTTATAATAATAATGGCTGATGATGGTGGCTAATTTGATTTTTTTTTTTTTTTAAATAAGTTGATTCAGTTTTAATGTATTGTTAGAAAGATCTGTGATTTTTTATTTGGTTTTTTATATGAGTTTCTAGATTTGGTTTTGATTTTATTTCTGATTTTGGTTTTTTTAGGGTTTAAACATTTTCTGAGTTTTTTATTTAGGTTTTGCTAGGTTTCAACATAGAAATCAGAAAATTTTTGTTAATTAGGTTTTTTTTTGTGTCATTTTTTAATTTAATAATATTATTAATTAATAATTTAAAGGATAATTTAACCATTACATAAGTTTGAAGGAAATAATAGAGATTTTATATAATCTTAATAAGTGTATTTTAGTCACTTCATGATTTTGGACGGAAAATATTAATATTTTGGATGAAAAATTAACTATAAAAACTGTTCATCTAATTAAAAAAGAAAAAGGGGTAAATTTTGATTAATTTATTTTTTATGGGTTTTTCGTAATATCCCTTCAAACATTTGGTTGTGGTCTATTTTGTCCAGCTATATCAGAATTGCCACGTGCAGTACTCACAAGTGGATTCTGGTGTGATGGTTCCGATCCACCTACCCTTCTTCCCAAAGCTTGGACCGGCTTGTTCAAATATCTTGTGCATAAAAAGTAGATAGTTACATTTTAATCAATACATGTGAATAAACTTTTAATATATTTCTTTGGTTAAAGGACAATTATTTTGCTTCGATCACCCCCTTTCACTTTTAAAAAGCAGAAAAAAGTCTATATTCAGATGATTTAGTAATTGTAAATGTACCGGAAAAGTTACCAAAAAAACAAAGAAACGTTGTCAGGTGCAGTGCTGGCGCAATTCCTGCAAAAAGATGGTACAAGATGAAAAATGCACACCTCACGAAAAAGGGAAAACACGAGCTACACATCATTGCACTTGTCGTTTTCACTACGTTTTGTCTTGTTGTGAGTAAATCAACACTGCGCATTAAATTTATGTCGAACAAACAAAACCGTCATGGTCAGTACAATAGTACGATTTTCCGGCCAAATTACAAATTCAGTTTACGAGTTTTACTTGTCTTTCTCTTCTGACTACCACATAAACTAATCATAATGTTGTATAATGTACAATGAATTTGTTAATGATACCGGTAATATTGAATTTTCTAAGACAATGACATAGACCTTATGGTTATGGATGTTTTTTGTATATATAATTACGATATAATAAAAAAATTTACTTACATCAAGACCTTTCATTAAGAATAACCATCATGATAGAGAAGAAATTTACTGGGAAAGCTTTTTTTTTTCACTTTGAAGCTGGTGTCCATTAATAGAAAAGAAAACAAACAGGAACCATGCAACCAGAAACCATTCAGGAACAGAGACAGGATTTTGCGAAGTGATTAGATCAGAAGAATTCCAAAGCTATTCTCTGTTAGAAGAGAAAGTTAAAGCAGGTTGTAGATCAAACCATTCCTTTCTCTTGGAATGGTTTGAGAACCACTTATCCCAACCTCAGCCACTAACAATCTGACATCCTCAATTTTACACGTAGTAATAATAATAATAACAATAAATATATTAAATACGCATTATAGACCTTCAAATTTGATAACAACTATGAGCAGAAAGTAACTTTTTTTTTTTTTTTTTTTATCAAAGGAGAAGGTAAATTATATCAATCCAGACCCATTTCAGTTCAATTTAATTCCATTCAATTTAATCGAATCTAATTAAGTCTAATACGGCATATAAAGCCAAAAAGATAACTTTGGCGTGTGCAATGATGTCAGCAGAATGGTTACACGTTTTGTGAGAACTTACTCGGTGGATATATCTTTGCATTACGGATTTACAGAACAGAACATTATTCCTCATTGAGGCTCTTCATTTGATGTATGTTGATGTTATGGAGGAAAACCATTGAAGGATGCATGTTAATTTGGCTTTTATGATTTTGGATGAATGACTCGCATTTACTTATTTGTTGGTTTTGTCTAATGATTTATGTGTTTCTTCAGCTCTACCAGCTCTGTTTTCTGAGGGAAGTATGGCTGAGGACTGCAGAGTGCCTCTGTTGAAGAATAAGTACCATGAGGGTTGTCCTGGCTGTAAGGTTGATCAGGATAAAGAGTTCCAACGAGGTTTACCTATTAAACAACTTGTTTCTATATGGATTGTTGTGCTCTGCACTGGTAAGTCCTGTCATCACAGAACCAGTTTTTGATCAATTTCATATATGTCATCCAGTTTAGCTAGATACTGAGTTTTTCTAACAAGGGTATACAAGGAACTGACTCCTTTTCTAGTTTAATGGAGACATTTTAGCATGGAAGATAAATTCTCCATAATTGTAATATTTAATTATAAGTGGAGTTATTTTCTTCATATATGTCACAGTACCAGTTTTCTGTTTATGGTTAAAACTAGCTCATGCATCAACTTGTTGGTTTCCTGCACTTGTTTTTTAAACATCTATGATTTATGAGATTCATCTTCTTCTGTATTATTCCTGATACCCTTCTTGTGTTAATTGGTTGCAGCCCTGCCAATATCATCTCTCTTCCCTTTCCTTTACTTCATGGTGAGTGTCATTGTAGCCACACAGTAATTGAAGGGGATAGATTAATATTTCCCTTTTTTTTCCTTTTTTTTTTTTTTTTTTGGGTTATTGCGTATGCTTTGTAATATTTTGCTTAAACTTCAATGTCGTTAAGTTGTTCATTGGTCATAATTGGTGCATAATATTAGTCACCTTACAGATTATTCAGTCTGGAACAATCTTGCTGCTACAGCAAACTGATCCCACAAAAAATAACCATCAGCTTACTTAATTACAAAATAGTTGGCAATTCCCTCCACAAATAGTAATCGACACCATTTTATAACTACAAGTAAACACCTTTCTGATACATTCATCAAAGTGTCATTATGTATTCTCAAGATGTTTTGCAATTTACTGGCTCTTTCGGTCTTTTAGGAAGCTATTTTCTTTATTTGCCTATTATCCATTTAATAACTTGATCATTCTTTCTCTCTCTTGCTTTTCTGTTTTTCACTTATCTTGCAAGTAGAAGATTTATAGAAAGTGGTGCAATGCTTGTTAGGATGTCCTGCATCACAGATGAAACTGCTAGCTAGTTCTTTTCTGTGAACCGATACAAAAATGCTGTTTAAACCAATCAGGAATTGGTTATCAAATGAAAAAGGTTGAAGTGTATGGGAATAGTGTATTAGACATCCTAACTCTTCAACCTTATAAACTTTTGTTGATATGTTTCATCTATTTATTATTTATGTATGTGCAGATTAGGGACTTTCATATTGCAAAAAGGGAGGAAGATATTGGATCATATGCTGGCTATGTGGGTGAGATTACTTCTGTTCTTTATCTTTAATATTGGTGTAATTTATGTATGCCTGCCTTAAGGACTTATCCTGACAAACCTCTTGTAATTTGAAGGGGCTGCATTTATGCTTGGCAGAGCTTTGACATCTGTTTTTTGGGGAATGGTGGCTGATCGCTATGGTCGAAAACCTGTTATTGTTATAGGAACCACAACAGTGTTAGTGACTTCTGTTGTCCTATCAATTTTGAAAGTGATATATTTTGGTGATTGATTCTGGATTTCTTTATTTCAAACATTTTATATCCGTTATTTTACATGTATTTGGCGTAAATTTGGTACCAGGGTCATTTTCAACACTCTCTTTGGGCTTAGTGTAAATTTTTGGATGGCTATCACAACAAGGTTTCTTCTTGGAAGTTTGAATGGTTTACTTGGACCTATAAAGGTATTGAAATTATGTAGTGTATGAAGTTCCTCATTACTTTGTGTTCCACTTATTTCTGACTTTTGTAAATATATGTCCTGAACTTCTTATAATGACCAGGCATATGCATGTGAGATCTTTCGCGACGAACACCAAGCTTTAGGACTAACAACAGTGAGTTTTACGCTCATATATTATTCAGATTCAGATGAATATTACTGTGGCTTCTGAATTGAGAAATATGATAAAATTTTCAGGTTAGTACAGCATGGGGCATAGGATTGATCATTGGCCCAGCTCTGGGAGGTTTATTGGCCCAGGTAGTTCTACTGTTTTGATTTCTTGTATGCAGGGAAATGCATAATCTTGTAGAAATTACAATTTATTTATTCATTTTTGTTATGGGAACACGTGTTGCATATTCTTACAGAGATAACATGTTCACTTGATATAGGCATAGGACATTGTGACAAACATGTCTATTGTGAAAATAGTTTGTTAGTGTGTTGTCTAGTAATTGTGTTGCCACACATTTCCAAAGTAATGCATGATTTCTTTTATCTATACTTGAAAAAGGACTTACAAATACAATCCTAGTAGTTTTGAAAGATCATTATTTTAACAAAGCCAATGTCAAGTGGCTGAAATGGTTATGAAGATTTCAGTTTGGAAAATATATAACTTACATCCTTCTCTCCTCCACTCAACCCTGCATATATATGAAGCATCCCTAATGTCTTCCTGGATTTTTCATTTCAGCCAGCAGAGAAATATCCAAATATATTTTCCAAAGAATCTCTCTTTGGCAAGTAAGTGAACTTTAATGACTGCTTAGTCTCCTTTCCTTTTTGTTCGGCAGGATGATGAAATTTTGAACTACGTACAATTTCATGCAGATTTCCATACTTCTTGCCTTGCCTTTGTATATCAATGTTCGCTTTAGCAATAACTATCATTGCTTGCTGGCTTCCGGTATGTAATTTCTGTTATTTATGTTTTCTAGACAGACTTTCTTATATTGATCATTGTTTTATTCAAATTGTTTATTTGGACCAGTTGTTGTGCCAAGTAGAATTTATGCTTATGTAAATCTTTCATATTATTAACACAGTGAAATATATCCATGAAGAAGAAATTAAAGAACAAAAGACAGGAGAAAAAAGTTGTAAATACTAGTGAGCAATGTTACAAGGAACACAATAAATGACACAACCTCATAAACAGTTTTAAAACATAGAATGTTAAGGGTGTCTTAAGACTGTGAAAAGGGTATCAATCTAATTTATGGCAGGCTTAAAACAAATCATATGAGATATTTGTGCTATATGCCTTTATATATTATGAGGCTCTTATGGATAAAAAGCATATGATCGTGATTCAGTGTGTGTTTCAACAGAAGCGATGCTTTTGTTGAGTTAGCACATTTTAACATCACAATACAGAATTTCAGATTGTCCATTTCTTCTATCCCACCTTCTCAATTTCTCATAACTAGGGAATTCCACATAGAAAATGAAGATACTACTAACGGGACTTGGGTCCATAACCTTGGTTTTTAAAAGGGCGTTTCAGGTTGGGCATCAATTAACCTGCCACTCTCAAAATCATCGAAGTTACACATGAAACGCATTTGACTTGCACTTTTACATTTTCTTTCTTTACCAACCTGGAACAATGAAACTGCTAATAGTACCAAACATAACCTAAACGACTGCATCTTACAACACCATACAAAGTATAAGAATTTTAGAGAAAATAAGATTTCTTTTATGGTAAGATCTATGTACATAATGTCATTCAAAAGATGAGGCCTTATTTTAATTCAAGTCTGCATTGTTGTGTTATCTGCTATCAATTATTTATTCCTTCCCTGTCCTATGTCTTTGAATATTTGGTTGAAAATGTTCAAAGCAGCATAGCTCATTTAGGCTGTCCTGCAGTCGTAGTTTTATTTATGATTAAACTTATAGTAGTTGAACTCTTACTATTGCTTTAGTATATATCGTTCACTGTCTCTCTCAGAGAAATTTCCTCATTGTCCAGAGTCCTGTTTTTGTATGATGTTCTTCGTTTATTTATTTTCCCTATACAGCTACAGACATAATTGTCAACTATTGTCATTTGAGTTTCTTTTTCTTATTTTTCATTTTGTAGAATGTATTACCAAAGCTGCATTGTAAATGCTCTCTCTCCATCAGGAGAGAGTATTCCCTGGAGGGTGAAAAGTTATAAACAAAACCATGGAAGCTTGTTGAGTTCACATGCTGACATGCATCCTCACATATATATATGCATTAGTAATCTTATTTATTGCCGTCTGGAATCCTAAATGCATGTGACTGTTGCAGGAGACATTGCACATGCACAAAGACGACGATATATCACTTGATGCTTTGGAATCAGCGCAAAAAGAAGGAACTTCTAAGAAGAGTCTCATAAAGAATTGGCCCTTAATGTCTTCTATCATTGTATATTGTATTTTCTCCCTTCATGATATGGCTTACACAGAGGTAATATTTCTACCAGATAGTATAGTGTTGTTATATGCTTTGAAGATATCATTTTACTTTCAAATGGAAACAAGTTAATAGTATTCATGTACAGAATACCCTGTAATTTAGGTATTCTAAAGTTGAATTTAAGATCACTTAACTCAAACCAAAAAATATATATATAATCACTAAACAGTTGGAAATGGCATGGAATGACTAAACTTATGTTGAATGCCAATAGACTCAAAGTTTACTATCAACTGTGCCATTGACACTCATGATCCCCAATGCTACCATCTTGGTTCTCTAAATCATCAAGCTGCACCTACCAATACCAGCACTAGTAGCAATGTCACCATGATCTGTAACTAGCACTATTACTGCTATCTCTTTTGCTACTTTGATATGCTGCAAGTCACCAGTACTGTAACTACTAAGAGATTCTGTAGTATTTTTAAACTTTTCCTTAAACAGTGGACTATTATTGACATTATACTAAGCTTTATATGCAAATAAAATGTATTGTTACTCGTATTGGTGCTCTTCTCCTTTCTTTTTAGTTTTTATTCTATTTTTCTTTCTCTAGTATTAAATTGTCTACATGTTGCAATTTTTCATTTCATCTGTAGATATTTTCACTATGGGCTGTAAGCGGAAGGGAGTACGGGGGTTTAGGTTATTCAACAGCAACTGTTGGTGAAGTTCTTGCAATCACAGGTATAAAGTTACATATATTCTCCCTTACATATATAATTATACACTTTTATTTTTATTTTTGTTTGGATAAATTTTAGGGAAAATCCTAAAAAACCTACTACCTTTTGAAAGATAATCTATTTTTCCCCATGCAATTTCGTTTTTATCCAAAAAACCCTCTAACAATAGAAAAATTCAACCGACATGTACAGAGGGTAAAAATACCAAACTACCCCCACTATGATATTTTAAAATATAAAAAACAAACTAAATTAAAAAAATAAAAGAAATTTAGAAAAAAATTGGAGATCTATATTGGATCTCCACAGCCATGATCCATCCTCATTTTCAACATTCCACACTTTTAGATCCCCTCTTTCTCTCTCCCTCTTTTTTCTCTTTCCCCATTTTTAGGTTTCCAGTAGTTTGGAAACTCAAATTTCTCATCATCAATCTCCTACAATCATCAAACATTAATCTCCCATAATTAGCAAAAACCATAAAGCCAATCAACAAAACATAATAGGGAAAAAAAAAAAAAAAAAACCACCGGTCTCCATCGTTGAAGACCTAGATCCAGACGTTGGAGACCCAAAAGGGCCTCAGGTCTCTAATCATGGAGACCTAGAAGGGTCTTCGAGTCTCCACGATTGGAGATTAGAACTGGATCACCATCGTGGAGTCCCAGATGGGTTTCCAATCGTGGAGACCCAAAAGGATCTCCACAATCAAAGACCTTTCTGGGTCTCCAAGAAAAGCATCTCTAACGGGTTTTCGGTGTTCCCATTATTCTGTTGTCGTCGAGCTCATCTACAAATCCGACTAGAGATTGAGAGAGAGAGGAAAAGAGAAGATAGGGGAGAGAGAGAGAGAGAGAGGAATTGAGAGGAAAAAGTAAAAATATTCTATATATATTTTATTTTTATTAATATTTTTGTTAAATTTTCTTTTTTATCCTTGAAGTCAAACGGTTAATTATAACAACCTAACGAAATCTGTTACCGTCAGAGGCATTATCGTTCTTTCATAAGTTTTCAGGGGGTATTTTGAGTATTTAATTTAAAGTCAGATAATATGTTGGATAAAAATAAAACTATATGGAGAAAAATAGATAATTTGTCAAAAGTCAGGGGGTCTTTTGGGGTTATCCCTAAATTTTATTGGTCTATCTTTAGGTTAGTCTAAATGTGAAGTTTGTATTTTGTTTTTTTTTTTCCTATTTCACAAAAAAACAAAAAAAAAAAGGATTTTGTCTCTGATTCTGCATAAGTTTTGTTTGCTTTGTTTTTAATGTTTTTACACCTTATATCTAGACAACTAATTTAATTAAACACAGGTAGAGTACTAATAAACTTATGCTAATAATTCCATTTGCAGCATGAGTTGCTAATTAAAAATGCACTAACCATTACTGCATTCTCCATATTTTCTTTTGTATCACTTTGAAAATGTGCATGACATGTTGGGTTGGGTTTCCTATTATATGGACAAGCCCATGGGGTTAGCCAATTTGTTCAAAATGGATGACTGGCCTATTAGGGTTTTTTTTGTTTTTTTAATTTTCTCATTAAGATGAGAAGTGAGAGTTAAAAAGAGAGAGGCAGTAGTTAGAGAGTTCTGCCTACTAGAAAATCAAGAAAAAGAGAGAGGAAGAGAAAGAGAAGAATAAGGGAGAAAGATTGAAGGAGAAAGAGGGTGAAACAGCGTAGTAACATCGTGTGCAATTTTCTTATAACTACCATTTCTTCTTCTTGCATTGTCTGATTGAGTTGATTTGGTGAATAAGTTAAGTACTCGTAGTTCTGTAGATTTAACGGTTTGATGATAGATCAGAGATCCCTATAGTGAGTTTCGGCCATCGAAACAGTGTTGGTCGGAAAGAAAGGGTCTCAACTGTGTAGTGACCACAAGGCTCCAACTCTTTCGTCTGCTGTCTGATTAAGCTCAAATTTGGACAGTAACTTTATGAGACATGGATCTTTAGTCTGCATGGTATGATTTGTTATCGGAGCACTCTCTGAAGAGATACACTATCAGAACAGTAGTCTTGAGTTTGATTTTTCTATCTCTCTCATTTTATTTGATATCAAATTGTGATTGTTGTCAGGAAATGAATTTCTTGATGATGTTGCCGTGCTAAATCCCTTGATAGAGTTTAAGAATTGTTGTAAATCCACAATTTGATTCATAGTGAAAGTTTTTGATGGATTACGATCCTATGATTTTTACTTCTCAAATTGGAGAGGTTTTTCACATTAAAAATTGGATTGTGTGTTTTGTGCATGTATGGATACCTTGGTTGGTTGATTGCTGCATATAATTATTAGGGGATTGTGTTATATTTAATTGGTTCCTATTAGGTTCACATACAATGGAAGAAAATTTGTTTCGTTATTTGTTTCACTGTTACGTTTTCTCCCATTAAAGTGATATCAGAGCTATAGTTATTAGTTTTTGTTTGTTATGTTGAACATGGAGACTAATATGAATCTAACCAGAATGATTACTTTGAATGGTTCAAATTATGACGTTTGGAAAAAGATTATCATTTACCATTTTTTAATGAAGAGAAACCAGATTATAAATCTGATGTAGGGTAGATATTGCTTAATCAACAAGTATATAGATTTATTAGGCAGTGAGTAAATGACAATGTGATGAACCGTATCAGTAAAGAGACACATGCAAGATCCTTATGGAATAAACTTGACAGTTGTATGCAAGAAAGACAGATAATAATAAGTTGTTCCTAATCAAGCAGATGATCTACTTAAAATATAAAGATGAAAGTTCATTTGTCTGACCATATGAATACATACCAAGGGATTTTAAATCAACTTGCTGGAATGGGTATCGAGTTTGATGATGAGATACAAACTTTATCGCTTTTTGGTACATTGTTGGACTCATGGAAGCTTTCACAACTTCGTTATCGAACTCTGCTTCAGATGATGTAATCACAATGTCTTTGATCAAGAAAAATTTTCTGAATGAGGAGATGCAAAGAAAAACATAGGATATTACTTCACAGTCAAAAGTCCTTATTACTAAAAAGAGAGAGAGAAGTAAAAGCAATGGTTCAAATAATTGAAGTCAGCATAGATGTTAGTCTAACAGGTTTGTAAATATTGAGTATCATTATTGTCACAAAAGGGGGCACATCAAGAAATACTGCAGACAATTAAAAAAGAAAAACAAGAACAACACAGGCAAGGGAAAAAAAAGAATGAAGATGAAATGCAGTTAAATGGATTAAGAGATGTAAAGAGATACTTTCAGTCTGAAGCTTGGTTTTGGAAATGACAAGCTATTGCTAATCAGCTATACAGATGTAGACATAACAAGAGATGTGGATACTCGAAAATCCACTTCTGATTACTTGTTTTTGGTTACTAGATTACAAGTGAAGTTGTAGCTTGACAATCAAAGCTGCAAAAACGCACTGCACTCTCCACCGTAGAGGCAAAGTTCATTATAGCAACGGAGGCTTACAAGGAGTTGTTATAGATGAAGAAGTTTACAGGAGAACTTGGCTTCAAGCAGCAAAAGTATGTGTTATTTTATGATAGTCAAAGTGTCATTCATCTTGGTAAGAACTCCACTTTCCATGAAATATCGAAACATATTGATATAAGATACGATTGGATTAGAGATATTTTGAATGATAAGCTGTTGGAAATTGAAAAAGTTCACATTGATCATAATGGTTCTAATACGTTAACAAAAGCTTTACCAAGTGAGAAGCTTGAAGTTTGTCGGTTGATCGTCGAGATAATGAATTCGTCCATATAATAGAGAATGGGAAGATTTATTAGGTTGGGTTCCCTCTTATATAGACACAACCATAAAGTTGGCCCATTTGTTCAAAATGGATGATTGGCCGATTAGGGTTTTTTTTTTTTTTTTTTGGGTAGTATAAAACCCTCACTTTCTCATTAGGATGAGAAGTGAGAGTTAAAAAGAGAGAGGCAGCAGCTGAAGAGTTCTGTCTGCTAGAAAATCAAAACAAAGAGAGGGGAAGAGGAAGAGGAAGAGAAGAGAAAAGGAGAAAGATTGAAGAAGAAATGGGGTGAAAACAACATAGAATCACCTTATGCAGCTTTCTTTTATCTATCGTTTCTTCTTCTTGCACCATCGATTGAGCTAATTTTTGGTGAGCAAGTTAAACACTCGTAGTTCTGTAGGTTAACGGTCTGATCGTAGATCAAAGATCCCTGTGGTGAGTTTTGGCTGTCGAAACAGTGTTGATCGAAAAGACAGGGTTTAAGCTGCATAATCTTGATCAAAAGGCTCTAACCCTTTTGTCTGCCGGTAATCAAATTTGGATAGCAGCTTCATGAGACATAAATATTCATTCTGTACGGTGTGGTTTGTGATCGGAGCATTCTTCAGAGAGATACACTACTGGAACAGTAGCCTTGAGTTTGATTCCTCTATCTCTCTCCTCTTATTTGATATCAAATTGTGATTATTGTCAAGAATTGAATTTCTTGATGATGTTACTCTATTAAATCCCTTAATAGAGTTAGGGAATTGTTGTAGACTTAGAATTTGATTTATAGTGAAAGTTTTTTTGTGGACAACGGTCCTATGGTTTTTACTCCTTAAATTGGGGAAGTTTTTCACATTAAAAGTTGGATTGTCTTTTTGTGCATGTGTGAACTGCTTGGTTGTTTGCTACATATAATTATTGCATGATTGTGTTATATTTAATTGGTTCCTATTGAGTTCACACACAAATAGAGAAAATTTGTTTCGTTATTTGTTTCGCTGTCAAGCTTTCTCCCATTATGACAAATGTCCATTTATTTCTTGTGTCTAGGTTTCAGCCTTCTCGTCTTCCAAACAACACTATATCCTACTGTAGAGAGGCTTCTTGGTCCAGTAACGGTAGCACGCATTGCAGGGGTAAATTTTGGATACTTTGTGGCTTTTGGTTTGCTTTTCAAAATTTCAATTAATGCTTGTCTTTTTACGATTGTGATCCTAATTATTGTGCATGATTTCAATTGTGCAGGTTTTATCCATACCTCTTTTGTCATGTTACACTTATATAGCAATGTTAACGGGTTTCACTGGTGTGCTCCTCATAAATTGTGCTTCTGCAATCAAGAATATTTTATCGGTACGTACGTATAGTGCTTTTATATCCACAGAGATTATGTATACGTCCTTTCTAAAATGGGCAAAGATTTTCTATTTTTTTTTTCTTTTTTTTTACTAAGTTTTTTATAATTTATTGACACATCAACATAAAAAATAGTGGATGATAAATATTATTTCGTTTTTTTCTTTTTCATATTACTTAAATTTAAACTCTTCTTATAAAAAGATTAGCATAAACAAGAAGTTAATAAAGAATCTTTACCCAATCCGGTTGTACTACAGCTTTTATACTTTGTTTCAGGTTTATATTTACTTATTTCCTTTATACATGTCTATATGTAGGTGTCTATTATAACCGGAACATTCATTCTGCAAAACCAAGCAGTGGTAGATTTCCTCTTCGGGTTCAATTCATTTAATGTTATGCTTTCAGTTCTTCATTTTTGTTTTTCCAATGTTTTGTTTTATACATATATATATTCGAGTTTAATTCACCAAGTATGACACAACAGGACCAGCATCAAAGAGGAGCTGCTAATGGAATTTCTATGACTGCAATGTCGTTTTTTAAAGCTGTTGGTCCAGCAGGAGGCGGTGCTCTGTAAGTGTGACCTCGATTTCATTAACTTGTTTTCACTTTTAAAATATTTTTTCAGCTAGTTATATTATAAATGGATCTAGGTTGATCCCTTTAAAGTTCTACAGACATGAGTCTTATCACATTGGGAAGATTAAGAGTGCACATTTTTTCTAGTAGCTCTGAGAATCAACTAGCTAACTATAGTATTTAAGCATTCTTTTAACTTATCTACTTATTTACAAGATCGATGGACTTGTCATATAGATCTAGTCCAAACACAAATGCATAACACTTTCGGATAGCTAGATAACAAATTCAAATATAATCGTGTGGATATATTCAAACTTTTGTCTGATATTAATCTGAAATTGCTATAGCATTTTGTTAAATTCTATTATTGTTCAGTAATTCCATAATTTGGATTCTTGCAGACTTTCTTGGTCACAAAAGCGTCAACATGCTGCTTTTCTCCCAGGTAAGACACTATGGAATATCGTAACTAAGAGTTCTTGTTGGCCAAATTATAAAAGTCAGTTGTATAGTGCTTGCATGTGATATTCTTGGAGGTGTCTGTTTCATGTGGTTGTTTAAAGATTTAAAATGATTTTTGACAACTTATTCTACATGTGAAATGAGGAAAAAAGAACTAAATAAAAGAAGATAATTTCAATTTTTTGTTATGAGTTTTTACACCAATTTTTTGTTTATCTCCCAAATTTCTTTTAGGTATATTTTGTGTTTTCCACCTTAAAATCGTGAATGCAGATTTTATTCATGTTTTTTCCCATGACATAGCCAATATCTAACTAAATGATGAGTAGGTTTGGTGTGAACGCTGGATCTAGTAGTTTCACTAGGGTCACCAATGGTGCATCAAGTAAAAGTTTTAGGGTTTTTTTTTTTCTTTTAATCTAAAAATTGAATAATCATGAATGTTATTAAAAATTGAATAGTTACTAAAATATAAAATCTTGAAAACTTATTTTTTTCTTCTAATATTTGAATATACATGTCATTTATATTTTTAAGAGGAAAACATATGAAAACAAATACTTTACATTTATATTCTTATAATTAGTAATTGTCATGTACTTTTCTTTTAAATTATATTTGTAGCTAAAAACAAATCATTAAATAAATCCTAACCAAATTTATCTAAACAAATAATAAAGATTACTGCAACATATGAAAAATGATAATTTGTAGGATATTAATGAAGATAAAATTGAAAATATGTATCTTTTACAAGGATAGTTATGAAAAAAATCTATTTTAATTATAACTAAGTGATTAGGTATTAAGCGATAAATTAAAATTTTTAAATTTTAAATTTTAATTTTTTTTAGTAATTTTAAGTTATTTAACTGCTTAAAGAAAAACAAAAATGTCTTAATAAGTTTAATTTTTAAACTCATTAAGTGATAAATTGAAAAGAAACAAATAACCCCTTACACTCTAGCATTACTACTAATGAACCTTGAACTGGCCTCATCAATGTTGTAATGGTATCCTATAGAAACAAGCATGCTTCAATTTTTCATCACTTTCTAGTTGGATGCATGAATTCCTAGCTTTCTAGTTGCAATGAGTATGATATTGGGGTATTGATATGACTTGATGTAGGATGGATCAAGGAATTAGACCAAAGAGAGATTAGAATTTCTTAAATATTTAGTGATGTTCTTGCTAGATTTATGTTCGTCATAAACTTGTACATGTCTATCACACAAGGATTCAAAATGTGCATTAGGAAGTGCTTAGTTGCAATCTAAAATGGTAAAGTTAAGAAATTCAATTATCATATAGCACTACAAAATTCAAAATTGTATATTAGGATTCAGATTATTACGGTTTCATCCATAGGATAGTATTCTATTAGTATAATTTGCCGATTTCTCAATTTGTAATGGTAGATGATGGCACAAAGATTTTCTTATCTTAATTTTTTTTTTTTTAATTCTAGTACATATTTTCTTTGTTTTCTATTTGTCGAAATATAAGTAAGACTAGTAAGTGATCTTAAATTAAAGCTAATTCTGCATGAAATCAAAGGGCTTAGCAGCTAAAGTTTAATTGCAGGTGATCAAATGGTCTTCTTCGTTCTCAATGTGGTTGAAGCGATTGGTGTGCTGATGACATTCAAACCCTTTCTTGCAACGTCATGATCAGAGACCGATAGAACTATTTTATATATATATTAAGCATAGATTTGGGAAATAGAGATAAGTGATTATTTGTTAGGCTTAAACATCATTAGTGTGTAACAATTCCTTTAAATGGAATACTATTAATTAATTATGATTGTTTTTCAAGTAAAACCTCTTCATGAGGCATTAGGTTTTGCTTGAGATGTATGTAATCAATTTTGTTGGCAATAGTTGGTATGAAAATTTTGTTATATAGTAGTTAATGTGCTGATAGAATATATATGTAAGGCTCAAATCCAAATAAATCCAAGAAAATAAATTGAGTTCAAAATGAAATCAATTAATGGGTCCAATTTAAGTGCAAGTTCAATTATGGTCCAAGAGGTAGAAAATGGAATAATATATTTATATACGAGTTAATGGACCGAGTCAGTGTATCAATGAAAATGAGTTAGGGGATCAATTTTTTATTGAGAGAGAGCGTGGGCTGCTTGATAAATTAGTTAATTGGTAAAACCGGTGGCCGTGCAAAGATTAAGAAAATAAGAGCTGGCGTTTGTGAATATTTTATATATTCAATATATGGGGTTAACAAAAAAATGTAAAGATTTTTTATTCGTTCAATTTATAAATATAAAACGATTATAAGATTTACGATGATTTTGCAAAAGAATTTTTAAAAACTTCAAATTTCAATCAGAAAGACGTCAATTTTTATGAGATTTTCCTGAACTCAAGAAGGTAGTTGGGATAAGTCCTTTCAATACAAATATTTTCTTGATTGTTAACACTATTGTTTATTATTTACTCGAGGTAATTTTGTTTTGATAGTCGAAGTTAGGGGGAAATGGCAAAAAACAGTTTGTCTAATTAGTCGTTTTGCTCCCTCTATTTTCATAATTGCCTAAAATCGCTTTTACCGTCAATTATTTAATAGAAATGTTAGTCTGACAATGACAAAAACCAAAAAGTTGAATTTGCAGTTACTGTACAATTATAATTACAATTACAATATGAAAAAATTATTTTACCCTCACATCTAACCATTGCATGTTATAATTCTAGAATGGTAAATAAATACTTTAAACTTTGATATTAAAATAGTTTGAACAAAAAATTATATAAATAAAATAAACATTCATCTCCTTTCTATCAACTTTTCTGGTTCTTTTGTTCTTCTCTAAAAGAAAATGGAGTAATTAACTCCATCTTTGAAGACAGAGCTTGAAAAAATTGAAAAAACAAAAAACAAAATCAGATATGGCGCCGAGCCAACTTCCACCAACACCGAATCTCTTTGAGTTTGAGCAAAAACCTATAGTTGTAAACTGTGTTTGAATGTTAAACTGATTGTGTATAGACTGTTTAAATAGGCAAATCAAAGACTATTTAAATCATTTTGCTTGGTTAACTACAAGAAGTTTGATGTTTGGTTGTCATGGCCTCTTATAAAGGCACTTGAACCCTGCTATGGTTGTAGACTTACAAGTTTATCAATAAACATTGACAGTGGTTGGTTAGCTATAAGAAAGTTCGGTGTAGTTAAAACTTTTCTTTTAAAGTTGTATTTCAAGTGAATGTTTTTGTCTATTGGCCGAATGAATAGAAAAAAATGTGTTTTCAATGAGTTCACTAATGAAGTTATTATCACAAGCTTATTCATTTTATTTGCATTGAAAAATATGTGTTTTTAATTCTCAATTGCCAATATTATGCAGTTGTAGAATGTGCCTTTAGTTTGGCTGGGACCATGCTTGGATACCATTCAGTTAGAGTGCTGCTTCCAAAACTGCAATTGCTCCTATTAACCCAACATTTTTGCCAAGGGTGACTTCATTATTATAATTATTGTTATTGTTCATATATTATATAAGTTAAGTCCTGGTTGGTGCTGCTGTTGAAACTTTTCTTGTCACTTGGCCTTCTAATGTTATCATGGCTTCCAGTCTGAAGATGAACCGTGATATGTGCTCAAGAACTATTTACTGTACAAATATTGACAAGAAGATAGTTTTTGATGTTGCATATTATTTTAGCATGTACTGAGCAACTGTATGTGGAAATTTATCATGACTTGTTCATTTGTTTGATGTAGATTACCCAAATAAATCTCAAACTCTTCTTTGAATCATTTTGTAAATTGTGATTAAAAGAAATAAATTAAATAAGTCCTGGTTGGTGCTGCTATTGAAACTTTTCTTGTCAATTGGCTTCCGGTCTAAAGATTGAGATGTGTTCAAGAACTATTTATTGTACAAGTATTGACAAGAAGATAGTTTCTGATGTTACATATTATTTTAGCATGTATTGAGCAACTGTAAGTGGAAGTTTATTGTGACTTATCATTTGTTTGATGTAGATTACCCAAACAGATCTCAAACTGTTCATCGAATCATTTTATGAATTGTGATTAAAAGAAATAAAATCATTATTAAATGAGTCATGGAACTTTTTTTTTTTTTGAATACATGAATTGTACCTGGGACAAACCCAGAGGACGATCGGGACCAACTGAGATAGGACATTGGGGCACAGCCCGGATGACAACTCCCAATTGGGAGGGATCAACACACCCAGAGACGGGTGGAGAGAAACTCACACGAAGGTGGGGGATCAACCCACACATATGATGAGAGCTAAGAGTATATATTGATATTATAATAATTATTATTATATGATATAATATATATATATATATATATTTGGATGTTAGGGAGGGGTGTCGAACCCATGCCCCTAACAATGGAGGCATGGGTGGTTGCTGGCGCCAACCAAGTGACAATGAGTCATGGAACTTGTGAAATAAGCTCATAAGACTTAATAAATGAGTCCATTTAAATTTAAAAGTCCATGAGTTTTATGATAAAGTTTTCTTTTTCCTAATCATAATCATTTTCTTCCCTTCTTCCATCAGAAACTCAACACTCAAAAATCAAAATCAAATCAAGAGTTAAAAATAAAACAATTTTACAAGCCTAGATATCCGTCAATTGAGAAATAAAGGTCTCCATTAAATATCCATAGTGTTAAGCGATCTCCTTTAATGGAGATCTCGATATCCATGGAGGAAATTTGGATCTGGACCCAAATCTCCATTTATTGATGAAGGTCATCTCTAATCTCTTTCATAATTACCATATTGATCTCCATGGAAGAGATCAACTTTATCTCCAATGGAGGACCTTCGCAAATTATTATTTTCTGAATTTTTAATTCTTAAAATTATTTTATTATTTTTTACATTTAAATAAAAATACATACTAAATAATTTATTAAATGGTCAACTGTTAATTCTAATGGTTGCTAAATCTAACAACTAACTAAATTAAAGAGGTGATAGATTGATATTTCGCGTTTTGACATATGGTGGTGGAAAACTGTACTTACATAATACTCCTTTTGAATTTCCTTCACCTTTATTGTATTTGAATTTTGCTTGGAAATACGTGGGACAAAACATTAGCAAAACATATATAATAATCTTCTAGACTATAGTGTTAAAGATAAGCTTTATTGACAAAATTCAACGAGAAAAAATCTCGTCGAAGGAAAAATAAGTATAGTACACATATGTTTATTCATAAATTTGCTCCCCACGTGCAATTTTGTAGTAGACAGAGTTGACACATATCAATGCCACATAGTAATTTCTCAAGCATTGACCTTGGTAATATTTTAGAAAATAGATATACAAAATTTTATTTGTAGAATAAATATGTATAATATCAATTCGTTAATTTTGCCAAAGCTCATAACTATAGGAAACTTACGGAGAAGTGTGTTTGGTTCTACTTTTATTGATGTATCATCTTCTAATTTGACACTACAGGTTGCATTATCTTCAAAAGTTGGTGTTGGCATGTCTATAGTTGATATGAGTCCACAAGTATCTTGAATATATTAAATAACATATTTTAAGCAAACACATTCTTAATTTATTTCATGGATTGCCAGGATTTCATAAATGATTAGAGGAAGCAACAATTAAGTTTGTTTTGACTTTTGAGGAAGTAACAACTAAGTTTGTTTTGTAGAGTGTCATGAGATTGTTACGTCATTATAAGTAAAATCATATCCCTTTCGTGAACAGGGTTAATGAGGATCTTCATTGCCAATGGTTGGAGATGGAGAGTGTGTGGAGATCCAAGCTCAAGTTGAATCTCCATAGTAAAGTTAGCAGGTGGAATGTAGAGAATGAGATTGAATCTCCATTTCTTTTCCTTTTTCTTTTTTTTTTCACCTTTTTTATTCTTTTGATCTTCCCCATCCATATAAGATATTAATGGTGCAATGCTTTGCCAAGCTAACTCAAGCACATGAACAGCCCGCACCTATACTCCATGAATACATCAAACTCCTAACGACTTTAAAATGAATATACCCTTTTTAGTTACAATTAAAACCGTAACTTATTTTACTTATAATTATATTTCTGTAATACAAAATTTTTAAAAGCTAAATTCAATTTAATTTAATAAATATAACTGTCAATGAAAATCTTACATTTTCAAAACAAAAAGAAATGAAAATTCCAGTGACGTGATTAACACTATTGTTGTCACCGCCACCGCAACCCACCACCTATATCTCCACTGCCTCCGTCGGAGCAAACAAGCAGCTTATAATACACCCACTAGCTTTATTTCTTGGAGGGTCAATGCACCGTAGATTTCACTGAATTGCCTATAAGAATATATATGCTTCTTCACACAGAATATCACTCGCCTTCGCTCAGAATAGGGACTATGAGTGGTTTCATTTGTGCAAGATAAACGATCGCCCACCTAACAAACCAAAGGAACAACACAGTGATAAGAACGGGAATGAACATGAAAAAAATTGATCAATGAACATACAGACATGTTTATTTCCTAAATCAGCATAATCCCGGAAGTACAAAAACATACTTGTAGAGGTTCATTTCCTAGTTAGCAAAATTTTACCCCATATTGGACAGTTTTCAATTGGTCATATGCTCTGTTTTCCAAGAGAGTCTATGTTCCACATAATTCAATATGAAGACATCGCTTGTACAAGTACCAAGAGTTAGAGCATGTTAAGTATCGAATAAGAGGAAATATAAAAGTTTATCACATATGGCAGAAACCTAATCTTCCAGAGTTGTAATTGTTAGTTGTATATGGAGGATTTGCAAAAAAGATCCCTGGGTTTGACCCCTTTTCGAAAACAATCCTCTCCTTTTGAATTTAGAAAAAAAAAAAAAACACTTTCTATAGGGGTATCACTACACAATGATTGTTGGGTGGGGGATGGGGGGGGTTTCAACTAAATTTCTTAAGTATAGGGTGGTTTTGGTATAAATTAAAGGGGTTTTTACCTAAACTTTAAATTAAAAGGTTGTTTTTAAAAAAAGTCAAACGGCAGCGGTTTCTCCAAAGCTCCTGTCACATATTTTCGCCATCCATTGCTAATTTGCATAATTAATAATTGCATCATGAAATATAAAAGTAATTCTCTCTGAAAAATACAGTGCAAAAGGTTTTAACATCAAAACTGCTCCTCTAAGATAATGACACACAGCTACCTCCACAATTTAACTATTGCAATGACACACTTTACCAAGGACATCCTTAAAAACTTTTGTACAAAGAAACCAACTGATAAGATCGGAAAATTATTCACTCTCAGAAGTTCCTTATGGGCACATCAGCAGGCAAATACGAATAATATGAAGAAATTTGAGCTTCTATAAAATTTGAGAATTCTGGATTCAGGTATGAAAGAACATCAGGTTTAAACTAACATCTACTAACAAATAACATGACAGAAGTATGAAAATCAAATATGGTTTGTCAGTAGTTACCATACACAATCACACAATCAGACATGCTAGAAGTTTACCATTTATTTCTTATTTTAAATTCCAAAATATGACTTGAAACTGAATACCAGAAAATATACACCCAATGCTCAATAACCAAACTGCTTATGTAGGGCATCAATATTAAACAAATTTACTAGAACTGACAAGAGAACAAACACATCTAAAACTTACATCATCCAACAGCAGACTGTTGCCGTAATAACCAATGTTAGATGGAACCTGCATTGCAGAACATAGATTAGCCAATTCACATAAAGAATAATTATCATTCTACAAACGCAAATTGAATACAAATCAGTAATAAATAACCATAAGAAATCTCCTTTTATCTAAAAAATTTAAATTTTCTGCTTAAATCAAAACTAGGCACTAAACTATAGTCCATAGAAGAACACTTGAATTAGTATGTCCACACAAGAACATTTTATGATACATATAGATATCATTAACGAACATGCACAACACAAATTGTAGATTACATTACACAGTGCAACTATCCGAAAACGAAACAACAATTCAATTTCTACTGCCAGATATTATAGCCTCAACCTTAAAACTATAATCCAGCCACTTTCTTCCAAAATTTATAGTCAATTCAATAGCCAACGAGCCAGAAACGATAACATAACATCAAAAAAGAAAAAAAAAAAAAAAAAAAAAAAAAAAACTAAGGTCTGGTTTAATTTGTCATATGAGAGTATCAATTACTTGTCACACTCATGAAAGCGTCTAATTATGCGTATAAAACAAACACATTTAAGAAAAAAAGGATTTAAAGAACAAATTTTGATTAAAACAATAATAGCTGACACAAACAAAGAGAAAGAGAGAGAAGGAAAAAGACATACAGATTAGCAGAGGTTCCTCTGTTGCAGCAGATTCCGGTACAAAGAGACGCAATGACTCCAATAGCTACGAAGATTAGAGTTGTTACTAAGAAACCCATCTCGATCTGATTTTTTTTTTTTTTTTTTTTTTTTTGAGAAGTAGGGTTTGAATTCGATCAATAAATAAAATAGAAGAACAAAATAAATCGATGGAGTCTTGCTCGGAAGATCAACGCTTTCGTTGTCTTGGAGCACTGGTAGTTGTCACGCACGTTTTTGGGCCTAATATCGACCCAATTTTAATTACACTTTCTTAATTTTATTTTAAAAAGCAGTTTTATTTTATTATTATTATTTTTATATATATACAAGTCTCCTGATATCAGCTCATTTGTAAGAGCAAATATTCAACCTAATATCACTTTACAATTGAAAAATGAATAATGATACTTTTGATGAAAAAAAAAATGATAAGTTATCTAAAAATTTTATTTTTATGAACTACTATAATTTTAACTAAAAAATGAGTAACATTAAATTATCTAATTTTTTTTTATTTCATGTATCAATTACTATTTATTTTTTAGTAAGTTTCAATACTATTCAAACTTTAGACAAAAAATAAATTAGTTATAAAAAAATATAATTATTTATTTTTAAAAATGGTTTTAACATTTTTATTAAAGATAATTATAAATTTATAACATTTTTTTAAAAGTAATTACAATAATTTTTAAAAAATAATTTTAAAAATTTTGGTTTGTTAAAATTGATTTTAATATTTTTAGCTAATTCAAAAATAAGTTTCTTAATAAAAATCAAAATTAATTTAATCCATTGATTTTAAGTTTACATCAAATTCGATTTTATGTTGTATTAAATAATATTTTAATTCAATCTAATGCAGCCTAATTCAATTGACTATCTTAATGTAAGAAAAAATAGAAGACGGAATTTTTTTTAATAATTATCATAAAAAAAAAATCAAAAAGAAAAGTAAATAGGAGGCCTAGGTGCCTCTTGGACCTCGATTGACGTGGAAGTCCCAGGTCCCCACCTTCTAAATGGACCATTGTGGAGCATCGCACGACGATCCGTGCAAAATGTAGACCTGCGTGTGGAGGAGCGGATCATCACGTGAACAGTGGGCTCCCCCACACATCCACTTCCATCACAGCTGGAGGTGATTTTTTATTCTTTTTTAAATTTTACGAGAAAAACAATAATTTACAAGAAATAACGATATAGCGCCTTCCAATCATACCCCCCACTCACTAAAAAGGCAGAAAGGCAGGGTGAGTGAGAGTAGAAAAACCAATTTTAATTTTTAAATGTAATATTACAATAGATCAGGTAGCTCGTCGTAATTCTCCCTAAAAATTAATTAAAAGGATAAATATTGAAACAATACTTCCTAACCCCTGTCTCCATAATTTGATAGTTAAACCTTTGGATTGAATTAAGGGACATTTTTGGAAGACGATGTTGAAATCAATGAACTAGTGGGTGTGGTCCGTCTTTTCGCAGCCGCAGAGTGCATACACCAACCGCAGCACAGTATTGCATTTTGCAGCGAACGAAGAAGAAGATAATAAACAACGCGACGTCGTTTTCCCGACTTGTTTTTTTCTCTTCAGGTGCGTACGCCAGATCACACGTTATCGTTGAATGATCTCTCGAAGCAGTTTCATATCTTTATTTACTGTGTATTGATCGATTTTAGCTTCAATTAGTTTCAATCGCATTCAAATATTCAAAACCCTTATTTGGAAAAATCACGCATTGTTTTCCAGTTTTTGTTGATAATTTCGGTTCTTCTTGATGTTTATTGGCTGAAAGTGTAGGGATTGTGGTAAATAGGGTGTTGATGAAGATGACATCAGTGTGTCCTTTTGTCAAGGCGTCTCGTCCCGACGATGCTTCGTCGAGGAAACTGGCTGAGAACTCGAGTAAACACCAGGCAGAGCATGATGCTGCTGCCAAGGCGAAGAAAGATTCGACGGAAAGTGCGGCCAAGTGCCCGTTTGGATACGATTCTCAGACCAAGAAAGAGTCCAATGAGAGTGCCGCGCTTTCTCCCAAGTGCCCCTTTGGATACGATTCTCAGACGTTTAAGCTTGGCCCACTTAGTTGTTTGATTTGCCAAGCGCTTCTCTTTGAGAGCAGCAAATGTGTACCTTGTTCTCATGTATATTGCAAGTAAGCCAATTATAGGAACATCTTGTTTCGTTTTCGTTTTTTATGTCTTTTGCATACTGATTGTTAGTCTTATGAAACTTTGTTAATTGAAATTATCAGAGCATGTATATCACGCTTTAAGGACTGCCCACTGTGCGGGGCTGACATTGAGAGGATTGAAACTGACACGGATCTTCAGAATACTGTTGAGCGCTTCATTGAAGGCCATGCGAGAATCAAGAGGCCTCATGTTACTTTGGAAAAAGAGGAAGATGTAGGGGGCGAAAATAAAAATGTGATATACGAGGATGTTTCTATGGAGAGAGGAGCTTTCTTGGTTCAACAAGCCATGAGGGTTAGTTTGGCTGGTTACCTTGCCGTTGCTATGCTTCTCAACTTTTCTCTGAAATGAGTTTATTGGAACTTGCAATTTTGAGTAAATTGATGTCGTGCCACTTTAGTTATGATTATATTACCACTCTACCTCCTGCCCCTCGAAGTTCTTCTCGAAAGACTTCATTAATAAAATGATGGTCTATCGTCTATCAGTCAGAAATCAAAAATCATAATAGTCATTGAGGTCTTTCTTGCAGAGAAATCTGTTCTTGAAATGCTTTTTCCTAGCAACATTTGTTCATATAGCTGAAAATATAGATTACAACCTACCAAGCTGTTTTTCTTGATTGCATCTATTGCTTTTCATTGACAGGCATTTCGTGCCCAAAATGTTGAAAGTGCCAAATCAAGACTTAGTCTCTGTGCAGAAGATATTCGTGGTCAGATAGATAGATTGGGCAATACATCAGAGTTGTGTTCACAGCTAGGAGCAGTTCTTGGTATGCTTGGTGACTGCTGGTATGTCATCTCTCTATCCATCAATACACTTTTGAAATGTTGCTTTTTAAGATATGAGATCTATATATTAAAAAAAAAAAAAAAAGAGAGAGATTTATAATGCTGTGTTGTTTTTCCAAGTAAAATCTAATTCTGTCATGTTATGATGCAGTCGAGCAATGGGTGATGCCGGTGCTGCAGTTGCTTATTTCCAAGAAAGTGTTGACTTCCTCATGAAATTGCCAATCGATGATTTGGAGGTTGTAGAATTACTGTTACTTCACATTGGCTTTTTTTTGCATGATATAACCATGTGACCCTAATCGTTTGGGATCTTCTTGTTCTCCAGATCACACATACACTTTCCGTTTCACTTAACAAAATTGGAGATCTAAAATATTATGATGCAGACCTGGAAGCTGCCAGGTCTTACTATTTCCGTTCCTTAAATGTGCGTCGTGATGCCATCAAACATCGTTCAAATGTTCCCTCCCAGGTCAGTTACCTTTTATCACATGACCTTTTTTCTATTACAAATAATTATTTATTTGTACCTTGGAACATTGTAACTATAGGATGCAATGTCTTGTTGTTTGATCACATCGGTTTGAAAATTACCCTTTTAAATTAGTTTTTAGATCTATAAACTCTTCCAGCTTTGATCGATAAGTCATGTCAGAGGTATATTTGCAAGATTGATTTAATCTTCTATTCTGGATTTCTTTTTTCTTCTTAATGTTTAAAATTGAATTTTGATTTTTATATTGAAACATATAAAATGATGTGGTGTTTGGCTAGTTTCTTAAATACTTGAAAATTTATGAGGCTGATAGTGCAATGTATGGTAACATGAACAGAACCTAAGACTATACTAAATTGCATAATTATTTATAGTTTTCCACTTTTCCTTTGTTCATCCCAATATTTCTTATATACTATAAACAAGGTGTGTGATTTGTCACATTTCTCTAAAATAGAGAGACTGTTTAAATATACAAATCTAATACATAAATAAATAACAACAACCACTCTCTCTATTTTAGACTTCCTAAACCCTTACACTCTCTAAATCCCTTCCAAATTGCTATTGGTAAATCAAGAATGGAGGATTCTCCTGGCTGTTCTTCATCTTCTTTTTTTTCTTCATTTTCTATTACTATTTCTAGTTTTCTTCATGTCTTCAGACTTGATCACTGAATTCAGTTTCTTGGACTTGCTGATCAGGTGCTAAAGTCTTAATATCAAGTGATTTCTTTTTTCTTCTTAAACAAGTAGTTCGGGTGACTTGTGATGTGTACTGGTAGGATTTTCTAAAACATTTGAAGTGTTTGGGCTGTTTCACTCAGACTCTGACCCCTCACTTTTGTTGTTTGACTTTGAAGGAGATTTAGTGACATTAGAGCTCTCTTGACCCGTACTAGGAGACTCTAGATTAGGCTGAGTGAACTGAGAACTGTTTTGATCAGTTTGTGGACACTCTAACAAAAATTGACTAAGACTTGAAGGTCTTATGTTTTCCCAAAATTGCAATTCATGAGCTCTCTCTTTCTCCAGAGTTCTAGACTGAGAGAAATATGGCTGAGTTTCCATGAAGGTCACATCCATTTATACATAAAATTTCTTTGTGACAGTGGAATAACTCTTATAATCCTTTTGGGTAGGAGAATACCCAACAAACACACATTTGACAGCCTTAGGATCGAGTTTGCTATGGAGACGTCGATGAATGTGTACAAACGCAGTACATCCAAGGATTTTACTAGGCAAATGTGACATAATTCTGTTGTTAGGGTAAGTGTTTGACAAAACTTGACAAGGTGTTTTATAGCTCATGATTCTTGAAGACAGCCTATTGATTAAATATGCTGCTGTTAAAACAGCTTCACCCCAAAAATTTTTGGGTACATTCATGGCTAGCATCAAGGACCTAAACACTTCTAATATATGTCTATTTGGTCTCTCAGATACTCCATTTTGTTATGGAGTAGCGACACAGAAGCTTTGATGAATAATTCCCTCTTTTTCCAAGTAATTATACTGTGTTGAACTAAAATATTCCTTGGCATTATCAGTTCTTAATACATGAATTTTTACTTGGAATTGAGTATTTACTTAATCTCTTTATTTTCTAAAACACTGTAAAATAAAAATAGTAATTACAGCTGAGAAAACTAACTTCAACAAGGTGCTTATAAATTTTAATTTACTAAACAATCTAAATGAAGACCTAATAACTCCAAATTGTTTTGATATGCTGGATTTACAGAACTTATTGCTGCTTTTAGTCTATCCATGCTTCCTATGATGAAAACTTAATGATGCAATTTTAGGATTATATGAACATTAGCACTAAAAATCTTCTTTCATTGCTACATCACTATAGGGCCTTGTAAATTTAGTACCTTTAGGGATTCTTGCATCCATGGAGAGTTGAGATATAACCTAGTACTTACTGTTGCCATCTGCGCAACTTCGTACTCCAGGAGTACTGTTTTAACCCATGGGGTGAGTTGAATGGTATAACTTTTTTGGACCAAGCATCTCCAAGGTTCAGATTCCCTTGAGGCTATGTACTCAGGATATTTTATGCGACTTTTTTGACTGCTGTAGTTGTTAGTTCCAGCAGTAGTCCCATTTTAGAGCGCGGTAAATAAAGATACTTTGGAGGAACAAGAGTTCAGTGGGGAATGTATTGTTCTTATTGTTAGTAAAAACGAATTTAAGAAGTTTTAACTTTATTCTTTTTCCTGAAACTGAAGAAATTGTAACCTAACTATTCGTTCTTTTAGAAACCTCACTACTAATAATGCAATATATATGATTGGAATTTGGAATGTACTGTAATACTGGTCAAATTTAGTAAAAAGAAGTGATCTTTTGAGTTAATTGACACCAACAAGGGTTAAGATCATAGCAAAAATGAAGTTAGTTCTTTGGTGGTTTTGTTTCCACTTTTAATGGAAATCTACCCGCCTGTGAAGGGATCTTTTCCTTGGGAATAGTTGATTCTTGTTTAAACCATGGATTCTTGCAATGCTATCTGTATTTCTTCTTTTTCAGTTTTTGTCCGAGTCTCTTCATCCTTTGAGGAAAGATCTGTAATGATATAAATTTTTCCAATTTAATAGCATGAACGGATCCCTTGGATCTGCTCAAAAACTGATTATTTTCTATTGAGTTGAATGGGCTATTATAGAGACCAATATTGACTCTTCTGGTTTGCCTTCATTTGGAAACTAATCTAAGATGTGTGATAAATTATGGTACAATTCCTGTACCCAACTCCCAAAATTGAACTGCAAGCCATTCAAAGGCAATTTCTGGTAGGGAATGGTCACCACTTTCTCTGTCTAAGATTTGTATTTGTATCTTATTAGGACCTTTCTAACCAATCTTCACTTTGAATGATATTAGTTGAAAAATGAATTGACGTGTGAATGTCTAGTTAGTCCTCAAGGGGATAATCCAGTTCCCTAGGTCTTTCACATCGGAAGTAAAAGGTCTAGGGATCAATCCTCCTCAATTAACCTTAGAAAGGGAATTTAATTGATGTTTGTGAATGGGGTGGGATGAGATGTGTTAAAGAAAACAAGAAATACTGAACACCTAGTTTATCATTCTCTTTAATCTTTCTCTCCTAACGCTACTTTGTTCAATTCATATTTTCCACTGGTTCTCTTCTGTAAATACAATACAATACTCAAAATTTAATATGCTATTATAATATATCAAGTTAGGTCCAAAAAATGGCTGGATGTTTTGACCTGAATTGTTACAATTTTGTTCTGTTCCGTTTCTGTGGTTGCAGGTTTTGGATGTGGCTGTTTCCCTCGCAAAAGTTGCAGATGTGGACAGGAATCTTGGTAATGAGAATGTGGCAATTGATGGTTTTCAGGAAGCCATCAGATTGCTTGAATCTTTGTCTTTGAAACCTGATGAAGCTGGTCTGGAGCAACGGGTTAGTAACTGTTCTTGATATCAATTTGTTGTTAAGTAATTTGGATTCTTTGAATGGGTATTTTGACAGTTTCTTTTCTATCTTACAGCGACTTTCGGTGCTGGAATTCCTTAACAGCCAGCTTGCAGAGAAACAACCTGATTCAACTACCTGAAGTCAGGTC
The DNA here is from genome assembly GCA_022984855.1 of Dimocarpus longan. Taxonomy (NCBI): domain Eukaryota; kingdom Viridiplantae; phylum Streptophyta; class Magnoliopsida; order Sapindales; family Sapindaceae; genus Dimocarpus; species Dimocarpus longan. The sequence goes on along the minus strand of CM041015.1, from coordinate 20,673,924 downwards.
CTTTAAAATCTGGAAAGATATTAACTGAAATAAAATAGCCTGTTTTTGTGTACATATGCCGAGTGATAAGCTGAGTCTAGCCTACGCAGTTTCTAGGGGATTAAAAGCTTTCATGAGGAGTGAATGGCTAAGGCAGTCCTGAAATATTAGTGCTGGCCGTGGCTTGAGCGTGCAAAGCCTTTTTTCTCTTGTATCAAGAAGAGAACTTAATTTTGTGGCTGTGGTCCATTGGCATATTTCCTCTCAAGTGTTGGGTATCGTTCTTTGCATGGCCCCAAAACATATGTACGTAGATAATGTTACTTTCCTGTGATTCGTCAACTGGTATTGTTGTAGTTGCACTTATTATCGATTGACTATAATGAACTTAAAGTCTGAATGATGTATTATCATGTTGAAATAAAAAGAAAAAAACAATAAGCGATCCACTACAAGTGTTGAATTTATTATTAATTCATTATTTATGGCTTGTATTAAGGGATAATGGATCTATTGCATTACAAAATTTGGAAGCAACGGTTTGTTTCTTTGGAAGAAGACGAATCTTTGAAAAGACATTGTTCATTGAAAGGCTGATGGGTCTATGATTGTCAAATAATGCACCCTCTTTTAATCATTGTACTTGGTGAGCAGAGAGAAATAGCAAGTCGGGTGTGAAAGTTGGAGTTCGTGATTATCTTGATTTGGGTTGATTATAATCTATAGCCATATGAATTTTTATGAAGTATATAATTAATGTCGAACAAAACAACTAAGCCCAACTAACTCGGAACAAGATCAAACTGTGTTAGAAGGGTAAAAGCCCCTGATACCTCTAATTAATGACGGCTTTTGTTAAATATGACATTATTACATTCTTGGCTTTTATTCTTTTAGGGTGCATTGTTATACACGAGATTAGATTGGATTGAATTACGTTTAAGAGATACGATGATTGGATTGAATAGGATAATATTAGATTGAATTAAATTAGTATTGTGATATTTGTTGTGCTGTTAGGATTGGATTATTAATAAAATATATTAAATTAATTTTAAATACAATAAATATTTAAAATATAAATAGTTAATAAAATAAATAAATAAAAAGAGAAAATAAAGGGAATTTAATATTTAATAATTAAAAAAAAAAAAAAGGAGATGAAAAGGATGGTAGAATTAATTTATCCCACTCTAATTGGATAAAAAAAGAGGTGAAATTATATTTTGTTTAATCCTACCTTCTCAACAAACATGGGTTATGACAAAAATTTTATCCAATTTCATCCTATCTACCAACAAACAGACCCTTAATCATACTAGACTAGTAATTTGCACTTCTATGACACGTTAATTGGCTTGGGAAATTTAAGCCTTGGTGCCCTCCTACCAAAATCTATAAAATTCAAATATGAGAAATAAAAAGTTATAAATCAAAGTTAGAGAGAGGATTGATGGAACTTTAGAGAGAGTGACAAAGGTCAAAAATAGTGAAGATGAGGTGTTCTTTTGTCTTAACGTCTAATCAATAGTTTGAGTTATAATAGCATCTAAATTTGTAAATTTTTTATTATGCTCGTTTTGAAATATGATAAAAACTTCTCCCCTTTTTCTTTCAAGTTATTTGGTTCAACATATCAAGATCGGTAAATCATGAGACAAGAATCAAGTTTGAGAAATCAACAAGATATTGGCGCTGTTATTAGGAACCATCTGGGCTTGGTCGTTGCAGCTGTGTCAAAGCCCTTTCAGGGTTGTTTTTCTGCTGAGGTCGGTGAACTGCTTGCTTTGCGTGAAGGTTTGCTTCTGGCTCAGGCTCTGAATCTGGTTGTAGCCTCTGTGGAGGTAGATGTTGAGGGTTTGGTTAATGATCTTAGATCCAACTCTCTCTCTATTGGTGATATTGGTACCCTCCTTGACGATATCAAGGCGCTAAGTGTTGAAGTTGGTGTTAGTGAGTGTCAGGTCATTCCTAGGAGTGGGAATCGTCTGGCGCACAATCTAGCTTCCTTGGCCTTGGCTTCTGACTTTGTTATGTACTGGCATTACGTCGATGTCTCTTGTATTTTCCCGTGTTTTGTTGCTTAATGAAATTCCTTCTTTCAAAAAAAAAGAAATCAACAAGATTAAAACTTATCTCTCTTCTCAGTGGCAGACCCACTGTGGGTCCGGTGGGGCACGTGCCCCCCCTCAAATTTAAAAAAAAAAAAAATTGATAAATTTAGTGTATAATTCCAAAAAAAAATATTAAAAAAAAAAACTAATTTATCTGCACTGCACTGTTGCACACAGTGCATAACAGCATCTACATGACCCTCTTTTTGCTCAAATTTGGGATCCTATTTTTCTTTTTTTCTTTTTTTTAATTATTTATTACTTTCTTATTTAATTATTTTTTTTTTCTATTTCTAATAGATTAACTTGCTTTCTTATTTCCTACTCCTATTAGACTTAGTTGTCCTACTTCTAATACTTTTCCTACTCCTAATTAATTAATATTTTCTTTTTTTAATTCTCTTCTATATAAATACTATTTACATTGATAATTTATATTTTTAGCGAACTACTTTTTTTTATCTTTTTCTTTTCATCTTTATTTGACATCTTTTTATTTTCACTTTGGTATCTTGTGACTTATCAAGTTAGTCTCCTAAATTAATTACCTTTTTAATTTATTTATTTTTTAATAATTTAAATTTAATATATATCTTATCGATAAACCCTAAAATCTTAAATTTTAAATTATTGCATTAAAATTATCCATGTATAATGTATTGTCATGATTCAATTATATATATATAATATTGTTTACTTTATAACTTTATTTTATTTAGAATCAATAAATTATTATTAATTTTTTTTTTAAAAAAAATTTATTATGTTTTTATTTGTTATGAAATAGTTATGGAGAGATATATAAAAAGAAAATCATCACTTGAGTTGAAATCATCTTCTTCAAAGAAAAATTATGTTGAAGTCAATTTTTCAGATCTCCTTGATCCAGGGCTTCCAACTAAAATATAGGATTATGATCCTAATGTCCGTGAGCAAGTTCGAAGAGCATGTCTGCTAAAAGGTCATTGTCAACCTCGAGAACATAATTTTTCTATGAGACCTTTCGGACAAAAGTCTAGGCGATTCAACACTATTTGGTTTACTGAATATTCGACTTGGTTAGAGTACAGTATAACAAAAATGTAACATATTGTCTAAGTTGTTATCTTTTCAAACCAGATATTGGAAAACAAACGTTATTGAATATTGTTTTACATAAAAACATTATACATTTAGTATATTCTTAATTTTTGATATTTTTATTATTTTATTTATGTGCCCCCCTCAACAAATTTTTTGGGTCCGCCAATGTCTCTTCTGCTTGTCATTGTGCAGCGATTTAGAAAAAGCTTTTACATAATTTTAATTTTTTTTTTTGAAGAAATTATGGATCATAATATTGGATTTTGAAACTGTAAAATAACATATATTTGTGATGGAAAAGTTTAGGTGTTTGAAATTGATTAGACATGGAGGCTGAAGAAACCATTGAACAGGAGGATCTCTATTTTGTGTTTGAAATTTGCATCGAGCATTATATATTTGTAGTTGTTCCAGAATTTTATTTTTTATTTTTAATCTATATGTCTTAAAGGTTTTTATAGAATTTTAAAATTTTTGGCTAGCTTTTTTTTTTATAAAAAAAAAAAAGAGGCATATTCTCTAACTATTTTAGTGCTAAGAGTTCAATTGTCTCTTTAACTATTTTAGTGCTAAGAGTTCAAATCCCATCAAACATGTTTTATAAATTTTGTTGGGATATTTTTCTTCTTTAATGAGAGAATAATTGTCTTCCATATATTATGGGAGTAATATCCAAAAAATGAGCGTGATAATTGATCTCCATATAACCCAGCTTTTAAGGGGAGTAAAAGAAAAACTTTAGAACCATAGGATGACATACAAGATATGAAATTTCTCTCTTTTCTTTGTTTTCTTTTCTTGTTACCATGATATAGCCAAATAACTGTGTGTTATGATTTTTGTTTTTAACACAAACCTTTCAACACTTTCAAAAGAAAAGAACATTCCTCAGAGTATTAATTTGTCGAGGGGTGCCCTAAAACACTCTCTTCCCGTGCAAACTCAGCTTGCATGAGAACCTGACACCTGTACCATTATTTTTTAAAATGTGTTTATAAAAAGGGATATTTATAATTCCCTCCATAGGTTTGGTTCTAATCTGAAACGCCTCCACCTAACTTCGTAAATAGCAATTTGCCTCCCCAAAATTCAATTAAATAAAGAATCAACTCCTTGTCATTACAAATTCCGTCCAAAGTCGTTAGAGGTGGAAGGGTAAAATAGTAAATGAAGGTGATAAATAAATATAAATTAATAAAAAAATATTTTAAAAACAAAAAAATTAAAAATTAAAAATTTATTTATTTGAAAAAACAATTATAAAAATGTTTGATCTCCACTGTCCATCTGGACGATGGAGATCAAATTAAAAATTAATTTGATATAAACAATTTTTTTTAAAAAAAAAAAAAAAAAACACACACACACACACACTCCCTCTCTTCATCTACTATCTCTCTTTATCTTTAGCTTCATGGACCGTTTCATTAGTGGAATTTAGTGACGACATCTTTATCAACGGCACCCATCTGGCTTTTGGTGGTGGTGGTGATGGATCAGTGGCGGTGGGGGGTTAGTGGTTTCTGGGTTGATGTTATTGGCTATTCGAAAGTGTTTGATGGGTGTTTAATGTTAATGATGGTGGTGGGTGGGTCTAGTGGGCGGGAGGTTTTTTAGTGTGGTAGATGCATTTGATGGGTAGTTGTGGATGGGTGTTTGATATTGGTTGCCATCCATGGGTGGGTTCATTTTCTTCTTCTCTTCTTCATCCTCTCAACCTTAGATTTTTGGGTTCGTGAAGAAGAAGAAGAAGAATAAGAATAAGAATAGGAGAATAGGAGAATAAGAAGAAGAAGAAAAAGTTTATGTTTCAAGGTAGTTTTGATTTTTGTTTTCTTCATAGATGATGAACCTAATTTCCATGAAGTTATTGAATATGGTTAGGTTGAATTTGTTTTTTGTTTTTGTTTTTGATGAGATTAGAAAGAGAAGAAGAAGAAGGAGATTTATTTAAGTTTCTAGGTTCATATCCTAGACTTGGAGATATTGAATGTCAACTTGACGGTCTGGGTCAATTGATTTTTTTTTATGCAATTTTTTTTTTTCAATTACTTGATTGTTATTGTCTATCTTAGAGGTGGATGGTGAAGATATGTTGTATTTATTTTTAATAAAATTTTAAAAATTAATTTTTTAAATAATATAAATATTAATTTTTTAAAAAAAAAATTAATCCCCACCATCCATTTTAAAGATGGACGGTAGAGATATTCTTTTACAATTTTGATTTTTTAATTTTATTTTAATTAAGTTTAAATTAGAAGTAAAATAGTCATTTACTCCTCTAGTCAACTTTTTAACCAAAAAACTTATGAAAGGCGGCAAAGGGGCTATTTACAAAACTAAGGGAAGGCATTTCAGATTAGGATCAAACATTGAGGGTTATAAATATCCCTTATACAAAATTATATCTATGCCTTTATCATTTAAAATTATACCCATGTCCTTGATTTCTAAACTTTCACTTGTTCTTCAAACTTTTCTAAATCAAATTTCATTTAATGAATTATACATCATTATATTCTCACATTAAAAACAATGTTTTCTTCTTTTGATAATGAGCAATTGTCAATTACTAAGTACAATTCATTTAAAAAATACACCAAACACATAAACATGAATTAAAATTGTTCAAAAAAAACTAATATTTATAAATAATTCTTCTTTTAGTAACCACCAAGCAACACCTTCATCGATAACTTCTTAATTTTGCACCTATAAACTTAATATATGTATATATATATATATATATTTATGATTACTACGTGTAAAATTCATTTAGAAAAAAAAAATTCATATAAACAAGTACAGCAAAAAATGAAGAATATTATGCATTTAGAGAACGGTTTTAAAATACCGTTTTTCAACTCTATTTTTAAAAATAAAAAATATGTTTTAAAAATATAATATATTTGATATGATTTCTTAAAATTTATTTTTAAAAACAAACAATGATGATATAAATGTGTTTGATGTTACTTTTTAAAATGAATAAAATAATTGTTTGGAGAGAAAAATTTGATTTTCTTTTGAAAATGGTGAAAATTTTAAAATATTGTTTTTTATTTTTTAATTATTATTTTTGAAAAATATTTTTTATTTTCAAAATACGTTTTATAAAGTAACTAATAAAACATTTTTTTTTCCTATTTTCTGTTTTTAAAATGAAAGACGAATCCAATGTACCCACATTTACATACCGTACCCTGAAACTTGAAAATATCGGAGGAAAATGCACAAACTGTCTACAAGAGAATCTAATCATTCTTTTTTGGTTTTGTAGGATTTATCTATCAACTTTTCCCTTGTTGCCCGACAAGAATATATCTCAAATCTCAATCTTTCTACTTTTTCTTGGATGGGCTTCGAAAAAGTTGGCAAAACTTCGTCCGATTCTCGAAGTTTTAAAAAATATCAAAATTTTAAAATTATTTTAAAAATAATTTTTTTCAGAATAAATTACAAAAAAACTACTCAGTTGAAACGTTTTTACAAGTGGAATAATTATTTCGAGATAATTACAATTTATCCCCTCCCGTTAGAAGATTCCGTTATATGTAACTAAAAATAGTGTAAAATGAGTAAAAGACGAAAATATCCTTGATTGTTGGAGTTGATTGAATTCATCGAGTAAAAAATTCTGGTTTAGTCTTTTGAATTGCCACTTAAAAATAATTAATTAAATAAAAATTAATTAGAAAAAAATATTAAAAATATATATTAAAAAAATAAAATAAACTCAAATTCTGATTTTAATCTTTTGAATTTTCAGAATCTAGGTTTCCAGAAACTGGAAACCAGATTTGGGTTTTCAAAACTTATCCAGATTTTGGGTTTCCACCCAAACATCCAAAAAATGGTCATAAACATCATCAACTAATCACCCAACATCATCAATCCACTCCTGAAAACCCAAAAAATGACATCAAACATCATCAACCATCATCAATCAAACTCAACATAATCAACATCCCACAAAACCATCAAACCCAACATCATCACTGAAATCAATCTCACAATCACCCACAAAATTATCAAACAAACTGAAAAAAAAAAAAAAAAAAAAAAGGTTCATTGTTGAACTCAGATCTGGATTCACGAGGAACCCAGATTCTAGGTTCGTCTGGGTTCCCATGAACCCAGATCGGGGTTCGTGTCACAAACCCAGAATCTGGGTTCCTTGTGAACCTAGATCTGGGTTCATCTAGATGAACCTATATTTGAGTTCATCTAGATGAACCTAGATCGGGTTCGAGGAAGTAGAATAGCGGAACAAGAAGCAGAAGAAGAGAAGAAGAAACAGAAGAAGAGACAGCGGACAATGGCAACAGTGAAAGGCACGACAAAGACAGAACGACGGCGAAAAACTGGAAAAGGCTGAGGGATGAGAGAGAGAGAGAGACAGAGAGGGTGAGGGATGTTTTAAATTTTATTTTTTAAAAAAATAAAACATTTAAAAGTTTTTAAAATTTATTTTTTGAAAAAATAAAACATCAAAAGACAATTTTACTCCTAAACCAATTAACACTAACTGAAGTCCATTAACGGTAGGAGGATCAATTGTAATAAAAGCGAAATAGTTGTTCCACCTGTGAATACATTTTAACTAAGTAGTTAAATTGTAATTTACTCTTTTTTTCATCTATAACTTTTTTAAAACTCTTCAAAAAAATCCAAACTATTAGTCAACTGATGGTCAATAGTAACTTTAGGTCATTTTTAATAATTTAAATTTAGAGATATTTTAAATAATTTAACTTAAAAAATTATTATTTTATTAGAATAATCTAGTAATTTAGTAAAACTAATAACTATTAAGGATAAAAATATTTTTTTACGTATTTTATTAATATTAACTGTTAGTTGACTGACGGTTTTGGACATTTTTAAAGAGTTTTTAAATAAATTAGAATATAAAAAAAATTGTTTTCAAAATAACTTTAAAAATTTAAAATTTTTGAAAACTTTAAAAATTAAAATAAAGGTTTTACAAAAGAGTTTACTTGCCCATGATTCCACTTTTTATATTTTTTAATTACCTATCAATCAGACAATCTATCCAACATCATAATCATTTACAAAGCTTGGGTGATTGATTCTAACCGTTTTTCAAATCATAGATAAAAATTTGATTTGTTTTGAAAATAGTGACAAACTTTAAAATATATATATTTTTTAATATTTTAATTGTCATTTTTGAAAAATATTTTCTATTTTTAAAAATATATTTTATAAAATAGTTAATAAAACACTTTTCTTCCATATTTTGTTTTTAAAATGAAAAACGAATCCAATCAACACCTAAGTGTACATGCCATACCCTAAAATTTCAAAGTATCAGAAGAAAATGCACGAATAAAAATATAAAAACATACTTTTTCTTGTTTTTCTGTCTATTTGAGAATGTAATCATTCTTTTTTTAGTCTTGTAGAATTTATCTATCAATCAATGTTCCAAAACTCGCTACTAGCTAGTCGACTGACAACCCAACGAGCGATAAGTAATCGATGAGTACTCGAAAAGTACTGTTCAAGGGGTAAAATATAATTTTTAAAGTTTGAAATTGTAAATTAATATTTTTATAAATAACAGGAGCCATGATGAAATTATCATCACCACATTTAAGACTGATTACACGGTCAACATCTTTCAAACCATCATTTTCACTCTCTCTTTCTCCTTCCTACTTCGATCCTCCTCCTTCCTTCTCCTCTCTCATCCCTCTTCTCTCTCTAGCACGACGTTATCGTCGTCATCCTCGTTCAAGTGCATCATCGACTCGCCTTTTAAATGTGTTGTCACCGTTGCCATTTTGAGATCAAGGACAACTGTCGACATCAAAGCCAAAAAGTCCCTCACTCCCTCTTCATGGTCGTTGGCCATTTTAAATCTTCTACTCTTTCCTTTGCAACGACCGTACAAGTCTCCTTATCTTTCCCTCCGTGTTGTCGATGGTCGTTCTATTCTTCCCTTTAAGTTGTCACCGACAGTGATCTGTGAGTAGTTGTTTCTCTGTCACATAATTTTATCTGTGTTGTTTGTTTTGCTGGGAATAATTTTGAGTTTTGATTGATTTTTGGGTGATATTTGAGATGATTTTCAATCGGTTTATGATGGACAGACTCGTCAAGTCAGTCGAGTTGGGCCGAGCATTCACCTCCGACAAGCAGGATCTTTGATATAGGGGTTTTCGAATCTGTGGAGTGCCGATCCGTAAGAATCCGACGAAAACTCGACGAAACTCGTCGAGTTTTTAAACAGTACTATCAACTTTTCCTCCGTTGCCTAGAAAGAAATACACCTCAAATCTCAATATTTCTACTTTTTCTTGGATGGGCTTCAAAAAGTTGGAAAATTTTTATTTTAGTCCTCAAAATTTTAAAAAATATCAAAATTGAAATTACTTTTAAAATGAGTAAAATAATTGTTTAGAGAAAAAAAATTAATTTATTTTGAAAATGATGAAAAACTTTGAAAAATTATTTTTTTATTTTTAATTATCATTTTTTAAAAATACGTTTTATAAAATAACTAACAAAACATTTTTCTCCTATCATTTGTTTTTAAAATGAAAAACGAATCCAATCGACACTTAGATTGACATACTGTACCCTGAAACTTGGAAGTATCGGAAGAAAAATAAAAAATGGGGTGTCAGCTTGTCAGCTTGCATGAAAAGGACTGCCCAGTGCCCACCACACTCTGATTTGTCGCATCTGCTGAGGAACACCCATTTTCTTTGTCCGTTTTAGCGGTTCTAGGGCTTTTCTGCACCATACATGTGTCCACAAATCCATCGACTGGTACAATTTTGGTCATAAAACTAATGCAAAGGCAAAATTTTACTACCTAGGTTTACGGGAGTCTTTTTTTTTTTATTTTTAGAGTGTCTTTGTGTGAGTCTTAGAATTTATATAATTCTATCTTAATCCGATTACTTATATTAGTATTAATCTTATTTGGAGTTAATAACTTTATCGATTAAATAAAGTTATCCATTAATAATAATATTAAGATATTATTCAATAATTAACTAACCTTATAATGAAAAACCTTGCCTTACTCATCCTATATAAGGTAATCACACTCTATTTTATTTGTATATCAATTATTTATATTGGGGTCAATGCCAATTATTTAATTAGTAAAAATGAAGTAGTCACTTTTAACTGAATATACGTGTATATAAACAACTTGTTCACTTATACATTTCTCCATCATCTTCTTTCATGGCATCCTGGCTCCAAATCCTGTCAGTTCTCTCCCTTCAATGGCTTATTATCAGCACTGGTTGCACTTCATCCAATGAAATCCCCAAAGTACATGCGCAGTTTTTGCTCATTAGAAAAATATATAACGGGAAGTTTAAAATTAGCATTTCATCAAATTATAAATCAATATTTTTCTTAGCAGTTTTCCACCATTTTCCTCGCAACCAAACAGGTTTGCACTCTTATTGTAGCTGATATCGAATTTTATATAATTGAATGTTATTATGTGCTAGCAGCGTTACATTGTCTACATGGGAAGTTCGACATTATCGAATGGAACTGCAGAGGATGTTGAAGCCGCAGAGTTGGCTCACTTGAAATTGTTGTCTTCCATTATTCCAAGGTTAATAGTTGTTTTTGGTGTTTTATTTATCTTGATCTATCAAATGAAAATGAATGATTATGAGTTTAGTTTCTAATAATAAATGAGTTGCGTGCAGTGAAGAGAGTGAGAGAATATCTCTAATCCACCACTACCACCATGCTTTCAAGGGCTTCACTGCCATGCTTACTGACAAAGAAGCTTCTGCACTCTCTGGTAATTAAATAAATGACCAAAGTCCAAAGACGATACTGTTACAATATTAGCAAATTATCTTATCACTCTCTCCCTTAAATCTCAAGTTATAAAATCAGTGATATTTTGCCGGCCTATTATTCATTACAAATGAGGTGGCAGTAAATTAAGATTTGCTGTATTTTCCCAAAAATGAGGATTTTCAATTCAACTTTATAAATTCATCAGCTTCAGGCTATTGTTATTGTTATTATTATTGCAAAGGTTTGGGCTACTTTTATAAGATGCTATATGATCTATGGAAAAACTTAATTTGTAGTTGAATACAATTCTTTATTTCTTAATGTGTGATCTGGGTTCGATTTGAATCCAGAAGTGGGTTCCAACGAACCTAGTTTTGGTTCTAATGGAACAAAATTGGGTTCGATTCAAACCCAATCCTAGGCTTCATTTGAACCTAAAAAAAAACCTAGTTTCTGGGTTCGATTCAAACTTGTTTTAGATTCGATTGGGTTGGATTGTGATTTTGTGGGGTGGGGTGGGGTGGGGTGGGGTGGGGTGCGGTGCGGTGCTGTGGGGGGTGCTGTTTTTGATTGATTGGATTTTGATTTTTTTTTTTTTAATTGTTTTGATATTTTGGAATTGATGTTTGTGATGTTGGTTTCATCAATTTTATACTGATGTTTGTGATGTGTGTTGTGTTTAAGATTTTAGGATTGATGTGCCGAATTAATGAGGAGATAATAATTTTGGGCTTAGAAAATGATGAGTTTGTATTTTTGGTGCTGGATTTTTAAGAAAAATGCTTTTTATTTTTTTAATTTTCAGTTTTCAAAGGATCTTTTTTTTAATTATTTTTAATAATTTTTTAACAAGTTTTCTCATTTTAAAATTTTAATTATTTTATTAGATTATCATTTTGCCCTCAAATGTTAACATCGGTTGATTTTTTAAAACAGTAGGGGGCGGTTCACCTAATAAAAAAAAACGGTGTAATTCTCAATTATTTTGTTTTTCAAGGGGTTTTTTTTCATAATATCTCTTATAAAAAATTTTATGAAATAATTTTTTTTTTTTAAAAAATAATAATACAGTGGAGATCTAATCTCTAGATTGAATCTCCACCGTACTATACTTGTTCTTCTTCAATGAAAAACAGTGATGAAGAGTGTTCTTCGTTTTTCATCAACAAACACCACAACATCAACAGAAACAAACAAACAAGAAGATCGAAAAAACTCATCAACAACAAACAACATATTCATCAACAATATCATCAACCATGGGAGAAAAATTGAAGAGGGAGAGAGAGGAGCAACAAAACCTACCAAACTAAAAGTTGTAAAGAGAAAACAAAAAAGAAGACTTGAAACGACTGCCTAGACAAGTTGGAGTGACAATGGGATAAACCTAGATTTACAAATGACATCGAGATAATTGTTTTTAGGATAACTTATTTTGAATCCAGATCGAGGCCTGGGTCAAACCCAAGTCATCAAGATCTAGAACCATGATCTGGGTACTCAAATTGTGGTTCGATCTTTATGGCTAGTATAGATAACTAACCATGGAGATATTTGAGCTTAGATATGATGTGGTTTTAGTGGGGATGAGGAGAAATGAAAGCTGGTGATTTTTTTTTTCTTTTTTATGATTGAAACTGATCCATGAGACTACCAGACTAATGGGATGAAAACAATGGTGACACGGTCCGTAATACTCCTCTCATATAGGAGGAATCTATCCACACGGAGATGTGGGAGAGGTTCATGTGAAGGGGGAAGGGGGAACAAGCTATACATAATGATGGGAGAGCTGTTATTTTTGCCTACTTGGATGTCGAACCCATGCCATCAAAAACATGGGGGCAACCGGCGCCTAAACCCACACATGATAGTGATGATTCTTATGAGGTGGAATTGGGGTCTCATGAATGAAAATATCTTCATTTCTTGAGCTCAAACCATGAAACTAGTTACTAAAACAAGTACAAGAGTTAGTTTTATGAGTGAGTGAATGGTTTCTGTACAAGCTAACCCACTTTTTTTTTTTAAATCTTGTAGTTGGAAAATTGTTTATTTGATCTTTGAGCTCCATCCAAACTAATCGAACATCGGTTTCAATTTTTTTTTTTAATTTTTCTCCTCAATTAATATTTTGATCTTTTAAAATTTTTTAATTTAAAATTTGGTTTTAGTTTGATCTACACTATCCAAATGTATGGTGGAGATCTATATTTTTAATTGATTATTTAAAGAAAAAAATTAAAATTTTACATTATATTTAATTAAATATTATGCACCCTCATATTTAAGAGTGATTTCTCAATTTCGAAAATCAAAGAGCTCAGGCTCTCTTAGATTTTTTTTTTCCTTCGAGCGTTTTGCCCCGTCTTTAAATCAGAGAAAGAAAATAAATTTTTATATTACATTAAAATGACCAGATTAATTCTCTCCGTTAAAGTTGACTAGATTTTGTCTAATAGGAAACTAATTTGAAGAATTTCTAAAATGTTAGGGATGAAGAGAACTAAATACGCCTTATTGAGTAACAAGTAATATTTTGTCAAAAATTAGAAATTAAAATGAAATTTTTTCAATTTATATTGTATTTTAAACAATAAAACACTATTGGCCTTCTAAGTAATTGAGAAACTGACAAAATAACCAAAATTTACTGGGGCAACCCTAACTTCTGTACAAAGATGACAAGTTCGTCCCTTGTAGGAAAATCTCAATTCACCCCGTCTTTCCAAAAGTTAGGTCCAATATGAAAATTGTTTTGATTTATTCATACATTCGATATTTTAATCCTGCGGCATGTGGTATGATGAACAGGAATATTAATTATGTTTTTCGATACACTAAAACTCCTCTCATTCAAGACCTTTGGTCATGTGTTTAAAACTACAATACACATTGCTCGCTTGTTACACAAAGACTACTATAAAAATAATTAATTATTGAAAATATTTAAATAATTTACAATTATTTAAATAATTTAGAATTATATACTCGTTTGTTTCACGAAGGTTGATAAAGGGTATTGGTGAAAGCAGGACATGATGATGTGGTGTCAGTGTTTCCGGATCCGGTTCTTAAGCTTCACACAACCCGTTCTTGGGATTTTCTACACCTGCCACCAACCACTAGCTTTTGGTCCAACCCCAAATATCCTAAATTGTATCGCTCAAGTGATGTCATTATTGGTGTTATAGACTCAGGTACATTTATCTTATCTTTTGGTTTACCATTACTGTTACATCTAATATTTGAATGTCTTAAAAGGTCTCTTATTTTATATCACTAATAAAGAGTTTTAAAATTAATATCAAAGTATAAAAATAACTATTTTTTAATGCAATATTTTATTTATGAACATAGGGAATAAAGGAAAAAGCCTATGTTCTGAATAAAGATATATATGATACTAATAAAATTTATTTTTATAATAAAGAGTTGAAATGAAAAGTATGTATTTCGATATAAAAGGTTTAATTGTATAATGGGAAATAATTTATGTTTTATGTATTACTGTATCACATGTCTAATGCTTATTTTGAAAGTGTAAATTATATAAAGCTCCTCTTACCATCAGCAAATTGCAGCCTCTAAAAGGACTTGTTCATAAGCTCCTTTTAGATTTCATTCATAAGCTTCTTCTAGATTTTAGATTTTATTTAAAGCATTAGTTACCTACTCCAACTTTTGGTTCTAAAAATAGTTTATTAAAAGAAAAGAAAAAATTACACTCAACCTAGCTAAGGTTTTAAATTTAACATTCGAAATCAATTTCTTGAAAATTGACATTCATTTTATTTACTATTAATTAAAAATTGTTAAAATTAACCGTTAAATAACCAATCTTGACCGTCTAGGAGAAACTTGATTTTGACTGTCAAATGCAAACCCCATATAGGTAAGGTCAATTTATTTATAATTAGAAAAAAAAAAAAAAAACCCTTAAATTATAGTACATTTTCAATAAAAAAGTGAAAATAAAAAATTCAAAACTAGTCCTTAAACACCTCCATCAGTATTGACGGTGACCTGCATGTAAGTGGAGGAGAGATCACAAGGCTCTTGCATTTTGGAGGATATCCTTGTCCGCCATGATCTTCAACCTTCTAGCTCGATTAATGACAGAAATGAGTAAATTGCTTTTGTTTTTGTGCTTTTTTTTTTCTCCAAAATTTACACCGTTTAATATATATTTTATAAAGTATTAATTTATTTCTTCAAAGTGCATCGGTCTTTTCAAAAGCATAACAATCTGTTTAGTAATTATAAATTAAAATTAACATAAACAGACGTACTAATAAATTTTAGGAGGGTGTTCTTGAATGAAACTAAATTATTCCACGTATATAAATAAAAGATATGGGTATACATTTGATTAACCCTCGTTAAAATGATTGCATTATATGGTCCAGGGATATGGCCAGAGTCTGAAAGCTTCAAAGACACTGGAATGAGCGAAATCCCTTCAAGATGGAAAGGGATTTGCATGGAATCTGCTGACTTCAAGAAATCCCATTGTAACAGGTATTCATGCTATGTAGTTTTATTTTTCAAAAATGATTATTTGTCAAAATTATTATTTCCCCTTGAGATTGATAAATACATGTTACAACTCCTCATTTTCTGTTTTCTCTAATATCTCCCTATGGCGTTAGTACTTTATTGCCCTATTTGTTTGATAGGATTTGATGTGTGGGATGAGATTTCAAATCCTAAGGCCATCAAGTCTTGTGTTTTGGTTTGGGGAGAGAAGAGATATCTCTCTTCCCAAGCCTACTTTCATTTCATGTCAAGGTAGGAAATGGAAATCCACATTTATCTCCTATATATTAAAAATCAATTAGTGAAAAAAAATTTAGAGCAAGTTACATATTAGCTACCTAGTTAAAACTTATTATCAGGTGGAGTAAATTTTATAGGTTTATTATAATATAGCTAACTGTCGTTAGTTTAGGTTAGTCAACAGTTAGTCAAATTTTAACACATCTAAGAGTATTTTTCTCTTTTTACTTTATTTTAAATTTTTTTATAATTTGTTTTCTCTATAAAAAATCAAAAAACTAAGAAAAGAAATTTAATCTTCACCCATCTCCATTTCCATGGAGATTTAATCTCTATGGAGATGGAGATCCAAGATCTCCATCAATGATTTGGGTCTCCTTTTTAGATGACCAATATCAAACACATCAAACAACTAACAACTAGACCAACCAATTGATATCTCTCATCCCTGTCTCTCTCCACACCACTTTTCGTCTTTCCTTTTTTTAATTTAAAAAAAATATATATAAATTTACATTTTAATTTTTTATTTAATTTATTTTAAAATTTATTTCAATAAAAGGTATTATAGTCTTTTTATCAATTTTTATTTGTTCAAACCAGTCAAAATATATTGGTTAACTATCAAAGATATTTTTGTCTTTGTTGCACTTTGATAATGCTTATCGTCAAAGATAACGAACTTGAGGAAACGGCATGTGGGTAATTTATAATAAATACATAAAATTTGCTTCGCGTGAGAGTAGGTTTGAACTGGCTAACTAATTTATAATTTGCTCTAAAATTTATAATTAATTTTTTTAAAATTTTTCATATTTAATATATTTAAAAATTAATTTAATCTAATATTATATTTTTTTAGTTCATTCCAATTCAATACAATCACAACTTGATCAAACATATTGCAACACAAATTTAACCAAATCCTATCCCATTCATTCTTGTCTTATCAAATTCTATCCAATCTAATTTTATTCAATCGTACGTGCCAAATGGGCCTTATTCATATTCCCAATTTTGTTAAAACATTAAAATGATGAAGGGTATAAATACGTAAATTTAACCTAAAATTAATTTAATATAATTAGAAATTAAAAAAAAAAAATCACCTATCTCATTAGTCTTATCTCGTTTCTTTACTTCCATTCCCAAAAGCGCACCTCTCTCTCATTTTACTAACTGTCTCTTATTTACTTCAGCTGTTGGGTGTTAAGTGGTGGTTAGGGTTTATTGTTAGTGTTTGCGAGTTATAGTTTGGTGTGGAGTGGTGATGACAATAGGGACATGTTGAAGAGGTGTGCTATGATTGGTGCAAATGAAGAAGAGGGATGAATGGTAGGGATGGACAAAAAAGGGGAACTGCACAAACCAGCTCGAACTGGATTGAACATATAGATTTTTCATTTGTATTCAATTAGGTTCGGTTTTTAATTTATTAACCAATATTTTTTTTTTGTTAGGTTCGGTTTTGGGTCAAAAAATCAACCTGAACCGAAAACCAAACCGAAATCATAAAATCTATTAAGGTATAAAAGTAGGCTCTCACACTTTCTATATACTTTCTCTTTCTTTCTTTACACTCTCTTTCCTTACCTACCACCAACCCTAAAGTCACACTTTCTTTCCTCTTTCTCTTTCCTTCAACAAAGCCTTCTTGATCACCAATCCACGAAGCTTGTCTCGCCGTCTAAAGTAGCAGTTGCTACAGTGATTGGAGTCACTCTTTGTGCTACTGCTTGGGATTGATTATGGCCGACAACCAAAAGCAACGACACGAACGATAATCTTAGTTGTAGGCTTGCTATTATCGTTGTTTGATTTTTTTCTTCTTAATGTTGCAATCGGTCTTTAGTATAAGAGGATTGAGAAGGACAAACCTTAGTGTTCTAGTTATCATGCCCACGAAAAAAGCTGGGTAGCCAAGTACAAAGTGGATAACTGCTAAAAGCATCTAAGTAGTAAGTCCACCTCAAGATGAGTTCTCTTCTACTTCAACTTCTCGGGAGCCTCCAAAGGCACAATCGAGATAGCAACGGGTTCTTTGCTCTTATGGGGATGGAGTGATAGAAGTTTTGAGAATTCACAAAAAGGTCACAGTGAGATGAGTTGTTTTAAACATTTTTATCTTATATTTTTAAAGTGGCTTAGACAAATTTTATTATTATTATTTTATTTTTATTTTTTAAATGTTCAACAATGATTTGATTCATGTGACAATAATAATAAAATGCATACATAGATACGGACATATACATACATACATACATACATACATACATACATTTATATATTTATATATATACATGTAGATATTGAAAAATATAATGTACACCCCCAATTTATAAGTTCACCCATTAGTAAATTTTAAATTTTGATCATTACTATAAGCACTCATTCAAATTTCCACCCTCATTAAATGAATTTTATTTTATTTTATTTGCTATATATATAAACTCAATCAAATTTTTAAGACACACAATTACAAAAAATCCAATTTTCTTTTTTCACCCAAGTTTACTCCTAATAAAAGTGCTAAGTTCAAACTTCCAAACCTCCATTGAAGATGAAAATGGAGTACCGGAGAGAAGTGGTGAGTGAATGTCTACAATTAAATCAATAAGAAATCAAGGGGTCTTTGATGATGTGGGGTAGTAGGCGTGTACTTTGTAGTTGAAAATCCAAGAACTAGGTTAGGATTGAAGAGATGCGAATGGAAGTCTTTATTTCAGTGATTGTTCTGAATTTTTTTCACGTGAACTTGACTTCGTAAAGTTTTTTCTTTATGCACATAATTTTTGTAATATAATAAAGTATAAATTAAATAAATAATATATGCTGTGCTTGGAATCCTCTACCATAAATCCATTAGCCATTTCTCTTTTCTTCAATTTGATAGTTGAGCAAAATTAGGGGTTTAATAATCAATGGATGTTGATTTACTTTTATTTGGATTTGTCCTTAATGATCCTTCTGTTTAGGGATACTTTTGTAATGAAAAATTTTAATAAAATACTGGTGTATACATCATATTTAAAGGTGAAAATATCAACATTCTATATATAATGAGGTGAAGTGCCAATACTCTAAATTATATCTTAAATTTTAAATTTCAATTCTATTCCTAAATGACGTTATAAACACTGGCACACCCAGCGCATCAAAAGAGAGGACACGTGCCCCTACTAAAATTTTTGAAATTTTCAACAATTTTTTTTTTCAATTTGTCCTATTACAAAATTTCTATTAAATTTTTGACATACATGCCTAAATATATTAGTTGCAAAAATAAAGTATAAATTTATCATTTCATTAATTTTAATTTTCTTTCCTTATCTTTATTAATATTTAATTTTTATTATTTTCTTTATTTTTATTCAAATACAGATCTATTATTTCTTAGAATCTTTATAATAATAGTAATAATAATATATATCATAAAAAATAAATTTATATGTATTTACAATTTTCATTGAAATATTAATATCTTCTTACACATTCTAAGTATAATATTAATATCTCTATCTTGAATTGAAAATCAAATCAATGAATCATAAGATTTTAAAGTATAAATTTTAATGTGTTATATCTAATTTCTTAAAGTATATATAATCATAATTTAATTTTTATTTTTTAATCATTCTTATAATTTACAACTATTTGTAATCAATAAAGTGATACAGAAACTCGTTTATATAAAGAGATATGTTATGTTATATTTGCTTAAATTTTATTTTTAGAAAAACTTAATTTCTAATTTTCTGTTTTAAAAGAAGTTCATATAATTTGATTGTAAACCATTACACTATGATCACAAATAAAAAGTTAAGTAAATTATCATTTGGTAAGAATGTTATTTTATTTCTTTCTTATATTTTATAATAAGCGATTTTTAAATTGTAAGATTATATATGTATTTAATTACGTGTATTATTTATTTTCATTTTAGTTATTCTGAAGATTACTAACAAATCAACCAAAAAGAAAAATTCATATTTGATCACTATAATTTTAGTTATTTTTAATATTATTATCAATTTATTAAAATTCTCTCTAATATGAATTGCTGGATCCATCAGTGCTTATGAATCATATATTTATTGGTTATAAACCATATTCATTGCTGGTAGGAAATTGATTGGAGCAAGATACTACACCATAGAATCCAACGTAAGCAAGCTGCATAGGGAATCGCCCAGAGACTTTAATGGACATGGAACTCACGTAGCCTCGACAGCGGCGGGGGCCCACGTAGCCAATGCAAGTTACTATGGGTTAGCCAAAGGCACAGCCAGAGGTGGATCGCCTTCATCTAGGATAGCAATCTACAAGGTATGCACGGCTGATGGTAGTTGTGATGGTTCGGCAATAATGAAGGCCATTGAACATGCTCTTGTGGATGGAGTTGATATAATCTCAATTTCTATCGGGGACGAAAGGCCATCTGCTGTTCCTGTCTTAAGCGATCCAACAGCTATTGCAGCACTTCATGCAGAAAAAATGGGGATCATGGTTGTGTGTTCTGGTGGAAATGAGGGGCCTCGTCCTTACACTGTTGGTAATACTGCTCCTTGGATTTTCACTGTTGCTGCTACTACTATTGATAGGGATTTCCAATCTACTGTGCTTCTTGGCAATGGCAAAAGTTTTCAAGTAAGATCACTTCCATCCATCCATCAAACAAATTTATAATTATAATCTTTATATCTTAATTGATATATATATATATTTTTTTAATACGAAACTAACTTCATTCGATCAAAACCAAAGAACCAATACAAGAAGGCATTTCATCAACCAATGTTGATCCTCGATAAAGGACAAGGCCAGATAAACAAGTGAATGGGCCACACCATTCCTAATCCTAGAGATATATAGCATGGCTTCTAGCAGGGGCAAAGCTAGAAAGACCTATTTAGGAATATTTTGAGGCTAATGAAGAAGCATATCATATTTAATGAGGAAACAAAATATATTTTTTGTAAACTTAAGTGTTATATAATATATAATTATTATTTATATAGATTTTGTAAGAAAAATAGAACACGGTGGCCGTGGCCCCTGTCAACATTCCCCTTAGCCCTGCCCCTCTTCGAGAAAATGTTACAAAGACATAAAACATCATCAATAAATTGGGTTGGCAAGACTAAAAGAAGATGGATCATTAGAAATACCTACACAAATAATATAATATAATTAAATTAATAATATTTACAATTTTTTTATCTTTAATTTCAAATTTTGAGAATTATAGTCAGATCACAATCTAATAATTCCTTAATTTACAAATATTAAGAAATGACTATATTTCTCAAGCTCAGGTGTGCTAAAGTCCATTTCAATTCTTGTCATTGCAGGGAGCTTCCATTCATATCTCAATCTCCCCTTCGAAAAGTGCTTATCCCCTTGCATTTGGGAAAGATGTTGCTGTTAATTTGACCACTATATCAGAAGCAAGGTAATTTTATATTTCCAACTTACGTGAAAATCTTATAGTTTCTTTGACATTCTATTTTAACTATGATAGAAGTTCTTAGCTTGGACAGTCGGAACGAGAGACGACGTTACAAACACACCTTCTAAAATTTTAAAGAGGTCAAGAATTCCTGACACCATTTTCAAAATTTTGAAGACTAAAGAATCTTAAAATTAATGCGATCCATAAGTATGTTAGATATAATTACATATCTTAAAGAATGTAATTGAAAATTTTCTTTGATTATATGTGTTAACAGTGTTTATGATTGCAATTTGTATCATTAATTCGATAAGCACACTTTTATTGTAAAATACAGGAGATGCCATACAGGATCATTAGATCCTAAGAAAGTTGCGGGCAAAATAATTCTTTGCTATGGTGGTGATCCAATTAGAGACATAAGGGTAGATAAGGTAAATGCAGCAATAACTGCTAAGGCCAAAGGGTTAATTTTGGTAAATGAGGCGCAGAAAGGCTGGACTATTGAATCTGGAATATTTCCATTTGTAGAAGTTGGCAAAATTGTCGGATCTCAAATCATTAAGTACATCAGTTCTACCAAGTAAGCCTTATTATTTACTAATTACCACCATTGAAAGTTAATTATGAGGTGCATTTTCACAATATGGAATGTTAACACAGGAACCCAACTGCAACAATCCTCCCAACAGTTGATGTTCCAAGGTATAAGCCAGCACCAGTTGTTGCTTTTTTCTCATCAAGGGGTCCAGGACTGCTAACAGAAAATATTATCAAGGTTAGTTTAATTATTATCACGTCAACCTTCTCTTAAAAAGATTCAAAGATGCCAAATTAATGCACATCATCGGATCAAGTACCCATATTATTTGTGAACACTTTTTTTTAAGAAAAATTATTGTTGTTTTACCTCAACTTTTTAATGTAGATTTATATTCAAATAATATGAGAAATGAGTTATAATTCAAATATCATTAACCATATTATCTCAATACTTATATGACAATTACAAATTATACTACACAATGTGAGCATGAATTTGAACAAAATAGTACTCTTATACAACTTTGTAGTACTAATTTATGTTAGAAATATACTAATAATATTCTATCGAAAATGCATGCCACTTACATATGATATCATGACCACCTAGAATGTATAAATACAGCATTATATGTTGGTTATATAACTCGATAACAGCTACATGTTACTAAAATTTCGCATATTTTGTTATTCAGCCCGATGTAGCTGCTCCGGGAGTGAACATTCTAGCTGCATCTATTCCACGTTATCTAGTAGCGCTTGGACCACAAAAGCTACAGAACTTTGCCCTAGACTCGGGCACATCCATGGCATGCCCACATGTGAGCGGAGCTGCTGCATTCATTAAATCAGTTCGTCATCGATGGACTCCTTCCATGATCAAATCAGCCATTATGACAACAGGTTCATTTGATACTTGAAATTCATAAATTACTCTTATCTTGTTTATTTTTCTTAATTTTTCTTCATTTTTTTTTCAAAAATAAAAACAGAACAAGGGGAGCCAAGTCTAAAATGTCTGATAAATCCGTAAATCACTAAATAAATGATTTTTATTTATTTTTTTTCTTGTCTTGGCTTGATTATTAACAATGAAACTATATATTTCATGAATGCAGCAACTGCGTATGATAACTTGAGAAAACCGATAACAAATAACACAGGACACTATGCAAATCCACTTGACATGGGAGCTGGAGAGATCAACCCACTCAAAGCTCTTAATCCTGGATTAGTTTTTAAAACAACATTGAAAGATTACTTCAATTTCCTTTGTTATTATAATGGTGGTTATCCAGAGAAAATTATTCACCTCTTATCGGAGGGAAAGCATGAATGCACAACGAAGTCCGGTGAAAAACTCATCTCCAACATTAATTATCCATCAATCTCCATAAGCAAGCTTAATCGGGGTAGAGGTGTCAGAATTGTCAGAAGAACTGCCACCAACGTAGGATCACCAAATGCTACGTACATTGCTAGGGTTCATGCTCCTTCAGGATTATTAGTTAAGGTGTTGCCTGAAAAGATTGCTTTTACTGCAAGTAGAAAGAAGGTATCTTTCAAAGTTGCTTTCTATAGCAAGAAGGAGGCTTCTCGTGGCTACAAATTTGGTTCAATAACTTGGTTGGATGGTCAACATTCCGTTCGTATGGTGTTTGCAGTGAAGGTTGAATAAATATTTTGAACTTATTTAGAACCAATTACGTTAAATATCGAAAAAAAGTTTAAGATATATATATGTTTTGTGAATTTAAGTTAGCTATGTGTTGATCTTCCCTGGAATTTGGAATCGTTCAGTTTGTCTAATCTCTTGCATTGAAACAAGAGATTTAAGAACCAACCTTTGTATCAATAAATAAAAAGGATTGCTACGTGCAATGCTTGTTATAAAAATAAATAAAAGTGATGTAACTTTATTACTTTAAATCTTTAATTCGCTATTTATTTTCAAAATTATTTGTGCTTTTGGTTTGTAATCATTACATAGTTGAATCTAGTTCGTGAAAGTAAAACTTCAAAACATCTTATAGGAACGTTATAAAAAAATAAAATAAGAATAACGTCGCTACGTACTACAATCAGCTTAAATCTTAGGTATGAATCATACCGAGATAATTTGAACTATCGTCTTTCTTAAAAAGTTGATTAAAATCGCACGAAGTGGGGTTACCGTAATGGTTAAAGCGCTAGCCCCCACCCATGAGGTCACAGGTCATGGGTTCAAATTGCATGTCCCCCACTTTATCTGGGTTGTTCCCTCATGTAAGTGGGTCATTCCCTACCGCTTGGGAGGTGCTTCCCAAACCGTGCCACTAGAGCCTTATCTTGCTTAATTAAGATCTCTTACTAATTTGATGTGTGTTGATTTTTTTTATAGATTTTTTGATAAAGAGGAACCAAACAAATGAAAAGACAAGACTAGCTAAACAGAAAGAGTAGTTTTCTTTTGCAGATGGTCGTCTAACGTAATGGCACCCAACCCATGGAGTTTTGGCCTATTTCAGTCAAACGTTCATAGATCCTTGAGTTGAGAGCAATTTTTACGTACAATGTGGGTCTCTCTTCTGCTTCTGGGAGCTCCAATTTCAAACTACGAGGTCCTAATCAAAAGTCTTCAACAAGTGACACGAATATAATAAGTAAAATATACATATATATATATATATATATATATATATATATATAGTTTCCTCTCAT
Source organism: Dimocarpus longan (assembly GCA_022984855.1). Taxonomy (NCBI): domain Eukaryota; kingdom Viridiplantae; phylum Streptophyta; class Magnoliopsida; order Sapindales; family Sapindaceae; genus Dimocarpus; species Dimocarpus longan. The sequence goes on along the minus strand of CM041015.1, from coordinate 20,649,459 downwards.
TGATGGTCGTTAAAGACTTAAGTGGGATACATCATCTACTTTATCTATATGTTATTTTAAAGGAATAGAAATAAACGTTATTTTAGAGGAATAAATATAGATCCACAATCAGTTCTTGTTTTTATTTTTTATTTTTTTTTTATAATAAAAAGAAAAGTTCAGAACTGATATTAGATGAGTTAAAGATTTATGCAGATAAATACTATTTGTGTTGTTCGAATATTTACTCTCATAACAGAAAGATAATAAAGAGAAAATACTATACAGACAAAACATTTAAATTAATACATTATGTGGGACTTAATAAACCTCTATTAGTAAAATGGATAGAGAGATATACAACCATTTATATTAAGAAATAATTGTTTTAGTCTTTATTAAGCCAAAATCATAGTATTATAAGCACGAAATACCATGTTCTTTGTGGTCAAAGGATTTAAACAGCCTGTTGCTTTTGATTTTAAACTAAGATTAGCCTTGGATCTTAACCTGTTAACCGATATTATAATAGATTTTGACATATTCAATCAAATGATTTATCATTATTATTAATAATTATTTGCTATAGTATATAGAATTACGAAGTCTTTCTTTCCGTATTAGTGGTACTCTTGGTGTATTATATAAATCTTTTTCATCAATGAATAGTGACTCATTTACTCCAAATCTAAATAATAATGTTAAATATCCAATCTCTTGTCTCCTACTTACATCTTAGTTAATTAGTTAATGACGTGACAATTGGTGAATGAATATATATTTAAGATAATTTATTTCATTTGCAAAATGAACTAATTCACCAATCATCAAGTCATTTGTTGAGATACAATTGAAATGCAAAAAGTCCGATTAAAACCTAAATATATGATACTATGGATTGAGATCTCCTCCCGTGCAATAGTTAATGATAATGCAATAATATAGAAAAGATGAAAGACATGATAATGCAATAGAGAGAATTACTAGAAAGCCTCCCATAATTTACCTTATTATAATCGGAAACCATTTTTACCTTTTGTAACAATGACCTCCCATCTGTTAATGGTTTGACCATGGTTGACCGTCAAAATTGACTGTAGTAAAGGTATTTTGGTCAATTTATTTGATTTTTATTTTTTTTAAAAATTACATTAATTAATAAATAATTTAAAATTTTAAAACTTAAAAATATTAAAAATTAAATAATTTAAAAAATTATATTTAAATTATAAAAAAATAATTTAAAATTTTTTCAAATTGATTTAGACCGTCCATCTTTGAGATGAGATGGACGGTTTAGATCCATTTAGAAAAAAAAATAATATTTAAAAAAATAGAAAAATGAAAAAAAAAAATATTTGATGGTGATTCAGTTCATCACATTCGGGATATCTGATTTCTGGTTCATCAACAGAGATATTAATCCGGCATCATCAGTCATCATCACAAACAAAACCACTACCATCGTCATCAACCAGACCCAGAACATCATCATCAACAATAAACACAATCATCAAACACCATCATAAGCACAATCAAACCCAGATCTAGAATCTAAGTTTCCAGATCGAAAACCCAATTTCAACTGGGTTTCCAAATCGAAAACCCAGTTCGATCTAGGTTTCCAGATGTGGAAACCCAAATCGATCTGGGTTTCCATATCCGGAAACCCATCTGGGTTTCCAGATCTGGAGACCCAGATAGCTTTCCGATCTGAAAATCGATCTGGGTGGAAACCCAGACGCCGGACCGATGTCTGGGTTTTCAGACGTCGACCTGGGTTCCGAAACCTAGATCGACTGGTGAAGAAAACAAAAAACAAAGAGAAGAAGGAGAAGAGAGAGAGAGAGGTGAGAGACTCTGGTGCCGGTGAAGAAAACAGAGAAATAGAAGAGGAGAGGGAGAAGAAAAAGAAGAGACAGAGACAGAAGGGTGAGAGTGGAAGAAGGAGAAGATAGAATTTTATAAATAAAGGGCATTTCCGTCTTTTTACCTTATTTTGTCATTTTCTAATTATATTAAACTGTCAAACGTGATCAAATGGGAGGTCATTGTTATAAAAAATAAAAGTGGTTTCCAGTTGTAATAAAACATATGTTGAGAGGCTTTCTAGTAATTCACTCAATGCAATAATATAGAAAAGATGAAAGACAAAAACACGAAGAACCACGACTCAATGTGGCTTGATGACGGAGGGTACTTATTCAGACTATAAATGATCCAAGTTCGAGGTGCCATCATTGCAAGTGGCATCTCAAAGAAATAAAAGATTGTTTATTCATTATTAAAAAAATAACTATTTTTCAATTTTTCAAAATAGAGTATATTTTCAATTCTTAAATATGAATGCATATTCTATAATTAATGAAAAATAATATTATAAACGATAAAATATATATATCTTTTAAGAAATGTTATTTTAACTTTCAAATGAAGTAATAGAATACGGGTTTAAATTTGACTTTTATTGGTTACTACAAAAAGTAAAATTTTAAAATTTATTTCCTAAAATGAAAAATCTTAATATTATTTATATATAAGGTTTTAGCACCTTATTAAATGAGTAATCTTATCCATCAATAATAATCTTTAGATTAATTATAAGGGTAATAATTAAAGATCAAGTCCTGGCTTTACATTCACCTTGTGTACATAAATACAAACTTTCCTTTCATTAATGAAAAAGAAAAAAGAAAAAAAAAACTTTCGTCATAGTAGTGGAAGACTTTAGCGAGACACGTCACACATCTTCTACTTTCTCCAATCTATCATTTTCAAGGAATCGACCTAGAGTCAGACTTGGATTTAGGCTATCCAACAGACCCAATATTAGCAGCCCAAATCAAGTTTTGAATCTCCATCCAAACCATTCTGTATGTGCAGCAATGGTGGGCAGCAAAGGTGGACTTTAATTAACAGTCAAAATTAAGGTTTGTCATACACTGATAATTGATGTTAGGTTGTTATCTTGCTGACATGCTCTCTCTCCATATAGAAAGTTTTTATAATCAGGACGTTTTAACTTTAAAAAATAAGAACCAACCAATCAAATTCATTCATTACATTCTTTTCTCTAAAAAAAAAATTTTCTCCTATTTAATTCAAATTAAATAGATAAATTTGGTTAGTTTGTCCTTACTTTTTAAAGTTAAGACGTCCTAATTATAAAAGTCTCATATATATATATTTATATATATATTATCTAATCTAATGTTCTCTTAATAATTTCATTACTGAAAACATATCAATTTTTTTAAAAAAAAATGAAATTGATGCAAGAGTTATTCCCCAAGATTGTGAATTTTGAAAATATTTATGTAAATTATTATGTATTAAATTATATTTTTATTTTATTAGATTTAAAAAATAGATAATTAATTAGTTTATGATTTGATTTTTTTTTTTTAAGATGTGACTCGGGGATCAACTCCTAGAAAACACGAAGGGACGGCCCATATAAAAGGGAAAAATCATTCGCATTAAGTGTAATTTGTGAGTTGAACTCGTAACCATTTTTAGGAAAAATGAGTAAGCTTTTGGTTTTACCACTATATCAAAACCACTTTCTTGCGCGGGGTTTGATTTTATTAAGTCAAACTACTAACTTTATTACATAGGTTTTTTCATTTTCGATGTTCCATATATATATAGATATAGATATTAGGAAAAAATCCAAAAATTCCCCTGAAAACGAAAATAACCTCAATTTACTCCAATTTTTGAAAATATTAGCCAAAAAAACCCTTACCATAAACCAAAAGCGGTTTCCATCCAAATTTTAGTGGTTTTGTGACAAAAACATCAAAAGACCATAACACCCCTATAATATTGAAAAATTAAAAAATAAAAAACAAAATAAATTAATCAATTACCAAACTACACTTTCATAACCAAAATAAAATAAATAAATAATAAAAATCTTTATTAACTATTATTATTTGTTAAATTGAATTAAATTAAATTAATTTTTTATTGTAATTAATTAATTATAAAAAAGTTTTCATAACAAATAATCTCAATGTTCAAATGGTGGACATCAATTTTTAAAATATTAATATTAATCTTAACAAATATAGTAAATTAAAAAAAATAAATAAAACAAGATTGAAGATCTGGATTCAAATAATGTTGAAGATCTGGGTTCAAACCCAAATCTATCAACAGAAATCAATAATCATAAAAATTATAAAAAATCACAAAAATCCAGCACAAATACAACAAAAATAAAAAATTCCATCCACCAATAATCACAAAAAATTTCATCAATATCTCTACAACCAAACACCAAAAAAAAAAAAAAATCAAACAAATCCATTCAGACCTCGAAAACAAAAAATTCTATCAATTTCTCTACAACCGAACACCATCAATTTTTTATCTCAAACGCATCGAAACAGATAAGAGACAACAGATTTAAACTCAGCTGGAAGCAACAGATTAGCATACAAAGGACAACAGAGATCAAAGAGAACAAAGTAGTGGATGAAAAACAAGAAACCCAAAGCTTCAATGGAGCCCCAATCACAGCCAAATCAAACCCACACAAGCACTAACTAATTTCTAGAGATCACAAATTCTGAATGAGGCGGCCGATGGAATAGATCCAGTCTTTCTTCTTATCAGAGTCGGTGAGGATGAACATGGCAAAGTCACCGGCGATGGAGACCCTTAGGTTCTGTCTGCACTTGTGTTTCCGTATAAGCACCAGTCGATTTTTGGAGAGCTTCAACAACAGCGATGACTTTCCAAAACACAGGTGGTGGGTGTGTTTGAGCTAACGGATCGGAAACATAGCTTCACCGGCTTTACTCCGTCGCGGTTTGGTGATTTCGAGCCAATGGTTGCTGATCATTTTTCCAGTTCTGATGAGTGGGCCTGATGAATATGGTTTTTCTAGATCTAATGATGATTTGAGAGATTGAAGAAGAAGCAAAGAAGAAGAAGAAGAAGAAGAAGAGAGAGAGAGAGAGAGTGTGTGTGTGTGTGTGTGTGACAGAAGAATGAGACAGAGAGATGGTTTTTCTTTTTAATTTAGGTTTTTAATTTTTAATGAAAATTTTTTATTTTTATTTAAGTTTTTAATTCAATCCAGCAGTCCTAACAAGACATTGACGATTATACCCTCAGAATTCATGGTACCGTTACTTTTTTTATCGATTTACTGTTTCAATTGACGGTTAGACCTTTTTAACTAATATTTTCAAAACCAGTGATGGTTTGATATTATTTTTAATTCTAGGGGCTAAAATGATAATAACCCTATATATTATCTGCTGTAGATGAAAGCCACAGTAGAAAGGAAAAGGAAAAGGAAAAATGTTATAACTCAATTGGACAGGCTCTTGCTCTTCACAGACGCAGCTTACTACTACCAGACAATAAAGAGGAAAAAAATGCTATTAATAAAGTTGCGAAGTATATCTATTAATAAAGTTGTAAAGACATATACGACACCTAATAATATTCCCATGACTATAAAGAATGAAACCAAGAATAAACAATTAAATCACACAAGAAATAAAGATGTAAAGATAAGAGAATAAAGCAAATATAACAAAAAGAAATTTATACACACATGATCATGACCATTTTTTTCTTCTTTTGTAAAAGAATAGAGAGTTGCTTGCATCTCAAGTCTATTCATTCAACATTTTTGTTCTTAAAATATAAATAATCTATAAAGAACCTCCTTTGAAAACATTTACAAATCATGTGGCTTTTAATTAATGTTTAGAATCGTGTCTTTATCAACTTAAAAGACACTGCCATCAAGCAATGTTTCTATTATCAATTATTTCAGGTTTGATTTAATTATTATATGAGCACTAGAATAATTGATCATAAGATCTTATTGTATTTTGGTTAGCATCTTGCAATAATAACAACAACAACAACAATAATAATAATAATAACTAGAAATATGTAAAGGACAGTCTATGATCAATGGAAATCCATATTGTGAAAAGATATACGATGACTCAACACAACAATTCAAAAATAGGGTGATATTGTAGCTAAGTTTTTTTTTTTTTGGATTACTTATGCTTTAAAGTTGACACCCAATTAATTAGAAATATATGGAAATCTATTAATATTAAACACCGCTTGCATAATCAGAATATTATATTTATGTTTTAAAGTTGACATCCAGTTAATTAGAAATATATTGAAATCTATTGATATTAAATACTACTTACACAATCAGAATATTAAACTTTTGCTTTAAAATTGACATCGAACTAATTAAAAATACATTGGAATTTATTAATATTAAATACTATTTATACATACTCTTATAAATAGGAAATAATCACTCCATAATAAAAAGAGAATAAAATAATCTATCAAAATTAAATACCACTCGCACAACCTAAATAACTACTTTTATAAATAAAAAAACAAATGCTTTCATAATAAAAGGATAATTTATCTATATAACTATTAAAATTCGTTTTATGGGAAGTGAAACTTTCTTTTTTGGTTTGATGATGCGACATGTTCATTTTGTTAGACCACCAATAATAAACTAGAGAATAATAGCTTTAATGAGATATAACTCTGTCCACTCATCCTAATATGTGCACATATTGTTAAATTGGAAAAAAAATTGGAAACGAAAGATGTCTACATGTCAAGTTTTTGTTGGACAAACACAGATGTGATATAATAACATTTTCTTAATTAATTAGTAAAAAAGGTGCTTACTTAACCACTCATTCCAACTCAGTCTTTGAAAGGCTCTGTACATTGATGTATAAAAGCAGCTTCATCCAAATTTGTCTGATATCTCCATCACCTTCTTTCCATGGCTTCAATGCTGCAATTCTTCCCAATTCTCTCCCTGCATTGGCTTATTATCAACACTGGTTTCATTTCATCAAATCAAATTCCTAAAGTAATAAAACTCAGATATATATATATATATATGTATGTGTATATTATATATACCAGTCTCACTGAGATTGAATTATATATCTGGATTTAATATGCTGTTGTGTCTTGAGTGCAGCCTTATGTTGTTTATATGGGAAGTTCATCATCATCATCAAATGAAAACAGAGAAGACGTTGAATTCGCAAAGTTGGCTCATTTGCAATTATTGTCTTCCATTATTCCGAGGTTAATCAGTTATATATATTTTTATTATCATCATCATTTAATTTATTATATTTAATTTTTGTTGAAAATATATATATATGCAGTGAACAGCGTGACAGAATATCACTAATCCACCATTATAACCATGCTTTCAAGGGCTTCTCTGCCATGCTCACCGAAAAAGAAGCTTCTGCACTAGCTGGTAAACATATACATATATGCAGCCCTACATATATAGAAATTTTATTTGATTTTTGTAAGATAATATATAAAGATACTAAAAAAAGTGTTTATCATTTGTGTATTTCAGGTTTGAGTTACAATATTACAAATTTAAGGTTTAAGTAATAATATTTGAAAACTATATATATTTTTTATTATAAAGACGAATATTTGGTGAAAGCAGGATATGATGAAGTAGTGTCGGTGTTCCCGGATCCAATTCTTCAACTTCACACAACACGCTCTTGGGATTTCTTGGAAGCACAACCATCCACTTCTTTCTCCACCCACCACAATTTTCATGATTTCAACCTGTCCACAGATGTCATTATTGGTATTATTGACACAGGTATACATACAAATTTCTTGTTTCATTTTTTTTAATAATAATTCTTATTAGTCCCTAGGATGAATTGAATTCATGAGTTTGTTATATTTTGAGATGATTCTTCTAATTTTGTGAAAATAGCTGAGGACAAATATCCAACACTTGAAAAAACAAATTGCTAATATATAAACTCCAACACTGATATAATTCAATCATCTAGGAAATCCAGATTTCGTAGAAAATATATGTGGATTCTTTAGATGGTTGGTAGATCCCAAGTTGCCATCCTATACCTAACTTCAACGATTCCAATAACATAAAGTTGTTGGTGGAACACTAGGCACAATAAACCACACAATGTGCACATGATCCCACATATTCATTATTAGCACATGATCTGACAGATCTTGTCAGATTTATAACAAGACAGCCAACGAATTAATCTAAATAATTATTGGATAAGAGTAATGCTTATGGAATTTGAAGGTTGTATTCTCAAAAACCTTGAAAATGCAATTTCCTTCCAATTATTTGTTTATAGTTTTATAAGTTGAGCTGAGCAGACCTGCACATTGGGCTTTAAATCAAGCTTTTTGCTTTTGAGTCTACGTCGGTCCATCATGGGAGCCCATTAGAGGTGGCTTATCGCAATAAAGCATTGAGCTGCGACGTTAGCACACCCCACACCCACCCCTCCTCCCCCAACCCACCAAAATCATATGTACACCCTTTCTGTTGAGTCTATCCATCACCTTTGCACCTCCTCTTTCTGAATTTTTTTTTTCTTTTTAATATTTTATAATTTAGCTATTTATTTTATATCGTACAAATAAAAAGAAAGAATTTAGTTTGTGAAAAATTAAAAAAAAAAAAAAAGGAGGAAAGGACATAGTTGGTAATTTGTAGAGTGTGTTTACAACATATGATTTACTTTAAAATTTTAGTGGTGTGTATATACAAAATGGGGTTACATGCTAATTTTGAGGGGTGCAAATATCAACACTCCAAAACATTAAATAACATTCGGCTTTCTAAGTTTTTTACTCAAATTCATGTTTAAATGATATGACATATGAGTTCTCAATATTTTATTACTTATCACATTAACTTACGATTTATAAGATATTAACAATTTACATGTCACATCATTTGGGTATGAATTTTGATAAAAAAAATTTTGATAAACCCGGTATTACATCAATATAATTGATTTTGAAATTCATCAGTATATCAAGCCCAAAGTATTGTTTTCCAATTAAGTGTGTCGATATTTATATTCATCAAATACTGTAAACGTATATATTTTTTCCAATTAGAATTTTTTCAAAAACAAATTCTAATTTGCAATTGGAACCCACTTATTACCTAAAACATTTTTTCTTTAATTTTACTGTATTACATAATTTACATTGCAGATAAACCTTATTCTCTCTCTCTATATATATAGCTGATATCTTGATTGTATTAGTATTTAGACTTAGTGCACATGTCAAACCAGTTAAGAGTCCACATATCAAACTGGTTTGTTTTGCATACGGGGAATGGATTAACTTAGCACTATTAATTGAATCATCATCTACTCATTTCAATTTTTAAGTCCGGTGGTTATTTAGTAACCAATATTGTTCATGATATGTAGTAGATGGTTTATTAATTTGTTTAAAATAATTATTTGGATCCAGGAATATGGCCCGAGTCTCAAAGTTTTGACGACAAAGGGTTGGGCGAAATCCCTTCAAGATGGAAAGGGGTTTGCATGGCGTCATCCGATTTCAAGAAATCCAACTGTAATAGGTAATTTTTATATATTTTAAAAAAATATAAAGAAAAAAATAATTTTTACAATTTTAATATCTCACATGCAGTAATCACAAAACGAAATGCTGTATCTAATTTTTCTTTTCATTTATTTATAAAAATGATTTAATTTTTGTAAACCGTTTTTTCAAAATAATAAATTATGTTCTTATTTTGCCTCATTTATACAAGTTCAGTGGCATATGAATAATATTCAAGGGACCATTGATTCACTGTAGAAAGATAATCGGAGCAAGACACTACCCCATCACATCAGCAGCATCCAACAATAGCAAGACAACTGGCAGATCGCCGAGGGATCCACTCGGACATGGTACCCACGTGGCAGCAATAGCGGCTGGGGCCCACGTAGCGAATGCGAGCTATTATGGGTTAGCCAGGGGCACAGCCAGAGGTGGATCACCTTCTGCGAGGATAGCAAGCTACAAGGCATGCACAGAGGATGGTTGTTCAGGCTCTACAATATTGAAGGCAATTGAAGATGCAATCAAGGATGGAGTTGATATGATTTCAATCTCAATTGGGATGAGCGCAATATTTCAAGATGACTTTCTAAACGATCCAATAGCTATTGGAGCATTTCATGCAGAACAAATGGGGGTCATGGTGGTGTGTTCTGCTGGAAATGATGGGCCTGATCCTTCCACTGTTGTTAATACAGCTCCATGGGTATTTACTGTTGCTGCATCTACTATTGATAGGGACTTCCATTCCACTGTGCTTCTTGGCAACGGCAAAACTATTCAAGTAAGATCATTTTTTCCGTCAAAGAAATGTTTAGATTTATGATTTGAAAGGTTTTATAGTTAGAATTAATGTTTCAAACTTCCTACTGACTAGTCAACTGACAACCCAATGAGTAACAAATACTTAGCTAGTCAACAACGGATACTCGGTTTAACCATCGGCCAACGGTCAACCAATCCGTTAACCGTTGGTCTAACTTGATCAAATTTATAAAAAAAAAAATTAAAAAAAAAATTCATAGAATCAAAAAATAATCATATGACCATAAAACATCATAAAACATGTCTTATACAATCTCAAAAACTTTTAGCACAATCACATAATTATAACACTAATCAAAACCCTTCCAACTCGACGAGTACAAAACCCTCGATTTGGGAGTTCTCGGATTGACAGAACCACGATCACCAAGTACTAGGCGAGTAGACGGATCTACTCATTTATAACACTGGTTATAATAAAGTCTCATAAACTTTGTTAAAAACTACTTTGTCATAATAATTATTGTTTTTAGATTGTAAATGAAGTTTTAAGATTGTATTTGTACAAACTGTTTTCCAATACACTTCTATCAAATTAATAATAACCTTTAAAATCTATAGTATTAGTTATTGTGAAAACAATGTAGTATAATTGGATCATGAATTAAACCCTTCAATTCCTTAATTCTTATTAAAGAAGGCACATGTCCATGGTCATCGTTTACTAAACAATTCTTCAATTCTTGTCTATACAGGGTTCTGGCATTCATTTCTCAAATCTCTCCAGCTCAAAGACTTACCCTCTTGCATTTGGAAAAGATATTGCTGCTAGACTTACTCCTCCATCAGAAGCTAGGTGAGCATCTATTTCCAAAACTAAAACAATTAGGCTTCTTCTAGTCATGATAGATAGAACTTCTTGGCTTGGAAAATAATTAACACTAGGGAGGCTTATTAATATTTTCATAAAACTTTTGAAAGGTAGAGATTCACAATAATTACAAAATTTTAAAGAGCCACCCAAAAAATTCCTTGCTACACCCAATTACTTCATAAATTCATATTAAAATATTTAAATTAAATTTTTACTTCCTACACCTTTTAAAATACCAAAACTATGCTTCAATATTAATAATAATTTTAATCATGTATTTTTTTCTCATTGCATCTATTTCATACTCATTTAAAATGCAATTCTAGTTTTTCTTTTTTCTTTTTTTTTTTTAATTTGAATTCGATTGGAAATTTTATCTGTGTTCTTATTTTTACTTCTTTCATTTTTTATTCTTCCTTATCTCTTGTTCATGTTCATTTGGTTTTCTTTTTTCATAATTTATTTATGATAATAATTATAGTGATAAGACTATTTTTTTTAAGAAAAAAAATAGAGTGATAAAACTACAATGTAATTTTTAGATATGTTAATTGTTAAGTTCTTTTGATTTCATCTTAATGAAAATAAATAAATAAATAAATAAAACTATATATATGTTTGATAAAATGCCTAAAAAAAATGAAGTCATAAAGTTGCTTAAAAGTAGTGTTAGTTGCTAGCTTTAGTATCCATTACATATGTGTTTGATGAAATGTCCCAAAGAAGAAGTGAGCCATAAAATTGTTTAAGAGTGGTGTTGGTTCCTAGTTTTAGTGTCCACTACATATGTGTTTGATGAAATACTCCAAAGAAAAGTGAAGCCACAAAACTGTTTAAGAGTAGTGTTGGTTTTTTTATTTTAGTATCCACTATATATATGTTCGATGAAATGCTACCAAATAAAATGTGAAAATTATATTTTTTATGTCATATTACTTTTTGATTTTGTATATGTTATTACTAAAACTTAAAATAAGCATACCTGTATACGTTAAAATTCATCAAATCAATTCTTTATTTATTCATTCCTTGTTTACTTGTAAAAATTATATATATATTTTTATGTCATATTACTTTTGATTTTATAGATGTTATTAGGGTTTATACTAAATCGGGTGCAAGAAGCAAATTGACAATTTTAATTATATAATTATATATTTTTAAGTAATTCCATATAAGGATATAATAGTAATAAAATAAAAAAATAGGTGTAGCAAGGAATTTTTTGAGTGGCAATAGAACCACCCTTTAAAGAATGATTTTTACAAAATCCGAAATCTATGAGATATTCTTTCAGTTTATACAACATTACATAATGTTAATGAAATTACCATGATTGACAATATTGATTTAATAAGTATACTTTGTACTAAAATGCAGGAGTTGCTATCCAGGATCATTAGATCCTGAGAAAGTTGAAGGCAAGATAATCGTTTGCATTGACAATGATCCAACTCTTCCCAAGAAAATCAGGAAACTGGTTGTAGAAGACGCAAAAGCCAAAGGGTTAATTTTGGTGAATGAAAATTATGAGAAAGGTGTGCCTTTTGATTCAGGCATGTTGGCATTTGCAGAAGTTGACAACAGAGTTGGATCTGAAATTATTAAGTACATCAATTCGACCAAGTAAGCCTTATTGATCCAATCCAATTAAAGTCTCTCAGGTTCTGTTTTTTACTCATAATCTCTTTAATATTGAGTGTAATTAATAAATGAAATATGTTTGCTCTTCACAGGAACCCAATTGCAACTATCCTTCCAACTGTTGATGTTCTTAGAGATAAGCCAGCACCAGTTATTGCCTATTTCTCGTCAAGAGGTCCAGGACAGCTCACAGAAAACATTATCAAGGTTAGATTAATCCTATCACATCAGCCATCTTTTAAATAGATCAGTTTATACTTCAATAATGAGACAAGTGCACCACGGATCTCTGAACCTATATTAAAAACAAGTTTCACATATAAATTTAGGGATAATCTCAAAAAACTCATTGTAATTTATAAAAATATCTATTTTACTACTCTAGTTTTACTGTATCCAAAATCTCCCCTGATGTTAAAAAAATGACTATTTTACCCTTTATAACTTCATCACCAATTTATGACTATTAAAGGTATTATTGTCTTTTCACATACCTTTAGGGGCATTTTGAATGTTTTTATCTATGTCAAGGGGGATTTTGGATAAAAATGAATTCATATGTGGTAAAATAGATACTTTTATAAACTAGAATAGATTTTTTGTGATTATCCTCATAAATTTATATCAATGTCTTCTTGTTTACTTAATTTATTACTATTTTAATTTCTCTCAAGGGCATGCACACATTTTTCATTCAGGCTTAACTCATGTAAACAATAGTTAAGGTCGCAACACTAGTCCAAATGATACAATCGAATAGAATACCTCTATAAAATTTTACTAACCAGACTTGTTCAGTCCCTAAACACATTATATCGTTGCATAAGTAAAACATATATATTATATTGTTGCATATATATTTTCATTAGATTAATTATGTACTAAGAATTTTGCACTATCTTGCTATTCAGCCTGATATAACTGCTCCAGGAGTTGCCATATTATCTGCAATTGTTCCAGGACGTATAGGATGGACTGTTCCGATTGGACAAAAGCCACCCAAATATGCCACAAGATCAGGCACATCTATGGCTTGCCCACATGTCACTGGTGCTGCTGCATTCATTAGATCAGTTCATCATCAATGGAGTTCTTCGATGATCAAATCGGCCCTTATGACAACAGGTACATTTAAATGAAAATGCATTTAGATCATCTAATCATCATGTTTATACTTCATGTCTAACTTTTCGATAGTTTTGCTTTAAAAATTATAAATTTAATGTACGTAAGAAATTTTATGGTGAAAACGGCCGGAGTTCAAACAAGCTTGACAAAATATTACTAACAATGACAATGTTTTGGTAAATGCAGCAACTGTGTATGATAACATGGGAAAACCCATGACAAATAACACAGGCAACCGTGCAAACCCACATGAGATGGGAGTTGGAGAGATTAGCCCTCTCAAAGCTCTTAATCCTGGATTAGTTTTCGAAACAACAACAGAAGATTACTTCAATTTCCTTTGTTATTATGGTTACTCAGAGAAAAATATTCGATCGATGTTGAACAAAAACTTCAACTGCCCAAAGAACTCCAATGACAAACTCATCTCCAACATTAATTATCCATCAATCTCCATAAGCAATCTTGGTAGACATAGAGGAGGTGTCAGAACTATTAGAAGAACAGTTACCAATGTTGGATCGCCAAATGCCACGTACATTGCTAAGGTTCATGCTCCTTCAGGATTGCTAGTCAAGGTGTTGCCTGAGAGAATAGCTTTTAGTGAGAGTATCAAAAGGGTGTCTTTCAAAGTAGCATTTTACAGCAGGCAAGATGCTTCCAGTGGCTACAACTTCGGTTCGATAACTTGGTTGGATGGTCAACATTCTGTACGCATGGTGTTTGCGGTGAATGTTGAATGAGTATTAATTATGAATTTGCTAGGCAAAATTAGGTCAAACATTATAAAATTTGAGATTTTTTTTTTTTTTTTTTGAAAGCTGATTTATATGGTCTAGTTGAATATAATCTCTTGCAATAGAGCAAGAGATTTAAGAAATCATACTGCGTACTAATTCTTAAGGAGAAGATTGATCAGTCTATACGAGTATGTAAACATGGTATATGTGTGATAAAAAATAATAATTATCGTATATCGACGTGTAATTGTTATGGGTATTTCATATACTATGTTTGTTAAAATGCTAGTTTTATAATTCTCACAATTGATTTTTTTTTTCAAATGAAATGTGATATATTATCCTTGCTTTGATGGTACCAAGTTTATAACCAAAATACCTATAAAGTTTAATTGGTTCAAACCCTGAGCAAGCCATCTTACCTATTTACTTGTGGTCTAAGGAATCACACTCTACTCTGTGCTTTGCTCTCTGCTCTTTACTCTGCATTCCACTCTGTTTTGTCCCAAACCTATGTTTCGAGGAGAACCTTCCACCACATCTCTCAAAGGGCAAGACTAAAAACTCTCCATGGACAAATTATTAACGTTTTATGTAATAACCCTTGGTCACCACGGTATTAATTTGTCAATATGAGCTTTGGCCCTAGAGGGGTGCAATAAAGATGGGGTGTCATGTCTCTTTTGAACCGTAAGTCTAAAACAGTGCAGAACATGACATAAAGCAGAGTGTGATAAAGGCAAATCCTTATTGAACCATTAATAAAGAAACAATGTGGTGTTCCTAAGAATTTAACCAAAGACCTATGGGCATTTTGGTGTGAACCAACCGGTACCACTCAGTCTTTAGTTCAATTTCTGATAATATCATCTTGCCCATTTATTTATAGTTCAAGAAAGACGTACCTTTACCACATTCTGTTATGCTTTTTATTCTGCACTGTCTCAAATTTGTAGTTCAAAAAGGACATAAGAGCACCCACCTCCACGACACTACTTTGAAGGCAGGGCTAAAACCCCTCATGTGAACAAATGATCGCAGAGGTAACCAAAGGTCACTACAATTGACGAAGATAGAATGTGAATTGTTGCAAAAGCACTATTAAATAGTGAGCCCTAATAATTCTTATATTCAATATCTATTGTTTTGTTCGTCTATTTATATCTTTGCCATCTATTGCTTTGTTCGCTACTATTTATATGTTTGTTATCTTTTATTGCAATCTATTATTGTGTTCATAATCGGTTCATGTATTTGCTATATATCTCCGTAAACTAATGCAAACACTTAAAATAAAGACAGTTACAAAGTCAAGGGCTCTTTTGTCATTAAAAAATTAACAATGTTCTATTAAAACTCTCTTCAGTTCTTTAGTGCTAGTGAAACATTTACTAGTTTTTAAGTGCTAATAAAAAAAAAAATTGATTTTGTTATAATTTTTTAATAAATCTAATGAAATTTTGAGAAGAATTGTAGGATTTATTATAAATTTTTTTCTTAATAAAATTTATTTTAAGATCCATCTAACTTTACCACCTAAATGAAATTTATGAATCCATTTATTGAATACATCTAAATTTTATTATATTATACAAATATGAATTAAATGCACATAAATTTAATAGATTTTATACAAATCTTGATTTAATATACTTAGTTTTCAATGAAATCCATTCAAATCTAAATTTAATACATCTAAACTTTTAAAATATTTTAAATTTTAATAAATTTTAGATTGAATACATTCCATGAAATCTATTACATCAATAACATTTTAAATATATCTAAATGTTATTGGATTTTATATATATCTGAATTGAATATATCTAAATTTTAATGGATTTCATACAAATCGAAATTGAATACCAAATTAAAATCCATTCTCTTAAAATACTCTCCATTCAATACAGGATATACATACAAATGATGCTTCTTTAATATAAAACTTATAAGTTATCATAAATTTTACTTTTCGAATATTAACCTACATCACAAAGATATAAATTGTGCATATACCGTACAAGATATGTTAACGGTGGAAACCTATTTCGGGAAAAAAAAAAAGGAAACCCGGCGTTAAGTGGGCAGGTTCTGAGCTGGATACCAACCATACACGTGTGCATACACTAGCCTTCCAAACCTGACTCAAGAAATATTACTGACCGTTGGATTGATTATGACGTGGATTTGCCGCTCCTTTCATTTGTGTATATGTATGTATAACGTGTCCCGTATGCAACACTGACCCCGTAGACCTCTCTCCGACCTTTCTCGCTCTTCTTTCGCTTAGAAAGGGAGAGAGAGAGAGTTCTGGTGAAGAGAGAGAAAGATAGTTGTGGTGAAGAGTGAAGACACAGAGAGAAAGAGAGAGAGAGAGAGGGTCTTCTGAGTTCATACAGGTATGTGAATATTCTATCTTCTTTTTTTCGTGTAAAAGGTTTGGTGTTTAATGATTTTTGAATGTTTTGATCGGTTTGATAGTTGGAAATATAATTTGGGGTTGTTTGTTGCTTCATCTTCTGATTTGGGTTTTGCTTGGAATTTTCAGCTGTTGTCATAGCATGATGATCTAGGTGTAGTTATAGTTTTGGTTTTGTTATGCGGTGAAATAACTAACAACTAGCAAGTAGTAGCAAGAAAATAAAAATTAGCGAATCGAAAGCTTTGTAGATAGTCAATTTTCATGAATCAAACTTACTTCTAAGCCTTAAAAACTTACTATTAATAAAAGATTCTCATGTCCAATTGCACTAGTTAGGATCTTGCTGATTGCCTTGAGAGTTAAAGACATATCTAATGTTTGAAACGTTCTAGAAAGTTCAATTTCATTGAATATCATATGATGGTTAATAGGGAACCACATATCAAATGTAAGATATGCAATTCTCATTTAATTTTCTGTGTCTTTTTCCGATGTGAGTATAAGGGAGAAGGTAACGAGTGCATTTTATTCTTATGATCCCATGGTAAGGAAGAAGGGGTGATCAAGCGCATGTTGAGGGCACGGGAAGACGGTGAGTTGTATGCTGTGTTCAGGAGTGATATGAATCTTTCCTGGAAAGGATTCTCTAACCCGATTGGACCATGGTTGTGAATGAATGATTTATTTTACAAGCAAGGTCTGTGGAAAAGAATAGACTCCCGATACTAGAATCCATCGTGTCAGGAAAATAATAGACTGTAATTACTAGAGTCCATCGTGCTACTATTACTGTCTTTGATGAATTAAGAATTAAGATTCATGTTTATTTGGGCAGATGTCTGAATGTACACATGGGGAAAAAAAAAAAGGAGTGATATTTGTTTGGTATATAAATATTTTTGAATACCAAGGTTAATTCTTTTTCTGTCTATTAAGGAGAGTTTCCTTTGGTAGGTTATTATTAGCATTCCATTTATTATGTGAATCTGCTAATATGAATTAATTACTCACATACTGATTTTGTTTGTTATCTGTCAATAATTATAATCTTTATTGGATATTATTTGGGAATGTAACAAAGTGTATAACTCATGTTTCACTCTTGTGATATGTATGTGAACTGGGGAATACTTTCAGCCTTGTGTTTGATATTAATTGAAGTATTCTTCACTGGTCTAGATACAATGCCAGCTCTTAAAATGAAGGCTAAATCAGGTACAACTGGTGGGAAAGAAGCAAGCTGTCTCCATGTTGCAAAGAAGTCAAGTAAAATTTCCAAGAATTTGGGTTCTGAAGTGCGGATGTTTCATGAAACAGCAGAACTGAATACATCTATCCAGAATTGTGAAAATGGTAAGCTTTAAGCCACAATATTTTTGTGCCAAGTTGTTGATATTTAAATCCACTGCCAATAAATCTACCAGCATGGTACATTCTTCTATATTTTTAAAGTCTGTAACCTTTTATTATTTACGCTAATTTAATATGATTGCATAAACTTGCTACAAATAGTAAAAAAAGAAACAGATAAGCAGTCTCCTTGGGTGTTTTTTTGATGACATAATCTTTATCATACTATATTTCATGTTGCCCTGCATCCAAATATATAAATATATATACACACACATATACATATACACACATATACATATATATATATATATATCATTGTAGACAAGATCATTCAGATGAAATGTCAAGCAACCTACTTCTGGGTAATTTAAACTTTAATGTTGTGACCTCAATTTAAATATAAAGGACAAAAAGCAGTCAATGTTCTCTTTTTTACTAGGTCCCTATTGTTCTCTGGCATATAAGTTAAGTTCCACATCATTGTGCTTTCTGCTTTCACATTTAGATATTCTTAATTTAATGTATTTTGTCAGGGGGCAAGGATAGCACTGCAATACCAGATGTGAAAACTGATGACTCTCATATTTGGAGCAGTGAGTTATCAGGTTATCAAATTTCGCATTTTCCCAGTACACACATCGCTGACATGAGTGTGCCTGTAGCCATTGATGGAAATTGTGGATTTGATGATATTTTAAATGATAACTTCTTCTTGGAGTCACAGTATGCTGGGCAAAATTTGATGCTTGATATGAATGAGGGATTTTTGGAATTGCCTGCCCTTGAGGAAACACTAGAGGCGGTAAATACCCGTTTTGCGAGCTCCTGTGAAGAGCTCGTGAAGAATTCTGATTGTTCATGGTTCCATCTAGTGAACCAACAGATAAAACCCTATGATAAAAATTTTGATGTTAATTCTAGCCATGTTGAACCTGACGAAGCAGAGTTTGATCCACAATTGTTCATTAGAAATTTTCTGAACCTATCAGACCAGGGATCTGATTTGTTGCCGGCTTTGGTACCCAATGAAACCAGTGAGAGGAAGCTTATCACTTTAGTTCTCGATTTGGATGGTAAGATTGTTACTCATTTGGCATTTTGTGTCAATGTATTGTACTTCTTTATATGATTTATGTCATTGAAGTTTTTGAGTATCATGTTTTAAGTCGTTGGCAACTGAGTTTGTTTACAGCTTCAGATGCCAGCAAAGTGAATTTGGTTGATGCCCTTTGTTACAACACCTGATGACCAATTGTAAATATGCCAGCAAAGTGTTTTTCTTCTGTTTTCACTTTTCAGTCATCAACTGCCGTTGATTTTGAAATTTTTAGGTCTCCATCAACTTAGAAAGTTGCAACTCTTACTTGATATCTTTGACACCTGTTATAATATTATTCCCTTAGGCAGCAGGTTCAAAGTGATCTTTGAAAGTTTAAGATAACCAAAATAACTAAATTTAATAAAGCAATTTTTGAACTTTTTTCCTGATGTGAAACGTTTAAGTATTTAGAGGTTACTTCCAATTTAACATATATTTCTATGTATGTGTAAAGCAGGAATTAGATCTGTTTGTTCTGCTTGTACCCAAAATTCTCCTATTTGAGGTTGTGTGAAAGCAATGTGTTTTAAGTCCTGGTTATACAACTAAAATGTTGGGTTCTTTTTTGGCTGCCATTTTACAGAAACACTTGTCCACTCTACCACAGAACCTTGTGATAATGCAAACTTCACCTTTCAAGTTTTCTTCAACAAGAAAGAGCATACAGTGTATGTAAGACAAAGACCTTTCCTCCACACATTTTTGGAGAGAGCGGCGGAATTGTTTGAAATCATTGTCTTTACAGCCAGTCAAAGCATATACGCTGCACAGCTACTGGACATATTGGATCCTGACAAAAAGCTTATTTCTCGACGTGTGTATCGGGAATCGTGCATATTTTCTGATGGCTGCTACACAAAGGACCTGACAGTTCTAGGAGTTGACTTGGCAAAAATAGCTATAATTGATAATACTCCACAGGTATTAGTCCACCATTCTCCACTTCTTAATTATTTTACTCGTTTATATAATTTCAAGTTCTTGGATTTTCTGTCTTTAACCGAGAAAAGTCTAATGTCATTGTTTGGTTAAGTGGACTAGAAGTTAAAAATTTGAACCGTCTTACCCTCTATGTGAAAAATGTAGGCACTCTTTCATTAAAGGTTGGATATTTTTATCTGACGTTTTTGAAGTAGAAAATTGTTAAACATAATACTTTTTATCCTACTAATGTTACTGAGAAATTTTATTTTAGGTGTTCCGTTTGCAAGTGGACAATGGTATTCCGATTAATAGTTGGTTTGATGATCCAACAGACTCTGCCCTAATTTCATTAATTCCCTTTCTAGAGAGCTTGGCTGAAGCAGATGATGTTCGTCCCCTTATAGCACAAAAGTTTGGTACAAAGAAATAGTTAATCTCATTCAATTTTCCGATTGATCAGAAAAGACAGATCATTGATACATTTTTTTCTTCAAAAAAAAAATCACTAAGTTAGATCTTCCATTCATGTGTTAAGATGTTCCCTTGCCTAAGCTATGGTTACTGTGGTTTGATTCAGTTGAAGTCGTATTTGCAGATCCTAATTATCCTATAGAAATCTTTAGTAAGAGTTTTAGTTAATTTGCAGGGGTTGTTCCGGATATAGGTTACATTTATTGTTAAAAGAGTGTAGTAGTAGATTTTTGTACATAAATGATCTTGTAGAGAAATAAAATTGTTGTTTTTACTTCTTTAATCAGTGCAGTCTTTGAAATTCATTTGATTTGAATTTGTACTTCCTAGAATTTGTCTTTAGTAATCATTTTTCTTCTTTACTTGCTAATGAAGAATACTGAATGCTCATGGAAGCCATTAATTCTTTTCGATGCCAGTGTGATGGTGGAAAAACCTTACTTTTATTCTGCAAATGATGGTGATACTGATCAGGGAAAGAAAATAAGTAAATAAAATGATGTTGTTATATTTCTATTTGATTATTTCAAATCTTAATGGAGGAAACGGAGTTTCCAAGTAAGGATGATGAGGGATCTAGAGGTTAAAGGGATTAAAATTCAGCAAAGGATTTTTTTTTTTTTTTTAATTTATTACACATATAATGCGTATATTACATATCGTTTAACTTGTCGGACGCTCTTGATTAGAGTTCATAAAGCATGGTTGGGAACTGAAGTTCCTAAAGGGGGAAGGAAAGGTCTACATTGCTTGAAAAAATTTTCTTTGACTTAAGGGTTTTGGATGTAAATCAAACTATGTATAACTGATCCAAATGTATCAAACTCTCATGGGTTAGGTGCCACTGGCACCAACCGCCATATGCAAAATTCAGCAAAGTTGAAATATAGGTAAAGCAGTGGCCGGTGGAACTACCTACTTGGCATGTTTTATCAACATTAATGCAGTGCCCTCATTTGGTCTCAACGTGCCTCAACAATAGCAACACAGACGCAGTCAATTCATATGAAATCAGAAATGGAGATCTCAAAATGATTAACGAACTTTTCGTTAGTATCCTTTTGAGTCTACCATTGCAATCCACCTCTGCCACTACAAATAAACATACTCTTGCATCTCCTATTATTTTAGAAGATTCTAAACATGTGTTGGATTGAAGTTGATTTAAGAGGTAATTGGTTTGGTATTTTTTTTTTTTTGTTGAAGGGGGGGAGTTTTGATGGGTTTGTAAGAGGTGATCTTGCTTTGTAAAATGCTTCGAAGAGAAAGGAGAATAAAACGTAGGCTAAAGAAGTAGAGAGAATAAAGTGTTTCAGTGGAATGTATCATGTATAGGGATCTTTTAGTAATTGAATACGGGGTCTCTTTGGAAATTCATATTGATGGAGAAAACAGGAGAAGATTAAGTTGGTTGGGTAGGAAAGATATATAGAAACTGGAAGGTATAACTTGTTAAAGAGGTGGCTTGCCAGGCATGGTGTAGATTGACAAGTGGAGAGAGAGAAGCTCTTGAGGATGGTGACACAAGGCCTCCTCTTTTTTCATTTTTATTTAGTCCTATTTTTATCTCTGCCTAACATCACTTTTTTTTTTTTCTTTTTTACTTTTAACAAGTTAAATCCTTTTTTTCTTTAAAAAAAAAAAAAAAAGGTATTAACAAGTTAAATCTTATTAACTAGATGGAAAACTTGTCTGCTGTTAAGTCCTTGGATCTACAAAGCCCATCTCTTTGTAGAATAACAATCTTTTGCTATCTAGTTGCAAGTAGGAGAGAGTGAGCACAAATTGTCCTAAAAAGCAACCCCACAATCTGAGGAAGTGGTCATTTTTCTCTATGTAGTTTCACTTTTTTTTATTATACTCCTATTTTTTTTTTTTTATTTACAATAAATTCTGATATCAAATTAGATATCTATGGGATGTACTTTAAATTAACGGGAGAATTACTCACAAAAAGTAGAAAATTTATCATTTATATCAAGTGATTGGTAAACAAAGTCGAACTCTGTTTTGATAAACAAAGACAATGTAGACCGTATGACACTATGACAAACTTATTTGTTTATGCCTATAATTTGATAAAATAACTAAAAATAAACTCATAGTTCCATGAAATCATAAAAAAATACACTCGACCATTAAAATCTCAAGTAAAAGATATAATTTTTACTGTTAGTGTTGAAAGGTTAATAAATAAGCATTTATAATTGAAAATCTATCATGTTAAAAAAGATAGAAATAATTGTCTGGTTAGAATAAGACTAGTCAATTGAATAAAAAACGTGCAAGGAAAAAAAATTCTCCACCTAATTCTGTGACTAATTTCTCTCTCTGTTTTTTTTTTTTTCCTCTTTTTCCACCACGTGCTCTTCTCCAATCCCATTCCATAGTTTATTGGTTTTCTAAAGTGGTTAAGTTTGGGGTGTTCAGGAAGATGTTTAATTTTTTTTTTTTTTTTTTAGTTACTGATACTAGATCAGATAATTATCGAGATCTAATTCTACTCATAATTTTAGTAAAAATATCGTCAACAATTTTGGTGAGTATGGTGCTTTTAAATCTTGCCCTTTGGACCACAGCCAACATGTTTTTTGCAAATAATATTATTTTTATCTAATAAAATTAAGTGCAATTTTAACTGTTTGGATTGCGAGGTACAAGTTGTAATACATGCTTAATAAGAATATGAACTCCCAACTTTAAAAGATAAAAAGATATACATTTATCTATATTAAAAGATAATGAGTACAAATTAAATGTAAATGAAACAAAATAAAAGCTTATTGATAATGGATTAAGGATGATCATGGGAGTGATTATTTATTTTTAATATTTTTATTCCACCATAAACTTAAATTATTAATTTTTTGAATTTATGAATT
Source organism: Dimocarpus longan (assembly GCA_022984855.1). NCBI lineage: Eukaryota > Viridiplantae > Streptophyta > Magnoliopsida > Sapindales > Sapindaceae > Dimocarpus > Dimocarpus longan. The sequence goes on along the minus strand of CM041015.1, from coordinate 20,625,749 downwards.
AGAATCTTACCAACCACTTAATTATAATTTGCTTGAACTTTGTAGGTTATCTTTCCAATTTCTCAAAAAATAATGTAACTCAAAAGATCTTGAGGCTCTGTGGACAGAAATGAAGAAAACGTCACTCGAAGCTTTTTGTCAGCACTCAGCAGTGACAAACAATGACCGCAGAGTTATTTAGCCACAGTAGTCGAAAACATTTGCATGCACACCTGCAATCAATTCATTGGTTCTTTTTTTTCTTTTTTTTTTTTACAAGGAAACCAAAATTATATAAATCAAACAGTGATGGTTTTACTTACATGACAGAAAGATAAGAGGCAGTGGAGAAGAAGCAAAGTAATTGCGAGCAAAATGGGTGAAGAAGTGGTGAGCAACAAGCAAGTGATATTCAACAACTATGTGAACACAGGCTTCCCAAAGGAATCAGACATGTCTTTCAACACTGCTTCCATTTGCTTGAAACTAGAACAAGGATCAAATGCTGTTATTCTCAAGAATCTGTACTTGTCCTGTGATCCTTACATGAGGAGCCGCATGAAATACAATGATGCTCCTGAGTTTCAATCCTATACACCTGGCTCTGTAACCGCTTTGGATTTTGTGTAGTTTTTTACTGCATGTTATGGTGAATATATATAATATTAACTCATTTTTCAAATCTCATGCATGCAGCCAATGCAAGGGTTTGGAGTGGGAAAAGTTGTGGATTCAGGGCACCCAGAATTCAATAAAGGGGACTTAGTTTGGGGGCCGACTGGATGGGAAGAGTATAGTCTCATCAAAAATCCACACAGCCTCTTTAAAATCCATCACACAGATGTACCTCTCTCATACTACGCCGGAATTCTAGGTGAGTTATTCCATACTTTGAGTATTTCTATATATGCTTAGAAATAATTCATTTGGTAAAGCTATTTATTGTCTTATATGAAATTAATCAGATCCAACATATGTGATGATGCATGCATGATTCGGACCATCAAGTCCATAATTCTGCACTTGTGGTGGTGTTAGATGTTTATATAAATTAAACACTTGTACATATATTTTGAGATGAGAAATAACTGTGCTCTTGACATGCTTTCCTTGTTATACGGGTGATGATGATGTTGATTTTCTGTATTTGGTTTTTGGAAATAGGTATGCCAGGACTGAGTGCATGGGCTGGTTTCTATCAAGTTTGTGCTCCTAAGAAAGGAGATTATGTTTACGTTTCATCAGCAGCAGGTGCAGTTGGTCAGCTTGTTGGCCAATTTGCAAAGTTATTGGGTTGCTATGTTGTCGGAAGTGCTGGAAGTAAAGAAAAGGTGCGCCCGTGCCCACTCTGAATACATATGTCATTACATTCTTCAATTGTTTGCCACTTTGTTGTCTCATTGTTGCCGTCTAATGTTTAGCTAGCAACGATTCTGTTGAATACGTGGGAAATTACATGAGCAGACATGAATTTATGTTATTTTGTTTTTACCCTTCTGTTTAAACATTTTGGAGAATTAAAATTTTGCAATTGTAATCTTCCCCTTAAACCTCTTCTTAAAGGTAGGTCTTGTTTCTATGATCGGTTTTGCTTTTGCCATTAGTTTTTCTTCATTTGATCTTTAACATTTTGATCCTTGTTTCGTGCCTCGACAACGGTGTCTTTATTCTTAAAGCTTGACTTGTTAAACATGAGAGAATTTATGGATTCATCTGGTGCTTTGAAACTACATTTATAAAACTAAAGATATTTTCAGCAACTGGTTGTCGTTTTGTAATTGAGGGGATGTTCTAAAATGCACAATTTATACGCCTTTGGTTTCGTTTGATGATTTCATCCTCAACAAGTATGCTAATATTGGTACCCTTTCTTTTCAGGTTGAACTATTGAAGAACAAGTTGGGATTTGATGATGCTTTCAATTATAAAGAGGAGCAAGATTTCGATGCAGCTTTGAAAAGGTTGGTGTAACTGCATACTCTGCAGTTGTTATATTTTAATCCCTTTCGAGGCTCATAATTATTCCTCTGCTCTGCCTTTCTAGGTACTTCCCCGAAGGTATCGACATTTACTTCGAAAACGTTGGGGGGAAAATGCTTGATGCAGTTATCCCAAACATGAGGGTCCATGGACGTATTGCTGCATGTGGAATGATCTCACAATACAATCTTAATCAGCTTGAGGGTGTACACAATTTAATGCACATTATTCATAAGCGGATGCGTATTGAAGGATTTGTGGTTTTTGATTACTATCCACAGTACTCAAAATATTTGGATGTGGTGCTGCCTTCCATTCGAGAAGGGAAGATAGTTTATGTGGAAGACATAGTTGAAGGCCTTGACAGTGGTCCTGCTGCCCTCTTAAGGCTAATCAGTGGCCAAAATATCGGAAAACAGGTCGTTGTAGTTGCCCGGGAATGATTAAGCACTCTTGGACATGTAATTTAATATCTTTTACTAGTACTTTTGTCATTCCCGTAATATTTCAGGTAGTAATCTTCCCAGAGTTTAAATTTTAGCTACCTTTAATATACTGATATATCTATGAAACTTATATGGTAAATATATTACATGTGATTTAGACATTTCTGTTTCAGATTCATATTTGAACATACTAGACAATTTAATTTTCATTGATTTTTTTTTTTAATATCTACTTTATGTACAGATTCGTATTATCCAATTCATAACTTTATAGATCAACATCAATTAAAATTAGTTAACTTAAATACAAATTTTAGAAAATTTAAATTAAGAATTTTCGTTCTAATAAAAGATGGACCCCCTAATCTGAAAATTATTCAAATTATAAAATAATTGATATATTTTATGGCAGAGTTAAGCAATCACTGAAGTCAGAGAATACTGAAATTTGTAAACGACAACCTCTCCTCCACTTACACAAAAACTAACTTTTGCATACTTGTTCCCCAAAAAAAAAAAACAAACAAACAAACTTGCTTTTGTATACTAAGATTGAAACTTTTCTTTCCACTTGTAGCAAACATGACAAAACTTAGCTCATAGAAAATCAAATTTTCTTCCAGAACATGTACACAACTCTCTATAATTTACCAAAATCATCCTGGAAAATTGTGAGAGAATTAAGTTGACCCTCAGATAAGCACTGATATCTTCAGAATAACTCGATTGAATGGTGGCAGTCTGGCAGAAAAAAGACTAATACTGAACATTTGTAAAAGCTCAACTACATGTCTTTTTTTCTTTTTGGGGACAAATTCTAGAGATGCTCAATGTGATAAGTACAATGGTTACCATGAAAATTTTTTATGCAACTGATATCACAGATAACTAGTCACATGAAAAATCTCACGAGAGAAAGAAGCAAACCATATGACCAGCTGCTTCTCGAAGATCCAGACATAGCAGTCCTTAAAGCGTACCTCCAATATAAACTAAAAGCAGCACCTTGAAACGCATCATGTCTACAAAATTTCCAGACAGAAACATATATTATTAGAAGGAAGCCGAGGATGTTCTGCGAAGCTGATACTTTGGCTCGGGTGGTGGACCTGGCGGCAACATATTCTCCAGCTCCTGCACGTCAAAGACAATAATCAATAGTTAGAGAAAATAGTGTATCTTGTATCTGTATCGTCTAAAGTTTTATTACAGGGAAGAAAATAAATTGAAATATTTAGATGTGCACCAAACAGCTTTTTTCCTATTAGTTTCAAGATTGACAGGTTAAATATCATCATATAGCTTTCTAACTTATCTCCATGCAATGCTCAAACTACTAGCAAATAATCACAACAAAGTTATAACTATAACAAGACGACCACAAAAGAAAAAATAGCATCAACTAGACACAAACGTAATAACTAAATTAAATTACAAAATCTTATATTCACACAAAGGTAATAACAAAATTGAATTACATGATCTTATATTCACAAAAGGAGGCACCAACAACATGCTTCATCATTATTAAAAGAAAATAATAAAAAAGCTGTTGGCCCTCATTTCGAATTAGGGCCCACTTTAATACTGATTACCAATTTACTAGAAGAATAATAAAATATCCCAAACTCCCAAACATCGAGTATGAGAAGCGGATGAATACTCAAAACAGACATTGATGGACGAAGATGGAAGTCAAGAAGAGCTAGAACAAAGGATAAGTTTTCAATTTACCACAGGGCATTTAGCATGACATACACTGATACCAATGCAAATGCTAGACCAGGCTAAAATGAGAAACCATAATTATATCAACGTAAAATCTAAAGCCCAGAAATAAGTATGCTACATTATACATCACATATGCCAGACAGAATGAGTTCTCAGCTAAGTATAAAGACATTTCTGAGAACTGGATTAACAAAGCCTACTTTCTCAAGAAAACTCCCACACAAAGATTAAGATAAGTCTGTAAAGCCCACTACTCAGTTGAAAATTAATAGATTATTTTTTTGCAACAATGAGAATGCATTCCCCATCCCATTGTTTTATTGAATGTTAAATTTTTCCCAATGGAAGATTTAGTACATCGGTTTTCTGTTTGAAGATCATAATACTTTTCTCAAAAACATTAATTGCATCATCTTTGTAAGGAACAATCTTCTCATATTTTGCAAGATCAGAAGAAAATCTAGATGTCTTAAAACATATTTAGGCTGGATGCATCTTGGCCTCTACCAAAAAGTAATCTTAATTTTATGGTCTTCATATTCCCCACAGTGTGATAGGCAAGAAACTAACATTAATTTTGTTTTTTTATTCGATTTACTATATTCCTACCTCATCCCTTTGTTCAAAAAGGCAAGTATAAGTTTTTTCAGCAAGCAAAATGGGGTTTTAGATCATAGAGTAGAAAAAAGTAAGATTTACCATTCTTAAGCATAGATCCAATAAGAGCTTTATTAATAGAAAGTTTATTAAATTCAGTGATCAACTCTAAAACATCAAGATAAATTAGGATCACTTTTGCCAAGTAAGATTGTTTCCATTAACTGAAGATGAGTCAGCTCATAGGGGTTGGGATAGCAGAAAGCCAGAAACAGTTAGTAAATAATAGAATCTCCAGGATGTATCACTCAAAGTGCAGGGGTGGATGACAGTAACAGTTTGCGCTTGAGCCACATGCCAAAACCATTGATCTTGCACATGACAAGGTGTGTTAAAATGCTTACATAATATTGTTGGGCTCTCTTTCTTAAGAATCTTAACAGCTTAAACTTTTGGATTTAACAATTACTTAACATTTATATAAGTTAGGTTGTTATCCTAGATGATTACAAAATTTACAAGGTTGTGGATGATGCACTAACCTTGGTACACATCTTAATTTCAGCCCTAGCGGGCATTTAGGATTGTTTAAGAAAATTGTAAAGACAAAGAAACACAAACAAGGAAGACAGACACAGAGACTTACTGAAATATATATATATATATATATATATCAACATAGCAAATGAGGTACAGTTGTGGTTGCAGTCCCCAAGACATTGATGAGGTTATTTAATGGGCTTTAAATAAGTTTTGTATTTGGCAGATCCCAATTGATGTCTTCCTTACAAAGGACAGGACTTCAATCCAAAAACAAAGAAAAAGGAAAAAAATAAATAAAAATAATAAAACAAGGTTCTGATATGCTAAAACAAAAAGGACCTTTATGGAATGCTTATGAAGAAGTGGAATTTAAAATTCTTAGCAGGACTTAGAGACAAAGGACACTTTTGGGGAAAAAAATCATTTATGCGGATTCTAAGCTGCTATCACTATCATATCTACAAAAACAATTCAGCCATACAACACATAACACATGCATAATAAAAAATTGTAAGCAGGCTATCACATATATAACGTTTAGTATTAACAATCAGACTGGTCTCAATTGCTCTTTTTGAGTAGCTTGGAAATTGATGTTTTAACAAAGAATTGAGCTGAGCCCTTTAAGGTGTTGTTGGTGCTAACCGAAAAAAGAATAAAGGCTTTTTACAAAAGAGATATAGATCACGGGTCACCGGAATGTTTTCCAACAAGCAACCTCAATGCTTAGGTCAATTAACTCTCTAAATTCTGTATAATATAAGAAATATGCCTTGAATGTGTTATGCATACATTGAAGATGAATTTCATCCCCCTTTTATAGTGCTTATGAGCCAGTTTCCTCAAGGTGTTCATTCATTCTACTACACAAGAATTTTTTTTACAGTTGTCATCTGACCTTTTAAGACTACTTTTAGTATTTCATTTATTCACACTTGTACTTATCCTCTTAAAGAGACAACATCTCTCAGTGAATCATTGTTTCATTCTGTCAAAATGAAGGGTTTTACAGAAGCAGAATAAGTAGAAATAGCAATGTCCAAAAAAGAAAATAAAGGAAAATATTAAAGAAATGCCATGTAGAAGTTGATGATGCACATCTCTAATGTACACACTCAACACAGAAATGCAAAAACCAAAATGGATAAGCCAGAAAATTGTTTAAATATGGAAAGGCAAAGGGCTATTTCAAGGGGCATCCTAAGTCCAATCCTAGCCTTGCAAGAGAATCTACTATTCAAATCTAGAACTGTTACAACCCTTGTAAAAATAGACTCATTAGGAAACATGTGAGCAAAAAGATGAATTAAGTATAGTGGTGCAGGAGAAATAATAAGAGTAGCCTCAAAGGCCAAACAGGCAGTTGTCAATACAGGTCAGCTCATCCCAACTGATTTGATCCTACAATTTATAACACTTGTCTGGTTAAACTGATATACAGATTACACTTGTTATGAGAAAATAAGCTCTTAAACACTATTCAAGAGAAACGAAATTCATCTTCTAGGAATCACAAGACATTCAAGAAATAATTTTTTTTTTTTAATAAACGAGTTGGTGAATTAATTGTCTTAAGAGCCAAAGGCTCCTCGCTAGAAAAATTACAGCGACCACCATTTTCTATGTCTTTTTTGCAGAAAAGGCATTATTCTTTTTCCTTCCATTACCACCAACACCTCAAACGGCTCAAATCAGTCTTCCTTCAGAAAATCAATTTTAAGCCTACTTACAAGAGTATTATCTTACCCAGTTTGACTATTGATCCAGCCATACCAGATTTCTTCATCGAGAATTTACACAACTTCATCCCATAACTAACCTCTTATAACAATTTCTCAACTGTAGTCATACAATGACATTAAAAAAAATTTAATTCACCTCTTTTGACAATATGCCTATGGTTTACTACTTGATAAAAGTTACAGTTGTTTATATTGATCTTGGTAGAAAATACAAGAACACTGAGTTATTTATATAGTTGCTTCTCCTACACTAAAAAGGAAAACTCAAAAGAAATAGAATTCTAAAGACTTAAGGATTTCCATAATTACGCAGAACACAAATTAGGAAAAATATAATTTCTACTTCCACATTCCCCCTGAGCATAGATATTATTTCAATATGTAGTTTGGAACACATAAAGATTTGACAGAGATGTCCATAAAACAACTTTATAGAGATGCCAACAGAATCTTGACAGAGTGCCAACAGAACATCGTTCAGAGTGCCAATGGAACGGCATTGAAAGAAGCAGAAGGAATAGCTTTTAGATGAAGAGAGAGGCAATGGAATGGCATCAAGAGAGAGGCTGACAGAACGGTATTGAGAGAGAGGTCGATAGAACGGTATTGAGAGTAAAGTCAATGAAACAGCTTTGAGAGAGAGTTAAAAGAGATCCAGTGGGCCAATCATACCAATTGATAAGTTAATCAAATTTTGGGTGTGGCTGCCATTTGCGATGACAGAAGACAGCAGAAAGGATGTAATTTTAAAGTTGTTTATGAGAAGGATTCTTCTCTAATACCATAATAAAAGAATAGTTGTTTAGATGGATCTTGATAGAAAATAAAAGAATACTAAACTATATATGTGGGTGCTTCTCCTAAACTAGAAAGGAAAACTAAAAACAATTAGAATCCTTATTAAGTATTTCAATATCAACTAGAACACAAATTAGGAAAAATATAATTTCTAGTTTAACACTACTGAATCAAAAATTATTAGTCAACATATTCATATCTTGTTTAAATATTCAAGTATCATGTTAATGTCTCTTCCAAGTTCCACACGTAGTCAATGGGGACATTTTGGTAAGACATTATGAGTTTCAGCCACTGTGACTTGTCCAAAGTCATTCTTTAACTCAGCTTATCTTTTCTAATAGGAAACAGGAACAGCTTTTAAATAGTTTATTATATATATATATATTTAAAAAAAAAAAAAGGTGAAAACAGCAGTCCACCAATAATAAATTAAAGAGCATGTATCTAACTACCAACTATGGAGTACTCAAAATTAATACAAGACTTAATTTTGCTTTAATAAGAAAGAAAGAAGTTGAGACCAGAGCTTATAAAGGAGCTAAGAGGTAAACTTATCCCAAAAAGACCTACACTATTTAATCACCAAACACGACAAAATAAAAATGCACAAAATATTAGCATGTAAGAAAATAAAAGATAAAATTGTTCAAAGAAATATGCACACCTATAGGCTGAACAATAAATTTCATATCAAAATTTGTTAATTAAGATATTTGTAAGATCAAACTAAACAATGTCGCAAATCATATAATAGTTTCAACATATACACATCGAAGCCTTTTTAATTTCAAAAGTTGACAGTCCAAAACAATCTGAACTGATATAATAGGTTGCAGAAATCTCAGACTTACAAATTAAAAATGTATTAGCAAGTATCAAATCCATATATACTATTTAATATTATAATTAAAATGGTCAAAAACCCTTCCATGAGGGAAAATAATAGGAAATACATGTCAAATTCCTCCATAACGCAAAGTATAAAACCATTACTGGGCTTTGAAACTGTTAAATAATTAAAATTTTAAAAAAATAATAATAATTACAGGCAGGGAAATCCTTTTATACATTATCACTAAGGTTCAACTCCTAAGCAAGGGAAAATTCCTTACAATTTTCAGTACAGAATTTTCTTAAGATTCATTTCATTTTCTAGTTACATCCTGGACAAACAAACGAAAAAAACAATCCACCCTCACCTCATGGACCTTTCCAACTAAACCTAGGTTTAAAATTTGCAAGAGCTTAGTAAAGAGATCAATAAACTTTTTTGGACAGATCATCCCATACATAGACGAAAATCACACACCACAGCTATGTGTTTGTTTTCTAGACAAATTTATAAGCTCTTCTAAACTACTACATATCATCCTCTACAAATCAATCAAGTTTGAGTGCTCAACTTTGACATAAGCATGATGCATATCTGATTTCAAAACTGCTAGATGTGCTGAAGGAAAACGAGTAACAATGACATCATATACAGAAAACTTAACCTTTCGTTTCCTCAGCCTTTCATTTTCCTCTTCCAGACGTGAAACTTTGTGCTCCAGTTCATTTGTGTAAGCCTGTTCAAGAAGTCTTTCGGGTTACAGAGAATGAAAACCAAGACTTCAAAAGCATAAAAAAGGGAAACAAAACTAGACATCATTAGGGATATTAAGAAGGGAGGCGACAGAAAGTTAACCTGCTTCCTTGCTCTTGAACGGGCAGCTGATTCCCTGTTCTTTATCATCCTCTTCTGCCTCCTCTCAACAGTCTTCTTAATAATTTCGTCTGGAGTGCCTCTCTTCCTCCCAAGCGTCTGTGAATCTGATGATGTTCCCATCAAAGATGAAGATAAAGCCACCTGGTTCTCTGGGTATGCAACATCCATTACAGCACCAGCCCCAATGGGGAGTGGCTGCGGTATAGTCTGGCTTGGCATATAAACTCCCAGCATACCTTGTTGTGAAGGCTGATACTGTGGATGTGGATACTGCATCCATTGACCTTGTTGTGGGAACTGTGGTGCTACATTTTGGTCAATCCCAATAACAGGACCACCACCATTTTTATCTGAAGATCCCTCAGCCACAACTCCCGCTTTCACCAAGAAATCCTCCAAAGTCATCTCTCCTAGAGTAGGCTGCCGTTCTCTGGTCTTCTTTTCACCATTATTTTTGTCTTGCTGAATATCCCTCCACACCTCATCAACTGTCTTCTTGCTTAAAGCACCAGTCAGTGACAAACTCGCCTGACGCTGCAGAGCATTTTGATTGGTCAAAGTTGTGCCCTCTACTTCCATATTAATAGACTGGTTAGCCTCAGCCGTCCATACATTCTTGAGTAGCTCATCAAGGTTCATGCTGCTGAGGGGTTTCCCCAGGTCACCCAATTGACTTTGGACCTCATCAAGTGTGAGACTATACATTGAACTTTGTCGTGTCAGTGGCTGAAATTGTGAGTCTTTACCATTACTGCTACCATCACCACCTTGAGACCCCATTGTGTGAATCCCCATTCAACTACCTCTAACCTAACCTACACCATTCCATTCCACAACTCCCCAACTCCAAACCTAAAAAATCCAGCTATAAGGCACCAAAAGCCTTACCACTAAAAGGACCTGAACAACCAAATCTTCAAACTCAGCCCACAAATCAGATCCTGAGAAAATAGGTGAAAGTCAGACCAGTAATCCATTCAAATCATCTCACTCCAGCAATTGTATCCATTCCACAACATAAATTTGTATTGTAGCAACATTTGTCAATCTAACATGTTTAAAAAGGAAAAAGACAAGAGTGAAAAAGAGGGTCAGAAAAAGTTTCACTCTATCACATGCAAGGCCAAGGGAACCTATACACATGCCAACTTCTTAAACATCCATTCATTAAAATTGCTTCAAACCTCTAAACCCAGCACTGAAAGCATAACACATGAAAAATCAACAACAAACTTACTTCAGGAAAAAAAAAAAAGAAAAGAAAAGAAAAATCAACAACAAACATCATCAAAAGAACTAACAAAAACATATCCACAACCAAAAAAAAAAAAAAAAACACCCTTAAATACCTTCAAAAAAAGACACTTCCGTTTCCAAAAATAAAATCTCATTAGAACAAGAAGATCCACCTCAACCCAGTCTACAAAAGACAACTCCAAAAATCATGATTCATGAACCTGCTCATATCAAACCCAACAAACATATCAGACCACCCAAAAAAAATGATACAACCTCAACTACACAGATTCTATGAAGAAAACAAAACACCCAGAAAAAAAAAATACAAACCATGAATAAGAAGCTAAACTAAACAGAAGCAATCTCTATTGCATGCAAAACCAAAAGCAAATGTTAACACTTAAATCTTGCACTGAACAAACTCAAAAACCCAAATGCAAAAACAGCACCACAATCTAAGATCAACCCAAAAAAACATATATTAAGAATGAAAAAACATTTATTTGCATGAAAAGAAATCAATGCTTAAAATGCAAGCAAAATGAAGAAATTACCAACCTCTAACAGATCAAAACTATCCATTCAAACAACAATTTCCTCTATTGTAATGAGACCGGTAAGTGTGTCAAATATATACCCAAAAAAATATATATTAATGTTGAAGAAATAAAAATAAATAAATAAAAATTAAAGTGAGAGCTCAAGTCTCAATAAGAATGAATAAGTGAAAGTGTTTGAAAAAAATAAAATATTAAATATTAAATAAGAGACAGAGAGAGAGAGAGATCACTTACTTTCTCAGTGAAGAGACTGCTACATCAAAACAACTCAATTGTGATAATCAGTTCAGATTAATGGATTCAGATGGTTTTTTTTTTTTTTTTTCTATTGGATTTTGATTTTTGCAGGAGGACAACAGAGACAGAGACAGAGAGAGAGAGAGCAAGTCCCGAAACTCGAATGACCAATTTTTTTATATTATAAAAAAATTGTAAAATAAGAGCAAAGTATTTTATTGGCTCATTTTGGTTTTTTTTTATTTATTTTTGTAGAATTGGGAACGTTGTAAGATGTGGGTGTCCTCATGCGGTTACAGTATGTCCCCCCACTTACTTTGGTTCTGTCAGTCTGTGTGGCCCCACTTTTACTCATTGCTTTTCAGTTGAATCAATTTTTACATTTTATTATGAATCTATCCAGATGAATTTTATAATTATATTATAAAATCTCTTAGAAATATCATTGAATGTGAATTATAAGATTCGAATGTATATATGAATGAAAATACTATTTACTATTTGAATTAGGAGTGAATGTGGATATAAGAATTGGTTTAGGACCTTTGTACAGGGAAGCTTTTTAATTGAAAGCACTTTCATAAAATTACTGGAATATGTTAATGCTTTGTTAGAAAAGACCAGTTAGTAGGTGTTTTGTTCTTTTGAATAAGATTTTTTGGAGAGATATTTGTATGATATTTCTTGGCAACATTAACCATTTGTTTTATTTGTAAAATTGCAAAATTTAAACCACTTTCTACTATTTAAAATTACAAAAACAAATTACATACTGTGAAATATTATGTTATTTCATTTTGTTATTCCTTTTGTTTTCAATATCTTGCACAAAATTTTCATTATTAACTATGTCTAAAAGAGTTTATGTATGATTTTTTTTTTATTTGAAAAATTACATATAGGTTACGTTTGACACACGAAATTTGAATGGAATAAAATAAATTGAATTTGATTAGAATATAAAGGATTTGATTGGATTTAAATGAAAAATTATTGTCTCATATTTAATAGAACTTATGATTAGATTAAAAATATATCATATCATATTTGGTATAGATTATGATTAAATTTGAATAAAATTAATTTAAATTCTTTATTATATAAATTATTTAAAAAAAAAAAAACACCTATTCATCTTGAGCCCACTGTCTTCAACATCTTCAACCCACGATTCATCAACATCATCACTTTCCATAATAACAACATTATCAACAGTGTCAATAACAACAACATTACATAAAACATGAATTTTAAACATATATATATATATATATATATAAAACGAGGATTCTAGTTTTGGGTTCAATGAACCTAGAACCAAGTTTTAGGTTCATCAATGAACCCAAAACCAAATGGTTTTGAGTTACCCAAACTCATTTAAAAAAAAAAAAAAAAGGAATGAGAGAGGGTAGTGAGTGCTCTAGTTCTATAGAGATGTGATGAGAGAATAAGGGAAGATGAGAAAAAGAGAAATAGATGGAAATGTGAGAAAAGAGAAAGAAGATAGGAAATGAGAAATTTCATTCCCACCAAAACCCACCATTTTGATTGAAAATATGGATTCTAAATCAATTGGGTTTTGAAAGAATTTAGAATATTTGAAATCTCAAACTTTTTGCTCTTCAATTGGTCTATAAACATGTGGTTTGAGAATTTAGAATATTTTAAATCTCAAATTCACTTTCATTCCAGTGTGCCAAACATGCCCATATAGATTTTAAAACAATGTCGACCTACACTATGTCCCTCATATTTATACAAGTTGCATACACATTTGAAATTTTAAAGTAGTATAGATAGAGAATTTCAGAATTTCAATCCTAATAAATTATCAATCTGGCCTAAGCCTTTATTTATTGAGACCAACAGTTGTTTTAAATTTATTATTTAGATTTTAGATTGATAGAATGAAATTATATTAGACTAGACTTGAACAATAAATTGCAAAGTAGTAATTCAATTATGAATAAGATTGAATTTACTAGGTTAATGACCTCGTGATGAAGTGGTTGTACACAGATCATGTCTTAGTTTTAAATCAATATTCGACACTTTACCCTTACTTCATTCAATAAAAAAGTGAGATTTTCTCTCATATATATATGTATTGTCTTCCATCCTGACATGAGTAGTTTATAGTTATATGAGATCGTTTATCATGATCGTGTTACCAAGGTCTTATTAATTTGATTATAATTATCTCATGACTTCATCTATGTACCTCAAAAAAAAAAAAGATTGAATTTAATTGGATCTAATAGCTTGTAACTCATGTTGAGGATTAAATAGAATTAAACTAAACCTCTGACCAACAGACAAGGATTGTCGTAATCCAAAAATAAAGTGCGGGACGGACAGAAAATGAAAGATAATAATTTAAAAAAAAAAAAAAAAAAATCGTGGAAGGAGAAGTCACAGGGTGGACCCAAAGCCAGGGGAGTTTTGTCGTGTAGGCAACTATCTGGAAGTTTCGGGATATTCTCTCCCCAACTCTCACCATTTTATGGGACATACTAAACTATATCTTTGTTTATTATTATTATTATTTTATTAATAACATCAAATCAAAACACTATCGAAATTAAATTAAATAAAACTTGAACTGTTCACACAGAAAGTAGAAAAATTATCCATAAATGTCAAATGATGCCATGCATGAATGGGAGTGACTATATCATCGCTTTATCAACTCCACTCGCTGCAATACTTTTGTTTATGAATATTGTCATTATAGGAAATTTCCTTTTCGGAGAGAATAATATCGGAGAGGATCTGCATCAGTCTTTTTCTTCTCATTGTTCAATACCAATCAAGCATTAAGAATTTAAATTATAAAAGTATGACAAAATTTTGGATATTATTAAAAACAGTAAAAGAAGGGAAATTTTATTTTTGACCTAAAAAAATATTCTCTTTTTAGTTCAATTGTTTTAAGTCTATTTTTTTCCATCTTTGAAAAATATTTTATATAGATAATACATTTCACAATAAAATTTCATTTTTTTAAAAGAAAAAATTCGAGTTTGGTTAAAGGTAACAAGGAATAACTTTTTTTTCTCCAAAATTAAATTTCATTTTTTTTTAATTTATCCAAAAAAATTCATAATGATAAAAAAAAATTAAAATTCTAGTTCTTCAAAAAATACTGTTTAAATGTCATTGAACGGGACATCACTGGATTTAATATAAACTAGATAATTATTGTGTTTGTCCGGATCTAATATAAACAGGATAATTATTGTGTGTATGTTTATTTGTGATATACAAAACTTGTAGATTTTAACCTCAACCAGGGGATATACAAATCAAATGGTTTTATAAATTTTGTGAGTATTTGTGCAAGAAACAAATTACAAAATTTATAAAACCATTTGTATATCCACACCGGTTGATATTAAAATTTACAAGTTTTGTATATCACAAATATATATACACAAAATGATTATCTAGTTTGTACGTACATACATACATACATATTAGTTGGATCTTGAGGTTTATAAGAGAGTGAATGCAATTTGAGAATATGTTTATCAATTACAGATGAAAATCAAAAGAAAACAAGTTTAAAGGTGGAATTAGGAAAACAGGAACTTGACTCTTTGTGTGGAACAGTAGAAATAGAATTAAGTTTCCTTTCCAAAAGAAACTTAATTCCTAATTTTGTGTATGATTCACATAATTTGATTTTCAGTAATTTTAAGTAAATATTGGAATCACAAAATTGGAATCAAGTTTCAATTTTCTCGTAATGAAACCAGATAGGTGAGGCCGATCGGACCAAAGGTAAAGGCATATAATTAGACGCTAAAAAATTCACAAGTCCTGCATCATGTAAACATATATGTTGCATCTTAGAAATCTTAGAAATCATAAGGACGAGAGCAACAAAAAAACAAACTAGTTAAATAATCTATGATATTAGGTAAAGTTGTGAAATGGGTGGGTTGGGTATTAAAATTCAAAGCCTAATCGAACCACCTGGTGGAAAATTCAAAATCAACCACCCTATATAAAAGAAATTTGGCTTTAACCATAAATGAAAATCTATTCATCTTTAATCTTACAAGATTGCAATTACCCAAATATTTTTCTATGTAAATGTTTTGTTCTCACCAATTTTGCTAGCTAATCAAGAAAGGTTCACCTTATTTTCTCATAATTGTGACTTCATAGAGAGAGAAAATTACTTGAGTAGAGAGAGAACCATCATCTTGTTAGAGAAGACGTCGGCAAGCCATGCGACTAATGTCGAGGAGTAGTCTTATTGATGTCAATAAGGAGGTTAAACTTTCAATCACAAGTTAGTTTTTCAGAAGATCAACTTTTTCTACCTTAATTGTTTCACAACTTTTTTTTTTTCTTTTTCTATATATGTTATACGATAAATCACATGTTTTATGCTATATGTTTCAGTATATTTAAAGTGTTTCATAATATTTTAAGGATGTTCCACAATGTTTTTGTTTCTATGTTAGGCATGTTAATGACAAATGTTTAGATGTTTCACTATAATTTAAGGATGTTTCGTGATATTTTTGTTTCCTTATTTAAAAGTGTTAACAACAAATATTACGTGTTTTCTTTTTCTTTATATTATGTATTTTTCTAATGTGAAACACCTGGAGAAGTTAAAAAATTGGATATTTGAACTAATAATTCAAACAATTTAAATCAGGTAAAATAAAAAAAAAATAAATAAACAATTATGATGCTAAAATTATAGTGAATATATTTGAGTAAGAAAATAACATCACTTAACAATGATAGGTTTCCTCAAAACCTAATTTCTCTTGTAATTCTAATTTTGTTGTCAAGAACCTTCTTGGTTTTGTAACTCTAATTTTAGTACAATGTTAATATCTAAGTAGATTTAAGAAGAAAATCGAAATAAAAAATATGAAAAACAGAAGAGAAAAGAGGAAGAAGAAGAAAGTATGATTCATTTGTATCGAGGGATAACATTCTAATTTCAGCATGGAGTGAAATTGAATTATCTAATTTGGTTAAAAATTTGATTCCAGCCCTTATAAGCATCAAGCCCGATCATTAAAAATTTGATTCCAGCCCTCATAAGCATCAAACCCGATCATGCAAACTCAAGGCTTGGCCTTCAATTTGTGGATCAAGCTCGAGCCACCAGCCCATTTGACAGCTCTCTTATTGTGTAGAAAATAAAGTAACATTTGAAACTGTTTTTAAAATAATGTTTTGAAAAACTATTTTTAAAAACAAAAACATATTTTAAATTGATGTTTTAAAATGGGATAATCCCAATTTCTTCACTGTAGTTTGATGAAATAGTTAAAATCCTCCTTTACTTTTAAGAAATCGCTATTATCTCCTCTCTTGATTTACAAAATGGATAAAAAAAACCCCTATAATTTATTAAAATATCAAAAACAAAAAAAAAAACCCTACCGTCGATTTAGATGTTAAAAGTTAACAGTTGATCGTTATGTGGAAGGGTAAAATTATTAAAACAAAATAAAATATAAAAAAAAATAATATTTAATAAAATGATAATTTAATATTTTAAAAAATTGAAAAAAAATTACTATTCATCTCTAAAATAGACAATAATTATTAAAATTAATAAAAAAAATTTAAAATTTTAAAAAAATTTAAAATTTTTTTCAAAAATTATGTTTACTATCCATCAATATGATGGACAGTGGATATAATCCAAAAAATAAAAAAATAAAAAATAAAACTTAATACTTGAATGTAACATTCTCTCTATCTACTTTTCACTCTCTCTTCCTCTTTCTGTTTCTCTTATTCTTCTTCTCTATCTTTTATTCTGTTTCTTATCTCGGTGGTGGATAAACTCTCTTCTCTTGTTGTTCTTCTTCTCTCTTCTTCTTCTTCTCTTGACGATGGTCTCCGTTGATAGAAACCCTCTATCAATAGAGACCCAAACTGTGTTTTCCTACGAAAACCTAAAGATCTTTGGGCTTTCAATGTGAAAACTCATAGATCTCTGGGTTTTCGTATTTTTTGATTTTCGTGCCGAAAACCTCGAGATTTATGGATTTTTGACATGAGAACCTAGAGATTTCTAGGTTTTCAACGTAAAAAACCCAATGATTTTTAGGTTTTCGGGCGGAAACTCAGAAATTCTTGGGTTTTCAACTCGATAACTTATGAGTTTCCAGCGCTGGAAGTCCAAAAAGTTGTGTATTTTGTTTTTGTTTTTTTTCCCAGAAAGTTTGTGTTTTTTTTTTATTATGTTGTTACAGTGTTGGGGGTTTGTTTATGATAGTGTTTGTTGTTGATGATCATTATTTGGTTGAATGTATGATTGAATAAAGACAAGTGAAGTTGTCTAGATTGGCTGATGCATAATGATGGTGTTCTTCTTGCTATGAAAAACACAAAGAGATTTAATCTCCAGATTGGATCTCCATCATCCATCAAAATTGATAGACGGTTGGATCTCTACTTTTTTATATATTTATTTTAATTTTATTGTATAAAAATTTTATTTTATTTTTTATTTTTAGTTGAGAGACAGTTTGATCTGTTTAGGTACTATGATGGTTAGAATCCATCTCTCATTAATAGAATTAACAAAAAAGGTAAAATGAGATTTTAAGAAACTACAAAAGGTAATTAACGAGTATTTTAAACTATAGGGGGAAATTGAGATTATTCATTTTAAAATTACGAGGTGTTTAGTATAGTTTCTTAAAATTTATTTTCAAAAACAAAAAATGATGTAAATATATTTGATATTATTTTTTAAATTGAGTAAAATAGTTGTTTGTTGGAAAAAATTTAATTTGTTTTGAAAACATGTTTTAAAAATAGTGAAAAACATAAAAGTTATTTTTCACCTTATTGTCATTATTTTAAAAAATGTGTTTTTCATTTTCAAAAATATGTTTTACAAAATAACTAAACAAACACTTTTCAGTTAATTTTGTTTTGAAAATAAAAAATTATTTTCAAAAACAAATCCAAACAAAGCCTAATATTATATATTTGTTCATTAACCGTCATTTTATTAATTACGATACGAATGAGAAATGTCGTTTTGCACTGACAAAACCGTTTATCGGTTTATGTATTTTAAAGGTCAAACCTCATGTAGATATTTGTAGTAGATATTTGTAGTTTTTTTAGCAGAAAATGAGGTTTATTTGATACGTGTTGTTATATATATATGTATATGGAAAATTTAGAATGACATGCATCATAGATCTGAGTCAAACAAGTACATTGGAAGTCATGGCACTCATATGAAGGGATATTATTGTTTTGTCCCCTTGAGTCTCAAAATATGACATTATCTCTGACTTGTCAGAGCCTTTTTACCTTCCCCCCTGCCATTAGTTTTTGGTTATTGTTTTGTTAAGTATTTAGGCTCCCTTGTCTATATAAGCTCACAGTGGATATGGTTGGATATGATTAAATATATATATATTTGGTTTAATTAAAATTGTATTGAATTGGATTAAATAAAATTAATTTAACATTAGATTCAATTGATTTTTGAATACAAATATTTAAATATTTTATTAAAATTAAAATAATTTATAATTATTTTTAAATAAAATAATATTTATTTTTCATTGATATTAACAATATTAATTTTTAATTTTTATTATAAAATATAATAAATTATTTTTATATAAATAATAAATTAAATTAAATTAAAAATAAAATTTATTTCTAATTAAATTATTAAATATTAACTTCATAAAAATATTTTTAATAGATTTATAATTATTTTATTATTATAAGTAATTAATCAATTTTTTATAAAAAATTGAAATCCTATGATTTAGGATTTCAAAGTGGCCTTGGGAAAGGAGATTTCCTTTTCTTTCATTTTCTCTGATTTTCTTTGTCTCCTCTCTACTACTATCTTCGTTTTTATCCCTCCCCCTTTTTATCTTTTGCTCCAACTTTCTCTCTGTTTCCTTTTCTTTCTTTTTCTATCCTTTTCCCTGTCCCCTAATTCCAGAACTCATTCTCTTCCTCTCATTATTTCTTTCTCTGTAACTTTCTCTTTCTCTTTTTAGCTATGATTGTTGGTTGGAGTTTGTATCATGCTATCTATAAATTTAGGTTGTGTTGAATTATTTAAGACAAAATAATAATAACAATAAAAATTGTAGAAGGACGGATCTCCTTTATAAGAGGAAATCAGTGTCAAGTTTCTCCATTGAATGTTAGTTCTTTAAATATCATTTGGTGTTATGTTTTTGGAGTTTGAGTGGCCGTTAGTGCAATGTGTTGGAGATGAATTGTGGTGATGATGAAGATGAAGAAGAAAGGCTTGTGATTAATGATGGTGATGAAGAGGGTTGTAATTGATAGTGAAGATGGTGATTGCTGAACTGAGAGGTAATCCAAAAAGGATGGAGATTAACTAAATTTCAAAACAAAAATTAAATCATTTCCCTAAAAAATTTCAAACCAACAAAATGCAACTCAAAAATATTTGTGCAAATATAAATATAAATAATATGCACTAAGGGTCTATGGATGAAAAAATCAACATAATAAAATATATTGATTCAACCCTAATTCGTGCCTATATCCACTCCTCCATCTTGAGATTTTGCAATCTCCAATTGGACGTTAAAACTTTACAACAATGTGGATACTTTACCACAATCTCACCAATTGATACCCCATACTTTGATTTACTGTGACATCCCGGCTCCCAAGATCGCCACTTCCTGTGACATCCCGGCTCCCAAGATCGCCACTCAATCGGTACTGTTCCCTCCCCTGGGGATTTTTTCTCGCCTCCCCCACCTCTCAAACCTGGCACCTGGGGCTCAATACCAAATTCTTAGAGAAGTGGGTACCAATTGAGCTATAGCTCAATTGGTACCCACTTCTCTAAGAATTTGGTATTGAGCCCCAGGTGCCAGGTTTGAGAGGTGGGGGAGGCGAGAAAAAATCCCCAGGGGAGGGAACAGTACCGATTGAGTGGCGATCTTGGGAGCCGGGATGTCACAGGAAGTGGCGATCTTGGGAGCCGGGATGTCACAATAAAATAGAAGTGTTATCAATTTCTTTACAGATTTTTTTTAAATTTTGGATTACCAGAAAAATAGAGGAGACTCTGCCGAATTTTCTAAAAATATAAACGAGAAAATAATATTAAAGTTTAGTTTTTCAAAATCGTAAAACTTTTAGTGGTGATTCCATTTCCTTTAATAAGAAATTTTCAAATAAACGAATAAATGAATTTTCAGTTCGGAACCGTAACGCCCTTCGCCTCGAATCTCGCGTCGACGAAAAATCGGGGTAAGGGGTGTTACATTTACAATCTTCAAAGGTGTTTCCCACACCTAACGTGTGCTTCTCAACATTCAAACATAAAATAATCAAATGTATACAAAAAAATATTTTCCCCTACGAATAGATGGAAAATTTAAATCTCAAGTATTTGATTGATGAGTATGAGTAGAGCTATTTGGCTCAAAATTTTTAGAACACTTCATAGAGATATTAGAGAAGTTTGGAAGGCTTTTGGACAAGCTAAAGGCTTACATATATAAAATAATAATAATAATAATAATAAACTAGTCGGTGGAACATTTTTAGGCTCTATTGAATACTTCATTGGATGGGTGATCATATAATTGTGCTTGTTTATACAAAAACTTGAGTGTTTTAGCTTTTTGGTGAACAACAAACCAAACAACTATGTCTACACGATAAAATTCCATTTTTCATATACTTTAAAAACAATTCATTTATGTTCCTATAAAATTAAATTTAACTCCTTATAATTTCATAATGTTTGCATTCATACCCTTAATCTTAATTTCATAATTTCATCATGATATGGGTTTAACAAATCAATCGCCTCACCGCTTGAGAAGCTAAACACCTAGTCTTATTTGATTTCAATTGGTTGCCTACCTTTACTATAGACTCAAACCACTTCTCTAATATGTGTCATCACTGTTAAATATAGTTCTCTATTGATCTTTGGTCCCCTTAAGATGACATTCATAGTTCTTTCATGTATTGGAGGCATAGGAGGAGATATTGGTTGCTTCTTAGTTTGTTGTTTGTTAGCTTAGCTTACTGTCTCCTTCCCCCAATCGTTAAGGAACTGTTTGAAGTGTCCATTTCTTAACAGATCACCTCAAAACGAAGTGAGATATAGTTTTCGATTTTATGTTGTGATTGTCATGGAATTTGCACCACTTAATCTGATCTCTTTATTGATGAGATCTTTCCATCTTCTTGGACCACTTCATCACGACAACTTCTATTGAGCTGATACTAAGGTCATAGGATTAAAGCGATTTTTAAGGCCAGTTTGATTTATCATATGACTTACTTGGTCAATTGTAGGGTCAGCTTCTACTTGGTTTGTCGTCTCTTTTTCCCCTATTTTGATATGACTCTAATCTGGAGAGGTTGCTAGAACTCGACCTCTATCGCTTGACTCATTTGATTGGTAGATCATTATATCCTATTCCCATTTGATCAAATGGGTCTTAAATGGATCAAAAATACTTTTACCATGCTAAAAGTAAAGTCAAAAGTTACTATGGAAACTTACAATTCAAATATATCTCTTGCAATGCATGACAAAATTGAAGGAGTTTTTATTGCATTTTTTTGTTAGAATAATTTTGTCATAGTCTTTAGGGACATTTATTTGTATTTGAATTGTTCCAAGTCTCTGTTACCACTTAGCCACGTTTTTGCTAAAGTGGGCTGTTATTTTGTTTTCTGTTAAGATCTTGTATTGAATGGCTATTTAAGCCAAAGTATTTATCAATAAAACTTAAGCCATTCTAATCCAGTTTGTTGTGTACTTATTCTTAAGTTTCAAAGTTCTCAACAATCTGGTATCAAAGCCCACACTGGGTCTGACAGAATTAAAGCCGCAGTCTTTGAACTTCTTGCAGCAGCACAAAAGATGGCTCAGAAAATGACTATTGAAGGGAACTTTATACAGCCAGCTATTCCTCGCTTTGATGGTCACTATGACCATTGGAGCATGCTGATGGAAAATTTCCTACGATCTAAGGAATATTGGGAGCTGGTGGAGACTGGCTATATTGCACCAGCAAGTGGAACTTTATACAGCCAGCTATTCCTCGCTTTGATGGTCACTATGACCATTGGAGCATGCTGATGGAAAATTTCCTACGATCTAAGGAATATTGGGAGCTGGTGGAGACTGGCTATATTGCACCAGCAAGTGGAGCATCGCAGTCAGAGGCACAACAAAAGAAGAATGATGAGATGAAGCTAAAAGACCTGAAAGTGAAAAACTATCTCTTTCAGGCAATCGATCGCACAATTCCCGACATAATTCTCAAGAAGGATACAGCCAAAGAAATATGGGATGCCATGAAGAAAAAAATATGAAAGGAATGCAAGGGTCAAGAGGTCTCATCTTCAAGCTCTTCACAGAGAATTTGAAACTCTTGAGATGAGGTCTGGAGAATGAGTGACAGAGTATTTTTCTAGGGTCATGACAGTGGCAAACAAGATGCAAATTTATGGAGAAGATATGCAGGATGTTAAAGTGATGGAGAAATTTCTACGTTCTTTAGATGGGAAGTTTAACTATGTTGTTTGTTCCATTGAGGAATCAAAGGATACTGATGCTCTCACTATCGATGAGTTACAAAGCTCATTAATAGTACATGAACAGAAATTCCAGAGGCATAATAGTGAGGAGCAGGCCTTGAAAGTGACAGATGAAGGAGGAAGAGGTCGTGGTCGTGATGCCTATAGAGGAAGAGGAAGAGGGAGAGGTCGAGCAGGTTTCAACAAGGCAACTGTGGAATGTTACCGATGTCATAAACTTGGACATTTTCAATATGAATGTCATTCCGAAAATAAAGAAGCAAACTATGCAGAGCTTGGTGAGAGAGATGAAATGCTTCTAATGTCTTATGTAGAGCTGTATGACACAGTATGAGGCCAAAAGCGAACATGCATGGTTTCTTGATTCAAGATGTTCCAATCACATGTGTGGCGATCGAGCTATGTTCAGTGAACTTGATGACAAATTTCGGCATTCGGTGAAATTGGGAAACAACACTAAGATGAATGTGATGGGAAAGGGCAGTGTGAAGCTATTGTTGAATGGAGTCAATTTTGTTGTTACTGAGGTATACTATATTTCGAAATTAAGAAATAATCTCTTGAGCATAGGGCAGTTGCAAGAAAGAGGATTGGCTATTTTGATTAAAGAAGGAATGTGCAAATTATTTCATCCAGAGAAGGGTCTGATCATTCAAACCAACATGAGTGTCAATAGAATGTTTATCTTGTTGACTCAGTCTCAAGCTCCTTCTCAAGCACAATTTGATCAGTGCTTTCATACAAAAGCTGAAAATTTAACTCATCTTTGGCATCGGAGGTATGGGCATCTGAGCTACAAAGGTTTAAGAACCTTACTGCACAGAGATATGGTACATGGACTTCCCCAACTCACTACCTCAAGTGTGACATGCATTGACTGCATCAATGGCAAACAACACCGTGATCCTATTCCAAAGAAGAGTACTTGAAGAGCAACTCAGAAATTGAAACTTATTCATGCGGATATTTGTGGTTCGATCACTCCTCCATCTAATAGCAACAAGAGGTACATTTTGTTATTCATTGATGATTACAGTAGAAAAGTCTGGGTGTATTTTTTGGTAGAGAAATCAGGGGCTTTAAATTCTTTTAAATGCTTTAAGACTATGGTTGAGAAAAACACAGGACTGTTTGTTAAGTGCTTACGCAATGATAGAGGAGGCGAATTCAATTCAAATTAGTTCAATGATTTCTGCAAACAAAATGGAATTAGAAGGTAGTTGACCACCACTTATACTCCGTAGCAGAACAGCGTGGCCGAACGGAAGAATAGAACTGTGATGAATATGGTTTGTTCAATGCTATCTGACAAGAACATTCCCAAGACTTTTTGGCCAGAGGCAGTAAACTGGACTATCTATGTTCTAAACAGGTGTCCTACATTGGCGGTCAAGGATGTCACACCAGAGGAGGCTTGGAGTGGAGTGAAACCCTCAGTAGAACATTTTCGGGTCTTTGGTTACATAGCACACGTTCATGTTCCAGAAGCAAAGAGGGCTAAACTTGACAATAAAAGCATTACTTGTGTGCTATTAGGAGTTAATGAGGAGTCAAAAGGCTATAGGTTATTTAATCCTGTTGTTAAGAGGGTTGTTATGAGTAGAGATGTAATTTTCGAAGAAGAGAAGCAATGGGATTGGGATGTGAGTTATGAAAAACACATAGTAGTAGACTTAGAATGGAGTGAGAATGAAGAAGTGGTGAGTGAAAATGAGAATGAAGATGATGCTAATGGAGAGGAAACTAGTGATGAGGGAGTTAGAGAAGAGGACGATAGTTCTAGTGAAGGTGAAGAGAGAGCGAGAGAATTGAGGCAACCTCATGAGCGGCAACCTCCTACGTGGATAGGTGATTATGTTAGTGGAGAAGGCCTATCTGAAGATGAAGTTCATGTGGCTCAAGTTGTATCAACTGATCCTTTGTACTTTGAGGAAGCTGTAAAAAGTGCAAATTGGAGATTGGCCATGGATAACGAAATCAAATCCATCGAGAAGAACAAGACATGGACACTCACCGAGCTGTCGGCTGACAAAAAGAAAATTGGAGTAAAGTGGGTTTACAAAACCAAATATAACGAACATGGAAAGATTGATAAGCACAAGGCTCGTTTGGTTGCGAAAAGGTATTCTCAAAAGCATGGAATAGACTACACAGAAGTTTTTGCACCGGTGGCAAGGATGGATACTGTGAGAATAATGCTAGCTGCACAGAAGGATTGAAGGATTTTTCAACTAGATGTCAAGTCGGCTTTTCTTCATGGTAAGTTGAGTGAAGATGTTTATGTGGAACAGCCAAGAGGATATGAAAAAAAGGCAGTAAGCATTTGGTTTACATACTACACAAAGCCTTGTACGGATTAAAACAAGCTCCACGAGCTTGGTTTAGTCACATCGAAGCACATTTCATTCGAGAAGGGTTTCACATATGCGATAGTGAGCAGACACTATTCACAAAGAGAAACAGAGAAGGAAAAATTATCATTGTAAGTGTTTATGTGGATGATTTAATTTTTACTGGTGATGATGAAGTTATGATGTCTGAATTTAAAAGCTCTATGTTAAGAGAATTTGATATGTCTGACTTGGGAAAGATGAGGTTTTTTCTTGGGATCGAGGTGCTACAAAAGTCTGATGGTATTTATATATGTCAAAGAAAATATGCTTTAGAGATTTTGAAAGGGTTTGGTATGATGGAAAGTAATTCAGTGGGCAGTCCAATAGTTCCAGGTTTCAAAGTGAGCAAAGATGAAGATGGAGTCCCTGTTGATGAGACATACTACAAGCAGTTAGTGGGAAGTTTAATTTATCTCACTGTCACGAGATCTGACATGATGTTTATCACTTGTCTCATAAGTAGATATATGGCAAAACCAAAGGAAAGTCATCTACAGGTAGCTAAGAGAGTACTTCGATACTTAAAAGGGACTGTGAACTATGGAATTCATTATAGGAAAGGAGGAGATGATAAACTGTTGGCATTTACAGATAGCGACTATGCTGGAGATGTGGAGGACAGGAAGAGTACATCTGGGTATGTGTTTTTAATGAGTTCAGGTGCCGTTTCATGGTGTTCAAAAAAGCAGCCTATTGTGACTTTATCCACCACGGAAGTTGAGTTTGTAGCAGCTACAGTCTGTGCTTGTCAAGCAATTTGGATGAAGAAAAATTTAAAGGAGCTGGGACATTCAAATGGAAACTGTATTACTGTAATGTGTGACAACAGTTCAACCATCAAGCTGTCTAAAAATCCTGTTATGCATGGTTGTAGTAAGCATATCGATGTAAGATTTCATTTCTTAAGGAATCTTACTAAGGATGGTACAATTGAATTAGTTCATTGTGGGAGTCAAGATCAAGTGGCAGATATACTGACCAAACCAATAAAGCTTGAAGATTTCCAGAAGCTTCGAGAGTTGTTGGGAATCTGTGAGATTTCTAGCATCAACTAATTGTTTCACAGCATTTAGTTTAAGGGAGGGAATGAAGGAGTTTTTACTGCAGTTTTTTGTTAGAATAATTTTGTCCTAGTCTTTAGGGACATTTATTTGTATTTGAATTGTTCCAAGTCTCTGTTACCACTTAGCCGCGTTTTCGTTAAAGTGGGCTGTTATTTTGTTTTCTGTTAACATCTTGTATTGAATGGCTATTTAAGCCAAAATAGTTATCAATAAAACTTAAGCCATTCTAATCCAGTTTGTTGTGTACTTATTCTTGAGTTTCAAAGTTCTCATCAAAAATAGTGTACTTTTATACAAGTATTCTTCCAACCATTATTTAAAAATTTGGTCGAGTAAACTGAGTTTTCAACTAGAAATCATAGATCGACGTCGTTAACCCCCTGATTGGGGTTTTGCTCTGATAAGATGAATAATCATAACTCACCCCAAACCAACATACATAAAAAAAATAAAAAATAAAAAATAATAAAAAAAATTTCACCACTATGTTTCCCTCAATTAAGCCATTTGAATCCAACTCAGAACATGAAGTTCTAACATAAATTCCTAAACAAAAATTGACTCAGAATAAGATAAAAAGTTAGAAGAAATATAGATTTAATTTAAAAACATATTTAAACTGCTTATCTTGTTGCGACGGTGGTGAAAGAAGATGATGACTGGAAAGGTGAGATGGTGGTGGTGGCTGTGAGATCGATGGTGTGGGGTGCTTGAAATGGTGTTGAATGACATTTAAAAGTGAGAGAGAGAGAGAATGATGGAGGTAATAGTTTGAGAGAGAGTGAGAAGAAGAAAACGAGCAGGGTTTGTGTGGAAAAGTTTATTTGTATTATGGTATATTACAAATATGGCCCCTGAGGTTTGATAAAATTTAATAGTAAAAATATCAAATTGACTTATGAAGTTTAAAGAAATGTCAATTTACACTTTTAAATTTAAAACAGTACTTTTTTAGTACTCACCGATTACTCGTTACATATTGGGTCACCGATCGAGCAGTGAGTAGTAAGTTTTGGAACCATGCTTCCAACGAGCTAAGAGATCAAATTTGTCATTCATTGTATCACATTTCTCTAGCAAGAGCAATACCAATTTGTTTTTCAGATTCACATTTGCTTCCTCGTGTCTTTTGTTCCATAGCAAAGCTTTTAACTATGTGATTTTCTTAGTTGCTCACTTTTTGGATCTTCAAAACACCCATCACTACCAAAACCAATAAAACAATCCAAATTTAGGTTCAAAGATCTATAACATTCATAAAACTTTTCTAACAAAGCTTTAATCTTTGAACACAAGGAAATTTACAATCTTTACTCCAAAAAGGGTCTTCCAATCGAAATCGCATATAATCAAACTTGTATCTTGGATCATGCATAGAAGCTACTATTAACAAATTATTGATTGTCTTCGTATTCTCTCAATATTTGTCAATTTTAAATTCATCCCACTTACCAATAGATCATTTTCAACACGCAATTACATCACTTCATCATAAATTGTGACCCAATTAACAAAGTAAATATTTGATAACACATTCGATGAAACACTAAAATCCAAGATAACATTATAAAAAGTTACCATGAATGTTGAATAAGAGTGATGCCTTTCCAAATGGAGTTCGGATACGGGCGATCCAAGTCAACCGATCCAACCGATTGCCATTAGTTGGCATCTCTAGGGGGTCTAGAGTGTGAGATTTCAAATCTGAGAAGCGCTCGCTCCCAAAACGTCGTGTCCGTTTTTAATTTTACTTTTTTTCTTTGGATCTTCTTCTCCCCTCCGACAATTTTAATATTCCCTCCAAATCCCAATTTTCAATTCAAATTAGGGTTTCGTTTTCCACCACAATTTCGTCCATAATCGCCCCCCCAGTCACCCATCATGTCCGCTTCAGCGGTCTCGATCACGGCCAACACGGCCGCTCGCCGGCGACCGGTCCTTGTCGGAGAGAGGAAGTCCAACACCATAGAGCTCCTTCCCGCCGAAGCCCAACCCAACGGCGTCGAGGCCGCGGCCGATAAAGTCACCTCTCTGAGCAGAGATCTGAGCCACCACTCGATTCGCGGAGAAGCGATTTTAGACAAAGACCTGGTGCAAGTGAAGAAGATGACGAATTCTACATTGTCTCCTAGGCGACCGAGGAAAGTGGCGGCCAAGCTGGAGAAGCCACGGTGGATGACGGTGGTCAGCATCTTCACCAAGAATCTAGCGCTCTTGTTGGTGCTGTTAGGCCTGGTTCAGATGGTGAGGAGGCTATCGTCTAGTGATTATTCCATGGCGGGCACCCAATTAGGGTTCTCCGAATTCGAGAGGCGGATTTCGGAAGTCGAGGATTTCGTCAAGAGCACTAGCGGAATGCTGCAGGTCCAGGTCGAGGTCGTCAGTAGGAAAATGGAGACCGAAATAGGAGGATTGAGAACTGAAATGAGTGAAAAAATCGATGACAAAACCTCGGCTTTGAAGCTTCAGTTGAAGGAATTGGATGAGAAGAGTGAGGGGATGGGGAAGTTGTTGAGTGAATTGAAGGCGGTCGATTGGTTATCCAAGGAGGAATTCAACAAGCTTTTCGAAGAGTTGAAGAAAGGTAAGAGCAGCAGATTGAGCGAAAATGAGGTGACTTTGGATGATATAAGGGTTTATGCAAGGGAGATTGTTGAGAAGGAGATTGAGAAGCATGCGGCGGATGGGCTTGGGAGAGTGGATTACGCATTGGCTTCTGGTGGGGGCATGGTTGTCAAGCATTCGGAGCCCTTTACCGCTGGGAAGGGTACTAATTGGTTCTTGAAGAGTACTCGAAATGGGGTCCACAATGATGCTGATAAGATGTTGAAACCTAGTTTTGGAGAGCCAGGCCAGTGCTTTCCTTTGAAAGGGAGTAGTGGATTTGTGCAGATTCGGCTGAGGACATCTATAATACCTGAAGCTGTTACTTTGGAACATGTTTCGAAGGTGAAGGTTTTTGCCACTTTGTTGTGCAGTTATGGAATTTTTGGGTGTTATTGTTTGTTTATGTGTGTGCATGCTTTTTATGTGTCACATGGTTTTCCACTCTGATTATATTTGTTAGATGAGTTAGTTTAGTGATTTACTGATAAATGCTCGTTTTGAATTGTTACATTATGCCCTATCTTAGTATATTGATTAAGTTCGATGGTATTGGTAGTACCATTTAAGTTTCTTTCGTGGTTTCTATTAATCATGAGAAATCTTTTTGCTACTGTGGCATCTTGTAAATTCTCCACCCATGAGCTTTGTTGAATTAGTTTGTTTGAAAGCTTTGGCAGTGTGAACTTCTTAGGCATACAATTTGCACAAACTTAGTTGGCTCTTTATCCATGGCATCTTGAACATTTTACTTGGACAAATCTTTGGTATGTATGAGAGACCATTTAAATTAGATAAATCCCACCTAAAGGGCATTAAAGAATTTTATTTCATGGCATGTTAATGCAAACTCTTCTTTATTGTTACTTTGTGATCTTTCTTCAATTGGTTGATTGATGACACAAATATTGCTCTTCTTGGATTCTCAATAATTATTTGGAAGGCTAAGATTCCTGGTAAGATCAAAACGTAGGCATAGACCATAGCTTATGGAATAGTATATACAAATGATATGATTAAAAGAACTAGAATATGTTTCTATTCACAGTGGTATACTATGAGCGTGAAGAATTTTGAAAGCGGTTAACTTCTTGCCTTACATTCCTTGTACCCCTTAACTTTGGAATTAAATAATTTTGACTTCTAAGGTGTTATGGGATTCTATTTGCTGTCTTTGAGTGATTTGGATTGAAAGAAATAAGAGAATCTTTTAGGATTTACTACAGGGAGAAGTTTGTGTCACTATGGAATAGAGTAGTATGTTTGGTTGCTTTATAGGCTTCTCTCTAACATTTTGGAGAATTACTTATACATTCATTCAACATAATTGGAAGGCTATGGCTGTTTAATTGGAGATTTTATTGTTTTTGGTCTTTTGTTTCCATGGACTGCTTTATTGAAGTCCACACCTGGTTAGCCTCACATTTATGTGCTGCCTTTTTCCCGAATAGCTTTAAATTATTTGGACAGCTCTTCATTGATTCATTGTAATTTTTCTGTCAATTAATAGAAGTGCTCTTTGTTTTTTAAAAGAAAAAGTTATTGAATTCCTTTTTCCTTTTTTAAAGGAAACTAGGATTCTCAAAACCTAGAGAAAATGTTAACTAAAAACGCTCTATCTTTATCAGCTGAAGACCTAATAATGCTTAGATAAGTTGGTGTCTCATTGGACTTTTAACTACAGCCAATGACAATTAAAATGTAAAATTAATGAAATCTCTGTACATATGTATCTAAATGAAATAGACCAGCTGTTTATAAAGAATTTAATATCTACAAGTATTCCTTCCTTTAAACGTAAAAGTTACTGTGTTGATGCCTCAGTCAGGACTTTAGTTTTGGCTTCTAAAGACAACGTGGCTTCTCTAGTTGTGCTGCTCATTATGAATGCTTAAATTTGAAGGCATATTATCAAGTTAGTTTTATTTTATTTTTCTTTGGTAGGAATTATAAAGTTGGTTTTCGTGGTACTATGTTTGGATTGGAGAAAGTGTACAGGAGGAGAAACTTTTGGTGAAAGTTGTTATACTTTTGTTATGAGCCTTAGCAAGCCTGGAAAAAAAAAAAATTCTGTATCAGATTTATGCGTATTTAGTTATTTATTGTTCAAAAAATACCTTTTTTTCTCTATCAGATTTATGCGTATTTTGTTATTTATTGTTCATTATGGCGTATAAAAATGGGAATAAATTGCTTAATAGCCTAATGCAGTGGAATTAATGATTGAGAATCATAATTGTTGGTCAAGATTCAGTATGTGGTTGATGACAAAACTTTGTGATAATACTAATGCAACTCATGTTGCATGTACGATTGTTTTAAATTGCTTCACAAAATGCTTGACAAGAATTGATAATTGATCTAACGAGAGGTTTAGTGAATGATTTAAGTTTTTATTTTCCTACAGTATATCGGTTGCCTTTGCCAAATTAGGTCTTATTGCAAGATAACTTGTAATTATATTAATCATTAATTCTTAAAAAATTCTGGTATGAACTAATTTTTAGATGTTTGTGAGACTAGTTGCTGGATTTGCACATCAAAATCGATATGACTAGTTTCAGTTTCTTTTCTTTATGTGAATTTGGTGTCTAGTGAATACGGTAAAAGCCTTTCTTTTTTTTTTTCTGATTAGGGTTTGCCTTCTGGACTTGGATTCAATTTCATCCTTTAGAGGTTACATATGGTTGTTGATTTTTAACAGAATTGGATTAGGTCTTTTGACACTTCTCCCAGTTGTATAACTAGATGTATTTTGATAATGCTTGACAATATCCATCAGTTCATAGTTGCATACTTGATTTAAGACCCTTGTCAACTAGTTTGCTGATAAGAATTGAGAAAATTACTGCTATGTTTGTTGCATAGTAATCAAGGACTGGTGATATATTTATACATAAAAGAAATGGATTAATGTGTAGATTGTTTCTAATTCTGTAGAGATACTCAAATTTTCAAATCCGTAATTGTGTGATCCTAATTGTGTTCCAAATGGAAACTTTCAATATTCAAACATGGTGGATGTCGCCTTCTGAAATTTTAGTGATGCTTAATGTCATACATGATTTGTTTTGGATTGAAATGCAAGACAGAGATTTTCTATAAGGGCCTATGCCATCATATTTTCTAAATGCTTTTTTTTAAAATTGTTTTGTAAAAAGTTTAGACCGGACCATGCACCCACTTTAGAATTGAAACCTGGATTCTTTTTCTTATTTTACTCAATCATGTTGATTATTAAGCCAAATGTATTCAAATTTGTTAGGCCTATTAATGAGCCAAATATAACCTATATATGTATTTCAAATGTGTAGTTGTGAGATGAATTTATGCTAATTTGGAGTGTTGTTTCTCACGTACTCCGATGAAACTAATAAAAATCTTGAATATATCTGCTAATAGATTTTTCATCACTTCGTCACTTAGAAACATGGAAAATGTTTTGAGCCATCTACTGCTTGAATTTATGAGAAAATGAAATAGATAATTGTGGAGATTTCCCTCTGTAAATTGTTGGTGTTATTATTCTTGGAGTTGGGAGAAGATGAAGTGGTGGTCAATTATTGAATTTGGAAAAGAAAGAGAAAAGATATTGTCTATTGCAAGTTTTAAAATTATGTCTTACTCATAAGTCATACCAATGTAAAAGTTGAATAGTGATAGCCGCCTTAAGTGACCGATAGATACCTTTAGACATTGCACTAGAATGTTCTGGATATTTCTTTTTCTGTGAAGCGCTACTGGTTCTATTCATTTTTTAATTGAAAATTTGAAAATAGGTTTTCAAGCTTAGAAATATGATTGCATTTCCATTTTTTTTTTTGTTGGAAACCCATTATTTTCTAGTTCCATCTATTTTGCATGTCTTTGCTAATTGCCTTCGAAATTTTCTACCTTGTTATGCTATTACTATTGCAGAGAAATAGTTTTCTTCTCCCTCACATAATAATAAGTTGTGCTCTTCTGTTTTTTTTGTGCTATGAACAGAGTGTAGCTTTTGACAGATCTAGCGCTCCCAAGGATTGCCGTATCTCTGGATGGCAGCAGGGGCCCGATCATGATTTAGCAGTTAACGCTGAGAAGATGTTCCTTTTGACAGAGTTTACTTATGACCTCGAGAAGAGCAATGCTCAGACTTTTAGAGTATCGGACTTAACGGGCCCTGGCCTTGTGGACACTGTTAGATTGGACTTTACATCCAACCATGGAAGCCCATCTCATACTTGCATTTATCGCTTGAGGGTGCATGGTCATGAACCTGATTCTGTATCAATGTTACCTATGCAGTCATGATGAGTAAACACTTGTAAGTGTACACGAAATATATGATCTTCTTGTAATTGGTATGTCTGCTTTTTCTTTTTTGTGTAGTTTTTTGTTTAGATGCTACTTCAAACATTTTGCTTTAGATGCAGGTTCAAGTTTACTAGTCCCCGATGTTAGTATTGTGAGAACAATATTGTCTGAATTTTATATGTATGGTTTCTGAACGTAGTAAAGTTATGACTCGTCATATTTATGCTAAAAGACTAAGGTGATTAGAAACCATCACAAGTCGAGCTTATACCATGTAACCGGGAATTCTTTAGGGAGATTGACTTATTGACGCATCCTTTTTTATGTTGAATATAGTACCATCATATTTATATGTTGGTTTGATAGTATGTTTATCTTGCGTATGTTTATGATTGTTAAAAACTTGTTTAATGATGTCAGTTACAACCATTAGTATATTTATAGCGTAGTCAGTATGGTGAGGATGATAGTATATTCTTCTTTCTTCACGTCGAAGACTTCTTTTAATTAATGTATACTAATTGAAGGTGTGAGTGCGTATTAATTATGCATCATTTAACTATCCACATATCAGTATAACTAAATTCACATCTCCCTTAAGAAACCTGGCTTTACTCTTTCTTATTTATTTATTTATTTTTATAATTACTATTGCTATATCTTGATTTAATATATAAATTAAATTAGATGATAACATTGCAAATGCAATTCGGTAGTTGGGTTGAAAACATTAGTATAATATCTGCTAAATGTGTATATTAAGAACTTCCATTAGTGTTAAAATTTTTTAAAGTCATGACTTATCACTGATAGACTAGGTTAATTTTACAATTTAACGTAATTCTTCTTCAAATTATTTAAATTTATTGGAATCTTTGTAAAAATTTATTGAAAGTCCCTGACTCAAATTGGTCTAATTTCTTCTAAAACCTCTTATGCAGAAGAGCTTTTTTAATCAAATTTGAAATGGTTCAAGTGTCTTTAAACTGAAAATTGATATTCTCTCAATACATAGGTAGCCTACCATTTAGCATTTAAGAAAATAGAGTATTAGAAACGTATCAAAATTATTTTTACATTGTCATGACTTTGGAGTTTATAGACCTTTTCACTTGATAATATGAGAATTAGAAGAAAAACTTTGAACACGAAATTCACAGAGCAGAATTAGAAAAACGACTTTGAACACGAAATTCACACAGGAGAATTAGAAGAGAGACTTTGAACACGAAATTCACATAGGGAAGATTCTCCTCGCTTTCACTTGTTTTTCTAAATCTATGTGATTTTATTTTGTGGCTCTTTTACTTTAATAAAATCTTATTCTCAGTTACCAGTTCGTAAACACATGCTTGACCGCTTATTCAATAGGAACATTGTCATGTGTTTATGGTTTAAATGTCCTTTTTATATATTTTCTTTCAAAGAAATATTTGTACGATTTTATTCCCCGGTGCAGTAGTATCACATAAGTACGAATGTATGAAAATGTAGTGGATTATTCATATTTTTATTGAAATATTATTTGCAATACAACAATTGGATTATAAAATATGAGGATAATGGATGGTCTAGTAAAAAGACACACATCATGTATCAATTAAAAGACAGATTGGATCCTCGTTCACGTCATAATGTGTACGGTAATTTTTTCACATATCTATAGGTGGCTCTATTTTGGTTTTCGAAGTAGATTTTTGAGTCACTTATTAAACAAATTTTATCCATAAATTTAGATAAATATCTTACGTAACATCAGAAATTGTATATGTATAAAAAAAATAATTCGAATATAAAATTTTGATATATCTTCCGAAAGACATACTATAATAATTATAATAATAATAATTGGGTGGCGTAGTGGACGCCATATGTGACAGGACAATTAAAAGTTTTGACAACTGTGATGCATTATACATGTCTGGCCATGAATTTTGTAGATCAAGATGCAAGGCAAAACATATATTTAAATGAAAGTTAAAACATGCTGTAATTATGTGTTATCAACGCTTGCAGTTAGTTTGATTAATGACCCAATCTAATTATAAAATGTATCCAACTACTTTTTTTGTTTTTAAAAAATTGATTGATAAATTATATTACATTTCAATAAGTTTTTATTTATTTTTATTTTTATTTTTATGGGTAGAAGAATTATTCCTCAATCCAATTGTGTTATCTATAATGCAAAATGTGAGCCATTCTTTATTGGTCAGGGATTCGATTGTGCAAAGTTCAATTGCTTAAAATGGATTAAAAAAATGCCTTGTACGAATTTCGTATGAGGAATCCTAATTAAAATTAGAAAATAGGATTTAAGTTGTAATTTCTATATATTCTTCGAACTGAATTTATATTGCCCTTACTTTTATTCTTGATAAGTAAACTTACTTTACTAATTTTAGTACCATAAACTATAGAAAAGTTTTAGGGCATCTCACATTCTTCTCTCTATCATGTAAACTATTCAGAGTGAAAGCTACACATAGCATTAAGCTTCATATATATATAAAAAAAATGGAAATAGTTAATTTTAAAATAGATTAAGGTTATATAAAAAGGTTCAAGATATAAATAATTTCTTTTGAATAGTACAATAAATTCGAAATTTAGTAAAAAGAAAAAATGACTCAAACCCATCACCTCTTAGATGTAAATATAAGAGACATATTACTTAAGCAACCTCATCTTATCATAATATGCATAGTTTAAGTTAAAAGTAAATTGAAGTTTTATGTGGTTTATTTCAATAATAATAATAATAATAAGTTGTATATGTTTTACACTAATGCGAATGAGAGCCTTGACCTAACTTATCGTATTGTTTAGACAAATGTGATTATAAAGCTACATTTTATATGATTATCTGACTATTTAGGAATGCAACATGGCTGCTTTTGAGTTATAGGGCCTACAAGTTTCAATTAAGAAAACAAAGCCCAACACATGCAGTGGGACCAATTGTTGAGTTCAAACACTAGCTTTATAGATTAGTTTCCAAATACAAATAGATTGAACAAAAAGCAAAAAAAAAAAAAAAAAAATTAAAAAGCTAATTTGATTAAAAAGAGAAGTGGGGTAATGAAATGCTTCAAAGTTAGAAGCACAAAAAAGGGAAATCCCAAACATCTTGTCTCTTTTAGGCATTTGAAAGCAAACAATTCTTCCATTATTTTGGGGTATGAAGCCATAGGTCTAGTACCGACCAACCGACATTTCCCTCTTTCCCCAAACTTATTATTTTAATTTCTTGAGAGTTGGAAAATTTGAACATTACTAATTCCTTTGCATGACTCCATTCAATTGGCTCCTCCACCTACCCATTCCCAGGACTTCTGCTCTCTTCCTGCCTCTTTTTTCTATGTGTTGGACCTCTCTTATCTCATTTCTTCCAACATTATACTCCACAACTACTTTTGTCTTTTTGCCCATCTTTGATTTTTGTTTGCTTGCAATTGGCATTGCTGAAATAATTTAATTCCCACCATTACGTATGTTTCTGTATCAACTTCATCTAGTTATTTGAAAAACCACTCAAGCTATATTAAAATCTTGCTATTTATTAATACATACAAAAAATGATATGACACAAGTTGAGAGATGGATAGTTATTACAAAATAAGGCAATAGAGATGAAGTTTGGTTGACATATTTTGAGTTTATCGATATTTTTTCAATAAAAATACATACTGAACTTTAATATTGACTATTACAAGTGGAATATGTATTTATATAGATTAATGTTTGACTTATACGTATGAAGTGCATCCACTCTTGATTAGTAGTTGTACATGATGAATGATTACTTACGGATACAAGTGTTTGCTGATATCTTCCAAAATATACATGTATAAATATGGGTATGTGGGCGGGTATGAATATGAAATTTACATCCATATCATAATCAAACAATATGAAATTTTATAAAACGAGAACTAGATGAGTATAGATCTAAATATTAGTTTTCTAAAGAGAAATAAATAAATAAATATATATTTGAAGGGTTTGGGATTGATTTAGACGACTATCGGAATCAATTAGAATAGAAACTCTGCGGTACGATTTAGGAAAAAACTCTTAACTACGAAGAATCCATTCATACAAAAATGGAGAGAAAACCCACGTAAAGGTAGAAAATTAACCCACATTTAAAATGAAAAACTATGATTATATAAATATTATTATTATTTGGATTAGATGGGAGATGCCGAACCCATGTCACACATAATGGGAGGCATGTAAATTGTTGACGTCTAACCAATTGCATCAGCAACCGAATACTAAAGAGAAATAAATATTGAAAATGTAAAAATTGTAATTGTAATAACACAAATGTAACAAGGTGTTACGAATTCGTCAAGGGGACCATGCTAAGAAAAGCCGAGGAGATAATTCCAAGAAAAATAAGAATAATAAAAAGCAGAGTGGATTGGCAGGCATTTTGAGGACTTCTACACACTCCCGGGAGACCTTTCTTTCTTTGAAAAGCCCTGTTAACAACTACACACGCCCAACGACTTGTCAGCTTTTGCTCTGTTTGCTACCCATGACCTAACACAACTCAACTGGGCTCCACTTCCCTTTTTCATCTTTCAAATAAATGAAAATAAAAATTGTGTAAGAATAATTAAATAAATAAATAAAAATATCCACGTATATTTTGAAAGCATATATATAAATTTATTTGAATTTTTTAAAAATCTAAATTAAATATAATTAAATTCATATAGATATTATAAGAATCCAAATAAATCTGAATTGATTAAATTTACATTTATATGAATTTCAATAGATTTTATATAAATCTGGATTGAATATATAATTATTCAAATATTTTTAATTTAATACACCTAATTTTAAAATCTTTTAGATTATAATAAAATCTTAAATTGAATATACTATTTAAATATTCCATAGAAATTTATAAAAGTTCAAATATCTAATCTTATAATATAAAATAATTATCAACGTAACAGGAGCTCAATTGGTACACATATTCCTCTAATAATTCATTTGTATTGTAAAGATCAGGTCGTAAGTTCGAGAGGTGTGGAAGGCTAAACAAAACTCTATGGTTCGAAGATAGTATCTAGTGAGTGGGGTCGGTTGAGACCGATAGATAACGTCCTATCCTTCGTCTTTCATACTCCTCGAATCCACGATTTAACCCCTACAGTATAAATGGATTCTTAAAGGAATATATGCGCTAATTGAACTATTAAAATTTACAATATAAATGATAAAAGCTTAAATTTTCACCGGTTTAACGGCATAACCATGTATAAGGGGGATCAAGGCGCATTAAATATTTCCAAATCTGCTAAACGACAGCACGAAATTGACGAAACAAACTTAAAAAAGAGGGGACGAAAAAAAAAAGGAAAGAGTCTTGAAAGGACACCATAGATTCGATTCCCACTTTTGACTGCCACTTTTTCATTTTCATTTTAATATATTCTCGAGAAAATCAACCCACAAAAATTATATTTAATATATATATTTGTATTCATTGTAATCATAAAAATACGAAGACACCTTTTGATGACTCCAACAATTGAATTTCACTTGCTGGGAAAGCACAACAAACACCACAGTTTTTTCTCAGTTCCAGAACAACCAATATTCATTTGCAGGTTTTTTCTATTCTTTCTTTTTCTTTTCGGATTTTACTGTTTTATTAGTCGGATAAGATTATCCATTAATATTAATAATAACTCTTAAATATTCTTCTAACAATCACTCTTGTAATCAATCCAAAAATCGATCTTTAAATATTCTTCGATAACCATCCTTACAAAAGTTATTATAATTATTATTATTTTTTTCTTTTTCTCATGGTAAAAGGAAAAACTAAAAAAAAATAATAATGAAGGGAATTGTTTACGGAAGTTGACTTTGTTGTAGAAACCCCAGATGGGGTGATCTGTCTGATGTGCCTTCCCATCCATATTTATATGCATGTTCAGATTCTCTTCTTCCTGGACTCCATATTCATTTATTGCTATTTGTTATTTACATGAAACATTTATTGATTTGTTAACATTATTTGTTCTTTCTTCCTTGATGAATTCTGATTTAAATTGAAAGTTGGTGACATAAAGTGAGCTTCATTGATGAAATAAGCCAATCCCATCTCACAGAAACATGACTCTTAATAATCAAGACAGACAAAAGAAGGTAAAATGTTTAATCAATCAATTTCTTGTCTTTTTTTTATTTTTTTTATTTTTTTTATTTTTTTTATGTAAGAATAATGATAATATCTGTGGTGTGTGGATGTGATTGCAGTCCATTTTCCAGAAAATATTCTCTGTGAGGGACAGGAATGCAAGCAAGATGGTTAAAGGTAAGTATGATTAATATTCTCTTGTTTAATATAATTTGCTTATCAACAATTTTATGTGCCTTTCTTCTGCTTTACAAATTTTGAATTTGTAATAAGATAATAGATTTACACAATCACCTTTTTATCCTGCTATAGAGATACCAAATATATGTTATTATTATTCCAGTTTTTCTTCTCTGGAAAGATAATGGACAGAGCTAGCACAATGGAATAATCTTTTCTTTGTTTGAATTTGACTGTCTTTGACCAATCAAATTGAACGATTATGAGTGGAATAAAGACTTGTGTAGGGATCAAAATGAGTGATGGATGATAACAAGAGAAAAGGGTATTGGGAATACTGCCAATTTGTTAAAACATTGAGAATATATTCTTCTTTATACCTTTTGGGTAGGAAAGGAAACAAGAATGGTATAATTTCTTTTTATCTCTTCAGATAATATCCACACTTTCCCCCTCTCTTCTTGTTGCTATAAAATCTGTAGTGGAACTAGAGGGTTGAGTTAAGAAGTGTTCGATCTCTTTACTAGCATAGCATGAGAAATTTCCAAAGAACGTTTCCATGGCAATTAATTTCAAGAGTATTTTGTTTGTTTTGATGGATTTCTTTTGTATTCTATTTTCTTTAGTTAGAACAATCTTGCTTGCTTGTTTCTTTTTGCAGAAGCACATTCTAATTCAGCAGTCGAGTCTCTGTACTTCAGCAGCCTAGCAGAGTCGAGTTCCCACAATGTCCAGTCCTTCCGGTAATTAGTATAATTTGTTTTTTATAAATTACTTTTATTACAATACTTTCTAATTTAGATGATTTTAATTCTTCAACTTTTGGTTTTGTAGCGTTTTTGTAGCAACATGGAATGTTGGTGGGAAATCTCCCCACAGCGGCCTCAATCTTGATGATTTTCTTCAAGTTGACCATCAAGCAGATATATACATTTTAGGGTATGCTATGACTATCTCTCACCTCTCTTGTTAATGGCTACCTGATGGAAGATGCATGTGATCTTTATTAATGTTGAAAAATTCATATTACAAAACAAGTTGTACAGATATTGAATGGAAGTTGAATTTCCATTTCAAAAGCTTTGTCTTCATGAGGTGCCTAAAATGATAGTGCAGTATCAACTATATCTGATCTAAGAAAAGTATAGAATGTTTTTGTCTGATCTCCGATGCTGGGAAACTATGAAAGGAAATTGCTGTCATATATATTGGATATGTTCATGTCTTTTTATTCGAACAAGCATACAGATTTCTACTTGATTTTAATTGTTGCTTCTGTCTTTCAGTTTTCAGGAAATTGTCCCTTTAAATGCTGGTAACGTACTGGTTATAGAGGATAATGAACCTGCCGCAAAATGGCTGACATTAATAAATCAATCATTGAATAAATCACATAGTTTGGCTTCAAGAGGATTGAAATCTATTCCCTCTTTCAGTGGTTCACTGTTTTTCCAGAAACCTTCCCTTAAAAAGATTAGTAAAACTTTCAGGACAGAGAGTAAAAGAAGGTTGAAGACCTGCAACTGCACTACTGAACTGGAAAGGAAGTCCAGCAAGGAATACTGTTTTCGATGCCAGCAGTCT
Source organism: Dimocarpus longan (assembly GCA_022984855.1). Classification (NCBI taxonomy): domain Eukaryota; kingdom Viridiplantae; phylum Streptophyta; class Magnoliopsida; order Sapindales; family Sapindaceae; genus Dimocarpus; species Dimocarpus longan. The sequence continues at coordinate 20,584,313 of CM041015.1, read as the reverse complement.
CATATAAGCGAAGATGACTTGTCTTCAGAAGAGGATGAAGAGGGGCCTGGCAACTTCGGAATGACTGATGTTTCTACATCTTTCTGTGCAAGCCAGATGAAATATGGCCTTGTAGCAAGTAAGCAAATGGTGGGAATATTTGTCACGATTTGGATGAAGAAAGAGCTTGTACAACATGTAGGCCACCTGAGAATATCCTCAACTAGTCGTGGAATCATGGGCTGCCTCGGAAACAAGGTAGTTTTGAGATTTAACTGGCAGTTTTGTGCTTGGTTTCTGTTGTTTTAATCTTCTCATTTACTCAGGCTGTCTATGAATTCATTGTTTACATGTATATATAGATACATAAATAAATGTTGCGGATGAAAATTAGGAAATTGCTAATTATATACCACACAAACCAAGTCTTTATGCTATCTTTTTTCTGTTGGTAGGGGTGCATTTCTGTAAGCATGACTTTCCACCAGACAAGCTTTTGTTTCGTTTGCAGTCACTTGGCATCTGGAGAGAAAGAGGGCGATGAGCTTAGGAGAAATTCAGATGTCATAGAGATACTTAAAAACACACAATTCTCTAAGATATGCAGAACGTCTAACGGCAAGGTGCCTGAGAAAATTGTGGATCATGAGTAAGCATCTCTGATTTTATTTATAGACTAATTGAAGATTATCTTTTGTTTTATTAATATCTAAATTTTTATTTTTTATTTTTTATTTTTTTTATATCTATCTAACTGAATATTGGAATTTTTCTATCTAGTCGGGTTATATGGTTGGGGGATTTGAACTACCGAATAGCTTTGAGCTACCATGATACAAGTAAGCTTCTGGAACAGGACAACTGGGATGCACTGTTGAACAAAGATCAGGTAATTCCTTCTAGTATTGGTAGAACCAAAAACTATGCTTTTCTGTTTAGATGTCATGATCAGTGGTATTTGAAGGAGCAACTCTTTCCAGTCACAAGTAAATAACAGAAGTTGATTGTTAAAACTGAATCCGTTTAGTTCCTTGGGATGCAAGATCCTAATTAATAATTAATGAAACAATAGGTGTGCAGAAATTAAATACATTGCTCATTTTGTAAATCTTGTAAATAAAATAACAAAATTTGTTTATGTTTGATGCTGGAACAACCAACACATGCATGTTTCTTGAAGCTGATAGATGTTATGACTCTGTCACTCAAAACGTACCTTGGCTTTCCGTGTCAAATGTTATTAACATATCATTTTATGACTGTAAATATTTTGCTTGATTCGTCTTGCTGTGTACTTGTATTGAGTTACTTCTGTAATGTTTGATAGCTCAAGATTGAAATGGACGCTGAGCGAGTATTCAAGGGGTGGAAAGAGGGAAAGATTTACTTTGCACCGACTTACAAATACTCTTACAACTCTGACACTTACGCTAGAAAAGCCAAAAATAAAAGGAGAACTCCAGCTTGGTATGTATCGAATAACCAGTACCTGCATTTCTCAACTGCGCAAAGCTACACCTATATTTTAATAATCAAGAATTACAGGTGTGATAGGATACTGTGGCATGGAGAGGGGATTCGACAGCTTTCTTATATTCGTCGGGATTTCCGATTTTCTGACCATCGCCCTGTATGTGCAACATTTTTAGTTGATGTTGAGGCGACTGAAGGTGGATCAAAATAGACGTCTTGGTGTGAATAATATTACCTTTAACATAACATGTAAGTTCAGTGATCGATGATAATTGTAGCCATAGACCTGTGGACTCAAAAGGACTAGGTGCCATGTTTGGAAGCTGTGGATTTTGAGAGGCAGTGTGGTTTTGGTTAAAAGACACTGTGCTTGGTCCTTTCACCAATTTATGGCGAACATTTGTACACACTGCTGCTAATTGTGGAGCCTAGTCCTTGAGATCTATCGTTTTACGATTATATCTAGTTAAATTTAAATCCATATATTTTGAATTTTCTCTGAGTTTTTGTATTTTCTACATGTCCAGGTACTGATATACTTAGCACAGAGACTTTAAGTTTGAAGGAACACCAAATTTTGCCAATTACACACATCTAATAGGATGATGATGCTCTTCGAAGGAAGCAGTGTTATTTGTGCAATTGTACTGTATTCTGCTCGTGAAGATTGATGAAGCTGCACCGATGAATACACAAATTTTCAGCACCAGAATTTTACTAATGAGAGACGATTAAGTTATCTGATGTAGATAAAATCCTGGGGTGACTGACCAGACCATTTACAGATAACTGTGAAGCCAGGTAGATGGAAAAGAAGATTTTTGAAAGCCATGTAAATAACATTTTTTTGATCAATGGTTGTTGAGCAGATAAACTCAAAAAATGATCTTTTTTTTTTTTCGATTTTGATGGAGGTGAAATGAAGTGATGCCTAGGAGATGTGTGTGTTAGTTGAGGCACCTGTTTTTGGTCTCTGATTTTCTACTGAAACTTTGCCCTCTTTAAGGTGATTTCAGTTCAATTTCATAAGCCAAGAAATTGTATGGAGAAACTTATTCAGATTATAAAACTATTCACAGCAGTTACTTTCTGTATTAAAATGCCCCCTATCTCTTTGATAACCTACAAATTCTGGATCAGAATTAGTTCTATTTCTCAATTGAGTATCATATTGAGAGGTCCAACATTTTCAAATTCATTTTTTGTAGAAATTTTATGAATTGATCTCTAATTAAATAGTTATTGACTCATTATTTTATTTAAAAACTAGGATCCAATATTCAAAAACTCATTTACTTAAAAATGAACCTTATGTGACCCACAAGACTTGTTAAGTGATCTCAGTTGATATCAAGACAGATTAGCACTAGCATGCACAAAAACTACTAAGTGCACCCCATTTATTTGAAAGAAAAATACAATAAAAGTGACAAACTCCACCGCTATTCACTCGGTGGAGTCACAAATGACAAACCATACAAGTTTGGTTTGGTAGAAGAAGAAAAGGAGAAATAGAGAATTATGAGAGGTGGAGAGAGAAATGTGCCAACTTCATTCCTTAGGCTCCAAGGTGAGTTGATTTTAACTTTTGTTTTGATGCTTTCTCTCACTTGGAAATTTAGAAATCTTTTTACATGTAGAATATCTTTAACTTAGATAAAAGTTTTAAGTTGGGATACACATTTTGAAATGGGTTTGGGAAAAAAGTGAATGGGTGGAAGTTGTTGGAAATAAAATTTATCTTAGTGAAGCAAGAGGTTATCAAGAAATGAATTAAATGTACACTAACTATTCATTTAAATATATATGTTAAACATTAATGACTTGGCTGGAATCCTTATTAACTGACATATGAATCATTTTACCTCATCCACCAATACTTTGGTGTGATAATACTGGGGCTAGATTTCTTACTAAAAATCCAGTTTTTCATTCAAGAACTAAACATATAGAGCTGGACATCCATTTTAAGATATGTTCCAAACTGAGGACCAATAGGCAGATGTGCTCACTAAACCTTTAGGAATTACCATGTCCAATCTCTTGTGATTCAAACTCATCTTGGAAGATTCCAGGTCTTATTTGAGGGGGGATGTAAGACCTGTTCCTCTCTCTCAAAACAAAGTGATCAACGGTTCTGCTCAAGAGCTTCTTGGTCCTTCATATATAGTATCTCTATAAACCAATCATAATATTGTCATGTCAACTGAGTTAGTTACAGGCCTCTCTAAATTAAAGGGTTGTTAAGCACTGATTAGTGTGGTGCCTTGGTTAAATATGTGTTGACTTGTATATAAAACGGATTCCTCAAGTCTGAAAACAAAACCAACTGTGATTAATCAACTTCTTCCATTTTGGAGTTCTCTTGTCTCTGTTTACTTGTTTTACTTCATTTCTTCGAGTTTCTTTACAAACATTTCGGCTAATATGATTTTATATGGAAGTTTAGGTTTCTAATTTTAATAAGACTTGATGTTTAGGTTATATCCTTAAATTATTCCAAGTTATTTTTTTTTATCCATTTTAATTTAGTTAATTATTTATCGATAAATTGTATTAATAAATTATTTATAAAATTGAAATAAACTCACGTAAACAAAAATTTAACTATAAATTTATTTTAAAATTTTTTACTAATGATATTCATAACATTATACAATTATTAAAATTAGCGATATTTAGGCAGCTGTATTTAATTCATGGCACAAAAACACTATAATTAATTTTTGACATATAAAAGCTATTATAACTCAACGTCACTTATGTAACATTATCTTATCATAATGGTTTTTTGTTGTCATATGTTAATGACAGTTTTAACCATAGAACAATAATTACATTATAACAGCATCTTGTCTTGATGGTTTGCGTATGCAATATATTGGTGTTAGTTTTTAACCATCACAGAATAATATCATGTATATGCATAGAAAATGCATCATAGGCAAAAATTGTTATCGGTTAATGGCAGTTTTAAAAAATTGTCCTAACTTTTTAATCACACTATCTTTAATAACACTTTTGAAACCACCATTAAAACCCTTTTACTAAGGTTTTTAACTGACATGAATAACACTTTTTCTTTTTAATTGTAATGTTTTTGAATTTTATAATATTATTTTTGTTTTAGATATCACTTGAAAAATAGCTATTTGAACGTGATGTATTATCAGGTTAACAAATTAACGTTTTTACAATATTACACTATTACTGTTAACATATGTGAAAGAATTGTTATTTTTCTTTAAAATTATTATTATTTTTTTTTAAAAAAAAAGTCAAGGACAATATCCATCAACGTACCAAAACTATCAAACACAGCCTCATGCTTTCGTCATTCTTGTTGAGAAAAAATTCATATTCTAAAACCTCTCCTGAAAACCTATCTCTTGTAAGCATATCAAAAATAATTAAAAAATAAAATAAAAAATAATAACAATCACTACAATATAGAATTTATGTGCAAAAAATTAGAGAAAAATCACAACCCTTAAAGATAAATTCACTATGTAAAAAATTATTATAATCACACAGATTATTCTTTCATAACCCACGATCCCTACACACTCACACTCTCCAAAACATATATAAACTCACATCTTTCTACACTTTAAAATAAGAAAAACAAGAAAATAATTTTAATTAGAGTCAAATATAATGCTTAAAGTGTTGTTGACTAGAGAAATTTAAAACTAAGGCCTTGGAATCTTTTTATAACCTTCAAAAATCTATCATTTCTTGTTTGTTTCAACGTGGGATTGACACCACTTTTATTTTTGTCAATTTCTTAACAAACTCCACCTTAGCAAAATAAAAGAAACATCCACTGTAATCATTGTCAATATCGACAATCATAATTCTTAACCTACAAAATTATCATACTTCACCATAAAAGAGTACACTCACTTAGAATCACCACATTTAAAGAATTTCATTTCGACACATATTGAAAAACCTGCTGATAATTTATAGTGCAACTCCATATTTGGCTTTGCGGAAGTTCATCAGCCATTGACATACATTCCACCACACACCTTACATCAATGTCAAACCATTACCCGTGTGTAATTGTGGATCCGCTAACAACACTACATCATCTTCCATGATAATGTGGACATACTTCTCACTTCTCAAAGGAGATCACCTTCTCTCATGAGAGAGACACTGCTAGTTTCTACCTCTGAGCCTTTTGCCGGACCCGCTCCATCTTGACATGCCCAGATTGTCCACATCTCCAGCAAATTATATTTTTCCCGAAGTTCTTCTTCTTCTACTTACTTTCATTTCTAATTACTAATATTGAATCTGTTGACGAAGTACAATCGCCACTCTTCAGCCTTCTCTCTTCAAAAAGGAGTTTATAGATAACTTCTATAAATTTCAGAGTCTTCTTTCCATACACCAAAATAGGTTTTATGTATTCATAAAAAAGTGAAGAGACAATATGAGCCTTAATGTTTTATCCTCATCTTCAATTTTAACTCCAATAGCCTCCAGTTCAGAGACGATACCATTGAGAACACTTAGATGATCTAAGATTTTTATAACTTCATCCATATATAGAGCATGAAACTGTTCATTTAGGTATAATCGATGTGAGATGCCCTTCGCTTGATACAACTCTTCAAACTTCTCCTAGAGTTCCTTGACTGTTGATATTCCATGTACGTTTGCAAGAACATTCTTGGTCAAATATAGATGAATCGCACTTACAGCTTTCAAATCCAGATCTTTCTAATATTTATCGCTCATACTAGAGTTGCTAGAATCTTTGTTTTTGTTGGAATCTTTGTTAAGAACAGAGCTTGGTTTCTTTTTTAACACCTTATGTAACCTGGATTGTATCAGCACATCTTTGACTTGCACTTATCACAAACCGAAATTAATCTTTCCATCAAATTTCTCTACATCAAACCTCATAGGGCTTTGAAAACTTTGACATAACTGTATACTAGAATATTACAATGGACATAGTTAAAAAGATGTGCTGATATAATGGTAAATTCTTAGGAAAGAAAAGTTAGTTACAATGAACATAGTTAAATATCAAGTCTTTCTTTAGTCAGAACTTTTCCTAGACATGTACTTCCATACCACCACACTTCTTTTCAGCAACCAAAAATAATTATTTTCTGATATGGAAGATTAGATAATATTACAACCATAGAGTATACTACGAATTTTTTAAAATATGTGACACTTTACCAATAAGACAACCAAGTTCTAACACCACTTATTGAGAAAAAATTCACCTCCCAAAACCTCCCCTGAAAACCTACCTCCTATAAGAATATCAGACATAACAAAGAAAATCACTACAACACAATAATTTATGTAAAAAACTCCAAAATATGAGAAAAATCTCTGCCCTCAGAGAGAAATTTATTATGTGAAAAATTATTATAATTACACAGATTATTCTTTCACAACCCACAACCTTTGCATACCAACATTCTCTAAAACATACACAGACTCACATTTTTCTATACTCTAAAATATGAGAAATAATTAAGAAAAAAAAATTTAACTAGAATCAAATGCAATGCTTAAAGTAACTTTGACTAGGGTAATTCGAAACTAAGGCCTTAGACTCTTTTTATAACCTTCAAAAATCGATCATTCCTTGTTTGTTTCCAATGTGGGATTAGTACCACTTTTATTTTTATCAATTTCCTAATAATTCTTTCTAACAAAAAGTACTGGTACACCCCACGGTGAAGCACTAGGATGAATGAAACCTTTATCAAGCAATTCCTGCAATTGTTGCTTAAGCTCCTGAAAACTTGTCTCACAATCATTAGTCCACACAAACTTTGTATTTTTTTCTTGTTAGCCTGGTTAAAGAAGTAGCTAACTTGGAAAATCCCTCAACAAATCACCTGTAATAAGCTCATAAATCACGATACATCTTTGTATGATAACCATCATTAAAACCCTTTAACTAAGGACTGAAACGAATAACAATTATATATATATAACGTTTTTCAATTTTATAGTATTATTTCCGTTTTTGATATTACTTATAAAATAGTGATTCAAACTTGATATATTATCATATTAAATAATTAAAGCTTTTACAATATTAATTTTATAGTATTAGTGTCAACATATATATAACATGAAAGAATTTTTAATTTTCTTTAAAATTTAAAATGAAAAATGAAACAAATGATCAAGGACAATATCGATCAATCAGTTATGATAACGTTGTCATTATTGCATACCAACTGATAATGAACTTAACTAAAAACAAATCTCTCTTTTAAAAAAAAAACTTAACCCATTAAAAGGTTTCTTTTTCATGTTTAAAAAGAAAAGAAAAGAAGCAGCATAAAAGCCAGTACTCTAGATAAAACATTGTGGCCATGGTACATAACTTTATACTACTATGCATTCTAAATTTTTAATAAGGCATTTTCAAAGATAATGCAACTACCTAGAATCAATATGGTTTAGTTGAAATCGATTCTGATGCACTTTGTCTTTCTAACTAGATATACGTTGTCTATAATAGGCTAGGGATGTATCGTGAAGCAAGCATGCATGGGCCTAAAGGGCCTTGGCAAATGAGCCCTTAGGCAGTTGCCTCACTCGCCTGATATCCTTTAAGCTATGATAATTTTAGAATAAGTAACAATTGCAAAACTATATGATTTTTTTATCATTTGTTGTGATTATATATAAGAAATATTACGGTAATATGTCCACCCCTTCAATTATTTAACCGGAGTTTATGCCACGTATAAAATATAAAACCTAATTGATTTTGTAAAGGGGCTCATTAATCATAATGTGTAATCAAGGCAATATATGAACACATCGAAAGAAATAAAAATGTTTTTTTTTTTTTTAGAAAAAAGAAAGTAGAAAATAGAAGTGCAACCGGAATATAATAATTACACAAATCAATAATTGCAGTGAACTACTCTTTTGCTTGGACTTCACACTCTCACACACTTGATACTTGATCAATATTGTGCCTTTCCTTGCACGTTCCACACCCGCATGCATTCATTCACAAACCCTAAATCCGATCAAACCGACACCAAACGGAAGCCCCATCCATCCCTATTATTATTTATTATATTCACACAACCTCCTCTCTTCTTCTCTATTTAAACTCTTCACTTGCAGCTTCTTTTCCATGCACATAACTATACTTTAAACTTTCACACAACCACCCAAACCAAAAAAAAGGGAAAAATGAAACCCAACATCTCTTTTTCTCTTTTATTTCTCTTTCTCTTGTTTATCTTGTTCTTGTTAGCTCAGGCTCAGCAGACGCCGTCGCAGCCGTCGTCTGTTGCCTGCAAATCCACCCCTTACCCGAAGCTCTGCCGTTCCATTCTCTCCGCCTTCAAATTCTCCCCGTCGGACCCTTATAACTACGGCAAGTTCTCCGTGAAACAATGCTTGAAACAAGCACAAAGGCTGTCCAAAACCATCAAGCATTACCTGACCCACCGCAAAGAACAGTCCATGCTCAGCCACGTGGAGGTCGCCGCCTTGGACGACTGCCGGCAGCTGATGGAGCTCAATGTGGACTACTTGGAGTCGGTTTCGGAGGAGCTGAAGTTGGCTGAGTCAATGACGGATGAGCTGGTGGAGAGGGTCACGAGTTTGCTGAGTGGAACCGTGACGAATCAGCAGACCTGTTTAGATGGACTTGTGGAGTCCAAGAGCAGCATTGTTAGTACGCTTGATGTACCGCTCTCCAATGTCACTCGTTTGTACAGTGTTTCTCTGGGTTTGGTCACTCGTGCATTGCATCACAACTTGAACAAAAACAAGAGAGACAAATCCTCTAAAAATCGGTTTTTGTCGCATCCCAACCGGGTTCATGAACCGCTCGAAACTCTTATCAAGGTAAAACTGTATATTAATTAATTAATTACATTGCTTTGATTATCACAAAAGCAATTGATATAGATACATTAATGGGTCAAAGTCCATAAATTCTCAGTCACTGATGCTAGCCAACTTGCTTAGATTAGCTTTGCAGAACATGGACAGCTTTTATGTAAACACACCTTGCATAAACTCTAGAATAATTTTGAAATCATTAATGGTTTTATGTATTTTAATTAAGTGATTATGAAGTTGACATTATCTCAAAATTGTATAATTTATATATGTACTAGAATAGTAATACATATAACATTTTATATTAATCATTTAAACTGTATTGATCTAATAATAGTATACAAGGTACGTAGAGCATAAAGGTAATTAAGATTAATAATTTTTAATTTAGACATACATTCTAGCAAAATTTTTATCTCTCGAATGATTTGGCAACTGAGACTTAATCTAACATGTAAATAATTTAATGTGTATCATATTAGATGCAATCCTAATTTTTGTGATAGATATATTGATCTAAAAGGCACTTTATCACCTACTGTGCCAGTAATTGGGCGGTTGTTGTATATCTTTTATAATGATTTATTGATATTGATTAATGTAAGTAGTAGCGTTGCTTTTCTTTTTTTATTTTTTATTTTAATGATGAAACATGAAAGATTAAATTCAGATAAAACTACCACATCTAGTATTTAAGGATAAGGGTTAGATTTAAATTCTTAATATCTTAGAATTAAAGAAAATGTTCAACTACTTCTATTAAGTAGTGATGTGCAATGTAAGTAGCATTTATATATAATAAAAGATAAAAGTTATAAAAGGAAAATAGATTAAATATTAATGTTCAAAGCAAAAATAACCACCTAAAAATCATGTTAACACTTAAAATAATAATAATAATAATAAGTTATAAATTCGGCATGTAGATATGTAGAGAAAAGTTCTTAGATTAGGAAGTAAAAATCTATTAAACTAATTCAACATGGTTGCACTTGACATCAAAATTTTGGTTAAAATTTGAATTACTGCAATTTGATTTAAAACTTGACGATGGAAGGAGTGTGTATAAAGAGGTTAGGAGTGATGATAATATATATAATTAAGAGTAGATTGAAGATTCGAGAAATAGATTAGAAGGGTGGTCAAAACAAGGTTTAGTGTATAGTCAGCGCAATGTAAAATAATAGGGTGAGGCACATGGTTCAGTTGGAAGTCAACTAAGAATACGCGTAGCCCATGGCCGGAACCCGGCTGATGTGGCTGGATTATTACAAAATTTGTCGTCTTCTTTTGTCCAAAAATTGCAAATTGGACATTGGACGACAAACAAAGCCCCGTTTGTTCGGTTTATATAATTATTAATTACATGCCAGCTCTGCTTTCTGCCTGTCTGTAGTGACCTATACTTCACCTTCACATTCTACTCTTTCACAAGAATCCCATCATCACATTGATTGTAAGGGAGCTTCTGTACACCATACATCATCACGTGATCATGCCAGGGTGCAATTATGGCCCCGCGCCTCCTATTGTTGATGGTGATGGGAGCTGCCACTGGAGATAGGATGAGGATTCGAATAAAATATTTCCGTCACTCCAAAATCGTATGGAATGGGACGGAGAATTAAGGCTCAGTTTCATCCTGTTGCACTGTCCAATGGTTAAGAGTTTAAATAAATAATAACCATGGTTACATGTTATAAAATGGATAGAATTGTAATGGAACGTGACAACATTTTGCCTTTAAGAACCCATATTGTACTTGGTAATGTTTAGGTTTATTTTGTAAATTTTTATTGAAAGCAAGACGAAGAACTTTCTTCATCAAATAGTGATTTATATAATGAAAAAATTTACTAGTGATGAAGGAAGAAACTTATATATATATATATATATATATTTTTTTTTTTTGATGAATTTGCAGGCTTTAAGAAAAACATCATGCAAGAATTGCCATAAAAAAGGAGAACGAACCCTTGAAGAATTAAAAAGTGGTGGCGGAGGGATTCTTGTGAGCGACGTAGTGACTGTGAGTCCATATGGCACCCATAACTTCACAACCATCGCTGATGCCATTGCTTTTGCTCCCAACAACTCCAAGCCTGAAGATGGCTATTTTGTTATTTATGCAAGAGAAGGTGTTTACGAAGAATATTTGGTGGTCTCCAAGCATAAGAAAAACATCATGCTGATCGGTGAGGGCATTAATCGGACGGTCATTACAGGAAATCACAATGTCATCGATGGCTGGACAACTTTTAATTCTTCAACCTTAGGTACGTAAGAATATGCTTTTACAAATATATTTGAACAAACAAACAAAATGGTATGAGGATCCTCACTGTACAGAATTAGTAAAATTATTAGATAGGATCAAAATAATTACAACCTATAATTTTTGGTTATTTCTTGGAGTTTCCTCGATTATTAATTAATGTTGCATTACTATAAATTGTGATAATGTAGCTGTTTCCGGAGAGCGATTTGTAGCAGTAGACATTACATTCAGGAACACGGCTGGTCCAGTAAAACATCAAGCAGTAGCCGTGAGGAACAATGCCGATCTCTCCACCTTCTATCGTTGTAGCTTCGAAGGCTATCAAGACACTCTCTACGCTCACTCCCTAAGGCAATTCTACAGAGAATGTGATATTTACGGAACAGTGGATTTCATTTTCGGCAATGCGGCTGCTGTCTTCCAAAGCTGCAATTTGTATGCCAGGAAACCACTTCCAGACCAAAAGAATGCCTTCACAGCCCAAGGCAGAACTGATCCGAATCAAAACACTGGCATTTCTATTCACAACTGCACCATTGATGCTGCACCTGACTTGGCCAATGAAATTGAGTTGAACAACTCCACTACATTGAACTATCTGGGTAGACCATGGAAGGAGTATTCGAGGACCGTGTTCATGCAATCATATATCGGAAAACTGATCGACAAAGTTGGATGGCTGGAGTGGAATGGTACTGTTGGGTTAGAAACCCTGTTTTATGGGGAGTATAAAAATCATGGTCCAGGTGCAAACACTAGCATGAGAGTTAAATGGCCTGGTTATAGTTTGATGAATTCTTCCCAGGCTTTGAATTTCACTGTTTATAATTTCATGAGGGGAGATACTTGGTTGCCTGAGACAGATATACCCTTCATTGGAGGATTAATATATACTAGCTAGGCATGTACACCTTACTAGCTTGGACCAAAATATCTTCATTCTTATAATAATTTAGAAAATAATGTGATTTTCAATTGTTATGAAGAACTCAATTTCATTTGTGACAATCTTTCTAGGTAGTATATGCATTATCTTGGAGTACATTAATTTTTTTTTTCTCTCGCAGCTGTCCCAAGTGAATTATCTTACATGTAACAATAGGTTGTAGGAGAGTAAGAAATGTTTAAATCAATTTAATTTGTATTCGTGTATAAAATGGGATCTAATTACTATCTAGGTTTATGGATATTAATAGTAGTTTATTACAAAATTTAAAACTCAATAATTCAACGTTTCACATAATTATATCACAACAAATTAAACAAGCATATATGGAAGAATGAATAGAAAAACAAAAAGGAAAAAAATGATTATTCTCAAAACAAAAGAGTAGTCCACCAAACATTAATTGTGTTAGAGACCTGAGTTGTGGGTGACATCGTTGGGAATCCACTTGTCTCCTTGGAGGAATGGTTTGACTGTAAACCTACTAGCTTCTTTGTGGCTAATGTTTTTGACTCCCTTCCACTTAACTCTGTTTTTGGTGGAGGATCCTGGCCCATAATTCTGAAACTCCGTGTAAAAAATGGTGTCTGGTCCTGAATTGCCTACCCATGGTAACCATCCACTTGGGTGAATAAAGCTTCCCATCATGGATTGCATAAATATGGTGGTTGAGTAATTTTTCCATGGCCTTCCAAGATATGTCTCGACTCCAGACAAGTTTCCAAAGGGCCAAATGCTGCAATTCTGTATCGAAATACCGGTGTTTTGATTCGGGTCGATCCTTCCTTGAGCTGTGATTGTGTTTTTCTGGCCAGTCATTGGTCTCTTGGGCGATATGTTACAGTTTTGGAGGACCACTGCTGAGTTACCAAAGATGAAATCAACTGTTCCAGAAATGTTGCATTCACGGTAGAATTGGCGATTCGAATGTGGATATAGAGTGTCCTGGAAGGCATCGATTTGACACCTGTAAAAGACTGAGCGATCGGCTGTTGACATTAGAGCCACCGCCTGGTGCTTGCTTGGTCCGGCTGTGTTACGAAATCCCATATCTCTAGCTACGAAACCTTGACCAAATACGGCTGCATTTCAAAGAAACGAACTTGGTTCACAATCGGACATTTCAATAATCATAGTTTAATCAATGGCTTTCAATATTTGATTGTGAGTTTGACTTTGAAAAATCAATTCTTAAAATGAAAATCAAATTGAATAATTTGAAATTTTCGAAGATGAGTTTATGCACAGTAGTATATTTCAAAATTGATTTTAGAGAATAAAACTAATTCAATGTATTTCATATGTAATACATCTTTTAGAGCTATTAATAGATCTTTTTAAAAAATCACGGTAGAATATGATTTAAATTTAATAAGAAAGATGATTAACTCAATTTAACTTTATGATTTAATTCTAAACTTCGAATTTTTTTGAACTTTTAAATTAGAATTCAATAGTCATTCCCCGTAACTAACTATATAGAACATGTATGGTAGCATGAACTGTAGAATAATATGTAACAAAAAAAAACATCAAGCTAGTTGCAAATGAAGAACAGAAAGTAGAAATTGAGAAGTTACCAAAAGTTGCAGTTGAATAAGTGGGAGTTCCATCAATAAAGTTGAGGCTAGCAGAAACAACTGTTTGATCCATTCCATCACCGATCATTGTCACGTTCCATTTTGGCTTCTCAACATTAACATTCTCATAATAAATTCCCTTCTTCACGTATATTATCAACCTCTTCTTGCTCTTATCAGGCACAGCTTTTAGAGCAGCCATGATGGTTTTATATTTGCTAGAACCATCTTGAGCCACAACGAAATCTGCCTTCCTCTTCAAATCCCAACCCTGATCCAACAGCTTCCGGTCTTCAGGCCGGAACCATCCTGGTTCTTCTGTGGGAGAACTCAGTAACTTTCTAAGTTTCACAGTGTCTGCAACCTTGCCAATCCAGGTGATAATGGCCAGACCATTGCTTGTCAACTCTGTTGAGTTTTTGAGATGCTCAGCAATTGCACTACTCAATTTTTCTCCATTTGAAATTTCTTGCAAGCCATCTATGCATGTTTGTTGATAAGTTCCTGCAGAACTCAACCATGTTCTGAGATCATTCACGGAATCCACCACTGACCCAGTTGAAGACAACGAGCTATTAAGATGATCCAAAGCCAAACTCAAAAGCTCACCACAGTTTTTCAAAGCGGTAACAGTCATTGTATCATTGACACCACTAACAACGCTTGAATTCTTGGAGAAATATTTGGAGGCTTTTGAGAGTTCATTCAAAGCCACTTCCACTGACAACTTGAAGATATCTTCGAACCCAATCTGTCCCGAGCTCACTGCGTTCCTGAGACTATTATAGCACGTCTCCTTGTACAAGGTCTCGTTACAGACAGTTAAAGCAGAAATGGTACCTTGGCTTTTACCATTTTTAGAACCCGAATCATCACTTCGAGAAGAAGCACTTCCTAGTACAGCTGCTACTACAATGGTGACAAGGACTACGATGGATATGCCTATAATGGCGATTCTTCTTCTGCTTTTGCGGCGAGACTCGAGCCTGGCTTGATCAAATTCATTGACTTTGCCATAGGACAATAAGGTAGACATGTTGCTGATCAATTGTTATTGGTGCTGTAATTGTTTGCATGTTTTGTATGGTGGGTGGTGCTTATATACAAGTATAGAACGTGTGATACGTGCAAGGCACTAACGCATATCTTAAAATAGAAAGTCATTTTTCAAAGTTGCACATATTGAAGTGCTTCTCATGTCTCTGAATGTCTGTGCCTGTCTAGCTAACTACTATCTGGGTATGGTGTAGCTAGTGAATATTTTTGTTTAGATTTTATTTTTTAAATGAAAGTGGTTATTCTCATTAATTAACGATAACAACAACGCGTCGAGACTTTTGTCAAGTTGCAAACATGTGTAAGTGTTCAATTTTCTTCTTAGGTGTTTAATTCATAATTGATTTTTTTAATTTTTATTTTTAAAAATTAAGTTTAGTGACATTTGTTAAATTCTTATGGAGCTATCAAAATAATACAAACTGTTAAATTGTAACAGGTAAGAAGGTAAAGATGTCATTTTAATTTAACAAATTAATATTAAGCAAAAGAAAAAATTATCAATTTACATTTTGTCACCTTTTGCTATCAAAATTATGGTCAAAGTATTCGATTAATGTATTTTAAAAATTCTAAGGGCCATAAGAGTTAGAAGTGTAAAAACATGTCAAAAAGTGATATTTCGAAAAAGGCAGGTCCGAAAATGAAAATTGCCCTCAAATAATACGCGGGGTTATAAAATAAGATGTACTCACTGATGTAATAAGGTTGGCACAAGTTATATACTCACACCAACACCACTGAAATTTTGAGATTGATCTGTAGCTCCCACTGTAAATCCATAATTAATTATAATTGTATAAAAATATATATAAATTGTAGCAATACACATAAAAATTGAACGTGACATCAGTAGTAATACACAATTATATGCTTCAAAATTCTTCAAGGAAATGTGATGTCATCAATAGTAATACACAATTATTCATGGCTTACAATATGTGGAACCACCTAGCCAATCATGACGTAGAAACAAAGCTAGCTCTAGAGACGAATACACAATCAGGGAGAATCCCAGACGTCTCTCTGAATAGTGAAAAATAAATACGTTCTTAAAAAGTAACTGAATACCATGTAAATATCTCTCCAAATATCTATGTTTTTAAAAGGTAACTATATTCCATACAGATCCATGAGGAAAAGTTGAATGAGACGATTTGAGATGACGTGTAAACATTCTAGATAGATTTATTTTTGTAACATATTACATTACATGTCTAATCTCTCCATTGCATTGACCATTAAAATATTATACATACAGTGGTTCACTTCGGAGAGCTCCCTTATTTCTAGCATTCATATATATATATATGAATTTCAATGTATTTTTTCCTTTTATGAATTAAAAAATTTAAAATTGTTAGAGCAGTGACACTATTTGTGCATGATTTTTTTAATATAAAATATTAAAAATTAAGAGGTAAAAGTTAAAACATAAGAAAGCTTGAAAATTTTGTTTGTCTCCTTATTTTTTATTAAAAAAAAAAAAAACACGTCAAACTTTATGAAAATACTTTATGCAAAAAAATTCCTCGCTACAGTACCATCGAGTATGCATGTTAGCCCATTTCTAACATTATGTAGTAATGCCAATGATAAAAAAAAATGTGGCACTTGCCGATATTGAACATTATATGTTGTTAAAAAATCTACGTACCTATAATATACGAAGAAATCTCCTCTCGTTTTAACTTAATAATAAGTAAAAACTCTCCATGTATATTGAAAAAAAAAAAATTCAATTCAATCATTCTTTTTTTCTTCTCAACGCTCGAATCAATTTACCCACTTGATTTCTTCTATTTAAAGTAATTTATGTATCTACTCTAATAAGACTATTATTCCATAAAGTGAAACTCGAACCCTAATTACAAATACGAAGAAAAAGTCCATAATCACTTGCCCAAAACCACTTGAATTATGAATAATTATTACAAAAAACAATTATAAAACTACAATTTTTTTTTCCTTTTTATAAAGTCATAAATACTGCAAATCTTTTTAATATTTTTTGCCACGTTTAAAGATTCGTTAATTAAAGAGAAATTTTTTAAAAAATAAAATTCACTACAAAAATATCTCAAGTAGAAATTTAGAATATTAGAAAGCTGCCTAACTTTGACCGGAAAAGGGGTTGAAAATATCATTTTCTTGACTTTTCAATTTTCCTAAAATTATCCTTGTGACCATTGAGGGACCACTTTGATGTGCTCATTTCTCCCATCACATCAATAAGTATCCTCAACTATAAGTTGTCCATCCTACATTAAACTTCAAATCCCATTAGTTCTTTTTCTATGTAAAGCGCTTTAAATGATTTCTTGAAATATACAAATAATGGGTTGCCTTTTTTAATCCAAGATACACTTCTAACAATAACATCCACTCAATACTTCTTAAGATAAAAACCCTTCTAGTTGTAACACGACCTATATTAACATGACAAATACCAACTCCAAAACAGAAACACAAACAGGAATAACTAAACAAGATGAGACTATGAGCTAAACCAACATATTTATAAAGGTTTGGGAACATAGTACATGTGTATATATATATTGATAAGTCATATGAAGTACATGCCAATATAACCTCTAGCAACAACTAATTGCCCCTAACTTCAAGACCAATACTGAAAATATTAGGTCGGACATTCCCACTTTTTTATTGCCCCCTTCCAATAGTGCAATGAAAGCAACCTATATATATATATAACAATAACCCTAGACTTGAAAAGACAAAAGCAGCTGCGGCTCTGCAGAAACCCAAGATAAGACGGGTTTTAAACTACTAAAACCAAACATATTTAACAACTAAACTGTGGAGGACTGAGTTATAATAACCTTACTGAGAGACTCTGTTATGAAAAAGCATGCAAGGTCTTCTGCTTAATTCTTCAGAGGTACCACATGGATGCATCCTGCTTTGGGAGTGTTTCCATGGTATAGTCAACTGATGCCATGTTGAATGGAGAGCAAGAGCTAAATCGAAAGTCTGCCATATTATTGTTGGGATTGCTATCAAACTGATCGAATTGAATTTCAGCTGAGGAGTAAACGGAGTTATTCATTGGCATGTTATTTTGTTCAGGTACATTGCCTCCCATCATAACCCCTTGGTTGTAGAAGTTATCGTCCAACTGAATCTGAAATTTCTGCTGCTGCTGCTCCTGCAGAGAAAGTGGCTGCTGCTGCTGCAACTGATGCGGCTGTTGTTGTTGTTGCTGCAGCTGATGGAGGTGCTGATTTTCATCTCCTCTAATGCTAAGATTCCCAGGATTCACGCTCTTGCTCTGCTGAAGATTGGTATCATAGTAAGTCATCAGATCAGAAATCATTTTTTGGCCATCATCTGGAAGTCCAAGTCCCGATGCATTAAACTGTGATTGTGAACCTGAAACGTTGATTTGGGATTGAGGCGGGGCCATTGGCGGGGTTGCTGGATTCTGCTGATTTGTTTGAACAAATGGTAGCGTGAACATCGGAGGTTTGTTGTTGTTAATTTGGATGCTTGGCATCCTAAACCCTTGAGAAGAATTATTGCCATATTGGCAATTCATCTGGTGATTGTTTCTTGAGGTCCGGTCAAGAAACCCAAGGTGGTAATCACTATAAGGGCACTGAGAATACTCGCAAGTGTAGATCTTTTGATCCATCATCATATGTGACTCATCGGCCAGCTGCTTCCTTTTTGGAAGGAAATCTGAGTTGGTTTCAATAAGTTCTCCCTTAATTTGAGGAGCCAATGTCGGTGGCATCATAACCCTGTCTCTTGGTCCCACTGCCCCCATATTGAAGAGATTGACATCACGTGGCTTGATTTCCTCAACTTCCACATTTGGTTCATCATCAACACCTTCAACATCGTAATCACTGGTATCAGCAATGATAAAAGAACCACTCCCACCAGAAGATGCAAGAGGACAGCTATCAGGATACAACTTTCGGGACAAAGCCTCTTCCTGGTTAATTATTGCCAGCCAAGTGGCACTCTCCTTGGCGGTCATCTTATCCTGCAAGCATTTGGATTGACGAACAAGCTTCCGGATCTTGGCAATATCAGGGGACATGTGCTTGATCACAGCTGTAAGAACACTCACTTTCCAAGCCTTCTTCAAATCATGAGGCTTCTTGTATGGGGGAGGACCCTGATCCTTCGGCAGACCCAACTGTGGCCACCACTCCTCATTCCCAGTAGGCCACCATGGTGGAGGAACACCTTTTTCCAAAGGAAAACGCCTCTGAGGAGGATCACAGTGCTGCATCAGAGCTGACAAGAGAGATCCAAGAGTAGTATCTTGGAGCTCTTGTAATGTGTGAGGAGTCGAAACCACTGTGCCACAGTCTTCATTCTTTCCAGTGATCATATTGTCAGCCTGATACTTGGAGATTGCAGCAGGGCCATTCCGATCAAATCTGACTTTTTCCTTCCACCATGCACGAAGATTGTCAGATGCGCCACTTACTGGCTTTCCCTTCTCAGGAATGATTCCATACACAAAGCCCTGAGCCTTACAAACTTCCATCATTTTCAGCATATACTTCAGGATTCCATCTTGGGCCCGAGACATCTTCTTCCTTCGTGCTTGCTCCTGAGATTGACGTTGCTTTGCGTTGTCAACTCCTTCCTTTCCCTTGTTCTGTTCTTTAAGCCGTCTCAGGAGTAGTCGATCTCTCCACATCCTCCTTTCGAGCTCATCAACATCCATCTCTTCATCACTATAATCCTCCTCCACAGTTGCCTCCGCTTCATGCTCCGGAACCGGCTCTCCTTCCCCAGTAAAAGCAGAGAGAAAATCAAGGTTTCCACAAAACCCCATTTCTTCAAAGATTCCCATTCCCAACAGGCACAAAAACCAAAACCCCAATTCAATTCCTAATCAGACCACCTTCAAATACGACTACCCTCTCTCACACCCTGCCAATCTTCGCGATCAAAATATCGATAACTTTTAACACTCAGGAAATCAACCCGGAAAACCAGATCAAGTTTTCTACACATGAAAATTGATGAATAAATAAGAAAATTCCCACATACCATATGCGGTACATTGAACCCTAGTCCGTAATAACTCTAATTCAATAACATACAAACCAAATACGTAATCATCAAACCCTAGTCCATAATAACTCCAATTCAATTACACACAAAACAAGTACATAATCACCATAAAAGCCATAAATTAGACAAATAGTGCAAGTAATAGCACCATCATAAATGAAAGATTGATATAACTAACAAGAACAAACACACAAACTGATAAAAGAAAAAAAAAATACAAAACAAAAACAAAAAACAATAGATTATCCAAAGCACCACGTCAGTTTCAAGCAAGTCCAAATCAACAAGCTGATCTAATATTCAGAATTCAAGAACAAAAACAAAATCACAAACAGCACAAAATAAAGATCAAATAAATCAAAAAAGGAGCAGAAAATCACCAGAACCCAGATCTACCTGACCTGACACAAACTAGCAAAAAAATAATCACAAATGGATTATTTTTATTCAACTTTCAACACAAACAAACAATCAAACAGCCAGATTCCTCTCTAATTAAGCAAACAAGTGACCTTTTTGACCACATACACAAAAACCAATCCGATCAGTACAAATCCGAATATATATGGTTCCAATAAAAAGCAAAATCAGATTCAGAGACACCCAACAAACGACATGAAAGGCTGTGTTGTGCGTGTCGTGCATGAAATTCTACGTAATCAAGATCATCTGATGAGAGATACATAAGACAGAATCTAAAATACAACTATATAAGAGAAGAGAAAGAGAGAAGTGATATACCAGAGAGTCACTTGATCGGATAATCCATTGAAACCGTGAGAGAGAGAGAGAGAGAGAGAGACTGTTGTTTTTCTTTCTTTTTTTTTGAAACAGAGAGTATGTTGTTGTTGTGTTTGTGTTGACGTTACTAGTTTATGTAGTAGGAGAGTTGAGGAAGAAATGGTAATGAGAAAAGAGAGATAAGAATGAAGGGAGTCAGACTGTAGAGTGTTGTCGTTTATAACCCTAGTCTCAGGTTCATTTTTCACCGCGGTTAAGTCGTGGGTCTCTCTCTGGCGTTTTTTGGATATGCTACTTTCCTTTTGTAACTTTTCGGAAGAGAGAGAGAGAGAGAGAGAGACTCACTTGTGTGTTCTTTCTCATTCTCCAATTATTGTACCCATCACTCACTACTCGCGTGACCTGGCAACTACACTGCATTTCTTTTGTTTTTTGTTTTGATTAACGCCACGTTTAACAATTTCACAGTATCGAAGCGTTGCCATGAATAATAGTTCGTTATATCATATGGAAATTATTTTTTTTTGGTAGTGTAATATTACTTTTTCTTTTTTTTATCGCATTTGAATGATGCAAAATGTTTTGACTTAGGTTTATAAAAGATAATGTTTTAATTTGTTTCGGATGTATGGATTCGGTCGATCAGAGAAATATTTTTACTTGTTCCAATATGATCATATTGTTTGACATGGATTCGGTTTGGATTTATAAAGGATAATGTTTTAGTTTGTTTCGGGTGCATGGATTCGATCGATAGAAGGAATATATATATTTTTTGGTTCTAACAAGATCATATTGTTTGACATGCAAAGTTTCTCTTTATAGTTATACATGATAATCGAATAAAGCTATGAGATCAAACATAATGAAATGTTTACTTCATTGTTATTTAATATATTAATAAAGTATTTATAGATACTTTCATGAAATTCTTTTTAAACTTTTTTCATAAAGAACACTTTCTATTTTGACGTATCATCATCTTATTATATGCGAACCATATACAAAAATAAATTCATTCCAACATTAACCCTCTTTTAAGTTAATACCATTTTCAAGTTCCTTTTATTATTTACCATTTGATCTATTACAACATTTTGTCAATATATATATGTATGTATGTATGTGTGTATGTATATATTTTGCTTGTATCGTACGCAAATACAAAATCATAACTATCAACTTAAACATGGTATAAGATTTTTGTTTCCTATTAAATATAATTTAACGCGTTTAGAAAGACACTTGATTGATACTTTAATGAAACATATTTTTAGTAATTTTATTAAGATAAAAGTTTTATTCAAATATTTAGCATCCTTCCTCATGTGTTCTTTATAAACAAACTTTCAACTTTTAAGCTAATTCCATTTACATATTATTGTTACGTGTCATCTTTATTATATGAAACATATATAAAAATAAAATTCATTGTTATTATTAATTTTCTTATTGTTGTTACTTTGTTTCTTAAAGAATAATGAACATATTTAAATTTAATTTTTTTATTATTATTTTTAGATAACTTTATTGAATTTTTCTTCATTTTATTATTTATTTTTTAGATTGTGTTTTTTTTTTGTTCGAAGACTGAATAATACCCAAATTAAATAATAACTGAAACTTTAAAATTGAATGATATATAATTCTTTTTATTGAAACTTAAATACAAATGGTAAGTTTTTTCCTTGTTTTTATAATTAATTTTTTTTTTAAATCATAAATATCTGAAAACAAATACTGTACCTCTAGGCTCTTTCAACTATTATTTGTTTATACAATATTACATTTTATTATATTAATGAATACTAAAAATAAGTAATTTAATAAATTATAAAATAATATCAGTCTATTTTTAATAATATTTCAATTTTTTACAAATTTTATAGTGCTTTAATTTTAAAAATTTTTATAAACTTGTATTCGTAAGATACAAATTATCATGTTAGATAATTAACTCAAAAATACGTTAAAATACTTAATTTGTATTTATATAATAATAATAATAATAATAATAATAATAATATAATGATTGTAAAAATTGTGTAATATGGCTAAGGGATGTGAGAGAAGGTAAAATTGGAAATATATAAAATTAGAACGTTAGATGAGGGTAGTAAATTGAAATCTAATCCAGTATTTTTCATTAAGTGAAAAGTAAAAATTTTTCGCTCTTATAATCTAATGATTGTAGAAGTTATTTAATTGATTTATCATTAAATGTTATTTAGTGATATATATATTTTTAAAATAGTGTCATTCAGCATGTGGTTCAAATAGGCCCTTATTCACCATAAAAAGGTATGTGGATATGACATTAAGTATTTCGACCTTGTACAGAAATATTCTATTTATATATATACACATTCCATATATAACTAGTAATAATACCATGTATAAAGATAAATATTCAATAACCAATTTTTTTTGGAAGCTATACTACATAAACCAATTTGAACATTATAAATTTACTAATACCTACTTAAGGAATGTAACTCATCATATATACTCTGTCAAGTTTGTAAGGAAACAAAAAAAAATCTTCATATCCAACTCCTTGTTGACACCACATACTAAAAATCTACATATAATTAATGAATATAACAATTTTAAATTTTCTTTAAAAGTGAAAAAATCTGTTTTGCATGTACTATTAATTAACATTAGAAGTTAGATATCATTATTATTATTATTATTTTGAATTGTATGTAAATTAAATCTAAAATCTACATAAGGCTTTTAAAAAATTTTCTCTTGCTTCTTTATTTTGCTTTTTGGCTTAAAGCTGCCAGCTTAGCTCTTAATTTTCCTTCTCTTATACAAAATCATAAAGATTTTTTTAAAAAAATAATACTAATCTTTATACGGATGGAAAGTTATTCAATGTGTTCTAGACATTAAAATTTTTAATTATGCCAATAGTTTACATCCAAATTTGGATATAAATTAAAATAAAAAAAATAATAGAGAAAATTAATGCTAATTTTTTAAAGTATTAATCACATAAATAAATAATTCTTTTATTTCCTTGAGACAATGTGATTTCAACCTGTAAATGATAATAACTTAACATAGAAACTTATATTAATAATAAATTAATCAAAAATAATATTAGGGCTATTAACTTTATTTTAAAGCAAATTCAATTTTGTAAAGTTTGCATTTTAGTGGAACAAAATAATACAAAAACAGTTGTTACAGTGGCAATAACACCCTGTGACTCTGCTTATTGTCCATTGGTCTTGGGTTCAACTAATGCCACTAAAAAAGTGTGGCTGTTTTTTTATTCCTCTGCGAGCCTCTCCACCCTTTTCTAAAGAGCCTTCTTTCCACCTATGAGAGCCCTAGTTTCAGACTGTGATTCAGTAGCCAGATCAAGAGAACCCAACAATATTACTCATACTGTGTTTATGCTTGTAACGTATATGTAACATGTCAAAAAATAATAATAATACAAAAACAGAAACATAAAAGCTAAGAAATGAAGGTTTAAGTTTTACTCTATACATTCAAAGTCACATTAAAAAAGGTTTTGTTTTTTACTTATAAAATTAGATATTTTTTAATTATGTAAAGTAGTTTTTCCAATCAGTACTGTTAGTATTTGATTTTAGCAAATTAACAAACTTATATAAGGCGGTGTAGCGTAGGATTGGAAATGGTACGAGTATAAGAGTGTAGGAATGCCAATTAAAATAAAAAAAGGCGGCAACAGAGTCGGGACGGCGGGTGAACATGCAAAGGACCACCTGATTGGAAGCCCAGCTTCGTGGATACCCAGTTTTTTTTTTCATTATTATTATATATTTTCTTGTTGACTATTTTGCCCTTCATTAGTGATGTTGATGCCCTCTCTCTTCTGTTTCCAAATTCCCAGAAGTTATTATATAAAATCTAGAGCTATTCCATCATTTACATAAGTATACGTTACTTTATCAACCTTTTCGTCACGCTTCACGAGAAAGTTTATGTGCATGTGATCTTGTGATTTTATTTAAGGGAGAATTACTCACAACTTCCCTGTACATTTGATATTGACAGGCGGATATAACCTTTTGAATTTTTTGCAATGTCCTCCCCTGACTAACAGATGGGCTGGTTTGACCATCACCTGGTCACTTTGACCGTTTAAAAAATATGAAAAGACGAAAATGCCCCCAGTCATCTTCTTCCTCCTTCTTCTCCCTCTCTCCTCCTTCTTCTCTGCATCTGGGTTTCCGATCGGAAACCCAGAAGTCGTCTGGGTTTCCGACCGGAAACCCAGATCGTCGTCTGGGTTTCCGATCGGAAACCCAGAAGTCGTCTGGGTTTCCGATCGGAAACCCAGAAGTCGTCTGGGTTTCCAGATCGGAAACCCAGACGACGATCTGGGTTTCCAGATCTGGAAACCCAGAAGTGGTCTGGGTTTCCAGAAACCCAGAAGTCGTCTGGGTTTCCGATCTGGAAACCCAGAAGTCGTCTGGGTTTCCAGATCGGAAACCCAGACGACGATCTGGGTTTCCAGATCTAGAAACCCAGAAGTCGTCTGGGTTTCCGATCTGGAA
Organism: Dimocarpus longan; assembly: GCA_022984855.1. Classification (NCBI taxonomy): domain Eukaryota; kingdom Viridiplantae; phylum Streptophyta; class Magnoliopsida; order Sapindales; family Sapindaceae; genus Dimocarpus; species Dimocarpus longan. The sequence continues at coordinate 20,558,792 of CM041015.1, read as the reverse complement.
ACCCAGAAGTCGTCTGGGTTTCCGATCTGGAAACCCAGAAGTCGTCTGGGTTTCCAGATCGGAAACCCAGACGACGGTCTGGGTTTCCAGCTGGAAACCCAGACGACGGTCTGGGTTTCCAGCTGGAAACCCAGACGACGGTCTGGTCTGGGTTTCCGATCTGGAAACCCAGACGACTTCTGGGTTTCCAGATCGGAAACCCAGAAGTCGTCTGGGTTTCCACAGACGACGATCTGGGTTTCCGGTCGGAAACCCAGACGACTTCTGGGTTTCCGATCGGAAACCCAGATGCAGAGAAGAAGGAGGAGAGAGGGAGAAGAAGGAGGAGAGAGGGAGAAGAAGGAGGAAGAAGATGACTGGGGGCATTTTCGTCTTTCCATATTTTTTAAACGGTCAAAGTGACCAGGTGATGGTCAAACCAGCCCATCTGTTAGTCAGGGGAGGACATTGCAAAAAATTCAAAAGGTTATATCCGCCTGTCAATATCAAATGTACAGGGAAGTTATGAGTAATTCTCCCTTTTATTTAATATTATCTCGCTTTTATAGTTTTATTAAAGGGAGAATTACTCATAACTTCCCTGTACATTTGATATTGACAGGCGGATATAACCTTTTGAATTTTTTGCAATGTCCTCCCCTGACTAACAGATGGGCTGGTTTGACCATCACCTGGTCACTTTGACCGTTTAAAAAATATGGAAAGACGAAAATGCCCCCAGTCATCTTCTTCCTCCTTCTTCTCCCTCTCTCCTCCTTCTTCTCCCTCTCTCCTCCTTCTTCTCTGCATCTGGGTTTCCGATCGGAAACCCAGAAGTCGTCTGGGTTTCCGACCGGAAACCCAGATCGTCGTCTGTGGAAACCCAGACGACTTCTGGGTTTCCGATCTGGAAACCCAGAAGTCGTCTGGGTTTCCAGATCGGAAACCCAGACCAGACCGTCGTCTGGGTTTCCAGCTGGAAACCCAGACCAGACCGTCGTCTGGGTTTCCAGCTGGAAACCCAGACCGTCGTCTGGGTTTTCGATCTGGAAACCCAGACGACTTCTGGGTTTCCAGATCGGAAACCCAGACGACTTCTGGGTTTCCAGATCTGGAAACCCAGATCGTCGTCTGGGTTTCCGATCTGGAAACCCAGACGACTTCTGGGTTTCCAGATCGGAAACCCAGACGACTTCTGGGTTTCTGGAAACCCAGACCACTTCTGGGTTTCCAGATCTGGAAACCCAGATCGTCGTCTGGGTTTCCGATCTGGAAACCCAGACGACTTCTGGGTTTCCGATCGGAAACCCAGACGACTTCTGGGTTTCCGATCGGAAACCCAGACGACGATCTGGGTTTCCGATCGGAAACCCAGATGCAGAGAAGAAGGAGGAGAGAGGGAGAAGAAGGAGGAAGAAGATGACTGGGGGCATTTTCGTCTTTTCATATTTTTTAAACGGTCAAAGTGACCAGGTGATGGTCAAACCAGCCCATCTGTTAGTCAGGGGAGGACATTGCAAAAAATTCAAAAAGGTTATATCCGCCTGTCAATATCAAATGTACAGGGAAGTTGTGAGTAATTCTCCCTTTTATTAAACCCAACATTAATATTGGTTAGCTCAAGTCAATGTCGTTTATAAATTTCACACTCTTAATGCTGCAAAACTTAAATCATTTTCATTAATAGCAAAAGTGGTTATTATATTTTTCTTTCACATCTTTAATTAAGATTCAAATCCTACTATATGTATGTGAATTTTTTTTTTTTTTAATTATGAAAATGAATTTCTTTCAATGTGAGAATAATTTTTGAATCATATTTGTAAACTCTTGACTATTCACAGTAATAGATTTTCAGTTACATTGTAATATTTATAAAATAAGTATTACAAAAATTATAATGTAATTCTCAAGAGGATTTTTCGAAACATAAAATTATTCTTTATCTCACATATATTATATATTATATTTGATATAATTTAAGTGGAAAAGTTTCATATGAAAATTTTTAACGTAGATTTTCCCTCTTTTCTCTTAACATCACATTTTTACTTGCTTCGCCAATTCACGAGTTGATAGAAGGGAATCATCATCATATCATTTTCACCACTTGTTTGTTTCATGGTTTGAATTTTAATCAAGTCAAGTCATCTAGAATGCTTGGGTAATTGTAGTCAAAGATTTTAATGTATTCAATTTTTTTTTTTTTTGAAGTATATTCAAAAATATTATTAATTTACTTAATTGGAATGGTCTTGATGTACATAAACTGTAATGTTAATGGATAGGTATAAGAAGGGATTATGTTCATTTTTTTTAATTAATTTTTTTTTTGGCGAAATAGTGCATTTAATTTAGGATTATGAGAGGAGTACATGACTTGAACTAACCATTTAATTTAGGATTATGTTCTTCACTTTTATGTACTTATTATTCATAATTAAAATATGATTAAAAATATATTAATAATATTTATAAATTTAAATAAAAATAAAATGGTCTTTGAATTGAATTATAAAACAACTAAAAAAATAAATATTTATAAATTAAAATACAATAGTTCAATTTTAAGAAAATTTGGGATGGGATGTGTTTAGAGTTTTTCTTTTAAAAGATTTAATATAAAATTAGTGTAAATTTGAAAATATGATATTTTGAGAAACTTGGAATAGAATATTTTAAATATCATTAAATAACTTGCAATTAAATTATAAGTCAAAAACTTTTAAGGGTCAGTTATTTATTTATTTATTTTGTTTGAAAATTGAATAGTGCTGAAAATTACTGAAGATTAAATAGTGACTAAAACATAAAATTCGAATAATATATTTTTATTTATTTCATCTCTGAATCCATTGTAAACTTATTTGTTTGTTTGTTTGTTTTGTTTTGTTTTATTTAAAATTATCTGAAAACCAGTGATTTAATATTTATACTATTTTTACTATTAATTGTTGTGAAACTTTATTTAATATGATAAAAACAACTACAAATAAATAATTTAATAAATTTTAAAATACTTTTATGTACATATTATTCATAATTAAAATATGATTAAAAAATATAGTAAAATTAATGATATTTACATTTTAAACTAAAATGAATGACTTTTGAATAGAATTATAAAACAAATAAACAAATAAATGTTTAAATTATAAATTAAAATACAGTAATCCAATTCTAAGAAAATTTGATATGAGATGTATTTAAAGTTTTTCTTTTAAAAAATTATTTTATAAGAATTTGAGGGAAGAGGAAAATTTGTATAGTATAAATTTGAAAATATGTTAATTTAAGAAGGATGGATCTGGAATAGAATATTTTAAGTATTATGAAGTGATTTGCAATTAAATTATAAGTAAAAAAAAAAACAGTTGTTTTTAAATACTTTTAAGTGATTTGATAATTTAAAAAACAAAAAATAAAAACAAAAATAAAAATAATTTAAGAAATTCAATTCAACATCATTTAGTCATAAGTACAAAAAACAAACAACACTTACCTTTTTTTTTTTCAATTGTTTTTAGATGGTTTTAAGTGGTTTGACCACTAAAAAAAAAGTGAATAGATAAAATTTAATATCATTAAATCATAAATACAAAAAACAAATGACCCCTTTAATCTTTTATATATATATACATTCAAGAAAATATTTGAATTTCAGTTCTTAGCTTTCTATCATTAATAAAATTCAATCATTCGGAGCAAGTTACCGGATTTCAACCTCATGACTTTCACTTTGTCAAAGTTGAACAGCATATTTAGATTTAATAGAATTTGTGTTGCGTATAGTATGTGACACTGATTAGTTCAATAATTTTATTAAGAAAGAGTGCACAACATTAAATATAAAACATTAATAGGTTGGCTCTATGAGAGACTAATGATCACCCTTTGATAATATATGTTAGAAATAAATTGTCTGTTAATGTCTATTCTATTATTATCAATTAATTTTTTAGATGTAAATGAGAAGTTTACGAGTGCAATTTCAAAGTTACATAATTATACACTTTTTTTTTTTTTTTTTTTAAAGTAAGAAACATAATTATACTTATTCAAGTGAGAGAATTTACCTAACCGGTGAGTCCAGGGAAAATTATGCAAATGCTTTGTTGGATCCAATCATCCAATAAGGTTACCATCAAAATTTACTCATCTTTTGGTGAAGACAAATAAGTTATTTTATTATTATTATTTAAAGGAAAAAAATTGAAGGGCATATTGATGCTGTCGAATATGAAATACTGATGAAGTGGTTATTTATGAGATTAATAATCTTATTAAATTGATTAAATAATTTTTCAAATATGTTTACTGTATAATAATTTAAATTTAAAATATTATTGAATTGAATAAGTAAATGAAACTTTTAAGATAAAAATACAAAAGTAGTTAGTCCAGGAAAAAAAAAAAAAACAGTTTTGGTTCGATGCTAAAATCAAATTCACTCATTTTTTTGCATTATAGGAGATGAGTTCAATTCATAAAAATCTTACTTAAGTATGAATAATTTATCCACTTTGTGTAAGATTATGAGTTGTCCTCTCTCATTATCCAATAAAAGAGTCCCAAATTACATCATAAAGGTCTATCTCGCTTAATTTCAACAGTAATATGGATAAAACCTAATAATAATAATTAAAAAAAAAAAAACCAAAAAAAACACGCGCACAAGTACTGACTTTCGTGTTATAAAGTAGATACTTTAAAGTGAGTTAATTTTGTGTTATAATGTCAGACCCCACTTCCACAGCGACTAGACCAGAATAATAAAAGCTAATCCCCACGTGCGTCTGTCCATGATTCCACCAAAATTAATAGGTCAAACTAACGAATAAACAAACAAGTATTATTTGATGTATTTGGTCTTGTCAATTTTACTATTTATGACGGTATGCCCCACCCTTTTTTCTTAATCCTTAAAAAATTGCTTTAATTTTTAAATATTAATATGTCATCAAGTTTGGATAAAATAATCCAAGTAATTGAATAGCGGCTCTTGCCTTCTGCTCCACGGAAGACAGACGTTGGCTTAACGAAGGTCTGCTTGTATTTCTTCACGTTTTTTAATTGAACTCGGTTTAAAAAAAAAATGAATAAAATAAAAAACAAAAGCATCACATACGTCATCGCACATACTTTGATTAAGTCTTTCTTCGCACATACTTTGATTAAGTCTTTTATATAAAAACTAAAACATGAAGTAAAATTAATATAAATAAATAATTAAAAACTGAGAACATGGAGGCCACGTCCATTGTATAGAAACAGGTGACACTGCAAGAAGAAAACGATAAAGCTGCGGAAATCTGATCTTCTTTATACAACTAGTCAGGATATCAAGGAGCAGATTACAAGTACAGTATTTATATCGTTGAAACAATGTTCACCGTCGTTTTGATTTCGTCAACGGCTGTGATAGAGTCCAATAGAACTTGGGATGAGGTAGTGGCATGATAGTAAATGCTGCCCATTTAGAGATTTTTTTTTTTTTTTTTAATACACCCATTTAGAGATTGTGGGTTCTATATCTCATCTTCCCCCCCATCCCCCGACAACATATGGATTTTCTTTCTCCACATATGTGAGTTGTACCCCTATTCGGTATGGATTGCTTCCTCCTGTTTTAGAGCTATTTTTTAGATCACGTCCTAGAATTATATCTTTGTTGGTCTTGGATTTCTTTTGGACTAAGTACCAATTATCAAAATAATTATAATAATGAAAAAATAGAATTTGGACTGTTTAATTAGTTATAATCAATGAACTTCCTAGTTGAGTTGGACCAATGATAGAGAGGTAAAGAGCCAAGTGTGTGTGTGTATATATAGCTCTTATAATCAGGACGACTTAATTTCAAAAAGTAAGGACTTACTAATCATATTTATCCATATCATTTGAAGTAAATAAGAGAAAAAATTTATTTTATGAGAGATAATACAATGGGTGAACTTAATTGATTGTTCATTACTTTTTAAAGTTAGAATATTTTGATTATAAAAATATTATATATATATTTTATCTCATTAGAACTGATCTTATTATTATCAGTCTCAAAATTGTGGATCATTAGATTGGTTGACTTTTTTGTAATTAATGCTAATTGCACAAAATCAAGGGATAATCTCACTGTTCCCCTTATAGTTTAACATAATTGTTAATTATCTTTTGTAGTTTTGGAGAATCTTATTTTACCCTTTGCCATTATTTGTTACTGAAATGATTGAAATAACTAAAATATCCCCTATAGTTTTGTTCTTCTATATTAACAGTCAAACTTTGATTTTTAACATTGACTTTAATAGTAAAGAGTTTTTTTAGGCATTTGCATACTCTACAGGAGATATTTGATCTATTTCATAAATCGATAAAAAATGATATTAATGATTTCTAAAAATACTAAAAGATTTTGACATTATGTCAAACTATAAAAGACCCGAAAAGGGGGGAAGGGGTGGAACAATATGATTGCCTTTGTAATCATTGGTCCATAATTTTGATATCGACAAAACTAATATTAGTTTAAACTGAGGAGATAATAAATATATATATATAAGTTGATATTAAATGGGTAAAAAATCTCCTAGGTGAGACTTGAAGTCATATCATTAAAACGGAGAGGTGTGTCTATATACACATAACTATTACGAAAATGGATGGACGTGCACACCTACCTGCACATGCATATATATGTATATACATGCATATATAGCACATTTTAAGGTGTACCCGGTATATAAATATACTTGATAAAATATATATATATATAATTGTATTCTAGAATATGTGATTATATTTTATTGTATATGATTACAATTAAACATGTATGATTAAAAATTATATATATAATTATATATATTACAATCAAACATGTGTGATTGTATTTCATTATATATATAGCTCATTTTAAGGTGTACCTAGTGTATGAATACACTCGATAAAAAAAATGACTGTATTCTAAAATGTGTGATTGTATTTTATTATATATGATTATAATTAAAAATGTGTGATTATAATTAGTAAATGTAATTACATTTTTTAATTGTGATTAATATGATCACATTTATTGATTATAATCATATATATTTAGTTGTACACACATATATTTAGTTGCACTCATATATAACAAATTAAAATCATATATTTTAAAATGCAATCACGTGTTTTTTTTGTTAAGTGTATACATTCGCTCAGTGAATACAACGTGACCCTATTTATATATTTATATATATAACTCATGAAATTATTTTAATTTTTAATAAATTCAATATAGATTTTTTAATTAAAAAATGTAAAATTATAAATAGTTTGAAGCTGTAAACATAAATAATATATATATATTTAATCTGATTACTCTTGTATGTAATTTTAAATTTTGTGATAGAAAAAAAGTAATTAATTTATTCTATAATTTTAAGAAAAAAAGTGATTAATTTATTCTATAATTTTAAAACAATTAAAACATCAAATTAATTAATGTTTACTTCTTGTTTTCCTTCGTATTCTAACTTTAACCCTTATTTTCCTTTTCTTCATATTCTAACTTTAACCCTTATTTTCCTTTTCTCTCTCTCTCTTTATCTTTTTTTTCATAGTCACAATTTCAGCCGTCAACAATAGCTTGCTTCTTAATTATACAATCTCAGGTATATAGTTGATTAGTTTTCAAAGCTGTTTGAATATATATATTTATCATTTTATTTTTTTTCTTTATACATTTATATTTTAGACTTTTGACATTCTTTAATTTTTTTTTTTTCAAATATTGGTTTGAATAAGTTAGTTGATTGTTAATAATTACTTTTCTCTACATCAAAACCACAAAGAAGAAGTACAGTTTGACTTGTTTAAATTTGACGAATCTTAAGAATAATCTGATGTAGTTTACTGTTTACATGGATTAGTGATTACTACATTTGGATTTTATAATTTTATTACTTAATTAATTTGTTTTGTTTACATTTATATGAATATCATCATACGTATTTAATTGTTCATCTTACTTATCTTGTCAAAAGTAAGTTTTAATTCAATTGCATATTTTTTTCAAAAAAAAACTTCAGTTGCTTATTTATTATTGAGATTAGGTGATACACTTTTTTTTTATTTATATTAGCATACCTTTTGATTGTGATACAATTATTACATGTTAAAATCTTAAAATTAGTTTAAGTTTTAGCCCCTCATAGCTAAAATCTGGTTTCTGCCTTTGAACACACGTTTGTTGAAAAACTTGATGGGACTAGAATCCCAATCACGAAAATGGGAGAAGTGAAAAAAAAAAATGCTATGACTCGAATCTCTATTTTGTGTATACACTAATCAATTGAAGTATAATTTATTTTTTTGGGAAAAAAACAAATTTGATAAGTACAATTTCAAAAAGGTAGTTTGTAAGATTTTTCTTAGAAGATACAAAAGGAAAGGACTTTATGTACGTAGAAAACAAAAAAAATAAATAAAATTTTTATTTAAAAAAAGTAAAATTTGTATTAAAAAAAGGTAAATTTTAATTGGAAAATAGATATTTATGTTGAAGGGTAATGAAGTAATTATGTGATTCGGAAGAGTGGAATTACAAAAAGGCGCCCCGCATTTAACGTCGTAACATGGAGGAGTCAAGTACGATAGCCGCCGCATTTGAAGGTACCCTACCTCCCATGTGCTAGTCACTACCATCAACCACTACCAACGAAACATGTGTTCAAGTGGGCCCCACCTTTGGCGTTTTCGTTGGATTACGCGTCCCTCTCTTCAACCCGGACTGACTTCCGACTCCTCGTTTTCACTTGTCCGTTTCTGCAAACGACAAGTTTTTTATTTTTTATTATTTTTTGTGTCTTTTTATTATTGGATAAGTTTTTTTATTACTCACAGTGGGTTGTGCTTCTAAAATCATATATATATATATATGTATGTATATATATTTTAAACTTCTAAAATCATAGTTAAAAGTTAAAACTTTAATCGATCAAAGACTTTGATAGGGATTGCTTGTAACTTTGAAAACACTAACATAGTTTTAAGATCACGTTTGTTATATGAGTTTGGATGACTTTTAGACTTATGTTTGATTGAGACATAAGATTGGAAAGTCAATTTTATGTATATAAATTTGGATAATTTTCAAATCCATGTTTGATTGAGACATGAGATTTGAGAGATCTCTTCGTGGAACGTTTAGTTAAACCCGCAACAAGGGGCGGGTTAAAGCAAACGAAAGAATTCCGTGTTTTTTTTTTTGTTTTAAATTTTTTTTATTAGTTTTATATATAGTTTATTATTTTTTTCTTTTTTTAATTATTTTTCCATATATAACTTATTTTGCATTTTCTTTATCAGTTATATATATACTATGTATATTTACCTTTTTTAAAAGTATAATATTAAAGTTATTTAATTATTTTGAAGGTTAAATTAATAGATATTAATTATTTCCAACAAATAATATTTTTTACATTAATTATAAAATAATATTATTTTATTTTAGATCGATAACATATAGTTGTATTTATTTTTTAAAAATAATTTAATATGCTATGTTATTTTAAAATTAATTTAACTATTTAAAATATAAAATGTATTTATTTTATTTATATTTTTTAATCCAATCCCAGTCTCGGTCAAACAAAAGACAATACTATTCTTACCCAATCCTATATTGTACCAAACACATTACAATATTAATTTAATTCAATTCAATCCCATTAAAACAATCTAATTCAATCTTGCATACCAAACGAATCCTTAGTGTTGAAGTTGATGAAAAAATAATTTGCAGGAAAATTAATCGTGTTATTTTTAAGTTAATTTTATTGTTAAAACTATTACAAATCTCAAAAGTAGTATGTATATGTTCAATAAATTTTATGTTAATTATTATGAATTTATAAAATAACTAAAATAGACAAATAACATATTTTAATTTCTATTTGGTATAAATATATTTTTATCTCATTGAGGTTAGGATATAGGTGGTTTTATGTTAAAATTAATAAGGATGATTTGGTAATTTAAATGATTCAATAAAAATTTAACCGTTGATTATTTAATAATCACTTTATAAAAATAACCCTATTTTATTTCTTAAACCTGCTATTAAATATATTAAGATTATTAAATAATCATTTTTAAAAGTTTTATCAGACACATTTTTATATTAAAACTATTAAATAATTCAACTTTTAACTTCTATAAAGCAATATCAAACGAAGCCTAAGTATATTTTGACAAATGAAAATCAAATTACATTGGAGACCCATATACACAATATTTGATCTCTTGTAAAGATTTACCATTAATATCAGAACTCTAAACCTTAGATAATTAATTGTTCACACGTCACATGATGTGTTTATAAGTATGAATGTATTGATGTAGTTTGTGTTTTGTAGAATTATACTCTTTTGCCACATTGTGTCATCCCAGGTGAGTGGGAAATATTGATATCTGGGCACTTAGTGCAATGGAACAATTGGGCCATACAAGCAAACGGACCACACACTTGTAGCAATTGGGTCAAAAATAGTTGGGCCTAATTTATAGATTTTGCTATGAGCAATTATGTTGAGGAAAATGCCCATGTAATTGCTACACCTCATCCATAAAATAAGTAGGGATGGTCTTTGTGTGGTATGTCAATTTTTACTCTGTTAAGCAATTTTCATAACATATTTTCACTTGTAAGATTCTTGATTTTTAAGTAATTTTTGACCTTTTTAGTGTTCATGTCATCTTATTAATAATTTGAGTTCTAATGGTATCAAAGTATGTGTTGGAGAAAAATTCCCTTACACAAAACTTAAATTTCATGCAAGAGTTGATGAATAGCAAAGGAAGGAATTTTAGCTTCCTTTTAGAGTTATTTTCTTATTTCTCTTTCTATTTTTTTTTTCCACTTTAAAAAAAAATCTATACATTCAAACAACAACTCAAATCACCCTGTTCACCATAAGCAGCAAAACAAATCACTATTATGAATATTAAAAAAATTGTTTTTCTTTTATGAAAATGATATTATGAAGAGGGAATATTAAAATTTGTATTGAAAACAGAGACAAACTAAATATACACCAAAAACAAAGAGTTACGTAACGTTAATGCATCTGCACTTGAACTCAATAAAGCAGCAAAGGCTAGATTTTTCCATTGTGATTTGACTGAAAAGTTGTTTGAAAAATTCGACAATTATATGGATGCTGTAAAAAACAGTTAAGAAGCACTGAATTCAAGATAAGATTTTGCCTCTTTCAGGACAATGTCTTGGTGCATTTAATGATCTGTTAATGCTATAGCACTCCCAATACAGTATTCCAAAACAGCTAAAAATAGATGTATTCTGCACTTAAAACTTAATGCTAATATATCAGCACTTAAAACTCAATAAAGCATCAAAGGCTAGATTTGTACGTTGTGATTTGACGGAAAAGCTGTTTGGAAAATTCGCCAATGATATGGATGTTGTGAAAACACAGTTAAGAAGCACTGAATTCAAGATAAGATTTTGCCTCTTTTAGGACAATGTCTTGGTGCATTTAATGATCTATCAATACTATAACACTCCCAATACAGTATTCCAAAACAGCTAAAAATAATTGTATTCTTCTCTTGGTACGATTTTGAGAGGGTTTTAGTGTTATCAACCAACCATTAACATTAATATCATCATTAATAATATAATTAATTTATAAAAATAATCAAATATTTATTGTTATAATATTATTACAACAGGTTACATGATTATTCGCATAAAATCATTACTTTAATAACAATGGCTATAAATTCGAACATTAATAAATATAATTATTATAATTTGAAACTTTAAATAAAATGTTCGATGAAAGTTTCATTGTAAAATTGGTCACTATTCTCCAATTTAATAGTTTCCTTCACAAGTAAGTTTAGTTAAAATATCTGACATCACGTGGCGTGATTTCCTCAGCTTCAACATTTGGTTCATCATCTACACCTTCAACATCGTAATCACTGGTATCAGAGATGACAAAAGAACCACTCCCACTGGAAGATGCAAGAGGACAGCTATCAGGATACAACTTTCGGGACAAAGCTTCTTCCTAGTTAATTATCGCCAGCCAAGTGGCACTCTCCTTGACAGTCATCTCATCCTGCAAGCATTTGGATTGACGAACAACCTTCCGGATCTTGGCGATGTCAGAGGACATGTGCTTGATCACAGCTGTAAGAACAGTCGCTTTCCTATCCTTTTTCAAATCATGAGGCTTCTTGTACGGGATGTTATGATAATTAGATAGCTTTCTAATATCATTATAAACCTGAAATCGATAATAATATTAAAAAAAATAAAATAAAATAAAATAAAAAATTAAACATGAGATTTACATAATAAAACATTTTATGTAAGGAAAATCAAAATTAGAAGAATTTTATTAAATTAATAACTATAATACAATCTCTCTTTAAAATTTTAGGAAATAATTAGGGAAAAAAGAACTTTCAAATGTAATTGGAAATTGGTTTCTAATCGCTTAACTGTCTTCATGATTTACACATTTTCCAAGTCAACAAATGCAGCTCCACCGCCATAAACAAATAATATGGTTTCACTTTTCTTAACATTCTCTCACTTAAAACCATTTTTAATAATATGATTTTATTCTTCTAATATTTGATCAAGCTACTGCTATTGTTTATATTTCTATAAAACCGTATGAAGATTTACACCAAATGAATTTATCAGTATTAATAGGCTTGGTTATTGCATCTGTTAGGTTCTCCTTAGTGTGTATATATATTTTGTATATCGATCTATACTACCATTTTCCACTACTTTACGAATGAAATGATATTGAACTCCTATATGCTTTATTTGGGAATGAAAGGTTGGATTTCTTACAATATACGAAACGCTTTGATTGTCACAATATAAAAAGATTTTTTGTTATTTGTGTCTAAACTTTTTCAATAACTTTTTGATTCAAATTGCTTTCTTACAAGCTTGTGTAGTTGCCATGTATTCTGCTTTTATTGTAGATAAAGCCACAATTATTTGTAACTTAAATATCCAACTTACAACTCCTCCTACAATTATAAACACATAACTTGTAGTGAATTTTCTTTTATCAAGATCCCTTATAAAATTTGAATCCACATAGCATTTGACTATAAACTCTGATACTTCATAACATAAAGTAGCATTTGAAGATCCTCTGATATATCTCAGAATCCTCTTTACAGCATTCCAATGCTCTTTACTAGGATTCATCATATATCGACCGACCACTCTTTTTGCTTGTGCAATGTCTGATGTTGTACATATCATGACGAACATTAAACTTTCCACTGTTAATGCATACGACACTCGAGACATTTTCATCATCTCTGCTTCATTACTATGACTCATACTTGAGGATAATTTGTAATTCATAAGAAGAGAGATAGAAATTGGTTTACATTAAAGCAGTGCAAAATCTTTCTTAAATAGTGTCTCTTAGAAAGCCAAATTTTCTTATCTTTTCTGTCTCTGTAAATTTGCATCCCTAAAATCTTGTTTGTTGGACCTAAATCTTTCGTATCAAACTCTCTAGCCTATTGTGTCTTTAATTCTTGGACTTAATCTTTGTTGAGGTCTACTAACAACATGTCATTCATATACAATAGTAAAATAATGAAATCATCACTATCTCCAAATCTCTTATAGTATGTACAGTGATATGAATAAAATCTGTTGTATCCAGAACTTATAATTAAAAAATCAAATCTCTTGTACCAATATCTTGGCTTTTGTTTTAGACTGTACAGAGATTTCTTTAATTTGCAAACTAAAGTTCTCTTTACATTCTTTTGCAAAATCTTCTAGTTGGAGTATATAAATTTCTTTTTCAAGTTCTCCATGAAGAAATACAGTTTTCACATCTAATTGTTATAAGTGTAGATCAAATGTAGTATACATTACCAAGATCACCTTTACTATTATAAGTAGAACAACCGGGGAAAATATCTCATTGAAATTAATACATTTTTTCTGGGTATATTCTTTCACCACCAATCTTACATGATACCGCTCAATTTGGTCATTACTATCTCTTTTAATCTTAAAGATCTACATATTTCCAATGACTTTCCGACCTAGTGGTAGAGGTATAAGTTTCCATGTTTTGTTTTTGTGTAGAGCTTCAATTTTCTCTTATATTGCTGTCATCCATAGGGATGTATCTGGGCTGCTGGTAGGTTCATAACAAGTTGAAGGCTCTCCATCCTCTATTAGAAAATAGTATGCTGCTCTCCGTAACATATTACGAATGCCATACCAGTGGCTTTCTTTCTTGAGTTAATTGTCGAATTTTTGGAATCTCAATCTCTAGTGGTTCTTTTACTTTGTGCCTTGGTTCTGCTTTAGAAGAATTTAATTTTTCATATTCTGAATTATTTTCCACCAGTGCAATTGTAGTCTGTGAATTTTTTTTTTGAAGTGCTATCATCTCTATTTATTTGAAATTGATTTTTTACAAAAATAACATATCTACTGAAGAAAATATTCACCAATCCTCTTCCCATTTTTCATATATAGTAAATAGATACTGTTTTAGTTTGTTTTGGATGCATGCATTTGGTCGATCGGAAGAATATTTTTATTTGTTCCAATATGATCATATAGTTTGACATGCAAAGCTTTTCCTTATAGTTATACATGATAATCGATACAAAACTATGAGGTCAAACGTAACGAAATGTTTACTTCATTGTTATTTAATATATTAAAAAGTATGTAAAGATACTTTGATGAAATTCATTTTAAACTTTTTGCATAAAGAACATTTTGTATTTTGACATATCATCTTATTTAATATCGTTATTGTGATGTCTCATCTTATTATACATGAACCATATACAAAAATAAATTCATTTCAACATTAACCACCCTCTTTTAAGTTAATACCATTTTCAAATTCCTTCATGTTATTTACCATTTGATCTATTACAACATTTTGTGTGTGTATATGTACATATATATACATTTATATATATGTGTATTTTATTTGTATCGTATTCGAGTATAAAATCGTAACTATCAACTTGAATATGATAGAAGATTTTTGTTTCCTATTAAAATAATTTAACCTATTTAATTAGAAAAGCACTCGATAGATACTATAACGGAATGTATTTTTAATAATTTTATTAAGACAAAAGTTTTATTCAAATATTTAGCATTCTTCCTTGTATGTTCTTTATAAACAAACTTTCAACTTTTAAGCTAATTTCATGTACATATTATTCTAACGTGTCATCTTTATTATATGAAACATATATAAAATAAAATTAATTGTTATTATTAATTTTCTTGTTGTTGTTACTTTGTTTTTTAAAGAATAATGAACATATTTAAATAAAATTTATTATTATTATTTTTACATAACTTTAATAACTTTTTCTTCATTTTATTATTTATCACTTAGATTACGTTTGTTTTTTGTCCAAAAACTAAACAGTACCCAAATTAAATAGTAACTGAGAACTTAAAACTGAATGACATATATATTCTTTGTATTGAAAACAAAATATACATGATAAGTTTTTTCTTTTTTTGATATATTTTTTTAAATCATAAATATCTGAAAACAAATCCTTTACCTCTAGGCTCTTTCAACTATTATTTATTTATACATTACATTTTATTATATTAAAAAAATACTAAAAATAAGTAATTTAATAAATTATAAAAAATATTAGTCTATTTTTAATAATATTTCAAAAATTTAAATATTTTATAATACTTTAATTTAGAAAATTTTTATAAACTTGTATTCATAAGATACAAATTATCATGTATAAAATAATAAACTTAAAAATATGTTATAATACTTCATTTGTATTTACATAATAATAATAATAATATAATGATTGTAAAAATTGTGTAATATAGCTAAGGGATGTGAGAAAAGGTAAAATTGGAAATGTTAGATGAGGACGCAATAGATTGAAATCTAATCCAGTATTTTTCATTACGTGAAAAGTAAAAATTTTTCACTCTTATATTCTAATGATTGTAGAATTTATATAAGTGATTTATCATAGGATATAACAAATGACCCCTTAGTGTTATTTAGAGATATTTTCTAAGTAGTGTCATTCAGCATGTGGTTCAAATAGGCCCTTATTCACCATAAAAAGTACGTTGATATTGCATTAAGAATTTCGACCTTGTACAGAAATATTCTATATATGGTTTATTCGTTTTCAAAGTTGTTTGAATATAATTATCTTTTTACTTTTTATATTTAGGACTTTTAACATTCTTTAATTATTTTTTTCAAATATTAGTTGGAATAAATGAGGTGATCCTGAATAATTGCTTTTCTCTATATCAAAACCACAAAGAAGAAGTCCCGTTTGACTTGTTTAAATTTGATGAATCTTACGAATAATTTGATGTGGTATACTGTTTACATTGATTAGTGATCATTACATTTGGATTTTATATTAATAATTTATTTATTTTGTTTATATATATATATATATATATGAATATCATCATATGTATTTAAAGTGTTCATCTTACTTTTCTTGTCAAAATTAAGTTTTAATTCAATTGCATATTTATAGTTGAGATTAGATAATACTCATTTATTCTTATTTATAATAGCATACCTTTTGGTTGTGATATAATTATTATACAGTAAAATCTTAAAATTAGTTCAAGTTTTAGCCCATGGAAGCTAAATTCCTGACTTTCCTCTTAAGCACTTGGAAGTTGAATATTATGATAGAATTCGAATCACAATTACATATATGATAAAAAAAGAATACTCTGACTCGAATCTCTATTTCAATGTATGTTATTCAATCGAAGTATATATATATATTTTTTGGGAAAAGTGAATTTGATAGGCATAATATCTAAAAAAAGTCGTTTATAATTTTTTCCATTTTAAAAAATATAAAAGGAAAAGACTTTATGTACGTAGAAAACAAAAAGTAAATTTTAAATGGAAAAATAGATATTTATGTTGAAGGGTAATGAAGTAATTATGTAATTAGGAAGAGTGGAATTACAAAAATGCGCCGGCATTGAACGTCGTAGAGTGGAGTAGTCAAGTCCGGTAGCCGCCGGATTTGAAGATACCCTACCTCCCACGTGCTAATTCACTACTATGAACCACTAACAACGAACCACGTGTGCAAAGTGAGCCCCACCTTCGTCGTTTTCGTTGGAAGACGCGTCCCTCTCTTTAGCCCGGACGGACTTGCGACTCTGATCCTTTTCACTTGTCTGTTTCTACAAAACGACAATTGTTTTTTGTCTTTTTATCATTGGATAATATTTTTTATTACTCACTAAAATCATAGTTTATTTCTTTGTTCCTTTTTTTTTTTTATTTATTTTTAATTTTTAAATACTTTTAAAATCATATATATAATATATTTTTTAACTTTCTAAAATCATAGTTAAAAGTTAAAACTTTAAAACTTAAACGTTACTCAATCAAATACTTTGACAGGGATTGCTAAAAACTTCGAAAACACTATCGAAAATTTTAGGTCTAATTTATTACGTGAGTTTGAATTGAATTTAAATAATTTTTAGTCTAAATCCATATTTTGAATTGAATTTAAATAATTTTTAGTCTAAATCTATATTTAGTTGAGACATGTGATTAGAAAGTCAATCTTATTACATAAGTTTGAATTGAATTTGAATAATTTTAAGTCTAAATCCATATTTGGTTGAGACATGTGATTAGAAAGTCAATCTTATTACATGAGTTTGAATTGAATTTGAATAATTTTTAGTCTAAATCCATATTTGGTTGAGACATGTGATTAGAAAGTCAATCTTATTACGAGTTTGAATTGAATTTGAATAATTTTAAGTCTAAATCCATATTTGGTTGAGACATGTGATTAGAAAGTCAATCTTATTACGAGTTTGAATTGAATTTGAATAATTTTAAGTCTAAATCCATATTTGGTTGAGACATGTGATTAGAAAGCCAATCTTATGTCTCTTAATTCAAAGCAGATGTGGTGGGTTTAATTTTTTTATCATATTTTTAAATTAATTAAAAAATTATTTTATTTTAAATTGATAATATATAGTTATATTTATTTTTAGAAAATAATTTAATATGCTATGTTATTTTAAAAATAATTTTAATTATTTTAAATATAAGATATATTTATTGTATTTATATTTTTTAATTCAATCCGAACCTTGACTAAACAAAAAATAGTATTATTTTTATCCAATTTCATATTACATCAATCACATTACAATATTAATTTATCAAATCCAATTAAATCCTACCCAATCCCATCAAAATAATCAAATCCAATGGACTTGTAGTGTTAAAGTTGATGAAAAAATAATTTGCGGTGAAATTAATCATGTTATTTTTTAGTTAATTTTTATAGTTAAAACTATTACAAACCTCAAAAGTAGTATGCATATGTTCAATAAACTTTATGTCAATTATTATGAATTTGTAAAATAACTAAAATAGGCATGAAAATATTTTAATTTTTATTTGGTATAAATATATTTCTATACAATTAAGGTTAGGATACAAGTGGTCTTATGTTAAATTTAAAGAGGATGATTTGATAATTTAAACATTTCAACAAATTTAACTGTTGATTAACTTTATAAAAATAACCCTGCTTATTTTTTAAATCTGTTTTTAAATGTTTTAAGATTTTTAAGTAACCATTTTTAAATTTTTTTTTTTTAAATCCATTTTTAAAAGTTTTACTAGACACATTTTTGTATCAAAGTTGTTAAATAATTCAATTTTTAACTTCTCTAAGGCAATATCAAACGGAGGCTAAAGTATGTTTTGACGGATGAAAATAAAATTACACTGAAGACGCATATAAACAATATTTGATGTCCTGTAAAGATTTACCATCAGTGTTGAAACCCTAAACTTTGGATAATTAATTGTTCACAGGTCACACGATATGTTTATCCGTATTAATGTTTTGATGTTGTTTGTGTTTTGCAGACCTATGCCCGTTTGTAACATTGTCTCATTACTGGGAACTATTGATATTTGGGCACTTAGTACAATGGAACAATTGGGCCATATTAGCAAATGGACCACACTCTTGTAGCAATTGGGCAAAATAGTTGGGCTAATGTATAGATCGGCCATGAACAGTTAACCGCCCATGTAATTGCACCACCAGTGGCCATATTTTCATCCCTTAAAAATGATACGTATACTCCTTTTATTTGTACATCCAATAAAAAATTTAATTTTTTTTTAATTTATTTTTAAACCTCACGTAATATATATAAAAAGATAAAACTATCTTTTTATCTTAAATTATATATATATATATTTGTAAATACACCTCGTCAATATTTTTTGATAGTTGTATCTTCCTCTATATAATTTGGTCTAGTCACCCGATTCTTTCTTGAGATAGGGACTGCCCTACAAGAACTGAACCCGAACTGCTAGTCATCGCCGTCTTCTTCTCCCTCTTCTATGATGGGTTCAAGTTTTGGCACCTCAGAAGCCTTCAATGGTAATTCAATATTTTCTTCATGCCTCTCTGTTGTGTCTTCTTCAGGGGATTGTAAGTACTGCAGTTCAACTTGCTTCAAGGACAGGCCTCCTCAGAAATGAAGGTTTTGCTTCTTTAACAGGCACAAAGAGATGATACTGTCAACTAATCAGCAGGAAGCCGATATAGGACTTGCCCAATGAATGTGAGATGACCTTCGTAATATTTCTAAGACATTTAGTCTATTCATTTGGGTTGATAGCTATAGTAGATCATGATCACTTCGCTCTGATGTAGTAGGCTATAGGTGCTTTTCTCTAATTTTCTCAGTTAGGATTAGGCCATTATACATAAGCCGTTCAGTTCCGAACGGTGATTAATCCAGGCATACTCGCAGAAGATGTACAAGCAAGTGCTTCAAAGGTTCAAGGAATCACTCATCTGGGACCGGTGCTCTCTAAGCATTGTCTGTTCTTACCTAGCATGTTACATAAACGATGCATATGTTAAGAGTTTCTGCTTTGACAACTTGTTATTTGTAAACATTTAAATAAATAATAAATAAAATATGTTTATTCAATTTATGTACATTTTTGAAATGTTTGTTTTTTATGAATATTATGTAACATTCATGATTACTTACTTAGTTTCAAACTAAGTATATAAGTATTTTATATATGATTTAGTTTGAGATTAGTAATTTAAAGAGTCCGTAGAAAGAAAACAAAACTAGGTACTTTGTTTATAGTAAATCTATAATTACGGTTCATTTCGTATTTGATATGATGATCTTATCAGAGATCATTTATGTAGCGATATGAAAATGGAGATATATTATATAATAGAGATTATATAGGATTGGATCACGATAAAAATGAATTTCTTATTAATATCTGTTAAATAAAGAAATTCATATTTATCGATTGGATGATTATATATGGATTGATCTTAATCCCGAGTATTTTATGAACTCCTATTTATTGAGTCAAATATTTTGATTTACATGAGTAAAATTGTTATATATTTACGGTTAATAAACTTCATACTTTGGAGATGTAATTTAATAAGTGGTTAGAAACATTCTATACAATAATGAAATATACTCCTTCATGCAAGAAGTAAATGAGTAGTTTCTTTAAGTATTAATTCGGGTTATGAATAATAAGAGCGCTCAACTTTCTGTTTACCAGTAAACAGAAAGATAAATTTATAAATTGTTATGAACATATTGTTCATTGGAGAATTAATGATATTTAATGGAACAAGATGTAATTATAGAGGTATAACGGGCTTTAATGATCTAGCTCTAATTATAAACTACTCGTGGAGGATTAAAACATATAAAATAATTAAATCAAAGGACATCAAAACTTCAGATTGTGTAAAACATATACAATTTTGAAAGTGCAACGTTAAGTTTTTAATAGAGTAACTCTAAGATTAATAAGAGTGAATTATTAATTAAAAAGTTTAATTAATATTTTTGATATTATTGAAGCTCATATTGTATTTTCGTTTGGTTTCCTTGCTAGTCACAACCATATAAAGAAACATATTGAAGAATATAATTGAATTATCCAATTATTAGTGTACATATAAATTTTATGGACAGGTTCACGAATTACTTAAATAATTTGTTTATGTAAATATATTTAATTATTTAATTATCTGTAGAGGTTATGAGTTCAATTCTAAATGATGTCATTAAATTATTTATGATTTAGAATCATTTAATTTAATAAAAAATCATTAAATTAATTAATGAAAATATTAAATTAATTTAATTGAAATTAGATTCTATTTTAAATTAAATTAAAGGAGTTTTAATTTAATAGAAATTGAATTCCATATTAAATTAAAAGTAAAGAGTTCAAACCAATAAGGATTTTGATTCTATATCAGATATGAATTAAATCTTTCAATTTAAAAAGGAAATTGGATTCCTTATTAAATTGAAAAACTCTGAAACACTCTAACTGACCATTATTAAAGGGTGTTTTATGTTGGTAATTAAAGAAAAAGAATTTTTGGCTACTTAAAAAAAAAACTTCCATGAATTAAAAACACCATATTGTTGAAATCAAGAAAATGGTTTTTTGATTTCTCCATAATTTTATTTTATGAAAATATTTCGTGATTTGATTTTTTAAAATTATGTTTACACATAGTTTCATTTATGAAGAGTCATAGTAAGAAAGATTGAATGGTGAAAAATCTACAAATTAAAAGGGACTAATTCAATCTTTATACAATGTAAGATTTGATTTTATTAATTTAATTATTGAATTGTTATTATTAGTATCGATTGAACACATTTTTGTTTGGAAAAAATTTTTAAAATCCATGTTTACGCATTTATATTAAAATTGATATTTATCTTCAGTATATATGTACATGTGTTCTCTTGGAGTTCTTGAAACCTACTCGAGGAGTATGATTAAAGATGTTTGGACTAACAACTTTTACCCTTTTAGTAATTGGTGGGTGATGTACTTATAAAGTATTTACTCTAGATAATATTGTATATCAAGAAAAAAAAATGCTAATTTGGGGTCTACATACAATTTTTAAGGGGTGGAAATATCACCACTCTTGCCACGCCTCATTCATAAAATAAGTAGAGATGGTCTTGGTGTGGTATCCCAATTTTACTATGTTAAGCAATTTTCATAACATATTTTCACTTTTAAGATCCTTGATTTTTAAGTACTTTTTCACCTTTTGTAGTGTCCATGTCACCTAATTAATAATTTGAATTCCGATGGTATCAAAGTATGTGTTGGAGAAAAATACCATTACACAAAACTTAAATTTTATACAAGAGTTACTGAATCTCACAAGAAAATTTCATGTAAGAGTTAATAATCTCAAAGGAAGGAATTTTAGCTTCCTTTGAGAGTTATTTTTTTATTTCTCTTTCTATTTTTTTCTCTTTTTATGCCTTTAAGTTTTTCTTTCGAATTCAAGTTTTTTTGGTTTGTATTCTCTTCTTGTTTTCAATTTTTAATTTAAATAATCTTACAAATCCAACCAAAAAATAATGATAACAAGCTTTCAAAAGAATCTATACATTCAAACAACAACTCAAATCACTTTGTTTACCATATTATGAATATTAAAATAACGTTTTTCTTCTATGAAAAATGATATTACAGAGAGGAAATATAAAATTGGTATTGAGAAAATGGAGAGAGAAAAAATGAATGGAAGAAGAAAAGGGAAAGATGGAAAAGGAAAAAAAAAAAAAAAAGATTATGAGGACAATTTTGTTAGTGCACATATTTAAGTGATACTTAATCTTAAACAATTAACGTGATGATAAAGTTACAAGATCTAATCAAAAGTCCCATCTTATAGCATTTTCATTTCCAGTGTGCTTGAAAACAGAGACAAAATGAATATACACCACAAACATAGAGTTACATGTCCTTGAAAAAAGAAAAAGAAAAAGAAGAAGAAAATATTGAGTTACATGGTGTCAATATGTCTGCACTTGAACTCAGTAAAGCATAAAGGCTTGATTTTTACATTGTGATTTGACGGAAAAGTTGTTTGAAAATTTCAACAATTAGATGGATGTCCTAAAAGCAATCAAGAAGCACTGAATTTAAGATAGGATTTTGCCTCTTTAAGGATAATGTCTTGGTGCATTTAGTCTTATGATACTCCTATCTCTAATATCCAATGACCTGTTAATACTATAACACTCTCAATCCAATATTCCAAAACAGCAAAAATAGTTGTATCCCTCTCATGGTACGATTTTGAGGGGATATTTTCTGGCATCAACTAACCATTCACATAACTATCATCATTAATAATATAATTAATTTATAAAAATAATCAAATATTTATTGTTATAACATAATCATAATAAGTCATATAATTATTCACATAAGGTCATCACGGTGGTAGGTGGACAGTTGCCACGATGGCATAGAGCTTTGCCCACCGCGCTAGAGTGCACGGCTTCTATACCATGAAACCCTCCCTCCCATCAATAAATTGTGTGGGTTTTCCTCTCACCTTGTGTGGACCTCCCTCCACCAATGTGTAGATTATTTCTTTCCGTATGGGAGCTGCTCTCCAAGCCATACACTAGAGTCAAATCTCGGGACTAAAGCATTAGAGTCAAATCTCGTTTGATCCCGACTAATCTTTGGACTTGGACCAGCCTTAAGGAAAAAATCATCACAATGACAACAGTTATAAATTCGTGAAATTTTAAATAAAATGTTCAACAAAAGTTCCATTGCAAAATTGGTCACTATTCCCCAATCTAATATTTTCTCCACGTATAAGTTCGGAAATTTGGTTACCTTACTGATTGGGTATTCTTATCTATCAATCACAGCCATTGAATTGACTGAAATAATCACAATTATAATTAATCCAATGATTGCAATTGATGAGTAAGGTTGTTAAATTAAACTAGTAAAATAGTCAAATCCTAAGTTCAATTAAAATACGTTCCCCTAAACACCTTAGCATGGCTAAATTATGAAAATCGAAAAGAAAAAGAAAAATCCTCTTTTCTGAATAGATAAGCTTTTTCCAAACACATCATAAGAGGTTAGTCTTCCAAATTCTAGTGAGCATAAAGAATATTCTAATAGCAGCAGCACTAATTCATAAGATGTAGATGAGATAATATTAAATTCTTATAAATTTGACTAGTACATACTAGAAAAACGGAGGAGATCGACCAAAAAGTAACTGAATTTTGTAAACCGCGTGATGTTAAATCCCTCTCTGTCTGTATTTGTGTAGAGCTTGCAATGTTCACGCCCAGAGACATAGCATTGCTAATGCTTTTCAACTGCTTTGATTTCAGAACATAGGGAAAGTTCAATACTTCATACTTAAAACATATATGCTTTCAGTATATATATATATAAAGGTCAACAGTATGGAGAAAATTTCAGATTATTAATATTTTGAATAACTTATTCTATAGTTTTGTCGTTAGTTTACTTCTTGTTATCGTAGGAATAATTACTCTTGTTATGGGAGTAGCTATCTAGCTTACATTAATAGTCATTTATCTTGATAGATTCTAATAAATTTTTAATCCCTTGGATGTGAGTACTGAGTATTTAAAAAAATGTATAGGTGTTTGTTTTTCCTTATCAACTAAATGTAATTTTTTTTTTAAAAAAAAATTATGTTACCATTATTTTGAAATAATAATTTTTTATGAAAAAATCTTTTGTTAATTTTGAATGCATTGTAACTTTTAGATGTTAAATAAAAGTTATTATTGTGAATTTTCTATGCATAAGAACTTATTAAAGCTAAAAGTATAAAAGAGAATTACCAATGATTAAAATTTCAAAGAAACGAAAATCTAGCACATTAATATATTGAAATTATATAATACTTAAAAACCAATCAATAGTGTATCTAGCACTTTAGCAAATCATTTTTTAACAGGAATGATTAAGTACTTTCTTTGATCTTAAGAGATTAAAAGTTCAAATCTTATCATTATCAAAGATGTGATTAATTTTTTATGAATTTAATCTTTATTCTCCACCCTAAAAAAAATTATTGAAATTATAAATGTTAGTTACATTTCATTTTCTTAACTTTATATAATGATAGTTAAAAGCCAATTACATGTTTGTAAAGAATGTCCATTAAGTTTGATAACGTAATAAATTCGTGTTGATGAGATACTGCACACAAATGTCACTTGGAAAAAAAAAAAAAAAAAAATAGTAGTTGACTCTGTCTTTGTCTCCTCTTCCTCAGCCCCTACCCACCAAATTTATATTCCCTCCAATTTGTTTGTTATTTTAATCGTATAAACTGTTAACAAGGTTATGTCACATACCAATCCTGGGTTGAATTTCTCTCACCTCTATCATTGAATAAACCTTCCAATTCTCTCCATTTTCTGGGACCATAGTCAGTTTCCATGGGGCAGGAAACTAAGAAACTTTTAGATGAATATGAAGTACTAGGCACTTTAGGAAGGGGGGGATTTTCAGTTGTAAGAAAAGGTAAAAGAAGGAGAGCAAGTGGTGATCATGTAGCCATCAAAACACTTAAAAGGATTGGTCCAACAACCCCACTTGGCAAGAACAGCAGCAACACAGGTTCCATGTTGTTTCCAACCAGGAAACAGGTTTCAATCTCGGATGCATTGCTAACAAATGAGATATTGGTTATGAGGAAGATCGTTGAAAATGTATCCCCCCATCCGAATGTCGTTGACCTTTACGATGTGTGTGAGGATCAAACTGGGGTGCACTTGGTGTTGGAGTTGTGTTCCGGGGGAGAACTGTTTGATCGTATTGTGCAGGAAAGGTACTCGGAGGTCGAAGCTGCAGCCGTGGTTAGGCAGATTGCACAGGGCTTAGCTGCTCTTCATCAGGCAGATGTTGTGCACAGGGACTTGAAGCCAGAGAATTGCTTGTTCTTGAATTCAACAAAGGATTCCCCTTTGAAGATCATGGATTTTGGATTGAGTTCTGTTGAGGGGCATACTGATCCTGTTGTTGGTTTGTTCGGTTCTATTGATTATGTCTCACCAGAAGCACTTTCTCAGGATAGAATTACTACCAAGAGCGATATGTGGTCCTTGGGAGTAATCTTGTATATCTTACTTTCCGGGTAAGTTTGCTACAACTTTTTACTACAATTCAGAACGATATGCTATGTGCTGGAATTTTCACTAATACGAATGCCTCTATCACTCGAAGCCGTTTTCAGCTACGTTTTGATTGAAAATAGATAAAAAAAGATTGTTCAGATTATACTCTGATTGTTTTCTGCAAAACCACTCACTGCATGCACCTTGCTTCTCTTTACCTGCAGACACTAACCGGTAGTCTTCAATTGTTTCCAGGTATCCACCTTTCATTGCTCAGTCAAACCAGCAAAAGCAACAGATGATAATGGCTGTATGTGTGGAATCCATTGACAAATATCTACCATTTTGTTTTTTTATAAAATTAAAAAAAAAAAACTTTTTTTTTTGTGTGCAGGGAGACTTCAGTTTTTATGAGAAGACATGGAAAAACATTTCTTCATCAGCAAAGCAGTTGATTTCAAGTCTTCTGGCAGTTGATCCTCGCAAGAGACCTAGTGCTCAAGAGGTATATATATATAAACCCTTAACAAATTGCAACTTCTATCAAGCCAATGTTTGATTTGTGATAATAATAATTCTATAAATTTGGTTTTATTTTTGAGTTTCAGGAAATAATTTGATTACAATAACACACAATCCGGACTTTCAGAATTTTATGATTTCATTTTGAGTAATTATATACTTAATTTGATTCTCCCTGAATGAATTTGGAGCAAAGAACCACAGTAAATTTAAAATGTTTCCTGAAACAGCTCCTTAACAATCCATGGGTGAATGGTGATTCTGCCAAGGAAGATCAAATGGATGCAGAAGTTGTCTCAAGACTGCAGAGTTTTAATGCCCGTCGCAAGCTTCGAGCTGCAGCCTTAGCTAGCATCTGTTGCAGCACAGTTTTCTTGCGAACAAAGAAGCTTAAAACTTTATTAGGCTCCTATGATCTGACTGAGGAGGAAATTGAGAACCTCAGAATACATTTCAAGAAAATGTGAGTACTTATTTTGTGTCACAATGCATGATAAAGTTACATCGCTTCAGATCCAGTAATCAATTATTTGCTGGTCCATTTAATAGTAGTTTTGTAGAAGACGTTTCTGCGACGATACTTGAAAAATGATTCCTAGAAAAGCATTTGTCCCCTGCTCTTCCATAAAGCATCTTTTAAGAGCCACTTGACACTTTATGCAAAAAATTTGAGTGCAAAATCGTAGTATATATCATGTTTAGGGCGTTAGAAAAAGGGTCTTAAACCTGACTCTATAACAAAAGCTAGCTCAAAAGTGAAAGTTTACCTTTATTTTATAAACCAATACAAATACAAATTCACATTTTTTAATCGATATGGGACTATCTAACATCCTCCCTCAGGCGTAGTGTGCTCATTCGACAGCACCTATACCTACGCAACTGAGTTTGGCCATGCAATTTAAACAGAACCCTATCCGTTGTTATGCAACTGAGATTGGTCGTACAATTTAAACAGTGTTCGACCTATTGTTAAAAAGACCCAACTCTGATAGCATGTCAAAAAAGGGCCTTAGACCTAATTCTATCACAAAAATTAACTCATGAATAAAGGATTATCATCACTTTATAAAGAAATACAAATTCATCAGTTTTAACCAATGTGGAACTATCTCACACAAAAATGTGGTACTATCTAACACAATACACATTGTTCTGATCATAAAAGCTTAAAATAACTACTTGACCACGCCTCATCATGACTTCACAAGAGCTCTATCACTATAGAACTGTTACTGACAACAAACTTGCATGGTTTGGCAATATGCAGATGTGCAAACGGTGACAATGCCACTCTATCTGAATTTGAGGAGGTCCTCAAAGCAATGAATATGTCTTCACTGGTTCCTCTAGCACCCCGTATATTTGACCTCTTCGACAATAATCGTGATGGAACAGTTGATATGAGAGAGATACTCTGTGGATTTTCCAGCCTCAGAAATTCTCAAGGAGAGGATGCTCTCCGGCTGTGCTTCCAGGTGCACTCTCTTCTTCTGTCCTCAAAATCCAGATGCACACACAATATAACTAGGTTGTTGTGTATATATATTCTTTAACATATGTGTTTCACAATGCTTTTACGGAAAGCACTACTGACTACATTTTTAAATCGGGTAAATGCACTGCACAAGTACTTTCTATATAAGCATATGTCAAATGCTTTTCCAGGAAGCATTCTTTTGTGATCCGCAAAGTGTTTTTTTATTTTGAAGTACCTTTTTAATCTCATTACTCCAATGGTCTTTGTTAGAAACGCAGGTGGTCAATCCCACATTGAAAAAACAAAACAAACAAACAAACAAACAAGCACAGGAGAGTGTTTTTGGGATCCCACATTGAGAAAACAAACAAAAAAAAAAGCAAAGGATAATGTTTTTTGAAGGCTATAAATATAGTCAAATGTCTTGGTTTCAAATTATCCCAGTCAAATATACTTTAAACATTATGCTTGACTCTAGTTAATATTCATTTCTTGTTTTTCTTATTTTAGAGTAGAAATATGTGAGTTGGTATACATTTTGGAAAGTGTGGGTGTATTGAGGTTGTGGGTTGTGAAAGAATAGTCTATGTAATTATAATAATTTTCACATAGTAAGTTCATTTTTAAGGGCTGTGGTTTTTCTCTTGTTTTTGAAGTTTTTACATAAATTCTTATGTTGTGATGATTATTATTATTTTCTATTTTATTTCTCTATTATTTTTTATATTCTTATAAGAGACAGATTTTTAAGAAAGGTCTTGAGAGGCGAATTTCTTCCCAACAACTGGTATTAGAGTCCGGTTGCTTGGTTGAGTAAGGTGTCAGATGTTTTAAAAAATTCTTAGTATACTCTGTGGTTGTAGCATTGTCTACTCTTCCACATCAGAAAAGAATTATTCTTGGTGAGATTACTATTCATATAAATAGTAAATTCGTGAATAATGAATTTTCTCGGTTGTGTTCCAAGAGCTTGGTGGTAGCCTAAGGAAATACTGTCTAAGGAGACTAGATTTTAAGTAGGACCATTGTGACCCTTCAGTGTTTCCTGAGAATTTTCCTAAAGTTCTATCTAAGGAGGTTGGATTTTAAATGGAATCATTATGACCCCTTCAATTTTTCTTGGGAATAATTTTCTTGGCTGTTTAAAGCTCCGAGTGAAATTTTACAATATTTTACAGAAATCCTCTAGAACCATATTTGAGTAGGTACAATGACAACAAACAATAAAAAGAGCATCAAATTTGAGAAATTCAGTGGTGAAGATTTCAACTTTTGGAAGATGTAGATCGAAGATTATTTATATCAAAAGGGCATGCATTTGCCTCTTTCGGGGGAAAAGCCAGAAGATATGAGGGATACAGACTGGACTCTACTAGATAGGCAGGTGCTTGGTATTATTTGATTGATATTATCTTGTAATGTCGATTTCAATATAGTGAAGGAGAAGACCATGAAAGGTCTTATAACAGTTCTCACTGACATGTATAAGAAGTCATCCGCTTCAAATAAAGTATACTTGATAAGGTAGTTGTTCAATTTGCGAATAACAAAAGATGCATCAGTAGCAATTCACATCAATGAATTTAGTACGATCACAACACAATTAAGTTCAGTGAAAATCGATTTCAATAATGAAGTTCAAGCATTAATCCTTTTATTTTGTTTACCGCAAAGCTAGAACGCGATGGTGACAATAGTGAGTAATTCTTCTGGGAGTAAGAAGTTGGAATTTAAAGATGTTCGAGACCTAATTATAAACGAAGAGATACATAGAAGAGAATTAGGAGAAACATCCGGTTTTGCCTACAACACCAAATTCAAAGGTATATCTAACGACAAAAACTCAAATTGAAGCAGATTAAAATCAAGACGGAGTAAGTCTAGATCTGGGAAGAAAGAGTATAACTGTTGGAATTGTGGCAAGAGCAACCACTTGAAGAAGGATTGTAAAGCACTGAAGAAGAATAATGGTAGTGTAAAAGAATATGCAAATGTGGCCTAAAATCATGGAGATGCTTTAATCTTGAGTGTCAATAGTCAATTCGAATACTGGATTGTGGATTATGGGACATTATTTCACTGTACTTTGTATCAAGAAATCATGAAAAATTATGTTGGCAGTGATTTCAGGAAGGTTTATCTAGCTGATGATGAGACCTTAAAGATCATGAGAAAAGACGATATCCAAGTGAAATTGTCAATCAAACTATGTGAAAATTGAAAGATGTGAGATTTATTCCTAATCTGAAAAGGAATTTAATCTTGGTAGGTCAATTTGACAAAAATGATTATCATACAACCTTTGTAGGTAGTGAATGAAAGATCACTAAACGAGCTATAGTCATAGCTCGTGGAAAGAAAAATTGTACTCTATATGTTACTTCTAACATGAAAAATATTGTTATAGTTGTGGAATCAAATAACAATTCTAAAATTTGGCACCAGAGATTCGGTCATATGAGGGAGAAAGGATTGAAGGTTCTTGTTCGAAGAGGAAGTTGTCAGATCTAAAGTCTATAGATGTTGGTCTATGTAATGACTTACTTTCAGTAAATAAAAAGGGGTCAGTTTCTCAAAAATTAACAAGCCATCTAAAGCAAAGAAATTAGAACTAGTTCACACAAACATGTAGAGACCATCACTGGTTCCATCCATTGGAGGCTCATTGTACTATATCACCTTCATTGATGACTTTACAAAAAAAGTATGGATTTATTTTCTGAAAAAGAAATTTGAGGTGTGTGATGTTTTTAGAAAATGGAAAGTCATGGTAGAGAATGAGACTATAGGCTTATCCAAGATGTTCTAGGCTAAAACCATCAACATAGTGGCCTATCTTATCAACCGTAGGCCCTCTGTGTCTCTCGGAGAGAAGTTACCTAAGAAAGTATGGACCGATAAAAAGGTAAACTTTTCATATTTGAGAATATTCAGTTGTATTGGAGCAAGCTCGACTTGAAATCCAAGAAATGTGCTTTTGTTGGTTATGGTATTAATTAGTTTGGGTATCAATCTTGGGATTTCAAAAATTGAAAAATCATCAGAAACAGGGATATCATTTTCAATGTACAAGGATAGGTTATCTATAGAATCTACTAGTATAAAAGTTAAAGCTGAAAAGAAGGAGTTTGTTGAGTTTGAAAGGAACTCTGAAAAGGAAGTGTAATTAGGAGACCATTAGAGTCTTAAAAATGAAATCTCTCAAGGATAACCACACACTCTTGTAGAAAAAGTGAGATGTTTCTCTAAAACTCCTAAACCGTTACAATGCTATTCACCCTTTTTACGTTATTTATTGTTGACTGATAATAGAGAATTAGAGTGTTATGATAAAGCAATTTAGGTTGAAGATTTGGTTAAGTGGGAGTCTTCCATGAAAGATGAAATAGACTCACTAATGTTCAATCAGACATGAAAACTGATTGAACTGCCAGAAGTGAAGAAACTTTACATAACCAAATGGGTTTTCAGGATCATAGAAAAGCATGATAGAAGCAAGTGTTACAAAACTAAGCTGGCTATAAAAGGTTTTTAGTAAAAAGCAGGCGTAGATTACACTGAGATTTTCTTCCGGTAGTGAAATTGACAATGATCAAGTTCGTGCTAAAGATGGTAGCTGTAGAGAATTTACATCTTAAGTAATTAGATATAAAGATAGCATTCCTTCATAGCGATTTGAAGGAAGAGATTTATATGAAGCAACCAGAAGGCTTTATGGTAACAGGCAAAGAAAGCATGGTGTGCAAGCTGAAAAAGAGTTTAGATGATCTGAAACAGGCTCCAAGACAATGGTATAAGAAGTTCGATAGCTTCATGGACAGTAACGGTTTCATAAGATGTCAAGCAGATCATTGTTGTTATATCAAGTGATTTGACAATAACTTTATCATCTTACTTTTGTATATAGATAATAGGCTTATTACAAGTTCTGATATATAAGAGATAAATAATTTAAAGTGAGAATTATCAAAGAAGTTTGCAATGAAATATCTTAGCGTTGCAAACAGATTCTTGGAATGAGGATTACAAAAGACAAAGAAGCAAAAACTTTGATGTTGTCATAGATAGAGTATGTCAACAAAGTACTCTTCAAATTCAATATGCAGAATGCTAAACCAGTGAGTACTTTTTTAGGTGTCTATTTCAAAGTTTCCAAGGATAATTCACCGAAGACCGAGGAAGAATGTGATCATATGAAGAAAGTTCCCTATGCCTCAGCTATAGAAATTTTGATGTATGTCATAGTTTGTACCAAACTAGATATTGCACAAGCAGTAGAAGTGGTGAGCAAGTACATGAACAATCCTGACAAGATGCACTGGGAAGCAGTTAAATTGATCATCAAATATCTACGAAGTAACACAAAAATGACATTTTTTTTTAAAGTGGAGATATGAAACTAGAAGACTTTGTTGATGTTGATCTAACCGAATATGTTGACAATAGAAAAAGCACTATAGGGTATGTATATACTCTTAAAGGAACTACATTGAATTGGTTTCTCAGCTACAGATAGTTATAACTCTCTCCACTACCGAGTCAGAATATATTATAAGTACAGAAGCCAATAAACCAATAAAGATATGATTTGGCTTCAAGGTTTTTTGGAAGAACTAAGAAAGAAACAGAAAAATAATGTTATTTATTCTAACAGTCAGAATGCATTCCATTTAGCAAAGAATTCGTCTTTTCATGCCAGAATGGAGCATATTCAGACAAAATATCATTTCATTCGATCTCTTTTAGAGGACAAAGCTCTAGGGCTTGAGAAAATTCGTGGAAATAAAAACTCTGCAGTTATGCTAACAAAGACGATAACGATTGACAAACTGAAGCTATGTTCAGCTTTAATTGGCTTGCAAGCATAGAAAAGAAAAGATGAGCTACTGAATTGATCTTGTAAAGACATGACTGAAGTAAGTCTTCAAGTGAAAAATTGTTAGAAATGTGGATGTCAACCCTACATTGGAAAAAAAAAAAAAAAAAAAAAAACAAAGGGGAGTGTTTTTTAGAGGCTATAAATAGAGTCCAATGCCTTGGTTTCAAATTGCCCTAGTCAAATACACTTTAAGCATTGTATTTGACTTTAGTTAAAATTCCTTTTTTATTCTTCTTATTTTAGAGTAGAAAGGTATAAGTCAGCGTATGCTTTGGAGAATAATCTGTATGATTGTAATAATTTTTCATATAGTGAGTTTTTCTCTGAAAGCCCTGGTTTTTCTTCTATTTTTTGGAGTTTTCACGTAAATTCTTGTGTTGTGATAATTATTATTGTTTTCTATTTTATTTTCCTATTATTTCTGATATTCTTACATAAGGTAGGTTTTAGAAAAGGTCTTGGAAGGAGAATTTCTTCCCAACAGTCGAACTACTTTTACTTTATTATTATTATTATTTTTTATCACCTACTATAATGTAAAGACTTAAATCAGAAATATTTTCAGGTTGAATAAAGGATATCTATCATCAAAGCATATTGGAGGTTGTCAACGACTAACATCCTAGAAAGAGTTTATGTCTATTTCTTGTCAAACACTATAAAATTGATATAAACAACTGTTGACAATTTAAAAGTGATTTCAACCATCAGAACCGACTGTCATGATGCTAGACTAGAGGACCACTAATTGTGCCATGTTTCTTTTGTTTGCCACAGATGTATGATACAGATCGATCTGGATGCATCAGTAAGGAAGAAGTAGCTTCCATGCTCAGAGTAAAACCACTTCCCACATCTTTCATATTATTCAATCAATATAATATTTGTTTGTTTTTGCTGTAATTTCTAAGACTAATAGCTTTCAGTGGTAATATATAAATAATTAACAGCGATTTAATAAAGAAATTTATTATTTTAAAATCTAATTATTATTGGACTGGATACTCTTTTTACCTTGGTTTTTCTTTATTTTACTTAATCATATGATATATGAGTATTAGAATCAATGTATGATTAACATGTGATTGCTTTCCTTTTTTTAATTTTATTGACTACCAATCACGTATGTAAAAAAGTTAAAAAATATATATATATTGAAGTGAGGAAAGATTCCAAATCCTATGATCATAAACACACTCATATGGATTACTTTAATGGTTGCGCTCCTTATCAGTCTGACAAAGACTATTTTGAGCAGGCTCTGCCAGACAATTGTCTTCCGGTTGATATTACAGAACCTGGAAAATTGGATGAGATATTTGACAGGATGGATGCCAATAGTGATGGAAAAGTCACCTTTGAAGAGTTCAAAGCTGCTATGCAGACAGATAGCTCTCTCCAAGATGTTGTTCTCTCCTCCCTACGCCAGCAATAAGTTTCCAACATTTCACTCACTCCAGATCGGAACAAAAAGGTTCTAGTTGTTTCTTCAGTTTTTTTTCGAAGATACATGTTATAGAATTTGTAGCCACGAGATGTTAAGGCATCCTATTGCTCAATTTCATTTGAATTTGGATAGAAGTTTGGACTCTATATATATATATATAGATACATATATAAAACAGTTGCTAAGTTTTCTTTTTTTCCCTCTTAATATGAAAATGCGCTACAATATTTACTCTTTTCGCCTCATCCCACCCTTCAGTGTTATATATATTTTTTTACTTCTTTTTTAAACTTTTAGTGAATGGGTTACAGGTTTGTAAAGTGACCTAATAAGATTATTAACCATCATAAGCAGTCTAAATATCCACTCTTATAATTTAAAAATAACTAGTTCCACAAATGAGATTCGAACTCTCATCATTGAAGTATATGGAAAGACGTACAATTATATGTGCTAAAAAATAATTTATCCTTTATTGTTGGATTGGTTGTGCTAGTTTTGCTTGGCTTGAGACAAATATATAAAGCAATAGTAGCAGGTGAACAGGAAAGCAGTAGTATACGTTATGGAATGTATATAATTTATCTTTTTCTTTAGTTATTTAAAAGAAATAACATATTAGCATATGTTATGGGACCTATACATCGAGGCAGCTAACTTGATATTTTTGGAAGTGATTCTTTCACTGGTATAGCTTGGGATTATGTGAATTTTTATTCTCAAATGAGTGTCACGCTGATAAGACAACATAATCAACTTTGATACTTAGAACATGATATAGAGTCCATCCTTGAATTTTTGTTCCCAAGTTGTGTTGATGGGTTACGGATATGCAATGGTTTAAAGGTTTTTAAATATGGGCAAGCAACCAATTATGGTCGATCATGAAAATAAATATCTAATTTAATCTCTGATGTCCAATGAGATAGGATTACTCTAGTGAATATGATTATTTGCTTGGCATACATATTGCTACCTGTCAAACAAAACTATGGCAATCAGAAGCGACACTTCTTATATGATCATTTTTTTTTTTTTTCGATTTCTATGATCAGTTTCCTTCAAAGGTACACAAAGGAGACATGTGCGCTTAATCATTCCCTAACAGGAGAGACATATCGTTCGGCCCATAATGGTGAGAAAAATGACAATCAAGAATGACCATCGAGTCAGACAGCTAGTGAATATGAAATGATTTTTTTTTTTCATATTGTAAGTCAAAAATGTTAAAATTTCATATGAACATTTTGGTTATCGCAGGACATTTGTTGTTGAAAACAATAAATTCGTTAAAAGTGGACAAAAACAATAGGAACCTTTAAACTGGGGTTATTCTAAGGTATTTTATGTTGTGAAGTTATTGAAAATAATAATATTTTTTACTTTATGTTAATTTGTTTTTAATAAATATTTAATGAAATAACAAATTAAGATGACACACTTTTAGCAACATCATCTGCCAGTGTAGTGGTTGTGGTTGTGTAACTTTCTGTCTTTGTGGGTTCAAATCTTACCAAACATAAGTTATATATGGATAATTTTCTGTCCTTATTATGAAAATAATTGTCTCCTATTATGAGAATACACATCTAAACCATGCAAGTAGTTTTTTATCTTCCCATATTTCAATAGATCTCCAATTCATTCGATATCAACTTTTAAAAAAAGAGTCAACACACTTTTGATTGTAAAGTAACAATCTCCTTACCTATTGATACCATAAAATCTCCTTACGTATTGAAATGTCCTATGGAACGAAAAATATATAAAATTGATTCAAAGTTGAAATCTCCTTACGTATTGTTCTCAAGTTACCATTTTAAAAGTCGATACAACAATTTTTATGTTATTTCTTTTATTTATCTATTATATCATAAAATTATTCAACTATCCCACAATTATGCCTTAAAAGGTTGATAAACAGTCAGTCTGACTAACGGGATGGTATACCTCTACAACTATAAAACGTTAAGCATTAGTGTAACATCAGCTACATATCACACATCC
Organism: Dimocarpus longan; assembly: GCA_022984855.1. NCBI lineage: Eukaryota > Viridiplantae > Streptophyta > Magnoliopsida > Sapindales > Sapindaceae > Dimocarpus > Dimocarpus longan. The sequence continues at coordinate 20,522,386 of CM041015.1, read as the reverse complement.
ATGTAATATTGAAAAACCTCTAAGAGTGTTCGTGTTATTTGCCCTGATGGTTTTTAAAGCTTATTTCTTGACCCTCTTCAAACATCACCCTCAAATTTATCCCAATTTCCCTCAACCCTTGGAATTATGTGCCTTATTTAGTACAAGATTTTCAGTTGCATAACTGTTGAAATTAAATACAATCCAACCTCAACCATCACCAAACTAGGTTTGAATAGGATATGAATATAACTCCCAACATCTCTTATCATCACCTAAATTAGCTTAGTATCTATCTATCTATATATGTATGCATAAATATATTATATTTTCAACAAGATTTGTAACTGAGAGGAATGTGAAAATAGTGAGCAAACAAAGGCAGGAAGCTCATGTTGAGTAAACATATAATTCAAGAGAATATACATAGATATGAATCACTAGGAAGAAACAATAATTTATCTGCAATGTGACCAATGTCCATTACCATTAGATACAGATTTGAGCGTTCACAATATACAAGTAAGGAACCCAACAAGTTACATGGAAACAATGTATTATCTAGACGTTAGGACATTAAGGAGCATATCTAATCTACAACTAACCCAAATCTTGCTGATCAAATAGTAATAACCAAACCTAACTACAACTAAACCCCATTCTGTCAATGCAACATTAACATGATACATCATTGGTTACTGGATCAAAAGGAACACACCTTCAGTAGCTCTTCTATATATGCTGAAGCTTTACATTGATTAATTCTGGTTCTGGTCAGCCTGCCAGAATTTTATCACATGACAATTCTTCTCAGAATATTTACATCTGGAATGAAACCAAACACACAAAAAAGGTTCTCTCAAAAAAAAAAACACACAAAAAAGGTACAGGGTATTTAAAAGGGAAAAAAAAAAAAAAGTAAATTAAGAGTAAAACAAAAGTTCTCAAAAGAGAATTTTACAGACTACAACCTATTTGTCAACTCAACTTTGCAGAAGCACTGTAGCCATGTAGCATTAAGTACAGATTGAGTTGGGATACTAAGGTAGGTAAAAGCCAATTAATTGCGATAATGAACCTTATTATAATAACAATGATGGTCTAATTGTTAACAAAAACATAACAGTTTGAAACATGTTATAACTAATCATGTAAAGAATGCTATTGATTTTAATATAATGAGTATTTGATGGAAAGTTAAACAAATTTTAATAAATAAATGACAATGATACGTGGAATGTGAGATGGTCCAAGAGCCTTGCTCCTTGTTGAGATTACAACCAAATATGAATTAAGAGTCTAACATTTGCCTGAACATAGTGTCCTTAAACAACCTTCCATAAGAACATAAGAAAATCTGCCACATTTATTGCTTTAACTACATTTTAAAGAAAATTTAAAACCTTTTACATATCATAAATTGTTGAAGTGCATTGCAGTTCACAAGCTCCAACATAGCACATCTAATTAAACAGGTGCAAAGCAACGCAAACAACCACCCTTTAGTATTAAACATAAGTCCATGGTAGCCACCATTTTCAGTAGTTTGTAATCACTGTATCAGCCTAAATTTTGTATTTATCTGATCAAACGCAATCTTATACTATAAAAAATTATATATATTCTTTCCTAGAACATTAAGTCCTCTCTGCGTCACCCCAATGCTTGCGATAGCAAGCTTTGGGAACAAAGAGCAAAAGCCTGTAGCAAATAGAATTGAAGGGAGACTTAACAGTCATCAGATTGATGTAATATATACTTTTTTTTTTTTTTAATTTTTTTAATTTTGTGTGTGTGTGTGGCCAAAAAAGTAGGACATAATCTTAGAAACAGAAAAAATTTGTACAAAAGTGAACCAGCGGTCCACTGAGAGACTAAGAAACCAGCCTGCTGAGATAACGAAAATGACCCCGCACAAAAACCCCCAACCTACTAAATTGCAGCTAACTGCTAACCAATTACAAATAATTAGGGAAAGAGAGGTATCTTCGAAATTGTTAGTGATAGAGGCTCACACAAAACCTAACTTTCCCCCACAACTCCTCTATACCTTCTCCCCAAATATCATAAAAAATTCTCTTGTTTCTCTCTTTCCAAATCACCCCTTTCGACCCCTACCCAACTTAGGTCCTTTCTCCGTTAACCAGAAAGAGCAGGTTCTATGATGCAATATAGAGTAGTTACTTGAACAGGATAAGGAGGCTGTTAATATGGTCAATGTCGACTACCAAATCTGTGAAAACCACTTATCATAAAAAAATATTAACATAAGCTACATGGTATTTCTGGCATTCACGTTTATAAATATAAACCGAGTGTGAATTCTATAACTTTTAAAAAGGAAGTTCGATTAACAGGCTTTTACTGCTTTTAGCAAATTTTCTGTTAGATTCCTCAAATCAAGGAATTTAATGCATTTAATTCCCAAAATCAAGGAAATTAACGCATTAAGATATGAATCCCAAAATAAAGAAACTCAATAATTCTCCATTTTGGAAATTGAGAAACAAGGAAACTTAGTTTTGGCAATGGAGAAATTTGAGGGTGCATATAAGGCAGTTGATGCATGATTAAAAAGAAAATGTATTAATAATAATTAATGAGGGGGAGCCTAGAGGTGCCTAGAGGTCTCTTGTTTCATTGTTTCAATCCCAGAATTGAAAGAAAAAAAGTGATGTAACTTTTTGAGTGAAAAGTGAGGTGCTCTTGAGTGTCCTTGGGTGTAATCGAAATTTGGGTTATAAAGATTTGAGTGTTCGTAAACACTTGTTCAGCTCCGTGGCTATAGTCTCTGTTGGGTGTTGTTTTGTTTGTTTCTTATTTCGTCATTATTTTCACATTAGTTTATCGTTTCTTGAATCTGATGTTTTAAGAAGGTTTACTTCCTAACATTTTCCCCATACTTTATTCCATACACCATTGCCACTCTATCATCATGGCATATGCAGGGAACAGCTTTTTGTGTTAAACAAAACTGGCTTCATCAGAGTTGGAAACATTTATTCATAAACAATTAGGCTGATGCATAGCAATATGAAAATTAACTCAGTTGCATATGTAGGTTATAAAGACAGCAATGATTTCTTAATGCAACAGGGAGAATATACTCACAACTTTCAAAGTTGCTCACGAATGTAGGCCATTGATCTCAACATCGAACCCAGTGTGTCTCTCGACACCTGAAATTTCACCTCTGTTTCTCCAGAAGTTGTCTTTGTATCTTGCAGCTGCATGCATCAACAATAAGCTATTAGTTCAAAATTTTGAGTACTTAATATTACCTCAAAGCAGAGCTCAAGAAGATTAACTCACAGAACAAATATGATTTAAAATCCCCTACAGCTTCAAGTCAGACTTAATTATTAAAGATTAAATGTCATTTTCTCTTTTCTTGGTATTCCTTTCCATTCAAGAATTTGAGATAACCTTTAACTTTGAGCCTTCATACTGAGTAAAATTATCGAAGTTCAAAGCCACACTCATGATATTAATCACATTTCTAAAACTATAAAATCTTGTATAAATCAACTAAAAGTAGTTTCAGCATTTCCATTTCTCCAAATCCTCCTCCCACCAGGAGTGGCTAATGGTTTTGGCTTGAAGTAAATTTTAAACACGTCCTCTTAAAAACCCAGGAGTTTGGGAAATGAGATAAAACTCACAATACAATGTAGGAAATAGAAGATTTACTGATTGGGTTTCCACATAAAGCATTGTACACTAGGATTTAAGAAAAGTGTCAGAGACAACTCAAAAGTTTCCTTAGTAAACAGCCCGGCACTAAGAAGACTACTGCAAGAAGTATCACTCACAATTCCAACAAATTGACTTACATTTCCCTATTACACGGCTGGCAGGAAAATAAAAGGTTAATAAGTATCCTTTACAGGACTATAGTATGTAGCTGGAAAGGTTTTTATTTATTTATTATTATTATTATTTTTTTTATGAGCAGGAAAAGGGAGCAAATGGGAAGATGTTTTCTCTCATTGCAAAATATCATATAAACTGGTCAAAACATTTGTTTATGAGAAAATTTGTCCATAAGAAAATACATAGAGAGAAGTAGGAAAGACAGTCTTTAAACTATTGGTGCTTGACACTCAAAAGTGTAACATTTACTCCCAAATATATTTTAATAGTCACTAGTAGATCACATTTTGCACCATTTATCATGTTATATGCATAAGTAGAAATTTCATGTCCCTGTTTCTAGAACAAGCTTTAAGTTCTTTCTTCCATTCTTTTTTCTCTCATGCACCTTTTACTTAAAGGTAGGACCAACAAAGCCATTTACCAAACTTACTAAATTCATGACAATCAAAGCACACAAAGCCCTATAAACCATCATCATATCTCTACAATTTTCTATCAAAGCATAATTATTGGCTTCTTAAAAGCTAGACGATTGACAAACTTCAGAGAAACATCCTAAGCATAATTATTAGTTATAAAGGTGCACTGGCAATTTGAAGGAACTTTGAGCTAGCCATGAAAGGAGCAAGAGAAGGAAAAAAATGGAGTAGACAAGAGGTGAGGATGGATGGAATGTAGGACTGGGAGTTGGTTCTGTACTTGGATGTAATGGTTGTTTTTTTTAAAGACATCCTACCAATAGTTAGAGGTAATATGAGGAGACAAATATTTTATAGGTGAAGGTATTATGTCGTCGAGAGAATTAAATTTGCATGTTAACATGGATTATATAATGGAAAGAGGGAGCTTCACACGGTTATAAAGGTGCATTGGCAATTTGGAGATTTGAGCTTTCCAAAAAGGGAGCAAGAGCCGGAAAAAATGGAGTCAGCAAGAGTTTCCAGCTTGTATAGTGACAATAGAAATATTTTTAAAAAAACATGTCGGATTGAAAGGCTATTGTTATCGATTGATTTTTTTTTTTTTTAAAAAAAAAAAAAAAAGTTTTGTTTAGTTTGTGGTTTTAGTGGATTACTAAGTAGTTCGCTTTTGTACTTATTTTCTTCAATTTTGAAGAAAGTGTTCTATTTCCTATGATTTTTTTATTTAAAAAAAAAAAGTAAAATAGTAAAACAAACCTCCCAAAACTGACAGCTAATATGATTTTGTATTAGAAGTTAAATAAGAACAGAAGATATAGGGTTAAAACTTGAGTTTGCATACCTTCAGATTGATGACAGCAACCTTATTGGCTGGCGTTGAGAGTTGCTGACTGATGTAGGCCATGGATCTCAACATAGGTTCCAGTGTGACCCTTGTAAGCCTAAATTGCACCTCAGTCTCTCCTGAAGGATTCTTCCCATAATCTTGCAGCTACAGAATAGGTTCCAGAACATTTAAAGAGAGTTATGAATATCAAAAGAAGTTTACCTCTAAAAAGAACTAAGAATACAAAAACAAATCAACTCTTGTCATACTTGTCAAATAAGGCATGTTTTATTTATTTGAATAAGAACACGTAGCAATATAATGAACTAATGATGCCAGATATAATTATGAAGACCAAATGAGAGGAAAACAAGGTTTTCTGAGCATAAGACTGATCTATTTCATGCAATGCACATGAATGCCAATTTGTTAGCATAGCAAAATAAGCATATAAACTGCATTTTGAATTCATTTAAAATAAGTCAGAAAAGCAATGCAACTACTAGTACAGTCTCTTCACAAGTATGCATACCTTCAAGTTAATGACAGCCACTTTGCTTGCAGGAGTAGAATTCTTATTCTCTATGACCCAGGTCATGGACTTAAAACAAGTGAGAACCACCTACATTAACAAAAGATTTTCATATAACTATATGACCAACATATCCTCAAAAATACCTATTTAAAGATAAATTTGCTCCTGATTCATACCGAGCCATCACCAGTGCCACAATCACGATGAATAGACACAGGAGCCATGCTGGGCTGATTCAAATCAGAAACAGGAACTCCATCATTAAGATTAAAGCGATGCGGTATCGCCTCTTGCCATGGCCATAATGATGAGACCAATTCAGGAACTGATGGAGGGATTTTCTTGTTACCTTCTTCAAGGCTATTCCCAACACCCTGTGAGCTTGGAGGTGTAACTTTAATGACATTTTTCTTCACTGCAGCAATTTTTTTCCCACCCTCTCTTAGAGTAGCAATTGCTGCATTGTAAGTCTCCGGTGCTATTGCGCCTTCCTCTGCATATTTGATAGCCTCCCGGCATAGATTGTTAAAGCGTAAGGTAAGAGTCTCAATACCTTGTGTCTCTGCGTTTTGTTCATCTGTCCCAATCAAAGATTTGGCATTCCTTGTCCATCGCTTTAATATGTAATGAGGTGGAAGGGTCAAAACATTTGTTACAGTGAAGACCGTCAATATATGCCTACAAAGAATGCCAGAGTATTCAAACATTTGGCAGCTGCAACTTGCTTTCATCTCAGAAATATTCAATGTGACCATGTATGCTTTGTCATCATGTTCGTACTTTGCAACACGGAAGTTGCTAACTACCCCATCACCCTCAATGTTATTGGCTGTATACACAAAAGTTTCAACTAGTTCTTCCTGAAACTTTGCAAAAACTTTCTTGGTATAGAGGTTGGCTGCCTGTTTTTCCATTGGTGATGGTGTCTTCAGCACTGGTGTGGTACAACATGTATCATTGTCTGCCTCTATTTCCTTGTCGATGGAATGTTCTAAAGCCCTTTCATACTGCTTAAAGAAGAATGGTATGGTAGTCTGTTGATTCACATACCCATCAAAAAAGGAGCTAACCCCTTGGTTTGAAGAAATTGCAGCAAAAAAGGTGCCACGAAAATATACCGGAGCCCACTGTTTGCGGGCATTATAAACTGCATGAAGCCACTCGTTTTTTTGCAGATCATACTTATCAAGCAGGGTTCCCCATGATGATTCAAAATCTTCAATTGTCTCAGAAAAGTTTATGCAGCTATACAGTTCTCCGTAGAATGATGGATGAGCAAGGTATATATGAGCCAGCCTTTCTTGGCCTTCTCTTAAGATGTGCCACTTGCAAATGCAGTGGCGAGTTTCTGGAAACACCTGAGCAACTGCTACTTGTATGGCTCTATCTTGGTCTGTGGTGATAGAAACAGGGGGCCGGTCATTCATTGCAGAAAGCCATGTCTTAAATAGCCATGTAAAGGAAGATTCTGACTCATCCAAAAGTAATGCACAACCAAACAAGACCATCTGGCCATGATGATTTATGCCTGTGAAAGGAGCAAATGGGACTTGATACTGATTAGGTCTATACATCGTGTCAAAGATAACTGCATCACCAAAGTGATTATAAGCCATCCTTGATCTTGCATCAGCCCAAAACACATTGGTCATCCGGTTATCATCATCGAGCTGTATTGCATAATAGAAACCAGGGTTTTCAGCCTGCATCTTCCTAAAATAGTTCAGAAGATTTTGGGCATCTCTTCCAAGGGTTCTCCTTCGACTAGGAGTTCTAAGATAGTTTACAGGCCCAACATTCCTAGATGGGCGATTAGGTTCTATAGGGGAGACATTCCTAACACGGTTTGGTTCAGATGACACATGATTTCCATCCTTTGTAACATAACCTTCAGTTGTACCATCCAGTGTTTCAGCCACATTCTTTGTAGCACCAGCAAAATGTCTACGAGGTCGGAGGTAATGAACCTTGCTTGGAGTGACCATAGAATGGTTATGGTCCTCCACAAATTTCGTCACAATCCATCTGTCTGAATCCTTTCTCTCAATCCTAAGCATGGCATTGCAGCTCTCAACATTCTTCCTCTTAAACACTTCCCTGGAACATGCAAATTCCCAAGTTATAATAGGCCCATCAGGCTTAGCACGACTGAACTGACCAACATGGGTACTAAAACCCACACGCCTGGCATACAGATCATATAATGTCTTGGCAGCATCTTCCGAATCGAATTCCATATCCATACTCGGTTTAGGACTATCGACATCATCATGATTCATCATCTCTATTTCAGAAGAATTTTCAGTTATATTATCTTTCCTTAACTTATTTGATGCAGCATTTGTAGCTATATGGTCATCCCCTTTTTCCCCATCCACATCTACCACTCCAACCTCCATATTTGTTGAGTGTTAGATATGAAAATGGGTACTTTCTTTATATGGTAGACTTAAACCACTACCTCATTCTCTTCCCAACATGACCAGAGATAAAAACACCCTTCATATAGGAAACAAATACCTGTACAGATGTTTATATCCAATAAGGCAACACACTATTCAAAGCAAACTGTAAATCAATATACAAAATTAACTAAAACCACAAAAGAAGACAAAAGGGGACACAACCTAGATGCAAAATCATGTTTTAGGTGGTCGTGCATAATCTAACTGAAGAGAACCAAAACTTGAAGTTGATATTCTATCAACAACAAAACCAAAGCTTTCCTTCCACAAAAGACTGGTGAATTTACAAGGCAATCCACAACCTCCGACATTATCAGATGATTAAATGTGCCATGTTTGATACTCACATTAAACAATGTTTCCAAACTTTGACATGCATTCTATAGATCATAAATTAAAAAAAATAAATTATGAAAGGTAATAAAACAATGAACTAAAAGTGAAAATAAAAAATTAACTTCTTTTTTTTTTTTATACACTTTTTTCAATTCAATAGTTGGAAGAAGACTAACAAACAAAACAACAAAAGCATTTTGGAAAATGCTTAACAAACAAATTACACAGCCACATAATTGTTACAAACATTTTTTGGTATCCAAATTCAACCTCAAATAAAAAAATAAAACCCTAAAGAAGAGAGAAAAGACAGGAATGGAAGATGGAAGAGAACTGACCTGAGTGGGTTTGTCCAGTGAATTGAGGTTTGTTCTGATTGAAATTAAGTGGGGCTTGTGACAGTATGTTACAGAGGGTGGGTTGTGTAGTAGGGTTATCAGTGAAATTAGTAGTTGTTGGACTGAGTGGGGTTGGGTTGAGTTGAGTTGAGTTGAGTAGAGGTGAGTTGAGCTTCAGTGTTTGGGTTTGAGTAGGACCCCTTTTAACCCAGAGATGATATTAAAACTCCTTGCCCTTGGACTCAAGGGATGGACTCTGATTTTCTTTCATTCTTCTTTCGAGCAGTTCTTTTTTTTTTTTTCCCTTTTTATCCCTACTATTTTTCCTCCTTCCTATTTCTGCCCCTTCGGTTATTTCCCTCTTTATTTCCACCCCTATGTCTAACGACCACTCTACTATATTTTTTTTTTTTACTTTAAAAAAAAAAAGGAAAAAAAATTTACTTTTCTCGGATAACTGTAGATTTAGGGGTATATTTAATTTAAAAACGTCTATAAATTTTTTTAAGTAATTGGCTTTGGTGGATTACGGACTTTTAACTTTTATAGAGTTAGAGCATCCCCAATATAAATATGAATTATCTTTTAAAAAAAATAAACATATCATCAATATTAATGAAATATGTATCCTGTATAACACAAATATGGATTTATAGACACCCAAGTTTAGAGCTCTTCAATGTTATTATATTTATTTGAATAATAAATAGTCAAACAATAATATATCATTAAAAAAAATTATCATAAAATATTATTAAATAAAAATTTCAATTATTTATTGTTGACATGATTATACAAGAAACTCTCTAAAAATAGATATTGAGGTTGACAGTCTCTATTTTTTTTTTTTGTCATGTCAATTAATAATGGTTGAAAAAGTTTGCATTTGAGAGATTAATTTTAACATTCTCTTAATTTATCTATGTGACACTCTATTTTTTTACAATTCATACTTGTATTGGAGATGTTTTTATAGAATTATTAAAAACTTTCACAAATTTTCATGGAAATCTATTGACTTTTTATAAACTTTATAGAATTATGAAAGAGTTTCATCAATTTTTATATAAAAGAGTTTTATAGACTTTCATTTTAAAAAGCTTTTATAGATATGGACAACTTTCAATGACTTCTAAATATAATATAGATATTGTAAATTATATTTTTCATATAAACAAAAGTATTTTCTTAAAAGAATATAAAAAAAAAAATCGTCTATTACACTGTAACGAAAGTATTCATGCTTTTATTTATTTATTTTAATAAATCAAAAATTTCCTGCAATTGTCTAACCACTTCGATGCTTTTACATTTTATATTAGAACATTGTTTCACTAAACTTGCTTCATTCTAGCAGTGAAATTATTTTATTCAATAAAGGAATTAAAAGAGATGTGATCTTATATTACTTCTGTCAAAACTTTGTTATTTATATTAGCCGTTTCGCACATCAATAATCATTAACAAACACGGCACAAAAATATATGTATGGGTCACGTGGAGATTTTTTTAAAACATCTAGATATTCGTTGTCCTTTAGTGTCTTCCACAGAAAACAATCTTTAGTATCCACTATTATCATTATGTCCAATATTACTCCACATATTAACAAAACTATAACAACTCTAATTTATTAACATTCTCTCTGGTGTTCTTGAGTCTATGAAATTGGCCCAAAAGTCAATTAAAAAGAGTCACAAAGAAAAATGGTAGCATCATGCATCAATAATATTACTAGATTGCAAATATAATTTGATAAACAATTAAAAACAACAACATAAAAAATGTTGCAATGAGGAAAATACCTTTATCATGACTATCACAAACTTTAGAGAGATTACACTATGATAGAAAGATTGTAAATTTTGATATTTATTGCTTTAGGAGGAATGTGAGAGAAAATGATAGGTTTAATATTTATATTTTTCTTTTTTTTTAACTATTATATTTTCTATTTAAAGATCTACAAAAATCATTAAAATTTTAAATTTCATAAAAGTCATTGAATTTTGAATACCTTAACCTTCATAGACTTTTAGAAAGTCTTAATTAAATATTTTTTGACTTTTGTAAATATTTTAAAAGACATTAAAGATTTATATTAAATATCCTATGACTTTTTATTAAAAACTTATATTAAATGCATCATGTTTTTTATAGAGTTTTTACAAGCCTATATTGAATTCATCTAAATATGTCAATTCTATAAAATATTAAAAAAAATTTAAAATTTAGTTCGAATTACACCCCATCTCCTTGATTTTTGTAGATCCCATGATTTATATTAATTCTTTTCAAATTTATATTGAATTCACCTAATCTTTTTAATTCTCTAAAATATAAAAAATCTTTTAAAATTTAGTTTGAATTACAATACTTGTAGACAGCGACGGACCCACTATGGGGCTAGGGGCCTGAAATTTAAAAAAAAAAAATTGATAAAATACTGCAGAATTTCAAAAAAACAAAAAAAACAAAAAAAACAAAAAAAAACAAACAAAATCTGATATACGCTGCACTGCAACGATGAATTCACTATTGCAGTCAGCATAACAGCCCATTTTTCTTTTTTTTTTTTTTTTTTATTACTTTTTTATTTAATTATTTATTTTTTCTATTCCTAATAGGATTAACTTACTTTCATATTTCTTACTCCTATTAGACTTAGTTTTCCTACTTCTAATATTTTTCCTACTTCTAATTAATTAATATTTTCTTTTTTCAATTTTATTATTTTAATTCTCTTCTATATAAATGCTATTTACATTGACAATTTATAATTTTAGCGAATTACTTTTTTTTTTTCTTTTTCTCCTCATCTTCATCTGACATCTCTTTATTTTCACTTTGACATCTTGTGACTTATCAGGTTAGTCTCCTAAATTAATTACTTTTTTAATTTATTTTTTTTAATAATTTAAATTTAATATATATCTTATCAATAAACCCTAAAATCTTAAACTTTAAATTATTGCATTAAAATTATCCATGTATAATGTATTGTCATGATTAAATTATATATATATGTAATCAATATAGCTTTATTTTATCTAGAATCAATAAATTATTATTAATTTTTTTTAAAAATTTGTTATTATTTTTTATTTGTTATGAAATAGTTATGGAGAGATATATGAAAAGAAAATCATCACTTGAGTTAGAATCATCTTCTTAAAAAAAAAATTGTGTTGAAGTCGATTTTTCAGATCTTCCTGCTGATCCAGGGCTTCGAACTAAAATATAGGATTATGATCCTAATGTCCGTGAGCAAGTTCGAAGAGTATATCTGCTAAAAGGTTCTTGTCAACCTCGAGAACACAATTTTCCTATGAGACCTTTTGGACAAAAGTCTAGGAGATTCAATACTGTTTGGTTTACTGAATATTCGACTTGGTTAAAGTACAGTATAGCAAAAGATGCAGCATATTGTCTAAGTTGTTATCTTTTCAAACCAGATATTGAAAAACAAGCGGGTGGTGACTATTTTGTTAGTGAAGGGTTTACAAATTGGAAGAAAATAGATTCGTTAAGGCAGCATGCTAAAAGTAGTGTTCATAAAGATATTTGGAGCAAATGTGAAGATTTATTAAATCAGAATCAACATATTGAGTAAACTATAAACAAGCAATCATATCAAGCTCGAATTGAGTATCGAACTCGCTTACGTGCTTCAATTGATTATAGTTGTTTTCTTTTACGGCAAGGGTTTTCATTTCGAGGACACGATGAATCAGAAAATTCTAGCAATAAAGGCAATTTTCTTGAACTTTTACATTGGCTATGTGCTCAAAATGAGAACGTAAAAGTTGTGACACTCAAAAGTGCTCCTGAAAACTTAAAAATGACGGCACCTAAGATTCATAAAGATATAGTAAGTGCTATTTCAACTGAAATTATTAATGCAATTATTAGAGATATTGACAATTCATTGTTTTCACTTATTGTGGATGAATCTCGTGATATATCTTCGAAAGAGCATATGACTATTGTATTGAGATATGTGGACAAGAATGGTAATGTAATTGAGCGTTTTGTTAGCATTGAGCATGTTACTGATACTTCTGCACTCTCACTTAAAACGGCTATTAATTCTTTTTTTTCTAGATATGGATTAAGTATTTCTAGATTACAAGGACAAGGTTATGATGGAGCAAGTAATATGCGAGGTGAATTTAATAGACTTAAAACACTTATTTTAAAAGAGACTAAGAGTACTTTTTACGTGCATTGTTTTGCCCATCAACTTCAATTAGCTCTTGTTGTTGTGGCGAAAAGTCATATAGATATTACTGGTATTTTTTATTGGATTACTTAGGTGGTAAATATTATTGGAGCATCTGTTAAACGTTACGATATTCTTCGAGAAAAACAAGCAACTAAAGTCTTTGAAGCACTAGAGAATGATGAGCTTTCAAGTGGACGAGGTTTAAATCAAGAAACTAGTCTTAATAGACCAAGTAATACACGTTGGGGCTTACATTATAATACTATAATCAGAATAATTTCCATGTTCTCTTCTATTGTAGAGATACTTGATATGTTAGTTGATGATGGATTGAATTAGAAGCAAAAATATGATTCAAAGTTTTTATCGGATGCAATAGACATATTTGATTTTATTTTTAATCTTCATTTGATGAGAACAATATTGTAAGTTACACATGAGTTGTCACTTATATTATAGAAAAAAGATCAAGATATTGTTAATGTCATGATCTTAGTAAAAACATGTAAAGAACGATTTCAGACAATGAGAGAAAATGGATGAGATTTTTTTTTTAAAGTAGGTTTTTACTTTTTGTGAAAAACATAAAATCCAAGTTATTAACATGGATGATTTGTTTATGCCTCAAGAGAGATCAAGGCGTAAAACTCAGAAGATGAACAATATATATTATTATCGAGTAGACTTGTTTTATGCTGTTTTAAATTTGCAACTTCAAGAACTAAATAATCGGTTTTCGGAGACAAATACTGAGTTACTTCTTTGTGTTGTATGTCTTAGTCCAAGAGATCAATTTCGTGCATTTGACAAACAAAAGCTGATTCAACTTGCTCAATTTTATCCAAAAGACTTATCCTCTACTAAACTTTTGGCACTTGAAGATCAACTTAAGAATTATATTGCAGTTATACACTCTAATATTGAATTTTCAGAATTAAATGGTCTTACAGATTTAGCACAAAAGATGGTTGAGAAAAAACAAGATAAAGTTTTCTCATTAGTTTACTTGCTCTTGACATTCATATTATTACTACCTGTTGCAACTGCTACCGTTGAAAGAGTATTTTCTGCTATGAATATTGTGAATAATGAATTACGTAATTGAATGGAAGATCAATGGTTGAATGATAGCTTGCTTGCATATGTGAAGAAAGATATTTTTGACAAAATTAATAAAGAAGTTATCATGAAACGATTTCAAGATATGAACCCTCGTCGAGGAAGATTATAATTGTATATAATTTATTTTTTTTCTTTTTTATTTATTTTAATAATTTCATTATGATTTTTAAGTATATGACTATTTGTTTTGTCTAAATATAATGTATGTTTTATTTTATTTAAACTATATAACATTATTGAATATTATTTTACATAAAAATATTATACATTTAGTATATTCTTAAGTTTTGATATCTTTAATATTTTATTTATGTATCCCCTTGAATAAATTTTTTGGGTTCGTCACTGTTTGTAGAGCAACAAAGCACAGTTATAAACGTTTTGTTCTACTTGATGTTTAAATAAAAAATATATTTTTGATGTTTTGAAACCTTTATGACATATCGTTTTAGAATTTCAATAAAAAATATGATAAAATTTATTCCAAAAATAGAAAATGATAAATGATAAATTTAATAATAATGAGTTTTATTTTTCCGTTTCATAAGCTGTTTCTCTAATTGTTGTCCAACTCAGTTGGAACAATCTTCGCGTGTATGGAAACATCCTGTATGAGTGAAAATATATTTAATCAAATCTATAAATAACTTAAAATCATTCATCTATTCTAATTTCAAATCTATTTATAATTCATTTCTCTCATGTTTTGAATTGAAAGTTAATAACTTGTTGTAATTAAATTATTAAAATCGCAAATTTAAATTACTATGTGCCTAGTCGTGTACATACTTTAAACGCTTGACAACCATCAAATAATCATTTTTTAAATTCATACCAAGTTTTTTTATTTGCGCTAATAGATGGTGTTGATAAATTTGCACACTTAAATTTAATTACATGTATACATTCCATATCTCTTGAAATAATAATAACTAGTTAATATAATAGTTCATTTTTTTTCTTTTATTTATCTTTTAATGGGTGGTTTTTGTTTCTTTTATAATATAGTCAAAAGACTGGAATATGTTAGAAAAAAAAATAAAATAAAAGGTTACAAATTTTGACTTATTATTTAACTGTTAATCACTTAATTACATTTAAAATATATATATTTTTAAAGCCATCCTCTTAAAATTAGCCTGTATCTCATTTTTTATTGAAAATATCCTTTTGTTATATGTTGTTTGTTAATAAATTGATTGCCTCGTGCAATAGTTCTGACCATATCTTATGTATAAGTTAAAAAGAATATATCTATTCTAAATTATATGAAACTAATATTTTATTAAAATGTTTAAATAAATAATATTTTACTTATTATATTCAGTAAACGATTAATTGATTAAATATTATCAATATTTAAATTATTTTAGTTTAAGATTTATTTATTTGATATACTAGATTTATCAACATATTTATTTTTAGTCATTTGTATTATAACAAATAAAAACATATTATAAGTAACAATTCAAGAGTATAAATGTCACATTTTTTGTTTTTCAATGTTTCTACTGGAAGAAAAAAAAATCAACACAATTCATACCTCAAAGACAGAAAAAAAAAACCAATATTTTATTCAAATTTAAGATATAATTACCTCTTTAGTCTTCTATAAATTTTAAAACTAATCCGTCTTTAAACAAAAATATAACATCTAGCTAGTAAGATTTTTGTAGGATGGGTATGAGTTTGATTTCTTTATTGTAATAAAACAATTTCATAATCTCTTACAAAATTTTAAAGTTATAATATTTCTTAATTTCTTTAAAAAAAAATATTAAATAGATCTTTTAAGTTGTAAGAAAGGTCTCCACACTTTATTAGTTATAAGTACAAACAGTAAAAAATCCCTAACCCACCACATAACAGTGAGACCTCGCTTCGTTTGGGGCAAATTTAGAGTAATAAAACTAGGTTTTATATCAGATTTAGGTCAAACTTTTGTACCCATTCAATTTCATGCCAGGTTTAGGTCAAATACTCCTGACTTGGTCCCGCTACCTGTTATTTTTTTTTTTCTTCTAATTACACATTAGTACAGTGATTATTTTCAATTTTATTATAATTATAGGCCATTTCTAAGTACATTTCTAATTTGTGTATTTATTTTTGTTGTTCCAAGATTTTTTGCAAAGAATTATGTTTGTAAATAGATGATATTTTTTTAATGAAATTTTGGATGATATTTTTTAATTGATTGGCATTACTATGCAAAGCTTAATGGATAATACGTTGTTTAAGTTATTGTGATATTAATATTTTCTATTTAATTTATAAGATTTATTAGTTTTTTTTTTTTTTTTTTTATGACGTTCAATTAATTTTTTTTTTTTTCCTTATGAAAGTATATATCACCCTTTTATGTATATTTAAACTTAAGTATATAGTTAAATTTAAGATTTTTTTTTTATTTAAATACATATGTACATTTAAGTGAAAATTAAAATTTAAGTGCAATCTTAAATTATAGTTATATATTAAAATTTGTATTATATATTGAATGGTAGAATATGTTCTTTTTTTTAAAAAAAAAATGTTTTTTTAATAAATTGTGTCAAAATAAGTTAGGTTTTTAATATAATGCCTCAGTCTAGTTTAAATTTTGGGTGAATATTACAAACTCATTCGGGTTCTTGATCAAATCTGGGACACCTCACTTTAAATCGAAATTCGATTTAGAATAGATCGATTCAAGCCCAATCGAATTTATTGTCATCTCTAATTATAAGTGATGACATCCCTTAATAATAACAGATCTCCAGTAAATAGAGATTCAAAATTCAAATTGTCTTCTCTAAATGAAAAAGAAAAAAGAAAAAAAAAATTATAAACCAAACATTAGCTGAGGTAGATTATATTTACCCATTATATCATTAATAAGAAATAAAAAGAAAATGAGAAAGAGTGAAAAACTGACCAGGTCAACACTTTCACTTCTTTTCTTTTCTTTGTTTCAACTTTCAAATTTAATAAACTAAAAAAAAAAACCATTTCGGATCCAGCCACCCACCCACAACAAATCCCAACAACAGACAACATAAAAAAATACGAAAGGTTACTCGACCCAACAGTTCCCCAACCATACATCTACTTCAAACAGAATAGATAATAGAAGAAATCGAGGTGGTTGTTGCCGTTGAAGAAGAAGACGGAGAAGACAGCAGGCTCACATTTCCCATATTACCCTCCATGTTCCCAGAAAGACCAACCTCATCCCCAAAACCTGGTTTGTCTTCATTTTCATTGGACATGAGTGCTGTTTCGAACATCGAGTCTATGTTGTCCTCAAACCCGGCCTCAAAGTTGTCAAACAAGTCCGGCAGTTCACAGGCGTTTCCCAGCGGGATATCCAGCAACGAGAGCGGACTTATTCCTGTATCCAAGCCGAAGCACCACGTCAGCTCTCTTTCATACCCTTCAGTAGCCGGGTCCGTGGCTATTATTGTACAACAAGTGTCCATGCATGGAGGCAGCTCTACTTGCTGTAGTGTGCATTCAAGCTCTGATGAAACTGTTTCTTCCTGTCTTTGCTCTACTTCTGGTGGCGGTAGTACTACTGGCCGGGAAGACGACGGCGCTTGTTGTGGAGGTGGTGGTTGTTCAACTTCTGCTTCCGCTTCCGATTCTGCGGAGGAGTTGTTGGGAAAAATTCCTTTGTCCTTCAAACGGTCAATGTAATGGCTAATGTCAAAGTTGGTCACCGCATTTGCTCCTCTGTATTCAATGGCTGCCATGTCATAAGCAGCTGCTGCTTCCTCTTGTGTATCTACAAGATTATTAATTTTAATTATTTAACCACGTACCATGAAAAGATTTTTTTTTTTTTAAACGTTGAGACCTTATGGGTCATATAGTTATTGTGATCTGTCAATATGGATCACTGATAGCACGACACATATGATTACTCATATAATCGAGAAAATGATAACTTCTATAAAAATAAAAAACTCACAATCCACGTATTGGATAATGACAAAGACTTGAAGTTTTAATTTTTTCGAGTCAAAGTAAGTATTCAACCACCTTATTAAAGGGTGATGTGTTTTTTAAGACGTTAATATTGAATAATTTTAAGAATTTATTAAAATTGTTAATATCAATCACTATATATATAGTTAATATATCTAATATTATAAACGAGAAATAACTTTTTTTGTAAAAGAAAAGATAACTACTTGCACAGAACGTGAGAAATTATATTTAATGAAACTTAAATCCTATCATTAAAATCGATGGAGAGATGCAAAATCTATGATATTAGAAGGGGTTGCGCCACAACACATGAAGATTTGATTTGAGAATCTGTCCAATTTTATTTTATTTGAATCCTAACAGAAAATCTTAATTAGTTAGTTAATAATTTCTCAAAAAAATAGTTAATTACAAAAAAGACAACTTTATGTTAAAGAATCTTATAAAGTATCAAAGTGGATCCAACTAAAAATAGTAGGGAAGCGATTAGAAGTCACGTGACCTCTGTAATCTATTATTAGTTAAAAGGTTTGGTGGTGTTGTTTGAATGATTTTGCTGATTAATATAATATTGTACTTTAGAAAATAATTTCTGACATGCATGTTGGCATAATTGTGGGGACAGTTGATGACAAAGTACAAAGCCCTACAATCAACCGTACTTTGGACCCCATATGTATATATATTTACTTTTGGGACCCGATTAAAGGATCAGATACAACTATATGGGATGGAAGATCTCTCTTAAAAGATAAAAAGAATATAATTCATATAAAATGAAAAAATCATCCATTTAGATGAAACTTTACAAGTTAAATCCATAACTTTAAAGATAAGTGTGAATAGATTTAGTCTTTATTACAGGACTAAAGCTCTTTCTTACTTTATGAGATATTCCCGTTTACGAGAATCTGTTAAAACAAATATCCTAAAAGTTCTATAAATTATGCCTATAATTAAGTCAAATTTCAAAGAAAGTTGAATTTATTCCCAATGCCTATAATTAAGTGAAATTTCAAGAAAGTTCAATTTATTCCTAATCATACTTATATCATTAACACTAATGAGTAAAAAAAATTCATGGACAATAATAGAATAGCAGAATATGAATATTTGAGAATCTTTAAATCAAACATGTTTATTATTTTTGTTTTTATGGTGAAAATCTGTCACGTAAAAAAACATATTTAAGAAAACACTATTCATAGTGATTAAAAGTGAAGTGAAGTCTAGAAAATTCAATGAATCTCATCTAAAAATATGTCCATACACATGACTCCTCGTGGGTGTCACTCAGATCAGGTTGCTAGGAGATCTTCAGCAACTAAAAATATATAACACTGTAAATCTATCTAGCTTTTGAGAGTGACATAGGCGTCACGTGACATGATTTATGCTAATTAGTTGTTAAAGTGGCCTTAATCTGGTTAATTTTGTATTGGGATCTACCCATTTTAAGAAAGTATAGCCCACTGACATTTCTCGTGGAACTGAGTCATTCACACTTGTCTAAGTTATAATTTTCCTTTTAATGTTGCTAACTATTTCACTCAAATACAAACCCAGGTCCGAATTCGATTAAACTTTAAAAGATTTTATAAAACATTAATCAAGCAAATAACGTATGATGGGTTAAATTTTATTTGATTAATTTCTGATTACTAATCAAAATTATAAAGTCAGTAATGTCAGAAAAAAAAAAAAAAACTAGTTGAGAGTAGAGGAGAAACCAAATTAGACTACATGAGGATATCATCATTAGCAGAGAAAACTGAGAACTCCAAAGCAATACAAGTGTAGCGGTGAATTGCGTTGTGTTGTGCTGCATCATTTCTATTTCTTTTGCGTCCTTTTGACACAGAAATTAAAAAAAAAAAAAAAAATGGCGAAAAAGCAGGATATGACAGAACAATATTATAACGTGTTGAATTGTTTGGAAAACCATGGCCACGTTAGCTTGTTGACTCGAAAACTTATGGTTTCCAGTTAAGCACACATTTGGCACTACTTGACAAAAGAGTTGGAGAAACTGTTTGATGACAAACAATTAAAAAAAAAAAAAAGAGAGACAATGTAAATTTTATTTTTAATTTATCTTTAAATTATCATATACGATATAACACGATTCAAATATTAACGAATTAATAATAACGAATTTGACATTAAAATAAATAAAAACATACCGTAAGTTCCAAGATAGAGATATTTATTTCCAAACACTCGGCCAATGCGGGCTTCCCAGCGGCCGTTATGGTGGTGGCGTGCCACGCCGCGATATTTAGAAACGCCTCTAGAGAATCCACTGCTCCGCCGCCGCAGCGAGGCCAAGTATTCTTCCTTGGACACCTTGTGCATTTCCTCCATCTCTTTGTCATACGTTTCTATCTGCATTGTGATCAATTTCATCAATTTCATTGCACAAATCATTGAATTTCAAAATTCTGCCTGCCCAATTAAATGTACATACGGGAAAATTCAGAGTGGTGTCTGGTCCCCAGTACTTGAGAGCAGCAAGATCATAAGTACGAGCAGCAGCTTCTTCGCAATCATATGCCCCTACAACCCAATTTCAGAATCATTATTATCATACATTCTTTTCTTATTATAATTAATAGATTTAGATTCATGTAGTAGTAGCTACTAGCTACTTAGTCAAGACTCAAAGACTTACCCAAATAAACTAACCACCGACAAAAGCGTTATGTGAACGTTACAATGCCAGAGATTATCAGCAATAAAAACGTAGTCAGTCCACATAATAATAATAATAATAACAACATTAAACAAAAGCTCACAGATCTCCTTGATTTTAAATATTTTTTTTCGTCACTTTTACAATAAAAATGAAAATAAAATTACCTTGTCGTCCTTTCTTGTTCTGGATGTTGTTCCAAGAAGCCTTGTCCCAGAGGTGCGCTTCAAACCTTCCTGTCCATCTATGTCTGCACATTAATTAACCAACCAATTCTCAATCAGCAATCATCAAGCAAATTCATCAAAAACGATATATCAATAATATAAATAAAGGGAGAGAGGAAGAGGACCTGGTGACGCCTCTGTAAATGGAGCTTCTCCTGCCAGAGTTGGACTTGGGGCTATTGGCATTCTTGCATTTGTCTCCGTTTTGAGTTTTTCTGAGGCGTTTGGTTTTGGGAATTCCAGGCTGGTGAGTGACATCAGATAGAGCACAAGAAGATGATGATGAGAAGGAAGAAGAAGAAGATGATGATGATGGTGAAGATGATGGAGCAGTTGAAGACCGCTTCATTTACTTTCTTTTGTTTTTTTTGGGTTTCAGTTTCTCTCTCTACCAGCCAAGGAGCATGTATATAAATAAGAGAGAATGTGTAGTAAAAGGGGGGTGATGGGTCGAGTAGGTTATATGAAAGGAAGACTTTGGGTTCTGGTAACCAAAAGTGGTTTACCAAAACACGAAGAGACAGCAGGAACAAGAAGCGGAGAGGAGGACACAAGTTATTAAAAGCGAGCAAGCAAGCCAAGTGCCAAAATATATTATTAACCTTGGGTTAAAATCTTAAGGGGGGTTGAGTTAATAATTAACCATGAGTTAATTAATGCTTCAACAATTGGGCTTTAGGTTGCGGTCATGCTGCCATATGGCTGCAACCAATCCAATGGGATGCCTTTTCTGATTTGGCTTTTATTTCTCACTTTTAAACGATCTCCCCTTTATTTTATTTTATTTTACTTTTTAACACCTTACCTGGACCAAAAAACCACTAAGATAAAGTTTAAATAAAACTTTAATAGTATAATTCAGACGTTTATTCTTAAATATTGAGAGAAAGTTAACCATGTATTTAACATAAAATATGAGATTTATTAATATTTGAACATGTGATTTAGAGAGACAAAAGTAAGTGAAAGTGATTAACAATTACGTCACTTTACTTATAAGTATTTTTTGTTTTTTAATTTCTTAATTTGAAGTTTTTGTTTTCATAATGTGAAACGGATGTTTGAATTTGAAATATTTTTATTAATTTAGAAGCGCAGTTATTATTGGATTATATTTATTTTTATAAAAAATATAATTTATATGAATAATTAATTTGTAACGTTTTAAATCCGTTCAACGATGAAAATATCAAATTTAAAATATTATAAATGAGTTAGTCAAACAATTTTTATACTAATTTTGCACCGATAGAGACAATAAAAGTTACACGGATTACACGAATCATGTTGCTATACAAGTTATATATAGTTATATAATAATTATTATTAAATGAATTTTAATTCAAGAGTTCATACAAATTAAAAGTTTGAAAATTAAAAAAATAAATAAATCATTTTTGTAACGGCTATATAACGGTGATATAATGAAGTTGATCCAATGGTATATATATCACAATTACGTGGTAAAGTTGTAGGTTCGAGTTATATCCATTTCTCAAGTTTTTATAACATTTCAAAAACAAAATCATCATAAAATAACTTTATGAATTCACTACTGCTGAGTGTTGCTTAGTAGTAGAGATTATTCATATATGAAGTTTAAATCATTATATTCTAAATAATATTTTTAAAAATTACATACATTTATGTAATAGCTAGATCCACACATATTTTCTTTCTTTCTTTCTTTCTTTTATTTATTTTTATTATTATTGTGACTAACTTAGAGTGCTATTGAGACCAACTGTGATTTGACTTTAAGACATAGACTAGAGATCAACTCTAAAAAAATGAGAAGGGGCAACTCACAAAAATGAGGAAAATTATCCATACTAAGTGGAAATTTATGAGTTAAACCCACAGCTTATATTATAAAGTAAGTGTCTGAGCTTTTGGTTTTATTGTTATACAAAAACCACTTTCTCAAATCCAAACATTTTCTATGGAATGGTGTTAGCAATGTCAAGGTCGTGTAAGCAAAGACATATGCGGTGTTAGGGTAATCCTTTGAGGCTTGAGCAATACTGCTTCTAACTCCTGGGGATATTTCTTTAGCCGGACTAGTCTCACATGCTGTTCGTTCTTTATTTCATAAATATTTATCATACTTTTTATTTTATTGTTAACATTATTTCTTTTATTATTTTTTTTCTATAATCACATTACATTATTAGTAGTATCTCATGATATAATTGGGACTAAATAGAATCACACATCGATGATACGGTCTAAAAACGATTTTTATATAAAAGAGAACGACCGACATATAAATATGAAAATGGTTTACACAAGGGTGGGCGACGATCTACGCAAATTGAGAGATAGATTCGGCGTCAGAAGCATGGGGACTGAGGTTTTTTGCTAACCTGCCAACCCACCAAAAGCATGTACCCTTTCAATTGTTTTGATCACTGTCAATATATATTATATTATTGGCGATTAAATATATATATATATATATTATTGGCTTTTATCGAAACCAATGTTTACGTGGCTACGTATAGTTTAAATGATTGGATGTGTCACATGGAAACATGATACACCCATTTTATCCATATGGAGCAATGCTTTTTTCATGTTTGCGAGTGATTTCACGTTTATAGAAAATATTTTTAACATTTATGCTATAATGTTTAGTTAAAAAATAAATAGAATTAAAACACATTCTAAGATGAAAAAAAAAAAAAAAGAGTTTTTTTAACCTGACATTAAATTGATTTAATAATTTTCTTTTGTGCTATCTCAATACTTTATTATCAGACAAAAACTACTCATATCAAGTTCATAAAATATAATTAATAAGATTTGAGCGTGCATCATTGATGTGGATAGAAAAGTACATAATAACAACAGCTAATACTAATAAGCAATTTGCAAAAGTAATAATAATAATAAAACTTTGGGATTTTTTTATTTCTTTTTGGGAAAACATGGAAAGTATTTTTATGAAGAATATCATAGATATTTCCTAGAAAAGTGCTTTTTGACAAAAAACCATTGACACGTGCAACTTTAAAAGTACACTTAAATGCGACTGTACGAAAGGATTCTATTTAAAAGTAATTAACTATATACAAAAGAAATTATTATATATATATATATAAATATAAAGAAAAGAAACGATTTTATTCAAAAAAATCACTACATACAAAAGCACTTCAAAAAATGCAAATGAACCAATTGAAAAATAAAAAAAGAAATTGAAGCTTAATTATTGAATTATTGTTGCATTTGAACCAACCAAAAAAAGAAAAAGAAATTGAAGTTTATTTCTCATTTGTTAATCATTGGACCAATCAAACGGAAGATGGTATAATATAACAATACGACCCCATTTAGTTATATTCTTGTACATCTTTATGAGAATATCCTCTGGAAAAAATCTTCCAAGCTCCTTTTTTAATATTAAAATTAGTATAAGTTTTGAAAATAAGATCCACCTATAAGAAATAATGTTTTTAGTACCACTTTGATATTATATTTTAAAATTGATACTCATTTTTGTGATATTTTCAAGAGATTTTTATTCCCTTTCACTTTACGTTTCACGTTTGTTGGCACATTTATTAATAAACACACTGTTTACTTCACGCGCAAAGAGGGTTGAAAAATCCTGAACGTGGATAAAAATTCTACGTACCTTCACATGATTTTAGTTATAAATTCAATGCTTATTCGATGATAAAGTAAAAGATCAAATGCACTTGAACTTAATGAACAAGTCAGTTTGAATTTATTTCACATTCTAAAAATCTAATGTCGTTGAAAAAAAAAAAAAGAAGGATCGTAACTCTTTAATTTAGAGAAGTGAAATTCAAATTTGGGATCCAATCTTCTTAAACGATGTGATTACCGAACAAGTTATACCCATGATCACAAAATCAAATGAGTTTAAAATTTAAAATTAGATTTCACAATAGCATCCTTTGTCGAAGCGGTTGGGAAGCACCCCGCAGGTCTCACATAACTTAGATTCGATATCCATTAGCATAAGCACTTTGTGAATGTTTTCTCTCCCCTCGTGTGTGCCACCCCTTCACTCTTGTGTAGGTTGCCGCCCTCTACTTTAGTGTGGATCTATCCCTCTCATATGAAAATTGTTCTGGACCGTATTATTAGTGTTTCATTCGTTTGATTTTGATAGTCTTCTGGACCAGCTTAGTAATTAAAAATAAAAAATAAAAATTGTTCTTTTTTCGTAAAAAACACATCGCTCTCCCCCGTCACTCCGTGTCATATTTTTCTAGAGTTAATTACATAAAAACTACCTTGACAGTTTTTTAAAAACTCTATCATAATGTGTGTTTAGCATTTATTTTACGAGTACCATTGAATGAGTTTGAGCAATGCTAACTAAACAGAAAACTTATTTTTCCATAATAAAATCACTTGGACCAATTATAAACTGCCATGTCATCACACTTACATTTAAAAATAATTTAAATAATTAAAATTATTACTATTAAAATTAAAAAGAAAAGGGCGGTGAGGAGATTGTCGATCCTCTCCACATCAAGGAGGAAATTTAGATCTCCTTATGAGGGAGGAGACTGTCCGCTTCTCATCGAATCTTCACTGTCTCTTTTTTATTATTTGTTTTTATTTTTTTTTAAATTTTAATTATTTAAAATATTTTTAAATGCAAGTGTGATGATGTGGTGGTTTATGATTGGTCCAAGTAATTTTAACATGAATGAAGGCCATATTAGTCTTGAAATATTAACTTTTTTGTTAAGTCAGTATTAGCCAATCCCGGTCAAGGGGACTCATATACAATAAGCACTAAACTTGCATTATATTGGAGTTTTAAAAAATGTCAAGTTACTTTTATGTAATTAACCCTATTTTCCTCTTGAACTATTTAATCTTCATTAAATTTCGTAAATACATTGCAAAACTAATAAGTTGGATTTTTTTTTTTAAAAAAAAAAAAAATCTAGAAATTTTGGTTGATGATGCTTTTTTATCAATTGTATTTGGGTCATGTAGTATCCAATGGAGATGGGCCTTTTAGAAGAGGAAACTTCCTCTGGGTCAAAAATACCTCATAAAAAATTGAAACAATTTGTCAGCACTTATAACTATGATGATTAATATTTTCTTTTGAGAAAATTCTAACAAATAATATAAAAAAGCATGAGTTTAAAAAATAATATTAAGTAATAGAATTAAGTATTTTTAGTACTAAATAATAGTTTGCAAAAATAGTTTATGTAGTCTCGTAAACTACTGTTCCAATGGAAACTAACAATAGCTTGAGGAAGTGCACTCAATTCAAGTTTTCAATGCTATTTTCCATCCTCTCTATTTTTTTTTTTTTTTTGGTGCTAGGAAAAGGATCCCTTACAAGTTTTCTTTTCTGTAGGTATGCTTTTAGTTTCCTTGAATATGGAAAATTGATGAGGGTGTACTCAATTTATACGTTAATTAAATTATCTAGTATATGCAATTCCATGAGTTATGACTTTAATAAATTAAAATGGCTTATAATTTATACAAGATGATCATACTAGTAAAGATTTTCTATTAAATTTTTATTTGTGTTAAACTTTTTATAAATTTGATTGATGTATGAGAGGAAAAAAAATTAAACTATCTTGATCATCTACTATTTTTTATACCAATATATCACTAGATTATCAAAAGTATAACAGAAAAACATACTCCTATACTCTGCCTGTGCTGATGATCTTGAGACTGTATTCTGTTTCTTTGATTTCCAAGATATCAACGCAGCACCCAAGAAGACACAATAGCCAGTGAGAGACCTTCGCGCGTTCGGATGCGATATCCAATCGACATCACAATAAGCTTGTAGCTATTGTTAGAAGGATAAAAGAGTCTTTTAGAATGACATATTTTAAGATATCGAAGGACATAAATGGCAGTATTCTAATGATCTTGACAAGGACTACTTACAAACTGGCTTAATTGTTGGACAGTATAGGTGATATCTGGTCGTGTGGACCCTAAATAGAGCAATCTCCCAACCAGCCTCCTATATCTCTCAGGGGTTTGTTAGTAAAGGACTATCACTGCTAATGAATTCATGTCTCATAGATAATGGAGTGGAAATTGGTTTGGTACCTAGCAATCCCACATCTATTAAAACATTTAAGACATAGTTCCTTTGGTTAATATATGTACTTGCAGCTGATCTAGCAATCTCAAGACCAAGAAAAATATTTAACATATCCTAGGTCTTTAATAGTGAATTGAGAATGAAGAAACCCTGTAACAGCAATAATGTCGCATGTTTATGTGATCAAAACATCTTCAACATACACTATCAAATCCATAAAAGAAGATGTTGACCTCTTGATAAACAAACAGTTGTCATGACCAGATTGTTGAAAGCCATATTGACTTAATTGAGAAGTAAACTCTTGGTTTCATTACCTAGAAGTTTGTTTAAGGCTATAAAGTGAACGTTTAAGTTTACAAACCTTCAATTTCTTAGCCTTTGTGTACCCTTCAGGAGGTGTCATGTAAACTTCTTCATTTGAGTTACCATAGAAAAATACATTATTAATATCGAGTTAATGAATAAGCTAGGACTTAGCTGCTGCTATGGCTAAGAAAACACTCACAGTCGCTAGCTTTGCCACCAGGAAAAACTATCAAAGTAATCAATACCTTCCTCTTGATTATACCCTTTTGCTACAAGTCTTGTCTTAAACCTTTTTACATTACCATCCAGTTTAAGGTTCACTTTATAAATCCATTTAGACACCATTGCCTTTTTTTGCAGGTAAAGTAGTTAATTCTCATATTTTATTTGCTTTTAAGATATCAATTTCTTTGTTCATGGCCTCTATTCATTTTATACTATTGCTAGTTTGTCTATAAGAACTTGGCTTTTAGATATAAGACACTTTAGCTAGAAGATCCACATATGCTAGTGAGAAGTTAGTAGAGGTGTAATATAAAAATATATTCGGTGTATGTCGGGAAGAATGTGAAGTATTCTTAACAGAAGGAACATTGTCAACAGGTAAGGATATCGATTATATTGCATTGGAAACAAAATCATTTAACCAACCTGGTTACTTTGTCTAATAGGTTTGGGTGGTGAAGGAACTGAAGATACTTACATGGGGTGACGGAACTGTTTCCTATACAGTAGGTTTAGATAAAGTATGTAAAGGAGTGAAATGAGGATCTTCATTGACAAAAACAATAGTCAATGAAATGGAACTAGATGTAGAAGATTCAATTTTATAGGGAAAGTTGGATTCATGGAAAACAACAACTCTTGAAGTGTAGATGTTGTGTGAATCTAAATCATAGACTTTGTAAGCCTTTTGACCAGACCCATATCCAATGAAAACACACTTGAAAGCTTTTGGATCAAACTTTTCTTTGTGTGGTTGTGTGTTAGTGACATAACAAAGACAACCAAAGGTTCTAAGAAAATCATAATTTTGGAGACTTTTCATAAAACATTTCATAAGGTGTTTCCAATTAAGAACTGAACGAGGAAACCTATTTATAACGTAAGTTGCTATCAAAAGTGACTCCCCCCTAAATTTCTTTGACAAATGAGATTGAAAAATCAATGACCTAACTATTTGTAACAAGTGTTTGTGTTTTCTCTCTGCAACTCGGTTTTGTTGTGAAGTATAAACACATGACATTTGATGTAAAATCCCCAACTTAGAAAACATGTTTTGACATTCAAAATTCACAAATTCTATTCCATTAGTAGTCCTCACTTGCTTAACTTGTAGGTTGAATTGATTATGAATCATTACAAGAACAATTGTTCAAAGTTTGAGCTATTTGTTGTTTATGTGGTAATAAGAAAATCCAAGTAGCTCTACTTTGATCATCTACTATTATAACCATGTAATGTGCTTCTGTAATGGATGCTAGTTTATAAGGACTCCAAGATCACTATGTATAAGCTCAAAGTTATGACTAGCACGTATTTCACTTCTTTGAAAAGGTAGTCTTTATTGTTTAGACATGAGACAAATATCACAAGGATTACAAGAATTCACAACATTTGATTTTATAAAAGGTAAATGACTCAATACAATAAAATATGCATGTCCAAGTCTTTGGTGCCAAATCGAAGTGCAAAGAATTGAAACTTTATTTATGTAACAAGTTTCAATACAACTAATTGGTTTGGAAACAACACTATGTACATTATTCTTTTGCATAGACTGCACTAATTATGTTTTATGGGATTGTAAGGTCTCATTGGAAAAACTGGATTGTCTAACACTTATATATTTCCTAACACCCTACCCACTGCTAATGTCTCCATAGTCAACTAGTCCTATAAAATGCAACATGTAGGGCAAAAAATGAATCTAACTAGAGCTGTTTTTGACAATTTGTTCATGTTATGGGTAATTTAGTGATCAGATTAATCAGGCTCAGAAAAATTTACAGTGTAAGCCCAATGGCCTAAAGGCTCAACAATCCGTCCCTCATACAGTCCACCTTCCTGACGGGGGACCTATTCGTCAGACCTACTCCATTCTTCAACATGTCCCAAGTCCCCTTTGTGATCATCAGTCTGTTCATGAATGGGCTGTTCGCTGATTCTGATCGTCTAGCATCGCTCAGGCTATCCGCTGGTTCTGGACACTGTCCGTTGGTTCTAATCGTCCAGCCTCTTCGCCATGTCTAATCGTTCAGGTTGTTTAGGTTGTTCGCTGATTCTGATTGTCCAGCATCATCCAGGCTGTCCGCTGGTTCTGGATGCTGTCCGTTGATTCTGATCGTCCAACCTCTCCGCCATGTCTAACCGTGTAAGCTACCGCAGAAAGGGGATGTCAGGTCTGCTTCATCTGGGCTGGCTCATTTAGAATTATCTGCCTAGTGTTCGACGATCTTCCCTTGTTCGCCTGAGGGATGGTATATTATAATAACTGCTCGCAGGAATTTAGGTTCGCAATCTGCCTTCCTATTTATCAAGATGACCGATTTATCAGAAGTCAGTCTATCCGTAAGATAAACTGAATATCCTGTCCGCTGATAAGTCTATCTCAACCTTCCCTACCAGAATCGCAAGTCAACAAAAGTCAAATGAGCTATGCAGAGTACAACACCAAACGTACTATGCACGCCAACTCTGCCAGAGACTACAACCAGGACTTCGGTAGCCACTCATGACCCGTGTATATCAGCCATCTAAAATCTTGCTTGGACAGAGCTCAGAAGTGACGGATTCGACTACATTTAATGCACTGTCAGCCGCATTAATTAAAATCCCGGTGCATTAAATACGGCTCATCATTACGCTTTCTGTTTACTGTATATGTTTATCTTATTCTGTTTTACTGTAGTTCCTCTTCTCTCTCTATAAATATGAGAGGATTGTCATTGTAAAGATGATGATTATTTTTTTTCTGAAGTGCCGTTACTCTGCCAAAATAGTGAGAGAGTGAACAGTGGACGTATGCATCTTTTTGGGCCGAACCACTTTAAAAATCTTCTTGTCTTTTTTCTGCTCCTCGCCTCTGATCTTTTCTCCTTGTTCAGTCTTTCGCCCTGCGTAATTAATATCAATCACTCGAAACTGCAGCTTGGGTCCGAAACGAACCTCGTTAACTAGGGAGCCAAATCCGGACGTCAACAGTTCATAAATAAAAGATTGAATTTAAAACTAGGCACATATAAGGGATGCGTTAGAACAATTTTAGGATGCAAATTGATATTACCAATGTAATGAACTAATTTAGTAGCTCCAGCAGGGAAGTATACTGGTGTTTTTTGGTTTAAAATAGTTGGGTTATCAAGAAGATTTAGATCTTTACACATGTGGTTTGAAGCATCCGTGACTATTATCCAAGTACCTAATTCTAATAGATCAAATGCTTGCAATAAGTAGTTCAAATAAGTATCAGTAAAGTCTCTCATATAGACAAAATTAACTTGATTGTTTGCTTTTGCTCCTTGTCCTCTCATGAACTTTTCTATTTCTTGTTGCATCATATCAGCCATTGTTGCATTCCACTCAATCCCTCTTGTAGCTGCTGGTTTAACTTCATTATTTAATGGTGTCTAAGCCATATTAAACCTCACTTTATTATACACCTTCCCCTTTTGTTCCTTGAGTTCTTTATACTATTCTGTATACCCATGTAGTTTGAAACAAGTATCTTTTACATGTCCCTTATTCTTACACAAATCACAAAACCTTACAGCTTTCTTTCCGATTTCCTTCTTCTTGTAACTTTCTTTATCCATTCCTTCCTTTCTAAAGTTCTGTCCCCTGGCAAGCATAACAGTATTCTTCCTATTTTCAGCAAAGTTAATGTGCACTTGTCTCTGTTTTTCCACCCTTAAAACCATTGAATATGCTTCGTATTCACTTGGCAAAGGATCCATTAATAGAATCTGGTTCCTGATGTAGGCATATAATCATTCAATCCCATTAAAAATTGCATCAAATGGTTATAACTAGTTAACTAGTTATCTCTGTCACTGACTTAACAGCTCCACAGGTACATTGAGGAATGGGCATCAAACAAGTAAACTCATCTTATAACTTCAATTTTTGTATAATATTAGACCACCGACAAATTTCCTTAAGATATTGAACTAATCTCCCTTTGCAATTGATAAAGTAGAGGACCATTACACTCTCTAAACCTCTCCTCTAATTTATTCCACAATTCTTGGGCAGAGGTAGTATACAAGAATGCTTCTACAATTTCTTTTGAAATCGGGTTCAAAATCCATGTGGTTACCATACAATGTACCCTGTTCTATTGTTTAAAATTTGCTGATTCTTCATTAGACATCATGCATTTTCCATTTATAAAACCTAGTTTAACTTTCGCACTTAGAGCTATCTTCATAGATCGGCTCCAAGAAAGTAATTGT
The DNA here is from genome assembly GCA_022984855.1 of Dimocarpus longan. Lineage (NCBI taxonomy): Eukaryota > Viridiplantae > Streptophyta > Magnoliopsida > Sapindales > Sapindaceae > Dimocarpus > Dimocarpus longan. The sequence continues at coordinate 20,490,526 of CM041015.1, read as the reverse complement.
TACCTGTCAAAGGAGTGGAAACCAATGTCGTCCCAGGGTGATCTGAATTCTGCAAATACAGAGGATCGCCATTGTTGAACGACCTTATCTCCACCGTATCATCACCATTCGTTCCTCAATTTGATCCAGAAATAGAGCTATTCAAATCGTTCACCATTGTCACAATCAGCAAGCAAAGAAAATACCAGAAATGTAACTCAAAAGAGAGCAAAGTATTTACGAGCACAGATCGAATCGACCTGCTCCGATGCCATGAACAATCTAGAACTTTTGCTGTAAATCAAGAATATAAGAGAAGTGTTCTCTTCATTCATTTACTGAGAAAACAAGTAAAAACTTTATACACAAGTTAAAATCGAAGTGTCAACGCGTATTAGCCTCTAATGCTAACACCTATCCAAAGAAAAACTAACTCTTAAGATGCTAACTGCTGACTTAAAACTAACCAATACTAATTAGAATACTGCTAACTTAAAAGTATATAAATACTTATTTACACAAATCCCGTTCCTAGATTTATATTTAATTCATACTATTTTAATTATAATTTATTCCACTAGAATATTACAACTGAGGCTCAAATATAATACATTAATGAAGTAATTAAATAAATATCCAAACCATCATTGACCAATTATATGTCATGTAGCTAAATCCTTCTCTCGGATATGAAAGTTTGATTTACAGACTTGAAACCAAACGGAGGCTAATACAATTCCCCATAAATAAGGTTTTAGATCTAATAAACAAAGATAGATGTCAGATGTTTCTATTTGACAAAATTTTTCAATATTCTCTCATTCCCTCATGATCAAAACAAATATAATTCTAACAATTCAGCTCTCCAATCCAAAATTAATTGTTCTTTTGTAGCTAGTTGGTGATCTTCAATGGACTATTACTTTTTGTACACGAATGTGCCATGGCATGGTAATAAAAAGTGTGTGATGTAATAGCAAAGGGCTGTGGAGAGAAAAAAAGAAACTAATGGCATTTAGGTAAAAGAAAGAAATGGCATTTAGGTAAACAAACATGCTAGAATAGATTTGTTTATTTTCAGCAAAGAACTAAATATGGAAATGATATCCTATATGTCTCGATATTTTTCTTATTTTAGGGTGATCGATATTAAAAGTACCCTTGAATACTCCCGATATTTTGAGAATATTTCTGAAATTTTTACTAATATTTTCGTAAAGTTAGAATTTTGATATTTTCACTAAAATCGATATTTAATTCCTTATTGGCAGAAGCTACCGACATGTATGTAATTTAATGAAAGTTGATTTAGAAAAGTTTCGAAACAGGTGTTAACTCCTCATACAACATAAGGCAACATGAGGAGTGACTGTCTACCAACTAGTTGCCTAGACGACTGTTGGTAGTGTTTTATGCACTATGCATGTTTAATAAATGGACCAAAGGGACCTTTACTAAGCAAGAACGAAAATAAAAAGAAATTAGGGCCTCGTTAGGTTGAACCTCCCCTCGGTAGGAAAATTATATAGTGTAAGTGGGCTTGTAAATTCAAAAGAAATCCTGATGGTTCCATTTTGAGGCACAAGTCCAGAATAGTGGTTAAGGTCTGACACCAATTTGGTGTAACACAAAAGCCTCTAATGTCAACACTAATTTGGTGCGTAACTTTGCTCTCAATAAAAATTTTGGTGTTTTGCTACAGTTGGACACCAAATTTGGTGTCCAACTGTAGCAAACACCAAATTTATTTTTGGTGGGTCAGATGTTTACTTTTTCTTCCAAAATTCCAATATTATCCCTCCACTAATAAACAAAACAAATTTTATTCCTTTTATATCATTTAACATATTTAATATATTTATATAATTTGATTAATAATTATAAATAGAAATTAAATTATTATAAAAAATATATACCATTGAAAATATTTCATTAAGATCTTTAAAATAAGTATAATATTGAATAAGTTTTAATATATTTTTAAGTTTTTAATATGTATTATAAGTAATATATTAATATTATGTTATTTAAATTACTTAATGTATATAAAAATTTATTGTTAGATTTTTGTGTGATACTTTGGACACAAACAATTAGGTGGATAAACAATTAGTTAAATAAAAATTATATGAGAAATTAATAATTTTTTTATATTATGCGTAATTATTTGATAATACGATTTAATAATGACTTTGATAATAAAATAGTTGGATAAAAAATTAGTTGAAAAAATAAGATAGATAAAAAATTAGGTGGATAAACAATTAGTTGGATAAAAATGAATTAAAAAATATTAAGTGACTAAAAAATTAGGTGAAAATATAATGAAAATAATATTTTGTAAAAAATACAAAAAAAAAAAATTATGTAAGTATTTAATAATTTTGTAATATATTGTGAGTAATTATTTGAGAATAAAATTATATACCAAATAAATTAATTAATATTGGTTAAAGAATTATGTATGGAATATTCTGTAAAGATACATTTTACACCAATTTGGTGTAATGTACATTTGAAGTTAAAAGAAATTGAGTGTCAAACATTGGAGTTGCTCTAAGGGGTTTCACCGAGTAGGAGGGCTTGATTTTTCAGAGACATTCAGCTCTGTGATTAAACCATCCACAGTGAGGGTAATACTGTCTTTTGCTGTCACTAAGGGCTGGAGTTTAAGGCAACTTGATATATAAATAACTTTCCTTCCGAAGGTGATGTAATTTATGATTTTGTATGAGTTCTATGTAATTTGATTTCTAATCATTTTTAGTCAACACTAGAATAATAAATCAGAAATCACTTTTATTTCTCCTTTAATCAGAAATTCAGTTTTCTTTCTCCCCTAATGATTCCCGACAAGTGAATGTACTACCCATAATCGTTGGCATAACGGCTAAATTCCACCAATGTTTTAAAATTTGGTGTATGACTATTGCCTGCAGCACGCCTCACCCGTCTCAGGCGTGAGGTTGCGTCAAGTTGGCCGCCTCACACCAGTTAAAGAAGTGGTTGCCTCATTTGAATGAGTCAAATCGACTCGAGCTGAGGTAAGTCTGATGCTGTAGACTATTTCTACCGCACCGGACTTTTTTTTTAAAGAAATTTAAAACAATCCTTTTTAATTTAATAAAGAAACCGCACCAAATCCCCTTTTTTTTTTTTTTTTTTTTTTAAAAAAAAAACACTTTGTTAATTAAAAAATAAGAAACAAGCTGTGCAACAGTAACAGAGTATGTGTTGTTTTGTTTGCTTTGTTTAGGACTTCATAATTTAATTAAAAAAAAAAAAAAAAAAAACTACAACTTCATAGTTTAATTAAATAAAATGGTAAGTCAGGATCCTCTAAACAACTGTTAGTCAGCAAAACCTATAAATATCAAACCTTCTGAATTCAGAATTCCTCCTCCGAACCATGTACAGTACAAACCTCCATTGAATCTCCTTTGAACTTGAAAAACATCCTTCCCACTACTTGTATAAAGGAGAGTGTGTGTGTTATGACAAGTCGAAAAGATCCAGTTTGAAAGTATGGGTGGAGGTTGAAGTTGGAGGATGGAAGGGACATATAAACATCCGATGCATTTTTTCTCAAAAAAAAAAAAGACCTATTATGGGCTATACAAGAGAATGATGAACCAGAATGGGAGGACAACATCAGTGACGAGCAGGATGATAAAGCAATCCGATATCATGATGATCTACTACAGATGATAAAATAGATGAAACCTGGAATTCAACTTTTAGGCCATCAGACACATATGATGGTCTCTTTGATATAAAGTTATCTTTGATCATTAGGATGATATTTCTGTTGGTTAGGTTTTATTTTGTTGCATATTTATGTTTCTAATGTTGATTATAAAACTTTAGTTCATTGATATTGATGATTTTCTATGTCCTAAAGTTTGTTTATCAATTTCGAACTCAGGCAGTTGTTAAGGGCTCACCGTCTCCAACAGCTTTTCGCATTTTGAAACATGAAATTCCACAGTATGTGTAAGCTTTAACTTAGCTGGTACGAGATTTGAAGAAAATGATCAGATTAATTAGCTTTAAAGCTCAAGATAGGAGAGGGACAATAAAATGCTTTCGTAAAAGAACAGATCTTCGCTAAAAAAAACACAGTATCTTTTGTTGAAAACCAAGATTAGACAATCCATGCCCAATAAACTTTATAAGCAGGATTCTTTACGCATAATGTACTTCACTTAACAATCAATCCAACTCTAAATAATATTATCATGGCATTGACTCAATAAGCAGGATTTTTTACAAATAGAGTACTTCATTCAACAATCAATCCAACTTTCAATAATATTTTCACATCACTAACTCAGATTACAAGCATCTATCTATAGACAACTGTAAATCTAACAAGGCACAAGTTTTTAACACTTTTGCAATCACAAGTTGACATTTAACAAATAAAAATTTATCAACACCAAAATTTAAATTATAGACGCAAAAGGAGAAGATGAAATTGCAATACCTCCACTGCAAAGTAGTAGACTACCTGACTCTAATCTGTTTTTGAGGAAAACCCGATCAAACAACAAGCTCTGTGGTGAGGCCTGCAAATTATAATCGTCCAGATCATAATGGTTTGACTCTGTAATCTTTGGGTCAAGGTTTACTCTATCTGTGTCCTTCTCAAAATTCCTGACATACTTCAATATGTTTCGTTGGAGATCAAAGGTTTCACTAGGTTTGCACTCAAAAGAAAATCTCCGTCCCCATACTTTATCAGTACTAAATAGCCCAACTTGATCTTGAGTGTGCTCCTTGCTACCGCTAATTGCAGTCAGTTCCAAAGCATCTTGACTACGTGTGAACCAACAATCCTGTAGATGTGACAAATGATAACATGAAACTAAGACTCACCTTAGGATATATATAATTTTTACATGAAAGATTTATGATTGTTCAAGTACTTCCAACTTTAGTAACTTCTACTACATAAAAATATTATAGAGGATCTGTACAACCCTAAGCTTTTATTTTTAATGGTAAATTAATATGTTATCTGAGTCAGTTTGACCAAAAGGTCTATGAACAAATCCGTCCGCATGATTAGACTCATATTTACATCTCCATTTCTACATTTGTACATATGCTCAATCCAATTGACAAATACACCAACCTTTCATGCGAGTTGGTGCATTAGAATTTGAAAATGCTCGTATTGTGCCCTCACCAACAACTACAAGCCTAAGTATTTCTGAGAAAGACAATAAAAAAACATAATAAACCATTTTTGATATAATCCTTAAAGCATGGGATACTAACACACACATCGTACTGATTCTTAGGGAGTTAATAACTCCTACAAGTAATAAGACGACTGTCTCAACTCATTATTTATTTATTTATTTTTGTTTGGAAACTAACTCATTATTCTATTCATGCACGTACAGGGAATAAAAAAAGAGCCCACAAGCATAAATATTAAAGTTATTCATTCTATTAGTATGTTGATATAATGTTCAATAAAAATAGATTGATTGTGATAATAATTTAAGTGGGAAAAACTATCTATAAGGAGATGAACCTGTTTATCATTAAGGCAATCATCAGGGCAACAGGAGGCTGACATGCTCGTACTTTCATGGGGTAAAGATATACTAGCAACAGCTGAAGTGGCAACTCCAAGTGAGTTATGTGGTGGATCCTCTGCTGATGAGAAGTCAGAGCTGTCAAATGTTGATAAGGATACGCACTCATCAAAATAAGCCATAGCTTCATCAGTTAAACGTTTTGACATCTTTCTTCTTTCAATGCTAGACTGTCATTGCATCCAACAAAACTCATTTGAGAAGGAATACAAGTAAAAACCAAAGTCAAAGAATCTCTTGATATGCAATATGAGCTGTTGTGCAACTGTGTGCATAAATGTAAATTAGAAATTAATAAAAAATTTTGGATCCATCAAATAATGTAGGTGAAAATATGACCATTCTACTATTAGGTATAATATTCACAACACTCATCTTCAAGACATTTAAAGTCAAAATCCAACAAAAGAAAAAAAGGAAGGGTAGAGGTGGCGGTGGTTATGGAGAGGGATAAGACCATGGAGGGATGATAGGACATCAACATTACGCATTTCATACGATTATGAACATAATGAAGTAGCACAACAATAATGATCTTGCACCAAAAAATCTTTTCCTCCCTATATAACATAAATTAATAGTATAACGTTCAACTGAACAGCAACACATGCTGAACAACTTGTATTAGATAGATAAGAGTGAAAAAAGCATAAAACATTTTGACTGAGAAACATAAATCCCTACTTTTCTCCCTGGGCGGGACTTCTGCACATCAGGGGTATTTGGATGTGGAAGTAATTCCTTTAGGATTCTAGTTAGCTCTAGTCCACGGTGTTCCTCAACATCCAGGTCAGCTCTAATTCTTGCAGCCCGCTCCCGGGACTGCACGTTAAAAGTATTATCTTTAGTAAGAAGTAAAGAGAAAACAAAAGCAGGAATAAAACAGGAAACACAAATTTAAAGTTCCCCTAACATATGATGTCATAGAATTATAAATCCAAATGTCATTCTTATAGTAAAACTAGGTAGCAATATCAAGACATATATCCCCGCCTGCATGCCACAATATAAATAAACCAAGGACCATTTACTTCTGCCAAATACATGAAATGTCTTAACATTCACATACAGGTTATCAACTTCAAGTTAAGTAAATTGCGCATCCAAAATAAGTGCTTGTCTCACAAAGCTGAGCACCATTTGCACCAAAACCCCCGAAAAATGTCATCATCTTTGTCAAAAGGAATACTATTTCAGTTTTTATAGGAACAATAATACTCTTGAAATCTTTACTATTTATGATTTTAGTTGTCAATTTTAGTGAATTTGCATTCTTCCCTCACAAACATTCATGAGTGAAACTACACTTAATATTATCACTAACTAAAGAAACCTCTGTTTGGTCATTCTTTTCGTTTGTAGCAAATTTAGCAACCTCTTTGCCTCACAACCCCAACAAATTTATAAAGTAGCCTGCTGTGCAATTGATTGAAAACACTACCAAATGTGACTATTGCTTCCCTCCATGATGACCATCAATCTCCATCAATTGTTTGAATTTGTCACTTCTGCTTCATATTTAAATTTCATTTGTTAAATCTTTCATCAACTCATACCTAAATGTTGATTATTGCAGGAATTACCATATCTATCACAACTTTAGATCTTTCCCTAATCTAAGCTCTCTCCTAACCTTATCTCATCTCATGACACATAAGCATTAAAATTAATGAATGGTTGAGATGTGATTGTTTTTCATATTTACTTTATCAACAACCAATCACGTACTCAGATTAGGAGAGAACCTTGTTCAATCATTTAATTGGTTGGAAAAACTCACGATGGTCGGTGGCAATGCTTGCAAGGTTGAACTTTTACATAGAAAAGGAAAGCCAAAAGATAGAAAGATATGAAAAGAAAAAAGGATTAAATAAAGAAAATAAAGCTTGTGAAATGCATAAGTGTTTTGCATAGAACTCACATATAAGGGAATTTTAGTCATTACAAAGGGGAGAGGTTGCCAACCCAACCTCAATTGACGTTAGACAACAAGGCTAGTATCACAAATACAAGAGATTATCAAAGAACAATCAGATGGATGATCGGGATAGCCTACATTGTACACAAAATTAACCTTATTAACAGTTTCCAAAAAAATAATAATAAAATAAAAAACAATCCTATTAACTCTAAGGGTTTGTTCGCTATCATTTTATAAATGAGATTTTGTTGTTTGAAATGAAAATTAGTAAAAAATGCATTCGTCAAACATATTTTTTAATCCAAACAAGAAAAACAACTGTTTTTCACTTTTATTGAACAAAAACTAGAAATTTCATTTTTGATGTTTTCACTGTATTCCACTTCTGCTCTTGTTTTTATAAGTTGGGTAAGTGGCACGAGGGACTGGTTAAATGAATATGCTCTATTTATTAGAAAAAAAATTGTTAGAATTTTTAGATAATTTTTCAGGATATGGTTTCCATTTCTTGCTATTAGATGCATTTTACAATCCTAAAGGTATAAAAATCAATTTCTTGTTTTCAAATGAAAAACTGATATAACAAAAGACATTATCAACCAACCAAGTCCTAAATGAGCACAATTTCCTTCTAAATTTTCAAATCCCTCAAAGTTGTTCACACTATCCAGTGGCAGAGCCACTCTTGGGCTTCAATAAGCTACAGCTTACCCAAGTTTCTTGAAAAAAAAAAAAAAAAGAGTTGATTTTGTTTTATTTTATTTGTTAAAAAAACAATAATTTATAGCCCAATATAAAAAATTTAAGAAATTAAATATAAATTTGAGCTCTAAAATCTAAAATCAAAACCCAAAAATCCCAAACAATTTGTCTAAGTAACTAAAACTTTCATCCTGTCAGAAACTTAGCCCAGCCAAGATAAAGTTTCTGGCCCCCTTGACACTGTTAACTTAAGGAATGTACGTATGATATATAAAGAAGTAAATCAGTAATAAATGGAGAGGAAGAGAAGAAGGGATTGCACATTGTGACAGGATAATACATCAAATTTTAGCACGACAACGCCACTAATTTCATACATATTCACGTATAGGCTTAGAAGGAGGTTACCTGCTCTAGCTTTTTAGCATATTCTCTTCTGATGTCCAAAACTAATTCAACCGCAGCTGGGCTTACCAAGTCAGGAGAGATATCGGTTACACTTGCTGTTGCAAGAGCAGTAGTATTACTTCTCCCCATAGCCTAAACTTGTATAAACCAAAGAACAAGTTATGGACTTAAAATAAGTAGATCAATAATTCAGTATCATAAATTAAACAATTAATTGTTATGACAGTGGCAAATAAATAGGCTCCAGCGTGTGGTTTTTTGTTAACATCATCAAATGCACAGAAAATAATTAAGTCGTGTATGAGCCATTGATTAATTATAAATGAATGTTGACTAAAGTAAGTAAATCAAATGACTGATAACTAAGAAACTTAACTTATTACATCAGTACGGACTGAGGATAAAAGAACTAATTAATATATATATATATATATGCGCATACGCGTGCGCACACACACATGAGGTAGGAAAACGCTAGCCAAGACTACAGGTACACATAAGAAAACAAATTCTATGATTTTGATCAACTTCTTGAATCTCTCTTAATATCTGATTGCATATATAAGACTAATTTCCCCATCTAATTGCCAAAAACATGGATAGAAATTATTATGAACACTAATAAAAAATAATAATACATCTATCAAGAAGAATCTACTGCAAAGTGTGAATCCTGACATACTCAGTAAAACAATTAAAAAATAATCTTATCCTTGTCAGGAAGATTTTGCAGAACTTTAGAACAAATGCCAAAGAAAAATGTAGAATTCTTTCATTGAATATTGCATAGCATAAGATATACATGTCTGAAACATGTTGGCAAACTCATCATCAATCAAAAGTTTGATAGCCTTGAAGGCGTATGAAGTATGAACTTACAATTTGTAAGTCATTTTGGATGTCAGATATGGCGCGCCTGACCTCAGAGCGAACAGTTTCATATATACTTGCTGCAGAAGCGTCATTCTCTAGATTATCCCCTCCAAATGTCTGAAAGGTTCATTCCAAGGACAATTTATGATTGCCAATTAACAATTAGCTCTACTCATCTTGACAAAACTGAAAATCCATATATTTTTTCCAAGGGTTTGGCTAACTTACTCATTGGATAAGGTTATCCATCAATAACATCTCATGTTAGTTGTAAGGGTGGATATCGAAGAATATTCCGGAATTATTATTAATGATAACCTTACCCAACCACTAAGCTAGCGAAACTCCTTTTCCAAACCTCACCTTCATCGGTTCACAAACTGCTTTAATAGTTTTCTCCTCATCATCTGAACCTGTAAGCGTTCGAGACTAAAAGGAGAAAAATAATACAAAACACAATATCATTAAATGAAGCAAACAAATCCTCTTAACTAACAGAGTGATTTATAGTAAAATCAAACCTCTGGTCTTGATCTGGAGACGGATCGAGCACGGCGGCCAGTGTCAACCCTCGACAAGCTCCTTCCGATCCCCCCGGAAGGCTCGGCGTTTCTGGAGACGGAGCGGCCTCTTCTAGTAGCATCCTCCTCATCCTTGGAGTTGGAGGTGGTTGTTTGGTCATTGGTGGTGGAAAAGAGAGGGTTGTCTCTCTTGATCAAGAAGTCATTGGGCGAAATGTCCGAAGGACTGGTGGTGGTGGTTCTGGAGAAGGCACTCACACTTCTTGACCTTCGAGGAGCAGCTTTGGAATTTGTTGAATGTTGCTTGCTTTCTCTATCGGATGAATTGAATGGTTGGCCTCTTCGAGAAGAAGACTTGAATGCTGAAACTGCCATCTTTGATCTTCCAAGTTCACTTCGGAGAATGGAGTTGGCAACCTCGCCTCTGCAACTAGTAAGTGACGTGTTCAGTCTAGATTTAATTGGTTTTCATGATGATTTCATATAAATTTTGTCAGAATTTTATTTTGAAATGGTTGTACTTTTTACGCCAATTTAATTGGAACTGATTAAATTTTAAATGAAATTAGATGAATTTTTAATAAATATTATCCCTAAATTCATACTTAAATCATGATGTAATAAATAATATAATATTAATAATTTATTTATTATATCGTTTGAAAGTATATTTTTTAAAAAAAAAGACTTACTTTCTTCCAATATTTTAACAAGTGATTGCACAATTAACGCCTGGATTTAAGTAAAATTACAGTATAAAGTTCAATTAATTCCATAAACCTATCTTTACCCTCTGCTTTACTTATTCTTGGGGAAATGACTCTCATTTCTTCTAATTCAATTATTCTTTTTTTCTAACTTTTTGTTGTTATCTTTAACATCATCTAATTTTTCTTCTATAAGTTCTAATCTAGCAAATGTCTTTAATAATAGTTTAATAATTGTATTATTTTGACCTTGAATAATATTATTACTTTCTTTAGTAAATAGTCTATCAGTTAATCCTATAGATATCCTATCAGGTATTTATTGATCTAAGTCGTCTAGAGTTGTTTGCAAAATACTATTGATTCACTAACAAACTTTATAACTGCATTTGGCTGTTTTTGTAAACTTTTTTGTGTGTCTTTAATATTCTCTATTTCTAAATATAAGCTTTCTATTAGCCTTCTAATCTCTAGTTCTACAAGATTAGGAGCTTTAGTATCTATTAGGTTTATTAATTCCCCTTAGATTCTGTTTTTTTTAAATAGAAACAATATATTTCTACTTTCGTTAATTCGGCTAGACTTTTTAGTCCTCTAAAATTATAGAAAAATTACTAAAGAACTTACTTACAAATATATTACTTGGTTGCTCATACTTTCTCAAAAATTGTATGTAAAGATGTACGCAAGATGTTGGAGAGGTGAAGCCTTTTAATGGCTAAAAGGGAGACACATGGGTGGCAAATTTCAATTTGAGGTGTGTGTTAGTGACTTGGTCAATAACTTATGCTTAAAGAATTGTTTAAGCTTTCTTATACATGAAGTTCACTCTCGTTACAAATATTGAAATATTAAAACTTCATATTAAAGCAAATATATTTTCGCACCACTATACTTGCGCCGCTATTGTCTATGACCACCATGTTAATGACTATATAAAGGCATGAGTTTTAGTCATTTTAAAGCATCCCAAGTCCAAAGTCTCACGTCTCTTTTTTCTAATTCTTTCCTAAAATTTTAGAGAGATGTTATATTATAATTTTTAGTTTAGTAAAATTCTTCTAGTCTTAACTGATAAATGTTTCTTTTACATTGAGGGTTTTGCTATCTAAATCTCGTGTTCATCATTTTTATTTTATTATTTTCATTTTCTTTCAATAGTATTCTTGATTTCAGATTTATGTTATGATTAAAATAGTATCGGATCGTCATAATATAAAAGAAGGGAGGAGAAAATTTTTAGTTCTAAGAGACAACTGGGAAAGCAGCTTAGATGTGATTGCTTCTTTCATTTATTAAGAAGGATGCATATGTATATGCGTGTGCGCGCGCATATGCAAGTGGGCTGAGTTAACAAATAAGCTCAAATGAGAGACATGATAATTACAAAGGACAATTATTACTAGATAACCTCTCAAAGAAACATGTAAAAAAAAAACAATAATTTATATGAAATAGTAAAAATTCAAAAACATTAAAAATTCTTCATCAATATATAAAAGGAAAACAATAAAGATTCTTTGTCGACATTTAAAAGAAAAACAATAAAAATTCTTTGCCAACACTTTGCGTAAGAGCCCCAATCCAAGTGAATCCAAAAAATTAATTGAAATCTAGTTTATTGTAATTATTTTGGTTTTGCCCAAATTTTAGAAATAAAAGAGTATATAAACAAATATTCTCTTTGGATGCATTTTTAAAAGAACTTAAGAAAATGAGGTGAAAAAGGAAAAAAGTTATAGAGGTGAAAAAAGCAAATTTACAAATTGATAAATATAATGGGCCGTGTTCATTGAAAAAATTGAAATATACATATATATATATATATATACTCGCTCATTAATTATTAATCACATCTATATTAAAATAAACAAACTTCTCCAACAGCAATACCTATCCCTTTTTTTTTAAGAAAAAAAAAAAAAAAATTCTTCTCTCACAACCACCTCACTTTAACCTTATGTCTATATGTGTGTGTTAAGTAAACGTGTCTTTAAGTAAATCAAACACATGAAACCAAAGCAAAACAAATTGGAGAAGAGCATAACAAGCCGAAGAAGAAGAAGAAAAAAAAAGATAGAAAAAATAGGCAATAATTAAAGTTGATTTATGAGTTGATTTGGTATCCAATAAATTCAATTTCAAGTTTAATTTTCTGATATATTTTAAATAGATTTTTTGTTATTTTTAGTTGGGAAAAAACTCAAGAATAATTTAAGTGCTACTGGTTCCAAATAGAGTTTGACACCAAATTTGTGAGTGAATAATTTTATTTTAATTAAATTGATTGAATTATGTTTATTTATATTTCAAATTTTATTACGCATTGAAAATAAATTATTTGTTTAGATAATTAATTTTATAGATTATAAATTATATTTTATGATTGAAATGAGAATTGCAAGAAAAAAAATATTTGTTTATGTTTTGAGAAAAGTATCATTTAATATTATGTATATTTAGAAAAGATTTGAAAAATGAAAATAAAAATATTTTTAGATGATCAAGGTTGTACCATTCCCTCTAATGGTCAAACAGGTTTCACGTATGTAAGTCTAAGAGAGTTGCCCAGTACATGTATGACAGATGTCTAGGGAGTTATTGAGTTATCTAGTACGTGTATGACAGATATTATCCCTCGCTATGCGTGTATGTTGAGTATCTTCACCACGTATGATAGATTTCTCGAAGTACTAGTTGATATAGATTTTCGATTACAGATATTATATATTGAGTTTGATCAATATATAAATCATACTATTATAGAAATAATTTATATAGGAGTTATAGTTTTATTATAATATAAGAATGATCTATTATTATCATCAATATATTTAATTTTAACAGAAATATTTTAGGAAAGTATATCTACTTATTGGGCGTTAATGCTCACTCTTTTATAAAATCCATTTTTTTCAGATATCTGCTATTGAATTTGTAGATAATTGCATACTATGAGAAAGACCACATTGTGATGTCAAATATATTAATATTATAAATAATAGAAATATTTTACATCAGTATATATCATTTTTAATTTCACAGATTTTATAAATATATTTCAAGAATAGTTTTGGAAATGAAATATTTTTTTCCATGTATTTTATAAATATATTTTATACATTCAGTATATAAGTCAAACACGAAAAATGTAAAGATTTTTAATTTATTCAATTTATATTTATAAAGAAATTATGAAATTTATTATGATTTTTCTAAACAACTTTCATTAAATTCTAGACTTCAGTTAAAAATACTCCAATTTTCACTGGATCTTCTCGGATTCGAGAGAGAAGTTGAGATGGGTCCTTTCAATTGCTATCAGAGTAATGGTTTCAGATTCAAATACTTTTATTGTCACAAAGCATTCAATTTTCATTTTGTTAAAGATAAAGATATAATTTTATTATACATTATTATGACCAATTTCGCACAAAACCTGTAGAAGATATGGGTAAGTATTTATAGTTTAATGTTGATAGATTAAGTTAAAATTGATTTTGACATGAGTATGAGATATATCCATTATATGATTTTTATAAGAGAGTTATCATAGTGTTTAGCATTTTGAGTGTTTGGATAGCAATTGTTGATATATATATACTGTGGTGATAAACATATTGATTGGGTAATTAATGAATATGCCTAGAAGTTGTAGTTGTTCATGATATTTGAATTGTTTATGAATTAAGAATTAATATGAATATTTGATGATTGAGTTTTGATATGTTTAGATTATATGATTTTAATGTTTTGATCAAGTAGAATAAATATGGTGTTATTTTGTTTGATTACTATTTAGTACAAGTTGTAGAATTTGAAAATGTTGATACCATGAAGCCAAAAAAAAAAAAAAAATCATGGAATCAATTGGAAGGATAATATGTAAATGAGGTAGATCCTATGATTCAAGTTCTTGATATTTAGATAACCTTCTAATTGATGAATATGATAAGATGTGATTGAGTCATTGAATATAGACATAATTCCTTATTTTTTAATATAGATGGAATTTAAGGATTTAAGTCTCTTTTATAAAGATTTTGAGAGTTAAATATTACTCGTTATATAATATTTTGTTTTTAAGTGTTGATTTCAAGTTTATTGGTGATTACAAGGTAATTATAGATTCATACAAGGTTATGACATTAAGGTAATTTTGATGGACTTTAATTAAGTTTAGTAGTTAAAAATATTTTTGGTGGAATTTTTTTTTTATTAATATAGATCTTCATTTGTATTGGTGATAGTATATTGATTTTCATTAATGAATATTCGTTGTTCTAAGTTCCTTATGGTTTAATTTGATTGGTTATTTTAAATTTGTTTTGACAGAACCCTTCCCGAATCCCTCCTCTGGACTAGAGAAGAATCCCGTAGCACCCCGTCAGAACTCCAACGAACCCTAACTTTGGTTCGAAAAAATCTCTTCAGAGCACCGAAACTTTCTTTAAACTTCTTTTTAAACTCGTTTACTAGGTGGCAGGGGTACAAAATTTTCGTTTTTCAATATGCCGGATTTTCTAAACTATACCACCCTGCAAGTTTCAAATACAGTTTATAAAAACACTTTTATGAAATTCATTTCTCAACTTCCAGAGTCTCTGGCTCATTTTTCACAACACAACCACAACCAAATAATTAAAATAAAAAAACTGATTCATATAAAACTTTAATAAAACATTTTTAACTAATACATCCACAATTTCTTTAAAATACTTACAACTATATATATAAACATATACATGATCAAAATAACACCATATGTACATGTAGTAGGTATCGTCCTATACGTCCACCTGCATGTCTGACTGAACCTCATCGACCAGATGCAGGAGCTAGTCATCCAGCCGATGAGGTTCAGTCAGACGTGCAGGTGGACGTATAGGACGATACCTACTATATGTATATATGGTGTTATTTTGATCATGTATATGTTTATATATATAGTTGTAAGTATTTTAAAGAAATCGTGGATGTATTAGTTAAAAATGTTTTATTAAAGTTTTATATGAATCAGTTTTCTGATTTTAATTATTTGGTTGTGGTTGTGTTGTGAAAAATGAGCCGGAGGCTTTGGAAGTTGAGAAATAAATTTCATAGAAGTATTTTTATAAAATGTATTTGAAATTTGCAGGATGGCATAGTTTAAAAAACAGACGGCATACTGCCGGATTTTCAATAGAAAAGCGAAAATTTTGTACCCCTGCCACTTAGTAAACGAGTTTAAAAAGAATTTTAAAGAAGGTTTCAGTGCTCTGACGGGATTTCTTCGAACCAAAGTTAGGGTTCGTTGGAGTTCTGACGAGGTGCTACGGGATCTTTCTCGGGTCCAGAGGAGGGATTCGGGAAGGGTTCCGTCATGTTTGGCCATGGAAAGGGTGATAAAATTCTAAAAAAAATTTGATGAAGAATTTTTTATGTCATTATAAAGAATTATTATTAAAAAAAGTGATAACGTGAATTATTATTAGTCTTCTATAGTGAATTGAGACTAAAGTATCTTTCACTAAGGATTGTTTACTATATATTTGAATTTGGAGCTATTACTTATAAATGTTTATGTTTTATAATTTTGGTTGATGATATGAATTATGATGTTTTGAATATTTATGATTTGGAGTTTTTAGATGATTAAAATTCTAGAGTATAACATAAAATTTCATAATTACTCTTGGAAGTTGGGTAAAATTTTATAATTGTTTTGTGGTGTTTTAATGGAGTAAGTAGAGACATTTTAGTTAAGTATTAGAGTGCGCAGCGAAAGTATGATATTAAATCTTTTGTTTAAGAAAATTGATATTAGGTTTGAAATTGGGTTATGAAGTAGTAGATATGAACTTTGAGATAATTAGATGAAATTTATATGAATGTGATACAGTGTTGATGTCGTACGGTATGATCTTAAATGATTTATTTGTTGATGAAGAGTATATATGGAAATGATATAAAGGAAAATGATTATTATTCAGAATAATTATAAATATGATTATTTTGGAAGTGTACGAGTATGATCATTGATGAGATTTTAATTGAATTTTGTTTAATGGTTGTCTATTTAGGTGTTGTTATGAGCATTTTGACGATCATAAAAAATAAGCTGAAAAAGGCTCAATAATGAGTCCAGCATGTTATTTTATGAGAATAAGTCCAAGAGGTTGGTCAATTAGTCAAAGGTCAAAAGAAGGAATATGTGGTCGTTTCTTAGCCTAAGAACCCGAGCACATCTGATCGTATGGCTGATCGTTTTGATTACTGAATGACTAACGTATCATATGAACATATGTCTGATCGCGTGAGGGTCTGACCGCCTGTTATAACGCTAAGCTAATCTGGTCGTGATCAAAAACTGTTCGATAGTATTCTTCAAAGACTATTGGAACGATCAAGAGGTCTTCTTATATGATCACTAGGTGTAGGGGCAAATCATTTGGATAATCTGCTCGCTGGGTGCAATATCTGATCGCTTGAGTAGTCTGTCTGCTCAAGGTGCTCGTTAAATTTGACCAGTTGACCTTTTAGAAAGTATAATCAGTTTGATTCAGGAAATGAGTCAACTTGCCTATTTTCATGTAAATTGAATCACGACATTCTCGGTAATTGTTGTAGATACGGTGAAGACAATCTTGAGAGATATTATTTGAATTAATGTGTATTATTTTTTGTCTTATCTGTAAGATTTTTAAACCTATTCAAATTATAATATCTCCTCTATAAACAGGAGATGAAATTCATTGTAAAAGACAATTAAAAGAAATATATACTGTTACTCTAACAAAATAAGGGTGACAGTCGTGAACGTAAGTCTTTACTTTACCGAACCACGTGAAAAATCATTGTGTCCTGCTTGTTTTGATTCTGGTAGTTCCTGTTTTGTCTGTTAGTGGTTGTTTCGCAGGTATTGGGCTTAAAGAATCGGGTTGACCAAAATTAAGTATCAACATGTGTTAATTGTTATGGTTTTATATATTATATATGAGGAAATTTATAGAATATTTTATCAAGATACAATTATCATTATTGAAGAATTTTGTTAATGATTGTTTATATAGGTGTGAAATGTTGTAATGTTGAATATACAATTTTATGTATGTGGAAAAATTAGAGATTTATTTAGAATAAAATTATTATGACTATTGATGAGAAAATAAAAGCAACAATTTTAGAGTAAGATATCTTGAGTTGAGATGATTCGTAAATTTTGAGGATTTCATAAGGAGGGATGATTTCTAAAGTCCCAATTCAAGTGGACTTAAGAGATTATTTGAAATTTAATTTATTATTATTAATTTGGTTCTACCCAAATTTTAGAATAAAATAATATATGGACAGATATCATCTTTGAGAACATTTTTAAAAGAATTTAAGAAAATGAAGTATAAAAGGAAAAAGATCATTCGGGTACAAAATACATATATATATATATATATATAAAAGGTTAGTGTAGGGCAATTTTGAGAGAAGACATTTTTTAAAAAAAAAAAAAAAAAAATGGGGCAGGTATTGGCGTGGGAGAAGTTTGTTTATTTTAATATAGATGTGATCAATAATTAAGGAGCTAGTGTGTGTGTCAGTGTGTGTCTATATATATATATATATATATATATATATATGTCTTAAGTAATTCAAACACATGAAACCAAATAAAAACAAATAGCAGAAGAACATAACAAGCTAAAGAAGAAGAGAAGTGAAAAAAAAAATGACAAAGAAAATAGGAAATAATTGAAGCTGATTTTTGGGTTAATTTGGTATGCAATAAATTTAATTTCAAATTTAATTTTTCGATTTTTTTTAATAGATTCTAAATAGGTTTTTTTTTGTGGAAAATAACTTAAAGATAATTTAGGTGCTAGTGGTTTCAAATAGAACTTGATACCAAATTTGTGAGAGGATAGTTTTATTTTAATTAAATTGATTGAATTATGTTTAGTTATATTTCAATTTTTATTATATATTGAAAATAAATTATTTATTTAGTTAATTGATTTTATAGATTATAAATTATATTTTATGATTGAAATGAGAATTGCAAGAAAAAATATTTGTTTATGTTTCGAGAAAAGTATTATTTAATATTATGTATATTCAGAAAAAATTTAAAAAATAAAATTAAAAATATTTTCAGAACACTGAGGTTGTACCATTCTCTTTAATGGTCAAGCAGACTTCACGTGTGTAAGTTCAAGAGAGTCGCTCTGCACGTGTATGACATATATCTGGGGAATCATTAAGTAGCCCAGCACGCATATAATAGATATTATCATTCACTTTGTATGTGTGTTAAGTATCTCCACTACGTATGATAGATTTCTTTGGGTACTAGTTAGTGTACAATCTCAATTACAAATATTGCATACTAAGTTTGATCAATATAGATGGAGATTTACAAAACATTAGGTTTATATAAAAATATTTCAAAAAAGTTTTATAAATTATATTATTATAGAAATAATTTATATAGAAGTTACAGTTTTATTATGATATAAGAATAATCTATTATTATCAGCAATATGTTTAATTTTAATAGAAATATTTTAGGAAAGAATATCCACTCACTGAGCGTTAGTACTCATTTTCCTATAAAACTCATTTTTTTTTAGATATCCGCTACAAAATTGTACAGATAATTGCATACTATGAGAAGAGCCACGTGGTTATGTCGAATGCTTAATATTATAAATAATATAAATATTGTACATCAATGTATATTATTTTTAATTTAATAGATCTTGTAAATGTATTTTAAGAATAGTTTTGAAAATAAAATATCTTTTGTATATATTTTATGAATATATTTTATATATTCAGTATATAGGTCTAACACAAAAAATGTAAACATTTTTAATTTGTTCAATTTATATTTACAGAGACATTATGAAATTTATTATAATTTTTTAAACGATTTTCATTAAATCCTAAACTTCAATAAAAAATACTTCAATTTTCACGGGATCCTCTCGAACTCGAGAGAGAAGTCAGGATGAGTCCTTTCACTTTTGTCTTCTAACTATGATAAGTTTGAGTGCTTCCAAGGGTTCAAATTTTGATAAGTTTCATTATCAAATCGTTCATCTACTTATTCCATTATGTTGTCTTCAGTTAAAAAATAATATATTAGTCTAGATAAAAAATAAGCTAGATCATTTTGTATGTACAAATGGAAAGAATTTAAAGAGTTTATTATTCCTAAAATTTCTAGTTCTGTACCAGACTTTCTACTTTTTGGTTCTTCATAAAATTTTTCTCTTGTATACGTTGCTATTTCTTCTTCTTTACATGAACTGTCTTTAGTGGGTTTTGTAGTAAAACCCTGCCCATCCATTACTATTGGCATCAGTTTGAATAATTTTATAATATTTATCTATAGGCAGAGTTATGGGATTTAAATTTTTTACAATATCTTTTATCTTTTTTACTAATTTTATGTCTTCTGAATTAAAATATTTTTGACCATTTTTACTTAATTTTTAAAATGAAGGTCTTACTAAAGTGCTTAAATTAAGAATAAATTTTCTATTATAATTTAATAATCCTAAAACTTTTTGTAATTCTTTTGTTTTTTCTATTTTATCATATTTTTGTTACCATATGC
Source organism: Dimocarpus longan (assembly GCA_022984855.1). Taxonomy (NCBI): domain Eukaryota; kingdom Viridiplantae; phylum Streptophyta; class Magnoliopsida; order Sapindales; family Sapindaceae; genus Dimocarpus; species Dimocarpus longan. The sequence continues at coordinate 20,470,211 of CM041015.1, read as the reverse complement.
TTTTGTAACTCTATTTTTCCTTTATCTATTACTAATCCTAAAAATTCTATTTTTTGCTTGAACAATTCTGTCTTTTTCTTTGAAATTATTATATATATCTAGAACTTTATGTATATGGAATGTATGGTTGAATTTATTATGACTAAACACCAGAATATCATCTATATAAAACTACACAGAAATGAGAGTCTGTAAAAGCATCATGTTCATGTTAATCCTTTTTTTTTTTTTAAAGAAAAACAAATTTGCATGTTAATGGTGGAAATAAATTAAGAGAGAAGAAATTGTTGTGTTGTTTTAGAGAGAAGTCATATAAGCAACAGGGAATTTAGGTGTGTGTGAGAAAGAAAGAAATAATTTAGATTTAAATAGATTTAGGTAAGAAAATCTAAGAGAGAAGGGAGAGCATAAAATTAATTAATAGGGGGAAAAAAAAGGAAAAATGAATAATAAACATATTAATTCCATGTCATCCAAATGTTCATAAATTCATGGGCTACCAAATCATGTCAAATATTGTGTCAAAAATTATACCTCTCGATCCCTCCTGATATATATATAATATTTCTTTAAAAAATTGCTCATTATAATAATGATTTAATAGTTCATCTTATCAGATGGTTGTTTTCTATTATGAAAAGGGAGGAGTTTGCTACTGCTTGTGTAGTTACCTGGTGCATTTGGGGAGATTGCAACTCTTTTATTCATAGCAACATGACCCGGTTTGCAAAGGCTTTATTGGAATGGACGGCCAGCTTTTTTGCTGAATTTCTGAATACTCGTAATGCTATGAGGACTAGAGAGGAGGTGAATAAAGCCAACAGTCCTTCTGGGTGGGTTCCCTCTCCTATCGAGGAGCTCAAATCGAACATAGATGCGGCAGTCCGTCCGTGTTCAATCCAATGAATGGCGGCCGTCATCCGAGCTAGTAATGGCATGGGCAAGGCTGCACTGTCAAAGCCCTTTACAGGTAAATTTTCAGCAGAAGTGGGGGAATTCTTAGCTCTTAAAGAGGGGCTGCTTCTGCCTAAGTGTTGCAACCTTCAAGTCCAATGGGTAGAATGTGATACTTCAAACGTCATTGCCAAAGCACAATATAAAGCTGGATCCTTAGGGGTTTGTTGTCTTTTAGCTGATGATAGTAGGGCTATTATGAGCTTGTTGGGGTTGTTAATTGCCAGGTGATTCTTCGCTTCAGGAATTTGACGTCAATTTTCTTAAATAATGCTAGACATCACAAGTCTATATTCAACTTTGTAATGTGTTAAAAGATTAATTCACTTACCACAGGTCATAAAATAAGTTAAAATATGAGTTCAGATGTCCAGCACTATTCTTTTTTTTTTTTTTATATAATTTAAATACTCTTATCATGAATAATAAGTCCAAACAGAAGTTGAACACCATCTTAATTTAATTTCTTACCATACAACATATATACATACAATAAAATTTTGGGGGCCCCCAAAATTCTTAAGCTGCCAAAGAAACATTGCCAGGCTCTTCGTCAGGTTCAGGCTCTGTAGCTGAGATTAAAGAAGCGGATTGAATCTTTCCAGCATACTCTAATCGCATCAGAATAACACCCCTGTAAAAGAACGTTAAAAATACCATTATCTTTTAAAAAATGCGAATATTTAATATTTGAACTTATCAATTTCAAGCTAATTAATTGTTATGATTCAAGTTTGCGGAAGTTATTGGAAGTAAATTGGTTTGGGTTTTCTTCTTGATTGCTATCCTAATAAATACCCAAAATATTACTGAATATCTAGTTGTATAAATTCCCAATTCAGCTGACAAAATTCAGGTGAAATATCACTCATAACAAGGTGGTGGTTGTGACAAATTGATAATCGCCAGAACCAAAAACACACTGTTAATGATTGAATGTGGGAATCGTCACCACCAGGTGCAAAACTACTTTTCCACTCAATCCTAAGCAAAAACGTTGCATATTCATCTAAATGCACCAAAGCATATACAATAAGAGACATTAGTACCTCGCATAACGAGACTGAATTGAAATATCCCGAACTTTAATTCTGTTAACTGTTCCACTTTGGCTTACTAGAACCACTTGCTCATCACTTTCACCATCTTCTACAAGGGGAGATGGGGATACACAGAAAAAAAGAGTAATTACAACTAACATTATTGAGAGGTTTGACAAAAACTAATATAAGGAGAATACTGCATCCAACTTGATGAATATGTAAAACATAAAATTACCTGCCAGAGAGAAACCAACTACAAAGACGGCTGCCAACCGATCCTCAGATGCAAACTGAAAATCAGCAAGCAAAATCAATGTCGGGCTAAAGAAAACACCTCTGGCAAAAGTGCAATAGTCTTATGTTTAACATCAAGAACTCGATACCTTATAACCTATTAAACCAACTCTATTCAAAGGCAATTGTCGAAAGGTGCTCAAAGGAACCCGCTTTCCATACCCACTTTCAGACACAAACAACAACCATGGACCATCAGAACCCTTCACACTGTAAAAATAAAAAGAAAAATTAAGTGTACATATAATGAAATTCATAAAATAATTCAAGAGTTGCAATAGACTCCACATTCCATGGGTGAAAGCAAGAGGGATAAAAAAAAAAAAAAAAACTAATTGATATTTACACAAACAAGGATGAAGATGAAAAAGAGTTACTATAAATGCCCAAAGACATAATTTATCATTTTTTTTTTCTTCTCATACAATCCAGATTAGAAATGATTATAAGTTGGTCACCATCTATCTTATGGAAACTCAGACATGACACAGTTCATTGTTGCCCATGGAATACCATACCATATCAAAATCACAAACATCTCTGATCTCACTAACTGTACCACTGCTGGCCAGAATTCGAGTACCATAAGAAAAATGGTCAGAATAACACAGTAAATATTTTAAACCTATGGCTAATAACAAAGTTAAGGACATAAATAAAATATGACACTTGCTCTGGGATAACAAAAAAACAAGGTTTACTAAATTACTTTCTCTGGGGATTGCTTGAAACTGCCTCCAAACCTTTCCGTATCGCTGCTGGTATTATGTCCATACTTGCCACCTTGGCCCCTTCTTTTAGTCTCATGGCCACAGCACCCCTGGTATTTCTGCCTAGTGATCGAATCTGCAATCACATTAATGGAAAAAAGTATAATTAGATAGCAATACATGGTAAAATATCCCGGCACTAGATCAAAATGCAACTTGAGCCCCTGGCAGGTTTCACTGTCAATCATATAGGAGATTAAGAAGGCATTCATAGTGAAAAGATGGTGACAATCATTATTGCAGCATCCATAAAATATAAAAGAATTACATCTCATGCTCCTGCTTTCAACAAGAAAAGGAATGTCTCAATGAACCAAGTACTGTGCATATATAGCTGGCACCACATAGTTCTACAAATCACCACAGTATGTCTATGCCTGGATGCAATAATAATAATAATAATAATAATAATAAAGACACCAAACAGCACTATAAGGCAATGAATAAAAATTTATTTTGCATTTGTTCAATTAGGTAAAAATGAAACAGTTCCCACAAGAAAAGCATGAAATAATTGGCACCAAACTGCCATAGTAAAAGTCAAAATGCTATAATAGTAAAGACAGAATAATTACATTTTATGTTTGATATAGTGTGAGATTGATCGATACAAAATTAGATTAAATTAATATCTGAATAAAATAAAATCATTTTAACTCAATTCCTATAGAAAATAAAATTATTTAAAAATTAAAATATATTTGGTTAATATAAATTTTCAATAAAATCAAATATTTTTATTATTTTTTAAAATAAATAAAACTATTTAAATTCACTTTAAATAAAATAATATTTCTTTTTAATTGATATTAAAATATTTTAATAAAATATATTAAATTAATACTTAAACATATTTAAATATTTTATATAATTTAAATAAATAAATAAGAAATGGCATCCCCTGTGGTGGGACTCATTAATCCCGCCAAAACAGAATAAATAAGTTAAACAGGTCGAGTCCCCTGTAGACAAACATCAAATTGCATTAAAATTTGTCCAATCTCATTCTAGTTCGGAGTACCAATCGCCACCTGAAGGATCTCAATGCAAGCATAATCAGTGGGGATATTTTCCCAACAGCAAGTAGATGAAAGAACTATGGAAAGATGAGGGCAGCTCTTAAAGAAAACTTGCTCTTGATAATAAAGCAAAAGGCTGAAATACTTGCACGCCCAGCAAAGGAACTGAGGCCTGGCCTTTAAAGGATAATTATGTGACAGACACATCTATAAGTACTGAAGAAGCTTCTTACCCTATGACGGACTTAAGGATGATTTCTAATTCTTAAAAATGTCTGCTCTAACAATCTGAAGATAAACAGTCAAATGCTAATAAAATTATCTCCGTTAAAGGTTTTCTCACTGCACTATGCACTCTACCTTGCCACCTACACCCATATACAACTCATTGGGATAAATTTGAAATGAGGCAAAAGGTAAGGAAAGAGTCTTTATTTACTTATGTTCCAGTTCAAGCTACTGCATGTCCCTAGGTAAATCTTGGCATATTCCTCATATTGGGGTCATATAGGCTTTCAAAAAGCATTTATAAGTAGGAGAAGAAAAGTAAGATCATAAAATTAACTTACAATGTCACAAGAACTTAAAATAACCATTCCATTTTGAGAAGCCATTGCCACAAGATCATCATTTGTGCAACAACGAACCCACTTTAGCTCATCACCAGGAACCTAGCAAAATAGTGTACAAGGACAAAGAAAAGTTACTTTTGGAAAATTGGCAAACCCAATTGAATGCAAAATTGAAGAGGACAAACCAATTGAATAGCTATGATTCCTGTTGACCGTATCGCAGAGAATAAATTCAAAGGCACTTTCTTGATGTAGCCGTTAACTGTAAGCATTACTAGAAACTGCTCTCCAGTAAAGTCACTCACAGGAATGATGGATGTTATTCTCTCACCATCAGATAAAGATAAGATCTGTCCCCAGCATGAAATCGTTAAGGGAACATTAATTTATGACAAAATAATTACTAGTGAAGAAATTACTAAAAAAGTGAGCACCTGAACCAGTGGCGTTCCAGCCGCAGTTCGCGAGCATTCAGGTATTTTATATGCACGAGCTGAGTACACAATTCCCTTATCACTGCGGAAGAGATTTTCCAGTAATGCAATTATGGTTAGTCATGGAATTTGGCATCACCCAGGCTAAAGAGACTCACTGAGTTCACTTTTACACGATTTACTATATAATATTCAACTACCTAATCTCCACTAGGTAAATCTTTTGAACCAGGATTAAATAGGTGAAAATAATTAAAAATGTGCCCAGTGAATTCATTTTTGGCCCAAAAACAATGTCATTTGTTTTTAGCCCGAACAAAAAACATCAATCGTTTTTAGTCCATTTTGAATCTACCAAAAATTTCACGTACGTAAAATGTAACCTAATTGAGATGTTTAGCGAAATCATGGGTTAAAAAAGATTAAAATTTTGCCTGAAGCTGAAAACAAATAACTTCTCTTTTGGGCCGAAAACGAATTTTTCTTTTCAAATTTAACTAAAAGTGTATTTGTCCCATTTAAAGCCCTTTCATACAATAATTATAATAACAATTATGTGGACCATTTGCTTAACATACTATGAATAATTGAGATTAGATCGAATAGATACTATTTTCCATACGCGTTAGTTTAATTTGTTAGCATTGACCCTCATCGTTCACACAGGCACACACACAGACATATATATATATATATATATGCATTTAAATATAGTCCTCAAGACAAACATGAGAAATCTCACTCACACACACACACACACACACACATTTAAATATAATCCTCGAGACAAACATGAGAAATCTCTTATATAAGGATTCGTAACGGTCCACACACACATACATTTAAATATAGTCCTCAAGACAAATGTGAGAAATCTCTCACATGCTCACACACACACACACGCACACACACACATTTAAATATAACAAGGATTCGTAACAGCCCACATAGACACACATATACATAATTTTATGCATTTAAATAGTCCTCGAGACAAATGTGAGAAATCTCTTATACAAGGATTTGTAATGACCTTGATACGATTAAATGAATATATTCACACATACATATGTACATGCACTAATAGGATAATTTTATGCATTTAAGTAGTCCTCGAGACAAAATTTTATGCATTTAAATACATACATACATACATGCACTAATAGGATAATTATACACACACACACACATATACATACATACACTAATAGGATAATTTTATGCATTTAAATATAATCCTCGAGACAAAATTTTATGCATTTATATAGATACATATGTACATGCACTGATAGGATAATTTTATGCATTTAAATATAGTCCTTGAGATAAAATTTTATGCATTTAAATATAATCCTCGAGACAAACGTAAGAAATCTCTTATATAAGGATTTGCAACAGCCTTGACTAAATTAAATGAATATATTCACACACACACACATACCAACATACATACATGCATCCATGCACTAATAGGATAATTTTATGTATTTAAATATAGTTCCTCGAGACAAATATGAGAAATCTCTCATATAAAGATTTGTAATGGCCTTGATAAAAATAAATGAATATATATTTTATAAATGATAGAATGAAATATAAATTAAAAAATTTAGAAAATATTGTGCATTAGAATTTCTTTTTTCAGACTTCTCTAGCATAAGACATTAAGTAGTGAGACAGACAAAAAGTGATACCTGAAGTACAAGACATGATCATGTGACCGACAGACTATAAAGTCAGACATTGTATCATTGACTCTCAATTTGCCAACCGATTTGCCTATTGTTCCACGGTTTTGAAGATTGAAGGTGTTAGGCTTCATCCGCTTAACATAACCCTTTTCACTAATCGCCTGAAATTTACACATCAGATATAGAGCAAGATTAGTATTTTGAAGCCCTATGTGAGATGGCTCAATATGGTGCAAAATATAATTTGCACAATAGACCAGGCAGTCTGTGAAAATGTTAATATTTATTAGGTTACGTACCAAAAGTATCTCTTCATTTGGAATAACATCTATGTCTTCAAGTAGACCACTATCAGAGTCCTCTAGCATTGAACGTCTTGGACTTGAAAACTTGTTTTTTAGCTCAATCGCTTCTTGTTCAATTAACTAGAAAGTAAACGCAGGCAAGGATTAGTGGATTATTAAAACTATATTTATACACACACACACACACACACAAAGAGTGAGCTTCAATTTCCAAGCACCATTTTCAGGAAGCGGAGGGAAAAGAGAAGAAATTGGAAAAAAAAAAGAAAAAGATGAAGACAGCTTGCAATGACAATAGGAATTTATGAAGAAGCAATCAGAAGAAACGTCATTTTTTTTTTGGATGGGCAAAAGTCCTATGGCTGCAAGTCCTCAGAAAGCAACAAAACTTGTTTAGCATTTCTTGATCAAGTAATCACAACCAAGAAATCTTGTCAGTCACCAAGCAGTTAAGAAGAGTTATTAGTTATTACAAAAACAAATTATATCAAAAGGGTACTTGAACCTGATATGTGAGAGATCATCCTTATGTATCAAATTATGAAAAGCCTATAATCTAGAAAGCAACAACTAAAAGTACGGGGCATTAGTTGGATCCGTTGCAAGGATTAAGGAGAAGTATTATGAAACATAAAACAATTGGAGAAGAGGCAGATATTTTACAGACAATAAGCTTACATAATTGATCAGCTCTATGTCTTTTTGGTGATTATATATAAATAATAAGGTAATCAAAGAGATAACCAGCAATAAATTTTACTGACTGGAAAAAGTGAGAATTCTGATATCAGAGCTCAAGCAAAATAGTGTAAAAATTCCTGATAATAAGAATAAATGGATCACAATCAGTCTCAAACTGGAGCACCTCAAACGACAGCAAAAAGGACCAAGATGAGAAACAATAACTAAATATAGATAAGCTACCAAACACCCAAAATAATATACACCATCAATTTTGCATAAAAATCAGCTCGAAGCTGCTATGTCTGTCATAACTGACACTGTGAAATGCTAGCCAATCCATAACATCAGTTCAACTCAAAAGGTAACTTTTTTTAGATGAACAAATGGCAGAAAAATAGTATTCAACATCAACACAATTTAGAAGTGAATGTCGGAATATTAGGTAAAGTAGTTAAACAAGACATGGAATGAAAAGGATACAGTTACAGTTTTCTCAGGTCATGCGATTGTCCATGATATAATACGGGATATTAAACCGACCCAACACCAAAAAAGACTTTAAAACATAAAAAATTGAACAGATATTTGACTTAAAAGTGCAAATGCTTTGTTTTAAACCAAGCTTTCCTGATTGAATTGAGGTAAAAAAAAAGTCCACACAGGAATGACAATGGGTGCCTGCCCAAATTCATATATAAACCCAAGTTAGTTTATAATCATCAGGCCAAACTTTGACTAGCCCAAGAGTGATATTCTCTATCTCATCCCAAGGCAAAGCAACACTAACTATATTATCAACCGGAATCACAACCATTTTAATCCCATTTTAATATCTAAAACAAACAACTATGAGCTTTTACAAGACTTGAAGTATTGACCAAAATGCAGTTTCATATTTGTAACACTAGAAACACAAGCAACGCAAAAAAGAAAAAGCAATGACCTAGAATATTTAACTCAAACCAATAAGGCATCACAAGACATACCCAACTCCTCACTAAAGATGGACAGCTTAAATCAATGCATATCTCATGAAGTTAACAACAATAGCATGAGCATCAATTAAAGATGGACAAACTCATAGTTTTAAAAGGCGCGCCTAGGCGCGTGCCTAGGCTCCGAGCGCGGCGAGGCGCTGCTCCGGCGCCCGGACGCCGGCCAGGCGCGGCGATCTGGACGAGGCGTGCGCCCGACGCGCCTAGTCGCAGAAGACCCAGGCGCGCCTAGGGGCGCCTGGGCAGGGATGCCTGATATAAATATCAGGCCCCAGTTTTTTTCCTTTTTTTGCCCTACCAGACCCTCTCCCTCTCTACCCTAACCCTCAAGCCACCGACTCTGACTTCCTGCGCCGGCCGACAGCCGTCCAGCCTCATCCCATCGTCGATGACTATCCTCCCTTCTTCTCTCATCTGTTTCGGCTTCTTCAGCACTGTCTCTCTCGAACCCGACCCGGAAGCTGCCGATTCCTCTTCTAGCCACCCTCCAGCTGCCGTCCGACCGCCGATCAGCCTCATCCCGCCGCCGGTAACTGTCCTCTCTTCTTCTCTCATCAATTTCAGCTTCTTCAACACACACTCTCTCTCTACCCGCCGCCGATTCTATCTTCCAGTTGCCTTTCAGTCACCGTCCGATAGCCGATCAGTCTCATCTCGCCGCCGGTGACTGTCCTCTCATCAGTTTCAGTTGAAAATGAACTCAAGTAAGTCTTCAACATCAGTTTCAGTTTTAGTGTCTTCAGTATGTTTCTGTTTCAGTTTCAGACTTTCGTGTCTTCAGTATGTTTCTGTTCAGTGTCTTCAGTTTCAGTATGATTGTATGTTTGGGTTTCTTCAGCATGATTGTATGGGCTGTTTTCAACACGAAGCGTTGCTTGGATGATATATTTTATGGGCTGTTTTTATTGTTGATTCTCAAACGTAATTGGAGTGTATTGTGTATGCTTGGATGATGTATTTTGCAGGAGTTGGAGAGCCTAGCTATAGGTTTAGATCAAAATCAGGTTCTTCATCAAGGCAGCCAACAAAAACAAGCCAACCGATTGTTAAGGAAGAAGAGGAATATCAAGAGTTAGATGCAGAAGAAGAAGAGAGAGAGGGAGAAGGATTTCCAGAGGAAGGAGATGAAGAGATAGGAGAGGAGGATGATGATTTTGATGATGACTTGGAGGATGCGATTGATTGAATACTATGAACGAACTTTTTTTGTGACTAGTGCTAGTCACTAGTTTTTGTTTGCATAATTGCATTTTAGTGATGTTGTTTGTCTAGAGTAGGAAACTTAGTTATTGACTTAGTTTTTAGTTGAACTTCGATGATTTTTGTTGTTTGCCTAGGGTACTTAGTTGTTGAACTTTGATGATGATAATGATTTTGATTATAATTAATGATTTCATGTTTATTTTGTTGAATTTTATTTTATTATTGTTGGTTATTTATGAATTTATAATATTTTGAGTTTTTTTTTATAAACTTGCGCCTTGCGCCTCCGGCTCCACAGCCCCTTTGCGTCTCAGTGCGCCTTGCGCCTTTTAAAACTATGGACAAACTGAAATGATTAATAACATGTCATAATTACTACGTTAAATCTTATTGACGATAACTTCCAAGAGTCAATAGGCATCAAAGCAGCATCAGAACGAGACCAACTTGACAGAGCTTTGAGCAAATGCATCAGGTAAATCATAAAATCAAAACCATTTACCTACTAAATTTGAAAAGAAATCAACATGAGAAAACGTTAAAAATAAAGGTGACTCTCTCTATCTAGAATGAGAAATAACATATAAATATAAGTTTGCCAAAATACCATATCAATAACACTAAGAAAACTTTTTTGGAGTAAAAACCAATACAATCAGGCCTTTACTTGATATTTGTTACCTGCAGTATGTTTTTCCTGCTGGACAATAATTCTTCCAACTTCAAAATTTGTTCCGTCAAATTCTTACTCTCGTCAGCAAACTTCTTGCTCTGAATGAGTATAAAATGTCCTTTAGATGATCATATAAATTGCAAAAACCATACTTCATGAAATTCCATCAAGCAAACATAAAATCAATTATGAATGGCAGGATTAAGATGCACCTCAAGCATGGTAAGTCGTCTCAGGTTCATGTCCAATATAGCTTCAGCTTGTTTCACAGAGAGGTTGAATTCTGCATTAAAGAATGTTGTTTCTCATCAGAAAAAAAAAAAGAAAAAATTTCTGCAACAAAGATGAAAAACAAAAGTTCATTCACTTAATTAATATTGAACAAATCAATTGTATGTTTTTATTCTTCTCCACAAGGAGGGATTATATAGAAGAATTACAAAATAGGAAAGAGTCCTAATCTAGGAAAGAAAACAATTTACAATCCCTATAATTAAGCTAATTGTCAACTATACAATCTTTACAATTAATTGGTTATATTCTAACACTCCCCCTCAAGTTGGTGCATAGATATCACTCATGCCTAACTTGCTAATTGAATCATGAAAGTTCCTTCCATTAATCGCCTTTGTGAGGATATCTACGAGCTGATCCTTACTTGGTATATATGGAAGCTTAATTATTTTTTCTTCTATCTTCTCTTTGATGAAAAATCGATCAATTTCCACATGTTTGGTACGATCATGTTGGACAGGATTATTGGCAATCTGAACCGAGGCTTTATTATCACAATATAGCTTCATGTTACCTTTTGGATGAAACCCCAAATCTCCCAACAAGTTCTTCAACCACAACAATTCAGTAATTCCTTGGGCAATCCCACGGAATTCTGCCTCAGCACTAGATCGCGACACTACGGTCTGTTTCTTACTCCTCCAAGTGACTAGGTTACCTCCTACAAAGGTGAAATAACCAGAAGTAGATCTCTAATCACTAACATTCCCAGCCCAATCAGCATCCGTGTATCCCTCAATATCCAAATGTCCATTTTTAGAAAACATTAATCCTTTGCCAGAAGCTCCTTTTAAGTATCTCAGAATCCGAAGGACTGTATCCATGTGACTCCCAGTGGGAGCGTGCATAAATTGCCTTACCACACTCACTGCATATGCAATATCAAAACGAGTATGTGATAAGTAGATAAGTTTACCAACAAGCCTTTGATATCTTTCTTTATTTGCTGGGATTTGATTAGGGTGATCTGGACATTCACATAACTTGGATTTTGATCTATAGGAGTATCTGCTAGTTTGCTAGCAAGCAACCCAGTTTTTGTAAGTAGATCAAGAACATACTTTCTCTGACTGAGGAAAATCCCATGTTTTGATCGGGCTACCTTGATTCCTAAAAAATACCTTGAGATCCCTAGGTCTTTCATTTCGAACTCTGTGGCCAAGTGACTTTGGAGATTAGTCATCTCCAGATTATCATTTCTTGTAACAATCATATCGTCCACATAGACGATCAGTATAGTGATTTTGTCACCCTTACGTTTGAAAAATAAGATGTGATCGGAGTTACTCTACTGATATCCGAATTTCCTCATGGAAGTATTGAGTCGTCCGAACCAAGCTCTAGGTGATTGTTTTAATCCGTAAAGAGCCTTTTTTAGTTTACAAACTTTACCAGTTTTAGAATCGAGATCCGAGAGAAGATCCATATAAACTTCTTCACTGAGTTCCCCATGTAGAAATGCATTCTTTACATCAAACTGTTTTAATGGTCACTCCGGATTAGCTGCTAGTGAGAGAAGTACTCTAACCATGTTTAATTTTGCTACCGGGGCAAAAGTTTCCTAGTAGTCAACTCCGTAAGTCTGAGTGTACCCTTTAGCAACCAACCTAGCCTTGTACCTTTCAATCGAGCCATCTGCCTTGTGTTTGATGGTATAGACCTATCGACATCCAATAGCCTTCTTCCCTTTAGGTAGATCTACTATTTCCGAGGTACAATTTTTCTGTAAAGCTTTCATCTCCTCATCCATGGCTCGGACCCAATTCTAGTCTGTCAATGCATCCTGCAATTTACTAGGAATAGATACAAAGGATAATTGATGTGCAAAAGTTTTAAATGTTTCAGATAGTCTATGACTTGAGGTGTAATCAGAAATAGAGTAAAGGGTTTTAATATTTGCTGGAGGTCGCTCAAGGGAAAAACCAAACCTTATAGATGGTCTATGTTCTCGACTAGGATATCGTCTAATAGATAGACTGCGGTCAAGATCTGTATGATTTTCATTGGATAAGTCATTAGATAAAGTGAAAGGTTCAAGAGTTACCTCGGGAGCATTTTCAACCTCAGAGTTTGATTGACGAACTGATGATGGAGAAGAGGAAGGTTGTACTACCTGTATGAGAACTGAACCCCCCTATTTCTCTTTCCCTTTATTTCGCCTTTCATACACTCTCAAGGTTGGTTCTGTCTTTTCTGTGAGACTATCAGGAATCTCATTTTCAGAAGATAGATTTTCTTCCTAAAAAAATTTGACTTCTCAGCCTAATGGGTATGACAGTGTCAGTTTTAGGAGACTTCTCTTCATAGTTCGGATTCTCCCCCTGAAGAGAAGTCTCAGAGGTTAAATATGTCTCATCTTCCCAGAACGCAACATCCAGTGACACAAATACCTTACGAGAAGGAGGATGATAACATTTGTACCCTTTTTGTGAACTAGAATACCCTATAAAAACACACTTTAGAGCACGTGGGTCTAACTTTCCTCTATGAGGAGTATGCATATGTACATATACCACACATCCAAAGACTCGAGGAAGAATATGCAATGCAGAGTTAATATCACAATAATGAGACAAAGATTGCAATGGAGTTTGAAAATACAGAACACTGGATGGCATACGATTAATGAGATATGCAGTAGATAGTACCGCGTCACCCCAAAAAGATTTAGAGATATTCATTCCGAGCAGTAAAGATCGTGCAACCTCTAAGAGATGGCGATTTTTACGCTCAGCAATACCGTTTTGTTGTGGGGTATATGTACAAGATGTTTGGTGGAGAATACCGTTTTTCAAACAAAAAGCTTTGACACTATGGTTTAGATATTCACCACCATTATCTGAGCGTAAAACTTGAATTTTCTTATGAAACTATGTGAGAATCATATGATAAAAATTTTAAAAAACGTTACATACATCACTTTTATTTTTTAAAAGAAAAATACAAATCATGTGAGTACAATCACCAATAAATGTAACAAACCAGTGCATATCAGTTATAGACACAACATTAGATGGACCCCAAACATCAAAATGAACAAGAGAAAAAGGTACTGATCTTTTATTACCATTACTAGGGGGAAAAACAGTGCGATGATGCTTAGACAAAACACATGTCTCACATTGCATATTATTATGCCCAATAGTTTTAAACAAAGAAGGAAATAAAAACTTGAGATATCCAAAAGAACAATGACCTAAAGCCTATGCCAAAGGAGAATATCACTCTCATTGTCGGCACTAATTTGTACTATTCTGTGAGGATGACTGGAAATACTGTCTGCTACAAAGTAGTACAACCCTCATTTTTCCCTACCAGTTCCAATCGTCTCCTTGGTTGTGATGTCCTGAAAGACACAATGAGAAGGCCAGAACGTAACAACACAATTTAGAGATTTAGTGATTTGACTAATCGAGAGTAAATTGTTAGATAAAGTGGGCACATGTAGAATAGATGATAAATGTAGGGATGAAGTTAGAGATACAGATCCAGCCCCATGAACCGGAGTAGGTATACCATCAGCATATGACACATTATTAGTTTTAGTTGGACTACGATGGCTAAAGTTTTGAGAATTAAAGGTCATGTGATCCGTTGCACCAGAATCAATTATCCAAGTATTATTACTAGAAATTGTAGAAACATTGAAAGCAGAATGAAAGGTACCTGAGTTGGAGAATTGAATTTGAGAATCACATATGTTACCCTGCGGAGTTGAAGACGAGTTGCCAGAAGATGATGCAAGAGAGGCAGTTCCGTTTTTCGGAGGCCCTTTTTTCTTTTTTTCCAAGTACCACTCAGGATACCCATTCAATTTTCAGCATACATCTCGAGTATGATTATTCTGTCCACAGTGAATACATTTCCTGTCCCCTGAATTCCCCTTATTAATTAGTAAGGCGGAGCTATCACTTACTTGTGGTGGAGCTAGCATAGTGGCTTGACGTTGTGCTCACGATGGACATAGGCAAATGCCCTTTCAACACCAGGAAATGGATCCATACGTAAAACATAAGCTCGCACATTGTCAAATTCAGAGTCTAGTCCTGCTAGGAACATGTACACTCTCTGTTTCTCAATGCGATCATTAAGTCGAACCACATCTGTAGCATCAGTCATGTCGTTTGGACAACGGTGATCCAACTCCTGCCAGATTGTGTTTAATTCCCTGTAGTATTCAGAAATAGGATGTCCAGATTGATGCATATGGAATGCCTTGCTGTTGAGTTCATAGTAGGTACGGGCAACTACCTCCCAAATGGCCTAAGTTGTAGGTAATCGAATAAACATCCTCATAATTTTGGAAGTCATAGATCCAAGGAGCCATCCTTGCACAAGAGCAATGTCTGCCAACCATCGTCTATAAGTGGGATTAGTGGTTGTAGGCTTAACACTTTCTCCTGTGAGAAAATCATGCTTGTCTTTCCTGGCCACGAAAATCTCGACAAATTTAGACCATAAAGGGTAGTTTGATTAGTCCAATTTAATCTCAATTTTAGATGAGTTGTCATGAGGATAAATTGGAAGGAGTGGTGGAACTATGTGGCTAGATTTTTCGGATTCATTTTCCATATTAGAGTGAATGTAGAGAATACACGAATAAAAAAAAAAACAAAAAGGGAAAAAATCTCACATTGTAAACGTAGCAATGACTAAGTCTGATAATGGCGAAGAAACGAAGATGGCTCAGTTGTGAAGGAGAAGCGACGTGGGTCGCTGTTGAAAAAAAAACGACCGGGTCAGGTTAGGTGAAGCAACACAGGTGAGCAGGGACGACGGGGTAGCCGGATCTGGTAGAGCGACCGTCAGTCGACACATGTCGGTGTCGGGGGAACCAATCAGCGACGTGGGTCGATGATGGAGGAAGAACCGACCTAGGTCAGGTCGGGTCGAGTCGCGATGCAATGAGACAACGAGTAGATGCAACCAGAGGGGTTGAGGACGACCGTCGAGGTTGGTACAACATTGGCGATAGTTATTCCGGTAAGACTCACCGGAAAACAATAGGTAGCAATCCTATTGCTTTAGAAAACAAAAGGAGTAGAAGATTTTTAAAAGAGCAGTAGAGAAAAAAAAACTTTGTTTATGGTTCTGATACCATGAACAAATCAATTGTATGTTTTTATTCTTCTCCACAATGAGAGATTATATAGGAGAATTACAAAATAGGAAAGAGTCCTAATATAGGAAAGAAAACAATTTACAATCCCTATAATTAGGCTAATTATCAACTATACAATCTTTACAATTAATTGGTTATATTCTAACAAATATTACAAAAGCAAATATCCAATCAAGATCTTCCTTTTTCCAGAAAGAGGTTCACTAGTAAAATAGCAAGCAGAATTATAAGATCTAAAATGAGAACCACACAAACAAACTGCAACAATGTTGACAACATACAATAACTATCATCAAAGAATTTATGTAAAAAACAAATAAATAAAAGAAAGAGAGTAAAAAAACCTATAATAGTGAAGTTAAATATTTGAACAATTACTTGATGACCAGACTATAGCAAGTTTCAACACTTAGAGAGAAAAAGGGTATACTTTAATGCATATTATGCGGTCCACCACACACACACCCAATAACCCTGCAATGGATAAAAATAAGTATGAAAGATAGGATTTAATTTCATAAATATATGAGACACAATGTCCAGTTTACAATATATGCTTGCAATAAAAATTTCATGTATTTCATTAATTCTTCTTCTTTCCTCCTACTTTATGTGGAGATAACATATCCAATAATTGGGATGCAATGGTGGCTATTTAGGTTCTATTCCATGCTCCAGTATTCACAGGGCCTTTCTTTTGTTTTTGGTGCTTCATCAATCAATTCTAAATGTACATATTGAGCTGTCTTTAACCAAAGGTTTTAGTTTGCACTAATATTTTTAGCACTTGGGATTTATCGTCTTTTTTTTTTTTTTTGTTTCACTTAGGAAAAGTTCTAGAAACATCCCTACTT
The DNA here is from genome assembly GCA_022984855.1 of Dimocarpus longan. Classification (NCBI taxonomy): domain Eukaryota; kingdom Viridiplantae; phylum Streptophyta; class Magnoliopsida; order Sapindales; family Sapindaceae; genus Dimocarpus; species Dimocarpus longan. The sequence goes on along the minus strand of CM041015.1, from coordinate 20,453,304 downwards.
AACGATGCAAAACCACACTTTTTCCACTTTTGCAATTCTTGCAAAGACGGTCTCTAACATATCAAACAAGTACTCTCCCTAAATTTTTTTTTAAAAAAATACCCAAAATGTCAATGGCATCAATGTCCACTATCAGGACTGTCAGTTTGACTATGTGTACCTTTTGTAAAGACAAAAGTAACATTTAAAATCAAATAATTTATAATTTAAAAAAGACAGCCTCCCATAACCATCCCCATTGAAGGAGATCTATATATATAGAGAGATGCAATCATTCCTCCCAAAAGCTGTAACTGATGGAATAGGTGTAATCTAGCCTTATATCACCCAAGACTAGGCCCAAGAATCCACTCCGAACCCCCATCTCGTTTGGTCTTAAAAATCCCTTACGAGTGAGGCTCACTCTTATGTTTCATGATACCACTACATCATTCTCCCACACCAAGGAGAAAATCCTCCTCTTAGGGCGCTCCCAAAGGTATTCGAACACGAGACCTATAACTCTTATACCAACTAATGTAGGGAGACACAAGTCACACAACCATTCCTTCAAAAAGTTGCAGCTGATGGGAAAGGCGCAATCTAGCCTATATCACCCAGGACCAAGCCCAAAAATTCACCCCGAACCTAACTCCTTTGGGCCTTACTTCGAGAATTCCTTACAAGAGAGGCTCACCCTTGTATATCACGATGCCCCTACATCATCTAGAACTCTCCCAACAAAAGAATAAGAATATTGTGAATCTCCTAATAATCCTCCAATGGGAGGAGATCTACATACAATCTCTATTGCAATCAATCTCCTCCGCTTAGAGGTGCGGTGGAGACCACCCCACCACCCATTGAGATGCCCCTTTTAGTTTTAATTTTTGTTTTTTAATTGTTAGTACTTCAATGAATGATAATGATGATGATTAAGGCAATGTACACTTGCATTGGAGAAGATCTAGAACTCCTCCCAACAAAAGAATAAGGATATTGTGAATCTCCTACTAATCCTCCAATGGGAGGAGATCAACACATAGTCTCCAATGCAATCAATCTCTTCCACTTGAAGGTTCGATGGAGACCACCCCCAACACTGGTTGAGATGGCTCTCGTAGTTTTTATTTTTTATTTTTTAATTGTTAGCACTTCAATGATTAATATCTTATATGTTTTCTTAATTTTTAAAACGTTTATTAAACTTTAGTTTTCATTAATCATTTATTTATTTTTATTACAATTTATAATCATAAGTTTATATATTTCGATTTTCAATAACTTTTTTTGCTTTCATTTTTATAATTTAAAAAATAAAATACCCTTCGACTATTAGGTTAACTAACAAAGGTTTGATCTCAAAGAGTAATCCAATACTTCTTAAAACATCAAGACCGTTTCAGTAATTTTACAAAGTGGCAAAAGAAAAAAGTAATCTAGTGAAAAAAATGTAACAATTTTGGAATTTTTCCTTTTACTTGGTTACAAAGTTTTTCATTTTTTCTTTTTTGGAAATGAAACCAAAACAAATTACTGTTTCACAGAAAGTTTAAAAACAATCAATCCTTAAAAAAAAAAAAAAAAAAAAAACTCCATACATGAATGGACAAGCAGTCTTGAGTTATCAAAGTTAATGTTGTATAAAGCAGAAAGATGGTCCAAGACAGTCATGCCTTGGCGAGGCAAGAGACTCTACTGAAAAATGATAACAAAACTAAATAAAATTATTTAAAAAAGAAAGAAAAGCTTAGATAGAGAATCTTCCATAACATTTAATGGTCATGATCAATATTAGAAACACAAATATCCCAACAAAATGAAACATAACAAAAAAATACGATCATTTGTATGAGATGAAGTCTTGAGTGCAGGAGATGAAATCTTGAGTTTAAGGTTTAAAGGATGGATGGTGATGAGAAATTAGTTGTAGGGTTTCGAGGTTGAAAGCTGCACTTTCTCGGACAAAAAATAAAAAACATTTTTAAAAAAAATAAAACTTAAAAAAAAAAAAAAAAAAAAACTATTTGTGCATGGGCGTGTGTGTATTAAAAAAAAACATTTTTTTCAAAAAAAAAAAAATTGAGCTGATCGTCTCAAACAAAATCACCTTGACTAGGAGTTGAGGCGGCCGCTGCACCTCTAGGTAGCTGCCGCACCTCAAAACAACGCCTCAATTCGAATTTTTAAACATTGGTCAAAGTTTTCTTTCTGAGCAAAAATTTAACAAATCAAATAATATAATTTAGTTTCAAATGTGCATTTTGCATTTTTAAATTTTCAAAATCTTTTTCTTTCCAAAAGGAAAGAGCCCATTGTACATACAAAAAAAAGGAGATTACAGAGTACATAAAAGATTTTTTTAACATGAAAATTGGCAACATAGAATCCTCTTAATAGAATAAGGGGAAAATGCAAATTTTGAAACGGTATCCCCTACACTTTGCCTAAAAAAGACTTACTCCTCTTTTTACAAGTAGCCCAAACAATTGCTAAAACAGTTCTTAGAAAATCATTCATTCCACAAGCAAAAGCTTTCCATGCTTACCACAAACTACATCCATAAATATTCAAACACCACCCAACTATTAATTTTCAGCCCTTTGAAATTAAGAAAAAATTTCAAGGAGATGATACGCAAATGAATAAAGCCAAACTGGTGTATCAACTAGGGTATCAAAGCCCTATGATTAACACTTATAAGAACAAAGCATGTTCCACTGTTAAAAAATCATCACACTGAAAGTTTGTTTAAGAAAGAAATATATATGCCATTAACAAGGGAGTATGAAGAAATATATAGCCTATCAAGGAGCTTACCATTTCTTAGAGTAGCAGATGCAGTCACATTGCTCGAAGCTTCCCTAATTATTTGAATAACTTGGTCCAAATTGTCAAGCCCCATCATGATACCCTGCAGAGACACTCAATAGATGTATATCATTGCAGGTTGTAGATCTAGACGCCCTGTTTTTAATTTTTATTTTTTATCCTTTTACTTATTAGTAGGAAAGCAAAATAATAATAATAATAATAATTACATAGAAAATAAGTGAGCATGCAAACCATAAAATTCATCAAAAAAAGGCTTCCACTGGCATGCCAGAAGACTACAAAAAAATACAACTGCAATTGTGTTAACATGTCCAAATGTCATCTGTTATGATTAAATTAGTGAATAAAAAATTACTTTTGTCTATATAAGATGTAGGAAATTGTGCATAGATATATAAAAGAATAAATATGAGTTTTTTTATTTTGGATCCTTTAAGTGTGCTCTTAGGACACAACATGATAAGAGGAGCCATAGCGCTATCCAAAACCACAAAGCATTCACTCATCTAAGACAAGTCAAACAAAACCATTCTTTTCTAAGGACTCACTCCAGTTCAAACAATATCACAAGCAAAACAACATTTGCAAAATTATAAGACATCTTTTCGAATGCAAAGGTATGAGTTTTGATTGAGTCTTTGGATTCTCAAGAAGCCCATGTTACCGTCAAAGTATTTCCTTATAGTTTAATTTATGATTTTCATTCTTTGAATCCTCAAAGAACATGGACAGCTAAGATCCCATGTACAGATAAAATTTTGGATTGGACAACTGCATTGGTGGATGTCAATACAGACAAACATCATTAGAAGTGTAAGTCCAACAATATGCTTAACACCTCAACGTTTTACCACGTGCAAGAGAAACTTTGAATGTAATAAACCTTTTGCATTGCCCCATACCCATTCAAGTGTGGATTATGGAATAAGCAGGCTCTGGTTTCCCAACTCTGCTGGGAAGTGCCTTTTTCGTTTTTGCTAAAAAGTTTTCTGACTTTGAGAAGGCAAAAAAGCTGTAATATAACAGGAATGTGCAATGGCTATATTTTAGGCTAAGATATTTATTGAAACAAAATGACTTTGCAGGACCCCAGAGGGGAGGAAATCTACTCCTGCAAAATAAATAAATAAATACAAATTGGGCTTCCCATTGGGTATCTGTTTCTTAAAGTTTAAAGGCATCCCTCATTCTTGTTTATTCGCAGTAACTGAGAGGCGGTAGTGGTTTGAGGGGATAATTCTTCTGTCGCTTTGTTCTTTTGAGGACTGATTGATAAAAGTACAAGCTTTGTTACATGAATTTTCTTTTATGGCTGGTCTCTTATAGGTTTTCACTTTGTTCTTTCATCAACAGTCCAATATCAAAAAAAGACAACTCAACAATATCTTGTATGTTGCCAAAGGTAAACTTCAACAATTACAGCAACACACCTCAACAATATGTTTCCTTTCCTGCATTTGAGAAAGCTTGAACCTAGCTCGTCTTTCAACAGCAGAACATCTGAAATCTAAGAAGGCCTGGAACGAAGAAGAGAAAAATGCAAACTTTCAACACATTTTATAACAATCTTGCATAGGACCAAAACAATTGTTCATGAAACGATAACAAGCACAGAATGCGGACAACCAGTATACCAATAAGATAAAATTAAAAAAAATTTAAAAAAAAATGATGCACAAGTGGAACAACAACAAAATATCGAAGTTACTAACATGCAAATTGCAATGAGAGATATATACACATTAAGAACCAAGACAACAGACAAGCAGTCACCTGGAGTACTTCTTTCAGGCCCATCTGTTTCGGTTGTCCATTAAGTATACTGCAGTAGAAAGCAAATCACATAAATGTATAACACAACAAGCAGACTCCAAATAAGTGATTCATCAACATATGATATTTAATGTAATGTAACACGATAACTTCGCAGAAATTTCTTATTCACTTTCATAGATAAAACAATTTTCATCCACAGTAGTTTTGTACTTGTACTTTATTTAGTTCACTTTCAAAGGGAAAACAAATAATGCTGGTTCAATAAATGACTTGTGACATAAGAGACTGCATTTACACAGTTTGAGTTTGTTGTATCCCAGAAGAAAAGCACATCCACAAACTCAATATAAGATGAACAGGCATACATCATGAGAAGCATAGATCTAACTTTATCCCACATAAAAGAGACTTCATTGTCCTTAAAATCATCAACAGTTCCTTGATTTCTTTCTTGCCATATAACAAAATATTGCAAGAATGATGCTCTTCCTACGGACCCTCATATCTTTCAATCATTTGGAAGTACAAAAATCCGACAACAAAGCACTAACAACAATTCTGAAATAACCCACATTATCCTCGCTGCTGTAATGAGTTTAAACTACAAAGTCAACACAATAGAATAGTGAAGAAAAAGCTGAAGCTGATTGATGCACTCCATTCCTACTACACATAACGCAGCCATGAGAACTTACCCAGAGATTAGGCCTTCTCTTTTGAATGATATCAAAAGTGTTAATTCTGTGATTAGCTATTGCCCAAGAGAAGATCTGAAGCTTAGCAGGGACTTAACTAAAGTAAGCATCGTCAAGTGCATATTTCAATTCAATCCATTTCCATGCCCAAAATACATCACCTTATAATTAAATTAATTGCCCCGAGAAACAAAAGAAAAATGTACAAATAATGAAAAGATAGAATATAAAAGTTTATGCAAGTAGTTATCTATAGTAAGTCAGATTTGTGGACCAGAATGTGAAAAAAGACACCATACTTGCATAACTTCAAAAATATCGCTGTAACAGAAGTGCAGCATCATTTAGGACCCATTAATGTTCTTGATTGTATAAAAGAAACTACTCACCAGACCATGTTGCAGCTAAAACTGGACTGTAGAGCAGTAAGACGATAAAGATTATTTACAACTATAGATGGATCGGCTCCCCGTTTTAGCTGCAGGATATATGACAACAATTTAGTCAATAAAACTCTTTCAATCCGAGAGATCGTATGGAAGAAAGTAAGTCATAACACATACATCTATCTTTAGCGACTAGGAGTGTTGACAGTTGATAAGATGAAAACAAGTAATAGTATCATACCTCAATGACTATTCGCATTCCAGATCGGTCACTCTCATCCCGTATATCACTAATGCCATCTAAAGTCTGTTATAAGATTATACATGAGAGTGAAATTCTGCCCAATGTGAACAAAAGTAATTATAACTACTAACGTATAATATAGCCAAGTCACAATTGTTTCACCAAATATGCATGCCACAAATTTATAGTGCAGGAAATTCTGAGCATTGAGTGTGAATGGATATGATTCACTTGTAGCAAAACTTTGGCAATTCACAATATCACTAAAATAAGACAAAACTCAATTATTAACTGAGAAAATTTAGGAACGGTGCATCAAGCATCAAATTATACTTATATTTTATAATGTTATAAACTCCCAAATCATGCTATAAACTTGCCAATTCATTCAGTGTTACACAAATTAATCACTCATCATATCACAAGCAATCAAATGGTGTATGGTCATACATTTATTTAATTAAAAGCCCAATTAAATGTCGCATGGTCATACCTATGTTTCATTAAAACACCAGTCAATTACAAAACAAGCATACTTTAGACTTAAATTTAGAGGGGAGAAAAGTACTAATTATTATGCTACTTTAAAACATCCAAAATTGAGTATGATGGTAAAGTTGGCCTTTCATTGTAATTTTGTGCCTTGTTGAGTTGTGTTCCATTAGTTATATTAATACATCAACATACGTGACCTACACAGCATATTAACAAAAAATTATACCCAATCCAAAAGACAATTAGATAAGGAAACAATAAAAAGAAAGAAATATGAGCTAACATATGCATCTACAGAAACCCCTGTTTTATACTGTCATATGAAACACCTACGTACATATACAAAATATTTCTTGGTTTTATTCAGCATTTGAGATTTATGCATTTGGGTCTGACAACCAAATCTGTATATCTCAGCAAATATGTTACACAACAAGATGGGAACAATGAGGAAAAAGGTACTGCATGGAAAGGAAAGGAAAAAGGTTGCAATAAATTTCCTTTGCCTTCATCAGGTTGCTCCAGAAAAAATAACAAAATTGGGTCAGAGGGCAGTAAGGACTAATAAAATGAAGGGCAAAAAAATCTCAATATTTGACTAAATCAATATTTTTAAATAGCTGACAAAAACCACAAGGAAAATTTTATCAAGGGTCAACAATAGAGATGCCCCAATCAATTAACCTTAATCAACAGCTCTATTTAAAACAGAAGGCCTTAACTAGTAAGCAAACAACCAACTTTCAAAGAAAGATACCTTATACGTGACCTCAATCAAAATCATCAGCTTAGGCAGCACCAAAAAATGGCTCATACCCACAATATCAATCCTTAGGATACTAACAATCAACTATGATACCAACCTCGCTTCGGTTCAACTCCTATTCCACTATATAATCTTAACAAAGATGAAACACCAATGCAACTCTGTACCACTACAAACATGAAAACATTAAACGAAGAAATTATGACAATGCAAATGGTTTTTGAAATGGTCCACCATGGAGAAAAGAGCAGGTCTAGAGATAGAAAGGAGTAAAATTGAGGACATGAACATGTTACTTTGATCCATATGCCGCCCAAATAAGCAGGAGTCAAAAACTAAACAAAACATCATTTCCGTTTTATGCTTCTGAATATTCAAACAAATAGAAAAAATTAAGGGCAATTAACATTGTATTCCTCCCCTCTCTCTTTTTAAAACCTTGCAAGAGCCAAAAAGAGCACATGGAGGCTAGCTTACAAGCATTGTTTAACTTAGCTGATAGGCAAAAAATTTATCCAGGATTACATGCTTTCTAAAATAGTTACAAGCAATTTAGCAAATATTTGTAACAAAGTTAAAGCCATATAATACAGACACAAGCATCCCAAAAGAGCGTAAAAAGGTGTCGTCAACAATCTACCATTCATTAAAACATATCGTTTAGCCACTGCTTTTAATGAGTACATATAGACAAATAAACAGTTTGACTTTAATAACTATATATATCCATACCTTGTTCTCAACAAGTTCAGCAATCTTCTCCACGAGTGAGGATTTGTTGGTTTGGTAAGGGATCTTTCAATTGAAACATTATAAGCATATCACTAAACTCAAAATATTTCCGTGACGACTAGAAAATTAATATGCACATCTGGCGCAGATCCATAGATAAAACCAAGATGATCACCTCTTTTATAATAACTGCCGTTCTTTTTGTCTTAGGGTCAACTAATTCAACATCAGTTTTTCCTCTGACTGTAATCCGCCCTCGTCCAGTTCGATATGCATCCAAGATTCTAGATGGAAAAAATTCTCAGTCTATCCTCAGAACAACTTTGGCATGAGAGTTGAAAGCATGCCAAGCTATCATACAAAAGCCAAGTGCATATGAAATGATATTTGTACCTAAACAAGTAGTTAGATGGAATCATGCACATGTGATTTGATATTCACATTTAACCTAGAAGTATCAACTAGGTGGTGATTTTACGCTTCACTATTTTTTTTATTTTTTCCTTTTCTGTTTGAACACTCTTAAAAGTAAATTATGAGGATGCATCATGCCTCATGCCTCATTATCTATCCGCAACATATAAAAGAGGCACAGAATAGTGGAATATGATTCACTACATTACGTTTCAATTTTTTTAATGTAGCAACTATTTACCTTCCACAAAATTTTTTTCTCAATTTTTTTAGCTCTTGGATGGTTAATCACATCTTTTATCGAAGCTTTAGCAACAAAACAAGTGATTCTGCGTGGCATGCAGTAAATAATATAGCAGATTATGTGTAAGGTTAATGTGAACAAGGTGGTGTTTGGATCCATTTTCAAAAAAGATTTTCCATTATTAAAAACAAAAAATAGTTATAAATGTGCCTGATGGGATTTTTTATAAAGTGTGTTTTTGAAAATTAAAACACATTTTTAGCAATTACTACTTAAAAGTAAAAAATAAAATAAAAAATAAAAAACAATTTTTTTTAATATATTTCACCATTTTTAAAATAGGTCTTCAAAACAGACCAATATTTTTCATTCCAAACAACTATTTTACTCATTTTCAAAAACAATACCAAACACATTAATATCATTTTCATTTTTATAAACAAATTATAAAATCCCTGCCAAATCCATTGGATTTTCAAAAACATCTATAAAATATGATTTTCATTTTCAAAAACACCATTTTCAAAACAATACCAAACATGCCCTAAGCTTTCTTAGTTTCTCTTTTGTTGTTTTGCTTTGTTGTTTCTTGTTGTTGTTGTTGTTGTTGTGGTTAAGGCAAATTGGGGGGTTGGATGTGCCACAGTCCCATTTGTTATCCCATCTCAAGACCAACCGCTGGTAGGATCAGCATGTGCCTTGCATGTGTCCAAAATAGTTATGTCCTAGAAATATTCGTAATCATCACATCATAGCAATTAGCACATAGCAAAGATTTTTTTTTTTCTCTCTGATACATGTATGCACCCACAGATGCTTGACAGAACTTGAAGCCACTGAATTCCCGCACCACCACTTTGAGGATTACAGTTAATGATTGAGACAAACAATTGAGGAAATCAAATACCCATTTGATAGGTTAATATCGTTGCTCCCAGGTATGGATAAAATTATAAAAGTAACAGTCTATATGATAACACAGAAGTGGGGGAAGGGTCTAGCTACATATGACGAAAAATAAATAAAAGAGAACATATCATAAGGAAAGTTTAACTTACCCTAGATTTCCCATGATAAGGCCGCCAGTAGGAAAATCAGGACCAGGCATGTGTTCCAATAATTCTTGCAACTAGCAGAAAACAAAATAATGTGAGAGCAAAATAGCCATCGCCATCATATTATTATAGTTATCATTATTATTATTCAAAAAGAGCAACAAAAGGGGCCGCCTTCTTAGGAAGAACAAAAAGAAAATAGCTCCTGTAGTTTAATATATCATTAAGTTTCAATGGAACACCCAGGAGCTAACAGCCATGGAAATAAAATTCTCAATTCAGAAAGCACAGTTTTATATATCAGATCTTCCCTATCCTTAAACCCCTAACAATCCCAAACTACAACCTTGGGTACTCACCGTAGCTTCCGGATTATGAATTAAAGCACAGAGAACATCTACCAATTCTCCTAGATTATGAGGAGGAATGTTAGTTGCCATACCAACCTGTAAATGTTAAATGATCTCAGATCAGGAAAATTTTACGCAATCCAAAAATAAACAATTTTCAAGAGAAAAACAAGTAGCTCACTTGAAAATCAAACATAAAGTTGTGGCATAAAATTTTGAGGAAAAATCAATAAAATGAACTCACTGCAATCCCAGAAGAACCATTCAGTAACAAAGTTGGGAGCCGTGCAGGCAAGAGTGATGGTTCTTTTTGTGACCCATCAAAATTTGGAACAAAATTAACCTGTAATGCGACCATTAAGAATGTGATGCATCATTATGAAGTTTATTAACTATAAACGACTATGCAATATGAAAAAGCACTAACAGTATCTTGCTCTAAATCTGCCATCAACATTGCTTCTGTGAGCGCCTGCAAGAACAAGAATTGAAATCCTTAAGAACTTGATTTCTTTAATAACTTAAAGCAGTGAGATAAGGCAGCCATAAATGCATGTTTTACAGAAGATTATCCTGTTGAAGAATCTGGCAGACCCCCTCCAGTGGGGCCACGTTTAGCCAAATCAAATTCACATTCGAGTAAGATTATCCCTTAATAATTGTTCTCTCCCTATTTCCTAATTATACTAGTTTAACCAGAATTTTTTTTTTTTTATCTATTTTTCTTTTCATGTTTTTCTTTCTTTCTTTTTCTTTTTCTTTTTTTTGGGAACAGAAACAAGGAACTATCATTAAGACAAAAACCATAAGTTACATGTATTCTTCCTTATAAACCTTGATTGTGAAACTGCTGCAATCTAAAGCGTATTCTTTTAATTTTTGCGGGGACTCTTTGAATAGCCCTATCATATAATTTCTGTGCCTTTTTTTTTTTTTTTCTAACCTGGCAGATATTGTAAGCTAGGGTGGGTTAGTCCACCTATAGGATTGATAGCCAACTGTTTATGAAGAATTGTTTCCTAAAACAATTTGTTATATACATACATATTTATATATATATATATATCCTCCACCAGAAAATGAGAGTAAACATATAATAGAAAGAAGACTTTTTAAAAAAGTGAGTGTAAGTGGAACTATTTTAAGTCATTGAATGTTAAAAGCTTTATTGATTTATCAAGCTTCAGATAAGGGGTGGTTTAACAATAATACTAATGTTCTATAAGAGGCTGCATTTATAAGTCCAACGGTTCTTATTTTGACCTAAGATGGCACATACTTCTAGTCTGCACTCTGTATAACGCATGGCAGCAGGAGGGTCTGCATCAATCGAACCAAAATTGCCATGTCCTTGTATTAGTGGGTATCTTAAGGAGAAATCCTGAATGAAAAATCATGAAGTTTCATATTAGACAAGAAAAGTAATACTAATATTAGCTAAATATATAATGTAAACAACTACACGAAGAAATAAGTGCATCATCCACAGACAGTTGAACTTGAAATTAAGAGCATAGAATACATAAACACCAGATACACTAAAGAACTTGTGAATTTACATATCTGAGAGAAAGAAGACACCAATATTACACATGCAAAAGGTCCAACCTAAATCCATTTCCTACCAAGCATAGTGCCTAACACATGCACTGCTCAAACACAGGAACAAGTGCAAAATAGCATGTAACAGCAAACACATTCAAAACCCATCAAATACAGAAGCGACCAATGAATTTGAAATAAGCATTAAAAACTCAGCATATTAAACCAAAAGAAGAAAACATAAATTTATGTTGAGACACTACTCATAAAGCTAGATCATTTCCTTTCTTTCAAAATTTTTTCCCTTTTTGCGGTAAATTTGTTAAATCTTTTCACTAGAGTGACTACTTCCCATCGAGGAATATAGAAAAAAATGAAAAGAAATAGAAAAAGTTATCAATGGTAAAATGGTTACAACAGTGAACAAATAGTCCACCAAAGACCATTTTTTTTCTTTTTATAGCCGAAATACCTCGGATCATTCGCGTGTCCTTTTTCTTGATTTCCAAACTGGAAATTATTGTCAGACCCTACAATTCTGGTAGCAAAAGAAACTCGTACAGTACTGCAATTCTATATAGACGGCTCCAAGGGATGCTGAACTCTTAAAACTTTTGGTTGAAAGCCCTTAGCCCCACTCCTCAACCAGAAGGTCAACCCCTTGGGATTACCAAAAAGTAAAATTTAACTAAAAAAACTTATAACAAAATCACCAGAAAGTCATTCAATCGACTGTAACCTTCCAACCAAGCTTGATAACAAACAAGAGACGCCCATGAATTCATTTGAAATCAAGGCCCATAAAGAAACCAACCAACAAGCATAATCCCATGAAACCTCACTCTATTCCCCTTTAGCATCACTAAAGATTCTATTACCCAACTAACCCTGAGAACAGCAAAAACATAACACTTTTATTCCTTTCCTCCCCAAAAGCTTTAAACTTTTCAATACCAAGACCAACCACACATTCCACCTCAACCCTGCCACTGTAAACAACTCATACCATAATTTTGTACTGAACAAGATAAAAGGCACATACACCAAGTCCAATCAATAGTCAGTTATTTTAAACTCTACTAAATCGAATACTCCAATCGACAGCAAGTAGAATGAATGCCAAGTTACCTGAGCCAATCGTACCAAGGAATCATAGACAGCAGAGTCTCCATGTGGATGAAACTTGCCAAGAACCTGAAAACGAACAAGTGTTAGATAACGAGGGAAAGAGAGTAAAAGCTATTGAGTTAGTAGTAGAAATTCAAACCTCTCCAACAACCCTAGCACATTTCTTGTACGATTTCCGCGAAGAAAGGCCCAATTCATGCATTGCAAACCTGTAGCCAAATTTCAAAAACAATGTAATTTCAACAAACACAATTTAATTAATAAGAAAGGAACCAAACACAAGAAGCCAAACAAACAGACAGAATCCTGCGGTGAACGGGCTTCAATCCGTCTCTGACATCAGGCAAAGCGCGTCCAAGCAAAACAGACATGGAGTAGGTAATATAGGAGCCGGTCATCTCCTCGTGGAGCTCCACGGGCACCACCCGACCCGTGTCCTGGGAAAAGGCGGCCAAGGCGGTGCCATTTGCGTCGGGCTTCTTGTCCTTGGAAAGTCGCGGAGGCGGAGGCGGAGGTGGATTAGGAGGGGAGAAGAGGAAACGACGGGAGGAAGTGAAGAGAAGAGAGTGGCGGTGGCGGTGGAGAAAGGAGGAGGAGAAGCGTAGAGTGGAAGAACGAAGCATTGAAGTAGCGGTAGGAGTATTGGTGGAGTATGGAAGTGATAAGGGGTTCATTCCATTGACAGTAGTCTGTATGTAATTATCGTTTGTTAAACCCGAATAAGGGTTTTGGGTGTCTGTGTGCGCGCCAACTTCCTCTTTCTTTTGCTTTTGCATTTTCTTTTTTTTAATTTACAAAACCCAAGATTTCCCCCTCACTGCCCTCTCCATTGCTCCGGTTTTCACTATAGCCTGTCCAAAGAACAAATTTCGGCAATTAGACCAATCAACTTTCTACGTCAAACCGGACTAGACCAAATTATAGATGCGGGAGGCTAGGAGAGATTTATGAATAAAAGCCTTCTTTTTCTTATTCTATAATGAACACAATAATCATACATATATACATGAGGCAGCAACACTAAATCTGCCAATAAACCGGGGTTATGACTGTCTACCTGTTGTAAATAGTCATCCCACAAAACTATAAGTAATAAAGCGATGAGATTTGATAAATATTTGACCAAATTTCTTTATTGAAAAATAGCTCCTAAATCCTAGGACTAATTGTTACGAATTTTTGTTTAATATGATTCAATCAAATAAAAAATAATAATTTAATAATTCTTAAATCTTTTTATTGTAAATATAGATAAAATTTTAGTCATAATTAAGATATAATAAAAAAAATGTAGAAATTTTTTTTAATACTATTTAAAAAATAAAATGAATTTTACAACAATTATGTTGAAATGTTAATGACTGAAATTTTCTAGTTATTTTTATAATTTTTTGTGAAAGAAGGTTGCGGCAATTTGCATGTATTTATTGTAAGTATCAGTTCACGATAAAAATATGAGCTTAAATATAATATTAGAATAAAGTTAAATACGAATTGTCTTTGGAATTATAGATTTAAAGAAAATATTTAAAATATAATGTAATGATTTTTTTCTTTTTGTTATGTTTCGTTTTATCATTTAAACAAAGGGATATTATTAAAATTTCCTCTCAAAATGAAACTTATTTAAAATCATTCATTTTTTATGTTAAAAAATATATTTCGACGATATTATTTTTTATTTTAAAAGATTTTTTTAGATTTTTTAAATAAACAAAACTAGTTAGATAATTTTGCAATTCCAGCACTTTATGGGCACTTTTGTTGGATTTTCAAAGAGATAGTTTTAAGTTCTTCTGATATAATCACTAATTACCCTTATATTTTGTAGAAATCTCATCTTACTTATTTTATTAAGAGATTGTTTGTTTTTTATACTTAACACTTAATAGTGTTGAATTTGGCTAATTAAGAGATTTTTATTTGTTTTTTTAAGTGGTCAAACCACTTAAAACCACCAAAAAACCACTAAAAAAATATATATTTTTTTACTTTTAACTTAATATAAAATCACTTAATAATTTATAAATATATTATTCCAAATTTATCCTTCCTAAAATAATATGTTTCCAAGTTTGTTTTAGTTTTATATTATAAAAATTTCTTTTAATATTTTAATAAACAACATTGAAAAATAAAAACCCTAAACATCTCAACATCAAATTTTTTTTTTATAGCTGGATTACTATATTTCTCTAATTAAATTCTAGTAATAATCTTTATTAATAAAATGTTTATGCAACAACTCAGAGATCAAATTGCAAATCAATTTGTTTAAGTATTTGATTATTCTTATTTAATTATATCATAAAATATATATTACTTTACAATTTCAATTTTCGTGGTAATAGTAATTTAATTTAAAACCATTTTATTTATTTTTATTTGAATATATAAATTTAATTGACTCTACTATTTTAATTAATCTTATTTTAATTATGAATAAAAATATTATATATATATAAGTTACAATTTCAACTTTTGTTATAATAGTAATTCAATTTAAGATTATTTTGTTTATTTTTATTTGAACATATAAACTTAATTGATTCTACTATAATAATTAATCTTATTTTAATTATAAAAAAAAATATTATATATATAAGTGTTTTAATATTTGTTAAATAATTTATTACAATTGTTTGTATCATATTAAATAAAATTACACACCAACTAATAGTAAAAAGATATAAATATCAAATTACTAATAATCAGATAATTTTAACTTTAAAAAACAAACAAGATTATTATACATTCAGAGGTAAGAAAAGAAAAAATAAACATATCAATAGATTTCAAATTTCAGTCACTATTCAGCTTTCAGTCTTCAGCAGCACCATTCAGTCTTCAGATAAAAAAACAAACAACATCTAACTTTGTTAGTGAAAAATTAAATCTGATAATAATAATGTACTAAAAGACCAAACTATCACTTAATTAAAAATTAAAAAAAAATAATTAAAATTTATAAAACAATTTTAAAAAAAAAATGGTGGAGATCAATCTCCAGATTGAAACTCCACCGTTCATCAAAATTTAATGAATAGTAGAGATCCAATTTAGAAATTGGATCTCTCTTGTTCTTCTTCGATGAAGAACATAAACAATGTTTTTCTTCATTTTTTATCATCAAACACCAAATCAACAACAAAAAACAAGATTTGGAGATCACATTGCATTTGAAAAAAATCGAAAAAAAAAAATTGAAGAACAAATATTGTTCTTCATTCTTTAGTGCATAAAACCCAAATTCATCATTTTCAATCCACTATATCAGCAGACTATCATCGACATCATCATAAATATCAACTTATCATTAACCCATCATAAGCAACATCAAAAAACAATCATTATCATCAACCATTTGAAAAAAACAATGAAAAAGAAAAAATGGAGAACATTAGGTCTTCGACAAAGGAAATCTAACGGTCTTTATCATATGGAGACCATAACTGGTATCTACGTAACAGAGACCAAATTTGGTCTATTTGGCGATAAAAATCAGATCTAATATCCATTGCATACAAACAAATTTTGGTCTTTATATAATAAAGATCGTTAGGTCTCATTCATCGAGGATCTATGGTTTCCGATAAAGAAGATAAACCGGCTCTTGCCACCCGTTGGAGTTTTTGTTGTCATCGCTCTTACCACCTAAGATAGACGAAGAAAAAGGATTGTTTGGTGTCAGTGATCGATGGAAAAAAAAAAGTGTTGGGTGTCGATAATAAACAAGAAAGAAGAAGAAAAAGAATATAAAGATTATGATGAGGTTGAAAGAAGATGACGATGATGATGAATGACTGAGAGTTAGGTGTTGGTTGTTAAACCTTTTATTTTATTTTAATTTTTTTTCTCCGTCTTCACTATCCATTTGTGATGGAGGTGGGGATAACATTATTATTTTAATGTTATTTAATATTTTTCTTCATTTAATTTTTTTTTTCATCTCTACCATCCATCATTATAATAAACGGTGGAGATGACTTATATTTTACTATTCCACACTAGAAGTCAACCATTGACTTTTAACATTTAAGTCGATGCTAAAAGGGTTTTTTTATACATTTTTGTAAACAATGTGGTTTTTTTAAGGATAATATTAAAACACCTCCGACTTTTAATAAATTATCCATTTGCAATATATAGTTTCGTCTTTATCTAAAATACTATCTAATTTTAACTTAAACACTTAAAATCTTCCTTGGAGACTCATGAAATGACGATATTACCTTTGACGTTAGCAGATTCCATTAGTTTGTTATAATTGATTATTTGACTCCAGAGGTAAAAAAGGAAATTCAATGAAAATATTAATAAAAATATAAAAAATAAAATAAATACTATTAAAAAGATGTTTTTATTTAAAAATAAAAAATAAAAATTATATATAAAAATATTTTCATTTTTTCCTTTCAATTCCTATTTCTCTTTTTTTTTTTTTATCTCTCTCTCTCTCTCTCTCTCTTCTCTTTATTCATTTTTCTCTCTCCATCTCTGGCTGGATTTATCGATGGATTCAACGATGATGACAATATGGTAGAGACTCAAAACAAGGGTCTTCACCGTTAGAAGACCCATCCAGGTCTCCACGATGGAGACCCGGTTTGAGTCTACAATCTTGAAGATTAAAATGGGTCTCCGACCCTCTGAGTCTCCACATTTAAGACCCAATTTGAGTCTTCACCGTTGAGACCTAGAATAGTCTCCACCATTGGAGACCTAGTTGGGACTCCAACGGCAGAGACTAGTGCTTTTTTTTTTTTTTTTTTGTATAATTATGGTAGATTGATGTTTTGGGAGGTTGATGATGAAAATATAGGTTTCCAAGAAACCCAAAAATGTGGAGAGAGAAGAAAGAGGGAGAGAAGGGATCTAAAAGTGTGGGAATGTGAAGCTAAGATGAAGTTCATGGTTGTGGAGATCTAGATTAGATCTCCACCATCCAATTAATTAGATAGATGGTAGAGATTCAATATTGATCTTTCTTTTTATTTTTTTAAAAATTTTTAAATTTCTTTAATTTAGTTTGTTTTTATTTTTTAAAATATGATAGAGACAATTTGATCTTTTTACTTTCTGTACATATTAGTTGTATTTTTTTATCAACAAAGTGACAGAATGGAGTACTTTGGATAAAAACAAAATTGCTTGGGAAAAAATAGGTAACCTATCAAAAGTCATATTGTTTTTTAGGATTTTTTTTTTTATCTACTTTATAAATCAATAAGGGATATTAGTAATTTCTCAAAATATGGGGGAGTTTGGCTATTTAATCGAATTACAGGGGGAAATAGAATCGATTTCCCAAAGAAAAGAAAAAAAATAAAAAACGTGGAAAGCAGAAAACTTAAACCCTACTGCCTCTGTCTCTGTCTGTGTATCTCTCTAGCTCTGAAATGCAGCCAAATGCGAGTATGCAACCTCTTTTCAATCCCTTCTCTCACCAAATCCAATCCAATGGCTCCACTGCTCCACTCCCTCAACAGCCAAACATGTTAGCAGTGCAACCTCAAATTCCATATCATCTGGGCAATATGGGGCGGCCCCCCCCATTGATACCTCAATCAAACCCCCTTTTTTTCCCACAAAACAACATTGTGGGAGTAGGACATATGTTTCCAGCAAATGGGCAGTTTTGCAATTTGCAAAGTCAACCTCATATATTCCCACCACCTCCACAGACTTTGATGAGTCCCCAGTTGGGTTTGCCTTTTTTTGGGAATCCACAGTTTGGATTTGGGCAGCACCAACAACAACAAGCAAACCCCTCTATGTCTCTCAATTCAGGTCCCTCTCAACAACAGCATCAGTCTTGGTCACGCTCACAGTCACAGGTACATACTATTATCTGTGTGTGTCTTTTTCCTGCTGATGTGATCAAAGGCATCACGACATGTCAACTTTTTAATTGTTGCAGGACAATTCTGTGAAATACAATCAGGGCAATGTCTCAAATACTAATTGGAAGAGTGGTTCAGGAAATAACGTGTCAGGAAATCCGAAAAGAGGGTGTGTGCATTTATACTTTTTTTTTTTAATGGATTATAACTACTGCTATTGACTAGTCATTTGTAATTGACTGGAAGGAAAAATGTGACTTGTGAAGGTTTCAGAAGAAATCCCAGTTTCATCATGGGAATAGTAGACAAAGAAAATTCGGGTTTCGCAATGAACAGCACAACACGAAAGGTTTGTGGCACTGCAAATTTTAAAATATCTGATCAGAATAAAAAATTTAGTAATATTGTAAAATCCGTTGTGTCTGATCAGAGTTTTAAAGGATTTTATTCAGTTATGAGAGATGAGTGTGACATGATAAATGGCTGTTTTAAATGGTCTATCTTGCCTAGTTAGGCAGGCTGCAGTGGCTCCATATGGTGTTACTGTGGTGTGGATGGGACGAGAGGCTCGATGAACATTGATTGGAAGAATTAATAGATAAATAAGTGTGTTTATGCAATCTTTGCCAATATCATTCACAAGCTTATATATGTTTTCAAATTTATCTGTTGAGAGATCAATCAGCTTGTAGGTGTTATGCACTTATGTTACTAAAACCGTAATACCAAACAAAGCCCTTCAATTTGTCTGCAGCTTAGAAAGTACAAAAAGAGTGTGAAAATTTTAACATATGTTGGTTCAGTGCTTGTGTCTAGAGGATAGAGGGGCAAGCCTTTAGCCAGCTTTAAAATCTTTTTGGCTAGGATATGGTTGTACTTATGGGTTTGTCATTTTAACAGGATATGGCAATGAAAGAGCAGCGAAATCTGGTCAGGCTAATCACACGAAGCCACCTAACGAAAAGAAAAGGTAATAAAATATTGGTCCCTCATAAGGGAGAACACTCTGGTTGTATTGACTTCTTATTGTGGCACATAAACTGCAGTAGAAGTGACTTTGCATGAGAAGTTTATAATTACGACATTTGGATTTACTTGGTTTAGCCAGCTCTGGAAAATATTGTCCTGTCACTTAAGATTGATAGATTATTCTAGTTTATTTTAGACATTTTAAGAAGTACATCAACTATAGTTTCGGTTAAACTCAATTTAGCTGGTAAGCGTTTTTACGCTGAACAATGATGAATTAAATGATAGGGATTAGCTGCATTTCCAAAAAGTTGTTTCGTTTTGTTTACATAGGACTTTATATCTCATTGCATTTGCTAGTTTTACTAAATTTATTGTTATGTGGTTTATGTAATTTCAGCCCCTTCAAACACCATTAATATGGGTGAATACAACCATAGGATGATCTAATATCATTGTTCTATGTAATAAAATCTGAATTCAAATAGCAAGATGATCAGGGAAAACATGGCCTAATAAAAATAATAAAAAGCAAATTTCAGACTGGTAGATTATGTGAAATGTATTCAGTTTTGTCTTTGTAAGATTTCTTGCATATGTTTACCATAAAATAACATACTAGTCTACCAAGATTTGGAGGGTCCAATACTTGCAGCTTGAATGAGTCTTGTGATTAAGTGCCAAATCATAGGTGATGTTACATTTAGTAATCTGTACCCAAGCAAAGGGACAAAGGAAATCACAAATTGAAGCATTTTATTTTGCTATTAATCTTTGAAGGGAACTATGTTTCATTGCTTTGAAAACCCTAGAATGCAGATTGTCATGTAATTGCTTATTATTTGCTATCAATATGATTCTGCGTCTAATATAGTTTTTGATGAGATTCCTAATACATCTGAACTCTTCTACTGATCTTTGCCTGGTTGTGTTTTTCATTCTTAATTTGGAAGATCTCTAGCTCTGACATATACGGATCAAGAAATCCAACGGTGGCGTGAAGAACGTAGGAGAAACTACCCTTCAAAAGCTAATATAGAGAAGGTGAGATTAATTGCAATACATCTATTCAGATTTCTTATCGAGATAGGTGTTTAATTGTCTTTGCCCTCTGCAGAAGCTGGCTGAAACCCCATCAAGTTCCAAGGTTACTGATAGAGAGGCCAAAATGCGACGTGAGGTACATTATTTCTAGTTAGTTTTTCTTATGTTCTTAGTATGTAAAATTTTTTTGCATAAATAATGATTTCACCTGATCCACCCTCACAACAATGAGGTAAATGATCAGCAAGTTGGAGAAGTGTGAAACCTGTCAGCAGATCATAATTGTCATAAAGAGATGTTTGTCTGGCATGGCATGTAATATAGTATTTCAAAAGTCAATAGCATGCTATATGCATGTTGATCACTCTCTCCATGCATGGATTGCTCTGTGGTACCTGCATTTTAGAATTATGTCTTGGAGGTCTTTGTCACTTGGTGTAATTTATTTGCTTATTTTTCTCTTCCTATTTGGTCAGCACATTGTTTATTAGTTTAATTATGTAAATAATCTGTCATGTAAACTTGAATATAAAGTGGGACATTTAACTCATCATCAAAGTGGAGGGGAGTTAGAAGGCAAGTTTCTTCAGTTTTGAAGGTTGTGATTCAAATATTATTGAGTAACAATTAATAGAAAAGGTGCAATATGTTTGGTATTTTAAGTTGTTTGGGCTGGAGTTATCTACAGAAAAATAAAAGGTTAACTCCACTAGATTTCTTAGTATTACTTATTACCATTTTAAGTCAACATTTTACCTGGAGGGACTACACGGAAGAATGGTCCTTAAATTAGGTAAACACAGTTTTCTTGAGAAATTTATAATAAGCACATACGAATTGCTGAATATGCTCATTACCGATAACAAACTTGGAGATCTTTTACTAATAAAGAACCTGACTTATTTTGTGTTCTCTCTTTGTTCTATATCCTACGTAACTTTTTGTGGTATATATGTTGTATTATACACTTTGTCTCCTTTCTCGCTTTTCCCCCATTCCAACTCTTAATTTTTCCCTTAAAACTTTTTAGCCCATTAACGTATTGGACTTACTTTTGCAGCAACTTAAGGAGATATTGGTAAAGCAGGCTGAATTGGGAGTTGAAGTTGCAGAAATACCATCACACTATCTTTCAGACTCTGAGACACAAGGTTATGGAAGAAAGGAGAATACAAGGCCATTGAATAAGAGGGGCAGGTACCGGAACAAGCATGATAAAAGAGGGATATATAATAGAAAAGATCATGCTACTAAGAAACAAAAATTACTAGAAAGGGATTCTTCAAAAACCACTTCTTCTTCTGACAAGAGGAAGCCAACACTTCTGCAGAAGCTTCTGAGTAAAGATATACGGAAAGATAAAAGCAGCTTGTTACAGGTTTTTAGGTTCATGGTGATGAATTCATTCTTTAAAGATTGGCCGGAGAAGCCTTTAAAGTTTCCTTCAGTTACAGTGAAAGAAAGTGGGTTTACAGAGGAAGTAGTTGAAGATAAAGCCTTGATTAGGGGAAAAGATGTCTCCAACGAAAGCAGCAGAATGATGGCTGGAAATTGTTATAATGTTGATAAAGATAATAAGAATGCCAATGTGGAAATGAAGAAACAGAATATCAAAGATTTTGATGACGACGACGACGACGACAACGATGATGTTGACGAGAACAATGAGGATGATGACGACGATGAAGGTGTTAATGATGATGATAATAATAAGGTGATAGATAGTATCCATGAGGAAGATGTGAGGACTGAGGAAGAGGGAGAGATCATTGACTAGCTACTGCTAATTTGTTTTTCAATCAAGACTCCCTCTCTACCTTGGTTGAATTTATTATAACCCTTATAATATGTTTAAACAGTCTTATATAATTACAACGTTTCCTGTTTGAAGCCTCTCAATGGCTTGGGCAACTTAATTAAGTCATAATCTAACTCTAAGAGGCAAGAGCATTAATTAATAAACATACCCCCAAGTTAAAGTGGTTCTGATTTTAATAAATTATAAATGACATAAACTTAAAGTGAGGGGTCTGACTGGCAATTGGGCAATACATCAATCTTTGCCTTTTTTTTTTATATTCCTTTAACACTAGGTCATATATTTACGGAAATCAAACCTGAATTGAATTTTAATGTGAGGTATAAAAATTTACTTTTAGAATTTTGAGGTAGACTCATATAATAGTAAGAAAATTTGGCCAAATTTTTGTGGCCGTTAAGAGTTTGAACTTACTACACGCTCACAAGCAGCAGACAAGAAAGTTGTACTACAGTTCTCACTTCTAATCTTTGCCTTGTACAATAAAATGTTGGGGTATTTTTAATCATAATCATAAAATGTGCTCTCCACACCCAAAATTTATTATAATAATTTAATACTAAAATCTCACTATAATAAAATTACTTCTATATTCGAAAAATTTAAACACACGTTTTCCGGACTGAGATAATGGCAGCTTCAGCACATAGAGTAGAGGACAGATGTGTACTCGTATTAAATCCCAATTTCACCTCTTGTTAGTCTTTGTCTCTAACAAGTGGGTTCGAATAGGGGTGGGCATTTTCTCCCATTTTCATAGCTCTTGGTAAGTCTTGTCTCTAGCTAGCGAGTATCAAATTGTTATGGTGTTTTTTTTTGTTAAAGAAGATCAAATTTTATAGCTTTTTGGTTTATAAGAATGCCCATTTTGTGAAAAATTGGAATCTTTGTTGTATATGTGTTTGAAGGGTTAAAAGACTATGCTAAGAGGAAATGTACCCAAGTGAGCTGCTGTTGCAAGGAGGTGGTTGTGTAGTAGTGTTATTGTGTTTGTGTTGTTTCGGTTTTTGTTCGATAATTTGAAGTTTGAGCCTTTGAGGTGGCTCTTTTGTTGGAGAAATTATATTCTCGAGTGGGATCGAGATGTGGAAATAACAATGAGTTTGTGGCAGGTTTTGAGTTTTTGAGGAGCAAACCGAGGCTTGAGAGCTTTGACTTGTGTTGTGTTGTTGTATTCTGGGAGTGGTTATAAATGGCGTTGAGGCGTATGCTTGGGTTTTCTGATGGTGAGCTGATGAGATCAGATGCAAAACCTTGTTCCAGATTAATGAGGCAGACGGCAGGCATTTTCACCGTTGGAGGAGCATTGGGATTTTGGGTTCTTTGCAGACTCCATTATGGTAATATTCTACGATTTTGCTAGTATAAGAGTGTTCTATCTGTTGTTCTTTTCTCACTATTTATTATCTTGAATGCCTGCCAGCAGCATCTTTCTTCTTAATAGTTATTTTTATTTTTTAATTATTACAAGTACAATTCCATCAACAATTACGTCTGTCGGGAACATCTAGATAAGACTTTATGGAACGGTCGGAACACAATATTATTTGTACTCTACTCTCTTATAGTAAAGAGAGATCCACACATGGGAAAAATGCTTTCTAACTAGAGGGATTTATGTATAATTTATCTTTACACAAGTGGAATAGGAGGTAAATATCCACTTTTATAGACATGGGTACTCGAACTTTGCCATTGCTTATGAAAAGCGGGCTGGGAGTGTTTGGCCTTCATGCCAAACAACCTGGGAGTTGTTTATAGTTATTTCTATTATGAGAACAATCATATAGTCGATTCTCATAAGTTGTGTAGCCTTCTAACTTTAATTTGCTTGTCCGCTAGGTATTGTTTTGATTATCACTTGGATTGTGAATTTTATGTACGTAATCACAGAAAATGAAACAGATAAAGTAATGGGATCTTATACTTGTTTTTTTGCTTTAGTTTTCCCTTCCATTTTAGCCTTCTGAATCACTTAATTGATTGTGAGTTTGTTGGTGATTGGTGTGCCATTTTAATTTTTTTATGAGGTATTCCATTGTGCATTTTGATCTTGAACAACCACATAACAAATGAAATGTATGTGGATATACATGCATGTGCTATATCTGCATGAACATGATAGATGAGCAAGAAAATAGCACATTCCCTTTCCTTCACCCCCTTGATAACTTATAGCTTTATTTATGTCTTCAGATAAACTATAGTGTCGTGACACTTTATTTCCATGTGTCAAATAATGGTATCTTGGAGTTTATTAAGACTTTTCAATTATTCTCTATTGTTTTTTTTTATGCAGTTATCTTGAGGCTGGATCTATGTCATAAACTGACTTGAATGTTAGCATAAGTCTCAATTGCAGTATTTGTTGAAAATTTCATGTTCTAGACAAAATAAAACCAGGAAATATTCATGGTGTCAATGTTCGTGCAGGTCCTAGAATTACAGTTCCTAGAAGTCTCCGATGGGCAGCTTGTGGAGCTGTCACTGTGAGCTCAACCACTGCTCTGCTCGTCCGCCTGTTTAGCCCCGAATGTGAACCTCAAAATATAGCTACTTATGACAAGGAGTAGCACTTAGCCACTCAAGTGTGTATGTAATTGTCATCCTAGCATTCCACCACTACTATTTACTGCATTTACAGTAGTCATCTAATCATTAATCGATCTCCAGAACAATGTTCCTGCAATGTTAATTTTCGTATAAACATATGCATTGTTGTTGAATATGGAAACTTTGGTTTTGCCCTAAGATTTATAGCTCTAGATTTAGTATAAGCATGGATCTTTTGTATGCATATTGATTGTTGGTCTACAATCTGACAAGCACAACAGTCATTTCTTGTTGAAAGGGAGAATCATTTCATAATATTCATAATTCTAATGTTATCGTATAGCTGTGAGGTACAAAATCTTCTGCAAAACATTAGACTTCTGAAATTAGTAAATAATAATGTTGTGTATTTCTTTTGTTTTTAAAGCTGACAAGTGACACCAAATCAGTTGAGGGGATGTTGGGATCTGTTGAAATAAATTATATTTGTGTGGTTTAAATATCTATAATCTGAAGGTTATTATTCCCATTCCCATATCAATGAGATATAACTATTTATATGAGTTTATAAAATGCATTTGGTGGAAATCAATTGTAACAGCCCAAATCCGGTAACATAAAATAGGATGTTACGGTGAATCTAGATCTTAAAAAAAAAAAAAAAAAAATTCAAATAAAAATTTATTTCAAATTTTAAAAGTAATCAACAAAATGTATCCAAACATAATTTCCAAAAGAAAAATCCTAAAATTAATTACTGAAACAAAATATGTCATTGTTAAATTTCTAATTTTCATTGCTATCACCAAAGCTCTACATTCAGATGAGCTCCAAGTTCGAAACACTCAATGTTTATGATTCATTTCTACTCTTCAAAAATAGTGGAGACAATAGCGTAAGCCGTCAACTCGGTAAATAAATTTATGTATATTGATAGTATTGTCATAATTTTTTTTATAAGTCGATTATAAAATTTCAATACATATAATCATATTTCAAAACCAATATTCAAAATCGCATATATAATCAATTTTCATATTTGTAGTAAATACCATATAAGGTAAAACAATAAATGGAACAAAATATCATGTGAAAACATATATTCACATATTATAAATAAAAAGTTACATTTATGTCTTATAGTGTCTCAAGTATCCCTATAACGCGATCAAACTAATAAAATATCACAATTGCTAGTGTGATACAGTTAGAATAATAGAATTTCACAATTATTCGAGTGATGTGGTTAGAATAATAACTATAGACAATGAGTCAAAACGATTTTTCATAATCTTATCTAAATAGTATATTTTCATATAATAATGGTAAAATATTTAACACTTGTTAATCAATTCTACAAAAAAAAAAAATTAAATTCATTTTATAATTTTTATGAGGTTTTTGAGTTATACATAAATCATAGGCTCTTGAATAAAATAAAAATTCTAATTTTGGAAGTAAATATTTCGAAAACTATTGCAAAAATATTTTATTGTCATATAAACAACTTAATTTTTTTTTTTCAATTAATATTAAGCATTGTTGACGTCTGAATTTAGTCAATTAGGTTCGTTTCTGGCCCAAACTACAGTTTTGGGTTGTAACGATATGATTAGCAAAGCAGAAAGCAAGCAGAGGAGATGAGATCGGGGAAGAAGAAATAACATCAGGAGGTTTTTTAAGTGGTTCTGTCCAAAATGATGTATACGTCCATTGTTCACTTTCTTATTATTTTAGCAGAATAACGACACTCGAAGATTTTCGGATTCCTTTACAAAAGAAGTCATTCTCTATTTATAGAGAAAGAGATGAACTACAATAAAACGTAATAAATAATGTATAGTAAGTCAATATTGCAATGATGAGTTACATTTAATGGGTCTGAATTGCATTTAATGCGACTGAGTTACATTTAATTTGACTGACGGCGTCAAACTAATTTTACCCAAAGCATGGGTTTAGGTGGCTAACCCATGTGGGTTAGGTGAGATCACCGTAATCCAGGTTGTAATCTCTGACGGGATTGACGTGTGCGACATGCCTTGATCTGTAATCTACTTGAAAGCTTTGACTTCTGTTAATTTGTGATGTGAGAAATATAGTAGTGACGAACTCTTCAGCGAGCAGAATAGTATGTCGAGTTAACGAGCAAATAAAGCTCGAGTAGATTAACCACTTTGAGAGTTATTGATACAGGTCATAAGCGAGCACTCTAATGATCAAATATATTGGTAAACAGTAGGCCTCGTAGGTGAGCAGGTATGTGAACTCGTGCAGACAGACCAAAGAGGTTGTGCAAGCAAAAGAACGAGTAACCGACCAGTCTCATAAACGAACCGTCATGAGCTAACAACGATCACAAAAGAAAAGTTGATAAGCGATCAAATACGTAAGCAGGATATTGAGCAAACCTCCAAACGGATAGACGAACAGACAAACGAGGAGAAAGATGAGCAGAAAGATAGACTTTTTTTGGGCTTTTCTATTGCTGGGCCCACCCTTTGAGCTTTTGTCGGTCCATTAAATCTGATCGCGAAAAATACCCGTAACAAGCATAAATATATATTTCAAAATATTCAAAAGTTCATATATCACATACACATATCATGAATGGATTTACTTACTTCGAACAATCAAAAATTCACAAAGTAAGTTCAACGAGCACACGAACCTAAACCCTTATATATATATATACATTTACATACATACATACATATATATATACATACATACATATACGTAAGGTAGTCACAAAACTTATTTAAAATCAACATATTAAACCAAATTAAATTTAAGCACTTACATTTTTTTTTTTAAAATTAAAATTGCAATTCAATTCGATAGTTTTAATTTTCAAAATACAATAGCTGCAGCAATTACATTTTAAAAATTAAATCTGTATATTTTTCAAAATTCAATAACTACAAAATAATAAACCATATTTATTAAATACAAAACTATAATGGTTAGAAATTTGATCCCAATATAACTCCTATTTAATATAAATACTTAATAAATCTATTACTAAGTCAATATCATTTTTCAATTTCAATCATAAAATCCTAAATCTTTAAGATTCCTAAATTGACCAATCTATCCTTTTTTTTTTTCTCAAATAAGGTAGTTACATCAAATGTCCACTATTTCGATAAATGAGAACGTGTTATACTGTATGGTAGTACAATTAGAAATTTGGTCTATTTCATTGGACCGATCAATCCGACCCGAAAAAGCCCATCCCTAGGTTCAAAGAAGAACCATTGACGCAAATGGACCAAAAAAAGTCTCATTGGACCTTAGAAATGGCTGGTGAGAAACTGAGAATGTGGTGAAACAAACAAAATTGGCCACTAATGTTGAAAATAACGTCAGATTTTATTTCTGGAGTGGATCCCAAAATTCGTTATTGCTGCCCTGTGTAAATGATGAAATTATTAAGACTTTTAAACATTTTTTTAGACGCATACACAAAAAGTCATATAAGAGCAGCGACCCAAATTTGTCTCATTCTTCTTAAGAATTTGTGAATTCTTTTTAAGATTTCCCCTTTCTTAATTTTTAGAATGAGGCATCAAAATAGAAATAAGGGATTGAAGAAAAATAACACATATTAGACTGAAGAACAAAAAAGATAAAAAAGGATGAGAATAGAGAAGTGATCGCTAGAATTATTTTTCAAATTATGGGGATTTAATTTAGAATATGCCTAATTTGATTTTTTTTTTCAAAAGACTAATTTGAATATTCCAAACTCGGATGTCATTGGAAATTGGGTGTGGAGGGACATTTTATGAGTTTATGATATAATTATTTAAATAGTTCTAAGTATTGTAGTTACACATTCTACCATTAGGCGTGGTTTATGGACTAGTTAAATGTATAAAAAGATTAAGATACCCTTTATTTTAAGTGTCAAATGTAGGGGTGGACATCTTTAACCCAACCCGACAAATTTGACCATTTTTTATCTGGTTTAGTTGGGTTAGATTTTAAAAAAATTGGGATGAGTTAAGTTGGATTAGGTTGAAAATTAAATTGAGTTGAGTTGAATGATTTTAAAAAAATTAGAATGATTTGGGTTGGATTAGGTTAAAAATTAAATTGACTAAGGTTGGGTTGAAAATTACAAATGCCCATTATAAGTTTTAAATCCAAGATCTTTTCCTCCCTCTAAAAAAATGCTTGTTAGGGATCAGGATTAAAGACAACTTTTATGGTGAATTGAATATTTTATTTTCAATTATTGAATCTTTATTTATTATTGGATATGTAATTTATTATTATTTGATCTCTCTCTTGTTTATTTCTTTTGGTATGTAAGAATAATTGTGAAATTGTTACTCGTTTTATAATTGTGTTCTCGATTTTGATCTGAAGCTAACCAAATTAAAGAAAAATAATTACTTATATTAGAAAATTTTCCCTTTTTTTTAAAGAAATTAATTATATAAATAATTTTTACTAATTAAAAATTGTAAATGAACAGTTTTAACCTTCTATAGTCAAGTACTAAAGGCACCCCGTCAAGATATATTCGTGCAACAAAAACCCAAGTTGCACGTGAATATAATTACATTAAACCTCAGGAGCTTTGGTGCAATTCATCCTAAACCTTATTACAATAGTTTCAAATTAAATTCTGTTAGAATTTCATTAATATTTATCATCATTAAAATCGAATATTAGGCCAACAAAATAGTTAATAATGTCAGCTATCTCGAGATTTCACCATATTAAACACAAATTAACTAGCTAATATTTTAGAAATTGTCGGGTAGTCACGTTTTACTCATATCTCAAAATTTCAACTTATATATATATATTGTAATTGGTTGACGTGTCCAATTTTCAAAGTCCAATCTCCTCCCCAAACATTACAACTGCGACTTGCAATTTGTCAACACCCTTATACAAGCAAATGAACCCAATTTGTTTTAAAATTTTATGACTAAAAAACTTAAAAAAAAAAAAAAATTATTGAAGTCAAAATCAATTTGTAATAATTTATTCTACCATTCTCACATTTCAACACTCAGGTACAAACAAACGGAACGTTCGTTGCGGTTTTTATGTCTATTGTATAATAAGACTTCAAACACAGGGTATTTTTCTTAAATATTTGAACAAGAATCTAATTTGCTTGTAACAAATATTTTCTTATACAAGTTCAATAGTTCAATAATGATGGGTTGCTTATATGACCTGTTGACGGTCGTGTGCTAGATTGATTGGTGAATTTGGTTTATTACTCCAATAATATAAGTTGATTAAAAATTGCTGGTGAAAGCTGCTCTTGATATGACAGTGAAGAATATGATTCTATCTACAACTATTTTTGAATTAGAGATTCTTCTCAGCTTTGATAATTAGAGAGCTCAGGCTCTCCTTTAACGTTTTTTTTTTTTTCGTTTCTGGGTTTATGCCTCATTTTGTACCAAAAAACAATGGGATAATAAAATAACTTTCTTAACCTTCTAACATTTTCTATTGACGGATCAATAATGTCATTATGCAATTAATGAAATTCTTTTGCCCTGATCAGTAATTACTGCTAAGTAATAACGTTTGCAAAACAAAATATCACTTGTTTTGTGTATAATAATATAAAATTGAATAACCTGTAGGATTGTAGATGACATATGAACAATGTTTCAGATAAAGATAGATATGAGGAATGGGTAAGGAAATATTAAAATTAAATTCAAACCTTTTGATTTGCAAAATTAGTATTATTCGTTTTTGGTTAAATTTTATATCTTATAATTATTTACATCCTTGGTTGAATAATAAAATTAAATAAATATACTAATAATAATAAAATCAACTTCTTTCAATAATAATAATAAAGTAGACTGCTTAAAAATTATAAGATTTAAGATGAATAAAAAAGTAAAATACATAAAATTTAAATAAAAAACTAAAAATAAAAACCAAGTAATATTTAATAGAGAAACAAAAACTACAAACTCGTTCTTAAGATGGATATGTGTCTTGAGCATCTTCTGAATAAATTTTTATATTTGAAATAATCTTATTTTTATACTCAAAAAAATAATCTTATTTTTATTTTAATTTTTTAATGATTTAAATTTTTATTATACTATATTTTCTAAATATACTTTTAGTTATTTTTTAAATTGTATATTTTATGATTTTTCGGCACTAATTTTGGTAAATTTTGATTCAATTACATTGAAAATTATTTATATAATGATATTTAACCAAAGTCAACTCATGATGGATTAATAGTAAGGTCTTCTGGGCTTTTTTTATTTTATTTTTTATTTTTTTAATTGATTTGATATTTTCAAACAAAGGTGAGAAACGGATATGATTTGACCAGATTCTGTTGTGGGCATAGGAAGTTCGTGACAATCATTTGTTTGATTACTTTATGTCACTTGGGAAGTCATATCCGCTCTTTTAATAGTCTTCTTGTTCTTTCTAAGAAGCTCCACAACTTTGATCGTAAATTTTGGGCATCGGGTTCTAGAATGATCTTAATCACCATTCATCTTATTAAAGTAAATAAATTATTAATTTTTTTGAAGTAAAATGTAAATACATTATTATAAATCTTTAGTTAAAAGTAATTTTATCTCTCTTTCTATACATATTTTAAAGTAAGTATTGCTATTTTTTTAAATATATAAAATTTATGTATTATGTTTTTTTTGCATGTTTGGAGAATATAGAAAACCATACATCCCTCTTAGTCTAAGTGATTGTGCATAAAGTTTCAACTTTCAAGTTCCATCAAGTACATTTGACAAGTATTGTAAGGTTAATATTTTCAACTTATTACGAGAGTAATTATCTTATGTTATGAGAGTATATTTTCATATTGTGTAAACAGTGATTGAATTTAATACTTTCCAACAAACCTCTAATCAATTTGGTATCAATTTTTTTTTAAAAAATTAAATGATAACTTAAAAAAAATGAATATGTTATATTTTTTAACCGTTAATTGCATAATTTTTTAAGAAAATAGAAATCCATTTGTGAAAGTAATTTTGACATCATAAAAATTACTTTTACTTCCTGAAACACTTTGCTCCAAGTGGGGTGGCCGAGACCCCACCCTTGCCTTCAGTGCCAAGGTAATGGATTCGTGCGTAAAAACTCATTTTGTGTGGATAGTTTTCTCATTACTGTGTAAGTAGACCTCTTTTATGTTATGAGAGTAAATTTTCTAACTGCGTTTTAAAATGATATTTCAATTAGATCTCGGTAGATGTAATATTAAAAAAAAAATTCTAATTTTTTGCCCCATTTCGAAGTAAACATTTAAGGAAATTTTATTATTCTATTTTAAAGTTTAGCAGAGCAGCCAGTGCTAGAATTAAATATATCAAGATGTTTAAAATAAATTTAAATATAAGAGTAGATTTTTTTTTTTTTTTTTGAGACTGGGACGAACCCAGAAGATTGCTGAGACATAATCAAGATAAGACATTAATGACACACCCAACGAATTACTCTCAATTGGAAGGGATCTACCTATATAAAGGTAGAGGGAAGCCCATACGAAGAGGAGAGGTCAATCCACATGTAATATTAGGAGAACTGTTATTATTATTATTATTATTAAGATTGACGCATACATATCGAACTTATGCCACTCATAATCAAGGCCATGGGGGCTGCTCCAAAGACAAGTAGAAATACTCGGAGGCTAAGCATCAACAAATCCACGTATAATATGTTAAAGATGTGAATAAATGACAAGATAAGATTATTGTTGATTTTGTATTAAAAAAGGGTGGCAGTTGAGTGTTGCATTTTGTCATTACTCATCAGTACTGAGCAGTAGAGTTGCAAATTAACATTCTAATAAAAAGCTATTCGATATTGACGTTTTCGGCAAAAGTCAGAGCTCCATGCTTTTAGTGTGAGTTTTACATCTCATAGTAATATCCCTCGTCAATCTGAATGAATAATCTCTTTATCTATATGTGAATCACTTTTTTACTTTTGTTTGGACTAATCCATCTCATATGAGAGCAATTATCCGGATCATCTATCAGTGTTTCATTTTCATTGATACCGACGATGACATGAATCAATCTCATAAATTTTGAAAAAAAAAAAAAAGCTATTCATTATCCACGATTCATTAATTGAAGCAGACATTGATTGGACTCAAAACATAAAATCATTTAATTAAAAAGAATGTGAAACATGCACAATCCCCCCTTGCATAATTAATTCTGCACCTGTTCCATCCATCTTAGATGCAAACGCTAGAACTTCAAATGTTATCATATATATTTTATCCATACATGAGTTAACATATATCTTTTATTGTCTCCTTTCAATGTGTGTGTATATATATATATATATTTATTGTTGTATAATTTTCCCCTTCGATTATATAAATAGTTAGCATTTAATTATGAATTGTATTAATCTCAATATATTCCTTTAAACCTTTATATGTTAAGAGTCAATTTAAAAAAAAAAAAAAACATGATTGAGTTTTAAAAGAAAAATAAATAAAAACATGAAAGAGTAATATCTTATTATGAAAGTAGATACTAATAATTATAGTAAGTTTTGTTAAATATGTTATAATTAAAAAAATTAAAGAAAATAAAAGGTTTTATTAATTTATTAATTAAATAAGATTATTTATTAATATTAATTTTTAAATTGATTATAAAAATAATTAGTAAAGGATATTTAAAAGTTATTATTATCAGTAATTTTATTTAATCTATAAGGCAATAAAATATTAAGTTTCCTTTTAAAGGAGAAATTAGAGGGGGCAGGATGGAGGCAGACCACCCTAAGTAGAAATTAATAAAAGAGAAAATAAATGAATAAAGAAGTAGTTCAAAGTCTTCTAGAAGATGAGGACATTAACTACCAGTGTTTGTCT
Source organism: Dimocarpus longan (assembly GCA_022984855.1). NCBI lineage: Eukaryota > Viridiplantae > Streptophyta > Magnoliopsida > Sapindales > Sapindaceae > Dimocarpus > Dimocarpus longan. The sequence goes on along the minus strand of CM041015.1, from coordinate 20,419,551 downwards.
GGTTTTGTTTGTTAAATGTGCAAGAAGGAGAAGAAGGAAGAAGAGAGTTTTACTTTTAAAATGTGAAAATGCATTTGGATTTTCAAAATGAAAATGATAATGCTGTCGCCACCTATTACGACTTGCTGACTGACTGTTCCTCATCTCTTGTAAACATCGATCTTTCTTTGAGTTTGACTTTAATTTTCCTTGTTCTACAATACTTTGTTTTTTTTCTCACATTCACGCATGTCTAGCTCCGCTACCCACGCAAGTAAGTGACCTGTTTCTATTATCGTCATTAATTTGTACCCTTTCCTTTTCTTTGTTTATACATTGCATATATTCTGCTACTGCCTTGATTGGTTGTTGGAACATAATTATGTTGCATATATTCTGCTACTGCCTTGATTGGTTGTTGGAACATAATTATGTTTTATTGTTGTTTTTTATTATTATGTGGATGTGTGTTAAATTTTGTTAAAAGTTGCTAAAAGGTGGCCTTTGATCATGTCTTCTAGCCTAGATCATCAGCTGAAACTGGAACTGGAGGCAGCTGGGTTGGTTTGGTTTTGGGAAATCTAGATTGTTTTTTGCTGGGATAGGATGGATGATAACGGGTTGAATTTCAGTTCCTCATCAAGAAGAAGCTTTTCTTCTGTTCAATCAAAGGGCAGGGAAGTCAGTAGTAGTACTGTTGGTGGTGGTGATTTGGGATCAAGGCCGGTCAGATATGGATCACACGGTGCTGATTCTGAGGCTTTTAGTGTGTCCCAGAAAGAGATCAATGAAGGGGAGGCTAGGTTGGTGTATGTAAATGATCCCATCACCACAAATGGGAGGTTTGAGTTTGCTGGCAATTCTATTCGCACTGGAAAGTATTCGTTTTTCACTTTCTTGCCTAAGAATTTGTTTGAACAGTTTCATAGAGTTGCATACATATATTTCCTTGTCATTGCTGTGCTTAATCAGATCCCTCAGCTTGCCGTCTTTGGTCGAGGAGCTTCCATTTTGCCCTTGGCCTTTGTCCTACTCGTTACAGCCGTCAAGGATGCATATGAGGATTATAGAAGGCACCGCTCTGATAAAATTGAGAACAATAGGTTCGCTTGGGTTTTGGTGAATGATCAGTTTCAACAAAAGAAATGGAAACATATTCAGGTTGGTGAGATCATCAAAATTCATGCTAATGAAACTCTTCCTTGTGATATGGTGTTGCTCTCCACTAGTGACCCTACTGGGGTTGCGTATGTACAGACTATTAATCTGGATGGGGAGTCTAATTTGAAGACTCGCTATGCAAAGCAAGAGACTCTTTTGAAGCGACCTGAAAAGGAGAAGATCAATGGTGTGATTATGTGTGAGAAACCCAACAGGAATATTTATGGCTTTCAAGCTTACATGGAAGTTGATGGGAAACGGCTGTCTCTTGGACCTTCAAATATTATTCTTCGAGGTTGCGAGCTAAAAAATACTAGGTGGGCTAGTGGGGTAGTGGTTTATGCTGGCCGTGAGACAAAAGCCATGCTTAACAACTCTGGAGCCAAATCTAAGAGGAGCTGGCTGGAGAAACATATGAACTCAGAGATTATCAAGCTATCTTTCTTCCTCATTGCTTTGTGTACAGTGGTCTCTGTCTGTGCAGCTATTTGGTTAAAACACCGCAAGGATGAACTAGATTTCTTGCCATTTTATAGGAGAATGGACTTCTCCAAGGATGAACTCTATGACTATTATGGATGGGGATTTGAGATTGTATTCACCTTCCTCAAGTCAGTTATCGTGTTTCAAGTCATGATCCCTATCTCTTTGTACATTTCCATGGAGCTTGTCCGGGCTGGCCAGGCATACTTCATGATCCAAGACACTCAAATGTATGATGATGCATCAGGTTCAAGATTTCAGTGCCGGGCTCTAAATATAAATGAAGATTTAGGACAAATAAAGTATATATTTGCAGATAAAACTGGCACCCTGACAGAGAACAAGATGGAATTTCAATGTGCAAGTGTCTGGGGAGTAAATTACAGTGATGGCAAGGTCAGTTCAGAAAATGAGCAAACTGGATACACTGTTCGAGGTAATACAACTTAGTTTTTGACAATCTAAACTTCTAATTTTTGTTTTATACATGCTTACTATTTGATTTTCGTGTTTCTGTTCTTTAATATTCAGTGGATGGAAAGGTTTTAAGACCAAAGATGAAGGTGAAGGTTAATCCAGACCTTTTACAATTATCAAGAAGTGGAAGGGACTCAAAGGAAGGCAAGCATGTCCATGAATTCTTCCTTGCATTGGCAGCTTGCAATACAATTGTGCCTCTTATTATTGATTCATCCGATCCTAATGTTAAGTTAGTAGACTACCAAGGGGAGTCTCCAGACGAACAAGCATTGGCTTATGCTGCTGCAGCGTATGGTTTTATGCTAGTAGAAAGAACTTCTGGCCATATAGTTATTGATGTCCAAGGAGAAAGGAAGAGGTAATTTCTTATGTTGTTTTCAACTTTAATTTGCCATCACCACCTGCACCTCTACCAGCATTATTGTAAAATGCCTGGTATGAACATAGACTGCATGCTTCAGAACAAGTAATAACATATTTTAGCAGCAGCTTGGGAATTAGTATCTGAAGAAATAAAGGTTTCACTTTAACGAGGAAAAAAAAATCGATCCTTTGATACGTAACTGGGAGAAGTATTCAGCTTCTTTCATCTTTAAAGAGAAGACTGATGACTGAAACCAAATATCTGGTTATATGGATGAAATCCTTTTAAAATATGTTCAAGATATGTAACGATTCATCTTCATCAGTGCAATATGCTAATCACCTTAACATAAAAGTCAAGGACCCTTTGGGTTGGCCTTGGGACGTTTCTGGATTTGGTTATTTTATTAGTGAACACATTTATTTTTCATAATGGAATTTGGTGGTTATAAAGTAGTCTCAGGTTGTAATGATTGAACTGGCTGTGGTAGTTAGAGTTGATTTCCATTTTTATCCTTGCCTCAACCACCCTAAGTCCAATGCCACGAACCCTGTTGGAAGTGGGATTGATCTCAATTCTTATTGTATAGTGATAATAGAGTCTATTTGCTATACTGCCCAGTACCCATGTGTAGTTATAATTGATTACTTCTTCTAGTTGTAATTATGAAGTTCCATTTAAGAAATACAAGTTGTATTGTTTCTAATTTCTGTTGAATTGCCCTTCATGGGCAATGCAGGTTCAACGTTTTGGGTTTGCACGAGTTTGATAGTGACAGGAAGAGGATGTCTGTTATACTGGGATACCCTGACAAGACTGTTAGACTCTTTGTAAAAGGAGCTGACACATCTATGTTTAATGTGATAGATAAAGCTTTGAACAAACACATAATATGTGAGAGTAAAGCCCATCTTCATGCTTACTCCTCTCTGGGTTTAAGAACGCTTGTTGTTGGCATGCGGGAAATCAATGCTTCAGAATTTGAGCAGTGGCAGTTTTCGTTTGAGGCTGCTAGCACTGCTATAATTGGTAGGGCTGGGTCACTTCGCAGGGTTGCCATCAATGTGGAGAACAATCTCTGCCTACTGGGTGCTTCCGCCATTGAAGATAAATTGCAAAAAGGGGTTCCAAAAGCTATTGAGTCACTAAGAACAGCTGGGATTAAAGTATGGGTTTTGACCGGTGACAAGCAAGAAACTGCAATATCGATTGGCTACTCATCAAAGCTCCTAACAAGTGAGATGGACCAGATCATAGTTAACTGCAATTCTAAGGAGTCTTGTAGAAAGAGTTTAGAGGATGGCATTGCTAACCTCACGACTGCGTCTGGGATCTCTCACAATGTTGGAGGAGGTTCTGGAGCTAGTGTGAAACCAGTGGCCTTGATTGTTGATGGCACCAGCCTTGTATATATTCTTGACAGTGAACTTGAAGGACCAGTAAGCTTTGTCAACCCATCCTTTCTCTTATTGATGTTTCTCAGCGATGTCTCATATGCTGATGTAGATTATTCATCTTGAGTTGCAGCTTTTCCAATTAGCCAGAAACTGCTCTGTGGTATTGTGTTGTCGAGTTGCTCCTTTGCAGAAAGCTGGAATTGTTGCTCTTGTAAGGAAAAGTACTACTGACATGACACTTGCCATTGGGGATGGTAACCACATGCACTTGGTTTACTTTTAAGTCTATATTCCCCAGAAAGTATTAAGAAATTTGTCTACTTTTATTGGTGGTTTTGGCTGATATGAGTAAGTCCATTGCATGCTTGACAGGTGCTAATGATGTTTCAATGATCCAAAGGGCTGCTGTGGGAGTTGGCATCATTGGTCAAGAGGGCCGGCAAGCTGTAATGGCGTCAGATTTTGCAATGGGGCAATTCAGATTCTTAGTTCCACTTTTATTGGTGCATGGGCATTGGAATTATCAACGGATGGGCTACATGATATTATATAACTTTTATAGGAATGCAGTGATTGTTCTTGTATTATTTTGGTGAGTAAAGCCTAATCCCCTTTAATACTGTATTTTATGTAGATTATTGCAAGAATGCAGATTACAGTAAAATTTCATGACGTCTGATATTATCATTTGATTTGTAGGTATGTGCTATATACTTGTTTCACTTTAACAACTGCAATTAATGAGTGGAATAGCGTGTTATATTCTGTGGTCTACACTTCGGTGCCTACAATTGTTGTTGCTATTCTTGACAAGGACTTAAGTAGAATGACTCTTCTTAAGTATCCTCAACTCTATGGGGCTGGGCACAGACACGAGTGCTACAACACCAAATTGTTTTGGCTAACGATGATTGACACATTGTGGCAGAGTGCAGTAGTCTTTTATATCCCCCTCTTAGCACACCGGCGTAGCACCATTGATGTGTCAAGTATAGGGGATCTTTGGACAATTGCATTGGTTATATTGGTTAATATACACTTAGCTATGGATATCATTCGGTGGAATTGGGTTATTCATGCAGCCATTTGGGGATCTATAATTGCAACTATCATTTGTGTTATTGTCATTGATGCTATACCTTCGCTTCCTGGTTACTGGTATGTCTCCTTTCTTAATATTGCATTACACAGAAAATCCATCTTTCAAACTGTACGTATGCCTTTTCAGGGTGCCAATATGAAATAAAACTAAATCTTGTATAGTTTCATGTATCCAATTTTGTGGCATTAAGAGCTGTTAGGTTTGTGTTAAAAATGAATGAGACTTGATTGGAGGGCCTTGCCAGATCAATTAATGCGTTTCAACCTGCCCACCTCTAATCCAGTTTCATGACCATGATATGCATAAATATTGTAGGAATTGTTGCAATAACCAAGAACAATTGATTCTCTGATACTAAGGAAATTTCAGAAGTTGATGCTAATATGCTATTACTTAGTTCTTTTGGCTTTTTTAATGGTGTTATGGGATGATTTTACTTCAAGATAGAAGACTGAACCCAAAGCATGTTCCTACCCCTAAAAAAAAAAAAAAAAAAAAAAAAAAAAAAAAATGCCAATCAGAAGAATGTAAATTTCATCTTTGTTCACTCGCTGCATGTCCTTTTAATTGGCTTATGATCATTTCAAACATATCGTATACTTCTTGATTTTTAGCATTGTCTTTTATCATTTATGTCTGTGTTTAGAGTATTAAAAAAATTATGCACTGTATGCCAATTAGATATTTTGTGCTGCCATCACATTATGGTCTACAAAAACCTCCACCTATACATGTAGTCAACTTATCACTTTCTCATTACCCCTGGTATTGTTGTATGTAACTTCTAAAGTTTGCAACTCATGGACCATTCGACAGGACCATCTTCGAAGTTGTGAAGACAGGATTGTTTTGGTTGTGCTTGCTGGCTATTGTTGCAGCAGCACTCATTCCACGTTTTGTTGTGAAATTTCTTTATCAGTATTATTATCCTTGCGATGTTCAAATTGCGAGAGAAGCTGAGAAGTTTGGACAACAGATGGAGTCTGGAGCAGTAGAGATAGAAATGAATCCAATATCTGACCCTCCAGGGACATGAAAACGTAATTTTATCCTTTGTCTTTTTTTGTAATATATAATATATTCTTTAGGCTTCTTTAGAGATTTTTGTTGGTAGCCGATTTTCATTGGTTGCTATCCGAAGGATAGTGTTTGTATACATAGGCTTGTAGTTTTTGCATTTCTGTGTTCTATGAAGAGTGAATCAATGTAAATTAGCATTGTTTACCGTACAAAGATCATAAAGATGGAATGGAATGATATATGAAAGTTGTTTTCATAAAGATCATGTAGAATTATGTGATAGAATAATTATTGTGTTACTGTCCTTATGACAGTAATATTTTGAATAAAAGATGAGATTAGGAACTATTAGTGTTATCCCAATCTCATCCTAATCTCTTTTTTAAATTTCTAGTGATAAGCTCTACATTTAAGGAAGTTTGTTTCCTTGAATGGAATAAATATGTACTGCTAGTTGAATGAAAATATGACGTTCTTGTTGGATTAAATCTTTAATAGGTATAAACCTATACCACAATCTATAAACTCATATTAAATCATTAAGAATTATTATAGAGAAAACATACCTGAATCCATAGAGACAATCTTGAGTGGGATTGGATCTTCCACAATCGAATCTCCTTAGTTGCTCTGTAGTTTTTCTTCTTGAATGGGGAAAGAGAAAAAGAGCAAAAATATGTTGATTTAACTTGAGGACCATAACCCTTTATAATGTTCTTTATATACTAAACCAATTAGGTTCCCATTAACTCTAATCCTATTAGTATTAGGTTTCTACATATTAAAGCCCATACCTAACAGATATTTCTAGAGCCCAATTAATAGATAACTTATTTGGCCATATTAAAATAGATAGCTCATAATATAATTGTTATTAAATATGTAAGTCTATAATAGGAAATATAAAAAATCCTAACAATCTTCCATTTGGGCTACATATGTTTCTTGAGACAATTATATTATCTATAATCTTAAGTGTGCACTGAAAAGCTATCTGTCTTAAAATATCTCTTTAGTTACAATCTGGTCCATCTACTATATTAGTATGAGATCAAAGTGACTTTTGTTACATTTATTCGTAACTAGACCCATCAATGGTCACCATACCAATATATTCAATGACATAGATCGAGTATGGATGCGTAGCATGGAAATTACATGCAATGTGATCTCAAACATGCCTATTTCCAACTGGTCCTACTTTAATCTTTAATGAGATCAAACACAAATAACATTCAGAGTTTATAACTGAACCATATACTTTATTCTGCAGAAAATAAATATAGAATATGTCTATTACAAAGAACATCAAAATACTAACTCCCACTAAACATGCACATCATTAGCTAAAATAACACTCATATAAGCAGTGTGCTAATGAAAGACCTTGGGTGGTAATCCCTTAGTAAGCGGATCCGCAATCATGGAGTTTGTCCCAATATGTTCTATAGTCACCTGACGACTCTGAACTCTTTCTTTAACAATAAGAAACTTGATGTCTATGTGCTTAAACTTCATAGATAATTCTATTGTTGTTGGAATAAAGCACAGCCGAATTATTGTCACAATAATAGAATCCACAACTTGCAGCCCTGTGACAAAATTTCGCAGCCATATCCCATGATTAGATGCCTCATAACAGGCTATGAACTCAGCTGCCATGGTGGAAGAAGCTATGAGTGTCTGCTTAGCATTTTTTCAGGAAATAGCTCCACCAGCTAGCAGGTAAATATAGCCCGACGTGGATCTTTTACTGTCTTGGCATCCAGCAAAATCGAAATCAGAATACCCAATGATCTCTAAATGTTCTGATCTCCGATATGTGAGCATGTGATCTTTTGTTCTCTGTAGATAACGCATAACCCTTTTGGCTGCTTTCCAATGATCCATCCCTGGGTTACTTAAATATCTGCCCAACATTCCCACTATGAACGCAATATCTGGATGCGTACATACTTGAGCATACATTAGACTTCCTACAGTTGATGCATAAGGAATCTTTTGCATTTCTTTTCGTTCCAACTCATTTTTAGGACATTGACTTAGACTAAACTTGTCTCCTTTAGCTACAGGGGTGTCTCCTGGTGCACAATCTTTCATGTCGAATCTATCAAGAACTTTTTCGATATAGCTCTTTTGTGATAACCTAAGGATACCTCGAGAGCGATCTCGTTGTATCTGTATGCCTAATACAAAATAGGCGTCCCCAAGATCTTTCATGTCAAAATTCTTTGTCAGAAATCTCTTGGTTTCGTGCAGTAAGCCTATATCGCTACTAGCAAGTAGTATGTCATCGACATATAACACCAGAAATATATATTTACTCCTACTGAACTTATGATATATACAATCTTCAACTTTATTTACCTCAGACCCATATGAGATAATAACTTGATGAAATTTGTGATACCATTGACGAGAAGCCTGTTTGAGACCATAGATGGATTTTTTCAATTTGCAAACCACTTTAACAACTAGACGAGCCTTATATCTCTCAACATTGCCTTTTGAATCCTTTTTGATCTTAAATATCCATTTGCAACCAATAGGTTTCGCACCTTTAGGCAATTCGACAAGATCCCAAACGTCATTGTTCTTCATGAAATTCATCTCATCATTCATGGCATCAATCCATTTTTGAGAATTAGAACTTTGTGTGGCTTGATGAAAGTTGATTGGATCATCTTCCATCAGTCCTATATCAACCTCATGTTCTTGGATATAAACGACATAGTCATCCGGAAGCGCACTTCTCCTTTCTCTAACGGATCGTCTTAATGGCATATCCTCTTGAGGTTGTTGAGTTTGCACTTCAGGTATAATTTCTTCATTTTGCACATGGAGCTCTTCTACATTGTCTTGAAATTCTGGATTTGCATTTTGAACAATGTCAAGGATAGAAGCCTGATCATTATTAATAGCAATATTAGGAAGAGAAACAAATTCCTCTTCAAAGACAATGTTTTTAACCTTATCTCCCCCCACAAACTCAACTTCCTCAATAAATCTCGCATTTTTCGTCTCAAAAAATGATTTAGTAGTGGGATCATAAAACTTGAAACCCCTGGACCGTTCAGAGTACCCAACAAAGTAACAGCTTACAGTTCTTGAGTCCAGTTTCTTTTCATTTGGCCTGTAAGGCCTTGCCGCAGCTGGACAACCCCAAATGTGTAAATGTTTAATACTAGGCTTCTTGCCTGTCCATAATTCATAAGGGGTTTTAGCTATCGCTTTGCTCGGAACCCTGTTAAGGATATATGCTATAATCTTTAGTGCTTCTCCTCAGAGAGATTCTAATAAAGAAGAATGATTGATCATACTTCTTACCATGTCCTTAAACGTTTTGTTTCATCTTTCAGCAACACCATTCATGCTAGGTTTGCCTAGCATTGTGTATTGTGGGACGATACCACATTCCTCTAGGAATTTAGCAAAAGGTCCTGGATGTTGTTCACCGGATCCGTCATATCTACCATAGTATTCACCACCACGGTCAGATTTGACAGCTTTAATTTTCTTACCAAGTTGATTTTCAACTTCAACTTTGAAAGCCTAGCATTAAATATAGGTACTCATATCTTGAATAATCGTTTATGAACGTAATAAAATACTGTTGACCATTCCAAGAGGCTGTAGGAAATGGTCCACAAATATCAGTATGAATTAGTTCTAATACATCAGAACACCTGTTGGTACCTAATTTCTTAATGTTTGTCTGTTTCCCTTTAATACATTCAATACAGACTTCGAAATCTGTCAAATTAAGGGAATCAAGAATTCCATCAGACACAAGCCTCTGAATTCTCTGTTTAGAGATATGACCTAAACGCTTGTGCCATAATGTGGCGGAATCTCTGTCAGTTAATTTTCGTTTTGTACCTCGTGAATTTATATGCAATGTTTTATTAATTGAGGCAATTGTATCCAACTAGGGGTGGGCGTTATCGGGTTTGGGTTGGGTTGAAAATTTTCAACCCAACCCAACCTAATCAATTTTCCAACCCAACCCAACCCAACCCAACCCAACCCAATAATTATCGGGTTGGATTTGGTTAAGTCGATCGGGTTGGCATTTCATTGAAATACAAAACATTCATATCAACTCGTTCAAATACAAAACGTTACCGTTGGTCATATAGTAGGTTTAATACAATTAAAAGTTTAAGCTACTACATAATTAAACAAAAAAAATTCAATTAACCATGAAAAGGCACAAAAAAATAAAAACTAAGGTAATAATCCTAATAGAATCCGTCAACACGAGTTTGCTGTCATTAAAGTCTTCACAAACATAAAAAATCACTAAATATTACGTCCAATTGATAGCTCCCAAAGCATCAACTACATGCACCACATCTAAGTCCTAACATGAAGTAAAACATGTAAATTAAGTCAACCCAAAGTGTAACTAGTTAACATATTTTCAACTTTTACAAATCATAAAAGAACAAATATATGTAAGTAAAATATAAGCTTTTTATTGAAAATAATTACCTTAATAGCATGAAAAATAATCATGGATCCAAATGTATGCTCACTCCAATATCTACATAAATGGAAGAATAAAATATTAGTAATTTATAAAATTTAAAAATTACACATTTAACATTATCATAATAAAACAAATCATTTACCTTTTTCAATTATTGCATACAACTCCATCTCATCCGTGGAAGTTGTAAGGTCTAAGCAAATATTAGTAGATCGCAACCAATTTTGCAAGCAAACCAATATCTCCACCATCTTTGGAGTCAAGCTACTCCTAAATGGGTCAAGAATACGGCCTCCCATGCTAAATGCTGACTCGGAAGCCACTGTTGACACCGGAATGGCAAAGATATCTCTTGCAATACGAGATAGAGTCTTGTACTTAAAAGAATTAATTTTCCACCAACCCAAAAGATCAAAGTCCTTATCATCCAAATGTTCATCGGACTCTATCAAATACTTTTCAACCTCACTCTTTGAAACAACAAAATCATTATTTTCTTTCATTTCCTTGAACTTTTTGAGCCTTTCCAAACGAAAATCAATACCTTCATTCGTCTTTCCCATATCATCCTCACTAAAGGAAGGATTAGAGCTAGCAACTTGTTGACCACTTAAAATATTATCATCACTTTTATAAAACTCATAAAGTTTAATCAAAAGATCTTTAATGTCACTAGTTAACTCTAAAACCTTCATTTCATCAAACATATCACTAAAGTAAAATTTGACATAATCCAACTTGTATCTCGGATCAAGAACAAGTGCAATTATCAACAATTTATTCACTTTCTCAATTTTCCCCCAAGATTTGTCAAACTTCAATTTCATTCCAATTGCCATATCACACAACAAAAAATCATCACTTTTACCCAATCTAGTCAACTCATTTTCAATATAGCACAATTCGTGAAAGAATATATTGGAAATAATGGATGTAGAAGCACTAAACTTCAAAGTAATGTCATAAAAAATATGCAAAAATTTAACAAACACTCTAGCATTACTCCAATATTTTTCTTTTGGCGGCCCTACCCTTTTTTTCCCATTTTTATCTTCAACAAAGTATAACCCATAATGTCTATCATCCTCCAATAATCTATCAAATGCTTTTTCAAATTTTAAAGCACTAGATAACATTAAATAGGTCGAGTTCCATCTAGTAGGCACATCTACTACTACAAGGCTTTTGCTCTCAATTGTTTCATGCTCAATACAAGCTTTAAACGTTTGAAGTCTTGAAGGTGAAGATCTAACATATTGTATTGCATTACGAATGCGAACAATTGAATCATTCAATTCTTTCAAACCATCAGACACAATTAAATTTACAATATGAGCAGAACATTTTACATGCAAAAAATTCTCACCTAACACAAGTTCGGATTCTTCCCAATTTTTCAACTTCTTTTTTAGATAATCTATAGCTACTTTATTAGCGGAGGCATTATCTACAATAACTGTAAACAATTTTTGAATACCCCAATCCTTCAAACATGACTCTAGAACTTTTCCAATTGTCTCCCCTTTATGGTCAGAAATAATGCCAAAACTCAAAATCCGTTTATGGAACTTCCATTCATTATCAATGAAATGGGCGGTGATTATCATATAATTAAAAGTTTGAATTGAAGTCCATGTGTCGGTGGTTAGGCAAACTCTTGGTTTTTGTTCAATGAAAAATTTTCTAAACTTACACTTTTCATCTAAGTAAAGTTGAAAAATATCCCTAGCAAGTATTCTTCTAGATGGAGGAGAAAACCTTGAATTTAGAACACTGCAAAAATGTTTAAACCCTTCTTTCTCAACAAAAGAGAAAGGTAACTCATCCACAATAATCATTTTAGTACAAGCTTTTCTACACTCTTCTTTATCAAAACCCACGACCATAAGTTTCTTGTTATCACCTATATTCCCAAAAGTTAAAGTTTTTTGTTTTTTATCCTCCCCAACCTTTGCAGAATTGTATTGTGCACATTGTTTTTGTAAATGATTCCATAAAGTTGTTGTGCCACAATGTTTAGTAGAACATGCATAATCCTTACCGCAATAATTACACTTACATCTAGACTCGTCACCATACTTAGTGAAACATTTCCACACATCTGACTTTGATTGACCCTTTTTGGGGTTTCCCATGTCATTGTTAACATCATCATCATGCTCGTCCATCTACAAAAAAATTTTAGAAGATTGAATAATAAAAATTTTGGATGATTAAATGTTTGAATTGTAGAGTACTCTAGCAAAAAGTGTTTGAATTTTTCATTACCATATTAAATGTAACTTTCCTCTTCTTATCCATAATAGTCTTCTTCCTCCTCTCAAATCTTAATCAACAAATATTTAAATGGTAACTTGACCTATAACAACAAGAAAAAAACCAATAAAATAAAAACTAATAATAATAAAAAAAATAAATTAGCAAATAAATCAAATATCAATTTGTTATATAAATTGCAAGTGAGGTTTTATACACCACTTTTTTGTACAATAGTTAGAATTATAGGCTTGACTTTTTAAGGTAAAATATTGTTTAAATTAAGGTAAAATTTAACAGTGAGAATACTATTTCATTCTACCAAAGAGTTTGAGTTGTCTAGATCAAATGAATATACTAATAAATGTGATGTATGCACGCTAAAGTTCACAATTTATAATAATTCACACATTAAAATACTCAAATTTAATATTAAAACACATATAAACAATGAGTCACATTAAATTAAAATGAATCCACAGGACCACTACATACACAGGGTCATTGGTTACATAGAACCAGCAAACTGTCACACACTGGACAGTACACTAGTATACTGAAAAATTATAACCATGAGTCTGTGACTTTATTTGGTCCACTGTCCAGTGTACACACACATTTTAATCTTCAAACATTGGTCCCCTCACTGGTCCCCTCACAGTCTCACACAATAACTCACATATACAAACAGACTGTTATTCCTGCACAATCACTCACACACGTTTAAATAATCTATTTCCTCCATTAACTCTACTCGACACTCACACTCACAGTCACAGACTCACAGTCCCACACACACACATACGACACATCCATGATGATTCCATCTATATATTCCATCCTCCCACTCACACATACGCTCTTGCCAAGTTCCAAGTTCCAACCCACCTCCACTCAAACAGATCAGAGTCAGACCCTCACATTCGGGTACCAGATCAGAGTCAGACCCTTACATTCGCCCATTCGGGTACCAGATCAGAGTCAGACCCTCCCTGCACGGCTCCACTCTCTCGACCATCAGATCTGACCCTCTCGGCCTCTCCCTCTCGAGCTCTCATTCCATCTCTTCATATATTCCACTAGCCACAAGACCACATCACCTCAACTCTTAGCTTCTCACTCACACATTCGGCCATTCGGGTACCAGATCAGAGTCACACCCTCCCTGCACGGCTCCACCCATTCCACCCTTTTCTCCCTCTCGACCACTAGATCTGACCCTCCCGACCTCCAGATCTGACACTAGCCACACGACTCACACTCGCACCTCAACTCTCGGCTTCTCACTCAACCACCCGCACCTTGCCTCTCGCCGGTCTAAGGAAGTTGATGATTGAAAAAATCATCAGGTTTTAAGGTTATTTCATTTTGAAAAAAATGGAGATTAAAGAGAAAATATACCTATGGAGTGTGGAGGCTGGCGAATAGAGCTGGAAGACCGTCGGTCCGCCGTGAAGGATGACAATGCAAGAAGTGTGAAGGCAGCTGTGTGTGGAGCGGGGAGGTGGAGAGAGATGAGAGAAAAATTGAGAGAGAACGAGTGAAAAGGGGTGAGATGTGGTCGACGCTGCCTGAAAAACTGGAAAAGAAAGATTATAGGGTTCGGGTTCGGGTTGGGTTCTCGGTTTGATATTTTGACCCGACCCAACCCGAAAAATACTCGGGTTACTCAAACCCAACCCGATTCGGGTATTTTTATTATTACAACCCGACCCAACTCGAAAAAAAATGAGCGGGTTGGGTCGGGTTGCTCGGGTTAGGTTCAACATGCCCACCCCTATATCCAACAAATATAGGTTATCATGCAAAAATAAAGAACCGGTACCAATAAGATTAGAATTTTGAAAAAGACTAAATTTATTATTTCCAAATGAACAAGAATAACCAAATTTGTCCAAAATAGAAATTGAAATCAAATTCCGTCTAAAAGACGGTACTACATAAGTCTCTTTCAAATTCAAAAATTGCAAGTCTTTAATAATAACCTAAAAGTTTCTATAGCCTTTACCGCAACTGTTTTGCCTTTGCCCACATAGCTGAATCTTTCAGCATCACTTGGCTTCCGACTCCACAGGCAACCCTGCATAGACACACTTATGTGAGTAGTAGCACCAGAATCTATCCACCAAGTGTGTTTAGATATAGAAGCTAAATTAACTTCAGAACAAACTAGATTGAGAAGCATACATTTCTTTACACGCCAATTGACGTATTTGAGACATTATTTCTTCATGTGTCCAGCTTTCTTGCAAAAATAACAGGTAAACTCTCCATCCTGTTTCTTTTGCACCTTATGCTGTGATGTTCCAACTGCAGCTTCTTTTCCTTTTCTTGTCCTTAGAAATAGTTGCTAAGTTAACGCTTTCAACACCTTCTTGCTTAAATCTTTCCTCTTCTTGCACACAGTGAGATATGAGTTCGTTAAGAGTCCATTTGTCCTTTTGAGTGTTGTAACTCACTTTAAACTGACTATATTGTGCAGGAAGAGAAATCAAAACTAAGTGCACCAGCAAATCCTCAGACAGCTGTAACTTTAGTGTCTTTAGTTTGGAAGCGATATGAGACATCTCCATGATGTATTCTCTTATGTTCCCTTTTCCATTATACTTCATTGAAACAAGTTTCGCCAAATGGGTACTTGTTTCAACCTTTTCGTTTTTCGCAAAACGTTGTTTTATTTCCTCAAGGAACTTCTTAGCACTTTCCTCTTCGGACATAGAGCCCCTAAAAGTTTTCGGAATTGAACGTTTCATGATCATAAGACTCATACGATTAGAACGGTTCCACTCCTCAATTCTCGCCTTTTCATCAGCGGAACTATTATCATTAAGAGAAGGAGACCGTTCTTCCCGAAGCACAAGGTCAAGATCCATGCAATCGAGAACAATCATAACGTTCTCTTTCCAATTCTTGAAATTCGTGCCATTAAGCACAGGAATGAAATTAATATTGGCAGATATTGTTGAAGCAGAAGTAACTGAATCGAGAACAAAATATAATACAAGCTCACGATCAATAATCATGTCACAACACAACACAACACAAAAATATATATATATATCAATTAATAAATTCATACTTGACATGATTAAACAATTCCCATAATGGTGGGCCCTAAAATAAGATACCTAGCACAACATTGACATTTAGTCTTTGGACAGAAATATCAACTGTAAGTGGTATTCTTCATGTAGTAATCAAATATTGACAATTAATCCTGTCAAGTAGTAAGCCTTTCTTTGGACCGACTTATTACTCACATGGAAAACTTAATAATCGTCACATATTTATTACCACAGGTATGTGCATTATTTGGTCAAACAATAACCTTCCTTTGGGCCGATCATTATTTACATAAATAATAGACATATACATCTTAATATTTCAAAATAAACAAATTTACATTATAGAGGTTACTTTGACAACATATAATTTCAATTCAATTTATTTTGAAATATTAGATTTTTTTTTTTAAAATTTCTGAATCAAAACAATATAATATAATTGTTGCAATAAATTTCAATAATTTATTTTACAACATATATTCAAGACATAATGCTTCACTCAAAAATCATTAAAAAAGGAAATATATATATACATATATATATAAATTGAACAATTCCGCAAGATTCCAAAACAATCATCTTGCTGTAAAAAAAAAAAATTCTCCGATTGATTGCCATGTGGCTTCTGTGACAACATATTCTTTTAACTTCAAATAAAGCAAAACAGTTAATTGATATATCAATTGCCTTGACTTTTAACAAAACACAAAAACGTGGTCAACATGTCTTTAATTATCTTTCTCTGGATTGACTGTAAACAATAAAAAAAAAAAAAAACAAGAATCATCACCGATTACATATAGTAAAAGTAATACGCATAATTGATTAGGTTGCTGGAAACGTGCAGTATGCAATCCAGATTCTTTAGTGTATTTTATATATATATATATATATATTCAATAGTTTTCCGAAGAACACTCATATAAAACACAAAAGACAACAACATAATAAACCAATTGATTAATTCTCGATGATTTAATATGAGTAGGCTCTGATATCACTTGTTAGATTAAATCTTTAATAGGTATAAAACTATACCACAATCTATAAACTCATATTAAATCATTAAGAATTATTATAGAGAAAACATACATGAATCCATAGAGACAATCTTGAGTGGGATTGGATCTTCCACAATCGAATCTCCTTAGTTGCTATGTAGTTTTTTTTTTCTTTAATGGGGAAAGAGAAAGAGAACAAAAATATGTTGATTTGACTTGGGGACCATAACCATTTATAATGTTCTTTATATACTAAACCAATTAGGTTCTCATTAACCTTAATCCTATTAGTAGTATGTTTCTACACATTAAAGCCCATACCCAACAGATATTTCTAGAGCCCAATTAATAGATCACTTATTTGGCTCTATTAAAATAGATAGTCCATAATATAATTGTTATTAAATATGTAAGCTCATAATAGAAAATATAAAAAATCCTAACAGTTCTTTCTATCCAAAACAATTTACATGGTATCATAGTAGGTTTATTTTGAGCCCTAAGATATTTTTATGACCAAATATGGAATGGCAATGCCTAGTGCTCCTCTTACCAGTCCAGTATCTTCCTCTTCCGACGTTGAGTTGTCTGTTCAGAATAACAATGGAGGTTTTGGTAGTGGAAACAATGAAAACATCCCTCATATGCCAACTACTAGACACAAGCTGAATGGACATAACTATCTGCACATTTTATCTGTGGAAAAGGGAAAAATGATTACCTTACAGGTAGCGACGGACCCACCGTGGGTCCAAGGGGCACGTGCCCCCCTGATATTTAAAAAAAATATATATAAAATACTGTATAATTTCAAAAAAAACAAAAAATAAAATAAAATCTGATATGCACTGCACTGCAACAGTACATAATAGCCTATTTCTCCCTTTTTTTTTTAAAAAAATTATTTATTACTTTCTTATTCAATTATTTATTTTTCCTATTCCTAATAGGATTAACTTACTTTCCTATTTCTTACTCTTATTAGACTTAGTTTTTCTACTTCTAATATTTTTCCTACTCCTTAATTAATATTTCTTTTTCTCAATTTTATTCTTTTAATTCTCTTCTATATAAATACTATTTACATTGACAATTTATAATTTTAACGAATTACTTTTTTTTTCTTTTTCTCCTCATCTTCATCTGGCATCTTTTTATTTTCACTTTGACATCTTGTGACTTATCAGGTTAGTCTCCTAAATTAATTATATTTTTAATTTATTTATTTTTAATAATTTAAATTTAATATATATCTTATCAATAAACCCTAAAATCTTAAACTTTAAATTATTGCATTAAAATTATCCATGTATAATGTATTGTCATGATTCAATTATATATGTATATATATGTAATCAATATAGCTTTATTTTATTTAGAATCAATAAATTATTATTAATTTTTTTTTTTAAAATTTGTTATTATGTTTTTATTTGTTATAAAATATTTTTTGTAAAAAACATAAAATCCAAGTTGTTAACATGGATGATTTGTTTATGCCTCGAGGGAGATCAAAGCGTAAAACTCAGGAGATAAACAATATACATCATTATCGAGTAAACTTATTTTATGCTGTGTTAGATTTGCAACTTCAAGAACTAAATAATTGGTTTCCGGAGACAAATACTGAGTTGTTTCTTTGTGTTGCATGTCTTAGTCCAAGAGATCAATTCCGTGCATTTGACAAACAAAAACTGATTCAATTTGCTCAATTTTATCCAAAAGACTTCTCCTTTACTGAACTTTTGGCACTTGAAAATCAATTTGAGAATTATATTGTAGTTATGCACTCTAATATTGATTTTTCAGAATTAAATGGTCTTACAGATTTGACACAAAAGATGATTGAGAAAACACAAGATAAGGTTTTCTCATTAGTTTATTTGCTCTTGACATTGACATTAACATTATTACTACCTGTTGCAACTGCTACCGTTGAAAGAGTATTTTCTGCTATGAATATTGTGAAGACTGAATTACGTAATCGAATGAAAAATCAATGGTTAAATGATAGTTTGCTTGCGTATGTGGAGAAAAATATTTTTGACAAAATTGATAAAGAAGTTATCATGAAATGATTTTAAGATATGAAACTTCGTCGAGGAAGATTATAATTGTATATAATTTATTTTTTTTTATTTTTTTTTATTTTAATGATTTCATTATGATTTTTAAGTATATGATTATTTGTTTTGCCTAAATATAATGTATGTTTTATTTTATTTAAACTATATAACGTTATTGAATATTATTTTACATAAAAATATTATACATTTAGTATATTATTAAATTTTGATATTTTTATTATTTTATTTATGTGCTTCCTGAATAAATTTTCTGGGTCCGCCACTGCTTACAGGAACCATACAAGCACCATCGGAAAATGATTCGAAGTACAAGCAATGGAAAAGTGAAAACAGTATGGTTATGTCTTGGCTTCTCAACTCTATGACTAATGAAATTGGTAAGAACTTCTCTTATACAAAACTGCAAAACAGATTTGGGATGCCGCTAAGCGACGATATACTCCAGTAGTGAAAATGTAGTTAAGTTATTTGGAGTGGAAAGCACTCATAGATGTAGCAAGAGGAGATAAACGTCACTCAATATTTCAGCAAACTGACTCGCTTATAACAACAACTTGATTTGTTTGAGAAGTACAAATAGGATACTGTAAATGACAGCAACTTATACGGAGAGATTATTGAGCAAAAAGGGGTTTTCATGTTCTTGCTTGAGCTAAATACTTAGTTAGATGAAGTGCGAGGTAGAATCCTTGGAATCAAGCTATTACCCGACATTCAAGAGATTTTTTCAGTGGTGAGAAAGGAGGAAAGCAGGAAAAAGATTATGATGAGGAGTTCAAATGCAAAGGCAAAATCAGAAGCATCAAGTACAGATAGTTCAGCACTCACCGTTCAGAGTAGTTCTCAAAAAATTCGAAGGAAAATCAATCAAAAAAAGAGAGGTCTTGGTGTGATCATTTAAGACCTGGTCATCTTAAGGAAACATGCTGGAAACTGGTTGGAAAACCAGCTGACTGTAAGCCAAAATACAGCAAAGAGAGTAAAGGAAATTTGGTGACAAGAAGTGAAAGTGATGCAACAACAGATAAAAACTTGTTTAGTAAAGAACAAATGAGTCTCTTGCAGCATTTATTCGCTCCAAAATCTTTTCAATAAATTGTGATTGGAACTGGGTCAATGGTCCAAAGAGGTAATTTCTTTATTGCTCTAAATGCTAGAAAAGGAATGCAAAAGTTTTGGATTGTGGATTTTGGAGCTTCTGATCATATGATAGGGGATAAATCATTATTTGATGAATTTGGGCCAAATAACAACAACTCCATAGTTAAAATTGCTGATGGATCCTTGTCAAAAGTTATTGGAACAGGTTCTATTGTTGTTTCACCTGATATTACATTTAAATCAATGTTGTTAGTACATAAATTAGACTGCAATCTGTTATCAATAAGTAGATTAACAGGTGATTTAAAGTGTAATGCTAAGTTTATTACCAACCAATGTGTTTTCAGGACTCAAACTCGGGGAGGACGATTGGGAATGCTGATTTGCACTCAGGACTCTATCTGCTTTAGGTTGGACCTTAATTTAGCAAGCAATCTTTTTCAACTAGAAATGTATCTCCTAGTTTGTTGAATAAATCCATTAGTCTCTATAAGGACACTGATGTTTTCTTGTGGCATTTTAGGTTTAGTTTTATGTATTTGGAAAAGTTGTTTTCCAACTTTGTTTCGTAATGAAAGTGCTCAATTTTTTCAATGTAAGGAGTGTTCTTTATCTAAACAGACCCATCAAAATTATTCCATTCCGGACTATAAAAAGTCTCACCCATTTGTTTTAATACACAGTGATATTTGAGGCCCTTTTAGAATTCCCAATATCAGTGGAGCTAAGTGGCTTGTTTCATTTATCGATGATCATACCAGACTCACGTGAATTTATTTAATGAAAGAGAAAACAAAAGTGCATCAAATATTTTAAAATTTTGTTAAAATTATTAAAATCTTTAGAACCGATAATGACAAAGAATTCTTTAATAATAACTTAAAATAAGTTTATATTACGCGAAGGAATAATTAATCAAAGCTATTGTGCTGAGACACCTTAACAAATTGGTGTCTTAGAGAGGAAAAATAGACAAATTTTGGAAGTTGCAAGATCTCTCGTGTTTACTTGCAGTGTTCCAAAAGTAATTTTGGGGGAGAGGCTATGTTGATAATAACATATTTAATTAACATACTTCCATCTAGAGTTTTGAACTTTGAAACCCCATGCCATGTTCTTTTAAAAAAATTTCCAAAAACAAGACTTATTTCTGATCTTCCTGTCAAAGTCTTTCATGTTATTGTTAACCAATCTCATAGAAGTAAACTTGACCCCAAATCTCTTAAATGTTTGTTTGTTGGTTATTCACCGACTCAAAAGGGATTTAAATGCTATTCTCCCATCACAAGAAGGTTTTATGTTTGAAAAGATGTTACATTTTTAGAAACTTAATCATTTTTCAAAAATAAAGATGGAGGAGAGTCAGTCTTTGATCATCATAAGGAGAGATTTGATCAGCCCTGCAGTGAGTTATCCAATTTCTTTGAAAGTCAATCCTATCCATTACTAGATATAGCCGAAGTCCCTTCTAAGAGTTTATCTCATCAGATGATCATCTAGAAATTGCTGATAATATGACATCAGGTTTGGAGTCTCTTACCAAAACCATTCTGCCTCATACAGAAAATATTCTATCAACTGAAAACAGTCCTAATAGCCCAAGTCAAAAACAGATTCCAGTTGAAAAGGAATTGCTTGTATATACCAGAAGGCGAAAAGGCCAAAAGCGTACTAGACTTCCACTACAAGTTAAGCAAAACCAAGAGTCCAATCCGAGTAATACAGTCCAAGATGAGCTCACAAATACAAGTAAAGAAAATGCTGCAATAGAACAGGTTGATAGCCCAATAATAGATACTGACAATGATGATAGTGAGTCGCCTATTGTATTAAGGAAAGGGGTTAGAGAGTGTCGCAACAGACCTCTGTACCTTATCTGCAAGTACATGTCATATGATGGCATTTCCTCATCTTTTCGAGCTTTTCCAGCTAATATTATGAAAGCTACAGTTCTTAGAAATATAGAAGAAGCTTTCCAGATACCAGAATGGAGAGCAACTTTAAATGAAGAGATTAAGGCACTTGAGAAAAATCTGACATGGGAGATAACAGAACTGGCAAAAGGGTCAGCAGCAAGTGGGTATTCATTATAAAATATAAGGCAGATGATAGTATTCACAGGTACAAACTTGAGATTGACAGCTAAAAGATTTATACAATCATATGGGATCGATTATAAAGAAACCTTTGCACTAGTTGTGAAGCTGAGTACAGTGCGGATTTTGCTCTCCCTAGCAGCAAACCTTGACGGGAAACTTCATCAATTAGATGACAAGAATGGTTGCTTGAATGGAGAGCTAGAAGAGGAGGTATATATCAGCATTCTACCAGGTTTAGAGAGTTCAACAAAAAGTCTGTAGACTCAGCACGTCGTTATATGGCTTGAAACAGTCCCCACAGCTTGGTTTGAACGCTTTACCAAAGCAGTAAAACAGAGTGGTTTGGTACAATGTCAATCGGATCACACCATGTTTGTTAAACATGCACAATGAGGATAACGGTCCTCATTGTGTATGTAGATGACATAATTCTCACAGGAAATTGAGAGGAGGAAATCAGGCAGTTGAAAGCATTTTTGGCAAAGGAAATAAAAGATTTGGGAAGTTTGAGATACGTCCTTGGTATGGAAGTAGCACGGTCCAAAGAAGGGATTGTGGTTTCCCAATGCAAGTATGTTCTTGATCTTCTAAAAGAGACAGGAATGATGGACTGCAAGCTAGCTAAGACTCTAATGAACTATACTGTCAAATTAGGATAGCTTGAAGGAAGCGCCTATGTTAATGAAGAATGATATCGAAGGTTGGTTGAGAAACTAATCTACCTCTCACACACTAGACCAGATATAGGGTTCCCTGTTAGTTGTGTGAGTCAATTTATGAAGAGACCCACAAAAGAGCACATACAAGCAGTTTTCAGGAACTTAAGATATCTGAAGTTTACACCTGGTAAGGGACTGTTTTTCAAGAAGAATTCAAGCATAAAATAGAAGTTTTGGTATATGCGGATTGGGCAGGATCAATTTCTGATAGGAGGTCCACATCTAGTTATTGCAGCTATGTATGGGGAAACTTAGTTACTTGGAGAAGCATGAAATAGTCCGTGGTAGCTAGAAGCAGTGCAGAGACCGAGTTTCGTGCAATGGCAAATGAAATTTGTGAGAGAGTTTGGTTAAGAAGAGTATTAACCAAGCCGTAGGTATCATTAGAAGGTTCTTGATTGCTATACTGTGACAACCAGTCAGCTATAAAAATTGCTAAGAATCCTATGCTACATGATAGTACGAAACATGTAGAAATCGACCGGTATTTTATGAAAGAGAAGATTTAAGAAGGGAGTGTCAACTTGCCCTACATACCCACTGTGTCTCAAACAGCTAATGTTCTAACCAAACCTTTGGCTAGGACAACATTTGAAAATTTATGTAACAAGCTGGGAATGATTAATATTTGTCATCCAGCTTGAGGGGGATGTAGAATTATATGATAGAGTAATTACTGTGTTACTGTCCTTATGACAGTAATATTTTGAATAAAAGATGAGATTAGGAACTATTAGTGTTATTCTAATCTCTTTTTTAAATTTCTAGTGATAAGCTCTACATTTTAAGGAAGTTTGTTTCCTTGAATGCAATAAATATGTAGTGCTAGATGAATGGAAATTTGACGTTCTTTCTACCCAAAACAGTTTACAGATCATGTTGAAATCTATGCTTGGATCTTTGCTACTTTTAGGCAATAAGAACTCTTGAAAAAAAAAAAAAAAGATTCATTTGTCTATTTAGGTACGGCTAAGTTTTCACCCAAAAAGTCAGCTCATGTCATGAACCCCTCCTTGATCAGCACCTCTTTTCCTTATCCAACACCAGAGAACCACCTTGGATTCTTGATTGCTCTATCCATTAAATTTTTATGTGTAAAAATTAAAATTTACACAAAAGCCCCCCACCAGGGATGCCGTATTTGTCAACTTTAAGCTGAATTTGAGAACTGTGGTATCTACCTGTATTTAAGCCTAACCTCACTCAGTCATGAAAAAGCATGAACAAGAACAAGAGAAGAAATATGCACAAATGCACAGAAAAAACAAAACAAAACAAAACAAAAAGCGTTGAATATACAGAACCTGATCCCCTACTCATGCCTTAACAAAAGAACAAAAAACTTGGCTCTTACATTCTTTGGTCCATAAAAACTTCATTTATAGTTTCATAAGGATTTGACATTAGTCCCTGGTTTAGAGTCTTTAAACAGAAAGATGGAGGAAAATGAATTAGTAGTTAAATTAGTTCCTGATTGTTGTGTGCAGAATTTTCGACCTGTGTGGCAAACTGCAAATTCCACAGAATATCTTCAATAGAAGGCCTATTAGTTGGCTCGTTGGAAAGACACTTCACGCATAGCTCCATCATTGTCTTCAATGATTCATCTGAACACTCATTCTTAACTTCTGGATCAACAATGCTTTTCCTTGCCGCGTTATCCATTGTTATGTTCAGTTGCAGCTGCATAAAAGGAAAAGCGCAAACTTGACTATAAGTAAATTTTCGAAACTCTGTACAATTGACATAACTGCACATAGAAAATATATATTCCTTGTTGAAAATGATAACTCATAATAATACTATTTTGATAGGTTCCTTCATTACCATTTTTGGGGATAGAACTAAATAACTGTATATTACCTTAAGTGCCATGTCTTGTCATTAAACTTACTACTATTGTTTTCACTCTTATTTATAAGCTTAGACTTTTGGACTGAGTGATATATTCACATACTGTTAGAAATGCTTTATTTGGAATTATGAGATTTTCTATCTTCTATTTATGCATTTGATAAGCCTCAAGTTTTGAGTCTACAGGTAAGTTAACACCAGAACTCTTTGGATATTGACAAAAATCTGGTGCCTAAACTCAGAAATTTTAGATTAAGTTACTGGTGCCAACTTAGTATTAAGGTAGGTCTGCAAACACCTAACTTGATAACTACCTGGAGAATCCAAGTATTTGTAAACAAGTTTTGATACCAAGTTCTGATTCATTTTAAATACTTGCTAGGAGAATGAATTTTGGAAGTACAAACACTCACAAGATCCTTTGCTTTAACCACTTCATTTTGGGACATGATTGGTCTTCCCACAATGATTTCAAGTAAGATTACTCCTATGTCATAGACATCACTTTTATCCTCATCTTGCGCCCTGCACATACACAGAAAGTAGCAATGTTAATTTGCAGACTGCAATGATTATGAAAAACTAAAGAGGTCATATTTTGCTTATCAACCAAAAAGAAGTCCTATTCATAAATGATTGTGAAAAAGATACAGTGATAATTTTTTCGTACAGATAAAGCATATTAGAACAAATTCCAAAAAACAATACCATATAGATGTATGAAGGGGGTATGTTAGACCATCATCCTATTGTTTCAGGTTTTTATTTCTATAAATTATTTTAGGTGTGGAAAAGTTTTGTGAGGAATTGAACCGACAATGTTACCATCATGTCTTACAACGTTGCCATGATCTCATGCCTTATGACTATGATGTCTTTCAACGTAACAACCAAAATTTATGGTAGCATTGAAAGATGTCAATGGCCACATTGTAAGATATAATAGTAGCATTATTCAGACAATTTGGCATGAAACTTAACCACACCTCATTAGAACTACTTACTTATAAGCTGAAGTATTTAGCTCTGGTATTACTTAACATAGTATTAGAGTTAATATAATTAGGAGATCATGAGTTCTAACTCCTCGTTCATTGGTCTTACCCTTCGGGTTTTTGTTTTTGTTTTTTAACTTGGTATCAAAACCAAAGCCTACAAGGAAGGTAGCATTTTATATTCATAATTGTTAAACTTGAGCGTCTAAGTCAAGTGGCAACTTAACAAGACAGAAGTTCGTATATGAGCATATGACAGAACAAGTGACCCTGTGCTTATGATCCTTGAAAAGGTTGGAGTAAACAAATCTGCCTCTTCTGCTACTAGCACTGATACTTCTACCATTGTACTAGGCTCCAAAAGAGTATACCACGTACCTTGTCAAAAAATTTGCTTTCCTTCCAGGAAAAGCAACTTCAGCATTGCCCTGAAATTTCAAAGAGCAAATTACCTTTATTAAGTGTTACTGATTTTTTGGACACTGTGTATAACCAATAAAGAAAAATAAACAATTTTTTTTTTCCTTACCATTCCGCTAGTTCCAGCTAAAAGAGGAAGGTTATAACTGCTGATCTTTACATGGAGGTTCTGGTCTAATAGAACATCTGTTATCTTGATGTTATTCGAAAATACTCCAGGTACAATCCATGTATGCAGGAACTGAATGCCCTTTGCAACTCCTATTGCAGCTGCTATTCTTTGTATCCATGTAAGCTTTTGACCTGGAAATCCTTTGGCATGATTAAATATTAGACAAAAGGCGTCTGGGAGATCCCAAAAAAATGGAAGTCCAGTGAGGGAGTACAGCTAGATGAAGTTCTTGTTTATTTCATAAATTTTGCATATATTTTCAAAAAATTGCTAGTTCCATTGAATAAATATCGTGTAGATGAAATTTCCAATAAAAGGACACTACATCATGGTACTTGGACTAAAAAGAATGTCCCCATGTATGGCTGGGTGAAGAGCATATAGCATAGGCACATCCATAACAGATTCATAGATATGTTAAGTAACCAACAGGTCAAATAGCTTAAACTAATAGGATAGGATTAGGGCCTAATACTATATTTAAATATTCTATTACACCACTTGGACTCAAACTTTGGACTAAAGTTGGTAGGAAATGACCTAGCGATAGTATTTAAACAATCTAACATAAGAAGCATAAAAATTTTATAAAGTAGTTTAGAAGCATTTTGGCCACCAAAATGTGTGCAAAGTTTATGGGAGTTTATACACATGCAAACACGCACAGAAGATATGGAAGCAGTTAGAAATGAGTTTACCACTTATACATCTTCTTAGCGTTACATTCGGGACAAACTCAAAGATAAGATATATATTGGTGACGCTTGTAGCATCCGTGTCGTACTCAAGGCAGTGTCCAAGAGCACTAACCAAATGGCTATGTCTAAGCTTTGATATCAGCTCAATGTGGTGTGTATAGATCTGAGAATTGTGCCTTTTTCTCGCTCTGAAGCTTCTTATTGCAACAAGAGTGCCATCAGTGAGCTTTCCTTTATAAACCTAACATTTAAGGGGAAATAACTTTCAAAATTAGCAAAGCTTTTTTTATGCTGTGATATAACAAGAGAGTATGCAATGAGACTCCTTAATAGATTGCTATTCAATTTCATTGCACTGAAGACATAAAAGTACACAGAAACAGACACAGAAACACACAAAAATTGATTCTCTTGCAAAAAACAATTAAATAACAAAGAATGTCAGCTTGGCCCATGTAGGTGCACAAGATAGCTTTTACAAATTGTAAACTAACATGACATATTATAATGGGAATTGAGAGCTTTTTGGAAAATAATGTTAACTCTCTGATCACACTATGCTGGCTTTTATTGGACTACTCATCATAAAGTGAATATCCTCAGAGCTAAGACAGAATCTTCATGAGGCAGATAACCTTGAAATGTCAGTGTAATCTGAAAATGATCACAACTTTACTCTGTATATACCTGACTATGTGAACCGTCACTCATCAGACTCGAAGTATCGAAATTGTTTGTAGCCTCCTTAAGCTCCTCCAAAGCAAAGGCTCGATAAATAGGAAGGCTAGCTCCCAGTTTCATCGTTTCTGATATATGCCCTGAAAGAGTATCACAAACCAACATTGGTCATGTAAACGAAAGGAAATAATACAGCCGATACTTGTATATCCATTTCTTTTCCTTCCCCATTAAAATTTCCCATGTAATTGATTGGGAAGATAGGATTAGTTGTTTGGTTCTAAATTTTCAAATTGTTTTGCTTCTTTTTCATGATCATTTAAGTTGCTTTCCTTTCATGATCAAAGAAATTCATAAAACGAAACCTATGATCATAAGAAACAGAGTTAAGTATACAAGAATAAAAATGAAAGAAGAGGAAAAGGAGATGTTACTAGCATTCGAAAGCAGCTTCACTGTGTTAAATGTTGACACATTCTGCAATATGAACCTTGTACAAGGAATTTTTCCTCTTCTCTTATCATGCAACTTCCTGACCACCAGAAGAACAACCCCTAGAACTGCAATGCTCCCCGCAGTTCCTCCCACCATACTTGATGCAACAACTGATTTAGAACAAGGTGTCTTGCTCTTCTGCTTGTCAGGTAAAATCTTCACAGCCAGAGCTTCATTGTGACAGAAGTTTGAAGGATTCTGGACTTGTTCTTGGTTGGATAGACAATTTCTGGAATACAAAACAAGCCTTCTGTTGGTACCTTGTTGTAGACAAGTGGGTAAGTCTCCAGTCAAAAGATTGGAAGATAAATCTACATAATCAAGTGCAGCACTGCAGGATGTGTTCTGGAATAGCATTCCTCTGAGTTTGTTTCCATGAATGTCAAGATAAGTAATGGAAGGTAATGACAAGAGTGATGGCAAAAATGGCCCTACAAATCCATTCAATGAAATGTCTAGCTTCTGAAGCTGATTGTAGTATCGAAGTTCTTCAGGAATGCCAAACTGAAACCTGTTCTTTTTGAGTACAAGAGTAACCAACTTGTTATGCAAGCTAGGAAAATGAGGTCCAAACCAATTGTCTTCCAAGTCAAGAACTTGAAGGTTTGTCAAGTTGTGAAGATCGGGCACTTCACCAGACAAGTGATTTGATGAGAGTGAGACAACTCTTAGAGTTTGTAAATCTGTTAAAGAACTTGGTAGCAACCCACTCAGTGAATTGTTCTTCAGACTCAAAACAGACAAAACTTGGAGAGAGCTTAGCCAACGAGGAATGCTGCCAGTGCAATTGTTGTGGTCAATCACAAGTGTCTGTAAGTTGCTCAAAAGTGAAAGTTGAACAGGAAGGCTACCACTGAAGTAGTTTGAACTCAAGTTAAGGATTTCAAGAGAAGATAACTGACCAATACTTCCAGGAAGTGGCCCCCACAAGCCTAGAGAGACCATGGACAGAACTTTCAAGCTTGGTAGAACTGCAAGAGTGGCAAACAAAGAGTCAGAGGGGAAACTTTGAATCCTATCAGCATTGTTGCCTGCAATGTGAAGCTGAGTTAAGTTATCTTCATAACAGACAAGAGTAAGAGATGGGGTTGGTTCAATGTTGCACAAGTCTGTAGAGTTGTTAAGGCTGCTTAGACCGGGTGGATAGTTGAGCAGCTTCTGGATGTTCAAAAGGGTCTCATGTTGAGAAGGTTGTTCTTGTAGCTGTTTTGAAGCATGGAATATTGAAAGAAGAAGGATTGATACAAGAAGGTGGTATGGTTTTGCCATCAAGAAAATTTGATATGAATTTGTGAAGGAATGGAGATTCTACATGAGGTTTAAACAGGCTTCAGAGAGACCGATTCTAAGTGCCAAGGCATGGCTGAGCTACCTAGAATTTCTCAGTTACAATATAAACAAAAGATAATGTACTCTAGTTGTCAGCATATATGAATGCAGAATCTCCAAGCACAAACTTCAAGATTTTAATGGAAGGGTAATTTCATTTTGATCACTCCTTTTTCATAATATTTTACTAATTATTAGTATTATAGTTCACTCAGTTGCTAAATTATTAAAACTACAACAATTTAGTCCTTTTACTAGTTAAACGGTTGATCAAATTTATAAGCTTGATTTTTTTTTTTTTTTACTTTATTGGTACCATATTAGATTACCGTCAAGATCAATTAAGATAGAATTCTAATGTATGTTTTAGATCTTTGCTCCTATAAAACGGTTGAAAACTACCTATATAAAAATGAAAAAATTATCTATATATTAATGACACTTTGCGACTCGAATCTGTCTCTTAACTTGAAGGGAAGAAAAAATAGGTGGGAGTGATGCAGTTAGAGCAAAGTATTTTATTCTTAAACTACAATATCTTTAAAAAATATGTCATGTGGTCATATTAAAAAATAAAAAGTAAAATAAAATTAATAAAATATGAAATAATAAAAATAATTGGAGTTGTAATCATTGAAGAAAACAATTTTTCATAGAAAACTGAGGAAAAGGATCATCCCTCCTCTCCAAATCTTCGAAGGAAGATGTCACATTCAGTTTGAAGATTTGAAATGAGGTTCAACTCCTTTCTAGATTTATGAAAATTTGTGGAAGGAAATGCGTGCTTTCTCGTGGAGGGAAATGATAACCTCCTTGACAATTTTAAGAGGTAGCAAACCTTGGAAATAGGTCACAACATTCCATGACTCCATTATTTCTTTATTTTTTTTCCTATAGAAATTTAATTTGCTTTAGTTTAATTAGACAAATAAACTAAGTAATGTGTATAATAATAATAATTATTGTAAAATATTTATTTTATTTTATTTTTTGGTTTTTAGTTTTTCTAAGTTTATATAGAATTTTAGAATTATTGGATTTCTCTCAGATATATATGTGTATTATATTTTTTTTAGTTTTTCCTATTAATTAATTCTTTTCAACTTCATTTTTTATATTGATTAAATTTATATTAAGTTTAACCGATACTATATTTATTCAATTTTTAATATTTTTATTTTCCTAAATTTTTTATTTGTTAATAAAATAATTATTTGAAGATGAAGTTGTAAAAAATTTATTTATTATATAATTATTTTTCTTTCCATGCTTAAGTATAAATATCAAGTTTTTAAAATCAAAAGGTAAAAGTATCATTTTAACTCAATTCATTAATATCAAAGGTTAACTATTTATTTATACAATTTTTACATTTAATTATTAAAATTTGGTCAAAGAAACCATATGGTTGTGAATACATTTTTTTGGATTAAAAGTTTAGGAGCCTAATGAATAAAAAGACAACGGTTGTAAAGCAGTGAAATATTACAAAAATATAGGACCAGAATGAAATTGTTTTGATATAGAACAGAACAAGGCACAGATAAAGAGAAGACTACAGAGTTAGACATGTACCATGTCAAAAACTCCCACATAATTCCAAAAGCTGTCCACTGTTCTCGTTATTTTACATTTTCTTTCTTTTTATATAAACATCTTTTTTTAGAAAAAAAAAAAAAACTTAAACAGCTTTTCTTTTATCTGAATAATAAAAGATAGATTTTTTTTTTTTGTAAAATTTATTTAATCCTTAGACGTAATTACAGCTCCGTTTGTTATTATTTTTTAAAAAAAATCAAAAAAATCTTATTTAATAATTAAATTATAAAAATATATTTGATAAAATTTTTAAAGTAATTATGTCATAATCTTAATTTATTTTATATCAAATTTTAAAGCATGTTACCTATTTATAAAATGGTTATATCTCAAACTTAACTATATAAAAAATTATATAAATATTTTGTTTTAATTTATTTTTTCAATATTTGTATTTATAAATGTCGAATCTTTATATTTTAAGAGACTATAAAAAAAATTAAATATTTTAAACTTTATATCTTTTGTGCTAAGCATAATTATAAATTTACATTGCTTTTTTTAATTCAAATACTTTTACTAATTATTAGTTTAGAAAATTAGAATATATTATTTTTATGTTTTCTTAGACATGGTATAAATTCGCGATTCATCAAATTGCATGCATACAGTTATTTTAGCATTATAACAGTAGAATTAACTATATAGTCACACTTCAGCTAACAATTCTTAATTTAAAAGTTTATTTTTTTATTTTTTTATTTTTATGATGTATAAAACAATACAACTTTAAAAGGATTTTCGCAATAAAAAATTAGATGTATATCTATTATAAGTCTTACAATGAGTGGTTATGCACCATTTGTCCATCTTAATTATGTTCATAGTTTTCTCCCCGTGTTCATATGTAAGAGTAGTTGTCTTTTATATAGGTATAGATAGTAGGCTGAAAAAACAGTGACTAAACTTGATAAATCTTAAGGAATCTCTGACCCACTTAATATCAATTTTATCGTAACGAGCTTCATCTATTATTATCAAAATAGATCAAAAATAGATATTCCAAACATATAATTAATAATTTGTCTCCATCTGCCTCAACCAATCTCACACCATTTGGCGTCAATTAAAAAGAGAAAACAAGAGGATGAAAAGGACGCATTATTTGTATGGGGACTCGGATAAAAACAAGAGAACGTGAGTTGACAGTGTTTCACGAGAAAGTAGAAGGCTGAAGAAAAAAAGGGGTAAAATGACTTATTTTGATTTTTGATGTTTCTCCATTTTCTATTTTCTGATTTTGACTCGTCAGTCAATCATCATCACTTATATAAATATAACATTGTTTTGGAAACATTCTTCTGAGGTTTTAGAAACGAATTTATTAATTTGTTCTCTAAAAGGTGATTTTTTTAAAAAATATATATATATTAAGTATTATACTCAATTACTGAAAATAGCAAGGTTAAAAGATAAAAATGACCTAAAACATTAAAGAGTTAACGTCTTTGTTCCATCTTATTGTTTATTATATTTGTATTAAGGATATTTTCTATTATTAATTATGATAGGAAAGGAATTATTATCGTGAATCATGCAACATGAATCATAATAGCTTTTCTAGTGTGACTAATGGTAAAAATTATTGTCGTGAGACAAATTGCATCAGTCATGAGATTATTGTGACTCACAACATTTTTCCTACCTGACCATCGATAAATTATGCAAATTTGTGTTTCCAATGACGAATCCTTATCGGATATGGAAGAAAAAGAAGAAGAAGAAGAAGAACAGATGAGGGATGCCAAACGGAAAAGAGGGATATTACGATATTGAGATTCTAGCATTGGAAGTGATGAGAGAGGATCACCGTAAGTTGTAATAAAGGAAAAACTAGTGTTTCTTTTAAAGGGTAATTTTGTCCAAAAAAATACCTCTTGAGATTCAAACGTCATTTGCCCTAATTTTTGGCTGATTAAATGCATTTCCACAAATAATCAATGTTTTATTAATGGGTGGAGCTATTGCCACCCTTTAAAATTATTTCACAATATGTTTAGTGCAAGTTTTCATTTAAACTTATTTTGTTGTCATATAAGATCAATAGATAACCAGAGGGGAAAAAAAAAAGTTCTCTTCAATCCACTTATGAAGCTGTTGTGATATTAAAAAAAAAAATGACGGAGATAGTTTCTCAATTGACAAACTTTTCTAGAAATTGTGGTAAGCATTTTTTATTCTTCTTCATTTTTCTTTCTTTTTCCCACCAAAATAAATTACTGATTTTTCATTAAACAATTTCATCCCAAAAATTATCATTTTTTTTTTTTTTTGTAATCAAAGAGTCCAAAAACTTTAAACAATAGGAGAAGGGATAGTGTGATACATGTTTTATGATGATTGGTTATATGCTGAATTTAAATTTTATTGTAGATAATTACATTAAAGATGAAAATAAGTATTTTTAATGTTTTTGCCAACATGGATTTATATTCAAAAAATATGATGATGTGTCATAAATAGAAATTCAAAATTTCGTAATAACATTGGAGATACTCTTAACACCTATTTTTCTAAAATCATTTATATGACGAAATTATCCTTAATAAATTACGAAGAAGGATAGATACGTATTAGTAAAACAATTTGTTTACTTTTAAAACTTGAAACAATTTTACTTTTTTTTTAATTTTAAGTTAACAAAACAAAGAAAAATCCATAAATATTTCTAACAGAAAATCTGAAAAAGAAGTTCATGAATCTTATATACATCAAATGATTCTTTGGATTTTTTTTTTTTTCAAATGCAAAACACAATTTTTCAAATTTTATTTTTTATTCAAACAGTAAAGATTAATTAAAACACAAAGTAAAGTCTTATTTTTGGTGAAAAATTTGGTAGCTTCAACTTTCAACAATGACTTCTCCTTTTTTATAAAGTGTAAAATTAGAGTTAGTATTAAGAATTTAGATTTAAGAGAAATAAAGAAAGAATATATATAGAAATTTTATTTAAATGAATATAATTAATGTTATTTAAATATGGTTAATATTGATATATTTATCGGTGTTTACATTGATAAGCAAATTTTTAAATTTAATTAATGGGGTGTATTAATAATTTGGATGTGGAAAACTGGAAATCATGGCAATATCCCCACCCTTTATTAACATATTGAAAGCATTTTTCATGTCTCGTAAGTATTTAATATGTTAGTATTTTTAGACAAAAACGAAAACCCTAGCAATTTATGTATAAAACCACCCATTCTATGAGACAATTCCTACTAATTCCAGATTGTTGTCATGTGGTGCAAGTCCATGATGTAAGGATATTTTACCAAAAATACAAATAAATTATCTCAAACAGGATTTTTTTTTTCTAATTTTTTTTTTTTTAAAAAAATGAGTTTTAAACCATCAGTATTCATAAACAAAAGCTAGAAATCGTTAGGCACAGTTCACGGACTTCATTTGTGAACTGCTTCCTTTATATAATTTGCGAACGCTCATGATGCTAAAATCCTTATTTGAATTCTTCAGGCTACTTTCAAAACTCGTCCCTTTTTTATTTATACTATTTGTCAAGATTTTCTACACAAATTATTTACTTGATCCTACCAGAGTAATCCACCATTGTTGTTGCATACAATGAAGAACACAGTTGCAGAACCAGTTCACGTAATGCTTTTGTAATGATCCCAACGCGCACAAAAATTTTGGGTTTGAAATGTCTTTCTCTTTGTTAAAAATGAAGAGAAAATACATCAAGTTATAACATGTTGATTTATAATAGACTTGATATCAAATAGAGAAAGCCTACTAGAATGTGTTGGTTTATTATTGTGTAGATTTAACACGTAAGGTATGAATTCATTACGGTCACGGGTGAGTCTTTGTGGGGCTTTAACCACTATTTGACATACTGAATCATTTTAATATAAATTGTAGATAAAATAAATATTCAAGAATAATTTTTTTTAACTGTTATTAAATTTTTCCGCTTTCACTAATTTTGATATTTTTGTCAACAAATGCCATTATGAGGATTAAAATGTTCCCATAATATTTTAACTTTTTTTAATTTAAAGTAATAAAACTAAATTATTAAAAATCTAGATAATTTACTTTAAGCATCTTCTCTACCTATTCTCTTATCTAAAATGGAATCATAAATGTACGGATTAAAAGAATTGTTTTGATTTTTTTTCCCTTAATTGTACGCTAGAGCCTATGACCCAAGAATGGATACTACCTACTTATTATTATTATTATTTTAAGTATTATAATTAATTTAAAATTTAAGGAAGAATATATTTCAAACTCACAATTTCAAAAGAGTAATTATATAACTAAACTAACCTCATCGTGTTCAAACCATCAATATGGTATCGAAGTCCAACTCCTTCTCGGATGGTAAGGTCACAAAGAGGGAGGATTGGTGAATTATTTATTAACACACCTACACATACCCAATCCTAACAAGCATTAACGAGTTTAAATCACATTTGTGCATCAATTTATTGGTCCCACTTCCTTTTTATGACTGAAACTAACCGACGAAATCAAAGTGGTTCCAATTGCACAAAACAAATACATGTAGAGTGTTCGACAATTTTACATAAGTTGGTAAGGATAGATTTCCGATATTTATAAAATGAGAGTAATCCTTCACTTTTGAGTTTAAGCTTTTAAATTGAATTAAAGTCCAAAATCTCTTTCTCCTTACTTGGTATCAAAATTGGGCTTTTTGAGCTATGAGTTAGTTCTATGCAAGGGTAAACTTACACTCTTAGACTAACTTTTGAATTGAATTAAACCCAAAATCACTTAAATGGCCTAGAGTATAAATTTTCTCTCATATAATCTCTGACTCTTGAACTAGTTTATGCTATGAGATAAACCTAAGCTTTTAGATTGAGTTAGGCTCAAAAAGTACAACTCACAATATTAAACTTTATTTTGGATTTTGCTAGGCTCAACACCTCTTTCTAATACACCAAATGTACAGTACAACTTGCATACAATATCTGAACTCCTTTCCCTTTCCAGGAGGAGCTGTTAGCTGTTGAATGATTGAGTAATCAGAATGAATTAAACTTCTATTACCAAGTTTATTTTGCCAACCCTTAAATCATAGTGACTGACAATGCAATGACAATATCTTCTCAAATGCCATCTTTAAACGCTCATGAAATTTACTCAAACAGCTTAAGTGACATGTAAATGAAATAGATTATACGGATTATGTAGAATTCTCAAATGTATGTCTCTGCTGCCAAATAGATTGTATAGAATTCGAAAATGTAGTATTTTGGTATCTGAATATAAGAGAAAAATTAAATTGTAATACACATTTCCCAGGTCTAATGCTATATTCAATCTTCGAGCAAGTATCTGTTTCTCCTTGCACCAAAAGCCAGTCTCTGCATAATAATGGAAGTGAACATATAATGACCACCCAAGATTTTTCTAACAAACAGACACCAAACGTGATTGGTCATAGTTGAGGTCAGAAAAATAATTTACGACCAAAAAATGGATTTTCAGTTGTTCACTCACTGAGAATATCTGTGAATAGGCTTTCATTCCGGTGAGAAAACGAAGGTATGTCGGCTTTGTTGATCCATTGGCTGGGATGGATCTGATTCTGGGGACAAGATACTCTGCCACCTGTGACCCACCATTCAACAGTGTAAGAAAAACCAACAAACAGGAGGAGATAAAATGTGACT
Source organism: Dimocarpus longan (assembly GCA_022984855.1). NCBI lineage: Eukaryota > Viridiplantae > Streptophyta > Magnoliopsida > Sapindales > Sapindaceae > Dimocarpus > Dimocarpus longan. Next base: position 20,382,830 of record CM041015.1, on the reverse strand, counting down.
AAAAAGAGAAGAATTCCCATTACTCTGGAGGAACCTATGTCTATATATTTTAGTCATATGCGCATAATTAATTGATTATGATAAGCACCAAACATGGATACAGATAGCATGAAACATAACTGTCATCTAACACTGTAAGATAGTATCATCATGAAAACATGCATGTATCTTATATATATCCTAGGGCGGTGAACAAAATATTACCACATCAGCTGGTTCTGCTAAAACATTAATGAAAAACTTGGCCTGCACAAACCAAATGTTTAATTTAGGTCAGCCACTAAGAGGAATGGTAACAAGGAATGGCCAACAAACACACAACAAATACAAGGATTGGGAATAACATATTAATACCTGCTTTGTCGTAGCACCAGACATGAGAAGATCAGTTGTGACCATTCCTGGCTGTGCAAAACAATACAGAAAGGTCAAATGGGGTAAAAGAAACAAAGGAAAATAAGGAGAGCATGCTCACAAGAAGGGACATCCAACTGAGTAGCCTTAGAACAGTAAAACTGATCAGCTCATGAAAATATTAAGGATAGCACTCCTACCACATTCCTTATTTGATCAAAATATGGATAAAAATCCAAATTTCAAGTATCATACATAGACCTGCATAAAAGGATAAGGTAACTAGATATGAAAATGCATTATATGAATGTCAGCACACAGAGGCAGAGCCATGTTAGACAAGGGTGGCCATCCCCTTCCCGGCCAACCAATTTTGTTCTTAAAAATATAAATAAAAAGTCTTACTTATTAGAATATCAAAATGAGTTGGCCGTAATTGTTTATTTTTATATTAAAAGCCTACAAAATTTTAATGATTTAGAATTCTAGGGATCTACGCAAATATGTCAAGTATAGGAAAAAGATTTGATTTTAATGTATTGTGCTTTCTAGTTTGATTTTAATTGCCACGTTTGGTTGCTAACAAGTTCCTGCTGGAAAGGGATCCCTTCCACCAAAGGAATCCAAGTTCCCTTTCTGATAAGCCCTAAGTTCATTTTTCTCTCCTTTTGTTCTCCACTTAATTCCTGGCTCTGTCCTTGTCAACAAACAGGTTGCATATTTGGTAATGTAATCTTATCAATGAGGCAAAGATGGAAAATATAACCAATATCTAGTTGGGAAGTTATGATCTAAAAATCAATGATCATCTGAACTAATCAAGTAACAAGACAGCTTACCGACAAATTATGCACTACAACATTTTTAACATCCTGCATTTGCAATTCTGCCTGTACAGAAGATGAAAATCAACACCTTCAGCATTACGTATAGCCATACATTTGAAGAAAATAAAACCAAACTTAAGGTAATTTAAGGCGCATTCTACTTATACAAATGAGGAATAGAAAAACAGAATTAGAAGTTATAGATATCAGAAAAAATATCACTTAATTGTAATTCACTCCCCCAGTTCCGCTATTTGTATATAATATGATGAAAAGTCACATTAGTAATTCTGATCAACAGTGACAGATCCAAGAATTCATATTAGAAATACTTTGATATAATAATTATAAAATTAAAACATACCTTACAACTAAAATCTAATTTTAGGGGTTAACTTTGATTACTCAATGGATTTTATTTTATTTATTTATTTATGTTATACTCAATGGATGTTATGGTGGATAAAAATAAGTATTATGCCTAAATAGAGAGAGAGTTATTTTTACCCCTTAAAATTATAATTAAAACAAAAACAAAACAAAAAGAAGAAGAAGCAAGAAACCAATATAAAACTAACAAATTGAAGAAAGACAAGGTTTGAGGAGGTTTCATTTGTATTTTCCAAAAGCTTAAAATAAATGTACAACCTAATACTAATATATACAACATAGTTGTTGACCTATAGGTAGCAAATAATAAAGGAGTGATTTCCTTCCTAATCAAGAATAATCATAATCATTAAAAACACTAAATATTATCTATGACAAAATAGAAGACTAACATTAATTGACCAAATCTCCCCACAAATGGGAAACTAATCAATTACGGCCTTACTAACATAAATCTACACAAATCAACAAATTTTGCTAGCAATGGAAAATCTTATAAATTGTGTTTGGCTTTTTATCTCATTTCAATAAAAGTCAAATTGTTTCTTTATTAATTTCAAATCATGTATATTGATGGAAAAAAAAAAGGAAGAATAAGATGATAGTCAAAATTAAATTATGATTATGGATTAATGATTTTAAGTTAACAAATTTAATTTTAGGGGATAAGACATCACTAATTAAAATTTCAGATAAAAAAAAAAAATCAAATTAAGAAGTTCAAGAGCATAATAATGATTTAACAAAAAAGTATAAACAATTTGTACTATAGAATGTCGACAATTTACATGTCATGTCATTTGGGTATGAATTTGGACAAAAAATTTGGGAAGCACAACATTACTCTTTATGAAAATGTGGATAATGAGAAAAGAAACATTATAATAAAGATAATGAAAAGAAACAAAATTGAGAAACTATAAGATACTAAAAAGTGAAACAGAGGAGCAAAAAAATGGTCCAAGAAATACAAAGGTTCGGTTTTATACACAGTTTGACATTTATAATAAAATATTTACAAATTCATATTTAATTTAATTTAAAATAGTTTTAAACAAATCCAAGAGGGGCACATGCCCTTTTTGGTCCTGCACTGCCTCTGCCAGTGCTGATAATAATATTCTGAGAACCAATGAATTCTCTCTCTTTTCTGGTTCAAGATAGTTATCATAGTCATCTTACCAATAGAAATGTGAAAGACGCTAGTATGCTATTAGATCTCATAATTGGTCACTTGCTTCTGAACATGACGCGCTAGTACAACAAGAATCAGCTGTGAAACAATTTTATTAAGTTGTAATGAACCATTCCATGTCCAATTCTAGCATGTTAGTTTATTCGCCAGCATTTCCAGTCTAATCATCTTAAAACTAAAATTCCTAAATATTGTGACATCTTTTTTATATAAAAAATTATTCCATTCTCATACTACCATGGATAGACAACCTGCAACTACAGAAAATCTCATGCTGCCTAACTGCCTTCTCCACTTCCCTCTCTCATAAAATTGTGAAATTGTCACCATATAACTATTAAAAGTTGATGTCAGTAAGCACCTAGGATGATCCTGGCAGCAAGTCTGTTAAATATTTTGCGTAGAATAAAAATAACCCTCAAATTGATGGTAGGGAGAGCATGCATGAATAGTTGGCAACACGAATGCTATAATGTTGAAATATGGCTTGTGTTATATAACTTATATTCCATGTAAGAACAGCAAAAGCTTGTACATTTTCCTAGTGGTAAAACAATAATTCTAGGTTGACAAGCATTGGTCCACTTGCTTGACATTACTTTATGTCCATATATTTAGGAGATTTGTTCGAAAAATGTGTTAAAATGTCAGTATGAAAGTTTTTCTCAGGTTACAAGGATTTTAGATTTGGTTTTATGAATATCTCTGAATGCCTTTCATGGACTAGCTCATGTGCTTATTAGCTACCACATAATTCATCTTACTAATCAAAATTGATGGTAAACAGATCACACGGAGTGACAAAAGAGAATCCGTTGAAACTGTGCCAGCAATAACATCATGTTTGTAATTATTGGGTCAAAGAAACTACTGTCTACACATTACATTACAAAAACCTATTTTGACTACTTGGTCACTGTACTTCAGCAAGAAAAAGGTTTCGTCACCGTTATTCACAACATTTCATGCTCATTTCCTCATACTATGCATAAGGATACTTCTGCAATTGAGGCTTATTTCCTCATACCAGGTAGATTACATCCAACACATTCCGTGAACTTCTTAATAAGATCAAGGAGTAGAGGCACTAACTGAAGTAATTAACAGTTGCAACATTTTGTTCTCTATTGTAATTTGGCATCACTCTTATCTTTGTACAATAAGAAGAAGTTGTACCTGTAGTGATTTTGTTAAATGCACCACACTGCGTTTGGTTGCACCGTATGCAGCAAATCTACGATAAAAATAAAAAAAGGAAAATGAAAGAGAGTTATCAAGTCATATATCCAAAGAGCTGGCTGCTGACAGTTTATAATGTCACCTAACAAGTACACAAGAAATAGGGTACTTAATCAAGCTCATCATGAACTTTTAGTAAACTATATTCTATGATACTGCATTAACAGCAAAATCAAGAAATAATAGATACTAAAGAATAAGTTGTTACAAAAGTTTATTTTAATTAAGTCAGAGAGTCACAATGGTGCCAAAAGTATTGACCAAAGAGATAGTGGAGAGAAGTTAAGCATTCTGGCTAAAGAAAGTAAATTTTCCAGCAATGAGAGAGTACATAAAAAAAAACATGAAGAAAAGAGGGTAAATCTAAAACGAGAAAAAATCTGAAAACAAAAAGAGACAACTGAGAAAATAAGTCTCGCGATTTAAGTTTAGATGGCAGCAAAATTGCCTCCAGTGAGAATTAAGTCTCGCTGGAGCAAAAATTGCCTCCATTGAGGCTTATTTTTACTTCATTTTTTCCATTTTAATCCACAAATCCCTCTTCCACTACAAAATTTTCAAGTTTTTATTTAAAAACTTTAAATTATGCTCAATACTCAAACCCAAAATTAATTAAAATATAACTTCTGTAAAATAATAAAAAGAGTAGATATTGAACTGCATATTACAAATACATAAGGGGCCTTTTCGTATGCTTATAAGATTAGATAAATATTAGAACACAAGATATGACAAACTCAAATGGTAATACATCAATTATAATAAAATAAGAACGGAAGCATATAACATAAAAATTTTGAGATTTGTTATGCTCCCGCGAATAGGATCTCGTCACAGGTCGATTCACTGGAAAATCCTTTTGATTTCCTTTGTTCACGTTCCTGTTTTTCTTCAAAGAACCTATTTTGAAAGATAACGATGGGTGTTTGTTCTTAAGAGACCACCCAAACTCTCCTTACTCTTTTTTATTGCAAAGTCTGAATTAATATTTTTATTTCATGACTTTCTCTCTTATAGCAAGAGAATGACTCCAACAAGGATACAAAATATATGTTGCCTATTTCAGAGATACTGAAATTAAACAACTACCAAAACAAGACTCTCTAAATACAGAAATAAAATATTAAAACTAAAGGAAACTAAATATCAAACAAGACTCCAAAAATAAAGGAAAATAATTAAAAAGATTTATGCATTCCTTTTCCTATATTGCTTGCCTATGAGGGTGTCCCTAACAAGATTCTTTAACAACTTTAAAGAGCTATCAACGGAATTTCACTATAAACAACAAACCAAATACATCGAGTTCTGTAAAAAGAGAACAAATAAATAAATTTGAACACCAAAGAGGTTTTTTCTAGTAAAAATAGAATTTGTGGAGAGAGAAGATGTGAGAATCAAGAATCAAAAGAGAAGAAATGGTGATCAAAAGAGAAGAAAAAGATGAGAGAAGGGTATTTTAGGCAATGCATATATTTTGGTGCTAAAAAATTTAAATGTATTAAGTTGTTGTCTTCCCACGAAAGGCACTAGAAAGAGTGCCATTTCCTACCAATTTCTCTTATCACATATTACAACATATATATTATTAACTCTTATAACACCATAGAAAACAAAAACTATAGCCAATTAATGTGTTAAACTGCAGTGAACTGTAAGTCAGCACCTGGGGGTTGGTCTTCCATCTGAACCAGCTCCATCAATATTAAAAACATGTCCTCCTTGAGGTTGGTTCCGCATCATTTTAATTGCCTATTCAACAGCTAATCATAAGAATAGGCAGAAAAATTCCTCCGAATAAAAAAGAATATTTATACCTCTCGACAACAAATCATCAAACCAAGGGTGTTCGTAGTGACAACTTCACTGCATAACAAGTGCAAAGAATTAAAAATCGTCAAAGTTCAGAAAGTTCAAGTTTTAAAAATCTTAAACACAAAAAAGGCTAGAGACTAGCGGATGAATGCCTACATCAGATCTTCATCTGAAGCTTCTGCCAGGGGTTTATAACTATATGCATTTGATCCTGCATTATTAATCTGCATCATTCTCAAAATAGGGTAAGAGCGGAATGCAGAACTGAAGCTGCTGGCACTGAACAGATCACAAGTTTATTAAACCAAAAATAAAATAAAATAAAAAAATCCATTCATATTAATTTCCACTTAACATGTGTGAGTATCTGTGCATGTGAAAGAGTGTCTACATGCATACATGCTTGTGTTAGTCATAACTCATATCTGTAGACATAACACACAAATCCTAGAAAGAACAATGCGTATGGCAGAAATGTCTATCGCAGTATCAACTTAATCATCAAAAAGAATTTTGTGATACTGGAATGATTTTTCATTGTCCATTTAGCACATCAAACGGTAAGACTTCGATTAGATCTAGAAGTTATATATGAAAGAAGAATACCTTAGGTTCTGAAGTAGTGGACCTTACATATATATTTCCAAGCCCAAAAAATAGTGTGCAAAGTCAAATTATTCACGATTATATATTAAAGCAAACATCATTAAAATACTAGTCAGTGCAACTTCATCTTTTGATAAATAATCTGTGTTTCCATGTTTAAGCATTAGAAAAGTCAACTTGGAAGTCCATCTCAACCAGTTTAGTCAATCAACGCAAGCAAATAACCAATGTTATGACATAATTACATATACTTTGACCAATTTAAAAACCGAGTTAATTACTAAGCATCTTTGGTGAAAAAGCAAAACACAAACTGTTAATTAATCATCCAAATAAGATAGGTGTTAACATCAACTCCAATTAGATAATTCAACCATTACAACAATTAGATACAAAAAATGCAAATAGAATACTGAAGATAAAAGATGTGAGGCGTGAATACCCATATATCAATGTACTTGAGATTCTGCCCTGCAAATGCAACTAAATCCTTCACATCCTGGCCTTCTCTAACATCACAAGTTGTACCCTGTGAAAGAAACAGAAAATTCACAAACAGCTCATGCCCCAAACACATGAAAATACAACAAATGAAAAAACAAAAACAAGTAATGGAAATACAGGTACCCACACATGATGCTCCCCAAAATCTTCTCTCAGTTTATTGACAGCAGATTCCACTCGCTCAGCTGTTATTATTAATTAAATGAATAAATAACTAAAAGCCATTGTCTCTACCAATTCTAACTTTTTTGGTTTTTCAATACTAAGACAGATCAATAAATAGTATCATTTCTTTTTCTCTTACCTTTCTCATTGATCTTTTCTTATTCTCTTACTTTTCTCACTGTCTCACTACATTAGCCGTGAGACAACCATACGAAAGATTTTTTTTATGAGTTAGAAGACTGTTAGGATCTACTTTCTACTTGAATGGTCCAGATATCCACTCTAATGCTAGGAGGACTTTCAAATATAGACCAAAACTAACAAGTGTAGAGAGACCTGATCTTGAGCAAATGATGATGTTGTCGCCTGCTTTTAGAAATTGTTTAGCGAGAGCATAGCCAATCCCTGAATTATATATACACGTTAGAATAACGAACTTAGAGAAAGTGAGAATGGTCAGTAGTAGAGAAACCTTTGGTTGAACCAGTGATCAAGACGTTGTAAGTGGGGTCTGTGCTGTTGGCAGCTGCTCTCAAACTCGTACTTACAACCCCACGCCTACAATTGTAAGGTTTGGTGATAAGAGACACAGATGATGAGAGGCCGAATTCATTGGTTTTGGGTAGTGAAGGAACACTACACATGTTCACCCACCTCGCCATTCTTGTTTCAGTTATATGCAAATTACTTGGTCCTCAATTTTCAAATCCATATCTTTTATCCATTCCAAGACCGTCATATGTATAAAAAGCCAACATTTTTCTTCTTCATCTCCGTTTTTGAAAATTGCATTTGGAACCTTCATATTAAGTATAATTATACATAACAGCCAAATATCATTCTATTACCCAAAGCCCTCCTCCAAAAGGTGTAGGAGAGGCTCCGTTCCATTGCCACTGCCACTAGAATGACTTTACCTGAGATAGAGAATGGAGATGAATTTTTATTTTTATTTTTTTAATTTACATAACATCTCTCAGCACAAATGATTTTCTTTTTTATCGTAAAAGTATATACTCAGATTGTAAATAATATTTGATCTCGATAAATTATAATATATATTTTTATTTATTTTAGCATTTGATGTTGATAAGTTTCAACTTATATTTGACTTTTTGGTATCAGGACAAGTCATAATATATCTTTAATTTTTGTTTGGCATCAACTTAAAAAAATAATAAATATTAAAATATTAACCTTTATATTATTAAATAATTAGTGATAATTTAAAAAGATATTTTTATCTCACTAGGTCAAGTGCACAAGTAGAATTCAAAGCTATGGCTCATGGCATCTATGAACTTTTGTGGATAAGGATTATCATGAATGATCTTAAGATTAAATTGTAAGAACTAAGCACATTGAAGTTAATCGGAACTTTATAAATGAGGAGTTGGAAAGTAAATTAATTCGCACACCTTATGTTTCTACTCACAGGCAGATGGCATATATGCCGACCAAGGGTTTACCTAGCACTTCTTTCTCAGAGATTATAAGCAAGTTAGGAATGGAGAATATTTATTTACCAACTTGACGGGAAGTGTTACCTCATGGATTCCTTGACTTTCTTAAGAAGTTGATGTATAGCTGTAAATTCACAGATTAGGGGTAGTTCTTGTTTTATGGCAGTTTTCCTAGTCCTTAAATGTATATACATTGAAACTTGTTATCATGGTTTCAAAATTTACAGGACTTGGACTGGATTTCTCATCTAAATCATCTTTGGCTTGTTAGACTGGACCTCTCCAGTATTCATGTCTAGGTGGAATCAGCAAAGTAGACATAAAAGATAAAACTAGCAATCAAAAATAAAAAATAAAAAAATAAATTCTTTTATTTGGCAAAATCTGTATTACAACACATCGACTTCAATCATCTAAATAATTTTCCCCAACTGGGTATTACAACATAATTATTTGCTGTCAATTTAATCAGTAGCAATGAAAACTATACCTTGACTAAACAGTAGCAATGAAACCATACCTCAGCTAAACTTAATCAGTAGCCATGGAAAATTTGTTCAACTCTAAGCTATTAAAAGAAATTAGCAAACTAATAGGACTATTAACTCAACCCCCCAATCTATTTCTAATTGTTGGTTTCAATTGCTATACATATGGCATCAACTTGGATCAATTGGTTTCCCCATTCAGTCTATCAATTGTTAAAAAGAGGCATTCTTTAATCCATCTTCAACCAGGGCGGCCTTTTGATCTTCGCCGCTTCCCAAGAAGTTTAAGCATATTATCAGTGACATCCGGTGGGGAGTTATCGTCTTCATCTTGATTGTTGCTAGAGGTGTGAGTCAACCAGGCCAATGCCTCTATAGCAGCATCCCTCTCTGCGAGTTGCTTGTTTTTCTTGGGTTTTCCTACAAACTGCATTCCCTTGAATTCTACCAAGGCCCTAAATTCATTTGTCTTAAGGTGCTTTGTCTTGTATTTTGGAGGGGAGTGCCCTGCTCTCATCAACAGAGTTTGTAGCAAGCTTTTGGGATTTGTTCCATCTTTGGTAAATCTGCTTTCACTACTTTGCTCTCTCCGCCTCCTGCTATCACGGCCAAATACAAATCTTCCCTCACATTGATCTCCTGATACCAGCTCTTGAACAGCAAGCATAAGGTACTTGCCTTCCTTGTGAAGGTCAAGGCTAGGATTGTCAAGCTGATTCATCAAAAAGCCATCGTCATTACATAAAATAGGTTTTCTCACAAACTCAAAACGCAGATATGCAATACAGTTTCAGCCAAGTACATATTGCTGGATTTTTAAGGGAAAATATCTAAAAAATCATAACACTCTTTCCTACCAGCTCATCAACATCTGAACCAGGATGTCAACAGCAAATCTAATTGGTCTAAAGAATCTGAATCCATATAGTGCAAGTTTATATGAGTTACCAGAGCCTAGTACTCTTTTGGTTTTCTTGTATTCTCAGGTTTACACACATCACTAGACATTTGTCTTTATTTCTTTTAACAATGAATATTATCAATTGATATAGATGGTATAAAGTTCATACAATTTTAACAGTGATTAACATATAATATGGTACATCTCTGCCAACTGGAATTGACAAAGATGAAAAGTTTTTACTCATTCTTATGGCACATGATTTTCAACGAACTATGGTAGAACAAAAACTTTAACTCACCTTTTTGTGAAGTAGCTTATCAAGTTCTTCCCTCAGTTTCAGATAACATTCGGCCAAACTGGGATCCATGAAGAAATCAACATATCCTTCAAGCATTTTCAAATGCCCAGCCTGGAAACAGGCCAGTTAATGATTATAAAATCCTAGCAATAAAATCCCTGAAGTCACAGAAATAAAAACCTTATATAGTCTCCAGAAAAAGTACCTGCACCCCACAGCTTAAAGCACCTCCAAAAAGGACTAGTATTGAATCAGATATTCCAGTAGAATCACGTATGAAAACTGTATTAACTTTTACTTTTTCACCAAAGACCAGCCATGGATAAGGGATTGTTTGATATCGTGCATTCACAGAATTCTGATGCAGAACCATTGGCATTGTCAAATAATTATATATATATATGACGAACAAGATTTTGCTACTACCAGAATAAACGAAAAAATATTTAAATTTATTGCATAAGCAGGGTTCTACTATTCATGGGAAAGAAGATTCTTATATATTATAGTAGAGAGATACTTAACTTCTTATATTGAAGCACAAGTAAATATCAAGATATAGACCTATATTCTACATGACAGGTAAATTGTACCACATTTGTATCAGATTTTCTATTTTGTTATGAAAATGAAGACATAGTCAGAAAGTTGTGCAGAGAATACAAGTTGAAGTCTTCATAAGCCTAACAATTGCCAGCCTTATTAGCAACACTTGACACAACCAGGTCAGGCATACTAAATCAAAGACTTGACAAAAGCCTCAGTTAAACCCATAAATCCCTGCCAGACGCAATAATGTTAGGCCTGATTTTGAAGCAAGATACACAACTTTGGTATACAATAAATTAAGTTCTTAAAAGATACTGAGAAAGTAGTTTAAAGTTACATGCAAAATATGTGGCACAAGTGACTCAATTGAATAGCATATTTTCTTTAAAAAACAAATTTTTTGAAAGGAAAGAAAATAAATGGAAACTAAAATGTACAAGGGTGGACAATCTGTCCATCAATGAGAAACATAGAGAAACCTAAAATGGGACAGCTGTAATTAAGCACAAATGAAGGGGGCATACAAAAAGCACTCTTTTAAGAAACAAAAGGAATAAAACCACCCACTTTTCCCTTTATAATAGTTATTTACATGACAAGAAAGTTTACATTAAGAAAACAGGGTACAAAGTTTCAAATACACTGCACATGTAGATAATGCAGATAAATATTTACAGACATATATAGCAATCATCTAATCATGAATATACTTCTTTTGAAAGGCTATGATTATCTCACAAATTTCAAGTGCCCAAGTAGCTAAGATTTCTATTTCAGTGATTACTTAGTCAAATACTTTGAATGTATTTCTGAAAGAACCAAAATGAAAAAAAAAAAAAAGGGACAAATTTATATCGTGCACAGCAGAAATTGATCAGACGTTTTCATTTGATGAAAAATTTTAAGTGAGGCTTGAATATTTTCGTTCATCTCAAGTTACATTTCACAGCATAAATTTCCACGCTGAAAATCAGTTGAACAAAATTTTCTGAAAAGTTGTCAAATAAAATTCAAAATCATGCATACATTGTATCATATATTGTATATGTAAATCAAGATGCAATAAAAATCATAACATGTTTTACAAAAGAGAATTTAGTTTAATTCTTAGTTTCCATCACAAGACAGTGACAAGCAGGGAAAGTAATCAAGGATCATTCAGCGTATTGCAAAACAATAACCAGTATATAAGCTTCATCAAAATTAGGGAAGGAAAAAAGAACTAAAGAATTTAAATTCGTCTCCTGTCAATTATAAGTCTAGATGTGGTTAGCACATTTCACTTTTACACTTACCGCGTATAGAAAAACTTGACCATCATCCATTGTTTTAAAAGACATGGATGTCTCTCGGTGCTGTACATGAAGCAAAAAATAGAAAATGTCAACTTAACAAATAACTTTTGGGACCAAAGAGTTGAAACACAATCTAAGTATCAGTAATCTACCACAACAGATGCTATGCCAGGAAATAGGCCAGAACATATGATGGCACGGACCAAGGCCTGGTTGTGACTTAATTTGTTATTTGTGCCTCCGTCCTCATCTAGTACACCAGCATCTCTTAAAATGAAGGTAAATTGCTTCCGAAGAGAATGGATGGCCTGAAGAGTCTGCGCAGACAGGAAATTCCTCCAACAATACTCATACGCTGATCCTTCTCTTTCAGCATCTTTCCATCCTTCATATGCACGGACAAGTGCCATGTGATCACTGTAGTCCTTCGCCGAGAATCTAGACTTTGCTACTCCAGCTAACTAAATCAGAACGTAATCATTAAATATTGTTTCCTAAGAATTGAAATTGGATGCTTCCATTGCTAGATCCTAACAGCAATTTACAACATCAAGCAAGTGCATGAATAACGGTGTATCAATACCAGATGAGTAGCTATATGATCCCTAACAGTAATGGTGACTTCAATATGTTGTGGTTGGAACTCAGAAGTATATGCTATCAAACATGCTAATCTCCTGCATCCTTCTAGACTAAAAGCTTACAAAATGATCTCCCATCTAATCCAGTTCACAATTGTTTAATACTATGACAAGCTTGGGTCACTATTATAATTTAGTTCAAGTATAATGAGTACAGCATGACATTTTAAATATGATCCATAGTGTCTTCTTGTTAACCTTATTAATGATACAGATCTATGGTAAAAGGTATCAACAGTATAATCTGTTAAATAGTCCCATATTAGTTAAAGAAGTGAATTTGCATTGGTTTATAAAGAAATGACAAACCTCCGCTCATGAGCTAGCTTCTGTGGTGGAGTTAAGACTAAGACTAAGACTGTTTTTTGACATGGTATCAGAGCTTTGGATTGGGCCCAAACTCAGTTGTATTAGTGTAGATGCTGCCTAATGGGCATGCTGTACGTAAGGGAAGGCGTTAGATAGTCTTACATTGATTGAAGAAGTGAATTTGTATTGGTTTATAAGATGAGAGTAAACCTCCATTCATAGGCTAGCTTTTGTGGTGGAGTTAAGCTCAAGACCCTTTTCTGACACAATCTCTTTACAATAATGAACTTAGAAAATATGCTTACTCATAGTGTAAACTTTTTTTTTTTTTTTTTTTATAGGAAACAAAACTTAATTAGAACTTAGAAAAATACAAGAAAACGAAAACAACTGAGAACCAGAGGTCCACCAAAACAACAAACAAAGACACAACAAGAACAAGAAGCAAACTAAAAAGAAAACTCAACGAACAACAGACTTCTAATGTATCAAAATAAAAAATAACGAATAATCTTTAAAGTCCTTGTTGGTAGAAGCCCATAGAGAAGTCAAATTATAAGTTTTATCCCAAAGATGATTCTCTTCTTCTTCAATATCTTCAAAAATTCTTTTATTTCTTTCTTCCCAAATCACCTAAAAAATGGCATAAACTCCACAATACCAAAGGATATTTGCTTTCGTTCCTCCACCAAGAACTATAAAATCTTCCAATAAGAAGGAAGATATCGAAGCAGGAGCTCCCCACTTCAACCCAACCAAGGAAAACAGATTACACCAAAAAATAGCCGCCACTGGACGATGTAAAAGAAGATGATTCATATTTTCCTCAAACCTTTTACACATAACACACCACGAGGGGAAAAGGTAATAGCTAGAAAATCTTTTCTGAAGGACATCGTTAGTATTTAGCTTCCGTTGGGCAATAAGCCACATAAGAAACCAACCATCATGATCATCACACTGTTCACGAATTTCTAATTTTTCATATTCATTTTGTTTGTAAATGACGCCTAATGCAATTCAAATACCAAAAGCAGCATCACAAAGTGCTGCAGTACCATCCACACCATTACAATTTAGAGAATTAAGGTAAACAGGGTATTTTGTTTTTGGTCTGTACTATGATGCATGACTTGATCTTGATGGTTAATAGACCTTTTCTACTATTCTATCTTTATAAACAGATATAATAAAAACATCGTACGGACTTCCAATTTTAAATTGTCAGTAATATTTCCTCTAATATCTCTCCGTAACTATGTATGAAATGATGCTCAATGATCAAATTCATATCATAGTTCTCAGAGTTAAACTCATAAGACAAAAAAACCTTTGCAGTCAAATAACAATTTTAATGCACTATCACGTAATATGTTGATTTAAATACTTACATCCTTTTTTTCTTGAGGCAAAAGGAAAGGATCCCTGACGCTAAGCCCAGATACTATTGTTAATACAGGATCAAAACAACGAAATATAGCTCCCATGACTAGCATTTTCCCTAGCTTGGGATCTACTGGAAGCATCGACAAATACTTTCCTGATTCAAGGTGCGAAACACACAAGAAAAACAAAGAAAATTAGATGATCATGTCAAAGATACCAATACATGTAAGTGATATGCAATAGATCTCTCCTCACAGAAGAAGAATGAGCAAAAACTAACCAAGATTTGTCAAATTTTCCTTGTCATCTAATGCACCAATCTTCTTCAGAAAATCAACAGCATTTTGGACCTGTCATTCACTGGAGTTGTTAATATCTGCCACGTGTGAGGAAGTCAAAAAATATAGAGCAAATGTATAAAACTCAAGCACCATAATTTAAGACCATCCTACCCAATTCTAATCCTAATTTGTCCTCAAAACCAAATAATCTAGAAGGCAGAAAAGAGAAAATAAGTTATGAAGGTTACTGAATTGTCACAACATGAACAAACCATGCATCGTTTTGGTACAAAAGAATAAAATTAATACGAGGAACATAAAATACCGAACAATTGTTGAGCAATCTGTGTACCCTTTATAACTTATTTGATCACCATTCTGATAACAGCATTAGAATATCAGCATTAGAATATACTGTTTTTACACAATACTAGCAGGGATTTCAGCAACCATGAAACAAACAGAGAATTTCTTAGCTTTCGGTCTGAACTCCATAATATTTTGACAACAATGTGTTTTATCAGTTACAAAGATGTGGAACTTAAACAAGAAAAAGCTATAACACTACTTACAGCCAATGGTTCTGGTGGTTGCAGTGCTGCCGACAAGAAATCTGCAATGCTTCCAACTAGCAAACTCTTTATTTGCAAGCAAAGAGAATTCAGTGGAGTTCTCAAAAGTTCCGGAAGTTGATACTCAGCAAAAGCTTCATAGACACATCCGGGGTATAGGTGATAGCATTCCCCTGGCTGAACACGGCCAGCCCTGCCCCTTCTCTGCAACCCAGGTATACCCACAAAAGTTGCATTTCAGATACTAGGTCAGTCAATTTAACGATAAAGTCGATAATTGAAGAGGCAATGCCTCAACTAAACTGGCAATAAACCTGATAAAGATCAATCTAGAAGGTCAACGAGGAGACCACAAATTTGAATATTGATTCAGTTTCTTATTTTGATTCAACTAAGGATTTTAGGCAGTTTCTTATTTTGATTCAATTAAGGTTTTTTTAGGTTATTTTCTGTTTTAATTTAGTTTCCTATTTTTATTTTATTTCCTTGTTTGGGTAGGGATTCTAGCCTATTTAAAGGGCAACTTTGTGTAGTTTTATTATTCAGTCAAATATCAATAAAATTGAGAGTTTTCTCTGCATTCGGTTTCTCTTAGATTCTAGGAGAGCTTGGGCTAGGGTTAGGGCTAATAACCCAAACTCTAGAGAGTTAGCAAACCCTAATTAAGGTGACCTAACTCAAATCTATCGTTGTGTGGGTGCGAAGTAAGGGCTGCTGGGTGTTGCTTGCTGCCTAAGTTAGGGCTGTTAGCACGTTGCTTGCTGTTCAAGTTAGGGCGAATTGGTCTTACTTGCTGCCGAAGTAAAGGCTGTTACTACAATTCTTGTTAGTTAAGTTAGAGCTGTTAAGGTAGTTATTGGATCCCTAATTGGTACCTTAACAAAACCATAGCAGATGCACAAAGCATCCTAATAGGCTTCACACTCAGTCAACTGGCCTAGTCATGTTGAACCAAGCCAGTCCATGTTAAAATACCTAAAAATAGATGAAATGCCCTCTAAGGTCGCACAAAATCAGAGACAAACCCAATATTGAATTCCCATACAAGCAAACACCACCAGCAGCTAATTAGTATGCTTTATGAATATGATTAAAACCTAGAAAAAGCTAATGCCTCTCCAAATTTCAATGAACAAGCAATGTTTGCATTAATTTTTTTTACTAGCCAATTAGTTGTTGTTGTTGTATTATTATTATTATGAAACGTAGCTAATTAGTTATGGAGGAAGAAAACTAAAAGCAAAAGGATCATTAACTTCTATTTTTTTTAGTTGGTAACATCAAGCAAATAATAGTCATGCACCCAGGTGGGATAAGAAAAAAGCACCCTAAAAACAAAAGAAGAAACCCACGCCCACCGGCCCATTCCTACAGAAAAGCAAGGAATATGCTTGTTCCATTAACAATAGCCATGAAGAATCAAATAATGTATTATGTACCTTGGTTGCCCACAGTCAAGAAAAGAAAGTAAAGATTGATGTCGGTCCAAGTCTAATGTTTATTTTAAGTAATGTGTAGCTAAAGAGTGCTATTGTGATGCTTGTGGTTTTATTTACATACTTGCTTTCCCTTGATTACTACATTAAATTAGCACAGGAAGTACCCAATGGCCTTTGTGACAATGGTGCCAATTATGAATAGTAGCAAAATTCAGAAATCGATAGGGAAAATTTAAACGGCAAGAATCTAACATCCAAGCAAACTTACTTGCCGGGCAGATGCTTGTGATATCCAAGAAGGTAGCAGGCATGGAGTATTATTCAATGCATCATAAGTGGTCTCCTTGGCTTTTCCACAATCAACCACAAAGACTATATCATTAATTGTAATACTGGCCTCTGCCATATTTGTAGCCAGAATAATTTTACGTACATTTGGAGGTGGTTTCTCAAAAATGAGTTTCTGCAAAATATTAATGACAGATGGTAAATATCATGATCTGGAAACAGTCTCCATGAAATCCGATATTAAGTATCTCACATTCTCATTTGGTATAATCAATAATGTTAAATAACCACTAGACCTAAAAACTTAAGTTTGTAGCGAAGAGCTCAAATAATAGTACTTTTTTCCACACACTAAAAACTCCTCACATACAAGACCAACAAGTTTATCAAGTGAACCTAACCCAACACACATTCAAATGCAAAACAAGCACAAATAAAAAATTGAAATACAATCACATGGGAGAAACGAAACTAAACATTCCTGGTAAAACAGACTATAATACCATGTTAAATAACCACTAGACCTAAAAATTTTGACTTTTAGGTACATCCCAAACAATAGTAAGCACACACTAATAAATAATGTCTACTATTATAGTATACAATTAAGATGCGACAACCCCTTGAAGTGGGAGAGTCTCATCCTTGCAATGCATGCAAGAGATGAAGTTTGGCCACTTCTGTTAATTCTCAATCTAAACTTTCTTAAGAGAAAGGAAAATCTTATATGTACACACATGCATGCATACATGTAATGCCTCCCCCCCGCCCCCAGGAATGCAATATATGCATGCAATTAGACTCACAATCTTGATATTCCAACAAATAAAAAAAGATGTTGTATGCAAATCATACTTTCATATGTTCTTGGGTTTACAGAAATAAAAAGAAAAAATAAAAATAAAAAAAGCACATGTTTTAGATATAGTACAGGATCCAAAGCATTATAAAATTGTAAAAACTGTAACATGGAATAGTGGAGATGGAATATATGGTCAAGGGCAATATAATTATTTTTTTATAGTTTATTCCAAAAAAAGAACAGAAGAACGCTATAAATACTAGCAGAAAATTAAGTTGTACAATCTAAGTTCTACAGAAATAATTATTTAAAAAATGTCTTCTACAATTCTACTTGTAAACTGAATTGGTTCTCAATGAAAAATTAAGAATTATAGATGTGGTTTGATATGATGTCACTCCAAAGAGGTAGAGTAGTTGGGTCAACCATCTGTATGATTCTCCAACACTAATAAAAGAAATTTGATATGATATTCCTTCAAAAGGTTGAGAACTAGTCCTATCAAAAAAAAAAAGAACTAGTCCTAGAAAAAGAACAATAATACTGGAACAACCATTTAACAAATGAACTATGTTTCCCAAAGTTACAACTATCCGCAATCAATATCCACATCAGAAATTAAAAGCTAATAAATGTCTCCGTAGGGAATGAAATAACTGAAGTGAGACTAGTTATGTGATTCTAAAAGATAATTTTTCCATATATGTCTGATAATTATCTCATAAAATCATATAGTTTGATCATCTTAAAGCAAAGAAGAAATCAACACACCTTTGTATATCTCATGCATAAGTGCAGAAAAACCAACCTGTTCAGATGTAGCCATTGAACCATGACAAGTTAGGAGTAGAACCCGATTAGGATCTCCTAAAAGGGGATGAGCTTTAAGCTGATCTCTCAAACTACTTATATCTTCCCAACCAGTCATGAACACTAGCACAGCACCTGGTCGTTCCTTTCGACATATATGGCATAGAACTGCCTCGATAAGATTAAATCCTATGCAATCAGGTGTCCAGCATGCTAGAGAATCACGTGCCCTAGAGCTGTAATTCTCAAAATTAGATTTATGAAGAGCATCCTGTAAAAGAACAACACCATAGTCATGATTATTACCCGTTCATCATAGTTAAGGAATACCCCAAGCATCATCCTTTATACCGCCACAAATCATACTCTTTTTTTTTTTTTTCACATTTTTCTTTAATCAGAAAACAAAAGTAAATAAAGAGAAAGGTGAATACACAGAAAAGAAGGTGAGCAGCCCACTACAAACGCAGGCTGACATAAGTGATCCTGAAGGACTTAAAAAAAAAGTCCTCAGAACACAAAAAATAACTGCAATACAAAAGAGATCCCTGATAAATGGAAAACAAAGCAGAAACCCAAAATTCAACAAGTTAAAGGACTGTTTTGTACCATAGTACCGTAAGTCATAACTCATATGGCACCACCATAACCATACTTGAGAGCTTTTCAACATAAAACACATAATTAAAGCTTTCTGAAGTTTCATTTTTACCCTCAACAATGTATAGATCAATTTCAATGGAAAATTCCAATGGTCTATCGATAAATGAGCACAAAAAATCGTACCATCACAGCAAGTCCAAATGAATTTCAAACTTTTGTTCATTTACATGATAAGGTAGAGCAAATTGATTCCCATAAGAGTTATTAGGTGAGAATAGAGAACTCATTCTTAACAAGAACAAAGCAAGGGATTCAGTGATTCTAATTGGAGTGCATTAAGAGCAAAGAGTACAAGATTGAAGAAAATGACTGAAAATATCATGCTAAAATGCTCTTCATTTAAAGAGAATACACGATAGCTAAGAGCCTAAGATTGTGACAAGAATTAGTTCCTTTGACAATAAAGCTTCAGGACAACTCAAGCTTGCATGAGGGTAAATGAAAGTACCTATGATTGGGACAGGCAAGAGTCTGTTTCACAACAAGGTTTCAACACAGCCAAAATTTTGTCACATTACTGATAAGGACATTAAAGAAAATAAAACATCAAAAAGTTCCATTAAAGTATCACAAGATGCATCCATGACACTGATGCGAAAGCCCAAACCAATATTATGGATGTCAAGCAATCACAATTTACATTTCTAATTTTGCAGGAAAGCCCAGCTGATAATGAGAATTTTCTGCAGCTGTACCTCAACAAGAGCAGAAATCTGGTTTTTTCTTTTCCGTGGCACCAGCTGTCTCTGTGTCTTCCACATTTTCTCTTGTCCATAGTCATCTATCTGGTTGAAAGAAGTCAACTTGTATCCCGTCATTTCCAATACATCTTCTAAAAAGTGTGCTCTCACTGGATGTGTAAACCCCTGAATACAAACAAATTGCAGTTCACATAAGGAAAATTTACACCAAAGTATCTCAACTTATATCTAGAATGTAAAAGGCAACTCCAGTTGGCTTAAATCCGAATAGACAACTGAAAGACAGGAAAAAGAATATAAGCCAAAAGTAAATGTCAGATGCATGTCCCTCACAGATTGCATACTCTATAGACAATGGGAAAACTTTGATTCCAAAATAAATGCATATTGAGAAAGTGCTCAATGATTAACTCACTGGAATGTGAATTGTGGGTGCTCCTCCAAAATAATTGGAAAACAACTCGGCGTTCAGAGTAGCACTCATTAAAATTAATCTTAAATCCCGACGACGTGGAAGAAGATCCTTCAACACAATCAACAGAAAATCTGAAATAATAAAAAATTTCAAAAAAATAACAGAAGCAAAAGTGTTAAGATGCTCAAGATCAAAAAAGAAAGCCGCTTGAGAAAGACATTAATGAATATTTTGGGAGCTCACCTTCATTCATGCCTCGCTCATGAATTTCATCAACAAAGACATGGGTTATACCATCCAAGTTGCGGTCACTTAGCAGCCGTCGAAGTAAAATACCACTAGTACAGAAAAGCAGATGGGTATTTTTTCCTTTTACACCTTCTAATCGAACTTTGTAGCCAACCTACCAAAAAAATCTGTTGTGGTATAGCAGCAAGAATAAAGAAAAGTATTTAATTGATAAATTATCATCTTAACAGAGAGTTTATTTTTGTGTGTATGTCAGTGCATTGAGGGAGACAAGCAAGCTCACTGTTTCACCCAGAGGCTCCCCTCTCTCTGCAGACACTCTTTCTGCAACAGCCATAGCAGATATTCTTCGAGGTTGTGTGCATATTATGCCACAAAATGCTCCACGACCAGATTCTATTTCTGACTCTAATATATATTGAGGAAGTTGAGTGGTCTTACCGCAACCAGTCTCCCCAGATATTACTATTACCTACCATTACGACAAGTTATAAGAATACTGAAAGAGAATGTATATATAACACAACCAAAGTTAAATCTTGATTAAAAAAATTTTCAGACTTCTTATGAGAAGCAACCATCTTTGCAGCCAAGGGTGTCGTAATTTATGAGGTTAACAGATACATAGAATGCAGAAATAAGAAAATCCAGTCATAGCACTCTGAATGACACATTAGAAGGAGATATGCTTTTCGAAAGGTTGAGAAAAAATTATAAGCAAAAAAAAAATATATGAAGGACTCACAAAATCACATCTGGCCAGTTTATATAGTGTCCAGTTCTTACTCAACAACAAATTGAATATATAAAAAAACAGATTATAAAATCATTTTCAAAGAATATCATTCCATGTACTTTCCTCTAGAGCATATAACAAAAATTAATTGGAAAGCTAGGATGAAATGAGAAGACTAATAATATGGCAACCTTGGATGAAATGAAAATTCAATAAAAGAATCTGTGGGGAAGGCAAAAAAAACAGCAATTTAGAACTAAAGAACCTTGTGGTGAAAATTAAATATACAACAAGAAACAAATGCTAAACAAATGTATCTACCCTTCAGATATATCAAACAAAACAAGGTGACCATGCATAAGTCCTTCAACATAGAATAAGAGAGGGAAGGAAAATTTATCCATATAATGAGTGTGTGTTATGTTTAAAAAGCTCAGTATTCGTTCCATGATTAAACCTGATTCCGAGCAATAGCTTGGAGCAGCCTTTCCTTTTCCTGGAATGCAGGTAGGGATTTTCGGAAGTCCAACATCCTCTTGCCTTCCGGTGATTCCTACGAATTAAAGGGTTATACATAAAAAACGATGGCAGGATGATACATGAGGTACTGCCAAAAAAATCTATGTTCACTAAAAGACTGAGAGGAGCTTCCACAATAAAGAAAATACCAACGCAGAAACATAAAAACCCCTGAGGCACATCACCACAGCAATGCATATGAGAGAGGGAATTATTTTTATTAAGACAAGAGCCATCTGAAGCCTCCAGTCCCAAACCCAAACCTGGACCAACTGGCGGACAGAGAACCCAAGGTAATCCATCCCTATGTTTTAATGCAATACCAAGAAAAAAAACTCAATTTTTCGTATCTCGAAATGTGTCTACAGATAACTACAGGAACAACGTGAAAGTTTCAGGCATTGTCACCATAATCAGGTGAAGTTAGGAGGAGCATGTCTCAAAGCAAAGGGCCAGATACCCAAACCCACCTCCAAAATTGCTCAGCATACTATAATACTCTGAATAGTAACTTCTAACATCTGTAACGTTGACCATTCCAGAAACATCAAAAATTAACCATGAAAGTAACTACACCATACCAGCCAAGCTCTTTGCATATTACGCATTTGCAAACTCCTCCTCTGAAGAACCTTCTCCATAACAGACCCGTCCAGCAAAGAATCCGGACGTTCATCCAAATCGACGTCTTCAACCTGACCAACACACTTTTCATCTGTCTTTCCAGAAGTTAACTGACTTCTATCAAGGTGCTCTTGCAGAAGACATTCTACTCTCCTCTGCAAGCTCAGTGGGATAACAACCTACATAAAAGAAGCACCAAATGAAAACAACTCTCAACGACTGCCCAATGTGGTTTGCTGGCATAGAGCATTCTCTCATGTAAAAAAAAAAAGGATATTACCTCCCTTTGCGGGCGCTTATCATCCAAATCCGGTCTATAGTTAGGAAGAGGAACTTTACTTGTAACCACAACTTTTCCATAGATTTGACTATTAAAATAAAAAAGGTTGTTGTGTCATATGTGTGTAAGTTGTTGACTAACAAAACATAAAGCTATTGATGTAAAGCAAGCAGAATGTAAACCTGTAAAGTCCCATCCTAGTAGCAAGATTAGATATTTGTTGGAAGTCTCTTCTATCTCTTTTATCACGGGAAACAATTTCTTGGTCATTTGGGTTGTTTAATAACATGCTAAGTTTCCATTTCCACTCATCAATGTTGGCCACAGTAGATGAAGCCTAAGAGCAGTCAAATTATATATGTTTTATCAGAAGACGAATAAATAAATGAATATATATATATATATATAGGAAGGGGGAGTGGGAAGAGAAACCTTGTTGTGGGATTCAAAATCACAGTGGCACTGGTCTTCATCGTCCGAGAACTGCTCGGCAGCAGGTGCAGCAGTACGTTGTTTGAGTGGGAACAAGGTGAAGAGGGTGTTTGAGGGATGATAATTGGAGCCCAGAATTGAAGTTCTGAGTCTCAGCCTGTGGAGGAGCATGTTCTATATCACCTGCTCCGGCATGCCGCCATCTGCTTCCATTCCATAACTCCAAGGTCCCTGTTTTTACAAACTACCATGCTATCTCCACCCGACCTTTCTCTTTTAGGGCCCCAAATCCACCGACGGCTTTGGTTGTTTTTGTTTTTTTTTTTAATAGACTTTGTTTTTATTATTATTATTATTATTATTTGAATATCCTATTGCGGTTGGATAAGATCACTAGTCAATAATAATCCTTAAATATTCTTCTATAATTATTCTTATAACCTTTAAATTTTAAATTGATTGTTGTTGATTAATAAATTTATCCAACTAGTAAATAAGCAAAATATTTATTTTATTATTATTAATTTGAAATTTAAGAGAACTTATCGTTACTTTAAAACACAATTTTATAAGTGTAATGTGAGGAGCATACTTAGGATAGTTCTTGGAAACCTATCCTAAGTTAATGGGAATAAGATACAGACACTAGTTGAAGTAACCAATGCAAGAGTTGATTTTTTAAAATCAATGTCCAAGAAACAAAACGATGTTCACATTCCAATTCATAATCAAACATATACATTCTATATGGTAGAACCATCTGTCGGGATACTAGCTAGCTCACAATACTTGCTCCTGGACACTTGGATACAATGGAAATGTTGTAATCCATCCTTTAAACAAGAACCTACTTCTTTATTTGATCCTACTACTTCCTTTACTTACTAATTTGTATTAGGCATTAATTTGAATGCATAAGAGGATGATGTGTGCACAATATAATCTATATGGGAGGAGACTTCACAAAGGTATCCTTTCGGTAGAGACATTCAAGTTTTCTTATGGTTGGTGTATTCCGGATTTCATATCTAGGTATTCTACCAAAAACAAGATTAGAGGATTCAAGGGTGCAAAAGTTCAAGAATTTTAAGAATGGATTCATCATGTCATTCAATGCCAATACAGTTGAGGCATTAAGTTTAAGGATGCTTTCGTTACTGCCTTACTTGAAATGTTATTCGTAGCCTAGAATTTGGATCCGATGCCACGACCCACGCCAGAAATATCAAAAGTACTCTAATTCTAAGCTACACTGGCACCAAACTATATTATCTCAATTTAACAGGGATTAGCGTTGGAAACCGTAAGATCGATTTTCCTCCTATTAAAAGAACTGGATCAAGGGATACTTGCCCAATAAATTTTGGAGCAGGGATATTAGTCATCACAAAAGATGCCTATAAAAAAGTTAAGAAATACTTTGATGATCATTTTCAATTATCGGGGCATCAGTCATGCCATGTTCCATCATCATCAGGTTTGAAGTTATGTTATAGATATGTTGAGGGATATACAACATATCCAACCCTAACATTTCATTTTCAGGGAGCTAATTTAAAAGTAAAGGGACATTACACAATTCTAGACTTTGAAGTTTTTTTTTTCATTTTTTTCATAGCACTGTTGTCTGACGATGATCATACCATATTGGGAGCATGACAACAACAGAATGCCCGATTTTCTTTATGTTTATCATGAGTATATTTATTGTTTGAAATAAATAAATAAATTTATATATTAATATTAAACTCAGAAACATAAATGATTAAACATTAAATTTAAAAATGTCTACAAATTAAAGTTATCCATGATATTTCATTCAGAAAGCTACTGCTTTTAATTTTAAGTTATTTCCTTCGGTAAACTTAGGACTTTAATGCACTTGGGAAATTTTGAAAAAGTAGCCATTTTTTTTATGGTCTATTAGGAAAAATTAATCACCAAAATTGAAGACCATATATATTCTCCCAATCTAGTCACGTGTCATTAAGCTGATTAAATATTTTATTTCCTTCTTTTAACCTAAAAAAAAAAGTTCATTAATTCCTCACTAACTAGCCTCCATTTTCTTCACAAAAAATTCAATTAATTTGGAGCATCTTGTTTTATATGTTGATTTGGTTGTTAGCTCTTTGTTTCAAATACCTTTGAATTATGTTTTGATGACTTTTAATAAACTTTCGACTAGAATTTGGAACTCTTACATGGGTATATACCTGAGCTCATTTAATTTAAAATTTTTAGGCCATAAACAATTTAGTTTTTTTTTTTTTTTTTGGTTGAAAAAAAGATATTATATAATGGTTCTTGATTCAATTTTTCAAATTCAGAAATTAAATTGAAAACCAAACCAAAGTTATAGATTTTATATAATAAATTGAACTAAATCGTTTATAGATTTTATATAATAAATTGAACTAAATCGGTTGATTAGATTGGTTTGATCCACCAGTTTCATTTTGATTCATTGAATTTTTGCCCATCCCTACTATTTATCCCTTCTTTTCTTATTTCTTTCTTTCATTTCTTATTAATCTAGACTGCATGTCCCTCTCTTTTTTTATAAAAGATTACATTAATTTAATCAATTTTAAAAGTTAATTTAATATATTTTATTGAAAAATAAAAAATTAATAACTTTCAATATCAACTAAAAACAAATGTTACATTTAGAAAAAAGTTAATTCCAAATAATTTTATTTATTTTTAAAAATAATTAATTTCTTTTGGTTGAATTATACTAAAGAATCTTGATATATTGTATAATTATACACAAATGCGAGTTTATCGATTTTTGTACATAAGTACCCATTGATCGAGTTTGACTACCATTCAGGTAATGAAAATTTTAACACCTCAACGGTCTATTTGGTGACCTAATGGGACCAAAGTGGACAAATTTTTGAGAAAATGCATAAAATAACCCATTTGAAAAAGGCAACCTAATAAATAACCTTTCATTTTTTATTTTTGCAAAAAAGATATTGAATGGACAAAAATGTCCTTAATGAAATGGGAGCCATAAACTGAAATGCATCATCCCTACTTCTTCGTCCAGAAATCCTCCCAGCTTCTTCGTCATCCAGCTTCTTCCCGCCACAGTCTCCTCAAAATTTTTCATCGACAACACAACCATCCAGAAACCTCCTTTCTCTCCTCTCTTTCCACTTCTCCACTTCCAACCTCCCAACTTCAAACCCCACGTCCTCGTTGGACTCCCAAACGAAACTCTTCTCACTCTTCGGTTGCATAAGCTTCATATTCAAGCAAATCGATAAAATCAAGAAGTAGGGAGGAGAACCCGGATGGAGGCGAGGGCGATTTTAAAAACGAAGGAGAACGCGGATGGGGATTTCGGTGTAGAAAAAAACCTAGAAAGGGTTTCAAATAGAACAGAGGCAATGGGGAGGAGGAAAGAGGTGGATGTGGCCTATCTGTGGCCATGATGGATTGAGTTGATGGAGAGGCTAGTAAAGCAAAATTACTTTGATCATAGAAGGAAAGATGAGGACAAAATGGTGAGAGAATTGGGGTTTGATGGTGGTCATAATGTTTTTGATGAAGATAATGGTGGAGGTGATGTTGATTTTAATGATTTCAAGCTTGTCCAAACTGCTTGCTTGAATTCTGGGAATGACCGATTTGACATCCTGAGGTTTATGAAATTCGAAAGCTACGATTTTTAGTTTCAACTATTATGAATTTCTTACTTATTAAATACTTGGAGATGGATGTGATTTGAATGATAAAGTTTGATGACATCTGTTTAGAGCCTCTACATGGAGAATGTTGACTTTATTTTGAAATTTGTGTTTCTTGAGGATTGAGATTCCCAACTTTCGGATTGGGAATCCCAACCTTACAGTTGAGACTCCCAACTCACAGATTAGGATTTAGAGAGATCTGGATAGGAATTCCAACCCGAGAGTTGGGAATCCAACCTCTAGGTTCGGATTCCCTATTTTTAGGTTAGGATTCCCAACTTTCGAGTTAGAAATCTCAATCTTCCAATTGAAATTTTCAGTTGAAGATTGAAAAAATCCAGACCTCCAGGTTGGGATTTTTAAATGAAACCCAACCTTTTGGTTGAGACTCCTAACCCAGGAGTTAGGATTCTTAACCCTCCCAACCTTCGGATTAGGATTACCGACCTTTAGGTTGAGATTCCCAACTTTTAGGTTGGGAGCCTCACCCTAGATCTCATCGAAGGTTGGCTAATTTCGACCTTCGGGTTGGGAATCCCAACCAAAATGTTCTGATTCCCAACTAGGGATCCTAACCTTTAGGTTGGGAATCCCAATGGAAATGTTAGGATTTTCATCTCGAAAGTTAGGAATCCTAACCCTCCCAACACTTAACCCCCAAGTTCCCAACCTCATGGTTGGGAATCTCAACTCGAAAGTTAGGAATTGAGTATTCTTTTTTGTACTTCCAATAATTCTTAGATAATGAATGTTAAAACCTTTCCAATTTGGAGTACCCAGGTTGGATAATAGAGGTTGAGGTCATCATTTTCCTCTTTCTTTTCTTGCTATTTTCCGTTTGATGTTCATATTTTCATTGTTTAATTCATTAGCCTAATTTCCTAACTGAATTATATTGTGAATATTAGTAGAAGAGTAAGAAAGAGACCCTTAGCAACCTGCCGATGAGATTCCAACCTAAGAGATAAATAGACTTTCTGTATATAAATATATTTGACAATGAGTAGCTGATCTTGATCAAACCATTTTCATCCTTGATTATTTTCTCATTGCTAGGAAAGTTGCTACTACAGGCCTTGGTTTTGGAGTTCAATGCAACAACTAATTCAATGCACCTCTTAAATTAATTGGAAAAGATCTAAAAGCCAAGGATGTCAGCTGGCAAGATGATGGAGTGTTCGTTAATTTAGTTGATATAGAGATTTTTTGAAAGTTGATATTTAGCTTACTTATTTACTTTGATTAAATCAGATTTTCTGTACTTGTTGATATGAAAATTTTGATCCAAGAAGTCAATAATTGTTCTTTATATAGTTATTATTTACCATTCACGAATCATGAGATTCTGAAACAATAGTAATAGTAAATTATATAATAAAGGTTCTTCACTTTTTCTATTACAATAGGGATGTTCATATGAAGACTTTAAAGTCACTAACCTTGGCACTCCAATTGTTTCACCTCATTACAAATATTAGTAACAGACCTTTCACTATCAACAACCATAGATAAACAATAATTCAAATTGAAATTTAGCGCACATTTGATAAACCCAAAAAGAATAACAAATTGTATCAATGCCATTGTGTTATCTTTACAACCAAAGTTTTCAATAAGTTGTGCAGATGCATCAGCTAAATAAGTCACATGATTATATACTAATCAAGAGTACAACTCTAGATAATACACCTTTAACATACATTTTCTCGACTGTTGACAATAAAGGCAACACAATCAATACAAATAGCTCTCTCAAGTCAAGCAATACATTGCACAACTACACTTGTTATACCTACTCAATAGCCAAATAGCTCTCTCACACCTTAAGACATGCCAGAAACTCAAACACCTTGATATGTCAGAGACACAAAAGAATTCATATTAAATATAAATTAATAGATAGCAATCAATACTTTTGAGATTTGTGATATTTCTCTAATAGAGCAATCAAACGTTGATCACGTGAGCGATCATCCAAGACCTGCATTTGTCCATAATAATTTGCTGACATAAGTCCTAAAATTAAACCTAGCAAGTCTAATTGTTACATGCAAGTCACATATAGTATACCAACCTCCATAATCTGCATAACATCATGGTTGGCAGCCAAATCGTCCGAATTTACAAACCATGTGAAATAAAACTCATTCATTTTATAGAAAGGGAATATAACAAACAAATTGAAAGATCAGTGTACACAAAGATCCAGATACCTTAATCGGATTGGGATCCATATATTCCTAAGCTAGTTTATGAACTTTTACAAGTCATGCAACACTAAACATTAAAATCCCCTGAGCTCCACATTTTTAAAGTAGTTTTGCTTGCAAACAAGTAAATATCTGCTAGGAATATAATCAATTTGAACTAGAAACAAATAAAAATGAAAATCATTTGTCTCAGTTCCAAAGATTAGCAAATAGTTTATCGAAGAAAATAAGCACATTGTAGAAGACAATAAAAAGGATCCAATTTTACAAATAATGCAACAACTCAGTGTAAGAACTTCCATAAAATGGATTTTTACAGCGGAATGGCCAAACTGGTGTAGGTAGAGGAAGATGAGACTGAAGTTCAAATGAATCAGTTTTAAGTTGAGTAATAAGAGAGAACATTAATACTATACTACATGCCAGAAGTAATTGCTCAATATATGGCGAACGGGCTCTTTAAATCCCAAATCAAACATTTGATCTGCTTCATCAAACATCTACAGAAAAATTATTGATTATTATAGCTCATATTCATTACTTCCATAATAATGGTAGAAAAACCCAATTAACGAGACACGATCATAGTTTTTTGCAAATGACTTAAAATGTCACTCATCTATTACATTACAAAAGTAAATAAATAAGCAAATTAAACTAAACTACAAATATATAATGTCTTGGTGAAGTGGTCATTAGGCCGCCTGTCCAGCATGCTCATGCAAAGAGCAAGTTTCGAGCTGCAATCACGCATGTAATGTGTGGCAATTTTACCATGCGCTGTGGGCCTGTTCAAGAGTGTCTGGCAATGTACATGATATATATTACTCGTGATATGTATGTGTAAAAACTAAACTATAAATATGGTTCTATCAAAGTAGGACAAAAAAAAAAACACAGAATCCTATGATATTTGCAACTAAAATATTATTATAAATACTATAAAAATAAAAATATTGTTATCATACACCATTTTATCTATAAAGATCCTAACTCCAACATGTTAAAGAAACAATGCGTCTCAAATTGTGGAGTTAGTTTTATTTAGTTAAAAACTTCTTGAATGATTGCCTGCATATATCATGAAAGAAAGAGATCAAAATGTTGAGAAGAGGGTGTAAAAGATTTAACCATCAATAACAAGTTGAGAAGAGGTCTACAAAATGATAGCTCTTGACTTCTATGTCTAGAAATACAATAGAAAGAGATCAAAATGCCTATAAACCCCTTCTTCAGTGACTGCATCAGCTTTCCAATTATAATTTTGTTTACTCTATACAATATGTATCTTGACATGTTCTAATGTATTTCCACACAGGTACCGATACAACTAAGCTGAGATGTTAGTTTGTTATTGTAAGCTTATATTGTCCAAAACTAAATATGTGAAGTATAGTTGTTTTTATACATACACTTAGAATGTAAATAAGTTTCAGAATACACTTTATCTCCATCACTCAAATAAAATCTTGTTAGATAAACTTAAAATTACATATTACAAAAGCGTTAAAAAAATTTAAAAAAAAAAACACACTAGGCCATATACATAAACATTTGTGTAACTAAATTTGATAGCAGAATAGAACTAGAAACACCTTAACGACAACCTTTTTGTTAATAAGTATAGATGATACAAATTATGGGAGGTATACAAGAAAAGATAATGACATTTATAAAATTGGAACTTGTGCGCATTCTAGTGCAAAACAAAAGAAAAGAAATCTCTCTAAAGATAGCCAAAGACAATTAGAAAGATTTTTGACAATAAGATACATTTGGAAAGATAAAATAAAATATCTTACAACACCAGACTCCAAGGATGAAATTTAAGGTTGTTTAGAGGTTCCTCCATACAAGCAAAGTGACTTCACTCCACAAGGTTTCTCAGCCAATGTTGCATAAAACCTCAAAAATCTGCCACACAACAGATAACATTCTTTGAGATATAAGATGCTATAGACCAAATAGACAAAACAAGTAAAACATAACATGAGATATGGAGAGGAGAGAGCACATTGCAACAGCATCAACAGAATCATGTGAAATACAGATATGCCAAGCTGATTTTAATTTGAAAAAATTAATCCTCATTATTCTATACCAGAAGAACATCAATTTAGCCCAAGCGAAATATTTGGGCAGGTGTCAGTACAGTTTTGACTTTTTCACCACAAGCAGTTATGACTTTCAACCTAAATTAGGTAAGTGGCTATTATTTCCTATAAAATGAGAATTATGATATGAATTCTTAGAGAGAGAATAACAGAAAAAGCTTACACAGAGAGAGAGGGGGAACGACGGTCGGTGGGTCAGGTTTCCCTAGTTCTATGTTGGCATTTAGACAGTGGTGGATGAAGGTCGGCAATTGGTGAGATGAGATAATGAGGAGTTGCGACAGTCAAAGAAAAAGGTTGGATACTAAGAGAGTGAACGTCGGTGGGTAGAGATGCGCCGATGAAATGCGACGGTGGTATATGGACGTGCGATTGTGAGAGGCTAGACGATGGGTTGGGATTCCTAGAGAGAGAATGTGAGCAAAAGGTTGGCAATAGAGAGATAACGAAACATTTGGTAGAGAGAGTGACCAACAAAAAGGGGTGGGTCAAGGGCATTTTCATCTAAAAAAAGATATTGTGCATAGATTTTAAAAACAAAAGTTATTTTTCAAATGAGCTATCAAAAATTGGTTAATTTTCAACAAAACCCTAAATTTTTGTCCAATCTAAGATTTGCTGCATGCTTGGGATTGGAAAGGGTCAATTCCAATTCCGAGGCTATGAAATAGAGTCGTTGGGCAGGATAAAATCCCGTTCTTTGTGCCACTGTTTTTTAATTTTTTTTTAAATTTATTAATTAATATAATTTATTTTTAAAATATAATATAATGTAATTTATATGACTTTGGAAATGTATATTATATTATTTTTTTTACTGTATAAATTATAATTTTAAAATAATATATAAAAATAATATACAATTATTATATTTTTTGTATAAATATATGTATGTATTATTAATTCATAATTAATATATTTATAACATACAAATATTATTTTACAATAAAAATTTTTAATGACAACTTATTATAAATATTTTTATTTAGCATTAATAGTAAGTTATTTTGATTAATGTCAAATAAAAAACTAATATTTTTATTCAAAAACTTACTTTTATCCAATATTATAGTAATAAATGTCAAAATATTAAAATAAATTATAATTGCTTTTTTATTCAATTCTATGGGACACCAAATATAGAATAATTTTATTTTTAGTCTAATCATATCTGCATCGAACTTATCTTAATATTAATTTAATTCAGTCTAGTGCAATATTATCAAATCCAATTCTATCTTTGAAAATAGTTTAATTCAATCTCACGTATGGAACGCACCTTAAGAGTAAATTGATCGTGTATATGTTAAAATTCAAGATAAAAAGTTATTCCAGTAAGAAACGAAATCAGCTTGTCCTTCTCAATTCTTATTTTGCTTGTTTTAAAAAAAAAAAAAATTAATATATTAGTAATTATTTAAATTAAATTCGGTATGTTGTGCAGTTAGATGATTGGTTAGTCATTTCTCAGTCCCAAATTTTTTTCACACGTAAAATAACTAATCTACCCTTGAAGTATTAACACCGTATTTACCTGAATATCAATCAAATCCGATCAAATTATACACAAAATAGGGCATAGAAAAAAAAAAACAACAATTGATTATACCAGTAATTATGTAATTTACGAAGCAAATATAATTGAGTGGAAATGGGCTGGATATTGTACCGTTAGGCCCATTTCGAGAGTTGGAAGGAGAGAAGGAAGCAAGGGAAAGGAAGAGAAGGGTTTAGGGTGTGATGCGCTGTGCTTCGTTTTGGAATTGGAATTCCCTCCTTTTCTTCTCACCAACAGCTGCACAACATGAACGCTCCAATCATTGGTCAGTTTTCTTTCACTACACTTGTTCTCTTCGCTAGTTTTTGGCGTTAATTTATTGATAAGTGTTTATTGTGTTGTTGTAAGATCCATTGCAAGGAGATTTCCCTGAAGTAATAGAGGAGTATTTGGAACATGGGGTCATGAAATGTATTGCTTTCAATCGTCGCGGCACCCTTCTTGCAGGTGTATAATATTACACTTCTCTCTGCCTCCACTATTTTCAGTAATGCATCTATTCATGGATTGTTTTGATAGTTTTACTTTCCGGGAGTATAATTTCGAATAATAGTTTGCTTTTGGTTGTTTAGATAAATTTACTTTCTGGGCTGCATAAAAGTTTGCTTTAGAATTGTTCTGATAGATTTTAATTTCTGGGTGTATAGTTTGTTATGGTGGGTGGAATTAGATTGTAAGTTATTGAAACCAAAGAATAGGAAGTGGATGTAGTATATTGATTTGGCGTTTATGTTGGCTATAAGATAAGCTCTGAATTCATGGTGTATTTTGATATTGCTTCGTGTTGATTTATCTTTACCATGTTCTGAAATACTAGTCTTTTTTATTGGTATGCAATATGGTAAGCTTTAGAAGAAAATGATTAGATTGAGTTGTAATTAGTGGATTGGAACTTGTTGCACGTACTAAGTTAAATTTGGTTGTTAATTAATTCGAGAAATTTGTTTAAGAAGTGATTGGAAATGTTTGTTTTCTGCTGCTCACTGCATCGCTTGTTTTCGTATGCTGTTCCAGCTGGATGCTCTGATGGTAGTTGTGTTATCTGGGACTTTGAGACCAGGGGAATTGCAAAGGAGCTTCGGGATACAGAATGCGTTGCTGCTATAACAAGTGTCTGCTGGTCAAAGTATGGTCATTGTATTCTCGTGTCTGCTGCGGACAAGTCGTTAACTCTTTGGGATGTTGTTAAAGGGGAGAAGATTTCGCGCACTGTTCTGCAGCAAACCCCTCTACAAGCTCGTCTGCATCCTGGTTCCTCTACCCCATCTCTCTGTCTATCATGCCCACTGTCATCTCCTCCGATGATTGTCGACTTAAATACAGGAGACATGAATGCACTCCCTGTTGTAGTTACTGATCTGGGTAATGGAGCAGCCCTTCTGACAAAGAATAAACAATCAGATGTAACTCCTCCCTTCACTCCTACTGCTGCGTGCTTCAACAAGTATGGGGATTTGGTTTATGTGGGCAACTCCAAAGGGGAAATACTTATAATAGATCACAAAATCAATCAAGTTCGAGCCTTGGTTCCGGTTTCTGGTGGTGCTGTGATAAAAAATATAGTGTTCAGCAGGAATGGGCAGTATCTCCTTACAAATTCAAATGATCGGACTATCAGAATCTATGACAATCTTTTGCCTTTGAAGAATGAACTTGGAGTTCTTTGTGACTTAGACAAGACCATTGATGAGCCAGATAATGTTGAGAAGCTGAAGATGGTTGGATCAAAGTGCTTATCACTTTTCCGAGAGTTTCAAGATTCCATAACCAAGATGCATTGGAAAGCTCCTTGTTTCAGCGGTGATGGTGAGTGGGTGATTGGTGGTTCTGCAAGCAAAGGTGAGCACAAAATTTACATATGGGACAGGGCTGGGCATCTTGTCAAAATCCTTGAAGGTCCTAAGGAAGCATTAATAGATTTAGCATGGCATCCTGTTCATCCTATTATCGTCTCCGTTTCCTTAGTTGGCTGGGTTTATATATGGGCTAAAGATTATACTGAGAACTGGAGTGCATTTGCTCCTGATTTTAAAGAACTTGAGGAGAATGAAGAATATGTGGAACGAGAAGACGAATTTGATTTGATCCCTGAAACCGAAAAGGTGAATGACATAAATAGATCAGCTGCTTAGATCTTTTTTACAATCTTATGTTTTTAAAATGTCTATATATGTGCATGCAGGTGAAAGATTCAGATGTTAATGAAGATGATGAAGTCGATATAGTGACTGTAGATAAGGATGCTTTCAGTGATTCAGATATGTCACAAGAAGAGCTGTGTTTCTTGCCAGCCATTCCTTGTCCTGATGTTCTTGAACAGCAAGACAAATGCATGATAAGTTCTTCAAAGATAATCGATGGTAATAATTCTGGATCCCCACTTTCAGAGGAGCCTGGACACAATGAACAGGCTGCGAACAATGCCTCAAGTCCACTTGAAGGTAAATATAAGTATGTTGCTCAATAAAACTGCTTTGACTTGAGCTATACCTGAAATATTGTCCTGGCTTGATTAATTGATGTAGTCTAATGTTAATGCTCCAATTTAAATCCAGTGTACTATACGTTAAATTAAAACCGAAACCTTAGTCCTTTGCTTATGACCTAAAAATTCTTTTGTAGTTAAAAAGGTTGTTGATAATTAGAACTGGTATATGATCCAATAGAAAAAGCTTCACAAACTGGACATTTTTAATTACTTTGAATGTACAAATATAACAAAGATTTTAATACTAGAGTTTAAAGTTTGAAATTTGGAGAAAAATGGGTTTTAGAGAGCATGTGAGAAAGAGTGAGCAATGATGGTGAGAAAGGGAAATAGGCAAAAGGTGAGCTGAAACCTTGATTTGAGTTAACGAAGGGCATTTTTTTGCCATTTTTTACTTTCTCTTTAAAGAAGCTCAAGTTAATAAGTTGGTGACACCGTGACAGTCACAGAAAATCTTCCCATTTGGTGTTGGTGTTATTTACGCTATTTTCACTTTAACAGTTTAAGTGTGGCCACATAGAACTCTGTGGTTCTCTTGTATATGTGATATGTAGATGTTTGTTATGTAGGAAATTCACTCTCAATATCTATTATGACCTTATATTCATTATCACGTTTAGGATTATAATTGGTCAGTTATCACAATGAGATAGGTCATGAGTGGAGAGCAGTGCCTGTGTTGAGTCAAGAATAAGTGGGTTAGATAGCCTTGCTTGTTTATTGCAAGATAAGAGCTAGAGATTAATCTGAAAAGTGAAAAAAGGAGATGTTGAGGAATTCCAAGTTTCCAACATGGAGACGTAGAGGAGGAATGAAGAGCTGTAGATAAGAGAAGCGAAAAAAACCGAAGGGAGGGAGAGAAAACAGGATAAAAGCAAGATCTATGGTTTGTTGTTTCTCCTCTAGTCTGACCAAGGAAGTCTCCAGAACTCTAAACCCCTAAGATAATAACTATAATAATAAATGAAAAATAAAAAATAAAGCATAATGGATTAGCTTCTATAGACTTGCCAGACCACATAGTGAATCTGGACATGATCTGGTGTAGGACTTCTGAAAAGGAAAATTCAATTTGCAGTCTCAGCTCATAAGAGAGAAAGAAGTACGAATGATATTTATAGGCTCCATTAGTTTTGGCTGGTTAAGTTTTTAAGTGCACAGTTTCCTATTAGATGACTCCAATAATTTGCTTTATGCAAATTGACAATTTGGAGATTGTTTCTGCCAAAAGGTGCGTTGTACTGATGCAAATATTCATCTGTGATAGCTTATGTTGGAGATGATTGAGTTTGTTTCTCCCTTGCATATAATTGTTTGAGGGAAATTTTGCTTGCAACTGTTCTACTTCTAACCTGGTTTTGCTCTTGAGTTATGTATTTTCAAAGAAGTAGGTTATATGTGTGTGTGTGTTGATGATTATGGAAAATGCATTTACTACCTGATAGGTTAATAAAAATTTAGTTCTGTTGATTTTCCCAAAAGTTTTTAAACACATTATGAAAGAACTTCAAAAGAGGTACAATGATTTTATGTGGAAACTGATGCTGCAATCTATTTGACAACATGTCAATCTTGTGTGCTTGCCATTAGATTTTTGAACTTATCTTACGTACTTAAATTGTATAAATTATCAATATCTTTGTTCTGTTTGGTAATTTGTTGCAGATGACACTGGAGGAACACGTGTAAAAAGAAAGCGAAAGCCATCAGAGAAGGGGTTGGAATTGCAGGCTGAGAAGGTCAGAAAACCAGTGAAATCTTCTAGTAGATCATCAAAAGTAAAAAGCAAATCTACAATAGATCAGGAGATGAGTAATGGTAATGGTATATATGGGGATGATGTTTCTGATGAGTAGTATGACTAGATTTAATTCTATATATTGTCATTAAGCAAATCTACAATAGATCAGGAGATGAGTAATGGTAATGGTATATATGGGGATGATGTTACTGATGAGTAGTATGACTAGATTTAATTCGATATATTGTCATTTGTACAACTAACAAAGATTCTTAGCGGAATAACTTAAGTCAAAAGCAACGTATTTTCATTTTTGGTAAAGATCACTAATTCATTAGTTACTACCTGTGAGTCATTGCGTCATTCTTCAAGTAAGACCCCCGATAATATTGGCGAAAGGTATGTGTAATATGAATCGAGTGACAATGCTGTTAAATAGGAGGATTATGTCATTGTAAACAGTCAGGTTCTTAAACTACCCAGGCTAGAAGGTGAAGAAATTGAAGCGGAATCAATTGTAGGCGTAGCTGGTGCTGGAGCAGCTAAAGTGGCCTGAGAAACGCTATTGTTTTTTAAGTTTTGTGAATTCTGATGAAGAATTTAATTGATCTATTCGTTGAGGATTTTAATTTAATTAAATACCTGAGATTACTTGGTGATGAATTTGATTGTTATGGGAGTTGGGAGGAGAGACTCGTTGCCAAAGACTACGACCGGGCATGATGCATTGTTGGTTGGTTGAAGGAAGCCAGGCCATGGGTTCAGTCTTCCTATACTCATCTCTCTACTCCATGCAGCATTTATCAGATTTAAGGAGGTGAGGTGACCTCCCTGTATGGCTATATTGTCTATTTTCTATTATCTTCATTTTAATGGTGTTTTCATTGTGAAAATGACTATGCTGTATTACTTTTCAGAAAATATTCTTCACACATATTTTAGTAAAATTTTTTACTATTTATAGCCACATATATAGAAAGACACAAGTAACAAAGGTTAAACATTCCTCAAATGGTACATTTTCTACTTCATATTTGTAATTGGGGGTTTACGAGTCACTAAGTGTCTTTACTAATGTGTGGAGAGTTTTCTCCTTTTAAATACATGAGTGGTGATATTCCACCTCTTGAAGATCGTAAGTACATACCAAAATAAAAATGTTTTTAAAATTTCAATATTATCCTTGATACCATTGTTGAAAAACATAGGTTTCAAAGCTGTCAAACAAAGTGCCCTAAATGTGTTGAGTAAAAAAAATAAATATATAATAGGAGGTGGGCTGTAAATTTGTAAGTTGTAAGCCGACAAAGCAGTTCATATTTTTTTATTTTCTTTCATGGGTGTGTGTAAGAGTTTGACAATTGACACTTAGAAAATAATAAAAATATCCAGAAGTCTGACTATGGCACTTTCGGGATTTTGGGGTTCCAAAAATTTTCAATTAAAATTATAATAAGCTTTTTATTTCATTTGAATGATTTGGGGCTCTGGGGTTTGCGTTGTGAAAAAAATTTGGATTTGATTTGTATATTAATGAAGAAGACGAAATAGTTGTTCGGTTTGTAATGAAGAAGATGTTACAAGAAGATGAACGGTTTGTGTGGTTGAGGGTTTATGTTGTTGATGAAGAAGTTTTGGAAAGAGACCCAATTTGAAAAAAAAAAAAAAAATCATGGATGGAGAGCATAATGATGGCGAAGATTAGAATGAAGAAAATGATATACTAGTCATTTGTAGAGTTTGATTACAACCTTTTAATAGTTAAAAAAAATAATAATAATGGGATGAACATGCAAAAAGGAATGCACATACATACAGTATTTTTGGGGTGTCAAAATTGCCACTCTAGATACATATGTAGATTAATTTCGATAGATTTCGAAAATTTTTGATCAATTGTGTCAAATTATTTTGTAATTGTATAAAAAAGAATAAAATATAGCAAGTTGCACTTATGTGATATATTTCCAATTTATCACAAAATTGTTTGTTAAGTATTGCTAAATTAACCTTTTTTTTTTTTTTTTCAAATGATGTTAATTTGGTATTCTAATGAGTTTTTCATTTATCATTTTCCAGATTACTATTCTTTTACTAAAACTTTTTATATTTGTGAAAGGAGGGACTTCATTTCATTTCATTTTTATTCTTTTATCAGAATTGACATGCTAAGTTCGTTGGATCCTTATAAAAAAAATAGCTTAATTAGGTCCCTCTGACCTCTGTTAGTTAAAATTAACTGTTCTAAAAATATTTTGGTCTATTCATGCGCAAACGTAAGAAAATGACATATGTCTCCATTGCAAATAATAATAATAATAAATCTATGAAATAGGATTTTTTTTCAGGGAACCCTATAAAAAAATATAAAATGTAGAAAAAAAATTAAATTTAATCTTGGAGGTATATTGCTTAAAATAAAAAGTTATAGTTGAACTCTAAAATATTTTAAAAAATAATAATAAATAAGATTCACTCAAATTATAAGTCATAAAGATGGAGATAAAGGGGTTTACTTTATTAAAACAAGTTGAGAATATGCAAGAATCTAGGTGGGGAAATTGGAGGAAAAAGAATAGAGAAATTTTCTATCTACCTTTGACTATGTTTTTAAGGCGTCAGAGCGTCTGTGACTTACACTAATATGATATCAAGATAACATGTCAATTTTTTGACTTTTTTGCTTGTTAGAGCCTAGAAAGCTTATTGTAGCGAAGCCTACGTGTCACCAACAGTAAAAGTTAGCCCACTACTGGTAGCATATGACATTCTTGATGGGAAAAAGTCTTCAAAGTATCTAAAGACTGATATTTAGATTTATTTGTAAACTTTCATGAACTTGAGTGTATGTTCCCTGTGTATCAACACTTGTTGCATTTGGGACAACTTTATATTGATATTTGTCATTCATATACTTTAATTAAGGTACAAACGTCATATAATAGTTAGGGCAAATTTAAAATATTAAAACCAAACAAGTTCAAAGTTCTTTGGGGACGGGTATAAAGGTCACAGCAGATTTTATAAAATTTTTAAAATATTTAATTTAAACAGTTTTAAGAATTCTTTTAAATGTAAAAGTTTTTTTGAAATACGTCATTAAAATATTAGTTATGCAAAAACTCAAACTTTAACTTATCTTCTTCAAAAGTCAAAAGCAAAAATTTTTTTAAATAAGATATGTCAACAATGAAGCAAATCATTGCTTAATAAAAATCAGAAGAGGTTTATGATAAAAGTTGTTGCATCATGCATGCGATATCAACTAAACACATGGAAGAGTGTGCAATTGTCCCACTCGAAAATTATTAAGTTGTTATTTATTCTGATGCTTAGATATATATACGAGGAAGAAGGTGAGCTACAGGCATTTCTATGAAGTTTCTTATA
The DNA here is from genome assembly GCA_022984855.1 of Dimocarpus longan. Taxonomy (NCBI): domain Eukaryota; kingdom Viridiplantae; phylum Streptophyta; class Magnoliopsida; order Sapindales; family Sapindaceae; genus Dimocarpus; species Dimocarpus longan. Next base: position 20,342,386 of record CM041015.1, on the reverse strand, counting down.
GTAAACGAACATCTATAGCCCTTAAGACTCATGCGTAGGTTGATGATGGAATTGATATGAATTAATTTCCAGAGCTACTACTCTTGGATTTTGAGGAAAAGCTATAGGAGATATAAGCACCAAGAGCAAATATGACAACAACAGCCACCCCCATATTGACCATCGATTGCCTCTCCTCATTTTGCCCCATCACTGCCTTCGAAGCACCAGCAGTTATGCTTTTCTTTTCCTGGCTTTTCTCTGAAGGGGTCTCTTTTTTGGCCTCACTTTTTCCTTTATGTTCAGCAAGGTGACCAATCTTAGGCTGCAACACAGTCTTGTCATGTTCATCTGTTTGTTTTGCAGTTGTCTTGGACGTTGAGGCATCAAGTTTTTGAGAAGCTTCTTCACTACCCTTTTGATCTTTTTGATGAGCACTGAGAGCATGAGCATCTACCACCCTCTTTCCATCCGTTTGCTTTTCACCTTGAATGCTTGGAGTAGCTTTAAAAGAAGGAATAAAAGCACTACTCTTCTTGTCAATTCCTGCGTCAGACAGAGGACTAATGCTTGTAGCAGCAGCTCCTTGCTGGAAAGAAAAAAAAAAAATTGTTTAATTTCACTTTCAACATGTCTCTCTTTCATTTATGCTGTAGACCCCCTTTGATTTTTTCAAATTTAATTAGTATATTAGGTTTTGCATGTTTACTAATAAAAAATCATTTGAACAAAAGAAAAATAAAACTTGATTTGTAATTGGTGATTATAATATTTACAAAAAAATTATTGAAAATTAAATTACATGGATCATACACAAAATTAGAAATTAAGTTACTTTTAAAGGGAAATTAATTCCCTTCTCTCATCCAAAAAATCAAACTCTCTTCCTGATTCTATTTTTATGTAATTTGATATATATATATATATATATATATATCCACATTATAGAGTTAAAAATCCTCAAACCTTTGAAGGCAATGGATCTTGAGGAGTCTTTGCAGGGACTAATGTAACCTCTTTTCCTTTGGCTGTCTTTGGTGGTTCCTTAGGAGCAACTGGTGTGACAATCTCCTTTGGCAGTGTAACTCTAAGAGTTCCCTCATGCCACTTTGCATGGATGTTATCTATCTTACAATTTTTTGGAATTGGAAAACTTTCATCGATCCGGACCCATTTGTCATTTGCAAGTTTTCGCTCTCCATGAACTCGAAGCCTACGGGTGGATTTTACACATGTAATCTTCATCTGTTCCTTTGTGAAATCTGCAAAACATGTATGTAAACATAATCAAATTTTTCATTACAGATGATGTAATGGTTAAGTTTTAACTATAACGTAGAAGATATTTTAGTTTATAGAATGATATAGTAGTTACGAAAAATTTGGCATTGGCTAATTAAATCAAACTATATACCAACAAATAAATGATGAAAATTACCAGGAAGATGAAGAATTATGATATTATTTTCTGGTTCTTCTTTCCATTCAGAAGTGGGCTTGAAATATTCAAAATCACCATGTTTTTGCGTCTTAGCCATCTCTATATCGTACTTGTTTTAGTTTAGCAGTTTTGGAAATTCTAGCTTAGCTTGGCACAACAAAAAGGTAGCCAAATTTTGTGGTTTTATAGAATAGTGATAAGATTCATTAATTATAGGTAACTTTCTTAAGAAAGACACTATTCCTTATCGGTGGCGAAGGTTTGGCGATTATGTTAACTGTTATGGGCTTGAAATGCCCTGGCCAGTTATGAAGCATAACTTGTTTTACAAATAAAGTGGAGATTATTCTTTGTTTGCCCTGTAAACTCTGCGATCTTCCTCCAAGAGTCGGCGGTCAAATTGCACAAACGAGCCCACTAACTAGTTATACGCGGTACCCTAAACTATTATATATTTGTAGTCTTAACCATAAATCTTAGTTTCAGATTAATATAATATAATAAATAGTGATTGATTTCGATATCCTCAAATCTATTTGGTCAGCTTTCAATATAAGAAATATATATATAAATCTAAATAAGTAATTAATTAATCATATTATGTTTTGACATATAATTGATATGATATAGAATTAATAAGTTAAATGGGTCATATTGACTAGCTTGTTAATTGAACGAGTCGTGTTTCGACTTACATTAGTGACATAATAAGTTTAGTGGACTATGTTTAGCTTCAACGGAATTAATGGATTGTATTTGAGTTAATGTAGATAAAATCGATTATCCATATTGTCATCCCTATATTAATTTACCTGAAATTTCATAGATGTAAACAATAAACGATAATTAAAATAAATTATGTTAAAATTTATCGAAGATTCACTTGTTGTATCCTTAACTAGTTGTGTATATACTTAACCTTTTCTTTCTTTCTTTTTTGTAAAATGATAAAGCCAAACAACTTTATTGATGTAAATTAACATTCACAAGGACAACGAATGAAAGGTGGTAAAAAATAATCTACATCCTATTATTCGTTCGATGTATAGCATTCACAAGGACAACGAATAAAAGGTGGTGAAGATTAATCCACATTCTATCATTCATTCGATGCATAGCGTGGCTGACAGGGTAGAGCCAGGAAAACCTATTTGAGAGTACTTATGGGAACCAAGGAATAAATTTATAATATTTGAAGAGGTGAGAGAATATATATTAAATAAATTTAAGGGTAATTATGTAGTTATTTAGGTCAATTTTGTTAAAAAAGTAAAATTTGGGGATGCATTGGCCCCTGTCAGCAGCACCTCTACAGCGTGTTTGGCAAAAGAACGAATAACTTTGTTTCCATTTCTAAGAATCACACAGACAGAAACATCACTAAAAGTGAAAAAGAAGAAACCTAATATCTTTAGTCGCAACAATGACCTTAAATTTGAATATGCATTCATATTTAGTTTTTCTTTTATTTTATATGTTTTTAATGAAAGTTTTCATTTTACCAAACTTAAAACTTTTGAGTTGAGTTAGTAACTTATTAATCAATGTATGCGACGTAAAAATGAGCAAAGATTCTATTTTTTTAAAAAAAAAAATTTTGATTATTTAATGACACACTGACACATTAGCACAAAAAATAGTAAATGATCAATATTGTTTCATTTTTGTTATCTTGATATATCACTCAAACTTAAACTTTTCTAATAAAAAAATTAACACAAACAAAAAATTAAGAGAGAATCATAGCTATGTAACAACATATTAGAATAGTTGCATTCCCAAAATATAAAATAAATAAATAAGTAATCACAAAACCGAAACAAACGAAAAAGAATAGCCTAATGAACAAACTTGTAGGACATGAAGAAATCAAAGAAATCAAAAAAGAATATAAAGGCTAGCCTCAATTAACACACAACCAAAAACAAAAACCCAACTCTTACATAAACTACTATTATATATACACTATTTATGAAACGCAAACAAAAACAAAAACTCAATTAATTCTATCGATTAAAACATTTGATTGATTAAAAATGGCAATGAGACCACCCAGAGGAGGTGGTTTTCAACCACGACCATCCATGCGGCCACCCTATGAAAGGCCATCCATGCGGCCACCCTATGAAAGGCCATCCATGCGGCCAACTTATGAAAGGCCATCCATGCGGCCACCCTATGCAAGGCCATCCATGCGTCCAACTTATGAAAGTTTCAAGCCCAGAGCTGAATGGAAGAATGAAGACAATGATACGATTTTGCTCCTTTATCTTCCAGGTATTTTCTTTCTTTCTTTCTTTCTTTTTTTTTTTTATATCAATTAATACTGGTGTCTTATGTATATGTATACTGAGACCTTTTATGTTCTAGACATAAGTCAGGAAATAATTACCAAAATGATATTTTCAAAAATTAATAATCAAATACGAAATCTTACACGTTAATTTATTAGACGCTATCAGTATGTTTGTTCGTTTTTCCCATCTAATAAATCATGCACGTAAAAGAGCACTACTATAAATTGATCTAGTATGTGGATGTTGTGTAAGCAGGTTTTTTGAGGGAGCAGATAAAAATAGATCTTGATAAAAGCAGAGGTTCAATCCAGATTCAAGGGCAACGTTTTCTTGGTGCAGGAAGATGGAGCACCTTCAATCAGAGTTTTAAGATTCCACCTGCATGTGACTTGACTAAAATGGACAAGCGGTTTGAACTAGGAGTTCTCACCATTATTATGCCAAATTTAACAACTCCAAATCAAAACGTTACCACCACCACTACTCCTCCTCCTACCCCTCTGGACGGAGCAATTGTTGATGATAAAAATTTAGATTCCTTGACGGAAGAGACGGAAGAAACTAGTTCTGATGATGATTACGAACTGTATGACTTGGAAAAATTTGACGGGAAGAAAGAAGATAAAAAAGCCAACATTATTCCTGATGAGAAGCTGTCAAAAGCAGAAAAAAAGGATCATATGATGAAAAAGGGCGATGCTGAAGAAAAGGTTAAAGCAAAGTATATGGAACATGAAAGTGATGTTGTTGAAAAGAAAACAATGAAGAGTGAAGAGCGAGTATTGTTGATAAATATGGTCATTGCAGCAGTGGTGCTTATGGGACTAGGGGCTCATATATTCTCAATATTTGGCACCTCAAAAACACCTTAAATATTGTCAAGGTTTTCAACAATTATACATGTGTACATATAATATAAGTCCAACATTATATTGTAAATATGTGTAGTCCTTCCCCTCATACATAATTTAACTCCCATCTTTCAAGGTGATAGAGTTGAATGTGCAATTAATTTGCTTCTTAATTTTAAGATACTATCAAATAATTAAAATCGATTACCCTTTTTACCTATAAAAGTTTAGTTTCTTAATTTCATTTTGAAATACTCCATATAATGAAGTTATTTAAATTTTGAATACTGTGAAACAGAATGAAGATCAGTAGATCACTATAAAAATAGAGTTTTCTAATAGAATGGACTATTTTATGCATATTTTCTTTTTTAATTTGACATATGGGCTTTGGTGGGATAAGATGGGATTTCCAATCCCCCAATCTCATTCCCTGCAACAAAACCCATGTTTGGGCCTAGGAAGGGAAGCTAGATTTCCATTCCGGAACCCACACGAGCCCACGATCATTTATTTCCTATCCAATTCTACACTTAAACAACGAGATTTTAGTTTCATTCAGTAGTGAGTTTCTTATAAATTTCAATATTTCAATCCATTCGGGTTAGGATTATCAATATACTTCCTTTAAAATATCTTTTATAGTTTTTCATTTTTATTATATAGTGATAGTTTACTTCTTAAATTCCATCTTTTTTTAACTGTTTTTTTTTTAAAAAAAAAAAATTAATGTATTTCTTGCTTTTCATATTATTAATTTTTAATAAGGGATAATCCCAAAAAAACTCCTCTAGTTTGAGAAAATATCTATTTTACCACTCATGTTTTCATTTTTATCCAAAATTTCCCCTAACGTTAAGAAAAATACTCAAAATACCCCTTAAAAACATGTAAAAAGACGATAATACCCTTAACCGTTATAAATTTCGTCAACTTGACTTGGTTGACCAGTTGCCTCTAGAGGTAAAATAGGAAATGTAATAAAAAATTAATTACAATATTAAAAATAAATGGATAATCCCAAAAAACCTCATTTAGTTTGAAAAAAATATCCATTTTACCACCCATAATTTCATTTTTATCCAAAATTTCCCGTCATATTTAGAAAAATACTCAAAATACCCTTTAAAAGCATATAAAATAACGATAATACTCTTAACCATTATAAATTTCATCAACTTGATTTGGTTGACCAGTTAATTACAAGGATAAAATAGAAAATACAATATAAAAATTAATTAAAATATAAAAAATAAAAGTAAATAAAATAATATACTAATATTAAATATATAAATATTATACTAAAATTAATAAAATAAATAAATAAAATAACATTATAATTAAAAAACAAAATTAAAAAATCGAAAACCCCATTCCATTCGCCGTTCATCATCATCATTCCCATCTCTTTTTTTTCTTCTTTTTCCACTCATCTCGTCCCCACTGCCATCGATCTCCACCATCGATGACCGTGGCGTATCCATCTCTACCGACTCTTTTAAAACCAAATTGGGTTTGATGATGATAACTGGGATATTGGGTTTGTGAACCCCGTGATTGGGGTTGATGGTGATGGTAGGTTTGATTGCGTTTGATGGCAATGGTGGCAATGGTTATGTAACATCCTTTACCCCGATTTCCCGTCGGATCGAGATTCGAGAAGAGAAGCGTTACGGTTCCAAACTGAAAATTCATTTATTCGTTTATGTGAAGAATTCTTATTAAAAGAAATAGAATCACCACTAAAAATTTTATTTTAAATTTTTACAATATTGAAAAACTTTAATATCACTTTCTCATTTATAATTTTACGAAAATCCGGCAGAGTTTCCTCTATTTTTCATAAAAACCCAAATTTAAAACCTGTAAAGAAAATTATAGCACTTCTATAAAATTCATTTCTCAATTCTAATTCGGACATATCGTCCAACTTCAAAACCACTTCACCACACAAACATTTATAATAAAACTTATTAATTGAAAAATGCATGATAGCATGTAAATTATTATTTTTAACAATTATTCTTAAATTTATATCAACTTTCACTAATTACTCAATTTATTAACAATTATATGTACAGAATACTTAACCTCATTTATTCATATTTGTAACCGTACGATTATCACTGTGTTTTGAAATTCAAGTCGTAAATTAGAATTTCACAATTTTTCAAAGTTTTACAAAATAATTCAAGAATTCAAATTTCAATTTATTGCACATATAAAATATAATAATTTCCATTTTCAATCTTGTTAACACTGTTTTCGTTTATCTTTTTCTCAGTGCCCTTTGTAAACTCTGACACGATACCATGGACCGGAATTCGGGTCTCAGACAGAATAAACAACGTTCCCGGTATTGGCCACTCGGTGGCTACCAGTCGGGTCGTATATCACATATCACAGTCGGTTTCGACTTCAGGATCAGGCACCCGGTGTCTCTCATAATTCATCCGTCGAACCCTGTATATCGGTATCGGTGTAACGATACAGTACTGCTATATTACCCTATTGGTATGCCAACTACCAATCCCCACCTACCAATGTTCAGGTTTACGCGGGCCCTTTTTCAATTTTATTAATCACAAATTTCATATTTTGATGACTTTTATTTCTATATAAAGATTTCATTCGGAAAACGATATATACAAATTGAGACACACATTTTCATGTATATATATATAATCAACTTATCAATATGAACATAAAAAAATTTTATTTTTCATTTAAGGAACTCATTAAATCTTTTCCAAAACGTTTGTGTTTTTCTTCCGATATACGCTCAGTTAAGACACTGAACTTATCCGTTTCTTTCTCGTTTTTATTTACAATTCATTAAAATCATATTCAGATAATCCTTTATTCCAATTCATTGAGATAATTTCATATATTTCACAATCAAACAAAATTTCAATTTAAATTCTATTATAACATCATTCAAAATATATCCAATTTACATAAAATCAAAAACCCAATATGATTACTATATTATTTCAATCAAATTTATAATATTTCAAAAACTTATAAATACTAACTTTTAGAAATAAAATGAGATTTTCAAAGGAACTGTATATAGATTTTTGTTTTTGGGCTTGAGTTTGAGATATCATCTCAAACGCCTACGTACTTATTCTCATTGGGATCAAAGCTCTCGTAGTTCAAACAAACTTTTATTATAATTATTATTATCAAAATAATTTCACAATACGCTCGATTTCTATTTTCAGTCAAACATATATATTTCTCAAACTTTTTATTTTCCATTACATAATGTCACAAAATTATTTATGCTATGATTTCACATAAACATGAAATTAATTCAATTAAAAATAAAAATATTACACAAGTTACGGAATAATTAATTTATTTTCAATACATAATACACACTGAAATATACGTAAACATACTAAAAAAATTTCATTTTAATCATTTTCAAATCTTAAATCATTTATATGCAAAATTGGTATAACTAGATTTCTAAATATAAACATAGTTATCAAAATACATATTTTATACTCAAATACTAAATTCTAATACCTAATCATTAAATTAATAAACTAATTAAATAATTTTCTTCGAACAACACTTAAATAATTAAAATCTGAAACATATATAAACTTTTATTTCAATAGTAAAACATAATTTATAACCCTAACTCAATCAATTAAAAATAAATATATCTACTTACATAATTCTTTTATTATTTTTATTTTTATTATTATTATTTTTTTTGGGATGTAAAACAAATTCCCCTTTGATTATCTTATCATCCTGGATCCATTCTAATCATATAAAATTTAGTTTCTAACTTATAGAAAAATAAACTGAAATCTAAATCCTATTAAAATAAACGTATTTATTTTAATAAGAACACCCAAAATATTTTTCATTACCTTTCTTCTTCAAAATTATTATTATTATTATTATTATTATTATTATTATTATTTATTTTTTTTCCTCCTGCCGTTCTTAAACCTGTCATCTTCCTGCCATGCTTCTCCCTCTCATCTGTCTTTCTAAAAAGCCTCCTCATATATATACAAACAATTTGCACCACCTCATGTATAGCACTCTTCTTTTATTATTTATTTCTTTATTATCTTAATATTTTATTATTCTATCTTCCCACTAATTTCTATATGTATATATATTTATTTCTCTCGGCATTCAATTGCCGGTCTTCAATATATATATATATATATTCTTATCCAACAAGTCCCACTGTTAATAACAAGTATAACTACATATATTTCTATATATTTTTCAAGTAGATCTCACCACTAACATATATATATATAAGTATATATATATAAAAATCACACTTATAAACAAAAATCATCACAAAATCACATACCCATGTCATATATTTCATTAAATCTCTTCAAGCCTGAAATTAAACTTGATAAATAGATGGGTTTTAGTAATTTTGAGCTTAGAAATAGATAGATCATAGAAAAATTAAGAGATTAAAAGAATTAATTGAAAAATAAAACAAAACAAAATGAAGAAAATGGACAAAGAGGACTCACGGCAGCAGAGCAGAAGAAGGAGTCGGCTGAAGTAGAAAACAGTGACTGAAAAATCTGAAACTCTCGGGTTTTATAATAACCAACTTTTCATAATTATGCTTTTGCCCCAAATATTTGATATTTACAAATTAACCCCAAAACTTTTTATTTTCTGCACTTACACCCCTACTCACATACTAACATCCCATTGGACATTCTTGCTATCACATCATCTCACTAACTCATTCAAACTTATTCATAACTTTATTTTATTCAAAAATAATTAATTTATTTTAATGAAAAATAAGAATAACAATAATATTAATGATAATACTAATAATTATATATTAAATCATTTATTTAACAAAAAAAATTATTTTCTATAATACAATCTAATTACACTATCCTAACCTTCTCATTTTGCTACTTATTTTATTTAAATTTGAAAATAATTCATTACGCGAGAAAAACATTTTACAATCGTACGAATTTCATTAAATTCAACTTTATTCTCATTTAATAAATTACTTATAAAATCAACGAATATAAATCGGACGGAAATAATTATCGGAGCGTTACAGGTTATGTTGGGGTTTGGGTTTGATTGGGCTTTTTGTTGTGAATCGATGGTGTGGTGTTGGGGTTTGATGGTTGAGTATGAGTTTAATTAGGTTTCTGAGTTTGTTCTTGTAATTTAGTTTTGGGATTGATGATGGTAACTGAGATATTAGGTTTGTGAATATGGGTTTCCAATAGTTGGAAACCCAAAAAATTTATCAATAACAAAGTTAACTTTTCTGAGATGATGATGATTAATGACCAGGATATTGAGCATTAATTTTTTTTTTCCTATTTTTGGTTCAATTTTTCTTCAACTTCAGTTTATAATATTTTGATTTTTTTAATACTATTTGGATTTAATATTATTTATTTTAAATTTTAAATTTTATATTATATTATTTAAATCAAGGGTAAATTGGATATTTTAATTTTTTTCTAATATTTTCATTAAAAAATTGATAGTAGGGGGGATTTTGGACAAAAATGAAACTTTAGTGGAAAAATGAACATTTTTTCAAATCAGAGCTGGTTTTTTAGGATTATCTCTATTATTTAAATCAATGGTAAATTGGACATTTTAATTTTTTCTAACATTTCTGTTAAAAAATTGACGGTAGGGGGGAATTTTGGACAAAAATGAAACCTTAATGGAGAAATGAACATTTTTTCAAACTAGAGCCGATTTTTTAGGATTATTCCTTTTAATAATTATCTTATAGATTTTAGTAAGAAAATTTATAAAGAGAAAACTCATAACTCCCAAGATTGACCACCCCTTTTTGTATTGGTTATAACTATTTTTCACTTTATCCTGTAATTTTACTAATATCGTCGACAATGGCACTGTTATGAGGACCAAAACACATTTTTTTTTTTATAATTTTAATATATTTATTAAAATAACAAAATTAATAAATAAAAATTTAATTTTCACCCTCATCAATCTGATTTTTAATAATTTTATTAAAATATTAAAATTAAGAAATAAAAATCAAAAATCATTTTTTTACCTCATTTATATTCTCCAACATTACAAATCAACTCCAGTTGGCAATACTTCTTTTTTAGAATGACACTTCATCTTCTCCGACCTCTTCCATTTTCTTCGACATGGAACTTCGTCTTCAGTTGGTGACACTTCTTCTTCTTCAACATGACACTTGATCTTCTTTGGCCTCCTCCATTTTCTCCAACATGACACATTGAACCTCATCTTTGGTTGGTGACACTTCTTCTCCTCTTCCTCCTCCACCTCCACGTTGGAATGGAGGAAGGTGGGGCGAGGTAGAATAAGGAATGCTTTCCTTTTTTTCACCCCATCTACCCATTTATAAAAACTATTTATAATATATATATTTGTATAACATGATAAATTCGATATAATATTTAATGTAATTCCATAAAAATAGCGAAAATTGTCTCATAAACGATAAAATAAATATAAATTTACAACTAAAAAAATTAGATTCAATCATATAAATATAAAAGTGCAAAGTAAAATTAATGTTCAAATTGTTTAATATTGTTATACGTCCAATAGCTGCATTTGTTTTTTAATTCTGACTTCAATATTTATCTTAGATATACTCCTCAAGATGTTACTATCCACTTACAAAGTTTATACACATTAAAGAACCAACCAAAAAACTAGAAAGAAAAAGAGAGAATGTTTTCAACAAGTCGTTGTAAATTTAATAGAATATAAAGTGACGTAAAACTAAAGTAGGCTGCATATATATTTCCTTGTGTGAAACTACGTAGTTTTATCTATAAATTTTTTAAAGAAAAATTAAATAATAAGAATATTAAAATTATATTTTGAAAGGGGAATGCCCCGCCCCCATTACTGGTGTCTGGTTTTACTTTTAAATTTTGCCACCATCCCCAAGTCTGAATCTGCTTGCTCTCTTGTCTTCTTATTGTTGATTTTCCTCTTGTTTATCTATATAGCTGTGCTTACATATTCGAAACTAGTTGAATAATAGTGATTGAAGCAGATTGTGTGTTTGTAGAATTGATAATCACATGTCGAAGTTCGAGTACCCGAAGCTTTCGATGCAAGAGATCATTTCAATATTGGCAGAGTCACAAATAGCTGCTGTGACAGACAAGGATCTCAAGAGCCCTAGCCATGAATTCATTTCCGACCTCTACACTCGTCTCTTGATCTACCTTGACGTCCTCCACGAGTGCGCTTTCTCTGCTTTGCTTTAGATTTTGTTGTTTAGTCTATGTATACAAATGTTGACGCTTCGTTTTTTGTTTAATCATCTCGTCAGAGAAGACCGGGGACAAGTTGATTTTGCTGCCTTGGATCAGCTTGAAAACCCCGACCATCATGTTGGTTCGGTCCAAGTCATGACGGTGTACAGCAGGATAAAGGAGCTAATAATGTCAATTCGTTGCCCGATGAATTTTACGCTCAAAGATCTTGTAAGGCCAGTTGCAGCTCGGACAGAGTATTTTGTCAGTGCAATTCTGAATTTCTGTCTTCACAAGTAAGTTTCGGATTTAAGTAGAAATGATAGAAGATTAAAATTAGTGGAGTTGTATTGGGATGACGATTATGTTACAGTTTGTTAAAAGCTTGTACCTAGTTGACAATCGTAGACTGAATGATTTACATGCCCATGTTCGTTATGCAATATATTGTTTCAGATGAATTACCAACTACTGTTTATTGATTAAGACACTATAGGGACAGTTAACTCTTTGCAAGAACTGAAAGTGCGATTTCGTAATGGAGATATTGGCAACATGAATTTTATTAAATTATTTTTGTCTACATTTGTTTTTTGTGTAGTCTTAAAGTTGGTTGTGTTTGTTTTCAATCTTAGAGACACAAAAATGAATCTTCTAAGGCCAATTGTTGAGGAGCTTACTCAACTTGACGAGAAGCGAAAAGAGTGGGAGGCTAAGATTTTCCAGGTATTAATAAAAAGGAAATTTTCAATGTTGTGAGTTAGCATTGGTTTTCACCAACTATTTGCTTTGTAGTTGAATGCAGAGATAGCAGAATATAATGAAGCAAGAGAGAGGGAGTTACCTTTTGCTCAAGAGGTAGATGCAAAAGTCAAAGAATTGCGTCAAACCATTCAAGATCTCAACAAGCATCAGGTGTCTCAAAGAACTACTATAAAAAAGTTGAAGGAGAAGATAGAAGAACAAGAAAAGAAGGTATAAGGATATGGAAAGCCGGTTCCGTTTATATAGCCTTTATCCAATAATGAGACTATGAAGGTGGGTGCTTGGTTCTCTTTAGAGAAATGAAATGTATAGGCTTTGGTATCCCGGTCATAAAGTTGTAGTATCAAAAAGATAACTGGTTTAACTACAACTTAATGTTTTATTATCAACAGTGAATAGATGCATAAACCATAAGTTGTGATTGGCTTAACTTATTTGATGTATTATCTGTAATCAAATGAGCTAGGTGCTCATGTTGCGAAGAACACCACATTCACTGTAGCAGTTGAGTACCTGAATGCTAAAGATCTATCTCCTATCGTGATTAGGCGAAATTCTTATATATATAAATTGTGAATACTAGCTGGTGTAGCTGATAAGGTTTGTTCTCATTGTACAAGAGGTCTTAAGTTCAAATCTCATTCACGCAAAATGGAGAAGGGTTTGGTTTATATTATTGTATTAGTTTTTTCTTATAAAAAAATTGCGTATATTCTCCTTTAGTTGTTAGCAGTTTTCATTATTTTTTGTGTTAGTTGCAACTTCATTCTTCAGGTTTAGTGCGTTATAAGTTAATAAATTTGCTTGGTGTTATTGCGTCATTAGTATATCATTCTCTATATAAGAGATAGGACATGTAACTTGGCTATGCACATGAGAATTTTGTTCTTGTTGTTTTGTCTGAAAGTTATCAGGATTTTAGGTTTGAATCCGTCATTCACGTGCTATGTATTGTGTCTGGTCGGTCTTCTCATTTATCTACAATTGATTCTTCTCTCGTTTGTTTATAATTAAATTACCACATAACACTAATGCTTTACTGCTCTAAGTTTAATGTTATTTTTTGGGCTCATGATCTTAATTGGGAATTAATATGCATGTGTCCATGTACATTTGATCTGTCCAGATTGGAAATTTGAAATGCAAGTACGATTTTTAGTTAATATTGTTTCCATCATTGATAGATCATTTCTTTGCTTTTCCAGACTTCTCAGGCTGAATTTGACCTGGTACAAAGTGTGCAACAAAATGCAGATTTGCGTTCAAAAATTGTTCAATCACCAGATAAATTGCAGGTACGATATTTTTGTTTAGAATTTTATCTATGTATGCAATGCTTGTATCTTGATTGCGTATATGTAAATATTTGAAGTTTTATAAGAGTCAAATCATGTGGGCAGCATGAGCTATTAAAATATATCTTTTGTTATATATATAAATCCATGATGCATAGATGCTCTTCTAGTAGATGAATCACACAACTATATATTGGGTAGTTTCACCATCTTCCTTAGTAAGGTGCTGCTTGGACTCTGAAGAGTTTATAATAATTTGGCATTGGCTGTTGTTTTATTCAGTTAGGGGTATTTTATGTTATATATTTCAGAACAATTCATGCTATGCTTTAAGATATCCTTAAGCATCATAAGACTCGTAACAAAGACAAAGCCCCTCGGCAGTAGTTCGTGGCACGAATGTGATGTTTCCTACTCTTTTACCCTAAAAATGGAGATAATTATCTAGTAGTGGAGAGGAGATTTGACCTTAAGTAATTGCTCTCAATGCTGAAGAGGAAATTGAAATTTAGGGGAAAACATTAAGTACTGTATTTTTCTCTATGCTGCGCTATGAGACTTAGATTGTTAGGTGAATGCACAAGCTGGAGCATTAGATACTCAAGAGTTAAAAAAGAAGAATTCGTATCATATCAGTGATGGCCTCAATTTGCCAGTCAAGCATTGGAAAGCAAATGAGGAAATCTTCAAATAGAACATGTTCTCTGTTTTGCTTGTTGGTTAGCCTCATTTATGTTTAGTCAGTTTAAACTGGAAGCCAATATGTGTGAATAAATCAACGCTGTTGGTAGTGTTAATAAATAAACGCTGTTGCTAGTGCATGTTACTTGTTATGATAAATCAATAGTATAGGTAGTATATTTTACTTATTAATCATAATTCATTCATCATATTCTAACGAAGATTAATATTTCCTCTTTTTCATCCTTTTCTACGAGAATTTTTGTCATATACTTTTCAGTTTTCTCTGATATTGTAGCAGTTCAGTTGTGTATGGTTAAATGCTTTCAGCGTGGAAGTGGCGTCATTATTCTCTTTGCCTCTCATATATTTGCATGGAGCAGATGCTATGGCCTTCTTGTCATCCCATTTTGATAATCTGTATGGTCCATTTTACTTTGTTGTGTTGGTCGGAGGATTTAGTATTGTTGTAATTAATCATTTTTAATCATGTTATTCTTTTGGTTTGCTTTGGCAGTTTGCATGCTTAATTTGTAGTCTCTTTGTTGACATTTAAATAATGCTTCAATGTTTTATGCTTTAAGAGGGCCTTAGAAGAGAAGAAATTAGCCCGGGAGGAGGCAAAGAATGCTGAAAGATCAGCGATGCAATCTTTTCAGAACAAGAACGAAACACTTGATGTTTATACAGAGGTAATTTAACATGAACTACCATATTAGCTTTATATTGTTGTTCATTAGCATACTGGCTACCTTATTTTCAAAATTAACTAACCACGTATCTCTAAATTCTAGATTTGAAGTTTGCATGATGAAATTGTTTTTACTTATGTTGATTTCTGTTGGAATGCCCATCAATCTGTTTCCCAGATTTTATGGATGTTTAAGATGAACAAATGATGATGCATGATATGATTCACAGTTCTATAACGTTTATATTAAATTTACAAACACTTTTTAAGTCCTTGAAGAGTACTAAATGGTATATGTGGTTCTAATTTCTAAAATGTCCTTGAAGAGCACTAAATGGTCCATGTGGTTCTAAAATGTCTACTTAACTTTATGGTTTTGTGTCATGTGTTACTGCCAAATGCCAGGAGAATGTATTCATTTTTTATATTGGACTCCCACTGGATGGACTGTTAAATATTAACCAAAATCAGTGACACTAGCACTGTTGCTGACTTGTGGGTTCTAGAAGCGAAGTGGTCTTAGATAGGAAATCGAGACAGATGCATACTTGCATATCCTCAAGATTGTGAGAAGCTTAGATTCCCATTGGAACATGATTCTTTCCTTTATATTTCAGCTTAATTTTTAAGCTCTTTGCATTTATTAACTCAACGTGTGAGCTTTTCCTCTTGCGCACCCAAGTTGCATGCAACATGAATGCATATAAAACCAAAATTTTATTGGTTTTTATCGGTTCTGCGAGGATTGTTTAAGAGTTGATTAATTGTTGGGTTATCCATTTGTGCTATTCTACAGGCTTTAGAGAAGATGTCGGAGCACTTTGCTCTGATGCAAGCTCTATATGAACAGGTATGCATGTAATACAATACAGCCATTCTCTTGTGAATTGCTCTATAATTGAAAGACGTGTTATTGTTGCTTCTTTCTGGAATCATTTATGTTGACAGTTGACCAGAAGAACATGCGAGATAGTATTTGAGTTATTTATTAAATGAAATATGAATCATATTATTGATTTTTATTTGAAGTATAAACTTATCCAAGTTTGCAATTAAATTTCTCATAACCCAAATGTCTTCACTGTTAATGTTGACACTTTTTATAGATGAACTCTGCAAAATCAATCGAAAGAGAATATAATGCCTTGAAAGCAAAAGTAAGTGAGGACGGAGTGTTAGATAAATCACTTGCGGCCAAAATGGTTGAACGGCAAGCCAAAGGCAGGTTCTTATTCGAGCTATGTTGAGTTATTATCCATTACCTCTGAACAACATTTGGAGCCAAAACCTTCTCTGGGGGCTTAAGCTTTCTTTTCCCCTTCTTTCTCCAGCTGAACAATTGGATGAGCTAAAAAAGCAGTTGGAAAGAGAAAGAAATCTTAAATTTGAGGAGGCTACTAAAGAACTTGATAATGTGAAGCTGGACGTGGAATCTAGGAGGCGTGACCTCGAAGCAAGACAGAGGAAGGTTGAAGCTGTTGTTGCAGAGGTACTTTCCACATCTGTGAATCTTTATACCTAGACCTGTCGTTTTGATGTTAAAGGTCCAAATCCATCATCTTTTAAATGGACAGGTGGATGCCATTACTTCAAAGACCATGTCTATTAAAGAAGCTAGAGCAGCCAAACTGCAAGAGTTGGACAAGAAAGCTGAAGAGATTGTGAAAGAGGTGCATATCTATTTGTTCATCCTCAGATCTGTATATGTCAGTATCAGCTTAGAATTTGAAATATCATCATCTGCTTCACAAACTAGTGTCAAAAGTACCCAAACTACAATTTTATGCATCGTCAATAGCTTTTACACTTTGGAGACATTTTGTAATGAACAGAAATTTAAAATTTGGATCATACTGAAATTATTTCATACAAAAATAATTTCACTATTTTTAGAATAGTTTTATTTTTCCCTCAGTTCTAGTTAAGAATAATTAATGGTAATTTGACTTCATATTTTGGCCCTGCTCCCATTTGCTTAGTAAGCCATACTTTTTATACGTTTTTTGGTTGTTCTTTGGAGCTGTCAAGAACCCTCCAACTGAGACCGATTCTTATATTTGGTTCATGACTATTTGCAGTTTCAGCTGTATTTAAACTCTCTTGGGGGCCCTATGGTGACTGAGGCTAAAGACTGAAGTTGCTTAAACGTGTAACAGGTACATTTTGCTTTAGAACCAGCTTATGGCTTCCTTACTGTGTTAAACGTCTTTCTTTTTTTTTTTCTTTTTTTTTTGAAAAAACTTGTGTTAAACATCTTGTTTGGTATATATTGTGTTAAGTGTTACAACTGAGGGAAAATCAAAGCATTCCCAAATTTAGATGTCTAAGCTTTGTGTTGATTTTACCAAAAGCCATGTGGGCTCTCAATCTAATGAGCTTGATGGAGCTTCAGTTACTTTATAGCCACGTTTATGAGGTTTTATTCCAAGTACAATTTTTGTATATAAACTGATTCTGTTTGAACTTCCTCTAAACATCATCAAGTTTGTTCCATTATACCATCCTTCTAATCAAAGAGTTATGCTTGCTTGGGATTACCAACTTATGAATAGTTTATTATTTTAGATATCAAAACTCAGTCATTGAATCTATTTTATAGAGAAATTAGTTGTATTTTTTTCTAAACTCCTTACGGAGATTGGGGAAGATTTTTGGTTGGCAGGTCTACTCAACCCATAGATTTGGCCACTTATACAATGCCATACGTGGAAGTAAAATCTCATACTTGATGGATGAAATAATATTGGATTAACTTTTTGTGTTGAAGATAAAAATATGAATAATGAAGAAAGAGTATTGACTGGGAATTTTCGAAATTAATTGCAGATTCACTATATAAATTGATTTCCTAATATTAAAAAATATAGTTTTTTTTTTTTTTTTTTTGTGAAATTACGTGTTTTTCTTATAATGGAACAACTCTTGCTTTATTATAATATATAATGAACTACGGCTCTTGTCTCAGTAGCAGCGATTTCATAGAAGGGGAAAAAAGCTTCACAAAAATGGTAGGGAAAAAAAATTGCAATGATAAGATTTATTATAAATTATGTTTCTCCTGATTCGATTATATTAATATAAAATTATAAATTATATACAATTTCAATATTTAACAATAAAAGAATATTTGATTATTAAGTTACAAATTTAAATCAATATAATCTCATTTTTAAACAATTTAAAATTATGTAACATTTAACTAGTATGGTTAAAAGCATACGATTGTTAAATTAATTTGTTTCAAATGTTCAAAAAAATAATACTTTGTTTCGATTTGGTAAGCCCGAAAATTTATTATTAAATTAATGAGTTAAAAAATTCTGAAATTCTTTGATTAAAAATAAAGTATAAGATAAAAATATCAATTAGCACATCCCTCTAGCTTAAATATTTGAACATTTTTTCATTGATTTTATTTGGTAAGAGGTTTAAGTCTCACTGTATGTATTATATAAGAGCATCTCCAATGCAAATATGGATTGTCTTTTAAAAAAAATGGACACATCATCAATGTCAAGGAAATGTGCATCATATGTGGCATAAATATTAATTGATAGACACTCAAGTCTAAAAGGGCTCTCCAATGCTAGTCTATTCATTTCAATAATGAATAGTCAAAGAATAATATATCATTAAAGTAAATTATTATAAAATATTATTTTATGAAAGTTTTAATTATTTATTGCTGACATGGCTGTCAAGGAGGCTCTCTAGAAGTAGACATTGAGGTTGACAGCCTCTATTTTTTTTTTTGCCACGTCAGCTTGATAGTAGTTATAGAAGTTTGCATTGGAGAGCTTAATTTTAACACTCTATCAATTTATCCTACGTGGCACTTCATTTTTCACAATCCATACTTGCATTGGAGATGCTCTAAGCATACGTAGTACACTGTGTACTCCTCTTATTATGAGAGTAAAGTTTTAGCAATTATAGGATTAGATTTAGATATTAACATTTTTTTTCTTTCTAATTTGGTTTAGATTGATATTAACATAACATTTCAATTGTGGGGTCCACATTAGAAAAAGATAAACGATGCATACGAAATAGACAATGAAAATTCATTAGTGCTTTTGACTGAAAGGAAAAAGGTACCGTACTAGATTTAAAATATTAGTCCCTGTTGTGAAGGTTTGGATGACGATTATAATAATATAATATTTTTGTTAAGTGGGTCCTAACCAACTGACTTCGTGCATAAACAGAAAAGCTTTAGTGGTAAACAAGTCATGCCTTTATTTTATTCTCTCCCCCTTTGTTGCTTTTTTTGCTCGTCTCTTTCTTAACTCCACTTTTATTTTCTTGCTCTTATATTTTCTCTTTTAAATAAGTCTTATTTTTACTTTTATTTATTTATTTTAATTTTATAACACGTTATCAGTACGATCTAAAATTTAAAATTCTGAATAAATTTATCAGAATCTAAAATTTTTGATATTCGAACTCTAACTCTAATTGAGAAGTTTAGTTATGCCAACCCAATCTATGTACGGCTCTGCCGACTCAATTGTTATACTAACTTCATTGATAATTTATTATTATTATTATCATATATTATATATTTAACTATTTAATTTTATTTATTTACTTATTGTTATATAATATATGTCCAGCCTTACCGCTATTATTTACCATTTTTATTATGTATTTTATGCACGACTATACCGACTCAATGTATCATTTATATTCACTGATTGCTTTGTCATCTCTTTATGTTTTTATATTTTATGTTTTTTTATTCTTTTTAATTTATAATGTATTATAACCTGAAGTTCTGGATTTTAATCAATGGAACTTAAAGTTCTAAATATATATTGTTAAAACCTGAAATTATTATTTTTGATCTGAAGTTCTAAAAATATATATGAAATTTTTGACAACCTAAAGTTTCAGATATATTCATTAAGAAATTTATCATACATAAATTTTCTTTGAATATAATATTAATATTATTTATCATTTTGATTATGTCACTAAATGTGGTATTTTATGCATATAGTTATGTCAAATATCACAAAACCAAAATTTGCTCTATTAGATATTTCAGGAAATAACTATCTTTCATGGATCATTGATGTAGAGCTGTATCTGCAATCCAAGGGCTTAGCTGATATTATTAGAGATAATAATGAAACATCTCTACAAGATAAAGCAACTGCAATGATCTTTATCCGTCATCATTTACATGAAAGTCTAAAAACCCAATACCTTACAATTAAAGATCTACTGACTTTGTGGAAAAATTTAAAAGACAGGTATGACCATCAGAAAACTATGGTCCTCCCCAAAGCTCGACATGAGTGAAGTAATTTAAGACTTCAAGATTTTAAATCAGTCGCTAATTATAATTCTGTCTTGTTTAAGATATCCTTACAACTGAACTTGTGTGGTGAAATATTGACTGATGCAGATCTATTGGAAAAGACATATACTACTTTCCATGTATCTAATGTGCTCTTGTAGCAACAACATAGAGAATGCAGGTTTATAAAATATTCTGAATTAATCTCATGTCTTTTAGTAGCTGAACAAAACAATGAACTTCTGATGAAAAAATCATGAACTCCGTCCAACTGCCACAATTGCACTTCCAGAAGCAAATGCTAGCACAAGCAAAAGCCGTGGACGTGAACGTGGTCATCATGGTCGTGGTGGGTATAAATTTTTAGGTAATCGAAACCAGAAAAACATCCCTCAAAAGTGGAATGTTTATAATGCTAAACATAACAGGGGCAAAAAT
The DNA here is from genome assembly GCA_022984855.1 of Dimocarpus longan. Taxonomy (NCBI): domain Eukaryota; kingdom Viridiplantae; phylum Streptophyta; class Magnoliopsida; order Sapindales; family Sapindaceae; genus Dimocarpus; species Dimocarpus longan. The sequence goes on along the minus strand of CM041015.1, from coordinate 20,321,372 downwards.
GTAGAGAAAAATGTTCCTAAAAACTATGAAGATGTTTGTTTCAGATATGACATGTCTGAGCACTGGTCTCGTATCTGACTAAGCATTTGATTGATTTGTATCAAGCCTCTGTAAAGGAGAAGGAAAAGAAAATTGATACAAAATTTTGCAGATCAAGATGATGATCCTATAGACATTACAAGTTTGGATTTATCAAATTTTCTTGATAATGTAGATGGAAAAATGGATTACTCAATTGGTGATGGAGATATTCATACCAATTAGAAAGTTGCCTAGTTAATATAGTCATGTTTATTTTTGTTATATTAGTACATATTTTTATAATATTCTAGAAGTAAGATAATTTATTTTGCCTTGTATTTTGTTATCAATGATGTACTAACATATGATTTATCTAATGAAAGACGGGTATGGATGAATTATCTATTTTCAAAAAGGAAGATGCAGATATATGTATTGTCGACAGTGTAACAACACATGTTATTCTTCATAATAAGAAATATTTCTCAAATTTGTCAGTAATCAAAGTTAAGGTAAATACTATATTAGGTCCTGTAGATCTAATTGAAGTTTTGGAAGAACCATAATCTTGTTAACAAATGGTACTAAATTATGTATAAATGGTACATTATACTCAAGTAGATATAGAAGAAATCTACTCAGTTTCAAAGATATACGTCGTAATAGATATCATATTGAAACTATAAATGAGAAGAATATTGAATATTTATGCATCACTAAAATTATCTCAGGCCAGAAGCTTATTGTAGAAAAACTCAAAGCTTTCCCATCCGAGTTATATTATACAATTATGAGATCAATTGAAACATATGTAGTTTTAAGCTTGAAGCTCTTAAAACTAATAATATTTCAACTTTGGCATGACCGTCTTGGTCATCCAAGATCTATGATGATGCGTAGAATCATTGAAAATTCTCATGAACACTCATTAAAAAACTTGAAAATTCCATTATCCAATGATAATATATACACTGTCTATTCATAAGGAAAATTAATAATTAAACCATTAATTTCTAAGGTTAGTTTTGAATCCTCATATTTTTTACAAAGAATACAAGGAGATATATGTAGATCTATTCATCCACCCAGCGGACTATTCCGTTATTTTATTGTATTAATTGATGCATTCGTAAGGTGGTCACATATATGTTTGTTGTCTAGTCGTAACATCGTTTTTGCTAGATTGCTTGCTCAAATCATTAGACTTCGAACATAATTTTCATATTATCCAACCAATAGCATACGACTAAATAATACTGGTGAGTTTACATAAAAAAACATTTGATGATTATTGCACATCAATCGGAATCGATGTTGAACATCCAATCCCACATGTACATACCCAGAATGGTCTAACAGAATCATTTATCAAACGTATCCAGATGATTGCTAGAACATTATTGTTACAAACCAAATTACCGGTTTCTGCTTGGGGACATGCTATTCTACATACAACAACATTGATTCGACTTAGACCAGCAGTTTATCACTAGTACTCTCCATTATAACTGTACTTGGATACCAACCTGATATTTCTCATTTACGGATTTTTTGTTGTGCCGTACAAGTCCTTATTGCTCTCCCTTAAAGAACCAAAATGGGACCCCAACGTCGTTTGAGAATATATATTGGTTTTAATTCACTTTCAATTATCAGATATCTTGAACCATTGACAAGTGATATTTTTACTGCCCGTTTTGCAAATTTTTATTTTGATGAGACAACTTTCCCACCATTAGGGAGAGAAAAAATTTCTCCTGAAGAGAAGCAAAAGAAAAATATCACTATTTGAGAGAAAAATGAGCTATCATGGAATGTAACAATAATATCTTATCTGGATCCTCGTACCACCCAATGTGAAAATGAAGTAAGAAGAATAATTAATTTTCAAATGATTGCGAATCAGTTGCCAGATGCATTTATTGATACTGCTAAAGTAACAAAATCATACATGTCAGCTGCCAATGCACCAGCTAGAATAATTGTTCCTATAGAACAATGTAATCAGAACGTAGCAAATTAATCATCTACTGCACATCAGAAGCGTGGTAGATCACTTGACTTAAAAGATAGTATTCCCCGGAAACGGAGAATGAAAAATTCTGATTCTTCTGAAAATGATACTCAAGCTACAAAATCCATTCTCTTTGAAAAATCAACTCCAGAAGAGTTGCTAATCCCTAAAGAGACTAAAACCCCCAAAGAGGCACAAACATCTGATGAGTCACAAAATTCTAAAAATCAAGAAATTTTAATAAATTGTACAGAAGGTATGTGGAATCGTAATGAAATAATCATTGATAATATATTTTCATATACAGTAGCTTTGAAAGTTATGAACAATGATTATGAACCACATATTGTTGATGAATGTAGACAAAAACACGATTGGCCTAAATGGAAAGATGTAATTCAAGCAGAATTAAGTTCTTTTTCTAAACGTAAAGTATTTGGACCTGTAGTTCAAATGCCTGAAAATGTCAAACCTATGGGATACAAATGGGTATTTGTATGAAAACGTAATGAAAAAAATGAGATTGTAAGATATAAAGTAAGGCTTGTTGCACAATGTTTCTCGCAGAGATCAATAATTGATTATGATGAGACGTATTCACCTGTCATGGATACAATTACTTTTAGATTCTTGATCAGTTTAGTAGTATCAGAAAGACTCGAAATGCGGCTTATGGACGTAGTGACAGTATATTTATATGGATCACTTGATATTGATATCTATATGAAAATTCTTGAATGATTTAAAATGCCTGAAGCATACAAATCAAAAGCCAACAATATTTATTCAATTAAATTGCAACGATCCTTATATGGATTAAAAAAATCTGGGCGAATGTGGTATAATCGTCTTAGCAAATACCTGACAAATGAATGATATATTAATGATCCTATATGCTCATGTGTATTCATAAAGAAAACAGAATATGGATTTGCTATTGTTGCAGTTTATGTTGATGATATGAATTTATTCGGAACACTTGAAGAGCTCCGAAAAACTGCTGACTATTTAAAAAGAGCATTTGAGATGAAAGATTTGGGACAAACAAAATATTGTTTTGGCTTGAAAATTGAGCACAAATCACACGGAGTACTTATCCATCAATCAGCATATATTGAAAAAATTCTAAAACGATTCAATATGGATAAAGCTCACCCCTTGAGTACCCCTATGGTTGTTCGATCTCTTAATCCTAAAAATGATCCATTTTGACCTAAAGAAGATGGTGAACAAATAGTTGGTCCAGAAGTACCATATCTAAGTGCAATTGGTACCTTATTATATTTAGCACAATGTACTAGGTCTGATATTACTTTTTCAGTAAATTTGTTGATCAAGTTCAATTCTGAACTAACACGATGTCATTGGAATGGTATCAAACATCTTTTTCGTTATCTTCGTGGAACACCAGATTTAGGGTTATTCTATTCAAAATCTAATAGTGATGCATATTTGATTGGTTATGCTGATGCTGAATATTTTTCATATTCCCATAAGGCTCATTCACAAACTAGGTATGTTTTTACTTATAATGATACAATAATTTCATAGCGCTCAACAAAACAGACTTTAGTTGCCACATCCTCTAACCATTCTGAAATTCTTGCACTTCATGAAACGAGTCGAAAATGTATATGGTTGAGATCGGTTATTCACCATATCCAGAGTACATGCAAACTATCTACTACTTCAAATTCCCCCACAGTCATATATGAAGACAATGCTGCATGTATTGTTCAAATTAGAGGAGGATACATCAAAGGAGATAGAACTAAACATATTTCACCAAAATTTTTTTATACTCATGAGCTCCAACAAAGTCAACAAATTGATGTTAAACAAATCCGCTCCCCAAATAACCTCGCAGATTTATTTATCAAAACATTATCAACATCAACATTCAAGAAATTGATTTGTGGCATTGGAATGCGTTGAGTATGTAAATTACATGATTAATTATGAAGCATTTTTCAAGGAGAGTATATTAAATTAATATGGACATACGTGCATTGTACTCTTTTTCTCTTCAATCAGGTTTTATCTCACTGGATTTTTCTGATAAGGTTTTTAACGAGACAGTCTCTTTAAATATGTCCAAATACTGTTGAATCCAGAAGATTATAACATTTTTTATCCAATAAATCATAAAATATCTTTTGTTTAGATTTTGAGTTTTTACTAGTAAAATTTTTAAATGTAATGAAATGGTATCATCCAAGGAGGAGTGTTGTGAAGATTTGGATGATCATTATAATAATATAATATTTTTCTTAAGTCAGTCATAACCGACTGACTTTGTGTATAAACAGAAAAGTTTTAGTGATAAACAAGTCATGCCTTTGTTTTGTTCTCTCTCCCTTTATTGTTTTTATTGTTCGTCTCTTTCCTAGCTCTACTTTTATTTTCTTGCTCTTATATTTTCTCTTCTAGCTAATTCTCATTTTTACTTTTGTTTATTTATTTTAATTTTACAACAGTCCCAAGTTATCATAAATAATTTATTTTGCCGCATAAATTATAAAATAATATTCAAATTTATTAGTAATTGCTATCTAAATAATTAGATGATGTGACAAATGATATAGTAAAATAAATTAGTTGTTGTATATAACTTACTAGTTGTCGACGTTTAGATTTAACCGACTAAATTCTTCCAAGCCCAAGCTACAGTTTTGATCAAAGCGGTATAACAAACAAGTAGAAAGTAAAGGAAAGGTCAAGGAAGAACAAAGAACACCAAAATTTTTTTAAGTGATTTGGCCTAATTGATGCCTACATCCACTGTTCTCTCTCTCTCTCTTTTTATGCAGAGTAACGACACTCAAAGATTGTCCTCCTTTGACAATGAATTTCCTCCCCCTATTTATAGAGAAAGGGGAGGTGCTACAATAATATATAATAAGACAAAATACAATAAGTCAAACTGTAATGATGAATTATATTTAATGAAGCTGACAATGTCAGACTTAATTCTGTCAAAGCATGAGTTTAGACGGTAAACTCATACCAGTTACGTGAGATCTCCTTAATCCATGCTATAATTTCTGACAGGATTGACGTTTACGATACGTTTTGAGCAGTAATCTGTCCGACAGCTTTAATTGTAGTTGACTTGCACTTTGAAAGATGTGACTGAATCGAGCTCTTTAATGAGATAGATGCCTTGTCAGGCTTATGGGTGAATAAGACTTTCTATCGAGTTGATCTTATTCTAGACTGCTGTTCGAGATGATAAACGAGCTGGACGTTGATCTAATGAATCAGCAGGCTGTTGAACTCATAAGTGGGTTCATGGACGAGCTAGTAAACGAGCATACGCAAAGGCTGATAAACAAGTACTTGGACGATCTGATATTCGAGCAGATTAACAAGCTGATCAGCGAACAGATTACCGAGCAGAGGGATGAACAGAGAAACGAGCAAATTGCTAGGCCTTCGGGTCATTGAGCTCAGCCTTTGGACTTTTGACAGCCCATTTAGTCTAATCGTAAAATTACCCATAACACTAGTAAAATATGGTTATATATTTTCCCATCAAGTGTCAAATTCTAAAATAAAAAGAAAATTAAAACTATGTGACAAACTTATCTCTCATTCCATAACAACTTCCGAAACTCCATTGTAAATCTCAAATCTATCCAATGTCAACTTTCTAGAAAATTAAATAAAAAATAAAAATAAAAAGAGCACGTTATGTTGAGAGACTCTTAGCCCATTCATTGAATCATTTGTTACAATGTTTAAGAAAATTTTTGGGCATATATTTTTGAAGTTAGGTTGCGTTGCTCATGTGAGAAAGACTAATTGGTACGAGAAGAAAGTAGCACAACTTCACTAAACAAAACGAAAAGTGTTTGACACCTAAGCCTATCCCTTTCTCTTTCGATTCGCAGCTTGTATGTGTGGGTTAATTGCAAAAAGCTTCTTTAAGGTGATAACGAATAATTTTTCATTTGAATAGGGATATGTGATCCAAGCTATATCATAATATCTATTATAGTGATTATGATTGATGTATTTTGAAAAAAAAAAAAAAATTTCTAAAAAAATTGTGAACTATTAAAAGAGTAGAGACAAATACAATCCATAAATGGATATGGTTTTCCTACTACTAGAATTTGAATATGAATGCTGTTATATGTATGTTTAGTAGTTAATAAATCCCCAAAGTTATCACCTTATAGGAAGTTTGCTATTTCGAAAGATAAAAAAAAGTAAATAAATAAAAAATTGTGAACTATTAAAAGAGTCAAAGACAATCCATAAATGGGTATCACTTTCTTCTTAAATAGAATTTGAATGCGAATGCTGTTATATGTACCATTAGTAGTTAATAGAATGATGTTTTATGTATGATTAGTAGTTTATAAAATTGTTTATTTATATTTAATAATTATAAGGTAATTAAAAATTATATTGACATAATATTTTGGAATTTATCCAAACCTAATAAAATTAAATAATATTTATAACAGATTTTTATTCAAATATTTGAATATATCTATTCTTATAATTAAAAAAAAATAAACTTTTTATATATATTATAATAATTTATTAATAAATGGTCTAAAAATCTACTTCCATCTCTTCGAAATAGAGAAGAAAAACTATCCACATGAATGAAGAATGACTGACAAACGGGTATAGTAAATCACGATCTTTTGTGATGGATGATTGTTGTTGCTGTTGTTGTTGTTGTTTTTTGGTGTAAAGCTGGATGTTTGTTGCTTTACTAGGTAATGTTTGAATTCACTGTTAGAAACATTTTTTCCATTTCTAAAATCAAAAAAGTGCTTGCAAAAGCAAACGTGTTCTGCACTTCTGCTAGATAATGCTTTGTAAAGTGCATCTTTCAAATTTTCACATCTTGAAAACAGAAATAATTTTTTCACCAATTACAACGTTAAAGTGAAAAATAATTTTATTTATTTTATATTGCTCATTATTATTTTTCTCTTACAACACCCACTTTACATATTCTAAAAAATAATATTAAATACATTTACTTTAAATTTTTAAAATTAATTTTTAACACATCATACTTACTATTTTCTTTAAAGCCATGTCATACTTAATATTGCATTGTAAAACATATTAATTTTAAAATATAACTTTTATTTTGAAAAAACATGAAATTTAAAAACGTTGCGGGTGACAGACAGCAGAGCACCAGCTTGAGGAAGATGATTTTGAAATCAAAACAAAACCATGTGATATTGTATCATTATTACAAACGGCTGTAGTAGGAAGATAAAACATTTTAAAAAAATGTTTTATAATTGATACGGTAAGATTGATTAATAAAATAATATTATTTATTTTTTTTTAATTTTTTAAATTAGTGCTTTTGATTTCTTATATATTTTTATTAATGTATTTCATCGTATTGATTATAAAACACTTTTATGCAGAAATTTTTTCTATTAGAGCAACTCCAACATTGCATCAAAATTATATAAAATATCAATTTGATATATTTTCGCTCTCAAACGAAGACACCAAAACTATAATTTCGAGATAATTTTTTGGTATCAATAAATAATGTAACACCAAATTTGGTGTTGCATTCTTCGTAATATCAAAAATGATGTTTAATAATAAATTAATTTAATTAAAATTATATATTAAATTATTATAAAAAATATATCATTTAAAATATTTTATTGATATTTTTAAAATTAATATAACATTCAATATATTTTAATATATTTTTAAAATTTTAATATGTATTGATTAAATATTATGTACAGAATATTATTTAAAAATATTATTTATATTTATTTGATATAATATGTAAATTATATTGAAGTATAAAATAATTTGGTATAAAAAAATTTGATATTATCACTTGAATGAAATAAAATTTGATGTAATACATGGGATGGTCTCAGTAACTGTAGTATTAACAGAAGAAAAGGACACTACAGTTGTCTCTTATGACCACCGTCAACATGCTTTCCACCACTACTCCCACCATTCACTGTACACAAGCCCTCAACAGAGCAGACACGTTCTCACACACTTCAATAAAACCCTGTCTGCAACCACGTCTCTTCTACATTGCAACCCCATTTCCCCATTTCTCGTCCGCAACATTTTCAAAAGTTACAAAAGCTAAAGCTGATAAACCAAACACCCACCACCTCACAACTGAACTCACAAGCCCAGAACCAGAACCCCTCTTAGCTTTTCTAAGCTGGGGAAGTGAAAATGGTACGTGGGGTTTTGGTGGGTTGTTTGTTTATCTGTTTTTTGAGCTTTGTAAATGCAGCAGACTATGTCTTGTACAAGGACCCCAAGCAGCCTGTGGCTGCTCGAGTTAAGGATTTGATATCTAGAATGTCTCTTGAAGAGAAGATTGGTCAGATGGCTCAGATTGATAGGAGTGTTGCCAATCGCAAGATTATGAAAGATTACTCCATTGGTAACACCTCTATTTCTTTTTGTAAATGTAATCTTATTAGCTTTTATGTTTTTCTGATTAACATATCCTTACTAGAATGACATGAAGTGCAAGTGTTGTTTGAAGCTTTTGAAAACATACTATAATCATCAGCAACCTTCAGTGCGTGATGAATTGAAGCTTATGATATGTTAATTAATAACTAGACTAGACTGAGTGTTACTTGATTTGAAGGTGGGAAAGTAGGAGGAAAGTGAAGGCAATTGTGATGAGTCATTTAAATGAGAAATTTAATGTATGTTTGAATATGTTTGCAGGGAGTGTACTTAGTGGTGGTGGGAGTTCACCGCTCCCACAGGCTCGTGCTGAGGATTGGATTAATATGGTAAATGGCTTTCAGAAGTGGTCTTTGGACAGTCGTTTGGGGATTCCGATGATCTATGGCATTGATGCTGTCCATGGCCATAACAATGTCTACAATGCTACTATATTTCCTCATAATATTGGCCTTGGAGCCACCAGGCAAGACTATATTTTGAATTTCTTAAATTGTTGTTTGTATCATAGACTGAATTAAAGTCGATTTATACTCTTAGTTCTATAATAGGATAGCAGCATTGATTGAAGTTATACATGGTTGGATGCAAATGTTTTGATTGAATGTTACTAATTCGTTTTGGTTAGAACTTGCTTGTGATGCATCTGGTGTCTTACATTTTTATGCCTACTCATGTGCAGGGATCCTGCCTTGGTGAAGAAAATTGGGGCTGCGACTGCTCTCGAAGTCAGAGCTACAGGGATTCCTTATACATTTGCTCCGTGCATTGCAGTAAGTAAATGCAATACCTGACTTGATAAAAACTTCAGATGATTTTAGCATTGCATTCTTTATTTTGAGGTATTGATTGTTTATACTTCCTGATGCCTTCTTTATAGGTTTGTAGAGATCCAAGATGGGGGCGGTGTTATGAAAGCTACAGTGAGGATCACAAAATTGTGCAAGAAATGACGGAGATCATACTTGGGTTACAAGGAGATCCTCCTCCTAATTATCGAAAAGGAGTTCCATATGTTGGTGGAAAGTATGTACTTTATAGAAGTCTAATCAATGTCTTATAGGACAATGTTCCTTTGGAATTTATGCAGGAAAATTGTTTATTTTTCTTCCATTTTTTAACATCAAGAATTTCAGTTGCATATCTTATAAATGAGTCAGCTTGTACTTTAATTATGTATATAATTTATGCAAACAAGCTTGTCAAATCAACCATTTATTGTTATGTACCAAGAAACTATGATGTGGTACAATTTAATGCTTCCACCCCTGTCTCAATTTAAAACCTGTAGTACATTTTTGTTTGCCTATGTTTTCGACTTTGAGGGGTTGAATTACTGGTAAGACTTTTGGTCTCCAACCAATAGGTCTGGAATTTTATTTGGTTTGGACTACCTACCTGCGATATCATGACCTATAAGTTCCCAACTTGAATGGATTCCCAAGTTTAGTGACAGCCTATAAGAGGTTGATCCAGTCAATTTTTTGGGCTCATTCTTTAGATGGATGTTTTAATATGTCATCAATTTTGAGTTTATCATTAGAAAAGGATCTCAATGGTTTAAATATGTCAGCAGTTTATGCTGATCACTTGTTGATTTTATGTTTTCTCTGCCTCTTTTTCTATGTTATGTTAAATTTTTAGATTTCTGACAGGGACAAGGTTGCAGCCTGCTCAAAGCACTTTGTGGGTGATGGGGGGACAACCAATGGCAAAAATGAGAATAACTCTGTGATTGACCAGCATGGGCTGCTGAGTATCCACATGGCCGCTTATTCTGATTCAATCATCAAGGGTGTTTCAACAATCATGGTTTCTTATTCCAGCTTGAATGGGCAGAAGATGCATGCAAACCATGATCTAATTACAGGTTTCCTGAAGGGCACTCTTAAATTTAAAGTAAGTTTCACAACCACTTCTGTCCTTTGGCTAAATTGTTTAACTTGTATGTAAGAGTTAGATTTGAACATTAACAAACATTTAACAAGGAAAAACACACAGGGCTGCTTGCATGCATATACGCATGACCAAATCTTCGTCCAACTAAACATATCGCCTTTAGAGGCTATATGGAAAATTTAGATAATTCAAATCCTCTAACTTTTATTTTCAAAAATATTTTTTGGACCTTATAGAGTATCTTCTTGGAGTTCGTGTGTGTCAACTGTATAATATCATCTAACTTCAATTGGTGTATTTGATGAACTTTCAGGGTTTTGTTATTTCAGATTGGCAGGGGATTGACCGAATCACCACACCACCAGATGCAAATTACACATACTCTGTCCAAGCTGGAGTTAATGCTGGGATTGACATGGTTAATCTCTCACTTGGACTAATGCAGTCTCATACTTGATGGATATAATTGTTCTGTCCTGTCACCAGTGTAAGATGAAAACTTGATGAAAATCAGAAAGTGAACAAATAGGAACTTAGTCTTTGTTCCGTGTTTTGCAGATCATGATTCCATTCAACCATACCGAGTTCATTGATACTCTTACTTACCTAGTCAAGAACAACATAGTCTCAATGGATCGTATTAATGATGCAGTAGAAAGGATTTTGTCAGTCAAATTCACCATGGGTCTGTTTGAGAATCCTTTGGCCGATTTCAGCTTAGTGAATGAGCTTGGAAGCCAGGTCAGTCAGTCAAATCATTATGTCAAGATTTCTAAACTTCAAAAACTGGTCTTGCACTGGATTGATAAAATTGAAGTATATCCATTCCCTAAATGAAATTTGATTGAACCTAAGTACGCCATAAATAATTAAATATTTGTTTATTCAACCAGGCACACAGGAACTTAGCAAGAGAAGCTGTGAGGAAGTCACTTGTGTTGCTTAAGAATGGTGAAAATCAAACTAATCCAATACTACCGCTTCCCAAGAAAGCTCCAAAGATCCTAGTTGCTGGAACTCATGCTGACAATTTGGGTTATCAATGCGGTGGTTGGACAATCAATTGGCAAGGATTTAGTGGCAATAACGTTACACGGGGTATGCTTTCCTTCACAGTTAGAATGACTATGTTGGAACATATTTCAAGCTCTTACAGAAACATCTATCTTCATAATTCCTACTCTGTTTATGACTTACCCAATTAAGGCTCTTTAGAATTAGAAACTTGGCGGGAAATATTGGGGAGAAAACTAGAATGCTAGTCATGTGAGTGATTTGCAGATTATCAGATATCTTTCTCTGGATATTGATTACTTATTTTAAATGGCTAAAAGGAGGTCTATCGTAGAACTTGTTCCATAATTTAAAAATCTGTGCTGCGAGGTATCTCCCTTAATGAGTTTCTAATTTATCTCTGGAAGGCACCATAAAATCTATATAGCTAATTAGAATTTTCAGGTAAGCATGTGCATTCTGGAAACAGATGACCAGGTGCTATATATGATGGCTTTTGCTTAATTATTGTATTTTCTGACATGTTTTAATCCTGAATTCTTTGTTAAATGCCCGAGCATATGTTCATGACAATACTCAACTTCAGGACTACTACAGCAATTATTTTGATGCTGTTTTTTTTTCATATATAGGAACCACCATCCTTGAAGCCATAAAATCTGCTGTGGATCCAAGCACACAAGTTATCTTCCGTGAGAACCCTGATGGGGATTTTGTTAACTCTAACAAATTTGACTATGCCATTGTTGCTGTGGGTGAGTTTGCTTATGCTGAGACTGCAGGGGACAGCATGAATCTAACAATGTTGGACCCTGGCCCAGATATTATCAACAATGTCTGCAAAGCGGTTAAGTGTGTGGTGATCATAATTTCTGGCAGACCTTTAGTGATTGAACCATATGTGTCCTCAATTGGTGCCCTGGTTGCAGCTTGGTTACCAGGCACTGAAGGCCAAGGCATAACCGATGTCCTCTTTGGGGACTATGGATTTAGTGGAGAGCTTCCAAGAACATGGTTTAAATCCGTAGATCAACTACCGATGAATTTTGGGGATCCACACCATGATCCTCTCTATCCCTTAGGGTTTGGGCTTAAAACCGAATCAATTCCAAGCATTGTGGCCAGGTAAATCTTCATTATTGTTTAATTATATGCTTTTATGTTGTTTTATGATGTCCTCTATGTTCTCTGGGCATGCATATGCATACAAAAATATAGTAGGCTCTAATTTCCTGCTTTCCCTGGTTTGGTGCCATTGGAAATGAAGGCAATGTTTTGATATCTTTGTAAGACATTGATCTGTTATTATCAAATGTCATTTTCCATCTCTGTATTGATGCTTTCCCATTCATTTGGAGGAAAGAAAAGAGGAGAAGTTAAATAATGAAAGCATCAAAGTTTTAGGGAACCATTTAACTACCTCATCGATTGTCTCCTGGAAAGTTGGCTTTTCTTTTTTCTTTTTTTTTTTTTAAATTAGTTTTTAATTGGCTGATGTAATGGATTGTATGATATCATTAGACTGGTCATCACATGCTGGGTTTGACAATTAGTTACGAGAATAAACGAACTGGAGGAATTTTAGAGTTTCAGTATTGACTTAATGGCAGAAGAGAGGAACTTTTCCTCTTTAAACCCCGATGCCTTGATACCACCAATTTATCTGACACAGCGAAAATGTTAAGAATATGTAATTTATATCAAGCCTTGAATTGGTTGATGATTTGATATCAGTTGGATCAGACAGTAGGTTACAGTCAAATTAACGTTATGGTCTAACTAGCCAACTTGACCTTATATTAAGATTTCTATTGAAATGTGTCACATGAACACCCAAAAGTCGCAGCGTTATTATCTTCACTGGATGTGTGTATTACAGACATTGTCCTTCACTTGACAAAATGAGATTCTGGTTAAAAAATTCAGTTTTTGCCTATTTGGCCTTCCTGACCTCTGTTTCAGTGAATTTAGACTCTACGGAATCATGTAGTTGACTGGAACACACCAGCAGCCTTAATTCAGTAGATTTGACAGAACCAATTAGAAATCTCATGACCAATTCAATTCTCGATAAGATTCGGATTTGTGTGAGTCTAGGTAATCTTAAATTTTACAACATGTTGGAAAGGATCAGTGGTATTAGAGCAGATTTGGTGAGAAAAGTTTTTTCCTTTCAACCATTATTGTTCATATTCTAAACTCTAGAATTTGTTCAATTTGGTTATTCTCCTGACTTCATTGTCAAACTCTAGGTATGATAAGCAGTCTTATGAAAACATCACACAATCCAATTGGGACCAACATTTGTTCAATGTGTAGTCATCTGATTCAAATTCCTTTGTATGATGTAATGTCTAATACTAAAATTAATCCAATCATGCTTTGGGGATGTCGTGGCATCCTGGACTAGGAGAATCATTTTGCTTCACTGCCTGTCGGGATGTTAATGGAACAGATTGGGGATGAATACACTAGTCTTTGTCCCCATATTTGGTTGAGATCCTCATCCTCTATCCATCTCCAATGGGTGGATTGGAGGAATATTTGAATTGAGGTTGGGATATCTATCCATGCTCTGGCCATCCCCATATTCAATTAAAAGTATTAAATTTGTACACTCCACATGAGAAAAATGTTATAACATAAATATATAATACTAAGTTTTTTGACATGACTGTTTCTATCCTTATCCATAAATGTACATTCTAATGATATCTAAAGAACCGGTCTTTTTGGTACACCATCCCTTAGTAGGTGTGGTTGAGCACTTCCTTTAACCTTAAGAGGTCAAGGGTTCAAGTCTGATCCTTGTCATAAAACAGAAAGTGTGAGTGGTTTTCTTTAACTTTAACTTCTCGGTCCACCCGAAAATAAAAGGAGAGATGAATCTTAAAAGATATCTCAAAAATGTAATCATATTAAATATTCTAGATGTATAACAAATATATAAGATTATATCAAACATAATTTAATAATTTGTTACATGATATGTAAGGAATTTGTCACAGCTTGCTCTCTTGATGCTTGGGTTCTATGGAAACAATTCCACAAGTACACACTTTCATGTGTTTGCTAGGTTCATGTTTTATAGAAGTAATTTCACAACTTATCTTTCTATAGAAGCCAATAATTCATCTTCAATCTATAAAGAAGAATGATAAAACTAGCTTTTAGGTTTTTTGTAAAAGAAAAAATGGAAAAAAAATACTTGTATAGTTTTAACAATGACACAATATGATTTATATTTGTATAAAATATTAAAATTGCTAGGAGTGGGGTTCCAAAAGCTAAAATGGATATAAGGTCTATATCTATCCTTTTATGGACATCCATATTTATGGACAATTTGCCATCCCTAGCTTCCTGTGATTTAATGGTACTGATTATTGGGATTTTTTTTTTTTTTTTATTTAATAAAATTTGATGAGTTAAACAATTACCTCATTATGTATTTGATTTGGCTGTCTACAGGTCGACCTCAGATGGTGTTGATGCAAGACCATATATAATTGCTATCATGGTTTCCCTGATTTTCTGTTTTTACTTCACAGGTATACTTTTTTATCCCCACAAATCGCTCAGTTGTATAAGATAACTTGAACAAATTTCCTCTTCTCGCACCATTGACATTTATATGCTTCTTTTCTGATTGATTGTTTTTATATTGATAGGTTGAACTCAAACTTTACTTAAATTGTGAGCAGAAAGCTACAAAAGAAGTAGCTGAATTTGTTGGGGGGCTTAGCTCTATTACTATTTACTACGGCAGGATAGCATAGGAATAGAGCAATATTCTTGAGAGCTCAGCATCTCTTCACCATAGATTTTGCTGTGAACTAATTTAGTGACAGATTGTTTGATCTTAAAATCTCCTTAGAGAAGTGCAAGAAAATGAATGTAATGTAGCCTGCCTGCAAGGTTTTTTAAAGTTTTCTTGTGCTAGTACTTCATCTGATTAGGCTTCCATTATGCCTGTATGAATGACAATAACAGTTGGTTTCATTCCTCATTTACTCTTATAAATTGGGTAAATCATAAATGGCACTTGGAGATTTATTTAACTTTTATGGCTTGTTTTCTAATAAATGTTATGTTATATCAATGAATGGCATGTTGATAGTATTTTAGTGGAAGTTAGAACGTGTGTCATATAAATCTGTGTTTTGGGCTAATCCAATCAGTTTGTATTTAAATCCCAACCTACATATTTGTGCATTTTCTTTTATATAAAAATTGTGTTTGGTGATGTATTGGCAAATGCTTCATTCTTCCACATTAAAAAAAAACAAAACAAAACCAAAAAAGGTCATATTAAGGGGCGAAAATTTAAAAACTGAATTTGACTGTGTGCTGTGATAGCATAAAGGCTGAGGAGGCCCAAACAACAGCCAAGTTCATTGTCTGAACTTAATTTCACCGAAACATACAGATTCCACGTACAATGAAGAAGATATAATTCAAGTTCCTGCTGCTACACATAAAGCTCTCACAGCATCAGCCTGACATCATTTCCAAAAGTTCATCCATGGTCAATGTTCACCGCAACACAAAAATCTACATTTTGAAATAAAATAATATCGGATTTGAAACATTATGGAGGTAAATAAGCGACTTTTATCACCGACCTCATTGGGTAATGTGTCCCAATATTTTCTATCTTTGAAACGGAAGTCCCTATAACAAAATCAACCCAACCAGAATTTGGTTATGATTTTTTTTAACTCCTCCTAATGTAATGACTGTTAGTCACGATGATGGTCATTTATCCATGTGAGGTTTCGATCTTGCCTTCGGATGAGTGTGACGAAAACGAAATGCTACCACGTCCTCCCTCGAAGGCAGGGTGCTCTCATATCCCCATTGAACTTGTCTTGGTGGTAATATGTTTGTAAATAAGGGGTTACTGATTCAAATCTTAATATTATCATCTTACAAGTATGTGGTACATCTGGGGTTGAATAACATAATATTTTCACATCTTATTGTCCCCTCTTTCTAAAACGCTACCTATTTTCACCTTTTAAGCTCGTCATCTTGGTCCAGTGGCCACATCTCACATGACTTCTTGTCCCTAAACAAAACTTCTAAATAAACAACATGATCACAATAAAGTGCAGGTAATTAATTTCTGCTTTAACTATCAATTGTTTCGACATTCGCTCTGATTGTGTGGTTTAGAACCATTATGGATCGTCTGGATGGTCCTGCTCGTCTAATGCTAGTTACGGATCTTGACTTCACCATGGTAATATTTTTCTACCTTTTGAAATTACTTGGTCGGGGGAGTTAAAAAGACGATGAGCTTCATTTTGCTTTGTTTTAATTTCAGGTTGACCATGATGATGTACGCAGCCATTCCCTTCTCAGGTTTAATGCGCTCTGGGAAGCCTGCTACCGTCATCATTCTTGGCTTGTTTTCTCAACTGGGAGGTCTCCCACTATTTACAACCACTTGCGCTCTCAGAAGCCCTTGTTGACCCCTGATATCACCATCATGTCCGTGGGTACTGAGATTGCATACGGTCCCTCTATGCTCCCGGATCATGCCTGGGAGCAATATCTCGATCACAAATGGAACAGAGACGTAGTTGTAGATGAAACTCTCAACTTCCCTCAACTCACTCCCCAGGTTTGATTTAATATTAAAAATAGGAGTGGACTTCTGTGTTTGAAATCCAGTTTTATTAAAATTTTCAAGCTTTTAGAGTGATTGATTGCTTGGACTTGTCGATGCTTCAACCTCAAGTTTTAATTGCTGTAGTTGACCTTTTTCTATTTATTTAAGCTTTTGAATAGAACGGTAACTATCATGATATACGGAAATTTCTATTAATTACAGAGATGTAGTTGTGGCTTTGTCTATTAATCACTAAAGTTGAGTCTTGAAGTAGCTTGATTCAAACATTTTCTCTACCCCCCTTATCGAAAATTTCTGGTACATATGTTATACGATCAGGGTGTTTAGTATGTGTTTGATAATTTTTGTTCACATTGCATGTAAGAAGACATGTTAGTGTCTCAAACTCAAATCGGACATTAATTGTCTACATTGCACGTGAGGGAATGTCTTATCAGCTTAAGTTTCTAGATCTGGTAGTATCTAACAAAACTGATGGCAAACATTTTATAATTGGACCATTTCCTATTAGTTATCTGATGGTAACTAACAAGACTCGCGGCTGACATTTCACGTTTGTGTTATGTGGTGAGAGAAAGTGTCTATCAATCAATTAAAGTGGTTAAATTTTTATTGGTTATTGCAGCAAGAAACGGAGCAACGGCCTCACAAAGTCAGCTTCTTTGTGGAAAAGTTTTATGCATTTGAAGTAATAAAAGCGCTGTCAGAACGCCTGGAGAAACGTGGGGTAAGTTGTCATTATTGCTCTTTAAATCATTTAAGTGTCATTGGTGATTTAAAATCGAAGCTATATATGCATGTTCAGGAATTGCTCCTCATATTTTGTGCTTCTATAACTTGAACTTGATGCTTTTCATTTATGTGAGAATCACTTTAATCTTAATTTGTTCTTGGTCAGTTAGATGTGAAAATTATGCATAGTAATGGGACAGCTTTGGACATTTTACCGAAAGGTGCAGGCAAAGGACAGGCTCTTGCATATTTGCTTAATAAATTCAAAGTTGATGGAAAACTGCCACTCAATACTCTTGTCTGTGGTGACTCTGGAAATGATGCTGAACTATTCAGCGTTCCTGAAGTATATGGTGTGATGGTTTGTGTCTCATAGCCTTCTCATTTCTCACAACATATTGTCTGTTATGTACTGTCATTAAAATCTTTGTGAATCTAGTTAACTCATATAGTCATATACCCCTGACTATGCAGGTCAGCAATGCACAAGAAGAATTGCTGCAGTGGCATGCAGAAAACACAAAGAACAATCCTCGTATCCTACATGCGACTGAGAGATGTGCAGCAGGGATAATACAAGCCATTGGTAATTTCGGTCTTGGTCCGAATGTATCTCCGAGAGATATTAGAAACTTTCAAAAATGCAAAGTGGAAAATTCTACTGCTGGTCATGAAATTGTGAAGTTCTATTTGTTATATGAGAGATGGCGACGTGCTGATATTGAGAAATCAGAACACTATATGCAAAGTTTGAGATTGGTCTTTGTAAGATTCCTTTTTTATTTTCTCGTATAAGAAATCATTGATCTATAATTAATGTATTTATCCTATATATGTCATAATTAGTCCTTGATAAACACAATCAAATCGGTTATCCTCGTTTTTTTCGTATAAAAAAATGATGGTGATATAACTGTTCAGAAAGAGTCAGTGTACAGATCTCATTCTCTTATTTGCTTCTGTATCTATTATTCATATTCATATAATAGACAAGACAGTAACAGTAAATAGGATGTGTATAAATCATTTGAATAAGCATGTTTGGGTACATACTTGGTTATGCTAATTTAGTAGCTTTAATCTTTCCTGTTCGCTCATGTTGGAGCTGCATGAACTACTTTTTGTTCTAGACTTCAGATGTGATGAGCATATATTTTCATCCTATAGTGTCACATGCACTGAATTTTAGTTAGGCTCCATTTTATCTTGTAAATGTGAATACTGCATCCTTTTTTTTTTAATCTCTTTTGCCTTAAAGCAGGATGTATTTTGGCCAAACACAAGCATTTGATTGCTTAATATGTTGTATGTACTTTTCTCACAGCATCCATTGGGTATCTTTGTCCATCCCTCGGGTACTGAGCAACCATTGCACCAATGCTTAGATGTAATGGAAAGTTTGTATGGAGATAAGCAGGGAAAGCAATATCAAGTATGGGTAGATCGAGTTGCCTCAGCACAGATTGGTTCAGATACATGGCTTGTAAAATTTGATAAGTGGGAATTATCTGGTGAGAGTTATCTGATATTGATGCTTTTTATAGCTTCTGTCTTTGGAAACTCTACATTTTTCATACTACTTTTTGTGTATACTTCACATTTAACTGTTGAGTGGGGCTCTGTCCATGGTCTAGGCTTTACTTGTTTCAGTACGCCACACACAGATACCCAGATTCTGCTTTAGATATATGTAACCGAACTTATCTAGACTTGCCTCACCATTTTCATCTTAGACTTGCGTATGCTGGAGAAAACTCTTATTCTAGTGCTCGTAAAACCAAAGCATCTTGATCAGCAATTACATTGCGGTCTCTTATTCTAAATTATTAATTTGCCCGTTTTCATCCTTTGATTTCCAGAATTACAAGTATTGAACTTATCATTTGCTCTGGAGTAGACGTGAAGTTGTTATAATTTAGTGTGCTTGTTTCAACCAGTAACTTCAATAAAATCAAAAGAAGAGCAGTATACCTTACAGCTACTCACTGATTCAGAAATGCAATGTAAAATTCATGAGCCATTAATGATCAATACCGAGAAAAATTGTGGAAGCAAATACCTTTCATTTCATATCAAAAAACCTGAGTAGTTTATAGTGTCAAAAACCTTCTTGAGCAATGGTTTGACTCATGTTCTTAATGTTTTGTTTTTATGAACTCATCCTTTAAGCTTTCTGCTACTGCATTTCAGATTTGTTGTAGAGTTGATGCTAATTTGTTTATATCATGTCACATGCCCCCTATCAATTCATCTTATGAATTCCTTCTATGTTAATAATATTTTGTTATGATCTAGAATAATTTCAGTTTATTTACCTAGAAACACTGATGAATATTTTCGCAGGGGAGAAACGACGCTGCTGTCTGACTACAGCATTACTAAGCTCTAAGGTATTGATTTCTTTGAATGTCATTTTGTTATAGTTTACAACCTGACAATGGTGTGAAACATACCTGAATCATGTGACTTATTTTCACTGTTTATATTGGGGTTGGCCAGACCACAATTCCAGATGGGTTCACATGGATGCATGTTCATCAGACTTGGTTGGACGGGTCAGGATCAGATGATGAAACTACATGGCTTTTCTAGTTTACCTACTTGATTTTTTCAGGTTCAATATAAAAAAAAAAAAGAAAAAGAAAAATCTTATATCATATTTTTTTTCATATTTGCATCTTATGCAAGTCCACTTCATCCCTTGTGCTCTTGTCTACAACTTGAGCAGTCAATAATTTTAATGCACATTTGTTTGGTCACTTACTATTATAGTAATGAGAGGTTACAAGTAGTTAAATTGCAGGTCACAGAATCATTATTTAAGAGGTAGTTAAAGAAAAATTGTCTTAATTTATATGCAATGGATTTATGGACCAATGACCCGTGAGTGATTAGTAAGAATAATTGAACCTTGTGGTTTGCTCCCTCTAGGTTTAAGGTTCAATAGGGACTCTGGTTTCAAATTTGAATTCGCTAAAAAAATAAAAATTATGAGGGTTGCTTATTTAGAGCGGTGAAGTTTGGTGATGCATTTGCCTCTATTACAATGCTTAATTTGATTTTTCCCTTCGGACATTGTTGAAGATACTTTATGTTTGAAGTGTCTGGCATAATCATAATGAAATGAAAATGCAGGATAACCTGTGTTCTTTTATTGTTCTAATGATGACAATCATTTGGATAAATTTTCATGGAAGAGATCATTCTAACACCGATTAAACATTAATTTCTGTCCGACTTTGTTTTGCTGTGAACTGTAGTTGTCCCGAGTCTACAAAATCCATCTAGTATTTGAATTATTATGCGTTAACGGATAGATGTAGTTGGATTATTTTGTTTAAAATTGCAACTCTTGATCAAATGAATATATTAGGTTAAACAAAGCATAACTAGAAGCGGGCTCCCAGGGTAAAAACCATCCTCACTCTGCTGCAACAGAATATGTGTTATTGATATTGTTGTGAGCATTCCCTATACCAATTGCCCTTCTCTCGTCTTTCAAATTAATTTTTTAAAAATAAAATTTCAAGTGTTGTTTATGTGAGAAAACAATATAAGAAAAAAAATCATTTTATTAATATTTTGTAATTAGGAATTGTGTTTAAACAATCATCTTATTGGATTTAAACTTGCCTAATCTTCTAGTGCTTCCGTATTCTTTTGGGAAAAATTATATTTAGGTAGCAGCAAATCATAGCTTCCTATGAGTTTCTAATCAAACTAAGAAAAAGAGAGAG
Organism: Dimocarpus longan; assembly: GCA_022984855.1. Taxonomy (NCBI): domain Eukaryota; kingdom Viridiplantae; phylum Streptophyta; class Magnoliopsida; order Sapindales; family Sapindaceae; genus Dimocarpus; species Dimocarpus longan. The sequence continues at coordinate 20,299,858 of CM041015.1, read as the reverse complement.
AGGAAGGATTAAGGCCTTGTTTATGGTGGTTTTTGTTACTGTCCACAGAAGAAAAGAAGTAAAAGTTTGAGCAACCTGAGCATTTTTTAAACCGTTTCGTGGATGGTGTCCTTATAAGAGCGCGTAGATCCGAAAGGGATTCTAACCCTATATAATTAGAATATTTTAGAATCTCTTATGATTATGATAGGACCATTATACCCTCCTTAATGTTTAATAATATATGTATAATTTTGTTTATTAATTTTTTTTTTTAAATGAGAAAAAAGATTAAAGAGTAGTAACATTTTAATAAACAATAAAATTGAAAAATAAACTATTCAAATGAAAATTTAATATCTTTCCTAAACAAAATAAAAACTTTATAACAATAATATACTAAATTTATATTTCAAAGTAAGAAAAAAAATAAATGCAATTAATAAAAAATTGAATAATAAACCTAGAGAAATTAAACAACTTAGTAGGGGAAAGCATATTCAACCCAATCCAACAAACCTAACAAATCTAATCATTTTTTATCGGATTGATTTAAATTATATCTTAAAAAATTTAAAATAGATTGGACTGATTAAAAATTAAATGAGGTTGAATTGAATTAAAAAAAATTCAACTCAATCCAATTCAATTCAACCCAACCCAACCGAACAGAACAAATGACCATCCTTAATTTAAAATCCAAGATTTTTTTCTTCTTTTAAAAGAATATTTACCAAGAATGAAAATAAAAAATAACTTTGGTGTTAGATTGATTTTTTTTATTTTGAATTATTGAATATTTATTTGTACTTGTTTTATTAACAATTAAATTACTAAGACTATGAGAGTTACTAATTAAACTTTTTATGTTTTTATGATAAATTAAATCCAATCCAATCAGTCCAACTCAAACTAACCTGATTATTATTGGATTGGATTAAAGAATTTATTAGATTTGATTGAGAGATTTTCAATCCAACCCAACCTAACCCAAACCCAAAAACGTCAACCCTTACATCTTAGTATTACACAAGCCCTAAGTATAAATTGATAAAATAAAAACCATACACCATAAAAACATCTTGAAACAAATTGACTTGTATTAATTTCTACCACAGATGTGGAAAGAGAGCCTTAACATGTTTGGGAAAATCTTCAAATTTGTGAAGGTACCATTTCCTAGTTGCATAGCTTCTTCCCATCAAGTACCAACAGACCCCAATAGCAATTGATAGTGCATACAAATTTTGAGAAATGAATGAGATCCCTACAAACCCTAATATCTCGAATAAGTAGTGTGGGCACACAACAACATCAAATAAACCACCCTCAGGAATTTTGTACTCCTTTTCACCATAGGTCCTCATTTTTGAAAGCAGATAATGGTGGTAAAAATTGCCACTTATTCCCAATAGAAACAAAAGTATCCCCAAATACTTCAAATCAATTGGAGGCTCTCCTAATTCTTGAGAAAGGTATTGAGAATAGATCATCATTGAAGTGAATATCAAATAGCCTAGACTTATCACAATTCCTGAATCCACCATCACCCCACCACTGTATTTGTGTATGAATATCACCTGTAACGTTGTACATGAAATGTTTTAGTTATAGAAACATATAAAGAGATTGAGAGAATTACAAGAAATTATGACATACTAAACATTAAAAAACCAAAATTTTAAATAATGTTTCTAACTCAAAACTACTAAAAATAGAAATCATAATTTAATCTTAATCCTAAATAATAACATAGAATAAAGAATCCTAAAACTCTAATGAAAATATAAACTTCGAAAAATCATAATTGTAATCTCAAATTATGAAAATTCTTCATTAACATAAAACTAATCCATTCGTTGGTTAAAGCTTGTCACATGACAATACATCTTTAAAACATTGGTAACAAAACTGATGGGATGCGTAAGCGAAAGGGAGAGATTACCTCAAAGATTCGTTTGAAGAAATGAACGGTTAGAGCGAGGATAAGCAGATGAAATCTGAAATTGTGGTGAGGAAAAAGCCAGAAGGAAGCAAGGCCGGCCAGGAACGAGGGTGTGTACATGAGAAGCATGCCAGTTCTACTTGAAACAACCAGATTTGATGATTTGGAATTGTGGTTCCAGAACTTTGAATAATTCAAATGTTTACCTGTAGTCTCAGCGTAACCTAGATATGCCATTGAAATTACGTTCACCACCGACATGCCTGTTATCAAAATTGATGGCGGCGATTGGAATACGTTACTGCTCAAGCTCAACCACATGGCTTCTCTCCGGCTCTCTCGCTTTGTACGGCATCCATGCGGATCCTTCTATTTGAAAGCTTTGTGTGAAACGACATGTCCACGCTCTTCCTGTCAAATGATGACACCGCATCCTGTATATTTGTGGGAATTTGTACAACCACGTATGCTTTGAAGGTGATGTATAATTAAATATTTAAATTTATGTTTTAGTTTCAGTTTTTTAATGTATTTATGAAAACAACTAAAAACGGATTTTATTGTTAACTTCGATCATTTCAATAATTCAATGGTTAGTTTGAAAATAATTTATTAGTTTGAAAAAAAAACAAAAAAACACTATACCTCAAAAGTTAAATCCTCATCTAAACAATAGTAATACTATGTTACTCACAATTTTATTTAAATTTATTATCTAAATAAAATAATATATTTATGTGTAAATACAATATTATTAATATATCATTTTATAATTAATGTAATTATAATAAATTATCTCGATATATTATTTAGATAAAAAAATTTGGGAAGTATAACGTTATTCTTTAAATAAAATGTAAGATAATTTTATGGGTGTTGCTATAGACAACCCATCAAAATTTTTTCGTTTTTAAACCTAACTTAATGATAATTTTAACCTAAATGAATATTATTAAGAAAGACAAAAGAATTGTAAAGACATTACCAATTAATTTATTTAATAATCTAGCATTCTTCTTTTACTCTTTTGCGATTACAAATCATAACATATCTATTTTTTCTCAATATTCTAAGATTTCTTTGATTTTCAAGTGATAGAAAAGAATATACGGTAAAATGAATTACGAAGTGATGGAGGATCAATTGCTAACAATATTCAAATAGTAATGAAGAAAAAATTTAGTTAATTTAAACTTACAGCTCTTTTTTGTTCAAACTTAAGAATTTTAAACCATATGTTAGTGTTGAAATTTAACCATAAATGATTTCATATTAATTTCTTTACTTGAATTGAATTCATTGGTTTATGTGTATATTGTATCGAAAGTTATTAAAAAAATTCATCAAAGTTCTTTTCTAAAATAAACTTCATCAATATTAATAACAACTATATTAAAATAAAATACTCTCTTTAAATGTTTAGTAAATTATTTTTTCAGTGAAATGAACTTAGGGGGGTGTATTCAATTATGATTTTAAATAACTTTTATAGATTTAAAAAATTTTGGTGTATTTAATTATGACTTTTAAAAACTTTGTAAAAATCATGATGTATTCAATATAGACTGTAAAAAAAAATATAAAAGTTATGGAATATTCAATATAAATTTTAAAAAAGTGAATAAAAGTCATGAGGTATTCAATTTAGACTTTTAAAAAATCTATAAAAATTTGGGTGTATTAAAATATCCATAACTTCTGTGAAATTTTCTATATGGTAGACTTTTAAGTGATCAGTATAAATACCTACATTTATAAATTATTTCTCATTCGTCCCAACAACTTTTCAAGATTTTTAAAACTCTAGCTTCTTTGGTATGTCTTTTCTTCTTCCATTTTCTTGCTTCTATTGATTGTTTATTATAATCAAACAATATACAACTTCCAAGTCAACAAAATCATGTTGTTTTATTACCTTTTTGCTGTATGTTTTGCTTCTTTTTTTTTTTTTTTTTTATGTTTTTAGTTTTTTAATACAACGTTTACTGATATTAGTGAGACTGCGAGATTGAAATCAAAGTTTTATTACAAATCGCAATACAAAACTCGTGTGTTCAACCGAAGTTATAAAAATAATAATAATATTATTATTAGCGTCATACTATAAAACAATAATACGATTTATTATACAGTAATACTATTCATGTAATTTTTGTATGATATAGTTTAGGGTTTATGTTAGAGTTTGTATTAAATGGTTTATAATTTCTGCTTATTCACGATTGGTTTGTGTGGTGCTCAATGTTTTGTAATTTTTTTGAATATCTGTACTCTGATTGTGCTTTGTTTTCTAAGCAATTTATATACTGCATGCACTTTATTTTGTAAGCTTTTGTGTTTTGATTTTGATATATTAATATTAGTGAAAATAGAGGTAATACATATAAGAACCAATTTGTAGAAATAGAGGTAGTCAACCCAATCGATGATTAGTACTGATCAAAGATGATCAGTACTAATCAAAAGATAAAATAAAATAATATATTTTATTAGGAGCAAAACTTTTAATTTGTATAATTAATTGAACATAATTTTCAATTATAAAATTATGGAATTTTGATAAATTACATTCAAAATCTTTGATGCATGTTAGGAACATATATTATAGATAAGATGAAGAAAACAAAACTTTAATTTAACTATGCAAGGTTCCATAATTATACCCGGCAATATTTTTTAACTGAAGACAAAAAAACCTTTAATTTAACTGAAGACAAAAAAAAAAACATATATTTAAGATTTAAAAACAATATATGTTTATTAGAAAACAATATTGTTTGGATAGTGTGTCATCATTATTGTGCTCATATATACTTATTTTGATAATTGATTTTCTTTAGCTATGTTAATTAATATATAAGATCTGCTCATATTTTCTTATGCTATTTTATTTTTAATTGTCTGTAACATTGACATATACAATCTAGTAATCAATAAGAGATTTACAACAAGGAAATGAAAAAGGAAAGGGAAAGGAACAAATTTATAAAGTTTGGACTTTGGAAGAGAGTAATGAGTTACTTAAACTTATGGTTGATGCTACCACTCGTGGATAGCGTGATAATAATGGTTTATTAAGTAAGATAACTATTGGGAAAAAAAAATACTTCTAATTCTTAATAAAAAACTTGAGTGTCAAAAAACTTATCCCCAATACCTAAACCGTTCGAAATGGTTTAAACAACGATACAACAATTATTCCGAACTTATGCGTCATAGCTTTGGGTTTGGATGGAACCCTATCACAAAAAAATTCACCGCTAGTGATGAAGTATAGGAAGATTATTTTCAGGTGATCTTTTTATTTATTTATTTATTTTTAACACAATATATAATCCGTAAAATTGATTGTTATGTTTTGTGTTCATTTCATATATTAACATTTATTATATTATTTTATTAGTCTCATCCTACCCATAAACATTATCGTACAGACTCTTTTACGGATTATGAAGATTTAATAATTGCAATTGGAAATGGAACTACAATTGGGAGACACTCGATTGGATTAGGGGAGGACACCGATGCAAGAACATTTGGTGTCGAAGAAAGCAGAGATGCTAGGTTAGATGAGTTCATATATGATCATGCTACCGGGGCTTTTACGCAAAGTGATGAACCAGACCCTTTATATCAGTCTTTATCTCCTGAGCACGTTAGTTCACCATTAGTTTCTCAACCCAATAATTCAGATGTTCCCCCACCAACTAGGAAACGAACTAGAGCAAAGTGTGAAGGAAAATCTAACTAAGTTGAAACCAACAATACTCAACCAAATGCTATAGACAAGCTCACTCATAGCACTGATAAGATTGCTCAGACTATCGAGTCATTTGCTACTAGAGAGCAGAGTTGTTGGAAGCTTATCAGAGAGATTCCAATCTTGGATAATCACACTCGTTTCAAGGCGCTTAATTTGCTTAATACTAGAGCAAAGAAGATGGAGTTTTTAGAATGACACCTGAAGAGCGTTCCGAATTGATAGCTTTCCAATTGATGGAATAAGTGGCTACTTAATATGAAGATAATCCATTGGGATTTTGGAACTATAACATCTAATTAAACTAGGGACCAGTCTTTGATTTGTTGAGTTAGCAAATTTATTATTTATATGTGAACTATATTACTTTATTTGTGTTTATTTGTGAACTATATGTTACTTTATTTGGCAAATTTACTATTGAACTGAGGTTTTGGAAATGATTGTGTTTATTTCCAAACTATGTTACTTTATTGTCATACGATGTTGTATTATTTAGATAGTAGATGAGTTTTGAAAGCACAATTAAACTTCAATAATTTCTACATGTATATACCAACAATTTTTTTTTCCTCAAGTGGTTCCATTATTATAATGTCTCATTTTAATATACAAAAACGAGGAAGTAGAGGAAGAAAAAATGGAAGAAGAGATGGACGAAAAATTTGATGAAATGATTAGGTATTCACTGATTGCAATTCAAACAGTTCTCATTGTGATAAAGGAGCTTAAAGTTATTATGCATCGTGAACATGTCCAACGTCCGTTAACTAGTCGACCAAAGACTACACATGAGTATGTTTATATTCATAGCATGTTGCATAAGGATCCAAAATATTTTCAACAAGTTTATAAAATGTATCCTAACATATTTTTGAAGTTATGCAATGTCATTAGAGAAAAAACACTCTTACGGGATACTAGATACATTTGTGTTGAAGAAATGATTGCAATATTTTTACTCACTGTTGGACAAAATTCTAAATATTGCTTAATTCGTAAAACATTTGGTCGATCATATTTTACTACTAATCGAAGTTTCAACAAGATTTTAAAGGCATTGAACATAATTGCAAAAGATATGATGGCCAAACCTGGATCCACAGTGCTAGAAAGAATAAGGGAAAGTACACAATTTTACCCTTACTTTAAAGTAAGTGATAAGATTATTATTATTATTATTATTACTACTTTATGATTGCATTGGAGCTGTTGATGGCACCCATATTCCAGCAATGGTCACTGGACGTGATATAAGCAGCTATCGTAATCGTCATAGAATAATTTCACAAAATGTTTTAGCAGCTTATAATTTAGAATAGAAATAATAAAATATTTTGTTTAAAAAAAAATGAGGGTCGAAAGATAAAAAAAATATAATTTTAAAACTAAATGAAGTATCCATAAAATTTTTCCTTTTTTCAGTTTTAGAATGTAGCGTATGTAGAAAAGAAGTGTTACAAAAAAAAAAAAAGCCTAAATTGACTTTTGTGGAATTAAAAAGTTTGGAAGTATTCAATTTATTCTTTCAAAGATTAAAAGTCATGTAGCTTTCAATTAAGACTCTCAATGTGTTTATGAAAATCAAGTGATTTTTAATCAAAATTTTTAATTATTTTTAAATAGTTTATAGAAATTATAAAGTATTTAATTAAAATTTTTAAATAATCTATGAAAGCTAGGGGATATTCAATCTGTTAATGACTTTCATAAATTTTAAAATACCAGTGACTTTTAATGATTCTTATTGACCCTTGTGTATAAAAAATTTCTCAATTTTTGTTGCATTTCACCCAAAAGAATTTTATACTCTTTTGGTGACAAAAATAAATCAAACCTTCCATACTCTCTCTATTATATTTGAATTTCCCCACACTTGCAATAGTCATGGTGAATATATTTTTCTCCTCATAAATATTCTTTATTTTTGTAAATTGAAACTAACATACTACAATATATTTCATTTTCAAGTTTTTTTTTTTCTTTATTTGTTTCTAGTAATCATCTCTTACAAATTTTTTTCTTACGTTTTTTGTTTTTTTAATTATTTGTCAAGTTGCATATACAATCTAGTAACATTATTAATGAGATCATTTTCTCTATAATTTTTTTTCTTATATTTAGAAGGATAAATATCTTCATTGAGTTTCACGGTTATTAATGGTGATTTTTTTTTTTGTTTTTTAAATTTGTTAATATGAAAAATATAATTTATGAAGTTTATGCTATATCTTAGAAATCAATAAAAGTCTATCAATATTTCCGATTTTTTTAGTAAGATAAAATTCTATAAAAATCTATGAAAGGATTTTATAATTTTTTTAAAGTCCATAAAAATTAACAGAATTTTATGAAAGTCGTTTAAATTGAAACTCTATAAAAGTTTGATGAAAGTCTATTGAAAACTATGAAAGTTTTTTAAAATTTATTTTATAAAAGTCTATAAAAATATTCATAATTTTGTGAAGTCTATAAAAGTCAATAAAACCTCACAAATTTTATAAAAGTCATTCATTTAAAAAAAATATATATAAATCTTGATTAAATACACCCCTTAAATAGAATATAATTAATGACCGAAAAAAAAAAATAAAGATGGATAAGAAGGGGTTAATGATCTCTTTTGAGTGGGAAGAGACCACCATATCTCCCTTTTCCTATTGATTTCTTAAACATTGTCGATCTCCTCTCATAATGCAAAAAATCAACCAAGATTTTCCATGGTTTAACAAAGATCGATAAAAATCTCAAACAAATGCTTGGAAACCCAAAAATGGCGACTAGAAACCTAATCATTTCTCTTGTTTCACTTTGACTGAGTTTTCAGTGATAATAATTGATTGATGATTGAATGAATGAATGATGGCAGAAAAAGAAGATGCTAATTATTATTGTTAATGAAAGAGTCAATCTTGGTTAGAGGAAGAAGCAGATGTTAAAATGTTGTTGTTGAGAAAAAAGTTGGTCTTGGTTTTGTTGATGATGAGGAAGAAGATATTTTTACTTTTATGGAGATGGAGATAAGTGGAGAACTAGATTGAATCTCCACGGTCCATATTAGAGGTGGACTTGATTACTCTATCAATAACGAACTTGATTATGCTGTTTTGGTGGAATGATCTGCTGCATCGGTCATGAATCTACTTACTCTTTTAATAAGAGAAGAAAGAAACAGAAAAACGTAGAAGACAAAAAAGATTGTCTAAGTAGTGTATAATAGTTTGCCTAGCAACTTAGAAGTCTCAAATCGGGTTCACTAGAACTTAAAGTAAGTTTGACACAATATAAAAAAATATTTGAAAATTGTTTTCAATACAATCATATAGAATTGTTATTCATTCACAATTAAATTAGAACACCTTGTCATTATCCCATTAAATTTCAATTTGAAAAACATAGTTACTCAAACAATGGTAATCAACAACAATGACAACAAAATTACATTTTAAAACATCATAAATATAATCTTCAGAAAAACAAAAAAATCTTAAATATAGCAAACACAAGCCAACCGAAACATTCTTTGAAAAAAGGGGGAAACACATGCAAGCACCCTGACGTATTGTGTAAATATGCAAATAATTGCACTCTATATAAAATGACACATTAGTACATTTAATTGTGTTGACCAGTGTTAAAGATAATCGGAGCTTAATACTTTGGTGGGGTAAAATGGTCTTTTTCAATATGCAAACATATTAATGAATTAAAAAAACATTTTATCTAACAATAACATCTCCTATGTCATACCAAATTTAACAAAATATTATCATTTAAAATAAATAAAAATAAGAAAAAATATATCTGTTATAAACAAACGAAAGACAATAGAATTCCATCGCAATAAAATTGAAGAAAAATGTATTTAAAAAAGTAGAAAGAAAAAATAGAAAAATTTGTCCTTATATGTCCAAAATTGGTGAAGATTTAGGAATAGATCGAAATTTTTATTAAGGAAGATTACTGAATCAATTAATGGAGATCTTTCGAGATTATCGTTAATGGAGATCTCAATCTCCATGATGGAGATCTGGTTTAGATTTCCTTTAAAATTTTGGTTGGAGATTTCCCTAAATCTCCATCCATTGAAAAAGATGTGTGGATTTCTATTGGAGATAAGTTGATCATCTATTTTTAATTTATTTTTATTTATTAATAGTTTTGAAATTTATTTGTAATAATTTTGGAAGAGAGGGGTGTTTATACCTTTTCTTTCAAAATGGGCAGTCTATTAAATTTAACGAAATTGACTAATAATAGGGTACTAATTTATTATTTCTTATAAAATCCGATTATTTGTACATATATGCAATTCATAAGTTGCGCATGTAATACCCCCTTTAAAAAGCCTTAATTCCATTAAAACTTTAACCTAAGAATTTCACACTCAATCAACCATAATAAACAAATGATAATAACACACAATCCTAATACAAAATGTGAATCTTATTTTAAATCTTTCCCCCAAAAACTACAGTACAAGTCATTTGAATGACCCAAACCGTAAAAAAAGAAAAAACAATTGAAAGTAACCTATTTTACTAACAATAAAACCACAAAACATAATCGCAACGTAAAAAATAAACTAAAGAATGTTCTAACTTTTGACTTTTCCATTAATTTTTCAACAGACAACTACCGTTCCTCCTGAAGTGAACAGTCGAATCCAAATGATGAATAACAACGATGATGTTAACAATGACTCTTGAGAAGATAGCAAAATAAAATAGAAAATAAAGTGTTTTCATGCTTTAAAGTTCAATTTTACATAGTTCATTTCACATAAAGCTAGACCTCCCTTATTCATACCTTTCCATCATCTATTTTAATTGAAATTTATTTATATTTCATTAAATCTGATTTGGCACGTATCTAGAGTCAACTTAAAATAATTATGTTATGGGTATTTTTAGGATATCCTAAATAGGCTAGTAAAAACCTGGTATCGTTGATAGAGGTCCAAAATAAGAAGAAATCCAAAACCAAGACCTCTCAAAGAATGGATTGCATATTCAGCTAAGGCACAGCTCACTGAAGGGTCCAGTTTATCGGACATACATGTCGACTAAGAATCCACTTTATCAGATACTCATCTCGCCAGATAGCTAGCTCGCAGAATTAGACTATATAATCAGTCTATAAAGCCACAGTACAGTCAGACTTCGGACGTTTCAGCTCATGGTACGAGCTCTCGAGCACTGTAGTTCGCAAGTTGCCAGTCAACAAGCAGTCAAAACCGCCAAACCAATTACAATTCAAAACGTACCGTACACACCAATTCCGTCAAAGATTACAGCCTGGATTATAAAAATCTTATTTAGTCCACTTAGTTTAGCCATTTGGATTAGTCGTCTAAGCAACATGCAATGACAGCTGTCCGATGCATTAAATGTGGCTCAAGCGCATTAAATGCAATCCTGAAGCATTAAGTGTGATGATAATTATATTTTAACTTATTAATCATTACTGTAACACGTTCTCTCCTATAAATAGGGAATGATCCTCATTGTGAAAAAATGGACGATAGAAAAACAAAATTTCGGAGAGAGTGCTACTTACACCTTAAAAAATAGTGAGAAATAGTGGATGTAGGTAAAGTATTAAACCGAACCACTTAAAAACTCTTAGTGTCATTTGTTTTTCTTTTACCCTTTTCTTTACTTCCTCGTATACATTTCTCTTATTCATCTGATATCTGCAATTTTTGTTTACACGAACCTAGTTGATTAATTCTAAACGTCGATAAATTAAAACACATTTTTTTTGTTAAATTAACATATATTACCATTGGCTAATGAGAAAGAGAATAAAGAGAAATAAGAAATTAAAGTTTGGTATGCCTGTAATTTTATAAAGAGTAATTTTATACTTCCCAAACATTTTATCGTTTAAATGATGTGATATGTGAGTTGCCAAGATCCTATTAATTATTACATCATTTTATAATTTACAAGATCTTGATAACTAACATGTCATATCATTTAGATAAAATATTTAGAAAACCTAGCATTACTCTTTTGCAAACCTAAAGTATTTTAAGATTTCAATTTGTTCATAAGTTTATAACTTTTTTTTTTTTTTCCTGAAAATTACAAATTAATAACATTTTAAACATAAATAATAATTATATATATACTTATATATAAACCTGCTACGTAGACAAGAGCTGTTGTTGTGTACGATACTAGGCAAATGATTTAAAATACCGAAAATACCCCTATCGGCCAAGTAAAGCTAAAACCCCTGACAGTCGCGGTCCCATTTTGTTCAATCGCGCCTCTGCAGCGTCGTGGAAATTGAGTGTCGAGAGCTGTTGTTACTGCTTTAGATTGAGTTGATCATGACTCTGATGACTCCTCCGCCTTTGGATGTAACCGTCTTCATTCATTTCTCACTTCAATTCTTCAAGCTTCTCTCTCTCCTTCTAGGGTTTCGACTCGCTGATTTTTTTTTTTTCTCTTGTTTCAAAATTGAAATTCAGCGACAGGAGGACGATGAGATGCTGGTGCCACAGACTGAGTTAGTGGAGGGTCCTCAGCCCATGGAAGGTATATCATTTTTCACTCTCTGATCACAATTTTCAATTCTGGAACCCCCGACGACTCGCTTTTTGACTAACCAACCCCCAACTCTATCAACAGTAGCCCAGCCTGAAACTGCTCCCGCTACAGTGGACGCACAGGCAGTTGATGATTCTGCATCTGCTAGGTTCACTTGGACCATCGAGAATTTCTCCAGGCTCAATACCAAGAAGCTTTACTCTGATCTTTTCTTCGTTGGAGGCCACAAATGGTATTTTCATAATCTGTCTCGCGCTATCTCTGATCGTTTACTTAGTTTACTTGTGTGGATGATTGGTTCTTGGACTGTTGGGTTTCTCAGGCGGATTCTGATTTTTCCAAAGGGGAACAATGTGGATCATCTGTCCATGTACTTGGATGTTGCGGATTCCACCAATTTGCCTTATGGCTGGAGCAGATATGCCCAGTTCAGCTTAGCTGTCATTAATCAAGTTCATACCAAATTTTCTATTAGAAAAGGTGCTTTCTTTCGACTGTTTGTTGTATCTGTGTATTATGTCGTGTTGTGTGTGTGAGTAGGTAGATGGGTGTGTAAATATGCTTGATCTTTGTGGTTGGCTTTTGGTAATTATTGTTGAAGGTTGTGTTGAGTTGTTGGGATTGGTTTGTTGGTCTATATCTTGATTAAGGATTTTTTTGCTTCTCTTTGGGTGATTATGTTGAATTGTTGCTCTAGTTTTTTAGAGTTTCGGGTTTGATGGATTGAGTTGTCAATTGTGTTCTTTAACGTTTTGAGCTGAATTTCTTGATGTGAAAAGTGTCGGTTAGTGAGTAATGAAATTAAGGGCCTTGCAGTATTGAGTCTGGGGGGATTGTTGTTGGGGACTGAAATGGACTGTAATGAGTCTAATGACTGGTGTGTAAGGGTTTCGATGAAAATACATGAAGCTATCATTTTTTATTTTTATTTTTATTTTTAATTTTGATGAATAATTGGGTGGTTGTTGATGCTTCTGGTGTTGCACATGCTGTTGTGGAGCTTATTCATATCCAAATTATGAAGCTCTGCTTTGCTAAGTGGAATGACTTTGAGCTAGGGGCTTTGCAGCTCTATTGACCATGGTACTGCTGGGAACTTTCAGTTGAAGATTATCCTGACTTAAATATGGATGGACTTTTTAAATGTACTAGTGCTTATAGCAGCTAAATTTTGGATGGTAATAATAAGGAATGGCTTATGTTGTGCATGGAGTGGTAATGCACATCTGCAGGCTTAAAGTGCACAAATTTTTCTTGATGTCTTTTGTAACTATTTATTTCCATCTCTTCTTACTTTTCCATTGGCAATGGATTTTGTTGAATATTTCTGTGTACATTTATATGTTATATATTATCTTGTTCTGTAATTTTAGGAAAATTTGAGTTGAAGATGGTCTTATTATGATCCCTTGTGATTGATGAGGGTCATATTAGCATTTCTGTGGTCAACCTTATTTGATTCACACTTTATTGATACAGTCTGGAGAGCCTTCTGGAAATTTTTTACCAAGAAGAGTTCCCTTTAGTTAGGGTAAATTCTAGAGAAGATTAGAGGAATTGGCTATGAAGATATGATAATTTGGAATTGAAGATCCAAACTGTAGGTGGAAAAATTATAAGTTTTTATGCTTATTGGTGCTCAATCATCTTGCAGAAATTGACTATTAAAGAGGTTCTGATTTTGCGTTCTTCACTGTGTATTATTATGACAGTTAACATCAAAGTGTTGTGTGTCTGTTGTGGTGCTAATATTTGGTCCTTGCTTGCGGGTTACCCCTGCAGAAAAATTTAAGTAGTTATTTAGTTTACTTTTAAACGGAAGAAACTGGTTATCTAATGATAAATAAGATCTGGTTGATGATTCTGAGGACATGAAATATTAATGATGGTTTACATTCAAGAGGGAAAAACTGTTCATTAAATAAAAAGAGAAGGATTGTGCTTCTATCGCTGGTCCTACAAGCTGACAAAAAATGTTTATGAGGCACATTGTCACGTGAATTAAGAAGTTAATTAGCCTTTATCTCTATTATTCATTCTCATTCCTCATACATGATCTGAGCACTCCTTTTCTCTTATTTTATAATTATACCCAAAACCTTAATTATAGACATTTTTTGTTTCCATTAAAATGGAATAGGTTCTTAGAATTATTCTATAGAAAGAATGTAAACTATGAAAGAATTTCAATAATCTGAGATTGAAATAATTTGTCTGGATTTGGAAGCTTGGATGGTCAAAAAGAATTTGGTAAATGAGAGAATACAAAATATTGAATTAAAATATATTTCTCGCTAGTCCCGAGTTGATCAAATGCATGATAGTATTGTCTTAGTCCAGTGCCATACTACACTGAACAAAATACATATAATATTTAATCCTAGTTATTCCCATCCAGTTCCAAATACTAATCCTATACAATCCTGCATGCCAAATGTACCCGTAGGGATAAAGGCTGGAATGGCAGGTTTAATATGGGATGGATTGATGAAAAAACACATGCTGTTTACATGGTTACTCTACTATATAGTCTGAGTTCGTCATTAGCTGCTTTTTTAAAACTTCAGAAAATGAAATGGAATGATTTTTTTTTTTTTTTTTTTTAATAATAATAATATCTTTATTGCAACTATTATGCAGACAAGGCTCAGATGCCTTGGTGATGGGCTAGTTCCTTCTCGATAGTAGTTAGTGATGTTGCTATATATGATAAATTAATATGTTTTTGATTGTTGACGTGCTTGATTTTGCAGACACACAACATCAGTTTAATGCACGTGAGAGTGATTGGGGTTTTACCTCATTTATGCCCCTTGGTGAATTGTATGATCCCAGTAGAGGCTATTTGGTGAATGACACATGCGTAGTTGAAGCTGATGTCGCTGTTCGTAGGGCTATTGATTATTGGACTATTGACTCCAAAAAGGAGACCGGGTTTGTTGGACTTAAGAACCAAGGAGCTACTTGCTACATGAATTCTCTCCTTCAAACACTGTATCACATCCCTTACTTCAGAAAGGTGGGTGAATTTATTGTTCATAACTTGTCGTCTTCATATAATTAGCAAGATAACTCTATATCTCGTTTATTGCAGGCTGTGTATCATATGCCGACAACTGAGAACGATATGCCATCGGGAAGCATTCCTTTGGCGTTGCAAAGTTTATTTTATAAGCTCCAGTATAGTGATACTAGCGTAGCAACGAAAGAGCTGACTAAGTCTTTTGGATGGGACACCTATGATTCTTTCATGCAGCATGATGTTCAAGAACTTAATAGGGTTCTTTGTGAAAAACTTGAAGATAAGATGAAGGTATTGGAGTTCTGCTGTTATAAAAATCTACTGTTATTCAACTTTTTTTAGATTGTTGAAAATTTTCTCTCTTACTGGCTTAGGGAACTGTTGTGGAGGGTACAATACAACAATTATTTGAAGGACATCACATGAACTATATTGAATGCATCAATGTGGACTATAAATCGACTAGGAAGGAATCTTTTTATGGTATATCAAGGTTACGGTGGGTTACTAATTTCAAGCTGATTGAATTCATTTTTGGTCTGACGGAATTTAATGTATTTATTGTAGATCTTCAGCTTGATGTCAAAGGCTGTCGGGATGTTTATGCTTCTTTTGACAAATATGTGGAAGTGGAACGCCTTGAGGGCGATAATAAGTATCATGCGGAGCAACATGGATTACAGGTGAGATGCTTTTAAAATATGAGGACTTGAAGTGTTTGTCAAATTTTACTTCTCCAAAATTACACAATGAGGCTTTACAATTTATACCAATGCTAAAGGATTTGACTAGTTAATTCAATTCGTTTGAGTTTGCAAAATTTTTGTTGCTGCTGCATGTGCTGGGTTATTCCTATTCTGGTTTTTGAGCTGTAATACTTATATTGTCCTAGTTCTAGAATTGTGATTTATAGTTGTAACTTTCAGAAGTGGCATTGATTGTTGTGTTGTGTCCAGCATTTTCTGGCACATGCTTGAATTTTACTGTTTGACATCAGTTTTGGATAAAATTGTTTTGCGAATTTTCAGGATGCTAGGAAAGGTGTCTTGTTCATTGACTTTCCTCCTGTCCTTCAACTTCAGTTAAAAAGATTTGAGTATGACTTTATGCGGGATACTATGGTTAAGGTTAGTAGTTGAGTTGATAATTCATTCATATATTTGTAGAAAGCTGTGTATGTATTATGTGTTCCATTCCATGTTGACTTTATTATTTTTGAACTAGGATAGCTATGGAATTCCTTTACTCTGCTGTCATTTTTGTGCTTGATGGATGTACAGGTTTCTAGCTACATTCTAGGTTTGACCCAATGTTCTGTAGACAAGGACATGATCTTTGGGTGTTGATACAGACATGAGGTGTCTTAACATGACAAATGTCAAATTCTAGAAAGGAGTCTACTTGAGTGGATTCACACGCAAACATAAAGTTAAAAGTGTGTATATATATATATATATATTTGGTTGCAATTCTTTTCTTATAAATATCCATGATAATTTGTACGTTTGTAAAAATATAAACTTATTTGGTCAAACTAGGTCGTTGGTTGAGTCTTCTACAATCATTTAAACAATTTAATGCAACTGTATGCTTGACGAAGGGAAAAGCAAGTAAGCAACTATGATTTGATAATCTATAAGTATGTATATAAGTTGTGTTTCTGATAAAAGAAAAGATTGCATGTCTTCTCTTTAAGAAATAATTTGACATTTAACTTTTGTTTTTTTATAATTGATTGATTTTTTTATTTTTTTCGTTGTTTTCATTTATATTTAGTATATTATCAATATATAATATAATTATTGTCCTGAAAAGTTAACTAATTAGAAATTTTGTTACAGTGAAAGTCTCTGAAAGGTATATTTTATGCTTATATATAAGATGTGTGTGTATTTACTTTTGTGTTTTCATCATTGATTTGTTTATTTTTATTTTCTGTGAGATAGTTTAACTTTGGTCTTGGTCTTCATATCAAGAGCTGACTTATATATTTTACTGACACTTTAATTAATAGTTTTTGAGAAATTACTGACACACATACATATATATGTATGTGTGTGTGTAGATAGAGTCCAACAAGTGAAAACTAAGGCAAACCAAATAAACATTAATTTGATATTCCTGCTTTTATGAATTAAAGATGGAAAATATGATTTTTGTTTTCGGCTTTTACATTTTACAAGCCAGCTTATGAAAGCATTTTGCATCTGTTTTTGAGCTTAAATAATGAAAACATGTTTCCAAAATGTCACTGAACAGAACTATAGATTCAAAAGTTTCACTATTCCTTTTCACCCAAAAATTATCACAAATGGCACTAGACCATAAGATTTCAACTTTTTAACCCCACTGGAAGCACAAATTCTGTGACACTAGTACATTGGATAGTTCATTCCATAGAAATGAAGCCACTGGACAATGAAGTAAATGGTCAATGCCTCCTAGCCTTTTTTTTTTTTTTTTTTGCACATTACATGCCAAGAAGGGAAGTAGATAAATTAGGAAATTTGATTTGATTTTAGTCATAAATATTCACTTTTCTGTGCAACACTAAACAAGACAGAAACTTAACCATACAAGGCATCTCGGATTTCCAAATGACTTTGTGAGGCCTGAAATTCAGAATAAGAGTTGTTAACAGGCCAATTAAATTATGACTTGAAAATTCTTCTCTATACAGATTAATTTGCTTACGTTTAACAGATAGATTAAACAAGTGTGCCGTGACTGATAATTTGACTTTTGCTCTTGAATTCTGCGTTTCAATGCATATTATTTTAACTGAAAGGAATTGGTTGGGTGTTATGACCTTTGGTTTCTTACCAAGAAGTCAGGTTTAAATCCCTTGAGGCCACATACTTGGAATATATATATCCCATGAGTTTTTTAACTATCATGGTTTTTGGGTCCAATGATGTTTCCCCTGTTATCCAGGCAAAGAAAAGAGGTTGAGGGGCTTCTGGATGTAAAAACAAATGTAGTCTTTGTAGTAAATTTAAGACCTAGCGTTGCTATGCATGAGCTTAACATTTCTCTGTCTTATATAGTTTATTTATTTGATCTTTCCACCAATGAATGACAAAATTCCTTGTTGGGCTAGTGTCCTAGAAGATCTGAACCTGGAACCTAGCTAGGCTGTGTTATAAACTGTGTCCAAATAGGCCTGGATTAGATTCACTTGTCAATAGATTTACAAAACCTTAAGAGGGAGAAACAAACCCTAAGCGTAATTATTTGAAAGTAAACATTTCTAAAGCACCATGATGACGATAGAAAGTGACGAAGAAATCTTAGGTCTTAATTATTTGAGTGCTAACTTTGTCAGGGAGAATTTGAGTGATTGTGCTGAGAGCGTATTCGTAGGGTGAGGTTCAGATGGTGGATCAACAACCAAAGTTGTAGACTTTCAAACCTGTAAACTAAAATTTGTACCAATTGCTGTCATTCTTGCATCTCATATTCAGTGTTTTAAAAGGCGAGGCGAGGCGAGGCGAGGCGGCGCACCAAGGCGCTGCCTCGCCGCCTTGGGGTCGTCAGCGCCTCAAGGCGATTACTGAAGATGGAGGGATTGAAAAACCCCGCCTTGAGAGCATGAGGCGGTCGCCTCAGGACAGCCTTAAAGCGAGGCGCCCTGAGGCGGTCCGGAGGCAGTCAAAGGGATGATGGGAGTAGAATCTGATAACATGTTAAAGCTTCAAACCAATCACAATCCACAAAGCCAAAACGTCTCTCTTTGTCTTTTTAATGATGCAAATTTGTGAAGAAAGCTAAATAAGAGTGGTAGAAGAAGAGAAGAGGAAAGAAGGTGGTGTTTTCATGGCAAAGACGGGTGCAGAGAAGCAGAGAATGCGGAAGGAGAAGCTAGAAGATGAAAAGCTAGACTTGATTTGTTTTAAGGGAGTTTATATAATTTTTAATTGAGTTGTTGTTATTTCCCCAAAAAAAAAATAATGTGCTGTCACCAACTCCTTTTCTCTCTAGGTTCTATTGGGTACTGACCCCACGTTTCAAAAAAAATAATAATAATAAAATTTCAATTCTAACCACATTTTTTTTACTACATATCTTACAATAATATCTGTCATTAAAATCAAAGATTTAGTAGAAAACATATTTTAATATAATACTATTTTTAATTTAAAATCACTGTAAGATGAGATTTCATAAACAAATTAAATTTTTGATCCCCTCCCAGCCAAAAAATAATAATTTTTAATTTTATTAATATTTATTAAATATTATATTATCCCTTTTTCTATAACCTTTTATATAATTACAAACTTGAGATTTGTATGTTTAGATATTATTATTAGATTTATTTTCTTTTATTTGATACTTATGTTTAATATTGATTTTCACTATCTTTTTAAAGATTATTGATGATTTTGTAAGTTAGGGTTTATATATATATATATTATTTAGAATTGAGGCGGTCGCCTCGATCGCCTCAAGGCGACCGCCTTGCCTTACCGAGACTCTATTGTCTTGCCTCGCCTTTCGCCTTTTAAAACATTGCTCATATTTCAATTTATTTATTTAGCAGACACAAACACTAAGAGCAATGGTTTGTACGTGTTGATGAATGGGTTCTTGCCATGTGCTAAGGCTTTGTGTCATTTTTCTTTGAAGAGATTCTTTTATTTCTGATCTGTGGTGTTTTAAAATATTATCTCAGATGTCTTATTCGTGTTAGCATTTATCTTCTACTTTTTTTGTTGTTCCAATTCATATTTTGTTTTCTGTATATTGCCATTGTATATCTACAATTGAATTACTTATACTGTTGATTGCAAACAGATAAATGACCGATATGAATTCCCATTGCAACTCGATCTTGACAGAGAGAATGGAAAATATCTATCACCCGATGCTGATAGGAACGTGCGCAATCTTTACACTCTTCATAGGTATTTTTGTCTTGCCGTTAATTTCCACGTCATTATTATGGTTTATGTTGTATGTCATATGTCCTTACTACTGTAATTTGACTTTTAAAAGCCAGAGTGTTCAATTGATGCTTGAGGACTGAGAAAAAAAGGAAACAAACTGAAGAAAGAAAACCAAATAAAAACTAGCAAGGGAGTAGACTTCCTCTAATTCCAATGGTGTTTTCTAGTTAAGAGTACAGATTGTCTTTAAATTTCAATTTCCTGTGTAAGGTAGCTTGATGTATTAGAAAACTAGCAAGGGATTTCTTTTAAGAAGGCATTGAAGGTGGCAGGAAAACTTCATTAGTATTTTCACCTTTGCCACTTTTAGATCCACTTGACATTTTTAGTGAATTTTATTATACTTCTAACATTGCTGATATAAGCATCTTATTTATTGCCTTATTATTTTGGTGGTTGTTGCTTTATGCTTCTGTTTAGCTGTGTGCTTTCAATTTTATGCTTATTGACTTTTTCATTTTGTTATTTCTTTTCTGTTCATATTGTCAGCTGTGAGTTCCTACTTTTTAATGTTGAAGAATGGCAAGATTTTTATTAATAGATGGCGTTCTGTTGTTGCTATCATTGAGCTCCTATTGTAACATTTTGGTTATCGACATTTGGCTGTTTGCTTGCAGTGTCTTGGTTCACAGTGGTGGGGTGCATGGTGGTCACTACTACGCTTATATCAGGCCGACGCTTTCAGATCAATGGTATGTATTAATCGATAGCCCTACTACAAGTCTACAATAGTCTCTTAGGTAATCAATTGACGCTAGGGTGAGCAATAAAACTGAAAAAGATTGGTTAAGTTTGAATCAGTTCATTTGGTTCTGGGCTTTGGGTTCGATAGCGTGATTTAAGTTGTTTTTGAGCATATTTTATCTTGCTTGGGCCTTTGGACCTTTATAATTCTATGAAGAGCAAATTATACATAACCAACTTGAGCTTTGACCTTTAACACATATGATCACCATTATAAAATGCCAGTTTTTGCAAAAGTTGATTTTGTATGTTAAAAGCCAAACTTTACGTAGGTCGTGCACAATTTGTTCTTAATCAATTATATAGAAAATTGTAATTGGAAGGAAAACAAAATGGTGATTGGTGAGTAATGAAATCATTTGTTAAATACCTTATTTTTCTTGCTGAAGGAATGAGTATGATGTAAACCAAAAACACATTCAAATTTTGAATTCAGATTCGAGGGTAAAAATGTGAAAAAATAAATTCTTTTATTATACTATCTGGTTTTTGAACCACTGTTAAACTTGAAACCCAATTTTGATTCTCCAAGACTGAGCTTTTGTCCTTTTCCACTTTCTCTCACTAGACTGCATCTACTCTCTTATTAGGTTGACTCATCTTCATTTTGACTTATTTCCATGAAAATGAGGAGTATTTCAAAGAAAACTCAAGCATCAATTACCATCAGACAGCAACATGATTTGAATGAGTTGTGCTTGGTGAGGGTTTGGTGGCCTTGGTGGTTGGAGTGAGGGAGAGTAGAAGAAAGGTTTGAGAGAGAGAGTTGAGATCGGTTATGAAGAAATTGGAGTGGCTGGCAGTAGGATTTTTTCTCAACAAAAATTCATGTTGGTTTTTGGGTTTTGGAGGATCTAAACTGAACCAAACAGAACACATTTGTTCCATATCCAAGGAACTGAACTGAACTGTCCATTGGTACATAATTAGATTGAACATATAATTTCGGTTGGTGTTGGTCTGTGTTTTCAAGCCCACCCAGGATTTAATGCTTATTTTTTTTAGAAATTTTACTAGACACCGGTATATATTGACAATGCAATAAAATATCAAAGTTAAATGTGAACATGTGAGGAAACAAAATGTCAACAGATTGAATATTCTCGTAGTAGACTTATAGTTCTTTAATAAATTGTTTTTTGTTATATTTCTTTTTTTTTACATGGATTGAACTACTTGTGCACTTGAATGTGTACAATTCTATTGTTGTGGAGGATCATGTGTCGCTCTGTGTTATTTATGTTATATTCTGAACTCACACTTATGTCTAGGTTCAAATTTGATGATGAGCGGGTAACCAAAGAAGACATGAAGAGGGCATTGGAAGAGCAGTATGGTGGTGAGGAAGAGGTATTGGTGTCTTCAGCCTTATTTTGATTTTTTTTTTTTTTTTCTTGAAATGTTCAGCCTTATTTTGAATTGTTATATAATTTTATGCACTTTTTCCTTTTAAATGTTGTATTTTTTTTCTTGCTTACTTGTAACAGTTACCGCATACGAATCCTGGGTTCAACAATTCTCCGTTCAAATTTACAAAATACTCAAATGCATATATGCTTGTGTATATACGTGAAAATGACAAGGATAAAATTATTTGTAACGTGGATGAGAAGGATATTGCCGAACACCTTAGGGTAAGACATTTGATAGTGTCCACTAATTGTATGGAAGGTTGAGGTTGTTGTATTCGTTACTAAGTTTTGCTCTACTATGTGAATCACATTTCAGTTAAGGTTGAAGAAGGAACAAGAGGAAAAGGAGCTAAAGAGAAAGGAAAAGGCAGAGGCACATCTTTATACTGTTATAAAGGTTATAGCTTTTAAATTCCACCTCTCTTTCTTTTCGTCTACATATAGTATATGTCTGATAACTTCAGTTAATTTATGTCTTCAGGTTGCACGTAATGAGGATCTACATGAACAGATTGGCAAGGATATATATTTTGATCTTGTAGATCATGAAAAAGTTGTTAATTTCCGTATTCAGAAGCAGATGCCCTTTAACCTTTTCAAGGTAATAATTACTGTTTCGCATTTTTTATGATTATCAACTAACTGCTATAACGTTTTTGATTCTATCATAGTATTTGTAGGAAATAATGCACAATTGAGGCAATTTTCAAACACACAATAATGAAGACCAATAATTGATTTGATTTTACCTTTCTTGTATTGTCACCCGTGGTAAGGGAAAGAAGAGTAATTGAAAATAAGTTACAAGATTCTATTGTTAATGTTTTTAGGAGGAAGTTGCTAAGGAGCTTGGAATACCGGTGCAATTTCAACGTTTCTGGCTGTGGGCAAAGCGCCAAAATCATACTTATCGTCCAAATAGACCACTCAGTCCTCAAGAGGAAGCACAGTCAGTAAGATGCTTTTGACTTTTAATCTTTTGGATTGTCCGAGATTCCGCTGATGTATATTTTACCAGTTATAGCAGTGCTGATATAGTGCATGATTCTGTAGATAGCTGTGACCTGACATACCTTATGATTTATCTCAAGTATATTTATGAGAGTGATGCACTCTTTTAATATAAGACAAAACAATAATGGATTGATGGGTCTTACTCATAAGTTCCATGAGTTCTGTCATTCTGACTTTGTGGTGATGAGTTTATATTGTCAGTGTGTTCATTGTCTTTGCATTGAACTATATATATATTTTTTTCATTAGTAAGTAAATGTGTACATTTGGTAAAGTTCATTTTATCCTAGGCAAGTTTGCAATTGGAGGTCAAATAAATTTCTGGCTATTGTATTTTTCAATATTTTTCTTTTGTTCCTACATCCTTCGGCCTTTGTAAATGAAGAGTAGACATTCCCTTCCCTGAATCCCTTGTCTACATCCCTGTTGAAAGTAGGTTTTTTTGGCTTGACATGATTATACAGACAACCGTATGATATTTCTTGCATATGTGCATAAGCTGATGGTTTAGGGTTTAGCCGATTAAGAGGGGCATGGATCTTTTTTGTTATAGCAACTTTTTTTTTGTTTTTAAGTTTTTCTTATAACAACTTATAATGCATTATAGGTCGGACAATTGAGAGAGGTCTCCAATAAAGCAAGTACTGCAGAGCTGAAGTTGTTTCTGGAAGTAGAACTTGGTCAGGTAATGTTTTTCACCCTATTTGTTATTTTAATTCTGATGCTTGTTGAACAGAAATATGGTCATTGGTTTGTTTTGTTTTTATTCTTTTTGCTTTGGTTGGCATGGAGTTCTATCTTGGTCATTGTTCTGATTGATCTCCACAATCATATAGGACTTGCAGCCTCTTCCTTTGCCTGACAAAACAAAAGATGAAATTCTTCTGTTCTTTAAATTCTATGATCCTTTGAAAGAAGAGCTCCGGTACATGTTTTTCCTGCTTTTGTTTTTTAAATTGTAATTATGCATAATTGCTTAGGCTCTCTTCTATGATTTCAGGTATGTTGGGAGGCTCTTGGTGAAGGGTACTGGTATGCCGGTGGAAATATTGACACAACTAAATGAAATGGCTGGCTTGGGTCCTGATGAAGAAATTGACCTTTATGAGGTTATTTCCCAATTTTGGGTTTTGTGTTCATGCAGTATCAATCCAAACCTTATTTTCAACAGTTATCTGACACATCCTATTAAATGCCAGGAAATAAAGTTTGAACCTAGTGTTATGTGTGAACCAATTGACAAGAAGATTTCATTCCGCAACAGTCAGGTATGCGAAGTCAATATGTCTAATAAAGCTTTGGAAAAAGGTCGACCCAATTTCAAATTTAATTTTGACGACTTGGTTTTGATTGTGTGAGGCCCTTGTGCAAATTCCAATATTTATTGAAGCAAGGGTCGAATATTTTGAAGATAGCCATCATTAATTTAGGGTCACAAATTTGTAATTTGAAATATTAATTTTAGGAGTTTTGTACTTTGATGTGCTGGGAATATAATTAATGCAGTCCCTGCCTTATATTTTGAAAATCTGGTGTCATGTCTGTTAAATTAGGTGGTTTTTATTTTTTATTTGTTTTTGGGTCTTCAGTTGATTAAGGTTGAATTTCTTTCGATCTCTGAAATCCTAATCATATTAGGATATGTTATAAGAGGTCTAGAAATGCCTATTTAACCTTGTATATTATAATAAGCCAATGGAAATATTGATATTATAAGTTGTCTTCTGCATCTTCTGCATCATGGGTTTTTCTCTTCAAATCTCTTTATTCATCAATCTTTTTGCAGCTTGAAGATGGGGATATTATTTGCTTCCAAAAATCCTCTCACGCTGGAAATGATGAACAATACCGCTATTCAGATGTTCCCTCATTTCTGGATTATGTGCACAACCGTCAGGTATACTTTGAAATTTATTGATGGGACCTTTAAAGTTCTTGCTCTAAACATTTTGGCCCAAGTGTTTCAATTCCAGTTTCTTTTTATCTCAGTGCTAGCTTGACAGTGGCATGCCAATTGCTTAATTCTGCTTGAAACTTGTTGAACATGGAATGACATTTGGTCAACAAATGTTTGCCATCCATATTTACTGCCTATAATACTCAAATCAACTCAACAAAGCCCTGACCTTTTTGGTTATAAGACATCTTATCTAAATCTAGAAAAATAAAATTTGACTTATATCTAAAAGCAAAAACTAAGAATGCTGAAGTAGGCAGATCAGCTAGTGAAATTAATTTAATATATCCTGTCTGCTGTTTTTATGTGTCAATAATGTGGATTGTAGCAGACTTTCTTGCTATAATTATAAATTCTTTTTTACATCTGTACTTGGAGACAGTAGCAAGTTTTCAGTTGTTTGACTACAATTGCTATTTTGATGTTCTGTGGCGCTGAAGACATGTATGGATTGTAGAAGAAAATAGGTTCTTTTTTATTTTCTTGTGGCTAAAATTGTATTTAGATTGTCTGTGTTTTCTGAGATATGAAAATGTGCTAATCGTTGGATGTTTGAAGGTTGTAAGATTTGCTAGTTTTCATTACTCGATCTTGTTAGATTTTTCTTTAGCAGTCAGTACTCAGATTATCAATTTATTTCTCTTTCATGAATTGCAAGATATTTATATTGTGTGGTTCTATATAATAAGATAGAAAGTAATTAATTTGTGTCTATTCAAAGTAAATTTTTCATTTGACTCTTACAAGTTAATGATATTTTGAAAGTAACTACAGCAAGCTATGCATTTCTGTTTTTTGTTTTTTTAATTTTTGATTCGTGACTGTATTAAGCATCTTTCAATATTGATATTCAATAGGTTGTTCGCTTTCGATCTTTGGAGCAGCCAAAGGAGGATGAGTTTTTTCTTGAGTTGTAAGATTTTCTTATAACTGAGGCATAATACAATTGTTCTTTTTACCAGTTAAATGTATATTTCTAATTATTCACTCATTTTATATTTGTCTAGGTCCAAGCATCACACGTATGATGATGTAGTGGAAAGAGTATCTCACCATCTTAGCTTGGATGATCCATCCAAAATTAGGCTTACATCTCACAACTGTTACTCCCAGCAACCTAAACCTCAACCCATCAAGTACCGAGGGGTGGAACGCTTGTCTGACATGCTGGTCCACTACAATCAGGTTGTTATAATCTAGTATTGCTCTGTTTAATACAGTTACTTTCATTACTTGTCTGATGCAATTGCTGAAAGTTATTTGTTGTTACACTCTTTGGATAGACTTCGGATATTCTATATTATGAAGTACTGGATATTCCTTTACCAGAACTCCAAGGCCTAAAGACGTTGAAGGTTGCTTTCCACCATGCTAGCAAAGATGAAGTGAGTGCGGATTATGTAGTTAAAATTTTTGGTTGTCAACTAATTTTAAGTGCATTATGAAGTTTTGTGCCTCTCTCAGAGTGTTACCTTTCTTCTCAGGTAGTGATTCATACTATTAGATTGCCAAAACAGAGCACTGTAGCAGATGTCATCAACGACCTTAAGAATAAGGTCATGTTGCAACTCTTGTTTCTCCAATCTGTAGAAGTCATTTTTTATATAACGTGCTTTGATCTGTATGCCTTTATTGACATATGTTTTAGCTCTAGGCTTAGTAGGCTAGAGCATTTCTTTATAGACCTGTAAATTTGGAACTACTTTGTGTGATATTTTCTTCCCTTTCATATTTTTAAGTGTCAAGATATTAATCATTTATTTTCTTGGAGAAGAAACTTATTGGATTTTGTGCTTCATCTAAAGCAGGTTGAGCTGTCTAATCCTAACGCTGAGCTTAGATTGCTTGAAGTTTTCTATCACAAGATTTACAAGGTATAAAATGAATGGTCAAGAAATGTCTTCTCTCTCTCTCTCTTTTTTTAAATTTTTTATAGTTCTTGAATGCATACCATTGTGTCAGTGGTAAAGTTGATTGATTTTACAGTCATCCTTAATTAAACCAATTTGGATATTTTGTTGAAGGGTTAACATAACATGTACATGCACACCTACATTATTCATGCAGGTGCACATGCTCACATACATTAACTTCTCATGCTCTTGTAAATGTTTGTATGTATGTATTAGAAATGCACTAGCCAGGAGTACTTATGTACATACATGTACACAAGTGTACACACACTTGTCTGCGTATGTATGTTTGTGTCTGCTTGTGTATCACAATTGTTAATATCTTATGATTTCTTGATAATGTTCGCAAGTTACTTTTTCATGTTAAATGGATGTTAACTCTTTGTTGAGAACTAATCTAAATTATTTGTTGGCCGATTAAATAAGAAACAGAAACCTTCTTAAAATACCCCGAGCATGTTAACTGCACTGAAGTCTCTTAACAGTTTTTTTCTGATGGAATTGAAGTAATCCTGTTTCATTTTTGCTTCTGTACTTTGTAATAGATTTTCTTATCATTTCCTTCGGGTTTGAAAATTATATTCTCTGGTATTAGATAATTTTTGCAAGTTTTATCTATTGGTAAGTTTTTTAGAGACAAGGTAATTGGATTGGTAGTGTTCTGCACAATTTTAGCAGAATGGGTTTTAGAGGGAAAATAAGTGTATGGGTTGCTGCTTCCTGCATGTAAATTTTGTTGCAGGCTTTCTTGTCATGCTTGTAATTTTGCAACTCAATAACAAATAGATAGAGATTAATTTTGCTTCTATATTATGCAGATATTCCCGCTTAATGAAAAAATTGAAAATATTAATGATCAATATTGGACATTACGTGCAGAGGAGGTAATTTCTCATTTCTTATGCTTCATTTTAGGCTTAAAACTTTTGTAACTTTATTACTGCCTCTAAGTGACTTGATTGATTGTTGGATTTCCATATTTGGTTTGGTTCTTGGCTTAATATTGAACCTCTATTCTTCCATCCGGTATACCTCTCTTCTCAGCACTCCCAATTATGTTCCATGTCACAATGTCCTTAAAATTGCATATGAAGGAGTAAATGTCATGTAACAATTCAAATCTCTGGTGAGTTTACTAGTTGACAAAAGACTGTAGGATAGTTCGGCAACATGCGACACAGATTTCAATGACAAAGAGGGGTTGATTAGGACTGTACCTTGACCAGCTATGAAGGAAAGTAACTCATCAGCGACTTTAGTTAATTGTTATTTGCTTACTTGAACGAGTGTTCTAAGTAGAAAATAGTTAAAAATGCCTTGTTATGTTGTCTGTTGCACCTGCATTGATGATCCAGGTGCTGGACAAAAAATTATCTATAGACACTTAAAACTTGGAGAAAATCTTGGGTACACCAGCTGCAGCAGCTGAGTTTTGCACTTGGCCACTCACAAACGAACATGTAATACATGTGTCTACTTTTAGATGAGAAAGAAAGGGTGAATAGAAACGGAAGATGCAAAAAATTATGAAAAAAGCTGACACGTATATCTTGTAATGTGTCAGCTTGTGAGTGACCAGACCACTGGGCTGGTGCACCTAGTGCACCCAAGATTTTCTTGAAGCTTGGATATTGATTGATTAATGGAGCATGAGGCAGGGGTTCATGCAAGGCTTGGTGTTGGTGTCTTAAGCTGATTATGGATTTTTTGAGGTTTCTAACGTTTGTCTAGGGTTCTGGTATGATGATAAGAAATAATGCTGCAATGGAAACATGAGATAGCAGTAGTCAATCATAATTTAGGAGATTAGATGGAGAAAGATATAGGGCTTGGCAATGACCGTTGAGCCAAAAAACAGGCTTAGCAATGAATCTTGAGCAAAAGACCGTTGTGGCAATGGAGGTTAATAAGAAGAAAACTAGAAGATTGAAGTGGGATTTTTCCTTCCAATTCTTTGTTGAATGAGGGAAAATTTAGGTACACACACGCAAATACATGTAGCATCACTAACTAGAACGTATTAAATCAGGAAACCTATGTTTGAGAAAAAGGAAAACATATTTCTGGGAAAGAATGCTAAACAAAACAAATCTGACAGTTATTCTACCAGTATAATGCATTACTACTATTAACAAACTTTGTTAAATTAAAGCAAGGCTGAATTGGCCAATGTCATATTACCAGCACTTCCCTTGCTTAATGTGTGAAGCTGATATTTCCATAAGAAATCTGTTCTTGTCGCATCATTTGGGCAAATTTTTTGGCAATGTCATTATTGTATTTAAATAGGCCTTTTTTCATTTTTATAAATTTCTTTTTGCACTTTCTGTGGGAAATTCAACCTTGTATTTACTTATCAGATTCCTGAAGACGAGAAAAACTTGGGTCTTCATGATCGCTTGATTCATGTTTATCACTTTATGAAAGACACAGCTCAGAACCAGGTGGTGAGTTCTTTCATGTCCTTGATGTTGTGTATGTCTTATGATGGTACTGTCTAATTTACAAATGGTGGTATTGCTGCAATGACTATTACCTAAGACATTGGTGAACTGAGGTTTAGTTACTTCTGTTTTTATACCCTCAACAGCAGGTACAGAATTTTGGAGAGCCATTTTTCCTGGTCATTCATGAGGGTGAAACATTAGGGGAAGTTAAAGTGCGTATTCAGAAAAAATTGCAGGTTCCAGATGAAGAATTCTCAAAGGTATGCACTATGCTCTGCACTCTGCATGCTTGAATCTTCAGATCATGCTTAATGCTGGAGGTAGAAAACTAAATTTTATATATTCTGTCTATTTGTGTTTCTCAACATCACAGAGGAACTTGTTGGCTTTTCCTCTTGTCAATAGCAAAGTCACAGCCTTTTTACATCAAATGACCTCTTGTGGAGGATGTCACAGCATTTTTACAGTTTTTTTGCCCTCTTTTACACAGCCTGAATTTAGAGTGATTTTAAGCATATGAACTCTCTCTCATGCTTATTTTTTGTCCCCTATAATGTTTTTGCCCAGTGGAAATTTGCATTTTTGTCACTTGGACGACCTGAGTACCTCCAGGACACTGACATTGTCTCCAGTCGCTTCCAGGTGAGTCTACTTTTCTCTCTTCCACCTCACTCTCCCTTTCTCCTCTATCTTTCACACATTCAGACACAGGTCCACACAAACAGAGAGAGAGAGAGAGAGAGAGAGAGATCGATCCACCCAAATTTATTTTTTCCTTGTGATGTTATGTATTGTTCACTTTATGAACAATTACTTTTATTATGATTTTAGCGAAGGGATGTCTATGGTGCTTGGGAGCAGTATCTTGGATTGGAACATTCTGACAATGCCCCTAAGAGGTCATATGCTGCCAATCAGGTATCAATTTCTTTGGAATCAATTCCGCCAGCTTGCATAAGCTATTGGAACAATCTTTCATGGGAGCTTGAGATTGTTGTCAAATAGCCCATATTAGACATGCTATAGTTTTTTCATTCTTATCTATTAGAATAACTTCACTGTCGCACATTATAATCCTCTTAACAAAAATAATAAAAATGGTATGTATAAGAGTAAACTCCCTTTATTTGTCCTTTGTAGGAAGTGTAATGCAATCTCAATTGTGGATTGGAGCTTAGTCTATTTCTAATGTGGCAAATCTTATATTTTATGCTGGATTCTCTATGGTTACCTGCACTCAATTTTGCAGAATCGTCACACGTTTGAGAAGCCAGTTAAAATCTACAATTAGGATGAATCAGATGATTAACAACTATTGCACTGGACAAATCTTTTCCCAAGTGGGACGTTCAGGTTTTTCAGGAGAACGGGAAAAGCGAAGTATTCAGCCGGTTGCAGCATAAGATGTTATGGATTAATTTGCATGCATGATTCTTTCTGAGAGGTGTGGGGGAACCAGAACTCTTTTTCAATCACTTGAACCCCCTCTTATACCCGTGTTTGAGACGAGTTGATGATAATTAAGGTTCAATTTCATCATACTTTTTTTAGTACATAAGATTTTGTCATTTGGGGGGTTGCTGTATAGAGGGTATAGGTTTCAATTCAAATAATTACTTTTTCATTTTCATCCAATTCTCCCCTTTTAGATATGATAGAAGGTAGGGGTAATGGTCTGTATAATGATTTTGGTTACTTTGTCTGGGGCTTCCAGAATTTAGGCGCAGCAGATTCACGTTGGCTGATCTCTAGTCCCCTCTTGGCATTTATGAAGAATCTTTTTGCTACTCTTTTAGGAGCTCTGAAAAAGAAATATATAAAGGAAATCCAAAAATTGCTTTCTGATTGATCTGCAATTTATCAGCAAATTGGACAGATTGATTTATGTTGTTACACTTTTGCCCTTGATTTTATTCCTTATGCCTCTTAAACCTGCCTAATGGGGGCTTTGGTATGACTGGGCATATACTCTCAATCTTATAAGTCACGTCATGTGTTATGGGTAACAACTGTGTGATTTGTGTGATATGATATTATTTTAGTGGCTGGCTGTATATTCCTAGACATGTATTTGGGAGTTCCCATTTTATTGGTCGGTTGTTTGTAAGACAGCTAGGTTGTTATCTACCAAAAATTTGATTTTATTATTGTCAGATAAGAAGTCTAAATTCAGGTGTTTGTTCACTTCAACACGTTTTGATTTAAAATTTGGGTTAAGATTGTGTTTGTGACTTGCCATTTAAATGAAGCTAGAAATACATCTGTAATAAAAAGCGAAAACAGTAGGAAATGATACGTTTTGACTTGAAGACGCTCCATTTTAAAGAATCACAATTGTAAATTTAAAATATCTTTTAGAGACATTCCATTTTATTTTAGTATTATCTATCATTAATTATAATGAAGGTCCTTTTTAGAAATGATTTTTTAAAAAATTGTTATTAATTTCTAATGCAACTCTATGCATGTGGATTAACGCATCATAAAACTTAAAGTTCTTAAGATTAAGAACTTTAAGTTCTAGAAAAAAAAAGATGTAAGTTTGAATCTAACTTAAAAGAAAATGAAACCTGACTTTTTATTATTGTTTATTTCTCGTAAATAATTCTCTAGCATTTTAGAATTTATCTTCGACTATCATTCTTCATTATTTTGGAATCAAACAAAATTTTAAATTAGTGAGATATTTTAATGTTTGTAAATGCAATGAAAGGAAGACAAATATTGTTGAATTTTTTAAAAAATGGTCTGCATTGTCTTTAGAATATTTCCAATCCATTTTTTGTCCTTTCCCACTGATTTTAATTTATATTAAAATTGTTATTAACAAACAAAAAAATTCAAAAAAAAAGTGTAAACATACGTTAGGTGGATTCTCAATAGCATTACTAAATCTGAAAATGCAAGTTCCATAAATGGAGGTGTTAGTAGCAATTGTCATTACTATTAGCCTCAACAATGTGCAGAGAAAGCTGGTGGGAGAAGGTTGTTTGGCCTCCTATTGGTTTCTGATTGAGGCAAGCCTGTTTTGTTCATTCTGGACGAGAGACCGCCAAGAACCCGTCAGCAACGTCAAAAGAGCTTGTTTGACTTCCTTTTATAAATTGATGAGGAAAGCCTATATTATCCTTCTTTTTTCATTTTCATTTTCATTTTAATTTACTTTAATAACATATTAAATTATCATCTTTTATTTGATGAAATATTAAATATTTACTTTAATGACATATATATGCCCTCTAAACAACTAACATTAAGTTTTGGTATCATGGATTGCAACCACATTGAACATATTTTTCATTTCTCCACGAGTTTGAAATTTAAAAGCTTTGATATGGATGAACTTGGGTCATTGAGTATGACAAAGGTTTCAATCCCTTAAATTACCTCCAATTACATTACAAAATATAGAATAATTTATATAATTTCATTCAAGATTATTAAAAGAAGTACAATAATATGTTAGTGAACTATAATTTGTATCCAACAATAAATTAGAATTAATATGATACTTGATTATATAATCATCTATCCTAAAGTTATCATGTCATAGTCATTTCAAGCTTTCTCTCATGAAGATATACTATATAATAATATTATAATTATAGATAATACATTTGAAGACACATTCAAATATCTTACATCAATAATACACACTCAATATTAACTAAATTTTTTAGATAGTTAAGAGTAGCAAATCATTTTGGTACTAGTCTAAACAATTAAACAAGTTCTCAAAATATAAATATTTAATTTTTAAATCAATGAAAATGAGTTATTTATATTTTTTTAAATTAATTTATTTAGATAGTTTGTTAGCCTAAAACATATCAACACATTTTGTTCTTCTAACATTTGCATTTCATTATAAAAAAAATACTTAGAATACAACAAATATGAGGTAAATATATTGGGTAAAAAATTAGTAAAATACTTCGCATGTAATTTTTGCTATTTCAAATTATAGTCACATTAGTGAAAATATGATATATACATATATATTTAACTTCATATTTTAGAAGTTCATATATTAAATAAGTAAGATACAATGTATCTCAGTTGTTTGGCCTGTCAATTGTTTAGTAGTACAAGATAAAAATGTCTTGACATTTTGTCCAAATAAAATTGCAATAACTGATCCAGATGTATCATGTAACTCCATTTTGAGATGACATCTGTGATAAAATAATAAACTCAATTGTTATTTAAATCATATGATATAATCAAACTAAATTATAATGTGCTAAGATTTTGTATAACATTAGAGCATAATTATTTATTTTATAAGGATTTAGAGCAGGGTGCAAACTTAGTTGGGATGCTTCTCCTTAGTTTGTATTTTGTCCTTTCATTTTTTCCACAATAAATAAATAAATAAATACCTCGGTGTAACTTTAACTTCATTTCACTTGAAATGGATGCATGAAAATGATTCTCCATGTTCTACACTCATAACTTTATATCATTGGTCACAAGACATATACAAGAAGTTTTGATCTAAGTTTCTGACCATAATTGATGCTCTAACCCATAAACTTGTTTGTTGCATTTAAAAAGTTAAATTTGTTATCTTAACGTAGTTTGTTACTCAAAAGAATGAGTTGAATTCTAAGTAAATAACATAAAAACAAAAAAAGAATAAGTTATATCTTCACCACTGAACTTTCAATTTTTGCAATCTCTATTACATCTTCAATTGGTGGGATTGTTATGCTAAATGTAGAGGCTAAGTATGACTTTTAATTGATAATATCTTTTAGTTCAGATTCATTGTCTTTGAACTTAGATACATGTAACATATTCGAGTTTAACACTACTTAATTAGGACAGTGAAAGAACAACTCAATAGTAGACATCTTATGATATTTATATGGTTAAAAATTTTAGAGAACCCACTTCTACTATATTTAGTCAATAGATATTATTGTAATATAAACTCATAAAGTCCAAACTAATAATATTTAGTTAGGTTTAGATAAAAATAATTTGAAAATATATGATTGGTTAGTGATAACGCTCTCTTTACTCATATTTTTATTATTGTTACACAAACAATTAATCTAATTTAGGTGATACGAAGTACTTAATAGGTTTGAAAATAAGTTGAGCAATAAAACTGAAAGGGTATTCACATAAGTGAAAATTAAGAAGTGTGAAAATTTTTAAATAGAATCTTTAATAATATATATGAATATTAATATTTTTATAAAATATGAAATTTATTGAAGAATATATTAGTTATATAAATTTGTGACTTACCAAGAACATAATGTCATTGCTTCAGGATTTGTAATGAAAGAATTAGACTTTTTGTTGATAAGGACAGCCCTAAGAAGAATGCAAAATTAATTTTATTTATAGTATTAAAGTAAATATAATATAACTTCTTAAATAAAAAGAAATTATACGATAATATGATACAACTTTGAGATGCGCTCAAATTATGATTAGTTTGGTTTCGATAAGAATCAAAATTGCATTAGGTTCATTACCAACAAATTGGTTCCACATAATTAATATGATTGGTTGAACCTAAAAACTACAATTCATAATTAGGACAACAAATATAATTGCCTATAAAGTATAAGAGGTGTAAAAATAATAAAGTATAAGAGGTATAAAAATAACCTTTGCCAATAAATTTATAATTCTATTCCTCTAAAATAGTTTAACAAAAATTAATAAGTTTAAGCTAACTATTCAAACAACAATATCAAATCTTACTCCTAGTTAATAAACATAACTTCTTGAATGATTGATAAGTCATGTTTCGTTGTTAATTGTCGAGCAAGATACACTTCAATTGCTAGAGTAATAACATATGCATTGATATAATATATTGCAAATATGAGTTTATTATCTAAGTAATGATATGACAAATGTAAAACTGAAAACCAAGAAAAAAAGACTTATTACCAACATAAGCAATACAATCCATTTACTTGTGCAAATTAGCAAATGTAGCAAAACTAGTTGCAGATGAAACCATGAGTTCTGTCATTTTCAACCTCTTGAACCAAGATTCTATGATTGATTGTTTATTGATGATCATTTTGAACAATCCTATATTATGACTTAATATGTTTGATATAAACATTTGAGATGTAGCAACTTTCTGATATAGTCAAACTATTTTAGAAAAAACTCAATATCACCAACAAAAATGCTAGGCTAAATGTGTGTGTCCTACAATCAAATTAACAATAATTTAAGAAAACATAAACATTGATCAAAATTGTGATTAACAAGTAATTAAACATGTTTAATAAATAAAACAAAACTACATAAGTAGTTCTTTTGTAGCTTTTTTTACTAAAAAAGGGTATGAACTTTCAAGATGAATTCAATCATTGATGGTTAAAAGTCCTATAAATTTAATATATTGTCATTGAACTTGATAACATGAACTATAAACCATAATAAAGTGATAAAAAAGGGAAAACAAGTTAGTTACCAAACAAACTGAATAATAAATAGAATAATTTTTTATTTTATTTGTTGACATTCAAATACTGATTAACTCAGGTCTATAAACTCAATGCTGTAAATCTAATGAAAATAGTGCAAGACGCAAATGAAAAGCGAAAGAAAGGGCAAAGGAAGAACAAGTAACACCAAATTTTTTAAGTGATTCAGTCCAAAGAATGCTTACGTCCACTGTTATTTCTCTCACTATTTCTGCAGAGTAATGACACTCAAAGTGTTTTTTCTTTTTATTTTACAATGAATTTTCTCTCCAATTTATAAAGAAGAGAATGTGCTATAGTAATACATAATAAGAAAAGATAAAATTATGATAAATTATATTTTTAATATTGATATTTGTCAGGTCAACTCTGTCAAAGCATGAGTTTAGACGTTAAACCCATACTGGTTAGGTGAGATTTTCTTAATTCAAGCTATTAACTACTCTGACATGGTCTTTTTAGTGTGCACGCCACATTAAGGGCCGTGTCCCGCTCTTAGACATTTTAGGGCTGGTGAGGGTGCCTAGCGACTTGAGAAATGTAATGGTAAATGATCTGTGCCCAGCGAGCTGATCTTTTCCCAAGCTTTGCGTACGTGAGCTGAAAATAAGGAGATCGAGGAGCTCTCTTTAGATAGCTGGGAATTAGATAGGTCGTTCTTCAGTTGACTGGTCCTGCTGAGTTCATATCTCTTTAGGCCTTAATGGTCCAGTCTTTAAGTCGCAAAAATATGTATAACACTATTTAATAAATAAAATAAAACTACAAACCATAAACATTTATCAAAATTATGATTAACAAATACTTAAACATGTTTAATACCAAAAAAGGGTATGAACTTTCAAACTGAATTCAATTATTGATGGTTAAAAGTCCAATAAATTTAATATATTGTCATTGAATTTGATAAGATGAACTACAAACCATAATAAAGTAGTAAACAATGGATGACAAGTTAGTTACCTAACAAACTGAATTAATATATAGAATAATTTGTTATTTGATAATGACAAATGATTCTATTAAAGTATTTTTATTTTTTGATAATGACAAAATTAATGACCTATTTATACTCAACAAAAAAATAAACCAACCATATGGAGATATAAAAAGATAAAGTTTTCAAGAATCAAGACATCATTTATTTATTGAAATGAAGAAAAAAAAATGAAAATTAAATATTAGAAAAAAAGTGAGCTCATAGATAATATGACATAGTTAATGAAAAACAACATTTTGTTGATATGTCTAAGAGATAAAAAATCCATCAACATTTATTCAAACTTTTAAAGTAAAATTACTAACCTTCATTTCATAAACTTCATAAAATAACAAATTGACTTGAACTAGTAAACAATTATATTATAACTAAAACACTCATGAATTAATGCACAGTTTTGAAAGTGAAACAACTCAAACTAAAAAAAATTATAAACATCAACTCAACATCTTTGGCTCTACTCATAAATAATTCAAACTTTAATGAACTAAAGAAACAAGTTTAGTAGTAATTTGGATGCAACCCAACGCTTCTTTAAAATTTTAGTCATATTAACTGGAGTTAGTTTGACATTGAGAGTTACTTGGCATATTCTCAAATACATCCATTTGCCGAATACTTTTCAACATTTTTAATACACAAAGATGTTAATACCAAAAGAGATGGATTTTGTTGTCATCACTATTTAAGGATTTTGTCAAGTGTCACAATATTTTATTCTACTTCAGCAAATTTTATAATGTCTATTACTAGATTATATAAATTATATGAAATTTATCATGATAAATTATCATATCATCAAAACGAGGGGCGCAAAAAAAAAAAAAAAAAAAAAAAGCTGATTCCATAATTAATCAAATATATCAATTGTATTTAGTAATGTCATCTTTCACAATACTAAATTAGTCCTAAATTAGGTTATATAACATCAATAAAAAATAATTTTTTTAGATAATTTATGTGAAGATTATTCATAAAATTACCTTTTAATCAATTACGATTAATCTCTAATAATTGCTAAGGCTGTGTTGCAATGTACGAGGCATTGCTTTCTCAACAACTATTACTTTCACTATCCATTGTTTGGTCATAGAAACAATCTCTTTTATACGCTTATGTTGCTTTGCCATTTTGTTATCCTAGAATACAATAGGGAAAAGAAAGACAACAAAGGCAAACTGAGGTTATACTCCAAATTAATAAAAAACAAAATCCAAACATAAAAGAAAGATGTAAAAACAAATAAAAAACTAACCCAAAAAAAAAAAAATCCAATCATACTATATGACGTGCAAAAATTAAAACAAATTTAATAAGTTCCTAAACATAAACTTACAAAAGTTTACAATGAACAATTTGATATTAATATCTAGCTAATGTTAATAGCTCTCCATAAATAATATTTTTAGTGGATCTATCATTAAATTTATCAGTATGGGTAGGTCTAACAAAAATTTCAATAGAATTTGCTGTTTTTGTTATAGATAAAGCAACGTATAATTACACACGTCAAAAATAGGTTGAGGTAAATAAATGCCAACATAATCCAATGTTTGACCTTGAGTTTTATTTATTGTCATAACGAAACTTAAACAGACTAGAAATTGAATTCTTTTAAATGGAAATGAATATTTGTCATTTACAATAGATAAATATGGAGTTCTCAATAAAAAAACTCTTTTTCCACGATAATGACCAACAACAATTTCTACATTAATAACATTTGATTCAAATTGATGGCAAATTAATCTAGTGTCATTGCATAGTCCTTTAGATGGATTAATAATTCTAAGTAACATAATAGGACAACCTAGTTTAAGTATTAATTCATGAGAAGAAAGTCCATTTGACACAAGTGAATTTAACAAATCCTCTTGAAAGCTTTGTGTTCAATCTTGTTTAAGGTTTCATCAATGCTAAAATATCTTATAGCATCACCATTAAATTTATGTGTGACTAAGCTATTTATTTCATCAACACAATCATTTTTGGTATCAATATTGCTCAATTTATCATGAAATCAAAATTATTAGGATAATTATAAATATTAGGAAAAACAACATCTATTAAAGTATTTAATAAGGTTATATCATCTTTATAAGGTATACCATCATACTTGAAAAATTAATTTTTTCATCAACATATTAATTTTTTCATCAATATGTATTGGTTATGTTCTATTATCAATTCATAATAAATACTCACTAAAGAATGGATCAAATTAGATCTCATATTTTCACTTAATATTATTTTTTCAAATATTGGCCACAAATATGATTTCACCCAACTCACATTAATTGTTTCTTCTCTTATGGCTTTTGTAACAATTGACAAAATTAAACTAAAATCACTACCAAATACAACCACTTTGGCATGAAATGACAATTCAGATTCAGCAATATTTAGCATTTGTAAGAGTTTAGCTAATCCAGATTGCTTACTAACACCACATGTAATATTTTTATCTACATTTAGTGAAATTTTGAAGGGTGAGTGTGTTGTTCGACCACTAGGTAAAATAGATACAGCTACTGCTGATGATGTAGTTGCAAATGCAACAAGATTTTTTGATCTAATTGTAGCAAGAATTGCTCGATATTAAAATGTTTTTCCAGTTTCATCAGGACCATCCATACAAAATGTTCCTGATTTTCTTGAAAAATCTTTTCGTAAGACAATGTCATATGCATACCTTTGTTTCAGGTTTAAGGATGATATTGTAAAATTGTCTTGTTTAAAAACAACTACTTGTAATTCATTATTAATTTCTCTCACTCCATTTTCATCTTTATTTATATAAATATTATAATCAACTAAAGTATAGTAATTAATATTTTTTTCCATAATCTCTAAAATAAAACTAATACTTTGAAACACTTTGTCTTGAGCATTTATCAAAATATTATTTATCTTATTGTAATCTTTTGATTTGGGCTCTTCAAATTTTTTCCATAGCATTCTAGGATTGCTAAGGTTATAATAGACTGATATCGCAGCAAATAGACGCCTCAAACTATAAGGCTCCTGCTATGAACATGTCTCATGCAAACATTACTCTAAGCTATTATCTGATTCTAATAATGCACATAATAAAGCAACCTCATGAAATGATGAAGTTTGTACACCATTGATAACTCTCAAGTCTTCAAATGATGTTAGACCTCTAATATGATTTAGTAGTAATTGCACATAGTATCTTTCACTTTCAGTAGGATTCGTTGTAACTATTCTACTAATAACATCTCCTATTTTCCTTAGAATGATGGAATCTAAATCTCATCGTGTTGATTCCTGTTGACGATATAAATCGGTCAACACTTGAACGATTTGTGATAGGGTCAGCCTGTAGACCGTTGAACCCCAGTTTTTGGCCGAGCAAAGTAGGTGTGGGGTCAGCCCGGAGGTCGATCATTACACCCGGAGGCTCCTTACCCCCACTCGATCGTGTACCGGAGTCGAACCCTTAACCTTTATAGGTATTCCTGGGGCTAAACTCCTACCCACTAGGCTGGATCAGCCTGGTGGGTAGGAGTTTACAACCCAAGATACCTTTAAGGTTGAGGGTTCGACTCCGGACGCGACTGAATGGGGGTAAGGGGCCTCCAACTGTAATTTTCGGGCTCCGGGTTGACCCCACACCTACTCCGCTCGGTCAAAGGGTTAAACGGTTCCGGCCACAACCTCTGGGTACCTCAAATCGTGCGGATTAACAGTCACATGCTTTACAGCTGTTGCTATCCCCCAGCACGCGCGTTTTTATGTTGACGATATAAATCGGTTAACACTCGAACGATTTGTGATAGGGCCGGCCCATAGACCGTTGAACCCCATTTTTTGGCCGAGCAGAGTAGGTGTGGGGTCAGCCCGGAGGTCGATCATTATATCCGGAGGCCGATCATTATATCCGGAGGCCCTTTACCCCCACTCGGTCGCGTACCGAAGTCGAACCCCTAACCTTTATAGGCATTCCTGGGGCTAAACTCCTACCCACCAGGTTGATCAGCCTAGTGGATAGGAGTTTAGCCCCAGGAATGCCTATAAAGGTTAGAGGTTCGATTCCGGTATGCGACTGAGTAGAGGTAAGGGGATCAGCCTGGTGGGTAGGAGTTTAGCCCAGGAATGCCTATAAAGGTTAGGAGTTCGACTCCGGTACGGGATCGAGTGGGGGTAAAGGGCCTCCGAGTGTAATGATCGGCCTCCGGATTGACCCCACACCTACTCTGCTCGGCCAAAAAATGGGGTTTAACGGTCTACGGGTTGGTCCTATCACAAATCGTTCGAGTGTTGACCGATTTATATCGTCAACAATTCCAAACAAATTATTCAGGAAATTCTTTGTATAACAAATTTCGCGTATTTTCATTTATTTTGTTCATGGAAAAAATTTAGTGAGCATAAATTTTGATTTAAAATCATTACTAATAACGTGACTAAGGTATCTGATTTTTTTAAAGTAACAAGTTGTTTATCTTCAAGATGTAATTGTAATATTTTGTTTACCCCAAAACCATAAATTCTTCACATAGCTTCTAGTGGAGAAATCCAACATGCAAATTGAAATTTCTCTATTTTATCTACATATTCAGAACTATCTTTAGATAATAAATGAAAAGTTATACGATAATGACCTTTATATATATATATATATATATACATGTACAAATATTTCACAGCTTTAATTATTGAATATATTTATATATTAATATGATAATCGAATTTTGCCAACAGATAAAGGATTATAAGGCACAACCCAACAATTATCTAAGTCATGACCCC
Organism: Dimocarpus longan; assembly: GCA_022984855.1. NCBI lineage: Eukaryota > Viridiplantae > Streptophyta > Magnoliopsida > Sapindales > Sapindaceae > Dimocarpus > Dimocarpus longan. Next base: position 20,257,913 of record CM041015.1, on the reverse strand, counting down.
TTACATTCACATTGTCGCCATCATTACGTCGCCTATACTTTGGATATGAACTTTTTTCTTGAGTAGTTTTGCTTGAAAATGTTTTGGAATAATGGCTTCTACATCTTCCATTTTTTCTTGTGCAAACATTTTGAGGATTGAGATTAATTATCACAAGGGCCATGCATCATATGTTTAGTAATATTTGACTATAAGCGTAAATTTTTATTTTTAGTTGAAAACTTAGCAGATATAATGTTATCAAAAGTTTCAGGTACAATAATTTTTGGATTTGACCTTAAAATAATTAGAAAGTGGGTATGTGGAAGACTTTTTTTTTTGAAATTATATTTCACATACATATCCGGTTGTAGGCCCGAATAATTTCTTTTTGAATAAATTCAACTTTTAACTCTTATAGTTTTGCTCTAAATTTTCTAGCTACTAAATCGAGCCTATTTTATACTTCATTGGTGAATCTTGGCTCTTGCTTAATTTTAGCCCAATTTGGATTACATGTCATTGTAAGAAATACGTCAAGTTTTCCAAAATGTTGGACTAATGCCACTGCATCTATTTATCTTAGTTGCATATCTCTAGGTCCACTTCTAAAGCATGCCAGCAAAATTATTTTTCGCCTAACCTTTGAATCTCGAGTTTCACCATCTTAAATGCTATCAATAATTTCTTGATATAATTAAGTTCGAATCTCATTTTGTCTATTTTGAAAATAATCTAATCATGAGGTTTCTAATTAACATAAATATCCACTACATATTGTTGTAAAAGATGCCCAACATTAAGTAATATTGAGTTTTCCAATGATTTTATTTGTAACTTATAACAATAATACTCTTTACAAGAGACCATCCTTTGTTTTTTGCTTCCTTGCAATACTGAAAATAATAACCCACTTGTATTAGTAAGATGTCAATCCTAAATATACACTCCAAATAAAATGTTGATTAAGAAATCATATAATTTGCAGTCTCTTCTCAATTATTTCTGAAGAAGATATCATTTAATTAGCAAACAATAATAATGAACTTTTTTTTTTCTTTTTTCAACTTTTGTATACCTTGGTGCCAACCAATACCTCTATGAGAGAATAAGAAAGGATATTGCAAGGGGTCATAACACCCACAAAAATATTGTACTTTATGACTATAACCCGAATGGTTATAAACAATAATATCATGATCGTTTTATTCTTTAGTAAGGCTACCCTCTATCTATATTGCTACTAGTTGTGAAACTAATAGAGCATTATAAACTCTTTGATCTTATATGGATTGTATAGTTTTTCAAATCTGATATGTTTTAAGAATTCCAAAAAAAAAAAAAAAAAAAGCACAATGAGGGCAAATTCTTAGTATATCAATTATTTTATTGATAATATATGAATTCACTTTTTGGGAGCCATACAATATTCGATTTTCTACTTCATGTTCTGTATTATAATAGTATCGTTGTAAATAAGAAGGATGATCATTTGTTCGTATAGCTCATTGATATAGTGATATACTTGTCCTTGAACACAGAATGTATACCTTTGTTTCTTTTACACAAGTTTTTATCATATTTAACTCCAAAAGATATGAAGCAAAAGTGTTATTATAAGTTTGAACATGCTTTTGGAATTATATTGATTCTTCATAACTTGATTAAATAATTGATAAAATTGTTTATAAATTTCATTGAATTTGAGTGATATCTCTCCCTTAGAGCAACAAAGTCTTTTAAATTCATGGTGAAATGTTTTTGCTTGGCCATATTTACATATTGGTGTAGGTTGCTGTTGGTTAATTTTTTTAATAAACCAAATTTAAAACCTTGTAAGTGCACGAATCATTTGATTAGGTACAATAACAAGCAAGGGTCGATGCCATAAGGAGTTATTAACTTACTTTAATTCTAAATTTATTTTTAAAAATTAATTAGAAAACAATTAAATTGAAAAGGGTTTTGAAATTGAATTGAAAATTAAATTGTAATAGAAAACGAAATTATTTAAAAGAAAATCAAAAGAGAAAACTTAGTTAGGACATTCTATCCACGATTAAATAATCTTTCAATCCATAATTATATTAATAAAGCACAACAATATTAATGTTTGATAAAAATATTCACGACAAGGCAATGGCCATACAACATGTCGTAATAATTCTTCCTTACATAGTATGTAAGTCACATGATGTCTATTTAAATTCTTGTATCCCTAATTATAACCTAGCATGACGCCTACTTAAGTTTAATAATTGGAACTCATCAAAAGCTAGAAGAATATGAACATCACACAGATCCTAGAATATAGCGTTTATCCTAGACATTTATGAGTTAATATCTTTCAATTAAGTCGTAAGCAATTGATTGTCGAAAATTAAGAATATTCCCATTAGGCGTGTGGTTTATATCTTTACAACATAATCCTAAGAATATGCTCCTAAGATGGTCAGTCAAAGAAACAAAAAGTAATAGAATAAATTAAAATAGCGACATTAATTTTATCATATAAAAATAAATAACTTCATTAAAAATAAATAAAGATTGAATTTATGTCTAGGGTATCAAAAAGTCTTAACTAACAAAAGAAATTAGTCATACGTGAGTTTAAAATAACACAAAATAATTAAATAAAGAAAACAAGAAAAATATAATCGGAAGCTGAAAACTACAGCTCATGCCTCCTCCTAGTCTCTGATTGAACGACCTAAAATGTGAAGAGAAGGCACCTATTTAAAGGTGTGATATATAGGTGGAAAATCCTCAAAAATTGGGTAGATAATTATCCGTAATTATCATTTTAAAATAAAGAGTAAATTACAATTTAACTACCCAGTTAAAACGTATTTACAGGCGGAATAACTGTTTCGCTTTTATTACAATTGAACCCCCTGCCGTTAGTAATTTTCCGTTAAATCTGATAGCAAACAGTATAAAATAATGAACAGACCAAAATACCCTTAAAAATTAATTAATTAAATAAAAATTGATTAGAAAAAAATTAATTAATTAAATTAAAACTAAATAATTAAATTTAATAAATCTTATCAATCCTAAATTAAACACTAGCCCTCTTCACAAGCTACCTTTAACAACCACCACACCCACCTACCATGTCGGCGACCAACATCAAACATCCACCATAACTCAGTTTTTCAATTCGTCATCAACATCAACCAGTAATAGCATAACATAAAGAACCCTTAAAATTAAATCAGATCCACCCAATTGTTCAATTCATCGTCAACATCAAAACGTAAAAATCCCTTAAAAATGCAAATAGAAAACACACCAAAATCCCAAAAAAACATAACATCAACTTTCATCATATTCTACACAATTGCATTCACTTCAGTCTCTTTACACGCCCATAATCAACTCACCAACCCATCCACTTCATCGAGCTGGAAAGACTAAACTACATTAGCACCGGCGACACCATTCAACATCGTTAAAACTTGGTTCGATTTCTTGGTTCGAACCCACCAAGAAATCGAAACCATTTCTGGGTTCTCAAACCCAGAAATCTAGGTTCGATTTCTGGATTCAAACACCCAGAAATCGAACTCAGATTTCTGGGTTCTAACGAAATCTAACCCAAAAATCGAACGAATTCAAACCAATAATAATAATAATAATAATAATAATAATAATAAGAACATCGATGGCAAATACAGGGATGGGTTTGATTTCTGGGTTTCGAACCCAAAAATGGAACCCAGATTTCTGGGTTCGAACGAAATCGCACCCAAGCCGAACCAAAAAAAAAAAAAAAAGAAAAAGAAGAAGAAGAAGAAGAAGAAGAAGAATACCGATGGCAGAGATAGGGACAACGGTTCGAACCTAAAACAGATTTTTGGGTTTCAAACTTAGATTTCTAGGTTCGAACGAAATCAAACCTATAACGGAATCGAATCTAGGTTGAACCAAGAAGAAAAATAAGGAGAAGAAGAAGAAGAAGAAGAAAGAAGAGACAGGGGACGACGACGACGGGGTTAGAAACGGCGAAGATAGAGACGACGAAGACAAGAAAAGAGAGAAGTTTGAGGGGTGAGAGAGAGAGAAAGAGAGAAACAGATGTATTTTAAAGTTTTTAAAATTTATTTTTTTAAAAAATGAAACATTAAACAACAATTTTACCCCTAAGCCAGTTAAAATTAACGGATATCCACTAATGGCAAGGGGTCAATTGTAATAAAAGTAAAATAATTATTTCATCTGTAAATGTGTTTCAACTGGGTAGCTAAATTATAGTTTGCTCTAAAATAAATGATGAGATAAATCACATGCCACGCTGTCACTCCACGCGGCTACAAGCCACACCAATGTTGCTTGAAATGGTCACAAACGCGGCTTACACACTGTCACTCCTTGTGGCATTTTTGCCACTCTAAGCGGCAATAACAAGCAACTAAAGTGCCTGGATTGGTGCTTGACATTCACATGTAGAAGACAAACAATTTTGTCTTTTATTCAATTATGAAACAACCCCTTTATTTTAATTTATCTCAAACTCTTGCATGATAACTTGAATTTTTTTCTAACTCTTCTTGAATAATCCTAATCTTATCCAAATTCTTCATGATCTTCATTTATGATTCAAACTCTTGTACTAAAAATTCTGAATTAAATTGTATTATTATCTCCTTTTCTGACTTAGATTCAAATAGCAATTTTAACAATCAATACCTTGAATTTTTTAATTTTTCAAAGTTGTATTAATCTTTAAAATTTCATTCATTCTATGATTTTATTCTTCAAACCTAAATTTTGAGACAAAAACACTAAACACAAATTAAAAGTATCAATTCTACACAAAAACATAACATAATAGTAGGTAAAATAGGCATAAAATAATGATAAAAAAGGATCTAACAGTGGCAAAATACTTGTCTCTATAGGTACATTATGTAGCATATAATATCTTGCTTCGTTTTTATTACTCTCAATATTTCTAATAAAAAAAAAATATAGTATAAGAATTTTATATTTTTATCTTCTAATAAATATTTTAGTTAGGAAACCCTCTATTTGATAAAAGCAAATTAAGGAATTTTTACCTAAAAGTTTAGTTGAGTTTTGATGTTGTAAAATAGGAATATATAATTGATCTGATGTTGATCTTAGATAAGACAATCAATTTTTTTATTTTTTTATTTTCATATTAGACATAATATTCTCTCATCTAGTAATGAAAAAGAATCATACCATCTTCAAAAATTGTATGAAAACTTATTTGATTCTTGCCTCTGCCAACTTGCTCCTAGACTAAAAGTCGGCATGCTTGATTTCCTAACATACCACATGAAGTGAATACATGAAACTTATCAATAGTAATTCTTCTTAATTATTGTTTTGATACTTACTTTGCTCTTACCTATTGTATATTTTGGATTGCGTCATTGATAACTGTGGTAGTTCTCTATTTTGGATGTATTTATTATCAATGTATAGATAATACATGATTTATTATAGGCTTTTTCTTCTTAGCGCATGACGCTCTGTATAGACATGATCACGGTTCGGTTTGATTCGAGTTTCGGTTCCAAACCGACAGTTTCGATTCTGAAAAAGCTAGAACCGAAACCTTAACCGAGATAAAACGGTTCCGGTTCGATTCTGGAACCAACGGTTCCGGTTCCGGTTTTATAACGGTTTCGATTATGGTTTCGGAACCTTTTTTATAAATAGAAAATTTGAAATTTATAAATATTATAAATTGACAATTTGAAATTTAAAAATAATAAAATAAGATTTTAAAATTTAAAAATAATAAATTAAGAATTTGAAACTTCAAACAATAAATTGATCATTATAATTTATAGATATAATTAAAAAAAATTAAAGAAAATTAAGATTGAGAATTAAGAGAATATTAAAACTAATAGTTAAAATTGAGAGAGAATTGAGATTAATGAAGAGAAAGAGAGTTGAGATTGAGAGAGATAAGCGTGAGAAGAAATTAAGAATGAGAGGGTTATTTATAGAGGAAATGGAGGGGTTAAAAGAGAAATTAAGAGAAGAGGGTGAAATGTAAAAAAAAAAAAATGACCTTACAGTTTTGACTTTTTTTTTTTTGGTTAGAACCGGAACCAAATCGGAACAGTCGGTTCAAAGCGGTTCCGATTCCACCGGTTCTTTGAACCGACGGTTCCTGTTCCATTAATAAAAGAACCAGAACCGAAAACGCTACAGTAACAATTCCGGTTTCGATTTTGAATCGAAACTGAAACCGAAACCTTTGTTCTGGTTAAGGTTCAATTGACCCGGTTCGGTTCAAACCGAATGGTGGTCATGTTTAGCTCTGTAACTTGAAATTGTTTGTTCTTTTTTTCTTTAAAAAAAAAAATCAAAAATACAAATGGTCTTTCTGGCTTTTTTTCATCTATCTTTATTTTGTGACTCATTTTTGTCATGAATTTCTTTTTCTCTAAATAATATTTTTGCTGACATTCTCTTCTATTTTCTTTTTGTTCATTAGTTAAATTTTTGTATTGTTTTTTCTTTCTGCACAATTTTAGAAAAATACCACATTTTTTTTAAGGGAAAAAAAAAATACCATAGGGTATTGCGGTATTACCTATTGAGTACTTATTATCCAATCCGGTAATTTTTCAATGCTTATTATTATTTTTTAAATTTTTATTTTTATTATTTATTATATTTAATTCCTTACTTTATTCATTCATATGTGTAAGCTAAATATAATTTCTTTATGTTGGTTCCCAATGATTTTTCTCCCCACGTTTCAAATTTTCCATGACTATATCCCCTCGTATGAAATCAATTCTAGATAGCTTTTGGAAGCTTTGAGCAATTGCCAATTAAATGTTAGTTGAGAATAAAGGAAAAAACGTAATTAATTGATTTTCTTATTAATAATGAAAGAGAAAGGATAATGCATTTAAGAAGAAGAAATAGAAGAGATAATACATTTATTTGGATTCTGAAGTATATAAATGAGATTGTCATTAAACGTATGAGTGCATCTTAATCATCTAACTCATCATGATCTAAAGGTTTACAAGTGTAATATTTAGGGGTTGCTGATCCCACCCCTCTATGTATATGAAATATTCTACAATATACATGTGGTATCAATATATTTAATAACAAAAATGAGTGATTTCATTTTAAAATTACTGATGGTAAGTTATTATATCTGATTACAACTTGATAAAAAAATGAGTAATTACATTCTAAAATTACTAATGATAATTTATTATATCTAATTATAGTTAAACATATCTGATTACAATCAATAAACGTGATTTTGACTGTCGATTATTGTAAATATGATCATACTCATTTAATTATAATTAAACATATTATTGATTGTAAGAATCATTATTGAAACTATTCTAATAATTATTATTTATGAGTAATATCAACGGTTGGATAAGTTAGTCAAACATTCGCTCAAAAATCAAAATATACCTTTGAACACACTCGGTAACGTTTTAAACAATATAATTATTTTTTCCTAACAAATTGTTGAGATATTTCTGTTTCATATAGAAATAATTTTAAATATGTACTAAAATTTTATAATAATAAAAGAAACAGCGGGCCTAAAAGAAAGGCCCTCACTGACTCTCAAGCGAGAACTCCGGGGATTGTAATATCCACCAAACCGAACAAAACGCGTTTTGTGGTGCCATCTGCTTGAAACCGCACCAATATCCATTATAAAATTCTTACCATCTTGGCTTTGTAGATATTAACTATGCCCCCATGACTCTGCGCACACACCCTCCTTATTACATGTAGCTAAAAAACACCAACACAACCAACGGAGTCAAACCAAACCCAAACTAACCTCTTCTTCTCTTCAAGATCTCCATGTTTCTTCATTTTGCCCATCTGGGTATTCCTGGTTCTTGTTCTTTTCTCAGCTTTTGAGTTTTGTTTTATTTATTTGTTTTTATTGCTGTTTAGTTACTGCTTAGGAGTTGGTTAATCTTTAGATGTTGTTGTTGATGAAGTAGTGGAATGGATAGATAGATTTAATCACTGATCAAAGATTGAGTTGACTTTTTTTTTTTTGGCTTCTTTACTTGTGTTTTGTTGAATACATGCACTAAAGTCAATTGTTGTTATCATTTTGGTAACCTTGTAGCTGAATTGCTGTATTTTGGTGATGATCATTTCTGCTTGTTGATTTTATTAAGTTACTATTTAAGCTCTAAGGTGTGTTCATGAGTAAGATATAGGGGGAGTCTTGGATGACTTTTAACATAGTGTTGAGAGTGTTTGAAGTCAGATCTATAATATGTTGTGTTAACTAGACTGAATAGAGTTCAATTTTTGATGCTTGAAGTTGGTGGAAGTGTTTAAGACATTATCGAGGGTACAGTGAAATGGGAAATACTTGTGTTGGACCGAGCATTACCAAGAATGGATTTTTTCAATCGGTTTCTGCTGCAATGTGGCGATCCCGATCACCAGATGACACTGTTTCTCCTAGCACGCGTACAAATGTGGATAGTGTCAGTGAGTCGATAACGAAAGAATCCGAATCGCCTTTGCCTGTTCAAGACAAACCCCCGGAACATGTGACGATGCCTAAACCAGAGGCTAGTCCAGAAAGCAAACCAGCACCAAAACCAGAACCAAAACCAGAACATCCTACAAAACCCAAGAAGCCGCCTCAAATAAAGAGGGTGCCTAGTGCAGGACTAAGAACTGAATCAGTTTTACAGAGGAAAACCGGTAACTTTAAGGAATTTTATAGTTTGGGGAGGAAACTTGGACAAGGGCAGTTTGGGACGACGTTCCTTTGTGTTGAGAAGGCAACTGGGCAAGAATATGCGTGTAAATCAATTGCGAAGAGGAAGTTATTAACTGATGATGATGTGGAGGATGTACGAAGGGAGATTCAGATAATGCACCACTTGGCCGGGCATCCCAATGTTATATCTATAAATGGTGCTTATGAGGACGCAGTGGCAGTTCATGTTGTAATGGAGTTATGTGCAGGTGGGGAGCTCTTTGATAGGATTATTCAGCGTGGACACTATACAGAAAGAAAGGCAGCTGACCTTACTAGGACTATTGTTGGGGTTGTGGAAGCTTGTCACTCTTTGGGAGTGATGCATCGTGACCTTAAGCCTGAAAATTTTCTTTTTATTAGTCACGAGGAAGATTCACTTCTCAAGACAATCGACTTTGGGTTATCAATATTCTTTAAACCAGGTATATACAAGCTGTTGCTTTGAAAAACAAAAATTGAAGAATCTTTTGTGTGATGTCTTTATAATATGCCATTTGTACTTTTTAATAAACTGGTGAACAGATTTCATAATGTCAGGTGTTAGTAAAGCATGTATATCACAATCTTTACATAAATTGCATCCCATGAGACTGTTTTCTCATAAATAATTAGCCATTTAATATCTGCAGTCATGTTACTGGTTTTACTAATTATTCTCTTCCTTTCTAATGTTATATAATGTCTTCTTTATGCTGATGCTGAATGGTGAGATCTCCAGTTTCCAACCAAGTGCTTATGAATGGAAATCTCATCAGCCCCCAACCTCTTTTTTTGAAGTAAGAATAGGCAATAACCATTTACAACCTGGTGAGCAAAAGAATGGTTTCAGGGTTTCTGAGTATCAAACACAAAATGCAATGTCAACAGCTTTTGTGGAGAATTAGTTTTGATTTGAACTTAGATATAATGAGGTTTTATAAATTTCTTCAATCAGTAGGATGGTGAAACCATTGCACTTTAGTGGTTCATTGCTCATGGAGAGGATTCGTTGTTCATGCATAGGTTTCATTACTTGGAGAGGCCTAGACAAACATTGTACTCCCTACTATTGCTTGTAAAATTGCAATGATGTTAAATGTATAAATGATGTGATGCATTACAAATGGGTTGGTAGCTATACTGACAGCTTATTTTGTTGAAAACTATGAATACACTGATACCTTGTATCCTTTTGAATATGCTATGTTGCTGACCAGTCAGCATGGCCAAGGTCCAACCAGCTATATTAATTCTTGTTTCAGGGCCTCAAAATCATTTTGACTTTAATTAGATTACTGATGTTTGCACACATAAGGTTGCTCCCACTTTGAAAGGATTGGAACTTATGTGGAAAGCTTCAAAGATGAAATTTAAATTGACTTCATTGCCCAAACATAGTGGGAATGCACTTCTAATGGAAGGTTATCGGAACTGCTTCTTGCTTGAACACTCAGCACTTATATAAAATATCAAAACCAACGATTTGTTTCAGTGTTGCATATCTTTAATGTATTTGTTGTTATTCTTCAACTTGATTGCTAGCGTTTGTAGCTTTTATTATTCCTATTATTCGACTGCTCTGCTTTTTGCTAATTTGATCCACCACAGAAGTAACGGTAGGTCTGACCTACCTGTATTTAATAAAAATTTATTGGTTTTCTCCATCTAGGCGAAAAGTTTTCTGATGTGGTTGGCAGCCCATATTATGTTGCTCCGGAAGTTCTTAAAAAGCGTTATGGTCCAGAAGCAGATGTTTGGAGTGCTGGTGTGATCCTTTACATTCTGTTAAGTGGAGTGCCTCCCTTTTGGGCTGGTGAGAATTAAGTATTTCCTGGTTGAAGTTCAGTTCTTGTGATTTTTTGTGTCTATGATCTAAAATTAACAGATTGTAACTATTTCCTCCTGTAGAAACTGAGCAAGGGATATTTGAAGAGGTCCTTCATGGCAATCTTGACTTTTCATCTGACCCTTGGCCCAGTATTTCTGAAAGTGCTAAAGATTTAGTGAGAAGAATGCTTGTTCGAGACCCCAGAAGGCGTCTAACTGCACACGAAGTTTTGTGTGAGTTTTCCATATGTTCTGTCATTATCTGGAGAATTATTGATTAGTGAGTGTTACTTGATTAAAGCTAAGGAATGGGTTAAGTAGAATCCCAATTGACATTGAGATACATGTATCCTACAGGATCCTGAAATGCATCATCAGATTGATTTCATTATGGACAGAATAACCAGATATTTTTCTCTGCAATGCAACTGTAGATCCTCTCTTCTTATGTTACAATTGCTTGCTTTCCATACGAATTAAATAAATAAAAGCTGTAAGAGGAGATTAGAGCTTGATTAACACTAGTTTTGGTCTGAATGCTATATTATAATGCTATTGATTTTTACCTATGTGGTTTTCATGGTGAGCCGGTAGAAAGGGTTTTACATAATAGGGGAGACAGAAATTCCTGTTATTTAGGATTCCTGACGTCTGATTGAATGTTATAGGAATTCTTTTGTGGTTCATTGCTCATTGCGTTTTTTTTTACAATGTTCACTCAAAGCAATCTTGAGAATTATTGAAATGCTGAACCTGAAACCTAAAAGGCAGTTGTGTGTTTGGCATTGTTCAGCCAAGTTATCTGTATAAATCATTTGTATCATAATAAGCGCAAAAGGTTGTTTCTAAAACTCATGGGAAGGCCCTGGTTGGGTTCTTCTGCTGTTGTTTTTTGTCTAGTTTGCTTTCAATTGATTCTAATGTTACTTATTAGTTGTGCACAACTGGATTTTCAATTGCTAATGTGTAAATGATATTCCTCACAGGCCACCCTTGGGTACAGGTTGATGGTGTGGCCCCTGACAAACCTCTTGATTCAGCAGTCCTGAGTCGCTTGAAGCAATTTTCCGCTATGAATAAGCTCAAGAAGATGGCACTTAGAGTGAGTTGACTTTCAAACATGTTTTCTTGGCACTTGAAGTTTGTATGCAGTGTCCAGTGCATATTATTGCATCATTTAGGTTCAAACCACTATATTTTGTTAATAGAAGGATGAATTTCGCCCCCTTGTAGGTGATTGCAGAGAGCCTATCTGAAGAAGAGATAGCTGGCCTGAAAGAACTGTTCAATATGATAGATGCAGATAACAGTGGTCAAATTACTTATGAAGAACTTAAGGCTGGATTGAAAAGAGTTGGAGCTAACCTTAAGGAATCTGAAATTTATGATCTTATGCAAGCAGTAAGTGTCTGATCAAAATTTTTTAGTTTCTCTCTCTTTCTTTTCTCTTCTTCTAGATCAAAATTATAATGTTATCTGTACTAAAAGAATTAGTTAGTTTCTAAATGACTAAACACAACCAGTGTTACTAATATATAATTCGATTTGGAAGGTTAAAGCTATATAATTTAGTTTGTTAGCTTTTTGTAATGTTTCGTTAGAAATTATTGTACTTCATTTGCTTTTCCCTTGTTGCCCAAGGATCTTAATGGACAAATAAATGATAGTTTATTTTGCTGCCAAAAAATGTGTACTCATTGACATGCATTGAAGTGTCCTGATCCGGCACATGTTTTACATTGCAGGCTGATGTAGATAATAGCGGAACAATTGACTATGGTGAATTTATAGCTGCAACATTGCATCTAAACAAAATTGAGAGAGAAGATCATCTGTTTGCTGCCTTTTCTTATTTTGACAAGGATGGAAGTGGCTATATTACTCCGGATGAGCTTCAACAAGCTTGTGAGGAATTTGGTGTTGAGGATGTTCGCCTGGAAGAAATGATTCGAGAAGTTGATCAAGACAATGTAAGTGATCACATTCTTCTTAATAACACGTTGAGCTAAATTACATGCAAAGATGGCACGTTTAAAATTTGATTTTTTTTTGTTTTTTCCTTTGGCTTTATTTAAATTCACAACTCTTCTAGTGAGAAGTTAATGAAAAAATGCAAATAACTCTTTGAATGGCAATTTTAATGACGAAAGGATATCTTATTATAGCTGTGATATCTTGAAAGGTGTTTTCAATTGGTGGGATTGCTTTGTGATTTAGATCTAAAACAACCGGTCACGTCTTGACTGAATTTATTCCATCGTGTGTGTAATAACTGTTGACTAAAAATCATTGTGTTTTAATTGTCTACAATTATATTGCAGGATGGACGCATAGATTACAATGAATTTGTGGCGATGATGCAAAAGGGAAATGCTGCAGGCGCTGCTATGAAGGGTGTTGAAAACAGTTTCAGCATTGGATTCAGAGAAGCTCGAAAACTTTAGTGGAGTAGGCAGGGATGAGAGTTTCTTTTTTCTGTGATGAGAGTTCTTTTTTCTTACTTTCATTGATTTTTGAAGAGTTGAGATTGTATAGTAAGGATTACAAGTGCTTATCCGAGAAGCAGTTAGGCGTTTCCAACACAAACCGGTTGAATTCGTTCAAACTTTCATTTCATATGAATTTTACGACCACACTCTGAACTATCATCATTTATCTTTTATTTATGGGGAAGAACAAATTAAATTGTTCTTTGATATTGTTTTGTTTAAACTAATATTGGATAAAAAGTATTTGATCATCATTGGAAATTCAGGAATTTAGTTATGCAGGACTTAAAATCTTTAGCAAATCTTATGCTCTTAAGCAAACATCTGCAAAATCAATATCAAATATAGTCCTAAAAAACAATCAATGTCAAATATTTGAATTTGCTGGATGTACACATATTGTGTAATTTGGCTGTTTGTGAACTTTTGAGTGTTCAGTAGTCAAGTACCACATGAAAGGCATCACCTACTAAACATGAGTAAGGAGTAATTGCACAGACCCCACCGATTTTAGGTATAATTGCACCCATATGAGTTTGTTTACTTAAAATGACACAAACCTCGTCTGCCGTTAGTGAAGAGATGTTCCGAGTTAAATAGTGAAGGGGTCAAATGGTCTTTTTGATCTGTTTTCAATAAAATAAAATTTATATATATAAATAATCATAAATTAATATTGAAATATATTGATGGATGGGATTTGAAATTTGATCACTTCCAATTCTTTCATTTCATTCGTCCAAATAAAAATAATTAATAATAATAAAAATAAAACATAAAATTAATATATATATATATATATATATATTGCAAAGTGCTTCATGTCCATCATCCGTAGGGTCTTCACCGTCAATGAAGATGAAGCTCCATCATCAGGGAGGAGTGTCCTTAGATAAGCACGTGTAATCTTTACAATACGATCTCAATTCTTCAAAAATCAGTCAAAGATAATTAATGTTAGCTTGTGGTAAAATTGTTTTTGTGTATGTAATTATAGAATATCCTAGGGAGTTTCAGTGTAAGTTGTTCTTTTAAATGCATTTCCCTCTTTTTTAGTATTTCTAAATTTCTCATTTTGTTTTCTTAATTTTGTGAAGGTTTTCATTTGTTTACAAATTTTACTACTGTCTGTTTTATACTATGTTGGTAAATATCAGACCCAAAAGAAGATAATAAAAAATGGACCCAAAAAATAAATACACTTTCTAATAGTTGCTAATATAATATTTTGAGTTCTTCAAGCACTTAAAGTGAATTTTGAACAAAAATGCCCTTGCTTTCCTTAAGAATGAGATTTATATAATTTTTGTTTTTTTAAAAAAAAAACAAAAGGGAAAAGTAAAATACAGAGAAAGTAGATATGGACAGGGCCAAGACATTAAGTCTTATTTGTTTTGTTAATATGTTATGTATTGTGTTTTGAATTTGTGAGTCGGAAAAATATAAAGTAAAATGTTTGTTTGTTTGTTTACTCAAATTTTATGGCTTTTGAATGTAATCAAAGTAACAAACAATGTTGATACGACAAAATAGAGGTCGATGTAGAAATTTTATAACTTATAGACAAGAATTTCGGTAAGTTTCTACCATGACCAAGACTTTAAAATAATATATATATATAAATATATATATATTTGAAATAGACTTAAAAATAAGTTTTAGCCAAAGGCAATAAGACAAGCAAGTCTTGGCCTTTTGGCCGAGACTGGAATTGAAAGGCCAAGTCAAAACTTATTAATCACCTCTTTTTCAAGAGTGGCTTTGTTTTTGTTTTTCATTTTATTTTCTAAAAATATAAGAAAATAAAAGACAAACAAAACGGAAATCCAACAAAAACTAGGTATCTTTAATCTGGATAAAATCTAGGTATATTTAAAAAGTCATTAACTTTACAGATTTTATTTAAGTAATGAATTTAAATGAGTTTTAAAATGAATTTTTTTTTAACAATTTAAATTGATTTTACCATTCTTATCAAGATTTCATTGGATTTTTTAAACAATTCGAACAAAATTAATCTGAAGTTTATAGAAGATGTGAATTTCACCAAAATCTATCATTAAAAAAAAAAAAAAAATCAACTTCCAATAAATTTTAGATTGAATACTCCCTAAATCAATTGCATGAAGCTATTCTATTGAAATGGGTGAGTTTTTGGCCCGTTATAGGGATCTGCTATCTAAATCTATGTATTGTCAAATTTTTTTGTACAAAACATGTCAAGAGTTTTAATGAGAATCGAATGAGTAGTTTGCGTGATTAGATATGAGTGAAGTAAAATATTTGAAGAATGAAGAATGAAGATTTCATTGAAGACCTCGACTACATGACAAGTATATGAGTATAGGAGCCATATTGATAGGTGATATAAGGCTGAATATTATTATATGATGCTAAGCTATGTGCAAATGAATTAAATATAGAAGCATATAGGTCATATTGTATGTGATTAAAAACACGATTGTTTTAATCGTTTTATTAATGGCTTTATGTTTATATTAGTGTTCAAATTTGTGTCTAGATCATTTAAACATGAGAAATCCCAGTAAGAGTGAAGCACTTAGTTTTACTGCAGGAATTATGATTTTTTTGGGTGATAGAATAATATAAGTAGTCAATGGTATTCATTTCCATGAGAAACATTGGGAGGATTAATTTGGTGATATTTATTTATTTTTGACCTAAGGAAAATTGATATTGTTTATTATTAGTAAGTCTAGTTTATTGTCCTACTTGAACTAGAACTGTTAGTTATTTTTGTTGTAGGAGAGTTTGATGTCATTACATAATTGATTTGGATGACTTTGATATTCATGTGGGGGGAAATGAGATGCTAGGAAACAGTGTTATTATGTGGTTAATGTCTGAAATACTGTTTATGTGATAATATGAGATTAAAATTGCATAAAAATCAAGTATTCCACTCCAAAGTGGTTTGCTTGTGTGGTAATTCCCATCCTGTGCTTTCTATTAGGGGAAAGCAATGTACAGGTTCGAGCATTCACGGCCTTAATAAAAACCAATTTCTCCTTAGTCTCTCATGTGGATTGATTTTCAGTTTAGTTCCCTCAAACTAGGGGGCAAACTTCCCACTTAACGTGGGTAGATATTCTGTCTTAACTTAGGTGGTTTCGATACATTAATATGTACCTGTATTGTATAAAAAAAAAAATTAAGTATTCCAAAATTATCGGAAAACTATTAATGTCTGTCAAGTTAACAAGTCTTACAAATTCAATATTTCGTACAAACAGAACCACCCCACCTAGATTAAACACTATGTTAGGATGATTTTAACTCAAATTCATGAAAATATTGAAACTCTTGGTTTTATTTTGGTGGGTTGGCTGGTAACCGAAGTGAACAAAACAGCCGGCGAATCTAACATAAGATTTGGTATAAAAGTGAATGAGAGTTATAAAAATCACTGTGAGACGGGAAATATAGAAAATGATTTTTTACAAAAGCTAACAACAGTGTCAAGAAATTTCATTTTTTTCGTCAGATAAAAGTTTTCTATTTTGTATCATTTTAGTGATAAAATAATATACCTCCAAATAAAAAATTATTAATACATTTTAAAGAGTATTACAGGCTACATGAAAATTTTCAATAAAGTTTTTACTTTGTGAAATAAAATACCATGCTTACAATTCATGTCTTTATGCTATAACAGCATTAGTGCTTTTGAATTGTGGGTTTTGAGTAGAAATACTATTTGATTACTATTTTTCAAAAGAATGTCCACTTTAGGTTCAACAAAGTTTTATGGTTTTTTTTTTTTTTTAATTAAAATACCATTTATGGTGCAGTAAGCTAGTGACTTGAATTTGAATTATTGTTAAAATAAAATGACCATTCTCTTTTATTAAGTTACATTGGACAATATTCAACAAATTATGAGAGTAATTTTTTTAATGATAGTGAAAAAGACATTGCAATACGAAGTAATTATATCATCTGTGCAACTTAATGCGACTAAAAAATCACTTAAAATGCTAATCAAAGAGGAGGCACCAGCATGTGGGATCCCGCTATTCAACAACTTAATTAGCACCAAATGGGAAGCCAATAACAGAGAGATCAGCATCCCACGACCTCATCATTTAGGGTCTTCAGAGGTTGGATCTTTTCTGCTCAAGACGCTTCCTCTCATAAGATCTGATGTTTTACTGCTCATTTGATTTAGAAGCCTCTGACAGCATCGAAATGGCGAAGAACCGGGCTGCATTGATGTCAAAAGGTATTAGCTTCCTTACAGGATCTCTAAAAAGTCTAGAAAAGTAATATAAAAATAAGAAATGGAGGTGGCCTGAAATTGAGGTGAAATTAGTTTTATATTTCACTTTTATTATTTCTCATTAATTAACATATAATTTCTGTATAGTTATATAGAGATGATAAGTGGTTATTGAATTATAATCTAAGGCCCCAAAAGAAAAAATTAAAAATTAAAAATATAGTTAAATAAGACTAAATTACTCACATAATTAACTTACAACTTCATAGAACCTCTATAGTAACTAAATCCTCAACATCAGCACAAAGAATATATATTGTAGTCCTTTTCGGATGGAACTTTTCTATTTTTCATTCTTTAAACATTAAATACTATATCACACACTACATGAGAATCCCATTAAAGTTTACATTCCGAGTAAACCGAAATGTCATGCTCAATATAAGACTGCAAAGTAGCAGTAGTGCTTTTGAATTTAAAGACCGCAATATCAAAGCTATATAAACAAGGTTGCATCCACACTTCTTATGTATTCCGGGCAAGAGATACAATCTGCTGATGGTGATCTTCTCCTGAAAGACTGTCCATCTTTGGATAGACAAATTTATGATCTCCAAGTAGGAGCAACTCTTTTGAGGAAGCAATACAAAACAATTAAATCATTATATATCCAACTGAATTCAACTAATAAGGAATCACTTAAATTGCTCACCAGCATCCATCTATTCATTCTAAAACACTTATAGCTCTTTTTCTTGTACTTAACTACTCATCTGATTTAGGAGCCGCGTCGATTCAGTGAAATGGCTAAGAATTGGCCTGCCCTTATCAGTCTGTCTCTTGCTGTTGATTGCAATCTTTTCGTTCTTTGGATATGAAGAGATTGAACCATTGACAGCCTTGGAGATTTGAGGTCCTGAATCATGATAACTAGTGGTTCAAAGCAGGCTAGTTTTCAAAAAAGGCCGCATTTGCAGTCTTGCAGTATGCAATGAAAAGACACTAGGACCCCCTTTTGTCTTTTTTTTTCCCCTACTGAATTTCATGAACTAAATGTGCTAAAGTGGGCTGAGAATGGGATGGTCCTTGGTGCCACAGTTCTGACGGAAGATCTTGACACATGCTAGTATACATTTGGCAAGTAATTAGATTTGAATTTCATCATTGGACTAGCTAACACTATGCAAATAATCATGGAAATTCTCTACATAAAGATTCATAGAAAAGAAAAAATAATTTTGAATAATAAAAATCACATTCTACTAGCAAATTATATGACGACGCTGCTTTGGTAAAATGTTTGAAAAGTTTAGTACTTTTAACTGAATAAAAGAATTACCAAGAGGTTACATAATGAACACTATATTGGTGATTGGGTTGTCTCCATAGACCGAATAATAAACCCGGTTATTGGTAGTATATATTTGGTTTTTTTTTTGAAATAATAAACCTGGTTTTATTAATGTAAGTAGAGTTGATTGGGCTGGAGACAAGGTTCAATGAGCACCATTCACAATTTACAAGAGGAGCCATCAATATCAAGACTCTAGTAGCCAAGATCAACCATTCTATAATAAATCAAAATAATTTCATTTGATCTTTCACCATCGACTTCATTGACACAGTTATGGATCGACCGTTAGGAAGCGGATGAACTATTGAAAATAATGGGAGAAAGCACAATTTTGTTATTTTAATAATTTAAGGTTTATTATATATGTTCTGATATTCAAAAACTCGTGAATCTTACATAGCTATTGTTTTTCTTGCATTAAAAACTATTAAATTGTTGTGGTAGCAAGTACACTATTGTTAGTAAATCACACGTCTTAGAGAAAATGGGGTCCGAAATTCGAAATCCTTTCTCCTCCAAGTCAAAAATATAAAGAGAAAGCTATGAAATTGTTTCGTAGGTTTACATAGTGTCAATTTTTTTCCTGTTTATTTGAAATTCTTGTGATTAGTTTTAATTTCTTTTGGTTATTTATAAATTTTTTGTATTGTTTATTCAAAGAGAGACTAATTCGCTTTTGGAAATAGGATTACAAATTTAAAAAAAAATAATTAGGAAACAAAAGTAAAGAGTAAAACAAAAGAAAAAGAGAGGATATATTAATTTTGGAAAGAGAATATAGGATAAAGGAGAGAGAAGATTAAATAATTAATGCGTAAAATAAAAGGAGTGGAAAAAAAATAATAATAAAAACATCCACTTAGCTAACCCATCAAGAACTACCAAGGGTCAAGGTCAACCACAATAAAATGACCTAAATAATTAAATTTTATCGATCTCCACTACCCTTACTTTTCATGTTATGGATTAACCGTGATAAATGACCAAAATAGTTTTATATGTGAGACGTACTGTTTTTTAGTATGAGTGATTAAGTAACCACGTTAATTTTAAAAGATCAAGAGTTTAAATCTTATAATTATCATTTAAAACACATAAAGTGAGTTATAAATCTTCTCTTGATAAGAGTTATCATTTTCTTAATCGTAGGATTAGTTATCCAGATCGTACTATCAATGATTTATCTCGACAGATCTCAATAGTCATTTGATCAGTAAGATATTAATATTAAAATATATATATATATATATATATATGCGCACGAGCGATAAAAATGGAGGGAGCTGTTATAGTTGTATTGAGATTTTCAAATTTATAATTATCAAAGTTGAATTTTTGTCACAGTGGTCCAAGGAGTCTGGAAATTGATAAGATAAAAGTAAATTCATAATTTAATTTATTAAATTTTACACTTTTTGGTAACCTCGCCTAAACTTTCCCATATGATATGACTATCTCAAAAAATCTTTGTTTTAAAGACTAGTAATAGAAATGCGTTAGTGCTTATGTATTTGGACCACCACCATGTATTAATGTAAGGATAAATATATTTCTTTAATTAATTATTTGAATCTTATCTAAGACCCTATCTATATATCACCAGTTAAGTTCCGTTTTCCTTTCTATTTTATTATTATTATTATTATTAAGAAAAACATACATAAAAAAAGAAGAACACCATTAAATTGGTAGATCAGCCAGAAAAACAGACTTCAATAAGGGAGGAACTCCCTAAACCCAAAATAAATCTTATTCTTGACTTAAAACCAACTTAGCAATACCATGAGGGACTTGGTTAGCAAGCTTGGGCACAAAACCAGATAGACTAATTAATCACCATTTTATCAAGAAGCTGAAAAATGTCTATCACAATCAATTAAGTTCTACTTTCAGAAGCAATTTAGTGGTCATGGTATTTTATTATTATTTAAAGTTGCACCACCATAAAGTAATAATTTCATAAAACAATAACATGATTACCGTAAAATTTCCAACTAGCATCGAACCATCAAAATGATATTTTATTTTTTAACATTACCAATGTTCACGAATTATAGTTTACATATAAAAGCATGTTTTTTTGAAAAATTTTTATTTGCAAATTGGTGCTTTTATTAACGAACACTAATGATATTTCAAAAAAAAATATATATATATATATTGATAATTTATTGTTACTTCTTTCACGCTAATTTTACTATTAGCGCAAAATTAAAGAAAACCCTTATCTATACATAAACTCCAAAACACCCCATTTTCCATGAATTAATCAATAATGCAATGACTATTAAAATGAAAAATGGAAGACAAAGACCAAGATGTGAAGAGCAGCATGCATCTAGAAAGAAGCCACAGAGAAAACTAAGAAAATATAATTGAATGTGCCGTAAAATATATTGACAAGAAACAGTTAATCATAAAATAAGATATAAGACAAGAGTCTTGAGTTATTGTTATAAACATATATGACCAGCCAAGAAGCTCTATGCAATTAGAAAGCAAACTTATTCAAAAATAAGTACTACAATGTTATGCTACTCATTTGTTTTCATCACGGTGATCCATGTTATATTAACTTTAGTCTCTTCCACCATGCCACCTTTGTCACCAGAGAATTATTAGCTGAAAGAAAGACAGATGAAGATAAATGGCTAAGAGCAGGGCTGCATTGATGTCTAAGGGTATCAGCTTCCTCATAGAATCTATTAAAAATTCTAGAAAAGTAATATAAAAATAAGAAAGGGAGGTGGCCTAGGCCTGAAATTGAGGTGAAATGAGTTGTATATATCAGCATCGAAATGAGTTGATGCTCACGATATATTGGCATAACCTGTGATGTTAATTAATGAGAAACACTAATTTCCAATTTTTTTTGTTACTATTAAATCACTCACATAATTAATTTATAACTATATAGAACTTCTGTAGTAGCTAAAACATCAATGCAAACAATATATATTGTAGTCCCTTTCCGATGGAACTCTTCTATCTTTCATTGTTTAAGCATTAAATACTATATTGGACACTATATGAGAATTCCTTTAAAGTTTACGTTCCGAGTAAACTGAAATGTGTATAAGACTACAAGTAGCAGTAGTGCTTTTGAATTTAAAGACAGCAATATCAAAAGTTAGATAAACAAGATTGCATCTACATTTCTTATGTATTACGGGTAAGAGATACAGTCTGTTGGTCGTCTTCTCCCGAAAGAGTGTCCATTTTTGGATAATTGGATACATAAAGTTATGATCTCCATGTTGGAAGTGACTGCATGTGATTTAATATTCATAAAGTTTTAATAAATAAATTAATGAATGAAGTCATTAAAATAAGATTAAGTTAATGAATTCAGATGATCATTTGTTTTAAAAGATTGAATGATTGCAATTCAATGAAAAGTTATGTATATTGATGGATGTACATTTAATTAAGTAAATAAATTCATTTAAAACTAGTCCCTTCTATATCCTATGGTAACACATTATCAATTCTCACCATCAATCAAGTGTGTGTTTACTTAAGGAAAGGATAAAGAGAGAGACATTATTTTTATTTCTTCATCTTCGTCATTTGAAGTTTTTCCCATATGGATTCAGGTATGTAATTCAATTACATTTTATTGTTGCAATAATTATGGAATTTTAAGATCCTAATGTCTTATGTCAATTGCTAAAGCTTACACTTCAACTAGGAGCAACTCTTTAAAGAATGCAACACAAAACAATTAAATCATTATTTAACTGAATTCAACTAAGGAATCATTTAAATTGCTCACCAGCATATCCATGTATTCTAAAACACTTATAGCTCTTTTTCTTATACTTAACTACTCATCTGATTTAGGAGCCTTCGACAGTGTCGATTCAGTGAAATGGCTAAGAATAATTGGCCTGCCCTTATCAGTCTGTCACTTGCTGTTGATTGCAATCTTTTCATTCTTTCGATATGAAGAAATTGAACCATAAATAGCTTTGGAGATTTGAGGTCCTGAATCATGATCACCAGTAATTCAAAGCAGGCTATTTTTAAAAAAAGGCGGCATTGCAGCCTTGCAGTATGCAATTAAAAGACACTAGCACCCCCTTTTGTTTTTTTTTTTTTTCAGAAGATCTTGACGCATGCTAGTATATATTTGGCAAGTAATTAAATTTGAATTTCATCAATGGACTAGCTAACACTATGCAAATAATCAGGGAAATTGTCTACATAAAGAAAAGAAAAAGAATTTTGAATAATAAAAAATAACATTGCTACACAAGCAAATTATATGATAACACTGTTTTACCAAAAGATTTGAAAAGTTTATTGATCTTAATTAATTAAATAAAAGAATTATCAGAGAGGTTACATAATGGACACTATATTGATGATTGGGTTGTTTCCACAGACCGAATAATAAACTCAGTTATTGGTTGTAATATTCAGGTTTAGTTTTTTGAAATCACAAACCCGGTTTTATTAATGTAAGTAGAGTTAGAGTTGATTGGGTTGGAGACAAGGTTCAATAAGCACCATTCACAATTTACAAGAGGAGCCAGCAATATCAAGACTCCAGTAGTCAAGATCAACCATTCTATAATAAATCAAAATAATGTCATTTGATCCTCCACCAACGACTTCATTGCCACTGTTATGGATCAACAACCACTAGGAAGTGGATGAATTGTTGAAAATAATCGGAGAAAGCACAATTTCATTATTTTCTTGTGAGACTAGTATCAACTTAATAATTTAAGGTTTATCGGTATGAAAATGTGTATGAATAAAAATGTAAATACTTAATGAGATAAAACTTTCTCTCATCCTTTTTTTCTGTTTCATCTTTTCTTTTTTATCTTTTGCTTGCCATTTCCCTTCACAATACCATTTCCATGAAACAAAACACATCTTTAATTGATATTCATAATTGTGATATAGTTTCTTCGTTTATTGCACCCATTATACAAGAAATTATAAATATAAGTTTGTTAGGAATAAAATGGAATAATGCAATCCACACACAAATAGAAAAGTTAAGGTTTACAACCAGAAGCTCTCATCACATAAAACCCCAAACATACAAAAGAGTATTTATATTAGTTCACAGGTACAATTAATGTTCCTAATAAAATTTGAAAACCTTCTTCCTCGAGACTTTTCCAATTTGGTCCAAATTACCTCTCGTGTAACAAATCCAATTCGATTAGGATTACTTCTTCTCTAGAGCTCACATTATCGTAATTCCGAATTCAGGCTTCACACTCTCCAAATAAAGTTTACAATAGTTTCCTTTCAATCCTATTTTTCTGATTTGTATTACTGTGATCCATTTTGTACCTTTTGCCTCTACAATCACAAGTACATCATTAGCTGAAAAATGGGACTTGTGATCCATTTTATAACTTTTGCCTTCAAGCACAAAAATTATATCCACAATCGTTAATGAGTCTTCAACTCTTGAAATGATTTTTGTCATTTTTGTGAAAAGGAATTACATGCCATTGTAGGCATAAAAATCTATCTTTCATCAATCTTCAATTAATGATCAATTATTATTCTCTAGTTATATGTTATAATTGTGGTTTTTTTTAAACCATAACTAGTTTAAGAGGATCAGGTCAATCATGACATCAGTAACTACAAGCATCAAGGTCCACCATAATAGAATGACCTAAATAATTAAATTTGGTCCATCTCCACTACCCTCACTTTCCATGTTATGGATAAACCATGATAAATGACCAAAATAATTTTATATTCGAAATGGAGGGAGCTGTTGTAGTTGTATTGAAATTTCCAAAATTGTAATTATCAAAGTTTAATTTTTGTCACAACTATGGTCTAGGAAGGTTCGAAATTGATAAGATAATAGTAAATTAATAATTTTACACTTTTTGTAACCCCGCCTTTACTTTCCCATCTGATAAGACTACACCAAAATGTCTTTATAAAACCCTACCTATCACCAATTAAGCTCCGCTTTCTTTTTTATTATTATTTTTCTTTTTCGAAGTAAAACTTTCATTAAACAAAATAACAACACTAAACTAGTAGATAACAGCCAGAAAAACAGACTCCACTAAGGGAGGAACTTCATCAACCCAAAATAAATCAGACACAAGACTTAAAAACCAGCTTGGCAATACCATGAGCGACCTGTGATTTATCCATCATGTCAATATTATATTAAAGCTGTTTTTATTGGAGCAGACGGCTATTACAAAATTACTTGTGAAAAGAGCATAGCGTAAGTATTGTGTATTTATAATATGTTTCCCATTCTTGTGATTTGTACCATCATAAATTTGGTTATGTTAATCATTATCTACACATGTTCTGATATTCAAAAACTCATGAATCTTATATAATTATTGTTTTTCTTGCATTAAAAGCTATAAAATTGTTGTTACCCCAGTTAGTAAATCACACATCTTAGAGAAATTGGGGTCCGAAATTCGAAATCCTTTCTCCCCCAAGTCAAAAATAGAAATATTAGAGATAGCTATGAAATTGTTTTGTAGGTTTATATATTGTCAGTTTTTCTATCTGTTTAATTAAATTCTTGGGATAAGTTTCTAACTTTTTTGGTTATTTATAATTTTATTGTATTGTTTGTTCGAGGAGAGCGAGACTAATTCGCTTTTGTAAATAGTATTATAAATTTGAAAAAAAAAAAAACAAAAATTGCAAGAAACAAAAGCAAAGAGTAAAACAAAAAGAAAAAGAGAGGATATATTAATCTTGGAAAGAGAATGTAGGATAAGAGAGAGAGAAGATTAAATTATTAATGCGGTAAAATAAAATAAAAAAATTAATTCACCAAATCCTAAACATCCCCGTGCCAAACCATCAAGAACCTCAAGGGTCAAGGTCAACCATAATAGAATGACCTAAATAATTAAATTTTGACAATCTCTACTTTCCGCACATGCCATGTTATGGATTTACCACGATAAGTGACCCAAAAAGTTGTGTAGGCGTAGCGCACCACCCTTTAAAGAGTTGTTAAATACCTACCTTAATATTAAAATATCAAAAATTTAAATTACACTCTTATCTTTTAAATATAAAATATAGATTGTGAATCTTATCTTGATAGGAGTTATTCTCTCACAGTTTTTAGAGTAGTTATTTGGACTGCGTTATCAATTATCCATCTCGATAAATTTTGATTGTCAACTAACCAGTAAGGTGTCAGCATTAATATATATATAGTGATTTTAATATCAGTGTTTATTAACTATAAAAAATTAGGATGAACAAATCAAATTTATTTATTGTATTATCTCTTAAAATAATTTGTCTTTCTTATTTAAATTAAATGCAATAAATGAATTTGATTGGTTCATCCTCACTTTTTAAAGTCATGATGCATTGATAGTAAAATCACAATATATAAGTAAGGCTTTTAGAATTAGGTACACCTGATTTTAAAAAATAATACTTAATCAATTAAATTTATTTATTACATTATCTTTTCCAAAATAAATGTTCTCCTATTTAATTCAAATACAATTAATAAATTTAATTAATTAGTATTTACATTTTAAAATCAAATATACTTAAATTATAAAAACATATATATATATATATATGGGGTCCCCTTGGATACACTTGGGTATATATACACTTGACAAAAAAAATGCATGATTGTATTCTAAAATGTATTATTATAATTTATTATATGTAATTACAACTTAATATGTTTGATTATAATCAGTAAATGTGATTATATATATTGATTGTATTCTCACATGTTTAATTGTAATAACATATAATAAATTATAATAACATATTTTAGAATGTAATCACATATTTTCTTTGTCAAGTATATGCATATCCAAATATATACTAAAATGTGCCTATATTATATATATATATATATAAATATATTTTTTATAGTTAGGTATATCTGATTTTAAAAAGTAAAGATCAATCAATCAAATTCATCAATTGTATTATCTCTTCTAAAATAAATTATCTCTTCTGTTTAATTCAAATATAATAGAAGAATTTGATTAGTTAATTCTTACTTTTAAAATCAGGTGCACCTAATTATAAAAACATTATATATATATATATATGTATGTAAATGAAATGGAGGGAGCAGTTGTGGTTGTATTGAGATTTTCAAATTTGTAATCATCAAAGTTGAATTATTGTTACAATGGTCTAGGAAGGTTCAAAATTGATAAGAGTAAATTCATAATTTTATTTGGTTACCCCACCTTAACTTTCACATATCATAGGATTATATCAAAATGTCTTTATTTCAAAGACCAGTAATAAAAATGCAGTAGTGCTCATGTATTTGGACCATCAACATGTATTAATATAAGGATAAATATATTTGTTTAATCAATGATTTGAATCTTATCTAAGACCCTAGCTATCACCGATTAAGTTCTGCTTTCCTTTCTATTTATTTATTTATTTTTTTGAAGAAAAACTTTCATTAAACAAAAGAACAACATTAATTGTACCAAAACAAAAAAAGAAAAGAACAACATTAAACTGCTAGATCAACAAGAAAAACAGACTCCACTAAGGGATCCGAGGAACTTCGTCAACCAAAAATAAATCAGACTCAAGACCTAAAACCAACTTGGCAATACAGTGAGTGACTTGGTTAGCAAGCCTGGGCACAAAACCAAACTTACTAATCACCATTTTATCAAGAAACTGAAAAATGTCTATCATAACCAATTAAGTTCTACTTTCAAAGCAATTTAGTAGTTGTGGTACTTCATTATTATTTAAAATTGCACAACCATAAAGTAATAATTTCATAAAACAAAAATACAATTATCATAAATTTTCAAACTAGCATCAAATCATCAAAACGAGTTTTTTTTAGCATTATTAATGTTCACAAATTATAATTTACACATAAAATCATGTTTTTTGTGATCTTTAATTTGCAAATTAGTGTTTTCATTCACGAACACTAATGATATTAAAAAATAAAAAAATCATTTTGATAATTCGTTATTAATTCTTTCACGCTAATTTTAGTATTAGTGCAAAATTAAAGAAAACCCTTATCTATACACAAACTCCAAAACACCCCATTTTCCATAAACTAACCAATAATGCAATGACTGCTAATATGAAAAATGGAAGACAAAGACCAAGATGTGAAGAGCAGATGATAGCATCTAGAAAGAAGCGACCGGGAAAACTAAGAAAATATAATTGAATGTGCGGTAGGTAAAATATATTGACAGGAAACAGTTAATCAATGATATACGATATAAGACAACAGTCTTGAGTTATTGTTATAAATATATATGATCAGCCAGGAAAGCTCTATGCAATTAGAAAGCAAACTTATTAAAAAATGAGTACTACAATGTTATGCTACTCACTTGTTCTCATCACAGTCATCCATGTTATATTAACTTCAGTCTCTTCCACCACCTTTGTCACCAGAGAATTTTTGGCTGAAAGAAAGAGAGATGAAGATGCTTTGAAGGCCTTCAAGTCGAAGATTATCCGCGACCCTCAAGGAGCCCTTAGCTCTTGGAATGGTTCTGTTCACTTTTGTCAATGGGACGGGATTACATGTGGTCGCAGACATAGAAGAGTCACTGTGTTAAACCTGAACTCAAGAGGTTTGTCCGGATCCCTATCTCCTTATATTGGCAACCTCAGCTTCCTGAAGGACCTTGTTCTCCACAACAACCATATCCAAGGTGAAATTCCTCATGAACTTGGTCGTCTATTCAGATTAACATCTTTGTTTTTGAACAACAACTCATTTGATGGAGAAATTCCATCTAACTTGTCCTATTGCTCCAGGCTCTTAGCTGTAAATTTAGCACTAAACAAACTAGGGGGGAAAATTCCATTGGAGTTTGCTTCCTTATACAACCTTCAAGCGTTAGCTTTACGTGAAAACAAATTGACAGGAGGCATCCCACCTTTCCTTGGAAACTTTACTTCCTTGGAAATTATGTCTTTAGCCTACAATGCTTTGGGAGGAAATATTCCAGATTCATTAGGTAGATTGGAAAAATTATCATCTCTTGGACTTGCTGGGAACAATCTCTCGGGTACAGTCCCTCATTCCTTGTACAATCTTTCCTTCCTTGCAAATTTCTCTTTATCTGAAAATCAACTTCATGGAAGTCTTCCACCAAATCTAGGTCGTACTCTTCCTAATCTCCAAATACTTCAAATCTCAGATAACTTTTTCACGGGATCTATTCCTGTCTCTTTGTCTAATGCTACAAAACTCATACTCATTCAAATAGGAAAAAACAGTTTTTCAGGAAAACTGATGGTTGATTTTGGAGGCATGCATAATCTTCAATACTTGCTCCTTGTCTTAAATAGATTAGGAAGTGGGGAAGTTGATGAGATGAGTTTCATGAGTTCTTTGGCAAATTGTAGCAATTTGAGGATGTTAAATTTAGCAGGGAACCAATTCAAAGCAGTGTTACCTCGGTCAATAGCTAATCTTTCTGTCACCCTTGAACGATTGTACATCAATGTAAATCAAATGTATGGAAGCATCCCTCCTGAATTAGTCAATCTTTTGAGTTTGGTAATGATAAGTATGTCGGATAACCAATTTACTGGCTTAATCCCCAAAGAAATTGGTGAGCTTCAATACTTACAATCCATTTCTCTTTTTGATAATCAACTCTCAGGAGATATTCCTTTCTCTCTAGGAAACTTGTCGATATTGTCCCAACTTTCATTGGCAAATAACAAATTATCAGGAGCTATTCCTATTAGTTTTGGAAATTTGAAACAATTGTCATTCATAGATCTTTCCCAAAACAATCTCAGTGGAACCATACCGAAACAAATTTTTGACATAACTTATCTATCAATTGGACTATATCTATCCCAAAATCGTTTGGTTGGATCTATACCTCAAGGCATCCAAAATTTGAAAGGAGTAACGACAATTGATTTGTCTGACAATAGTTTATCTGGTGAAATTCCAAATCAACTTAGTCTTTGTTCTAGCCTTGAAAACCTTTATCTAGAGGGCAACTTCTTACTTGGATCAATTCCTTTATCTTTAAGTTCTTTGAAAGGCATTCGAGAGATTGACCTCTCTCATAACAACTTGTCAGGTCATATTCCAAAGTTCTTAGAGACACTTCATTTGGAGTTGTTAAACTTATCTTTTAATGACTTTGAGGGTGAGGTACCAATAAAAGGAATTTTTGCAAACGCAAGTGCTATATCCGTTGTTGGAAATAGTAATAAACTTTGTGGAGGCATAGCGGAATTAAAATTGTTTAAATGTCGTCCCAGTAGTCACTCAAAGAATATAAGGTTTTCCCGGCTATTCAAAATAGTAATCACAATTGCAGGTGCAGTTTTTGGATTAACTATGATAACATCTTTCATTTTATGTTGGTTAAAAAAGAAAAGAGAAAATCAAGCTTCTAGCTCTGTCCTGAAAAAAACACTATTGAAAGTGTCATATGAAAGCCTCCTTAAAGCAACAGATGGGTTTTCTCCGACGCAATTGATTGGAATAGGCAGCTTTGGCTCTGTGTTTAGGGGTATTCTTGATGCGGATGGAACTGTTGTTGCCATCAAAGTACTTAACCTTCAGCACCAAGGAGCTTATAGAAGTTTTATGGCTGAGTGTAAAGCATTGAGAAATATTCGTCACAGAAACCTTGTAAAAGTCATAACCTCTTGTTCAAGTATTGATTTTCAAGGTAATGAGTTTAAGGCTATAATTTATGAGTTCATGGAAAATGGGAATCTTGAGAATTGGTTACATCTAGCTCCAGAAATACAGAAAGAACAGCACGATGTTCAAAGTCTTACCCTTCTTAAGAGAATAAACATTGCAATCGATGTTGCATGTGCACTAGATTATCTTCATCATCATGGCCAAACGCCAATTGTCCATTGTGATCTTAAACCAAACAATGTTCTTCTTGATGGTGACATGACTGCTCATGTCGGGGATTTTGGTCTCACAAGATTTCTTCCAAAACTCACAAATTCTAATCAAAGCAGTTCTGTTGGAGTAAAAGGAACAATTGGATATGCAGCTCCAGGTATAACGATAGTACTTCATAATTTCTTGATATATGCAATACCCTATTCACTATTTCAAAATTTATATATTTTTCATATAAATCTTGTGTACTGCAGAGTATGGTCAAGGAAGTCAAATATCAACAAATGGTGATGTATATAGTTATGGGATTTTACTATTGGAAATGATGACAAGGAAAAGACCCACAGATTCTATGTTTGAGGGAGATTTTAATCTTCATAGTTTCGCTAGGATGGCATTGCCTGATCGAGTGACAGATATTGTGGATCCGGTGCTTGTAAACGAAGAGGTCGCAGCTGCAAACCATAGGATTAGGGAAGCAATAAACAAAAGTCGAATTGAATGTATGATATCTATAGTTAGGATTGGAGTGGCATGTTCAACAGAATCACCTCAAGATCGAATGAACATAAGCCGTGTTGTCCATGAACTGCAACTGGTAAGGGATATCCTCCTTCAACAACCTACAGCAAGTCATCTGAACCGGCAACGAGGTATGATTCAAAACATTCAAATTATCCGCCATTGTCATAATTTTATATTGCAATTCATGGATTGCATTTGTGTTTTTGTTAACTTGAAATCCGTAGTTTCTTTTCTTCATTTTTCCTTTTCTTTGTACCATTCCTTCTATGATTTACAGGTCAATGAAGTTACAACTTCATCAAGCAGTGTCTGGAGTCGGGCTCTGCACTGGACTTCTATATGTTACCAACTTATATCTGTTTTGCGTGTGTGTATCGAACGAAATATGTACAATTTCGTGTAATTGTGATCAAGATTCTGTAAATAATATGATATATTGGTCGATTAAAATGAAAGATATATAGATCGATTAAACCGGTTGGCAACTAACTTAACATAATGATTCTGTAGATTGAACATATCATAATCTTTCAACACATTATGTTGGATAGCTTCAACTGTTGATTTTTGGTGTCATTACTCAATCAATGACATGTTTTAAATCTCTATTTTTAAAAATAAAAAATAAAGAAAAAAAAATTGAAAAATTGAGGAGTTAGGTAAGTCGGTTAATCCACCTCCAACTCCGAGTGAATATGCCAAATCAGCCCGGACAACATCAAATGTACTCTTGATTATAAGAACATGTATAATTTATTTAGTAGACTAGTTTTATAAATTTAATCTTTCTCACTAAAAGTGGATATTTTGTGACCATAAAATAAATAAATAAATGTATATATATATTATTTACAGGAAAGTTGAGGCAAGAATTTTAAGTGGCAGATCTATCATGCTTGAATGACATTATTTAAATTAAACACAATTATGAAATTTGTTAAATTCTAAATCGGTTTGTCCTCGTTTGCTATTTTTGTATACAATATATTACTTAAATAAAATAATAATATGAACCGCCCTTTAGTAAAATAACCATTCGAATATACAATCAGAGAACCTATTAATTAAGCTCTGGCAATGAAAATAAAACTAGAATAAAAGTATCAAAATATTTAACATATTGAAAACAAAGATTAATCTTACTATTTACATTACAAGTGTGTTGTATATATTTGCAATAGGCTAACATTCAACCACTCCAAAACACACACCACACCTACTGTTTTAACTTAACTGTTTGTAGAACATGTATGCATCTAGCCGCTGCTTGGCTGCATCAATAGCCATCTTCAGTCTCAATTTCCTGCATTCGAATAATTTTGCGGGATGGCGTCTGCATATTCTTCTGCATTGAGCTGACTAGAGAACCTGTACCAAGAACAACAATGGATACCATACCAGAGCATTATATAACTGTCTCTCTCTACCTCCGGAATAGATGTATATACTTTCATTGATTGTGCTTTTTGTTTTGACGCACAGTCCATCTTCTTCTCGAATGATTTGTAGACTGTCGTTAATCATTTACCAAGGTTCCCTAGCATCATTTGCAGTCCAAAATTCTCCATTTGGCCAGTGACCACCTAGCTGGAGGTTCTCATCATCATCAAAATGATAATCAAGATATAAATGATCTGACTCAAATAAATTGTCAAAACTGTCATCATCCTCATCATTGTCATCTTCGTCATTAGGTTCTTCATTGTAACCATTATCATATTCATCAAGATTATTCCGTAAATTCTTTGCTTTTTCTTCTCTCGCCTAATTTTTTTCCCTTCCCCAATCAACTTTTCTTTAATCAACAAATTAACTTTCATCCTTCTCTAAAAGTTTTCCCTTGTCATTAAACGCTTCCACCAACATCACAGGGTTCCGTACGCCTTCCAAACTCACATAGAATAGTTCTGGCTGCCTCAAAATCATCGCTCTCAACTTGTGTGGCAGCCCGAAATCCTTCCTAAAATGAGTCAAATGGTCTACTAAAGTCCTCTTTTCAATCATCATCCCTAGCACTTCTCTTACCACAGCACAAGCTCTCTTCTCCGCTTCAAGAGACTCTTTAGCTAATTCTTCTATAGAGGTGTTATATGGGCACACGATCGGCATTTCATTAAACTTTATCAAGAAGTCCTTGAGACGCCTCTTCAAATTCAATCCTTTCCGGAGCCTCAAGTGCTTGAATTTTAGAGGCCTGTCTACTATTAATTCAGGTGTGTTCAGTTCAGGATCTGGAAAAGGACTTGCCAGTTGCGGTTCCCATGATACAAGCTGAAGAGCTCGATTATATGAGGTGTCCACAATCTTGAACTTCTCTTGATAGTCATTGCAAAGTCAGGGACCGGAAATTAGGAGGCAGGCCAAGGTCCGGGGCAAGGTGAACCAGCTTCGAGAGCAGAAGCCGGCGATGAGAAGAGAGCATGAGAAGCTTCTGTAGTTTGTTGGCCAAAGTGACGGACATAGCTGACTTGAGATTCATTTCTTCCCTAGTAAGGGCTGCTGCAGTTGGGTTTAAACGAACACACAGTTGATAGCCTGATTTCGTTGCATTCAACGGTGTTGGTGGCATTGGAATGTTGAAGAGTTCAAATATTGTCGGGTAACGATAAATCATTGACCGGATGGAGCGATGCTACGGGAGGGCAAGATGGGACCTGCATTTGGACAGAATGTGGCTGGGAATATAGTGTTTTGGCTTGGAAAGTATAGTAGCGTTTTCAGCTTCTGAACAAAACGGATTCTGTAATTCTTTTCAACATGCTTGTCTAACGAACGACTACGAACAATCTTGGCGGTTGAGGACGAAACCGAAAAAGCGATACTTCTAAGCTTCTTCCCATCTTTATTAACGATCCATGAAGTAGAAGACGGGAAGAAACCAGAATCGAACAAAATATTATTTTGCGAAGAAACACACAGGCACAACGCCAGTCGATATCAAAACCAACCTAACAGCATAACGATGTATCGTGAAAACAAAAGTCATATAGATTGTTAGTAATGGATGCTTCTTGTTCTCACGAGGTTGATGCAAATTCCATGACACGAGCACAATACAAAAACGTTATACATCAAAATTCAACACAACCCATTTACATTCCTATTAAAATAGTCACATAGAGAGCATAAATTAAGGCTTAAACCACATATTTAACAAATTCAGAAAATTAAATTGTAGGTACAGTAGCATAATCTTAAAGGTTTAACAAATCCAGCTGGACATTAACATAAACAAATGGTGGGACACTTAGAATAGCAGTTGAAGAGTAAAAGATGCAATATCAAGTTGGTGGGGTGTGTGATTTCTAGCTTTTTATTAAAATAGAAGGACGAAATCGGAGAAAGAGACTTGGAATTTACCTGGGACAGCTGAGGTCAAAATGCAAATAAAGACCATTTTTTCTTTTTCCTTTCCTTTTTTTTCTTTTTTGGTTTCTGGGCTGGTTTTGTAGCAGCTCGTCAAGCTAAAACACTGAGACAACATTAACGAGAGAGTTGACGGGGACAACTTTTTTTTTTTTTTTGAGCAACTGAACAATATATTAGCACAGGCCCTCACAAACCAAGGTCACAAGGAAAAAAACAAAAAACAATGACAGACTGCCAATGCAAATCCTCAACAGAGGACAAAGCCAAGGGGCTAGTTTGTGAGTCAGTCGATTCCCATTACGAGAGATGGCCTGACAACTAGGAACACTAGCCTCCCTACACAATGTTTAACATCATTAACTGGCAAACTACAGGAAACAGCAGCAACCACATTAACCGCATCAACCTCAACGAAATCAACCAAGATATTCAGAGAACGAGCTAACAGCAACCCCTCCGGAAGAGAGCAACCAACTCGCCAACTTCTGGCAACACGACGCAAGAGGCTGCCAGAACAAAACCATGCAACTAACCACAGCAGACTCCTTCTTCAACGCCACATTCGTGTTTAACTTAATCTTGCCAACCTCAGAAGGCTGCCAAACCGAAGACCGTTAAATCAATAAATATAAGAACAGTAACTTCAACAATTCTTTCCAAAAAAAAAAAAAAAAAACTTCAACAATTATATATATATTATACAACATCAACCGAATTTATATATATAAAAAAATAATAATAAAATTGAATAACCAACTTGATTGATAGAGATTTACAGTAATTGTAATGCCCTTAGATAAAAACTTCTCTCATTCTCATTGTTTGAAGGTCCAATGGAGTCTGTCCCAGGATATAATTATTGATCTTCTGTATCAAAACAGATGATGCAGAAGCTAGGTGAAAAATGAATACTTCTCTCCAATATCAAAATTGATGTGCTTTTTTATTAAAGAATTTTTCTATTATCTATAAAATAAAAGGACTCATTATATTTATAGAGTAATACATGACTGTTAGACTTAGCTTAGACTTTAGTTAAAAAACCCAGCCTGAAAGCTCAAGGCCCAATCTTTGACATATAATAATTAATAAAGTCCAAGCCCAAACTCAATCTATCTATCTCACTTTACTCAACTAACAAGTTAGATGGGTTCCTCATTTATAAGCCACAGATTTTCTTGTTTTTCTTCAATATGAGATTCTTTGTTTTAATTTTTAAATATAAATATATATATTTCTAACAATACCCCATATTTGAAACAAAAATCTCAGTTTTCAAATAAATACCAATTTAGTGATATAATATGCAAATGCATTGGAGAGAGATAGTAGTGTTGTATATTAGGAGAAGTGTCTTTTGAACTTGAACTTACCATAATGAGAGTATATCGGATTTACTTAGTGACAAATTCAACTTTCTATTTATATATAAACGAGAAAAAAAATTAATAAATTGTTATAAATGTATTGTTCATTAAAGAATTAATGATATCTAAAGAATAAGAAATAATTAGAGAGGTAAAACAGATATTTTGACCTAGCTTTAATTATGAATTACTTGTGATGGATCAAATTACATATAGTGATTAAATTAATTAACATTGAAAATTTCAGATTGTATAAAAACATATATAGTTTTGAGAGTGCAATTTTAAGTTTTCAACGGGTAACTCTAAAGTTAACAATAGTGAATAATTTAATTAAAAAGTTTAATAAATAATTTTAATATTATTACAGCTGAAAATTATAAGTCCTTTAGGTCCCCTTGATAGCTCAATTAACTAAAGAAATGTGCATATAGAATATTATAATTGGATTGTCCAATTATATGTGTTATATGAGTAGCAAAATTTGTGTTCATGTGGTATTTGGATAATATTAATTATTCAAATTATTTATTAATTAATTAGTTAATTATTAATTATAAATTAATAATTATTTAATTAATTTTATAAAGGAAAAACGTCATTTTAATCCTTGATGTTTCGAAAAAAATATCATGTTTTTAAAACTCTTTTGGAAACAGCTCTTTTCATCTTTAACTTTTCTAAAACTCTTCAAAAAAAAAAAATCCAAATCATTACTCAATTAACAGTCAACGGAGACAAATAGTTTGGGTGGGAAGGGTAAAATAGTCTTTTTATGTGAGAAAATTAGATCATGACACATGGATGGCTCGAATTTTAAATAGCTAAAAGAAAAAAATGTCTTTTTGGTAAGTGAGGACATTTTGATATATAATTAATTTTTAAAAAATAAATTAAACAATAATAATAATATTGAAATCCAAAGCTTTCATCATCATTCACTAGCAAAATCATTATTCATCATCAACCTTCATCATCATCAACACAAACCCAATCTAGTGCATCATCATCATCACAACACAAATAAACAAAAACTCATCTTCATCCAAAAAAAAAAAAAAAATCAACTAATGCACTCAAACAAATACTACTTCTCTTCGGCTAAGTTTCACAACAAAAAATTTATAAAAAAAATATATATATATATAAAATAAAACAAAAAATCAACTTAGATCTTTAAGATCTAGTTGAACCCAAATGTTAAAGATCTAGGTTACCCATACATCTCTAGCTCTATGGACTCCTCCATCTCTGCTTTCACCACTACCACCACTCTTATCATCTGTAGACTCTGCCATCTCTAGCTCAGCTTCTCTATCCACTCCTATGTTCCAGTGCTTCAACTCCACCTACTTTTATGTCATTGCAGCCACTCGCACTCACCACCACTTCTTCTCCACCTCATCCTCTCCGACCTCAGTGCCAGTCCCGACATTTTAAAGGCCTAGTACGAAAAACTAAAATGAGCCCATTTATATATATATGTATATAAACTTGTTTTATCATTTTTTGGTGTGTACGTAACAATTCCACAAAGAAAAAATGAAAAAAAAAAATGATATCATAGGATAAATAAATTCCATATAAGATAAATATCTAAATGAGGAGTTAGTTGTTCTTCATTCATGTTACTCACATTGATAACATTGAGTTCATTTTCAATTCTATATAATTCTTCTAAATGATTTGGTTTCAGTTGCTGGTGATGATTTATTTTCAAGTGAACAACTGGAATATACTTTTTTGATAATAAATTTTTCTAATGATCATTTTAGAGATTGAGTTAATTGTTTTAATCTTTTATTTTTTATCCTTTTTTCATTTCCAGATTCATGCTTTCTAGGAAACTTTGTGAACAATTATACTAATAACTAAAGTAACAAACTAACAATCAAATTAACAAAGTATTAAAGAATAATAAAACTTGAGAAGAAATCTAGTCACAAGGTACACGGTAACATTGTAACAGCAACTGCAAGTATTTCCCTATTTTATAATTTTTTTTTCAATCCAAGATCTAATAACACATTAGAAAGCAATATTAAAAAAAAAAAAAAAAAAGAATAGTCATAAACAAAATAAATAATCATGAAAAGACATAATTCAATAATAGTGAATATAAAAATATAATTTTACCTCAAAAATGAACAAATTTTTGGAATTTCATTTTCTTTACTTTAAATTGTTGATGAAATTTGAAATTTTAACAACTAAAAAAAAGGGTAATTTA
This sequence comes from Dimocarpus longan, assembly GCA_022984855.1. Taxonomy (NCBI): domain Eukaryota; kingdom Viridiplantae; phylum Streptophyta; class Magnoliopsida; order Sapindales; family Sapindaceae; genus Dimocarpus; species Dimocarpus longan. The sequence goes on along the minus strand of CM041015.1, from coordinate 20,219,918 downwards.
GAGTAAAGAGTTGTGTGGCTACTGTCAATATGAAGAGAAAAGTAAGTTAGGGTTGAAAATAATAAAATGAGTTTATATATGAGTGAAATATGTCAACTTTAGAGCCCTTTGTATATTAAAAATAGGTTGTGAATTAAATTAGATCAAAAAGATTAAGTAGCACTGTTGGTATCAAGCTCTTGAAGCATGTTCGCCATCTTGGGTTCAAGACTTTATAACACCACCGTTCTTTTTTCCTTTTTCAAAAAAGGAGAAAAAAGATGTTAAAGAAAATAGCAAGTGGGTGGGTTCGAACTTGGTCCTCAAGTCCCCAAAAAGGCGCTTATCTCAATTCTCAACCATTAACCACCACAGCAATTTCAAACTTTCTAGTTTTGTAGTACAATTTCAAACTTTTTGGTTAGGTAGTACAACATTTATTAATTGAATTAATTATAGAAAAAATTTTGAAATTTTGTAAAATATGGGGCCCTAAAATTCAAGGGCCCGAGGCGGTCACACCTCCGACACATGCTCAAGGCTGGCCCTATGGGTAATATGGTCATTTTTGAGAACTCCGACCATAAAATTGTCGCTAGTGATGTCGATTATGTTCTCGAAGATATTTCACACTTGACCAATTATATCTCTAATCTTCTTGTAATATGTCCTCTCTCTCTCTCTCTAATTTCTCTAATCTATTTGGTTGTCAAGAAAATGACAAAAAAGTGAGGTTAAAATGGTCAAAATCATCAACAACCACCATCATCTAAAACAAAACAAACCCACCATTACCACCAACATCATCAACAGCCACCTTCATCAACAAAACAAACTATCAACAATCAATCCACATAAAAATAAGTCACCATCACTACCATTGCAATACCCATGCTGAGCCGATTGAATTTTTTTTTTTTTGGGATGATTGTTGATTGATGTGTTGATTGGGTGGATGTTAGGTTGTTGCTAGATTGATGTGTTGATTGGGTAAATGTTGGGTTGTTGTTGGGTTACTGGGTTGATTGAATAATGGGTGTTTCAATGCTAGGTTGATTGGGTGTTTGAACGACCTGGAGAAACAATAATTAGATTTTTATATATTTTTAAAAAAATCTTATAGATTAATTTTAGTATTATATATTTTAAGATTAATTTTTAGTATTATTTAATTTCTTTTAAAAAAACAATAATAATATTTTTTTCAATTTTCCCTTATTTTACTAATTTACTATTATTTTAATTTATTTTTAGTAAATTAATAATAAAAATTAATTTTGGTTTCATTAAGGGAAAAATGATTATTTTAATATTTTGGTTGAAGTGAGGGTCAATTGAGTCTTTTTAATTTTTCTGTTCAGTTTGACTGTTGACTAACAGTTTGGACTTTTTTGAAGAGTTTTGAAAAAATAGGGAATGAAAGAACTGTTTCCAAAATAATTTTAAAAACATGATACTTTTCGAAAACTCAAGGACTAAAATAAAGTTTTTCCTTTTATAAAAGGTCTTGAATTTTATTCTCAATGTAACACCTCTTACCCCAATTTTCCGTGGGATCGAGATTCGAGACGAAGGGCGTTACGGTTCCGAACTGAAAATTTATTTATTCATTTATTTGAAAATTTCTTATTAAAAGAAATGGAATCATCATTAAAAGTTTTACGATATTGAAAAACTTTAATACCATTTTTTTCGTATATAATTTTAGAAAATCTGACAGAGTCTCCTTTATTTTTCTGAAAATCCAAAATTTAATCTGTAAAGAAAATAATAACACTTCTATAAAAATTCATTTCTCAACTCTAATTCGGACCTCCCGTCCAATTCCAAAAATCCAAAAATCACTTCAACACGCAACCAATTAAAATCAATATTTAATCAAAATTCAAAATCCACCATCATAAGTTTTACACTACATATTTATCAAATAATATACATAACTTACAAATTATTTTAAAACTTTAATACAAATTATACTTTACAGACGTTTAAATTTAAAACTTATACACATACATATACATACATGATGGTACCCATACATATATACACATGATGTAAAATGAATATTACTCAAAAATTTATGACGGGATGTGACTCGTAGAGTATCCGCAGGGGTTTCGTCTCGACAACAAGCCCGATTTAATTACCTGCGCGTGGTAAATCCAACGCGCTAAGTATTTCTACTTAGCGGGTGTATACTTAAATTTAAAGGTCATAAAACTTTATTCCCTTATAATATAATTTCACAAAACTTTTCAAAAATATTTGAAAGTTCAAAAAAAAAAAAATACTAAAATCAAACTTTCACCACATTTTACCTTTTTCTCAACACACAAGTTATGAAGGGAATCAAAATCATATTTTGAGTATGTCTATACAAAATTCCATTTTTTTTTTCCAATTTTCAATAATTATTTCATAACTCAGTAAGAGTTATTAACTATAAAAAAAATATGTATATAAGAGCATAAAATTACTTTTAACGGCCCATTTGAAACGATTCTTACCAAATAATTTTTCTTTACTAAAATTTCACAATCAAATATATTTACTAATAAATACACATATAAAATGCATGCAGATTATTATTAGACATATCAATTAGTTCTGTAAAAATTCTGCTACACATCACTATACATAAGTACATCAACTATATAAACATATCCAACACATAAAATTTGTTCTTAAACGTAAGAATCCGATATTAGATATATATTTTTTTAAATTTAAATAACAACTCCTAACAAAGACATTTTATTTCAAGTTTTAATTATCTAAATTCTGTACTTAATATTCAAACTTTTTCTTATGAATCCTATCAATTCGATTTGTAAGAATTTTATTATAAATCCCAATGAAATTATATTACTAATAATTATACTTATTAAATACTTAGCAATCATTTCCCATATATATATTTTTAACATATATATATTTTAATATAACACCATTGCATTTAATAATTTTCGTTTCTCAAAATTTCAATCACAATTAATATGTTACACAATTTCAAACTTTTATCAATTCCGCTAATTATTCATTTTTCTACCAATTTCGAATATAAAACATATAAAATTCTTTATATCCCTTTACAATTCACACAACTTTTCAATTAATATTATTAACGTTATTATCAAATTTTTATCTAAAAGTTACTAATCAGTTATTTCATTACATGGATAAAGTACATAACTCATTTCTTTCCGGTTTTTAATCAGATTATTTTCATAAATGATTTTGTTTTTTCCAAAACTTAAGTCATCAATCCAGATTTCATAATCTTTTTAAATATTTATATTATAACATAATAAATTTCATTTTAATCATTTTTAACACAGTAACTCAACTTAAGTTTTTCAATAATGAAATCAAACGAAATACATAACAATCAGTTTTTCAAAAACGTATATATATATATATATATCAAACCTGAATCAATATAAACTGCAATTCACATAAACTTTTTCAAAAATCCATTGTCAAACACATTTACAATATATCCTTTCAACTCAATTTCTATATTATAATCATAATTATGTTTCCGAAAATAGTACGTTATCATCAATTACAAATCAAAACACAAGATACGAATTTCAACATTATCTTCGTAATACATTAACTAATCAGTTAAAAATTTTAATCAATCGTAAAGTTCATGACAAAATGTCAACATTCCTCATGTCAAGTCTTACTTGTCACATCTAATTACAATAATGCATTTTTTCTCATATCTTTTCCCTTTTTAACATATTTCACACACTTTACTTTATCAAATAACATTTATCAAACATATTTGCGATTCTACCATTTTTTTTTAGAGCCCTTTGTAAAATTCTATCACGATACCATGAATCGGTAACGGGTTTTCTGACATCGGTCAAACTAAACGGCAACCCCGGCAACAGCCGCTCGATGACTATTCACCGAGTCGCATATCACAATTTGTTTCCGTTTCGGGACCGGACACTGGGTGTCTCTCAAAGTCCATCATACAACGTCTATAAGCAACCATAACGATGCAGTACTGCTAAAAATCACCCTATTGGCTAGCCAATTACCAATCCCCACCTACCGGTGATTAGTTTTACGCGGGCCCTTTAATATATGTATATATTTTTACAACTTTTATCTTTTAACAAAAATTTCATTTAAAAACTAATAAATACAATTTCATCCATGATTTTTCTCATACTTAGAAATTATCAATATAAACGACATAAAACACTATTATATATTCAATTAATTCATCAACTCTTTTTCAGATGTTCATACCTTTATTCCGATATATATATATATATATATATTCGGTCAAGGTACTCAACTTATTCATTTCTTTCAGTTTCATTTCGTTTTCTTTTTCGTTTACGTTCAAAATTCAGTCAAATCATATTTAAACAATTTTTCAGAATAATTTATCAAAATAATTCCACGCACTTCAAAACCCAACAAAATTTATATCCCATATATATATATGAATACTTATTTAAATCAATTATTCAAATTTCTTTGTGTCACCTCTCATGGCCATTGTAAATGACCATTTTGCTCCTAATTTCAGAATTAAATTTTTAATAAAACCCTTTTTCTTTTTCTTTACCACAAATTAGTTCCAAGAAATGAATTTTATCTATTTAATTTTTATTACTTTATTTATATTTCTTTTCAATTCGATTTATTTATTTATTTGTTTTTAACTCATCGATCATTCAAACATCATTCGAATAATATACAGATGGTATAAAATGACAAAATTACCCCTAGAGAACGCTATACATCAATTTCAACCATAGGGTATTTTATTTTCGAAATTATTTTTCGAATCCGTTTTTCATCAATTGAACTCATCCAGAAGCATACAATTAACATCAAAAACCATTTAACATCTCAAATAAATAACAAAAACAAGTTTCAAGGGATTTACATAATTTATTCAAAAATAATAAAATTAAAAATTTTAGAATAAGTGTACACCAATCTTATGGGCTTGCTTTATAGTTTCTCACTCACCCAATGAGAGGTTTTTACGCCTCCCTAACCTTCCCTAAAGCATCGCGTATACAAACCCTCACCTTAGGGTTCAAAAGTAAACAAAAATCAACAGATAAATCAAAACAACGAAATCAAAAGCTAAAATAACTTCAAAATCATACTCATGAATATATTAGAACATCCCTAACTAAAACTCAATATAAAATAATCAAATAAAATCAAATTACCTCTTTTTAGACCCCTTGGTAATCCGAAAATCAACTTGTAAATAGATGGGTTTTAGTGATTTTTAAAGCTTGAATGGGTAGGTGATGAAAAGAAAATGAAATTTGAGAGATTTAATAATTAAATAAATAAAAGCAAATTGAAGAATAGAAGAAGACGAACACAAGCAGAGAAGAAAGACTGATGTTGGCGATGAAGAACAGCAACTGGAAAAGAATCTGGAAAAAAACTGATTTTTATGGTCACAAATTTCTTATATTTATGAATTTACCCCAAAATTTTTGTTATTTAAAAATTGACCCCACAATTTTTTATTTTTTATATTTACACCCCTACTCACATGCTAATATCCTATTTGACATTTTAGCCAACACATCATCCCATTAACTCATTCAAACTTATCCATAACTTTATTTTATCCACAAATAAATAATTTATTTTAATGAAAAATAATAATAATAATAATACTATTAATTATATAATAAATTATTGATTTAACTCAAAAATTATCCCTCATAATACAATCTAATTTCACCATCCTAACAGTCCCATTCTGCTACTTATTTTATTTAAATTCGAAAATAATTTATGACGCGAGAAAAACATTTTCGAAATTATTAAATTTCACCAATTAACAATCAAAACATTTTACAATCACGCGAATTTCATTAAATTCAAATTTATTTTCATTTAATAAATTACTTATGAAATCAACAAATAGTAATTGGACGAAAATAAATATCGGGACGTTACACTCAATAATGACTTTGATTTATATTAATCATGAATTAATTTATCAAAGATCAAAAGTTCGATTCCAAAATATAGTATGAATTAATTATGTTATCTAGGACAATGGTTTAATTTTTAACAAATAAGGGTCTTAAAATTAATTTTATGGAAACCCTAGTTGTTGTCTAGAAAAAGAAAGTAAAGAATTTTCTTTTCATAAGATTTTATTTGGTTGCACATTTGACAAACGTGAAGAAAAAAGGTTTTTTTTTTTTTTTTTTATAGCAAAATAAAGAGAAGAAAAATCAATGTCATTTTTCTTTGTAAAAATTAAAAGAAAAAAAAAATCTCACCTCTTATACAATTATGGTGTGTTTACATCATGGATTGAAAAATAAGATTAATCGGTAGTATTTACTTACTTAAATGTTATTCTATAATGAGAATGAAAGTGTGGACCCTACATCAATTTGGAGTTATGGAATGAGAATCTCATTCCCCCCAACTCATTTGGGAATTCTATTCCCATTCGCTTTATCAAGATTAAAAGTCTATTATACTATTGTTTAAAATATAAAGGAAAACCTATTTTATTTGTTATTAAAAAAAAAAACTGTATATTATAATAAAAAAATTGCACATCATTCATTTTTCATCATCAATTTATTTATTATCATAGTGGACTACTAAAATAATATGCAATTTTTTATTTGATATTAAAAAAAAATGCATATTATAATAAAAAAACTTACAAACCTAGTTAATAGATTATTAAAATAATATGCAATTTTTTTGTTATAATATGCAGTTTTTTTATTAATATTAAAAAAAATTGCTTATTGTAATAAAAAATTGCACACTATTATAATTAATCCATAATTTTAATTAAAAATATTTTTGTAACTTATAATTAATTCATTCCAATTCTAAAGTAAAGTAAACAGCTCAATAGGAATACTGCTCATTTCAATTTCGATTCCTTAATTGAAGTAAACAATTTATTCTAATTTTGATACCACATTCCAATTCTAAGTCATTCTGATCTCAGATCATTATGATTCCTCCAAGTGAAATAAACACACCATTAGTTTTTATTTTACATTTGAAAAGAAATATTGAGGACTTAATTATTGAGCCAGCAATAAACCCTAGCCGCCCTAACTTAGGTCACACACTAGGTTAAATAATGAATCAATCGACCAACAAAATGAATAAATTAATCTTCTAAAATTATATCACAAAATGACTTAACCCCAATCTAAGAATAGATAACAAACCAATCAACCCATAAAATAGGTAAGTTGATCATCTAGAATCAGATAACAAAATGATTTAACCCTAGTTCAATGATAGATAATGAACCAATCAACTACAAAATGGGTAAATTAATCCTCCAAAATCTAAATGACCTAACCTTAGCTCAAACAATCCTAAGTAGGAATACTTAAAATAGCCGAACAAAATCACACCATGTTTGCCTCGCAAATTGTAAAATTTTATTAATATTTCTCAAAAGCCAATAACCATAATAACAATCCTAAATTAATCTCATATTTATAGCTAACTAGTTCAAACTTTTCTAGAAAACAAGTCTTCCTTAAGAAATAGAATCCTAAAAGAAAATAAATTAAATAAGAAAATAAAAACCTAAAACAATTCTAACTTTCCTAGAAAACAATTTTTCCTTTGGAAATAGAATCCTAAAGAAAATAAGTTAAGTAACTTAAGGAAACAAAAACATAAAAGGAAATAAATTCAAAACTTAAAAGGAAAACAATTCAAATGACTTAAAGAAATAAAAACCTTAAAGGAAATAAATATAATTAAACATATTATCAACTTTAAAAGCTAAAAATTGAGAAAGACTACTATGATCTAAAGTTATGGTTATTTAGGTTTTTCTAAGTTTTGAAGTCATAGTTTGATGAGTCTGCGGAGTTCCTCTTTTATTAATTTCGTAGGTGTGTCGATACTATTTAATAGTGTGTTTACTTTATATATTAAAGAATGAAAATGGAGAATGATTGTTAGTATTTACTTACTCTAAAATCAATCCATAATGAGGATGAAATTATGGGTCTTACATGAATTTAGGATTGTGGAATAGAAATCTCATTCCACCCATCCAGGGACGGACTAGTATAGGGTCAGGAGGGGCGAGTGCCCCCCTTGAAATTTTATGAAAATTTGTTAGGTATAATATTCTAATTATTAGATATTCAAATATATAAGTAAATTAATATATATATTTTCGAGGTAAACATGATTGCTAAAGCTTGAATGGTCTGATGGGAAAAGGCGTGTTATGCCTTCTTTTGTCTGCGCAGTCCGTGGTTTGATCCCTAAAAGTGTTGTTGCTCTATATTTTTTACTTTATTTTTTAAAAAATAGATAATGGTCAGTACGTGTAGGGTTTGGGTGCTGTTCCTCACTTCCACATGTGCTGTTTCTCTTTCCCACTTACAAAGGCTCTTTTTTTTTTTTTTTTTTTTTGGAAGATAACAAACAATACTTTCTTTTTTTTTTTTTTTAAAGATAATGGACTTATGGGTTTATTGGTGTTTCAATCTAAGTTATAAAAATAAATGATATCTACTTGCCAATTACGCAAATCTTCAAGCATGAAGTATTTTGACTTCGAAAAGTTTTATAACCTACCATGAACTATGAACAATTTTTTTTTTTTTTTTTTTATATTTATGAACAATTATCGTTAGTTATTACAATTTTTTTTTAATCGTAAACTATATTATATTGACATAAATTATTGACTAATTTTTTTTTCAATTTTTTAATCTTTTGAGTTTCTTTTACATCTCGTTTATAACTTAATGAATGTTATGAATTTATTTCTGTTCTTTAGTGTTAGTGCATAAACTCGCTAGTATTTTAGTGTTATTTTATGAGATTTACTCTTTAAAATAATAAAGGTTATTATGATAATCAAATTTTAAAAATAAAAATATATTTAACTAATACTTTTCTTTCATACTCGTGATAAGAGTTTGAATGTACATTTAACAATATATGTAAAGAGTTTTCTCGTTATTTATATGATAAATTTCATAAATTAAAGAACTTATATGAACTATAATTGTTTTTATCTTAATTAATTTTTATTTTTTTTATTTTATTATAAAGTGCCCCCCCTGATATTAATGTCTGGGTCCGCCACTGCCTTATCCCACTTGGAAATCACATTCTCATTTTCTTTTACAAGTTAAAAGGTCTTTTATATATATCCCTTATTAAAAAGATGTTTATGGAGTATGTAATTTTAATCAAGGGCAATTTTTGTAACTTATAATTAATATATTCCAATTTCAAAGCGAAATAAATATCTCAGTGGGAATAGTATTGATTCTGATTCTGATTCTAATTCATGCAATTGAAGTGAACAACTTATTTTAATTCTAATACATTATTCTCATTTTAAGTTATTTCGATTTTAGATCATTCTGATTCGAAATCATTCCGATTACATACATACAAGCAAATGCACCTTGAGTGTTTTAGAAAGTATATTGCGCTAGTTCATCAAAAATATGATCCTAAGTTATTAATCTTGATACTGTCGTTATCACAACCACACCCGTTTCTTATTTAGTCGAGGAAAGTCAAAAACTATGTATGAATCTTTATGCATTAGATGGTTATTTAAATCCATTATCTAAAGCTGAGACAAAATATAAATGTATAGTTTTAGGACTGATTTATATATTTATTTTTCATTCATATCGGTTGATTAAAAAGTTGGTAATTGAAGGAAGTTTTGGTATAGCCTGTCTTGAGTTATAAACAACTTTGAAAAAGCGTTTTTTAAGGTGACTCTTATAATCTAGTTTGAGATATACAACAATAGTATTTGAAAGTGTTTTAAGCATGTTTTTAATGTGATTTTATATCAAAAGTAGTGGCTGAAATGATTTGGGACGGCAAAACAAAAAAAAAAAACAAAAAAAAAAATTCAATTTTCATATTTTTTTAGTTTCATAAAAATTGGTTTTAACAAATTATCGTTTGAATTTTTTTTAAGTCCCGCTACATGTTTTAGGTACTATTGTTAAATGTTTTGAATGAGTGTAAAGTTGATAGCAGCATAATTGATTGAATTTGTTCTGGGATTTAGACATATTATTGTATTGGTGAAAAATAAAATTTAGCTCTATTTTGGTCTGAAGTAAGTGTTACTCTGAGGTCTTTTTTACATGACAATGGAGGTATTTAAATTATTAGAATATTGGTTTGAAATATTAGATAAATAAGAATTAAATTGACCAATAAAAGGTGAAATTGCATTAAGATTTTTTTTTTTTTTTTTTTGTGAAATACTGGAAATTCATTGATACTCTCCCGAATTCGCATGAAGTTGATATTTGTGATTTTACTTATTTAATATTTGATGTTATATTGTTGTTTTGATATAAGTATATGAGTTGATTTTGTTCCTGGTTTCATACTATTATTATTTGGTTGATTGAGAAAAATTCATATCTGTTGGTTAACTGAAAGTCGATTTGATTGCTATTTGGATTGCTTGAGTTGTTTGCATACTTAATTCTGATTTTATACTTGTGTTGCGTCATTAATATGTCTTAAGCATGTTATTTTATGTAGTGTTTTTATTATTATTATTATCACTACATTTTATGTAGTGTCTTGTATGTTTAATTGCGTGCATAATTATTTGAGTTATACTTAAAGTAATTGTAAATTGTTTATGTAAATACCTATTTAACTTACGCTTAAATGGTTGATTATATTACTCACATTTGTGTGTTATATATATGTGTGTGTATTTTTTATAACAACATCTGTTGTTTAAGTTGGAGAAAATGTGTAATAGTTGTTGGAAAAATTAAATATATATTATGTTTGAAACAAAAAATCTCACATTAAAGAAAAACAAGACAATTTAAATTTAAATTTGATTTTAAATTTAATTAAATTTAAATTTAAATAATGACAGTGTTTGAGAACAGACATGACTATTCGAACAGACATGATTGTTCCAACAGATATGACTGATTCTAACAGTCACATATTATATTATAAATACAATAACTTTTTCTTGTTGCCAATATAGAAATTTTCTTTTAACAAACAAAACTCACATCAATAGACTATTTGACATTAGAGAGAAGTATTCAGTATTCGTCTGGCTTCTGCATCATCTGCTTGGATTCAGAAGATCGATAGTTGTATCCTGGGACAAACTCCATTGTACCTTCAAGCAGTGAAAAGGGGAGAAATTTTTGTCTAAGGACATTGTAATTACTGCAAGCCTCTATCAATCAAGTCAATTATTCAATTCTTTTATTTTTTTCTGTTTATTATATCTATATATCCTATTGTTGTTGTATAACATATATATATATATATATATAAACTTGTTGAAGTCACTATTCTGAGAAGTTTGTTCTAACAATAATCTTAGATAGAAATTTCTTTTATTTTCTTTGTTTAGTATATAATACTTTGTTGTTGACATTGTGGTTTAATATATCATACGTCAATGGTATTTGATTTGAAATATATTAGTGTTAATATATATACGTCAGTGCCCAGTGCTCAGTATATATTCACATTGTGTCATTCAGGTTTATATATATATAATATATTAGTGGTGCGGTGAGCGTGGAGAGTGGTGTGGTGTTTGATTAAAATTATATATATATATATATTAGTTCTCAGTATTGAAGATTGTTGCATTCAGTTACATATATATTTATATTTATCAATGCAGTGTTGTATTCCGGTGTATATATATATATATATCAGTGTAGTGTTTCGGGTATATATATATATCAGAACAATAATTTGAGTATATATTAGTGCTGTTACATTCTGGTATTTATATATATCAGTGCAGTAATAAATATCAGTATTGTTGCATTCAGGTATATTGCAATAATTTGAGTTTTGTTTATATATATATATAGATATATATATTGTTTACTGTTTATTGGATTTGTATATATATTGTTTGAGACTGTATTGAATTCAAGTTAGAATATATATATAACTTGTTACTGCAATCTGATTAATTTTGTTTTAAATTTGTTGTTTGTAATATATTACTTTCAAGGAAATTGTTGATTAGTGTTCTAATTTTTTTTTAAGTAGAAAGTATTTTTGCTTTTGCTATGAACATATGGCATCACAAGCAGTGAATAATGTCTCCAAGGACTGTATGCCAGAAAACTTTAAAGGTTTAGACTTTAAACGATGGCAACAGAATATGCTTTTCTATTTAACAACCACGAATCTGACACACATTGTGAATGAGGAAATTCCGAAAACGGATGAAGATCCAGTGTCAAAGGAAACTATGTTAACCATAGAAGCCTGGAAACAATCTGACTTTTTGTGTAGAAATTATATTCTTAACAGGCTTAATGACTCCTTATATGACATATATTCCTTTTTCAAAACAGCCAAGGATGTGTGGGATTTACTTGAGAAGCAATATAAAACCGAAGATGCTGGGTCAAAGAAGTTTGTTATCAGTAAATTTTTCAAGTATAACATGGTCGACTCCAAAACTGTCATCAAACAAGTTGAAGAAATTCAAGTTCTGATCCATGAATTACTGGCAGAAGGTTGTACTATCAATGAAAACTTACAAGTTGGAGCAATCACAGAAAAATTGCCTCCCTCTTGGAATGATTTTAAGATATATTTGAAGCATAAACGTCGAGAAATGACAATGGAAGACTTGATATTAAGGCTTCGAGTTGAAGAAGACCATCGAAAAGGAGACAAGGCTGCTGAAATACCAGAGATTGATGCTAAGATCAATATTGTTGAAGGAACCTCTTTCAAGCCAAAATTTCAGAAGAAGAAAAACAAAATTGTTGCTAAGAAGGCAAATCCTCATGCTCCAAAGGTACACAATTTTAAGAAGATTAAGGGTAGTTGTTGGGTATGTGGCAAGGTTGGTCATAAGGCACAAGTTTGTAGATTTTGTAAGGACCAAAATTCTAGTCAAAATGTAACCAGCAATACAACCAACAATCAAGCCAATGTTGTTGAAAAGGATGTGGATTTGGTTGCTATAATTTCTGAAGTGAATATGGTCACAAATGTCAAAGGATGGTGGATTGATACAAGAGCCGCAAGACACATTTGTGCTTATCGAAATTTGTTTTCAGATTTCAAGGAAATTACCGGTGAAGAAAAGCTTTACACGGGCAACTCATCAACTTCAGTGGTTCAAGACAAGGGGACTGTCATGTTAAAACTCACATCTGGAAAAATAGTTACCCTTTTAGATGTTTTATATGTTCCTGATATTAGGAGGAATCTTGTGTCTAGTCCTATGCTTAGTGAGAAAGGATTCAAGCTTGTATTCAAATCCGATAAATTTGTATTGACCAAGTTAGGAATGTATATTGGAAAAGGGTACTTGGCTGATGGAATGTTTAAACTAAATGTAATAGTTACTAATGCTATTAATAAAATAAATAATGCTTCTGTTTATATTGTTTGTATGTTTGATATATGACATACTAAATCAGGACATATTAACAATAGGTCTATTTATAGAATGGTAAATTTAGGTTTATTACCAAAATTTGATATTGATTTAAAACATAAATGTGAAATATGTTCTAAGGCAAAATTTGCTAGGCAAAGTTTTAAAACAATTCAAGAAAGGTCAAATGAATTGCTTGACTTAATTCATAGTGATCTTTGTGATTTTAAGTCCATACCAACAAGAGGTGGGAAAAATTATTACATCACTTTTATTGATGATTGCAGTAAGTACTGTTATGTGTACTTGATTAATAGTAGGGATGAAGCCTTGAATATGTTTAAGACATATAAGGTAGAAGTTGAAAATCAAGTGAACAAAAAGATAAAAATAATAAGAACCAATAGAGGTGGAGAATATGAATCCACCGCCTTTGCTGAATTCTGTACAATAAATGAAATTATTCATCAAACAACTGCACCATATACTCCACAACAAAATGGAGTAGCAGAAAGAAAGAATAGAACTTTTAAAAATACGATTAATTCCATGTTGATTAATTCAGGATTACCACATAGTTTTTGGGGAGAGGCATTACTTACTGCAAATCACATATTAAACAAAATTCCATTTAAAAGACTAATATGTCACCTTATCAAGTTTGGAAAGGATGTTTGTCAACTTACAAGACCCTAAAAGTGTGGAGTTGCCTAGCTAAGGTTCAGATTCCTTTGCCTAAAAGAACGAAATTAGGACCTAAAACGATTGATTGTGTTTTTATTGGTTTTGCTAAAAATAGTGCTGCATATAGATTTTTAATCATTAAATCTGAAATTCCTGATATGCATGTAAACACAATTATAGAATTTGTAAATGCTGAGTTCTTTGAAGGAATTTTCCCTTATAAAGAATTGAGGTCTGGTTCATCAAATAAAAGACCACGTGATGAAAATCTAGATGAACCTTCCACTTCAAAAGTTCAAAAGAATATCTTGGAACCTAGAAGAGGAAAGAGGACAAAAATTTCAAAAGATTTTGGACCGGATTTTATGAGTTTCTTGACTAAAGCTGAACCACAAACATACAAAGAAGCCATGTCTTCACCAGAAACTCCTTTTTGGAAAGAAGTTATAAATAGTGAAGTTAAATCCATTTTGCAAAATCATACATGGGAATTGGTAAACTTACCACCTGGAAGTAAACCAATAGGTTATAAATGGATTTTTAAAAGGAAGCTTAAAGCTGATGGGACAATTGATAAATATAAAGCATGATTAGTGGCTAAAGGATATTGACAAAAATAAGGAATAGATTATTCCGATACCTATTCTCCGGTGTCAAGAATAACATCAATTGGGATGTTAATTTCTATTGTTGCCTTACACAATATGAAAATACATCAAATGGATGTAAAGACAGCTTTTTTGAAGGGAGAATTAGATGAAGAAATATACATGGAACAACCAAAAGGCTTCGTGGTTGAAGGTCAAGAAAATAAAGTCTGTAGACTTGTTAAGTCTTTATATGGACTTAAACAAGCTCCAAAACAATGACATGAAAAATTTGATCATACAATGCTAACACATAGATTTAAAATAAATGAATGTGATAAGTGTGTTTATGTCAAGAATATGAAAAATTCTTGCGTAATAGTATGCTTGTATGTAGATGACATGCTGATAATGGGTACTAGTAAGGATGTCATAAATTCAACAAAAAAGATGTTGAGTTCAAATTTTGATATGAAAGACTTGGGTCAAGCCGATATCATTTTAGGAATTCAGATCAAAAGAAATAATGACGGGTATATTCTTACTCAAACTCATTATGTTGAAAAAATATTAAGAAGGTTTAATCAATTTGATTGTAAACCTGTTGTGACACCTTTTGATGCAAATTGTAAATTAAAGAAAAATACTGGAAATGCAATTTCTCAATTAGAATACTCACAAATAATTGGCAGTCTAATGTATCTAATGAATTCTACTAGACCCGACATTGCTTATTCAGTAAGCAGACTTAGTAGATATACAAGTAGCCCTGAACGTGATCATTGGGAAGCATTGATCAGAGTATTAAGGGATTTAAAATATACCTCAGATTATGGACTACATTATACAAAATATCCACCGGTTTTAGAAGGGTATAGCGATGCAAATTGGATCTCTAATAGCATAGAATCCAAGTCAACTAGTGGATATGTTTTTACATTAGGAGAAGCTGCAATCTCATGGAAATCTTCAAAATAGATGTGTATAGCATGATCTACAATGGAATCAAAATTTATAGTACTAGATAAAGCTGCTGAAGAAGCAGAATGGTTAAGAAATTTTCTTAAAGATATTCCAGTTTGGCTTAAACCGGTGACAGCGATATGTATACATTGTGATAACCTAGTAGCTCAAGCTAGAGCAAAGAATAGTGTATATAATGGCAAGTCAAGACATATTAGGCGTAGATATAATACTATTAAGCAATTGCTCTCAAATGGAGTGATTACCATTTAATATGTAAGGTCAAATTGTGGATCCTTTAACAAAAGGCCTACCGAGAGAGCAAATTAAGCTTACATCAAGGGGAATGGGCTTAAAGCCAATCTAATAAGTTGAATCTGGTGGAAACCTAACCTAGTGAATTGGAAATCTCATGGTCTAGGTTCAATAGGCAAACTAATTGGGTAACAACTTAACAAATAAGACACATAAAATTAACTCATTCGTATGATGGATGATGTGTTTATAAAAGAAGAAAGATTAGGATATGCTCTGCATTTAATGACTTTAAAAATGTCACCAATATGATAGTAAATGTGGGGTCGCATTTATGAGAATGAGAAAATTGGCTAAATTCTCTAAAGCTATCATGAAAATCAGGATCTGTTCAGGATCAAAATAAACAAAACCGTATGAACTATTAAATACAGTTAGTGTTGTGTATGAGACTTATTACCTTGATTTACTACAAGAAAGTGAACATTTCAAGATCATTATATCTACTACGCCACTAAGTAGATTCGATATACTCTCATTATGGTAAGTTCAAGTTCAAAAGACACTTCTTTTAATATACAACACTACTATTACTCTCCAATGCATTTGCATATCATATCATTAAAATGGTATTTATTTGAAGAAAGAGATTCTTGTTTCAAATGTGGGGTATTGTTGGAAAAATTAAATATATATTATGTTTGAAACAAAAAATCTCACATTAAAGAAAAACAAGACAGTTTAAATTTAAATTTGATTTTAAATTTAATTAAATTTAAATTTAAATAATGGCAGTGTTTGAGAACAGACATGACTATTCGAACAGACATAACTATTCCAACAGAGATGACTGTTCTAACAGTCACATATTATATTATAAATACAATAACTTTTTCTGTTGCCAATATAGAAATTTTCTTTTAACAAACAAAACTCACATCAATATACTATTTGACATTGGAGAGAAGTATTCAGTATTCGTCTGGCTTCTGCATCATCTGCTTAGATTCAGAAGATCGATAGTTGTATCCTGGGGCAGACTCCATTGGACCTTCAAGTAGTGGGAATGGGAGAAATTTCTGTCTAAGGACATTGCAATTACTGCAAGCCTCTATCAATCAAGTCAGTTATTCAATTCATTTATTTTTTCTGTTTATTATATATACATAGATCCTATTGTTGTTGTATAACATATATATATATATATATAAATTTGTTGAAGTCACTATTCTGAGAAGTTTGTTCTAACAATAGTAACCTAAAATCAAGAGTTTAGTTTGTGTAATCTCATGAAGGAAGATACAGTGAGTTCTATAACTTAAAAAAAGTTAGTTGTAGCATTCACAATGAGTGGTGAGGGTAAGACTTTGAGTTCCAGGTGCGTTTGACTTAAAAACTAGGCAAAATTATCCCTTCACAATCTCTTGAAGGTGGAAGCCAAAGCTGAAGGAGTTGCTAACAAGGCTCGAGCATAACTAGGATGAGTAATACCATTTCATAGAGCTTCAGGGTTCGAACTTAGGTGGGCAACTCAGTAGGAGTAGGCATAAGACCATGTCCTGAAGCTTTAAGGCTAGAACTTAAGTGGACACACTCTAGCATGGGTTAGTAAGACTATTGAAAATGTTTGTAGGTCGGAAAATTGATTTTTTCTAATTGATTGTTTAGCTAGACAAGGTCTCTTGTGTAATAATTTTGGTATTGATATAAATGACCCATCAATATATTGTTCGCTTTGGCCCAATGACCTCATGGTTTTGCTTTCGAGACTTCAGGCTCAAAACATGTAATGATGGGTAAAGGCTTATAGTCCTATTTAAACCATATCTAGTAGCCGTTTGAGAGCGATGTGGAACTTCCAATCACAACAAGTATCATGAATTTATTATGCATTTCATAGATGCATACATTTTGGTTAAAATATTAATTATTATTATTATTTTTTGAGATACCATATACAGTGTTGACAATTCGAGTCTAGGTTGTTGTCAAACTAAATGACTATTTTTTACCACAAGAAACCACATTGAGTGATGATGAAATATTAAGTAGTTCAACCTAGTAATATTGGATTAAATGTAACAATTAAAATTGGTTAAGTTAATGAATGTAAAATAATGCTTTTAAGTTAATAAGTGTTCATAATTACATGTTTGTAAATGATTGAATTGATTAAATGTCAAAGTTAGTATAATTTTTAAAATTGGTATTTAACTCTGTTAATTGGTGAAGTTGATTGTGGACGACTACATTGAAGTTGTATTGCACTTTAACAAATACAATGGGGTTCAAATCAATTTTGTTAGTGTTTAAAAAGATCTATTCACCCCCTCTAGTTTGTCCTAGCTATAACATAAGACCCAACAATTAGTGCCTTAGGTAGAGGTAACTGTTGTGAATGTGGAATTCTGAATGTATAATTGACCTTACTGCTAATGATATTAAGTTTTTTTTTTTTTTTTATAAGTTTTTTTTTTCCAGAAAGGTAGGATTATAAATTGCCAAGCCATTCCTCATTCAAGGAATGCTGTGGCACATACCTTGGTTTCTCTTGCTTTTTCCTTTACGGAGGACCTTATTGTTAGAAAAATAAATTAAGTAATCTGTATCAAATACTTAATAATTAAATGAAATTATAAAAAAATAAATAAATAAAGAATGAAAAGAACCGGATGATAGAAGCTTGTAAATTTAATGCAATGTTCTAAGACAGAAATTTGGCACCTCTTCTTTGTGCTTTGAAGGTCTGTTGATGTCTGTCTTCCCAGGACTCGATTGTCAATAATCAGGTTTCGCAGGACTTGAAGCAGATTCTGGCAAACTGAAATTTTTAATATATAGGAACAGAAGAAGAAGGAAAAATCAAGTGTCTTTTGACTAAATTTGGGATTGATCTTTATAGAAGAAATTGTGTCTATTCAAAAAGACACATACATTGTTTTTAACAGTTTTTTGTTCAGCCAAAATTCAAATTCGATTTTTTCAAATTCAAACATAAAATTCAAATGATACTGAATCAAATTAAAAAAATTAATTGTGACATAAGATAACTCTTTAAATCAAAGACCAATGCCCCAATGGCCCCAAGGTCCAAGGCCAATCTTTAATTTATTTATGAGTCAAAGCTATATCCAATTTAAGCCTAAGTTTTATTATTTATTTTGTCCATTCTTTAAGTCTTAAAAGTTACCACTTTATTTCTCAAAAAAAAAAAAGTTACCACTTTATAAATAAACAATTCCCACTCTATTTTTCCAATATGGGACTTATTTCCATTCAAACATTATTTTTTTCTAACAGTTATAACAATTGATATTTAGAAAGCATAATCAAATGGTCGTATGCGGATAATTTCATTATTGACCAAATAAAAAAGATTACTTTTATTAACCCAAAATAAAAGTAATTCATTTCTTGCTCAACGAAATCTTCACTCGTTTCCTGTCTATTTTGATTCTATGACAATATTTGACATTGAAGTAAGTGAATATTTCACAGACGTGAAATGTCCATGTACATAAAATATTTTGAGGACTCAAAACAAGTTAAAAGCCACTGCAAATTTTGTTTAGGTCAAAAACAAACTTACATTGTTTCTTGATTTTTTTTTTTAATAATTTTCACTATATTATATTATTTGATCTTAGAAAAATCCTTACTATGTGATTTTCCCCATGAAAATTGCTTTCATTAATTGATAAAAAGTGAAAATTTTTGTAAGTGTTTTGATAAAGATTTAGAATTATAAAATGAATTTATTAATGGTTGCAAAATTAATAACATTCACCTTTATTTAAACAAAAAGCAAAGGTAAAGTCAATGTAATGTTTATTGGTTCTTATTTAAAAGAGAAATTACGAAAAAAAAAATCTTGAAATTCAACCAAATTTAAAACTAATTATATAAATTCAGAAGCGCATGTAACTTAAAAAATATATATATATATATATATCAGAAGTACGTAAAATTCTTTTATTGCAAATTATACAAAGGGCTTCTTTTTGTTTTTAAATCTTAGAAACGTCATTATCAATTTCCTACATTTGAAAACCATAAGCATACAACCCTAAAGACTAACCAAATTTAGGACTACCAACAAAACACAAATACATAAGAACAATCCTTAACGGAGGAATAAGCTAGGAAGGCCAAAATTGAAGGGGAAAATCGATTTTAATATGAATACGAAAATGTAGATTTTAAAAATTTTTCCTAATAAAAATATATTTGATCGATACTAGTAATAACAATTAAACAATTAAATTAATAAAATTGAATCATACCTTACATAAAGATTGAATTAATCCCTTTTAATTCGTAGATTTTTTACTACTCGATTTTTCTTACTATGATTCTTCACAAAAGAAACTATGTATGAGCACAATCTTAAAAAATCAACTCACGAAATCTTTACGTAAAAGAAAATTACGTAGAAAAGAAATAATTTTTTTTTTTATTTCTTTTGAGATAGGACAATATAATGTTTTAAATTAAAGAAAATTTTTTGTTCAATAAGGCAAAAAATCTCTCTATTGTTATCAATATAAAATATTCTTTTATAATGATAAGTTAGGGTTTTTTAATTTAACAAGAAATCCAATTTCCTTTTTAAATTAAAAGAATTAGTTCCTATCCAATAAGTAATCAAATTTCTCATTGACTTCCAACTCTTTACTTTTAATTTAATATGGAATTCAATTTCTATTAAACTAAAATTCCTTTAATTTAATTTAATTTAATTTAATATGGAATCCAATTCCAATTAAATTAAATTACTATTTTCATTAATTAATTAAATGATTTTTCATTAAATTAAATTATTCTAAATCATTATTAATTTAATGACACAATTTAGAATTAAGCTCATGACCTCTACAGATAATTAAATAATTAACAATTAATTAAATAATTATAAATATTTAAGTAATTCGTAAACGTGTTCACAAAATTTATATGTTACACTAATAATTAGACAATCTAATTATATTCTTTTGGTTATTTCTTTATGTGGTTATGAGCTAGTAAGGGACCAAATGGACCTACAATTTTAGTTTTAATATTATCGAAATTATTAATTAAACTTTTTAATTAATAATTCATTATTATTATCTTTAGAGTCACTTTACTAAAAATTTAAAGTTGCGCTTTCAAAATTGTAAATGTTTTATATAATCTGAATTTTCAATTTCTATTAATTTAATTATTATATATGGTTCGATTTTCCACGAGTAGTTCATATTTAGAGATAGGTCATTAAAGTTCGTTATACCTCTCTAATTATATCTTATTATATTAAGTATCATCGATTCTTCAATGAACAATATACCATAATAAATTATGAATTTTTCTTTTCGTTTACTCATAAACAGAAAGTCGAACGCTCTTATTGTTCAAAACCTAAATTAACACTTAAGGAAACTACTTATTTACATCTTGCAAGAAGAAGTAAATTCGATTATTGTGTAAAATGTTCCTAGTCACTTATTAAATCATATCTCTAAAGTACGAAGTTTATTGACCGTAAATCTATAACAATCTCATATACGTAAATAAAAAGATATGACTCAACAAATAAGAGTCTATAAAATACTCAAGATTAAGAACAATCTATATATGATAATCTAGTAGATAAATATAAATTTTTTGTTTAACAGATATTGATAAGAAATTCATTTTTATCGGGGTCCAGTCTTATATAATCTCTATTATATAAGGTGCTTCTATTTTCATGTCATCATATGAACGATCCCGGATAAGATCATTGTATCAATTACAAAATGGAATGTAGCTATAAATTTACCATAAACAAAGTACATAGTTTTGTTTGTTTTTCATGAACTTTTTAAATTACTGATCTTAAACTAATTCTCTTGTATATAACACTCATATATTTAATTTGAAATTACATAAGTAATCATAGATGTTATATGATATTCGTATGAAATAGTTACTTCACAAATACACATAAATTGAATAAAATAAATATAATTTATTTATTATTTATTTTAAACATTTATAAATTATAAGCTCTTAAGGTACAAAACTGTAACAATCTCATATTTGTTCTAAAGCAAATGAGACATATCTTGTAATCTTAGACCCTTTAGTGACCTTTAAAAACTTTTGGCCATTAAGGCTTTTATAAACTTATCAACATAACTGTCCTGTGAAGTTATCTTCATCATCGACACATCTCCTTTATGTACTATCTTTTTAATAAGATGATACTTTCTTTCTATATGTTTCTCACGCTTGTGGCCTTTTGGTTCTTTAGAATTAGCCACTGTACCATTATTATTACAATAAAGTGTGATAGGCTTATCTATATTTGGAACAACTTCCAAATCTATCAAGAGCTTATGGAGTCAAACCGCTTCTTTAACTGCTTCACAAGCTGCTACGTATTTAGCTTTCATAGTGGAGTCAACAATGTAAGATTGCTTAACACTTCTCTAAACTATGACTCCACCACCAAGGGTGAACACTGATCTAGATGTGGATTTCCTTAAATGCTTATCCAACTGAAAATCAGAATCTATGTATTTATTGGAATCAAATTCCCATCAAAATACGTAAGTATATAGTTTCTCATTCTTCGAAGAAACTTGAGAATATGTTTTATTGCCACCAAATGATCCAATCATGGATTAGACTGATAACGCCTAACTATTCCCACTAAATATCGTATATTCAATCTCATACATGGCAAAACATATATGAGACTGTCTACCATGAAAGCATAGAGAATCTGTCTCATATTCTCAAGCTCTTGAAATGTTTTAGGATATTATTCCTTAAACAAATGAATTTTATACTAAAAAGGTAATAACCTTTTCTTGGAATTTTGTAATATAAACCATACAATGATTTTATCAATATACGATGCTTGAGATAATATTCACAGTTTATTCTTGCGATCTTGCATGATTTGGATGCGAAGAACACAGTTAACCTCTCTCAAATGTTTCATTTGAAATTGGCTAACAAATCAGCTTTTTACATTAGATAATGCTCCTACATCATTCCCAATTATAAGGATATTGTTAACATAAAGTATGAGGTAAACCACTTTCTTATTGATGATAGTCTCCCATACACAACATTCATCAATATTCTATTCAAAGCCATAACACTTGAGCAAAGTATCAAATCTAATATTTTAAGATCAAAAAGCTTGCTTACTAAAAATAGACCTTCACAACTTGCAAACCTTTTACTCTTGACCTTGAGTTACGAATTCCTCTAATTGCACGATATAGATACTTTCATTAAGATTGCAATTCAAGAATGTAGTCTTGACATCTATTTGTCATATCTCGTAGTCATGACATGCAACTATGGATAAAAGAATGTGAATGGACTTAAGCGTGACTACTGGCAAGAAATTTTCTTCATAGTCAACTTTCTTCTCTTGAGTATAACCTTTTGCCACTAGCCTAGCTTTAAAGGTCTCTACCTTCTCATCCACTCATCTCTTCCTCTTGTAGATCTATGTGTAACCTGTAAGTTTTACCAGCTCTGGTTGATCCATAAGCTTCCAGATTAAGTTTGAGTACATTGATTCCATCTTAATATTCATAGTTTCAAGTCATTCCTCCTTATCAGAGTTATCTAATGCATCTCTATATGTCAATAGATTTTCTACTATGTTATTAGAGATGATAACTTGTGCCTCCCCAAAATTATGTAGCAAACAGGTTATCTCACAACTTTTCCACTACAACGAGGTGGCGGATCACTCTGAGAGAAATCTATTTGATGTTCAGACGTTGTTTTAACTATATTGTTATCAACAACTGTTATTGATTGGGTATTAGACAGACCAGACAATAACTTTTCAAGTATATTTTTACTTCAAGTTTTGTAATCTTTCATATAATTATCTTCAAAAAAATGTAGCGTTTGTCAATACAAACACTTTGTCTTATTGAAGATTATAAGAAATTCCACCTTTAGTTTTTTTGGGGTAATCAACAAATAGGCACACCTTTGAATATGGTTCCAATGTTTCCTAGTCTTGTTCTTCAGCGCATGTGCTGGAAACCCCCATGTGTGAAAATATCACAAACTAGTTTTGTGATCATTCACAACTCTAAAGACATCTTATGAACAAAATTGGAAAATACTATATTCAAGATAAACACCACAGTCTATAATGTATTTCCCTAGAAGAAATTAGGTAATAGTAAGAAACTAATAATAGATCTCATTATATCTTGTGAGTTCCGATTTATGCTCCTTATAACACCATTCTATTGAGGAGTTTTAGAAGATGTGAGTTGAACAATCTCAATCAAGTAATCCTTGAACTCTATATTGAGGTACTCATCTCCACGATCTGATTATAAAGTTTTCAATGATCTACCTAATTAGTCTTTAACTTTAGCTAGAAACTCATAGAACCTTTCAAAAGTTTCAAGCTTCTATTGCATTAGGTAAACATACTCAAATTTAGAATAATCATCAATAAAAGTGATGACGTATCCATAACCACTTTTAGCTTTAACATTCATTCATTGGAGCACAAACGTTCGAATATATAAGTTTTATGGGTCGTTTGTTTTTTTTGTCTGAAGACTGAATAGTACTGCTGAAGACTAAAGACTGAATAATGATTGAAATCTGAATAACATGTTTGTTTTTTTTTTTCTTTATCTCTGAATTTGTTATAAACTTGTTTGTTTTTTAAATTTAAAATTGTCTGAAAACTAGTAAGTTGACATTTATACCCTTCATATTATTTGTTGTTATGTAATTTTAATTAATTTAATACAAACATTTAAAAATAAATAATTTAATAAATTGTAAAATATTTTTTATGTACATATTAATAATGTTTTATTAATAATTAAAATATGATTAAAAAAATAATAGTATTAACCATATTTATATTTAAATATATTAATATATTTAAGAAAACAACTAAAAAAATGAATGTTTAAATTGTAAATTAAAATATATTAGTTCAATTCTAAGACAATTTGAGATGAGATGTATTTATGTTTTACTTGTCAAATATATTTTTTATAAGTATTAAGGAAAAAAAAATGAAAATTTGAGTAATATAAAGTTAGAATAAATTTGAAATTATGTTATTTTGAGGAGGATAGATTTGGAATAAAAACTTTTAAATGTCATTAAGTGATTTGCAATTAGTGAAAGTTAAAAATTGTTACTTAATTTTTTCAGTTGTTTTTTGGTAGTTTTAAGTGGTTTGACCACTTAAAAAAACAAACGAAAATATCTTAATAGATTTAATTCAGCACTATTAAGTGTTAAGTGGAAAAAATAAACGGTCCTTGAATTGTTCTTTGCCTCTAAAACCTTTTGTCTTCAAAAGGTCTCTTGGTCATTTTACCTTCTAAATAAGATCGTAAACATGATAAATAAGATAGGTATCATCATTAGGAGAAATCTTTTGTTGCTTTGATTTAGGTTTTTCAATTTAAAAAAATTCAACATTGAGTAATGAATTACATGTTAACAGCCTCAACATGTATATGTTGTTTTTAATATTCCAGAATAAATATTCAAACCATTTCTAGAAATAATAACTTTTTTATTACTGAAAGAAATTAAATATTGATGTTCCTTAAGTTTAAAAACATAATCATATTTCTACTAAAACATTGTTCAAAACAATCAAACAAGCATTAGAAAATTGAAGTTGAACTTCTCTCACTGCTCTAACTGACACGACATTCCCAGTGTCAACTTATATGGTGAATTTGTTCATAACATAGTTCATTTGAAATGTATGAAACTCTTCAAAAAAAAACCTTTAGTATCATGTTTACTTGGCTAGGCAAATTGATTACCTCACTATGAGTTACGATTGTGTTAAAGTCATTATATTTAAGACATGCTCTCAAACTAATGTACCCTCTTTCATCTTAGTAGTCATTACATCACAAACCATTTCGTGTCGCTGCTGCTCAAAAGGTTGCCCAAATATCCCCTACAATAACTCCAACATCTAATATGCTGTCGTCATTGACTCATGCTTCTTAATAAGCATGTTGGACATTCCTGCTAATAGATAGTAGTAGGTCTTATCATTAGTCTTAACCTAATTTTGATAGGGTTCGCGTACAACACGCATAGCATTTGTCAGTGGTTTAGGAGGACATTCCTTCGTCAAGATAAACTTTAGGTCCTCGCAGACCATAATGGCATTCAAGTTATTTTAACATAATTATCCTTGTTTAATTTATCAGTGACAAGTAAAGTAATGAGAGGTAACGTTATTGCTAAATAAAATAATAATAAAACATTTTATTCAAATTGCATTCATATAATATCATAAGTTTTAGCATAAAATTAAACGTGGCATGTTACACGAATAATAAATTAAAAAAGACCTTAAAAATAATTACTATACCACGATAATCTAATATGTCACAAATAAATGTCACCTTAGGGTAGATCAAATATTTATATATTAGATTGAGAAAATATCAGTCGAATGATATAACAAAATAACTCTTATTCCTATATTATCTGACTACCGTTTATTTCGATCAAAAAATAAACTTATTGATTAATTAATTATTTTATAAGTGCAACCCATCATTTCAGATCTCTTAAACTTAACTTGAGAATTGCCAACCTTAGGTGGGTCAATCCCAAAATACATCCAGAAATCCTATCTTTTAAGAAATCAACCTTGATATTGACCTAAATTGACACCACTCTTAGGGGGATGAAAAACAAAGTCGTTTCAAAGCATCATTCAAATCTCACAATGTTGAACTAACGATGGAGACCATGGAATATATTATCATATATCCCTCTCTCACTTATTATTTTAGGTTTAGAATTTTCTACTTATTATTCCTAGTCATCATCTTAGATTATTAACTGCTAAGAAGTATAATATAAGTTAATAGGAATTAGTGTGTTACTAGAATCATCATCTTTGTAACGGCGAGCCCCTCCTAGGCGGTGAACGGTCGACTAGTCCCGTTACCCGGCGTCGACCGTGCCAGTCTTCTAGCAGGTATTGTAGGATCCTCTTGCTTCCCTTTGTTGGGCCTCGGCCCATGCCTCTCCAACCATTCGAACCCATGCATTAAGGGTTTAAGTGCAAATAGGAAGCATGACTGGTATGAACTGAGCTAGTGGACCCGACCCGGATTCCTACTAATAAATCCAGCGATTCTGCTAAGCACACCATGAGAACCTTCGAAAGCCCAACTAATAAAGCCTAAAAGGATATCGTGGAGTGAATTCATAACTACTAATAAGTTTTAAAACATGTGTCTGAAATTATTATCATAAATCATAAATATATAAGAGTTTGAAACATGCAACTATCCATAAAAAGTGTTACAACATATGTTCATAAATCCGAAAATATATGAATTACATGATAAAATTTAATTTGCGAATTTTACAAAAACGAATTATATTGCGTCGTCGATTGGGACCCACCTAGACTGCATGTGGCATTTTGGTACTTGGATCTCCTACACCTGCACTTGGGAAAGTTTTTGGAATAAAAACATAAAAATATTGTGAACTAAGAAGCCTAGTGAGTGTGGATATGTTTATTAAAATTACCTCCCAAAAGTGTTTTGAAATTAATATTATTTCTAAAAAGGTTTTGAGTTTTTATAATATCTCTATATATTTCAAAAGCTTGTTTTAAAAGTTGAGATGTTTAATTTTTCTAAAATTATTTTCTTTCTAAAATCTGTTTTAATGGTATGCCAGCTGTTCTAAAAAGCTCTAATGGCCACCCAAGAAAAGTTAAAATCAGAAAGACGGTCGGACTAGCTCCGCTCAGTGTAGGGGGTCACGTGACATAAAGGTTAGCATCACTCACCGTGACAAAACTGTAAAGACATCTTATATGCACACATGAAGAAACTATCATTGCTCATCGTGTGTCGAGAAATACCCCACGAGTGTAGAGGGCGACAGACATAACAGAGTCAATCCCCTCGATGTTAGCTGGACTAACTCTCCCAATACTATGTCATACACCGTGAAGTATACCGATCAAGTCTAAAACTAAAAGGTCATATTATAAATACTCGAGCTGTCCACTAGGTTTGAAAACCTTTTTTTTTTCTATAAGTGAAAGCTATTACTTTATCATGTTATAAAAATAAATATTATATAATCCATACCATATAAATAAATAAGTCATCTATTTTCATGCTAGAATATAAAACAATTTAAATGAAAAGAATATTTTTGCTAAATAAATTAAAGGTATTTAAAATAATTTCATACTCACAGCTCGTTACCCAGATCACTTTACTTCTACCTTCAGCGACCTCCTCCTTTAGCTTGTTGCTCCACGTACACTTAGTCATAAAAAAATTTCCAATTTAGCTCGTAGGTAACTTAGATTAGCTCTATCTTACCTACCTTACTTGAGCTTCACTGACCTACTCAGCTCGAGCTGCGAGCTCTAACTCGTTACTAACTCTACCAACGCGAGCTCCTATTTCAATCAGCTTGGCTTGGATTAAGGGCATTTCCTCTTTCTATGACCTCACTCAACTCACCTATTATAGCAAGTTGCTGTCTTCTTAGAGCTCAGTTTGATTCACAGCCTTACTCAGCTTGCTCCCTGCGAGCTTCAGGTCAGCTTGACTAGCGCTTAAGGGATCACAGGTATTTACCCAACTCGCATCTAGCGAGTTCCCCGCGTATCTCGTATACTCAGACATTTACACCTCTCCGAGCTCAATAATTCCTCAATCATAAATTCAGCAACACATCACCAGCATTTGTACAACTTGACCTCAAACACCACAGACACATATCCAACAACATAACACCTCAAATCAATTTATTTCCTTAGCTACATTACTTACTAGCTTTCTTCAGCCTTCAGTCTTGTTCTCCAACTCACAAGTTGCTTCACTATCACCCGATCTACAGACAGAAACCTCAATGAATTTCAAATGCAACCCAGGCTGTATCTTAACAGCTTTTCTACCAAAAATAACACCATCAACAACCAAATCTTGCTTATTAGATCTATCTTTCACCTTCCTTCAACTTGGTCTCCTCTTTAGAACGATAGAGATCTGGCCTTGATCAGCGACGACAGCTTCTTCTTTCCTTGCCGACAGCTCTCCTTCTCTCTCTCTCTCTCTCTCTCTCTCTCTCTCTCTGTGTCTCTTATTTCCTCACTCGGTCTTTCTCTCTTTCATCGACTCACGCCACACATACACACCTACTTATAGGCGTGGGTTAAGCTCGTTTTTCACCCTTAAATTTCATTAAAATTATCATTTTACTAGATTCTGGAGAATTCTCTCAAAATATCTGAAAATTTTCTCTTAAATCCCTAAACTTTTATAATTTTAAATTTATTCCACGTACTCCTTAAAATTCCACAAATATTACATTTTTGCTACTAAATACATAAAAATCCCTTTATTTATTTCACCGAAGGGCATATTTGTACATTTCATTATTCTGTACATATGTACAATAATATCCTCAGGAGAGAGTATTATAATCCTATTAACACCTAATAAATTACTGGATTTTAAACTTTTAAAAATCTAATTTATTCTAAAAGATATAATCTAGATAACCTAAACTCTTAATTATGAAAATTAGATTTAATGTGAGATATCCACATTATAAGCCAATTATGAAGTATATTATTTTTAAGTATATTAAAAAAAATTACTTCTAAATGGCTTTATTAATCTAAATATATTAAACTCTGTAAATAAACTAGATTAGTAATAATGTAAATGACCCAATTTTAACTTTTAAAATTTAATCCATATTATGAGCTAATTATGTGAAATATTTCTTTTTAATCACATTAAAACTATATTACTAATTGGTTTACTAATCTAAATAAATTAAACATTTTAATTAAATTAGATTAGAAATAATGTAAATTACCCAATTTTAACTCTTAAAATCTAATCACATTATGAATTACCAATTATTGAAATATATTTATTTTAATCACATTAAAAGTAATAATATATTTCTAATTTGTGAGCTTAGGATTTTCAACTAAAATCCTTACAAATTATGAAATTAGTATTCTATATATTGTTATCTCTATTTTAACTAATAAACTATTTAATTGGAAAAAGAAATAATAATACATATATGTATTTCATGTTATAATGCAATGAGTAGACACTCTCTTTTCTATATGACATATTTTGATACATGATCATGTTATCAATAAATCATTCAATCATTGCATGATAAATAATTTAAATAAACAATATGTGATTGACCAGATTCCTTGACTTTAACAATCTGAAACTAATTTTAAAAATTACAAAATTTATTCTAGGCATTTCTTAGTCTACAATTATAGTATTCAAGATCTTGATGAGCTCTCCTTGGCTTTAACAATTTGAAACTAATTTTAAAAATTACAAAATTTATTCTAGGCATTCCTTAGTCTTCAATTATAGTATCCAAGATCTTGATGAGCTCTCTTGGGCTTATAATTAAATCTAATTTACTTATCAAAAACCTCCATCAAATAGATTAGGCTAGAAGTCAATTTCTTGATTTTTTAAGTTTATAAAAAATTATCCAAAACGAATGGATAATTTTTAGCAATTTTACGATTGAAAAAGGAAACCTAAAACTTTGAGAATACGAGAATCGGACCGATTTGGGGCTATTCGGAAACAGTCCATATGGCAGTAGTTTTTTGCCTATCGAGTGGCAGCAGCCACGTGCCACCTGGTGCACGTAGGCTGCTGCACTTGTTCTGCAGCACACAAGTATAATCAGTGTTTCTAAATACGGTCGTATATATGCTGATATGGTCGTATCAGCTCTAAAACGTACAGATATGCATGTATATCGCCTGTATATATATTTTTTCGTATAACGCATACTGGTACGATCGTATACGGCCGTACCGTACGCGTACGCTTGTATATGACATTATACGACAAGGGCAAAATGGGAAAAAAATTACATAAAATCACTGCCACCCTAAAACTCTCCCATTTTCTCTCCCAAATCCCGATCGACTGCATCCCTTTCAAACCCTCTCTTTACCGACTCCAAAGCTTCTCTTTCCGGCGAGTTGGCCACCAAAGCTTCCATTTCCGGCGAACGAAGCTCCTACTTCCAGCGATGGCGTGACACAGACTGATGAAGGAATGGAAAAGAAGAAGAGAAAATGGTTGAGAGAGAAGTAATTGGAGAGGAGAAAAGCTAATCATAGAGTAAGAGAAATGGGTGATAACTTTTTTGATGTTTGAAAATTGAAACCGATGAAGAAAGGGGTGAGAGTCTCGTCTTTTTTGTAAACTGAAACTGATGAAGACAGCTAGCATTTACATGGATGGATGACCCCTCGTTTTTGGTGTTTTAATATACTAAATTTTTTATAACATTTTCTTAGTATTATATTCTATGAATTTACTATATTATCTTACGAAAAATCAAAATTAATTTTTTATTTATTTAATATAATTAAGTAAACATTAAAATCTAAAAAAAATTAAAAATTAAGTAAAATAAAAAATAAATATTTATTTAATACAAAATAAATATTAAAAAATTTTAAAAATGTAAATAAATAGTGTTTTTAAAAAATAAATATTAAAAATTTAGTTTTTTTTTTAAATATTTACCGTATATGCATGCCGTATAATGCATATAGGCGTACCGTACCGTACCAAAACGGGGTGTTCGTACCGTACCGTACCACATATTTATGAACTTTGTATATAATCTGCATGCCTCCAGGACATCCATCACATGCCTCAACCCATCAATTTTTATTTGGTCGGTGCCAATTTAACTGGTTCGAAACCAATTCATCAACTGCGGCAGCCTACACAAACGCAACCACCAGCCTATCAATCACAGCATACCAGCGTACATCAATGCACCAGCCATGCGCTCCAAGCTGGTTCAAAAAACAGATTTTTGCGCACAACAAATTTATTCAAAAACCAGTTCTTCATGCACTGCTGTCCAGAATTGTCCACTTGCTGTTATTGGGCTGTTCAAAACAACCGCACCAATTTTTGAACCAAATCTATCCAGCCACAACACTTGTTGCTCTTGAATTTGATCTACCGATCACATCACATAGCCCTCTCAACCTGTTCAAAACCAGTCCAGTTTACTGTCTAATTTCAATGCTCATGTCAAACGCTCGTTGCTTCAATGTCAATGCTTGTAAGCACAAACTTGTCGCACATTTCATGCATGCCACAAGCTGTTTCATATAGAACCAATTCTGTTTCAATAGCATTTTTAATTATATGCAAAATCAAAACAAAATTTTAACCCATTGCACATCAATCTTCAAAAAATTGAAGCCCTATTGAATTTACAACGAGAACTAAAGGCCACATATGACTTACAAATTTAATCAAATTAAATCAATCAAAGAATCAATCAATTAACGAACAATCCATGCAAATTCCATTCATCAACATGAATAATGAATAAATAAAAATATGTATATTATTATATAATTAGTGTCTACTCTATGACGTAAAAGGAATCATAATCAAAAGGAAATTCAATCATTATTGAATCAATTATTAAATTAGCGAAGTGAGGTTCTGATACTAATTGAAGGAAAAAATTAATTTTAATATGAATGCAGAAACATGGATTTCAAAAATTTTTCTAAACAAAAACATGTCTAATCAATGTTAATAATAATAATTCAATAATTAAATTAATAAGATCGAATTTTACCTTGCATGAAGATTGAAATAATCCTTTTTTATTTGCAGATTATTTACTATCCGATCTTCCTTATTATGATTCTTCACCAAAAAAAAAAAAAAAAACTGTCCATGGGCACAATCTCAAACAATTAAATTATAAAATTTTTTCATAAAAAAAATTATGTACAAATAAATAATAATAATTTTCTTAATTTATTTTGAGATGAGGCAATATAGTGTTTTAAATTAATGAAAATTTTTTGCTCAAGAAGTCAAAAAATCTCTCTTGTTACCAATATAAAAGACTCTTATAATGGTAAGCTAGGATTTTTTAATTTAACTAAAATCCAATTTATATTTTAAGTTGAAAGACTTAGTTCTTATTTAATATGAAATCAAATTCTTTATTAGCTTGGAACTTTTTACTTTTAATTTAATATGGAATCTAATTCGTATTAAATTAAAACTTCTTTTTAATTTATTTTAATATAGAATCCAATTTCAATTAAATTAAATTACTATTTTCATTAATTAATTAAATGATTTTTCATTAAATTAAATGATTTTAAATCATTATTAATTTAATGACACCATTTAGAATTAAACCCATGACCTTTACAAATAATTAAATAATTATAAATATTTAAACAATCAAATTATTTAAATAATTCGTGAACATGTCTACAAAATTTATATGTGACACTAATAATTGGACAACCTAATTATATGCTTACCGTTGCTTGTTTATGTGGTTACGAGCCAGCAAGAAGATCAAATGAATACACAATTTGAGCTTCAATAATATCATAATTATTAAGTAAACTCTTTGATTAATAATTCGTTATTATTATCCTTAGAATTACTCCATTAAAAATTTAAAGTTGCACTATTAAAATTATAGATGTTTTATACAATCTGAATTTTCAATGTCCATCAATTTAACCATTTTATATGGTTCGATTCTCCACGAGTAGTTCATAATTAGAGTTAGGTCATTAAAGTCTTTTCTATCTCTCTAATTATATCTTATTCCATTAAATATCATTGATTATTCAATAAACAATATATTCATAATAAATTGTGAATTTATATTTCTGTTTACTCATAAACAAAAAGTTGAGTGCTCTTATTTTTCGAGATCGGAATCAACACTTAAGAAAACTACTCATCTACTTCTCGCAAGAAGTAGATTCCACTATTATAAAATGTTCTCAGTCACTTATTAAATCGCATCTTTAAAGTACGAAACTGATTGACTGTAAATCTATAATAGTTTCACCCAAATAAATTAAAAGATATAACTTAATAAATAGAAGATTATAAAATACTTAGGATTAAGATCAATCCATATATGATCATCTAGTAGATGAATATAAATTTCTTTATTTAACAGATATTAATAAAAAATTCATTTTTATCGTAGTCCAATTCTATATAATCTTTATTATATAAGATGCATTTATTTTTATGTCACCACATGAACGATCATGGATAAAATTAGCGTATCAAATACAAAATAAATTACAGCTATAAATTTACCACAAACAAAATACCCAACTTTATTTGCTTTCTATAGACCATTTAGATTATTAATCTTAAACTAAATCTTCTTTTATATAACACTTATATATTTAGTTTGAGACTACATAAGTAATCATATGTGTTACTTGATATTTATATGAAGTAATTATTTTACTAAGACACATAAATTAAATAAAATAAACATTATTTGTTTATTATTTTTTTTAAATGTTTACAAATTATAAGCTTTTAAAGCATAAAACCTGAACAAAAAGAACATCAGGCGAGTCCTAATTAAAGGACTTGGCCAGGAGACATTAAATCCAACCAACCACCGACTATCTAAAACATAGATATAATAAAGAAATAGACAAACTAAAATATAGTAGTATCCAAAATAAGCTATACAATATACCCTCCTTGACCCAAAAAGAGCCATTGAAGAAGAAATTCTTGAAATCAAGATTAGGCATCTTGGATGGGAAACCGTCCTTACAACAATCCGATCTGCATCCTAGACTTGAAGCATCCGTTAAAGAACCAAGAGACCAAGATTGTAACGCTAAAGCCATCAGCATTCCAAAAGCATCTTCGTCGCCAGCTATAAGGATGCTAACAATTACTAGTTTTCAATCATCACTTACAAAACAACCCTACCAAAACAGATAAGGTTTTTAGAATTGGATCCAGTTAAAAATTGAAATTAGCCCTAAAAACTCCCAAAATCAACCAAAAAATGTAAGAGAAACCAAAAAAAGAAAGGAAAACGATGATGATCGAAGAAAAGGGAAATAAAAAAAGGCCGACACCAACTTGGATCGAACCTAAAGGCTACTTTTACGGGACTTTCTCTCACTAAAGAGAGAGACTGTTTTCTCTCTTTTGTGTGAGAGCTCTTGAGAAGACTTATTGATGTTCCGTCACTTATACAAAGGGCTTGAGATTCGAAGTTGGCTTCTGATTTCCTACTCATCATTTGTTGTGAGTAAACAATCCTAGCTTGGAATTCAAGGGCCACCCTCGCTCACATAACGCTTGTTCTCAGTTTTGGAATAAATTATCGATTAAAAATATTTAACTCTATATTTAATCTAAAATATATTAAAATCTAAAATATTTCAAAATTTGGATATATTCAATCTACATTTACGTGGATTTCGAATTTAAAAATATTTATGCAGATTTGTATGAAATTAATTTAAATTTAAGTATATTTAATTCAGATTTTTATGACATATATTAAAATTTAGATGTATTAAAAGAGTTATCGTCTTCACAAATTTTACTTAGATGATGAAATTATCAAATTCGAATTGGTTCTAAAGTGAAATTTATTAATAAAACAAATTTTGTCCTTCTTGTACAAATTTTATTGGATTGCATAAAGAATTTAGAATTCTAACAAAATTTATAGAAAATCTATGAAATTTGTAAATTCCATCTAAATTTATAATTAAAAAAAAAAAATCTAACTTCAATAAGCTCCGTTGAATACACCTAATTTTAACAAATTTTCACATTTAAGTTTTTATCTCATGTGTAATATTTAAGAAAAATGGTAAATTTGATTAAAAATATTTTTTAAT
Organism: Dimocarpus longan; assembly: GCA_022984855.1. Taxonomy (NCBI): domain Eukaryota; kingdom Viridiplantae; phylum Streptophyta; class Magnoliopsida; order Sapindales; family Sapindaceae; genus Dimocarpus; species Dimocarpus longan. The sequence continues at coordinate 20,184,265 of CM041015.1, read as the reverse complement.
AAAAAAAATCTAAAAGGAATAATCGATGGGGACAAAAGCAGCAAACACGTCTTGTTTTCATTCAATCAAAAAACGACTAAAATTAATAAAAAAACGATTAAATTTTCGTTTGGATAAAAAAGAATAACTACTGCTACTAATAATAATAATAAAACACTTTTTGAGGTCAAAAAATGAATTTTAATATTATTTTGGACCCTCTAGATATTTTCCATATATAAAATATATATTCGATTTAATTATAAATAGCAAAATCATTTTACTAGTTTTGCTTGGATTTTGTGTCTGTACAATAAAAACCCTAATTAGCACACCTCCTCTTTCCTATTTTCCCATCCCCAAAATCCCAAACCCTAATTTCGTATCTCTCTCTCTCTCTCTATCTTTGATGGCGACGGCACGAGAAGAGAGCGGTTTCGGAACGGGAGGGAAGTTCAGGAAGCGGCCGTTCAAGAGGACGACGCAAGCCACGCCCTACGATCGCCCCTCCACCGCTCTCCGAAACCACCACCCTCCCAATCTCAATGTCAATAACAACAATGGTTGGCTTTCCAAATTGGTTGATCCCGCGCAGAAGCTCATCATTTCTGGCGCTCACCGTCTCTTCGGTTCCGTTTTCCGAAAGCGCTTGCCGCCGCCGCCGCCGCAACCAGGTCCCTATTTTCTGTTTCATTTCGAAGTTGTTGTTTTCGTGGTGCTTTGATTTTCTTGTTTCCTCGTGTGACGTGGTCTGGCTACTGTTAATTATCTGCAAAATTTGTTGTCTTTAGTCTCTGATTGTGAAGTTAGGGTTTCCTTTTTTTTATTTTTATTTTTTTGTTGTGTGCTCTTGTGATTTATAATTGTTATCTGACTGGTTATAAGCATGAGAAAAGGAATTGAATTTATGTATTAAATGGGTCCCCTGTTTGAAACATTAAATTTTCAGATGTGGAATTTTTGTTTATATAATGAGTTGGTATTGATTACATTTTTCATTTCTGAAATGCTGTGAGGAACTCCTAGTTGTTTTTGCCGTGGTGGTGCTATGTTTCGGAATGAGTTCATTCTGCTTTTAATTACTTGTACTTGAAGAAGGATGTTGGTAATTTGTTTTATTGATTTGTTATATCGAAAGTTTCAAGGTTGTAGCAATAAGATTTGCCCATTGTTCAGAGGATGTTTATGGAATGTGGGCTTTTTCTTAATAATATTAGTGACGTTTGGACATATTGTGGTCATAAATTGTTGAAATGCTTGCCCTTGTTTGATTTAGTGCTATTAAACTTTGTTTTTATTGTAAATTAAATGAAATTATCTGAATGATCTTACTCACTTTTGAATTCTTTGTTTTGGACAGAAGCTAACCATGAAGCACAAGAGATCAATCAGGAAATTGTCTCCACTGTGAGTTTCGATACTTACTACGTTTTTTTTTTTTTTTTTTAATTTTTACTTATTTTTGTAAACTGCCTTCACACACCTACTCCTGCCCCTCTCAAGCTCCTTTTAGTAGAAAAGAGTTCTACTTGATTGAAAACTTTTTCAGCATTATAAATATGCTGATGTCAAGCAGTCAGTCTAGTTGTACTTACAATAACTATTGCCTGAGTATCTTTAGGATGCCAAGTTTGTGCTGGTATAAAGTGTAAAGTTCTATGGTTTAGAATCCTTGGTTTGGTCAATTTGAGCTTTCACTTTTTATTTTTCAGTAATAACAACTTCAGTAAAAAACTCATTTTGTTTAATGTTGTCAGCCACAAGCTCCAAATGTGCTGATGTCAACTAGTTAGCCTAGTTATATATATATGATAACTATCAAGGAAGCATTTCTAGGCTTCCTAGGTTTTTTAAAATATTCTAAACAACAGTTGGGGAAGCATACAACTCCATTACTTGGATTTGTTTTTCTAGCGGAAGGTGCTTGAATTTTGGCTTTCTTCTGGTAAATTAGTTGTCATTTATTACAGTCATGTGTGTGTGTGTGTATATATATATTTCCTTCAGAACAATTTTTTCTTTCTTTTTCTTGGGGTTTGGATCATGTTTTGTGTTGTTGCTATGTTTATGTATTCTGATCAATTGGGTTGATGCGTGTTCTGTTGTATGCAAATGTGCCACAAAGGTTCATCCTGGTGTTCAAGGAGCCATTAACAGTGATGATGATCCTTATGATACTTCTGATAGAGGGCTTACTGAACTGGAGCAAATTTTGAAGCAGAAGACCTTTACAAGGCAAGTCATTGTAGCAATGATATGAGATGACTTTAAATGGAAAATTCTGTGTTAAATTACTCTACCTTCCATCATTGAAACTTCAGATCTTGTATATTTGCTGTTAATATTACCATGGGGTCTTGGCTTATGGCCACTGCCTACTTGCTTAAAGTTTATATATTAAATATATACGTAATATGTCTAACTTAGAATGAATGTATAGCCTCTCTTTCATAATCTTTATTTGATGGCCATTTTTGTGTTTCTGTCTTTCACCCCTCTCTAAACTCTTTAACAACTCACTAACGAAAAAAGGAGAGCCAAAAAGTAGAGTTAAAGTTTAGTCATAGGGTTAAGTTAATACCATTATGTGATGACTTTAACCTGGGATGCTATAGTGTGTAGTTAAGATATGTATATGAATTGTTGTGGATGATCATTGTTTACTTTTTCATACCTGATTGACTTATTACGTAAATTTGGTGATTTATTAATTAGAAAAAGAAAGTTTAAGCTGCCCCCATCTTACTAATTTATGATAATCTTACTTTTTGCTAAATCATGTTTATTTTAAACATGTTTTTTTATTGTTTACTTCAATGCCAAAGTAAATGAAAGTTGATTGATCCGCAGATCTGAGATTGATCGATTGACTGCCCTTTTGCATTCAAGAACCAAAGATATACCTGTTGGGAATGATGAGCAGAAGAGGCCTGAAATGATCCCCTCAACATCATTGGTGTCTCATGACAGAAAGGAGGCATCTTTAAGTACTCCAATAAAAGAAAATGGCTGTGGGAACCAACACATTTCAATACCAGTTGTGAGTTCAAGGGTAGGAATGCTTAGTCCATATTGTTTTTTACTTCTACTTTACATAGTTACTAGTGGTATGTCGTGGTTGTGCTGATTCTTATCCTGTAGAACCTTTCTTTCTCATTTGGGTAACTTGTTTGCAGGCCCTTGATGAGGATGTTGCTTCACCTGCAGAACTTGCAAAAGCGTTCATGGACAGTAGGCCTTCTAAAGTATCCCCAACAACGCTAGGATTGCGCAGTCAGGTATTCGGGGAAGAGTCAACTTTGATGAGCAACAGACCATTTTCTGCAGCATCACCCGGTATGTCGCTTGTCCCTAGATCTTCTGGCCAAGTTGGATTTGCTGAAAATGGCTTTGTGACTCCAAGATCTCGAGGCAGAACTGCAATATACAATATGGCTCGAACACCTTATTCCAGATTTACCTCAACTGCTGCCCTCAAGGTTCGAATGCTGGGGCAATGTATACGTTCCAAAATCTAATGTCCTTAGTTCTTACATATTTAAGTTCTTTTTGCGTTTTCCAGGGTGCTGGGTCGTCATTTGATTCTGTTGCTTTACCACCATCATCATCTCATAGCACCTTCGAGAAAAACAGTCTTAGTGGATCTAAACGAGGGGTACAGGCACTGAAAATATTTTACTGATTTTTTTGAGTTGATGGTTCATCCTTAATATCACCGATTGACTTTCTTACTTTCTTATGCAGACTCAAAAACGCAGGAGTTCAGTCCTAGAAGGTGATATAGGTTCAGTTGGTCCTATTCGCAGGATTCGTCAAAAACCTAACCTTTTAACTTCTAAAACCTCAACCTTGGGAACTTCTGGAAGTCTTTTGTCTATCCGTGGGACTGGTGTTTCTGATGCTGCTCAACAACTTTCATCCTCGATGCAGAAGCCGCTTTTATCTGGTGAAAATAAAGACAGCAATATTCCTAACACGAGTTATGCCGTGGTTCCATCAAAGTCTAGTGAGATGGCTTCAAAAATATTGCAGCAAATTGATAAGTTGGTCTCGCCAAGAGAGAAATCACCTATGCATTTATCACTATCTATGCTACATGGACCAGCCCTTAAGAGCCTGGAGAATGTTGATTCATCAATGTTACTGGAGAATGTTCAGGACAGTAATAAGATGGATAGTTTGGCACATAACTCATTGCCTGATGCAAGAGATTCCACATCCCAAAAGCGGGACAAAGTGGAAGAAAATGGTCCAACTAAGTTCATTTCTTCTTTTGACAAGTTAGTTCCTGCTATGAATGGTGCAGATACTGCTGAGAATAATAAGGATGATGTGGCTGGTATCAAAACTGCTGATTCAGCTCTAAAAAACTCCAATACTTATTCCTTTCCACAAAAGAAACATGCTTTCCAGATGAGTGCACATGAGGTATGCCTTGTTTTATCTCATGTTTGTGACTGTTGGCAGTTGTGTTGGCTCCTTTTTTTGGTCTTCTGCCTTCTTAATATATCTAGTTGTTAGTTTTAATGTTTTCGCACTTCATAATCAGAAATCCTCTCTTGTAATAAATCAAACTGATTACTTTGAGCCTTGATTTAGTGCTGAGGCTTGAAGCTAATCTTGTCCACTTTTTCAGGCACACAACCAACTTCCCCACCCTAACTCTCCACCCACTTATATCTCCAATTCCATTTTTCATATATCTTCGATTCCAGTTTTCTGTAAAGTAGCCAATTACCTGATGATGAAGCCAAGCTATTATGTGGCTTAGGCATAAATTGATGTCTGACATTGTAGAAAGAATATACCCATCCTTTAAGCTCATGGATATTGTAGACTGTTGGAGTTGGGTATTATGTTAGTAAAGGAAATATGTATATTATCTGCGTCATTGTTTTGTCCATTATGTTTTGATAATATCCTTTCTTTTTTATAGGATTATCTGGAGCTGGATGATGATGACTATTCTAATGGAGCGGTACCTATTCCGTTGGTTGAAGATAGAGAAAAGCTGGGTGCTGGGACAGATAATAAGAAGACTGCTGCTGCTGAGGCCACTAGACTGAAGGAGCCTTTGGCTCTTTCTGATGTTAGCCCCCCTAGTTTTCCACCAAGTAAAACAACCAATCTGGGAACTGACTGTGGACCTATGTTTTCTGAAAAGAGCTCCATGTTTGGCTTCCCAGCTGCACCTTCCGCCAGTATTATTCCCCAGCCAGCTGTAGTAGCCATTGCATCAACTGTGACTTCTAATAATGCTGTTAATGCTTCCCCCATATTTAACTTTGGAGGGAAAGATACTTCACCGAAGGAATCAAATGACGTTTCCTCAACATTTAACACTAGCCCTACAAATGTTGATAAGATACCCCAGCTTACTGGTGTGCCCTCAACGTCTGTAGTTAGTGAACTTCCGGCTGTAAAGTTTGGTGCTTGTTTTGATCCAAAACCAGGAACTTCAACCAGGTCAGTAAACATTTTAGCATAGCTTAGAAAATTAAGATCTTACAAAATGTTTAATAGGTTCTTTGATAATTCATATTATAAATATAATATTTTCTCAAGTACCATTAGGGCTCTGTAGATATCATCTCCATTCTTAGTTTTTTGTTTTCCTTTCGACTTTCAAGTTAAGAAGACAAACAATCAAATGAGGAGAAAAGAAAGAAGGGAAGGTTATGGAACTCTTGGTCATTTGTTCTGTTAGACAACTAGAAGATACAGTGATGGGGAAGTGTTTGGAATTTATGTTTAATAGATCTTGAATGGTACCTTTTGACAAAATTTGTATTAGTTACCTCAGTTGTCATCCGCACAAGAATTTGCTAAAATCAAGACAAGCTGCTTTCTGGATTTTAATTTAAAGGATGCTAATTTAATTGCAAGTGCCGATAAGAATTTTAAGTTAGCACAAGAGTGGGTTGGATGTGGCTATATTCTTAGTCACAGTCCTAGCTCAATTGAAGCAGGAAAACACAGCAGCCCTGTTCTTTTATATTTATAACAGGATTTTCTTATATTCCCTAACACTTAAATATATATATTTTAAATATATTTATGTTTAACACCCATGTATATGATAATATATTTTAAATATATTTATGTTTAATGCCCATGTATATGATTCCATTTAGTTCATTTTGATTTTGAACAAAGTTTTAGAAAAATTCAATATTTTTATCTTCCCCAAGAAGGTTACTTTTATATGTTAAATATGGGTTTAAGAATTAGTTAAAGGACGGACAGAATAAAGGTAATTAATTTGAAACCAACATGGCAATGTAAATCTGCTATTGATGAAAATTAATGCCTTGACTTTAGGATGTTGCTTTATGACTCATCTCCATGTTAGCCATCAATACCTGTATCATTGCATGGTAGTCATGACCAAAATCATGTGAGCTGTTAACCTCCTAAGTGTATCTTCAAAACCAGACATATTACACTTCTTAATGTGACATATATACTGTAATGCTTATCTGCTCATGAAAATTTTTGAATGTATATTCTAAGAGTTCAGGGTACATATTTCCTGATTGTAGCATGATATTGATAAGCAGATGCATGAGCATCAATAAACATTCCTTTTATATTAAAACAATTTGCTGAATATGCTGTGACCTGGTTTTATTTTGTGTTTCAGCAAATATGCACTCAATTTTACTCGTGCAATGATTGATTTGTGACATTTTTATGTTATTCTGACCTTAGAATTTGGTTTAGTGGTTGACCGAAGTCCCTGATCTTTTATGTAGCAAAAATCCATGAATTGTTACATATACGTCTTGTTATGCAGTATGTACATGATATAACAGGTTTGAATTCAGAAAATGAGGTGTCTTGTTGATGTAGATCCATGACATGATGGTGAAAGCAGAAATCATGGGATGCATTAATAATGTGATAAATGAGATGACAATTATGTTAGTGGGTACTAGCTAGTGTGGTTCTTAAGGTCTTATTGTTGCATAAGAGGTCTTGGATCAAGGTGGGTGAGGAGGGATTTGGTTTATGATTGTTGGAAGTTTTTCCTTTGTTAAAATATATGTTATATGGTGATTGCTAGTATTACATCTGCGGTGATATCTCTGTTGATGATGGTGCATAGTCCAACATATGAGGATGTACTGGTTTGAAGTGTCTTACCCGGGAACATATTCTGACATAATATCAGTATTATTATGATATCATAGCCCTTTCATTTTTTCTCTTTTGCTGCCCTTGTAAATTATACATATCTATGCAGTCATTAAATATTGAATCCAAGTTAATTTTAGACATAACGAAATTCTGTTTAATTTAATATTTCTTCCCTGATATATGTGCAGCCCAGCATCTGTTGCTGTTGGTGCAATTGATTCCATGGTGCCTGAATCAGATAAAGCTGATAAGCAATCTACTCCAAAGGATGGAGTCATTTTTAGGAGACCTGAAACTGCGCTTCCTACAGCTGCATCTACCTCAGCATCAGCTCCTAGTATTTTCTCCTTTGGTGCCCCTGCTAATAATAGTTCAAGTCTAAATAATGGGTCCCTTGCTTCCAGCCCATCAATAGCCTCTTCCTCTGTGACACCCCTGGCTTCCCATAGTTTTACCAGTCAAAACCTGCTTAATAGCTCTACCACAGTTCTTTCCACCGTTGACAGTATTGCTGCTTCTGCAACCACAACCTCAGTTACAACCCCTTTTACCGCAGCTCCTATTTTCAAGTTCAGTTCATCTGCAATTTTATCAACCTCAGTCTCACCAGTATCAGCAACTTTTGGTGTAGAATCAACAGAAACCAAGACAAAGGATGCGAGCTTGGGTAATTCAACTGGCACCCCTAGTGTGGGTACATCTGCATTTATAAGTACACAAAGTAACTTCTTTAGTGGCACATCACCTGCCGTTGCAGGCACTGGCAGCAGCATTTTTGGTGGTACTTCATCAGCAGTCACTAGCACTGTTAGTAGCATTTCTGTTGGTGTATCTCCACCAGTTACAAGCACGGGAGGTGGTCTTTTTAGTAGTACATCTGCGACCACAAGCACTGGATCTGGAAGTAGCATTTTTGGAATCAGTGCTGGAGCCAGTTCAGCTGCTAACAGCCAGTCTCTGTTTTCCAACACTTTTGCTGCTGGTAGTGCTCAGGCATCTGGTACTGGGAATGGTGTTGTAACTTCAGCTCAGATTATATCTGGTCAACTTGGTTCATCTGCAACATCATCAGCATTTGGATTGGCTGGAAATCCAGGCTTTTCCTCTAGCAGTTCTCCATTTGGTACTTCAGTTTCTGCAGCTAAACCATTTAGTTCATCTCCTACTTTTGGATTGAACTCTTCAACCTCCTTATCAGAGGCTAATTCAATTAGCTCCGGCAGTGGCACAACACCCAGTGTTTTTGGTTCCAGTTGGCAAGCCCAAAAGAGTCCCCCCACATTGTTTGGTTCCGCATTTAGCTCTTCTTCAACTTCCGCTACATTTAGCTTTAATGCATCCACATCTTCTGCTGCTACAGACAGTGCTCCTGTATTTGGGGCATCCACTGGTGCTCCATCAAGTTCCATTTTTCCATTTACTTCTACCGCTGCAGCCACCTCATCCCAGCCTACTTTTGGTAATGCAAGTTCAGTTAACCCTTTTGGTTCAGCAACTGCAGCAGCCACCTCATCCCAGCCTACTTTTGGTAACGCAAATTCAGTAAACCCTTTTGGTTCAGCAACTGCAGCAGCCGCCTCATCCCAGCCTACTTTTGGTAATGCAAGTTCTGTTAATCCTTTTGGCTCAGCTCCAACGAACAATAATGATCAGATAAGTATGGAAGACAGCATGGCAGAGGACACTGTTCAGTCATCGACACCCACAGTTGCAGCATTTGGGCAACAATCCATCACGCCTGCTCCTAGTCCTAGCTTTGTTTTTGGCTCGACAGCTCCATCATATCCCTTCCAATTTTCCAGCCAACAGAATCTGGCCAGCTCCCAAAACCCAAATTTATTTCAGGCTTCTAACAGTTTAGATTTTAATGCCGGTGCTGCTGGAGGGAGCTTCTCTTTGGGTTCCAGTGGTGGTGACAAGGCCCACAGAAGAATTGTGAGAGTCAGCAAAGGCAAGCAGAGGAGGAAGTAACTGCATAAATACTGACAGGTAATTGAGGCCTTGGTTATGTCCGATCGGCGGACAAATAATTAATGGAATGAGTTGTTTGTCCTTCTAAACAAACACTTGTAATTGTTCTGTGCTGGCGAATGCAAGTCAGCCGCAGTGGGCTCTGCTCTGGAAATATAATGCCATTTCTGTTGAGTCCTTTACAACATGTGAGCAAATTTTATGGTTGCAATGCCTTTATGAGTTGTCACAATTTTGTCAGTCATCTTAGCAAATCTAAGAACATTTGTGATGTATTTCTAGTTCTCTTAAGGTTTTAGGCTGAGAAGTTGCACCGTTGATCATTTTCTGTAATCTGTTGTTATATGTAACATAAAAGAAATGGATATGAATTTTATTGTCGTTCTATTGGCTTTTGCATATTGAATTCCCTTTCGTTCAAGGATATCTTCATGCAGTCCTTATGCTTTTAGAAAGTACCAGTTTTATAATAGTGAATTAAAAAGCTATTCAATTTTTCTTAAAGTTTTATAAATACGTTAATTTAGTTACTATTATTAATCAACTATTGGTCAAAAGTTAATGAAGATGGGTAATTTTCATCATTTCAATAGGATATTTTAACTAAATTATATTTTAAAAACTAACCAAAAGAGTAATATTGGATTTTATAAAAATTTTATTCATATTTATACTTAGATGTGGGATATATGTTGTTGTGTTAATTATCATATTATTTTATGATTTATAAAATCCTGATAATTCATATGTTATATTATTTGGATATAGATTTGAACAAAATTTTTAAAAAACCTAGCATTACATAATCAAAAAATGATCCATTGGAGAGGTGGAAGTTGAAAAATAGGATAATTTCAATTTTCACCCTATTGTTTGATATAATCATTCATTTTTTCTCTGTAGTTTGTAGAAATCCTATTTTACCCATTCTATTAATTCTGTTAATGAAAAAAGAATCTAACATAACAATACATGAAAAGATCAAACTATCATTCAATAAAAAATAAAAAAATTAATTTTTTTTTACAAAATAAAAAAGTGGAGATCTAATTTCTAAATTAGATTAATGGATGGTGGAAATCCAATCTAAAATGTATCATATCTTGTTCTTCTTCAATAAAGAACATCCAAACAACAAGAAGAAAAAAATCAACACAACGCACACAATCAATGTATCATATCTTGTTCTTCTTCAGAGTTTTAGTTTCCCTTTTCAGACACATAATGCACATATTTTATTGAAAAAAAAAAATCAATAGAAACTCTATCATCACCAAACCCTAACACAACAACATTACACATATAAATAATAATAATAATAAATAATAAATAAAACCTCCAACACAACATCAAACATCTAAGAACAACAGACATTAATATCAACAAACACCACATCAATGAACAATTTTCTTCTTTATTTTTCATCAACAAATACCACATCAATAATAACAAAAAAGCATATTGCATTTGAAAAAAAAAATTTTTGACCCAAATTTATCATCTTCATCCTCAAAAAATTGAGAAAAAAATAACAAGAAAAAAGTTAAGAAAAAAATATAAAAACATTGGATCTCCTTTGCCGGAGACCAGGGGTCTCCAACGAAAGAGATCCAATTGCTTCCATCGTGTGGAGATCAGAATTGGTTTTCAGACGATGGAGACCAGATTGATGAAGACCGCTGGATCTCCTTCGTCGGAGACCTAACATTCTTCATTGCTCGCAGACTAGAATTGGTCTCTAGTGCAATAGAGATAAGAATTGATCTCCTCGTAATAGAGACCACTATTACTAGGAGATTAGTTTTGGTCTCTAAGCGATGGAGATCCAATGTTCTCCATGTTGACGCGTGGTTTTCGATGAAGAAGAAAATGGAAAATGAAAGAAGAAGAAGAATAAGAAGATGGAAGAAAAAGAAGAAGATGATGCAAGAAGCAAATGGATATGGCCCATCGGAAGAAAATGGAAGAAAGAGGTAAAAAAAGATGTATTTTATATCAATAAATAAATTAAGATTATTAATTTATTTATTTTTTTAAAAAAAATCTATTTTAATTTAATTAAAATTATTTATTATTATTATTATTATTTTATTTTGTTTTGATAGTTTTATCCTTTCACATGATAGTGAAACGTTAGTTTTTAACATTTAAGTTACCAATAGTGGGGGTTTTTGGACATTTTAATAAACTATAGGGGATATTAGTTATTTCTCAAATCAAAGAGGGATTTTGGCTATTTTATCAAACTAAAGTGAGGTATTTGGGATTATCCCTTGCAAGATAAAAAATAACCGATTCGTGAGATTCTTGCAAAAGCAACCTCTTTAGGATAAAAATGTCCTTAATGATAACAAAAGGAGTCGCCAGTGCCCGCCCAAATCACTCTCTTCTCACTTCCACGCCCAAATCAGCTGACTCTCTTCTACAGTGGACGTTCAAATCAATTTCCAATCTCTCTCTTTTTTCATTTGCTGGAGGAAATACAGCAACCACAGCTCACTCTCTTCTTCTCTCTGGCTGGTAAGTTTATTTGACTAGCTTTACTTGTTTTGGGTATCTGAATCTGCTATTGTGAAACTGAAGTTGCGGTTTTGAAAGTGGGTTCTGGGTGTTGGTCTATTTTTTGTGTGGTTTTGTGGGTATGATTAGAATTTGAATGTTAGATTGTATCGGTGGTTGTTTTAGTTGATTATGGACTGTTCTGTGTTTCAGTGGATGACTTGTGTGTGTTAACGGGGAATGGATTTTGGTTTAGTTATTATATTGGAATTATGAGCCTTGTTTTCCATGAAAATTTCTGGTAGTGTAGAAAGATTGAAACTTCTTTTATCAGGGTCTTTCATGTTGCGAGAGAGCATCGTATGATTTGTTTAGGATTGTAAATAGATATGTTGCCAAATAAAATGAGTGCCTGCACGAAGAGATTGGATTTCTCTCATTTTATGATGAATCTGTCATCGACATTTCTTTATTCAATCGATCTTGCTACTTTCTACCTAGTCTGATAGTGGCATTTCCCTTTTTTTTTGAAAAGTGATAGTGGCATTTCCTACTATGCCAAAAAATTATGAACACCTGGCAATGTGTTTTGTGTTTGTGTCTTTGTTAGTGAATAATGTGATGTGTTTGACTTTGCTATATGGGGTGTTTTTTGAAAATTTGTAGGACATACTACAATGACTTGCCCACATTGAGTTAGTGTTCAAACATGGTGTCATTCACCTAAATGCACATTGCTTTGGATAAATACTCACCACATTGTCAACTTAATTTGACAGGTTGAATGACATGGATGAAATTCGAATTGTAGTTCAATATGATGGTGAATGGATTCATAAGGGAGGAAAAATTATTTATGAAGGCGGGAAGGCAAAAGGAATTGTATTGTCGAAGAATTCCTCATACAAAGAATTGCACGAGAGTGTATGTCGTGCACTTGATATCAAGCCATCTGAAATTTCGATGACAATGAAGTTCAAATATATTTCGTCATGTGAGACGGTCCCACCAATTGAAGTGGTGAATGATAGTGATGTTAAATTCTTCTTCAATGAAGTTAGTGATGTTAGCACAAGAACTCCACTATGTATCACTGTGGAACGCAAATTTGACTCGACACCAGTCTTGGCAATTGGTGACGAAGACTGTGCCAAACATGATGAAGTAAAAACTGGTCTAGAGTCCATGGAGAGTCGAATACAACCCACAATGCCCAATGAAGATGCGATTAGACCCGATAACTTCCCTAAAGGCATATTTGATCATATTGGTTCTGAACCTGCACACGTGTTGACATCTCCATCAGTTACAAGCACGAGAGGTGGTGCTCCTAGTCCTAGCTTTGTTTTTGGTTTGACAGCTGCATCATATCCCTTCCCATTTTCCAGCCAACAGAATCTGGCCAGCCCCCAAAACCCATCTTTATTTCAGGCTTCTAATAGTTTAGATTTTAATGCTGGTGCTGCTGGAGGGAGCTTCTCTTTGGGTTCCGGTGGTCGAGACAAGACCCACAGAAGAATTGTGATAGTCAGCAAAGGCAAGCAGAGGAGGAAGTAACTGCATAAATACTGACAGGTAATTGAGGTCTTGGTTATATCCGGTTGGTGGACAAATAATTAATGGAATGAGTTGTTTGTCCTTCTAAACAAACACTTGTAATTGTTCTGTGCTGGCGAATGCAAGTCAGCTACAGCGGGCTCTGCTCTGGAAATATAATGCCATTTCTGTTGAGTACTTCGCAACATGTGAGCAAATTTTATGGTTGCAATGCCTTTATGAGTTGTCACAATTTTGTCAGTCATCTTTGCAAATCTGAGAACATTTGTGATATATTACTAGTTCTCTTAAGGTTTTAGGCTGAGAAGTTGCACTGTTGATCCTTTTATGTAATCTGTTGATATGTAACATAAAAGAAATATATATGAATTTTATTGTCGTTCTATTTGCTTTTGCATGTTGAATTTCCTTTTGTTCAAGGATATTTTCATTCAGTCCTTATGCGTTTAGAAAGTACCAGTTTTTTAATAATGAAACCCACAATGCCCAATGAAGATGCGATCGGGCTCGATAACTTTCTTAAAGGCATATTTGATTATATTGGTTCTGAACCTGCACACTGGTTGACATCTCCGCCAGTTACAAGCACGAGAGGTGGTCTTTTTGGTAGTACAACTGCGACCACAGGCACTGGAAGTAGCATTTTTGGAATCAGTGCTGGAGCCAGTTCAGCTGCTATCAGCCAGTCTTTGTTTTCCAACCCTTTTACTGTTGGTAGTTCTCGGGCATCTGGTACTGGGAGTGGTGTTGTAACTTCAACAACTCAGATTATACCTGTTCAATTTGGTTCATCTGCAACATCATCAGCATTTGGATTGGCTGGAAATCCAGGCTTTTCTGCTAGCAGTTCTCCATTTGGTACTCCAGCTTCTGCAGCTAAACCATTCAGTTCCGTCTCCTACTTTTGGATTGAACTTTTCAACATCCCTATCAGAGGCTAGTTCAATTAGCTCCGGCAGTGCGATTACACCCAGTGTTTTTGGTTCCAGTTGGCAAGCCCAAAAGAGGCCATCCACATTGTTTGGTTCCATATTTACCTCTTCTTCAACTCCTGCTACATTTAGCTTTAATGCATCCACATCTTCTGCTGTTTCCTGTATTTGGAGTTCCATTTTTACATTTCCTTCTACTGCTGGAGGGACCTTTTTTTTCGGTTCTGGTGGTGGTGACAAATCCCACAGAAGAATTGTTAAAGTCGGCAAAGGCAAGCAGAGGAGGACGTAACTGCTTAAATACTTACATGTAAGAAACCATAAACTCGTATTATTTGTGAACTTATGCAATATATCAAGGCATGTAATTCGCACTTGAATAAAATTAAAAAATGGTATATATAATTACAAATAATTAGAAATCTTTTAATACTAATGATAATAGGTCTGTTAAAACCTTCTGAAATTAAATATTATATATGGTTTAGAAATCTACTCCTTTTAAGATTAAATATTATATACAATTCATTTCTCTTGAGATCAAACACTATATACATCCTAAAAAAGAAGCATATTGACTACTTGAATTATTAATAGATGTGTAGTATATGGTATTATGTTACTGTACAAAATTATTTTTCTACTTCCCATCAATCTTAATAGAATGTAAACATTGAGAAATAAAATATGGTTGTCATATTGCCACTTGTCAAATTGAATTCTGCCCCTCCTTTTTATTTTTCAAAATACGCTAATTCAAAATTACTAGTATACACTAAACAATTTTTTTCTTCAATCGCACATTCCGTATTAATTCTAGTATTTATGTACATTTCTATTCGTTAACATGATGAGCCTTAATGTAAGTTAAATATTCTTGAAAATGGTTTGATGTTAGGCTTAACAAATTCTTCAAAAAAAAATTAAAAAAAAGAAAAAGTTTATTACTCATGAAAATTATAGGGAAGAAGTACACAACAAACATGACACTTTTTTTTTTTTGAAAAATACAGAAACCAAGTATTTCGACTTAATGAATTTGATCTAAGATATTGCTACATGAAGCTATGAACAAAGACTAGACTTCCAAATGAGAAGCCAAGACCTTTAAGAAACAAATCTAGTGAAATAAATGATGAAACATTCATGGCGGACATACTTATTCTGAATATTGTGATTCTCTTTTGGCTTTTGATGATAAAAGAGCTTAAATACAGTCTTTGCAAGATTATAAATTTAGTCTACAATATAAACGAAGCTTGGTTAAGAGTTTTAAATTGAACATGATATAAATGCATGCAAATGAAAAGACTGATATTTCTAAGAGCATTTCCAATGGGTCAATAGATTGCGAAAAAATTGAAATCCATAAAGGATAGATAGATAGATAGATATGGACTCAAAGTATGCTTCTCCAATACAGTTGTTTGGATTTACTATGCGGTTGAATTGGCAAAAAAAAAAAAAAATCAACACTGTCAACATGACCCTCTATTTTCATATGGTCTCTCGGACAGTCAACTTAGTAAATGAAAATCCATTATGGCACAATATTAAAAGAAAATGAAATTTTGAGTGGCAAAAGTAAAACAGATGACCTACTTTCTGCTACAGTTTCCATTGTTTTTCTCATTCGAAAAAACACAGGAACCTCTAGCTCTTGTTTTCATTTTCTATGTATTTACTGGTATGTATTTTTTCTTAAAAACAACTATATCCATTTTTTTTCTTTTAAGGTTTGAAGAACAGAACATGTTATTTGTGTGTTATGTTCATCCAATCTCTTAATTTGAGTGATTTCAATCCAATGTATTTTTCTTATTCATGTTATGGTACTGTCATTGGTTTGTCTTTTTTCTTATTCATGAGCAGTCAAGTGTTAATCATGTGGTAATGGTAATTTTGTTGAATTTTTTGCAACTGGTTAGTGTAGCTACTATTAATTATTCACCTTTAATCTTCTCTTAAAATGAATGTTTGTGTAGAACCCTAGGTTTTATTTGTGTGAAAAATAATTTTTTTGGTAAATAGTATTTTCGGATGAATAATATCCGTGAATAGTGACTTTTCGGAAAACATACCTCGAAAACCAAAAGTCTCGAAATAGGAATTAGAATTATTAGAAATTGAAACGGATAAAAAATGAGTTCATTCGAATAAGTTTTAAGCGATCTGACATTAATTGACGAAAATATCCTTTTTGAGAAATAATGGGTATTAGTGATTTAACACCCATTCAAATTTTTTTAAAGCATGAGATTGAGGGGTTTTATACCTAATTAGAATATCTCATGTTCAATTTGATGATAGGAAGATCATGAAATATTTTTGAAATTTATTTGAGTGTGAATGATAATTAATTATATTAAGGGCAAAATAGTCATTTCAAGCTCAAATAATACATGGAATTGGGTGAGCACTACATGGAAAGAACTTGAGTAAGAAACACAATTCATATCATGCAGAAATTAACAAATAGGAGAATTACATGTCAAAATGAAATTGTAGATTTCTAAATATTAGTTGTCATGCACAAAGTGATTATTATTTCTTTAATACACAAGTTACCAATTTACCCATTAGATAGATAAATGAATGTGAGATATAATTAAGGGTATTATAGTAATTATAACTAGAGGATTTAATGGTCATTTGATGAATTAATGAGGGGCATTTTAGTCAAACCAATTTAACAATATATAAAGTGAATAGGTGACCATTCTAATGCATTTGTGGATGGCAAAAAGAAGAAGGAAGAAGAGCATAGTCACGACCACAATAGAAGGCAGAAGAGCATGAAGATTTGACTTATTTCTTGATGCCAAAGTTCTTTGATCCTCATCCAAAGGGTATTAGAGCAAATTTGGAACAAAGAAAGTAAAGATTAAGTAGTAAGTAATTGATTTTAGTGTTAATTAACATGGGATTTTCATGGGTTTTTATGGATATGTGATGATTTGATATATTTGTGGAATTTTTGATGTAATTAGAGGTTTATTATTTTGTATTTGAGCTTGAAATTGGAAGAAGACTTAATGGAGGCCGTGGAGACAAACAAACTAGTGAGGTATTCGGGTTTATGTGAATTTTTTTGAAAAATTTCAATTGCATTGCTATTAGGTATTGGATGGATTAGGGTGTAATTTTAATGTGTTTAATGATCATGAAATTGAAGAAAATATATTGGATTCATTAAGGGTGGTGTTCGGCCAAAACTAGCTTTGTTATGTGATTGAATGAATTTTTTATATTTGATGAAATTATATAAAGTTTAGCAAGGTTCTAATGTGATTTAAATCAAGAAATTATAAAGAGAATTGATGGATGAGTAAGGATGTGTGTTTCGGCCAAGGGAAGTAATTGATGTGCAAATGGTTGTTTAATTTATTGGATGAGTTTTAATGTGTTTATACATGTAATTGAGTATGTTGGAATTAAGAAATTGCAAGGAAAAGCATTATAGGAAGTTAGGGAAAGTTTATATCAAGTAAATGAATTAAAGTGTATTTGATTATTTACTTTTGATTTTGGGTGAATTGGTTATGGTTTTAAGCAATTTAGGTAATGAATCCTAAATCAATATGAGTAAATTCTAAATGAAAATCATATTATGCTAAGTGTAGGAGGAGTTCGACTAAAACAATAACATCATTATTAGTACCAGCCATGCCAAATCCACAAATTTTTTAAAGCTACAATCTCTAAAATGAGAGTAGGAAATCTTTTAAAACCATTGGTATGCGTACCATGCCAAGCTGTAGGGCAATTCTTCCAATGCCAATGCATGCAATCAAAGCTCCCAAGCATACCAAGAAATCCTCAATCCTCTCGTTCTTGTAGTAACCTTGCAATATCATCTTCACTTGGTTTTCTTAATTATTGTTCTTCAAAAACTCCTATTACAACATCATAGAAATGTTTTAGGCTTTCAATTGAGGTGTTTCTCCAATTTGAACATATTCATCAAGGAGATCGACCGCACGACTGTATACAAGCGTTCGCATAGCTGCTATCATTTTGTGTAAAGGATTTAATCCGTCTTTTCCAACTGCATCTACCTTATGTGTGAAATAAACATCATAATTTTCAATTGCTTATAAAATGCGTTCGAATAATTCAATGTCCATTCGAATTTGACGACGAAAATGTTCCCCTATATATTTTGACTGCTCACATTTGAAGTAGTAATTAATAATTAAATCATGACGCTCTTTTCTATCATGATGAATATAACGTCTACTGGGTGTCGAGCCCCTATGAGAGCGCTTTTTACCAATCAACATTGTTGAAACTATTACTGGAACATGGATTGTAATAGTTTGAACCATGTCATGAGTTATCTTTGTATATATTAAGTTATCCTCTTCTAAAGGTTCATCGAATATCTGTTTGGTCATTGAAAGTGAATCATTGCTCAATGACGAATTATCAGATTTAGATTCAAAACTTGATGAAGACACTTGCTTTGTAATTATACCTATAAAAAAATATTATGAAAAATATAATCTTTTATATAGATACAACAACAAGATATGAACTTAACTAAAAATAAAACCAAATCATAATAAAGTATTGCATAAACAAAATTCTGTGCAAAAAACAGGCACATGGTGGCAAAAAAATTCTATCAGTAAATTAGTAATTTTGTCAAACAGGTGGTATGCAATTTCATTCGTATATATTAACTGGTATTATATTTATATGATTCATGAAAAATAACTCAACACAATAGAAGAGAAATTGATGAAAATATAAGAAAAAAATCAATCTAATTAAATATAATCAAATAACAAATATTGATTTCATTAACACATTTTTGAAAAAAAAAATAGAGAAATACCATGCAAATAAGGGTTTAATAATGAAATTAAAATAATGAAACATAATATAAGACTTACAAGATGAGTTTAATTGGATCAAAATGTGAGGATCTGAACAGAAATCTAGTGGGAGAGAGAGATTTGTATAGAGTTTAATTGGTTTATTTTCTGTTAAGGGTTGTTTTTTTTTTTTTTTTGTTAAGTTTGTAATTTAAAAAAAAAAATTACATATCATCAAAATATGAATTTTGAATGAAAGCATTGGAGAACATTTTATAATTTCATTGTCTATCAATTGTTATTTATTGTCATATAGAAAGCAATTATTTGAATATTAATGACATGACAATGGATTATGAAAAATAATTTATATTTGCATTGGAGATGCTCTGAGTGCTATTTTTGGTACTTTATTAGGTTTTTAATATTGAGTAAAAATAAGTTTAATTTTACTTAAATAAAAAAGTTTAAGTTTTTTTTAATACCACTTACATCTTACCATGTATTATTGAAGTCTAAAAAACGACGACGACGACGATAATAATAATATACCAAAACTGGACCGGGAGCCCCACACCATACACACCACAGAGCATGGATTCGGACTCTCCCCACAGGGACAGCCTTTCCTCACGACCTGAATAGATACCATCGTGGCCATGCTCAATACCAAGTATGGATGGGGACCGTAGTCATGGATCGTAGCATCTAATGTGCAGGATCCTCACTTAAGGCAAGCACAAAGCATACTTAGATCATGACAGACTGAGTTTTATTATAGGTTGTAGTTAGATATTATCTCAAAGATTTGAACAATTTAGAAGGCCATGTTTGAAGTAAAACACTCTGAATTTTATTTGATTTTATACCTCCCAAAGGAGTCTGAACACTTACATATTTATAACAGGAGAGAAAATAGAACAAAACAAACAGCTTTGTAGTGTGGTCGACATATAGGGCCATTACAGGCAGATAACAGTAGACAGTCAAAAGTAATACAGTAATAGTACATGATTAGAAAACGACAAACAAACTTTCGGTGCATTATGGTAGGGTCGTCACAGGGCTCAAGGAGAAAAAGTGAGGATACAGTTGGCATGGTCTTCGTCGTCTGAATTGAGAGCTCCACATATGCGATAAGGAAAATCAGCATCATGATCCATGGGGTCCTGAGAATCTTGTAAAGGTTCGGTGTCTTGGAATAGATGTCAGCTGAGTGACGGATCACGAGGAACATTTGGCAGTATGAATAATTCAGTTGGTAGGGCACGGTTTGCATCATAGAGAAAGTTGAAGAGCGCAGCTCGTCTGGAAGGATAGAGAGCATCAAAATCGAACAAAGTGTCTCATTCATAACTTTGATTGTGGGACCATGTCAGATGTCTGTGAGAGTTGTGATAGTAGAGACGATGAAGAATCCATATGCATGTGCCTTCACGAGCCATTTCTGGAGAGAGTTTCCAGATATTGTAATAACCCATGATGCGGGTGAGTTCATGACACCAGTAGAATAATGGGTTAAACCATTGGAGAAAAGTCCAAAGATGGGAATCTTGTTGATTAGGATCATGAAGATTTGCATATAGAGCCTGGACAGGAAAGGAGATAGCAAAATGATGGTGAATAGCAAAACACCAGAGAAACTAGAGAACTTAAGGAGAAAATTGGGAAAAAGGCTATAAAGGAAAAATGTCTAAAAAAGGCTGATGAGGATTATGAAGTTTAAAAGGATGGTGATGAAGACGGAGCTTGGAATAATAAAATAGCAGATGTGTTTTCGCAAAGTCATTGATCTATTGGATTGTAGGAGATGTGTTTGGAGGAAGAGAGTTCAAAAGCTCAAGAAGATAAGTTTCAATGATAGTGGTTGAGAGATCAGGAAGATCTGGTGGAGAAGATGAGGAGGCCATTAAAACGGAGGGGATAGTATGGTGAGATGTGAGAAGCTTGATGTGGGTAGGCCGGGATAACATATCAGCTAATATATTGGTAAAACCTTCACATGTTTAATAGTAAAATCATATCTGAAAAACCAATCTTTTAGCCGTAAAAATAAGGGAGTAAGGGGAATCTTATTATTAAAGTCTAATATCTTAGGAAAAAAAGAATTGTCCATGTGTACAGCAAAAGTAGTGGTGCGAAGATAAAAATCAAACTTCTGAATACCATACTTAACAGCAAGGATTTCTTTGTAAATGGTATGGTAATGTTTTTGAGACTCAGATAATTATCCACTTACATGCCACAATAAAATTGTATAATTAATTTAATAGTTGTTACGGATAAATAAATTTATCCTATTACTAAAGTAATCAAATCCAAATATCAATAGACAATACGATCGATTAAAAATGAAACCGCATTACAGTGAAACAGGTCATGATACTTCGACTTCCGGGTTTGGACGGAAAACCCTGGAGGGTAAAATGGTAAAATCAGTTAAAACCCTGGAGAGGGTTGGAGCCTTGGAGGAGGGTTTTGGTTTTGGAAATCATATATTTGCAAAGTCAGTCTTCTTCCTCCTCCTTCAAAAACCAATGTTGAGGAAAGCAATAGCAGTGCAGCTGCCATGGCGCACAATAGCAAGCCGCTCTTCCTCCTCCACCACTACCACTGTATCCTCCGCCGTCGATTCTTTCTTGCTCCGCTCCCTCAAAGATCACTATCAGGAAGTGGCCAAAATGAATCCTCCCCCTGTAACTCTCTCTCTCTCTCTCTCTCTCTCTCTTTCATTGTATTACGATCACACAAAATCTGATGTATGTAAGTTGGTGAAAATCACAGAAAGTGGGTCCTCCATCGCCCTTCACGATAGTAAAAGGGGCGCTGGAAAGCAGTGGACCTGTGCTCCAGAGAAGCTACGGCAATGAGCATATTTCTCTATACGTAATGCGCCTGGCTCACCCGCACGATGAAGAGGACGTCCTCGATCAGCTTTTCCTTCACGTTGAAGTCTCCAAGCCTGGACAGAACAACTCTCTGCAGTTTCTATGCGGATTGTATCCGGACGCCCTGGGGATTCACTCCGTTGCCCTCCGCCCCAACCTTCAAACTCATGCCTTTTCTCTTCTTCCCTCTAAATATAACGGCCCTCTATTCGGGTATCTTCTTTTTCTCTCTCTCTCATGAATTTGATTCTTCATACTAAATATTATTACTAGTTAGATTAGACAGACTAGAATCCATAGGAAATGCTAGTGCAGTAGACGCATCAAGTAGATATGTAGGTCCAATTCGATTTTGGTTATCCTTAGGGCAGGCTTTGACACCATCTATAGTGTAGCGCATTGCCAGCTAAATGAGTTCTCTCTATCACTAAGTCATATTGGGTGATGGTACCTCCAATGGATATATATTAGTCCTGAAGTACTCAGATGGTTTTTTTTTTTTTTTTTTAATATTTATTTTTGATTTTAGGTCCCTTTTATTTCCTTCTAAAAAAATAATTTTAGTGTGTTTTCATATTGACAAGATCGAACATCCATTTGTATATTTTTTTCTTTTTCTTTGTAATGAAGTCTATATGTTGTTGCAAATGGATTGTAGTGGCACCAAGATCCTTTAGATTTCACATTATTCTTAAGAGGCTGGGTTTTTGGTAGAGTATTGAGGAGCTGTGGTTTGACGTCTGCTGTTGTTGATTTTTAGCTTGTATGACGTAAAACTGATTCGGTTTTGAGTATCCTTAAATCAGGCTTTGGATCCCTGTGCCTAAATTTACCTAGATATTCTCTTGAACTTTATTCATTGACTAGGCCTAAAACTTGGGACGACCACCAGAATAGCTTTGTTAGCCAAGAATGTAATGTCCTGAGAAAAGGTGGTAGCATTTGATAGTTCATTGACCTCTTATGGTTCGAAACTGAAGGAATTAACAACTCTACCCGCCTGGTGTGATCAAACCCTATATGTAAACTAGAGAGGCAATATCTAATATATATGTAAGTAAACTAATAAATACTCGGGGCAGAGTAACTTGTGATATTTTACTTGAGAAATTTTTATAATTAAACAGTAACTCCACGGATCCTAGTTGCTGAACTTGATGACAAAAGAAAAACCAATAAAAAAGCCTCTAGATAGAGTGATTTCTTTTGTTGGAGGTTTCATGTTTGATTTCCTAATACTGCAACTGCCAGTGGTAAACTTGTATTATTCTCATTGTAATTTTTGTAAAATCATTTACTAGCTTGTTTTATTATGTATTAAAGGGTGAAGCTTTATGTTTAATAATTGCAAATTAACAGAGATCTGGATGAAAATATGAGGGACGAGTTTCACCGTTACATAGAGGAGCGAGGTATAAATTCAGATCTCTTTCCATTTCTTCAAGCATGGCTCTATGTGAAGGAAAATCGAAATCTGATGCGTTGGTTCAGAACAGTGGGTCAGTTCATTAATGAACAGAAGTCAGCTAAATAAGTTGCATAGCATTGGATGTGTTGTGAGGTGGTTTTATGGAAAGATGTACCTGCCATTCTTAATCGTAGCATTCTTTGTATGCATATGGTGCATTTACTGAAAGATCTTAATTGGTGTAGTACTGCATGAAAATTCAGGCACATGAAATCTTATTTCTGTAAAATGTGCTTCCTATTTTGCTGTGAATATTCTATATCTTTATGGATAAATTTTACTTTGACTAGTTAAGTATCACTTGGCAATGATGACCAAAGCATTTATCCTCTATAATTATTTTTTATTTAAATAGTGGTTATATAAATTATTCCTGTTGTTGCGAAAATCGTGTTGTATGTTGAGGAACTTTTATCTGTTTCATCTACTATGTTAATTTTTCTGATCCCCTTATCTTTCTATCAATCCAGCTTCTCTGTTGAATTTTGTATTGGTGCCTACTAAGCACCAAAGTCATCATAAGTAAAAGACTAGTCTTATGGTTTGTCATTGCTTCGATTATCCTTCTGATGGTCTGTGCAGACAAACTTTAGCCACTTAATGTCTCTGTGTGGTTTGTTAAGACTTTTTCCATAGATGGATGTTCCTACATTGGAGAAAAATATTATACTTACGTGTGGTTTGGTTTGTTGTATAATTTTCTTATCAAAAGAGTTTGTAATATCTCTCGATAAAAGAGCTCAATAGATTAGCAAGAGTAGCGAACACCGAAGTCCAAAATGTCCTTTCTACTAGTACTTGCAGTAAATTTAAACATCAAGTTATTGGAGTTGATGTTGTATGTGTCCATCTACCTTGTTAATAAATCAGTTATTCAACCTTTTGTTTAAGGTGTTAACCATTAAACAGTACAGATACACTTTTTTTTGTTTTCTTTTCAAACTTTACAATATGGACCTATTGCGAGCAAGATTCTAACACTCAAACAAGGAAAATTAAAATGCTTCGTACATTATTTGCTAGAATTTTTCTCTAAAGCTTTGCTATCTCATCTATTGTGTTCTTCTAAGTATTGTTTATTCCTTCAAAAAGGAAATTAAAACCAACAGGATCGACAAGATCGCTGCTGTTCTTTTTCTACTATAAATCATTTGGATCGACTGAGTTTCACCGAGATTCACTACGTAGAGGAAATCAACCATGATAAGAATGGGATTGAAACTAAAATAAGAAGAAAACTTCGAACAAATTACTTCAACAAAACACTACAACAACTAAGAAGGGAAAACCAATTTTTTTTAAAAAAATATAGAACTTAGTTAACCTAAACTTAAACATGGCCTCTCAATTTGTTGTGACAGCCCAGTTTATCTGGTTCCATCGCAATGCATGGGTTCATGGCAGGAAAGTGCATTTGCTGGAGGATTATAGGGTGAGGGCTGGTCTGTCTTTGTTGGATTTAGAGCAAGCAAGATCTTTCTGCTGCTCTCCTAAAAGGTTCGATTTTCCTCTTTTGTGGTCTCCTCCTTCGCGTTTGTTCTTTAAAATCGATACAGATGCAGCTGTGAGTAGAGCAAAAATGCGAGCTGGTTTGGGGATCGTCATCCGTGATCACTGGGGAAGAGTCTGTTTTGCTGCAGGTTTCTGCCTTAGACACTACACAGACGCTGCAATAGCTGAAGCGCAGGCATTTCTCAGGGGTTTTAAAGCTGCTGCAGGGCATGGTTTAACTCCCTTTTGTGTGGAAACAGATGCAAAATATGTGGCCCAATTATGCAATGGTGCTGTGGAAACAAGATTGGACATTGCTAACATTGTGTTCAACTTTTTGGATGGGTTCTTTTCCTGCTTGCTTGTTCAAGCTGGCTAACTTGGATGTAAGGGGTTTCTCCTCCCCTGATGGAGTTGGTTATTTCAATACACAGCTTTTCTTTCGAAAAAATAAATAAATAAATAAACAATACATCGAATTTCAAATCGGGCTCTATGTAACACAACACGAGAACTAGGCCTAAAACACTTCAAATAAAAGCTTATAATTTGAAGTGGGTGATTTGTGAAGAGGTGCACAAACATTATTTTTACTACTTGTAACATAGGATGGCTACATGTTGAGATTTAAAATACAAGCTTATAGTTTCTATGTAGTTTAAATTGCCAAGGCATTAGAGGAATATGATAGATGTGCTGCATGACAGGGTGTTTACAACATGCTTGTTATTCTGATTGTCAAATTAGGCGGCATCCTTGGAAGAATGATTGTGTCCACATTTGCAGTCTTTGAGTAATCATGTCATGTATTCCCCCAAGCGGCCAAATTGTTGTCCATTTGGTGCCAAGATGCTGCATTACATTATCATGACAAACAAATCCTGTGTATGGGATCAATAGTCCTCCAATATATGTCTCAGTCTTTTAAATGTGCTTTATATTCACTCTCCAAAAGCTTCCTCAAAACTTGAGTGTTTCACTATCTTCAATTGGACTTTTAGGTGTCAATTAAACTCTTCACAACAATGTGGAAATCTCGCCGCAATCCCACAAGGTAACAAAGAATTAAAAAGTATCAAAACAATATCCAATATATCTTAGATATTTTCTTTATTTTGAGGCGATTGATATTAAAAATAAAAATATCTTCGAATATTTTCAATATTTTCGATATTTTCATTAATGTTTTTATAAATTTAGAATCTCGATATTTTTACTAAAATCAATATTTAATTTCTAGAAAAACAGAAAAAAGAAAGCATAGAAAAAAGAGTTACAAACTAAACGTAATTCTTTCTCATAATTGAATAGTTAAATCCTTAAAGTTATATTATTATTATTATTATTATTATTATTATATGTAAGGTTGTTGATCAAAGTTAACTTATTATTAAAAACAAAAAAATAAAAAATAAAACAAAAAATAAAATTATGGAAAGCTAAAACAAAAATAAAAATAAACTAATAAAGGAAAAAACCGACCAAAAAAGGAGATAGACAGCAGAAGATTCAGGTAAAACCAAATCTTTGCAGATTAATTCCTTTAGTAGATCCTATTAAAAAATCTTACTAAAAAAATTTAATGAAAAAAACCTGATGAAGAAAAAGAGTGTTCACCCCAAAATTAAAACTAACAAAATCGCTTTCAACGTTTGCCAAAAGGATCATTAGAAAGAAAAGAAAGCAAGAAGCAATGAGCCGTCCTCTATTATTATTCAGTTGACTTGGCACCCAACTGTATCTTTTCTCTAACTTAATAATTACGGATATTGATATCCCATGAGTGTGATATTGTGTTTCTACAAATTGTTGAGAGTGATTAAAAAAATATATATATGATATTTTACTCGATTTTGCAATTCATCCTTTATTTGACCTCTCTAGCTCTCTCTCTTATGAATTAATTAATTAATAAACAAAATCCAAAAATGTTTTCCATTCTTTTGGGGATGATGCTAATTTCTTCCTTATCGGTGAATGAAATAGTCAAAATTCCCCTTACTTAAAGAAATAACTAATATTCTCCCTCTTTATTTATAGAATAGATTAAAAAAATCCCCTATAGTTAATTAAAATATCCAAAAACCCTATCATCAATTTAGACATTAAAAGTCAAGATTTGACCATCATATGAAAGGTTACAACTGTCAAAATAGAATAAAAAATAAAAATATTAATATTTAATAAAATTATAATTTAATATTTAAACAAATTAAAAAAAAAAAATTCTTCACTATCCATCTTTAATATGAACGATGATAATTAAAACTACTAAAAAATTTTAAAAATATAATAATATTAATAATTTTTTAAAAAATTATGTCCACCGTTCATCAATATGACGGATGATGGATATAATCCAAAGAAATAAAAAATAATAATAATAAAACTTAAAACTTAAATACATTCTCTCTCTTTACTTCTCACTCTTTCTTTCCTTTCTCTTCCTCTCTCGTTCTCTTCTTCTTCTTATTCTTCTTTTCTATCTCTTTTTTTTTTTCTCTCGACAGTGAATGAACTCTCTCTTCTTCTACTTTTCTTCTCTCGATGGTGGTCTTCGTTGATAAAAATCTTCCATCGACAAAGACCCAAACTGGGTTTCTATCTGAAGCCCATAGGCCTTTGGGTTTCCAACGCGAAAACCCATAGGTTTATGGGTTTCCGCATCAGAAACTCAGAGATCTATGAGTTTTCAATAGGAAAACCCATTGATCTTTGGGTTTTCAACACAAGAAACCCAATAATATGAAAACTCAAAAATCTTTGGGTTTTCGATCCGCAAACCTGGAATTCAAAAAGTTATTTATTTATTTATTTTTTTGATATTGCTATTGTTTTTAATGTTATTGTTACAGTGTTGGGGGGTTTATTGATGATGGTTTGGTTGAATGGATGGTTGAATGAAGATGAATGAAGTTGTTTGGATTGATTAATAGATGATACGGTGTTCTTCATTAATGAAGATGTCTGGGCTGGTTGATGGATACAGTAATTGAGGATCCAATTTTTAGATTGGATCTTTACTGTCCATCAACTCTGATAGATAATGGAGATCAAATCTTGATATTGAATCTTCATTTTTTTTAAATATATTTTTTAATTTTAGTGCATAAAAAATTTTATTTTTTCATTTTTAAATTTTAATTAAAGGGTAGTTTGATCTTTTTGAGTATTGTGATGATTAGATTTTAATTCTCAATAACAAAATTAACAGAATGAATAAAATGAGATTTCGAGAAACTTTAAAGAGATAATTAGTGTTTACTTTAAACTACAGGAAAAAATTGGGATTATCCATTTTTTTAAATTTTGAAAAGCAAAAGTGTTTTTCTATTCTACTCCATGGTAACGGCATGTTTTTAGAAGTGGGCCTTGTTTAGGCCACTTTTGAGGTGGCTCCATAACCACCACTCAAAATTTAACGAAAGCTCCAAATCTGTAAAATTTTATTATGATTCATAAGAATTAAGTTTCATCATCTGTTTTCTATCTCAGGTTGCCCTTTTGCATTTATATCTTCAAGTTATGAAATTAAATCATATTCCAGGCTCCTAATCCTAATTTATTGTAATTAAAAAAAAAAACTCATCATCTCTCATTTTTGCGGCTGTAACCCTTACCATATACAGTTTATCCCCACTTCAGTGTTTTGAGGTTGTTAAAAATTAAAATTAGACACCACATATCCTGCATTAGGATGTATCTACTCCTTAATAAGAGAATGAAACACCTTAACATATACTAGTAGGACCCCTCTACTTCATAATAATTAGAGAAAAAACTTCTTGACACATACTAATAAATATCTATAGTGATGCTCCAACTTCTATTATAAATTTTCAAGAAAAATATATTAATTATTGAATTAAATGAGTGTGTCTTTCATTTAACACCTATTGAACTAAGTTCTTGAAATATAAAACCTTATTAAAGATAAATGTAAATGTACTATTTTTTTTTTTAATTTTTCTTATTGTTGGTAAAGTTATTATGTTTTAATATGTTTATCCAAATCCCATTATTAGTTGAATTTGATCTTCTACCAATGGTTTTAATTGTAATATATTCCAACCCCAACATACATAAAGTCAGAGGGAGGGTAATTGTGTAAAGTCAATTAGTTCTATATTCACTTTTTGCATTATTGGTCCCCAAATGCTAATTCTTCAAGTCCCTTTAATGCTATTTGCTTTAATTATTGTCCTCAAAATTTGTTTTGTTGTCAACTTTCTATTTTGACTCTGTTGGAAAGTGAAAGAAAATAGAAAATGAAACTGACTTTGTTATAGTTAGTGGTGGATTTGCCAAACTTCTACAGCCCACTAGGGAGCTCAGGTCTTAACCATCATCATAAGCATCAAAAGCATGCTGTATGCACAAATAAACCAAAAAAGGGCAAAAAAAAAAAAGTTTTTGTGAAGAAAAAAAACATCTTTCAAGTTCCAGTCATTAATCAAATGCATAATGTGTGGCTATCATCAAAGTTGTCCATTCTCCACTCCCATCCAAGAGATGTCCATAGTTACAGTAAATCCAGAATTGAATTCTCACCGTTTGTAAAATAATGTTACACATAACCTTTTTGTCCCAATTTGTTTTCCTAACTATTATATTATTAATTGAAATATCAGATATAATATCTAATATTACTTTATATTACAATAGATTGAATTTAAAATTTCATAAAATATATCATTTTAATCTGATAAATTTGTAAAATTTATCATAAACCATGAAAGTTGTAATCAATTACTAAATCACAACATAGAGGTTGAATGGGTTGTAATATCTTTTTATGAATTTTTAATCGATTAATGCATAGAGAAAAATTTAAAAGAAAAATGAGAAGAAAAATAGACACAAGTTTTTTACATGAAAAACCGAACAAAGTAAAAACCATACGACTTTTTAACTACTTTCGAACGAAACTCTACTAGTAATAGAAGAATTATAAGTAACCTTCGTAACTACTTCCTTGCTTAACTATCTATCCCCTCTAGATCTACTAGTAGTTCCCATTTCGTCTTTCACAAACTTAGACAACAAGTCCCTCTGTCTCTGAATCCACTACAACCTTGAATCCATTTTCTTGACTCATGTGCAAGTGAAGCAAATCCCTCTTTACTCCTTGACGCCGCAAGGAAAGTAAGGCCGCAAAATTGATGATCAACCAATAAGGTTTCATACGCATACACAAATCTATGCATGCAACACAAGCAATGTATTATACACTCTCACACAAGAAATCTAGATTCCATGAATAATTGTCTCCCAAAGGTCTCAAACAATAGCTATATAAGCAAATAAGTTTTGTAACTGTATTATGTGAAAATGACAACTATTTATAGCAAAATGATTTAGAGTTCAAAATGGTTTATTAAACTTTTCCAAGTTAAAAGCCTATTATAGTTTCAAGAAGATTTTAAATTTGATTAGGAAAACTAATTAGGAAGTTTTAAAATAAATTAGTATCAATTTTATTTTCGGAAAATATTTCTTCAAAAATAAAATATATATTTTTAAGAAAGAATTATATAAAAAAAAATGATAGAAAAAATTGACAATGGACCAAAAAAAAAAGCAGAAAAAAAAAATTAGGTAAGCCAATCTTATTGTCGGTCGATAAGTCAACGATGGTTGACTGTAAAATTACCATCACCCAATAATAAGTCAGCGAAACTTATAGTAGTCACTATGAGCAAGAATTTTATGTCAAATTTTTGTTTATACTAAACTTTTTATAAGAAGAGTTTAAATTTGAATAATATATGAAGGAAAAAAAAAATCTAACAATCTTAACTATCTACTATTTTTTATGCTAATGTGTTACTAAATTATCAAAAATTTAGTAGAAAAAACAAAAGATGATTAGAAAATCCTTACTCGACTGCTACTAGGTACTATCAACCTACTGTCGTCCGATTGTAGGTTAACGATTTTTCATTGACATTGTTCAACTCTATGTGACTTATGGTTTTTTTCTATAGTTAGTTGACATCTAAAACTATATTTCTCATGAGAACTTGTCTCCAAATAATTTTGTAAAATGACTAAACTACCTTTCGAAGCAAACCTTTAGATCTAAACATATAGAAAAAAATAATAAAAAAATTTAAAAAAAACATCCACACACATAATATATGTAATGAATATATATCTATGAATACAAAAACTACAAGCGAAAGTTCATAACACATCTTATACTACATGCATATCCATGAATGCAATCCTTCATTAGTTGAGCTTATTAAACACGAACCTTATTTCTTAAATGTTCTTCGAATTAATCTTGCTATCTTCGTCCAATTTTTATATCTTGATCCCTTGAATATCGAGTTTTATATTATTAGGTCTATATTTTGTAATTGTTTTATTTCGTGTCAAAATGCTTTATATATATAAAGTATTATTTTCTTTTGAAAAAATTGTTTCTAAAAATATTATTTTGAAAACGATTCAAAATGACTATATTATATATCTTAGGTTCGAACTACATTTTACTCTTTTAATTCGTATATTTGTCTTCTTTAAACTTGAATATATATTTTTATCTCACCTGGATCAAAAATTCTACTCCGCCACTTTTCTTCATAGAGTGCGATAAATCTGAAGTGAGTGAGCAAAAAAATTGAAAACAGAATAGAAGATGTATACATGTTGGTAGTCGGTGGAGAGGACCATCGAATACATTATGGTCGGTTCGAATAATCTTTATATAATATGTTAAAATGTATTCTATTTACATCATCATCCATAACCCAAAAAAAAAAATGATGGGCTGACATGTTCACAGTATCTGGCAAGTTTGGAGGCGGCACAGCCATGCAACGTTGATTGGGACAACTGTTATTACAAGGTGCGTATACAATGCATGTACCATGATAATTATTAGGTCATGAGCATCAACATTTTGTTATGATTGTTACAAACTTTTGGAATCGTTTTCTGATACACAAATATCAAACAATCAAACGAACGCCATGTGTCATTCTTCTTTTCCACTTATTTCTCTCTTTCGGCACCTAAACTTTATTTGAACTTACTTGGATATTGTTTGCTACAATTTTGACATTGTGATAACAAGATACGTATAGAGACGTGGACTATGATCATATATTAATGAAGTCACATTGATTGCATATTTAATTTAGTGGTGGTGGTTGAATTCCACTATGAATATTTTATATATGTGTGTGGGAAATTAGTCGTTTACTATATGATACTAGTTTTCTTTTATTTATATGTAAATATTCGAATAGTTAAGTAATTAAAAGTAGGTTCCAATAAATCATAAATCCGTTCAAAATCAACTTTCAAATAATGAAGATAAATATAAATAAAGTTAGGAGTATGAGTAACTTAATATTGTAATAATATAAAAACTATTGTGGTAATGTGAATTTATAGTGCTTTGGTAATGTGAGTTTATCACCACCTATATAATTATTGAGTTATTATTTTTTGTTAAGAGATCAACATTGATTGTTTTTTTTTTTTTTTCATATACCGTTTTATATGTATATTATCTAAGATTTATTGAACAACTAATTAAATTAAATTGATTTTTTTTTTCTTTTTAACTTTTGTTAGTCCTTTACTTAGGTATTTGAACATGAAACTAGTACACAAGATTTCATATATATACACAGACATACATACATACATACATATATATATGGGATAAAGATTATCTGTCAATGTTAATATGATACAAATCTTTTTATGAGAACAATTTAAGTTTGAGTGATGTATAAAAGAAAAAAAATCTATCAATCATAATCATTCATTTTTTCAAATGCTAGTGTATCAATAGATTAATAAAAAAAAAAAAAGATGATAGAGAATCTTTACTCTATATATATGTGACTTTTACTTTCTTATATTTTCTTTTATTCAATTAATCTTTTGAGTATGTGGTAATGGATACATAATTTTATATTAAAAGAGTTCTTTAGTATAATACTGATAACGTTAAAATATATATATATATATATATATAGAAAAAATTGATTTTCTGGAGTTAACTATGATTGCTAGACGGGTGTTATGAAAAATAAAAATAAATAAACTTTAGTATATTAATGATGACATTAAAAAAGAAAAAGAAAGAAAAAAAAAACTAAATTTATTGTGAAAATGATTTTTTGGGTTAAATATTATTGCTAGAGGGTAAGTAATGAAGCATTTAAGCTAATTAGAGGAAAATGACTTGTTGTCTAGGTGGATTCAAAGTACTTTATTTTATGTAAAAGGTACATTTAAATAATTTCAATCCAATTAAATTGACAATATTTATTTTTTAAAATTTATTTAAAAATCAATGTAATTTAATATGATAATCACTAAAATCATATTATATCAAACATAATGTGTAATCATTTTTTTATCCAATCTCATATTATACTAAAGAAGAGAAAATATTATTTTATATCCTATTCCAACTACACCAAACACATTAGAACATTGATTTAATTCTATTATATCTAATTCTATCCAATCATATTTCGTGCACCAAATGAACCGAAACAATAGTAAATGAGTATTTTGATCATTTCGCTTTTCAATCAAAATAATTAATTCAATAATGATCCTAAATATTTTTAAAATTAAATAATTATTTAAACAATTACAAACTAATAAAAAATTTTAAATATTTCGAAAGAAACTTCACCATAAATCGTTCAAAAAACAATGGAAATTCAATCTTGTTTTAATCTATTTTATTTAATGTTTATTATTTTTACTAATTAGATTCATTTATTACTAAGGTAGGGACAATCAAGAGTTTTTACAGGTCAAAGAGGGGTTTTTTTTTTTTTTTTTTTTTTTTTAAGTTTGGATGGTTTGACATAATAAATGGGGGTGTTTGTATCAGTTAATGATCCTTGTATGAAACTTTGCTCAAAGTAATAAATTTAGAGGTGTTTGTATAATTAACCCGAAAAGCAAAGAGAAAGAAATGGGGCCAAACGCAAATATGCAATGAAAGAAAACTGACAATGAGTGGCTTTGGCTTTTGTTATTTAAATAAAATAAAATATTTGTATTATTAGTTGTGAGTGTGACCCCAACCAAGTTGTTTGGCAAAACAAACACGTGGAATTAGAGATGGATCAATCATCACGAGTGGTGATCATGACTTTGTCTGTCAGCACTCTCCTTGGCTCCTTCTATTATTTTTATCCCTTTTCCTTTCAGATGTTTTCCCACGCTTTCCTCCACTTCCAATGTTTTCATTTTTTCTTTTATGACTCAAATTAAAACTTTTTTCTACTTAAAAAAAAAAAAAAACCTTTATTCTTTTTTAATTTTAAATAGAAAGAGAGCTGAATACCATGTATCCTAAGTAACCATTAATTGAGAAATATGGTTTGGTGCTAAACCATAGCCCCATTCACCTCACTACTTTAAGGTCATGAGTTCTATTTTTATTTATCCCATTTTATTGACAAATTTTATATTATTTGATGTGAGTTATTTCCTCTCACCTTTTGAGAGTAGATTCTCGAATCGCTTCTCAGAGTTATATTGAAGTTACTCCCAATAATATTCTAGACAATATACCAGTACTACCAAAAAAAAAAAAGTGACCATGCATTAATTTGAAACATTTTTCAAAGTTAAATAAACATTGTTGTATCATTAAATCACATTCACGTTAAATTATCAAGTTCTTCTATTCAAAACCTTAAAACATGAGTATTCTTAATTAAATAAATGAGCTTTTGAATGTACTACGGTTGAATTATTCACGTAGAAGGCAAAGCTAATACTTATATAATAAGCACCGAACTTTATTAAATTTTAGGGCAATTTGCAATGCAACTATAATAAAATAATTTTAAGCCTATTGGACAACATATTAACGATATTTTTATTGTAAATATCCAACTTAAGAAATTTCAAAATATGCTATTTCAATACTAATACAAAGTTTTTTATTTTTTATTTTTTTAAGTGAATGACCTTTGTTGAGTTTATGAACTTTTATTAACGGTATAGTTTTTATAGAATTATGAAAGATTTTAGATATTTTTATAAATTTTCATTTTAAAAAACTTTCATAAACATCGATAGACTTTTATTGACTTCTAAATATAATATGCACTTTATAAATTATAGCGATAATCTTAGTTCTCCTCTGTTGTTTGATATAATCGCTAATCACCTTTCTGTAATTTGTAGAAATGTCATTTTACCTTTTTTGTGATTTTGAAATGCAAAATAATGAAAAAGATCAAGGAGTTTTTTTGATATTTTCTTAAATTATAAGGGTTTTTTGGATATTTTCTTAAATGATAAAAGTGCATTTTGTCTATTTAACCAAACGAAATATGAGTTCTTAACAATTTTTCAAATTAGTTGTGTATTTTGACTATTATATCAAACTATAGGGATAAAACAGGATTATTCCTAAATTATATTTATCATGTTAATGAAAATATTTTATTAAAAAATTAAGAGAGAATTTCATTTTGGTCTCAATGTTTTTGAAAATCTTCTCGTTTTTAATTGTAAATTTATTTATAATATTCATGATCTCTTACGTTTAAAACACTCATCAAATTAATCTCTCTGATACAATATTTAACAGTCAACATCAAAAGAAAATAGTAAAATTCTGTTTTGCCCTTAACTTTATATACATTTCTAATTATTGTTTTTTATTTAATTTTGGGAAAAAATCATTTTAGTCCCTAACTTTTGGGAAAGTGTCAAATTTTTAACTATATTTTCTAAAAGGACAGAATGAACCTTAATTTTTCGAAAAAGTGTCAAATTAGTTCCTCTCATCAGTCAACTAACGGTCAAACCTAATGAAAAACATGAAAAGACTAATTTAACCCTAGACACTATTAAAATAGATAAAAAGATCATTATACTCTCAAATAAAGTAAAATATTACAATAATAAATAATTATCAAAATACCCTTAATGAGTTGCATATAATTTTCATAAAGTTACAATTTTACCCTTAGAAAATTTTTGACTGGACGTAACTTTGTTTGAGGATCTTATGTATATTTATTAATTGTAAAATTACCATTCTACCTTTACAATTAAAAATTTTCATTAAATCTTTATTCATGGGTGTGATTTTTTTTTTTTTTTTTTTAATTTCTACTTTAGCTTGTAATTTTTGCTTTTTTTTTTTCAAAATTTCTGCTCTAGCTTTTTATATTTTTACTGTTTCTGCTCTTGCTCCATCTGTTTAATATTTTTGTTGCAGCTATTAATTTTTTTCAATCTATAATATTATATATTTGAGATCTACATATTTATGATATAATTGGTATACACTTTGAGATGATATTCATATTTAACAAAATGATTTTTTTTAAATAATTTTGTCGAAAGAGATTGTTTTTTTTGAATTTTTTTCCTCATTTGTTTTAAATGATTTTTTTCCCCTTATTTTATCTTCCATTTACATCTTCCTTCATTATAATTGGAAATGCCAAATTTACCCCCATTTAGTATGCTATCAGTTAAGTTTGACCGTTAGTTGACCGATGGAATGGACTAATTTGACACTTTTCTGAAAAGTTAAGGTTCATTTCGTCTTTTTAGAAAACATAGTTAAAAAATTGACACTTTCCCAAAAGTTAGGGATTAAAATGATTTTTCCCCTTTAATTTTTTATTTAAAATTTTGTTTCCAACTAACATGTGTCATTGTACATTAATTAGCGTGAAAAGACAAAACTATTACCACGTGTGTAACATTTGACCACCCATTGATTGATTGTAAGAACTATTTTGATGAGTTTTTGAGAAGTAAGAAACTAAGAATGCTATAAACAGATTCGTATTTTAAAACAAAAGGTTTTTAAAAAACATAGGCACCAAAAAGTAGTTCTCCCAAAAAAAATAAAGAAAAAATTTCATTGTCCATGAAACTAGACAAATAGATTCATACTTCTATATTTAAAATTATGGAGAAATTTACCATTACTATATGGAGAGATTCTGATATGATTGAGAGATTGTGAGGATTGATATTTATACCTCGCTTCCATCCAAAAATTTGGTGAGAATGGGAGAAAATTTGTAGAATTTGATTTTTATAATTTTGTTTCACTTCTAAAATGTATCCATACACAAATTTTTACATCATTGATTGGAATGTATATAGATAAAAAAAGGTGAAATATATAATATTATTATAATTAAAATCTTTCTATTTTTTTTTTAACTATTTGTATCTTATCTATTTTTTAAAATAATGTTTACACTGTATAAGAATACCAAAATAAGTAAACTATGGGTAAGGTTAACCCGTGCCCTTAATACACAGCTCAATACTTAAAAAAAAAAAAAAAAAGTCAATAGTAACCAATGGATGAAATACACGAATTGTTTTGTCAAAAGGTGATCTGCATTATTTAAGCATAATATAATGTATAATAATTTTATTTTATAAAGACTAATTCATAATAATTTTACTTTATAAATATATTCATTTTTAAAGTTAACGAACTTAATCATTTAAAATAATTTGATTTTTATTAAAAAATTCTATCCAATTTTCCATTTAAAATCTATTTACAACAATATAATTAATATGTAGGGTTATGCTATCGTACAAATTTTATATAGTTATATAAGCAATTTTTTTATGACATATATATAAGGAGTTTTAAGTCACTGAAATTTAATTTAAAGGCCTAAAAAAATAAATGTTTAAAATTAAAATAAAGTAAAGAAAGTGAAAGAAAATAGATTATTCTGACAACTACCCGTATAACATGGCCAAAAATAAAAATTGGGCCAAATATTAGTGGATTTATTGTTTTTTCCACTGTAATTTTATTACTTTATTTTCTCTAGGACAAAACAATTCATCTAAGTTGAAAATTACCCATATGACAATTCAAAAATTAGAAAATAAATAAATAAAACTTTTCTTCCAAAAAAAAAAAAAAAAATTCACTACTAATCATCTCCTTTGACATTTTCTTTAACAAAATCTCTCTCTTCTCTGTTTGACATTGTTTATCTCTTTCTTCTTTAATCTCCCCTTTGATGAATTCGGTGTCATGGTGAAGATTGCTCAAATGAAGATCAATGAGAGATTCAACAAGTAGGATAAGAGAAGAATATAAATAAATAAATATATATATATATATTTTATGTTAGGGGACATTTTCATCTCTACGGTAACATTTTGGATAGAAATAATAAAGAAACATATAAATGTAAATATAAATATATATATTGAAATAAAAATCATAAAAATATTTATTTAAAAAAAAAAAAATTAGAAATGGACAAAAATATTAACTCTTACCCAAAAAAAAAAAAAAAAAAAAGACGACATTTTGAGATATTTTTTCCTGCAACACACATATTTTATAGATGTGATGCATTGGCAATCTACCGAATATATTTCTACATTCCATTTTATTTTGTTAGTGACGATGACAAAAAATACTGAAAGACAATAGCAACCAACTTTTTTAGAATCCAATACTATTTTTTTTTCCACTTTTGCCATCACAAACCATAAAATAGTTTTTTTTTTTCAATCCTTTTATATTTTATTGATTTCAAAGTGATAGAAAATAATATACAATCAAAGAAGAACTTTGAAGTGAAAAAAGAATTATCTACATCAAGATTCAAACATTAACGAAAAAAATAAGTTTTTAGTTAGTTGTAAATTTATAGGTTTTTTAGTCTTAAAAATTTTAAACTATATGTTGTATGGAAATTTTACTAAATATGATTTAATATTAATTTCTCTACCTGAATAAGATTGTCAAAATATAAAAAAAAAAAGAAGATAATTTTGAAACAAAATAAAATGTTCTTATTTATATGTCTATTTATTTTACTTTTACATTTTTAGAATGTAAAGGTATATTCAATCTAGAGTTTATTAAGAATTAAAAAAATTTAAAAAGTCTAACCATATTCAATTCAAATATTTTAGATGTACTCTATTCATATTTAGAAAGTTCTCATTAGAATTTAGGTATATTTAATTCATACTTCTTTTATAAAAAAAAAAAAAAATCATATTTCTAAAAGTCCAAACCAATTTAAATTAAAAAAGTGATTGACTTTACAAATTTTATGTAATAATTTATGGGATTCAACCAATTCTATGGATTTTAAAATGAGATTATTAAAAAGAAAATCCAAATGAGATTTATTAAAAAAAAAAAAATCTGACTTTAAAAAAATCATTCAATTCTAGTAGTACATTTTAAAGGTTAGCTTCAAAAAACAAAAAAGAAAAAAAAATTGAATTGTGAAGAGAAAATCTCTATTTCATACGGTAGCAAAATCCTGATCAAATCCTCTCTCTTTAAAATAATAATAATAATAAATAAATAAATAAATCCTGATCAAATCCTATCTCTCCTAACACACTAAATAAAATTAAAGTATCATAATTAATTCAATAAAATTTCAATATAAGCCAAAAAAAAAAAAAAAGAATAACAAAGCATGCCAAAACAAGGCAGACCATATAATAAAAGAAAGGCAGCAGCACAGCAAAGCACATGGAGACATGCTAGGAGAGAAGAGAGAGACGTTACTTCTTCGGTGAAAAAACCTAAAATCTCTTGTTAAAATTTTCACACGCATTGTATTGAATTTCAAAACATTTGTTCCTAAAAATCCAGTGACAGTATCTGTCAACAAAATCTACTCCAAATCTGAATTACCAAAAACTTTCAAACCATATCTTATCACTTCATACCCATTTGATCTTCCAAATAAGTCAACTTGTTATCAGGATGTTTTCTAACATATAAAGACTTGTTTTCTTTCACAATCACTGCCAGTTCTCCGATACCCATCTCTCAAATTTTCATTTTTGTCAGCAAATTGTGTCTTGAACTGATCAGAATTCTTGTCAATGGGGGTGAAGATGATGAGGTGGCCACCATGGCCACCTCTTGTGTCAAAAAGATACCAAGTAGTAGTAGTTGTTGGCAGGCTGGAAGGCTTGAATTCTGTAGAGTTTGATGAAGAAGAGATGAAGGAGAAGAAAAGATTCGTGGTTGAGGTGAAATGGATTGGTCAAAAAGCCATCTCACTGAGAAAGACAGTGAAGAGGAATTGGACTGAGGAAGGAGGATTTTGTGGAGATGGGGTTGTTGAATGGAATGAAGAATTCATGAGTTTCTGCAACTTTTCTGCTTACACAGGTGGTATCTTGCTTCCATGGGAGATTGCATTTACAGTTTTTGATGTGAGTATTGTTTTTTATTTTTCTCTTTATTTGGAGGTGTTTTGATTGTATTTATTTTGATGGTATCTTTGGTCTATGTGATGTTTTTCTTGCCCTGTTTTAAGAGGTTTGACTCTTGTTTACAGTATGAATATTGTGTTTTTTATCTTATAAATATTATTATTATTATTTTTAATATATTTGTGTCTGGTTGATGAAAAAGACTTCCTGGGTAAAATTACTTTGTCAAGATGTTAAAATTCTGTGAGAAGTTTCTGTAGTTCTCTAGTATTTATTTAAGATATGCTTAAGCTTCTCTGAACGTTTTGTGTTCCATATTAGTTTTTGAGCATATGCAGTTACTGATTATGGTGATTGTGATGACATAACATATAAGCGATTGGCTTCGTGGCAGTCAATTCATAGGTTCATCCTCTCTGTAATCTTGTCAATTTGTTTGATTTTGGCATTGAAACTTAGTTTTATTTTGTCTTCTGTTATGTCATTGCAAAATGCCATATTTGCTGTCAGATGGGAGAAAATTGTTCTATACTATATAATCGGGTTACCTGTTTCTTGACATTAATCTGATTCCTCAATACTAAGAGATAAACTATGTTATTTGTCGATGCTATTTTTGTTTGGTTTATATTTTCATCAAGGCTTGTCGTTTTGAGTTGTATGATTGAAACTTGCTGAGTAAAACAAATTCCTTGTCACTTAACATTTTTGGTGTCTGCGTTAGGACTTGAAACAAGGGCCAAGGAATAAGGTCACTGTTATTGGAACTGCATCATTGAACCTTGCTGAGTATGCTGACTCAGCTACAGAGAAGGAACTTGAAATTAAAGTTCCTCTGACTGTTTCCACTGACAACATTCGGTGTCCTCCTTCGTTTTGTGTAAGTGTGTTTTGATTTTGTCTATAGTTGGCACTTTTACGTGACATAATAAAGTCTTTTTTACCTCTCTTTTTCTTTCTTGCCTTTTAATTTTTTGGACAATGTTTTGATTTTCTAGTTATTCCAGAATTTGTGTTTCTGATCAGAAGTTTCAACTGTGTTCTAGCTATCTATCAGGTTAATGGAGGCAACAATTGCTCAGGAATCCACAAAGAAACAGGAAGGATCAATAATGCCTCTTATATTGTCGCCTTGCTCTATGGATGCTCTCTCTCAAGAAAAAGATGAGCTTCCTTCAGTAAAAGCAGGCTTCCAAAAAGTGAGAATCTTTAAAAAGTATGTGTCTTCCCAAAGAGCGAGAAAGAAATGCCATCGAGAAGAGGGTTGTGATGGTAGAAACTCATCCAGAAGGGATGATGCTCCGAGTAATTTCCCATTCAACACAGATTCACCTAATGATGACGCTGACGGGGAATCAGATGAGAGCAAGGAGAGTTCTTCTTTTCGGAAATCATTCAGTTATGAAACATTAGCTGTGGCAAATTACGTTCAAGACTCTTGTTACACCAATACAATTATGAATCCTGAAGATGAGAGTTGGATCTACTACAGCAGCAGTAGATCAGATGTCGACAATTCAACTACACCAGTATTGAAGCAGTCTTTGAGACAAAGTGTGAAGCGCAGAATCTTACCGTGGAGGAAGAGTAAATTGAGCTTCAGATCTCCAAAAACCAAGGAAGAGCCTCTTTTGAAAAAGGATTATAGAGATGAAGGCGGCGATGATATTGATTTTGATCGCCGGCAGCTCAGCTCCTCTGATGAGTCCAGTTTTGGGGTATATATCCAAGCTATTGCTTCTCCTCCTCATTTTAGCTTTTGCTTATATCATATAATTTATTTGCTGTTTTGTTTTTCTGCAGTGGACTAAATCAGAAGATTCATTAACAAGTCAATCATCATTCTCTGATTTTTCGGATGACAATTTTGCTGTGGGCAGCTGGGAGAAAAAGGAAGTGATAAGCCGAGATGGACATATGAAACTGCTGGCTCAAGTTTTCTTTGCATCCATTGATCAAAGGAATGAACGTGCAGCAGGAGAGAGTGCATGTACAGCCCTTGTCGCTGTTATTGCCAATTGGTTGCATTTTAATCAACATGAAATGCCTATTAAGTCTGAATTTGATAGTTTAATAAGGGAAGGATCTTTGGCTTGGAGAAATTTGTGTGGGAATGAGGACTATATACGCCAGTTTCCTGATAAGCACTTTGATCTTGAGACAGTCCTTCAAGCTAAAATCTGTCCTCTCTCTGTTGTTCCAGAGAAGTCCTTCATTGGCTTTTTCCATCCAGAAGGCCTGGAAGGAGGAGATTTCGACTTCCTTGATGGTGCAATGTCATTTGATAGCATATGGGAGGAGATCAGTCGTCACGGAACTCAATGGTCAGACGATGCTGACCCTTTGATCTACATCATTAGTTGGAACGACCATTTTTTTCTGCTCAAGGTTGAGCAGGATGCTTACTATATCATTGACACTTTGGGGGAGAGGCTTTGTGAGGGATGTAGTCAGGCCTTTGTCCTGAAATTTGACAAAGACACAACAATCCATCAAATGTTGAAAGATACCGAGCCCTTGGATGAAAACTCTGCTAGTGATAAGGTTGAAGCAGGCCCCCCAATTGAAAGTTCAGCTGAAGAGACTCGAGCAGGTTGCCAGAATGAGTTGATCAACAGTGAGAAAGAACGGGTGGTGTGTAGAGGGAAAGATGCGTGTAAAGAGTATATTAAGAATTTCTTGGCTGCTATTCCAATACAAGAATTGCAAGATGATATTAGAAAGGGCTTGAAGGCATCGACACCTCTTCATCACCGGCTACAGATTGAATTCCATTATACCCTCTTGTCACAGCCTGTGGCCGAATTTCCATCTATAGAAGTAACTGCTGATGCATGAGCAATCACAATTTCACAGGATTATATAGGTACTGCTACTACAGAGATGTGTAAATTCTGATGACTGTTTATATATCCCCCATATATGTCTGAGTACTTGCATTGTATACCTTTGACTGTGGTGAATGGATCAGAGATGAGACGGACATTTGAGTGGTTCATCCAAGTCTTGATTTAATTTTTAGTTGTAGGGAAGGGAATGAATGTCTCTTTTCTTGAGTGGAAGATTTCTTTCTGATTATCCAAGTTGTGTCTCTAACAAGATTAAGTGTGCTGATAGTACCGTAATAATACAAAGAGTAGAATGGACAATTTAAATTTATTGTCGTGTTCATGTCAAAATTATGATCAATAAGTGATATTTCGAAACAAAATAGTAGGGACCAAGATGATCATTGCCCCTTCTTGATTTCAGTTGATAGGTAAAACGATGATTTTACCTTCCAGACATTAGGATTACTAATGGTAGGGTTTGCTTGTGTTATTATCTACAAAAGTCTAACATCATACCTTTTTTCTTTTTTGAATAAATCATCTTTTTTATTTTTGTAAAATTCAAGTTGTGTAATATTTGTCAATTATTTTGAAAAGAAAAACAGACTATAAGTATGTAACATAATGGTATTTCATACTTTTTTTTTCAGATATTACTTGCTGTGAAAGGGCTATCTAACATTTTTTGTTGAACACTTAATTTAAACCCACGTTTCTTTTTGCAAAGTTCTTAGTTTCATTGATAAAACTCACAAAAGTACATTTCTCTTTACATGTCAAGACTATCATGTGTTAATAGGTGTAAGAACAAAAAAAGGAAAAAAAAACCCTTTACTAGTTAAGAACCGGTCGTTTGCAAAAAATAAAATTACTACAAATTTTCATCTAATTATGAACATAAAAAAGATTTGATTGATACATTTATATGTACCATAGGATTAAAAATAACATCTTCTGTTTATTAATTTTAACAAAAGTAAAGAAAAGTGAACATGTGTAAGAATAAGAAAAGGACTAATAACTTCTTACCATGTTAATCATCTACTAGTAGAATGCCCCTGTTAGACATTTCATGCAAAAGCCGAGAATGAGAACAACACTATCAAACATGAGAAGAGGGCACACCAGCATTATGGTCTTGATTGCAAAATGTTTAATATCTCATTACTTACATCGAATATAATTGGGATGAGCATAAACTTGAAAGATAAATAATTTTGGTGAGGACTTTTGGCAAAGGAACGGAAGATAATGTCCCCAGGATTCCCAATGAGAGTTGCTTTGCGAAGAAACAACAAATGGGTGGTTGAGTAATTAACCACCTCTAGAAGAACAAACACTGTGCATGTGTCAAGTAAATATATAAATTTGGCAACTAATCAGCCTCGGTTGAACAAAGCTCAGAAACGAGCTTGACTACTCCCCACATGGGTGCATCATTCTGCAGGTTGAGAAATCAGCATAGAGATATTGGTCAGAACAGGTTTTGTCCAGGATTCTCAACATGATTATTGCATAAATAAATTCAACCATTCATCTTAACTCATGAAATCTTACAAGAAAATCTTGCCTCATTTAGTTAGATGAAATCATTCATCATGTATTTCGAAGTAATGATACCATACTGTTAATGCAGTAGTGCAGTTATGCATAAGCAAGATTACCCCTGTTGGGGACTGGAAGTGAGATCTTACAAAAGTCCTTATAACTCACCATATAAACAATATCAAAGGCTTTGCGGTAGCTGTCAAGATTATTTTCAATGTTGTCATTCCTGAAATAATAGTTTATATTGATCAGTACCTAAATAAATTAAAACTATCATGAGAAGGTGGAGGAATTAAAACAACAGAGCAGACATGGAATAAACACACCAGTATAATCTTTCACAATAAGGAATGGCATAGGAAACAAAGAACAGAACAAAACTTACTTCAAAAGTGGGAATGAAAAGAAAAAGAACTTTCTTTGAGTTAGTTTGCTCTTCTCAAACAGACTTTCTATAAAATGATAATAGCATCAATGCTCCCGGAAATTACATCCAAAAGAGTGCTTTCATTTCTTTGTTCGATTAAGACAGAAA
Source organism: Dimocarpus longan (assembly GCA_022984855.1). Classification (NCBI taxonomy): domain Eukaryota; kingdom Viridiplantae; phylum Streptophyta; class Magnoliopsida; order Sapindales; family Sapindaceae; genus Dimocarpus; species Dimocarpus longan. The sequence continues at coordinate 20,139,399 of CM041015.1, read as the reverse complement.
AAATTTAATCAACATGCTTTAAATGCAAGCAATCCTAATTGACACATGTAACAGAAGTCAGATGATGAATTGCAATTTTCTGTTCTTCACTTGTGTTTAATTGTTTGCCAGTTTTTCTGATAAACTTCTTTTACCAACCAAACCCCATATTATTGCACTGAGTCCAATTATCTGTTACTAAACACACAATAACAATTCTCCACGCAATTCCATTGTTCCCCTACTACTAATGCCATTTGCAATATCCAAAGATCAACAACTGCTAATCAGGTGTGATGAATGACACCAAATAAAAAAATCCACTGCTTTCTCTTCCCTTCAGAATGGAAAACATTAAACATCAACAATCTTCTTATTAAATTTCTCAGTCAAGAAATATGAACCCATACAGAAAAAAAGAAGAAAAAAAAGCAAGAATTTCATTGGCTTGCCAAATTCTCCATAATGATAAGATCTTCCAGTACAACCCCAAAAAAGTTTATAAACAACAGTAGATTTCCATAGACTGGCCCTTCCTAAACCTCCAACATCCTCCACAACACTGCAGCTCATACAGCATATCTAATAGAGACTCCACAGATTCAAAATGCCACTCATCTGAAGGTATCGTATCAACTGAGGTTTTCAATAAGAAAAAGGAAATAGAGGTTGTATTTGAACATGCTAATAGCATGTCACCTCTCCAGTATAAGCGGAGAACCATAAAGAAGCCAAGTATATTTCTCAACTACAAGCACATTGGATTATTGGTACACAATTAAGACATCATACTTTGCTTTGCTCAAACATATATAGCAATTCAAGGAAAAAAAAATCAGTTCCAATACAGAAAGGAACTTTAGAGTATCAAGGAGACCATGAATTGAAAAACAAAATTGCGTCTCTTTTCCAAGTAATTTAGTGATGTGTACCAGGGATCTTAGAAGCTGGATAAGTGTATGGAGAAGATATTTAAGCAGTACTGAGATTTTCATATAATTTCTTAATCTTACTCAAAATCAAAGTTGCAGACACTGAAAGCACCCTTTTCGAAGGAGAAAAGTTGAAACTAATAATATACAAGTGTATCACATTCCATTTGTTTCTAATGCAGAAGTTTCATGCCAAGGTAACCAAATACAAAAGTGGTGGAAAATTATAAGATTCTACTTCAAACGCATCAAACTTCATCCTAAAGTCAAAAGCCAACAAGGTTTCGTTTTATTTTCCAAAAGTGAAATGCAGTCAATTAAAGCATAAAAAGTTTCCTTTTTTCCTTTTAATGATAAGATAGAACATAAAAAGTTTCCTTTTTTCCTTTTAATGATAAGATAGAACATAAAAAATATGGAGCTCGAACAAATTTTAGGTATGAACTTACAGAAACCCCACAGATATTCGAGTCTCATAGTTTAAGCCATCAGACATTCCCAAATCTCCAATATGATCACCAAGAAGCAGCACATTGGTCCTTTCCTTCACTGAGGCATTGTCAATAATTTCCCCATTTGTATCGCCCAATTGGTCATGAAGAGGGGCAGCCATATCGAGAGCATGCTCATTTTTGTTTAGACTATGGATTGTCTTACCTGTATAAAAATCAGTAAACAAACAAAATTTGAACTAAGATAATAAATGGAGGGTGCTATTCAGTATCATTTAAAAATTAAATTTAAAGCCAGTGATCTTTGTTTAGAGTTATCAAAAGAATGAAACAAAACAATTACCAACATAAATATATAAAATGAGATAGATAGACAATGGACAAACCCATATTTACAAACTAGGCACAAATCTCGTAAGCATCCAATTGATTGATTATTCCCTAAAGAACCTAGGGTAAATGAAATGAAATTTTAACTTCATAAAATTATCATCTTTCTGAAAAGTACTTGTTATGAGGTTGAAGGCAAAGGAAACGGCAGCAAATTAAATATTAACTTCAATCTTATTTTTCATTTTTCCTTTTTTTTTTTTAAATTGGAACAAATACTTGTTTTAGTGGATGAAGATGTTAAGTTCAATGAAGATCTTTTGCCTCAAAAATAGTGGCAGTCAGTCAAGGTTATTTTTGTTTATGATATGAAACATAAAATCTGTCTTTTAGGATGACAAGGACTAGAGAACACCTTTAAAAGATACAAGGCAACCATCATTGTTGAATACCATTCGATTTGAAACGATCTTGACATTTTTGAAAGACTTGTGTAGTTTTTGTCTCAAGACCTGGCATAATAGAAAAGACAGCATATGAATTAATCCAAGCATAACCCGTGTGATGTGAAATGTGGCCATTGTGAAGCGAATTTTGTTACACTTACCTCCTCTATAATATCAGCAAGCCCTGCCGAAAATATAAGAACTGGAATGTCTCTTTCCTACACATCAAAGACACAACAATAATGATGATGAAAATTTTTGCATGCATAGATAGCACAAAGGAACTTTCAGTCAGCAAGGTTCATATGTTACTTTATAGGATGTTCCTATGGCTCTCAATATTTCCTTCCATTTCTCATTCCACATCCTTTCTAAGTTTAACTGATAACTGAATAGTAGAAAATTGTTTTCTTTGTAATTGTTTTAGTGCAAGTACTTCATTCTTCTGTGTAATTATGGTTGCACTCTATTGCATTGTGATTTTGCGACATTCTTAGTCATAGAAGTACGATAATATTTACAAGACAACCTAAACCAATCCCAAAAATCTAAATCATACAGCTGGACATTCTTACAGACAAGATCAACTATCCTCCTAAATCGTGCTAAAAAATTACGTTCAAATAAGATGAGATTTACCTCTAGAAACTCAAAGAGTTCAACTACACCTTCCCTGAAACCAATGAGGGCATTAGCAACAGACTTCTTTATCGCATCATACGTGAGGCCACCTTCAATGAGAAGCGAATGGGTTTTTCCCCACCTACACTAAAAAAACTAGCGTTAAACCAGTTTCATAAGTTCAATCGAAATCCTAAAAAGCACAATAATAATTCTCTTTTAGGTCATTAAAAGAGAAGACATAACATAATTCCTACAAAACATGAAATTTTAAATACATCCGTGATTTATACAAGTCTTATATGCCACTAAACTAGTGTATGTAAAAAGTTAAATTCTCATGTAGGCAAGCATAGTTGGTTATATTATACCACTCTTCCATAAGCTTGGTTTTCTCTTCAATCGGAATAGTCGGAGAGAACTCTAACGGATGATAGTATTCATATAAGGCCTGTCTTTTCGCATCATACTCTGGATTACCTTGCTGCAAAAGACCATGACTGGCTGCACACATTTAAAGACCAAGATCAAAACTAACTTTCAACAAGTTTTGAAAATCATTATACACACAAACATACAGTGGCCCCGGCTTCCATTGATCGAATATCGTGTCAAGGTCGCATCAAAATCCGCAATCACCTGCTAATATAAATAATATCATTACATACTTCAAACTAAATCCCAGAACATAGCAGTAAAATTTGCATGAGTTTTCACCAAACATTCAAAATGGATTTCTTTTACACAATTGGGAGTATCCATATGCTTACAATAAGTCATGTGAAATCGTTCAAAATCTTTTTAATGTACGACACTTGCGATAAAACCAAAATTCTCTTTGAATGATTTCTAACAATTTTAACTCCTAAAATGGAGTAGCTTCTCCCATGTTCGTCACCTCGAAAGTTTATGTTTTAAAAACTTATTTTAAAACAAGATAATGACAACGCATGTAATAAAAGAACAGTCAACAAAATGAATGGCAATTATATAAAATAAAATAAACCTGGAGTTTAGAGGGACCGGCGGTGCGAATTGCAGAGATTTTGTTGTGGAGGGAATCCGGATCACCAATGACGGTAACATTGGAGAGAGAATGGTGCTCCATTTGGTTTCGACTCTTGATGCAATAACCACAACACCCAACCCTGTAAACGAATGATAACGATAATGATGGCGATAGTGGTAATGATAAAAATGCATGTGTGAGAGGGCCACGCACATACCTAAAACGGAAAAAGGTGAGTCGGTGTTGGCAACTGCTAGTAGTGAGAGTGAAGCGTAGAGGAAGACTCACAATTACGCTTTGCAGCCGGTTGCTCATTTTGGTTGTACTCCACTTTATCATTTATTATTATTGTCTTTTCCCTTTTTAATTCAGATTTTTAAAATGGTCCCAAAATCATAATAAAAGTTTTTGAATAAAAATTAATTATTAGTACTATATTAAATTAATTTTTTGAATAAAAATTTTTTTCTTAAAATTTAATTAAACAAGTTTACAATTATTTTTAAATAAAAAACTTTTAATATTTCTATGATATAAATATATTAATTATAAATTTTATAATATATATTATGAAAACCTTTTATAACAGTAATTTGGACCATGATTTGATGGATAGAGCATCCACCACTTTTATTAAAGTTAAAAATTTTATATTCATAAATTTCACATTGATATAAATATTTTTCGCTTACAATCCTACTATTTATGATTTGGACTGTACTATAGTATCTATCGATACTAACTAATGTTATATGCCACTACTTGTGAGTTGGATCGTGCCTTAAATTTATCGTTACTTACTGATATTGTATCATGAATTAATACTATTTATTAAAAAAATGATAATAAAATATATATTATAAATAAGTAAAAAAAAAAAAAAAAAGGTAAAACCTGCACAAATCGTGTTTTTTTAAATAAAAAAAAAAAGGCACAAGCCACGGGATTGTTTTAACCGAGCTTTGTGTCAGGATGATTTTATCCTGACACGGCCGCGTTAATTGGGCTGGGATCAGCATTGTCCAATACGGAGCAACAAGCATAGGCTGGGTTGGACAAATTTGTATCCGATCAAGCCCAATACTGACAGTCTCTATACATGGCAAGTGAAAAATCAATGTCAGTCCGCCTGCCCCTTTCATCGAATTCAGTTGAAAGTTAAACAAGGAAAAATATTTAGCAGACACTACTCTAATCCGAAACCCAAAAAGATAAAATTCTTGTCTTGATTTGTGTGCCTGACTTGAGCCAACCAGGTAATCTTTCTTTTAACATGGATTTCCTGATGGGTTTCTCCTTTTATGCTCTATTTTCTTCTCCGCTGGAATATAGTTTGTATTTAGTGCTAGATTGAAAATGAAACTATATATATATTTTATTTTTTATGAATTGAAATAATAATCATAGAGATATTAAGAACCCAATGAAGCCTTAAATATGTAGTATATCAATTGAAAGAAACGTATGGAATGGATGTTGGTTGAAATTTTGTGACTGGAAATTTGCAGCAGTTGGTATGTATAACATGGCAAGACAAGCTAATACCGTTTTCATTGAAGAATGGTTGAGAAACAGTGGTGGTAGTACTAGTAGTGGCAACTTTACTACCTCTTCTTCTGCCCGAGCCATTATTCAAGCCTGGAGTGAGCTTAGAGACTCCTTACAAAACCAAACATTCCAACCCCATCATCTTCACTCACTCCAAGCCCTCTTCAACTCTCGAGCCTCCCTTCATGTTGCAGACCCCCAGGCAAAACTGCTCCTATCCATCATCTCCTCTCAAAGCCTTAATCTACCTTCCCAATCCTATCCTCTCTTGTTTAGGCTGCTTTACATCTGGGTCCGGAAATCCTTCAAACAATCATTGGAACTCATTGAATTGGCCGTGGACGTCCTCTTCAAGTTTTTCTCTAACGAATTTGGTGCGAAAAGGAGCCCTTTTTTGTATGCTGAAGGGGTTTTGCTTCTGGGGGCCATTTCCTTTGCCTCTTCTGTGCCTGAAAAATCGAAAATGGTATGCTTGGAGTTGATCTGTCAACTGTTGGAAGATGATTATCAATTGGTTAGATCGTTCGAAGGAGTTATTCCTGATTTACTAGCAGGGATAGCATACGCACTATCGGCTTCTGTGAGTGTTTGTTATATTAGAATTTTAGATTCTTTGTTTGGAATTTGGGGCAAGGAAGATGGACCTAGTGCTAGTGTTTCACATGGCCTAATGATCTTGCATTCCATTGAATGGGTTGTTTCTGGTTTTATCAAATCAAGTAATGTTGAAAAAATGCATGTTTTCCGAAAGGCTTTAGAGAGTCCGAAGGCAAACTATGCTCCATACGCTCTTGTCATGTCTGCAGCTGGGGTATTGAGAGCTTCTAGTCGATCTTTTTCAACTGGTCGGGGACTTGAAACCATTTCCAGACTGAGGATGTCTGCAGAAAATCGGATGGAATTTATAGCACTTGATTTGATTTCGAAAACCGGAGGCTTTTCTAGTTCTGGTAGCAGTGATCCCAGCAACTGTCTTTTGCTACAATGTTTTTCTTTAGCATTGGCTCGAAGCGGTCCAGTGTCTTCCCGTGGCCCCCTGTTTTTATGCCTTGCCTCAGCATTGTTAACTGAAATCTTTCCTTTAAGGCAATTATATATGAAGGTTTCTGAATACTTACAACATGGCAGCTCCGGTCATCTAAATCTGAATGAGGTCAAAGACCATTTAGAAAGTGTTCTGTTTAAGGAAGCAGGGGTCGTAGCTGGTGTGTTCTGCAATCAATATGTCTCAGTAGATGAAGAGAACAAGGGAATAGTGGAGAACTCTATATGGACCTACTGTCAAGATATTTATTTTGGTCACCGGCAGGTGGCTTTGTTACTTCGTGGTAGAGAGGATGAGTATCTTGGGGATCTGGAAAAAATTGCTGAATCTGCTTTCCTTATGATTGTGGTTTTTGCATTAGCTGTTACGAAGCATAGGCTGAATTCGAAATTCTCCCAAGAAACTAAGATGGACACATCAGTGCGGATATTGGTTTTGTTTTCTTGTTTAGAGTATTTCCGGCGTGTGCGTCTGCCAGAATATATGGATACAATTCGAGGGGTTGTTGTGAGTGTTCAGGAGAATGAGTCAGCTTGTCTCTCTTTTGTAGAATCCATGCCCTCTTATGTTGACTTGACGAATGGGCAAGGTAAGCAATTAAGAAATTTAGTTACGACGTTCTTCTTATACTCGACAAGTTCCCGAGTTATTATTTCCATTTCACTAATGAGATTGTTACATTTGACAAATTTGAAAACTTTATCCTTTTAGACTTCCCGCTTCTTCAGAAGATGGAATACATATGGTTCAAGGATGAGGTGCAAACTGCTCGTATCTTATTTTACCTGCGGGTTATCCCAACTTGCGTTGAACGTGTAACTGCTTCTGTTTTAAGAAGGGTCGTAGCTCCTGTTATGTTCTTGTATCCTGTAACAATTAAACTAGGCTTATCTGGAACTTCATTGTATCTATACATGCGTGTTTGTGTGTTACAATTTTTGGTTCCTTACTACAACTGCAATCAGGTATATGGGACATCCAAATGAAAAAGTCGCTCGAGCCTCACATTCTATGTTTGTGGGTTTTATATCTTCAGGAAAGGAGTCTGATTCTGACCTGGATGATAGAGTGTTATTGAAGGAGCAGCTGGTTTTCTATTACATTAAGAGATCTTTAGAGGTATCAAAAGCAACTGTAAACGAAAATGAGAAAACTAGAGACTTGGTCATCGAAATTCAGATACTGACTTTATATATATATATATTTATTTATAATATGACTTAGGGCTATCCTCGCACTACTCCATTTAAAGGTATGGCTTCTGGTGTAGCAGCTCTGGTTCGACATCTTCCTGCTGGAAGTCCTGCTACTTTTTATTGTATCCACAGTCTTGTTGAAAAAGCTAACGAGCTTTGCAATGAAGCTTTTGCACACAAGACTGATGTGTGGAAGAATTGGCAAGGAGAGTCAGAACCTTGTAAGGAAATCTTAGAGTTGCTCTTGCGGCTTATTTGTCTGGTTGATATACAGGTAAGTAATCTAACAATCACAATTTTCGCTACCCAAGTTTTCTTTGTTGAAAAGTTGCTATGTTTTAACCTTTGCTCTATTTTGAATGTGGAGAGTTGGTTTGTTTGCAATTTGTTTCAGAAAGATATTTGGTTTGAGCTATTTACCTCTGATATTACATTCAGGATTTGAAACAGCTCAGATTAATGTTGTTGTAAAGGACTTGTGCATCTCTATGCAGCATAGCATTAACTGAGTTTTCAATAGACATAAAATTAGCATTAATGTGTCCAGGTACTGCCAAACTTGATGAAGTTATTGGCACAACAGATAATCAAGTTGCCAAAAGATGGCCAGAATTTGGTTCTGAACGAGTTATATTCGCTGGTTGCTGAATCTGATGATGTTACACGGAAACCAACCTTAGTTTCATGGCTGCAGTCATTGTCTTACCTGTGCTCTAAGGCCAATAGCAAAGGTGCAAATTTCACAGGAGTGGGAAGTGCACAACGTTCGGATTCTGTATTGACTGCTGACTCTTTGAACTTGAATGCACGTCTTTAAGACATGGAGGTGCCACTTTCCCCTTAAATTATTTATTGTTATCGTATCATGAAGCTAGTACTGTGTTGCTTAATATATTTTCCTGAAATTTGAGGAATGATAATTATAAATGTCAGCTTAAATATACCTATTTAGTTATTTATTGCTCGATAGCACAATAAGTAGGAGAGCTATTTTTTATATTGTATGTGTATATTTCCTGTATTTTTCACAGATGTGATAAATGGATGAATAATAAGATATGCTTTATTCACTTTTGTGAATTGGCTTCATATACTCACCCCTGAGACCTTGAGCTTTGGTTTTGACATTGATGACTTGATGATTACATGTCAATAGCAGTTTTAAACCTTAATATAAGGAATTGTGGCAAGATATATGTGCTGCTTATGACTTTTAACTTTTAGTGTGGCTTATTTTACTGACTGGTTATGTCAACATACCATAAAATTCCACCTGGTTTTTCCCGTTTCAGAATTTGGCTGGTTGGTTGCATCAATTTTAAGCTTGTAGTCTGTTGGGATTGCTGAGAAGAATGACAGCTTTGTGATCATAACAGCAAATTTGGGTTTGCTATACTGTGGATAATTATACCCACTCGCTTCTTGTTAATATAGAAGAGGTCCTAAATTCTGTCCAAGTTTTTTGATGTTCTTAGGATAAATTCTGATCAGAATGTAAGTATTGTTTTTGAAGGAGTTTATTGTCTATTATTTCATTAGATGGAACAGAAGATTTGTAATCGAAACCAGAAACTTAGGTTGACTACACTGATTGTCAGACTAATGAAATTATCATATCAAAGTGGTAGAGGCCTTGAATTCTGTATACAATTTTCAGGACGACAATTTTTTTTTGTTGTGTAAATTTTTGAGCAGCAGGCTTGTAATCTATTACATTGTATATAGATATTCAAACTACTTGTTAGAACTTTAAGATTGGTCATCAAAGCTAATCAGCTTTCGTGCAGATTGAAAATCCAATTAGGGTTTTCAATCTTTCCTATGAGACTCAGCTTCAGCAAATATAAAGAGAGCAAGAAGCTTTCACAATTAGCAGACTCTGGAGAATTTAGCTTGAATGAAACATTTTCAAGAGTATGTGCACATTCATAATCTTATTCATCTGGTTCAGATTAGCTCCCAACTTGCCATTAAACAATAACACTTATGGTGAAGAAGGAAAAAGAAAGCTCACTTAGATCCAAACTTGGTCGGTTTATTCTTTCATCAATTATACATGGTGAATACAGAAACAACTATTGCCATTACAGGAGAAACTCTTTTTTCTTCTGCTACAAGCACCACAAAAGAATGGTAAGAATGATCATGAATGCAACACCCAAAACCAAGATACAAATAGGAATCCACAATCAATTAATATAAACGGAAAGTATGCATAACCCTCATCTCCTTGCTTCTGACCTCACGGTTTATGCAACTATTCTTCATGCAAACACCAAAATACACCTGCATAGTTGAGAGTTGAGACTACCCAAGAGCTTATATATAAGCTGCTACATACTTCTTGTCGTCTTGGGATGTGGCAGGGATGACTGACGAAGGTAATTCAACAGCACAAGGGGCATATAATCAAGCCATTTTCGTTACATTCATGGCATTTACTTGACAATCCTTGATGATCAACAACCTTTTGGCTACCACTGCACTTGTAACAAAGCACAAACCTAACTCCAGCACACCCTTCACAGGGGCCATTTGACTGATCAATTGGAATCCCTTCAAAGAGCAACCTAAACTTTCCTTGTTCGTGCAACCCCAAAATCTCTGAAGCTCCACCAATGTATCTCCCTTTAATGAAAAGCCTTGGAGGCACTGCTTCTTTTCTATCCAACAGTCTCCACAATTCTTCCTTAAACTCCGTATGCATCGACACATCCCTCTCGAAAAACATCACCCGAAAGCTTTCCAGAAGAAAACGAACACTGCTACAATCTTCGAACGTTTTTCTAATCCCTCTGAGAGTTGTTGTGTAGAAAATGACGGAATCTTCACCACCTGGGGGGCATCTTTCTTCAAACTGCAGTAAAGGATTGACATCGCTATCTTCTTCCTGTATGCGACGAGACTTATGGGGAGGCTCTTCTTCAAGATTTTCTTCACCAATTCTTGCATTTCTCTCTTCTGATTCTCTGCTTTTTTCAGGATTCTCCAACTCAAATCTTGCTTTTGTCTCTTCATCATCTCTGGTTTTCTCAAGATTTTCTTGCAGAATTCTCTCGTTTCTCTCCTCTTGGCTCATCCTAATATGCTCATTCACCGCCTCCTCAAAGGCGGCAAGTAAATTGGGATCAAACAGGCTACCAGAATTCATGTCTGGTCGCCTGAAAGAAGACACATCAATCTCTGACAAAGGCCTTATTCTTCCCAAAACCACCGGCTCTGATTTCCCCGAAAGCTCCACATTTTCCTTAACTGTTGGCCCAACATTCTCTTTATCATCAACTCGTTCTTCTTCTTCTTCTTCTTCTTCTTCAAGGTCTCTCATAAGCTCTTCTACATCAATTATATCTGGTTCTTCAACTGTTCCAACCTTTTCTTTGATCTTGTCTTGCTCAGACGCCAACTGGGTTGTTTCCACTTTCGGATTCGGAGTCGCCATAAAAGATTCAAAAAACCCCTCTGCTGCACTGACTTGGAGAATCCTATCAGGCTTCAGATACCCAATTGGTTTGATTGACTTGAGCTTCTTGTATAGCTTCCCTCTCACTCCCTTCATTTTCTTTCTTCGTGGGAAACAAAATCTTGATGTGGGGGTAAGAGCAGGTATGCAGCCAAGATTCAAAGATTAGAACAAGAGAGTTATTATCATTAGAGAAACAACAAGACAGCAAAACAGAGTGGGTGAGTGACTGACTGATTTTTTTCTTCCCTTTGGGTTTTCAGGTTCAACGGCTACAAAAGCTGCCTTTTTTTTTTTCTAATTTTAAAATTTAAATATGGTAAAGACAATCCTATGCTAAGTAAATCAAACAAAACACGTGTAAGTGGGACAGAGCTCTAAGTAGCGAGTAAATATGATGACAACGGTCATAAATTTTTCATAGGGCCCACAATTCTTTTTACTTGAGTATATGCACAATAATTCTTTGTTAGCTTTCCCTTCTACTTTTTAATGGGTGTATTTAGTCAATTTAACTGTTACTTTACAAGAAAATTCTAACAAAATTTGTTTTTGAATGTGTAATAGTAAGGCCTCAAGCAGTTTATTAAAAATATGGCAAAAGGTTTAATGTAAAAAAAATTTAACTTTGTAAGTAATCTATTGAGTATCTAACTCTAAATTTAACAATAAGATAAATTATTAATCAATTTATTCAACAGAATGAGTAAACTAATTCTCTAGATTCAAGCCAACAGAATTATCTTGAGATCTAGCCCCAGCAAATTGAAGTAAAACCCACTCAGAAAAACTGAAAAACATAATATAAATTACCTGATAAATCTACAAGATTTTATTAATACTTAAAGCAAAGTCATTACATCTTAATATAAATACAACTTTAAGCTAACATGGCTACAATTCTAATCCTAAATTATCAAAAGATTTAATAAAAGATCATTACAATAAAAATAATAATAATCCTAAAACCTGATATATATAAATTAATAATAATCCTAAATTAATAGAAATCCTAAATTAAATGGAACTCATCATCAATCTAACATGTAGGAAGAGAATCGTTTATTGCTTTTACCTTCTTTGTCCTTTATAGTATCTTTCAAATGAGTACATTTATCTCTCTTATCTAGTTTGCCAAATGTCAAGAATCATAGGAATAAAGAGTTCCTTTAGAAACCATTTTCCTTCCAAATGGAGGAACTCTCATTCCATTCCACTCTAGTAGGGTGGGATTCTTTAATTCCTCCTCCTCCCATCTATCAATGGCTTTTTATAATTAAAAGCTCAAATAAAAAATAATTATTTAATACTAAAAAGAGGGGCCAAAAAAATACCACTATTGACAAATAGTTGCTAACAATAACAATATGGGTTATACGATATTGGTGCACTTACATAATCAAGATCACAAATTTTTTCATTTATTTGTTTCATTATCATGAATGGGAACATATTTGTTAAGCGGTATGCACAACAATGATGTCTGATCGCAGGAAGGGCATAGCCAGATATTAATGTTTAGATCGACTAATTAAGTACAATAACATTTACACTTAGACAATAAAGACATATATTTGTTCAAACTTCACTAAAGGAAGTTTTTATATTTTTGAGAGTCAATTAAAAGATTTTGAATATTGTTGCTCTATTTTTATCATTAAGGATAACTTGTTAAAATTGTAAAATAGAGACATATTATAAACTATAAACTAAAACGTAAATGTTGGTAGTTTTTATATTTAATATTTCTTTAAATTAATTATAAAAAAAAGCCAGCCAGCCTAGATTGACAAATGACTAGATGTTGGATTGCAGCACCCATACATAGTTTATCGATCATTCTATCTAACAAAATTGGCAACGACACCTAAAAGGTACCCAACTTGCAATAAAGTTGTACTGGTCACTAGAATTCAACACTCATTAGTTATTACGACGTTCAAATTTCATTTTAGCTATAGACGAAGACACAAACGTCATATTGCAGTCCATAGTCCATTAAGTGTGATTGGAGTATGTAGGGAATTCTAGTGGGATGAGTTGGGGACAGGTGGCCCTTCTTGTACCTTGGCCTGACCCCTATTTAAGTTTTTGGAAACTCATCCCCTCTTAAAGCCCCACGTTAGATTGAGTGGGGTGAGGTGGAATGTGAGATGCTTTTCTCATCCATATCTCTTTTAACTATTTATCAAAGCTATTTATTTAAGGAATACATATATAACATGAGGAATTCAATATAATATTTATCTCATAAATGTTAAAAATAAATATAAATCTACAACTAAAATAGTAAATTCAGTTATATATATATAAGTGCAAAGTTAATGTTCAAAATGTTTAATGTTATTTGTCAAATCCGCTTTCTAATTTTTAATTTTCTCTTCAACATGAAATCCTTAAAATGTTCTTTTTTTTTCAAAAATAAAAACTAAAAAAATAAATCTTCGAAATATTAGTACTCATAAGGTTTTGTGCGACATTTAAACCAACAAAAAAATTGTAAAAAAATGCTTTAAAGTCAGCATAAATTCAAAAGAAGTGAAAGAGATTTAGTAGTATTGTAGGGTGAATGTGTCTCTGTGTGTTTATATCTTTTTTGTAAAACTATATAGTTTTATTGTTGATTAGTTTTCAAAGGAAAAATTAAATCAACAAAAACATAAAAAATAATAATGGCATATAATTTGAGGTTTTGTTTTCTTGTTTCTTAAAGTTTGTTTTACAATTTGAGTAATTGAAAGGCATTTTTATCAATTTACTTTAGTACAAAAATAAAAACTCAAATTAATAAGCTAGTGACAATCATAAAAATGCCAGAATGTTTGGTGCCATGTACAACTATTTTCATATATTATTGTTTTTCTGAAAATGTTGTGGTGCAAATAACTTTAAATTTACATGTTGATAATTTGATTGATTACAATACCATACAGAATGTTTGGTGCCATCTTGTTAGAGGACGAATTTAATTTGTAAATATTTGCATATAATTTGATAATTTGATCTAAGGTTAATATTTAATTAAAGCAAATTACAATTTCTAGCAGAGATTATTTGTTTACTATATCTTCCGATTGAGTTTGAAGACTTTCCATATCTACATTGATCATTATTAGTCAGTTACATTTCGACTCAAACCCTTGATATGCTTGATCTATTTTCTTCCATGTCAATGTCTCTGAGTTTTTCTATGGCTTTGAAGAAAAACCCCTGTGTTATATTTCTTTCATTTTTTGTGGCTACAAGATATTTTGATGAATCATGGGGGTTGGAGTACAGGGTTGGAGACTCAGTCTGGTCAATCCCGCCATACCCACATTATTATTCTGATTGGTCCTCTAACCATCTCTTCTACACGGGCGATTCTCTAGGTAATTTCATGTACCAACTACTAAAAGCATCATTTCAAAAAAAAAAAAAAATACCAGAAGCATGGATTAACTAACTTTCATGTGTTTTAAGTGGTTTTGGTGTGCTGAAAAGTGTTCTCAGATGATGAAATATTCTTATGGCCGTTGTGTAGTTAGTTGTTACACTTAACTTTTATCCGTTTATTCTTACATCATTTTTCAACAATTAAAAGTAGAATTGTGAGTGATCAACATATGTATGCATGTATGTATAGTGTAGAAAATATCTCAATTTAATTCCTAGTGTTTGCCTGCAGTTTTCGATTTCGAAACCGAGTTTTCCAACCTTATTGAAGTTGAACCGTTGGACTACCAAACTTGCACTGCTAATAATCCCATTAAAATCCTTAATTCTGGTCCTGCAACCATCCTGTTACAACAGGCAGGTGTTTTCTATTTTATGTGCAACCTCTCAAACTACTGTGATCTAGGCCAAAAAATTTGTATCGTTGTCCATGATGGTCGAACAAATTTTCCACCAACTCCTTCACCATCTCCTCTACCTGTTTCGTCACCAACTCCCGTAGCTACTCCTCTGCCTGTCACACCCAAAGTTTCGTCCCCGGAACCATCTATGGCAGCTAATTGGAACAGGACCGAGTCTCCTCCCCCACTGCCTGATAGGAGTGATCATGCACCATCGCCCACAACTGATATGGTGCAAACACACAGCTCTTCGAGTAAGGGTTGCAGTGCACTAGACTTCACTCCACTAGGTTCTTGCTTTGCACACATGGGTATTCTTTTCAGTATTTGGGTACTTTTGGGTAGAAGACCATAATTGACCAAGGATCGATATCTTTGATTTAGATATGAATGATTCCATGATCCATCAAGTTCCTCTCTTTTTTAACATGAGCTTGTGATAAAATTAGTAATGAGTACATTATTTCTGGCTCGGTTAACAACAGCAAATAATATTATCCCAAATTAATTAAAAACAAAAAACAAAAAACAAAAAATGGGTCTCGGGACAGCATTTCTACTTCAGTTGTGCCCTCCTAAATCTATTTAACGACTTACTTGACTTAAACTACAATTGATTTGTCTAGCTGAATGACCAGATGCCAAACCAAATTAGGGCATTTACTTCACTCGACTCAAAAATGCAATTGATTTGTCTTGCTGCATGACCAGGTGCCAAACCAAAGCCCATCTAAGTCCATAGCTGAATAAATTTATGTTATCAGAAAGTGCAAATGCTACGAATTCCATACATTTATCAAGTTTTTTGGCCGGCCAAACAGAAAGAAAAATAAAGCCATAGAGCAAACTAGCACTTCTAAACCCTATAACAGAAACAGTAACGCTGAGAATCTTATTTTCTCAAATAATGTAAAGCCACCCAAGACAACCGATTTCAGATGATATCTCCCTAACCACCATCAGCTTAGTCCATTCATTTGCTCATTACTGCTGGGCACATTGCACCCTTTGGGCACCACCAGGCATGTCTTCATCTTCATCATATGCCTCCTGGGCAGCTTGTTGCTTCCTCCTCATCTCTTCCTCTATGTTCACATCATGCAGAGTGGTTTCCTCACACTCATCCAGCTCCATGTCAGTTAGCTGGACTGAGGTCCTTGGAGGTAGCACAGCCTCCAACGCCTTGGTCTGCTCTGGAGTCAGAGAGTCTGGGAAGTCAACTGAGAAATGGATGTAAAGTTTACCCCTCATGAAGGGCCTCTGATACATTGGCATACCTTCATCATTTATCGCCTTAAATTGATCTGATTGCATAAACGACAAAGTCAGTAACATGCTTAAAGCTAAGATGCTAATAAAAAATTAACTTAAGCATGGTTTTCTTCCACATCAATGTCACTCTTAAAATCCACCAAAACAAGCCAATAAGGTAGGTATCAGCACATTACAGTCTAGCAAGTGACACCATACAAACTGACATTGAATAACCAATATACTCATATACTTAGATAGACTGTAATTAGGGGGCAAGATTCCCTGTTTCCAATATAGTACTGTGCTTCCAAGAATAGTTCTATCAATCAGAACTGTCTCCTAAAACAGTTTTCGAGAATATAATTCCTAGAAACCCCCTTATTTTCTAAATTGATCGTTATGCTAAACTTAGTGTTCTCAAATAATTGCCATTTAGTGTCTTGTTACATAAATAAATAGCTCAAGTTACATTGGAAATTAATTAAAACCCACCCATAATAGAGATTTTCAAGATAATTTATATATTCCAGAGTATACCAAATGTCTACCAGTTCTCAAAACAATTATAGACACTAATTTGTTACTTCGGTTCCTGAGATATGCTCTAAAAACACAATGCATGAGATGACAGTATGCCACAATGGTGTAAAGAATTATAATACATAATAACAAGACTAAAGCTGTGAATTACCAGGTTTGATTACTTCCCCGGGTTGAGATTTTATAAGTAGCTGCCTGCCATCCAAGTGAGTTATAATAAATTGGAAGCCACAGAGAGCCTCTGTTAGGGAGAGGGTGTGCTCAACAAATAGGTCATCACTCTTTCGCTTAAACTTAGGGTGCTCTTTTTGTTGGAGAACAAACACAATGTCTCCTGTGACAGTGTCAGGCTGCGCAAAAGCAGAAAGAAAATAAAGTCAGTCAACAACAGATACTAAAAAACAAAACGCTGTTTCACATCTTACTAAATAAGCATACAGCTTCAGCAACCAAAAACTCAACAAAATATATAGTCTTACCGCTTCATCAGCTTCGCCTGGAAATGTAATTTTCTGTCCATTTTGCATACCCTTCTCCACTATAACTTCCAACACTTTCTTTTCTTGGACAACCTTCTCACCCTTACAGTGTGGGCAACGATCCTTTTCATTGATAGTTTCACCAGTACCCTTGCACTCATTGCAAGGATGCTGCATCTGCTGAATCATAGAAGGACCAAGGTGTCTTATTGAGACCTTCATTCCAGAACCTTGGCAGCCAGAACATTTCATTGATGCACCAGACTTAGACCCTTTGCTGCACTCATCACACATCAAGTTTTGTGTTGGTGAATTAAAGTACATAAACTAATCTGGTCCAAATGTTAAACCATAAACTTCTTATTGAAATAAATATTTCACTACAAACCCTTTGCATTTGGAGCAGAGTACGTTGCGTGAGAGAGAAAGCTTCTTGGATGTCCCATTATAGAGATCCTCCAATGAAACCTTCAGGGGATGAATTACATCCTCTCCCCTCCTTTGCCTTCGACCTCTGCTGCTTCCTCCACCTGCCCACATTAAAGTCAAATTCAAAACAATCAAAACCATTGCCTCCTATCATAAACAATTCTACTAATTTCACAGAAAAGTTGACAAAATAAGACTCCCACCACCAAACGGGTTGCCACCACCGAAGAAGGATTGGAAAATGTCAAATGGGTCATGGCCACCACCACCTCCACCCATTCCCTCCTTAAGAGCATCCTCTCCATACTGATCATAGATCTCCCGTTTCTCCGGGTCACTCAGAACCTCATAAGCTTGTGCTAACTCTTTGAACTGTATCACAATCAACATTTCTCATCTTTAGAATTTACTCTCTATGTAGTCTAATGGTGCTAACTCTTCAGATAGTATCACAATCAAAATTTCTCATCTTTAATCAAGTTCAATTAACAAACATCCAACAAAATTTAAATTTCACACACCACTTTCATTCAACTTGATAATGTCTCGAGGTTCAGGTATCTACCCTAGCTGATACCTTCAAATATATAGATATATATAAATAGAGTATATATATTATATATATTATATATATATATATATGTGTGTGTGTGTGTGTGTGTGTGTGTGTGTGTGTGCGTGCGTGCGTGTGTGTCAATTTCGCACAATGAAATTTCACAATCAAATCCAACCAAATCAAATATAGCACCTTACAACAAATATATAGGCAACGACAGAGGCAAACAAGAAAACAATAGAGCGAAAACAAGAAAAAAGAAAACGGACAAAATGACAAGATTGACCTTCTCAGGATCGCCACCCTTGTCAGGATGGTTCTTGATGGCAGCTTTACGATAAGCCTTTTTGAGATCATCCTGTGAAGCGGTCTTCGAGACTCCAAGAATCTCGTAGTACTTGGTGTTGTCGCTCTTCTTTGGTGCTCTCCCAAACATCTTCTTCTTTTCACTTTAACGAACAATCACAACTAAAAATTAGATCGGAAACCCTAATTACAAGGCCACGATAGATCCATCCAAAGAGAACACAGAGAGAGAGAGAGTACTGACCAGATCTGGAAAAGCAGACAACAGCTAGGTCAAGGCGGCGAGCAATACAGAGAGAGCGAGCGAGCGCGAGAGAGAGAGAGAGCGGTTCGATGCGTTGTTTTATGGCGATGTTTGGACGGTGAGGATTTGTTTTTATCAGTTGGATTAACGGGTTTGGTTTGACGTTGTTTTTGAAGGGCATAGAAGGATCTAGAATTCACTGGAGGTTTCCTACTGTTGAATCACATCTGAACCGTCCATTTTATTCCACGTACGTGTTGTGCCCGTTTCCTGGTAATGTGTGGGAAATAGCCGCACCCCGCAAGTCAGGGTTGACTTGACCCCGTTAAACGACATCGCTCAGCTCCACCAACTCCAACGTTAGTATGACAATATATATCGGCCACGTGTTTGGGCCGAGGTGGCCAGTCGGTCACCTAGGGCTTTCAGTGCGTGGTCGAACGGCATGGGCTGGCCATTCGGCCACCTTGCAAGAGCATTTTCGAAGTCCACCTTGCAAGAGCATTTTCGAAGTAATTCATATTATATATATATTTTAAAAAAGGGATTAAAAGGGATTAGGAATTGGATTCCTAATGGAAAATAAAATTTCAAAAGATATTTATAATATTTTATTTTATGAGATTAAATAGGAATACCATAAAATTAATTTCTAAATTAATTCTTTGTTGAATTAATTAATAATCATAAATTCTAAAGAGGTAAGTATTAGTTTTTTAGTAAGCCCTCTATATTTGAAACTCTTCGTCTTGAAGAACTATATATAGGTAATTGTTGACAAAAAAAGGGGGGTTGGGGTTTGTGGAGCCTCTAAGTTTTGATAAATGATTAAAATTATAACTATGTTTCAGAAAATGATAAAATGTAAACTCATGTTTTCGAAAAAACGTAAAATTACTCTCTCTCACGAGTCAACTAACGCTCAAATCTAATAGAAAATATGAAAAGACTCATTTATCATTAGACTTAGTTAAAATGTATAGAAAAACAATCATATCCCCATCCATAATTAAATATAATAATAACATTTAATTACGAAATTACTCTTTACTGGTTTACATATAAATTTTGTGAAATTATAGTTTTGCCCTTCAACTCAATTTTTTTAAGAGTACAAATTTTAAAAAATCATTAAATATTATGTTATTGTAAAATAGAATAATAAAATAAAATCATTAACTATTAAAAACATCACTACCAAATAAAAAATAATATTAAAAAAAAAAAAAAAACCATCTACCATATTTTTATCCAACCATTTACTCAATTAATTCACTACCAAATTAAAAACAAAATCAAATTGAATGAAAAAAAGAAATATACATAAACAAAGACCAAAAACAACCAAGGAAAATGAAAAAGAAAATAACCAAATCAAATAAAAAGAAAAAAATCAAGGAAAAAAAAAAGGAACAAATCTGTTCTTTCATTTTTGTTAATTTTTTATTTTTTCATTTTTCATTATTTTCAAAAAAAATTTAATTGTTTATTTTTTAATATTCCTTTTTTTCAATATTTTTTAAATTATCTTATTTGTACACGTGTCAAGATTCTAGGTTGCGACTTAAAATAACAAAATTACCCCTGCACATCATGTCATCTATTAGGTTTAATTATCAGTTGACTAATGGAAGAAACTAATTTAAATTTTTTTTGAAAAATGTTCATTTTATCATTTTCCGAAATATAGTTGAAAATGTGATAATTTATCAATACTTGGGGACAAAAATGATTTTTATCCAAAAAAGAGAGAGAGAGAGAGAGAAAAAAAAAACTAGAAAAGTAATGTTACGTTTGGCATTCAAGATTGAAATAAAATAGATTGGATTAGATTGAATAGAACTAAAATGATTTTTATCCAAAAAAGAGAGAAAGAACTTAAGAAGTAAGGTTACATTTGACATGCAAGATTGAAATGAAATGAAATCGATTAGATTGGATTGAATTAAAAAACTATTATCTTATATTTGATTAAACTTGAGATTAGATTAAAATTATATCATATTATATTTGGTATAAGTTGGGATTAGATTGAAATAAAATTAATTTAAATATTTTATTATAAACATCTAAATTAAAATAAAATTAATTCAAATTAATTTTATAAAACATCTAATCATTTTTTTTTATTATGAACATCTAAATTAAAAAAAACATCTAAAATATAAACATCTAAATTAAAATAAAATTAATTCAAATTAATTTAAATACTTTATTATAAACATCTAAATTAAAATAAAATTAATTCAAATTAGTTCAAATTAATTTAAATACTTTATTATAAACATCTAAATAAAATTAATTGAAATTAATTTCATAAAACATCTGTTATGGGTATTTTTGGATTCCCCAAATGGGCCAGCAAAGGCCCATCCAAATTGTGGCCCAAGTTACCAAGACCAAGTGGAAAGCACTATTCCTCAGCCCGCTAGGTCAGGCCCGCTAGATCGCTCCAGTACTCGACTACCAGATCGATCTCGTCAGGAGACTAGCAAAGCATGTCAGATCGTCCTCATAGCGACGTTGAGGTCGCATACCAGTTATTGCTATGTCGAGATCGCAGGACGTCCCGAAGTCAAGATCGTCACGACAAAGCTTCAGTTCGTTTTTTACCCAGTTCGCCCAGTTTCAGTGCAAGACAGTAAAATGGCGTGTCTTGCACGATAAGTAAGGGTTTCTCACCTAATGACAGCTTAATTTCGGGAAATCTCACCAAACCAGCATGGGTTAGTAGTCGGCCCACGTTTTGCCAGAGTTGACCTGACAGAAGTCAGAAGCATTAAAGACTCTCCAGAAGCATTAATTACGACAAGATCAGTCCTTTTTGTCTGTTAGTTCCATCTGTAGCCTCATCTTCTTTATAAATAGAGAGAGGCATTTATTGTATCCGGATCCAGAAATTTGAGAGTGAAGAGGGCCGTTACTCTGTCGAAATACAGAGAGAGTGAGCATTTAGTGAGGGATACTGCCATTAATACCAGAAAAGTGGACGTAGGCCGTTCTCAAAAAGAGCTGAACCACTTCAAACGTTGTGTGTTTTCCTTCTTTCTTTCTTCTTCTCTTTGCCATTATCTGGTCTGTTTGTTGCAGGTCTCCTCATCCGTGCGGCATTGGGCTCAAGAATCTGATTGGCTGGTTTACCACGTCAACAACATCTAAATTAAAAAGAGAAAAAAAATTTATTAATTTAAATACAAGGATTAATTTTAAATACTAAAATATAGATTAATATTTGATTGGAATAAAATTAATTTAATACCTAATTTATGAATCATTTTTTTAAAAAAAGTTATATTAATTTTTTAGAATTATATCATTTTAAATCATGAGTAAATAAATATTAATTTTAGAGATATGGTTGTTGTAAGAAAGAGAAATGAGGTTGGTAGAAGATATAAAAAGAAAAGTACTACGTCACAACTAATAAAAGAAAGAGAAACAATTAATGAGTTTTGAATCAAATCTATAGAGACTCGCCACGAATTCCCTCTACTAAATTCGACAAGAATCTCTACGGAACATACCGACGAAACTCAGTTGAACCCGCACTTTGGCTCAAAAGAGTTCCGTTGAGGTACCGATCTCACTTTAAAACTCTTTTCTAATGGAAATAAATAAAAACTTTTTTATTTTTTTTTTTTAAGGTACATTGCAAAATGAAGTTATAAAAATTTCGATAGTATAACAGCTGCTTTTTGAAAATATCACCCTACAAATTTTAAGCAAAACATTTCTATAACATGCATATTTCTCAACTACCAGACCTTAAACCCTCATTCTCACAATCAAACTCAAACATGCTTTCAGTTCAAAATAAACTTGAAAATAAAATCATTTACATAAACTCATAATTTCCACTAAAATTAAATTTACAAAATATAATTCTCAAAAGAGTTTATAAACATTCAAAAGTAATATTTATAAAAATACAGAGAAGCATAAAATATGATGCATACACAAACATTCGAAGGAATTAAACAAGTGTAGTAGTAACATGTTCGCAGCCCACCTACATGTTTATTGGAACGGTGTCTGACTGCTGGTTCGTTCCTGTACCTAGGGAGGATTTTTCAAAAAACATAACAATAGAATGGTGAGTATATAACTCAGTGAATGAGTAAACTTTTTAAACAATAATTTACTTTTTAAAATATAATAATATCTTCCCAAAATAGTTTTAGAAATTTATAATTTCTCACTAAATTTTATAAAACTGAAAAATTAGTATAAATAAATAATATAACTTTGTTTGGAATTTAGTGATAACTTTAGTAAAACATAAAATACATCGCTTTCTAAAATTCTTTTATTTCTCAACTTTGCGCTTACGGACATGTCATTTTTCTTTTGAAAACTAGCCAAGGTAACTCAGGGAAACTTGCTCTATCATGACGGAATTTCTCATCGCCACTAGAGCTCGGGTCATGATCCCCTCCCAATATCAAGCAGATCTACACTACCTCACACATGCTAAGAGCAATTCACTGACTTAACCCCCCAATTAGTGACTCTACCAACCAACTTACTGTACACATTGAGGTATTTTGATTGGGTATATTGGGAACTAGGTTAAACCAACTTGCATTTATAAATTTTTTTACTTTACGAAAGAATTCTTAGCCACACTGGACATAAAAATAGTTTAAATTTAACTAAAAAAAATCTTCCTTCTTTATTGTATAATTCTCAATTAAAAAAAAAATGATATTTTTCTAAGATGAAAGTCTAAATATTTGCGATACTTTTAACATGTATTTCGCTTTATTTCTGAAAGAGCAAAATACACAAAACTCTCCTAAGGTAAGACATTAAACACTTAGAAATGAAGTTTGGTTTTAATTACAAGATAGCCCCAATTTAACGGTCAAATGGCGTGAAATATGACAGTTAACCGTATTTTTTCATACAAAGACGAAAATACCCACAAATAAGGACAAAATATTTATATTAAAAAAATTTTAAATAAATTAAAAATGAAAAACAATTTAAAAAAAGTAAAATATAAATTTGAAAAAAAAAAAAACAAAAAACAAAAATAGTCAACCTCTTCATCATCACAGATCAACCTCATTTCTTTTATGATCTGATCGCCATCTTTCGCCATCCTTTTCTCCAATCGAATCCCCACCCCCAAACAAGCAAACTTAATCTCCCTACAACAAGCTCTACACCTCCTCTCCATCAAACCCGAGCCCACTCAGCTCACCTATGAGCTTCTTTTCTTTTCCTGCACCCACCACCACTCTCTTTCCGATTCCTACACCGTCCACAACCACCTCCTTCATACTGTCAACCAAGATCTTTTTTTGCCACCAAACTCATCACCACCTATTCCAACCTGGACTCCCTCAACCTTGCACTTCAAGTGTTCGATAAAATGCGCAAGAGAACCGCCAAACTCATTACCAAATGTTGTTAATAAAGAATAGGTGGATTGATTGAGGAAGAAGAAGAAGAAGTTGTTTTTATTGATCATGTTGTTGAGGTAGAGGGATTGAACATTGTTGAGCAGTGACGGCAACCCAAATGTTGCTGTAGTTTGAAGATAATATTCATTTTTGATGTTGTGATGATGGGTTAATGTTGAGTTGCAGAGTGAATAACAAGAACTATGATGGTCAGTTGATCTATTATGATGGTAGGTTGGTTAATGTTCATTAAAGATGTTTTTATTGGTTTTGGGAGATTTCGATGGTTTTTGTGAGAGATAGATGTTGGTGCAAGGCGAGTGGGTGTAAGGCCACTGGAAATCGGGGTTTCTACCAGTCAACTAGAAACCCAAAAATCTGGGTTTCCATTCAAATGGAAACTCGGATTTTTGAGTTTCCAATTAAATGGAAACCTAAAACTCTGGGTGGGGAGAGAGCGAGAGAGGAGGGGGAAGAGAAAGAAAGAGGAGGAAGATGGAGAATAGAAATTCGGAAGTGATGATAAAGAATGAAGAACATTGTTCTTCATTGAAGAACATATGATGAATGGTTTTTTTGGTTTTTTTCCTTAAATTTAATCTTTGCAAAGATTTTTAATAAATATTATTTTTTATAATTTTTATTTATTTTTATTAGTTTTATAAGTTAGTTCAAATAAAATGACGTAAATACCCTTCATCAAACTAATAGCTACTAACGGTTGGGGGCTAACTTGTTATAAAACATAAACATTGACTCCGCCTGTTTAAAGGCTTATCTCAGGGGAGTTTTATGTATTTTGCTCTTTCTAAACTATATATATTTATGTTAGTGATAAAATAGCGATCAGAATATTCAGGCCCAGACGGATTTACAGTACAAGCCCACAAGCCCAGATGCCCAATTATTTGCCATCATCTTGGTCCATTCTCCTGGGAGTGAGGCCCGTTAGTGGGCGCTTGCTGTTGTCGCGGATCGCTATCGCTCAGCCCGATCGCTCGTTCTTACCGCACACTGTCTATTCCGCAAGACTAGCTGTGGTCGCTATATTCCCCGGCATTCAGATCGCCGTATCCCCCGTCAGTTTTATTTATTGAGGTGGATCATTGGCCCTTATCGCTGGCCGTTGGCTCTCATCCCTCAGATTTACCCACCAGAATATCCACCATCCGTGACAACCAAACCTGCTCGCCATATTTTCGCCTCGATCGACCGCCTGTCTGTCCGTTATTTCCGTCCGATTAAGGTATCTGCCAAGAAGAGCCACCCATCAGAGATGTCCAACAAGCCATCCTCGCCCGCAGTTATCCGTCTGAACTGGTCGCTGTTTTCTGAGTGTGACCGCGTTCCGACTCCTCCACTCGCGATGTTATCCGTCTTAATACTATAACCAGCTGCGAACACGCCAATCCAGAATCCACTCCATCAATTCCCCTGCCTGCTGGAAAAATTCGTCTCCCTCTCGCGTTTGGACGTCTCAAGTCAGCGAAAGTCAACCACGCCATGCAGAGTACAGTTTCGAGGCTTGCCATGCACGCTACTTCCGCCAGAATCTGTGAGCGTGACCTTGATGGCCCATCATGCCGAATCCAGCCCAATCATCAGAAATCTCTCTCAGACAGACCTCAGATACGACGGATTCAGCCACATTTATTGTACTTTCGGTCGCATTTAATGCATTGTCAGCAGCATTAATTGGGTTTCCGGCGCATTAAATGCTGTCTGTCAGTGCAACTGTAGTTAACTATTTGTTTTTGTCTTATTCTGTTTATTGTAGCATGTCCCCTTCCTCTATAAAAGGGGACAATTTTCACTGTAAAAAGGATGGAACTTTTGAGTGTCGTTACTCTGCCCAAATAGTGAGAGAGTGAACAGTGGACGTAGGCATCTTTTTGGGCCGAACCACTCTAAAAATTTTCTGTGTCTTCTCCTCCTCGCCTCTAACCTCTTCATCTTATTCTCATTGCCCTTCATGCAACCCATCGACCGTACGAAACTGTGAGTTTGGGCCCCAAAAAAACCTCGTTGGCTAAGGAAAACCATTTTTCGACGTTAACAATTTATAATATAAATGTAAAAACTTACTTGCATCATAAGAATTACTAACATGCTAAAAGTTCAATTAGTTTAACTAATTAAATCAGATACTAAAATTCATGTTTGCAAATATAAATCATCAAATAACAAAATTCATAAGAACTTTAAAAATAATCACGCTCACTACGTTATTCGAACTAGTATACCACTCCTCCAAGCCCTTCTTTCACTTTTCTTTAATCCGAACTCCCCCTACACTTAGTATAACATGATTCCCATTTAGAATTTACTTATATTGATTTAGGATTCATCACCTAAGTTGCTTAAAACCATAACCAAATTCACCCAAAATCAAAAGTAAATCATCAAATGCATTTTAATTCATTTACTTGATATAAACTTTCTCTAACTTCCTAGCATGCTTTTCCTTACAATTTCTTAATTCCAACATACTCTATTACATGTGTAAACGCATTAAAACTCATCCAATAATTTAAACAATCATTTGCACATCAATTACGCCCGCCCCCCCCCTCCCCCCGGCCGAAACACACATCCTTACTCATCCATCAATTATCTTTTCAATTTCTTGATTTAAATCACGCTAGAACCTTGCTAAACTTCATGTAATTTCATCAAATGTCAAAAATCCATTCAATCACATAACAAAGCTAGCTTTGGCGGAACACCACCCCTAATGAATCCAATATATTTTCTTCAATTTCATGGTCATCAAACACATTAAAATCACATCCTTATCCATCTAATACCTAATAACAACTCAATTGAAAATTTTTGAAAAAAAATCACATAAACCCTAACTTATCTCACTAGTTTGTTTGTCATCACAATCTCCTTTGAGTCTTCTTCCAATTCCAAGCCCAAATACAAGATACTCAACTTTTAATAATATCAAAATTTTCACAATTATATCAAACAATCACACATCCATTAAAACCTATGAAAATCTCATGTAAATCAACACTAACATCAATTACTTATCTCTTAACCTTTACTTTCTTTGCTCCAAATTTACTCTAACACCCTTTAGATGAGGATTAAAGAGCTTTAGCATCAAGAAATATGTCAAATCTTCATGCTCTTCTTCCTTCTTCTTTTTGTTGTCCAAATGATGCATTAGAATGGTCACCCATTAACTTTATATATTGTTAAATTGGTTTGACTAAAATGCCCCTCATTAGCTCATCAAATGGTCATTAAATCTTCTAGTTATAATTACCATAATACCTTTAATTATATCACACATTCATTTATCTATCTAATGGGCAAACTGGTAACTTGTGTATTAAAGAAATAATAATCACCTGGTGCATGACAACTAATATTTAGAAATCCATAATTTATTTTTCATATGTAATTCTCTCATTAGTTAATCTTTGCATGATATGGATTGTGTTTCTTGCTCATGTTTTTTCCATGTAGTGCTCACACCAAATCCATGGATTATGTTTTACCCTTAATGTAATTAATTATCATTCACACTCAAATAAATTCTATAAATATTTCATGGTTATCCTATCATCAAATTGACCATGGAATATGAAACCCCATCAATCTCATGCTTTAAAAAATTCGAATAGGTATTAAATCACTAATACCCATTATTTCTCAAAAAGGACGTTTTCATCAATTACTTTCGGATCGCTTAAAACTTATTCGAATGAACCCATTTTCAATCTGTTTTAGTTTCTAATAACTCTAATTCCTATTCCAAGACTTTTGGTTTTTGGGATCCACTTTTCGAAAAATCACTATTCACACAGACATTATTCATCTGAAAATACTATTTACTAGAAAAAAAAATTATTTTTCATGCAAATGACACCTAAGATTCTACACAATCTTATTGAATCTCATGATAGAGTTTGAGAATAGACATTTTCAAAATAATTGAATTGGAATGAAGATGAGATTAAGTTTTCATTCCCAAGTTGGTCTCCCCAAATGTAGGATTTAAGAGTTTAAGATATTTTTAATTCTAAACTCACATCAAATACAACGTTCCAAACATAGCCTAAGTTCCATTGGCTAAGTTTGGCATGTGAGATTGGAATATAATAGATTGGATTAGATTATAATGGAATAGATTGGATTTAATTAAATTGAAATAGATTAAAAAATTATTGTCTCATATTTGGGAGAACTTGAAATTGGATTAAAATTATATCATGTTGTATTTTGTGTATGTTAGAATTCAATTGGAATAAAATAATTAAAATTTTTTATTATATAAAATTAATTTTTGTATTAAATTATATTATTATTAAAATCAAAATATTAAAATAAAAATAAAATTAATATATCTCTCTTTCTTGATCAAAGTAAATCACACATACACACACTCTATCTCTTAAATCATTGTCTCCCTCTCTTCTTTTCAACATGTTTTCATCACTCTCTCTCCTACCGTCACCGTTTTCATCTCTGACCATCTCCATCTTAATCCCTATCTTGATCGTTGACATCACCGTCTTTTTCTCTATTTACATCACTGTCTTACTCTCTCTCCATCGCCACCATGTCAACCCTCTCCAATGCCGCCATGTCAACCCTCTCCATCATCGTCGTGTTAACTCTAGTCTGCTCGACAATGCTCTCTCTAGTTTGCTTGACTATCAACTTTCTGCATGTGAGTGGTTACTCCATGGCCACCACCAAGACTATTAAGATCCGCCTACAGAACGTTGTCGTTGCCACTTTTGTTCCTCATTAGTTTTTTTTTTTATTACGTATCTAATTTTCTAGGTTTTTGTTGCAAGCTCGAAATATGTAGAAATTAAGTAGGTTTTTGTTGTTTAGGGTGATTTGTGGTTGTGATAGGAGAAATAGACGGTGACCAGTGGTGGGAGAGAAAAAGAGAGAGACGATGACTGGTCGTGGTGGTGGTGTGGTGTGAGAGAGAGAGAGAAGGAGACTCATTCTTACCAAGAAGGAAATGAAATCCTATCATTTTGGTTGGAATTTCAATTCCTACCGGTGCACGAATGGATGGTGGGCCCAGGAATGGGTGATTTCCCTTCCTTTCTCGCACCAAACGTGGGATTGATGATTGAGTGGAATTTGGAAAATTTTTTTCCAATCCCAATCTAAATCTCGTGAACCAAACATGGCTTTAGTGACTTTTGAACTATTAGTCAAATTAATTGGCTTCACATACACAAAACTTAGAATTTGTTTTTCCTATTTATTAAAATTTCAGGGTTTGATTATTTTTTGAGTTTTGTAGGGATTTTCATAATGCAATAATTCAAGAACAATAACCACACTCAAATAATAACCAACTTTCATGACAAAACGGAAGGTTGATTGGTTGATACATCCAGTTAAGTGAAATAAGAGCTATAATTTAATATCAAATTCAATATGGTTATTCTTGATTGATTTCTATCATAGGCTTTGAGAAAATTTTTGAAAACGTCATTTCTTAACTTATTTTTCATAGTAATAAATTAGGATTGTTTTTTTTAAAAGATTTTCTCGTTTACAATATTTTCCCACCAGAGGTGAACCCCGCACCCTCCACTAGTCCGCCTTCACCATTAAGGTTTTTTTTTTTTGCTCCTTTCATGAATATTGCAACATTTTTTTTATATATATATTTAATGGTTTTAAATGGTTATATTTTGACCAAAGAAATTATCTTGTTTTAAAGAATCTCAATAGTAACATACCAAATATAATTGGAATACCCAATAGTTTACTATATAAAAATCCATAAAAATAATTAACAAAAACAATATTAAAAGTACATTTTGAAAAAGAAAATTACTTTCAATCATCTTTTAACTTTTACAAAATTTTACCTCAACAACTAATGGTTTGATTGTTTAAGAAGTCCTAAATATCCTTTTATTTATTTATTTATTCGTATATAGTTGTATTTCACATTGTGTAAACTAACTATATTTCACACTGTGTAAATATTTTATGTTGTGTGAAATACATATACTTTATACAATATGAAATATTAGTATTTTTTATAATATGAAATATCAGTATTTTTTCACAACGTGAAATACAAAATATTTCATACAATGTAAAATATAAAAAGCTCAATAAAATCATGGCAATAAAAACAATATTATACAACAAAAATTGAAGTTCATAGACTTCTTTAACAATAAACCTGTTAAATAGTAAAAGTTAGAGGTTTTATTTGGTCATCATTAGAGTAGTGGACCAAAAATAATAATCAAAATGAATACAAACAACATACTATTAGTTGTTGAGTAAAAATATTTTAAAAAAGATAATAGAGGACTTTTGAAAATCTCCATTTTGAAAACTAAAAATGAATATTTTGTGTTAGGAATTAAACCAAGCCTTGTTTATTAGGATAAAGGTTTGTAATGCTAATAAATTTAGATTTTTTTGGTCCAAGTTAAAATAGATAGTTAAATTCAAGGACTTAAAGATGTTAGTTTCTTATAAATGGGCTTGTCAAGTTGAATTCAAGCATCAATAAACGATAAAGATACCAAGAGTATCAAAGAATCAATAAAAATACGGATTCGGACAAATATCTAATTAAAGAAAATAACTTCTGTATTTATTTATTTTAATTTTTCTAAAATTTGCTAAATACATATTTGATAAATTTTATAATTCATCGTATATCAAGTTTATTAATAATAAATATCTATATATCTTTGGTAATTAAAAAAATAATAATATTAAAAAAATTTAAATCATATTTAATTTTATGGTAATTGATAAACTAAATATTATAATTTATTTATTGAGTTTACAAAATAATTTGGCGTAGGGTTAGGGTTGGGACAACCAAACCCACACTTGACCTATTTTGAAACGGATTTTAAAATCAACACAATCCCATTCCAAACTCAACCCTACCCTGTTTGGGATGGGCCGGGTCTTGAGGGTTCATATATATAGTAATAATAATAATAACAATAATCTTTAACAAAGGTAAATTGGTGTAAATGACCTTGAAAAAATATAGTAAACCATAACAATATACAAAGTACAATAATAGATAGATAATAATGGACCGACAATATTTCCATTATTTCAAATTTAAATTCCTGTAATATTATTGAATTACCATATATTCCAAACACCTCTAATCACTCAAAGTCAAAAACAAAAAAAAAAAAAAGTCTATAGTCACAGAAAGACATATCTTATTGACCACAACTTGCAAAAAGTAGGAAAAAGAAAACAAAACCAAAGAATCCAAGGCAATTTGATGAATGCCATAAATAAAACATATGAATGACAAGCATGCCACAATGTGGAAACAAAACAAATCAAAAACATGGTCAGAGGATACAATGGAAATGGGTCCATTTGAAAAGCAAGTGGAAGAAGATAATATATTATTTTTAATAATGTTGTGAATAAAATATACAAAAAGGAGCATTGGTTTGGTGGTGGAGAGAACAAACGGGAGATTATAATAGTTTTAGTATCCAAATGCTGAAAAAAGCAAATAGGCCATGGCCTTTGCACACTTTGCCATTGCTTTGTTCACACTCCACGATAAGCCCCCCACCGTCCGCTCTACTAGTTTATGACGAAAATCACAAATTCAAAAAACAAAAACTATTACTAATCAATCTCTACAGAGACACAAGCTGCTCCGAAGCTGCCCCAACATTGACATTATTGTGCACGCTCCCGACACCCTGAAAACAATATTTAATCTTGTTAGTATTCATTATTATATTTTGCTTTCTAAATTAAAGTACACATAGCTTTAATTTTCATTGAATGAGAACAAGTTTGCACCAAATCTCTAAAACCAGAGAATCAAATCTTATTATTAATATTAAAATTTTACTACATGACCAACATAGTCCGCACGTTTATCCCGACTATAAACAGGAATGGTAATGCATACGTTTTTATTTAAAGTTTATAACAGATAACTTATCAACATAAATCACTAATTAAATAGCTCATAAATTTATTTTTGTACTCGAAAAAAATTATTTTCATAAAAAAACTACTCTCACAAAACTTGTAAAATAATTATGTCTATAATAATTGTAGAAACGTATCAAACAAATACTTCTGTAGCCCTACTATTGTGCGATAGGGGAAGAAAATATCTACTTAAAACTCATAAAACAATTACTACCACGAGGAAAAGAAAAGAAAATACCCATAAAAATCTTACAAAATATACTTGGTAGTACTTGAATTATAACGATAAAGTGAATGAAAATTGCACTACCATCAATGCTACGAGATTATGTAAGAATTTATGATTGCTTATTAGTAGAAAAGAGTATTAAAAAATATTCAAGTTTAAAGCAATAAGAGTTATGATTTATAGGCCGTAGTGTTTTTTTTTTTTTTTTCTTAAATCATCGCACTTATAATGTAGTCATTCGAATCTAAATCAAATTGAAGGAGAACTGTTTACCACAAATCACATTTGATAAAAATTTCCACGAAAGCTCACATTTAAATAAACATATGATTAGTGACGTTATGTATAGAGAAACGATACCATTGCAAATCTTTTGGATTACCTAACCCCCTTTACCAACATATGAAAGTTTTTTGATAACAGTTAACAAGGCTTTTGACGAATTCTGAATCTATAGACGTGGAATAAAAATCGTAATTAAATCAATCTTTAAAGGCGGTAACGATGTTTAACCTAACAATTATATAAAGATGAGCCGTAAGTCAATTTGGCATTTACCTAATTAACAAAATTCTAGAAAGGACAGCTTGGACCAACATAAAACCAAGCAAGGTCGTACACGTGACATGTCCAAACAAACAACATATCAACATAATATAAACAAACCAATTAATACACCGAACTCCCACATAATATCAGAAAAAAGCATAGAAAAATAAAACGAGGGTTCGTCGAATTAGGTTTGTACAATTTTTCAAACAATCTTTAAAATTAAATTTATATTTATTTTTTCAATACCGAATCATATGTGTCGGTGACATGTCAAAAAATAATAAGAGGCCGAAAACAAATCTACCAAAATAACATATTAAACACCTACTACATAAACACGTATAAGATGCAAAATTACATTAAAAGATTTAGATTTCTAGCTATTATGTCCTCAAAATTACAATTTATTAAAAAATTAGGAAAAAAAGGAACAAGCGAGTGAGTGACTCAGTGAGTGGCTTACTAAGTGAGATAAGCAAGAAGTCAATTTGACATTTACCTGATTAATTAACAAAATTCCGGACAGGACAACTTAGACTCACCTAAGACCAACATCAAACCAAGGAAGGTCATACACGTGACACGTCCCAACAAAAAAAAAAAAAAAATACCAATATAAACAAACCAAGTGACACATCAAACTCCCACATAATGTCAGGAATGCATACAGAAATCAAATGAGGGTTGGTTGAATTAGGATTGTGCATTCTTTAAACAATCTTTAAAATTAAATTTATATTTATTTATTAATATCGAACTATAGACCTTCAACCGTATGTACGTTTTATAGAGAGTTAAATTAATTATATTTGAATTAAATAAAAAATTATTATATTTAGAGAATAAAATATAATAAATAATTGAAATTAACGATCATAAAAGCATTATTGAATCATATCCGAAAGTGACAAATCAAAAAATACTTAGGCCCGAAACAAATCTACGAAAATAACATATTAAATACTAAATCCATATGTAAGACACAAAATCTCATTAAACGATTTAGATTTCAAGCTACTATCTCCTAAAAATTTACAATTTGTTAAAACAGTACAAAAAGGGAAGAAGCGAGCGAGTGACTCAGTGAGTGAGTAGGCTTACTGAGTGGAGTTTCAATCTCGGAAAATGACATCTGGAGCGATATCCATCAACGGCTTCAAGCAATCGGGTGGGAATTTGCGGGCAAAAAAGTAGGAATAACTGGAATTGGATTCCCTCAACGTGTAAATGAGCTCTGGCGTCACCTCCGACGGGCCATACGTGTGTGGATGCCCATTGACGCTCGCCGTCCAATTGACCCTAGTAAACGTGTAATGACTGCACCCTTTGGGATCCTCCATCGACAGCAACGTCGGAAAATAATGCTCTTCTGGGTAGCAAGAATTCACGTTCTTACACGGCAATCGAAACTTCTTCCACAGCTTCCTTTCTTTGATCACAAGCAACGCGTGCCTCTTCGCCAAAATGAAGAACTGGGATCCGACCCTGAAGTCCTTATACGGGACCTCGGGGAGCATCACGTTCTTGCCTCTAGCGTCGTAACGTTTTGGTAGATTGGGGTCCTCCGAGAGGATTTCAATGAAGCTTTGGTGTTTGGATTGGGTGGCGAAGGCGTTGAAAAGCTTCCAGGACGAGTTGCCGAAGAGGGAATGGTAAATGTATTGAAACGAGTGGAGGGGGATGCAGGATTGGGACAGGAGGGCGAAGTAGAGGTTGAGGGGGTCGTCAAGGAGGGCATTGGCGAGGAGACGGCGGGCCGCGGAGATCAGGGTCGGGGAGGAGCGTTCGGTTCTCTTGGCGGGGATGAATCGGTCTTTGAAGAGTGGGTATTGTGAGCGGTTGAGATTGGAAAAGGGGTCGGCATGGACGTAGATGTTGTAGAGATGGTCGTTGCCGGAGAAGAAGGGCTCCCAAAGAGGAGCGAAGACGAGATCGGCGTTAGTGAGGAAGAGAAAGGCGATTTTGGGCCTGGGGTTGGAGAAGGAGAGGTGGGAGATTTTGGTGGAGGAGGCGCGTATGGTGGCGTTGCGGAAGAGGGAGAGGTCGTCTAAGTCGTCGGCGACGGAGATCGTTAGTGGGTGTTTGAGAGGGAGGATTTGAGGGGCCAGGAAGAGAAAGATTAGAGAAAGAGAGATGAATAGAGCCAACGAGTAGAGATATGGAGATGAAAACATGGAGATTGGTTTTTTTGCTGTTTGGTGAGTGGGCTGGTGAGGGTTTGTGGAGGAGGAACAAGCAAGGGTTCCGCTTCTCTGGGGTGACGATGATATAATATAGATTGATCCGTTTGATGACGTTGATGACGTTACGGAAAATATATATATATATGAAACCCAAAAAATAAAAAAAATTTGGGATAACGCACTCTGGATCTGGCTCTAGCCTACCATTTTTCAATTTGGCGGAGGAGCACTAAAAGACAAGATTGGTCTGAAAAAGGTCATTGAAGGGGAGTAATAGAAAACTAATCAAGGGGTTATGGAATTGAAAACTTGACAAAGGGTTAGATGGGAAGAGAATAAAGTAAATGGTCATGTTCCCAAGTTTAGGTATAGAATTGAGATGGAAAGGCCATGGATGTTGCCTTTATTGTTATTGACTTTTGAATTTGGTGAGGCAGTACAGGCAAAAAGAAAATGGTTTTGTAATTTGTGGGGTTTAATGATGGAGTGAAAAAAACAAAAAAGATTAAATTAAAAGTTTAAAAAAAGGAAAAAAGAACTGGGACAGAGAAGAAAAGGTGGAGAAATTGGATGTTGTGAGATCCATGATGAAGAGGACTTTGAACATGGCTAGTTGTGATCAAATGGGTTCTTCCATTTTTCTTTTTCATTTCATTGGAGGGGAGAAAAGGTGGCTGTAACTGAAAGGCTCCCTAACAATATATTGCTGCTTCCTTTCCTTCCCGTGCCTTCAAACGCACGCGTTTTTCTCAGTTATGCTTTAATTGAATATTAAGAAAGTTCTCATACGAAACAGAGCATATTTTATCGGGTACCGGTCGTGCATCTATCATTGTTATTGATGGTTATTTTTTTTTAAAAAAAATACTTTCATAGATGACCAAAAACATTTTGGTCAAGTTTGATATGTAGGATTGGAATAGAATGAAATGAATTAGATTAAAGAATATATTTGATTTACAGGATTTGGTTTGGAATGAAAATTTTCAATCTCATGTTTGGTGTGAAAAAGGAAGGAGATCACTCATCTCAGGCCCACTACCCATTCCTACGTTGGCAAGAATTGAAATCTCAATCAAAATGGTGAGATTTCATTTCCTGTTTTGGCAGGAATGGGTCTCCCAACAATAGACTTATCAACATCCATCATCAATGGCAAGAAAGAGAGATGAGGAGAGAAATAAGTGAGAGCAACAAACCTGGGTCTTCACTTTCTCCAGCGATGATGGTGATGAAGATGAAGATTGACACGATTGATGTTGGAGTAAGAGAGGATGGTGGTGAGAGAAATAAGTGAAAATAACAGACTTGGATCTCTACTTTCTCCGACGACAATGGTTATGAAGACAAAGCTTAACAAGGTTGATGTTGAAGTGAGAAAGAACGATGGCAAGAGAAATAAGTAAAAGATAAGCTCATTGGGGAGCAATCGAAAGATAGAGATGTTGGAGTTGGGTAGGACAGTGACAGTGAGGATGGTGGTCATCACTTTCTTCGGCGATAGTATGGAGAAAAGGAAACAAGAGAAGAAAAAAGAGGAGAGAAAGCGAGTTTTTTATTCTGACAAAGAAGAGAGAGATAGGTCGATTTATTTTATTTTTAATATTTTGATTTTAATATTAATATAATTTTAATCTAATCCAAATTCATACCAAATATGAAACAGTAATCTTATAATCAAATTCAATTCAATTCATTTTATTTCATTCTAATCTCGTATGCCAAATATAGTCAGAATGAAATGGAATAGAATAGATTGGATTAAAATTATACCATATTATGTTTGGTGTAAATTGTGATTGAATTATAATAAACGTAATTTAAACATTTTATAATATACTTAAATATCATTTAAAAAACATTTAAAAAATTCGAAAAAAAAAATAGAGATTCAATCTAGTGGATTTTCACTATATTCAACATCATCAATCACGTATTTCATCAACATCATCAACAACCCAGTTTATCAACACTCTCAACATCATCATCTCCCACAACAACATCAACAATAACAACATTCATTAACAACATCAAAACATGAACTTAGAAAGAAAAAAAAAAATCAGAATAGGGGTCATCTGGTTCTAGGTTTGATGAACCCAAAACGAACCTAAAACGAACTTAGAATTAGATGGTTCTAAGTTCACCTAAACTTATAAAAAAAAAATGAAGAAGAAGAAGTAGAAAGGGTAGTGAGTGTCGTTCAGGAAGATGACAACTAAAATAGATTTTGTAAAATGTTTTTTAAAAATGGAAAGCACCTTTTGAAAAATATATTTAAAAGGTGATAAACAACTTATTTATGTTTTTCACCCTTTTAAAACATGTTTTTAAAACAAATAATTACTTTTTCATCCAAACAACTATTTTCCTCATTTTAAAAAATAATATCAAACACATTTGTATCATTTTTTGTTTTTAAAAATAACTTTTTAACAATTCTACCAAACATATTATATTTTTAAAAATATCATTTTCATAACATATTTTTCATTTTTAAAATAGTTTTCAAAAATATTATTTTAAAAACAATTCCAAACGCATTAGTTGTTTTTACAAGCACTTGCATGCACTACACCAAATGACAAGAGAAAAAATAGAAATAAAATAAAATAAAACAAACCGATTATGTGTATACATGGTAAAAAAATGGGGATTGTAATGGTTAAAAAAAAATGGCAAAGCCCAAATGTACGGCCCAATTGAAAGGAGTTGGTGTGGGTCAAGGAAGCGGTTCGAAATGGATTCACAACTCAGTCCAACAGACACTCCCATCGACACCGGCCCATCGACTAAATACAGGAAACAACTAACGTCCACGCTCCACACTTGAGAAATAACTGACACAACTCATTAGAAGGTTCTTCGTGAGCTGCTAGTGCCTATTAAAAACCAAAGTACCGAATCAGGAACTGTAATTTCTTCCATTACAGGAATGAGGTAGAGTTCAATTTAACAACGAAGAAAAGGTAAACGACTTTAGATTCATATTTTGAGAAAGAACTAAATTGAGAAAATAAAAGTTGTCATGTTAAATGTTATTTAATATGTACTCAAAATTTTATATGTTGTTTCTTTGTCTATTTCATCAATTATTACTTTATATATTCGTCAGCTCTTAAAGGAATTTTTTTTTTTTTTTAAAAAAAATATTTTGTTTGCATTTAGATAAAAGTTGTCAAGTAAAAAGGTATATAATATGCATTTAGGATTTTATGTGTCATATTTTTTACGTATTTCATCAATTATTAATTAATGTCTTAAATGTGGCTGCATAATTTTGAAACTAGTCATTAACATACCACATGTATGTTTCTTCATCTCTTACTTCTTATCCATAAATTAGGCAGTTTAGAATTATCCATATCGGTGGATATTGTTGATTAGCATGTATTGAAAAGTTATATGGAATTTGTGAAGAAGGATTGTCATCCATATTGTAGCCATTATAGAGTAAAACCTCAATAAATGAATATTCGATAAATCAACTATCTCACTTAAATAATAAAATTTCTAGTCCAAACTTGGGCCAATGTACTAAATTACTAAACTCTCTAAATGCATAAGAAAATATATATATTTATATTTAAAAAAAATCCTTTAAGAGTTAATGAATATATAAGTTAATAATTGATGAAATACATTAAAAAAAAAAATAGCACATAAAATTCTGAATACATATGAAATAACTTTTTAATTGACAACCAATTGTTTATTATCTATTTCAGAGTAGATTACATATTTAGCCTTACAGTGAACTAACGAAATGAGGGATAATAGCTAATTCTAAAAATCAGTGGGTAAAATGACATTTTATGAATCGTTAGGAGGAAAATGGAAATAATTATTTCTGTCCTTTTCCCCCTTTTCGATTTGAATGTTCGGAAGGAATGTAATATGAAAGTACATATTATGTACTAGAGAGTTTTATGTATTTTGTGAACTATAAAGTAAATCTCTTTAGGGTTCTTTAGGTTTTTTTTTTTTTTTTTTAGTTTTAGGAAGAGTGTAGCTTTCTAAGTAAATATAGTAACATAAGTTCTTTGAGAGAAAGAATTGTTTTGCTCTTCAAGAGAAGAAGGGTATCAAAGCCTTTGAAGAGAGTTCAAGAAACTAGAGATCAACTAAGTTGAGACGAACTTTCTCTACTAGATTAGTGGAGAGAGTACAACACTTTGCATCAACCGTGAAAAAGGAGTTTTTAATTAAGTGAGTTAAATTATGTGTATACTATTTGGACCTTCATTGATTAGTATAAACATCTGAGTGTGATCTCGTGAATATAGGGTAAAATCGAACCACATTAAAAATATTGTTATCTTTTTTGTTTTTTGTTACAATATTTTTTAGTTAATTGTTACAACAAAACATTATCAATTGTTACAATAACTGACTATCAGTCGTTCAATAATTGAACAAATTTAATTTAATTCGAAAATTTTGATAACTTTAAAGAAAACCAATCTTTTAATTTCAACAAATTATAGTGAACTAGCAGAATGGAGGATAATACCTAGTTCTAAAAACCAGGGAATAAAACAACATGTCATGAATTGTCAAGAGGGAAAAGGAAATAACCCTTTTCTCTTTTCTTTTTTTTTCTTTTTTCCTCTCTGGTTTTGAATGTTTGGAAGAAAGATGAACTATATATAAGAGTAGTTTGATCAAAGTGATATTTGAATATTAAAATCCTAAACAACATTAGTGTTTTTGACTTTTGAGACATTTTTTAAAATAAAGAACAAATCGTATATAACCCAAAAAAAAAAAAAAAAAATCTATACTATTAAAAAATTACTGAGAAAATGTTCTAGGCAGTCGGTCAAGTTCTTCATTTGAAAATGAACGTCCTAGGGGGTGGCCATCACAATGACAATAATATTAGGATTCAGTTCAGTTCTCCTATTATTTTGGATTTTGTGCTTCATGACTTTTATAAAGTTGTAGGAAGGACCAGTACTGCTCACAAGTCAGCTTACTTGCAGCTGGTGGCTTTCAACAGCGTGATCAGGTTACCATCCACAATACATGAATAATTTCAACCAGACCCTTTATGAGGGTAAATTTCGTTTAAACCCTTATGCTGACAGAATGGTTTTTCCATGATTATGGGTCTCTCTCATCTAATTGTTCATGAGTAGAGATATAATGTTGTGTTCTGGATTACACTTTAGAGTCACTATAAGGAAATCTTGGCAGATATAAGATGTGTTTGTTAGAAAAAAAAAAAAAAAGATGTACCGGTTCTAGTGGAAATGGCAAGGCATCCTGCTGTGTATGAGTGGAAAATAATCATGCTAAATAAAGAATATTATCATACAACTTCGTTAAATGTAATTAGCATTTTGATGAATGATTTACTATACTTTTTTAGCTGATGATCATGGAGACACACCGTGTAACATTTGATTGCATGGAATATCGATTTATTAATTAGCTCCATGTGCAATACTAAGTTGGTTTACCCTCCAAATATATGTATATATTATTAAATCGAATGAATCAGAATTCACATCTCCCAAGTTCCTTGCTGGAATTTAGGAAAAAAAATTCACCGGATAAAAATGGCATTAATTTTGAAGTTGCTTTTTGAGACGCGATGATATATTTTTTTAAACACTGAAAAAATATATATATATTTCTTGAGAAATTAAACGAAACGAAACTACAGTTTTCTTGTTTTTATATCTTGTTGACGTGGGAAACCAGTCAACCAGATTCTTGAGCCCAATGTCGTAATGTAAGAAGATTTGCGACAAAGAAACCAGATAATGGCAAAAGAGAAGAGATGGAGGAGAACAAAGCAACACAATTTTTAAAGTGGTTCGCCCCTTATAAGCTGCTTACGTCCACTGTTCTTCTTATTTTCGGCAATAACTCTCCCTCAAAGTGTTTCCCTCTACCTTTACAATAAATGCTCCCCTCTATTTATAGAGAAGAGGGAGCTACAAAGAGAATAATCAGACAAAAAAAATAATCAGACAAAAAAAGTCATAATTTATCACAATTAATAATTTGGAATGCATTTAATGTCTCTGACTTTTATCAGGTTAACTCTGTTAACACGTGGGCTGGATGGTAACCCATGCTGGTTTGGTGAGATCTCCCGGAATTATGCTGTCATTAGGTGAGATAACCTTGCTTATCGTATAAGATACGCCATCTTATTGTTTTGGACTGGCATTGGGCGATCTGAGTCGAAAACGAGCTGAAACTGTGGAGTAAGTGATCTTGACTTCGCATGGACCAGACGGACTCTACGTCGTTGCAATAGGAATGGCCGTTTAACGATCTTGACTTCGCTAATCTTCTTATGGACTTGACTTCGTTAGTCTTCTGACCGTGCTCACGAGCTTCTATATTGGGCTTCACATATTGGTCTCGCTGGTCTTGGGCCATTAGCTTTATGGGCTTCTACCGGCCCATTTAAGTGGCCCGAAAAACACCCACAACATCAGCCCCCCAGTTCTTAGGTCGTTCTGGCGACCCGAGAACTTTGAATTATAATGGGTAAAAAATTTCCCTCATTTTCTTGGACACGTGGCAATTCCCCTGATGACGGTTCAGCGTCTGCAATGGGGTATTTAATGCGCGTCTCTTCAACTGATGGCGTCTGTGACCACGTCCCAAGGATTGCGATGCATCATTGGATCTGAGGCGGTTGGTAAGCCACCAAATCCAATGGTTGGGGACGCGACTCTTGGGACCATATATAAAGAAAAAGAAGAACAACAACAACAACAGAAAAAAAAGTAGGAGAAGAGAAAAACGATGGCTAGTTTGAAAAAGAAAAAAAAAAAGTGAGAAAGGAGAGAGATGATGACTAGTTTGGAAAAGATAAAGAAGAGAAGAAGAAAAAGAAGGTGGAGAGTGACAGTAACTTGTTAGGTTTTTTTTTTTTTTTATTATTATTTTGTTTAGAATAAATTACAATTTAGCTACCCAGTTAAAACGCATTCACAGGCGGAGCAATTATTTCGTTTTTATTACAATTCACCCCCCTGCCGTTAATGAACTTCAGTTAGTTCTTACAGCAAACAATATAAAATAACGAAAAGACCAAAATACCTTTAAATATTAATCAATTAAATAAAAATTAACTAAAAAAATTAATTAATTAAATTAAACCTAAATAATTAAATTAAAAAAAATTTAATAAATCTTATTCTTTATTCTTCATCAGTTACTACCAAACCAAAAATCTAACAGCATCGATCAACAAATAACAAACAA
The DNA here is from genome assembly GCA_022984855.1 of Dimocarpus longan. Classification (NCBI taxonomy): domain Eukaryota; kingdom Viridiplantae; phylum Streptophyta; class Magnoliopsida; order Sapindales; family Sapindaceae; genus Dimocarpus; species Dimocarpus longan. The sequence goes on along the minus strand of CM041015.1, from coordinate 20,097,185 downwards.
AATCATCAACAACATTTAAAACATAACTATCATCATCAATAAACAAATAACCAAAAATAAAAAAAATAAACATCTGAAACCATCATCATCAATCAACAAATAACCAAAAATAAAAAATAAATAAACAACTGGAATCAAATTTTTTGGAATTACTAGAAAATCTTCAATCTCAACTCATCATCAATCAACCCATCTAGAATCACCAGATTTTCTTGAAGAACTGGAAAACAAAAATATCCAACCTCAAAATCATTTTCAATCTCAATTCATCATCAACCAATCTTTAAACCCAGCTCAAAACAATTAAACTCAACTTAATATGGGTTCGATTGCTTGGCTGTCCCAATGTCAGTATAAGGTTAATCAATCCTAAGAGTTGGATTAAGTCTCCTGTGAAGAAATATAGGGCCTCAAACGATGGGTTCAGATAGTCCAATCGGTATCCCATATGCTCATATGCCTTTTTGTAAAGCAATTGACCTAGCTCCCATTATCCACCATTACCGGGAATACATTTATTTTGACAATGGTCGAGTTAATGATTATGACATCGGTGTGGGGATGATGTACTTCTCTGTCAATGAACTTGATAGGCTTAATGCTTACTTTTGCCAATCTTAGCGGTCTTTCTTTCGTATTGAGGTTGACTAGTAAGGGATACTTGGCTTCCCTAGCATATTGGTTATGTGATCTATTAGATAACCCAACTATACGTGCTCTTTCATAGATAGTGTGAATTTCATTTATAGTGATGGTAGGTTCTTAAGGGTCCCATAGGCAATGGTTTGTTTTGGGTCAGGCTATATATTCCCATTGCTTGCCCTTTCTAATAAGTTCCTTAATTACATAATTAAGTACGAAGAATTCAGATATTGTGTGTTCAAACTTATTATGATAATGACAAAACTTATCTTGATTTCTCATTCATTTTAGAGCCTTCAAAGATGGAGGCTTCCCAAAGTTTTTTCTGTTTCTCTCCATTAAGAAAACTTATCTTGAATTGTCCTGATTAATGTCTGCAGGATGTTTTCCATAGCATTCAATCTTTCTATCACAACTGCAAGGTCATGAGCATTCACTTGTCTTGTGGCTGTATGAATGGGGTTGTCCATGTCCAGTTTTCTCTTATTAGTTTACTGTATGATATGAATTTACTTGATTAAAGTTTTGACCCATTTCTTGCTAGCCTCCTAGAGATGGTGTCTAGCGCACGTTGTCTGTTCCTTCCTCGATGTGTGATAGTTCGCCTACTCGTGCATTCCTGTAAAAGGCCCCTCTACATGAACAAGAGCTTCTAGCCATCAAAGAAAAACTCGTAAAGGAAAAATTTGTTAGTAACAAAAGGATTATGGGAGAATCTAGGCCCTTATTCTAGTGTCAAAATGTTGACCAATAAAATTAGCCAACACCTAATTTTATGCAAATTGATTAGATTAAAGAAAGCTTAAAAAGTAATATGAAACAATGACTATGCAACAAAGATGAAAGAAAATAAGACGCAGGGTTTTTAATATGATTCGATTGTATGTAAGAAGCCTACATTCACGATTAAGTTATTGATAGAGAGAATTAGGGTTTAGGCATGAGTGACCGAAATTGAATTAAGTCCTATTTTTTCATGAATGTAAGAACCTTTTTTATAGTGTTAGGATTCCTTATTTACATATTATTAGATTACTAAAATGTATGAAAGATTTTTCTTTCATGTTTTATATCAAACCATATTGAATAGATGGATACCAAATCTAATTGCAATTCTAGTAATTTTTTAGTTTGAGTAATTTCTTGTTATCTGGATCTTATTAACATAAGGAGTTAATTGATTTTTGACATTCGAGTTGCAATGGAACGCACTGCCACTAATGTGAGCTCCATATCCTCAGCGAGCTTCATAACTCGAACTGCTTGGCCGCTCGATACATAGGTTTCTTCTTTTATAGTATCTTCTTGACGTGACACATATTGAAGTGGCAATTTATTAGGTTTCATGATTATACTCACTTATATATCCGGCTTATTATCCTTTTGGGCTTATTGGACATTCTTTGGGCTTGAGATCTTTACGCTATTTTTAATCACAACATTTTGGTATAAAATTGTTTATGGTTATACAAAACATTTGGATTAAAAGATTATTTAAAAGTATTAAAAAAAATTAGACAATTTTTTTTAAAAGGGTTATTAAATTAAATATGTTCAACCATATTAACAGGGTGAAAGGTTGTAAGTACCCTAAAAGTTATTGAACTTCCTAAAGTTATGCATTCTCAGTAAATTTTCTGTTTTGTCAAGATTTTAGGGTTGCTCAACCAAAATTTCCTTCAATCGGTTTTACTTTTCAAAATTTTAATGTCTTGGGATTGTTATATTTGAAATTGCATCAATGTCTACATATAATTGTCGTATCTGATGATTCGTTGACAGCCTTAGAAAGATATGTATGTTTCAAATACAAATGTTCCATGCGTCTATCATTAGTGTAAAATGGTCAAGACTTGCATAACATGATTGTCGAAAAATTAACACCTGTAATAATTGCACAAATTATTTGATCTTCTACACAACAACCTATATTCGTTATAGGAGAACCTTCAAGCTTTCAACAAGCATGTGTTTATTTCACAAATTTTATCTCCACCACAACGATCCCCTAGACAGTAGAGAATTAATTTCACCAGCAGGAACAAAAAAAAAAGTTGAAAAAAATAAAGAATAAAAATAAAACAAGAAGTCCCACTTAATATATATAATTTTCCTCCTACAATCTCCCAACTTTTGAGAATTGATCTCCGAGCCACAAAGATTGAGAAAATATTAATTTAAATCTAAATTAAATTTAATTCTAATCTAGGTAACAATGTTTGAAAATTGAGAATTAATTAAAACTAAAAATAAAATAAAACTCTAAATTAACGAAACAAGATTAAATTGCAAAACTCAAACAATAAACGAGAATCTGAGGTTCAAAATCCACCATTATCAATTTGTAATGTTTTTTAATTCAAAATATTATTCTCAAAAATTAAAAAAATAACTTAGAAATCAATCTGTTATTTTTTTAGGATTTATCAGTTAAGCTTCAAAATATAAATCTTATGTAAATACTTATTTCAGGACTTAAAATTTATAAGATCCAAGTATTATATGTATCAAATATTAAAAAACACATAATTAAAAATCTTATATATAAACCTTTTTCAATCTAAAGTCAAATTAATAAAATAATTTTGTAACCACAAAAAATATTTGATATTTAAGGTAAAATAATTTTTTATTTTATTAATTAATAAAACTAACAATTACTAAACATTGAAAAAGTTGAGAATAATATTTAAATAATAAAATCATTATAAAATTAATAACGATTTTATCCTATATCTTAAAAAGAATAATAAATAATCATAATAATAACAAGAATAAAAAGATAATTAGAACCTGTCATATTATCCTATAATTTTTTATTGAACGAAAGTATAAATTTGCTCCCAAATCTCAACTCAATTGCCTCTTGATTCAACGCCAACTGCCGCCTCTTCTTCTGTTTTTACTCAAATCTGTTGCCTTTGTTTTTGTCTTGTTGTGAGCTGCTGTTTTTGTCTCCTCCTCCACCAAAGCTGATGTTTTTCTTTCTTATCATTTCGGTCTCCAAGGCTGCAGCCGCCTCTGTGTTTTTCCTTTTATACTGCTGCCGCCGGTCTCTCAATTTGTAAATTGAAAATTGCTTCTATATTGCTCAATTAAGACACTATTTTTATCTCTCCATAAAACTGATCAGCGGGCTCTAATTTTTCTCTCAAAATCTACAACTTTTCTCTTCTTTTCTTGATTGGTTTTCTTTGTTTTCAAAGCTACCTAGGTGACTCTTTAATGCTCTCTCCTTTGCTTCCTTTGTAAGCTCCAAAAATAACTTAAAATTGATTTCTCCTCCACCAAAGCTGATGTTTTTCTTTCTTATCCTTTCTGTCTCTAAGGCTGCAGCCGCCCCACTGTTAAACAAGTAAATGGTGATTTTTTTTTTTTAAAAAAAATTGGACATTGTCGTGAAAGTAAGTTAATTGAAAGAGTAAAAAAAAAGTCAAAGAAAGCATAGATGATAGAAGACAAAAGGGGTGTAGGGCCAAGATAGGTCAAACTGAAGACAAACAAGCAATAGTTGTAATTGGAAAAAGACAAAATTGCTTGTTGGCCGAGAAATAGATAAAAGCAAAACAAAGCAACTCATTTCTTTTCGAGAGCTTTTTACTTTAAGACAAAGTTAAAAGAAAAATATTATTTTTGACCCTTCTTTTATATAAAATTTTTTTCAACCTTTCAAACAAACTATTGATATGTTATAGCCAAAATGTCAATTTTACCCTTAAATCAAAATTCTCTTCCAGCAACAATGAAATGACGAAAATGCCCTTGTTTCAACAAAAGTAAAATCACAAAAATGCCCTTCACCTCTTATCATGGTCATTCTCCACGCCGTGTCCTCCTCCTCCTCCATATGATCTTACAACAATTTTTCTACTCTCTTCAATTTCCTGATCCATTGAAGACTGGTTTGCGCACACATTGACGGCTCTTTCACTCCAAAAAGCTCACATTGAAGCTTATTACTCTTCAAGAAGCCTTACACTCAAAGTTTTCTTCGAAACTTAAAGGTATGTGCATGTTCTTGATTCGTTTTTAAATTTCTTGTACAAACTGCCTTATTAATTACTTTAGGAGTGATTTTGGTTGTGATTTGATATAATATAAGATCCGATTGACAAAAAACGAAAGAAATCCAAAAATGGTCGATATTCTGCAGAAATCGGGTTTTGTGGTATATTAAAACCCGGTTTCGAGTTGTATGGGGCAATAAAACACGGTTTCGGGTTTAATAGGATATTAAAACCCGGTTTCGGGTTACGTAGGGTAATAAATCACGGTTTGTAGTTTGTGGGGGGATTAACATTGTTTCGGGTTTAGTGGTGTATTAAAACTCGGTTTCGTGTTATGAGGGGCATTAAATCACGGTTATGTGTTTAATGGGACAATAATACCCGGTTTCGGGTTCGGGCATTAAAACCCGGTTTCGGGTTATAAGTACCATTATATCACGGTTTCGGGTTTAATAGGGTATTAAAACCCGATTTCGGGTTATAAGTACTATTATATCACGGTTTCGTGTTTAATAGGGTATTAAAACCCGGTTTCTGGTTTTGTGGGGCCTTAAAATCCGGTTTTTTATTTTATTTTAAAACCAAGTTTTTTATTTTATTTTAGATAATGTTTATAGTAAAAACAATAATTATTTTGTTAATGCATTGCAATTGGTTATTTCACATTATGAGAGTAAGGATAAGAATAAATTATTTTGCTTTAATTTTACAGAATGACTGAGGTGACAATATTAATCAAATGCAACGGAGAGTGGAATGGAAATAACTATATTGGAGGTGAGACGTTCATGATAGGAGCCCCTAAGGATGTCAATTTATCTCGATTGATAGACTTCATTTATAGAGTGACTGGTATCGATAGAAGAATATGGGACATCCGTTTACATTATTTAGTCCGAGCTAGGGGAATGCCCGTAGTTAAGATATCTATCTCTGACGATCTTAGTGTTCGTGGCGTGATTTCGAACAAAAAAATTGATTACAGAGAGATTTATGTTGATAAACATGTAAGAGATTCTGAAGTTGATTACAGAGAGATTAATGTCCCTACCGTCCCTCCAAATACAACCACCTCAATACCAGAGCCAGGGCCTGTAAGGATAGATGTGGATAGAGTTGTTGGTTCGGTTGTGCGTGATGGTCAAAATTGTTTAGCTTCTTATGGTGGTAGTAATCAAGTTTCAACTCCTGTCGTCCCACCTACAACCGCAGCAAGTCCAATATGTGACATTGATTATGGTTGTAATGATCGTTATGATGAAGATCAGGGCATACATATTAATGATGATGAAACATCGGAAAGTGAAAATGATGATGAGGAAAGTAGAGAGGATGACATTGAAACTGGAGCAGATGATGATAATGGAGAGAACATGGAGTATCCAGAAATAAGATTTTCGAGTTCACAATTTGACACCAACCCCTCACAGCCATATTGGATTGTTCCGGGTGTGGATCAGTGCGAAATTGAGACTACTTCAACGGCCATGTCGACTTTCATCAGACGTGATACATTGTATAAAGGTGCATTTTTTAATAGTAAACATGAATTGAATGTGGCCGTTGGAAGATGTGTTCTTAATTCCAGGTATCAACATAAGGTTAGACGTTCTTGCACGGTTCGATATGAAGCTGGTTGTAAGGACTTAACTTGCAGTTTTGAGGTTCGTGCTAGATGTAGAAAGGGTGGTACGATGTGGTACGTGTACAAGTATGTGTCGGAACACACATGTTGTCAAGACGCCTTTGAGTCACATAGGCGAAGTGTGAAGACTATTGTCATAGCAACACTATATCAAAAAAAGGTAGGGCTTGATAGTATAACACCTCAGCTTTTGATTGCAGAAATGTTGGAGCAATATGGCGTGCAAATTATGTACAACAAGGCTTGGAGGTCTTTGCAATATGCTAAGAAACTAGCATATGGGAAAGCGGATGAATCATTCCAGCAGCTTCCGTCATATTTGCACATGTTAAAAGAAACAAATCCTAATACAGTGACGGCAATCATGACTGATGAAAACAACCGGTTTCTATATTCGTTTTTTGCACTTGGAGCCTCCATTCAAGGTTTTCGATCCTATATCAGACCGGTTATTGCTGTTGATGCTACCCAGGTGAAAGGTGAATATAAAGGGGTGATTTTTGTCGCTGCATGCAAAGATGGAGAGGAGATGATTTATCCCATAGCTTTCGGATTTGGTGATGGAGAATCGGACAATTCATGGACATGGTTTTTAAGTAGATTACGAGAGAGTATTGGTGGGATACAGCATTTGCCATCGGATTTGATTATCATATCTGACCGTCACAAAAGCATTGCGAATGCTGTGAAAACTGTTTTTCCTGAAATCCCACATGTGTTCTGTTTCTTCCACTTAAAGCAAAACTTGAAGCAAAGTTGTAGAAAGCAACCAGATGTGATGAAAATGTTTTACCTTGCAGCATATTGTTATACAAGGGACGATTGTGACAAATATCTAGAGCAAATTCGAGTGGCATGTCCGAATATGCATGAGAAATTGGTTAATATTGGAGTGACAAAGTGGTCACGTGCATATTCTCCGAAAAGAAGATATGGCATGATGACCACTAATATTGCAGAGTCGCTCAACAAATGTATGATGAAAGCACGTCGATTTCCAATAACAACTGCACATGAATTTTTGAGACATATGCTACAGAAATGGTATAACGATAGACGTTGCTATGCTAAGAAACTCAGATCTTCGGTTACCAAAACAGTGGAGGATCATGTGATCTCAATGGCTAATGAATCGACAAGTGCAACGGTATCTGCTATCCAACAACCGATCAAGTTCGGAGTCGAACATGAATTAGGCTATGGGTTCGTTCAGCCATTTGCGCGGTCATGCAGTTGTCAGCATTGGGACCTAGATCAGTTACCATGTCATCATGCAATTGCTGTTGCAAGGTATCATTATTGTCAATCGCTAATTTCTATTATTTTTAATGTTATATTATGATATAACATTCTACATTTGTCATACATATCAGGTTCAATGGTGTTCACTATTACACACTTTGTGATGATTATTATAACAAAGAATGGCTTAAAGGTGCATATGCAAGTCCGATTAATCCTGTCCCTGGCCCACAAGATTGGTTTGTTCCTACAGAAGTTAAAAACATGATTGTACTACCACCCGAAGGAAAAAGACAAGCTGGTAGACCCAAAAAGGCACGAATTCCTTCAGCTGGGGAAAGTCATTGTAGGAAAAAAGTGTAGCAAATGTGGTGAAATGGGACACAACCGTCTTCGTTGCCCAAACCCCTCTACATCAACCTATGGAGGGAATAGCACAGGTATTGATGGAGGCATTGGGATCGACACAGAAGCCGTTGGAGGAGGTGCTGGAAACAACATTGAAGCTCCTGGAGCAAGTGTTGGACGTGCCAGGACGTCGCGAAAATGCCGTCTTTGTGGAGCCACCGGACACACACGTCGCCGATGTGATCTACGGTTCCCTATTCCACCATCAGCTGATGGTGAGAACGGTGATAATCAACAATGAATAAAGTATTTCCAAACTCAATCTTAACTTGTGTTATGCTTAAGTACTTTGTTGTTATTATTTTGTGTTATGTTTAAATACTTTCTTATACCCAATGTTATTGGTTGGTAGTGCTTTCTTATAAGTTTGTGGTGGTGAAAATGTTATTGGTTGACCAAATGGCTATTTTGTGGTGGTGGATTTGTTATTGGTTTCATGGAATGTTTATATAAGGACCCAGAAAACCCAATTTTCGGATAACATCTGCAATTCCAGAAACCGGGTTATATGATATCTTATAATCCGGTTTCATATTATATAATATTATATAACCCGGTCATGGAGAAATACGATAAAAATTATAAAATAAAAAAACCGTGTTTTATATAGCAATTAAACAAGAACCCGTGTTTAATGGCTACATATAACCCGGTTATGTCAAAAAAGAAATTTTTATAAAATTCGAAAAACCGTGTTTTATATAGCAATTAAACACGAACCCGTGTTTAATAAGTACATATAACCCGGTTATTTCAGAAATTGGATTTTTAGAACATTCAAACAAACCGTGTTTTATATAGCAATTAAACACGAACCCGTGTTCAATGGCTACATATAACCCGGTTATGCCAAAATTGGATTTTTTATAAAATACGAAAAACCGTGTTTTATACAGCAATTAAACACGAACTCGTGTTTAATGACTACATATAACCCGGTTATTCCAGAAATTGGATTTTTTATAACATTCAAAAAAACCGTGTTTTATATAGCAATTAAACACGAACCCGGTTTTATTGGCTACATATAACCCGGTTAGACCAAAAATTGGATTTTTTATAAAATTCAATAAACCGTGTTTTATATAGCAATTAAACACGAACCCGTGTTTATTGGCTACATATAACCCGGTTTACCCGAAAACCGGTTTGTATATCATATTTAAATACGGTACCGGGGTTATTGTACTCATATAACCCGGTTTATTTATTAGAAAACCAAATTTAATGCTCCATTAAAACACGGATTCGTGTTTTATAGTTAAATATAACCCGGTTTTTCTAATTATTTTTCTTTTTCTCTTAATTTGATGGATTGTATTGTTTACTTATGACATTGAAATGTTTTCAATTATAGTGAATTTAATATAATTGATCATATAGCTTAACATATCTCATAGTTATTGCATGGGGGTGAGATTAATATAAATATTTAAGATGAGATTACACAATATTCTTTTATCCACAATTAAAGTGTTCAATAATGTTGTAGGAAAATTGTACATAGAGTAAATTTTAGTACTTCTAATTCATTTTTAACAATTCAAGATGTATCATATATGATATGAATTTGTCAAATGTCTCATACTATTGCATTAAAATGTATGATCACATGTTATGAGTATCAATGTTGAAAATGCAATCACACATTAGTTAGATTAACAATTTTAAGCAACTACACAACAAAAGAATATGACATAAAACCCACGTGAAGAAAAGATGTGTGCTACAAAACAAAAAAGCTTCAAAATTAAATGACATTTCTTTTGCAAACACATAAACCGGGTTTTGCATCCCAATAAAACCCGAAACCGTGTTTAATTGGTCTTTAAAATTTGGTTTAGGGTTTACCAGAAACCGTGTTTAATTATACTATTAAACCCGAAACCGGGTTTTATTATATAATATAACCCGATTTTATATTTTTCAGTCCAGATAATTTTTTATGTTATAAAACACGGTTTCGGGCTTTATTATTCCACAAAATCCGATTTTTGTACTTAAAAGGACCAATATATTTCTTTTTCTTAAATTTTGCATGTTGTCTTTTGTTTTTTTAATTTTTTATTTTTTTTATGATATCCAAATAAAACCCAATTTAAATTTTACTTCCCTTTCTGCCTCAATTAAAACACGAATTCTGATTTTTTAGGGTCATATAACACCGAATTTAGAGTAAATTCTTTAATTTAAATGCATAATGGAATAAAGACTTGCATTTCAATCATATATTACATTGTCATCTTTGTCTAATATCCATCGACCAAAATCATCTGTTCTATATTCAGGTGTAGAAAACATATATACATCGTACGCCATATCTCTCCTTACTTTGCGAGTGTCTTCTAAACTATGGTGAGACTTCCATGCATGATCCTGTGATTGCAAAATATCGTGGATAAACATTGCGCAATACGCTCCACAACTATTCCTGTGTTAATAAGAAAAGAAGTTAGATGATTAAAAATATCTTCTAATGTAAGGAATTTGACAATTTTAACAATGTGACCTTTACCCATCAGCTTGCTGAGGTACATTTGCAATATTGACACGCTCTACGTCTCATATTTTCTCCACAGGTGGTGTAGATGCTTCGCTTTGCTCATAAAATCCAATCGACCGCAAGATAATCGGTATAAAACATGCAAGCGGCTGAAGGATCTGTTTCCACTGATTGAAGTCCAATGATTTCATGGAATCATACACCACTATCTTCTCCTCTGTCAGGCACACCTTACAAAGGACCCAATGCATCTGAGACAAAGAACAGGGGACCAGCACCTGCAAATTGAAAACGATATTGCTATAATGTTAATGCTCAATTAAAAAAAAAAATTATTAATTAGGTTTTGAAACTTACATTTTGTGTAGATTTCCAAGGTATTTTTGCGTCTCCTTTATCGGTCGCACAGTTCTTCCATGCATCTGATACAACAGCTGTAGAGGGATCAAACTGAATGTTCGGTGTCGTGTATGTATATTGAAAACACGCACTATATCTGCCTGAAACAACAAAAAAATGAACCATGTTATAATACAAACATTTAAATAAATATACAAACAATGAATATAAAATAGAAAGGTAAACACTTACAAAAAAATTTGTCCCGTGGACTGCGTATCTACAATCATTAACCTCGTCCCACCACCCGTAAACTTTCCCTTTTTTTCGCAAGCAACTCAAGTATCCATCAATATGAATCCCCGTCAACCATTCTTTAACATCTTCAATACTACGAACCATATCCGGAGTGCATGGTATCGGATAACCATCAATAATACGCCTTAAAAAGAAAAAAGAATTATAATATATTTTATTAAATTAGTAATCGGATTAAAAAACGTAATCATTTTTTCTTTCAATTTTACCGAAGATTTAAAGAACTATCTCTGTACAGTGTGTACACATCAGGTACAGTCTCCGCCCCCAGCTCTGCCACTTTCTTTGACTATTTTCTTTTTTTTTTCGGCTGTAGAGGATCAGTGTATGGCGTCCTACAAGATACCGATGGCTTAATCTTTCGCTTCTCTCTTTCATAGATAATTTTTCCCTGAAATTTAAAAAAATTAATAGTTTAAAATTATATTTGTAAGTCATTGCGTAAGAGTAAGACATCAAATATATACAACTTTTACCTGAATATCACCAATGACACTATCCCCCTTCAAGTCAGCAATGTCATGGATGGCCGGGTCCTGCTCTGGGTCAGCAATGTCATGCTCCTTCCCTACTACTGAGTCATGGATATGGATGGGTGGGTCCTTACCCTACTCGGCAATAATTTTAAATTATATTTGTAAATCATTGCGTAAGAGAAAGACATCAAATAAATACAAATTTTACCTGAACATCACCAATGTCAGTGTCCCCCTCCGACTCTTGGACATGGATGGCCGGGTCCTGCTCCGGGTCAGCAATGTCATGCTCCTTCCCTACTACTGCGTCATGGATATGGATGGGTGGGTCCTCACCCTGCTCAGCAATATCAGGATCAACCTCTGACACATGACGTGCTGACTCATGCATGTGTTCGTCGTGGACCTGCTCCTCGTTTTGTTGGAAAATGCGATGCTCACTCCACATTCTGTCATCACCCTGATCCCGAGTATAGCTCTCATCAACATCATCATCCACGGGCCCACTAATTTTCAGCTGCTCTTCAACTCTTTTCAATCGCTTATCCATATTACGCAGTAACCTTTCTTGTGTTTGCTGCATGCCGATAATATTCTTCAATAACTTTATTATTTTACCAGCATTCGTCTGAGGCTCCTGCAAATAATTAAATCAATATACATATACATGAATATAAATTAATTATATTTAAATTATAATATATTAAAATAACAAATTTTGTATAATTAAAATACAATATAATCTGTCTACCTGAGGGCGAGACGATCTAGGAGACGATTGTACATCATGTGCACTTTTTGTCCTCGGCTCTCTCTCTTCATCCTTATCCTCCTCTTCCTCTTCCTCCTTATTCGACTCTCTCTCACTCACTGTTTGCTCATCATCAACGGCATCACCCTGTACACCAGCATCACCTTCTACACCAGCATCACCTGAAACGTCATCATTACCATGATGATCATCATTATTATCATCATCTTTACCCCCTCCGCCGCCGTATTTCCACACTTTCTCTCCAACCAAATCTCGGGGGTTGAAAGACCTCCAATAATCTGTCTCTCTCTCATTATCAGTCGGCGTAAGAATCCTCCTCGATGCAATACACTAAAATACATATATATATATGGTTAATATATTACACCCAAAGATAGCAAACAAATCAAAACAAATTTAAGTTACGGTAGAATCGATACTAACAAGGTGAAGCTCACTCCTCCATCTTCCTGAATTCCTTCTTATCCTCTTATTACAATACCAATTCCTAAACCTTGGGATATCAGCATCACCTGCTATTCTGATCCCTACCTTGCTGTCCAAATATAGGAACATCTCAACAAGCCACCACTGTAATGCAAATCAAACAAAAACCAAACATATCATTAAAATATAAATAAGTATATAAATAAATAAACATTTTTATATTTAAATTAAACAATTTTCCTTAATAATCAAGAGCATAACGTAAGAGCTATACCTGGAATGCCCAAACAAACCCATACACATTAACTGTCCTTCCATTTATAAGCCGTTCCTCAGTAATCACTTGTCGAAGGTGGTTCAGAAGTATGCTATATGACATTGTACCCCAAGGAAATGCATTCCATGCTTCTGTATCCTCAATCATGACCCACAACGCCTTATCTATCCCTTGGCGCTCATTTAGGCCGTAAAAAAGTTGATAAGCTATTACTAAATTAGCCAACTTGAAGCTGTCATCGACATTTAGATTTGCCCGTGACTTCATCATCAGAACAATAGCTTTCACTGTTGGTGGAACTCCTTTAAAAAGTTGCCATAGAAGACTATTCTTGTCATTCTGTCGCGCTTTAATGGTATTTGCATCAATATGCCCGAATGGCAACCCTGTTACTAATAGGAACTCCTGCTTTCCAAACCTATATGGTTGCCATCCGATTTCAAACCACATTTCATCGGCCCTAGCACGAGGAATTTCCAACTCTCTTGCAAGAATAGTAACAATCAAGGGGCAAACCAGTAACTGATTGTGGGCTATGTCCATGTAATGTCTGAATGGCGTCATGCCTAAAAACTGCTTAAGGAGTTCTCTTTTCTCAAGAGCTTCTTTTACACCAGCAATCTCTTTGAAACTACAGTGTGTGCTTAATGTCATCTCAGGGGGAGTAACCTGTGTACTCCACTTATAATTGACCTGCATTTGTACAAAACCAACAAAAATAATTAGAATCACAACATTAATTTAATTGATATAAAATTAATATTAAAAATATTAACTATTTTCATTACTTTATAAAACTCATTTTATTTAACAAATCATACTAACATAATACAATTACATTAAATCCAATTTCAAATTTATTTGATTAATTTCATCTTATTTTTAACTTTCAATTTAAATTTCATTTATTTTGAATTTATTATTTTAATCACATTCATTTAATATTTTTATTTTATGCAATACAATTTAATTTTTCTAACTTAATTAAAATTTAAAATTTAAAATTTAAAATTTAAAATTAACTTAAATAATTTCAACCGAACCGGGTTTTGTGGTCCTATAAAACACGGTTTCATCCGAAACCGTGTTTTAATGACGTTCAAAACACGGTCACTTGAAACCGGGTTTTAACGATGCATTAAAAACGGTTATTCAAATAACCGTGTTTTATGTGACACTAAAACCCGGTTTCTAGTGCGCATCGTGTTGTTGCCAGCGACAAAACTTGAAATCGGGTTTTAATGGTACATTAAACACGGTTATTCAAATAACCGTGTTTTATGTGATACTAAAACCCGGTTTCTAGTGTGCATCGTGTTGTTGCCAGCGACAAAACGGTTAGTTTCAGAAACCGTGTTTTGTGCATCCATAAAACACGGTTTTGATTATAAACCGTGTTGTATTGGTCCACAAAACACGGTTTATTAAACAACAAAACCGTGTTTGTATTCCCTTCAAAACACGGTTATTGTAGAATCGGGTTTTAATGTTCAATACAAAACGGTGATTGTAGTATGGCAAAAACCCGTGTTTTATGGACCGATATAACACGATTTTGATTATAAACCGTGTTGTTGTAGTCCACAAAACACGGTAATTCCTTTAAATAACAAAACCGTGTTTTGTGGCCCCACAAAACCCGGTTTCGGCCTTCTGGAACCAAAAGACCTGGTTCCCACTTCTTTGTCTTCCTCCACTACAACATCACCACAAACATGCATTCTCAATCCAATCCATCCAAATATAACCTAAACAAACATACTAAACTATTCCAACATCCAAACACAACAAAACAAATTCGAAACTCTAACATCTAACAGTTATCAAAGTTCCAATCTATGGGCCATGTAAGTTGCGTACCTTCGACAATGGAGGTGGGAAACAAACTGGTCGGCGGTCTGAGGAGGTCGGCGAAGGTCGACGAAGGTGCGACAACCCCGGAGCTGAGTGGTCGGCCGCGACTTCTCTCGGAAGTCAAACCGGTTCGCGAGGGATAAAAAAAACGGTGTAAAATTGATTTGGGTCGGTGATCGGTTTTTGTGGCGTGGTTTTATAGGAGGGCATTTTGGTATTTTTGTGCTTGAGGCTTTAAGGGTATATGAGTAAAGTTTTACTTAGGGGTAAAATAGACAATCTGGGTATTTCAGGGAATTAGTTTCTTTGAGAGGTTAGAAATGAATTTTTAAAATTGAGTGGGTATAAACAAGTTTTCAGATTTTATATTTGGTAGTTTTGGTATTTTTCACTTTCTTTTAGGTGTGATAAACAATTTAAACGTGGAAGAAAGTGATTGAAACCACCATATATATATATATATGTATATATATATATATGTTTGGATGAGCACAATCAAAAGAAAGACAGAAACTAGCAAGAGAAGAAGAAGAAGAAGAAGAGAGAGAGAGAAGAAAAATAGGAGAAATTCCATATAAATTATGTGAATATTTGGAGTGTTCGATTTATCAGGATAAGTGATTTTTATTTCAATAAGATTTGAAATCCAGAAAATTAGTTAAATTTTATAATAAGTTCTAAATTAAGTTTATGTGATTTTAGGATGGATCCAAGATTATGAAAAATCAAATGAGAATCTGTTTTAGATCCATATTTAAGCAAGAGAGTGATGTAAGTTGATAGTTTTATTTTGTTTATTTATATTTCAATTTTTATTATGTATTGGAAATAAGTTATTTGTTTAGTTAATTGATTTTATAGATTATCAATTATGTTTTATGATTAAAATGAGAATTTATTGTGTATTCGTATTTATATTATGTTGTGAGAAAGAATATTTGTTTATGTTTTAAGAAAAGTATTATTTAATATTATGTATATTTAAAAAAAATTAAGAAAGAAAAATAAAAATAAAAATGTTTTCAGAACACCAAGATTGGACCCTCCCCTCTAACAGTTAAACATGTTTGTGTAAGTCTTAGAGAGTTGTCTAGCATGTATATGATGGATTTCTAGAGTCATTAAGTTGTCAAGATTGCATCTTCACCTCTAACGGTCAAGCAAACTTGTGTAAGTCTTAAAGAGTCGCCTAGCATGTATATGACAGATGTTTAGAGTCATTGAGTCGTCCAGTATATGTATGATAAGTGTTATCCCTTGCTTTGTATATGTATTGAATATCTTCACAATGTATAATAGATTTTCTTGGGTAATAGTTTGTGTAGATTTTCGATTACAAATATTATATACTGAATTTGATCAATATAAATGGAGATTTATATAACACTAGGTTTATATAAAGAGATTCCAGAAAAGTTTTACAGTTTATAGATTTTTATATTATATATTATTAAAATTAGAGCAAATTACAATTTAACTACAAAATTCAAACTCTAATTCAAGCGTAGCAACTGTTTCGATGTTGTTGTAATTTATTTTCCTACAGTTAATAGGATTCTATTACATTTAACGGTGAACAATATCAAAATAGCAAAAAGATGAAATTACCCTTGGTTATTGAAGTTGTTCAATTGACCAAATATACAGTCTTTTCTCTCTTTCTCTCATTAGTCTCTTTCACTCTTCCCTTCTCTCTCTTCCTCTCATCATCTTCACCATCAAAGGCTCTCTTATTCTTCGTTTTCTTCTCTTCTTTCGCTTCTTTGTCTCTTCTTCTTCTTTTACTTCTACTTTTGCTCTTCTTCCTCTTCGCTCATGAACCCAAATCTGGGTTCATGAAAACCGAGAAATAAATTTATTTCTGGGTTTTCATGAACCCAAATTTTGGGTAATCTGGGTTCAAGAATGAACCTAAATTAATTAACCTAGACTTTTTAAAAAAAAATTCAATTTTTTTTTTCAATTTTACTTCTGGTTATTTGGGTTGAACTGATGATTTTCATTTTTTGTTGATGGGGTTGAACTGATGATTATTTGCAGTGATGGATTTAGAAATCTACATAAGGTGGAACACTTTTATATAATAATTATAATATCAAGAAACCAAATTATATGAAATTTTTTTGTAATATTGTTTCATTCAATTACTAAAAGGACATTATATGAAATATAAATAGTTAAAATACATAATCAGAAGGACATTTGTAATTTTACTTTTTACAAGATTGTAAACAAAATTGAGAAAAAATACATTTTTTGATAGAGAAAGATATTGAACTATGGTAGATAGAAGAAAGAAAAACAAGATCCATGTCATCTCAAAAAAGAAAAGAAAACATTTATGAGATAGAGAATGTTTACGAGGGAATATAAATAAAATAAAATAAAACACATTTCCCATGACCGATAAAAGAAAGAAAAACATGATACATTTAATAATAATAATAATAAGGAACAATAGGGAATTGAACCAGGGCTCATGGTAGAAAGAGAGGCAAGAGCAACCACCCAAGCATCATTATGTTTGCATTTGTATTTGGAGCTTTTTTTTTTTTTTTTAGAATATATTGAATGATTGAAAAAAATGGAGAAAAGCCAACAACTTAATCAGGCAAGGATTTGGACCGTGGTGGCAATGGGAGAGAAAAACAAGTCGTAACCATCAGCATTGTTCTGATCTTCTAAAATGACTTGGGATTGCATTTATATATCTAACACGATTTATATATTTAAAACTTAATGACTAATATAATAAACTTAATTTATCTTTAAAAAATCTTAAGGGGGCACGTGTCCCCCCGACCTAATGGTGGGTCCATCCCAGATTGTTTAGGTTGATGACTTTTTTAATTGGTAACTATAGGTTTTTTTTTTTAATTATTATTATTATTTTTTTTTATGGTGAATCGGTGAAGAAGATGATGGCAATGATGGGTTCAAAGGATGATGATGGGTTTAAGTTGGATTTTTTGTTAATATTTAATATTTTATTTTTATTTTATTTTTGTTTTTTTAAATTGATCTCCACCGTCCATCTTGAGATAGATGGTGGAGATCTGGTTAATTTTTTTATTTAAATTATTTTAAAAAAATTAAAAGTAAGATTAAAAGATAATTTTGCTTCTTACACAGTTAATTTTAACCGATAAATGTTAACGGTAACGGGATCAATTACAATAACATTGAAACAATTGTACTGCTTGTATTAGAATTTGAACTGAGTAGCTAAATTGTAATTTGATCTTAAAATTATAAAGATAATTGATATAAAAATTTATAGTTTTATCCCGATATAAGATTTATATACAGTTTATTCTAGATATGATTGTATATGAATAATTGAAAATTGTTTCTTTTTACCAATGATATTAGATATTTTATTTAGAAATATTTTTAGAAAAGTCATATTTATTCATTAGGTGTTCGTACTCACTATTTCATAAACTTATTTTTTCATGTATTTGATGCAGATTATCGTTGATCGTGAGAAGACTACATGGTGATGATAGAATGTATTAATATCATTTTTAAGTAAAAACATTTTTACATCAATATATATTATTTTTAATTAACCAAATTTTTGATTTGTTCAATTTATTTTTTGATCAAAGTGATCATCAGAATTACGATGATTATTTCAAAGGATTTTCAATAAATCAAGATTTCAATAAGAAAGACCCCAGTTTTCACAAGATTCTCTTGGACTCGAGAGAAAAGTTGGGGGGTCATATCAATTTTAACTTTAAAAAACAAACAAGATTAATATACATTTAGAGATAAAGAAAAAAAAAAACAAACAAACATATCATTCAGATTTTAGGTTTCAATCATTATTCAGTTTTCAACAACACGGTTTAGTCTTCATACTAAAATACAAACGACTCATGCGTCTCTTTCTCTTTCATTTTCTCTGCCATTTTTCAGTCCACTATTCGACTTTTTCGCTAGGAACTTTTTCTCTTTCTTCTCCTTATCTCTTTCTTTTACTTCTCCCATTCTTTCGATTCTCTTTGTCATTTATCCGTGTGTAGTAATATAGGAAAAATATTGAGGATTTTGAAATTTTCGTTTGAAGAAACTACAAATTTCTTGAGTTTTGAATTTGTAAAATAACAAGGATTTGTGCTAAAGGAATTCAATTTTTGAAATTGAATAAAAATGGAGGATGAGAAAGGCATTTAAAAGATTAAACTCTATTTTGCATTTAAAATTTCAATTTTCAGGACTTACTTTTCTTTTTTGGGACCTATTTTTCTTTATTTAGGACCTATTTCCTTATGTTTTATTTGTTACAACAGATTAGATTGGGATTGGATAAATTTTAATTCAATCCTTTGTTTTGTGGTTGCATGAGATTCAATTTCTCCAAACCCACGCAACCATTTTATCCCATTGGTGGGATAAATTTGAGCCACTAATTTGGTGGGTCAAATTTATTCCACCAACATGGGACTTTTTTTTTTAAACTTTTTTTTATTCCCTTTCTTACAATAATTATATAAACCATTAAACTTATTTTTAATGTTATTTTTATATACGTTATTAAATATTAAAAAATAATATATTTCAATAATAATAAAATAAATATTATTTTAAAATTAATTTTAAAGAGTTAGAATTTACATTTTAAAATAATATTAAAGCATTTTTAGTTTTATTTTATAAAAATAATATAATACATAATTATTTTTTGTCTAATCTCATAATAGATCAAACAATGAATAATACTACTTTTAATTCAATCTCATACATCACTAAAAATATCACAACATTAAATTATCCAATCATATCCCGTTAAAATAATTCAATCCAATCTCACATGTCAAACAAGACTTTAATGAATGTCCACCAGAAGAATAAATCTCGGGTTCAATAAAATAGATTCCGAATTAAAGAAAACATGTCCCGAATTTAGAAAAATTGGTTTTCTTGAATTCGAGAAAATAGATCTCAAATTCTTAAAAAAAAAAAAAAATGGTCCTGAATTTAGGGAAATAGGTTTGCAATTTAGGAAAATTGGTCCCCAATTTGGCAAAATAGATCTCAAATTCGAGAAAATAGATCTTGAATTCTTAAAAAATAGGTCCCAAATTTAAAAGAAAATAAGGGTTCCAAATTTGAAACGATTCCAGATCTATTCATCAGATTAAACATAAATTATCTATTTATTAGATTCAACTTAAATGAACTATTCATTTAGGTCCCAAACCATGCACCATTGATTTGGAACCCTATCCATTTCAATCCCTCTTTACCATTTCAAAAACAAGAACATAATAACCTCAATTCCATCAATTGAATTAATCAATTAGTTTTGCCATCATCATCGGTTGCCGTTTTGTTGTCACCTTCCATTATCACTATCGATCAATCATTAGTTTTTTCGTTTTTGTTTTTTAGCTTCCATTTGTCCCTCTTTCCCTCTCTCTCTCAATCTTTGCTGGTTGTAAAATTTTGCTTTCCTTTTATATAAGGGCAATTTTATCCAAAAACATGAAATGAGTGACATATAAACTGAAACTGTTGATTTGGTAACATTTCCCAAACCCACTCAAGAAAGAGTGTTAGTAACAAAAATGACTCCTTTTAAATTATCAAAAATACATCAATTTGGTTTTGTCATGAGTCAATTATTAATCAAATTTGGCAATTTTAGGGGTATTTATGTCTTTGAACACCAATTGCCATATGTCCATAGTCCACAATCAGAAATATAAAATCAGAGAGTACAAAAGATAACTTTGGATTAAGAGTAACGATATTTACACCCCTAAAAAATTGTATGTACACCCCAACCTAGTCTATTTCTAAAAATCCAATATTATTCTTTAAAAAATTACTAAAAAGAGTAAATAATTTGTAATTACATCTACAAATATTAATTATTTCCTTATTTATATAATAAAACTTTTTATTTTCTTAAACCTTTAACTTCTCTTTTAAATACTAATTTTAGATATCAAATAATTTTTAAGGAAATAAATTAATTACAGAATATTGCGAATGATTTTGAAATATTAATTTTGAATATCAAATAATTTTTAAGAAAATAAATTAATTACAGAATATTGAGAATGAATCAAAATCATGATAAAATTATTGTATTTAGTTAAAAAGGAAAAAATAGAAAAGGAAAACATATTTGAAAGAAAATAATAAGAACATATATCAAGAAGTTTGTTTTATTTCAAATACTCTATAAGAATCAATGATTAATTCAAACTTCTTTTCTTCATAATATAATACATCTATTGAACCGAGATAAAAAATTACGCCTTGATCAAATAATAAGAAATTTGTTTGAATACTATAATATAACTTCAAAAATTAAACCGACATAAAACTTTTTACCTTTTCAAATTCCAACTTCTCTAAATTATATATATTTTTTGTCAAATATCAATTTTTTAAAAAATAATACAAATTAATTGTAAAGCGTAAAGAATAATTTAAGATTTTCTTAAAAAATTGATTGTAAAATGATAGATTTTAAATTAATTATTATTAGAAGAAAATCATAATCTAATTATCTTGTTTGTTGGGAAAAAATCTCAAAATTTTAGCAAAATTAATAAGATAACAAAATAAAAATTGATTAGATAACAAAATAAGTATTGTGAGTTGTACTTACAAAAATAATCAAAGAGGCAATATTAGTGTTAATTGTGGTTGATTTACAGACTAAAGATATCTCACACTTTTGATAAGGTGTATTTATGAAAGAGGCGTGCGCACAATTTATGACGGGTAGAAATGTCAGCCCACTTGGACTAAAATGATATTAGCCCTTCAACAAGTCCACGGGCCCTTCTGGCCCGGCTCGCCCTTTCGACTAGAGAATATGAAAATGAACAATAGCTTGATGATATTTGCAAGATTAAATTCCTACTTATCTCTAAAACTTTTTTTTTTCTTCTTTGGACATCTCAAAAACTTTCTTAAAATTTCTTTTTCAAACGTCAGTAATTGCGCAATGTTCATCACTTTATCTTGCCATATACCTTTACACTAATTTGTTGTTATAAAATGATATTTTAATCATTTTCTACCGGAAAAAATTTATTTTTTTAAATTTATTTTGGATCAGAAATTGAACTCTTCTTAATTAACTTTAATTAATTTATTGTCACTGTATACAACGTTACAAGAGAAAAAATAATTTTATTGTCAAATTTTTGGTGATTATAATCATTTTATTATCTATTACACTAAATATAAATCATTTTAAAAATATGTAAATAAACAAGGGGTCTTACTTAGTATCTATAAAAGAATAAAAGATGAGAGAAACGAAAGGCATGCATGCAAATGTGTTGCTTTTACATGATATAATATAATAAAATATCTACAAGTTGAATAGAAAAATATGTCAACTTGACAACTTGTCGATAATAAGACAGAACATCTTTTTGTTACTTTGTTATGAATGTGAGAGGAAGTTGCTTTTTTTTGTTTTTTGTTTTTTTTTTTTCAAACACCAATTGACATTAACTTAGATAATGATTGGTTGGAAGATTATTTTATGACTAATACAGTGCATTAAAAACAAACTTTATGATATTTAAAAAAAAAAAAAACCAAACAAACAAACAAACTTTATGAAAGGACCCACCATGCTGTTGTTTATCTTCTTCGTTTAAATGCATTACAGAATGCCTAAAACAGTCTTATCATGTTTTTCTTTCTAACCCTTTTGATGACAATTTGGATTTGATGCATGAACAGATTAATATGTTATCATTCTTTGGATATTTGTTGCCCCCCAATTTATTATTATATTCTAGAATGTTGTCATAGAAAGTCATCTAAGGATTTTTTTGTGATTTCCCTACTTGGTTTATAATACATTTAAAATGAATAGGGAACTCTTTTGATAAAGTTGGAAACAACTCAGTATATTTTTATTTATCTCAAAATGTGATAAGGTGCCTGGTAATAGCAACCCATTATTATTATAATTTAAAGAGTACTGAGTTAAAAATTGTTTTTGCCACTCTTAAGAGTTTATGATAACAAAACACTCTTTTTTTTTTTCAATTTTATATAAATTGAAATAAATAGGTATGTATTTGACATATTTTTTAAAATATCAATCAATTTAAAAAATAAGGAATTCTAATAAAAATAATGTTTTCTAATTAAAAAAATACCAAGCATACTTTGATAAAACTGTGTCAACAGTATTCCTATCATATTGAACATTTCTCATTTAAATTTTACAATGTCGAACTGGGCTATCAATCACTTTTATGTAGTTTTGATTATGAAAGTCTAAAAGATATTTATGCTGCGAAAATGACATATATATTATTTATTGAAAACTACAGTTGGTCTTTTGATTGTGATTGGATAACTTTTCGTGTCTTAGATTCTTAACATGCAAGTGACCACCATCCATAGTTGATAGGTACTTTTGATGGTAAACAACTAATTATAAAAAATAATTAAGAATAAAAAAATGTGGTCCGAAGGCGAAAAATTGCCACTACTTAGATTGTCACAACTCACAAATACTTAGTTTATTATTATTATTTTTTAATTAAATAATCTCGGATTTAATGCTCTCTGACATGAAAATTTCCAATTGGCCAAAGAAATAGTGTGTGTGAAATTGTTTTTAAAATGATGTTTTTGAAAATATAATATATTTGATAGAATTTATTAAAAGTTATTTTTAAAAGCAGAAAATGATATAAATGTATTTAATATTATTTTTAAAAATATGTAAAATAGTTGTTTGAAGAGAAATTAATGTTTGTTTTTGAAAGCATGCTTTGAAAATTATGAAAAACATAAAAAAAAAAGTTGTTTTTTTTTTTTTTTCACTTTTCAGTTATTATTTCCAAAAATATGCTTTTCATTTTCAAAAACACATTTTACAAAACGGTTAGCCAAACACTTTCCATCCATTTTTTTGTTTCTGAAAATGAAAAATCATTTTCAAAAACGAATCCAAACAATACCTAAAATCTTACTAGTTTTTATTCTTGAAAGAAAAAAATTGATAACAATGAAATTAGAATTTTTCAAAACATGACAAAATCAAATACTAAATATATGACATGGATATCAATTCCCATAACATTGAGAATAAATCTATTCATACATACCAGTAAATATATATGGTGAAATCGAAAACCTGACAGCAAATGTGGAAGAAAAGGTGGACACCAGAGTGAATGTACAAAACCTTCTTAGTTAAAGGTAGATATCGATTTAATTTGATGGAGAAGAAAACTACAAATTCAATACTAGGCTTTTTTTTTTTTTTTTTTTTTTTTTTTTTTAAGGTGGTTGAGGGAAGATTAAATTCATAAAAAACTACTCATACCTACAATAAAGATGAGATTTGAATTTTAGACTTCCTAAGATTAAGAGAAGTGCTCAATTATTTCTACTTAAACGTAATATGCAAATTCAATACTAGGCTTATTATTTTAGTATCTTGTAAATTAATTAATATTTGCATGTTCTTTGAATGGATTAACTCAAATGACATATGTTGGACGTTTGTTCGGTATTATTTTTAAAATGATGTTTTTGAAAACTGTATTTAAAATGGAAAACATATTTTAAAAGTGATATTTTTAAAAATATAATACGTTTGATTGAATTTGTCAAAAATTATTTTTAAAAATTAAAAAATAATGTTAAAATGTTTGGTATTGTTTTCTAAAATAAGTAAAATAGTTGTTTAGAAGGGAAAATAGTGGTTTGTTTTGAAAATCTATTTTGAAAAGATGAAAAACATAATATATATATATATAAAGGTAATAAAAACAATATATATATATATATTGTTTTTAAAGAAATATATATTGTTTTTATTACCTTTTAGTTATAACTGAAAAAAAAAAGTATATTTTTAAAACATATTTTACAAACCAGGCATCCAAACGTCTCTCTTGGTTGCTGGCGTAGTTGGTAGGCGCCAGCAACCACCCATGCCTCCTTTGTCAGAGGCATGAGTTCGACGCCCAATTCCCTCAATATCCAAAAACTCTCATATAATATAATATAATATAATATATCTTCTAATACTTATACATATACTGATATTCGGTCTCCCACCTTATGTGTGGGTTGATCCCCCACCTTTGTGTGGGTTCCCCCCCACCTCCGTATGAGTGGTTTTCCTCCCTATTGGGAGTGGTTATCCGGGCCATGCCATTAGTGTCCTATCTTAGTTGGTCCCGATCAGCTCTGGGTCCGTCCCAGTTACAGTCATGAAATTAAAAAAAAAAAAAAAAATAGGCATCCAAACACATTTATCCCATTAATTGTTTTTGAAAATGACTAACCACTTTTAAGATACGGTTCCACGCACCACCTAAGATTCTAAGATCATGTTTTTCTCTTACTCAAGTGTTCATTTATATTGATTGAGACTTATTTTTTTATTAATGCATAGGTGTTAGCATCATGTGGCATATGACTATGCTGCAGTGTTTATGTGTTTTGCATTATTTATTGAGCAAACTCATGATTTAAGATTATCAGAATTTTTATGTAAGTTATTGTAATAAGTCACTATCTGTTATTACAACAACTAACTACCACTTTCTAACACAGTGTTGCAACAAAGGAAAGATTTCTTGCCGTGATTTAATTCCGTGAATTAAATGATTTTTTTTTCTCAAGTTTATATTTATTTGGTGAGAAAAATAATCTATCTTAATGAATATAATTTTATTAATTGGAGTTTCCTTTGATAAAAATATAATTTCCTTTTAGTACAAAATTCATTAAAAAATATTTTTGGAATTTTTCCTTGTATTTATGTGATATAAATGTTTTTGATCTATTTTTTGATCAAATTAGAGTTTTATCTCTTGGATGAATGTGGACACAATTATGAATAAATTTGGTTAAGGTTAAAAATTAGGAATGATATTTATATTATTTAGCAGATTTATTTTATGACCTTTTGGTGCTAACTTTAAAGTAAATCTCTTTCATTTATTAGAGATATTCATTGACTAAAATCTCTTTCATTCATTAGAAATATTCATTGACCGAAATCTTTTTCATTTATTAGAAATCTTCATTGCCAATGACTTGATCCCTTAGATGAATTTTATGATTTATTTTAGAAATATGGAATTTCCAATTTAGATAAAGATATTATTTTGAGATATTAGAAAAATCTTTAGAATTATCTCTATTCTTTCTCATAAAGTTTTACATGTGAATCTAACTTTTTTAGTTGTAGATTTGGTTTGACTAAATTGGTCTTTTGTATCATGAATGAATCTAGATTTTGTCATGCTAGAAACTAGGAAAGAATTCCTATTTTCCTCTTATCAGCAGATTTGTTTTACCTCTTTATCACTAATTAAACTTTTTATTTTGCAGATAATATTGAAGAGAAAAAGAGTAGACATTGGTGCTATAAAGGCTGACCGAATTCATGAAGATTGGTGTATAGACAATGAACATCTAATATACTATGATGACACTAAATATGTATTAGAGAGCTTTATATATTTTGTGAACTAGAGGATGAATATCTCTGGAGTCTTTTAGTCTTAAAAAAGTGTAGCGTTCTAAGTAAATATAATAACATAAGTTCTTCAAGGGTAAGAACTGTTTAGTCTTCAGAAAAAGATGAGTTTTAAGACTTTTGAAGGGAATTCAAGAAGTCATTGATCAATTAAGTTGAGGGGAGCTCATTATACTTTATTAGTAGAGAAAATGATGTACTTTGCGTTAACTATAAAGAGAGAGTCTTTAATTGAGTAAGTTAATTCATGTATATATTATCTAAACCTTCATTAATTATTATAAACATTTGTCGACATTAGGAATTAGTCGACGAAATTCTTTTGGCCCAAACTATAGTTTATGTTAAATAGAACAAAAGCAAGAGAATGAAGGTAGAGAGGAAGAAAAAGACACAGATTTTACGTGTTTCGACCAAGGAAAAGGCCTACGTTCACGGTGCCTGCTCCGGTGAGGAGAGGCAGTCAATATTATTGCTATATTTTCTGGTTATAGAAAGAGAGAGAGAGAGTAGAGATAACTCTCATTTACAATAATTCTCACCCCTATTTATAAGAGGGGGACGTGCTACAGTGGTGCTTAATAAGTTAAATACAATGATGATTACAGTTGGGTTGCATTAAATGAGCTTAACAGCTATTAAAGCAAGTTGTTTAGGCAGCTAGTCCAAGTGGGCTAGTTCAAGTGGGCTAGATAAGATCTTCGTAATCCAGGCTGTAATATCTGATATTGTTGGTCGTGCACGTCACATCATCGCGTGAGCTGGTTCTGATCTGGACAGGGTGGAGCTCATAAAAAACGAGCTCATGAGGTCATTTTTGGCGAGCTAATGAGTTGGGAGTTGATGAGCTGGGAGCTCAATCTGTTGGAAGCTGATGAGCTGGGAGCTTGATCTGTTGGAAGCTGATGAGCTGGGTGTTTATGCCCGCGAGCTCAAGCTGGGAGTTCATCTGAGAGCTGGGAGCTTATATTGGACGAGCTGGGAGCTTATCCTAAGAGCTGAGAGCTTATCCTGGACGAGCCGATGTTCGTCCATCTATTCATTGGCCTGCTCGCACATGGATTATTCGTCTAGTATTCTGCTGGACTGCTTCTGTGAGCTGAAGTTTGATAAATTAAGCCCATGTCTGCTAGGCCTTGGAGCTTTTACTAGCTCATTTAGGGTATCTCAAAATACACACAACAACATCTAAGCATGATTTTGTAAATGTAAGGTAAAACCGAACCACATTAAAAATATTGTTATCTTCTTTATTATTCTGTTACAACATTTTGGATATTGCTAAAAAAATAGGTTTTATCATTTTTAAATAAATATAAAAACTAATAGAATGTATGACAGTCTAGCAAGGTGAAGCTGAAAGATTTTGAACATTAAGAGACTATAGTACAATTTTATAAGGGCAAAGTGAATTGTCTTGAAACTATAAGGGTCAAAATCTAATTTCTTATAAGTGCCAGATGATAAATATCTGGTTCGATTGGTATTTGCCAAATGGTCGAAACAAAACGTTTTTAAGTTAAAAAAATAAAAATAATGACAATATTCTTTTTTATAAAAAAATTCTAAAAAAGCTTCTAATAGCATGTGCTGAAGCAATATTTTGAAAATAAAAATTGAAAGAAGCTTCTGCTAATAAAAACTAAAAACATTATTCATTTATAATATTTTTATTTATTATGTTTAAATTTATTTATTTGATCCATTTACTTATATGTTAATGAACTAAATCATTTATGTATAATCACCTTTTATAAAAGCATTCAGCGTGTATTGAAATCATAATGGATCAAAAATTAATAACATTACTAAAATTTATTTTATTATAATATTGATGATATAAAATATAATTTGACGATGATAATAATAATAGTAATAATAAATTACTAATTCTTTTTTAAAAAAATAAAAAAAGATAGGAAAGAAGGATCTACACAAAGAAAAAAGGAAGAAGAAAGAAAGAAGCACAATAAGAAAGAAGAGAAAAAAAAAAAATAATAAAGAATAATCAATCCGAAGAAGAGGAAGAAGATCTAAGTTGGCTGATAAGGAAGTAAGAAGAAGAAAAAGAAAGAAAGAAAGAGATGAAGGAGAGAAAATGAAGAAAACTAGATGTTTGGATGAAGGAAAAAGAAGGAAAAATATTTATTTTTAATTGAAATAAATAAAATAGAGAACATAACTTTTTTGAAAAAATAAAAATTCATGTCTTTCATTTTTATCATTGAAAAGGTTCCCCCCCCTTATTTTCCATGCTTTTCAAAAATAATTTGAAAAATAGTTATTGAATATGTTTTATATGGATTTAAAAAACGAAAGAAAACCAAAAACACTAACAAAAACGTGGTGCAGGACATGCCTTAAACCCACTCTCCTAATATAATATCTCAAGATATTTCTCTTCTTGTTTTGACAAGATTTTTTTGAACTTAAATTCAGAGCCTTAGTTGTTTTATCACATTATTTACAATTCAAACCAACCGTCATTATTTCAAATGTCATTTTTCCTGCCTTCTATTTTCATTTATACTCTCATCTCTTCATACTCCAATTCCTTTTCTTGTTAGTGTAATTTATCAAGAGTCTAACCTATTTTCAAGTTCTATTCCTCTATTTATTCTCACTAGCACTATTTAGGCATTTTTTAGTAAATAATTGCATTATATTATATTATATTATATTTTTACATGCATTATATATTAATAAAGTAGATTATACATGTATCTAATATTAATAGGGATTGTAATGTGTAGACGGCTGAATTAAGGAAAATATTTTTTATTTGAGTAAAGTAGCTTTTACCAAATTTTATAATTTTGAAAAAGCAATTTTATCTCATTTTATTTCAATGGGGATCATAAGTTCAAAAGTACACATTTCAAAATATGAAGAAAATGTGTCGTGAGAGAGTGAATTGGGAAAGCGTATAAAGCATCCCTCGATAAATATATGTATCAGATCATTGGAAAACACTTCTATAAGCCATGGAAACTTTCCTATTATTAAATATTAAGGGTTCGTTTGTTTGTTTTCACTTAAAACTTAATAGCAGTGTTGAATTGCATCTATTAAATTGTTTTCGTTTATTTTTTTAAATGGTCAAACCACTTAAAATTATAAAAAAATAACTGAAAAAATTAAGTAAGAATTTTTAACTTTTTACTTAATTGTAAATCACTTAATTATATTTAAAAGTTTATATTTCAAATTCATCATCCCAAATAACATAATTTCAAATTTATCCTAATTTTATATTACTCAAATTTTATTTTCTTTTTTTTTCCTTGATATGTATAAAACCTAAATACATCTCATCCTAAATTATTTTGGAATTAAATTATTACATTTTGAAATGGCATATTTAGACATGAGATAAAAACACGCATTAAAATAATTTTTAGGTAATATCATGGCTTTATACATGCATCTAAGTAGAATAAATCATCATAAATGACCAACCAGATTGTGTGGCACATGAAATTTTTTGTTAGGCAGTTTCAAGCCTCAAATTGGAACCGAAATTAGCCCCATTTTGATTTCACAAGAATAGTGTACCTTTGTATAGATATATCTAGCAATGGCAACTAGTTTTTCAATTGCAACAAACTATGGACGTCCAATTGCCATATGATGTGCTCCACAGTCCACACCAACACCAAGTCTAAATTGTTGGTGGAAAAGTTGCTTTGGGTGGATAACATGATTTTCTACAATAACTTTATCTTTAAGTTGCGCAAAACTTCATTGACAATCCACTTGTTTTCTCCTTTAATGAAAATAATGAGAAAGATTTAGAAAACCAACTCTATCATTGGATCTACATTTCCTTTAAAGCTTAGATTCTTATCGTAAAGAAATGTTGAATGCTCTACCCAAAATCTTCAAAACAAATACTATAGGCGTTTGTATATACATATATATATACATATACATACATATACATATATATAAATATAAAGTTAGGGTTGGTCTAACTAATGGCTCCAGCTTTTAAAATCAATAATAAATAATCAAGAGGCTCAATTTCCTACTGCTATCATTTTTAGTTTGATTTTTATTATTTAAAAAATAATTTGTTACAATAATAATAATTATTTATGCTTTAAATAAACATAATAATAAAATTGAAGATCTTACCCTCCAATGGTTCACTCAACCATTAAGTACACAATCTAGTTTGGTTATTTGGTATTATTGTAGCTTTTAAAATAATTATTACTCACTGTGTTGAAGGACCAGTTGCTTGATTTATTTTCTATTATAAAGTTAAGTGACTATTTAGTTAATTTTCATTTTTTTTATAATAGTTAATTTTCCTATTATATCTGTAGTTAAGGCTCAAAAGCAGTATTTATATATTTAAAAAAAAAATTATGTTAATTGTTGTGAATTTATATAATGTCTAATGTAGATCTAAATTAAAAATAAACTATTTTAATTTCTATTTGATAATTCAATTATTTAAAGAAAAGAAAAAAGCAAAGCAATTTTATAATATATTTGAGGAGTAATTGCACAAAAAATCCCAAAGTTATAGTCTAATTGCACAAATATGACACTTAATCAAATATTACACAAACAATCTCTGTCATTGGTTGAGCTTCCTCCAAACTAACAATTGATTAGCCTTGGAGAAGTGACTTATCCAAAACACCCTTAGTTTTATCTTTGACCTTGTATTTTATTATTCTTTTATCATTATTATATTTTATTTTTTAATTAGTTATTTAAAATAAATTAAAAAATCAGATAAGATAAATTCTCATCCATTTGTTCCACAAATGGGTCTAACTAATGTTAATCAAATGTCTCTGTCTTCGATTTGATGGGAATAGATTGCTTCACCATTGAAGTAGTCAATTGTTCCTTTCGTGGAGGACTAATCATGTGCTTTACTAGAGGAGGAGGAGTGATCTACTCCTCCATGAAGAGTGATTTGCTGCTCTTATCATGGATGAATCATCCTCTACGATGCAGGTCATCCACTGCTGATAAGAGATTGAGAATAAAATTCTTTAATCCTTTAACATTTTTTTTTCATTTTTTTTAAATGATAATGGAATCCATTTCAAAAATTTTATTAGTTGTAAATAATAAAATTTACTCAATTTGATAGGCTAAATAACTTTTTTATCCTTATGTTGTTACGTTTTAACGACTCATTACAAACGGTAGGAGTCTATTCTACAATATTTGGTAAACATGCCATATTTGTGCAACAATTCTATAACTTGGGAGAAATTTGTACAATACCCCTATACTGCTATCAAATAAATAAATTTTAAATTTTCAATGTATTTTTTATATTACTCTCAAAATATACAGATTTGATGTTGTTAACATAATATTAAAATATAAGTATCATTACATTAAAATTAACGAAGATAATTTAACGTTTAAAACTTCAATAACTCCCTCCTCTATGCAGTTGTGCCTCTTTGAAGAAAATTAGAGTTTGTTTCTTGAATAATCTGGTTAGTTTTATGACCAGATTCGGCCAAACTATAAAATAGGATAAATATTCATATTCTATGACAGATTTTATTTGAACTATTTTATGTCTAATCAATATATATATTTTTTATATAGATTTTATGAGGAAAAAGATGGCTATATATTGGCTATATAAAACCACATTGATTTAATAAAGATTGATATACAGAACGCGAGTGAAAAATATCTCATCAGAGCTAAATATATTTACGATTTAGAGTGTTTATTTTTAGGTAGTTTTAAGTCTTATGAAGAGAGTGATTTTTTAAATAATCATAGCAACATATGCTCTTTGAGACGAAGGACTATTTGTCTTTAAGAAAGGACTGATCTCAAATCATTAGAGGGAGTCTAAGTAGGTAAAGATTTTAAAAGTTTAAAGGAGCTCGTATATTGAATTAGTGCAAGAAATGATAGTGGATGCAAGATAAAATTGAATTTTTCGTTTTCTGTTACATCTGCTTCCAACTTATTAGAATATTTTAGTTCATATTATTAACAATCCGTTTTTAGTTGCTACAACAATTATAAATAAGTTTTTATCACAATTAACTGTAAGTTACTATCTCAACTGACTGTGATAAGTTTTTTTTTTTTTTTATTGTATCTTTAATAATATTAAAAAAAAATCTCAGCAGGGGCAGTAAATCCCGCACCGTTAATATTAATAGATTTTAATATTTTAATTTATATTAAAAAAATCAAAAGGAATAAAACAAAACAAAAAAAAAAAACAAAAGAAAGGGACTGGGTGAGGTGACAGAAAGACAGCCCTTGGTTGCTACAAATTAAATGAAAAAAATGCGTAAACATCAAACACAGAGGCAGGCACATATGCACACAGAGTACTATATAGAGAAATTGTGTCTGGCACTTGCGTTTGATAATTTCTACTATCTATTTCCCAGACAACCAGAAGAAGCGTACGTCAACTATAACCCTCGCCCACTCCCCGTACTCTCTCTTTCTCTCCCTTTCCAGACATAAAGGAAAACCCCCCCAATTTTTATGTAAACCCTTTTGTTTCTGTGATAAATGTTGAATGTAGCTTCTTTTTTTTTTTGGTTGAAATCCGTAGGTGGGTTTTGATTTCTGGGTTGTGATAGCGCTTGTAGCAATAATAGGACAAAAAAAAGAACTATAAATAAAAGATAACAAAACAAAAAGTTGTGTAAGGGTTTTAGTCTCATTTAAGGTTTTAAGGTAACATGATGTGTGAACAATTTACTTACTTTGTTTGTTGAAATGTTATCTGGGATTTTTGTTGTGTCCATCAATAATTAAGATATGCTATTCACGTCTTGATTTTCAATGATTAAGATATGCTGCTTGATTTTAGAACTTGCTTGTTGTTGTGTTGGGATAGGTTAGGATGCTGGCTGAAGAATTGTGTTAAGTTACTGGAAGGCGACCGCGATGGATTTAAGTAAGAAGCTATAGCATACTATTTGTGTATACTTCCTCATCATGTCAAGGCAAGCTCACCTTCCACCGCGTTGCCCGTTTCAAAAGAAATCTGTTTCTCGCCACATTCATGACCCAATCTCGCCTCCTCCGCGTACTGAATTGTACCCGCGACACCACAAGTCTTCCTCGCAAAGTTCTATTCCAGAGGAGCAGCCAGCGTGGCTGGATGATTTGTTAAGTGACCCCGATGTGAATGCTGTGGGAAAATTTCATCGCCGGTCAGCTAGTGATTCGGTTACCCTTGTGGATGGTATTGTGGATGCTTTTCCAGGTTTAGATCCCCATAAGGATGAGGAGAATTCGGTTGAGGATGGAAGTTGTAGTAGACTGCAGTCGAGTTGCATGTATGGTCCTAATTCCCCTAGGAAAAGAAGCAATTTAACATTTTCAGAGAATGCCCTGGTCTCGGCTTTGTCAGAATGTGGTTCTGAGAACCCCTTGCAGTGTGTGGATGATAGTCTTTGCATTTCTGGGATTCATTACTCTGATGTGCAAATAGATGCGTGCGCTTCAACTGGTGAGCTCAATGCTGAAACAAAGATGGCTAAAAGGTTTGAATCTGAACTTCCCTGTTTAGTTGAATTTCAGCTGCTATCAGTATCACTATGTTAGCAAATTTGTAGCGCTGGTTCTTCAGCATAGCTTTTCCGTTATGAATTTATTAAGCTGGTGACAGTTGCTTCCTTTACTAGCGTTCGAACGGTATGTTGCTGATAGGTGCATAAGATCTGTGGTAAATGTAAAATTTTTGAGGTATGTATTGCTACTGTGAAACAAAGATGGCAACAGAATTTCAATATGGACTGCCGTGTTTGGTTATCAAATTCATACTACCAAAAACTTTTCATGTAACTGGAATTGCTATTAATGTCGCTATGTTAACAAATTTGAATTTATGGTGCTTCAGCATAGCTGTCAAGTTTGATTAGTATGTTGCAATTAGGTGCTAGCAGACTGTCGGAAATAATTAACTTAACACATGTCTAGATTATCGTAATAATGGATTGTCTTGACAGTGGATAATCATAATAATGATATTAGGTGCTTGTAGACTCTGCTTTGCCTCAACTCAAATGCTGTGTTTTCCTTCAATAAATAGCGCAGCACCCTCGTGATTTCTGCTTTCTCTTCCTGCAAACTTTGATAAAGAAACAAATGCCAAAAAATTAAAATTAGAATCCTCATCACACAAAAGAGGATTTTCTCTGTGAATTGCCTGAAGCTTAATTGAAATTAATTATCATTTATAAATTCATATATTCACAATTATGTTAAGAACCTTTTAATGGGAAATAGAAATTTAATCCTAAGAAAACTGAGAGATTTTGTTGCTTTCTGCCCGGATAGGTAGAAAAGAAAGTGACGCAAAAAAATATATATTTTGGTTGTAAATTATTTTTAGCTAAAGTTTTAACTATGAAGTTCTTCACTTGGGCTAGAGCATTGGGTAATGTGAATCCAGGGACAAAAATGCCCCCCCTTTAATTTGTAGATGAATTGCAACACTTATAGTATTGTGAGCATTTTCTTTCTGGGCTCTAGTATCAGAAGACCTTAAGTTGTTGCTATGTATGCATGAAAGCTTCCTTTCCAATAATTGGTCTTATGATAATTTTCCATGGCATTTTTTGTTTTTGTGTTCTTTAAAGTGCTGATGTATCTCAGTTAATACCAAGAATGATTACATTTAAAGACATAAGCAGTCGCTCTATTGTATATAATGCTTGTACATCTTTCCTAATTGTAGACCTTGAGCCAAATATGTATTCTGAGTAATCATGAGACTGCTTTTGATGACTGTTTCACAGGCATTATGGGCAACGCTCACGGGTTCGTAAACTTCAGTATATTGCTGAGCTGGAAAGAATTGTTAATGTTTTTCAGGTATGAAATTGTTGTACAAATTATTAAACGTTTGCTGAGATCTGTCTGCGCTATGAGATATGAACAAATAACCTGCTAACATACCTTTCCAATTGTGGATATAATAAATTTATGTTATTGATGATTTTAAACCTTTCGAAGTAATTTAAAAAAGGATTAATTGGACAAACTTCCCTTGTATTTATGGGAAAAGACAAAATATGCAACTTTTGCATTAAATCACAACAGACCCCCCTCCATTTAATGGTCAACTGTTAGATTTAACGGTTGAGCATGAAAAGACCTAAGTTAACCTTTGGCTGGAAAAATGGAAAACAAAGGGATCTCACCGTTGGTGGAGCTCGGATCTCCTCTATGAAGGAAGATCAATGTCCTCTCAGAAGAGATCCAAAACGAAGATTGATCTCCCCTGTTGCTGTGGGAGATCATTCGATCTCCAACAGAGGAGATCGATGATCTTCTCTGTGGGAGATCATTCAATCTCCCACAAGGGAGATTGACAATCTTCGTTGTTGGATCAAATGGTTTCTGCTGTTGGAGATCGTTTGATCTCCCAACGAGGAGATCGATTTCGCCACTTTTGGAGATCATTTAATCTCCTACAAAGGAGGTGATCGTCGATGTGCTTTGTTGGAGATCGTTTGATCTACTTGGTGGGAGATTAATCGATCTCCCTTGGAGGAATCGATCTCCTCTGCAACAAATGGAGGGTTCCTTCTGTCACGGTGGTCTTCGACCTTCACTGGCGGTGGTCTCTACCTCCGGTCAATTTTTTTTTTTTTCCAATTATTTATGTTGGATTATTTTATACTTAAGTAGAAATTAGGCACTTTATAATATATTTTAGGTGAAATTCGTATTTACAAAAAGTGTGGGGGTTAATTTAGAGTTAGCCTTTTTATTTTGATAAGTGACCAATGATTTTACCCTTTTCTTCAAGGTCAATGGTTAAATTTTAATGGTTGACCATTAAATGGAAGGGGGTCAGCTATAATTATGAGTAAAAGTTGAATAATTTGCTTTATCCCCTAAATACAAGGGTAATTTGAGCATTTAATCTTTTGAAAAAACAAGGCTAACTTGTGTATGGGTAACTATTTTTCCTGAGATTAATTCTAAAAAAGCAATTTACTGCATTCAAATTGGAAATTTTATATTGTACGAACAGAGTGCATAAATGTAGCCCCTTTGTAGCCTTGCTACAGTATCTGGAATTCTAGGATTGAACAATTCTAATAATTGAACATATACTATACCAATAACTGTTAGTCATTGCGTTGCAAATTTTTCCCTCTATGTTCTCGTGCTGTCTTTGCTAAGCACAATTTGTCAACCAGTTGACGAATGTTAATGACACAATTCATTAGTATGAATATCCCTGGAAAAAGATTATACAGGTAGTACCGTTTTTTGGTGAGGATTGAAACGAGTGAAAACTTAGTGAGCTTAACTGCTTTCTTCAGACTTTGCAATCAGAATTGGCTGTCAGTGTTGGTTTGGAGCTTCAGCGACGGGTTGCTTTGACCATGGAAAACAGCGAATTAGAGAAGCAGGTGGCCAGACTAGAGAAGGAAAAATTGATGATGGAGAGTAAGTTTGATATCTTCTTGTTAATTCTTATGGGTTCTGAAAGCATCTTGCAGTTAATCTGATATATTATCTCGCTTTTCTTCTTTTCTTGTTTGTTTCACTTGCAATAGTCATAACTAATCTGGTCATTAATATATATATATTTTTTTGTGTTGAAGATAAAACTTTCATAGGTATGTGCTAAAACAATAGCAGTATTGGATAGAATGGGTTTGAATTGATTTATGTATAATCATTTCCCATGTTAGAAGCATAATAGGACAAGATTGTAAGTAGTCCCGTTCTGAGTTTAATGCAAAGATAGGATTATTAGATAGTAAATAGTCCTGTCATGTGTTTGATGCAACAATAGACTACACTTACTAAAATTGGAAATAGATCTTCAAATGGTAAAAAAAAACTAAAATTGGAAATAGATCTTCAAATGGTAAAAAAAATCAGCAAATGGAAAAAAAAAATGGAATAGAAAGAAGTTTGAAAATCATTAGAAAGAATTTTGAAAATCATCAGAAATATTTGCTCAGTTACACACAAACTTGAAAACTAATCTAATTCTTTTTTATTTAAATCTGTTAAATATATATATATATATATATATATATATATATAATGAATAACTTGATTCCAAATTTTGCAACCATGTAAATGAACACAAGTAACCATATTTATTCATTTAACAAACTGTTGAAACATGACAAGAAACTGGAAATTTTTTGTTTTGCTTCACTCACCAACCATGTAAACTTGAAGCTGGATTTAAAATTAAAAGTTCAAAAATCGCCCATCAAACAATAATCACAATTATTTTTGTTTTGAAAGCTTATGTTACATACTCTCTCGCTCCCTGTCCCACCCTCAAAATTTCTCTAAACATTCTCCATTTGATGAAATTATACATCAAAACAAATTAAAACAGAAGAAGCTAATGAAGGTAGTGGTGGAGGAAGTGGGACTGTATATTAATCTATCATTTGAGTAATGAGAGATTGTGAAGTGGGCAAACAAGTAGTTGGATTGGGGTTTTTCATTGTCTTTATATATGATGGATCAGTTAATGGTGAAAAAATGGGTAGGTTTTTTTATTTTTTTATTTTTTTTAAAGTCAATTTAATAGGTTGGTTTTCAGTTTTGATTTTCCAATTCTACCCCAACTCACAGCTCACAAACTTGAGTTATAAAATTACATATTTTTAGTTTCTAAACCGAACATGCTAATTTGGTTTGGGTCGTGTTCTTTTGTCCACCCCAACTCACAATTCACAAACTTGAGTTATAAAATTACATATCTATTTTGAAATATTTTTTTTACTTTGGTCCCTCCTAAAAGGTTTGTTATAAATATAATGCATTTAGAGGACCAGCCATAGGAGTTGATAAGATGCAATTGAGATATATGCGATATTTAAGTGGAAATTATAAAAAATGGCCCAAGAATTAAGTAAAAGTTTTGTTTTCAGCCTAAAAAATAAAGTTACTCATTTTTGGCCCTGAACGTAACTTCAATTGTTTTCATCTATTTCACGTATATGAATAGTTCATGTGTAATGTTGCACGTGAAATGTTTTCACCTAAATGTAATATTTCTAAGTGAAAACATTTCATGTGCTACGTTGCACGTGAAATGTTACATTTTTTGTACAATGTTGCATATAAACTGTTTCAAAAGGCTAAAAAGGGGCTCAAAACCATTGAAGTTTCATTTGGGACTAAAAAAGAGTAACTTTATTTTTGGGCCAAAAATGAAATTTTCATTTTTGTTTGTGTTAAAAACGAAGTTGTCACAGAATTTTGTAACCCTAGTTTGTGGGATGTGCGTTTTCAATGTAACTCATAATCAGAGGATTAGATATCATCCTCTCCCTCCCTTGGTTGTATTGTTTTTTCTCTCTCTTGTGTAGCTTTTTGGCAATAATTAAAAATTGGAAAAGAAATTATGACCCAACAACTAGTATACTTCTTTTTTGCCCATTCTTTACTCAAATGGACCAAAATATTTCAGAGTCCAATAGTAGTTCTCCCAAAAGTTCACTAAGTTTTTGGTTTAGCATGTTCAATGAAACATTTCAGTGTGTTGGACCATAGTTTTAAAAGGCCTTTTGAGGTGGCACCTCAGGGCTGAAGGTGCCTCAAGGTGACCGTCTCATCTTTGTCCAGCATGGCATCCACCTCTACAGCTTGAGGCGGTCGCCTCAAGCTGGCCTCGAGGTGATGGTGAGGTGGTCACCATTGCTATCAGCCAAAAAAACAAATTTCTGAGGACTCCCTAGCAATGTTTGGAGGTTTTTGGGAAGTGTTCTAGAGAAAACACGTTGCCGGTGACGTTCGAAGGCAATTTAAAGCTCAATTCGGCAACATTACCCTGATTTGAAGGTTTCCGATGAGTGCCAACAAGTCTTTGGCAAATTTTGGAGCTCTTTGGTGGTTCGTTAGCAAGGGAAGATGATTTCCGGTTGGTTGTCGGTGTTAGATGTGGCGGCTGCGAAAGGAAGTGGGAGGGTGGCTATTGTGGGATTACAGTTTACTAAGAGAGTAAGAGGGTGGGCTGCTGGGAGTGTGGCTGCCCTGAGAGATTAGGGTTTCCTTAGTTGAAGTGTTAAATATATACATATAGGAAAAATTATTGATAACCCCCAACTTTTGATAAAATGCTTAATCAAACCCTATGATTTGAAATATAAATAAAAGTCCCTACAATTATATAAATATATATATATATATATATATATAAAAATCTCATCTTTTTGAATTTTTTCGTCGTTTCAAATGGATGTGGCTGCCTCGATCGCCTTGAGGTGATCACCTCACCTCGCGGAGGCTTGATTGCCTGGCCTCGCCTTTCGCTTTTTTCTTTTTAAAGCCTTGTGTTGGATTGAATGGTCTAGCATGCTTAACTAATAAAACCGTACATTGTGTTGAATCAAATGGTCCAACAGTAGACTAAATGATTTTGTATTTGGATTAATTAGTCATGATCCTGCAACAACGTTTTGAAAAATGTGCAATTGTTTGATGGAGTTGCTATGTTCTAGACTGTATCCATTACTACACTTGCACAAGTAGAAAGTACACTATTTGAGGAATGTAGGTTGATTTAATGAATTTGCTTGGGGTATTTGATGTGTTTAAAGTTCACTGTGAAAAGAATGAGTTTGAGATTAAAATGGTTGAAAGAAGATAAGGTTATTTAGTTCCATTTCGGTTCAAGTATGGGCAAAAACTACTAATCGTTGGGGTAAATTTAAAATGTGCCATAACTTTTTGAGCATTTTTGAAGTTTCCCCAAAAAATAATGCAAAATTATAATAATAACTAAACATTATCTGTAGAATATTTCCTGAAAAAATGTCTGAAGACAATTTATTGCACTCTTAAATAAAGATCAATTGAATATGTCTCACAAATTTACTAAATGTACAAACTACCCGTGCTATACCTGATTGACATGAGCCTGTCCTTACAAAACTTGTAAAGTTGCATCAAACAATAAATATTACGGTGGGAGTTGGGAAAGCTTTGTCATGAAGGTCAGGAACACTGGCTGCAAGATTATCGTTGCCACTTTTTCCTTGTCTATAACTGTTTGATCTTTTATTATAAATAAGATAAGTCTTCAAACTTCAGCTTGCTTTGAGTTTTCTTCTAGATGGTCTCATCTGCAAAGGGTAGGAAAAAACTGAGTTTTTCTCAATGTGAGGATTTATGTTCTTGTAAATTTGCATCTCGTTTTACCACACTTAAAAAGAGTTTATTGTTCTCTTGATGGTATCTTCTGTAAATTAGTCTTCATTTTGTTTTTAATTTGGGCAGATCCATAACACTATTCTAATATGCATTTGTTACAGATCAACATCAGTCTCTGAAGAAGGAAGCTGAGAGATTGAAATGCAGGTTGGCGATATCTGCAGGTAGCAAGGTCAAACGGCAATTTGGGTCTAGTTCTGCTGCTGAGAGAGCTCAATCAGATATCACTTGGCAAATGTTAGATATGGCGAATCTTAATCTTAATTGATACCAAGAAGGTACAAACCTTG
The DNA here is from genome assembly GCA_022984855.1 of Dimocarpus longan. NCBI lineage: Eukaryota > Viridiplantae > Streptophyta > Magnoliopsida > Sapindales > Sapindaceae > Dimocarpus > Dimocarpus longan. The sequence continues at coordinate 20,056,305 of CM041015.1, read as the reverse complement.
GTTTTTGATGCGTTTTGACAAGATCTGACTCCTCCATTGGTTATTTACAAAAGTGATAACGAACTCCAGTTGCTCACCTGTAAATTTCTTGTTGCACTTGACCGTTTAGCCATCTAGGAACTAATTGTTACTATTTAGTGGAAAGTGACTGTCTTTTCTTTAATGTTTGGTCTTGTATCCAAAACAATATTTGTGGAACATGCATCCAAGCATTCCAGGAAATTCTGCAAAAAGGAGACATTTTTGCCTTGCAATAATCCAATATGGTCAGGTTGTATCAAGGAATTCTTTAATTATTATTGTAGCAGTTATTAGAATGGTTATAAGCTTTCCAAATCCTTATTTTTAAGTATCATGTTGGTCAGATTGAATGAGCTTGTCGACGCTGTAGGGTTCATTGCCTGATTGAATTCTAGATGTTAAAGAGTGGTAACATTTGTGACTCTATTCTTGGAGCATTTTACTGTTAAATCTAGCTTCCCAATATGGAGTGAAAGATCAAACATCAAAGATATGACTTTGAATATGAGAAATTGAGAAAATATCATTTCTATCATGTTCCAGTCAATTTGTACCTATTTTTAGTTTAAAATTTGGGTACTGTTGGACTCATTTTAAATAGTTTAGTAACACTACAAGATCCAAAAATATAGTCTACATATTAACTAAAATTGATATGACAAGTGATTTGTTTTAAGGAGTTTGATTTTTCTATTTAAGATATAATGGTGTTGAATTATACATATTAAGTTATTTTCGTTTATTTTTTTAAGTGGTCAAACTATTTAAAACTATCCAAAAATAATTTAAGAAATTAAATAAGAATTTTTTACTTTTCACTTAATTGCAAATCACTTAATAATATTTAAAAGTTTTTGTTTCAAATCTCTCCTCCCCAATTTCAAATTTATGCTAATTTTATATTACTCATTTTTTTTTGATACTTACGAAAAATATATCTAAAAATAAATGTTTAAATATATCTCATCTCAAATTGATTTAGAATTAAAACTAATAATTTTAATTTATAATTTAAATATTCATTTTTTAGTTATTTTCTCAAATATATTAATATATTTAAATATATAAATATGCTTAATACTACTATATTTTTTAATCATATTTTAATTATGAATAAAATATTATTAATATGCACATAAAAAATATTTTAGAATTTATCAAATTATTTATTTTCAAATATTTGTATTAAATTAATTAAAATCACATAACAACAAATAGTTAAAAGGATATAAATATTAAATTACTAGTTTTAGACAATTTTTACTTTAAAAAACAAACAAATTTACAATATATTCAGAGGTTTCAGGTTTCAAGTTGTTCAGTCTTCAGTAATATTGTTCAATCTTCAGATAAAAAAATAAACAATCCCTTATTCTATCATTCAAGAAATGTTAATTTGATTTATATGATAGCTTTAAATAAATTTATTATACGATTTGGGTTGATTTTTCTAAACTAATTTTTTGAAGTTCTAAAGGGTTAATATATAAAAACTCTCCTGAACTGAACTATTCGAATTTATTTGAAACCTCTTCTAAAATTTATCATTTTTTACCTCTAAATCAACCTTGTTTAATTTTCTTGAAAGTGATCAGAAAGCTTCCTTATAACAGAAGTTTCAAATGAGAACTAGTAAATTATATGTTTACAAATATTGCCTTTGGGCTATAACTATGCCGTCTTTGGATGGCTGTTTCAAATGTAAATCGGTGAAAGATAATTTTACAAACACATATTTGGGTATAGGTAATTATACCCATCGAACTTATGTAAACCAATACTTATACAGAACCATTGCTAAAAATAACTACGTTGTTAATCTGAATGAGATAGATACAAGTTATCTACTCCAGTCATATCATGTTATATGATAAGATACAAACATTTATTATGAATTTACCGTCATTGCACCCCACACAAAGTAGTTTCCTGCTTAATAATGCTTTACAGCTAACCATACCCTTACGAACGTGGATAATTTGGTTGCCTACACAATTTGTTTTTCTCATGTTTATCTCATACTTGTGTTACTTGGTAATTTACACAATTGCTTATGGAAGTGCAACTGTACTCATTATATAACCATTTTTGGTCGTTTAATGCTTGCCATAGAGAATTATGAGTATTATTCTAACAGACAGATAAATAAACCAATAAATGATCGTGCCCTAGGGACTCCGGATAACCAGTCATCAGCAGTTTGCATGCATCAAAATAATCATCTAAACCAATTCAGTCCTACTGCTTTTAACTCTTTTCTGGCAACTCCTATTGTTTCACAAACAAACCAAATTTTCCGTCTTTCAAATTTCATCATACTGTGCTAGAGATCTTAAAAAATCCAAAATCCAGACCTCAAATTGTAACATTGCAGATAAATACAAGATGGGAAAGCAAATACAACCTGTGCAGTATTACCTTGCATTCCCTCTGACACAAACTGAAATTCTCGAAATAGTTTTACCTATTTTTTCATTATCTTTTCCATCATTTCTAGTGCATTTTTCTTTACAGCGTTATGTCTGTACTAATATTTATTAAGAAAACCAAATACTAATGGAAGAATGCCAATCCTTTAGTGTCAATTAAATCACAGCAGCAATCAAAGTTGATTCTGTCTACTTGTTTACAGTGCTCTACTCCCAGTCCTGGCTAGAGAAGTGAATATGTGCACACATACAGCAAGCAGAGCTCTAACCACGGAGGGAAGCTCGAGGAACAGCAGGTAAACCCAGTTCATCCTCAGCCTGGCAAGCATTAAATTTATATATAAATTGAAAAACAAAAAAAAGGTATGTGATATGCAACAAAGTAGAACATACAGTGAATACGCATACGCTTTTATATTAGATTCTAAAGTAATCACTATTCAGTTATGACCCACAAACATCTTCCCCCTCGTACTAATACTGTTATTCATGAACAGAACATTTCTAACAGTCAATGCAACTGAAATTATAAGTATCATTTTAAAAATCGAATTGAGGTGTTGCCTCAAGCCAAAGGCACCCTAAGGCCAGCGACTCAGCCCGTACCAGTGTGGTGACCACCTCACCTGCATGAGACGGCTGCCTCAAGCCTGCCTGCTGAGGTGGTCACCACACCTGCCTAAACCAAAATTCATTTTTAACAATGTGGACAGATCTAGGCTGATTTTAATACAATTAATTGGGACAAAGTTAAAAAATTATCAATAATGAAATAATTGACCTTGTTCCTATGTTATATGGATTATGATTTGTACATATTTCTTTCCTTACATATGGGGTTTTTAAACGATTATATCATGAATATGAATTAATATACAAACATATTATTCTCTCTCACTTCTGTTTTCAACCATTTTTTTTTTTAAAACCTAAACCTATATAAATGAAAAGGGCAATTGGCCCTTTCTAAAACATTACGGCTGACTGTCCTCACTTTTTTTTTTGATAATCCAAACAGCTGAGTGAATTTGAGTTTAAAAATGAAGGCCCTACTGAACCCTATAATCTTTGGAAAGCAGTAAATTATGATCTTTGACTATATAGGCTTGAACCTTAAATCTTAAGGGAGCAAACCCCAAAACCCAACCATTCTTATTAATCCTCTTTATCCTCTTCTCTTTTCTTTTTCATCTTCAACTCTAAACCGTAGAAACCATAGAATAAAAAGGGTAGTCGACTCTTTTTTCATTGCTTTGTTCTATTTTGTTTGATACTTATGTTTCTAATATTGACTATCAATAATTTTTTCAATGTTATGGATGATTTTCTATGTTATTTTTTTTTTTAAAAATTTTATTTTATTTTATTTTTTTGTTAGTCTGAATTGAGGCGGACAACCTCGCCTCATTGAGACTTGACTGCCTCGCCAAGCCTTTCAAGTTTTAAAACATTGGTGATAAGAGTTTTGATTAGATATATGAAGAGTAGGTAATTTCATGTATAAAGGTGTCACTAGAGTGCCTTTGAAGAGCATAGAAATAAATACATTTCTAATTATGAAAGTCAATTGCATTAATTTTTATTTGTGGATGCCATCACCACATAAATGAACCAATAGTACGGCAGAAAATATCTGTTAGCCATATCACCCAAAGAGTTGCATTTTTCTTTAATCCGAAAAACACAGTTTCTTTTTTAGCATACATAAAATAATTTGCAGTAGACCAAATATATCGCAGATTATGCATTACCTGAGCATTGGCTCTGCCAGCTGGTGTAGCTGCATTCCCTGTGGGTGCTGCAGGCAAGTTGAGTTCCGCATCTAAATCAGGTTCCTTGTCAGGCTGGAGATAAGAGGGCACACCAGCTTCATCTTCCATTCCCATATCTGCTTCCAGAGCATCAAGTTCTGCTTCAAAAAGTCCATTAGGAAAGCATACATGTATACAAATTCAAAGAAACATCAAGCTCAACTTTGAATGCACAAGCATCAGTTTCCAACGAAAACAAAAGGAAAAAAGAGAACGCATCAATGCTATTTACAGAAATTGCAAATCTAGTGATCCATAATTAATGAGTACATTATGAGAATTTTGAGTAACATGAGATGCACAATTGTCATAACATAACTAAAACAATTTGTATTGGTTCAGCAAACAACATTCAATGATATGCAAATACTTGAGCTTTTAATCATATCTATGCTTACCGCCCATAAGCTCATCCTCGTCTATGTCATCAGGCACATTGTAGCTTCTACCTAGGCTCTCTTGAATTTCACTACTCACATCCATCAGGTCCATCATCTCATCTTGAAGGTTCTATAAGAAACAGAAATTAGCAATTTCGAACCAGAGATTCTTTGGAAACATCAATTTTGAAAGAAGAATAGGAAGAGATCATAAATTACATACATCTATGTCTTGAATCTTCACCGTTTTCATCATTCCTTTCAACTCCTTGTTAGCCTGCTTCAAAGCTGTCATCTGAAAGGACAAAACAAAAGTAATTTGTAACCAGTCAAATGGCATCTACTCCCATAAAGTGTCACTAAAAGCATTCATCTCATCAAAACATGCTTTTTCGGAAACAAAATTAAAGAATCTAGGATAAAGATTGATCCCATGTTTCATAAAGAAATTCCTCCCCAGTGACAAACGGTTCACCCCTACCTCTCATGAGATAGGCAGCAGGTTCCAACCAGGGCACACTTAAAGCTCAGCCACCTTGAACTGTGCCCCTTTGGGCGCTACCAAGACAAACAAATATTTTGAGGTAAATATACACAGCCCTGATACAACCATACTAGACGTAGCATAGAGGATTTTTCAACAGCTGGTGCAATTTAAAACTAATTACTACTGATGAGAGCTTATTTTATGGGGTTTATAAACATAACAACTAAAACGAAAACTAAAAGCTGACCAATTGTAAATGGTCCTCACAACTAAAAAAAATTACAACCTGAAGCATTTAAGACATATGACACCATAAATATTATTATAGAAAACCATAAAGGAAAGGGTAACAGTGACATTAAACAGCTCCAATTTAGTAGCCATAATTTTCCAATGTAATAGATAGGCCAATGGATTAAATATGATAGAAAAACAGTTTCAAGAATGAGCTCACCGATGAATGTTCATAATATTTTAATAATTCACATCTAATTACATGATATAATTTTACATTGATATTCACCGATGATAAATTTTCAGGCCAGGCCAGTCCAACGACAACAAATGTACCAAAAGGGGTTCTTAGGGGCACAATTACAGAAAAAAGTTAGAAGGAAATGATATAGAACTGTTCAGGACATACAGTTTGTTGAGCATCTTTGATACCCTCAGAAGCAAATGAAACTTGATCAAGGTTGAATGTTTGATTGTAGAGCATATCGCGTTGTCCTTCATACCTGTATTGAAATTCATTTGACAGAATAACTAATGAAAACAAGAGCAGCATATCAACATTTCACATAGTATATTCTAAAGGTGAAACTGTTGCAATGAGGTGCAAGAACTTATTGAAATTAACATGGAATCATATAATTGTTCATGAAGAGAGCATAAAGTTCAATGCAAGTAGTTTTTTTCTTTCCAATGTTAATGGCACTGAACAGTAGCTATAAAGGCCTCAAAATATGAAAACACACTGTACCTATCATGACTGTTGAAAAGGCAAGTAGACCAGACATCCTTGAGTCATAACCAGACATATATCGTCTATTCTATCATTATTTATTTATTTATCCTTCTTGACAGAGCCTGAAACTTCCTATTAAGATAAGAGAACACAGATACAAAAGGGCAGCAAGCTATCCTAAGATCCTATCTAGGCTAAACAAAGCTTAAAATGTATACTACATCATAAGTATTAGCTGGTCTTTCACGCTTCAGTCCTATCAGGAGAAGGTCTTTATAATCTCTCTCTCTCTCTCTCTGTTTTTTTTTTTTTTTTAATTTAATTTTTTTTCTTTCAAATTAAAGAAGCTGCAGGTGCAGCCTGCGGCATCCTGATTCCCCACCTGCAAAATGTGGGTGTCAGCTGTGCAGCCTGTCCCGCACTGCACAGCTTTATTGATAAAATAACAGTTATTTACAAAAACAATTCTAAATTCCTTCTCCCATAACAAGTATAATAGTTTTGAGAGGAGATGTAGAAAAATACTGGCGACACCATAATCTATTGAGCTTCTCCTTCTTCAACCTTTTTCATAATTTCTTATAATAAAATCAAATTCCTCAAATGCAGGTCTTTTCAGTTCTTCCTCAAATATTTATTCTTTCATGTCAGTAATCTGACTATCATAGATATTGCGATAAGTAATGCACCTAATGGTAACAATAGTATAGATGATAGTTTTGACAAAATGGTGATATTCTTTACTGCAAATTTATGCCTTGCGGCAGATTGGTAAGCTCCATGCATTTGATAAAAACGATTGCAAATTTATAACCTTTTTCAGCATCATAACAGTTAAAACTGATGCAATTGGATCAAATCAATCAAATTGAGTTCCTGAACTCCTTTGCTCAAGAATAAGAAATTTAATGATAAATGGGGAAAAGAAAGTTTCTTAAACAAAACCACAAAGGAACAGAAAAAAGCCAAAATAAGACTGAATTGATACGAATGTCTACAGAGAAAATCAACAAGAAACCTAGACGCCACATTCTAAAAGAGATCAAAATAGCCAATAGTTTGAACAACATTTCTTTTTTTTTTTATAGCAATCAAAATAATAATCCAACGACACGTCCAAAAGAAGATATGGTGTTGGTTTCCATCTTAGTTGTAACCAAATAGAGAATACACATAAAAGATAAGTAGTCAATTAGTCATTAACCTTAACATCATCGGATTCCTCAGCACCGGAGCTTACCAATCAGCCTAAAGGCATAAATATACGTATAACATTACCTACGACGATAGTTCGATTACTAGAATAAAAATAAAACCAAACTAGGGGCAACAATAGCTCTTGTTAGATTAGTTTGTCCACCTATTGTATATCTAATTTTTACATATCTATTTTCTTATCTAGATAATACATGTATGCGGTGAAGTTATCCAAAAAGTCGATATGAAGAAGCACTCACATACGCTTTTGCTTGAGAACGCGCATGGCACGGGCCTTAATAGCCTCTTGAGCAGGACCAGGTCTTGTCTTTTTAATCTGTTCTTTGTATCTGCTCAGTTCTGCATCTAGATTTTTTATCTTCTGATCTACATTTTCACCTCTTTGATTGATCTGCGAAAACAAATTAGCAGGTTTGACTTTGAAAATCATAAATCAAAGACAACAAATCAGAAACCCTAATTGAATGAAAACAAATAAACAAACAAACAAACAAACCCGAGAGGAGGCGTCTTGGATGGAGGGCGGTGGTTCTTTGTCCTTCTTGATACCGAAGACTCTCTTCATCTTCCAAAATCACAGATTCCTTACCACACTCAACGAAACCCTGTAACTTTCTTGATCAATCACTGCTAGTGCGCCCCTCTATGGACGCGTCTTTCCAACATTTAACGTTCTCCTACATGTACTTACCAATTATGTTTTCACACGTCATCAAAAAAATATCGACAAAAAAAACAGGTTTACAATCAACAATAAAGGGAGAAATTCAATAGTAACTTCACCCTATAATTTAAAAATATTTTTTTAAATCTACTTTTTAACTTTTAAATTGGTAATCATCTTAATTATTTATAATATTCTATTTTTAAATAAAATTCTCTCTACTATTTAACAAATATGTCATGAATGGTTAAAATGATTTGTTCTAATAATTTAAAAGTTTAGATAGGCTGACCACAAAAATAATATATATGTATATATCATTTATTTTTGGTTCATTTAAGATTTAATTATCAAACTACCATTATATAAAATGGTTTTTCTTCAATGAATTGCCAAAGAGAGAAAGTGAGGGTTTTCCTTTAACAAATGAAATGGCTCCACCATTTGTCGACTCTAGAGAGAGAAATTGAGGATTTTAGGGTTAAGATTTGAGTTGGTGGTCGGATAAAGATTTGAGTTGTTTTGTTTGTTTCACATGAAATGTGAATGTGAAACACTCATGAGGTATATTTTTTGTAATTTTGAATTTATGCATTGAATTTTTTTAAAGAATCAAAAATTAATTTTCCTGAGTGGTTAAACACAATTAACTTTCATTTGGGATTAAAAATAAAGTTTCACTATTGAAGAGGGTAGTTCCATAATTTTTATTAATTGAAATGATGGTGATGACTGATGATGATCATGGGACTCTAATCAAAGTGTTGGCAAAATTTAAAAGTTCATAAATTAAATAATAATCAATTACTTTTCTAAGTGTCTCGTAATTATGCTATCTACTAGCTCAATACTAATAATAATAGATATATTATATAAACATTCTCGAGTTTAGTGACAATTTTCCTTGTATAGCGTTTTGCTTAAAAAATTTACAAACCTTTGGGCCATTAGTGGATTTTCATTCAACATAATTATTGACCAACGTATGAGTGAAAACAAGAAAAATAAAATATGTATTTATTTTGTCAAACAAAAATTGAAAACGTTGTTTTGACGTTTTCATTGTTGATGGACTTTGAAAACTTTTGTATCCACAGCTTTCAATTACATATTCATACTCAAAAATGATATAAATCCTCAAAATCTGATGACTAAAATTAACATTTCCCTTAATTTAACTACATACAATATACTAAAAATGTACTTTTAAAACAATACAACAAATTCATATTATAAATTTATCACTTCCTATATATATATATATTGTTTTAAATATTAGACGTGTTTTTAAATCCTAAAAAATATGAAAGTGAATTTCTCATTTTCGAATGAAATCTATAAATCAAAAAGAGATTTGCAAGGGATAAGGGAATTAATTTACTACACTGTTTATATATATAACAAATGCATTTCATTCAAATATGTGACCAGAATGACCTGAAGCAAATATTTAAACCAATTTACTGACTTTCCAACTAGAGCAGGCTTGAAACAAACATCAGCATCCAGCAGCTGGGATGCTTTCCTGCACTAATTTTATATACATAAGCCAAAAATCTTCAACTTTTTCATCCTTCATCGGTTCTATAGTTGAGGATTAGAGTCAAACTCAACAATCTTAATAGTCTGGACCTCGCATTCGATGTAAATGACCTAAGGAGAATTCTAACCTAAGTTGCAATATTAACAGCCAAATTCAACAAAGGTCAGTCTTTAACAGCAGGCCTGCAATTGTCCTTATCTACATTGATACTTTACCTGGAAGAAGAGATTATAAACGCTCATTAATTCAGCTAGTAGTAATAATAAGTAAAAGCAAGAGCAGAACATGGTAGAAGCTATATGCAAGGATGCAATCTTTATACTATCAACTTACATTTCAGTTTATGTAAGATATGGTTTTAGCCCAAGTTGTTTCCTTGTCTTCCCCACAAACAAGTCTCGGGACTTGATCATGCCAGGAATGCAACCACTAATTGTCAAAAAGGGCAAATGTGCCAGTGCCTCTTTTCTTCCCAGTGACACAACTGCAATTGGGTAACCGGGCCTATAAGTAGCCAGCTTACTGTCATTCCTTCCCATCATTAACAGCTTCAAGTTCTTGGCTGTCAGCATGGCATGTCTTTGAGCCAAATAGCCTAGTTTGAGCTCCTATGTGAGAAAAATCATAATTCAATAAGCAGCCAACAATATACCAAAACGCTAAAACAAGATGAAGAGATCGAAGTGATAAATTTGAAATTGCTACCCCACAATTAACCAAATGGATGAACAATCGAATGTTGTTAATCACTGGTCTAATACCACTGTCTCATGTATTTTCCCTGCAGTGGCTTTGTAATATATATATCTTCTGCTTCAGAAAAAAGAAAGGATGTACCAAAAGGCAAAGGCTACTGACACAAGTTCTCGGGTAAGAGAGAATAAATCTTGGTTATTTAATGTTAAAATGCAAAGAAATTTATGTGCTGTCAGTAAAATTTATTATCATCTGATTTATGAAAGTTAACAGGTTTAGAAGCACATCTTTCTTACAATCTAACCAAGACCCTCACAACCTAATTGGTCTACAACAAAAATAAATTTTTCTTATAAGCAAAAGCTGAACCAAAACATTAAAGGATCTTAGGCAATTTGACAAAATTGAATCAAGAATAAATAAATACCCCAATGTATCGTGTACATGAAAAATGCTGATTATACTCCTTTTGCATGCTAAATGGAGGTGCCTAGTACACATGTGCTAAGTTAAACCAGCAAACCAAAATAAATCATACGAAAACGAGTAACGAACTTACAAGAATATCGGTGATATCTCCTATCGCGAAGACATTCTTAAAACCTCGAACCCTCAAGTTCTCGTCAACCATTAACCTTCCACCGATGTCCAAGCTATCCTTTAAAAGAGTCTTCCGCAGCCAGGACGAACCCATGGGTTTTCCAGTACAAATAAAATGACAATCCGCATGGATAGTTTCTCCTGCAGATGTCTGAATAGCACCATCTTGCATAGACTTCAAATCGATGGCCTGATCCAATATCACTTCAACTCTCTTTGATATCAACCAATCCAGCACCTTCTGGGAGGCTCTAGGACTGATAAACTCCAACAACCTCGGCCCCCGGTGCACCAATGTCAACTTCTTATTCGGGAAATCAAAAGCTATTTCACTTGCAAGTTCCACACCAGTGGGGCCTCCTCCAACAATCAAAACCGAGTTAGCAGATGCCACCTTCTCAAAATCTGAAATGCAAAGAGACAGTAGTCAAACCTCATGGCCAACTAAACCTTTAAGCAACTATTACTTTCCTTTCCAATATCTAAGGACTACACATGATACTTTTATACATGCATTTGAGGTTTTGAATTGGATTATCTTTGTCTAGTGTGATTCTCACATTATGCAATATTCAGAATATTATTGTTTTCCAAGCATTTCCGTGTATTCATTCACCTGCTTGGTATTGACTAAGCCTCTCGGTTCTAGTTTTGGGAACAGACTCCAAATGACCTGTGGCAACAACAAGATAATCATATGCGAATGTCTGGCCATCTTCTGTCAACACATGAGTCTCCGTGACGTTTGCAGCAGCAGACACAATGATCCTCACTTTGGGGAGATAATCACTGTGGTTGATTACTGACCTTGCAGCAAAAGATGGATCCACTACTGCTCTCAAGTTCGCCCACGGGATCTCAAAGTACTCCTTCCTGATGCCATTTTCAATTTCTTAACAAAAATGCAGGATATGAAAAAAAAAAAAAAAAAAATTGCTAACTTAACGATATTGGTTGGATAAAATATCAATAAATAACAATTCTTGGTTAGTTGTACGAGCGATTATTGAAGAGGGTTTGACTATTTTATTGATTGAATAAGATTTTTCGTAAATTATAATTATTGGATTAATGGTAAGAACAGTTATTAAAAAATATTCAAATGTTATTATTGAATGGTAAATTTAACCAACCAATAAGATAGATAAACCATACGGAAGAATATATTGTCATTGATGGTTAACTTTAAATAACATGAAAGTTGCCAACCCATGAAAACTTAAACACTAACAAAGATTGAGAAGCCAATAATAATTGACCATTAACAAAGAAAACCAAATTATAAGATACAATAACACAATAACTAACACAAAATCATACACATTTTTATTTAAATGAAAAATGACTCAATTTCCCAGGAAGAGACCTGATTTTACAGCCAAAAAAAAAAAAAAAATCAATCTTAAAATTTGAAATTTCTTTCAATCAAACCATACATGGATATCACCCAATGTGGCTTGGTGATACTGTAGAGAGGGCTCATTTTAAAGATAATATGCCAAATTTGAGTCTTCTATATGCAAATAAATTCACAAAATAAAAGAAAATAGAAAGAGACGTACTGGTCGATAAGAACTACGTCAGCAGAATGCTGGATATTATAAGCAAGAAAAGAGCCACCAACGCCTCCACCTATCACTACCACCTTTTTTGACCTCTCCTCCGGCGCCATTGACAATCCCACAAGCCACGCTTTTTATTCAATTATGCGATAAGAAGAATGAAAAAAACAATCTTGAAATTGAAAAAAGTTGATGGAATTCTGTTACCCTCCTGGCGGGATCGGAAGTCAAAGCCAGGAAAGTTATATATATGTGTTGGATTGGAATCAAACAAACAAAGATTCAACCGTTTTTTGTTTTGCTTTCTGTTCGTCCACCTTATGCTCTTGCCTTTGGTTTTCCAAATTGTGGAACTTTCAATCTGTAACATATTCTAACCAATTTAAATATATATATTTTAAAATTTTGAAGAATTTAAATATTAATTTAAGGAATTAGAACCCTTAATTTAAAAGGGAAATTCGGAAGGGCAATTATTATAGCTGTAACAGATTGAATGGTTATTGTGGTGGATATTAATTTTTGAATTCCAACTCAAGAGTATACAAAAATTAAAAAGTTTATTTTTTTTTAAAAAAGGAAATTTTAAGAAAAATAAATCTCTCTCATAAATTATATACAGTATCTAAATCCATATTATGTTTATGGCACTATGCAAGAACGAATATTAAAAGCGGTGTAAACTACTATTTTTTAAAGCTAACGTTAAACGAATTAGAGGTCTCAGATGAATCATCTGAATAAAAACTTATTTAGGCGTTCAGGACCAACCAAGAAATGATATTGTTTGGGCAGTTCAAATTAGGAGACCTATCATTCATATATATATACATATATATTTACATATATTTGTATATATCTATTGAGACCTTTAAATAGGACTCTATAAAACGGTCTAGAAAGCAACACTCTATTTGACTCTGCTTTCCAATAGGAGGGAGAGAGAGACTCACACTCAGTTGGAAAACTGTCCTCTAATTGAAATGATTTATATAAGTATTATATAAGTAGACTACCCACAAATAAATGGATTAAGATGAAATTATCCACCTTTTGGTGAACTTGGTATTTGAACCCTATATCACTATAGAGAGCATAGGGTGCGTTAGCCAATACGACAAACCACTTGTAAGTGAGACCTATTAAAATTTATTACTACTTAGTAGTCAAGTTATTTACTCTCATAATATAATAAAACTCCTTTTACACATGATGATCTACTTGTCCAAAACTTATAAAATATAATTCCCTTTTGAATTAACCTTTTTTTTTTATTATATTATATAATTAGGATTGGTTTAGAGAATAACCGAGATCAAGCGATATTACACATTGAACGCGCAGCCTGAAGAGAGATTTCAGATGGGAGGAAATGACATACTCATAAGTCGGGAGGCTGCTCTCACATCGAAGGGAGAAAACATCCTACCTTATTTTTTTAATAAAAACGTAGTGTGCGCTTGTTGATTGAACCTACAACTGGAAAGGAAGTGGGGTGCAGATTTACCACTGAGCTGACACCCTAAGCGTCTTTTTGAATTAATTTTTCGTTTAGTAATTACTATCGTATGATACAATCTCAAGATCCTTGTTTCACAATGATGACTTTTTTATGATAACCTAATACTAAGAGATTATTTTACTTATCACTTAATGAGTTTGAATTAGATTCATTAAGTTAGGTTTTTTTTTTTTTTTTGGTTAAGTGTTTAAACCACTAAAAATTACCTAAAAATCACTAAAAAAAAAAAAATACAATTTATGACTTTTATATGAATATCAAATTACTTAATGATGTTTTAAAAAATATTATTTAAAGTCTATCATCTTCAAAATAATATATTTTCAAATTTGTCATGATTTTATATTATACAAATTTCTTTTAATGTTATAACCAATACTATTGACAAATAAAAATTCTTAACATCTCATCTTCAAAATATCTTTTAGCTGAATTACTATATTTCTCCAATTAAATTCCATTAAGAATCTTTATTTATTTTCTTTATTAAACTACTTGTGGAGTAGCCCATATTATATTTATTTAAATCATATTTTAATTAATATATACATGAAAGTGTTTAGTTTTTGTTAAATAATTTATTTGCAATTATTTATATCATATTAAATGAAATTGCATGACAATTAATAGGAAATTTAGCAAAAATGCCCTAAAAACACATCAAAATTACGTAATTACCCTTTCAAGCAATTAAATTGCAAATTTACCCCTAATCTACTAAAATGCCCTTTCCACGGGCCCTTTTCATTCTCTCAATCAAAAAAATCATCACCTTAAATTACCCAAAATACCCCTAATAAATTAAAACCAACTCATTAATACAAAATATTAATTATATACCTACCTAATTAAAACAATAAAATAAACAAAACACCCCATCAAATAATAACATTAACCCATTAAATCATTCCTCTGTCATAATTTTTCTCCAACAATAATCATCTTTTTTTTTTTTTTTTTAACTTTAGTTTGAGTGGAAGATAATGTGAAGAAAAGTTGAAGAAATTTGGGTATTAATAAAGATTAGTATTTATGTATGAGTTTAGAATTATTTGTTATGTTTGGAAAAAAAAAAATTACGTCTTCGGGTCAGAGGGTGACTTGAATTTGGGTCGCCCTCTAACTCAATGTTATAACTCTGATCTGGAAATGAAATTGATTCGGATTAAAAAATGTTGATTATATATTATCAAATTATTCTTTAAGCCGTTTAATAGTAACGATTATATGTTATTAAAATTTAAGGATTGAAGATGTAATACCCTCTCTCAAGGATATTACTGTTCATATGCATGGAATAAAGAAATATACTAAGGTACCATTTGGAGGAATAATAAAAAGGATTTTCAAGTATTTAATAGTGAAATTTAAGGCTTGTGAAATTTTGTAAAATTTTGAAAATAAGTGTAAATTATGAAAGTTGAGGGACGATAAATAAAATGCCAGATATTTTTGAGAGAATTATCTAGAATGTGGCAATTTCGTAATTTTTAGAAGATCTAAGGATTAAAGACAAGCTTGACCCATGCCTATAAATTGACGTGATTAGTGAGTCGGTGAGAGGGAAGAAAAGGCAGAGTGAGGAAAGAGAGAAAGATAAAGAGAGAGAGAGAGAGAGTTGTCGGCCAATAGAGGAGATAAGCTGCTGCTATCATTCCAAGTGAGTTTTCGCTGCTTAGGAGGAGAACATTAAGTTGCGGGAAAGATAAGAGCTCGTGCGAGTAGGGCTGAGGAGCTTGCATGGGTGAGCGGAGAGTAGGAGCTCGCGTGAGTGGAGTTGAGGAGCTCGCGTGGATGAGCTGAGAGTAAGAGCTCACATAAATGAAGTTAAAGAGCTCGCGTGAGTGGAGCTAAAGCTGGAGCTGGATGCAAGCTGGAGTTGGAACTGGAGTTGGAGGGGAGCTAGAGCTGGAGCTGAAACTGGATGTGAGCTGGAGCTAGAGCTAGAGCTGGAGCTGGATGAGAGCTAGAGCTAGAGCTGGAGCTAGATGGGAGCTAAAACTGGAGAAAGAACTCACATGTGTAGCTTGAGCTTAGAAGGGTAGAACAGCAAGCTAGAGGAGGAGGTCACTGAAAGCAGAAATAAAGTAGCTGGGTAGCAAGCAATGAGTGTGAAAAATATTTTGAATTCTTTTAATTTATTTAGTAAATTTTATATTTTCATTTGTTGACGTCTGAATTTAATTCCTAATCAACAAGGTTCGTTTTGGATCCAAGCTACAGTTTTGGGATCTATTCAGTTAAGTAAATGAAGTAAAAGGCAAAGGAAGCGAGGTCGAAGAGGAAGGAGAAGACATAAGAAATTTTTAAGTGGTTCGACCCAACAAAATACTTACATCCACTATTCACTCTCTCATTATTTTGATAGAGTAATGACACTCAAAAGATTGTATCTCCTTCACAATGAAAATCCTCCCCTATTTATAGAGAAATGGGAGGTGCTACAGTAAAACGGAACAAGACAAAAGTATACAGTAAACTGAAATTACAATGATGAACTACATTTAATGCGGCTGACAGTGCATTTAATACGGCCGAAATTACATTTAATGTGGTTGAAACTGTCACCTCTGAGCTCTGTCCGAGTGTGATTTTAGGCGGCTAATCTGTACGGTTAAGTGAGGCCACCGTAATCTTGGCTCTAGCAAAGATGGCATGCATGACACGCTTTGAGCTGTATCTTGCATGACATCTTCAGCTTCTGTTGACTCACAGTTTGGGAGGCATGGCGGAGATGGATTCTTCAACGAACAGGATATACAGCCGAGCTGACGAACAGATGAGTTTTTGACGGATCGGACACTTTGAGAGTTAATGGGACAGATCATGAATAAGTTCTTCCACGACTAGGCAAAATATCAAGTGAACAGTTTCACAAACGAGCAGGCGTTCGAGTGTGCTTCAGAAATCGCCGAGCAAATAGGCGAATAATTCTGAACGAACAAATCTAAGCGAAATAGATTTGTCGATCACCCTTCGACGGACAGCTTAAGCGAACAGATCTGACGAACAAGCACAACGATCAAAATAGGCGAACAGGCATCGCGATCAGAATTAAGGACTGATATTGACCGCAGTCGTATGTAGGACAACGAACAAATCACTAATCAGGATACCAAGTCTATTCGCGAGTGGACTGACGATCAACGGGGGGACTTGGGATACGGACAAAATTGGGATATGGACAAAATGGAGAGTCAGTCTAACGAACAGATCTGTTGTCAGGAAGACGATCAAAAAGAATGATAGATTGCTAGGCCTTTGGAACATTGAGCCTATACTATAGATCCTCTTTGGCCCAATCGATTTAATCGTTAAATTACCTATAACATTATTTATTTCTATTTATTTAATTATTGTTCTTTTAAGCTCATAAATAATTTATGCATTAGCACAAAAATGAAATAATAATTTATTTAAATATGGTATGCATTAGTCATAGTATTAAAATAAAATGTGAATATCTAAAACATGCATGCATTCATAAAAATACTACAATATCTATTCATAAAACTAAAAAATATGCAAATTACATGAGTAAATCTAAATCATAAATTTTACAATAGATTATGTTGTGTCGTTTGTCGGGATCCACCTAGTCTGATCGTGGCTCTGTGGTACCTGATTCACCTGCATCTGCACCTGAGGAGGTTTTTTAAATAAAAACATAATGAGTTATAAAGCTCAATGAATGTATATGCATTTATAAAAATTATCTTCCAAAAATGTTTATGAAAATATTTTCTTGTTTAAAAACCATTTTATTTCTAAAAGATAAAATAACTTTTATTTCGAAAAGCTTGAGATTTTTATAAAATTTCTATAAATTTCAAAGTCTTATTTAAAATGTTTAAATCTTTATAAAAATGTTTTCTTTCCAAAATCCGTTTTAAAAATGATATGCTAGTTATTGCTAAAAGCTCTAATGGCCACCCAAGAAAGCTAAAACCACAAAGGCTGTTAGACCAGCTCCGCTCAGTGTAGAGGTAGGGTCACGTGGTGCAAAGACTAGTGTCGCTCATCGTGACAAACCTACTAAGACGTCTCGTACACGCGTGGTGGAACTATCATCGCTCACCGTGCATCAAGAAATACTCCACGAGTGTAGAGGGCGATAGACTCGATCCTCCATATGTTAGTTAGACTAACCCTCCCAATATTATGTCATACATCATGAAGTATATCGATCGGGTCTAAAGCTAGAAGGTCACGCCATAAATACTCTAATCGTCCACTAAGTTTGAAAACCCTTTTTCTTTTTCTTATAATTTAAATCTATTTCTTTATCATGCTATAAAATAAATAATATATATACTTCACTTTTGACCTCTAATAGTAGAGTATGCCGTCTGCTAGGTGATTGGTATGTGGAAGATCTTGTGAGCTACGCTGTCTCAAGTATATGCCATATGATGGAAGTTATTCTAGTAATTAGAAGAATTTGATTGTAAAGTTTTGACCTTTTCTTTTATAGTGATTAGTGTTTTTTCTCTTGGGTTTCCGGTTCTAATTTTTTGTTATTTCTTTTTGCTATCTATTACTATTAGGTTATGTGCCATAAATTATATCTACATTTATTATTGTTTTTAGTGCTATGTGCCATGAATTATATCTACATTCCTCATTGTCTTTAATGCAACAGAGAGAGAAGCTAGTGCATATATAGGCTTTTCTTTCTTTTTTTTTTTCTACCCACCCAAAAGCTTTTGTCAGAAATTTATATGATGACATTTCTCTTTGTGGATATCTTGTGTATTATGTGTGTATACCCAAAGGATCTCTAGCTTGGTTCAACAAGTTTAATTAAGTTAAAAAAACAATAGCCTTTCTTTGCTTCTGTGTATATACTTGTGTATTTAAAGAGGGTTTTCTTTAACCTGCTGGCTAGTATACTTTAGAGCAGTACGAAATGAATTGAATATCTACATATGACAAATAACAAAATGTTTTTATCTTGTATTTTTCCCTAACTCTTGTACATTAGTTTATAATAAAGTTTATTTCTTGCGGCTGATGTAATGCAGTCCTTACACATTCCTAGGGGGGTACGTCGTGTGCTTTTTAGAACGTTAAATACAGACAGGTAAATCATTTGATTATATTGCCATTAGGCTAAATTCTTTTAATACTAAGGCGGACCGTTTTAATAATTTTTTCAAATTCAGGAGGCTTATGTTTAAAAAGGAGTTTGACACAAGCTATGTGGGATTTATGAAAGATGGGGCAAAATGGTTGGTGGATAACACTGACATTAAACTTGTTGGTAAGATTTTTGTTGTCTTCAATAGTTTTAAGCTGTATATCTAAGGCATGCCTTTGTTTACCTTTTTATGTTATGTCAAAGTAGTTGAAATTCATTTCAAGATTCAGACTTGTTTAGTGATGACTTATGAAATATTAATGTTTATTCATTAGTTGCATGACAGTTTCGTTCACTATTTTATGCATGATAAGATACAATTCTTTCACTTGCATGTCGTACAGGTTCAGATCTTTTTACTTTTCCTATTTTGATTTGTCTTTTGGGATTTAGTAATCAAGTGATAATCATGATTAATTATGTAGATTATGTTAACATTTGCTTTGGGACACATGTTAAGATTAATTATCAGTGTCAATTATTGGTATGAATAATTGACTTTAACATGTGCCTTAATTGTGTTCCGTGTATTAAAATTATTAGGGAAAATTGTTGGAATACAGAAGTTTGGGTATATTTACAGTTACTCTTAACCAATAATTCAAAATAGAATGAAAACAATTGTTGATCATTTCTAAGCACATGAGATTCTTTATTAATGTTAATGACGCTACGAATAAGAAACACAATCTGTATTGATTGTAGGATTGATATTCAGACAGCTAAACCTCTTCATCTATGAGTGTCTTATTATTTTTTGGGCACCATCAGATGGTATATTGTCACTAACTGACTTAAATGGAAAATTATAGCCAATCTTTGACTACCTGCGAGGGGCTCTTGATGAACTCAAATCGAGATCAAATAAGATTTTTACATGATCAACTGTGATGACCTCATCGAGGCTTGAATTATGTTGACTGTCAACCTATAACTCAAACAAGAATGAGAATAACTGTTGATTTGCCTAAACTCATAAGATATTAAGGGCTATTCCTGCAAATATGATACACAATCTGTGTTGAAGTATTGTAGGAATCATCAATATTGAGACAGCTGAACCTCTTTACCTATGAATATTGTATTATTTTTTAGGACCACCTAGATGGTAGATTGTCAAAAAATGAACGAGTAGGGAAAAACTTGAATTACTGTGGCCAATCTTTGACTACCTGTTATGGGCTATTTGATGAACTCAAATTAAGATCTCATACAACATTTCCACGTGATCGGATGTGATTCTGCATTTCCGCTGCACCATACTCGATTCTTTATCACTTACCACAGCATTTATATTGTTACTTTCTGCATCAAAAATCGTAGAAAGTTAAAGAATACTTATCCATTATTTAACTAGAAAGGAAATCTTACTAGTTACACCGTCAAGATGACTGATTGTTTGACATATTAATTCCTTGCACTTATTACATTCGAGTGCAAGTCAAGTGATCAACTTATCATATCCTAAGTCCTAACTGTCTGGAGTTGGTTAAATAATGCTAGTTTGCTAAATACTAACAGTCTAATTGATCTTTAATTCTCTGCCCTTTTGCAACACCTATAATCTTTCTGACATTGTTAAATCAGCTGCTGTTCAATCTACATCCCACTTGACGTGCTACGGTTTCACTGTATAGTCTACATGTACCATTATGTTCTAATTAGTAACTAGTGTTGTCCTTGTTGTTTTTTTTGGTCATTAAATATGTACCATAAAAGCTTAAAAAAATATACTACCATGGCAGAAACTTTGACTTCGCCCCTTCCTCCCTCCCATGTTACATCTTTCATCTTCAAGTGTAAAAGTTGAATCTATGATGTCTCCTTCGGTTCTTCCTATCTGTCCCAGCACTGTATTGTCAACTCTGATGCATATGCATTTCTAATACCTGCTTTTCAGTTGTTACTGCTTTGGTTTACATATTTTCTTGAGAGATTACCATAAACTCTATACTTAACGTAGATGTGTTTTTATGCCAAATTTTCTTCATAATATTTGGCTACATTCAGAAATTATTTAAAATTGCAATCATTTCTTTTTTAACATGTGTTGTTGTGACACTTATTGGAACATTTCCCTCTTTACGGTGTGTACACTTTTGTGATGTTTTCTGGCAAAAAATTGACTCTCTTGTTAATTGTAGGAATTGATTACTTGTCTGTTGCTGCCTATGATGATTTGCTTCCATCACATTATGAATTTTTGGAGGGCAGGGTAAGAAAATCTTTTATGTTCTTTTCTTAAATTTTATTCATAGCTAGAATTACTGTTCTCTACCAGGTATTGCTGGCTGCTGAATAAAAATATCACACTCAATTTCAAAGAGAGTCATTGATTGGTGGATAGAATTCGGAGACAAAAACTAGTATTAAGCACTCATAAGTCAGCACTAACATTTGATCATCTTCTTCAGGAAGTAATTCTTGTAGAAGGCCTTAAACTTGACGACGTTCCAGCAGGAATGTATTCTGTTCACTGCTTACCGCTGAGGTTGCTCGGTGCTGAGGGATCACCAATAAGATGCATTCTCATAAAATGATGCTTTTCCCATGTGAGTTCTAAAGTATTGCAATTTACATTAACACTTGATAGCCTGCATAACATTCTTTTTATAAGAACTGATTTACTACGTCATTGCTTAAGTGGTATGTCTGCTTAAACTAAAAAACCATTTATCATGGAGGTGGTCGAGATAATTTGGAAGAAGATATCAAATATTAATTCATAGGTGGCAAATTTCTATTAGATAAGCATACAAATAACGTAGGACAGTCGTCCCATTGAAGATATTCCTATTCTTACTATTGCTCTGCCTTTCAGTCTGTAGCTGTTGTTTATTATGTGAAACTGGAAATGATTAAGATGGTATGTTTACTCATGCCAGTTGGTGTTTGTTGCAGGACGCAAATGTTGAGAGTCAGAGGTGTTAAATGGAATAAGACATAGGATATAAAGGTTGTTTTAAGATACATGGTAGGTAATGCATACATGGAGCAGCAGATAGATAGTGGAGTTTACAGTGTTAATTTTATGTGCTTGGTTTGATCATCAGTAACATGTTTTAGCTACGTTTTGTATGAGCAGTTTTTTAATATTATTGGTGGCTTTTGCCATCATTAGTCACAACTATTGTTAGTAATCGGAATATGCTGGTTATTAGTCTTTATTATTTTTTTTTACAATTTGTTTTATTACTGGAACCAGTCGAGGATACTATCAAGACCAACTGTAACAGAACTTTGTGGTGTGACTTAGGGCTCTCCTCCCAGAAGGCAGGAGACGGTAATTCACACAAAGTGAAAAAACTGTCCATATTAGAGGTGGGACTTGTTAATTGAACCCATAACCTGAAAGACAAGTAATCGGTAAACATCGGTCTTATAAAAATCTAATTTTAATTTAACAGTTCATGTCCACAAAAATCAATATTTTTAAAGACAAAGATCAAATATTTGAAGTAAGAGATTTAAAAATTCATTGTATTTACCAATAATTATTAGTTTATTAAATCATCAATAATTTTGAACAAAAGTTGGATCATAATGTGATGTTGAAAACTAATTTACATAATACGGTATGATTTTAGTGGCTAAATGTATTGTATTTTTCTGATATTGTATTTTAAGAATGAGTCAACACTACCCTTCTACTTTTATTTTATTACAGAAATATGACAAAGCAGTACATGCGTCAATAAATAAAGGAGACTGTGCCACGCGGACGCACCGATAAAACTCTAAAGAAGGTGTTGACCGACACTACAAAACACACAAACAGGATCAGGATTCAGGACGTCTCAGTTGCGTACTGCATTCTTTCAGTGACTTGAAAGCTAACCATGGCTACAATCAGAAACGCCACCATCAAGTCTCATGTTCTGCTACTCGTCTTTACTCTAGCAATCCTCAACACCACCTGCAACGAAGTCAAGCCGCTTCGGCGGGAGGTGTACGGGAACGGGCGTATATTCGACATCACCCACCGGTACACGGCGGGCGTGGCGGGTCTAGGTGAGTTTGTATGGCTGCAGGAGAGCATGAAGAACGGCTCCCTTTACAACTACTCGGTGTTGAAGATGGCGGTGCATGCCGGGACTCACGTGGACTCTCCTGGCCACATGATCGATCATTACTTGGATGCTGGATTTGATGTTGACACTCTTGACTTGGATGTCTTGAATGGTATCACTAGATTTCTAATTTATCGATTTACTATGTTCTTGTTTATGTGATTCAATATTCATATATTGTCATGCATAGATTATAGCAAAATACACATAAATAGTCTATTGAGAAAAAAGAGTTTTAATTTTTACCCAATATTCTAAATAGTTTTCAGGTCTCTCTGTGGATGGCCTTGATCATCAATGGCAATTTTTTTTTTTTTTCCAATTACTTTTAGTCTTTTTTTTTTTTTTCCCAGTTTTTTTAGTTAAAATGTAAAAAGATATGAGTGTAATTTTGAAATTAGTTGACGGATGATTAATTTGTCCCAAAATGAATAAAAGTTTAAAAACTATTAAGAATGGATACGTTTAGTATGTGCCATTTTCGTAAAGCTATTATTTGAACGGTTGCCTTATCATATATATGTGTCCTTTTTTTATGTGTTTAGGTCCAGCATTGTTAGTTGATGTTCCCAGAGATAAGAACATAACTGGTACGTAATTTTGATATTGCTCTCTTTTGTGAATTGATTTTTTTGTACTTTTCCTCTTGTGTAGTGAGATGTTGTAGTTCTCTCCTAATATAGCGGGGAGAGGTGGTAATTCTTATTGGTCTAATATAAATCTTCTAGTGTTTGTCAATAAATGTTTCTCTCCCATTGAGGGTTCTATTATGTCGTAATGACTGTGCCCCTTATATGTTCTATTACTTTTATTTCCATGATGAAATACAATTCTCAATTTTGAGTTTACATCCAGAGCTGAACAACATCAATTTCATAACCTATGGGTTTTTTTATTCATCTTTAGCTTTTGTGTCCATTAGTTTATAATAAAGGTTATTTCTCACAGCTGAAGTAATGGAATCCTTACACATTCCCAAGGGAGTAAGTCGTGTGCTTTTCAGAACATCAAATACTGACAGGTAATTCATTTTGTTATATTATATATAACTTATATATAATGGTGTTATGCTGTACAATTTTTATATTATGGTGATCCATTTTAATGTTTTGTTCAATTTCAGGAAGCTTATGCTCAAAGAGGAGTTTGACACAAGCTATGTTGGTTTCATGAGAGATGGGGCAAGATGGTTGGTCGAAAACACGGACATTAAACTCGTTGGTAAGATATAGGTTGTCTGCAAATCAGTATTTATCTTAATAATTAAATCTGTATTGAAACTATTCTAAGAATCAATATTCAGACAGCTGAACCTCTTCATCTATGAATTTTATTATTATTATTATTATTATTTTGGTCACCGTTCTGAGGGTAGATTGTCACAAACTGGATGACTGTAGGGAAAAACTAAAATAGTTTTGCTAATTCTACACTACCCGTAATGGGCTATTTGATGAACTCCAATCAGTATCTGATACAAAGTTGTCATATGCTCGGTTATGAATTGTGATTTTGCTACACCCCATTTGTTATTGCTTGCTCTCTTACTACACATTTTATGTTCTTAGATGAAAAATATGGAACTGGAGAAAGCTAAAGCATCCTTACCCACTAGTTGTCATGCTGTGAGGAAATTTTTCTAGTGGCTTTTTAACAGGATTGATTGCAGGACTTTATTAGTACGTTGCATCGATTACAATAATGCTGATTTGCAAAATACTAAACATCCTAACTCATATTTCACTATCTTCCATTGTGCCAACATGTGTCCTTTCGACAATGCAAAATCATTTGTTCTTCAAACGATATCCCTCTTGACACATCTTTGGTCTTTGCTGTACAGTCTACACATACCATTATGTTCTAATATTAGTGATGTCATTGTTGCGTGTTGTGGATAAACCAGCCGTATCAACAATGTTCTTATTAATCCTCATCATGTGTGTTCAACAACTAGCTATTAGGATGTAATGTCTTGATTTATATCTATGACAAAAGGCGTGTTTATTTGTTAAACATCTACCAGAAAAGTTTGAAGAACGTGCAAATTGAAGGCCATCACAACTGCATTGACCTGGTCCTTTCTATCCTCCTATATTACATCTGCAAGAAGTGTAAGAGTTGAAGCCATGACCACTTCTTCCTATCCTTGCTACTCTGTTTTGTCGATTATGATTCCTATGCATTATTTAGCGCCTAATTATAACTTATATACTCCTTCGGTTTACAGATTTCCTTAGGAGATTTGCTTATTCTTTATATAATGTAGACATGTTTTTATGCTAAATTTTCTTTATAATATTCTGCTACCTTCAAATTATATTTGAAACCGCAATCATTCTTTCAGTTACATGTGTTGTTCAGATACTTTATTGGAACACCTCCTTTATGCTGTGTCCATTTTCTTGACGTTTGCTTGCAAAGGACTGACACCATTGTTAATTGTAGGAGTGGATTACTTGTCTGCTGCTGCCTTTGATGATTTAGTCCCATCTCATCTTGTTTTCCATGAGAACAGGGTAAGAAAATATTTTTTGATTATTTAGATTTCATTTTAGTTTTTCCATAACTGCAATTATCAATTGTTCCTCTACTATTAATAATGACTACCGATTGAAATAGTCTACTCAAAATGAAAAAAAGTAGCATTGAACACTCATAAGCAAGCACTAACGCTAATCAGCTTGTTCAGGAAATCATTCTCGTAGAAGGCCTTAAACTCGATGACGTCCCAGCAGGAATCTATTCTGTCCACTGCTTGCCTCTAAGGTTGTTCGGTTCTGAGGGATCACCAATAAGATGCATTCTCATTAAATGATGCTTTTTCCCACGTAAGTTATCAACTTTTTTGCAGTTTACCTTATGGGTTGATATATAGCCTATGTTCGCTTGATGCAAAAACAGTATTCCTGATACTGATAACATTTTTCATGAGAACATTATATTTTATACTATCAATGCATACATCGAATTTAGAACTGTATCGATGATGGTGTTGGTTCAGATAATTAGGAAGCAGACAAACATACAGATCATGTGGTACACCTAGCTTAATGAAGAATTTATATTCTTTATGCTTCGTTTGTCTGTCTTACCACTTTTAAATGAAAACTAAAAATAATATTGACGTCATGTTTGCCCATGCAAGTTTTTGCTTATTCTTTGCAGGAACCGGTGAGGGGTCAATAGTTGTTAAATGGAAAAAGCAACTACTGTACATGAAACAAAATAAATGGCAGATCATATGCATGGATGTAGCAGCAGAAACGCAGTTTAGTTTGTAAATAAATATATGTACATACTTTTATAATGAATCATATCAGGCACTTTGTTGGACATTTTATCGATGGTGGGTTTTGGTTAATCATTTTGTTATTTTACATGCTAAACAATTATCAATGAATAGTCACTGGGTTGAAAATATGTACTGAAATAGTTTAACATAATATGATTACAGAAAAACCCTTATCGGATGATAGTTTAAATGTAGTAGGCTGTCCATGAATTATGAAAATTATAAAGTTAAAAACTTCAGGCAGAAATTATTGCTATAAGCAAGATTTCAAAAAGATGTCTAAACCTTACACAAACATGCCCTATTGCTAGTCAACTACAATTAAAAATAACAGGTGACACCAAAAAGATGAAATTGCCATGATTTCTAAAATTCCAAATTGCCCATATGAGCCAAAAAAAGTTGAAAAATAAGAAAGTGAAAACAATTGAAAACTTTGCCGATGACAGACTCCATTGTTGGTAGAGATTGACGGTCTCCTCCTAGTGTAGGGAAGATCATACAATAGTTTCCTCTAGTTAGAGGAAATAGTCAAAGATCTTCGCAAAGGAGATTCAATTCTCTTCTGCAAAATGGATTATCGATCTCCTTCATAGAGAGTGATTTATTTTGATCGTTGATCTCTTTTGTGAAGAAAATATTTGGAGAAGATTGTCCACTAGTCTCCTCCTCAATGAGAGAAAATTATAATTTCCTCCTATCTTGAGGAAAATCCAATGGTCATTGGTCATGGAGTTTTTATGTTTTTTTGTTCTTTTTTTAAGTTTTATGGGATTTGGGGTGACATCGTAATTAATGATTATTTTAGGCTGATTTAAAAATATTTTTAGATATGTATTAACAGACATATTAGAGTCAATGATAAGATAATTCATTTTACTTTTTTTTTTTTTTTAATAATTCATTTTACTTGATAAATAAAAAGTTCAAAATACAGTTAAAAAGTTGATTTCAAACATAAATAAATAACTAACGGAACAGGGGACTTTTGTGTTAGTTATGGCAGCCTTTTGAAATTTCGCTTATAGCAATAAATTAAGAGGTGTGTGTGTGTTTATCCCACAATTTCATTATCTAAAATTTATCCTTCAACCAACATAACACGTCACGAGTTGGACGATACATCTGCAACTGATAGCTACTGGTTTCTTGTATATTATAATGAAAACATGATTTGCAGCACCTAGACATGGTTTGTTCACTGCACTAGTCAAGATGATCACCACAGAAAGTTACAACCAACAGTAAGAATCCAAAGTAACCATGGAGATTATAATCCACCTTGACCTTGTGTTGTTACTCTGCATCACGATAACTGGCCGGAGTTTATTAGCTAGCGGGGATCCTACACCGGTTCCGGAGCGGAGGGAAGTGTATGCTGATGGCAAAATATTTGATATAAGCCATCGCGTGACGGAGGAGTCACCTTCTTGGGAGTCCAAGAAGGGGGTTGGCCAGTTCATATGGTCTCTTGAAAGAATGAAGAATGGTTCACTTGCCAATTTCTCTCAAATGAAATTCTCAGTACACACTGGCACGCATTTGGATGCACCAGGCCACTTATTTGATGACTTGTTTGATGCTGGCTTCGATGTTGATTCACTTGACCTCCAAGTGCTCAATGGTGGTTATACATAACCACCCCACCAACCAGTTTTTGATTTTTAGTCCATTGTTTTATATTACTTACTGGTAACTGATGTTGATTGTTTGTGTTATTTTTTTTGCAACAGGTCCTGCTCTGTTAGTTGATGTTCCGAGGGATACGAATATAACCGGTATGTGGTTGATTCTAGTTGAGTTTCATTTTTATTCGCAATATTGCATGCTTTGAATTGATTTTATTAGAGTACAATCATCAATTATGTGGATGCTTCTTTGTGCAACACTGCAAGATAGTATTTCTAATTATAGGTGTTTTCTGGAATGACCAAAACTACATAGGTTCTAGCATTGGTTTTAGCTATCAAATATACTTATGAAATTTTACATATGGGTGACATCCATGGATAATTTGATCAACATCACTGCCATATTGAAACATTTGCCTTCTTCTCTGGTAGATACAAATACAATATGCATTTATGGTCTTTCTTTCCTTATACTAATTAGAAGGCTGCTATTTTGCGTTTCGCATCTTATGAACTCTGAAGTTACTAAAACCTTGTGAAGCTATACGTAAATTTATATCTGAAGTCCTGAGTATATATATATTTGTCATCTATCTCTCTTAGTTTTGATTTTAGTTTTGTTAAACAATGTCTTCTTTCAGCTGAAGTTATGATGTCGTTGAACATCCCCAAAGGTGTACGTCGTGTGCTTTTCAGAACATTAAATACTGATAGGTAACTTACAGAAGTAATATTTTTGTTCATTTTTCCATCTAGATGAACTATTTGAAAGTGTGGTTAAATGGAGGAAGTTATGTTTATGGCATTTGTTAGCAGCCTCTTCTTTTTCAATGAAATTGTTGCAGCTGTTAAGGCTGGTTTCTTCAACATAGGCATAACACTGATGTGTTTATTGAAATGGTTTTGAAGTTTTGATCCCTATATATATAATCTTAAAAGTGTAATATTGTCTCCAAACCTACATCTCACTCATTGTACAAGATGTTTAAGAATATAAGTAAAAATCATCTTTTGTTGCACAATAATACCTGGAAATTCAATTTCTTTCACTTTGTGTGATAGAACCAAAGCTTGTATCCTTGTGTTTTCACAGAATACTGTCTGTTAATAATGTCTCAGGCCTCTCATGCAAGCGCGGACATGAACTATGCTGACATAAAATTAATTACTTGCTACATTAAATCTGTGTAACAATCTGCATTTTGAGTGAGAAATATCTTTCTTCCTTCCGGATTACTGATTCCAATTTTGAAAAGAGCCTATTCTCCTCCCTGTCACATGTTAAACATACATTATGTGCTGGTCCACTATCATAAAATGAACTTGTAAATGTCTAAGGGCTGTAAGCTATACATTTCAATCTTCATTGATAGCTCTACTTCAGTGCTGCAGTAGTTTTGCAGTGGTAAATGTCTCTACCTGAAGAGGGAACTTGAATTTTAAAGTAAAGTTGAGAAGTTTTTCGTGATCTTGTTAGCTTGTAAGACTCACTGAATCAAATTCTGACAAATTGATTTATAAAAATTGCAAAATTGCTGGATGAGATTAGGTAGTTTCCCAATGAGTGCCTCAATTTTTTATTGAAAAGGAAGGACGAGTGTTGTTGATTTTTTAATCATTTTATACCATGTCTTCATTCACTTCCTGTTCAAGAAAATGATTGCAGCAGAATATATTCTAAACTGGACTTCACATTTGTCTGTACATATATGAATCGAAGAGGTAGTTATGATATAAAGGACTACTTTATCCAGTAAGTTCAACAGAAAAGAAGTGAGTTATTAGAACTTATGTTATTTTCAGGGAGCTTATGAGGAAAAAGGAGTTCGACTCAAGCTACGTGGGATTCATGAAGGATGGGGCAAAATGGTTGGTAGAAAACACTGATATTAAACTTGTTGGTAAGACACATGATCTTTCTAGTTGATTTAGAGCAACAATTGAAAGATACTTATATTATCTCTTTTCTTCCTTTCTTGTTGCTGCTTCGAGCGTCTTGTGCACTAATATTTGACATTTTCAATTGAAGGCACTTGAGAGAATTAGTCTATTATTATTATTTTTTATTTCTTTGTTTGTTTGAAATTTTATTTCCACTTGAAACTCCATCGATTGTAACTCACATAGGCTATCTGGTAGTGGTCCATATATCTCTACTGGATGTTGTAGCATTGTCCTAATACCCTTATATATTAGAAATGAATCTCTTTTCATTCAATAACACGTACGATTTGAACAATTGGGTTTCCGTGATTTCCATTCCCTAAATATTGCATCTATATCAAGCTAGTATTTTACAAAACTAACAGTTACGCGTTACACATGTCACAAAATGTAGGACTTGATTACTTATCTGTTGCTGCTTATGTTGAATCTATTCCAACTCATCTTGTATTCCTAAAAAGCAGGGTAAGTGAAAGTTTTTCTTTTTATTGTTATAAGCTGTTAATCATTCAAAGAATAGTTTTTCAATCTGAAAGATGTGGGCGAAAGTGTTTTCTTGCTGCTTTCAGTGTTTTTGTAACATTTGCCTGGACTCTACGATCAATTCTATCATAAATTTCTGGCAGAACATTAAATATTCATTATCATGAGAAGAATGTCAAATATTCATTATCTATCCAAATGGTTTGGACTAAGGAGACATTTTCCTCGATGAATGTTTATGTATCTGCTTAGACATTCTCTTCTTTGACGATCTCTTCTCTGTCACTTGTTTGGGCATTTGGCGAATGTGGATCTTGACATTTCGCTACTTTCTGCTTCATTTGCCTAATGACATGCTTCTTGTTGAATAAATGATGCAAAATCTCAAAGCAAGTTGCTGTAAGATGTTAATTAATTTATGATAGAAAGAAAAGTGGAAAACTGCCAGTGATATCTCTAACTCCATACAAATTGTTCAGGAAATCATCCTAGTGGAAGGACTTAAACTCGAAGATATTCAACCGGGGTTATACACTCTCCACTGTTTACCTATAAGGTTGCCAGCTGCCGAGGCATCACCAACAAGATGCATTCTAGTCAAATAATTCTCTGTTCCTGGTAAAAGACCTCCTCTTTTAATTGTGGTAAACGATTTATTACAATTGTCTTAACCCTGAAATTGGCTTAGATGTTAAATGTCACCTGTTCTTCATGCAAATGGTAGAATCATAATCCTAAACCATTTCACCATTTCAACATTTCTAGGACCTTCTACCATGCTTAAGTGAAGTGCTTTATATGTCACTTCTAAATTGCTCATGTTAATTTAATTATAGCAGGAAACTGTACTAGCTCCTGGAGGTGGTGTCAAACATGACCTTCCAAGAACAGACTGATAAATTTCCATTAGGCTCATCAGGAGTGATGTCAGTATGGTTTTCTAGTACCTATGTAGCTTAAAGCAGACAGTGCTATTGTTTGATATGCAGGTTGATTTGTTGTTGCCTGAGTTTAGATTGCCCTTTCTTTTAACAGTGTTGTATATATTTTTGTTGAAAAAAAATTATTTGGTTGCAATAAGGTGACTACATTGTGTAGTGGATTGAAACCAGGATTACCAGTGCTGGGGGATAAAAGAGCTCTTGTAAAAATCTGCTTCATAAGAACTTCGTGAATATTGACTCTGAAACCATAGATACTGTTATATTATATTCTGATTTCTCTCTACCCATAGTCTTGGGTCTAGTTTAGCACTTTTTTCTAGTCATGCAGTCATGAGTGAGACGCTCTAATATGTGTTTTAACATCGTTCTGCTTAATTTCTTTTTTTTTTTTTTTTTTGTAAGAAAGAAAATTTTTTAACAATTACAATAATTTAGAGGAGTACAACTCGAACTCACGGGACTCGAATCGGGTCAGTCTCATTTTGTCTACCCATTTCAAAATTACCTAGGAAGGATAAATTCATTTTTGGCAAAAAAAAAAAATAAATTATTTTTAAACTTAAAATAAAAATGTTTGATGTTATTTACTCTAAATGAAACTTTAATAATTTTTTTGTCCATTTGGATTCTGCGCAAGATATTATGTCACGTATGTCGAATATTTTAACGTTTCACACATGTGAGTTGTGTAAATGAAAAACGGATAAAAAATAATTGAAGTTTTATTTAGAAAAAAATCGATCAACTTTTTTCTAGAACTTGTAGACTATTTTTTGAGGACATTTAATATAATTTCTCCAAATTATGTTACCCAAAATTAATGCTATACAAATCACCTAAACCACCTAATTCAATAAACAAAGCAGCAATTCAAGAATCTGAAAACATTTAAAAGAGAGAACCAATCAATTAAAACATACCCATAAAACTTTGTTAATGATAAAAATAACAGGGCTTGTTTTGTGCTTAAATAACAGTGTTTTTTAATGAGAGAGAAAAATGATAGGGCTTCCCTTGTTAATAAGAGAAAATGACATGAATAGAAAAAATGGCTATGGAGAGAGAGAGATAGAGTGGCGCTGTGGATGATGGTGATTTGGCTTGAATAACAGCGGCTATGGGGAGAGAGGGACAGAGTGGTGTTGTCGATGATGGTGGTTTGAGAAAATGATGCAAAGAAAAAACTTGGCCTCCATACTATTGACAGAGATGTAAAAAAAAAGATTCCATATTGTCGTTTTTGGTAAAAGAAAAAAATGGAGATTTGTACCACTCATTTTTACACCTACCACATATCACGATCGGACTAAAAGATTAATAAAAATGAGATAGGAAGAGAATCTACATCCGGTTTTGATATCTTGAAAAGAATGCTCAAGTAATTTGATTGATGGAAGAATACAAAAAGAAAATTACAAATAATGGTCAAACTTCACCATCATATTTGTTAGGTGTGCATGCTTTGTCTTATGTTTCCTGTCGGTTTGCAACCCGTAAAGATCGAACCCAAATTTTGACGTGTCTTTGAGGTTCAGCTTTGGATTGCAAAATCAATTTCATTTCATTTCAAAATTCCAAGTTTCATGTAGGTTGTGTTAAGTGCAGTTGCAAGAATTTTGATTTTGGTGGCAAAATTATGAATTAATAGGGAAATTTTCAAGAATCTTCTTTTATTGTGTTCATATAGACCAGAATCTCCCTAAACTTTTTTAAAAGAGAAAGTTTTAATTTAATATGTCATATTTTATAATTTGAAGTAACGATCAAATAAGAACCGTTAATTTCATCAAAAAATATAATTAAATGATGTAACTTTTATTATAAGATATGGCGTTATGTAACTAGCTGACATTTATGGAATTAGTGTGGTCTGAACCATAAGACCAAATGTAAAAAAATTGTAATATTGATCCTATAGTTAGATCCAAATCCATTTAAATTAAAAAATCATGACGGAAGGTTACAAATTATTGTTGAAGGGTGCGATTCACATTATAAATATCCATCATCACCATTCATTTTACACAATACAATTTAATCGGTCAAAGTTATTGTCATTTGGCAATTTGCTCTCTTTCCCTCATTTTCTTTGTGTCTCCAAATAATTTAAGAATTTAAGTTTTGTCTCATTCTTTTATTGCATAAAAAAAAAAAATCAATATTCTATTAACAGTAGGGACAAAAGTTGCATTTTCACTTATTTGTCATCGACAGTGATTGTGGTTTAAGTCGTTAGTGCACAATGATGTTAAATATCCAGCTTCACTGTATCTTAGAGGTATACTCGTTTGACCCCGTGTATAACCCAATTGGTGGAGGTAAATACTATCTCAAAGGGTAGCAACTTCGGTAACATGCCTTGAAGGCTATGCATTGTGATGTTAACTTTTTTAGCCTAACAACTTTAGCATTATTGTTGAAAGTCAGATTTATAATAATTCATTTCTTTATATTAATTTAATTAAAATATCACCTCATCTCTCAAATAAGACTTCTAGTATTATTGGATTTAGGGAACGAGTTTATGGAAACCTAATATTTATTAAAAAAAAGGACATGAAAAGGATAACGTACAACCATTTTATCCAAATTGAATATACAATATATATGCATATATAAAATTTAAATAAATTAAACAAAATTATTCAAATTGTAAAACCATCATAAACTCTATATATAAATTTATTAATTCTCAATTTTTATTTTCAAAATCTTATTACAAATCTCACTCTATATACATATATATTTTATTTCTTGACACATTTTCAGAGTTAAAAGATTATTAAAATTAATTTAAATTCGGATAACTATTTTTAAGTAGTGGGAGATTTGGAACGCAGGTGGATAGCGATGCTAGCACCGTGCCACCCTACTTGAGCCAAATCTCACCAATTGACATGGGCATTTCAGGCTAGATAGAGCGGAACCAGTCAACTAGACGGCTCTAATCTCTATGTCCAATACAGACAAAAAGAGAACTCGAAAATAAAACCTGCCCTGAACTTGAAGTGAACAAGTTGTCTAGCCTCCCGGATTGATTTTGCATGAACTTAGTGTTAGGATATTTTATATTTCTTATTGTGAGCTTACATATTTATAACAATTATATTATGGGCTATCTATTTTAATAGGGCCAAATAAGTGATCTATTAATTGGGCTCTAAAAATATTTAATGGGTATGAGTTTTAATGTGTAGAAACCTAATACTAATAGGATTAGGGTTAATGGGAACCTAATTGGTTTAGTATACAAAGAACATTATAAAGGGTTATGGTCCTCAAGTCAGATCATAACAATATTGCTCTCTCTTTCTCCTTACCCATTCAAGAAGAAGATTACAGAGCAACTAAGGAGATTTGATTGTGGAATATCCAATCCCACTCAAGATTATCAACATGGATTCAGGTATGTTTTCTCTATAATAATTCTTAATGATTTAATATGAGTTTTTAGATTACGGTATAAGATTATACATATTAAAGATTTATCCAACAAGTGGTATCAGAGCCTACTCATATTGGATCATTAAGGAATTGATTGGTTTGATTTATTATTGCTATCATGAAAACTTAAAAAAATATATGTGTATATATATTTAAAGTCACAGTTTAACGGTTTAATATATTTTAAATATATATATATATTATAGATATTGTGAATTTGTCCGCTTGTGTTTGTTTAACACTGGTTGTTTGTTTTGAAGAACATATATAAAAATATGTTATGCATCGAAAGTCATGAGTGTTGTTTTTGTTTTTTGGACGGCAAGAATATAATATATATATATAGCTATTGGATGCTCATCAGCCTCGTGTTTTGCTTTTCCGTGTGCAATTCGAATTGGTTTTTCTTTTTATGGTTTTTCCGTGCGTAATAAGAATGTCTTTATTTACTTTTATGATGATGGTGTCTTTTACCTTTTGGGTCATGTAGATTGTGGATTCGATTCAGAAATTCAGGTTTCAAGGAATTACTGTTACATGTGATTTTAGTTATATATAAAATCAACCATGCATCCATAATGATTGTACTGATATCAATTTTGTTTTCTATTTGGAAATAAAAATCTATGATATATATATATTCATATTGAATTGAGGATTCAATTGAAAGAAAGTTTTTTTTTTTTTTCTAATATATATAATATGATATTTCAAAGTATATTGAATTGAAATTATATGTTGCCAAAGTAACCTCTATAATGTAAATTTATTTATTTTGAAATATTAAGATGTGTGTGTCTATTATTTATGTAAATAATGACCGGCCCAAAGGAAGGTTATTATTTGACCAAATAATGGGCATACCTGTGGTAATAAATATGTGATGATTATTAGGTTTTTCATGTGAGTAATAAGTCGGTCCAAAGAAAGGCTTACTACTTGACAGAATTAATTGTTAATATTTGATTACTGCACGGAGAGTATAATTTACAGTTGATATTTCTGTCCAAAAACTAAATGTCAATGTTGTGCTAGGTATCTTGTGTTGAGGGCCCACCATTATGAGAATCGTTTAATCATGTCATGTATGAATTTATTAATTGATATATATATTTTTTATGACATGATTATTAATTGTAAGCTTGTATTTGATTTTGTTCTCGATTCAGTTACTTCTGCTTCAACAATATCTGCCAATATTAATTCCATTCCTGTGCTTAATGACACGAATTTCAAGAATTGAAAAGAGAACGTTATGATTGTTCTCGGTTGCATGGATCTTGACCTTACGCTTCGAGAAGAACGACCTGCTTCTCTTAATGATAATAGTTCTGCTGATGAAAAGGTGAGAATGGAGAAATGGGACCGTTCTAATCGCATGAGTCTTATGATCATGAAACGTTCCATTCCGAAAACTTTTAGGGGCTCCATGTCCGAAGAGGAAAGTGCTAAGAAGTTCCTTGAGAAAATAAAACAACGTTTTGCGAAAAACGAAAAGGTTGAAACAAGTATCCATTTAGCGAAACTTGTTTCAATGAAGTATAATGGAAAAGGGAACATAAGGAAGTACATCATGGAGATGTCTCATATCGCTTCCAAACTAAAGGCACTAAAGTTACAGCTGTCTGAGGATTTGCTGGTGCACTTAGTTTTGATTTCTCTTCCTGTACAATACAGTCAGTTTAAAGTGAGTTACAACACTCAGAAGGACAAATGGACTCTTAACGAACTCATATCTCACTGTGTGTAAGAAGAGGAAAGATTGAAGCGAGAAGGTGTTGAAAGTGCTAACTTAGCAACTATCTCTAAGGACAAGAAAAGGAAAAGAGGAAAAGAAGCTATAGTTGGGACATCACAGCATAAGGAGCAAAAGAAACAGGATGGAGAGTTTACCTGTTACTTTTGCAAGAAAGCTGGACACATGAAGAAAGAATGTCCCAAATATGCCAACTGGCGTGTCAAGAA
This sequence comes from Dimocarpus longan, assembly GCA_022984855.1. Classification (NCBI taxonomy): domain Eukaryota; kingdom Viridiplantae; phylum Streptophyta; class Magnoliopsida; order Sapindales; family Sapindaceae; genus Dimocarpus; species Dimocarpus longan. The sequence continues at coordinate 20,019,489 of CM041015.1, read as the reverse complement.
AGGTATGCTTCTCAATCTAGTTTGTTCTGAAGTTAATTTAACTTCTGTACCCAAATACACTTGGTGGATAGATTCTAGTGCTACTACTCACATAAGTGTGTCTATGCAAGGTTATCTGTGGAGCCGAAAGCCAAGTGATGCTGAAAGATTCATCTATGTGGGCGATGACAAAACAATTGCAGTAGAGGCTATAGGAACTTTTAGGTTATTATTAAAGATTGGTCAATTTTTGAATTTGGAAAAGACTTATGTAGTACCGTCTTTTAGATAGAATTTGGTTTCAATTTCTGTTTTGGAAAATTTAGTTATTCTTGTTCATTTGGAAATAATAAATTTAGTCTTTTTCAAGATTCTAATCTTATTGGTACCATTCTTTATCTTTGTATGATAACCTATATTTGTTGGATACAATTGCCTCAATTAATGAAACCTTGCATATAAATTCACGAGGTACAAAACGAAAATTAACTGATAGGGATTCCACCATATTATGGCACAAGCGTTTAGGTCATATCTCTAAACAGAGAATTCAGAGGCTTGTGTCTGATGGAATTCTTGATTCCCTTAATTTGACAGATTTCGAAGTCTGTATTGAATGTATTAAAGGGAAACAGACAAACATTAAGAAATTAGGTGCCAACAAGTGTTCTGATGTCTTAGAACTAATTCATACTGATATTTGTGGACCATTTTCTACAGCCTCTTGGAATGGCCAACAGTATTTTATTACGTTCATAGATGACTATTCAAGATATGGGTACTTATATTTAATACATGAGAAGTCTCAATCCCTGGATGTATTTAAGACTTTCAAAGTTGAAGTTAAAAATCAACTTGGTAAGAAAATTAAAACTGTCAAATCTGACCGTGGTGATGAATACTATGGTAGGTATGACGGACCCGGTGAACAACGTCCAGGACCAATACACAATGTCAGACAAACCTAGCATGAATGATGTTGTTGAAAGACGAAACAGAACGCTTAAGGACATGGTAAGAAGTATGATCAATCATTCTTCTTTACCAGAATCCCTCTGGGGAGAAACACTAAATACTGCAGCATATATCCTTAATAGGGTTCCGAACAAAGTGGTAGCTAAAACCCCTTATGAATTATGGACAGATAAAAAGCCTAGTATTAAACATTTACACATTTGGGGTTGTCCAACTGAGGCAAGGCCTTACAAGCCAAATGAAAAGAAATTGGACTTAAGAACTGTAAGCTGCTACTTTGTTGGGTACTCTGAACGGTCAAGGGGTTTCAAGTTTTATGATCCCACTACTAGATCATTTTTTGAGACGAAAAATGCGAGATTTCTTGAGGAAGTTGAGTTTGTGGGGGGAGATAAAGTGAAAGACATTGTCTTTGAAGAGGAATTTGTTTTTCTTCCTACTATTGCTATTAATAATGATCAGGTTTCTATCCCTAACATTATTCAAAATACAAATCCAGAATATTAAGATAATGTAGAAGAGCTCTTTGTGCAAAATGAAGAAATTATACCTGAAATGCAAACTCAACAACCTTAAGAGGATATGCCATTAAGACGATCCGTTAGAGAAAGGAGAAGTGCGATTCCGGATGACTATGTCGTTTATCTCCAAGAACATGAGGTTGATATAGGAATGATGGAAGATGATCCAATCAACTTTCATCAAGCCACACAAAGTTCTAATTCTCAAAAATGGATTGATGCCATGAATGATGAGATGAATTCCATGAAGAACAATGACGTTTGGGATTTCGTCGAATTGCCTGAAGGTGCGAAACCTATTGGTTGCAAATGGATATTTAAGACCAAAAAGGATTCAAAAGACAATGTTGAGAGATATAAGGCTCGTCTAGTTGCTAAAAGTTTCACTCAAAAGGAAGGTATTGATTATAAAGAGACTTTTTCTCCGGTTTCTATAAAAGACTCTTTTAGAATTATAATGACACTTGTGGCTCATTTTGATTTAAAGTTACATCAGATGGATGTAAAGACTGCGTTTCTCAATGGTGACATTGATGAAACAATATATATGATGCAACCAGAAAACTTTGTATCCGGTGATTCAAAGAAAGTGGTTTGCAAATTAAAGAAATTCATCTATGGTCTCAAACAGGCTTCTCGTCAATGGTATCACAAATTTCATCAAGTTATTATCTCATATGGGTTTGAGGTAAATAAAGTTGAAGATTTTGTATATCATAAGTTCAGTGGGAGTAAATACATATTTCTGGTGTTATATGTCGATGACATACTACTTGCTAGTAGCGATATAGGCTTACTGCACGAAACCAAGAGATTTCTGACAAAGAATTTTGACATGAAAGATCTTGAGGACGCTTCTTTTGTATTAGGCATGCAGATACAACAAGATCGCTCTCGAGGTATCCTTGGGTTATCACAAAAGAGCTATATCGAAAAAGTTCTTGATAGATTCGGCATGAAAGATTGTGCACCAGGAGACACTCCTGTAGCTAAAGGAGACAAGTTTAGTCTAAGTCAGTGCCCTAAAAATGAGTTGGAACGAAAAGAAATGCAAAAGATTCCTTATGCATCAGCTGTAGGAAGTCTAATGTATGCTCAAGTATGCACGCGTCCAGATATTACGTTCATAGTGGGAATGTTGGGCAGATATTTAAGTAACCCAGGGATGGATCATTGGAAAGCAGCCAAAAGGGTTATGCGTTATCTACAGAGAACAAAAGATCACATGCTCACATATCGGAGATCAGAACATTTAGAGATCATTGGGTATTCTGATTCCGATTTTGCTGGATGCCAAGACAGTAAAAGATCCACGTCGGGCTATATTTACCTGCTAGCTGGTGGAGCTATTTCCTGGAAAAGTGCTAAGCAGACACTCATAGCTTCTTCCACCATGGCAGCTGAGTTCATAACCTGTTATGAGGCATCTAATCATGGGATATGGCTGCGAAATTTTGTTACAGGGCTGCAAGTTGTGGATTCTATTGAAAGACCATTAAAGATATATTGTGACAATAATTCAACTGTGCTTTATTCCAACAACAATAGAAGCTCTATGAAGTCTAAACACATAGACATCAAGTTTCTTGTTGTTAAAGAAAAAGTTCAGAGTCGTCAAGTGACTATAGAACATATTGGGACAAACTCTATGATTGCGGATCCGCTTATTAAGGGATTACCACCCAAGGTCTTTCATGAGCACACTGCTCATATGGGTGTTATTTTAGCTGATAATGTGCATGTTTAATGGAAGTTAGTATTTTGATGTTCTTTGTAATAGACATATTCTATATTTATTTTCTGTAGAATAAAGTATATGGTTCAGTTATAAACTCTGAATGTTATTTGTGTTTGATCTCATTAAAGATTAAAGTAAGACCAGTTGGAAATAGGCATGGTTGAGATCACATTGCATGTAATTTTCATGCTATGCATCCATACTCGATCTATGTCATTGAATATATTGGTATGGTGACCATTGATGGGTCTAGTTACGAATAAATGTAACAAAGGTCGCTTTGATCTCATACTAATATAGTAGATGGACCAGATTGTAACTAAAGAGATATTTCAAGACGGATAGTTTTTCAGTGCGCATTTAAGATTATAGATAATATAATTGTCTCAGGAAACATATGTAGCCCAAGTGGGAGATTGTTAGGATATTTTATATTTCTTATTGTAGGCTTACATATTTATAACAATTATATTATGGACTATCTATTTTAATAGGGCCAAATAAGTGATATATTAATTGGGCTCTAGAAATATCTAATGGGTATGGACTTTAATGTGTAGAAACCTAATACTAATAGGATTAGGGTTAATGGGAACCTAATTGGTTTAGTATATAAAGAACATTATAAAGGGTTATGGTCCCCAAGTCAAATCATAACAATATTGCTCTCTCTTTCTCCTTACCCATTCAAGAAGAAGATTACAGAGCAACTAAGGAGATTTGATTGTGGAAGATCCAATCCCACTCAAGATTATTAACATGGATTCATGTATGTTTTCTCTATAATAATTCTTAATGATTTAATATGAGTTTTTAGATTACGGTATAGGATTATACCTATTAAAGATTTATCCAACACTTAGCACAACAAAAAGGCAGGCGACATTCATTTTCCAGATCTCCTTGAGTCGGCGAAAACCTCCAACTCAATCTTCTACCTAATAGAATAGGTAATGATTGTTGACTATCCTCGTCTTATGCAGTAGTCACAGTTGACGATAAGATTACAAATTGTAAATATATTAATTATTGAATGATATATAAGTGATATAGCATTTATAAATGAATAAATATTATATATTTTAAAATTTTATTCAAATAATATAACAAACTTATTTATATTCATCACATTATTAATATATCATTCCATGATTAATATTGTAGATGTCTGGTCGTAGTCGTCGCAGTCATAAGGTGGGTCCACTGATGCAGCCTCCGAGGAGGAACTTGATCGAGTCAGGAATACTAGTGACGCTATCTCGCGAGGTGGTGGGGCTGCTTCAGACCCTTCTGAACGTCAAACTCCTTCTGCTCGCGTCCCCTTTTTTCAATACGAGTCTTCTCTTAGCCTTAACGATCTTGAAACTATTGCTGAAGGCTTTTCCTTGCCTAGAGGCTGCCGGGCTATGGTGTCAAAGGCTTTTGACCATGCGGCTTTTCCTCTTAAAGGTTTCTTTGCTATTAGCCACCAACACATAGAAGCCGGCTTTAGATTCCCGGTTCATCCTTACCTGATCACTCTTCTAAACGCCCTTAACTTAGCCCATTTTCAACTTACTCCTAACTTTTATGCTCACCTTACTACCTTGGCTTCAATTTTTCTTAAAAACAGTCTACCTCCTCCTACCCCTGCAATGATCTAGCATCTTTTTCTGTTTAAGAGCACTACGGGCCCAAAATCTGATAAGAAGGACGAGTTTTACTATACTTCAGCCCGAAAATCCCCTTACAAAGTAAATCTTCCTCAAGGGGTTGGAAAGTCTAACGTAGGGATTACAAGTCACGATGGTTCTATGCGTCGTGCTTATCTTTATCAAATCTAAATAATTTTTCCTTTTGCCTTTCTCCCAGTAAGTGTATTTACATCTGTAATTATTTTATTCACATTCTGCTCGTTGCTAATTTTCTCCTTGTGCAGACGTCTCCAGGGGCGAAATTCCTCTATCTGACCAGGAGCTTTCTCTGTTGGAGAAGTTCTCAGACGTAAAAACCCCCTCAGACGATCAGACGCCTTCCGAGCATTTGATTCAACTACATGGTCTCGCTCCCCCGGCCGATCAGGAATTATTGGATCAAAGTTCTGATTTAAGCTCTCGTGAGGAGAAAGAAATTCCTTCTGCTTTTGAGGCCTCCGGACAGGAAATTCCACATCCAGCGAATATATCAATTCCGAAAATGGTGAGGCTTTACTTCGAGCAACCTTTACCAGGCCAGACTTCTGCCCATAAGGAACCCGATCAAGCAGCTAGAGGTTCAGGCCCTCCCCCTGCTACCGAGGCTTCTCCAGAATCACCTCTCCAACAAGATTCTGATGCATCTCCTGCTCACTCTATGAGACAAAAATCAGTGGCGAGGAAATCTTCGAACAAAAACGTTCGCCGAGGTGCTACATCTCAATTTGCTCCTTCTAGCAGTTCACCAACTGCTCGTTCTCAAAATGTAGACAAGGGCAAAGGGATCGCTGACCCAGAAACAGCAGAACCACCTACCAAGAGCCAAAAAATGAACGAGACGGATTCTGGCGCTGAGGAGCAGACCTAGGAATTTGATGCAGGGATATACTACAACGATCTTTTAGATCGCGCACCCCAATTCCTGGGAATGAAGAAACCGGCCCTCTACAAAGAAGAGATGAAGGGCGAGAGACTCATCAACTATTTGGGCTTCCATAATATGCTTGTAAGTTTTACTTTTTATTGCTGTTGCTTCCTTCTTCATTCTTCCTGTCTTAAATAACACTTTGTTTCAGGCGTCCATGGCATACATGAAGCTTCTAAGAGAAATCGCGGATTGGCCTGAGGAGAAAGCTACCATGGAGGCCACCGTCAATTCCTTGGAGGATGAGAAGAATAGGATGCAAGGAGAGGTGAGCTCCTATGCACTGAAGCTCGAAAAATCAAGAGAGGTCTTCTGTGATTTGGAGCGAGAAAATGAGAAAATTCACAGTCAGAAGCTCGAGTTGCGGGAGACCATGAATATGCAAAACAAGCAGATTATTTTCAGGGACAAAGAGATTGAGAAGTTGAAGCACGCTCTTCATTTTGCTCAGGAATCGGAGCAGAAGTTGAAAACAGAAAATGAGGAGCTAAAAGGGAAGTTGTCTTCGCGCGAGCATGAGCCGGCTGAGGCTAATATAGTTATTGAAGCGATGAGACAAGAGGCGATCTCTCTCAAGGAACAGATTGCTTCAGAGCGGGAGCATATTGAGACCTTGATACGGGAAGCAGAGGAACGAACAGGGAGCTTGTTTTTGTAAAACCTGTGGTGCAAACGTCCAGATGTGGATGCCTCATTTTTTGGTCCAGAGGCGGTAGCAGAAGTGAAGCTATACGCCCAACAGGCTCAATCAAAAGTCAATCCTCCGACTTCTTCATCCGGTCATCCTCTTGATGGTGCCGCTTCTACTCATACAGGATCTCCCAACTCTCCTCGCCCAATCAGCATAGATGACAGCGGGTCATTTGGCCAGCAGAATTTTTCTCCTTCCATTTAGGAATTTTGTTTTTATTTCCTGTCTTTTTGTAATAAACTCACATTATTGATAATTTTAAATGAATTTTTTGCCATTATTCCTTAGTCGTATCTATGTTGATTGTTCTGTTCAATCATGTAAGCTCAAACTTATTCGAGCAGAGTAAGTGTGGGGACAGCCAACGTGCTGAAATTATCCTTTTAAGGCCCCTTACCTCTGCTCGATGAATTATCAAGATAAACTGCTTACCTCTTTTAGTTGGTTTGAATTGTCAATTTCTCCCAGCACTTAAATTTATTCGAGCAGAGTAGGTATGGGGACAACTAATCGTGCTGAAATTATCCTTTTTTGAGGCCCCTTACCTCTGCTCGTTTAAACCTACAGACCAAATGTTCCTTCCAGAGGTTGTTCGCTCACAGGTTACATAGATCTTCCAAGGTTATTTCATAAGTCCACAAGCCATGAGCATCCCTTCCAGAGTCCGTTTACTCATATCATCATGAGCAGCCATTGAAAAGACGCGTATTTAATGCATGCAGTAATAAGTGCGACGCGTGGGGTATAAAGAGCCGACACCTGGGGAAGTGACACATGGCGCAAATAAAAAAGGCAACGGTCCATATCCCGCCAAAAGTGTTCTGGGCATAAGAATGTTGTTTCCAGTACAAAGAATGTACTGAAAACAAGGGGGCTAGTGTTGTGGGTATTTTGGTGCAATGGAAAAAATCCAAGAATGGAGGCCCATTATGTCGTTTTGTAAAGAGAAACCTAGAAAGTGCTGGTCAAAATGGACAGAAGTCAAAGAAAGGAATATAGTCATTCATTAACTTGTGTGCCCGAGCACATCTGATTACGCGGTTGATCGTCTTAAAACACTAAGTGTTGAGTGATTGTATGAAGGTTTGGTCGGTAGACAAAGCCATAAAGATAATCTGCTCGCTATTCGATAAGCGCCCTTCAGAAACTATCACAGCGATCAAGAAGTCTGCTCGTCTGCTCGATAGTCAGAAGGACAGTTAAGTCTGCTCGTCTGTTCGGTAGTGGAAACACCTGATCATTGAAGTAGTCTGCCCGTTTGATGCAACGTCTGATCGCTGAGCAAGCTATTCGCTAGAGTTGACCTTCTAGAAGGAGAATCAATTCAAAATAGAAAGGGAGACGGTTTGCCTATTTTCATGCAAATTGAATACTCTTGAAAATTGCTATATATGTGGAAGAGATAATCTCGAAAGATATTATCTTAATTAATGTATATTATTTTTTGCTTTATCTGTAAGATCCTTAAGCCTATTTTGATTATAACACCTCCACTATAAATAGGAGGTAGAATTCGATGTAAAGGACAGAGTGAAATAAAAAATACGATTACTTCGAGAGAGAGAAGAGGTAATTATCGTGGACGTAGGCCATTGTTCTTGCCGAACCAAGTAAAAGTCTTGCTGTGCCCTGATTGTCTTGGTCCTATAATACTTGTTTCGTAAGATTTGTCGTTTTGCAGGTATTAAGCTTGGAGAACCAAGTTGACCAAAATTGAGTGTCAACAAATATGATTATTATAAATAATTTTATTATATTATTTAAATAAATTATTAAAAAATCTAATATTATTCGTTATAAATAAAATTGTTATATCACCTAATCAACAAATATAGATAAAGTAATTTGGATAAAATTTTAGGTTGTCTCAGGTCGTAAGAAAGAAAAAAGAAAAAGAAAAAGTTTGACTCATGGGTAAAGTTTGTCTTAATCTTCTTCAATGACGGCAATTGACCGTTAAACACAAAGTAGAAAAAAATGTATAATGTATAATAATGAGATAATAATTAACAAAAACCTTGAATACTTCCACTTTGCACGATTTCAATTCTGTATAAAAGCCCCCCGCATGCCCACCTCTCATCATTATCATCATGAAGCTTTTCTACTTGCTCTGCTTGCTACTCTGCATCCGGTTTTGTCTGGTGACCGGCAGGAGGCTCAGGATGTTCAACGGCCCTGCAGCTCCGGTGCCGCCTGCAGTGCGGAGAGAAGTGTATGCTAATGGCAGGTTGTTTGATATATCACACAGGGTGACCAAGGACACTCCCAGCTGGAACTGCATGGAGGGCCTCGGCCAGTTCCTGTGGCCATTTGCCAGTATCAAGAATGGTTCTTGGTTCAATGCTGCTCAAGTGAGGATGTCGGCGCACACTGCCACCCATGTGGACTCGCCTGCTCATGTCTTTGATAACTATGCTGATGCTGGCTATGATGTCGACTCCCTTGACTTAGAAGTGCTTAATGGTAAAATACATACCTGATTATTGTTTTTATACATGTGTGTGGATGATTTACTTTCATGACTGAATATGTGTTCCTGCTTGTGATATGTATGTTTTATGATGTGACACAAATGATCAGTGTAAATATTTTCAAGGGTACATCTATGCTTGGTTGAATGGTATGCTTCTCGCCTTGATGTCTCACTATGCAATATGTGTTGAGGACTCCCCACTATGTTTTGAAAATAGATGTCTTATAACAGTGCATTCTTTCTATGTCATTGTTTGGTAAATGTTTACTTCTTGGTGGTTAGTTTAATATGTTATTTTTTTTTTCCCAACAGGTCCTGCTCTATTAATTGATGTTCCAAGGGATAAAAATATAACTGGTATGTGGTTGAGATCGAACTCTTTTTGTTTAATTTACTATACTTGCGTTTTTAATGTGGCCTGCTTTTCAAAATTTTCATCAATAAAAAAAGATTATAGTGAAGAAGTATTGCTGACTTACAGCAATTTAATTGCATCACAGCTCATGTGAGATAAGTTTATATGTCTAGAGATATAGATGCAGCCACTGAATTTAGCTTTGTTAAAAATTGATGCCTGGTTCCCATCTATGGCCTTTCCTGCTTGTAGTGCCTTGCTATCTTTAACGTTGCTAAAATCCTACAACCATCTTCTATATTTCAATTTTTTTTTTTTTTTCTTTTGGTTTTGGTTAGATATTGAAATAACAATGTCCAATTTTTACAGCTAATGTTATGAAGTCCTTAAAAATTTCTAAGGGAGTTCGTCGTGTGCTTTTCAGAACAGCAAATACAGATAGGTAATCCATACAGACTATAGTCTTGTAGATATTCTGCCGTTGTGAATTGATTTGAAAGTTTAGTTCTATCTAAGAAATTGTGTATAAGGCGCTGGTATGCTGCCACTTCTTTTTAATTATAATTGTTGCATTTGACGTTTGCTAATTCTTTCAACATTGGCATAACATTAATGAGTTCATGTTTGTACTAAAGTCTTTTTCTGTTAGAAAAAATAACAAAATTCATGATGTGCACATACAAAAATTGTGCAATAGATCCTGGTTTTTTGATGGGTTAATCCACTTAAATCTATGTTAATACTGTACTTTGGTGCTGCATAAGGCGATAGCCCTGCTAAAGTTTAAGCACACTGACTTTGAGATGTGGTTAAACATTTGATGAATAAGCATCAGGAAAACATAATGTCAAAGCGTTTTGGTGCACTTTGATTAATTAAAGACTTGAAGTGGCAAAATGTATGACTGAAAGTGGAAATTTAGATGTCAAAGAGAAGTTAAAATGTTTTATATAATCCTCTTACCATCTCTTGTAAGAAATCTTGAATTAATTACTTACAGCATTATTTAAGAATTATTGTGAAATTGCTGGATAAGACTGGCTTGTCAGTTCCTTTAAGTAGCCTTATTCTTCAAAAGGCAGAGGCAAGTCTTGTTTAGCTTTTATTCCTTTTGTCACTGTTTATTCCATTCACTTCCTATGAAAATTATCATAGTCTCATAACTTTTTATCATCCTGCAACTAAACTGCCCAGCGTTTGTACAATTTGGCTATCTGGTACAAAATAATCATGAATGTTACAATCAATTCAGTTACGAAGGAAACATTTGGCAAATTAGAACTTGTTTTCTGGTAAATTCAGCAAAAGAAGTTTGTAATCAGAATTTATTTTGTTTGCAGGAAGTTAATGTTCAAAAAGGAGTTTGACTCAACCTATACCGCATTCACGAAGGATGGAGCAAAATGGCTGGTGGAAAACACTGACATTAAACTTGTTGGTAAGACATAAATTTACTTTTTAGTTGCCAGAGTAACATTTAGACTGTTATTTTCCTTTTTGTTGATGTATCAAGTATCTTTTGCTTGCATCAAGTACCATCATGCACCTTAGACAAATTTTCAATTCAGTGCACCTCTTGCCTTTCTTTCTTTTTATGTTTTTGGCACTTGGAAGAATATTGGATCACAATTTGTATGCTTCAAGGCATCTTCTGTAATTAGAAGTCAGTCTCTTTTAAATTTTAATGCAATAACTTGTATAGTGAGAACATTCAGGATTCCACGTTTTCCAATTGCATGGTAAACAACATTTTTCTATGTCCTCTCCGTATATGTGGTCTCTATTCTGGCTGGTCTTTTCATAAAACTTATGGTTGCTTTCTTGCCTCTGTTCTGTGATCAATGCAGGACTTGATTACTTGTCCATTGCTGTTTATGATCAAGGAGCTGATACTCATCATGAATTCCTAGCTAACAGAGTAAGCACTACGCTGCAAATGATATGTTCATTTTGACAACTACTATATGCCCTATATCATCAAAGAATTGTCCAAACTCAAGCAGACCATACCTAATCGCTGATCTTTTTTCTTGTTAGACCCTAAAGATAATGATTAAGTAGATATATTGTGCATCTCCGATTACGTTTTAAACTTCATGCTAGGTTTGTAGAACTATAGTATTCATTAGCTAATGTACACCATACTTTTCTAACATGTGGAATGGTTAAAATAAATTTGTCTCTAGTGACAGTTTCATTGTTAGCTATTCAAAGACGTGCTCTGGTTAAATATCCTCTTCTCCTATACATGGTATCATGATGAACTGTTTATTATGACACTGATGTTGCAGCTTTCAGTATGGAGTCTTAATCTCTGTACTTCCAATTTCATTCATCTTGTTAATATATCATAATCTAAAGTTTTAAATACTATAGTTGGATCCTTTACTATCAGTTTAAGCTTAAGCTTTTAGTCTAATGGTAACTAAAATGATATCAAAAGTTTGAGGTTTTGAGTTCAAACCTTCTCTTCCCCCCTTTTATCTGTCATCTTGTTGCATTGAGTTTATCTGTCCATGTTGCACGAGAGAAGACGTGTTAACGTATCATAATATAATTTGACATTTTCTTATTAGCTTAAACTTTTAAGTCTGATGGAATGCAAATGTATTGTAAAATGAATATCAGGTTCTCAATGATCGATGCATGCTAACACTTAATCATATTTTCAGGAAACCCACCTTGTGGAAGGCCTGAAACTTGACAACATCCCACCTGGACTATATGATCTCCACTGCTTGCCTGTAAGGTTGGCAGGTTCTGATGGATCGCCAACAAGATGCATCCTTATCAAATAAACATCTCTCTCCCAGTAAGCGATTTCCTTTTCATTGCATAAGCTAATCTATCACCATTTCAGCAGGTTTATTATCCTCAAAGCATGTCTGATGTATTTTTCGTACAGATGGCATGAAAATTCCCTGCAACTTTTGTGGCGTATTCGTTGTCTTGTTTCTAGATTTATGGTTGCAGTTTACTGGTATGCTGATGCATATATTCGAAAACTATTGCAGAAAACAATGTTAGTCCAATCAAGTGTGGAAATAAGAAAGTAAAAATTGTTATAGTTTGCTTTGTATCATTAATTATATTTGTTTATTTTGCCATTACTTGATTTTGTTAATTTTGTCTAATTATTATTATCTTTTTATGTGTTGGGGTTTGATCATTGTTGTGTTCATTTCGTTGAAATGATATTATTTTATATGTCAGGAAAAAACTAAGGTTTCCTTCTATTGCAACCACTTATCTTTGTTATAGTAATGGAAGTTATGTGATTTTTTTTTTAAAAAAAAATCTATTTAAATTAATAAGATGTACATCTAATTTATTTATTAGGGCTTTTTATTTAGTAAAAATCTTAATTTGGTGGGTTTTGATTTTATCACGGATCATTATTTTGAGTTTTAACATCATATTATGTTTTGAACAAAAGCACCCTTTTACATAAATTGTAAAAAAAGACGCATAACTTTTAAAAAGTGCCTAGGTGCCATGAGCATGCCCCACACTTTTCAGAAAAAAGAAAGGTCGTGGTCTCGAAGCATCAAAGTCTACAATATGGATTATTTCCATTTAACCCACCTATATGAGTGAGTAATTTACATTTAAGTACCTCCATTGGGAGGACAATTGTTCATTGTGAGTTTTTTTCTCTCACCGTTAGGAGTAGAGTTTAATTGTGTTGCGTTTCAGATCATTCTTTAATGTTTTGATCTTAGAAGTCTCGATTTTTATGAAACGTACTTGTAAAAATTAAAAAAGGAATAGAGAATGAGACCAACGATGAGATTTGATGAGAAAGAAAGATAATTTTGATTGCTTTGAGAGTTCGAGGTGAAAAAAAAAAAAAAAAACTAAAAGGGATAAAAATACAAAAATAGAGGCTGAAAATGTTGAAAATATGATAAGAACTTAGCTCATGATCTTAACAATAAATTATGAGCCTAAAAATAACAATATATTTTGAGCCCGGGTTCGATATCATTAAATATTAGTTAGGAAATACATCCCAAACCAAAGAAAAATATATCGTAAATACGTAAAATTAGATCTCAAACAAAGAAATATAAATTCTAAACAAAAATAAAAAAATAAAATCCGAAGAAAGAAAAACAAAGAAAAATAGATCTTGAAAAAAAAGACAAAATAATAATAAAAGATCCTAAATAAAGAAAAATAAATAAATCCTAAATAAACTACAAACATATCATGAACGACGCTAACTTCAACCCCTTTTTCAATAGTTTCCTCACGTTTCAGTTTTGTTCAATTTCAACATTTAAATTTCTCTAATACAAATGACAAATGGATGTCATTTTATAGTTTCAAAAGCTACAAATATTGCATACAATTTTTTTTTTTTAAAACAAAAATTTCAAAACCCTTAAAAAATGTTCCCAAATTGCCGCACAATAATGACAGACAGAGAGAAGGGCATTTTTTTTTTTTTTTATTTAAATTTTTTTATCATTCGTTAAGGATATAATGAGAATTTTTAAATTTTAAGTGCTATAAAGCTCGACTGGTAATTGAGGGAAAAAACGATATGAAATGATTTGACACTTATTTATGCTTCTTTTTGCCCATTGTCACTAATTCATAATTTAAGTTTTACTAGCACCTACCATCACCCAATGTAACATTAACAGTAGAAACATTTATTTAGCTTGACAATATCTTTGGTTCAAGTTGCTACACCACATGTTGTATTTAACAGAAAAATAATAATAATAAGAGAAAATCTTCTTAGCACCTAAATGTGATTCTTGTTTTACCCTTAATAAATGTTCCAAACAAAGACTATATATATTAAATAAAAACTACTTATTTCAAATACATGACCACTTGTTTTGTATAGAGATCATGTGTTTCGAACACATACTATGACAAAATTCGCAAAAATTGACCCCAATTCAAATTATAAAACATACATGGTCTTTTTCAAACGTGAAAATCAGCTGCAATTTTGCATCCATTTCAAATATCTTTTACATTCAATTTCATCATCTACACTTCTCTAACACAAATCTACCGCAATTTTATCTAAAGATTCAATTAAAAAAAAAAATTAATCCATAATTTTAACAAAATCAAAATGGAATCAATCGATGTCATCAAACTCATTTTCTAACTTGCTTTGAAATTCGGTGTCGCAACCTCCATGGATTTTGCTTTTGGCATCTTCTTTCCCTCTTATTGAAGTTGTTGTCGCTTTGTGTTTATCGAACAATCGGATTTTCTATCTCCCTCATTTTTTTTTTCTTTTCATTCGCGTTGGTAGTGGCAGTATTTCTTTTATTTCACTTTGTATAGGGGTAATTTTATCCCAAACCTAAAATAGGTGTCATAAAAGCTCAAATTACAAGTTTAGTGATAGTCACTGAATAAAGAGTACTAGTAAAGAGACGAAATCTAGGGGAAAAAAAAAGGGAGGAGGGAGGGAATAGCAGTGCTATTTCTCCTCATTTCACTGTTTTTATATTACAAAGAGAATTGATTAGCTTTTTAACCGGGGGTAGGGTCGGTAGCCCCCAAAAATTATATAATTTCTTATATAAGTTGTCAACCTTCGAATAGTTTGAATGAAATATATGGATGATTAAAATGCACTCCTATCCTTAATTTTATATATATATACACATCCAAAATTAATGTATTTCATTTTGTTACATAGTATTGACATTTGACTTGGAGTTTCCATTTGGAAATATAAACTGAACCTACTATAGAATCGGCCGGTGCTCCAAAAAATATTGGAAGGCAAAGCTGCAAAGTCGAACACGTCGCGTAAATGGATTTGAAAGCCGGATGAACAGTTGTGGAAGAAAAGAGCTATCTGGTGATCTTCTTCACAAGCAACTTCCCTTTTAAGCTATAATCATCAACAATATTGTATTATACTATTTATGCACCCCCAATTTTGTTACCTCTAATTAAGCACTATTTTCCAAATCATAAGGAGGTGCTTTTAGATGGAGAAGGGTAACCATTGCATGGAGTGCTTCTCTCCCTTCATGGATAAGTCATCATAATGATCATGTTGAAATAGAGACTTCAGGCTGATTTATGCAAGGTTGACTTTATGAAGCGGCATGTGAAAGATGACTTGTACAAGAATATTGACTAATTACAAGTCATGAACTGGAATACTAGGCATCTGGATCCGGAATATTAGGCATCTGGATCATCTTATTTTTCATTTGGACCCTCTATAAAAGGGGCTGTTGACGATGACAACTTCACTCAGAAAACATATTAAGATCTCAACATTAAGAGACCCTTTTCAGGTTTGTTTCTCGCATTAGCTTCAATGGCTCAGTTTAAGGCACATTTTGTTGTGCCGGTTCTTCTAATAATGCTACTAGCATTGGAAGCAAAAATGCCTCCAGGAATTGCCAAGAACCCGAGCACTGCAAGCTGTACGATAAAAAAATACAAGCACTGTTATAACTTGGTGCAGGAATGCCCCGAGTTGTGCCCTGATTCTTGCACTGTGGAGTGTGCCTCTTGCAAGCCTATCTGCTCTGCAGGCTCAACTTCACTACTAGAAGACGATGATCATTCTCCATCAGGTGGTGACGACAATAACTCTCCACCAGGTGATGATGATCATGGTCATGATCACTCTCCACCAGGTGGTGATGACCATAACTCTCCAGGTGATGATGATCATGGTCATGATCATTCTCCACCACTCTCTCCCACCCCACCAACTCTAACACCTCCTACCCCTACCCCACCAACAACGCCAACGCCAACGCCAACACCATCAACTCCTTCTCCCACCCCTCCAACACCAACACCGTCACCGTCAACGCCTTCTCCAGAACCTCCTACTCCTACCCCTCCAATGCCTACTCCAACACCTCCTACTCCCTCTTGGCCTACACCTCCCACTACTCCAACTCCTCCTGCTCCGAATACACCCTCAACTCCTTCTCCAACACCATCCACTACTCCAATCCCTTCTACTGCGAATACACCATCAACTCCTTCTCCAATACCACCCACTACCCCATCAACACCATATCCTCCTCCTTCTCCTAGTCCTCCCGCGTCAGAAACCGCACCAGCCACAGCCAGATGCAGAAACAGCAACTATCCTCAGTGTTACAACATAAAGCATGTCTGCCCCAAAGCATGCCCTGGTGGATGTGAGGTTGATTGTGTCACTTGCAAACCTGTTTGCAGTAAGTCTACCATACGCTACAAATCATTTCAAAACTAAACTAATATAGCATCATGTCGTCTTTTCAAAACAGAACGATTTTATTAGTCAAACTCTTTAATCTCATATTAAAGTGATAAATTATAATTGAAATATATAGATAAATTAGTAGTTATAATTAATTCAATGGTTATTATTGATGAGTAATATTATTGGTTAGGTAAAGTAGCCAAACCCTTATAAATATGAAACCGATAGATATAAATCACATGATGTTGCTCTCTCTTTATAGTGGTTACATAGGCAAAGTCAGGCCACTAGCAAAACTGTAATCCCAAGTTCATATCTCTTCTTTCAGATGATATATACAGAGAGATATTTTATACAGTAGCACAATCCAAACTTGATGATCACAATCTTACCATTCTAAACAATCTCTTTTATTCATGACAGACTGTGATAGGCCAGGAGCAGTGTGCCAAGACCCTCGATTCATAGGTAAAGTTTGTGGTTTAATTTAAACTCTCTCTCCCTGTTATATTCTTACATATATTATATATATTATTCGATAGGATATTTAATAAATATCTGTCATTTATTATTTATTCATGTTGTACGTGACGGATTGGCTCCACGATGTCCTTTTGGGTCATATTAGTTGAGCTTCAGAAGGGTTTCGTGGGGTGTCCGGCAGGATCGCTGAATTCATTAGTAGGAATTCGGTTCGGGTGATATCAGAATATGTCTACTGTACAATTGATTTTAAACTGAGGTGGATAATAGAAGAACGAGCGTGAGGTTTACTAGTATGAAGGTTAGAGGGTAAGAGCTTTTGGATTTTCACGGGATACGACTTTTGAACAACTATTGGATAAAGCATACAGCGTCACAGGTATTGATAAAAATCATTATCGAGTTATATTAATTGCTGTTACTTAAATCATTTGTCCAAGCATGTCTATTGAGATCATTGATGATAATGATGTTGAATTATTTCTTAGCCGTGAGAATGTAGACCCTATAGTTTATATATGTGTAAAGGAGGTTGAACGTGATTCAACAAATATGAAGGACACTTGTCAATCGGAGACTTCTTATAAACCAAACCATATATTTGAATTTGACTTTGATCCCAATTTGGAAACAACGAATATGAATGACATTAAGATGTACAATACTAGTTTAACATATCAACCAAACTCAGGTGTCCATTTGGATAATAGTAAGGAAGGATTTATACCATGTGACAATGATAATACTTGTTCCGCTCTTCATTATGGATTTGAGGGTAGCTCGAGAATGGAGCATGTTCAAGAGGTTTCTTGATCACCATATAGCGGATTGTGATGAACAAGAACAATATACCTATCCTACTAGTTATGATGAAACAACATCGGGTAAATTTTCGAATTGATATGACCAGCAATTTAAGCATGTTCAAAGGTTTGTTCCGCCACTATGTGCATTGTACCGAGTTAATTCGAATGAAATTGCTCCTAGATATAATCTTATGCGTATTCAAGTCGGTGAATTGTTTGACAACAAAGAACAATTGCAATCAGAGCTAGGTAGATATGCTTTAGCAAACTGATTCCAAACAAAAGTCATGAAATTGGACACAAAAAGATATTAGATTCGGTGCATCGTTGCAGATTACAATTGGCGCTTACATGCAGTTACAAATGGAAATTCAGATTATTTTTAGATTAGAAGATTTGATAATAAACACACATGTGCTATGGAACAATGATTTTCACATAAAAAGCAAGCAAGTGCTCATGTTATAAAGGAACACATCAAGGAAAAATTTAAAGACTACCGTGTATACTAGCCTAAGAAAATTATCAGAGACATACAAAATGAGTTTAGCATCTCATGTAACTACCATAAAGAATATCGAGCTAGACATATTGCATTGGATGAGGCTCGAGAAACTCCTATTGAGTTATACATGATTTTGCCTTCATATTTATACATACTAAAGCAAGCCAATTCTGAAAGTATTACTGACCTTCAGAATGATTTTAATGATAGGTTCATATACATGTTCTTTTGCTTGAAAGCTTGCATAGACAAGTTTTTGTCTTTCATTAGATCAGTCATTGCTATTGATGCCACATTTTTAAGAAGTGCTCACAATGAAGTTTTATTTGTGGTTGTGTGTATAGATGCTAATGATCAAATTTTTCCTCTAGCCTTTGGGGTAGGTATTTTGAAACTAATGATGCATAAGAGTGGTTTCTTGCAAGGTTATGTCATGCCATTGAAGAAGTTGAGGATTTGATTATAGTTTTTAACAGAAAATTTAGCATCAACAATGGTGTAGAAAAAATGTTCCCAAATTCCTTCCATACGACCAGTGCAGTGCATTTAAAATGAAATATGGTTATAAAATGTAGAAAAAGTAAGACATTAAAAGATGTTTACTGGAAGACAGTTAAGGTGTATCAAGTGAATCAATTCACCCGTTCGATGGAACAACTAGCAAACTTGAATCCAGAAGCCGCTACATTTATCACTACAGTTGGTATTGATTGCTGGTCAATTGTATATTGTCCAAGAAGGAGGTACAAGATAATGTCAACAAATATTACAAAGTTGATGAATAATACAATTAGTGATTGTCGAGAGTTACCAATCACTGGTGTTGTTGAATTTATTAGAGGGGTTCTCTAGCGTTAGTTTTATGATCGTCGCACGAAAGCATTTAAAGTGACAACTCAGCTGACAACAGCAGTAGATGTAGCAATTGCTCTTAATGATGACTTGGCTTGGACACACACAGTTCACCCAATTAATTTTTACACATTTTTTGTTAGAGATGGAGATTTAGATGGATATGTTAATTTAACAGTAAAGACTTGCAGTTGTCAAGAATTCAACCAAAACCAATATCCATATGCGTATGCTTTAGCTTGCATTAGACTTAGAAGATTTTCATATTTAGACTACTGTTCACCTTATTACTCTTTTAGGTCTCTTGCAGTAGTATATAGTGGGGAAATAAACCCACCCAGACAACCATCCAACCAGTTAGTTTCAGAAGATGTTGCGGCTAAAGTTGTTTTCCCTTTAATCGGTCTACATCGTCTAAGAAGATAAAAAAAGAATCACATTCTATCAGTTGGGAAAGAAGTTCAAAGAAGGAGTTGCACTAATTGCAAACGTCAAGGTCATAATAATCACACTTGCACCTATTCGAAGTCTACAAGAGTACCAAACAACACTGAGAGTATAAGACAATCAAATAAAACTACACCATAAATTGAAACCATATAGCACATTTCATTTGTTTACTGTATGTTTGATACATTATTACTTTTTTGTTTATCAACATCAATAGTATCTTTTGTGGATACAAGTTTTATAAGTATAAATTTACAATTTTGAAAAATTTCCTTGGCGATTTGTTCCCTTAGCCATGAACTTTATCTTTTGCTCTAAATTCAAATGGTTGTTCAGCCCACAGACATTCCAAGTATTTAAGTGTGAAAATCCCATAGTCCGACCTATGTAATGACATATGATAAAAATAGAATGTCACAATTCATAATATCATCAATAATTGTTATTGTAAAAAAGTTGAGAAATAGAATTTATTTGTACCCTTCATCTTGTTGTGGAACATTGACCTCCAATCACTGTATTTGAAATGAGGTAGTATCAGAATAAGTGTTTGGCAATGTCCGAACCAATAATGAAGGCAACATCTTTTGAAGACATGTTGCCCAAGTAATAAGATGCTCGACAGCCATGACATCCGTCTTTGAATTATATACGTTAATCATGTGCTTCGCTAAGTATACTTTAATGGCAACCCAATGAACATTGTTAATGTTTGCAAGAAACAGTAATTGAAAACCGACATAAATACAATGTATTAGTAAGACATGCCAAAAACAAAAGAGAAGATGTAATCAAACATGAAAATTTAAATTAGATACTCACAACATTGACTTTACTTCAATTCTAACATACATAAGTCAGAGTCTTTCCATATATATAATTTAATATATCACTATCTTAATCATACATTTCATTCTTAAATTGGTTCTTACTCTTATTCAACGTTAACCACCTTCCTTGAATTTTCATCAGTATAAATTGTCAAAATGAGGTTCGCATAAGAAGTTAACGATATAAGTTTGTCCATGATTAATAATAGTTATTACTATGAAATTGTATTCCAGTAAAGCTTTATCACGACTATATCTGTTGGGATAATGAAACGTACGATGACGCATGAGATGACAATATGTCTCTATGTGCTGCATGTAGTGTACAATATTAATACACTAATTTTCCAATGGAAAGTATAAGTTATGTACAATTATAGTTAATCACTTACATCACTCTCCAGCCACTCAGTTTGGGACAATATTTTCTTAAACCATGCAGCATCAGCCGTAAGTAACCCTGTATCCAAACTTTATTAACATAAATTTAAACATCAATATATATTTGATTATTATTGATGACAAGTATAGTAACTATGCATATTCATAACTCCTATTGCAAGTGTCAGATATCCATTCATTAAGTGAACGTAAAGAATCTTGATCTTCTTGACTTTGAAGTCCAAATTCTAGCATTTTTGGTTTTTTATTATGGGATCAACATATAGGCTTATCACGAACGCTGACCGTTTGCAGTTTCAGTTCAACTTAATAATAAGCTTTGGTGGTCTTGACAGTTATATGACATCTGGCGAACCAACGGGCATAGATGGAGATGATACATCACGTACTAATAATGTAACCAAATCATGGATATTGTTATCACTTGAATTTAATATCATCACATCATTAGCAGTGACACTATCAGATTTATTATTTGCATGTAAAGGAGTTTGTTTACATGTCTGTACTCAAATAAAAGTAGTTAATATATGCACATGTAAAATAATAAATATCAAAATTAACTAAAATATAAACTAGTATACATTTTACCTTATCAGGAATATTGGAAGTATCAGACATCATAGACTTGGAAATAATAAGCTTCGTTAGTTGAATAAACCTCTTACGTATTTTATCATCTGCTTTCCTAAAATGTTCATGTTAGAAATATATAATTTCGAATAAAGTAATGCGAAAAATTAAATTGAACTTGGTAGTTGTTCAACTGGTCGATTTCGAATCACCAAAACTGGAATATGAAATTCTTCCCACAGCGTAAGAATCCTGTCTTCACTTCTTAAGAAAATAAAAAGATGTCAAAGAAAGAACACATTTTTATTTTAGAAAACCTTTTGTTTTTTTATTTGAACGTCTATTTTTCTTTTCTTGCTTTTGTAGGTACATTCTATTGTTTTTATTTTTAAAACAATTTGTAAGATATATGTAGTTTAACTTTATGTTAAACTCTTATTCATATGGCAGTTATAAGATAACTACCAATTCAAATTCAAGTGGATAACCAGTAAATAACTGCCAACAGTTATTTGGTCTTATCCAATTCTACGGGCCTTAGGCTTTGGGTCATTTCGGGTGGACCCGGTCCATGGCCCATAATAATATATATACCCAACAGTTCATTTTGTCGTGCACCGAGAGCTTTAAGTTGAATTTCAAGAATATCCTCTACTTTCTTGAAATATTTATCTTGTCGTACACTGAAAGCTTTAAGCTGAGCTTCAAGAATATCCAACCTCTCATTTGAATACTTTTTGTTCTTTCGACTGTATTATTTTTTTGTCTTCTTACAAGAACCCTTTTTTGTCTTATAACTCCCTTCGAAATGAGTATTATCATTTCGATGGACATTATCTCTACCTTCTTAAACATCATCATCACCATTACCATTATACATGTCATTATCATTTATGTATTCATCCTGAACATCATCATCAAAACTACCATCATCATCAAAACATCCATTAGGACTCCAAACTTGACATCATTCAAAACAATCCAAGAATTCAAATTCTTCCAATACGGCTTCTTTGCTTCATTATTAGAATTTTTTTGTAAAATGAACAATTTACATGTGTAAGACTTAGGAAGTTGACAATTGTTAAAATTAAATGTCATAAATTAGTTAATACTTACGTCAATTTTATCAAATAAATTTTTCTATAAAGAATTATAACCGGGGATCCCTGTGCATATCCAATTAAGAATTTGAGGGGTAGAATTGTTGACCCTTGTTGCATGTCCAAACGTTGACCACATTGGTATTGATTCAATTGCCCACACATGAAGAAAGAAACAAATAACAAATATTAATATATAGAAAAGTAACAAGATTCAAGGATTTAGTATACTTCAAAAATTGTAACATACTATATTAATCTAAAAGGCTGTCACAAAGCCATATAAATTTACTTTACTCGCTTTGTCTTTTCCTTTCACTGAAGAATCAAACATATAATTCAAATAACTAGATAGATACTTATATGATTTATGATGTATGTATGACCCTTAAGAAAACTTATTGAAAGCATCTACGTTATCCACCAATTGCAAAACCTAGTACTGAATGACATTACGTTTATCAGTTCCACATAAAGTCATTTTAAAAAAAAAAAACCATTAAAGCTAACTTCACTATATCCATGTCGCTGATATTTTGATTAGCCTAAAGCCTCATTTTAAACCAATTAATCATCATTACAACTGATACTTTATTCATACTAAAGTACTTCTATCGTAGTATCTGATTATTCAGATGAGATTCTTTTATTTTAAACTTGGAATCATCTCTAAACCGAAGTCCAGTTACCAAACAAAACTCTACGGACTATACTTTATCAAATCATTTCCAACATGAAATCACATAGTATCTGTTAATTGGTTTTCATGCTGAATATATCACTCCCTCAAAAGAATATAGTGATAAAAGTTCTTAAAAAACACCATTTCGTTAACTATAAAGAAAATGACCAAAATAAGTGTCCTTAAAAAGTTCAAGCTGATTAGCAGTAAGAGAAGATTTGATCAATTGTATGTTTTCCCAATTACTGTAGCTACTAACTCGCCTTGATTCTCGAGGTGTTTTCTTTATTTTTAGTAATTTATTAAACTGTATTTTAGCCATTTACACCTACTAAAGAAAAAAAAAAAACACAAAAAATACATGATGGTTAGGGAAATTAAAACATCACTTAAGATTCCACAAGGGAGATTATTCAAGCCAAATGATAGGTGAAAATTTTTTTTATTAAAAACTTGATACAAATATGAGTTCCCAAGTGGAACAATAACAAACCAAGTAAAATATTCTTTTATATTTAAGGTTTAAATATTGGTACCTTAAATAATGGACTTGGGTTCAAAACAAGTAAAATAAAGGTTCAAAACAAGTAAATTATTTAAGGTTCTACTTTACAATTTTGATGTAAGATACTAATCATTTTGACTATTCTCTTATGATACAAGCAATGATAGACATTATAGAGTACGTAGATAACCGAAGTAAATTGAGATTTTCGGTTTGAAGAACCATGTCTCCTATCTAAAATCATTTTCCCAATAAATTTCTTCACTAGTCTTTATGTTACAATTTCAAGTATAATGTGTTTTCTTTAGAGTCTCCAAATCTTTAGTTGCTTTAAACTTTCCATCTTATTACAATTTGTTTTCTCTAATATTAACATTTTCTTATTTCAATGTCACTACTCTTGATACAATACCTAATAGATATCATAGTTTTAAGTATCTTCTACTCCATATCAATCATAAAATTAAAACATCATTAGACACAACATTTTCTTATTTCAATCTCACTAATGTTCTTTGAACTTATAGTATTTTGAAATGGATAGATAGTCTACTTTATTACTAACACTTTTCTTCGTTTCATCAAAACACAAAAAATAAGTGAAAATAGTTCTCACAAACATTTTCACAAACACTTTCTATGCATAAACACTAGTATTCATAACTCACTAAGACCCCAACTCATCTTCGCTCTTAGACGAAATCTACCCACTTTTTGACACATTTTTGCTCTTAAACAACACCCTAAATCATTAAATTCGAGACCCCATCAATGATAACAACAAATTAACAATAGCTCCAACCAAACACACAAACATGACAATGAGAAAAAGAAAAAGATAGGGATAGTAAAGAACCAACCTCAAAATTGTTGGTCAATAATTAAAAGAAGAAGATAGATTCAAACACTCATCTTGGTTTCATTGAAACACAAAAAAGGAGTGAAAATAATTCGCACAAACATTTTTACAAACACTTTCTATACATAAACACTAGTATCCATAACCCATCAAAACCCTAACTCATCTTCTTTTCGACACATCTTTGCTCTTAAACAACACCCTAAATCATCAAATTCAAGAACCTCTTAACAACAACAACAATTTAACAATAGTTTCAACCAAACACACAAACCATGATAAGGGCAAAAAGAAAAAGATATAGATAGCAAATTAACCAACCTCAAAATTGTTGTTCAAGAATCAGAAGAAGAAGATATATTCAAACACTCTTATTGGTTTCGTCAAAACACGAAAAAAGAGTGAAAATAGTTCTTATAAACATTTTTACAAACACTTTCTATGTATAAACACTAGTATTCATAACTCACCAAAATCCCAACTCAACTTCTTTTGTACACTTCTTTGCTCTTAAACAACAACCCAAATCATCAAATTCAAGACCCCATCAACAACAACAACAACTTAACAATAGCTCCAACCAAACACACAAACCATGACAATGGCAAAAAGAAAAAGATAGAGTTAGAAAAGAACCAACCTCAAAATTGTTGCTCAAGAATTAAAAGGAGAAGATATGTAGGAGCTTTGAAGGAGGAGACTTTAGAGGATGTGTCGAAAATGAAGACGATGTTGACAATGAAGTTTTGTCGCGGTTTGAGTTTGGAGGAGTTGATAATAGCAACAACGTCGTCGTTTTCGCGGTTCTAGCTTAGAGGAGTTGACGCCGCCGTTGTCGATGAAGATGATGACATCACTATTTAGGTTGGTGTTGTGTGTATCGGGTTGGTGGTGTTTGGGATCGGGCTGTTCTGGTTCATGGCAAAATGAATGAAAGGGGCTAATACAATTCAAGGACATTTTAATAATTTAGGGGTAGTTTTGCAATTTATTTGTTGTTAAAGTATTTATGTAATTCCGGGTAGTTTTAGGGTGATTTTGGTAAATTCCCCAATTAATATTAAAAGGGTATAAAAATCAAATTATTAATTTTCAGATTTTTTTTTTTTAAAGAAAGTTTTTAGATAATTTTAACTTTTAAAAATAAATAAGAAAAAAAATGTGAGTATTTTGCATGATGCATGGAGAAAATACATGAAGCATCAGATGCATGATAGTTTCTTTCCAATGTAAGCCAAGCATAATTGAAACACTCGAATATATGCCGTAGAAAGATTTGGGTGGGTGATAATTGTAATACTTGAGAAAAAAATAGTTTGGTTTGGTATTGACTTTCAACTTGGACTAAATCGACATTTGCATGAGACAAGTTAAAGATATAAAAATTCTAAAGAGACAATTGAAAATCCACAAATTTATTATACTTTGTTAGTGGCGGTTTTAAAAAGAATGATTCTCTGCCTAAACTATGTCAATTATTAATTAAAAATAAAAGTATTGTGGGCATCTAGTAATTATATCCGATCCGTCAATTGTTAATTAAAAAAAAAAAAGTACTGTGGTCATCTAGTAATTATATCCGATCCACAACAAATTAAAGATATAAAAATTCTAAAGAGACACATGAAAAACCACAAATTTATTATACTTTGTTCGTGGCGGTTTTAAAGAGAATGATTCTCTACTTAAACTATGTCAATTATTAATTAAAAATAAAAATATTGTCTATTAAAATACAAGTAGTCATCTAGCAATTATATCAACAATAAAGATGTGTCAATTATTAATTAAAAATAAAAATATTGTCTATTAAAATACAAGTAGTCATCTAGTAATTCTATCAACAATAAAGATGTGTTTGATATGATTTTTCAAGTAGAGCTCCTACAGATAAATCTTTTGGAATAGAGATTTTAATAGAGCAATGTCAACTTAAAAATAAAAATAAATTATATAAACAGTGATTGAGCCACCCATGAAGTGTCGCCCTACACCCAGTTTCTCTAGACTCCCATTACAAAAATCCTTGACTCACCATTTTCTTCCTATACCTCTTTTAATTCCAAAAATAACCCCATTTATTTTATTTTATTTTTATATCGATTAACCATTCATCCCTTTCTTTCACGTCAGTAATTGAATATACAAGGTCCACCCGCAAATTCAAAAAGATAACTTTCCTTTAGAACTGATTTGAATCTTCAGTTTGCCCTCTTTACTTTGGATTTTTATCAGATTTTCAGATCAAAGTATGCTTTTTAATTTGGATTCCATTTGATGTTAAAAAATGTAAAACTTAAAATTCCATCAATGACCTTGGCTTTCTCACATTTGCTTTTGCGACGTGTAAGGCAAAATTTTTTTGCTTTTAGCACTGAAGGGAAGAGTAAAGTATTATTATCATAATTATTTTGGAAAAATAGTAGAGGGAAGTAATTATTGATGAAGAAGAAATGTGCTTATATTAGTTGGGTATAGAAGTAATTTTATTATAAGTTACTTTGGTAATAAAAATGCTTCTTGGAAATTGGGTGTGAAAATTTATGATGCCACCTTGATTGATTTCAGGGTAGCGATATTTCCACCCTTAAAAAACGGTATGTACGTCTCTTTTGTTTACATATTCAATAAAAAATTTTAAAATTTTTCTAATTTATTTTTAAACCATACTTGATACCAAGACTACAATTTTTTCTTAATTTTATTGTATATATTTTTATAAATATACTCCATCAATATCTATTTTATAATTTATTTAATTTTAAATATTAAGATTGTTTCGGTACTAACTTTTGTAGATACTAAAGGGAAAAATTATTTTTCAAATAAATCAGAGGAGAGATAATGTTCGTTAATTTTTGATAAATGATTAAAGTCAATTTTTGATGATAAACCTTTCTAATTTTTTATGATTACAACCATGAGTTTTTTTTATTCATGAACTTTTTTTTATTCTTTCAAACCCTAATTTTTTATTTATATCATAAGACTTAAATGAATAATTACCAACTAATTTTAGTTAAATTAGGATTGTATGAATGATTGGAGACTTATATGAATGATCGAAATTAGAGTTTGATGATGAACCCTTTTTTAATTTTTATGATTAAAGTTACAAACCCATTTTACTCTTTCAAAATCTTAATTTTTTTATATATATCATAAGATTTGTATGAATAATTACTAACTAATTTTATAGAACCTTAAATAACATTTTTTTGATGATGAATTAAGAGCATTGATTTAGATTTGTAATTTGGATGATTTGAAACACATACTTTTGTTTGTTTGTTGATATGATGAAGAAATTGAAAGAAAAGAATAACCTTTTTGTTTGGTTTTTGAGAAAATCTGATAAGAGAATGAGAAATGCTGATATGATAACTGAATGTTTGATGATATTTTTTATGATTAAATTAGAATTGCATGAAGGATTAAAGACTTTTCAATTTTTTATGAAGAAATATTAGAGTTTGAGAGAGTAACAAAAGTAAGAGAATGGAAAATGCTGATATAGTGACAAAATGTTTGATAATATTTTTGATGATTAAATTAGAATTACATGGATGATTGAAAGATTTTTCAATTTTTCATAGATAAAAATTAGGATTTGAGAGAGTAACAAAAAGAAAAGAATGAAAAATACTGATGTGATGAATGAATATTTGACAATATTTTGATGATGAAATTAGGATTGTGTAAATAATTTGGATATTTTCAATTTTTGATTGAGAAAAATTAGGATTTAAGAGAGCAATAAAGAGAAAATTAGGGTTTGAAAGAGTAAATAAAATTTATAATATAAAAAAATTAACTAATAATTGATATATGTACTTATAAAATATTTTTTTAATAATTTTACTCAAAAATAATATTATATATTTAAAAATATATATATTAACTTAGGGTGTATCTATAGTTTTTGAGGGGTAAAAATATCATCACTCTTAATTTTATCGGTCCAGGTAAACTTAAGAATTAAAAATAAAGTCAAAAGTCTTTCAATCCAGACTACAGCCCAGCCCACAGTAAAAAATTAAAAAAAAAAAAACTGAAAATTACACTATATATCTGTGGGCTACTACTTTGTCGGATCCGAGTGTGGGACCAAGGAATCAAAGTTCACGTTCTAATCCAATAAAAAAAAAAAACAAATAAGAAAAATAAGAAGATTTATTGGGAGAAAATCTTTGTCGAGTCTGAGTGTGAGACAGTTCACGTTCTAATCCAACAAAGAAGAAAAATAAAATGATTTTATGTTGTTACTTCAAAGATAAAAAAAAAAAAAAAATTTTCTGAGGAAAATTTTTTTCATGAACTATTTTATTGTTGACGTGTAAGACGGATCAATGGAATGACACAATTTCTTTTGTTTTATCTCTTTGTTTCTCTTTTTTCTCTCTTTATCCGTCCACCGTATCAACATTGAAACATCCCTCATTGGTTGTCCTGTGCGTCAGCAAACATGGAGTATGCGTAGTGTATTGTCAAATTAGCCAATGAATTACCACGGTGACACGTAGCTGACAACTCAGTTTCAAATAATGAAAAGTAAACCACGCTTGTGAAGTGGAGATAAAAGGAATAGTCTGCCCAAGTCCTCTGCACTGAAATATCAGAAGAATTGTTTTGTTGTTGTTCAGTCAAAATGGAGGGATTAAAAATGGAGCAGAGACATGGAAAATCAAGAGTGAGAGTTGCCAGGGTCTGGAGAACCAAAGAAGGCCGCCACTTTATGGTGGAGTGGAATGTCAGCATCAGCCTTCTCTCTGATTGCATCAACGCCTATGTCAAAGACGACAACTCCGATATCGTCGCCACCGACACCATGAAGAACACTGTACTCTCTCTCTCTCTCTCTCTTCGCTTTTTCGTTATTTTTGTAAAAAAATGATTGATTTGATGGTGATATTGATACTTGTTATGATTGAAGGTATATGCCAAAGCAAAACAATGCTCGGAGCGTATTTCGGTGGAGGACTTCGCAATCCTACTTGCCAAGCACTTCATCTCTTATTATCGCCAGGTTCCTATTACTCATCGCCACATCATCATCACTATTGAAATTTCTCATCATTGTAGATTATTCATTTGTAGGTTACGGGGGCTATTGTGAGCATAGTCGAAAAGCCTTGGGAGCGCGTGCATATGGATGGACAACCCCATGAACATGGTTAGTACTTTTAATCATCTGTGGTTTAGAGAAAATCTTTCGTGGACCGTCTCGCTGATGCAATGAGACGAATTAATCGGAATGGTAAGAGAAAATGAAAAGGCCCAGTGGAAAATATAAGAGAAAATTAAATGATACTGTTCTATTGATCCGTCTCACCGCGCATCAGTGTCTCATGAAAGATATTTTCGTGCGGTGTAACAGGATAATGATCCTCGTTTATGGCACAATTTTTATGCAATGCTTTACCATTTCCTTAAGAGACTTTAACTAGGCAAAAGGGGAGAAGAGAGTGAGACTTATAATTCTTATTGAGTTTATTATTATTGGTTTTGGTATCTAAGAAATAGAGCTTGGAACTTGTATTATATTTATATTATTTTCTCTGTTGAAAGGCTTTAAACTTGGATCTGAGAGGCATACTACTGAGGTTATAGTACAGAAATCTGGGACTTTGCAGATGACCTCTGGTGTTGAAGGATTGGCTGTGTTGAAGACAACCAAGGTAAACTTATTTCTCTTTAACGAATGACCTGAACCATCTCTGTAATTGATTGAATACTGAAGACTGCTGCTGTTTGTTTTAGTTCTTCGATGTCTGTTTTATGGTAGGAACTGCCTCTTAGCATTAGGTACTATTATATTTTTCTTGGTCAGGTGGAGTTTGAAATGAGAATATGACAATAATTAGTGAAGTTATGGAAGCCATTTTATGGTTGTGATTTGTGAACAGTACCTTGAGAAATTCTGGACAAGGAAGTGCAAAAATAGTTAAAGATCTGAACATTAGTCCTGAAGGATCTTACATATGCATCTAAAGCATCTTGGTATCACTCCCTGGGTTAGGTTAGCATTATAGAATCCTAAAGAGAGCTTAAAGACTGTTATGCATTAAATAAGATTGGTCTTCTTTGAGATTAAAGGCATTGAATCGCTAAATAGATGGATTTTTTTTTTATATAACCCTACAAGAACTTGGCCCCTTAAATAATGAACTAAAATACATTTTAAGCAGGAAAAGCCTTATCAATTACTTGTACAAAGTATTGCTGAGGAAACATATCTCTCTCTTTTTCCTGCCGGGCACCCAGCACTAGTAACAGATCCATTACTTCATATTTTCTAGAGCTAAACAACCAATCAATAAATAATAGCTATTGGTTGTGTTACTTTTGAAGCTAGATTCTTTTTTGCATAAACATAATGCGCAAATGTAATTGAGTTGTGAAGCAAAATAAAGAATTTTATGGATGCATGGAAGGATGAGAGAAATAGGCCACGACTGCCATTAACACCAGAACAAAAAATGAGAATAAGACTAGCAATGTGCTGCTACAAATACTGCTCCGGAAAATCTGCAACTTAACAAATTACTCTATGTCCTAAAATTAAAGAAAACTAAAGGAACAACAAATTATCAAATTTCTAATCAATAAAACATGTAAAAAGAGACTACATAATTAAGGAAATATCGGTAACCTCTTCTAACTTTTGGGCTGAACATAAGAGACCTAAGTTTGTTTTTCTTAATAAAATTTGATTAACCTAACAGAGGTGTTTGATGCATTTTATGAGAGACTTCTGACAAATTTCCAAAATTTAACATGTATATAAACAAAATGCAGTAGAGGTCTGGTTTTGTTATCCCTAATGAGTAATAACTTTCCAAATCTAGAATAATTGCATTTTGGATCCTTCTTATTCCTACCATTATTCTTGAACTCTGATATGTAAGCTTGCTTTTTCTTTAGTCTGGCCAGGCTTACATCAGATGTGTTCTTCAAAACTTTTGGTGCTTGAATAGGATAAGAAACTCTCTTTCAGATTGTAGTACTCATATTTGGTAAATTTAATCATTTGACTACAATATTTTCTCAAGATTTTCAGTTTTTTTTTTTTTAAAAACTAATTTGAAAATTGATTCTGCATATAATAGACGCATCTTATTCATAGCATAACTCATTGTTGCTTCCTCCTTTGTGGCATGTTAGATCTAGTAACTGATACACTCTCATTTAAAGAGCGGTCTGTTTCACCCACCATGTACTGAATATGAATTACAACTGAGTTTTTTCATCTAACTATATTTAGCTTATAATTTTGAACGCAATTTTTCTGGTAGAGAGAAGTGAATGAGTAGGAGACCTTTATCTTCTGGCAAACATTTCCAGTCAAGCTTGGTATTTGGGAGTAGCCAACTGAATAATGCCTGATCAGAAGTTCCTCTCTTGAAATGTTGACAACCTTTTTCATTAAAGATTCTTAGAGCTATGTAGAATATATTTCTGTTATATGGCTCAGAGGAATTTTCTGGATATTTTGTTGTTTAACAGTGTCTTCTACTTGAAATATGATATGCTATAAGTACTAAAATACTCCACTTCTCCACACAGACTGTTTTATTGCTGATTATTTCTATGTCAGGATATTGATGCAATCATTGCAACATTTCAAGCCCAGTAGGAGCATTTAGTTGAAGCAATCATTGCAACTGCTTTTTAATAACAGTTTGGATAGAATTTAAGTTATAATTTTTATCAGTTTTTTATTAATTGTACTAGCAAGGGTTGTTTTGTGTCTTTCAATCAGTTATAAAGCATTTCTCATATGCTTCCCATCCCTTGCCTAATATCACTGAAGTTGTGATTTCTGTTAATTTGTATATTAATTACTTATTTCTCTTTTTTTTCCCCTTTTTGGTTAAATAATTTGGCATGCTTGAATGAAAGACCTAGGGAAAAAGAGAAAGGAAAGATGTACTTTCCAAAGTATATTACAAAATGAATTTTGTTTCTTAGAACTCTATGAAATTTGTTGATGTAACTTACTTCTATTGTTCATGGGCTTGTTGCTGACCTTGAAGTCTATTTATGAACAGTCAGGATTTGAAGGGTTTATTAGGGACAAATATACTGCTTTGCCCGACACTCGAGAGAGAATTCTGGCCACAGAGGTCACTGGGTCATGGAGGTACTTCACACACACACACACACACACACACACACATATATATATATAAACTCTGTTAGGAAACAGAAACTAAGATGTACTTTAAGGATGACGTTTTTCTCATGCATTTGGGTTTGTTTAAACGTTGGTGTGACTTGTGAGTAATATTGAATTCTTGCTCCGTTTTCCTAGTTTTCTTGAGTTCGGAGGTTTCAGAGGCATGCTTCTGAGATGATTGTTGATGCAGGTATTCATATGAATCTATCCATAGCATCCCTCAGAAGCCACTTTACTTCACTGAGAGGTACCTGGATGTGAAAAAAGCTTTAATGGATACTTTCTTTGGTAGCCCGAAAGAGGGAGTATACAGCCCATCTGTTCAAAGCACTCTTTATCAGATGGCAAAGGCTGTCCTTAGCAGGTCTCTTACTCTCTTGCCCACACACACAAATACCTTTTAGCTGCTTGGCCCAAAGTTTTGGTTTTCGTATGTGGCAATATTTTGAGTTTGATTCTTTATTTATTTTTATTTTTTAAATTTTGTAATGTTCGTTTTTGGTTTCAGGTTTCATGACATCTCATCTGTTAAACTTCAGATGCCAAATCTCCATTTCTTGCCTGTCAATTTATCTACCAAGGACAATGTTATTGTGAAGGTAGGACTCTTTTAACAGCTTTGCTACCAGAGTCATTTCTTTTTGGGCTGTAGTGGCTGGATGGGAGCCACCAGTTGGATGGGTTTTGAAGCCATTTAAGTTGCATGCAGTGATAGATGTGACTTTTGTCAATTTCTTTTTCTAGGTGTTTTGTGGCTGTTGTTGAAAACTATTCTATTCAAGCGCATCTGAAGATTTAACATAATACTTTGAAATGTTATCATTCAGTGGCGTCTTTAGATCTTGAAAGTTATAATTTGGCCTCGAAAGATCACAGCAGTTTAACAACCCACACTGTGTCAGTCATTATTAATATTCTGAGACTAGGGGGAAACATATATGCTATGTGACTTTTTTTTTTTTTTTTTTTAACTAACTGTCTGATGGCAATGATTGTGGTGAATTGTGCAGTTTGAGGACGATGTATATTTACCAACAGATGAACCACATGGATCAATTGAAGCAAGCCTGAGCCGCTTCTGGTCGAAGATGTAAAAGTTTTGTTAGTGTCAAATGCATTGTGGCCTAATCATATATCATGGCTGTATGTTAAATAAAAAGAAAAGGACTGATATATGATTGGGGTATCTCAAACTAAAAAAAAAAAAACAAAAAAAGTACTGATATATTATGGCTGTATGTCAAATAAAATAAACTGTACTGATAAAGTCTATAACGTTTAAAGGTAATCTAAAGTCTAAAAAATGTGCCAATCCACAGGCTTATCTTCTTTTATAAACCAGGTTGTAACTTTTTCGGAGTGAGTTATTTTCAGATGGTCAAAGTCAAGAAACATGCCTCAAATGTTTGAAGCTGTGGTATTTTTATTTCCCTCAAAATATTAGAATTAGCATAAAATTGAGGGTGGTTATTATTTTTGCCCTTATGTTTTGATTGTTTTTGTCCAAAAACATTGTTGTGAGGTCCAAAATATCACTTTCTTATTTTAAAATGAGAAACTAAAAGAAGATTCGTCTCTGGCCATCTCTTTGCAGATGAAGTTCCTCACCGGCATTAACACTTCATCTTTGATGACTCTTGTTCTTCTTTTTTTTCTTCTTCCTTTTCATCTTACTTTTCTCCTTCTTTCTATTTCTTTGTTATTCTTCTTTCTCTTCCTTTTTTGTTTTTCTTCTTCCTTATTCGATGAGGAATCTGCTTCTATTCTTAAAAATGAATTTGTAGATTGGAAGAATATCCACATCAGTAGACCCAATGCGACTCATCAGTCATCTCACATAAGTTATGTTAAGTTATACCAATATGACTCATGTGAGATGTGTCACATTAGGTTGTGTCAGCATGATTAATGTGAGATGAGTTACGTTAGGTTATTCTCTTGTAACTCATGTAACATGAGCAGTACTAGGTTATACTAACATGATTTATCCTATTGTTATTCGTATTCGGATATGTCAATTTGCATATTCTGCAAATTCAATTTTCGGCAATGAGTGATCATCTCCTTAAAAAGAAGACTAAGAAGAAAGAATAAGAAAGTAGGAGAAAATAAAAGAGAAGAGGAAGAAGTACAAAGAGGAGGAGGAGGAAGAAAGTGAAGGATGAAAAAGATGATAATGAAGTAGTATGACTGAGGATAGGGAAATGGTTAGAAATTGAGAAATCTAATGGAGTTTGTGGCTGGAGATCGAGAAGTTTAGTGGAATTTAA
The DNA here is from genome assembly GCA_022984855.1 of Dimocarpus longan. Taxonomy (NCBI): domain Eukaryota; kingdom Viridiplantae; phylum Streptophyta; class Magnoliopsida; order Sapindales; family Sapindaceae; genus Dimocarpus; species Dimocarpus longan. Next base: position 19,984,456 of record CM041015.1, on the reverse strand, counting down.
GGACGACATGAATTTACCAACAAATGAGCCGTATGGATCAATTGAAGCAAGCCTGAGTAGCTTTTGGTCGAAGATGTAAAAGTTTTATTAGTGTCAAATGCTTTGTGGCCAAATTACATACAACTATATATGTACTCCAGTCTTTCTCTGGTATATACATCGGTGCATGTTAGATAAAAAGAAAAGTATATATCATGGGTGTATGTCAAATTAAAAAAAAAAAATGTTGATAAATTCTATAATGTTTAAAGGTCATCTAAAGTCTAAAACAGTGCCAATCCACATGCTAATACTAAAGGTAGTCTAAAGTCTAAAAAATTACAAAAATATATATATTTTTTGCGTAAATGGCTTTTTCATTTTTTTGTGCAAATTTGAGATTAGCTTAGGGGTACTTTTGCCATGTGAAGGGTAAAAACAATAAACCATTAAAGAATTGCAAATATAATGAGACCTATGACTATAGGGTAGTTTTGTAGTTATCCCTAAAATTTACTTTTATTTATTTAACTTTTTTTTTTATATATATATAAATTTATTTTTTTAGCTTTAGGGTGCCATATTGCACACATCCTCTCATAATAAAACAGTGAATATTTTCCCATCATCTTAGTGGCAGACTTTTTTTAACCTAATTGGTTTCAAATTCTGTGCCATAGTTGCAGTGGCTTGTCTTGCTAGGTTTAGGAGTCGTTGCTATGTTTTCATTCATAAAAATGACTTGTACATCCAATTTGTCCTGTCAAACTCTTAACCAATTAGTGTCAAATTCTGGGCCACGGTTATAATGGTTTATCTTATTAGGTTTAAAATAGAGTGTCATTTTTTTTTGTTGGACAAATAGATTGCCATATTTCTATTCATAATAATAATTTGTATATCAAATTTGATCAATATACCCTCCATTGTATTTTAAAAACATTAAATTTACTATAAAAATCAACAAATACCAAAACTCCATAGACCCAATGGTGGTTTGATTTCAAAAAAATAAATAAATAAATAAATAAAAGTTGCCATATATAATTGATAAAAATGATTAATCCACCTAATTTGATTAGTATGCCCACCCTTACATTCCAAAAATACTATATTTATAAAATACCAAAACTGACCTTAATAATATTAAAAAAATAAAAAATAAAAAATAAACTGACCTTAATAGAGTACTATGCGATGAAAGAAGATAGAAGGTGGCTTGTATGATTCTTCAATCCTCAACTCCAGGCGCTTATTTTCTGGTATTACCTTTTCTCTTTATCCTTGTGTTGTTCATAGTTTTATCCTGTTTTTGAAACTATAATTAAAAAGTTAATTATCAGAACTATAGATTTGATTGAAAGTCTCTCAGTCTATTATCATGATTGCCCCTGAAAACCAACATCAAGAACCCAATAATCCACTTGAATCTTCCAATCAATTTCACTCCTTTACCTCAAAGTTGAAACCTTTAATCTTCTATTCATCATCCATTCTAATTCTCTTACTAGCACTTTCCTTCAGTTTCCCCAATTCAAACTACTATAAACTCCAACACCTGAAATCAACCCTCACTTTACACCCCACTTTTTTTCAATCAATTTTAGGGTTTTTTCAACCCCAACAAACCCAGATGTGGATTACCACTTCTAAGCCATCCCATTGTGTTCTGTGGATGGCTCCCTTTCTTTCAGGTGGTGGGTATAGCTCAGAATCTTGGTCCTATATTTTAGCCCTTAGTAAACATGTAAAAAACCCTAGATTTAGATTGGCTATTGAACAACATGGTGATCTAGAGTCTTTAGTATTTTGGGATGGCCTGCCTCGTGATATGAAGAACTTGGCTTTTGAGCTTCATAAAACGCAATGTAGAGCCAATGAAACTATAGTTATTTGCCATAGTGAGCCTGGTGCTTGGTACCCACCATTGTTTGAAACGCTCCCTTGTCCACCAACCGGTTATCGTGATTTTAGGTCGGTCGTTGGGAGAACCATGTTTGAGACAGATAGGGTGAATCCTGAACATGTAAAGCGGTGTAATCAGATGGATTTTGTTTGGGTTCCTACGGAATTTCATGTGTCCACATTTGTAGAAAGTGGGGTTGATCCAGCTAAGGTTGTGAAGATTGTTCAGTCTGTTGATGTTAAGTTCTTTGATCCCCACAAGTATGAGCCATTAGATATTGCCACAGTAGGAAATTCTGTTTTAGGAGGAAAAAACCCGAATTTGAGTTCTAAAGAGTTTGTGTTCTTGAGTATATTTAAGTGGGAGTATAGAAAGGGATGGGATGTGTTGTTGAAAGCATACTTGAAAGAATTTTCTAAGGCCGATGGGGTTGCTCTTTATTTGCTGACGAATCCTTATCATTCTGATGGAGATTTTGGTAACAAGATAGTGAACTTTGTGATAGATTCTGAAATAGAGAAACCAGTTGATGGTTGGGCACCAATATTTGTGATTGATACACACATTGCTCAAATTGATTTGCCTCGGATTTATAAGGCAGCTGATGCATTTGTCCTTCCATCGAGGGGAGAAGGGTGGGGTAGGCCTCTTGTGGAAGCTATGGCAATGTCTTTGCCAGTCATTGCAACGAACTGGTCTGGGCCAACTGAGTATATCACAGAAGAGAATAGTTATCCATTGCAAGTGGATAGAATGAGTGAAGTGATGGAAGGACCTTTTAAAGGGCATTTTTGGGCTGAACCATCTGTTGATAAGCTGCAAGCTCTAATGAGGGGGGTGATGACTAATATTGATGAAGCCAGGGCCAAAGGAAAGAAAGCGAGAGAGGACATGATCAGAAGGTTTTCTCCTGAGATAGTAGCAGAGATTGTTGCAGATCATATAAATAATGTCCTTGACAAGGAAATTTAAGAGTTCTGATATAGTGCGCATATTTTTGTTTTCGTTGATTGAACTTGGGTTGTGTTGCAATGGATACTACCAAGTTTGAAGCTCATCAGCTGCTCATATATAGGTTTGTAGAGTTGCTTTTAACTTGAGGAGCCAGTGCCAAGCTGCTGCTAATAAGAAATGTGATTTGTCTTATATATTGACTGATGAGTGTGGCGCTGACCTAGCTCCGAGAGGCATGTTCTATTGGGAGGGTAGATCTTATGCTCATGGTCCAAAAGCCCTGCAACTCTGCAATGATTAAAATTGTATCTACTGACCACATTATTTTCTTAAAAAATTATAATTTACCATTGAGTGCCATTTTAAAAGTGACAAACAGTTGTGTAACTACAACCACATCTTTTTTTCTGAACATATATTCACCTTCCACAGATCCTCTCTTTTTGTTTAAACCTTAATTTTTCCACTGTATAATAATATAAATAAATTTAAAGTTAGTTTTATGTACAATTTTAATTTCAAAGTATGGAAAAATGAATCAAAATTACGGGATGGAGGCGGTGGTGGAAAAGTAAGTTTGAATTATACCTTGTTTTTTCTATTTGTTTTGTGTTAAATTTTATGCAGCCAGTTCTATTGATTCACTTGATATGTGTGTTTATGTGTATTATCTAAATTTGAAACCTCAACTTCTTTGGTTTAGTTGAGAGGTTTGGTTATGAGGAGGATGTAACTGCAACCACTGAGATATAGTTATGTAACAGGCCAATTCTCACTCTAGCACGATGCTAATTTACTTCTCCAAGAAATCCGAAACCTGTTCCTGAGCTTTCTTATTGTTTTGCATGTTTATTGGCTTTAAAAGTTCTCTAGAGCACTAGTTCATTTTAAGGGACTTTGGAGTTTGGGCATGTTACATGTCCAAGAGAATGTATAACAACAAGAGCAGCAGCTGCACCCATAATGAGGAAGAGCTCTCTGTATGATATACCCAACACTATTTCTTTTTAAGACCTCTCTCATTCTTTCTTTTTTATTTTTTATTTTATTTAAAAACTGGATACATTAACAAGAAGGCCATCCAGGGAAGATAAAAGTCATACATACATGTTCCCACACAATCTCCTGAAGAGAGGGGAAAGCAAGAACAGGAAGTTTACGTGTCCTCTCTCATTCTACTTGATGCATAATAATAATATCTACAATTCAATTCAGATTTCTTATTATTTTTTTTACTTTTTCCAAATTCACTGAAAATATCTCTTGACGATCTTCTAAATTTCGTAATTTATACTTTTATCAACACTGATTGTATTGCTTGGTAAAATTAATAAAAAATATCCCTTGAATAATTTCGAATACTGTTTCACAGTGGAAAAAAAAGAATATTGTTTGACGGGCCGATTGCACCAGTATTGAGTACCTCACACCCATGATGAGATTGATTTTCACATGATTTTCAACACAACCTTCTCAAGTTCAACCACAACATCAATCAGAAAAACCATTGCAATATAGACTTGAGCTTATGATGTGAAATCATTTTTACAACTTGTGCATGTCTTTGTGGTGGTTCTTTAAAAGATTAATAACTGAAAACAGATTCTAGATGTGTTCACAATTGTGTGTTTATGGTTGGGGAAGCGAAGCTGAAGCTCTGAAGAGTACTCCTGAAATTAAATCAGTTATGGAAGTAAATGACCTCCTTAAATTGAACCTGGAGATATTACCCTCCCAAGCTAAAAGGGGCTGGAAGTGCACTTGAGGACGATGTCTTTTTTATCATAAGACCAAATGCATTATCCTTAAGAATCCTATATAACAGAGTACTGCCCAAACGAGCCAATCACAACACTCTGTTCAACACCTTAAACACTAATCTTCATATCAACTCCTTCGGCAACAACAGCACGACAAAACAAGGACCAGTAATCAGCAATCGTTTACTTACATTTATCAAATAGCTTTCAGTAGATAAGAAAACAACCTCACCATTTATTGACTATTATTATCAGATACTAAAGAAAACCAAAATTGCCAACAAACAATAACTTTTTTGGGCTGAAATAGCTTCTGACTCGAACTTAAGCTATTTCCAACACAAAAACAATTTGCACAAATCAAGTAACACGAAGAAAATGAAAATCATATCTAATCAATATTTAAACCATCCCATAAAGGTTCTTTCACCACACAAAAACATTTCAGGCCCGTCAGAATGGTAGTTCAAACCTATTGAGAACAAAAACTGAACCACTGCAGCCCTAGGAATAATAGTCCTCTCCATGTTCTGTGTAACAAGAATTGGGTAATCCGCAATCACTGAAGGTTCCCAACCCAACTTGTCGACAAAAATGTCCATTACCGCCTCTATCGTATCTGAGGATGCTATCATACACCATGGATACTTTTGAAATGTTGCTAATACGAGTTCCTCGGACAAACCCCACCTCTAATACAGATCGAGTTTGGTTTCCCCATGGGATTTGGTAACCACCCTTTTAGCAAGAATTGCTTGAATGAACTGTAATTTGAATGGAGCAATATCCATTTCTATCACTTCCGCCACAATGTCTTTAAAAAGTTCGGGTTTCGTTATGATTAAAGAGGCCAAGATTGAAGCAACATTGATATTGTCTTCTTAGGCACTCTATAACTTAGCAAAGTTTGAACATTAGGTTCCACATAATCTTTGAGATCATGGTAAAGGATACTAGGACAGTTTTTGATAATAGCTACAGCCCTACACTCACTTCCAACTAAAGCAGTAAAGGGACAAAAATTAGGACCTAAATGTTGTTTTATGCTTGTATTAAAAAGATGAGGCATCTACTAAACAATTTTGTAATGTCAGGAAGTGGGAGTCCTAAATCTTGAAAAAAGTTGAGTTTGGGGAAAAGGATTTCTTCAGGAGTGGACAAAAGCAGTTGTGGGAGTTTGGTGGTGAGGTTTTTGATCTGGGTTTGTGAAAACTGATGCCTATTGAAGAAGTGGAGAACTGAGTCTGGCTTATCTGGGGTTTCGAAATGAACATGCTCAGAGGCTGATAAAGCAGATTGTAAAGAGAGGCCACATGAGTTGATGAGATAAGAGACTGTAAAGGAGTGTTGATTATTAGCATTGTTTAAAATGTATCTGGAGTTAAGAAGAAAATAGAGCTTTTGGGTTGGTGGTGATGAGGACTTGCAATGGTGAAGAATAGTCTTGTAAACAAATTAAACATGGCAATTGAATAAACAAACAAACTCACCATCTCTTACACAGAATCTTCCACCACTTGCAAAACTATCCAGTTGCCTCGGGTCATGAGCACACCCATCTATCATAAATGCTCTTCTTGAGCAATAATTACTGCTTAAATAATACCGAATATAAACAAAAAAGATGCAAAACGTAGGTTAATCTCAGCTACAAACAGCTTTATTGTGTTTAATGTACATGTCTTTAGTAAATCACCAGAAATTCATGTCTGTAGTCTGCAACAAGATTATTATGTATGGTTCAGTGGATAGGTTTATCTTCATGTTCAATAATAGTACCAACATGATATTATTGAAGATAAGGAGCAAAAACTGTCATAACTTCCTTGTAAACAGGTTTTTTAAAATCCACAGCCTGCAAAAAAATTTTTAACGACCAAAACCATTAGAAACAACATCACTGACATACTAATTCTAGTGTGAAACAGTGAAGATGCACTCACATGATCAATTATTTGTTCTGGCGGCAGCCATGACCACTCACCAAACTCAGGTTTCTCAGTTCCATCACCCTGAAGATTAATTTCTTCATCTTTCCCAGTAAACTTACAAAGAAACCTGTAATTTTGCATCAAGTTGATACGAAAATAAAATGAATGCAAATTGGAAGCCACAATGAAAATAAATAAACAGCACAATTCAAAAGGGAGCCAATCCAATATTCTATTAGAATGTATTGTGTTTATAGAAAATAAGAAAGGGAATAACTGTGAAACTCTACGCTTGGTTATACTTCCTAATTTTACCCGATTAAGCCTCGCTGAAACCAGTGACTTGGTTGTGTAAGGTCACGGATTTGAAGGTTAGGAGCCGAGTTAAATGAGCTGTTAGCTCTGAAAGCTGTTATTAGATTAGTGATGGAGTTGAAGCAGTACGGAAAAGAGGATTAAACAGGTCATTTCCTAAAATTTCATCATTTTCTTAAACCAGGGCACAATCAAGCACACAAGAACAGTAGCCATTTCCTTTGTGTCAAATCACACCATCCAACCTGGCTGGGTTTCGCATTGAAATTACTTACCACTTCTGTGCTTGACCTTTCCAGTCACCTCCCCATTTAATTTTAAGTTTTTCCCTCACTTCTGGAGGGAAATCATAAGTTAACCAATAAGGTACCTGCATAAGAAACCCAAGGGGAAAACAAGGAATGTGCATGAGTTACAGGAACTTTTTGCCCAAACTGCTGAATAAAAAATAAACATAGAAACAAAATGTTATGTTCCATTGGCAGTTGTCAAGCAATCAATATAAATTATTTAGGGAGGGGGAAATGGGAAAGGATTCATTATCTAGTCATGAAACTAGAACACAAACGAGCACATGTGGATCCACAATTAAGACAACCTCGACTAATATAACTCCACTAATATATGTCTTGATTTCTTCCAAAATATATGCAAAGGATTTAGTGGTCAGCCAACAATATCACAGCAAGGTTAAATTAGTTCAGCATTTAAAGTAGACCATGGTGAGAGGTAAATAATGTAACACGAATCTAAACTAAAGAGTAATTACAACATTCAAAGGCACATCTGTAAAATTGAGTACAGAAGAAGCATATAACAGAGGAAGAAGGTTGCAGTGTAAAATCGACTCCATGACACAACAAAAATTTAAACCATCAATTGACACTTGAAATCTATCCGCAAGGTAAAGTATTCAGTCTAGACAAAAATTCCTTTTAGAATGTAAGATTCTGTATATTCAAAAAGAGACTGCCATTAGAATCTCAACATTCAATTAACAAAAGTAATTTTATAAAGGTCAACAATGCAAGCTGATGCATTGCTGCAAGTAACACAGGTTACAAGACACATATATATACGAATGTAAATACCAAAAGAGGAAAAAAACACACACACACAAATGACAACACCATCCATTTGAACCCCCAAACTCACAGATTCAATAATATTTTCCATTCATATCAAGCTCTTGCTATTTTCAGTTTAATGTATTACTGTAATTCTGCAATCAATTAGGGGCTAAGAATGATATATCAGGTCACAACAATGATTCATCTACGAACTTAAATAGTAAATCATCACAAAGAATTAGATATCTAATTTTGACAAGCTGAAAAATTTGTCAGTATGGTGATTCCACATATTCTTCCAACAATAATGTGGCTTGTCTTTTTGATCCTAAAAAGTAGATTCAGTAATTTCAATCCCTTATTCATAGACTCACGCATTCAATCGAAACTACAAATCTATTAGACTGCAGTAAGGAAGTTGGCTTACCTTAATCATTGACTTCTAAAAGATTAGAAAGAAACCAAACCACTCCCACTCTCTCCCTATCTCTATCTCTATCTCTCTTGATTCACACTCCACAAAAGCCTATGCAACATCTAGAACCTTTACCGTCAAAATTACAACAAAGAAGCACTTACACAATTTACTTAAAGACCAAATCATAAAAGTCTTTCGTTAAACACCATATTTCCTTCTTCCCTACACTTTCATGTAATTAAACTCAATGTCAAAAAATCCTTAATAAAAAGTCAATCAAGCTGTCAAAAAGAGTTTCAAAGCACAGGGACATAAAAAACCAAACCTCAGCAAGAACTTCGGCTGAGCTGACTCCGGTTTCTTCTCTCAATTCCCTTATAGCTGCAACTTTTGGATCCTCACCCTCATCAATGCCACCCTGTTAAACAACCTTTTCTAATCAATGCAGTATAAAATAACTTTCATCGTACCACAACTTGCCCTCATGTTTTTACCTTTAAATTGCAATATAATGACTGTTAATCGAATCCTATATTTATATTGAAGTTACACAGTACATAAAATTTGATGCATATATATTAACATGGAAAATGCTTTTTCAAAAAGTGCTTCTTCTAAGTGATGTTTCAGTTAAGCTACCTGAGGCATTTGCCAAGAACTCGGTATGTCGAGTCTGGAAGCAGCGAAAATCTGCAAATTTCAAAGATTATGGAAATTGAATACAACATAGGAATTCAAGGTTCAAAATTGAAAATTCAAATTAACCTTTTTGGAAGAATTGATGAGACAGATTCCGACGTTTCTTCGATAGCCTTGAGGAGGAGCGTCCATGGAAGAAGACGAAGAGAGACAGAGAGGCTGGTGAGTAAATTCGGATGGTTTAAAAGGGCAATTTGGGAAGACAAAATTATGTTTGAATGGAATAAGAGGAGGAGAACGATGGAGTGGAGAATACAAGCATACAGCCCGGCTTAAAGCCATGTAGCTTTCCGCATCGTACTCTCCCTCGCTAATGCCCCTTCTACCTATTCGCTGTTTACGCACAAGACCCCTACCTTTTCACTGATTACATTCATGCCATGGGTTGGGTCGGGGCTGGGCCTTAAATACGATAACGCTCGATACCCAATACTTTTATCTAACTTTTTCGTCAAACTTCATGTAACAGATGATATGTCATTCCTATATCAAACTCAAGCTTCAATATTTAATGATATGTCAACTATCATATAAAGTAGAAGAGAAGAATTGAATAAAAGTGTTGGATGTCTATCATTATCTAATATGAATAAATAAATTGGGTCAGAACTCATATTAGATGGAGCCAGGTGGGATGAAATGAGGCAAGATAGAACAGGGAGGGCTTTCCTAATCCCTTCCCTATTTACCTATTTATAAAAATTATTTTTTAAAAGAATATATAGCATAATCAATTTTATATTATATAAATTAATTCTATAAAAAATTGTTGAAAATCATCTTATTAACATTAAAAATAAATATCAATACAACAATTATAGGGTGAAAATATAAATATAATATATAGATTTCTTTTATTTGAAACTATATAGTTTTGTCATTAATTAATGTTTAATAAAAATTAAAGAATATCAATATAAATATAAGATAACATTTTAAGCAAGGTAGAGATTATATATTTTGTTTACTAACTATTTTGATATTAAAATAAATATATATTTATTCCAAACCTATTGTATGTATTATCTTGTTTATATTTACATTTCTATTCAAATATTGCATATGTAATAATTTTATTTCATACATTAAATGTGAAATTTATTGAAGTTGTTCACATTTTATTTTATTTTTTTATCATAATATTAGTTGCATAACATATTACTAAAATTTAATATATTTTGGTGTTTTTCTTAATGCACTCATTATTTTGAAATATAGTAATAATTATGATTTTCAAAATATAAATTATCTTTATTAAAAGAAGATTGTTGATTCAATAATGCTATTATCATATTATTCTTTAGTCATTTTACTCTATTTTTTGTTAACTTGTTTATTTATAATATGAATTTAGAGAGATAAGGTTTATTATATCTCATCTAAGTAGGTATATGTACATTTATAAATTTATAAAATGTTTTCATACCGTTGAGGTTAATTTTAAAAATTTATTCTTGTCCATCCTAATGTATAATCTTGACTAAATCCATGTTAATAGGGTATATGAAAGTTTAAGAGAACACAAATAATGAAAGCCACATGCAAGTTAAATTTCATACAATTTACTTAGAATTGAATTGGTTGATAAAATTGCATGCAAGTTAAAATTTTGTTATTCATTATTTGTGTGATGCTCTTAATGTGATTATTTAGGTTTTTCTCAAATGATCGTGATTTGATTCATTAGGATTAGTCTTAGATGGTTGTGTGTTGAATGCTTAATTACATTATTTGCATTTGTGTGTCTGCATGCATATGCATCTTATCTTAATAATCAAGTGAAGTAAAATAAGGGAGTACTAGCATCCTAGGCTCAAGAGTCTAGGTGCAACAATCTCATGCTAAAAGAAAGAAAGAGTCCTCTAGAATGAAAAGTGTCGATTGAGGCATTCACAATGATTAATATTGAGTGTATAACCAAGAGTTCCATATGTATACGAGTTACAGGAGTAAGGATTCTCTACCATCTTTTTTTTTGTTAATCTTTTGATAATCTAGTGACACATCAGCATTTGAAAAAATGAATGATTAAGATTGATAGATTTTTTCTCTCTCATACATCACTCAAACTTAAATTGTTCTCATAAAAAGATTAGCACCGTGTCAACATTAACAGAGAATCCTTGTCCCGAGTTACAGACCTAGTGAACTTATCACTTCACAATCTAATGTGGAAGGGGAAATTAATAGGAGCCCCTTCTTTTTGAATATATTGAAAAGTAAACCTTGAGAACTTTGATAAATTTTTCAATGATTAATTCATTTGATTAATTATTCCTCTTTATTATTGACAAGTGATTGCATTTTAATGTATGAAAATTATTTTATTTTATTTTTACATATTCAATTTATCAAATTTGATAATTGATCAAAAGTTTGACTGTTGCTTGACGGTTAAACTATCTAGATGGCCGACTGTCTGATGCCTAGTGTTTTCTTAAACACTGCTTTTTACTACGAGCATAAATAGCATTGCACAAAACAAATTTCCTGTTTGAGGGGAAATTTGTATGGATACATGGTGCAATCACTATGGATACATGCTTGCATGTTGTATTATATATTTTACACATTGACTATAGTTCAATTGAAAAAAGCAAGAATAATTTTAGAATTATATTTTAATAGTTTTATGATATAAAATATATGATTTTTGTTTGTACTTCATTGTTTAAATGGTTTCTAATTTGATAATTTAAAGACCTTTAACACATTTGAATAATTGAATGCAAGTTACTTTTAGAAACAAGTATAGGTATACTTATCAAAACGTCTAGAATTGTTGTAGTTCCAACCTTGAACTTTCAATTATTGGATGGTTTATAAAATTGCATGTATTTTGTTCATTATCATTTTATACAAAACAGTAGAAAAAAATACAACTCTTATCATCCCTGAGATTCATATAATGTTTGCAAGGTGAGATTTATATAGATTTCAACAACACGATTAAATTATCAACTAAAGCAAATAAAAGATGATGAAATAATCATGTTTATTGACACAATTTGAGACTGCAAAACATGTAACTTTCAACAACAAAACTCAATCTGAAAAATCAAATAAAAAACGTAATTTTCCCAATATGATCAAATAATCAACTGACTCAGAACACTTTTATTATGCGGAAAACCTTATCCAGGTAAAATGCAAGTCACACCTCGACTACTAGTAAAAAAAATATGTAAATTGTAAAGTTCTGTCGTTAAGTTATAGATTTTATGTTTAATTGCTTTATGTATTGCTTTGAGAATGTGTCTGTTTAATTGCTTTTTTTTTTTTTTTAATATAATGATTGAAAATTTGTTTCTATATATATTATAGCATATTTGCTATGCTTTTTAATAAAAACACATGAAATATGTTTGCAAAGCATTAATAAATACTTTTACATATTTATACATAAAATATTTATAAATAAAAGCGTTTTTCATAAAGTAAAAGTAATTTTGAGTGTTTTCTACATTATATATATATATAAACCTCTTATATATGTTTCTAGTACTTCATAAAAGCTTCTTAGTTACACGCGACATTTTACACGTGTATAAGCTTTAATTAAATCAAATGCGTTGCGTATGGACAAATTTATCTAGTTGTAGTCAAATGTCTTTTTTTTAAAAAAAAAATCAAACCTCTTTCTTGCTTGATATTGCTTATTAGGGACAGACCCACCTTAAGGTTAGGAGGAGCACGTGTCCCCCTCAAATTTTTTAAAAATTTATTAAGTTTCTAATATCGATGATTAAATATTTAAATAAACTGATATATATAATTTTAGAAAGAATAAGATTACAAACATGAAACTATATTAATGGCGTGGAGTGCGCATCTAAAGACTTTGGTGGTAGGTTCGATCCCCTTCCACCTCCAAAATAGAAGCTTTTTTCCCTATTTTCACAAAAAAAAATTGAAGAGTGCGGTCGGGGTTCGAATCATGGCCCAAGGTTCTATATACAGTGGCTCTAACCAATTAAGTTTTTCTCAAACTTTGTAATAACTTGATTTTGATAATACTTATAGTTATTGCAAACTATAAATGCTTTTTAAAAAAAAAAAAAAAATCTCAATCTTTTGAGTCTCTCTCACATCTCATTCATTATTTGGTGAATATCATAGATTTATTTAAAGAAGTTGTCAAACATTTATATTATTTGAAACTAGATTGAAGTTTTTTAAAAAAATTATTTCAAAACTTCTTTTAATATTTTGTTTATGCTATTTAAATAAAAATTAATAAAATTTGAGTGAAGATAAGTAAGCTTATAAAAAAATGCTTAGAAAATTTGTAAAGAAAAATGAAATTCGTGAATAATTAAAGAAAAGTGAACTATAATTATTTTTATCTTTAATTTTTGGATCCGTCACTGATGCTTGTATCTATTTTTTGAGTTTGTTATCTTTTAAGTCACATTCATACTAGTTAATTTTAAGATAATTTAAGAAATCTTTGGAGATTTGACTAAAATCAAAATTTATTTATACAGTTTTAAACTTTGCTCAACATTTATCATAAATAATTTGGCATGTGATATGTTATTGTTACATAGATTATGTGGTGACAAATTAATAAATTACTAGTGATACGATTTGTTATAATTGTTAGATGACTATTTAGAATTTTAACGTGGTGTAGTCATTCGAACATGACACATTACCAAATTGAATAAGAATTTTTTATCATGAGACCACATTGAGCATGGTAGATTTATAATGTTACTCTTTCTCCTTTTTGACTTGGTTATTACATATGGGTGCAAAGCGTGCTAGTTTTCATACAAAGATTTGCAAGTAACTAGAATTTGTGAACACTTTTATATAAAGAAAACATATTTTTGAATACGAAGTACTTTTTACAATACTTCCGAGAAATTTGTTATAAGTTACAACAAAAATGATAAATTGTTCTGTTTCTCATACAATTAGTTTTAGTGGTTTTTATTTATTTATTTATTTAAAAGCTTTAAAACAAATTATCTTTTTAAAGAAAAACAATTCTAATGTGTTTCAAATCTTATCGTTAATAGGTGAATATACATAAAGGATATAAATAATGCTATCAATTATACTAAAGTAATTAGTATAAGTTAGTAGTAAATTTCTGTGTTTAAGTTTATGTTTTGAATTACTTTGACAATTAATTCCAACGTATAAATAAAATGCCGTATATCGACAATATATATATATATAATTTGGACTTTTTACTGTATCATTCCTATCTTTAATCATTATTTCTTTTACATTATGTTCTCATTTCTCTTTGTCGTTTCTTATTTGTTTAATTTTATCATTATAACTATTTAATTACTTAGACATATGATTAAAATTAATCACATGGTAATTCATTACATGGTTAAGACTACATATTAACATCCCCATTAATAATATATCAAATTTAAGGTACTCAACTTAAATCCAGTGGTTTTGAATAGTAATTAAAAATAATTTTGTAAAGACTTATAATGTTTATTAAATTGTAGATTAAGTGATAGTATATATAATCCAGTGATAACAATATTTTCAACAAGTTGAAGCCCCTAATTTAAATTCCTCATTCCCATATCAAAAAAAATATTAGTAGTTGAATTCCTCATTTCATTGTCGTCGTCCTCGTCATAACAATAATAATAATAATAATGAGAAGAAAAAAGACAACGACAATGATGATAATGACGATGGTGATAAACAAAACATAGTTAAACAGGATCTTTGAACTAAACTGAAAAATGACATGCTCTTAATTATGAGAGTACTAACTATAAACTTTTGAAAAACAAAACAAAACTAGTTTGGACTGAAGAACAATGCCAGGTTGTAGATGTCAGGTTATAGCCACCGTAGGCGCGTGATTGCGGTGACGAGCTTGAGTCGTCTGATGGTCTTCCTTTTGCTGGTCCTGTAGTTGGTTTAGAGAAGGAAAGAAGTGTGGACATTTCTGATAGGAAGAGTACTGGCATGGAGGTTATAGATATGGTTGATCCT
Organism: Dimocarpus longan; assembly: GCA_022984855.1. Taxonomy (NCBI): domain Eukaryota; kingdom Viridiplantae; phylum Streptophyta; class Magnoliopsida; order Sapindales; family Sapindaceae; genus Dimocarpus; species Dimocarpus longan. Next base: position 19,969,442 of record CM041015.1, on the reverse strand, counting down.
GGTAGGGCTAGGACAGTCCCTGTTAGGAGGGTGGCTCACAATGAGCGATCTACTCACTCTTATTGCCTACTCGCTCTTGCAACCATACCTTTATCGGGGTTTCTTTCACTGTGATTGAGTGGGACGTGCTGTAAGTTTCGCCACTGATCTTAAATTTCCAACGGATGTTTAACTCCTACTATCCAGCCCCCTGACCTAGCGGCCCATCCTTCGGATGGCTATACTGCCGTCGGCTAGTCTTATATGAAGACTGGCTTTCTACTTTTTCTTCACTCCTACTTTCAAAAGATTACAGATCGCATCGGGATCGCTCCTTTATAGCCCTTTCCTAACAAAATGGTTTTACTAAACAGTATTCCAAAACTCGGTACTCGTGACTCGACTGGCTAGACAATGAGCAACGAATACTCGATAACTCGAAGAGTACTTGGTAAGTACTCGGTTTGACCATCGGTCAACGATCAAACCGTTGATCCACGGTCAAACCAATAAAAAAATAAAATTTAAAAATTTTCTGTAGGATTAAAATATAATCATATAACCATAAAAACATTTAAAATCTATCTCATGCAACCTTGAAAGCCACTTTAGCACAAGTACATAATTACAACCTTAAAAATTTCGGCAATATAACTACTATTTTTTCAATAATTCCACCTGTAATACACAAAAATAACAACACTTCAAAAATCTATCACATCTAAACTGCTTAAAACCTCTCATTCTTCTTTTATTCTCAAACACAAGTACACAACCAACATCATATATAATATGTAAATAACAAATGTGCAAAATCTATTATAACTTATAATCTTATGTAAACCAATTGTTGAATAAACATATCAGTATGTCTAACATCTGTTACAAAGCAAATAGTATAGAACACAACATCATAAGATGAATTGAAATACATAATATAAGAATTTCAATCTCATGTTCCCATCAATGTAACAAATGTATAAAAGCCTAAACAAATATATACTTTTCATAATCCATCAATTATCAATTCATTATCTGGCCTTAAACAAATATATGTGAAAAAAAAAAACAAAGTGAAAATAAAAATAATAATAATACTAACTTAAGGTCATAGACGGTCCAGACGAAAATGGCGACTACGACGGATGGAGCAATGGACTAGGACGAGAAGACGATGGCAGCAGAAGCGTGCACCAACAGGTAACAGCAGGACCAAAACAGAGCAGAATTATAGATCGACAGAAGCAGAACTGAGCCCTAAACCCTTTCGACTTGTTTTATATATGACGCCAAAATAGCGTCGTTTTGGCAATTTTTTTTTTTTTTTAAAAAAAAGATCGAGTCAACCAAAATTGGGTCGATTTTACATAGAAATTGAGTTAAACCCCCGATCCGGGGGTTCTCGGATCAAAAACTGATTGAGTGATGATTTCTCAACGAGAAATTGGTTAACTCGGCTGAGTTTTTAAACAATGCCACTAAGCACCAAACCAGCACCATGAACGCTAATGTGGATGAGCGTGCATTGCATGAGGTATGTTAGCACATTTGGCATTAAGAAGCTCCAAACGTGCACCAGCAAATTGAAAAATATTTCAGTGTGGTTCGGAGCCTTTTCAAATCCTATAAAAAAGGGTCTTCATCGTCTTCATTCTATGGCACAGAATTAGAACTCTAGGAATTTAGACCTTAGATTCACCTTTAGGTCTTAGACTCGGGTTATACAAAACTAGATCCATTTGTTTGTGGGATTGATTTGTTTACAAAATTCTCATAAGATGTTTTGATCATACATTTTATTTTACTGTTCATATATTGAACACTTAGGTCTTATTTTGATAACTTGAGATCAAATCTTCCTAATATTGAGGTGGAGATTGGACATGACAGGATCCGACCCGGATTCTCTCTAACGAATCTAGTGATTCTGTCGGGTACCCCATGAAACCTTTCTAAAGCCCAACTAATAAGGTCCCAAAAGGGTATCGTAGAGCGAATCTGTAACTATCTCTCAAACTTTAAGTATATATAAAATTCATTTATTTTAAAATTTCATTTCAAGTGTATGACAGGTAAGCTTATAATTTAAAATATTATCATAAAATGTAAATATCTAAAACATGCATGCATTTAAATAAAATGCTACAACATTTATTCATAAAAATGAAAATGTGCAAAATTATATGATCAAATCTAAATCGCAAACTTTACGCAACGTCATCGGTCTGGGCCACCTAGTCTAAACGTGGCGTGTGGGTACCTTAATCACATGTTCCTGCACCTAGGGAGGTTTTTGAAATAAAAACATTATAAGCTATTAAGCTCTGTGAGTGTGTATACATTTATATAAAAATTTCCTCATGAAAATATTTTTCTTTGGAATAATTTTATTTCTAAAAACTTTGGATTTTTATAAAATTTCTATAAATTTCAATAAGTTGTTTAAAAATGTTTAATCTTTCTAAAATAATTTCTTTCTAAAATCTGTTTTTAATGGTATGCTAGTTTTTCTAAAAATCTCTAATAACCACCCAAGGAAGTTAAAACCACAAATACGGCCAGACCAGCTTCGCTCAATGTGAGGGATAACGTGGTGCAAAGGCTAGCATCGCTCACCGTGACAAAACTACTAAGATATCTCTTATACACGTGTGACAAAATTATCATCGCTCACCGTGCATCGAGAAATACCCCACAAGTGTAGAGGGTGACTGACGAACTCGATCTCCCCAATGTTAGCAGGACTAGCCCTCCTAAACTATTGTCATACACTGTGGGATATACTGGTCGGGTCTAAACTAGAAGGTCGTGCTATAAATACTCGGGTCGTCCATTAGGTTTAAAACTTTTTCTCTTTTTCTACAATTTTAAGCTATTTCTTTATTATGCTATAAAAATAAGTAATATATAATACATACCATATACAAATAGATCATTTATTTTCATGCTAAAAACATAGATTATTTATGAGCTAAAAAAATAAATAATGAAATTTAAAATTTTGCTAAATAAACTAAAAGCACTTAAAAATATTTTCATACTTCCAACTTGCTTCCAAATTCACTTCACTTTTGCCTTCAGCGACCTCCTAAGCTCTTTATGTTCACCTATACTTAGTCACACAAATTAAATCTTACTTAGCTCACGGGTTACTTCAAACCAGCTCTATCAACTCTACTTTACTTGAGCTGTAGCGAGCTGCATTGCCCCTCTCAGCTTGAACTGCGAGCTCCAACTCATATTCAACCTACCCATGCGAGCTTCAGCTTGCCTCCAGCTTAATCCATATGGCTCTTTCATTCAGCTTAGCCCAGACTGAGGGTAACTCCTAACTCATCGAACTCGCTAAGCACACCTATCATTGTGAGTTACTATCTTTTTAGAGCTCAGTTCAATTCACGGTCTTACTCAGCTCGCAACTTCAGCCAGCTCGACCTAGCTATAATCACCACCAGCTCGCTAAGCTCGCCCTTACAAGCTATTGCCTTAGTCCAGCTCGGATAAGCAGTAAGGTGGGCTAGAACAGCACTACACAGCTTGCTTCCTACGAGCTTGCATTTCAGGTCAACATGACCAGTGCTGAAGAGGGCTGTAGGTATTCACACGGCTCGCACCTCACGAGCTCCTACCCTAGCTTGCATGCACAAACATCAACACTAGTCCAACTTTAACAACTCCACAACATAAATTTAACAATACTAACTCTCCATCTCCACCCAGGTCGCGACTTCAACAGGTCCCACGACAACACTCAATCATTTTAAATCATAACAACTTCTATTTAACTTAATTCTTTAACTACTTTACTTACCATGTTTTTCCTCAGTCTTCAGCCTTGCTCTCTAGCTCACCGTTTTTGCTTCAAATCTCGAACTCAGATCTGACTCCTAAATCTATTCTTCACCTTCTAGCAGCTCAACCTCCTTCAGAAACGGCGGCAGTTTGTCCCCTCTCTCTTGCTCTACCTACGTCTCTCTCATTCTCTCTCTCTCTCTCCATTTTTCTCCAGATTTTCACGCCTTCTCTTACCGACTCACCACTCACGCTCAGTGTTCCAAAACTCGCTACTCACTACTCGACCGGCGAGGTAGCGAGCAGCGAGTACTCGAAAACTCGGTGAGTACTCGGCGAGTACTCGATGAGGGGTAAAATTGGTAAAAACTATAAAAAACTATAAATATCATAAAGAAATGAGCTAATTGAAAATAATAAAAATGATTATATTGTTAAAGATAATGGTTTTTTTGAAATAAAGAGAAATAATGAAGGGTAATTTTGCCCAAAAACTAAAAAGCTGAGGGACATTTTCGGATGCAGGAATATGACCAGCAAAAATCGCCATTTTCCAACCCCAATCCAAAAGGTCCAAACCCCATTTTCTTCCACATCTCCTTCATTTCTCTCTGTCTCTACTCTACTCTTTGATTTCTTTCTTTCTTCTTCTTCTTCCGATCTTCATGTGTGTGGGTGTTACTTGTTAGACGATAAACAGAGATGATGATAATAGAGATTTGGAGATGATGAACGATGATGAACAATAGCAAGAGAGAGAAGAAGAAGATGGTGATGAATCTGGTGATTGAGCAGAGAGAGTAGAGTAGATTCACAGACGGAGATGGCGACTGTGGCGGAAGGAACGACGGAGGATGACGAGAAGACAGCGGCAGCAGAAGTCAACCGGCGATAGCAGAACCAGACTCAGCAGGATCAACAAAAGCAGCACGGCAACAGGCAGAACAGAACGCAGCAGAAGTGCAGAACAGAACTGAAGACTGACTGCGTGCTCGAAAACCGAGTAGGCCGATTCCGAGTCGACCCGAGTTGGGTCGATTTTGGAAAGTAACCGAGTTGAAACCCCCAATCTGGGGTTTCTCGGCTCGAAAACCGGTCAAGCGGCAAGTTCTCGGCGAGAACTCAGTCAACTCGACCGAGTTTTTAAACACTGCTCACGCTTATTTATAGGAGTGAGTAAAGTTTGCTTGTACCCTTAAAGTTTCTTAAAATTACAATTCTGTCATGTTATAGAGAATTCTCTATTTTCACAATGTTCTTGTCCTTTCCACTTATTTACCATTTTGCCACTCTTTATAAATATCTGGCATTTTTCTCTTACGTCCCTCAACTCTTTATAATTTTAGTTTATTTCAAAAACTTTCAAAAATTCATAAATATTAAATTTTCACTTCTAAATACTTAAAATTCCTTTTTATTAATTTACCAAGAGGGTTCATTTATACATTTCTTCATTCCGTACATATGTATAGTAATATCCTCGAGAGAGAGAATTATAGGGCAAGCATTTGAGGTCATAAATCACTAAAGAAGGTTGCTGGATAGTTTAGAATGAATAGTTTTTCGTTGTAGTGTGGTTGAGGTGCAATCGTATTGGAGCTTGCATTTGTCCAATCATTCTAGTGGATTTTTTATTAGTATTCAAGGTGGGACTTGCATTTTTATTTGGATAAGGTTTTCCAAATAAAAGGATTCTGTCTCAGTTTTTTCTTTATCCTTTTATCTTTTATTTGCTTTAGTTAACTATTTGATCATGTTGGGAGATTACTTTTTAATTACGTTTTTTATTTGATTTTTCTGATTGAGTTTTTTTTTTTTTTGCAATATTTTTCAGATTGAGTTTGATTGTTGAAAGTTATATGTCATTTTGAAATCTCAAATTGTGTCAATAAAATTTCATCATCTTTTATTTGCTTTTTAGTTGATTATTTATTGATGTTGTTGAAATTTATTGGTAAATAATCATTGTCAATAAACATGCATGTAGACAACATGATTTACTTGGTACATCTTAGTATCAGGTTAGAAACATGCAATTATTTTCAGTTATAGTATTTATGGAATAGTTTGTAAATATGCTATTTTATAAAGATGTACCCATGCATCAATACAAATTTGTTAATAAAAGTGAAGTATTATTCATTATTTTTTTAAAATTCATCAACCAAACGAACATAAAATACATGATACTAAATACATAGATGAAATGTTTTGTGTTTACAAAAGCTTTTTCAAGTGGTTAATAATCCATATATCAAATATTTTTTACCAAACACGCAAATTCATATGAACGTTGTCAAGAAACTCCATATACATATAATTAAATTCTCAATCTATAAAAGAAAATACCACTAATTAAATATCAAATTGTTTAGCAATATTTTTCATTACATAATTAAATTTTCCTTTTTATGAAGAAATAACCAAAAGGGTTGTCAGACAATATCTAATTAAAATTTGACTTAAAATTGTGAGTTTAAAATCCATTTGTTCTTTTTTTTTTTTTTTTTCCTTAATAAATGATAGAAAATAGTAAGATGCACTAGTAAATAACAATTTTTGGATTAAGTAAAAATGAATAGATAAATGTTAAAATTACAAATTTAAGCCAAATTTTCAAGTTAATACATCTTAATCCTAACTAAAATCGAAACATAAAAAGTAGCTGGCTGCTGGCACCGTTGGCCAAGCCACGACCCCCATGCCTTATATGGCATGAGTTCTACATTCGAAAATGACACCCCCCCACCAAATTGTGTGGCCAGCCCCCCAATCCTCGTGTGGGCCACTCTTCCATCTCTGTGTGTCTCCCTACCGTATGAGAGTAACTTTTCGGGCCGTGCAATTAGTGTCTCATCTCAGTTAGTCTCGACAGTTTTTTGGGTCAGTTTCAGTTTAAAAAAAAAAAAAAAAAAAAAAACACCAAAACTTTGATATCCAGATAAAAACTAAAAATAGAGCACACCTTTCCATTTATTGCATAACACCAATTTGGCGGTTACGACTGCAGTCTTCTGTATATTTGATTCTACATGTAGCAATGCTCTCTTCTTAATATAACTCTCAAGCACTTTGGTTTTATCTATGGCATTCTCATCCAAAAACAATCTCACGGCTGCCGTTGGTTTTCCTCCCAATCTAGAGGATGGTGAGCTCTGGCTACCTTCTGATATCATTCACGAGATCACCTACTCTACTGATCTCCCTCCCCAGAAAATCCTCTCTTTCTCTCCACCACCTCCTCCTTCTACCACCTTATCCCCAGTTCCTCCATCCAGTGACTTTAGGGTTTGCTTGATTTCTTCTCTTTCCCTCTCTCAAATAGTTGTCTTTTGGATTTACTTTACAATTTACATAGTTTTTATTCGTTTATATGTGTGATGAAACTGCAGGTTTACAATGGTTTTATGGGTGCCAATCCTAATGAAAATTACGTCACTAGTGATGGCTCTTTTTACAGTGACCACCATAATGGTTGTGCTACCCTGTTCAATGGATTTCAACAAACTCATCCACCGTACTCCATTTCTTCTTACTGTATTCCCATCAAACAACATGTAACCCAGGTACATATGCATGTACATATCAAATTTTAATTCTGTCATCTGTTTCATCTATTGACCGAGGTAGAGCTGTTTCATTCAATGTACGTATTACTTCTGGAAACAATATTATTACTGACTTTTAGTTCTTTACTTCATCTAGAGATTCATTAAAAATATAACATTTAAAAATCGTTTTGAAATTTGAAATGAAATGATTGCTTTTATAATACAATTATTTATATAATTTATTTTTAAACAACATTTAATCAAATGTCTTACCACATATATGGAAGAGGTTTTTTTTTTTAATTTTTTTTATTATAAATAAATATATGGAAGAGTTTTTAGTATCAGAAAAGAGCCTTTTAACATTAATGAAGTGAAAAATGATTGTAAATAAATCTCTTAATTGGTAAGATGATTGACATCATTCTATATGCATTAGGGTTTAAAGGAAAAAGGAGGAACAGGTGTGTTTATTCCTCGCGCGGTGTTCGCAAAACGTGAAGAGATGAGCAACTGTGGAGAAGCGAGGGTTCTCTTGAATAACCAGAGGAAAATTAAATCGGGTTAGTTGTCTAAACACTAATCACGTTGTCTTTATGAGTTGTAAAAGTTACATCTGTATTTCTTACTGATGTTTATCTCTTATCTTGTGAATATCATATTTAAGTTAAATTCACTAATCATCCTTCGGTTATTATTATAGATTTTGTGTTTATGTATTGCTTGGAGAATGTGTTGTGTTTGTTTGTTTGTTTGTTTTTTAATATAATGATTAAAAATTTGTTTCTATATATATTACAACATATATGCTCAGCTTTTTAATGAAATATATTTGCAAAGCGTTTAATAAATACTTCTACATAGTTGTACATAAAATATTTATAAATACAAATGTTTTTCATAAAGTAAAAGTAGTTTTGAGTAAACGCGTTTTCTATATAATACAAATCCCAAATACGTTACTAGTATTTCATAAAAGCTTTTTAACTGCACACCACACGTTACGCGTGTATAAGCTTCAATTAAATTGAATGCGTTGCGTATAGACAAATTTTGACGTTACGCATGTATAAGCTTCAATTAAATTGAATGCGTTGCGTATAGACAAATTTTGAACTAACTGCCACGCATTTATCCAGCTGTAGTCAAATGTCTTCTTTTTTCTTTTTTTCCCTTTCTATAATCAAATCTCTTTCATGCTTGTTAATGCTTGTGTATATTTTTTAGTTTGTTATCTTTTAAGTCATATATTCATATTAGTTGATTTTAAGAGAATTTGAGTAACCTTTGAAAATTTGACTAAAATCAAAATTTATATGTACAATTTAAAAATTTGCTCAACATTTATCATAAATAATGTGGTCTGTGATATGTTATTGTTACATAAATTTATGTGATGACATTCAAATTACTAGTGATATGATTTGTTATAATTGTTGGATGACTATTTAGAATTTTAATGTGGTATAATCATTCAAACATGAGACATTGTTTTTTTTTTTTTTTTTTTTTTTTTTGGAGTGGGGTAAAAACTAAAGGAGAGTTACTCTCGTACAATCAAAACTTAGAAGATACTCTTACTTTAGGGGAGCATCCGACAAAAACATATCTTCCATAGACATTTCAAGAGCTCTTTTCGCCAACCAATCGACAACATTATTTGCATCCCGAGGCATAAAATGGAGTTTAACATATTAATAATTTCTCATGATATTCTAGTCTAGGATTACAGATTCGTAATAAATGAGAGCAGGATCCGAATGAAGAATGAAATTAATAGCCTCCTTACTATCTGATTCCATTGAGACAGTAGGACAGAGTAATTCCTTCGTAAGCATGAGGCTTCTCCAAATAGCTCTTAACTCAAATTTCAGAATGGTGCATATACCAAGGAAGCACATAAAGTTTCCCTTAAATAAACATTGATCATCACGAATTAAACTCTCAATCGCAGCTCTCCCAATAAATCCATCCAAGGTGCCATCGGTATTCAATTTGAATCATCCAGTAGGGGGCAAACTTTTACAATAAACAAAATCAGGAGTTATAAGGCCAGGAAACTTACTATCACAATCTCTCCAAGCAGCATAAATAATTGAGGTTTTGCTTATTAGAAAAATAAACTCTATTCAAAGGTCTTATAAAGTCTAGATTATGTACTTCTTGGTTCCTCTAGAACTAGAGAAAATAGTAGGTAAACGTAAAAGTGGAGGGCTAGACACCTTTCTTACCAAGGTTCTTCAATACCATTCCTTTCTTTCTACTCTGAAAAACCAGTTCTTCCAATTATGGGGAATGAGCTGCATCCAGATCTCAAAAGCAAAAATACAATTCCTCAAAACATGCATATCATTCTCAAAGATGTGGCCACAAAATAAACAAGAGCTAGAGTAGTAAGACCTATCTGAGCTTTTCTGACATTAGTCAAAATTTTTCCATACCTAAATTATCAAATAGAGAGCCACATCCTTTGGAAACTTTCACCTTCCATAAAAAATACCCCAAACTCTATCCTCTTAAACCTATCTATTACTAACAAAAGAATTATAGGTAGACTTAAGAGAAAAATGACCATCATTAGAAGCCCTCCAAATAGGAGGATCAACACCCGCATGTTGGTAAGGAAAAAGAGAAGCAATAAGAACAAGACATTGCCCATAAGGTAAATAACTCTTTAAAAAGACAAATCTATCCCCTATTAACATTGACCAAATCAGCTACCTTAGCATTTATAACTCGGGAGGCACAACAGTAGTACACCAAGTAAGTAAAGGTCCTATATCCGTAACCCACCTATCAGACCAGAACTTAACGCGTTCTCAATTTCTCATCCACCAAGCAAACTTATCCACCACAAAAGGATACACAGAACATAAAACTTTCTAAAGAATTGAATCAGACACACTAGCTCTCTATGGAATAGCATTATTAAAGTTCAATTTGTACTTAGACATGACTACATCTCACCAAAGACCATTACCAATAAGAATTCCTTAGACTAGGTTTATAAGGTAAGCTAAATTAAATGCATAGAGTTATCTAAAACTCAAACCACCAAACTCTTTTGGGCAACAAATATTTTTCTAAACAACAACATGAAGCTTCCTAACAGAAGTAATGTCACCCCACAGGAATTGTTTACTAATAATTTTAAGCTCAAGGATGGTGCACTTAGGAATCAACGTCGATTGCATGACGTATTATGGCAAACTAAGGAGAACATAATTCACCTGAGTAGCTTTATCTGCCATAGAAAGAACCCGACTCTTCCACCTTGAACATTTGCACTGAGCTTTTTCTAAAACAGAACTATAAATATGTTTGGTGAGTCTGTTTGACCGAATAGGGATACTGAAATACTTATCAATATCTTTAGTAGTCTTAAAATTATTTCTAGTAATGAGCTCCAAAGCCAATTGATCTGAAACTCCCTTGGAGAAATAAATCATAATTTTTTTGTCACTAACCTTTCTCTCGGAAACCTCACAAAAAGAGTTCAAATATTTTTTAATGACATCCACTTGCTCATAATTCATCCCAGTGAAAAGGAGTAAATCATTACATAAGATGGGAAATTAGGAGACCATCCTTACCAACCACAAAAGGTTTTCAAAAATCGTCATTTGCCAAGTTGAATAAGGGTTTTTTACCACTAGACTATATTAGGCATGGTAAATTTGTAATTTTACTCTTTCTCCTTTTTGACTTGGTAATTACCTATAGGTGCAAAGTACGAAGATTTGTAAGTAACTAGAATTTGTGAACATTTTTATATAAAGAAAACATACTTTTGAATAAGAAGTACTTTTTATAATACTTCAAAGAATCTTTGTTATAAGTTATAAAATAATAATAATAATAAATTGTTATATTTCTCTTACAATTAGTTTTATTGTTTTTTTTTTCCTCTTTTTTCCTATTAAAAGCTTTAAAACAAGTTAAGTACATTTTTAAAGAAAAACAATTCTAATGCGTCTCAAATCTTATAGTTAATAGGTGAAAAGACATCGAGAATATAAATAATGCTATCAATTATACTAAAGTAATTAGTAGTTAGTAGTAAATTTCTGTGATTAAGGTTATGTTTTGAATTACTTTGATAATTAATTCCAACAAATAAAGAAAATGATATATATATATATATATATGTAGACTTTTTTTTTTTTTTTTTATTTGGAATTTTTCATGTCTCATTCCTATCTTTAATGATTATTTCTATTACATTATGTTATCATTTCTCTTTTGTCGTTTCTTATTTGCTTAATTTTAATTATCATTACTTTATAATTATTTAATTACTCAAAAATATAATTCAAATTACTCACATGATGGTTTATTGCATGGTTAAGACATGTTAACATCCCCATTAATAATATCTCAAATTCAAGCTTCTCAATTTAAAATCTAGTCAGTTTGAATAGTAATTAAAAATATTTTTGTAAAGACTTATAATGTTTGTTAAATTATAGATTCAGTGATAGTAATATTCTAGTGATCAATAACAATAATTTTCATTAAAATCCCTAATTCAAATTCCTTATTCCCAAATTAAATATAATATTAGTAGTTGTAATGACGACGATGATGACAATAATAATAATAATAATAAAACAAAACATAGTTAAACATGATTTTTGAACTAAAACGAATAGATGACATGTTCTTAATGACGAGAATACTAACTATAGATAAACTTTTGAAAACAAAACAAAACTAGTTTGGGCTGAAAAACAATGCATAAAGTGTATTCTCTTTATTTATGCATATTGGCATATAGCTTAATATTGTCCAAGAATATTTTAATTTTATAACATTAAAAATTGTTGTCTTTATGTAAAAGCACTTTTAAATATTTATACCTCTCATTCCATTTAATTTATCACTAAGATTTTTAGCATAGAGTGTTCCATTATAAATTAAAAAGTGCACATCATTCTTTTGTGGGAGTGATAGAACACTTTCTTTGATCCTAAGATGTCAAGGGTTTAAGTCTCATATTTGTCCTAAAATACAAGATGTGAGTAATTTTTTTTAAAAGTATTATTAAATATATCTCTCATTCTATTTATCATCAAAATTTTTTAGGGTTGGCTTGCTTGTTGTTGTTACCTTTTCCAGTTTCCTTATAAGAAAGACAATAATAGATTGAGGATTTTCTTAACATTTAAATTTTAATAAATTTATATTATAAACTTCCTGTATCTTGAACAACTACATAGAATGTTTAATTAAATAGTTTTCGTTAATAGTTGTTTGTAATATATTATCGACAAATAAATGGAGCTTTTGTTGTTTAATTATAGTTGATATTTCTATATGTATGTATTCATATACAAAATAAACCTTTAATTTTTTTATTAGGTGATCATAATAGCGAATTAAGGAGCTTTCAGAAGTAGCAATGAGAAGAAAAGCACCATGAAAGAGAGAGGTCTGACAAAGAAGGACGAGTCTCAAACTCAACATCCAATTAAGAAAATTTTGCCTAAGGATTGCAAATATTAAAACTCTCTTGTATCAAGAATAAATAAATTATATCTCCTTTAGGAGATGAAAATTGATAATAGAAATAATAAATATATATATATTTTATATATTCCAAATTGCATTGGAGAGTGTTGTTGATGTTGTTATTATCATCATCATTATTTATTTCTTTACCTTAATGTTTATTATCCAAACTAAAACAAAAACAAATAGATAAATGATAAATTATATGACAGGCCCTGTTCCTATACGACTACGGCAGCCTGTCAATAATTCCATGGTGGCCTTCCAGATGAGATCTGCCAAACTAAAATGTTCCCATGAAGCTAAGCCATTGTTTCTATTGAAAATCTTTTATAACTTTTAGAAGTTTCTTTTCTAACGAAAATGGTTGGAAATTTTTTCTTTTAAGAGTACATTTACAAAACAGGACTATTATAATTTTGACAGCATAACGGTTATTTTTCTAAAATTTTTATCCTGCAAAAGTATATAGAAAACATGTACACTTCTATGGTAATCAATTTCTTAACTTTTGAGCCTCAGACCCTCTTTTCCTTTTCAACAATCAAACACAATCATGTTTTAAATTTAAAATACAACTTGAAACTTTCAAATTTAGCAACCCACTTGTAACACCCCTTACCCCGATTTCCCGTCGGATCGAGATTCGAGGCGAAAGGCGTTACGGTTTCGAACTGAAAATTCATTTATTTGAAAATTTCTTACTAAAAGAAATGAAATCACCACTAAATGTTTTACGATATTGAAAAACTTTAATATCATTTTCTCTTTTATAATTTTAGAAAATCCGGCAGAATTTCCTCTGTTTTTATGAAAATCCAAAATTTAACCTGTAAAGAAAATAATAACACTTCTATAAAATTCATTTCTCAACTTCAATTCGGACCTCCCGTCCAATTTCAAAAATCACTTCAACACGCAATTAATTAAAATAAATATTTAATCAAAATCCAAAATCCACCACCATAAAACTTTATACTACATATTTATCAAATAATATACATAACTTACAAATATTTTAAAACTTTAATATAAATTCCACTTTATGGACTTTTAAATTTAGACACTTATACACATACATGATGGTGCCCATGCATATATATACACATGATACAAAATGATTATTACCCAAAAATTTATATCGGATGTGACTTGTAGAGTATCTGCAGGAGCTTCGTCTTCGTCTCGACAACAAGCCCATTTCAATTACCTACGCGTGGTAAATCCAACACGCTAAGTATTTCTACTTAGTTGGTGTACACTTAATTTAAAGGTCATAAAACTTTATTTCCTTATAATATAATTTCACAAAACTTTTCAACAATATTTGAGAGTTCAACAGGAAACACAATTCATAACGTGTAAACAACTCTTGTTTCAAATATGACTTTTTAAACTTCAGTTTTTCTCAATTTCAAATAAACCTTATATAACACATTAAGATTTATTGACTGATGAATATATATAATCATACTATTTTCTTTTGACGGCATTTGGAAACGATTTTCACCAAATATTTTTATTTACTAAAATTTCACAATTAAATCAATTTCATTTCTAATAATTCTATTATATATCGCTATGATTTCTATGAAATTTTCTTTTGACGGCATTTGGAAACACTTTACTATTGATTACATATATCAAATATATAGAAATCATTTTCCATCTATTTACCCATAATCTATTTCTAAATTTCATATTCACATTTACTGATTACTCAAGTTACTAGTAATTTTACATATCAAATACATAAAAGTATTTCTTTCCATTTACCTAGACACGATTTTCACCATAGGCGCACATTTCTCAATGTTTACTAAAATTCACAATCAAATCGGTTTACTCATAAATGTATCTTCAAAATACATATATTTTATTCTTTATCACATAAGTTCGATTTGAAAGAAAATTTTATTTCAAATTCCTATTCAAACACATTACCAAGAATCACACATATCAAACGCGTAATGATCATTATCTATATATATATTTATATATGTAAATTGTTTTCAGATTCTTAAACTTTTATTAGAAGTCACACATAAAAACTACTTTATTAATAATTATACATACAAACCACGTAAAAATCAATCCGATCATAGGCACTTTATTAAAAGTTTCAATTATCTAAATTATATATTTAATATACATACTACTTAGTAATTCGATTAAAGAGAATTTTACTAATAATTATTCTTATCGAATACGTAATACTTATTTATATATATATATATATATATAACACGATTTCGTTTAACAATTTTCATTTTAAACTTTTTAACACGGTAACTCAATGTCAAATTTTCAATAATAAGATCAAACAAAATACATAAATAATTAGCTTTTTAAGGACACATATATCAAACATGAGTCAAGAACACATATATCAACATGATTCAATCACCGAACTTTTTCGGAATCCATCAAACACATTTACACTATTATCCTTTCAATTAAATTTCAGATTTTAATCATCATCATATTTTTGAAAACAATACATTATCATCAAATAAAATCAAAACACACTCTACAAATTTTAACAATATTGTCGTAATACATTAAGTAATCAATTAAAAATTATAACCAATCGAAGAGTTTATAACATAATATCAATTAATAAATAAAAATCTTAACATTAATCTTTTCAAATTTCATTTGTCACATCTAATTACAATATTATCATTTTCTTTAATCAGAGTCCTTTGTAAAATTCTGTCACGATACCATGGATCGATAATGGGTTTACTGGCATCAGCCAGACTAAACAGCAATCCCGACAACGGCCGCTCGGTGTCTAACCACCGGGTCGCATATCATAATCTGTTTCCGTTTCGGGACCGGGCACTCAATACCTCTCAAAGTCTGTCATACAACGTCTGAAATCAATCGTAACGGTGCAGTACTGTTAATAATCACCCTATTGGCTAGCCAATTATCAATCCCCACCTACCGATGACTAGTTTTACGTGGGCCCTTTAAGTTTCCAAGCTTACAAAATTTTCAATTTAAAACGAAGATTTTTAATTGTGTAAACTTTTTATTACATATTCAAATCAATTCATCGAATTTCTTCGGGGTACCACTTATGACCATTTCAAATTACCATTTTGCCCCTTAATTTTTATATCACATCTTAACACAATATTTATCACATTTTTCATATTCTAATTTAATCTCAAAGACGAGAATCTTAACCTTTTCATTTTCGATTTCAAGTCCGTTATACGTACCATTAAGACATAATATAACTAATACAAAAACGGAAGCAAAAAGACAAAAATATCCCTAGAGCACTTTACATTTCAAATTCGTCCATAAAAGGGTTTATTTTACGAAATCGTTTTCGAACTCGTTTTTCATCAAATAAATTCATCCAATGGCATGCAATTTTGATATAATTAACACTCATTTGATATCTCAAATAATCAAATTAAACAATTTTTCAAAGGGATTTACACATGGATGTCAAACTAATAAACATAACTTTTCATTCTAACCATTATTTTATCACAAAAACTACGCGAATATCATTCAATTACCACACGAATGGAAAAGAATTGACAAAAATGTCCCTCGTTTCTTCTCTACTTAATATTTGGCCTAAAGGGTTATTTTTCGAAAATGTTTATGAAAATTATTTGTCAACCCATTTTTCACTCCAACAATATGTCAATAACATACAAATAACATATCAAATTATTTAACACATCAAATAAACAATTTTATCAAGTTTCAAATCAATTTACATATTAATATCAAACTAATAAAAATAAAATTTTTCAACGATGTGTACACCAACCTTTTTGGACTTTCCACTAGCTTTCTACACACCTAAGGAGAGGTTTCACGCCTCCCTAGCTTTCCCTAAGGCCTCTGAAATTAAACCCTCACTTAGGGTTTCAAAAATAAACAAAAATCAACAGATAAATCAAAACAACGAAATCAAAAGCTAAAATAACTTCAAAATCATGCTCATGGATATATTAGAACATCCCTAATTAAAACTCAACACAAAATAATCAAATAAAACCAACTTACCTCTTTTTAGACCCGTTTAAAATTCGAAAATCAACTTGAAAATAGATGAATTTTAGTGATTTTTGAAACTTGAATGGGTAGGTGATGAAATAAAAATGAAATTTGAGAGATTTAATGGCTAAACAAATAAAAAAAATTGAAGAGTAGAAGAGATGAACAGAGCAGAACAGAGTCGGCGATGAAGAGCAGCAGAAATGAAAAATCTGGGCAAAAACAGATTTTAATAGTCAGAAACTTTTCGTATTTATAAAATTGCCCAAAATTTTTGTTATTTATAAATTGACCCCATAAGTTTTTATTTTCTGCATTTACACCCTTACTCACATGCTAATATCCCATTTGACACTCTTGCCATTACATCATCCCACTAACTCATTCAAATTTATCCATAATCTTATTTTATCCACAAATAAATAATTTATTATAATGGAAAATAATAATAATAATAATAATAATTAATAATTATATAATAAATTATTGATTCAACTCAAAAATTATCCCCCACAATACAATCAAATTTCACTATCCTAACCTTCCCATTCTGCTACTTATTTTATTTAAATTCAAAAATAATTCTTGACGGGGAAAAACGTTTTCGAAAATATTAAATATCACTTATTAACGATCAAAATATTTTACAATCGCGCGAATTTCATTAAATTCAATTTTATTTCCATTTAATAAATTACTTATTACATCAACAAATATTAATCGGACGGAAATAATTATCGGGGCGTTACACCACTAATATGAAAATAACGGGGAAATATCATTAAAAATATTTACATGTCATGCATAATTATATTTGCACGTTTTTCCAAAAATTGCATATAATTACATACAGATGTTATTATACAAGTTTTCAAATGCATATATAACAAACATGCATAAACACAGCATCACAGGACTGAATCTGTCTACTCTTGGATTGGAGTCCCTGCAACTGATGACCTGCCCCTGCCCTTACCTCTGCCCCTAAGAAGGTTTTATTTATAAAATATAAAAATAATGGGTGAGTTAAACGAGCTTAGTAGGTGTCATACGTTTCTATTCAAATTCTACTTTTGAAATTAAATCTCCTTAAAATTTAAAAACGTTTCATAAATATTTTAATACTGAAAATCATATCTGATCTAACTGCATGAATAAACATTTATAATAATTATAAATCATGCATCGTAAAACTGAATCTCAATAATATATTGAAAAACGAGTTTTCTGATTTCGAAAAACTATTCTGAAGTGCTTTTCAAAATGAAAACATAGCAGCTTATTTTATTACATCTTTACTGTAAAATAATAAATGGTGGTAGCAATACAATTTTCTGAAAAATCTCTTTGTGAAATAAGTCAACCGTCGGCTTCTGAATACCACATAGCACCCTAGGTATATGGCAGGACAGAATTCTGCATTACTTAGGCCTTGGCCTTATGTTTGGTTCTGCGTAGCGGAATTTTGTATTACTACTAGGAGCTAGCTATTATATACCTCTATATGTGCATAGATGACACATTAAACTGGACTAACTGACACAGTCCCTCTCGTGGGTTTCCTCCTGCTGTTAGTGACAGACACCCCTGACACTGTCATGCATGCTTTAGGGTACTCTGACCAGTAATAACTATCTACGATACTTATAAGGGATACTATAGACTCATAAAAATATTTCCATACATACTGTTTTTCATCATATAATCCATAATTCATATAAACTTTCTAAAATTAATGCAAAAGGTTTTCATGCTAAATATATTTACTTAAAATTAATTTTCAATATTTCTATGCATATGTTTAAATATAGCACATAAAATTCATTGAATAGAAAGATAATTACATCAAAACATTTTGAAAAGACACTCACTTTTTCCTAACTCACGATAATCTCACAATTTTGATTTCTTCGCCTCCACGTTATCTACGTATTTTCACATTCTATTTTTAGGCAACGTTGCAACTACATTTATTCGCACATGCACTTCCATAGTCATGAATCAACACACAAACGTTTCACTACATAAGAATTTTGAAACACCTTTTTTTTAAGCCGTAACCACTCTAATTATTCTCATATACTTTCCATTCGAATTCTTTAATATCTAAACATGTAAAACACCACAATCGAAGTCCAAATTCCACATCAATGCATGAAACACATTTTTAAACCATTTAATCCTATGTTGGCCGAACCTTGACCAACTTTTACACCACCAATCTCATTCAATTTTTTCATCATAATCACACTTAAACATATGCATGTAAAATGGTATAAAATCTAGTCCAATTTATATAAAATCACATTTGTGCAACAACACAAAGTTTGACTGTGAGATGTTTCCTATTATATCTAATGGATTTCTTTTCAATTTTATGATTAATTCATCATCAACACAAGTCATAAAATCATTCAAAACATCTAAAAATAATTGTCCACCACTTCAAATATAACATGGCCGAAACATGGTAGCTTGATATACCATATTTTTGCTTTTAATTTCAACATTAAAACTCAACATTTTAATACATTTACATGTATGAAAATCACTCAAATAAATTAAATACAACTTGAACCATGTAATCTCATCCTTAGCCGTGAATCATGCAAAAACACAACACCAAGATTTCTTCAAGTTTCCACTTAAAATCACACCAAATCTCATGGTAAGGAAACTATTGTCCTAAACAATATCAACTTAATTCTAAATCAAAAAGTCAACTTCACTAATAAACTTACCACTTGCTCTTGGGTCTCTAGTTTTACTTTCACACCAACTTGAAATCTCAAATCCTTAGATTCATACATACAAATCACAAATAATTCATTAGAAACCATTTATCCAAACATTTACACATACAAGTTATGGAAACTCAAACCTTACCATTTGAAATCAACTTGATATTGTTAGAACTCACTTTTAAGCTTGTATATACCCTTTGTGTGACTTGAAAACACTAAAAAATGATTTCAAAATGATCAAATGTAGCTACTGTCCTTAGTTTTCCTCTCTTGGTCGAAATCCCTTCCAAAACTTTCTAGTTTCTTCCTTGTTTGCCTATTTGATTTCAACTTTATATAGTCTTCAATTGCCCTAACAATTGCCCCCAAACTAAGTTTATATTTGCAAGTTTGCCATTGGTTTGGTTTGAAGATTTTTGATTGGTTGAAACGTAAAAACCATTTCAATTCTAACTAATTTCATTCCAATTCAACCAAATGTTAACTAGTTAGTAATTTTGTCTCCAAAATTACCCATATGCCATCCTTATCTCTACACTCACATGCCACTCACATGCACTCTTTCATATTTTTAACTTTTCCAAAATGCCCTTATACATATCTTAAACTAATTTATTTAATCATGCTCCTTTTTGGTAATTCCTTTGACACTAATTTCATGTTAAACCTTAATTAATCACCATATTACTTCTCGTATTCGAATTAATCTCTTGTCTATTCGAAAATTTTACTAGAATTCAGTTATACATGTGGACACTTTAAATTACGTTATTATTCCATAAATAAGAGTATACTTTACACAGTACATATATAGTATTAGAATCAGAAGAGTATATTACATTATATGAACTTCTAATCGAATTAAAATTGTTTGCAAAACTAATGCTCACTTTCATTGGCATGAGTGGAACTTTAATAGTACATAATATTTGCAAGACTTTTGAAATTTAAATAAATTACATTTAAATAATAAAATTAATAATTATTTAGAATTAAAAAAATATATATAAATTATTTTCTCCCAAATCTAAAAGAGGTTTTTGCAAGCTTCTCCTTTTATATGGCAATCTAAAAGAGCTAGTGAACTTCCTCCTTATATCTAGGGATGGCAATAAGTCGGATAGTATCAGGTTTCATCCTTACCAAAACTAGATTTAAAATTTTAGAAGGGTACCCTAAACTCGACCTATACGCTAAATGGGTCATTACTTTCAGTCTCAAACCTAAACTCGATAGAAGGGACTTGCTCCGAACTCGATCTGTTGACTTGATTTAGTTTTAATTAATGATATAATTAATATCAAAAAACAAATATACAAACAAAAAAAATAATAATAAATTGGCTATGATATCCTCAATCATTTTAAAATAGTTCAAAATTCATATAAAAACTCTGACAATTAACAATTCAAGACTTGGATACTATGTAATAACTCTATTAATACATAGTCACAGATTTAGGGGCTTTTTGTGTTTATATATAGACTAGGTTACTGGGCCAAGTCGAAGCAAGAAACCTTGTCCTGTTCTAGAATTTTTAAAGGTTGCCTCAACCCGACCTATACCCTAAATGATTGCTACTTTTCTCTCCAAACCCATTCCTAATAGATTGGGTTTGGGTAGGTTTAGATCGGATCTAGTATATTTGATCTACTCATATCTATAAGGAAAAAGCTAGAAATTTTAAAACTAAAAATATAAAATAAAATTGAAGATTTATCTATAAACAAAATTAATATTGAAACAAAAGGATTTAAGGGCATTTATAGTATTTTCATTTCTTATGTAAGGAAATTTTAACTTCTTAACGAAGATAAATCTTCTTAATTTCACGTTGAGTGTTAGTTTTGACAAAAGTTATCTTGAAGTGTTAACTAGGTAATTTTGTGTAATTTATCATTTTTCAAATGATTAAAATTATGGTTATTAAAGTCTAAATGCATTTTCATGTTTTGAAGGGCTATAAATGTGTTATTTGTGGTGTTTCTCAAACTCATTCTCTATTTTATAAGATAGAAATATTGTTCCAAAAATCGCCGATTTACGATGATTTTTCGGTGAGTTATCATTGATAGACATGCTGCTTGTTCAATAAGGATGAGATCGATGCCAAGAACAAACGAGAAGAAACCATAACCTTTTTTATGATGTCCATCTATAAATAAGAAGAAGAAAAATAAGAAGAGAAGAAAAAGAAGAAGAGAAGAAGAAGAAGTGAAGAAGAAGTCCGGTGGTTTTAAAGAGAGAGAGAGAGAGAGCAAGAAAGAAGGGTGGAGCAAAGCTGCAAGTATGCAAGAGGAAGGGTTAGTGTTAAGTTTATATATATATATATAATTATAATATATATATATATAAATGACAGGATTGGGGGACACAAGTTTTAATATAAATTTTGACATAATTTATTGACCATTGGATTATAAAGATTTCAATGGTTTAGATATACTCACATATTTATACACAACTTAATTTTATACTTTATATAAATGTGTTTTTTTATCACTCTTCATCATTAATTACATCATGTTTTCTCTCTTTCATTAATATTAAGTTAATAAGTCATCAATTAATATTCTTTTCACTCAATCAATGATTTTGCATCTTTTCTTTTATTCATTTTCAAAAAATATATATATTTTTGAAGTATATTTTTAAATTATATTATTTTTATCTTTTTTATTAGACATCATGCTTATACCCAAAATAATTTTTTTTAATTGATTTTTTATTTTGGATTATTATAATTAGTATATATGTTTAAATATATGCAATATGTATCTTGTTTGAAAGTTTATATTGAGAGCTTAAAATTTATATATTATTTATATGATTTGATTAACTAATGGAGAGAAAAGATTAAAATTTGATTTATAATATTTTTATTTTGTGCGATGGATGATAAGAATAGAAAAGAGATATATATATTAAAAAAAATTGTTTTTCTCTTTTTCTTTTTTTGCGCGTTTATGAACAATGGGGAGAAGAAAAAATAATAATTTTTTTGGGGTACTTTATAGACTATGCAAAAAAGAAATTATATATATATATATATGTGTGTGTGTGTGTGTGTGTAAGTCATTTTTGAGATACTATTAAATGTATATATGTTTGAAAATAACATAATTTAAAAATAAATAAAAAAATAAAGATGCAAAAACTTCTAATAAGTGAGAATAATATTAATTGATTGGTTTTTGATATTAGTTGGAGAAGTTTTAAAAAATATATATAAATAATATTAATTAGAGAATGAAAAAGATAATATAATAATGAAAAGAAAAGAAATGAATATATTAATATAGACTTATAAAATTAAGTTATAATTAATAAGAGTATTAATAAGAGAGAGTAAAGATGAGACATGAAGTAATTAATGATGAAGATAGAGATAAAAAAATACATTTATGTAGAGTATAAAATTAAGTTATGTATAAATGTGTGAGTTAATCTAAACCATTGAAATCTTTATAATCCAATGGTCAGACAAAATATGTTAAAACTTGTGTCCCCCGATCCTACCCATATATATATAATGCTTTTATAATCAGGTATATCTTATTTTAAAAAGTAAAGATCAACCAATCAAATTCATTCATTGTATTCTCTCTTTTAAAACAAATTTTCTCTTATAATTAATTCAAATGCAATTGATGTATTTGATTTATTTGTTTTACTTTTTAAAGTAAGAGATAACGGATTATAAAAGCAAATATAGATATATATATATATATATATATTATGGTGAATTACACAAACTACCATGAAGTTTGATAAAATAACACAAATATTTGAGTTTTGGCTCATAATGTTTAAAAAAATCAGTTTACGCTCTCAAATTTCAAAAAATAATAATTTTCTCCTAAAACAGTGTCACCAATTAATCGTCGATTACTCGCCAAATAATCAATAAATCTCTAACCGCTGTCTCATTAGTTTATTAGTGAGTAATGATTTTCTGAACCATGGGTAGAAAACATTTGATATTTGCGTTCATTAATGTTTTTGTAATGGAAGTGGAAAAAAAATGATTTTCAACTTACTAGGTATATAAAAAGCGAAAACGTCAAATTAACATTTTTATTATTTTGCTTTCCAATTGATAGCTAGGTGCTGATATAAAAAGCGAAAGCATCAAATTAACATTTTTCTTGTTTTATTTTCCAATTGATAGTTGGGTACTAATGTTAACAAGTGACAATAAAGAGAGGTAAGAGAGACCACACAAACTTGTATAAATTTGTTGAAATTTCCCTAATTAACTGTATAAATGATTATCTCTAATCAATGGTATGCAGTTTTTTATTACAATATGCATTTTTTTAATATAAATAAAATAGATTTTTTTTTTTTTTAAAGAATGGTATAATGAACTTTTTATTTTAATAAAAGGAATGAGAATGGAATTCCCAAGTGGTTTGGGGGAATGAGATTCCCATTCCACAACCCTAAATTGATGTGGAGCTCACACTTTCATTCCCATTACGGAATTAATTTTAAACAAGTAAACACCATCAATCAATCACATTTCCCATTTTCATTCCTCAATCATGAAGTAAACACACCATCAGTTACTAATTTTATTATAAAATATAAAAAGGCTCATATTTGTGTTGAACTTATTTTCATTTTTTAAAAATAAAATTCATTTCAATTTTGAAAACAAAAATTATAATTTGAAAGTGAGGTGAAAATAGTCAATCTAATAAGCTAGAGGGGGAAGTATGTTATATTGCATTGTCTAACCAAAAATAAAAAGAGAGATGAGAAAAACACAACAATTTTTATATAGAAACCCAACAGGGAAAAGCCATGAGACTAGATAGCACCTCTAGTCACTTTTGAATGAAACTTCACTATTAAAAGACAAGTTACAACTTTTTTTTTTTTTTTTTTCAAAGACAACTTTGCTTAAAAACCTAATCCCTATCTAACTAATAATATTAAGTTTTCCTCTTCATGAACTTAGAACTGCTAACCTGTCAGTCTTCTAAATTTGCTACAGTCACCTTGAACTTGTCTTCTTAACCAAACATGCAAGTTTGATGAATCCTTTCCACTTGATCTCTTTAAGAAGTACACAACGCCATAATTGATCTTGAATCAATGATGATCAATTTACACACATAGGCTTAATGAATTATGTATGCATTCTCAAATAGAATGTTAGGTTGAAACACCCCGCGTAGCTTTAATGCAATAAGCACTAAACTATAATAATAATAATAATAATAATAAATCTAGACTCGAAACAATAACTCTCACGAAAATATGAAATCAAAAAGCAAAGATCTATCACGAATTCAATGAACTAAATACTCTTATGTATAGTATGGTCTATGAGAGTTAGAAATAAATTAAAACCTTTCACAACCTAAGACTCATAAATGAATTTAGTTTAGACAATAAATCCAACTAAAAATCTAGTATTAAAAATTTTAATTGAAACCAAACATGAACCCTATTAAGCTAATAAGACTCCTAAACACTTTCATTAGTCTTGTAAGAAAAAGCTCTAAGGCTTAATTTGATACACGTTCTCAAAGTAAATCTTTTGGAAGTAAATCTTTTACAAGTAGAGTTTTTAAAATGAAGTTATTGGTTGTTTGATTATTAATTAAGAAAGTTATTTTTAGATTATAAAGTTTTTTAAAAAGATTAAATAGTTTTAAGGGTATAGTGATATTAATAGAATTATATTAGATATTTCATTTTTTTTTTTTTAAAAAAAGCTCAAAATTAAGATTTACTTGGAAAAACTCAAAATTTGAGCTTATCCATGTAGACATATTTCAGGGTTTTATTTTATTTTATTTTTCTTAAATAACCAAACAACGCCAAAAAAAAATAAAAAAGAGCTTTAGAGATTAAAAAAATACTTTAGTTAGTAATTAAGCTGGACCAAATGTATAATAAGAATCCTAGAATGAATGGTTTTCCTTGTATGGAATGATTTAAGACATTTAATGGATAAATTTAACCTTTCTAAATCAAGTTTTAAATTGTCCAAAATATTTCAGAAAAAAAGGGGAAATGAAAACATAAAAAACTAGATGCAAAATGAAACAATTGAAAAAAATTATGTAAAAGGAAGAACTAGGTAACTGTTGGATCAACAGTAACTCAATGATCAATGCCGCTAATTATCCTTCCAACTCTACGTGCTCTAATAATTTCGGCCATAACTCATTGGTCCAACCTTCAATTGACTTGTAGTTTTTTCAATGGTTAGCTAACACCCAAAGCTAGAAACCATTTTTTTAAAAAATCAATAAAATACCCAAAATACCCTTAATTTAACTCTCAAACACTTTTGGTTTTGTCTATGGTGTTCTCATAAAAAAACAATATTATGGCTGATTTTCCTCTCAATCAGAGGATGTTGAGCTTTGACTACCTTCTGATATCTTTCATGAGATCATATACTCTAGTGATCTTCCTCCCCAAAGAAATCTCTCTCTCTCTCTGCGATAGTTATCTTCAAACATGTTAGGGATTAAAATAAAGCTTCTCTATAAGTTTATCAAATTTCTTTGAATGTGATATTAACCTAAAAAAGTAGCTTTAACATCTATCCTTTCAGTTTCACTCAATCCAAAGATTGAAACAAATAAATAAATTTAAAATTGACAACAACCATTGGATTGGAGTAAAAATGGATGAATGGATGTTAAAATTATTTTTTTAAGTTAATAATTTATATTAATACAACCTAGCCCTTATTTAATATGTCATTATAGTAATAATAATTATTTTTTTTTTTGTGTGTGTGTGTGTGGAAATATTACAATAAGAATAAATTCAAGATTTCGGGAATTACCACTAGACTAATCTCGTCTATATCTCTATACTAACCCGACATGGTCATAAAATAAAACTTTACATTTATTTTTTAGAAACTTTCCATGCTATTTGGATTCGTTTTTGAAAATGGTTTTCATTTTCTAAAATAAAAAATGGGTGGAAAGTGTTTGATTAGCCATTTTGTAGAATGTGTTTTTGAAAATAGAAAACACATTTTTGAAAATGATAACTAAAAAAAAAAAAACTATATTTTTATGTTTGTCACCATTTTCAAAACATGTTTTCAAAACAAATCAAAATTTTCACTCCAATCAACTATTTTACTTATTTTAAAAATAATACCAAACACATTTAAATCATTTTTGTTTTAAAAAAAAAATAGTTTTGAAAAACCTTATCAAACATACTGCATTTTTAAAATATGATTTTCGTTTTTAAAAATAGTTTTCAAAAATATCATTTTAAAAACAGTTCTAAACGCATTTGCGTTTGGTTCCATTTTTAAAATAATGTTTTTTAAATGAAAAACATGTTTTAAAAATGATATTTTTTAAAATACAATATATTTGATAGGTTTTGCTAAAAATTATTTTTAAAAATAGAAAATGATGTAAATATATTTGCTATTGTTTTTTACTTTTTAATTATAATTTTTGAAAAAAGTGTATTTCATTTTCATAAACACATTTTATAAAACAACCCACCAAACATATACAAAACCATTTTTGTTTTTTAAAATGGATAACCATATTTGAAAACACATCCAAACACCAAAGTGTGTATGTTTGAGGATATTTATCTTTTAATTTTTTGAAGTAAGTTTGAGGATGTTTATAACCGACCAAAATCTCATATTCTAGAAATAATATGTTATTAAAATATATTAATACATTAGTGTTGCAACTAATAATCATAGGTTATTATTTTTTTTATTCATTACACGTATCATAAGTATATTACATACTATGTAATTTGTCGGACATTCTTAATCAGGATTTTTGAGACGTGGTCTGAAATTAAAGTTCCTAAAAGCAGGAAGAAAGATCGTATCATGTGAAAAAAATTATCTTTAATTTAATGACTTGGGATGCAAATCGAATTATAAGCATCTTGGCCCAGATAAGTTAGAGGTTGTTTGTTTTTTTATTTGAAGACTGAACAGTATTGTTGAAAACTGAAAGTTGAATAGCGATTGAAATCTGAAATCTGATAGACATGTTTGTTTTTTCTTTTCTTACATCTGAATGTATAATAATCTTATTTGTTTTTTAAAGTTAAAATTATCTAATTACTAGTAATTTGACATTTATATCATTTTACTATTACTTGTTGTGTAATTTTATTTAATATGATACAAACAATTACAATAAATTATTTAATAAATATTAAAACACTTATTTATATAATATTTTTATTCATAATTAAAATAAGATTAATTATTATAGTAGAATTAATTAAGTTTATATGTTCAAATAAAAATAAACAAAATAATGTTAAATTGAATTACTATTATAACAAAAGTTGAAATTGTAACTTATATATATAGTATTTTTATTCATAATTAAAATAAGATTAATTAAAATAATAGAGTCAATTAAATTTATATATTTAAATAAAAATAAATAAAATAGTTTTAAATTGAATTACTATTATAACAAAGGTTAAAATTGTAAAGTAATATATATTTTCTACTATAATTAAACAAGAATAATCAAATACTTAAACAAATTGATTTATAATTTGGTTTCTGAATTGTTGTATAAACACTTGATCAATGAAGATTCTTATTGGAATTTGATCAGAGAAATATAGTAATCCTGCTATAAAAAAAATTTGATGTTGACATTTTTAGGGTCATTTTTATTTTTTAATATTATTTATTAAAATATTAAAAGAAATTTGTATAATATAAAACTAGAACAAATTTGAAAACTTATTATTTTAGGAATGATAAACTTGAAATAATATATTTATAAAATTATTCAGTAATTTTGTATTAAGCGAAAAGTCAAAAAATATTATTTTTTTTTATTCAATAATTTTTGGATGATTTTAAGAGTTTTAATCATTTAAAAAAATGAATAAAAATCTCTTAATTAACCTACTTAACTGCTATTAAGTATCAAAGTTAAAAAAAAAAAAAATAAATAACCCCTACAGTCTTGATGGTTTGGATGCCATTCATCCGCGGTCATTTTCCCAAAAAGCAAAAGAGTTGACCGAAGAGAAAAACAGTTGGAGAGTTTATAGGAAGCTGTCAAAGCGAAGACAGCAAGAGAGCATATAATATGTGTTTGGTCATCATCACCAAATAAATGTCTCAAACCGCCACGTCTTCTTCTTCACCATAACCCTTGTTTTCTCTTCTTCAACTGCTGCAACATCATGGTGGTTGGAGTGGCGGGCATGGAGTCTCTCTCTCTCAGCGAGAAAGCCGTCAAAATGAGGGAGTCCCTGCTCAAGAGTCAAACCATCACGGACAACGTTGTTTCCATTCTTGGTTCCTTCGATCACCGCCTCTCCGCTCTCGAGACCGCCATGCGTCCTACTCAGGTATGCGAGATCGGATCATCGGTCCCCATTTGTTTGATTTCCTCTTTCTTGATTCTTGTTTTGATAATGGTACTGGGGTTTTTACAGATTAGAACACATGCTATTAGAAAGGCTCATGAGAATATTGACAGGACTTTGAAGGCTGCAGAGGTTATTTTGACCCAGTTCGACCTTTCTCGACAGGTTACTCAATTCGTTCTTGATCTAACGTTTTACGCATCCATTGACCTCATGTAGAAGATAGAGTTGTGATTTATGTTCTATACTTCAAGTTTTGCTGGTCTTTGCTGCTGGTATCTGATAAACTTAATTAACCTTTGTCCTGCCCTAATGCTCCTTAATGGTTGATTATCTAAGCGCTTGCTTTGGTGGCTACCCTTTTTTAATGTGACATATATTCGGTTTGGCTACCTTACTCATTCCAACAATTACATCTGTTGGATTGATTGTGAGGATAGTTATTGAAGCTAATCCATTGATCGTTATTATTGGGTAAGATTATACAACCAATAAGGTGGCTAAATCCATAATATAATGTTCCTTCTGATACTTATTATACAATTTGGATTTTAAATCACATAATATGTTATCTTTTCTTCCAATATTATACAATTTGATTATTTAAGTGCTTGCTTTGGTGACTACCCTTTTTTAATGTCACATATATTAGGTTTGACTACCGTATTGGTTGGGTAACTTTACCCAATAATTACATCCGTTGAATTGATTGTAAGTATTATTATTAAAGCAAATCCCATGATTGTAGTTGTTGAGTAAGGTTATTCAACCAGTAAGTTAGTCAAATCCAAAATATAATGTTCCTTCTATTACTTATTATATAGTTTGAATGTTTAAATCATGGATTTAACTACCTTACTCAACCTCTAATCTTATACCTCAATTTGAACCCTTGGATTGACATCAATAATCACCTTTACAACCAATTTAAGGGCTCCAATTGAGAGATAAGGTTAGTGATCGAATAAGGTAGCCAAACCCTTATATCACATAATATGTTATCATCTCTTTCAATATTTGAATTCCTTTTGCTTTTTAGTACTAATAATTATATATAAGTGTCTTGTGATCTTTTATGGAATCGCAATTTAAAAGGGGTTAAAAATGAAATTATTTTATATGTACAACATATTCAATACATAAGAATTTGCAAAACACTTAAGAGTTCATATGTTTATTTGATGTTAAGGCATTTGACCGACGTCTACATTTTTCCTTATGTCAAAAGGTCTTGGTGAATGGATAACTGTAAATTATGTTAAAAATTGCCACCTAAAATTTATATCAAATTTTACGAGGCCTGAGTTTTGAGACCTATCAAGACTTAAATTGAATTCTATTAGACTTTAAGACTGAAAGAGAAATGCAACCTAGTTATGATAGTTCAATGGAATACTACTATTTAACTTCATCTTTCCTATCTACTGGTTTGTGAGGTATACTCACCATTTTTGTCTATTTTCTTGTCAAAACTATTTTTATGTACATTTCTAGTGTGGCTTTCAATAATTTGTTGTCTTGACGTGTAGGCAGAGACTAAAATACTTAGGGGGCCGCATGAGGACCTAGAAGGTTATTTAGAAGCAATTGATCAGCTCAGAAGCAACATCAGTTTTTTTAGCAGCAACAAGGGCTACAAAAATGGTGAGGGGATGATTAACAATGCGAATAATTTACTTACCAAAGCTATTGCAAAGCTAGAAGAGGAGTTTAAGCAGCTATTAGTTGCATACAGGTTTGTGTTTTCATTCATATTGACACTTCCCGTGCTGTGTGCCTGGTTCTTATAAATTTTTAGGACCAAGTTTCTGCTCCTTCAACTGTCTAATGCTTTATGTTCTTAAGATTAGATATAAGATGAAGGCTTTGGCACCATTGAAAGCTGCAGTTTTATTTTTTTAATTTTTTTTTACATATACCATCCACAGGACATATTTACAGTGGTTGCTAGGCTGCTGTATGCATGTGGGGAAGAAATTTTCAGGATTTTTTTTCCATGATGTTGCATTTCCATCTACATATAATCGACATAACATTTATTTAGTGATATGCTCTAAATTGAAGATCGGTAAATGACAGTTAAGGCACTAAATCTTAATTCCTTTGCTGAGTTCCTTTGCTCCTACCGGGCTTTGCCTTGTTTTGGGGGTGTTAGACCATTGTAAAATTTCACTATCCTCCCCCCATAAACTTACCATTAACTTTTTCTTGACCGTTTTGTAGAATTAATCCTTCTTCTATTGTCAGAGGGCATGGATTTTTGTCTATTTTATGATTGTGTTGTAAGTATTATGCTTGTTTATATCACTAATTCAAACTAGGGATGGATATTAAGTTTCTATTGAACTATTATTGCAACTTTTTTAGCCATGCAAGTAAGCTTCATTCATCTGTCTTTTGCTTTTTTAATGTACAGCAAACCTTTGGAGCCTGATCGTCTTTTTGAATGCCTCCCAAATTCTATGCGTCCCTCATCACCTGGACACCATGCTGATGCTGCTCACAAGAGTCATTCTGAACAAAACAGTGCCTTAGAAGATGGTGTTTTTACTGTTCCCACTCTCATACCACCAAGGATTCTGCCATTACTGCATGATTTAGCTCAGCAAATGGTTCAAGCTGGTCACCAGCAGCAGTTAATCAGAATTTACAGGTAATAAGTTTCGTAAAATGTGACTAGGTGGTTTGTGTAGTCATCGACATTGTTTTAAAAGGCGAGGCGAGACATGGCGGCGCCTTGTTGCCTTGGGGCCTTAGGCTCCTCAAGGCGATAGCCAAAGGCGGAGGGAATGAAAAATCCTGCCTTGGGAGCATGAGGCGGTCGCCTTAGGACCTCCTCTAGGCGAGGTGCCCAGAGGCGG
Source organism: Dimocarpus longan (assembly GCA_022984855.1). Classification (NCBI taxonomy): domain Eukaryota; kingdom Viridiplantae; phylum Streptophyta; class Magnoliopsida; order Sapindales; family Sapindaceae; genus Dimocarpus; species Dimocarpus longan. The sequence continues at coordinate 19,937,600 of CM041015.1, read as the reverse complement.
AGGTGAGGCATGAAAAACAAAATAGAGAGAAAAGAGAGAGTATTGACTAGAGAGCGAGAGAGAGATAGAGAGGTTAGATGTGTTGCTTTATGGCAATATTTGGAAGGTGAGGATTTGCATTTTTAATTTTTTCAGATCAGAAATGTGAAGTTTTTTCTGACATAAGAAATGTGAGAAATTGTTGTTATTGGTGTTTGGTTTTGACTTTTAAAAGGTATAGAAACATCTAGAATTCTCCACAATTTTTTTTAATGTTGAATCACATATGGGCGTAAGTCAGGGACTAAGTAATTTTGTTTATCTCCACCAAACCCCACCTTAAGGGCTTTCAAAAAAAAAAACCACGTTAAAATTTAATCAATTAATTAATAAATAAATTAATATCTAAAATTCAACTATGATTTATAGAACTGTGGAAGCTAATAATATCTAAGTAAACTAACATCTAAAATTTCTAGAATGCCTATATTATCGAAGTAAACTAATAATTAATAAGCAAACGATATATGATTTATCAAAGTAAACTAATATCCAAAAATTCTAAAACATTCATATTATCACCTATAAATATGATTTACATATACATTTGTTAGTAAATTAATATCCAAATTTAAAAATTAGATCATTACTAAATTAATTTTTTGATACTTATGTCTCTAATATTGGTTTTTACTATCTTTTTCAATATTTTGGAGGATTTTGTAAGTTAGTTTTTTTTTTAAATAAATAATTTTGTCAATTCGAATTAAGGCTACCACCTTGATCGCCTCGAGGCGACCGCCTTGCCTCATCAAGGATTAATCGCCTCGCCTTGTCTTTCGCTTTTTAAAACATTAGTCATTGACTATTTATCTTTTGAGATTTTGTTAATGTGTGTTTTTGCATAAAATTGGCTGCTGCTTTCCAACTCTTGCTTTGTATATCATATAGCCTGCATGATATGTAGGATTAAATTAGTTACTATGAGGTGAACTTTGAACATTTCCTCTCTATTTATAGACATAGAATATTTTTAAAATTTTTTAATAAGATAGAAGACTGTTACTTGTCTGATATATGTACATTTATGTGTGTGTGTGTTAAGTCTCACTAGAGTCAAAAAGCATCCTAGTAAGTAAGACACCTCTCAGTAGTATTTAAGCACTAGCTAGGGGTACTTGTCTGATATGTACCATTCTGTGTGTATGTGCTAATTGAATCACATGAAGGGATTCAAACCTAGTCATTCTTTAAAAACCTAGTCTGCTACCATGTTAAGTCTGCATTAGGCTCAAAAGCTTAATATGTAGTTGAGCGTCCAAACAATAGCATTTAAACACTCTAATGGTATGTGACAAGATTAGTAGCAGTCCCTTTATTACATAAATTGTATCAGATTTTAGACATTTAGACTACAAAGTTATTTATTTATTTTTTTGAAATAGACTACAAAGCATTGAAGGTGAAAATTTTAACATGAAAATTTAGGTTGTAGAAAAATATTTTTTTGATGCAGGTTTGAGATATTTTCTTCTTACTCCTTGTAAAAATCCAATTTTCTTCATAGTAAAGAAAAGGTTTACATGCAAACTTATAGTATTAAAGCACACAGGACCTAACTCCTCATTTGTTGAGGGAAAGAACAACAATTTTCATTATGAAGGCCATCATTCATGTTGTAGACATAAAGCAAATAAGCTGGCATGAGGTCCTAAACATAACACCGTACACTAAATATTTTATGAAGTAAAATTTGTTTGGATATAAACACAATCTGCTCTCGTTTTTATTTCTTTGTCCCACTCAGAACCTTCGTTTTTGGCTTTTATAGCCATTGAGGATTGTCATAGTCCCTCCACTCCCTCTACACATGGAAAGAAAAAATAAAAAGAACCAAAAAAAATAAAAAAGGAAGCAAGTCTGGTTCTAGATTTAGAGTTACCCATAGCTTAAGGTCTCAAGCATCTATTCAAGCTTGTTGAATTATTTGCTTCTCATTCATATATGTTGTTATTGACCTATGATCAATTCTGATCATGGCTCTATTTGATCTTTTTGGTTTATGTACTCAAAAGGAAAAAAATGGATCTTCAAAGTAATGGACCTGTCAGCATTAGATCTCATCTAGCTACCATTGATTGTTTCTTACTTAGGGTTTGACTCGTTTGACTCGTTTTATTGAATATCCAAAAGATTGAGTGATTGAAGTTATGAGTAGGCCCGGTCGGTTTTCTCATTTAGCTAAGCAAATTAGGATAGAGAGTAAGTTGTTTTCTTTAGAATTTGATGAGTCTTCTATTGGAAGTGTAATCAAGCTCTTGGAGAGGAATAGTCATGGTGTGTTTGAGTTGAAGGTGGGTTTGGAATGTGCTTATTGGATAGGGAAGAGCTTGTTGGAAGTAGTTAGAAATGTCAAGGATAAGAATTTTTTTCGCATCCATAGGTTCAATATGTATAAGCTATTGATTAACCGGTTTGAAAACAATAATGGAGCTTTCATAAAAGTCTCTTTGGTTGTTGACAAATCGGGCTTGAAGAATATCATTATTCCGATGGGAACCAATGCAGTTGGGTGGTCTAATTTTGCAAAGATGATTCTAGGCATCTTCTCTCAATGTCGTAAGACAGGCTCGGTGGGGGAGATCAAGCCAGATAAGGTCACAAGAATGATCAGTGGTGAGCTTGTGAAAAAGACGGGCGAAAATGTCAGTGAGATCAGAAAGTCTGAAGGAGTCAAGAAGGGAGCAAGTTTCGCTGAATGTCTTGTGTATGGTGAATGGACTAGAGCTGTGATCTGTACCAAGGCAGTCGGATGGGTTGAATGGAGTAGTATTCAGATGGCTTTGTCAAAATTTTTAGGTTTCATGGTAGAGTTGAAACTATTCCATGATGATAAAGCTGTCTTCTTCTGCCTTGACGTTGAAGAGGCTGATAGAATTGGCAAGCTAGGTGAATGTCAATTACAAGGATCGGTTTATGTCTCTTTAAAGCGATGGAGCCCTGAAATTAATTGTGCCAAGGAGAGAATGACTTTTAATGGAGGATGGATAGCCATTGAAGGGCTTCCATTCCATTTATGGAATAAGAATTCTTTTGGCAAAATTGCAGAGTTCTGTGGGAGACTCATTCAGATAGATAAAGGAACAGAGGCTCTTCAATCTTTACGGGAGGTAAGAATTAAAGTAAGGAAAACGGAAAATGGTTTTATTCCGGTTGTAATAGCAATTAAGGATGGTGATGTTACCATTGACATTAAAATCAGACCCTTGTCAAAATTCTTTACTCATGTTAGAGGCTTCTCCATCTTTGAGCACAGGCGCAAGGTTGACGACAATATATGTGGCAGTAGAAGAGGGTGGGGAAATTCAAATTTTCAAAATGGGCATTTTTTCAGGAAGCAAACAAAAGGGATATGGAGGGTGAAAAGAGACCACAGCTGTAAGGAGAAATCAGAGGGAGCAGATGTTTTCCGAGAAGAGGGTGAAATTCAGATGGACTTGAAACAGAAGCAAGGTGTTGACCAGGACATCAGCCATTTTAAGAAGACAGGAGCTATCTGGGGTGACTGTAGAGTTTTTCATGAATTTGGGACTGTAGGGGAGGACTTGCAAATCTCGCAGGCGTCTGAAAGGGTGAAGAGACAGAATTCGCAAGAGTTCTGACGATTTCGGTTGGATCTTAAAAGAGAAAGTCAGTGATAATGGTAGATTTATAGAGGAGAAATGCAAAGTTGCGAGTGGGTTGAAGGGATTAGAGGATTTAAGTGAACGGGCCTATCTTAAGGAAAAAGGGAAGGAGTCTTTTAGTGATCCTGGGTCTAAAAAGAGGTGTGGGCTATGGGCTGTAGCTAGCAGGAATAAGGATCAAGTGGGGCTTCCAAGTAAAGAGCAGGTTGGGCTTTCGTTTCCTTTCGTGTGGGGTCGGGTTCACACAAATGGATCCCATGGGGATGATGAGGTACGGCGGACCTAACCGAATTCGAATGGATGGGTTAAGCCTAGAGTCGGACCTTTCAGTCCGAAACCTTTGCACCGGTTTCTCTTTAACAAGTCAAACTCGGGTTGCTCCAACGATATACATTTGGGTCACGTTTTTGGGCGAGCATCAGTCCTGCAGGCGGGAGACTCAGATCCAGAAGGAGAAAAGTCTAGAGGCGACGACAGCACGTGAGCTAAGACTTCGGACGACGATGAGAAGGAAACCCTTAGACCGAAACTCAACAGGTGCTATAGTTCGAACTGCTTGAGAATGGGGGTAGAAGATGGAATCGTCGTTCAAGGGGTTGGGTCGGAAATTCCTCTCGAGCTTGCAGTAGATGCAGGTAAGGAGTAGGATTGGAATCAAGGGAGTTTTGTTGATGAGACAGAGTCAGAGAGTGAGTCGGATGGAAGCCGAGTAGAAGAGGATGTCTTTTCTCAGCATGAAGATAACTGTGAAGATGATCTGAATCTGTCCTTATTGTTTGATGAGCAGAGCTTGGTTCAGCTAATGATGGCAACCCCAGATTCGTAGAGAAAGAGGGTAGGGATGGAGTCCTTCGTCAATATCAAAGGAGGGGAAGGCAACGATTAAGGAAGTAGATCAAGAAAGCTTGAGTGTTCAGGAGGTGAGTTGTAATGACGTAAAAGGTTTCTTAAGTTCTGTGGACGGACAGAAGTGTATGGTGTTACTAAAAAGGATGAACTTGACTCTTTCTCATCCTGTTAAAGTGGTTCAAAACTCTTCTAGTGTGAAGTCGGGCACCAAGGAAAAAAGAAACAAGGAGGTGCAAAATCTTCAGTGGAGTTTGAATTATAAGAGAGAAGGAGGCAGATGTAGTAAGGGTGCTCAGAAGTTATCATGAAGATTTTGAGTTGGAATGTGAGGGGGTTGGGGTGTTGGAAAAAAAGGAGGATGATTAAGGAGACAATTAGAAAGGCCAATCCAGATGTGGTTATTTTCATCGAGTCTGAAAAACAAGTAGTGGATCATGGTATTATCAGAAGTACTTGGGGAGCAAGGTTTAAGCAGTGGGTTTACTTACCTTTTGAAGGTAGGTCTGGTGGTCTTGTAGTCATATGGAACACCAAGATTGTCAAGGTTTTAGGCTCAGTGGTGAGAGAATTTTCTGTTTCCGTTAATATCTTAGGAGTAGATGGTAGAGATTGATGGCTTTCTCAGGTTTACGGGCCGAATAAGAAAAGAGAGAGGGGGGAATTTTGGGAAGAGTTGTCAGGTTTATTTGGGTTATGTTCACCGAGATGGTGTATTGGAGGGGATTTTAATGTTGTTAGATTTCCTTTTAAAAAATCCAATGGGGGTAGAGAGACTAGAAGCATGAAGGAGTTTAATTGTTTAATTCGAGAAACGAATCTAATTGATCCTGTTTTGAACTACTCAGATTTTACTTGGTCTAATTTTAGACAAAGTGCGGTTTGTTGCAGGCTTGACAAATTTTTATTCTTGAGTGATTAGGAAGAATTAGTTGGGGGAAAGGTTAGACAAAATGCATTAGTGAGAACTATTTCTAATCATTGCCCATTATGTTGGATTCCTCACACAAGAATTGAGGTCCTACTCCTTTCAGATTTGAGAATATCTGGCTGGAAAATCAATCGTTTATTAGAAATATGGCAGATTGGTGGAGTGAAGTGGATCAGCAGGGGTGGAAGGGTTATAGGTTTATGAAGAAACTTGAATGGGTCAAAAAGAAATTGAGAGAGTGGAACAAGGAAGTATTTGGAGACATCTGCAAGGAAAAAAATGAGATTGAGGCTAAAATCTCTGATTTGGATAGAATTGAAGCTGAAGGTTCGCTATGTGAGTTTTTGAGATCAGAAAAATCTCATTTGAAGTTGAAGCTGGAGAAGTTGGTGACCAAGGAGGAAATGTTATGAAAGCAAAAGGCTAAAGTAAAATGGGTTAAGGAAGGAGATTGCAATTTTAAATTTTTCCATAAAGTCGTTAATGGAAGAATGAGAAGAAATGACATTGATAAGATTGAGTTAAATAATGGGTCGATAATCAAAGAGGAAGGAGCCATTGAACATGAAATCTTACGCTTCTTTAAGGAGTTGTATTCTAAAGAAGACGTGGTCATACCAACAATTCAAGGTTTAAATTGGAACTGTATCAGTAGAGATAAAGCTGTTTGGCTGGAAAGACCTTTTGAAGAAGAAGAAATCAAGAAGGCGGCGGCCGATTGTAGTAAAGAAAAGGCTCCTGGGCCGGATGGTTTTAATTTCGATTTCTTTCATGCATGCTGGGAGATTATTAAAGATGATTTGATGGAGATATTTTTGGAATTTTTTGAGAATGAGATAGTTAATAGAATCACCAATACAACTTATATTTGTCTCATTCTAAAAAAATCTTGCTCCTTAAAGATTGGAGATTTTAGACCAATTAGCTTGGTTTCTAGTCTGTAAAAAATTATTGCTAAAGTTCTTTCCCTTAGACTAAAAGAGGTTTTGGACAGTACTATCTCTAATTGTCAGTCTACTTTTGTTAAAGGCAAACAAATTTTGGATGTCGTTTTGGTGGCTAATGAGGTGGTGGAGGAATACAGATCGAAGAAGAGAGAAGGTGTTGTTTTCAAGACTGATTTTGAAAAAGCTTATGATCATGTTGATTGGGATTTTCTGGACTTCGTCTTGGAAGCAAAAGGTTTTGGGCTAAAGTAGATAAGTTGGATCATGGGTTGCTTAAAATCAGCAAATTTCTCTATTATGATCAATGGGAGATTCAGGGGAAAGTTCTCTGCTACTAGAGGGCTTAGATAAGGTGATTCTCTTTCCCCTTTTTTGTTTATCCTTGTGGCGGATTGCTTGGGAAGGCTAGTTGATAGAGCTAAGGAGTGCCACTTGGTAGAAGGGTTTTGTGTTGGTAAGGAGAATATTAATGTCTCTAACTTGCAATTTGTTGATGATACTTTTTTCTTTTTTGCCGATGATGAAGAGAATTTTGCTTCTCTGGTTGCGGTGCTTCGTTTGTTTTGTTGGATGTCTGGGTTAAAAATAAATTTAGCCAAAAGTGTAGTGACAGACATTAATTGTAATGATAGGAAGATAGTTGACTTGGCCAATGCTTTTGGGTGTGAGGTAGGGAGATGGTCGTTGAAATATTTAGGGCTGTCGTTGGGAGGTAATTCGAGATCTTTCGAGTTTTGGGCTCCGGTGGTGGAGAAAGTTGAGAGGAGATTAGAGGGATGGAAAAATGCTTTCCCCTGTAGGGGTGGAAGATTGGTCTTGATTTAAGCTGTGTTACATAGCATCCCCACTTATTATTTATTTTTGTTTAGAATTCCCATTGGGGTGGCAAAAAGAGTTGAGAAAATTATGCAGAATTTCTTGTGGGAGGGTAATGGCAAAGGAAGAAAGACTCATTTAGTAAGATAGAATGTTGTTTCTCACTCTCAGCATAAAGGTGGGTTAGGGATTGAGAATATTGTGATGAAGAATTTGGCTTTGCTTGGCAAATGGTTATGGAGGTTTCTTTTGAAATATAACTCTTTGTGGTATAAGGTGATTAAAAGTAAGTATGGACTCCAAGGAAATGGGTGAGATTCGAATATGGTTCTTAAAGGCTTTAATAGGTGCCCTTGAAAAGCTATTATGCACGGTTTCAATGTTTTTTTGAGTAATTTAAGGGTTGTAGTCGGAAATGGTGCTCGAATTTGGTTTTGGGAGGATTGTTGGTTGGATTTTCAACCTTTTTGCTTAAAGTTTTCAAGATTGTATAAGCTCACTTCTTCTCAAAATGTCTCAGTTTTAGGTAGAGTGGATTTTTCTTCTATTCATAAAGATGACACTTTGATTTTAGGAGAAACTTGAATGATAGAGAGATTGAAGAATTTTCTTCTCTTATTTCGGTGCTGGAGGGTGTTTCTTTCAACCCTGATTCGGATGATTCTAGAGCGTGGAGGTTAAGTTCGAACGGCATATTCTCCTGCAAATCTTTTTTTGAAAAGTTGGTTCAAGATGATTCTCTTCCTAGGTTTGAGTACGATAACCTTATATGGAAGTCAAAGGTTTCGATCAAGATCAAGTTTTTGGTGTGGCTTCTGGCTTACGAGAAACTAAATACATGTGATATCATTCAAAAAAGATTTCCTAGTATTTGTCTTTCACCCTTTCGATGCATCATGTGTAAGAGATGGGGGAAAAACTTGGATCATCTTTTTCTTCACTGTCCTGTGATTGGCTCATTATGGAATAGTTTGTTTTCTTTAGCTGGCTTGAAATAGTCAGCTCTTAAATATTTATGCGTGTTTTTATTAGAAGAATGTGTAGCATTCGGAGAAGGTAAGAAGGCTAGGATCCTTTGGAATTGTGGAGTTTTCGCTATTTTATGGATCATTTGGGAGGAAAGAAACAGAAGAATTTTCGAAGAAGTCGAAGAGAAGAACAACTTTTTAAAGGATAAAGTGTTTTATTTGGCTTCTCTATGGGCGTCTTCTAGTGAAGAATTTAAAAATTTATCATTATCTCTTATTTTATTAGATTGGAGGGCTGCTGTTTGTTGACGATTTCGTTCAATTGTGACTTTAGGTTTAGTGTTTGTTTGTTTGTTTATAGTGGACTTCGGGTTCACAGGTGTATTTTCCTTCTTTTATTAATAAAGTTTTTGTTTCCTATAAAAAAAAGAGTAATGGACTTGTCTTCTATTAATTTGCAAACATTCATTTGTACATACATGTCAAATGGTTTATTAGTTTTGCGCAAAAACAATTTGAATATGTAAAAATATGATTTTTTAAATTAATATCGTTGTTGAAGCCAAATAGATTTCTTATGTTTTAAAAATACAGAGTATTGATTTGATTGATCCATATGCATCTTATGGATCAAAATGCTTTGATGGAGTTTTTCCCAATTGGTATTATGTAACTGAATCAAATTGTTGCTTGGATCAATTGTAGTTTGCACTCTCTTTTACTTACAGAAGAGTGACAGGTTTTGAGTAAGATTCAGAGTATCCTAGGGCCTAGCTACAGAATGTTGTCATTTTAAGTACTGATACCGGCTGCCAATTTTGGATATTAAGAACCTGTCTTTGAAATATGCTACTGGAGGCATTTTGGATCTTGAAGTTGCTGAATTCAATTTCTCTCGTACATTTTCAAAATAGCTTTGCAGAATGTTGCTGAATGGACCCTTAACTATTGAAGATATTGGCAAGGTTCAATCTTTCTGACTATGGAAGCTTGTCCTAGTGAATTTGATCCCAAAAGCCATGTTTTAATCTGCCTTCCCTTTGTCCTTTTCAAAATTAAATTTTCAGCTACTCCTTGCATTTTTGGAATGGCTAGAGTGTCCAATGTGAAGCTGTTATGCATGATGTTACCACCAAATGGAGAAAAAGTGATGAAATGTTTAGAACGAAAATAATTTTTTTCATTCAGCAATGTTCTTTTGACATGAATAGCTGGCAAAAGTTCTGCATTGTACGTAGTGCAGAGATTCCAGAAACTAAATTTCAAATCTTTGTGTAGGTCCTGATGTTCTCTCTCTTGTTAAAGGGAATCTTAGTTGTGTTTTCTAGATTAAATATGACTGATCACCTTTTGGATTCAATTATCAACCCTTCTGTTGCACTTGGATTATATGGAGAAATGATGCTTATTTTAGGAGAATTCAATTGCCAAAGGAAAAAAGTGCGTATATTAGGATGCCCTATCACTGATTTGTCTCTTATCATTCTAATTCATGCATATGTTTTCTTTCATATAAAGGAGATAAAATGTATATGTATGTTTCAACAAGTTTATTACTCAATTTTTTTAGGGATACCCGTTCTTCAGTTTTGGAAGAAAGCCTCCGCAAATTGGGAGTTGAAAAGCTTAGCAAAGAAGACGTTCAAAAGATGCAGTGGGAGGTGTTGGAGGCCAAGATTGGGAACTGGATTCATTTTATGCGTATTGCTGTAAGACCTTAATGAATTACCACGAAAAATCTGCATGTCTATCATCCCAAATAACTAATTCTGTTTTAATAGGTCAAATTGCTTTTTGCTGGAGAACGCAAGGTTTGCAATCAAATATTTGAAGGCTTTGATTCTTTCAGTGACCAATCTTTTGCTGAAGTTATCACGAGTAGTGTTTCAGTGCTACTTAGTTTTGGCGAAGCAATTGCCAGAAGCAAGAGATCACCCGAAAAGTTATTTGTGCTTTTAGACATGTATGAGATAATGAGAGAGCTTCATGGAGAGGTATGGCCAATGGTCAATTTCCATGTGGCATGTACTAGCTTAAAAACAATGTTTATTTTCTTGTGTTCTTTAATATACCCAGAGTTTTTCTTTTACTGAGAGTAGCTTAAAGTTTTATTGACATAATGAGACACAGGTAGATGAAAAATTTTCAGATGATTGATATTAAATTCGATGGCAATCTGTAACTTGGACTGTGATTTTTCTATTGCCAGATTGAGTCGGTTTTCAAAGGTAAAGCTTGCTCTGAAATTAGAGAATCTGCACTTGGTTTGACCAAACGGCTAGCCCAGACTGCTCAAGAAACCTTTGGCGATTTTGAAGAAGCCGTTGAAAAGGATGCAACAAAAACTGCTGTGTTTGATGGAACTGTCCATCCTTTGACAAGCTATGTGATTAACTATGTGAAGTTTTTGTTTGAGTAAGTGCAGATACAGTTCTTACTTATCTATTATGTTATTTTGTTCTGTTTATATCAGATTAATGATTATTTGCCTCATGATAAGTGGATATATCACTAACCTATTTGCTGTTGTATACGTAACTATTTGTAATTGGGCCTGACAGCTGTTAAAATAATTCGACTTTGAAGATGGTCAAAGGATGTCACACACCTTTTGGCTTGTAATGAGGGATTTATTGAAACATATAGGGATAAATAAGTAAGTCTAGTGGGAGGAAACGTGGAGGATATTAGGAAATCGGGCAATGGAGGATTTCAAGGAATTTACATAGGATAATAAAGAGATTTTGGTAAGCATTGAAAGTAGTGAAAACTGTATCTGTTGGGAACAATTGAATAAGGGTATTTGGAGAATATTGATAATAAGAATACCTCTGTATTTTGAATATTTCACTTCAGTTTTGATTTAAAAAATAAACGATTTATGGTTTTTCAGTATCATATGGATGAAAGTTAAATATTTAACACAGGATTCTCAAATAGTAGAAAGACTACAGCACGAAAGTATCTCTTTCAGAGGCTTTTTCATTGGCAAAATTTCAGTGATAATTTCTCACCTTTAATGTGCAATCCCTTTGCAGGTCATCAACAAAAAAAAGATGAATGCTCCCTCCCAAACACTTTTACCTTCTTTATTTTTCATTGATTTATTTTCTTGTTTAAGATGAAGACTGGAGGACATCCTCTCCTCATATACTGAATTTCGCATTCATCACATTTAGAGCTTTAAATTGATTTTTTGTACCCTGTCAGAGCTTCGTCCTATTAAAAGAAAATTATAATAAAAAGAAAGAGAGTTTTGGAGCTTCAACTCTTCTAGTCTATCTGAAGTATGTTAACTTAATACAATACCCTTTTTTTTTTTTTTTTTGGTCTTCAATTGTGATTCCATCAGTTAGAATCCCCTCGCTTTTGTGCTTGTAGGTCTCAGTCTCAGCTGATGGCTTCTCTTTTTATGCTTATTGTTGCTATATTTCTGACAGACTTGCAGCAATTGCAACTTTACAATTTCTGTAGGAAGGGGAAAATTGACTTATTAATTTAGCTGGATGTGGAAATAAGAATTTAAAAAAGAAAGGTCAAACTTCAAGCGGAACATATGCTGTTTAATGTGTAGTATAATAAAATATACATATGTATATTTTATTATACTGTACACTAAACACTGTAATATTTGAGAACCATTTAGTAACCTTAGTAGCTTGAGAAATCAAATACTTTGTGTCAACTTAGGCTTATTTTGAACTCATAAAAGTATAAAAATATTTCTGATTGCTTCAATTGAATCCACTGACATAAGTTGTGATATTTGGTTTTACTTGTTTATTTGGGAATCATTTGTGGATTTTTTAACTCGACTGGACTAGGCCTACTCTTGAGCCAGTTAGAGAGGAACATCGTTTTATGGATGAATAAGCCAAAATTCATTTAATCATCATTAACCTTTATGAGATTCTCCTGGATTAAAATTCTCTGCATAAGGTTTTTTGTTTCAATATTGTAACTTTCGTTTGTTTTAATATTTGTCAGTTATTGACCCCTGATTATGCTACTAAACTCTTACAGCTACCAATCAACCTTGAAGCAACTGTTCCAGGAATTTGTACAAGCAGATGAAACAAATTCTCAGCTGGCATCAGTGACAATGCGAATAATGCAGGCTCTTCAAACCAATTTGGAAGGGAAATCTAAGCAGTATAAAGATCCTGCTTTGACCCACTTATTTCTTATGAACAATATTCACTATATGGTCAGATCTGTTCGTAGGTTTGTCCTGCTACTTCATTTTTCTTGACCTCTTTTGAAGCATTTAAACGTTTGTTTTGCATGCAATACTTCTGCTCTTTTTTTTTTTTTTCTCTTTTTGGAACACATACTTCTGCTTCTTAATGGGTTAACAATCTGTTTTCAGGTCTGAAGCCAAAGATTTGTTGGGGGATGATTGGGTGCAAAGACATAGGAGGGTTGTACAGCAACATGCAAATCAATATAAAAGAAATGCTTGGTCAAAGGTATAATTTTACTAACTGAATTAAAAGCATCATACTGCAGGATTTGAGGATTCTATCTTCATGACTTGTGGTAGGCTGGAGCTTAAAAGAATTAGGATTTTTAAGAATTTTATGCTGGGTAGGAATTGAAAATTCGAAATTTACGTTGAGTGGGTTATAATATAGATGGATATATAAAGGAAATAAGAGGGATCAATTAGAAGAATACGAAAGACCCAATAATTTAAACAGCAGCACAAATAAAACGCTGTAAACTCTAGAAACAGAGATCATACTTACAAATTACCAAAATATTCTGAAGAGCAATTCATAATAGAACTAATTAAATATCAGACAAGGACTAAACTAATTAACTAGAATTCTTTTTTATGGAGAAAAAGCATGTGTTCTTCTTTTTGGAGCTTTGGTTGGAGGTCTTGCCTTCAACTTGGATACTCCTTTAATTATTACCATAGATGAGAGTTAGAGACATTAAAGCTATAGATCAGGGTCTCAGATTGGTTAAATTTGCTGACATCAAGTGATGAAAATGTGTGTTCTGTTATGGATGGTTGATTAATTGATTCTATTGTAGTGGATTATTAACCTTTTCCTTGACACAGAAGTCATGATGACAATGATTATGTTATTGTTGCTGCTTTGTCTGAAACTTGTGCATCGCATTTAGTGTATCATGTAATCCTTTTATTTTTATTTTTATTTTCCGAAAGTATACCTAATACACCCAATCAGGAAATAGCCTTTGATCTGTCTCTTGGTGATGCTTGTGGTGGAAATTGTTGTAGTCCGCATCATTCATGTGACCTTGAATGTCTTGTATGTTACTCTTGAGTTGCATGATCAATTTTTAGCTTGGACTTGTATGCATTCTATAATAAGCCGGATCAGTGAAAAAAGAAGAATGAATTAATTGACTGAGGTGTTGGGTTCATGTGACCTCATTCAAAATGAATCAAGGAGACCATCCTTAAGTTGGGTAGCTCTGTATTGCTGGGTTCATTGGATTAGAGGATCTAAAAGAGAGGAAGCCCGTTTATCTAGCACATGTTCAGGAGCTCAAAAATAAGAGTCAGCTGATTATATTGCCATGAAGTTAATGTTGCACACCCTCAAACACTCATACATGAATGAAACTCTTGCGGTGAACACCACAAGAAGATTTATTTTAATTTGGATGGATGTGTTACTGTGTATTTGGTAATTTTTTTAATATACCTGATAGCATGTTAAGGCAGGGTCTTTATACAATGTTACACCACAATGTTGTCTAGTAACCTTAAACAATAACTATCTGAATGTTGACAATAATTAATAGACTAAATTTAAAATATAATTATATCTTAGGATTTATTATTTTCATGTATAATGATTTAAAATTTAACATGTTCCTTTTAAATGATCAAAATACATGGTCAAAAATATTGTCCAAAATGATCTATTTATTAGTTGCTTGTGATATATATATTTTGTTTTTTCTTTTCTTTTTTTATTTTTTTTAACTTTTTTTTTTAATAATTTGAAGTATGATTTGTATAAAATTTGTTTGATATATGATTAAGATAAAATTGGAAAGAGATTAATATTCGGAGGACTTGGAAGAAAATACTTAGAATGATTGGAAGTCCAGTGAAGTTAACTATTTTCACTTTTTATTTTAATCTTTTAGCACTTTCGGATGTTTGACCACTTCAAAAAGCAAAGGATTGTCCAATTCAGACCCATCATATGTTAAGTCGAAAAACTAAACAACCTCAAGTTTCTCCTGATGGTTTTTTGGGCATTAGTCTAGCTAGGTATATGGTAAATCACAATTATCCCCTTTTGTTGGACAGCATGAAATTGTGTCTGATGATATAGAAAACTAGTTATTTCCCAATTTGTCTCAATACATACTCTATTGATATCCCACTCAGCTCAGCCTCCCCTATCATGCTATTTTTCTTATATTTCTGTTATAGACTCTTTTACTGCCTCTGATATTTAAACTACTAAGTGCCCTGTGGAATTAAGTTTTTCTTACATTACATGCCACTGTTGTTTTCTCTTGACACTATTTGCCTGCACAGAAACTGAGATTTTCTTGTCATCTATGGATTCGTTTTTCTTCTGTAGATTCTGCAGTGTCTGTCTGTTCAAGGCTTGACATCATCTGGGAGTGGTAGTGCTGTAGGTGATGGAGGAAATAGCAGTGGAGTTTCAAGAGCGTTGGTTAAAGAGAGGTCGATATATGCATTCTTCCTAAAATACTGGTTTCTCTTCAAATAACAAAATTGTTCTTTTATCCATTCATTCCATTTGCATTTTGCTGTTAGCCATTTGATCATAATTGTGGTTCACTCTGCTAACAGGTTCAAGTTGTTTAATTCACAATTTGAGGAGCTTCATCAAAAACAATCTCAGTGGACTGTTCCCGACACAGAGTTGCGGGAGTCTTTGAGGCTTGCAGTTGCAGAAGTTTTGTTGCCTGCATACCGCTCATACGTAAAACGATTTGGGTCTGTTCTTTTTCATACTTGTAAAATAGCTTGCTTCCTTATACATGCATATATGACATTCACATGCCGACATACCTACATTTGCACACACTCATCATGGATGCCAAATTTCAAAATTTTATCAGAGGTATTTGAGTTGTTTCATTAATGAATATCAAACTGATTCTTAAAAAATGTTTCTATTTAGAATGAAAGGTGAGGTTATTGCATTCACAATTATCGTCACTGAGCCCTTGTAAATAGTATGCTTTATTTATATGGGAGAACAGTTAATCTAGCATTGGGCCTGAATGTGAAAGTCTATAGAAAGTTTTAGTATGAGCTACATCTAGATGGATGTCATAATTCCGATTGGTTACTTCATTGTAGTTTCATATCTGTCTTTTGTGTGTTACAGGCCGCTAGTTGAGAATGGGAAGAATCCACAGAAGTACATCAGGTACAGTGCTGAAGATCTTGAACGGATGTTGGGTGAATTTTTTGAGGGGAAAACTTTGAATGAACCAAAGAGGTAGATTCAATCTCCCATTTCACTTCTTGCTGATGAAAACGAGGGTACGGTTTTTTATCCGGATGTTGCGGGATTAGTCCGGAAGTGATGTACAATAAAAGAAATGACATAGAAAGAGATAGATGATCGTGTATGTATTCTTCTTTGCTGAATGATAAAAGGGTCGTTTTTTCGCTTGTTCACAGTATTGCGCACTAGTACAATGCCTGTGATGTTGCGTGGTCGGCCTTACAAGAAATGTATTTTTACTGGGACATGAGTAATTCTTGGTTTTCTTAATGGAGTATCTACAGTTTCGCGTATATCTCTTGGATATTTGTATGAGTAGTTATGTATTCTTTGTCGATTGTTTCTTTTTCCCCTCAAGTATTTTGGAATGCCTACGTATTTTGGATATTTGTATGAATAGTTATGTATGCCTACATTTGTTTCTAGGAAACTTTAATGCCGGCTGCTTGGGGTGACTAAACAATTTTTTTTTTATATAAGGTTATTTATCGATGACAATTCTAAGATATTTTGTAATAATTATTTTTATAATTAATTTAATGATTGTTATTGATGAATAATCTTATTTGATCAGTATAATAATCAAATCCTTTTTATATATAATAATATGTATGTCTAAGGTATGTGCATTTTTGTATTATTATATTTGCTAGTACAGTTAATACAGAATCAGTTACCTTTTATTTACTTATTTATATATTTTACTTTTATTTTTAGAACTCTTAATTTATGTGAACCATTAAATTAAAATCTAATGAATATTAATTATTTTGTATATAATGTTTTTAAGAAATTTCTTACCTTTTTTATTTGATTGCCACATGGTGATCCATATATATTTTTTTATTTTTATTTTTTTTTGAAAATATCTTCACAATCCGTTGGATTTATAACCTTTTCTACATTAATAGAACTTAATGGTATCTTAGTAATTTTTTAAATTAATAAAAATATCACTTTGTACTGTTTCAGATATGTGGTTTAAGGAGAGTCAAACCTTCACAAGGACAAAGCCAGAAACCCTTTGTAGACAAATGATGATCGTATTGATTAGTCACTACAAAAAATGCCTTATAAAACACCAATATTTTATTTAGTGACCCTTGGTCACTACTGTGTTGAGTAGAAAACAGAGCAGATGCATCCATCACACGTATTTGTAGTTTAAGGAGGACATGCATCTATTACAGTTTGTTTTGCTCTGTCTCAGACATGTGGTTTAAGGAGGGCCAACCTATACCACACCCTTTGAGGGCAAGATCAAAAAACCATTCGTGGATAAATAGCCACCGTGATAACTAAGGTTACTACAATTATTAACATTAACCTATCATTATTATTATCAACCCACTATCATTGCATCCAACCTCTAGTTGCATTAGGCTTCCATCGTTTACTCCATCATCAGTGATGGAAACCTGATTTTGGTTGGATTCCAAAAACCTAGAGATTTTGAATTTTCATTGTGGGAAATCAGAGGCCTAAACTTCTATTTGTTTATGGTGACCTACTGATTGGATCCTTTACCAATCTATGTTTGTGTTGATCGTTTGTGATGATGATGATGATTTCATCTCACTACTTAAGTTTGATGGTTAGGGATCGTTCATCTCCATCTAGAGATAAAGATGGAGATAAACAAGCTTTAGAGATGAACAGTCGATAGAGATCCAATTTCAAATTGGATATCTACTGTTCATTTGAGATGGAATGGACAGTGGAGATTACATTTTTTTTTTTCAAATTTTAAATTTTCTTTAATTTTTTATTTTAGAATATTAAAGGGCATTTTTGTCATTCATAACTGTTAGAATGAATAGATTTTAATTGACGAAATGAGAGTTTCAATGTAACTTAAAGATACGAGTCAAATACACAAAACCCTCATAAGGTTAGGTTTAATACAAACGCATAAACATTTATGTTTTTAAAACATTATGCACCCTTAGTTAACAGTGGACGTTAGCCACTGTTAGGAGTGGAAAGGGTAAAATAGTAACTTTATAAATAAAAAATAATTAAAATAAAAAATAAATTTTAAAATAATTTAAAAAATTAAAAAAAAAATCAAAACAAAAGCCCCATCTCAAAGATGGATCTTATTTCCCTTATTCATCGCCATAGTCGGTGATTAAGCGGACGTCGCCGATGAAGACCCACATCCATCGTCTCTATCACAAGATAGAGATGACGAAGGGTCTTTGTGCACTATGAAGACCAGATATAGTCTCCGTCGCGCACAGAGACTAGTTCGAGTCTCCACAAAGGAGACCCTCATTCATCGGAGACTTCTTGTCTCTGACGATGGAGACTCAAGGCTCTCATTTGCCGAAGACACTAGGTCTCCAATTTATACATATTTTTTCATTTTTGGTTTTTAATGATGAAGGAAACCCAAGATCGACGATGCTTTTCGTTGGTTTGATAGTGCCATGGTAGAGCTATGGCGCTGACTCGAGGTCGCTAGTGGTAAAGCTATGGCGCAAATTGGAAGTCGTTGGTTAAACTCCATTTTTTTTTTCCAATTTTCTTTGTGTTTGTTTGTTTGTTTTTTTTTGGATGATTGGCATGATGAACTTGGTGGTTGTAATTTTTTTTTTTTTTTTTTGTATGGTATAAGGATTGATTGTTTGAAATTTGAAAATCTGAGTTCTCATTGAAGATTTGGTTGTATGAAGATTGATGGATTTTGAGATGGAGAAGATTTTTGTTTGTTATTATTGAAGGAGAGACGGTGGAGATGAACTTGAACAATAAAGATTTTTGGGTTGTTGAACATGGTGGAGATAGTAGAAATGGTGGAGAATTTGTTTGATGTTTTGTGTTTTTTGGTTCTGCTAGAAGACAATAAGGAGAGGTTTTTAGGTTTGGATGGTTGATTTTGCTGATGATTTTGGGTTGGTTCTGCCATTTGATGGTTTTGTCAAACATCCTCTTCAATCAAATGGTTTTGCCATTTCATGTTTCTGTTATTTCATTTTGATTTTTGTGATTCTGGGTGATGATTTTGAGTTGTTGCTAATGGTCAGTTGATGTTAGATTGTTGAATAACGAAGAACAAGAAAATATTTAAATAAGATGAAGATTTTGTTTGTTTAATTTTTATTTTAATTTTTTATTTTCATAAAAAAATTACTTTAATTGTTTTTGTTTGTATAAATTTTTTAATTTTTAATTTTTCATATTAATAAAAAAAATTTAATAAAAACAAATTTTATCTCTATCATCCATCTTTTGAGACGGAAGATAGAGATTTATAATTTATTAGATTAATTTATATTATTTTAAATTTTAAAAGAAAATTAATTTAAAAATTGTGGACATTTTTGTTTTTATACTTCAAATCACCATTGACTATCAAATTTAACACCCTTTGACCGTTAAGTCGGGGGTAATATGTTATAAAAACAAAATTTTGTATCTATTTATACTAAATATAATCTTATGAGGATTTTGTGTATTTAACTCTAAAGATAAATTTGTTTCCACCAAAAAAAAAAAAGAATACCTCCAAGGGACGTCGCGCAATTGCTTTTTATTATAAATTATATATATATATATATATATATATATATTAAGTATAAATCACAAGGTTATTTCATAATAAATTTGAGGTCAATAAAACGATGGTATTGCCCTCACACTTTGATCAATCATTAAGTCAAATGGTTTGACCATCAACGGCAAAGCGTGCTTGTCTAATAAATGAAAAAGTTGAATGTTCAAACCTTGCTGTCAACAAAGTCGTCCTATTTTGGTCAAATTTTGAAAAATGAAATTAAAAACGAAAGACCAGGGCAATGCAAATGAACCAAGTAGCTAAAATCCGAAAGGGCATGGTGTTGCCAAGTGGCAGCGCATGAAGCCACGAGTACGTTGGTTTTGTTATCATCCAGACATATCCGCATGCTCACAACAGCAACAACTCAACCATGGCAGACAACATGGATGAGATGAGAGAATGTTGCAGTAAAGAAGCATGCGAGTTCACACAAACCAAGTCGAAGAAGACTATCTCTTCTTCTCATGATATTATTCCTCACCTTCTGAATCTGTCAGTTTCTTTTCATGTTATCTTCTCTTTTTCAGATTTTCATAATTTTGTTCTTCAAACATCTCGCCGAATCATTATCTTTATCCAAGTATGTTTTATGTAACTTATGTTATGTCACGTTCCCACTTGTAAGATTTTATACACTGACTATATATTATTATTATGCTCTAAACAGCCATTTAATTCACCAAGGGATATATTAAGATGATGTGTAAATTTACATTTATAGCTAGATGTTGATAATGAAACAATGATTAATAGAGATGATTCTGAGGTCAATGATAATGAACATCAATAGTGGTGTAATTTATTAATCCTTATAAGCCATAGTAGTAAGTCAATTGAGCTATCTGTTAGATCAATGGACTATTGATTAGAGGCAGTTTGACGTGTTGATAAATGATTGCTTCAAAGATTCTTTTGTGGATTATTTCAGATATGGATCTCGTGCCACAGCTTCTGACTTCGAAATCTATGCTCCCAATGCTTCCTTTGAGGATCCTCTTATGTGTGCACACGGGTATGTATTACATGTCTACGTAAGTACGTATTAGACGGGTATCAACTATCAAATACAGCTTAATTTCATATGTGTGAATGGTGTGAAGGCACCTCTTTATACTGCATGAGGCTGCATTTCATTTTGCTGTTGAATATAGGACATGGAAATAAACAAGGGGACTTTTGATGTTATATAATATATCTGCAGGCTACTCCTGAGCACTAGTCGACATGGTCAACACAAATCATAAGAATGATTCAAGTAATAAAATATAGTTCTCCATATTTTATGCATTTAAAAAAAATGCAACACCAATGTTGTGAGTTACATTTCAAAAGATGTTGATTGATGTTACACCATAAGCCGTATAAGCTTAGAACTAGATTAAAAACCGGACAGGATTTGTAAGTTCATTTAATTATTAGAAAAAGTACTTTTTGCCTAGCTAGCTTGATAGAGCTGATTGAGTGAAGTAACTAGTAGCTAGCTTGTATGTGGTATTCTCGACGAACTGGATAGCAGTTGTAAAGGATTGACAAAAGCTGAATAGGGAGAAAACAACTTTTATAATGCTAAAATGTTTGTATTTGTCCAATGTGAGAAATTTCTTTTTCCTGTTTCTAATTCATGATCTGGAGAAATTTGCAGAGTATATACACCTCTCAGTGGCATTCATATAATGTTTTGCATCACCTGTATGATGAATGCTATCTTCTTTCCCATTGCGCAATGTAATGGACCTTAACTTGCCCTTAAAACACAAGACATATCAGCATCTCATAAGTGAAATTACATTCCCATTTTGCATTTGTATGATGCAGCATTGTTGATGATCAGGGTCTAAACTAATTTCATTTTTCATAGTCACTATGCCAAAAGAGATTTCGTTCTTTGCAGAATAGTTGGCTAAAAACCTCTGTCCCCAAAGATGTTTCACTCGATTTTTGTGATGAATATCTTGTATTTTTGTCTTAGGCACATTTTATTGTCGAATATGCAGGGTGAAGCAGATCAAATCAGCCTTCTATTCGCTTTCTAAGGTTATCATTTTGTTTCTTTTACATATCAACTTGCATGATGTCCTTGTTCTAACTGTTATGGGTACAATCAATCCAGTAGAGAATCAATTTTGTCGTACTGGATTGACTGTCTCAGTAAAATACAGAATACTACTTGTAATAGCAGGAGTTCTCTATTAAATGTTCTAAAAAATACTTCTCTAGACAGGCTAATTGTTTGCTGCTTCTTTCTACTAATGGCCTAGGTATGGAAGCATGACCTTCCATTGACTTTAGTGTATCGAATCATTGCAATACGATCGTTACTTACATTATTTTCAATTTTGTTTAGTTCTATATTATTCACTAACAGTAGACGAAAAGCACTCATGGTGTGTTGAAGTGTTTACGTTACATATAAATGTATACTATCTTGAATTAGTATTTGGAATTTAGGGAGCAACGTTAAGGTGCGTGAAAGAAGTTACCACTGCATCCCTGTTTTTGTAGCTAACACTCCTTAATGTAATACAACATTAAACCAATATATTGAATAAATCCAGCCAATTGTAGAGGAAGTCACTTTTTGCAATACAGAAAGGTCCTAGATAAATGTTTACTTTGCATTTTGATTGTTTGAAATATATAATTATATGTTTGTTTCCAAACTAATTTATGCATCTAATCTGTCTGCCGTTCAGGGATTGCTCTACTCAGTCTTCTACATTCTGGAACTTGTTTATACAAAGATGCCTGACTGGAATTTTATGAGTGTAGAACTTATATGTCAATGTTTGAGTTAGAAACTTATTTTTATTTCCGTTCCTTCTATATTACATCTTTCAGGTTTTTACCGAGTCAAGAATTACCGAATACAGTATCACAGAAAACATTACTTCACCTGGGAAGCTAGAGGTTTGATATATTCTTATTTTCAATTCTCTTCACTCGCTTGTTTCCTTTCTTAGTTGATACTTGGCATAGAGATTTGAAATGCTATCTAATGAATCCAGATATTAATCGACAACAAGCAACAATACAAATTCATGGGGAAGAACATAGATATGGTCTCACTCATTAAGCTTTATGTTGAGAATGGGAAAGTGATTCGCCACGAAGATTGGTAAGCACCAAAGCTTTAATAATATGTAAATATTACTTCTATCAAATCCTTGATATATTTTTACCTCAAAGCATACAAAAGCTTGTGTCTGTGACGTATGGAAAGTTTTCTAAATGCCTGCTCAAAATTTCTCTTTTATTATCTGCTCTTTGAATGATGTTATTTCATTAAGTTTTCTTTCTTGGATGATTATGTTATAATAAGTATAGGTGGGACAAAAAGCCTCTTTGGAACAAAGAGACAGTTAAGCTACCTATGGTTGGCCGAATAATGGAAATGACTCGAAGGGGTTCAATGCTAGCAACTCATGCTATGATGAGGTTTGGCAAGGATCCGTCCATGTAGAAGTCTGTCCAGCAACTGTGATATACATTACATTTGGCTCCACATTCCAACTAGATCAGTAGTCAAGCTTCCTCTGATAAGCTGATTCTGCGTTCTTGGATTTCCTGTAGTCAAGAGATTTGAAGAATAATGAGCAGCTTCTAGTTGTACACTCTATGACATTCCATCATTTTGAACCAAGTCTTTTATTATTTTTATTATTATTTTCTAGAACGGGTATTGGACTTCATTACACATTAGGGAATTTTTCGTTTTTATCTTGTGGATAAATGCTATAAAGCACAGTTCTATTTTATTTCTTTTGTTTCTACATATACGTTATAATTCATCACTATTGTAAAACTCGACGAGTAGGTCCGAATACTCACTGGATGAATATTGTGCTAAAGTTGCTTTTGAGATTGTATAAGATGAATTTTATGACATTATGTGATTATATGAATGTATTTTGATACTATAAAAATTTTTTAATATTTTTTTTATAGGTTTGACTGTCGGTCAATGGATTGACCATTGATTGACGGTCAAATTGACTATCGACAGATCGCTGACTGACCAGTGATCAGTGAGTTTTGAAACATTACAATTTATTAAGATTAACTACTCATCAACCATGATGAATCAAGTAATAGGGATCAATATATGGCAGAAAAATTCAATATTAATCTCAAATATTGTGTATGAAACTTTCATTTGGAACACCTTTTAGATAAAGGTAAAGAAAAATTGAGTAAAAAGCTGTAGAAATTGCCAAGATATCTGTATTTGTGTTTGCAAAATAATTTAAAAATAATTTACTAATTAAAGCTCCTACTGTTTGATGGAAAATGTCACTTCTACATATCTAGTTTCAAAAATTAGCTAGGGTGAAATTGCTGTAGTTTAAAAAATGATTAAATGATAACTAAAGTCCCTTAGATGTCTACATACTCGAATGTTCACATAATTATATGTAAGTTTTATTAGTATTATTAGTTATGTTTATAGTGACATTGCAAATGGTTATAATAGAGAACACATATGAAAGGTGATGAAATGATGATGTGACATGAGTAGAGTTTGTCAAGTTGCTGAGCCACTATCAAAGCAGATGTCCCAGAGACCTACAAGTGGATGATATGATATGAAGAACATGGGATTCTCATGTCTTTAGTTTCTGCTTGTCTTTAAATCGTTAATTATCATTTAAATTTCAGTTGCATTTACTTTTCCATTATATCCATTACATTCAATAGCAGCAGAGGAGTCAGACAATTTTTTTAGTAGAGGGCTTAAAATAATTAATAAAAATAATAAATATCAAAATTTACAATTTTGTTTGTTATATTTATTTCAATATCTTTGATATTCCCCCTCTTCTTGGTTTCATTATTTATTCATTTCATGTTAAATCATTATCTATATTATTTAACATGTTTCTTTTTATTTATACAATTAAACTATTATTCAATAGTTGATCTATCATCGATTTCATAGTTGATCTACCATTCAATTTCGTAGTTGATTCTTCATAATATTCATTGTTTAAAATGCCCTCTCTACAGTGGAAATGATAATCGTACAAAATTTAAATACAAAAAATAAGCAATTTAATAGCCTTTTCTTTTAAACAATAATGATCATTTTCAAGATTATGCTTGAGTTATATATAATCCTAATTATATATATATATACAATGACTCGTGAAGAACTAAATATTTTTGAAGAGACATAACTCTTTGAACAAAAAACAAAGTTATTTAATCTCCCCGTGTGAAATTCACAAAAGGGATCTTAATTGTATATGGAAAAAGTGTAGATGCTCAAATTGTAAAAATTATAGTTTGCTTTAACAATATTTGAAAGTTTACAATAGCTCCTAAAGAAGCATGCGTATTGAAAATTTAAAGAAAATTAAAATCTTATATTTTATTACTCTATATATTACAGAAAAATAATAAAAATATTAAATGACAGATTATGAATAAATGTCGATATAAAAATTATTGATCAAAACAAATGTAGAACTAAACCTATGTAGTTTTATTGGGTTTGTCATGCGGACGCTCGAAAACATCATATGTTTTGATTAAAATAATTATTTATATGAAAATTGAGATTAAAGATATAATTGTATTTCAACTAAAGGGTTTACTGTAGAAACCTAACATTGACAATGTGGAAATAAATTATCTTATAATTAATTTCATATGATGAAAATAATTCTGAAAGGATTTAAAATGTCAGAAATATATAGTTCAAATTTTTGTAACTTGTATTCAATAAAGCTACAACGATTTTTATATGGTTCAAAGTAATCTGAATAAATGAGACATAATCGTTTTAGTGAATGCCTTATAAAGGAAAAATATATCAATGATCTTATATGTCCATGTGTATTCATACATAAATTAGAATATGTATTCGTAATTATAATAGTATATGTTGATGACATGAATTTAATTGAAACTCTTAAAAAACTCATAAAAATTGTTGAATATTTGAAAAGAGAATTTGAGGTAAAAGATTTGGGAAAAACAAGATATTGTCTTGGCCTAAAGATCAAACACAAATAAAAAGGAATACTAGTCCATCAATTAGTTTATGTTGAAAAAATTCTAAAAATGATCAATATGGATAAGACATATCCCTAAAGTATTCTTATGATATTCATTCTTTGGACCTAAAGAAAAATCCAATTCAACCAAAGATAATGATGAAAAGATGCTTGGTCCAAAAGCGTATTAATACCATTGGTGCTTTATTATGCTGAGCACAATACACAAGATTAGATTTATATTTTCAATAAATCTATTAACAAGATTTAGTTCTGCACTAATCCAAAGTCATTGGAATGAAATTAAACATATTTTTTGATATCTTTGAGGAACTACAAATCTAAGTTTATTCTATTCAAACTCAACTAATAGTTTTGGGCTCAACTAATGATTTTGGTCTTGTTGGTTATGTCACTGCTAATCACGTTCACAGATTGGATATGTTTTCACATAAAGTGAACATCAATTTCATGGTGCTTTACTAAGAAAACTCTTGTTATTACATCATCCAATCATTCTAAGATTGCTGCACTCCATGAAGCAAGTAAAGAATGTGTTGATGTCTATCATTCATCATATCTAGAGTATTTGTAAGTTGTTTCTAGTTTCAAATTTACCAACAGTAATGTATGAAAATAATGTTGCTTGCATTACACAAGTTAAAAGTTGATACATTAAGGGATATAGAACTAAACTTCTATCATTGAAATTCTTTCACTCTCATGAAATCCAGAAAAAAAAGTTGACAAATTGATATTAAGCTGATATGCCTACAAATAATCTTGCAGGCTTATTTTTTGATCTACACTTCATATATATCCACACATCTCCTTAGCTAACAATCTCCATTGTCGATCATAAATATGGAAACCTATATTGACTTCAATCTGAAAACCCAGATTGACATCGATTTGAGTTTCAATCTAAAAACCTAGATTGACGCTGATCTAGGTTTCTATTTGGAAACTCAGATTGTGTTGATTTTTAGTTTCCATTTGGAAACCAGATAGTGTTGAGATTTTTATATTTCTTATTATGGGCGTATATATTAAATGACAATTATATTATAAATTATCTATTTTAATAAGGGCTAGGTAATTGATATTAATTGTGCTCTAGATATATTCATCGGGTATGAGGTTTAGTGTGTAGAAGTCTAATATTAATTAAATTAGAGTTTATGAGAACCTAATTTGATTTAGTATGTAATGAACGTTATAGGGTTATGATCCCCAAGTCAAATCAACATACATAAAATTTTACTCTATTTTTCCTTTCCCATTGAAGAAGAAAACTATAGAGCATTTTAAAGTGATTTGACTGTGGAGGACTCTATTATTCTCTAATTTGTTAAAATGGATTCAGGTATGTCTTTTTTGTAATAATTATTGATAATTTGATATAAGATTTTGGACTTTAGTGTTGGTTTTCATTAAGTAAAGTTTTTTCAACAAGTGGTATCAAAACCAACTCAAATTGAATCATTGAGAAATTAAAATATAATTGGTTTGATTTATTATGATGGTGCCTTTCATGTTTTCTATGAATGCCTTTAGAAAACAATTAAAGAATATATATATATATATAAAATTAGTACACAACTCCATGTCATAGCTTGTGCGAAATCGTAATATGTACAAACAATCTCGATTGCATACTAATGGTGTTGGGTTATATGGGCTTGGGTCGGGTTCACCCAAGATGATCCAAAGACCCAAACCCGGATCCAACATCTAGTTGGATCAGATCATTTAACTGTTATTAGCAGTTTTATAGAAGTTTTGGGTGGTTTTATAACTGCACATGACAGTTATATATTGATGCAAATATAACATGATGGGAATCAGAGTGTGTAAGTGTGTGAAAAACAAGCACGCAATAGAAACCAGAGAGAGCAGAATACAAAATAAAAGCAGAGGAAAACAGGGCAAGGTAATTTACATTGTGGATTGAGTTTTCTTTCCATATTCTGTGATTGAATTCGGACCCAGTTGAACAACACGAAATCCTGATCAAATTTGTCACAAAGACGGGTACGCATTACAGTTTTTGCCTATTGTTTCTCATGCTTTAATAGTAATATATATGTTGTTATCGTATGATTATTGATCAACATTGGTATCAGAGCATATGGTTTGTTGTTTGCTGGTGGAATGATGATTAAATAGCATGAAACTTGCTTTTATTTCAAATTTAAGGCATTTAGAGAGTTATTTTTGGAGAAAAGTTAAATAAACCTGAAACTGTTCATGGCTTTAAAATGTTAGTAAACGTTTTTATTTTTGTGTAATTATTATATCATTAAATAGGACTCGAAAAGAGCTTTCCAACGGTATATTATATGATCAATTTGAATAAGAAACGAGTGAGATAAATAAATTTGAAAAATGCCCCTGAAATCTGCTAGTCTGATAAAACTGGAGTTAGAGGTTGAAGATGAACAATAGCGGGACATGTGGCGATTGGGGGAGAGACCGTGTCTACATGACACGTGTCAATTTCTGGTGGCGCCGTGTCGTCACTGTTATCCAATCAGAGAGAGCCATGTGTCAGAAGGCACCACGTGCGCAGCCATATGGCTGAATCTGATTGGGACAGGTGTTCAAGATATGGCAGCATGTTATTATGCCACATGTCACCAAGGTGGAAGTGCCAGAGCCTGCCACGTGGGGAGCGTCTGCAGAGCACGCGCGGCCAGCAAGCGGCTGTTGTCGGCACGTGACTCCGACTGTAGCCGGCGTGTGGGCCCCACGCACCGCGGCCAATGATGGTTTTCGACGACCGAAAAAAAAAGTTTTTTTTAAATTTTTTTATTAATTTATTATTTTATAAAATTTAATTATTATATTTAGTATTTGATATACTAAATTATTTAATATGTTTAATCTAATAACTTTTTGTAAATGGCATTTCGAGTTATCCATTACTTTACTGATTCAGATGAGGAGGTCGAGGAAGTCATTAAGATTATTGAGAGTTCTGATATCATCGATATTCCTGATAATCCAGATGATATCATAGTCATTTCTGATGACGAGGAGGGCATCAAGCCTCCAGATTATGTGCCTTCTGATTATCCAGCTGATGTGATAGTCATATCTGATGACGAGGAGGACATTGAGTCACCGGATTATGTACCTTCTGATTATCCGACTGATGTTATAGTCATTTCGGATGACGAGGATGATATCGAGGTTATAGAGATATCGGATGATAAGGACGTGGATATCATGGATACTTCTGATGATGAGATAGTTGAGGTGATAGACATCTCATCAGATGAGGAGGATCCAGAGATGACGATTGATTTCGACCAGTACATGAGAGAGTATTATGAGGAGACTGTGTCTCGTACTCCTTATCTGCCTGATTGATGTTACATTTATTTTATTGTTGTTGCTTTGTAAATAGTATAGATTGTTATGTTAGATATTTTTATGCATTGAAAATGGATAGTGTAATTTTTTCTTTAATTTATCATTTATAAAATGTTATTTTATTTGTATTGCATTATGAATAATGATATCTATGTGGGTGTCCTAATTCAATTGAGGAATGAGATTAGGACTGTTTTGCGTAAATACACTTACAAGTATGGTTTAGTGAATAATTGGAAATGGATGATGATGAGTGGCTTGACTATTTTTTCGACTCCTATCCAATGATTCATTCTTCATAGTTATGAGTGTATAGTTGCTGCAATATTATAGTGAAATGATAGTAAATGTGCTAGTATAGATATAGAAGGAAATAGATAGTAAGTCTCTAAATAGAAATAAATATCATTTCAGGAAAATGGCTTCAACATCAAAGAATATTATCGCTGAACTAAACAAGGGAGAAAAACTGAATGGTGACAATTATGACATCTGATACCGAAAAGTTCAGTATATTCTCCAAGAGCAGGATGCTCTTGAGACCCTGACAAACACTATGGTGTTGTCCCAGTCAGGTACATCTGCTCAAAGCAGAAGAGACATGGAGATCTATCAGACTTGGAAAAAGAAGAATAGCATTGCTCGGATTATGATCTTGAGCAGCATGGATGATAATCTCATATGCATATATGAAAATTATGAGACTGCCCAGGACATGTGGATAGCCTTAAAAGATAAGTATGGTGGTACTTCAACCACTAAGCTGAGGAGGCTCACCATTAAGTTTGACACCTATAGGAAGCGCCGGAATCATACAATGAAACAGCACCTAAGGGAAATGTCAAACATGATACGTGAGCTCAAGTCTGCTGGGCATAATCTCACTGATGAGCAGCAAGTACAAGTTGTGATCCGGTCTCTTCCCTCTAACTGGGAGAATATGAAGATCAACATGCTCATAATGATAACATCAAGTCATTTGATGATATTGCACGTCATGTTGAATTGGAAGACGAGTGCTTAGATGCGGCTAAAGCTTCTGGTAAGCTTTATATGGCTGAATCTAGCAAGCGCAAAGGCTTAGGCTTTAAGCGAAAAGGATGGAAGAAGAATTTCAAGAAGTGGAATGATAATTCCAAGTTTAAGAAGGATGAGACTGGAAAGCACAAGAAAGGCAAGCGCGCTGGGGCAAAGAAAGAGAAAGCAAAAATGACCTGTTTTAACTACAGCCAGTTGGGCCATTTTGCTCGTGAATGCACTGAGCAAAAGAAGGAAAAGGTACATTGTTACTCTGACACATTTAATCATGTTTTTGTTTCTAGCTCAATATTACTCACTGAATCTCGTCCTTTGTGGACTGTAGACTCAGGGGCCACCGATCATGTAGCTAAGGATCGAGGAGCATTCGTGGAGTATCGTCGAATAAGTCAAGGATTAAAATGGATATATGTGGGGAATAACTCACGTGTTGAGGTGAAGGGTGCCGGTATTGGCACTTGGAAGCTTGTTTTGTATAGAAGCCAAGTACTCTATCTCCATGATGTATTATTTGCTCCTGATATTCGGCGAAATGTGATTTCTGTACCAGTATTTCTTAAACTAGGATATGCTTTAAATTTTTATGGTGATTGTATGGATATTTTTTTAAATTCTGTAAGGATTGACACTGGATATTTACTACATGGTTTTATTGTATTTAATATCGAGATAAACAGTTATTATGATGATAATGGTTGTTTTTCACTAATTGCTTCTTCTGATAATGCAAATGTCAATACTTGGCATGCTAGACTAGGGCATATCGGTCAGGATCGAATGAATAGATTGGCCAAAGAGGGATTTTTAAGTTCTCTCAATAAGATAGATTTGCTTGTATGTGAAAATTATCTAGCAGGAAAAACAACTAGAAAACCATTTGGAAATGGAATTAGAGCTGAGAATCCATTACAATTAGTTCATTCTGATATTTGTGGATCTATGAATGTTAGAGCTAGAAGTGGTGCTTTATACTTTATAACTTTCATAGATGATTACACTCGTTATGGTCATATTTATCTAATCTGCTTTAGATTATATCTAAATATGATGGAGAATCAATTAGATAGAACTGTCAAAGTCCTGCGAACTGATCGAGGACAAGAATACTTCTCAGAACAATTTGAGATATTGTGTCAAGAGAAAGGTATTGTTAGACAATTGACCATTCCTAGGACACCACAACAAGATGGTGTAGCGGAAAGAAGGAATAGAACTTTATTAGAGATGATAAGATCTATGATGGCACAAACAAACCTCCTAATATCTTATTAGGGAGATGCACTATTGACAGCTACTTATATTCTGAATAAGGTCTCTACTAAGTCAGTATCTTCCACACCCTATGAATTATGGACAGGTAGGAAACCTGATCTCACTCATATACGACATTGGGGGTGCGCAGGATATATACATGACTTGTCCAGCAAATATGAAAAATTAGGTGCTAGAGGAAAGAAATGTATCTTTATCAGATAGATACTCTGAACACTCTAAATGATATGTATTCATATGAGAAAATTCATATGGAAGTGTAATTGAATTGAAGTTACGTGACGTGAATTTCTTGAAGAATGAATTTCCTAACAGAGATGAAGTTGAAAAAGATTTTCAATTTTACAAATTGAGTGAATCTCATGATTTTGTGCATTCAAATACTCAACTAGAGGTAGAAAAAGAGTTGTCTGAACACTCTGTCCCTAGTGGAAGTGATAAAACAATTGAAAGTGCTCCTTCATTTCTTCCCAGTGGGAGCATAGAGACTAATGAATTAGTACCACTAAAATCATCAATTCGTAGAAGTGACCGTAAAACTATTCCTCGTCGTCGATTTGAGATAGAAGGGGAAGCTTTTATGGTTGCTTCACATGATAGTGATGAGCCAAAGAATGTGAATAAGGCTCTCAACTCACCTGCTAAAGAATTTTGGATTAAAGCTATGCAAGAAGAGATTGAGTCAATGAAAAACAACCACGTTTGGGACTTGGTTGAATTGTCACCTGATCGGAAAGCCATTGAAAATAAATGGGTTCTCCGAATCAAGCGTAGGGCAGGCGACTCGATAGAAAGGTATAAGGCGAGATTAGTAGCGAAAGAATATACTCAACAGGAGGGTATAGATTATGAAGAAACCTTCTCACCTGTGGTAAGGTTTGCTTCAATTCGCCTTATATTAGCTATCGTCGCACACATGGATTTAGAATTGCATCAGATGGATGTAAAGATAGTTTTTCTCAATGGAGAACTGGAGGAAAAAATTTACATGGAACAGCCAGTGAATTTCGTCTCAAAAGGTCAAGAGCAAAAGGTTTGTAAGCTCAAGAGATCCATTTATGGTTTGAAACAATCCTCCAGACAATGGTACCTTCGTTTTCAAGAGGCAGTAATGTCCTATGGATTTCAAATGACTGAAGAGAACCATTGTGTGTATGTCAAATGGGTAAAAGACAAATTCATAATTTTATCTTTATATGTGGATGATATTTTATTGGCCGGAAATAATAAGGATTATATGATAACTATAAAGGAATAGTTATCTTCAACTTTTGAAATGAAAGACATAAGAGAACCTGCCTATATTTTAGGAGTTAAGATCAAAAGAGATCGTTCAAAAAGAATCCTGACTCTATCACAAGAGCTTTATATTAAAAAGATCCTCGAACGATTTCATATGGCAGATTGTAAGCCTATGGATACTCCTATCTCAAAGGGACAAACTCTCAGTCTTGAAATGTGCCCTAAGACTCCACAAGAGCATGAAAGAACGCAAAGAGTTCCTTACTCAAGTGCTATTGGAAGTCTTATGTACACTATGATGTGTACAAAACCTGTTATCTTCTATGCAGTTGGACTAGTTAGTAGATATCAATCAAATCCTGGTCAGAAACATTGGATCACCGTGAAAAGAATATTAGCATATCTCAAAGGGACTGTAGACTATTCCTTTTGCTACCAAGGTGGTAATTTGCGTCTAGTTGGGTTTACAGACGCAGATTGGGGAGATGACTTGGATGAGCGAAAATCTACTTCAGGTTATATATTTTTACTCAGCCAAGGAGCTATCTCTTGGAGTAGCAATATTCAGTCATTTATTGCGTTATCCACCATGGAAGCTGAATTTATAGCGTGTTCAACAGAAGTTCAAGAAGTAGTATGGCTTAAAAGATTTTTAGGAGATCTGATTTTAGAAGTTGATGCGGAGAAGCCGGTTATAATTTACTGTGATGGTCAAGCAACTATTGCTTATACCAAAGATGCGAAATATCACAGTAAATCAAAGCATATGGAGACTAAATATAATTTTGTCAGAGATATAATGACAAAAAGAAATGTAATAATCAAATATTTATCTACGCATGAGATGGTTGCTGACCCGCTTACAAAAGCTGTGACGAGAGATATTTTCAAGTCACATGCTAGGTCTTTAGGTCTGCATAGATTATAATGTTGTAATTGTCACTTTGAATTATATCCATTTATGAATAAATACATTAAATTTATTACATAATACTAGCATATATCCATTTCACTCAAATTATATAAAGTATGTCATCAGGTTGGAGACTGGTATTCTTACACGTACAGTCGCCTTGTTTGCTAAGATGACAAGCCAAGATGAGACACATATATTTTTAGAGAATAAATTGGTGATTATTCTTTCAAGGACTTAAAATATATGAAATGTTGCCTTGGCAATAGCTAAGATGAGATTCTACACTAAACATTAATAATAGAACCACTCGTGATGTATTCCCACCATCATGAAAACCTGATTAAGTCAGATATGAGTTTCTTAATAAATGGCGCTTAGAAAATGATTTTTTGAAACTCAGGTGAGACGTTAGGAGAACGTATGAACTGAAATCTGTACAGTGAATAATCTAAATATAATTGACATACGCGTCCCTATTAAGGGGAAAGATTCACTGTAACATGTGTTTCATACCGCGTGTGCTTATTATGACTGACGTGGAAAATGAGTGAATTTATCCCTAATTTCTCATTATGTAAGTTCCATTGAAGTTTATAAAACTTCTACCTATGTCATCAGTGACTATTCACTTTATCTCAAAGTACCGAAGTGATGCTTGTATAATTAGTGTGTTTTCTATGGTTATGATAATGCGACCTATGAGACATTTCTATGATGTCATTCATTTTTGTTGACCAAGAGATAAAAGTGAGATAGAAAGACTTAATGAATTTTATTTTTCATATATTTACATGTCGACAAATTGTGATTTGAAATCACAATTGTAATTATATGAAATATTAAAGGATCAAGCATGTTATGTTAAAGTGATCGATATGCTTGAACAAATAAAATTTCATTAAATCTAGGACATAATAATGAACAATTGATAATCTCTTGTATAGAAATACAATTGAGATTTAAAAAGTAAGTCCTATTACAAATTTCGTTGTTCATAGGTCACACAATGTATTTACCTATATGAATGCCCGTATGCCCGTACTTCTTATTACAAATGAGTCACCAGTGTTTTCTCTGTTAGTTCTGTTTGGCCCATCTTATGTGAGTGGGAGATATTGGGTTATACGGGCTTGGGTCATATGGGCTTGGGTCGGGTTCACCCAAGATGACCCAAAGACCCAAACCCAGATCTAACATCTGGTTGGATCAAATCATTTAACTGCTATTAGCAGTTTTATAGAAGTTGTGGGTGGTTTTATAACTTCACATGGCAGTTATATACTGATACAAATATAACATGATGGGAATCAGAGTGTGTAAATGTGTGAAAAACAACCACGCAGTAGAAACCAGAGAGAGCATAATACAAAACAAAAACAGAGGAAAACAGGGCAAGGTAATTTATATTGTGGATTGAGTTTTCTTTCTATATTCTGTGATTGAATTTCGACCCAGTTGAACAACATAAAATCCTGATCAAATTTGTCACAAAGACGGGTACGCATTACAGTTTTTGCCTATTGTTTCTCATGCTTTAATAGTAATATATATACTGTTATCGTATGATTATTGATCAACAGATGGTGAAGATGCTAAAGAATATATATAATGCACTAAAGAATTTGGATTGCTTACTGCATGTTTCTATCAGCCTAATTAATTGGGTATATTTCTTTTATTGTATGTAATCGGTGATGATTGTTTTTCTTTTTCTCCTTTTTTGTTTGTTTGTTTTGTTTTGTTTTTAATGAGAATTTGATGTAAATAGACATACATATTTCCTCATTGGAAGCCATGGGTGGACAACTGGTTAATGTTAACACATGGGAAGTGAAGAAGCTATTTTTCCCACCCGAAAATAAATAGAAAACAATGTATTTATGTATCCAATCAATCCGAATTATTGTGACACCTATATTGCATAAATACAGATTAATTTAGATAAATTCTTATACTCCTTGCATTATTTGGTTTGAACTTTTTTTTTAAAAAAAAATGGTAGTATGATATTTTAAAATAAATTGATTGAACTTGTATTTGCCAAAGTAACCTCTATAATTAAATATGTTTATTTTGGAATATTAAGATATGTATGTTTATTGTTTATAAGAATAATGACCGACCCCAAAGAAGTTTGTTGTTTGACCAAATAATGGACATACCTATAGTAATAAATGTGTGATGATTATTAGGTCTTTCATGTGAACAATAAATCAGTCCAAAGAAAGGTTTATTGTTTGACATGATTAATTATTAATATTTGATTATTGCATAAAGAGTACCACTTATAATTGATATTTCTATTCAAAGACTAAATATCAATGTTGTACTAGGTATCTTATGTTAAGGCCCACCATTATCTGAATTGTTTAATTATGTCATGTATGAATTTATTAATTGAGTGCTCTTGTGTTGTGACATGATTATTGATTGTGAGTATGTATTTGGTTTTGTTCTCGATTTAATTACTACTTCTGCTTCGACAATATCTGCTAATATCAATTAAATTTCTATGCTTAATGGTATAAACTTCAAGAATTGAAAAGAGAACATTATGATTGTTCTCGGTTGCATAGATCTTGATCTTCAACCCACATCTCTCAATGAGAATAGTTTCGTTGATGAAAAAACGAGCATGGAGAAGTGGGACCATTCTCATCGTATGAGTTTTATGATCATGAAATATTCCATTCAAAAAATTTTGGGGGACTTTATTTTCGAAGAGAATTATGCTACGAAATTCTTTAAGGAAATAAAACAATTTTTTGCAAAAAACGAAAAAGACTGAAACAAGTACTTTTTTAGCTAACTTTGTTTTAATGAAGTATAAAAGAAAATGGAATATAAGGGAGTATGTTATGAAAATATCTCATGTCGCTTCCAAACTAAAAGCACTAAAGTTATAGTTGTCCGAGGACTTGCTGATTTACTTAGTTTTTATTTCTCTTCTTATACAATATAGTCAATTTAAAGTGAGTTACAATACTTAAAAACACAAATGGACTCCAATGAGCTCATATCTTACTATGTGTAAGAAGAGAGAAGACTGAAGCGAGAAGGATTGGAAAGTGTCAACTTAATAATCATCTTTAAGGATAAAAAAAGGAAAAGAGAAAAAGAAACTGTAATTGGGACATCACAACGTAAGGTATAAAAGAAACAGGATGAGGAGTTTACTTATTACTTTTGTAAGAAAGTTAAAAACATGAAGAAAAAAATGTCTCAAATATGCCAACTGGCATGTCAAGAAATGTATACTTCTCAATTTGGTTTGTTTTGAAGTTAATTTAGCTTCTGTACCTAAACACACTTAGTGGATAGATTCTGGTGCTACTACTCATATAAATGTGTCTATATAGGATTGATTATAGAGCCAACAACCAAGTAATGCTGAAAGATTCATTTATGTGGGCGATGACAAAATAATTATAATAGAGGCTATAGGACATTTTAGGTTATTATTAAAAATTTCAAATTTTTAATTTGGAAGAGACTTATATAGTACTGTCTTTTAGATGGAATTTAGTTTCAGTTTCTGTTTTGGACAATTTGTTTATTCTTATTCATTTAGAAAAAATAAATTTAATCTTTTTTAAGATTTGAATTTCATCGGTATCTATTTTTTATCTTTGTATGATAACCTATATTTATTGGATACAATTGTCTCAATTAATGAAACCTTATGTACAAGTTCGTGAGGTACAAAATTAAATTAACTGACAGAGATTCCATCACACTATGACATAAACGTTTAATCCATATCTCTAAACAGAAAATTCAGAGACTTCTGCCCTGATGAGATTTTTAATCCCCTTGATTTGACAGATTTTCAATTCTGTATTGAGTGTATAGAAGGGAAACAGACAAATATTAGGAGATAAGGTGCCAATAGATTTTCTGATATCTTAAAATTAATTCATATTGATATTTGCAGACCATTTCCTATAGACTCTTGGAATGGTCAATAATATTTTATTATGTTCATAGACGATTATTCAAGGTACGGTTACCTATATTTGATTCATGAGAAGTCTCAATCTTTGGATGTATTTAAGACCTTCAAAGTTAAAGTTGAAAATTAACTTGACAAGAAAATTAAAATTGTTAAATCTAACCGTGGTGGTATATACTCTAGTAGATATGATGGATTCAGTGAACAATGTCTAAGACCTTTTGTGAAATTCTTAGAAGAACGCAATATCGGCCCGTAATACATAATGCCAGACAATCTAGCATGAATGTTGTTATTGAGAAACAAAACAAAATGCTTAAAGATATAGTAAAAAGTATGATAAATTATTTTTCTTTACCAGAATCATTTTAGGAAGAAGTATTAAATATTGTAGCATATATCTTCAATAGGGTTCAAAGCAAAGTGATAGCTAAAACCCCTACTGAATTATAAATAGGCAAAAAGCCTAGTATTAGGTACTTACACATTTGGGGTCGTCTAGTTGGGGCAAGGTTTTACAGGCCAAATAAAAAATAAAAATTGAACTCAAAAACTATAAGCTGCTACGTTGTTAGATGCTTTGAACAGTCAAGGAGTTTTGAGTTTTACGATCTCAGTAGTAGAACATTTTTCGAAAAGGATATGCGAGATTTCTTAAGAAAGTTGAGTTTGTGAGGGAAGATAAGGTTAAAGACATTGTCTTTGAAGAGAAATTTGTTTCTCTTCCTGTTATTGCTATTGATAATGATCAAACTTATATTCCTAACATAGTTCAAAAAACAAATTTGGAATATCAAGATAATGTATAAGAGCTCTCAGTGCAAAATAAAGAAATTATACTTAAAGTGCAAACTCAACAACCTCAAGATGATATGTCATTGAGACGATCCACTAGAGAAAAGAGAAGTGTGATTCCAGATGACTATGTCGTTTTTCTCTAAGAATATGAGGTTGATATAGGAATGGTGGAAGATGATCCAATCAACTTCCATCATGACAAACAAAGTTCTAATTTTTGAAAGTGAATTGATGTCATGAATGATGAGATGAAATCTATGAAAGATAACGATATTTAGGATCTCGTCAAATTGCTTGATGGTACAAAACCCATTGATGTAAATGGATATTTAAGACCAAAAGAAATTCAAAAGGTAATGTTGAGAGGTATAAGACTCATCTAATTACCAAGTGTTTCACTCAGAATGAAGGTATTGATTACAAAGAAGCTTTCTCTTCTGTTGTAACAAAAGACTCGTTTAGGATCATAATGACACTTGTGACTTATTTTGATTTGAAGTTATAATAGATTGATATAAAGACTGTGTTTTTTAATAGTGACATTAACAAAACAATATATATGATACAACCAAAAAATTTTGTATCCAGTAATCCAAAGAAAACGAGTTGTATACTAAAGAAATCCATATATGTCTCAAACAAACTTCCTATCAATAGTATCACAAATTTCATTAAGTTATTATTTCGTATGGGTTTGAGTTAAATTAGGTTGAGGATTGTGTATATCATAAGTTCAATGGGAGTAAGTACATATTTCTAATGTTATATGTTGATGACATACTATTTGCTAGTAGCAATATAGATTTATTGGACGAAATCAAAACATTTCTAACAAAGAATTTTGAGATGAAAGATCTTGGAGATGCCTTTTTCGTATTAGGCATACAGATACATTGAGATCACTCTTGAGGTATCTTTAGGTTATCATAAAAGAGTTATATCGAAAGAGTTTTTGATAGATTCGGCATGAAAGGTTGTGCACCAGGAGATATCCCTATAGTTGGAAGAGACAAGTTGAATCCTAATCAGTGCCCTAAGAATGAGTTGGAACAGAAAGAAATGCAAAAGATTCCTTATGCGTTAGTTGTAAGAAGTCTAATGTATATTCAAGCATGCACGTGTCCGGACATTACATTTAGAGTGGAAATGTTGAGCAGATATTTAAGTAACTTAGGGATAGATTATTAGAAAGTAGACAAATGGGTTATGCATTATTTGTAGAAATCAAAAGATCATATGAGTGTTGTTTTGGTTAATGATATACATGTCTAGCGAGAGTTAGTATTTTGATGTTCTTTGTTGCAAACATATTTTATATTTATTTTCTACAAAATGAAGTATATGATTTATTATAAACTCTAAATGTTATTTATATTTGATCTCATTGAATATTAAAGTTGGACCAATTGAAATAGGCATGTTTGAGATCACATAGCATGTAATTTTCATGCTATGCACCCATATTTGACCTATGTCATTGAATATATTGGTACGATTACCATTGATG
This sequence comes from Dimocarpus longan, assembly GCA_022984855.1. Taxonomy (NCBI): domain Eukaryota; kingdom Viridiplantae; phylum Streptophyta; class Magnoliopsida; order Sapindales; family Sapindaceae; genus Dimocarpus; species Dimocarpus longan. The sequence goes on along the minus strand of CM041015.1, from coordinate 19,898,282 downwards.
GGTCTAGTTGCACATATTTGTAACTAAGGTTTCTTTGATTCCATGCTAATATACTAGATGGACCAGATTGTAACTAAATGGATATTTCAGAACGGATAGCCTTTTAGTGCACACTCAAAACTATAGATAATATAATTGTTTTAGTAAATATATGTAGCCTCAAGTGGGAGATATTGTTGGGATTTTCATATTTTTTATTATGGACTTACATATTAAACGATAATTATATTATATGCTATTTATTTTAATAAGAGTAGATAAGTGATCTATTAATTGAGTTATAGAGATATTCATTAGATATAGGTTTTAATGTGTGGAAACCCAATACAAATTAAATTAGGGTTAAGGGTAACCTAATTTAAGTTAATATATAAAGATTATTATAAGGTTAAGTCAAATTAACATACGTAAAGTTTTGCTCTTTTTCTCATTTCTTATTCAAGAAGAAAATTATAGGGTATCTTAGGGTGATATGACTGTAGAAAACTTTATCATTCTCTAATTTATCAATATGGATTCAAGTATATCTTCTTTGTAATAATTATTGATGATCTAATATGAGATTTTGGACTTTAGTGTTGATTTTCATCTATTAAAGTTTTTCCAAGAGATCGACCATCAATCTATTTGAACTTCAACTAGATTGATGGACAATCTACTTCAAACCATATTATTTGTTTTCAACTTGGAATCGGATCAATTTATTTTGTTTTTTTTTTTTTTTAAATTTTTTTTATCTCGACTGTCCATCTCTAAGTAGGCAATAGAGATTATTATTCCTCTTCTTCTTCTTTTTTTCTTATTTTTATTTTTTCTTAATTTTATTTTAATGAAAATTAAAATATCCTATTAGAATGAAGAAAATGCCCATCCGTTTATTAGATTTGACCAGTGTTTGAACAATGATAGGTACCAACTTGATGAGTTTATAAACCTTTGAAGACCACGGTAGTCAAATATAGAAACGTACTTTAAAAAGTTAAAATTTGTAAAAACTTATTGAACCAAAATGAAATTTACCTTGAATAATACATAGATAGTTTGAAATGATATTAGAATATTTTGGGAAATTTGGATATTTTATACATATATTGGGATATATAAGGATACTCCAAAAGATATTGAATATTTGCTTATATCCATATTAGTTCTTCAAAATTAATAAAACATATTGGATATATCAAGTATTGCTTCCATATTTACTTCCTAATCTTCAACTAAATATAAGGAGGAATCTACAAGACCAATATATCTGAGGGTGAATCCATCACCATCCAAAAAAATTATTACCACACTAATTTTCTCATAATATATCCCCATCATTCAAATTGTAATATCAAATTTTACTTTTGACACCTATTGTAATTCTAAGAGTAACCCTACTTAAACTTCTTTACAGCACATTCCTCTTTACACTCACAAATTATTATTATTTTTATCATTTCTCAATTTATCTCTCATCCATTCATCACCCTTGATATAGATTGGATGAGGAACTGCATTTGTCTTCCTCCACGAGAAGGTTGTGCAGTGTCTTTGTGGCTTGAAAACTAGATTTCGAATTAAATTTCTATTGATTTATTTTCTTTAGTCCTTTTTCTTGCATTTATCTCCCATATTGTAAATTTAGTTGGTTTTACTTTTACTAGATTTTCATCAAATCTAATCTAATTACGGATAAAAAAATCGATTAATTGTGTTACAATATTTGTTTTTCACTTAAAATTTGTATCAAACGTCAAACAAATATTTATTCAAGTAAGTTTTTATTAGTTTTCCCAGAAGAAAATTGTTAGGTTTGAAATGAATGAAAAGACTAAATTTAATTTACTGAATTTAATTTGCTTTTTATGTAAATTCCTCTTAAGGCATATTTATTATAACAAATTTACTAAATGGAATGTCGGAGGGTTATTGTGAACGACAAGAACAATACAGGTGCCCTTGACCATTTTTCTCTCTTGCCGGTCTTGGCCAACCCTGGCACTACTTGTATCTCACTAGTCGCTCCAAATGATCCTGCGACAAAAAGCTTCCCTACACCCATACAAATCTTGATTGTTGATCCTTTTGGCTTCAAAAGGAAATGTATTTCAGATTTTCCATCCCAAATATTCCAACATTTTTGTGTAATTAATATTTGTATATAAGTATGATGATATAACGGATAATATGATAACTATAAAACAACATTGACATCTTTTTGGATGAAATATTTAAAATTTAAGCATATTGTGTCGTATTACACTTATTAAATTGTTACGCCTTTCAATTTCCACATAATTTCTCGTTCTTTAAATGTTCTTTCATATCTTACATTTCCAGCATTACTAATCCTGCACTTTAATCTTACTTTATACTTACAACCCAATATTCTTTTCTTGTTCTTGAAACTTGGTGAGTGATTGACCAAGTCAGTCTCTTTGCAGTCACACACCAAAGTTTTAGCTTTAAAGTGGTGTGCGCACTGGAAACAAAAAAGTTGTCTCCGAAATGTTTAAAGACAAGGCCCAAACAATCATTGAAACCAACAATCATATCATATAGAATTTCCCTATCACCAAAAGCTAGCATGCTAGTTTGTTTATTTGTTCTCATGCCAAGTCCACTTTTTGACTGGTCATCTATTCTCTTTATATTTTAAAACAGATCGAATACATAAAGCCGTATAACTCCTTTTCCTCTTTGTGAGGCACTTATAGCATAAATCGAGAGTTCTTTTAATATAGTTGCTCTTGGAAAATACTTTTATCACTATCAGTGAGAGTTGTTGAAGAAATGAATGTTTATTCATTGAAGACATGTAATGTTAATAGATTTAGAGAATATAAATGTTATTATTAATTTTGAAACGGGTTTGATTTTGAAAAAGAACAATTTTTTTTTTTAGGATTTTAACTTTTGATGGATCACCTAGTCACTCTTAGGTTATAATAGTTCCGAAATTGCATTATATAGAAAATCCCCCTATCATTTTCTGTGTTGTTGTAATACTCTTTGAATTCATCTAAAAAATCCATTAAAATATTTAAAAATGAAGAACAAAATTAACTCCAAGAATTCACCTATGTCTTAGCTAAATTTTAAGGGACTTTCATCTTTTAATTCTAGTTTTGAAACTTCAAATCCATTCTCGTCTAATTGTTCTAGTAAATGAGATTTTTTATTTTTATTTTATTTTTTTTACCTAAGGCACAATCTTACTTAGGAAAACTTATAAATTATATTGCATGAATTCGGAAAAAAAAAATATAAAAAATAAAAAACATGAAAGTGAAGTTTGAAGGATCCAAGAACAATGTGGTTGAGAGATCATGAGAGAGAGAAGATTCAATTATGGACTGATTATTGGTAGTTGGAGATCCGAGAATTCCCTTACTTTCATGCCAAAATTAACTTATGATAGAAAGAAAACAAAAGCTTAAAGTGGGTAAAGATGTTATAGAAACTTTGTCTCCATGCCATCCTTTTTGCAAAGCACTAGCATCTCACTCTCCCTCAAAAGTTTGTGTTTGTGGAGGTTTATTGTCTTGGGTCAGACAATAGCGCAATTAGATAGAAAAGCTGTAATGCCTTTGTAAAGTGTGTATAGTTTGAACACTTTTGAGCATCAATGACTCCTAAAAAGAATACAATTTATGCTTTTTGCAATATTTGCATTTCTCTTTTTCCTTTCTCTCTCTCTATATATATATATATATATATTTCCCACTTGTATTGAAAATTTGAAATTATGTTGAAAAATTTTAGATATCTCTTAATCTAAATTTCATACTAAGAGAATATTTAGATCGAAGTTAAAATGAGTAGTCCAATATTAAATCAGTTAGTAAAATAACCCTTACATCATATATATAAAAGATTTATGAGTTAAAATCATGTTTTTTTCTCTTAACTTTCAAATCAGTAGCAATAATAATAATTATTATTATTAAGAAGCATAGTTTGATAGGTTGTAACAACAAATTCAATTCTCATAGGCATTATAACACTTAAAAATGGAAATCTCCTAATTAGGAAACAATACCAAAATAAAGGATGGTCACATAGGGGTGACATTAATTGTTGTTAATATATCGTATTCATGTCAAACTAGATAAGTTTTACATAAATTTTAAGTTAACTTGATCATAATTGATTAATTAATTGTATCGGAATTACGTTAACTTGATCATACTCCATTAATTAATTGTATCGGAATCTATTATATAAATTCACTAAATGTTAACATGGGAGTGTCCAAGTTCAGGTCAGAATATATGTCAATTGGCCAAGATACAAAGGGATTTCACGAATGGATATTTTTGAAGACCATATCTTTTGATTTCAACAGAGCATGTTGATGTGGTATAGGTAATTGGAAAGGTCATGATCTTAACTTCATTTTCATATTTTGAAGCATTCCAATTGAATGTCTCAGGAGACAGTTATGACTAATTATGTTTTGGTGGTTAATATTCAAGTTACGGGATTTGAAGAATTTTCTTGATCCTTGTTATTTAAGCTTTTATTACTTACTGTTTTTTGATGTTTGTATTTATTTTTTATGTTTCCCATACTTTGAAAGGTTGTTTCATGACAAGACTTTATATAAAGTCCCTTATGATGTAAAGAGAAAAAGTTTTATGATATTAGTGATATTAAACATAGTAACTCTCTTTGAGTTTTTATCCCGACTCTGTATGTATCCTTGGTTGGGTTCTTGGGTGGTGATATTTGTAATATCCCTTGGATTTAGTTTAGGTGTGATGAGCCATTTATCTTTATCAAGCTGATTTCCTTAGGGTGGTGCTTCCTATAAAATATGTGATTATTATTTGGTTTGTTGTTAACTAGTTTGGGGTGTGATTAGTGAGCTTGTGGGCTGTTTCTTGCGTCTTTTGCTGGGTTAATTTCAACATCAAAATGGCTTTGTATTTGTGTAGTGTTCAAGGTTGTATAATATTTTACCATATCTAATCGCGTTTGTGTGAACCTCATCAACATGAGTTCTAACTAATCAACTCAATTATGATCCATTAAAATAATCATGTCAAACACTTGCAATAGTTTAACTACCATGATTCTTGATAAGAATAAATGATATAAGTTGTTTCATATTCCTTAAGCGACACATTCCCTAATTATTCTCATGGTTCCAATTGGAAAGAGAGAAGTTCCTTTTGTGATTCTGATTAAAGTAAAAAATTAAATTCTTTATGTTGTAAAGATTATATCCTCTGCTTGATTTAATAATTATAGAATTTTTGCTTTATGTTTTGTGATAACTCCCCGCCGGAACTTTTCAAAGATGATGAGGAGAATGTTAGGTTGTAATTATTTCGGAAGAACAATAAAAAGAAAAGTATAAAGTTGTTTTACATAATTGGTTTTGTGGAAGATTTTTACATCCTTTTCCTAAAGCATATCTTACTTTGCATAACTCTTACGTTATGAATAGTACATCTCCATCTTAATACCTTTTTAATTTTTAACAAAATTTGAGTTTAAGTTACATTTTCCACAATTTTTTTTTTTTTAAAAAAAGAACATTCATATTGCCTAATAGCTGTGGAATTTGTTTGTGAGGCCACATGATCAAGTTGTTCAAGTGCTCATATACTTACTGTCTACTGATATTTAAGTGATTGCTTATCAGTTTAAGTTTTTGAGTATGGTAATATATCTGATCGAGTATCAAAGATAAGTTTTACTTATGTTTTTGGGTATCAATATTTGTTTTATTTAATGTTTTGATTCACCTGTAAGAACTTTACTTTTAGAAAAAAAGAATTATAGGTAATCTAACATTGACGATAAGAGGTCTACTGACATCTGTTGAAATACATCGCTAAATATGCGATCTAGAATTCTATTTCTATAGGACGAGTGGGAGAAATTTATTAGCAGAAAACTTCCTATACATGCTAGTAAATTCATGCCGTGAAACTCGAACTTCTAAGAATTTAGCTTTGCAAAATTTGTTTGTACTGAATATCTTGAAATAATAAAAATTACATACAAGACCCTAAAAACAAAGCAAGATATGACAAGTTCTGTTCTGTCCATGAAATGGCGAGAAAAGCATTGATATGACCTGATGTATAATGCATCTTCTAATAATATCATGCCATGCATAATGAGATAAAATTTGATTGCCTACACATATCATATTATATAACATGTTAGGGAACACAGGGTAATTTTAAAGCACAAATCAATTACACACATAATGCAGATAAAAAAGTAAAAAAGACATAAAATCTTTACATAATTTGGGAAATCCCATACGTCTGCTGAGGGCATCGACACTTTTTTCCACTATGAAATGATTTTTACATATAATAATTTTGTCTCTCTTTCTCACTCGCGACTCTCGCTCACAATTGCTCTCAGTACCCTTTCAAAATCTCTCTTTTCAACTTTGATCACCTACTATACAAGTTGGACTTACACCTGGGTATTCATAATGCTAGAGATAAAAGAGTTCTAGTTCCGATGGAATTTTTTTCTCTTGACCAGGTGATCAAGACTCCTAGTCACGGTCTTCACTAGTCTTCAGCTACGACCAGGTAGTGTGACCACCGGTCGTGGTTCCCGTTCGAGCTACCCTTTGTTTGTGATGCTAAACTAGGAGGTCGCGATGCTCTCTAGTCGCCACTCGTGTAGGCGCCAATGGTTCATAGTCGTGGTCGTCACTATTGTTTCACATGGGATCAAGCTTCACACTCCAACATAATACAAGTATAAAGCAGACCTAGAATTTGTAACTTTTATCTGAAAACTATATCATTTATTGGTTTTTTAAATCCATTATTGCTAGTCTACCTAAGTCAAAATAACATATTTTTGTTTTTATCATTATTTTACATTATATAGATTTCTTTTTATGCTGTAACAAACATTTTTAAAAAATAAAAACCTTAAACATTTCATTCTCAAATTTTTTATAATTGGATTACTATATTTCTCTAATCACATTTCGGTAAAAATCTTTATCTATTTTCTTTATTAAACTTTCGTACAATATTAATTCAACTTAAGACCATTTTATTTTTGTTTAAATATATAAATTTAATTTACTCTACTATAATAATTAATCATATTTTGACTATGAATAAAAATATTATTAATATATACATAAAAGTATTTTTGTATTTATTAAATAATTTATTTATAATTATTTGCATCATAATATATGACATTACATAACATCAAATTATTAGATTTTAGACAATATTAATTTTTAAAAATAAACAAGATTATTATACATTCAGAAATAAATATATATATCATTCAAATTTTAGACTTCAATAATTTTCAGCATTATTCTGTTTTCAAACAAAAACAAATTACCCCTTAACTTTCAGTCATGTTTCTTAAACACAAATATAAGTCCATGTTGTTCTTAATTAAACAAGTTTAAAAAAAAAAAAAAAAAAAGATAAAACATTGATTTCGTAGAACTACATCACCTACTAAAGGTGATAGGGTTTGATTTCCATCAAACCGATATTACTAAGTTTGTATGGATAGTTTTTATTAACTCTTATTATGAGAGTAGTTGTCTTTCAGTTTTAAAAATGATTATTTAGGGCGACGTGCAAGTAATGATTAATCTCAATATATCTTGACAAATCTTTGACCTATTCAATATCAATTTAAAATAATAATAATAATAATAAATGTATAGATATCCACTATTAGATAGTTTCACATTGGCTAAAGAAGTGAATTTGTATTGTTTTATAAAGTGAGGGTAAATCTCAACTCATGTGCTAACTTTCGTGATGGAATTAGGCCTCAGATCATTTTTTTGATATGGCTTCAAAGCTTGGATTGAGCTCTATCTAAGTTGTATAATCCAAACTCAGTTGCATGGGTGCAGGTGCTATTAAGTGGGTACGCTGTGCGTAAGGGAGAATGTTAGATAATCTCATATTTGTTGAAAAAGTGAATTTACATTGATTTATAAGGTGAGAGATAAATCTCCACTCATGAACTAACTTTTGTAGTGAAGTTAAACTCAATACCCTTTTCTGACATCTACTACGTGAGAAAAGTGTACCAAACCAAAGTAGTTCAATTGTATTTAAGATTAAAAGCTTGCAAGCAAAAATATTTTCTAATATGCAAGGAGAAGTGAATAAAGACCAAAATGATATAAGGAATTTCAAAAAAAAACCATAATAATAATAATAATAACATCACCCATTACATGTAACCAACCACATGTAATTAGTTAGCTAGATGATACAAATATACAAAATATTGCTCTATAGTAAACTAAACCAGTAAGCCCCCCTCCTGTAACCTATTCCAATCTTTTCCTTTGCCCCCCTCAGTGTGTTAGTTGCATGCCTTCTCCACACCTAAACCATCTATAACTAGAAAACATTACAAGATTAGAAAAACCAAAAAAAGGAAGAAAGTGTTCTTTTTGTTGCTACATGAATTTCAGCATTGGTGACATCCCTTCACAATTCTTGAATCTTGAATATAATTTGGCTATCCACAGACTCTAAAATGGTAATGTCACCAATTGGATGCTCCTCTTGGTTGTGTTCTTCAATGGCAATATTCAAATCTAATGAGAGAGATGAGGTTTTCTCGTTGGAGTTACCATCATCTTCATCCCTTTCTTGATACTCATGACGAGCAATCTTCGGTCTTGTGGAAGGAGAACAAACTCTTGACATTGAACTGAAACTATCACAGCTGAAAATGATAATGGAATCCTTAAGTGGAACAATCTCACCACCAGGAAGACTCAAACTTCCACTTTCAGTTGCTTGCTTGATACCCTTTTGAGAAATGTTGTCAACTTGCTCCACATCCTCCATGAAAAACACTCTGTGAGGATTCTCATTCAATGCTAATCCCAATCTCTCAACATAATTGATGCAACCGGATTCGTCTCTTGCTCTTTTGTTTCTACCATTCTCTGTGGAGTTTGAGAAGAAATTGCTCGGTCCAATTGAAACAAATTTACTATGAGAGCCAAAAACAACATTAGCAATTTCCCTTGCTATCTTCTCTTTGCCTTGATGATCAGCTCCCAAGAACAAAAGCCATGTTTCTTTCTTTTCATGATCCCTGTTTTTCAACTTGTTTTGTCCAGACCTGCACTGAAGGATGGTCCGTGCAATCTCTGGAATGACCTCTTTCTGCCATGGAACCTTTCTTTCTAATGCATCGCACAGAATCTTCAAGTTTTCATCATTGAGCACCATGAACCTGTCCAGACCATCATCCGTATCCTCCTCTGCCTCGCTTGAAGAAGCAGAGTTGGGGCTAGAATTAGGATTAGATAGAAGGTCTGGCACAGGATAATTCCTTATCAAACTGCTTTCCTGGCCTTCTTCATCGCTGATTTCGCATACAAAGAACTTGTGCTCTTTTGGTAACTGTTCGGATGGCCAGCTTAAGTGTGAAGAAAAGTTAAGGACCTTCTCGTGGTGTTTTCGGGCTGCAGGACTGGAGGATGAGTTCCATTTCTTGCAAAGATCCCCGAATTCAACACATTCCTGTGAAGAAGAAGAAGAAGACAACAATAAGCAGTGTAAACTAGTTTTCATTCAGAGTAGAAATCAGCTGAAATTTCATTAATTAGTATAGTTCAGAAGAGATAGAAACCTGATCATTGCTGGTGTTTCTGCTTTCTTCTTTGTATTGTTGAAGCCATGGGGGCAGGCTTAATTTACTTGAAATAGAAGTGGTGGCATACTCTTTCTTCTGAATATTGAAATTATCTGAGCACCGGTTGAGGTGGTTATCAGCTCCTTTTTCAAGCATTGACCAACTAAACCCTTCTCTAGGTACCTTGCTTCTGAACTGAGACGGCAAATCACTGAAAAGAGAGTAACCAATATGTTAAATACAAAATTTTGGAAGTTATTTGCTTTGACTGAATCTTATTTTAATTGATCAAAATGTTTGCAAATCATGGATTAAGCAGCAACATTATTCCCTGAATTTACCTGTCAAGATTGAGGCCTAGGCTCAAGCTCCCAACTGGAACTGTAAAAGGATGAAGTTTCCACATAGTTTCTAGAGAAGGCTGGCCTGCTTTGCATTTCGTGTAAGTTTCAAAACTAGATATGCCAATGAGCGAAAGCTTTTGATCAGTTTCTCTACTCTCAGACACCAATCTTTTAAGCTCCATGATTATCATGTACTCCACAGCACAATAATAGTTTTTGTTTTGCTCACCACAACTTGACCAAAACTCAGAAACCCATTTGAGATCACCCAAATACACAACTACTCCTCTGCCCATATAGCTTTTGACTAGGCACCTGAGATCCTGGAGCTTCTTTTCAATCTCCTCCTTTGAGTGATTTCTCAAAGAGAAAAGCTGAAGGCTAATGAACTGAGCATACCTCAAATCCCCAGGAACTTGCCCTCTCTCAAACTTATGCATAATCCCTCTAACAATCCCCTCAAGGTCAGACTGACACCCTCCTACAATGACACTGTTTTTTCTCTGGTTCATCAATGTGTACAAAACACTCATCACATCATCTTCATTTCTAAGTTGGTCTAACAAGGCTTTTTTGCTTTCCCTAGACTGATGGCTACTCACTGGTGGAGGACTGTTCTGAGAGCAAATCTCAATTGAAACATCCTGTTCCACCATGTTTCTAACTTGGCTGCTAGAGAAACCAGCTTCTCTCATGACTCTACTAACACTTGGGTCATCTAAAATGGAGATTATGAGCTGTTCTAACTCGATCTTAAGAGCTAAAATAGGCTGCTGCTGGTTTTCAATGGAACCCCGGCGTTGGTTAGCCTGTGCACGCTTGAAAGCAGCAACCAAGGCATTGGAAAGGGAGGGGCGAGGGGAGAGATGAGGTGCCAACAAGTGGCTTGACGTGGAAGCTGGAAGGCGGTTCAATGCCACATTAAAGCAAAGCTCCAATGCCTTACACTGAAGAGGATGAGAATGGGACTGAAGACAAGCCCTTCGAAGAAGACTTGTTGAGGAAGCAAGCATAGCACTTGCTACATGGAGAGGAGTCACTTGTGCATGTCCTCTCCGTCTAGCAAGGTTAATTGCTTGCTTCACCATGTTTGCAGCCTCACTAGTTAGAGCCTGCGGCACGGTGCAAAGCCCTGCTCTCATCTTGAAAACTTGTTTTAGAGAGGATTTCCAAGGGTGGATATTGAACTTGGTGTCTAATTTATACGTTTGTTTAGCTTGATCATTTGTTTTGGAGGAGGCTTTAGAGTGAAGTGGTTTGAATGTTGGTTGAGGGAGAATGAATAATTGAAGAGGTTGTGTTAAGATATAAAGGGGGGAGCTAGAGGGGGGTTCTAAGTTTGTGCTTTTCTTGTTAGTAGGGTAAAATTTTGGTCTTCATAAAGATAAAGTGGATTTGCATGTGATGATGCCACTTTTCTTCTCTTTCTTTTTTGTTCTCTCTCCTCTTATCACATTAATATAGTTAAAAGTTGTGCTGCACTTCTATATTGTATGTAGTAATATGCTAAGTTGTATCTCAATTCTTATATCATCTTGACTCACTATTTAACTAATTTTTTTAGCATTACTAAGTAAGTGGGATATTGATTACTTGTCTTTATGCTACCATTTTGAAATTATTATACTTTCTTATCCATTAAAATTAATTATAATTTAATTTTTTGAAATTATCGAATATCATGATTGTAGAACCTACTAAGGACTGTATAGTTGCACCATTTTTTCCTGGGAGCCCACCTAGTTATCTTTCTCTCTCTCTCTTTAAATTTATTGCATTTTTTAAAATTTTACTTATTTGAATAATTGGATTAAATTTGAACATATTTTAAATATTAACCGACTTAGGACTTGCACATTACTCATTAGTGAGAGTGGTTGAACACTTCCTTTCATTCTTAGGTTAGTTCTAATCTCACTGTTATCCTAAAATATAAGATATGGATAATTTTCTTTGAATTTAATCACATCTCCTCCACCTTAAAAGAAAAAAAAAAAAAAAAAACAATCGACTTAGGACTTGTTTGATTTTTTTTCACTTAGCATTTAATTGCAGTACTTATTGTGTCCATTAAGTTTTCTTTTAAAAAAGAAAAAAACAAATAAGTGATAAAATCATTTAAGTAACTGCTAAAATCACTCTACTTTGAAAAGCGAAAAATTTTTACTCTTTACTTAATAAAAAAGTATCGAATTAGAAATAAATGTTTTTTTTTTAATCTATATAGTCCATTTAAAAGAAAAACAAATATAACATTCAATTTTTGATCATGTGTTAATATTTTAGTAAAATTTTTTACTGTTCAGTCTTTAAACAGGAACACAATCTTACTAATACCACTTGGAGAGCATAGTAGCATGAACCAACAACTATTAGCACAACTGACATTTTAAAGCAATAAATCTATTAACAGTAATAAATTAAAGAACAATATTTGTTTTCCGGGTGTCTTTAAAAATTAAATGCTTTTAATTTATTAATTTTTTAGATTAAATTAAATTACTTCAAAAATTTTACTCAAATTATACGATATCAACCTCCGTACATTTATTTGGTTTAAATTTAAAGTTTTTTTTCTACTTTGTTTCTTCTCGATCATCCAAAAGCAAAATGTATTACTAGATATTAAAATCACAAATTTAGATTAAACTTTTAAATTGATATTGATATAGTTTGAGCATCACTGTTTATAAGCGGACAGACAACAAAGCAATAAGCAAAAGCACTATGAAGGAAATAATCACTTTATTAAGTTTATATTAAAGATACAAAAAGCAATGTGGAATAAAGATTCTCAAAGATTTTAGAAGAATGAGCTCAAAACTAGATGATGATGAAAAGAGAAAAGAAGGTGTATAAAAGAGATAAAAAGAAAAAGTCACAAAGGACTTGAAAAAAGAGATTGGCTTACCGTCTGTCTGTTTGAATGGAATTGGAAACAGCGGCGTTTTCGTTTTTATCTTTTTTTTTTTTTCTTTAATTTAATTTTTCCTCCTGTAAAAGTTGAGAGGAATAAAGCCATGAATGATTGGTTGTGAATTTTATAACCAAAAAGCTTAAGACTGTTAATTCATGGAATTCACTAAAAACACCCGTCAATTCCTTCTCTTGCCCCTAAATAATCGGCTTTTTAGCCATTCATTTTTGTTTCTTCTTGATATTGGTTATTGATTAATAGGATAGAAATATTAAAGAGGAAACTATAAAGATGCCCCTAAGCTTTGGACTATTCTCCATTCTCCCCTTGTAATTTCAGATTGGGCCAAAACTCTCTAGAGGTATTTGTATTCTCTAAAAGCCCATGTCCATCTTGGATTATATCTGCACCAAAAATATTTTGCTTTTTCTTCTTTTTTTTTTTAAAAAAAAAATATATATATTTTTTGCTTTTCATCCCCTTGTCCAACTTTAGGAAAGACAATGGAGATCACAATTTTTATTTTCTGGAAAAATAAAATCTTTTTTTTTTTTTAATTAAAACTTTCTATTATTTTTTTTTTAAAATATCTCCACCTTTCATTTGAAAGATGAATGGTGGATCCAAGATGGAGCTTCCAGTTTTTCTAAGAAAATATTTTTAATTAAATTTCTTTTCATTTTTAACTATTGAGATCATTTTGATTGTTCTGACTAAAAGAGTTGGTCAACCATTGGTTTTACTACATGTTGACCAATAAATAGGGGCATAGTGTAATTTGAAGTTAAAGTTAAATCCGTTTGTAGAAAACCAAATTTTAAGGAGAGTTTTGTGCAATTACTTGTTATCATTATTTTTTTAAGGAAACATCATTTCAATTCCTAGAGTTTCAAAAAATATTAGGTTTTTAAATTTTTTTTTAAAGTAACTCTTTTTATTTCTAAATTTTCCAAAATTCTTTAAAGATAAGTCCAAATTGACGTTCAATGGTGACTTTAGACGATTTAAATTGTAATTTATAAACTTAAATTCAATGATATTTTAGGTAATTTAATTTATAAATTCATTATTTTATTAAAATAATTTAGTACTTTATTTATCACTGACAACCATCAAGGGAAGAAATATCTTTTTATGTATTCTATTAATATTGACCGTCAATTCTTTAAATTATTTTGAAGAGTTTTGGAAAAGTTAGAAATTGAAAAAACTTTTTCCAAAGAGTTTGAAAACTTTGATATTTTCCAAAACTTTACTAAAATGAAGTTTTTCCTATATTTTTTAGTAGTTTTAATTTTCTAAATGTTTATATTTTTATTATTTTATTGATATCTTAATTTGGGTAGAATAATCAATTCATGTTTTTGTAGAAGGGTAAGATTTTCCACGTTAAATCTTAACAAAAATTAATAAATGATGAAAACATTGACCTATAGGGTACAAAACTGAAAATAGTGCAAACATAAGGAAATTTTAATAATTTCAAAATATTTACCAAGAGAAAAGTTCTTTAATAAAGAAATATGTCTAAATACTTATTATGGTATTTGATTCGTGATTTGAAAATCAACTTTCAAAAATAACATCACATTTGATATGAGTAATTAATGTTGGATTATTCAAATTCATATATAAAATGATGTAGGAGTGAGTTGTAATCACCGTATTGAGCATGAATTGATGTATTAATCATAAATCATATATTACATTATTTGAGGAAGAATTTAGATAAAAAAAAAAAACTCGAGTAGCTTAGGGGTGCTTCGTTTTTTGTCTAAAAATTGAATAGAGTTGAGAATTACTGAAGACTAAATATTAAAATCTAAAATCTTAATGACATGTTTTTTTTTTCTTTATCTCTGAATATATAGTAATCTTATTTATTTCTTAAAGTTATAATTATTTAAAAATTAGTAATTTGACATTTATATATTTTTACTATTAGTTGTTATGTAATTTTATTTAATATGATTTAAACAATTATAAATAAATTATTTAACAAATAATAAAACACTTATATATATTTATATATATCTTAATAATATTTTTATTCATAATTAAAATATGATTAATTATTATAGTAGAATAAATTAAATTTATATATTAAAATAAAAATAAACAAAGTAGTTTTAAGTTGAATTATTAATACAACCAAATTTTAAATTGTTAAATAATATATATTTTTTACTAAAATTAAACAAGAATGATCAAATGCTTAAAAATTTTGATTTGCAATTTGGTCTTTGAGTATAACGTAAAATTGATTTGTAATTGTTTGTTATATCATTAAAAAAAATTTGTATGATGTAGAATTAGGACAAATTTGAAAATATATTATGTTGTGGAAGATAAATTTGAAATAATATATTTAAAAAATCATTAAATAATTTGATATTTATATAAAAGTCAGAATTTTTTTTTTAATGACTTTTGAGTAGTTTTAAGTGGATTAACCACTTAAAAGAAAAAATAAAAATAATTTAATAAGAGTAATTCAAACACAATAAGTGATAAGTGCTAAAAACAAATAACTCTTTAGTGTTACTCTAAAGAAACGTGTAAATATAAAATATCAGACACGAATAAAAATTTTGGCATACAACAAGTGTTTTTTCTTTTCTTTTTTCTTTCTATTTCTAAATTACGAAGTCACTTTTAGGGACCCTAAAGTTTGGGAAACTCCTCATTTTAGTTTTCATTGTAGGTTAAACATTGATCAAACTTGAGAGTTATTTTCATTCCAATAGGTTTATTTTAATTTTAACTCAAATAAAATTTAGAAAAAAAAAATGAAAACTACGAAATAAGATGAATCTTCATCATCTATTTTTGGAGACTAAAAGTAATTCAAATTAAAAGAAAAAAGAACTACATTATTTATCTCAATTATGAATGGTAGTGATCAAAATTAACTAGAAAAAATTATAATAGAATTTTTTTTTTTTTTTATCAAGTTGGAAGGATCTAAAACCAAATCGATATAGATTCATGTCCATCAACAACTTGTAGATATCCAATATGGACCTCCACCCTTTGTTTTTTTTTAAAAAAAGATATTTATTTTATATTTCATTAAAAAAAATCCATTGTCCATATCATAAATTGACAAAGGTGATATGATTTTTTTTTTTTTTTTTTTTAAAAAAATCTCTATTATTCATGGCAAGTTGATGGACCATGAAAATTTAAAGCCTTTTTTTTTGGTAAAGGGTGAAATGGTAATTTAGTTGTCCAA
This sequence comes from Dimocarpus longan, assembly GCA_022984855.1. Taxonomy (NCBI): domain Eukaryota; kingdom Viridiplantae; phylum Streptophyta; class Magnoliopsida; order Sapindales; family Sapindaceae; genus Dimocarpus; species Dimocarpus longan. The sequence continues at coordinate 19,882,168 of CM041015.1, read as the reverse complement.
GGTAAAATGGTCATTGTAAATTTTTTATTAACTTTGACTATTAAATTTTGGTAAGAAGGATTAAAATGAAGAGTTTTTCAAATAATTATTAGGTACCTGCTCAGCTAAAATTAAATTTACGGTTAAGAATAAAAATTATCAAAATATAAGGCTAAAAATGAAATTCATCTTTTTTTTTTTTTTTTATTTATCTTAAAGTAGTTTCTCTTTCTTCCTTTGGATAAAGGAAAAATTAAAAAAAAAAGCAATTTCGTCTTTTATTATTGTCATTGGTCAGTTTTCAGGCGCGTTTAATTTACGATTCATATATATATATATATATATATATATATATATATTAAACGGATTCAAAGTAATTTTTAAAAATAAAAATTTCGGATTACATCCAATAGTTGGCTGTCAATATTGCCACCCATATATACACCCCGTCTTTGATTAAAACTTTTCTTTACAAAAATCTAAACAGAAAGATCATTAAGGACAAATTAAAATTAAATCAACACCCATTGATTGTTAAACCCTAATTTTGTTCCAACTATCACAGTAAAACAAAAATTGACCAGTTAATTATGTGAAAGGATCCAAACTATTTATATCATACTTTTTTTTTTTTTTTTTTTGGAACTCTATATATAAAGTGGTGATGTTTCCGTCACTAAAAAATGATACGTGCACGCCTTTTGTTTGTACACCCAATAAAAAATTTAAAATTTTTCTAATTTGTTTTTGAACCCTACTTAATATTAAAACTACCTTTTTCTTTTAATTTTATTATATATATATTTGTAAATGCATCTCTTAAGTCAACCACAAACAAAGTATAATATATATTAAAAGTAGATCTAGTGTAAATTATTTTATTATCATTTGTTAGGAAATTTTTATTTTACCACTTATTTTTTTTTAACACCTTCATTGTACATGAAACAAAACTTATATTAAGCAAATAATTTAATACAAATTCATTCAACCCATTAACTTTTCTTTTCTTCTCTTTTTTTTTTAATTAGAGATTTATGTATAAAATAATATCTATTTTATTATTTTACTCTTTCAAATCCTAATTTTTTATTTATATTATAAGACTTGCATTTTTAATTAAATCAGAATTACATGAATGATTGGAACTTATATGAATGATTAGAGTTAGGGTTTGATGATGAGCCATTTTTAATTTTTATGATTAAAGTCATAAACCTTTTTACTCTCTCAAACTCTAATTTTTCATTTATATCACAAGACTTAAATAAATGATTACCAGTTAATTTTATAAAACTTTAAATAACACTTTTTTTATTAGAAAATGTTGATGTGGTGACTCAATGTTTGACAATATTTTTTATAATTAAATTAGGATGATATAAATGATTGGAAACTTTTTAACTTTTGATAGAGAAAAGTTAAGAGTTTGAAAGAGTAATAAATAGAAAAATTAGGGATTGAAACAATAACAAAGAGAAAAATTTAGAATTGAAAAAGTAAAAAGGGTTTATGATATAAATGGTATTTTAATTAATAATTTGTGGGTATACTTATAAAATATTATCCTTTTAATCATTTTACTCAATGGTAATAATGTACACTTGAAAAAAAAAATGCTAATTTGGGGTGTACATACAATTTTTGAGGGGTGGAAATAGGCACAACGAAAAATCATTACAAAGCCAAATTCAAATTAAAAAAATAAAATCAACCGTCATAAAATATACTCTTTAATTCTCATTTCTTCAATCTTAACTAAGTTGAAACTGAATAACTTGGTTTCATTGGTTTCGTAGACGGTGGGCGTAAATAAAAAAGAAAACAGTGGGCGTAAACTTGGCTTCTGTGCGGAACCTACTGTCACATATGCGTTGAGATGCACTGATGGGCCTAAAAAACAAAGTTTACATCTTCAGTTACGCTCAATCCGGTATAAATGACAAGTCCAAGTCCAATTATAGACTCAACAAATGGATGCATTATGGACACACATCTTTTACACGTTCAAAAGAGAGGGATGTTTGTTTTTCGCTTTTTTTTTTTTTTTACTTTTTAATTTAAGATTTAAATTAAGTGAAATAAATTTATTTATGTTTTACTTTTATCATATTTTAAGTTAAAAAGCATCTTATTTTTTCAAAAACTAATAATAAATTTTATAACTTTCCACTTAATTTTGAAATAATAATTTACTAATCAGTACTACTAATTTACTGCGATAACCTAATATAATTAAATTACTATAAAAAATATTCTACTTACCCAAAAATCCTTAATTTCATCTGATTCAATCTTGATCCTAATCCTAAATTGATAAATCAAATAAAATTTCATTAAAGAGCAACACAGCTTCTCTTGTTTTCTAAAAAGATTTTCTTGGAAAAGCCATTAAACTTGATTTCTTGTGAAAGAGCTTCTAAAATTTAGAAGCGTGGACATCCAAGAGTTTACAAAAGCAATTAGATAGAGTTAAAAAATCAGTTAGTTAATGAATAGCATTTTGCAAACAACCATAGAAGAATTAGTACAGAAAATAATAATATTAGCCAAGGTCAAAATAATACTATTATAAAACTCTTATTGAGAACTTTTAACAAACTAGAAATGCTAGAAGAAAAATTAGATAGTATTAAAGAAGATAATAGAAGATTTAATTCAATTAGAACAAAGAGGAATTAGAAGCTCTTCAAAAACTGATAGAGTAGAAGTAAAGATATTGTCGGACCAAAAATTATATTAAAAAATGGAAATAGGAAAAAAAATCTTGTTCTGTTAAACAATCTACAATAGAAAGAGTTAGGTATTTTTTAAATTTCCCAAACATTAGTGGTAAAGGTAAAGAGATTCAATCAATTCCCAGTTATGCGATTAATGTCTTTCGTATTCCCATTTCTCTTTGTAACGAGCATCATTCTTTAGCGGCTCGGTTTTGATGGGGAGGAGATGACTCCACCAGAAAAAAGTCATTGGTGGAGTTGGGGTAAGTTGTGCCAAAAGAAAAAGGTTGGACTTTTCGAGATTTAAGACCTTTCAATCAAGCATTAGTCACTCGACAAGTTTGGCGGCTTATCTCCTATCCTTCTTCGTTGATGGCAAGAGTTTTATGGGACAAATATTATTCGAGAGTAGGTTTTATGATTGCTCAATTCTAGAATGGGTCCTCTGCAATTTGACAAAACGTTATGTGAAGTAAATTGATCATTAATCTGGGTTGTAGATGGCAGATTGGAAATGACAATTCTATGAGAGAATTTTTGAGATTCTTGGATTCCCAAACTCTCTCTCTTTTTTGTCGCATCACTCGTCAACACTAATCATTGTAACTGATAATTTGCTAAATAATTTGATTTTGTCTTTATCATTAACCTCCTGATCCAAATAAAAATTGCTGATTGGATCTATAATTACAACTTATATCACTAATTACGTTGGGTGTGCGTTTTCGGGTTCGGATTGGGTTGGATTAAAAATCTCTCAATCCAATATGGGTTGGGTTAAAAATTTTTCAACCCAATCCAACCTAATAAATTTTTCAACCCAACCCAACCCAATCCAATAATAATCGGGTTGATTTATGTTAAGTTGATCGGGTTGGATTTAATCCACTACGAAGACATAAAAAGTTTAGTTAATAACTTTTATAGTCTTAACAATTTGATTACAAATAAAATGAATACAAATAAATATTTAATGATTAAAAATAAAAGATTTAATCCAACACATATACTATTCTTGATCTTCATATCTAGCAAATGTGCTTTTAGAAAGAAAAGAAAAACTTGGATTTAGAATTAGGGATAGACATTTGTCTGGTTGGATTGGATTGAGTTAAAAATTTTTCAACTCAACCCAACCCATCTCAATTTTTTTAAAGATATAACCCAACTCAACCCGACAAAATGTTATCGGGTTGGATTGGGTTGATCGGGTTGGGTTAGAGATGCCCACCCCTAATAAAAACAGTCCAAGCCTAATTTTTTTTAAAGCATTTACAGTTACAAATAGCTAGGATGTAATGTATTGGAAACAAGTCCAACTAGTTTACTGTGGTAATTATAGTTATATCTGTCAACACTAATCATTATAACTGAATCCATGAAGCCAACTCGATCTGTATATGCGGCTAAAATTTTGCCGATTGATTTTAGTGAAGAGTAAAGACACACTAGATCATTCGATCCAATATCAAATTCGTGATGCATGGTGATATATCTAATTCGTGGCACGTCACGAAATGCACACCTTGTGTGTGTGTATATATATATATTTGAAGTAACAGACCTTGTATATTTATATTTAATATTTGTTAGATTCGAACTTCCTAGAAGATGGAGATAGAAAAGAACTATATAGGCAACATGTTTTGGATCGTCAACCGCAGCGTCAACCGCAGACATACTCGATACAACAAATGTAAGCTCAAAGATAAGTTTTGTATGGTCTGCGTTGAATTCACATGGAACCAACCACTCTTCATATTAAATATATAAATTTTTGTACAGGAATCGTATCTCCGTTTCAGTTGCATGTTCTCTAGAGTTTGTGCCTAAACTAATCATTACAAATAAAACAAATAGGTTCTGCACCTCAGCGAGCTTACACAAAGGACAAACGTATCATAATAAATGATCAGTACACTATCTTAATTATAGTCTAATTGAAGATAATTGCACCTGTGCCAAACAAGCATTTGATTATTCCACGTTCTTTCCACGTATCTAGTTTGCTAGCTGCCTTTCCCACCACAGACAAATAATTGATTATTTTAATATGGTATATATGATAATCTTATTAAGTTATTATACATGTAGCATGAGGTATATGAGAAATATATTTTTATATATAATAAGAAAACTTGAAAGCATGGATAAAGGAAGTGCATGCATATGTATAGGTGCCTAAGCTAATCATGAATGAGGGTGGTAGGGAGGAGACAAACCAGGTCACCTATACGAATATTTTCCCTGCACTGTTGTTAATCAGAATACTCCCCGGCACGAGGATCTCTCTCCCACAACCAAATTATTCAACACTTCTTTTTTATATGCGATATTAATTAAAAAAATTGTGTTTATAACAATTAAATGCACCTAACAATACAACAGTTATTTATTTATTTCCACATGATTAATACATAAAATTAATCTTATAAGTTTTTACTGTATGTGTGGACATTAATTAACCATTAGAAATTTACTGAGTTATAAGGAAAATATATGATTCAGTTGATCATGGGTTTGAGACCCCGTTATAGGCATATGAATTGGGTAATTGCATGAGCGGTTACTCAAGCAAACTACTCATGTAGTTGGCGACCACTTTTGCCACCGAATACACGCGCGGGATGTACCTACAATGCATGGAATAATAATATTGGGTGTATTTATGAGAACGATTTATATACACTTTTAATTTTCTATTTTTTTTATATTTTTTAAATATTTGATTTTTGTGGATCCTTGAAGTTGAATCCAATCGCTAGTCCTCATCCCAACGACATTATTAGGTCGAAAAAGGTCGTATATCCTAGAAAACACAGGTGAGAGACCCAGAAAAATAGCAAAGAACAAAATAGAGACACGGAATATAGACAGAGAAACTGAGACGAGAAACAGAACATGGAGAAAAAAATGGGTTATCGCAAAAACTCCATATGGTTTCAAGAAATGTCTATTTTTCATTATTTTCAAATGGACTAAAAGCCGCCCTAATCTTTCTGAAAGTACCATAAACATCCCTCAAATTGGATGTAGGCTAGTCTTCATTTATTATTTTAGTGTTGCAACTTCAACGGATCTAGACACTCCTGGCTTCTTTCCTTGTCACATCTGTGGGACCCATGATTCTGATGATGAAGACCACCAAAATTGCAATATCTCTTATACTCCATAATACACCTTCCAGTAGGCCTCTTCACTTTGTCTTGTTGCAATCATGCTTTAGCTTTTCACTGTTTACTTTTGTTTTATGTAATAAGTTTGTTTACTTTTACTTTATGCTCTGGGACCACGTGTCTCCACTCACGTAATTTTCAAAGCGTGTATCTTTTATAAATAGTTTGTAATCAGACTCTCCAAGCAGAGTCAGTTCCCTATCAATAAAAATCAGTGTTTTCTTACTTATGGCCTTCTAAGTTTCTCTCTAACCTTTGGGTTGATACTTTACTATACAAATAATGAGATACAGTCTATCATGATCTAAGTATGCTCTGTGTTTGCCTCAAGTGAGGATCCTGCACATCAGAACAGATGCTACGATCCCTGACTATAGTCCCCATCCATAAGTGAATAGTGAGCATAGTAAGGTTGGTACCCATCCAGGCCTTGAGGAAAGGCCGTCCCAATGGGAAGAGTCCGAACCTATGCTCTGAGATTGGTTATGGTGTGGGGCTCCCGGTCCAGTTCATGGTATCAGAGCCTTGTGTAGGTTTGCGCAGTAAGGTATATTGGTTGGAAACCAGTAACCACGCCTCTAATCTACAATTGCACTATTGTAGTAGGTGTAACCTCAGGTTGAACAACGCCACGTATTCTATCTATGTGTTAGCATTCTCCTTTGTGGAGTAAGACTGTATTGAGTTGTGAGTATCAGTAAGTATTTGTCCAAAGGTTGTCTTCCAACTATGGCTTCCACATCAAACACTCCTAGTTCCACTGACACTACTATTACTCCTCACAGACTCTCTTCTTCAATAATTCTTCCTCCTTCTGTAAAAAGAACTCATTCCAATAAAATCCAAAACCTGGTAGAATTTAGCTATCTTCCAGAAAACTTTCAGATCTCTGAAACATATCTTCCCCTGCTTAATCCTTATAATGTTTTTAAGAAACCAAACACTTTGAGACAGTTGGACAGATTTTTATCCCGTAGAGAGATATTGAAATTGGGTCTGAAGACAAAGGACAAACTTCCAGCATGTAAAGAGGACAAACATGTGCCAAGAACAGCATGTTCGTATTTAGTATAAATGGTGTTAAGCAAGGCGAGCTTAGCCACCACTGGAAGACCTTTTCTGTCATGAAGGGTGAGAACAAGACGGATAACACCAAGATGAAGATGAGTGTATCCTTCAGAGATCCATTGATCAATAAATGTTTGTGGGATCTCAATATCCATGTATTGTTCAGAAGTGGAAGATGGAATCAAGCAACTGTTTAAAGCAGAGGCTTGAACATATTCTTTTGGAGGAGGTGGTGTATAGGAGATGAGTACTTTCATTTTTCGAGTGAAAGTGTTTGGTTTCTTAAAAACATTATAGGGAATGAGCAGGGGAAGATTGATTTCAGAGATTTGAAAGTTTTCTGGAAGATAGCTAAATTCTACCAGATTTTGGATTTTGTTGGAATGAGTTCTTTTTACAGAAGGAGGAAGGATCATTGAAGAAGAGAGTCTGTGAGGAGTAATAGTAGTGTCAATGGAACTAGGAGTGTTTGATGTGGAAGCCATAGTTGGAAGACAACCTTTGGACAAATAGTTACTGATACTTACAACTTAATACAGTCTTACTCCACAAAGGAAAATGCTAATACACAGATATAGTACGTGACGTTGTTCAACCTGAGGTTACACCTACTACAATAGTGCAATTGTAGATTAGAGGCGTGGTTACGGGTTTCCAGCCAATATACCTTACTGTGCAAACCTACACAAGGCTCTGATATCATGAACTGGACCGGGAGCCCCACACCATAACCAATCTTAGAGCATAGGTTCGGACTCTTCCCATTGGGGCGGCCTTTCCTCACGGCCTGGATGGGTACCAACCTTACTATGCTCACTATTCACTTATGGATGGGGACCGTAGTCAGGGATCGTAGCATCTGTTCTGATGTGCAGGATCCTTACTTGAGGCAAGCACAGAGCATACTTAGATAATGACAGACTGTATCTCATTATTTGTATAGTAAAGTATCAACCCAAATGTTAGAGAAAAACTTAGAAGGCCATAAGTAAGAAAACACTGATTTTTATTGATAGGGAACTGACTGCCTGGAGAGTCTGATTACAAACTATTTATAGAAGATACATGCTTTGAAAATTACATGAGTGGAGACACGTGATCCCAGAGCATAAAGTAAAAGTAAACAAACTGATTACATAAAACAAAAGGAAATAGTGAAAAGCTAAAACATGATTGCAACAAGACAAAGTAGAGGGGCCTACTGGAAGGTGTATTATGGAGTATAAGAGATATTGCAATTTTGGTGGTCTTCATCATCAGAATCAAGGGCCCCACAGATGTGACAAGGAAAGAAGCCAGGAGTGTCTAGATCCATTGGGTCTTGAGATTCTGAATGAGCACCTTAAAAGGATGTAGAAGGTGGGTCAGCTTCTTGAAAAGGATGCCAGCTCAATGATTTGTTGTGTGGGACATCAGGTAGAATGAATAGTTCATCAGTAGTGACATTATTAATATTACAAAGGTGATTGAGTAGAGAAATTCGTCTGGATGGATAAAGGTCATTGAAATTGAACAGGGTGTCCCATTCATAACCTTGGTTATGAGACCAGACCAGATGTCTTGGAGTATTACCAAAATATGGTTTATGCAGGATCCAGATACAGGTAACTTCTCATACCATGTCAGGAGAAAGTTTCCATAAGTTGTAAAAACCCATAAGACGAGTTAGTTCACGGCGCCACCAAGGCAAAGGGTTAAACCATTGAAGGAAATGGTGAAGGATAGCAAAACACCAAAGAAACCATAAAACATTGGGAGAAAATTGAGAAAATGGCCATAAAGGGAAAATATCTAAAAAATGTCTGAGAGGATTTGTGATGCGAAAAGGATGCTGATGAGTTTGAATCTTAGAATGATAAGAGAGAAAATGGCCTTTAGCAAAACAGGTGATTTGTTGAGCAGTAGGAGAACTGTCAGGAGGAAGGGTTTTCAGGAGTTCTGGAGGATAGGTAGCAATGGTGGAGGTAGCCATATTTTCTGGGTCAGGAGAGGAGGAAGAAGCCATGAGAGCAAAGGGAATGGTTCTGTTTGAAGTAAGAAGCTTGATGTGAGAAGGTCGGGATAACATGTCTGAAATTATATTGGTGAAGCCTTTCACATGTTTAACAGTAAAATCATATCTGGAAAACCAATCTTTTAGACGCAATAATAATGGAGTGGGGGGAATCTTATTATTGAAGTCTAGAAGCTTAGGGAAGGAGGAGTTGTCCATATGGACTGCAAAGGCGGAGGTGCGAAGGTAAAAGTCAAATTTTTGGATGCCATATTTGACTGCAAGAATCTCCTTATAGATTGTATGATAATGTTTCTGAGATTCAGAAAATTGGCCACTAGCATGACCACAATAAAGATGTTGTTGATTGCGGTCTTCAAGGAGTATGGCACCCCAATAATGGTCACTGGCATCAGTCTGTAGGATGAGACTTCCTGTTGAAGGAATAGTCAAAGGAGGTGGATTGTGACTGATCTTTTTTAATTGTTGGATTGCAGTAGTGTGAGCATGGGACCATAGAGGTGGATTTTTCTTGAGTAAAGCAGAAAGTGGAGCTGTATGGTGGGTCACATGTGGGAGAAAATGACGGACATAATTGACTATCCCTAAAAACTGTTGAAGTTGCTTTACACAGAGATGAGTGTCTGGAAAGGATAATAATTGAGAGGTTAAGTGGGGTCCAGGGCTAATGGAGCCTTTTGAAAAGGTCATCCCTAAAAACATGATTTCTTGTCGGTCAATAATGCTATTTTTTTTCAGAAAGCATGATGCCATGTGAGTGGGTCAGATCATAGAACTGAGAAAGCAATTGGACATGTGATGAGGTGTCCGAGGAGAACAGTAAGACATCATCAATGTAGATTAGTGCTGATGAAAGGATAGGATAAAAAATACAGGTCATGGCCTTTTGAAAAAGTGATGGGGCTGTTTTAAGGTCGAAGGGTAAAACAGTCCATTGATATTGTGCATCAGGTGGCTTTAGTAGGGTTAACGTCCTCATTGAGCTTGAAAGGAAGCTTGATGAAGAAATCTGGATTAGTCCATAGTGGATGAGGATATTGAAATTGATCATGTCTTTCTGCACAAAAGGTTTGTAATTTATTAGTGATGGTCTGATATTCGGGAGAGACAGGGCTGAGAGGATAAATCTTTGGAATGGACACAAAGGGCGTGAAACTCCTTTTGTACTTAAGATGCAGGATCAGAACAGATGCTACAATCTGGATTAGTCTATAGTGGATGAGGATGTTGAAATTGATCATGTCTTTCTGCACAAATGGTTTGTAATTTACTGTTAAACATGTGAAAGGCTTCACCAATATAATTCTAGACATGCTATCCCGACCTTCTCACATCAAGCTTCTTACTTCACACAGAACCATTCCCTTTGCTCTGTCTTCAGACCCAATTTCAATATCCCTCTACGGGATAAAAATCTGTCCAACTGTCTCAAAGTCCAGCTCCACCTCAGTGGTGCTCCCATGCAAGCTTCCTCTTATGCTAGCACCTTACATCATCAGATAGCTTATAGACTACAATACCATGCTCTTGATCTCCCTATCCCCGGCCATTCCGGTGATACTGTCATGATCATTGCTGAAAGAGACGGAGAAATCCCCATTATTCGCCAGATCCCAAAGCAATTATCAAGAGATCAACTCATCAAGATCATGCCCTCGGAATGGATCACCAGTTATGAAAACTTGTTCCAAGATGATCGACCAATATTGACCTCTGATGCTGTCAATATTCCACAACCAGATGGTACTATCAAAACCATCTATCAGCCTCCTCAAAAGGATTCCTCATCAGCACCCATTTTCCAAGCCCTCATGGTTCGACCTGTTCCGACAGAACCATCCATTCCAATACACAGCTTTGCTCCTTCTGGTCATGCCACTTATGTCAGCAAAATTAATGGAAACTTTATTTGGGACGTTGATCCCAACATGTGTGATAAATCCTGTCCTTGCAGACATCCCAAATCACCTTTACCACCTCCATGCACTCCTCAATCAAAAAGACGAAAACCAGATGACCCTGACAGTCCCTAGATTGGACTACATCAACCACACAAAAAGCTTTTATCTATCTATGATGAAGCTCTTCAGATCTTACGTTCTGAAGGTTTGATTTCCAGCAAACCAGAACCCATCATTCCTCCTACTGTGTTACCCAAGTCATTACCTTGCTTTATGGCTTCCAACTATGATAAAGACTTTCCACCTCTAGAACCTATCGAAGATCGCTCTTCTCACTTATATTCCAGACCTTTCATTCAACCCACTAAAGTCCTCCTTGAAGGTCGAAAAATTCCTACTCAAGCTAAGCAAGTCTTAAATTGGCATACTCACAATACCAGATCCCAAAACAAGGTTCTCCAACAGATTGATCAGAAACTGACTACTGTCACCAGTCATGTTTCCCAGTTTGATCAACAATTACTCTCTATGGGTTCTCAGTTTCGAGACATGTATATTGATCTGCAATCTCAAATAGCCAAATTAGATACTGATCTCCATTATTATATCCAACATGGATATAATGGTCCTAAGTTCTCTCAAAAGGAATACGAGATTCGTCAGCTTAAAGATTAATTATGACATATGAAAAATGAAGTTTGCCAATCTTCATATGTTCCTCGAGCATACCCATATTCATCTTCCCTGGTGTTTCTAGATTCTCCACCCTCTGTTGCACCTTCAACAGACACACATGAGAGTTATTTCAAATCCATTGGAGAATTATTCCGCAGACATCCTATTCGGTCTCACTCAAAATCTTCAGACCAACCATCTTCATCTCGACCTCCTTCTGCTGCTATGATGAGTTCTCAACTCCATCCCACATCCTCTTCCAATAGTTCTACCTCCAGATCCTATACTTCCTCTGGTCATTCTACCTCTACCAGATCTTTTCAACAGCTTCGTTCTACCTCTTCCTCTAGTACACCTCCTGAAGCTTACTTTGCTACTCCAGCACCTCATCAATACCCTCCTGACCCTGACCATTCTCCAGATTCTCCTATCATTGAAGATCCGTCAGAAGATGCTTCTCAGCATCCTCCTCCTAAACCCACCAATGGTCCTTGGTTCTCACTTGATGGTCCTGCTATAGAATGGAGAAAAAAGATCTCAGAAATGAGTGCTTGGCTTGACCTCCAAGTCACTAAGTCTGATTCAAATCTTGAAGGTATTCTTCGAGAATTTGTTTCACGATTTACTGGCACTCTCAGTGATTTGTATCAAACTCTTGGTGAATATCGACAATTACAGTTTGTCCGTTCTGACTCTGTCAATACTGCCATGGGAATCATCTTCAAAGAATTCCTTGGTGATGCAAACCAGTATTACAGACAGATTCGACAAGAGTATTTTGACATGCGATGTTGTTCTCTTAAAAAGAAAGATATTGAAAAACATTATCATCGTATGGCTTCTCGATACCATGCTCTTGGTGGCCTCAACGATGAAAGTTTGAAACAGGTATACATTAATTCCTTACCTTCTGAAATTCAAGACGAGCTTCAACGTAGACTTGAGTCTATTGGTCGTCCTCTCAGAGACATTACTCTTGGAGAAATTCACATGCTTTCTCTCCAATGCCTTGAAAAGCTCTATGCCACTGAACGTTTATTTACTAAAATGCTCAAGGAAGGAAAGAAATATGACAAACAATGCAGACAGCCTAATCTCCAGATTAAATGCAAAGCCTCTGAGCAATGCCTTTGTAAACCCAAGAAGAAGAAGCATTTCCAACATTCTTTCAAACATCGAAAAAACAAAAAATTTAAATATTACAGAAAGAAAGCTTCTCGCTCTTGGCGTAAATCCAACTGGTGTTACATCTGCGACAAAAAAGGTCATTTTGCCAAAAAAATGTCCTACTCAACCTGCTAAATCTGCCAAGATGGTTCAACACCTTGAACAAGCTACTGGAGAACAAATTCCTTCTGATGCAGATGTTGAATCCTTGTTCTCAGAATGTTCCAATGATGAGCAGGATGCAGTCCTTATGATTAAACAATCATCCTCCTCCGACTCATCAGATATTGATACTGATTTATCCTCTCCTGAATCATCTCCTTCCAGAATCCATGCTGTTCTTTCACCTACTTCACAACATCCTGAACCACATTTCCCAGCATCCATCTTACAGACAAAATACACAAAACCTATTCCTGTCATTGCCCTCATTGACACTGGCTGCCATTGCACCATGATGAATCCCTCCATTTTACCTTCTCATGCTTGGTCTTTGCATAACCAACATTTCATGGTCGCTGATGAAAAATTGTTTACTACTAAGCTTATCACCACACATAAGATTGACATTCAATTGTTCCCTGAACGTACTATCTGGATGAAGGTTTTAGGTTCTACTCTTCCAAATAAAGATCTCATGCTTGGCTGGGATGCCTTAACAAAAGCTGAACATCTTCAGATCATTCCCAGAGGTCTTAAGTACCAAAGGAGTTTCACGCCCTTTGTGTTCATTCCAAAGATTTATCCTCTCAGCCCCGTCTCTCCCAAATATCATACCATCACCAATAAATTACAAACCTTTTGTGCAGAAAGACATGATCAATTTCAATATCCTCATCCACTATGGACTAATCCAGATTTCTTCATCAAGCTTCCCTTCAAGCTCAATGAGGACGTTAACCCTACTAAAGCCACCCATTTTGGGATGACTCCATCTGACCTACATTTAGCCCGTCTTGAGTGTCAATAGTTACTCTCTCAAGGCCTCATTGAACCCACTTCATCTCCTTGGGCCTGTCAAGCCTTTTATGTAAAAAAAAGGGCTGAACAGATTTATGGGAAGAAACGTCTTGTTATTGATTACAAACCTTTAAACCACTTCCCGCAAGATGATAAATTCCCAATTCCCAGATCCACCACACTGTTTGCACAGTTAGCCAAGGCCCAAGTCTTTTCCAAGTTCGAGCTCAAAGATGCCTTCTGGCAAATAGGCATTGACCCTGCTGACTGTTACAAGACCGCCTTTTGCATACCTGATGCACAATATCAATGGACTGTTTTACCCTTCGACCTTAAAACTGCTCCATCACTTTTCCAAAAGGCCATGACCCGCATTTTTTATCCTATCCTTTCATCAGCACTAATCTACATTGATGATGTCTTACTATTCTCATCGGACACCTCATCACATGTCCAATTGCTTTCTCAATTCTATGATCTGGCCCACTCACATGGCATCATGCTTTCTGAAAAAAAAAAAGCATTATTGACCGACAAGAAATCATGTTTTTAGGGATAACCATTTCAAAAGGCTCCATTAGCCCTGGACCTCACTTAACCTCTCAATTATTATCCTTTCCAGACACTCATCTCTTTGTAAAGCAACTTCAACAGTTTTTAAGCATTGTCAATTATGTCCGTCATTTTCTCCCTCATGTGACCCACCATACATCTCCACTTTCTGCTTTACTTAAGAAAAATCCACATTCATGGTCCCATGTTCACACTACTGCAATCCAACAATTAAAAAAGATCAGTCACAATCCACCTTCTTTGACTATTCCTTTTATAGGAATTCTCATCCTCCAGACTGATGTCAGTGACCATTATTGGGGTGCTATACTCCTGGAAGACCGCAATCACCAACATTTTTATTGTGGTCATGCTAGTGGCCAATTTTCTGAATCTATGAAACATTATCATACAATCTATAAGAAGATTCTTGCAGTCAAATATGGCATCCAAAAATTTGACTTTTACCTTCGCACCTCCGCCTTTGCAGTCCATATGGACAACTCCTCATTCCCTAAGCTTCTAGACTTCAATAATAAGATTCCCCCTACTCCATTATTATTGTGTCTAAAAGATTGGTTTGCCAGATACGATTTTACTGTTAAATATGTGAAAGGCTTCACCAATATAATTCCAGACATGCTATCCCGACCTTCTCACATCAAGCTTCTTACTACTCACAGAACCATTTCCCTTGCTCTCATGGCTTCTTCATCTTTTCCTGACCCAGAAAATATGGCTGCCTCCACCATTGCTACCTATCCTCCAGAACTCCTGAGAACCCTTCCTCCTGACAGTTCTCCTACTGCTCAACAAATCACCTGTTTTGCTAAAGGCCATTTTCTCTCTTATTATTCTAATATTCGAACTCATCAGCATCCTTTTCGCATCACAAATCCTCTCAGGCCTTTTTCAAATATTTTCCCTTTATGGCCATTTTCTCAATTTTCTCCCAATGTTTTATGGTTTCTTTGGTGTTTTGCTATCCTTCACCATTTTCCTATTTCGTTTCCTCTCCAAGCTTTCTATGCAAACCTTCATGATCCTACTAAACAAAGTTCTCATCTTTGGACATTCCTTTAATGGTTTAACCCTCTACCTTGGTGGCGCCGTGAACTAACTCGTCTTATGGGTTTTTACAACTTGTGGAAACTTTCTCCTGACATGGCACGAGAAGTTACCTGTATTTGGATCCTGCATAGACCATATTTTGGTAATACTCCAAGACATCTGGTCTGGTCTCACAACTAAGGTTATGAATGGGACACCCTGTTCAATTTCAATGACCTTTATCCATCCAGACGAATTTCTCTGCTCAATCACCTTTATGATATCAATAATGTCACCACTGATGAACTATTCATTTTACCTGATGTCCCACGCAACAAATCATTGAGCTGGCATCCTTTTCAAGAAGCTGACCCACCTTCTACATCCTCTCAAGGTGCTCATTCAGAATCTCAAGACCCAATGGATCTAGACACTCCTGGCTTCTTTCCTTGTCATATCTGTGGGGCCCATGATTCTGATGATGAAGACCACCAAAATTGTAATATCTCTTATACTCCATAACACCTTCCAGCAGGCCCCTCCACTTTGTCTTGTTGCAATCATGCTTTAGCTTTTCACTGTTTACTTTTGTTTTATGTAATCAGTTTGTTTACTTTTACTTTATGCTCTGGGACCACATGTCTCCACTCATGTAATTTTCAAAGCGTGTATCTTCTATAAATAGTTTGTAATCAGACTCTCCAAGCAGAATCAGTTCCCTATCAATAAAAATCAGTGTTTTCTTACTTATGGCCTTCTAAGTTTCTCTCTAACCTTTGGGTTGATACTTTACTATACAAATAATGAGATACAGTCTGTCATGATCTAAGTATGCTCTGTGCTTGCCTTAAGTGAGGATCCTGCACATCAGAACAGATGCTACGATCCCTGACTACGGTCCCCATCCATAAGTGAATAGTGAGCATAGTAAGGTTGGTACCCATCCAGGCCATGAGGAAAGGCCGCCCCAATGGGAAGAGTCCAAACCTATGCTCTGAGATTGGGTTATGGTGTGGGGCTCCCGGTCCAGTTCATGGGCTCGAGAAACATATGAAGATTGACGAACTTCATTTTTCATACGTCGTAATTGATCTTTAAGCTGACAGATCTCGTATTCCTTTTGAGAGAACTGTATCTCATTATTTGTATACTTAGATTATGACAGACTGTATCTCATTATTTGTATAGTAAAGTATCAACCCAAAGGAATAGTGGGGATTTCTCATTGGGTATTGGGATTCTGAATGAGCACCTTGAGAGGATGGACGTTGATCCCAACATGTATGAAAGATGATTCCCATGGCAGTATTGACCCATCCAGGCTGTGAGAAAAGGCCGCCCTGGAGAGGAAACGAAATAGGAAAATGGTGAAGGATAGCAAAACACCAAAGAAAGCATAAAACACCAAAGAAACCACAAAACATTGGGAGAAAATTGAGAAAATGGCCATAAGGGGAAAATATCTAAAAAAGGCTGAGAGGATTTGTGATGCGAAAAGGATGTTGAAGAAGCCAGGAGTGTCTACATCCATTGGATCTTGGGATTTTGAATGAGCACCTTGAGAGGATGTAGAAGGTGGAGGAGTTGTCCATATGGACTGCAAAGGCGGAGGTGCGAAGGTAAAAGTCAAATTTTTGGATGCCATATTTGACTACAGGGTGTCCCATTCATAACCTTGGTTGTGAGACCAGACCAGATGTCTTGGAGTATTACCAAAATATGGTCTATGGACAATTACAGTTTGTCCGTTCTGACTCTGTCAATACTGCCATGGGAATCTTTCCACCTCTGGAACCTATCGAAGATCGCTCAGAAACTGACTACTGTCACCAGTCATGTTTACCAGTTTGATCAACAGTTACTCTCTATGGGTTCTCAATTTCGAGACATGTATATTGATCTGCAGTTCATATGGACAACTCCTCCTTCCCTAGGCTTCTACATCCTCTCAAGGTGCTCATTCCCTTTGCTCTCATGGCTTCTTCCTCCTCTCTTGACCCAGAAAATATGGCTGCCTCCATCATTACTACCATTCTACATCCTCTCAAGGTGCTCACTCAAAATCTTCAGACCAACCATCTTCATCTTTTTTCTCCATTCTGTAGCAGGACCATCAAGTGAAAACCAAGGACTCAATAGATCTAGACACTCCTGGCTTCTTTCCTTGTCACATCTGTGGGGCCCATGATTCTGATGATGAAGACCACCAAAATTGTAATATCTCTTATACTCTCCCACACCATAACCAATCTCAGAGCATAGGTTCGGACTCTTCCCATTACGGCGGCCTTTCCTCACGGCCTGGATGGGTACCAACCTTACTATGCTCACTATTCACTTATGGATGGGAACCGTAGTCAGGGATCGTAGCATCTGTTCTGATGTGCAGGATCCTCACTTGAGGCAAGCACAGAGCATACTTAGATCATGACAGACTGTATTTCATTATTCGTATAGTAAAGTATCAACCCAAAGGTTAGAGAGAAACTTAGAAGGCCATATGTAAGAAAACACTGATTTTTATTGATAGGGAACTGACTCTGCCTGGAGAGTCTGATTACAAACTATTTATAGAAGATACACGCTTTGAAAATTACATGAGTGGAGACACGTGGTCCCAAAGCATAAAGTAAAAGTAAACAAACTGATTACATAAAACAAAAGTAAACAGTGAAAAGCTAAAAATGATTGCAACAAGACAAAGTGGAGGGGCCTGCTGGAAGGTGTATTATGGAGTATAAGAGATATTGCAATTTTAGTGGTCTTCATCATCAGAATCAAGGGCCCCACAGATGTGACAAGGAAAGAAGCCAGGAGTGTCTAGATCCATTGGGTCTTGGGATTCTGAATGAGCACCTTGAGAGGATGTAGAAGGTGGGTCAGCTTCTTGAAAAGGATGCCAGCTCAATGATTTGTTGCGTGGGACATCAGGTAGAATGAATAATTCATCGGTGGTGACATTATTGATATTACAAAGGTGATTGAGCAGAGAAATTCGTCTGGATGGATAAAGGTCATTGAAATTGAACAGAGTGTCTCATTCATAACCTTGGTTGTGAGACCAAACCAGATTTCTTGGAGTATTACTAAAATATGGTCTATGTAGGATCCAGATACAGGTAACTTCTCGTGCCATGTCAGGAGAAAGTTTCCACAAGTTATAAAAACCCATAAGACGGGTTAGTTCACGGCGCCACCAAGGCAGAGGGTTAAACCATTGAAGGAAATGGTGAATGATAGCAAAACACCAAAGAAACCATAAAACATTGGGAGAAAATTGAGAAAATGGCCATAAAGGGAAAATATCTAAAAAAAGGCCTGAGAGGATTTGTGATGCGAAAAGGATACTGATGAGTTTGAATCTTAGAATGATAAGAGAGAAAATGGCCTTTAGCAAAACAGGTGATTTGTTGAGCCATAGGAGAACTGTCAAGAGGAAGGGTTTTCAGGAGTTCTGGAGGATAGGTAGCAATGGTGGAGGCAGCCATATTTTTTGGGTTAGGAGAGGAGAAAGAAGCCATGAGAGCAAAGGGAATGGTTCTGTGTGAAGTAAGAAGCTTGATGTGAGAAGGTCGGGATAACATGTCTGGAATTATATTGGTGAAGCCTTTCACATGTTTAACAGTAAAATCATATCTGGAAAACCAATCTTTTAGACGCAATAATAATGAAGTAGGGGGAATCTTATTATTGAAGTCTAGAAGCTTAGGGAAGGAGTAGTTGTCCATATGGACTGCAAAGGCGGAGGTGCGAAGGTAAAAGTCAAATTTTTGGATGCCATATTTGACTGCAAGAATCTCCTTATAGATTGTATGATAATGTTTCTGAGATTCAGAAAATTGGCCACTAGCATGACCACAATAAAAATGTTGTTGATTGCGGTCTTCAAGGAGTATGACACCCCAATAATGGTCACTGGCATCAGTCTGAAGGATGAGACTTCCTGTAGAAGGAATAGTCAAAGAAGGTGGATTATGACTGATCTTTTTTAATTGTTGGATTGCAGTAGTGTGAACATGGGACCATGGAGGTGGATTTTTCTTAAGTAAAGCAGAAAGTGGAGATGTATGGTAGGTCACATGAGGGAGAAAATGACGGACATAATTGACAATTCCTAAAAACTGTTGAAGTTGTTTTACAGAGAGATGAGTGTCTGGAAAGGACAATAATTGAGAGGTTAAGTGGGGTCCAGGGCTAATAGAGCCTTTTGAAATGGTCATCCCTAAAAACATGATTTCTTGTCGGCTAATAATGCTTTTCTTTTCAGAAAGCATGATGCCATGTGAGTGGGCCAGATCATAGAATTGAGAAAGCAATTGGACATGTGATGAGGTGTCCGATGAGAATAGTAAGACATCATCAATGTAGATTAGTGCTGATGAAAGGATAGGATAAAAAATGCGGGTCATGGCCATTTGGAAAAGTGATGGAGCTGTTTTAAGGCCGAAGGGTAAAACAGTCCATTGATATTATGCATCAGGTATGCAAAAGGTGGTCTTCTAACGGTCAGCAGGGTCAATGCCTATTTGCCAGAAAGCACCTTTGAGATCAAACTTGGAAAAGACTTGGGCCTTAGCTAACTGTGCAAACAGTGTGGTGGATCTGGGAATTGGGAATTTGTCATCTTGCAGGAAATGGTTTAAAGGTTTGTAATCAATAACAAGACGTTTCTTCCCACGAATCTGTTCAGCCCTTTTTTCTATATAAAAGGCTTGACAGGCCCAAGGAGATGAAGTGAGTTCAATAAGGCCTTGAGAGAGTAACTGTTGACACTCAAGACGGGCCAAATGTAGATTAGATGGAGTCATCCCAGAATGGGTGGCTTTAGTAGGGTTAACGTCCTCATTGAGCTTGAAGGGAAGCTTGATGAAGAAATCTGGATTAGTCTATAGTGGATGAGGATGTTGAAATTGATCATGTCTTTCTGCACAAAGGGTTTATAATTTATTGGTGATGGTCTGATATTCGGGAGAGACAAGGTTAAGAGGATAAATCTTTGGAATGGACACAAACGACGTGAAACTCTTTTTGTACTTAAGACCTCTGGGAATGATCTGAAGATGTTCAGCTTTTGTTAAAGCATCCCAGCCAAGCATGAGATCTTTATCTGGAAGAGTAGAACCTAAAACTTTCATCCAGATAGTACATTCAGGGAACAATTGAATACCAATCTTATGTGTGGTGATAAGATTAGTAGTAAACAATTTTCCATCAGCGGCCATGAAATGTTGGTTATGCGAAGACCAAGCATGAGAAGGTAAAATGGAGGGATTCATCATGGTGCAATGGCAGCCAGTGTCAATGAGGGCAATGACAGGAATAGGTTTAGTGTATTTTATCTGTAGGATGGAAGCTGGAAAATGTGGTTTAGGATGCTATGAAGGGGGTGAAAGAACAGCATGGATTCTGGAAGGAGATGATTCAGGAGAGGATAAGTCAGTATCAATGTCTGATGAGTCGGAGGAGGATGATTGTTTAATCATAAGGACTGCATCTTGTTCATCATTGGAACATTCTGAGAACAGGGATTCAACATCTGCATCAGAAGGAATTTGTTCTCCAGTAGCTTGTTCAAGGTGTTAAACCATCTTAACAGATTTAGCGGGTTGATTAGGACATTTTTTGGCAAAATGACCTTTCTTGCCACAGATGTAACACCGGTTGGATTTACGCCAAGAGCGAGAAGCTTTCTTTCTGTAATATTTGAATTTTTTGTTCTTTCGATGTCTGAAAGAGTGTTGAACATGCTTCTTTTTCTTGGGTTTACAAAGGCATTGCTCAGAGGCTTTGCATTTAATCTAGACATTCGGCTGTCTGCATTGTTTGTCATATTTCTTTCCTTCTTTGAGCATTTTAGTAAATAAACGTTGAGTGGCACAGAGCTTTTCAAGGGATTAGAGAGAGAGCATGTGAATTTCTCCAAGAGTAATGTCTCTGAGAGGACGACCAGTAGACTCAAGTCTACGTTGAAGCTCGTCTTGAATTTCAGAAGGTAAGAAATTAATGTATACCTGTTTTAGGCTTTCATCGTTGAGGCCACCAAGAGCATGGTATCGAGAAGCCATACGATGATAATGTTTTTCAATGTCTTTCTTTTTAAGGGAACAACATCGCATGTCAAAATACTCTTGTCGAATCTGTCTGTAATACTGGTTGGCATCACCAAAGAATTCTTTAAAGATTATTCCCATGGTAGTATTGACAGAGTCAGAGCGGACAAACTGTAGTTGTCGATATTCACCAAGAGTTTGATACCAATCACGAAGAGTGCCAGTAAATCGTGAAACAAATTCTCGAAGAATACCTTCAAGATTTGAATCAGACTTAGTGACTTGGAGATCAAGCCAAGCACTTATTTCTGAGATCTTTTTTCTCCATTCTGTAGCAGGACCATCAAGTGAAAACTAATGACCATTTGTGGGTTTAAGAGGAGGATGCTGAGAGGCATCATCTGAAGGATCTTCAATGATAGGGGAATCTGGAGAATGATCAGGGTCAGGAGGGTAGTGAGGAGGTGCTGGAGTAGCAAAGTAAGCTTTAGGAGTTGTACTAGAAGAAGAGGTGGAATGAAGCTGTTGAAAAGATCTGGTAGAGGTAGAATGACCAGAGGAAGTATAGAATCTAGAGGTAGAACTATTGGAAGAGGATGTGGGATGGAGTTGAGAACTCATCATAGCAGCAGGAGGTCGAGATGAAGATGGTTGGTCTGAAGATTTTGAGTGAGACCGAATAGGTTATCTGCGGAATAATTCTCTAGTAGATTTGAAATAACTCTCATGTGTGTCTGTTGAAGGTGCAACAGAGGGTGGAGATTCTAGAAAAACCAGGGAAGATGAATATGGGTATGCTCGAGGAACATATAAAGATTGGCGAATTTCATTTTTCATATGTCGTAATTGATCTTTAAGCTGACGGATCTCGTATTCCTTTTGAGAGAACTTAGGACCATTATATTCATGTTGGATATAATAATGGAGATCAGTATCTAATTTGGCTATTTGAGATTGCAGATCAAAATAAATGTCTCGAAACTGAGAACCCATAGAGAGTAATTGTTGATCAAAATGGGAAACATGACTGGTGATAGTAGTCAGTTTCTGATCAATCTGTTGGAGAACCTTGTTTTGGGATCTGGCATTGTGAGTATGCCAATTTAAGACTTGCTCAGCTTGAGTAGGAATTTTTCGACCTTCAAGGAGGACTTTAGTGGGTTGAATGAAAGGTCTGAAATATAAGTGAGAAGAGCGATCTTCGATAGGTTCCAGAGGTGGAAAGTCTTTATCATAGTTAGAAGCCATAAAGCAAGGTAATGGCTTAGGTAACACAGTGGGAGGAATGATGAGCTCTGGTTTGTTGGAAATCAAACCTTCAGAACGTAAGATCTTGAGAGATTCATCATAAATAGATAAAGGCTTTTTGTATGATTGATGTAGTCTAATCCAGGGACTGTCTGGGTCATCAGGCTTTCATCGTTTTGGTTGAGGAGTGCATGGAGATGATAAAGGTGATTTGGGATGTCTGCAAGGACAGGATATGTCACACATATTGGGATCAACGTCCCAGATAAAGTGTCCATTAATATTGCTGGCATAAGTGGCATGACCAGAAGGAGCAAAGCTGTGTATTGGAATGGATGGTTCTGTCGGAACAGGTCGAACCATGAGGGCTTGGAAAATGGGTGCTGAGGAGGACTCTTTTTGAGGAGGCTGATAGATGGTTTTGACAGTACGATCTGGTTGTGGAATATTGACAGCATCAGAGGTCAATATTGGTTGATCATCTTGGAACAAGTTTTCATAACTGGTGATCCATTCCAAGGCAATGATCTTGATGAGTGGATCTCTTGATAATTGTTTTGGGATCTGGAGAATAGTGGGGATTTCTCCTTCTCTTTCAGCAATGATCATGACAGTATCACAGGAATGGCCGAGGATAGGGAGATCAAGAGCATGGTCTTGTAGTCTATAAGCTATCTGATGATGTAAGGTGGCAGCATAAGAGGAAGCTTGCATGGGAGCACCACTGAGTTGGAGCTGGACTTTGAGACAGTTGGACAGATTTTTATCCCGTAGAGGGATATTGAAATTGGGTCTGAAGACAAAGGACAAACTTCCAACATGTAAAGAGGACAAACATGTGCCAAGAACAGCATGTTCGTATTTAGTATAAATGGTGTTAAGTAAGGCGAGCTTAGCCACCATTGGAAGGCCTTTTCTGCCATGAAGGGTGAGAACAAGACGGATAGCACCAAGATGAAGATGAGTGTATCCTTCAGAGATCCATTGATCAATAAATGTTTGTGGGATCTCAATATCCATGTATTGTTCAGAAATGGAAGATAGAATCAAGCAACTGTTTAAAGCAGATGCTTGAACATATTCTTTTGGAGGAAGTGGTGTATGGGAGATAAGTACTTTCATTTTTCGAGTGAAAGTGTTTGGTTTCTTAAAAACATTATAAGGATTGAGCAGGGGAAGATTTGTTTCAGAGATCTGGAAGTTTTCTAGAAGATAGCTAAATTCTACCAGGTTTTGGATTTTATTGGAATAAGTTCTTTTTACAGAAGGAAGAAGGATCATTGAAGAAGAGAGTCTGTGAGGAGTAATAGTATTATCAGTGGAACTATGAGTGTTTGATGTGGAAGCCATAGTTGGAAAACAACCTTTGGACAAATACTTACTGATACTCACAACTCAATACAGTCTTACTCCACAAAGGAGAATGCTAACACACAGATAGAGTACGTGGCGTTGTTCAACCTGAGGTTACACCTACTACAATAGTGCAATTGTAGATTAGAGGCGTGGTTACGGGTTTTCAGCCAATATACCTTACTGGGCAAACCTACACAAGGCTCTGATATCATGAACTAGACCGGGAGCCCCACACCATAACCAATCTCAGAGCATAGGTTCGGACTCTTCCCATTGGGGCGGCCTTTCCTCACGGCCTGGATGGGTACCAACCTTACTATGCTCACTATTCACTTATTTTAAATTAAATAAAAAAAATCATAGACCCTAAATTCAAAATATGTAATTCAAAATGCTTAAGTTCAAGTATCTTTTATCAAAATTATTATTAAAATAAAAATTAAAATATTAAGAAAATTTATAAATGAATTTTAGTTATTCATTTAGAAGTATAAAATTTTTATAAATTTAAAAAAAAAAAAAAATGAGGCACTATCAAGGTGGCCTCAATTAGAGAAATTGAATTTCTCAATCTGAAGGAAGTCAATTTTGCAACGAGATCCAGAGTCCTCTAGATTTCGGCGGAAGAAACGACACTTTAGATTTTGTATTCTTTGATATTTCAAAAAATTATTGATAAACCTTTTCATCCCCACTTTAGATTTCTCTTAAGATCGTAATTTGACATTTCACACTAGTATATATAGAAAACACAAATGTGAGACACTAAGACATAGAGAACAAAAAAAAATAGGGATACATGATATAGATAGAAAAATAAAGATACGAAACATAAAATGGAGAGAAAAACTAAGCCATTTGAGGTTGTTTTCTTGGTCAAGATATATATAAGGGATAAGGACAAAAAGTAGCCTAAAAATATAGGAAGTTAATAGTTGAGTCACTCTCCCTTTGTTGTCAATATTTAAGTCATAAAAGCATGTGATGAAACAAACAAGCCCTTTAAAAATATAATATAATATATATATATATAAAGCCAACATTCATCTTCTCCAAACTCTTTCACCAAAATCTCTCTTTGTCATCTTTTTCGAATAACTTCCTCCTCTATCTAATGTCTCTTTTCTTTGACTTTTTCTTCTTCTTCCTTATTTTTCTTTTTTCTTATTTTTCTCTTCCATCTCCGTCACTTCTCATCGAGAATACAAAAGCCCATAAATTTGAAGGCATTATTGACAATGAGTGTTTCACTAGTTATGACAGCTATTACTATCAAATTATAACGATATAATGCTACCGTGATTAATCCATTGGTTTAAGAAGAAATAACTTTTTCTAATGGTGGTTTCACTCATGATAGCTCTGGTTGCCATGGCTAACGACACAAGCAATTCTATCATAACTAGTCACTTAGTTCAAAAACAATTTTTTAGTGATGGTTTCACTTGTTATAGCAACTTATGTTGCTATGACTAATGACATAATGTTGTTGTGACTAGTCATTTGATTCAAAAACATGTTTTCTTTGTGTGGGTTTCACTAGTCACGACAGCTTTTATTGTCATGACTAACAATGCAATGTTATCATGACTAATCATTTGGTTCAAAAACAAGTTTTTTAATTAGTGAGTGTCTCATTAGTCATAACAGTTTTTGTTGCCATCACTAATGACATAATGATGCCATAACTCGGGTAGGTTACTTTCTATGATTAATAACGGGTTGTAGATCTACATTGCAGAAGATGGAAAGAGATGAAAGAAGAAGAAAATAAAAGGGAGAAGAAAAAGAAGAGGATGATTAAGAAAAGAAAACAATGAAGAAGAAGAAGAAGAAGAAGAAAAAGAAGAATATAAAGAAGAAAAATGAAGGAGGAAATAGAAGAAGAGAGAAGTTGGTCGAAGAAAGGTGAAAGTTTATAAGAAGAAATGTTAGATAGAGAGATTTCAATAGTGAAAGAGATTGGTGAATATATATATATATATATATATATATTTCAGAAGGGCATTTTTATTTTAGCACATACTTAACTTTGTACAATGTTATAGAAAGTGTCAAATGGTTAGTAGCCCGATGCCTAGTGCCTTGGCCGATTAGTTGGTAACCAGGTACTACTTAGACAACCAAGAGTCAAAGCTTTAAAAAAAAAAAAATTATATGTCAAAACAACTGTAGCAAGGAGTTATGATGACAAATAGCGGTGAGCTATTTGATTTTTGAATGAATGAAGGTTGAACAAGGGTTTGGTAAGCATTGGTATCAATTTGTGAGTTTGATAAAGTTTGAAGGTTGAAGAATAAGTTGTTCAAAATAGCTTTCAATTTTTTTTTTTTTTGGTAGGTAATGAGAGCCAAAATGGCACCATTTTTGCTAAAAAATTTTGAACTTAAAAAATCAAACGACATTGCTTTGGTAAAGCCAAAACAGTGTCGTTTTGCAATTTATTACTTGAATAAAACCGAGGCTTCTATTTTTCAAGTCTTTATCTTCTTCACAGACACCAAACCAAACCCAATCACCACACCTATCACCGTTTTGCACATTAAACCTCAACTGACTTCATTTGTTCATCGTTGTCACTCTTATCGCCGTTCGTCATCGTCATAGGTAATTGTTTTTACTTTTTTTTTCCCTTTTCCATTTTGGACAAAACTTGAGTCACATTCAATCAACCCATTTTCAAATGACTCGCCTAGAACCCCCGATTAGGGGGTTTTCGGTGAAGTGACCAGTTGGTTAGCGAAAAATCAGCGCATATGATTTCTTAAACTCTGCTTTTGCGACTCAAATGCTAAAAGCAATTGGGAGTGACTCAAATGTTAACTCATTAATCAAAAGTAATATTTCCACATAATATTAATGTATACAAACCAAATTAAAGGAGTACCGTAAATAAAAGGACTTTCCGACAATGATGGATCCACTTAAGGACTAAGAGGTGTACGTGCCTCTCCTGGTATTTTTATTTTTTATTTTTCAAAATTTTTATAATTATAATAATCTCAAAATTGCTTATTGGTAGTATGATCCTTTCTATTTTAAATTTCTGATTACCCATTTCATTTTCTCTTTCCTTTATTTACTCACACTATTCTTTTCTACTCATCTGCGTTATATGCTAGTTTGCTTTTAATTTATTTTTATTAAACTACTAGAGTCACTTCAGTTTTATAATTTTAATATTTATTAGGTTATATTAAAAATATTAATGTATAATCATAATTCATAATTTCACTTATATTTACCCTTTATTTTCATAGTTCCAATCCATTTCAAACTACAACAATAAGACTGTGATTCAAGTCATTTTCCCTTTCCAAACTGTAAATTAATATATCGTACGGTATTACAAACTAATAATATGAAAATTGATAAATATTAAATAAAAAATCTAACTTGGATGGACATATTTATGAACATATTTTAGCCCTCTATTTCATGTACTTTAGCTATGTTTTCTCGAGTAATTTGTATGCTTAATAGGTTTTGTGAAATGTTTCAGAAGAATTTGTATTTCGAGAAGTTTTGGAGCAATGTGCCGTGACATAACTTGCTGTGGTTCAAATTGGGTGAGTTTTGAAAGTTTTCAGAACTACCGTGTTGGTGACTTGGCGTAACGAAGTCAAGGTCGTAGCAGGATTGTAATGCATTCTTCCAGACTACCGCAATCAAAGCCACGACACTGTCTGGGATCGTACCATGGTCGCACTGCCAACTAGAACTCCAGAATTAGAGATATTTAAGGGAGTACTATAAATAACCCATTTAAAACCAAAATCAGAGAGCTTTTAGCAGTCGTCTACAACCCTAATTACACATAAATTCTCCCAGGGATCACCATCTAATTTCATAGTTTCCAGTCACTTGATAGGGACTCAAGGGCAACAGCTGTGCATGGGATATTTCTTTTGTTCCATGGCTTCAATATATTTAACTTTCTCTTGCTTAGTTGTTTTTTATATCAATTTGATGTGCAACTAAACTACACATTATCGTTTATTTGGAGTACAATTTATTATTCATTATTATTATATTTTGCTTTGTCTCTAACATTGATAATGGATATTTGGATCATTAATAATGATTAGATTTATTCTAAGGTTATTGATCAGACCATGAATAAATGGATTGATTATACACGACTACCAATAATCTAGTTGAATTACACTTTCTTAATCGTGCACGACCAGTGACAATTAGGTAAGTGTTTATTTAATAGGTTTTCCAATTTAAGTACACTGGCTATGCTCAGCGTGATTGTTCCTAGTTGGTTAGCGGGTTATTGGGAACTTAATTCATACATGCGTGACCAATAGTGTTTTGCACTATTAAATAAGTAGAAGCTAAATTGCTAGTTGGTGTCTAATCAATCTCGAAGCAATAGCATGTTGTACTGATTAGATTTGGAACTTTGAGTGGCACAAAAAATTCACTTAGTGAATAACTGAATTGTATTGCATTTAATTGGTCAAAAAAGGAATAGCAGTGGTACCCTAACTTTCATTTTATACTTAGTTCCTTGGTGATTTCTGGGTTATTAGATTAGTTTAGTTATCTTAAGTTAGATTCATTCTTGATTGCAATTATTATTCTTTTGTGTTTTATTTTCTTTGTTTCAATCATACTAGTAGTTTATCTGGAAGGATCAAACTTCTCTATGGGACGATCCCTACTTCTCTATCTTATAGCAGGAATGTTAGTATATAAATTTTATTATTGATAGTACTGAAAAGACCACATCAAACTCCAAGTTACAGAATATATAAGTAAATTCGTTACATAATTCTTATCAATTCTTATCCTTGGTTTTCCTTTTTTTTTATTTAATTTCATTTTCAATTTGAATATTTTGGGAGATTTAAAACTATATATCACCCTCTCATCATTATATTATATGTCTTCATTTTTCATTAAACTTTGTCATGAGTTGTAATCAAAGAAAAACGTGGGTAAAGACATAATCTAATAGTCGTCACATATCTTGAGAAACGGAGGTTTCGAGTTCAAATTTTTTATCACAAATT
The DNA here is from genome assembly GCA_022984855.1 of Dimocarpus longan. Lineage (NCBI taxonomy): Eukaryota > Viridiplantae > Streptophyta > Magnoliopsida > Sapindales > Sapindaceae > Dimocarpus > Dimocarpus longan. The sequence goes on along the minus strand of CM041015.1, from coordinate 19,853,228 downwards.
AAAAAAGAAAATTATTTTACTTTTTAATTTATTTATATTTATTAAATGCCCCTTCTAACTTAAAATTTTGAATCAGCTATTGCTCTAAGACATCATGATCCTTTTTGACCTTTGGTGACACAACTCGTGCAGATACCCTTGTTTTCACATTCCAACTTGTGATGTAAGGTATGAGATTGTTTTTCTTGTTGCTGATAAGTGTACGCAATTTTCTTGACGAAGTGATTTGGTATAGTAGTAAAACCAAAAGCCTACTCACTTTCTTTATAATAGGTTGTAGGTTTAACTCATAAATCTTAATGTGGATAATTTTAATTTCCCATATACGTGGGTTGCCCTCTCCTCTCTTCTAAGAGTTGATCCCTATGTCCCGTCTCAAAGTTATATTACAATTGGTCCTGATAGTATTTGCAACTGATCCTAGTAAAAAACATATTAATAATAAAAATGACTTATAATTGGGTCACATCAACTTCTATTTGTTTGGAGATTTTATGCTTTTGTCTGAACGCTACTACATTAATCAAGCTAATTGAAATCTCAAATTGTGATGTAGGATAAGTAGGTTTGGATTTTGAAGAAGAGATGAATAGAAAATTGACTAGAAGAGCTGGTTTGAAGAAACAGACATAACTTTACGTTCGATTGTCGGATTGCCTATTATAATATGTTTTCGAAATAGGATTTTCGTGCTCTAGAGCGTGGTAACAGGGGTTGCCCGGTTGATGCCATTTACATTCTGAAATTTGTTGGTTTAGGCAGGCTGTCGGGTGGTTGAAGTTTATTGGGTTTTTTTAATTAGTTGTCATTTAATTAGATGATGTCTATTTTAGTCTTTTTACGTAATTAGGGTTTTTAGAGAGTATTTAAACCTTTTGATGTTTGTTTTGGAGGAGAACATTATTATTATTATTATTTTGGTTGTTATTATAACTTTTCTGGTAGATTCCAGTTAACGTTTTCTTAAGATTTGTATTTGCAATCTTATTTGTCCTTCTGTTCTACGTCAAATTGAGACTAAGCAAAGCATGTGGCTAAAATAATATTTAGACAAAGTTATATTGTTGTTTTTCAAATTTTCACTTTTTTTTTTTGGCTCTAATAATATAAAGTTTATGTTGCTACTAACATAAACAAAAGGAAACGAAAACTACAAATAAATGAGATGATATTGGAAAATGAGAGCTCAACTTTATTCTAATATATAATATAAAGTTTGTGTTGCTACTAACAAAAACAATAAATAAATAAATAAATGAGATGATATTGAAATATGAGAGCCCGAATAAATAACTTTATTAAGAATTCTAAAGGTTATATTGGCAATCATTTAAAAAAAAAATTTCTTTGATGTTATGTGAATTGATAGTAGTAAACGCTCATTTAATCTGATAACATTTCATATTCAAATTATTATACCTTGTATGATATATATAAATAAATAAATAATGTATATACAAGTCTATATATAAAATAAATAAATAAATAAACAAATGAAAAGAATTAGATATTTTCATTATAATCTATAAGATGAAGTTACAATTGAATAGACCAAAAAAATAAGGCTCTCTCTCTCTATATATATATAACAAATCCAATTAACAAAAGAAACGCCACTAAATTATTAATGTTACACACTTTATTTTAAACTAGATTTTAGAATTATGTCAGGAGGAAAAAAAACAATAGTAAAGATCAACCATTTTTTCCCAAATAAATGAATAAATATCCATGTCATATTATTTTTAAAAAATTATGATTAATTTAGGATTTGAGAAAGATATTACTTAAACCATGATCTCAATGGTGCAAGTGTGAGAGTCATGTAATTAAACCAACCTCATTTTATCATTTCGTTAATAAGTGAAAATAGAAAGACAGGGATAAAAAAACATAAAATGAAAACAAAATTACGGGTTTTGAATTATTTTCTTGGTCAAGATTAGTCTCTACACAAACCAACTGTAGGAATGGTTCTTGTATTGTGGCCACAGGAACTTTCCGACTTTGTTATCGTTCTTCATCCGCCAGTGACATAACTCGTGTAAAAGTCTGCATTTAGGCTTCTATTTTTTTTTTTTTTTCATACCACTTGTAGTATACTTATTCAAATTTGACCATTTGAGTCATTATTAGATTAAATGAGGATTCTCTACCGCTAAACTACATTAAATAGTAATAAATAATTTCTTTTCTTTTTGATTTTTGAAAGTATATAAATTGTATTTTTAACTAATTAATTCAAATGTATATACAATTATATATATAAACAAATTGGTTAATTATTTAAACAATTATAATTTATTAGGAAATTGGATGAACCAACCTCTTAATATTTATTAATTTCAAATATAGAAAATGTTTTGAACTTTTGTGATGCAAGAATTTAATAAATTAAAACATCCATTGGTACTGGGCATCAGGAATGCAAAAAGCAGTTTTATATCGTTCAGGGGGATCAATACCTATTTGCCAAAAAGCACCTTTGAGGTCAAATTTGAAAAAAACTTGAGCTTTTGCCAGCTGTGCAAACAGAGTGGTTGATCTGATTAGTTTACTTTAATAAAACTGATTGCCGTTAGCTTCTGGCCCATATATAAAGAAAATGAAATGTCCATACGCCGTACTAGGTTCTAAAATAATATAGACAAGAGTGCACATGCATTATGTCCATACGAAGGCATCACAAACACTAGATATTGTTAGTCTCAAACATTATAGTAGTTTATATAATACGACATGTGTGTGACATAATTGGAGGATGATTTGTTTTGAGATTGTTTGACCATTTCGATGATTAGATCATGTAGGCCGGCAAACAACCGTACTGGACCCACACGACTGCTTAGTCTGATATTGAAGATGATTGCAAACACAAATATGTGAAGAATGGGGATCGAGGGTCCCATCCACAAGATCAATGTAAAATGTTTAGTACCGTCAGATGAATCAATTAAGAGAACACAAACTTGAAACATGTATCATATATAATTGTAAGGTAGGTCATAGGTGTATGAATTTTCATTTTCTCCAGCTATAACAAAAGTAATTATCACTTCTAGCAACGTTTTGAACTGTTTGTTTTACATGATCACTAAGGATGAAGATAATAAATTCGCGCAAATTGATAAGTGAAAATCCTTGATGATGTAAGTGAAACAGTTCAAAACGTTGTTAGAAGTGATGATTATTTTTGTTTTAGTTGGAGAAAATGAAACTCGTACACCTATAACCTACTTACAATTATTATTACTATTATTATTATATATTAAATAGATTTATGTTATATATATAGAAATTCATACATTTTTACGTACGAAATTTTAATCAATGTAAATTAATATATATGTATATATATCAACACAAATCCATTTGAATTCAATTTACATTCATTTAAATCAATATTCCTATAATATATATGTATATTTATACACGTGTATATAATACTATTCTATGCAAATTGATATTCATTTGAATTTGTGGGTGTGTGTGGAGTTCATATGATTTTTTTTAGAGAATCTTAATCCTCGGAAATCAAGATTTGCACCAGTGTAAATCGATTTGAATTCAATTTACGTGGATGTAAATAAATATTTTTGCATAAAAGCATGTATAGAAATTTCACACGTGATAAATTTTACATATGAACTTACCCAATTTGAATTGTTATAAAATTTATGCTTTTAAATTGGGAATCAGCTTCATAAATTGGAGTTAATTTAGTGATATGCATTTGAGAAATATATATTTGAGGCTGTAAGTTTGGGTTGTATATCCGACCTTCACACCTCGAACTAATTATAATGGTTGAAAAGTTAAGAGTCAACTCAGCTGGATAATCCAAGGTAAAGACGACAAAGTAGAGCAAATTAAAGAAAGTAAACGTGAAACAGTTGAATCTCTCAAACTATACACTTGTGCAGTTGTGCATCACGTTTGGTTAGTTGACTCATACAAATATTATCATTTTCTAAATAAACTGGATAAATTAAATCCATTATTAAAAATTGACCTTCTAATTAACAAATGTATAGCCATTTTAAAATGGTTCTGAATCCACTGTAACCAAGTCCAATTTAGGGCATTTGTTTCACGGGTAACGCTAACCTTCTTAAACTTTTTGTCCAAATAACACAACATATGAATTGTTAATGTTATATTAATTATCATATTATCTTATTAGTTGTAAGATATTGATAACTCATATGTCATATTATTTATATATGAATTAAGTAAAAAATTTGAGAAGAATTGCATTACTTTTTGAATCACACCCTCGTGCAATAATTTTGCATCTCAAAGTTTCTAAATTAAGTAACCACCTCCGCCAAGAGGGCATCTCACAAAAAGTTCTTTTTTAAAAAAAAAAAAAATTGAGGGAAATTTTTCTCATAATTCAAGTAACTATGTAGTTTTTATCCCTTAATAATATTCAAATTCAAATTTCATACATGCCTTCTATAAGTATATATAAAGAATTTAATCATTTTAGTATAGGATTACATATTTTTTTTTTTTTATTATGAGAGTAGATATAAGAAATTTTACAGGCATTTGCAATACACACCCTATTGATTTGATATCAACTTAAAAATAAATAAATAAGACAGTTTTTTTTTTTTTTTAACCATTGGGTCTTTGATTTTATTATGAAATCATATGGTTGATTTACAATTTTGTAAAACCATTAGCTTTAAAGGCGTATTTTGGAATTCTACCTCTTTAGTCAGGAAGAATTAAAAAACCGATATTGTCTATACCAAAATTGAGCCGTTGCAGATTCTTTATAATGTAACTACATTTTTCAACTTTTCTCAAAAAACAAAAGAAGAAAACATTTTTCCACAAATATTATGGTTCAAACTTTCAAGTTCACATCCTCTCTTCTAAGTCAGAATTTTTTCTTAAATGATTGTTTTTCAATAGGGAAGCTATGTTTTCGAATTAACCCTCCATCTATTAGTATAAATATCATCCTAATTTGTGTTCTCCGAATTTATTGATATGATATGCCGGTAATTAATATGAAATTGAGACAAGGACATTGTTCTAATGATGAAATCACAAAAGCCGTCTACTTTAGCTTTTAACAGGTTATGAGTCCTACTCCTAAATCTCACAAATTGTGTGTAATTTTCCCTCATTCTACATAAGTTCTTCCCTCATTTCTTTTAGGAGTTGATCTTCTAGTTACACTCTATGATTCTATCCCAATTGATCCCGAAAGAATCCTAGTAGGTATCGGTACTCAAAGAAAAAATAATAATAATATGAAATTGGATAACTGAACTTCGAGTGGTCCAAAAATTAAAAAGAGGGGAGAAGAATTACAACTGGTGGGTTTTCTGTGTCCTATTGAATCTTTCCGGTAGGGCAAAAAATAGAAATCGCAGATTAATAAATGAGAAGTCTAGCCTTTCAACTTGGGAAAAAAGTACATACAATGTGGTGTGATGTGTCTCTCCCGTTGTGATCTTAACAGTAATTAATTTCAGCAAGTGACAAGATCACAACGTATATATTTTAGCCAAGAGGAAGAGGTGTCCCAATCGATCATCTCTCTTTAATACATGTGCAAGGACAACTACTATGTCTGTGTTATTCAACCGTTCGGTTTTAAATATTTCACATGAATTTTGCATCTTTATCATTGTTTTTTTTTTTTTTTTTTTTTCTCTTTTTTGCTTTTTCCTGTTCCTCATGATTTTCTTAATAATACCCTAAGTCTCTGTCTTTTCAGTTATACCTTTAATTTAATAGCCAAAAGGGGGTCAAACGGCCAAGCTTTTAATTAGGAATTTGTTAACAATTATAAACAAATAAGGAGACAAAAGCCAAGTTAACGAACCAATTGTCATCAAATTTTAATGCCTCAAATAGAAATAAATTCAAATCTTGATTCTTTACTGTACAGATTTTGTTATTGCATCTCTATGTTTACAAATTTGTCCTTAATATATATATTTTTTAAGAAATGTGCCCTTAATATGTTCTCTTATAAATTACAGCACACTTCTGTAATACCTAACGATAATGGTTAATAACTACTAATAATAAAAAGTTTATTCATATATCTAAATCCTATAACATTAATAAATGAGTTTGACATATCCATGAAAAATGAGTGCAAGATCCTACACATAGCAATTCCTCAAAAAAGATGGTTTTAGTGTTTGATTACTTTATTGGTTAGGTAAGTTTATTCATCAATAACAACCATCAGATATTATCTAATAATCACCTTTACAAGCAATCTAAGGGTTATTATTAATGGATAAGTTCACCCAACAACCAGTTTTAATCAAACCATGACTTACAAGTACGTATTAATTAAGGAGGTCTTTAAGATAATAAGTTAGTTTAATTAGATTAATTAGTTGAGTATTAAAAAATTAATGTTTGACAAAAGATTTTGTTATATTTCTGTTGTTGTAAGGTACAATAAATGACGCATTTAATATTGCAAACTCCAGAATTTAATACACACATGACTGGCCCCTACCACTGCCATTTCCAGGCCATCTCCTCCCATTTTCTCTCACTTTCTCTTTAAATCTGTCTCCTTCTTAACCTCCCTCTGCTCCCATTTGTATGCAAACCAAAGCTAGGTGTGGTCAAGAAAATGAAACTCCCTTCCCTTTTCAAGAGCAAAGAAGCGAGCAGACAGACTCCATGGCAATGGCCTCCATGCAAGCATCCCAAGACCTTCTCCTTCAGAGTTGAAGACGACATTTTCAAGACGGTTAACTCCGTCTTTTTAGATCCCAATAATGGGGTTGAAACGCCGGACTCATGGTTCACCAACTCAGCTGAATCAGCAAGCTTTTCGACTGATCAGTCTGAGCTGGAGTTTGATGGGGAGTCATTGGAGATGGTCATACGTGGTGCAAGATCAGAAGAGAGGTTGTTCTTTGATGAGGCTGGTGGGGACACGAGTTCAATCCTGAAGAAGGCTAAAAGTGATCATCAGGCTGAAGAGCGCCTTCTTGATGATCCGTTCAAAGAAAGCGTGGTTCTAGCCATGGACTCAGACAACCCGTATTTCGATTTCAAGATGTCTATGGAGGAAATGGTGGAGATTCATGGGTTGAAGGATTGGAATTGTTTGGAGGAGTTGTTGGGTTGGTATTTGAGGATGAATGGGAAGAGAAACCATGGCTTTATTGTTGATGCGTTTGTGGATCTGCTTGTTAGTCTTGCTAAAAAAGCTAATAATTCTTGTTCTGATCAACATCCTCATGATCATCATCATGACTCCACTTCTTATTGTTCTGCTGGTTCCACTTTTTCTTCATCTTCTTTATCCAGATCTCCTCTGTATTTATTGGATGATGAAACTGATGAGATTGATGATGAAGAAGAAAATATGTCACTGTCCTAGATTCATTCGATGTATCTTGCATTTTTGTGTATGTTAGTAAATTCAGGAAAGGTCATAGATTACAGAAAATGAGAAAGTCAGTTGTATAATATTTGTCTCTTTCTCTCTATCTCAACAATTTATGATGTACTTCTAGACCATCAAATCTCTAAGAACATAGGTAATTTCAATGATTATTGATGTTACCTCTAGCATCTAACACTAACACTATAGGTTAAAAATAACATATTTCATATGCAGTTCCAAAGTGCATAATCCTGGTAGTTCAGATCATGTGCGCTATATGGAAAGGATAATGTCAATCCTAACCTTATATATAGGTATATACATTTTTTAAAAGTATTCAATTTCCTCTATTAATAGTGATGATACTTCTCTCATTTGGCTTATCATTTCATTGGAATGTCTGAACTAATCAATGAGATGCATTTTAAAGTATATTTTTTACTTACTTATTGACATGATAATGGTTCATCTTTATTAACACAAAACTTGACATCATCTTTAAACAATTAGATCAATGTACTTACAATGGTCAGAATTAATTATAAGATATGTAATATATAAATACATGTGGAAACTAAGACATTATAGATTTAAACTCAAACAATTAGTGCACAGATATAATGTCTCATAATTTTGTTGATTTTTATGTTGATTAGTTACAATATATTATACTGTTTGGAAAAATGGAATTAACTTAAACTCATAACCTCTAGAATGTAAATGTAAGAGACATCATTAATTGGTCAACTTAATACCTATATAGGGGTAATTCCATAAATATCCCTGAGTTGAGGTATAATTCCATGCATATGACTTTCTCATTGAGAATTGCACATATCTTCTTTGTTTGTAGTTGATTTTCATACTTATTTTTATCATTTTTTTTATTATTCTTAAAATAAAATTGTTTAAAACTTTAAAATTTAAAAGAGAAGACTCCACCAAAGGAAGAGTTGAAGCTTTCTTAATTTTTTTTCGTTTAAAGTTCTCTCTCTCTCTCTCTCTCTCTCTCTCTCTCTCTCTCTCTCTCTCTCTCTTAATTTTTAATTTTTATATTTGATTTATTTTTAAAAATTAATTTTATTTGGATGGAAGAGATTTGATTTTATCCATTTATTTTATTTGATGTTCAATTAAGAAGTATTTAAATCATGAATAAGCATTTGATTAAATGAGTGAAAAATATGAGTTTACCCCTTTACTGTTATCTTTTAACTTCTTTCCACTTACATTAAGAGTGGTTAGTGTAATTTTAAGTAAAAAAAAAAAAAAATCATATATGTAATACTAATGCCTAAACTCAAGGGTGTTTATGTGATTACCCCTATTGATATTAGTTTACAAAATTAAGAGTAAAATGCACAAAACCCCTTGAGGTAATCATTTAAACATACGGAGTCAATGTTTGGGTTTAATAACAAGTTAGCCTCCAGCTGTAGTACCAGTTAATTAACATTAGTTTGACCAAGAGTAATTTCATCAATGTGCAATAAGATGAACATGAAAAAAAAAAGTAAAAATAAAAATCTTTGAATGAACCCAATACTTGGGTTTATTCAAAGAAAAAAAGCAATAAAAACATAATAAATAAATAAATAAACCCTCCATACCAAATTTAAGAACATATCAAAGAAACCCTCCAAACCAGACTAAAGAACCAGTTTCTTCTTCCATCAAACACTAACCAAACCAGATCCTAGCAAAATAAAAACCCATTAAAAAAAAACTATCATCAATCACTCCAACGAAAAAAAAAAAAAAAGACCACCATTAATTATTCCAACAATTGAAAAAAATAATCATCAAAAATTGCAAAAGATCTAAAAAATAAACTTGAACAACCGTAAGATTTAATGGAAAAAACAATAGCATATCTTCATCTGGGTTCGACAATGAAGAGGACAACTTTGCTTTAGGCTCCTGGATGAGGAAGAGAGAGAGAGAGAAGAGAGAGGAATGATTACCATCTTTGGCAAGGAGGTGTGGAAAAGATGGTCGACAATAAGTAGAGAGGAGTATCAGACATTTTCTTCTTCATTTTCATCAACAAACCACATACAAACCACCAAAAAAAAAAAGAAAAAAAAAAAACATAATCCATCGTAGACCAAAACTGGCTTCTGAAAACCCAAAAAATCCGAATTTTCAGCAATTGAAAACCCAGATATTCAAGGTTTCCAGTTGTTGTTTCTGAGTTTCCAACATCTCCTCTCCTTCTCACTTCAAATCACATGAAATCATCACTTTTACTCTCTCATCTCCATCTGCCTCTTTTCTCTATCTTCATCTTCCTTTTCTCACCTACATAATCAACATAGAAACCCAAACAATTAACCTAGATTGAAACCCAAATCAGCTATGAAAACCCAATGAGTGAGGTCGAGCGAGAAGAGAGGAAGAGGCATCAGAGACAGGAAAGTGGGGAGAATGGCGGCTCGCAGAAGCAAAGAGAAGAGAGAGAGAGAGAGAGCGATGGCAGAGAGATGAAGATTGAAGGAGCAACGGCAATCAGAGATCTGATGATTACAGGTGGACGTTTGAAGATGATTTCTGGGTTCTGATGATTGAAGGTGAGAGAAGAGAGAGAGTGATGACAGAATTAGAGAGAGAAGAAGAAGAAGTTGACTTTGATTTGTGTTTCATTTTTTTAATTTTTAATTTATTTTTCATATTTTAATTTTTAATTTAGTTTTTATTTTTAAATTTTTAATTTAAATTGACAATGACATTTTCGTCTTTTTATCGAATCATACGGTCATTAGTCATAATTCATCTAGTTTGACTGTTAAACTAGGGGTTAACTTGTTACAAAACTCAAATGTTGACTCTACGTGTTCAAAAGCTTACCTCATGAGGGTTTTGTGTCTTTTGCTCTAGAATTAATTACACAAAGTAACTTAGAGGTTTGTCTATAAATCTAACCACTACATTTTTTTTAAGGGAAAAAAAAAAAACAAATACTAGCAAAATTTACTTATTACTAAAATGACAATTTATAAAAAACTAAAAGTCGGTAATTTAATTTATATGACGTGTCGCAAATAAAATGAAGTCATTATTAATATATTTATCTATAAATTGACATAGCCAAATTTGTGATGTCTAGAATTAATCTTTTGCACAAGCTCTATAAAAAATTTCTCTTCTATCATCAAATGGTTCTCTTTTCTTTCTAATAAACCTCAGAATGATTATAAGGAACAATATGGTAAATAATCTCTTACATTTGCTTCTTTTGAATTTTTAATTTCAAATGATTTATTTAAATTGACAAAATCGTTGATTTAAAGTTATAGATTCATGAATTGGGTTATATTTGCAATGTCCAGTAAATATGCCATAAACGAGAGGCTGCACTCGCTTTATATTTATTGTAATAATACTTTTTTTTTTTTTATAATAAAAATCATATGTCTTTACAAAAGATGAAGACAAAAAGGCAAATTCCAACAATTAACCTCAAAATATATGTACACATTATAATAAGGACAAGCCAAAGCATGTTGTAATAATATTTCATCACTTGTTATGAACAGCTGCAAAGGAGTCTGCACCTAATGTTGTATATAAGGTGATTTTATTATCATTTATTAATAATATAATAAATCAAAAATAATTTGAGCTACACATTTCCTTTTTTTGATAAAAGCTACACATCCTTTTTTAGCACACGTTCTTTCATATTCATGGTAAGATTTTAAGTTGCATCATATTTATTTTATAAGTTTTGTATAGATAGCTTTCTCTTTATATCGTAAGAGAAATTATTTCTTAATTATATATGTTGATTTCTAAATGGTACATATAATTATTGATCTCAATAAACTTTTAAATTAATTTATTTAGTGTTAGTTTTAATAATACTAATAATAATATTTTGAGCTTGCAATGCGCGGAAAGAACGTGACAGTTAAAGGGCTGTCTGGTTTAAGTACACCGTTAATTAACTTTAACAATTTCTAATCAAATGGGTTATCCTTGTAAGCTTATTGAGATGCAGAACTTATTTGTTTTTTAATCAGTAATTAGTTAGACGTCGAAGAACATCCAACTGAGACAAGATGTCATACATGTTTAAAAATAATAATGGATTTAATTATTTGAAGATCATTATCGGTCATCATGCCATGTGGATTCAATACAGGCCACACAAAACTTATCGTCTGCTTACGTTTGTTATAATATTGTATTGGGTGTGTTTGCGGTTGATCTACATCATCATGCTGTTACATCACGATGCATATTGTTATTATTTTTTGATACCAATCATACTGAGAACATTTGAATTAAAATCATTATCAGACCGAATACATTCTTTTATCAGTAAACAACATTGAAGGTGGTGCATATATAACGTCAGTTTTTGCAATCCAAGAAGTTCATGTTGCATGATGTTATTTATTTATTTTTTCAATACTAATTATAATAATAAAAAGGACTCAAGCATGAAAGTTTTTTTACCACTAAATTACATCGGATAATGATACATAACCATTCTTTGCAATTATATATATATATAATGGATAAGTACAAAAATAACACATTAAATTAATGACTTAATATTTATGTCATTTTTTTAAAAAATATAATAATTGAGTCATAAATCATACGTAAAAATACCAAAATATCCTCACAATAAATGTAACAATTGAGTCATTTTTAAAAAAAGTATAGTCATCTCATTAATTTTATCAAGGGTATTTGTGTAAAAAAAAAATAAGACTTGTGACTCAATTGTTAACTTTATTGAAATGTGACAAGATTGTCAACCAAAATATTCAAAAGTGTCGTCTGGTGATATTTTCTCTATATTATTATTCTATATAAAATATTACAACTAGATTATAATATTACAATTAAATAAATCCAATCATATGTACAATAATTACTATATCACATTTAGTTATTGTAATCAGATATATTTAGTTTACTCTTATATAATAAAGATATAATAAATTATAATCAACAATTTTAAAATATAATTACTCTTTTTTTTTATTAGAATGTTACCTATGTATATATACACACATACACATATTGATAACTCTATTTTTATAGAATTATTTTATCTTTTTAAACTTGAATTCTTGCTTAGTTTTTGATATTTTTATTATTATTAAATAAATTATTTCATATTTTTGTATTTTTATTTTCAGAATAAAATTGGTCAAAAAGCACATGTGGACCCCACCAAGTACTATTGTTCGAGACAAGATCATCGCTACAAAATAAATGTCATTCGAAACAGTTCATCGTCTCAAGAATTACTCAAATAAGAGATCGCATAAAAAAGTTATCGCAGTTTAAAGATCGAGTATTCTAAAAATAAATATTATGTCATGCTGATGTAAAAAATGATGTAATGAAAATTATGATGTAAGCAATGATGTAATATGAAAGTTGACTTGCATGGGGTAGGTGAACCATGATGTAAGTAATGATGTAATATGAAAGTTGACTTGAATGAGGTATGTGAACCATGATGCAAGCGATGATACAAAAGGATGAAAAATTAGGAAAAGATGATGCATGCGATGATATAATTGGAGGTGAATTTTGCCTATAAATAGGCCTTAGAATCATCATTCCATTCATCTCATCAAAAACCAAAACAATAAGTAGTTTAGAGAAAGAGAGAGAGAGCTTGGAAAGGAGGAGCAAAGCAGAGGAATAAATTTTACGATAAAGTTTCAATCCACTAAGTTTTCTTATCTTTTGTTATGTTTAATCTTCTAGTTTTTGTAAGTTTTAATTTAAGCATGGAGTAATTTATTTTTCTAAGGTTATGATGTAGCCTAACTTTGATGTTTCAACCCTTTGTTCAATTCAATTAAAGATTTTCTATCTTGGTTGATGCATTTAATACTGTTCTTAATGCTTCTAAATAACTGGCCACTATTTAGTTGAATTGTTAATCATAATGATAGCGGAAGCTGATTTATGTGTCTAGTTTATTGTATTTAATGTCATAAATTACATGTAGGATAGGAATATACCTGCACGGTTTATGTAATCTATAAAAGAGATCCATAAATCTTAATGAATCATTTAATGTTTTGACTTGCATGGGAACATAGCAGTTAAGTTTTATAGGATATTTTTCTTAAACCTCGGGAAGGGCTATGTGAATAATTCAGGGAATCTCGACTAGCAACTGGATAGTTGATTTTTGTTAAAAAGAACAAATGTGGTGAAATCAGAACCTTAGAGTTTTTATTCATTGAATTAATTTATATTTACAATTAAATTTAGTTGTAGTTTTTAACTCATTTACTCAAAAAATTCGCCTACCAAATAAAAATTGAGTTATTTTAATTTTGGGCATTAATTAACAACAATCCTCGTGGGACGATACTTCTCTCATCATTTTATTACTTGTTTGACTCGTCCACTTGCTATTTTGCACAACACATACACACACTAATTTTCCTAAAGTTAGATGAAATTATACCAATATGAGAAGTTCAATCATAATTATAATAAGTTATCTTAAACTTTCAAAAGTGTGATACAACAATCCTTATTATTAGAGAACCATGAAAGAGCTATGTTAAATCCATAATATCTAGGGCAAAATGGTCCATGTGGAAGTAATAAGTATTTTAAATATTGTTTATTTAAAAAATTAATTCAATTAAGTAATTTAAAAAATAAAATAAATTCATCATTATTTGTTCATTACCATCTTCCATTCTATTCTCTTCCTCATCGCCAATTCAATTCATTAGTTCACCACCATTTTCCCTAACAATATCTTCGTTACTGTTAATTTTCATGGAAAAAATCTAAAAACCTTCCTGAAATCCTGAGAATGTAAATAATTTTAGTTTATCTAACTTTTCAAAATATTAGCAAAAAAAAAAACTCCACCGTTAGTCAAAAGTGGTTTTCATCCAAATTGTTAATGATTTATGACAAAAATAGTAAAATACCAAAATACTCTTACTATATTAAAAAACAAAAAATAAGAAAAAATTAGTCAATTACCAAACTACTCTTTTATAACTAAAATAAAAAACTAAAAAAAAAAAATTAATTAATTAAATTGAATAAAAATTACAATTTTATTATCAAATTTATATACAATGATCACAAAATTTTTATCTAACCCAAAAGTAATTTAATTTCTAACAAAAACCACTATAGCTTACATATTTCTAGCTTCTACTTTCACACCCATTTCTCCTTTACATAACGAAAGCAACACTCTCTCGTTCTAACTCTACCTACAAATCTCAAATCCAATGAAACCAACACATTTCCCATATCATTGTGGATTTTTTTTCATAAATTCCCACTACTATCACAACCTATACAACTTCACAAGACCAACCAACTTAGAACCACATCTCGTCACACATTGTTTGAAACAAACTCAAAATCATAATAAACAAAAACATATATTATATTAAAAAAAAAAAAAACTTTTACAATTCCAACTAAAACAACAACAAAAAAAAATCAAAACTTGACATAGAAATCAAAACCTTAACACAAAAAGAAGCAAACTTTATCTGCATATCGAGGAATTTGTCCACAACAACTACAAGAATAGAGTATTTGACAGCGAGGCTCTGGACGATGTCACCACGGGCAATGTGGTGGGATATGGTGAACTTGGAATGCCGCCGTCTCTACGGAAGGACTAGTTGATAGGCCTACCGACAACATCACGAAGCTTCCAGAGGGCCTTGAAGGCAAGGACGATGAGGTCATTGTCTCAAGATGCAGTAAGCCCTATAGACGTAGCAAGCAACGATGATATTGGGGAGAGATGACAAAGAGAGATGGTAGTTGGGTGAGATGATAGAGATAGATGGTCGGGAGAGAGTGATGGATGAGGTTATGGTGGGGGTGTAGATTTTTAGGGTTACATGTGTCCCTTTCTGATTTATTGAATCATTATTTTAATTGATTTAATATTTAAAAATGTTAAAGGAAATTATTCTGTTGGCTATTATGATTGTAATCATACTAGTATATGATGCATGCAATGATATCTAGTATGAAATTATCGAGAATTGTCTCTCCTTGTATAAAGAGACCTCCTCTCAGTTTGTAAGCAACTTTAACAACTTTCGGTTTATAATAAAAATAAATATGTTGTCTTAAAAACTCTCCAATTAAAAGTCTTCTTCCTCTTTAGGAATGAGGATGAAATTATGATCCTAAGTTCTTCTAATATGCGTAGGTAACAATACTTTACTTTGCTTAGTAGATTTAATTTTAATTATTTAGCGATAAAATCTTTTCATGATTTATGTGCTAGTCTTCAGAATTGACAAAATAAAAGGACAAGAGGCAGGCCTTAAGCAAGTAAGACCCTAGGGGTGGACAGTAAGGCTCGGCTAGCATAACGATCCTTGGAAAACATCAATTCTTTATAAAAAGCTCGTAAATTAGGTCATGATTATGTTCTTAAATATTTAAAATTAGGTCTAATAAGTAAAAGATAGCCAAGTCTTACTGCTCACTCCTAGGGTTTTACTCACTTAAGGCTTTTTTTTTTAATTTTAATTTTAATTTATTTTTTTAAGACAACATATTTATTTTTATTACAAACCGAAAGTTGTGAACATTTTTCCTGTGCAAGAGCAAGATAATCAGGTTGTATACCTGAATGACTGATTTTAGTGGGATTAAGTGAAAAAAGCCATTGAAAAGTTTGAATTTCACCTCATCGGCCATCACTTTACAGTAGAAATTGATATAACTTTATTCTCCAAAATGTTAAGTTTTCATAAAGGCAAAGTTCCACATCAACAACTTTTTCGATGGGCAAAGTGGTTTAACAGGTATTCATTTGAAGTCAAACATATAAAAGGTCATACAAATACACTTGTGCAGATTATCTTTTCAGAAATCTCCAACCTCCCACTGTCATAACTACCCCAATTATTCATTGTTACATGTATAAAAACATGTCATCCTATTCATCCTCTTCTCCATTATCTAACTTTATTGATTATGATACACCTCCAGAGTTTAGAAAAATAGTCTAATCCAACCTTTCTTGTTCCAGAATTAAAGAGCTTATATTTTATTACTAGCTTAAATGCATAAAAGATTATAGTAAAACATTTTTTGATGCCTTAAGTGTTCATCCCATGTACCTATTCTCTAAAGTCTTCACTCTTCCCACAAACCCCTATGATCATATTTTCAACTTTCCTGTTGAACTTATTTGGTTCTTCTGATGTCTCCTTCATTTTCATCATATATCTATCGAAATCTCCACTTCCCGTCTTCTCAAAGCTATAGAGAAGTTTCAACAAAGTCCTGAACCCTTAATGACTCATTTCATGATATTTTTACAATGGTTTCAATCTCTTTCCCAATGGATAGCATGGTTAAATAACCAACCAATTAAAAATCATTCTTCTGAAAGCCAGTGATCCATTTTTCAATTCCATAGACCACTTAGTGCCTGTTTGGCATAGCTTTTGGATGGCCCAAAAGCTTTTCTATAGCCCAAAAGTGATTTTTAGGGCTGTTTGGGTGAAGATTGAAAAAAAGTTGTTGGTGTTTGGAAGCTTTTTTAATGGAAGTTGCCTCTAGTAGCTTCGTGAAAAAGAGCTTCCACAAGAAACACGGGAAGCCGTTTTTCACTTAAATGAATTTTTCATAATTCCCATTTTAGCCTTAGTGGAATGAACAACAAATTAAAAATGTCTTTCATATCCCATTTGAACATTTTTGTCCTTCTGAAAACATTTGTAGTAAACTATTAAATATGGATATATTTGTAATTTGAAATGAATTTTGTTACTTATTTATTGAGGTAGAGGTTCTTTTGTGGGAAAATATAATAGAAAAATATCACATATGAACTATGTTTAATAGTAATAATAAAAGTATTATTATTTATTTATTTTAATTAAGGTATGAGTATTATATTATAGTTAGAAAAAAAAACTAATAAAATAAGTTCAAGAACTCTTATAGAAATGGTATAAAGGTTTATTTCAAAAAAAAAAAAAAAGGTAAAATGATCATGTTGTAATTTATAAAGTTTTAAAATGTTTTAACCAAACAGTCCCAAAAGCTCTTCTGGGTTTAAAAGCTCTTTTGAAATTTTTAATTCAAACAGAAACTTAAAAGCTTTAGCTTTTACTTCTCTTCTTCTATTGTCAAAAGCCAAAAGTAAAAGTCATCTCAAACGAGCCCTTAATCTCACCCCTCACGAGTTGTGTTACACTCAACCCAATTTCCAACATTTAGAAAGTCATTCAGTTCAAATTTTTGGTTCTAATCAAAATTACCAAGGTAGAATTAGACCAATTAAAGAAATTCTATTTGAAAGAAATCAAGTTATCCCATATCAGATATGACAATCTTTTTAAGATCATGCTTAATGGGAACACTTCCCTTTTGAATACTCTAGATAGCTCAATCAAGCACAAGAAAGTTATATGAACTCCTTAACAAATAAATTTAAGCAGATAGGATATCCAAAATGGTTCCTCTCATATTTATAGCCAGACATGGTTCAAGAATAAGAAATCCTTGATGCCAAGGCTCGTCTCCAAAAGAGACTAAAGCAAAAGTCCAAATGATTAACTTGTCAAGCTAGCTCATCTCACAACACAACACTTACTTTCATGGACACAGATTGCTAAGCATCCTTGTTTGATTGTGACGACTAACTTATAGATACGCTTGCATTGGAAAGAGAAATAGCTGAATATGAAAATGACTACACGAACATGTCAGTCTCAGACCATAAATCTTTTAATTCCACTCTCCCATGGCTCAAAAACAAGAAAAGCAGCTACTGGGTCAAAAAGAAAAGTAGATTCCCTCTAATCCAAAACACTGTGAGCATGTAATAATTGAATATCACGTGTTTTATATGTAAGGCCACCTGTCCAAATAATTACCCAAAAGGAAATTAAAGAATATTTTGCTACAAAATTAGATGCTTCATAATATCCACAGAAAAGTTTATCATCTCTAAGCCAATCAAAATTATTGCATTCTTTAATACCGATGCAATCAAATGTATCATGAATCCCAAAATCCTCTCCTCACACTTTCGGCAACATCATGAAGAACACTTTCAAACAACTAGTAATGACATTTTCATAACAAATCTTATCAACATTCCATAAAGGTTCTCGGTTATCACCTTCTAGGCAAAGATATGATATTAGGCTTTGATATCTATTCCAAGCTAGTAAAGCTTCGCCTCCTACCAAATGGAATTAGATACAAATCCCACTTTCAATCTTGGACTTCTTGCCCTAAGCTTTTCCTGGTAATCCAAACAAATTTCTCCCATCTCCTCGATTCTTTCAAACAGCATTCCTCTGCCAATTTTCATTCTGAATTTCTCACCAAATGTAATCATTCACTTTGGCAAAATCTTTATTATTTTGTCAAACTTCTTTTCAATCCCACTAAAGTCAATTGTTCAGGTATGCAATCTGATCATCTTGCTCTTGCATAAGAAAAATGTTCACAACTTTGAACTCAAAAACTCATTGAATACTCATATTCTCCATGGGCTTGTGAAGCATTTTATATCAATGAAAGATCAGAAAAAGTAAGAGGAAAATTAAGATTGGTAATTAACTTGTAACCCCTTAATTACTTCCTCAAAGAAAACAAATTTTCACTTCCATCCAAAATCACTCTTTTGCACTATTTCATAACACCCAAATTTTCTCAAAATTTGACCTTAAGGTAGGATTTTAGCAACTTGGTGTCCATCTTGATGATCATCCTAAAAGAAATTTTGCATCCTAAATCATCACTGCCAATGGACAATTCTTCCATTTGGTTTGAAAATAGTCCCTTCACTCCTTCAGCAAGCGCTGACCAAAATTTTTCAACATATCCTTCATTCAACCGTTATCTGCAAATATGATATTCTTTTATTCTCCCGGAATGAAGAATCTCATATGACCCTCCTCACCCAATTTCAGAAATTGTCAAACAAAAAGGAATCATGTTTTTAGATAAAAAGATGAAAATTGCTAAATCTCAGATATTATTCATTGGAATGACAATTAAGCAAGGATGTTATCACCTACAGCCTCATATAACTGAAACAATCCTCCAATTCCCTGATGTCCTTACAACCACCAAATAAACTTAACAATTCCTTGGCCTCATCAATTACATTCATAACTTCATACCTCATATTACCCGATACACCTCTCCTCTTTTAGCTCTTTTAAAAAAAAAAATCCCCCTTCTTAGACACAAATCCAAAGTAATACAGTCATCACTCTCAAAAAAAATTGTCCAATCTCTTCCTCCTCTAAAGATTCCAACAGGTGGGAAAAGAATCCTTTAGACTGATGCAACAGAAAATTATTGGGGAGCAGTTCTTTTTGAACAAGACACACAAGGCAAAAGACATCTTTGTACTTATGTTAGTGACCAATTCAAAATCTCTCAAACAAGAAGTGAATAGAATTTATGAATTCAACCATGAATGAAATTTTTACCCTTCAAATTTATGGATCCGTTAGTTTATTGATGGAATACCTATATTGTTTAACAGTTGAGCTGTTTTAGCTATTATTTTCAATATTAGGGGTGATTTGATATTATTTTCAATTTCATGGGTAAAATAATAATAACCCTTAGTTCGTCATCATTTATTGATTGAATATTATTAATTAAAAAAACTAGAAAAAGTTTTAAAAATTAACTGCACAGATCTCCTTCAGTTGGAGGAGATCTATAGTGTGTTTAAAAAATTGATCGATTTGGTCGATTGATTTTTCGCTAGTTAATCAATGATTGGCACCGTGCTAGTACGATAACCCTCAAATTGAAGGTCCTGCCCTCTAGAGGTGAGTGACTAGTCTAAAATTACCCCAAACACCACCCAAAAAAAAAAAATGGTTCCAATTAACTAAACATCCAAAAGACAACAAAAAGAAACAAATCGAAGAGACATTGACAGTTACACACACACAAATAAAGAGAGAGAGGGCTGGATCGATGAGGGTTTTGTGTTTATGTTTGTTTATATATTAGGATAAATTATACAAACCCTTGAAGTTTAATGAAATTATATTAATATATGAGTTTTGACCTTGATATTTAAAGAAATATTAGTTTACGCATTTAAATTTTAAAAAATAATAATTTTTCTCCAAAGTAGTACTCATTGAGTAACTGATAAATCGTTAACCACTGCTTCACTGCTAGATTAGTGAGCAACAATTTTGGAATCATGCACAAATATCCTCCAACTAGAGGCAATCTATGCATTGTTTTATTTTATTTTTAATTTTTTAATGAAATTCATAATAAAATACATTATTTAACTTTTTAGAATAAGTTAATAGAAAATGTTGACTTTTAAATTTGACCAATCAAATTTTAAGAGTATTTTGATCATTTTAAATCTTTGACCGTTACCACCGTACACTTGACATTGGTGACTAATTATTATTTTGATCAAAAAATAATAATTTTCCTCCAAAGTAGTACTTATTGAGTAACCGATAAATCGTTAACCACTGCTTCACTGCTAGATTAGTGAGCAACAATTTTTGGAATCATGCGCAAATATCCTCCAACTAAAGGCAATCTATGCATTGTTTTATTTTATTTTTAATTTTTTAATGAAATTCATAATAAAATACATTATTTAACTTTTTAGAATAAGTTAATAGAAAATATTGACTTTTAAATTTGACCAATCAAATTTTAAGAGTATTTTGATTATTTTAAATCTTTGACCATTACCTCCGTACACTTGACATTGGTGACTAATGGCGAGGCTGGTTGTATCGCACTTTTATTAAGAGTTCATAGTAATCCACTTTAATTATGACCAAACCTTTCGTATTAGTGTACTTTTCACCTAATCTTAGTGGAGATTTGTACATTTTTTCCTTTTATAAATTACAAGAAAATTAAGATGTTTGTTGCAATGTCACAAACTCCCCATGATCGGTCACCAACGTAGGTCAACCATCGACCACCGTTAGACAAACTATCTTTTTATTAAGGTTAAATTTTTATTTTAATATATATAATTTTATTTTATGATATTTTTAAATGTAAATTTACATTTGGATTCATCCACATTAAGGTTTCAAATTATTCATCAATTTAATCCATTTGATAAAAAGTTTAACAATCAAGCGTGAGAAAGAAAGTGGAAAAACCATTTTGCCCCTACCCCTATATAAAGAAAAATAATGAACATGGGGACATTATTCACATATACAATGCAATTAATTTCTTAATTATTAGTTGTATATTTATATATACAACTCACAATTTATTTATTTGCATGGTCTTTATGTGATCTATCCAAAAATTATTGTGAGCCTGCGTCTGCAAGTAATTATCTTTGTGATTCTCTTAGTTTTGTGTTACATTTATTTTCTATATTTGACGATTGAAAATGTTGAGTTTTATTAAACACATAGTAGTGACTGCAAATTATATACTAATATTATTTTTGCTTTTCTTTTAAATTGAAAGATGAATTGTTTAAATTTGTTTTAAATTGAAAACTGAATTGTGTAGATTTATAAATAAAATATACAAAGTTGATTCAATTAAGTTAAAAGTTTTCACTTTTTTAATCCATTGATTTTAGAAGTTATTTAAATGATTTTATCACTTAAAAAATCAAACTAAACAACTTAATCAGACTTATTAAATATATTAAGTGAAAAGTGAAAAAAAATCAATCAAGTTCTCAGTGTGTCGAGTTTTAGTCCTTTAGACTTTGTTTTTAGAGCTCTTATTTTCCAAATCTTGAAAGGATTTTTAAAAGGTTTACTTGAACATTTGTTTTTATAAAAATAAAAATAAAAAGATTTTTTGTTGCAACCACTTGTTCCCTTAACATGAATTCAAGCATCTTGTAGTTTATCCTAATCTTTTCATCTTAATATCTCGGAATTATAATTTGTTTTCTTAATTATGGAGATTTTTAATTTAAATCTTAATTTTGGGTGTAACAACTATCTCCACAACTGTAATGACAACATTTAGAATCGTCATTAAGAGTTTTGATTGCATGCTATATAATGTGTGAGTGTGACACACACTCTTTTACATTCGGTACATTTTCAATGCAATTTTTACATATTTTCTAAATTGTGGGAGTTTATCTGCCCATGTCCTTTTCTTCCTTTTAGTAGGGCCTTCAACTTATGCTTTATCACTTAGTTCAACGTTATTACTTGGCCACTACTTTAAGATGCCATGAAGAGGAACAATCTTGCTGAGTATGTTCATAACCCTAACAAATTATGGTCAAAATTGCATTTTGTTGTCAGTGATGAAAATTCAGGGTATACCAAATTGACATGTAATATTTTTTCTAAAATGAAGCCAATAATTTTTTGTTTTGTGATTTGAGCCAATGGCTCAACCTTCACCCATTAAGTTTTGTTTTTGTTTTTTTTTTTTTTTTTTTTGTTTTTCTCTTGAGAAAGAAGCCTGATATATCAGAAAACATAAGAGATATAATTGATGCTAGTATTAAACTAGACTCTTTCTTGAAAGGATAAACACACTAGGTTTGCAAGTTTGTGAGCAACCATATTACTCTTTCTAGAAATATGACTACAAGAACTATTCCCTAGCTCAGTGCATAGAGCTTTTTATATTTTTGACAGTACAACTAGCATAATTATTTCTGACTTCAACAGTTGAAACCATAGATGTAACATTGTAGGCATCAATTTCAACTCTGTAAATGTTCAGGTTCATAAATTTGGCAAGTAGAAGACGTTCACAAAGGGCAAGGAGTTCACCTGTTTCTGTCATGAAGTTTCCAAGAAAAAGACTTTGACAAAGCCCTTACTACCTAGCCATCATTGTCTTTAATGACTGCCCCTAGGCCTATTCTTTGGAGACTTGGTTTTAGAGCCATATCAGTGTTAAACTTAAGACAATTAGCTAGAGGAGGGGTCCAAGAGTGGGACAAAGAAGGGTTAGCATTGAGCGTTGGAGTTGACAAAGCAAACCTTGAGTTATGGAATCAACTAGATATAGGTGGGCAACAAAAGGGGACCAACTTGAACCAACCCAAAAATATCTGTTTCTAATTTAGCTTCAGGTCGAGTCGATTTTAGAGATGAAAAATTGAATATTTTCGGTTTTGGGTCAATAAAAATCGACCCAACCTAAAACTAATTTAAAAAATTAAAAAAAAAAAAAAACTATTTAAACATTGCATTTAGATTTCACACAACCCTAACCATCACCAGTTCTCTCAACTTCTCCATGGTTTCTCTCTCTTAACTTCTCCTTATTGAGTTACCTTCTCTATTTCTCTATCTCTTTTCCTCCTCTTTTTGTCCACGTCCTCCGTCGATTCGCCGCCTTCTATTTTTCTATTTGCCTCCTCAATCGATTCTCTCAACTTCTCTTTCCAGATCTGCATCTCACTTTACTAGTGAGGAGTTGATTGACAAGGAGGTAAGAGGTTTAAGGAGTTAAGGGATTTTGTACTTGAATTTGACTAGCTATTCTCATGTTAATTTCGTGTTGTTGTGTAAATGGGGTGTGTGATTTTGATAAGTTTTTCTTAAGTCAGTGAATATCAGATTTTGTGGATAGTTGTTAGCTTGTAAGATATGTGTTTTTTTTTTTTTATTGGTTTGCATTTTATGGGTATTGATTGGGGTTCGATTTGATCAAGTTTTTGGGTGAGTCATAAAGGTAGGCTTAAAGAATAAAGAACCAATCAATTATCACTCTCATTGGGTTTTTGTTTTTTATTTATATTTTATTTTCATCTTTTTTGTTTTTTATTTGTATGTCACCAACAAATGTATTAGGTTTTTGTATTTATGTTTGTTTTTTTTATTAGTTTTGGTAATGATTCATGTTTGTTTATTTATATATTTATGTTTGTTTATCATTGATAGAACTTTAATTTGGGTTTTAGTGATGGATTGGTAATTGAATTTTTAATTTTGGTTTCTATCTATATTTGATGAAGAATTTATAATAAACCAACTAGACCAGACTGACTTGGCACTAGTCAGTTAATATCGCTTTTCCTCCCTAAATCAGGTCGGGTCTGTTTACAATTTGGAAAATTGAAAATAGTCTATTTCGGATTGGTTTGGTTCAAAACTGACCAAATCTTAACCCTTGCCCACCTCTATAACTAGATAAGAAGTTCTCTAGTTGACCAACTCTGAAGCACTTCTAATCTTACCATCATGGATTATAATATTTTTGTTTCCCTATATATTTCAAATAAACACACAGAAACTACCCAAATCCTTTTTGCAGTACATTAAGACACTCTTTTCAGAATTTTTAGGATGGTGAAATTAGGCATGTCTCTTATCAGGGAGTCAAAAGGGGTGAGGGACCATACTTCCCTCACTTGATTACACCATATCAAAGCTTGGACCATAGTTTCTACTTCAACTTGATAACTTGGCTAGTACCATAAGGGTGAGACATTCCTTTTAAACAAATTGGTAGCAATAGGGAGAGCATCTTGTTAGCTATTCCACACAAAAAATTTTGTTACCTTGGGGGGGGGGGCGATCTCTTAGCTCCAGAATTGATGCCACCAACTTTGAGTTGAAGAGTTATTTGAGGATGACCTTGGGTGTGCTATTTGGATAACGAGTCTATAGCCACTTCGAACCAAATATTTTTCATTCTTCTCATATTACCACAACCAAGTATCTTTTAAGCCTTTAAGGCCTAAAGGAAGGGAAAGGATAATGTCTCTTTCAACCGCAAAAAAAGCTTGATTGATCTTTCTCACATTCTAACAACGAGAATGTTTATTAATAAATTCTTCTACTTTGACTCGAGGATCTCCTTATTGTATGATTGGTTAGAAAGAGGTTAGAAGAGAGAGGCACGAATCATTGAATGCACTTATGGACATATCATTATCGATCTCCAGGCTGCAGAATTGGTGCCACCAACTTTGGGTTGAAGAGTTATTTAAGGATGAGTTTAGGCATGCTATTTGGATAGCGAATCTATAGCCACTTTAAACATAATATTTGTCATTCTTCTCATACTACCACAACCAAGTATCTTTTGAGTCTTTGAGGCTTAAAGAAAGGGAAAGAATAATATCTCTTTCAACAGCAGAGAAAGCTTGATTGATCTTCCTCACATTCTAATAATGAGAATGTTTATCAATAAACTCTTCTACTTTGACTCGAGGATCTCCTTGTTGTATGATTGGCTAGAAAAATGTTGGACGAGGGAGGCACAAATTGTTGATTGCACATATGGACGCACCATAAACAATCTTTTTCTTGATGCCTTGTGTGAGAAGGTTTCTTCCCCACAATATGCTTTGCCATACATGTGAGGCCTCATGTTTGAGTTTGGCAGAGAGAAAAGTTGAGTTCTTGAAGTACTTGGTTTTCAGCATGGTAGTGAAGAGCAAATTTTGGTTCATTAGGATCCTCTAGGCCTGTTTTGCCAAAGGGGCTTGGTTGAAAAGAGAGTGTCATGGATTTGTATCTATAAGCTAGCCCATTCTTGGATGTGTCACTTACTCCTTCTAGTTTTTCAAAGGCTATTAGGTGTTGCCACTGTTCTTTGGCTAGGATTGCTCCCCTGACCCCTTTTCTTTCAAAGTAGAAGGCAAACATATTTTCTCCAAATGTTTCCACCTCAACTTTGCCATAAAGGCACCATATTTGGACATTCTTAAAAGTCTCTTTATTTATTCTCTTTCCAGCTACCACCTTCCCAACTAGACATTGTGATATCTCCTTGTCCCCTTATATCTTGATGTCCTCTAAAAGATTGCATATCTAGCTTTCTACCTCTATAATGGTTAGAGATTGACAACACTTTTCAATCTTATCCATAGAGTAGGACAAGCAAGGAGAGACTTTCAAGAGATCAAATAATCAACCAATTTCAACTTGTATGAAATTATGAAATTTTCCAAGGCCATATAAAGTAGAAAAATCCCTAAAAATCGTTCGTAGTTTGGAAAAATCTCTTTTTTTCCAAACTAGTTTAATCTTTACCAAAAATCCCTATTGTTAATATAAATATGTAAAATACCTTTTATCATCACAAATTCCATTAAATTGAAATATTGATCATTTGACTCTTGGGGTAAAAGGAGAATTACATTACTCAATTAAACTAAAATCTATTAAACAAATATATATTAATAAAATAAATTAATAAATGAATTAAATAATATTAAAAATATAAAATAACAAAAAAAAAACTAAAAACTAAAAACCCTCATTCACACCAACCCCCCCTCCCCCTAGTCCCTTTCTCTTTCCTCTCACCGTTCATCTCCCCTTCTCCTCCCCTTTTCTCTTTTTCATCTTCTCTCCTCTCTTTCTTCTCTCCCTTTTGCCAGTTGTTTTGGGCAGGTTAATGATTAATGATGATTTGGTTGACGGTTTAGGGTTGATGGCTGGGTTTCCAGCAACCAGAAACCTAAATTTCTAGATTTCCAACCAACTGCAAACTTAGAAAAGTTTAGGTTTCCAGTCTGGGTTTTCATTGGAATTGCATTATTCAATTTAAATAGGGAATTCCATTACTCAATTTAAATAAATTTATTAAACAAAAAATATAAAAAAACAAAACAAAACAAATGAAATTTTAATTTGTATGACTTTAAATTAAAATTTCATCGGTTTTTTATTTTGAAAAACGTAAAATGGTTTTGAGAAACACTACTGAATGCCCCCATTAGTATTCTTTGTTATTTTAGGATCGTTTTGATGTTTTAAATTTAATTCATCTTGAATCTGTCGTTTCCAAATTAGAGCAAAATACACAAAACCCCTCTGAGGTAAGCCTTATAACTTTCATAGTCAAAGTTCGATTTTTATAACACTATACCCCCGAGTCATCAGTCATTGTTAGTCAACCTTTGATTGACCAAGGGTAATTTGGTCATTTAGTGATAACAAAAATTACTGAAATCATTTTTCATCTCTGAAACCCTCCACCACCAGACCCGTCCACCATCTTCCTCTCTCGCAGACCTCTCCACCATCTTCTTCTTCTTCTCTCGCAGACCTAGGTTCGTCAATTGAGCCCAGATCTGGGTTCGACCACCAGACCCATTAGCCCCCTCCACCATCTTCTTCTTCTTATTCTTCTTCTCTCGCAGGTTTGGGTTCGATGGGTTCATCGAACGGAGACGAACCCAGATCTGGGTTCGCTGGGTTCGAGATGAACCGAGACAAACCCAAATCTGGGTTCGATTTAACGAACCCAGATCGGGGTTCGTCTGGGTTCGAGACCGAACCGAGAGGAACTCGAACCCAGCTCTGGGTTCGTCTGGGTTCGAGACCGAACCGATTTGGGTTCGTCTCCGTTCAACGAACCCAGATCTGGGTTCGTCTCGGTTCGGTCTCGAACCTAGACTGGGTTCATCTAGAACCCAGACGAACCCAGGTGTCTGAGTTCATCTCGAACCCAAACGAAGGTCTGAGTACGTCGTCTGGGTTCGAATCGAACCCAAATTTTATCTGGGTTCAAATCGAATCCAGATTTATGAAATCTGGGTTCAATATTGATGATTTTTTTAACAGGATTGTTGAATGGTGATGATGGAGTTTGAGTTTGAGTTTTCAAGATTGATAGAGTTTGAGTTTGAATTTTTTGAACAGGGTTCAATATTCTGAGATGGAGTTTGAATTTGGTTTTTGAGTTTGGATTTGATGATGTTTGGAGTTGATGATGAGGATTCTGAGATCCATTTGAGTTCTGGTGAAAGATTTTTAATTAAATTAATATTTATTATTTTAATTTTTTTAAAAAAATTAAGTTAAAAATTAAGGGTATTTTTGTCTTTTTATTATAGAAAACAGTCATCTGTTATATTTAACTGTTTTTTACCGTTAAATGGGGGGCATTGTGTTATAAATATCAAATTTTGACTATAAAAGTTATAAGGCTTACCTCAGAGGGGTTTTGTGTATTTTGCTCTCCAAATTATTTTGCGTTTGAAAAGTATCTAGAAACGTGTTTTGAGCACTTGAATTTTCAATTTTGAATTTTTCCTACAATTTTGAAATTATAATATTGAAATTAAAAGGTTATGGTTTTTGCTAAGTAGATAAAACTATTTGTTTTAAGTAGTCCCACCATTATCACCCAAATTAAATATTTTGTTCACCCAATCACAATCTGAGTCCAGTTAATTTTATCTTCAAAACCCTTAAAAAATAAAATAAAATAAAATCTCTTACCAGCCAAACTAACAAGAATTTAAACCCTTAAACAAATAAAATAATAAAATTTCTTACCAGATGAACTAACAACCATTTAATGCTAATTATTAGCCAGAAGTATGAACTTCTAAACCCATCCCCGCCATTGGCAAGGCGGGGGCAAGGTTCAAAGACAGCCACTAGGGACCTGGCCCTATCAAAATTATAAGAATTTCCGTTTGAAAATTACAAACAATTCTCTACAATTACTATTTTCTACACTATATAAATAAAAACTTGCATTTTTTTTATTATAAATAATATTACACTTCTTGATAATTTGTCAAAAAATTTTACTTAAATGATGTGATAAGTTGATTTATCATTATCACATAATTTTGAAATAATTTATTGAAGATGTGATAATTACACATAAATTTATCACATTATTTAAATAATAACTTTTGATAAATTTGTAAATGATATAACTCTTCTATCGTAGGCGACCTCCGAAAAGTGCTAGCTAGTAAAGCAGAAACTCCCAAGACAAAGTAGAGTATGATATTCAAGCAGACTAGGTATCTGACTTCCGGGGATGGTTGCCATCCCTGGAAAACCCCTAAAAACAAAATGAAAGTATTTATATGGAACCCATCAATCCCCCTCCCCCTCTGTTCATTCCAAAAGAAAAAAAACTAACAGAAGCCAAAATGCTCATATAATAAACAACTGATTCATATATTTCTAGTTTAAAAACAACTTACATATTGCTAAATAAAAGCACACCAACAACAACAAACATCATAGAAACAAAAGTTCAATGGCAAAAACAACACATATAGTTTAGTTCGAAGGATGGCAAGCATCTAGATAGATAGATAGATAGATAGATAGACAGGTAGGTAGATAGTTTAGTTCCTCCTGGATCTCTTAGTTGGCTTCTCACGAAACTCGTCAATGAGAACGGTTGTCTTGCATTTCGGGCAGCTGGGTTCTGCTTCAGAGACCATCACATACATCATGCACCGAGAACACCCCATCAAAACCAAAGATGGAATTCCATCATCTTCATCATCTGTTTTCTTTTCCTTTGGGGTTTCTGGATCTGGTGAGTCAGAGTTGAAGTCCAAGGACATGCATGAACGTTCATCAGTTGATGATGCTGATGCTGATGATTTTAACTCTGATGGGTTTGATGGGGAATCTTGTTTTGGGTTGTTGACACCAGCAGGGAGTGACAGACTCAGATTCAAGTCCAAAGTTGTAGTCTTACCTTCATCATCTAGACTTGCTTTCATTTCCATAGGCAATTTCCCCTTGGCATTTTCAACCTAAACAAGGCAAATTGTATAACAGAAAGTAAATTAATATATAAATTATAACAAAAAGAAATACAATTGTTCATAGATAATTTGATGTGAATTAAGATACTACCAAGTTTTTTGAAATTAAAAAAAAAAAGAAATTGAAGTTTTTCCAAGAAACAATTAGTAGATATTTTATAAATTAGTTTTTAATCAAGAGC
The DNA here is from genome assembly GCA_022984855.1 of Dimocarpus longan. Lineage (NCBI taxonomy): Eukaryota > Viridiplantae > Streptophyta > Magnoliopsida > Sapindales > Sapindaceae > Dimocarpus > Dimocarpus longan. The sequence continues at coordinate 19,823,194 of CM041015.1, read as the reverse complement.
AAGCATCTACTAGTGCAGTTGGTTAAGTACCTCCCCTCCTCATATGAGGTTGGAGATTCAATTTCTTCTAGTGAAATTAACACTAGTGTGTTCTATGAGTAGCTATCCAAGCTGATTTGGTTTAAAAAAAAAAAAAATCTTTCACTATCAAAAAATTTACCTAATTTTATACTTGATTTTAAAAGTTCAAAAGCTCAAATCACATCTTTATTTTACAACACAAAACATAAATAATTTCTTTGAATTAAATCTTATACTCTACCTTTCAAAAAATAAAAATAAAAAAAACCAAGCATTTAATTACGCAGCTTTCTGGAAGAAAATCGATGGCTGATTTTCTAGAAAGTGCTTTTATTAAACATTCAAACAATTCTATAACAAAAGCACTCTTACCTCATTTAATTCTCCAATAATGATTTTGAAACAAATCATTGATGAAGACGAGAATTACACTTTTACATAGATACAGTATTATCTAATTTTGATGGAACAGAAGAGATTTTTTTAAAAAAAAAAATTAAAAATTAAAGTCTCGCTAACCAAAATTAGAAAAATGAAACCACAATATCAATCAATTTTTAAATTTATAATAATTTAAAACTAAGAAAAGAAATTGAACAAAAAAAAAAAAAAAAAAAACCCTTACAACATCAAATTATGGAAACAGAAAGTAAAAATTATTACCTTCTCAAAACAAACATTACAAAGAGTATTTTCTTCTTGCATGATTGTACCAACCATCGGTCGATTGAGATCAAGAGATCTATGAAACGCTTGACGAAGTTGTTCGATAATCGAATCAATCATACTACAACCATCAATATTGTTCTTCATCACATCATCATCAACGCCATTCCTATTATCATATTCGCGATTTAGATTTGATTGTCTGAGATGTGAAGCCATTACCTAAACCCTAAAGAATTGAAAATAACAAAGTCTATAAAAATTGTGTAGTTATGGGGATATATTTGCGTAAACACTCGACTAAAACGAGAACACGGTTTGCAAATCCGTTTCCTTATTAATAAGTGAATTAACAAATATAAAATATAAATACGACAAGAAAGACACATAACGTAAGTTTAAAATATTATTGATCATAAATATATTTTTAAGAGATATAACATAAAAATTTTGAAAATCAATTAAATAAAATGTTTAATCTCAAATTTTTTTAAAAAGCTAAATATGAAGTATAATTAATTAGAATTTTGAGTAAATAAATATGTAATGATTGTATATAAGAAATTTGAGCAAACAAAACCATTTGCAAATAATTTTCCCTAAAAAAATAAAGAAAAAAACCATTTGCAAATAGACATTAAAACTGATGCAAGTAGAGAGTGTGGGACACGTGTCAGCTAAACCTGTACACTCTTGCAATTATGGAAAATCCTACAAGATCATGACAATAGAGTTCAGAGTAACGGTTGTAATTATTGAAAACAAACAAAGAATAACAACTTTCACTCGTCTGAATGCTTGCACATCTTTTGATGCAAGTTGAACTTCCTTTGCATTTATGAGTTTTATATATGCTTTAATTATATATTTTGATGTTCTCAATTTACAAGTTATTTATAACATGTGAATGAGATTAATTATTTCCTTTTCACTTTTTTTATTAATTACTAACGTACTAAAAACCTTCCATTTCGTTCAACTTAGAGAAACTCAAATTAACAAAATATCAAGTTGCTAATAAAGACGTGGAAGTGTCAAAAGTAGCATGCTCATAAATGATAACCAAAATATAATTTTATATATATAAATAAAATTAGACTATCCAAATTATTTGTCTAAATTTATATACGTATAATATGTCATATTAGTTATAACAACCATATTAATTTTGAAATATTGATCTTGATAATGTATTAATTATCATTTGGTATGAATTTAGATAAATAATTTGATTAATATATAATCCTTGGGAATGATGAATTATGATCCTCTCCTATGTTGATATTTATACTTAGCATAAAAGATCTAATGACATATGTCATCAATTGTTGATATAAACTCTTTTGGTGCGTTTACTTCACTCGGTGGAATCTGAATAGGAATCGAAATGATCTGGAATCGAAATGACTTGGAATCGGAATGAAGTATCGGAATCAAAATAAATTGTTTACTTCAACTACGGAAATCGGAATCCGTAGTATTTCCATTTAGATGTTTACTTTACTTTGGAATCGGAATGGATTAATTATAAGTTACAAAAATGCTCTTAATTAAAATTATAGATTAATTATAATAATGTGTAGTTTTTTATTATAATACATTTTTTTAATATCAAATAAAAAACTGCATATTATAATAAAAAAATACATATTATTTTAATAGTCTACTAACTTTGTGTGCAGTTTTTAAATATAATATGTAGTTTTTTTAATATCAAATAAAAAGTGCATATTACAATAAAAAAATATATATATTATTTTATTAATCCATTATGATAATTAAGAAATTGGTGATGAAAAATCAATGGTGTGCAATTTTTTATTATAATATACATTTTTTTTTTTAACATCAAATAAAATAGATTTTTCTTTATTTTTTAAATAAGGGCATAAGAGACTTTTTATTTTGATAAAATAAATGAGAATGGGATTCCCAAGTGGGTTGGGACGAATGTGATTCCCATTTCACAACCCCAAATTGATGTGGGACCCACATTTTCATTCCCATTACAGAATAGATTTTAAGCAAGTAAACAACATCAATCAATCTCATTCCTCATTCCCTTTGTTCAATCCATGAAGTAAACACATCATTTTTTATTTTTTTTTCACTTTTATTATTTTTAATTACTGCATCTTATTATTAACTCTTTGTATTCAGTATAAAGATCAATGTAAGGAAGAATCTTAATATGGCAATGACTTCCTTGTTTGGAGTAGGGACGGAACCACCATGAGGCCAAGTGGGTCTTGTGCCTTGCTAAAATTTTCAACAAATTTGAAAAGTAGGCTGTCAGTTGAGTGTAATTCATTTATTATTTAATAATTTAAATTTAACATATGTCTCATCAATAAATACTAAAATCTTAAACTTTAAGTTATTTCATTAAAATTATTTATATATTGTCATGATTCTTTTTTTTTATATAGTTATTTTTTGTTTACTTTATAGTTTTACTTTATTTTAGAATAAATAAACATTAGAAGTTTAAAAAATTCATAACTCCATCTTATCTACAAATTTTGTTTTGTTGTAATATTAGACTTAAATTATGTTTTCTAATGAATGCAAATGATTTGTATTATATTTAAATTAATAATTTTTAAGTAAATAAAACCAAATTATATCCACTTGAGTATTAATAAAATTATTGTTATTTTATTAAAACAATTCTTATTATATTTTTATTCGTTATGAAACAATTATTGAGAGATGTATGAAAAAATCAACACTTGAGTTAAAATAGTAACTTTACGTAGTTTATGAAAAGAGATATATGAAGTCTCGTTGAGAAAAAAATATAACTTTACGTGGTAAGTTATTGTTTTTATTTATTTTAATGATTTCATTAAAATTTTTAAATATTAAAATATTTGTTTTGCTTAAAGATTATGTATTTAAAATATATAGTGTTATTAAATATTATTTTATATAAAAATATTTTATACCTAATATGTCCTTAATTGTTGATATTTTTATTACTTTATTTATATGCTCCCTAATAAATTTTTTGGGTCTGTGATTAGTCGAGGCTAATTTTTAATTAGTTAATGGTATTTTATTACATGAGGTCAATGCCTGGTTGCCATATGGGAGTCAAACACTTCTCACAATAAAGAAGCGACTCCCTGTAACTTGTTACTGACAAATTGTTTTAATTTACACGTTAATTAATTTATAACAAAATTTAATAAAATAATTGGATAAATTTAATTTTCATCCCTTTGTTTTGGGAAACTTCTAATTTTTAATTACATTTTGAAAATGCATCAAATCTTCCCTTAAGCTTTCAAAACATATCAAATTAGTATTTCTTATCAGTTAACTAATAGTTAAATCAAATGGAGAGCACGGTGGATAAGGGTAATTTTATCATTTTAAATCGCAACCGAAGATCTTGTATAAACCTGATAATTTAAAAAAAAAATAAAAAAATGAAGGAAAATAAAAATGACAAATACAAAATTTTATTAAAAATTTAATAAAAAATAGAAAAAGATAATAAAAAACTTCATTAAAAAATTAATAAAAATTTTTTACACACATTTACTTCATCTGAGATGGAACGATTGCTTCATATTAGATGAAGTGAAAATCTGCCAAATGGAGATGAAATCAAATGAAGTTAAAGCCTAATGGAGTCGAACAAAATGGAGATAAAGCAATAGCCATGTGAAGATATAGATGAAGCAAGACTAGATAAAGATGGAGATGAAGTGGCCAAATGAAGATGAAGCAGATGAATGGGACGGATGTGTTATTGGCAAGACGTGGCGAATCAGAGAAGGTTGGGATAGATGAATGGGTTGGATGTGTTGTGGGCAAATGAATAGGGTGCGATGATTTGGGCTCAAAAATCCCAATCTTCAACTCTTTCTTCTTTTTTATTTTTTTTTTTTCAAATTTTTCTTTCTTTTTTCTAAATTTAAAATTTTTACTTTGTTTTTTCCAAAGGTTGAAGATATGAATTCGAACCTAGATCTTCAACTTTTTTTTTCCCAATTTTTTTCCAAAAATTTTAAATTTTGATTTTATTTTTTGTTTACATAAAGTCTCTACCATCCATCACTATAATGGACGGTAGAGATTTCAATTTTTTATTTACTTTTAATTTTAAAATTTATTTTTTAATTTTTAAATATATATTTTTTTAATTTAATTTTTAATTTTTAAATGGTGATGTGTCAATTAATCATTAGTGCAAAATTTCTTAATTTTTTTTTTATTTTTAATTTTGTATGACACGTGTTGGAATTTCATGGGTTCATATTAGGACAAATAATCATTTTAAGATTAACTAATAACAGAGGCATAATTGACATTTTGCATGTTTTATTAGGTTTGAACATCAAATTGTTGGTCAAAAGGACCAATTTGATGCTTTTTGGAAACTTTAGTAAATATTTGATACGTTTTCAAAATGTAATTAAAATTTTGATTTTTTTCAACACATAGGATAAAAATAAAATTTACAAAAATAGTTTAATTTATTTGTTTAATTAAATTTAAAAGAGAATTAGTCATGGTTTATGTTGTACCACAGTAGCCATTTATTCTTGTAGAGTTTTGGTCTTACCTCAAAAGGATGTCGCAAAAGCGGGGTACTGTTATATTCTTCTCGAAAGTCATAAATCTGAGACAATACAGAGTGGCAAAGATTTGTCCTCTTTGAACCACAAAGAAATGAAAAATGTGGCGTTCTCAGGGTTTGAACTAAAGATCTATAAATATTTTGGTTGTAAATCTAGTACCAACCAAAATATCTATAGATCTTTGGTTTGAACTCTAGGAACTCCATCTTGCCCCATTTTTTTATGGTTTAAGGAGGAAGTGCCTCTATAACACTCTGCTTTGTACTATCTCCGAATGGTTTAAGGAGAGTCAACCTCCACTACACTCCTATGACAGTAAGACCAAAACCTCATGTAGGCAAATGGTCACCGTGGCACTTAAGGATCACTAACTTACCTTTGTGGTATCTGGTTTGCAATAAAAATACCTATAGATTTTTTGTTTAAATCCTAGAATATCACCTTATCCATTTGTTTGTGGTTCAAGGAGAACATATCTCCATCACATTATGCTATGAGTTATTTACACTTTGTCTTATATTTGTAGCTTTCAAGAATGACATATCAGCACTCCGTCTCTACCACAGCCCTCTAGGGCAAAACCAAAACCTTATATTAAGAAATGGTCACCGTGGTGACTAACGATTACTACATAAAACGTTGACATTTTATATATTAATTCTTGATCACCATAGTGATCATTTGTCCACATGGGGTTTTGGCCTTATCTCGGGAGAGATGTGGTGGAAGGTTGGCCCTCCTTGAACCACAGCTATGAGATAGTGCCCTCCTTGCCACAAATAATTGGGCAAGGTCCCAATTGTCTTCCTCATAACTCAGCCTTGGAAAACATAATGAGAAACTACATTACCATTTTAGTATTTAGTGATTTGATGAATTGGTAAAAGATTTATTGAGAGTTTGGGAACATGATAAACACATTCGATAATAGTGGCACAAACTTCCTTTTAACCCATTAACTAACAGCTGACTAAAGGTTAACCACCTTTAATCAATAACTATTGAAGGCCAATTTGATCTTTTTAAATGTAATAAACATTAAATTAAAAAAAAAAAAAAAAAAAGCCAATTATTGTCATTGCATCAACCCTAATTCTTTATTAATAAAAATTAAAAAAAATATTCATGTACAAAAATGGATTGATCTTCATAGTCTTCTCCATGGAAAATAGCATACAAATAAAACAACATTATTCTTCTCTCCAAAAAAGAAAATATATTGATAATATGATATTGGTTAACTGAGGCGGTTCCCCATTAAAGGAGATTTGAGATGTCCTAGATTTCTTTTAGTAGTGACTTACCTCCAGTTGAGATGTCTTAGATTTCTTTTAATAGTGACTTACCTCCATCTAGGGGCTATTTAGTTCTCCTCCAAATGGAAGAGATTGGAGAACCTGATATCTCCTCCAATAGAGATCTTGTTCTCATAGAGATCAAACCAATGTCTATCATAAGGGATACCTTCTCCAAAACAATTTTTTTTTTGGTTATTTAATAATATTTTTTAAATTGTTTAATTTTTTAAATTAATGTGTTTGATATAGTAAAACTGAAAGGGCAAAATATCATTAGCCATTTATCAACTAATGGTGGTCAATCAACAGGTCAAGGAGGAATCTATGCAATTTTGACATTAATCTGAACTTGTGTGAAATTTAATATATATACTCAGGGTACCTCACTGCAATTTACCCTAAAATTAATGTGTACTAACTGTATATAAAGTTTCCCCTTAATTAATATGTACCCATTAATGTGTACTAACATTTTGATCAAATAAAATTATCCATAAATAATAATTCTTAAAGTGATTACAAAGATAATTATTAATGATTATTCAATAATTATTATTAATGACTAACCTTATCCAACCAGTAAAATACTTAAATTATTTGTTTTAAGACGAAGTTAAATCCTTTGTTTTGAGGCAAACATTATAAAAGTTAATTTAAATATTTAAAAGTGCTTTGAATAACGCTAAAACACCCCCAAAGCTCATACTGTAATTCTTGCTTAATCAAACTCCTTTAATCATGAATAAAAATATGGTAAAGCGACTTGAAGACGAAATCGCAGGAGATGTACAAATCACATACTTGAAATTTTTAGTACACCAGCACGGTAATTTTTTTTTAATCATATTAGACTTCTTGATCAGTATACATAAAGAAGCTGGAGCCCAAAATCATATCCGCTCACAAATTACATACTTGAATATGTTACATCGACCGGACCGCCATTCCGGAGATTGTCTTCATAAATAGCTCTTCCAAGTTATGTACACTGTGGAAAGGAAGTATAAATACTTAGGTGATTATAGAAAATTTGGAGAACCCATAAGCCTCAACCTCCAAAGACTGGATGCAATACAAGCCTACAGGGCAATGATATCCAGAAACACTATTTATTGACATTTCCTAGCTTATAACTCAAAGTTAATAGAATAGCCTGTGTTTAAAACCGTCATCATCATCGGTTTCACTTTTCCCAGAAATATATAGGTCATCGTCACCACCAATGTCAGGCTCATCATCTGTATCAGTAACTGCATTTTCGTCAAGAGATTGGAATGCATTCCAATCTGGGGGGAAGGTCTTCTGTAAGGCTTCTGTGAGCTCTCCACCTGTTCTCTCAATCTTCCGTAAACATCTTGACCAGTGAACAGCAGTTCCCATATCCACCGTTAACCCAGATTCAATCATCTCTTCACAAATGGAGAGCGCTCCTGAATAAATATAGGCTTCAGCAACAGTAGCCCTTGACAACAACGATGTCATCAAGCAATGGTAAACAGCCTTGTCTGGCTTTAAGCCAGCCAGTTTCATCTCTTCAAAGCATCTCAACGCCTTCTCCGGAAGAGATGCCCGTGCCCACCCATGGATCAATGTGGTGTAGGTTTTAACATTTGGCTTCAGTCCAATGACTTCCATTTCTTCTATTGTTTTTGATGCTCTCTGAAAACAACATTTATTCCAATCAAAATGGACAACATTTAGAACCGAATTGTTTGGGTCAGAAGATTCCAGACCAATGCAATGGATAAACAACATTCTGTCATCTGGTGTAGGAAACAACAGGCAAATCCATAAGGTATGTCCCAAGTTGAAAGGGCAAAATATGTCTTTCCAAATATTATTTATTCGTTGACACTTGAGGACAATGACAAAAACAATAAGAACAACGACAACAATACTAATAAAAACAATTAAACAATAGTAGTAACAACACTACAGTAATAGCTAGAATGCCATTAAACCTTTTACATGCACTTATTGACACACTCTTCTTGCATGTCTGAAAAAATGACAGAGCAATATTGTTTAAAATAGATTCATCTATGCTCAACCTGATTTCACTTATTTCTATTTCTTATTAGTATTTAATTAAAACTCCAGTTTGACAAGTTAACCAACTAGTTAAACCACTAAATCATTGCCCCAGTTACCTTGATTGGGTCAATGATTGGTTCAAAGTCTGATATATGCGTAAAATACTCTTTAAAATCTTAAAGTAACCCAAGTTAAGCAGGTTTAAAGAAACAAGAATCAAGCTTCAGAAAACCAAGTAAACATGTTCCTACCACTAAAATTATTGAAATGGAACAAATGGTCTTTCATCATGGTTGATGTATAAAGTAAATCATTCTTGTAATAATATGATTAAGAAACATACCTGCATGTCTCCAGCCTTGCAACAAGCATTTATGAAAGATGTGTAAGTATGGATATCAGGCCGAACCCCTTCCTGTTTCATTTGTTGCATCAAGTCAGCAGCCTCCCAAACATCACCTCTTCGAGCCCATCTGCATTATAAAACAACTGATTCAAGAAACAGGAACTAAAAATAGATGAGATGACAACAGGGATAAGATGATTAAGCTTAGAGGCATACTTCCAATCATATTGCAAACATGCACAAAAATAAACGAGAAAAGAATGATGAGATGAAAGGTAGTAAACCGATGACTGATATTAAATGGTAACATATGATAATTAAAGAATTCATACCCATCAATTAATATGTTATAAACAAAGGTGTTTCTTGGAATCTTTTGAGCACTCATTTCTTTTGTGACTGCTAAGGCACTTTGCATCCTGCCTGATTTGCAGCAGGCCTTGAGTAACGCCTCATAGGTATACACATCAAGCTCCAAACCCTCATTTCTCAAGTTAGAAAAATATTCAAAAGCCTTTCCAGTATCGCCCAATGATGCATAGCCATGCATGATAGTTGTGTATGTATGTTCATTCGGGCTTATTCCTGCCAGAGTCATCTCATCCAAAATTTCAACAGCTTTCTCCATCTGAAACAGATACAGCATATATCAAATTTTGATGAGATTAAATGATTACTCACTTTACAATCTCAACAAGCCAGATAGAAAATGAATGAAAAAGAAATCTAAAAGAGATCTTTGCTCAAAATTCGAAATTCTATACAACATTCTTATGCAGATTTTGCATCTGTGGTCTGGATGTGTGTGACCATGCGCATTATAAAACATTACTTTAAAGTTAGAACTAGAAAGTCACCTAACTTCTCATTGAATATTAGGCCCAATACAATAACTTTTAAGGATTTATTTTGATATAGTTTCTGAGTACAAACAATAACATTTAGGATGAACAGCCACAAATCAATTGGCAATTTATTGGGTTTCATAATTATTTAAAATTACAGGTAGCACAATGATGTACACCAGAAAGCTTCTTGGTACTTGGCATGTCAATAGGATCATGCCCAGAGCTTTCTGCAAACAAGAAACTGGAAATGAACCAACAAAGTCTGCAAAAGGTCCTAGGAACAATGAAGTAAGTTCTGAAACTCATTTAACTTTATTTTTTTCCAAAGATGAAGGTGACAAAGTAATTAATATAATTATTTGTGTATATCATGAGAGAGAGGGCATTTCGCATACTTCTTTCATTATAAAGGTGGTAAAAAAGATGATAGCAAGGATTCAAGCAAGAGAGGAGAGAGAGAGAGCAAGTTAAGAAGCTTGAAAGCCATTAATACATTTGTTTGACTTGAAAAAGGGCCATACTATGACTGCCTATACTGTCTCCCAGCAAATAAATTTGGTTACCATTGGCCTCATGATAGCAACAAATGCCCCTAACAACATATATCTACATTTAATGAAGAATTCACCTATTTAAAGCTGCCAAATATTTGGTATTTCGGCTTACCTGACGCTTCTCAACAAGACCAAGAATCAAGGCATTGAATGTGTGAACAGTTGGAATACATCCACTCATCCTCATCATATCGAAAATCTCCAAGGCTCTTTTAATTTCCCCTGATCTAGCAAAACCATGTATGATTGGCATAAATGTACGTGTGGTAGGCCTATGCCTTTCCTTTTGCATTTCCTTGACAATATGAATAGCTCGATCCATGTTACCCATCCCACAAAATGCTCTGATTATGTTATTATACAGCACAACATCAGGCTTCAAACCATCTTTCACCACGTCCTCAAAAACAGCAAAAGCATTGGCCCAATCTTTCAACTTTAAGAATCCATTGATTAACATAGAGTAAGTCTTCATGTTATGCTTTATACCAGCTGATTCCATGCTTCTGCTAACCTCTAAGGCTTTAGAAACTTTTCCATTCTGAAACAGCAAGCATACAATTTCTCATAACATACATATAATTATCAATTGTGAGATCAAAATACACCAAAAAGATTATTAAGCATGAACCTATGACAACTATAAGTTCAAAAATGGGACCATGAAAAAATTGCAACAGTAATCACATATTAAACTTCCAAATTAATGAGGATACAGGCATATGACACTTTCAGCAAGCACATATAATGAATTTAGAAGATCTAACAGCATAGAGAATGGGGAGGTTCTGATGTAAGAAAGATCACATAGAATACATAAGTATAAAGCTACTTTCTAACAAATTTTTTTGGTTTAAATATTAAAATATTGGCCTAAATCCAACGTTTCAAGATTAGGTCTGTTTCAATCATCAGAAAAACTAAAACAATTTCACAACAAAATTTACCAAACACATATGACAGCTTTTAAATCATGTAGTAGTTTTAAAGCACAATTTACCAAATAAACACCTACTTAATTTTACGACTAATTATTATTTCATCATAGTTAACAATAATTATTTTGATAGCTACAACAATATCAAACTAGCTCCAAGTTTCATAACCAATTTTTCATTGTTTTATATTTCTTTCAGTAATGTTGCACCATGACTGTTCCAAGAATTGAATTAGTATAAGAGGGTATGATTCATGTAGCCATAAAGTAAATTACATGATACAATTCGACATCTATAGCATGTTTTATACCTAAATTAGGTCAAGGAGTTATATTTGATTTATTTTGAGGTTAAATTATCTCAATATATAACATCAAACCATCGTCTTCTTATTGTGGACCAATGCTAAAAAGGCGGGATTAAAGTATAAAATTTACAAGGTGTACTGTAACAGAAATTTCTTGGATTATTTGGGGGGAAAGAAATAAAAAGATTTTAAGACAAAGACAGGAACGAAATAGGTCTGTTTAAGGACAGTTTCCTTCTTAATTTCTTTGTGGGTTGCAATGACTAAAAATCTAGAGATATTTCAGTCTTTTCATCTAATATAACCGTTGGTTATGGTCATTTACTTGATTTATAAGTCTTTGATATAGTTTGATTTTGATTTATAAGTCTTTGACATAGTTTGATTTTGGTTTTAGGATTACTTCGGACTAGCATGTCTGTTAAAATGTTGATGGATTTTCAGTTCTCTATTTGTAACTCTTTTTCCTATTATTATTAATAACACGTTTGTTACTTAAATGGTAAACAGATAAAAATATAACAAGGTCACAACTGCTCTATTTAAGACCACAGTTTTCAACTCAAACTCTTCCAACTCCATTCTCTCTCCATTATGCTGCTTGGCATTGTCGGTGAAACTTAACTTCAAACCTTAAAACTCTGTTCTAATATAAATGTTAACAGTTCTGGAACAAGATAAAACAATTCAACCAACAGGCCACGGTCAACTTACCAACAGTGCCACATTTCTCTTCTAATAGATGCTTGAAACAAAATCATCAAAAATAGAACCGGGGGACTTTTCTTAAAATGTCATATTTGCACATCTTACCGTCTTCGTCCTGTCTAAATAAAACATTCAAACCTCAACTGTCTTCACTCTCACCCATTTTAACTTTTTAACATTCTTGACAGGAGACAGAGAAATAAACAAAGATAAGGCCCATGCTTTCTGTTAATATTAGAAGTTATGGCGTATGCAGTCATTTAAAGACAAAACTCTCTTTTTGATGATAAGGAATTACCTTAGTGTAAAGATTAATGAGACATCCATAACTGATAACAGAAGGAGTAAATCCGCATTCCTACGGGAAATTTACAATAATAGTCAGTATAATATAAAAGAAATAAGATCAATTAATATGGCAAAAAGAAATAAAATATAGCAGACAATTATAATCTGACATGAGCACAGGAGACACATACAAACTTCTTCCTACAAGCACCCGGAAAAATGGCACTCTTGATACATCACATCAAGTTATAAGTAACCAATTTTAGTGGTAGCAACAGAGTATAATTCGAAGAGAGTTTAGATGAGTGACTATAAAAAAGTTCTCAAAATTGTCGAATCCAAAAGTTCCAGTATTTTCTTTAGCAATCAGTCCTGCTTTCAACCGTTCAGTACCTCTTTCTGAGCAATAAAGAAGCAAGCCCCCATCACTATTTTTCTGTTAAGTCTCCATATCCATATAGATTCCCAATGCATGACCTTAAATCTATAATCAAGTGGAATCCCAACTCTAAGATTAATAAGTTATGCTTCATGTTTGCACTAAAACCAGATTCAAGGGTTCTGGACTAGATATGGTTTCAATGAGGAACAAATTAATGTTCAAGATTCATATCATGGAAGGCTCTAAGTCAGAAACTAAATTTGGAATTTTCTGATATTCGCTAAACAATTTCCTACAATGGGTTCAGCTTTGGTCAAAATGCGTGCTGAACAAAAGTCTAAAGCAGTCAGCATGTTTAATAGGCTTTTTAAAGCAAATACAGTTTGTAAATGAATTTTATGAGTTGTCTTTTCTCCTATTACTCGGATAAGCATTAAAAGCTTATCAGGAGCTGAATACCATGAATGAGTTGTATACTTATTAGTATAAAAGAATTTAATTGTAATAGGTGACATTGGTGCTTGACCGCTTGATGCGAACCCTATATACCAATATGGCACTCACAGACAAATCTGAAATCACAACCCCACAAAAATTAATTATAGGTTTATGTTAAATTTAGGTGTTAAATAGAGTTTTACTTTATCAAGAAGTCTTATTTATTACTAGTTAGATAAGTATCCTTGTTTAGGTGTTTGTCAGTAGTTAATTAGATGATGATTAGTGGTTGTACAGGTAGTTGTTATTTATTAGGCTTGTATATTTAAACTCTCTCTCTCTTTGAGAGGAATAGTAGAGGATTAACAAAAAAAACACATGGTATCAAAATTCAAAGCAATACCGTTTTTAATAGTAGTACGGTATGGCTTCACCAAGCTCTTCATCAAAAATCTCTCTAAATCCAAAACCAAACTCTTCAAACAATGGAGGAGGTTTTGAAAATAACAATCTTCCTCATCTACCCATTACAAGTCATAAACTCAATGAGAATAACTACATCCAATAGTCCCAATCTATGAAAATGTTTGTGAATAGCAAAGGAAAAATGGAGTATTTGACAGATGCACTACCAACCCTTGTGAAGGAAGATTCAGAATTCAAGTAATGGGATACTGACAATAGTATGGTCATGTCTTGGCTCACCAATTCAATGACCAAAGACATACGTGAGAATTTTCTTCTCTATGAAATAGCATAGGAAATTTGGGAGACTGCTAAGGAGACATATTCTCATAGTGATAACAAGGCTGAGATAGTATGACCTATGACTTGCGACAAGGTGAGATGATAGTGACACAGTATTACAATACACTAACCAGGTTGTGGCGGCAAGTGGACATGTATAAGCAACTCAATTGGAAGTGCCCTGAAGATGGTGCGTTGCACAAAGAAGTAATCGAAGAAACAAGAAACTACTAGTTTTTGATTGGTTTAAACTAAAATCTCGATAAAGTTCATGGAAGGATTTTGAGTCTTAAGCCATTGCCAAAAAAATCAAAAGTGTTTTTTCAGAGGTTAAAAGAGAAGAGAGCAGGAGAAGATTAATGTTGGGGACTTAAAGAAAGGCTAACAATGGTATGGAAGGATCCGCATGGTAATACATGGAAATCAACACACTACAGGTGATAACAGATCGAGAAAAGGGAGAACGTGGTGTGATCACTGCAGAAAACCTAACTACGTCAAAGAACAATGTTGAAAGATTCATGGAAAGTCGGCTAATTGGAAGCCAACGAGGTACTAGAACAACCAAGAAAATGGTAGCAATCTTGTCTCAACTACAGACATTCAAAACCAGGTTGAACAGAACCCAACGAGCTAAAAATTGATGGAGTTATTGCAGAAATTTGTCGCACAGTAGAATGCTACTGGTTGGACAGTGATAAGCACTGGAACAGTAGCCCAAAAAGATAAATTTACTTGTGCTTTGACCTCCAAAAAGCATGGAAATAGATCATGGATTGTAGACTCTAGTGCGTTCGACCATATGATAGGAGATGCTTCATTACTTCACTCATATAGTCCATGTAATGGATGACATAATGTTAAGATTACAGATGGCTCTTTATCAACAGTGGTTGGAATAGGAACAGTGAAAATCACAGGGAATATAACTCTTAACTCCGTGTTATTGGTGTCAAACTTAGATTGCAATCTGTTGTCTATTAGTAAGCTTTCAAAAGAGTTAAGATGTTTAACTAAATTTTTCTCTGATTACTATGAATTTCAAGACTTTAGATACTAAAAGGACGACTAGCAATGCTGAGATATACTCAGGACTCTACATACTAAAAAGTAATGTGTTTAGTAAGCAAGTCTCAACCAACCAGTTGTTTAGGTTATCATAATCAATTCGGTTGTCCTATTAGGAAAAGTAAAAGTGAGTTTGTCATGTTGTGGCATTTAAGATTAGGTCACCCTAATTTCATGTACTTGAAGAAATTATTTCATACTTTGTTTGGTAATAAAAGTCTTGAGTTTTTTTTCATATAAAGTATGTGAATTGTCAAAACATTCTAGAAGTTCACATAAAATCTAGCCTTACAAACCATCAAAACCATCCACATTAATTCACAGTGATGTATGGAGACCCTTTAGGGCTAACAATGTTACTAGTTCAAGATGGTTTATCACATTTATTGATGATCACACAAGGTTAACTTAGGTTTTCTTGATGAAAGAGAAGTCTGAAGTTGGGGACATTTTTAAAAATTTTAAAAATATGGTTAAAACTTATAGTTTCAAAAAAATATTCAAATCCTGAAAACAGATAATGCAAAATAATTTTTCAGTTCATCCTCAAAGGACTATTTGTTAGCTTAAGGAATTATCCATCATAATGCATGTGTGAATACTCCTCAGCAGAATGGGGTCTCGAAAAGGAAGAATAAACATCTTTTAGAGGTGGCAAGATCATTGATGTTTCCCACAAATGTTCCAAAATTGTTTTGGGGTGAAGCTATATTGACAACAGCCTATTTAATCAATAGATTACCCTCAAAAGTTTGAATTTTCACTCTATGCCAAGTTTTTCAAAACTATTATCCCACTAGCAGAATTCTTTCACAAATTTCCTTTAGTCTTTGGTTGTACCGTATTTGTTCATGTTTATTCTCAATTTAGAAACAAGTTAGATCCTAGATCAATTAAGTGTATTTTTTTGGCTATTCTGCGACTCGAAAGGTTTATAAATGTTACTCCCCAATAAATAGACAATTCTATGTTACTATCGATGTAACATTTATGGAGAATAAAATTTTTTTACATTCAGCAAACCAAAGGAGATAATTATGAGGGATATAAAGTGTCTAAAAATCTAGTTTTTGTCCCCTTAAAGAGTGATTATTTTGCCTAGTGATCAAAGTAGAACTCAAAAATTCTCATCTGATAAAGTTTCTAGTATGTGTGAGATACCTATACATAAGGGGAAAGAGTCATCCGACCAATCAACCTAACCAAAACATAACAATGTCCACCAAAGCAAGACAGATTAGCCCACAAATGTAGATCAAAATCAACAAAATAGAGTCCACAACCAGAGTGGAACCTAAACCTAAGACTACCAAACCATATTTGATTGTTTACACCTATATTATGACAATTAAGCTATATTATGACAATAAGTCGACATAAGTATTGCACATAATCCAGTTCAACATGATCGAACTAAACATATTGAAGTGGATCGACATTTTATCAAGGAAAAATTGGACAGTGGGCTGATTTGTACTCCCTATGTGTCATCCAAGGGTCCAAGGGACAACTTGCAAATGTGCTTACTAAGAGTTTGGATAGAGCTGCATTTTCCTCTATCATATCCAAGCTAGGAATAGAGAATCTCTATTCACCAGCTTAAGGGGGAGTGTTGAAAGATTTGTATAGCTATAGTCTAGGAAGTAGAATATTTTCTTCGTAAGTATTTCATATTTAGCTTAGTTAACTCATTGATGGAGGAATTTAGTGGTTAATTAGTTGACTAATTAATTAGTGGCTAATTAGTAAGAATTTGTAGTTTTCTTTTTTGTACTATGGTGTTAGGTTAAACAGCCTAATCACTTTCAATTGTAATCATCCTCTTCTCTTAATAACATTTGTCTCTATAAAGTTTTTTCCCACAGTGACATTGGTACTTGACCATCCATCCCACCAATTTGTCATGTGTGCACTATGAAGCCCCTAAAGGCCAACCATAGCACATATGTGAAGCACTACACCCCACTAATCTTAAAAGGAAATAGAGTTGCGGACTTGATAACAACAATAACTTTAGCTGAGTAGAAGTGTTTGAACCCAACAAACTACAATAGACTTTGTATCTCTTTAGTAGATTTTACTGAGTTGAGTTTCTATGCACCATAATCTTTGTTGGACTCCAT
Organism: Dimocarpus longan; assembly: GCA_022984855.1. Lineage (NCBI taxonomy): Eukaryota > Viridiplantae > Streptophyta > Magnoliopsida > Sapindales > Sapindaceae > Dimocarpus > Dimocarpus longan. The sequence goes on along the minus strand of CM041015.1, from coordinate 19,805,836 downwards.
GGGGTAGCAATAAAACTAAAATCTTTTTGGTTTATTTATCTTGATCAATACAAAAGAAATGGTACAAAAACCATAACATAGATGAATACACAATACAGCAAATACAGGTTTTCAAACAATAGAGATAAAGTCAGCTAACTATCCAAATCAGAACAACCAGATGCTACACAACGCTATAATCAAAGTAGAAATTAAATATGTAACGGCTACAAGGAAACAAAACAACATAGAAAGCATTTTCTTTGGTGCCATTATACATAGCACAATTCCAACCAGAGTGAGATAAAGATGGAGATGAACCCAAGAACAACAATAGGAAACAAAGTGGAGAAGAAGGAATAATAACATTACATCTTTGATAGGATGATCATTACAAGAAAGCTACCTTTACAAGCAGCAATGGGAATATCACAAGACAACATCTGTGATCTTAGTCAGAGGAAAAAGAAACTCAATGAGAGACCTAAGGTCAAAAAATCTAGATTGCACTCTAATCTCTAATGATCTGTTTGGAATTGGATACCGAAAAAATGAAGTTTCTTAGAGAATAAAACGGTCAAAGGAACTCGAACACAATCACCAAAATATCAAAACCATGAGAAGAAAAAATTACACAACTTTTAAAGAAAGTTTCATCGCTGTGCATAGAGTTATGGCCGTATTGCAGATCTCAACACCTGTACTCAGCTAACTTTGTGAACAACCCTCGGCTCTACAACTAAGGATCTCAGGCTTTAAATTATAAACATCCTGATAAATTTGAGGAAAAGAGTATGATAAAGATGAGAAAAGAATATAAAATAAGGAGTGACACCATTCAGAACTCCCTCCAGAAAGCAAGTGAATAAAGAACTGCATATCCTCAATTACCATTATTAGGACATCCACATCCATCAATAATGTTCAAGCCACCTCAATAAATATTCAGGTCTTTCAACAAGTTTGCTTAATATAAGGTGTAAACAGAACCACCCAATTGATTCATAATTTGTAATCCTATAATATCACCCAAAATGCAAATGAACTTTTCAAGTCTAGCTGGAGCCCAAACGTCTACACTAACTCAGAAGTAAACATACTATTTTTCCACTCGACAATAAATGACAACCTATCAGAGGCAAACTTGAAATATGTAATTGCTTGTCAATAATCACATATATTGTCAATCAAGGAAAAATCATTCAAGATCTCATAGTTCTTCCACTTCCTTTGAAATTATGAGATCTTTGCAAGAGTAGTAAGCAATTAAAAATGAAACGAAATCCAAGCTTAGAGAGAGGCCTCATTAAGAAATAACAAAAGCAAATAAATATTACACTATAGAAAATTATAGATATGCATGGGCACTTACCTTAAGTCTTTCAAACACAATCTGGCATTTTTCTTCATTGCCAATCATTGTATAACCATCCATCATAGTGTGATATATATCTATAGGAGCATCTATACCATCTTCTTCCATTTCCCTCACTAAGGCTTCAGCTCGGTCCATATTGCTAGTTTGACTATAAGTAACAAAAGAATAAAGTTAAATAGATTTACATATACACAATTCATCCATCTCGTGTCCATAATCACGTTTAAAAAAATTTGCAATAATAAAAAATATATAATCCACAAGTATATTCTTAAAATATTGACTGAAAAAGCACTACAAAAATTAGAACAATATTGATTGTCTACTAAATTTGCAATCAGATTATCCATAAAATCCAAGAGGTTCATTTATACATTTTCTACAAAATGTTAAGGTGATTTCGTTGGCAAGCATCAACTACTGCAAAAAGCAATTCTCACTCTGCGTTTAACATAAAACAGTTGATGCAATATAGAATATAATAAGTTGCCCATCATTTAGCTCCATCACCTACTATGATATGACTTCATGATAATAGAATTAGGATGTCTTTAAGACAGAAGAAAATACAGTCCACCCAAAATGAAATTCTTGACACTCACCAGTGAGCATATATAATATTCCCATATATAATTGGATTCAAAGTTCCATGTCTTTCTTTAGCTTCCTCAAACCAAAGATCTGCAGCTCTTCCACGACAAGATAAGATAGTATAAGAATATAGAAATGCAAATTCGCCTTTTCAGTAACAACTATTGACAAAAGAATAGATATTTATATTGATCTGAATAATATAATAAAGCAGCTTCTCCTAACTTGCAAGGAAAATTAAAAATATTTAGAATCCTAAAGCCTTAAGGATTTCCAAAATTAACTTAAACACAAATTAGGAAAAATATAATTTCTAGTTTAACAATTATGTTGTAAACAAAGTGTATATAAAAGTTTGTCCTGCCTTTGTCAAACATATGCAAGAAATAGACAAAGCAAAATACGGCAGAAAGCATATTAGAGTAAGTTTTCTATCAACTTGCACAACATTCAGGTTTGCATGGAACAAAAAATTAAAATTGTGCCTTACCAAGGAATTTGCCAAAATTTGTATGATGTAAAAAGAAACATGTGGTAATTGGTTTTTCATTTAACAGACTGGAGCAAAAGAAAAAACAAACAGCATTCTAGCCCTAAAGGCCTACCAGAGTCCAATATATATGCCAAGCAGTTTCCATTTTTTCCCTCTGCCAGGATTCCATTCTACTTATAGCAATTTTTTTTTTTCCCTAGTTCATCAGTCACTTCTTCAACTTCCTTACACTTAAACTTATATGTAAGTAATAGTCTGCACATCTTCATTTCCTTTCATGCATTTACTAGATCAAAATTTTAACATTTAAGATCAGCCTCCAAACTACTACAATCAAATTGAGGAGCAAATGAGCATTGTCAATATGCAATGGCTTCTCAATTTGGATAACAAAAGTCCCGTTATTACAAGAATTCAAACTCAAGTACCTGTTTCTCAAGCTAGTTCTGTTCTGATTAATATCACTTTTAATAATAACCAAATCATGTTTTTATGCCAACAAATAATAAGCCAAAGAAATTAGACAAATTGGTTATGGACAATTTAGAACAATAAGAGCAAACAAATTTTTACGCTTCTAATTTGTAAGTGTTTGCTACACTTTCAATCATATGTCTTACAAAAAATAAAAAAATAAAAAATAATATTATTTTCTTTTGTATAATATAATGTTCAATTTCCTACAGATTAAAAAAAATAATAATAATACTATATTTTAGTAGTACTATAACAATAATTTAACATGGTATGACAGCAGAAGAATTATAAAAATATTTAAATAAATTTGTACTGATAAGGGTGTTTCACAAAGAAAGATATCATAAACCCAGTTAAACTGAAACAATTACATGGGTCATTGAGTGACAGTTGTGAGAACACAAATTCCTAAAATCCAAAACAAATCAGTGGGCTCAATGGCTGACCCAGACCTACAGGTTATCTGATCCATTCAGTCAATTTGATGATCCTAAATCGACTTAAGAAAAAAAGCACCTTCATTCCAGTAACCACTAACGATTTTAATGGCCTATTTCTTTCACTTGAGACTTGAATTGAGGTAAGCAACATTTTTTCTCAAATGCATTGCCAATGACTTCAAACAAAGGGCGATCTTCCAAGACCTTTTAAATCTTTTAGCAGTATATATAATTCAACTTAGTAGAATAAAAGTTTAAATCAATCTTTTCATGGGATCGTTAATGCACACAAAAGTCAAAGAACTTAGGTTCAAAATAAGCAACAATAGCAAGTCTCAAAGGTGGCAAATTATCAGAACAAAAGTTCAGTCATTAATCCTGCATTGAATTAGGATAATTTCTCGAAAAACAACAATTATATTTAGAATTATTATTAACAAAAAAAAGGAGGGAAAGGCAGTTAACGAAAATAATATGATATACTTACTCAGCATTGCAAATTTTAGCAAAACCACCAACGATTATACTATAAGTCACCAAACTCATTTCAATGCCCTCTTCCTTCATTTTCCTGACACAAGATAGCGCTTCTTCCATGTCTCTCCCAACTGCATAAGCGTGAATAAGGCTGCATGAAATAAACTACTTTAATGTTTGAAGAAGGACCATCTACTGTTTATGCCCTCTAAAACCTTGAGAAAGTGAACTAAAATTGAAATATTTTAAAACGATAATTCCCAAAAGAACTGCAATAATTGGACAATAGGAGATAATCTACACATTTTAATAAATTCAATGAATTCCATCATTTCTCAGATAAATGTGATCTTAATTGGTAAAAGGTCATCTTTTGCCAAAGAAAACTTGCACTAAAGATAGTTTAACCATTTACCGATTGACAGTCTATCAGAAGGCTGAAGCAAAATTAGGTCGATTTACATTGTTTTCCCATCAAAGGCAGGATACATCACAGTTTATAAGGAGTTATTACTTAGTGTATACATGTGAGGTTGGCTCTATTCCCCTTGCTCGCATGTTCTCAAATGTTTGACGTGCACGATGCATGTCCCCTCGTCTTGCATAATAGTTCACCATCAAACCAAACTCTCTTCTGGAAGGCTTTTCAAAATTAAAAAAGTTAAAATAAAAATACAGACACAAAGACAAAGAGCGGAAAAATGTGAACACGAAGAATAGAATTTATAATAACTTTCATTAATTCAAACTAACAACTTCACAGAAAAATTTTACAGTTTACCATTTTATTACCAATACATAGATAAATATACAAAAATTTTAATAACAAATAGAAAAGTTGAAGTTGTTTCTTTCTTCTATACTAACAGAGCGATACATTCAATATCCCACTTAGATACGAATTAGCCAACTTTCCTCAACAAAATTTGCTATTCTGCCTACCAGCAACCCATAATTCTCACACAAACTAAGAGTATTTTGACACGCATACGACCAAACTTAATTCAACAAAACCTCACATGATACAACCAACCATGCCATACAAATAACCGAAAATGAAACAAGGGCATATAAAAAGGGCAATGTACCTTCTTAATCCTCTCAAAAGAAGAGACAACAGCCTGCCAATTCTCGGGTTGCGTCTCCACGACTCTCCTGAAATCCCTCCTGTCCCTGTCTCTTTCTTGATGCCACTTGGAGCGGAACTGCTCTTCACCAACGCCCTCAACCCAGCGAGCTCGCTCTTCTGCTTTGGACTTCAATCTTTTGCCATCATCCAGCTTCACCGTCAGCACCCTCCCGTGGAATTCCACCCCATCAAACTCCACGGCTTTGGCGGCCGACTTCTCCGCGTCGTATATGATGAACCCGAAACCCGCATTCTTGTGGGTGGTGTTGTGACCCTTTATGAGAATGACATTCTTGATGGGCCCGAATTGGCGAAAGAATTCAGCCACCTCCTGTTTTTTTATCCAGTTGGGCAAATTCCCCACAAAAATCTTTCCCTCTTGGCGGAAGTCGATGTCTTTGGAACAGGAGGTCTCTGAATCTGGGGTTTCATTATGTTCCTGCAAAAGGGGTGGTGGTGGTAGCGGTGGTGGTAGGGGTGGTGGGGAGAGTTTGCTGGAAAGGCGTAGCTTGGTGGAGAGAGAGAGTGATTGGTTGTTGGGTTTGAAGAGGCTCTTGAGGGGATTAGTGGGAAGTTTGTTAATAGGGGTGGCGGTTGGTTTGAGAGATTTGGGCCGGCGGAGGTCGCGAGAGTTGGGTGGGTCTGGCGGTGGTGGAGGTGGAGATGAAGGTGCTGCCGATGCTTTCACGGAGGAGAAACACGAGTGTGGGTTGGAGAGTAATAAAATGTTATCCATTGTTCAACAGCATGAGTCTGAATTTTTCGAATTCTTACTGGTTTATAGCAATTAGCAGTTATCAAATTATCTTCAACGCCAAGATGGGCCGAGCCTGCCTGCTTTCCTACGGGCCCTATTAAGGCGGCAATTCACAATGAGCGTCGATATTTAGGTCCCTCTGAACCCGTTCCTACGTCTTTTCAGTGAGTTCATCCATTGAATAGGTTATAATTATAATTTATAATTTTTTAAAACAACCTTTAATAGGTTGTGTGTAGAATAAGAGTATGCACACAACTTTAGTAAGTGCAAGTATCAATACTCATTTGCAATTTGGGTCTTCATAGGACCATTACAAAGACGAAGGGCATAAACATGATATGAATTTAATAGGTTAGACTTAGAGTTAGAATTAATTGAATCATACAATGATTATGTCAACTCATTTAACTCATTTAATAATCATGCTATGTTTGCATTTTGTTAATCATTGTTTCGGGTTAACACGATTAGTGAGGATGACAATGTTGTAATTATAACTTTTGAATGTATACTTATAAGGCTAAGCACCCCAAATATAAACCAATCCAAATAGACCCAACCCAAACCGAATTTCGGGTGTTTGGATCGATTCATATTATCAATTGAAGGGTGTTCAGTTCTATAGTATGAGAACTAACCCGTGTTCAGTTTCTGTTCGAGTCCAAGTCTCCAGACCCGAACTTGAACTGAAACCAATAATTTATTTATTTATTTATCTATTTCATATATTGAATTTACGCATGTGCCTTTAAGTTAAATAACACTCAAGGGCAAATACGAAAAATTGCACATCCTAACCTTAAACCACAACCAAACTGGCTTTGTAGATTTCATTTCTTTTTGAGTTTGCTTCTTCGTCGGCACCCTAATGACCAAGCTTTGAGGTTCTTGAACTTGCTTTTGCTGTAAAAGATTATATTGTTTGAGTAAAAGGTTAATTTAATTTAAAATTCAATTTTTAAAATTTGAATTTGAAGTAAAATGGTGTCTTTTAGTAAAAATGTGTCTATTAATTTATAAGCACATGTTCTGTAAAGTTGTGTTTGTTCATAAGTATTTATTCTATAGAGTTGTATATGTTCATAAACATCTATTCAATATTTATAAATAACAAATTATTTTTGTCATTTATAGAGAATTTTTTATTTTTATGCATTCATTACAAAACTGATAAACATACCGAAATTCTGTAGAATCCAGAATATCCAATTCTTAGTTTCTGAATTTAACAGAGGATCTTGGGAGGTAGTTACTCAAAGTTTTATAAGCACCAGAATAAAGGCAATTACTGTCTTAAAGTCATTGTAATTCTACAATACTCCATTATTTCGTATCTCAATTTTATCATTTTGGTATATTTTTTCTTTTCTGTGTCTTTTAATTATTGTTATTTTTGTTTTGTTTTATTTGCAATTGTTTAATTGTAGTATAAACAATCTCTATAATAAAATAGTTCTGCTTTAATGCTTACTTTCCTTCTCTATTTGTCAATGTTCTGATTGTTGATTCGCTAACAATCTTAAGACAGTAATATATATATATATATATATATATATGGATCAACAATCTGTTTCGGGAAAAAAAATCCTTATGCTGAGAAGCTTGAGAAATTCAAATATGGCAACAGAAGAAGTTATTCTTCTTAACAACCATGAACTTGACGCATGTTATCAAGGAAGACGCACCAAAGAAGGGAGATAATCTATTAAAGGAGGCTTTGAGTGTCTTGGATGCATGGATTCACTCTGAATTTTGTTGTAGAAATTATATCTTTAACAGTTTGGATAATACACTTTATAATATTTTTTCTATTTGTAAAACAATAAAAGAATTGTAGGAATCTCTTGAGAAAAAATACAAGGTTGAAAATGCTGATTCAAAAAAATTTGTAATTGGCAAATTTTTAAAATTTAACGTGGTTGATTGTAAGTCTGTTTTAATCTTGAGGCTTCGGGTTGAAGAGAATCATAAGAAGAGCGATAAGATTGATGTTACATATTTTTAAAATAATGCCAGCAATACAGAAGAAAAAATAACAAAACCAAAGAAACAATTCCAGAATAAAAAAGCAAATAAAAAGACTGTTGTCCATGCACCAAAGAGAAAGAATTTTAAGAGAATTAATGGATCTTGTTGGGTGTGTGGAAAAGTCAGACACAAGGCTCAAGGTTGCCGCCACAAGAAAAATTCCAATACTGCCCAATTCAACAACAAAAATCAGATCAATAATCAAGTCAATTTTATAGAGATAGATGATAATCTTGCTGCTGTTGTTTTTGAGACAAATATGATTTCTGTTGTGGGTATTTTCTGAGATACCTAATTGGACTGATAAAAGTCCAACCGATTGGCCCAATTGGGCCAAGCCCGATTTCAGCTTGTCCATCAGAGGAAGCTGTCAAGTTCCGCATAAAGCCTGCGGCATGGAGTACGCTTAAGAGTCGAGAGCGGAGTGAAACCCGCGCGGAGTGAAACGCACAAGCATGAAGTTTGTTTAGAACCAGGCGCAACGGGGAGTCCGCATAACCCACTACGCAAAGTTAGGTCCGCTCAATGCCAGGCCGCGCCTGGCTATGGTAAGTTAAGGCCGTTAGTCAGTACCTCCAATCTTTCTGCACTCCAGTCCGCTCAGAGCCTCCACTTCGCCCAAAACCATGACAGGTTATAATGTAACTTGCCTTGCACGCCAAACTTGTCAGAGATTACTGTTCAAATTACAGAAAACCATACCTAACCCATGTGGGTTAGTCATATAAATCTGCCACCTGTCTCTAGCATTTAATGTAATCTGGCTGCATTAAATAGAAGTCAGGCGTATTAACTACTGTAATCATTCTATTTTAACTCATTGCACATCGATGTAGCATGTCTCCTTCTATAAATAGAGAAAGCTCTTCTCTGTAACGTAAGAGGGAAACACTTAGAAAAAATATTGGCTGTTACTCTGTCCAGATATTAAGAAAACTAACAGTGGACGTAGGCAAAATTAGCCGAACCACTTAAATACTTCCTTGTCCAACATTCTACCCTTGTCTCTTTTACTCTTGTTTTTAGCTATTGTATGCTATCTTTATTGTTTCTGCAGTGTTGAGTTTGGAAGAACTTTGTTGACTAATTTCATACGTCAACATTTTGGCGCTAGAAGGAGAGGCTCATCTACATCATTTCGTTGTTAATACCATGGCAAAGGGTAGAATCACCAGAAGTTCAGATGTTGTAGTTGAAAGAACAAAAGGTACAAACCGCCAACGGGGTGAAGTACTAACAACTCTCAATACGGGTACTTCTCGCGTTCGTGCGGATGGAGTGGCTCAAGGAGGGAACTCAGTGCAAATCCTGCAACGTCAGAAAAGGCTGGAAGGTACGATTCAGCAACTGGCAGGGGCTGTAAGGGCGCTAACAGAGGCTCAAGCTCATGGTCCACAAAGGCCACATGACATCCCTGCTACTGAAAGACGAGTAACTAGGGAAGTACCGTCGTTCCAGGGGTCAAATTTGTCATCCAATGTACGTTCGGTAGCTCGGACCCGGTGAGCGCATGATAATGAGGATGAAGCTCAGCCTTCAGAGTTAAAAGTGAGAGTGGACAGCGATGGACACCAGAGAGTTGAAGTGAGCCGTGGAGGTGTCCAGGTGTCAGGACGGAGAAATGACAATGAACATCAACACCGGGGTTCGCGTAGAAAAGAAGGATTAAACCGGTCGCGTCAAAGGCAGGAGCCTAACCATCGTTCCCTTGAGCGCAGAGACAGAAGGCATGAAGTACCTGATAAATATCCTCCAAACAGGGAAAGCAAATTGAACAGACGATCTCCTACCAGGCAGCCTGAGATGCAAGGTGCAATTATTGAGCATCTCCTTCAAAGGGTGCAGCAGTTGGAAGCAAGGCCAAGAATACAAGAGCCGAGAAATCTTGGAGAGGAAAGGACTCCGTTTTCTACAGAAGTTGAAGTAGAACCCCTTCCTCCCAGATTTAAACTCTCTAATATTCCACAGTATAATGGTGACTCTGATCCACATGATCATTTGGACGATTTCAATGTTCAAATGGATCTACGGACCACCAGTTCGCTGGTGAAATGCTGTGTCTTTCCTGTAACCCTTGGTAATATTCCTCAATTACGATTCAAAAATCTCCCACCTCGCAGCATCAGTAGTTGGGAAAAGTGTCAACAACAGTTCTTGAATCAATACAAGGCGCTGAAGAGACAGCTAGCGCCTCTCTATCATTTGGCTACTATATTTCAGCGCCATGGGGAATCGTTGAATGAGTACATCGATAGATTCAAGCGCGAAGTGACATCGTGGATAGCCCTACTGATGAAGGAATCCTGAATGCCATCTCAGCAAGACTTCGAAAAGATGAAAAATTATATGAAAACATCTATAAGTCTCCTGTTAAGACTTTGGGAGCTTTTTATGAACGAGCTGAGAAGGAGATGCGATGGAAAGAGGCTTTCGAGTCTAAAAAACCAACTGATCAGAAGGATAAAGCTGGCAATTCCACTCAGCAAAATAAGAAGAGAAACAATGAGAGAAATAATCATGAAAGGTAAAGAAGTAGCCATCAAGTAGCAAAAAAGGCACGAAGTGGACCTGGACAAAAGTCTAATAGAAGGCATGAGCGTCCTCCTCGTTCAAATCGATATGAGCACTATGCCATCCTATCAGACTCCAAGGGCAGAATCTTTACCGCTGAAAGGGACAGAGAAAATTTCGAGCAGCCCGCCCTAACAAATACACCTCATCGGTTCAGAAATAAGAACAAATACTGCGCTTATCACAATGAGGTAGGACATTTCACTTCGGAATATCGGGCGTTGAAAGATACCATTGAAGAAATGATCAGAAATTGGCATCTTAGAAAGTATGTGGTGCGGCCTGCTAATCAACGAACTCAGAATCAGCGATCCCAACATCATTCGACGCCACAATCTGGCCGGCAAGACGATGATCCTAAGCAAAATCATGAAGTCAGAACAATCTTTACCATTCACGGAGGGCCTCATATTGTAGGTACATCAAATAGATCTCATCAACGTTATATGCACGAAGCTAATCATATATAGGTTGATGGTCAAAGGGAATTGGAAGCACATAATAAACGAGCTAAGACAACCTCAGCTGACATCGTGTTCATAGAAGATGATGCTAAGGGTGTATGCTGGCCTCATAATGACGCCCTAGTAATCCGAGCTCAGGTCGAAAACATTGAAGTTAGGCGAATAATGATCGATATTGGAAGCTCGGTTAATGTAATGTATAAAGGGTGTTATGACCAGGTGAAAATTGGAGATGAACAGCTCAAACCTTCTCCAGAGCCTCTGTATAGATTTATAAGAGATGCATTTATTTCCATAGGGTAGATCAAGTTACCTTTCACCCTTGGAGATGTCAACTGTTAATCAACTGTGCTGGCAGACTTCTTAATCATCAATTCCCCTTTTGCTTACAATATGGTGCTTGGGAGGCCCGCCATGAATGATCTTGACCTGATTATTTCCACTAGGACCCTTACCATCAAGTTTCCCACTCCTAATGGCATCGGGTGTGTACAAGGTAAGCAGCGTGTAGCCTGCCAATGCTATGAGAACACTGTAAGGTTAGGCACCCAAGAAGCTTAAAAGATAAATGTGGTGTCAGGCGGTGAAGTACGTGTGATGTCAAAAACTGGAGTCAATCATGACATAAATCCTCGTGAAGTCGATGCTGATAAAGCGACGGGTACTGTGGAAGAATTAGAGCAGGTGCTAGTCAGTAAAGCTAATACTGAGAGGTGTCTCAAAGTGGGAAAAAGATTAGCCCCCGAAGTGAAAGCTCAGCTCGTCGCCTTTTTGAAAGCGCACTTGGACATCTTTGCCTGAAATAATAAAGATATGGTGGGGATAAGTCCGGAAGTAATGTCGCACAAGTTAAATATTACTCCCCACAGCAGGCCAGTTCACCAAAAGCGGAGGCCCATGAATCAAGAATGTTATAAAGCACTGAAAGATGAAGTAGACAAGCTTTTGGCCAATAATTTCATCATAATCGTCCATTATCCAGCTTGGGTTGCCAACCATGTGCTTGTAAAGAAGAAGAATGATAAATAGAGAACTTGCATAGACGTCATCAACCTCAACAAAGCGTGTCCTAAGGACAATTTTCCTTTACCCAGGATTGACCAGCTTGTTGATGCTACTACTGGCCATGAACTCCTCAACTTTATGGACGCGTACTCTGGTTATAACCAGATCCCCGTGTACCCTGTAGATGAAGAGCACACCTCATTTATTACTGATCGTGACCTGTTTTGCTATAAGGTAATGTCATTCGGACTTAAAAATGCAGAGGCTACGTACTAGAGGTTGGTAAATATGATGTTTGCAGATCTCATTGGGAAGAGTATGGAAGTCTATGTAGATGATATGTTGGTGAAGTCTACTCAAGCTGTCAACCATGTGGGCAATCTGGAGCAAACATTCCAGGTGTTGAGAGCATATCGGATGAGACTTAATCCTTTTTAAGTGAGCCTTCGGAGTGGCATCCGACAAGTTCCTTTGGTTCATGGTGAATAACAGGGGAATTGAAGTAAATCCTGAAAAAATACAAGCTCTGTTGGATATGAGGTCACCAGCTAATAAAAAGGAGGTGTAGAGTCTCAATGGCCAAATTGCAGCACTTAACCGATTTATCTCTAAAGCTACTGACAAGTGTATCCCTATCCTCAATGTGCTGAAACAAACAAAGACCTTTGAATGGACTGAAGAATGCAAAGAAGCGTTTCAGCAGTTGAAAGACTACTTGGGGCAAGCTCCACTCCTAGCAAAACCAAAAGAAGGGGTGATTTTATTACTCTATTTGGGAATCTCTTAATATGTTTTGAGTGCAGCACTGGTACAAGAGGAAGACGGTGTTCAGCACCCAGTATATTATGTCAGCGAAAAACTAGTTGACGCTGAGACAAGGTATACTCCCATGAAAAAGCTAGCTTACTGCCTTGTTGTGGCCTCAAGAAAACTACGTCCTTATTTTCAAGCACACAAAATCTCAGTCTTGACAAAGTATCCTATAGGCCAGATTCTCCAGAAGCCGGAGACTTCAGACCGTCTGCTCAAATGGGCTATTGAATTGGCTCAGTTCGACATAGAGTTCCAACCGATGTCAGCAATCAAAAGGCAAATCTTAGCTGACTTCGTAGCCGAATTTACAGAAGCTACTGGTAAAGATGAAGCTGGAACCTCAGAAGGTTCTTATTAGGAATTATACGTTGATGGCTCTTCCAATAATCAGAAGGCTGGAGCCGGCATGTTACTAGTCAGCCTAGAAGGACATAAAATTCTATGCGCGCTCAGGTTCGGATTCAAAGCAAATAATAATGAAACTGAGTACAAAGCCTTATTGGCCGGACTCCGCCTGGCGAAGGAAATGCATGCGGAGCAACTCAAAATCTTCAGCGACTCCCAACTGGTGGTATGTCAAGTACAATGGGAGTACCGAGCTAGGGGGCCAAAAATGATGGTTTATCTACAGAAAGTCTGAGATTTGCTGGAGAAATTCAACAAGTATTAAGTAAACCAGATCCCGCGAACTTGGAATTCCTATGTCGATGCGTTAGCCCGCTTGGCAACTGCTCAGGATGCTGAATTTTCTGGAGACATACCGATAGAATTCCTGCGCAAGCCTAGCACTGAATCTCATGAGGAAGTCATGACTCTGACTGTGGCAGCCAATTCTTGGATGAGCTCATTGGTGGATTATCTACAAGAAGGGAAACTACTAAATGACAAACTAGAAACACGCCGTCTACGAACACGGGCAGCCAGATATTGTATTTGTGACGACGTGCTCTATAAGAGGGGTTTCTCAGCGCCGTTATTAAGAAGCATCGATGAGCCAGACTGTACAGATATTTTACTTGAAATTCATGCAGGTCACTGTGGAAATCATGCTGGGGGCTCTCCTTAGCTCAAAAAGCCTTGAGGCAGGGATATTACTGGCCCACTATGAAGCAAGACACCTTTGACTTAATTAAGAAGTATGACACTTGTCAAAGGTTTTCTAAAGTTCCATAAGCTCCACCTGCCTATCTACACCAGATGGTTAGCCCATGGCCTTTTGCAATTTGGGGCATGGATCTGATAGGGCCACTTCCTACAGGATAAGACAAATGCAAACACGCTATTGTAGCAGTAGACTACTTTACCAAATGGGTTGAAGTAAAGGAGTTAGCTTTAATTTCCACTGCAAAGGTAGAAACGTTTGTTTGGGATAACATCATTTGCAGGTTTGGAGTTCCTCAACAGCTTGTAACCGACAATGGCACTCAGTTCAGCAGTGAAAAGTTCGTCAGATTCTGCGATAACCTCGGAATAAAAAAAAGCTTCTCAGCTGTTGACCATTCTCAAACCAATGGCGAAATGGAAGCTGTTAACAAGATAATCAAGCAAATCTTGAAGACGAGGTTAAAAACCAGGAAAGGAGCATGGGTGGACGAATTGTAGAAAGTACTATGGGCTTATAGAACGACAGCCCGTAGTACCACTGGGGAAACTCTGTTCGATCTGGTGTATGGCTCTGAAGCAATGCTTCTGCTGAAATTGAAGTCGCCAGTCAACGAAGGATGAACTTCACCCCAACAGACAATAATCAACTCCTCACCACAAGCCTGGATTTTCTTGATGAAACAAGGGAGAACACCTGCATAAAAGCTGTCATCTACCAGCAAAAAGTAGCCAGATATTACAACAAAAAAGTCCAAGTTCGGAATTACAAACCTGGCGACCTCGTACTCTACCTCATCTTGGCTGGAGCCCGTAAAACGAATGATGGAACACTTGGTCTGAACTGGAAAAGGCCTTATATTGTTAAAGAAAATCTGGAGAATGAGGCTTATCACCTGATAAATATGGAAGGAGTTATATTGCCACAAGCTTGGAATGCGGAAAACCTATGGCCTTATTATCAATAGTTTGCTTTGCTTTTCTTGTATATTTCATATTTGTGCAGATTAATAAAACCATCTCTGTTCTTTCATCATTGACTCACTTCGTTTGTGATAATGTTTGACAGAAACTAACTTCATAGCAAATCCTGAATTTGGTATTGGAAGTAGTAAGCCTGTAGCTGTTTGCAAAAAGCAAAAAATCATAAGGGGTTTAATATTGATATATTGACTAACCCTACACCTACCTTATGGTTTATCAAGGTTGGCAGGCCGCGTGTGCTCACATCATCAACCTTTGTTGGCAGGCCACGTGTGCTCACATCATCCACCATTGTTGGCAGGTCGCGTGTGTTCACATCGTCAACCATTGTTAGCAAGTCGCGTGTGCTCACATTGTCAACTTTCATTGGCAGTCCTCGTGATTTTATATCTTCATTATGCACTGAACGGATGTATGAGCTGGTATCCAGCATTGGTATTGATGATCTCCGCTAAGATCTCAAGTAAGCCCATGCGTGTCCATATTACTTAGCTCCTGAGGATTAGTAATCTGTCAACAGTGTTCACCTCGTGATCACTATCTTAATGTATGTTTTACCTTGTTCAAAGTTTATGATGAGTAATGTTTCATAAGGCAATTAGAGACCATTGCTTATGATTTGTTTAACTTATATTTGTCTTGCACTCATAAGACATTAAAAGCGTGAGAGTCAAATTGAACAAGTTTCAGGAATAATATAAAACTAAGAAATCCCCTCATGAGCGAGGTGAATAAAATTAATTTCTATCCAAGTACAGAATCATGAAATATTAAAGTAATGAGAAAAAGCTAAGTACAATCAGGAGATTATAAGTTCATGAAGTAGGGTCTTGAAGAGCTGAAGAGCTGAAGAGAAGGGTGCTTGATTCCTTGCATCTTTAGTGGGAAGGTCCTGAGTATTTCCCCCAAGTAATGTATCTGGGGCTTGATCTTGTGCTTCTTGCTCCTTCGCTGCGTCCTCGATGAACTGTTGAACTTCCCTGACTCCGCCTTCACCAAAGATGGAATAATTAATATCAGGATATGAGTTCCACAGGGTATATGATAGTCTCATCTCTGTCTCAATCCTGATCTCCTCTATGCAGGCCTCTGCTGCGGCAAGTTATTCCTTCAACTTGATTATCTCCTGAGAAGAAGTTTCTATATCTCTCTCCCGTTCCCCCAATGTATCCTGAGTATTTTTTAGTTGGGAGTACAACTTGGAAGAAATCGTCTCGTGGCGCTCTTTCTCCTTCTCTAGAGCGAGCTCAAGGGCACGCTTAGCAGCATCAGCTACATCCAGTTTAGATTGAAGCGTTGTGGCCTTTTCCTTGGCTTTATCGGCTACGTCTTGAGCTTTTTTCATTGCTTGTTTAGCTTTGCTTACTACTTCCTGAGATGTCTTCGCTACCTGTTCAGCTTTGCTGACCGCCTCTTGAGATTTCTTGAGCTCTTCTTTCAACGAAAGCAGCTCCGCATCTCTTTTCTTGGCCGCCTCTTTAAGTTTCTTGTTGGTAGCCTTGAGCCCGTTGTGCTGGTCTTCCATGAAGGACTCATCATCCAATGCCTTCATAAGTCCCATAGAAGTCTGTAGCATATAGAAGATAATCAGAAAATGTTAAAGATAAATGCAACTATCTACGAGCAATCTTACCCTGAGTGATTGACGAAGTGCCCAGGAGAATAATTTTTCACTAGTAAAATCCTCCTCCTCAAGTCTTTTGGTTGAAAGACCAACAATGGAATGAGCTTGCTCATATGCGATGTCCAGATAAACCCCTCCAAGAAAATCTTAAGGAGGCAGTTCAATAGGAACTTTTGGCCTTGCCTTGGGAGCCTGACCGACGACCTGCTTACCTTTCTCTTTTTGAGTTTTCTTTGCAGGAGAAGGTTTGCTAGCACCCCCAAGTTCTTTCCTTTTGGTTACTGCCTTCTTACCTTTAGCTACAGCAACGGTTTTTGGATCTTGAGAGATTTGAGGTTGAGAACCAGAAGTAGTCTCCTGCACAGTAGTGGGAGGAGCAGCTATAGAAGGTCCTTCTGGAATAACTGGAGTGGCGGACTCCGCAGTACTGATATTCGGAATCTCCTTTGTAGCCACTGTAGAAGAGCCAGGAACTGCAGAAGTAGTAGTTGCAAAACTCTCAGGTTGTTCGACCTTTCTCTTTGGGAGCGGTAATAAGATCAAATTGCCTCTCAGCTCAATCGTCCCCGCAGCTTCCCTTGGCTATGTCATTTTCGTAGCTCCTTCAGAAATGATTTCGACCTTCGTGTCGCTGGTAGAAGTTAGTCCTTCCGGAATACTAGTACTTGAACTAACGTCCCTTGCAACGAAAACCGACTCGATGTCCGCAATCCCTTATGCACCAACGTACTTGCTTTTAACAAGCTTGTTTTCGGAAGGAGGAGCGAGTTCGTAGGAATGAAGCAGCTCGTTGGTTAGCTTGACATCGTCCTTTATTGATTTCCGCACCAAAAGGATATCCAATTCAGAGTCTTCTTCTTGAGTCAGGTCAACTTTCTTGGCTTTCAAATATGCAAATAAGTGTTATCAGTCAGGTTGCTCATGTATTTACTATAATGCAACAATAGTATGGAAAAAAGCTTCATACCTGGCTCAGCTCGAAAGGTGAAATATTGAAGATTAACTAAAAAAGGATAAGAAATATAAAACCAATGTGTTTTGTAGTCACCCATATTAGATTTCCCCTTTGCTTGCCCCTGAGGTAATATATTTTTATGACGGGACTGACGGGGTGAAGAATAATATAGCCCATCTCATGGTTGACCCGTGCTAGTCCCCTTAAAAGCAAATAAATGTTTGATTATCTTAGGGTTAGGGAAGGGAAAGCCATTTTTCTTACAAAGAATGGCTACAGAAGTTATTTGAGTATAGGTGTTTGGAGTAAGCTGAAAGAGGGATAAGCCCAGATCGTTAAGAATATCAATAATATAGGGCGGAACTGGAAATCGAAACCCCGCCTCTAGATGCTGCGTACTAATAGCTATAAAACCCTCGGGAGGATAAGTTACATGACCTTCTGCAGAAGCTGCCATGATGCGGCAGCCCCTAGGAATATGGAATTCAAGGACTATTCCCATAAGATCTATTGAAGAAATTTTTTAAGGATGGCGCTTAAACATCTCACGAGCTACTCTCTCCTTGGCAGTTCGTTCGGCCAAAGTTGATGCCTGGGCCAATGGAGTTGGAGCCCAGAGCGGAGAGAAGCCTCTAGCGCCCTCCTCAAATTACGGAATTGCTTCCTGAGGAGCATGTCCCTTGTGGGACCCCCGACCGGCCTCGGCCACCTCGGAAGCAGGGCACACCTCTGGGCCTCGGCCTAGCCCATTCCAATCAGGTATTGTTCCGGGCCCAGGGATTTTTTGACCTCGGTCACGCCTCCCCAGCCGCTCGAACCCACCACCTGACCATTGGTTAAATTGATTCTTAGAGCAAGGCTGGTACCAATTGAGCTAGGTGGTGGGTTCGAGCGGCTGGGGAGGCGTGACCGAGGTCAACAAATCCCTGGGCCCGGGACTATACCTGATTGTAGTGGGCTGGGCCGAGGCCCAGAGGTGTGCCCTGCTTCCGAGGCGGTCGAGGCCGGTCGGGGGTCCCACATCCCTGATCTGTCTGCTCTTCTGAGCCCAAGGATTCTCCCTCTCCTATTATATGATGTTGACGTCTGTGACCTGATGCCATCTACAAAATAGACAAGGAGCTGTTAGTCCGCAGTACGCAGACCTAGCCTAACATCGTCCAAGGCTCCTAATTCTCTAAGCAATTAATTCTCCTATGGTCAACAGGCCGCAGACACTACAATAGGTTATGCGCGAAGTCAAGTCCAGGCCACCATTTCGCGACCTCCGAACTGCCTATCTATGATTTTACAAAAGCTTTCACAAAAAACTCAACTATGTGATAAACAACTAGCAAACTACAAAATGCTGCTTGTGCATATCAAAGGCTAACTATCTTTACTATTTTATTTCCAGATAAACATACAATGCAACAAGAACATGAAGAACAACCTTCAAACAAAGCACAACCCAGAAAAATGTATCTATGATGTCATCTATAGAAGTATAAAACCAGAGAGGGACTCGTGGTAACTTACGTGGAAGGTGCAAAAGCCTTAACGTTCTGAGACGATGGAAGGTGGTCGCCGGTGGAGGACGAAGGTGCTTGTCACGACCGCGGAAGAAAATCAAAAATCTCTCTCTGTGATTGCTATTGAAAAATGGTGTAAAAGGAGAGAATCTGAAAAGTCTCTACTTTTGTTGGTTTACCTAATGCACCCAACCGTTAGATCTCACAGCTTAATAACCGCCTCAGATCTGACAGTCTTGCGCGATGTCAGGAACAATTATCATTGCACCGTCAGCTGAAAGCTGTGCATTAAATGCACACTCTGCACAAGACGCGTCTCTTCATCTTCTCTGAGTAACTGCCACGTATCAGATGAGACAAATTTGAAAATTAAAAAGCAACAGTTCCCGCCTATACAGCTTTTATCAGTTAATCTCGAAGTTCTCAGTTCGCAGTATGGCCTAAGAACTGGGGGGCTTATGTTGTGAGTATTTTCTGAGATACCTAATTGAACTGATAAAAACCCAACCGATTGACCCAACTGGGCCAGACCCGATTTTAGCTTGTCCATCAGAGGAAGCTGTCAAGTTCCGCATAAAGCCTGTGGCATGGAGTATGCTCAAGAGTCGAGAGCGGAGTGAAACCCGCGCGGAGTGAAACGCACAAGCATGAAGTTTGTTTAGAACCAGGCACAACGCGGAGTCCGCGTAACCCACTACGCGAAGTTAGGTCCGCTCAATGTCAGGCCGCGCCTGGCTATGGTAAGCTGAGGCCGTTAGTCAGTACCTCCAATCTTTCTGCACTCCAGTCCGCTCGGAGCCTCCACTTAGCCCAAAACCATGTCAGGTCATAATATAACTTGTCTTGCACGCCAAACTTGTCAGAGATTACTGTTTAGATTACAGAAAACCATACCTAACCCACGTGGGTTAGTCATATAAATCTGCCACTTGTCTATAGCATTTAATGTAATCCGGCTACATTAAATAGAAGTCAGGCGCATTAATTACTGTAATCATTCTGTTTTAACTCATTGCACATCGCTGTAGCATGTCTCCTTCTATAAATAGAGGAAGCTCTTCTCTATAACGTAAGAGGGAAACACTTAGAAAAAACACTGACTGTTATTCTGTCCATATATTAAGAGAACTAACAGTGGACATAGTCAAAGTTAGCCGAATCACTTAAATATTTTCTTGTCCAACATTCTACCCTTATCTCTTTTACTCCTGTTTTTAGCTATTGTATGCTATCTTTGAGCTTGGAAGAACTTTGTTGACTAATTTCATACGTCAACAATTTCAAACAACAAGAGTTGGTGGATTGATACCTGTGCAACAAAGCATATATATGAAGACGGAAATATATTTTTAGAATATCAAGAAATCTCCAATGAAGGAAAACTATATATGGGCAATGATTTTATAACAGATGTGATTGGCAAAGAGAAAGTGTTGTTAAAATTTACTTTTGAAAAAATACTTACATTACTGGATGTGCTACATGTCCCTGACATGAGGAAGAATTTAGTTTCTAGTTCTATCTTTAATAATAAGAGATTTAAACTTATCTTTGAATCAAACATATTTGTACTAAAGGAGAGATGTATGTAAGTAAAGGTTATTTGGTTGAAGAATTGTTTAAACTTAATGTACTTACTATTAATAATAAGAAAAATAATGATTCTATTTATTTTTGTGTTACTTTTAATTTATGACATATAAATTTGCAGACACATAAATTTTCATTTTCTTTATAGAATGGTTAATGTAGGATTGTTTCCATAATTTGCACTTGATTTTAATAAAAGAGTGAAACATGCTCTGAATCAAAATTTGTAAGACAAACTTTCAAATCAGTATTAGATAGATCAACTGAATTACTTAGTTTAATTCATACTAATCTATGTGACTTTAAATCTACACCCTCATAGGGTAGAAAGAATTATTATATTTTTTTCATTAATGATTAAGTAAATTTTGTTATGTATATTTATTACATAACAAAGATGAAGCTTTAGATGCTTTTAAACAACATAAAGCAGAAGTTGAAAATCAACTTAATAGAAAAATTAAAGTATTAACGTTGGATAGACGAAGAGAATATAATTATTCTATGTTTTCATATTTTTGTATTAATAATGGAATCATTCATCAAATGATTGCTCCTTACACTTCATAACAAAATGGAATTGCTGAAAGGAAAAACAAAACATTTAAAGATATGATAAATTTCATGTTAAACAGTTCCAACCTTTATCATAATTTATGAGGTGAAGCTTTATTTATTACAAATAAAATATTGAACAAAATTCCACATTAAAAAAACGAATAAATCTCCGTATGAAATGTGGAAATGTAGATTACTATTACACAAAATTTTGAAAGTGTGGTGTTGTCTTGCAAAGGTTCAAGTTCCTTTACTAAAAAGAATTAAATTTGAACTAAAAACTATTGATTGTGCATTCATTGGATATGCAAACAATAGTGCTTCGCATAGGTTTCTTGTTGTAAAATCTCAAATTCCAGATATACATGTGAATACAATATTAGAATCAATTGATGCTAAATTTTTTGAAGAAATATTTTCATTCAAGGAAATGTTAATTGATTATAATAAAAACAGAACTTATGATGAAGTTCAAGTAGAATCTTCTTCAATAATTCAAGAAGAAATTCTAGAACTAAAAAGAAGTAAAAGGGCAAAAATTCTAAAGAATTTTGGTTCTGATTTCGTTTCTCTCTTGATAGAAAATGAACTTTAAACTTACAAAGAAGCTATTGCTTCTCCTAAAGCTGCTTTTTGGAAAAAAACAATTAAAAATGAAGTTGATTCCATATTACAAAATCATACGTGGGAATTGGTTGATTTACCGCCTGGTAATAAACCAATTAGGTACAAATGGATTTTCAAAAAGAAATTAAAGGCAGATATAACTATTGATAACTATAAAGCTCAATTAGTAGCTAAAAGATATTGCCAAAAAAAAGGACTAGATTATTTTGATATTTATTCTCCAGTATTTTGAATTACCTCCATAAGAATGTTAATTGTTATAGCTGCAATTAGAAATTTAAAGATACATCAAATGGATGTAAAAACTATATTTTTTAATGAAAAATTAGAAGAATAAATTTATATGGAACAACCTGAGAGGTTTATAATTAAAGATCAAAAGAAAAGGGTGTGCAGACTTGTTAAATCCTTGCATGGACTTAAGCAAGCCTCGAAATAATAACATGAGAAATTTAATCATACAATGATAACAAATGGTTTCAAAATTAATGAATGTGATAAGTGTGTGTATATGAAAAGCAATAATATATCTTATGTTACAATTTACTTGTATATTAATGACATGCTGATTTTGAGATCTAATAAAGAAGTAATCAATAACACCAAACAAATGTTGAAATCTGTTGTATATATTTTCGCGACCTGGATAAATGGGCCAATAAAAGCCCAAGAGATGAAGCCAATGACTAGAAGCCCTGTGAGCTCGGTAATAAGGTCACTGTAAAGAGGTCGCTACATAAAGCGTGCTGCTTCATTCATCAGCTCATGCTTTGAGATTTTTTCTTAGCTCGTTGGGCGACATATTAGCTCGCTAAATTGTCTTTCCAGTTTGTAAGTTTGCTATGACTGATCCAGTTCATCTTCTAAAAGTCTAAAGCAGTCTAATTTGAGAAGAAGTCAATTTTCTTAGTTTGATGCAAACCAAATCTCGAGATTATTGAAATCAGTTGTTGATTCGGTAGAGATTATTTTGGAATTATAATTAATGTAAATATTTTTTTACCTTATTTGTATGTAATTCAAATTAACTCAAATTGTATTTCCTCTCATTATAAATAGATGTGTAAATTCATTGTAAAATAGATACAGAAAAATATATACTATTACTTTGTCAAGTTTGAGGGTGACAGTTGTGAACGTAGTCATTATTATGATCAAATCATGTAAAAAAACTATTGTGTGCATCTTGTTCTTCCATTCTTTTTTATTATGTTTGTTTTGTTTTCAGTGATTCGAAAGTATTGGACTTAAAGAATCGAGTTGACTAAAAAACAACGTCGACAAAATCTAAGTTTAATATGAAAGACATGGGTATAGCCAATGTCATTCTTGGAATTCAAATTAAAAGAAATAATTAAGGTTATATTCTTACACAATATCACTATGTAGAAAAGATGTTAAAAAGGTTTGGTCACTTTGACTGTAAACCTGTTACTACTTCATATGATATGAGTAATAAATTAAGGAAACATACTAGTGATGTTGTTTCACAACTTGAATATTCACAAATCATTAGGAGTTCATGTATTTAATGAATTCTACTAGACTTGATATAGCTTATTTTGTAAGTAGGATTAGTAGATATACAAGTAATCCTTAAAAAAAAAACACTGAAATGCACTTGTAAGAATATTAAAATATTTTAAGTATATTTAATCTTATGGTGTGCACTACACAAAATATCCACTAGTGTTAAGAGGATATAGTTATGTAAATTAGATTTCAGATAGTGCAAAAATAAAGTCCACTAATGGATATGTGTTTACTCTATAAGGAGCGGCAATCTCATGGAAATTCTCTAAATAAACGTGTATAGCGAGATCCATGATGGAATATGAGTTTATAGCACTTAATAAAGAGGCTGAAGAAGCAGAATGGTTGCGTAATTTTTTAAAGGATGTTCCACTGTAGCTTAAGCCTGTGATAGCTATCTGCATACATTGTGATAATACAGCTATACAAATGAGAGCTAAAAGCAATATCTACAATAGTAAATCAAAACATATTAGGTGTGGACATAATACAATTAAACAATTGCTCTCTATTGGAATTATCTCCATTGATTATGTAAAATCAAAAGAAAATTTAATGGATCCGTTGACGAAAGATCTACCAAAAGAGCAAATAAAGTATACGTCAAAGGGAATGGGTCTTAAGCCAATTGAACAATGAATAAAACCAAGCGAAAATCTAACTTAGCTAATTGGAGATCCCATGGTCTAAGTTCAATAGGAAAACTAGTTTTGTTTAATTCAAAATCGAACACACATTGACTTATTCCATTTTAAAGGTGTGTTGTTTGCAAAAGTGAATAGAGTATGGTAATTATTAATCTCTTATTAATTATAGGAATATGGTAGAATATTCTAAAGTAATGTCACGTATATAGGAGTAATGTGGGGTCGCATTTATGAGAATATGATTGAATTCTCTAAAGCTCCTATGAATTCGAAATTTGTTCAGAACCAAAATAAACACCACTGTATAAATTTGAAGTGTGTAAGATTTGAGTTGTGTGTTATATGTTGTCTAGTACTTCTGAAGTAGTGAACAGTTCAAGATGTTTAAATCAACTATATCACTTAGGAGTTCCGATGTATTTACACTAAGGGAAGTTCAAGTCTAAAATACACTTACCCTGATGCAATTTATGTCTTGTTTTCTCAGTTAGTTAATATAATCAACCTTTGACTCAAATGTGGAGTATTGTTGTAAAAGTTTATGTTGTTTGAGTAAAAGGTTAATTTAATTTAAAATTCAATTTTTAAAATTTTAATTTGTTAAAAATTGAATTTGAACTAAAAATGTGTCTTTTAATGAAAATGTGTTGTCAATTCATAAGTGTCTTTTATGTAAAGTTATGTTTGTTTAGTGGTATCTGTTCTATAGAGTTATGACTGTTCATAAACACTTATTCAATATATACAAATAAGAAATCATTTTTGTCATTTATAAAGAATTTTTTTATTTTTATGCATTTATCATAAAATTGAGAAACACACTAATTTTCTGCAGAATTCAGAATATCCAGTGTTCGATTTTTTATTTTAATAAAAGATCTTGAGAGATAGTTGCTTAAAGTCCTATAAGCACCAGAGTAGGGGACAATTACTGTTATAAGGTCATTGTAATTTGGTAAGACTCTGTTATTTCGTATTTCAATTTCATTATTTGGTACATTTTTTCTTTCCTATGTTTTAATTATTATTATTTTTGTTTTGTTTTATTTGCAATTGTTTCATTGTAGTATAAACAATTTCTATAATAAAATAATTCGATTATAGTGTTTACTTTCCTTCTCTATTTGTCATTATTCTGATTGTTGATTTGCTAACATTTTTTACCTTTTACTTTTTCTTAATTCTTTGGTTCTTTGCTTTGAGTCTTTGCTTTGGTTTCTTTGAGAACCTGTTCTTGAACTTTAAGTTTTGCTTTTGCGTCACCCCAGTGACTAGGTTCTTGAACTTTTTTTTTGCTTTGGTTTTTGATTTTTTGGTTCTTTGCTTTGGTTGCTTTGAGAACCTATTCCTGAACTTGTGATTTTTATTTTATTTTCTAGGTTTGATATTTCTTGAACTTGTTTTGTTTGTTGGTTCTTGAGCTTGGTTAGATGTTTTCCTTTGTTTTGTTGTCATAACCTATTTTGTTTTCCTTTGTTAGTTATTTTCTTCTAAACCAAATTTATTAAAATTGGTTGGTTCTTGAACTCGTTTATTTTATTTTTATTTTATTTTTCAGAATCGAACCAATCCAAACCTATCATACCATATTCAGTTCAAGCCAGTTTTAGTCTTCAAATGTCACATGTTTGGTTCTAAAGTTTGAGAACCTAAAAAAAATCGGTTCAATTTGGTTTTTGCCAAACATAGAGTTATCCAGACCTACTTATAATTTCATCTTACAAACACAAATACTATTGAAAATATAAATTCAAAAATATAATCCATAAATTAGACATGTATCATATCATATCCACATATGACCCATTTAATGATCATGTTAGGTTCATATTGACCCAAAAAATAATTATCCAATGTTTGTATTAGATCAAAAACCGTCATCCCCTCAAAGACCAAAAAACAAAGAAAGTGGTGATGTTTTCATCCCTTAAATATTGTATGTACACCCCTTTTTATATACATCCAATTAAAGGTTGTTCTAAAAGATTATTAATTATAGGGTTAATTGTTTCAATATTCTTTAAGTATCCCAAAATTGCACTAAATGGAAACTATAACATTTATTGTACTAACATACCTTAAAAAATATTGATCACCATTAAAATCGACTATTGATTAATTATTTATTATGAAAAGTCAAAGTTGCCCCTAGTATATATTATTATTTTATTTTTGAAAAAATTGTTATATATGTTTATATAATAAAAAATCATATCATAATTATAATTTAGGAGCAAAAATTTATTTATAATTATAATTATAATATGATTTTTTATAAATTTTTTATCTTATAAATAAATATATATAACAAATTTTCAAAAAAATATATAATAATTAAAAATAAAATAATAAAATATGTACTAAGGGCATTTTTGACTTTCATAATAAATGGTTAGTCAGTAGTTTTTTTTTTTTTGAGAGTAATGGTTAGTCGATAGTTAATTTTAATGGTAGTCAACATTTTTTAGGGTAAATTAGTGTAACATTGAATACAATTTTGAGATACTTGGAGAATATTAGTCCAATTAACCTTATAGTTAGTAACATTTTAAAATAACCATTAATTAAGTATATGTATATATAAAGGGTATATATATATAATATTTAAGGGGTGGAAACATTGTCATTTAAAAGAAAGAAAGAAAGAAAGAAAAAAAAAAAGGAAAAGTGCTCTTACCCAAATTACTAGCACCTAATAAAATATAACGTCATACTGTTAGATCCTTGAATTTGGATATAGACGTGTATGCCTATGTGGGGCCTAGTAGCAATTCATAGATTAGAGAGACTCGTAGGGAAGCCTCCTAACAAGTAATGTAGGGATTTAACAATTCGCATGTTGAAACATGGAGAAAGGATCTTGAAATTGTAGTACGGTTTTTGCTAATTAGTTGAAAGACTTAGAAGTATGGTTAAATATCAAAAATTGAAGTATGTTGAAGTGGTTGGCAATATGGCTGAAAAATTGAAGTCCATAAGAGCAATAAGGATTCTTTATTTTTTTTTTTTCCTAAGATTTTTATAACCTAGTATATATGAGCATAAAAAAATAATGGATGATCAAAATTGTTTCATTTTTTCTATTTTATACAACACTCAAATTTAAACTCCCCTTATAAAAAACTTAACACAGATAAAAAATTAATTGAGAATCCTTACTACCATGGAATATATAATTATGGTGTTAAGATGGGCTATCAGCAACCAAAACTCAAAGGAAGACCATGTGTCGAAGATCAAAGTACCTGAATAAAAATAGTTTAGTCTCAACAAAAGTGTCTAAGAATTTGAAAATTTTCTCAGACATGGAATAATATTTCAAAGTTGCAAAGAAACTAAAAGTGGAGCAAGCATCCATCACTAGCATATATCTTAGTAGGGATGCAAAGCTATGTTGGCATACAAAGGTTGCATACAACCGAAATGCACGTAGGCTTAGTATTGGCACATGGGAAATGCTAATATGATTTTATGCATTTGGGATTACTTCTACTTATGAAATAATCATTTATTCATAAGTTTTGAGTAATAAGATGTTTTGTAAATCTTCTATAATCTGCTTATTAGATAATATGATTATCTCATAATCAAGTTTTGAAAAGTTGGTTGGAGGTTACTTTTGAAAATTGATTATTGAAGAAGTTAATCCTTAACCTTTGAAATTTTCATAGTACACTCCCTATTTTAATAAAAAGTCAATAATGCCCTTACTCTAATTATAATTTTAAAACTGAAAATTTCAAATTTAAAATAAATTTTTAATTTTTAATTTAAATAATTTTTATTTTAATTAATTAAATTAAAATTAAAAAAGAGAACTTTGTTTTGGTTTATGTGTTCATGAAGAAATTCTTGTTTTTAAATGGGAATTCATTTATAACGTTCATTGTTCCTTATATTTCAACAACTCATTAAATTAGTTCATCTAACATGATCTTTGGCAGTTAATCGTCAGTAGAAAATCGTAAAAAATAATCAATTAGTGTTAAAAGGCGTAACTACTCCCACATTACCACTTATTGATTGACGGTAGGGACTAATTTGATGAGTTTTTAATAAATAAAAGATCATGAATATTATAAACTAATTCACATTAAAAACGGGAAGTTTCTTAAAAACATAAGAATCAAAATGAAGTTTTCGTAAATTAAAAATAGATAATAGTGGTGACCACAATGATGGCAACCATTATGCCGCCGGCAATAGAGGTTGAAGATAGAGACTTGCTTCATCGCTAAATCTCAGTCGTCGAAGCCTCCTCTAGCGATGGAAGAGATCTATCGCGAGAAGCCAAACTTGGCTTCATTTTTAGAGGACTCGATCGACTCCTCCAATGCTGGAAGAGGTTTGATCCTTCTCCAGTGTTGTCGCTGGAGGAGGATTAGACCATCTTTAACATTAGCGGAGTGTCAGAAGAGGATCAGACTTCCTCTAACGTTAGAGTAGTTTATCGTCTGTTGTATTTGTTGGAGGAGCCGATCAACTCCTCTATCAGTGGGGAGAACTCCTTCGATGACTTTAAAATTTGTAAAATAAGGCTCCAGAGTAGAGGACGTTTCCATTGGCAAAACACTAGTGGCCACCACTCTTTTTATACCTTTTTATTTTTAATTTTTATTTCAATTAATTAAAATGAAAATTTTCATTTTTCATTTTCATTTATTTTATGTAAAAATGAAAAATAGAAAAAAAAGATGAAATAGAAAAGTTGAAAGAAAAATATATTATATTTTTCTCACCATGTTCTTTTGGTACTTTAACGTAATCACTTCAATTTTACCAAATGCATTTTGCTTACTTTTTTCTGTTAGTTGATTATCAAAAAAGTTAGTTTACTAAACATCTATCTACTTATATTTTAAGTTAATTATTTTATAAGTGATTATTTAATAAGTAAAATTAATCTCAAACATAACCATTAAAATTAATTTTCCGTCAATGATCAATATATATAGCTTGTATATTATCAATCTAAGATCTCATTTGTTCAAAATTTAAATGTAATATACTATTGAAATATGTAATATACTAATATTAATTACCTTGATTAAGTCATTTTCTTTCTAAACCTATTACTTGTTAGGCAGCCCATTTTGTTGACCATCTAAATCAAAGACGAAGCAAACAGAAGAAATTAGAACTTGGTAGATTTCAATGATACTAATATAAGATTTCAATATTTCAAATATATATATATTTATTTATTTATATCAATAACTTCCACTTAGGTTGAAGGCCTAAAATGCAGTTTTGTGGACAAGACTACTTAAAGATTACATCCCAAAAAAAATTCAATGGATGGTGGAATAATGTCAAAAGTACTCTTGAAAATTAATTTTAGCTTGAAATTTAATCATAGCTCCCTGGACCTCCAATAATTCCGCCCTTACTTGACTTTCTTTCAAAAACATGTTTTAGTATTCTGGTGAATTCAAACAACCAAATTTATACAGGGTGGCTGAGTTAGAGCTATAATGGAGTAATACAGGTGTAGAGAGTAGACTAACAATGATGTTTTCTATATTTTTATTTTAGTAATTTAGTGTGAAAACATTTTAGTAATAAGACAATTGTTATAAAAATGGGCATAGTAAGAACTTATTTTAGGTGTAATATAATCCAATCTAATTCTCTCCACCAAACATGGGCTCAGTGTCTTCATAAACTTATCTGGTGTACAAAATTCCAGGGGACCTACAGATCAGCAATGGTGATTGTTTACTTCAGTCGGTATGATAGGATTTCTCCACGATCTCCATGATCTCAGCAACTAAACAACCATTACCCTTTTCAGAGTACAGTAACTTCTGCATGAGTGGGGATTCACATATTACCAGTGCAAGCAGCACAACCTTCAATCGGTCTTTGAAGGTTTCAGTGAACATCATAAAGAATGGTAACTCATTTTACACAGATGATGCTCCCAATAGGCTTACATGCATTTCTTCCCCAATTTGATTGAATATCTCATTGACCCTTTAAAAAAAAAAAAAAAAAGAAGCTATCAGAACCTCCGCAGCTATATTAACTTTGGTATTATTTACACCATCATTACCTATGAGTATCTATGTTCACTTCTGCAAGCCAAGTTGTCAGATAAACCTGCAATATAAGAAAATTAAGAAATCCTGATGTATCTTGCACATGGAACGAATGTTAATATAATGACTTTGTTTTATACACAGATAAAGAAACTTCAAGCTACTGATTGTTGCGGTTGGATTTGAGGATTTGGAGATGTGAAATTTTATTTAAATGCCTACATCCAATTGTTTAAATTACAGTTTGACTCTACACAAAGACTGTAGTTTTGTAAAGAAATGAAATAAGCCGGAGACAAAAGCTGAGAAACAAGTTTCTGTAACTGTTAGGAAACAAGAACAAAAAAGAACTAACGCTTCTCTCCATTAGTATTTCAACTTCACATGAATTGGGATAAATTCCAGTTTATGCCATGATATCTTATGAATCAAAATGATTCCTTAAGAAATTGAACATAGATGTGTCTATATCATTAAATCCATATTCTTGAATATAATAAAATGAACTTAGTACCTGCAACATCTCCTGATTTGGTTGATTGTTACATTGTCTGGTAGGCATATCAGACTTCCAATCCTTCAATCCAGGGGTAACCGGCTGACAAGTTTCGAACAAGTTGCATATTCTAAGACAATCAAATTCTCCTGGATAAAGCTCATTTGACCAGCAAGACTCATTGACTTCAGATCCTTCACAACTAATGGACAGCAACTCCATCACAAGCAATCTCTGCCCAAACCAGTCAACACAAAAAAGAATACAAGATGACACAAAAACCAAAACCTAATTTATAACACGTCCAAATGTAAAACTTTCAAACTCAAGAAATTGAAAGAGTGATTTACCTTCAAATTCAATTCTAATTTGAACATCTCAACAAGCTCCTCAGCTAATTTCTCTGAGGCCATTCAAAGATTAAAATCACTAACAATAATTATATGACTTGAGCGAAAAATATGTTACACAAAGTTACCGCCTCAGTTTTCTGATTTTGAACATTTGACAAATGGCTCCACCAACACATGAAATCAAGATATGGTGAGATGGGCAGTGCCTTTTTTCAAATTCTTAAAACATATTTAACAATTTAAGCCTCAAGAATACTTGAAATATTAAAATAACTGAAGCCTTAAAAACTCACAAACATTACATTTAAGTCTCTAAGACGTGAATATTAGGTAATACCAAACAATGTTACTGACAAAAACACAAAGACCGGTATTCCTCCACCATCACCAGTGTCATCTGTATCCTCTGACAAACTAGAAAATTGCACAAGTGGACTACT
The DNA here is from genome assembly GCA_022984855.1 of Dimocarpus longan. Classification (NCBI taxonomy): domain Eukaryota; kingdom Viridiplantae; phylum Streptophyta; class Magnoliopsida; order Sapindales; family Sapindaceae; genus Dimocarpus; species Dimocarpus longan. The sequence continues at coordinate 19,774,771 of CM041015.1, read as the reverse complement.
GCTAGGTCCTTTCAGAAAACATCTCATGGATCTGCTAGTGTTGACCATGTCATTAACCACAGACACCTGCAAAAAACCTTGTTAAAATAAAGCTGAATATAATTCTACCATGTTTGAAGACCAGATATTATCCATCTATAATATGCCCCAAAACAAATTGTAAGGGATGAATAATCACTTTTCTATTTCAATTCTAAATTACAACTTATAAATTTAGTTTCCAACCGTGACAAAATTTACAATAAGTGCTAGTAGACCTAGCAGTTTATTACGTTTCGAGTGCATAATGTTAACTCACACATTGGTAGATGGAATGCTCTCAAAAAAAAGTTCAGCGGAATGCACCCATATGAATAAAGCATCATCTGCTTGTACCTGTGTTTCTACTTTATGCTACGTTTTATATTTAAGGTATACTAACAAAATCAACATTTCCATCCCTTTTGAAAGGAGATTGTAGTTATAAGTAAGGATGATACCATAATTCCATCTTCCAAGTAACCATATTATATGTATAAAGTGAAAAATAGATAGTTAACCACTATAAACATCGGCCTCTCTTATTTCCTCTATCCTTTCTATTATTCTCAAAATGACTTAGGTAATTCTTCTGCGGAGCCAACTCGCTAGGTATCCTAAAGGAGTCCAAAGTTCACATTTATATTCCTATGCCATATTTTTCAGATATGTGGAATTAAAATGACTGACAGTATATGTTCAGAAGCATACCATATCCTTGTAAGATGATAAAAATTTGCTCCGATAATGCTCCTAAAAGAAAATTTTGTAAGTGCTTTCATACATTTGAAAGACAGTTGCAAGTGGAACTAGAAATTTGAATTTCAATGAGTTCAGATGACAGACTTAAGACCTTCCATCGTTGCTATTGCCACTTTCATCTTATAGCCTTCTGGTCAACTTTCTTAAGCACACCATAAACATAAAAGTGTTTAACTGGTCTTTAAAAAGAATAAGAGACATTTATCAATGCAAATCTATTATCATCAGACTAAATCAATTTATACAGAATGATATTTTGAAAACCATATCTGATTATGTCATTAGATTAATTGTCCTTAATATTGTCCATAATGCATGATCATAAAGACCCTTTATACTAAAGTAGTAATCAACCATCTATAATTTGTCACATTAATCCTCAAAGGCCAAAAACGACAGTATAGCAATCTACAACAAAATGTCCATTAACATTAAACATATCCAACTATTTTAGTCTAAAAGACATTGTATAAGTCTTAAACAACCTAAATGGAGAATTTCATCTCTACTTGTTATGTGCAATAATATGAAAGCATTGGCATTTGAATGCATAGAAAACTAAGATATATTAATCTCATGTCATTAAGATTACGCAAAGTAATTATTTAGAACAAGCAAAGTAGATAAAAAAAAAAAAAAAGCCTTAATTGAAAACTAATCATGCAATGCAAAGTGATTAAAATCCAAAAGAAAGTTACCAGCTGCTTAAACAATTTGAGAGAAGCCTTGTTTCGAATATCGGGCATATCACTAAGAACTCCTAGTTCCATAGATGGCATGTACCTTAATCAAAATCCAAACAATATACCTCAACTCATAGAACCAATTTGAACCACATATATGTCAACAAAAAAAAAAAATAAAAACAAATTTATCCTATAAGAAACAGTAAAAGAGAAAAGAAGGAAACCTTAGAGATAAATAGGAGTTGACAAGGGAAGTAGCATGGGACCTGGCAGTTGAAGATGCAGAGGCCCATTGCTGACGAAGGGAGGCAAGTTTGGACCACTGATTCCTCAAATTTCGTTGAGCAGCTGGTCTCCATAGCCTTAACACAGCTGGTGAAGAACCTGACATAGAGCTGAGCATTTATGTAAGTAACCGAGCATTCTTTTCTATTGTCAAAGAAAAAATAAAAACGCAAGTAATAAAGCATTTATGTAGTTTTGGAGTCAAAAGAGGCAACATTACACAGCAAAAGTCGAAATTATTCAATCCACCAACAAAAATTTAATCAATCCAGTCCAATAGAGATCTTTACACTACAACAAGGTGCCTAAAAAAATTAATCAATCCCTCAACAAAAATGAATAAAACAATGACAAACATAATTAATGGAAATTTGAAAAGGCAATAAAAACAAAAACAATCATGATTTGCAATCAAACAACAAGTCAACAACAAAACCAACAACATTAACTTTTAAAACAGCAAACACTCAACACTTAAAAAACAAAGCAACAATAATTAAGAATTTAAACTCAAAACAGCAAACTCAACAAAAACAAAATGAAAAGCAAGGAAACAACAAACAGAAAATTAAACATATCCTAAACTCAGCAGACAATGAACTTTAAAATTAGTAACAAAACCAATAACAATCCTACATTTGACTCCAAAACAACACTTAAACAAACAAAATCACAAATTTAGACAACCCGACAGCCGAAAAACATATCACAAAGTCACAACAATGAAAAGGCTACCATAACCAACATATATAACAAATTAAAATCAGACAACCCGGGTGGTGCAGAAAACATGAAAAGCAAGAAAAAAGAGAGAAGAGATACCAGTGGAGAGCAGCAAGCGGAGATGAACAAATAAACCGAGATAGAGTGGAGAAGGTCTCATTTTGTTTTTATAGTGTAGTAATGAGTTGACCGCGTCCCATGAAATCCGACCCAACCCAAAAACTAATCAGGTTGTGATATTAACCCGATCTTTTTTATTCAACCCGACCCTATCTGATCAAAATGATTGGGTCGGATTATCTGGTCGGGTTCCTAATGCTCACCCCAAGACTCTATCATATCATATCATATCCAATCTTATGCTTTAAAAATATTTGAATTCAATTCTGCACACCAAACAAGCCTTTAAGGTTATTCATTTTTTATTTTTATGAGTTCAGTTTAGGTCTTGATTTTAGTGACCAATAACTGAACAAAAACTGGTTAGTAGTACATGATCGATCCAAACATTTGAATGTTGGGTCAATTCAGTTGGATTTTTTTCCCCTTTAAATCGGCTGAAAATATTTTCTTTATTTCACATGAAATAAAGAAATATATGTGGTCGCAAACATAGATAAGTGGTAATCACATATCTCCGTTACCTAAAGGTCTCAAATTCAATTTCTCCCATGTCAAGAAATAACTAAATAAAAATGATAATAATCTTTGTTCAGTTCCCCTCCACAAGTCAAAAATAAACAAATAAAAGTGATAATACTTTTTTTGGTCAGAAATGAATTTTTATTTTCTTCCATGAGTTAATTTTTAGTAATTTCTACTAGTACTACGATTTTCAAACAGCAACAACATGGGCTTCGGCGGAGAGCTCACAAGCCCAACACAACATTGGCTAGGCCCAAATTTCACGGGCCCATACTATTGCCCGTAAACTGAAACTCGAAACCCTAACTCCTTATATTTTTGATAGTTGGAAAGGTTTTGAGGTGCTGCAGCCTCTCGCCATCTACCTCCAGCTTCACTGTATCTTCGTCTCCTTCCTTCTCAAGGTTGGTTTTTGTCATATGGGTTCCTTTCATTTTCAAGCCTGGAGATCTAATGTTAGAAGAACAATTGAAATATATATTTTGAAAATATTTTTGTTGTTATTATATTATGTGCATTGGTGTTGCTTTGATCCATTGATTATACTGTGTGAGAACGTGTATATTGATTTATTTTCAGTTACAGGGGATGATGTTGAGAACAAGTGAATTAAATTACGATGGCATTAGAACAAGGAAATTTGTGTTTAGCTATATGTATTTTTTGGGAAAAAAAAAAAGTGCTTTTGTTGGTATTGTTTTTCAGTTTGATTTCATAGTGAGTGTTGTTTCCAGCCAGATGACTGGTTGCTGCTCATGGTTATGGAATTTTCTCTAGCTGGAACATGAAGAGCCAAACATGATTTTAGTTGTTTAGAAATAAAGTATTCTATAGGCTTTTTGCTTTTTGAAGATGAGAGGATGTCATTGCTTTTCAAGATATTAAAAGTAGCTGGATTGCATTGTGAATTTTTTTTTTTTTTTTATCCTTTTTTATGAGTTCCCATAACAAGAACCGAAGCATTTTATGTGGGTCATTGGGCATTCTTTCCCTTGTCTACTATTGTAAAAAAACGGCATTCTTGTCCATTTTGCAGGAACAACTCAATATAAGAGATGGGTCGTGTTCGTACTAAGACTGTGAAGAAGTCATCCCGTCAGGTGATTGAGAGGTACTACTCTAGGATGACCTTGGATTTCCACACCAACAAGAAGATTTTGGAAGAGGTCGCGATCATTCCGTCAAAGAGGTTGCGTAACAAGATTGCTGGTTTCTCAACTCACTTGATGAAGAGGATTCAGAAAGGATCAGTCCGTGGCATCTCACTGAAGCTGCAAGAAGAAGAGCGTGAACGTCGCATGGACTTTGTTCCTGATGAGTCAGCTATTAAGGTTGATGAGATTAAGGTTGACAAGGAAACTCTGGACATGCTTGCTGCTCTTGGTATGACTGAAGTTCCTGGGCTTGTTAAGGTTGAACCCCAGACCATGCATCCTCCTCCAGCTTTCGGTAGGGGTGCAGGTGGACCAGGCAGGAGGTACTAAAGTAATTAGAGGCTTCATGAATCAGTCGAGAATGAGAAATTTATTTTTTTACTTCATTATCTCCTCTTGTGTTTGTTATGGATGATTTCATTACTAGTTTTGTTTCTGGTCTATCTAATATGGAGATTTTGTCAAAATTGAACTTATCAATGATACCATAGTTAACTAGTGCCCTTGTCATTTTTCTTTTTGATAGATGTGGCTTTCTTAATTTTGTGCTTATTAATTTCTTGATGAGTTTCTGTATATGGTTGTGCTGTTGAGTGACATTTATAATAGTATGCATCAACTTTTGATGAGTGTTTGTTTATTAGTTACTGTTAATTGGATTGAAAGAAACTGTAGGAGACTAAAGGGAAGGGCCCTTCAATGGTACAATATCAACTTGCATTCTTTTCATTTGGGATCCGTCCCTCCCTTGGGGTTGAGTTGAGCCACTCTATGTCATTCTAAGTCTGTGGTGGTTTTAAAGTTTAATTATCTCCTTATTTTCTTCCGTAATAGACTCCTAGAATGTACTACTTACTCTTTGTCTGTTTCGACAGTTCATATAGGCTTTCCAGTTTCTTGGGGATAGCTTGCTTCACCATGTGAAGTTAGGAAGCACCGATATGCAAAAATTCTAAAACATTAAAATAAATGACGCTATTAATGTTAGGATTTGGCTACTTTATCCAATTAATAACAGTATTAATCAATTATAATTCTTAGATTGTTTACTACTTTTATATCCAATTCAAAGGTTATAGTTGATAGATAATGTTACTAATTGGATAAGGTAGTTAAATCTTTGAAATCAATGGGTGATAGCGAGTTCAAGATGACTCGATATTGAACTGTTATTTATTGGGTCTTAGTAGCACCCACTAATAATTTGACTTGATAAAAACAGACCTCTCAGCCATTTTATGTAAATGAATTTGGATCGAATTAGTAAGTTGAGTGCAAATTTACCAAGTTCAACTCTAATTGTTGACAATGTCAACTAAAAATAAGAAAGTGCAATTGTTAACCCATTAGCCATCAATGTATTTTGTTGCATATTGTGCCTTATGTCAAAATACAAGGCAAGATTGTGAACCCCTTTTCCAAAGAAAGTAGCTAAAAAAGGCATATCCCCTTCTAGCTCAAGAGAGTTGTGCACCTTCCTTCTTTACTTCAATGGTGTGAAAGATGATAAAAATACTCGATCTAATTCAAACCAGGGGCGACACAGTCTATTCGAAAGTAATTTGGGGTGGGAAAAATTAAATTTGGGGCAGGTTTGGTTACTAGGTCAAGATGGGGGCAAGCTTTCGTACCTCTACTCAACTAGTAACCTGGTGTGTGTGTGTGTCTATGGTTGACAAAATTATTTGTGTTTGTAATTGTATATGTATGTATTTTGTAATTATTTGTGGTTGTTTGTAAATTGTAGTTATTTGTATACTGTTGGTCATAAAAATTATTTATGCATGTTCCTAGTATTGTTTATAGTTTGATTTCAATGAGTTTGTGATGTTTTTGTGATCGTGATTTTGGTGTGTGTTTAAAGAATTTATATTGCTTATGAATTTTATATTGATAATTATATAAATGTGATTTTATATTGGAGTTAAGATTAAATTATTTTAAGTTTAAATGTATATTTTTTATTTGTATATTTGTTTTTTTAATATTACTTATGTTATTAGTTGAAAATTAAATCTGGTTAAACGGGACGAGTTCATGGCAAGCCACCTTATTAAGTTCGGATTTGAAGCAAAAAGTAACGATCTATTTTAGGCACGAATCCGATTTGGGGCACCTCATTATATTCGATGGGTTTGATCCGGCCTGATCTAAACCAATTGCCATACCCAGTAGTGGGGGACTTAAATTTCACAAATCATGTTTCACATGTTTTGCAGATAATTTTCCTCCTCTATCATTAAAGTAATTTTCTCTCATTACAAGAGTATATATCCAAAAAATGGTGATTGATCTTAGTAGATTCTGACAAACATCTAAATCATTTAATATATTAATTTAAAAAATAAATTAATTAATTAACGTATAAAAGGTAAAATAATTCATAACGATTTTCTTTTAGAAAAGCATTAACTATTTTACGTATTTGAGTCATGCTAACTAGGGATGGTAACAAGTGTCAAACCGGAACCAAATCAACCCATCCTAAACTGGAACCCAATTCATGACAAGAAGTCCAAACCCTCCCTTACCCGAACGGGTTTTAATTTTCGTCCCAAACTTGGACATTTTTAGGGCAAAGTATTTCAAACGTGATTCACTAAAGAAAATATTTTAAATTACACTTAAATATAAATTTTAACTTTTACTTAAATATTAATATACATTTAATTTTTTATTTTAAAAAAAATGTGTTTAAGTTCAAACATACCCATAAAGTTTAACATATATTTAAATTCATATTAACTCCAATTTAATTGAATATTATAAAAAGCTAATAAATCTTAAATTTAAACATATGATATAGACACTAAAACAATTTAAAGAACATAAAATTCATTAAGCTTAATACAACAATGTAAATCTTTTAAAACAATCATTTAAAATTTCATTCAAGCATTTCAGGTATTTAAAAGAATAATTTGTTTCAAACATAAACTTATAACAATAAAATTAAATTAACAAAGTAATTATGCACAACATTTAAAAATCAATTATCATAACAGTAATAATGCTAATAGAATCAATATTAGTGTATAACAAATAAATAATAGTAATAAAATTTGTCATTGTGTCATAACGGATCAAAAGTGTTTGACCCAAACCCAACTCAGTTATAAAACTAGGTCAAAAATCCTAATCCAACCCTTATCTAAACCCCGATTTTAATGCTACAAACCTGCTTCAAACGGATCGAGACCCACTGGTTTGGGTTGATTGGGGATTTTGCCATCCCTCATGCCAACTGCCAAAACCATGCATGCTAAGGAGACATCTAAGCAAAATTACAGAACACAACTAATCATTTTCTTCTTCACATCGAAATTATTTCACACAAATACTTGTCATGGTGAGGAAGAATGGGGGACAACTAACAAGCACCACAGGGATTTGTACGTTGCAATCAGGAAAGACGAACTGCTCTCGAAAATGTATCTATTAATTCTCTCTCAATTGCTTGGATTCCACCATATGTCTGGCTGCCAAATCCAGGATAACCCAACAGCGCCAAGGAAAAGAATAGAAGAAACATCTAACTCCTTCATGCATGCTCCACTTAGCTCCGTAGAGCTCTGCTCTTGTAATAGGGCAGTAGCAATTACAGAAATGTCTAATTGTCCAAGCAACCATAATAATGTTTGGAACATAACTAGTAGCTCACTTTTTACAAGCATAAGTTCGTACAAGAAACCTCACGAGAGCAGGTGACGAAGTCCTATAATGAATAAATAAGTGGGGAAAGCGTCTTTACGTTTAGAAGTTCATTATCATGCAAAGCTCAGACAATAACCTTGAGGCACCCCAAAATTGTTGCGGCCACATAATTTCATGCAAAATTTCTAATCACCAGAATTTGATTGAACGACAGTCAGCGGAGGCTGTAATGTAAGAAAGAAAGCTACTTTAAACATAGAAAGGCCTTCACTCCTGAGACAATAGCCAAAAACTAATGCTTTGCTGGTTGTGCCAATGATACAGCTCTACAGTGTAGAGAATAATGATCTGCCAAAAGCTGCTTACTGAAACTTTACTTGCAAGGACGGTGGCAAATTTGCATTATTTTTCTCTGAAAAGAAAGCTACCAAGTTCAATCCCCCACCAGTTTTGATTTTCTCATGCGAAAGCATAGGCCCTCTGCAGACAGAGAACGTCAATAAGCTTTAATGCTTAGAATAAAATGCAAGGCACAAAATATATGCATTTGGACCGGCCAAAACATGTATTCCTGAATTCCCGTGAGCAATGTTGTCGTGGACTGTAGCAATATATTATATCGTTGCAGTCAGTCGAAAAGGCCTAGAAATTCCAAATGGCAGCTTCTCCTATGAAATAAAAGTTTCAATCCAATCTTAATACAACTTCATCTTCACTTTTCTGGGAACCAAGATCATGGAAATGAATCTTCAAGCCTTTGCTTGCAATCATTTAGGCTAGCTCCATTAAGAAATTGGAGCGCATATCAGCATATACCTATGCCACCAACTGTAATTGTACAGAACTGACAGATTAATCAAGCTCCAAAAGACATTCACCAAAAGTCGCCACAAGAACAATACCCATTTCTAAAATGGTGAAACCGTGTTACATCCCTAACAATGATTTCCCTCCCTGTGAATTTTGATGCAATCTTCATAAAAGAATGGCAATCCCCACAAATTCTGAGATTTTTCAAAATCCTGATGGGTGAACCTGAATATAAACACATGAGCCCAAAAGTAAACGCTAGCTTCTCACTGTGGTGCCTCAAAAGTTCCTGCTTTCTGTCATCTTCCAGATCATGAAGGTCATGCTCAGTCTGAGGCTCATAACCTAGGTCCTTCATATCTTCCACTAGCTTCTCTAACTTTGGGTAAATCTCAGCAATTCTAGGGTGGCTTCTCTCTCCCACCATAAATGTATGAACTTTGTCCTTAATTTCAATCCAACTCTTACCCTTCTCCTTCCTTGCTTGACTATCTTTAAGAAGTTTCCTTGCCCTTGCAGCTGCCTCCCACTTTCTGTTTGCTGCATATATGTTTGATAGCAAAACATGGTTTCCTGCATTATCAGGTTCCATCTCGAACAACTGCTTAGCCGCAATCTCAGCAAACTCAAGATTCCCATAATTCCTGCAGGAGGCCAAAAGTGAACCCCACATGGAAGCAGTAGCATCAAATGGCATCTTCACAATCAGGTCATAAGCTTCATGAATCAACCCTGCTCGACCAAGAACATCAACCATGCATGAATAGTGAAGGACATTGGGGAAAATATTGTGCTGTTTCACCATGAGATTAAAATAGGTATCCCCCTTTTTGACCATACCAAGATGACTACATGCTGACAACACAGAAATATACGTAAATTCATTCGGAAGCAAACCTGTCTGCTGCATTTTCTCATATAAAATCATTACCTCCATTGAATGTGAATGCTTGGCAAACCCAGAAATCATCACATTCCACAAGACAACATTTTTCTCTTCTATACCAGAAAACAAAGCATAAGCCTCCCCGATACTACCACACTTAGCATACATGTCGATAAGAGAGGCAACCACAAATAAGTTCGAACCCAAGCCAGTCCTAATCATAACAGCATGCAACTGTTTCCCTTCAATCAAAGCTGCCAGACCAGCACAAGCAGATATAACAGAAGAAACCGTAAACTGATTGTGCTCCAACCCCATTACCTGAGCTCTACGAAACAGCAGTAAAGCCTCCTCATAGAGCTCATTTTGCACCAAACCAGCCACCATACAACTCCAAGTAACATCATTCCTCTCCAGCATACATTCAAAAACCACACTAGCATCCTTTATCAAACTGCATTTCGCGTAAACATCAAGCAATGCCGTTCCCACAAATACATTCCAATCCATACTAGCTTTAACAGCAAAACCATGCAACTGTTTACACTCAAACACATCACCTTTGGCGGCACACGCGCAAAGAACGCTGGAAACGGTGAATTCACTAAATGGGGTGTTCCCTTCCCTTTGCATATTCACGAAAAGAGCAAGAGCCTCCTGGGCTTTCCCGTCTCTGGTATACGATCCAATCATGGTGTTCCACGAAACAACACTTCGCTGAGGCATTTCGTCGAATACGTTGCGAGCATAATCCACAAGGCCACATTTTGAATACACATTGATTAGCATGTTTGAAGTTAAACCATCGGCTTTTAGCCCAGTAAGCATAATCTTTGCATGGCAAGCTTTGCCTTGAATTGTTGCTCTCTCTCTCGCACATAACTGCAAGATAGCATGCAAATTTGACAAGGTTTTCATATAATTACATACAATACGGAGACATGCATCTATGACTACGTGAATGTGGGAATGGGGTTACGAGTTTTCTGGACAATATGAATACTTTGAAATGACAAATGAGTCTTGAAGAATTTCTTGAACAGTGTTAATATTGGCGCCCCACTTGTTTTTGTATATTCATTTGCAACCCTTGAATTATTTTATTATTTACTAATTTATCTTTTTCTATGTAAAAAATTACAACATTGATAGTACGTTCAGTTCATTCGAAAAAATCAAAATATAAATCGAAATGATTTGAAATCGAAATAATTTAGAATCCGAATTAAGTATCGGAATCAGAATAAGTTATTTACTTCAACTACAAGAATCAGAATCAAAATCGAAATCAGAATCGAAATCAGTATTATTCTCATTAAGTTATTTACTTTACTTTAGAATCGGAATAGATTAATTATAAGTTAAAAAATATCATTAATTAAAATTATAAATTAATTATAATAATATACAGTTTTTTTATTATAATATATATATTTTTTAAATATCAAATTAGAAGCTGTATATTATAATAATAATAATAATTACATATTATTTTAATAGTATACTAACTTGATGTACAAATTTTTATTATAATATGCAGTTTTTTTAATATCAAATAAAAAACTGAATAAAAAAATTACATATTATTTTATTAGTCTATTATGATAATTAAGAAATTGATAATGAAAAATCAATGGTGTGTAATTTTTTATTACAATATATATATTTTTTTAAATCAAATAAAAAAAATTTCTTTATTTTTTTTAAAAAAAAATATAATAAACTTTTCATTTTGACAAAATGAATGAGAATGAGATTCCTAAATGGGTTAGTAGAAATTGGATTTTTCATTCCACAACTCCAAATTAATATGAGATACATATTTTAATTCTCATTACAAAATAAATTTTAAGCAAGTAAACATCACTAATTAACCTCATTCTCCATTTCCATTCTTTAATCCATGAAATAAACACTCCATGGATATACTGTTCAATGTGGCAAAGTGGTAGATTACTCATTCATCTAGATAATTTTTTATGTTCCAATCTTTGTACCACATGTGGTACTCTAAAAACAAAAGCACTACGTGAATAACAAGATAAGATGAACTGGTTTTAGATTGTTGAGATAAAAATATACGGAGCTTTAAAGCCCTATTATTTCATATTTTACTTTTTTTGTTTTTAATACTCTGGTATGTATTATGTGATTGTGTATTTTTTCAACCATCTAAAATTCTAAATGGTTGAATGCAAGTTTCACTCTACATGTATAAATATATGTGGAGAGTTTTTTTTTAAAAAAAAAAATATGTGTGAGAAGTATTCTCTTCATATTGTAAAAATAAATCTCCGTCTATTATAACAGTAGAAGATAGGGAAAATTCATTTCAAAAATTTTTTAAAAAAAATAAAGAAAATAGGGAAAATTTTACTTTAATCTTTAACATTTAATGAAATATTATTTTTTTATTAATTAATATATGTTAAGTTCTCGTTATACCTAATATTTTAGAAATTTATTAAATTAATTATTACGTCAGTTAATGATTAATCAAATTTAATAGCAATAAGAATATTTTCAGTTTTTTTATTTCACTAATAAAAAATAAAATTAGATTTCCATCGTACATCAAAATTATAACGTAGATTGGAGATTTAAGTTTGCTATTTTTTTTTTTCTTTAATACTCGGGTGAACTTTTTGACCCAACCCGACAGCCCTGACTCCAGCTCGGACATTTTTGCCGGATTGGTTCGGGAAAAATATGTTGGTCGGGTTAAAATGTCCGACCCATATTCTGGTTGGATCGGGGCTGCAGGATAAGAATGGACCCGACCAGTAATATATATTAAAAAACCGAAAAGCCATAGCATCCTATTCTCATTCCCGCCGCTTCACTCTTCTGCTCTAGATTCGAGCCTCTTTTCACCCTCTTGTACGCCACTTTTCTTTTCAGCTCCGACCTCCTCTCCTCTCCAACCTTGCAGGTGTCTCTTCTCTCTTTTTTCACTTGCTTTTCATATATTATACTTTGGATATGTGTTGGTGTCTCTGATATGGGTTTTGCTGTCGTAGCGTCAGTTGTTTTGTAAACACTTTGCTGTGGTTGTTAAGATGAGTGACTTTGTAAACAGTTTGCTGTGGGTTTTGTAAACAGTTAATTCAATCTGTGGGTTTCTTGTCTCTGATATGGGTTTTGTAAACAGTTGATGGTTTCTTTCTTTTTTCTTTTTTTTTTTTAATAGATTTTTTGTTGGATAACCGATTGGTGTTGTGTTTGGATCTTAATTTCGCGTTTGGTTGATGTTCTGTGGTTTGGATTGATGTTATTTGCTAATTGGGTTTTTCTAAATTTTACATATTTTTAATGGGTGTGTGTTGGTTTTGGATTCTGCATTTTAGTTTGTTTGAATTAGTATACGAAAATGAAATATAGATCAAACAATTGGAAGAAATCAATTGGCGGTGTTCAATTTATGCTTTTGTTAGTTTTATTGATAACTGGTTGTGGAGATGACTGATTGTAAATATGTCTGTTTTCGTGCCTGTGGAGATGACTGTTTGTCTAACTTTCAGCTTGCCTTACCTTCTTGTTACTGCTACGCTTACTAGTAGCAGTGGAAATGGCTAGATATTTTGTCGAGATTTTTAACAACCCTTTTGATTTTTAAGGCTGCTGAGATTTTAAAACAAGAAAGCACTGTATTTTAATTCTGGGGTTTTCGTGTTCTCTCTGGATCTCTCTGTATTTGTTTATAATTTCAATTTTTTCTCAATAATTGATATCAAGTGTGCATAGAATTTTTTCTGTCAAAGGCTTTTATGTTTTGTCTTGGTTCAATGCTTGGATTGTTCTTTTAATGCACATGTTTTATAACCTCAGAATTCATATAAAAAGTATTTAACTTGTTTATCTTTTCCCCTTCCAAAGATCTATTTCGAAATCATCATTCAAGCCTGAGAAGAAATTATCACAACTCAGAAGAAATAATAATACTATTATTTTGTCATCATCATCATCGTCATCATTATAATTATTATCAATATGATCTAACCTTATCAACAATGGCAACGTACTGATAAGTGTCTCTCTCTGTATGCACCAAAATCTATTGGTTGTTCACTATTGTTTGTTGTGTATATCTGTGATCTCTTCTATGCAATGCTTCTTTTTCTGATTCCAGGCTATATAAGGTAATTAATAAATTTCAGAGACCGGTATAGATAAAACCTGCTTTAGATAGAGATAGGTTTTTTTTTTTTTGGTAGGTTGATTTATATATGACTGGGGCAAAGTACAATAACTCTAGGTTGATTTATATATAACTGCTTTAGATAGTGATGGATTTATGTATGGAAACATGTGTTAGTTTTATTTGTGTTCTACTTTTTATGTTGAACTTTTATTTGTTTTACATTTGTAAGAGCCAACCCGATCAGCCTAATCCAACCCAAACTGATTACTATTGGGTTGGGTTGGGTTGAAGAATTTTTTTGGTTGGGTTGGAAAATTTTCAACCCAAACCCGAAAACACGCACCTTTAATTGCATGCTTTATAGAATCTACAGAATCTTAAGAGTGGTATTTTATTTTTTCAGCAACTGGATTACTTCTTGTTTTTTTTTCTTAATTTGATTTTCTGTGCAGAGATGGGGAGGGAAAAGAGAATTCTTGTTAGTGAGGCTAGTCCAGCTATTGATCTGAAGTCAATCATTTATCAACATTTGTTGTTTTTTGATAAGTTGGTCGAGCTCATCCCAGCAAAGTTCTATCTACCCGTTGATGATAATGAGAAGTCGTGGTTTCAGGGCCTTAGCAAAGGTGAAAAAGCATTGGCCAAAAAGGACTCAAGAGAAAACATCAAGAAAGCCCGAAGAGATCGGTTAGATCCTGAGAAGTCTAACAAAACAACACTTGATTTGCTGAAGCAAAACTTAGAGAAGGAAAAATCAAATAAGGAGAGTGATGATGAAGAAATAGAGATTAAACCTATGATGTCTGATCTCAAAGGTGATAATCGATCAGTGACTTACGAAGAACTTCGGCAACGACTTCATCGCAAGATTGAAGAGCTTCGGGCAGGTCGAAATGCTGGAAGTTCTGACAAAGCAAAGAAGACTGAGAAGAGCGAAAAGAAAGGTAATCAGCAAAAGAAATTGAAGAGAGAATCTGGATTGGATGATAAAAAATCAACAACTACTAATCCATTAGATAAAGTGGAGAAGGATATAACAGAGGCTTCAAAAGAACTTGCGTTTAGTCATGTCAAAATTGGAAATGACGACAAGCATGGGAAGAAAAGGAAAAGGAAACTTTCAAAGTTGAAGGAGCTTGAAATGGCACAAAAATTGGAGGAAGTAAAGAAGGACCCTGAGAAAGGGGAGATGATTGTGAAGAAGCATTCGTGGGAAGCAGCAACCAGTAGAGCTGCTGGAATTAAGGTTCATGATGATCTGAAGTTGTTGAAACAAAGCAGACACAAGGAGAAGAAGAGGCATCAAAAGAGTGTTGAGAAGTGGAATGAGAGGATCGAAACTACACAGAAGCTGAAAGTAGATAAACAGCAGAAAAGATCAAAAAACATTGCTGACAGGATTCACCAAAAGAAGATGCGTCGGATTGAAAAACGAGAGAAGAAGCTCATGCGACCGGGGTTTGAAGGTCGCAAGGAAGGTTTTGGCAATGAAGATGGAGCTTAAAGGTGCCTTGATCAAAGTTTAGTGTTGGTCGCTTGCTCCATTATAGTCCTCTTTTACTGGAGATAGGCAGAAAAATACACCAAAAAATTTTAGTGAGATCATGTCGTCGTATCTTGGCTGCTGAATATTTTTCCAATTCAGTTAATATGCAGCAAATATTTGTTGTTTGATATTTGATTAGCCATCTTTGTGTTTCAGAAATATTGTATCAGTCATATATAAGTTGTATGATGCTGTTGCATTTGCAATTTGTAAGTTGATGGCTTCTTTCGATTCACTATAAATTTTAACAATCTTGAGAGGCCTGTGGCCGAAATTTGATGTTGAAGTGGCATTAGATTGCTATTACAGAATGGTGTATAGAAGGGAATTTATTTGCACAACAATTTCTTGTAGCAGAAAATATGATGACTCGGTACATGCTTGTGCTCCTCCTCTCTCTTAAGTGATAGAATAAGAGATTTTTCTCTCCAGAATGTATCAAAATATTGCGATTATCATGAGGTTTTGTTCTGGATACGTTTGGCATGGTTGTCAAGTGTCAACCATCTCTATATGGTATAATTTTATGCTAATGTCCTCTTCTTCCTTTTATGATGAAAAAAGGACAAGTTTGGCTATAGAAGATCATCTATTTCACCCCAGATTTTTAGCTGTCAAAAAGATCACAAACAAGCCATGTGTAGATATTGTATGGAAACTGGAGTAAAAATGGTGGTCACACAATGTTAAAGGAATAGCATCAACTTTATTCGAGTGTCACCAAGCTTGCAAATGCAATTAAAGTAATATGTCTCCATTCAATGGATAATTCTTCCCCACTTGGGTGCTTCTCTCTATTTCCATCCCACTTGTTCGCTTGCTCACTTAGCAAACGGTAATCATTTTTAATCATGTAGTTTGATCCTCATTTTGATGATTTACTTAATCTCTTAAAATATGATTTTAATTATATTTGTATATAACAGTATAGACCTTTGATCATGAAAAAGAAAAGGTTAATTAATTAATTGTGTTAGTTGAAAAATCGCTTTCCTATCCAAATGCATAATAAGCATTATTACAATTCAATTGTTAACAAATATGTATAAAGTAATCAGTACTTCCTAACTTTAAAGTTATCATAAGTTTTAAAAGTTATAACGAACCAATCAAATTCATTTATTACATTTGAATTAAATAAGAGAGATAATTTGTTTTAAGAGAGATAATGCAATAAATGAATTTGATTGGTTCATTTTAACTTCACATCTATATTAAGGATCGAGTGTTATTATACGTATTTATTAATATGTGTACAGAGTTTTTAAAGTTCCACCGCATGTATTTGTAAGTAAGTATGAAAAAAATTATATTTTAAAGTATTTGATTTTGACAAATCTTGATGAACGTTTGACCATGATTATAGTTAGATTTTTTTATTATCTTGTAATTATATATAAAAATATATATATTTTAAGTGTAAAAATAAAAAACTATGAAACAAAAATTACAAGTTATAATTCTTGTGAGCTGATCCTCCAATCGTGCCACAACATCTTATAGCTGCTAGTCCGGTTTATCCTTAAACGATGATATTCTCTGGAAAAAAAAAAATAATAAAGACTTTAGTGACATTTTTCATATTATAAATGCATCTCATATATTTTCTATATACCTAACTAATATCAGTTGCCAAAGCTTCAATGGTTCCATCTACTTCTCTTGCGTCTTTACTTTTAGGTACTGATCATTGATTAGCATATTTTCCATTATAACTGTGAAATAAGTTTATAAGGTAATCGATTTTATATAAATATCTAAATCATGTCTAACTATTAGCACTAGTTAATTATCAATTTATCATCCAATCATCAATACAACTAAAGAGCTTGAAAGTATAATAGTAAAAAATCACATATACAATCCTTCCAAAAAAAAAATTAATATATACAAAATTTTCACTTTTCATAATTTCATCTAAAATGTATCGACATATTTCACCATTATCAATTTATTATATTGTAAATGAGTGCTTTTGACATGTTTTCTAAATTTGGATGTTAAGAATTATTACTAATGTTTTTTTAAAAAAAAAAACCTTCAATTTCCACCGTCCACGCACCGCTTATGCTGCCGAGAACCACCAGCCGCATTAATTTCAATGAAATCGATGCTCCTAGTCGACTGGCTGCCCAGGCGGCCGAGTTGGGCCACCTATACAGCAAGTCGCCGTCCAGGTCCAAAATAACGTCTTTTTGAACCAAACGATGCCATTTTGGACCATATACACACACATACATATATAATGAAGCTTTGGTCTAGATTTCCGACAAAAGTTCCACTTTAGTTTACTTTCTCCTCTCTTCAAGCAAGCAAGCAAACCCTAACTCCTTTCTCTCAGTCGACTTGCTGCCATTTTCCTCGCTGCCACTCTTTGCTTCCACATTCCTCATTGATGGCTGGTAAGGGTTCTATACTTTTACTCTTTAATTTCTTTTTCCTCTTTTACTTTTTAAAATTTTTTCCTTATTTATAATTTATAATAGAAATTAGAAGATAATAATAATTATCAACATGTAATGCATCTCCGTATGGTTACAGTGCATTTCAGTTTCATTAGATTGCGTACGTTGTAGCAGTGTGTATATTAAGTGTTCGATAGAATGCATGTGAAAGGATTTACAATTGTTTTTAAACAGGTTTGACCATGGACTGGACGGGACAAGCCGCGCAGGTTCTAGGAGCCAGGTGGTCTAGGAGCCAGGTGGTCGACCGTCAGGCGCCTAATGTTCTCTGCAATATTAATTATTCCAAAAGATAAATGTTAGATTCTTTTCAAAATATCATTCGTTATGTAAATTAATAAAAAATTTAGAGGGCAGTTGATAACAAATGTATCAATAGCTCTCATTGAGATGCATGAATGTCCATTTGAATTACATTTTGATTAATAAAATAAAAACTACAGTTTTGTAATGACGTGAGTAATATGTGAGTGCTCCAACGATGACGGGTATCTATTCTCTCCAGTTCATTTAATATTTCCCAAAATTTTATCTTTACCCATATTCTATGTATCACAAACAAAAATTGCAAAGATGTCAAAAAGACACTTATGCTGCTGACTCAAAATTTATCTAATCGAACAGTGTGTGGTGACTCAAAATTTATCTAATTGAACAGTGGTGTGGTGATAGGTGAGATAGATTAGCATTGAACATAGTGATTGGTATTGTCCAAAAGTTGAATCTACTTGGAAGCGTAGAAATCTGATATTGGGAAACATACAAATTACATCTTATCGAAATGTTCCCAGCCATGCATGGATTAGAGAAGCGCCAAAAATCATCCAAAGAAATCGATATTTTTGAAGATTTATGGTACGATTTGATAAAGACCCTCACATATCGAGTTCCGACACACCCGGTCAACTTGATATGACTGACAAAAGTGGGGTTTTTGATTTTTGATTGTGTATCAAAGCATCATACTATCAGTACAAATTAACCTTGTCATTGTCATTAATTTGAAAAATAATAAAACAAAATCATATTGGACCATGAGAGAGATTTCGCGTTAATGTGTGTTCACACGTCAAATGGAACAAAACTTACGCTTCAAAAGTTGGAATTCAAATTGGGATGCATAATACTATCATTGAATATTTATAACAGAAATTAAATAATAATAAAATATTTTACGAGAAATATTTTAATAAAATAAACACATATATATATCACATTATTTGAATGTTTATTATTTAGTATCGTTATGTTACTATTTATTTATAAACTTTATGTTAAAATTTTTGTAAAAATTTATTATTCGTTTGAAAAAATTGCTTCAAAAACAACTAACATATGACATATTTTTAAATAATTATAAGATAAATATAATTCTTCTGACACAAATAGTCACGAATTAATTGAGAATTGTTAAGATTAAATATCATGCATAATCTGAAAATCTAAATTTACTAACACAAATGCTCAAGGGTTAGTGGGCATTTATGAAGTTAAATGCTATATACAATTCATAAACATATTTTTATATTTGAGATATTTATTTTTATGGTAAGGAATTAAAACTCTTCGTACGTAGTGATAGGAATATATAGTGAAATTTTAAATATTATCTTGAACATAAGAAAAATATATATATATATTAATAGTTTAAATTATGAATGAACACGTGTACAACACAATGCCATTAATTGGACATAACAGTACTATTTTGTCATTGAAACTTGACCTCCAAGACATACTTCAAAACAGACCATTAAAGTGACATGAGGCATCTTTTAAGGCCTATAAACTGAGGCAACTGGCCTCAACCATCAGTGAAGTACAATTAACGTGGGACTTTTTTTTTTTTGTTTTTTTAAACCTTTGTGACAAGTACACGACAAGTCGACAAGCTTACTCATGCTTTCAATTGTTCTTTATAGATAGTTTGATTTCTCTTCGGAACAGAAAGCAAGTCTTATCAAATGATGGCCATCTTAACTAAAAGCTGCAACAAGCCAAATATGAGATATGAATATCTATTTAGATTTTCCACCTCATTGTGCCGTTTTGGAATAATGTACTTTAGCATTTCTAATGACTTTTGTCCTGTGGACTCCACAGTCAATTATTAATTTAATCTTTATATTATAGTATAATGTATATATATATATATTTTTTTTTTTTTACTATCTTACTAATTTTTGTGTATTATTTCTTTTGTTCCCTAAAATTTTAAAAATATATCAATTGGGTTCTTCTCAGTAGCTTTTAACCATAGAAGCTATTATAAAGTAAAAGAAAAGGTCTTGGTACAGCCAACATGTCTAATTAAAGTTCAATAATCAAATAATCAATCCTTTAAAAAAATAATAATAATAAGAGAGAAAGGAAAAAGTTTATAAATTGTAATGTAAGAATTATGAAAAACCAAAAATAACTTAAAAAGGAAAAAAATTATTTTGAAAAAAAAAATATTTATGAAGAACACAAAAGGATAAAATAATTAAAAATAACTTTAAAAAATTATAACCTTAGAAATGGAAAATATTAAAACCAACTTAAAAAGAAAAATTATGTAATTAAAAATTAAAGAATAAAATATACTTCATTTAAAAAGAAAAAAAAATAGTTCTCGACCAAAGACCCATCAACTAGCAAATCGTTAAGGCTCCATTTGACATACAAGAACGGAATAGAATAGAATTGAATATATTGGATTGAATTGAATTTGAATGAAAAATCATTGTCTCATGTTTGGTAGAATTTGGAATTTGATTAAAATTATATCATATTATGTTTGGTGTAGGTTGGGATTAATTAGAATAAAATAAATTTAAATATTTTATTATACAACCTAAATAAAAATTAATTTAAAAAATCTGAAAAATGAATAAAAACTCATCTTCATGTCGTATCAAAAGAAAAACCCAGCCATCATCTATTGTAAAAAAATAAAAAATAAAAATACAAAACAACCATCATCTTAAAAAAAACAAACAGCCATCATCTTAAAAAAAACAAAAAACAAAAAACAAAAACAAAATACCTAGCCATCATCTTCATTAACCAACCCAGTCAAACTGATTAACCCAACAAAATTAATCCAACCACATCTTAACTACGATTCAAACTAGTCATCGTCTTCATCCAACATAATCAATCCAATAGTCATCATCTTTATCCATAATCAATCCAGTTAACTCAACAAAATCAATATCATCAATAAGTTGTTATGGCGGCGATGAGTTGTCATTGCTGCGGCGATGATGGCTTCTTCATCTTTCAAACGACCAGGTGGGTTGCTACTATTGTTGTGGTGATGGTTGTTGTGGCAACGACATGGAGCGAGAGTAAGAGAGATAGATAGACAAGTAAGAGGAAAAGAGAAAGAGGGGAGAGAGAGAGAGAGAGAGTTAGATTTTTTGATCCCAATCCCATGCCATGAAAACCCAGGCTTTAGCTTGGGAGTGAGCATTTGCACGATCTAAGAAAACAAAAAAGAGATTGGGATTGAGTTTTTAATTCCATCCCATTCTCTCCAAACACAGGATTTGGAAGGTTAGGAAATTTTCAATCTCAATTATTCTTGTACTCCCACATTCCAAACATTGCCTAATAGAGATTGACTTTCATTAGAGATTGACGGTTGATGTTTGTCAATTTCCATTGAAGTTCGATAATTGAAAGCCACATTCATCATTCACTATAATATATTAAAATCTAAGAAGTAAATAAAAAGTGACGTTTCACTATAACAAAGAGATTAAATTGATAATTCCTTTAATATAGGACTAAGATTTTGTATAGCCCCAATAATTTTCTTTTCATTTCTTAAAAAAAAAAAAAAACGCAAAAACTTAAAAAAAAAAAAAAAAAAAAAAGGAGGGGGGGAGGGGGGTGGCCTTGCCCGATCTTTTTCTATTTGACCATTTAACGTAATATTTGACTTGTTAAGGGGAAAACCGTAAAATTTTAGAAGTGTTGAGTCAGCTGTCAGATATAACAAATGATGGTATCGCGAATCATATCTTGACTGAATATTCGGACTCCAATATTCATTCCAATATAAATTTATTAGTGTACATAGGCAGATAACAATGGATAGGGCTTATATAATTTAAAATTTATGACTACAATTTTGTTCCTTCAATATTCTCTCTCTATGTATACGTATGTATATAAAATTCTCTAATATTCTTTAATTAAGACGTCTTTACATTTTTATTTTAAGATCATAAATTATAACTGCTAATTTTCAATGGACCTAACACTAGTGATGAGACTAGTTAAAAATATATGTTTTTTATTAATGGTACTAAAATAAAAATTTTATTACGTTCTTACCATTGAATAATTCTATACTCATTTCCGATGAATCTTGTCACAGTAGTGAGACTCATTGAAAATTATGGTTCTAATTATTGTATGAAGTAAAAATTTCATGACACCCTTACTATAATAAGACTCACTAAAAATATGTGGTTCTAATTAATAATATGAAATAAAAATTCACGACATCCTTACTATAGAATGATCACACACACATATAGATATATATATATATATATGTTCATTTTCAGTGGATCCTATCACAATAGTGAGATTCACTGAAAATATTTAGTTCTAATTAGTGGTATGAAATAAAAATTTCATAATTTTCTTACTATAGAATTATTATACATATATATATATGAGTTTGACTACTTTACGCAATTAGTAATATTATTGATAACAAAATCTCTAGTGTGTTTTATAAATTAATTTCAATAATAAGATTTTTCTAATTAAAACACAATACCAAATATTTACACTAGAAATCCGTGCAAATATAGATGGTCCACAAGTAATATAATAATGAGTAAAGCATCATTCCCATAAGAATTGTCCAAATCTAATTAAATACTAACTCGGTCAAGACAACTCCTTATCCAAACATCGAAATTGGATTTGAGTGAAGAAATTATAAACTAACAATTCAACTCAAGAAAAATCAGCAGTTGGAAATTATTTAGGCATACAATTTCATTTAACCAATCATTTGATTTATTCTCCTCTCCTAAAGATAGTTTTTATTTTGTGTTTAATCGGATAATTCTAAAGTAGTAACTAGTCTCTTTCAATGGTCAAGCACTTACCCAAATTAATTAACTTGACTATATCTCTATATAGATTAATTCATTAAGTTTAGATTATCCTCACACGATTACACAACCATATGAGTATATCTCTATCTCATATAAATTATGCTATTTTATTTTATTCTCATAATTCTATTTTATTTTAGTCTCATAATTCTTCTCTAGATAGTATTAGATTCCTAAGATCTAATCAATTAATGGATCCAAATTAATGGACTGGCATCAAGCACAAATAAAATAGAATACAAAAATAAATATCAATTATAAAATATTATTGAATCATTAAATAAATTAAAATTATGGTCAAGTTACATTATAGCCTACATAAGCATCATAATTAAAATAACCAAAACAAGAACCAACAACATATTTATATAATTAAAAATAAAATATCAAGAAAATCTCATTGAATAGGCACAATCCCCTCCTTTCCAAGGTCAGATTCGTCCCTCTAACTTGATTCCCATTACGAGACCCTCGTACTTTAATTGTTGATGATGACTCGAAAGCTCTGAAGATTGTCGTTGAAAAATCGTGGTTTGAGGGCAAAGCCCTCACCCCACACAAAGTTCTCTCTCTTTTTCTCTCTACTGCTCTATCTCCCTTGAGTCGTATTGTGTTATATGGTAGGGAAAGCACACCTATTTATAGGTGTGAATGGTAGGCTCAAAGGCTTGCACGAAGAAGAAATTTTCCAAATCAACATTTACTGCACGACAGAACTGGAAATTTACTAAAATCAGTTATCGCAACTTATGATCCTGCAATAGTCATAGCTTGTTATTACAACTTCATAACCTACAACACAAAGCTGCGACAGTCGCATATTATGGTCGCATCTTATAATCCTATGACTCAAACCCATGACTGCACTGACCTTCAGTTACTAAATTGACTATAACTTAATCTAGAGAACTCCAATTGCGAATTATCTATAGCTATAGAAACTAGACATCTGAGGCTTTAATTTGATATTATCGATCACATAACTCCAACTATATACGTCGTACAAGTTTAAACAAGTCGATCTATCTTCCAACTCAAAAACTCTAAAATTTTAATCTCGATTGTTTTAAAACTTTAACTCTTTTATCTTGTCTTTGCTTTAAAACACTTCAAATTACTTATCATAACCTTCTATGATTCACCTAAACTAAATAATATAAAAACATTAAATAACTAGCATGATTTACTCAAATATTTATCACAAAAACTAAGTAAATAAGTACAAAATAACAGTATATTTTAACGATATCAATTACTCATCAACTGTAGTCCTTAGATTGATTGTAAGAGTAGTTATATTTGATACTATCGATCAAGGTCTCTTGTCCTATCAAAATTAGATACTATATATGCAACATGTAAATTTACTTCTAGAAAACCGAGAAATAATTTGCTCCCACATAATCGATAGCATCTAGTCTCACAACATTGGGAAGAAAATCAAGAGATGTCTATCCCAAAATAAGGGAAGAAAATTTCTCATACATGATGATAAATATGCATGATTGTATTTCAACTCTTATCACATATGTAAAGGTAAAATACACTAATCATTTGAACTATAAATGAATTAATATGCATGTAACGTATTTCCAAATTCAAGGATTTTGTTGATCTTAAATTTGTTTATTTTCACAATCTTCAATTTTGGTTTAAAGTTAGATGCTTAACTATAATTTACAAACTACACATTCATTCATTTTAGTGTACTTTCCTTTCATATTAGTGATAAGGGTTTAAATTTCATTATGCCTATTTACTAGCTTGTGCAGAGAGTTTTTCCATATATTGTAGTAACTATGTCTCAATCTTATGCGAGTAGAGTTTTTAGCTGCATATATTATTAAATTTAGATTGGTCTTAATAGACTCTTGATTATTAGTATCAAATTATTTTATAATTATATTAAAAAAAAAAAAAAAAAAAAACTATGATATACATACAAATTAAGTCAATATAGGATCCATGTAATGTGAGTGTATATCTCTCTTACAATGATTTTGTTGGTGTCTTGTATTTCCGTTTTTGACACAGAAATTAGAATGCAAGAGTGGAAACCACCAATAGCAACTCCACTTGGTGGGCATCCAAATCCTGTAAGTTTTCAAGATGCTGATTGCTGGTGAAGCATCAATTTTATCCCATTGACTCAAAATAATAATAATTATAATAATTAAAAAATGAACATGAGATATTCCATTAGACCATTACTAGTAATCATACCTTATCTTTAACTCGATGCAAAATAATCAATTACGTTCCACAAAAGGAAGAAAGGACATTAGGGGGAAAAAAATCAAATGATAATGGAATATGATTTCAGAATTATTTGGTCAAACAGGTGTAATTCAGATTCCTGTGACGGATGAAAAGAACTATGGTCAAAATCGAACGGCCATTGTTCAATTGAGTTGGTAAATATTCCTTTCTCATTCAATAGAAAATAGAGAAATTTCATGTAAATTGTATTAATTTTCACAAAAAAAAAAAAAAAGAAAAAGAAAGAAAAAAGAAAAAGAAAAAGATAAACTCTATGTATGACAATGAAGTTAATGCTTTTGCCATTGGAATAAAATATAAAAGGTTGGCTTAGGAATCAATTTGTACAAATCAGTTCTTGGAAAAACAATTTTTAAAATCAATTTACATTTATTTTTTTAACAAAAGTAAATGTGAGTCGATCATAAAAGCGTTGATTTAACATAAGAATATGTCTTATATAAACTGTCTCCACCATAAATTGCAATTTACAAAAAATAAAAAAAAATCTTTAAATATGGATAAAAAAAATCTTTAAATATAGATTAATATTATTCTAAAAAATTTATTTAAATATATATTAACAATACTTTCAAAATGAACGTGTGCATATATATACAAGTAGTATTAATTATGATTAATGATTTTCTGTTGTTATTTTTTTTTTTGGTTAGATTTTTGATAATCTAATGACACGTTAGTATAAAAAATAGTCGATAGTTAAGATTGTAATTTTTTTTTTTGTATGTATAACTCAAACTTAAATTCCTCTTATAAAAACCTTAAATTCCTTTAATAAAAAGTCTAGCAAAAACAAGAAGCAAGTAAAGCAAAGAATCCTTTCTCATTAATTACTAAAAAGTAAATCAATCTGATGGTCCATAATCTTTGAATTAATGATAATAAAATCGATTCTAATTGAGAAGATAATCACTCATATATATATATATATATATATGTGTGTGTATGCATGTGTGTGTCCGTGCACATGCGCAGGGTCTATAATGCACTTGGGGATGCACTTATAATCATGGTTATTTAATTTTCAATGAGTCAAATCTAAGTGTTAGGACTTAATATATATATATTTATATATATATAAGAGTAAAAGTCAACAGGAGAGCATATACCCTTCAGCTTTAGAATTCAAATCCTATATTAAATTGTTACATTTTTAATTAAACACATTTGTACCCAATTATTAATAAGAATAACATTGTTTCAAAAAATTAGCAAATAAAAATAGATATTTTTATAAATTATATTATTATCAAGTCCATAAATTATAGAGTTTTTTAAACTCAGTAATAACTCATATAAACAGAAGTGGCCACTTAATGCGAAGGTGCTTATCTAATTCGCAGGGCCTAACAATGGAAGATCAGGAAACAGACGTCACAACCACCGCCTAAAAGACGGTCCCATTTATCTTCAAAGAAGAACAAAAGAAGTAGGTGAGAGCAAACTATAAGAGATAATTGAGATTTCATTTCAAGTTTCATTCCCTGGACCAAAAAGCAAACATAGAACCAACCAGGTGGCCCATTAGCCTTTGTCTTCATATTTATTTTGTCACATTTGGGATGATAAATAGGCACATCATTGCTTTTTGTTTTTGGTCTTCTTCTCTTTCCATATTCCGATTTTCTTTTCTTTATTCACTTTCCCATGTTATATAACGAATTTTAATACAATTCTTGAGGTGTATTTTTTTTTTTTTAGAAAAAAAAAAAAAATCTTTAGTTTTAAAATTAGGAGATGTAAAAACATACATTTTAAAACTTCTGCTTCAGTATAACTTTGACTTGTATCTGACAGCATATTTAAATGCCATCTAAATAATTTAAATTGAAACGATAAAACAATTTGATACTGCATCATACACATTTTTGTATACTCAAATGTAATCTTATATGATTAAGTAGTAGTAACTTGTACCCTTACATTTAAAGAGTCTGAAACAGAAGCCTATACTCCAATAGCCCTCAAGTCTTGACTATACAGAGTTACACTTCCACAAAATTGCGGGCTATGCTGTTCTATTTTATTCCTCTGCCTTTTTCTCCAACTTTTCTAGGTATCCATCAACAATACAAAAAGAAAAAAGAAAATATGATTGCATTATAAGCTTTTATACTTTAACACTAGGGTCCTCACTTTCTGCTGATTCCTTTAGTATTTCACCGTCCTTTTGACTGAAAGACCCATCCTCTTCAGCATCAAAGCTAGCATGAACACTGTACAAGACATATACAAGCACTGCTAAAGCCGAAAAGAATCCGAATCGGACGTAGGACGGCCCGTCAAGTGACCCCAACAAGAATATGTTCAGGAAGATCGATGTACATGGTATCCATGGCATCAGAGGCACACCCCAGAACTCCGGCTTGTGAGCTTGTGGAACAACACAGCGGAAAATTTGCAGTACTGCAATTGCAACTAGGGTGCATGCTGCGAGAACGAAGGGTTTCGCTTTGCAGGGCGGTGCAAACTTCCAAATGAGGGTGAATATGATAGAGGTGATAGAAAATAAGGATAGGAAGGATACTGTAGGCCATGGATTAGTTGTCCCCACATTGACATATCGTCTATAAATAACAGCATTCGCGACCATGTAAAATACAAAGAGTGTCCCTATTGATACGAGGTCGAGGAGTACGTTTAATTCGGTGAAAAGAGCAATCATGGCAGTGCAAATTCCTGCAAATATATACATCATAAATTAGTTAAGTGGTACAAGTAAAGCCAAGTAAGCTCATGCTGATAAATGAGTTAGTCAATACGAATCCCATTGGGTTTAGGCAGGTGGCCGAAAAGGGATTTGAACACACAACCTATTGGTTGTGAATCTAAAGTTTTTAACTTGCAACTTGGTTTATCAGGGGATTTATACATACGAACCAAACACATCCAAGTCAGACAGCCTTATCATCAGTAGAATGCATATTTTCACAAGGTCAACTTGTGAGCACAGGTCATTTTCAATCCAATCAAAGCCATTTGTCCGTGTATGGCAATGTAGATCACTCAAATACTATATCTACAGCTTTAAAGACAAACATGAAAGATGCTAATTTAGCAGAGAAGGTGCTTAAATCAGCAACCAGAATTAGTCCACTATGCTTTCCCATGTGCTCTTCTTTAAATTCATGCAATGCACATCTCACACTTTCTTGAAATCACATGCCTGACCTAGTGCCAAAAAAAGCTCACCTATTATGCTTTGCAATATAGGTTGTAGTCCTTCCTTTCCTTTTTACCAGTCAAAAATTTATTCCCAATGTATATTATTTCACATATAAATTAACATGAAAAAGGTTCCATTACTCTGTTTATTTAAAAATCTCCAGCACAAGATGTTCATTATTTAAGAGTTCAGAAACAATCCACTAATATATCCCATAAAATCTCTTTTCAAGGAGGTAAAACTAAAAAAAAATGAAAAATTTCAGGGCTGCAGGCATGGTATGATTAAAAGCTATTCCTTTCCTGATAAATTAATTTCTGTTTCCCGATTCTTTTTACCCCACTGAAGTTAATTCCTTTAAATTTTATTTCTAACTATTAAACGTGTCATACATGTTAAAAAGATTTAATTATGTTATTTTTTACTAGGTTAAAATAAAAAAGAAAGATATTTGACTATCTTACTCATAGAATAACAACGACAGACATTTTTCATTAAATCACTGTTATAATATACCCCAAGGGTTGTTATCATCCGACTAGTAATTAACTAAATCCAAATAAAACAAAGATATTTATGAAATTAATATAAAAATACAATATCGAATATGGTTATTTCCAGTTTTCCACGACTGACGACCCCATGTCTCTTTTGTTCTAAGACATCCATCTAAAACTCTCTCCTCCAGTTGCTCTGGCTGTCTCTTTCCATGTAATTTATGAAAATCTGACTCTTTATCTCAATAAAACAAAACAAAATCATGAAAACCCAGTTTGCAGACTTTATTGCACACATAAATCGCGTGAGCCTCCACCAGCAATAATATAACCCGGAAAAAAAAAAAAAACACATACCAAGAAAAGCGGAAGCGTTGACAGGGGTAGATGTCTTGGGGTGGACCCTAGCGAACCAAGCAGGGACGACGCTGGACCGCCCGATGACGCACATGTACCGAGCTTGTCCCAACATGGCCACCAACAGCGACGTCAGAATCCCGAAACTTGCCCCCACTCCTATCACGTTCGGTACCCACTTCCAATCGTCTGATTCTCGAAACGCTGCTGAAAATGGCGCCTCCGTATCGATCTGTGTAGTACCAGTACCACCACCAAAAGATATCCATTATCATAAATTTTATTTTAAAAAAAAAGTTAAAGCACATTAATTCAATCTAACGATACCAAACCTACACACCACCCTTGCTCGCACGCCTTTATTCTATTAATACTCAATATTTAACTTTGAGTCTCGTTTGGTAGGACTAGACATCTCTCCATTATAGAAATAATCATCTGGACCCAATTATCAGCTAGATATTTTAGACAGTCATTTGTATTAAAAAATAAATAAACCTAAAAAAATACCATATCATAAGGTAGTAACATTGACATGGAAGCAGCCATCAAACAGTAGAGAATTGTTACAAGGATAACGGAACCAGACACCCCGATAGGAATATCCTTAACCGGATTACGGACTTCCTCAGCCATGGTGGAGACAGCATCGTAACCTATGTAACTCATGTAAACCATAGCAGCTCCGTTGAAAACACCCGAAACTCCATATGGGAAGAACCCAGATGGGTTTTCAGGGTTGGCGGGTTTGGTGAAGTTGCTGACATCTCCTCTCCAAAACCCCATTATTATCACAAACGATATGAACAGTATGTGCAGCAACGTCAGAATTATATTCACCAAAGAACTCTCTCTTGTACTGCAAACGAACATGGATACATTAATGAGACACGAAAAGAGTTTAATTGAAAAACATGTTTTATAGTTTATATAATCAGAAGAGAGACCTGTAACAGATGATAAGAGTGATGAGTAAAACGACAGTGGCGGCTACTAAGTCGATCTGGTTGAAGCCGTTGGGGAGTAGTGGGATGGTGAATCGCCATTTGGAGGTGGAGACGCCGATGGCGGTTGCGAAGTAGGCGGTGAGGCCTCTTGAAACGGCGGCATTCGACATGACGTACTCCATGACGAGATTGGCGCCGGTCAAGAAGGCTGCGAACTCGCCGAACGTGACACGGAGGTAGCTGAAGGCGCCACCGGCAACTGGCATGGCGACGGCGAACTCGGTGTAGCAGAAGGCTGAGAGAAGGGCGCAGAGGCCAGCAATGGCGTAGGAGAGGATGACGGCGGGGCCGGCATTGCGGCGGCTGGCTTTACCGGTGGTGACGAAGACGCCGGCGCCGACCATGCCGCCGAGACCGAGGCCTACGAGGTCGTACCAGGTGAGCGTCCTGCGGAGTTGAGAGCCGGACTTGGCCCGGACCCGACTCATTTCGTCATGGGAAGTGGAGACTGAGAAGGCACGTCTGGCGAGGCGGGAGGGGGTGTGGGCGAGGGCCCGCAAGTATGAGGGCAAAGTGGAGAAAGAAGAAGCACTACCACTCTCCTCCATTTTTAATGTGGAAAATGAAGGTTGCAGTTCGGTATTTGAAGACGAGAATAGAAGAGTCTAGTTCATAAAGGCAAGGCAATTTGTTGGTGTGAGTCGCTCTGACAATGGACGGTGAATGTGAATAAAAGACGTTTCCTTTTTTTATTAAATAAAAAATAATAATAATAAACGTTTTGGATTATAACTCATGATTATTATATTTACATAGAGATTGTGTCAATCTGCGCTGCTCAGGTCTGAGTCTGTCCTGCTTGCTTTTGACTTGTAAATTCTGTATTTTACCTGCAGAAGACGCTACCCAACCCCCTCTTTTTTTTTTTTTTTTTGAAGTGAGGGCACCGCCAAATTCGCCACCTAAGATAATTTAATTGTAATTACCATGATATTAATACGTCATCTTAAATTTATATGATAAGATGATTACATATATTTGACACCGAAACTTGCGTTCATATGCCAATTAGACCTTCAATGTCCATTTCTCTTGATGATCTATTTTTCTTCAATTTTTCTGTTACGATTCAACTTATAAAACAAATTAACCTTCATTAAGATAACTCAAAAGTTATCTTCGAGAACGTTCCCTGATATTTAAGTTAATTTTTTTATCTTTGAATTAGTTTAAGAATGATGGATTAGCTCTTAAAAGTATATCCTTTCTTAACAAAATGGTTAACCAACTTTTATAAAGAAGCAATTTGTTAACAAAACATTGAATTAGTTTTTATAAGAAAACAAAACTTACTTTCCAAATGTGGCAATATATATAAAAGTATTCACTATTTACCACACACATTGTTCTTAAGGTGACAATTATATGATAATATTTTACATTTGTCACTAATCTACTTAAGGAATAATTTTCCCAAAAATTAACATTCTCTATCTTCAAAGATTTGTTTAATCAATTATATAATTTAATATATTATCTAATACCTTCTTTGTCCAAAGTTTGTGACATTTGTCACGCATCTCTTGTTCTTATTGCATTAATAGGTTTTCTTCTCATTTTATATATAAAGAGAGAACTTCTATGGTCAGCACTTTTAACTTTAAAAAATTAGGACGAGCCATTATATTTAAATTAAATAAAAAAATATAATAGATAAATTTGATTAGTTCGTCCTAACCTTTTAGAATTAGAAAACACTGACCATAAAAGTATATATATATTCATTCACTATAAATAATGTTGACATGCAGTTATATTAAAAATATATATTTTATTTTGTCAAAATTTATAGAAATTCACAAAAAAAAATCACAATAGAATCATTCTATGTTTACTTCATGGATTAGAAAATTGGAATGAGAAATGAGATTGATTGATGATATTTATTTGTTTAAAATTAATTCAGTAATAAAAATGAAAATGTAGTTCTCAGATCAATTTGAAGTTGTGAAATAGAAATCTCATTCCATCTATCTCATTTGAGAATCTTATTTTCATTCTCAAATTCAAAATAAAAAGTCTTTTATACTCTTCTTTAAAATAATAATAATAATAATTTTCGATAAACATGTTTGAAAAATGTTACATGTTGATGATAGTTATTACTACTACTATCATGGTTGCTAGGCTACTACATTTATGAAAGCAAAGCAAAGCAAATTTAGATAAGATTGTATATAAAAAAAAATCACGACTTGATATACAATATAGATATAAATATGTTCTTTAAAAAAAAATATAAATAGACAATATGCTTACAATAATATTATTAATAAATTTCTTTTTTTTTTCTATTATAATTAGTTACATGACAAAAATATGATAATACATTTAAATACTATTTCGCATATTGTAATTAATCCATAAT
The DNA here is from genome assembly GCA_022984855.1 of Dimocarpus longan. Lineage (NCBI taxonomy): Eukaryota > Viridiplantae > Streptophyta > Magnoliopsida > Sapindales > Sapindaceae > Dimocarpus > Dimocarpus longan. Next base: position 19,742,195 of record CM041015.1, on the reverse strand, counting down.
TTTTATCGAGGATATTTTCTTATTCCGATTTCAAAGTAAAGTAAACAATCAAATGAAAATATTGTTCATTTTGATTCCGATTTTTACAGTAGAAGTAAACAACTTATTCTAATTCTAATACATCATTCCGATTCCAAATCATTCTAATTTCAAATCATTCTAATTTTCGTTTCGATTCCTCTTAATGAAGTAAATGTACCATCAATGTTTTTTCTTGTTGGTAAAATTCTAATCTTACATTAATAAAATTGTGGATTTAAGTTATGCCTTTAATTATTTTTTTTTCTGTTTAACTTTTAATGCATCACTTAAAAAAAAAAAAAAAATCCACTTTAGTGCATCATTATTTTAAAACTTGCTTTTCATTACAACTTTTATAAGGATAATCAATTTTGTTACCATTCTATCAAAAGTTCTTGAACAGGTGAAGTGATTTTTAGATGTTCATAATCAATTCTTGCATTTCGTAGTTAAGTTGTCTTTACTATTTAGGGATACAATGCGAAATATCACAACAAAAACTCATTTTTTAAAAGATCATTTATCTTTTTAATTTATTTAAAAATCATTTATATGAATCAAGAATTAACACTTCTATCTTTGGCTGCTACAGAGTTGGTTGGCACCAGCAGTCACCCATGCCTCATCGTGTGGCATGGGTTCGAGACCCCCCACCACATCCAGAAAAAATCATTCATTTATATAATAATAATAATAGTTTTTTTACGTTTAAATATGAGTTACTCTTTCACCATCGTGTGGGTCTCTTCCCACCTCTGTATAGGTAGATCCTTCTTATTAAGAGCAATTTTTGGAACCACGTAATAGTGTTTCTATCCTAATTAGTTCATTATCTTTTGGGTCGATCTCAATTCTCAAAAAAAAAAAAAAAAAAAAAAAGACAACTTGTACCATCCTAGTTCTCGAAAAAAAAAGAATTAACACTCCGGTAATTTTTTTTTTTTTTTTTGAAATAACAGTCTCATAGTACTCGTAAAAGAAATAAATAAATAAAAATAAAAATAAAACTCATGATAATTAATGTTCTCACCATATTTAGGTAAAAAATAATACTCATTTAATTTTCTAATATCTTGTATTAACGATCTCATGTGTCAAAATCGTAAATTTTTAAATATTATAATTATTTTTTTATTAATTTAAAATTTAAAATTTAATGATAATTAACTAATGATATTCTATTGTAAATAATATTTAAAAATGTAGTAATATTCTGCTTCCAGGTTTGGTTTTAATTTACTTGGTGTGTAAAATGAGAAATGCAATGGTAGTCGAGCCAAGTGCTTGAATACGGCACATGAAATTACTTGAACAACAGACTCTGCCAGTAGGAGACTTTTTGGCTTTCCCTCCCATCAATGCAAAGCGCATGAACACACGCACAACAATAAACTCCATTGATGTTTCAACAGAGTATTGAAGAAATATAGACGCGTTTTTAATTAAAATTTATAATAAATAACGTAAAATATTAACTTGTGTTTTAATTTATATGTTATTTTTTTATAAAAAAGTAAAAAAATCGTATTTATTTCTCAACACAAAAAATATATATTCTTTTATATACAAATTATTTGTTAATATTTTTTTAAAAAATATAAATTATTTATTTAAATTTCGAATTTAATCATATGTTCTTAAAATCTACGGATAATCCTTAAAAACCGCTTATAGTTTGCTCAAATCTCTATTTTGTCATCTCTAGTTTGAAATTTACATTGAGTTATGCAAACGGGGTTGCTTCAGCGGATTTTCAACCTATTTCTCTTCTCCTTTTTTCTCTTTCTCTCATTCTCTTGCTCTCCTCTCTTTCTTCACTTATTTATCATTTTTTTTGGGTGAATAATGGTGATGATGGGTTGAAGATGAAATGGTGGATGGTTGATATGTTGATGATGGTGATGATGAGAGAACAAGAGAGATGACGGTTGATGGATTTGGTTGTAGGTGATAATGGTTGCCAGGTTTATCAAGCAAATTCTGGGTTTGATTGTAAAACCCATACCAAATTCTAGTTGATTTTGTTTGATTTTAGTTTTGATATTGTTTGGGTTCATACCAAATTAGTGGGTGGAGAGATGGCAGAAATGGAGGTGAAGATGAGTGGTTAGAGAGAGGTTTGAGAGATGGTGGTGGAGTGGAAACCTAGATCCAGTCGTTGGAAACCCAGATTTCCAACAACTAAAAACCTAGTCGATGATGGTTGCCAAGTTAAAGAGTTTGGTGGTTACGGGTGAAAATTGGTGATGATGGCTGCCAAGTTGAGATGTGTGGTTGCCAGGTTGTGAAGAGTTTGGTTTCGGGTTTGATTGATTTTGTGTTTGATGATGTTTGATTGAAGGAGAAGATGATTGATTTTCAATTTCAAGATGATGGTTTTATATCTTTAATTTAAAGATCTGATTTTTTTTTTTCAATAATTATTATTTTTATTTTTAAATTAATCTTCTTTTAATATTTTTTTTAAGATCTGGGTTTTAAACCCATATCTTAAAATTAAAGATTCCCAAATCTTCAACTTCAACATTTAGATCTTCAATTGGATTTTTTTTTTTTTAATTTTTCGTTTTTTTCAACAAATTTTTATATTTTAATGCTATTTATTTTATTTTTATAGTTTAATATTATTTATTTTATTTTTTATATTTTATATTTAATTTAATTTTTTGTATTTTTTATTTTTAATATTGTAATATTATTTAAATTAAGGATAAATTTGATATTTGAATTTTTTTTTTTTATATTTCGTTAAAAAAAATCGATGGTAGGGGGAATTTTAGGTAAAAATTAAATTTGAGTGAGAAAATGGAGAGTTAAACAAACGATAGGCAGTTTTTTTTTTTTTTTTTTTTAAAGAATTATCCCCATAATATATGATGGCAAAATCACTATGAACTTTATTTCGAATTTACTTATAATTATATTGTTTCCAGGCAACTACGCCTGCTCATTTACTCGTTGCCGACCAGGCAAACACACGAATCTATCGCATGAGCATGACATGACTACCCAAACAGATTTAGCAGCTAAACATACATATCTCATGGGAATAAAATACTAAAAACTTGTTAGATATTTACCATGAAAGTGTGATCCTTGGATATTTTTTTTTTTTTTTAACAAATATATGGATTCTTTAAGCCTTTGAAATATACAGTTAGATGTCAAAAAAGATGTCGTAGGGATTAACTTATGGTAGCCAAGTATTTAGAGGATTTCCAATTCTACTATACATTTTTGAGTTTTTATTTGTGAAGACACATTAACAATTTTTTTTTTTTTTTTTTTAAATATGGATTCATTTTGATCAAAAAATAAAAATAAAAATAGATATTCTCTTCTAAAATTATCTAAAATAAAATATTTCTTAAATTATCTAAAACAAAATATGTATATAAGTTTTGACCAATCAACATTAAAATATGTGTCTTTATCAATCACACACTTTGAATTTTAAAATTTATAACTTAATTATGATTGACCTAAAATGTCCAAATGGGTTTAAGGGTCTAAATTCTTGACGATTTAGCTTATAAAAGAATGATTAACCACTTGAGCAAGTCTAAGCACACATTAGTTACATGCAAAATCAAAATCCTAATGTAAAATGTTTTTCCATTTAATTACACATTTGATAATATTCACCGCATCTTTAGCCCTCCATGCATTTCACTTTGATTTTTTCAAAGGTCAAAGCCTTGTATGGTATTTTGTTCATCTCCATAAAGATCGAAACTTTACTAAAACACAATCATATCTAACTTCACTAGAACTTCATCGTGTTTGTTATCATCAAAATCAAGCATCAAAACCTTATGGCTAACATATATAATGCATCTCTTGAATTGCCTTAAAATCCGTTTACGTACAACCTCTTGATTTTTCTACGTTTCTTCCACAACCTGGGCAAACCAATGACACCCTTAGTCCATTATCATGATGACATCCACATGAAGCATCACATCAATCGAAGTCAAGTGTAAAGTTATTGCTAAGACAACTATGTAGCTCTACTCGGTGAGCAATTGCCTTTGCAAACTCAAAGTCACGGCCATATTAATCTGTTGTGACAACCATAACATCACCTATTCATGTGTTAACCTAACGTTTCATGCACTCTCGCATGAAGTACGTTGCAATCGATTTCCGCTTTGTTTTCGATCAAGTTATCAAATGACAGTTAAGGGTGTCTCATGTCCATATGTTCACAAGCTGGTTGTCTATTTTATAAAACCTCTTCCTTGGCGGGCGGTAACTCCATGTTTGTTGATTCAAGATTAGCCTCAGTGATCAATATTGCGAGGGCATAATAAATTCTGGAATAAAATAAATATATATATTCATCATGAAAGTAATTAAGAGTACGGGACAATGTTATTTACCTATTTCAGGTTTGATTTAAGTGTGAGCAAATAATTCGAGGAAGTTTTGATATATTATTCGACTGTCTTTTGTATGTGTGTGTGTGTGTATATATATATATATATATATATTTGAGGAGATCTAGAGTCACATTTTAGAGGAAAGATTATATATATATTTTTTTAAATCAGACCAATCCAAATGTAATTAATCTATAAAAAAAATATCTTCTAAAATTTATCAAATCCTACTAAGCAATTTTTTTTTTAATAAGATTCTATTGTGGATAAAAGAAATAAACTTAATTTGTACAAAATATATAAAAAAGCACCTTAATGAGAGTTTAATACAGTGATTTCAATAAATAAAATAAAATAAATTATGAATTTTGTCTAGATGAGATTGGTACGTCTAATAGTATGACTCTTATATTTATACCATTGAAATTTGTTAAATTTTCATAATTGTTAATCCTCTTTTTTACGTGAATAAATTTCCATAAACTTTTTTATAAGATAAGATTGGTCTTGTGGTTATATACTTGCATAATTGAAATTTGTTAAATTTTAATAATTGTTACTTTTTCATTCTGTCATTGTTATGAGATTATTATTAGATAAGATTGGTCCTATGGTATTACACTTATACCATTGAATTTTGTTAATTTCCATAATTGCTATTTTTTATATACATTTGAGAAATTTATTATGAATAGTCTTACAAGCCAATGACTCGTACTTACATAATTGACATTACGATTAAGAGAAACTCCTACAACAGTAAAATAATTATAATAATTTAAATAAAATAAAATTATGAGATCTTAGAGATTTAGTTAAAATCGTGTACTTGCAAACTCAACCATCCATGGGAAAAAAAAAATCCACAGTAGGATAAATTTTTTAACTGAAAGTAAGTATTTTTATTGCTCATTCCATGTCAAATGAGTAAAACAATAATAAAGGATACTTTATGTGGCTATTTATCCCAGACTTTAACGTCAAATGATGAAAATCAAAATCGGAATCACAGGGGACTCCACAATCCAAAACCAGTTTACACAATTAGTTTGGATTTGCACAAGCTTGAAGACCCTCATAAAAATAAAATAAAATAAAATAAAATTGATGGTGCGTTTCATATCAAACAAACTGATCGATCTACAGCAAGAGAAGCATGAAAGTATGTATATGACAGATGTTCATTGTCCAGTAACAGACTTGGACTATATAACTTATTTGAAGTGACACCACAAACCATTAAAGCCAATTTTCTCAATAATGAAAACCGAAAATAATGCCGTTTACTATGGGAACGTAATGAAAGGCACGTGGCAGAGAGACAACCGACCGGTAACGAAAATGAAAGTGAAACGGAAGAGGAAATTAAGGAGGTTTGTCTCGTGAAGTAAAGGATCAAGAAGAAACCGTAACACACGCGCTAAAAGTGATTTTTGTAGATAAGCATGGGGAGAGTTGATTGCGCGTCAACATCCAAGTGAAACAGCCGCATACCATCTCATGATTCTCGTACGTTTCCATCGTCGAGTCTCAATCCATCTTTTCTGTTTACGTGGTCTGGTCTGGTCTTTGGGTTGTTGACACTTGGCATCATACAGAGGTGTCAACACCCTTGTCAAGTTAGCCTTTTAGTCCATTTATAATGTTCAGACCAAATTTAACACTATTTTTATGTCTGCATCAAATTTTAAAGGGTACCTTGGAATAATATTTTATATATAATTTTTTAATTAATATTTATTTATTTATTTGATGTAAAAATTTATTTTTAAATAAGTACTCATAATATATTAAAAATTATTAAATAATCACAAAATTTATTTATTTTTTTTACAATAAATTATTCTCATTATATTTTCAACTAATTTTTTAGTCACTTAATATTTTTCAACTCATTTTTATTCAACGTATTATTTATTCACCTGATTTTTTTTATTCACGTACTATCCTAATATGATATAAAAATCTAACAATATATGATCTTCACCGTTAGATAAAAAGTGATTATGAAGAAAATAGAAATAACCTTTCAAATTTTTAAATGATTGTTTAGAAGTATTTATATCAAATATATTATTTTTAATTTATGTTGTTGTTGTTGTTATTTTTTTCTTATTTTTTTTATCATGTATTTTTAATTTAAAATAATATCAATATTATTGTTATTTAAAATATTATTGAGTTTTTGTATTAAAAATATTACTAATTCTATCAAGTAATTATTAAAATAATAAATTTTTATATATATTAATAATTTAATTCATTTTTTATTAATATATAACTTATAATATATATTAAAATTTTAAAAATTTATTAAAATATATTCAATATTATACTCATTTGAAATATCTTAATGAAATATTTTTAACGTATAACTTTTTTGTACTTATTTAATTTCTATTTATAATTATTAATCAAATTATATAAATATATTAAATATGATAAAGGATATAAATGGAATAAAAATTGTTATAGTTATTATAAGAGAGGTATTATTGAAATTTTAAAAAGAAAAAGCAGTGCACATGGGTGGCTTCCAAATTTGGTGTTGGCTATAGTTTGACACCAAAAACTATAACATAAACACCAAATTGTATCTCAATTTTTGTGTATTTACGCTATTTTTATTTGACATTTGATTGCTATTTATCACCAAATTTGGTGATACGTTGGAGACGATCTTAGCTCTCTATTTAAGGTTAATAATTTAAAATTATCTAAAAATAATTTAAAAAATAAATATTTTAACTTTTCTATCAATTATATATCATTTGATAATATTTAAAAATTTTTAATCCAAATTTATCTTCTCTAAATAACAAAATTTTAAATTTATTTTAATTTTATGTACTCAAATTTTCTTTTCGTTTCTTTTTTCTTTTTTAGATATTTACAAAAAATATATTTAAAAGAAAAAATCTAAATACATCTCATCTCAATTTATTTTAGAATTAAATTAATATATATTATAATTTATAATTTAAACATTCATTTTCTAGTTATTTTCTTAAATATATAAATATAGTTAATATTGTTATATTTTTTTAATTATATTTTAATTATAAATAAAATATTATTAGTATGTACATAAAAATATTTTTGAATTTATTAAATTATTTATTTTAAGATTTTTTATTAAATTAATTAAAATTATATTAGAATAAATATTTAAAATGATATAAATATTAAATTATTATTTTTTAGATAATTTTAATTTTAAAAAATAAATAAATTTATAATATATTTAAAAATAAAAAAAATATTATTTAGATTTTAGATTTTAATTATTATTTAATTTTTATTTTTAAATAATATCGTTTTACTATTAATTTTAAGAAGGAAATAAAAAAAAAAAAAACCTTTTTACTTTTCATTCAATCACTGCTTCTGCTATTGACGTACACGGTACATCTAGCTCTCAGGTTTCCTAGATAAAGCGTAAGTAATGTAGATTGACATAAAATAGGCACTACACGATTTCAAATGGAAGTTGATTGCTCTCTCAGATTGGACAAAATAACATGAATTATTGCTTCCATAATTAAGTTCACAGTTGCTCAGAAGGGTAGTGGCCTATTACCCACTACACATCTGCTCGGCCTTTTAGCCTTTCTCATAAAAAGTACAACGGGTTTGAGTACTAGGTTTGTCAATGGTGAATAATTTACATAAAATCCTCTTACAGTAATAGCTAATTATATATAGATCCCTCTAGTTGAAAGATTAGATTTTTCCATTGGAGGTGAGATCTCTCTCCTTGCTAGTAAAGGGAGTAGAGTCTAATAATTGGTTTGATCCGGATTATTATCGGTGTGAGACCCTCTCTCCATACTAATAAAAAAAATAAAATCTAATAATTGATACGTTTCGAACTGTTTCTTAGAGTCAATAACTAAAAAATTCGATACTTATAATTATATTTGTAACATCATCAAAAAAAAAAAAAAAAAAAGTTCATAGTCTTGTTTATTTTGAGATATTAGAGCTACTAACTTGAACCTAAAATATAATTATGTTAAATGAATATCTTTTACCATTAAATCATGTTAAATCATAATTATCAACCCCCCCTCTCTTTTTTGTTATTTATGGTTGACCCCAATAGTTAGTAGCGATGGCAATGAGTTAGATCAGAGATTGAATCATTTCGCTCCAAACCTGATCCAGGGTTTTTGGTGGGGTGCCCAAAACCCGAATCTGAGTGGGTCGGTTTGCTCGAACCCCAACTCATTTGACTTGATTTAATTTTAAATAAATCACATAATTATTATTAATAAACAAATATACAAATAAAAATAATAATTTAAACTTACAATAATTCAATCTTAACTCCATTATAGCATCACTTCTAAATAATTATCAATATAAAATTAATAGATAACATAAATTCTTTAAACACAAATACTAAAGCAATTAGTACATAAAAAAGTTTCATTACGAATATCAAAATACTTACTACATAGATGAGAAAGTTTCATTATACACACTAAAATTCATAACTGGAATTCTTATCAATAGCATTGCTAATCTTTTCATAATACCTTGAATTCTCCATCAGTTATATTAGAGATGGTAATAGGTTAGATCGGGCACCAGTCACTACTTTCCACCCCTAACAAATCGATGCCCTATCAATTTGGGTTGGTTCAGATATTTTTGTCATTCCTCGTTGTTAAATTTGTGAGTATTTATTTCAAAGGTAACTGCAAGTGCTACATAGGGACTAGTGGGACCATTGGCATTGCCCCCTATAGTTTTAAGTATTTTTAAGGTTGACTCGATCACCACCAAAAAAAAATTCTACCAACGCCCATTTTTTAATAAATATTATTTTTATTATAGTACCCTCATATTTAGTTACTTAAAAGGATATAATTATCCAATAAATTAAAAAAATAAAATTATTTTCACACCCAAAACCTAGACTTTATCATAAACCCTAATATTCTATTTAAGTCAAGTCAATTTTACTGTCATTATGATTGTTAGATATATTAGGATTGAAACTCTAATTAAAATGAAATTATAAAGAAACAATAAGTTATCTATTAGAATTAGAACTCAAATTAGAATGGAATTGCAGAGAAAAGACTACAATCATTCTTTTTTTTCACTTGAATTCTTACCATTTTTCTTTCTGTGAGTGTTGAACTCGATCATGGCAGGCACAAGCAAATTAAAAAAGCTTATAATTCCTAAAGCCTTTTTTTTTTTTTAAGTTTTTTACCTGATAATTCAATTAAAGTGATTTTATATAATAGTTTCTAATATATTCAATATGCTTCTTATTTTTCACTCCTAATCAATCCTATAGTTCCTAATCAATTTCTAAACAATAAAGAGTTGTGTGTGTTTGATGCTTTTTAGAATGAATTTAGGGTTAACATTAATAAAATAGGTTTACATAGAAAAAATTTAGTTAAATCATCAATATATTTAAGGCTAATTTTGATATTTTAAAGGGTGTAGAATGTATAATATTAATTTTCAAATATTTGATATGGATGTGACAGTTATCCTCACTCACTCATGCACATACGATGAAATAAAGTTTTGATACAATCACACACACACATACGCATGAGTGCATGTGTGTATAATCACACACACATACACATGAGTGCATGCACATATATGTGTGCATGTGTGTATGTGTATGTACATGTCTATATGCACACATGTGCGGGCACGTGCGTCCGTATATGTGTGTGTGCATACATACACCTGCATATGTATATGTGTGTATATATGTACATGTTTATAAGTGTATATGTGCACGCACAGATACATGTATGTATGCTTGTGCATGCGCATGTGTACATGTGTGTATATGCTTGTGACATTAGTGTGAGCATACGTGTATGTGCATTTGAAACATATTAAAAAGTAAGGGCAATCACTGTAGAATTATGGTGTATTAACTTGAAAATAATTGGAATGAATTGAAATCATAATAATTTGGAATAAGATTGATCTGAAATCGGATTGACATATCGATATTAGAATAAGTTTTTTACTTCAATTACAAGAATTATAATTAGAATAAATAATATTTCTTTTAAGATGTTAACTTTAACTTGAAATTGAAATGAGAATGGATTGTTTGCAAGTTATCATCAAGAAATATATATATTTTTTTATTACAATGATATTATGCTTATTAAATTATTTTGTAATAATCATAATAATAATTTAATATTATATACTATACCATTGATAAATATTGTTGAGACCTCAACCTAATTCTTCGCTCAATTGTCCTCATAGAGTTTTGGCCTATGGGTAGGTAGCATTTTAACGTTCGAATCCAAAACCTTAAGTATCTCTTGGGTATATGGGATCATGTTCCAAATAGGTTTCAAGTTTGGTGCTAGTTATTCCAACCTCGATTCAACCCTTTGCCATCCCTAATCTGCATTGGATTTCTTTCTAGTGGAATGAGATTGACACTGGATCTCCTCCCTCGACTTTATTTTCTTTTTATATTTTTTTTTTCAAACCAAAAGAAAGAGAAATTTTATTAGGGTTTAGAAATAAATGAAAGAAAAATAGAATGACCAGGAATTTGGATTCTCTCATCACCTAAACTTTTTCCTTTTAAAATATGTGACCGGTTATTTGAAAAAGTAAAAGTGGAAAGAGATCCTAACCATTTATTAATTTTAGTTCTTATATGTCATACATTATGCAATCAAGAAAAGTTCAGGTGAAGATTAGGCTAGGAGAGGCTTCAAGTGCAAGGAATAGATAGGAAAGTGACTAGAAGGAAATAATTTAAGGGAAGAAAGAAGTGTGGGTAGCATGGAAGAGAGGGAGGAGAGAAAGAGTTGTGAGATGATGAGAAGTTAATTATTCTTTTATTTACATTTTAAATTTTAAATTTTATTTTTATTTTGGTAAATAATAGTTATTGTCATAAGATTATAGTTGAGAGTAAAATTGACTTATCATCTTTTAACTTTCTTTGGGGGTAAATTAGCTCCCCGAAATCAAATTGAACCCCAAACTATCAATTGGAAATCAACCCAATGAATAAAGCCCAAAAATTAAATCTTAAAGATGAGCCTAAAGGGAAACTAAGACTCAAGCTTAGTTGTCTAAAAAAGTTTACATGAAAAGATGAGAATACCATTATCTAGTGGCGAGAAAGCAAACCGAAAGGGAACCCAACTTAGAAATTCAAAATGAGACCTTTTGTGCCTACAAGCCCCTTACCCCATTAGAAGGAAAAGAATATTAAACCTAGTGACAGGCGTAGGACTAACAAGCAACCAGATGCTATAGGCACCAAATTGTAGGAGAAATGGAAAGGCCAATAGCTAGCCACATAACCCTATGACAAGAAGGGTGAACGAGAATTTACCACGTGTCTCCTAAACTTGATTCTGTTGGACAAAAAGTGGGAAATAATAAAAGAGTGAAAGCAATAATGTGAAGGAGAGTCAAACGACAAGAAACAGATATGAAAGTAAAGAGACACAAAAGGGAAGTTAACCATCAGTAAAAGAAGGAAGAAGAAATCCTTGAAAGTGAGAAGACATATACATGGACATCTATTATTTAAAGGAAAATAAGTTACTCTCTCTAACATGAGAACATATTAGTGCACAAAGGATCTCTTTGTGGAGAGACTTTCACAAATATTAGTTGTTGTTCTTGGGTCTCATTCAAAATAGTAAATTAGGTTCCTTCCTTTTTTTTTTTACCCTTTAACCACATCGGAAAGGGGGCTCCTTACGTAAAACCCACTAACTTAAATATCAGAGGGTTTTCACTTTAGACCCATGACCTCTTCTTATCTATTGATAGGTAGCTAAAAGGGGACGCGGACCATCCAAGAGTAAATATCACCTTATCCAAGGAGATCCTAACGTCGAAGGGGATAGTTACCTCAAATTCTCAACCCCCAAAATTGTATTCATTCTTCAATTCGATGTGTTAGTTGCTAGTGTGCCCAATCAACAAAAGTTAACAGCAAGGGGAAAATTGGCATATTTGAGAATGACTGAAGGGTAAAATGACATTTATTAAATGGTCATAATTTTTTCTATTAATTCTTTTAATACAAATTACACTGTTTTAATATTCGAACTTATTTATGCAAGGTAGATTTCTCAAATTGTTTTAATAGATTTGATCAACTTCCAAATATATACCTTTTGATTTCAAAATTAAATAAAATTTATCATATTATCAGCAAAACAATAACTTTAGCCAATGAACCCCACTAGGAATTCTTATAACTACTGTCAAAAATAAATTATTTTTCAATATCGATCAAATCTCATAAGGGTTACTAGATTCTCATTTATCCTTCCTGTACACTCATGTCATACTTTGTGGGTCTTCTACGAGGAAATCAAAAGAGAGCATTTATATAAAATTAAAATTCATTACTTTAAAGAAATAGGATTCTTGATGGCAGGAATAATGCAGGACAGCTTTTGGATAGATGGTAAAGGCGAATCAAAATGACTTATCATCCATCTATCGATTGTCCGATCAATCAAGTACAGCTTTTGCCCACCAACTCAGTAAAACGACAGAAGCACTGAGCTGTCACTTTCAAATGTTTTTATAATTTTATGACATCGTGTCTCACGTGATCTCCATAGCATTAACACAGTTGACATACATGTATCTTTTTTTTGTAACGTAAATTTTCTAACATTATCTTTAAAAAAATGGACGAATTGTTACCATACAAACAATATGATTAGGTTAGAAGTAATGGGTTCATTGATCCTTTAGGGTCATAAGACGAGTTTAATAATCGGGTCGCCTAAAAGATGGTCGCCTGGTCAAACTACAGAAAAAAATGGGGTGGGGTTTAAAGAACAAGAAATTTGGTCATACTTGAGTACTAATCTAATGGAAGGTAAGGTCAAAGTTCAAACACCATGTTTGATAATCAAAATTTTTAATTATATTTTAATGAATAGTTCAATAATTCTTACATTCAGGAAGTTATACTACTTTCTTCATAAGTTAGTATCTTTCTGTAGGCTTCAAAATGTTCAAACACAACTTTACAAGAAATTCTTTTCTAATGCCAAAGTGGTTACGGTGCTAATTTCTTGTATGCAAGTGAAAGATAATGATGGATCTTGCAATATTCAATGGATCTATTCCTTTGCACACTCTCAAATCGAAAGGGTAAAATAATGATCTTATATTTAAGTGGAAGAAATATAATTGTTTTAATAGAAACAATGTTGAATCTTTCATTTTATTTGATAAAATAAATATATTTTTTATTTTAGTTTATATTTTCAAACTTGGAGAAATATAGTTTAACTTAAATAAAAAAAGAAAAAGAAAAAAATGGGTTTCACTCCCCCATGGAGACACGCTCCCCGAGACAAGCGGATTAATTAAAAGAATAAATTACATAATACTTTCTTAAATTACGTTCAAAGACAATCAAATAAATATTTACCCTTTTATTATATTAAACTCACACGCTGCTAGTCAATTTTTAGCAAGTCAAACTTATTTGACTCAAAGATAATATTGTCTTTTAACTTTTTTAAATTTTCTTTTAAAATTCAAAATTATAAATTATAAAAGAGAATTAGAAAAAATATATATATATTTTAAAGAAAGATCTCCACCATCCATCATTATGATGGATGATGAAGACTAATTTAAAAATAAAAATTAAAAAAAAAAAGTTGCGAAAAAAATCTAAAAGAACTAAAAGAGATTGAAGATTTGGATTCAAAACCCAAATTTTTTAGTTTCAAAAATTTGTTGCAAAAAAAAATAAAAATAAAAATAATAAATAAAAATAAAATTGAAGATCTCAAATTAGATCTTCAAGTTGAAGATCTAGAATTCAAATTTTCAAGCTGAAGATTTGGATTTAAAACTCATATCTTCATTGTTACATAGTGTTGAGAAACCTGCAAAACAAAACCATTTTCACATCAAACGACTATCATGGTGTCTCCATCAAAACCCTCTTGGACCTTGAATTCAAACTAGATTCTCTTTGCACTACAAAAATAATCTAAAATATTTTTTTAGATTGACAGAGATCTCAGTTGTTGAACCTAGATGCCATCACCGGTGTTGAACCTAGATGCCATCACCCATGATGCTCTCAATCTCTCTCTATCTCTCTCTCAATGTTGGCTTCGAATTCTCTCTCAATGTTGGCTTCGAATGAATGCGATTTGGATTCGTTCGACTTCAAATGACCCAGATCAGCCGTGGTTCGTTCAAAGTTTGTTTAGGGATGAAAGTGAATATCTTCATTTGGGTGATCTTCAACAAGATGAAGATCTTTTTCTTCTTTTTCATTTTTATTCATCTTCATCTAGTTGAAGATGAAGATCATCTTCTTGTTTTTTATTATTATTTTTTTTTTCACTTTAATTTCCATTTTTCAAGACTTTTTTTTTTTTTTTTTAAATACTGTTAGTGGTGGATGGAGATCCATGTTAGATCTCCACCATCAGATGGGATAAAACTTACCAACTGAAAATGATGATAACAGAACCATTAATTACTAACAGGCAATTGCTCAATTAAAATTTTAAAAATCATATACTCAAAAAATAGAAAGATAGAGATTAGAATAAAAAAGTACACTTATGGGTCATAATCTCTAAAATATGAAATCATATTGACAAACCATTAGGTGGTACCGAGGCTTAAAAACATTATGAAACACGTAGTCAGATCCTACATTACCGGCACTGTTGTCCATATACAAAACCAGAAATGTATCTTTCATTTTGTACATCAATAGAGAAAAGCAGAGAGTTATTGACAATCAATTCCGCTTTAACCCCATCAACACGTAAATCCTCCACAAGCAATAAGCCAAAGAATGATGATCGCGGCAATAATCCCTCCTCCGACCATCATCTTCATTTGGAGACTCTGGAGCCACATCTTCCGCCGAAGCTGCCTGCCTTGTCTTTGGAAGCTATCAGCCTAAAATTATGAAAGGAATCAGCACAAGCATGTCATGTCAGTCTCAAGTTATGTCTTGCAACATGCGAGACCAATGACAAAAAAATAAGCACCTGAAACTGCAGGTTTTCTGTTTTGTCTACTAATAGTTCAATCCTCTCCCCACGATCCAAAACCTGCTCAGAAGAGAACAGAAATTATTGCTTGGTTAAAGCTTACCAACTGAAACTTTCATATTCACTTGCTCATTTAAAGAAGAGAAAATGATGTAATATAAAGTAAACTGCTTCTAGATGACATCCTTTCAAATTGATGATACAAAATGTACGAAGTCTCATGATGCCCTGCAAATTGGCACCATATACTTCCATTATATATTGCTCCACTCAGACATGAGAAGAAACCCAATGGCACGTATATCAAATCTTGCGGCCCGACAGCAAGAGAGAGGGGGACCTTCTAAAGACTACAACTTTTCCATGAAGACCTTATCATAGCAGGAGACAGATGGCTTCCTAAGAAATCCTCACCGAAAACGCTAGTACAAAATGAAGTTACTGGGGAAGGAAATTAGGTCTCCGTCTGCTTGACTTCTTTGTCATGCCTAGACCAGCAAAAGTGATTGCTGAGAACTAAAGTGCAATATGACGGTCTATTACTTTCTACACAAGTGCTTTTAAATTTTGAAAAGTTACTTTTTTGGTCCATCTCACGAACTACTGAGCAAACTAAAGAAGAAATTGACAAACTTAAGAACTTGAGGAAAGATTGATTTTGAAGAGGGTTTAGAGAAGTATGCTAAGATGCTTTTGGCTGTATTAGGAAGGATAAAGAAGAGGTTGAAAGTTGTAACATTGTAGGCAAAAAAGAGGACGAGAGAGTATAGAGAATAATACCTTGTCATAACAGGGTCCTTAGACCAACTCCAGTGTGTAACACCAAATTTGACACCATTTTGGTGTTAACACCAAATTTTTTGACACCAAATTTTTTTACACTCCAACGTACATAACACCAAATTGGTGTAAAAGGTATATTCACAGAATATTCCATACATAATTCCTTAATCAATATTAATTAATTTATTTAGTATAGAATTTTATTCTCAAATAATTATTCATAATATATTACAAAATTATTAAATACTTATATATATATTTTTTAATTTTTTACAAAATATTATTTTCATTATATTTTCACCTAATTTTTTAATCACTTAATATTTTTTAATTCATTTTTATCCAACTAATTGTTTATCCACCTAATTGTTTATCTACCTCATTTTTATCTCTTTCACATTCTATCATAGGTATGACACAAAAATAGTTATGTTGTTGTTGTTGTTGTTATTTATATATTTTTTTAATCATGTATTTTTAATTTTAGGTAATGGTAATGTCAATGTTATTACTTTTTATTACATTATTAAGTTTTTGTATTAAAAATATTATCAATTCTATCAAGTAATTATTAAAATAATAAATTTTTATATACAAAAATAATTTAAAATGATATTATCTTAATATATTATTTATAATATATATTAAAAACTTAAAAATATATTAAAATATATTCAATATTATACTCATTTTAAAGATCTCAATGAAATATTTGCAATGGTATAAATTTTTATAATAATATAATTTTTATTTTTAATTATTAATCAAATTATATAAATAAACAAAAAGAAATAAAGGACATAAATGGAAGAAATATTGTTGTAATAAATGTTGGAAGGGTATTGTTGGGATTTTGAATAAAACAAAAGTTCACGTGGGTCATAAAAAGCATTTGGTGTTTGCTACAGTGTCGCACCAAATTTGGTGCGCTACTGTAGCACAAACACCAAATATTACATGGAAAATCGCGCCAGTGCACCATTTTGGTGCTACACTGGAGCCAATTTTAGCACCAAAATGGTGTTAAACACCATTTTGGTGCTACGTTGGAGTGGGCCTTAGGCATGACTCCGTACCAAACACTATACACTAGTTTCATGTTTGTCTGGTGCTACTTTATGCTCTATTAAACAAGAAATATATTGAAGAAACTATAGACAAGCACAATATTTTCAAGCCCCAAAATATTTCAAGCACATGTCAAAATTAACTCTATATAAGCTATAATTATTAAATCCAAGCACAAACAAATCAAAATCAGGGCTATAAATATAATAGAACAAGTACTCATCATCAAACAGTTTCCAAAAAAAGAAAAAAAACAAAAGTACTCATGATCAAACATCAAAGGTAATTTGACCTAAAGCCAACTAATGCATCATAAGTGGCCAAGATTCGAAAGTAAGTGAGGCAGCGACCCAAAATGGCTTAAAATAAAAGAGAGTACGAAATTTTATAAATTGAAAATTAATTGTCCAAAAGTAAATCTATAACAACAATAACAAACCAAAAACAAGATAAAAACCAATAAAACAAAAGATAATCTAAAAATTGAATAGAGGGTTGTTTGTGTATAATGGCTGGAAATGGTGATCCATTGGGTCATCTCCCTCATCATCATCAGTAAAATCATCCTTGTCCTCACTAGGGATGTCATCCCACCCCGATTCATCGTCCAGTGACTAAACGCCCTTTCCTTTCCCTATAAAGTAATATAATTCATACTTTATCACAAAAAGTACATTGGGTGCACTTGTACCCCTTTTTTCCCTCTATTTCAACCTCAACCCCATACTTCTAAGCCAAATTCTTTTCTACTACCCATCACACCCACAATCGTACCACACCTATTCTAGAGAGGCTAATAGATGTTTTTACAGGGAGAGTGGACAGTTTAGAGAGAGATACAGGACTGCCTGGAGAGAGAAATTGACTTTTGGAGAGAGAAAGAGGCTGCCTAGAGAGAAACGGAATTTTTTGGTGAAATTAATTGATTTATGGTGTTGTATGGTGATTTAGGCTGTTGTGTTGAGAGAAAATAAGAAAACTAGCGTGAGAACTTGACTTTTAAGAGAGAGAGTCAGAGTTTTTAGTGAGAGAAAATCTGATTTTTAGAGGGGCTGCTAGTTTTAAGAAAGAGAAAATTCGGTTGATTTTTAGTGAGAGAAAGTTTTAGAAGGTTAGGTCGGCTGATTTGGGCGTGTTGCGGTTTTTTACTTTATTTATTTATTTTAAATTCTACAGGCCCAAGCCGCCTCAAGGTCAATTCAGCCGATTCGACCCAACTTGGGCCTGAAGCAGCTGCCTTGCACGTCAACGTGGCCTACATTTGGTTATAGGCGCCTCAGACTGCATTTTAAAACAATGTAAGTAGCTAAAACTTTTCTTTTTTCTCTTTTTTTTTTTTTGCGGTGGGGTGGTGGGCCGCGTGGGGGTGAGTGGGGTGGGTGGGTTAAGAAACAAGATGTGAAAAAACATATACAAAAACAAAGTGAACCAGAGGTCCACAGAAAGAAAACCCAACCTGCTGGGATGACAAAAAGACCCAGCACAAAAACACAACTCCCCAACCTACTGAATTACAGCTCACCAACTATGAACAATAAGAGATAGAGCGGTGTTCTTGAAATTATTGGAGATAGAAGGCTGTAGAGAGCCCAAAAACCTAGCTTTCTTCCACAGTTCATCTATTCCTTCCCTCTAAATCCTCAAAAATTCTCCTCTCTCTCTTTCCAAATCACTCAGAAGACAAGCATCTTGAACTACTTTTCTCAGTCTATATTGATAGGAAGGGTGTGTGGGTTGGGGAGTGGCAGGGTTGGCAAATGAGCTTGGAGACAACTTTACTCAAAAATCGAGCTAGGTTAAGACTTGAACAAGTTAACTAACTAGAGTTTAACCAAGACTATTTACTAGCCTGTCTTAACCAAAGCCTAGAACTATTTAACCAGCCACAGATCTAGAACAGAAGAAGAATCATAATACCTGAAGCAGGACAGAATCGGATTTGCATTTTTGTGATTTGTGGGGTATTTAAGGGCTGTGAACCATATTTTAGGAACAGGTAAATGAAGAGGCAATATATGAACATTTATATACATCACACCTAAATCCCTTCAATAGAATAGAACTTCTAGGACTCTAATAACGTGTAAATGAAGAGAAACTATATGAACAGGTAACTGAAGAGAAAATAGAACTTCTCCAACTATAATTGACTTAATTTTAGCTCACAGAAAGGCTTGAATATAATATAGGGTTTTAATATAATTTGACTATTATTAAGTTAGGTTATTTAGTTGCATTTTTGGGTTATCCTTCTTTTGAGTCTTTGGACTATGTAGTAGTTTTCTTTGTGACTATTCAGTGTTGTTATTCCAACATTTTACAGTGAAAATTTGAAGATCAGGTGTTTTTTGACTTTTATTTCCAGCTGTCCATAAATGTAGGCCATTGCATTAAGTGTTAGAAAAGACTCAATTCTTGAATATGAAATGAATTAAAATCAACAATTTCCAATTATTTTTCCTAGTTCCAGTTTTAGTTTTCATTTTGATTTGGGTTGGTGTTACACCAATTGATTGACCTAATAACACCCACTTCCTAAATTTTTTATTTAAATTTCATCTGTTTCATATATCAAAATACTTATATAAAAAGACATGTAATTCCATAATTTTATCCTTCTATAATAAACAGAATTCTAATAGAAATGCAATACCAATGTATAATTAACCATAAAGACTTTTTCTTTACTTTAAGCATTAATCTAAAATATATTGGCAGACATCTTTGTGAAATTATATGTGTAAGTACAATAAAATGGTACTTTTGGAAATAAAGTAAGGCAATTTAAGAAAAAAAAAAAATTATCTTTATTTTCTAAAAGTACTATGGTTCTTAAAACTAAGAATTCTTAGACAATGGAACGGTGTCAATAGCACCACACTTTAATTTATATTCATCTAAGTTTTTCAATATCATAAGGGTTGTATATACAGACAGATTGGAGAAAAAAAAAAAAAAAGAAGAAGAAGAAAACCTAATATTTAGATGAATAATTAAATCCTACTTCCTAAAGAGCCAAATTAACAATACAAAATAACCACAAACAGAAGTACTAAATTATATTATACTCTTATTTTAAATCACTTTGACTTCTAATCGTAATATTATATATTATGGACTGTTTGGTTTAACTTAAGGGTACATTTTCGTCTTTACATTTTTAAAACTTCTAGAGACTCGTAGCAGCTCAAGCAAATAATCCCAAAAATACCCCCATGCCTCAAAACAGTGGTTTTGAGCTTTTGATCCTTGTTTGAACATGCTAAACTAAGGCTCAACAAACAAGGTTTCATTGTTACATGGAAACACTTCCACCCTACTCCATCCCCTATTATGTTCCCTCGAATAGGATCTCATCACAGGCCAATTCACGGGGAAATCTTCTTGAATCCCTTTGTTCGCATTCTTGATTTCGTTGAAGAATCTATTTTGAAAGATAAACTAGGTGTTTGTTCTTTAAAGACCACTCAAAACTCTCCTTAACCTTTTTATTACAAAATGTGAATGAATGTTTTTATTTCATGACTCTCTCTCTTATAGCAAGAGAATGACTTCAACAAGGATACGAAATATATGTTGCCTATTTAGGAAATCCTGAATTAAAACAACTACCAAAACAAGACTCAAATAAAATAAGGAAATAAAATATTAAAAATAAATGAAACTAAAGACCAATCAAGACTCCAAAAATAAAGGAAAATAATTGAAAAGATTTATGCATTCCAAGGAAAATAATTGAAAAGATTTATGCATTCCTTTTCCTATACTGCTTGCCTATAAAGGCATCCCTGACATACCCCAAATTCCTCCCTCCCTCCTCCTCAACACCCACAATAACGAGACAAAAAAATAAAAAAAGCAATTCTGTCAGATGCAATGCTGTCAGATGCAATGCTGTCATCAATGCCAATTCCTCATGGTATCCAACCCTCCCAACTTTGAAGGTGCAAAAGTTTCCATAATACCACCAATAAGAATAACGCCACAGTTTTTCAGGAGAATGACAAAAACGTGACCAAAGCCCTAGAAAAACATCATATTTTCAGTGTCGTAGCACATACCAGTTTCCCAAGCAGATAGCTGCTCTCATAGGAAAATTTCATAGCAATAAGCTTCAACTGCCTTAAGATTTACAGAAGACATAAAAGAAACGATGCTACAGCCCAAACGACTTAACTCAATATGGACCATATTTCCAGATCAAAAACCGAAGGTATATACTTGTATAATTATATTATTGGAAGTCAAAGCATAACTCCAAGAACTTTAATTTAACTCAAAAGTCATCCAAAAAGTCTTAAAAATTTTTATTTCAGAAGTTTTAGAAATGAAGTTGAGTCTGCCAAAGTCTTAAAGTACTCTTATTTTAATAGTCATAGATGTTTCCATTCCCTGAGATATTTTAAAGTTCCTAGGAGTTTGTTTAGGCTGTGTGACAAACCTATATACAAATTTGTATGCTGCTCTTTTTGAGTATCCAAAAACTTTAATTTAACTCAAAAGTCATCCAAAAAGTCTTAAGAGTTTGTATTTCAAAAGTCTTAGAAATGAAGTTGAGTCTGCCAAAACTCAAAGTATACTCTCATTTCAATAGTCATAGATGCTTCCGTTCACTGAGATTTTTTAAGGTTTCCTAGGAGTTTGATTAGGCAGTGTGACAACCCTATACACAAACCTGTATGCTGTTCTTTTTAAGTAAGAATGAATTAAAAAATTTCAGCATTTCTTTAAATTTCTGTCATCATATTTTACTCAAGTAATGCCTTTGGTTTACATCAGCAATTCTTAACTAATAATTGTGTGATCATAATCAACCAAAGGTGCGGTAACAAGGAAGATCTAGATGTCATTCCTACGTCCTTACATTTAACTTCTTTTTTCCACTTAATCCTGAGCAGCTTTTTACAGCTATAATACAACAAAGAAAACACTATCAATTCATCTATTTTGACTTCAAAATATGATCAAACCCTTATTCTAAGATGAAGTTCCTACACTGGACCTTAAGCCCTCAAAATAAAAGCAAAGCACCACAAATATTACTAACATAAAAACAATAATAAAGCCCTCCATTTTGGTCCTACACCAACCCAGAGCACATGCTCCACAGAATTTAACCAAGGGATCACAACCATAGTTTCTTCACTAAGGGCGATCATCCTCTGACTTTTCGAATGTTATTACCAACATCTGATCCAGAGCTGTTCACAGTTGTCTATGAATTTTTATGATGTTTTGCCATTACAGCACCCAAACTTTCACTTCTCATGAGAAGACAATTTTGGTTTCTTTGTTTTTTTTTTTCCCTCTAAGGAGAGAAGATAAGCATCTACCTTAGAAAAGTGATTCATGTCAAAGGAAATATGCAGCCTAGCCTCAAAACAAGCCATCATTTCGAAAACACTAAAAGATGCCTTTTGGTCCATCCTACCACCATTGCAATCTAACACCTCCATTCTCAAAATAATATAAAATCTACACATTTCCAGCAGCACTTTCTACAAAATAACCAAGAAGGGAGCTAAGATTTAAACAATCAAAACAACGCATAACAACCGAACCAATATACTGCCTAGTAATGCAAACAACACTACCTACTTTTCTGCTTTCAACCAAACATACGCACTACATAAACATTTCCAAGACCTATACTACTCTTCCAGAAAGAAACAGATACCTTCTCAATGTTGTCCATCATAATCCCCTTGACCTCAGTTATCTGAGCCTTCAATTTGGCTAGCTTGCTAATCTCTTCCGGGTGGTTCATACAATACTGCATATGCTCCTTAAGCCTCGGCCTACAAATGATCAACACGAAATTATTCACAAAACAAGATTGTTTGTGCTAGAGAACACCATAATAAAACCAAACACCAACCCAAATTCTCTGTCAAGATTGTATGCAATGCTAAATCGATCTTCAAACAAATCGTCATCATCATCGTCTTCATCAGCAAGTGGGTGTGCATCCTCATCCTTTATACTAGCAGCGTAGCGCTGTTTGAAATCATCCTTCACTCGTTCAAGAAACACGAAAGGCACACTCCTCCCAACAGATTCATCAGCGACAACAAGAAAGACTGCATGGAATACAATAGAATAGCAGCATATTTAAGAGGAAATTTTGAAGGCAAACTGATTGATACAAGGGAAGTGAATAGTACCGAATCCGCTATCGAGGAGGAAATTGAAAGTGTGAGAATCGCAAGAATAGGTGTACTTGGAGCTATTAGAAGGCAGCCTCTGCAAACACTGAACAGCTATGGTGCTGAAATTGCCTGAATAGGAAGTGTGCTCGGCTAGAACCACAGTTCCTTTGGCAACAAAGCTATATATCAACCCTTTCTGATTCATATCTCTCTTCTCTATTATTAATCAATCCCCAAAACTTGAAGGTTGAATGAAAGAACAAACGGCTATCTGAAAATTGACTAGGATGAATCAATCAAGGTTGATCTGACCTCACCAAAGAGAATTGCCAATCTGGAGGGGACGATATAGTTGAGTTGCTTGCTGTTTAAGAGTTGCCGAATACCAAGTCAGTCTGCAGAAGCGTGATCCACCACTTATATCTATCTTTTGAGGGACATTTGCACTCGAGTCCTTAGCATTTGATGTAATTGAATCCATATGATTTGGTTTTTTTTTTTTTTTTTTAATATGACAATACAAACACAAATTACAATTGTCTTGGAACTCTTGATATGAGACTCTAAGGAATAGCGCGAGACTCTGCTCCCTAATAGGAAGAGATGACAACCCACTAAATAGAAAAACTATCCACACACATAGATAAGACTTATTGTTTCTAATGCTCCAACCATGGCCATCAGCTGAAGACAAACAAAGTCATGCGAAAAGGCATTATTACGTCGTTTCTCTTAAGAGCATGAAATTTTTTTCCTTAATTGCGCGAATATTAACTAGATTAAGCTACAATCTCTAAATTATTAACTAAGATTTAAAACAAGATCAAGACTAACTATAAATATAATAGCGTCAAATGACACGAACCTTTTATGTGAAAACCTAGTAAAAAAAATCACAGTTCACTCTTGACCAAGTTATAAAATCATTCCTTTTAGATTATACCACTTAATTCATCTTTAGACATTACCTCGATAATCCTACAAGATTTATTAGAGGATTAAGTATATGTCCCTAAATTATTATTGAGCCCAACACTCTTATTAACATAAATCATGTTTATTTACTTCAAGCTTTCTAGTGATCTTTTGACTTCTTTAAGACTAGCTATAGCTAGTCTCCATTAAGACTAGCTATAAAAGTTTATAGCTAGACATGACCTCTCAAATAAATGATCTAATGTGAACCAAAAAACAAATAGGATGACATATGAGAACGCAATCAATATAGATCTAGATGATGAATAAATACACATAAATGAATCTCGATCTAGAATATGATCTAAAGAGTAGAAAAGACTTCATAAAATTTCCCTTTACGGAAATCAAATACACAATCTCTATTAATGGAGATTTCCAACTTTTATTTTTTTTGTCTCTTTTTAATTTTTTTTATTTATTCATTTTACTTTTTACGGGATTGTCTAAATTAAGAAGATGGTGGTGACTTGATTATTATGGTGTGTTTATGTGATGGGTTTGGAAATGAAAATGATTGATAATGTTAAGCATATTTTTAGGTAACATTTTATATATATAAAAAAAAAAAATCACAACTTTACACAATATAAATATACAATGTGTTTTTTCAAAAAAAATAAAGATATACAATATGCTTGCAATAATATTGTTGAGAAAGTTTTTTTTTTTTTCCTTATATCTATTATAATAAGTTACATAACAAAAGATAACGTTACATCTTAAACATAATTTTGTATATTATAATTAATTAGTAATTTTAATAAATGACATTTTTGTAACTAATAATTAATTCATTCGAATTCCAAAGTAAATTAAATAGTTCAACAGGAATACTGTTAATTCTAATTTTAATTCATACAGTTAAAGTAAACAATTTTGTCTGATTCTTATATATCATTCCGATTCTAAGTCATTCTGATTCTAACAATTGAAATAAACGCACTATAAGATTTTGAGTTGAGGTACTTGAGTTTGTTACTAAGAATGAATTAGGATTTTCATAAGTATGTTCTCCTTGGTCTTATATTGATTTTGCTTTTTTGTGAGTTTGTGAATATTTAGAAGGAGATGGTGGCATATGTAATTCGTCTCACAGAACATTTTTAGGCACTTCGAAAAGCAGAGACAAAGTGACCCAAATATTCCACCAAAACCGTGCAGCACCTGCACAAGAATCAATCATTGAAAATTGCTACCATCCAACAAAAATCAACTAAAATTTTCCTTCCACCTCCGGAATATGAACTACTAAGGCACTTCCATAGCTGGGGATATCCATACTACAACTCATGAATGCACAGTTATGCACCAATATAACAGGAATAAAACTTGTGGAAAGGGACCTACTGTGCCAACCAAGTGTACAATATATCAATCAAACTATATGATTTCCGTACCACATGTAATACGAGAATGAGGCAGACAAACTGCACCCATCCCACCCGTAATTTTTCTCTTAGAACATATCACGTTAAACTGATGCTGAAGCCTGGGAAAATCAAACTGGGTTAAAAGAAATGAATGACGAATTATAAATAAACACACTTTTAGATTATCTTAACTTACAAAGTAAATGGTTTATACCGGCACACACCCTTCACAGAGATGCAGCCCAATGAGAATGTTGTAAAACGAACACAATGGAACTCAGAAGAGTTCAAATCAGGAGTCTCATAATTGGTTCCTTCTTCAAAATCAAATGACTTTGAAGAATGGTATAAACAGGTCATAACAATTAAAAGAGCAACATGGGAAGGAACACAAACAAATTCATTCCAACCCACTTGCTTCTTTCTTTATGAATAATCTTTTTGTTTAAGCCAAACCAACTTTGCTATTTCAGCAAAAGCTGTGAAGAAGAATCAATTGTTGCTGGGCCTTGCCCCAACAATAAACGGAGTTACACCCCTAGTTGCCTTGACATATGAAGCATAGTCACTGTAGTGCAATGTAAATAGTGTGCTTTGGTACCGGGTTAGTCGTATACGCTTTCGGAGGGACTCGGTGATGGTGCCACCATAGCCTGCTTTACGCATCAGTGAGTCAATTGCCTCCACTTTAGTCCAACCTGAAACCAAGAACCACCAGGATGATAAGGGACTTTTAGGTTGTCAACAGAAATTTCTAAAATCTTTAATGCAAGTCAAATAGACCTTTAAATAAAACATGCTTCTGTTGACTTCGGTTAGCTACACTGGTAATGTCAGATAATGTCAAAAAACCCATGACAAATCTTGTTCAAACCTAAGAATGAAAAACAGCCATTTTGGTATTCAAGAAGTGTTTGAGGTACATACCAGACAGCTTTAAAAACTTCACAAATGTCCAAATTAGAGTTTAACAAAAGATTCAGATGTCTAGATTTGAAAACTACTGCGTGTGCATATGTATGAGCACATATTTAAAGAAACATGACTTGTAACTTGCCCTCTCAGAAAATAATCTCTACCATTATTTTTAAAAATGAACAAAAATTCAAATATTTTATCAATGAATCTTCGAACCATATGATCACTAATATTTTGTTCAAAACACTGCATCGATACCACCATCTTTTCTTAACTTCAGAAAAGGAAGTTGAAGCTATTGGATTAACCGATAATGAGAAGCAAAACATACCTTCATGGGCAGCAACCTCAGGCAGATATGTGGCGCTTCGCCTTGTATTATATTCAGGATCAGTAAATTCAATAATTATACCATGCTTTCCTACCTGCAATTAGAATTTGGTTTAATTAAAAGTGAAACAGTTGTTTCTTTTGTATTTTCTAAAAGTAAGATTTTGATCAAATAGAACTTATGAAGCACCATTACTCCATTCAGTCCCTCAAAGACTTGCACAATTGTAAGAGGATTACCAAATAAAACCATTACATGATCAATCCCTCCCACATAGCTAAATGCAGAAGAACACACTTATCTAAACAACACCAAGGGCCATTGACAGATCAAAATATTCTAATCACCGAAGCAGCTACAGGAGAAAGCACATTTTAGAACTTAAATAACATTTCTCCCACCATTTCAAGTTTAACAACTTCAACTGTGCTGTCCCTACCCCAGGGAGATCGTATGATCATGTGCCTGGTTGTTATCCTCAACTTACTAGATTTTATAGTCCCAAGGAGATATATGACTCATTTATTGCTGTTGCTTAGCATAATAAGTTTTACATACACACATCTTAATCCAATTTTTCCAAATATTAAAACAAGCTAGAAATCACATACCTCCCAATCAAGGTAGTTGTTAGCAGTTTCATAGTCAGTCAGAATTGAAACTGTACATTCCAAATTTGGTAATTCTTTAGCCTGTATAGGAGGGAACCTGCGATCCCTCAGAGCACTGAAAAATACGCAATCAAAGATAAAACATAAGCTACTGCTGTAAGGAAAGGACTGAAAATATTAAAAATAAAAAAAACCATCAACAAAAATAATCGTCTTATGAAAATCCCCGAGCGGAAACGATAGAAATTAATTAAAGCAAGCAAAACAGATGGAAATATATTTCCAATATGCAGCCATTTTGAAGTTTCAGCTACAAATTCCTTACCATCACATTCCCATAAACCACAACGATAGAGATAGTTAACTCTTCTCTAACTTTTCCCATCAGTGCACTGTCTTCGGGTGCGCATTTTTATGCAGATCTTGACCTCACTTTAACAAATAAGTGAGGTGTCAATTACCTGGGAATGGCCTACATAAGGCATTATATATGTACATCTTACCATTCCTGTGGCTAAGAGCCTTAGGCACAGGCACAACTAACCATTCAGCTCATAACCCACTGTAATAAGATATAAATCCATACATACTAGTCCGAAGGATAAATAATGGATCATATTGCCTTTATAATACTTTCCCAGTTTACATCACTCAATCTATTCTATTTTATCATAAAAATCATCCAACAAATTAGTAAAACAAAAATATGACATGGTAAGTCATTCTACTGACACAAAGTGCAAACAGGCATGAAATTAAAAATAAGAAACTTAAGAAACAAAATCGCCACACGTGTCAAGGAAAGAGAGAGAGACTCATAAATATGATGAAAGAATCAGCACTTATGAAACTTTGATGTGAAGTATGTGTTTTGCGATAATACCTGGTTAAGGCATAGTCCTTGAAGCCATTAATCAAGCAGCGGGCTTCCAGGGTTCCAATGCATCCACGCAAACGAGGCTCCCCACCATTCACCACTTTCTTCCAGGTGACAAACAATGGGCTGGCATCAAAATATGATAAGGGTTACATGAGAACGTCATTTTCAAATCAGTTCAAGACATTTGTTTCTCTATGTAAGATCTTTTAATAATTTTTAACCAAAATGAAGCACATGACTTTGTGGAAGACATCAAAACACCACATAAGCACAAATTGCAAGGATAAACATAGTGCAGAATCAGCTGAAGCATAAAAAATGATACTGCAGTTGTAAAATAGAACTAAAACACATGTAAACTAAAATGATGCATTATCACGCTTCAAGCATATCAAATCCCATAGAAGATGAAAACCGAAGCATAAAACAAAATAAAACATAAGTTAGAGACACAGAAGAAACTAAAAATTGTTTGATGAACTCCTAAAGCCATCATGTCAACAGAATCCAATAAAAATTGTAATGGAAAAATGACAGAAAGAGTGATGAAAAAAAAAATTCTGAAGGCTTAATAAAGTATAATGCAATTGATTTGTACTCATTAGACACTTAGTGCCATCACTGCAGCATATCCTAAATTAGGAAAATGAACAGAGAAAAATTATCTGAAGGAACTTCTCAAGTTGACGTTGCACTTTCACATGACTAAGAAAACATAATGTCTTACAACAGTCAAGTGATATAATCAATCCAATAGAAAATAACAACCATCACTGGAGAATTTTAAACAAGATTTCACCTTCTCAGTCTCTATTCGTATATAATATTATTACTTTTTATTTGTGCCTTAGAATTATGCATCTGAACAATTCTTTAACTTCCCTATTTCCAAGACAATTCAGTTCTCTCAGTTAAGTTCCAGCAGCTACAGGTTGTAATATATCATTTTGATGGACAGATACTTGCATAGCTCATGCCCAATTTTGCAAAACAGGAAATTCCCATAAGTAAACCTCTCCATTACATTGTGGATACAGCAGACAGAAGTATCTGCCATTACAGAATCCAATGGCACCTTTTGTGTGGTCATCTTCATGAATTGACAATCTAACAAGAATAAAAATAAAAAAATAAAAAAACTTCATGAAATGACAAACAGATAACAAGTAGGACACATGGAAATACAGATAACTTCCTCACCACATTTCCTGAGGTCAATTCTGAGGCACTTCCTCAGAGCACTTCTCATCCAAATCTTATAACATACACAAACAATGCAATATAAGATTCATTGTCAACTGCCAAGATTCTAAAGAGCTGTCCTCCATTTCATTCAAACAGCCACAAATAGCACCAATATAATTGCTAATCGAACATCATAATAAAAGCTACAGATAGAAGACCAAAGCACTTCATAGGAAAATTATTTCCAGTTATCTTGCACCCAAACAAAAATAATAATAATAATAAAAACAAGTCAGTAAAGGGAGGCTGAGGCTCATAATCTAGTCCAGGCTCTCCTTTAATTGTGAAGTGGGATGTAACAAACTAATCAGCGCTAGAACCTAGTTTCCTTATGAATTTAGTCATTCCACACCAGTTTGCAAGTTAGATCCAACACCATCTACAACAACAACGATCCTGCAGCAGATATAACATGTTTTTGACATCATGCAAGCATTCTTCACCACAAGCCCAAAGTGCCTTTACATAGTTCTGAGAACCCAAAGCATTTAAGTCAAATGTCGCCTTTCCCAGAAAATGTAGAGTGATTCTCCAACCCAGCCCAAAATCATAGAAGCCATTATCCAACTCAGTAGATCTTGATAAATTTAAAATCAATTTAACCAACCAACGTTAAAGTAAGCAACATAAAATCATCTTAGTTATACACCAACCAACACAACCCTAGCATCATAAACTTTAACCATCCATTTTTCCACATTATGCAAATCAACCAACTTCAAAAACCCCTTAAAACTACCAAGACTTTCTAACAATTTATCTCCCACTCATGGATACTTACATGGCCAAAGACTATAGTCTATTGTTTCTCAAAGATTGTAAGGTTCGGTAAGGGCTCCAGTTCGAACTCGAATTCGCTAAGCAGTTTCAAAAGATTTTCGGATTATCAAAAAAAAAAAAAAAATTATCTCCCACATTGATCGCTCATGTCATACATATATACGTCCATTTCAACCCTCTAAAACAAGCCTCTATTAGTTGAAGTAGAATAGCAAAAAGATATCATAGTAATATTCAAAACAACAGTAATAAAACATAAGCCAACGCAATGCAATATAGAAATACAGCGAACGCTCAAGACTTCAAATTTTCTATGGCAAAAAATACCACAAGAATTCCCATCAAAAACTAGATAAAAGCTGTCACTTTTACAACACTCAAAATAACATCATCATAACAGATTCAGTGGTTTCACTAACGTCACAAGACACATTTGACCATTCTATTTCATCTAATTCAATGATCGAACAACTTGTAGTACATAAAATTATATATAAAATAAATAAATAAATAAACACCAACAAATTACAGCATACAGTGTGAAATTTAATCATAATTGAAGCAGAAACCAACAAGGAGAGTAACAGAGAGTGATAAAAATTGAAGAGAGAGAGGAGATCAGAGAGAGAGGAGAGTACTGTTGGCCTTCATCAAAAGCAGGAGGAGGAGCGTCTTGGCTGTTGTAGTGAGCCACCAGAGTGTCGAAACAGTAGACCGCCATTTCCCGATTCGCCGACACCATTTTTCTTGTCACAACGAATACGACAAAATCACCAACCCAAACGGTGCCTCCTCGCTTCACGCAATGTGTCTCTCTTGGCTTCCTCTCTTTCCGTTGATTTCTATTATGTTTTCTTATTGGAACTGCTCAGTTTTTATGGGAGAAGACACACAAGGGAAGAGAGGGACTTTTTTTTTTTTTTTTAATTAATTACTCGAATAATATGGAAAGCATATCCCATTTAAGATTTAATTAAAATTTAAAGCATTTTAAAAATCTAGTTATATCGTGTTAAGATTTTTAAAGAGTCCATTAAATTCCAGCTGTCTTCGGTCTAGATTTGTATGAAATATATTAAAATTCACGAGTCAATGTATTCAATTCAGATTAATTTGAATGTTATTAAAACTAAAGTATATTCAATTTCATCATTTAAAAAATCTAAATAAATTTAAGAGTATTAAAGAAAAATCAATGATTTTGTAAATTTTATATAAATCATGGAATTCAATTTTCAACATTGATCGTGTATTTGACTGTAAACGTATTTTTAGTCAATTTTACGAAATTTTTCAATCTCCATATCATTTTTTTTTATTATTAACATTACTAGTATATTTATAATTATTCGAACTACCTTGATATGAACTCTATGGTTTGATATTATCCAAGTCGCTAAGGAGAGAATGACTAATATTAAGTGAAAAAGTTGTCCACTATTTAGAGGGATGTAATAAAAATTTACAAATACATATTAGGTTAGAAGATAATTATCTATTTTTTGGGACAAGGTACTCGAATCTTATAATTGCTTAGGAAGAAGTAGAAGGTTATCATTGCATCACTCCACTTAAGAGCACACATCACTCCACTTGAGAGTAGGCCCCATATCATTTTTCATACAATATTATATGAAATATTATTTATGTAAAATATTTTATTGATTAAAAATGATTAAAAGTTTATTTGGATTAAATTATACATATATATGTTGGGTTAAAAAGGAAACTTTGTTTTTTTCAAAAAAAATAGTTATTATAATTTCACGTAGAAAATAAATTATTGTTTTGTAGTTAAATTAGTTTGTGTTTCACAATCTTTAATATAGGTGATTATATGTCTTTCCATACTTGAAAAGATTGAAGATCAAATCAAACGTATATTATAGTTTATGTGAATAGTTTTTTTTTTCTTTATTATATAAGTAGTTATCTTCTATTCATATGAGTAGATATCTAAGTCATACATAACTACAAACAGAGACATAGGATACGTTTGATGTCAACCAAAGAATTAAATATTAGTTTTGATGAAAATATCAAAGTTCTAAATGTATAGTATTATATGTGGAAATATCAAGCGAGTAGTTATCTTATATTCATATAAGTAGATATCTAGGTCTTCATGTGAATCCATATCTAAGACGTGCAAATTATGTTTGATTTCAATCGATCCATAATACAAATATATGAAAATTGATGGAAATATCGAAAATATTTGAGAATATTTTTAATATTAGTCATTCCAAAATAATATATATATTCCAATAAGAGAGACTTATAGAGTACCATTTCAATATTTAATTATTTGATGTTAACTTTAAAATAAATAATCAGTTTAAAAAAAAAAACTATAAAATACATAAATAAATAATTTGTATTTCAGGTGGAAACTTACGCTACGTGTGGAATTTTAAAAGGAAGGTGGGTGTGAAGCGTGATTCCGGGAGTGCCCTTCCTTTATGTTGAAAATGCAAGATTACCCTTCAACTCGCGTTCCTTTAGGAAGCTTTTGCTCTTTTTGGGTCTCTGTGGGGCCTATTTTTGGTTACTGTGTAGACATCAGAACGCATTGTTGACGTTTGCTTGGTTTTCCTTTCCTTTTCCACTTCAAAACTTGTCAATTACTACTAATTAATAATTATGGGGTGCAATAACTCGTATTCTCGTATTAGTTTTCAGTTTGGAAACCCCATATTAATAAAGTGATGTCGAATGTCTTTGTAATTTTACTGTCTAAATTTTATAACAAAGTTAAACCACAAATAAGAAAATATATTTTTATATATATGTAATTTTATTTTTTTAAGAAATCATCTACGGTGTATTGACTCGAATTATGTATCTAATTAGGTGTAAAATTTTTGCATTATTATTATTTTTTTTGTAAGATCCCGATTTGCATGAATGTAATTATACTCATCTAAATTTATACTAATGCAACCTGTAATTTGTACCACTATAAATTGAGATCTCGCTCTCCAATTTTTTATACATACATACATATATATATAATTGTATGGATGGTATGAATCTAGAATATTGTTAGATTGAATGAAAGTTTATATCATCAAATTATATTCGATGATGGTATGAGAATTAATATTATTAAAAATGAAAATTAAATATTTGCATGAAAAATATAATTCAAAGATTTTGAATTGTAAACCTTTGATATAGATGGCAATAACAGTGTTTTTTTTTTCTTTCTAATTGGCAACAACAGTACTAAAATTAAAAATATGCGTATGTAACTTTAGTGTTGCACAAAATTAATAATCTCACTCAGCATCAAATCACAACTCAATGTAACTATTCCAACACTTTTTATTATTATTTCGACATCAACTATTCCAACACTTGATAATTGATATAATATAAAAAATTTATGTGTTGTACCCAAACTAGTTACTTAAGGGGTTGTTTCTTAATGTTTAATCATTAGTGTTTGAAATAATCGATGCTTTGAATTACATTAACAGAACAAACCAAACGAATAAAGTTACCAATTATATATGCAATTATACATAGCAGGAAGACGTTGATTGGATAAATTGAAAATGGATCTTTACTTTAAAATAAATTAACATAAACCCAACATGACTCAAGCCATCATTATCTTTATTTTATTATGAAAATGACATTTTCAATAAAAATAAATGTGAAAACAGAATAAAAACAAGCAATTTGGTTGACGAATGATACAATTCTACACGTATTCCAAAACTCATCGCATCAATCAATCCATAAAGCCTCGATGACGCAAGAAGATACCATTTCAACTCATAATTAGATTAATACTCAATTAGTAAAAGAGAACACGTACAATATATCTGCCTACTCAAACAAAGTTATGTGACATGTACTCAAACATAAATGAATGAATACATTTATCGGTTGTTTATTGATCTTCTCCCAATTCGCTAGATGTAATACTAATACTAATTAAATTAAATTTTTGATCGGATGTGAGTGAACGGAAGCCTTATCTCATCCCTTCAATAAATTTTTGTAATTAGTACAAATAAAACCTATATAAGGAAAATGAAAATAACAATTTATGGTATTTTTTAGTTTTCACAAAAGAAGCAAAACAAAGAGACATCTTTGAAATTTGTATTAAAGTGATTCTTCACAAACCTAGTAAACTGTGACCAACTTTACAACCGGATGTTGAAAATGATGTTGCATTACATGTTCCCAAATTAATGGGTTGATGGTACCACCTTTTATTTCTCACTAGGCTTCATCATCATGGCAGGTAGACTTATCAGCTGGATGGTTTCAACTTCGAAAAAGACTGGGCCAATCGCCAATACATCCACACCAAGCATATCATCTCAATTGTGACAGGGTTCCAAAATGCTCGTGACGAGTGCCCCACTCCTTACTAAAATTTGAAAACAATTGACACCTTATATCCGAAACTTCATATCTCAGTCTTTGCATCCGAATTGATATCAATTCAATTTACTGTACTGTCATGTGATAGTGAAATGATATCATAATAAGAAATCTACCAGAAACAACTATTAATACACAGTTCTGGGAACATTAATTCAGTCAGAATCATGTCTCCTCTTCTCCTTGTCTTTCCTGTGTTTCCTGTTGTCATGTGAATCACGAGAATGACGCTTCTCACGTCTTTCATGCTTCTCATGTCTTTCATGCCTCTCATGTTTCTTCTCCTCACGCCTCTTTTTCTTTCGGCTGCTTTCGTCCTCCAAGTCATTTTTTTCAGTGTTTCTAATTTTCCGCCTGCTTTCATCCTCTGATTCGTCTTTTTCAGGGTTCTCAACAGATGGATTGGGAACAGCCGGCTTTACCACCTCAGACGAGACCTCCTCCAGACTAGATTTAAGTGTACTGGGATCTTCCCATGGGCGAGGTGCTCTGGTAATAAAATCCCAAAAAAAATTAAAAAATGCTAATTAGGAAAATCTGATATCAGGGAACCTAGATGGTAGATAGTTGAAATAATAAAAAAATTCAAAGTAAAATGTAAAAATAAATTAATAAAATTGAAACCAATGATCAGTGAAAGTTTCACAGTCACCACTTAGCCTACAGAAGCTACATATAAACAAGAAAGATAGTAAAGCAGGCCGCTGTCAGAAAAACAGAATCTACTTCCCATGACATTAATGGATGGTTAAAAGAATTTCAGACAGTTGGTGCCTCGTTATGGTCACAGGCCAAACGATCATGCTTACTTATCAGTGTTTCACAGGTTCCAGATGAGCTGCCAACCAGCAAAGAACATAAATAAAACAACCATGTCTAATACCCCATGCCCTAGTTGGAAGATGACACTTGTTCTAACCAATCCAATTATTATCTTCTTTACCATATAGGTACCAGTTAACAAGCCATCTTTCTCACAACTAAAGCACCAAACTGGGCATGCCTCAATTATCTAAAGTGATATTTTTATACAGAGGATGAATCTACTAATGCACCAAGCATCCTGACCGAGACAAACACAATAAAGTCATGAACATGTCAAATACCCTGGCTATCGTTCTTATTGGCCAGTCTTAAGTCAAACCAACAGTAATTATCATTTATGTTAACCAATAACAACAAAACAAAACAAACCCCCAAAACACACACAAGAAAAACAATTTAAAAAAACAAAAAAAAAAAAAAAAAAAAGAGCAGATGCTGCAAAACATGTCAGCAGAAAAAAGTCAACGTATGAATAAATTCAATTGCACTTTTCTATATATACCTTGTAAAACCAAGCCCATGAACCCATGCTGCTTCAGCATGCCCTGAACCCACATCCTCAGCAGTAGAACCTCTTTTCACAAGTTCTGAAAGCTCATGCTTATCAAGTCGATTACCTTGAGGTCGACTAGCACGCTTGGGAGCCAAGCCAAGAGCTTCCCTCATGGCTTGCTCCTCCTCTTCTTTGATTCTTTTTATCTCCTCTTTCCGAGCATCATCTGAACTTTGTCCTTTTTTATCTCTGGTGTACCAATGTAGATCTTTCCCTGCCAAAAATTATAACAGGAACTGTTGAGACACTCTTTATAGAAATTCATCTACAAGAAAAAGGGTGCAGAAGTAGTTGTGAAAGAATTTGCATAGTTGTTGTGGCCAACCAGACTGAAGGCTCCCATACTAATGAAAATTATAAATGGGGAGTAGTCTACTTTCTACTAGCAATGAAATATAAACCTTCAAAAGACCCAATAATCAAACAAAGCAAAAACCAAATAGTCAAATGCTTCAAAATTAATTCAGCAAAAATAATGAATTAATTCAAAACCTTTTCGTTAAGCCAAAAATCCATTGTTTTTTCTCTCCCCCCTTTTTTGGGTAAGAACAGAAGTAGAAGACAGTACTTCAAACGCAATGTTAATTTGTAAAATGGAAGCTGTTTTTAACGTTTTACAAAAACATGAACATTGAATAAATTAATTGAAATTAACAAGATGCTTCTATTGAATTGCTTCAATTAATCAAGATGCTGATTTACACACCTCTCACAAAAACAAGAAAACAACAGATCTTTTTTAATATAGAGAGCTGCCCAAGTATCTTTATATGCCAGTACTAACACATCTTCACTATTTTTGTTTTCAGAAAACAGTGTTTGTACTATACTACCTGACACATACTAGGATCTTGAAAATGAAAAATGCAATTTCTCATTTTCGTTTTCAGAAACAGATTTTTTTGCAACAGGCAAACTATCGAACAGAAACATCCTCATAGTTTATACCCCTACAAGCATAAATTATTCCAAAACCACAATTCCCAAGGTGATGAGGAAAGAATTGCATGTATTATACTGGAGGCAACACAGTCTTTCTGTGAATCATATCTTTCTTTATACCAATAACTTAAACAGGAACAACAAACTAAGATGTCAAGCAGTTGCAAGGCCACATGTGTCTAATAATTGTCTTTGCTTCTCAGCCACACAGTGGCTCAGCTATTAAGATGCTTCTCCCGTGAGCTGTCTATCAGAAAAAGTAATTAGCTTGCTTAATGTGGTTAACATGACCAAAGAGGTCAACTTACTTGAAAACCAAGGAAGCCATTAAGAACACTGTCAGAAGCAGCTTTGAAAACCGATTGCCAAGTCAATTCTTGGATATAGAGATAAAATCTAGAGGCAAAATTTAGCCAATGAGAGCTAGTTTCTTGAATAAACCAGGATTTACTCATAGAGGAGATTAAGTGCTGAGGTGGTCAAGGGGTGTCTACTGATATCACTTATCCCACTCTCATGAATGTATGACGACCATTAGGTGATATCACTTGTCTTCTCAAGCGCCTACGTGTTACCACATGATCATCTTGACATAACCACACTAAGTTAGGTAAGGAGTTACACTTCATTAACTATCACCAATTAGACATTGACAATAGATTGACTTTAAAGTTTCATGCTTCTAATGCTGAGCAAAGGGCACTAAGACAAAGGCTTCTTGATCGGTTAAGGGTAGAGGTGTCAAATGGAGTGGGCCAGCCAAAGTCTTAGAGTCCAAAGGATTTCAAATTCGGATTTAAGTTTGGTCCAAATAATGTGCAGATTGGACCACACCGGATCTAATAGTCCTAGGCTAATTGTTAAGCCCAGCCCATAGATTCAAACTCTTCAAGAGCTGGGCAAGATTGAACTCTTAGACGATGAAGATGTTGACTTTGAAGATGATTTTGATGATGAATGAATCAACTTTTTTATTGTAGTGGCTAGTGTTTGTTTGCAACTTTACATGTTTTTAGTTTTGCATTTGAAGTTTGAACTTTGAATTTTCATTGTTGGTAGGTGCCTAGACACCTAGTTGAACTTTGTTGATGATTCTAATGATGATTTTTGTTGTTTGCATGTTGCTAGTTTAGAATTTGAAGATGATGAATGATGATTAGATATTTATTCTATGAATTATATCTTATTATTGTTTGTTGTAACTTGTTTATGATTTTACAATTTTTTCAACTTTTTTTTATAAAAGTACACCTCACTTTACGAAGGAGCGCCTTGCGCCTTAGGCTCCAGGGCCCTTTGTGCCTTGGTGTGCCTAGTGCTTTTTTAAACTATATGTAGATCATTGAACTGCAACACTTTGAACAGTTGAAATTGCAGCTAACACATATTATTTCCTTATATTAACCATGAATGTAACATATAATGTCAAATGCTGAAAGTGCTTTGTCCAACAATTACGACTTGGATCATTCAAAACCAAAAATGAATATTATAATTGGTATTTATAATCCTAAAATGTCATATATAAGAAGGACAAAATGGTACCTTTCTGCCATCTTCCCACAGGAGCCTTGAGGCTATGACCAAGATAATTCTCGCGATGTTTATCGACCTTCACATCCTCCCAACTAAATTCTACACATAACAAGAATATAAGTTTTTCCATAAGCTGATAGAAACCACAAACCAACCTTAAGATGCAAGCATAAACAAAACTTCACTTCAAAAATAATTGGACAAAATTGCAGAGGTATTAAGTTTCCCATACCAACAATTAAATAAAAGCACTAAGCAAACATGAATAAGTATGAAGAAATGCATGATTAGCGGAAAACCTAAGACATCTTAAACTTGCATCATATTAAGAGTCCTTTCTTGCTTTCAACTTCAATTTGACGAGGCTAGTCATGTTGCTAAAGAGAGTTCTTTCACCTTGAATGAAAGGTTTCACATATCTAAAAGCACCAAATGCAATAACCACTGAATCATCATTCGTAAAGCAACCTTGATGATCAGCCTCAAAAAGAAGTGGATACTCTCCTCCCTTTTCCAAGCCTCTCTATCACACTCTCATGTGCACACCGTTTAAATGTTAAAAGATTTACACCTCAACAACCCATGCAAGCCATCTACAGAAATAAATAGATACACTTACTTAAAAAAAAGGCATACGTAATATGTAAATAAAAATGAAAAATTACAAAGACTTATCAGATGCTTGGATGGAACAGAGAGTGCAAGCGAGGCTCTAGAGCAATTATTGTTATGCTCATGCCAAAAGACGAACCACTGAAATCAAAAGCTCAACCAAGGAGATAAAACAGCATTGCAAGAAGTCAAGATCATTTCTTGAATAGTCAAATGGATGAAAGAAAATGAAGTTGATGCCAGTGCTGAATGTTTCGGGTCAAAGGAGTAGCTTGTTAAAATGTATTAATGGATCAACTTCTCATCTGCAGATTATTCTATTCACTCCACAAGAAACAATCTCACTTTTGAGTATTCAAAACCGACGATAGGATGCAGGAAGACTTTCTAACAATGCAAGGAACACAACGATATCAGCAGATTCAATATAGGAGGAAACTAAATTGTGTTCTTGAATAGCAACACAAAGTCCTGCCATATAGATTGTAAACATCTCACAAAGATAAGCGTCTCAGACGAGACTGAGAAATATATTTTAGTCAAATCATCACTTACAACCACTACCAATGTCAAAATTTTACACTGACTAAGGTTAATTAGATCACACCAAACAGTAAGGCTAAAGCGTGTTTAAATTTAGCATCACAACCAAGCTCTCAACTTATTTGTCTCTTTGAAATCCTTACCTCACCTTGCCATCATTCTAATTAGTTCTTTAAAAAGAAAATTTATAATTGGTGAAGTATAACAAATGCAAGTAAGCAAATTCCAGTAAATAAAATTGTTGACATGAATAGGCATAGCTTGAACTTTGAAGTGCCATGAATCAATGACCCACCAAACCCACTTCCATATAGAAGGTTTTGTGGTCTGTTATCCAAACCCTCATGGTCATACTTCTTCCTTGTCATTTTTCTTTTATTTGATAATTCAATTACTATCCACAACGACAACCAAATAGACAAATGAACATATTTAACTTGACGAGGGTTTGCTATGTTGAGTTCATAAATCAAAGTCGACCCAGAAGTGAATCAATGAAGAAAAAATTAAAACCCTAGTAACGGGGAAATTAAACGGCATTGAAAGAAGCGAAAAAGAGAAAGAGGACTTACGGTCTCGACCACCACGAACGCCACCTCTGGTCGGATGATACATGTGTGTCGATGATCAGATGCCAAACCTCCAAACCTTGCTTCACCCGATTTCGATTGAATTTTTTTTTTTTGAAATTTTGCAACCTTCCTTTTGTTAGCTAATATGAAATTTTGAATGTCTATTTATCGCACAGCATCACTTATTTTTCTTTCCCAAAAAAAAATATATATATATATATATATCATCACTTATTTTAAATATTAATTCATTCTCCCGAATAAAAATTAAAATAATAAATTACTGTTTAACCTATCGATTGAAAATTTTACTTTTTATGGTTTATTTTAATTTAACTGTAGATTGACAAAAGAACCAAAATATCCTCGTCTTTTAAATTATTTTTTTAAAAAAAAATTAAAAAGATAATTAATAATTAAATAATATATAAAAAAATTTCATCATATCTTCATCATTTATCTCAAGATACACCATAAAGATTAATTTAAAAATATTAAATAATTAAATAAGAATGAAATAAATCTTTTTTATTAGTTCTTTATCGTCTATCATAAGATGAACGCTTAAAATTAATTTAAAAAGAAACTCCTAAAAATTAAAAATTAAAATAAATTTAAAAAATATAAACCCGATTGTTTGTGTCTTTCTCCCTCTCTTGTTCTTGTTCTTCTTCTTCTTCTTCTTCTTCTTCTTCTTCTTCTTCTTCTTCTTCTTTTCTCTTTTATTTCTTATTCTTTTCCTCTTTCTCTTCTTCTTTTGCTAACTTAGATTTCATATAGGTCCATTCAAGAATCCAGATTTCATCTAGGTTGGAGTGAACCCTGATGAATTCAAGTTCGTTCCAAAACCTTGATTTGAATGCGTGTTCGTTCAACATAACCTATATTTCATCTAGGTTTTGGAATGAACCAAATTGAATCCGAGTTCATCTTTCTTTCCCTAATAATATTTCAGTCTTGATTTTTTTGGGTTTTGTTGATTTTGGTGGTTGATTTTGTTGAGTGTGAAGGTGGAGGTGGTGGTGATGGGTGGATCAAAGTTCGTCTCTCTCTCTAGCTTAACATTTTTTTTGGTTTCTATTTTTTTTGGGTTTTGTTGATTATTTTTGTGATTTTTGTTGATTTTGGATGGTTGATTTGCTGATGGTTTTTGGGTTTTTTTGTTGATGATTATTGTGGATGATGTTGTATGGTTGGGTTAATGATTATGGGTTCATCTGAATAATTTAGGTTGATGATATTGATGATCCTGTATAGTTGAAGTGAACCGGGTGGGTGGATGTGTGATAGACGAGGTGTTGCTATATAGTTGGGTAGATGATTCCGTGTTTATCTAAATATTTGTGTTGATGATGTTGATTTTGTTATATGGTTGTAAACGAATTGGGTGGGTGAGTGGGCGGATGTAGCGTTGAAAATGGATGGAAGATGGTTTTTTTCTTCTTAGTTTAAGATGAATTTTTCATTTTTTTTTCTTGGTTATCTAGATCTTTATTTTTTTCTTTTTTATTTTTTGCAATCCTTTTTTTATTTAATTAATCTCATCTTATTAAATTTTTTATTTAATTTATTTTAATAAAAATTTAAAAATAAGATCAAAAAACAAATTTACCTCTACCTTAGTTAACTTTAATAGAGATTTTTAACGATGATAGGCTAAATTATAATTAATCACAAAATGTGACTCTACTTGCAATAAGTTTTTAATCAGTAGATTAAATTATAATTTATTCAAATTCAAAATACTTATTTTTATCTTCAATGCACTTATCTATAAATACATATTCAATTTATAACCCATCACCGTAATATATATATATATAACTATTTTAATGAAATTGTTTAATGAAAATTTGGTAATTTATTTTGGTGGAAAAGAATAAAACCTAAAAAAGAATGCAAATGCTGACTAAAATTTTTAGGAGAGATTTGGGAAACTCCACCCCGTAATTTCCTTTTTTTTTTTTTTTTAGCTCATCTACTTCATAAATGAGTTACATAAATATATTGTACTGGAGATTTTTTTTTTTCTCTTTTACCAATTATTTATTGATTTTAGGGATAATATTAAAAAAAATCATTC
This sequence comes from Dimocarpus longan, assembly GCA_022984855.1. NCBI lineage: Eukaryota > Viridiplantae > Streptophyta > Magnoliopsida > Sapindales > Sapindaceae > Dimocarpus > Dimocarpus longan. The sequence continues at coordinate 19,699,570 of CM041015.1, read as the reverse complement.
AAATTTATAAAATATCTATTTGACCTCTTATGATTTCATTTTTATCCAAAATTCTCTTTGACATAAATAAAAACACTTAAAATACCCGTTAAAAGTGTATGTAAAATAATAATAATACCATCAATAATCACAAATTAATAATGAAATTATAAAACATAAAATAATCATTTTTTATTAATTTTTTAACATTAGAGGGATTTTGGACAAAAATAAAATTAAAGTGATAAAATAGAGATTTTTACAAATTAGAATGAACATTTTGAGATTATTTATTCATTTTATATGACAAAAAATTAGTTTTTAATAGAAATTTGTATTGGAGTTGCACTTACAAGTAAAAGTGAGGGTAAATTACACTCAACTCCCTTAAGTTTAGCATAAAGACATTCAAATGAAAAAATTTTATTATTCTACAAAGAATAAATTACAAATTAGTTTCCATATTTGAACTTGTTTATGGGTGAGCTCAATTTTAAAAGTTTATTATAATTTGGTTGCCCACTATTATTCAACCTCAATTCACTTTAACACCTTTAGAGGTAGTTTTGTCTTTCCACCTTATTTTTAATTTATTTTAAAATAAGTTTTTAAATCAAAAAATCAAAAGGAATATTAAATATAAAAAGGTAATTTAGAAAAAAAAAAAAACTCCATTATCGATCATGTTGGACGGTAGAGTGAATTCTTAATATATATATATATATATATATTGAAAGTGTATAGATTTGATCTTTATCATTCACTCAAATATAAAATGACAGTGAAAATTGAGTCAGTCCATGGAGATGGAAATCGACCTCTGTTCTTAATGACAAAGGTCAATCTCTGTCTACATGGCTGACTTCCTTCATCAATCGATAGTGGAGGTCGATGAAAGAAACCGAGGGGTTACATCATTTTGAGATCCCTAGTTTCCATCTGAATAGGGTTAAGTTGGATATCTAGATTTCAGGTTTTCAGTATCTAGAAACCTAAAAATCACTAGAAACCTAATTTTTTAGGCCCCCTCCTCCCCAAATTTACACCAACAACCTCCCATTTCGATATCCATATCATCTTAAGTATCTAACTCTTTTCTCCATATTCTTTCAAGACGTGTTCTTCATCGGACTCAAACTCAAAATTATTACTATCCTCCTCAATCCTTGTCTTTGAATGTAAATTCATCTTCATGAAATTCCCTTATCCTAGAACTTCTTCGAGGTTGTTGCATTTCATCTGCCCCAGATGCTCTGTCAAACATTCATTAGGTAAACCTATACCATGTTGTACTTCTTCATAATCATCCACCATCAACAATTTATCCTTAAGATTATTAGCTTCACTTACTGGTAATACATCTACATTCCTCTTCTGTTTGGCTTATTCAAAAATAAAACCAAAACACTGTTGTTATTTTTTATTTTTTTAAACTGTAAACGAAAAACATATATTACTCAAACTGAGTTTAGTTATTTAGGAGGAGGGAGCTCAATCAAAGAACTAAAAAGTCTCTTTCTTTCTTTCTTTCCTTTTTTTTTTTTTAATTCATTATCATATATTATATATTTGGGCTTAACACAAGGAAAGCAAATAACTTATATTTAAACTACATAAAAGAATTGAAACAATTACACCGGACTCTTGCTTTCTACTACTTATTATCTAGAAAGTTTAGGCTTTCAACCTTGTAAGATTGTGGATGGTTGGTGGCTAAATAATCAATTAATGAAATACTATAATTAGAATTTTAATTTTTCATGTTTTTGTTTTAAGTTCTATAGAAAATTTTTGGGTTTGATATATAATAGAACAAAGTACATGTATTAAAATTATTCGGTTTTACAGTTTGATTTGGATTTGATGAATCCATGTAATGGATTGGCTTGTACATTTTTTTTTCCTTCAAAACAAATTCATTAACAATTATCTAAATTTGGGTACACTGGGATTACAAACACTAGACACCCAATCAAATTTGGGAATACAAAATACAATCATATACATTCAGCCAAAATCTTTAATAGACTAGAGAGCTAAGGTAGTCAGATGGAAAATCAGATAATTCTTAAACATGAAGATGGTTTGAAATTACTGAATCTAGATTTAACTTTACAATTTTATTACGATAAAGTCATGTATTTTTCTATTTAAAAACCGCGCTAACCAAATAGTTTGGTTTGATTCGGTCAAATTTAGAAGTTTAGAGGTTTTTCCGCCCAACAGTGGATTCTATATCCCTAAACAAACAATTATTAGAAGCATTTAAGTCATTAAAAAAAAAAAAAGAATGGGATTATTATACAATTATGCAATAGTACAGGTGGGTTTCTAAAATATTTAGTATTATAAATTTATAATAGGTCGAGAAGAATCAGGAGCAAGTGGATCACCCAGTAGCTAGTGAGAGTGAGGACTTGGTCTTATTAAGAGAATCACATGGCGATGAGATCTGCACTGAACCGACTGAGCGTGGTACGATCGATAGAGTCAACTCGGGGAGCCACTCGCTACTTGAGCGACGGCAAAGGCCGTATCTTAAGCGAGGAGGAGCGAGCTGCTGAGAACGTCTACATTCAGGTTTATATCTCTTCGTTTTCTTTTCATCGAATATGGATTCATATTTATACCTTCTTCTTTTCTGCTTTTTCTGTTATATATCTACATATACATATTTCCTGTTTATATAGCTACCTGTAAGGGTTGTTGTTGATATGCTATCCTGCTTATTTGAACTTGTTTATGAAAGCACTTTTCTGTTTTGCAAAACCCAAAGACCTTGTTTTCACAATTGTAAATCCAATCTTAAAACAACAAATAACCTTCAAAGTCACTGCACCTGCAGCCTTTTTTTTTTTTTCCATTAAATACTCTTTCCTACGGTTGTTAATGTGCGATAACCTTAAAACTTAAATACTATGGTTAGAAGTTTGGTTGTAGCCAACATGATATCAGAGCTTAGGAACTGATTCAAACCCTCTCTCCCTTTTTATCTATCGTCTTGTTGTGCGTGGCATACGTTATACGCTAGAAGGGGATTGCATGTGTCAGTCAATCTGTTATCTGTACACGTTGCTATCGTAACCTCAAGTCTTAAATATTATATTTGAGTTTTTTTTTATCAACTTAAACATTTGGGTTTAACGGTAATTAACAATGAGACGTGTATTAGGAGCTAATCCAACTATCCAAGGCTGGTGTCATCCATTCATGTATAATTTTTTGGGCCTTGATATGTTGGTTTTAAGCAGAAGATCGTATGTTATGTGTGACGTCCAAATGAGAACACTTAATTTAGATGAGGACATGAAGTGTGATTATATTATGGTAAACTAAGACGATACAGTTCCTGAATATCATATTTTACTTTTGGGTTTCTTTTACCAAGCAGTGCCCTGGCCCGTTTTGTGACATGATCTTGGTATTGCTTCTTTGTTTCTTTCATTTTCAGCTTCCAGTTTTATGGTCAAAGCAAGATGATGGGTACAAAAGATGGAATTAGAAATGAGTGAGGAATTTTCTGCTATAAAACAAAAATTGGTAACAAAGACAAAGGAGAGAGTAAATTCTGCACAAGAAAAGTAAAAGGAATTATTTGCCCAAAACAATTCTTAGATTTGTTTAAAATTGAAATTTGGTTTTAACTAATAAAAAATATGCTGACAGTGATTTAGAAGAGGCTATTTTATAATCACCTCCTCAAATCTCAGCCCATCATTGCACAAATATAAATTATTAATGCCAATCATCTAAACTCATTAAAATCACTTGCTGGTCGGATGACATATCAGATTTTTCTTATTGTTACTTTTGATTTATTTTAAGTTATAGTTCAGTCTAATCATTTGATTGTTTACGTGAAGAAAATGGAGCGGGAGAGATTGGAGAAACAGAAGCAGAAAGCTGAAAAAGAAAGGGCAGAAAAGGAGAAAGAGAGTGCTGGCAAGGTAACTGCTACGGTTTCATTTCATTTTGTTTTTAATATATTGTCTTTTGTGAAACTTATTTTCTATATTGGCTACTGATGGATGTGAAACTGTTCTGTTATCTTGATTTGAGGTTATATCTGATTGTTTTAAGAAGTTGAGGTCCGATCATCTTTTTTCCACATTAATAAGCTTCATTTAGAAAAGAAATTAAAACTATGAAAGAAAAGGAAAAGCTGTGAAGCTTTAAATTATAAATTTGTGCCAATGTTTGAGGATGGACTGCTGAAGATACTGGACTATTAAATAGGGGAACAAGAACCACTGAAATGGATCTTCTATGAGATGCTTCAGGCCTGTTTAGCAATTTTGACTTTCTGAAAACGTACTTTTGTATTCTGAAAACAATGTTTAGTTTACGACAAGAATTTGTTGCTGGTATGAGCTGCAGTTGAAAGCTATATTGTTAAGAGAAATATAGACTGATAAATTGTGAGGGACAAGTAGAAAGCAACAAATACAGACCATACCATCGTGACGGTGTTCTGAACAAAATGAATGAGCAAAGAAGTGAATGAATACTGAAGTTTAACACTTAAAACCTGAACCTTCTTGTGGTGACTATCAACTTCCAAATGCCATGGCTCTGGGATTTTAGCACTGTAATTCTTTTTATCAGAAGCAGTTATGCATTAACAAAGAGAGAAAGATGCCAAGCGTTGATTAGGGATCCACAAAAAGAACTTTATGAAGGCCCCGAAATACTTAAATGTAATAGTAGTGTAATTAACAAGTGGTTTCGTATGAGTTTTGTTGTGAGGTCACATATCATTCCAAGGATGTTTAGTTGAAGTGGCATCTGGCGTTATGCTTCATATTGGAAAATTCAGTGTTATCTGTTTTATCATATGTGGGAGGTGATTGATTTGAATTCAAAATCATACACCTAGAAGTTGGTGCCTTGGTGGTGTTACTTGTGCCATCAAATGGAGTAAAGAAAATATAATCCTAAGTCTGTTGCTCATCATTCAACTGATCTTGCTGTTCTTGTAGGGAAAATTAGGATTTCCTTAAGGATTCACTTGATCACCTTTTTCCTTACACTTATTCTAATTGAGCTTATGGTATATTTCTTCCAGTTTCCATAGAATATTTCAGATTTTAATTATCAGCCATTTTGTTGATTGCAGAATGCTGAAGAGCCCCATAAAGGCTGACTATCGCTTTTGTTGGATTGTGGCACTCTTGACTTTGGGAGAATAATAAAAAATAAATGTATCAACTCTCGGTGAGCTGTGGTCTGTATTTATAATGTGTTCCCATGTATAGAGTCATAGACATTGCCATGTTGTCTGTTGAAGAAGTTGTTTCCTACACTTTCTAATGTTCTTCCTGAACAGTTAAATTTCTCTTTGCATCTAAGGGTGTCATGACTTGTTTGCTGTTGCTAACATGCTCTCTGTTGGTTAATAATTTACTGCAGTGAAGATAGCTTCTGAAAATTATTAGATTATTTCATTAGATTTGGGTTGATGATAAAACCTCTATGACCAACCAAGACCAAGAGTGCTGAATTTGTTGAAGGGTAAATTGCATTAACTTCTTCCTATACTTCGCACAGTTGCACTCAACTATGAATTATCGGCATAATTGCATTCAGAACCCTACAGATCGTTGACTAACGGTTTAACCATTGTTAGTCAATAAGGGTAGAGACTAGAGAGGGCAGATCTATATTGCCCTTTGTATTTATTTTACTATTTCTTATATTATTTATTTAATAAAAAATCATTTAAAAAATCATCTTGACAAAACCAGATCCTCTCCTTTAATTGGACTGGCTACGAACAAAGTCACAAGAAACATTTTTTCTCTTCAATCAAATGTAAAGGAAAAAACCAAGAAAACCCAAAAGATGAATCAAACAAGGGATGGAGCAGATTTGCTTGGAGCTTGTCTCTGTTAGAAAGGCACTCCATTTGTAATGGACTTTATCTATATCACAATGGAGTGATGGTGGAGAGACGCTCCATCACTGAATCAGGAGACTCAAACGAATGGGCGTTGGTGGCAATGGTGGCGGCGGAGGCTAGGGTAGTATGCGGTCTGATAAAGTGGAGAAGGTTGATTAACAGCGGTGAGGGGTCTGACTGATGAAGGAAGTTTTTTGTTTTTTGGAGTGTTCATTTTATATTTCATTTAATAAAATATTTAATTTTTTTATTTCACAGTAGATGTTGTAGAACGTTATCTATCTACTCTCACTAACTGTTTTCAATGTAAATCAAGGGGATGTAAGTGTAATTATAAAATGTAATCTTAACAATGTTAATGAAGTAGATGGAAGTACAATTATGAAGTATAATTATATTAATAATTCAAGTTTAAGGTAACTATGGTGAAGCTATGCGAATAATTCGAGTACAATTATAGATAAAATTAGGGGTTAGTGCGATTTGCTCCATTTTAAGTAGCTAATTCTGTAGAAGTGTGTATGTTTTCGCGCATATGTATGAATGATTCTGGAACTAGGTAAGTTTGATGATCAATTTATGAATCCTAACTTACACGGAAAAACAGTTTCAATAACATTTATTTATGAATATATAGTACAATAAAATTAAATAAGTAATATTTTTTTATTAAGTAAATTATAAATATAGATTTGTAAAATAATGATTAGGGGAAATAAGGCATATTTACGATCAATTACATTCGGGTGTTGCAAATATGGGCTTGTTGTTCATGGATGAAGCCCAATTCAGCTGCACGGCCCAGTGATCGGTCAGTCACAGCACCAGGCATCCGCAAGTGCGGCGAGCGCCACCACTCCGCACCCCCAAACAATTTTTGCGTTCTTGTTCAATCAACTTTAGCAACCTCGGATTGGTATTACTATTACCTGCAACACATATTCAATAAATAAATAACAAAAATAAACAAACGAAAACGTCTTGTGTTTTGAGAGTTGTCACCACAACACAGCAGCTGCAGACCCCATCGGTGACGCTGTAACTGAGTGTAAGCCCTCTCAGTCATATCTTATGTGTTTGAACTGAATTGGGTTGTTTTCATTTACTAAATCTAATTTGTTAGTACTCTTATTGCGGCTGCCATGTCATATGAATTATGATACAAACCTAACTCAGTTTCTTTACTTTTGACTTGATATTCAAGTGCTTAATAGGGAGACATGGCCACTACTAAGCCTCGGTTTAGCAGCTTCTCGCGCAACCTATCAGCTCTACCCTCTCCTCAAGCCCCTGGACTCAAATGTGGACCCAATGGCACTACCTTCGTGTCATCTGGAATACCTGATCTTGATAGTAATCTTTCACACGCCTTTATTGATTTTCTTTGGTGATTATGTTAGTGAGTGCATATGTTTGATTTGTTTGTTTGTTGGTGATGGTTAGAGATACTAGGTGGGGGGTTCCCTCTAGGAAGCCTAGTGATGGTGATGGAAGATGCTGAAGCACCTCATCACATGCTTTTGTTGAGGAATTTCATGTCTCAAGGACTTGTTCACAACCAACCTCTTCTTTATGCCAGTCCCTCCAAAGACCCCAGAAGTTTTTTAGGTACTTTGCCTGCTCCCACCTCATCTAAGGATGATAACTCCCCTCCTCATTCTGATTCACAACAGGTGCCCTTCTTCAATATCCTTGTTTTTATTATTATTATTTTTTGTACTTTTTTTGGGGCAAAGATTAAAAACTGGAATGCTGTTTTTCCAACAACTTGCAGGACAGGGGATTGAGGATTGCTTGGCAGTATATGAAGTATATGGGTGAACATCACCACAACTTTGATGGTAACAGAGGTAGGTTTATTTGAAATCATTTTTTCACTTTTTTTTTTTTTTTGGCCTTCATGAAATGCCAATGAGTGAGCAAATCACATTGCAAAAGTTTGGTTAATAATTTCTTATTGCTGAATCACTTCTAAAATTAGAAAAGGAACGTGCCGACTTCGAATTTAATGCACTGTTTGCAATATTGCTACTCTCATTTCACAAATTTCATATTTCATATCTATAGGTGGTGAAACCAAATATTCACTTTCAGTCTCTTCTTGTACATGGAAAATAAACCAGCCCTTTAAGCAAACAAGCTCTTGTTTTTCTTTCAGAATCTCGGCATTTTATATAGCTGCTTATGGTTAGTTTCATTTGGTTTTAAACACTTATACTGCGGTGCAGAACCCTTTACCTACTGCTTGCCCTTGCAAGAACTTGAGAGGAATTGTCCAGATAAAATTCTATTTAGCATCTATATTGCTTGTTAACTACCAACTGCTTGTCTTCCAATTAAGATCTTGTGTCCAGTGGCCATTAGCTGCGATGCGCTGGAAAAAGATCTGCTGTTTTGAATCTCTAACACAAACCGGTTTCCTTTCCTGTAATTAACACTGGAAGACAAACATCATTTCTGTTATGTTGGCAAGAGGCAACCATGAGAATAACTCATCGTGCTATAGTGGTGCAGATGATAAACAAGTGTTCTGCAATGACTTTGACTTGCGGAAGCCCTTGGAGAGGCACTATTTTAGCGCACAGCGTGTAGATTGCATTGGCATTCAAGATTCTAAAAGTCTTGTTTCTCTTCAGGAACGCTGTGCTACCTTTTTAGCTCAATTTTCAAGGTATTGCTTGATAGTTTTGTTGTTTTGTTCGTCTTTTGTGGGGTTTTGAATTCTACATAGGATGTATGTTGATAGGTTGAGACTTTTAGTTTCCTCTTTGGAGGAGATAGCCTGCTTCTGTTCATTGTGAGCTTTGTCTCGGTCTCGGTTAGATAGGTTTTTGGGACAGCTTTTTTCCCCTGTTATATCTTCATTTTTGTACAGTTAATACAAATTTTCTGTTCCAGCCTTTTTGGAAATGAAAATAAAATAAAATAGTCATTTGCTTTTTGCAAACACATCCTATCTTTGCTATGCAAATCACATACAAACATCTCTAATCTCAAAACCTCAAACCAGCTTCGTCATCTTGACTAAAAAATTAAGTGAGCAAGAGCAAATTTAAATAATGAATTGGTAGATCCTTTCAAAATTTTCTATTGATGAAAATGCAGTAATAGAGATTTCTGAAGCACAGGGAATTTGAATTCCTTATTTTGAAAATTTCATATTTTGAGGAATACTATGAGGAAATGAATAGAGTCACATTGTACTCCGACAGGAGTTTGATGGGTAATTGCAGGAAATGACAATTTCTTTTTATCTTTATGAGATGAACGGTTACATTGGAGATATTAGAGAGACTGTGCATCAGATTTGCTAAATTATGTATCTCTAGTATATGAGTATGCTTACTCATTTCAGTATAACAATACCTACTATGTTTGATGAGACTATCCTAGACTTCGAGGTTACATATACTTCCTTACAAAGAACAACTATTACTATAAGTCTATAACCTAAAAAATGTGAACGCACATTTGAGCTTGCTCCCAAATTTGCTATGTTTCATCTCTGATTCTCTGTTACAGCCTTTTCTCATTACGCAAAGCTTCCTCAGGTATGCTGGTGGTCTAATTAAGACTATGGCATTTTCTACGATTGATGCAATTTATCTGACTTTAAATAGTGCCATTTATGTTCTTCACTTTTTGTTTTTTGATTTAAGAAATTTACTATAATAACTTATACCCCCAGAACTGAAGGCAGCAGTTCATGTGCTGGTCGTATTGCCATTCAGTCACTCTGTGCTCCACAATGTGAACATTCCAACATGGTCAGTGGCAATCATTTTTTGCTGAATGTCTTAATCACTTAAAACTTTGGTTTCTAACCTGCTATTCTTTTACTCTGTTTTCTCTGGAAATGTGAACGTTTTTTTTTTTTACACTTTTCTTACCAAAAGTTCATTTTTAAAGTAGTTTGCACCTTGTCATTAAACAGGCAATCCTGGAACAAATATCAGTCTCTTTTTTGCTTATGTTAAAGTACTGATGTTGCAGGAATGGGACATGCTTTCCTTTATTAAATCTCTGAAAGGCAAACTGCGGTCTTCAAATGCAGTGGCTGTTATAACCTTTCCGCCTTCTCTTCTTTCGCTGTCTTCTTCAAAAAGATGGCAGCACATGGCAGACACTTTGCTCTCTGTTGGAGCTATCCCAGGTTTGTTTTATTTATTTAATGTTATTATTACATCAATGACCTTAAATTAAACTTCTGAACAAATGCTTCTTACAGATGAGGACAAAGAATTGGCAAAACTTCTATCTGGTTATCAGGACATGGTTGGCCTTCTTAATGTACACAAAGTAGCACGTATTAATACACAGGTGGCATATAATGTACCCTAACCTTATATGTATTAACTTCTATAAATTACTGTAAACCAAGAAAATATAAATAACACATAATACCTTTTTCTCCCCATTCTTATTATCTGTTTAATTTTCAATTATTAATTTAACTTTTCATCAGGTTCCTGCGATTCTTGAGGCAACAACATTCTCAATGAAGTTGCATAAGCGTAGGTTCTTGACCTTAGAATGTCTAAATCAAGCCCCTGTTGATGGTTCAAGTGGGAGTTCATATGGAACAGCCGGCGGTTGTTCTGGATCATCCAAGACCCTTGATTTTTAACTTTAGTTGAATACATTCATCACTTATGAGTAGTCCTACCTTAAGATTCCAAACTGAGATCCAACCATGGGTTCCATAGTGTGTGCCTCAGTTGCCAGATTTCATTCAGTTTTTTTTTATTGTCAGCCAAACCCCGGAAATTGCATCATTGCGAAGACTTGTCATTGATGGAGATGGTAGTCTTGAATGCAGGAAACCTGGTTAATCTTTGCGGCGCGATCATATGTATTCTTATTCAACTGTCCATCGATGAAGGATCTTGAGAAGTGCTGGCAAAGCCCTGGATTGGTATCAAAATTTTTTGATGAGTGATTATAGAGGTGTTTATTAATGTAGCACTTTGCAAGTGATAATAGAAGTACCAAATTACAGTTTTGATTTTTGGATTAAAAGCTTGGTGTCATATTTATTTAGTGGAGACTGATCTGGAGAAGATTTTGTAAAATTTAATTGTGCATGTTTTTGATATGAAAGCCTATTTGAAGGCTTAGACAGAATGTTATGCTTAAAATTAAAGTTGCTGATTTTGCTTATATTAGCTTTGGACCTTTGGTGGGTGCATGGCACTGAGCTTCACCTGGATTGATTTCTTGTGGTTATACTTCTAATTTTGGATTCATGTTTTTGTTTGATCATCATTTCTGACTTACAAATGTGGGAAAAAATTGACTGGCCAGAGTGTACCTACCCACTTAAACCTTGCCGCATGATAATGTTTTAAAATTTAATTATTCCCCCATTGTGATCTATTTTGCCACTTGGTATTTTTTGAGTAGCTGGGTGCAGAAGTGATGTGAGAAGCAGCCCCATTGACGATACTCCTGTAAATTCAGTTCTGACCAGGAAGTATTAGTTGAGAGTGTCTGGTGTATTAATTCGATTTATTTAAAAAATAGTTAAAACTATTTTAGTTACTTTATTAAATGTATTTTATACTTTACAGTGTTTTGGAAAACTTCTTTTGACAAAACACCTGATAGATTTTTATTTCGTTTTTTCAATTATAAATAAGTTTACTTGAAATCACATCTTATAGAAGTGCTTGAACCGATTTTAAGAAATTCTAAAACTTACAAAAGCATTTACGTGGGAATACAAACAAACATTGAATGTGCTGACACTGGAACTGAACTGATAAAACTAAAATCTCAGCAAAATTAACTTGAAGATCACACCAAAACTCGTGTTTATTGATATGAATGTGTTAAAACCAGTACACTCGACAAGGTCCTGATACAGATGATGCAACCACAGTAACAATCCACGTCATGCCGTGAGTCAAAGGAGGTTCAAATGATTTTGATATCTGATGAATTGGAATTGCTTTTATATAAAGTTGCTTTATGTTAAGAAAGATTTGAGACGTCTCAAATTACATGTATTGAAGCATAGTTTCCTTCCCTATTCCTTCCTGTCTCTGTCAAAAAATCCGCAGGAGTTCCAAATCTGATCACTCATCAGTTCCATATAAGTCGCAAGGTGCACATAGCTAATGTCACATTCACAAACTTGTCATGGCTATGTTGTCGAACAATGACAAGGTCTCGGCAACATCTATTAGCTAATGCTAATAAATTTTCTGCTTACTTGCAAGACATATATCCCAAATGAGGTCTCAAATTCTCATGAACTCATGATCTGAAGAAAATGATAGCATTTACAAGTAGGAAGCCAAATAAAATTTACCTTAATCAGCTTAATCAACGAAATCAGCTAATTCGCCATGAGTACCCACCCATGTACAGTGTGTTCAACACTATCCTTCAGATTAATCAAAACACTAAACTTGAGACTGCAGGGCATTGAGATCAATCAAGAGACCCAAGTTGCTAAAATGAAAAGCATTCAACACGACAGTAAATTAAAAAAAAAAGAAGTAAAAATATATTCACTAATTCTTACTTCAAAATGCTCTGTTTAACCTAGACCTTCATATTTACCCCCCAAAATGCTCCTAAATCTCTCACCTATACCTACAATGAACATGAATAAAACTTTACAAATTGAATTGTTACGCGCATACTATTTTGCTTTATATACAGAGAGTAAAAGTATGCAGCCGTCAACATATATTTACATCGGATAGCCAAAGTTCGGGTACTGCTCCGAACCTCCATGACCTGGAAACTGGTTCGGTGGGAGAAACTGTTGCAATGCTTGCTGATCATCAGGTTGCTGCGGCTCTTGCTGAACTGAACCACCAGGAGGAGGAATCCAGTTCTGGTCAACAGGCAGTGCTGGCGAGTTGTTGTCCACAGTGGTAATGTCATGGATGCTTGATCTTTTCCTCTCCTTTTTCATCGAACTCTGGCGGAGGAAATACTTCTGCGCGTGACTAGCCACCTGCGTTGGCGTCCTCGTCACCACTACGTTCCTTGAAATGCTCCTCCAATCACCCTTACCAAATTTTTTCAGTCCAATTAAAAACAACCTGACACAGACACCAGCGCAAAATTAGCTGCCGCCAATACATAACAACAACAATACACAGAGTAACAAATTAAAATCAGTACCACGTATAAAACAAATCAATATGCTATACATCAACAAATTGATCACAATAACGTGATCAATAATACGATAAAAGATATTATTCAAAAACCCATGTGGCAGGAATCTAAAATAGGAATCATTGGTGTACTTGTACAAACAAATTGAAAAACAATTATTTTTCATTTCTTATAACAAAAAATAAGAAATACCATTTTTTTTTTTAAAAAAAAAAAAATCAAATCTTTACACTACCCAAAAACCCTAACAGTAAAAAGAGAATTGAGAAACCTACTTGTGCTCTTCTTGGGTCCAAGGCGTGCCCTTTTTTCTCTCGGGTTCATTTTGCTTGTTGTTATTATTGGTAGAGTGTTGTTTGTTACCAAAGGAGATCTGATTGGCGGAGTCCCAATCAGAAGACGATAAGTCATCGGTGTAAGACGGTAACTCAACCCCACCCGAATCAATCACGTGGACATCGTGCACGAGAGCGTCGTAGTGTTCGCTCACATCTTTGGGAGACTTACCTGGGAGTTGACCGGCGATTTTCTGCCAGCGATCAGGCAATTCCTCCGGGAACATAACGAGCGCCTGCTCGAACAGCTTGTCTTCCAAACGGTTCCACTCAATCCGACTCATGTGCACGTTGTGGCGGTCGTCTTGGTACATCAGCAACAACAAGTTGAAGTTATCTGTTGATGTGAATGTTGTTGTTGTGCGAGAGAGAGAAAGGTTGTTTCTTGGAGATTTCGCGTATAAAAAAGAAAAGGTGTGGGTTTGGTGGGAGATTTGATTTTTATCAGAGTTTTTGGGGTTTTTATACTCACAGCGTTTGCCTCCACCAGCTAACAACTCATTACTCGTACACTCTTCTCATTCAACACGTTTTTTCTTTTATTGGCTTTCTTTTTCTTTTTTTTTTTTAATTTAAATCGACCCTACAGTTTAGTTTTGTTTTGTTATATTACTTTTTAACTGAATTTGTTATTATGGAAAAAAAAAAAAACTATTTTAAAAATAGCTTTTTTATATTTACGCTTTCCTGAAATTGCTGGGTTGAATGCAATCCGGTTGGCACCAATCTTTTTCATAGCTTTAGAATTGAATTGGCCACCTAATTAACACCTGGTATGACAAATACTATATATATTATATTTTTTGAAAAAATATTTTAATCATCACTTTTTAATGTGACTTGATGACAACATTATTTAATCTGATAATTTATGAAGTTCAAATAATTTTATAAGTGCTGTTTAAAAAAGTATATTTAAAAAAAAAAAGTTTGAGTCCAATTTGATAATTTGCAAGCTTTCAAATTCTTGCTTTATTTTCGCGTGTTAAGATTGTTTTTCTCAGTAATTTCGATGTTTTAGCAAAACGAAAATTTAAAAACCATGTAAGTTGTAAGTCGATGTATTGTCATTTTTTTAGAAGAATTATACGTATTTTCTTTTAGTAGTTAAACTAAATCTCGGCAAAAAATACGATTTTAAAACATATTGTACCATTTACAATTAAATTAGCTCGTAACATCCAGCAGTTTTAGAAATTGTTTGCTGGTGGGAATTACTAAGTTGGGTGTTTACGTATTTTGTTGGAAACTTAGCGTACTCTTCACATTCATACTATGAAAATATGAATGTATATTGAGTCCTCACTTGTCAAACCTTACTAATTCAGAAAGTTAATATTTCGTAGATTTCTCCGTATATAGGTGATTGTGTACATTATCTCATCTACTTTAATTGTGAAAATACAAATCACATCAAATGTATTTTACAAGTTTCGTATATGTAATTTATTTTTATGATTATGAAAGTGGATATTATAATTTATTGCTTTCCAAAGGTTTTGATGGACATTTGATCCATTTAGTATTATATTTAAAAAAATAATAAAATTAAAGGTTATTCTTCTCTCTCTCGGTGGGCAACTAGTTCGAACCTTAAAATAGTTTTAAGTCTTCTCACTATTGGATATTGGTCATACATCTACTCCTTGAATCAAAACCTTGGATTTTTTTATCCTCTACTTTTAGGATTGAAACTATTTACTTTAAGAGCCTTTTGACTGCGTTGGCGGGCACAATTTCTCATGTGATTTAATATCCATTAGGTGTGATTCGTATTACAAGAAGAGTCAATTATAATTTTCTTCCAAGAAAAACAAAGAAAAAGGCAGCAAAATGTGGGTAAAGGAAAGACTTGAAAATTTGGTGAAATTGAAAGAGTAGGGAGCGAGTCATATGGGACATATATATTATCCATTTTCATTTCAGATAATCATATATGTTATATTAAAGTAGTGACTTAATGTTGAAACTCTCACGTGAATGTGATAATTATATAAAATAAAACAGAGAAAATTATTATTATTACTTTTAGATATTTGCTATATTCCCATACACAAAATGACACTAGCTCAACATTAAATTTCACATACACATAATTTATCTCTACAAATTATCGTTAATTATCTACAAATTTTAATAATATATCACAAATTCCTTATTTATTTTTTATTTTTAATTTAACTCTACAAATTAAGTATGTACAAATTTTTATATTATATCACATGTTGTTTAATTGTTTGTTTTTTAAAACTTAACTCTACAAATTAACGTTAATTACATACAAATTTTTATATTATATCACATACTCTTTTGCTTAATTATTTTTAATACCACTTACAGTATAATTATTTAAATCTAGATTTGAGTCATTATCAAGTTAAATAAAACCTTTTTACTATTAAATCATATGATAGATTTGTTGTTTAATTACACGAATCTAATATTGTATTCGTATTTCAATTAGGAAATTCATAATTGTTTTATTTATTCAGCAATGTACTTGAAAATTCTTTATTAAAGAAATGATTTCAAAAAGGCATTGATTAATGCCTTTTGTATTTTTCTGTACGACGACCAATTCCTTGCTATAAGCAGTAAATAACGCTTGCAGTGAGAAACGTGCTCTGAATCTTTCTCATAAACCTGTAGGTCAGTGAATTCGAATCTCACCTGTCCATTACATGGGCAAATTTTTCTCTTTCACCTGCTGTGAGTACTTCCCGTTTCCTTCCACTTTCCAGAAATAGATTCTCGCGTTTTAAAATCATAACGTAATTGATTCAACAGCATCATGAGCAAAGTACAAGTAATAAAAAATAAAATAAAATAACACATGCATTGATGTATACAACCAAGAAACCAGATTTAAAGGGACAGATTCAGCAGTAACTTACGTACACCAGTAAAAGCCCATTTAGTTCGCCGAATCCGGAGCAAGCCAGGGAGCATGTCATCAGTTGCACTGGCCTTAGGTTTTCTATTTTGTTGGTCCCTGATCTTCAGGGGCGTTCTGTTATTATTATTATTTTATATTTTGGAGATGGATTGAAAGTCAATTTTATAAATGGACTCAATGGAATAAAATTTAGTTTGGGGCTAAAAATGAATTTATATTTTGTTTGGGGCCTTTGCCACTTTTTTATTTTTTATTTTTTCATACATTATTCTTTAAAACACCAATCAAACAGTGAGAAAAACAAAAGAATTGGCCAAACAAAAATTGAAATCTATATAAGAATATGTAGTTTTCGTCTAAATATATATGTATATTACCAAACAGTGAACTTAAGGTTACACAAACAGTGCTCCAGGTCGCACAAGTCAAAAATACAGTCAGGATACCAATGGTCTAGGGTGACTAATTTTGATGAATAGAAAATGAACCACCATGAATTCGGAATAAAATTCATTCTAAAAAAGCATATATTAATTGCATTTTTTTTAAGGGCAAGATTTTATAAATTGACAACTGAAAAAAAGACAACAGTGTGAGAGAAAAAATAAACATACTTATGTTTGATATGATTTCAGTCTTCTCATGCACAATTACCCAGACGTGCGGAGAGATTTCTCCTGTATCATGAAAATAAATTTTTGGACCCCATTTACTACGGTCTAATCTCAACAAGTCTAGACATAACCCTAACAATTAGTATCAGTAGATTTCTCTTTCAGTTGAATTGATATAATAATTTTAGCTTTGAGTCCTCTCCTGTTTCTAGTGAGAGAAACAGTGTAGAGGGAGAGTGTCCTTAGGGCAGATTGTCTTTCAGCTGGAAAGGGGGGTGGGCTCTATTTTCTTCTTTTCTTCTTCTCATTTGGGGGTCTGGATCGAAAGGGTGTTTTTGAGTGGAAAATAGATACAGAGGAAATTGCAAAACTATGTCAAACGCTCTCCTTATCGGATGAGGAGGGGAGGATTTGTAGGATAGAAGGAGACGATAGGAACTTGGGGTTTGAAGAAGTGGACCATTGTTTGGTTGGGAAATTGTTATTGAGGAAAAAAGTCAATAGGGAAGTTTTTAAAATAGTGATAGAACAACTTTGGGGATCCTTTGGAAAGGTGGATGTTGAGCTCGTGGGGTACAACACCTTTATGTTCTTTTTTGAACAAAAAGAGGTCAGAGCAAGGGTGTGGAACAGGGGACATTGGCATTTTGAACACAGTCTAATAGTGTTGGAAATCCCTAGTGGAATGGGGAATATCTCTAAGTTAGGCTTTAGCAAGGTGGATATGTGGGTACAAATCCATGATATTCCTCTTATGTGTATGAATAGGAGGGTGGCAACAGTGCTAGCAGGGCAGATAGGGGAGATAGTGGCAATTCCCGATGACCCAAAGGAGTACCTGAGAGTAAGAATGACGATCGACATTAGAAAACCTCTGAGAAAAGGATTGATTGTGGATGGGGGAAGGGAAGAAGGGGCAACATGGGTGACCCTCCATTATGAACGGCTACTAGAATTTTGTTTCTTGTGTGGTCAAATAGGGCATGGGAGTAAGGATTATGATGATGATATAGCTAGGGAGGTAGCGAGGAAAGGGGGGACGCTTAAATACAGAGCTTGGTTAAGGGCTTTCCCTGTTGAAGATTATAGGGCTAAAGGTGGTGGTAGCTATTCATATTCTTCTTCGAAAGGTAGAAGAGTTGAAGGACAAGGAATATCAGGGGAACGGGTAGGGAATCAGGTGGGGATGTCAGGAGGGAGGCAAAGGGAGTGATACTGATAATAGGGAGCAAGTTGGAAAAAGTAGAGTAGTGGATAACGAGGAGGGAAATAGAGTTGAGGGTATTGGTAAGAAAGGGACCACAGGGTTTGCTTCAAGTAGAAGAGGTATTATTGAGTGGGGTTACGGACCCGCTTGGGGGGCCAAAATGTGGGGAAGGGAGTGATCAAATTGCTGTGAGAGGGGAAGTTCAACCTTTTACTAAATTTAAAAGTACAGAGGTTATTAATGAATCAGTTAGTGGTATGCTAGTAAAGGGAAGGGGCTCAAAAAGGGAAGAGCTCGTGAGGGAAGCACAAGCTCAACAAGTTGAGGACGGATATAAGTTGGACGTAGCGGTAGCTATGATTACAAGTCCCTCCCGAAGGTCTACTAGGAAATGGAAAAGGGCAGCTAGGGAATTGAAGTTAGCAGGAAAAGCAAGGAGTCCGATAGGGAAAATAATGTCGTTAAAACAAGGGGTAAGGAAAGGAGGGCGTAGTAACAGTCAATCGCCTAGTCATTCGGAAAGGTCTCCGAGAGGAAATAAGTTAAAGGAAGTTCTAAAGGCAAAGGGAGAAATAACGGATGTTTTAGATAGGGAAGGAGGGACAGGAGATTCAGGTGATAGGAAAAGGAAGCTGGTTTTCAATATAGATCAGGGAGGGGAGAAGAAGAAGATTAGAGGTGGGAATAGGGAGAAAGGGATTAATTGGAACGCAACGGCGGTGCCTGAGGACCAAGCCCGCCGAGATCAATGATTGTTTTAGCATGGAATGTACGGGGCTTGGGGAATACCCGTGCATTCTCGGACCTCAAAAGGGTCATCCGAAAACACTCCCCGGCGGTGGTTTTTATGTCGGGAACCAAATTGAAGAATAATGTTGTAGATAGGATAAAAGATAGCTGTGGTTTTGTGGGGGGAATTATGGTGAGTAGCTCTGGGAAGAGTGGTGGGTTAGGCTTATTTTGGAAGGAAGGTGTGGACATTTCAATTCTTTTCTATTCAGGTGGGCATATAGACTCTAGGATTCGAATGGATGATGGAACTCTTTGGAGCTTCACTGGTTTGTATGGCAACCCGGATCCTGTTAAGAGGAGTAGCTCGTGGGAGTTGGTTAGGAGGTTGAGAGATGTCGATGACTTACCTTGGGTTTTGGGGGATGACTTTAATGAACTTTTAAGTAAAAATGAGAAGTGTGGAGGCTCCGAGAAAGGGGTGAGGGGAATGATAAACTTCAGGAAATTGATTTCAGATTGTGACTTAACAGACTTGGGTTTTTGTGGGCCTAGATTTACCTGAACAAATAGAAGAGACGGTAAGAATAATGTTCAGGAGCGGCTTGATCGTTTCCTAGCAAATACAAAGTGGAGAGATTGGTTTGAAAATGCCACGGTGGAGAATCTGAACTTCAGCTCCTCTGACCATAGGCCTGTGCTGTTAAGAATTCAGAAAAAGAGAAATTGGAAAGGAGCGGGTCGATGTGGTTTCAGGTTTGAACCTTTTTGGTTTAAAAAGGAAGACCTCCAACCGGTTATCAAGGAAGCTTGGGAGAGAGGGGGGAGTGCTAAATCCGGGAACGACTTACAAGCAAAATTGAAAGAGTGTGCTGGAGTCTGCTCGGTTTGGAGTCGAGAGAGGTTTGGATACCTTAGGAAAAGGATAGAGTCCAAGCAGAGGATGATCGAAAATCTGTATTTAAGGGCTTCGGTTGAAGGGGTTATGGAGGAAATAAAAGATCAGGAGAGGGAACTAGAGGAATGGCAGGCTAGAGAAGAGGTTTATTGGCGTCAAAGGGCTAGAATGGATTGGTTGATGGTGGAGGATCGGAACACCAGGTTCTTTCATGCTAGGGCCATTGCTCGAAGAAAGAAGAACTCGATAACGAGATTAATAGGTGAGGATGGGGGAGTGGCGGAATCTGAGAAGGATATTGGAAGAGTTTTTTATGAATATTTTGGTAAGCTATTTTCTTCTTCTGCTTCTTCTTCGGTAGAGGTCGAAGTAGCCTGTAGGAGTATTAAGAAGTGTTTGAGCGAAGACCAGAGGAGAGGGTTGATGGTGCCGTTCAAGGAAGAAGAAATTAAAGCGACTGTTTTTACTTTGGGCCCGACTCGGGCTCCGGGACCGGATGGTTTTCAGGCTTTATTTTTTCAGAAAATGTGGGACGTTGTTGGAAAGGACGTGGTAGCGGTTTGCCTTAGGATCTTGGAGGGGGAAGCACCCATTAGAACCTTTAACAGTACGAATGTGGTTTTGATTCCTAATTCTAATAATCCTGAGAGAGTTAAGGACTTTAGGCCTATTAGTCTAAGTTCGATCGTGTATAAGATTATCACCAAAGTGCTGGCCCACAGAATGAAGGAAGTCCTTCTAGGTGTGATCTCGGATAATCAGTCTGCCTTCGTTCCAGGGAGACAAATTTTCGACAATATCTTAGCCTCTTTTGAAATGCTTCATACCATTCACAGTCGTAAAAAAGGGAAGAAAGGTTTGATGGCGATTAAGTTGGATTTAAGTAAGGCGTATGATAGGGTAGAATGGGGTTTTTTGGAGTCGGTGATGCTGAAAATGGGGTTCCCTCAAAAGTGGGTAAGGTTAGTTATGGATTGTGTCTCCACGTCGGAAATCAATCTTCTCATCAATGGGCAGTCGGCTGGGTGTATTTATCCTTCTAGAGGAATTAGGCAGGGGTGTCCCTTGTCTCCTTACCTGTTTTTGTTGTGTGCTGAAGCTTTCTCAGGGGGAGTGAAATTCGCAGAGAGGGGGGGCAGAAGTCTGGGTATCAGAAGTAACAGGTCGGGGCCGTTAGTGAGTCATCTTCTCTTTGTTGATGACAGGATCCTTTTCTGTAAGGCTTCGGTGGCTAACTGTCGGTTAATAAGGAAGGTTCTAGGATCATACAGTAGAGGTTCAGGTCAGCAAATTAATTTGGAGAAATCGGCCCTTTGCTTCAGTGGGAATGTAGATGGAAGTCTAAGAAAGGAGATTTTCAAGGTTTTGGGGATGGATAATACTAGTAACCATAGGCAGTATTTGGGGCTTCCTTCCTTGGTAGGAAGGAATAAATCCAAAACTTTTGCTGAGATCGTCGAAAGGGTGGGGAATAGGCTGAAGGGTTGGAAGTGTCATCTCTTCTCGCGAGGGGGGAAAGAGATCCTGATAAAAGCTGTGTTGCAAGCCATTCCAACATATATGATGAGTATTTTTCGCTTACCCATATCTCTGTGTAAGGAAGTTGGGTCTCTAGCGGCTAGCTTTTGGTGGGGAATGAAGGATGGTAAGAGGAAGGTGAGCTGGGTTAGTTGGGAGAGGATGTGTAAACCGAAGTCGCTTGATGGGTTGGGATTCAAAGACCTCTTTCTCTTTAATCAATCTCTGCTTGCCAAGCAGGCCTGAAGAATTATGGTTAATCAGCACTCTCTGGCAGCGCGTGTGTTAAAAGCAAAGTATTTTCCGAATTGTGATTTCATGCAGGCTCCAGAGCGGAAAGGGGACGTCCTATGTGTGGAAGAGTCTCTTGTGGGGACGGGAGTTGCTGCAAAAGGGGTGGCTTAGGCAGGTGGGGAATGGAGAGGAAATAGATGTGTTTGAGGATCTATGGATTCCGAGACCGAATTCTTTTAAGGTGGTTTCGTCTCAAGGAGAGGCTCACTTGCGAGTGGCAGATTTGATGGACCAGGACAGTCGCACTTGGGATGTTCAGAAGATTAATGCGTCGTTGCTCCCGATTGATAGAGACCAGATCCTATCCATCCCTTTGAGCTGTAGAAATGTTGAAGACAGCTGGTACTGGTTTTATGATAAGCGAGGTGATAACTTTATATTTATAGAGTTATTTTATCTTTTTAAATTTGAATTCTTGCTTAGTTCTTAATATTTTTATTATTATTAAGTAAATTATTTCATATTTCTTTTATTTTTATTTTCAGAATAAAATTGGTTAAAAATGCACATATGGACCCCACCAAGTAATATTGTTCAAGACAAGATCATCGCTACAAAATGAATATCATTCGCAGCAAGTTCATCGCCTCAAGAATTACTCGAGTCGGAGATCGCATAAAGAAATTATCGCGGTTTAAAGATAGGGTATTCTAGAAATAAATATTATGTCATGCTGATGTAAGAAATGATGTAATCAAAATTATGATGTAAGCAATGATGTAATAGAAGTTGACTTGACTGGGGTAGGTGAACGATGATGTAAGCAATGATGCAATTTGAAAGTTGACTTTGAATGGGGTAGGTGAAAGATGATGCAAGCGATGATGCAAAATGGTGGAAAATCAGGAAACGATGATGCAATCGATGATGTAATTGGAGGTGAATTTGGCCTATAAATAGGCCTTAGAATCACCATTCTAAGCATTCCATCACAAACCAAAACAATAAGTAGTTTAGAGAAAGAGAGAGAGAGCTTGGAGAGGAGGAGCAAAGCAGAGGAAGAAATTCTACGGTGAAGCTTCAATCGACTAAGTTTTCCTATCTCCTGTTATGTTTAATTTTCTAGTTTTTGTAAATTCTATTATGGAGTAGATTTGTTTTCTAAGATTATGATGTAGCCTAACTTTGATGTTCCAAACCTTTGTTCAATTCAATTAATGATTTTCTATCTTGGTTGATGCATTTAATATTGTTCTTAATGCTTCTAAATAATTGGCCACTATTTAATTGAATTGTTAATCATAATGATAGCGGAAGCTGATTTATGTGTCTAGTTCATTATATTTAATGTCATAAATTACATGTAGGATAGGAATATACCTGCATGGTTTGTGTAGTCTATAAAAGAGATCCATAAATCTTAATGAATCCTTTAATGTTTTGACTTGCATGGGAACATAGCAGTTAATCTTTATAGGGTATTTTCCTTAGACCTCGGGAGGGGCTATGTGAATAATTCAGGGATTCTCGACTAGCAACTGGATAGTTAATTTTTGTTAAAAAGAACAAAGGGGAGGAACAGATTAGTTATGGTGAAATCATAATCTTAGAATTTTTATTCATTGAATTAATTTTCATTTATTTATAATTGCAATTAAATTTACTCATAGTTTGCAACTCATTTACCCAAATTTCATCTATCAAATAAAAGTTGAGTTATTTTAATTTTGGGCATTAATTAACTACAATCCTCGTGGGACGATACTTTTCTCATTACTTTATTACTTGTTCGGCTCGTTCACTTGCGATTTTGCACAACAAGTTTTTTGGCGCCGTTGCCGGGGATTGTTTGTTTCAATTAATACTAATACTACGTAACTCAATTTTTAATTTGGTCATTTATTTATTTATTTTTTTTATTTTTTTTTATTTTGTTTGCTTTATTACTTGTGAGTTTTATGGTGTATGAGAAAGTCTGGGGGCGAAGTGTTACCATTTGACCCAGAAATAGAGAGAACTTGCCGTAAGAACAGGAAAGAAACAAGAAAGGCTGCTAGTACTGCACTCATGGATATAGCTGAGGGATCAAACAACACACAGAATATTGTACCAATAGATGCCGAAATTCGAGCATTACGAGATTATGCTCTACCCACAGTGGGTAATACTTCGGCGATACGGCGACCAACTATTGCTGCCAACAACTTTGAGATTAAGCCGGCAATCATCCAGATGGTTCAAAACAACCAGTTCAATGGGGCTCCGAACGATGATGCAAATGCCCACATTGACAACTTTTTGGAGATCTGTGATACCTTCAAACATAATGGTGTTACTGATGACGCCATCCGATTGAGATTGTTCCCATTCTCTCTTCGAGACAAAGCCAAAAGCTGGCTCAACTCGTTGCCATCAGGGAGTATTACTACATGGGACATCTTGGCACAAAAATTCCTGGCCAAATTCTTTCCACCAGCCAAGACTGCGAGGCTACGAACCGAGATTGCCACCTTCAGACAGCTTGAGGGAGAATCATTGTACGAAACGTGGGAAAGATTCAAGGATCTGCTAAGACGGTGCCCACATCATGGAGTTGCTAACTGGTTGCAGCTACACACATTCTACAATGGTTTGGGGAGTTCCACGAGAACATTAGTAGATGCCGCAGCTGGTGGAGCACTTTTGGGGAAACCCCATCAAGCCGCTTGGGATTTACTAGAAGAAATGGCTGCAAATGCCTATCAATGGCCATCAGAAAGAGCAGTTCCGAAAAAAGTTTTCGGAATACAAGAAAATGATGTCTTAACCAGACTTTCCACTCAGGTCGAGACATTAGTCAAGCAACTCGGAAACTTGACAGCAAATGCAATTCATACTCAGTCAGCATCCTGTGATTTTTGTGGAGGGGACCATTCCAACGGACAATGCGATGAAAACCAGACAGATCAAGCATTTTTTGTGGGCAACAGACAACAAAATAATCCGTATTCCAACACATATAACCCAGGATGGAGAAACCATCCCAACTTTTCATGGAAAAACAATGATCAACCCAGACAGTCATATCCGCCACCACCTCAACAGCAACAGACCAACAAACCGTCGGTTGAAGAAGCACTTGCTCAGCTCACCGTAAGCACTACTCAATTTATGACGAGAACAGACACCACGCTCCAGAATCAAGCAGCTTCCATTCGAAATCTGGAGGTACAAATGCGTCAAATCTCGAATTTGCTGACTGCAAGACCTCAAGGATCCCTACCAAGCAACACAGAGACTAATCCTAGGGAGCACCTGAAGGCTGTCACGTTACGAAGCGGTAAAATTCTAAAAGAACCTGTCAAAAGAGCAGACGAGAAAGAAGAAGAAGTGATGGTTGAACAACAAGAAGCAGAGAAGCCAAAGTCAAAGTTATTCCCAGACAATCCGCCACCATACAAACCACCATTACCCTTCCCTCAGAGATTTCAAAAACAGAAATTAGAAAAGCAATTTTCTAAATTTCTGGAAGTTTTTAAGAAGCTGCAAATTAATATTCCTTTTGCAGATGCTCTGGAACAAATGCCCAGCTATGTGAAGTTCATGAAAGAAATCCTCTCAAATAAAAGGAAGCTGGAAGAGCATGAAACGGTAGCTTTGACAGAAGAATGCAGTGCAATCTTGCAGAAAAAGCTACCACCCAAACTCAAAGATCCGGGGAGCTTTACAATTCCTTGCACCATTGGTGATTCATTCTTTGATAAAGCATTATGTGATCTTGGTGCAAGCATCAACCTAATGCCATTCTCCGTTTTCAAGAAACTCGGCTTTGGAGAAGCAAAACCCACTATAGTTTCGTTGCAGCTAGCTGATCGTTCAATCAAGTATCCAAGGGGAATCATAGAAGATGTACTAGTCAAAGTGGATAAATTCATATTTCCTGCGGATTTTATTGTGCTAGACATAGAGGAAGACCAAGAAATACCCATCATCTTGGGTAGACCATTCCTAGCAACAGGGAGAACCCTTATTGATGTGCAGAAAGGTCAACTCATACTCAGAGTTCAAGATGAAGAGGTAACCTTCAATGTGCTAAAAGCTCTCAAACATCCACACGATGTTGATAACTGTATGAGGGTAGATATGGTGGGTGAATGTATCAAAGAAGTACATCAAATCACCACTCCAAAAGATCCACTTGAAGCTTGCCTACATGGAGCACCAAACTCAGAAAGTCCGAACATCACATAATGTGTTAACCAACTGGAAGCTTCATCTCCCATATTTTTCAGACGACCTTTCGAGGAGCTTGGAGCAAGTAAGAGACAACCGGTACCATCAACAGAAAAACCACCAGAGTTGGAGCTCAAGCCACTGCCAGTTCATCTCAAGTACGCATTCTTAGGTACCTCATCTACACTACCTATCATTATTTCATCTTCTCTAACTAGAGAACAAGAGGAAAAGCTTTTGAGAGTACTACGAGAACACAAGATGGCTATTGGATGGTCGATCGCAGACATTAAAGGAATCAGCCCATCTTTATGCCAACACAAAATTCTCATGGAGGATAAGTACCGGCCATCCATCGAGCACCAAAGACGTTTAAATCCAAACATGAAGGAGGTTGTTCGAACAGAGGTACTTAAACTTTTGGATGCAAGTATCATTTATCCTATTTCGGACAGTACATGGGTAAGCCCGGTGCAAGTGGTACCAAAGAAAGGAGGCATGACAGTGGTCACCAATGAAAATAATGAGCTGATTCCAACACGAACAGTAACCGGATGGAGAGTGTGCATTGACTATAGGAAACTAAATAAGGCGACCAGGAAAGATCATTTCCCTTTACCCTTCATCGATCAAATGCTCGACAGGTTAGCAGGTCACCCTTACTACTGTTTCCTAGACGGTTATTCTGGTTACAATCAGATTTCTATAGCACCTGAGGATCAAGAAAAGACTACATTCACATGCCCATATGGAACGTTCGCGTTTCGGAGAATGCCGTTTGGTCTATGCAATGCACCCGCCACCTTCCAACGGTGTATGATGTCAATTTTTTCAGATATGGTGGAACGCTTCATTGAGGTATTTATGGATGATTTTTCAGTATTTGGCTCATCATTTGATTCTTGTTTGGATAACTTAGCACAAGTACTGAAAAGATGCGAAGAGACAAATCTGATTCTTAACTGGGATAAATGCCATTTCATGGTACAAGAAGGGATCGTTTTAGGTCATAAAGTTTCAGCTAAAGGCATCGAGGTTGATAGAGCCAAGATTGAGGCAATTGAGAAGCTGCCACCACCAACATCTGTCAAAGGCATTCGAAGTTTCTTAGGGCATGCAGGGTTTTACAGAAGATTTATCAAGGACTTCTCGAAGATCACAAAGCCATTATGCAATTTACTCGAGAAGGGTATTTCATTCCACTTCGATAATGCATGTAAAGAGGCATTTGAGATACTGAAAAAGGCCCTTGTGACAGCCCCAATCGTTATTGCACCTGATTGGGCTTTGCCGTTCGAGCTAATATGTGATGCTAGTGATTATGCCATTGGAGCCGTGCTAGGACAACGTATTGGTAAGATTTTTCATACCATTTATTACGCTAGCCGTACACTAACCGATGCACAGGTCAATTATGCTACCACTGAGAAAGAGCTTCTAGCTGTAGTCTTCGCATTCGACAAATTTCGACCGTACTTGATCGGTTCCAAAGTCATTGTATACACGGATCACTCAGCCATCAAATACCTTCTGGAGAAGAAAGATGCAAAACCACGCCTGATCCGATGGGTCTTTCTGTTACAAGAGTTTGATTTAGAGATTCGAGATAAGAAGGGAAGTGAAAATGTGGTGGCCGACCATCTTTCTAGACTAGAGCAACGAGGGGATAAGGAGGATCTTGACATAGACATTAAAGAGACTTTCCCTGATAAACAGCTCTTTGTTCTAGATACAAGCAATGTTCCATGGTATGCTGATTTTGTTAATTTTCTTTCTCACAAAGTTTATCCACCTGACATTTCATGGCAGCAAAAGAAGAAATTCTTGGCAGACGTAAAACATTACTATTGGGATGAACCGTTCATGTACAAGTTATGTCCAGATCAGATCCTTCGACGATGTGTCTCAAAAGATGAAGCACGAGATATTCTCCACCATTGTCATTCTTCTGATTATGGTGGACATTTTGGGGCCAATCGAACTGCTGACAAAATTCTTCAATCTGGATACTATTGACCTACCATTTTTAAGGATGCTCAATCATATATTGCTGCATGCGATCAATGCCAACGCACAGGTAACATTTCGCGAAGGCATGAGATGCCCTTAAACAACATTTTGGAAGTGGAGTTGTTCGATGTTTGGGGTATCGATTTCATAGGACCATTTCCACCGTCTTTCAAGAATCTCTATATTCTGGTGGCCGTAGATTATGTGTCAAAATGGGTTGAAGCCATTGCTGCACCAACCAATGACTCCAAAGTAGTGGTGAATTTTCTGCGTAGAAATATCTTCACTAGATTTGGAACCCCTAGAGCAATCATCAGCGATGAAGAGAAGCATTTTTGTAATAGGTATCTTGATGCTCTTCTAGCCAAATATGGAGTCAAACACAAAGTTGCTACAGCATACCACCCGCAAACCAATGGACAAGCTGAAATCTCAAATCGGGAACTGAAATGGATTTTGGAAAAGACGGTAAGTGTATCTTGAAAAGACTGGTCGAAAAAGCTTGATGATGCATTATGGGCCTACAGAACAGCATTCAAAACACCGATTGGGATGTCTCCATACAAGATGGTATTCGGAAAGGCATGTCACTTACCCGTTGAACTAGAGTATCGTGCATACTGGGCTATCAAAAAGTTGAATTTCGACATAGGAGCATCAGGAGCTCTGCGAAGATTGCAACTCAATGAGATGGATGAACTTCGTCATGGTGCATATGAAAATGCTAAGCTGTATAAAGAACGCACCAAAAAGTGGCATGATCAACGGATCTTAAACAAGGATTTCACTCTAGGACAGAAGGTTCTTTTGTTTAATTGAAGATTACGTTTGTTTCCAGGTAAGCTACGCTCTAGATGGTCTGGGCCCTTCACAGTTGTTCAAGTGTTTCCACATGGTGCTGTTGAAATTCAAAGTGCAGATCGTTGATTCAAAGTCAATGGTCAACGACTCAAAGTTTACATGGATGGTGGAGAACCTAAACAGAAATCCACTATCGCGCTTTCAGACCCGACTTAAGGCGTTTCTCAACAGTCAAGCTAACGACTATAAATTAAGCGCTTCTTGGGAGGCAACCCAAGTTTTTCTCTTTTTAGCTAGTTTTTCTCTGTTTGCGTGTTATTGTGTTCTTTGTGTGTTTTTGTTTTTTCTTTGATAATTTTTCTTTCTCTTTCAGAGATGGAGGCAAGTCTTGCAGCACTGAAAAATCATTTCCCTACTCTACCCCAAGATGTACTCAGAAAGATTTACAAGTGCAGACTCGAAAGAATGAGGGCACTAACATCTTTAGGTCTTCCAGAGCATATTCGATGGATCATCGAAGCTAAGGTACGTTTAGCAGGTGAGTTGAATGATTCATTAATTAAACGTTTACCAGGATTAGGAAGAAGTTCTTACTCAAAGAAGAGGAGAGCTAAGAGAATGGAAGTCTGTCATAAGTGTGCGAGATGTAACTGCGACACAAGCTGTAAAAATCTTGGATATTTATCTATAAATCGAGAAGATAAAATCAAATGCATAAAGGATGGACTGAGTAAGGAGTCTCTGGATAACATCCGTAAGACTCTTGAGACGCATCCTTGTGGGAAAGTTCAACGTATTCTTTTAGATTTATCGGAGTTATTCAGTAAAGAGAAACAGCGTTATAGTCTTGGGAATCTGACTGTAAAAGACCCTGTTTGCCAGTTTATAAGAAAACTGGATGGGAAGCCAATCCTCAACTCATAGAAGTTGTTTAAGCCGTTTCTGGACGTAAAACCAGAGGAAGATGTGAGCCACAATCACAACTACTGTAGCATCAATTTTTTTCTTTGTTTAGCAGTCTGTTTCAAATTTTTTTGATAATTGTGTTTACTTTTCCTTACCTGTCCTTTTGGATTTTTAGGTCGTTTCAAACTTTCTTGATAAGTGTGTTTACTTTTGACGTTTCATCACCGAACATTTTTATTTTTAGCAGCTATTTTCAAAATTTTTCGATGTCTGTGTTTACTTTTTGACGTTTGTGTTTATTTTTTCGATGTTTGTGTTTACTTTTTCGATGTTTGTGTTTACTTTTTGACGTTTCGTCGCCGAACTTTTTGAATTTCGTATTTGTAGCGGCTTGTTTTATTTATTTATTTATTTATTTTTTTCTCTCGAAGATTGTGCTTTCTTTTTGACATTTCTACACTTAACATCTCCTTTTTCCTCTGACCAATACTGTGTAGCATCGTAAAACTGTTTTTTTACTCTTTCATCTTCTTTAAATAAGTGATTATGACTGATAACAAATAATTCGTTCTCTCTGAAAAAAAAAAAAAAATGACAGAGTCCTCGAGCAGTAAATTCAAAAACATCTGTGTTTTTTGTAGCCCAAAGTCTGGTATGAGTACACAATATTCAAAAGCAGCTCCTGAACTTGGTACGGCTTTAGCTACCCGAAAAATAGATTTGGTGTATGGAGGAGGCAGTTTAGGACTGAGGGGCTCTGTCGCAGTAACTGTAACTGTTGGAGGTAGGCAAACCCTCGGTGTCGCAGTAAAGCCTTTGGCTGAAAGGAAAGACATCATCGGTACGAGCATAGGTAATGAGTTTCAGGTTATCAGTATACACGGACGAATGACGTACATATTACTCAATGCTGATGCCTTTATCGCGTTACCTGGTGGTTTGGAAACATTTGAAGAAATCTTCAACATTGCGTCCTGGGCCCATTACAACATTCACAAAAAGCCATTAGGTTTGCTTAACACTAACGGTTTTTATGATGGTTTATTGGCTTTTCTTGATCATGCTGTGGAACAGGGTTTTATGACTCAAGCAAACCGGCGTATTCTAGTCTCAGCTTCCAGTGTTGATGAACTGATTGACCAACTGCAAGACTTTGTACCCGAAGTTGATCCAATCATGTCGCAGGTGGTTTGGACTCCTGAATCAGGCGGTAACAAGAAGCGTGCACTGGATCTTAATCTCCGGTTGTAACTTTCTTATCCTATGGTTTTATCAATAGCATTTCCATTTGAGTTTTTCTTCTTTCTATCTTACTAGACATTGGGGACACTGTCTCAAATAAGTTTGGGGGTAGAGTTTGCTATTATTAAAACCATAAGATTCAAAAACTGGTCCGATTTGAAATCAAAAGATGGCAGAGTAAGGAGTACTTTTGTGCTCTTGATACGCATCTTTGTTTTCATTTCCAAAAAAAAAAAAAAAAAAAAAAAAAAAAAAAAAAAACGCAAAAAGATTTTCATTATTTGTTTTATTATTTTTTCTTTCTGCTCTAACAAATCGACTAACTACTTTGTATTTATTAATGAAGTCTTAATGCATGTTTTTGGTTGAATATCTTTACTAAGGAATAGTCATGAACATCTTTGCATGATTTGAGACTTTTGAATGTCATGATCTTAGTTAATTGAGTGGATAAATATCATGTTTACATGAACTGTGGACTATTAGTGGAGATTATCCTTGGTGAGGATTTGAGCCTTTTAAACGTTTCATTTTGAGAGATTTATTTGTTTCTACTCTTAAACACTCTTCACGTTGTTCTTAATAGATGATCTCTATAGGTTTTGTATTGAATACTGAGAACAAATCATTATTGTAGATAACATGAGTTGCTTTGATTTGAAAATTGGATCGACTTCTTAGAAGTAATATAGGTTAGTTCTACTCTACAAAAGCCTACTTTCCTACTTTAAATTGAGACACATCATAAACCATTTGAAGCCAAACACTTTAAATATTTTTCTCTGTTTACCTTTATTAAATGACCCTATTGAGTCTTTAAATTCAGTCATACCTTATGAAGTTTGGGATCATGCGATGAAGTAAAAGAGGAGAAGGGAATTGAAGTGTTAACATTTACACAATGTGTTTCTAAAAAAAAAAAAAAAAAAAAAAAAAAAAAAAAAAGAAGTTGTGATGAATTAAGGAGAATAAATGAAGTACTTTGGTATGATCATATGTTCTTGTTGAACCTGTACCTTAAAATTTCTTACATGTCAATTAACCATAGCCCAATTACAATCTTTAATAAAGCCTATTGATCTTCAAAAGGAAGTCCAATTTGAGAGTTGAAGTCTGTCATCATGCTCTATCTACGTTCTTAGTATTCGATTCCAATCATGAGATCTATTCACTTGAAAGTGCGGTTCTTTTAAACGTCTATATTCATATGTGATGTAAATGACGCTTGCTATGCCTTTACATAATTTCTATCACATATGATTGCATGAGTGTTTGCTTTAGGATTCATGAGGGTTATGAGAGATATCTTGTGAGAATTAGAGTCGAAGCGAAATAAGTCCATAACATGTGAATATGATGTTTTGAAATGAAATTGCTTTGAAAGTGGTGTGAGATTGTTGATGATTATGTTTTAGATCATTAGTGACTTATCCTTAGTCCTGATACAAGATCATACATGTATGAGACTTCTGTTAATTTGTATTTAGTGAGATGTTGATAAGTTATGGGTGGAATCTTTTAACGTTTGTGGGTATCGTTGCTGGTAAACCCTCAGGAGACACAACTCCTCCTACTAGGGACACCTAGGGGTTTAAAGGCTTGTGGCATATGCTCAATGCCATCGTGTTTACCTACGAAAATGGATTGTGATTTAATTTTTGTGGTTTTAGCTTAGATTGTTAGTTTTAGTTTTACTTGAGGACAAGCAAAATCTTAAGTTTGGGGGTGTGATAACTTTATATTTATAGAGTTATTTTATCTTTTTAAATTTGAATTCTTGCTTAGTTCTTAATATTTTTATTATTATTAAGTAAATTATTTCATATTTCTTTTATTTTTATTTTCAGAATAAAATTGGTTAAAAATGCACATATGGACCCCACCAAGTAATATTGTTCAAGACAAGATCATCGCTACAAAATGAATATCATTCGCAGCAAGTTCATCGCCTCAAGAATTACTCGAGTCGGAGATCGCATAAAGAAATTATCGCGGTTTAAAGATAGGGTATTCTAGAAATAAATATTATGTCATGCTGATGTAAGAAATGATGTAATCAAAATTATGATGTAAGCAATGATGTAATAGAAGTTGACTTGACTGGGGTAGGTGAACGATGATGTAAGCAATGATGCAATTTGAAAGTTGACTTTGAATGGGGTAGGTGAAAGATGATGCAAGCGATGATGCAAAATGGTGGAAAATCAGGAAACGATGATGCAATCGATGATGTAATTGGAGGTGAATTTGGCCTATAAATAGGCCTTAGAATCACCATTCTAAGCATTCCATCACAAACCAAAACAATAAGTAGTTTAGAGAAAAAGAGAGAGAGCTTGGAGAGGAGGAGCAAAGCAGAGGAAGAAATTCTACGGTGAAGCTTCAATCGACTAAGTTTTCCTATCTCCTGTTATGTTTAATTTTCTAGTTTTTGTAAATTCTATTATGGAGTAGATTTGTTTTCTAAGATTATGATGTAGCCTAACTTTGATGTTCCAAACCTTTGTTCAATTCAATTAATGATTTTCTATCTTGGTTGATGCATTTAATATTGTTCTTAATGCTTCTAAATAATTGGCCACTATTTAATTGAATTGTTAATCATAATGATAGCGGAAGCTGATTTATGTGTCTAGTTCATTATATTTAATGTCATAAATTACATGTAGGATAGGAATATACCTGCATGGTTTGTGTAGTCTATAAAAGAGATCCATAAATCTTAATGAATCCTTTAATGTTTTGACTTGCATGGGAACATAGCAGTTAATCTTTATAGGGTATTTTCCTTAGACCTCGGGAGGGGCTATGTGAATAATTCAGGGATTCTCGACTAGCAACTGGATAGTTAATTTTTGTTAAAAAGAACAAAGGGGAGGAACAGATTAGTTATGGTGAAATCATAATCTTAGAATTTTTATTCATTGAATTAATTTTCATTTATTTACAATTGCAATTAAATTTACTCATAGTTTGCAACTCATTTACCCAAATTTCATCTATCAAATAAAAGTTGAGTTATTTTAATTTTGGGCATTAATTAACAACAATCCTCGTGGGACGATACTTTTCTCATTACTTTATTACTTGTTCGGCTCGTTCACTTGCGATTTTGCACAACACGAGGTATGTTTTCTGTCAAGAGTGGGTATCAGGTAGCCTTTGAGGAGCGCTGTAAAGAGGAAGCGTTGTCCAGTACTTCGTCGGATCTTCAGAAGTGGTGGGCGACCCTTTGGATCTTAAATGTCCCTCCCAAGGTCAAAATCTTCGTTTGAAGGGCATGTCAGGAGGCCCTTCCAATAAAGGCGAATCTTCTTATCAGGAATATTGCTAGAGATAGGGTCTGTGAGGGGTGTTATGGGGGGATCGAGATAGGTTTCCATGCGTTGTTCGACTGTAAAGTTGCGGTGCAGGTATGGGGCTCCCTTGATCTGTCTCTAAAAGGCTTGTTCTCTGGAGGTAGAAACATCCTGGAGGTACTGATGGCAGTGTTGAGAGTGCATGGGAAAGATCGGCTGGCTTGTGTGTGCATGGTTATGTGGGGTATTTGGGGGAGCCGTAATTTCAAGCTCCATAGGGGAGGTAAGGGTGATTCTGTGGATGTCTTTGGTAGAGCAATGGGTCTACTGGAGGAGTTCTAGAAGACCAATAGGGCCCTATCCTCTCAGAAGGTTCAAAAAGCGTGTGACAAATCTGTGAGTTGGAGCCCTCCCGCTTCTGGTCGATTGAAGCTTAATACCGATGTGGCGATCAGGGTGGGGGTAGGTGCTGTTGGTCTGGGGGCAGCTATCAGGGACCATTCGGGAGGCGTTTCTTTGGCTGTTGCAAAAACATGGCAGGGGGTTTTTTCTCCTGAAGTGGGAGAACTGCTGGCTGTGAGAGAAGGTCTGAGAGAAGCTCTTGATGCTGGGCTGAAAGTGGACGTGGTCGAAGTGGATTCCTGTAATGTAGCCTCTGTTCTTAATTCTTGTGATTTATTTAGGGGGGTTTTGAATTTTTTAGTGGATGATATAAAGGTGTTATGTAGGGAGGCGGGGGTTAATATTTGTCAAGCCGTTCCTAGAAATGGGAATCGTTTAGCTCATAGGCTTGCCTGTTTAGCCTTGTCCTCTTCGGAGGTCTTGTGTTGGTTCAACGTTAATTCTCGTTGTATTTTTCCCTTGGGGTTTGGTTTATAATATGATTTCGGAATTTCAAATTTCAAAAAAATAATTTTAGCTTTCCAGCTATTAATTGTTAAATTCATTTACTTTTATTTGTTTTAACTTAGTTAATATTCACTTATATATGCTTCATCAATAACTCATACACAATACACTGACAAAATTAATTTTAATGCGCACCGAAATAAAAACTATTATATATATAATTTTCACCTCAATACGCATTGAATTTAATAAGTCACGTACATAAGCAATTAATTAAATATAAGTGGTTGTTGACTAAATGAAAGCAAGTAAAAGTTATTAAATCTAATGATTGATAATTGAGATACGGAATATATTATATCAATTCGCATTAAGGATATATATATATATAAAAGAAATGCCTTTTACAGACTGGATAAACATTTTTCAATTCCCTATATATTACTTTCATAAATACATCTTAAGAGTTGTACAAGTAGTCATCCGATCCGTACTATCAGTGAGCTAGTCATCTTGACAGGTCTTAACAATCATATTACTAATAAGGTGTCGGTATTAAATTATATGTATATTTATATATAAGGACAACTTATTGACCATAAATATAATTAGACTAACTAATTAAACTTCGATTGTTCAAAACAACACAATAAGTAGAGGCCCTTTGATAGAGACATTTCATTTAGCATTCGAACGAAACAAAGACAATAAAAAATTAGTGTTAACATTCACCAAAACTCACTTTAAAGTTACACAAACTTTACATTAGTTTCTAAAATGTTGAAGTCCATATCTAACTAGTGTATAAGTTGACTTTCTTTATTGAAGTTGGATACCCTGCAACATTTTGTTTTTCCTGCATTGCGAAAATTACCACATGACCCTCAATCACAAGTGGCTTCACTTTTGATTTAACTCGAATTATGGGCTACAAGAATAAATATTTTATCATACAGAATAAATTTGAGGAGAAATGATTTAATTATAGGATTTTCGTTTTACAAATGATGTATAATACTAAATAATAAATGATTGATTGAAATAAACTATTATAAATAATTTTCTGAATAATGAAACATTTCACCCGAAATATTTTTGTCCGATTAAAAGTTCGGAAGAAATATATTTATGTACGCAACAGCCTTAATTCAACATCTAAATAGAAATTTAGATGTGAACAACTTTTTAAATTTGATTTACATATCATCCGATCATGATACCATGTGACCTTTTTTTTTTTTTTTTTTAATTATATTTTAAGAACCATGTGACCTCTTTTAATTAGGTTGAAAGCTAAATATCACAGTGAAAAGTTCCATTTAAAATTATAAAGAACATTTGGAGTGTGAAAATTTAAAACAAAGTATAAAATATATGTATAATCATTCACAGATAAAATAATTAGTTTATTTTTTGATAATTAAAATTTAAGTTTTTTTTACTAACACTAAGTTAAAGTATTGAAGAGATAAGTTGAAATATAATTTTAAAATATATTTTAAATTTTTATTCTTATAAATAAGAGATAACAACTTATATACCTCTAAAACCTATTTATACATGAAGTGTAGCTGATGTACTTTGAACTATTTGCCATGGGTGAGGAGTGGCTTTAAACCACCGAGCCACCTCTTCTCTGCGTTTTAAAATTTAAGTTATATGTATATATTTATATTTATCAAATATTTTTATAATATTAAAAAATATTTGATTGATGTGAGATAATAATTGAAACAATTTAAAAGGCAGACAAACAATCATGAGAAAGAGGAGGTGTACTTCACGAAAACAGAATAATGAAAGAAGAGGTGAAATTGAATAGAGCGAGAGCTATGGACTCGTGATGTCGGCAACCGCCTTTGTGGGTATTGACTCGTGGAATTGTCTCTGTGACTGACGACGACACACCTGTCATTTTTTAACTGCTTCCAATAGCCGCCTCAACCGATCTTCCTTCCTCTGCATACTACTGTTTTTGGCCTTTTCAGCCTTGGCATTCAAACTCACTGTTTCTTATCTGTCGTGGCTTTTTCATTCCCTGACACGTGTCTCGCACTCCGCTTTTCATAATTGCAGCCTGAGTGCAACTATGTTTTGGATAAGACTGAATCGACACGTCATCTTTCTATTTTATTTATTTATTTATTTATCGGGCTTGATTCAATAGGGTCAACCTACCCAAGATCATGCGGATTCGTTAAAGTCATTGCTTAACAATTCAATGCTTACACCAAGTCATGCATATAAAAATTAGGGCGAATTACACGTATCTTCATACACTAATATATTTAGTTTGGGTTAATAACATGAACCTATAAATTTAAAAAACTCAACACAAATATTTTTACTATTGGGGAACCATTAGGTTATACAAACGATTAAAGAAAGATCAAGTTAAAGCACTAAAATGCCCTTAAAAAGTAATCTGATCCCCGTGCAACCTGACGCAATTGCGGTGCTGTTTTTGGAGGAGAAAGTGTTTTATTCTAAAAGACATTAATAATGCCCCTGACTGTTGAACTGAATTGCAATGGATGGTATGACAGACGGTGCATTTTTTTTACCTTTGGGCCAATATGACCATTGGATATCAATGGTCATATTTGTGGCTATCTAAAGCCTCCTGAGGCAGTGCATGGATGGGCAAATGGTTGTTCATGTTCATAGAGTTTTTTTTTTTTTAAATTCACTCAATTTGTTGAGTTAATTTTTTTTCCTTCTGCAATTTTACTTGATGTTGGCATGCGTGGATGCATCAGATTCTTGCGGCAGCGGTGGAGTTAATGGAGGGCTCATAAAATTCAAAAATGGAAGGTGTAAATGTGGTCAAAAAGCAACAAAACGGATTTCAAATTCAAGAGCGAATCCATCGAAATTGTATATATTCAATGAATCAGAAAATTGTAACTACTACTCATTTTGGTCTCTGTCTCTAAATTGATATGAATTTTACTTCTTTTCAAGTGAAGGTGTCAAGGAAAACGAAGGTGAGTTTACGGTTAAACAAAAATTGGAACAATTAGAGGAAGATATGAAGTATGTTATCTGTGCGCTGGAAGGATTAGATAAAGGATATCAGAAACAAGAAGAAGCGATTAACTATATTCGACAATATATAAGCGTGCACATTGTTTTCTTTGGTGCTATTATATTAGATGTTGTAATGTTGCTTGCAAAGATGTAATAAAAGACCATTTATGTGCATTGTTTAATCACGTGTGTGCCTAACAATGTTTGATAATGTAAAATAATAAAACAAAAATTAGAAATAAATCACAAATAGAAAATTTAATTCAATCATGTTTGATAATGTATTTCAACATCATAATGCTGCACATGTACAAGCTCTACTTGCACTTGCACATTTAACAACTCCCATATCAAAAGTGTATGACTGAAATCTGACTTGATTATAAACCTAGTAAAAAATTTTGACCCAAAACTCAATTCAACCTGATTTCAATGCTCCAAACTTGTCGCAAAAGAATTGAGATCGTGTTGGTTTGGGTCAAATTGAGGTTTTCTACCGTCGTTAATTACAACTTATAGAGATTAAATAGTATACATGGTTTAAAAATTTACTCCACGTTAGGAGAAATAAACTCTCGCAATAAAAAAAAAAATACTAATTATTTAAGTTATGAATGGATGAGTTGTACTAAATATTTAGATTTCACATTATTATTTTAAGGCTACGTTTAAATGTAGCTGTTGTTATTTTAAACAAACAACACTACTTTTTTTTTTTTTCATAAAAAAAAGTAGAACCAACGCTATAGGGGTGACTGTGAAGCCAACATTGTCCCTCGTTTGAGTAAAAGCCCAATACGGCGGAGAATGTGCCACAAGATTCCTTTAACAGAAATAATTTGACATTTAAGAACCCCAATTTCTTATAAATAAGGCTTTAATTTCATCGATTACTATGAGTCTAGTGACACTCAGAGATAAGTCGCAACTATGAATCCCCTTAATAACATTTTTCAACATCAGACTTGCTTGAAGGTGCTTGGCAAAACAGTCCTCCGTTTAATGCTAAATCTCCCAGTCAAATTTTGGCTCGACCTTGTACGTTACCCTGGATGATGGTATACGTATATGTAAAACTATTCGATTAAAATGCACCTATGTTGTTGATTTGTTGTTGACTTTACAAACATCAATTGTAAATTTAAATAACAACTGACAAAATAATAATAATAATAACGTCCAATATACCTTCGAAGTTATTAATTAAAAACAAAAAAAAAAAAAAAGATAAGATCATTGCAACAACACCACAGGTTGGAATGTAATCTCTTGTGAATGGAAAAACCTCCTCTAATCACAGAGTAACTACCCAAATGGAAGTGCATTGTGTTCTTTGTTTACTGGTAGAAAAAATATATGAAGAATAACCTTTTTTTTTTCTTTTGTTTTTTTTTTTTTCCTGTCCATCCCCTTTTTGCATCTGATAGTTTTTGCACGATCAAGCCTAATAGCTGCTAACTCAATTTGGGTTTCTGGGGCTGGGTCAATTGATTAACTTTGGACTAAGGTTGGGCCATTGGACCATTTTGGACGGACCATCTCCATATTCCACCAGTTATGATCCTAGCCATCGAACAATATATGTTCATTAAGTTGAGAAGTCTAAATTCCTCAGCTGTTGTGTTAAAACGGTGCATTTTCTTCGGGATACTTAAACCGGTCATTTGCTAAATGCCATTTCTATGTCTGTGATGAATTACTTCTCTTTATGCTTTTGTGAAGCCTTATTAGAGGGAAGCCTTTCTTTAGATGTATATTTGATAGTTTTTTAACGGATCGTAGAGTACAGATCTACCGATCTCTGATGAGATAAATTATTATAGGCATAAAAATTAACTCCTATAACATAGGGGAGAGGTCTCTAGTCTCCACACACACTGCAATTTTATTAGCAAAGCACTTTCAATTTTTGAAGCTTAGTTACATATATGAAAGTCCAGGAAAAGAAAGAGGTAGACAATCACTCAACCAAATAAAAATGATTCCTTGGGAGAGGTAATGTTGTCTCTTGAATCTTGATAAGGAAGCTTATTCTAGTTGTAATAGGGTATGGCTATAATAGGCCCTTTTAAACCCCGTTTGAGTATTGCTAAATGCATCAACAGTCTACTAAGTACACACTCAAAAGCTAGGATAAGATAGATTTGACTTCTAATATGTGAAAGCTTAAATTGAAAAAGATTGTGTAACATATGTGTAAACAGAAAATTAATCTAGTGTATTTAGCAGTCAACTTTAACCTTGCGCATAACACAAAGGTTGATTCCAACAACTAAATTTTTACCATACTAACTAAT
Source organism: Dimocarpus longan (assembly GCA_022984855.1). Classification (NCBI taxonomy): domain Eukaryota; kingdom Viridiplantae; phylum Streptophyta; class Magnoliopsida; order Sapindales; family Sapindaceae; genus Dimocarpus; species Dimocarpus longan. Next base: position 19,659,478 of record CM041015.1, on the reverse strand, counting down.
TTACAATAGTATACTACTTCGCAGCTCGTAACTATTATTTTATTATTATTATTATTACACAAGTATTATATATACTATATAATTTATCGGATACTCTTGATTGAAGTCTCTGAGGTGTGGTAAAAAACTGAGCTTTCAGGATCGGGACAAGAGACTCACATTGTATGAGAAAATTATCCTCGCCTTCAGGAGTTTAGGTGTAGATCAAACTATAGAGGTCTGACAGGTAGGCCAAACTCCATGGGCTGAAGTGCCACTGCAGCCACCAGCCATCTGCCAACTCATAATTAATTCAAAATGTTGCAAGTTAACAATTATGTGAGTGTATTTAGCAACACTCCTTTAATTATCATTGTGGGTAAACGTTGACTCAAACAATATCAAATATGTGAGTGTGCAGAAAATATTGTGGTGTATTTAATAGTCCTTCAAATTGTCTTGGCTCAAACAACAAACAAATATGTGACTGAGCAGAAAAAATTGTAGTGTATTTAGCAACACTCCTTTAAATTATCATCCTGGGAAAAGGTTGACCAAAAAATAAGCAAATGTGTGAGTGTGAAGAAATATTTTGGTGTATTTAGCAACGCTCCTTTAAATTATCATTGTGGGTAAAGGTTGACTCGAACAATAAAATTGTGACTGATATTAACTATTTCATTGTAATGCAAGACATTTTGACCCATATGTTGGAAACAACAATCAATCAGTATTAAATTGCAGATATAATACACGAAATAATAATAATAATAATAATAATAATAATAGATGAAATAAAAGAAACAAAAGTGAAGTAATATTAACTAACTTAAACACAGAAATCCGATCAAAGATGATAGAGACTTGCAGTGAGTATGTAATGTCCTAAAACAGTATTTCTCTCATTTCTCTTGTTTGAAGGACGAATGAAGATTGCCCCTAGGATTCAACTATCAATTCTTCCGTGTTGAAGTAAGGCAACCAAGAAGTTAGACAAACTACAGTAAATGTCAAAATAAAACAAAAACTTTGAAAGTTAAAAAAAAAATTTAACAACTGGATAAGACTATTTATAAATAAAATTGTGTAAGAGCACAACTTTTCAGAACCAATATAATTATTTAGAATCAACACAACTTTTGAATTTTATTTAAATTCAAATTCGAAAATAAAAATAAAATAAATTTTGATTGATGGGCCAGGACTCAACTTAAAGGGAGCCCGAGCCCAAGAGTATTTCTTTCATTCCTCTTGCTTGAAGGACGAATGGAGACTGCCCTCAGAATTCAACTATCAATTCTTCCGTGTTGAAGCAAGACAACCCAGAAGTCAGACAAACTACAGTGAACATCAAAATAAAACAAAAACTTCAAAAGTTAAAAAAAAAATTAACAACTGAAGAAGACTATTTATAAACGAAATTGTATAAGAACACAACTTTTCAAAACCAATATAATTATTTAGAATCAACACAACTTTTGAATTTTATTTAAATTCAAATTCGAAAATAAAAATTAGTAAATAAATAAAAATAAAATAAATTTTGACTGACAGGCTATGACTCAACTTAAAGGGAGCCCGAGCCCAAGAGTATTTCTCCCCATCTTTTGATAATTAAATATATATATATATGTATGTGTGGAGTTCCAACAAGGGCCATATAAGCATTGTTAGCCATTCAACAACTTAACCCATATTATCTTTCTTATATACTTAAAAATAAAGGTTTTCATTTTTAATGTGGGATTATAACTTATTTTTCTATTTCAAACTTATTTTTTAAAAACTCAACACCATATACTAATTGTAGTTGGAGAATATTATCAGTATGACGTGATGAATGAGAAACCATTATAATCCGTATATCGATTTGCTGACCGACACAGCTAAAGATGTAAAACAAATAATAAAAAAAAATAAAGAAAAAAATCTAAACCTATTGATCGGTCAAGGTTCATTAATTTTCATCCTAAGCCTTAATAAAAATAAATAAAAATTAACATTTAATGTAAAAACCGCATTAATTTTAATTAATTTAATTTTATTTCATTTTTATCTTTGTTTTATTTAATATTCATAAAATTGTCTTATAAACTGTTGTTTGCACCTTCATTCTAAATGTATTGGTCTTCATACATACATACATACAAGATATGTATGTATGTCCGCGTGTGTGTTTCCAATTTCTTTTCTAGATTATTAATTTAATCAAATTTTACATATTTGTATTTATAATGCTTTAGGTACTCATGATATTCTACATTTACTGCATTTTAAATAATGTGTTTATAACATTTTCAATATCCCCAATATATTATAAAGATTATTATATTATTTATTAATATTTAATGTAATATATATTTATAAAATTAAATTACATATAATATAATCTAACATATTTATTAGATCAAAATACTTATTTAATTTTATAATTTTTATATTAACAAATAGTATTTTTAATTTCCCTACTAACTCCTATAATTAAATTACTTAAAATTTTCCTACTTTTGTACACACATAAGTGAGTGTTTAATTTCCCAACCAACTGTTGAAAAATAAGGGACAGGACAAAAAGTTTATTTTAAAAAACCATTTGGATTGAGTTTTTTTATCTTGATTTTAAAAGATTAAGGTAGATTCCTATTATTTTTTGTAAGGTCAAAGAATTAATATATTCTTTGGTCTGTGAGGGGTGCAAATCACGGTCCGTCTTCGGGTTTGAAAGGTGCATGCACGCATACATGGATGCAGTCGAAATTTAAACCTTGGACATGTACACGTGGCACCTCTGTTTGGCCAATAGAAATTTTATTTTTTTTTCATTTAAATTCTTATGAACTTGAATTAATTTATATTAAGTATTAATAATAATAGAATAATTACAATTAATTTCATGTGATTGAAATAATGACAGAATAATGGCAATTAATTGGACTAATAAATTAATTATTTCATTTAACAATTCTTTTGCTTATTTTATTCTCTAAAAGTTCACTATTCCTTATGTATAATTGAGTTCTGACACAATTTGGTTTATTGATTCATGATAGTTGGTGTATTCAAGGAGACAGATGTACAACACGGACGATTAGAAATGAGTCTCTTTTAAGGACATTGTAGTTTTCCATGCCTAAATTATTTTGTCCCCACTTTTGTATCCTTTTTATATTATGCTCTATTTTTAATTTTGCTTTTTGTTGTGCAATTGCGGTGTAATTGGAGAGAGTTTTGGTTTGATTATAGGTGTAATACTAACGCCTATAATTAAATTACTTATAATTTTCCTACGTCTATACACACGTGTGTGTAGAGATGTTTAATTTTGGTGATAATGAAAATTTATAAAATTTTCGATATAGTTAGATTTCTAATTAAATTACTTATATATATATATTTATACGCATGTGTATTTATATATATACATTGTTAATAATATGATGAAAGATTGCTAACGAAAATCTAAGGGTAATTATCGAGGAAAAGAAAGGAATATTTAGTAAATGCAAAGATGACAACCTTGGAAAACCATGAACATCCTTGAGAGCAAACGTCTTGAAACAATCTCCAAGAGCCTAACTTCCCAGGAGGGTTTAAGGATGTCCAAGACATAGAAGTTCCTAGGATGGTTGACAGATAACCTTGGAGACTAGGACATTGTGCATGTCCCTAAGAGCAAGTGTCCCGAAACAATCTCTAGGAATTTGACCTCCTGGAGAGTTCAAAGACTTCTAAGACATAGGAGTTAGTACTAACGCCTATAATTAAATTACTTATAATTTTCCTACGTTTATACACATGTGTGTGTGTAGGAGATGTTTGATTTTGGTGATAATGAAAATTTATAAAATTTTTGATATAGTTAGATTTCTAATTAAATTATTTATATATATATATACATGCGTGTGTATTTATATATATATATATATTGTTAACAATATGATGAAAGATTGCCAACGAAAATCAAAGGGTAATTATCGAAGAAAAGAAAGGAATATTTGGTAAATACAAAGATGATAACTTTGGAAGACCATGAACATCCTTGAGAGCAAGCGTCTCGAAACAATCTCCAAAAGCCTGACTTCCCGGGAGGGTTTAAGGATGTTCAAGACACAGAAGTTCCTAGGATGGTTGACAGATAACCTTGGAGACTAGGACATTGTGCATGTCCCTAAGAGCAAGTGTCTTGAAACAATAAAATTGTGCATGTCCCTAAGACTAGGACATTGGACCCAGGTTGTCACATTTGGTATCAGAGTCGGGGATGACTCTACGCGATGGTGGGGGAAACTGTAACGTCCCGAATCTCACATCAGTAGAGTATAGATCCGAGGAAGACCATATAAGTGAGATGACTTTGAGGCTTGTTGAGGCGTCTTTTAGAATATCATTACAAGAGACAAAACCGTGAGATTGTTGTGGGGCGATCCAGAGCTAAAATGGACAATACCTCGATAGGGGACTCAAGTTGTCACAAAAACAAATAAAGGGATAAAGGATACCTCTGTCTAAGCCCCCTCGAAAGTTTTAAACTCTTTACCATACTACCATTCAAAACAAAAAAAAAGATGATAGGTAGAGATGCAATCGGAAACAAGTTTTAACCAGATTTATGAGAATCCTATCTTTTTCATAATCACCTCTAAAAAACTCCACTCCATCCTATCATAAGTTTTACTAAGATCCAACTTGATAACTATTAAACCTCTTCTACCTTTCTTACGTCTATTAATAGAGTGAAGGAGTTTAAAAGCAACTAACATGTTATTAAAATCTGTCTACAAGGCACAAAAGCTAACTAGTGCGAAGAAATCAATTAAGGCAAAATAGCTTTCATCCTTTGGGCAAGTACTTTCGTCACTATTTTGTAGATGATCGAAGTGAGGCTTATTAGTCTAAAATCTTTCAGTTTTCTGGATTTTTACACTTCGGGATCGAAATCACATTGGTGGAGTTGAAAGCTCTGATTGAAGACTTATTTTTAATAATTTTCAGACAAATTGTTGTGCCCTCACTACCAACAGTTTCCTATATTTTTTTTAAAAAAATATAGTCTGAAAACCATTTGGTCCAAGCGCATGATTAGGACCCAAGTTAAACATCACAGATTTAATCTCTTCATTACTAAAAGGGCTGATCAAAGATCTCCGTTGCCTTTCATTCAGGCAATTTTCAATCCTAGCAATGACTTTACCAATATCAAAGGAGAAAGATGAGAGGAGAAGAACAAGTCTTTAAAGTACTTACAAGTGACTTCGCTTATTTCCTCTAGCAATTCAGCGACACTACCATCATCGCTTACTAATTTCACAATTGAGTTCTTCTTCTTTCTAGCATTGCCTAAGTATGAAAGAACTTGGTATTGTGATCACCAACCAAAAGTCAATTAGAGCGAGCCCTTTGATACTGATACAATTCCTCCTTTGAGAGGAGATCTTCTATGTTCCTAAAATTTGATTTTTTTCATAACCCTCGCTACAGGGACCCTTTTGTATAAAGACTCAATAAGGTTCTGCTTGAAACTTATCTTTCTTTTATCTTTTTTTTTTTTTAAGAACTAAATCTCTCTCTGCTCCATTTAAGAGACCAGCAACACATCTGGGCAGTGTTTGGGCCAAAGCTTTAAAAGAACCTGCCCGACCCCAATTTTTCCAACTTCTCTATAGAGTGGAGAGACAATCTATCTTTTTTAAGTAAAAAAGATTCAAATTTGAAGCTTTTATTGGGCGAAACTTCACCCTTGAAACCAAATGTAAAATTTTACTAAACATCAGACGATACTAATTTGGTATTATCCAATCCATTAATCCTTTCTAGTACAGCCTACTAAACATGGCCTACGATATTTATTGCCTAAAAATACTGTTGACGTAGCATCCAAAATTATTTTAAGAGAAAAATTAGTAAAGCATAATCGACTAGTTATACTTTGATTTTTTTTTCCAAGAGACCAAATGCATCTTTTTAATTTAATTTTTTTTATTACCAATGTCTAATGTGACTTATTGGTACATGTTAATTTAACCTGTAAATATTTAAATTCGAATAAACACTATTGCTAGTATCTCAAAGGGAAAAAAAAAAAAAGGAAAAAACAATTTATACCCGGTTTTTATAGAACAAAATATTTTTATGTAACAGTCATATAATAATAGATGGTATAATTACATTATAACATGTTTGGTACATAGGACGATATGGGATAATAACCCCACCTAAGGTCAGTTTGTTATTAAAATAATTAGTGTTAGCTGTGTTGAATTAATAACCTACTGTAAAGTTGAACAAAAGTAACAAACATAAGTTTAGTAAATTTTATGTTAATTATTGTGATTTTATAAAATATCTAAAATAGACATAAAAATAAAATATCTTATCTTTTATTTGGTATAAATATATTTCTATATACTTAAATTGTAATATAACTGTACTTGTGTTAAATTAATGAACATTATTTGGCTATTTAAACAATTAATCAAATCTAACAACAGACAATTTTATAACATTTTTTGCAAAAAGTAACTCCCCATCTACTTATTAAAATTATTGTTAAATATATATATATATTATTAACAATATATATTAAAATTATTAAACTTATTGTTAAATCTATATATAAATAATCACTTTTGTAAGTTTTGTTAGATATCATCTTATACCAAAATTATTAAATAACAAGATTTTAACTCTTTAAAAGTAATAGTAAAAATTACTCAAAAAATAAATAAATAAAAGCAATACCCAACAGGCTTAATCCCATGTTTGCTAATGCCCAAGATTGGCAGGATCCATCTATAATGTTAGATTTTGTAGTCTTGGCCCAACAAGACTATACCTTTAATTACTTATTGTATAAATTTTTTAAAAATAATTTAATACTATTTTAAAAATATATTTTGATACAATTAAAATAATTATATTGTTATTTATTATAATTCTATCAATTATTTATAAAAAAGTCAAATATGTTTAAAACTTAATTTAATGTATCTGTCAAAAATAATTTAAAATTATTATTTTTTTTAGTATCAATAAAACACAAATGTTAGTTTATTCATAATTAATATAGTCTAACAGTATATTAACTAATTTAACAGCACAACACCCCTTAATAGGTGGAGTAGCGGGAGGTTTGTTTTGAAAAACAAAACGAATAAACTCAAAATAAAATGATAAAACTAAAACTTAAAATTTTATAACTAAAGAAAAATCATGAACAAGATACAAAGTATAAACAACTTAAGACTTATTTATAATGTTCTAATCATATTTTTAATGGAAATAGAAATATTAGCTAATAAATGAAGATTCTAATCTTGATTATCAAGTAAAATATTAATTAATAAATAAAAATTAAAGATCATAATAATCTTAACTAATAAATAAATATTCTAAGAAATCCTAAACTTGCCTTACATCAATCCTCTTCTCTTTAAAAAAAAAAAAAAAAATTGCTCTCAAGTTTTGTGATTACAAAGATAACTCATCTAAAGGAAAATACTCTAAGATTTTACCAATATTGGATTTCACCGATCGTGCCATCCAAAAATACCTTGGTTATTGTTGACGTCTGAATTTAGCCAACTAGGTTCTTTTTAAGCCCAAACTACAGATACGATAGAAATGGTGCAAGAAACAGATGAAAGGTAGAAGAAGAAGTAGAAGAAGAACAAAGAACACCAGAGATTTTTAAATGGTTCGGCCCAAAGTTTGCCTACATCTACTGTTCTCTTACTATTTTTACAGAGTAACGGTACTCTAAGTGTTTCTCTCTTATTTTACAATGAAAATCCTCCCTTATTTATAAAGAATGTGAGGTGCTACAGTAATGTATAATAAGTAAAAAAGAAATGATGTATTACATTTAATGCAACAGACGTTTTGTTAGGTCAACTCTGTCAAAGTTTGATTTAGACGCTAAATTCATGCTGATTAGGTGAAATTTCCTTGATTCATACTGTAATCTCTGACAGGGTTAGACGTGTATGGTACACTTTGTTGACTTTGGTCTGACAATTCTGATTGTAGCTAACTTGTGTTCTGCGAGCTATAGTAGCTGAGGGCTTGTTTTCATGAGCTGAAATATCTGAAGTCTGACCATGAGTTTGTTTCTGTGAGTTGAGCATGCAGTCTGAGAATCTGAGTTCACAAGCTGGTGTCATAATGAACTGGGTACTGGTAAACTGAACACTTAGCGGGCTGTGCTTTAGCCGAATGTGCAACCTTATTGAAACAGTCTTGAGCTTTTTCTAATAGTTTTAGGTTTTTACCAATTCATTTAAGTATCCTAAAAATACCTATAACAGTTACCCTTTTCAAACACTAGAAATGGGTCGGGTTGACGAATTAGGTTAGTTTGATGCGAAGATTGTTGGGTTGAAGCTACTGGGTTACGAGTTCCCTTAAACCAACATTTTTTGTCACCGATCTAGTCTTTTCCACCACAGATTTGAGGTTTGTTGCTGCTAGTATAGGGTTTTTGGTGCTCTTAATCGTCGATCCAACCTTTGCCTCCGATTTGGGCTTGGTTGTGCAAATCTACAAGTCGAAGGTTGCGAAACAAGTAGCAATTGTATAGATTTGCATATGGGTCATGTAAATTACAATCTTGAAATGGAGCAGCATGTGGACTCGCTAATCTCCTTCAAGTCGAGTGGCAAAAAAGGGTTGTGTAGGTTCCTTTTGTTCAGATCTAGGTCATATGGGTTGAGCAAGGGTTACGAGTCTGTTTGTGAGTCTAAGTTTTGTTCGTCTTGTCATTTGTTGTCATCTCGTGCATCTTCACTAGTAGTCGCCATCCAACCACCTATTAAGTTAAGTTGAAGCTCATTGACAACTCGTCTTCTTTCAAGAGTCATTGCAGTAATGGTTTGTTAAAACCTCTGAAACTTTGAAGTGTTTCCTTGATCCCGTCAAGTCACTACTCAACTTTGTTGAATCGTTCATCGATAATTGTGAATTGTTATTTGTTGTTGGGAGTTTGTTGTCCACTTGAACTAATTTCAATCATCAACCATACTAATTTGGTGTAGCGAAAGGTTTATTTCAAAAAAAAAAAAAATGAATAAACTTAAAATAACATGATAGAACTAAAACTTAAAGTTTTATCATTGAAGAAATATAATGAATAAGATACAAAAAATAAGTCAAGACCTATTTATAATATTCTAATTCTATTCTTAATGGAAATAGAGTTATTAGCTAATAAATGAATATTCTAATTTTGATTATCAAGTAAAATCTTAATTAATAAATGAAGATTCGAGTCTTCATTATCAAGTAATATTAATTAATTAATAAATATATAATAATCTTAACAAACAAATAAAGTTTCTATAAATCCTAAACTTGTCTTACATCGATAGAAGTGGCTGAGCGTTTACATTGATTCTAAGATGTCAAAAGTTTAAGTTTTATGTTTGTCCTAAAATATAAGAAATGAGTAGTTTTTTCTTAATCTAATTTTCCTTTCCCTCTCTTCAAAAAAAAAAAAAAAAAAAAAAAAAAACTAATTTCACTGTATGAAACATGAAATAGATTTTTTTTTTTCTTTTTTGGAAACAAATAGTAATATATTATGTATTATCCAATTAAGAGGTAAACTTGATTATGCTTGAATAAAAGCAAACCTAGGAAGAGTTTCATGTAATTGCTCATTGTATGTATATATATTTATAACATTTATAATCGGTATCTCTTTATTTCGAAAAGTTAAGATTAACAAATTAAATTTATTCATTATATTTTCTTTTTTAAAATAAAATTTCTTCTATTTAATTTAAATGTATTCAAATTAAATAATAAATATAATTGTTTTAGAAAAGAGAATACAATGTATAAATTTGATTGGTTTATCTTAACTTTTTAAAATTAGAAAATACTTACTATAAAAATCCTATACACATATATGTAATATTTTTATAATAAAATATACATCAACAATCACAAATCACAATTTTATATATATAGTAATTTTATCATCAATGTCTTCTAATTTTCAAAAGTTAGGACGAGCCAATTAAATTCATCAATTGCATTTGAATTAAACATAAAAAAGAATTTGTTTTAAGAAAGAGAATACAATGGATGAATATGATTTATTAGTTATAACTTTTGAAAGTTAAGAGGTACTGATGATATAAGTATTTATGTATGTTTTTTATAATCAAATGTATTTGATTTTAAAACATAAGAATTAATTAATTAAATTAGTTTATTATAAATTTTTTATTTATTTTAAATATAATGGATAAATTTGATTGATTGATATTTTTTATTTAAATTAAGGTGTATTTTTTATTTAAATTAAGAAAGAGAATATAATGGATGAATATGATTTATTAGTTTAACTTTTTAAAGTTAAGAGGTACTGATGATATAAATATTTATGTATGTTTTTTATAATCAAATGTATTTGATTTTAAAATATAAGAATTAATTAATTAAATTAATTTAATATAAATTTTTTATTTATTTTAAATATAATGGATAAATTTGATTGATTGATATGTTTTTGTTTAAAATAAGACGTACATGATTATAAAAGTATTATATATATGTATATATATATATATGTAATCGTGATTCGTGACCGGCGAGATATCGCTATCGTTATTATACCATTTTCCATGTGATGTGTTAGGCCGGCAATGAGTGCTGTGCAACGGATAATACGAAAAAAAAACAATCCACTCGATCGACAAAAACAAGTGTGTGACGCGCTCAGTACATCAATCGTATGGTCATCCAATCAGATAATAAGGCCACGTCACATAAATAGTTTTCCATGCAAGGGGGGAGGAGCGTACTGCGTACCCAACAAAAAAACAAGCAGCTCATTTACTTTCATTTTGTCCTTCCCAGGCAACACAAAAACGAGCGAAGCCAAGCCATCTCTCCCGGTCCTCGCTCTCTCTCTCTCTCTCTCTGTTGTCTGTACATCGAAACAAATAAATAAATATACATATCAGCCACCGTACACTCCTCTTTCTTCAAAAGTCGCCCCGCAGTTCAATGCTTTCATTGGTCCGACAAAATTAATTAAATGGGCAACAACTGCTTCACTGCCTCGAAGAAATCGACGGCCGAGATCAGACCTTACGACAGCATCAAGCCATCTCCAGCCGTCAAACTCTCCGGCTCTGCCTCCTCCCCTCTCGCCTCCTACATCCGCTTCGCTCTTCTCTACAAAGGCGTTTCTCCGCGTTTCATCCCCTCTGAAGAAGCACGCTCCTCCGACCTCACGCTTCTCCAAATCGGCGCCGACACCGTCTCCGGACCACCGCGCGAACCGCTGCTGCGGTTCATCGAGAGCAAGTTCCCGCACCCGCCTTTGCTGTTGCAGGATCATCATGATGGCGACGAGGAAGTACTGACGCCGCGTTTAGTGAGGCTGACGTGGCTGCAGCATAAGAGCGTAACGTGGCACGTGGAGAGGATGGCGAGGTGGGCGGAGGATCTGGCCAAACGTGGAGGCAGGATAGCCGTTGATCCCGTGGTCGGCAGCCCCAGGATGGAGGTGAGGAAGTTTGGCAACAGCTACTCCCAGCTGCTGGAGTTGATGTTTGAGCATGCCCAAATGGAGGAGACAATCGTCTTTCCACTCTTGGAGAAGGCTGATCGAGGTAATCTCTACTCTATTATCATGCACCTCCTCACACACAATCAAATCGTTTTCTAATTTAAGAAGAGAGATTATATAAAACAATCTTAAAAATTAGTTTAAAAATACCAGAAAATATTTTCTTGTGAGATTTAGTTGAAATCTTATTGAAAATAAATTTTGGCCTGTAATTTTTTATAATCATTATTTTGGATTAAGAGTCAAAAGTTGAATGATACTGTTGGGCTAATATGTTGGGAAGGTCTCATGTAAGTTAGGAATGATAGTTGCTTGAATGGAGGGCAATGTGAATAGTGCTGATAATGCAATTGGGTTTTGTTTTGGGATCTAATAATCAAAATTTCAATCATATTTTTTTTTAGCTAAGTTCTGATGTTAGTTAGGAGTCATGTTTGCTTGGTTGGATGGCAATGTGCGTGGTGATGGATGGTGACAAGGAAACTTGGTATGATGGGTTGCAGGACTATGTAAAAGTGCAAATGAGCAACATGCAAGGGACCTACCAATAATGAATGGCATCAAAGAAGACATCAAATCAGTTGGAGTGTTAGATTCTGGTAGCCCTGGTTATCAAGAGGCTCTTTCCAACCTTTCTACTCGGTTGAAATCATTGCAGGTACGATATCAGCAAGTACTGTCTGTTTTCTGCCTACCCAGATTACACCACATCAGAGATTGTGTATATATGTTGTATTGATTCCATGTTATGTTGTGATGTTTTATCATTGTTGCAGTATGTTTTGTGGAAACAACTTTGTAAATGATGTTGATTGATCTGAAACAATTATGATTCTCATTGTGAGCCTAACAAGAATTTTCTGAATGTGTTTATAGAAGCATTGCAAACAGCACTTTGAGGAGGAGGAGAGAGATTTACTGCCATTTATAGAGGCGATGGAGCTAAGTGGAGAGCAGGAAAAGAGAATATCGGTTCAGTGTTTGGGTGTGATGCAAGGGACTCACTCACATTTGTTTAACTTCTTCCTTGAAGGACTGCTCCCTCAGGAAGCGATGCAGTACTTGGACTTGATCATTGAATGCAGTGACAAAGAAGGAACCATTCCCGTGTCTCATATGATTGTAAAGTAAGATCTCCTGTCCTCGTTGCCTTTACTTTCTGAAGCTTGGTCAAATCGAGGCTGTTGCTTGAGGGTAAAGCAAGCCAGGATGGATGTGTTTTTCAGTAGAAGAGTGGAAGGCTTGTGTTATTACTTACGTGAAAATGTCTGTCTGCTATGTGAATTGCTTGGTATGTTGTGGTAAAACTAGAGTTGGACAATATGTATAGCTCTTCTCAACAAAAAAGACAGAATTTCAAAAGTAATTAGACTATATTTGTAGCAACTAAAATAAATTTGGGAGTTAAAAAGATAAGGAAACATGACTTGAATGTATAATTTTATTTCGTATGAACGTGAAAAGCTTATTGCTTCAACTTGCCTCAAAAATTATTGATGCGGACATGATTATCCACAATTTCAAAATTATTTAGATGAACTGAGTACCTGACTAGCTTTGCCTTGAAAGATAGAGATGCTGTTGGAATTTTGTGGGCTTGTAGTGCTGTACCTTTCAAACAACCAATATTTCTCTTCAAATGATTGAGGTTAAATCTTGCAATTGAAGTCATAGCCATAGGAAATTGTCTGACTGACCTTACAACTTTATGCCATGTGACTTGAATTGCTTTGTTCTTTATTTTCTTTTGCTTTTTGTATGAGTACTGATATTTGCTCGAAAATATTATAGACAAATATCCTCCCAAAACAACTATAAAGTTGCGAGAATATATGGTTTCGAATGCCTATATTTTGATAATAAGCATGACACATGTAAAGCTTGCATGACGTTTACAACCAAAGAAGTAGAAAGTAAATAATAGAAAATAAGCATGTTATCAGCTAACAACTAATTTACACATTATAAAGAGAACTAACAGAAATTAAACTGGAAATAATCAGGGGAACAAATCAACAATTATCTCGCCGTTTGTCCCTTGACCACTTGGACCACTTAACAAGTATTGGAGATCACTTTAAAGTCTATGAAAATTGGTTGTTAATTTGGACTACTTCAACACAACTTGTATGGGCCCTTTGACGGTATTATAAATTCCTTCTTGTTGAGGTGCACGATTGTCCTCGAGGCTGAGATCAGAAAAAGGATCTCGAAAAATGTGGCATTCCTCCCAAGTCGCTTCTGCTCATGCCAATGAACTAGGATTTCAACCTCCCATTTCTCAAAAGTTAACCATTGTGTCTCCAAAACCACATTATATAACTTTCATTGGTAAAATTAGAAAGTCTGTAGTGAATGGTGTGCTATGTAGCCTAAGCTGCATGCACTTGATTGCATTTAATTTCTCCTCCGATGCAATCAAGACTTCAAACCTTCCATCGGCATTTGGGTTGAGATTCACGTGTTGCACAAATTGTGCAGTGACAGTGATGGACCCAAAAGCTCATGTTAAAGGGGGCATTTCAGAATAATGACAACAATTCAAATTTATGTTAGTTGGAAATAAAGTTATTTTGTTGATAAATCTTTCATGTTTATATTAATGAAATTGTATGCTCGAATTCTGACCTATGCCGAGCTCACATTAATAAGATTGTAAATTCATAATAGGCTCATATTTTTCTAATTTCATAATGTAATAGTATTTTTTTGAAAGAAAAAGAAAAACTAAAACTTTAGTAAATATGAATTTAATTTATGATCTTCAACAACAACAATTGATAGTGATAAACAATTTAAACTTGACAGAATTACACTTTAACTCATTGATTTGACCCAAAACCACTCACATAAAATGGTTGATGGGTCTAGCTTTGTTGAGTGAAGTTAGTAATGTTTTGCGTTACTAAAACACAATAAATAATCATTTGATTTTGGATTTACCTCTTGAAACCCATTAAAATCCACTACGACCTATTAATTTTAATAATATCTTAATTATTTAGATAATTTTTTCGTCCTTATATTTCGTCAATATGTTTATTTTTTAAACACTACGTCATTTTTAGCCTGTCATCAAACTTTCCTCAAAACTTGCCTGTTTGTTATGTTTGACCAGATTTTTAATGGTCAACCCTATTAATAAATGAAATTGCCTGTAACTTCATTTTATTTTTTTTTGAAATACTGAAACTTTATAACAATTATCCCAAATTTGAGAACTACAATATTACAGTTCTAAAACCAACAAAATTTGGGGTTACCATAAAACATGGTAACACCATAGCTGACACCCTTCAAAGGATCAAACAGGGAAGACCAATTGAAATACTATATAGTTCCGAAACATAGAAATGGCCTGGCAACACTGGATCCAACCAACTACTGGCAGCTAACCACAATTTAAACAAAGTACAATACAATGATAAAAAACAGTAACTTCCAAAATAAACCTTGTACAGAACAATCTTTGAAATCCAAAGGACAACAACAAAGGATAACTATTTGGAGAAAGGGCATAGCACACTAGATAGGGATTCCTTACAACAATCAGATTGTTTTTTTTTTTTTTTAACTTGAGGAAAATTTCCTTGAACCAACATGAGATCACTGATTACAACACCAAGCTCCAATTGAAAATCTTCAGGAACCATCGCTGTCTTGAATCACTAAAAAAGCATGCAAACATTGATTTTCATTCACCACCTGAAATATATATGGACAAAAACAGAGTAATCGGGTTTTTAGAGCCGGATCTAGTTATCAACTGGATTTGGCCCTAAAAACCCCAAAACCGAAGACACACCAATGAGGAACCAGGAGAAGAAGAAGGCAGTAAGGATTAAAAAATGGGAGAAACAAGAAAACGCTAAAAATCTACCCGGATCTAATCAGAAAAACCTTCCACAAAACTCTTTCTCTCTAAACATCTTATAAATAGCGTAAAAGTAACATTTTACTTTTCAACCCGTTTAAACCTTAATTTTTCCACTGGTACAAATTTAATACATGTCACCAAAATTTAAAATTAAAAAAATTAAATAACCCAATAGAATTTTAGTTCATGTCAACTTTTTTATACTATAAAATATATATTTTTAAGAAGTTAATTGTATAGAAAGCAAAATTAAAACATTTTATTTTCCATCTTGGATCTCCACTACTGATGGAGATCTATTCTATTCATCAATGGTGTAGACCGATTACAAACTTAAAAAATAAAAAATAAAAAATCATTAAAGAAAATGTTCATTCCTTGGTGGAGAGGAACTTAACAAATTGGATCTCCACTATTGATGAAGTCCATCAACATGGAGATTCATATTAGATCTCCACTAGATGTAAAACTACGAACAAATTAAGGGACGATTGATTTGGCTTGATTTGGAAACTAGGTCATTGAGTTTGACGATTTGGTTCTTAAAATGGACATCATAGAGCTCAACGATCTTATTCTCGAACCTAGATCTTCAAGATTGACGATTTGAGCTCTAGCAACGATTTTTATTTCCAAAACCAGCCTCCCATCAAGGTTAAACACTCAAACTTTTCGCCATCGGCATTGTCATCACCACAACTCCAAGCTCCATTTAATTAAAAATTTTGAAATCTATTGTTATTGGGTTTTTGCTATTTTACACACTCAATCGTTATTTGAAATTTTTTGTTAAGTGATTATGCATAACTGAAATTGATCTAGATGATTGATTGTGGGTTAGACAATTGCATGGGATAAGGGTTAATGTTTTTGGGTTCTAGTTTGGATGGATGATTGATGATGAGAGATGGCTGAAATTCATTATTGCTTAATCAGTTGTAGAGATTAGCGTGTTGATGCAAAAAAAAAAAAAAATTGAGGCCGATTGGTGGCACTTCATTATTCACTTGGTGGACCTCCACCGATTGATAAAGGCCTTCGACCATGGAGATCTAACAATGGATCTTTTATTGTTGGTTCCATTTTATTTTTTAAATGTTCTAATACATTTTTTAATTTAATATTTTTTCAATTATTTTCGCGTTGATATGTAGCCCCTTTATGTATAAAGATAGAAAGATCCTTATAATCATTAAGTTTGACTAAAGATAGAGATCAAATTGACGAGAAGGGAAACAGAATCAGTAAAGCCGCATTCAGTGACACCGAGGCAGTGATGGGATCGAAAGCAGCGGTGCCCAAATGGGCTTCAACGCCTTGCATTATGGGCATCGACGAAGCTGGCCGTGGCCCTGTTTTAGGTCTTCTTCTTCTTCTTCGTTTCGGCTTTCATTTTCTGCTTTGTTTGCTGACAAAAATCCCTTTTAATTGTTCAGGGCCGATGGTTTATGGATGCTTGTACTGTGCTCGCTCCTATCAGAACACTCTCTCTACCTTGCACTTTGCAGGTCTTTTTCTTTTTTTAATTTCTCTCTTCTCATGTTTATGGGTTACTTTCACTTTTTGTATAGTTGTACATTATAGAAATAGGGTTTTTGTTTTGATACTTTTACTTGACATCTGACTGCTTGCAGATTCAAAGACACTCAAGGAAGAAAAGAGGGAAGAATTATTTGAGGATCTGAAGGCTAATGAATCAATTGGATGGGCAGTGGATGTCATAGATCCTAGGGAGCTCTCGGCTAAAATGCTAAATAAGTTTGTACTGTACATAATAAATGTTTTTGGGTTCCTTATGAAGTTTTTGTTTCTCATGAAATTTTCCTGTCTTCTTGTCAACAGAAACAAGATAAACCTGAACGAGATTTCACATGACTCTGCCATTGGCCTGATAACTAGGGTAATAGACATGGGAGTTCTTCTAACTGAGGTAAAAATTCTCTATGCAACTTATACATCATTCATGTTCTTTGTCAGATATGTCCATTGTTTTAACAGATCCTTCGCGTGTAGCTTAAAGCCAAGTAATGGCACGGAACTGAATATTGGTTTCCTTAAAAGAAAAATTGTGATTGGATAACTTCTTTTATTCTTTCCCAGTCTGAAACAATGTACTTAGCAAATAGCTGAGGGCAAGTGATTGAATTCGTTTCAGTTATAAAATTTTGATGGATTTTCACGGTTTCAAGTCAGTGCAGTATGATAATGCCATACAAGAATTCAAAGAAAATTGCATGTTTATGTATATCAGGTTTACTTGGATACAGTGGGAGATGCAGAGAAGTATAGAGCAAAACTGTCTGATAGATTTCCTTCAATCAAATTTGTTGTTTCAAAGAAGGCTGATAGTCTCTATCCGGTTGTCAGTGGTGCAAGTATAGTTGCTAAGGTAACAGATTTCCCTGTCAATTCTCCTCCATTTTAACCTGTCAGCTTATTTCTCATTTTATTTGATTATGTAGGTCACTAGAGATCGAGCTTTGAGAGAATGGGTGCTTGAGGAAACAGCTGAAAATATGCATAGGAACTTTGGTTCTGGATATCCTGGAGGTGGAAGAATTCTTTGTCCCTGTTATTGTATGCCATTGCTTTGGAATTCTAACAGAGTTGTTCTAATACAAGGAATCTGGCAAATTTTTTCGTGTGTTTAGATCCAGAAACCAAAGCCTGGTTGGAAAATCACAAGCACTTCATATTTGGATTCCCAACTTTAGTTCGCTTCAGTTGGGGTACATGCAAATCATATTTCAAAGACGGTGCTGAAGTGTTATGGTCAGTTCTTATTTTTATGTTCCTCAGCATTTTCTATTACAAAACTTCTACTATAATTTGATTAATTGATATGCACCAGCAATATTGTCCTTGTTTGAGGCCCCTATGCGGTGTGAACATGCGGTTCCATTGTTGGATTGTAAATTATGTCACTGGTGTTCTTTTTCTTCCCCTTCCTTTTGCCAGCAGTTACTGGATCAACCACAGCCTTTAATCCCATCACAACTACATCTTAATATATCTCTTACTGATAACATGATCTGTGTTTATATAATTAGGAGTGGGTGGGGATCCTGTAGGATGCAAACTGAGTGGCTGGAGCATGAGACAACATAGACCCTTTTTGGAAACCTCATTATTGCTATAAAAAGTAAATATTATTTGGGTTGTAATTTCTCCCTTTCTCTGTCTGAACATATATGTTCCTAATGTTTAACATACTACAGCCATTAAAACCCGATAACAGGTACAGCGCTTCAGCAATTATAACGTAGTAATAAAATGATATGGCTTGTATAATCCAGGAGATTGATAAGCATCCTGCGTATATAATATTAGTGCTTTTCCCTGTTTAAAGCCATCTATAGCCTAGAGAAAGAGTGGTTTGAGAACTTTTATAAAACCTTAATGATTGCTTTACAAATCAATGTTGTACTGGTTTTCATTTATCTCTCTAAACAATCTTCAGGTTCGTTGTGAAATAACATACTTGTTTTGATAGTATTTAACATCATTTGGTGTGTGAAGGGGCTAAAACGGTCATCATAGCTAGTTACTTCATGGGTGCATTCTGGGAGTCTAATGATGAAACTCCTCAAATTCTGTTCTTGAACCTTGATGATTCATTGCTATTGTTTAATTAAGTGAATATGTATCTTAAGTAGGTTTTGTTTAAGCCACTACCACTTTAAATGTGAACATACTTCTTGCATTTTCTCTTTGGCATTAGAACTATCTTTAAAGTTGCTAAGAACATCTGTAGCTATGATAAATAAAAGGTCAACTGTAAGGAGGGAAATATATATTAGAGTCTTATGAACAAACAAGTACAATCAGTCTAGCTCATCTGAAAAAATATTAATGATGTAAGAATAAAACAAGAAAAATACTAATTTAAAGTAACCGATAAGGATACTGGGCATACATAAGCACAATGCCCCTACTTATTTAACAAAAGGTAGATGCCCCTACTTATTTAACAAAAGGTAGAGGTGTAGAGCTTTTTATATTTTTTGCAGATTTATGGGTTTCAGGATTTCCATTTACTTTATATATTCGAATTGGGAGGCAATACTTTTACTGCTTGATAAAAGTGCTTGGAATCTATTGCACTGGTTTGGCTTCTGCCAATACAGATCAGCTTCTCACAGTTTTGTGCTAACTTAATAACCCACATGAATACAATCCCGTTTTCTCATTCTTAACAGGAGTACACATGAATGTGATTCTGTTTGAATGTCAGGAATGGTGTGGAAAATATTCGCCATGCATGTCAGTTACAGTTGTGTTTTTAGTGTGCATACATTTAGCTATAACCCAGTTCTCTCCCCATTTCTGTATTCTGAACTCTTTTGTCTCTGAACTTCTGTTGATAACAATTTTCTGTGAGTACTTTTCATTCATTTATTTATTTGTGTAGGGAGTCTGATAAAATGGATGAAGATGGTTCCTGCAGTAGCCGTGGCAAGCGGCAACTAAAATTAAGTAATGTTGGTTTCTCCTCATCCAAAAGGAGAAGTGAAGAAATTGAATCAAGTGGTAAGGGGCGTTGCAAGTTCTTTGAGGCTCGTAAACTTGAGCAACTCACTCATTTTTAACAAAAGATTCATTGTTATTTCATTAAACAGCTTTGCTTTAGTAATTTGTCTTCGTACATTGAAATTGAGTTAATTTTCAGATTATGCCTTCATGTAATCTCTTGTTGGTAGGAGAATGTACAGATGGTATCAGAACGCCATTGGAACTTACATTTCCAGATTTTAGAGATGACGCTTGAGACTGTTGACATAAATTATACAAATCACTTATCATCCGTCAATAACGTAATATGGTTTTAATTTAAGTGCACTGAATGTCCTTCTTGTAGTCATATTCCTGGTAATGATGCTCTTAGCAAAGCAATCATTTTAGATTACATCATCCCTGGGGTATGATGCTGACAGAAGTTACACTTGCAATCACACACTGAAGTACATACGTTTTCTGTGTGTTTCTGAAGAGGGGCCAGATTAACAGATGAACCAGAGCAATTTATCTTATGTTAGTGATAACAAAGAATCTCAAAATGGCATGGATTAGCATCCATGAAATATAATGAAACTGTCAAGTTAAGGTTTCCTATGAAAAAGCCAAACAATGGAGTCACTCCAATGCGAGTTAATTAGACTTTGAGGTGATATTAGTCATGGGTTGACATTCTTGAGCAAGGTAACTGAATTCCATTCATTGTAATCTCCCACTGTTACATTATATACACACACGGACGCAGAGGGGAAAGAAAAGAGCGAAATAAATAAAAATAAATAAATAAAATCATATTTCATAATCTTAAATAACTACTCTAGCTATGGCGGGATCATACGAGCATACAAAAATGACCACCAAGATCTGTTGAGGATCTAAATTTAAATTCAACAGTAAACATTAATCGTCAAACTCACGTCACACGTGAGGATAGATTTTGAATCAATTTTTCCAAAGGAATGGGCAAATTGATCCTCTAAAATCAAGTCAACGAATTGACTTAACCTTAATCCAAGTAAACCCTAAAGCGAATTCTAGGAATAAGCTAAAATAATACTACAACCTGCAAGATTTTATTAATGCTTAAAGCAAACTCATAACATCTTCGTTTGTTCCCTCTCATTGGTGGCTCTTCGAATTTCTTCAATAGCACTTAACAATTACGTCATTGAAGTAGACAAATTCGCCATCGACTTTGACAATTTTGATTGGCCTTTTTCCAAAGTGTTAGTGTATCTGTCTTGGATGTTTCACTAAATCATAGATACACTACAACACAAAGAGCAGGATGTCAAAGTTATGATAATACTTATACTAATAAACAAAGAGCAGGTTGCATGGGACAAACTACTCTACTTGTGTATCGAGCATTGTCAATGGAGCAGTATTCAGTATAGTTACTTGATATGCAAAGTAATGTGATGAGTAAGCTGATCATCTAATTATTCTATTATGATGATGCGGCAGTAATTAGTCAGGTTTTCCTGCCATTTTATACCAGTTAGTTAGAGTGAGATTCTTGGCTATATAATTAGCTTGTATTGTGTAATTGTAAATCAAGAAATCAGAAATGAAAAATAGTTTGTAAAAAAATCTCTCAAGTTTATCCATGAAAGTTTCTTTGTGAATCTATGAGAAACAGTCAATAAACACCTGCAAATCCTCAGTCTTTCAATTCTTCACACAAAGCCTCTAATCTTTCGATCACCATATCGCTTAATTCCATCAAGTTACCACACTCAAATTCTCTCATTGAAATTGTCCACTGAATTAATGTCGAAATCTCTCAATGATTTTTTTTTTTTCAAACACTCTCAACGACATCTTCCAATGTTATTAGTGCCAGAATTCTCTCAATAAAAGTATCGAATTGTTGAGAACCTAAATCTAGATCCAATAATAAACTCTAATCGCTTCACTCACGCCACATGGTAGGATAAATTTTGAATAAATTTCTTCCATTGAAATGAGCAAATTGATCCTCTAAAATCAAGCCAACGAACTTGACTTAATTTTAGCCCAAGCAAATCTTAGAACGAATTCTAAAAATAAGCTGAAATAACACACGATAGTCACCTGACAACTTGCAGGATTTTATTAATGCTTAAAACGAACTCATATCAACTTCTTTGGTTCCCTCTTAGCACGATAGATAATTGTTGAGGACCTATATCTATATCCAATTACAAATTCTAATCCTTTAGCTAACACCATAAGATAAGATAGATTTTGAATCAATTTTTTCCACCGAAATGAGCAAATTAATCCTCCAAAATCAAGCCAATAAATTGACTTAGCCTTAGTCCAAACAAATCCCAGAACGAATTCTAGGAATAAGTCGAAATAACACACGATAATTACTTGATAACCTACAGGATTTTATTAATGCTTAAAGCAAACTCATAACATCTTCACCTATTTACAACCTTAAGCTAACATGGTATCTTATAGCCTCACACTCCTAATATAAAATAAACTGATAATTCTAATTCTATTTATCTAAGATTAATTGAATATAATCCGAATCCTAAGTTATCACAAAACTTAATAAAAGATAATTACAATAAAGATAATCCTACATATGATAAATCTAAATTAATAAAAATCCTAAATTAATAGAAATCCGAGATTAAGTGAAACTTCAATTATGAATGATTGGACGGGTTCTCAACGTTTTCCCGTTCTTTAAACTGCCTTTGTGCTCAATGACAGGATCTATAATCTTCATTTTGTCTCATCACAATCTTCCCCAATACTCTTGACTCGACCATTTCCTCGTCCCATTAACCACATGTCACCACATGTTACCACCCTTATCAATGGGTCCAATATCAGCACAAATGTCCAACCAAACTCCAAGGTCATAGTGAAATCCAATACGGCTGGCAAGCAAAGAACATGCTTTTATTAATTTTAGACCAATAAAAGGCGTCCTCAATTAAGGGCCCCTCAAATAGCTTCAAGCTTTGTTCCCACTTTGAATTAAATAACAAGCATTGGTCAGGACCCCGGTAACCAATATTTGTCTTTGAACAGTTTAAACATTTGAATGCTTTAACAAATCGGTCAACGGTTCTTGAATGATACAAGCGTTCCAGTATCAAAAGAGTGGCCTCATATCCAAATTGATGAGGACCCAGTTTCTTGACACCTATGACATTGTTCTCTTGACCATTGCTACACCCAGGAAAGGACAAATCATCTAGACGTGGCCTCCTTTGTTGATGCATAAATGAAGCAAGCTTTCTGTTGGCACCTTCTATGATCAATTCCACATTCCATGGAAAGACTCTATCTGGACACCGTATTCTATCTGATAAAGTATCCCATTTCATCTTGAGGCATCTCCACTATGAACTAGTCCACCTTATTCGATCATAAGCTTCGATACCAACAAGCGTGCCAACCATTCTCTTTCCCCTACAGCCTTCAGTCTCAAACGCCATTTTGATGCTTGTCCCAGCAGAATAGTCAATTGCAGCCGACTTATCACATTGATCAACAGGTATGACAAATTCGAAAGGGCTAGTCCAAGGATGGTAGTAGACAGAAAACATGGTCCCGGTAGAAATTGCATGAAAGGGCTCCAGCAAGCATACCATGTTGCATGCTATGGCTAAACATGATTGGTTTTGAAGCATAGTTATTTTCTTTTTTCATTAAACGACGAACCCCTATGCGAAGTTCTCCATGTTCTCATCTGCGAAATATACACGAATCTCCACTGCTAACGTTTTATGGAGCCGAAGCGCCATTTGCTTACTAGTGATTGGAGTATATATATTAGCCACACACTTGACAGAAACAAGAAAGAGATGTTAATAAAATAGATTAAAAACATAAATAATCATACTGTAACAAAATTTATACTAGCAACATGACACAGCATTTGCTACAACAATCTCAATAATACAGAACACAACACAAACACACACACACCCCAAATGAACGTACCTGTGAAAAGGTGAAACAACAATTGAAAACTATCGAACCAAGTTCTAATGTCAAGACTTATAATATACTAGACACATACAGATAATGAAATCGAAGCAAAAGGAACCTTATACAGATTACCTACTAATTTCCAGTAACAAGTGAATGAGAAATACCAATTGTCGGATCATAAGAGCTGGAAGGCTATAAAACTTTCCAAACTCGCCACCTCCTGAGTTTGGAAGACTGGTCAGGATTCCCTTGAATGCATGTTCAGCAGCCCAAACCAGACAGATAATGGACCACAAATACTTCAATCCAAGTATAAATAGCTTTTATGTCGACCTTCATACAAATACTTTTCACGAAAAATATATCTCAAAGATTCTAAGAGGGCACATTAATTATAAAATTTCTCTCTTTTTTTCAAATAATCACCAAGTACTAAGCTCCAAAAACCAAATATTGATCTTTACACATTTATTTTTTTTGACAGAGGTGAATCAACATTTCAACCACATACAATCTTTGATGATGCTTATCCTCCAAAACGTATCATTCAAACAAAAAAAAGAAAAAAAGGTTTGTACAGAGATCACTCTTACCTTATACCCCATGAGGATGGGATGTATTTTATTTGGTTGAATCACTCAGAAATCCTACAGACCTGCTTGGAAACTAATAAGAGGTTGGGAAGAGGAAGGAAGAGCTGGAAATCAACGGTATGGGAGGTGTTGGGAAGAACTGAACCTTTTTCTGATCAAGTGGTCGTCGTCCTGCACCCAATCCTTCCATACCCAAAATTTCCAGCAGCCCTCTCTCCTCTTCAGTCTTCACTATCTCTTTCTCAAAAAATGACTCTCATGTGTGTTTGCCTAAGCTTCCTCGGAGGTTCTCAGTTATATAGACAGGTTGTGATGACGTGTAGGAGGGTTTGTGGTATTGGAAAACCACCTTTGAGAGGTAGTGGGAATCTAACACGGGTTTGAGAGGAGAACGCATATTCTAAACGGACGTAAAGGACGAAGTAACGGATACTTTTATGTAAGTGCCAATGGGAAAACGAGTAAAAACTTAGTGGGATATCTTCTGATGATATTTCTTCATCATGAGGTATGAGGGGTAAGAGTGTGTGATTTAGAGAGTGAGAGGTGGGGTTTGGTGGGTAGTGGAAAGGAGTAGATAGTGGGGGTGGTGGACCTGGTGATGGCGATCATGAAACGCAATAACCCTGTTACCTTCTATTTATGGCAATTTGATGATGGTTGTGGACATGGTGATGCTGTTTATGGAAATATGAGAAGGGGTTCGATGGGTAGTACATGAAAAAGATGAGAGTAGATAGTGGGGGTGTTAATTATGAAAATTAATTAATGGGCCATGCCCTGGCCCAAAATGGAAGAAAGTTTGGCTGAATGTTAGCCTTGACTGTTTCCTTCCTTGTTGAGCTATAAATATATACATATATATATATATATATGTTCTCTTTCAAAATAATAATAATTATTATGGGAATAGAAATTGAATGGCATGTGAAGTGGCTGTGAAAAAAATAATAAGATGCATGTGAATGTAATTAAGAATTGCATAAAGTGGAGCCCAATTGATTATTATTATTATTTTAAGTTTTGGATTAAAAGTGCTATATTGAATGATTGAAAACAGCTTCTACAACGCCATTATAGTGGGGTAGTTTGGTTGTTGGTGATTTTTGTGATGTTTGATGTGGGTATTGTTTTTGAATCTTGAACTATTGATTCAAAAGATTCATATATAGATGCCTATACCCGAATTTGCATTAAGATTATACATGAAGCCTTCTCGTCGAAGGCAAGAATTCGAAGCCTATATTTATTTTATGTAGTCATGCATGCTACAAATTATTGTCATGTCAACTAAAATTTTTATAATGTAATTAAACAAAGACCTTAAATAAGAGAATTATCAATCTTGTAAACAGTAATTGTACACTATTATTTTAATGAAAATCTTTAATAAGATGAATATAGTATATTATCATACAAATATTGAAACGAAAAAAAAAATATTCTTGTATCAAAAAAATAATAATTATAACATGCTTCTAGAATCTATTTTTTTAATCATTCCAAAAGTTAACAACAAATTGATTATAAGCCTTCAAACCAAACACAATTGCATATACAAATAGAGAGGCTTAAACCCAAAATCTAAGGGTGCGTTCGGATAGGATTTTAGAATGATATTTTTGAAAAGTATTTCAAAAATGAAAAACATGTTTTACAAATGACGTTTTAAAAAATGATAATGCATTTGGTAGTATTTTTTAAAATACATTTAGAAAACAAAAAATGATAGAAGCTGTTTGGACCATTTTGAAAATGATGGAAATATAGATTATTTAGACAAAAGTAAATAAAAAATATTTAAATAAAAATAAAAATAAAACCTAAATCTAAAACCAAAGCCTGATTGGGTTGCCATTTTAGAAAAAAAAAAATGGAGATTGAGTTGGGGTTGTGTTTTGAGGAAGAGATGAGTTTTCAAACGACGATTGAGTTGTGGCAGAGGTGGCGACTAGAGGTGGTGTTATCGGCGAACCGATTATGTCCATCTATAATTGGAGATGGTGGTGTTGGCGACTGTTACGGCATATGGTTGGTGACTGGAGATGATGGTCTCCATCTACGACTACTAGTTGTGTCGGCGATGGTGATGGATCAGTATGACTATTGCAATGACTAGATCTTTATTTATGACTAATAGGTTCAACGATGGTGGTGGCTGGGCAATGAGTGTTTTGGTTGTTGAGTAATTGAGATGGTGTGTTTTGGTGTTTTGGTGCTTTTGACGTTGATTTCTAATTCGATGGTGATTACAGTCCTCCGTCACCTTCGACATGGTTTGTTGACAGATTCAATAAATAGATTTTTTTTTTCTCCTTTATTTTTTTGTTCAAAAATGCAATTCCTATCGTTTTTGAAACCCAAAAAAAAAAAAAAAAATTGTTTCACTGTCAACATTAAATTTTTAAAAACATGTTTTTCATTTTTAAAATATGTTTCGAAAATAATGCCAAATATGTTTACACTGTTTTTCATGTTTAAAAATGGAAAACCGTATTTGAAAATGCATCCAACGGCCAGTAAATTGCACTACTTTGCCCTTTTACAAGCATTCTTTCCTGTTAGTCAAACCTAACTGATGATGGAAATTTTTGTCCTTTCATTTAGTTTTGAATATTTTATTTAAATTTAAATAAATAAATAAAATGGGGATGGATATCATATTAATAATCTATGGGGAAAAAAAAAGAAAAGAAATGGATATGAATCTTCATCGTGATGGAGATCCAGTGGAACTTGAAGTTGCACTTCATTCTATATTTTTGTTTTAGTTATTTGTTTTGAAGGAAAAAAAAAACATTATTTTATTAAATTAATTCATTTTAATTTTTTGACTCGAATATTTTAGTCTTTTAAAGTTGTTGACGTATGAAATTAGTCAACTAAGTTCTTCCAAACTCAACACTGCATGAACGATAAGTGTAACTTATAGTAAAGAATAAGAGGAATAAAGGTGACAAAGATAGATGCAAGACAGTGAGGTGATTAAGTGGTTCGGCTAATTTTACCTACGTTCATTGTTTGTTCTCTCAATATCTGGATAGAGTAACAACCAGTTTTTCATTAAATATTTCTGTTACAAATGTTGCTCCACATGCCACTAGTGCTCAAGGAAGTGACTTGGAGATTCATCTTGAAGATTTTAACGGACCAATCACTAGGGCCCAAGCTAAAAGGTTAAAGGAACAACTTCAACTATTTGTGCAAAATTGGGTTGATAATGGGCTGTCTAAGCATGGAGATTTTAAAGAGCCCAATTTGATTAATGTAATTGGGCTAAAAGACTAGCTTTGGATTCAGCCCATCTTATTTCCAATCATTCAAGTGGTGTCCAGATTCATTCACTAATTAATGGCAAGAATCAAGGAGTTATTTTGACATTCATGATGACAAGAATCAATGAGTGATTTTTGGCATTTATGAGAGGGTTGACTCCACCTTAATTAGTGCTTAGGCTCAATATACATTGTGGTTGTAAAATCTTTAAATAGGGCTGTTTAATTTCATTTTGCAGAGCTGAATATTTCTTCAAACATTTCCTATATGGAATTTAAGAGAGTTTGCTTTCTTGTGATTTTATGCTTAAGGTGTTGAATTGATGCAATTGAGTTTGTCTTTGTTTTTCAATTCTACTTCTTATTTCTATTGTTTTTGATTGCTTTGATCTTGGGTTCAAGGGTATTCTCTTGGGTTTTTGTCAAAACGCATTTCTTGGGTGATAAAACAAATCAACCTGAATTACTTTGGTGTGAATCAAATCTGGTTGTGAGTGATAAAAAGTTCGTAGAAACAATTTGGGTCTTGGGGTTCCGCATCATTTTTTCACTAAATATTTCGCTCTCTCCTTCACAGAGAAAGGCTTCTCCTATTTATAGAAGAAGAAGAGTTACAACGATGTATAATGTGTTAAACTAGAATGATTACAGTAGTTAATGAACCTGACCTCCATTTAATGCTGTCGGATTACATTAAATGCAAGGGATAGGTGGAAAATACGCATGACTAACCCACGCGGATTAGGTGAGGTGATCTGTAATTTGAACAGTAATCTCTGACAAGCTTAACGTGCAAAACAAGTTAAGTGATGATCTGGCATGACCTGGCATAGTAGTGAGCGAAGTGGAGGCTCCAGGCGGGCTAGAGTGTAGAAAGACGGGGAGATCGGCGATCTCAGCTTCTCGTAGACAAGTCTGGCTTGATATGGAGCGGACTCAGCCCGGCGAGGTGGTCAGTGCGGACTTCGCACCACGTTTAGTGGAACATATTGCATGCTCGTGTCTCACTTCCCTGAGATTTCACCTCGTTGTAGGAGTTTAAGTATATTGCACGTCGCAGGTCTGATACAGGACTTCGACGGTTTCTTTTGGTGAACAAACTGAACTTGGGCTCAGTCTAGATGGGCCAATCAGTTGGACTTTTATCAGGCCATGTAGGCATTGCGAAAAATGCCCACAACAAAAGTAAATTTAGTTTACAGTTAATATATATTGACTACAGGCAGGAGAGGTCGATATCGGTTTTTGGTAAGGTTGTTTTCACTTTGAGAAAGACAAATTTCAGAAAGTTTTAGTATAATTTGCTTTAAAAAGAATATAATGAAAGTTTTTTTTTTTTAAACTGAATTTTTAATTTTGAAAACTATTTTCAAATAAGCAATCAAGTGCCCATACAAATGTTAAATGGAGAAATTTCAAAAGATTGCTACAATCTCATGAAATACCACATTTTGTTTTTCGTTGTTTACAAATGAACCAAAATAGTCCCTAACCTTTAAAGATATACCAAAAACATTACTTTAGTGGATATAAAGATGTTAATTCAAATTTCAAACGGCTAAACTTATAAAATTTTGAAAAGTGAGTTTTGCCTCAAGTTTGATTGAAATGAAAATTTTAATGGCATTTACTTTAAAAGTAAAGAAATAATAGTTGACAAATTTATCTCTACTTTTATGTGGTTATTATATTCTTGAGATATTATGTATGACACGAAAAGTTCAAAAAATTTATACCCGAAAAAATTACCATTAGTTAATGGTCATTTCATTTGTTGTGTTTTGCAATGGTACTTCTAATTCCTTTTATCTAATATTTTGATAAATAATATAATATTATTTCTATAATTTTTGAATAAATTCTTTTAATAGTTTTATAATATTAAATTTATTTTTAATAAATTATAATATTATTTTTAAAATAATTTAAATAATTGAAAAAAATTAAAAAACTAAAACTAAATGGACCAGATGAAATAGGAGATCTTTGTTCTTCACCATTTGGCAGTGATCTTAGACAAATGTGTTTAAATGAAATCATAAATCACCAAAACATAAGGAATAATATGCAATTTGGCCCCTAATCTAATAATAAATTATATATTTAGACATAAAACATATTATTATGAAATAATTATAACTTAAAATGTAAACTGGACTCTTGAAATAATTTTAATTTTAAAATGTAAAAATTATAAAGAGATGCATCATTTTGCTTCAATGTTGCCAATAACGATTGCACAACGCACGTGTCCAATGTATGTCACAATTGTGGTAGGTTAATTATTTATTTATTTATTGAAGTGGGTATACTAATTTATTTTATTCATGAATTGAGCATTAATTTTTTTTTTTTTAATATTGTTAAAAAATGCTCTTACATTTAACATTTTTTTTTTTTGACTTATACATTTAATATTTTAACTAAAAGAATATATAAACATGAATATTACGTTAATATAATGAACTGGGGTTTAATAGGAATGAGGAACCTCTCAATGAATGTTAGGGATACAGGTACTAAAAATGTGAGTAAAAAAGAAATATTTCACCAAAATTTAGAGACTAGAGTGAATTTTTCCCAAAAATAAAATCGTGTATACCGCATTCCCGCCCAAGGCTGCCAGAGAGCGGGGCAGGGCTGAAAAAGCTAATTCTCGGTCCCATGGACATCCTAATGTACTATTAATTAGTAAATTAGTGTTTTTTTTAATGCCAAACTAAGATTCTAAACTTGATTTGTTAAAATTTAAACTTGAATGGATTTTGTTGAAAAGAGAGTATGAGAAAGAGTAAACAATAATAGTAAGAGAGATACAGATTAGAATAAATAGTTTAAAGTCACATGAATGCCATCCCATCTGATAAAGCATGATTACGAGTTAAGATTTACACGCATTCGCCTCATTAGCAAATTATTCCAATGATGAGGCAGTATATTCATTATCCATTCCTATGGTTACTCATTATCCATTAAATAGATAAACTGTGGGAAAACATTTAACCATGCAATAAATATTTCAATTTATTGAAATAAAAACTAATTGAGCCCCATTTCATTAGGCAATCCAATGGATATGAAAATCTGGCAGCATCCAAAATAATTAAACCAAAATTTCTTCCCCAACAAAGTTCAGACAAAACAAATAAAATTGAAATTAGGGTTCCAGCACTGCGGATGGGGAAATTTCAGTTGTCACCTATGTGTTTGTGGCCCTTGTGTAGATCTGCTGGCTGGCATGCGCTGATATCATTCTAATGGATCCTCTTGCCATCAGATCCTTGATCGCTTTACGTGCAAGTGAGCCACTAATCTGAAGAATGCAGTTTACACAAGAATATATCTCATTAATCAAAACCGTTTGTTAATGTCACCTATACTGACAACAAAACAATTACCAAGTGTTCCAAGAAACGACTAGATTTATCTCTGGAACAGGTATTTTATCAATGATATAAAGAGCCGAAACATTTTAAAACCATTGTAAGACTAACATAAAAAAGAATGATAATTTAAGAACTAAATCTAGCGGCCAATTACAGAGGTTTCTCCCTGAAACGTACAACATCTAATTTCAGCTAAACAATCTGGCAACTCATGAACATATCTATAAAGAATTCTACAACTACAACTAGAGCTCATCAAAAAATGAAACAATGTTTCATCAAAAAATTGTGGAGACACCTTAAACAAGAGCTCATACTTCTATCCCAGAACCATGCTCAAAGATGCTATTTTCATCTCAAAAGATGGATTATTATGCTCACAAACCAAAACACATGGCCAAAAAGGAAAAATAGCATGATTCCTAAAAATACGTCAGCTCCTTTTCTTAACCTCCCTTTCTCAAGAATAGACTCAAACAAAACAATTACTCCTTGAATGATGTTAGAAAACACTAAATTTGATCATAGTAAATTTAATAGTTTGAAAAAAGTTGTGTATCAGATTATCATTGAATGCACAACACAATTTCATTTTACTCACACAACATCCGGAAAGTTTAAGACAATAAGGTTACGAGTCAGGTACAGCAGTAACAAAAAGATAGTTAGTGACGTTTTCAAAGAAAAAAGGGTCAAGCAGAACATACTCTCAGTCTGTCAGACAAGATTGAAGGAGTGATAAGCTTGTACTTGGGAACTTCAGAAAGAAGCTTGTCATAAGTTCCCTGATCGAACAAAACCATGTTGTTTACCTTCTCCTTTTGCTTTCCCTTGCTCCATTTCTGCACATCAAACATTAACATCAACATGAACAATTTCAACATTACTCAACACTAACTACTATAACCTGACAAATATTCTCCATAGATGCCAATACATCCCAATAAGCTTAAAGCTAACAATTAGAAGGGCATTTGATTCATGATCGGAGGAAATCAATTTCCAAAAATTCAAATCCAAGAGTCCATAAAAATTCATGATTTGAAATTTAAAACCTAAGGAGAAAAAAAATCCTAGTATATTAATACAATTGCTGTACATTAACTGAACCCATTAAAAAACTAATCCACCAACCTTGGCACACTATACAAGACTGATTTCCACACTAATGAAGGGTTTGATTACTTTACTGATTGGGTAAGATTACTCATCGATAACATCCCTTGAATTGATCATAAGGGTGGTTATTGGATATTTATCCAATTGTTGCTATTGATTAGTAACCTTAACCAACTAGTAGAGTAGTCAAACCCTTTAGTGTCCAACATCCCAAAGCACACATTAGAGTTTTGAATTTTAAATGGATTTGTATTATATCATACAACTTCATTTCTCAACAAACATGCAATATACAATAATATTTAAGTAACAAAAACTTGTACGGCTCCAAACAAACTACTACAAGCTACAATTAAACAAAAAGCAAAGGTTAATATCATTACCTTCTTCTTCTGTTTGCCGCCTGATTTCGCAGGCTTTGAAGAGGGTGGTGGAGCCTTCTCCTTCTTCGGCGCCTGCATTAAATGAAACCAACAGAAAAAAATAAATAAATAAATAAAATAAAATCGGGTAACAAAAAATGCAGTATCTGTAAATATTAGAAACGAAAAGAGAGATGATGAATTGATGGTTGTTTTCCGTACCATTAGACGTGACGAGTGAGTTAGGGTTTGGCAGTTGGAGAGAAAAACCTATATTCTGCTGAATTGATGAAATTTAAATACAGGGGATCGCTAGGGTTTCTGACGAGCGCTTGGCTACGAATGAAGGGCACTGTTTGGCAGCCTGGATAGGAGTTTCCTCGGTTAAGTCATAACTGTGTTCCAATCCAATGTAATATCAGTGATTTTTTTTTTTTTTTTAAATCTATTATAGATATCACAAATATATTAAGGATAATCCAAAAAAATCTGCTATAATTTAAAAAAAAATATTTATTTTACCACCTATGATTTTATTTTTGTCCAAAATTTCTCTTAATATTAAAAAAAAATACTCAAAATATCCCTTAAAAATATGTAAAAGAACGATAATACTCTTGATGGTAACAGATTATATTAATTTGACTTGGTTGACTGTTTGACTCTAGGGATAAAATGGGAAACGCGATAAAAAATTAATTAAAATATAAAAAATCAAAGTAAATAATATTAAATATATAATAATATACTAAAATTAATAAAATAAATAAAATAATAAATAAAATAACATTATAATTAAAAAATAAAATTAAAAAAACAAAAACCTCATTCCATTTCATCGCCGCTCAACTTATCATCATCATCATCATCATCATCTTCTTCTTCTTC
Source organism: Dimocarpus longan (assembly GCA_022984855.1). Classification (NCBI taxonomy): domain Eukaryota; kingdom Viridiplantae; phylum Streptophyta; class Magnoliopsida; order Sapindales; family Sapindaceae; genus Dimocarpus; species Dimocarpus longan. The sequence continues at coordinate 19,625,961 of CM041015.1, read as the reverse complement.
TTCTTCTTCTTCTTCTTATTTTCTTCCATTTATCTCGCTGCCGCCATCACCACCTATCTTTATTGTTAATGAATGTGGCACACTCATCTCCGCCAGCGCTTTTAAAACCAGATTTTGACTCACTCATCTCCTCTATTGATTTTGATGCACTCATCCCACCTCATCGCCCTCTCTCTATCTCATCACCGCGTTCTCTTTCATCTCCCTTCAACCTCAACTTCTTTTTTGCTCAGAGCTTCAACCCTACCGTGTCTAGTGATGTGTGGTTTGGGAGTGATGTTGGTTTAGGTTCGATTGGGGTTGATGGTGGTGGTGGTAGGTTTGACGATAGTGGTGGTGGTGATAATGTTGGGATTTGAGTTTGATTGAGTTCGTTACTATGAATCGGTAATGGTGGTGGTGGTGGTAGTTGTGGTGTTGGAGTTTGACGGCTTGGTTTTTGGGTTCATTGTTGTGATATAGTTTATGAGATTGATGATGATAACTAAAATGTTGGGTTTGTGAATCTGGGAGTGAGGTTAATGGTGGTGGTGGTAGGTTTGATTGGGTTTGACGGCGGTGGTGGTAGTGTTGATATTGAGGTTTGGGTTTGATTGAGTTTGTTGCTGTGAACCATGTGGTGGTGATATTGAGATTTGAGTTTGATTGGATTTGTTGCTGTAAATCGGTGATGGTGGTGGTGGTGATGGGGTTTGATGGTTGGGTTTCTGGGTTTGTTGTTTTTATTGGGTTTCTGGGATTAATGATGATAACTGGGATGTTGGGTTTGTAGATCAGAAAATCTGTCAATGACAAAGTTAGCTTCCAAAGATGATGATGATGGATGACTGGGATATTGAGGTTTGAGTTGTTTTATTTTATTTATTTTAATTTTTCTATTTTTGATTCAATTTTTCTTCAACTTCATTTTTTTTTATATTATTTGGATTTAATGCTATTTATTTTAATTTTTATATTTTTATGTTATTATATTATTTAAATCAAAGGTAAATTAGATATTTTAACTTTCTCTAACATTTTCATTAAAAAATTAACGGTATGAGGGATTTTGGACAAAAATGAAATCTTAGTAGGAAAATTGACATTTTTTCAAACTAAAGAAGGTTTTTTGGGATTATCCCAATATATATTGTGTAATTTACCGAACACTCATAATGAAGGTCTTTAAGATGTGGTTAAAAATTGGAACTCCCAAAAGCTGAAAGAAAGGCTCACATTAAGTGGAAAAATTATTTTTAACTCTAAAGTCTCGGCTGCGGATCGAACTATTAATATGAGTGAATTATAGATTAGTTACTTGACATTTCTTTATCTAGATGGAGTTCCGTCTCAACTTATTTATTTATTTATATTTGAAAGAGGAGTCTCAACCTTATTGTTGATTTTTTTTTTTTTTTTTATATATTTAAGGTTGTTGGTCAAAGCCAATATTTTATTAAAAGGAGAAAGAAAAATACAAGGAAAAGTAAGACATAAAGCCAAAAAGAAATAAAGATTAATCATTAAATAAATAAAACTAGACTATGAATAGGAAAAGATAACAAATGATTCAGCCGAAACCAAATCATTACAAATAAAACCTTATAAAGGACCTCAATAAAAGACCTCACCCAAAAAACTTAATTGGGAAAAACCTGATAAGGAAAAAAAAGTGTCCACTTCTCATAGCTAAAACTAATGAAACCAATATTGGCACTTGCCAAATAAATCATCATAAAGAAAGAAATTCAAAAAAGCAGGAGCCGTCCATCATCAAATGGAGTAAACAAAAGATGGAAAGTGAGAGGTTAGAGCATCCACAGTTGAATTTGCCCCATGATATATATGAGTCACCATAAAATTCATATCCTACAAATAAGAAAGACGCCTATCCCAGGCTAGTTACCAACGCCAAGGAACCTTAGAGGAACGAGCAAGAATAAGCGAAACCACATAAACTGAATCACACTTTAACCAAAGTTTCGTCTAGTGATAAGTCCAAGCATACTAAATGACATGAATAGCAGTTACCAACTCTATCTTAAAAAGATAACTTATCTCTAAAGGAATAGCAAAAGCACCATTGAAAAAACCCACGATAAGTCTGAAAAACTCTAGCACAACCAACCAAACTAAGGGCCCTATAAACAAAACTATCAGTATTAACTTCAATCCAACTCAAAGCACGAGGAACCCAAACAACCTCTATAATACATTGAGCATTAGAAGAATGATCTAAAACACGAAGATTACGTAGAGTCAAAAGATCATCTACTGAATTCTACATAACTCTAGAACTGGTTGAGTCTACCTCTTGAATAGAATGTCAAACAAAAGAGATGGTCTTATGAAAGGAATAACGTTTACTCTTGAAAGTAGCATTATTAAGTGTAAGTCAAATGATCCAAAAAATTACGATTATACATTTATACCCATCTTCTAAAAATTTTTTGAAAGCAAAAATTAGTAGATATAGTAGTTTGCCATAATTCAATAACAGACCAAGATAAGGAAATAGAATGACCAAAAGCAGACTACAAAGAATGCCAAAGACCTACCGCAAAAGTGTCGAGAAGAAAAAAATACTCTAAACTCTCTTCAGCGGACCAACATAAACGACAACATGAAGAAAAAAAATCACGATAATGCAAAGATAGATCAGTAGGTAATCTATTATTGTTGATTGATAAATTAGCTACCTACAAATTTAATCTTAGGTTCTTAACTGCTTCAAAAGGTAAAATGATTTTTTTTTAACCTTTTTTCCTTTAATTTAATTTATAAAATTATATAAATTAAAAATACAAAAAATCATATTTAAAAGGATAGAAAACGAAAGAAATAAATTTTAAAAACAAAACTAAAATAACTTCTAAAAGTGGAGAATTGTTTGAAAAAATAAATAGTTTTTTTTTTTAAAAAAAAAAAAATTAAAGTGGAAATCTAGATGATTGATAATTTCACTTGGATCTCTTATTGCGATGGGTTTCCATTGCTGGTGATGAAAATCCATAACGATAGATATGCCAAGTTGGGATCTCCATCTTAATTGGTCTTTATGGTCTGCAATTGTAAATAGATTGGGGCATCTCCGTCTTCAACTTTTTTTTTTTTTTCAAATTTGTTGGAGATCCCACTTGCCCTTTTTGCTTCTTTTTTTATTTAATATTTTCCCAAACAATTCTTTATTTGGACGACTGGGACTTATTATTTTGTTTTCATATTATTTATTAATTTTTTTAAAACTAAAAAATCAACATCATCTATTTTGAAATGAACAGTGGATATCCTTTTTTTTTTTTTTTTTCAATTTTTTAAAAATTTATTTTGAAATAAATTTTAAAATCATATAAAAAGATAAAAGGTATCCTTAAGTTGTTAAAGTTGACCAATCTTAACTAATGATAGAGGTAAATTCTCAATAAACCTCAGGTGTCTAATTTGTAATTTCCTCTTCCTCTAGTTTATCATCTTCATGCATGTTGAAATGAGACATTGTATAAATGTTACCACCTTAAACGGGGAAAAAAAAAAGGAACTAAATTAAATTTGTTGGTATGTGCATGTATTGATTATTTGAGACATTATAGTACATTTGATGTGACAATACTGGTATATTGCAAAAGAAAAAAAGAATAATTATGTAATAATCTATGACAAGTTCATTCTTGATTAAAAAAAAATAATAATAAAAAATAAACATAATCACTTAACAACCCAAAACTAATGTAATCAATTACTAATAAAAATTTTAATAACATTAAACATATTTAAAGCAAGAAAATATCATCTTCAAACTAGCATAAGTTTATGTCTCAAATTAGTAAAATAAAAGAGTACCACAACCAGATTAATCATTTGAAAAATAACCACTTACTCCATCAATTCAAAATTTATCCAATTAGAACGCTCTTCAGGTGTCATTTCCATGAACTCAATCTTCTTTGCTCGAGTATTAAGCAATTTAAGCACCTTGAAACGAGAATTATTATCCAAGTTTGGGATCTCCTTGATAAACTTCCAACAACCTTGTTCTCTAGTAACAAATGTATCAATGGCACGAGAGATATTGCAAATGGCTTGAGTAAGCTTGTTTATAGCATCTGATTGAGTATTGTTGCTTTCAAATGAATCAGATTTTTCTTCATACTCGATTCTATTGCGTTTTCTAATTGTTGGGGGAACCTCTGAACTCATGGGTTGAGAAGGTAATGGTGAACTAGAGAGTCTAGGAGATGAAGGCTGATAGGAAAGTTTTTGTTGATCACTTTGTATGAATGCCCTAGAACTATGATCATAAAGAAAGTCATCATCTAAACCACCATCTCTAGTTTCTTCTACCTTAAATGTTCTCGCACAAGCGTTATCCTCTATTCCAGTTGAGTGTCTTTCTAAAACAGTTTTATTTCCAATTGCAATTTTCAAATCTTCATATTCTGCGAAAGTATCCGTTCGATAATTTTTATGGGTAGGATGAGACTAGCAAAGAGCAAAAATAAAAAGTGTTAATATATATAGCATATACAAGATATAACAATCGTTTTTAAATATATTGTTTTAACTATAAAAACCTCACCTTAAAGTAATCCTCCCATACTTCATTAGTAGCAGTGAATTTCTTTATCACAGGGTCCCATTCAAACCTAGAGTTTTGACACATAAGCTCACAATAGTTGTATCGTTGTTTAAACCATTTCAATCGACTTTGATAATGGGAAAAAGTCTTTTCACACCCAAGTTTTTCATTAAGAGCGGGGAGTATTTTTTTTTGTACAGTGATCTTACTCAATGAACCATTAGTATCACACCATCCACGAGTAACGGCATCAACCATGAGTTTTAACAATTCATTGCTCTCTTCTGTCGTCCATATGTTATATTTTTTCATAACTTTTCCCTTTCCTTTGTCATTTCCTTGTTGTGAATCTTCCATTAAAACTAATACACGCAATATGATAAACGATTTAAAAACAAAAAAAGACATAGAAAGTCCCACATATTAATAAAACTAAAGAAGATTGATAATGGACATAAATTATCAATTGAGAACTAGTACAATGTACTGCATGATATAGAAATAGATACTAGTAAAGTCAGTTTGGTCCATCGTAAGTCAAACTATTCTATTTAATTTCACTAGACTCAACTACACAAGTCTTTGGTTAAGACTTGTAAGCATAAGAAAGAACTTAACCAAAGTCAACTCCAAGTCTTTGTTTAAAACTTGAAAGTATAACAAGTAAATTAAACAAAGTCAACCCCAACTCCAATTAAATACAGAATTTTTTTTTTTTTTTTGTGAAATATAAATAAAGAAAAAATTGTGAAAACAAGAAAGAAGTAACTGATAAATATACAACCATGAAAAACAATTAGTAATACTAAAAAAAAAAGTTGATGAAATAACAAAATAACAAAACCGTTCTTGTTAATTCATAAGTGACAACATATATTCGTTAGTACCCACTAAGCCATATTCTAAAAAATTAATTGAGTATAAGTAACGGAAGGAATACATAACAAATTAATTGAATATAACTAATAAATATACATTTTTATTGTTAGAAGATGAAACATATATAGTGTTTTGCACAGCAAATTCTTCAAGTTAAACTTTTTTATTTTCCTTTTCGTGATAATATATATATATACACATATATATTTAAAATATTTCGTGATAATATATTTAGTTTATAATTCCACACTGAATCGTATAAGAATATAGCATATGCAAGATTCTCATCGAATGTGCGCATTGAAATTTGAAACATGCAAAAAAAATTGTTCTAGTTCTCATCATGTATTATATAATTAATAGGATTAACTATAGTTTTCACTTATCAATTGACCATATTTGGCCACCTTAGGCTGGATTCAATTGTATATATTATTGATTCATTCACTCAAACCCTAAAATTTTCGTACTTTTTCAAGTAGAGAGGAATGGAGAAAAAAAAAATTCCCAAAACGTGAGCAACAAGCAAACAATATAAAGGCTAAGTCAAAACCATACAAGAATTGAATTGAATCACATTAAACAAATTTTTCTAAATAAAACGTCAAAAAACAAAAAAAAAATTGGCTTACCAGAGGAATGGTAACGCTTTCTCTTCTGGATTCTGATTGAAAGTCGTCAAGAGTCTTTCGAGTGAGTGGGAGAGAAATTGAGGGGTTTAATATTTATACCTCATAGGAAAAAGTCTACAAAAATCTAGGGCTTTTTAAAGTTCATATTTAATACCACATAATTTTCAATTTTTCATGGGCTTTCTAAAGTCTTTTAAAGTCCATATTAAAAGTCCATATTTTGAGTATATAATTTAATTTCACTGTATTTGGATAGATTTTTAATCACCTAATTAACTAGTCTAATTAATTACAAAAATAAGTAGCAATATTTCCACCCCTCAAAAATGGTACATCCCTTTTGTTTGCATTCCTAATTAGAAAATTAAAAGTTTTCTAATTTGTTTTTAAAGCCCACTTAATACTAAGACTACCATTTTTTTAATAATTTTTTTCTACATATTTCTGTAAATATATCACATCAATATTTATTTATTTGATTTTATCTATTAAGATTGTTTATATACTAACTTTTGTAAAGACTAGAGAAGAAACCTATTTTTTAAATAAATAAGAGGAGAAACAACGTTTGCTAGTTTTTGATGAATGATTAAAGTCAAAATTTGATGATGAACCCCTTTTAAATTTTGCCATTTTTACTCTCTCAAACCTGAATTTTTTTATTTATATCATAATATTTACATGAATAATTACCAACTAATTTTTAATAAAATTAGGATTATATGAATGATTAAAGACTTGCGTGAATGATTAAAGTTAGAGTTAGAAGATAAACCATTTTTTAATTTTTATGATTAAAGTCACAAATCTTTTTACCATCTCAAACTCTAATTTTTTATTTATATCATAAGACTTATATAAATAATTACCTACTAATTTTATAGAATCTTAAGTAATATTTTTTTTTATGATGAATTGTGAGTATCGATTTAGATCTGTAGTTTTTGAATGATTTGAAGCAACTTTTTTGCTTGTTTATTGATATGATAAAGAAGTTGAAAAAAAAAAAACGACCTTTTTGTTTGGTTTGTGAGAAAATATGATGAAATAATGGAAAATATTGATGTGGTAATTGAATGTTTAGTGATATTTTTTATGATTAAATTAGGATTATATGAATGATTGAAGACTTTTAATTTTTGATGGAGAAAAGTTACGATTTGAGAGAATAACAAAAAAAAAAAAAAAGGAATGAAATGTTGATGTCGTACTTGAGTGTTTGGCAATATTTTTGACCATTAAGTTAAGATTACATGAATGATTGAAAACTTTTTAACTTTTGACGGAGAAAAGTTAGAGTTTGAGAGAGTAATAAAGAGAAAAATTAGAGTTTGAGAGATTAAAAATGGTTGATGTTATAAATTATATTTTAATTAATAATTGGTGGGTGTACTTATAAAATATTTACCCTTTTAGTAATTTAGGTTAAGAGTAATATTGTATATTTAAAAAATGTAATTTGGGGTGTATATGCAAATTTTACGGGTAGGAAATACCACCACTAAAAAATAAAAAAAATAAAAATCCATTTTATGGGTCATACAACTTTAAACCGAGTTAATAGCGCCACCTCAAGTGCTCCAAGTGGATTGTCTATGTGGTAACTTCTACTCTGCGTTTTCAATCTAAAGAAAACAATGCACGAGTTCGAATATCCACGTTATTAATAAAGGCCAATTTCTCCTTGGTCCCTTATGTGAATCGATTTTCAGTTTAACTTTCTCTAATTAGAGGGTAGATTTCTCACTTAATGTGGGTAGATATTAGGAATGCTCTAAAACTTCTTAGCTTAGGTGCTCCCAGTCAATAAATCTACAAAACATTTAGGCAAAATAAATAATCATATGCTTAACAATCCTAATGAAACATACATAATGTTCTTATTGCTTCTATTATCTTTTGCCTTAACAATCCATTGGGATTCAATGCATTAGTGGAATGCTTTCAAAAATTAACGTAGGATGGACATTTTTGCCTAATTCGTTGGGAATTTGTAGGTACACTTTAATGAATATACCTTGTGATTTTACGGACCATGAGGAGTCTCGTAAACCATTTTGTTCTCGAATCAGTACCATGGGAATTTTGTGGGAATTTTGTTGGAATTTAAAAAAAATTTAAATAATATTGTGCACATGCCCTTTTGGGTTCTAAATTTATAGGATATCTGGTTTCTGGTCTGCTGATTTTATTGCTCAGGTAATGTTGAACAACACTTTTAAACAACTGTTGTATTAAATCCATATAATATCTTTACAAAGGGAAGATCTTTCACCAGGAAAATGCAAGTCAGACTCATACAACACCATCACAGAAAGAAGAAACATCTGATAATCTCAAAAATGAGCGCATGACTTGATTTACGGATCATTAAATCTGAACAAAATCTCGAAAATATATTAAGAGAATTTGTTAAAATAATAAACAACTGGAAAAAGGAATGAAGCTTTTGTTTTTGTTTTTGTGTTTTTTTTAACCCAAAAAAGGGAAAGATGTTGTGTCCTGAAAAAAAACAATTCCAGCAGACAGCAACTTTTATAATTATTAGTAAATTTAATAAAATAATAATAATTAATAAAAAATCAGCTTTGGCCACTTGCTTGCAATTAGCAGTGCAAGACACATAGATCAACGCACACAAATCGACACACAAATAGCAGTTAGCAGCAATGATAGATCTGCCCCGATGGTGTGTATCTGCGTTGTATAGGAAAAAAACAGAGTGGGGTGGGGTGGGGTTGGCCAGCTCGGACGTTATTGCAAAATTATATATTGTTAAGTTGATGCGAAGGCAATCCACGGCGAAGAAGAGGCAATGGCACCGCAACTGCGTCTTGTTGGAAGACTGTCACTCACTTTCCCTCCCACTCACCCCATTTCATTTATTTCTCGGCTGTCCCTCTGCACACACTCATCAACCCACCAAGACCGAGAAGAACAACTGCGAAAGCTACGAATCCTTCTCCAACAGCAACGCACAGCAACCGCCGAAGGCCTCATCAAAACCCTCATTCTCTCTCAAACTTCTCCTTTCTCTTCCCCAGATGACCTCTTCACTCACTTCTCTCTCTCTTCACCTTCTTTGAAACCCCTTTTCACCAACACGCTCTTATCTGTACTCTCGTCCTCCAAAATGCCCGCTGAAGCCTTGCAACTTTATTACACTGTTAAAAAGGATGGTGGGGTTCCTTCCTTGGCTTCTCTTAACGTTTTGCTTGATTGTTTGGTGACTTGCAACCGCTTTGACAAGACTCTTGAGTTGTTTGAGGACATATTTGAATTGGGTTTTCGTGCTGATAAGTTCACGTATGGAAAAGCTGTTCAAGCTGCGGTGAAGATGGGTGATTTAAAGAGGGCAAGAGAGGTTGTTGGGTTGATGAAGAAGAGAGGAGTCAAGCCTAATGTGTTCATTTACAATGTTATGATTGGTGGTCTGTGTAAAGAGAAGAGAATGAGTGATGCAGAGGAGTTGTTCGACGAAATGTGGAAGAGAAATGTGGTGCCAACTCGGGTTACGTATAATACTTTGATTGATGGGTATTGTAAGGCTGCGGAGTTGGAGAAGGCGTTTGGTTTGAGAGAAAGGATGAGGATTGAGAATGTGGAGGCGAATTTGGTTACGTTTAATTCATTGCTAAGTGGGGTTTGTAAGGCTAAGAGGATGGTGGAGGCTAAAAGGGTTTGCGAGGAAATGGAAGCTAATGGGTTCATGCCTGACGGGTTTACTTATAGTATTCTTTTTGATGGCTTTTCCAAGAGTGGTGATGGTGAGAGTGTGATCGCGTTGTATGAAGAAGCTATTAGGAAAGGAGTTGGTATTAATGGTTATACTTGTAGCATTTTGTTGAATGCTTTGTGCAGACAAGGGAAGATTGAAAAGGCTGAGGAGGTTTTGGGGAAAGAAATGGAAAATGGGCTTGTTCCGAATGATGTGATGTTTAACACGATTGTGAATGGATATTGTCTAAGGGGTGACATGAGCAGAGCCGTTTTTACTATTGGAGAAATGGAAAAACATGGAGTGAAACCGAATTGCATAACTTTCAATTCTTTGATTGACAAATTTTGTGAATTAAGGGAGATGGATAAGGCAGAGGAATGGTTAAAGAAGATGGCTGAGAAGGGTATTTCCCCGAATGTGGAGACGCATAACACCCTGATTGATGGCTATGGACGGATGGGTGTTTTTGATAGGTGCTTTGAGATTCTTGAAGAAATGGAAACTCATGGGATGAAACCAAATGTTATAAGTTTTGGTTCTCTCATAAATTGTTTGTGCAAGCATGGTAAGCTGCTTGAAGCTGAAATAATCCTCAGAGATATGGAAGGTAGAGGGGTTTCCCCTAATGCTCAAATATATAATATGCTCATTGATGGTGTTTGCTCATCAGGGAAGATCAAAGATGCTTTTAGGCTTTTTGATGAAATGGCCAAAAGTAAAATTGCCCCAACACTTGTGACTTACAATGCCCTCATTAATGGTCTCTGCAAAAAGGCAAGGATAACGGAAGCAGAAGACTTGCTTCACCAAATGACAAGTACTGGTCTTAGTCCTGATGTTATTACGTTCAACTCTCTAATCTCAGGTCATTCTAATGCAGGAAACACCCAAAAGTGTCTTGAGCTATATGAAAATATGAAGAAATTGGGCATTAAACCTTCGTTAAAGACTTTCCATCCTCTTATAAGTGGATGTAGCAAGGAGGGAGTTGTAATTGTAGAGAAACTTTTCAGTGAAATGTTACAGATAGATTTGTCTCCTGATCTGGCTGTTTATAATGCACTCATTCACTGTTATGCAGAACTTGGAGATCTTCATAAAGCATTGGCTTTGCATAGCGAGATGCTAGAACGAGGAATTCTTCCTGACAAGATGACCTATAATAGCTTGATTTTGGGGCACTTAAGAGAGGGAACATTGTCTAAAGTAGAAGATCTTGTCAATGACATGAAGATTAAAGGATTGAACCTTAGGGCTGATACTTACAACATACTGGTTAAGGGTTATTGTGAACTTAATAATTTTGGCGGAGCTTACATTTGGTACAGAGAAATGTTTGAGAATGGTTTCCTCCCAAGTCTCTCTTTATGCAATGAACTTATTACTGGACTTAGACAGGAAGGCAGGTTGAAGGAGGCTCAGATTTTAAGCTCTGAGATGAGTGTTAAAGGAGTGGATGCTAGGAACCTAAATGAGGATATGTCTGCTGTTACCAAATTATAAGGAAGAGATGGTAAATGTGATCAGTACACAGTTCAGCAGTTAATTAAGATCTCAAGGAAGTCCTGAAACCCAACTACGTAAGGCAATGTGCTCATATAGCCTTATTCGATTCTGATTTCTTGGCCAGACATGCATTTCCATGGCAGCAGTTCTTTTCTTGTTCCCACCTGAATAGGTTCTGGTTCCGACTCATCAGAAATGCGGTATGGGCAATTTTAATTTCCAATTGGTTTATATTTAATATTTTGTTTATATTGATTCTTTATTTATGTACTATAATTTCATTTGTTTGGTTAACATGAGGCAATCATATCAATATATTTGTACCAGACAAGTAACATTCAAACTAGTAATTGTATTGTGATTGATTAATTAATGCGCATATATTTCTAGGTTCAATAGGAGTATGTTCAGTTGATATTTTTGGTGTTAAAGTTGTCATAAAATGCTAAACGAAGAAAAATTCTTAAGTGTTGGAAAGCATATAGGCGCTATAAACTACCAGTATACAATAATTTTCTAACATTTTTAAAATTGAATGTAATTTGTGCGTGATCATTTAAGCATGGCATATATAGGGGTTTGTGCATCTACTAATATGGTGGCAGATGATGCTGAATCTTAAAAAGGAGATCAAGTAATATGTATCACCTAAGGTTCCAAAAAACTATTTATGATGATTCAGCTTATCATAATAGTAATGTACGTGATGTCATTTTCCAAATTCCAATAATCTAATTTTTTTAAAACACAAAGCTACTCTATTCTGCATGAATTTTAGTGAAAAGGTCTGCTCATTATATAAGAGACTTCCAGTGCTTTGTGTCGAATACCCTATTTTTTATTTTTTGGGATTAAAAAGGGAAAGAATGAAGTGAAACAAAAGTAGAAAAGTTTTGGGTTAGTAGTCAGGCAAACATATTTCATTGTTAATTGGGTGATGAGTTTCATATAAATGTGTAGGATAAAAGTCTTAAGCAGATTAATTTGCTTGAGTGAATATAGATTGAATTTTATTTTGCCCTGGTACATTGCTTCAAATAAAGATATTATTCTAGTCATATAAAATTTTAATAAAATATGAATGTAAGAAATTAGATGATTGGGTGGAAATAATTGCAGCCAACAAAAAACTTAAGTTATTTAGGTGGGGATGGTTAGTAAGTCCTTGTTAATATCTTCCTTACATGTTAGATTTAAAACAAGCAACAACAACAACAACAATAGTAATAAAAATAACAAAAAACATTCATATATTTGTTATTGAGACCCAAGCTTATGTGCTGTGAAAGAATAAATATAACTTTGTCATTTATTTTTGAAGGAATTACACACACTTGCTCTGAGGTTTGACCTTTTTTATGTAGAAATAACTATTTTTAAAGCTGTGGGATACAATGTTTCATGGAGTTTTGTGTGATGTCTAAACTAAGTAACACATATTAGGGCCCAATTTGGTCAAGTCTGCCAGTAGTGATCATGCAGTTACATAAGAACATGTTAAGTATATTTACAACAGTTGGTGTAGAACAAAATGTACATGTGGCGATTGTTTTCTGTCCTACTTTATTTGCTGAATGTCTGTTTAAAACCATTGCAAATGGCTTTGCTAACTAGTTTCATTGATGATTGGTTGTCATGAACTGGTGACGTACTGTTTCGTTGTGATTGAACATGTTGAAGTTAGACATTGTTTCTGCCAGTGGTTGGGTGACCTTTCATCAGATAAGATTTTGCTTATCTTAGTTCTTAATTAATGTTGGTTTTCGGTTCAGTTTTAGTATTTAAGAAGAAAAACTTATACAACTAGACCATTTGGACTTCTTCTTTAGATTGACACAATTTTATAGAGTTATGGGACCATTTCTGTTGATAAAATCATATCTATGTTGATACAATTTCTAGTTATATTAGCTTCAGATAATCTTATGCAGTAATTTTAGGGGCAACTTTGAATTGTTTTCAGTGTAGAGTATAAGTAGAGGTTCTTATAAAGGGAATATACTCTGCTTTTTTCTCTATTTTCTTCTTCCTTTGCAGTCTATAAACATCTTTTATCTTTTTTTTTTTTTTTTTTTTTGAAATTCTAGAAATATCATTACCAACAATCCCAAAATTGGGAACCACAACATACAACCCCAAAAACACCCAAATTTGGGGCTACCAAATATACATGAACACACCAGAAACAGCCATAAGACCAGAAGGAACACCGGGCGAGTCCCAGACATAGGAATTGCCAGGCGACATAGATTCCAGCTAACCATCAAACATCTAAATACTACTTAAACAAAGAAAAGAGAAACAAAGAGAAAATCAGTGGCGCCCAACTAGACAATACAAAACAACCTTGTTAACCCAAAAGACAGCCGCTGAAGGATATAGTCTCTGAAAACCGGAACAAGGCGCCTTCGACGGGAACCATCCGTACAAGCGACCTGATCTCAATCAAGACTTGAAACACCCGTATAGAACATGAGACCAAGATTGAATGCCAAATCCATCCGATCACCCTCCCGAAGCAATATCATCGCAGCCACAATGAGAGTAAATGGCTACTGATTTTCGCCTAACCGGAACTGGCCGGGATCTAACCGGGAAAACCCCCTTCGCTGAGACTTTCTCTCACTAAAGGATGAAAGTATTTTATCTCCCTAGTGAGGTCTTCGAGGAGGACTTCACTCTTTGTAAACATCTTTTATCTTGTAGTATACGAATATATGACAGTTTGGTGGTGATTTTGCTTTTAAATTTGGGATTGATCATTGTATAAGCAAGTTCTTTTCAAGGTTTTCTGAAAATTTGTCATCAAATGTTTTGACAGTGTTTGAGTTATTTTTTTTGGCAGATGAATGTCCTTCCCCTTTATTTTGCAAAGTCTTTTGTTGGGGGGCAAAAGCTTCTTTCAAAAGGTTTGGTTCACTGGGTTGAACTTTCAGTATCCATTTACTTTAACTAGTGCATACCAAGACTTCACACTTTTCGGGTGATGTCTTGATGGGTGCTAGATGAGAACCAATTATGGCAACCTTTAAACTTCTTCAGGGGTTTAAAATAATCGCTTGGTCAGGGAATTTTAATTGCAAAGAAGCTGTGATGATCAACTGGAAGATACCTTATGCTGGCACTTTGACAAGTTCAGAAGATACATCGTGAAGAGTGTGTCTTTTGTGTGGCTCTCAGCGTGATTCACGTGCTTCTGATCCTATCTGTATCTCAGCTTGCTGTAAGAAGTTTTGGAAGCTTTGAGCACCCACGAAAGTTCATTTTGTTGGCTAGTTGTTTTGACACACAAAAGAACACACAAATGCAGTAATTTCAAATGTAAATCTCACGATATTAATATATTAAGAGATAAGTTCCTTGTTTAGTGTAGTGTACTAATTAATAACACTCATGCCTCTTTCGTGACTTAACCTCTAATTAGATTTTTATTAAGAAAAATTCTTTAGAAGGACAATTTAAATTTGAGATAAATTTTTCAATGCCCCCATTGTATTTGTTGAGTGGTGCATTAGGGCATTAATAAGACTTGGACGGAGTGCATTTGTGAACTATTGGTCCTCTCTTTATAGTCATGATTTCAGGTGGGAACAGAATATTGGAGCCCGAAGGTTGTCATAATCAAAAAATATTAAGTTCCGGCTAAGCATAGTACCTCCTACCAACATGTTAATTAATGAAGTGATTACGATCGCCACTTTAATTCAATATTTGAGTTAATGGTGTAACAGATCATAAATGAAAGCTGAAAAACAAAGCAAGACAAGTTGCCAAAATTGTGTTTCAGTGAGTATAAGATTACAAACAAAAGCTGAAAACCAAAGCACGTCAAGTGTCCAAAGTTGTGCGTGTGTACAAAGATCATAAATGAAAGCTGCAAAACAAAGCAACAACCATATTTAGTTGAGACAATGTTAGAGAGAAAGAGAGACACAGTGAAAGAGAGATGGTGAGAGATTGTGTGTGAGAGAGAGAAACAGAGTGGGTTTGGTGGATTGTGTTTGTGAGAGAGAGAGAGAGAGAGAGTGACTGAAGAGCTAGATATTGAAAAAATTTACATAAAAAATCTAAATTATCATTGGCCAGCCCGTGATCATTTCAGATATAGTAATTTTCTATTAAGTATTCATTTTAATTTAAAAGTATCTGGAGCATGGAATATCAAAGTAGAAAAGGTTGCAATATTTTCATGAAGTTTTTATTCTGAAAAATTATGATAAGACATCCACTACTTAGTGTTTCATTAAAGAACATTTTTCCATCATAATTGTCTGAGTTGCATATTATAGACCAATACAGTTTCTCTCCTAGGCAATTCATCATATTTAAAAAAAATGTTACTTTGTTGAGCTTGATATGTTGTTTGCATCAAAGTTAATGTTCTGATGATAATTTGAGCCTAGCTACCAGGCAATTCAACTTGTCTTGTCAAGTATCAAAAATATTCTAACTATTATAAATAATTGTGGGTTGCCATATGTACACTACTACGTGATACCAATTAATTATTAATTATATGGTTCACTTTGATTTTAGAACTGGATTAGCTTAATGTTGTTTATCAATTTGAATGAGTTACGGTGGACAGAGTTTTAAGTTGTTTACTTAGGTTATTAAATAATGAAGTTTTAGGCATACTATTAGTCAAATATAAATCTCGTGATATTAATATATTAAGAGATTAGTTCCTTGTTTAATATAGTATGCTAATTAATAAGACTCATGCCCGTTTCATGACTCATCTTGTAATTAGATTTTTATTAAGAAAAATTCTTTAGAAGGATAATCTAAATTTGAGATAAATTTTTCAATGCACAAGATGTTCTGTTGAGTGGTGCATGATCACTATTTAAGGATATTTATGTCATTTAGCTGCAAGTATATATAGTGAGTAATGAAAAACCCTAACCTATTTTCACGTTTTCAGCAGCCGCTCACACCTGACACCACACTTGATCTCCTTCTCCAACTGAGTGCAACAGCTTCATCAATCGAACACCACTCTTGTTCCTCCGGTGACCACCAGAAATATCCGGCCATCTGGTGTTCCTTCTCTCACTTTTGCGGCTGCTGTGTTTGTAAATCATAACATAAAACTGGGGTGATGCTTACTCGATTGGTGCAATCACTGTCGTGAAGGCTTATTGTAAGCAAAGCTTGCGTCTTTTTTGTGGACTCCACATTGTCTTGACAACTCAGGTGCTTTTTCGGTTTTGTTAATTTGTTTTGTTTATTTTGTATGAATTATAAAAATTTGACGTTGTTTAATTTATGGGGTTGGATTTTGTAGGTGTTGGGGTATGAATGGGCTGGGATGTTGAGGAGGTACTTGGTTGATCTTAGTGAGATGTGGTGGCGTGCCAACCTTGCTCAAGTTTTCTCTATTCAGGTCTGTTTACTGTTCTTTTTATTTCGTAAATGTTGTCTGTGTGTTTGGTTGATGAGAAAGTGATTGAAAATAAAAATGGAAAGAGCCTGAACTATAGAATCTTGGATTTTTTTTTGAGAAGTGGGACCCATTACAACAATTTTCACTTCTTTGCATTATTTGAGGTTGTTGAGTTTTCAGTTTTTGTTGATTGGTTTCAATCAATGTGTAGAAGATAAGGCTTGCAATTATTATTATTCTGTTTTACACAGTTAATTTCCATAGTAGAAACTGGACTAAGATAATTGGTTGTATTTGGTTTATCATTTTAAGTTGTTTTTTCCTCTGAATTGAGCTTCAAAAGTAGTTCTAATTTGCATAATTAAGTTTAAGGAACAATTCTATGCAGCTTTTGTGAAGAAAGTTTGTCCGCAGTTTTGTGTAATGGTTCAAAAGCATGTTGACAAGTGAGAATTTGTTTCAAGGGTTGTTGTTTGTGGTGGCTATTGTATTCTCTCCTAAGGGTGTGATGTATGACACTTGAGAGTGACAAATGTGTTGTCAAATTGTTGATAACCTAGTTTGTTAATTAGTTTGTGGTCTTGATGACGAACTTTCACGTTATCGTATTCTCCAAGATCATGGTTAAAGTTAAAGTTAAAGTATTATATGCTAAAAGAACAAATTGATTGAACAAATATGCATAACAAATTTTATTTGAAGATTTACAAATTATCTTATTAATGTGATTATACATTTTATATACAATGTCCTCAACAATTTAGGAATTCTGAATGTGGCTACTACATTATAAAATATATAAGAGATATCAACATTGATACTTACAAATCTATTCCAATGAAGGTGTGAATATTGAAACTTAATTTTTTTTGTGTTCTTATATTTTTCTATCATGATATTAATTATTCTTATAAATAGGGGTTAACATTTTTGGGTTTGGGTTGGGTTGGGGTAGAAATCGTCTAACCCAACATGGGTTGGGTTGAAAAATTTTCAACCCAACCCAACCCAACCCGACCTAATACTAGTCAGGTTGGGTTGGGCTGGGTTGGGTTAGGTTGATCAAGTTGAATTCAATTCACCATAAAAATATAAAATGTTTAGTTGATAACTCTTACAATCTTAGTAATTTGATTACAAATAAATAAGTACAAGTAAAGATTCAATAATTATAAATAAAAGATTCATTTCATCATAAAAGTCGTCCTTAATCATTATCTCTAACAAGTGTTCTTTTAGAAGGAGGAGAAAACCTTGGATTTAGAATTAGGGATAGGTGTTTATCGGGTTCAGGTTGGGTTGGGTTGGGTTGGGTTGAAAATTTTTCAACTCAACCCATCTTATTTTTTTTAAGATTTAATCCAATCCAACCCAATGAAAAATGATTGGGTTGGGTTTGTCGGGTTGGGTTGGAGATGCCCACCGTTACTTATAAATGCTTTCCATATAGATGGCAGAGAAGATGGGATAAAATCAAGAGGACATTGATTTTGTGTTGAGTGAATGGGTTCTGTCCATTGTTAAACTTTTATAAATGTATGTACGTAGTTAATTATATGTAATTTTGATCAGAAGTATACTTTGAAGTACTTGTGTTAGAAATAGCTAATTTTCAGAAATAGACTTTTGGGTACTTGTTTGGCATATGACTTTGGAATGTACTAGTACATATATTGTACTTGCTTGAAATTATATATTACTAGTTTTGTTGTTGGATACTTATTATTGATCTATTGAAAAAAAAAAAAAACATATATTTGTTGTTAAATTACATTAAACTTTGGAATATTTATGCTTATTGTGTAATGTAATTTAGGTACCCTCAAGAACCAAATTGTAACATATAAAAATTTAAAAATTAAAAAAATACAAAAAATAAAAAAACAAATTGGCTTTTGTAAGAAACCCATTTCTTTCACTTTTTTTAAATGCAACGGTTATTTTATTAAAACTAATGTTTGATAACTTATAAAAGTCATTTGTCAATTTATAAAAGACATCGGTTTTATATTAAACCGATGTGGTATTTTTTGTCTATACATCGGTTAATAACCGATGTTGTATTAAATTTTTTACAACATCGCTCAAATAGACAACGGTTATGAAATTGATGAAAACCGATGTTAAGCCTATAAAAAAACCGATGTCTTTCAACTGTTTTGTAGTAGTGATTGATAGATGAAGTTTTAAAGGAATCTAATTAATGTAATAATGATGTATGTAATCAGAATATCAAGGAATTAAGTAAGAAATTAATTTCATGAATTAGTAGGATCCATTGATGCTTCTCATTTTCATAATGCATGCTAAATCTGAAATGATTCATGAGCATTATCGACTTATATACTGGTAATAATTTCATGAACGTTTAATAATTTAGGCATTGGTTAATTAACTTTTGTTTATGAAAGGAATGAAGAAAATTAAAAGGTAAAAGGGTTTAATTTTCCACTTCCTGTTAGCAAATATTTATATATACACACACATATATATATATATGTATGTATATCTATTTTGCACAATTTGAGCATCCTAATGTATGGTTAGCATTACTTTAAAAACCAATTTATATAGCATAATTGGCGATAATGACTTCTTACTATTATCGCAATCAGACACTAGTAATAAAATTTAATTGAAAATAAAATTGTTTCACATTATTTTATTTTTTAAGCACTCTTATTGCCCAAAATGGATATATATGGTACATCATTCTTTTTCCCATTTTATTTTTTCAAGCTGACACAGAACAATTAGAAATCTATCAAAACCTATTCTAATTTTAATATCAGAGATCGAAGTAAATAATTTATTCTGATTTTAATGCATCATTATGATTTTAACTCATTTAGATTCCTGATTATTACGATTTTAAATCATCCCGATTATGTGTAAATAAATGTATCATTAATTAATGTTTTCTTATATCGCATGAATCAATTAAAAGCAAAAAATAATTCACAAAGGTTCCTTTTTCATCACTCAATATTCTACTAATTTTGCAAGCAGTGTTTGTTTTATGCATAATGTGTGCACTAGTTTCAGCATGTGCATATGCACGTACTTCTTGTCACGCATACAAATAAAAGAAAATTCTCTTCCATCTCTCATAGTTGATAATGCTTGTAGTCTCTTTCAACAAAAAAAGAAAAAAAAAATTATTGCAATTAAAGCCTGCCATGAGAATTCTCTTAGTTATATCGGAATGTCCACACGCAAGTAATGACTTCATTAATGGATGACGAATGCAATGACGCATGATCACTAGGTTTCTCTCTATATATATCAACATCTTCTTTTCTCTGTGTTAAACACATCCTTAGCTCATACTTGACAACACCATTATATCTGTTTAAAGGTTTTCATCCGTCACTTTTCTTTAGTGTGTTCTTGGTGATCATGATGATTATGCTGAGGATTGTGGTTGGACCTACAGAAGGACGTTTAGTACTGAATATGATAGAAGGCATGTACTATAAGGACTGTATTGAGTGCTGCATTTGATAGAAATGTTGAAGAGAGCCTTCGAAGCCACCTACTTGAAGCGGAGATCATCATCCCTTCCTCGTAACTCATAACTCAGAACTAATTGGTTGGTTGGAAACCACTTACTTGAAGCGGATATTTCCACCCGATGCAGCATCCAATACAGTCTAGCTGGTACAGGTCTTCTGTCATATTCGGTGTTGGACTTCCTTCTGTAGGTCCAACCATAACCATCAGCATAATCATCATGATCACTAGGAACATATTGAAGAAAAGTGAAGGGATTAGGCAGATATAGTGGTGTTGTGAAGTCTGAGCTAAGGATGTGTTTAACACAGAGAAGAGAAGATGCTTATATACAGAGAGACATTTTCTGATCATGCGTCATTGCATTCTTCATCTATTAGATGCGTGTGTCTCGACTTTCCTCTTTTTTTTTTTTTTTTAGACTTGCTTGTTGGCATTCTGGTATACAAAAATAAATCTGGTTGCATTCGTCATGCATTTGATACTTGCGTGTCTACAAGGAGTACATCCATATGCATATGCTGAAACCAGTGCATGTATTATGTATATCAATGATCACGATGGTGAGTACTCTCTATGGCGTCTTCATGTCGGCTGAATACAAGCTTGATCATGATTCTGCTGGTTGGACTACCGTGGATGATGACCATTCTGAAGTGCATGTTCACCTTGGAGACTACTGGTAACTCGCTCCTCGTTCTCATTCATTCTTCATGTTTTTAACATCTGAATTTTAATTTCCTTGATCGATTCACATGGGCTTTGGAAAAAGTGGACCGTTGCTTCCATGATTTTAAGTTATGTATCGATGTATATGCTGTAATGGTTCATAGAACATCATATTAATTGATGTGGTTGCATCCATTATATAGAGCAACCATATCTTTTTAACAAAACTAAGATCTCTAGTTTAAACTTGTCTTTTCAAATAAGGGAAAAAAAATAAAAAAACTGAGTAAATCGATGTTATTTATATAATTAAATTAAAAGATATTTGTTAAAATCAAATATATAAATCAAACGGTATACAATTATAGTAGAGATCTCATCACTAATTAAGAAGCAGTCATATATATATATTTTTTGAAAGAAAGTACTTATATATTTTATGTAGTGAGAAGAAAGAATGAATACGTGAGATTTTAGCGACCATATATAACAACGTAAATTTTAGACTAAATAAATAATTGATGTTATTTGATACGTGCAGTTATGTACCGGGACAACACAAAACACAACTTCGTTGAAAGTGACCCTTCAAGATTACGACTCATGCAATGCAGTATCTCCAATCGCTAAATGTACCTCTGGCCATGACACTATCACGGTATCAACTTCAATAGGGCTGGCAACTACTACGTCATTTGTGGTTTCCCTAACCACTGCCAGAGCGGAGAAAAGATGATTTTCATGGGTGTTCAAGTCCCACCATTGACTTCCGGTTCTGGTCGCAAGATTGCTCCTGAAAATAAGCCAAAATGATTGTTGATTAAATATCAACATTATTATAAATTTAAAATAACACTAGGTGTGGATATCATCACAGTTCGCAGGGCTATAGATCTTGATCTCTGTGAGACTCGAAAACCACATAATTGGAGTTCATGAATAGTAATGGGACCATTTCTGTTGATAAAATCATATCTATGTCGATACAATAGTTTCTAGTTATATTAGCTTCAGATAATCTTATGCAGTAATTTTAGGGGCAACTTTGAATTGTTTTCAGTGTAGAGAGTAAGGGGTTGTTTGTATTTTACACTTAACACTTAATTGTGTTGAAATTGACTAATTAAGAAATTTTTGTTTGTTTTTTTAAGTGGTCAAACCACCAAAAACCACTGAAAAAAAAAGTAAAATTTTTTGACTTATCACTTAATATAAAATCACTTAATGATTTATAAATATATTATTTTAAGTTTATTCTTCCTAAAATAATATGTTTTCAAGTTTGTTTTAGTTTTACATTATAAATTTTTTTTTTAATACTTTAATAAACAACATTGAAAAATAAAAATCCTAAACTTCTTAACATCAATTTTTTTTTTTATAACTGGATTATTATATTTCTCTAATTAAATACTGGTAAGAATCTTTATTGATAAAATGTTTATGCAACAACTCAAAAACTAAATTACAAATCAATTTGTTTAAGTATTTGATTATATTTATTTAATTATATCAGAAAATATATATTATTTTACAATTTCAATTTTCGTTGTAATAGTAATTTAATTTAAAACCATTTTATTTATTTTTATTTGAATACATAAATTTAATTGACTCTACTATTTTAATTAATCTTATTTTAATTATGAATAAAAACACTACATATATAAGTTACAATTTCAACTTTTGTTATAATAGTAATTCAATTTAAGATTATTTTGTTTATTTTTATTTGAACATATAAACTTAATTGATTCTACTATAATAATTAATCTTATTTTAATTATGAATAAAAATAGTATATATATATATAAGTGTTTTAATATTTGTTAAATAATTTATTACAATTGTTTGTATCATATTAAATAAAATTACACAACAACTAATAGCAAAAGGATATAAATGTCAAATTACTAGTAATCAGATAATTTTAACTTTAAAAAATAAACAAGATTATTATACATTCAGAGATAAAAAAAAAAAACAAACATGTCAATCAGATTTCAGATTTCAGTCACTATTCAGCTTTCAGTCTTCAGCAGCACTATTCAGTCTTCAGATAAAAAAACAAATGACCCCTAAGTAGAGGTTCTTATAAAGGGAATATACTCTGATTTTTTCTCTATTTTCTTCTTCCTTTGCAGTCTATAAACATCTTTTATTCTTTTTTTTTTTTTCTTTTTTTTTTTTTTTTTTCTGAAATTCTAGAAATATCATTACCAACAATCCCAAAATTGGGAACCACAACATACAACCCCCAAAACACCCAAATTTGGGGCTATCAATTATACACAAACACACCGGAAACAGCCATCTACAGAGGAACAGATTAGGAAGACCGGAAGGAACACCGGGCGAGTCCCAGACATAGGAATTGCCAAGCGACATAGATTCCAGCCAACCACCAAACATCTAAATACAACTTAAACAAAGAAAAGAGAAACAAAGAGAAAATCAGTGGCGTCCAACTAGACAATACAGAATAACCTTCTTAACTCAAAAGACAGCCGCTGAAGGATAGTCTCTGACAACCAGAACTAGGTGGCTTCGACGGGTGCCATCTGTACAAGCGACCTGATCTCAATCAAGACTTGAAACACCCGTATAAAATATGAGACCAAGATTGAATGCCAAATTCATCCGATCGTCCTGCCGAAGCAATAACATTGCAGCCACAAGGAGAGTAAACGGCTACTGATTTTCACCTAACTGGAATTGGTCGGATCTAACCGGGAAAACCCCCTTCACCGAGACTTTCTCTCACTAAAGGATGAAAGTATTTTATCTCTCTAGTGAGGTCTTCGAGGAGGACTTCACTCTTTGTAAACATCTTTTATCTTGTAGTGTACGAATATATAACAGTTTGGTGGTGATTTTGCTTTTAAATTTGGGATTGATCATTGTATAAGCAAGTTCTTTTCAAGGTTTTCTGAAAATTTGTCATCAAATGTTTTGACAGTGTTTTAGTTATTTTTTTGGCAGATGAATGTCCTTCCCCTTTATTTTGCAAAGTCTTTTGTGGGGGGCAAAAGCTTCTTTCAAAAGGTTTGGTTCACTGGGTTGAACTGTCAGTATCCATTTACTTTAACTAGTGCATACCAAGACTTCACACTTTTCGGGTGATGTCTTGATGGGTGCTAGATGAGAACCAATTATGGCAACCTTTAAACTTCTTCAGGAGTTTAAAATAATCGCTTGGTCAGGGAATTTTTTAATTGCAAAGAAGCTGTGATGATCAACTGGAAGATAACTTATGCTGGCACTTTGACAAGTTCAGAAGGTACATCGTGAAGAGTGTGTATTTTGTGTGGCTCTCAGCGTGATTCACGTGCTTCTGATCCTATCTGTATCTCAGCTTGGTGTAAGAAGATTTGGAAGCTTTGAGCACCCACGAAAGTTCATTTTGTTGGCTAGTTGTTTTGACACACAAATGCAGTAATTACATATTAAAAAACAAGAAAAAATTGCTTCTAAAAACAGGGGACAACAGAGTTGTTTTCTGCTGTTCACCCCAATTTCCTTTCCTTTGTGTCTGCTGCTGTATTTTTTCAGCTTCTTACAAAAATTATCAGATCAGTTTTTATACTGGTTCTTTACATCCTAAAACCACCATACAAATATTTATTTTTAAATATTTGTAACTGTGATTAGTGGTGGAAACTAACTAGTCGCAGGAACTCTACCAATAGTCACGTTTTTGCAAATATTTATTTTTAAATCTTTGCAACCAAAATCTTTCAATAGGAACTCTCGTCATAACTTGTGACTAGTGGTAGAAACTGACTATTCGTACCACTAGTCACAGCGGCCCTGACTAGTGGCAGAGTTCTTGCCGTGACTAATGGAAGCAAGAACTCTACCATGACTAGTAGATTCACTAGTCATGGCAAGAAAGTTGTAATGACTAGTAGATGCGAAATCATAGACCTGCTTTTGCAGCAAGGAGTATACCTTGTCGGAGATGGAAGAAGAAGAAAAAAAAATGTATACATAAAAGAGAGGAAATTCACTGAATTAGTCGTTGGAGAAGATGCCGAATCAAGAAGGATTGCGATAGTGAAAGAGATTGGAGAAGATAAAGTTAAGTTTTTGTTTTTAAAAGGTATTTTTGTCTAAATACATATTTTTGGTTACTCAAATGTTAAAACAATGAAATATAGCTCCAATGTCAACTCCTAAATTTATAGTCATGGGCCTATGGAATAGGATTAACAAAGAAACGAGAAAGGAGAGTATATGCTGACCTGAGATATTTGACTCGAGGCCACAACTCTAATTCATCATTGCCATCATTGCTGTAAATCAATAATCATGTATTAACAGTATGTATATGTATATATATATTGCATTAAAGCATAAAAAAAAATATTGAACAACGTACTCGTCCTTCAACAAATTTGATCAAGGTTTTGTGTTGTTCAACTGGGTCGGAATTCAATCACAAAATATGGAAAGAAAATTCAATTCATAATTATAAATTACCTTGCCCTGTTTTCCTCTGCTTTTGTTTTGTATTCTGCTCTCTCTGATTTCTACTGTGTGCTTGTATTTCTCACACACACACACACTGATTCCCGTCATGTTATATTTACATCAGTATGTAACTGCCATGTGTAGTTATAAAACCACTCAAAACTTCTATAAAACTGCTAATAGCAGTTAAATGATCTGATCCAACCAGATATTGGATCCGGGTTTGGGTCTTTGGGTCATCTTGGGTGAACCCGACCCAAGTCCATATAACCCAACATCTTCCACTCACACAAGATGGACCAAACAGAACTAACAGAGAAAACACTGGTGACTCCTTTATAATAAGAAGTACGGGCATTCATACAAGTAAATACATTGTGTGACCTATGAACAACGAAATTTGTAATAGGACTTACTTTTTAAATCTCAATTGTATTTCTATACAAGAGATTATCAATTGTTCATTATTATGTCCTAGATTTAATGGAATTTTATTTGTTCAAGCATATCGATCCCTTTAACACAACATGCTTGATCCTTTAATATTTCATATAATTACAATTGTGATTCCAAATCACAATTTGTCGACATATGAATATATGAAAAATAAAATTCATTAAATCTTCCTATCTCACTTTTATCTCTTGGTCAACAAAAATGACTGACATTATAGAAATGTCCCATAGGTCGCATTATCATAACCATAGAAAACACACTAATGATACAAGCATCACTTCGTTACTTTGAGATAAAGTGAATAGTCATTGAGGACATAAGTAGAAGTTTTATAAACTTAAATGGAACTTACACAATGAGGAATTAGAGATAAATTCACTCATTTTTCATGTCGGTCATAATAAGCACATGCGGTATGAAACGTATGTTACAGTGAATCTTACCTCTCAATAGGGACGCGTATGTCAATTATATTTAGATTATTCACTGTACAGATTTCAGTTCAAACGCTCTTCTAATATCTAACCTAAGTTTCAAAAAATCGCTTTCTAAGCGCCACTTATTAAGAAACTCATAGCTGGCTTAATCAGGTTTTCATGATGGTAGGGATACATCACGAGTGGTTCTATTATCAATGTTTAGTGTAGAACCTTATCTTAGCTATTGCCAAGGTGACATTTCATATATTCTAAGTCCTTGAGAGAATAATCACCAATTTATTCTCTAAAAATATATGTGTCTCATCTTGGCTTGCTATCTTTGCAACCAAGGCGACTGTACGTGTAAGAATACCAGCCTCCAACCTGATGATATACTTTATATAATTTGAGTGAAATAGATATGTGCTAGTATTACGTAATAATTCAATGTATTTATTCATAAACGGATATAGTTCAAAGTGACAATTACAACATTATAATCTACACAGACCTAAAGACCTAGCATGTGACTTGAAAACATATCTCGTCACAGCTTTTGTAAGCGGGTCAGCAACCATCTCATGCGTAGATATATATTTGATTATTACATTTCTTTTTGTCACTATATCTCTGACAAAATTATATTTAGTCTCTATATGTTTTGATTTACTATGATATTTCGTATCTTTGGTATAAGCAATAGCTGCCTGACTATCACAGTAAATTGTAATCGGTTTCTCCGCATCAACTTCTAAAATCAGATCTTCTAAAAATCTCTTAAGCCATACTACTTCTTGAACTGCTGCTGAACACGCTATAAATTCAGTTTCCATGGTGGACAACGCAATACATGACTGTTTCTGACTACTCCAAGAGATAGCTCCTTAGCTGAGTAAAAATGTATAACCTGAAGTAGATTTTCGCTCATCCAAGTCACCTCCCCAATCTGCGTTTGTAAACCCAATTAGACGCAAATTACCACCTTGGTAGCAAAGGGAGTAGTCTGCAGTTCCTTTAAGATATGCTAATATTCTTTTCACAGCGATCCAATATTTCTGACCAGGATTTAATTGATATCTACTAACCAGTCCAACTGTATAGTAGATATCAGGTCTTGTACACATCATAGCGTACATGAGACTTCTAATAGCACTTGAGTAAGGAACTCTTTGCATTCTTTCATGCTCTTGTGGAGTCTTAGGGCACATTTCAAGACAGAGAGTTTGTCCCTTCGAGATAGGAGCATCCATAGGCTTACAATCTACCATATGGAATCGTTCGAGGATCTTTTTAATATAAGACTCTTGTGATAGAGTTAGGATTCTCTTTGAACGATCTCTTTTGATCTTAACTTCTAAAATATAGGCAGCTTCTCCCATGTTTTTCATTTTGAAAGTTGAAGATAACAATTCCTTTATAGTTATCATAAAATTCTTATTATTTCCAGCCAATAAAATATCGTCCACATATAAAGACAATTATGAATTTGTCTTTTACCCATTTGACATACACACAATGGTCCTCTTCAGTCATCTGAAATCCATAGGACATTATTTGTTGTAAGTGAGGTTGGTCTTTGTTGTAAGTGAGGTTGCTGGGTAAGACAAAAGTCACGAAACAAACTTACATCAATTTAAAAAATATAATCATCAGCGGAAATGTCATCCACTTTCTGTTGGGTCGCTCTACTTATAATTGCAAAATTCACAAAAAAATCCACAATGTCTATCAAAATTAATATCTTTTTGCTTGCATGAAATGTAGACACGTGAAAATCATTCCAAGAAAGACAGTAGGTTAGGTCATAAATTTGATATATGAGGGGACTGAGGTTTCTACGGGGACCCACTTGATGAAAAAAGACAGAGATGACAGAACATGAATCTAAAGGGGGGAAGGACTTTTGACGTTTGATTGCACCGCAAAGTACTTTACACCTATGCGGCTTACTTGCTTTCGTGGGTTTGGTTTTAGTTTTGGAATTTCTTGAGATTTCAGCTGCTTCTCTTCTGGTGATGTCCCTTTAGTAACATTTGGTCCCGACCCACCATTTAAAAGCATTGAAAATATCCCTCTCTTTGCTCCTTCCGGGCCAGAATAATGAAATCAATGATTTGCATGTGAAATATATTCTCTTTTCATTCTACTTCATACAAGATCAAAAAGAACAACAGAGTGAAAAGTGAGTAGTTTGAATGTTGAAAATGTGTTTCTATACATTAATAAGGTGGCATTTTGCTTATAACGTATTGTGTTATATATTATGTTCGCAATGTTCGAAGAATAAAAATGTATTTTTATACATAAATAGGATAGCATTTCACATCTACCCTTTTGTATTTGTGTTTCGATTCATCATTAGAGTGGCATTTCGCATCCGCCTTTCATGTTTGTGTTTATAATGAGTTTAAATTTTTCATATTCATATTACATCTATATGATGTGTGTAAGACGTATAAAAAAAAAAATTGTTACACCCAAACTTCACATATGCTTTTCATGTGTGTATATTAAAAGGATAGCAATTGCCAAGAAGTTTAGTTTATGGTATAAATTTAATGTGTTCACACAATATTTATTAATTGAACACAACTCATCGGTCATTAGAAGAAACACAAAAGTAATGCCTTAACAAATTTATGGAACAAAAAGCCCACGAAACATTAATTAAATCATTAATTAACACCCCAACCTTTTAATCTTCTTTTTCTAGCAGTAAAATTAACAACTATTTTGTAGTTGGTAGTTGGCATAGTTGGTATAGGCATCAGCCCCTTGCTAATTTCCTTGGCAAGGTTTTACATTCGGGAGGTTCAAAAAATATGTGACAACTCCTACTGCGTTTGCAACTTTTCTCTCCTATACAAGGGCAGTTTACGTGGGTCGATTTCTTTCTTATAGAAGCTGCTCTTTGGGCTGCACATTCAGTTTTAATCCTATTCGATCAAGATTATTTCCTAAGCCTATCCAAGTGATATAATATAATAGAAAAAAAAAAATTAACACCTGACTTTTCAATTGTTTTACAAGACTTAAAAAAAAAATACGTAAATTGATGATGACATTTGAAGGGTATTAACGTCGAAAAATAGTCTTCCTTAGTCAAGGAGGTTGTTTTTGGGCCCAAGCTGCAGTTTCGAACGGTTAACAGAATGCATACAAAGCAATGAGAATTAGAGAAGGGAGGTTAGAGGCGAGAAGGAGAAAACACAGGGGATTTTTAGAGTGGTTTGACCCATAAAGATGCTTATGTCCACTATTCACTCTCTCTCATTATTTTGTCAGAGTAACGACACTCAGAGATTGGATCCCCTTTACAGTAAAAATTGCCCCCTATTTATAGAGA
Source organism: Dimocarpus longan (assembly GCA_022984855.1). Taxonomy (NCBI): domain Eukaryota; kingdom Viridiplantae; phylum Streptophyta; class Magnoliopsida; order Sapindales; family Sapindaceae; genus Dimocarpus; species Dimocarpus longan. Next base: position 19,596,403 of record CM041015.1, on the reverse strand, counting down.
AAGAGGACATGCTACAGTGAAATACAATAAGACAAAAGTAAACAGTTAACTAGAGTTACACTGATAGGCAGCATTTAATGCGCCGGAATCTCAATTAATGCGGCTGACAATGCATTAAATGTGGCCGAAAATACATTAAATGCGGCCGAATCTGTCGCATCCGAGGTCTGCCTAAGAGAGATTTCTGATGACTGGGTCGGATATGCAATGATGGTTGTCGAGGTGGAGATCACAGCTTCTGGTGGATGTGGCGTACATGGCAAGCTTCGGAACTGTACTCTATATGGCGCTGTTGACTTCTGTTGACCCCAGACTACTCAAGAACGAGGCGGATTGATTTTTCGGCAGATTGGAGACCGAGTTAGCTGGGAGAATAAGAGGATCTTTGGCAAGTCTGGCTACTCGGAGAGTCCAAGAGACGGACTATGAGTCGGCATGTTCGCAGCTGGTCATAGCAGTGAGGAGGGCGATATAGCAAGTGAAGGAGTCGGTGCGCAGCCACGCTCAAAAACTAGCGGTCGGCTCGGTCGGATAATCTTGGACAAGAGCGGCTTGTTGAACATTTATGACGGATGGCTCCTCTTGGGGAATATCTCTGTCTGGGCATGATTGACGGAGAGGTAGGTGGCCGGTCATGGTGGACAATCTTGCGAGCAGGCTCAACAGTCATGGATGGCGGCCAGCGACGAGTTTGGGGGATGAGAGCCGTCGGCCAGCGACAAGGACCAATGGTCAAACGTAGCAAATAAAGTTGACGGAGAACACGACGATCTGAATGACGGAGAATATAGCGGTCACAGCAAATCTTCAGAATGAGCGGTCTGCGGTCAGAATGAGAGGTCAGACTGGGCGATAGCGAACAGCGGTCACGCCAAGCGCCCACTAATGGGGCCCCTTCTCCAGGAGAATGGACTGGAGCGATGACGGATAATTGGGCTTCTGGGCCATTGGGCCTGCACTGTAGATCCGTCTGGACTCGATTATTCTGATCGCTAATTCCTCAATAACATAAAGCCCCCTGGCTCTTGGTGCTCGAGGAGGACCAGGAGACATATATTTCAGAGCGAGCAGAATAGGCAGGAACAGTTACAGAGAGAGGGCGGTTACAGTACCTTTTTGAATTCCACTTTATTGCCAGGCCACGTGGAGTTTCCCCAGACAACGGTTACAGGCCACACCGCGCTCCGTGCTCATTTAATGCACGTCACTCAATTGACACACTGCATAATGACAAAATCCCGGGAATCACGCCATGTCGTCAGATTGGGGACGGTTACACAGCTGTCTTCATCCAATAGTTGGGGTTGAATTATTTTGAAAAGAAAAAACCACCCCCCCCATTATTCTTCCTCTAGCATTTTCACGACTCATAGGCATCTTCATCGTCTTTTTCCTCTGCTCCGATTCTTCAACCCTGCTCAGAGGTTATTGTCTGCAACTTCCAGCGACCACCATACTCAAGGTAAAGCTCTTTTTCCCTGTCTGCATTGTTCCTGTCATTGCTATTTTTCATTTTCTGCATGGCATTTGCTTCTTTGAGAATCTGGACCAATTAGGGCGGATGATCTCCGAACCGTCTCTGGTCCGGCAAAGTCCGGTCAATAGTATAGGACATCTCTATTCACTTCTTCTCCCTTCTTCTTTTTTAATCCTGGGAGGAAGTTTTACAGAATGAGGTCCCTATTTCTCCCCCCCCCTCCCTCTCCCCCTCCCCTTTTCATGGCTTTCGAGGCGCACGGCTTGACGCTTAGGCTTAGCGGACTTAGGCTTCTCTTGTTCTTTGAGTCTGGTTGGCTGCCAGAGGCCTAACTGGCTGTTTCTTTTGTAGATGTCAAGCCGTGGACTCTAATATCGTCGAGTTATGTCTAGTAATGAAAGCTCCTGGGGGAGGTCTTCTCAGCACGATGGGGGCTCTTCAAGTGCAACCGACCAGGGCAGCGAGGACACACCGAGTTCCTCCGGACGAGGGGAGACCTTTGCCTATCAGACCTTTTACAGACATGACTCCCAAATGACCATTGGAGAACTTAAAACCGTGGCCGATGCATACCATTTCCCTACCACTTGTCGCGTTATGGTTCCTGCTCATCGCGACCATGCGGCTGATCCTCCGGATGGATTCATAGCGATCAGCCGCCAACATGTGAAGATGGGGTTTAGGTTCCCGGTTCCCTCATATTTAATTAATTTGTTAAATGACCTGGAGCTAGCCCCTTTCCAGCTCACACCGAATTCTTACGGCCAAATAACCACCTTGGCCTATATCTTTCTTAAGAACGGCCTTCCACCACCAATCTCAAACATAATCCAAAGCCTTTATTCTTTAAGTCCACCACAAATCCTCTCGACACTAAACGAGACGATATTTACTATATAACCGCTCGTAACTCCCCCTATAAGGCGTTTCTACCATTGAAGGCTGGCAAATCAAACGTAGGGGATTATAAATCCAGTTGGTTTTATGCTACATGTCTGTCTTTGCAGGAACTTGTCCACTTCGACTTCAACAATGGTCTTGGTAGGGTTATTTCAGCTCACTACTGGAATACTCGTGCATTTTGCCTTCACGCCTCATTATCACTAATATTCCTTATTTTTATATGCAGCTTTTGTCAAAGGAGCGGTCAATCTCACAGACGAGGAGATAAGAACGCTGAAGAGATTCACTGAGGTGAAGGATCCCGATGACGATTATTTCCAGAGAACTCCTCCCTGAGGAAATACAAGCTCGCACCTGGGACAGAGACCCCACCTTTGAAGTTGACCTTCGACGTCGGTGTGCAAAAAGACCGGGAAGTCAAATCAGTCCTCACAGAACCTGGTGAAGGAACTTCCGCTCCAGCCCCAAAGAAGCCTAAAACCATAGTGGATCTCGACATGGTCTCTCCCCCTCCCTCGCTGGCAGCTGAGACAGGAGAGCCGGAGGTGGACATAACGGGTTCGAAAGAACCCCAATGCAGGATGCAGACCTTCTGGACACGGTGGTCGACCCGTCCACTAAAAGGCCGATAATGAAGTTTAAGAGTGTGGCGAAGAAAACCGTGAAATAGATACCGCTGCCAAGGGGCACCGCCGGGAAGGGAATTCCAACTTCAGAGGCCGAAGGGGAGGACGAGGAAGCCTTGGAGCCCCCTGCCAAGTGCCTGAGGTCCAAAGGCAAAGGCAAGGAGAAAGTGGCCATGACGGGGGGAGCTGACGAGGGACCAACCCCCGAGGCCAACACGGGGGAATATTTTGACGACTTGCTGGATCGGCTGTCAATTTTACTGGGTCTTAACAAGTTAGATGTCTATCAGAAGCACATTAGCAGCGACCAATTGATTGACTACTCTACACGCTGCACCATGCTTGTATGTTCTATTTATTACTTTGCAACCACGTTCCATGCCTATACACTTCATTAACGTGCTAACTCTTCAGGCTATGTTGGGCATGATGAAGATGCGTCGGAACTTCCTCGTCCTGGCGGGGAAAAAGGCCGCTCTTGAGGAGGCGAACATGGAGCTGGAGGCGGAGGTACAGAGTCTCAAAGAGGGGACCGCGACTGCTGAGAAGACTATTTCTGAGTTGGAGCAGAAACTCAAGGACGCGGAGAAGACCGCAGATAAGGAGAAAAGGCTTCGGCTTGCTGCCTCCTACTCACTCGCAAAAGCCACCGAGGACGTAGACAAGATCACCGAGGAGGCTGTCCTTCAGAACAAACGGGCTGATGATGCCGAGAAGAGTAATGAAGCAACGCTGAAGGACCTGACCGTGGCGAGGGGCGAACTTGCTAAGGCACGGGAGGAGTATCGTAGAGCGGACCTCCGGGCCAGACAAGCTTGGGAGGAGGCCACCAAAAAGACGAGCAGCAAGTTTCTGTACACTTTGTGGCTGCACCATCCTACGCTGGATTATTCGTACCTTGGGAAAGATGCGGTAGCGGAAGTGAAGAAGTATGAGGTCCGTGCTGCCGTGGACTCTCAGAAGAAGGCCGCGCAAGCTGCTCAGACGGGGGCAATTCCTCCAGCTTCGCAGAAGGCTTCTGACCCGCCACTTGCTCAGACTGGTGCCCCATCAGCCCAGGGTGGTTCTTCCTTAGCTCCTCAGGGATTGGCAAAGGATGAGGGGGCAGGGCATTTCTTCTCAGGGAGCCTCCAGCAGCAAAGATCCCAAGGACATCCCTTCGAGCTCTTCCAAGATTCTTGCGGACACTCCGACCAGTTCCTCTAAGGCCCCTTGAAGCACATTATTCTGACATTTTTTCTTTTGTTGTAGATAATACTTATTTCTGAATATTGATGCTTTCACAATCATAATTCTTGTTTTGTTTTTTTTGGAACAATTTGTAATTATTGTTTGATCATTATCTTAATAGGATTTCCTCCACTTTGTTCTGTCACTTCCTTATTTTCATATTCATATAGTCATAGTAGATCGCGAACAGATATGCCCTGCAAGATAAACAATAAATTATGAAGGATAAAGGGGGTGATCGCCCCCGTATGTACCTTCAGAGAGGTATAATAAGGAAGGTGATCCTTTGGATTGCGGACGATGTCTAACAGATGACCTTCAACACATATAATAATCTGAGGGGTAGGAGAGAATCCTCGAAGAAAGACGAAAAATTTTGATCCCACCTCATGTGGTCGTAACACTTCAAACATATGTAGATGTATAATAGAAATCTAGATAGATAGTAGTAAATGCGTTGAGGGAGAGAAGAAACCATATGGATAACAGGTAGACTGTCGTCGCGCCTTTCCTTATCGCTGTCGGGGTTGATGACGGGTTACGTTCAGACAGAAGGAGCCCGAGTCATATGGTACAATAATCCTCTCCAGCTGCGCTCACAAGGTTAAACCTGAGTATCTACAGCGAGAGTTATGGAGGTTGAGACCTCGGCTGTGCTCACAAGGTCGTAGCCTGAGCATCTACAGCATAACGGAGTGAACCTCTCCAGCTGCGCTCACAAGGTTATACCTGAGCAGATACAGCGAGAGTTGTGGAGGCTGAGGCCTCAACTGCGCTCACAAGGCCGTAGCCTGAGCATCTACAGCATAACGGAGTGAACCTCTCCAGCTGTGCTCACAAGGTTATACCTGAGCAGATACAACGAGAGTTGTGGAGGCTGAGGCCTCGGCTGCGCTCACAAGGCCGTAGCCTAAGCATCTACAGTATAACGGAGTGAACCTCTCCAGCTGCGCTTACAAGGTTATACCTGAGCAGATACAGCGAGAGTTGTGGAGGCTGAGGCCTCGGTTGCGATCACAAGGCCGTAGCTTGAGCATCTACAACATAAGTCGGACCAAGTGTCACTTCGATCGGGCCCTTCATTTTTTTTTGTTTTTGGGAAGCAAGGCTGAGTGTCATTTCGATCGAGCCCTTTATTTTTTGTTCTCGTGCGAAGGTGGAGGGGGAGGCCAGTCAGCGAGCGGCGATGAGGTGCGCGGGCTCGTGGCCGTTTCCACCCCTCCTGCCCCTTAGGGCCATTAGATGTCGAAGCTTTATGCTGATGCTCTGCCGTTTTGTGGTGGCGTACCCTAAATAAAAACACACGTAGGCATTTGATGTTAGCAATAATTCATCATAATTGATAGATAGTTCTCATTATATCTGTACATGACTTGTTTTACATATGTGACAGAGCGGTAACGGTAAATAAAAATACAATCATTCAGGTGTAGTATGTCCTCAAGTGGATGGCGTTCCATGCTCTTGGTAGGATGGCCCTGTCCATGTCTGCCAGGTGGTAGGCCCCATTCTTCAGGCTTTCGTGGATCACGTAGGGTCCTTCCCAATTTGGCCCCAACACTCCTTCATTTGTTTTGCGAGCACTGGGTAGGACTTTTCGTAGGATAAGGTCACCTGGTCTAAATTGACGTACCCAGACTTTTTTGTCGTAGTGCCTGGCCATCCTCTGCTGGTAGACGGCCATCCTGAGGCGAGCAGTTTCCCTTGACTCCTCAAGCAAGTCTGAGCTGGTTGCTAGGAGCTGGTTGTTATCGTCAGGATTGAAGTTTGCCCTACGGTGACTGTAGACTTCGAATTCAGCTGGAATCATGGCCTCAGACCCGTAGACCATTGAGAAGGGGGTCTCTCCGGTAGAACTGCGGGCGATAGTGCGGTAGGCCCACAACACTTTCTGTAGCTCGTCAACCAATGCTCCCTTCCTGGCCTCAAGTCTAGTCTTCAGGATCTGCTTGATGATTTTGTTGATCGCTTCCACCTGACCGTTAGCTTGCGGGTGGTCGACTACAGAGAAACTTTTGACGGTGCCGAGGCTGCTGTAGAACTCCTGAAACTGTTTACTTGTGAACTGGGTCCCGTTGTCTGTCACCAGCTGCTAGGGGATGCCGAACCTGCAAATTATATTATCCCACACGAACTTCTTGATCTTCGTCGTGGAGATTTCAGCCAGCTCCTTTGCTTCTGCCCATTTAGTGAAGTAATCGATGGTCACAATGACATATTTGCACCTCGCACGACCTACTGGGAGAGGTCCAATTAAGTCCATGCCCCAGATGGCGAAGGGCCATAGACTGATCATCTGACGGAGATAGGCTGGGGGTGTTCGAGGGATCTTAGAGAATCTCTAACACTTGTCATATTTCCTCACCAGGTCAATGGCGTCGACGTCCTTCTTCATTGTCGGCCAGTAGAAACTTGTCTGAGCGCCTTCTGAGCTAAGGAGAGCCCTCCAGCATGGTTGCCGTAGTGTCATTCATGTATGTCCCTCATCAAGGTAGTGCACTTCGGCTCATCAATGCACCTGAGAAGAGGGGCCGAGAGGCCCTTTTTATAGAGGACATTACCCTAGATACAATACCTGGCCGCTCTTATACGCAGATGACGCGCCTTCATCTTATCTTCTGGCAGTACGCCTTCCTGTAGGTAATTGACCAGCGGGCACATCCATGATTCATCCGCCACTGTCAGAGCCATCACTTCCACTCCAGATTTGGTACTTGGTTTGGGCAGGAACTCCACGGGTATGTTTTCGGTGCAGTTTGTATTTTGAGCGGCTGCCAGGCGAGCCAAAGCGTCTGCATATGAGTTCTAGGAGCGCGGGATCTGGTTCAACTCGAATGCTTCGAAAGCCCCCAGTAGTTTTTGAACCTCCTGCAGATAGGCAGCCATCTTCGATCCCTTGGCCTTATATTCCCCTTTTATCTGGCAGACCATCAACTGGGAATCGCTGAAAATTCTGAGTCGTTCAACCTGCATCCTTCTGGCTAGACGGAGTCTCGCCAGCAGTGCTTCATACTCCGCTTCATTGTTAGTCGCCCTGAAGCCAAATTTGAGGGCACAGAGGAACTTACCCCCATCAGGATCGATCAACAGGATTTCGACTCCAGCACTCCTTTCGCAGGAGGATCCGTCCACAAAGAGCTCCCAGTATGGTTCTTCAGAAGTTTCAGCTTGATCGTCTGTCGGTCCAGTAAACTCAGCAATAAAGTCCGCCAGTGCTTGACCCTTGATTGCCGGCCTCTGTTTGAACTCGATGTCATATTGGGCGAGCTCGATAGCCTACTTGATGAGTCGGTCGGATGTATCCGGCTTCTGGAGGATTTGCTTCAACGGGTACCTGGTTAAGACTTCAATTCTGTGTGCTTGGAAGTATGGACGTAGTTTTCTAGACGCTATCACCAAACAGTAAGCTAGCAGTTCTATCGGGGTGTATCTAGCTTCCGCCTCAATCAACTTCTTACTCACATAGTATGTAGGGACCCGTGCTCCATTTCCTTCTTGCTTTATCAAGGCCACGCTCAGGGCGTGCTGGGATACACCCAAGTAGACGGTCAGAATCTCTCCTTCTTTCGGTTTAGTCAGCAACGGGGCTCACCCTATGTACTCTTTAAGTTGTACGAAGGCAGCTTCACACTCATCAGTAATTTGAAGTTCCTGGCCCTCTTCAACACCTCAAAGAACGGAGCACACCTGTCGGAGGCCTTGGACACAAATTGGCTTAAGGCCGCAATCTGGCCGTTCAGACTCTCGATCTCCTTTATGTTGCGCGGCGACCTCATGTCAAGCAGAGCTTGAATTTTTTCCGGATTGGCTTCTATCCCCTTGTTGTTCACAATGAAACCCAGAAATTTACCTGAGGAAACCTTGAAGGCGCACTTGAGAGGGTTGAGCTTCATTTGATATTTTCTCAAGGTTCGAAACATCCTCTCGAGGTCCTAGACGTGCTCGGCAGCTTTCTCAGACTTCACAAGCATGTCGTCCACGTAGACCTCCATACTCTTTCCGATCAACTCCTCAAACATTCTGTTCATCAATCTCTAATAAGTAGCTCCTGCATTTTTCAGATCGAAGGGCATCACCTTGTAGCAGTAGAGCCCCCGGTCAGTGGTGAACGATGTGCACTCCTCGTCTTTAGGGTCCATGGGGATCTGGTTGTAACCCGAGTAAGCATCCATGAAGCCAAGGAGTTCATGCCCTGCCGTTGCATCCACCAATTGATCAATTCTGGGCAGAGGGAAACTGTCTTTCGGGCAAACTTTATTCAGGTCCGTGAAGTCTATGCATGTTCTCCACTTCCCGTTTTTCTTTTTCACCAGCACGAGGTTAGCTACCCATTCCGGATACTGGACCTCGCAGATGAACTTATTGGCCAGAAGCTTGTCCACTTCTTCCTTCAGAGTTTCACTGCTTTCTTGATTCATTTGTCTCCTCTTCTGACAGATTGGACGATGGTGGGGGTCGACGTTCAGCTTATGAGTCATCACGTTCGGGTCAATTCCCACTATATCTCTATGGTTCTAAGCGAATATATCTGCATTTTTCTTGAGGCAGTTAATTAATTGGGACTTTACCTCAGGGACCAGACTTCTACCCAGCTTGAGACATCTTGACGCATCAGTTTCAGCAACCGGGACGTCCTCAAGCTCTTCTACTGGACCAGTATTCTGATGTGCGTCGAACTCCCTGGGATCTAAGTCGTGACTGATTCCTGATGAGGTGATCACCTGCAACTCACGCTCCGGGACTACCTCCGCCCTTTTCCCCTGGACACCCTTTCTGATCGCGTCCACGTAGCAGCGACGAGTCATGGATTGTTCACCTTGTACACATCCTACCCCGCGGGAGTCGGGAACTTCACCGCGAGGACCTTGGTGGAAACAACCATATCAAGATCGTTCATTGCAGGCCTCCCCATTACCACATTGACCGCCGAGGGAGAGTTAATGATGAGGAAGTCCGCCAGAACTGTGGACTGCCTGGTGGCGTCACCGAGGGTCAAGGGCAATCTGATCTGTCCAGCGGGGATGATCGAGTCTCCAGTGAAGCCGTAAAGGAGTGCAGGGGATGGTTTTAGCTGATCATCGCCAATCCCCATCTGATCGTAGCAGTCCTTGTACATAACATTCACGGAATTGCCAGTGTCAATCATGATTCTCTTTACCATCGAGTTACTGATACGCGCCCTGATCACCAAAGTATCATTGTGAGGGAGGCGGACATCCCGCGCGTCTTCATCAGTGAACACAATGTCCTCCGATATCTTCTTTGCTTTTTTAGCAGGTCTCTCTGACTCTCCCTGCTTCCCAAGCTGGACACGTCTTGCTTCTCGCACAAACCGTTCCTGAGACCGGTTAGATCCTCCTACTGGCGAGGGTCCCCCATGAATGGTATGGATGGTTCTGACGGAGGGTCTTTAGGTAGAATCCGGCTCTGGCTGGTTTTGAACCGGAGGATCTTCTGAACGCTGACGAGGCCGTTGCTGCTGAGATGGTCGCCTTGGGGGCCTCATAACATAATCCCTCAGACGGCCATTTCTGATCAATTCCTCAATAGCATCCTTGAGCGCCCAGCAGTTAGAGGTATTGTGCCTAATGTCATTGTGGTAAGCGCATAATTTGTTTCTGTCTCTCCGTCCTTCTGAACCTTGAAGGGGAGCCGACCGCCTGAAATTTTTCCTGTTCTTCTCCGTCGCATATATTCGGTCTTGGGTATCCGATAGGGAGTTGTATGTATTGTAACGGCTTCGATACCGTGGCCGCTCCGGTCCCCAACTGCTGCTTGGTCTCCGTCAGTCCCGAGCTTTCTTGGCAACCTGCTGGTTTTCTCTTCACCTTCCAGGGTTGCTTCCCCCGTTGCTCCTTTTCCTTCCATGACTGGAAGTACCAGCCTCATCCCTCTGAGAACTAGTCTTCCTAGGATTGTTCACTTCCTCCCACTAGATCTTCTTCTCCGCTCGCTCATAGAACTCTCCCAGATCCTTGACAAGTGACCTATATATGCTCTCATACAGTTTGCCATCTTTCCTCAAACCGGATAAGATGGCTGACAATATCCTTTCATCCGTAGGGCTTTCCACGTTCGTCACCTCGCGCCTGAACCTGTTGATGTATTCTTTTAGAGGCTCACCTGGGCATTGGCAGATGGTAGAAAAGTGACAGTGTGGTGCAAGACGCCTCTTCAACGCCTTGTACTGGTTCAGGAACTTCTGCTAACATTCCTCTTAGTTGTTGATACTGTGCGGAGGGAGGTTTCTGAACCACGTCCGCGGAATGTCCCCGAGAGTAGCTGGGAACACTCGACATTTTACCAGCGGACTCGTCGCCTGATGGTCCATCTGAATGTTGAAAACGTCCAGATGATCATAGAGGTCAAAATTTCCCCTGTATTGGGGGATGTTGGGAACTTTAAATCTTGGAGGGAGCGGCTCCAACTCAATCTCCGAGGCGAATGGGGTTCTTTCTCCGGTCTGGTCCCTTTGTTCCTGCACCATAGGTCGCGCTTCCAGCTGATGGACCCTCTGGAGGAGTTCTGCTACCAACGCATCCCGTGTTTCAGTTCTTCCAACAGCGGAATGTCCATCTCTCATGCTTGGGGATCGGTTGTTTCTGCCAGCTTGCCCTTCAACATCAGGTCCTGGCCCCGGGATTTGGTCACGATTGCGGCCAGCTTGCCCTAGTCGATGTTCGTCGCGGGCTCGTAAAGGTCGAGCACTAGAATGCACGCTAGAGGAATGGACAGACCCTTCTCGTTCAAACTCTCTAGCACCCATTCTACTCACATTGGGGTCCTCTGCGTGCCTTCTACGGGGGACATTTCTTTCTGGAACGGCCTGGGGATGAACTTGAGGAAGTTGGGCTTGATTTCAGAACAGAGTCCTAACCTCACCCATAAACTCTGTGATGGTATTCTCCAACCTCTCCTATCGTCGCTGCATCGCCTGCATTGCGTCTCCCCCTGCAGTATTACATGTAGGTTGGCGAGTCGGGAGAGGAGGTATACCTTGAGCGTCTCCCGTCATGGGCACATTAGACGTCCCCGCACTGGTATTGGATACTCCTCCAGCAGACATAACTTGCTGATGGTCTAAAACTTCCTGGCGGTTTTCTGTTGCATTGGGGTCTCTAGGTATCCTCCCTCTAACCATGGCGAATGAAGAAAGAACCGTGAAGGCTAATGGGTAGGAAAGTGACGAAATTGAAGATGAGCCCCTCCTTCTAGCGCCAAAAATGTTAACGTCGAAAAATGGTCTTCCTTAGTCAACGAGGTTGTTTTTGGGCCCAAACTGCAGTTTCGAACGGTTAACAGAATGCATACAAAGCAATGAGAATCAGAGAAGAGAGGTTAGAGGCGAGGAGGAGAAAACACAGAGGATTTTTAGAGTGGTTCGGCCCAGAAAGATGCCTACGTCCACTGTTCACTCTCTCACTATTTTGGTAGAGTAACGACACTCAGAGATTGGATCCTTTTTACAGTAAAAATTGCCCCCTATTTATAGAGAAAGGGGACATGCTACAGTGAACACACAATAAGACAAAAGTAAACAGTTAACTACAGTTACACTGACAGACAACATTTAATACGCCGAAATCTCAATTAATGCGGCTGATAGTGCATTAAATGCGGTCTAAAATATATTAAATGCGGCTGAATCCGTCGCATCCGAGGTTTGCTCAAGAGAGATTTCTGATGACTGGGTCGGATATGCAATGATGGTTGTCGAGGTGGAGATCACAGCTTCTGGTGGATGTGGCGTACATGGCAAGCTTCGAAACTGTACTCTGCATGGCGCTGTTGACTTCTGTTGACCCGAGACTACTCAAGAACGAGGCAGATTGATTTTTCGGTAGACTGGAGACCGAGTTGGCTGGGAGAATAAGAGGATCTCTGGCAAGTCTGGCTACTCGGAAAGTCCAAGAAGTGGACTTTGAGTCGGCATGTTCGCAACTGGTCATAGCAGTGAGGAGGGCGATATAGCAAGTGAAAGAGTCGGTGCGCGGCCACGTTCAGAAACTAGCGGTCGGCTCGGTCGGATAATCTTAGACAAGAGCGGCTTGTTGAACATTTCTGACGGATGGCTCCTCTTGGGGAATATCTCTGTCTGGGCAGGATTGACGGAGAGGCAGGTGGCCGATCATGGCGGACAATTTTGCGAGCAGGCTCAACAGTCATGGATGGCGGCCAACGACGAGTCTGAGGGATGAGAGCCGTCGGCCAGCGACAAGGACCAATGGTCAAACGTAGCAAATAAAGCTGATGGAGAACACGGCGTTATGAATGGCGGAAAATATAGCGGTTACAGCAAGTCTTCAGAACGGGCGGTCTGCGGTCAGAATGAGAGGTCAGGCTAGGCGATAGCGAACAGCGGTCACGCCAAACACGCACTTATGGGGCCCCTTCTCCAGGAGAATGGATTGGAGCGATGACGAATAATTGAGCTTCTGGGCCACTGGGCCTGCACTGTAGATCCGTCTGGGCTCGATTATTCTGATCGTTAATTCCTCCATAACAGAGGGAAAGCCAGAAAATGAAAAAGCACACAAATTTTTTTCCTATTAAAATATTGATAACATTATATTAATACAATAATTAAAATAAATTTTAATTAAGGTTTTTTGTTAAATAATATGAATAGGATAACAGTTCATTTGTTAGTATTTACAAAATATTGTACCGCAAGAATGTACACATTTTTACGAGCAGTGAAAGATTTGTATTGTAGATTCCAACTTGCAAGTGTGATGTAATCCCAGTAGTTACCTTTAGGAATTGTTGGCATAAAATCATTTTCGGTACTCATGGAATCTCAGATTGTGCTTTGCTGGATACATAGTTATAAGAAAATGATAAATTAATGGGCACGTGACACATTTAAAGTGACCATAACTTTATGTTACATAATATCAATTGGCTAGTACTAAATGTTTTTTTATGCATAAAATTGAATAGATTTTTTTTATGACATTGGATAGAATTAAAATAAAATTACAATTAAATAAGAATAGAGTGAATTAGATCGCATTGAAGAAGATTAAATTAATAATATTATATTTAATAAAGCATGAGATTTGATTGAAATAAAGATATTAAATATGCTTTATTTGATGAAATTTGTTACTGAAAGAACTAATATAATAGTATTATATACATGGCACCTAGGCGGATTGTTGTATGTGGGTTTAACACAATCCAATATGATTGGAGAATACAATCATGTTGGAGCACAAGTAATTATCAAATTGAATAAAAAATAATTATCTAATTGAAATAATTCCAGTCCACCAAAAGCACTTTTTAAGCAAGAATTACTAGAATAAAAAATTAATAATTATTTACTTTTAGCTCCAAATATAATTTGTTGTTGTTTTCAATTCTTTTTTTGTAATTGTCTCTTTAGTTGATATGCTCCTTCACGTAGTGGTGGATTGAGCCGGACTCCACCTGATTGGGTTGTAGCTGGATCAGATTGATTGATCGGGGGTAGACAATCCGTTACAATAAATAATTGTGGGTTGCCATTTATACAGCTACGGCGTGATTTCAATTAATCGTTAATTATATTGATAGTTTTGATTTTAGAACTGAATTAGCTTAATGTTGTTTATCAATTCGAATGAGTTACAGATGGACAGAGTTTTAAGTTGTTTACTTAGTTAATTAAATAATGAAGTTTATACATACTACTAGCCAAATGTAAATCTCGTGATATTAATATATTAAGAGATAAGTTCCTTGTTTAGTGTAGTGTACTAATTAATAACACTCATGCCTGTTTCGTGACTTAATCTCTAATTAGATTTTTATTAAGAAAAATTCTTTAGAAGGACAATCCAAATTTGAGATAAATTTTTCAATGCACACGATGTATTTGTTGAGTCGTGCATTAGGGCATTAATAAGACTTGGATGGAGTGAATTTGTGAACTATTGGTCCTCGCTTTATAGTCATGATTTCAGGTGGGAACAGGATATTGGAGTCCGAAGGTTGTCATAATCAAAGAATATTAAGTTCCGGCGAAGCATAATACCTACTACCAACATGTTAATTAATGAAGTGATTACGATTGCCACTTTAATTCAATATTTGAGTTAATGGTGTAACAGATCATAAATGAAAGCTGAAAACCAAAGCAAGAGAAGTTGCCAAAATTGTGTTTCGATGAGTATAAGATTACAAACAAAAGCTGAAAACCAAAGCACGTCAAGTTCCCAAAGTTGTGCGCGTGTACAAAGATAAATGAAAGCTGCAAAACAAAGCAACAACCATATTTAGTTGAGATAGTGTTAGAGAGAAAGAGAAACACAGTGAAGAGAGATGGCGAGAGATTGTGTGAGAGAGAATGAAACAGAGTAGGTTTGGTAGATTGCGAGAGAGAGAGAGAGAGAGAGAGTGACTCAAGAGCTAGATATTGAAAAAATTTACATAAAAAATCTAGATTTATCATCAGTTAGCCCGTGATCATTTCAGATATAGTAATTTCCTATTAAGTATTCATTTTAATTTAAAAGTATTTGGAGCATGGAATATCAGAGTAGAAAAGGTTGCAATATTTTCATGAAGTTTTTATTCTGAAAAATTATGATAAGACATCCACTACTTAATGTTTCATTAAAGAACATTTTTCCACCATAATTGTCTGAGTTCCACATTATAGACCAATACAGTTTCTCTCCTAAGCAATTCATCATATTTAAAAAAAAAAGTTACTTTGTTGAGCTTGATATGTTGTTTGCATCAAAGTTAATGTCCTGATGATAATTTGAGCCTAGCTACCAGGTAATTCAACTTGTCTTGTCAAGTATCAAAAATATTCTAACTATTATAAATAATCGTGGGTTGCCATATGTACACTCTTGCCGGATACCAATTAATTATTAATTATATGGTTCACTTTGATTTTAGAACTGGATTAGCTTAATGTTGTTTATCAATTCAAATGAGTTACGGATGTACAGAGTTTTAAGTTGTTTACTTAGTTTATTAAATAATGAAGTTTTAGGCATACTATTAGCCAAATGTAAATCTCGTGATATTAATATATTAAGAGATTAGTTCCTTGTTTAGTATAGTATGCTAATTAATAAGACTCATGCCCGTTTCATGACTTATCTTCTAATTAGATTTTTATTAAGAAAATTTCTTAAGAAGGACAATCTAAATTTGAGATAAATTTTTCAATGCACACTATGTATTTGTTGAGTGGTGCATTAAGGCATTAATAAGACTTGGATGGAGTGAATTTGTGAACTATTGGCCCTCTCTTTATGGTCATGATTTCGGGTGTTTGGGTGGCAATTTGGAATCCGACACGACGAATCGACACGAAACCGATACGATAATTACGGGTTAGGGTTGAGCGTAAACGGGTTGGGTAAATTAACGGGTCAACCCGTCTAACTTGTTAACTTATCGTGTTGGGTTAATCGTGTCACGGGTTGACCCATTAAATGAAGATAAAAATGTAATTTGATACTAAAGGAGCATTTATGTAATTTAAATGACAGCTATATATACTCTTCGGTCTTCATTCCTTCAAAGCCCAAAGGCCCCAAACCCTACCTGCTACCCATTTGTCTTAGTCTTACAGCCGCCGCACCCCTCCACTCCACCAGTCCACTGTGCACCTCCACAGCCGCCGCAACTCCTTCCGTTCAGCGTCTCGTTCGGTCGCCGCCACGCAGATCTGCTTCGGACGCCGCGCCGCATCTCCTTCGTCACCCATCGTCTCATTCGGTCGCCGCCACGCCTCCTTCTATCGCTGTCGCATCTTCTTCAGTAGATCGCCTCTTTCGGGTCGTCGCCACGCCGATCTCCTTCAGTCGCTGCCACCCATCTCCTTTGGTCGCCGCGCCGTATCTCTTTCGTCACCCAACGACGCCAATCTGCTTCGTCACCCAGCGACGCCGCACCCCACACCATTTCTTCATCTCGGACGCGTGCGCTGGTATGTGAACATGTCTGCGCTGGTATGTGAACTATGAAATGTGAACATTGTGGACAGAAACAATACAATCTGATTTTTATTATTAGTTTTCTGAGTTTTGAACGGCGTTATTATTAGTTTTCATGTGAACTCTGAAATGTGAATATGTTAAATGTATTAGTTTTCTGATTTTTGAAACAGTACAATCTGTTTTCTGCTTTTAAAACTAATAATAACATATAACAAGTGAATTTCAAATTCCTGTTGGATATCAACTATGAAGAAAGGAGGAGGGAGTAAGTATTGATCAAGTGTTAGCTAAACGGTGATTACAGTAAACCTTTCTTGCTTAGAAAACACGTTTTCTTGTTTCCTTTTCACTGGGCAGCTATGTTGATTTGTTTTTTATTTCATCTATATTAAAATTTAAATGTATTAACTATTGTTAAACAGGTTGATAACGGGTCAGTTAAACGGGTTGATAACATATCGGTTAAACGGATTGATAACGTGTCGGTTAAACGGGTTATTAACGGGTTGATAAACAACCTGTAAATAAACGAGTTAATCGTGTCGTTTTCGTGTCAACCCGTTACGAATTGTGTCGTGTTCGTGTTGAAGGGGTTCAATCCGTTTAGTAATCGTGTCGTGTTGGGGTTGTGTCAAAAATTATCGTGTCGTATTCGGGTCGTGTTCAACCCCACCCGCCAACCCGGATTGCCACCCCTACCGTCCGATGACCACTATTTAAGGATATTTATGTCATTTAGCTGCAAGTATATAAAGTGAGAAATGAAAAACCCTAACCTATTTTCACGTTTGCAGCCGCCGTTCACACCTGACACCACACTTCATCTCCTTCTCCAACTGAGTGCAACAGCTTCATCAATCGAACACCACTCTTGTTCCTCCGGTGACCACCAGAAATATCCGGCCATCTGGTGATCCTTCTCTCACTTTTGCGGCTGCTGTGTTTGTATATTCAACCAAGTCCTTTTCACTTTTGCAGTTCTCGATTCAGTAAGTTTTGTTAGTTTTTTTGTTGACTTTGTCCTTTCAGTTTGCCTTGTTCAACTTTGCTAAGCCTCGATTTCTTAGATCTGTTTCTATCATTAATCAACAATATTATCGTCGACTTTGCGTGGCTATTAATCAGCGACATCCCCAACTAAATCATAACATAAAACTGGGGTGATGCTTACTCGATTGGTGCAATCACTGTCATGAAAGCTTATTGTAAGCAAAGCTTGAGTTTTTTTTTTTGTGGACTCCACATTGTCTTGACACCTTAGGTGCTTTTTCGGTTTTGTTAATTTGTTTTGTTTATTTTGTATGAATTATAAAAATTTGACGTTGTTTAATTTATGGGGTTGGATTTTATAGGTGTTGGGGTATGAATGGGCTGAGATGTTGAGGAGGTACTTGGTTGATCTTAGTGAGATGTGATGGCGTGCCAACCTTGCTCAAGTTTTCTCTATTCAGGTCTGTTTACTGTTCTTTTTATTTTTTTGTAAATGTTGTCTGTGTGTTTGGTTGATGAGAAAGTGATTGAAAATAAAAATGGAAAGAGCCTAAACTATAGAATCTTGGATTTTTTTTTGAGAAGTGGGACCCATTACAACAATTTTCACTTCTTTGCATTATTTGAGGTTGTTGAGTTTTCAATTTTTGTTGATTGGTTTCAATCAATGTGTAGAAGATAAGGCTTGCAATTATTATTATTCTGTTTTACTGTTGTTAATTTCCATAGTAGAAACTGGACTAAGATAATTGGTTGTATTTGGTTTATCATTTTAAGTTGTTTTTTCCTCTAAATTGAGCTTCAAAACTAGTTCTAATTTGCATAATTAAGTTTAAGGAACAATTCTATGCAGCTTTTGTGAAGAAAGTTTGTCCGTAGTTTTGTGTAATGGTTCAAAAGCATGTTGACAAGTGAGAATTTGTTTCACGGGTTGTTTGTGGTGGCTATTGTATTCTCTCCTAAGGGTGTGATGTATGACACTTGAGAGTGACAAATGTGTTGTCAAATTGTTGATAACCTAGTTTGTTAATTAGTTTGTGGTCGTGATGACGAACTTTCACGTTATCGTATTCTCCAAGATCATGGTTAAAGTTAAAGTATTATATGCTAAAAGAACAAAATGATTGAACAAATATGCATAACAATTTTATTTGAAGATTTACAAATGATCTTATTAATGTGATTATACATTTTATATACAATGTCCTCAACAATTTAGGAATTCTGAATGTGGCTACTACATTATAAAATATATATAAGAGATATCAACATTGATACTTACAAATCTATTCCAATGAAGGTGTGAATATTGAAACTTAATTTTTTTTTATGTTCTTATATTTTTCTATCATGATATTAATTATTCTTATAAATAGGGGTGAGTATTTTCGGGTTCGGGTTGGGTTGGGTTAGAAATCGTCTAACCCAACATGGGCTGGGTTGAAAAGTTTTCAATCCAACCCAACCTAATACTAGTCAGGTTGGGTTAGGTTGATCAAGTTGAATTCAATTCACCATAAAAATATAAAATGTCTAGTTGATAACTCTTATAATCTTAGTAATTTTATTACAAATAAAATAAGTACAAGTAAAGATTCAATAATTACGAATAAAAGATTCATTTCATCATAAAAGTTGTCCTTAATCATTATCCCTAACCAGTGTTCTTTTAGAAGGAGGAGAAAACCTTGGATTTAGAATTAGGGATAGACGTTTATCGGGTTCAGGTTGGGTTGGGTTGGGTTGGGTTGAAAATTTTTCAACCTAATCCAACCCAACCCAACCCAACCCATCTTATTTTTTTTAAGATTTAATGCAATCCAACCCAATAAAAAATGGTCGGGTTGGGTTGGGTTGGGTTCGATTGGAGATGACCATCGTTACTTATAAATGCTTTCCATATAGATGGCAAAGAAGATGGGATAAAATCAAGAGGACATTGATTTTGTGTTAGAGTGAATGGGTTCGGTCCATTGTTAAACTTTTATAAATGTATGTACGTAGTTAATTATATGTAATTTTGATCAAAAGTATACTTTGAAGTACTTGTGTTAGAAATAGCTAATTTTTAGAAATAGACTTTTGGGTACTTGTTTGGCATATGACTTTGGAATGTACTAGTACATATATATTTGTACTTGCTTGAAATTATATATTACTAGTTTTGTTGTTGGATACTTATTATTGATCTATTGAAAAAAAAAAAAACATATATTTGTTGTTAAATTACTTTAAACTTTGAAATATTTGTGCTTATTGTGTAATGTAATTTAGGTACCCTTAAGAACCAAACTGTAACATATAAAAATTTAAAAATTAAAAAAATACAAAAAATGAAAAAACAAATCGGCTTTTGTAAGAAATCCATTTCTTTCACTTTTTTTAAATACATCGGTTATTTTATTAAAACTGATGTTTGTTAACTTATAAAAGTCATTTGTCAATTTATAAAAGACATCGGTTTTATATTAAACCGATGTGGTATTTTTTGTCTATACATCGGTTAATAACCGATGTATTAAATTTTTTATAACATCGCTCAAATAGACAACGGTTATAAAATTGACGAAAACCGATGTTAAGCCTATAAAAAAACCGATGTCTTTCAACTGTTTTGTAGTAGTGATTGATAGATGAGGTTTTAAAGGAATCTAATTAATGTAATAATGATGTATGTAATCAGAATGTCAAGGAATTAAGTAAGAAATTAATTTCATGAATTAGTAGGATCCATTGATGTTTTTCATTTTCATAATGCATGCTAAATCTGAAATGATTCATGAGCATTATCGACTTATGTACTGGCAATAATTTCATGAATGTTTAATAATTTAGGCATTGGTTAATTAACTTTTGTTTATGAAAGGAATGAAGAAAATTAAAAGGTAAAAGGGTTTAATTTTCCAATTCCTGTTAGTAAATATGTATATATATACACACACATATATATATGTATGTATATGTATTTTGCACAATTTGAGCATCCTACTGTATGGTTAGCATTGCTTTAAAAACCAATTTATATAGCATAATTGGCGATAATGACTTCTTTCGCAATCGGACACTAGTAATAAAATTTAATTGAAAATAAAATTGTTTCGCATTATTTTATTTTTTAAGCACTCTTATTCCCCAAAATGGATATATATGGTACATCCTTCTTTTTTCCATTTTATTTTTTCAAGCTGACACAGAACAATTAGAAATCTAATGAAACCTATTGTAATTTTAATTTCAGCGATTGAAGTAAATAATTTATTCTGATTTTAATACATCATTTTGATTTTAAGTCATTTAAATTCTTGATTATTCCGATTTTAAATCATCTCGATTATGTGTAAATAAATGTATCATTAATTAATCTTTTCTTATATCGTATGAATCAATTAAAAGCAAAAAATAATTCACAAAGGTTCCTTTTTCATCACTTAATATTCTACTAATTTTGCAAGCAGTGTTTGTTTTATGCCTAATGCCTGCACTAGTTTCAGCATGTGTATATACACGTACTTCTTGTCATGCATACAAATAAAAGAAAATTCTCTTAGTTTTCGATATCAGAATGTTCACACGCAAGCAATGACTAGATGACGAATGCAATGACGTGATCACAAGGTTTCTCTTTATATATATCATCTTCTCTTTTCTGTATTAAACACATCCTTAGCACATACTTCACAATGTCACTCTATCTGTTTGATGGTTTTCATCCGTCACTTTTCTTCAGTGTATTCCTGGTGATTATGATGATTATGCTGATGATTATGGTTGGACCTATAGAAGGACGTTCAATACTGAATATGATAGAAGTTCTATACTAGTTGGACTGTATTGGGTGCTGCATCGGGTGGAAATGTTGAAGAGAGCCTCTGAAGCCACCTACTTGAAGCGGACATTTCCATCCGATGCAACACCTAATACAGTCTGGGTGGTACAGGCCTTCTGTCATATTCGGTATTGAACGTCTTTCTGTAGGTTCAACCATAATTATTAGCATAATCATCATGATCACCAGGAACATATTGAAGAAAAGTGAAGGGATGAAAGTCATTAGATAGATACAGTGGTGTTGTGAAGTCTGAGCTAAAGATGTGTTTAACACAAAGAAGAGAAGATGCTTATATATAGAGAGGCACCTTCTGATCATGCGTCATTGTATTCTTCATCTATTAGATGCTTGCGTCTCGACTTTCCTTTTTTTTTTGTTTTTTAAACTTGCTTGTCGGCATTCTGGTATACGAAAATAAGTGATTTCTCATGGTTGCATTCGTCATGCGTTTGATACTTGTGTGTCTGCAAGGAGTACGTCCATATGCATATGCTGAAACCAGTGCATGCATTATGTATATCAATGATCACAATGATGAGTACTCTCTGTGGCGTCTCCATGTCGACTGAACACAAGCTTGATCATGATTCTGCTGGTTGGACTACCGTGGATGATGACCATTTTGAAGTGCATGTTCACCTTGGAGACTATTGGTAATTCGCTCCTCTTTCTCATTCATTCTTCATGTTTTTAACATCTGAATTTTAATTTCCTTTGATCGATTCACATGGGCTTTGGAAAAAGTGGACCGTTGCTTCCATAATTTTAAGTTATGTATCGATGTATATGCTGAAATGGTTCATAGAACATCATATTAATTGATGTGGTTGCATCCATAATATAGAGCAACCATATTTTTTTAACAAAACTAACATCTCTAGTTTAAACTTTTCTTTTCAAATGAAGGAAAAAAAATAAAAAACCGTGTAAATTGATGTTAGTTTTTATAATTAAATTAAAAGATATTTGTTAAAATCAAATATATAAATCAAACGGTATAAGACTATAGTAGAGATCTCATCACTAATTAAGAAGCAGCCATATATTTTATTTTTGAAAGAAAGTACCTATGTATTTTATGTAGTGAGAAGAAAGAATGAATACGTGAGATTTTATCGACCATGTATCACAACGTAAATTTTAGACTAAATAAATAACTGATGTTATTTGATACGCGCAGTTATGTACCGGGACAACACAAAACACAACTTCATTGAAAGTGACCCTTCAAGATTACGACTCATGCAATGCAGCATCTCCAATTGCTAAATGTACCTCTGGCCCTGACACTATCACGGTATCAACTTCAATAGGGCTGGCAACTACTACGTCATTTGTGGTTTCCCTAACCACTGCCAGAGCGGAGAGAAGATGATTTTCATGAGTGTTCAAGTCCCCCCATTGACTTCCAGCTCTGGTCGCAAGATTGCTCCGGAAAATAAGTCAATATGATTGTTGATTAAATTTCAACATTATTATAAATTTAAAATAACACTAGGTGTGGATATCATCACAATTCGCAGGGCTATAGATCTTGGTCTCCGTGAGACTCGAAAACCACATAATTGGAGTTCATGAATAAATATTCGCTAGAAGTCTACCAGTGTGACATTAAAACTATATATACATCAAATGTATGTAGCTTCTAATTATTTTCTAAATAAATAATTTCGATATTATTACGGGAATGATTGTTTATCATCTCTGCGATAACATGACTAGTGGAGCAGTTATGAGTAATTACAGCTATCACCTTTTGCAAGTTCTATACTGAAATAACCCTGCACTGCTTTATTGAATGATCTATTATGAACCCATTCTACAAACGGATCCGGATTTGGATTCATTTATATCTTATTACAAAACTGACGCGTGTTTTTTCAACTTCACAGAAAGAAGAGAGAGGTGACAGGAATCAACGAAAATTATGTTGGGAACTTGTCAAAAAGAATTTATCACTGCTTATGGAGTCATGATCAATCCTTGTTCCGTTAGACTTTATTATTTAATTTTATTTTTCGAAGAATGTTCTTTTGATTATTTATGTTACTTCTATACTTCTATCAGTTGCATTCTTATTATTTAAAGTAAATTATAATTTAACTATTAAAAATATATATATATATATATATATATATAGATGTAGTAGAGTTTTCTATTTTATTACAATTAACCCTTTTTACTGTTAGGAAATTTCGTTAGATTTAACTTTTAACATAACAAATATGGCTAAAAAACTGAAATACCCTTGATGATAGAAAAGGTAATTGTCTCGATGCAATTACCAAATAAAAATTTGAAATAAAAAATTACAACACCCTTGAATTAAAGAAAATAAATAAATAAAGTTAATTAAAAAAAATGAAAAAACAAGAATAATAATTGATGAATCTCTATCATTCATCACTACTGATGGATGATGGAGATCAAATATTTAAATAAAAATATAATTTTAAAAAATAGAGATTGAATTTCCATAACCAAAAAAAAAAAAAAAAAAAATTAAAAAAAAAAATACACCCCCATCTTCAATCATTAATTCTAGAATCAAAATCATCCATCAGCGCAAAATCAAAATCATCAATCATCTTCAAATTGAAAACACACACACACACACACACACACACACACACACACACATCTTCAATCATCAACTTCGGAATCAAATCATCATCAGTAATCTTCAAATTGAAAAATCATCATCAATCCACATCTCAATCATCTTCAAATTGAATAAATATAAATATAAATATAAATATATATATCAATCATACTCAACTTTAGAATCTAAATCATCAATTATCCTAGAGTCAAAACTAAAGGAAAAAAAAAATCATCAATAATCCCAAAATCAAAATAAGATTTTATTAATTACATTTCAAGAAAAAAAAAAATAAATTAAAGAAGGTCAATGAGCTTGAAAGGGGGGTGGTGCTGGTCGGCAATGTAGCTGCGTGGAGTAGAGAACAAGCTTAAGGTTGGGTGACTGGTTAGCGCAATCATGTGGGATGGAAATGAGCTTGAGTTTGGGAGGCAACAAAGGGCCCGTCGTTACAGCTAGAAACATAGTGGCCCTAGCTTGTGATCCTTTGATTCTTCTAGAGGAGGTAAAGACTTAATGATCCTCTCCACGAAGTGATGCTTCGCCGCACTGGAATGAGGATGGAGACGATTTTTGGCTTCCATGGCAATGGAGACCAAGTCTTCATTGCCTAGTCTCCATCATTGACTTCGACGATGGAGATCCATACCTTCATTGCCAAAGTCAGCAATGGAAACGTATACCTTCAAAGTCAACACACCTGATTTCATCTCCAATTCCATCTGAATTTTTGGATTTGTTAGGTTAGGTTTTGTTTAAGTTTTAGAGAAAATGTATAAATTGACCCGTTTGGAGAGGTTTGAAAACTAACCTTTGTGTTTTTGTTGGTACAAAAAAGAGCATGAATGGACAAAAATGCCCTTAATGAAATGGGAGACAAAGAGTTGGAGCAAATTGATAGAAGCTGAACTGTTTTTGATGAAACTCTCTTCTCCCCCATTCGTAACCTCTCCCGACAAGCAGTGTCTTCGGCCTACTAGCTGCGCAGCAGTTTCCTCTCGTCGACCGGCTTCCATTCTATCATTTCCGATGGCGAGCATATCTTCTTAATTCTCACGACCAACCTCTCTTTTCACTTCCTAATCTCTCACGCCAAGCAGCTGTGCTGCAGTCTCCACCACCGGCCTTCCATTCTATTACTTCCGACGATCAACATCTCTTCTCACTTCCTACTGCCAAACTTTCTTATCACTTCCCACGGCCACCCTTTATTGACGCTGCAGCTCTTTTTCTTGATAGTCCATCAAACTGATCTTGTTGAACCACCATCTCCGACTCCCGCCTCTGGGTGCACACGAAGCTCTTGCTGTCCACCATGCTTATATCTTTGTCTTCATCTCGACCACCACCACTACCCACCACTTCATACTCCACGTTGTAATCTTTCTTGTTGTCCAGCTCCTCCACTTCTTCCTTTTCCATGTTATAATTGCTGCCGTCCGCATTGCGTTCGTTGGGTTGAAAGCCATTTTAGTGTTGTTGAAAGAGCAAGGTTTACAGGTCTAATACCTTATGGGTTGTGGCGGTTTGACATATTTTGTGTGTAGTTTTATGGGTATAATTAGAATATGAAAGTTATTGTATTGGGAGTTGTCATTAGTGAATTTATAATTGAATTTGAGAGTGAGATTTGTAATAGAG
Source organism: Dimocarpus longan (assembly GCA_022984855.1). NCBI lineage: Eukaryota > Viridiplantae > Streptophyta > Magnoliopsida > Sapindales > Sapindaceae > Dimocarpus > Dimocarpus longan. Next base: position 19,571,157 of record CM041015.1, on the reverse strand, counting down.
GTTGACAATCGGAGTTTAAAGGCAAAGTCTGAATGTTTGAATGTTGATAATCCAAATCTTTTGTAAAGTAACCCAACTGGATTGGAATTCCCAACCTCGAGGTTGGGATTTCCGACTTATCCCAACCTGTAAGTTGGGACTCCCAACTTCGAGGTTGGGAATCTCAATCTTAATTGAACATTTTCGATCTATCCCAACCTGTAAGTTGGGAATCCCAACTTCGAGGTTGGGATTTTCAACCATATAGTTGAGATTCACATTAGGAATCCCAACCTTAAAGTTGAGATTCACATTGTGAATCTCAACTTTAAGGTTGGGATTCTTAACTCTCTCGACGTCATAGCGGTCTAGAGGTGGGAATCCCAACTAAGGGTTGGAAATCTCAACCTCTGGGTTGAGATTCTCAACTTTTAGATTGGGATTCCTAATTTCTGGGTTGAAAATTTACCTTAGATCCCACTGGAAGTTTGTAAATTTCGACATTTGGGTTTGGAATTCATTTAAGGTTAAGATTCTCAATCTTTAGGTTGGAATTCCCAACCTGAATGTTGGGATTCCTATCCTCCAGGTTGGAAATCACAATCTAGATATTTAATTATGTTGAGATTCCCACCTTGTATGGTCAATCATGATTGAGATTCCCAACCTACAGGTTGGGATTCTAAACCTATAGGTTGGGATTCTAAACCTATAGGTTGGGATGCAGGTAAGAATTCTTAATTAGAGAAAAATATCTATTCCTTCTCAAGTCCAAACACTTGGTTAAGTGGGTTTGAGATTTAAAATCTCATCCCACGTACCAAATCTAATGAAACAAACTTGGTTTGGTTGTACTAAAGATTGATTTATGGACTTTAGCACTAAAAATTAAGGGAATTAATCTGATTGCATACGAAAGAAAAGAAATAAGCAAAAAATAAAGGAAAAAATTAAAATGTAAACCAATTCCTCTTAATCATAATCATACTTTTACACCATTGATGTTACATACCACCATTGATATTACATACTTTTACATCATTCATAAAGAACATACATAGGGCTAGAATAAATGGTTGCGCATGAATAACAATGTCATACTCTGACATTCTTTAATCATCATTAATAAAAATCAATGATCAGCCTTTTAAAATAGCAACCTGGGTTTTTGCATTGGATATCGGAAACCTATGACCAAGCCAATGAAACTTTGTCATGGATGCAGCCTGTTGAGATCTTTCCTCTGCCATAACAGCCTGTAACAACATAGTGCAAGGCATCAGTGTTGATGCCAGTAGATGACATACTACTTACAATATCAATCTTTTCTCCAATTTTGCTTTAAAAATGTCCAAGGTAGGACCTTTCATATCAGATGGCAATAGAAATCAAAGCCAACCAATTAAAATTCTAATAATCAATCAAAATAGAACTTTAAGGATGGTTCTAACCAGCACAATCTAGTATTCTTACTACAATGTAATCTAAAACAAGCAAAAGACGAAACGGTCACATTGAATTAAAGGAATACTAGGTTGGGAATCCCAGCTTGAGTTTTGGGAATCCCAACATGGGGTTGATAATCCCAACCTAAAGGTTGAGAATCCCAACCTAGAGGTTTACCAAACTTCATGAACAGCAACTCAATCTATCAACAAAAAAATACTCAACAAAAAAATTCTCAACTTTCAAGCAAAAAACTCAAGTCATTATCCAAATCTGAACTCAAATCATGTTCAAATGCAAATGTCCACTAAAATAAATTATATGTCATAAATCATCATTCAAATCCAAACCTAAACTCATATTACACCAAACAATCAAAATAGCATTTTATCATACCAAACTCACAGCCCCTGAGATAGATCATCGGTGGCACAAAATCGGTTGACGACAAGCAAGGGTTTACTGTCAGCGGTGTGAGAGTGGAGAACTGGTCCAACGGCGGTGCGACGTGTAAACAAAGGATGTGTGGTGGCGTGCGAATCTGATGGCAACAACTAAAAAAAAAAAAAAGAGAAAATAAAGGAAGTATAAAAACAAAATAAGAGGAAGAAGAAAGGAGAAAATGAAGACCTCACCTACCGGTGAACCGTCGTCAACAACATTGTGGTGGAGAGAGATTGACATATCACCTCACTTGTAGATTCTTAGAGAGAGAATGACAAAAAAATGTTAGAGAGAGAGAGAGTGAACAATGGTGGGTGGGTCGGGTTTTCAATGTATTTCGGTGGGTTTGGTCGGTGGTGGATGGAGGTGTGACGGTGAGGAGGTGCGACAATGGCGTAGGATTCCTAGAGAGAGAATGAGAGAAAAAAGTTTGGTAGAGAGAGTGATCTGGTGAACATGACAAACAACAGAGGTGTTTTAGTGGCAATTGATAGAGTAATCAAAGACATTTTTGTCTAAAAAATGTCATGCTGCAGAGCTTTAAAAAAAAAAGAGGTTACTTTTCAATTGGGTCATCCAAAATAGGTTAGTTTTTATTAAAACCCGTAGTTTTATGGGTTTAGAGAGTGGGAGTTAAAGAGGGAGTAAAAATATGATTTTTCAATTTTCTTTGTCGATTGATTGATTTATTTAATTTTTTTTTATATATATCTTATAATGGAAATCTGATTAAAAAATCTTTTTATTTATTTTTTATTGTTATTTAATTTTTTAATATTTTTTAATTTAATTTTTAAATCTTTTTTAAATTAATTTTCACTGTCCATTTTAAGATAGATAATAGAGATTTAATAAATTAAATTTTTTATTTAATTTTTAATTTTTATTTTTTTAAAAAATTAATCTAAATTATGTGTCTAAAGATAAACAGTAAAAATTTTATTTAATTTTTTAAAATTTATTTTAAAATTTTATTTTTTAAAAAATAAAATATAAATTAAAAAACTGTTTTGTCCCTCAATCGGTTAACTTTAGCAACAGAGATGGTCTAACGGTGGGGGTTCATTGAATTATGGTAACTAAAAATTTAGAAATTGCAATGTCCAAGCTTCAACTTGCAGATGACAAAACGCTAATTATTCTCCAACCAGTCCACTATATGAAATGGTTATTTTAAAAAAATAAAATATTAGATCATGAATGTATGCGTGGGGGCGGGACTGACAGTGAGGTTTAGCAGAACTAAAAGATCTTCCTCAATAATAACAAAAACATCAAGAATTGTAGTCGATTTAAATTCTATAATCATAAGTTCATGCAATCATAAAATACATTACTTCCCCTTCCACCTCTCTTCTCAGTGAATTGATAGAAACTGAATTTTTAACATGAAAGGGTTTTAGGTACCTAACACAGAGGAATGTAAGCTTGAAAAGAACTTGTACAGATATCGTACTATTACAGCTGTGGCCTCTCATGATTGCAGTAATCTGTCCATCGCAATAAAACTAACAAATGCTACGTAACAATCCATGTCTGGCCGTACTATCAGTATTGTCAGGTGCATCTAGTGCAGCCAATCTTTCAACAAGAGGAGGGTGAGAATAGTGATATGCTGAATACCAAGGATCTGGATTCATAGCTGACAAATTTTCTTCCTGCAAAACCAACATAACCCCATCAGTAAACCAGCCATTTCCTGTCACTACATTTCAGACTTAGACTCACACAGGCCCTTCAGAGATTTTGTTTGGAATGGCTACAACCACATAAATAATATATTATGCCGGTGAGGCATGGACTGATTAAAAAATTGTTTATATTCCTCCATGGCATCCCTCTACTTACATCCACAAATCGTCAAGGAAAAGAAATCAATGAGAGAACATAATCAGGTCTAAATTGTTAAGACCACCACAAAGCAGAAAAATCTCAAAGGGACTGACATTACAAAAAATATATTACAAGAAATCAACACAGTAAAAGAAGAATAAGAGGATAAGCAACAAAGTAGTTGAAGACATAACTATAAGATATTAGGTGTTAGATCTCCTAAAGTTCTGACATATAGGAATGTAAAGGCTCCTTTACCAATGTTTCTGAGAAATGGGACAAAGAAAGGGCAGATCAATTTATTACAGTCCATGGAGGGGTAACAGTAACAAAATACCTGAAATCTCACAAGAGCAGCACGCAGAGCAGAGGCATAACCAAGCTTCTTGCCAAAGGCATCAGCCTATATAGTATAGATACATCAATTTCAAACAAGATTCAAAACAACATCTAGCAGAGAGAGGAAAAGAGACTAAAAGCAAACCTGAAATTCAAAACATCGGGTCACGAGATTAGAGCCAAATTCTACAAGGCGTTGAATTGGTGTTACAGTATACTGCAAACAACAAGGTCAGGGAAAACTTGTTATACAGCTCTTATGGTATCAACTACCTTTCTACACTGCAGAAGTTTTGGAAGTAAATTTCAACAGATCACTTAAAACGTATTTGAATAAGTACCGATACATGGTGTGGATGCCATATTAGTACTAGACTAACAATAATTCTGCAAAATAAATCTTAAGGCAAGTAAAGAATTCTTCCTTCTCCAATTTCCACTTCATTATCTCCCTCTCTGGATAACATTATTCACTAAATAATACAACAGAACTAAAATTATCATGTTACACCAGCACTTCTTGCACTAATATAAGGATGGAAAAATAGCCAATAATACATTGCCTCAATTTGCAGCATAAAAACAAACAGCGTAAAAATTATACTGTCTAAGAACTAAATCCTCAAAAGCTTGTGCTGACAAGTTGGATTATTTTTAGATTTCATTTAAAAATATCTCGTTCCGTGAAATTACCAATACCTGAAAGATGATGAGACCAATGATTACAGGCTGCGTATCAAACCCAAAACTCTGAAAGAGATCAGTTGAATTCCTCACAAGGGTATATCCTCCACATAGCAAAACTATAAGAATCTGCCGGTATCAGACCATCAAAGCAATGCAAGAACATCATTCCTTTTCTAAATTTGTACAACATGCTAAGTCATAGTAAGAAGCACATATATGTTATGTTTACACACACACACACACACACAAATTATCAAAGTTCTGTCTTGAACTTATGAAATGTGGACTTTTGTCTTGTAGACTTCTAACATAAAAGATAACAGTTCACACTTTGTTAAATTCAGAACATTTTGAGGAGTTACGCTGTTACGGACTGTATATATAAAAGTATATTATGATATTGCATACAAAACATATGAAATCTACAAATATATAATGTGCCTATAGCGACAACACCAAATGCTTCACAGCTCATATGCTCCAATGTTTTAATCAGATATCACTATATCAGTTGCATACATGGAATTAGATCTTCGAGATTAAGACCAAAGACATCAAAAGAGAAAGACACAACTCCCTCCTTTTCTACAATAAATCATGCAACATAGTGATGTTTGAAATATGCAACAAGTTTAGACACTAGTCACACTACTAATTGGCCCTAAGGGATCAAAGAATTTTTGACAGACAATTAGGACTACATTTGCCACTATAACATAAAAGTCCAACACCCACACAATACCAAGACTAAAAGGGTCAAAGGAAAAAACAAATTAAAAAATAGAAACACATGGGAGCCTTCACAGAGATGAATTATATCATACCTGAAGTGTAATGAAAGAGTACACTATATGGTTAAGTTTCCAGTGCCCAAGCTCATGGGCAATGACAGCCACAATTTCCTCATAATTTTTGCACTGCAGAACATCACTCGATCACATAAAGATTCTTCCATATTACAAAGAGAAGCATGACACTGTTTACAAATAAATGATAGGAGAAGATAAATTTACATTTGCAGCTCATTATCACCCACATAGCTGCGAATTGAGGCATGTAAGTTAACAAATGCAGGAAGTTAACTTTTTGGTCCTACTCCTCCAAGACAGATTTGGTAGTTCATGGGTTAGACTAAAATAGATTCTCAGCGCCCAGAGATCTTATTTAATTTAAATAAAGGACCAGCATTGCGAACTACTACATACATCTTATTCACTATCCAAATATAAGAAAATAGTTATGTCACGACCCTGCTCAAAAATACAAGAGATTCAATTAGAAGTCTACAGCTCAAATGTGCCATTGCTATTGCTAATTTAACCTGCCAACTTGAATATAACACCACATAAACTGTTCCAGCCACCAATCAGCACTGACCTCCCCAACAAGCCTTTAGATTTACATTGATGACATCAAAACCAGTACAGCAACTATGATGCATTCATGGGAAAAAAAAGATTGAATGTAAACAAGAAGCAGCAATTACTCAGCACCTGTGTTTCATAAATTATATTTAAGAAGGATGGCAATATAGGAAAGATGAGGCCCATCTTCAAAATGAAACACATTCTTACCTGCTGAATCAAAGTGTCATAAAGTACGATTCGCTTGTTCTTAAAGAATCCATACATATAGGCCTGCAGAATGTTGACGGAAAAACAATTAAGAACACACTAAATATTAGTGCATACATAGTGAAAAACGACACAGAAAAATCTTCTTTTCAATCATTTTAAATTTGGTAAAGACTCTGAAATAAACAATGGTAGCACAACCTTTCAGTAATGCAACTACAACAGCATGAGAATTACCAACTTTTTCTGTGACTCATAAATCTTATAAATTTTTGGGTGAAAGATCCACCCCCTTTTTTCATATTGCCAATTACAGCATTAACAGGTCTTGCAAAGACAATAATTGAAAGTAGGCAAATATTCCAATATGTAGACAGCAATGGTATACTACCCTAGAAGCATCTGAAATAGATAGTATAAAGAAGTTCAAGGACAAATTGAATTCAACGCAGGCTCTATTATTTTTGCCTTGCATCTAATCTTTATAACGGCAGTTTGTTGAAAGTTCTTATGTCAATGGCTTCAACCCAAAATATATGGAAGTTTAGAAATCCGTAAGAATTTACAAATAAATTTTATTCTAGGTACCCAGTTCATTCAAATTGTAAGTTAATTAACAAAGGCAGATAATGCACTACATGTACAAGAGTTAAGTCCTCACATTGCTATGGCTTGACCTTGTGGATCCGTCAACAACATACAACTTCTTTAAGGGAAACTTTTGAGAGGAAGCAAGATTCTCAATCTTTTGCTTAAGTTCTCCTTCTGGAAGCTAGCTCACAGCATAAACAGGGTAAACAAAATCAACTTCTAAAAAAATTAAACATGTTACAAATGGATTATTTGTGAAAAGATCATAAATACTTACAGGGGTGAACTTGTTAAACAGTGGGGCTATTAAAATAGGGTAAATTGTCAACATCACAAGAGAAAGAACAAGCATAAATGCCCAAAGATAGATGGCCAGATAAGGACCTCCTTTCTGCAACAATGCAATTAACATTTACCATAACGAAGGAAAAAACACATAGAAACAAAGAAACTAGATAACAAATAAATAGATAAAAAATGAGTTTAAAGTAAACTAGCAATTGTTCGGATTTTAAAAAATTCAATTGAGAAAAAAAAGAGTTTGTAAAATGACAGCAACGTTGTGCAGTTATGCTGCATATAATTGCTAGTTCTGTCAACACTAGCAGATTATCATACCTGAACTATTATGATGATTGCAGAAACGATAGGTGCGCCTAGTATGATAACAAGGAACATTGTTTTGATCATATCCCTAATATATAACCATATTGTTTGCTGTAAAACAGGCAGCAATAATCAATTAGCCAAAAAGAAAAGGAAAAGGAAAAACAAAACAAAACAATGAGAAATGTATACCAGTAAAAAATCAGCAAAAACGAAAATGTTTATTAATTTGTAAGCGAGAGAAACACAGAACTGAGAAAAAAAAAAATCAAGTGAGATGCGCACTTTGTTAAAACCGTGGCGGGTCTCAATCACAAAAGTTGAATAGAGAGAGAATGGTAACTCAGTGATCTGCACAAACATTTGACAACAAATGATCAATACAGTACAGCAGAGTGGAGTGTAGGAGGTATGAATTCAATGCAATTTTTTTATGGCAGGAATTCATATAAGCTCACAAAATCATACTTACGTAAATTCACTGCTATCACAAACTATTAAACAAACTTTACAACATGTCAAGAAGAACATTATAACAATTAAATATAGATAGTGACCTGGATGAGAAAAGCAAATAAATTATATATACCATGATATGTTCATTTCCAGAAAAAGGGATTATTATTATCATTATTTTTCCATAATATGAACAATCTCCAAATAAGAGGGGATTTGATGTAGGATAAATTAGGAATAGGGAGAATTTCTTTAATGTTAAATTTTCCTACTTTAATTAGTTTCAAATTAAGAAGTTAAAAGTCAATTCGGATTCCTTATTCTTGTAGTTTTAGGACTAAATTCATTACAAAAGGGTTCGGTTTGTTATGTTACTCATTATTTTCTGGAGTGATAATAAAATTTATGTTTTAGTTTCATTGTTTCTTTACTGTTTATTCACGAAATAAACTTCCATTGCACCAAATTTGGTATCAAAGCATCGGCTGATGGCTGAAATTGATTCAAGTAGACAATGAACCACCGATGACAAAGGGTGGTTCGCGATTATTGAGCAACGACTGGATAGGATGGAAGAAAACAACTCAATAAGATTGACAAAAAGCTTCGAAGTTTTCAGCAAACCCTTACGATCCAGACCTGCATGACCTATATACGGATCCATACAACCGCGACCCGTTTCGCAACCTTAGGCACGTAGATCCTCGTGACCCGACCCAGATCGAAGCCTGAATAGCCTATAGAACGGCGACGATAATGGCCAGTGACCCCATATCAACGGTGACAGAGGATAACCTGGCGACGATAATGGCCAGTGACCCCATATCAGCGGTGACAGAGGACAACCTGGCAATGGCAGGGGCGGATTTGAAGAGACCCGACCATACCCACAGCGATCTGACCCGTTCATGTGTACGGGAGCGTAACCAATGTGTATCAAGGTGGTTCAAGTATTTTTCATCGGATCAGTTATCTTTGCAACCACATAACTATTATGTGGTTCAAGGGACGATTTTTTTTTTTTTTTTTAAGAGAAGGGGACTTTCTTTAATGTTAAATTTTCAGACTAGGATTCCTAATTTTCTTAGTTTTAGGACTTCCCAATTTTCTTTAATGTAAACAAGGCTTGGTTTGTTTGAATTTATACTATTACTGATTATTTTCTTGAGTGATAATAAAGTTCATGTTTTAGTTTAATTTTTTTTTTAACTATTTATTCATTTCGATTTCGAAAGAAACTTTCACCACAATAGCAACAGGGCAACTCGCAGCAATTTTAAGAAATTGTTGGAAATGACATCTTAAAAATTGGTCCTGGATCATGAAGGCAGGCTTAAAACATGAGTAGGACATTTCAAGGTGTTGTATGTATTTTTAGGTTACCCCAAGTGGACTGGTAAAAGCTCAAAAACCCAATAAAACCGTTTCAGCAGATAAGGGTCCAAGTTACTGATCCAGAGAAACAGGCATAACTTTATACTCGGTTGTCAGATTGCTTATTATAATATGTTTTCGGAATGAGATTTTCGTGCTCTATAACGTGGCAACCTAGGTTTCCCGGTTGATGCCGTTGACACCCTAAGAATTGTTGTTTTAGTAGATGTGTTCTTGAAATTTATGTTTGCAATCCTCTTATTCTTCCATTCTGCGTCAAAAAGCACTGAACGAACAATCCATGAATAAGCATACAGACGAGCTAATGAGCGAATAGCCGTGTGAGCAGCTCGCTTGACTATACACAACATCCTGCTTACGTCAACGAGCAAAAATCCAACCAAGGCCAAGCTGCTCGGACATCCTACACAACCAGCTTGTTCGACTAGACTGCGCTACCAGCTTGCGCGATCTCTGCTCGAACTATCGGGTTGCTGACCTTACCCGAGCACCAGCTCGCCTAAGCTAGAGTCTGCTTGCTGAGTGCAATATTTGATCGCTGGAGTAATCTGTTCGCTCAATGTGCTCGTTAGAGTTGATCAATTGACCTTCTAGTAGGCGAATCAATTTAATTCAGGAAAGAAGTCAACTTGTCTATTTCCATACAAATCAAAACACGACATTTTCGACAATTACTGTAGATACGGTGGAAATAATCTTGGGAGATATTATCTCAATTAATGTATATTATTTTTTATCTTATCTGTAAGATTCTTAAATCTATTCACATTGTAACGTCTCTTCCATAAATAGGAGATCAAAATCAATGTAAAGGGGACTTCCCTCTCGAGATCTCTCTAACTGTAAATATAGAATAGACATAGTAATAGTAACTGCCTCTCCACTATCTAAGCCGGTGCCGTGGATGTGGGCCATTCTTAAGGCCGAACCACGTAAATCTCGTGTGTTTCTCTTCTTCCTCATTGCCTCTCTTTTTGTTTGTTTGTATTTTTCACAGATTTGCAGTCTTGGGCTTCACGAATCAGCAATTGACTATTATTTTACGTCAACACAAGGCATTTTTTAATAACAGTTTTCTTGCATCCTAGGCACCCTTGGAGAGTATCTATCATGTATGGGAGCAGTATCTATCATGTATGACTACAACTACATTAATAGGACATAACACACCCAAGAATATTCAAAATCAAGGTCAGCTGGCTCATGAAGAAAAATGAAGTAAAGGAAAATTAAAGCGTAATCAGCAGGTTCATCATGAAATTTAACAAATTTAATGCCATCTGTCCCCCATAAGCCCTTAACTATATTATAATAAGATGACCATTTAAAATTTCAAAAGCAACCTCATTCAATAAGTTAGGGATTCAAATATGCTTCAAAGACAAGCACAGTCCAGCCAATGCAGTCTGTAAATGACTATTGAGTCAGGACCACTAAAATTTCAAGGAATGGGGAAAGCCAACAGGGATGCTATTCATAATTTCCATCCTCATATTCATCCAGCAAGCTTCCTACTTCTGTTACTTCGTGTCCATAGTATCATCAAATTCAAGTTAAGTTAGCTTTGAATAGTTGATACATTTAAACATCAATAGACATCCTAGGCTGAATCGACAATAAAAGGAAATTGTGCACAGTAAATTCATGGTGATACCGTCACACCTGATCAGAATGTGAAAACAAAAAAAAAAAAAAACCGATCTGAAAGTATTCTAAAAGCTAAACACCTTATGCACCAAAGGGCACACTACCTACAGCTAAAATGAATTTGCATAGTTCATAGATAGAACAAAAACCTATTTATCTTACAGGTTATAAAAAAGATTTCAAGTAAATACCTGTAACCATAACATCACACCAGTCAAAAAGGCCAGGGTGTGCAGTATTTCATTTTCTGCATTAAGCCCAACTAGAACCAGAAAGTTTCCTGATTTCTGCAGTCACAAGAAATATTAGATTGCAATAAAATAAATTCAAGGAAGGATCATAAACACCAAAACCAAAGACTCACCTTCCAAAACCAAGGCAATATTTTAAATAACAAAATTGCTGAGTGCATCACTACAGTCACGAACGCATAAATAAAATGAAAGTAGCTGGAAGTTTAGAGAGATGCATCAGTGTAAACATCCATCAAAAATAAAAATAATAAAAACAAAGTATGGACACATATCTCAAATTCCAGAACAAAAAACGAAAGCTTGAGGATCTGATAAAAATGTTACTATGGTAAAGAATTAATCAGTGGAACAGACAGACCTATAATCAAGGCTATAAGCACGAGCCTTCTCAAATTTCTCTTGGCTGATTACCCCTTCCAAAGTTTTCGGTAGTCTTCGCAGTTTGCGGGCAGCATGTTGCCGCAAATCCAGATAAGTTTCAAATAAATATATAAATATCATAAATCCTGTAAAGGACAAAGGAAACAAAGACAAAAGTTAAATATCAAAGCAAACAACCAGAAAAGATTCAAAATATACAGCAAAAAACCATCAGACTAGAACAACCAAAAAGTGATTAAGGTATTCTCATAAAAAATAATCAAAATCCATCCCGGAAAAACCAAAGGCCTCTAAGTACAAATTGATATGCTTAGAACGATATATTCATGGGGTTGAGACAGTGCTTTGACCCAGTTCCATAAGAGAGCCTATCTTTTGCAGCGTCAAAATGACTTGTTTCTGACCCTCTTAATCATTGTTAGATAAATAAGATTGCAAACCACCACGCCACTACAGTAAACACATCCACATTCGACCACCATCTTCATTGTGTTGGGTAACCTGTTCTCTACTTTAATTTAACTTCCTCTTCCCTCCCTCTCCACCAATCAAAAGAATGCTAATAAGAATACAAATGTACAAGACAGTAGAACAGAAAACCACTAACTAAATGAACAAATAAATGTAGCACCAAAACATCTTCACAGTCAGCAAAAAAAATAACCCAAAATGTGATAACGAAACATATAAAGATAAAAATATCGAATCATAGTCCATGTCATTGAGTTTCGAAATTCTAAATCCACCTTCTACTATTGTTTACCGGGTCCAAAATAAATACAGCCCTTTACAACAAGAAGAAGAAGAAACAATAAGCAGATAAAACTTTATACAAAGAAACGTTAGAGTCATAAACTAAACAATCCGAAAAATAAAAACATAGAACAAAAAGCCCTGAAATTTATCATGTAAAGCAATCAACAGGATTTTCTTTTCGGAAAAAAGAGAGAAGAAGAAAGTGAAAGCAATCAAAACAGAAAAAGAAAGTGATACAGAAAAAAGAGAGTACCAACGACAGTTTGCATGTAAGGGAACACCATGGCGGACTTTTTCGGGGAGGGTCGACAAGCAGTGGATACAAAGTACACTTCTGTAGTTTGATGTTAATTACAACCACACTTAGTTAAAGCGCCAGCTGGGCCTCGGTGGATAAAAAGTACACTTTTGTAATTTGGTGTTACTTACAACTGGCACTGTTGTTAAAGTATCAGCTGGCCCTACCTCAGCAGAGTTTGACACTCATCTTCTATCATTTTCATCCCTATCCCCCACCTTAAAAATTAAAAAAAAAATAAAGACGACTCGGGATTTTTCGTTTGGATTAATTGTACAAACTTCTCTTATATTTATGAGATAAGGCAAAATATTAAACTTTTACATAAAAATTACACTAGACCCCCTTCTATTTAACTGTCAACTATTAGAATTAATGTTTGACCATAAAATGACCAAAATATTTTTTGGCTGGAAAAATGAAAAGTAGAGGGATCTTACCGCCCATTGGTTGAGCTCGAATCTCTTCCAAAAGAAAAATCGATCTTCTTCTCTTGGAGGAGATCCAAACGGAGATCAATCTTCGTTAAGGAATGATCTCCCACAAAGAAGATCGACGATCTCTGTTGTCGAAGATCGTTTGATCTCTCAATAAGAATCTCAATGAGAAGATTGATCTCCACTTTTGGAAGTCTGTTGATCTCCTACAGAGGAGATGATCTCCTCCATCAGAGATCATTTGATCACTATGATTGAGATTCAATCGAAGATTATCGATCTCTTCTAAGGTAGATTGATTGATTTCCCTTGGAGGAGTTGATTTCCTCTGCATCGTGAAGATTTTTTTTATCTCCACTACCGGTCAATTTTTTCCTATTTTTATGTGGGGTTATTTTATAATTAAATAAAAATCAAGTACTTTCTTGTAATATATTTTAGGTGAAATTCGTATTGATAAAATGTGTGTGGTTAATTTACAGTTAACATTTTTTATTTGATTAGTAAATAACGATTTTACCCATATCTTCAAGGTAAAGGTTAAGTTTAGGTGGACCTTTAATTAGAAGGGGTTCTATTGTAACTTTCTGTAAACATTGAATATTTTGCCTTATCTCATAAATACAGGGAAGATTCTATCGTTTTCTTTTTATAAAGGATTTTTTTTTTCTCTTGAAAAAAACATAGGACTTCTTAAACACTTATTTTAATTTTAAGACTTTTATTTTCTTTCTGAAAACAATTTTTCCTTTCTATATTAATTTATTTTAATAATCATCATTTTATTTTAGATTTATCATTAATATTTTTAGATGAAAATTATATAAAGAATTTAAGAAAAGTAAAATTTACTGTTGATTAAAAATAAAATTATTTATTTTTAAGTACAAATATATTTTGAATAATGTTTCATCCATTTTGAATGCAATATTTTCAAATTCACATACAATGAATGATTTAAGGAATTAATACTATTACCATATTAGTTTTTATCATATATGTTGACAATATTATTGTTTATTATTGTGATATAATTAATTTCCATGTATATAATATATTATTCCAGTTCCTATCATATATATCACAATATTATTGTTTATTATTATGATATATTTAGTTTCCATATATATAATATATTATTCATGTTGACTTGTATAGATTATTTACTTGCCTACTTTATAATATGTACTGAAATGTACAAAGTTTATTCATATTTATCAAATAGAAAATTAAAGTTTTATTTGAAAACTAAAAATTAATACTATTATTATATTAGTTTTTATCATATATGTCATAATATTATTATTTATTATTTTGATATATTTAGTTTTCATATATATAATATATTATTTCAATTAACTTGTATAGGTTATTCACTTGTCTACTTTGTAAGATATACTAAGATATACAAAGTTTATTCATATTCATCAAATACAAATTATAAAAATTTTATTTGAAAACTAAAAATCAATATTGTTACTATATTAGTTCTTATCCTGTATGTCACAAAAATATCGCTCATTATTGTGATATCTTTAGGTTCCATGTATGTAATATATTATTCTAAATCTTATCATTTATGTCACAATATTATTACTCATTATTGTAATATATTTAGTTTCCATGTATATAATATATTATTCAGTTGTCTACTTTGTAACATATACTGAAATATACAAAGTTTATTCATATTCATCAAATATAAATTATTAAAGTTTTATTTGAAAACTAAAAATTAATATTGTTACCATATTAGTTCTTATCATGTATGTCACAAAAATATCGCTCATTTTTGTGATTTCTTTAGTTTCCATATATATAATATATTATTCCAAATCTTACCATATATGTCACAATATTATTACTCATTGTTGTGATATATTTAGTATCCATGTATATAATATATTATTCCAATTGATAGATTATTGGCTTGTCTACTTTGTAACATACATTGAAATATACAAAGTTTATTCATATTTATCAAATACAAATTATTAAACTTTTATTTGAAAACTCAAAATTAATATTATTACCATATTAGTTTTCATCATAAATGTCACAATCTTATTGCTCATTATTGTGATATATTTAGTTTCCATATATATAAATATAACATATTATTTAAGTTCTTATCATCATGTTACAATATTATTGCTCATTATTGTGATATATTTAGTTTTCATATATATATATATATATATATAATATTATTTCAGTTGAGTTGCATAGATTATTCAATTTCCTGCTTTGTAACGTACGCTAAAATATACAAAGTTTAATTATATTTATCAAACACAAATTATTAAAGTTTTATTTGAAAATTAAAAATTAATACTATTACCATATTAGGTATTAGTTCTTGTCATATCTGTTACAATATTATTGCTCATTATTGTGATATATTTATTTTCAATGTATATAATATATTATTTCAGTTTGTATCATATATGTAACAATATTATTACCCATTATTATGATATATTTAATTTTCATGTATATAATATATTATTCCAATTTGACTTGTATAAGTTATTTACTTGCCTACTTTACAAAGTACATTGAAGAATATGAATTTTATTCACATTCATTAAATATAAATTATTAAAGTTTTGTTTAGAAACTAAAAATTATTATTGTTACTATATTAGTTCTTATCATATATGTTGCAATATTATTGCTTAGTATTGTCATTGTTGGGTTATTGGGTTGTTGGGTCGGGTCCACCCAAGATGACCCAAACCCATGACCCGATCCAATTCAATTTGAATAGGATTTGGATAGGAATAAATAACCGCTGGCGGTTATTAGCGGTTATTGGCGGTTACCGGTGGTTACTGACGGTTATCAAAAAATAACCGTCACCTCTATAAATACTTGATGTATTCCTTTTGTAGAGGATGATGAGAAATTGCTTTTACAACACATAATAGAGCAAACACAATTTAGAGAGAATACATGGTAAGGTTTTTATACTGTGATTTGAGGTTCCTTTCCGTCTATGTGATTGGAATCCGACCAGTTGAACAATTCAAAGAATCCAGAGGAATTTTCGGCTACATAGAAACGGGTACGCTTTCGGTTCCGTTTTATTGTTTTATATCGAATTTATATAATGCTATGAATTTCTTTCATTGGTATCAGAGCCCCGTTGAATTGTTTGCTGGTTATTGATCATGCTTGAGTGATTAAATTGCCATGAAACTTAATTTTTTTCGGATTGAAAACCTAAGAAATAGAAGTATGAAATCCGAATCTATTCTTAGGCATTTATGGTTTTTATGTTTTTTCTTCTTCATGTGATTATTACACCATTAGATAGGGCTCGAAAAGATCTTTCCAATGATATATTATAAGCCCGATTTGGATTAGAATCGAAGGAGAAAAACAGATTTTAATGAAAATTTAGAAAATTAAAATCTGAAATAGTAAACGGTGATTGAAGTTTATGAAGATTTTTAGCACACTCTCACGTAAGAAGAGTGCGATTCACCTTAGAGTCAAAATGAAACAATAAGGGCAAAACCCAAAAGAGGATGAAATTATAAAAATTCTGGCACCGGTCCTGTCGCAAACTGAGGTTGGCAACACCGCGCGTGTATTAGACGCGCCTCCCTGGCACGTGAAATCTAAGGCACCATGTGCTGATGAATTGTTCGCCACGCAAGCGACACGTGGTGCCACGAGGCTGACACGCGAGATGACACGCAATCGACACGTGGCTTAGCATGAGTGGATGAGCTCGCTGCGTGGCTTGCTTATATTTCGACATGTGCCGTTCTCTGAATCTGCCACGTGGTCACTTGCATGCACGACACGTGTCGCTTGATAAACTGTCTGGTACGCGTGGCATAATATGGATTTGCCATGTGGCTTCGTTAGCATATAACGCGTGTACTTTGACACGTGTCTCACTCCGATTGCGGTACGTGTTATGCTGACGTCAGCGTATGCATAGGAGGCGCGTGGAGACACGCAGCGGCACGTGAATTTCGTTGCCGGTGCATGGAGTGCGTAGCCGGAGCGTGACTGCCACGCGCCGCCGCAGACGGAGGATTCTGGCGTTTTTCGGCATTTTTTTTAAATTTTTTTTCCTCCTCTTTTCATCCCAATTATTTTTTCTTTTGCTCTAATTGTCAGCTAAATTAAAATGCCTTAGTTTTTGTATTAAATTTTATTTAATTTTAAATTAAGCATACATGTGTACTTTTATGTTATTAGTTGATAAAATGTGTTTTTATGGGACTGGGTCAATTGATTTTAATGATGAACTATCTGATGACATGATTATGATTGTTGTTCTATCAGATAATGAGAAGATTATTAAAATATCAAAATTGTCGACCAGGACCTTGGGATTAAATAAATCTCATATGAGTAGTAGGATTTTGAGATCATAGAAATCTCGGACGATAAAATATTGGAGATCATAGAGATTTCGATAATGACATGTCTGAGGTTATAAAGATCTCAAATGATACTATTTAAATTGTGGGTGTCCTAAAATCTTGTAGAGCATGATATTAGGACTGATTTGAGCAAAACACTTACATATATGGTTTAGTGAATATTTGGAAGTTGGATGATGATAGGTAGCTTGACTATTTTTTCGATTCCTATCCAAAGATTTTTTTATCATATTTATGAGTGTATAGTTGCTGTAATATTTTAGTGAAATGATAGTGGATGTGCTAGTATAGACGTAGAAAGATATAGAATATAAGTCTCTAAGTAGAATAAATGTCATTTAGAGAAATGACATGTGCTTCGAAAACATAGTTGTTAAACTGAACACGGGTGACAAATTGAATGGTGATATCTATCATAATTAGCACCGTAAGTTTCAGTATATGCTAGAGGAGCATTTGTAGAGTATCGTCGGATCAACCGAGGAACAAAATGGATCCATATGAGGAATAACTTGAGAGGAATTGACACCTGCAAAGTGATTCTGTAAGGTGGCCAAGTGTTATGTCTCCTTAACATCCTCTATGCTCCGAAAATTGGAGTAAATATTGTCTCTGTAATTGTCCTTCTGGGTTTAGGATAATGTATAATTTTTCATGGCTACTGTTTGAGGATTTAATTTAGATTAATGGTGATTAAGTACTGGATATCTGATGAGTGGTTTCATCGTATTAAATATTGAATTTTATGGTATTATTAATGCGATGGTTGTTTTTCATTAATTATTTCAATTAATGTTGCCAATATTGATGTTTATATTTGGCATGTTAGACTATGACATATCGGGCGGAATCTAATGAATAAATTGGCCAAAGAGGAATTTCTTAGGTTCTGTCAATAAGATAGATTCGCCTGCATGTGAAAGTTGTCTAGCAAGAAAAACAACTAGAAAACCATTTAAAAATGAATTAGGGCTGAAAATCCATTACAATTAAATTCATTCTAATATTTGTGGACCAATAATTGTGAGAGCTATAAATGGTGCCTTATGTTGTATAACATTTATAGATCATTACACTTATTTTGGTCATGTCTATCTGATCTCTCATAAATCTGAGGCATTAGATTGCTTTAGATTGTATTTAAATTTGGTGAAGAATCAGTTAGATAGAACTTTTAAATTCTTATAAACTGACCAAGGATGAAAAAACTTTTTTAACCAATATGAGATATTGTGTCATGAGAAAGGTATTGGCAAATGGTTGAATATTCCTAAGACTCCGCAACAAATAGTATAGTGGAAAGGAGGAATAGAATATTATTGGAAATGGTAAGATCTATGATGGCACAAAGCAAATCTCTCAGTATCTTTTTACTGGGGAGATGCGCTCTTAACAGCTGTTTATATTCTGAATATAGTCCTTATAAAATCAGTATCTTCCATATCCTATGAATTATGGATAGGTAGGAAACCTGACCTTACTTATATGCGACCTTAAAGGTGTGCAAGATATGTACATGATCTTTCCAGTATAATATGGAGAGCTGGGTGCTAGAGTAAAGAAATGTATCTTAATTAGATACTCTGAGCACTTATCTGTACTCATAGGAGAAAATTGAAATGGAAGTATTACTGAATTAGAGTCACAAGATGTGAATTTCTTAATGAATGAATTTCCTTGTAGAGGTGAGGTTGAAAAGAAATTTCAATTTTACTAGTTGAACAATTCGGATATCCGAATATTTAACTAGAGGAAAATAAAGAGTTGTTTGAATACTCTATCTCTAGTGGGAGAGACAGAGCTATTGGAATAGCTGGTGCATTTGTTCCCAGTGGGAGCAAAGGGGCTGAAGAGTTAGTGCCCTCAAAATTATCAACTCGTAGAAACAACCGTAAGGCTATTCATTATCGTCGATTTAAGAATGCAAAGGATTCCTTACTCCAGTACTATCAGAAGTCTCATATAGACTATGATGTATATGAGACTTGATATCTACTATGCAGTTGGACTGATAGGTAGATATCGATCCAATTCTAGATAGAAACATTAGATTGCTGTGAAAAGTATATTGATATATCTGGAAGAGATTGTTGATTACTCCCTATATCATTCAGGTAGCAACTGCCTATATTAAAATAAGAAATATCACAGTAAATCGAAGCACATAGAGACTAAGTAGAATTTCATCAGGGATATAGTGATGAAAAGAATGTAACAATTAAGTGTGTATCTACGTGTGAGATGATTGTGTATCCATTCACAAAAGTTGTGACAAGAGATTATTTATGTCACATGCTGAATTTTTGAGTTTGCGTAGATTGTGTTATAATTGTTACGTTAAACTATATTTACTTTATGATTAGATACGTCATTATGGTTATATAAAACTAGCACATATTCATTTCACATAGATTATATATGAAAGCATGTCGTCAGGTTTTGAGACTGGTATTCTTACATGTACAGTCGCCTTGGTTGTTAGGAGAGCAAGCCAAGATGAGACATATATTTTTTAGAGGATAAAAATGAGATTATTCTCTTAAGGGCTTGAAATATATGAAATGTCACCTTGATTGTAATCAAGATGAGGTTCTACCTAAATCAATTATTGAACCACTCGTGATGCATCCCCACCATCATGAGAACCTGAGTAAGCCAGATGTAAGTTTCTTGATAAAAACGCTTGAAGGGCGAGTTTTTAGAAACTCAGGTTAGGTGCTAGAAAAGCATCTGAACTAAGATCTGTATAGTGAATAATCTAATTATAAAAGATATACGCGTCCTTATTGAAGGACAAGATTCACTGTAACATGCGTTTCATACCGCGTGTGCTTATTGTGACCGACATGAAAAATGAGTGAATTTATCCCTGATTCCTCATTGTGTAAGTTCCATTGAAGTTTGTAAAACTTCTACTTATGTCCTCAGTGACTGTTCACTTTGTCTCAAAGTAACTAGGTGATGTTTGTATCATTAGTGTGTCTTCTATGGCTATGATAATACGGCCTATGGGACATTACTATGGTGTCAGTCATTTTTATTGACCGAGGGACGAAAGTGAGACAGGAAGATTTAATGAATTTTATTTGTTCCTATAGTTACTAGTCACGACTAATTGCAATTTGGACTTGCAATTGTGATTATATGGAATATTAAATGATCGAGCATATTACGTTAAGGGATTAAATGTGCTCGAGCAAATAAAATTATATTAAATCTAGGACATAATAAGGAACATATTTACAATCTCTTGTATAACAGTACAATTGAGATTTGAAAGACAAGTCACATTGCATATATTATTGTTCATAGGTCACACAGTGTATTTACCTGTATGAATGTCTGTACTCCTTATCATAAATAGGGTCAACAGTGTTTTCTCTGTTAGTTCTGTTTGGCTCATATTGTGTGAGTGGGAGATGTTGGGTTATTGGGTTGTTGGGTCGGGTCCACCCAAGATGACCCAAACCCATGACCCGATCCAATTCAATTTGAATAGGATTTGGATAGGAATAAATAACCGCTGACGGTTATTAGCGGTTATTGGCAGTTACCAGTGGTTACTGACGGTTATCAAAAAATAACCGTCACCTCTATAAATACTTGATGTATTCCTTTTGTAGAGGATGATGAGAAATTGCTTTTACAACACATAATAGAGCAAACACAATTTAGAGAGAATACATGGTAAGGTTTTTACACTGTGATTTGAGGTTCCTTTCCGTCTATGTGATTGGAATCCGACCAGTTGAACAATTCAAAGAATCCAGAGGAATTTTCGACTACATAGAAACGGGTACGCTTTCGGTTCCGTTTTATTGTTTTATATCGAATTTATATAATGCTATGAATTTCTTTCAGTCATATATTTAGTTTCCATGTATGTAATATATTATTTCAGTTCTTATCATATATGCCACAATATTATTGCTCATTATTGACGGGACCCTTCCATATTCTTAATTTGAATTCGAAAAGACCTTGTGATAAGCTGAGAAGCTATATAGGGTTCTAAGCTTTCTGATGGAAATAATTTGAAAATCTAACAATACATAGAGTGGTTTAATAAAAATTTCGATAATATAATTGCTATTTATCCAATAATTCTACCTTGTAATAAACAAAATGTATGCTTCTAAAATATTTTAAATCTCAACTACTTAGTACCTTCGGTCCCTCTTCCAAATCTTATTTCAACACAAATAGTATCATGTAAAATATATAAAGTAAACTAGTTTTCATATGAAAATATAACTACAAAGTGTGTCTGTATTATTTGTAGACTCGAAAGGAAAAACATGAGTGAAATTGACAGGAAATCAAATATGTTACAATATTAAAGTATAAGTAAGCACATGCATGCCTAGATGCCATGGACCATATAAAATACATATACAATGTCAAAATATGATTTCCTTACATCATTTGATCTAGTGGTCCACCTTTCCCTGTTCGGATATTTCTTTCGAGACTTGATGGTTACCTAGAAGTGGTTTTTAAAATATAAAAAGGTAAACGTTAATACCCAGTGAGTGAATATAAATTTTGAAAACCAAATATATCATTTTTGATAATAACTAACATAATATAAGGCTAGTAAAAAAAATAAAATTTCAATGATCCTTATTCAATCATATTTGAAAATGATACTAAAATCACCTCTTATATCACAATAAAATATAAATATCTGTATGAATAATTTCTATTTGTAATGCAAACTCAATCTACATTAATCTAGTACTTGGAGAAATTTATCATACGTGATGAAGATACTCAATACATATGCAGAGTGAGAGATAACATCTATCATACACATGTTGAGCGACTCAATGACTTTTAGATATTTGTCACACACATTTTGGGCAACTTTCTAAGACTTACATACATGAAACCTGTCTGACTGTTGGAGGGAAAGGTACAACCTTGGCGTTTTGAAAAAATATATATTTTTAATATCTTTTCAAATCTTAAACCATTTATATATACAAATATACACAATATTGAATAATAATTTTCTAAAAACATAAACAAACATTCTTTCTCATAATATAACATAATATTACTAAAACATATTCTAAGTGTTTCTCATAATAAATTCATGCTAAAATCATAAGATTTCAATTAGAAAATCAAATACATATGTGTATATACGAATATACAATAAATTCTCATTTTAATTATAAAACGTAATTTATAATCTATAAAATTAATTAATTAAATAAATAATTTATTTCTAATAAATAATAAAAACTGAAATATGAATAAACATAATTCAATCAAATTAATTAAAATAAAACTATTCACTCATAAATTAGATTTCAAGTTTTATTTGGAACCATTAGCACTCATACTATCCTTGAGTCATTTTCCACCTAAAAACAACACAAAAACCTATTTAAAATTTACAAAAATCAAATCAGAAAATTGAATCCAAAATTAAAATAATTGTAAACCAAAAATCTGCTCTCCATTATTTCTCTTTTTTTTTTTTTTTTTTCTACTCACGAGTCTTTTTTTTTTTTATTCTTTTTGCTTTGCTATGTTGTTCTTTTTTTTTTTTTTTTCCTCGGTGGTGTGTGCTTCTAATTGAACATTAATATATATAATAATAATCAATATGACCCATACACACACACACACACACACACACTCTTTTCAATCTTTGTTTTGCTTACCTACTTGTATATTTGACACTTGTCTCAATCTTTCTTACTTTGACTTTTCTTTTTTCAAAAATGTTGTCGCTATCTTCATTTGTTCTTATCTCAAACTCTATCAATTATATATATACAATTATATATATATGGGTTATTATCATTTTACCTCATAGAATTGAAAATAATATCAAACCATCATTGATTTTGAAAATAATAACTAAAATGATCCAACCGTTAAATAACATAGTAAATTCATAAAAAAAACTAATAGATTCGTTAATTTTGAGGGTATAATCATCAACATCTTTGCATCTATTAATTGGGTGACAGTTGGATTGAATTAAAAAAATAAAAAAAAATTGAAGCAAAAGTCTTCATCACCATTACTCTCTCTCTCTCTCTCTCTCTTACATCTCACCCAACCGTCATCACTACCCACCCCTCATCAAAACCTAACCCTTATTTCCACTGCCTCTTTCCATTTCTACCCCAACACCGCCCTCCACCTTTCTTCCCTCCTCCACTTCTCCCTCTCTATGACCGTTGTCACTCTCTTTGATGCGAACTCTGTATATAAAGATATGACACCTACAATTAAATTGAAATATAACCCTAAGAAAGATTAAAACAGATTTATAAAAAAGAATTGTGACCCGTTGATTACATGTCAATCATGAACCAAATTTATAAAGAACTTTGACCAAATGATTAGAACTTAATCAAGAGCTAAAATTATAAAAAAAAGATAGATATTGATGCCACTCTCAAGACATAGATGAAAAGGTGGAAGATAAGTCATGATTTCGATTACCACAAGCACAGTTTGATAAGATCACATGTTCAACAATGAACAAAAGAGAAAATTCATTCTCTCAATTAAACATAATTGACTGCATCTTCATTCATCTTATATTTGCTTAGGGTTAGAAGTCTTTTGTTAGGTAAAAAAATAAAACCCTAACCCCCTAAGAATTGGGCTCACTAAACGTACTCATTGGTTTAAAATAATTAAACATGGGCTTTAGTTAATTATAATATATTAATCCAAATAATATAAACAAAAATAAAATAGGCTAACCTAACTTAAAACCCATTGCAATTAAAAATAAACTCAGCTCAATTTATTTAAAGCATATATAACTCCAGTTTGCCTCTAATTGTCTTCAATTAGTGCCTAAAATCTTCAAGATTAAGCCACATTTCCTTAAATTGCCTTATTGTCCAATTGTCTCATGTTCCTCCATGATTGATATCTTGGTTTCCATCATTGCTTGCCCTCGACAATGGCTCCCCCGATGTCTTCTCCTCCATTCTCTTCTTCCGTTCAGACCACTACCGCACTAGCTTTGCCGACGCCTTTGTCTCTGCCTTCGTCGTCGGTTTCATTGCCATCCACGCCACCCGTTTCCCTGTTAACTCGTTTGCTTTGTTAGGGATGTGGGTTTCTACTCGGTTTCTTCGCCATGTAGACTTGCTTCTGCATTTCCATGGTTTCTATGATATGAAACCCAGATGGAAACCCATAAATCTTCATCCCTTAGTCTCATCTCACTACCTCGCCTCGCCATTTCGTCTCCCTTTATTTCGCCACCGAATGCTTTGACTCTAGGTTCTTCATCTGGCTTCAGCTGGTTTTTTCATCATCAACCCTCTAATTCGCCTCTTTGTTTTCTTCATCTAGGTTCATCGAACCCAGATGAACTTTTGATTATTTTTTTAAATGGGTTTTTTGATTTCTGTGTATTTGTTCTTGATCGGTTTTTTTTGTTCATTAAAAAATATTGTTTTTGTTGTTGATAATGATAAATAAGAATGTTAATGTTGATGTTAATGTGTTCTTTGATTGATTTCTTTGTGTGTTGCTGATGATGATAAAAGAGGAATGTTGATGTGTTTGATGTTAAAGATGAATAAGAGATTTATGGGTTTCAATCGCGCCCAAACTAAAGCCCAGATTTCATACATAATTTTTTTTTTTTATTTGGTATTAAATTTGGTTAGGTTGGTATTGAACTTGGTGTTTAATTTTGGTTTGTTGATGATATTTGAATCTATTGACGACGGTTGAATATGTTGATAATGGTTGGAGATAACTGGGTTAGAGAAGGAATGTTGGTGTTGACGACACTTGGTGGAGATCCAATCTCCACCGTCCATTGTAATTGATGGACGGTAGAGATCTAATCTGGGATTGAGCCTCTACAATTTTTTTTTTTTTAATTTTTTCATTTTTTTATCCTTGTACGGTAGAGATTTACTATTTTAATTTATTTTTTATTAAATTAATTTTTATTATTTTAAAAGTTAAGAGAAAGTTAATTTAAGAAGAATTTTTTTATTTAATTTATGTAATAATAATAATTATTTAAATTATTATTTTAAAATGTAATTTATTTATTTATTTTTACATAAATTTAATTGTAAATTTTAAAATTTTTTATTTTTTATTTATTTATTTTGGTTATGAAAGGGTAGTTTGGTAATTAATTGATTATTTATTTATTTATTAATTTTTCAATATAGTAAGGGCATTTTGGTCTTTTATTATTTTTATCACAAAACCACTAAAAATTTGGATGGAAACCGTTTTTGGCTTACGGTAGGGGGTTTTTTTTGTTAATATTTTAAAAAGTTGGAGTAAACTGAGGTTTTTTTTTTTTCTTTTCAGGGGTTTTTTTTTAGGATTTTCTCTATATGAGTGTGTGGGTGTGACCGGTCCCACTCTTCCAATCTCTCATGTGTTAACCATTTCAACAACCATAAGTTTTGTTTTCTTTTCAATGCCCATTGAATTTACACCCTTTGTATATATATCTTTTATGCTTGAAAGAAATGAATGCACTTAGTAGAAAAATGAGTTACAATAGTTTCCAATTTGGGCTCACTTAAATTTTGGGCTTTATAAATAATTGATTGAGCTAATTTTTTAATTTAAAATCTCCAATACCCCTTTGACTAATTTATATGAGCCTCATTTTTGCTTTATTTTAAAAATAATATTCTACTTGGCTGAAATAACTCAGGATACTGAATCTGCATTTGATCCTCGAGCACCCAGGTTGCCTCTTCAGTGACATGATTCTTCCACAAAACCTTCAGTAAAGGAATAACTTTCGTATGTAGTACTTGTTCTCTTCTATCTAGAATCTGAATTGGTTATTCCTATACGTAAAGTTTTTTTTTAGCTCCACTGGTTGCTCTACTAAAACATGTGAAAGATCATGTATATATTTACGAAGTATAAAAACATGGAACACATCATAGATCCTAGAAAGTTCTGGACGTAAAGCTAAGTGATATGCCATTATTGCTACTTTATTAATTATCTTGTATGGACTAATATATCGTGGACTCAATTTCCCGAGTTTTCCAAATCAAAGTACTCATTTTCATGGTGAAATTTGTAGGAACAACCCATCACAAATTTGAAATTCAAGGTCTCGTCTACGTTTATCTACATAGCTCTTCTATCTGTCGCAGGCTATCTTCAATTTTTCTTTGATGATTTTGATCTTTTCATTAGTGACTTAAACAATCTTTGGACCCAATATTCCTCTCACCTATCTTATCTTAATAGATCGGTGTTCTACAACTTCTTCCATAAAGAGTTTCATATGGTGTCATCCTAATATTGGTCTCATAACTATTATTATAAGGAAATTCAATCAATTGTAGATGAGTGTCCTAGCTTCCCTTGAACTTCATTATACAGGCTCTAAGCATATCCTCTAATGTATGAATAGCACACTCTGACTGACCATCAAATTATGGATGAAATGCAGTGTTGAAATGTAATTTAGAACCTAAAGTTTCTTGCAAACAAGGCCAAAATCTGAATGTAAATCGAGGATCTCTATCTGAAGCAACAGATATCGATGCCCCATAAAGATGGACTATCTCAGCTACATAAATGTTAGCCAATTTATTCAAGAGATAAGTTGATGGGTCCTTCTTTCTTATCTAGGCAACTCGCCCGACAACTCCACAGTGGCCTTCGAGCCGATATCTGTTCCGGCTAGAAGGTTCTCATGAAGCTAAGCTTTTTTCTTGCAGAAATCTTTTTTTAAAACTTGTTAGAAACTTTTTCAGTTACGAAAATGAGCGAAAATTTTTCTTTTTAAATTAACCTTGGCTAAATAGATTTTTTTAAAAATTCGGTAACACAATGACTGTTTTTCAAAGATTTTCACCCCATAAAATATTATAAAAACTTGTGCACTTCAAAATCATTCAAGTCTCAACTACTGACCCTCAAGCCCTCTTTCTTTTTTCCAACAATCCCAAACAAGGTTCAATTCAAATCAAAAGATAAATATGAAATGTTTCGATTAAACTAAAACATCATGCACACATATAATTTTAAAAACATAATTGTATGCAATGTTCGAAACGATATTTACAACTGGTATCAAATTTAAAACCATATAACAAACTTAAAATCTGTGGATGTACATGATAATTCTGAAAACAATCTAGTGCAGTTGCATCACGTCTTTAACTCGTATGCACGTCTGGCGGAGATGCTTCCGCTGGTTTGCTCGTACCTATACCTGGGGAGGATTTTTATAAAAAACAAGAAAAAGAGTGGTGAGTTTCATGACTCAGTGAGTGGGTAATTTTTATTAAATGATAACTTTTACTATAAAAATATTATTCTTCCCAAAATAGGTTAGAAAACTACTAGTTTATTTATTTCTCTTGATAACTGTAAAACTTACATAATATGAATAAATACTTTTATTTGTAACTTTCATAAAACTTAGCTTTTTTTATTTTCTTAATTTTACGTCTATCGATGTACTTTGTTTCTTTAACTAGTCTTAAGAGATAACCCATGGAAACTTATTAATGGTAGAATGAAATGTGGCCCATCCCCTTTCTTGGACCCCGGCCCTCAAGGAATTGTAAGATGGTACTACTACTACGGAAGGTGGCCCATCCTCTTTCTTGGACCTCGACCCTCAAAGGATTTTAGGATGGAACCACAACTTATCCGTGGGATAGAAGGTGACTCACCCCCTTTCTTGGGCCTCAGCCCTCAAGGGATTCTAAGGTGACATTACGACTTATCTGAACTGTTCGTTTTGAGCTCCTTTCTTGGACCTTAGCCCTCAAGAGATTCTAGACCCTAGCTAATATTAGGGAAACCAAAGGCATTTATAATTCTTTCCATATGCTTAAACTTATGTTTACAACTTTTATATTTTTACTTAGTATGAGAGCATATTCATGTAGTTCGTGAATGTTTTATTCATTGGCTTACGGTTTATAACCGAAATACTAGGTAAAAGCCTAAAATTTTTTTGAAACATTTCTAGTTTGTATTTTCTATGCATGTATTTCATTAACTTTTTACTTTACTTTGCATTAAAATAAACACAATTATATCATAATTTGAAGAAATTTATACATACATCACTATAAAAATAATAATATGATAAAAGCTCGCATAAATAAACACAAAAAAGTTGAAAACAACATAATATCACTTTATGATTAGTCAGTTGTTAAAATGTATTTAAAACTTATAAAATTTTACGCTCACAACTTGCTTCCGAACAATATAAAAACCACTCCCTCTTATGCTTCCCTTCCGCTCACTGGTCCACCTACATTTTATACGTTCGCATTAACACTTAAACTTTTAACTACACGAGAGCATCAAATCATTATTTTTCAAATCGTAATGACATCGATTAATTGCACACAATGTTAATTCAAAAATCTTAATATCCATCCGTGAAAATCACTTTGATATAAACATAATTTCATTCTTAACATATCATACGAAATTTATAATTATTCTAGTTATTTCGATCGAATTCAAACCAATATTTACACCATCCATCTCAATCAATTATTTTCATCGTAATCACACTTAAACATATTCAATATGGTGCAAATTTCTAATCGAAACCATAAACACAACAATTTCATAATTACGAAAAAGTTTTGTCGCGAATTATCCTTTTTAACATTCCATGTATTTCATTTCAATTTTCAATCAATTTTAATATCAATACTAATTATTTCATTTAAACCATATAAAAATAAGAGTTTAACACTTTGATATATACGATATCACAAAATCTATAGTGACGTGTTCCTATTTCCATTCAGGAATCAGAAGTAGTTGAGAAAGTCCTGTGGACTTCTGATGCTTTACTTTGACTTGCTGACAAACTAAATATTTGGTGACAAACTTTACTATCTCCCTTTTCATACCTAACCATCAATAATGCTCTTTCAATGTATGATACAGTTTAGTGCTTTCGAAAATTGGTCGAACTTGAGATATAGCTAGTAATGCTTCTGAATTTGTTGCCGCCAAGTTAACCTTCAAATATCTCAATTCAACTAATAACAACAGGTACACTATCTTCAAATGTGCCATGGAACTCGTAGATTAAGGGTATAGTTTATTACATTCGCTTTACCAGGATGATACTCTATCATATAATCATAATTTTTAATAAGCTCTATCCACCTTCTTTGCCTAAAATTTAACTCCTTTTGTGTGAAATGATATGCAAACTCTTATGATCGATGAAAATCTGACAAGTGGCCCGATATAAGTAGTGTCTTCATATCTTCAATACAAACACAACTGCTGTAAACTCTAAATCATATGTTGGGTAATTAAATTTATGTTTATTCAATTGTTTAAAAGCATAGGCTATCACTTCACCATGTTGCATCAATGCACAATCTAAACCTTGTCTAAATGCATCATTATAAGCCATAAACCACCCATCAATACCCGATGGAGGTGTAAGTACTGGAGCAAAAATTAATCTCTTCTTCAATTTTTTAAAACTCTGCTGACAAGCTTTTGACTATACAAACTTCACATTTTTCTATGTTAACCTCATCAGTGATGTAACTATTTTAAAAAATCCCTTCATAAATCTTTGATAATATCCTACTAAACCCAAGAAATTTTTTATTTCTGTGATATTAGTTAGCTGTTTCCAATTCACTATAGCTTTAATTTTCTGTGGATCTAGGAAAATACTATCAGCTGAGATCACATGTTCTAAAAAAGTAACCTTATTTAACCAGAATTGAAATTTGCTGAACTTGGCATATAGTTGATTATCTCTCAGGATTTACAAGATAATTCAAGATGTTCTGCATGCTCATCTTTACTACTAGAATATATCAGAATATTGTTAATAAACATAATCACAAATCTATTAGGGATGGAAGATCCTATTTACCAGATCCATAAAAGTCACTGCAGCATTAGTTGACCCAAAAGGTATAATCAGAAACTCATAATACCCATAACAAGTTTTGAAAGTAATGTTGGGCATATCACAATCTTTGATCTTAAGCTGATGGTAACTCGAACACAAATCAATTTTTGAAAACACCTTTGCACCTTGAAGTTGATCAAACAAGTCATCAATACATAGAAGTGGGTACTTGTTATGCGCTATCACCTTATTCAACTACCGATAGTCAATGCATAACCTCAATCTTCTATCAATCTTCTTAATGAATAGAACTAGTGCTCCTTATGGGGATACAGTAGGCTTAATAAAACCCTTGTTCAATAATTCCTCTAGCTGTATTTTCAATTCCTTCAATTCTGTTGGAGCCATCTTATAAGGTGTATTAGAAATCGGAGTTGTACCTAGAAGCAAGTCTATCTCAAACTCAATTTCTCTATTTAGTGGTAACCTAGGAAGATCTTCAGGAAACACATCTAAAAATTCCCTTACCACGATAATATCTTCTAACTTCATTTCATTTGTTGTAGTCTCAATCCCATAAGACAAAATAAGCTGAACATTGTTTCTAAAGTAATCGTCTAGCAGTAATAGCCGATATAACACAAGAAAGAAGAATCCTTCATTCTGAAGGAAAAAATTATGAATTTTGCGGAACACTGAGTTTTAAAAATTTTTAGAAAACTCAAGAAATCCTAGATCCATAAAATAATGAAATAAAATAATATAAAAAAATAAAAATCAGATTTTTACCTTATGTATTGATTTCTACGGATTGCTCACCACCTAGCCTTCCTCGATATTACTCTACATCAAGAAACTAATGAGTGAGCACAGTTATATAGAATTGTGCTCACTTTCTTTTTGATTTCTTTTCTAAAAAGAATCAACAATATGTATAAGAGGTGAGTTTATTATTTTGGTTATGCTAAAAAAAATTTTCTCTTCTTTTCAAAGAACGTAAAGCAAAACCAAAATATAACTTCTGTTAGGAAAAGAAAACTATTTCTTTTATATTTATAGGCAACTACTTAGGGTTTTAATTAATCAAATTAACATTAAGCCCCAAATTTATTAAAATTAAACTTTTACCCCATATAACATAATTAATTTAAAATTAATTCATATTATACTTTAAAATTAAACATGTGACCTATAATTAATTCATAATTAATTTATACCTTGTCACAACTGAGAATCAAATTCAAAACCTCTTATAAAATTAATTAAATAATTATTAATTCATAATTAATAATTAGCTAATTAATTATTAAATAATTTGAATAATCAATATTATTCAAATATTCAGTGAACACAATTTTTGCTACTTGCGTAACAATTATAATTGGACGGTCCAATTACAATATTCTATATACAAGTTTCTTATAGTGAAATGAGCTATCAAGGGGACCCGATGGACCTACAATTTTGAGTTCCAATAATATCGAAATTATTAATTAAACTCTTTAATTAATAATTTACTATTATTAATCTTAGAGTTACTCCACTAAAAACCTAAGATTGCACTCTCAAAATTGTAAATGTTTTTATACAATCTGAAATTTTCAGTGTCCATTGATTTAATCACTACATATGATTTGACCCTCCACAAATAGTTCATAATTAGAGCTAGGTCAAAATGTCCGTTTTACCCCTCTAATTATTTCTTAATCCTTAAGTACCATTGATTCTCTAATGAACAATATATCTATGACAACTTATGAATTTATCTTTCCATTTTCATATGAATGGAAAGTTGAGTGCTCATATTATTCAAGACCTAAATCAACACTTAAGGGAACTACTTCTCTACTTCTCGCAAGAAGGAGTGGATTTCACTATCGTGTAGAATGTTCCCAGCTACTTACTAAATCATATTCCCAAAGTACGAAGTTATTGACCAGACATCTACACCGATCTCACCCATGTAAATTAAAGAATATAACTCAATAAGCAGGAGTCCATAATATACTCAGGATTAAGATCAATTCATATATGATCATCTGGTTGATAAATATAAATCTCTGAGTTTAACGGATATTGATAAGAGACTTATATTTATCGTGGTCCAGTCCTATGTAATCTATATTATATAAGGTGCCTCCATTTTCATGTCACTACATGAATAGTCTCGGATAAGACTATCGTACTGAATACAAAATGGACCGCAACTGTAGATTTACCACAAATAAAGTACCCAGCTTTATTTGTTTTCTACGGACTCTTTAGATTACTTATTTCAAATTAAATCCGCCTGTATATAATACTTATATACTTAGTTTGAAATTACATCAGTAATCAAGGATGTTTCTCATGATATATACAATTTTTACAAAATATATAAATTGAATAAAATGAATACTTTATTATTTATAAAACCGTTTACATTATTACAAGCTCTTAGGGCATAAAACCCAATACATTCCGCACTGAAAACAACATCAAACTGTCCTTGTTTTCTAAACCTTACTTCTTTTTGAAAACAATCTATTGTGTCGTGATGTGTAACAAGCCAATTCATTCCTAAGATAACATCAAAGTCATATATATCTAATGGAATCAAATTAATATGAAATTCATGTTTACCCACCATAATTTTACTATCTCTATACACACTCTCTGCTAGCAGAGATCTCCCTATAGAAGTAACTACCACTATACTACAATTTAAAAGTTTTAACTCCTTTTCTGCATTCATCATAAAATGATTTGGGAACAAAAGAATGGGTAGATCTAGGATCTATTAGAACACGAGTATCACAACCAAAAATGGTTAAAATACCTGTGACAACATTTGGGATGACTTCTACATCTTGTTGGGTCATGGTGAAAACTCTAGCTTAAGTATGGGGTCTACCTGACTGGCCTCTAGACTAGTTATCCCGGCTACAACTTTAGTGGTTTAACTTGAAGCTGTATAACCCTTCACATATGGTTCTCCCCTTATCCAAGGAATTGATTTCTGCGCCATATTACTATCCAAAACTAATTCAGAAAAATTTCTTCTAAAATGTCTAACTTGCCCACAATGTTAGCAACCTGATATACCCTAATTGTATTCCCCATCATAATGTCTATCACATCTCTGACACTAAAGCCGTTTCCCCTTTCTCATGTTCGTACCTTGCTAACCCGTTGGTGATTTAATGGAACCTTGATCAGAACTGAACCTATAATTCTGTTGATAACTACTAGCCTAGTAAAACCACTACCTATCTTAGGTAATTTACTGCTGGAGCCTCAAACTAACCAACTTTGACTAATTTTCTCTATAATTATACCTTTGTAATTCAAACTTATGACACTCCTTAATAATTTTCTCTACTTGCAATGTAGACTCCACTAATTTTCCATAATTGGTATGTTTAGCAGAAGAGACATAGATCTTAATTTCATGTCGAAAACCCTCTTCAAACTTCATGTATTTATTTTCTTCATCATCCACTACATTCGAAGCAGCCTTGGAAAGTTCCATAAATTTCTTCTCATAAGCTTCAACTGATAACCAACCCTGCATCAGCTTGAAAAATTCATTCATCCTCACATTCTGGTAGAACCTTGTATAATAATAAATGTTAAATTGCCTTTTAAATACATCCCAAGATATCACCCTAATATTCTACTATGGAGTTGATTCCCACAAATCAAAAGCTCTATCTTTCAATAAAAATGTGGTAAAGGCAAGTTTCTATTCGTCTGAGCATCTTATAACCCCAAACACACGCTCTAGATTATTCAACCACGATATGGCACTATCACGATTACTAGAACCATCAAAAGATGTAACCTCAATATTACGTGCACACTCTATAGTGATTTTGGGGCATGCGGTTGATGGATTAAAGTGGTAAGAAGTTTTAGTACTTGAGGTTGAGGTATAGAGGGGTTAGGATAAGATTCTGCCTCCATCTAATTCACTGACTCATTACCCCGTTCAGGAGCTATATTTCTATTTAGGTTTGCCATTGATCTCTACTTACCTAGGTGACCAACATGACGCATGATATTGTAACAAAATATAATTAGTGATCAATGCATGAAACTATATGAAAGCAACTTTGCAATAGTTTAAAATCATAAACCAAATGCCCTAATACTATGTTGATAAGACCCTCCCAGATTTCTAACTTGAATCCGAAAAAGCCCCGTGATAAGTTGACAAACTATATATGGTCTACACTTTCTGATAGAAATCATTTGAAAATCTAACAATATATAGGGTGGTTTAATAAAAATTTTGGCAATATAACTGCTATTTATCCAATAATTCCACCCTGTAATAAACGAAATGTATACTTCTAAAATATTTCAAATCTCAACTACTTAGAACTTCCGATCCTTCTTTCAACTCATTTTAACACAAGTAGTGTCATATAAAATATATAAAATAAACTAACTTTTATATGAAAACATAACCATAAAGTATGTTTGTATCATTTGCAGACTTAAAAGCAAAAACATGAGCGAAACTAATGAGAAATCAAATATACTACAATATTAAAGTATAAGTAAACACACACATGCCTAGATACCATGAAATATACAAAATGCATATATAATGAAAAAATATGATTTCCTTGCATCATTTGATTAAGTGACCCACCTCTCCTGTTTGGAGATTTCTTTCGAGACCTAATGGTTACTTGAAAATGGATTTTAAAATATAAAATGGTGCACGCTAACACCTGGTGAGTGGATATAACTTTCGAAAACTAAATAAATAATTTTTGATAATAACATAACATTAAGAAAAATAAAATCTCAATGATTCATATTCAATCTATCTGAAAATGACACTAAAATCACCTCTTATATCACAATAAAATATAAATATTTGTATACATAATTTCTATTTGTCATACGAATTTAATCTACACCAATTTGGTATCTCTGTCATACGTGGTGGAGATACTTAACACACACGCAGATTGAGAGACAACATATGTCATACACGTGTTGAGCGACTCAGTGACTCTTAAACATCTACCACATATGTGTTGAGAGACTCTCTAGGACTTACACACGTGAAATATGTTTGACCGTTAGAGGGGAGGGTACAACCTTAACGTTCTAATTTTTTTTTTTTTTTTTTTTTAAATTTCCTTTCAAATCTTAAACCATTTCTATGTACAAATATACATAATATTGAATGAAACTTTTCAAAAACATAAACAAACATTCTTTCTCATAACATAACATAATATTACTAAAAAATATTGCGTTTCTTATAATAAATTCATACTAAAGTCATAACATTTCGATTAGAAAATCTAATACATATACGTATACATGAATACATAATAAATTCTCATTTCAATCATAAAATATAATTTATAATCTATAAAATCAATTAACTAAACAAGTAATTTATTTTCGATAAATAGTAAAAACTGAAATATGAATAAACATAATTCAATCAAATTAATAAAAATAAAACTATCCACTCACAAATTAGATTTCAAATTCTATTTGGAACCATCAGCACCTATATTATCCTTTAATCATTTTCCGCCTAAAAATAACACAAAAACCTATTTAAAATTCATAAAAATCAAATAAGAAAATTGAATATGAAATTAAAATAATTGCATACCAAAAATCTACTCCCAATTATTTCTCTTTTATTTTCTTCTTTTTTCTACTCACGGGTCTTCTTCTTTTTCTTCCTCTTTTATTTTTTTTTTCTTTTGTTTTGCTGTGTTGCTCAGTTGTGTGTGTATGGTGTGTGCTTCCAATTGAACATCAATATATGTAATAATCATCAATATAGCTGACACACACATACACACATATACACACTCTTTTCAATCTCTCTTTTGCTTACCTACTTGTATATTTGACACTTGTCCCATTTCTTTATTACTTTGACTTTTCTTTTTTTTTTACAAATATTGTTGCTATCTTCATTTGTTCTTATCTCTAACTCTCTTAATTATATATATATATATATATATGTGTGTGTGTGTGTGTGAGTGACTGGTCCCACTCTTCCAATCTCTCATATGTTAACCATTTCAACAACTACAAGTTTTCTTTTCTTTTCTATGCCCACTAAATTTGCAACCTTTTGTATATATATCTTTTACATTTGAAAGTAAATGAGTGCATTTAGTAGAAAAATGGGTTACACTAGTTTCTCATTTGAGCTCATTTAAATTTTGGACTCCATAAATAATTGATTGAGCTAATTTTTATCACTTCAATTGGGCTCTTTAATTTGAAATCTCTAGTTGTGCTCCTTTGACTTATTCATATGAGTCTCTTTTATGCTTTATTTAAAAAAAAAAAAAAAAACTCTACTT
Organism: Dimocarpus longan; assembly: GCA_022984855.1. Classification (NCBI taxonomy): domain Eukaryota; kingdom Viridiplantae; phylum Streptophyta; class Magnoliopsida; order Sapindales; family Sapindaceae; genus Dimocarpus; species Dimocarpus longan. The sequence goes on along the minus strand of CM041015.1, from coordinate 19,534,434 downwards.
GATCTATTTGGATTCGGCCGTTACAATTATTGTGATATATTTTGTTTCTATGTATATAATATATTATTCTAGCTGACTTGCATAGATTATTCACTTGACTATTTTGTAACATACACCGAAATATTTAAAGTTTATTCATATTTATCAAATACAAATTATTCAATTTTTATTTGAAAACTAAAAATTAATACTGTTACCATACTAGTTCTTATCATGTATGTCACAATATTATTACTCGTTATTGTGATGTATTTAGTTTTCATGTACATAATATATTATTCTAGTTCTTATCATATATGTCACAATATTATTTCTCATTCTCATGATATATTTAGTTTCCATTTATATAATATATTATTCCAGTTGACTTGTATAGGTTATTCACTTGCCTAGTTGATAACATAAATTGAAAGATACAAAATTTATTCATATTTATCAAATACAAATTACTAAAGTTTTATTTGAAAACTAAAAATTAATACTGTTATCATATTGATTTCAAAAAATCTTGTTACAATATTAGTTTTTATCATATATGTCACAATATTATTGCTCATTATTGTGATATATTTAGTTTCCATGCATGTAATATATCATTCCAGTTCTTATCATGTATATCACAAGATTATTGTTCATTATTGTGATATACTTAGTTTCCATATATATAATATATTATTCCAGTTGACTTGTACAAGTTATTCACTTGTCTACTTTGTAACATACACTAAAATACGTAAAGTTTATTTATATTTATCAAATACAAAGTAAACTTTTATTTGGAAACTAAAAATTAATACTATTACAATATTAGTTTTTATCATATGTCACAATATTATTGTTCATTATTGTGATATATTTATTTTCCACGCATATAATATATCATTCCAAGTGGTATACAAAATCATTTTTAAAACTTAAATATAATTTTGTTGTATTATAGTTTTGAGATTCGTTTATATATATATATATATATATATATATATATATATATATATGTAGGGGTCGCATTGTGTGCACCAAGTGTATGCATATACTTAATAAAGAAAATGCGTGATCGCATTTCAAAATATGTTATTGTAATTTATTATATGTGAGTATAACTAAATATATGTGATTATCATTAGTAAATGTGATCACATTGATCACAATAAGTAAATGTGATCACATTTACTAATTGTAATCACACATATTTAGCTATAATCATATATAATAAATTACAATTATACATTCTAAAATATAATCATGCATTTTTTTTTTGTCAAGTGTGTGTATACACTAGGTGTACCTTAGAATGCACCACATATGTAAGTCTCTATTCTCGATTTTAAACTTTCTAGTGTGAGAAGCTAGGTTTTGAGATGGAAGTGATAAATCTCATCAATATTATCATTATGAGTGATATTAGAATGCTAGTAAAACTTTTAGAAGGTATCAGACCCTAATAGTAAGAAAAAGTCAAAGAAGGGTAAAATAGTCTTTTGCGAATATGAGTCATATATATATATTCATAAGTGGCAAAATAGCCTTTGTCCAATTAAGAGTTAGTAGTGTGCATATAAGTGAATGTTAGTTATAAATTACTTAGTCAAATTGAATTAAATTGTGAAATAAACTCAAGAGGGGCATTATAGTCAATTCCACTATATAAATGCCTATATATATGTGTGTGATAGTGTTAGTAAACTAACACTTTACCAAAAATCGAAACAAAATAGAGAGGAAGAGAAGCAATTGAGGGATGACAAAGAGAGAAGGAGAGGAGAGAAGACCAAAGTGATTTCAAACCATTTTTAAAGCTTCAAAATCAAGATTTAGGGTGATCTAAGCAAGAACATCAAAACCTAAGCAAGGGTAAGGTGAGCTATCATCATTCTCTCTAAATTGGTTGTTATTTGGGAATATATGATGTGATGACGGATTGGTTTGTTTTCTTATTATGTTGTTGATGAGATTTTGATATAAATCAAGATTATAGTCATGAATACCTAAGAAGGGAAGTTGTTTTGGTGAAAACCATGCAAGAAATAGGAACTAGAGTGTATGGGGATGAAACCCTAAGTAGGTAATTAAGCATGAAATAAATGATTTAATAGTAGTTAAAATGTTTGATAAAATGCTTAAGAGAGTATATAAGTAGAAATCTTGAAAAATGAATGAAACAAAGTGATATGTGTGGATGTGTAGGTCACAGCCAAGGAAGGGTCTGTGTGACTTCATTGAGTTTTGATCTAAATGACCATGAATTTATCCATGTTGAATGTTAGAAAATCACATGAGAATGTTAAAATTTCAAAATGAAAAGAGATAGTTACAAAAGTGTAGTTAGGCTAGATGAAGGGTAATTGTAGTCATTATGCAATGCCACTTCATCTTTACATTTAGTGTGACAAATGATCATAATCAAGTATATATAACTCTAAGAATCATAGTAGAAAGCAAATCGAGTTTAGAATGTAAAAATGGTAGATTTTGACATGAAAAAGTGTCGAAAAATAGAGGTATTTCATAGATTTCACCTCTCTATAGTTAGAATTTCTTGAAATCGTTTTATAGGTGACCTTAGGAAGATAATTCAAGAAAAAATGGAAGCGAAAAAGCCCATGAAATGGGCTGTAACAATATTCGGTCAAAGGGAGTCTGAAAATTTTGACTTTTTGTTTCGGGCCTTTGAAAATTATACGAACTGCGTAAGGATGTCCCTAAGGGTGTATGATTAAAACTTTTGAAAAGAAACCGAAATTTTAGAGCTCCGGTGAAGTTAGAATCAAGTCAGAGAGGTTGTAGTCAACAAAGTGTTTTAGAGAGTTAATTGTGTTAAGAGTAATGTGTATAGCTTTGTGTAGCTCATCGTAGCACACTCTAAATGAGAATGTATTATGCAGGTGAAGAACAAGCAAACGGAGCATGAGAACACTGTTGAAGATCCTTAAACTGCTTTGGGATCGAAGTAAGTGTTACTCACACTTGCACTTTCCATTTCAAATTAATGTTGTAAATTGTAAGTTGATTGTTCTTAAAAAGGGTTTTATAAATAAAGACCTTGATATAAATGTTTTTGTTGAATAAGGGATCATTAGATCCATTTCAAAGTAAATCGAGAAACAAAACTGTTTTCATGAGAATTGAATTGAAAATGAGTTAAAAAAGTTTGAAAGAGAAGTGGTTTTGTGCCTATGACACTTAGAAGAAAACGATTTTCAAAGGTCATGTGTATACCCTCAGTTCCATATTATCTAGCGCTACGTTGCAATGCAGAAAATTCCACATGTAGTCGCCAAGATTTATAGTTTATGTGCACTACGGTTGCAATGCAGAAAATTCCGTATATAGATACAAGAGTTACAGTATTAAGCACTACAATATGCGATGCAATAAATTCTGCATGTAGTTGCTCAGAGTATAGATTATTTCACACTACGTTTTACGATGCAGTAAATTTCGCACGTAGTTGTTGAAATATCTCAATAGCGTCACGGTTGGTGTCAATTGAAAATCGCCACGTGACTTACCACATTGAGCAGTATAGGTCGTCGTTGTGTGGTTAGAGTTTTTAGGGGTACACATGGTGCTTTTAGTAATAAAGTTTCATATTAAACCTTAAAAGTATTTAAATAAGTTATAAATATTTATGCAACAATTATCATATTTTCTATATTGATTTATCTAACAAACCTTCTTTGTTGTAGTGCACAAATTGGTTTCAAGTACTTCTGCAGAAAATCAAGCTAACCTCTCTGCGAGGTGGGGCGCTAACCTCTGGGCCTCGGCTCAGCCAACTTACTAGATACTATCCTCGGGCCATTGCTTCGCCTCCCACACCCTTTGAAACCATGACCTAGCTCCTGCAGTACAAATGGATTCTTAGAGGAAGGTGTGTACCAATTGAGCTACTAGCTCAATTGTGTGTACCAATTGAGCTAGTAGCTCAATTGGTACACATCTTTCCCTAAGAATCCATTTATACTATAGAGACTAGGTCATGAGTTCGAGGGGTGTGGGAGGCGAAGCAAAACCCTGTGGCTCAGGGACAGTACTTAGTGAGTGGGTTGAGCTGAGGCCCAAAGGTTAGCGCCCTGTCCCATAGAGAGGGGTTCCACAATATATATATATTTCCCACAATGAGAGCCTTGCTTTTAAATTTAATAAATAAGTGCAATCTCAAAAATAAGTATATTTTAAACTTATTTTGTAGTTATATATATATAATATGATTGGGACCAGCCCTAGGTATAATAGGGACCAGCAGTGATCTTAGTTGTAATGCGGTTTAGAGATCAGCTCTCGGGATCAAAAGGAACCAACCCACAAAGAATAGAGGAGAAAATACCTAAACTAATGTGGGACTTTTGGGTTTAAAACTCTCTACTTTAGAGAGGGTGATTGATTGTCTAACTGCCAAACTATAGCTCAAGCTATATATGATATTGATAATCGTACATATATATTGCGCAAATACCTAGATCACTTCTCCTCAATCCTTAATATAACCCTCTACTTAATTAAATCCATGACTGATTGATAACGAAATACGTGTAATTTCAAGTACAACAAGAAAAACCATGATGTGGTGCAAATGAGCCACCAAGATTACAAGTCATGCAATACATCATCCCCAATTGCAATTTACACCTCTGGCTTTGATAGGATTGTCTTAAAGGGCCTAACCACCACTACTTCATTTGTGGTTTCCCTAACATTACAAATATGGTCAAAAGGTGAACATCAAAGTTAGAAGATTGTCCTCCTCATTCAATGACCAACCATTGCTTCATAGAAGAGTGGTTTTGATCGCTTTCCTTCTAAAAGTTTAATGTGTCTACACTGTTGGGAAAATTGCCTCCGAAAACCTCCTCTAAAAATCTATTTTTCATAAGAGTATCAGAAATAATAGTAAAATAAAATAAAAAATAATAACAATAATCAAAATACAAGAATTTACATAAATCACTCCAAAATAGGAGAAAGAATCAAGACCTTTAGAAAGAAATTCATTATAAGAAAAATTATTACAATCACATAAACTACTTTGTCACATCCCATGATCTCAAGACACCTAAAATTTTTAAAGCATACATTAATTCACACTTTCCTACACTTGAAAATAAGAAGAATAAGAAAAAAATTTTAACTAGAGTCAAATACAATGCTTAAAGAGCTATTTGACTGGGGTGATTTAAAACAAAAAACCTTGGATTCTTTTTATCTTTTCCGATGTGGGATTGACATCCTCTTTATTTTGCCAATCAAAAAGTAAAAGAGGGGCTAATCTCTTTGATGATCAAAATTGAGAAGAAACTCTAACTCAGGAAGGGTAGTAAACAGGAACATATCTTCTATTGTCATACCAAGAGCTTTTTTGCTAGCCAATCAGCAGCCTCTGAGTATACCGTGACACAAAATAATTTAACATTCCATTCCTTCTTCATACTAGTCCAAATATCCAAGAGAATAGACCTATAACAGGTAGAATTAGGTTCAGAATAAATAATAAAATTAATGGCTTACTTACTATCAAAATCATCGAACATCGTAAATCCCAAGTAAGACGAAAACCTCTCTCAATCATCCTTAACTTAGCTTCTATAATGGTGCACACACCCAGAGAACGCATTAAATCTTCGTTGAAAATACCTTGATTATCATGAATTATACACCTAATTACAGCTCTTCCAATAGTTTTTTTGAAGGCTTTATTTGTATTTAATTTAAACAATTTAGAAGGAGACATACTCCAACCAGAGTTATATGGGTAGAGAACTTACTATAACAATTTCTTTAAGTAGCACAGATAAGAGAAGTATGTTTGTCAACAAAATAAGCTTTGTTCAAAGGCCTTGTAAAATCTATATCATGCATTGCTTGGTTTCTCCTAAACCAGAGGAAATAACATGTGACCGTAAAAGTAGGGGACGAAGAACCTTTCATAGTCAAGTTTTTCAATACCCAGTCATTTCTTTCTACTCTAAAAAACCATTTCCTCCAATTATAGGGAATCATCTTTATCCAGATCTCTAAGGCAAAAATACAATTCCTCAAAACATATATATCATCCTCCAAAGTATTACCATAAAAAGCATAAGAGCTAGAAACAATAAGACCTATCCAAGCTTTCTTAGCATTAGTCAACAATCAACCATACTGAAACTACCAAAGAAAGAGTCACATCCTTTAGGAAACTTTCACTTTTCACATAACACTCCAAACCTTATTCTCTTGACCACAATTACTACTAATAAGGGAATTATAGGTGGATTTCAAAGAAAGCGCCCATCACTAGAAGCTCCCCAGAAAGGACGATCCACACCTATAACTTGACACAAAAGAGAGGACTAGCAAAAAGAAAGTATTTCCCATAATTCTTTAAGAGAGACCAATTCCATCCCTCATCAGCATTGACCAAATCATTCACCTTAACACTTAATAAATCAGGAGGCATAATAGTAGTACATCAAGAAATTGAAGGTCTTATATCTGTAACCCACCTATCAGACGAAAACTGAACAATTTCTCCATTCCTAACTTGCCAAGCAAATTGCTCTATAACAAGAGGATGCATAGAACATAAAACATTCTAGAGAGCAAAATCAGAGGCACCAGCTTTAATTTCCAAGAATCAGTATTATTAGTATTCAACTTGTACTTTGATCTGACCACATCACACCAAAGACCATTACCTATGAGAATCCCTCACACCAATTTCATAAGATAAGTCAAATTAAGCTCATAGAGTTGTCTAAAACCTAAGCCCCTGAACTATTTTGAATAAGAAATATTCTTCCAAGCGACGACATGAAGTTTCCTACTAGAAATAATGTTTCCCCACAAAAACTACCTAGTAATCCTTTCCAACTCAAGGATAGTGCATTGAGGAATTAAGGCTGATTACATGATATATTGAGTCAAGCTAAGAAGAACCGAATTAGCCAGAGTAGCTCTTCCTACCATCGAGAGAACTCTGTCCTTCCACCCTAAAAGTTTGTGTTGTGCTTTTTATAACACAAAACTATAAGTATGTCTTGTAAGCTTGCTTGAACACATAAGGATACCTAGATACTTGCCAATATTTTTAGTGTATTGAAAACCACTACTAGCAGCAAACTCTGAAGCCAAATGATCCTAGACTCCCTTGTAAAAATATATTATCGTTTTATTGTCATTGATCTTTTCCTCAGAAGCTTCATAAAAAGAATTCAAATATTTCTTGATAATATCTACTTACTCTTGACTCACCTTAGCAAATATGAGCATATCATCAGCAAATGTAAGATGAAATATCTGTGGTCTATCCCTACCAATCACAAAAAAATTCCGCATACCATCATTAACAATATCAAGAGTACTGTGAGTCAGCCTTTCCATGCAGAGTTATATCGGTAGTTCCCAATACCTGAAGTAAGGTAAAAATGACTTTCAATCATATGGGGATTTACAGGTCTTGACGTATCTGCCTCGTCATGTCTTTTGTCTAGTATTGAGTCGGTGACAATCGAATGAACAATACACCTACTAACCTCAGCTCCAAAATCTTTCGCAATCTTATCCACATCAATCTCTTTAATATCAATATTTTTTATCATCATCAAACCAACAACACCAAGATCGGACATGATGCGTATTTTTTTAACTTGACCATTTGTCGCACTTTGTAGTAAATAATATATACGGATATCTCACATTCTTCTATTAATACCAGCTTCTTTGTACACAACATCCACTAATGATGAAAAACTATTATTTTTGTAGACCCCACACATGATCGATTCCCCTCCAACGTAATTACATCCATTCCACTCTCCATCAAAATTGATTACAATCATCTCTTGAGTCATTCTTATAACGTTCAAATCAAATAATATTATTAATAAATTAAACTCATTTCAATCGGGCAACATTATAAAATACAATCTTATCTAATCAAATTTAACACTATAAATCAATACTCAGCATCAACAACTCAAGAAATATCATAATTATACTAACAATGCGTTCAACTAGATTTTTAATTGGACCTTGACTATTAAAGCCAGTTTTTTGCTCCACTAAAACCTATTAAATGTGCACTCACAATACTCTCCACTCAAATATAATCAAATAAAATATAAAATAATCATATCTAAACACATATAACGCTAAAATTTAATTTATAACATTCCACACACAAATATAGCAGTCACTGAAAAAATTGTTAATTTCGAATTTTTAGGGTATCGGTTTTTCACAGATCCTTTATCGATTTTTCAGTCACAGGTCCTTTATCGGTTTTTCAGTGACTGAAAAACAAATTACTGAAAAACCATAATCGATTTTTCAGTCTCTGAAAAATCGGTTCGGTTTTTCAGTCTCTGGAAATCGATAAGCCTCTTCACTCTGTTTTTCAATGCTTGAAAAATCGATTATCAGTCATGAAAAATCGATTTCATCGCAGATTTTGCAGTTTCAATCGCAGATAATGATTACCAAAACCATCACAACCAATATATTCTTATAGTCTTTTAGCACGCAAATATGAATAAAATAACCCAAAAACTAACCGAAAAAATATATACATTACCTTTGACATGCAAATGCTTCAAGAATCTTCTAATTGTTCAATGGATGAAACTTGAATGTTAAAAAACCTTCAATGACAATTGTGAGGAAGAAAAAGAAGAAGAAATATGGACAATCAATGGTGAATCAAATCTCAGAAACCATTAATGGAGAAGAGAAAATATGGAAGATATTTTTAGGAAGAAGAAGGTTAGTTTCGTAATTTCAATGTTGGGTATTTGGATAATAGAAACTTAAGAGTATTTTCATAATCTTGGGTATACAATGTAAATAATTAGTTTGAGAGGTCAAAAACAAATTTTATTAAAAATCTGCGTAAAAACAAAAATTTTATTTTCATTTGGGCAAAAACTATAAATTTTCCAATATAATTTTAAAAATTTTTAAAAAATGGAGATCTAATCTGGAGATTAAATCTCCATTACCAAAAAAAAAAAAAAATTACACCCATCTTCAATTATCAACTCCAGAATCAAAATCATCCATCATTCCAAAATCAAAATCATCAATCATCTTGAAATTAAAAAAAAAAAAAAAAAAAAAAAAGCCATCTTCAATCATCAACTCTGAAATCAAAATCATCAAACATCTTCAAACTGAAAAATCATCATCAATCCATATCTTAATCATCTTCAAACTAAATATATATATATATATATATCAATCATCCTCAACTCTACAATCTAAATCATCAATCATCCCATAGTCAAAACTGAAGGAAAAAAAATCGTCAATAATCCCAAAATCAAAATAAGATTTTATTAATTACATTTCAAGAAAAAAAAAATTAAAGAAGGTCAATAAGCTTGAGAGAGGGGTGGTGCTAGCTGGCGATATAGCCGTGTGGAGCGGAGAACGAGCTTAAGATTAGGTGATTGGTTAGGATGGTAGCATGGGGTGGAAATGAGCTTGAGATTGGGAAGCAACAAAGGGGCCGTCATCACAGCTAGAAGCTTAGTGGCGCTGGTGTGTGATCCTCTAACTCTTCTAGAGAAAGTTAAGGCTTAACGATCCCCTCCAGGAGTGCTACTCCGTCGCACTAGAACGAGGAATTGGTCTCCATCGCATAGAGACCATTTTTGGTTTCCATTGCAATGGAGACTAAGTCTTCATAGCCTACTCTACATCATCGACTTCGGCGATGGAGATCCACACCTCCATCCCCAAAGTTAGCAATGGAAACATATACCTCTAAAGCTAACGCACCTAATTTCACCTCCAATTCCATCTGAATTTCTGGATTTATTAGGTTAGGTTTTGTTTAAGTTTCATGGGTTTAGAGAGTGGGTGTTAAAGAGGGAGTGAAAATCTAATTTTTCAATTTTCTTTGTTGATTTATTTATTTATTATATATATATATCTTAGTGAAAATCTGATCAAAAAATCTTTTTATTTTTATTTAATTTTTTATTATTCCTTTATTTAATTTTATTTTTTTTAAAATTATTTTCCATCGTTCATTTTAAGATGAACAATAGAGATTTAATGAATTAAAATTTTTATTTAATTATTTAATTTTTAAATTTTTTTCTCAAATTAATCTACACCATCCATCCAATGATAGATAGTAGAGATCTTATTTAATTTTTTAAAATTTATTTTAAAATTTTTAATTTTTTTAAAGATAAATAAAAATAAGTTAAAAGACTAAAAAGTTATTCATTGCAAAAATTTGGATGTGAAAAACATTTATTATTTAAAACAAATCATTTTTTTTTTCAATTTCTATTCTATTTCTATATAATATCTGAGGAAGAATAATTCATATTTCGAAGGCATTTGTGATACCTTTTTATCCCTCCTCAAATCAATATCTCTGTAGATGGAGTATGTCATATATATAATAATAATAAAAATTGAACTGGTTGTGAAGTTGATTTAAAAAAAAAAAAAAAAAAAAGCAAGTCTTTCCCTTTTTATTTCTGTAAAAAATGTTTGTTATGCTTAATGTCTTTAGTCTTTGATCTATAACTATCTTATTTCTACCCTTTATTCAAGTGGTTTTTTATTCGCCAAATTACCCAAGGCCTATGCTTTTTTGAATCCAATTGTAGGCGTTATGCCAATAATACCAATTCTATTTTTTCTCTTAGTCTTTGTTTGACAAGCTGCTTTAAGTTTTTGATAAAATTTTTAATACTTCAATCCGTTAACTTTAACAGAGATGGTCTACCGGTGGGGGGTTCATTGAATTATGGTAACTAAAAATTTAAAAATTGCAATGTCCAAGCTTCAACTTGCAGATGACAAAACCCTAATTATTCTCCAACCAGTCCACTATATGACTTGGTTATTTTTAAAAAAAAGAAAATATTAGATCATGAATGCATGCGTGTGGCCGGGACTGACATTGAGGTTTTGCAGAACTAAAAGATCTTCCTCAATAATAACAAAAACATCAAGAATTGTAGACGATTTAAATTCTATAATCATAAGTTTATGCAATCATAAAATACATTACTTCCCCTTCCACCTCTCTTCTCAGTGAATTGATAGAAACTGAACTTTTAACATGAAAGTGTTTTAGGTACCTAACACACAGGAATGTAAGCTTGAAAAGAACTTTGTACAGATATTGTAGTATTACAGCTGTGGCCTCTCATGATTGCAGTAATCTGTCCATCGCAACAAAACTACCAAATGGTACGTAACAATCCATGTCTGGCCGTAGTATTAGTATTGTCAGGTGCATCTAGTGCAGCCAATCTTTCAACAAGAGGAGGGTGAGAATAGTGATATGCTGAATACCAAGGATCTGGATTCATAGCTGACAAATTTTCTTCCTGCAAACCAACATAACCCCATCAGTAAACCAGCCATTTCCTGTCACTACATTTCAAACTTAGACTCACATAGGCCCTTCAGAGATTTTGTTTGGAATGGCTACAACCATATAAATAATATATTATTCCGGTGAGGCATGGACTGATTAAAAAATTGTTTATATTCCTCCATGGCATCCTACTTACATCCACAAATCGTCAAGGAAAAGAAATCAATGAGAGAACATAATCAGGTCTAAATTGTTAAGACCAACACAAAGCAGAAAAATCTCAAAGGGACTGACATTACAAAAAATATATTACAAGAAATCAACACAGTAAAAGAAGAATAAGAGGATAAGCAACAAAGTAGTTGAAGACATAACTATAAGATATTAGGTGTTAGATCTCCTAAAGTTCTGACATATAGGAATGTAAAGGCTCCTTTACCAATGTTTCTGAGAAATGGGACAAAGAAAGGGCAGATCAATTTATTACAATCCATGGAGGGGTAACACTAACAAAATACCTGAAGTCTCACAAGAGCAGCACGCAGAGCAGAGGCATAACCAAGCTTCTTGCCAAAGGCATCAGCCTATATAGTATAGATACATCAATTTAAAACAAGATTCAAAACAACATCAAGCAGAGAGAGGAAAAGAGACTAAAAGCAAACCTGAAATTCAAAAGATCGGCTCATGAGATTAGAGCCAAAGTCTACAAGGCGTTGAATTGGTATTACAGTATACTGCAAACAACAAGGTCGGAGAAAACTTGTTATACAGCTCTTATGGTATCAACTACCTTTCTACACTGCAGAAGTTTTGAAGTAAATTTCAACAGATCAACAAAAAGAGGACTTAAAACATATTTGAATAAGTACCGATACATGGTGGGGATGCTTTATTATTACTAGACTAACAATAATTCTGCAAAATAAATCTTAAGGCAAGTAAAGAATTCTTCCTTCTCCAATTTCCACTTCATTATCTCCCTCTCTGGTTAACATTATTCACTAAATAATGCAACAGGACTAAAATTATCATGTTACACCAGCACTTCTTGCACTAATATAAGGATGGAAAAATAGCCAATAATACATTGCCTCAATTTGCAGCATAAAAACAAACAGCGTAAAAATTATACTGTCTAAGAACTAAATCCTCAAAAGCCTGTGCTGACAAGTTGGATTATTTTTAGATTTCATTTAAAAATATCTCGTTCCGTGAAAATTACTAATACCTGAAAGATGATGAAACCAATGATTACAGGCTGCGTATCAAACCCAAAACTCCGAAAGAGATCAGTTGAATTCCTCACAAGGGTATATCCTCCACATAGCAAAACTATAAGAATCTGCCGGTATCAGACCATCAAAGCAATGCAAGAACATCATTCCTTTTCTAAATTAGTACAACATGCTAAGTCATAGTAAGAAGCACATATATGTTATGTTTATACACACACACACACAGAAATTATCAAAGTTCTGTCTTGAACTTATGAAATGTGGACTTTTGTCTTGTAGACTCCTAACATAAAAGATAACAGTTCCCACTTTGTTAAATGCAGAACATTTTTGAGGAGTTATGCTATTACGGACTGTATATATAAAAGTATATTACGATATTGCATACAAAACAAATGAAATAGAAGAGAAGTTACAAATATATAATGTGCCTATAGCAACAACACCAAATGCTTCACAGCTCATATGCTCCAATGTTTTAATCAGATATCAGTTGCATACATGGAATTAGATCTTCGAGATTAAGACCAAAGACATCAAAAGAGAAAGACACAACTCCCTCCTTTTCTACCATAAATCATGCAACATAGTGATGTTTGGAATATGCAACAAGTTTAGACACTAGTCACACTACTAATCGGCCCTAAGGGATCAAAGAATTTTTAACAGACAATTAGGGCTACATTTGCATCTATAACATAAAAGTCCAACACCCACACAATACCAAGACTAAAAGGGTCTAAGGAAAAAACAAATTAAAAAATAGAAACACATGGGAGCCTTCACAGAGATGAAGTATATCATACCTGAAGGGTAATGAAAGAGTACACTATATGATTAAGTTTCCAGTGCCCAAGCTCATGGGCAATGACAGCCACAATTTCCTCATAATTTTTGCACTGCAGAACATCACTCGATCACATAAAGATTCTTCCATATTACAAAGAGAAGCATGACACTGTTTACAAATAAATGATAGGAGAAGATAAATTTACATTTGGAGCTCATTATCACCTACGTAGCTGCGAATTGAGGCATGTAAGTTAACAAATGCAGGAAGTTAACCTTTTGGTCCTACTCCTCCAAGACAGAGGAAACTCTCTCTTTTGGTAGTTCATGGGTTAGACTAAAATAGATTCTCAGCGCCCAGAGATCTTATTTAATTTAAATAAAGGACCAGCATTGCGAACTACTACATACATCTTTTTCAATATCCAAATATAAGAAAATAGTTATGTCACAACCCTGCTCAAAAATACAAGAGATTCAATTAGAAGTCTACAGCTCAAATGTGCCATTGCTATTGCTAATTTAACCTGCTAACTTGAATATAACACCACATAAACTGTTCCAGCCAGCAATCAGCACTGACCTCCCCAACAAGCCTTTAGATTTACATTGATGACATCAAAACCAGTACAGCAACTATGATGCATTCATGGGAAAAAAAAGATTGAATGTAAACAAGAAGCAGCAATTACTCAGCACCTGTGTTTCATAAAATTATATTTAAGAAGGATGGCAATATAGGAAAGATGAGGCCCATCTTCAAAATGATACACATTCTTACCTGCTGAATCAAAGTGTCATAAAGTACGATTCGCTTGTTCTTAAAGAATCCATACATATAGGCCTGCAGAATGTTGATGGAAAAACAATTAAAAACATACTAAATATTAGTGCATACATAGTGAAAAATGACACAGAAAAATCTTCTTTTCAATCATTTTAAATTTGGTAAAGACTCTGAAATAAACAATGGTAGCACAACCTTTCAGTACTGCAACTACAACAGCATGAGAATTACCAGCTTTTTCTGTGACTCATAAATCTTATAAATTTTTGGGTGAAAGATCCACCCCCTTTTTTCATATTGCGAATTACAGCATTAACAGGTCTTGCAGAGACAATAATTGAAAGTAGGCAAATATTCCAATATGTAGACAGCAATAGTATACTACCCTAGAAGCATCTAAAATAGATAGTATAAAGAAGTTCAAGGACAAATTGAATTCAATGCAGGTTCTATTATTTGTGCCTTGCATCTAATCTTTATAACGGCAGTTTGTTGAAAGTTCTTATGTCAATGGCTTCAACCCAATATATATGGAAGTTTAGAAATCCGTAAGAATTTACAAATAAATTTTATTCTAGGTACCCAGTTCAATCAAATTGTAAGTTAATTAACAAAGGCAGATAATGCACTACATGTACAAGAGTTAAGTCCTCACATTGCTATGGCTTGACCTTGTGGATCCGTCAACAACATACAACTTCTTTAAGGGAAACTTTTGAGAGGAAGCAAGATTCTCAATCTTTTGCTTAAGTTCTCCTTCTGGAAGCTAGGTCACAGCATAAACAGAGTAAACAAAATCAACTTCTAAAAAAATTAAACATGTTACAAATGGATTATTTGTGAAAAGATCATAAATACTTACAGGGGTGAACTTGTTAAATAGTGGGGCTATTAAAATAGGGTAAATTGTCAACATCACAAGAGAAAGAACAAGCATAAATGCCCAAAGATAGATGGCCAGATAAGGACCTCCTTTCTGCAACAATGCAATTCACATTTACCATAATGAAGGAAAAAACACATAGAAACAAAGAAACTAGATAACGAATAAATAGATAAAGTATATGAGTTTAAAGTAAACTAGCAATTGTTCTGATTTTAAAAAATTCAATTGAGAAAAAACAGAGTTTGTAAAATGACAGCAACGTTGTGCAGTTATGCTGCATATAATTGCTAGTTCTGTCAACACTAGCAGATTATCATACCTGAACTATTATGATGATTGCAGAAACGATAGGTGCGCCAAGTATGATAGCAAGGAACATTCTTTTTATCCTATCCCTAAAATATAACCATACTGTTTGCTGTAAAACAGGCAGCAATAGTCAATAAGCAAAAAAGAAAAGAAAAAACGAAAAGCAAAAACAAAACAATGAGAAAAGTATACCAGCAAAAAATCAGCAAAAACAAAAATGTTTATTAATTTGTAAGCAAGAGAAACACAGAACTGAGAAAAAAATCAAGTGAGATGCACACTTTGTTAAAACCGTGGCGGGTCTCAATCACAAAAGTTGAATAGAGAGAGAATGGTAAACCAGTGACCTGCACAAACATTTGACAACAAATGATCAATACAGCACAGCAGAGTAGAGTGTAGGAGGTATGGATTCAATGCAAATTTTTTATGGCAGTAATTCATATAAGCTTACAAAATCATACTTACGTAAATTCACTGCAATCACAAACTAGTAAACAAACTTTACAACGTCTCAAGAAGAACATTATAACAATTAAATATAGATAGTGACATGGATGAGAAAAGCAAATAAATGATTATATATACCATGACATGTTCATTTCCAGAAAAAGGGATTATTATTATCATTATTTTTCCATAATATGTACAATTTCCAAGGAGGAGGGGATTTGATGTAGGACAAGTTAGGAATAAGGAGAATTTCATTAATGTTAAGTTTTTCTATTTTAATTAGTTTCAAATTAGGTAGTTAAAAGTCAATTAGGATTCCTAATTCTTGTAGTTTTAGGACTAGATTTATTACAAAAGGGTTTGGTTTGTTTGAGTTTAGTATGTTACTCATTATTTTCTTAAGTGATAATAAAGTTTATATTTTAGTTTTATGGTTTATTTACTGTTTATTCGTGAAACAAACTTTCATTGCATTAAAATTGATATTAGAGCATGGTTTACCCTCGGCTGATGGCTAAAATTGGTTTAAGTGGATAACGAACCACCGACGACGAACAGTGGTTCGCGATTATCGATCAACGACCCAATAGGATCGAAAAAAAGCTTCAAGGACTTAATAGTATTGACGAAACGCTTCGAAGTTTTCAATAAACCCTTACTACATTTCTTGAAGGAAGACAAGTTGCCAGCAAGAGTCAACCTTACTTGTCAGGCGGCCGGATAGCAACTGCCAGCGAGGACGTCAGAGACGACAGCGGGCGACAGGGAGACCGGAATCTGGATGACCATGACTGGCGCGACTCGGAACTGAGTAGAGAACCTGCGCGCAATCCGTATCTAAGAAAAGAACCCACGCAACCCGTTTTCCGATTCGACCCGCTTTCTCATCATCCCTATCTGCACGTTGCTGGACCGTCTCACCCATCAGACTAAAGAGGTCCACATATAACTCCATTTCCTGATCCAGACCTGCACGACGTATATACGGATCCATGCAATGCAACTACGACCCGTTTCGCAACCTTAGGCACGTAGATTAGCGTGTCCCCACCCAAATCAAAGACCAAATAGCCTGGAACAGCGACAATAATGGCTAGCAACCCCATATCGATAGTGACAGAGGACAACCCGATGACGATAGGGCCAAATTTAAAGAGACCCAACCATACCCACACCAATCTGACCTCGTTCAGGTAACCAAGGTGTTTCAGGGTGGCACGATCGGTGGGATCCAATGTTACGAATATCTTAGAGTATTTTCTTTCGGATAAGTTATCTTTATAACAACAAAACTGGAGGATGAGTTTTTTTCAAAAGGAGAGGATTTGATATAAAACAAATTAGGAATAAGAAGAATTTCTTTAATGTTCAATTTTCAAAAGTTAAAAGTCAATTAAGATTCCTAATTCTTCTAGTTTTAGGACTTTCTAATTCTCCCAGTTTTAGGACTAGATTTATATAAAAGGGCTTGGTTTATTTGAGTTTAGTATGTTATTGATTATTTTCTTGAGTGATAATAAAGTTTATGCTTTAGTTTATCGCTTTTTTATTGTTTATTTGTTTCGATTTCAAAACAAACTTCTATAGTACCAGTAACAAGGTAACTCAAAGAAATTTTAAGAAATTGTTGGAAATGACATCTTAAAAATTGGTCCCAGATCATGAAGGCAGGCTAAACTAGCTAGGCTTTCAATGTAGAGCCACAAAAACATGGGTAGGACCATTGTTTAAAAACTCGGCGAGTTTCGTCGAGTTCTCCTTGGGTTCTCGCTAATTGGCACTCTGCCGATCTGAGAACCCTAGATCAGAGTTTCTGCTCTCTTGAGGTAAACACTCGACCCAACTTGCCCGAACTAGGTCAACTTGACTAGTCCACTCATTATAAATTGACTGGAAATCATCCCAAACACTATCGAAAAATCAGTGAAAATCCAATTCTCCCAACAAATAACCAACAACCATGAAGAAACAAACAACACACAAAAGAAAAATTAGAGAAATAAGGAGTGAAACTCACAGCCTCACTCAAGCTCACAGTTCGACCGACGACTACTTGAAAGGAAGAGACAACAGCAACGGCTTGAAAGAAGACATTGACGACATGGAGGGAGAGAAAAAGGGACTTAAACTGGTAGAGAATGAGACTTGAACGGCCGGCTACGTAAAGGAGGGAGAAGGAGATTTCGGCGATGATGAAGAAGGACTGGCTTCAAAGACGGCGATGGCGAAGAAGGGAGTTCATGATCTCAAAATAGTGACAGTGTATTAGAGAGAGGAGAGATGAACCAGGAGAACAGAGAGAGAAAGAGAGATGAGAAAATAATGATTTGAGAGACCAATTATAAGTTTTAAATAGGGTAAAGATAATTTGGCCATGACCCCTAACGTTTATAAAAATGTCAGTTTATGATTTCAAACTTCAAAAATTATAATTTCCACCCCCCTCCCTTCCAGTTCTTTTCGAGTACTCACCAATTACTCGTCGAGTAGCCAATTACTTACCATTGGCTGGATTGCTGATCAAGTCATTAATAGCGAGTTTTAAAACACTAGATAGGACATTTCAAGACATTTTTTAATTAGTAACAGTTTTCTTGCATCCTTGGCACCCTTTGAGCAGTATCTATCATGTATGGCTATAACTACATTAATACGACATAACACACCTAGGTATGTTCAAAATCAAGGTTAGCTGGCTCATGAAGAAAAAGAAAGTAAAGGAAAATTAAAACGTAATCAGTAGGTTCATCATGAAAGTTAAAAAGTTTAATGTCATCTATCCCCAATAAGGCCTTAACTATACTAAAATAAGATGACCATTTAAAATTTCAATAGCAACCTCATTCAATAAGTTAAGGATTCAAATATGCTTCAAAGACAAGCATAGTCCAACCAATATGGTCCATAAATAACTATTTAGGAGTCAGGACCACTAAATTTCAAGGAACGGGAAATCCATTAAGGATGCTATTCATAACTTTCATCCTTATATTCATCCAACAAGCTTCCTACTTTTGTTACTTCGTGTCCATAGTATCATCAAATTCAAGTTAAGTTAGTTTTGAATAGTTGATGCATATAAACATCAATAGACATCCTAGGCTGAATCCACCTGCATATTCTACATTTTGATCATACAAACCATAATATAAGAAAAATGTGCACTGTAAATTCATAAATGATACCATCACACCTAAGTAGAATGTGAAAACACAAAAACCTATCTAAAACTATACTAAAAGCTTAACACCTTATGCACCAAAGGGCACACCACCTGTTAGGTTGGGTTCCCTTTTATATGGACACAACCCATGAAATTGACTTATTTGTTCAAAATAAATAATAGGCTCATTAGATTCTTTTTTTTTTTTTTTTTTTTTTTTTTTGGGTAGTATAATCTCATTTTCTCATAAAGATGAGATGAAAGTGAATAACAAAAGAGAGAGGCAGCAACTATGTGGAAAGGTTCTGCTGCCAAAAAATGAAGAACAAGAGAGAGGAAAAGAAAGAGAGGAGAAAGAGAGAAAGATTGAAGAAGAAAGGGGGTGAAAACAACATAGAAACACCTTGCACAGCTTTCTTATAACTATCATTTTTCTTTCGTGCACCGTCTGATCGAGTTGGTTTTTGGTGACAGGTTAAGCACTAGTAATTCTTTAGGTTTAATGGTCTAATCATAGATTGGAAGCCCCTATGGTGAGTTTCGATCGTCGAAATAGTGCTAATCGGAAAGACAAGGTTTGAATTGCACGGTCTTGATCAAAGAGAGCTCCAACTCCTTCGCTTATCATCTGATTAAGCTCAAATTTGGACAACAATTTTATGAGACATGGATCTTCATTTTGTATGATGTGATTTGTGATCGGAGAACTCTCTGAAGAGATACACTACCTTAATAGTAATCTTAAGTTGGTTCCTTTATCTCTCTTTTCTTATTTGATATCAAATTGTGATTGTTACCAAGAATTGAATTTTTTGATGATGTTGTGTTAAATCCCTTAACAGAGTTAGGTAATTGTTGTAGACTCACAATTTGATTCATAATGAATATTTTTTGGTGGACTATGGTTCCGTGGTTTTACCTCTTAAATTGGGAGGTTTTCCACGTTAAAAATCAAATTATGTCATTTGTACATGTGTGGATTGCTGGGTCGGTTGATTGTGTTATTGGCAGTGTTTTAAAAGGTAAGGCGAGACGCCGCCTTGGTGGCTAAGGCGCACATATAAAGCGGAGCAGCTGGAAAAAGCCGCCTCTGGAGGGTGAGGCGACCGCCTCTGACCGCCTCCAGGCGAGGCGCCCTGAGGCCGTTCAGAGGCGGTCCAGACCATCTATTACATTAAAAAAAAAAAAAAAAAAAAAAAAAAAAAAAAAAAAAAAAAACCTTGAAGCTTTGTACAGATTCCCACACCCAAAAATACACACAAAAAACATACAAATACACGAAAAAACACAAACACGCCGGATTTAGAATTGGAAGCTTAGAACAATTTACCACACAAAACACAAAAAAATAAAAAACACAAACACACCACTTTCTGAATATCATAACAAATACCAGTTTTAGAAGCAATCAAGCACTAGTTTTAAGAGAGAGAAAGAGAGAGTAGAGAGAATGTAGAACAAACTAGAAAGGTGGAGTGACAGAGTCGATGGTGCTAAGTGAATGTGAGAAGAAACTAGAAAGATGAACCGTGGTGGGAGTAACGGTGGTGGTGAGAGACAAAGTGAGAGCCTGAGAAGTGAAGAGTGAAGAGTCGGATGAATATGTTTGGAGGATGTGCTAAGTCGGCGAAAGGAGTAAAGAGTGGAGAGTCAGTAACAAGCTAAGTGACCAATGAGATTATGATAAAAAATCAAAAGGTGACAAAAATTAAAAAATAATAAAAACCAAGTTAGTGGGTTAAGATCTTTATGTTATATATATATATATATATATATATATATACATATATAAAATGATAAAAAAATTAAAAAATGAGTTAGTGGGTTGAGAGTTTAGAAAAAAAAAGAAAAAAGTAAGTGGGGTGAAGAGACTGAGGACGTGAGGTTTACAAATATATTGACAAAAAAATAAAAAATAATTTTTTGTGAAATACATAAAAAATAGAGCAAATTACAATTTAGCTACCCGGTTTAAACGTTTTCACAGACAGAGCAAATGTTTCCATGTTATTACAATTTATCCCCTTACCGTTAATGAATTCAGTTACACTTAACTGAGCGAGGGGTAAAATTGTCTTTTCATATTAATTTTTTTTTTATTTTAAATTTTATCCCAAACATCGTCAACCTATCATCAATCATAAAATGATTCCAAAGATCACTAACCAGCAACCATCATCAACCGTAAAATGATTCCAAACATCATCAACCAATGTTAATCAACTAGCCAACATCATAATCCACTTCTGAAAACCCAAAAAATGACCTCAAACATATCCATCAAACCCAATATTATCAATCTCCCACAAAACCATCAAACCCAACATCAAAACCATCAAATTGGAAAAAATATATATACACCCAGATTCTGGGTTCATCAGTGAACCCAGATTCTGGGTTCGTCAGTGAACCCAGTCTGGGTTCACGAACGAACCCAGCTGGGTTGGTCAGTGAACCCAGATTCTGGGTTCACGAACGAACCCAGAATCTGGGTTCGTCAGTAAACCCAGATCTGGGTTCATCAGCGAACCCAGATCTGGGTTCTTGACGAACCCAGAGGTTCATCAGCGAACCCAGATCTGGGTTCCTGACGAACCCAGAGGTTCATCAGCGAACCCAGATCTGGGTTCCTGACGAACCCAATTGGGTTTGTTCGTGAACCCAGACTAGGTTCACTGATGAACCCAGGTTCTGGGTTTGCTGACGAACCCAGGAACCCAGATCTGGGTTCCTGGGTTCGTCAGCGAACCCAACTGGGTTCGTCAGCAACCCAGATCTGGGTTCGTGATGAACCCAGCTGGGTTCGTCAACGAACCCAGATCGGAGTGAACCCGATCTGGGTTCACTCCGAGGACGAACCTCAGTGAACCCAGCTGGGTTCGTCAAGAACCCAGATCTGGGTTCGTGATGAACCCAGCTGGGTTCGTCAACGAACCCAGATCGGAGTGAACTCGATCTCGTGTTCACTCCGAGGAAGAAGAATAACAGAAGAAGAAGAAGGAAAGAAGAAGAAGAAGCAGAAGAAGAGGAGAAGCAGAAGAAGAGGAGAAGAAGAAGAAGAAGAATGAGAGGAAGAGAGAGAACAGCTGAATGAGTGAGTGAGGAGTTGACCAGACTATATATTTGGTCAATTGGTCAACTTCGGTCAAAGGGTAATTTCGTCTTTTCACCGTTTTAGTATCGTTTACCGTCAAATATAACGAATCTTACTAACGGTGGGAGGGTAAATTGCAATAACATGGAAACATTTGCTCCGCCTATGAAAACGTTTAAATCGGGTAGCTAAATTGTAATTTGCTCTAAAAAATAAAAAAGTAGAATGAAAATTTATAGTTTATTTATATAATTATAAAAAATAAAAATTAAGTTAATGGGATGGGTGTTATATAAATAATAATAAAAAATAATTTTTTTTTTAAAAAAAAAAATTAAGTTAATGAAATGGGGTTTTATAGTTTATATATAATGACAAAAAATAAAATTATTTCAATCACTTAAACCTCAACACAACTCCTTCTACATTTTATGTTTCAAGTTAGAGTTTTATTTTTCTGTTATTTAATTTTTTTCTTAATTGGATTGAGGCTACCGCCTCATTCGCCTCAAGGCGACCGCCTCGCCTCGCCTCGCTGAGGCTTCATCGTCTCGCCTCGCCTTTCGCCTTTTAAAACATTGGTTATTGGTTCCTATGAGGTTCACATACAACAGAAGAAAATTTATTTCGTTATTTATTCCATTGTTACGGTTTCTCCTATCACTACCTATAGCTAAAATGAATTTGCATAGTCCATAGCAAGAACAAAAACCTATTTATCTTCCAGGTTATACAAAAGATTTCAAGTAAACACCTGTGACCATAACATCACACCAGTCAAAAAGGCCAGGGTGTGCAGTATCTCATTTTCTGCATTAAGCCCAACTAGAACCAGAAAGTTTCCTGATTTCTGCAGTCACAAGAAATATTAGATTGCAATAAAATAACTTCAAGGAAGGATCATAAACACCAAAAACAAAGACTCACCTTCCAAAACCAAGGCAATATTCTAAATAACAAAATTGCTGAGTGCATCACTACAGTCACGAAAGCGTGAATAAAATGAAAGTAGCTGGAAGTTAAGAGAGATGCATCAGTGTAAACATCCATCAAAAATAAAAATAACAAAAACAAAGTATGGACACATATCTCAAATTCCAGAACAAAAAACAAAAGCTTGAGGATCTGATAAAAATGTTACTATGGTAAAGAATCAGTGGAACAGACAGACCTATAATCAAGGCTATAAGCACGAGCCTTCTCAAATTTCTCTGGGCTGATTACCCCTTCCAAAGCTTTCGGTAGTCTTGGCAGTTTGCGTGCAGCATGTTGCCGTAAATCCAGATAAGTTTCAAATAAATATATAAGTATCATAAATGCTGTAAAGGATAAAAGAATCAAAGACAAAAGTCAAATATCAAAGCAAACAAGCAGAAAAGATTCAAAATATACAGCAAAAAACCATCAGACTACAACAACCAAAAAGTGATTAAGGTATTGTCATAAAAAATAATCAAAATCCATCCCGCAAAAACCAAAGGCCTCTAAGTATAAATTGATATGCTTAGAACAATATATTCATGGGGTTGAGACAGTGCTTTGACCCAGTTCCACAAGAGAGACAATCTTTTGCAGCGTCAAAATGACTTGTTTCTGATAATCATTTTTACATAAATAAGATTGTACATTTGAAAGCAAACCACACCACTACACTAAACACATCCACATTAGACCACTATCTTCATTGTGTCGGGTAACCTGTTCTCTACTTTAATTTAACTTCCTCTTCCCTCACTCTCCACCAATCATAAGAATACTAATAAGAATACAAATGTACAAGACAGTATAACGGAAAACCACTAACTAAATTAACAAATAAATGTATCACCAAAACATCTTCACAGTCAGCAAAAAAAATAACCCAAAATGTTATAATGAAACATATAAAGATAAAAATATCGAATCATAGTCCATGTCATTTGAGTTTCGAAATTCTAAATCCACCTTCTACTATTGTTTACTCGGGTCCAAAATAAATACAGCCCTTTACAACAATCAAGAAAAAGAAGAAACAATAAGCAGATAAAACTTTATACAAAGAAACGTTAGAGTCATAAACTAAACAATCCGAAAAATAAAAACATGGTACAAAAAGCCCTAAAATTTATCATGTAAAGCAATCAACAGGATTTTCTTTTCGGAAAAAAGAGAGAAGAAGAAAGTGAAAGCAATCAAAACAGAAAAAGAAAATGATACAGAAAGAAGAGAGTACCAACGACAGTTTGCATGTAAGGGAACACCATGGCGGACTTTTTCGGTGAGGGTCGACAAGCGGTGGATAAAAAGTACACTTTTGTAATTTGGTGTTATTGAAGCGCTGACCCTTGCTTACTGACAGGGGTTGACACTCATCTGCCATCGCTTTCATCCCTCTCCCCGACCTTCAAAAATTTTTTTAAAAAAAATAAAGACGACTCAGGATTTTTCGTTTGGATTAATACCAGAAACTTTCCTTGAATTTATGAGATATGAGATAAGGCAAAATATTCAACTTTTGCATATAATGACACTAGACCCCCTTCTATTTAACAGTTAACTGTTAGGATTAACGGTTGACCATAAGAAGACCAAAATATCCTTTGGCTACAAAAATGGAAAATAGGGGGATCTTACCACCCATTGGTTGAGCTTGAATCTCCTCCAAAAGGGAAGATCGATCTTCTCTTAGAGGAGATCCAAAAGGAAATAAATCTGTGTTGTGGAATGATTTCTCACAGAGGAGATCGACGCTGTCGAAGATCGTTTGATCCCCCAACAAGGAGACCAATCTCCACTTTTAGAGGTCTGTTGGTTTCTGACAGAGAAGATGATCTTCTCTATTAAAAATCACTTGATCTCCATCATTGAAGTTCGATCGGAGATTATTGATCTCTTCTAAGGGAGATCGATCAATTTCCTTTAGAGGAGTCGATCTCCTTTGCATCGCGGAGGTTTTTTGATCTACATCGTCGGTCAATTTTTTTTTTTTTTTTTTATTTTTGTATGTGGTTATTTTATAATTAAGTAAAAATTAAGTACTTTCTTGTAATATATTTTAGGTGAAATTCATATGGATAAAATGTGTGTGGTTAATTTACAATTAATATTTTTTATTTGATAAGTAAATAACGATTTTACCCATATATTTAAGGTCAAAGGTTAAGTTTAAGTAGACCTTTAAATAGAAAGGGTTCTGTTGTAACTTGCAACTTTATGTAAACATTAAATATTTTGTCTTATCTGATAAGTAAAAGGAAGATTCTACCCTTTTGTTTTTAATAAGGAATTTTTTTTTTCTTGAAAAAAATATTGAACTTCTTAAAAACTTATTTTAATTTTTAAGACTTTTTTATTTTCTTTCTAAAAACTATTTTTCCTTTCTATATTAATTTATTTTTATAATCATCATTTTATTTAGATTTATCATTAATATTTTTAGATGAAAATTATAAAAAATATTTAAGAAAAATAAAATTTACTGTTGATTAAAAATAAAATTATTTATTTTTAAGTACAAATATATTTTGAATAATGTTTCTATCCATTTTGAATACAATATTTTTAAATTCACATACAATGAAAGATTTAAGGAATTGATACTTTTACCATATTAGTTTTTATCATATATGTTGACAATATTATTTTTTATTATTTTGATATAATTAATTTCCATGTATATAATATTGAGATAATTAATTTCCATGTATATAATACATTATTCCAATTCCTATCCTATATATCACAATATTATTGTTTATTATTATGATATATGTAGTTTTCATGTATATAATATATTATTCATGTTGATTTGTATAGGTTATTTACTTGCCTACTTTGTAATATATATTGAAATGTAAAAAGTTTATTCATATTTATCAAATACAAAATTAAAGTTTTATTTGAAAACTAAAAATTAATACTGTTATCAAGGGCGGACCTACTTTAGGGTCAGGAGAGGCATGTGCCCCCCTCAAATTTTTTGAAAATTTATTAAGTTTCTAATGTTGGTGATTAAATATTTAAATAAATTGATATATATAATTTCAAAAAAAATAAAATCACAAACATGAAGCTACATTAATGGCATGGAGTGTGCATCCAAAGACTCTAGTGCCAAGTTCAACTCCCTTCCACCTCCAAAATTGCAGCTTTTTATTTTTCCCCTATTTTTACAAAAATATTTTAAGAGCGTGGTAAGGATTCTTACCATAGCTCAAGGTTCCATATGCAGTGGCTCTAACCAAACATACTTTTTTCAAACTTGCAATAGTTTGACTTTGATAATACTTACAGTTATTACAAATGATAATATTTATAATTATTGTAAACTATAAATGACTTTTCTTTTAAAAAAAAAATTCTCATTCTTTTAATTCTCTTTCACATTTCAATCATTATTTGATGAATATTGTAGATTTATTTAAAGAAGTTGTCAAACATTTACATTATTTGAAACTAGATTGAAGTTTTTTTAAAAAATTATTTCAAAACTTCTTTTAATTTTTCATTCATGCTATTTAAATGAAAATCAATAAAATTTGAGTGAAGATGAGTAAACTTATGAGAAAATACTTTGAAAATTTGTAATAAAAAATGAAATTCGTGAATAACTAAAGAAGAGTGAACTATAATTGTTTTTATCTTTAATTTTTATTTTATTATAAAGTGTCCTCCTTCACGTAAATGTCTGGGTCCGCCGTCTGTTATTATATTAGTTTTTATCAGATATGTCATAATATTATTGCTCATTATTGTGATATATTTAGTTTTCATATATATATATATATATATAATATTATTACAGTTAACTTGTATAGGTTATTCACTTGTCTACTTTATAAGATACATTGAGATATACAAAGTTTATTCATATTCATCAAATACAAATTATTAAAGTTTTATTTGAAAACTAAAAATTAATATTGTTACTATATTAGTTCTTATCATATATGTCACAAAAATATTGCACATTATTGTGATATCTTTAATTTCCATGTATATAATAAATTATTCCAAATTTTATCATATATGTCACGATATTATTACTCATTATTGTAATATATTTAGTTTCCATGTATATAATATATTATTCAGTTGTCTACTTTGTAACATAAACTGAAATACACAAAGTTTATTCATATTCATCAAATACAAATTATTAAAGTTTTATTTGAAAACTAAAAATTAATATTTTTACCATATTAGTTCTTATCATATATGTCACAATATTATTACTCGTGATTTTTTTTTTTTTGTTTTTATGTATATAATTTATTATTTCAAATCTTATCATATATGTCACAATATTATTACTCATTGTTGTGATATATTTAGTATCCATGTATATAATATATTATTCTAGTTGATAGGTTATTCACTTGTCTACTTTATAACATACATTGAAATATACAACGTTTATTCATAGTTATCAAATACAAATTATTAAACTTTTATTTGAAAACTAAAAATTAATATTATTATCATATTAGTTTTTATCATAAATGTCACAATGTTATTGCTCATTATTGTGATGTATTTAGTTTATATATATATAACATATTATTTAAGTTGTTATCATCGATGTCATAATATTATTGCTCATTATTGTGATATATTTAGTTTCCATATATATAATATTATTTCAGTTGAGTTGTATAGATTATCTACTTATCTGCTTTGTAATGTACACTAAAATATACAAAGTTTAATCATATTTATCAAACACAAATTATTAAAGTTTTATTTGAAAATTAAAAATTAATACTATTACCATATTAGGTATTAGTTCTTATCGTATATGTTACAATATTATCACTCATTATTGTGATATATTTAGTTTCCATGCATATAATATATTATTTCAGTTTGTATCATATATGTAACAATAATATATAATATATTATTCTAGTTTGACTTATATAAGTTATTCACTTGCCTACTTTATAACGTACGTTGAAAGATATGAAGTTTTCTCCCATTCATTAAATATAAATTATTAAAGTTTTATTTAAAAACTAAAAATTATTATTGTTAACATATTAGTTCTTATATTATATATGTTGTAATATTATTGCTTATTATTGTGATATATTTAGTTTCCATGTATGTAATATATTATTTTAGTTCTTATCATATATGCTACAATATTATTGCTCATTATTGACGGGACCCTTCCAGATTCCTAATTTGAATCCGAAAAGATCTTGTGATAAGTTGAGAAACTATATAGGGTTCTAAACTTTCTGATAGAAATAATTTGAAAATATAACAATACATAAGGTGGTTTAATAAAAATTTCGGCAATATAATTGCCATTTATCCAATAGTTCTACCATGCAATAAATGAAATGTATACTTTTAAAATATTTCAAATCCCAGTTATTTAGTACTTTCGGTCTCTCTTCCAAATCTTATTTCAACACAAGTAGTGTCATATAAAATATGTAAAGAAAACTAGCTTTCATATGAAAACATAATTATAAAGTGTGTTTGTATTATTTACAGACTCGAATAGAAAAACATGAGTGAAACTGACGGGAAATCAAATATGTTACAACATTAAAGTATAAGTAAACACATGCATGCCTAAATGCTATGGAAGATACAAAATACATATAGCATCAAAATATAATTTCTTGCATCATTTAATCAAGTGACCCATCTTTTCCTATTTGGAGATTTCCTTCAAGACCTGACGGTTATCTAGAAATGATTGTTAAAAAATAAAAGGGTAAGCCCTAATGTCCAATGAGTGAATATAACTTTTGAAAACTAATAAATCATTTTTAATAATAACTAACATAACATAAAGCTGGTAAGAAAAATAAAATCTCAATGATCCATATTCAGTCATATCTAAAAATGATACTAAAATCACCTCTCATATCACGATAAATTATAAATATCATATGAATCATTTATATTTGTAATACAAACTCAATTTACACTAATCTAATGTCCGGGGAAATTTGTCATACGTGATGAAGATACTAAACACACACAGAGTGAGGGATAATATCTGTCATATATATGTTGGATGACTCGATAACTTTTAGACATTTGTCACACCCGTGCTGAGCGACTCTTTAGAATTTATATACATGAAACCTATCTGACCGTTAGAGGAGAAGGTACAACCTTGGTGTTCTAAATATATATATTTTAATTTCATTTCAAATCTTAAACCATTTTTTAATACAAATACACATAATATTGAATAATACTTTTCTAAAAACATAAACAAACATTCTTTCTCGTAATATCACATAATATTACCAAAAAATACTCTAACTGTTTCTTATAATGAATTCATGCTAAAATCATAAGATTCCGATTAGAAAATCTAATACATATGTGTATTAAAATCAAATCAAAAAATTGGATCCAAAATTGAAATAATTGCACATAAAAAATCTACTCTCAATTATTTCTCTTTTCTATTCTTCTTTTTTCTGCTCACGAGTCTTCTTCTTCTTTCCTTTTTTGCTTTGCTATATTATTCAGTTGTGTGTATATGTGTGTGGTGTGCTGCTAATTGAACATCAATATGTATAATAATAATAATCAGTATGGTCGACACACACAGTCACACACACATATTTTTTTCAATCTCTCTTTTGCTTACCTACTTATATATTTGACATTTGTCCAATTCTTTCTTACTTTGACCTTTTTTTTTTTTCACATATGTTGTTGCTATCTCCATTTGTTCTTATCTCTAACTCTCTTAATTATATATATATATATATATATATATATACACGTGTGTGTGTGTGTGTTTGTGTGACCGGTTCCACTCTTCCAATCTCTCATGTGTTAACCACTTCAACAACCATATGTTTTCTTTTATTTTATTTTCTATTCCTACTGAATTTGCACCCTTTGTATAAATATCTTTTATGCTTGAAAGTAAATGAATGCATTTAGTAGAAAAATGAGCTACATTAATTTCCAATTTAGGCTTACTTAAATTTTGGGCTACATAAATTAGTAGTAAGGGGTCGTTTGTTTTTTTGTCTGAACACTGAATAGTGCTGCTGAAGACTAAAGACCGAATAGTGACTGAAATCTGAAATCTGAATAACATGTTTGTTTTTTTTTCCCTTATCTCTGAATATGTTATAAACTTGTTTGTTTTTTAAATTTAAAAATATCTGAAAACTAGTAAGTTGACATTTAAACCCATTCTATTATTTGATATTATGTAATTTTAATTAATTTAATACAAAGATTTAAAAATAAATAATTTAATAAATTCTAAAACATTTTGTATGTGCATATTAATAATGTTTTATTAATAATTAAAATATGATTAAAACAATAGTAGTATTAGTCATATTTATATTTAAATATATTAATATATTTAAGAAAACAACTAAAAAAATAAATGTTTAAATTATAAATTAAAATATATTAGTTCAATTCTAACACAATTTGGGATGAGATATATTTAGGTTTTACTTGTCAAATATATTTTTATAAGTATCAAGGAAAAAAAAAAAAGAAGTGAAAATTTAAGTAATATAAAGTTAGGATAAATTTGAAATTATGTTATTTTGGGAATGATAGATTTGGAATAAAAACTTTTAAATGTTATTAAGTGATTTGTAATTAAGTGAAAAGTTAAAAATTCTTACTTAATTTTTTCAGTTGTTTTTTGGTAGTTTTAAGTGGTTTGACCACTTAAAAAAACAAACGAAAACATCTTAATAGGTACAATTCAGCACTATTAAGGGGTCGTTTGTTTTTTTATCTGAATACTGAACAGTGCTGCTGAAGACTGAAAGCTGAATAGTGACTGAAATCTGAAATCTAATTGACATGTTTGTTTTTTCTTTTCTTACCTCTGAATGTATAATAATTTTGTTTGTTTTTTAAAGTTAAAATTATCTTATTATTAGTAATTTGACATTTATATCCTTTTACTATTAGTTGTTGTGTAATTTTATTTAATATGATACAAACAATTGTAATAAATTATTTAACAAATATTAAAACATTTATATATAATATTTTTATTCATAATTAAAATAAGATTAATTATTATAGTAGAATCAATTAAGTTTATATGTTCAAATAAAAATAAATAAAATAATCTTAAATTGAATTACTATTATAACAAAAGTTGAAATTGTAACTTATATATATAGTATTTTTATTCATAATTAAAATAAGATTAATTAAAATAGTAGAGTCAATTAAATTTATATATTCAAATAAAAATAAATAAAATGATTTTAAATTAAATTACTATTACAACGAAAATTGAAATTGTAAAGTAATATATATTTTCTGATATAATTAAATAAAAATAATCAAATATTTAAACAAATTGATTTATAATTTGGTCTCTGAGTTATTGCATAAATATTTTATCAATAAAGATTCTTACCATAATTTAATTAGAGAAATATATTAATCCAGCTATAAAAAAAAAAAAAAATTGATGTTAAGATGTTTATGGTTTTTATTTTTCAATGTTATTTATTAAAGTATTAAAAAAAATTTTATAATATAAAACTAAAACAAACTTGGAAACATATTATTTTAGGAAGGATAAACTTGGAATAATATATTTATAAATCATTAAGTGATTTTGTATTAAGTGATAAGTCAAAAAATGTTACTTTTTTTTTAAGTGGTTTTTGGGTGATTTTAAGTGATTTGACCACTTAAAAAAACAAACAAAAATCTCTTAATTAACTAAATTAAGCACCATTAAGTGTTAAGTGTAAAAAACAAACAACCCCTAAGTGTTAAGTGGAAAAAACAAAAGGCCTCTAAGAGATGTAGCACTGCTTTTCGGAGGGTGAGCTAAGATTTGAGAAGGTGCGGTAGATGGTGATGAATCTGGACTTGGACTCACACTACCGGAGCTTGGAGAAACTGGAGTGACCAAGATATCAACCTTTTGTCCTGCTTGACAATATGCAGGGAACCCAAACAAGAAATAATAGTGGCTAGGCCTTTTCAGGGTGATGGAGTCGCATCTGATGGTGTAGACAACAATTGAAGATGTTGCATTGCACAATTCAAAATCTTGGCGGGCTACTTGCTTCAAGTTATGAAATTGGTTGTTCTACTTGAATGTTGTTTGTATACAAACCAATTGAATTACATATGAAATCTTAGAAGAAATTTGTCGATAAAATCAATAAAAATATTATCATAATTCATAACAATATTTGGGAAAAAAAGAATGTGGATGAGTAAGGAACATACTAAGAACATCTCCAACATAGAATTTATTAGCGAAAACCCACTTTTTGTAGTCGACATTGTCAATAGTAGTCCATCCGGTAGAGTCACCGACCTTATAAATAGTATTGAGAGAGACGTTCACCCATTGCAAATTACGTTAGACTTGTGAAATTCTCTAGCAGACCTGTCTTTGTAAAGTAGCTGGTGCAAAAGAGGTAAGCTTTCTATTGAGAAGGATGTTCAGCTCACTCAAGCTAAACACTTAGCTCAGCATATGTCATTCCAGCCAACCTATGATAGCTTGAGTAAGAGAAGTCTGCATAGGAACTTTGGTGGACTTGAGACACTTGATCTCAGTAGAGAATGGTGGAAAAAATAGTTATGAGAAGTCCATGTCATATTATTCTCCACCAATCCTATGTAAACACATAAAGTTAGTTAACTTGTTAAATAAGCTATTGAGAATATATAAGCAGTAACTCTGCTTTCTTGTAATTAACGAGCAGCATTGTATCTCATCTTTTATCAATATAATTCTCTTCAAGTTTCTTTGAAATTATGTTTTGTGTAATATTAGTTTCACTAAAGAATCTATGTAGATTTCATCAATCAAACATGGTATCAAAGTACACAATAGCCATGTCTTCTACATCAAGTGCTAGAGCACACAATTCACAGTTCGGTGGATCAAGATTCTTGTCACCACTGAAGCTTGAGTTAACTGTGAAGCTCGATCACAATAACTATCTCTTATGGAGGCAATAGCTGCTAGCAGCAATCAAAGGTAACAGACTTTGTTCTTTTATTGATCAAAGCTTTACACCTCTTAGTGGAGTGAATCAAGATGGTATTATGAGTGATGAATACCTGGATTGGCAACAACAAGATCAGATCTTGTTGTGTTGGATGCTATCATCAATCAGCCAAGAAATTCTGCCTCACTTGGTTGGTTGTAAGACTTCTTGTGAAGTTTGGTTGAGCATTGAACGCCTGTTCAAGTCCCAACCTAAGGCAAATATCTTAAAATTTCAGCTTCAAACCTTGAAGAAAGATGGTCTCACAATAACTGAATATTTGACAAAGAAAAAGAGTATTATGGATGTACTCTTATTTATAGGTTATGTAATGAGTGAGAAAGATAAACCAATGGCCATTCTAAGTGGTTTAGGTCTAGATTATGATTCATTCATGATATGGATAACTTCAGTTCCAGTCAATCATTCATTGGTAGATATTACAACCTTGCTTCTCACTCATGAGGCAAGGATTGAAAGGCATATACAAACAGAGAGTTTAAGTGCTAATATAGCTCAGAATAAGAGAGGTGGTAACAATGGTTCTAATGGTTTTGGAAAAGAAAATGTGCTTACTTTTGGTGGAAGATGATCTAGAAACGACAATGGAGGTAGCAGGAGCCACGACAGATGAAGAAATAACAACAAAAGGCCACCCAATCAAATCTGTCATAGGCCAAGCCATGGAGCAATGAGGTGTTATTACAGGTTTGACCAGTCCTATCAACCTCAAAAGAACACATTTTTAGGTGGAAATGGCAACAATGCATATGTTGAAAACATAGGAAATATGGCAACTATGTTTGCAGGACAAGAGGTTGATCAATTTGGAAGGGCTGACATGAATTCAGTTGGTGGTTCTCAATGGTTCCTAGATAGTGGTGCGACTGATCACTACACTCTTTATGTTTCAAATCTTTTCAACAAGTCAGAATATCATGGCAAGGAAAGAGTCTATGTGGGGAATGGAGCAGGTCTGAACATTTCTTCTATTGGCTTTAATAATTTTTCTATTAATAGACATACCTTTCTGCTTAAAAATATTTTACATATTCCCCATATTACCAAAAATCTTCTTAGTGTGTAAAAATTTGTTAAGGGCAATGATATTTTTATTGAGTTTCATCCAAGCTTTTATCTTGTGAAGTATCAAGCTACGAAGAAGGTTCTTCATCAAGGGTCCTTAAAAATAGCCTATATGTCTTTGACTTACCTTAAAAGAGTTCAAGTTCAAACATAGTTTCATTTCTTGTACAGCTCTTACATTGTACAAAAACTCTTTTGTCAATATCAATAAAATTGCAGCCTATGTGAATAATGTTGCTGAGTTTGATAAATCTTGTATAGCTAGTGATCCTAATATGCTTATTTGACACATGAGGTTAGGAAATCCTTCCTCTTCCATTGCAAAAACCATATTGAGTAAATGCAAAGTTCCCTTTTCAAGTACTAGTGTATTCTTTTGTCATGATTGTCAAGTGAATAAATCTCACACGCAACCTTTCTAATGTTCAAACACATTATATACTCATTCTCTTGAGCTAGTTATAGCTGATGTATGGGGGTCCTACACCCATTACATCATCAACTGGTTTCAAATTCTATGTCAGTTTCCTTGATGCATATTCTAAGTACACTTGGTTTTTCTTGCTCAATGTAAGGTTGCACATACTTTCAGTCTTTAAATCACAAGTCGAACTTCAACTTTCAACCAATATAAAGACTTTACAGACTGATAACGGGAAGGAGTTCAGGGTGTTGTCACCATTTTTAAAGGAATGTGGGATAGAGTTCAGGCATTCTTGTCTATGCATACATGAGCAAAATGGACTTATTGAGAGGAAGCATAGACACATTGTTGAAACTGGTCTAAACCTCCCTCACATCATCATCAATTGGTTTTGTTGACGTCCGGATTTGGCTCCCTAGTCAACGAGGTTGTTTTTGGGTCCAAGCTACAGTTTTGGGTAGTTGATGTTGATTGTGCAAAATAAAAGTGAAATGGTAAGAAAAGATCAGAGGCGAGGAGCAGAAACATCAAAAGGTTTTAAAGTGGTTCGGCCCAAAAAAATGCCTACATCTACTGTTTACTCTCTCACTATTTTGGCAGAATATCGGTACTTAGAATCAATCTCTCTTTTTTACAATGAAAATCCATCCTTTTTTATAGAGAAAGGGGAGGAGCTACAGTAAAATAGAATAAGACAAGAATATACAGTAAACTGAAAACACAATGATAGGCCGCATTTAATACGCCGGGATTTCATTTAATGGGCTGATAGTGCATTAAATGCAGCCGAAACTACATTTAATGCGGTTGAATCCGTCACTTTAGAGTTCTGACCGAGCGGGATCTCGGGTGACTGATCTATATGGATCATGAAAGGCTATCGAAATCTTGGCTGTAGCTTCTGGCTGATATGGCGTGCATGGCACGTTTGGAATTAAGTCTTGCATGGCACCTTTGACTTCTATTGACCCGCGTTTTGGGGGATATGGTGGAGACAGAATATTCAGCGAACAGGATACCCCATCGCGCTAGCGATCAAATAAAGCTCTAGAGAATTGGACATCCCGAGGGTAAGGAGCAGATTATGAATTAATACATCCATGACTGATCTCAATAATAGGCGAGCAATCTCATAAGCGAGCAGGTGCACGAGCGCCCAAAAATCACCTAACAATCCAGATGGACAGCTCTGGACACACGAGTCCGGACGAAGCAGGTCTGATGATTACCCTTTGATGAACAGTTTAAACGAACAGATATGGCGGACAGGCCAAACGGTCAGCCTGAGCGGTCAGAACCAGCGGACAGCCTGGGCGGTCACTTATTCACAATCACGATCAGATCATAAAGGGGACTTGGGACATGTTGAAGAATGAAGAGCAAGTCCGGTGAACGGGTCTCTTGTTGGGAAGGTGGACCGGGAGAAAAGCGGATTGTTGAGCCTTTGGGCACTTGGGCCTATACTGTAGATCTTCCTGGGCCCGATTAATCTGATCGCTAAATTACCCATAACAGGTTTCAAATTCTATGTCAGTTTCTTTGATGCATATTCTCGGTACACTTGGTTTTTCATGCTCAAATCAAAGGTAAGGTTGCACATATTTTCAAAGTTTTTAAATCACAAGTCGAATTTCAACTTTCAACCAAGATAAAGACTTAAGAAACTGAAAATAGGAAGGAGTTTAACGTATTTTCACCATTTTTGAAGGAATGTGGGATAGAATTCAAGCATTCTTGTCCATACACATATGAGCAAAACGGACTTATTGAGAGGAAGCATAGACACATTGTGGAAACTAGTCTAAACCTCCTCTCACAAGCTTCCATGCCTCCACGTTTTTGGTTTGAAGCTTTTAGTACTGCCACTTGATAAATTGGATGCCCATACCAGTGCTGAGAGAAAACACTCCTTTTACTTGTTTATATGGGAAAGAACTAGACTATTCCTTCCTCAAAGTGTTTGGTTGCCTAGTTTATCCATATCTTAGGCCTTATAACCATCACAAGTTAAAGTATAGAAGTGAGGCTTGCACTTTCCTCAGCTATTGTGCTCAATATAAAGGATATACATGTATGAGTTCCAAAGGGAAAACTTATATAGCTAGGAATGTTGTTTTCAAGGAAGATGTGTTCCCATTTGCCAACAATTAATCACAAACGGTAGGAAGAAATCAATTCTGTGTAAGTTGATCAACCTTCACATCTTTGTTTCCACCTGTAGTTTGTTCATTGTTGCCTTCAACACAAGTTCACTCATATGGTTCTAGTCCACCAATTGACAACCCTGAAATCACTACTGGTGTTTGTCATATTCTACAACAGCCCGATAACATTGACAGGCACATTTCACCTACTACTAATATTGAACCAACACATCTTCTACATGATTCCTCTCCACTTGAGATAAGTACATCTCCTCTTACAGAACCTGCTGATTCTGTAAATGGGTGTTCAAAATCAAGAGAAATCCTGATGGATCACTCCTAAAGTGCAAGGCGAGACTTATGGCAAAGGGTATCACTAACTTGTTGGTTTAGTCTGGTAGTGAAGCCTGCAACAGTGAGGATAATTCGCTCAATTGCAATCTCAAAAGGTTGGTGTCTAAAACAATTGGATGTCAATAATGTCTTCCTCAATGACATTCTTGATGAGGAGGTTTTCATGCAGCAACCACCTGGCTTTGAGGAGGGGAATGGTGATCTTGTGTGCAAAATACACAAAGCATTGTACAGGCTGAAGCAGACACTAAGAGCCTAGTTTGACAGGTGCAAAACTACTCTTCTACAACTTGGCTTCATTTCCAGTAGAGTTGATCGGTCTCTCTTTTGCAAGTTTACAAGTGAGTCATGCCTTTATGTTCTTGTTTATGTTGATGATATTATCGTCACTGGTTCTAGCTTAAAAGAAATTGATATGCTAGTAAAAGAGTTACACCAGTCCTTTGCATTAAAAGATCTAGGCTTATTGAATTATTTCTTGAGGATTGAAGTTCAAAGAACGGATTCAGGATTACATCTTTCTCAGCATAGATATATTCAGGAACTACTTAGAAAAACAAAAATGGCGAGTGCAAAACCATCCTTTACACCTATGGTTACGAGTGTGGGCAGTCAACTATCAGCTTACAGAGGAAATCCAATTGATAATACAGCAGAATATAGATCAGTGGTAGGTGCACTTCGATATGTGACAATTACTAGGCCTGAAATCTCATATGCAGTCAATAAGGTGTGTCAATTTATGCAAACCCCTTTGGATGAGCATTGGAAAGCTGTAAAAAAGATATTGAGGTATCTTAAAGGGTCTTCAACTCAAAGGTTGTTCTTTGAAAAGCTAAGCAACTCGGGTTCATGGAATGAAATAGTTGGCTTCTCGAATGTTGACTGGGCATGAAACCCAGATGATAGAAAGTCCACCTTGGGTTTTTTATATACTTGGGTTCACATCTTGTCTCTTGGAGAGCAAAGAAGCAACATGCCATTCCAAGATCTTCAACAAAAGCTGAATATAGGAGTCTTGCTTCTACAGTTGCTGAGATAAGCTGGATTAAGTCTCTTCTTCAAAAGCTTAGAGTGCCACAGTCCAAGGTTCCTACAATTTGGATGGATAATTTGAGTACAATTGCCATGTCAAACAACCCTGTGCTACATGCTAGGACAAAGCACATGGAGTTAGATCTCTATTTGTTAGAGAAAGTGTCCTTCAAAGGCAAATTCTACTCAAGGAGTCATTCAAACGCAAATTCTACTCAACCATGTTCCGTCCATTGATCAAATAGCAGATGTGCTCACAAAGCCACTGTCAACACCTAGATTTCAGATTCTAAAGACCAAACTCAATGTGAAAGACTCCACATTGTGTTTGAAGGGGAGTGTTGAGAAGGATGTTCAGCGCACTCAAGCCAAACATTTAGCTCAGCACATGTCATTCCAGCTAACCTATGATAGCTTGAGTAAGAGAAGTCTGCATAGGAGCTTTAGTGGACTTAAGAAACTTAATCCGAGCAAAGAATGGCAGGAAAAATAGTTATGAGAAGTCCATGTCAGATTATTCTCCACCACTCATATGTCAACACATTTAAGTTAAATAGCTTGTTAAATAAGCTATTAAGAATATATAAGCAGCAAACCTGCTTTCTTGTAATTAACGAGCAGTATTGTATCTCATCTTTCATCAATGAAATTTTCTTCAAGTTTCTTTGAAATTAGGTTTTGTATAATATTAGTTTCACTCAAGAATCTATGTAGATTTTATCAATCAAACACTTTTGTAGTTGAAGCAGTGTATTGCGTTTTAATTGTTTGTTAAAATGACATGCTTGATTTTTTTTCCTTTAGCTGCTGCGTAGGTGTTTGAAGCAGTGTAAACCGTTTTAAGTTTTAGCTGCTGCATGGGTGAACTGTGCAGAGCAGGAGTTGTGAGGTGTGCAACTATTAAGGAAATTGAAGCAGAGAAATTGGCCATCGAAAAAGATGTTGTGAGTTGATTTCTAATCATACCATCTAATTTTTGTTTTGTAAAATCATATCATACCATTGTTAATGTTTTTCCAGAAAGCGAGGATGTAAAAGACTGTTGAAAATGTTCTGACCAATTTTAACTCTGTACGTACTGGGAGAGCAAATCCAGCGATGTTAGACAAGATCGAGACTCTTGCCTTGATTGCCTAGCATTGCGTATAGATACTTATAGAAAATGCATTTATCAGACAGTATTAGGAACATAAGCACAAAATTATGGGAACTGTTACCTAAAACTGTGACTCAATTTTATGTTGATTTATGATTGTTTTTACTTAACATGAATCTGCTAATGTTGTTGACTCCTAGGTTATGTATGTGAAATAGAAAGGTGAATATTAGAACATTAGTTTAAATTTATAGAGGTGAATGCATAATCCCATCAACCAAGAATACAAGTTGGAATAAGAACATGGAACCCAGTGACAAAATAAAGGAGAATTTCTGAAATATTTGTCTTGAGTTATTTCACTAAGAGAATAACAATATATAGACATAAAAGATAATCAAATCCCTTAATCCTAGGTCTATTATAGGAAGAAATACAGCAGTAATTATAGCAAGAATGTATACAATAATAATGAAAATCTTAGAGAGATAATCAAGGGATATACAGCTATAAAAAAACTAAATCAGGAAAGAAGAATATATTGACATCCCCCCTCAAATTGTTACGGGTAAGTCTAGCAGCATCAATTTGCTACTGAGAAACTTGTGTTGTTGGCGTGTCAAAGCTTTTGTAAAGACATCAGCTATTTGAAGATCAATAGTAAGATGAGGATGTTGGATCGAAATTCTCACTAAAACAAAAATAGAACTTTTACAACACTCAAAATACCTCACAATACAAAACTTTGCTTTGTTTCTCACACACTCTCTAGAAGCTTTGCTTCTCTTATGTTTTTCTTCTTCTTTGTGATGCTTAGACCTCATGCAAGAGGGGCTATATATAGTGCTAGAAAATTAATCTAAACCATTCAAATTAACAAATACAAATAAATCCTAACCACACAATTTCACCAACCAAACAAATACTTTTAAATTGACTCACCTAACCTTACACCTAACCTTACACCTAACATTATACCTAACCTTAGAAGGTTCTTCTTGATGGACTTGGGCTTGGTAATGGGCTTGGAAATGGGCTTGGTAATGGGCTTGAAAATGGGCTTGCTCAAAACAAGTTTATATTTTCAACACCCCCTCTTAAACTTGTTTTACCATGCCAAGCAAACTTCTTAATCTCGCAAAATCTTCAAACTTTAGTGGTTTGGTGAAGATATCTGCGATCTGATCCTTTGACCTTACGTATTCCATTTGCACATTTCTTTTTGCTATGCATTCTCGTATGAAGTGATAACGAGTATCGATATGTTTGCTTCTGTCATGGAACACCGGATTCTTTGCTAAGGCGATGACTGACTTATTGTCTACATAAATCTCAGTTGGTTCTTCTTGTGGCAAGCTTAATTCCTTCAATAAATTTCTGAGCCAGATTGCATGACAAACACACGAAGTAGCAGCTACGTATTCAGCTTCACAGGTGGATAGTGTGACAATGGGTTGCTTCCTTGACATCCATGTGAAAGCTGTGTTTCCCATGAAGAATGCAAACCCACTGGTGCTCTTTCTATCATCTGTATCTCCACCCCAATCGCTATCGCTATATCCAACAAGTTTGAAGTCATTTGAAATTGAATAAAACAAACCAAAGTCAATTGTACCTTTGATATAGCGAAGGATTCTCTTAGCTGCCTTGAAATGGGTAGTTATTGGGTTCTCCATATAACGACTCACCAGTCCAACTGCATAAAGGATGTCAGGTCTTGTACAAGTCAAGTACCTCAAACTTCCAACCAAACTCTTAAAGAGTGTTGGATCCACCTTTTCTGCTTCATCATGCTTAGACAGTTTGACTCCACATTCCACCGGTGTGCTTATTGGATTGCAATCATCCAACTTGAATTTCTTAAGTATCTCCCTTGCATAGCTTTCTTGGGAGATAAAGATGCCATCTTCATTTTGCTTGACTTCGATACCAAGGTAGTATGCCATCAATCCGATGTCGGTCATCTCGAATTCCTTGGCCATTGCTTTCTTGAATTCTTCAAAAAAACTTAGATTATTACCGGTGAAGATTAAATCATCCACATACAAACATACAATCAAAACATCTCTATCTTTGAATTTGATGTAGAGAGCATGTTCATGAGGACATTTGGTGAAGCCATTCTCTTTGAAGTATTTGTCAATCCGATTGTTCCATGCCCTTGGTGCTTGCTTCAACCCATAAAGAGCTTTCTTTAGTTTTAGAACCTTGTCTTCGTGGCCTTTGACTTCATAGCCTGATGGTTGCTGAATGTAGACTTCTTCTTCAAGGACTCCATTTAGAAAAGTGGATTTTACATCCATCTGATGAATCTTCCACTTATTCTGAGCTGCCAAAGAAATTATTAGTCTTATAGTTTCTAATCGAGTAACAGGAGCAAATACCTCATCATAGTCAATTCCAGCTTTTTGACTATAGCCTTTTGCAACAAGTCTTGCCTTGTGTTTTTCTATCTCTCCCTTAGCATTTCTCTTTATCTTGTACACCCATTTGACACCAATTGCTTTGTGTCCTTTTGGAAGTATTACGAGCTTCCAAGTATCATTCTTTTCAATGGACTTGATTTCTTCATTCATTGCATCTTTCCACTTCTTATTTTGCACAGCTTCTTCAAAGCTTACTGGTTCGGAATCAGCAAAGAGACAGAAAAGTGTGAGATTATCAAGTTGTTCAGTTACCTCATAAAGATCTTGTAGGCTTCTTGTACGCTCCACATCTCTTTCATTCAGAAATGATAGTGGTGAGTTTCCATTATCTGTTGAGGCTGGTGATGCTGGTGGTGTAGTGGGTTCTTGTTCTGCTTGCTCCACTCTTGGTTGCTCCTCC
Organism: Dimocarpus longan; assembly: GCA_022984855.1. Taxonomy (NCBI): domain Eukaryota; kingdom Viridiplantae; phylum Streptophyta; class Magnoliopsida; order Sapindales; family Sapindaceae; genus Dimocarpus; species Dimocarpus longan. The sequence goes on along the minus strand of CM041015.1, from coordinate 19,492,454 downwards.
TTCTCTTCTTCAAAGTGGGGAAGGAAACTGTAATCTTCATCATGTGTTTTCCAATTCCATGTGCTTTCTTCATCGAATACAACATCACGGCTGATGATAGTCTTTCTATTGTTTGGATTATACAGCTTGTAGCCTTTAGAGTAATTATCGTACCCAATGAAGATGAACTTCTCACTTTTGTCATCAAGCTTACTTCTTCTCTCGTCTGGTACATGTACATGAGCTATGCTTCCAAAGACTCTCAGGTGGGAAATACCTGGCTTCCTTCCATTCCATGCTTCTTGTGGTGTCTTTCCCAACACACTTCTTGTTGGAGATCGATTTGATAGGTATACTGCACAAGCTACAGCTTCCGCCCAAAATTCCTTCGGTAATCTTTTGCTTTTCAACATACTTCGTGCCATATTGAGAATTGTTCTGTTCTTTCTTTCTGCAACACCGTTTTGTTGAGGGGATCTCGGAACGGTTAGAGGACGTCGGATTCCATTTGCTTCGCAGAACTCTCGGAACTCTTTTGAGGTGAACTCTCCTCCTCGATCAGATCTCATTGCTTTTATCTGGTAGCCACTTTCTTTCTCCACAGTAGTTTTTAAATTTTTTGAATACTTCAAAGACTTCTGATTTCTGTTTCAAGAAATATACCCACGTTTTTCTTGAAAAATCATCAATGAAGAGAAGGAAATAATTACTATTACCGAGAGAGCTTGGCTTGATTGGACCGCACACATCAGTATGGATGAGCTCGAGTGGTTTCTTGGCTCTTGATTCTGACTGTTTTGGGAAACCTTTTCTGAATTGCTTCCCAAGTAGACACCCTTCACAAAGTTGGTCAGGATGATTAATACGAGGTAGTCCTCTCACCATTTCCTTCTTAGACAACATTTCCAATCCTCCAAAGTTGAGATGCCCAAATCGAAGATGCCATAACCATGATGCATCTTTATAACAAGCTTTCAAACACTTTGCAACATCATTTTGAATGTTCAACGAAAACATTCTATTCTTTGACATTTTCACCTTAGCAATTAAATTTCCTATGTCATCTCTTATAAAAAGACTACAATCTTTCATGTGAATATCATAGCCTTTTTCTAAAAGTTGACCTAAACTCAAGATGTTGCTTGTCATGTTGGGCACATAATAAACATTTGAAATCAATTGGTGACTACCATCTTTAGCACGAATAAGAATGTTACCTTTTCCTTCCACCGGAATTTTAGAACTATCTCCAAATGAGACATTGCCACTCACAGATTCGTTGAGCTCTATGAACATGTTTTTCCTTCCACACATGTGGTTGCTCGCACCAGTGTCGAGATACCAAGTATTCTCTTGGTCACCATCATTGCCTCTATGTGCTAATAACAGAATTTCTCTCTCCTCTGCTCTTGCTTCCACAAAATTAGTCTTTTCTTCAACCTTGTTATTTAGAGTTCTACATTCTGAAGCATAATGTCCAAACTTCTGACAATTATAACACTGAACTTGAGATTTTTCGTACCTCGTGTTCGAATTGGCTCTCCCACGACCTCTTGTTGAATTTTCTCCTCTCTCATAGCTATTGTTGGAATTGTTGTTGTTATAATTCCAACCTCGTCCACGACCACGACCTGTACCTCGTCCTCGGCTTCTTCCTCTGCCTCGACCACGTTGGTATCTCTCGTGGCTTTGGATTTCTTCCTTCTCTTTGAGTTGGGACTTGAGGAGTTGTTCATTGATACCTTGCTTCCTTTTATGCTTTTCTTCGTAAGCTTGCAACGATCCTTGAAGTTGCTCAATTGTCATGGTTGTCAAATCTTTAGTCTCTTCTATCGTCACAACGATATATTCAAATTTGGAATCCAACGAGCGGAGTATCTTCTCCATTATTCTGGTATCTTCCAGTGTCTCACCGTTTCTTTTTAATTGATTAGAAACGGTTAACACTCTTGTGAAGTAGTCAGAAATAGATTCAGATGCTTTCATATGTAATAATTCAAACTCACCTCTTAAAATCTGAAGACGAACTTTCTTCACTTGTTCAGATCCTTTGCAAGAGGTTTGTAGCTTATTCCACGCTTTTTTAGCAGACTTTGCACTTGAAATTTTCTCAAAGCCATCATCATCTAATGCTTGATAGATGAGATAGAGAGCCTTTTTATCTCTCTTCCTTGAGTCTTTTAAACTATCCTTTTGAGTTTGGGATAGTGTCGACTCATCTTCTGATTCGGTGTAGCCCTTTTCTACGACCTCCCAGACATCGTGTGCTCCAAGAAGTGCTTTCATTTTGATACTCCAATTATCATAGTTGTCGTTCTTGAGTGTTGGAACTTGAAAGGATACCATACCATTAGCCATACCTTTTAATATGTTTAGAATTTCGAAATTCTGATTGCACGGATGGATTCAGAATGTCGAGAAACTTCAACCGGAACTTGAACCAAAAAGTCAACTTTTGGTCAACGGTCAACGGTCAAAGTCAACGGGACCTGGGTCAAACGGTCAAAGTCAACGGGACCTGTTTGACTTTTGTCAGCAGCGGCTCGGCTCGGCTTCGGCTTCGGCTCGGTCTGGCTCGGCTCGGCTCGGCTCGGTCTGTTAACCCAGTTCAACTCGTTTGAGTTGACTCAGTTTTCTGCAGCGATTTTTCGGCGGCGCGTGCGGGCGCGTGGGACCTCCGATTGGGATGATTTTTGCGGCGTTGTGCTCCTCTCGTCGAGAGCTTCGATTTGGTATATTACACGACACTTAGCCTTGCTCTGATACCACTTTGTTGGATCGAAATTCTCACTAAAACAAAAATAGAACTTTTACAACACTCAAAATACCTCACAATACAAAGCTTTGCTTTGTTTCTCATACACTCACTAGAAGCTTTGCTTCTCTTATGTTTTTCTTCTTCTTTGTGATGCTTAGACCTTATGCAAGAGGGGCTATATATAGTGCTAGAAAATTAATCTAAACCATTCAAATTAACAAATACAAATAAATCCTAACCACACAATTTCACCAACCAAACAAATACTTTTAAATTGACTCACCTAACCTTACACCTAACCTTACACCTAACATTATACCTAACCTTAGAAGGTTCTTCTTGATGGACTTGGGCTTGGTAATGGGCTTGGAAATGGGCTTGGTAATGGGCTTGAAAATGGGCTTGCTCAAAACAAGTTTATATTTTCAATAGAGGAAAAGTGATAACACTGCGAGTAAAGGCCTCCCTAATGTAATGACAATCCACCTCTATATGCTTTGTGCGTTCATGATATACTGGATTCGCAGCTATTTGAATATTGGCACTAGTATTATCACCATGAAGCGGAGTAGATCAGTTTGAGGAAATCCAAGTTCGAAAAGAAGACCACGTAACCACACAATTTCAGAACAAGCTGCAGACATGGCTCTGTACTCAGCCTCCATGGAAGATTTAGAGACACAGTTCTGTTTCTTACATTTCCAAGAAATCAAAGCATCTCCAATAAAAATGCACCAGCCTGTTGTAGACTTCTTAGTATTCGGGCATCCAGCCCAATCTGCGTCACTATATGCAGTCAAATGAAGAGCAGATCTTGTAGGAAAAAACAATCCACGAGTAGGTGACCTAATTAAGTATCGAATAATGCAACGAACTGCAGCGAGATGAAGATGTCGAGGCGATTGCATAAATTTGCTTACTATATGAACAGCATATGAGATATCAGGCCTTGTAATTGTGAGGTAGATAAGACTACCAACAAGTTGCCTATAAAAAAAAAGGATCAGGCAAAAGCTCGCCTTCATCTTTTCGGAATTTCACATTCACCTCTATTGGCATATCAACAACAGTAGCATCCTTTAAACCAGCTAGCTCAATGAGATCTTGGATATATTTATGCTGATTTAAGAACAAACCATGATCTTGAGAGTGAACTTCCAACCCCAAAAAATATGTAAGATGCCCAAGATCTTTCATTTGAAATGTACTATGCAACATATTTTGAAGCTCAGTGATCAGTCCCTTGTCATTACCAATGATAATAATATCATCGACATAGACTAAGAGGAATACCATACCAGTGGTTGTCTTATGAAAAAAGAGAGATGAATCATATTGACTCTATGTGAAAAAAAAGTTGAGAAGAGTGCTGCGAAACTTTTCAAACCAAGCTCTAGGAGCTTGCTTCAACCCATACAAAGAGCGCTTTAGCTTCCAAACTTCATGAGGAGTTGTCATAGACATACCAGATGGAAGTTTCATGTAAATCTCTTCCTTAAGGTCCCCATTCAAGAAAGCATTTTTTACATCCATCTGATGTAAAGACCAAGATTTAGAGAATGCAATAGCGAGAATGGTTTCACCATGATCATTTTAGCAACTGATGCGAATGTTTCTTCATAGTCGAGGCCATATTCTTGTTTATTGTCAAGAGCAACCAATCGAGCTTTGTATCTATCTAAAGATTCATCAAACTTGAGTTTTACAGTATAGACCCATTTACTACCAATTGGCTTAACATTTGGAGGACAAAAAACAATGTCCCAAGTATGGTTTTCTTCAAGTGCTTGAAGTTCAGCTTCCATTGCTTGTTGCCAACACTCATGTTCCATAGCTTGTTTATAACAAATGAGAATAGAAATAGAAGACAAAGTAGTAGACATAGCCACAGGAGTTGGAAAACCATACCTTTCAGGAGGTTTGTGAGTTCTAGAGCTTCTTCGGAAAGGAGGTGGATCATTGGAAATGGGTAGAACAAGATCAGATGCCGCGGGAAGATTTAGAGGAACCTCAGTGAGACCTATAGGAGAATCAAATGCAGAAGGAGTGCGTCTATGATAAACATTACTAGGTTTAAATCTTTGTACTGGTGTTGGTGACTCAGGAAAATTCGGTAAAACAGATAGAGAAAGGAATTCTAAAGTCTGGTGTGTGCTAAAGAAAGGTTGATTTTCAAAAAAAATTACATTCCTAGAGACACGAGTTTGGCGGGCATGAGGATCATAGCAAAGAAATCTTTTTTGGGTTCCAACATATCCTAAGAAAGCACACTTGATAGATTGGGCAGTAAGTTTATTTCTCTCATGTGCAGGAAGGTGAACAAAACAAACACATCCAAAAATATAAAGATTGGAATAATTTGGTGCATGCCCAAATAAGCGAAAGTAGGGTGAATCATTGTTCAAGTTGAGAGATGGTAATCTATTAATCAAATAAATAGCAGTAGACAAAGCTTCACACCAAAAATGAGAAGGAACACAAGACTCAATTAGAAGAGTTCTAACAACATCAAGAAGATGACGATTCTTTCTTTCAGCCACACCGTTTTGTTGTGGAGTGACAGGACAAGAACGTTGTGATATGATCCCATGACTTTGAAGAAAAAACTGAAATTCATTTGACATATATTCACCACTTGAATCAGATTGCAAGATTTTGATTTTGGCAAAAAATTGTGTTTCAACTAAAGCAAGAAAGACTTTAAACATAGAGAAAACCTCACTTTTAGACCGAAGAAAATATACCCAAGTAAAGTGAGTGAAATCATTGATAAATGTAACAAAGTACCTGTAATGTTCATGAGAAATTACAGGTGCAATACCTCATACATCAGTATCTACGAGTTCAATAGGTTTGGTGGTACGAGTTTTATGCAATGGAAAAAGAAGGGTTTTGCTTTTACCAAGTTTGCAAGATGTGCAATCACCAATATCATTATTAGAAGAAGTCGAATTTTTATTCCCAAGTAAACCAAATTTAAGCAAGACATGAAGTACATGAGAATTTGGGTGTCCTAAACGCCTATGCCACACCTGATTATTACATTGAACAGCATTACAAGCAACATAATTTGACACCGACGAGGGTGATGAAAGCAAAGGAAAGAGGCGTCCCACTTTAGGTCTCTTCGCGATCATCTTCCCGGACACTTGATCCTGCACAAGACAACCAGAATTTGAAAATTGAACAGTAAAATTGTTGTCAACTAATTGGCCGACAGATATAAGATTAGTGGACAACTTAGGAGACACAAAAACAATATTTAAAGAGGCTAAAATATCACCAACAGCTGTTATAGGTAAGGAATTACCATCAGCAATATGAATCTGAAGATCTCCTTTATATTTTTGAACATTATTTAGACGTAAGATAGTGTTGGTCATGTGATTGGAAGCACCAGAATCAAAATACCAAGGCTTAGGATCAGAATTTTTGTTACCTGAAATGCCTAAGGCAGAAAGGGTAGAAACTATCATTTGTTGGACCATTTTAGGAGTAATAGAAGACTGACCAGGACTAGGGGCACTTGAGGAACCAACCGAGACATTATAGGCAGTTTTAGATTTCTTTGGAGGTCGAGTGGAACAGTCTTTGAGGATATGTCCTGTTTTCTTACAATAATTGCAGAATTTCTTAGTACAATTAGTGGCAATGTATCCAAATCCTTTGCAATTATAGCATTGAACATTAGTCATATCTCTGCCTCTTTTAGACTTCTCTTGAGCAACGTAGGCAACAGGAATTTGAGTAGAATTTTGAGCTTTCTGCTCCATGACAGCCTGTGTAATGAGCCGTTGTTCTTCCTTGAGAAGTTCTCCTATACAAATATCCAATAAAGAAACTGGATTTCTGTTCATCAGGTTGGACCTGATTGCTTCAAACTCCCCCCTTAACTTCATTAAAAACTGGTCACGCTTGCTAGTCTCATGCACACTTTGGATAGCAATGAGTCCTTCAGGAGGTACACTTGCATACACAATATCAGTGTACTTAGCCCAAAGATTCCCAAAGGAAGAATAAAACTCTAAAATTGACATACTCCCTTGACTGAGTTGACTCAACTCGAGTTCCAATTGGAACCTTCGTGCTGTGTTGCTTTGGTTATAAATTTTCTTCAAGTAACCCCACATTTCTCTAGAGTTCTTATAAGGCTTGAGATTGAGAAGTATGGAGGGTTCCATACTTCCAAGGATATAATCTGAGCATCCTTCACCTCCCATTTCACATATTTCTCCTTCTCCTTTTCACTATTAGGTGCAGGATCTGTCCTATCAATATGACCCCATAATTCCTTTCCCTTGACAAAGATCTGAAATTGGAATGCCCAGGTAGAATAGTTCTTGCCATTAAATCGAACAAGAAAATGTTCAGGTCGTTCCAAAGACATGATTCAACCAGAAACAAGAACTAAGAGACCAGGTCCAAGAAAAACAGAATAGAACATGTAAAAAAGAACAAGAACAAAACACTAAGTTCTCGAAGCTAGACAAGGAACCAAACACAAGATGAAATAATCTCAGAGTTTTGGCTCTGATACCATGACAAAATAAAGGAGAATTTCTGAAATATTTTTCTTGAGTTATTTCACTAAGAGAATTACAATATATAGACATAAAAAATAATCAAATCCCTTAATCCTAGGCCTATTATAGGAAGAAATACAGCAGTAATTACAGCAAGAATATATACAGCAATAATGAAAATCTTGGAGAGATAATCAAGGGATATACAGCTATAAAAAAACTAAATAAGGAAAGAAGAATATATTGACACCCAGTAGAACAAGTATCAGTCACAATTCTGTTTCAATTAGTTATTTTGTGTGTCACAATTTTGCATTTGTAGTTTACATCTATAGGAACTTTATATTGTATTTTTTATCATAGTAGTTTACAAAATCTGGAAATAAAAAGAGAATTCATGTATGCTTTTAACCTTTTTAAATGATCTAACTACAACAATTTAATTTTGGGAATGGAAAAATTCCATCTACTATTTCTGTGCTACTTCTTCTAAGCTTATGTTCTTGCTGTATGAGGATGCTTCGTTATATACTGTTATTATATGCATTAGGCTGGTTTTGGAGATAATGTCAATTCATTGTCTGATTGAGATGCCCCTATAAAAATCAATGGGTTCTTCTTGTAATTGTGCTGTCTATTGTACAGTAGCAAACTCTAATTAATATTAAAACCAACTTAATCCAGCAATCAAGGAGATGGCTGTGATTGTGTCCAAGTGTCACAGACTGGCTTGTATTCTAAAGCCGTGGACCCTTATGTGTCGAAAATCCTCGTCCCTGCGATCTGCTATTGAAAGTGACAGACAGTAGAAGCCGTTGACAAAATGGCTTCAGTTTCTGCTTCGTGCAACGCAAGGTAATTGCTTTCATTTGTTAGAACTGCTTGCTTTCCGTTGAAGATTGTATATGATTTGCATTGCTTTTCTTTTTGTTAAAGTTTGGTGTACTTGTGTGATCCTAAACAGAAGTTAGTTTTTCAATTTACATGGTTCCCTCTTGATGCATGAAGATCTCAAAACTTCATTAATGCACAATAAGCAAGCATAAGTTTGAGGTTATAGCATTTAAGTGTGGTTTATGGTTTGGTACTTTGATTATAAGCAAACCCTTTTGGCTACATCATATAATGATATGTAAAGGTTAATTGTGTTCTTTTGATAAGCATTGCACAGACACTTTCCTATAATTTTTTTTTTTTTTTTTTTTTTTTTTTTTTTTTTTTTTTTTTTTCAGTTACAAAAGAACTTAAAAGTAGTAACAAAACAACACTGCAGTTGCACCTTGTGGAAAATTTTTGAGAAATATACTATATATTTAGTAGATGAAGTGATTCTTGTTTTATTACACACTTCTGATCCTATCTTGTTTGTCCACAATAACTAGGGCAATGTTTGGAATGCATATGTGGGCAACCATGAAGGAATTAAATGATCTGGATTATGATAGTTGGACACAATGGAAACTTGAACTAGAAGTTATACTTGGTAGGATGGACTTGGACCTTGCTCTTCACGAAGACGAACCAAGGAAGCCAACTGAAACTAACTTGCCTGAAGAGAAAGCTAAATATGAAAAATGGGAGAGAAGTAATCACCTAAGTCTTCTGCTTATGCGAAGCAAGAGCAAGATGCCTAGTCATGTGCATTACCTCTTGCCCGAAACTGAGAATGCTAAGCAATATTTTGCTGGCATAGAAAATTTAATTATGAAATTTGAGAAGGATGGGCCTCACTCAATCAAAGGTCTCTCACATCTCTAATCTGCTATTGCACATCTTTTCTCATCTTATTTTCTTCATTCAATTTCGACGACGTTAACAAATTTTTTATATATATGAATTTGTGACAAACTTTTATTTCAATCGTAAAACATAATTTATAATCTATAAAATCAATTAATTCAATAATTATTTACTTGAAATAAATAACAAAATCTAAAATATAAATAAATATAACTCAATCAATTTAATTAAAAATAAAACTACACTCACATAACTCATTTGGCTTATTTCTGGATCTAAAATGAGTTCTCCATCTAATTTTTCATAATCCTATATTCATCTTAAAATCATATAAAACTCAATTTAGACTTATAGAAAAATTAACTAATTTTCTGGAATCCAAATGTATCACCTTTTTTTTTCTGAACCTAGTAACGTAGACAAAATGTATAAAGTATACACTTATTTATGAAAATAAAAGATTGTATATAAAAAGTGGTAAAGTTATAAATAAAGTGAAATGTTAAGGACATTTTGGAAAAAGTGAAGAATTATCTAGAGAATGACATGCATGTAATTGATAAGAAACTTGAGTGGCAAATTTTACAAAGGAGTGATGACTGTATAAAGTGGACCAAGTGAAGTAAAATCTAGAGAGAAAAAAAGGTAAAGCTGTGGGCAAACAAGAGCAGAGAATAGATTTGGGACCAGCAACTGCATTAAGTCATTTTTCTGCCATTTTTGAAGAGAAATCAAGCCTTAGAGAGGTGAAAAATCAGTTTAGGAAGATTATCAAACAAGATCAAATAAGAATCAAGTGGTAAGATTGAGTTTTCATGGTTTTCTTTTAGAGAAAAATCTGTCAAAACAATCCATGAATTGCACTTAATATTAATAAGATTTTCATGCATAGATCTGAAAATTTGAAGTGGTTAGATTGTTGTTTTAGATGTTAAAGTTATGCCATAAAAAAAAATCTGTTGTGTTTGTGATCTGGTTGTATATGAATATATTAATGAAATTTTGGTGCGTGTGGCTGTGAAAATGTTGAAATCGAGATGTGTTGATTCGTGTGTAAGTGTAAAGTCTGGAAACCACACCATAATACCAATCTTGCTATTTAAAGTTAATCAAATTTGCTAAAATGTCATCCATGAAAATTTGACACTTGGCCTCATCCTTATCTCTTATGCCACATGTCACATTTCCATAGTTTCCTTATTCCACATGTTTATCTTTTCTTATTTCTTTCAATTTGAATTTCCGTAATGCCCGAATTGGGCATTTTCAGAATTTTTTCGAAATCCTTTCAAAATTCACCGAAGCCTATTTTTGAACTTCCTACATACTTTTAGTAGCCTTGGTGATTCTTAAAAGTCATTATATACCCCTTTTTGGCTCTCTGTGAAATCAATATTCACCCAATTTTACTATTCATCCATACAAGTCATTATTCATCCGTATGACCTCATTTATCATAAAAAAGAGAAAATTCAGGGTTTCACACTACCAATCCTCCTCTCTCCATCGAGATCAATGAGAACCGACCTTCTCAGTCTCCTCACTTTCTTCTTCCTTTCTCCCTATCGTCATTATCTGAGTTTGTTGAACTAGATGAAAGGTTCATTGAACCCCTATTTGGTTTAATGAACCCAGATGAAGTGTTTGTATGGGTTCACTTCATCTGGGTTCGATGAACCCAGACAAACACTTCATCTGGGTTCATCAAACCCAGATGGTGCTATTCATCTGGGTTCATTGAACCCAAATGAACACTTCATCAGGGTTCAATGAACCTATCGAACCCAAATGAAAGGTTTATCTGGCTAGATGAACCCTCATCGAACTCAGATGATTATGCTAGTAATTTTTGATGATTTTTTTTTTTTTTTTTACATAGATTTTTTATGATTGTTTCATTTGTGATGATTTTGGTATTTTTGATGATTTGTGATGGTTTTGGTGATTTTTAATGGAAAACCCAGATGATGGTTCATCTGGGTTTGACTAAATGAACCCTTATCTGGGTTCATTGAACCCAGATTATTATGTTGGTGATTTTTTATATATATATTTTTTGACAGATTTTTTATGATTGTTTCATTTGTGATGATTTTGGTATTTTTGATGATTTGTGATGGTTTTGGTGATATTTGATGAATTCCGTCTAGGTTCATCAATGGGGTTGTTGATTTTTTTGGTTTGATAATTGATGATTTTGTGGGTTTAAATTTTTGGTTTGATAATTGATGATTTTTTGGGTTTAATTTTTTGGTTTGATAATTGATGATTTTTTGGATTTAATTTTTGCTTTCTATTTTTTTTAAAAAAAATTCAAAAGATCTGGGTTGAACCAAGTCTTCAAAGTTTGGTTAGAAAGGAAAATCAAATTTGCCCACGTTTTGTTTTTTGTTTTTTTAAATTTATTTTATTTTTTTATTTCTTAACTTTTATATTAATAAAAAATTTTTAATAAAAACAAATTTTAAAGAATTTTTTTTTTTAATTTTGTATTAAATTAATTTTTATTATTTTAAAGTTAAAAAAATTAATCTAGAAACTATGGGCATTAATTTTTGTCTTTGTCCTTCAAACTATAGTTGACCATCAAACTTAACACCCTTTAACCATTAAATTAGGGGTAACTTGTTACAAAAATCAAACTTTATTTCTATCTGTATTCAAGCAAACCTCAAAGGGATTTTGTGTATTTAACTCTTAAATTAATTATGAACAAATTTATTAGGGATCATGAGTTCAATTTCAAAATATAACATGAATTAATTTTAAATTAACTATATTATAAAGGGCAATAATTTAGTTCTAAACAAACAAGGGGTTCAATATTAATTTTGAATTAATAGAAACCCTAATTGATGCCTATAAAAAGAAAAGAAACAGTTTTCTTTTCATAAGTTTTGGTTTTGTTGTATGATTTAAAAATAGAAAAAAAAAATGTTTTTTTTTTTTTTACAACAAAAATAGAGAAGAAGATTCTATGTCCTTCTACTCTGTATAACTAAAATTAAACACTCACATCTCTTACAGATTGATTTGATTTTCTTTTTAGGAAAAAAAAAATAAAAAGTAAGTGAGCACAATTCTGTATAATTGTGTCAACTCATTTGTTTCTTAGTATAGAGATATATCAAGAAAGGTAAGATGATGAGTAATCCATAAAAAATCAATACAGAAGATAAAAGATCTTATCTTTTATTTATTTTTATTGTTTTATTTCACTGTTTTATAAACTCAGGTTCCCAAACTTTATAAAAAAAATTTTGAAACTCATTGTTCCACATGTTTTAATTTTACCAAAATAACTGTTGTTTTCGCCTTCATATATAGTGTAACAATTTGATACTAAATGTATGTAGTGTTGTAAGAACAATAGTATTTTAATCAAACTTAATTTATAGATGAAAATCAAAGAATAAGGACCAAAGAAATAGAGATGCAAAGCATGCATATTTTATTACACGTAAACATTCTTCAAAACAATTTATTAAGGAAATTCAGTACAAAGTTCTTACCAAATTATAACATTCAATGCGGTCTAAAGAGCACTTCAATTGCATTCTAGATCACACAAAATATCTTCACATTTTCATTTTGTCTTGTATACCTGCCTGAATCAAAGGAAATATAAAAGTTAATATCAAATTTTAGTAATAATTTGATTTTCTGGTACTAATTCAATTTGAAAATGGTACTTGCTATTACCGATACTTGATAAAACTTGATCTCTAAATATTTCCAAATTTGACATTTTATTTGTTGTCCTAAACATATGCAGCACGTTGTCAAACACATTGAAGTTGCCACGGCCACATGATAGAGAAAACGAGTAAAACACAGATTAGTAAGGATGTAGTCTTCAAATCATCACATATTATAAAAAACAAATTATAATTAATCATGAAAAGAGAGTAGAGAAGAGTTAGATGTTACCATTCAGCTTCTAGTCATAGGCCACCTTTGAAGTTTCGCTATATTCAATACCATTGCAATGTAGAGTCTATCCTTTGCATGGTTTAGAAACTGGAAATATGCATGTCTCCATGATCTGTTTAAAAATAAAGAACTAAGAACTCCCCATAATCCTACGATAAATCCAATTGCCAAGCAAACATAGAATTCTAGAGTTATGATATCTTCATCATCACTATTGTCATGTGTGATGATGGCTGGCACTTCAGTCTCTGAACACTTATTTGGAAGTGGAGGTCCACAAAGGTTAGGATTTCCCATATATGCACGAGCATCAAAACTTTGTAGTTTAGTGTTGATAGGAATTTTTCCTGACAAGTTGTTGTTTGACAAGTCCAAGAAGCCAAGAAAACTCAATGAAGGAAAGCTAGATGGAATTTCACCGATCAGCTTATTATTCGACAAGTCAAGTGAATTGAGCAAAGTTAAGTTGCCGAATTTTTTAGTGATTGGTCCAATTAAACTATTTCTTGATAGATTCAAAGATCTTAATCCCTCAAGACTTGTAATTTCAATAGGAATTTCTCAAGAAAGTTCATTGCCTGAAAGATCAATGAATTTTACGTATCCCAAATTTTTTTGGTACTCTCGATCCATTCCTTTCCACATAATTGTTGTTGTGCTCTCATATCTCTCTCCAAAAGAAGCACGGTTACCTGAATGATATATATATATATATATGATGCCAATGGTGGATTCTAAACTCACATCATTATTGCCTTGAACCATTGCAGTTAAGTTGTTGACACACTTTGGTATTATCCCTGAGATGTTGTTCAGAGGGAAATCCACAAGTTAGAGATGTGATAGTTTACAGATCTGTAGCGGTATGCTTCCATTGAATTGATTGGATCGTAAAGCAAGAATGATCAAATTCGGTAAGCTATCTCCTATCCATAATAGAATTGTCCTAGAAAATTTGTTGTCTCCTATATCAAAAATCCGAAGCTCATTGCACATATTAAATGATGGAGGCAATTCCACGATAAAGTGGTTATTGCGCAAGTTCAACACTTCAAGTGAGCATTTTGGGCCCATCAAGTCCGGAAATTTTTCAGAAAAGTTATTGTTCACCAAATTTAGGATAGTTAAATTTTCAATGGGCCATGAACAATTTGGCAACTCTCCTGAGAGTAGGTTATTTGAGAGATCAAGAAAGCTTAAGCTTTCTCCATTGACTGAACATAAGAAAGCAATTGACCCTGTAAACTTATTTTGAGAGAGATTTAATGATGTTACATTGGAAGAAAATAGGGGAATTGGGCCTTCAAAATCATTGAAACTAAGATCTAATCCAGGATAATTGACAAACTTCAATGAAAAATCTGGCAAAATGCCTTTCATATGGTTACAAGAGAGATTTAAAAAATCTAAGTTAGGAGAGAGTTCCCAAAATTGAATGGTATCCGAAATACCAGTATTAGAGATATCAACAACTGAATAATTCTTTTGAGTTAAGAGCCATTTTGGGAAATGAGGCCCAAGCTTGCAAGCCTGCAATTTAATGATTCGAATTTGAAAAGGAGGAACCCAACCAGAGTTAATGTTGAAAGTCAATAAGTTTAAAGATAGATCCAAATATTTTAATTGAGAGAGATTTGACATATGGGCTTCCGTGATTGTACCTTCCAAAGAATTTGAGAAGATATCAAGAATCTCAAGCTTGAAAAGTTGTTCAATACTTCTCAGAGCAATGGCATTTAATTGGTTGTCCCTAATACTTAGTTCTTTCAAAGAAATAAATTCAGATAAATCTAGCAATGAACCACCGAGCTTGTTATTATCTAATGACAAAGATTCTAGTGAATGTTTGATACAACCTGACAAGTTGAAGAGAAAATCTAAAAATTGTCCAGTGAGCTTGTTTGAATATAGAAATAATGCTTTTAAATTACAAGTGTTTGTGAAGGCTTCTGGACTGATACCGTCAATTTGATTTCCCCTAAGGTAAAGGTATTGAAAAGCTGTCATGTTTGCGAAAGGATGATCAGGAATAGAACCTTGCAACTTGATGAAAGAGAGTTTAAGATCAACAAGGCTGCTACTGAAGTTAGACAACCAAAGGTATATTGAATTAGATAGATGACTCCAAGAGAGATCAAGGACAAAAAGAGATTTAGAAGAATTAACAAAGGAAATAGATGATGAAGTAACTGATGGAAGATAGCACTGATTTAGCCGTACTTCTGTTAAAGAAGGCAGTTCACTAATAACTTGCAGCCAATCTACTGCTTGTGTAAGATTAACAAAATCTAGACGAAGGTGTCTTAAAAAGGAGAGATGGGAAAGCCAATCATGCGTAGTTATATTAAAAAGGAGAGATGAGAAATCGGTGAGGAGGGCCGAGATATCCTGAGCTCAAAGGGCTGGCCTAGCAGCCAAAGGAGCCCCGACTCAAATTATGATGGGTTGTTACAACAGGAGTCAAAAATATGAGTCATTGGGGGTTTGAGAGAGAGTTGTTGAGTCGTCTAATGTGTGGATGACAGAGATTATCTCTGCCCTCTACGTGTGTATTGAGTATTTCCATCATGTACAACAGAACTCCCGGGTACTAATTTGGTGTAGATTTCAAATCTAAAATCATATTAAAAGAAAAGTTTATAGATTGTGGATCCTTATATGTTATGCATACAGAACGAGAAAATTCATAATACTAGAATTACAGAAAGAGATTCCCATAAAGGTTTTACAAATTGTAGATTTTCATAAAATGCCAAAATTATTGAAAAAGATTTTTGGAAGGAAAGTTTTACAGAATTACAGAAATGTTTTATATAGAAGTTACAGTTTTACAATGATATGATATTTATTTTCAGTTTGTTTTTAGATATAATTATTTATGAATCATTGAATTTGTTTCTTTTTTCCAATGATAAGTTTTGCTTATTATTTAGAAATATTATAGAAAACTTATATAATAGTTTACAGTTTTATTGCAAGATCATATTCGAATTCAGTTTTATTATTTCAAGATGCGGAAATTTTATAATTTACTGAGAAATAGTTTTGTTATCAGAAACATGTTCTGTTTTGTTTATAATTTTTTTTTTTTTTTGAAAAGTTATATTCACTCACTAGGCATTAGGCTCACCCTTTTATAAAATCATTTTCCAAGTATCCGTCGCGGATTCGTGCAGACATTTACATATCGTAAGAAGGGTCACATGATAACAAACAGATGAATTTGTGTTTATTAAATTCTTATTTACAAAATTTTGTATGTGTAATTCCAAAATAGTTTTGGAAATTGATAATTATTTTACATATATTTGAAAATATTTTATATGTTTAGTTTATGGATTTCAACACGAGAAATTTTAAAGATTTTAGATTTTGATCAACTTGCATTTTGATCAAACCACTCTTAACAACAAGCTCTGAGACCAAATGATCCGAGACTACCTTAGAAAAATAAATTATCATTTTATTATCACTAACCTTTTCTCCATAAGCTTCACAAAAAGAATAAAGATATTTCTTGATAATATCTACTTGTTGTTGACTCACCTTAGCAAAAATGAGCAGATCATTAGCAAACATAAGATGAGAGATCTGTGGTCCATCCCTACCAATCATAAAAAACTTCCACAAACCATCATTAACAACATCAATAGTGCAATGAGTCACCCTTTCCTTGCAAAGAATAAAAATATAAGGAGATATAAGATCTCATTGACGAATATCACGAGTAGGAAGGAAAATATCCAATTTAGCCCCATTCTAAAGAACTTGAAACAAAGTAGAACAAATTTACTCCATCATTAAAGAAGAAATCTCAACAGGGATTTCAGCTCAGTCTATCATAATCCTTCTCCAAATCTATCTTAACAGCCATAATACCTTTCCTTAATTTCTTACTTCTCATCGAATAAAAGATCTCCTAGGCAATCACTACATTCTCTTGGATATGTCTTCTCGGAATGAAGCCAATCTGAAACGAAAAGACCAACTTGGACATGAATGGCTTTAAATGAAGAGTAAAGACTTTAATAATTATCTTAAAAACAACATTACAAAGAGATAAAGGTTTGAATTGAGAAACCAACTCTTGAGAATCCACCTTAGGAATAAGCATCAGAAGAGTTTTATTTAGCCTTTTATCTATAATACCTTGCCCAAATGCTAGCTGAACCATACTACCAAGGGTCCAACAAGATCTCAATTGGCTTGGAAGAAACCAGTATGAAAACCATTCGATCCTAAAGCTTTAAAGGCCCCTCATACTCTTAATAGCATTCAAAACCTCATGAGAAGAGATCAAACAACTAAGATTGAAGCACTTGGAGGTGGAAATCTAAGGAAAAGAATTAAAGGTAACTGGCGGGAATCTATGAAAGTTTTCACTAAAGAGACAAGCAAAATAACCAGCAATATGACCCTAAAGAGCTTTTTCATTCTTAATCCAATCACCATTATCTCCCTTCAATCTATCAATCGTATTTTTATTGCGTAGAACAATAGTAGAAAGATAAAAGAAAAAAAAAAATTAGTGTTTCAATCCCCAAAGCTAAACCATTGACTTCGAGATTTTTGGAACCAAAACAACTCATCTTGAAAAAGCACTAACTCAAGCTCATTTCTTAGCGTCAAGTCAAGGACATCTAAAAGGGGGTTAGGATCCTTTGAGAGAGCTCTCTATATTCCACTAAATCGCACGAAAATAGTTTGTTTCCTCCAATAGATATTACCAAATTGAGTCTTATTTCACACGATAAGCCAATCCTTTAAATGGTTGAGTTCTTGATAAAGATCCCTAAAGGAATCCCACTCATTCCTAACAATCTTCAGAAAATCTAGATGGGTAAGCCATGTCGCTTCCATTCTAAAATGCCTTAGCTTAAAACTCCACACAACCTCTTCTTCAATAGACAAGAGGAGAGGATGATGGTCAGATCTTACCAGAGGCAAAGTAGTCACCAAGGCAAATGGGAACATGATTCCCCCTTTAGTATTACATAAACTTATATCCAAGCACTCAAATGCTCTATCATATCCATCATATTAAGGATCTCTCTAACTAAACCTCAGACCGAAAGAGCCAAGATCAATGAAGTTGTATAACTCAATCCAATTAGAAAACCCTAGACAACGATTGGTGTCAACAGGTTCCAACCCCCCCGCACTCTATACCATCGGATTCGACTTTATCACCCTAAAAAGGCCTAGCCACTATTATTTCTTGTGTGGGTTCCTTGCACACTGTCAAGCAAGACAAAAGGTTGATATCTTGGTCACCGTAGTTTTTTCAAGCTTCAGTGATGTGAGTTCAAATCCATCTTATTATGATTCATCACCATCTACCGCACTTTCTTAAATCTAAGCTCACCCTCCAAAAAGCAGTGCTCCATCTCTCATTTTGTTTTTGTTTAAGCTTTGGACGACTCTGATCTCCCTTGGAGCACTTATTGCTTGTTTTGCTTAGTAGATAGTTTCCTTTATTAATTATTATGTCTGTCTTGTCGGTGTAAAACTTTCTTGGAATTGGAATTGCTGGTTGAGCTTTATTATTTGTAATATTTTAATTTTAATGTAAATATAAAAGTTAGTACAAAATTATATCATATTTGCGCAAAGTAGGGGTACTTGAGTGGTAAAAGAGCCCTTCACCCTTGTCTATCTGCTGGGTTTAATGTGTACCCATCACACTTAATTTGTGGACAGTTTTTCCATGCTATATGGGTTGTGACACCTTTAAACTCCCTTGAAGCAATCAATGATAATTAAACTTGTTGGCAAGAGTTGCTTATGGCTTCTTGGTAAGAAAACTTAACTCTCTATGGAATCCTTTAGAGGGAATAGATATTATAGACATAGGAAACGATTTTTCTATTGTCCGTCTCATTTATAATGACGATTACCATAAGGTGTTAGCTGATGGTCCTTGGATGATGGCGAATCATTTTCTTATAGTTAGAAAATGGAGGCCTAGTTTTGATCCTTACATATCGAAAATGGACAGTTTGATTGCTTGGATTAGGTTTCCGTAGGTTGCTATAGAATATTTTGATAGAAATTTTTGACAATTTTAGGTTCGGCCTTTGGAAAGGTTATTGAAGTGGATTAAACTTCAAGATTCTTATTCGGTGGATCAAGATTCTTGTTGCCAATAAACAAATGGCAATTCTAAGTGGTTTAGGTCTAGATTATGATTCATTCGTGATATGGATGACTTCAGTTCCAGTCAATCATTTATCGGTAGATATTATAACCTTAGTTCTCACTCATGAGGTAAGGATTGACAGACATATACAAACTAAGAGTTTAAGTGCTAATATAGCTTAGAATAAAAGAGGTGGTAACAATGGTTCTAATGGTTTTGGAAAAGAAAATGTGCCTACTTTTGGTAGAAGACGACCTAGAAACAACAATAGAGGTAGAAGGAGCCGTGGCGGATGAAGAAATAACAAGAAGCCACCTAGTCAAATTTGTCATAGGCCAAGCCATGGAGCAATAAGGTGTTATTACAAGTTTGACCAGTCCTATCAACCTCAAAATAACACGTTTTTAGGTGGAAATGGCTACAATGCATATGCTGAAAACATAAGAAATATGGCAACTATGTTTGCAGGACAAGACGTTGATCAATTTGGAATGGCTGACATCAATTCAGTTGGTGGTTCTCAATGGTTCCTAGATAGTGGTGCGACCGATCACTACACTCTAGATGTTTCAAATCTCTTCAACAAGTCAGAATATCATGGCAAAGAAAGAGTCTATGTGGAGAATGGAACAAGTCTGAACATTTCTTCTATTGGCTTTAATAATTTTTCTCTTAATAGACATACCTTTCTACTTAAAAATATTTTACATATTCCCCATATCACTAAAAATCTTCTTAGTGTATCAAAATTTGTTAAGGACAATGATGTTTTTATTGAGTTTCATCCAAGTTTTTATCTTGTGAAGTACCAAGCTACGAAGAAGGTTCTTCATCAAGGGGTCCTTAAAAATAGCCTATATGTGTCTTTGACTTACCTTTAAAGAGTTCAGGCTCAAACAAGGTTTCTTCAAGTAGTCAAGATCTACTCTACCAATTCACACAACAACCAAGTTCAAACATAGTTTTATTTCTTGTACAGCTCCTACATTGTACAAAAACTCTTTTGTCAATATCAATAAAACTACAGCCTATGTGAATAATGTTGCTGAGTTTGATAAATCTTGTATAGCTAGTGATCCTAATATGCTTTTTTGGCACATGAGGTTGGGACATCCTTTTTCTCTTCCATTGTAAAAACCATATTGAGTAAATGCAAAGTTTCAAGTACTAGTTTGTTCTTTTGTCATGATTGTCAAAGTGAGTAAATCTCACACATAACGCTTCCAACATTCAAACACATTATATACTCATCCTCTTGAGCTAGTTATAGTTGATGTATGGGGTCTTGCACCCATTACATCATCAACTGGTTTCAAATTCTATGTCAATTTCCTTAATACATGTTCTAGGTACAATTGGTTTTTCTTGCTCAAATCAAAAGATAAGGTTGCATATACTTTCAAAGTCTTTAAATCACAAGTCAAACTTCAACTTTCAACCAAGATAAAGAGTCTACAAACTGATAATGGGAAGAAGTTCAAGATATTGTCACCATTTTTAAAGGAATGTGGGATAGAATTCAAGCATTCTTGTCCATACAAACATGAGCAAAATAGACTTATTGAGAGAAAGCATAGACACATTGTTGAAACTTGAAATTGGACTAAACCTCTTCTCATATCATCATCAATTGGTTTCAAATTCTATGTCAGTTTCCTTGATGTATATTTTTAAAGTCTTTAAATCACAAGTCGAATTTCAACTTTCAACCAAGATAAAGACTCAACAAACTGATAATGGGAAGCAGTTCAGGGTATTTTCACCATTTTTAAAGGAATGTGGGATAGAATTAAGGCATTATTGTCTATACACAAATGAGCAAAATGGACTTATTGAGAGGAAGCATAGACAAATTATGGAAACTGGTCTAAACCTCCTCTCACAAGCTTCCATGCCTCCACATTTTTGGGTTGAAGCTTTCAGGACTACCACTTACTTGATAAATTGGATGCCCACACCAGTGCTGAGAGGAAACACACCTTTTACTTGTTTATATGGGAAAGAACCAGACTATTCCTTTCTCAAAGTGTTTGGTTGCCTAGTTTATCCATATCTTAGGCCTTATAACCATCACAAGTTAAAGTATAGAAATGCATCTTGCACTTTCTTCGGCTATTGTGCTCAATATAAAGGATATACATGTATGAGTTCCAAAGGGAAAATTTATATGGTTAGGAATGCTGTTTTCAAGGAAGATGTGTTCCCATTTGCTAACAATTCATCACAAACCGCAGGAAGAAATCAATTCTGTGTAAGTTGATCAACCTTCACATCTTTGTTTCCACCTGCAGTTTGTTCATCGTTGCCTTAAACACAAATTCACTCATATGGCTCTAATCCACCAACTGACAACCTTGAAATCACTACCAGTGTTTGTCATATTCTATAGCAGCCTGATAATATTGACAGGCACATTTCATCTACTACTAACACTGAACCAACACAGCTTCTACATGATCATCTACATTTGATATGAGTACATCTCCTCTTACAGAACCTGCTGATTCTGTAAATGGGTGTTCAAAATCAAGAGAAATCTTGATGGATCACTCCTCAAGCGCAAGGTGAGACTCATGGCAAGTATCACTAACTTGTTGGTTTAGTCCGATAGTGAACCCTGCAATAGTGAGGATAATTCACAATTGCACTCTCAAAAGGTTGGTGTCTAAGACAATTGGATGTCAATAATGTCTTCCTCAATAGTATTCTTGATGAGGAGGTTTTCATGCAGCAACCACCTGGCTGTGAGGAGGGGAATGGTGATCTTGTATACAAATTACACAAGCCCTGTATAGGCTTAAGCAGGCACTAAGAGCCTAGTTTGACAGGTGCAAAACTACTCTTCTACAACTTGGCTTCATTTTCAGTAGAGCTGATCGGTCTCTTTTTTGCAAGTTTACAAGTGGGTCATGCCTTTATGTTCTTATTTATTTTGATGATATTATCATCACTGGTTCTAGCTTAAAAGAAATTGATATGCCAGTAAAAAGTTACACCAGTCCTTTGCATTAAAAAATCTAGGCTTGTTGAATTATTTCTTGGGGATTGAAGTTCAAAGAACGGATTCAAGATTACATTAAAAAAACAAAAAACTCTACATCTATGGTTACAAGTGTGGGTAGTCAACTATCAGCTTATAGAGGAAATCCAATTAATAATATAGCAGAATATAGATCAGTGGCAGGTGCACTTCAATATGTGACAATTACTAGGCCTAAAATCGCATATGCAATCAATAAGGTGTGCCAATTTATGCCCCCTTGGATGAGCATTAGAAAGTTGTGAAAAATATATTGAGGTATCTTAAAGGGTCTTCAACTCAAGGGTTGTTCTTTGAAAAGCTAAGCAACTCGGGTTCATGGAATGATTTAGTTGGCTTCTCGAATGCTGACTAGGCATGAAACCCAGATGACAGAAAGGCCAATTTGGGTTTTTTATATATTTGGGTTCACATCTTGTATCTTGGAGTACAAATAAGCAACATACCATTTCAACATCTTCAACAAAAACTGAATATAGGAGTCTTGCTTCTACAGTTGCTGAGATAACCTGTATTAAGTCTCTTCTTCAAGAGCTTAGAGTGCCACAGTCCAAGGTTCCTATAATTTGGATGCATAATTTGAGTATAATTGCCTTGTCAAACAACCTTGTACTACATGCTAGGACAAAGCACATAGAGTTGGATCTCTATTTTGTTGGAGAAATAGTCCTTCAAAGGCAAATTCTACTCAACCATGTTCCATCCATTGATCAAATAGCAGATGTGTTCACAAAGCCACTGTCAACACCCAGATTTCAGATTCTAAAGACCAAACTCAATGTGAAAGACTCACAGTGTGTTTGAAGGGGAGTGTTGAGAAGGATGTTCAGCGCACTCAAGCTAAACATTTAGCTCAGCACATGTCATTCCAGCTAACCTATGATAGCTTGAGTAAGAGAAGTCTGCATAAGAGTTTTGGTGGACTTGAGACACTTGATCCCAGCAAAGAATGGCGGGAAAAATAGTTATGAGAAGTCAATGTCAGATTATTCTCCACCAATCATACGTAAACACATATAAGTTTGTTAGCTTGTTAAATAAGCTACTAAGAATATGTAAGCAGCAACCCTGCTTTCTTGTAATTAACGAGCAGTATTGTATCTCATCTTTCATCAATATAATTCTCTTCAAGTTTCTTTGAAATTAGGTTTTGTATAATATTAGTTTCACTCAAGAATCTATGTAGATTTCAGCAATCAAACACTTTCGTAGTTGAAGCAGTGTATTGCGTTTTAATTGTTTGTTAAAATGACGTGCTTGATTTTTTTTCCTTTAGCTGCTGCGTAGGTGTTTGAAGTAGTGTAAACCGTTTTAAGTTTTACCTGCTGCATGGGTGAACTGTGCAGAGCAGGAGTTGTGAGGTGTGCAACTATTAAGGAAATTGAAGCAGAGAAATTGACCATCGAAAAAGAAGTTGTGAGTTAAGTTCTAATCGTACCATCTAATTTTTGTTTTGTAAAATCATATCATACCATTGTTAACGTTTTTCCAGAAAGCGAGGATGTAAAAGACTATTGAAAATGTTCTAACCAATTTTAACTCTGTACGTACTGGGAGAGCAAATCCAGCCATGTTAGACAAGATTGAGGTTTGACTCTTGCCTTGATTGCCTAGCATTGCGTATAGATACTTATAGAAAATGCATTTATCAGACAGTATTAGGAACATAAGTACAAAACTATGGGAACTGTTACCCAACACTATGACTCAATTTTATGTTGATTTATGCTTGTTTTTGCTTAACATGAATCTGCCAATGTTGTTGACTCCTAGGTTATGTATGTGAAACAGAAAGGTGAATATTAGAACGTTAGTTTAAATTTATAGAGGTGAATGCATAATCCCATTAACTAAGAATACAAGTTGGAATAAGAACATGGAACCCTGTAGAACAAGTATCAGTCACAATTCTGTTTCAATTAGTTATTCTGTGTGTCACAATTTTGCATTTGTAGTTTACATTTATAGGAGCTTTATATTGTATTTTTTATCATAGTAGTTTACAAAATCTGGAAATAAAAAGAGAATTCATGTATGCTTTTAACCTTTTTAAATGATCTAATTACAACAATTTAATTTTGGAAATGGAAAAATTCCATCTACTAATTCTGTGCTACTTCTTCTAAGCTTATGTTCTTGCTGTATGAGGATGCTTCATTATATACTGTTATTATATGCATTAGCCTGGTTTTGGAGATAATGTCAATTCATTGGCCTATATCCATTCATTGTCTGATTGAGATGCCCCTATAAAAATCAATGGGTTCTCGTTGTAATTATACTGTCTATTGTACAGTAGCAAACTCTAATTAATATTAAAACCAACTTAAGCCAGCAATCAAGGCAATGGCTGTGATTGTGTCCAAGTGTCACAGACTGGCTTATGTGTCCAAAATCCTCTTCCCTGCGATCTGCTATTGACCCTTATGTGTCGAAAATCCTCTTCCCTGCGATCTGCTATTGACAGTGACAAGACAGCAGAAGCCGTTGACAAAATAAAATGGCTTCAGTTTCTGCTTCAGAGAGTCCTATAGCAATTCAAGGCAATTGCTTTCACTTGTTAGAACTGCTTCCTTTCCATTGAAGATTGTATATGATTTGCATTGCTTTTCTTTTTGTTAAAGTTTGGTATACTTTTGTGATCCTAAAGAGAAGTTAGTTTTTCAATTTACATGGTTCCCTCTTGATGCATGAAGATCTCAAAACTTCATCAACGCACAATAAGCAAGCATAAGTTTGAGTTTATAGCATTTAAGTGTGGTTTATGGTTTGGTACTTCGATTATAAGCAAACCCTTTTTGCCTACATCGTATAATGGTATGTAAAGGTTAACTGTGTTCTTTGATAAGCATTGCATAGACACTTTCCTATAGAAGTGTTTTTTTTTTTTTTTTTTAAGTTACAAAAGAACTTAAAAGTAGTAATAAAACAACACTGCAGTTGCACCTTGTGGAAAATTTTCGAGAAATATACTATATATTTATTAGATGAAGTGATTCTTGTTTTATTACGCACTTCTGATCCTAATTTGTTTTATTACACACTTCTGATCGTAATTTGTTTGTCCACAATAGCGAAGGCAATGTTTGCGATGCGTATGTGGTCAACCATGAAGGATTAAATGATCTAGATTATAATAGTTGGACACAATGGAAACTTGAACTAGAAGTTATACTTGGTATGATGGACTTGGACCTTGCTCTTCGCACGAAGACGAACCAAGGAAGCCAACTGAAACTAGCTTGCCTGAAGAGAAAGCTAAATTTGAAAAATGGGAGAGAAGTAATCACCTAAGTCTTCTGCTTATGTGAAGCAAGGTGCCTACTCATGTGCATTACCTCATGTCCGAAACTGAGAATGCTAAGCAATACTTTGCTGGCATAGCAAATTTAATTATGAAATTTGAGAAGGATGGGCCTCACTCAATCAAAGGTCTCTCACAACTCTAATCCGCTATTGATCATCTTTTTTCATCTCATTTTCTTCATTCAATCTCCACGACGTTAACAAATTTTTGCTAAATCTGATTAATGCTGGCTTTGATAGGCAAAATGTCGGTGGGGGAGAGATGGTGCCCGTGGAAGAGGATTCGCTGGGCGGTATTTGGTGGAAATGCTCCTCAAATACGACATGTTTTCAATTAGAGTCGCCGATTTACGACCTTCTATCCAGCTGGAGTCGTTCGAGGAGCAGGGAGTCCTCGGCAACGCTTTGAAATCCAGTAGTGCTCAGTATGTATCCACCGATCTTCGGAACAAGCCTCAAGTACTGCAAGGTCGCTCATATGTTTGGATATATGAGTTTGTTTGTTTGTTTGTTATTGTACACAGCTTACCGAGGAGCTGAAGTTGTTTTCCACATGGCACCGCTGGATTCGTCCATTAATGATTACCGGTTGCATCATTCAGTTAATGTGGAAGGTAAAATTCTTGGTTATTAGCTGTAGGAAGTCAACTTTGTTTTTTTCAATGTGGATCGAAATGTTTAGGGTTTGTAATTTTGTTGTAATTGGATATGCAGGGACTAAGAATATTGTTGATGCTTGTGTTGAGCTTAATGTTAAGAGAATTATTTATACTAGTTCTCCTAGAGTGGTTTTTGATGGCGTTCATGGAATCTTTAATGGGAATGAATCTTAACCCTATCTGGATAAGGTACTCGTTTCTCTCTTATTGGTGGAGGTTGATGTATATTCATGTATGCGGTTACATGCTTACCAGTTCTATGTCATCGTACTCATTACTGCTGATACTGCAGCTGGCTTGATACTTGTTTTTAATTGATTTAGCACAATGATTTTTATTTGGCTACTAAAGCTGAAGGAGAGAAGCTAGTCATCAAGCCGAATGGTACCGATAGCCTGCTAACTGGTTGTATACGTCCCAGCAGCATTTTTGGTCCTGGTGATAGGTTGTTGGTCCCATCTTTAGTTAATGCTGCAAAAGCTGGAAAATCCAAGGTACTGTCTTTATTGCCTCTTTTAGTTTTCATTTGTTCCCTGTTTGAATTCTTGGTCCTGTTTGATAGTACAGAAGTTTGGTTTCCAATTAGTGTACTGCATTCCTTTCTTTCGGCCCTTTATTTCCAAATTTTCTCCTTAAGCACTCATGGAAATGTCCATGGACTTTGCTGTTGCAATCCTGATGAATTTATGCTACAATCAGATTGTAGTTTGTGCTTCCCTGTATACTAACCCTGCATGAGAAAACTATGTTTATTTTTTTTTTCAAAAAAGAAAAATTTCAATCACATATTTTTGTTGTTGTTGGTCATCTTATTTGACCATTACACTGGCTGCATACTTTCTTACAACTTTTAAAAAGCATGTTATTGACAAGGTTATGTAGTCATCTTGTTGTCATTGCCATGCTGATACAAGTGACACTTTTCACAGTTTTCCTAAGTGACTTCGTCGTTTGATTAATAATGTAATGAAAAATGTCTGCAGTTTGACATGTAGAATTTGGTTGTAATTGTTTCATTAAGACTCTTGACTGGCTAGGAAATTATTGGAAAAATTATATACCTGGGCCTGTTTCTCGGTGGGAGCTAGATGTGGTTGCTTGTGAAGTGTATATATATATGGCATATTGATTAGAATTCTTCAATTAAAACTTATTCATTCCCTTTTTTTTTTTCTTATTTCCAAATGGCCAGTTTATTATTGGTAATGGCAATAACCTTTATGATTTCAGCTACGTTGAAAATTTGGCACATGGCCATGTTTGTGCTGAAAGAGCTCTAGTGTCATCCGAAGCAGATAAAGCTGCTGGACAGGTACTGTTTCAATCCCCTGTGGCCCTTGGGTTCTCTTCATCTCTGGTTTGTATTCTATTATGAAAATGGGGGAAGGGGAAATTAATCAGTTTACTGAATTCTTCATCTGCTGGTGGTCTCATAAAAGTAAAAATAAAAAATCTGCTGGTAAAATATGTAGATAGCATCATATCTTGCTATGCGATGTGTCCTGTATGCTAAGTCAAGAGG
Organism: Dimocarpus longan; assembly: GCA_022984855.1. Lineage (NCBI taxonomy): Eukaryota > Viridiplantae > Streptophyta > Magnoliopsida > Sapindales > Sapindaceae > Dimocarpus > Dimocarpus longan. The sequence goes on along the minus strand of CM041015.1, from coordinate 19,464,855 downwards.
TTGGTTTTTGCTTTCTTTATCCACAAACTTGCATCTGCATGATGATTTTACAGGCATATTTTATAACCAATATGGAGCATATTTTTGGGAATTTGTCTCACAAATTCTTGAAGGTCTTGTGAAAGTTATATATTTAATAATTTTTTTTTTCTTTTTATAATGCCTTTCATTGTGAGGTGTGCCCATAGTGATTGGTATGTTGTGCTTTTCTTCTTCCTATTATTATCAGTGGACATTCTTAACTGTTGTTAAGTTGTTTTTCACAGCATCTGCAAATTAAAAGTTATCCATTAAAGTTATAAGTCCGCATGTATGGCAAGTTAAGTCTCAAAATCTATAACATTGCTGTAGACAATTGTATCTTTCCTTTGTGTCACTCTGTTCAACTTCTCTCTAACATCTGAAGTCGATCTTTTTATGAGCTTAGTGTAAAGCAACCATTTTTCTGATTGGAAGAAACTACGATGGTGTGAAAAGTGTCAAATATTTTGCACTTAAATACGTTTCTCAAAAAGCAGGAATGATCGTTAGTTTTTTCCATATTGGTCATGTATTTATTTTTCTCACTATAAAGGTTACACTGCTTCTTAGATTTTGCAAATGAAGGCATATAGCGTCTTAAAATGATACACCTACATTATTTGTTTTATGCATTCTTTATCAACTACTTTTTCTCAAATATAATTGAGGAATTAAAGGTGGTTACAAATATGTATTTGTCCATTATCTCTTTGTCTTAATTGATAAGGTTTGCAGGCCAAGAATAAAGATTTCTGCCTTTGTAATGATGCCAATTGCACACATTGTCGAGTGGAGATACAAGCTGCTAGGCCCATGTGGTACGAAGGTTCCACAGTTGACGCCTTCAAGAATTAGACTCCTCTCTTGCAGCGAAACATTTGATTGCTTGAAAGCAAATGATCGACTGGGCTACACGTCCATTGTGTCACTTCAAGTTCTGTTTTATTCCTTGAAAATTGGCTAATATACATTTTGTGCCCCAAATGAAGTTACAATGTCATTTATATGATACATTTTTTATAGCTTGAAAGACTTGTAATGGTACACATTAAGTTCTCTACACAGTTTTCATTATATTCTGTCACTCTTCAAAACTTACGGAGCTGCATTCCATTAGGCAGGTCCATACTTTAAGAATGTCCCTTATAGACACCTTTATTAAGAAATATTCTACTGCACATCCAACTCAACCTGTCAAAATATTTTTATGAAGATCACTCTCCAATATGCCTAGAATCTTATCAATTTTTTTGCGATCATTATTATCAAGAATGTAGTCCTCAACTGGACATTTGGCACTATTTATTTTGTGGCAAGACAAGTCCACAAGCCCATTGTGTGCAAAACGGGATGTTATGCTTATGACAATGCGGTCTTATTGCTCGGCAGAACGGTCTAAGGAGGAAAATTGAGTCATACTCACAGTTGAGGGCTGCACATCAAATAACAAGAGAAGGACCATCTAAAGCTTCAAGATTTCTCGGTGGTGGAAGGGGTATGATTGTTTTTTTTCATCCCCCTTACCTCTCTTTGTGTGGCTGTGAATAATTCTGATCATTCTAGATGCATCCCTGCAGTGCTAAATACAATAGAGAAATGTATAATTATTCATAACTCACACATATTGATTGATTGATTATTATGATTACCTTAATGCAACCATTTGCTAGTTCTGAGATGATTAATTTGTTGAGTACAATAGTTTGTACAAGAGTGAAATGTGGTATTAAAGTGTGTCACCTTGTTTATCACCCTTTACATGGTGTGAATCCAGCTTGTATGTGTTTGGCAAGAACTTATGTTCGAGTGTACCCTTTTTGCAAGTGGTGTATTTGAGAGGGAGTACAATCACATGAGTTAATAAAGCTATAAGCTAAGAGAGAGAAGGGGAATAAGGATAAATATTACGTATGAATGTCTGTGTATATTAATGGAATAATCTTGTTGCGTTGCTGACACGCCACTTTGGAGAGATACTAAACAAACTCTCACAGTCATTTTAGTTTTGGTAGAAATTTATTACAGTGTCCGGTTTTACGGTCATTACTACATTTGCAAAGCTTATACTGTTGGTGTTAATCTTTTTGCTTATTCACAGTTTTTTACCAGAGAAAATGTATGTATGCATATTGTCTTCTTTAAATCTCAATTTATCAATTTGTGATTTTATTACATTAATATGAATTAAGAGCTGTTGTGGGTGTTTTCCAGATTATTTAAATGGACTAATGGGAGCCTATGAGATTGGTGGCCCAAACCACTGGACCCAATAAGCAAAGTCTAATATATAGAAGCCCGCAGAAAGACCGCTGGAACCATCTGCGAAGTCGAGTCCATTGGCCTGCTGTAACGAAACCCAGATCGGGTGATGAGCATTCCTGTTGTAACTATGTCGAGTTCGTAGGGTTAGTCCGCTTGCAAGAGCAGCCCATTTACTCAGTAGTTTCAATCCGTTCTTGTCTTGGTTCACCCAGTGCCAACTCAGAGCAGTAAGCTAGCATATCTTGCACGATAAGAAGGGTTATTTCACCTAATGACAGCCTAATTCGGGGAAATTTCATCTAACCAGCATAGGTTAGTATCCAGCCCCAGGTGTTGATAGAGTTGACCTGACAAATGTCAGGAACATTAAGTATGATCCAGATGCATTAATTGTAATTCATTATGTTATTTTTGTCTTATTGTTCTCTTCTGTAACTCTTCCCTCTCTATAAATAGAGGAAGACGTTCATTATAAAATGGAGGGAGACACTTGAGAGAAAATATTGCCACCATTATGTAGAAATAGAGAGACAGTGGACGTAGGCAGCTTAAAAAAGCCGCGCCACTTTAAAAATCTATGTTGTTTTGTCCTTCCTTGGCTTCTTCTTTTTGCTCTTTTTCTGTTTCTTGTTTGTGATCTTCTTACGTTGCAGCATTGGACTCAAAGAATCTCGTTGACTAGTTTCCCATGTAAACAAAAGCTAAATCAGTCTATCGAAATTTTCTTAATTTGGTTTCTAACCCAAATGCACTTGTATTGTTGCTTTTATGTCGTAACCACCTAACAGATGAAATCAAGATTCAAGAGTTAAGGTCTCTTTTTTAAAATTTTGAAAAAATCTTGTGGTAAACTATATTGTAAAACAAATTTGAAATTGTGTTTTTACATTTTGGCTGTGTGATTTTTAACATTATTTTAAGAACAAAAGTTGTGAAAACATGATTTATATTAGTATTTTGGAGAAGTTGAAGAAAGTATAAAACATCTTTTAATTGTTTTTAAGTATTCAATAATGTGTAACTTAAATTTCTGCCAAATTGTTTTTACTAACTTTCACCGGTTTTAAAACGTCTTACTAAAGGTGTAAAATCTAATGAATCAGTAATATTATATGCATTTTTGGTTTTATCTTGCTTTTTTAAACATAAATTTTTCGACAATGATCTCAATTAGAATTATATTTCTTTGCAAGTGATCATATTAATCAATAAAAGTTTTTTAATGCATTGTGCATCATGTGGGCCACGAAGCTATTTGAAAACCACCTAATCATTTTAAGACCACGCTTTATTCTTCTCTTTAGAACACACTTGATATGCTAGCTAAAAACTGTTATCAAATTAAGGAAACCAAAGAACTCGTTAGTTTTCGAATCTGACTCATGTAATCCACAAACAACTGCCGAATACAATTCAAAAACCATAACCAATCGCCTCCTAAATGTTTCCTTATTGTTTATCAGTTTGATTCAAGAGTAAGCAACAACAACTTGCATCACTATGATGCTAAAACTTCTTCAAACACTAACATATAAAATCTACTACGTGACCATAGATCTAAAATCATCAAACGTGAAAAAATCCAAAGACAACAATTTTTCCAGAATGGCTGAAATGTTTACAATGCTAGCACAAATATCTGTTGCCTTTAAAAGCCAAGCTCATAAAAACCTTATTCAGCAAAGATCACCTTCCTTGTGTGTGTGGATCACACAATCTGATTTGGGATATGAGATACAGGTGAGCACATAACCCTTCTCCATCATTGCATCGTCAAGAAATGATCCTTCTGATTGGTCAACAGACCCTGAAGCTATCTTCCCTGCACAGGTAGAGCAGGCTCCAGCCCTGCATGAGTAGGGCAGCTCAAGTCCGGCTGCTTCAGCAGAGTCTAGAATGTATTCATCCTCCGGGGCATCGAACTCATTCTCCTCTCCATCAGGTCCAATCAATTTCACTTTGTATTGTGTCGTTGCACATACTTTGAATGCAGAAGACTTCAAGCCGAATGATTTAGAAACACACCTTACAGACCCTAGAGAATTGGTCAGCTTGACTAAGGCACATGATTTGCAAGGAAGTGAACTTCGCTGAAAACCAGATGCTACTCTTGGGACTGCACTTACAGATAAGCAAGATGTTGGAAGTCTCACAGTTGACATGTTTACACCTAGAGTCAGAATCAATTCAAAAATACATAAGTAACTAAGTAACAGACGATAAAGTCAAGCATGTTTCTGAGCTTTCGACTTAAGCTCCTTTTTCAAGATTTATATTACGGAAATCATCTTAAGGTCAGACAAGCACTTTCTGAAAGAACAAAGCTAGCGTATCAATGCACAAACATGCCTGGCTATTCTTAATTTGGGAGTTGCTAATGTTTCCAACAAATTGAAACTTGTTGCAGGATGCTTGGTAACTTTAAAATTTACGTAAATTTATTAACATTTTCAGTGATTATAACTAAGACTATGCTATTAAGTAAATAATTTGAATTGATCACTTATTATTTCGATTCAAGAGAGATAGCACACAATTGAAGTTTCAAAACTTTGCATGTATTATTAAATGTATGCTAATATGAGAAAGAAACCCGCATTACCAACAATGTGGCAGCCATCCAATCCAAGCAAACAACTAAAACATTTTTTAACTGCATCACACAAGCACTACAAACATTTTTAACATCTAAAGATGTTAAAAGTGTTCACTTTTTGTGCGATACAGACTTTCCATCTAGAGTAACGAATGACTTGTTCACAACAGTAAACAACTTCATTGTTTGGCAACTTACAAAGCTTTGATGAAAAAATGAACTTTGAGATCAAGGAAGGATAACGTGCATAATTTTAATGACTATCACAACTGTACTTTGAAGGAATCATAATATGTACAAAAGAAAACCACACTAGCTTCATTTCTGATGCAAATTTCGCATAAACAACAAGCACATGTTTGTGAAATGTGTCTAATTTCGAGCCCAAATTCAAACGAAAAATTTTTTTCGCCTAGTCAAGTGTTGGCAATTCGCAAAGTTCCAAAACCATATTGTTTGAACATATATTATAACTAACATTAACATCACACCTAAACCAACAACAGTTCTGGTGACAATAATTATCAACTAAATTCCTATCATGCATTAATTGGATGTGGGAAGCAGTTTCCTACTCGGTATCATATACACAGACACACATGTAAAGGTAAATTATCATGTCAATACTGCACTCATGCGGATTTTTGTCTTTATGATGAATTATTAAAAAAGTTGACATCAAGACAACAATATCGTAGTAAACTGATAATGACTATGCTTATAGATAGCTATACAAATGATACTCAAACAGACACAACTAGGCAGAAACATTAAATGGGACCGGAGACATTGATATTTCATATAGCTTTTCTATTCGAAAACTATCCGAAGCAGGACATGTATTATAGATTCACATGTCGTTGGTCCAATACATAGAAATGATTACAAAGTCAAGAATGATCCCAAAATAGCATAGAAGACTATGTATTTCAGAAAACAAATAAACCCATCAATAACAAGTTCTTGATCAGCCTATTGAGATTAAAACCATTAAAAAAAAATGATAATCACATCAAAAACCACGAAGAAAAAGAAAGAGAAAATGAAAATAAGTTACAAGTTACAGGAAAACAGAGAGAGAGAGGACACCTGAGAAGAGGAGTTTGAGTTGAGAACTGCAAGTGGTGTCTGTGATCCGAGTAAACCTGACCTAACTGGACTTCGTGCGCCACGATGCAACTGGTTTTGTGTCCTTTTATATATTCATTTTTAAAAGCTAATGCTTTGCTACCCAAACTGTCACCTACGTTCATTGTTCCAGCGGAGGAGCAAATTTAATGATAAATAACACATTGCCTATACATAAATTATAAATCATTAAATCATATTATTTAGATAAAAATTTTAAATAATATAATATTATTCTTTTAAAAATAATTGTAGAAAATTGTCTCCACTCTCAAGTAAATAATCTTTTTAAAAATTTATCAAATTAATTTATATTTGATTCTGTTGTTAAAATTATTATACACATTGAAGGTAGTATGTTTCATTTTATATGTCTAATTATTATGAATTTATAAAATAATGAAAATAAATGTAAAAATAAACTATTTATATTTTTTTATTTAGTATAAATATGTTTTTATAATATTAACATTGAGATATAAGTGTTTCTATGTTATAATTAATAAGGCAATTATAATCCATCTACTAGAGATTTACTTTTTACACTCAAAAACAATTTTTCATAACATTGATACTAACATCCTCTATTGTTAAGTGTGATTGTTAACTTTAACAGTAAGTCCCGAACCCTAATGGATCCAAGAGATTAATTGAAATATAATTTATTATTATTAATTTAGTCCGGTTCAAGTTTTATAAATAAAAAAGTTTGTAAATAAATATCCTCTTGGTGGATATTTTTAAAAGAAATCAAGAAAGTTAGGTGTGAAAAAAAAAAAAAGTCATAACAAAAGGTGGAGTACAAGAAAAATAAAAAATAATAATAATAAACAAATGAGAGTGGGGTAGTTGTGGAAGAAATCTGATATTATTTTTATTAAAAAAGGGATAGATACATCGATGACAAATTTTTTTATAAAGAAGAGGTGGGATCATTTACGCCGGAATATATATAGAAACTATGAGAACTAGAAGCAAATCACACACATAACCGACTCATATAAGAGAAAGAAAAGAAAATAAAAAGAAGAAGATCGTGAGCAAGAAAAGAGAAATATTTGAGAGTAGATTTTTGGTGTACAATTATTTCAGTTTCAGATTTAATTTTGTGACTTTTTTTAATAAATTTTAAATAGATTTTTGCGTTATTTTTAGGTGAAAAAGAACTTAAAAATAATTTAGATGTTAATGGTTTCAAATAGAGTCTGACACTAAAATAGTGAGTGGATTGTTTTTATTTATACTGAATTAATTATTTATAGTTATCTATATTTATAAATTTTGTTATTTATGAATTAATATAAATGAATTATTTGTTAAATAATTAATTTCTTGGATTGTTTATGACAATTGTATTGAGTTGCTTTAAATTATTTAAATTTTAGCTTTTATTTATTTAATTGTTATTAAAAGGAAATTATTGAATTAGTTAATTGATTTACTGATTATATATTATGATTTTAGAATATTTATTATTGAGAATTATATTTTTATTTAGAAATTGAATATTATAAATTTGCGTACGAAAATTATTTGAGTTAAGAAAGGAATGAAATGAGATTTTAAGAATACCAAGACTGTACTCTCTCCTCTAATGGTCAAGCAAGCTTCACGTGTATAAGTTCTAGAGAGTCGTCTAGCATGTGTATGATAGATGTTTGGAAAGTTATTAAGTCACACAACACATATATAGCAGATATTATCCTTAGTTCTGCGTGTGTATTATGTATCTATACCATGTATGACAGATTTCTCTAGGTTAGTAGATTGGTGTAGATCGAGCTTTTATTACTAGCAAATAGAAATGACCCATACATATATTTATATTTTGTCATGACAGGAGATGTAATTTAGTATTTTTTTTTTCAGGTACGATTGAATATGGATCATTGAGATTTTACTTATTATCAACCTTGTATTATATATGTTAATTATTATTTAAAATAATTTATTTAGTTTTTGAAAGTATGTCTATTCATTGGGCATTAGTGCTCACCCTTATATATATATGTATATATATATTTAAAAATATTTCCTAGATAATTGTCAGATCTTAAAAGAAATCTCTAGATATAAGAAGTAGGCTACTCGATCACATGACGCTAAGAAATAATATTTTAATATTTTATATATATTTTGTATATTATATGGCATCTAAGTTTGTGTGTATATGTTTCTCATTTTAATGTTATAAAATATTTTATTTCTCGTCAATTTTACTTATATTTTGACTTCCCGATTTGAAAATGATATCAACATAGTTTATAGTTATGTTTTCATGTGAAAACAAGTTTGTTTTATATGATATTGCTCATATTTGAAATATTTTAGAAGTGTTTATTTCAATTATTATAGGGTGAAATTATCAGTTAAATAATAGTTATATTATCGAAGTTTATTAAATCACTTTATGTATGGTTAAATTTCCAAATATTTTCCATAAGAAAGTTTAGAATCGTATACAAGTTTTTCAACCTACAACAAGATCTTCTCGGACTCAAGATTCTGTTTGGGAGATTCTTGTTAAGTTGGTATTAGAGTAAAGAAATAGTAAACTGATCCTTGGAAACTCTCGCATGTGAGTGAGGTGGTGAAACGTGACTCTCCGTCTAAGGGCTTCATAAGAAAATGGCTACCCAAAAAGGTGAAGCCACCCATGGAGTGCTTTGCTAGGTTCTAGTTGTTGCCCATTGACGATAATGGTTCGTCCCGCCCAGAACACGATAATTGGTATCAAAACATTTGGTATACGATTTTAGACTATTACATAGTTGCTTGCATCTAGTTTCATGCATTGATCATTAAATATGTTTAGTTACAACATCATGTGTCGAATTGGTAGTCTATGTGAACAAAGACCGATGGCAAACTTGGATGAGAATATAACACCTAAAGGGGGTGATGAGTCAATGAATGAGATAGAGACAGAGTCTCATCCTAATTCCCTTGTGCCTCAACCTCAAGTGCCAAAATCTAAGGAGGACATTATAGATAGAATAGCTCAACTTCTGACTACTTTAGTCTAGTAACCACGTCCCAAAAAAACATTATAGAGCATGTATATAGCATTGGAGCTATAGCTTTTGATGGTTTTGGTGATCCTGATAGTGCTATATCATGGTTGAATAACTTAGAGCATGTGTTTGGTGTGATGGGATGCTTAAATGAACAGAAACTCACCTTCGCCACCTTCTTATTGAAGGATTGAGCTTAAGATTGGTGGGAATCAATTCAATGGCAGAAGTGATATCTTGGGATGAATTTAAAAGGCAATTCAATACTTATTATTATCTGATGTTTTACCAAAATGTGAAGATGAATGAATTTTTCAAGTTAGTACGGGGTCCCTTATCACTTGAAGCTTATGAGAATAAATTTACAGAACTTTTCAGTGCCGCTCTATTTGTAGTAGAGAACAAAAGAAAATAAGTGTAGAAAGTTTGAAGAGGGTCTTAGACATGAAATCAAGATCTATGTCTCTTCTGTTGAACATACTAATTATGGAAGATTGGTGCAGTCTGCACTGCAAGTAGAAAAATTAATAAGAAAGGTCGTAAATTTGAACAACTAAGACAGAAACGCGACAGGCAGAGTTAGCTAGTGGGAGGTTTCAATAGCAAGCTACCTAAGATGGGTGATAGTTATACTAGACAGACTAGTAGTTATCAACAATGTTATAGGGTCAGTTCTAGTTAGGGATCACTTAAGTCACCAACAGGTCAACAGAGTACTAATATGTACATCGGTAAACGGTATCATTGTCAAAGATATGGTAGACATCATGATGGAGAATGCCATTGAGGTATATCAGGTTGCTATTATTGTGGATAGGCCGGACATTTTAGAAGAAATTATCCTCAATTTGTTTCGGAGGGTATTGTAAAGTAAAGATTGAGCTCTCAAATGCAAAGTAATAGTGGACAATTTCAAGAAAGGAGAGGACCACAGGTGAAAAGTTCAACAACTCCAAGTCAAGCTAGTAAGGTTACAGCCAGGGGAAACCAATTGCGAGGATAGTTAGGTAGATCACGTACTCAAGCTAAAGTATTCGCCATAACCCAATACGATGCAACGATGACAACAGCTGTAATTATAAGTACTTTAACCATTTTTTGTTCTGATCTCATGTTTTAATAGATCTTATATCTACTCATTCTTTTGTTTCTAAGTCATTTGCGATGAATATGGATAAGGAGTTGAAACCAATAGATTGTAGTATGGTGGTAGCCACCCCTACAGAGGAGTCTTTGTTGGTTGATGATGTGTATAGAAATAGCAAAATTATGGTGGGTGAACATGAATTATATATTGACTTGATTCCATTAGATATACATGACTTTGATGTTATCTTGGGAATAGATTGGCTTGCTACACGTCAAGTTATGGTAGATTGTTTCTAAAAGAAATTAAGATTTATGAAACAAGGTGAGTTTGATGTTGTTTTCTGTGGGGAATGAAGAATTCTTCCTTCTTGTGCTATATAAGCTATTACAGCTAGACAATTGCTTAAGAAACAATGTTCAGCTTATTTGGCTTATGTAGTTGATACTGTGACAAACAAAATGAAGTTAGAAGATATTCTCGTGGTGAGAGAATTTTCAAAGGTGTTTCTTAAGGATCTTATTGGGTTATCACTTGATAGAGAGATTAATTTTGAAATAGACTTACCTCCAGGTGTAGCTCTAATTTCTATTGCACTTTATAGGATTGCTCCCATAAAATTGAAGGAATTAACAGTTTAACTAGAAGAGTTAGTAAATAAGGGTTTTATGAGGTTTAGTATATCACTGTGGGGAACACCAGTTTTATTTGTTAATAAGAAATATGGAAGTTTGAGATTATGCATAGATTATCAGTAATTAAATAAGATGATAGTGTGTAACAAATACCCACTTCCACGTATTGATGACTTATTGATCAACTTCAATGTGCGAAAATGTTTTCAAAAATAGATCTACGTCCAGGTTACCATGAGCTTAAGATCAGAGAATGTGATGTATCTAAGACTGCTTTCAAAACTCGTTATAGGCATTATCTGAATTTATAGTTATGCCTTTTAGGTTAGCTAATGCCCCGACGGCTTTTATGGATTTCATGAATAGGATATTCCATCCCTATTTAGATAGATTCGTTATTATGTTTATTGATAATATTTTAATTTATTCAAGTAGTGAAGAGAAGCATGCAAAACATCTCAGAATTATTTTACAAATCCTAAGAGATAATCAACTTTATGCTAAGTTCAATAAATATTAATTTTGGCTAGACAGAGTTACATTTTTGGGATGTGTGATTTCAGCTGAAGGTATTTTTGTGGATCATTAGAAAAATGAAGCGATATGAATTGAAAACAACCCACTAATGTGATAGAAATCAAAAGTTTATTGGTTTAGCTGGATATTATTGAAGACTTATGGGGGGATTTTCCAAAATAGCTACACCATTGACTAGCTTACGCAAAAAGGATGTAAAATTTGTCTGGTCAGAAGTTTGCCAACCGAGTTTTAAAGAATTAAAGAAGAAAGTCTTAAAAGAAACTCACTCATTGGCTTATACAATGCATCTAGGAAGCACTAAACTATGTTGTACATTGAAATAACATTATTAGTAGCAAGGTATGGAAACAGAGATAATGGAGTTTATCTCCAAATATTTAACAGCAAGTCAAAACAGAACATCAAAAATCCACAAGACTTTCTCAACCACTTTCGATTTTTGAATGAAAATGGGAACACATTACTATGAATTTTATGATAGGGCTTTCTCGTAGCCAAAGTGGTTATGATAGTATATGGGTGATTGTATATAGGCTTACAAAATCTGCACATTTTCTACCTATTCGCAATAATTATCTTTTGAATAGACTAGTTGAAATTTTTGTAGATGAGATAGTCCGCCTTCATGGAGCACCAATATCTATTATTTCAAATAGAGATCCTCGATTCACATCCAGTTTTTAACCTCTTTTGCAAGAAGCTTCGGGTAGAAGATTATATTTCAGCACTACATTTCTTCCACAAACTAATAGGCAATTAGGGTATACTATTCAGACATTTGAAGATATGTTTAGAGCTTATATAATGGAGTTTAAGGGAAGCTGAGACACTCACCTACCATTGATTAAATTTTCTTACAATAATAGTTATCAGGCCAACAATGACATGACACCATATGAAACTCTTTATTAAAGAAAACGTAGAACATTGATATGTTGAGATGAGATGGGTGAGAGGAGATTGTTGAGTCTAGAGGTTGTGCAAGTCACCACTAAAAATATCAAAACTGTCAGAGATAGATTGAAGATAGCTCGTGATAAGCAAAAGAACTGTATAGATAAACATAGGAAAGATCTCGAATTTCAAGTTGGTGACCAATTGTTTCTACAAATTTCACCATAGAAAGGATTACTTTGATTTGGAAAGTATGGGAAGTTAAGTACGTGATATATTAGTCCATAAGAGATTATTGGTAAAGTAGGGATGATGACGTATCAGTTAGCTTTACCTCTAGAATTTTCTAGGATTCACAATATATTTCATGTTTCTATGCTTTGTAAGTACATACATGATTCTTCACATGTTTTAGCAAAGCAACCATTAGAGCTAAAGAAAAATTTGATGTATGAGGAATAACCAATTCAGATTCCAGATAAAAGAGAACAATTGCTACGTACAATAGCTATTCCTTTAGTGAAGGTTTTATGGAAGAATTATATCATGGAGGATACAACTTGGGAACACGAAGATCAAATATGAATTCGGCATCCTGAGCTATATGAAAAAGATAAGTAAATTTCGATATGAATTGTAAGGCCCAAATTCTAATAGATCCAAGAGATTAATTGAAATATAATTTTTTATTATTAATTTGTTCTAGTTTAAGTTTTAAAAATAAAGAAGTCTATGGATAAATATCCTCTTGGCGGACAATTTTAAAAGAAATAAAAAATGTTGGGTATGAAAGGAAAAAGATCATAGTCAAAGGTAGGGTACAAAATGTAAATTTATAAATGATAAATGTGATGAGCCGTGTCCATGGAAATAAATAATAATAATAATAAATTTTAAATTTGGAAATGGATGGCCGATTGAGACAAAAAAATTTAAAAAAAAGTACAAATGAGAGTGGGGTAGTTATGGAATAAATGTGATAATTTTTTTTTTTTTTTTTGATAAAAAATGGGTAGATATGTGACCAGTGACAAATTTTTTTATAAAGAATGAGTAGTATAATTTAAGCCAGAATATATATAGAAACTATGAGAACTAGAAGTGAATCACACACATTACTGACTCATATAACAAAACAAGAGAAAGAAAAGAAAATAAGAAGAAGAAGATCTTGAGCAAGAAAACATAAATATTTGGGAGCAGATTTTTGATGTGCAATTATTTTGGTTTTATATCTAATTTTCTAATTTTTTTTAATAAATTTTAAATAGGTTTTTGTGTTATTTTTAGGTGAAAAAGAACTCAAGGATAATTTGGATGCTAATGATTCCAAATAAAGCTTGACACCAAATTAGTGAGTGGATTGTTTTTATTTATATTGAATTAATTGTTTATAATTATCTATATTTTTAAATTTTATTATTTAGGGATTAGTATAAATGAATTATTTTTTAAATAATTAATTTCTTGGATTGTTTATGTCATTTGTATTGAGTTGCTTTTAGTTATTTAAATTTTAGCTTTGATTTATTTAATTGTTATTAAAAGGAAATTATTGAATTAGTTAATTGATTTTCTAATTATGTATTATGATTTATTATTTGATTTTAGAATATTTATTATTTATAATTATATTTTTATTTAGAAATTGAATAGAGCAAATTACAATTTAACTACCCGGTTAAAACGCTTTCACAGACGGAGCAAATGTTTTCATGTTATTACAATTTACCCCCTCACCGTTAATGAATCCAGTTATACTTAACTGAGAGAGGGGTAAAATTGTCTTTTGATATATATTAACAATAAAATAAAATAAGTAAAAATTAAACATTTGTTGAAACCCAATCAGTTCAAAATCATCCCGTTCAAACTCATCAACATTATAATCCCAATCAGTTCAACATTATAATCCCAATCAGTTCAACAGATTATTGAAAATCCAAAAAATGATTCCAGACATCATCAATCAACTAGCCAACATCATAATCCACTCCTGAAAACGCAAAAAATACCTCAAACATCATTGATCAAACCCAACATTATCAATCTCTCACAAAACCATCAAACCCAACATCATCTAAAATCAAAACCATCAATCAAACTGAAATATATATATATATCTGGATTCAAATCTGGGTTCACGAGCGAACCCAGATTCGTGAACCCAGCCTGACAGGTTCGTCACGAACCCAGTTGGGTCACTGGGTTCGTGAGCGACAGGAACCCAGATCTGGGTTCGTCAGCGAACCCAGCTGGGTTCGCTGACGAACCCAGATCTGGGTTTCAGACGAACCCAGTTGGGTTCGTCAGCGACAGGAACCCAGATCTGGGTTCCTGGAACCCAGATCTGGGTTCGTCAGCGAACCCAGCTGGGTTCGCTGGAACCCAGATCTGGGTTCTTGAAACCCAGATCTGGGTTCGTCAGCGAACCCAGCTGGGTTCGCTGGAACCCAGATCTGGGTTCGTCAGCGAACCTAGCTGGGTTCGCTGGAACCCAGATCTGGGTTCGTCAGCGAACCCAGCTGGGTTCGCTGACGAACCCAGATCTGGGTCGTCGAACCCAGAATAACAGAAGAAGAAGAAGCGGAAGGGAAGAAGAAGAGGAGAAGAAGAAGAAGAATGAGAGGAAGAGAGAATGTTTGTCAGCGAATCCAAAATAACAGAAGAAGAAGAAGCGGAAGGGAAGAAGAAGAAGAAGCGGAAGAAGAGGAGAAAGAAGAAGAAGGAGAGGAAGAGAGAAAACAGCAGAGAGACTGATGAGTTGACCAAGTTTTATTTGGTCAATTAGTCAACTCCGGTCAAAGGGCAATTTCGTCTTTTTAATGTTTTGATACCGTTGACCGTCAAATGTAACGAATCTTACTAACGGTGGGGGGGTAAATTGTAATAACATGGAAACATTTGCTCCGCCTGAGAAAGCGTTTTAACCGGGTAGCTAAATTGTAATTTGCTCAATTGAATATTATAAATTTACATATGAAAATTATTTGAGTTAAGAAACGAATGAAATGAGATTTTAAGAACACCAAGACTTTATCCTCTCCTCTAATGGTTAAACAAGTTTCACGTGTATAAGTCCTAAAGAGTCGCTCAACATGTACATGACAAACATTTGGGGAGTCATTGAATCGCTCAACAAGTGTATGACAGATGTTATTATTAACTCTGCATGTGTTTTGTGTATCTCTATCATGTATAACAGATTTTCTTAAATACTAGATTGATGTAGATCGATATTTTATTATTAGCAAACAGAAATAATTCATACATATATTTATATTTTATCATGATAAGATATGTAATTTTAGTATTATTCTCGATATAATTGAATATGAATCATTGAGATTTTATTTGTCATCAGTCATATATTATATATGTTAATTATTATTGGATTTATTTAGTTTTTGAAAGTATATCCACTCACTGGGTATTAGTGCTCACACTTTTATATTTTTTAAAAAAAACATTTTCTAAGTAACTGTCGGGTTTCAAAAGAAATCTCCAAATAGAAAGAGATAGGTCACTCGATCACATGATGCTAAGAAATGATATTTTAACATTGCATATATTGTATATATATTTGTATATTACATAGTATCTAGGTTTGCATGTGTATGCTTATCATTTTACTATTATAAAATATTTGATTTATTGTCAGTGTTACATATGTTTTGACTTTTCGATTTTGAAAATGATATCAACATATTTTATAGTTATGTTTTCATATGAAAACAAATTCGTTTTATATGTTTTATATGACATTTCTCATATTTGAAATATTTTTAAAATGTTTATTTTAATTATTACTGTAAGGTCCCAAAATTTTCTAAATTTTTTTTTTATATTTATATATATATTGAATTTTATTTTCAAGTGGGATTAAAATAAAACTTCAATGAGTGGCATAAAGGTAATAAAGTAGTTGGTCTTGGGGTTAAGATGGAATAAGAAATGAAAGAAAATATCAAGTTAGGAATATTTATTATTCGAGGGGTTTAAATGAGAATTTTAAAAAGTTTAGGGGTCGATTTAACATTTTAAATTTTTGAGGGATTAAATTGTAATTTGACATATAAAAATTATATAAAAAGACAAGCATAGTGACCGGCATTATTCATTTTCTTCTCTCCTCGGCCGGCTGCGCTCTCTGGTGCGATTTTTTTTTTTTAATTTTATTTTCTATTTTCTTTATTTCTTTTACTTTAATAACCCTTTTTAACTCATTTCCTAGCCAAAACACCTAGATCTAACCTCATTCAAGCTATTGGGTGTTTAAATCTAGATGACAGTAAAGGGACAATTCGGGTAAGTCATGTTTTTTGTCCGTTTGAGAGCTCAAATTGTGTAGAAATTCATGTAGAAGTATGCTAGAATATTTAGGAAGCATCAACAATATTATCTGATAGCTTAATCTCCTCTCAAGCATGATTTTCTTTAATTTTTCAAACCCCGGTAGAGAAATACGCGATTCTGATCCCAAAAATTTCAATTAAAGATTTTAGGGATCAATTGGGAGCTGTTAGAGGCTAGTAGAAAGCCCAAAGGTTGGTGTACTCATATTTTTAAAAATTTTGCTTATTAATTCCGAATTTTAATATATATTTATTATTGTGATAGTTGATTTAATTGTTTGTTTGAGATATTAAATTGTTTTGGGTATTAATTATATGTTATTTGATGAAATTATTTGAAGAAAAATGATTTCGAAACAATTTTCGCAATTAAAATCCCCTATAGTCGAAATTGATGTATAAATTATTATAGGGGTATTTTCGTCATTTTGTTTGCCTTGAGATGTTGATTATGTGATGTATTGGTGGTATGTTTGATGGATTTAATATTTGAAATGAAAAATTTTGAGAATATCCTATTTTGGGATCGTCCCAAAAATAAGAGAAATGAGAGAATAATTTTATTAAGATGTGATAACGAGATTAGGGGTGAAATGGTCATTTGAAATGATCACAAATGGTACCCCGAAGAATTTGGTAAATATGAAATAAAAAGTTTATGCGATTAAAGTTGTGTTAAAAATGTAAATATTTTATACTTTTGAAAACTTTAAAGGGCCCTAGTAAAACTAATCACCGGTAGGTGGGGATTGGTAGTTGGCTAGCCAATAGAGTAATTATTAGCAGTACTGCACCGTTACGATTGATCCCAGACGTTGTATGATGGACCCTGAGAGGCACCGAGTATCCGGTCCTGAAACGGAAACAGATTGTGATATGTGACCTGGTGGATAATCACCGAGCGACCGATGCCGGGTCACTGTTTATTCTGGCGAGTGGCCACCGAGTGGTCGATGCCAGGAAACCCGTTGCCGATCCATGGTATCGTGATAGACTTTACGAAAGGCTCTAATAAATTGAATAAAGAAAATCTTGTGAATTTATTTGATAATGGAATTTGTGAGAATTAGATTGTGATTGTGCTTGCAATAAAAATGTATTGGAAAGTCACAGAATTATGATTTATTTTGTGAAATTGTATACCGTGTGTTTTATTGATAAATAAATTATGATCGTGCATATTATTTTAATTTATGCTTGTATTTTGAAAATAAATATGATTTCAATATTATATGAGTACACCCACTAAGTCGAAAGACTTAGCGTGTTGGATTTACCACGCGCAGGTAGTTGAATAGGGCTTGAAGCAAAGACAAAGACAAAATAGCTGTAGTTTCCCTCAAGTTACATCCGCCCTCATCATTTTGGTAATCATCATTGTTGTGTTGTAGGAATATCCTATTTTGGCCACAATCATGTTGTGTGGATTTAACGTTTATCACTTATAATAACTTCTGTAAATTATCCGCTGAGAAAGATTTTATATGGTATTATTTTTATAAAATGTTTAAATGTTAAAAGAAATATTTATTATCAAATGATTGTGTGTTGGAGTGGATTGGAAACGGACGAGAGGTCCGAAACCAGGAAGTTGAGAAATGAATTGATTTAGAAGTGCGTTTTCTCTACAGGTTTAAATTTGGATTTTCAGAAAAATAGAGAAAACTCTGTCGAAATTTCGTTAAAGTATAATAAGAGTTTTTGAAAACGATAATTTTTATAAAAGAAATTTTGAAATAAGAAAAAAGAGTAACATCTCACGCCTCGATCCTCGTACAGACGGGAATTTGGGGTAAGGGTGTTACAATTACAGGGTGGTTAAATAACAATTATATTATTGAAATTTTATTAAATCACTTTATGTATGTTAAATTTCCAAATGTTTTTCATCAGAAAGTGTAGAATCACATACAAGTATTTTACCATCTCACAAAATCTTCTTGGACTCAAGATAAGAGTCTGGGAAGGTCCTGTCATTAACAACTCATCGTCTTAAAATTATGAGATAATAAAACTACTCCTAATTTTACAAATTTAAAAGAAATTTAAATCGATTTTTTGGATAAAATTTTAATAACAGGTTTTTCTTTTTTTAATAAAAATAAAAGTACAAAAATTTAAAAATGGGAAAATTAATGGTAAAAGTCTCATCTAGGATCTATGCTCTCGACCATGGATTGATTTCAAGATGATGAAGATCCTTGCCTAGATCTCTATCGTTGCCATTAGTGATGGAGACATAAAAATCTAGGTCTTCATCACAAGTTTAGAGACCTAACAAACTATGTCTCCATTGTGCTTAAAAACCTAGGTTTATAGGTATCCATTCATGTGACCTAGAAAACTAGGTATCCGTTCGAATGATTATGACCTAGAAAACTAGGTCTTTATCGCACATAGAGACATAGGTTTTAGGTCTCCATTCATGCAATGGAAACCTAGAAATTTGAGTCTCTATTATGAAGATAAAGACCCAAATCTTAACTCTCTATTTTTACAATGAAGATCTTGGCCGATCGGAGATGATGACATTGGATTTCTATAGCCATGGTGATGGAAATGATTAGATGGGTGGAGATCTAGATTGGATTTTGATCGTCCATATTAAGATGAACGGTAGAGATCCAATCTGATTAACTACTTTTTTCTTTTATTTTCCTTTTTTTTTTCAATGATCTTCATTGTCCATCATTGTGATGGATGGTGGAGACTTCAGTTATTTTAACATTTTTAATTTAATTTTTTATGCTAGTTTAATTTAATGATTTTCTATAATTTTTTTCCTTAAGAAAATTAGAAGCCATTAAAATGATCAAATTGTCCTTATAATCAATGGTCAATAGTCAAATATAATAGTAAAAGAGGTTAGTGTCAATATTTTAAAAAGTTGATTTTGAATGTAAAAGAGCGAACCTAGGGTACATGAAATTAAATTACTCTAGTTAATAAGGATGATTTAATCATTTAAAAGATTCATTAAATTATATAATAAATTATTTCATAATCACTTTATAAAAATAACATCTGCCTATTTCCTAAACTATGGTCAAATCTGCATATATCAAAGAGTAATGCTGAAATGTGCTAAATTTTATCATAATTTATAATTCAAACAACGTGACAAACTTATATATAACTACTATATTATCAATAAATCATATTATTATTAACATGACGGTTATAAATAATTTTATCACATCATTTAAACAAAAACTTGAAAATTCTTTTAAAAATGTAGCGATATTCTATATCAAATAATCATTTTTTTAAAATTGATAAAATACATTTTGTTATACAAAAATTATTAAATAATTAGATTTTAATTTCTTAAAAACAATACCAAACAAGGTCATAGAGAACAACTATAATCTAGAGATAACTATTTCCATAATTAGGGAAAAAATTGCTCATATATACCTTATAAAATATTTTTTGTCGGAACATTAAATCTCACCACCAAAGTGAATAAATGACATTATTTTTCTGATTAGATTATAATTTTGAGGGGGGTTTTGTTTCTAGATTCAGATACTGTCTTTTGTACGTTCATTGCATCATCTAGATAAGTTGTATATTTCATGTTTTTCGATTTGTTTCTTTCTCCTATTTATTTTAGAAAGACATTCCAATTAGAACTTGAGTGAAGTTTGATAACTAGTTCTTGGTTATCAAAATCGCTAATAAAAGGTCTTCGGGTAGGTAGACTGATGTAGGACAAGATTAGGAAATAAAGTTCTTATTAAAATAGGATTTAAATTTCATTAATATTAAGTTTTTTTTTTAATTAGTTTTAAATTAGAAGTTAATTAAAAGTTAATTAGAATTCCTAATTCTAGTAGTTTTAGGATTAGGGTCATTATAAAAGGGTTTAAATTCATTGAGTTTAGTATGTTATTGATTATTTTCTTTAGTGATAATAAAATTTATGTTTTAATTTATCGTTTATTTATTGTTTATTGTTTTAATGTCGAAACAAAACTTTGGTAGCACCAAAATTGATATCAAAGCATGGTTTGCCCTTAGTTGATGGCAAAAATTGGTTTAAGTGGACAACGAATGACGATTCGCAATTATTGAGGAGCATCTTAATAGAGTTGAGCAACGATTTGACGGGATTGATGAGACGCTTCAAAGTCTTCAACAGGCACTTATTGCATTTACTCTTGAAGTTAGACAAGTTACCGACAAGTATCAACTTGACTTGCCAAGTGGTTGGACGACGACTATTGATGAGGATGCTAGAGATGACAGTAGGCGATAGGGAGGTCGGAATCTAGACGGCCGTAACTTGTGTGACTCGAATTTGAGCAGAGAACCTATATACAACTCGAATCTAAGCAACCAACCCATGTAACTAGTTTTCTAATCTAGCTCACAACCAAACCTTCCCGACTAGTACATAGGTTCAAAGACCCTTCTAGCCTCGTGTGCAAGTTCTATTCATTGTCCAAGCCCTCGAACTTCGGTCTATCTATCTCGAAATTTATGGAACTCAAGCGATCCGCTTCAAAACCTAAGAAACCCAAACTTTCGCAACCCGTTTTGCAAGCTTAGAACCCCAGATTGACATAATCCAACCCAAATCAGAGACAGAAGGGGTTGGAACAAAAATAACGAAGGTAGATGACCCTAGCCAACAACGAACAAGATTGGTTTGATGGATTTGATGATCTAACAACCTCTACCATACCAACCCGACTCGGTTCATGCATATCAGATGAGTAATCGATGTGTCTTTCAGTGGTATAACGGCAAATGAGGTTGACAAATGGACTATAGCAGTGGCAGAGGTAGGTTTGTGCCTATTGGAGACTTTGACGATTCTTCGATATAAGAGGATAATGCCAATATAGCCAACGATACTTTCAGGAATGATTGTAATATTTTTAGGAATACTCCATATCGTCAAGAATGGCAAGATTACAAGATGACAATGGACTTACTTATTTTCGATGGTCGATTACATATTGAAGACTTCCTTGATTGGGTGTACAACATTGAAATTTGATTATTCAAAGATCCTAGAGGAGTGACAAGTTAAAAACAGTGGCGTATAAGTTAAAAGAAAGAGTTGCAACTTAGTAGGAACAGTTGTAGCTCAACCATCAAAAACAAGGAAAGTAGTGAGTCCGACCATAGGCGAAGATGAAGTGTTTGCTTAAATAGCGATTTCTTCCTCCTGACTACAAGCAATTCCTATATCAACAGTTTCAGAATTGTCGACGGTTGAATAGAAAGGTTACAAAATATACTGAAGAGTTCTGTCGATTAAGTGCTAGGTGTAATTTGATGGAAGCTATGGATCAGCAAGTTGCTACATATATCAAAGGTTTGAGATTGGATATTGAAGATAAGTTGGCTCTCTACAATGTCTAGACATTAAGTGATGTAGTCCATTTGGTCTTGAAAGTTAAAACTCAATTAAATAGGCCAGTTAATAGAAGTTTGAGTAATTTTCGAACATATGTTTTAAATACTGTAGCCACTCCAAAAGAGTCCATGATGACTGATAACAGTGAGGACAACTCTAAACTCACTCCTATGCCTCAAACTATAGAATAAGGACGAAGTTAAAGTGCTATCCCAACTCTAGCAACGGTACCAAATCAATAGCCACACCGAACCAATCATAACCTCTACACGCGACCTAATTTAGGCAAATACTTTAGGTGTACCCAACCTGGACGTCTTTCAAATAATTGTCCTAATCGAAGGACTGTTAATATTGCTAAAGAAGAGAAAATAATGGGCTACTTTATAGGAAATGATAACTTTTAAGAAGCGGCTGAGTATACCATAAGAGATGAAGAGGAAGCAATTGTTTTTTAGGAGCTACAACATGGCTGAGTCAAAACTCAAGGGTAAGCTTTTTCAAGAGGAGGGGATTTGATATAAAATAAGATTAGGAAATAAAGTTCTTATTAAAATAGGATTTAATTTTTTTTAATATTAAGTTTTCCTATTTTAACTAGTCTTAAATTAGAAATTTAAGAGTCAATTAGGATTCCTAATTATAGTAGTCTTAGAATTAGAGTCATTATAAAAGTGTTTGGATTCTTTGAATTTAGTATATTATTGATTATTTTCTTGAGTGATAATAAAGTTTATGTTTTAATTTATCATTTCGTTATTGTTTATCATTTCGATTTCAAAACAAAACTTCTGTTGCACCATAGATAAAGGGTTTTGGGTTTAATAATAGCTTAAAGATACATACTTGGTAATCTAATAAGTCTTAAGAGTTTATAAGGGAAGGACTTGTCGGCACATTAAACAGAATAGTCCAAAAGGAGTGAATTCTTGTTCATCAAGCTTGAAGGTGTATTTATTTACAAATTAGTAAATATGTGACTTGGTCAAGAGCATAGTTTTTCTTGGTTGAATTTTGTACGTGAAAATCCTTTGTATCATTTTCTCTTGACTCTTCTCTATTTATTATTGTATTTGTTTATTGGTCTTACTCAGGTGGTGTTTTTTTTTCTTTTAATTTTTTTTTTATTTTTATCTTAAGTCTCATAAGACCTTATTTTAAGTGATTAATTAATAAGACTTTATAATTAAAACATTGATTTTTATTTGTTTTTCCATTTACAATTTCTAAACTTAAATATTAAGTTATTGGACCATTACTATTATACCCATTTTGGCCTTTTTCTTATAAATATTATTTTTTATTATTTTTTTAAAATAGATTATTATTATTAATATATATGTTAACTTTATTTTTAATAATTTATATTTTATTTATTTTATTTCATATAAATAAAATAATATATTTAATTTAAAAATAAAAAATAAAAATAAAACTCAATGGTGGACAGAGGACCTCCTTCGTCCAGTGTTATTGGTACTAGGGAAGGCTGTTGGCCTTCTCTTACACCAGCAACAGAGGTCAACGACTTTAATGTTAGGAATGGAGGCTGAGAAATGATGTGATCCAACTCGAACTTATCGTCAAATATAGAAAGAAATAATGTGACCCTAATCTGCTACCGATTTATTGACTCAAATTGCAGTTAAATGTAGAGAGGAGGCTGATCGACCTCTTTCGATGACCAATTGGTGATTGGTGTGGTAATAGTGGTTGGTCTTAAGGAGTTCAGATTTTAGGTACGGGTTAAGATTAGGGTTGATTAGAATTGAGTTTTTTTTTTTTTTTTTTTGGTTAGGGATATTTTAATAATAATATGAGATTATATATATATATATTATAGTATAATTATTGATAAAAGTCCTTTTGATAAGAAAAAAGTGAGAAATTTTGACTTTTTAAATAAGATATGTTTTAATTTAAATTAAGATATAAGTAAAAAAAATAAAAAATAAAAAAGCGCCCAATGGTATATTTAATGTACTTGCATAGTTTTATTGTGTTTTCTTGATTTGAAGCTTATTTTTAAAACCTAGATCTCATTACTTGTGATTTGTTTTGAATTGAATTCGAACTTGATTTGATTCCAAATATTGTATTTTATCTTTTGCATGGGTAAGCTTAAATCTAGTTTGCTTGGTTTAATTAACTGTGACAAATTCGGCCAAAAACTAGATTGGTCATATATGGTTAGGATTTGTGACCAAACTTGGATTAGAGCTTTTTTCTTTGATATCTAATAAAAAAAAAATCAAAAAATCACGAATCAAAAAGTAAAAAAAAAAAAAAAAAAATCCAAAAAAAATAAATAAATAAATCAAATGTTAACTCTTATTAGCGGCCCCCACTAACGATCGTGATGTTGTATAATGTTTGACAAAATATCCGTATGTCTGCAATTACATCAAACTTCCGGGGGGTTGGTGGAATTAGGCTTCTATAAATAAACAAAACCACACACGTGTGTCGAGTGGTCTTCCTAACAGGCTGTGCGTCTCTAGCATCTTCTTAAAAATGGCAGCTTCACCACCTTCCAGAGTTGTAGCCGAGAAGATGGGCCCCACAATCCGACGGCAAGTGCTATCATTGACGGAGGCCGCTGCCTATAGAATCCGTCAACTTTTACAGCAGCGGCAGCAACCCTTTCTCCGTCTCGGCGTCAAAGCTCGTGGCTGCAACGGCTTATCCTACACTCTCAATTACACAGGTTTAATCACGTTTCAAACCAAAATCTATGAATTAGACAAACGGTTTATATACTAGCTTTTTCTTTTTTATTTTTGATATATGTGTGCCTGTGAATTTGATATGTTCAATTGTTTGAGCTTTTATTTTGATGTGGAGAATCCTTAAACACTGATAGCATCTTATGAATTATGAAAGTTATGCGATTCGTAATGTGACATATGTATCATGTTCTGTACTATTTTTATACTGATCTAGTGTGTTTATGCCTGCAAGCACGGAAATTATTCTAGAAATTAATTAAAAGGACTATGATACGTCTATTAAGAGATTACAGACGTTAGTCAAGAGAAATACTTTAGAGATGAGAGAATTTTCAATCTTCATTATGCCTTAGTTGTAGGTGTAAACTTTATTAAATAGGCGCACAAGCAACATGATCCGATAATACAACATAGTCAAATATAAATGATGGGTCCGCCAGTGAACATAGGTCATGCTATAATTTTAATGATGATGAGATGCTTTTGAGAGATAGACATGTCTTGGATAAGCTGAAGTCAATTATCATGTCAGAAATAAAGAAGCAGTCACAGGTAAAACTTAAAAGTGAGAACTGAGACAATGAGTTAAGATATTATGTTTGTAAATGTGATATGTTGAACATAAGATCTTATGTTTTGCTTGAGTCTCTGCTTCTATGTGGAAAATTCTTGGAAGAAGTAAAATGACTGATGAGATGAGAGCGCTCATGGTACTTACTTACAGTGGTATATGGAAGCACCGTTTTGATATTGGTAGTTCCCTTTTTCTACCACTCATAGGTTGTACTGCAAGTGTTATAGCCTGTTCAATGAATGCTGCCAATTACTGTTGATATCTGGTCATCACAAGAACATTTACGAAGAAGTCCATTGTAGGCAGTTACCAATTCATCATTTGACTTCTCATTTGTGTAATTGTTCTTTTTATCTACTTTGGCAAATGTTGCTATGGCTTCCATCTCATTTATATAATGTTGCTATGGCTTCCATCTCATTTATATAATGTTCTTTGCTTGTGCCAATATACAGATGAGAAAGCAAAGTTCGATGAGTTGGTTGAGGACCAGGGTGTTAAGATACTGATTGATCCAAAGGCTCTGATGCATGTTATAGGCACCAAGATGGACTTTGTAGATGACAAACTCAGGTATAGACAACATCCCTCCTAGTTGTCTCAATAAAGGTTCGTTGGTGTTCATGCTTGAACATGGTGAAGATGGAACACGTAAAATGCTTCATCTACCATGTCTTGACAACGTTACCAATTAGTTTTTGCTGATGGCATCAAATTCCTCATTGAGCAAATTTCGAACATTACTTCTTGTCATTAGTGTGGACTTGATTGAAGCAGCACTTTGATTGTTTAAATTACGATTAATGGTATATCCAGCTGGGATTTATTTTTTAGCTTGTCTAAGTTGATGATTTATATGAGCCTAGACTAAAAACTATACTGAAATAGATTTTGTTTCTGTTATGTTTGTAGTATTAAAACCTTGCTTGCTTTTATTTTTGATAACTTGAGTCCTTCATCATGTCCTTTAGCTTGCTTCAGCAAACTATATTTATATAAATCAAGCTTTTTGAAGTTATAGTGCATGGCAACCCTGCATTAGTTCATGATTTTCGGCAGCTAGTAATTCAAGTTATTGTTCTGCACTCTCCTCTGCTTGCTTTCTCATTTTCTATTGCTGTCAATATTATTGTGTTTTTTCAGATCGGAGTTCGTGTTCATCAACCCCAACTCGAAAGGACAGTGTGGTTGCGGAGAGTCGTTTATGACAAGAAGCAGTGCCGAGGCAGCTAAGCAAGGTCGTAGTTGAGGATTATAGCACTGAATGTTAGCTGTTTTTGGTTTTGTGCATTATTTCATGCCTTTCCCAAGAACATTACAATCGTCAACAAAATTAAAGAAACAAGAAATCATTGAGTACATCGGTACTGGTGATGTTAGACTGAACACACTCTGTAGAGTATATCTTTTTTGTAATAAACCCCCAAAATAATCAGGAAAATGATTTGTGGTGTTCCAGTTGACACTATTGAGTTTCATTGAACTGACTGTGTTCGTGTACAGATATAACATCTGATGAAATAATGAGTGATGATCTTACTGGCTCGTTGTAGTTGTAGATATATATATATATATATATATGTTTGTAACTACCAAGTATTTCTGATGTTGAATTTTGGTGATTCAACATATTTGTCATATAATATTGCAAACTCTGTATTTTTAGGTTACAAGACTATAGTCATTTGCCTACCTCTTGTTCCTTTGCAGAAATGCTTTGGTGTTTATTCGGTTGTATCGTTTGTATAATTGGATTGAATTAGTGGAGGTTAACAGAAGTTGGAATACATAATTTTGGTGTTAGTACAAGAAAGCATCATTAAACTACGGTCATTTATAATGGTTCGGGAGTTATTTTGTAGTGTCTTGAATAATGTGCTTTATGTAAGAGCATTTGAATAGCGCTCTAAAAAAGCCAGTCGTGAATGTCCTAGGCAGCTTATACCAATCTTGTCTGCCAACTGAATTTGCAGAGTAGTGTTAGTATCTCAACTTTGAAGTTTTACAACGATCATTAGATACTTGGCATCACCACATAATAATGATGATGCTAAATCAAATCTATTCTATAATAAATAAACAAACATATTTTTTTCTTTTTATAAATACATAAAACAAATTTATGCTTCACTAAGTTGCAGTCTTACATCAAAACAATATAATAAATTGCTCGAGGAATAAGCACATAATTTGATTTTTTTGCATTGATTCAACATAACCGAAGATAATCCTCTTCAACCAATTTAAAGTGAATGGTTGGATGAGGTGTTTGTGTAAGAAGTGGGGTTCAGATGTTTGGTAATGTAAATATAAATAAATGAGCAATAAACTTCAAACTAAAATAAAAAGCACCTCCATCATCCAACATCTATTATATAGACGTGAGCCACCACATCGGTCTTGCTCTTGCCTAGAAAATACTTCATCATTATAACAGTTTTTTAGTTTCTGCCGTTTCACTTGGATCTACAACAAAACTAAATGACCTCCTTATTTGGCAAATTAAATAATCAAACAAAGCAACATGAATGATCCACCAACATTGTTATCAAGTATGTAAGATCATTGGTTCATGAAAAACCATGAGGCCATGTGCTTAACCTTCCTAATATAATTGGAATCAATCACCAGTGTGAATCAAAGTTAGTGGATTGCTTAAATATTTTACCATGAGATGTACTAGGCAGAGAATCACAATTAGAGTTAAAGACATATGAATGAAGCAGCATGCGCTCCAGCGACAAAACTACATAACAAAAGATCAAGGGAAGATAAATATTTGTAGACTGATAAGTTAATTTTCCCAACAGATGACTATTATTATTGTCATTGTATACTCCTTGAATTAGAAGAAGATTTTTCTGATAGTTACACACTGAAGAAATTCTTTAACCGGAAACAATAATCATATATCAATAGGTCACGAAAAAAGTTAAGTCTTAAGCAATACAAATCATAAAAGTTAAAATAGCATGTCAGTCACTTTTCTTTTCTTCCCGGTCAGTATCAGATCGTGAATGTCCAGAATTTCGGGAATAAATTGTGGAGTTTACATTTGTTTCTTCATACCTTCTTGGATTAGACAAGCGGTGTTTTGACCATTCTTCCAATGCTTCGCGGTGGAGAGCATTCATTTGGATATAAGGTCTTCTTTCTCGGATGAACATTTCAGCCTTTTTCCAATCTTCTACAATACCTAAAGCCACTAGTAGCGCACACATCACAGCAACACTTCTTCCATGACCTATAGGAAACATCAAACGGTTTTATTACAAAATAATTAATATGCAAGCAACCGCAAACCGAAAAATGGCAAGATAAGCTACAACAAAACACCTGAACGTTCCACTACTCCCAAAATAATTTCTCATTATGTGCACAAAAGTTATTAGTCTTAAATAGAATCAGAATGAAAAATTGGTTGTATTCTAAACCAAAAAGGCCAGCTGGCTCCCAACTTAAAGAGTTTTTGGAACCTAAAAAAGATCAACTTCCTCTAGGAAGACAAAAATGTCAACATTGGATTTCATTTTTTGTCACGCCAAAATCCTAAGCTGTTCTAAAGTAAAACAACTATAAAAAATCGAACAAAGCTTGAAATATACAAATTCCCTCAAAATAAAAAAAAGTATAAAATATATATACTTATTTAATCTTCACCTGTCACCTCATAGCTTAGCAATAAAAAGTAAAACCCGTACTAAATTGTATCACTTATGCTTAAGAGCAGATTCTCTCACAGAATTTTTGAGGTCCAAAACACTTGTGCCATAGTCGCATTATTATCATCTTTTCAGTTTAAATCTTAAAGGGTATCCATGCATAAACATTTGTATAACTAACCTAGTTGTTTGTCATTTACAGATATATCTATGTTCCAACTGACATGTAAAACTTGTTCATGTGCCAAATAAATTTACTATCATAAAACCGTGATGGTGACAAAAGAAAACTATTGCAGTAGGTGTCTCAAACTTTCTCTGCTGTCAATGTAATGAACATCACATATTTTAATCACAAATTTAGACCATCAGCATCATCCAAGAACTACATATATGAGGTACTGCCCCTCACATTTATTTATTCCCTGACATTTTGAGATTAATCCGAACACCAGAACCATTTTTTGAATCAGGAAACATAATCGCACTTATAAAACCTCTTCAATCCACAAGTCATCCCGGTCGGTACAAGGACCTCCATTACTATGTTTCAACCTACAAAAAATCAGGACATCCACAACCTATGTAATCAAACCAATAAACAGGTCACTATAATTTCATTCTCTCTGTCTCTCCCTTCTTTGTTCTCTATAAAAATCTTCTGATTTTATTTGATTTTGACGCTGTAAAATCAGCAGCTAGAGTTTACAGGAACCTGCCTATATATTACGTTTCAATTAAACTTAGTAGAAGGAAATGAAGAGTTTCCTATGTCTTCACCACTTTAACCTTCACAATCAAATAAAAGTAATAACTAATCACGACGAGTATAGGCAGAAGAAGTTTCAGAACAGTTTCTAAAAATCATTTTTTATGCAAACTTCACTATAAATTAAGAAAAATTTGTAACACCAAATCAATGAATTAAACAATCAATTATTAAACTAGAAACTGCAAAGTCAAACTCTTATAAAAACTTAATAGACAAAATGAAAAATAGAAAGAAAGTTAACAAATCAAGTCTGTTGACAGAGAATTGGTATATCTTAAAAAAGGCTAACATTTCCTAAAAGAAATCCATTATTAGTGACCAAGAATGAAGTAAACAATCTTAAATACCAACACACAATAGGTGGGGGGAATTAGTATATGATTGGGTATGTAAGACGTCATTCAAAATCAACAGACAAATAAAATCGATCAAAACCAGACGGATTGCATGTCAATCAAGTGCATACAAGTGGCGCATGTAACGTGCAAGTGAATATCGTTTTAAGCATTCGTCATGAAGTAAAAGCACCCATACACAAAGTCATAACGTATAATTTCAACGAATCTTTTTCTGCAGAGCACAAGATTTTCATTTATATAAACTTTTTCTTCTACACTTGTCCATCACTGAACATTATCATACTAAACTAAAATTGTCAAAGATGGAATGGAGACATACAAAGACACAAACTAAATTGCACGACCTACAATATGAAGTGGGAAACAAAACCTTGTGTCACCAAAAACAATCAATAATAAAACAAAACATATACTTTTACCACCAGTAATAATCATAGTTTACAAAGTAGCTTCAAGATGCAATAAGATAAAACTATATCTATAAATCAATGCATCTCTAATATAACAAAAAAGCAGGACTAGTATTTGACATGGGTAGTTACCATATGCACAGTGGATGAAAACAGGCCTATTCTGAGCTCTCTTTCGAGAAGCCCACTTGACAGCGGATTCAATCTCTCCAGGCTGAGGAGCCCTGGTGTCCCAAGTGGGGACACAAAGATAAGGGTGGCCTTGAAAGTCCTTCAATCTGGGGAACTCACAAGTGCAATCTATGATAGCGGGATTACCAGGAGGCAATTTACTAGGAGCAAATGGCCAGCCACCAACATACAAGCCTTGATAAACCTCTGTGTAAGGCTCTTCTCCACTTCCCAATCTTCTGATAAAAGAAAACGCTCTAACCATGTATATGTAAGGGCTGAACATGATGATGGACCATATTGGGAAGCTCCCATCTGGGTTTTTGCCTAGAAGCATAGGGAGATTGATTGATGGGTGAGAAGCTAATGAGATCAGGAGTGAGACTAGGGATGCATACAAGAATGGTAGTGACAGCAAGGTGAGACCTTTGCTGCTCAAATATGAGAAGATTAAGAACATAACTGTTGCCTTCAACCCTATCCAGACTGACATCCCCAAACGCATCATCTCTCTCTTTGAATCAAAAGCCTAAAATGGGTTTGATGATTATTGCTTGCTTGGTATTCTCCCTAAGGAGCAGTGACTGACTGTGTCAGAGAGAACACTGCAGTTCCAATTAAGAAGCCAAGATTTTTCTTTGAGTGAATTACTCAAAAGCGTCCGAACATTAGGTTTATTACAATCGAAAACCATTTTTATTTTTTGTAACAATGACCTTCCTGTGACCGTTTGAGATAATTGGAAAATGACAAAATAGACTAAAAAAACGAGAATACCCCTACTAATTAATTTTATAAATTTTAAATTATAAAAAATCTTTAATAATTTAAAAAATTAAAAAAAAAAAATCTATTAAATCTCTCTCCTTCCTCGGTCTCTCTCTTTTCTCTGCTTCTTCTTCTTCTTCTTTTCCATTTCTTCATCTTCTTCAAGTTTCCCTCCCTCTCTCCTCCTTCTTCTCTTCATTTTCATTTTCTCCATCGATCTGCTGGACATCGATCTGGGTTGTGTGGGTTGTCTGGGACGTCGATCGACGTCTGGGTTGTCTGGGTTCCCAGACGGAAACCCAGACGATCGACATCTGGGTTTCCAGATCGAAAACCCAGACGTGGATCTGGGTTTCTAGATCTGGAAACCCAGATCGACGTCTGGGTTTCCAGCTGGAACCCAGACGTCGATCGTTTGGGTTTCCAAATCTGGAAACCCAGATCGACGTCTAGGTTTCCAACTGGAATCTGGAAACCCAGACCCACGTCTGAGTTTTCGATCTGGAAATCCAGTCTGAAATCCACATCCGGATCTGGGTTCCTGGAAACCCAGATCCATATATTCTTGGGTCTGTATCTGGAAACCCTTTCCAGATGTCCTTCTGGGTTTCCAGATTGAAAACCCAGATCCAACTGGATTTCCAGATGTTCTTGGGTCTGTAGATGGTGTTGATGATGATGTGTTGGATCTGTTTGATGATGAACGTGAATTGATGATGTGTTGGATCTGTTTGATGATGTTGGAAGTGGTTTTTATTTGAATATGAACGTGAATTGATGATGTGTTGGATCTGTTTGATGACGATGGAAGTGGTTTTTGTTTGAATATGAACGTGAATTTTGTTTGTGTAGATGATTGATGATTTTGGAGCATCTTCATGAAATACAGATGATTTTTTTTTTTTATTGTTTTTGAAATATTATGTTTGTTTAAACTGATCTAGGCTGTTCATCTCAAAAGATGAAGGTTTAGATCCATTAGAAAATTTTTTAAATTACTTTTTAAAGTTTAAATTTAATTTTTTAAAATTTAAAATTACTTAATTTTTAAATATTTTTAAATTTTAAAATATTTATTAATTAATATAATTTTTAAAAAAAATTAAAATAAAGCAAATTGACCAAAATACCCTTATTACAGTTAACTTTTACGGTCAACTATGGTCAAACCGTTAATACAGGGGAGGTCATTGTTATAAAATATAAAAGTGGTTTCCGATTGTAATAAGTTAAATGTATAGAGGCTTTTGAGTAATTTCCTCATTTTTCTTTCCTTCTGTTTTTCTATTCTTTAGAAAATAAATTTTACTCAAAAACCAGTCGTTTTCATCAAAACAAAAATATTTATTTTTAGTTCTAAAAGGATTTATATCATTTTGTTTTTTATCTGCTTTTAGTCTACACAACAATTTACATGCAAATTTACTTGCATTTGAATTACAAGTAACATTACATAGGTGATATTGTACATGTGTCTAAATCATTTCAATTATGTAATATATCCATCTCGTTAAATGTTATATCAATGGAAAATAAGGTAAAAATGATTGATTTTTTAATTAAAAATGAATTTTAACCTTTTTAAGATATTTTTAATATAATTTTGTAATAAGATATTTGTTCAAATTAAAAGTTATCACAATATAATATGTAATATTCAGATATAGATTTTGATGTAGGACAAATTTAATCTTTTAGGATCTTTATTTGATGTCCCAAGACCCTTATTTATTAATTAAGGTTTTAATTTTCATTTATTTATTAAGATGTTACTTGATAATCAAGATTAGGATATTTATTTATTAGTTAAGATTTTTATTTTCATTAAAAATGGGATTTAAATATTATAAATAGGTTTTGAATTGTTCATATTTTGTATCTTATTCACGTTTTCCCTTTAATAATAAAATATTAATTTTTAGTTCTATCATGTTATTTTAAATATATTCATTTCGATATTCGGAACAAACTTTCCTTGCACTAGACTTTTATAATGAAAAAACCTTTACAAAAATGGAAATACAAATTGATAACTAACGAATAATGAGACTTACACCCCTACCACAAATATAAAGACAAAATACTTAAACCATTTAAGTTTCCAATAGACTTGCAAGTAAAGAATTTTCTAATTTCTAACATTTGGGAATTGAAAGCCTAAAAACTAAAAATAACGAGTGGTCATTATTTGGGCCGAGCTGGGCATTGCTGTATGAGGCCCAGTCCAATGAAAGCGAAAGTATATGAAAATATGCCGGCTACTGCCTGCAGTCAAAGTATATGAAAATATGCCGGCTACTGCCTGCAGTCAGCAAAGCACATATTTGATCAATTGATTCTTGATTACATATTTTTGTGAGCGAGGTGTGTGACTGCGAGTGATCAGGTTGGTTTGTTGTTGTAAGTTATGTAAATGGAGAAGGGAGTTAAAAGATGGGTTGTTGACATATCGAAGTGGGATCCAACTCCCCTTCATTTCTCTTATCTTGTTTCTCTTCTTCCTCATTATGAGCACTCCTCCATCACCAGGTCACATTCTCTTCCACTTTCTTATCATAAAAAGAAAAGAAAAAAAAGGGGTTTTGTGGAAGAAGATGCTACATGCATTTGTCTTTAGTGAATTGTTCTGTGTAGTGTCATATTTTTGTCATGAGTTAACTTTTGTAACTAGTTGAATTGAAGGTAATATAATATTGGTACTATGGTGTTTTAGATTTGTGAAATGGGAAGATAGGAAAAGGGCATTTGTTAGCCGGTTACTTCAATATGCTCTTGTGCATGAAGTAATTGGAATCCCCTTTGATCAGACTATCATAAAGCGCACCATTGAAGGCAAGCCATATTTGGTATGATTGCATGTTCAAGTTCTATTTCTAGTAACATATCTTCCTGTTTGCTTAGCTATACCTTGTGTTTGTACCATGTTTCTTCAGGAATGTGATAAAATTGGCATGGAATTCCCCAATTTTAACTTCAATGTGTCCCATCATGGTGACTATGTGGCAATTGCATCTGAACCTCTCTGCCTTGTGGGCTTGGACATTGTTTCTTATGTGCTTCCCCCCAGAGAGACAATTCCAGAATTCATACAAAACTTCTCATCATACTTTTCGAGTCAGGAATGGCATAAAATTATAAATGCGGGCACTAATGATGAAATTCTGACTGAGTTTTACAGGTATTGTTGCAATTTATGTATATCATCCTTCTTGGAAAAACTTTGACCAAGTATGGCTGCCTGTCATTTTAACTTTTATCACTTGGTTGCTTCTCTACTTGTTATTGTATGACAATCCACCATAGTGATGCCATCTTAACATCTAGCTCTACTGTAAGGAATTCAGTTGGTCTGTTTATTTGCTGATAAGACAGCACAAAAAGAGAGAAAATTATATAAATAATGGAGCTCTTAGCTCTGCAACTCCAAAAGGTTGCAATCTAGCCCTTAGGTTACCATATTTTGTTATGATGATTATGCCTGTTTTACTTAAAGATCAGGAGCCCAGTGGTCATTTTGAGATGAATTCACTTCCCATTCTCTTCTCTCTGTCTGAAGGAAAATCCCTTATTTTTAGAGATGGAACTTACAATCATGTTAATTTTTGCCCAACAATTTTGTGACTTTCCACAGTACAGGGGGAATATATTGGCTAATTGCTTTTTAACCTTTGTCAATTATTATACATTTGTCCTGCAGATATTGGTGTATGAAAGAAGCATATGTCAAAGCCATGGGTAGTGGACTGTCACATGGGTTGGACAAAGTAGAGTTTCACCATACTGCTTGGACCGACATATCTGCTAAAATTGATGGAGAAGCATTGATCGAGTGGAGATTTTGGCTTTTCGAGTTAGAAAAAAGACATTGGGTGAGTCCTTCACTAAGTTTTGTCTGCATATCAATTTCTTCACTGAACCTTGTGGATCATTCTGTCATTCTTCTGAGATTTTGACTTGGTTTTGATATGCTGTTATATTACATGAAGCCTATTTGTGGCAACTATTATTCCAACTATTATTACTGTAGTTGAGACAGATTAGACATAAATTAGCTAGTGAAGCCTATCTGATATTAACCTTCAAAATGGTGAACCATTCAGTTTCATTTATTCAATTACAGGTATCTGTTGCGAGGGGTCCGCCAAGATCAGCTGCTGAGAGTTACAAGAGAACATTAAGACAGACTGAGTTTAACAAAGAGGTCTATAATGAAGGTCTTTATCTTCCAAATGTACCTTTCGTCTCGCGAACTGTGGAACAAGTCATTTCAGCCTTACTCAGTAAATAGGATATGCTATACACAATGTATGGAAATAGAAGTGTTGTAAAAGAAGGATAGATAAGGACACTATGATTCTGTTTTCACAAAACAGAGTTCCCATTGGTTTATGTAATGCTATTGGTTCTGTTCAAAGTCTGTATGCAGTATGCACAGCTCTCTCCGACTCTGTGATTGCCTGGTTCTTGACAGATATCATAATAATCTGATGAAGAAGCAGGCCAACAAAGTTGAATGAAAGAAGGTGGTTCATGCAACTGAGACAGGTTGGAGGAACAGGAGAGGGAGAACTGCATGTAATCTGCCTGCTGAGAAAATTGGCAGATCCCCTGATGCCTTGAGACATCGTGTAAGGTTCGAAGCGCCGGGATTCGGTGAATTGGTTTTATAAGATGGATACGTAGTGGAATTGACAATGCTAGTGCTAATACATTGCTGGTCAAAATAAGAGATTGTTTGTGATGGTTAGGAATTGAATCTTGTTATTGTAGATGTCAGACTTTGACACCAAGTTTATCCACTTTTTGATGACACAAAGGCACTAATCCATGCTTGAGAATTTCTTTCAATTTATTAGGATTGGCAGTTTGAGAAGTTAAATCCAACTTAAAATTATTAGGTAATATGAGAAAATACTCATGCTGGGTCTGGTCTTTATAACCCCAGACCAGACCTGGATCTTGCCTTCCACAGACGATCATTCCTTCAAGTCTCCCAGAATGGGTAACACTGTGTATGGTTGATTTACACCTCTTTTAGATGGTCCCATTGGATTGGATTGTTTTGAATTAAATTGAATATAATAGAATCCCTTGTTTGGTGCAACACTGGATTAGATTGGATAAGTTCAACAAAATTGAATTAAAACATTTTATATTAAATAAAATATTTTCAATAACTTTTAAATAAAATAAAAATATTTTAAACTATATATTATCTGGATCATCCATCGACTTTATTTTTACAACCCACAACGCAATCTGATTTAGACCTCCAATACAAGATAGGAATGGGACACTCTTTTTGACTTTGATGAGCTCTATCTATCACGACACACAACACTTCTCAATTTTCTCTATGATGTCAATCGTGCTCTTCGTGACGAACTCTTGATTATACTAGATGTCCCTCGTGACCCTTCTCAAAGTTGGCATCCATTTCAAGATGCTGAGCCTTTGTCAGATTCTCAAGACCCTATGGATCTCGATGCTGATTGGCCTTGTCGGATTTGTGGAGCCCTCAATTCTGATGATGAAGACCACATCAACTGTAATATTACCAGCTTCCCATAATCTGTTCTGTTTATCTTTCTATGTTTTCCCTTTTGTTTGTTTTGGTCCCACCTGTCAGACACTGAAAGTTATTTTGTTTGCTTGTAATCATTATTATGTATAATGCTCTCACTTGTCAAGCACCGAAAGTTATTTTGTTTGCTTGTAATCATTAATGTTTGTGCTCCCACCTGTCGGGCACCGAATGTTTGTTTGTCTGCATCTTTTAGCTTTTGAGTTCTCAGACTCTATAAATATGTAAGTTCTCAATTTGAAGAGGCAGAGTCAGTTACCAAGTCTCCCTTAATAATATCAGTGTATTTGCTCTCTATGGCCTTTTAAAAAATCTCTAATCTTTGGTTCAATATTCTTCTTTATGATAATGAAAAACAGTCTATAATTAATCCAAGTATGTTCTGTGCTTGCATCACGTGAGGATCCTGCACACCAGAAAGGATGTTAAGAACTATGACTACAGTCCCCATAAATACGTGTTAAAGAACATAACCATGACGGTATCCATTTAGGTCGTGAGGAAAGGTCACCCCCGTGGGGAGAATCTGAATCTATGCTCTGTGGTGGTTATGGTGTGAGGCTCCCGATCTAGATATGGAGCCATAAAATTTAAAATCAACTACAGAATATTTTAATAAAATAATAACGATTGCCAATTAATTATGTATTTATAGATAAAATAATAAGTTTTAAAGTCAACACTCATTACTATATACACTAGAAAATCTTAGTTAAATCGATTTAAAAAAGTACTTGAATTTTATGGACATGGGACTGATTGAAGGTGGGTTTTGTTGGAGCAGCATTTGTGGCGTGAGAATCCACAATCGTGAATGCTTGATTCCAATGCAAAGCATACAAACTAGTTTTGAGGAATTTAAATACACTATCATGATATGCTCTATTAAGACAGTTTCTATTGAATATAGAATAAGTACACAAATTATACTTTTTTATATATAATAAATTGTACTTTTTGAATATAAAACTTATTATAAATTTCAGTTTTTGAACATAAAACTTACACTATAAAAATACAATTTGTCATATATTAAACAGATAGTGTATTGGAAAAGTGTATTTAATATTCGCCAACTTTATGAGTGTTTAATACAGCACTCTCTTGAGATACTCTCTATTGAATGTAGCTCTTTATACAATACCTCATCAAATTATCATCAGGCCACCAAACGAACCCTTAAAAGTTATGTCAATTTTGACGAGTTGTGTCCTGGCAATATAACAAAAGATAATTGCACAAACTTCCTATTATGTTTATCATAGTTGCATGAATATACGAGTTTCGGCCACAATTATACAAACTCTACCCCAGATTTCATAAGTATTGCAGTTACATCCCCTATTGTCAGTTAAGTCCATTGACCATTAGTCAAACACATAAGAAGACTTCAGTACCCCTATTTTAGAGGTGAGAAACAAAATGTATTTACGGTTTGAGGTTACCTAGCTGAAAAATGAATTTTGCAGATATCTCAGCAGCAGGAACCAGGAACTACCCTTTCTGCAGATTGTTTTGGCATCTACAATACTGATGTAAAAAGAACTCATATTCGATTCATTAGTAAATTAGTATCAAACCAATACGTAGTCAGCAGTAGCAAAAGAATAAGTTTTTTGCAGTTTTCTACTTTGATGTAATCCACAGTTTTTCTAACATTGCAGACATTTACATTTCAACAAACAAATAAATTGAAAAACAAAAGCAGATGACAAAAACAGATGCTGAGGCACAGGGAAAAATGAAACATATGAATCAATCAATTAACATTATACACCAAATGCATAACGAAACGTGCCATAAACTCAGAACCAAGACATATTTCTACAACTGACGCAGGTATTTTGAATGGAAGCGGGGCTGGTGGCAGACCAGACAGAGAAAAGCTGATAAGACAGATTCCAAATAAGCACCAGTACATCAATTCACCAGCCAAATTGTCGGCATAGTTCAGTAAGACAATCACACGATTGAACACAAATCAGATTCAGCAACAAGATGTCATAGTTAATTGGAAAAAAAAAAAAAACAGAAGAAAGCTGATTCGATTTTCAGGTCCAGTAAGGATTATGCTAATGGTAAACTGGAAAGAGATGAAGAGAGAGAGAGTAACAAATGAAATGGCTCTTTAAGAAACTGTAATTTGTTACAAGGGGATAAATCATCTAAATCACGAACAATTAAGAGTACTGCTATAACTTCTTTAGAGAAGTATACAAAAAGAATGGATATAATTACAAGTGCCAATTTACCAGAGGCTTACTGACATTAGCAGTTGTCCCTGCAAAGTGCACACTATCATTCTTATCTAGACAGTTGAATAAACCATGGGAATGTACAGTATACCTTCATCAAAACATATTCAACTCGGAGAGATCATCCATTGGTATTTCAAGACCCATTAAGTCAATGTCTCCTAGATCTTCGTCCTCATTTAAATTACTTAGAAAATTAGTTAGATCTTGATGCTCACCTAGCTGTTCCATTAAGTCAAAAGGTTCCTTCACTTCTTCAACGTCTGTTTTCTTATTGATACCATTGTTAACTTCCTTGGGAATATTCGCTGACGAGTGTGGAGAATGAGCTGTTTCTGTGAACTTGTCACTATATCCATTTCCTGAAGTTGGTAGCTGTCCTGTCTTCTGCTTTGGTTTTGATTTCATTTTGCGCTCACCCTTAGAATTACCCATTGAAGCACGGCCAGATTTTGCAGCAGAATTTCGGATCGCAGTATCTTTGTCTCTTTCTCTTTCACTTCTCTTTCCCTTTGCCCCACCCATTGAAGTATTACCAATGGCTGATGCAGCTCTCATGGCACCACCACCAACATCATCAAGCAGTAGTTCCCTTTTCCGTGCTCGATTAAATATCGGTCCAGTTTTGACAAAATCTTGGTCATTGGGGAAGGTATGAGTTCCAAATTCATCAAAACCCCCATCAAATTTATCTTCAAGTAAATCATGCTGCTCTGCCCTGCCTGGAACATAGCATGAAAAATAAAACACCAATATCTAGTAAAAATGAAAGAAATTATCAAACAAATTATAAACTTTTAATTATGGAAAAATACAAAACATGAAAGCAAAAGACAAGGGGCACAAAAGTTCACATACACTAGCCCCCAACCGATCACCATGGCCTCAACGTTTAGAGAAAAAAAGTTTACTTCAACAGAATCAAAGAGCTTTTAAATGTTTAAAGAAATTGCAGCATATAACTTGCCAAAAGTTCATTTGCACAGAATCAAAGCTTGTTAAAAAACTAATACGCTCCTTAGAATCACATATAAATAAAATTGTCAACAGGAAACCTGACAACAGAGGCACAATATGCGAGTTAACAGTCTCAGGTGCCATACTTCTAGAAACCAAGCCAAGGCTTTTCGTAGATTCCACATCATTTCCCCTAGGCGGTGCAGCAAAAATAACATCCCGAATTGCAGGCTCAGTGAAGCAACTTTTGCCTGTCTCTTCAAATTTCCGACATCTAGCAAGAGTTCTCTTCATAAAAGCTGTAGCAACTTGTTTTGGCACTTTTGCAACCCCACATTTTAAAGCACTGCTTCCTCGTGTGGCCTGCATTTATGATTCAAAGAGGCCAATTAACACCAACAAAAAATAGTGAATCCAACCATGGTAAAATGAGGACAACCACAAATAATTAATTGAGAATATACAGAAACAGGCAAACTACTCAAACACTTCAGAAAAGAAAGCATCATTTATGTGTTATCAACCACACTCAAGTAAGTTATTTTTAACACAAGGATTTTTACAATAAATTAAATCAAATTCTCTCAAAACTGCCCTAATCCCCCACACATTAACGAGACATGTATCAGAAGAAATTATATCTTTGAGAAACCACAGTCAGGCCTCAATGATGCCTAAATATGAAGTATTCAGAATTATGTCACATGGAAAATTGGACAGAAGAACTTACAAGCTTCTTTTTATAAGCCAACTCAACAAGTCGATCCATTGCAATCTGCTCAAGATCCCTGAAAGTTTGGAGGACAACAAAATTGACTAACAATATGCATATTGAAACACCCAAAAAATCTGATATTAGAATTTGTCTATGGTACAACGAAGATCCTACCTTCCTTCTCTTTCCTTGGCTTCCTCTATTGCTTTGAGTATTTTATTCAAGTGTTCCTTCTTCTTACCAAGCTGTGGAATCAAATAACACATCAATAAATAAACATAGCATGCCTCCAGCAATTAAAACAATTAAAAAGACATCATTATAAAGACAATGATAACTTGGTATTTTAAAAATGGATCACATAAACAACTTTCTTGTTGAAGTAAATTAATGAAAAATCTAGACTTTACAATTTCTACTTGATCTCTAAAAGATTAGCACACTATTGGAAAATTAAATATGAACAGCGAAAAAGTTAAAAATTTAAAAAAAAAAAAAAAAAAAAAAAAAAAAATAGAAACATAACCTGCTGGTGATGTGCCTTATGTAATTCAACAATATCTTGACTGATTGTTTCATCTTCTCGATCAGCTAGACCAGGCTTTGACAGGGAAACGATAAAGAGTGAGAAAAATTACAGGTTAAACAATAAAAAAAATCCCATGCAAGTGCATGTTATAAGGAAAGAGAAAGATATGTACTTTCATATAGTATTCTGCTACTTAATTCAAATGCAGAAATCTAACATTAACTTGTTTAACTGCATTATCAGAGGTAAAATGAATAAAAATAACGATAAAGATATAAAAGCATTTAAACCATGAAAAAAATATAAGGGTCAGCGGAAAATAATAAAAAAAATCTTTAACTTGATTGGGAATGAAGCATTAATTCTCTCATAGACAACATTGTCGTACACTTCAATCTTACCACTGATTCTAGATATAGGCCAATACTCTGCAGCTCCAACATAAGCTTGTCCCTCAGACACACTTGCTCATATTGGCAATCAAGGGAAGAAATGCCAGAAGCATTTGTATGTACAGTTCTTGGCCCATTCACACCATTTTCAGGAAACTCAGAGAAAGGCATAGTATCTCCAAGTATGTGTCCACTCCCTCCATTGGAAAACTCATCATGATACACATTTTGGAGGCTTCTGCCCCTATTAAAGGTAGTATCCCCATTACAGCACAATCTGTCAAAAGAACATTGCTTCTGAACTTGACCCACCATGGAATCATATTCAAATTCAATCCTGTCCCTCTTTCTAGACTGAGCATCAATAGGGAAACATGTACTACCAGAAGAATCATCCCTACTATAAATATATCTCCCTCCTCTGTTTTCTTCAAATTCTTCAGTTTCATCTTCCGCAATCAGAGCCGACAATACTCTCTGATATAATGGAGTATCTTCGTTGACAAAATCACCATTCTCCTGAATCGGATCGCCCATATCAAGCATTCTTGGAGGCCCTTTTGACTGAATTTGATCTGGCAGGCTTCTCTCCTCCTCTCCAGAAAGAAGAGTGTGAGGCATAAAATCTTCATGTACAAGATTACCCTGAGAAGAATGTACAACTTCAGAACTACAATTCAAATAAGTCATCCTTATATAGAATCTATCATTCTGTGCAAGTGTTTCTACTTTTATTTTGAACAAACCTCTTAAGACTAATGCCAACCAGATAGGAGATGTGCACAAAACTTTTGGATCTGAGATAAAATAAATGCAATAGATATAAAAGAACCTCTAAGTTTAACATTTCTGGAAGTATGACCACATTTAAAATGCACTCACGAGAAAAAAAAGAAAAAAATAATTGAGTTAAAGTTTAGGGAGGCCAAACAGAAGACAATCACAAAGAAATGGATAACGCAGTAAAATGAAATTATCCAATAAAAGTGGATTTTGAGCAACATCCAATGCACTTTACAGGTACAAATGGCATGGATAAATGAGTAAAATGAAATTTTCGACTGCCTGAGGATTTTAAGCAATACCAACTCTACTTTACATAGCATTTCTTCCCTTCAAGGAATCTCAAATTATAATGTCACTACATGTTGACTGTCGTCTCAAGAACTTCATAGAAAAGACGTTATTTCAAGCTTAAACAGTCATTTTTGGGAAAGCACCTATCTTTGTACATCAACACTATTTGACAAGGAGTTTGCCTACAAAAGGGGCTAAAGAGTAAAATTCGTTCAATCAAATCGACAAATGGGATATGATCCAAAGTAACTTTTAGGAGAATACATAATTAGTTCAACTGATTAAGCCTCTTGTAGTGTAAGAGATCTCAAGTTCAAATCTCACTTACATCAGAATTGGAAGATTTTAATTTATATTTAAAGTGATAGAAAATAAATAAATAAATAAAAAGTTAAAAAGTAAACATAATTTTCAAGGTGGCAAAAACATGCAGATATTTGCTCTTAGACATTACCATCACGTCATTGCCATGGTCACACATCTGAGATAGGCTTTCATGATATTCATCAGTAGATTTTAGCTGATCCAAGACCACAACAGAACAGATAAATAGAAAGGTTTATTAGTGATCATTTGACATAAAAAAAAAATAATAATAATTAAATTATTAAAAAAATAATAATAAGGCCAAAACCGTGTGAGTAGCTGTAGAGTTATCAACCTGCTGTTTCAAGTTGGATAAATCCTCTAAGCTGACAGAAGCAAATAGCGGCTCCATTTTCTTCCAGAAAGAACTGGAACAGGCAAGATCTACAAAAGTAAACCTTGTCTCATGACAAATATTTCTTACACAATGTGAAACCAAAACTAGGGGCAGACAAATCAATAAAAACTACATATTATGTATTTATGTGCCTAAAAGCAACACAAAGTCAAAGCCAAACACATACAACTGGAGTTACAAGCAAAATTTGCAGCCGCTAAGAGTTCTTCACGATCATCTTCTGATTCCCCTGCAGCATCAAATGCAGAAATACACTATGAGATCTATATTTCTTTTTTAGCAAGCCAGATGCTTATATATTTCTTTTTTCTAACAGAAACCATATGTTTATGTTTTTACACAATATTGGAAACTAATAAATATCGTCACAGATGAGAAAACTTGGTATTCATGGCAAGTTAATGCGCATCTAGCACATATTTATATACACATAAGCAAGCACAATGTGTGAATTACAAGGGTATCTAAAAAAATTGCAAGTTATGGTCAATTTATCAGAAACATTTAAAAAGAAACATATTCAACTGATACCCA
Source organism: Dimocarpus longan (assembly GCA_022984855.1). Classification (NCBI taxonomy): domain Eukaryota; kingdom Viridiplantae; phylum Streptophyta; class Magnoliopsida; order Sapindales; family Sapindaceae; genus Dimocarpus; species Dimocarpus longan. Next base: position 19,420,740 of record CM041015.1, on the reverse strand, counting down.
AACCATAATACTCATTTGTTTTAACAAGACACACAAGGGGGGAAATCAAAACCCTTAACACTTATTTCCATTATTCGGAAGATATAGAAACTAGTACTTTGAGTCAAAATTTTCAAAGTATGCGAGAGCCTTCATCTTTTATAAGTGCCCTCAAAACTTGACTCAAAATATAATTCCACTTCCTTTCCAGTCTCAGCTACTAAACCAATGGTCAATAAATTTTTCTATTTTTTCCCCTTATATTGTTATACCCCCTGAAATGTAAACAAACTTTGAGTATCACCATTAGAAAACAAAACATAAATACCTAACCTGAACACAAGTTTAATAATATTTTTAGTACGAGATGATACCAGAAAAATCTGGGGAGCCACTGACTGATGTATGTACTACACGAGTGGGGACCTTGCGATCTGACAGTTTCTTTAGTGGTGGACGCCCAGACTTGCTGAAACAGTTAAAGATTATAAAATATCAAAGACAAACACTAGCTTAAAGAAAAAGAAAAGGAAAAGACAAGGAAAAAAATAACAAGCAAAAGGCAGAACTTTGATTCCACTGACAAAGAAAGATATGTAGCACCTTCCACTCTTATCAGAACCAGACCTTGAACTTTTAAGTGGCTTTGATGAGGATTGATTCTCCAATTTCTCTCTCATTGGTGAAATGCTAGTTCTAGAATACGATGAGCCCCTACCACTCCTACCCTGTCTTTGCACACCATCTACACTCTCTTCCTTAATGAGTATTTTGTTCTTCTTTGGAAGCAAAGCGGACGGACTGACACTTTGAGCCACAGCTGTAGCTCTTTCCTCTACTTCATTGCCACCTATTCCTTTCTCCTTTAATCTACTTTCACGATTTTCCCCAACACCAGATTCTTCAATTTCAGATAATCTAGCTGGAGATGAGACAATTTCCTGTTTCACTCTAAATTGTTGAGTGCCATTAGCCACACCCCTGGCAGTGTGCAACCCGTTAGTCCCCATAGAAGTTGTTCTAGCACCTGAATCAGGTGTGCACCCTTCTGATGATATATGCCCTTCATCAAGGTTTGAGACAGGAGACACTAGATTTGCTCTTCTCGTACGAGAGCTTTTTTGTTGTCTCTGACCAACCCATTGAGTAATGGGGGGAGAGGATGATCCTGCGGGCATAGGTCGTTTGCGATTATTAGCTCCACCCACAGAATTAACTTTGTTTATACTAGGAGGTTGTTCCCAGCCATCTGCTCCAGACAGGCGGGGAATATTAGGAGAAGAGTTTGCTGACATTACAGGACCAGTTCGAGGTGCCCTTGAAGCCTTTCCTTTTGTAAAAGAACCGGGACTGACAATATGACTATCCTCACGTATATTTAACCTGAATGACACAATTACAAACAAACCAGACATGAAGTAGTTGCTAGTTGCAAAAAGCTAAAACTATCATATAAACTTAGTCAGATACAAACATTAAAAGAGTAATTCCAGGAAATAAGACATACTTATTGGTTGTCTTGATTCGCTCCTTAGTTGATCCAGCCATTATGTCCCTTGAAAGAGTAACCTTATCCAAGTCATTTTTGGGAATTGAGCGGACATTTGAACTAGCAGGCACGGAAGCATTATCAGACTTGTTGATGCCATTGGCTCCATTAGAAGACCCTGATCTGTCATGAAGTTCCAAGAAAATGTCAAGTTTGATTTTCGCAGCACATACAGAAAAAGGCTACTAAAACGCAAAGAACATCTAATAGCAATATCAAAGTGAAAGGGAAACCACCGCATTTGGAAAAAAAAAAAAAAAAAAAAACTAGAAGCTCATAATAAAAATAATGCAATTCAATTATGCAAAATACAATTAGGCTACGTTTGGCACGCGAAATTAAAATGAAATAAAATGAATTGAATTGGAATAAAATGAAATGGATTGGATTGAATTAGATTGGATTAAAAAATTACTGTCCCGCGTTTAGTAGAATTTAGGATCGGATTAAAATTAAATTAATATTAAAATCAAAATATTAAAATATAATTTTAATATTAATATAATATTAAAATTACATTAATATTATATTTTAATATTTTGTTTCGTGGCTTTTCACACATGACTCTCTCTCTCTCTCTCTCTCTCGTCTCTTTTTCTCTCCTCTTTCGTCTCTTTTTCTCCTCTATAATCGACCATCTTCATCTCCAGCATCTCCATCTTCAACTTTCGCCCTCCCCAATGAGCTCCTCTCCTTCGCTGCTGCCAACCAATCCTTTGCCGACGGTGGAGACTTAGGTATATTGCAATTTTTTTCTCTCCCCCTCTCTTTCTTGTCGGTGATGATGGATGCATGTGTCTGTTGTTGATGGGTCCGTTGCTGATTGTGGATTGCAGATGATGTCAGTTGTTTAGGGTGGTTTGTGGTGGGGGTGAAAGAAAAAAAGATGACCAGTGGTGGTAGAGAGAGAGAGAGAGAGGGAGGGAGGGAGGGACGATGAGTGGTGGTGATGTGGTGCAAGAGAGAGGGAAACCCAATCCCACCATTTTGGTCAGGATTTTGATTCCTGCCCACGCATGAATGAGTGGTGGGCCCGAGAATGGGTGATTTCCCTTCCTTTCCCACGCCAAACACAGGATTGAGTAGGATTGGAAAATTTTCATTTCAATTCCACGCTAAATCCCGCGCATCAAACATGTCCTTATGGTTCAACTCGATGAACTTCTTTAGTAAAACAATAGTTTTTTTGGTCCTAATTTCAAGAGACAATTTCAAATTAACTTACGTGTACGAGAGTATGTGTGGAGAACAATGATAAGCGGACAAGTGTGATAGTTTAACTCTCAAAACTCATCAGGCCATAGCTATTCTAGTCACTTTATTTAGAAGCCCAGTTATTTCATATCAACTATGAGGCTTCAAAAGATTCTAAATAATTTTTCTCTTGAAGATCCCATAAACATGGTTGGATATTTTCATAATAGACAAATCTACTGCTACATAAAACTAGAATAAAGTTCTGATAAACAATGAGAAACCAAAAGCAACACGAGACAGCCGAAATTGAAATGTTCTCAAATACCTGAAGCTTTGGGCATCAGAGGACGGTAGCCCAGATTCATTGTTCAGTTTATGATGCATCACTCGTTTAAGCTCTCCATCATTGTCAACAGGTCTGCTTAAAACGGTGCCTACAGAACGCTTCCTTTTCATTTTTTTATCCCACCCTTCCCCTCCAGCAGGCAGTCTACGTATCTTTTCTTGAACCAGATCAGAAACTTCACCACCATCTTTAAGCACATCTCTATCTTTTACCATAGAGAGAGGCTGCCTAGCAGGAATATTGCTTCGACCTTCAGCCTAAAGAAATTAAACAACAGAAAAATGTATCAAGGTAGTGAAAAAGAAACTAGTGATAAATCAAAAAATCGATGAAGACTGTTCGAGATACCAAGCAAGAACATATAAGAAAGGAGAAACAAGATTCTTATAGTCAATGCAGTAATGATGAAACATCATGTCTTTCCTTTTTTTATAAGAAACAACAGCATATCAGTCTTGTAAAAATCACATTAACCATTATGATGATTGGAAGAAACTTCTTACTCCTCTAGAAACTATGCTTTTTATGATGAAAGGAATCAAAAGAACATAATATAAGATAGAATATTATTATATAATGCAAATACACAACAATCTAAAATAGAATCAGTGCACAAACCCTTGTTTCAGCTACCGAAGAGCGAACTCGCTTATTAAGAACTATATTTTTAGTCCTATCCTCCAGTCTTTGAGTCAAAAGGTCTGGAGAACTTCTTTGCACCAAAGTTCCCATCTTCAACCCACCAGGTCTTTCATTTGTTATCATCTCATTCCTTTGTTGCTTCTTTGAATTTGAAGTTTCACAGTACTTGGTCAGTTTGTTTATGGAATCTTCAAGCCTTTTAACCCTACCCCTGATTCAAAAAATGTTTCATTTTTAGCTTAATCTCAAATTACAACAAACCAACAAGTGACACAGTTAAGTCCACACCTTTTAAATAATTCATAGATTTGATTTGGGGGGGTGGGGGGTGGGGTGGTTTGAATGGGGGAAGGCACAAACTGCTGGTCTATGAAAATTGTACAAGCTAGCACCAACTATAGCCAACAATGTACGATATGAAAAAATACAATAACATCAAGATCAGTTATAGACTTATAGTATTAAGAAAAAGTAAATCAATATCAATTAAATAACACCCAATACGAGGATAAGCAAACTATTTATCTGCACACATGTCCATAGGCACAATGTAACATTAAGATTAATCTCCCATGACGTGAAACAGCTTCATGCAAGTCATACCATGACAGGGAATAACCAGAAAATGGAAATGTATATGCCAACAACACAGAGCATGTAAAAACACAAATATGAAGTATTTAAGAACCAATATGTATTTCAGATAAGACATATAATTACCGAGCCTTATTAATGGAATCTGACACACTTGATTTGAACCGTTTTAATTCCTCTGTAGCCACTAGAGGAGGAGACTTCGAATGAGCTGCTCCAAAAGAATTGTCTTCTGCAGTGGTCCCAAAAGAAATCCCCAAAACTCTCCTTAACTCGCCTGACCGTGGATACTTCGAATCCCCAATATTAATAGGATCCAGCGTCAAGCTCTGTAACAGCGATGGCCCATCCCCTGTTGACATAACAACCCCCCGAGACACACTGGACGCAGAGCCAAATATCCGGCCCTCACTCCCCTCCCGGAAGCTTCCAGACCTATCAAAAGAATAATTCCCGCGCTGCCCATTGGGATGACCCCCAGAAAAAGCCAAATCCTCTGGACTAGACGAACTTGACTCAAATCTCACACTTCCTGCCATAACTCAAATTCAACTCATTCTACTCTAGACTTCAATTCACAGCAACTAGTTCAAATAACTCAACCAATTATCTCTGATTCGAGCACACATCATAAATCTGTAAACAGACAACAGAAAAAATCAACTCATCAACCATATCTACAATAACCACAACCTAGACTTAATTTCAAAGCATAGCTCATCCATACTTCCTTCTTCCAACTCAAAATTACATTAAAATTCAATCCAACTAAGCAAGAACTGATTCTTCACAAGCACAATGCAACAGCAGAACAGATTAAAACCAAAACAAAACCTAATATCGAGAATTTCTATGAGAAACAACATAATTGCTCATTTCCAAAAATTAATTCCTTAAAACATAAATTAAAAAATTAATCTCTAAAATTCATGAATTTAAAGATTGTTTGATCAATTAAAGCAAAACCCACCAACCAGACCACAAATACAAACTATTAACTACAAAAACAACACAAATTGAACCTCCTAAGCATGAAACGAAGCATTTTGACCAATCACACAACAAAGTAGCGAAAGAGAATTGAAGTGTCATGACAACATATTCGTCAACAAGTAAAGAGAGCAATCAATGAATCGCGAAACCTGAAAAACCCTAACAGAAAAGGAAATTAGGGTTTTGGAAAAATAGAGGCTAAAAGAAGGAGAAAAGGCGGGAAATTGAAGAAGTGGAAGTGAGGAAGGAAGGGGACGTACCGGCATTGAGCGATCGACGACGTCGTATTGAAGGAAGAGAAAGGTTTCGTATTCAGATAGAGCGAGCCGGAGCGTGCATAGATATGGAGTGAGACCCTTGAAGCTGTGGCCTCTTCCTTCGTGGAGATCCTACGGAGAGAGAAATACGTGGGTCCCGCGGAAATTTATGGGAAGAACCCACTTCTCATCTCTACCCTTGGATGTTTTCCGTAACTCGAATCGGGACCGTTAATCACTGTGTTCTGTGGTTTTGAGGGAAAAACACGGGGGTCTGGATAGTGATGGCGTCTTCGTACTTTGAGAATATACTTTTTTTTTTTTCCTTTTTTTTTTTTTACACTTTTTATTGTCTTTTTTGCGTTACATGGAATGATGGAAATGATTTTGTGGGTTTTTTTTTTTTTTTGGACATTACAGATATGTCTTTCGGACAGACATTATGTAAGGAAAAATTAATTTTAGAACACTTTCATTTTCTTAGCTCATTTGTGATTGAACGTAGGATTCTATTAACACATGTGGAAAGTTTTATCTTTTTATTATAAAAATGAATTTTCGATCATATGTGGATTTTTAATTATATTATATTTAAAAATTAATTTTAAAGAATTGTGCTTTGTTTATGTAAAAAATATATATTTTTTTACTAAATTTTTAGTTATTTAATATATATCTTAATAATCTTTTTTTAAATATATGATTTTTTTTTAACCTTTGACACTAGATTACACATTCTAGTTAAGATATAACTCTATCATATAATTCGAAATATTATTCTCAAAAATCAAGAGAGATCTATCCATATTTTAATGAGAAAATCGTCCACAATTTTTGTAAGTATTATACTTTGAACCTTGTCATTTGATTGGACAAGGTGCTATCAGTGCAACTCCACCAACAGGCTTTTGGCAAAGTCTTAATATATGATATTAAATATATTAAAAATTTATTAAAATCAACCATTATATAAACTATGTATTCTATTCCAAACACGGTAAGGTCTCCTAATATGAATGTAAAAGAACTTCGACACAACCAAATTTAGTATAGCATACCAATTAGGAGAGAATCTGATTATTTTATATATATAATTTTAGTGTATGTGAGTACTTGTTAGGTTTTGAGTAGAGTTGTGATTTTGGGTGGCCTTGATGGGACAAACTATGAAGTTGGTAAGGGGCAGAGGCTAATGGGACTTGGGATTCTACTGTAAGTGACTTTGGTTGACTCACGATATGGAATGTGTGGATGGGGCTTATTTGGTGGAAAAGCTATCAGTGTCGATGGTTTTCCATTTCTTTATGTTGCTCCAATAAACACCTGACAAGTATGAATTTATTGTACTGTTTCTTAATCATCCACACATAATTATGTTGGCATTTTTTTCCAAACAAAAGTCACATGTATGATAGTGCTTTATTTGGTGAGAATGCCATGTAAGTAATCTTGACTGACAGAGAGATATTTATTCATATGCAAATGTAATCATATTATGTCATAAAATTTGAATGTATCAGACAATTAAATCTAAATTCTATATTAAGCTGAGTTTATGGTGAGTTTTAGAGGATTTGTTGACATTTGTATTTTATAAGTTTGCACAGGTAAGGTTTATAAATATTTAATTCAATATTATCAAATAAAAAATCAAGAAAAATGTTACGATAGCAGTTTTAGAAAGCATTATGCAGACACTTAAATGTTACATGATGTCCCATTTCTTATTGGAATATTTGTTTATATCATTTTACAAAGAGCAAATTACAATTTAACTACCCGGTTTAAACGCTTTCACAGGCGGAGCAAATGTTTCCATGTTATTACAATTTACCCCCCTCCCGTTAGTAAAATTCGTTATATTTGACGGTAAACGATGAAAAGACGAAATTATCCTTTGACTAAAGTTGACCAGTTGACCCAATATATATCTGGTCAACTCCTCACTCACTCACTCAGCTGTTCTCTCTCTCTTCCTTTCATCCTTCTTCTTCCGCTTCTCATCTTCTTCCGCTTCTTCTTCTTCCGCTTCTTCTTCTTCTTTCCTTCTTCTTCTTCTTCTTCTTCTTCTTCTTCTTTTCTTCTTCTTCTTCTTCTTCTTCTGTTGTTCTTCTTCCTCGGATCGTCTGGGTTCTCTCCGATCTGGGTTCGCTGACGAACCCAGCTGGGTTCGCTGTCGAACCCAGATCGGAGACCCAGACACTCCGATCTGGGTTCGCTGACGAACCCCGCTGGGTTCGTCAGGAACCCAGATCTGGGTTCTCAGGAACCCAGATCTGGGTTCCTGACGAACCCAGCGGGGTTCGTCACGAACCCAGCTGGGTTCGTCACGAACCCAGCTGGGTTCGCTGCCCAGATGGGTTCGTCAGGAACCTAGTCTGGGTTCCTGACGAACCCATCTGGGTTCGTCACGAACCCAGCTGGGTTCGCTGACGAACCCAGATGGGTTCCTCAGCGAACCCAGCTGGGTTCTCAGGAACCCAGATCTGGGTTCCTGACGAACCCAGAACCTGGGTTCATCAGTGAACCCAGTCAGGGTTCACGAACGAACCCAGCTGGGTTCGTTCGTGAACCCTGACTGGGTTCACTGACGAACCCAGATTCTGGGTTCGTCAGTGAACCCAGACTGGGTTCACTGACGAACCCAGCTCTGGGTTCGTCAGTGAACCCAGTCTGGGTTCGTCCGATGAACCCAGAAATGTATTTTTTTCAGTTTGATGGTTTTGATTTCAGATGATATTGGGTTTGATGCTTTTGAGATTGATAATGTTGGGTTTGATGGATACATTTGAGGTCATTTTTTGGATTTTCAGAAGTTGTGATGTTGGCTAGTTGATTGAAGATGTTTGGAATCATTTTATGGTTGCTGGTTGACAATGGTTGCTGGTGATGATTTGCTGGGTGATGTTGCTGGTTGACAATGGTTGCTGGTGATGATTTGCTGGTGATGAACTTTGAATTGATGATAGATCGTATATTTTGGGATAAAATTTAAAATTAAAAAAAAAATTAATATGAAAAGACGATTTTACCCCTGGCTTAGTTAAATGTAACTGAATTCATTAACGGTAGGGGGGTAAATTGTAATAAAATGGAAACATTTACTCCGCCTGAGAAAGCGTTTAAACCGGGTAGCTAAATTGTAATTTGCTCTTTTACAAATTAGCAGGTGTTTCAACCTAGATTGATGTACGAAAGTCTTCAATATTTTCGAATGGCTCTTTACTTTCGATGGCTTGGTTCCTTTGCTGGGCTACTGCAACTAACCTTTATCATCAATTTGGATCTTAAGTTAATATTAAACCGTTAATGTAAAAGAATAAAACTGTCAAAACAAAATAAAATATATAATAATAATATTAATTAATTAATTAAACTTATAACATATATTTTTGAAAAAATAATGTCATCTCCATCGTCCATCAATGATGGACGGTGGAGATGGAAAAAAATTTAATATGAAAAATATATATTTTTTATTTAAAAAAGAAAAAAATATATTAAATAACATTAGAAAAGATTTATAAAAAATTAAAACAGATCATCTTACTGCTAGAGATGGATAAAAAAATATTAAAATGAAAATAAATTATTATTAAAGTGGAAAAAAAAATTCTTCTATAATTTTTTCCACCTAACCATCCAATATTTATCTTCCATTTTCTTTTCTTCTTCTTTTTTTTCTTCCTCTTCTTCCATCATCATCATCATCATCTTCATCATCTTCTTCTTCTTCTTCTTCATTGGAAACTAAAGGTCAACATGAAGAACATCTTATTCTTCTTCCATTTTCAAGAGTGACATCAATAGCATGGAGAATATTAGGTCTTCTTCGCTAGAGATAAAGGGTCTCCGACGAAGGAGACCCAACAGTCTTTATCTTGTAGAAATTAGAACTGTTCTCTATGCAATAGAGACCAAAATTGGTCTTCATTGCATGGAGACCAAATCTGGTCTACATGATCTAGTATTCATTACATGAAGACCAATTCTGATCTCTATGCGATGGAGACTGTTGAGAGAGTTTCCGACAAAAGAGACTCAATATGCTACATTTATTTCAATTTTTTTAAGATGGTTAATTATGATAAATCATGTGTTGATGTTGCTGATGTTAGGTTTATGATAGGTTGATGATAGTGATGAAAGGGTTGATGATGGTCAACTGATATGGTGAATCAAGGATAATGAATTTAGGTTCTTCAAAACTGAAGAATGAAGAACCGTGTATGTTCATTTTTTTTTTCAAATACAATATGGTCTTGGTTGTTGATTTAGTGTTTGTTGTTGTTGATTTGGTGTTTGTTGATGGAAAATGAAAAACAACATTGTTCTTTAATAAAGAAGTTCCTCATTGAAGAAGAACAAGAATGGAGATCCACGATTTTTCATAACAAATGTTTCGCAACAAATTTTTAGTTAATTTTTATTTTTTTTTTATTTTAATTGAGAGGCAGTTTGTCTTTTCGTACGTTGCCATTGTCTGTATTCATTTTTTACTATTAGAGTTAATAAAAGGGGGAAAATGAGATTTTTATAAACTACCGAGAGGGTACTTAACCATAATCTCAAACAACATATGGGAAATTAGAATTATCCCTTATTTTAATGAGTGTGTGTTTTCTCTAAAGACTAATTAATTCACTAATAAAGCATTAAATCAACTTTTATATGGGGAACTTACTTTCCAAGTGTTGTAGTAATGCATGCGACAGCATTCGCTAAGTGTCACCTCAAATCATTCTCATGTTAACAAATATTCACTCTATATTGGACACCTATCATTAATTTACTTAAAGAATAGTTCCCTCAAAGGTTGACATTTCCTGCTTTCGAACTCCTTTAACTAAATTCTTCATTCTCATCAAGCTTGAGATCTTCTTTAGTTGCAAAAGACAAGTTTCTTGCCCTCGATGATTGACTATGCTAATTGTACAGTTTAGCATATCTATCTTCTCATTCATAAGAAGTCTATGTCATACGCGTGTCATGTTTATGCTACACCGACATCTCCACTTTTTATTGGGTTCATCTTGCACCCATATAGTTTGTCTATCATTTTTTTTTTTATGGGGTATCTTCTACAGTGTATCAAATTATTTGTCCAAATATTAGAGTTTGATTTATTACTTAATTCTTTTTACGCCTCATAATTCTAGCTTTTGTAATATTTTCAAGTCAATATTTTCTTCGGCGAGTAATATGTGCAACATTTGTTTTCCTTACTAAAGTCGATTTTATTTGATTTCATAGGCATATTATTCATTGTTGGTTTATGAACTGGCGGTTAGCAATGGGAAAAGGCCAAATAAATGGCCTTGCACGTTGCAGTGCACTCATTAAATTGCAAGCGAACATGAAAGACAAAATCATAGAGCAAAAATTGGTGCTTTCTGTCCGTGTGCGAACCAACAAGACAGAATCAGTGCATACTACTACGCAAATCTAGTCAATCTATGTACTCGTAATCATGTAAATAAATTATCTTCTTTAAAAAAAAAAAATTATCTAACAACTAAATAAGTTGATTGTATATATGTGTGAGAGTTGCACTTGATAAATTGTATGCATGTATATGTATGTAATTGACTAATTATAATTGTGTGTATATATGATTGTATATACATGTGAGAATTGCAATTGACAAATTTTATGTATATGTATGTGATTGACTTTCCGTAATTGTGTATATTGATTGTATGTATGCGTGAGAGCTGTATTGATGAAGACACAAGTCACTGTTTTTTTTTTATTATTATTATTATTATGAAATACACAAGCCACTCTTTATAGCTACATATAGCAGTGACTAATTTGACTAACAATTAATCGTATTCAATATAACTATATGGGGAATTTTGAAAATTCATCTTTTACCTTTTTTAAAATATATTTTTACTCAACAACTAATAGTTTGATTGTTTGTACTCATTTCATTATTATTTTTCATTCACTTACTCCAATGATTACCAAATAACCCCCGAACTATATACTTGATTTTTAGCTCAATTTTCACAGCTGTGGCCTCACAATTACTATAAGTTCTCCAAAGGTACATGTGACATAAAGTTTACATGAGTATGTTTGCCTTAAACTCGTTATGGGTTACCACTCTTCCTTATAGTCACATGCTAGCACTATTTACCACAGGGATGAGTAGAAATATATCACTTCCAGGATATTACTATTAAAATAGTGCTTTATGAGTGGATAGATTCGGCCTTTGAACCTCCTTCATGGAATTCTCAATCACAAAGGTTGGGTTACCTCTATTGATGACTGCCTTTACGGGATTATTTTGCTTCGAGAGATACATGTTTCCCTCACAATTGCTACAATTTTTTGTGACAATACCGGAGTCATATATCTTCGCTCTAATCTGGTCTTTCACTCACGAATGAAGCACATTGCCATCGACTACCATTTTGTTCGTGATCAAGTTTGAAAAAGCACAATTTAGATCTCTCATGTCCATTTTCAGGATCAATTGACTGACTCTCTTACCAAACCTTTAGCACAACAAGCTCATCACCTTCAATGGTCCAAGTTGAAGTTCTTGATTGGACGTCCGTCTTGCGAGGGCATGAAAGTCAATAGTGTCATTCATCAATCAATCTATTAATAGTAACCTCTTCAATCAATTCAACAATCAATGAATCAATCCGTTAACGGTACATCATCACTCATCATTTTCCTTAATAGTAGCCTTAGAATAGGGGTTTTCGATCACCATTTACTGTTGATTATTTTTCACTTACTTTTGTAATATTTTTCTGACATATTTCTTGTATTAAATTGTGTATATATTCCATATACAATAATTAATACAAGTGAGAAAAACTTTCACAAATATTATTGTCATTTTAAATACAACTATATACTATATAATATATAAATAAATACTAATGATCTATTTAATCCATACAACTTTGGGTGCCAACACATCTACTGTAACAATCTAATATACGAATCCATTATTGTTAATTTTAGAAACCTTCGATAGACAAAAGTACTCAGTCATTATATTGTCATGTTAGGTAAGGAGCATTTCATGGACAATAAACACTCAAAGCCCATCCACCTCAAATGTAACACTCAAGGCTCATAAACGTCATAGGTGTTAACATTCATATCAATCATTTCCATGATTATATCAGCATTATTGTAATATATTTGTGTTACCATATTTATATTATATTGTTTTGTTTCTATTTTTGTAATGTGCCTATAAATAGGTTTCATATTGTAAATTATAAATACAATGAAATAATACAATTCTTTTATATTTATCATGGTATCAGAGTTTAGGGTTTATATTTATCATGGTATCAGAGCTTAGGTTTAGAAAATTTTTTGTTCTAGCCTTCGTTCACTGTCATCAACCAACCAAACCACAGCCGCTGCTGCATCCACCACGCTGCACTGTCACCTTTGTATCAATCATCACCCAAACACCACCCAAAACTGCCGTAGCACACTGTTGTCTACATCACTTCATCACACCGTCACTACCGTATCCCATCGCCTCATCACTATCGCATCAGTTTTGTCACTCCATCAACGGTGCCTTCCAGTCATCCCTTATTGTTGCTGCCAGGTCTCGTTCTCTGTCGGACCTGGTTCTCTCGCACCGTCGCATTATCACACCTTCACTGTCGGACCTGGTCTCCGATTTGTTCCGCTGTTTGCACCTGGTCTCCGGTTTGAACAGCAAGTCTCTGGCTTGTTTCCGCTATTCGCTATTCACATCTCCAACATCATCGTACCTGGTCGCATCACACCACTACTGAACCACCTGTTCACAACCTGATCTGTCATCATCATACCTGGTCGCATCAGACCGCTGTCGGACCATCTGTTATCGTATCAACCTGTCGCTGTTCTGCTGCCACGCCATTGTCGCCATTGTTCAGCCGCCGCTGCTGCATCACGGCGCTGTCCAACCGTCACAAATCACCGGCTGCAAATCACGCCAGTCTCGCTACTGTCGATTGTCGATTCACCACTGTAGCGTTGCACCATCGTCTGTCTCTGCACTGTGCACCTCAGTCTTCACAGATCGTGTGCCACTGTTCTGCATCATTATTAATATTTGGTCTGCATCATCTTTACCACCATTGCATCTTGGTTTGCCAACTGTCACTGGTTCATCTCGCCTGTCACCATCGCTTGTCCATCTTTAACACATATCATTGTACGCTGCTGTCTCGCTGCTTCTCCAAGGCAGTTTGGTATTGTTTCCTATCTGCTCACATTATTTTTTCTGCTGCGCCTTCTGTTATTACTTACGGCTAGTGTTGATTTTGCGATGAGGTTTAATTCTTTTGGGCTCTGTGGTGTTAGTTGCTTATTGGGCTTGTTCTACATTTATTCAATTTATTTTGGCTTGTTTATTTTATTGATTTTTATTATGGAGAATACCTGAAAATTAGACGTGTCTCAACCCATTCAAATAATTTTAGATAGACTAAACTATATTTTATGGGCCGAGGTAATGTCTAATTTTCTCAAAGGTAGGAAATTATGACGATATGTTACTGGAGGTTATAAAAAGCCCAAAAAATTTGAAAATGAGACTGATGAAAAATATAATGAACGACTTGATGATTGGGACAGTAAAAATCATCAAATTATCACTTGGATTCGTAACACCTCGATTCCGTCAATCAATCTTTAGTTTGGTCGCTTTGACACTGTCCAATCTCTCTGGACTTTCTTGGCTCACAGGTATACTACCTCCAATCTCTCTCATCAGTATCATCTATTACGTAATTTGCATCAATTATGACAGGAACCTGGTCAATCAATTGCCGATTTTCACTCAAAGATGCAATTTCTTTGGAATCAACTGGCACTTTCCGAGCTCACCTAGATTGATAATAGAGATGCTGAAAAATTCAATACTTACAGAGATCACCAACACTTAGTACAGTTTCTCATGGCTCTCACTGATACTTTTGAGCCCACTCGTGCATCTCTTCTTTATCATCATCATCTACCGACTTTTGAGCAGGCTATCTTTGAACTCATTTCCAAAGAGACTCGTCTTACCACATTACAGCTCCCTCGTACGAACACCGTACTTGCCGCTCATTCTAAGCAATTTGATATCAAGAAATCTCATTGTCATTATTGTAAGTTGCCAAGACATGGCATTTTTCATTGTCCTACTTGATGCTGTAAACATTGCCATAAATATAGATCAGGTCACTACAATGATGATTGTTCACAAAATCCTGCTCATTCAAGGTCTTCAGCCAAATCCAAGGATGTTTCTCTTAAGATTTTAAGAATAATAAGCAATTTTCTGCTGCTATAGCTAATGACACACATGGTACTGCTGGTTCTTTCTCCTTTTCTGTTAATGATCTTGAATCCATGCTTCATCAAATCCTTTCCAAATATGGTAACTCTTCCATCTCTGCTTCCTCTATGTTAGCAAGTAATTCCTTTTGGTACTTTGATTCAGCTTGTTGTAATCATATGACCTCTGATCTTATAAATTTTTCTGTCCATTCATCATCTTTTTCTTTACTTGTCATTTCCACTGCCAATGGCTCATCCATGTCTGTTCAACATGTCAGTCATATCTCTACAGATAATTTATCTTTATAAAATACATTTTCATCCGTAAGCTTACTTTAAATCTTATCTCTGTGGGTTAATTGTGTGAACTTGATTTTGATGTTCAATTTACTTCTTCTGGTTGTCATGTGTAGGATCCATAAACGGGGAAGATTCGTGGGATAGGTCGTAAAGTTGGATGTTTGTTTGAGCTCATTTATCTTCAACTTCTTTCAAGGGTCTCATCTTCTTATCAGTCTGTTGTACCACCTTTGTCTTTACCATTGAGTCTTTGGTACTCACAGTTAGGTCATGTTTCATTTAATCATTTACATTATTTATTGTCTAGCGGGCATTTAGGTTCTGTAATTGATGATCACATTAATTGTTTATCTTGTCAGTTGTCTAAATAACATGCTTTACCTTTTAATAATAGTGATTCAGTTTCTCAAGTACATTTTGATTTAATTCATTAAGATATTTGGAGACCTTTACCAATAACTACTATGGGGAGATCCAAATATTTTGTTATTTTTATGGATGATTGTTCTTGTCATACATGGCTTTATTTAATGCATAATAGGTCTGAATTATTTAAGATTTATTCTGATTTTAATAAAATGATTCAAACTCAGTTCTCCAAATCTATCAAAGTTTTACGCACTGATAATGCTATGGAATATAGAGATACTTCTTTTCTTAATCTATTGAGTCAAATAGGTATTATATGCCATCGCTCATGTCCTGGTACATCCCAACAAAATGGCTGTGCTGAACGCAAACACAGACACATTCTTGAAATTGTTCGTATACTTATCATATCTGCCTCTTGTCCTGAAAAATTTTGGGAAGAAGCTGCATTAACAGTAGTATATACCATCAATCTTGTTCCTTCCTCCGTTATTGACAATCAAACTCTTTATGAACGACTATATGATACTCCTTCAAACTATCAAAATCTTAAAGTTTTTGGAAGTGCTTGCTTCGTTCTTCTTTCTCCTTACGTTCAGAATAAATTAGAGTCATCTCTAATCGCTTGTGTTGTTTTCTTGGGTATGACATTAAATATAAAGGTTATCGTAGTTGGGATCTCATCTCCAATCGTCTTCGCATGTCTCGTCATGTTGTTTTTTTGGGAACATAAAATTTTTTCATCCATATCCAAATTTCACACATCACATACTTCTCTTGATAAACTTTTTATAGATCCTATTATTCCTTCGTTTTCTATTGACAGTATGTCTGAGCCTCAAATAAATGCTTCTGATGTTGATCGGCCCATTCCAAAGTAATCACACCCTCATATTGATTCTACACCAGAATCCTCTTGTCTAATCTCACTTGTTGATCCTCCTCCTCGCCGTTCTAATCGGGTAAGGGAACTCCCTGTAACTCTTCAAGATTTTCATTGTTTTTCTACCATCATTTCTTTATATAAGTCTTAATCGTATAAAGAGGCTAGTATTAACCCTGTTTGACAGCAAGCTATGACTGAAGAATTACAAGCTCTACTTAGGACATGGTTGATCTTCTTCCTAATAAATCTACCATTGAGTGCAAATTGGTATATAAAATCAAAACAAAATCAAATGGGTTTGTTGAACGACATAAAACCCATCTTATGGCCAAAAACTTTACCAAAGAATATGGAATTGATTATGAGGAGGCTTTTGCACCAGTTGCTAGACTTACATCCGTCCGTAGCTTACTAGTAGTCGCTGCAATCAAACGGTGGAATTTATTTCAAATGGATATGAAAAATGTCTTTCTTAATGGGGATCTTTTTGAAGAGGTATATATGACACCATCACCAGGGCATCCACAATCTCCACACAAGGTTTGTCATCTCCGTCGGACACTATATGACCTAAAGCAGGCTTCTAGAGTTTGGTTTACTAAATTCTCTTCCACCATCATGCAGTTTGGTTTTGCCTCCAACTCTTATGATTCTGCATTGTTTCTTCACAAGACTAGTCATGGTTCTATTTTCTTGTTACTCCATGTGGATGATATGATTATTACAAGTGATGATATTACTGGTATTTCTTACCTTAAAACTTATCTTCAACAGTAATTTGAGATGAAAGATTTTGGCTCTCTTAATTATTTTCTTAGTCTTGAGGTCTCTTCTAATCCTGGTGGGTATTATCTTTCACAAGTAAAGTATATTTCGGATTTTCTTGCTCATGTTGGCTCAACTGATGATAAAATCAGTACTAGTCCCTTGGAAGCCAATGTTAAACTGACGCCTTTTGAAGGCATACCATTAAATGATCCTACTCTTTATCAACAACTGGTTGGTAGTCTCCTATACTTAATCGTGACTCGGTCGGATATCGTGTATGCTGTGCATGTTGTCAGTCAATTTATGTTTGCTCCTCATTACTCACTTCGCTATTGTCTTTATCTTCTCTGATATCTCAAGAGCACAATGTTTTATGGACTTCACTTTTTTGCTAACTCTTCTTTAGAGTTACGTGTTTATTCTGATGCTGATTGGGCTATCTGATCGACGATCTACCATTGGTTTCTACTTCTTTCTTGGTGATTCTCTTATCTCATGATGTAGTAAGAAATAGACTGTTATAGCTCGATCCAATACTGAAGCTGAATACCGGGCCCTTGTTAATACTACTCAGGAACTTGTTTGGCTATGTTGGTTACTTTCAGATATGGGAATTCAACACATCACCGCTACTATTTTATATTGTGACAATCATAGTGCTATTCAGATTGCTCACAATGATGTCTTTCATGAACATACAAAATATATTGAGATTGACCGTCACTTTGTTCGGCAATATGTTCATTAGGGTACTATCAAACTTTATTCTGTTTCTTTTGCTAATCAGCTTATTGATATCTTCACCAAAGCTCATCATCCAGACTGTTTTCATGAATTAGTTTCCAAACTTAAACTTGCATCCATCTCTCCATCTTAAGTTTGCGGGAAGAAGTTAACATTCATATCAATTACATATCAATCATTTCCATAATTATGTCATCATTATTGTAATATATTTGTGTTATCATACTTGTATTATATTGTTTTATTTCCATTTTTGTAAGTGCCTATAAAAGGCTTCATATTGTAAATTATAGATACAGTGAAATAATACAATTCTTCTATATTTATCAACAGGCAAGGCCAAGCAACAGTCAAGGAAACTATAGAAGTTGTTGTTTCCATGTCCACCCTATCGCTTGGATGATTTTGTAATGCTTACTGCTTACTATAGAAGTATTTTTTGTGTCAATGTCTACTTTATTTTAAAAACACCATGACATATAATATCTGCACGTAGTTTTAAGTCATGTTAAATAAGTTCAGGTTGTTATATGGAAGCTTGGGCATTAGTGGGTGTCATATGATTTATACACCTTAAACTTGATGTTTTGCCGGCTGTGGTTCAACTTTTATATTAATGTTTTGTAGATGTTGGATACGAGTATTTTATGGTTGTTAGATATGATTGATGAATGTAAAATAAGTTTAATTTTGATAGAACTGCTTTATACTTGGTTTGAATTATTATTGTTACCATTTTTTTTTAAAAAAAAAAAGACTGTCATTAATTCCACTCAATCCTATGTTTGGGCCCCGTCCACTATTCCTATCAAGGTAGGAAATGAAATCCTACTAGAGATGGTGGGATTCCATTTCTTGTCTTGGCAGAAATGGGTCTCCTTCTCTCTTTTTTTTCTTATGTCTTCTTCTATACGCCCTCTCTTTTTCTGCCTCTCTTTTCTCCCAACACTGTCTCTTGTTGGATAAATGAGATAAACACCCACTTTAAAAATCCATCTTTTAACTGGGTTAAAGATCTTGATTGAGATGGGTCAAGATGGATTAATGGAAAACATGATGATGAGATGAATGGAAATTGAATTAAAGATTTAATTTTTAAAATATAACTATTAGATTAAGTGTCATAAATACAACTATTGAATTTAGAGAAATGTAATTACAAAATTAACTGTAGATTTAATTTTTCAAATAATAACTGCAAGTATTAACTATCAAATTTAATTGCAGTTTTAATTGCTATGAATTGAAAAATTAAATATTCAAATTGTAACCCCTAATGTTAGTTGCAATTTTAAAATTTTAAAGTATAAACGTTAATTGATTTAATGACTTATTTAAAATTAGTTTTGTAATCGCCTCACATGGAGATTATAAATTGACACAATTTTTAGTTGTTTGGGGACAATTGAGAATTCATTTTATTTTTCAGTTTATTTTCTCTCAAACACTATTTTTAGTTGTAAATATTTAGAGTGATAGAGATTCAGATTTAGTTCAGTTAGTCAGACAAGTCTAATTGATGTTGTTATATCTTGGGAAACAAATGTTGAACAACTAAAAGGAAGAGCAGTTAATTTATCTTAAAGACACCGTAGTTATTATGGATCTCAACATAAATATTTTTGGTTTATTTTATTTTTTTTTCGACTGTAAATTCTTTGTTTTAGTGGTGCATGTTCTTATTATTATCAATTTTTCTAACATCTCTTTCTTCCACTAAAAGGACCCATTCCGACTCCTATCTCAAATCTAGGAGAATCCCTTAAAAATTAGAGTCTTTCTATTTAAAATTTGAATTCTTCCAAAATCCTTCAAAAAAAAAAAAAAATCATCGTGAATCTCATAAACACTCTATAAATATAAATTGAACAAATTAAAATTCTTTATACATCTTGTGTTGGACCCTTAAACTGAACACATAAAATGTTCATAAAATATCCAAAAGAAAAAAAAATATTTCACTTGTTAAAGTATTTTGAAAATATATTTAAGAAATCTAACTGGTTAAAAATAAGATACACTAATACAAAATTTTCATCATCATGTGGCCCTTCTCACGATCTATAATAGTTTGTATAAACCTGCAGTGGATACCTGATAAAATGAGTTTTATAAAAGAGAGAGTACTAATGTCCAATTACAAGGCCCTTACCAACTCCTATCTCGAGTCCGGGATTCCTATGAAACTGACTGTTTTTCTGATCGAAATCTGGAGTTTCCAAAAACCTTTGAAAAAGTTCTTATTTTATCACATGGTTGCCTCACAAATTCAATATAAACAAACTAAAAATTTGTACATTTTTCATGCTAGACCTATGTATTGAATATATAAAATATATTCATAAATTACATGGAAAAGATATTTCATTTTCAGAACTATTTTAGAAACACATTTATAAAATCTAGTTAATTGAAACTAATATATACTGATACAAAATCATACTACTTAGAAAATAGTATTAATGCATTTTGTTCTCGCTCTGTGGTCTTTCTCACAATATACACCAATCTACACGAACCTGGGTGGATATCTGAAAAAAAAAAAAAAAAATTATAAAAGAGTGAGTGTTAGGATTCAGTGAGTAGATATAACTTTTCTAAAATATTTCTAATAAAACTAAATATATTACTGGTAATAATAAATAATTATCATATCATAATGAAACTACAAATATGTATCAATCATCATGATATTTTTAGTGAAATATATCTAAAATTATTATGTACATAAAGCTTCTCTGAGAATAATAAAAAATCATTTTGAATCTAATTTATAAAATATAAGCTTATTTTATTAAAACTTTTCTGAAATCTCTTTCGAATACTACATATCCTTCTTTAGTTTGACCACTATGCTTCAAGTCTTCATTAGACTCCCATTCACGAACTTATGGCTCTTATACACATGTGGTCCCCAATTTCATAATGAAATTGTAAACATCTATAATCTAAAAATCTATATCAACCGATACGCAAGGAATCTGTCATATGTGATGGAGATACTCCATACACACACAGAACGAAGGATAACATTTGTCATATACGTGCTCGATGACTCAATGATTCTCCCAACATCTATCATACATGTGCTGGACAACTCTCTTGAATTTACACGTGAAGCATGCTTGACCGTTAGAGAGGTCGGTACAACCTTGATATTTTGAAAACTTTTTTTTTTCCTTTCTTATTATATATGTAATTCTAAATAAATAATTTTCTTAAAACTTAATATTATTATTAGTCAAAAAATAGAATCATATTTTTTAAAACCTTTTGAAATCATTCTAATAATAATTTAAACTAAAAATATAAAATTCTTATTGAAATATCTAATATATATATAGATGTACGAATACGTAATAAATCCTCATTTCAATAATAAAACATAATTTGTAATCTAAAACATTATTTAAAAGAATAAATAATTCATTTTCAATAAATAATAAACACTAAAATAAAAATAATCAAGATTTAATAATTTAATTTACGATAAAAATAATTTGCTCATATAACTCATTTGTTTAAATTTGGATCTAAAATAGGTTCTCACCTGATTCTCCAAAACTTGGATCCATCCTAAAAATAACATAAACTAAATTTAGAACTTATGAAAATTAATTAATTTCATTGATTCTAAATCTTATTGAAATAAAAATCACTTTTCTGGATAAATCGAACACTCAATTATTCAGACCACTTATGCGAAAATTCTCTTCTTCTTTTTTTTCTCTCTTTCTTCTTGTTTTTTTTCTTCTTCTCTTTTTTTTTTTTCTCTTCTCTCATGGCTTTTTTTCTTCTATTTTTCTTTCTAATTCTGCTTATCCTTTCCTGTATTTGCTGCCACCAGAAGCTTCTATTATATATATAGACAAAATACTGACACCGCCTCAAGTCTCATTAATAAACAATATAAACTAATTTTCTATATTTTTTTCTACCAAATCAGTACAATGTTTATTTGTTGCCCGTTCAATGTATATATATGTTTATACTAAACCACCTCAAAGTCAAGCCTAGTATGTCTCTATCTTTTAATTATTCAAATTTTGTTTACTATGTTTGTTGAGTATTACTCACTTATTTTTGTCTTATTCTCCAATTTTACTATTGTTTTGTTTTAAACAACATGTCATTCATTTCTTTTTTTTTTTTTTTTTTTACGTGGATGTACACGGAATCATGTGTTTTTGCTTATCCTTTTTCATTTCAACCCATTTTTTTTTTATCATATCTTCTTTATGTCTTATTTCTAACTCTCTCAATTTTATATCTATATACATATATATGGTTGATACACACACTCATTTCATTCTCTATTTTACTTGCCTTTGTCTCATGTGTTGACCATTACAACAATCATATGTTTCCCTCCCCCCGCTTTTTTTTTTTCAATCGAATTGCACCCTTATGTATATATTTTTTATGCTAAATGAAAATGAGTGCATTTAGTAGAAAAATAAACTACATTAATTTCCAATTTGGGTTTACTTAATTAATCTCGGCCCGCTTAAAAATTTGGGCTTCAACTAATCTTTTAGATCCATTAGGATTCGGACCTTACAACATTTGTTCATTTTCTAAATAAAAATGTTGGCAATCATGCCTCTCTTCTCCTTCATGCATGTTCACCCAATTTATTGATTTCTCAACCACTAATTTTGTCTTGTCTCTTCTCAACTTCATGTTAGTTTTTGTTTGCTTATTGTTTATATATATATAGGAAATGATCACTATCACTATGTATAGTTGTACCTTTTCATATCACTTATACTCACTGATCTTAATTAATAAAATAATTGCCACCATCTTAATAAATTGATGTTCTTGACACTTGTAATTTCTTATAAAAAAATATCTCACTATTTTACCACACTTCTATTTTTGATATTTTTCCACACTTCTATACATAAAAAATTAGCCATTATATTTTTTCTTTATTGAAAAAAATATTATGCCACTAACTCACTTTCTTCTTATTATTATTTTTTGGGTCAATTGCTATTCCTTTGTTTACTATGTTAAACATGGAACACATTTCCTTCATGCTTTTACTAATTCACTTTATATATAATATTATATGAAAATTACTAGAAACACCCATTTTAAAATGTTTATTTTAGTTTTTACACATTATTTTAAAAAGAATATTTTTACCATATACCCAAATAAATTAATTTCATCATATACCCAAATTATCCATAATGTCCCTGTA
Source organism: Dimocarpus longan (assembly GCA_022984855.1). Classification (NCBI taxonomy): domain Eukaryota; kingdom Viridiplantae; phylum Streptophyta; class Magnoliopsida; order Sapindales; family Sapindaceae; genus Dimocarpus; species Dimocarpus longan. Next base: position 19,397,598 of record CM041015.1, on the reverse strand, counting down.
CATTTTTACCCATAAACCGTTATCTTTTAAAATTTTATAAAAGACTGAAATGTGAAATTATGAAACAACCCCTGTATATATAAGGTGTAAGAAATCTTGATGGAAAGTCATTTTCATCACCGATCAAAAGTAAGCCCTAGCCCGATTTTTGTGACTCATATCCGATCGAGACCCGACGAGCCCATTCAACTTTTTTCGACCATTCTCTCGTAGTTTTCAACTTTGTCAGAGCATCTTCAATCGCCGACGAGCTTCTCCATTTGCGAAAGTACATGAACTTTTGGTTTCTACTTGAAAGTTTGTATTTTTTGATTTTGTTTTGTGATTTTGAGATGTTTTTTGTGCTATAAAATGTTGGGTTATAATGATTAGGTTCAGATTTGGATTGAAAATGGATGATTCCGATGACAACAGCATCATTAGCATCGGTTTGGTATTTCATAGCTGATCGATTTTTCACTTTAGTTTTTCACTTCAGTTTTTCATTCTCGGTTTTGCATAATTATTTTCACTTAGATGTGAAAAACTGAACTGAAGTAAAAAACCGATCATGTGTGAATGATAAGTTTTTCACACACAATTAAAAACTGATTCAGTTTTTTACATCCAAAATACTAATCGTTTGCTGTCTTTCTTTCATATAGATAGATTTTAGGTATAAATATAGTTCGCAATCAATTGACAAGAATACGAGCGGGAATACACACATTAGTAAAAAATGACTTAGTAAAGTAATTACAATTATTATTAGACTCAGTTTTTACGATCAGTTTATAGGAGAGTACCTATTTAGATATATTTTGGAGATAAGTAGAAACAATACGACTGTTGTCTCCGTGATACTATAGTTTCTTGCTAAAGAGGTAGAAAACCTCAGTAAGCACTGTGATGAAATGTGGTTTGAAATTGGGGAAAGAACATCTAAGTTTGGGGAATAGGAGTTCTTAACAGTAACAGAACTTGCTTTTGGGGCATCAACCGAGAAATTTTCAGTACATTGCAAACTAATCAATATAATATCTTTTCTTATGGCGATTGTTCAATAAAGTGTTGCCAAATGTGCCCAGCCTAACCACTTTTCTTGAGGCAAGGAGTTATACAATATGCCAAGGCCATGCAGTCGATAATGTAATAAATGATAAATATATATTAAAGTTGGTGAATGTAGAGATCGTTTTCCATCTCTTCATAAGGTAGGATGACAGGGCCAACATTGTTCATTTTATGTAGGTCCTGATAGAGAATACAAAGATGTGAAGCTCATTCCGTTGGGGTACATTAAGCCACAGTACGTTAATCCACTACCTCTATCTGACGATTAATGAACAACAGATTAAAAATCTATCGAGTACCATTACTATTTATGGTTATGTTTCGGTGTTTTAGATACACCTAATATGGTTAATATTTATAGTTTCCTCCTAATACGATTAACATATAGGGTTTTACATATATACACTAACTATATGTTTGTTTTTCGTTTAATCATTTTTACATTATAGTGGTGGTTAGTCGAAATGTTTCTGATATTGAGAGAGAAGATGGGGAAAAATAGCCAATCCTTGTAAAATTGTAATGCCCCGATAATTATTTCCGTCCGATTTATACTCGTTGATTTCATAAGTAATTTGTAAAATATTTTGATCGTGAATAAGTACAATTTAATATATTTGAAAACGTTTTTGCCTCGTAAAGAATTATTTTTGAGTTTAAATAAAATAAGTAGCAAAATGAAAAGGTGATGATAGAGTATTTAGATTGTATTGTAACGAATAATTTTTGAATTGAATAAAAAGAATTTATTATACAATTATTAGTATTACTATTATTATTATTATTATTATTATTTTTAATTAAAATAAGTTAAATATTTTTCGATGAAATAAGGTTATGGATAAATTTGAATGAGTTAGTGGGATGATGTAATAGCAAGAATGTCAAATAGGATATTAGAATGTGAGTAGGGGTGTAAATACAGAAAATAAAAAGTTTTGGGGTCAATTTGTAAATATCAAAAATTTTGGGGCAAAAGCATAATTTTCAAAAGTTGGTGCTTATAAAAACCTGATTGTTTTCCAGATTTTTCACTCTGTTTTCTACTCCAACCCAGCCGACTCTGCTCTGCTCTGCTGCGTGAGTCTTCTTCCCTTTTTGTTTTTTTCATTTTGTTTTGTTTTATTTTTAATTAATTCCTTTAATCTCTCAATTTTTCTATGATCTACTTATTTTCAAGCTCAAAATTTCTAAAACTTATCTATTTGTCAAGTTTAATTTCGGGTCTGATGAGACTAAATGAAATAAATGGGTATGGGTGTGTGATTTTATGATTAATTATGTTTAAAAGTGTGATAAATACATCAATAAACATATATTTGAAGTTGTTTTAGTAGTTTGATTTATTAAGTTGATATTATTGTTTATTTTTGTTTATTTTTGAAATCCTAAGTGAGAATTTAATTTCAGAGGACTTAGGGAATGTTTGAGAGGCCTGAAAACCTCCCATTGGGTGAGTGGGAATCTAAAAAGCGAGCCCATAAGGTTGGTGTACACTTATTTTGAAACTTTTAATTTTATTAGTTTTGAATTAATTATGTAAATTCCTTGAGACTTGTTTTTGTTATTTATTTAAGATGTTAAATAGTTTTAGATGTTATTTGAATGTTAATTGTATGCTCCTGGGTGGGTTTATTTAATGAAAAAATGGATTTGAAAAATAATTTCGGAAATAATATATCCTATAGTCAAAATTGATGTGTAGCATGCACTAGGGGTAATTTTGTCATTTTATACCATCTGTATATTTTCCGAATGATGGTTGAATGATCGATGGGTTAAAAATAAATAAATAAATAAATTGAATTGAAAAGAAATATAAATAAAGTAATAAAAATTAAATAGATAAAATTCATTTCTTAGAACTAATTTGTGGTAAAGAAAAAGAAAAAGGGTGTTATTAAAAATTTAACTCTGAAATTAGGAGTAAAATGGTCATTTATAGTGGCCATGAGAAATGACATAAAGACATTTGAATAATCGATTTAAATAAGTATTCATATATATATGGAATTTATATTTTGTTGGGTTTTGAAGTGCGTGGAATTATTTGGATAAATTGTTCTGAAAAATTGTTTAAATATGATTTGACTGAATTCTGAATGTAAACAAAAAAGAAAATGAAATGAAACGGAAAGAAATGAATAAGTTGAGTACCTTGACCGAATATATATATATCGGAATAAATGTATGAACATTTGAAAAAGAGTTGATGAATTAATTGAATATATAATTGTGTTTTATATTATTTATATTGATAATTTCTAAGAATGAGAAAAATCGTGGATGAAATTGTATTTATTGGTGTTTAAATGAAATTTTTGTTAAAAGATAAAAGTTGTATGTATATATATATGTGTGAAGATTTTTAGTGACTAATAAATAAATTAAAGGGCCCGCGTAAAACTAATCACCGGTAGGTGGGGATTGGTAGTTGGCTAGCCAATAGGGTGAATTTTAGCAGTACTGCACCATTACGATTGATATCAGACCTTGTATGACGGACTTTAAGAGGCACAGAGTGCCCGGTCCTGAAACGGAAACAGATTGTGATATGCGACCCGATGGATAGTCACCGAGCGGCCGTTGCCGGGGTTGCTGTTTAGTCTGGCTGATGTCAGTAAACCTGTTACTGATCTATGATATCGTGATAGAATTTTACAAATGGCTCTAATTAAAGAAAAATGGTAGAATTGTAAATATATTTGATAAATGTTATTTGATAAAGTAAAGTGTGTGAAATATGTAGAAAAAGGGAAATGATATGGGAGAAATGGCATTATTGTAATTTGATGTGACAAGTAAAGACTTGATATAATGCATATTGAAATTTTTATTTATTACTTAATATTAGGTTGTGAACTCTTCGAATTGTTATAATTTTTAAATGATTAGTTTATATATCACAAAAACATTGTTGAAATTTGTATAGTGTATTTTTATTTTTATTTGACGATAACGTGTAAGTTTCGAAAATATAATTAGGAAAATTATAGAAAAATTGAGTTGAAAGAATAATAGTGTAAATATGTTTAATAATAAATTTCAGGAAAGTTTATGTGATTAAAGTTTATATTGAAATATGTTTGATAGAAGTGACTTTGAAAAACTGATGGTTTATGTATTTTATTTGATGTGATTATTGAAAAATTTGAATTTAGTTATCGTCTTAAAAATATTAAAATGAAACTTATTATATTTTGATCATAAATATTTGAGAAATTATGAAATCCGGATTGAGAAAGTGAGTTTTGAGAAAATGAAAAAAAATTGATAAAAATAAGTTAATTAAAAGTTGGAAAGAAATTACTCATTGATTTTGTTTGTATAATTATGATAAAGTGTTTGATTAGTAATTTTCAAACGAAAGTTTAAAAATGGCGTTAAAAATATTAATTGAGAAAATATGTGAATTATCAATAGATATAACTTATTTATATGTAACTTATTTATATGTTTTGTATTTAGAATTTTTAGTAACTTAGATCATTAGCGAAAATGATGATAGTTTGAAATTTTATGAAATATTAATTGACAACTGTTATTTCGAGAATTAAGGATGATGTAATGAAATTGTGCTATATTAAAAAAAAAATATATATATATATATAGAGATATGAAAAATGATTATTATGTAATTAATAAGCGTTACTAATAATAATATGTTTTTCATCGGGATTTGTAATAAAATTCTTACAAATCGAATTGATAGGTTTACTAAGAAATAATCTGTATATAATTTAGAAACTTGAAACTTGTAATAAAATGTCATCATTAGGCTTTGTTTAAAAAAAAAAATATATATATATATAGATAATATAGGGTTTTTACGTGTAAGAACAAATTTTATGTGTTAGATATGTTTATGTAGTTGATGTGTATAGGTAAGGTGATGTGTGATAAATTTTTTTTTACAAATATAATAAATATGTCTCATAATAATTTGTATGTATTTTGTATATGTATTTATTAGTAAATGAATTTAATTGTGAATTTTAGTAACGAAAAATATTTAGTGAAAATCATTTCAAAATACAGTCAAAAGAAATGTTGTTTTTATATAAATCAGTTAATAAATAGTCACGTGTTATGTAAAGATTATTTGAGATTGGAGAGAATGGAAACACTGAATTTTATACAGTTATGCTTGAAATAAGATTTTTAGGTACTTCATGAATTGTGTTTTAAACAAATTACACGTAGTAAAATATGGTGAAAATTTTATTTTATTAATTTTCTGAACTTTCAAATATTGTTGAAAAGTTTAATGAAATTGTATTATGAGGAAATAAAGTTTTATGATTTTTTTTTTTAAAAATTAAGTGTACACCCACTAAGTAGAAATACTTAACGCGTTGGATTTACTACGCGCAAGTAATTGAATTGGGCTTGTTGCCGAGACGAAGATGAAACCCCTACAGATACTCTATGAGTCACATCCGCCATAAATTTTTGAATAATATTCATTTTGCATGATGTGTAGATATGTAAGGGCATCACCATGTATGTGTGTAAGTTTTTAAAATTAAAACGTCTGTAAAGTAAAATTTATATTAAAGTTATAAAACATTTGTAAGTTCTGTATATTATTTGATAAAGTATATAATGTAAAGCTTATAATGGTGAATTTTGAACTTTGATTAAATATTGATTTTAATTGGTTGCGTGTTGAAGTGATTTTTGAGATTTTTGAAATCGGATGGGAGGTCCAAATTGACGTTGAGAAATGAATTTTTGTAGAAGTATTATTGTTTTTTTTACAGGTTTAATTTTGGATTTTCAGAAAAACAGAGGAGACTCTGCCGAATTTTCTAAAAACATATATGAGAAAATGATATTAAAGTTTTTCAATATCGTAAAACTTTTAATGGTGATTCCATTTCCTTTAATAAGAAATTTTCAAATAAATGAATAAATGAATTTTCAGTTTGGAACGGTAACGCTCTTCGCCTCGAATCTCACTCCGACGGGAAATCGGGGTGAGGGGTGTTACAAAAATGATCTGTCAAAATGTAAAAAATGGACACTTAAGAAGATGCCGAAAGGCAAAAAAAGCCTCAATGATTTTTCCCCTTTAAATGACAAATCTAACCTAAATTAGTTTTAATTTTTTGTCTGTTTAACTATCCTTTCTCATATTAAGTATATAATAATATTAACAATAACTACATATATTTATATATTACAAATAGTTGGCATGACGCAAACCTTTAAACTCATTAATACCGAAAGAGACACGGATTATTGAAAATCTTTCAATTCGAAGCATTTGGTTAAGGAAGATGTGCATAAAATTGGCAGTGAAGGGAGTAAGGATAATGATGATGATGACGACGATGATGGTGCACAAGGTGATGATGATTATCGGTGGAGGATGGAAGGGATGATGATAAGGGGGAAGGTGATGATAATCATGTGATTGATGAGTTTACAAGGGAGGATGATAAGTGGAATGAAAACATCCAAAGCATACAATCCGAATCAAATGATATCTTTTTAGAGTTTCAGACAAAAAAGTTGTATATTGTATGAAATGTACATCTTAAGGTACGAATCTTCTATTTATTTTATTGTTTAGTGAATATCTATTTTAGTAAATACAAAGTTGTGGACATGTTGTATAGTCATACAGAATAAGATAGAGAGACGGAGTCTCTAAATATGATAAATAAAGTGTAATTATTTATATATGCAGGTAATATTTCCCTGGATACTCAAAAAACAGGGGAGACTCTGTCAAAATTTTTTATAATTGTGTACATTATGTAAAATGATATATATAATTATATTTTATAGGTGAAGTGATTGTTTGAGTATGTTGTGGATTTACAAAAGGCAACTCATAAAAAATTAAGTAAGATGGATAAGAGGCAGAAGGCAACCTTCAAGATCGTAAGGGAGATAGATAGGAGGCTAAAATGAATGAAAGAGCATTTAAAAATTCCTAGGTCTCCGGCTGGTAGGTATGATCCAGATGGCGACGACAATGATGATAATAATGATGATGGTAATGGGAACTTTATCTAGGATGGGCATATTTATTACCCACCACACCACCACCATTACATCAAAATGATGGGGTCCGTCGGTCATCTCTCCAAAAGGACAAGATAGTCCATCGGTCACCTATCCATACGGATCAGGTAGCCATCCATCAGGAGAATCATAAGGTCTTTCAATCTCAAGGTGTCCACCAATCACCCTACTAGTAGGAGGATTAAGAGATTCACCACTCCCAAAAGGTCTTAGGAGATCTATTAGATATAGGGGCTGTACATGATAATGACCAGGTAGATATAGTATATCTATTATGTTATAGTCTGACATGTAGTTATAAATGTGTAATTCATGTTTTTTATTTGCTTACAATTGTAGGATGAAGTCATCCAGGAATAGGACAAATGAAAGACAAAGCTAATGGCATCTCTATAGACGCTATACACGAATCCTGGACCGACGAAAAAGAAAAAGAAAGTGTCCCAATAAAAGATCGAGGAGGTGGTGAAATCTGTAGACCCCGTAGAGATTGTCTACAATGAATACAAAACTTCCACGTTTTTAGACCTCAAGTATTAATAAAAACATTATTATACTTTTATCTTAGTTACTAATGTAATAAAATTTACAATCAATTCATTATTATTATTATTATTATTATTTTATCTTAGGCATACGGCTCAGCATTATGCATGGTGCATGATATCGAACATATTGCGAACCCTTAAGGATGAGAACCAATGGTTGACTTTAGAGCACATCGGTTCTTAATTGATGTGCCTAAGAAAGAACTGGTGGAATGAGGTTGAGGATAGTAGATACGTAGTTCATAGGAGTTTCTTGTTTGTAAGTGTTTACATTTCAATCAGTTATGCATTTATAATTTCTTGTCATGTGTCCCTAAAATTAAATAACATGTTTAATTTTTATCTTACAGACATTTATGATAAAATACTATAAAGAGCATCACGTCGGCAAAGGAATAAAATTTGATCCGGTTACAACTAATGTACTCTTGAAATGACTTGCATTTGGTTCTAGTCAGATAGACGCATTAGTCCTGTAATGGCATGTTGAAAATATAAGTGTTGTTCGAATATTAAGATTTATTATTTGATCATCTAAATTAGTCCTATAGCACTGATGTCTTCAATTTACAGACGTTGCTACCATGTAGTCTGAATCAAAATCACCGAGTCTTTTGTCAGGTGTGCCTCAAATGGTAGAAAATATTAATATATGATTCTCTTGCCAATATTGACGTAGTTGAACGAATCAAGCCACGTGAACCGTTAGTGTCTTTCATGCCTATCTTGTTGCGGTTCATGAGATTTTATGAGAAAACCTACATAGATATGTCATCCATGGATGACTGGTGGAAATTTGAGTGTCTTGATAGACCAGTTGTGCCCTAGCAATCTGATGTAAGTAAATTTTTAACATAATTAATATATATATATATATTCAGCGGAAACATTCCAACTGACCAATTTAGGGACGAGATTGATCAGACATGTATATGCAACTTTCAGCCACGCCGTGCTATAATACTAACTATAAAATGTACAACATATGATGCCATTGAACTTGACATGTATCATAAATTTAAGTGTTATGATATAACATCAAATACTGAAAGTAACAACGTACAATTACAATACCTAGTTATAACACATGCATGAACATATGACAACTGATCCAGATTCTATTATATACAAGTATATGTGTTTACTTAAATATCCTCTAGCACATCGCCTTTGCTAGAATGCATAATGCCTTATGTGATCAATTCTAGAACGGGATGCATCTTACCTTCCGTTGATAAATTTTTTGCCAACATGACACGATCGTACGCAATGGTTGTAACATAAGTTGTGAACCTCAGTAGCAACACGTCTATTATTAAACCATTTCCACAACATATTTCTCACATATTCATGTATTGTTGTTATTGCAAACAACATACTTATATCATGCAATTGTTGAGCGACTCTGCAATGTTGGTGGTCATCATTTCACAGATAATGTGCCCGTGATCACCTACTCACTTTAGCCTTAAATAAAGTTTCATTTGTTTTTAAATATAACGAGCAAATTTTTTCTAATATTCTGTTGCAGTCTTTGGGCAAATAACTATATGCTACATTGTAAAATGCATTTTTCACATTCAAACGTTTTTTATAATGTTGCTTAAAGTTCTGCCACAAATGAAAAAAACACATGCGTAGGACTTCAAGAAAAGCTACTTGCATTCCATTCAATATGTTTTTATGATGATTTGATACGATAAACAAATCATCTGAGACACCGATCGCCTATTGCAATTTTTTTAGGAACCAAATCCATGAATAGTCTGACTCTCCATCAGTAAATCCAAAAGTGATGGAATAAATCATTTTCAACCCATCCTTACATGCAGCAAAAAAAATCACTATTTTATATTTACCTTTCAAATGAGTAGCACCAATAGTAATAACCAGCCTCATGTAAGATCAAAAACCCTCAATGGAAGCTCCAAGTGTAACGACTAAATATAAGAATCAGTTGTTATCATCCATCTCCATTTTCGTCATTGTGCCGAGCTTTGATACTTTTAACATTTCAAAGTATAACAGAAGCTATTGATATAACTCATCCGTCGTCCATATACTAGTTTCTTTGAATATTGTAAAGTTTTCCAATCTTTACTACACAAGATCTGCATGTCATACTACTTTAGCACTTCTCCAATTAAATGATGTATAAGTATCTCCCCAACTTTCTCGCATACAATTTTTCAATGACAATAACCTTCACATTCTTCATATGTGATTTCATGGTTGTCTGATGACACGTATATTCCGCCATATACTTCAATACAAACCACTTCGAATAGCCCTTTCTGCATCTTGCCGGAACTATAAAGCTATAACTCTTATCCTTGCAACTGACCTCAAATTGCTCTGTATTTGAACGTCTAACCCGATATTCAAACTTGCTTTTCAGAGTATATTATCTAATGGCTGCACTCATTTTTTGTTTGTTGTTAAAAAATACACCTTCCTACAACGTACCACATTGGTAGATAGTTGATATAGCATTTGAAGTAGCCTCTATGCCACCTAGTTCTACACTAGGAATAATTCAATATGGTTGTAAAGGATTGCTCTGAAATTGTAAATCTAAAAACTTATTTCTGGAAACTGTTATTCCTCAAAGGCATCATCAAATTGAGTTTCCTCTTCATCACTATCTCTAGTTTGCTCTTCGTCACTATCTCATGTCTCATCACCATCATTATCTATGTCTCAGTCTTCATCATTAGTACCATTATTCATATAGTCATTATTGCAAATAGGACTTTCCATAGATGTAAATCAGACAATAGAAGCATCAATCTGATTGCTCCTAATACTTGATGTAAGATAAAATTAACTTTTAATCATATGTGGATTTACAAATCTATCCATATCTGCCTAATCATGTCTTGTGTTTGGTATTGAGTCGGTGACATTTGGACGAACGGTACACCTACTATCTCCATTTCCAAAATTTCTCGCAATCTTATCTATATAAATCTCCTTAATATCAATATTTTTCATCACCATCAAACCAATCACACTAAGATTGGAAATGATGCATATCTTTTTAACTTGGCTATTTGTTATACTTTGTAGTAAATAATAAATACGGATATCTCACATTCTTCTATCAATGCTAGCCTCTCTGTACACAATGTCCACCAACAATGAAAAACAATTATCTTTATGGATTTTACACACGATTGACTCACTCCTAACGTGTTAGATCCATTCTACCCTTTGTCGAAGTTGATTATAATCGTCTCTTAAGTCATTCTTATAACATTCAAAGAATATTATTAATAAATTAATCTCACTCAAATGAGTCAATATTACAAAATATAATCATATCGAATCAAATTTAACACTAACATCAAAAATACTATAATATCAAAATTATGCTAACACTGCCTAACTCGATTTTTAAGTGGATAAAAAAATCGGTACCGATTTTTTGGTCTACTTAAAAATCGAATTAGATGGATTTATTATGCACTCACAACATTCTCTAGTCAAATATAACCAATAGAATAAAATACAATCATATCTAATCACATATAACACTAAAATTCAATACACAGCATTCAAAATACAACAAATATAAAAAATATGAAAAAATTGGTTATTTCTCGGTTTTTCATTCCAATGAAAACTAATCTAATTCTTAAATCGATTTCCCATTGCATATCGGTTTTTTATACTGAAAAACCGATTTTGTCACAGCTTGTGAGGAAATAACTAGTCTACCTGTCTTATAGATACTATATATATATCACAACCAAATCATTCTTAAAAGTCTTTAGTTAACAATCTGAACGAAACAACCTAAAAACCAACTAACAAAAACATATACACTACCTTCAAAACTCAAATTACTACAAATGGAAAAAGAAATTTCAAAACCTTCAATAGATGAAACTTGAATAGATAAAAAACTTTCAATGTACGAATGGAAAAAACAAAAATTATGAATTGAGAAGAGAAAAAAGATTTGATGTTGTTAGAAAGAAGAAGGTTATTTGGTAATTTTGAGTTAAGACAATCAAGTGATTTTAACTTAAGAGTATTTTAGTAATCTTAAGCATTGAATAAAAATAATTCGTTTGAAAGGTCAAAAACAAATTAAGAAAATTGGGTAAAAAGAAAAATTTCCTTTTTATTTGGGTAAAAACAATAAATCTCCTAATTATATTATCTCTATTATTTTCTTAAATCAACTTTAGTTACCCTTTGTTCATCAATTATGACTCTACTAACTCTTATATTTTATTATTTTTTTTCCTCCTACTACTATCTCACGATATACTCTCAAACTTGTCTCATTCCAAATTTTAATGTTTCGCCTTTTCTTTATCATTTTTTATTTTACACACCATTTTCTTGATTTTTTTTTTCAAAAAATATCCATCAAGTGAATTCTAAAATTTAAACCAGACTAAATTAATAACAATAAACTATATTTCAATTAATCTCTTGGATCCATTTGACTTGGAGTCTTACGCCTAGTAAGTGAATATAAATTTTCTAAAAATATTCCTAAATAAAAACATAACAAGTTACTGGTAATAATAAATAATTCTCAATGTTAATACATTCATATGTGAACAATAAAACTGAATTTAAAGCTTATATCATAATAAAACTATAAACATCTATATGAATAATTTTTTATAACTTTATAAAATGTAATCTAAACAAAACTTTTCTGAAAGCAATGAGAAATCATTCTGAATCTACTCTATAAAATTTGAAAATTATTAAAATCTGATAACACAAAATTATAAAAAATATATTTTTTCTCACTAATATATCAATAATCTTTGAATAACTCATTAAATTTATTTTATAAATATTCTCTTATCATTTCTATACTCTTTTCATCAAATTTATTTCTATAAACTGGCTTTCTATAAATATCTTTCTGTACAGATCAAATTCAGTATATAACTTCTGTAATCTTAAATATCTATACCAACTAGTACCCAAAAAAATCTATTGTATGTGATAGAGATACTCAACATATATTCAGAACGAAAGATAACATCTGTCATATACGTACTAGGTGACTCTATGACTTTCCAAACATCTATTATATATATGCTGAATAACTCTCTCGGACTTACACACATAAAGCCTACTTGACTATTAGAAAGGAGAGTACAATCTCGGTATCACTAAAAGTCTTATTTAAGTCGTTTTCAAATCTCAAATTATTTTCATATATAAATTATATAATTCTATTTCTGAATATAAATATAATTCTTAATAAATACTCTTCTCAAACACAAATAGATAATACTTAAATTATTTTTGAAATGTTTTATATAATAAACCCAAATCGAAAAATAGTAAATTCTAATTGGAATTTCAAATATGTATACAGTTAAATCTTAATTTCAAACATATAGCAAAATTAATAATTCGAGAAATTAATTAATTAAAAAATAACTTATTTCTAATGATCCATAATTAATAAAACTTGAAATATAATTATAAATAATCAATTCAAAAAAAATAAAACGATCCACTTCATATAACTCATTTGCTCAAATCTAAATCTAAAATGGATTTCCATGTGATTTCTTATAATCCTAGATCTATCCTAAAAATCACATAAACTCAATTTAGAATTTATTATAAAATTTACTAATTTCTTAGACTTCAAATTTAATTGAAATAAAAATTACTTATCTGGATAAATTGGACGCCCAACTATTCCACTTATATAATTCATTTGTTTAAATCTGGATCTAAAATGAATTCCCATATGATTTCTTATAATTTTGGATCTATCTTAAAATTTACATAAACTCAATTTAGATTTTATTATAAAATTTACTAATTTCCTAGACTTCAAATTTCATTGAAATAAAAATTACTTATCTGGATAAATTGGACGTTCAACTATTTAGATTACCCACATAGAATTTTCTCCCATTTTGTTTCTCTTTTCTTCTTCCTTCTCTTCTTTTCTTCTCGTCATTTTCTTTCTTTTCTTGTTGCTGAACTCATCCTCTATGTGGTTGGTTCAATGAAAACTTATATATATATGTATATGTATGTATAATACTAACCACCCCACTAATTCTCAATTTAATTAATTAATTAATTAATTTTTTATAATTCAACCCACCAACATTACTTTGGCCCACTAGTTCTCTCTCATCAAATTTACTTTCACTCCACAAGCCATACTTACCTTCTTATTTTAACTTTCTTTTGTTTGTCTCTAATCTTTATTAACTTTGCTTTGCAAATTAAAAGTCAAATATTAATTTGGCTTGACTTGTTGTCCACTAAACTGGTGGACACTTGGCCCACTAATGTTTTTCTTTTCTTTTTTCCTTTTTTTTGGCCCATCGATTTTCATAAATAAATTAAGTATGATCATTCTTTTCTTTGTTACTCGACCACCAAGGTTTTATCTCATTCAATTACCTCATCTCTATCTTTGATATTTCAGTGCCTCTCTTTACAGTTGTTTTCTCTTAAAAATATATAACTCACTAACTCGTTTCTTTTATCTTATTTAAATTGTTGACTATCGCTTGATTTCTCATTTCATTCTCTCTTTTTCTATTCATGTGCAGTCTTACCCCATAGATATATATATATATATATATATTCAACTAACCTCTAGGGGCAATTTAAATAGATCAAAGGGGTGTATCAAAGCATACAATGTCATATATAATTGGACTCATTTAAAAATTCAACCAATTTAAAATTTGGACTTCAAATAAATCTTTTGGATCCATTAGAATTCAACCTTATAGCCTTCATTGCTTGAATTGCTTTGACAAGACTCGACTCGGATTTTTACAAATAAATCCAGCAATCCTGCTGGGCACTACACAAAACTCATCTGAAACCTAACTAATAAGGTCCAAAAGGGTATCATGGAGTGAACCCGTAACCACTTTCAATTTCTAAACATATAAAATTTTACTCAATTTAAAATTCCATTTCTAGTATGCAGTAGATAAACATATAATTTAAAATATTATCATAAAAATATCATTTCAAATCTTTGGATTGATATTTTGCTAAACTAATTATGAAAAAACAGTCTGTCATGATCTAAGTATACTCTGTGCTTATCTCAAGTGAGGATCCTATACATCAGAACAGATGTTACGGTCCATGACTACGGTCACCATCCATAATTGGTATTGAGCATAGCCACGATGATACCTATTCAAACCGTGAGGAAAGGCTGCCCCCGTGTGGAAAGTTCGATTCTATGCTCTGTGGTGTTTATGGTGTGGGGCTCCCAATCCAGTGATGGTATCAGAGCCTTATGTAGGTTTAAACAGTAAGTATATCGGCTGGAAACCAATACCCCCGACCCAGATCTACAAGTTACCACTTGTAGTAGTTGGAACCTTTAGTGTAACAATGCCACGTACTTTCTCTGTTTGTTAGCATTCTCCTTTGTGAAGTAAGACTGTTTTACGTTAAAAGTTTTAGCAGGTATTCTCCTAAAGATTGTCTCCAAACATGGCTTCTTCTTCCAGTAATCCTTCTTGTACTGATACTACTATTACTCCTCATCGCCTCTCTTCATCTATGATTTTACCTCATTCTGTTAAAAAAACTCGTTCCATAAAAATATAAAACCTTGTAGAATTTAGCTATCTTTCAGAAAACTTCCAAATCTTTGAGATAAATCTTTCCTTGCTCAATCCCTATAACATCTTCAAAAAAGAAAACTCTTTTTCCAGAAAAATGAAAGTTCTTATCTCTTATACACCTCCTCCTCCTAAAGAATACATTCAGGCATTTGCCTTAAACAGTTGCCTTATTCCCTCATCCACTGTTGAACAATACATGGACATCGAAATCTCTCAAACCTTAATTGATCAATAGATTTCTGAAGGTTATACTCACTTTCACTTTGGTGTTATTCGTCTTGTCCTTACTCTTCATGGTTGAAAAGGTCTCTCTGTTATGGCTAAGCTTGCTTTGCTTAACACAATCTATACAAAATACGAACATGTTGTGCTTGGTACATGTTTGTCATCTCTTCATGCAGGAAGTCTTTTTTTCACTTTTAGACCAAACTTCAATATCCCTCTTAGGGATAAAAATCTATCCACCTGTCTTAAGGTCCAGTTACAGCTCAGTGGTGCTTCTGTGGTAGTCTTCTCTTATGCTGCTACCTTACATCATCAAATTGCTTACAGACTGCAAGATCATGCTTTTGATCTTCCTATTCCTAGTCACTCTAGTGACACAGTCATGATCATTGCTGAAAGAGAAGGAGACATCCCTACCATTATCTAAATCCCAAAGCAATTGTCTCACGAATAGATAATTCAGATCATGCCTCTGGAATGGATCACCAGTTATGAAAAACTTTTTCAAGATGATCAATCCTGATATCCGATGCTATCAATCTCCCTCAGCCTGATGGTACTGTTAAAACCATCTATCAACCACCTCAAAAGGAGCCATCCAATACAGCTCATATTTTTCAGGCCTTCGTGGTTCGTCCTCTTCCAATAGAACCTTCCATACCCATACACAGTTTCGCACCCTCTGGTTCTGCCGCATATGTTAGCAAAATCAATGGTCATTTTATTTGGGATATAGATCCTAACATGTATGACAAAGATTGTCCATGTCGTAGCTTCAAAGCTCATACTATTGCCCCGTGTCGTTCACAGCGTTGTCAATACAAACCAAATGACCTTGATAGTCTTTGGATTGGTCTCCATGAACCAACCAAAAAACCTCTTTCCATCTATGATGAAGCTTTTCAGATTCTACATATTGAAGGTTTATTATCCAATAAACTAGAGTCTATCATCTCACCTGTCTTTTTGACTAAGCTTTTACCTTGTTTAATG
This sequence comes from Dimocarpus longan, assembly GCA_022984855.1. Taxonomy (NCBI): domain Eukaryota; kingdom Viridiplantae; phylum Streptophyta; class Magnoliopsida; order Sapindales; family Sapindaceae; genus Dimocarpus; species Dimocarpus longan. The sequence continues at coordinate 19,381,136 of CM041015.1, read as the reverse complement.
GCCTCCTTATATGACAAAGAATTTCCTCCTTTGGAACCACAAGAAGACCGTTCCTCCCATTTATTTTCTCGCCCTTACATTCAACCCACTAAAATTCTTCCTAACGGTCGTAAGACTCCCACTCAAGCTGAACAGGTTCTTAACTGGTACACTCATAATGTCAGATCTCAAAATCGAGTTTTACATCAGATTGATCGGAAACTGACTCAAGTCTCTAGTCATGTTTCTCATTTTGACCAAAGATTGCTCTCTATGGGTTCCTAGTTCAGAGATATGTATATTGATCTTCAATCTCGTATTGTCAAACTTGATGTTGATCTTCATTCTTATATCCAATATGGATATAATGGCCCCCAGTTTGCTAAAATGGAATATGAGATCCGTCACTTAAAAGATCAATTACGGCATATGAAAAAAGATTTACATAGCTCTTCATATGTTCCTCGTGTATACCTATATTCCTTTTCTTTGGTTTTTCCTAATTCGCCTTTATCTTTATCTCCTCTACTAGATAAGCATGATAGTTATTTTAAATCCACCGGTAAATTATTTTGAAGACACCCTATTCAGTCTCAATCTAAATCAACTTTTACTCAACCATCTTGCTCAAAAGATCCTCCTGCTGTTATGATGACTTCCCACTTTCCTTCTTCCCAAACACTATATACTTCCCCTTCTTCCTCCGACTATTCATCCACTTCAAGTTTTTCTGACTCTACTAGATCTTTTGCACACCTTCACGATTTACATTCCTCTGATCCTTTTCCTGAAGCTTTTTTTGCTTCTCAACCTCCACCATAGTATCCTCCTGATAATGAACCACCTCATGATTTCTACCGTGCTGATTCTTCCATTATTGAGGATCCTTCCGACAATGCCTCTCACCATGCCTCTCCTAAACCTACCAATGGCCCTTAGTTCTCTTTTGATGGTCCTTCTATTGAGTGGTGCAAAAAGATATTTGAAATGAGTGCTTGGCTTGATTTTCAAGTCACTAAATCTGATCAAAATCTTAAAGGCATTCTCCTAGAATTTGTCTCCAGATTTACAGGCACTCCCGTGATTGTTATCACTTGGAGATTACCATCAATTACAGTTTGTCTGATCTATCTCTGTTAATACTGCTATGGGAATTATTTTTGAAGAATTTCTTGGTGATGCAAATCAATTCTATAAGCAAATGAGGTAAGAATACTTTGACATGAGATGTTGTTCTTTTAAAAGAAAAGACCTTGACAAACATTTCCATGACATGACCTTTCATTACCATGCTCTTGGTGGATTAAATGATGAAAGCCTTTGCCAGGTTTACATCAACTCGTTACCCACAGAACTTCAAGATGAACTTCAAAGACGAATAGAAACAACCAATAGTCCTTTCAGAGACATCACTATTGGTGAAATTCACATGCTCTCTTTGCAATGCCTGGACAAATATCGTGCTACCCAAAGATTCTTCTCCAAAATGTTAAAAGAAGGACAAAAGTTTGATAAACAATGTATGCAGCCCAATCTGCATATCAAATGCAAATCCTCTGAGCATTACACCTGCAAATCAAAGAAAAAGAAGCATTTTCAACATTCTTTCCACCACCGAAAGAACAAAAAATTCAAATTCTACAGAAAGAAAGCTGCTCGCTCTTGGCGTAAGTCTAACCGATGCTACATTTGTGAAAAAATGGGTCATTTTACCAAAAAATGTCCTAACCAGCCTACTAAATCTGCAAAACTGGTGCAACACCTTGAACAAGTTATTGGAGAATAGATTCCTTCTGATGCTGATATTGAATCTCTCTTTTCAGAATACTCTTCTGATGATAGGGATATAGTCCTGATGATTAAACAATCTTTTTCATCTTTAGGATCCTCCGATAATGAATCTAATACTTTAGATTCTCCTATCCCAAAGATTCAAGCTGTTACTGGTCACATTCCTACTCCTTCTCCATATACAGAACCATATTTTTCAGCATCCATCCTCCTGACCAAATATGCCAAACCTATCCCTGTCATTGCTTTAATTGATACAAGCTGTCATTGTACTATGATGAATCCATCCATTTTATCTCCTCAAGCCTGGACTTCTCATTCTTAGCATTTTATTACTGTTGATGGAAAATTGTTCACTACTAATCTTATCACATCCCATAAGATTGATCTACAATTATTTCCCGACTGTGTTTTCTGGATGAAAGTTTTAGGTTCTCATCTTCCAGATAAGGACATCATGATTGGATGAGATGCCCTTACTAAAACTGAACATCTCCATATCATTCCCATGGGTCTCAAATACAAACGGTTTTTCAAACCTTTTATTTCTCTCCAAAAAATTTATCCTCTCACACCTATCTCTCTAGAGTTTCAAACCATCATAGATAAACTTTTAACCATTTGTGCTGAAAGACATGATGAGTTTAACCATTCACACCCCCTCTGACACAATCCTGAGTTTTTCGTCAATCTTCCCTTTAAACTCAATGAAGATGTTAACCCTACCAAAGCTACCCATTCAGGAATGACTCCATCTGATTTGCAGATGGATCGGTTTAAATGTCAACAGTTACTAAACCAGGGCCTCATTGAACCCACTTATTCTCCATGCGCCTGTCAGGCCTTTTATGTGGAAAAATTGGCTGAACAAATTCGTGAAAAACAACATCTTATCATTGATTACAAACCCTTGAATCGATTTTTACAAGATGACTATTGCTAAAGTATTTTTCAAATTTAACCTTAAAGATGCTTTCTGGCAGATTGGTATTAACCCTACTGACCGATACAAAACTGTATTTTATATCCCTGATACTCAATATCAATGGACAGTCTTACCTTTTGAGTTAAAAACTACTCCATCCCTTTTTCAAAAGGTCATACCCCGAATCTTTTACCCCATTCTTTCTTCCACTTTAATTTACATTGATGACATCTTATTGTTTTCTGCCGACACTACTTCTCATCTGACTTCACTCTCTTAGTTCTATGACTTGGCCAATTCACATGGCATAATACTTTTTGAAAAGAAAAGTATTATTGGCCGATCAGACATTATGTTTTTAATGATGATGATCACTCATAGCACTTTCAGTCTTGGACCCTATCTCACTACTTAATTATTATCTTTTCCAAATACCCATATTTCTGTTAAGCAACTTGAACAATTCTAGGCATAGTAAACTATATCTGCCACTTTCTCCCTCATGTGACTCATCATACAGCCCCTCTCTCTGCTTTACTAAAGAAAGATCCACCACCTTGGTCTTCTGTCCATACCAATGCAATCCAACACCTCAAAAAGCTTAGTCAAAATCCTCCACCTTTGACTATTCCATCTACTGGTCAGTTAATCCTCCAAACTGATGCCGGTGATAATTTCTGGGGAGCCATTCTTCTTGAAAACCGCAATCAAACGCCATTTTATTGTGGTCATACCAGTGGACAATTCAATGACTCCCAAAAACGTTACCATACAATTTATAAAGAAATTCTTGCTGTCAAGTATGGTATTTAGAAATTTGATTTTTATCTTCGTACCACCACTTTTGTTGTACAAATGGATAATTCTTCATTCTCTAAGATCCTTGATTTTAAAAATAAGATTTCCCCTACTCCATTATTATTAAGGCTAAAAGATTGGTTTTCCAGATATGATTTTACTGTTCAACATGTGAAAGGTTTTACTAATATATTAGCCGATATGTTATCCCGACCATCACACACCAAGCTTCTTACTTCTTAACAGACTATCCCCTCTGTTCTTATGGCCTCATCTTTTTCTCCACCACCAGATCTCCCTGATCTATTTGCCACTACCATAGTATTTTATCCTCCAGAGCTTTTCAATACTATTCCACAAAATTCTTCTCCCATTGTCCCTCAGATTAATACTTCTGCCAAAGATCACTTGCTGTTTTATTATTTTCAACTTCATCTTCATGCCCATCCATATCAACTCCATGATCTTCTCAGGCCTTTTCTGAACATTTTTCCTTTATAACCCTTTTCTCAATTTTCCCCTGAAGTTCTCTGGTATCTCTGGTGTCTTGCCATCACCTATCATTTTTCCATTTCTTTTCCTGTTCAAGCTCTATATACCAACCTCCATGATCCTAATCAACAAGACACTCTTCTTTGGACCTTTCTTCAATGGTTTGATCCCTTACCTACTTGGCACCAAGAACTTACTCGCATAATGGGATATTATAATCTTTGAAAACTTTCCCCTAACATGGCTAGTGAAGTTACCTGCATCTGGATTCTCCATCGTCCTTATTTTCACAACCCACAAAGAAATCTGATTTGGTCCCACAATCAAAGCTATGAATGCGACACTTTATTTAATTTTGATGTGTTATATCCTACCAGGCGTACTGTACTCATCAATTTTCTCTGTGATGTGAACCATGCACTTCATCTTGCTAGATGTCTTTAGAGATCATTTTCTCAACTAGCATCCATTTCTAAATGCTGAGCCTTTACAAGATTCCCAAAACCCCATGGATCTTGATGCTGATTTCTCTTGTCGCATATGTGGAGCCCTCAATTTTGATGATGAAGACCATGCCAACCGTAACCTCACTTTTTCACCTTGATCTATGCCCTACCACCCACTGATGCAGCACCAAAAGTTTGTTTGTTTGTCTATTTCTAATTATGTATTTACTATTCTGGTCCCACCTGTTGAGCACCTAAAGTTTGTTTGTTTCTGTGTGTTCTCCTGCTTTAAATATGTATCTTCCCAGACTTTCAGGTAAAGTCGGTTGGATTAATAACAAATCAGTGTGTTTTATTATCACTAGACCTTAAGACAGGTGGATAGATTTTTATCCCTGAGAGGGATTTTGAAGTTTGGTCTAAAAGTAAACGAAAGACTTCCTGCATGAAGAGATGACAAACATGTACCAAGGACAGCATGTTCGTATTTTGTATAGATTGTGTTAAGTAAAGCAAGCTTAGTCACAATAGGGAGACCTTTTTGACCATGAAAAGTAAGGACAAGACGAATAACACCAAAGTGAAGATGAGTATAACCTTCAGAAATCCATTGATCAATTAAGGTTTGAGGGATTTCGAAGTCCATGTATTGTTCAACAGTGGATGTGGGAATAAGACAACTGTTTAAGGTAGATGCCTGAATGTATTCTTTGGGAGGAGGAGGTGTATGAGAGATAAGAACTTTCATTTTTCTGGAAAAAGAGTTTTCTTTTTTGAAGATGTTATAGGAATTGAGCAAGAGAAGATTTGTCTTAAAGATTTGGAAGTTTTTTGGAAAATAGCTAAATTCTACAAGGTTTTGTATTTTTATGGAACGAGTCTTTTTGACAAAAGGAGGTAAAATCATAGATGAAGAGAGGCGATGAGGAGTAATAGTAGTATCAGTAGAAGAAGGATTAATGGAAGAAGAAGCCATGTTTGGAGACAATCTTTGGGAGAATACTTATTAAAACTTTTAACATAAAACAATTTTACTCCACAAAAGAGAATGCTAACAAACAGAGAAAGTATGTGGCATTGTTACACCAGAGGTTCCAACTATTACAAATGGTAACTTGTAGATCTGGGTTGGCAGTACTAGTTTTTAGTTAATATACTTACTGTTTAAACCTACACAAGGATCTAATACCATCACTAGACTAGGAGCCCCACACTATAAACACCACAGAGCATAGAATCAAACTTTCCCCACGGGGACGACCTTTCCTCAAGGCCTGAATGGGTATCATCGTGGCTATGCTCAATACCAATTATGGATGGGGACCATAGTCATGGACTGTAGCATCTGTTCTGATGTGCAGGATCCTCACTTGAGGCAAGCACAGAGCATACTTAGATCATGACAGATTGTTTTTTCATTATCAGTTTAACAAAATATCAATCCAAAGATTTGAATTGATTTAAAAGGCCATTAGAGAGTAATAAAACACACTGATCTGTTATTAATCCAACCGACTCTACCTGAAAGTCTGGGAAGATACATATTTAAAGCAGGAGAACACACAGAAACAAACAAACTTTAGGTGCCCGATAGATGGGACTAGTAGAGGAAAAATTGAAAAGAAATAAATTACAAATAAACAAATAAGTATTCAGTGCCCGATAGATGGGACCAGAACAATAAATACATTATTAGAAATAGACAAACAAACAAACTTTCGGTGCTGCATCAGTGGGTGGTAGGGCATAGATCACGGTGAAAAAGTGAGGTTACGGTTGGCATAGTCTTCATCGTCAGAATTGAGGGCTCTACATATGCGACAAGGGAAATCAGCATCAAGATCCATGGGGTCTTGGGAATCGTGTAAAGGCTCAGCATTTAGAATTGGATGCCAGCTGAGAGAAAGATCTATAGGGACATCTGGCAAGATGAACAATTCATCTGGAAGTGCATGGTTCACATCACAGAAAAAGTTGAATAGTGCAGTACATTTGGTAGGATATAACACATCAAAATTAAATAAAGTGTCGCATTCATAGCTTTGATTGTGGGACCAAATCAGATTTATCTGTGGGTTGTGAAAATAAGGACGATGGAGAATCCAGATGCAAGTAACTTCACTAGCCATGTTAGGGGAAAGTTTCCAAAGATTATAATATCCCATGATACGAGTGAGTTCTTGGCGCCAAGTAGGTAAGAGATCAAACCATTGAAGAAAGATCTAAAGAAGAGTGTCTTATTGATTAGGATCATAGAGGTTGGCATATAGAGCTTGAACAGGAAAAGAAATGGGAAAATGATAGGTGATGGCAAAACACCAGAGATACCAGACAACTTCAAGGGAAAATTGAAAAAAGGGCCATAAAGGAAAAATGTTAAGAAAAGGCCTGAGAGGATTATGGAGTCGATATGGATAGGCATGAAGACGAATTCGAGAATAATAAAACAGCAGATGATCTTTGGCAAAAGTATTAATTTGAGGGATAGTGGGAGAAGAATTTTGTGGAATATTATTGAGAAGCTCTAAAGGATAAAATACTATGGTAGTGACGAAGAGATCAGGGAGATCTGGTGGTGGAAAAGATGATGAGGCCATCAGAACAGAGGGGATAGTCTGTTGAGAAGTAAGAAGCTTGGTGTGTGATGGTCGGGATAACATATCGGCTAATATATTAGTAAAACCTTTCACATATTAAACAGTAAAATCATATCTGGAAAACCAATCTTTTAGCTTTAATAATAATGGAATAGGGAAAATCTTATTTTTAAAATCAAGGATCTTAGGGACTGAAGAATTGTCTATTTGTATAACAAAAGTGGTGGTACGAAGATAAAAATCAAATTCTTGGATACCATACTTGACAGCAAGAATTTCTTTATAAATTGTATGGTAATGATTTTGATAGTCATTGAATTGTCCATTGGTATGATCATAATAAAATGGCGTTTGATTGCAGTTTTCAAGGAGAATGGCTCCTCAGAAATGATCACTGGCATAAGTTTGGAGGATTAACTGACCAGTAGATGGAATAGTCAAAGGTGGAGGATTTTGACTAAGCTTTTTGAGGTGTTGGATTGCATTGGTATGGACAGAAGACCAAGGTGGTGGATCTTTCTTTAGTAAAGCAGAGATAGGGGCTCTATGATGAGTCACATGAGGAAGAAAGTGGCAGACATAGTTTACTATGCTTAGGAATTGTTGAAGTTGCTTGACAGAAAAATGGGTATCTGAAAAAGACAATAATTGAGTAGTGAGATGGGGTCCAGGACTGAAAGTGCCATGAGTAATCATCATCATTAAAAACATAATGTCTGGTCGGCCAATACTACTTTTCTTTTCAAAAAGCATTTTGCCATGTGAATTGGTCAGGTTATAGAATTGAAAGAGTAAAGCCAACTGAGAAGCAGTGTCAGCAGAAAACAACAAAATGCCATCAATGTAAGTTAAAGTGGAAGAGAGAATGGGGTAAAAGATTCAGGTTATGGCCTTTTGAAAAAGGGATGAAGCAGTTTTTAACTCAAAGGGTAAGACTGTCCATTGATACTGAGCATCAGGGATACAAAAGGCAGTTTTATGTCGATCAGTAGGGTTAATACCAATATGTCAGAAAGTACCTTTATGGTCAAATCTGGAAAATACTTTGGTAATAGCCAACTGGGCAAACAAAGTGTTGGTTTTTGAGATAGGAAATTTGTCATCTTGTAAAAACTGATTCAAGGGTTTGTAATCAATGACAAGACGTTTTTTTTCACGAATTTGTTCAGCCCGTTTTTCCACATAAAAGGTCTAACAAGCCCATGGAGAAGAAGTGGGTTCAATGAGGCCCTGGTTTAGTAACTGTTAACATTCAAACCGGGCCATGTGCAAATAAGATAAAGTCATTCCTGAATAGGTGGCTTTGGTAGGGTTAATATCTTTATTGAGTTTGAAGGGAAGATTAACGAAAAACTCAAGATTGTGTCAGAGGGGATGTGAATGGTTAAACTCATCATGTCTTTCAGCACAAAGGGTTAAAAGCTTATCTATGATGGTTTAAAACTCTGGAGAGACAGGTGTGAGGGGATAAATTTTTTGGATAGGAACAAAAAGTTTGAAAGACCGTTTGTATTTGAGACCCCTGGGAATGATATGGAGATGTTTAGTTTTAGTAAAGACATCCCATCCAATCATGATGTCTTTATCTGGAAGATGAGAACCTAAAACTTTCATTCAGATAACACAATCGGACAATAATTGTAGACCAATCTTATGGGATGTGATAAGATTAGTAGTGAATAATTTTCCAAAAGCAGCAACAAAATGTTGAGATTGAAAAGTCCAGGCCTGATGAGGTAAAATGGATGGATTCATCATAGTACAATGATAGCTTGTATCAATTAAAGCAATGACAGGGATAGGTCTGGTATATTTGATCAGGAGGATAGATGCTGAAAAATGTGGTTCTGTGTGTGGAGAAGGAGCAGGAATGTGACCCGTGACAGTTTGAATCTTTGGGATAGGAGAATCTAACGTATTAGATTCACTATCGGAGGATCCTGAAGATAAAGAAGATTGTTTAATCATCAGAATTGTATCCCCATAATCAAAAGAGTATTCTGAAAAGAGAGATTCAATATCAGCATCAGAAAAGATCTGTTCTCCAGTAACTTATTCAAGATGTTGCACCATTTTTGCATATTTAGTAGGTTGATTAGGATATTTTTTGGCAAAATGACCATTTTTTCCACAGATGTAGCATCGGTTAGACTTACGCCAAGAGCAAGCAGCTTTTTTTTTTTTGTAGAATTTGAATTTTTTGTTCTTTCGGTGGCCAAAAAAATGTTAGAAATACTTCTTTTTCTTTGGTTTGCAGGTGCAATGCTCAGAGGATTTGCATTTGATATGTAGATTGGGCTGCATACATTGTTTATCAAACTTTTGTCCTTCTTTTAACATTTTGGAGAAGAATCTTTGGGTAGCACAAAGTTTGTTGAGGCATTGCAAAGAGAGCATGTGAATTTCACCAAGAGTGATGTCTCTGAGAGGACGATTGGTTGCTTCAATTCGTCTGTGAAGTTCATCTTGAAGTTCTGTGGGTAACGAGTTAATGTAAACTTGGCGAAGGCTTTCATCATTTAAACCACCAAGAGCATGGTAACAAATGGGCATGCGATGGAAATGTTTGCCAAGGTCTTTTCTTTTGAGAGAACAACATCTCATGTCAAAGTATTCTTACCTCGTCTGCTTATAGAATTGATTTGCATCACTAAAGAATTCTTTAAAAATAATTCCCATAGCAGTATTAATAGAGACAGATCGGACAAACTGTAATTGACGGTAATCTCCAAGGGTTTGATACCAATCATGGAGAGTGCCTGTAAATCTGGAGACAAATTCTCGGAGAATGCCTTCAAGATTTTGATTAGATTTAGTAACTTGAAGATTAAGCCAAGCACTCATTTCAGATATCTTTTTGCGCCACTCAGTAGAAAGACCATCAAGAGAGAACCAAGGGCCATTGGTAGGTTTGGGAGAGGCATGTGAGAGGCATTGTCGGAAGGATCCTTAATAATGGGAGAATCAGCATGGTGGAATCATGAGATGATTTATTAACAGGAGGATACTATGGTGGAGGTTGAAAAGCAAGAAAAGCTTCAGGAAAAGGATCAAAGGAATGTAAATTGTGAAGGTGTGCAAAAGATCTAGTAGAGTCAGAAAAACTTGAAGTGGATGAATAGTCGGAGGAAGAAGGGGAAGTATGTAATGTTTGGGAAGAAGGAAAGTGGGAAATCATCATAGCAGCAGAAGGATCTTTTGAGGAAGATGGTTGAGTAAAAGTTGATTTAGATTGAGATTGAATAGGGTGTCTTTGAAATAATTAGCCGGTGGATTTGAAATAACTATCATGCTTATCTAGTGGAAGAGATAAGGATGGAGGTGAATCAAGAAAAACCAAAGAAGAGGAATATGGGTATGCACGAGGAATATATGAAGAGCTATGTAAATCTTTTTTCATATGCCATAATTGATCTTTTAAGTGACGGATCTCATATTCCTTTTTAGCAAACTGGGGGCCATTATATCCATGCTGGATATAAGAATGAAGATCAGCATCAAATTTGACAATACGAGATTGAAGATCAATGTATATATCTCTGAACTGGGACCCATAGAGAGCAATCTTTGGTCAAAATGAGAAATATGACTAGAGACTTGAGTCAGTTTCTGATCAATCTAATGTAAAACTCAATTTTGGGATTTGGCATAATGAGTGTGCCAGTTAAGAACCTATTCAGGTTAAGTGAGAGTCTTACTACCATCAGGAAGAATTTCAGTGGGTTGAATATAAGGGCGAGAAAATAAATGGGAGGAACGGTTTTCTTGTGGTTCCAAAGGAAGAAATTCTTTGTCATATGAGGAGGCCATGAAACAAGGTAAAGGCTTAGGCAAAAGGACAGGTGAGATGATAGACTCTGGTTTATTAGATAATAACCTTCAAGTATGTAGAATCTGAAAAGCTTCATCATAGATGGAAAAGGGTTTTTTGGTTGGTTTATGGAGACCAATCCAAGGACTATTAGGGTCATCTGGTTTGTACTGACGACGTTGTGAATGGCATGAGATAATAGCATGAGCTTTGAAGCTACGACATGGACAATCTTTGTCACACATGTTAGGATTTACATCCCAAATAAAATGACCATTGATTTTGCTAACATATGTGACAGAACTAGAGGGTGCAAAACTGTGTATGGGTATGGAAGGTTCTGTTGGAATAGGACGAACCATAAAGGCCTGAAAAATAGGAGTTGTATTGGATGGTTCCTTTTGAAGTGGTTGATAAATGGTTTTAACAGTACAATCAGGCTAAGGGAGATTGATAGCATCGGATATCAGGACTGGTTGATCATCTGAAAAAGTTTTTCATAACTGATGATCCATTCTAGAGGCATAATCTGAACGATCTGTTCACGAGACAATTGCTTTGGGATTTGGAGAATGGTCAGGATGTCTCCTTCTCTTTCAGCAATGATCATGACCATGTCACCAGAGTGACCAGGAATAGGAAGATCAAGAGCATGATCTTGCAGTCTGTAAGCAATCTGATGATATAAGGTAGTAGCAAAAGAGGAGGCTACCATAGGAGCACCACTGAGCTGTAATAACGTGCTATAATATTTGTTCATAAATCTGAAATCATACAATTTACATGATTAAATTTAAATCACAAACTACGCAAAAAGGTTATGCATTATACAGCGTCGTCGGTCGGGATTCACCTAGTCTGTGCGGGGGCGTTCTGGTACCTGGATCTTCTGCACCTATACCTGGGGAAGTTTTTATAACAAACAACCAAAAATATTATGAGCTAATAAGCCTAGTGAGTGTGAATGAGTTTATTAAAAGTTATCTCCCAAAATATTTTGAAAACGCTTTGCTTAAAAATACATTTTATTTCTAAAAGCTTTGGGTTTTTATAAAATTTCTATTTCGCTTGAAAGCTTGTTTAAAATATTTAATATTTCTAAAAATAATTTCTTTCTAAAACTTGCTTTCAATGGTATGTTATCTTTTCTAAAGAGTGCTATCAGAACCACCGGGCAAACTAAAACCACAAAGGCGGCCGGATCAACTCCGCTCAGAGTGAGGGGTCACGTGGCTCAAAGGCTAGCATAACTCACCGTGACAAACCTACAAAGACATCTCATACACGTGTGACAAAACTATCATCACTCTCTGTGCGTCGAGAAATACTACACGAATGTAGAGGACAACAGACACGACAGACTCAATCCCCCCGATGTTAGCTAGACTAACCCTCCCAATACTATACCATACATCGTGGAGTATACCGACCGGGTCTAAAACTAGAAGGTCACGCTATCTATGCTCGAGCTATAATTTAAATATAATTTTCTTTTTGTGCTATAAAAGGTATCAAAGCATACCAACTATAAACAAATTATTTATTTTTATGTTAACATATAAAAATGTTTATATTCTAATCTAAAATAAATGGTATAAAATATTTTTGCGTAATGAACTAAAAAGCATTTAATGAAAATATTTAAACACACTCACAACTTGCTATCCTATTCATTTCACTCCTGCTCAGCAACCACCTCTCGGCCTTAGCGACCTCCTCTGTAGTTTGCCATGCCACCTACACTTGATCACAAGAGAAACCTTAGCTTTAGCTTGCAGGTTATTGCACCTTAAATCAGCTCTCACTTCTTTCTTTACTCAAGCTGTAGCTATACTACCTCTTCCAGCTTAAGCTGCGAGCTCTAGCTCTCATTCTACCTCACACAGCTTAGCCCGTGTGAGCTCCTTTCTCTCAGCTCAACTCGGACTGAGGGCCTTCCCTAACTCAGCGAGCTCGCTCAACTCACCTTCTTTAGCGAGTTACTAACCTCGAGCTCATCTCAGTTTCACAACACTACCCAGCTCGCATCCTAAGGTTACTTCTTCCAACCAATTTGCCCTTTCGAGCTTCTGCCTTCGTCCAACTCGGATAGGCAGTAGGGTGGACTGGGGCAACATTACTCAGCTCGCTCTTTGTGAGCTCGCGCTTCAGGTCAAATCTAACTAGTGCTAAAAAGAGCTGTGGGTATTCATCCAGCTCGTACCTCGCGAACTCCAACTCTAGCTCACACTACTCATAACACTCTTCATTCTCAGACTTCTACTTATACACAACATCATTTGCATATTTCCAACCTCACTCACATTCCACAACACCTACTTAACAACATAACATCAGAACTCATCTCACTCAAGTCGTGACCTCAACGGTGCTATGACCAACTTAATTATTCCAACCACAGACACTTCAAATTAACTTAATTCCTTAGCTACTCTACTTACCAGCTTTCCTCAGCCTTCTGCCTTGATCTCTAGCTTGCAAGCTACCTCGAATCTTCATATCTACACATAAACTCTCATTAGAATCAACTGAACCAGAGACTGATCTTAACAAATCCTTCACCAAAATAGCACCAGAAACAACTAATCTTACTAGATCTGGTTCTCAGATAAGCTCCTCACCTTCTGGCTGTTTAATCCTCTCTTTAGACGTGGTAGAATCCAGCTTAGAATGGTGACACTAGCTTGTTTCCTCCATTGATCAATAGCACTCTCTCTCTCTCTCTTTAGAATTTTCTTCTCTTTTCGCTCTCTCTTCTCCTCACTCGGTCTTTTTTTTTTCTTCACCGACACCACCGACACGTCTATTTATAGGCATGGGTCAAACGCGTCTTTCATCCTTAAGCTTCTTGAAATTTACGAGATTGCCACATTCTAGATAATTCTCTCAAAAATATCTGACATTTTCTCTTATATCCCTCAACTTTTATAATTTACATTTATATCCAAATACTTTCAAAATTCCACAAATAATAAATTTTGCTACTAAATACATAAAAATCCTTTTTATTTATTTCTCCAAAGGGATACATTAGTACATTTCTTCATTCCTTACTTATGAACAATAATATCCTCAGAAGAGGGTATTACATGCTTAACCAGCTTACATGTTGACACTTGTCTCAATTTTTCCTAAAAAATTTTACAACTAATCCTCTCTCGTTACAATCTCATTTTTTTGTCTTTTTTTTTTCAATCTTAAATTTATTTTTGTGTGCCTAATGACAACCATTTACTTAGCTTGACTTGGGTGTTGTCCATCAATTGTTTAATTATTATTTACCCACTTGTGTGCTCCCAATTCATTCTCTAAGTTAATTCCATTGTTATTATTATTATTATTATTATTATTATTATTATTTTAAAAAAAAACCCACCTACCATTTGACCTCATTCTTTTTCCATCGGTTTTCATATTTATCAAAACATTTGTCTTGTAAATTTCATTTTGCACCCCACCTATTACTATGGTGTTTTTCCTTTTACACCTAACACCCAACTTTTTTAATTTCTTTTAAAAATGTCCACCAAGAGATATTTGTCCATATACTATTTCATTTCAAACATTTGGATAAGGTCAAATTAATAATAATAAATTAGATTTCAATTAATCTCTTGTGTTTACTTGAATTAGGACCTTACAAATCATCATTCTTATGAAATTTCGTCCTCAAAATTTACGAATCATCTCAACTCAAGCTATCATAATCTAAAGTTGTTGCTTTTATTTATTTATTTATTTTATCAATAATAATAATAATAATTTTATTCTCAATTAATCTCTAATTTTTTCCACATACATAAGATTGTATATTCAATGTTACAACAATTCACACCTATATAGACAATCATTAACAAAACTTTTTAATAATCATAATTGTGTCCTGATAAAATGTTCTATAAATTTCCTCATATATAAATCCAATACCATAATAATTAACATCCAAATAGACAACCATTAAACAAAATTCTTCAATTAGAATTCTTAACAGCAATCATACTCGTACAATTCTAAACAATCATACTTACAATTATTTTAAATAACAAATATTTTTGTTTTTCACTTCTTATCATAAACAAATTCTAGTAAATTACTCTATGTAACTCTTATACTTCCAGTAATCTTCTTAACTTTTAAATAACAAATCAATATTCACTAATGAACAATTAATCACACCTTTTTATTGTTTTTTATCCATACTCTTTGGAAACAAATAAATCATTCAAGATCATATCCTATGACATCAACTTCATATCACATTCACATAAATCTCATTAAATTATCTCAAAATTCATGCACTCAATTTCAAACCTAACAAACATAAATTTTCTCAAACAGAGGACTAAACACCACAATTCTACTGCACAACTCTGATATTCAGCAAGATACCTTTACTCACACCATTAATAACACGACAAAACAATTACATAATTTTACACACATTTTAAGAGTCAATCTAAAACTTTATTTGATACTCTAGAATTTTAATCATCTAAAATTCGAAATATCATAATTCATATCATCTACCAAAACTATAAAGCATAAACATTTATAAGTAATAGCTCCAAATTCAAATATATCGCGACCAATCCTTATTGAATAATACTTTAATCCCAATCCACTATAAAAGACTAATAGTAATTCACATTATCACCACTTTTAATAACAATTCTCTATGATGATATAAAAATTATTCATCAAAATTTCCTTGGAATTTTACCACTCTTTTCATCCAAACAAATATAAAATAATCAATCAAATTAAACCATAAGGAACTTGGAGTAACGAATATTCACTAATGAAAATCAATATACTAACACCGTTACATGAAGATCTATATCAAATTCATCACTAATAAAAATAAAATTCTACCAAATATTCATATCAACTCTTAATTCGCAAACAATTCAAATATGATGAATAACCATAACTTTTAGGCATATTCACTAATTACCTAATCAATATATTTATCACCACAATATATATACTCCAATAATTGCTATCGAATGCTAGACAATCTAATGAATCATTTATTACTATCATACAACACACACACACACATATATATATATATATATATACATATATGCATATATATACACACACACACATATATCTACACTAAACTGCAAATATTAACCCAGATTTTCCATTAGTTTAATGTGAGATTAGCCACCATGATGCATTGTAAAACTATAACTTTATCTTTGACAAAATGAAAATTGAATACTTTGTGACAAGAAAAGTAACTAAATTTGAAACTATTACGCTGATACCAAATTGACAAGACTCATCCCGACTTCTTTCTCGAGTCTGGAATCCTCTCGAACTAGAGAAAGGAATTAAGATAGGTCCTATCACTCACCACTAGTCATTGTTTCTACCTTCTTCCTTCAAATCCTCTCTTTCTCTCTCTCTCTTTCTCACTACCACCATCAGTCTCCAATCTCTCTCTCTCTCTCTGTCTCTCTGTCTCTCTTTTAATGACGATGTTATGTTCATCTAAACGAACCTAACATCATCTGTGTTCGATTGGAATCCAGAAGATGTTCATCTGGTTTCAAAACCCAGATAAACATGATGGTTGGTTTTGATGTTTGATTGGTTTGAATGGGTTTAATGCTCGACTAGTTCATCTGATTTGACAAGTTCGATTGGGTTTGATGTTCAACTAGTTTATGATTTGATTTTTGTGGTTTGTGGTGAATCCTGTTTTTGATGATTGATGAACATATGATTGATGAACTTGTGGTTAGTGGTTCGTAGCGGATCCTGTTTTTGATGATTGATGTTCGACTAAGTTTGATTGTTTCTATGGTTTGTGGTTTGATGATTGTTTAACTAGGTTTAATGTCAATTGGGGGAAGATGTTATTGAGGCGAACCCTATTGTTGATGATTGATGAGCTTTTTTTGGGTTTGATGAACCCATATGAAGAGTTTGAGGTTGAAGATGGTGGGGATCTATCAAATTGGATCTCCACCGTTCTTTTGTTTTCAAAATATTTTTTAAAGATTTTTTAAAAATTAATTTTAATTTTGGGTATGTAATAAAATACTTAATTAATTTTATTTCAATTCAATCATAACATATATCAAACATAAAACAATAATTTTTTAACTCATTTTGGTCCAATCAAATCCCAATCCCTTCAATCTCATTCTCATTTTCAATCTCAATCTCGTATGCCAAATGTAGTCTTAGAATTTTTAATTTGACATTATCATAACAAACATTGTTACACCGCTAAAAATCATACTACTCATACTTGGTAACCTAAGTGTCTCTTGTGTGCTTTCTATGCTTTCAATTTATTTTTTTTTAATCCATAGTGCATAGCCCTTAATTGATCCTGTAGAATATATGCACCTCCTATTTGTTAAGTAGCTTCTTGATATTTATCTTTTTCGAGAGCCTAAAATAAGTAATAATTGCATTTACATCTCTCATATGAAATAATAATAATAATAATAATAAAATAGCTTGCTTAGGTTCTTTTGCGATTCCAAAATCTTGACTGCAACGATCAATTCCACAATAGCGATCTTCTGTTTTCAAACTTGACCTATTAATCTCACTACTTGAAAACAAAACAATCTTAACTATCGAATCAAAAAGAACTTCAAAAGCTTGAAATAGTTAATGAAATTTAAGGATAAATAATAAATAACAAAAAATTTTCTGTAATTAGAAAAAGAAAAAAAAAACAATAAACAAAAAAATTTTCATGTGGGGTATATTCAAAATGTGATAGAGGTCCCATATTGTTACTCAAAGACTTTGGGCTTCAGTTTTTAATTTTTTGAAAGAATTTTTAATGAGCGGCGACATTTGCACCCCTTTGAAACAGAATGCACGCTTCTAATTATATATATATATATTTAAAATTCCAACATTTCTTTAAAAGTAGACATTAATGTCTTTACAAGATATAATTTTATTGTTTTTTGAACTATTTATTTTTTAATTTTTTTTATGAATTACAAAATTTAAAAATGTAACATAAAATACATATGAAAAATGTAACATGAAAACCTTGAATGAAAAACATTAAGGAGGCAGCTGTGTACATAAGAAACTAGGGTGAGTAGGTGGCAGCCTCCATTAGAAAAGTAAGGTTAAGGCAACAATTATTATTATTAATATTTGAAAGATATTATTATTAATGTTTTAATTTAATTATTTAATAACTTGTTTAGTTAAGATGTTTTTTAAAAATTAGAAGAAAGAGTACATTTGATAATGTAAAGAATAAACTTACAAAATATTATTTACTAAAACATTTTAAAGAAGTGTATAAACAAAATGGAGTTTACATACATGTTTTGAGCGGTGTAAATATATAAACTAATTTCTAGTTCGTTATTGGGCCAAACCATTCCCACACTGTGAAATCGCTTGACGTTGAAGGCGCAGTCTGTAACATTTTCTGTTTTCTGTTTTTGTTTTATCAATTTACATTTTTAAAAAATGATTTTTATGATTTTTTAAATCTGAAAACACCCTGGCAATAATAATTAAAAATAATATTGCGAAACTAAAAATATTAAACTATCTACTTTGATAAAATTATGTAATAACAAATTTTATAAAAACAACATTATGTGTAGTTTAATATTATATATATTAAAGATAATTTGGTTTTAAAATTATTTGGTGACAAAAAAGATAAAAAAAATAGTATATATTTTATTAATGCTAAAAAAAAATATATTAGTCAACATATATGTAATTATTTATTTTTTATAGTTACATACAATTAATAATTTTTTTAAAATTATTTGACACTGGGTCAGGTAATTATTTATTTATTTTTTTTTTCATAGTTATATACAATTATTATTATTATTATTTGATTATTTGATACTGGATCTGGTTTCTATTGAAACTAATTGTAATAGGACTCTAAGCATGACTCAAATCTCTACACTTAGATCAGTCGTCTACCCTATCTAGATCAACTGAAATAGGTTTTTAAAGCACGATTTGGATCCTTACCCTCAGAAGTTAGGAGAGTTGCTCACACAAATGATAAAAGTGAGAGTTGAACCTGCTACTTGAGTATTGGACAGATGGGAGATATCTTTAAGATTAGGTCATTAATTGCACTTTTCTCACATACAATTCATTGCATAATTACAAGATACACACACATATATGTATATGTATATGTATATATCATTTTGCCATGTGATAAGAAGGTATGTGGTTATGGAGATATTTATCTTATAGCCATCTTTATTATCCCTTAATAAACAAGTAAAAGTTAATTTTTATTAAAAGAAGGTGAAATAATTATAATTTAATTGATGGGTCCATGAACAAAATGAATAATTTAGTGGTGTGTTTACTTCAATCGTAGGAATTAGAATGAGAATTTGAATGATCTAGAATTGGAATAGTTTGGAATTGGAATGATGTATTGAAATTAGAATAAGTTGTTTACTTCAATTGTAAAAATCAGAATAGGAATCAACAATATTATTATTAAGTTGTTTTACTTTACTTTGGAATTAAGTGGGTTAATTACAAGTTATAAAATGTCATTGATTAATAATATTTTATACTCCCAAAAAAAAAAAATTGTTAACTACTATATTATAAATATATTGTGTATCTATATCCTATTTTTTATTTTTGTTAACGCTAATGAATTCCAAAATATTTATAATATATGAAATCATATTATAATTTATTTTTTCATTGTTTTTAAACAAAAATTCCATAATATTATATTCTTTCTCAAATAAGAATATGGTGATCATTTTTGTTTTTCATACATATACATAAAGCTTACTAATCCAACACATCTACTAGGAAGTAAAATTTTAGCGATCTCTATTTATTCAAAAAAATCCATAAAACTATAATCTTACAATGAAATAACTCCAAACATAAACAATATGATCATGCTTGCTATGGTCTAAGAACTATTTAAGTTTGTTCATTTGTTAAGACTTAAATATAAGAATTGATTTGAATAATCGTGGAGATGAGTTGTTTAAGAGTTTTATTGAGGTATTGAGACAAGTTTATCTTATTGAATTAAATACTTTGTAGAATTATTCTTTAATTGTATTTAAGTTTTGGAGATTTAAATGATTTATTGAATATTTCTTTACAGTGGTTTTATGGAAAATTGAAAAACAAAAATGACCATCATATTCTTATTTGAAAGAGAATATAATATTATGAAATTTTTATTTACAAACAATGAAAAAAGAAATTATAATGTGATTTCAAATTATGTATTAACTTTAGATTAATAAATTGCTCCTCATCTCTTCAAAAATTCTTTTTAATAAGGGGTATAAAAGTATTTTTAATTTAAAAAGACGCATGAGAATCAGATTCCCAAGTGTTATTAAGGTATCGAGACAAGTTTATGTTATTGAATTAAATACTTAGTGAAATTATTCTTTAATTGTATTTAAGTTTTGGAGATTTAAATAATTGATAGCACATTTTTTTACAGTGATTTTATGGAAAATTGAAGAACAACAATGACCATCATATTCCTATTTGAGAAAGAATATAATATTATAGAATTTTTATTTAAAAACAATGAAAAAAAGAAATTATAATGTGATTTCAATTTATGCATTAACTTTAGATTAATAAATTACTCCTAATTTTTTCAAAAAGTCTTCTTAATAAGGGTATCAAAATATTTTTAATTTGAAAAGGGGTATGAGAATAAGATTCCCAAGTGTTATTGAGGTATTGAGACAAGTTTATATTATTGAATTAAATATTTTGTGTAATTATTCTTTAATTATATTTAAGTTTTGGATATTTAAATGATTGATTGAACATTTATTTATAGTGGTTTTATGAAAAATTAAAAAAAAAAATGACCACCATAATCTTATTTGAAAAACAATATAATATTATGAAATTTTTATTTAAAAACAATGAAAAAAGAACTTATAATGTGATTTCAAATTATGCATTAACTTTATATTAATAAATCCCTCCTAATCTCTTCAAAAAATCTTTTTAATACTATAAAAGTATTTTTAATTTGAAAAGGGGCATAGGAATAAGATTTCCAAATGGGGTGAAAAAAATGTGATTCTCATTTCACAACCTCAAATTCATGTAGAATCCAATATTTCATTTTCATTACAAAATGATTTTAGAACAAATAAACATTATTGATCATTCTCGTTCCTATATTCATCAAGTAAATACACCCTAAAATTCACATAAACTTTTTCTTATCTCATGACACATAAATACTATAATCAATGACTAGTTGGAATGTGATTCTTTTTCCATTTTTACTTTTTTAAATAACTAATCATATGATTCGAAAAGCTTAGATGAGAAAAGAATCCAAATTCTTTTCGTGATTGTGCATTATTTATTTATTTTAGTGGGAGAGCGGATTTAACTCAGAAAAAACTATTCACATTATGTTTTAGGACAAAGGTGCTCAACCACTTCTAACCAATGAGAGTCTCTTGTCTGCTTGGTGCAGGGGGTTGTTCCAACTGGTCGTAAAAAGGTCACTTATAATGGTGTTTCAATGGCCTTCCATGCCTCGGTAAGATTGAGATTTGTGTGTTTGAATGCATTTTTATTGATTATATTTCAATGGCCTTCCATGCCTCGGTAAGATTGAGATTTGTGTGTTTGAATGCATTTTAATTGATTATATTTCAATGGCATTCCATGCCTTGGTAAGATTGAGATTTGTGTGTTTGAATGCATTTTTATTGATTATATTTCAATGGCCTTCCATGCCTTCGTAAGATTGAAATTTGAGTGTTTGCATTTTTATTGATATTAAAAACTCTTTGATGGAATGGCCTGATGGTAAAAACCATTTAGGAAACCATTATGCAACTTGATCTCACACTATAACATAGCATGTTGTTAACAGGATATTGAGATGACAATTGAGTTATTATAGGCTCCATTGCCTGTGGAACTGAAAAAAGGACCTGAAAACAAGAGAATCCTCCATTTGGATTTTATTAAAGAGAATGCAAGATATTGGAGAGGAGCTGACATTCTTGTGTTTGATTAAGCTCATTGGTGGACTCAATCTGAAAAGTGGAGCTCGTAAGATATATACATATATACATATATATATATAAGGGCAAGATCGGGGGCATAAATTTAACACAAATCTTGACACAATTTATTGATCATTGAATTATGAAAATTTCAATGGCTTAAATCTACTTACATATTTATACACAACTTAATTTTATACTTTACATAAATGTGTTTTTTCATCTTTCTTCAACATTAATTACATCATGTCTCATCTCTCCCATTAATATTAAATTAATAAGTCATCAATTAATATTCTTCTTAATAACTCAATGATTTTGCATTTTTTCTTTTATTCATTTTTAAATTATATTTTTTTTAAGCACATTTTTAAATTATATTATTTTCATTTTTTTTATTAGACATCATGCTTATACCTAAAATAAGTCTTTTTTAATTGATTTTTTTATTTTAGAGTATTGTAATCAGTATATTTATTTAAACATATGTAATAAAGATCTTATTTAAAAGTTTATATTGAGAGTTCGAAATCCATATATTATTTGTATGATTTGATTAACTGAATGAAGATAAAAGATTAAATGAAAAATTGATTAATAATCTTTTTATTTTGTGTGATGGATGGTAATGATAGAAAAGATATATATATATATATATATATATATATATATAAATTGTTTTTATTTTTTTCCTTCTTTGTGCATTTATGAACAATAGAGAGGAGAAAAAATAATATTTTTTTAGGTACTTTATGGACTATGTGAATCAAGAAATTATATATATATGTGTGTGTGTGAATCTTTTTTGAGATACTATTAAATATATATATGTTTGAAAATAACATAGTTTAAAAATAGATAAAAAAATAAAGATACAAAGAATTCCAATGAGAGAGAATAATATTAATTAATTGGTTTTTAATATTAGTTAGAGAAGTTTTAAAAAATATATATATAAACAATATTAATTAGAGAGATAAGAGAGATAATATAATAATGAAGAGAAAGAGAAGAATATAATAATGTAGAATTGTAAAATTAAGTTGTAATTAATAAGAAATAGGAGAGAAGATACATGATGTAATTAATGATGAAGAGAGAGATAACAAAAAATATTTATGTAAAATGTAAAATGTAAAATTAAATTATTTATAAATGTGTGAGTGGATCTAAACCATTGGAATCTTTATAATCCAATGGT
Source organism: Dimocarpus longan (assembly GCA_022984855.1). Taxonomy (NCBI): domain Eukaryota; kingdom Viridiplantae; phylum Streptophyta; class Magnoliopsida; order Sapindales; family Sapindaceae; genus Dimocarpus; species Dimocarpus longan. The sequence continues at coordinate 19,358,072 of CM041015.1, read as the reverse complement.
CAACAAATTATATTAAAACGTAAAAACTTGTATCTCCCGATTCTCCCCCATATATATATATATTACGAGCTATATATATATATGTATATATATATATATAATTTAACTACCTTACTGGTTAAATAACCTTATCTAACCATTACAATCATTGGGTTGACTTTCACGGATGTAATTGACGGGTCTAATTATCCAACCATTTGGCTACATATATTTAATATATATGACTTTTCTCATGTAGTACCATGTGATTATGCTAAGATAGTACATGAAAATAATCAAAACCTGTGGAAAAATATAGATGCGTATTATCATTTATGCATTTAGAAACAGATGGTTGAACTAGTTATAACTAATTTCCGGTTGGGACTATTACATGGAAGGAAGATCTTTGTTCAAAGATATGAATCCAATGATTGCCTATCAAAAAGGACTCTCTACGTGGGCGAAATGGGTGGATTTGAATCTGGATCCTCGCAGAACCAGAGTCATATTCCGGAGCGTGTCACCTAGACATGACGGGTATATATCAAGCAATTTATGATGCCAATTTAAACTATAGGTGGTTAGTCACAGAGGCCTTTTTCTGAACAAACTGTCTTTGATTTCGTTATAATGGGGCATACTTAATCACGTGTATAAAGGTCTAACAATAGTATTTAAGCTGTGATGTGATATATTTATTTTCATTTGGGCATAGAAAATGGTTGGAAATGTTACAAGCAGCAGACACCTCTTAACTTTTTTCAGTCACCAACATGTCCCTGAACAACAATGTCAGCTCTTAGAAGAGATGGTCATCCTTCTGTTTATAGAAGGGCAATGGACCAAAAAGAGAGAGAGCATCTCAGAGACTTCTCATCTGACTGCAGCCACTGGTGCCTCCCTGGAGTCCCTAATATCTGGAATGAAATGTTTAGTGCATTGCTCTAAGTGAAAATAACTTGAGGATTCTGTAGATTAGCTCTTCTACATAACTTAAAAGACTTTTAGTCTGTTTTAAGTGTCGGTACATTGTGTAGTGGGTGTTTGTATCGGCGTTTTATGAGATGGATGATTATATGTTGCCTGAAGTTCTGAAATTTCATGGCTGGCTTGTTGCATGAGCATTGGATTTATGTATCAAAAACAATCTTTCGGCTTTGGAGAGTACAAAAATTTAAGAAAATATTTTAGGATAATGAATCAAATGCCTTGTTAAGATATGCTTCACATCTTATGCATCATTGAATCATTATTGGTTTTCCAACTGAAATACAAAACCATCTTTTTTTCAGAAACGTGAGCTCCCAAATTTTCCAAAAGGTCTTTGCTTATTGCACCAAATTGAGTTAGAGTGGGACAGAATCTGTCCTCATCATTGGATGAAACCAAACATTTTGGAAACAAGGAAGAAACAAATAAAACAATGCCAGAAACAATGAGTAAATGGGATTAAAGATGGAAATTTTGTAACTTCATTTACTCTTGCATTTTATTTCAATCATCCATACATAAATGGTTTGGTTTCTTCAAGCTCTTTTATTGAAGTTGACTCCAAAAGCTCCAAATGTAAGCATCTAAACTGATCAGTGAATGATCACATACGCCTTGTCACCTTCTGACCAACCTATGAACGGGGAGCAAGCCTCGTCCTTAACTTGGCAAGTTCCTTGGCATCCAATCCAAATGCCTTCTCCAAAAGCTCTTCTTTAATCCCTGAACCAAAAACTGCTGATGGAATCCTCTGCAGGCCAGGATTTTGGCTATCGAAACTCCCCAAAATAGTTGCCGTTGTGTTTCCAACATTCATTTGGAAGTGCACTAGCCCCCTTGGAAACACCATCACCTCACCTTTTTCAATCACTTTAGCATATATTCTGTTCTGTGTATCCACAAATCCAGAATAGATTTTCCCCTCTACCACAACCACTATCTCAGTCGCTCTAGGATGTGAATGTGGCACGTTAACGCCACCAACCTCAAAATCAGCCCGTACCAACGACATACCAAGAGTGTTCAAGACTGGAAAGACATTGACATCGACCAGAATTGGTGAAAACCCCGTGTCACTAAATTTTCCAGGATGTTTTATACCTGAAAATACAAAATCATCTACTGTGGCATTCTTGCACTGGGGGACAGTGGTTGCAAAATGTGTTTGGAGTATGCAGAAGTCATTGACTGGATCAGGGTCAGAAGCCAAGGTGACACAGCTGTGTACAAGAATAATAAACACCACTCTCAACATTGAACGCATTATTTCAACTCCTTTCGGGGCACCTATGTGGGATAATTATTTCTTACAAGAGAATGCAATGAAGGGTGTGTGGTTAATGACATAATGATAATGTTCTTGTCGCATTTATAGACCCTGTGTTGCGCTTGGCACGAAACACAACAAAAACAACTGAGGTAGGAGACAACTGAGGTATAAGGGAATCTAGGGCAGGAGTTTGACTTTATCAGATTCAGATGCATCTGCTTAAGCGTCAACATCTAACCATCTGCTGTTGATAAAATATGATTTGAATCATTAAGGACTTGTTTATACCTTATCACTTTCTGGCAATTGTTTGTTAATATTTGTGCATTACTGCAATAACGTCGGGCTGAATTCACCGACGTCGCATTTTAAAGTTTTGCAGGCAAACTGAGACATGTGAGCTGACTTTTTGATTTGTTGGATGCGTATTAAATGGACCAACAATTCTTCAAATATTATGCTAAAAGCAAAGTCTTTAAATATTATACCGATAATGAAAGTCAGACTGATAAAAAGGAAGAAGAAATTCTAATTCAAATTAAATAATGATATCTCATGACACATAAGTACTATAATCAATGATTAGTTGAGATGCGATTCTTTATCCACTTCTACTTTGTCAAATAGTTAATCATGTGAATAGAAAAGCTTAGATGAGGAAAGAATCCAAATTCTTTCCATGATAGTGCTTTGTTATTATTATTATTTTTTTAAAATTATTATAGTAGGGTAAGCGGATTAATCCCTAATTCTTCAAATAAAGTTGACATCTCCGAAAATCCCACTACAGTGCATCTCTGCATTCACCATTGTTGCCACATTAGAAGCATTTTCCAAAGTCTAATAATAAAGATAAAATTATCCAAAATTAATTAGAAAAAAAAAAAAAAGATTGTGGCTAGCAAAATTTTAATTTAATAACTATGATTTTTATGAATTTTTGCCTTTAATGAAATTTAGAAAACAACTCAATAATTTTAACATTAATATTAAAAAAATTCTTCTGTATGAGTTTTTTGGTTTGATGAAAGATATGACTCTCTCTCTCTATATATATATTATATATATAAATATATATATATTGACAAACTTAAATAAATAAATAAATAAAAACACCACTTGTAGTTATCAAATTATTTTAAAACATAGGATCATCAACTCAGAAAGTAGCAAGAGTTTTTTTTTTTTTTTTTTTTAATGGCACTAAAATATGGATGAGTTCGTAAAATGACACTAACAAATCAAAATGAGTTCTAAAAGCACCATTCACTTTTGTGTAAAATTTAAAGACAAAATTGCCCTTCTTTTAAAATATGTGGTCAAACTTTCTTCATCAGTTTTAAAACCTACACTACAAGAAAACTGTCCATCCATACCGGGCAATGCCCGGTATGGATGAGTATCCATACAGAGCAGGCGCCCGGCGTGCTTACCCCCGGTATGGATAGTTCAATATCCATACCGGTCGGGTACCCGGTATGGATAACTGAAATTGGGCGCCGTGACTCGGGTCGACCCGACATTATCCATACCGGGCCGCCCGGTATGGATAATTATTATCTATGCCGGGTACCCGCCCGGTATGGATAGTTAAATCCAAACCGGATGGCGACCCGGTTTCAATAATATATCCATACCGGTTTATGCCCGGTATGGATAATAATTACCCATATTATCCATACCGGGCATCAGCCCGGTATGGAAATTAATAAAAAAATATATTTTTTAATTTCTTTTCAAAATGATAAAATTAAATTAAACACATAATATTTATATTACACAAACACTAAATCCGTACATAAATATTTGTTTAGATATGTTATTTAATAATATATGCAATACGGATATTCAAGAGTCTACGAGTAGTGTGGCACAACTAAAGAATAGGACTAGGAGATGAAACAGAATGCTTCAACGTCCTATCCCCAACCTTATAAAACTTTCCAAACAATTTCATCTAATTTAATAGCACACAATAGCCATCTCATTAGTATTGCTGACTACACAGATACATCAAGTGATTAAGAAATACTAGTTGAAAAACTATCTTCCAACGGTAACACCTATACAACAACAAATAAATGAAGACGAAAAATCACACCATAGCATTTTCAATTGCTATAAATGAACACAAATACATACCTTTTCTCAGGAAGTGAAAAACTAACTCCATTTAAGATGTTGAGCTGTGTTCCCGGAGGTCGATAGTGGACATCCCTAACCTTGAAGTAACAAATAACATTGTTTCAGTACCTTCAGCACTTTCAGCTTCACATTTTCAATTATAGCAAACAAACTATCATACACTTATTCACAAAGCATATAAAACACTGTAAATCCCCCACAAGTAAACACTCTATACTCCCAATAATATCAAAATCCAAACCATCCATTTTATATAACCCACACAAATTTTCTAATTAATTAGGATCCACGCAATGTACACAACACATAGTAGATAATATAATCTCCAAGCTAAAAGTACAGAGTCTCTAAAAGCAAGAAACGAACAACAAACTGGCACTACTACGAAATCATTGTTCATTCACTACTGCATTACATTCACAAGTTTTACTAGGCAAACAAATAAGCGAATTTCACATACATTATAAATACAATATACAATCTAAACATCCAAATTCAATCAGTATTTCACAAATCTGTCCTTTCACCAAAGCCACTCTTCGACCTTATGTCAACTCCCATACATTAAAAATTTTAATTAGCTCCCAATCAATCAACCTCCATAGTATATTTAAACAAAATCAAACGTCAACTCCGTTAATCAATTTGAATACCACAACTAAACAGTAAAAAACAAAGCCATTCTCCATAAACTGATTAAAATTTCAAAACACAAACACGTAACAACATATTTAAACACCAATATCCAAAAAAAAAAAAACTCACTTCAACACAAGAATGATCACAGGAGATCACACCACCAGCCTGAACTCTTCTAAAATTGACTCTGGGAAAAGCAAATTAATCGAAATTACTCCAAAATTGAACATCAATTAAACTAGTCAAATAAGATTATAAAAATATTATAGTTCAAAATTATTGTTTATACCTGGTACGTGGTTCTCGTGAAACGAAGCCGGAGTGTTCAAATTTTGTACAGCAAAGTGGAGATGACGCGAAAGCCACAGAGCTCGTCATGACAACAATCGTCAACATATTGAAAACAATACACTGTCCATACCTTTTCACTGCTGAATTCAAGCATAAGAGGAGGAAATTATCAAAGCTGACGAGCACTACACCATTAATCAAAAATCTGCCAAAAAAAAATTAATGTAACAGAAATTAAAAATATATATATACCATAGTTGGGTAGCCGGAATGCTGTCCGACCGCCAGACGGCAGTCCGGCCGCCAGACGACAGTCCGGCCACCACTTCATGAGCATGTGAAGATGAACACGAAGAAGAACAAGAAGAAGAAGACCAGAAGAAGAAGATGTGATCACCGAGATGGAAGAAGAAGAAACGGGCAAGAAGAAGAGCAAAGAAGGAGAAGAAGAAGAAAAGGCAACTTACCGGCGGGACGGCGACGGAGGAGCACGGCGAAGAAGTCGGACGACTGGTGGAGCGGCGGTGAGGAGGCAGCAGGGTCGGCAGCGGCGGCTAGGGTTTCTAGAGAGAGAAGATGTGAGAAAGAGATAGAGAGAGAAAGCGGAAGGGGGAAAATGGTGGAGCGATGGGCTAAAAAGCGCCCAGATTATCCATACCGGGCTAAGCCCGGTATGGATAATTAATTTTATATAAAAAATTAAAAAGGTTTTTATCCACACCGGGTGACCGACCCGACCGGCGTGGATAATTTGATTATCCTTCCCGGGCGGGTCGGGCGCCCGGTAAGGATATTTCACATTTTTTTAAAAATATTTTCCAATCCGGGCAGCGACCCGCCCGGTGTAGATAATCCGAATATCCACACCGGGCTCCGGATCCGACCGGCGTGGATAAATTTTTCGGATTTTTTTATTATAAAATATGATATCTATACCGGGCGTCACTCCGCCCGGTATAGATAATCGATTAAGCATACCGGACGGTGCCCGCCCGGTATGCTTAATTGCCAATAAATTTTTTTTCCTTTTTATATTAATTATCCATACCGGGCCTTTAGTGCCCGGTATGGATAGTCCGGCGTGAATAGCGTGTTTTCTTGTAGTGCTAGTTTTCAAAACACCCAATAACATCTTTTGCGAATCGGTTTGTGAAGAGAGAAACTAACAACGAAATGTAGAAATCAATGGTGGAGTTTTAACAACAAAGAAAGAGCGATGACCATGAAAAAGAATTAAATTTTGTTTCAAGTTAGTAGTTCGTATAAACAATTCATGTGAATAGTTCACGTAATTAGTTCATGTAAGAGCAGTGACCATGAAAAAAAAAAGGTTTATTTTAAGTTAGTACGTAATTTGAGTAAATAATTTGCGTTCACTTTGATAAAACAATTTCATTACAAAATAATCATTCCTAATTCATATGCAAAACTTTGATGTTATTTATACTTCAAAACCCAAATGTCTGCATACAAAATTAAAGTCATAAAACTATAATATACAAATTATTAATGCAAGACCATGACATATAATTAAGGGTGGCACGGGTCTGATCGACCAGAAACCGACATAGATCAGTTTTCAAACTTGAAATTGATCTGACCCGAACTGGTGGTATGACCTGACATACTCTGACTTGTTTTAGTTTGTTTGCTTCGGGTAGATTCATGTCGGTTTGGGCCCGTCAATAGGCCTTCAATAAACACAGAGGCCCAATGAAAAACTCGAACGAAAACTCAAGCTCATTACTAACTACCCTTACCAACTCATCAATCATGACTTACAGCTACCCTCCACTAACTCACCAGTCAACTCACCCTTATAGCCCTACCCACTAATCTCCTATTCTTTTTATCTCTCTCTATCCTCAACCTTCCTCTTCTTCTCTCTTTAAATCACCAACCTACAACCAGTAGCATCATCGATTCACTATAAATTCCATCATCAGTCATCACAAACCAGTAGCATCCCTCTACTTCTTCTTCTCTCTCTACATCATCACTAGTAAAAGAGATCGACGCCAATCTCTTCCATGTAGAAGAGATCACCGTCAATCTCCTACGATCAGTGTAAAACAACAAAGAGTCAAAAACAAAGCTTAACCCACAGATTCAAAATAGCGGTGAAATAAGAAACTAAGGGAAGAAACATGACCGTTTGCAACAATAGTAAGAAAAGGAAGAGATGAAAGAAGTTAGTGAGGAGAGAGACTGATAAGTGATGACTGATAAGGTCGATAGAGGATTGGCTTTTATATATAAAAATTGGTTTTTGGGTCAGGTTAGTCTATTTGATTCAAAAATCGACCCAAGACCGATTTAAATCAGTATTTACCTTTTTAAACCGATTCGATCAAATTAACTAATACAAACCGATAATTCGGATCAAGTTGGTTTGGGTCGAGTCGGTCTCGATTTTCTTACTTACCTTTACATATAATATCTGCATGTGGTTTTAACCAATGTTAAATAAGTTTAGATTGTTATATGGAAGCTTGGATATTAGTGGGTGTCATCTGATTTATGCACCTTAAACTTGATGTATTTTGTCAAATGTGGTTCAACTTTTAGGTCATATTTGTTACATGGGTTTGGATAAAATTTAGTCCAAACTCATGTTTGGTAACACCATGAGATTAGAAAAACCAATGCTATATCAATTTTTTAACCCGTTGTGGCGGGTTAAATGAAACCTACCCACACAACCGGGATAAATAAATCTCACATCCCTCAACATTTTTTTTTAAAAAAAATTGAAATATTTTTTTGCAACTATGGAAGAAGAAGAACTAGAAGAAGAAGAATCAAGAGAGAGAATGGACGTGGTGTCTACAGTCAACGTGTAGAATTCGTCAGTAGTGCTAGACGATCGGCAGTATTGGAGAATCGATCAGCGTTGATGAAGAAGAATCCATTGACAACGTTGGACAATCGATGACCTTGAAAAATCGATTGACGTTGATAAAGAAGAATCAATTGGTGACGACGTTGGTGAGGAGGTAGAGCGGTGAACCTGGTGGTGATGAACTGGGGTGATTTTATTGAACCTATTTGTTTTTTATTTTTTTAACAGCTATTTATTTGATTTTAACAAATAATTTAATTAATTAAATTTGATTTTATCCAATCCCATATTGAACCAAATGCATCACAATACTAATTTATCTAATCCCATATTATCCCAAACATATACACATTGCTAATTTATCTAATCCTATCTTATCTTATCCAATCCAATTAAATCCTATAAAAATTATCCAATTCAATCCCATTTGCTAAACGAGGCCTTGTATGAATGTTTTATGGATGTTGGACATGAGTGTTTTATGGTTGTTGGATATGATTGATGAATGTTTAAATAAGTTTAATTTTGATAGAACTCCTTTATACTTGGTTTGAATTATTATTATTACTATTTTTTTTTTTTTAAAAAAAAAGAAGACTATCGTTAATTCCCATCATTGATAAAAAAAAGTATTATATGTTTACTATTAGAACATTACATTTTTAAGCTATATTTGTTTCATGGGATTTGGGGTGGGATTGGAAATTTTTTTTCCTAATTCCACTCAATCCTATATTTGGGCATGTGAATATTTAATAATAATTTTTTATTATTTAAAACTACCTATTAATTGATAGAAAACTGCCCATTAATTGACAAAATAATAAATGTCTATTAATTAATGAAATACTAAATTTTTATTAATTGATGGAAAAATGTCTATTAATAAATATTTGTTAATTGATGGAAAACTATCTATTAATTGATGAAATAAATATTGTCCATTAATTGAAGGATTTTCAATATTTTTTCCCATTACTATCTACCCTCCTTTAATAAATTTTGTCCTCGAAATTTTAAACAACGTACCTCTATCCTCAAATAGTTGAGAGTATTTCTCCTTCATTTCCTCCTCTTGCTCCTATATGGTTTCTTCTACCAGGTGGTTCAACCAACGCACATTCACAAATGAAATAATTCTGGTTCTTAATACATGTTGTTTGCTGTCTAAAATCTCCACCAGTTGCTCCTTATATGTCATATCTTCTGAAACTTGTAATGGTTGATAGTTCAATACATGTGAAGGTTCTGCTACATATTTTTTTAGCATCGATACATGAAATACATTATGGAGTCTAGATAAACTTGGTGGTAAAGCCACACGATATGCAATTGCACCAATTGTCTCCAAAATTTCAAAAGAGCCAATAAATCTAGGACTGAGCTTGCCCTTTTTACCAAAACGAAAGACTCATTTCCAATGTGAAATCTTTAAGAAAACAAAGTCTTCAACCTCAAATTCCAAATCTCTTCTTCGATTATCTGCATAACTCTTTTGTCTACTCTAAGTAGCATATAAGTGTTCTTTAATGAGCTTGATTTTATCCACCGTAACTTGAATAAGTTTTGATCCCAATAATTTTGTCTCACCTACTTCGTCCCAACAGATAGACGACCTACACTTCCTGCCATATAATGCCTCATAAGGTGGCATACCAATGCTCGAGTGAAAAACTATTATTGTAAGCAAACTCAATTAAAGTCAGGTATTTCTCCCAATTTCAACCCAAGTCCAAGACATATGCATGCAACATGTATTTCAGAGTTTAAATCATTCTGTCCAATTAACCATTAGTTTGTGGGTGAAACGCCGTACTAAAATTAAGCTTAGTACCCAATCTTTCATGCATACTAGCCCAAAATTTAGAAGTGAAATGGGGATCTCTATCAGATAAGATCGTTTTCGGCATACCATCTTAGGGGTGGCAATTTGAACTCGACACAACAAGTTGACACGAAATCTACACGATTATTACGGGTTAGGGTTGAAAATAAACGGGCTAGGTAACGGGTCAACCCGTTTAATAATTGTGTCGGGTTCGAGTCAACCCGTCATGTCACGGGTTGACCCATTAAATGAGGGTGAAAAAGTAATTTTATATTAAAATGGTATTCATGTAATTTTAGTGGTAGGTATATATACCCTTCAAACCCTAACCACACACACTCCACATATTCATTTCATCCACCAGCTGCCGCTCACACACCCTTTTCACAGTCTACTCCACTGCTCGATTGCATGGCCCATACCAATCAACACGTACACCAGTCATCGTTGCCAGGCCGGTCGCCTAACGCATCTCCTTCGTCTCCTTCATCTCCACACTGATTGTGACATTTCCTTCATCTCCATTGTCTTCACACCAATTGTAGCATGTCCTTCGCCTCCGTCGTCTCCACACTGGTCATGGCATCTCCTTCGTCCCCTTCATCTCCACATCGGTTGCAGCATCTCTTTCGTCTCCTTCATCTCCACACCGATTATGACATTTCTTCATCTCCAACGCGATTGACAGTTTCCTTCGTCACCCAGCCATGCTGGTCATCGCATCATCATCAACTTCTGTATCTCCAACACGGCCGCATCATCATCATCATTTACTATGCTACATGTATCGAAAAATTGAAAAAAAATTTATTTTTTATTTTTTTATATTTCATTATATTTTAAATTGCATATATTTAGTTGGAATCATTTTAATTTTTATAGATTGTATTTGTGCATAATTGTATATTTTTAGGTTTTGGATGATTGTATCGGTACATTTTTAGGTTTTGGATGATTATATCTTTATTTTTTTCATTTTTTAGGTTTTAAGCTTTGGATGATTGCATCTTTATTTTTTAGGTTTTGAATGATTATATATTTTTTTATTGTTTATTTTTGATATTTCATTTGTGGATGATTGTATTTTTATTTTTATTTTATTTTTTATTAGATCTATATTACCATTTAAATGTATTAAATATGGTTGAATGGATCATAAACGGGTCATATAAATGGGTCATTAATGGTTCATATAAAAGTGTCAACTAAATGGGTCACTAAACATGTCGGCTAAACAAGTCATTAAAGGGTCACTAAAGGGGTCATTAATATGTCAATGAATGACTCGTAAATAAATGGGTTATTCGGATCGTTTTCATGTCGACCTATTAATAATCATATCATATTCATGTTAAGGGGGTTCGACCCGTTTTCTTATCATATCGCGTTATTGTCATATCAAAAATAATCGTGTCGTGTCGTGTTTGTGTCATGTCCAACCCGACCCGTCAACCCGAATTGCCACCCCTATATCATCTTACTATCTCTCGTATAAAGAGCTCTGCTAATTGCCATGGTTTGTCAGTACTCTTCATTACTAAAAAGTGACCTAATTTGATCAGTCGGTCCATAGTCATCCATTTATAATCACAATCCCTTCTGGATTGAAGTAGTCCACTAACAAAATCCATGGTGATTTTCTCCCATGTCCATTCTATGATAGAGAGTGGCTGTAAGGTTCCTATAGCTCTTTGATGTTCAATCTACACCTGTTGGCAAACAAAACATCTTGACAAAAATTCTGCTACTTCTTTCTTCATATTTCGCCACCAAAAGTTTTTCATCAAGTCTTGACACATTTTATTACTACCAAGATAAACATTATATGCAGTAGTATGGGCTTTACTAAGAATTTCTCTCTTCAGATTATAGTCATTAGGTACACAAAGTCTCTTTCCATACCACAGGGGCTCACCATCATACCTAAACTCAAATTCAACGCCCCTTTCAACTTCTTCAACTATACGAGCTATTTGCTGATCCTTTTTATGAGTAGCCTTGATTCGATCTATAATTGTAGGCTGAAGTTTCAAATTAGCAATGACATCAATCTGCCCGTGACCTATGACTGCAATACCACATTTCTCAATGTCCTTCAAAATGTGGGTATGGTTAGTGACCATATGAGCCACACTTTAAGAGGACTTTCTACTAAATGCATTTGCCAGCACATTGACTTTCTACTAAGTGCATCTGCCACCACACTAGCTTAACCAGGATGATAATTGATAGTGCAATCATATTCTTTCATTGGTTCTAGCTATCTTCTCTACCTTAAATTCAACTCCTTCTGAGTAAACAAGTACTTCAAATAATTATGGTTTGTGAAGACTTCATAGGTCTCATTATAAATGTAGTGTCTCTACAGTTTAAGGGTAAAAACTACTGCTACTAACTTTAAGTCATGAGTCAGGATAATTCTACTCATGAGTTTTCAATTATCTTAATTCATATGCTATCACTTTTCCATGTTGCATTAGAACGCAACCCAACCCTTTCTTAGAAGCATCACTATATATAACATAGCCACCTCCACTTGTAGGGATTGCCAAAATTGGTGCAGAGACTAACATATCTTTAAGTTTTTGAAAACTCTCCTGACATTCCTCATTCCATTCAAACTTGACACCTTTCCCAATCTGACGAGTTAAAGGAGTTGCCAGATTTGAGAAATCCTTCACAAAATGTTGATAGTAACCAGCCCAGAAAGCTTCTAACTTCAATGACATTAGTAGGCCTACTTCGATTTACTATAGCCTCAATCTTTGACAAGTCCACTTGTATCTCATCCTTAGCCACAATGTGACCTAAAAATGCCATATGTGTAAACCAAAACTCACACTTCTTGAATTTGGCATACAACTTGTTTTCCCGTAATGTTTGGAGTGTGACCCTCAAGTGTTTCTCATGCTCTTCATTACTCCTTGAGTAGATTAGAATGTCATCAATGAAAATAATAACAAATTGATCAAGGTAAAGTTGAAAAACCCTATTCATTAAATCCATAAAGACTGCAAGTGCATTAGTCAACCCAAATGACATTACTAGAAATTCGTAATGACCATATCGAGTTCGAATAGCTGTCTTAGACACATCATTTTCCTTGATCTTAAATTGATGGGATCCTGACCGCAAGTCAACTTTTGAAAACACTGCAGCACCTCATAATTGATCAAATAGGTTATCTATTCGAGGGAGGGGATACCTATTTTTAATAGTAACCTAGTTCAATTGTCAGTAGTAAATACACAACCGTATGGAACCATTCCTATCAAGGTAGGAAATGAAATCCTACCAGAGATGGTTGGATTCCATTTCTTGTCTTGGCAAGAATTGTTCTCATTCCCTCTCTCTTTTCTCCTATCGTCCTCTCTCTCCCCTCTCCTTCTCAGCCTCTCTGTTTTCTCCTAACATTATCTCTTGTTGCAAAAATGAGATAAAAACCCATTTTAAGGAACAATTTTTTAATTGGGTTAGAGATCTTAATTAAGATGGATCAAGATAGATTAATAGAAAAAATGATGTTTGGATGAATGGAAATTGAATTGAAGATTTAATTTTCAAAATATAACTATTTAATTAAATGTATGAATGCATATATTGAAGTTGGAAAAATGTAAATACAAAATTAAATTACAGATTTAATTTTTTAAATAGTAACTGCAAGTATTAACTGTAAAATTGAATTATAGTTTTAATTATCATGAATTGAAAATTTGAATATTTAAATTGTAACCACTAGTGTTAATTGCAATTTTAAATCTTCAAAGCATAACCGTTAAATGGTTTAATTAACTGCCCTACATGGAGATCATAAATTGACATTTTTTCTAGTTGTTTAGGGACAATTAAGAATCTATTTTGTTTTTCAGTTTATTTTATCTCAAATATTATTTCTAATTGTAAGTATTTAGAGTGATAGAAATTTAGATATAGTTTAGTTCGTCAGATAAGTCTAGTTGATATTGTTGTATTCTAGGAGACAAACGTTGAATAACTCAAAGAATGAATAGCGAATTTGTCTTACAGACATCGTAGTTATCATGGGTCTTAAACACAAATATTTCTACTTTATTTTACTTTTTTACTGCTATAAATTTTTGTTTTAATATTGCAAGTTATTATTATTATCAATTTTTCTACCATCTCTTTCTCCCACCACTAGTCATCATTTCTACCTTCTTCCATCAAACTCTCTCTCTCTCTTTCTCACCACCAATACCATTCTCCAATCTCTTTCTTTCTTTCTTTCTTTTCTTTTCTTTTCTTTTTTTTTTTTTTTAATGATGGTGTGATGTTCATTTGGAAGAACCTAACATCATTTGGGTTTCGAACATCTGGGTTCGAAACCCAGATGAATGTGATGGCTGATGTTGATGTTTGACTGGGCTTGATGCTCGACTGGTTCATCTAGTTTGACTAGTTCAAATGGGTTTGATGTTCGACTAGTTTGTGATTTGATGTTTGTGGTTTGTGGTGAACCCTATTTTTGATGATTGATGAACTTGTGGTTAATGGTTCGTGGTTCGTGGCGAATCATGTTTTTGATGATTGATGTTCGACTAAGTTTGATTGTTTCTGTGGTTTGTGGTTTAATGATTGTTTAACTAGGCTTGATGTTCGATCGGGGGGATTGATGAACTTCATTTAGGTTTGTTGAACCCATGTGAAGAGTTTGAAGTTGAAGATGGTGGAGCTTTATTAAATTGGATCTCTACCTTTTTTTTTAAAGATTTTTTTAAAAATTAATATTAATTTAGGTTATATAATAAAGTATTTAATTAATTTTATTTTAATCCAATCCCAATATATATCAAACATGAAACATCCATTTTTTAATTCAATTTAGTCTAATCAAATCCCAATCCCTTCTGATCTCATTCTCATTTTCAATCTCAATCTCACATACCAAATGTAGTCTTAGTATTTTTAATTTGACATTATCATAACAAACATTGTTACACCGGCAGATGTTATACTACCGATACTTGGTTACCTAAGTGTCTCTTGTGTGGTTTCCATGCTTTCAATTTTTTTTTTTTTTTGGGTTTTTTGAATGCATAATGCATGGCCCTTAATTGATCCTATAGAATATATGCACCTCCTATTTGTTAAGTAGCTTCTTGATATTTATCCTTGTCGAGAGCCTAAATTGAGTAATAATTGCATTTACATCTCTCATATGGAAAAAATATATATATGAAGCTTGCTTTGGTTATTTTGCGATTCCAAAATATTGACTCCAACGATCATTCCACAATAGCGATATTCTGTTTTCAAACTTGACTAAACCCCCATTAATCTCACCACTTGAAAACAAAACAATCTTAACTATCGAATCAAAAAGAACTCCAAAAGCTTTGAGATAATTAATCAAATTTAAGGATAAATAATAAATAACAAAAAACATTTCTGTAATTAGAAAAAAAAAATAAACAAGATATTTTTCATGTGGGTTATATTCAAAATGTGATAGAGTTCCCATATTGTTACTCAAAGACTTTGGGCTTTAGTTTTTAACTTTTTTGAAAGAATTTTTAATGAGCCGCGACATTTGCACCCCTTTGTAACAGAATGTACACTTCTAATTTTATATATTTTTAAAATTCCAACACTACTTCTAATGTAGACATTAATGTCTTTACAAGATATATTTTTATTGTCTTTTCAACTATTTTTTTATTTTTTATTTTTTATTAATTACTAAATTTAAAAATGTAACATAAGATACATATGAAAAATGTAAAATAAAAGCCTCGAATGGAAAACATTAAGGAGGCAGCAGTGTACATAAGAAACTAGGGTGAGTAGGCATCAGCCTCCATTAGAAAAGTAAGGTTAAGGCAACAATTATTATTATTAATATTTTGAAAGATATTATTATTAATGTTTTAATTTAATTATTTAATAACTTGTTTATTTAAGATGTTTTTTAAAAATTAGAAGAAAGAGTACATTTGCTAATGTGTAGAATAAACTTACAAAATATTATTTATTAAAACATTTAATGGAGTGTATAAACAAAATGGAGTTTACATGCATGTTTTGAGCGGTGTAAATATCAAAACTCATTTCTAATTCGTTGTTGGGCCAAGCCATTCCCACACTGTGAAATCTCTTGACGTTGAAGGCACAGTCTGTAAAATTTTCTGTTTTCTGTTTTGTTTCATCAATTTACATTTAAAAAAAAAAAAATCGATTGTTGTGTTTTTTTTTTTTTTTAATCTGAAAACACCCTGGCAATAATAATTAAAAATAATATTCCCAAACAAAAAATATTAAAATATCAACTTCGATAACATTATGTAACAACAAATTTTATAAAAACAACATTATGGGTAGTTTAATATTATATATATTAAAGATAATTTGATTTTAAAATCGTTTGGTAACAAAAAAGATAAAAAAAAATGGTATATATTTTATAAATGGTTAAAAAAGTATATTAGTCAACATATATATTATTATTTATTTTTTTTATAGTTACTTACAATCCATAGTTTTTTTTTTTTTTTTAATTATTTGATGCTACATCAGGTAATTATTTGTTTTTTTTATAGTTACATGCAATTATTATTATTATTTGATTATTTGACACTGGATTAAGCTTTCACCGAGACCAACTATGATATGACTCTAAAACATGACTCGAATCTCTACTGTTAGGTTAGTCATCTACTCTATCAAGACATGTTAAAATAAGTTTCTGAAGTATAACTCGAATTTTTATTCTCAGAAGTTGGGAGAGAGTTGTACACATAAATGATAGAAGTGAGAGTTGAACTTACTACTTGAGTATTGGACAGATGGGAAATGTCTTTACAATACTTCGTTCATTCAACTTTTCTCGCATACGATTAATAGCTATTCATAGTATAATTACAAAACAAACAAGCAAATACACACACACACACACACACACACACACACACATATATATATATATATATATGAATATGTATATATCATTTTGCCATGTGATAAGAAGGTAAGTGGTTATGGAGATATTTATCTCATAGTCATCTTTATTATCCCTTAATAAATAAATAAAAGTTTCATTTTGTTCATGGACCCATTAATTAAATTATAATTATTTCACTTTTTTTTAAATAAATAAAAGTTAATTTTTATTTTTTTTAAAAAAAAGTGAAATAATTATAATTTAATTAATGGGTCCATGAACAAAATGAATAATCTAATGGTGTGTTTGCTTCAATTATAAAAATCAGAATGATCTAGAATGGGAACAGTTTGGAATTAGAATGATGTATTGGAATCAAAATAAGTTATTTATTTCAATTGTATAAATAAGAATCGAAATCAACAATATTCTCATTAAACTATTTACTTTGCTTTATAATCAAATGGATTAATTACAAGTTACAAAAACTTCATTAATTAACACTATTTTATATTAAAAAAAAATCTTAACAATTATATTATAAATATATTGTGTATCTATATTTTATTTTATTTTATTTTTTAGTTTTTGTTAACGTTAATGAATTCCAAATTATCTATAACATATGAAATCACATTATAACTTTTTTTTCATTGTTTTTAAACAAAAAGTCCATAATATTATATTCTTTCTCAAATAAAAATATGATGATCATTTTTGTTTTTCATATATATATATATAAAGCTTACTAATCCGACACATCTACTAGGAAGTAAGTTTTCAACGGTCTCTATTTCATCAAAAAAAATTCATAAAATTGTAATCTTACTTTGAAATAACTCCAAACATAAACAATATGATCTTGCTATGGTCTAAGAACCATTTAAGTTTGTTCATTTGTTTTGACTTAAATATAAGAATTGATTTTGAATGATCGTGGAGATGAGTTGTTTAACATTTTTATTGGAGTATTGAGACAAGTTTATGTTATTGAATTAAATACTATATGGAATTATTCTTTAATTGTATTTAGGTTTTTGAGATTTAAATAATTGATTGACTATTTCTCTATACTGATTTTATGAAAAATTGAAAAACAAAAATGACCACCATATTTTTATTTGAGAAAGAATATAATATTATGAAATTTTTGTTTAAAAATAATGAAAAAATAAATTATAATGTGATTTTAGATTATGCATTAACTTTAGATTTATAAATTGCTCATAATCTCTTCAAAGTCTAAATTTGAAAAGGGAAATGAAAATGAGATTTTCAAGTGGACTGAGAGGAATATGATTTTCATTATACCAAATTTGTATAAAACCCACTATTTCATTCTCATTACAGAATGATTTTAGAGTAAGTAAACACTATTAATCATTCTCATTCTCTAATCCATCAAGTAAATACACACTAAAATTCACCTAAACTTTTCTTATCCCATGACACATAAGTACGATAATCAATGGCTAGCTGGAATGTGATTCTTTTTCCACTTTTACTTTTTCAAATAACTAATCACTTGATTCGAAAAGTTTCGATGAGGAAAGAATCCAAATTTTTTCCATGATAGTCCTTTTTTTTTTTGATTGTCGAGGAACGGATGAAATTCAGAAAAAACTATTCACATTATATTTTAGAACAAAGGTGCTCAACCACTTCTAGCCAACTGGCCGTCTCTTGTCTACTTGGTGCAGGGAATTGTTCCAACTGGCCGTAAAAAAGTCACCTATAAGGATACTTCAATGGCCTGCCATGCCTTGGTAAGACTGAGATTTTTGTGTTTGAATGCATTTTTATTGATTATATTTCAATGGCCTGCCATGCCTTGGAAAGACTGAGATTTGTGTGTTTGAATGCATTTTTATTGATATTAAAAATTCTTCTACTAGTTATCAAAAAAAAATAAAATAAAAATACTCTTTTACTAGAAAAGTGGAATGATCTGATGGTAAAAGCCATTTAGGAAACCATTATGCAACTTGATCTCACTATAACATAGCATGTTGTTTACTTAACAGGATTTTGAGACAACAATCGAGTTTTGTTCGGCTCCACTGCCTGTGGAATTAAAGAAAGGACCTGAAAACAAGAGAATCCTCCATTTGGATTTGATTGAAGAGAATGCAAGATATTGGAGAGGAGCTGACATTCTTGCGTTTGATTAAGCTCATTGGTGGACTCACTCTGAAAAGTGGAGCTCGTAAGATATATACATATATACATATATATATATATATATATAAGAGCAGGATCGGGGGACATAAATTTAACACAAATCTTGACACAATTTATTGATAATTGGATTATGAAAATTTCAATGGCTTAAATCTACTCACATATTTATACACAACTTAATTTTATACTCTATATAAATGTGTTTTTTTATTTTTCTTCAACATTAATTACATCATATCTCTTCTCTCCCATTAATATTAAATTAATAAGTCATCAATGAATATTCTTCTTAATAACTCAATGATTTTGCATTTTTTTTATTCATTTTTAAATTATATTTTTTAAGCACATTTTTAAATTATATTATTTTTATCTTTTTTATTAGATATCATGCTTATACCTAAAATAAGTATTTTTTTTAATTGATTTTTTATTTTAGACTATTGTAATCAGTATATTTGTTTAAACATATGTAATATAGATCTTATTTGAAAATTTATATTGAGAGCTTGAAATCCATATGTTATTTGTATGATTTGATTAACTGAATGAAGAAAAAAGATTAAATGAAAAATTGATTTATAATATTTTTATTTTGTGTGATGGATGGTAATGATAGAAAAGATATATATATATATATATATATAAATTGTTTTTATTTTTTTCCTTCTTTGTGCATTTATGAACAACATAGAGGAGAAAAAATAATATTTTTTTAGGTACTTTACGGACTATATGAATCAAGAAATTTTATATATATATATATGTGAATCTTTTTTGAGATACTATTAAACATATATATGTTTGAAAATAACATAGTATTTTAGGATCATGAATCAAATGCCTTGTTATGATATGCTTCACATCTTATGCATCATTGAATCATTATTGGTTTTCCAACTGAAATACAAAACCATCTTTTTTTCAGAAACGTGAGCTCCCAAATTTTCCAAAAGGTCTTTGCTTATTGCACCAAATTGAGTTAGAGTGGGACAGAATCTGTCCTCATCATTGGATGAAACCAAACATTTTGGAAACAAGGAAGAAACAAATAAAACAATGCCAGAAACAATGAGTAAATGGGATTAAAGATGGAAATTTTGTAACTTCATTTACTCTTGCATTTTATTTCAATCATCCATACATAAATGGTTTGGTTTCTTCAAGCTCTTTTATTGAAGTTGACTCCAAAAGCTCCAAATGTAAGCATCTAAACTGATCAGTGAATGATCACATACGCCTTGTCACCTTCTGACCAACCTATGAACGGGGAGCAAGCCTCGTCCTTAACTTGGCAAGTTCCTTGGCATCCAATCCAAATGCCTTCTCCAAAAGCTCTTCTTTAATCCCTGAACCAAAAACTGCTGATGGAATCCTCTGCAGGCCAGGATTTTGGCTATCGAAACTCCCCAAAATAGTTGCCGTTGTGTTTCCAACATTCATTTGGAAGTGCACTAGCCCCCTTGGAAACACCATCACCTCACCTTTTTCAATCACTTTAGCATATATTCTGTTCTGTGTATCCACAAATCCAGAATAGATTTTCCCCTCTACCACAACCACTATCTCAGTCGCTCTAGGATGTGAATGTGGCACGTTAACGCCACCAACCTCAAAATCAGCCCGTACCAACGACATACCAAGAGTGTTCAAGACTGGAAAGACATTGACATCGACCAGAATTGGTGAAAACCCCGTGTCACTAAATTTTCCAGGATGTTTTATACCTGAAAATACAAAATCATCTACTGTGGCAAGTGATGAGTTCTTGCACTGGGGGACAGTGGTTGCAAAATGTGTTTGGAGTATGCAGAAGTCATTGACTGGATCAGGGTCAGAAGCCAAGGTGACACAGCTGTGTAC
The DNA here is from genome assembly GCA_022984855.1 of Dimocarpus longan. Lineage (NCBI taxonomy): Eukaryota > Viridiplantae > Streptophyta > Magnoliopsida > Sapindales > Sapindaceae > Dimocarpus > Dimocarpus longan. The sequence continues at coordinate 19,337,140 of CM041015.1, read as the reverse complement.
AAGAATAATAAACACCACTCTCAACATTGAACGCATTATTTCAACTCCTTTCGGGGCACCTATGTGGGATAATTATTTCTTACAAGAGAATGCAATGAAGGGTGTGTGGTTAATGACATAATGATAATGTTCTTGTCGCATTTATAGACCTTGTGTTGCGCTTGGCACGAAACAGAACAAAAACAACTGAGGTAGGAGACAACTGAGGTATAAGGGAATCTAGGGCAGGAGTTTGACTTTATCAGATTCAGATGCATCTGCTTAAGCGTCAACATCTAACCATCTGCTGTTGATAAAATATGATTTGAATCATTAAGGACTTGTTTATACCTTATCACTTTCTGGCAATTGTTTGTTAATATTTGTGCATTACTGCAATAACGTCGGGCTGAATTCACCGACGTCGCATTTTAAAGTTTTGCAGGCAAACTGAGACGTGTGAGCTGACTTTTTGATTTGTTGGATGCGTATTAAATGGACCAACAATTCTTCAAATATTATGCTAAAAGCAAAGTCTTTAAATATTATACCGATAATGAAAGTCAGACTGATAAATAGGAAGAAGAAATTCTAATTCAAATTAAATAATGATATCTCATGACACATAAGTACTATAATCAATGACTAGTTAAGATGGGATTCTTTTTCCACTTCTACTTTGTCAAATAGTTAATCATGTGAATAGAAAAGCTTAGATGAGGAAAGAATCCAAATTCTTTCCATGATAGTGCTTTGTTATTATTATTATTTTTTTTAAATTAATTATAAAGTTGACATCTCCAATAAAGATAAAATTATCCAAAATTAATTACGAAAAAAAAAAAAAAGATTATGGATAGCAAAATTTTAATTTAATAACTATGATTTTTATGAATTTTTGCCTTTAATGAAATTTATAAAACAACTCAATAATTTTAACATTAATATTAAATAAGATCCTTCTGTATGAGTTTTTTGGTTTGATGAAAGATATGACTCCCTCTTTATATATATATAAATATATATCTTGACAAACTTAAAAAATAATAATAATAATAAAAACATCACTTGTAGTTATCAAATTATTTTAAAACACAGGATCATCAACTCAAGAAATAGCAAGAGTTATTATTATTTTTTTATGGCACTAAAATATGGATGAGTTTGTAAAATGATACTAACAAATCAAAATGAGTTCTAAAAGCACCATTCACTTTTGTGTAAAATTTAAAGACAAAATTGCCCTTCTTTTAAAATATGTGGTCAAACTTTCTTCATCAGCTTTTAAAACCTAGTTTTCAAAACACCCAAGAACATCTTTTGCGAATTGGTTTATGAAGAGAGAACGTGACAACGAAACGTAGAAATCAACGGTGGAGTTTTAACAACAAAAAAAGAGCGATGACCATGAAAAAGAATTAAATGTTGTTTCAAGTTAGTAGTTCGTATAAACAATTCATGTGAATAGTTCACGTAATTGGTTCGTGTAAGAGCAGTGACCACGAAACGAAAAAAAGGTTTATTTTAAGTTAGTACGTAATATGAGTAAATTATTTGCGTTCACTTTGATAAAAAAAATTTCATTACAAAAATAATCATTCCTAATTCAGATGCAAAACTTTGATGTTATTTATACTTCAAAACTCAAATGTCTGCATAAAAAAATTAAAGTCATAAAACTATATTACACAAATTATTAATGTAAGACCATGACATATAATTAAGGGTAGCATGGGTTGGGTTGACCCAAAACCGACATAGATCAATTTTTAGACTTGAAAATCGATTCGACCAGAACTGGTGGTATGACTTGAGATACTTTGACTTGTTCTAGTTTGTTTGCTTCGGGTCGGTTCATGTTGGTTTGGGCCCGTCAATGGGCCTTCAGTGAACACAGAGGCCCAATGAAAAACTCAAATGAAAACTCAAGCTCATTACTAATTACCCCTACCAACTCATCGATTAGGACTCACAATTACCCCTCACTAACTCACCAGTCAACTCACCCTTACAGCCCTACCCACTAATCTTTTATTCTTTTCATCTCTCTCTATCCTCAACCTCCATCTTCTTCTCTCTCTAAATCACCAACCTGCAACCAGTAGCATCATCGATTCACCATAAATTCCATCATCAGTCATCACAAACCAGTAGCATCCCTGTACTTCTTCTTCTCTCTCTATATCATCACTAGTAGAAAAGATCGACGCCAATCTCTTCCATGTAGAAGAGATCAGCATCAATCTCTTGCGATCGGTGTAAAACAACAAAAAGTCAAAAACAAAGCTTAACCAATAGATTCAAAACAGTAGTGACATAAGAATCTAAGGGAAGAAACATAACCGTCTACAACGATAACAAGAAAGGGAAGAGGTGAAAGAAGTTAGTGAGGAGAGAGAGAGAGAGATAGAAGAAATGGCTGGGAGAGAATAGGGAAGAGAGAGGACAAAAGGGATGAGAGAGACTGATAAGTGATTACTGATAAGGTCGGTAGAGGATTGGCTTTTATATATAAAAGTTGGTTTTTGGGTCAGGTCAGTCTATTCGATTCGAAAACCGACCCGAGACTGATTTAAATAAGCATTTATCTTTCTAAACTGATCCAATTCGAATAACTAATACAAACTGATAATTTCTAATTAGGTTGGTTTGGGGTCGAGTCGATCTTGGTTTTCTTGCTTACCTCTACATATACTATCTGCATGTGGTTTTAACCAATGTTAAATAGGTTTAGATTGTTATATGGAAGCTTGGATATTAGTGGGTGTCATCTGATTTATGCACCTTAAACTTGATGTATTTTGCCAAATGTGGTTAAACTTTTAGGTCATATTTGTTACATGGGTTTGGACTGGGTTTGGATAAAATTTAGTCCAAACTCATGTTTGGTAAAACCATGAGATTAGAAAAACCAATTCTATTTTCAATTTTTTAACCCGTTGTGGCGGGTTAAATGAAACCTACCCACACAATCGGGATAAATAAATCTCACATCCCTCAACATTTTTTTAAAAACTTTTTGAAAATTTTTTTTGCAACTATGGAAGAAGAAGAATCAAGAGAGAGAATGGACGTGGTGTCTGTAGTCAACATGTAGAATTCGTCAGTGGTGCTAGACGATTGGCAATGCTGGAGAATCGATTAGCGCTGATGAAGAAGAATCCATTGACAACATTGGACAATCGATGACGTTGAAAAATCGATCGACGTTAATGAAGGAGAATCGATTGGTGACAGCGTTGGTGAGGAGGTAAAGTGGCGAACCTGGTGGTAATGAACTGGGGTGATTTTCTTGAACTATCAACCTGTTTGTTTTTTATTTTTATAACAGCTATTTATTTTATTTTAAAAAATAATTTAATTAATTAAATTTGATTTTATCCAATCCCATATTGAACCAAATACATCACAATACTAATTTATCTAATCTCATATTGTCCCAAACATATACACATCACTAATTTATCCAATTCAATCCAATCCTATTTGCTAAAGGAGGCCTTGTATGAATGTTTCATGGATGTTGGACATGGGTGTTTTATGGTTGTTGGATATGATTGATGAATGTTTAAATAAGTTTAATTTTGATAGAACTCCTTTATACTTGGTTTGAATTATTATTATTACTATTTTTTTTTTTTAAAAAAAAAAGACTATCATTAATTCCCATCATTGATAGAAAAGTATTATATGTTTACAATTAGTATATTACACTTTTAAGCTATATTTGTTTCATGGGATTTGGGGCGGGATTGGAAATTTTTTTTCCTAATTCCACTCGATCCTATGTTTGGGCATGTGAATATTTAATAATAATTTATTATTATTTAAAACTACCTATTAATTGATAGAAAACTACCTATTAATTGACAAAATAATAAATGTCTATTAATTGATGAAATAATAAATTTCTATTAATTGATGGAAAACTGTTTATTAATAAATATTTATTAATTGATGGAAAACTTTCTATTAATTGATAAAATAATTAATGTCCATTAATTGATGGATTTTCAAAATTTTTCCGTTACAATCTACCCTCCTTTAATAAATTTTGTCCTCGAAATTTTAAACAACGTACCTCTATCCCCAAATAGTTGAGAGTATTTCTCCTTCATTTCCTTCTCTTGCTTCTATGTGGTTTCTTCTACCGAGTGGTTCAACCAACGCACCTTCAAAAATAAAATAATTCTGGTTCTTAATACATTTTGTTTGCTATCTAAAATCTCTACAGTTGCTCCTCATATGTCATGTCTTCTGAAACTTGTAATGGTTGATAGTTCAATATACGTGAAGGTTCTGCTACATACTTTCTTAGCACCGATACATGAAATACATTATGGAGTCTAGATAAACTACCACACGATATGCAACTACACCAACTCTCTCCAAAATTTCAAAAGAGCCAATAAATCTGGGACTGAGCTTGCCTTTTTTACCAAAACGAAAGACTCATTTCCAATGTTAAATCTTTAAGAAAACAAAGTCTTCAACCTCAAATTCCAAATCTCTTCTTCGACTATCTGCATAACTCTTTTATCTACTCTAAGCAGCATATAAGTGTTCTTTAATGAGCTTGATTTTATCCACCGTAACTTGAATAAATTCTGATTCCAATAATTTTCTCTCACCTACTTTGTCCCAACAGATAGATGACCTACACTTTCTGCCATACAACGCCTCATAAGGTGGCATGCCAATGCTCGAGTGAAAAACTATTGTTGTAAGCAAACTCAATTAAAGCATATATTTCTCCTAATTTCAACCCAAGTCCAAGACATATGCATGTAACATGTATTCCAGAGTTTGAATCGTTCTGTCCGATTGACCATCAGTTTGTGAATGAAACGCCATACTAAAATTAAGCTTAGTACCCAATCTTTCATGCACACTGGCCCAAAATTTAGAAGTGAAACAAGGATCTCTATCAGATAAGATCGTTTCCGGCATACCATGTTAGGGGTGGCAATTTGGAACCCGACACGACAAGTCGACACGAAATCTATATGATTGTTATGGGTGAGGGTTAGGTAACGGGTCAACCTATTTAATAATTGTGTCGGGTTCTTCTGAACCCGTCGTGTCATGGGTTGACCCATTTAATGAAGGTAAAAATGTAATTTTATATTAGAGAGGCATTCATGTAACTTTAGTGGTAGGTATATATACCCTTCAAACCCTAACCACGCATACTCCACATATTCATTTCATCCACCAGTCGTTGCTCACACACCATTTTCACAGTCTACTCCACGGCTCGATCGCATGGCTCATACCAGTCAACAAGTACGCGAGTCATCGTTGCCACACTGGTCGCCCAACGCATCTCCTTCGTCCCCTTCATCTCCACACTGGTCGTGGCATCTCCTTCATCTTCGTCGTCTCCACACCAATTGCAGCATATCCTTCACCTTCGTCGTCTCCACACTGGTCGTGGTATCTCCTTTGTCCCCTTCATCTCCACACTGGTTGCGACATCTCTTTCGTCTCCTTCGTCCCCACACTGATTATGACATTTCTTCATCTCCAACGTGATTGATGGTCTCTTTCGTCACCCAGCCATGCCGGTCATCGCATCATCATCAACTTCTGTATCTCCGACACGGCCACATATAGAAAAATTGAGATTTTTTTTTTTGATTTTTTTTTATATTTCATTATATTTTAAGTTGCATATATTTAGTTGAAATTATTTTAATTTTTATAGATTGTATTTATGCATAATTGTGTATTTTTGGGTTTTGGATGATTGTATCTGTACATTTTTAGGTTTTGGATGATTATATCTTTGTTTTTTTTTCATTTTTTAGGTTTTAGGCTTTGGATGATTGTATCTTTATTTTTTAGGTTTTGGATGATTATATTTTTTTTATTGTTTATTTTTTATATTTCATTTGTGGATGATTGTATTTTTATTTTTATTTTATTTTTTATTAGATCTATATTACAATTTAAATGTATTAAATATGGTTAAATGGGTAATAAACGGGTCATTAACAAGTCATATAAAAGTGTCGGCTAAATGGGTCACTAAACGTGTCTGCTAAACGAGTAATTAACAGCTCAATAAAGGGGTCATTAACGTGTCAATGAACGACTCGTAAATAAATAAGCTAATCGGATTGTTTTTATGTCGACTCATTAATAATCATGACTTGTTCGTGTTGAGGAGGTTCGACCCGTTTTCTTATCGTGTCACGTTATTGTCATATAAAAAATAATCGTGTCATGTTCGTGTCATGTCCAACCCGACCCGTCAACTCGAATTACCACCCTTATATGATCTGACTATCTCTCGTATAAAGAGCTCTACTAATTGCCATGGTTTGTCAGTACTCTTTATTACTAAAAAGTGAGCTGATTTGATCAGTCGGTCTACAGTCACCTATATAGAATCACAACCCCTTCTAGACTAAAGTAGTACACTAACAAAATCTATGGTGATTTTCTCCTACTTCCATCCTATGATAGAGAGTAGCTGTAAGGTTCCCGTAGCTTTTTGATGTTCAATCTTCACCTGTTGGCAAACAAAACATCTTGACATAAACTTTGCTACTTCTTTCTTCATATTTCACCACCAAAAGTTTTGCTTCAAGTCTTGACACATTTTAGTGCTACCAAGATAAGCATTAGGTACACAAAGTCTCTTCCCATACCACAGGGGCTCACCATCATACCTAAACTCAAATTCAACACCCCTTTCAACTTCTTCAACTATACTAGCTATTTGCTGATCCTTTCTATGAGCAGCCTTGATTCGATCTATAAGAGTAGGCTGAAGTTTCAAATTAGTAATGACATCAATCTGCCTATGACTTACAACTGCAATACCATATTTCTCAACGTTCTTCAAAGTGTAGGTATGGTTAGTGACCATATAAGCCATACTTCAAGAGAACTTTCTACTAAATGCATCTGCCAACATATTGACTTTCTATTAAGTGCATCTACCACTACATTAGCTTAATTGAGATGATAATTAATAGTGCAATCATAGTCTTTCATTAGTTCTAGCTATCTTTTCTGCTTTAAATTCAACTCCTTCTGAGTAAACAAGTAGTTCAAATAATTATGGTTTGTGAAGACTTCACAGGTCTCATTATAAATGTAATGTCTCTACAGTTTAAGGGTAAAAACTACTGCTACTAACTTTAAGTCATGAGTTGGGGTAATTCTACTCATGAGTTTTTAATTATCTTGATGCATATGCTATCACTTTTCCATGTTGCATTAGAACGCAACCCAACCCTTTCTTAGAAGCATCATTGTATATAACATAGCCACATCCACTTATAGAGATTGCCGAGATTGCCAAAATTGGTATAGAGACTAACATATCTTTAAGTTTTTGAAAACTCTCCTGACATTCCTCATTCCATTCAAACTTGACACCTTTCCTAGTTAGACGAGTTAAAGGAGTTGCCAAATTTGAGAAACCCTTCATAAAACGTTGATAGTAACCAACTAATCCCAGAAAGCTTCTAACTTCAGTGACATTGGTAGGCCTACTTCGATTTACTATAGCTTCAATCTTTGGCAGGTCCACTTGTATCTCATCCTTAGCCACAATGTGACCTAAAAATGCCATCTGTGTAAACCAAAAATCACACTTCTTGAATTTGGCATACAACTTGTTTTCCCGTAATGTTTTGAGTGTAACCCTCAAGTGTTTCTCATGCTCTTCATTACTCCTCGAGTAGATTAGAATGTCATCAATGAAAACAATAACAAATTGATCAAGGTAAAGTTGAAAAACCCTATTCATTAAATCCATAAAAACTAGAAGTGCATTAGTAAACTTAAATAGCATTACTAGAAATTCGTAATGACCATATCAAGTTCGAAAAGCTAACTTAGGCACATCATTTTCCTTGATCTTAAATTGATTGTATCCAGATCGTAAGTCAACTTTTGAAAACATTACAACACCCTGTAATTGATCAAATAGGTTATCTATTCGAGGGAGGGGATACCTATTTTTAATAGCAACTTGGTTCAATTGTTAGTAGTAAATACACAACCGTATGAAACCATTCCTATCAAGGTAGGAAATGAAATCCTACTAGAGATGGTGGGATTCCATTTCTTGTCTTGGCAGGAATGGTTTTCCTTCCGTCTCTCTTTTCTCCTATCGTCCTCTCTCTTCCCTCTCCTTTTTAGCCTCTTTATTTTCTCCTAACACTATCTCTTATTGCAAAAATAAGATAAAAATGCATTTAAGGAATGATTTTTTAATTGGGTTAGAGATCTTAATTAAGATGTATCAAGATAGATTAATGGAAAAAATGATGCTTGGATGAATGGAAATTGAATTAGAGATTCAATTTTCAAAATATAACTATTTAATTAAATGTCATGAATGCATAATGTAAATACAAAATTAAATTACAGATTTAATTTTTTAAATAGTAACTGCAAGTATTAACTGTAAAATTGAATTACAATTTTAATTGCCATGAATTGAAAAATTGAATATTCAAATTGTAACCACTAATGTTAATTGCAATTTTAAATTTTTAAAGCATAACCGTTAACTGGTTTAATTAACTGCCCTACATGGAGATTATAAATTGACACCCTTTCTAGTTGTTTAGGGATAATTGAGAATCTATTTTGTTTTTCAGTTTATTTTCTCTCAAATATTATTCCTAGTTATAAGTATTTAGTGTGATAGAAATTTAGATATAGTTTAGTTCGTTAGATAAATCTAGTTGATGTTGTTGTATCCTAGAAGACAAACGCTAAATAACTCAGAGGATGAACAGTGAATTTATCTTAAAGACATCGTAGTTATCATGGGTCTTAACATAAATACTTCTGCTTTATTTTATTTTATTTTTTATTGCTGTAAATTTTGTGTTTTAATAGTGCTAGTTATTATTATTATCAATTTTTCTACCATCTCTTTCTCCCACCACTAGTCATCGTTTCTACCTTCTTCCATCAAACTCTCTCTCTCTTTCACCACCAACACCATTCTCCAATCTGTCTGGGTTTTTTTTTTTTTTTTTTTAATGATGGTGTGATGTTCATTTGGACGAACCTAACATCTTTTGGGTTTTGAACATCTAGGTTCGATCAAAACCCAGATGGTGTTCATGTGGGTTCAAAACCCAAATGAATGTGATGGCTGATGTTGATGTTTGACTAGTTTGATTGGACTTGATGCTTGACTGGTTCATCTAGTTTGACTGGTTCGATTGGGTTTGATGTTCGATTAGTTTGTGATTTGATGTTTACGGTTTACGGCGAACCCTGTTTTTGATTATTGATGAACTTGTGGTTAATGGTTTGTAGGTTGTGGCGAGTCTTGTTTTTGATGATTGATGTTCGACTAAGTTTGACTGTTTCTGTGGTTTACGGTTTAATGATTCTTTAACTGGGTTTGATGTTCGATCAAGGATGATGTAACTGAGACAAACCTTGTCGTTGATGATTGATGAGTTTCATCTAGGTTTGTCGAACCCAGGTGAAGAGTTTGAAGTTGAAGATGGTGGAGCTTTATTAGATTGGATCTCCACCTTTCTTTTTTTTTTTAAGATTTTTAAAAAAATTAATATTAATTTAGGTTATATAGTAAAGTATTTAATTAATTTTATTTTAATCCAATCTCAACATATATCGAACATGAAACAACAATTTTTTAATTCAATTTAGTCTAATCAAATCCCAATCCCTTCTAATCTCATTCTCATTTTCAATCTCAATCTCGTATACCAAACATAGTCTTAGCATTTTTAATTTGACATTGTCATAACAAACATTGTTATACTGCTAAATATTATACTACTGATGCTTGGTTACCTAAGTGTCTCTTGTGTGGTTTCCATGCTTTCAAGTTTTTTGTTTTTTTTGAATGCATAATGCATAGCCCTTAATTGATCCTATAGAATATATGCACCTCTTATTTGTTAACTAGCTTCGATATTTATCTTTGTTGAGAGTCTTAAATGAGTAATATTTGCATTTACATCTCCATATGGAAAAAAAAAAATTAAAAAATAAAATAAAAAGCTTGCTTTGGTTCTTTTGCGATTCCAAAATATTGACTCCGACTATCACATTCCACAATAGCGATCTTCTGTTTTCAAACTTGACTAAACCCCCATTAATCTCACTATTTGAAAACAAAAGAATCTTAACTATCGAATCAAAAAGAACTCCAAAAGCTTTGAGATAATTAATCAAATTTAAGGATAAATAATAAATAACAAATAACTTTTCTGTAATTAGAAAAAAAAAATAAACAAAATACTTTTCATGTGGGTTATATTCAAAATGTGATAGAGGTCCCATATTGTTACTCAAAGACTTTGGGCTTTAGTTTCTAATTTTTTTGAAAGAATTTTTAATGAGCCACGGCATTTGCTCCCTTTTGAAACAGAATGTACACTTCTAATTTTATATATTTTTAAAATTCCAACATTACTTTTAAAATAGACATTAATTTCTTTACAAGATATATTTTTATTGTCTTTTCAACTATTTATTTTTTTATTTTTATGAATTACTAAATTTAAAAATGCAACATAAAATTCATATGAAAAATGTAAAATAAAAACCTCGAATGGAAAACATTAAGGAGGCAGCAGTGTACATAAGAAACTAGGGTGAGTAGGCATTAGCCTCCATTAGAAAAGTAAGGTTAAGGCAACAATTATTATTATTAATATTTTGAAATATATTATTATTAATGTTTTAATTTAATTATTTAATAACTTGTTTATTTAAGATTTTTTTAAAAATTAGAAGAAAGAGTACATTTGCTAATGTGTAGAATAAACTTACAAAATATTATTTATTAAAACATTTTAATGGAGTGTATAAACAAAATGGAGTTTGCATACATGTTTTGAGCGGTGTAAATATCTAAACTCATTTCTAGTTCGTTGTTGGGCCAAACCATTCCCACACTGTGAAATGACTTGATGTTGAAGGCACAGGCTGTAAAATTTTCTGTTTTCTGTTTTTGTTTTATCAATTTACATTTAAAAAAAAATGATTTTTGTGTTTTTTTTTTTTTAATCTGAAAACGCCCTGGCACTAATAATTAAAAATAATATTCCGTAATATTCCGAAATGAAAAATATTAAAATATCTACTTCAATAACATTATGTAACAACAAATTATATAAAAACAACATTATGTGTAGTTTAATGTTATATATATTAAAGATAATTTGATTTTAAAATCGTTTGGTAACAAAAAAGATAAAAAAAAAATATTATATATTTTATTAATGGTTAAAAAAGTATATTAGTCAACATATATATAATTATTTATTTTTTTATAGTTACTTACAATCCATAGTTTTTTTTTTTTTTTTAATTATTTGATGCTGTATCAGGTAATTATTTGTTTTTTTATATTTACATGGAATTATTATTATTATTATTATTATTATTATTTGATTATTTGACACTGGATCAGGCTTTTATCGAGACCAACTGTGATAGAACTCTAAAATATGACTCGAATCTCTACTGTTAGGTTAGTCATCTACTCTATCAAGACCATTTAAGATAAGTTTCTAAAGTACAACTCGGATCTTTACTATTAGAAGTTGGGAGAGAGTTGTCCACGTAAATGATAGAAGAGAAAGTTGAATTTGCCACTTGAGTATTGTACAGATGGGAGATGTCTTTACAATACTTCATTCATTCCACTTTTCTCACATACGATTTGATGAGAGAAAAACAAACACAAACAAATTGTACAGCGGAACTTTTTCTTCCCCTGAATGAATCTTATGAAAAACCACTAAATAATGCACAAATCCACCGCAATATAAATACCACCAATGATCTAATAATGAGTAATTAAAATCACCACCACATGCACGAATAAGACAAGCCAATTTTTACGTGGAAAACCTCCCCAATGCGAGGAGTAAAAACCACGGGACCGTAGTCCACCCAAAAATCTCCACTAATAATCAAATGTGAGAGTAACAAACAGTTTTAACATCAAATAGAAACCAAAACCGAGCAACAATTATCTAGGTTCCCTAATAACACAAAATTAAGTTTTAAATAACAAGTGAAGAGAAAAAACACAAACTCAGTAGAACGTTCTAAATTGCGTCACTCTTTACTGGGATCTCAAAATCCGATCTCCACCGTCAGAATTTAGAATCACGGCTGCTGAGTCTACTGTCCAAATTTGAGCTCGATCCAGTGGTGAATGAAAGCGATATTGATCTTACAAAACTGCTGCGCAGACAATGCAGGAAAAACTTGATAGCTCTATTACAGGCTGTATATCTCACAAAGGACATCTCCTTTTCGATCTCCACCGTTCAGAATCAAGGTCCAAAAGAGATGAATGTGCTGCCCAAATTTCAGTATGATCCAACGGTTAACAAAAAAGATATAGCAGTAACTCTGAAACTGCACGGGATAAATTTCTGTACAGAAAATTCACTCTTTTTTTTCCTCCTCTCTTCCACACGATTTTCTCTTCACACTTGATTTTTTGTTTTTTTTCTGCCTCAAAAAACCCTAAACTCTCCTAGCCACCAAACCTTCTCTTTCTTATTTATATTGATCAAGGAAATTAAACTTAAATAGGGTTACAATTCCTAATTGCATTAGGATTTCCATATAGGCTCAATTTAACTTATTGAGACTTGTTGGACCTCTACATAAGAGGGAACCCAACCCAACAAATCTCCCCCTTCCAGATTATGTGGAGGGGTTCGCCATTCCGACGATCATTCTACAGGCGTCAAGCTTCTCCCTTGATAATACATTTGTAAACATATCGGATCCATTGTGGTCTGTATGAACTTTGTCAAATTCCAGCAGTTTGTCATTCAACACATCTCTAATCCAATGATATCTCATGTCGATATGCTTCGATCTTGCATGAAAGGTTGAATTCTTCCCAATGTGAATAGCATTCTGACTATCACATAATAACACATATCTCTGTTGCTTGAAACCAAGCTCTACTACAAACTTTTTCATCCACAACAACTCTTTACAAGCTTCAGTTGCTGCAATGAATTCTGCTTCTATGGTAGAAAGTGCAACACATTTCTGCAATCTCAATTGCCAAGCTACATCACCACCTGCAAAGATAATCAAGTAACCAGAAGTTGACTTACGAGAATCCACATCTCCTGCCATATCTGCATCTGTGTAGCCAACTAGCAGTGGCTTTTCACCACCAAAACCAAGTCTCAAACTGGAAGTACCTCGAAGATATCTCATGATCCACTTGACAGCATTCCAATGCTCTTTTTCAGGATTAGACATGAACAGGCTAACAACACCAACAGCATGAGTTATATCTGGTCTCGTACATACCATTGCATACATCAAACTCCTGACTACTGAAGCATATGGAAATTTTTCCATGTCATGTTCTTGGGCATCTGTAGGAGGACATTGCTTCATACGTAACTTGAAATGTGCACCAAGTGGAGTATTAACTGTTTTAGCTTTGTCCATGTTAAATCTCTGAAGTACTTTTTCAACATATTTCGCTTGTGACATATATAACTTCTTGGACTTTCTATCACGATCAATTTGCATGCCAAGAATTTTCTTTGCTTGCCCCATGTCCTTCATAGCAAAAGACTGACTTAATTTCTTCTTCAACCTATCAATTCTTGAAACATTCCTACCAGCAATCAATATATCATCAACATAAAGCAATAAAATAATAATCATCATCAGAGAATTTTTGAACAAATACATAATGGTCAGAAGTTATTTTCTTGTAGTCTTGCTCCTATATAACTGACTCAAACTTCTTATATCATTTTCTCGGTGCCTGTTTCAAACCGTAAAGACTTTTCTTCAACTTGCACATATAATCCTCTTTTCCTTTTACAATGAAACTTTCTGGCTACTCTATGTAAATCTCTTCCTCCAAATCACCATGGAGGAATGCAGTCTTCACATCCATCTACTCGATCTCTAAATCAAGACTGGCTGCTAAACCAAGCATAACACGGATGGATGACATCTTTATAACTGGAGAGAAAATTTCATCAAAATCAATGTCTTTCCTCTGGTTGAATCCTTTGACAACCAATCTGGCTTTGTATCGAGGTCGAGTACTAAGCTCATCATGCTTAATTTTGTAAACCCATTTATTCTTTAAAGTTCTTCTATCTTTAGGCAGCTTTACTAACTCGAAAGTATGATTTTGATGACGTGACTGCATTTCATCTTGCATAGCCTCAAGCCATTCTTTCTTGTGCTCATCTTCCAAGGCCTCTGTATAACACTCGGGTTCTCCCCCGTCAGTCAATAACACGTACTCACTTGCAGGATATCGATTGGAAAGATGTCGGTCTCTACTAGATCCCCTGAGTGGTACATCTAATGGAGCATCAAGAATTTGCACATGTTCATTAGTTTCAATATCTTCCTTTGCTTGTGAGGAACCACCTGTATCAACTGCAATCTGCTGATCATCAACCTGTGTTGGCAAATTTGTTGAAGAAACTGAACTCAAATCGACCAAACCATTATTGTCATCGGACACTAAATTTCCAACTTTCTCAATATCTTGTATAATCTGGTTTTCCATAAATACTACATCTCTGCTTCTCACAAGTTTCTTCTCAATCGGATCAAAGAATCTATATCCGAACTCATCCTGACCATAACTGATGAAGATGCACTGTCGAGTTTTTACATCAATCTTGGATCTCTCATCTTTAGGAATATGCACAAACGCCTTACACCCAAAAACACGTAAGTGATCATAGGAAACATCTCTGCCACTCCAAGCTCTATCTGGTACATCAAACTGTAAAGGAACACACGGTGTGAGATTAAGAACATGTACAGGAGTACTCAAAGCCTCACCCCAGAAATATCCTGGTAATTGTGCTTGTGAAAGCAAACATCTTACTCTCTCTACTAGTATTCTGTTCATCCTCTCAGCTAAACCATTCAACTGAGGAGTCTTGGGAGGTGTCTTTTGATGTCGAATACCCTGCTGTCTACAATACTCATCAAAAGGACCTGTATACTCTCCCCCGTTATCAGTTCTGATGCATCTCAACTTTTTCCCATTCTGTCTCTCAACTAGTGCCTAAAATTTCTTGAACACATCTAATACTTGATCTTTCGTCTTCAAAGTGTAAACCCATGTCTTTCTCGAGTGATCATCTATGAAAGTCACAAAATATAGGGCTCCACCAAGTGATCTCGTCTTCATAGGGCCGCAGAGATCTGAATGCACCAAATCAAGTATACTTGACTTCATTGTAGGTGGAGAACTGTGAAAACTGACTCCGTTCTACTTCCCTGCTAAACAATGAGAACATCTCTTCAACTGTATATTTTTCATGTCAGGTAGCTTCTTTTTCTGGGTTAA
The DNA here is from genome assembly GCA_022984855.1 of Dimocarpus longan. Lineage (NCBI taxonomy): Eukaryota > Viridiplantae > Streptophyta > Magnoliopsida > Sapindales > Sapindaceae > Dimocarpus > Dimocarpus longan. Next base: position 19,321,821 of record CM041015.1, on the reverse strand, counting down.
AACAATCAAGCCTTTCTTGTTAATGTGTCCAAGCATCTTGTGCCAAAGTTCTACCTTGTCTTCATCCTAAACTGCATTGATGATGGACTTTGAAATTTTTATTTGCAACAAATATAAGGTAGAATACTTTTTACCTCTGGCCACAACCATAGCACCTCTGGTGAGCTTCCACTGACCATTACTAAAGAAGTTGCAATATCCCTCATCATCAAGTTTACCAGTAGAAATAATATTCACACGAATGTCAGGAATATGTTTTACATTTTTTAAAACTAACCTAGAGCCGTTATCTGTCTCCAAGCTCACATCTCCAATGCCAGTAACTTTTGTCGTGCCATCGTTCCCTATCTTTACACTCCCAAAATCACCATGTGTGTAAGATATAAAGAAATCCTTCCGCGATGTAGCATAAATGGAGGCACCATTGTCAATCACCTAGCTAGTCTCATGGCATGCAAAATTAATGGAATCAGCATCATACATGAAAAGAAAGTCTTCATGAATTGTGATAGCAACTCTATCATCATTGCTATTATTTTCATTCTTCTTTTCTTTGCTTTTGTCATTTTTATTTTTCATTTCCAATTGCTTGTAATTTTTCTTTATGTGTCCCTTTTTGTGGCAATAGTGACACTCAACATTTGCAAACTTGTTGGATTTACTTCTGTGTTGACTTCTATTCTTCGGACCTCTGCTTTTACTTCTCCCTCTGCTTTCTGTAACCAGAACTTTTGAAGATGAAGTAAACTCTTGTGCTTTTTTTCTCGTCTCTTCATTCAGAATATTACCCTTGATCAAATCCATTGTCATCGTTCCATTCGGAGCAGAGTTCGACAAATAAGATCTAAAAGTCTCCCATGAGTCCGGTAATGTACCAAGCAACCATAATGCTTGTACCTCATTATCAAACTTGATACCCATGCCAGCCAACTGATTTATAATCCCTTTATATGTATTCAAATGATCAGTCAGAGGAGCATCATCATGATATCTCAAATACATCAATTGCTTCATCAGAAACAATTTATTATTCCCGATTTTTCTAGCATACAACTCCTCAAGCTTGACCCACTAAGTTCGTGCATGTGTTTCCCCACTGATATGATTCAAAACATTGTCACTCACCCATTGCCCAATGAAACCACATACTTGCCGATGAAGTAAAGTCCACTCTGCATCAGATTTATCACTAGGCTTTTCTGTAGCAAAAACAAGTAGGTGAAAATCTTTTACATACAAAAGATCCTCCATCTTTCTCTTCCAAATATGATAGTTCGAACCATTTAGAGTAATTATCCTACTTAGATTCAAATTGTTCTCCATATTCATCATTGCAAAATTCAGAACCAAGCTCTGATACCACTTTGATAGGAGAAAAACAAACAAATTGCACAGCGGAACTTTTTCTCCCCCTAAATAAATCTTATAAAAAACCACTAAGTAATGCACAAATCCACCACAATATAAATGCCACCAATGATCCAATAATGAGTAATTAAAATCACCACCACATGCACGAATAATATAAGACAATTTTTACGTGGAAAACCTCCCCAATGCTAGGAGTAAAAATCACGGGACCGTAGTCCACCCAAAAATCTCCACTAATAATCAAATGTGAGAGTAAAAAACTGTTTTAACATTAAATAGAAACCAAAACCGAGCAACAATTATCTAAGTTCCCTAATAACACAAAATTAAGTTTTAAATAACAAGTGAAGAAAAAAAACACAAACTCAGCAGAACATTCTGGACTGCATCAAAATCCAATCTTCACCGTCCATAATTTAGAATCACAGGTGCTGAGTATACTGTCCAAATTTGAGCTCGATCCAACGGTGAACGAAAGAGATATTGATCTTACAAAACTACTGCGCAGACAATACAGGAAAAACCTGACAGCTCTATTACGGGCTGTATATATCACAATGGACAACTCCATTTCCGATCTCCACCGTTCAGAATCAAGGTCCATAAGAGATGAATTGCTGTCCAAATTTCAGCATGATCCAACTGTAAACGAAAACGCTATCGCAGTAACTCCAAAACTGCACGAGATGAATTTCTATGCAGAAAATTCACTATTTTCTTTCCTCCTCTCTTCCACACGATTTTCTCTCTTCACACTTGATTTTTTGCTTTTTTTCTGTCTAAAAAAACCCTAAACTCTCCCAGCCACCAAACTCTCTCTTTCTTATTTATATTGATCAAGGAAATTAAACTTAAATAGGGTTACAATTCCTAATTGCATTAGGATTTTCATATGGGTTCAATTTAACTTATTGAGACTTATTGGGCCTCTACATAAGAGGGAACCCAACGCAACACGATTAATAGTTATTTATAGTATAATTACAAAACAAACAAGCAAACACACACACACACACACACACACACATATATATATATATATATATGTATATATCATTTTGCCATGTGATAAGAAGGTAAGTGGTTATGGAGATATTTATCTCATAGCCATCTTTATTACCCCTTAATAAATAAGTAAAAGTTAATTTTTATTTTAAAAAAAAGTGAAATAATTATAATTTAATTAATGGGTCCATGAACAAAATGAATAATCTAATGGTGTGCTTGCTTATATTATAGGAATCAGAATGATCTGAAATGGGAATAGTTTAGAATTGGAATGATGTATTGGAATAAAAATAAGTTATTTATTTCAATTGTATGAATAAGAATCGAAATCAACAATATTCTCATTGAACTATTTACTTTACTTTATAATCAAATGGATTAATTACAAGTTATAAAAACTTCATTGATTAACAATATTTTATACTAAAAAAAAAATCTTAACAATTATATTATAAATATATTGTATATCTATATTTTATTTATTTATTTTTTAGTTTTTGTTAATGTTAATGAATTCTAAAGTATCTATAATATATGAAATCACATTGTAATTTTTTTTTTCATTGTTTTTAAACAAAATTCCATAATATTATATTCTTTCTCAAATAAAAATATGATGGTCATTTTTGTTTTTCATGTATATATAAAGCTTACTAATCCGACACATCTACTAGGAAGTAAAATTTTCAACAGTCTCTATTTCATAAAAAAAAAAAAAATCCATAAAATTGTAATATTACTTTGAAATAACTCCAAACATAAACAATATGATCTTGCTATGGTCTAAGAACCATTTTAAGTTTGTTCATTTGTTATGACTTAAATATAAGAACTGATTTTCAATGATCGTGGAAATGAGTTGTTTAAGATTTTTATTGGAGTATTGAGACAAGTTTATGTTATTGAATTAAATGCTTTATGGAATTATTCTTTAATTGTATTTAGGTTTTTGAGATTTAAATGATTGATTGAACATTTCTCTATATTGGTTTTATGGAAAATTGAAAAACAAAAATAACCACCATATTTTTATTTGAGAAAGAATATAATATTATGAAATTTTGGTTTAAAAATAATGAAAAAATAAATTATAGTTGATTTCAAATTATGCCTTAACTTTAGATTAATAAATTGCTCTTAATCTCTTCAAAGTTTTAATTTGAAAAATGAAATGAGAATGAGATTTTCAAATGGGGTGAGAAGAATATGATTTTAATTCCACAACCCCAAATTTATGTGAAACTCACTATTTCATTCTCATTACAGAATGGTGTTAAAGCAAGTAAACATTATTAATCATTTTCATTCACGAATCTATCAAGTAAATACACACTAAAATTCACCTAAACGTTTCTTATTTCATGACACATAAGTACAATAATCAATGGTTAGTTGGAACGTGATTCTTTTTTCAATTTTACTTTTTCAAATAACTAATCATTTGATTTGAAAAGTTTAGATGAGGAAAGAATCCAAATTTTTTCTATGATAGTCTTTCTTTTTTTTTTTTAATTGTTGGGGAACGGATCAAATTCAAAAAACATTATTCACATTATATTTTAGAATAACAGTGCTCAACCACTTCTAGCCAAAGAGAGTCTCTTGTCTGCTTGGTGCAAGGGATTGTTCCAACTGGCCGTAAAAAGGTTACCTATAATGGTATTTCAATGGCCTTCCTTGCCTTGGTAAGATTGAGATTTGTGTTTGAATGCATTTTTATTGATTATATTTCAAGGGCCTGCCATGCCTTGGTAAGACTGAAATTTGTGTATTTGAATGCATTTTTATTGATATTAAAAACTCTTCTACTAGTTTTCACAAAAAAAAAAAAAAAAAAAAACTCGTTTATTAGAAAAGTGGAGTGGCCTGATGGTAAAAGCCATTTAGGAAACCATTATGCAACTTGATCTCACTATAACATAGCATGCTGTTTACTTAACAGGATTTTGAGACAACAATCGAGTTTTGTTCGGCTCCACTGCTTGTGGAACTGAGGAAAGGACCTGAAAACAAGAGAATCCTCCATTTGGATTTGATTGAAGAGAATGCAAGATGTTAGAGAGGAGCTAACATTCTTGTGTTTGATTTAGCTCATTGGTGGACTCACTTTGAAAAGTGGAGCTCGTAAGATATATATATTTGTAGATTCCTTGACTACCTCATTAGTTAAATAATCTTACCAACAATTACAATCATTAGGTTGACTTCAATAATTTTTATAACCAATTCAATGGATATAATTGATGAGTGAAATTACCTAACCATTTAACTGCATATATTTAATATATATGATTTTTCTCATATATATTGAATATATATATTAAATTTCCCTGAACAACTACTAGTACTAAAAGAGGTGCTGAGAAGAATGAGATTTCCAGTGTATTTGCCAGACATTACAACAATGTCAGCTCTTAGAAGAGATGGTCATCCTTCTGTTTATAGAAGGGCAATGGACCAAAAGGAGAGAGAGCATCTCAAAGACTTCTCAACTGACTGCAGCCACTGGTGCCTCCCTGGAGTCCCTGATATCTGGAATGAAATGCTTAATGCATTGCTCTAAGTGAAAATAACTTGAATACTCTGTAGAATAGCTCTCTACATAATTTAAAAGACTTTTAGTCTGTTTTAAGTGTCGGTACATTGTGTATTGGGTGTTTTTATTGGCGTTTTATGAGATGGATGATTATATATTCCCTGCAGTTCTGAAATTTCATGACTGGCTTGTTGCATGAGCATTGGATTTATGTATCAAAAACAATCTTTCGGCTTTGGATATGTACAAAAATTTACGAAAATATTTTAGGATAATGAATCAAATGCCTTGTTAAGATATGCTTCACATCTTATGCGTCATTGAATCATTATTGGTTTTCCAACTGAAATACAAAACCATCTTTTTTTCAGAAACGTGAGCTCCCAAATTTTCCAAAAGGTCTTTGCTTATTGCACCAAATTGAGTTAGAGTGGGACAGAATCTGTCCTCATCACTGGATGAAACCAAACATTTTGGAAACAAGGAAGAAACAAATAAAACAATGCCAGAAACAATGAGTAAATGGGATTAAAGATGGAAATTTTGTAACTACATTTACTCTTGCATTTTATTTCAATCATCCATACATAAATGGTTTGGTTTCTTCAAGCTCTTTTATTGAAGTTGACTCCAAAAACTCCCAATGTAAGCATCTAAACTGATCAGTGAATGATCACATATGCCTTGTCACCTTCTGACCAACCTATGAACGGGGAGCAAGCCTCTTCCTTAACTCGGCAAGTTCCTTGGCATCCAATCCAAATGCCTTCTCCAAAAGCTCTTCTTTAATCCCTGAACCAAAAACTGCTGATGGAATCCTCTGCAGGCCGGGATTTTGGCTATCGAAACTCCCCAAAATAGTTGCCGTTGTGTTTCCAACATTCATTTGGAAGTGCACTAGCCCCCTTGGAAACACCATCACCTCACCTTTTTCAATCACTTTAGCATATATTCTGTTCTGTGTATCCACAAATCCAGAATAGATTTTCCCCTCTACCACAACCACTATCTCAGTCGCTCTAGGATGTGAATGTGGCACGTTAACGCCACCAACCTCAAAATCAGCCCGTACCAACGACATACCAAGAGTGTTCAAGACTGGAAAGACATTGACATCGACCAGAATTGGTGAAAACCCCGTGTCACTAAATTTTCCAGGATGTTTTATACCTGAAAATACAAAATCATCTACTGTGGCATTCTTGCACTGGGGGACAGTGGTTGCAAAATGTGTTTGGAGTATGCAGAAGTCATTGACTGGATCAGGGTCAGAAGCCAAGGTGACACAGCTGTGTACAAGAATAATAAACACCACTCTCAACATTGAACGCATTATTTCAACTCCTTTCGGGGCACCTATGTGGGATAATTATTTCTTACAAGAGAATGCAATGAAGGGTGTGTGGTTAATGACATAATGATAATGTTCTTGTCGCATTTATAGACCCTGTGTTGCGCTTGGCACGAAACACAACAAAAACAACTGAGGTAGGAGACAACTGAGGTATAAGGGAATCTAGGGCAGGAGTTTGACTTTATCAGATTCAGATGCATCTGCTTAAGCGTCAACATCTAACCATCTGCTGTTGATAAAATATGATTTGAATCATTAAGGACTTGTTTATACCTTATCACTTTCTGGCAATTGTTTGTTAATATTTGTGCATTACTGCAATAACGTCGGGCTGAATTCACCGACGTCGCATTTTAAAGTTTTGCAGGCAAACTGAGACATGTGAGCTGACTTTTTGATTTGTTGGATGCGTATTAAATGGACCAACAATTCTTCAAATATTATGCTAAAAGCAAAGTCTTTAAATATTATACCGATAATGAAAGTCAGACTGATAAAAAGGAAGAAGAAATTCTAATTCAAATTAAATAATGATATCTCATGACACATAAGTACTATAATCAATGACCAGTTGAGATGCGATTCTTTTTCCACTTCTACTTTATCAAATAACTAATAATGTGAATAGAAAAGCTTAGATGAGGAAAGAATCCAAATTCTTTCCATGATAGTGCTTTGTTATTATTATTATTTTTTTTAAATTAATAATAAAGTTGACATCTCCAATAAAGATAAAATTATCCAAAATTAATTACGAAAAAAAAAAAAAAGATTGTGGATAGCAAAATTTTAATTTAATAACTATGATTTTTATGAATTTTTGCTTTTAATGAAATTTAGAAAACAACTCAATAATTTTAACATTAATATTAAATAAGATCCTTCTGTATGAGTTTTTTGGTTTGATGAAAGATATGACTCCCTCTCTATATATATATTATATATATATATATATATATATATATATCTTGACAAACTTTAAAAAAAAAAATAATAATAAAAACATCACTTGTAGTTATGAAATTATTTTAAAACACAGGATCATCAACTCAAGAAGTAGCAAGAGTTATTATTATTTTTTTATAGCACTAAAATATGGATGAGTTTGTAAAATGATACGAACAAATCAAAATGAGTTCTAAAAGCACCATTCACTTTTGTGTAAAATTTAAAGACAAAATTGCCCTTCTTTTAAAATATGTGGTCAAACTTTCTTCATCAGCTTTTAAAACCTAGTTTTCAAAACACCCAAGAACATCTTTTGCGAATTGGTTTATGAAGCGAGAACGTGACAACGAAACGTAGAAATCAACGGTGGAGTTTTAACAACAAAAAAAGAGCGATGACCATGAAAAAGAATTAAATTTTGTTTCAAGTTAGTAGTTCGTATAAACAATTCATGTGAATAGTTCACGTAATTGGTTCATGTAAAAGCAGTGACCACGAAACGAAAAAAAGGTTTATTTTAAGTTAGTACGTAATATGAGTAAATTATTTGCGTTCACTTTGATAAAACAATTTCATTACAAAAATAATCATTCCTAATTCAGATGCAAAACTTTGATGTTATTTATACTTCAAAACTCAAATGTCTGCATACAAAATTAAAGTCATAAAACTATAATATACAAATTATTAATGTAAGACCATGACATATAATTAAGGGTGGCATGGGTTGGGTTGACCCAAAACCGACATAGATCAATTTTCAGACTTGAAAATCGATTCGACCAGAACTGGTGGTATGACTTGAGATACTCTGACTTGTTCTAGTTTGTTTGCTTTGGGTCGGTTCATGTTGGTTTGGGCCTATCAATGGGCCTTCAGTAAACACAGAGGCCCAATGAAAAACTCAAACGAAAACTCAAGTTCATTACTGATTACCCCTACCAACTCATCGATTAGGACTCACAATTACCCCTCACTAACTCACCAGTCAACTCACCCTTACAGCCCTACCCACTAGTCTTTTATTCTTTTCATCTCTCTCTATCCTCAACCTCCCTCTTCTTCTCTCTCTAAATCACCAACCTGCAACCAGTAGCATCATCGATTCACCATAAATTCCATCATCAGTCATCACAAACCAGTAGCATCCCTGTACTTCTTCTTCTCTCTCTACATCATCACTAGTAGAAAAGATCGACGCCAATCTCTTCCATGTAGAAGAGATCAGCGTCAATCTTTTGCGATCGGTGTAAAATAATAAAAAGTCAAAAACAAAGCTTAACCAATAGATTCAAAACAGTAGTGACATAAGAAACTAAGGGAAGAAACATAACCGTCTACAACGATAGCAAGAAAGGGAAGAGATGAAAGAAGTTAGTGAGGAGAGAGAGAGATAGAAGAAATGGCTGGGAGAGAATAGGGAAGAGAGGGGACAAAAAGGATGAGAGAGACTGATAAGTGATTAATGATAAGGTCGGTAGAGGATTGGCTTTTATATATAAAAGTTGGTTTTTGGGTCAGGTCAGTCTATTCGATTCGAAAACCGACCCGAGACTGATTTAAATAAGCATTTATCTTTCTAAACTGATCCGATTCGAATAACTAATACAAACTGATAATTTCTGATTAGGTTGGTTCGGGGTCGAGTCAGTCTTGGTTTTCTTGCTTACCCCTACATATAATATCTCATGTGGTTTTAACCAATGTTAAATAGGTTTAGATTGTTATATGGAAGCTTGGATATTAGTGGGTGTCATCTGATTTATGCACCTTAAACTTGATGTATTTTGCCAAATGTGGTTCAACTTTTAGGTCATATTTGTTACATGGGTTTGGATAAAATTTAGTCCAAACTCATGTTTGGTAAAACCATGAGATTAGAAAAACCAATTCTATTTTCAATTTTTTAACCCGTTGTGGCGGGTTAAATGAAACCTACCCACACAATCGGGATAAATAAATCTCACATCCCTCAACATTTTTTTTAAAAACTTTTTGAAAATTTTTTTTGCAACTATGGAAGAAGAAGAACTAGAAGAAGAAGAATCAAGAGAGAGAATGGACGTGGTGTCTGTAGTCAACATGTAGAATTCGTCAGTGGTGCTAGACGATTGGCAATGCTGGAGAATCGATCAGCGCTGATGAAGAAGAATCCATTGACAACATTGGACAATCGATGACGTTGAAAAATCGATCGACGTTGATGAAGAAGAATCGATTGGTGACAGCGTTGGTGAGGAGGTAAAGTGGCGAACCTGGTGGTAATGAACTGGGGTGATTTTCTTGAACTATCAACCTATTTGTTTTTTATTTTTATAACAGCTATTTATTTTATTTTAAAAAATAATTTAATTAATTAAATTTGATTTTATCCAATCCCATATTGAACCAAATACATCACAATACTAATTTATCTAATCTCATATTGTCCCAAACATATACACATCACTAATTTATCCAATTCAATCCAATCCTATTTGCTAAAGGAGGCCTTGTATGAATGTTTTATGGATGTTGGACATGGGTGTTTTATGGTTGTTGGATATGATTGATGAATGTTTAAATAAGTTTAATTTTGATAGAACTCCTTTATACTTGGTTTGAATTATTATTATTACTATTTTTTTTTTTAAAAAAAAAAAGACTATCGTTAATTCCCATCATTGATAGAAAAGTATTATATGTTTACAATTAGTATATTACACTTTTAAGCTATATTTGTTTCATGGGATTTGGGGCGGGATTGGAAAATTTTTTTCCTAATTCCACTCAATCCTATGTTTGGGCATGTGAATATTTAATAATAATTTATTATTATTTAAAACTACCTATTAATTGATAGAAAACTGCCTATTAATTGACAAAATAATAAATGTCTATTAATTGATGAAATAATAAATTTCTATTAATTGATGGAAAACTGTCTATTAATAAATATTTATTAATTGATGGAAAACTTTCTATTAATTGATAAAATAATTAATGTCCATTAATTGATGGATTTTCAAAATTTTTCCGTTACAATCTACCCTCCTTTAATAAATTTTGTCCTCGAAATTTTAAACAACGTACCTCTATCCCCAAATAGTTGAGAGTATTTCTCCTTCATTTCCTTCTCTTGCTTCTATGTGGTTTCTTCTACCGGGTGGTTTAACCAACGCACCTTCAAAAATAAAATAATTCTGGTTCTTAATACATGTTGTTTGCTATCTAAAATCTCCACAGTTGCTCCTCATATGTCATGTCTTTTTGAAACTTGTAATGGTTGATAGTTCAATATATGTGAAGGTTTTGCTACATACTTTCTTAGCACCGATACATGAAATACATTATGAAGTTTAGATAAACTGCCACACGATATGCAATTACACCAACTCTCTCCAAAATTTCAAAATAGCCAATAAATCTGGGACTGAGCTTGCCTTTTTTACCAAAACGAAAGACTCATTTCCAATGTTAAATCTTTAAGAAAACAAAGTCTTCAACCTCAAATTCCAAATCTCTTCTTCGACTAACTGCATAACTCTTTTATCTACTCTAAGCAACACATAAGTGTTCTTTAATGAGCTTGATTTTATCCACCGTAACTTGAATAAATTCTTATCCCAATAATTTTCTCTCACCTACTTTGTCCCAACAGATAGACGACCTACACTTTCTGCCATACAATGCCTCATAAGGTGGCATGCCAATGCTCGAGTGAAAAACTATTGTTGTAAGCAAACTCAATTAAAGCAAATATTTCTCCTAATTTCAACCCAAGTCCAAGACATATGCATGTAACATGTATTCCAGAGTTTGAATCGTTCTGTCCGATTGACCATCAGTTTGTGAATGAAACGCCTTACTAAAATTAAGCTTAGTACCCAATCTTTCATGCACACTGGCCCAAAATTTAGAAGTGAAACAAGGATCTCTATCAGATAAGATCGTTTCCGGCATACCATCTTAGGGGTGGTAATTTGGAACCCGACACGATAAGTCGACACGAAATCTATATGATTGTTACGGGTGAGGGTTAGGTAACGGGTCAACCTGTTTAATAATTGTGTCAGGTTCTTGTGAACCCGTCGTGTCATGGGTTGACCCATTTAATGAAGGTAAAAAAGTAATTTTATATTAAAGAGGCATTCATGTAACTTTAGTGGTAGGTATATATACCCTTCAAACCCTAACCACGCATACTCCACATATTCATTTCATCCACTAGTCGTTGCTCACACACCATTTTCATAGTCTACTCCACGGCTCGATCGCATGGCTCATACCAGTCAACAAGTACGCGGGTCATCGTTGCCACGCTGGTCGCCCAACACATCTCCTTCGTCCTCTTCATCTCCATACTGGTCGTGGCATCTCCTTCATCTTCGTCGTCTCCACACCAGTTGCAACATATCCTTCACCTTCGTCGTCTCCACACTGGTCGCAGTATCTCCTTTGTCCCCTTCATCTTCACACCGGTTGCGACATCTCTTTCGTCTCCTTCGTCCCCACATTGATTATGACATTTCTGCATCTCCAACGTGATTGATGGTCTCTTTCGTCACCCAGCCATGCCCGTCACCCAGCCATGCCGGTCATCGCATCATCATCAACTTCTGTATCTCCGACACGGCCACATATAGAAAAATTGAGATTTTTTTTTATTTTTTTATATTTCATTATATTTTAAATTGCATATATTTAGTTGAAATTATTTTAATTTTTATAGATTGTATTTATGCATAATTGTGTATTTTTAGGTTTTGGATGATTGTATCTGTACATTTTTAGGTTTTGGATGATTATATCTTTATTTATTTTTTTCATTTTTTAGGTTTTAGGCTTTGGATGATTGTATCTTTATTTTTTAGGTTTTGGATGATTATATTTTTTTTTATTGTTTATTTTTTATATTTCATTTGTGGATGATTGTATTTTTATTTTTATTTTATTTTTTATTAGATCTATATTACAATTTAAATGTATTAAATATGGTTAAATGGGTAATAAACGGGTCATTAACAAGTCATATAAAAGTGTCGGTTAAATGGGTCACTAAACGTGTCTACTAAACGAGTAATTAACGGCTCACTAAAGGGGTCATTAACGTGTCAATGAAAGACTCGTAAATAAATAGGTTAATCGGATTGTTTTATGTCGACTCATTAATAATCATGACTTGTTCGTGTTGAGGAGGTTCGACCCGTTTTCTTATCGTGTCACGTTATTGTCATATAAAAAATAATCGTGTCATGTTCGTGTCATGTCTAACCCGACCCGTCAACCCGAATTACCACCCTTATATGATCTGACTATCTCTCGTATAAAGAGCTCTACTAATTGCCATGGTTTGTCAGTACTCTTTATTACTAAAAAGTGAGCTGATTTGATCAGTTGGTCCACAGTCACCCATATAGAATCACAACCCCTTCTAGACTAAAGTAGTCTACTAACAAAATCTATGGTGATTTTCTCCTACGTCCATCCTATGATAGAGAGTGGCTGTAAGGTTCCCGTAGCTCTTTGATGTTCAATTTTCACCTGTTGGCAAACAAAACATCTTGACATAAACTTTGCTACTTCTTTCTTCATATTTCACCACCAAAAGTTTTGCTTCAAGTCTTGACACATTTTAGTGCTACCAAGATAAGCATTAGGTACACAAAGTCTCTTCCCATACCACAGGGGCTCACCATCATACCTAAACTTAGATTCAATGCCCCTTTCAACTTCTTCAACTATACGAGCTATCTGTTGATCCTTTCTATGAGCAGCCTTGATTCGATCTATAAGAGTAGGCTGAAGTTTCAAATTAGTAATGACATCAATCTGCTTATGACTTACAACTGCAATACCATATTTCTCAACGTTCTTCAAAGTGTAGGTATGGTTAGTGACCATATGAGCCATACTTCAAGAGAACTTTCTACTAAATGCATCTGCCAACATATTGACTTTCTACTAAGTGCATCTACCACTACATTAGCTTAATGGAGATGATAATTAATAGTGCAATCATAGTCTTTCATTAGTTCTAGCTATCTTTTCTGCTTTAAATTCAACTCTTTCTGAGTAAACAAGTACTTCAAATAATTATGGTTTGTGAAGACTTCACAAGTCTCATTATAAATGTAATGTCTCTACAGTTTAATGGTAAAAACTACTGCTACTAACTTTAAGTCATGAGTTGGGGTAATTCTACTCATGAGTTTTTAATTATCTTGATGTATATGCTATCACTTTTCCATGTTGCATTAGAACACAACCCAACCCTTTCTTAGAAGCATCATTGTATATAACATAGCCACCTCCACTTATAGAGATTGCCGAGATTGCCAAAATTGGTATAGAGACTAACATATCTTTAAGTTTTTGAAAACTCTCCTGACATTCCTCATTCCATTCAAACTTGACACCTTTCCTAGTTAGACGAGTTAAAGGAGTTGCCAAATTTGAGAAACCCTTCATAAAACGTCGATAGTAACCAACTAATCCCAGAAAGCTTCTAACTTCAGTGACATTGGTAGGCCTACTTCGATTGACTATAGCCTCAATCTTTGGCAGGTCCACTTGTATCTCATCCTTAGCCACAATGTGACCTAAAAATGCCATCTGTGTAAACCAAAAATCACACTTCTTGAATTTGGCATACAACTTGTTTTCCCCTAATGTTTTGAGTATAACCCTCAAGTGTTTCTCATGCTCTTCATTACTCCTCGAGTAGATTAGAATGTCATCAATGAAAACAGTAACAAATTGATCAAGGTAAAGTTGAAAAACCCTAATCATTAAATCCATAAAAGCTAGAAGTGCATTAGTCAACTTAAATGGCATTACTAGAAATTCATAATGACCATATCAAGTTCGAAAAGCTAACTTAGACACATCATTTTCCTTGATCTTAAATTGATTGTATCCAGATCGTAAGTCAACTTTTGAAAACATTACAACACCCTGTAATTGATCAAATAGGTTATCTATTCGAGGGAGAGGGTACCTATTTTTAATAGCAACTTGGTTCAATTGTTAGTAGTAAATACACAACCGTATGGAACCATTCCTATCAAGGTAGGAAATGAAATCCTACTAGAGATGGTGGGATTCCATTTCTTGTCTTGGCAGGAATGGTTTTCCTTCCCTCTCTCTTTTCTCCTATCGTCCTCTCTCTTCCCTCTCCTTTTCAGCCTCTTTATTTTCTCCTAACACTATCTCTTATTGCAAAAATAAGATAAAAATGCATTTTAAGGAATGATTTTTTAATTGGGTTAGAGATCTTAATTAAGATGTATCAAGATAGATTAATGGAAAAAATGATGCTTGGATGAATGGAAATTGAATTAGAGATTCAATTTTCAAAATATAATTATTTAATTAAATGTCATGAATGCATAATGTAAATACAAAATTAAATTACAGATTTAATTTTTTAAATAGTAACTGCAAGTATTAACTGTAAAATTGAATTACAATTTTAATTGCCATGAATTGAAAAATTGAATATTCAAATTGTAACCACTAATGTTAATTGCAATTTTAAATTTTTAAAGCATAACCGTTAATTGGTTTAATTAACTGCCCTACATGGAGATTATAAATTGACACCCTTTCTAGTTGTTTAGGGATAATTGAGAATCTATTTTTTTTTTCAGTTTATTTTCTCTCAAATATTATTCCTAGTTATAAGTATTTAGTGTGATAGAAATTTAGATATAGTTTAGTTAGTTAGATAAATCTAGTTGATGTTGTTGTATCCTAGAAGACAAACGCTAAATAACTCAGAGGATGAACAGTGAATTTGTCTTAAAGACAACGTAGTTATCATGGGTCTTAACATAAATACTTCTGCTTTATTTTATTTTATTTTTTACTGCTGTAAATTTTGTGTTTTAATAGTGCTAGTTATTATTATTATCAATTTTTCTACCATCTCTTTCTCCCACCACTAGTCATCGTTTCTACCTTCTTCCATCAATCTCTCTCTCTCTCTCTCTCTCTCTCTCTCTCTCTCTCTTTCACCACCAACACCATCCTCCAATCTCTCTGTTTTTTTTTTTTATTATTATTAATGATGGTGTGATGTTCATTAGGACGAACCTAACATCATTTGGGTTTTGAACATCTAGGTTTGATCAAAACCCAGATGGTGTTCATGTAGGTTCGAAACCCAAATGAATGTGATGGCTGATGTTGATGTTTGACTAGTTTGATTGGACTTGATGCTCGACTGGTTCATCTAGTTTGACTAGTTCGATTGGGTTTGATGTTCGATTAGTTTGTGATTTGATGTTTGTGGTTTATGGCGAACCCTGTTTTTGATGATTGATGAACTTGTGGTTAATGGTTTGTGGTTTGTGGCGAGTCTTGTTTTTGATGATTGATGTTCGACTAAGTTTGACTGTTTCTGTGGTTTGTGGTTTAATGATTCTTTAACTGGGTTTGATGTTCGATCAAGGATGATGTAACTGAGACAAAACTTGTCGTTGATGATTGATGAGTTTCATCTAGGTTTGTCGAACCCAGGTGAAGAGTTTGAAGTTGAAGATGGTGGAGCTTTATTAGATTGGATCTCCACCTTCCTTTTTTTTTTTAAGATTTTTAAAAAAATTAATATTAACTTAGGTTATATAATAAAGTATTTAATTAATTTTATTTTAATCCAATCTCAATATATATCAAACATGAAACAACAATTTTTTAATTCAATTTAGTCTAATCAAATCCCAATCCCTTCTAATCTCATTCTCATTTTCAATCTCAATCTCGTATACCAAACATAGTCTTAGTATTTTTAATTTGACATTGTCATAGCAAACATTGTTATACTGCTAAATATTATACTACTGATGCTTGGTTACCTAAGTGTCTCTTGTGTGGTTTCCATGCTTTCAAGTTTTTTGTTTTTTTTTGAATGCATAATGCATAGCCCTTAATTGATCCTATAGAATATATGCACCTCTTATTTGTTAACTAGCTTCGATATTTATCTTTGTTGAGAGTCTTAAATGAGTAATATTTGCATTTACATCTCCCATATGGAAAAAAAAAATTAAAAAATAAAATAAAAAGCTTGCTTTGGTTCTTTTGCGATTCCAAAATATTGACTCCGACTATCACATTCCACAATAGCGATCTTCTGTTTTCAAACTTGACTAAACCCCCATTAATCTCACTATTTGAAAACAAAAGAATCTTATCTATCGAATCAAAAAGAACTCCAAAAGCTTTGAGATAATTAATCAAATTTAAGGATAAATAATAAATAACAAATAACAAATAACAAATAACTTTTCTGTAATTAGAAAAAAAAATAAACAAAATATTTTTCATGTGGGTTATATTCAAAATGTGATAGAGGTCCCATATTGTTACTCAAAGACTTTGGGCTTTAGTTTCTAATTTTTTTGAAAGAATTTTTAATGAGCCACGGCATTTGCACCCTTTTGAAACAGAATGTATGCTTCTAATTTTATATATTTTTAAAATTCCAACATTACTTTTAAAATAGACATTAATTTCTTTACAAGATATATTTTTATTGTCTTTTCAACTATTTATTTTTTTATTTTTATGAATTACTAAATTTAAAATGCAACATAAAATTCATATGAAAAATGTAAAATAAAAACCTCGAATGGAAAACATTAAGGAGGCAGCAGTGTACATAAGAAACTAGGGTGAGTGGGCATCAGCCTCCATTAGAAAAGTAAGGTTAAGGCAACAATTATTATTATTAATATTTTGAAATATATTATTATTAATGTTTTAATTTAATTATTTAATAACTTGTTTATTTAAGATTTTTTAAAAAAATTAGAAGAAAGAGTACATTTGCTAATGTGTAGAATAAACTTACAAAATATTATTTATTAAAACATTTTAATGGAGTGTATAAACAAAATGGAGTTTGCATACATGTTTTGAGCGGTGTAAATATCTAAACTCATTTCTAGTTCGTTGTTGGGCCAAACCATTCCCACACTGTGAAATGACTTGATGTTGAAGGCACAAGCTGTAAAATTTTCTGTTTTCTGTTTTTGTTTTATCAATTTACATTTAAAAAAAAAATTGATTTTTGTGTTTTTTTTTTTTTAATCTGAAAACGCCCTGGCACTAATAATTAAAAATAATATTCCGAAATGAAAAATATTAAAATATCTACTTCAATAACATTATGTAACAACAAATTATATAAAAACAACATTATGTGTAGTTTAATGTTATATATATTAAAGATAATTTGATTTTAAAATCGTTTGGTAACAAAAAAGATAAAAAAAAAAATAGTATATATTTTCTTAATGGTTAAAAAAGTATATTAGTCAACATATATATAATTATTTATTTTTTTATAGTTACTTACAATCCATAGTTTTTTTTTTTTTTAATTATTTGATGTTGTATCAGGTAATTATTTGTTTTTTTATAGTTACATGCAATTATTATTATTATTATTATTTGATTATTTGACACTGGATCAGGCTTTTATCGAGATCAACTGTGATAGAACTCTAAAATATGACTCGAATCTCTACTGTTAGGTTAGTCATCTACTCTATCAAGACCAGTTAAGATAAGTTTCTAAAGTACGATTCGGATCTTTACTCTCAGAAGTTGGGAGAAAGTTGTCCACGTAAATGATAGAAGAGAGAGTTGAATTTGCCACTTGAGTATTGGACAGATGGGAGATGTCTTTACAATATTTTATTCATTCCACTTTTCTCGCATACGATTAATAGTTATTCATAGTATAATTACAAAACAAACAAGCAAACACACACACACAGACACACACATATATATTTATATATGTATGTATGTATATGTATATGTATATATCATTTTGTCATGTGATAAGAAGGTAAGTGGTTATGGAGATATTTATCTCGTAGCCATCTTTATTATCCCTTAATAAATAAGTAAAAGTTAATTTTTATTTTTTAAAAAAAAAATGAAATAATTATAATTTAATTAATGGGTCCATGAACAAAATGAATAATCTAATGGTGTGTTTGCTTCTATTATAGGAATCAGAATGATCTGGAATGAGAATAGTTTGGAATTGGAATGATGTATTGGAATAAAAATAGGTTATTTATTTCAATTATATGAATAAGAATCGAAATCAATAATATTCTCATTGAGCTATTTACTTTATTTTAGAATCAAATGGATTAATTACAAGTTATAAAAACTTCATTGATTAACAATATTTATACTAAAAATAAATCTTAACAATTATATTATAAATATATTGTATATCTATATTTTATTTTATTTTATTTTAGTTTTTGTTAATATTAATGAATTCTAAAGTATCTATAATATATGAAATCACATTACAATTTTTTTTTCATTGTTTTTAAACAAAAATTCCATAATATTATATTCTTTCTCAAATAAAAATATGATGATCATTTTTGTTTTTCATGTATATATAAAGCTTACTAATCCAACACATCTACTAGGAAGTAAAATTTTCAACAGTCTCTATTTCAAAAAAAAAAAAATCCATAAAATTGTAATATTACTTTGAAATAACTCCAAACATAAACAATATGATCTTGCTATGGTCTAAGAACCATTTAAATTTGTTCATTTGTTATGACTTAAATATAAGAACTGATTTTGAATGATCGTGGAATGAGTTGTTTAAGATTTTTATTGGAGTATTGAGACAAGTTTATGTTATTGAATTAAATACTTTATGGAATTATTCTTTAATTGTATTTAGGTTTTTGAGATTTAAATGATTGATTGAACATTTCTCTATATTGGTTTTATGGAAAATTGAAAAACAAAAATGACAACCATATTTTTATTTGAGAAAGAATATAATATTATGAAATTTTGGTTTAAAAATAATGAAAAAATAAATTATAGTGTGATTTCAAATTATGCATTAACTTTAGATTAATAAATTGCTCTTAATCTCTTCAAAGTCTTAATTTGAAAAGGGAAATGAGAATGAGATTTTCAAATAGAGTGGGAGGAATATGATTTTTATTCCACAACCTCAAATTTATGTGAAACCCACTATTTAATTCTCATTACAGAATAATGTTAAAGCAAGTAAACACTATTAATCATTCTCATTCCCGAATCCATTAAGTAAATACACACTAAAATTCACCTAAACGTTTCTTATTTCATGACACATAAGTAGGATAATCAATAGCTAGCTAGAACGTGATTCTTTTTTCAATTTTACTTTTTCAAATAACTAATCATTTGGTTTGAAAAGTTTAGATGAGGAAAGAATCCAAATTTTTTCCATGATAGTCTTTTTTTTTTAATTGTCGGGAACGGATCAAATTCAGAAAAAACTATTCACATTATATTTTAGAATAACGGTGCTCAACCACTTCTAGCCAATGAAAGTCTCTTGTCTGCTTGGTGCAAGGGATTGTTCCAACTGGCCGTAAAAAGGTTACCTATAATGGTATTTGAATGGCCTTCCTTGCCTTGGTAAGATTGAGATTTGTGTTTGAATGCATTTTTATTGATTATATTTCAATGGCCTGCCACGCTTTGGTAAGACTGAAATTTGTGTGTTTGAATGCATTTTTATTGATATTAAAAACTCTTCTACTAGTTTTCAAAAAAAAAGCTCTTTTATTAGAAAAGTGGAGTGGCCTGATGGTAAAAGCCATTTAGGAAACCATTATGCAACTTGATCTCACTATAACATAGCATGTTGTTTACTTAACAGGATTTTGAGACAACAATCGAGTTTTGTTCGGCTCCACTGCTTGTGGAACTGAAGAAAGGACCTGAAAACAAGAGAATCCTCCATGTGGATTTGATTGAAGAGAATGCAAGATATTAGAGAGGAGCTAACATTCTTGTGTTTGATTTAGCTCATTGGTGGACTCACTTTGAAAAGTGGAGCTCGTAAGATATATATGTTTGTAGATTCCTTGACTACCTCATTAGTTAAATAATCTTACCAACAATTACAATCATTAGGTTGACTTCAATAATTTTTATAACTAATTCAATGGATGTAATTGATGAGTGAAATTACCTAACCATTTGGCTACATATATTTAATATATATGATTTTTCTCATATATATTAAATTTCCCTGAACAACTACTAGTACTAAAAGAGGTGCTGAGAAGAATGAGATTTCCAGTGTATTTGCTAGACATTACAACAATGTCAGCTCTTAGAAGAGATGGTCATCCTTCTGTTTATAGATGGGCAATGGACCAAAAAGAGAGAGAGCATCTCAAAGACTTCTCATCTGACTGCAGCCACTGGTGCCTCCCTGGAGTCCCTAATATCTGGAATGAAATGTTTACTGCATTGCTCTAAGTGAAAATAACTTGAGGACTCTGTAGATTAGCTCTTCTACATAACTTAAAAGACTTTTAGTCTGTTTTAAGTGTCGGTACATTGTGTATTGGGTGTTTTTATCGGCGTTTTATGAGATGGATGATTATATGTTGCCCGAAGTTCTGAAATTTCACGGCTGGCTTGTTGCATGAGCATTGGATTTATGTATCAAAAACAATCTTTCGGCTTTGGAGATGTACAAAACTTTAAGAAAATATTTTAGGATAATGAATCAAATGCCTTGTTAAGATATGCTTCACATCTTATGCATTATTGAATCATTATTGGTTTTCCAACTGAAATACAAAACCATCTTTTTTTCAGAAACGTGAGCTCCCAAATTGTCCAAAAGGTCTTTGCTTATTGCACCAAATTGAGTTAGAGTGGGACAGAATCTGTCCTCATCACTGGATGAAACCAAACATTTTGGAAACAAGGAAGAAACAAATAAAACAATGCCAGAAACAATGAGTAAATGGGATTAAAGATGGAAATTTTGTAACTACATTTACTCTTGCATTTTATTTCAATCATCCATACATAAATGGTTTGGTTTCTCCAAGCTCTTTTATTGAAGTTGACTCCAAAAACTCCCAATGTAAGCATCTAAACTGATCAGTGAATGATCACATATGCCTTGTCACCTTCTGACCAACCTATGAACGGGGAGCAAGCCTCTTCCTTAACTCGGCAAGTTCCTTGGCATCCAATCCAAATGCCTTCTCCAAAAGCTCTTCTTTAATCCCTGAACCAAAAACTGCTGATGGAATCCTCTGCAGGCCAGGATTTTGGCTATCGAAACTCCCCAAAATAGTTGCCGTTGTGTTTCCAACATTCATTTGGAAGTGCACTAGCCCCCTTGGAAACAACATCACCTCACCTTTTTCAATCACTTTAGCGTATATTCTGTTCTGTGTATCCACAAATCCAGAATAGATTTTCCCCTCTACCACAACCACTATCTCAGTCGCTCTAGGATGTGAATGTGGCACGTTAACGCCACCAACCTCAAAATCAGCCCGTACCAACGACATACCAAGAGTGTTCAAGACTGGAAAGACATTGACATCGACCAGAATTGGTGAAAACCCCGTGTCACTAAATTTTCCAGGATGTTTTATACCTGAAAATACAAAATCATCTACTGTGGCAAGTGATGAGTTCTTGCACTTGGGAACAGTGGTTGCAAAATGTGTTTGGAGTATGCAGAAGTCATTGACTGGATCAGGGTCAGAAGCCAAGGTGACACAGCTGTGTACAAGAATAATAAACACCACTCTCAACATTGAACGCATTATTTCAACTCCTTTCGGGGCACCTATGTGGGATAATTATTTCTTACAAGAGAATGCAATGAAGGGTGTGTGGTTAATGACATAATGATAATGTTCTTGTCGCATTTATAGACCTTGTGTTGCGCTTGGCACGAAACAGAACAAAAACAACTGAGGTACGAGACAACTGAGGTATAAGGGAATCTAGGGCAGGAGTTTGACTTTATCGCCTAACCATCTGCTATTGATAAAATATGATTTGAATCATTAAGGACTTGTTTATACCTTATCACTTTCTGGCAATTGTTTGATAATATTTGTGCATTACTGCAATAACGTCGGGCTGAATTCACCGACATCGCATTTTAAAGTTTTGCAGGCAAATTGACACGTGTGAGCTGACGTTTAGGTTCGTTGGATGCATATTAAATGGACCAACAATTCTTCAAATATTATGCTAAAAACAAAATCTTTAAATATTATACCGACAATGAAAGTCAGACTAACAAAAAGGAAGAAGAAATTCTAATTCAAATTAAATAATGATATTCAGTTCCCTAACCACTCGTTCTTTGTATAATAAGTATATATAGTTTCGTGGTCTTATTCTCGTTAAAGCACGACTCGGATCTTTAATATGAGAAGATACGAGAGAGTTATTCATATAGATGATGAGAATGAAAGTTAAACCTGCTGCTTAAGTATTAGGCAGATGAGGGATGTCTTTTATCATTCAACTTTTTTCACATACAATTAATAGTTATTCATATTATAATTAGATATATATATATAATGATTTTATAATCTGATATGTCTGATTTTAAAAAGTATAGACCAATCAATCAAATTCATTCATTGCATTTGAATTAAATATGAGAAAGAATTTGTTTTAAAAGAAAGAATATAATAGATAAATTTGATTAGTTGATTCTTACTTCATAAAATCAAGTCTACCTAATTTTAAAAGTCTTTTATATATATATATATATATATTATCATTTTGCCATACCACAAGAAGGTAAAATGGTTATGGAGATATTTATCTCATAGTCATCTTTATTATCCCTTAATAATTAAGTAAAAGTTAATTTATGTTTAAAAAAAATAAATTAATTATAATTTAATTGATGGGTCAATGAACAAAATGAATAATCTAATAATACGTTTACTTCAATTATAGGAACTGGAATGAAAATCGAAATGATCTAGAATCGAAATGATTTGGAATCAAAATGATGTATAAAAATCAAAATAAGTTATTTACTTCAATTGTAGGAATTATAATCAATAATATTCTTATTAAACCGTTTACTTTGCTTTGAAATGAATGGATTAATTATAAATTATAAAATTACCGTTGATTAACAATATTTTATACGCCATGAAAAAAAAAGAAATCTTAACAATATTACTATTTGCATATTGTATATCTATATTTTACCTTTTATTTTTGTTAATGTTAATGAATTCCAAACTATTTGTAATATATGAATCACATTATATTTTTTTTTTCATTTTTTTTAAACAAAAATTTTATAATATTATTGTTATATGTATTTTTGGGATACCCCAAATGGGCTAGTAAAAGCCCAAAGGCCCAACAGACAGAAGCTCAATTTACCAAGCTCTAACTCCTCGTGTGAGATCTTCAAGGTCGCTGAGCTCCTCCAGGTCGTGAGATCCTCAAGGTCGCTGAGCTCCTCAAGGTCGTGATGTCCTCAAGGATGCTGAGCTCCTCAAGGTCGTTGAGCTCCTCCAGGTCGTGAGATCCTCAAGATCGCTGAGCTCCTCCAGCTTGTTTTGGATGAGCTCCAGGACGCCCAGAGCAGCTCTAGCTCGTGTGATAACATGACGTGCACGGCCAACCATTTCAGATCAGTAGCAGCGTGATTTACTCAACCACTACAGCGTGGGTAGTGTTAGAGAACTCAAACTTTTTGACAGTAGGCTTTGAAAATTGTATTATGCATTTAATGCTTTCCTATTACTGTAACACCTCCCCCCTCTCTATAAATAGGAGCAAAATCTTAGTAAATGGGGGATGGTTTTTTCTGCTCTCTCACTCCTCGCTCTTTTTGTACCCAGAAAATACAGTAATAACAGTGACTGCCACCACCAACGGTGGAGGCACCGTGGACGTAGGCCATGCTTAAGGGCTGAACCACGTAGATTCTTGTGTGCTTTTCTTCCTTCTCTGCTTCTAATCTCTTCCTCTTTGCCTATGGTCTCCTGTTTTGTTCTGTTTCTCATTAATCTGCGGCATTGGACTCAAGAATCTCGTTTACTAGAGATCCGAATTATCTGACCAAATTTTGACGTCAACATTTTGGCGCTAGAAGGAGGGCCCAACTGCAGATTTCTCCAGATTTTCAAGCAGCCATGGCAAGGGGAAGAAAGACTAGGAGCTTTAACGCAGCAATTGCAGGTGAACCAGAATTCCTGGGCAATGTTGCTGAAAGTCAGCTCACCCAAAACGAGCTCTCTCCAGCCCCTTACCAACCAGATCCGACAATCCCACTGACTAGGGGGCTTCAAGAGCTGCATCAAAGACAGGATTCTCAACTTAAGGTTTTAACTCCCACTTCTTAGGTTGAGCTCGCAGGTAAAGCTTTCAGCTCTCAGTTCTTAGGTTGAGCTCGCAGGTAAAGTTTTCAGCTCCCAGTTCTCAGGTTGAGCTCGCAGGTAAAGCTTTCAGCTCCCAGTTCTCAGGTTGAACTCGCAGGTCAAGCTTTTAGCTCCCAGATCTTAGGTTGAGCTTTCAGCTCCCAGTTTGTAGGTTGAGCTTTCAGCTCCCAATTCTCAGGATAAGTTTTCAGCTCTCAATTCTCAGGTTGAGCTCGCAGGTAAAGTTTTCAGCTCCTAATTCTCAGGTTGAGCTCGCAGGTAAAGCTTTCAACTCCCAGTTCTCAGGTTGAGCTCGCAGGTCAAGCTTTCAGCTCCTAGTTCTCAAGTTGAGCTCGCAGGTCAAGCTTTTAGCTCCTAGATCTCAGGTTGAGCTTTCAGCTCCTAGTTTGTAGGTTGAACTTTCAGCTCCCGATTCTCAGGATAAGTTTTCAGCTCCCAATTCTCAGGTTGAGTTCGCAGGTAAAATTTTCAACTCCCAATTCTCAGGTTGAGCTCGCAGGTAAAGTTTTCAGCTCCCAGTTCTCAGGTTGAGCTCGCAGGTCAAGCTTTCGACTCCCAGTTCTCAGGTTGAGCTCGTAGGTCAAGCTTTTAGCTCCCAGTTCTCAGGTTGAGCTCTCAGCTCCCAGTTTGTAGGTTGAGCTTTCAGCTCCCGATTCTCAGGATAAGTTTTCAGCTCTCAATTCTCAGGTTGAGCTCGCAGGTCAAGCTTTCAGCTCCCAGTTCTCAGGTTGAGCTCGCAGGTCAAGCTTTCAGCTCCCAATTCTCAGATTGAGCGCAGGTAAAGTTTTCAGCTCCCAGTTCTCAGGTTGAGCTCGCAGGTAAAGCTTTCAGCTCCCAGTTCTCAGGTTGAGCTCGCAGGTCAAGCTTTTAGCTTTTAGCTTTTAGCTTTCAGATCTCAAGTTGAACTCGTAGGTTGAGCTTTCAGCTCCCAATTCTCAGCTCGCAGGTTTGAGTTCTTAGGTCCTAAAATGCTCATTTTGAGCTTTTAGCTTTTAGCTTTCAGATCTCAAGTTGAACTCGTAGGTTGAGCTTTCAGCTCCCAATTCTCAGCTCGCAGGTTTGAGTTCTTAGGTCCTAGAATGCTCATTTTAAGCTTTCAGCTCCCAGCTCGCAGGTGTGAGTTCTCAGGTCTCAGGATGCTCAGTTCAAGCTCTTAACCTCAATGAGCTCTCAACCAACTAAGCGACGAGCTCCTGAACAACAAGCATGAACATGCCACTCATTCACCCTCACTGTAGAGGCATATTTATATGTACGATAGGGGTTAAAGGTGAAAGGGTCCAGTTCCGAGCATCGGCGCCCTGCCTACGCCTACAGGTCCCCTAGATAGGAGTTAAAGGTGAAAGGGCCCAGTTCCGAGCATCAGCGCCCTGCCTACGCCTGCGGGTCCCCTAGATAAGGGTTAAAGGTGAAAGGGTCCAGTTCCGAGCATCAGCGCCCTGCCTACACCTGCGGGTCCCCTAGATAGGGGTTAAAGGTGAAAGGGTCCAGTTCCGAGCATCAGCACCCTGCCTACGCCTGCGGATCCCCTAGATAGGGGTTAAAGGTGAAAGGGTCCAGTTCCGAGCATCAGCGCCCTGCCTACGCCTACGGGTCCCCTAGATAGGGGTTAAAGGTGAAAGGGTCCAGTTCCGAGCATCAGCGCCCTGCCTACGCCTGCGAGTCCCCTAGATAGGGGTTAAAGGTGAAAGGGTCCAGTTCCCAGCATCAGCGCCCTACCTACGCCTACGGGTCCCCTAGATAAGGGTTAAAGGTGAAAGGGCCCAGTTCCGAGCATCAGCGCCCTGCCTACGCCTAAGGGTCCCCTGGATGGGGGTTAAAGGCGAAAAGGTCCAGTTTCGAGCATCAGCGCCCTGCCTACGCCTAAGGGTCCCCTGGATAGGGGTTAAAGGCGAAAGGGTCCAGTTCCGAGCATCAGCGCCCTACCTATGCCTACGGGTCCCCTGGAGGGGTTAAAAGTTAAAGGGTCCGAATTGCCACGCCATATGGCCAAAAGATGTGCAGACCAGCAGGCCTCCAAACTACCTAATCGGTCAGCCTAGTCAGCATTACGTTGTACAGCTCGGTCTATAACCCTTAGAGCATAGTTAAGGTTACGACCTCGATAACTTTCATTATATACAGCTCAGGCTACGGCCTTTTGAGCACAGCTGGAGTTTATATATCTATCTGTTCACCTCTCACCATGCCACGGGCCCCTACGCCCAATCGGCACAACGCGAGATGTTTGTTATTACTGATGTTTTTACTTTTGAGTCCACAGGAAACTCAGATAAAGCAAATGCCTAATAGACCTTACCGCGAGGCAGATCAGCAACATGCTTCTAGTATTTCTCCATCTCATCGAAACAGCAAGTTCTTGTGCACAATAGCTTTTACCAGCAAGTTCAAGCTCCCAGTCCGTAGAACGAACTAAGAGCTGGGGGGCTTGTGTTATATGTATTTTTGGGATACCCCAAATGGGCTGGTAAAAGCCCAAAGGCCCAGTAGACAGAAGCCCAATTTACCAGGCTCTAACTCCTCGCGTGAGATCGTCAAGGTCGTTGAGCTCCTCAAGGTCGCTAAGCTCCTCCAGGTCGTTGAGCTCCTCAAGGTCGTGAGCTCCTCCAGGTCGTGAGATCCTCAAGGTCGCTGAGCTCCTCCGGGTCGCTAAGCTCCTTCAGGTCGTGAGCTCCTCAAGGTCGCTGAGCTCCTCAAGGTCGTTAAGCTCCTCCAGGTCGTGAGATCCTCAAGGTCGCTGAGCTCCTCCAGGTCGTGAGATCCTCCAGGTCGCTGAGCTCCTCCAGCTCGTTTTGGATGAGCTCCAGGACGCCCAGAGCAGCTCTAGCTCGTGCGATAACGTGACGTGCATGGCCAACCATTTTAGATCAGTAGCAGCATGATTTACTCAACCACTACAGCGTGGGTAGTGTCAGAGAACTCAGACTTTTTAACAGCAGGCTTTGAAAATTGTATTATGCATTTAATGCTTTCCTATTACTGTAGCACCTCCCCCCTCTCTATAAATAGGAGCAAAATCTTAGTAAATGGGGGATGGTTTTTTCTGCTCTCTTTCTCCTCGCTCTTTTTGTACCCAGAAAATACAGTAATAACAGTGACTGCCACCACCAACGGTGGAGGCGTCGTGGACGTAGGCCATGCTTAAGGGCCGAACCACGTAGATTCTTGTGTGTTTTTCTTCCTCCTCTGTTTCTAATCTCTTCCTCTTTACCTATGGTCTCCTGCTTTTGTTCTGTTTCTCATTGATCTGCAGCATTGAGCTCAAGAATCTCGTTGACTAGAGATTCGGATTATCTGACCAGATTCTGACGTCAACAATTATATTCTTTCTCAAATAAGAATATGGTGGTCATTTTTGTTTTTCATATATATATTTATATATATATCTATAGTAATTCTACCATCAATACCTTATAACTTTAAAAAATTAGGACGAACCAATCAAATTCATTCATTACATTTGAATTAAATAGGAAAGAGAATTTATTTTATGAAAAATAATACAATAGATAAATTTGATTGATTTATTTTAACATTTTAAAGTTACGAGACATTAATGATAAAAGCACTATATATATATATGAAAAACAAAAATGACCATCATATTCTTATTTTAGAAAGAATATAATACTATGAAACTTTTGTTTAAAACCAATGAAAAAAAAATTATAATTTGATTTCAAATTATGCATTAACTTTAGATTAATAAATTGCTCGTAATCTCTTCAAAAAGTCTTTTTTTTTTTCTTTTTAATAAGGGGTATAAAAGTATTTTTAATTTAAAAAGGAAGATAAAAATGAGATTCCCAAGTGAGATGGAAAGAATGAGATTTTCATTCCACAATCCTAAATTCATGTGGGATCCGTCATTTCATTCTCATTACTGAATGATTTTAAGAGTAAGTAAACACTATCAATTATTCACATTCTCTAATCCATTACGTAAACATACTCACCTAAAATTTTTCTTACCTCATGACACATAAGCATCATAATCAATGACTAGTTGGGATGCGGATCTTTTTCCACTTCTACTTTGTCAAATAACTAATCATATGATTCGAAAAGCTTAGATGAGGAAAGAATCCAAATTATTTCCATGATAGTGTTTTTTTTTAAAAAAAAAAAATATATAGTGGGAGGAGGATTAAATTTTCAAAAAAAAAAAAATTATTCATATTATGTTTTAGGATAATGATGTTCAGCCACTTCTGTTAAAGAATAATATGCATGATAGCACATTTTAATATGTTAAAATAAAAAATAGTTCTATATCTTTTTATATTATTCGATTAAAAAACATAACCAAACGCATTTTTCAACTATTATGTGACTCAAATTTTTTTATTTAAAAAAAAAAAGTAATAAAAAAGATGTTGCCGAACAATGCCTTAATCCCTAACTCTTCAAATAAAGGTTGACATCTCGGAAGATTAAACCAACAATCCCACTACAGGGCATCTCTGCTTTCACCATTGTTGCCACATTAGAAGCATCTACCTCAGCACTTCCAACATTAAGTTCAAAGCTCAAATATTCTTTTAAAGAGACTTCCAAAACCTCTCCGTTAGGTTTGGTGAAGAGCTGATTGTCGAAAGCAACCTTTTCATTAATGCACTTTTTTAATTTGGTCCCACTTCCAATAGGTTTTCTACATTTGTCAACAATAGCCACTATTAAGATTAAATTACCCCTGAGTTATTTGGATTACACGTTTCAAGCTGTTGAAAATATCATGATTCACGTAAGTAATAACAAGCATAAATTATGCCAATTATGACCACCATAATTCGAGCTAGCTGGTTTTAACCAACATGTTCACACCAGCAAATGTAGATAGAT
This sequence comes from Dimocarpus longan, assembly GCA_022984855.1. Classification (NCBI taxonomy): domain Eukaryota; kingdom Viridiplantae; phylum Streptophyta; class Magnoliopsida; order Sapindales; family Sapindaceae; genus Dimocarpus; species Dimocarpus longan. Next base: position 19,292,543 of record CM041015.1, on the reverse strand, counting down.
GGATCTTCCTTTACCATTACTTGGTGTCCATTGTAATTCTCTCCCGGATTTCCTTTCCATGCCATCTCAACTCTCTCTCTCTCTCTCTCTCTATCTATCTATCTATAGATATATATTTCTATTTGTTCTGTTTTGGTCTTCCCTTCTTTTGCTTTTTTTCTCTATATGTTTTCTAATTTCAAACATCAACTTTTCCAAAGTCTAACAATAAAGATAAAATTATCCAAAATTAATTATAAAAGAAAATTATAGTGGATAGCTAAATTTTAATTGTAATAAATAAAGGACTTTTGCGAATTTTTGCCTTTAATGAAATTTAGAAAACAACTCAAAAATTTTAACATTAATATTAGATAAAATCCTCCTATATGGGTTTTTGGGTTTGATGAAAGAATATGAGCTCTCTCTCTCTATATATATATACATACAAACTTAAGAAAATAAAATTAAAACCTCACTTGTCATTATCAAATTGTTTTAAAAACAAGATCATCAACTCAGGAAGTAGTAAGAGGTTTTTTTTTTTTTTTTTTTTTTTTAATAACGGCACTAAAATCTGGATGAGATTGTAAAATGACTAGAAAATCAAAATGAGTTCTAAAAGCACCATTCACTTTTGTATAAAATTCAAATACAAAATTAGCCTTCTTTTAAATATGTGGTCAAACTGCCTTCATCAGTTTTCAAAACACCCAAGAACAGCTTTTGTGAATTGGTTTGCGAAGAGAGAAATTGACAACGAAATGTAGAAATCAACGGTAGAGTGTTAACCAAAATAAAAAAAAAAAAAAAAAAAAGAGTAATGACCATGAAAAATAATTAAATTTTGTTTCAGGTCAATAGTTTGTATAAACAATTCATGTGAATGGTTCACGTAATTAGTTCGCGTAAAAGCATTGATCATGAAAAAAAATTAATGTTTATTTCAAGTTAGTTTGTAGTTTGCTTAAATAATTTGCATTCACTTTGACAAAACAATTTCGTTACAAAATAATCATTCATAATTCAGTTACAAAACTTTGATGTTATTTATACTTCAGAACCCAAATATCCCATATAAAATTAAAGTCATAAAACTACAATATGCAAATTATCAATGTAAGACCAATTTTTCACTTCTTAGTAAAATTAATGTCTGAAGAAGAGTTAGATAGTTGAGAATGATGGAGAGTCAAATTCATTTAATGAAGAGCAATCTTGATAATTCACTTTAGCAGGTGCCATTAAAAGTCGTATTCATTTTTTAGTGCTAGTTTATAAACTCAAAATCGTTTTAGTGCGATTAGGTGGGATTTACACAAATAGGAATAAAATACATCATAGCAATACTTGCTCCATTATCCATTGATTTCATTATTTAAATTTCTATATGAATTGATCTTCTATTAACATGCGTTTGTAGTCCTTGTATGATATATTTCATATGTTTCGATTGCATATTACATTATTTTGTAACTTATGAAGAATTTTTTTCCTTTTTTTACTCTCCCTTGATTAAAGAACTATCGAAAAAGTCTCAACACAAAACATTTTTAACTGTGGATTAGGTATGCTTTTGACCTTAAAAGAGAGAGAAGCCATAATGGCAGTGACCAGTGGGTCTTGAATGGAATGCCAGCATGCTTGCTTTTCATTTACTATAATTATCATCATCCCCTCTCATTTTGTCTTTTTGACGTTGAAGCCATTACCTATATTCGATCATATGCATGGCCTACCTCGCGCCAGTCACGCCAACAAACTTTCGCTTTTTTATCATCGATTATTTTCTCTTTCACTCCGTCTTCTTACCACCAATGATTCTGAGCTGATTTCATCTATTATAAAAGTATAAGGTTAAATAAACTTTTTAAATTTATAACATTGACCAAATTAGAAGTCTATAAAGATTATCGATCAATGTCATTGCTAGTGAAACTCTTCCTATAATAAGGAAAGTAAACTGCCTACATAAAACTTATAAAATTTATTTGGCTTATGATTTAAAAGATCTTAAAATAAATTGTTAGTATAATTAAGTTGGAATTACTATTTCTTACTAACTATTAGTTGACCTAACTTGTTTTAAATGTTTAGAAAGCAGAAAGTCCTATAGTGTATTGACCCAAATCACAAATTTCAGTCGTAATAAAAGTTGTAATTGGTGGGCCAACATTTAATTATTGAACAAAATTTTTCATGTATCCACGGGTCTGCCATGGGTTCAAGGTCTTGACAAGTGAGAGAAAGTGTTGCCACGATTTCACAGGGAGTAGATTTAGACTAAAATTTGTACCGTTGTTAAAAGTAAGCTTGTAATATCCTTGTACAAGAGGGGTTCACATGTTAAAATAAAAATACATTTTTTAATAACTATAATATAATAAAAAAATTTATTAATTGGTGCAATAGCCAAAATCAGCAAATATAGACCTAGACATGACCACGGTTCGGTTCGGTTCCGGTTCCGGTTCCGAACCGACGGTTCCGGTTCTAAAAAAGCTAGAACCGGAACCTTAACCGAAATAACACGGTTCCGGTTCGGTTCTGGAACCGACGGTTCTATAACGGTTCAGGTTCCGATTCCGGTTTCGGTTCTATAACGGTTTCGGTTCCGGTTCTGGAACCTTTTTTTAAAATGACAATTTGAAATTTAAAAAGTAATATTAAAATATATTTTAAAATTAAAAAATAAATCGATACCGAATAGGCGGATACACTGATACACAAATGAAATAAAAAATTTAATTATTTGAAGACCAATACTCACAATCACAAATCACAATTAGCTTTAATTTATAAAATTCATTACGGATTATCCATTTACTGATTTACCCTCAGTCCCTCACTGACTCACGTCAGTACGTCACTCACTCAGTCACTCTTTAGCCATTGAAATAATTTAATAATAATAAATTGAAAATTTAATATTTAAAAATAATAACTAATAAATTAAAAATTTAGATTTAAAAATATAAATTGAAATCAAAATTTAAGTTAAAAAATATTATAAATTAAAATTTTGAAATTTATAAATATTATAGGTTGATAATTTGAAATTTAAAAATAATAAAATAAGAATTTAAAACTGCTAAGTGCTAACAATAAACTAAAAATTATAATTTATAGACCCCAACGGTTTTTATTTATTTATTTATTTAAGAACCGGAACCGAACCAGAACCGCCGGTTCAAGTCGGTTCCGATTCCGCCGGTTCTTGAACCAGCGGTTCCGGTTCTAATTTTCAAAGAACCGGAACCGGAACCGCTATAGTGACGGTTCCGGTTCGGTTCCGAACCGGAACCAGAACCTTATGTTCTGGTTCCGGTTCTACAGTTACGGTTCGGTTCGAACCGCACGGTTCGAACCGAACCGTGGTCATGTCTATACAGACCCAATAGATTGGTGGTAGGTAAAGTCCAAAATGGTACCTCAAATGTTAGACCAATATCCAATCTAGTCCAATTGAAGCTCAAAAACCCATGACCAAATGTAATGCTGGGTCAAATCTGACCTATTTAATATTAAAGATGACCAATTAAATGTGAGGATTGACTAATTAAATGTAAGGGTAAGGATAAAGGAAATCGATCATTTGATCTTATAAGCTATTATAGCTCAACAACGATTAATTCTCTTCTTATAAAAAGAGAGCAACCGGTGAGGAAAGGGGACATCTGGCTATCCTATTATCACTCTACTAAAATCTCCACATATCACAGCAAAAACTCTTGCATTCTCTGTGGCATGATTTCCTGCTTTGATTCCAACCATCATGCTATCATCACTTTTTGATTGCTTTACTCTTAAGTATTCGATCATTATTTGCCATACACTCTACTTTCTGTATTCTTATTTTTTGTCGATATATATTTTTAACTTGGATGTCGAAGTATTTTTAACTTATACCAACTCATTGTTAAGGTAACTTATCTATTTGTATTGACTTTTTTGCAAGTTGCTAAATCTTAAAAAGCTAATAGTAGAGTCAAATCCCCTCGTCAACAAACCATACAAATCAACCTACAACAATAGGCTTGAGATTTGAATTCCTATTACCATTATGAATGAGAAATGTATTAGTGGCTTGCAATAGATTGTATTTACAGATAAAATAATATTTTGATTATATAATAAAAACCACGTTCATCTAATGACAATTTATTTAATGCATTTGAAACTTGAAAAACAGTAAGAGAAAATCACAAAACATACCCGGTTTGTAGCAGAAAGTGTTCTGGATCTCTGGTTGTTCAACTGAAGATCGGATTTCTATCACTAAAATGGAAGGAAATCTCAATTAATTCACGGCATAGTTTCTCTTGTCCTCTTCTTTTTCTCTCTGTTTTCTCTACTTCTCTCACTGTTTTTTGTTTTTGATGCAGGTCTCCTTTTGTTATTATGAAGACCAACTTCTTACTCTATCTACAGAACATTATGTTTTATATGTTTGAGAGTGAGAACAATTATCATCAGTTAACTGCTAATAACTGCATTAGCAGTTATTCAATTTCATTTAAAAGAAATTATCTTTTGGGTTTTGGATTCAAATTTGGGTCATCTTGGATAGACTTGACCCAACATCCAATTAACCCAACATATAAAAATAAACCTTACCGCATGTCACGATGTAACACAATAAAGAGAAAAAGTAGAAAGAATGGGCATCGAAGAAACAACTAATGTCAATGAGTGAACTTAGAAAGAAGAAAAAGAAACATGGTCCACCAGACCGTAACTCATGCCCTGATCATGAAACATAACTACCATAACTTTTGAGCTCTTATATCCAGTCTCCGTCTCCAACTTCACTTGAAGCTCCACTTACTATACGCCTTCAATGGCTGAGCCAAGGCCTCATCATCTCTTGTTCTCAGTCTGCTTCTTCTTCTTATGCTTCTTTAACGGCAAGTCATCGCAGTTTGGGCTACAAAATGAGTTCGCTTGGCTGGACGACGAGGATGACAAGCTTGACATTGTGCAGACGAGAAGGGACTCATGGCAGAGGTGTGACTTGACGGTGGGCAAATGGGTTTATGATGCTTCATATCCATTATATGATTCCAGTTGCCCATATCTCAGCACCGCCGTTACTTGTCAGAAAAATGGACGTCCCGATTCTGACTATCAGAAGTGGAAATGGCAGCCACAATCTTGTTCACTTCCTAGGTACCCACTTTATCAGTTTGTTAGCTCAACAAATTAGTGTAATTTCCTTTTAATATATGATCCAAGTTGGAATCTCATCATGTATAATTTTTGGGTCTATATTATCTATACACACTTTAGTTTATGTATACGAAGATGTTTTTGCGCATGACAGTGCCAAATATTTTTCAATATTAGAGTTTTTAACTATTATTATTTAAACTATACCTCTTAGCATAATTAATGTCTTATGTTTAAATCCACATTTTTGAAGTAAAAAATATATATATATTAATTTTTAATTTGTATCTAATAATTTAAGTTTTTAGATTTATTCATTATTAAAATGATATAAAAGCAAGTGTTTCATGGAATGTATATAAATTGGTTTTGTATTTCACCTTACATGTAGGTTTGGACTACATGGTAGTTCTTCTAATTTATCCTTCAATGACCTGATGAGTACATGGGACTAAATAAGATTATTTTTATAAGATTGAATTAGAAAGGATTTGACTAATCAATACTATAATATGCATGGTACAATTGAAATTGAATGAAAAATAGTATTATTTCTTTTTTGGTGTAATATGAGATTGGACAAAAAAATATTAAAATAATTATATTTATGCTTGATTACTTGTTCAATATAAGATTAAATTAAATTAATTTTTTAATAAAATAAAAAATTTTAAATAAACTTCATAATAAATAAAATATTTTAAATTGAATTTAATAAAATTTTAAAATAATTTTTGAATAAACAAAAACAAAATTCTTCTAAGTTTTTTAAAAAATAATTGAAATTATTTACAATTAACTTTTAATAAAATGATGTTTATTTTACTGATTGTTAATAAATCTATTAATTTTTTAAAATAATTCTTAACAATATATATTAAATCAAAATTTTAATGTATTTACCATTTTAAATATAAATAGTTAATAAAATAAATGCAAAATGAGGGAAAAAAAAAAAGAAGGGTAGGATTGATTACTCCCTCTGCAACAGGATAAAGAAGTGTAACTAAATTTTGTCCAACCCCACCTCCTCATCACACACATACAAATTTGTCCAATCTCATCCAAATCAAGTTTAAAAAAAAAGCGGCCATAGTTCTGAAAAATTAACTCCATCTTGGCAACACATGTCACATGTAACATAATTAATGTGCAAATTAGAATCCCCTAAGCAAGTTGAATGTAACTGTCTAGCTAGAAGATTATATATACTAGTTGTTGTTACACAGATATCGGTTGAATTAGGGAGTGATTTATGACTAAATTATATGAATCAAATAATCATCAGGTTTGATGCACTGAAATTTCTTGGGAAAATGAGAAGGAAAAGAATACTGCTGGTGGGTGACTCAATTATGAGGAACCAGTGGGAGTCTCTTGTCTGCTTGGTGCAGGGGGTTGTTCCAACTGGCCGTAAAAAGGTCATCTATAATGGTATTTCAATGGCCTTCCATGCATTGGTAAGATTGACATTTGTGTATTTGAATGCATGTTTGGTGATAGTGCAAACTCTTTTACCATGAAACCATTATATGCAACTTGATCTCAGTATAATAGAGCATGTTGTTTACTTAACAGGATTTTGAGACAACAATTGAGTTTTGTTGGGCTCCACTGCTTGTGGAATTGAAGAAAGGACCTGAAAACAAGAGAATCCTCCATTTGGATTTGATTGAAGAGAATGCAAGATACTGGAGAGGAGCTGACATTCTTGTGTTTGATTCAGCTCACTGGTGGACTCACTCTGAAAAGTGGAGCTCGTAAGATACATATAAATATGTACATTTAATATATATGATGAAAATAATCAAAACCTGTGAAAAATGGAGATGCATATATCATTTATGCATTTAGAAACAGATGGTTGAACCAGTTATAACTAATTTCCAGGTGGGACTATTACATGGAAGGAAGATCTTTGTTCAAAGATATGAATCCAATGGTTGCTTATCAAAAAGGACTCTCTACGTGGGCAAAATGGGTAGATTTGAATCTGGATCCTCGCAGAACCAAAGTTATTTTCCGGAGCGTGTCACCTAGACATAACAGGTATATATCAAGCAATTTAAGATGCCAATTTGAACTATAGGTAGTTAGCTACAGAGGCCTTTTGAACTAACTGTCTTTGATTTCGTTATATTGGGGAATACTTAATCACGTATATAAGGGTCCGACAATAGTATTTAAGCTGTGATGTGATATATTTATTTCCGTTTGGGCAGAGAAAATGGTTGGAAATGTTACAAGCAGAAGACACCGCTAGCTTTCTTCAGTCACCAACATGTCCCTGAACAACTACTAGTACTAAAAGAGGTGCTGAGAAGGATGAGATTTCCAGTGGATTTGCTAGACATTACAACAATGTCAGCTCTTAGAAGAGATGGTCATCCTTCTGTTTATAGAAGGGCAATGGACCAAAAGGAGAGAGAGCATCTCAAAGACTTCTCATCTGACTGCAGCCACTGGTGCCTCCCTGGAGTCCCTGATATCTGGAATGAAATGCTTAATGCATTGCTTTAAGTGAAAATAACTGAGTACTCTGTAGAATGACTCTTCTACATAGCTTAAAAAAGACTGTTAGTCTGTTTTTAAGTCTTGGTACATTATGTATTAATCGGGTGCTTTTATTGACATTTTATGAGATGGATGATTATATATTTTGCCTGCAGTTCTGAAATTTCATGGCTGGCTTGTTGTATGAGCACTTGATTTATGAATCAAAAACAATTTTTTGACTTTGTAGATATACAAAAATTTAAGAAAATTTTTTAGGATCAGAAATCAAATGCCTTGTGCCTTGTTAAGATATGCTTCACATCTTATGCATCATTAAGTCATCATTGCTTTTCCAGCTGAAATACAAAACCATCTTTATAGACATGAGCTCCCAAATTTTCCGAAAGGTCTTTGCTTATTGCACCAAATTGAGTTAGTGTGGGACAGAATCTGGCCTCATCACTGGATGAAACCAAAAATTTTGGAAAAAAAAAAAAAAAGGAAGAAACAAATAAAACAATGCTAGAAACAATGAGTAAGCGGGATTAAATATGAAAATTTTGTAACTACACTTTACCCTTGTATTCAATTCCAATCATCCATACATAAATGGTTCAGTTTCTTCAAGCTCTCTTATTGAAGTTGACTCCAGAAAGCCAATCTACATATCTAAACTGAGTAAATGATCACAACTGCCTTGTCACCCTCTGACCATCCTGTCAATGGGGAGCAAGCCTCTTCCTTAACTTGGCAAGTTCCTTGGCATCCAATCCAAATGCCTTCTCCAAAAGCTCTTCTTTAATCCCTGAACCAAAAACTGCTGATGGAATCCTCTGCCGGCCAGGATTTTGGCTATCGAAGCTCCCCAAAACAGTTGCCTTTGTGTTTCCGACATTCATTTGGAAGTGCACTAGCCCCCTTGGAAACACCATCACCTCACCTTTTTCAATCACTTTAGCATATATTCTGTCCTGTGTATCCACAAATCCAGAATAGATTCTCCCCTCCACCACAACCGCTATCTCAGTCGCTCTAGGATGTAAATGTGGCACGTTAACGCCACCAACCTCAAAATCAGCCCGTACCAACGACAAACCAAGCGTGTTCAAGCCTGGAAAGACATTGACATTGACCGGAATTGATGACGACCCGGTTTCACTAAATTTTCCAGGATGTTTTATACCTGAAAATACAAAATCATCCACTGTGGCAAGTGATGAGTTCTTGCACTGGGGGACAATGGTTGCAAAATGTGTTTGGAGTATGCAGAAGTCATTGACTGGATCAGGGTCAGAAGCCAAGGTGACACAGCTGTGTAAAAGAATAATAAACACCACTCTCAACATTGAACACATTATTTCAACTCCTTTCAGGTCACCTATATGGGATATTATTATCTCTTACAAGAAAATGCAATGAAGGGTGTGAGGTTTAATGACATAATGTTAATGATCATGTCACATTTATAGACCTCGTGTTGTGTGCTTTAAAGTCTATTTTGCTTGAGGACAAAAGAAATTCAATAAGTTAGGTACATGGCAACAACTACCAGGGGGTGGTCTGCTTCTTATAGTAGCAAATTAATTAAAAGCAAAGAGATATAATGAGGGGTGTTAATGGGTTTGATTATTGAAAATTGCTTGCATCAAAAGAAAGTAAAGAATGCAACCCAATCCTTTAACGGGACCCTGCACTCCCAACTGCTACACAAAAGCAAAAAGGGTATGATTGATATGAGCGCAGTTCTTAATAAACTATCAATTTTTAAGAACCAATAAACTTCAAGGCTCAAGCCACTTTTCTTATTGCTGATCTTTGGAGTTATGTATTCGTGTATAGCAGCGACACAAAAGCAGTGTTGTTTAGATCTGAAATTTGTTATTTCATTTCACCATGGTAAAAACTTTCAAATATAATGAAAAGTTTAATTAATGTACAAGTAGAATCAATTTAATCAAGATATTTCATATATAAATCGTTCAGACATAATTGCATTTGTAGTTATATATATATATATTTATGTGCTGTTAGGCATATGACAGCGTCCACTATATAACTCTTTTAACTTGTACTATTAGTGGAAGACAAATGCACATTTATGAAATATCAAGTAATTCCATTTCGAGAAATGTTAAATACATTTTCTTAATTGATTCTATTATCATTGTATGACATTTGTACAAATTTATACTTTCATTATATTTTTGAACATAAAAATTATCACTGTTTTCACATTTTGTCAAATATAATGAAAGTACAAATTGGTATGCACGTAATGTAATAAATGGAGAATGAATTAATAGAGTGGGTTGGAAGAGTGGGTTTAGCATTCCTCATTCCATCAATTCACATAGACTTGAAGAATGTGTATAGATTTAACTCTTAACGTATTAAAACACTTCGTATTTTAAGAAAGTTTGAATATGACAAATTTAATTTAACAATTAAATGCAAAAATTGAATAAATTTCCTAATGCAACACTTTAACATTCAAGCCCTGTTGAATTGAAGAATAATCAGTACTCAGAACAATTTGCTAAGTCCTCGTTGATTGTTTCAAAACAAGAGGGCAAAACTAAATAAATTTGCATTTTATTCTCTTCTCAATTTGCCATCAAATGGCTACGAATCTCCAACAAGTAGAAGTAGAAGAACAAAGAAGAAGGAAACAAATTAAAATCATAATTTGAATCACTAAAAGTGAGCCTTCATTTTTAAGCTATTGTCCTCAAATGTAAATAAAGCTTAAATTCTTTTCATGTGAAGTCGAAAAAAAAAAATTGTAATGTAAAAATTAATAAGATTTTATTTTTAAAAAGTGACATAAAAATGATTTTTATATTACTTAAAAAAAAATAAACGTTTAACAATAGTGGTAAAATATTGATAATTACGCACAACTTTTTAATTGTTTTCTATCGACAAAATGGTGACTAGTATTTATGCTTTTTGTTTATTACAAGTGTCATGTTATAGGACTAAAATTTATAAAGTACAATATTAAGATAATATTGAAAATATATTATTTTGAAATGATAGATTTAAAAAATAATGTGTAAACATAGATCAATAATTTAAAATTAAATGATTTTTTCAGTTGTTTTTTTTAATATTTTTAAGTCGTCTGATCACCTAAAAAATAAACAAAACAACTTAATTAATCTAGTTTAGGTTCTTTAAAGGAAAACAAACAACCTCTAAGTTTTAAGCTATCGTCTTCCTTTTTCCTTTTTTTAATTCTCCAAAATGTCAATATTCATGTTTCAATAGGTTGGATCTCATTTGTCCAAAAATTCTAAAGCAATGGGATTCACATAATCTCAATCATTTACCTCATTGTGGAAGGAATTTGCCCTTGAATTTGTAGTGTGAAAATCATCATAAGAGTTATCACCTTCGTAAGGAACAAGATGCTTGACTTGAAAGTTTTAGGAAGTAAGCATTGGAGTTAATCTTTGGGGAAATTGCTTAAACGTACCCCTAAGGTTAGATGAAATTGTATCAATATGAAAAGGTTGGCCTTAATTATACCAAATTACCTTGAGCTTTCAAAAGTGTAACACAAATATCCTATGTCATTAACTAATCGTCTAGGGTTACCGTTGAACCCAGATAATTAGGGGTGAAATGGTCCATTCAATTTTTTCAGGATTTATTAAGACATCTCGCCATGTAGTTAATCAAAAGTAGGCAATTTTCATAAGTTATAATGTCCTGTCATTAAGGATGACATCTCTACCCATGAACCTACATATTTTCACTGAAGAAAAACTTACTGGGAAACTCTTTGTAAATTCATTAAGGTTACGTTTGGTACATGGGAAATGTAGTGGGATTTAGATTTAATTTTTTCCATTCTCCCATTTCCCACATGTGGAGAAATTTGTAGCAGGGAATGGAATGAAATTTTTCTTTCCGGGACCCACCTCTATTCCCATTCAATGTGGACAATAGAAACCTAAGCTCAACAATGGGTTTCTCATTTTCCACATTAACTGGGAATCCTTTTATTTATTTATTTCGCCCTCTCATTAAACATCTACAAACACCTCTCTTTCTCTATCTCTCTCCACTTCTCGCCTCTTTCTGATCTCTGGCGACAACCACTATTCATCTCTTTCATCTCTACTACACCCACCCACCCACCCACCCACCACCACCACGAACCATTCTTTATCTCTTTCATCTCCAGTGACGGACCAGCAGCGACAACTGTCTTCCTTTGTACCCTTTCTCCTTTGTCTTTCTCTCTCATTTTCTTTCACTATTTCTCTTACTGCCATTCTCTTTCACTCCATCCCTACCCTTTGATCTTCAATTTTTTTTTTATAAGTTTGTTCTGGATTCGATGGAACTAAAACCATTTAGTTCTGGTTTCATCTAACTCAAAACCAGATGGTTTTAGATTGAACCCAAAACCTAAGGTTCTGAGTTCTATCAAGCCTATCGAACCCAACTGGTTCTGGGTTCAATCTAACCTAGAATCAGAGATGGTCTGTGGGTGTATTTGTGTATTTTTTTTTTATTTAAGCATTTAACCAGAAAATTGATGGTGTTGATTTCGTGTTTTTATGTTGATATTTTTGCGTTGATTTGGTGGAAGGATGATGCTGGTGGAAGATGATATGGATTTTGTTGTTTTGGGTGTTGATTTGGAAGTTTTTGATACATTGAAGATAGTGGATTTGGTGGAAGGATGATGATATATTGTTTTTTAAAATTAATTTTAAGTATATTATAAAATATTAAAATTAATTTTATTTTAATCCAATTTCAATCCACATCAAATATAATATGGTATAATTTCAATTCAATCCAAGTCCTCTCTTTGCTTTTCTCTGAGAGAAAGATAGAGTCGGGGTAAGGTATCCTCATTGGGTAGTGTGTCTCACTAAGAAATAGTGTGAGTAGTTGAAATTTTAGGGTTTTGCTTATGTGTCTCTTTTCTTCTCCTTTTCTCATATCTCTTATATAGTGTTGCTTATGTCAAGCCCTAACCTTGTCCAAGGAAGATAGGAGAGTCTGTACAATTGGAGGGAAGACAAGATTATAGGTTGGAGAATGTTAGTCATTGTTTAGTTGGGAAAGTTTTGTCCCTAAGAAGAATCATTAGAGAGGCGTTTAAAGGGGTGATAGAAAAACTATAGGGTACGTGGAAAAGTGGAAGTAGAGCGATGGGTGATAACATTTTCATATTTTATCTTAACAGGGTGCAAGATCTTGAATCGGTGTGGAACAGAGGACTGTAACATTTCAAACACCAATTAATAGTGCTTGAAGGACCTCGGGGAGTAGAAGATATATCAAAGTTAGGTTTTCACCATTTAGATTGTCGTTTAGTTTCATCATATATACCTTTGATGTGTATGAATAGGAAACTGGCCTCAATAATGGCAAATAAGGTTAGAGAGATGATAGGTCTTCTAGAAGAAGCTAATGACTATAAAGGAAAATACCTAAAAGTGAAAGTGAAGATAGACATTCATAAGCCTTTAAGAAGAGTCCTAAAGCTTTGTCTTGACGGATCTATAGATATGGGAAAACCTATGCTTGTATATATGGGTTTAAAAGCTATGAATTTGGGTAAGGACATGGGAAAAGGAAAACAAGCTTTACTAGGCTTTGGAATTTGCAGTAGTACCAATCTTGGGAGCTCAACACTCGAAGTGGTAGAGGTTCCAATTTATACTGATAATATGGTAGACACCCCCCCTCCCCCTCTTTAAAGAGGCAAGTGGGAATCCATTATCAAATATAGGCGAAACACAGGGGATGGTAATAAAGGAAAAAAAGGGTGTCTCAATAAGTAGAACTAAACGTCAAAGTATTTGAACTCAAGAGGCAGGCAAGAAAAGTGAGGCAGATGAAGTACTTTTAGAAAATGTTATAGGGGTTCAAGCCGAGATGTTGGAAAGTGTAGAGGTGGAGGAAATGACTATAAGCCTAAGCAAAAAAATTATGAGGAGGTGGAAAAAGGCAACTTGTGAAGGGAGAGTGGTAGGTAAGATTTTAAGTCCCATAATTAAAGTTTTAATGAATCATCAGCTCAAAAAGAAGGGAGGAAAAATGACTAGCTTGTCATCAAAGAGAAAAAGGGCTAATAAAGGCAAGTCAAGCAGTAAGGCTTCCCTCTAATCAGATGTTGATCGATTGACAAAGGGTGAAAAGGAACATGGCATGGGTAAAAAACAGAAACAGTAGCTTTTCATGAAAAAAGAAGATGTGTTTACTAAAAAGCTTAAACAAGTGGTAGATATGAAGGTGGAAGTTTGTTTTGAAACGGCGAAGGCTGAGATTCAAGCCCATTGATCACCATGAGTTGCTTATGTTGGAATGTGTAGGGTTTAGGGAACATCCGTACATTTAACAACCTAAAAAGTGGCGAACACTCCCCAAATTTAGTTTTTTTATGCAAGACTAAATTATAAGGTAAAGTAGGTACAAGTTTAAGTAGAAAGTTGGGTTTAATAGTGGCCTTTTTTCTTACTATAATGGTGGGAACGTTGGTTTTGGTTTGCTTTGGAATGATGATCTTAATGTTACATTTTTATCTTACTCACCAGGACATATAGAAGTTAAAGTTTGTAAGAATGATGGTTTTGTGTGGAGATTTAGGGGTTCTTATGAGCACGCGAATCCATCTCAACAGTTTGACTCTTACGAGTTATTAAGAATGCTAAAACAGGTGAATGCTCTATTATGCATTATGGGTGGTGACTTCAATGAGGTACTTAGATTAAAAAAGAAGGAAGGGGGTAGTGGCAGGGTGATTGGGCAAATCTTAAATTTTCATATTTTTTTGAAGGACTGTGGTCTAGATGATCACTTTAGTTCAAGTCCTAAATATACTTGGAATAATAAGAGAAAGGGTGTAGAGAATATCCAGGAAAAGTTAAATGGTTTTATGGCTAACCTAAATTGGCGGAACAGGTTCCAACTAGCTAGGGTGGAGAATATGAGACTTAACGTATTGGATTATTGCTCTATTCTGCTTAATTTTGAGGTGGGGTTCAAAGATGAAGCCTATTCTAATAGATGTTTCAAATTTGAACCTTATTGGCTTTAAGAGGTTGATTGTAACGATATAGTGGAAATGTCTTTGGGGGGGGGCGGGGGGCTGATAATGTAAACTCTCCTAGTAACTTGGTGAAGTTAAAATTAAAACGGTGCATCAGTAGCTTAGTTGATTATTCCATGAAAAAGTATTGAAAATAAAAATAGAGAGATAGAGCTTTTGTGCTAGTCTTCAGCAAGATTAGGATGTATACAGGTGATCAGAAAGCTAAAAGGCGAATTAAAGCAGTTACTGCATCAAAAAGAATTATATTGGAGACAAAGAGTCAGGTTAGATTGGCTCCAAGCTAATGATAAGAACACGAAGCTTTTCCAAGCACGGCTATAGCTACGAAAAGAAGGAACACGATTGAAAAGTCAGTCGGAGATGATGGTAGGTGGCTGATACCTTGGAAGGTAGTATAAAGGTGACTTGCAGTTATTTTGGTGGTTTATTTTGCTCTCTATAAAGAGGGAGATTAATACAGCTTGTGAACATATTAAAGATTGTAAGCCAAATTAGGTGACAGTATGTTAAAGGATTTGATAGAGCCTTTCTAGAATGAGGAGATACAAAAAAAAAGAAAAAAGTGTTTGATCTTAGACTATCAAAGGCCCTAAGGCTTGATGGTTTCTATACTATCTTTTTTTAGAAGATGTGGGGTGTTATGGGAAAGGAAGTAATTGTTGAGTGTCAAGGATTCTGAAAGGGGAAGCCTCATTTCAACCTTATAATTAAACTAATGTGGTTATTCTCCATAAGACGAAATGTCCAAGATCTCTAAAAGAATTCAGACCTATAAGCCTCACAAAAGTCATGTACAAAATTATTGCAAAGACTTTAGAATAGGTTAAAAACTACTTTACCCTCTTTGATTTCTCAAAACTAATTTTCTTTTGTTCCAAGTAGACAAATTTTTGATAGTGTTATAGTAAATTTTGAACTCCTACATTCGATCCATAGTAGAAAACGAGGAAAGAAAGGCACCATGGCTATTAAGTTAAACCTTAGTAAAGCTTATGATACGGTGGAGTGAGCTTTCCTTAAGGCCATTTTAGTGAAAATATATGATAGACCCCGATCCTAGTTTCCTCAGAGAATTTACTTTCGACGATCGGATAAAGAATAAAGAGTCCAGAAATAATGCAAAAGGTCCAGTTAGAATTCGATTATATTTATAAGGCCCTGAGTATCGTGTTAGGAATAAATGAAAATTTTCAGTGAATAGCATTCGGATTCAGATGAATAGTGATTTTTTAAGAAAAGATCCGAAAGTTTATGTTTAAGATCGAATTTGGACTCGAATATATTATCCAGAGTTATGAATTGAGATTCGGTGGGAAACGAAAGTTTTCGGTGAATAGTATTTTTCGGACGGACATTTTTAGATGAATAGTAAAATTTTCAGAAATTGACCTTAAGGGTCGAAAAGGTTCGAAAATAGTATGAGAGTATAGAGAAACAGAAACGGATCAAAAAGAAGACCATTTGAATAAGTTTTAACCGATCCGAAGAAAATTACGATATTGCCCTTTTGAGAGATTAATAGGTTTTAAGGAGTTTAAATCCAATTGAATTTTTTTCGAAGCATGAGACTGATAAATAAGACACCCAATTAGAGTATTTCATGGTCAATTTGAAGATTAGATGACCATGGAATATTTTCAGAATATTTTTCAGTCAAAGTGAAATCATATCATAAAAAGGGCAAAATGGACATTTTAAGTTAAGTATTCATGGATCTTGCATGAGAATGATATGTGGAGGTTTTAAGGAGTATAACCCAAGTGAATGAGAATAAGTTAACGAGAATGAGTGTAAAGATCAAGTTTTTAAGCTATAAATACGTATAAAAAGATATCGATTGATTCGATCAGATTTCAGTTAGGAACATTTCCTTTATTAAGTGTATATGAGAGGTATCAGATCTAAATTAAAGTTTATAAAGTCGAATTGGCCATAAGATGTGTGTAGAATATTTGTGGAATGAATTTCATAGAAGTGTTTTATAAACTGAATTTGAAACTTGCAGGGTGGCATAGTTTAGAAAACAGACGGCATGCTGCCGGATTTTCAATAGAAAAGCGAAAAATTTGTACCCCTGCCACCTAGTAAACGAGTTTGGAAGAGGTTTAAAGTAAGTTTTGGTGCTCTGACAGGATTTCTTCGGGCCAAAGTTAGGGTTCGTTGGAGTTCTGACGGGGTGCTACGGGGTCTTTCTTGGGTCCAAAGGAGGGATTCGGGAAGGGTTCCGTCAATATAGTTCCCGGAGTAAACCTTATTATGAGTTGTTTGAAGACATTGAAACTCTCATTCATGATTAATGGCAAAAGTGTGTATGATCTCAAGCCTTTTGTCCCTTGTCTCCTTGTTTTAGTTTTGCGCAAAAGCTCTTATAAGTAGTCTTAAAGGAGCCAAGCTTGATGGTAAGGGCAATGATATTTGTTGTAATAAACGTAGCCCCCTCGTAAATCATTTGCTTTTCGTAGATGACAGTATCCTTTTTTGTAGAGCTAATATGAACAATTGTTTGAAGATCAAAGAGGTTCTTAAGGTATATAGAAAAGGCCCAGGCCAACAGATGAACCTAAAGAAGTCTTCAATTACTTTCAGCTCAAATCTTGAGGTGTAGTTTAAGAAAAATTTGGAAAACGTCTTTGTGGTCAGTGACAGCCACACACATGACAAGTATTTGGGTTAACCTTCTTTAATGAGAAGAAACAAAACAAAATCTTTCAACGCCATCTGAGATCGAGTATGGAACAAGCTCAAAAGTTGGAAGACTCTTTCTTCTTGCAAGGTGGCAAGGAAGCGTTAATCAAGGTAGTTATGTAGGCATTCCTAACTTTATCATAAGTGTTTTTCAACTGCTAGGAGGTCTTTGTCATGAGTTGATGGCAATGATTTCTAAATTTTAATAGGGCTCAAATAATGAAAAGCGAAAAATAAGTTGGGTTAGTTAGGAGAGGATGTGCAAACCTAAAGCTTATGGGGGTTTGGGTTTCAGGCATTTGGTTATGTTTAACCAAGAGCTATTGGCCAAACAAGCATTAAAATTACTACTAGAGCTATCTTCTTTAGTGATAGGGTGTTTAAAGCTAAATATCATCCTCGATCGGACTTTTTTTCTTTTTCTTGCAAATCGAGAGTGTCACATATTTAACACAACTTGTCTTGAGGTAAGGAACTCCTACAAAAAGGTATTTATTGTAGTCTGACCCCTCTTTTTCTTGGGCTGGACCAACTCCAAGGGTCTTCAAGGTATTCGCAAGTTAAGCCACTATTCAACCGTACTGTCTACTTTAGGCTAGCTCAACTCCGAAGGCTCGCTTAGTTTTCTTTTGTGTCTCCTCCTCTTGAACCAAGCCACTTTCCAAGACTGCTCCGTTTGTAATGGAAAACGAAGAAAATAAGTGTAAGAAGTTTGAAGAAGGCCTTCGATATGAAATCAAGATCTATGTCTCTTTCTACTGAGCGTACCAATTATGGAAGATTGGTGGAGTCTGCATTGCGAGCATTGAGGAAGGCTATAAATTTGAATAAATAAAACAGAAGCGCATCAGTCAAATTTGACCAATGGGAGGCTCTAGTCGTAAAGTACCTAGCATGGGTGGTAGCTATATTGGATAGACTAGCAGTTATAGACAATGTTATGAGGTCAATCCTAGTTAAGGATCCATTAAGTCACCAACAAGTCAGCAGGGTACTAATACAAGCATGGGTAAACAATATCAGTGTTAGAAATATGGTAGACATCAATAGGAAATGTCATTGGGGCATATCAGGTTACTACCATTGTAGACAAGTAAGACATTTTAGAAGAAATTGTCCTCAATTAGTTTCAGAGGGTGTTTATAGAGTAGAGATTGAGTTCTTGGATGCAAAGTGGTAGTGGACAATTTCAAGAAAGCAGTGGATTGCAAATGAAAAGTTCAACAGCTTCGAGTCAAGCTAATAAGGTTGCAGCTAAGGGAAACCTATCGAAAGTACAGTCAGATAGACCACATGCTCAGGCTAAAGTATTCACCATGACCCAACAATAGGATGCAAAGGCTGCACCAGACGTGGTTGCAAGTACTTTAACCATTTTTTGCTATAATGTTCATGTTTTAATAGATCCTGCATCTATCCATTTTTTTTATTTCTCAATCATTTGCTATGAATGCAGATAATGAGTTGAAACCTTTAAATTATAGTATGATGGTAATCACCCCCACAAGAGTCTCTATTAGCTGAGAGTGTGTATAGAAATTGCAAAATTATGGTGGGTGAACATGAATTGTATATTGAATTGATTCTATTAGATATACATGACTTTGATGTTATCTTGGAATGTATTGGCTTGTCACACATCCTGCAATAGTAGATTGTCTCTGAAAGGAAATAAGATTTAATAAACAAGATGAGTTTCATGTTGTTTTCTATAGGAAATGAAGATTTCTTCCTTCTTGTGTTATATCAACTAATATAGCCAGATAATTGCTTAAGAATGTTCGGCTTATTTTGCTTATATGGTTGATACCACAACAAGCGAAATGAAATTATAATATATTCCTATGATGAGAGAATTTCCAGAGGTGTTTCTCGAGTATTTTCTTGGGTTATCACCTGATAGAGAGATTAAGTTTAAAATAGACTTGTCTCAAGGTACAGCTCCGGTTTCTATGGTACCTTATAGGATGGCTCCCACAAAATTGAAGGAATTGAAAGTTCAGCTAGAGGAGTTAACAAGGGTTTTATCAAGCCTAGTGTATCACCGTGGAGAGTATCAGTTTTATTTATTAAAAAGAAAAATGGAAGTTTGAGGTTATGCATAAATTATCAACAATTGAATAAAATGATAGTGCGTAACAAATATCCATTTCCACGTATTGATGACTTATTTGATCTACTTCAAGGTGCAAAGGTGTTTTCGAAAATAGATCATTGTTCAGGTTACCATTAGCCTAAGATCAGAGAATGTGATGTACCCAAGACTGCTTTCAAGACTCATTATGGGCATTCTAAGTTTTTGGTTATGCCTTTTGGGCTAACTAAAGCCCTAGCGGCTTTTATGGATCTAATCAATATGATCTTCCATCCCTATTTACATAGATTCGTTATTGTGTTTATTAGTGATATTTTGATATATTCAAGTAGTAAAGATAAGCATACAGAACATCTCAGAATAATTTTACAAATCTTGAAAGATAATCAAATTCATGACAAGTTCAGTAAATGTTAATTTTGACTAGTTAGAGTTACATTTTTAGTGCATATGGTTTCAACTGAAGGTATTTATATGGATCCTAAAAAAATTGAAGCTATAGTAAATTGAAAACAATCCACTAATGTGATAGAAATCAGAAGTTTCTTGGGTTTAGTAGTATATTATCGGAGGTTTGTAGTGTTTTAAATCGAATCTATAAAGTAATGCAGTATAAAAAATTTTAATACGGCAGTCCTATAGGGAAAATAGCCCTAAAAATGGATTCTAAATTTAAAAACGAGTCCGTAAATGAGTCCGAAGCTAAATTTCGAGTTCGAGAGGTCGAAAAATGTACCTCCGCAGTACGTGGTGGTCAACGATGACTTTTCGATGACAGATTCCAACAGTCTCGGTGGTGGAAGGTACGATTAGATGAGTTTTGTTGCTCTCGACATGCTTGTCACTAAAATGGGGTTGGTCGGAGTCAGAATCACTTAGTTTCGTCGGAATCTTGAAAAATCGAAGTTGGTTAATAACCAAACTTCCTTTATCGAAATGAAGATCCAAACGATGATAAAAATTGACAAAATTGATACCTGTGGAATCTACGTTGCATGAGCTTTCCAAGGATAACAAGTTTGACCAAAACGGAGGTCGAATGTGATCAGAACGAGATGAGTTAAAGTTGGATTCGTGAAATTGGGTAAGTTGGAAAAATCTGGAGGAGAGAGAAAAATGTGTCTGTCGGAGGAAGAAGACGAAGTAACATAATTCTGTAGAATAACAATTTGCCCCCTCAACTTTTCATAAATTACGATTTTAACCTAAAATTTTACAAATCTAACTTTTTGGCCCTTATACTTTTACACAATTTTCATAAAATTTTTCAGTTTCACCATTCCTTGAATATTTCTTTTAATATCATTTTCATACCTCTAAATCGATTATTATGTCACTTCTTGAGTTCGAAATAGTTTACGATCTATCCAAAAATTTTATCGTGATTGAATTTCATATCAATAAATTCCATCATAATCCAATTTCGTATTTGGACACTTTGAATTATTTTTTTATTCCATAAATAAAGTATAAGGGTACAATACATTTATAATACTAAAATAGGGAGGGTATATTACAGTTTGTCTCCAAATGTTTAGTTTGTCAGAAAGTTAAAGCAGAGCATCAAAAGCCCATTTGATTGTCTCAGCTACTTCTGATTCCTTAATGAAAATGAGTACACATCACTATAGATTTTATGATAGGGCTTCCTCATAGCCAGAGTGGTTATGATAGTATATAGGTGATTGTAGATAAGCTTACAAAATTTGCACATTTTTTGTCTATCAGCAATACTTATCTTTTAAATAAATTGGCTAAAATTCATATAGATGAGATAGTTTGTCTTTATGGAGCACCGATTTCTATTATTTCATATAGAGATTCTCGATTTACATCTAGATTTTGACCCTACTTGCAAAAGGCTTTAGGTACAATATTACATTTCAGTACTATATTTCATCCATAAACTAATCGGCAATCAGAGCGTACTATTCAGATATTAGAATATATGCTTAGAGCTTGTGTAATAGAGTTCAAGGGAAGCTGGGATATTAAATTTGCCTGCAATAATAGTTATCAGGCCAGCATCAGAATGACACCATATAAATCTCTTTATGGAAGAAAATATAGAACACTAATATATTGGGAGAGATTGATGAGAGGAAATTGTTAGGTTCAAAGATTGTTCAGGTCACGTCTGAAAAGATCAAAATCATCAGAGATAGATCGAAGATAGCTCACGATAGGTAAAAGAGCTATACAGATAAACACAGAAGACATCTCGAATTTTAAGTTGGTGACCGAGTGTTTCTATGAATTTCACCATGGAAAGGAGTACCTCGATTTAAAAAGCATGGGAAGTTGAGTCTGTGATATATCGGTCCATATAAGGTTATCGGTAAAGTAGGAATGGCGGCGTATCACTTAGCTTTATCTTTAGAACTTTTCAAGATTCACTATCTATTTCATATTTCTATGATTCGTAAGTACAGACATGATCCTTCACACATATTAACAAAGCAATAATAGAGCTAAAGGAAGATTTGACATATGAGAAAGAACCAATTCAGATTCTAGATAAAAAAGAACAAATATTATGTACGAAAGTTATTCCTTTAGTGAAGGTTTTATGGAAGAATTATATCATGGATCAGGCAACTTAAGAATATGAAGATTAAATGCAAATTCGGTATCCTGAGTTATTTCAAAAAGGTGCATAAATTTTGAGGACAAAATTTTATAAAGGAGTATAAATTATAAAGCCCGAATCCTAATGGACCTAAGAGATTAATTGAAATTCAATTTATTATTATTAATTTGGTCCAGTTTAAGTTTTAGAAATAAAAAAGTTCATGGATAAATATCATTTTGGTGGACATTTTTAAAAGAAATCAAGAAAATTGAGTGGGAAAGAAAAAAAAAAGTCATGACAAAAGTTGGGGTGCAAAATATAAATTTACAAGTGATAATTGTGGTGGTCTGTGTCTATAGAAAGTTGAAAAAAACAATATCAAATAAGGAAATAGGTAGTCAATTGAGATAAGAAAAATAATAATAATAATAATAATAAAAGAGAAATGAAGAGTTGGAGTGATTAGAAAATGGTGACAATTTTTATAAAACAAATAAGCAGGTGTGATGACAATTTTTTTTTTGTTATATTAAAAAATAGGGATAGATATCAATCGGATAAACTACAAATAAAAAGTATATATATATATATATGTGTGTGTGTGTGTGTGTGTGTGTGTGTGTGTATAGAAACTATGAGAATTAAAAGCAAATCACACACAAAACTGAAACAGAATATTGAGAAGAAAAGGAAGAAAAAATCAGAGACTAGTGAGTTGAAACCAAAAGAAGAAAGGGAGGGGTCAGGCCACTATAATATATATATATATATATATATTAAATAAGGAAATAGATGGCCAATTGAGACAAGAAAAATAAATAAATAAATAATAATAAAAGAGAAATGAAGAGTTAGGGTGGTTGGAAAATGGTAACAATTTTTATACAACAAAGAGACAAGTGTAGCGATAATTCTTTTATAAAAAAATGGTAGGTATCATTTCGGATAAACTATAAATAAGGAACATATATATATATGTATATAGAAACTATGAGAATTATAAGTAAATCACGCATAGAATAGAAATAGAATACTAAAAATGAAAAGAAGAAAAAATTAGAGACTAATGAGCTAAAACTAATAAAAGAAAGGGAGGGGTCAGGCCATTATAATAAACGCACGTTTTATTGTAGCAGCCTAACCCCTCACTTTTTTGTGCTGGACCAACTTTGAGGGCCCTCAAAGTATTCACGTGTCAGACCATTACTCAACTGTACTGTCCGCTTTGAGTTGGACCAACTCCAAATGTCTGCATAGATTTCTTTCACGTTTCCTCCCCTCGAACCTAACCAATTCTCATAAGTGCCACCAAGTTCTTAGTTTGGTACCAACCAATTTGACTGTTCTTAGTTTGGTACCAACCAATTTGACTGTTCTTAGTTTGGTACCATACCAACCAATTTGACTAGTCAAATTGGTTGGTACCAAACTAAGAACTTGGTGGCACTTATGGAGAAGTAGCCAAGTTCGAGATGAGGGGAAATGATGCGAAAGAAAACTGTGTAGCCCTTCGGAGTCTATCCAGCCCAATGCGAACAGTACGATTAAGTAGTGGTCTGGCCCACGAATATCTTAAAAGTCCTCGGAGTTGGTCCAATCCAAGAAAGAGAGAGGTTAGGCCACTACAATAAATAATAATAAAAATAATAAATGAATAAGGAAATGGGCAGTCGATTGAGACAAGAAACATAATAATAATAATAAAAGAGAAATAAAGAGTTAGGGTGGTTAGAAAATTGTGATAATTTTTATAAAACAAAAAGGCAGTTATGGCGACAATTTTTTATGAAAAATAAAGACAAATATCATTCAGATAAACCATAAATAAAGAGTATATATATATATAATATAAGAATTAGAAGCACATAGAACCAAAACAGAATACTATGGTTGAAGAAGGAAAAGAAGAAAAAATCAGATACCAGTGAGCCGAAACCAAGAGAAGAAAGGGAAGGCTCAGCCCGCTACAGCATTTGAAAACAAGTTGGCAACGACATAAAGATTTAAGCTTTTAATGATCCTTGGTTACTTAGGCTCTTCTTTTTTAGACCAGTGTCCCCACGTTCTATAAGTAACTCAATTATGGCTGATTTTATAAGCCAAAACAACTGTAGCTGGGAGCCTTATAAGTTTAGACTTTTTTTCCTTCCACCTGATATTGAAGTTATCTAATCAATCCCTTTTGAGCTTAAGGAAGATAAAATATAAGTGGAGGTGGTATTTTGACAAGCATGGTGAGTATTCTATTAAAAGTGTGTATTGGGTAGCACAATCCTTAGTTGTCAAATGGTCAACCTCTTCCTTTTCAAGCTTGAAATGGTGGAAACTTTTGTGAGGTCTTCAAATCCCTACTAAGGTGAAACACTTTGTGTAGAGGGCCTATTTAGAAGTTTTTCCTATTGAAGCCAATTTGCTTCGTAGAAATGTCACTTTAGACACAGTGTGCCCAATGAGCGATAAAGCTATAGAAATAGGTATCCATGTTTTCTCTCATTGTCCTTGTATCGTGGTCTCTTTGAACCACTTTAAAGGTGAGAATTTTTTGTCTAAACATCTTTTTTTGTTAGTTTTTTACTTGTGTGCTAGTTTTTGGGGAACTTAAGTCGTAAGTCACTCAAAAAAGCATGTATGGTGATATGAAGCATTTAAGCTTCTCATAATGCTTTATTTCATGGTTGTTTTGTTAAATCTCCCTAAAATAATACAGCTTGGGCTTGGGATTTGCTTTGTGAATATTAAAGAGCAAAGCAGACATTTGTGTTAGGGGTTTCAGCACGTTCGAACAATGTTTTGAGTGTGTAGAGACCTCTCAAAGAAGGTACCTTAAAGCTTAATACTGATGTGGCAATTAGACCAAGTGTCCAAGCTACTGGTGTTAAGGTGGTTATCAAAAATCACCTTGGTTGTTGCTGTGGTGGCAAAACAGGTGGCTAGGACTTTTTCCCTTAAGATTAGCGAACTTATCGTGCTAAGGGAAGGTTTGTTGTTGGCTCAGTATTGTGGTCTGACTTTGATGGAGATGAAAGTGGATGCTGCAAATATCGTGTCCCTAGTTTGTTCTTGTAAGCTATTCAGCGGGGATGTAGGCATTCTTATGAATAATATCAAGGCTTTGTTTAGAGAGGTTGATGTTTGTAATTGTCTTGCCATTCCTAGAAAAAGGAATCTGTTGGCTTATTATTTGGTCTCTCTGGCTTTCTTCTCTTGGAAGACCTTAGATTGCATTTTGTTGATGTCTCTTATATTGTTCCTTTATCCCTCATTAGTGGGGGTTGTTAATAAATTCCTTTTAGTCTCATAAAAAAAGAAAAAAGGAAAAAATCAATCAAATTCCAAGTTTTATCAAACATGGGACAGTAATTTTTTAATCTATTCTATTTCAATCCAATCTATTTCAATTCTACATACTAAATGTACCCTAAGAGAGAGTGTGATGGCATTAAAATTACGTACAAGGAAATTTGTCAATACCTGTTGTTGTAAGTTGACGCTAAAAATGTTTATACTTTAACTTGAGAAAGGGTGTTAATGCTACAAAAATATGGTTGTATATTAATTGTAGAGGAAATGTCACCCCAAGTCACTTTCAACTAGTGAAGAAACATTTTTATCCCATTTGAATAAACTTAACATTTGTGTCTCAATCCCTTATTTTTCGGACACAAATACCCTTAAAAACTCATTTAACTCATTTCAAAATTTTGCTCTCTCTCTTACTCTAATTCTTCTTCCTTTTCTCATTTTTCCCGCCCCCTCCTCATCCATTTCTTTGACAGCCCCTGCTTATTCTTCACTCTCTCCTCTTTGACAGCCCCTGTTCTCTTTCTTTTTCTTCATCTATTCTTCATCTTCACTTGCTCTTCCTCCTTCATTTGTCTGGCAACCGCTGCTTATTCTTCATTTTCATTTTCGCCTCTTCCTTCATTTCTCTGACAGCTTCTGCTTCTTCGTCACTTTCTCCTCCCGCTTCATTTCTTTATTCTACCGATCTACTTATATTTGTTTTCTCTTTTGGTTTCTCTTCGCATTTTCGACTACACAGACACCATCCACCACCCACTATCCATCTTTATTCGCTTCTGCAGTAGCGACCATCCATCTTCATCTTTTATGCTACGGGTAATGTATCTTAACTTTTGAACACTTTTGACTAGTAGTGCCGTGTCGAAATGGAACAAAAACAGAAGTGATTACACTAGTCACACCAAATGTGACAAGTGTGAATCATACTGGTTACACTTGGTGTGACTAGTGGTGCTGTGTCGAAAAAACGAACAAAAACAAAAGCGATTACACTAGTCACACCAAATGTGTCGAATATGAATCATATTGGTCACACTTAGTGTGACTAGTGGTGCCGTATCGAAAAAACAAACAAAAACAAAAGCGATTACACTAGTCACACCAAGTGTACTGAGTGTGAATCATACTGGTCACACTTGGTGTGACTAGTGGTATAGTGTCGAAAAAACGAACAAAAACAGAAGTGAATGCACTAGTCACACCAAGTGTGACGAGTGTGAATCATACAGGTCACACTTGGTGTGACTAGTGGTATCGTGTCGAAAAAACGAACAAAAACAGAAGCGAATGCATTAGTCACACCAAGTGTGACGAGTGTGAATCATATTGAGCACACTTGGTGTGACTAGTGGTGCCCTGTCGAGATGGAATAAAAACAGAAGCTAATACACTAATCATACCAAGTGTGACGAGTGTGATTCACACTCATCACACTTGGTGTAACTAGTGCATTCGCTTATGCTTTTGTTCGTTTTTTCGACACGGTACCACTAGTCACACAAAGTGTGACCAATATGATTCACACTCGGCACACTTAGTATGACTAGTGTAATCGTTTCTATTTTTGTTCGTTTTTCGACACGGCACCACTAGTCACACCAAGTGTGACCAGTATGATTCACACTCGTTACACTTGGTGTGACTAGTGCATTCGCTTCTGTTTTTGTTCGTTTTTTCGACACAGCACCACTAGTCACACCAAGTGTACCGAGACCGAGTGTGATTCACACTCGGCACACTTGGTGTGACTAGTACATTCGCTTCTGTTTTTGTTCGTTTTTTCGACACTGCACCACTAGTCACACCAAGTGTGACCAGTGTGATTCACACTCGGCACACTTGGTGTACTAGTGCATTCGCTTCTGTTTTTGTTTGGTTTTTCTACACGGCACCACTAGTCACATCAAGTGTGACTAGTATGATTCACACTCGTCACACTTGGTGTAACTAATGCATTCGTTTCTGTTTTTGTTCGTTTTTTCGACACGACACCACTAGTCACACCAAGTGTGACCAGTATGATTCACACTAGTCACACTTGGTGTGGTGTGACTAGTGCATTCGCTTCTGTTTTTGTTCATTTTTTCGACACGGCACCATTAGTCACACAAAGTGTGACCAGTATGATTCACACTCGGCACACTTTGTGTGACTAGTGTAATCGCTTCTGTTTTTGTTCGTTTTTTCGACACGGCACCACTAGTCACACCAAGTGTGACCAGTATGATTCAGACTCGTCACACTTAGTGTGACTAGTGTAATCGTTTCTGTTTTTGTTCCATTTCGACACGGCACCACTGGTCAAAAGTGTTCAAAAGTTAAGATACATTACCCGTAGCATAGAAGATGAAGATGGATGGTCGCTACTGCAGAAGCGAATAAAGATGGATGGTGGGTGGTGAATGGTGTTTGTGTAGTCGAAAATGCGAAGAGAGACCAAAAGAGAAAACAGATATAAGTAGATCGGTAGAATAAAGAAATGAAGCAGAAGGAGAAAGTGACGAAAAAGCAGGAGCTGTCAAAGAAATAAAGAAAGAGGCGAAAATGAAGATGAAGAATAAGCAGCGGTTGCCAGACAAATGAATGAGGAAGAGAAAGTGAAGATGAAGAATAGATGAGGAAAAAGGAAGAGAAGCAGGGGCTGTCAGAGAGGAGAGAGTGAAGAACCAGACTGGGTTGTCAGAGAAATGGATGAGGAGGGGGCGGGAAAAATGAGAAAATGAAGAAGAACCAGACTAAGAGAGAGAGAAAAGTTTGAAATGAGTTAAGGACAGCTTGGTATTTTCACACCCAATTTAGGACTCAGTTGTTATGTTTACTAAAAAGTGACATGAATGTTAACTCACTAATTTATTAGGTCATTTTTGCCCCTGTCCCTTAATTGTAAATTATTGTTAGACATTAGTTGTAGTCTATCTGTTATTTCTTCGGTGTTTTTGTTCTTTATGCTCTCTATGAATATATTTGATCTTCAAAATTTTTAAAAACAATTGTTATCATTTAGGTCAAGGATGTAGAAGTTCTTCATATACTTAGTCACAACTTAACATCGCTTTCCTAATAGATCCTACCTACACCTGATTCTATCTTTCAAAATTTTTAAAAGATAGAATTAGATTAGATAGGATATGGTTGTGTTACATTAGTGATGTGATATGCTTAACATGGTTAAGATGAATTAATCCCACCATTTTGGTTGGAACTAATTTATCTCACTCTAATAGGATAAAAGAGGAGATGAGATTATATTTTGTCCAATCTCATATGGTCCGACCAATAAATAAGCCCTTAATGTTTATAAATACTTAAAACTACTTTAAAATCGTCTGTTTAAGAAAAAGGAGAAAAAAAAAATGTACAAAAGCTCTAGACAATTTTTTTTTTTTTTTTTTTGAAACCTAGACAAATTATTTTCAAGAATTGTTTCAATGTAATTTGCAGGTTGGAAGAAAAAAAAAATACACCCTCATTGAACCTGGCAGTCTCTCAAACTCCAATAGCTCTATACTAAATGAATTGTCCAAGGGGTACAAATGTTGTAGAATGTCCTATACAACAAGAACAACATTTTCTTTTTCATATAGTCGACATGCATGACAAATGTTTGCAGGGCACCCCACAGGCATCGTCTTTCCTAGTTTCCTTACAAAATTACTTCCAAGTTCCAACAAGTCCAGCTGTTTCCCCATTCCTCGTAGATATAGAGGGCAGGCATATGGAATTAAAAACCAATTATCAAACTAACAGTCCCAGTGCTAATGAAGCAATAAGCAACAAAGTTTATTGATTTTTGACATTTCCATTTATTTATTAACAACAAACTCATGTCTTCAAATATACTACGAGAGTCATGGTACTTGTTCCATAAACATTCCATAGAGTGTAACTACGGAACATGAACACCGAAACACAACTTCATTAAGTCACTGACCTCAAAGATTACTTGTTACAGGAACCGTTACATTCCATTTACACCAAAAAAAGTTAATTATTCCAAGCATCAGTAACTATCAATATCCGTTTCTGGCCTTCGAAGGTAGTAACGCAGACAGTTCACTAATACCTGCAGGTTCAGAAAAAATTAAAACTGAGCTCACAACAGAAATGCACATAGAATGCGTATAGTTAAGTGAAATCCAAAATGGTTCATTTGATCATCAAAAAGGTTGAAAAACTAAATAGTCCCAGCATCAAGAAAGGTAGAAAGCCAAGAACAGAAGTGATATATACTCTGTGTAGAGGCTGTCTATCAATGGTGAACATGTTGGCACACAAACAATTACCTGAGATAAGGAACTGTTTAGTGCTGCACCTCTGTAGCTGACATGGAACTTGTCTTTTGCTACCAAACCCTGTTAGATGAATAAAGAAAATGTAATGATAATACAGTGCAAGACCATGACTACGTGTTTATGCAGAAAAATGAAAGAAGAGAAGTAATGATAGTAGAAATGCAGAATCGGGGAGTGTGTGCGCAAGTGGGTGGAGAGAGAGGTGGAATCAGAAGGGAAGATACTTCTGTGTCAATCTCAGCTGATTCCACATCGATGTTGATATCAGCAATGATTTTAATGATCTCAACAAGTAATCCAGGTCGATCCGCTGTTTCTATTTGGAGCAAGCTGGTCATATTGTACAGAATAAATCTTGTAAGAAAATGACTTGCCTAATACCTCTAAGTAGGTTGGTGGGAATTCACCCATTGTTTAAATAATCCCCAAATGTTACTTCAAACAGTGTTTAATAACCAAAGTTAATAAGTGGTTTGCAAATTATTGTTAAAAGCAAATTTAATCACAATTTCAGAAGCCACAAACCTCCTCTTGGGTCCATCTTCCTTGACATGAACATGAGTGGCAACGTCGACATCAAGCTGCAGTAGAAAGAACAAAAGAAAAAGAAAAAGAAATATAGAAATCAGTAATTTATATACAAGTTTGTAATATTAGAAGGGAGTACAGGTTGTCATCTGCTGATTACTAAGCTAGGACACTCCATATTGACTAAAACTATAATGGTGAAACTAAAGAACTTGCTTTTAAATAGGACATTGGCAGTAGCATGCTTAACCAAAAAATTCAAGAACTGCATACACATGAGCAACTGTTGTATGACCTAAAGATGACACCATAATAGCATCATGCTTACAGCTTTTAATAGATTGAAGAGCTGTCTTACTAATACAAATTTTAATCCTTTTGACTGAGAACAAATCGCTCAAAAGGCAGCCACAGAAGCATTAATTATCTGATGTGGTACCTACCTAGAATCTACAATGAATCAAAATTGCCAGATCAGAAAATTGAAAAAGTAAATAAAATCCCTCTTTAATCAACAGTACTCCTAAAGCTCAAGTATCATGCTTCATATCTGGCACTGTGAACTGCTCTCCTCCCAAACAAAATCTAATATCTATCAAATATAAGCGCTACAGTAGTAGGCCAGCACATAGACATTCACAAAGTTATACTTGTAGTCCATTTGCAATAAATACATTATCCATCAAACCGAAAAAAGGTAAGGCCAAACCAAATAGATTCAAACAGTCGACAGTCCATGAGATAATATATTTAAAGCAAAACTGAAATCACCTTTCTTTCTGGAGCTTTTATTCCAAAAGCCTCACCCATGGCAAGTTGTTCACTGGATTCCTAGCAACAGAGGACAAAAAACAAATATCAGGACATTCAATGTAAAATAAGAGACTTCAAAATTTCAAGGACTGCTAGAATAAAATTATCCTTACATTCATTCCCTTCCCAACAACACACACAGACATGCAAAGAAAAAATGTAAGGGCATCAACTCAGTATACATACTGGATGATACTTCAAAAGATTGTTAATGATTGTAAGTCGAATTTGCTCTAGCATATCAGGATCTTCAACTTTGCGCCCGTTGTCTCTACCATAACAAAAGTCA
The DNA here is from genome assembly GCA_022984855.1 of Dimocarpus longan. Taxonomy (NCBI): domain Eukaryota; kingdom Viridiplantae; phylum Streptophyta; class Magnoliopsida; order Sapindales; family Sapindaceae; genus Dimocarpus; species Dimocarpus longan. Next base: position 19,261,241 of record CM041015.1, on the reverse strand, counting down.
AATACAACAACATGCTAAGAACTTGTACACAGATAACAACAACAACATTGTAAAATCCAACTTACAAACCAGACCATTATAAAAGTTTTGACTCACAGTCGGGTAATAAAAAATTTTGTTTGTTTGACTGATCCTTCAGTACTAACAATTCCCTTCGACACATCAAACCCCAAGTCCTTCAGTGCCTTCATCTGTTCATGCGCACACAAAAATCATTTCAATTACCATATGCCAATCTCAATCAACAAAACAATAACAAAACTAATCAACAAAAGTAGCCAATTCACCGTGTCAATGAGGGCTCCAAGACGATCTCCGAAGCTGAGTTGTACAATCGTTGCTTCAGCATCTGAATCCTGGTCTATCAGAACTATTGGCATCGGAATATAATCAGCATCTTGTTCAGATTTCTGAAATCAAAATTACATTCTCAACATTAAAACATATCTATGAATTAAAAAACCACAGTTGTTGGCAAATTACACTTGATAAAGTAAAATACCAACGGAGTTGATGAACTAAGGGCATTGGCACCGTTGTTGGAATCATTCAGACCGTTCCTGCATATACAACACTTACTTTTATATAAAATGCTAATGGCAGCACCACACACATACATAGTAGATCAGCAAAATCAACAATCGCTTACTTGTAGTTGGACGCGAGAGCGAGTCCGTGTAGAGGCAATTTCGGAGAAATAGGAGAGAAATTGGAGAAGAAAGGAGGGAGAGGGGTAAAATGGGAATGGAGAAGTCCCGATCGACCAACGCTGGCAGAAAAGCAAGAAGAAGAAGAACAAGTGGAGAAGAAAGCGGAGGCAAAAGCCATTGGAATTTGAGAGAATTGAACTCTTTCCCTTTCAACTTCTGCTTCTTTAACGAAAACGAAAACAAAAACGAAAACGAAACAAAATGGTGACCGGAGATGCTCATTGTTATTATTATTATTAATTTATTGCTGTTGTTGTTGCTGTTGTTCGTGCTGTTCATTTTGTTTTCCCGTGGTCCCACCGTTGCCTTATTTTGGCTAGTTTATTTTGGGTGGCGCGCGTCCTTTATTCAGTGCAGGGATCTTTATTTAGTAAAATTGCCCCTTTTATAGATTAAAAAAACAAAAAAAAAAAAAAAAAAAAAAACTTTAATGCTGTATATTATATTTGGCACACGATAGCATGTTAGACCGGAATGGCTGTATAACATTATATTACAATGTGTGGGATAGGATTATATTGTTTAGGGTTGCATTGTATTCATAAAGTATTAAGCTAGATTTTGTTTGTATAGTGTATGACATTAAAGAGGTTGGATTGAGTAATATAATATTTTGTTCGAATTTAATCTTTATAGATATATTTAAATCATAAATTTAAGAAGGAATTACACGAATCCCCTTAGGGTATGACTTTGTATACATGGGAACGAGTTTATCTTTAATTAATATAAAAACCTTATTTTGTTAGTCAACACTATTTTTTAATTGAAATGACCAAAATTCCTTTTAATAAATAAAATCTCCACTATTGGAACCCTACATCGCCAACCGCTCCTCTTATCCATTCATAACCGGCTCCTCTATTTCTTCTATCGTTGTCCTTTTGTTCTTTCTTCTTCTATATTATTTTCTTCTTTTCGCTTCCTTTCTCTTCTTCTACTTATTTTTTTATCAATGTTGAAAATATGAATATCGATGGAAATATCGGTACTACGATTCGACGAAAATGTCGACGAAAATATCGATATCGACGAAAATTTACATAAAATTTACGGAAAGTATGGAAATTTAGTTAAAAACATAATATTTTTTAATGAAACTTTTGGTAATGTTAAAATAATCATTTCTACAACAAAAAATCATATTATATTTAAAAAGAAACTATATTCTATCTAAAAAATAACAACTAAAATGTATAAATATGGATATAATATATAGAGGAGATATATGAAAATATAAAAAACTTCCATTAAAACTTTTCAATTAATTTGCATCACATAAATCATGCAAATTTTAATACCAAAATAAAGTCATAGGTGGTTCATACATGGTATAGCTAGCATCTAGATTTATACAATACTGATATCATGACATATAATTTGAATGGTTTTGAATATAATCATGAATATGTCATGAATAAACTTCTTGATTTCTTCCCATCATCTGTCCATAGATAGGAAATTGTGTATAAGGGTCGTTGGAGATCCCAAAACTTCTATGAACATCATCATTAGACCTTAAACTTATAGATTCAAAAGTAGTTGAAATGTTATTTTTATTGGATGATGACATCTCTAACTGCATTTGATGGATTCTCCTTGTATAATCCTTACCAATAGCCCCTATGCCTGGACCCACAGCTTTACACCCATGATCTTCATCTTGTGTGCAATGAGTGTATTATTCTTCACAAGTAAATGGATTCAATGGCAAACCTATATTGGTATCATTTCTTTGAGTAAAAGCATAATTATTTTCTCCATTATCATCATCATCGTCGTTGTCATCATCATCGTTGTCATCATCATCATCACTATTATCACCATCATCAATATCATTGTCTTCATTATAAATTTCATCAATAGCAAGGGCTTAAGAGTTTTTGTTTTTAAAATAGAATAGCAATTATGAGATGTTTGAGCTTGACTACAAAATGTAATATAATAATGAGATTCCTGATGAAAATGAGATTCTTCACGTGGGTTGAAAACTTATTTTATTTAAGGTTTCGTTGAAAATTAATCCATTTTTAATAACCCATTTGAAAAAATAACCTTTATTTTTTAAATCTATGCACAATGTCCTTTTTTGGACCAAAATGCCCTTGACCCATCATTTTTTGTCGGTCACTCTTTCTACCAAACGATCTGGTTGAGAATCCTAACCTCAAGTCTCAACCTCGAAATTGAGATCCCAACCTACATCCCAACTTTAAAGTAGAAAATCTCAACCTCGAGGTAGAGAATCTCAACCTTGATAAAACATCCAAGTTTACATTCTCGACCTTCAGGTTATGAATCCTAACTTTTAGGTTGGGAGTCCTAATCTTGATTCAAATCCACATTTAAAATCTCAACCTTAAGATTAAGATTCCCAACCTGGTTGTTAAATCAAGATTGGAAATCCCAACTTAAAAGTTGAGGCCCCCAACATAGAGGTTGAGATTTTTAATTTTAAGGTTTAGAATCCCAACAGTGATTCAAATTACTATCATTTTATTAAGGGCATTTTAATCCACCCAATGTCTTTTTTATAACAATAAAATAAGAAATATTATTTTTGTGGTTATCCTTACCGAATGAGTCTTTTTTGCAATTATTTCTTTTATTTATTTAATAAAAGCTTAATAAATTCTTATTTGAAAAGCTTAAATTTCACTTTTATTTTATGAAAATTTAATCAATATTTCCAGGATATTTCACAGATATTTTATGGATATTTCCGAAAATTTTCTCGATATTTTGTAAAATTTATACTACAAGCTCACGGAAAGGATATTTTAGGAAAATATCACGAATATTTCCGGATATTTTTAGGATATTTTGACGGATAGGAGATTACACCCCCCCTATCGATATCAATATCGATACCCTTGATTTACGAAAATATCGTGGAAATCACGAATATTTTAAACTATGTTTTTTATCACTCTTCTTCTCTAACAACCCAAAGCCATTACCCTTCTTGAATCAATGATATAGGACAGATTACGAAATAGAGTTCTTATTAAAATAGGAGAAGTTTTTCTACTTTAATTAAGTTTTCTAGTTTTAATTAATTTTAAATTAGGAAGTTAGTGTCAATATGGATTTCTAATTCTAATAGTTTTAGGACCAGATTCATTATAAAAGGGTTTGGTTTATTTGAGTTTAGTATGTTATTTATTATTTTTTTTCAATGATAATAAATCTATGTTTTAGTTTAATCGATTTTTTTTCTATTATTTATCATTTCAATTTCGAAACAAAAATTCTGCTGCACCCAAATTGGTCCCAGAGAGTGGTTTGCCCTTAGCTGTTGACTGAAATTAGTTCAAGTGGACGATAAATCCCAACAATGAATGATTCTTTGTGATTATCAAGCAACGATTCAATATGATGGAAGAAAAGCTTCAACAACTCGATAAAATCAAGGAAGCACTTCAGAGTGTTTAACAAACCTTTGCTACGATGACTTTCAAAGAAAGATAAGTTGTCAGCAAGTGTTAACTTGACTTAATAGGTGGTTAGACACCGACTACCAGCGAAGACTAACCTTAAACAGACAACCAAGACCCATGTTACTCGGATATGAATAGGGAACTCATGCCTAACACAGAATTGTAGAAAGAACCTACGCAGCCTGTTTTTTTACTCAACCTATGACCTCACCGTCCTTACCTACATGCCGCCAAATCTTCTTACACATTAGATCGGCGAGGTATATACCTCACTTCACATCTTAATCCCGATCTGTACGACCTATATGTAGATCTACACAGTTGCAACTCATTTCATAACCCTAGGCATATAGATCTACGTTACCTTGTTCAGATCGAAGCCGAGATGGACTAGAACAATGATGACGGAAGCTAGTTACCTCATATCGACAACAACATAGGTTCAAACGATGATAGTAAGGGCAGGTTTGAGAGGATCTGCTACCTAGTAGCTTTGATTTGACCTCAACCGCACCAATTCGACCTAGGTCATGTATATCATAAGGATAATCAGATTGTTTTTGGATGGCATGATGCCCGAAGAGACTGCCAAATAGCCCACAGATGCGGTGAGAGAAAGTTTGCACTCATCGGAGGCTTTAATGATTCTTCAAAAGACAAGGATAATGCCAATGTAAGCGACAACATTTTTAGGAATGATCGCAATGCTTTTAAGAACGCTTAATATCACCAAGATTGATAGGATTACAAGATAAAGATGGACATACCCACTTTCGATGGTCAATTATATATTGAGGACTTCCTTGATTAGGTGTATAACGCTGAATAGTTTTTTGATTATTTAAATATCTTAGAGGAGCGACAAGTTAAGATAGTGGCATATAAGTTGAAAAAGAGAGTTGTAGCTTGGTGAGAAATGTTGCAATTCAAATGTCAAAGACAAGGAAAACAACGTGTTCTGACATGGGAAACTATGAAGTGATTGCTTTAAAAATGATTTCTTCCTCCTAACTATGAACAATTTCTATATCAACGGTTTCAGAATTGCCAATAGATGAACATAAAAGTTATAGAATACATGGAGGAGTTTTGTCGATTTAATAGGTGTAACTTGATGGAAACTATGAATCAACATATGACTAGATATATCTAAGGTTTGAAATTGGATATTCAGGATAAGTTAGCTCTCTATAACGTTTGGACATTAAGTGCTACAATCAAGTTGGCCTTGAAAGATAAGGTTCGATTAAATCGGTCAATTAACATAAGTCCGAGTAATCTTTGAACATCCGTTTCAAATAGTTTAGCCACTCCAGGAAAGTCCATGACGATTGATAATGGTAAGGATAACTTTAAACTCACTTATGTGCCTTAGACTCTAGAATAAGACAAAGTTCAAATGTTGCCCATTATCAAGCAACAGTACCAAATCAACAACTGCATTGAACCAATCTTAAACCATAACATGTAACCTAATCTAGGTAAATGCTTTAGGTGTAATCAACCCAAACATCTTTCAAATAACTACCCTTATTGTAGGACTATTAATTTTTCTAAAGAGGTGAAAACTGTGGGTTACTCTGTAGGAGATGATGATATTTACGAAAGGGTTGAGTATACCGTAGGGAAGTTGAAGCAGTTGTTTGTTAGAAGTTTTAGTATGGTTCAATCAAAACTTGAGAGCGACTTTTTTTCAAGAAGAGGGGATTGATGTAGGACAAATTAGGCAATAGAGTTCTTGTTAAAATAGGATTTAAATTTCTTTAATCTTAAATTTTCCTTTTTAAATTAAGTTTTATAGTTTTAATTAGTTTTAAATTAGGAAGTTAAGAATTAATTAGGATTTCAAATTCTAATAGTTTTAGCACTAGATTCATTAAAAAAAGGGCATAGTTTGTTTGAGTTTAGTATATTATAGATTATTTGCTTGAGTGATGATAAATTTATGTTATAGTTTATCTTTTTTATTGTTTATTGTTTCAATTTCGAAACAAAGCTTTCACTGCACCAATCAATATCAACACTTTATCATCGACATCGTTAGGAGCCAAAACATAATTTGCAAACCCAAAACAACACATCTTCATCAACCCAGAACATCCATAACCTATATATATGTGTATATATATATAATCACCTAAATCAGATCTCCATGTGACAAAGACCCTTCAATCTCCTTTGTTGGAGACCAAACCAGGGGCCTCTAACAAAGGAGACCATTCATTATCTCCATCGCCTTGAAGACCTAGTCCCCTTGTGATGGAGACCCCCAATCGTCTCCATCGTGCAATGGAGAAATTGGAGAGAAGTTTCCATCACAAATGCCCATCATTAAGAGGAAAAAACATTAAACACATGAAAGTCACATTCTATTAGTCCTAATGCATTCAATAAAATATGTTTTCCTTAATAAAAAAAAGTTGGGTGGTATTAGTTGATTTCTACACCCAAACGATAAATGCATCTATTATTAAATTTTAAAAACTCTATGAAATGTATAGTTAAAATTAGGTTTTATTAGTTCATAATTTTTTAATTTGAAATATTATTTTTGTTATGAATAATTTAGCGATCAGAATAATCGGGCCCAGAAAGATCTACAGTGCAAGCCTAATGACCCAAAGTCTCAAAGTGATCCGCTACTCTCCCAGTCCGCCTTCCTGTCAAGGGGCCCATTAGTGACCGCTGATCATTATCGCTCAGTCTGTCCGTTGATTCTGACTGCTGACGCTAATTCTGAGCACTGGTTGTGACCGCTGACTGCTGGCCGTATCTGCTAAGCTTATTCGCCAGATTATCCGTCATGATTGACCGCCTGTCTGTTCGTCGATTCTGTCTATTTAAGATATCCGCCAAGAGGAGCCATCCATCAGACATATTCGCAAATTCTCCTCGTCCAAGATGATCCGCCTAGACTGATCGCTAATATCTGAGCGTTACCTTATACCGGCTCATTCACTCGATATTGCCTGCCTCATTATCATAACTAGCTACAGAGGTATTGACTCATAATCCGCCTCCCCAATCCTCCTGGTAACCAGATTCATCAAACATTCATCTGTCCGCCAGATGAACTTGGTATTTTACCTGCTGGAAGATCCATCTCCGCCATGCTCCTCAGAGTCGCGGGTCAACAGAAGTCAAAGGTGTCATGCAGAATACAGCTCCAAAGCGTGCCATGCACGCTATATCAACCAGAAGCTATGATCAAGATCTCAATAGCCTATCATGACATATTCAGATCAGCCACCCGAAATCTCCCTTGGGCAGACCTCAGAAGCGACGGATTCGGTCGCATTAAATGTATTTTCGATTGCATTTAATGTACTATCAGTTGTATTAATTGAGATCCCGACGCATTAAATGCGGTCCGTCATTGTAACTATAGTTTATTGTATATATTTGTCTTATTCATTTTTACTGTAGCTCCTCCCATTCCTCTATAAATAGGTGAGAATTTTCATTGTAGAATAATAAGGGAGATTCTGAGTAATGTTACCCTGCCAAAATAGTGAGGGAGTGAACAGTGGATGTAGGCTTCTTGTTGGGCCGAACCACTCTAAAATCCTTTGTGTCTCTTCTCCTCGCCTCTGACCTCTTCTTCCCGTTCTTATTACTTTCCATATATTCTATTGACCATCCGAAACTGCAGCTTGGGCTCGAAAACAACCTCGTTGATTAAGGAAACCGTTTTTCGACGTTAACAATTTTATAATTATTTTATTTTTTAAATAAAAATTTAGAGTTAAAAGTACCGTTTTACTCTTTTAACATTTCTATCAATAGGTAAGGATACTGAATTTTGGATAAAAATAAAATTATGGACGGAGAAACTGAGATAATTTCAGACGTCAGGGACCTTTTTGGGAGTTTTCCTTTTTTCCACCTGTTTTTACTCCCCTTTTCCCAACTGTTCTCTACACCTCCTCCTCCGCCGCCGTATCCCCTCTCTCACCGTTGCTGTCCTCGCAGTGGCCGTCGTCTCGTCCTCGTAGTCGCCCAGCCATTGCAGCTTCGTCTCACTTCTTAGTTGCTATTGCCCGTCGACTCTCCTCTCCTTGCAACGGATTCCCGCCGGCCAGGACTGTCTCTACTTGTCCTCACTCCTCAGCTTGTCAGCCGCCGTGAGTAGCTTTGTGACATTGTGTTTTGTTTGACTTCGATTTTCTTCACTGTTTGTGTTTGCTTTGAATTTTGATTTTGAATAATGTTACGTTTCATTTGCTTTTATTCCGTGTAATGTTACTTCTGTTGGATTTGCTTTGCTTTAGCTTGTTCACTGTTAGATTTGCTTTAATTTGTTTGTTCACTCTTAGATTTGCTTCACTGTTAAGAGCTAGATTTGCATTGCTTTTCAAGGCCCAAACCGAGTGGCCCGACCCGAACGATTCGGTTCGGTTTGCTATTTCGAAAATTTTTTTCGGTTCGGGTTTTGGGTGAAGCTGTTAATTCTGATTCCTGAATTCTAGGGTTTAAGACGAAGGAGCTCTAGAACCCTAACGAGGTCAGTGAACAATGTCTGTAATGGAGCAGTACACCAACATGGACGATGTCAAATTGAAGCCTGTGATACTCCGTACGCTCATCAGAGACCGTCTTCCTGATGACGACCAGCCTTCTCGCCTCCCCTCCAACCTGTCCGATCTCATCTCCATCGTCCGCACTCACAAATTGCTCTCAGAACCCACGGAAAACAATGACAACAACAAGCTTCTTCAGAGGTGGAGATCCGCCGTCGATGACTGGCTCCACAGATTGCTCAAACTCGCTTCTTCTGATGTGGTACACTTCTACTTACTCTCTTCATCTGTGTGCTTTCAATTGAAAACTAGAGGAGAGAAACGAATTTTCTTTAGATTTAATGCTGTTTTCATACAATCTGGATGGGTGATTGCGTAAAAAAGTGAAATTTGTTCTGTTTAATGAAGGCTTACTTATTCAAATATATGTGCTTCTGTTTCAGCCTGATAAATGTTGGACTGGAATCTCTTTGCTTGGGCTGACTTGTCAAGAATGCAGTGTTGAACGTTTCTTGGTGTCGTACTCCGTTTGGTTTGACAAGCTTTACTCTTGTATTCAGGTATAGAGGGATATCCTTTCCTTTTTATGAGCATGGAATTTGAATTACTTTTATGTTTCCTATAAAGTGATATGTATGTATGGATTGAAAAGCATTTAAGTGGGTTGCTTTTGTTTTGATTCAGTGCTGTTTTGTGTAATTATTGATGCTTTTTGAAATTTTGTGTGTCAGAATTTGGTGTTTGTATTGGAATTTCTGGGTGTTTGTGTGATGATTTGGTAGTGTTGAACTTGGTTTAGTAGTTCATAATTTAGTATTTGTGTTTTGTTTCAATCAGCAACCTATGGAATCTCAATTGGTGAAGGTGGCTTGTTGTAACTCGATATCAGATCTTCTAATAAGGTTGGGCTGCCTTTGTTCCTGTCAATGCATTTACTAGCAAAGAAAGACATAACACTTGCTTGCATGCATAAACAAATGGGCTTGTGCTGTATCACTGTAAGAATTTCTGAGATGATGGATAGCCGGCGAAAAGTTTGATAAATTATTTGTGGAAATTACCCAATGTTGCAACTAATAAATTTTTATTTTGATATATTTATTCTTTTTGCAGTTTGCATCAGTTACTTATTAGGTTTCCCATCTGGGTTGCATGTAGACTTAAGCACAAAGACAAATAATTTAAAATTGAATAAAGAAAAGCGAAAAAATGTTTACATAATTTAAATGTATTAATCTGTTATCCATAGTTAACTAAGAGACATGTATAATCATAATTATGAATAAATGAAGGAGTATTAAAAATTATTACTTGTTTAAAAATTTTAAGTATATGACTTTATTTAACTGGATTGGAGCTTAATTGACTCCAGTTAAGCTAGCTCTTACTGCCCCCGCTAAATGCCCTCGATGTATGTCAACAAAAAGGTGGTAGAGATCAATTTTTTGATGAAAAAGGTAAATTGATGTTATCTACCCAGACCTGGTAGCTTGCAGACCTCGTTTGGAAATTTTTAAGCTCTTGTTGAAGAGTATGCATTTGGTTTAGTTTCCTATTCCACTGAAGATTAAGCGTACCTACAACTTCATAGATGATAATTCAAAAAGTACTTTCTCGGTGGGGAAAGACAGAGGGATATAAGATTTTTACAAAATGTATCTTCAATATCAGAGGCTAGGAAGATGTTTGTGCATCTGTGTGAAGGTCTATTGGAGACCATTATAAGTAATGATATCGTGCTAGGAGCCCAATGGTGGAAGTAAAATCTGTTTTGAATCTTATCCATTTAGCAGGTGATCTTACATAGATATAATGTAGCGTGTTTATTTGAGGTCAATTAATTAGTTTTACTCATATTTAAGTATGCAGACAATGGCTTTGTTTGGTGCCCTGTATATTTAATTGACTTTTTATTGTTATTAAGATATTTCTAATCTGATATTACTGCCAAAAACACAGTTGCATGCCTTTTATAATTGACTTTGTTTTAGTTACTCTATTGTAGAACTACTTATTTTAAATTGGAACTTGTAATGCTCAATACTTTCTCGTAATACTGGGAAGTCAGCTCTTCATTGGTAAGATCTCACAGGGTTGACTTCTGAATTTATTTCGTTCACAATATAGGTTGGGTCGGTCACCAAATGTGAAGAGAGATGGGAGTACCTTTGCTGGCAAACTGATTCAACCAGTTTTGCAGCTGTTAAATGAGGATAGTTCAGAAGTTGTATGGGTAAAATCCATATTCTATTTGATTGCTTAACTTTTTCTTCAAGGAATTTTATTGTAATTATTTATTGTTCTGGCTGTCAATCCATACTTGAAGGGAATCTATGGAAATCCCATTTTTTTATGTTTATCTTTTATTATAATTTTTTCATCTGATATCTTTCTAATGATTTAAGACCATTTTGTCATTAATTTGTTAAATGGTTTTTGATATCTTTATGACTAAATAAATATACTGGGGAGTGTTGAAGTATGTCCCTAGTTATTTGTTTTTGCTTGATTGCATGCTTACCTGGTGAGACCCAGTTTCATAATGTCTATTTGTTAGTAGTTTGTGGTCAATGCTCCTAGTAGATTCATGTTTACATAGGTCATAATTTTTGAGGATGCAAATTAACTTTAGGGCTTATGTTTTCTAAGTATACAAATACATAACAAATTCAAATATGATTACTTGAGGGTCAGGGGACTCAAACCCAAGACCCTTTCCAAAACTAGCTCCATTACCATACTAAGTACTCAACCAAATAATTTAGCCATTAGAATAGGGCTTGAAATTTGTATTTGAGAACTCAAGCAGCTTATTTTAGCGCACTTTTCAATGATGACTTGCTACTGTATTACTGCAAAATTAAATGAAAATAGTTTTTCCTCAGTTATTGCTCTCTGTTTATTTCTTACGTGGCTTAGTTTGCTTTTAGAGTTTCACCTACTAATCTGCTTTTTTGGAACGCAGGAAGGAGCTGTTCATTTATTGTGTACCAATTTAACTTTGTTTCCAGCTTCAGTTCATCGATATTATGATAGTGTAAGTTGCTTATGCATCCACTGTGAGAAGTTGAACTTCCGTTGCCTAGAAGAAAAGTAGGAATTAAAATTTATTTAACTTCCTTATATATTTCCTTGTATCACAAAGGTGAGATATTTTCAAACTTAAAATATGTGAATTGGAAATCTAAAAGTGGATGATGGATAGCACTGACAATTGGTGAATTTGTGTAGCTAATATCTTCAAATTGAACATTTGAACATTCTTAAGTTGATATTATCAAAGAGCATTATCTGAGCTTTACTTAGGCCATCTCATTACTGATGGTAAAACTGATGTTATCTAATTCATTGTTTCTGCATTTGCAAAAGAATAACATTCGGTCTTATTTGCAGGCTGAGGCTACTATCGCTTCCAAACTTCTTTCAGGGAAGTGCTGTGTTAATATGATGAAGGTAATGTGCTTTTCCTTCTTTTTTATTTTTTTATTTATTTTTATTTTTTTAATTCATATTTTTTGGTATTTTTTATGTCTCTCTTTGGTATTTGACTTAATAACGGTGCTATGACATGGACATTGGTCTTTCTTTAATCCTGCCCTCCCTTGAATTTTGTGTTTGACATTCAGAAGCTTGCTTCTTGCCTATCATTACTTCCAAATTCGAAAGGGGATGAGGATAGCTGGTGCTTGTTGATGCAAAAGATCTTGTTATATATAAATGTTCGCCTGAATGATATCTTCCAAGGTTTCGAAGAAGGTGAATAGTAATACTATCTTGGTTCTGGTGGTGCTAGTCTGACGGGTACTATCTTTGTGTATGTTAATATTTATACGTTAACTGTTTTCAAGGGTAGTCAACAAAAATTGGCTTGCATATCTTGCAGAAACTAAAGGCAGTGAAGCTGTTAGAGAATTGGCTCCACCTGGAAAAGAAACCCCACCTCCATTAGGTGGTCATATGCTGTTAGAAGAGGCCACAGACAAGGCAACAAGGAGGTCAGGGCTGTTGCATATGTCTAGTATCTCCATGTTAATGGTTTGCTGTTGTAAAATGCTTACAAGTTCGTACCCTGTTAAGGTAAGATGTATAATTAATTATATTATTTTCGTATTTTCAACTGAATGAGAAATAAAAAACTAGTTAATGTATATTTTCAACTGAATGAGAATTAAAAAACTAGTTAATGTACTCTTGACAATACATTTAGAAATTTTATTTCTTCTTTTGTTTGAAATAATTGGAAATGAAATATAATACTTCTTGTAAATATTACTTTGTTAACCATTAGGTGACTGCTCCCATTCACCCTTTGGTAGCCCTTGTGGAGAGGGTGATCATGATGGATGGTTCTGTTCTCAGTGCTGCATTGCCCTTTATGACTTCAAAGCAGCAGGAATTTGTTTGTTTAGAACTTCCAGATTTGCATTTGTACGGTTTGGAGTTATTGAAGGCAATCATAGAGGGTATGCACAGGTATATCATATCATGTTCCTGTAATTTTTTTTTTTTGGTATGATTCTCATTCTTCCTAGAGGATGTGATGCATGTCCTCTGTGATGTCAGTTGGTCTACCTTTTTTCCTTCATGGTTTTTGTTTTCTTAATGTCATATGCAGTACAAAATTAGTTTTGGGTGGTTTAACATGTTTACTACCCTTTGACATGATACACTAGTAGACTTTAAGCTTTTGCCTTTTATGTTTTGAATGCATCTAAATTTTCGTCTCTTTTTCCACACTTAGTATTATGTTTTTGTTTTTGATAAAAAACACGGGTCAGAGAGTATTAAGTGGGATTTGCATTCATGAAATATGTGGTAAGGAGTCAGATAAGTGCTCAGTTTGGTATTGTAGACTGGAATAGGCCTATTTCGCTGAGAAAATTGGCTGGGTTTTATTGCAGAGCCCATGAACCACCCATACATGCGTTATCCTGCCATTTTCACTGGGGATGTAGGCTAACCTTAAAGCCCAGTTGCTAGACATTCATGGAGAAAAGAATGAAACCTTTTATTAAAGATGGATGCTAAATCACTCTTGTATATTTGTTTTTTCTTTCTTCTCTTTAATAAAGTTTCGTTTACTATCAAAAAAAAAAAAAAAAAGATGGATGCTAAATCACTTTTACCAAGTCCCAACTTCTGGTCATACAAATTTTAAAGCTCGAAGGCTGCGATAAAATTAGTAAACTTGGCATAGCCTGGCATCCAGCATGTTTCCCAACATTCTTATCTATGGTAGGCATTTATGGAGTCAGGACTCGGCTCAGATTTAGTTTTCAGTGTATATAACTAAAGACACAATGAGTTATTGTATACATAATCTTTTCTACTACTTATACACCATTCTTAAGTCAGATTTCTATCTCTCCTATAAAGAAATCTCAATAATATATTCGTCTTTCTCTAGGGCTTCTCATTTCTTTCCTCCTTTTTGTATGTAGATTATGATCATTAGTATAGCAGATTATGAGATTGTGATCTTTAGATAGCAGATCATGAGTTAAAATAAGCATAATCTCTTTCAAGCCATGGATAATGTATATTGAAGGTTTACTTTTATACCTTTCTTTCTTATTTTCAGGATTTGGAAGTTTACCCTCTGCATATTTTTGTGTTTTGCTTTTGCAGTCAACTATTACCACATGCTGCATATGTTGTGAGACTTGTCAAAACCTATTTAAAGAGATGTTCATTGCCAAAATTAAGGATAAAGCTGTATTCAGTCACAAAATCATTGCTGATATTCATGGGTGTTGGTATGTAAAAATTTTTAAAATGTTATAGCTGCAGTATCTTCATATTTGTATTGAATGCATTAGTCTTGTTAATCCTTTCTTCTTTAAGGATGAATGAGCTGGAATTTTTCATAATATTTTTTTTATTTGAGCTGCTATGTTCCATGTAAATACGATATTGAGAATCTGGCATTTTTGGTGTTGGGCCCATGGCTGACTTTCGTAGTGAGGCTTGTATAGTTTTGAAGTGATTTGATATGAGGGTAACGTTAATAGAAAGCTGTACCACAACATTACAGCTAATATTCATGGGTCTTGGGATGCTTTTGCAGCTAGTCTGCCATCTTCATATCTGCAGTCCATGCATCTTTCTTTATGGCATTCCTTTTGTCTGTATGATCATAGTACAGTTTCATTCAAAGAAAAAGAATGAAAAATCCTTTTAGAATGAATAGTTTAATTTATATGTCAACAACAGAGAGATAATAACTAATCATGAATAAGTTGGAAACAGAAAGGTTTAGTTTTATATTTATTGTGATTTTAAGTCACTGGAAAATATACGTCACTGTCCTCATCTAAAAGGGGAAAAAAATTAATGTTATGAGAATGAGATCTATAGTTGCATGACCCATCTAGTGGAGTCTCAATAGGAAAATGATGTGCTTATTTATTTACTGGGTATAGAAAGCTTGAGCTTACAAGCCAACTTGTTAAGTAGAGGGTGTGGTTGTATGTCTGATTTCTTTCAGTTTGTTTGCTAGTTTGTTTGTTTTTGTTTTTTTTTTTTTTTTTTTTCTCTTTCACTTTTTGCTCTTTTTTTTTTATGCCACAAGAGAGTTATTGAATGACCCTTAAGTTGTTATTTCTAATCTTCAAATTCAATATAGTTGATTGTTTGATCTGCCTATGCTTTTAGATTGCTTCATGGTTCTGTATATCTTATCTTTTTGGTTCTTGTGCTTTGATTCCTACCCTAGCTATCCCACTGTTTCAATTTGGGCTATGGCTTCTGTTTGAATATTTGTTACTCTCATAAAAGCTAAAGTTGGTGATCTTACTTATTTTGTTCATATTCTGATCAGGAATGGGATTATGCTTAGCACAGGATATCGTTGAAAATACATTTGTTGATTTGAATCCAGTTGGTGATGGGAGCAGATGCATAGGTTCTAGTCTAAACTTGAAATCTGCTTCCTCACTACCGATGCAATCTAGTAATAGAAAAAGGAAGCATGGTTCCACAACTTTATCTTTTGAGGAGCAACATGAAAAGACTGGTTTGGAAGTTGAAGCACCTGAGATCCATCCATTTAAAATTTCTGTGAAGATAGCTGCGCTGGAGATGCTAGAAGTTCTACTCTCTGGGGTATGTGTACTGAATACATATTATGGAAAATGTTTGTCATTGTGCTTCAATTTGGCTTGACACTTTAGTTATCCTTTCAGATGAGGATGATCTGTAAGCACATTTGGCATTGTTTTCTATATGATTGATGTCCAAGGATTATGGCATTGTTGTTCTAAATCTAGAGTCTAGACTAGAAGAATTCCATCTTACAAAGTTTCAAATTGGTTGCCTTATCTTCCTCACAAGAATTTCCTCAGGCTTCCTTAGTCCTTACAGTTTGTAAGGCAATAATATTTATTGGGCTGAGCCTTTGATGATTAAAACTGATCCAAGGCTGAGATCCTCTTATATTTGAGATCAGAGGTAGGCTCAATATGCTAATGGGGTTGAATGTGGAACCAAAGAGGGGAAAACAAACAATTCGTTGTTTATAGGAAATTGTCCGGTAATGTTCTTAGACTGAAACATGCCTTCTAATGTACATGGCGAAATTGACTTATCATGTGGGTAGATACAAACATAATAAATAGATACAAATGCAAGTCCAAGTGATTCTGTGTTATATAAATTAGTTAATAGAATTGAGGAATTTTCAGGATGTGAGTACAAGAACTTTCAGTCTAATGGGCTTTGCCATCAAGTTGAGTAACTACTACTACAAATTTAATATTATACAAAATGGTCCTGCAATAATGTCAACGTCTAACTGTTGTATTCTTTCAACTGCAACTTTCAACAGGGCGGTGGATTAAAATTTGAGGCCTGGCGACCAGATGTCGATCTTCTTTTGTTTACCTTAGCAACAGATTCTTGTAAAGACGGTTGGGCTTATGAAGAGAACAGTAGTTTCTTGTCCAATGAACCAATCATAACTTGGGCAGATTATCAGCTTGCAGCACTGCGTGCACTTTTGACTTCTCTCCTTTCCACATCTCGCTCTCGTCCCCCATATCTAGCTCAAGGCTTTGAACTTTTCCGTAAAGGTATATAATTTTGGAAATTTATGTTTTATGGAATGTGTTCTTTTCTTCATCACTGCAACAGGAAACTACATATCTAGTGTGTTACGATAGAGCTTATTCTAGCTTTATATATATAGTTAACCAACACAGTGAGTTATTGAAGCAAAACAAGGGTAATCTGTGTTTTGAACGGGGAACAGAGATAAATTGTTCCAAAGGAACACTGGAATCATTAAATCATACCAAATAAAATTGATCTGATAACTGAACATTACAATCCTAAAAGAATCCTAATTCTAATAAATATAATTAAGGTGAATCCTGCTTGACAAATTATTGATAAATCCTATAAAATAAGAACACAATTCTCTTGTCTGCTGGCCCCTAGAATTCTTCTCTAATTAGAATTCTTTCTTGCGTGATTGGGTGATTATAGATGATCTCTTCACTATTAAGATTTACTGAAATTGAATGAGATCTCTCTCGAAAATGGGATTTCTGCTGGGATACAGGTCAACTGTGTGTTCATGGACATGGATACAAATTGATTCAGAATCTTCTTAACCACAAAGGGCATAGATGTGCACATGTACTTCCACGTATATAAATATATTATAAACAAGAGTCGAATAAATATAGTAGATGAGGGCATAGCCATAGTATATTTACATATGAATGTTAACGTATAGACAAACACCTATGCTTATAAAAGATTACATGAATATAAAGGTCTTACAGGTAGTGTTTGGTGATTGAGTAGGGTTTTGTAGGCTGTTTCAGGACAAGGTCAATTCTACTTGCTTGTGGTTGTCAGCCCAATACTTTTTTTTTACCTCTTACTTTAGCAGTAGTTTTCCATAATTAATCTGTTGATTTTATCTTCTCTTCCCGTCATCTTTTCTTCTCTCCAACTTTTCATTCTTTTCTTCCTTTCTTAATTGATGATATCTTCCATCTTTTTTTGACTTCATTTTCTTCCCACTTCATGTTTTAAGGTTGACATCTTTGAAGTAATAGTTACACTTTTAAATTTTCAACTGGTGGGGGTGTATGGTGCAATTACTTCAAGATATTTTGTTGGAAAAGTAAGGGAGTCATTTATTTACTTAGGGAATGGTTGTCACTATTTAAGTTTGTCAAAATTATCTATCTTGTTATTAGATAATGGAGTCTAGAAAATTGTTGTGATGGAATCTAGAAAAGAAAAAAAGAGTTATTAAGTGTCATGGAAAACATAAGCATGATTAATAAGTTTGTTTAAGAATATCGCTATATAAAGAGGAGTCAATCTATGTAGGAAGTTTTTCTATCAATAAAATATTCTCTTTACTAGACTTTTCTTGTCTAAAGGTTTTACTTGATTAAAGAAATCTCGACTCCGACGGTGTTTGGAGTATAATTTCATAAACTTTGGGACAGCATATTTGCTCCAATTTATCAATTTACACCAGTGTATCTGAGGACATGTAGACAAGAAGCCATATTTAAGTAATAATTGCCCATGCCAAGCATTGCCACTTCTCCCTGTGCAAGTTTTTAACTGTAAGCAATATATTCAACACAAGGATAATTTGTTTTCAATAGAGCAGAAAGTCTGCAATATAAATCAAACATAGGCTGGACTCTCTCTTCTTTCTCCTTGTCTTACATAAACTAGCCTCATCCAACTTTTCCCTTCCTGTAACCAATAAAACCCACTGCAATGCCGAAGATCACAATAACTTAAATTTATCACTGCAAGATCGAGGTGTAACTTAATAGCGGAATACTGAACTTAGGCTGTGTATGTTTTAGCATTTGCATTGTGTAATTCTATTAGGCTTAGTTGGTTAGTTTATAAAAGAAAATTAAATAAACTTCAACCTTAAAAGTAAGGTAATCAATTTCAGACAAATGATAATGCCTGACATCTATAGGGTTCTCTGTCCTTTAAGTTTTACTATTATATGTCATTAGTTTTTGTTAGCCGTTGTTATAACTGTATGAAATTGATTTTTTCAGGTAAGCGAGAAGCTGGACCAAAGGTTTCTGGATTTTGCATGCATGCTGTTTTAGCTCTCGAGGCCATTATACATCCTAGGGCTCTGCCCATGGAACAGCATCCCTCTGAAATCTGTAACTCCACTGATAAAGTTAACCGCAGATTCCCAGAAAATGCGTATTCTTGTGGTCCGAAGTATAGCAATCCATCTACTAGTGGCATACTGGTATCAGAAGCAGGCGATCCATATGCAAATGATGATGATTTATATGTCAAATGGTTAGGGAATGACAATCCCGGTGAGGCTCCAATGAATAGCCCTCCTAAGAATATGGATGCTGTAAAGCCTTCCGAAATTTCTGTGCCTCATAGGACAGAATTGTTAACTGCCGGTGGTTCGTCCAGTGCTAATACTCCAGATAGAAGCAGGCAGGAGCAAGCGGACATGGGGAAGAAAAACAATGATGTTGAAATCGTGATTGAGTCGCAGCAATTTCAAGGATCCGTTGGGCGGTTTCAGCAACCAGCATCTCACAAGGGTGCCACAGATCCTGCAATTACTAATGATCTTGATGGCCCCAATATGGAAATTGAAAGAGCTGTGGCGGATGGTGCTCCGGTAGATAAGGATCATGAAACAGCATCACGTGCCAATTTTATGGCAGATAACCGTGATGGGTTCGCTGATGCTGCAGAAAATGCTCTTGCGACGTCGTATACAGAGAAAGGCAAGACAGTTATTTTTGACGTGGATGATGATGACTCATCACTGGATTCATTTCCTGATATTGTAGATGTGGATCCAGATTCCGATGGGGAGGAATCCATAAGTTTATAATCAGTTATTTGGAATATGAAGACTGTTGTATATCCAACTCTTTTGAGTTTTGATGTCATGGGTAGTATTTCTTTTTCCTCGCTCAGCTGTCCATTGAATTAATTACTCAAATTGGCTTAAATATCATTAGCAGACTTCATGGAGATGATTTGAAAATTTTAAAGCTCGCCAAAGTCTCAAAATTGGGTGAGAAGAGATGAATTTATAGGAACCATACAAAACTAGCTGCTTTTTTTAATCGTTACAATGATAAATTATGATTTGGTCTAGAAGGTTTAAATTTATGCATTACGTCAAATTAGGGGATATTTATTCAAGTTCCCCTTTGTTACATTCGTGATGGTCCTAAAAGAAAGAGATGGATGGTGACTGTCCATAAATTTCTTATTAGAGTATCTCCAATGCAAGTATGGATTATGAAAAAATGGAGTGTCACATAGGATAAATTGATAGAGTGTTAAAATTAAGCTTTTTAATGCAAACTTCTATAATCATTATCAAGCTGACGTGGCAAAAAAAAAAAAAAATAGAGGTTGTCAACCTCAATGTCTATCTCTAGAGAGTCTAATTGATAGTCAAGTTAGCAACAAATAATTAAAATTTTTATAAAATAATATTTTATAATAATTTACTTTAATGATATATTATTCTTTGACTATTCATCATTGAAATGAATAGAATAACATTTGAGAGTTTTTTTAGACTTAAGTATCTATCAATTCATATTTATACCATATAAGATGTATATTTCTTTAACATTAATGATATGTTCATTTTTTTTTTAAAAGACTATCCACATTTGCATTGGAGATGCTTTTAGTAGAACATTAACAATTGAATCAATATTTAACTCACCTATCAATTCACATGGCCAATGGAAGTTTCACATAAGAAACATATCCCTTATTTTCCATGCGCCAATATTCAATTCTTTCAATGGAATGGCACAGATTCAATCTTTGGAAACCTCTTGAAATTTGTCTACTATTTAACACGTTTGGTCATCTCCTAAGGCCAATTTCTAATTTCAAATTTTAATTTCATTGAAATCAAATATGTGGATAAATTATTTAAAAAAAAAAAAAAATTGAAGATGCATCAAAGTAGAATTTTGCAAGGGATTTATTGTATGTTTATTTCATGGACTAGGAAATGGGAATAGAGAATAAAAAATTATTGTTGGTTTTTACTTGCATTAAAATCATTTCATAATGAGAATAAAATTATGGGTTCTATATAAATTTAAGATCGTGGAATGAGAATCTCATTTTCCCCCATCCTATTTGAGAATCTCATTCATATTTCTTTTCAATTATTACAAAGACTTTTATACTCCCTTTAACAAAAACCTATTTTTCTTTTTTTACATATGCTAAAATTTTAGAAATAAATTCTTTATTTATAATTCATGCATGACGTAGAAACTCCTACCTTGATAACTAATACAATTGTCAAAGTATACATTTGTTCACTTCTAGTAAACCAACTTAAAGGAAACGACTTGATATATAATATAAATGAGTAATGTTAGACTTTTCAAATATTTTGTTAAATTTATGTCCAAATGATGTGATATATGACTTGTTAAGATCCTATTAATTATCATATCATCTTATTATTTACAAAATTTTAATAACTCTCATATCATATCATTTGTGTAAAATACTTAATAAGCCTAGCATTACTCAATATAAATGCATAATATGCTTACAATAATGTAAATATATATATTTTTGCTTATTATGATGAGTTAAATAGCAAAAATAGTATTACATCTTAAACAATATTTTGCAAAAAGATACTCTATGCTTCTTTTACAATTTGCAAAATTTCAATGGCTTCATTATTTATTTATTTATTTATTTTTACAAAAAAAAAAAATGCTTATGGGGCACATAATTTTAATCAAGGTTATTTTTGTAACTTATAATTAATCAATTCTGATTTCAAAGTAAAGTAAATAGCTCAATAGAAATACTGTTGATTCCGATTGTGATTTCTACAATTGAAGTATACAACTTATTCTAATTCTAATACATCGTTTTGATTCCTACAATTAAAATAAATACATCATTGATAACTTGTCTCCTTCAAGACTTAATATCAAGTCTTAAAGGAGACAATTGAGTCCAATAAATCTTGCAGGAAACATATTGATTGTTTCCTTCAATCTCCTTTTTTTTTTTTTTCACTTTCTCATTTTTTTCCCTCTTTCAGATTTTTTACTTTCTCTTTTTCTTAGGGTTCAAAGTTTTCTTCTTTTATGTTTTCAACTTTTAACTTAAAACAATTTTATAAATTCAAACCTGAAATTAATAAAAAAAAATAACTATTAAGAAATAATTAGGGATTAAACAACAAACGAAATCACATTTTCATTATAAACAACAAATCATATTTATGATTATGAACATCAAAATAAGGTTTTCTTAGATTAGAATTAATATAGAGAAATTGTGAGGGAAATAAGACAGAAAAGAATGAAACAAATAAGAAAAGGAAAAGATGAATGAGATAGCTTTAATCTCATTAGCAACATTTTGGTTCATGCACAGATTTTGGTGTTAATAAAACTCAAATGGATAATTTAAGGCTTGTGGCACAAAAAAATAAGGAAAAAAAAGAAAAATCAAATGATACCACCTCTTAACATTTTCACATGATATTTTCCCATTTTGTCATAACATTCTTTCTATGTAGCTGTAGGTAGTGTAATTTAATATACCATTGTAAATGGTGAGATCATAGATTATGGTGCACTCATCACTCCAAAAGTTTTTTCTTTGACTTAACAAGTGAAGTGGAAGTCTAACTACCCTATCAGAAAGTGACCAACAACCCAATCAATGAGATATTTCAACACTACAATTTATTGAATACCCTTTTAGATTCCCTTATTTTCCTTGCGCGACTATTAAATTAGTCCAAAATAATTTATAGCAACAATTGACTTTGAACAGCCTACCTTATTGATGGATGCTTTCCACCAACTCTACTAATATTAATTTCCATTTATGATTTTCTTTTTTAATTCTAGACTTTCAACACATTTGACCCCCACACATTTTGAAGTCACACTTCCTGAAATTCTTTTAAAAAAAAAATGTACAAATAATCCTTTAAGAAAAGTGCAAATGTTGCTTAATGAGATTTCATAAAAATACACAGTTAGAAGAGGTCAGTCACGATAAAATCTGAGATTGGATGAGTGTATGTACAACTTTAAAAAGGTTAGAAATAAAAATAAAAGTATCTATTTTTGTTTTTAATTAAAAAATTATTCATTTTTAATTCCAAAATAAATTTTAATCCTTTTTAATTTGTTTTATGTATTTCAAGTGCATACTCTTATAATATCAATTTTTTTAAAAAATAAATTATTAAGATATATCCATTCTTACAATATTAAGAGAAGAATGTTTAAATATTGACTTCTACATCTGTATTCAACTTCGAAAAATTATAATAAACCAACTTTGAATTTGTTAATCTCCAATTTGGAATTAGTTGGATATATATCCATTATAATTAGGATTTATAGTTGGATATTCATTATAACTTGTGCTTGGTGTCAATTAAATTCCAAATTGGAGTATCAGAGGTAAGCTTCATTGTTATCTGTTGACTTGTCCAGATTTATTAAAAACATGACCAAAGTTGAGCATCTTCATTGTATATGACTATGCGTAAGACATGGCATGAATATTTAAATATCATTCGTGTCATTATAATAAGAAGTGTGGTTTATATATATAAAAAAAAAATTATGGTTACTTCTTACAAATTGCTAGAGTTTAAAAATAAACAAAATAACGTGACATCTCTCGAAAGATCAGATACTTGTTATCAATTATCTCTTCGTTTAATTTGATACAACACGATAATCATGACAATAAATATTGACAACCAACATTTCAAATATATATATATATTTTTTGACAACCAGCGTATGGCCAAAAAATTGCATTATATTATTCTATTTAAATTTTTTTAAATTATTATTATAATGTAATTGAAAGTTTACTGACATTATGATTATATTTCTACAAAAATTTTATCAAAATTAAACATCACATGCAATGGAAAAATCTACTATAATAAGATTGGAAAAAATTTACTCCCAGAAGAATAAAACGAAACTCTAAACACGTGGATAGTTGAGCATGATGAGATTCAAACCTAATCATAGATATAAATAAAATATGCTTAAACCCATTTGAGTTATAACCGGATGTACTTAGTTAATGCTCTTAACATGTGTTTCTTTTATATATCTCTTCCTATTATTTGTGGTTGTGAATCTACTTATTAACCTTAATGGTTGGGTTCAAACCAAACATATTTTACAAGTTTTGTATAATTATTTTTTTGGGGGGAAAGCTGACATCTTATGGAATAGAGTATAAATCAAAGATAAAATTAGTTTTAGAAAATTTCTTTTCCCAATTAGTGAAGTAGTTATATGTTAATTATGAGAGTTGATATCTAGATTTCATAAAATCATGATAGGTTTTGATAGACCAACGAACCATTCAATATTAGCTTAAAAAAATAAAAAATAAAACATGTATTTCTTTTTTCTTCAAAAAATAAAAAATAAAAACATGTTCCATTTTTCTTATTAAATAATAAAACATGTGTTACATCCGTATGGATGCATATTAATGAATAATTAATTTTCCATTTAAATATCCTTATCTAGAATAACTGTTGGGGTCCTTTTCTTAAATGCATCTCTAATCTGTTTTTAATTATATATTTGATGGGTGCAAATATTTTATGTAATTTATATATTTGATGGTGTACCACCAAAAAATGTGATTTATACACTCAAAATACAAGTACACTCAGCTTTAGAAATTTTAAAAACAGCTAATCTAATACTAAAACTGACCCTATGAAAAAAAATCATTTATTTTTCAAAAGTACCAAATTAAACTATTAGTGCATCTAAATTTAAATTTAAACAACTCTTTGTATTTGAAAAAAAAAAAAAAATATTTTGTTTATTGTTTTATAGAAAAACTTAATCCTGATTAGTCATATTTCTCAAGCTCAACTTGTAAGTTTTGAATCACTAATTTCACATTTTAGTTCATATGATTTATATATAATATACTCATTAATCAAAATTGATTAGCCAATATAAATGCAAAGTGTAATAATTATTATTTTTTTCTTATTATTGAAAACATCAATCCTAAATCAAACTACAAAGGAAAAAATTAAATATTTTTTAAAGATTAAACTATTTATCAATTTACTAGTTTCTTTTCTCTAATATAATTATTAATGCTTTTGGAACTCATTGAATAAGAAAGAAAACAATGTCTTACAACCTTAGCCTCTAATTTGCTTTTGTTTTCTTAACTTTCTTTTAGAAAAAAATTGCGATAATCATAAACTTCTACTATAATAAGATTCAAATCAGGTTTAATATACTAGGATAAATTGATGAATGTAGAAAGTACTTTGATTCAATTACTTAAATCTTAAATTAAGGTTTAAACATATTAAGAAAGATTGAAAAGTATTTAAATTAATTTGTTTTAATCAAATTGTTTAATTATTAGCTAAAATTTAATAAATTCATCCCAAAACATGTAATAATTAAAAATTTAAGCCACAACCACATTATAATAAAGTTAGACAATTAACATATTTTCCTTCACATCTATAATAAAGTTCAAATTCAATCGTATACATTAACCGGTGGCGTTGATAAAATTTTAATAGTCGACACTAATAAATTTTGGAATTGGAATTATATACATATAAAAAAATTTTGGGAGCCCAATTCTAGGAAAGTTAAAATAGAAAAAAACATTAAATTTCTATTTCACAATAATTAAAAAAAAAATTGAAGTAATAATAAAAAATTATATGAGTATAAGCCAAGTCAATTTGGAGAGAGAAATACGGCTAAATAACAAGAATATATGTTGTCCAAAATTATGAAAACATGAAAAACGAGAAGAAGGAATTTACAAAATTGGCCCTGGGGGGGCACCAGACAGTGAGGGATAGAGGGAAAGAAAGAATAGTTGCAGAGAGGCGTGAAGAGGGAGGGATCTTCCCCATTTGTCATTATCTTCACCACTTGTCTATTTAATCACAACCCATCACAACACATCACACGCACACAGAGAGTCTCTTGTTTTTGTTGTAGTTATTGTGTTTGACCGGTCAATGGCGGAGCGTAAGTGGGTGTTGACGGTGACGGCACAGACGCCGACGAACATAGCGGTGATAAAGTACTGGGGGAAGAGAGACGAGAGCCTGATATTGCCTGTGAATGACAGTATCAGTGTGACGCTTGATCCGGATCACTTATGCACCACCACCACAGTCGCTGTCAGTCCTTCCTTTGATCAGGATCGGATGTGGCTCAATGCCAAGGTAACCAACTCCACTTCCATACAAACAACTACTCTACTACTACTTAGTATCTCAATAATCATGTTAGATGTTTCACTCTGCAAAGTAACCTCTTTCTGTTTTTGTATGTTATTGTTGGTTATTTTAAATCAGGATTTGAATATGTTACTGGTAGGATAAGGTTAGCCATCAATAACATCCCTTGGAATTGGATTGGTTATAAGCGTGGTTACTGAAGAATATTTGAGGATTGTCATTGATGGTAACCTTATCTAATCAGTAAAGTTTAAATCAAGTTATAGTATGATGATGCTCATTGGTTTTGGGTGGTTAGTGTAGGAAATATCTCTTTCTGGAGGGAGGTACCAAAATTGTTTGAGGGAAATTCGTAATCGTGCCTGCGATTTTGAGGATAAGGAAAAGGGTATTAAGATTGAGAAGAAGGATTGGGAGAAATTGCATCTACACATTGCCTCCTATAACAATTTCCCTACTGCCGCTGGATTGGCTTCATCTGCTGCTGGTTTTGCCTGTCTTGGTAATTACCCTTTTTAATATGGATAGCTTGTTTTTGGGATTACTGATTTGTGTATTGGACCAAAAATTGATAGAGTGTGTCTTTGTTTAATTATTATATAGTTTTTGCCCTTGCAAAGCTGATGAATGCAAAGGAAGATCAGAGCCAACTTTCTGCTATAGCTAGGTATGACTTATATAGCTAGGTCTTTGATGTTATGGTTGATATTATGTTCTCTTATTTATTTATCTGTTTTTAGTTACTTATATTTTCCTTTTATAGTGCCTATTTTAACTTGTCTTGGACTTACGTAGAACAGGGATTCAAGAATGTTATCCTCTTATATATTTTGTTTCTTTATGTAGGCAAGGTTCGGGCAGCGCTTGTCGTAGTTTGTTTGGTGGATTTGTCAAGTGGGAAATGGGAAAAGTAAGATTGTTATTGTGATTTACCTGCACTCCCTATGTTAACAAAGATGTTACTTTGACTAATTGTTCTGAATTTGTCCGAATTTGTCCAGGATGACAAAGGAAGTGATAGCCTTGCAGTTCAACTCGTAGATGAGGAGCACTGGAACGATCTTGTTATTGTTATTGCTGTGGTATTTACATTTTTTTATTTTTATTATTTATTATTTATTTTTTTTGCATTAACTTTCTGTTGGTTATGAATGAGGCTACTGGTTGCTCCATTGGCAAGATTTGTGTGTACCTATAATTTGTTATGTTAAATTCACCTCATCAAATTTCGTGTTTCTTTTCTTCTCATCCTATTAATCATTATGAGATTTACTGGTAATCTGGTGAAAATATTAATGATTCACCTTTGTGATTTGATGATACTCCCGATGTCGCTTATATGTAATTATTCAGCTGATTTAACGTGGGATTATGCTATTGATTTGATGGGGCTGCAAAGATCTTGCTATGATTACAACTTAATACTTTGGAATTCAAATATATATGTTGCTGTAAATTACAATAATCACCTCATTTGTTGAATTATGATGAGCTTTTGTAGTTTTAAGGTACCTCCTGTACACAATTGTTTTTCTAATCTCTTTATTGATTTTATTCATTTAAGGTGAGTTCACGGCAGAAGGAAACAAGTAGCACCACAGGGATGCGTGAGAGTGTTGAGACAAGTTTGCTTTTACAACATAGAGCAAAGGTACATTTTGTTTGTCTCTATCTAAATAACATGTGCAGTATCTTTTCTTGAATGATCGTCTGGAAGTCATAGATAGTTGTATAGCAACTGAGTAGGTTTTAAATAGCATTGGGGTCATTTCCTGAATTTATCTAGATGATGGTGCATCGAAGTTTCTCATGGTTTTTTGTCTGTGAGGATTAGCTTTGGTCATTTTGTTTTCTGTCTGGTCTCTTAATCTTGAGGGCATTATATCTTTGAAATGATTATATAACCAACTTTCTAAGATTGTTCTGAATTATTAATCTTTTCTCCATTTTGTTGTATCCTGTTTTGGACTGTAACAGGAAGTTGTACCAAAACGCATAGTACAAATGGAAGAAGCCATAAAAAATCGTGATTTTTCATCTTTTGCACAATTGACTTGTGCTGATAGTAATCAGTTTCATGCGGTCTGCTTGGACACAAGTCCCCCTATATTCTACATGAATGATACATCACACAGGCAAGTTCACATTTTATTTGAGTTATTTATTCATTTATCTGCATTCTCAAACTGTAATTTAATATTAATATGGAAACTTTTTTCAGGATTATCAACTATATGGAAAAATGGAATCATTCTGAAGGATCACCACAGGTTTGTTTACCTTGTTATCTTATTTTTGAGGGTTTTTATTTTTATTTTTTTGTCATCTTATGATTTAAAACAATTATTTCTTCCCTTCGTTCTCTGCTAATTTCACTAACAGTTTCTTTGAGCATTTTGCTGCTGATCTTTTTTTCCTTTTTTTTCCCCCTTATTACTTGCTTGTGGTTAATTCATGTAGTAAAGAATGTAAAATATTATACAAGAAGTGGAACTGGCCCTCCATTCTGGGGATAATGTGTAACTCTACTGGGATTTTCATTTGAAAATACAAAACATCTGGTGTTGATTGATTACATAATAATCATGGTTCTAGCTTTATTATAAGTTAAATAAGGGTGCTTGTCTGTTGTTGTGTTCTTTTCGCTGTATACTGTTTACATTTACTAGAACTTAGTAGCTTATCTGTAAGATTCATTGAATGTCAATCTCCTGGGTTTCAATTGAGGATTTATGTTGATCTAGCAAGATTTTACTATCATCAGAACAATGTCACAAGTTGAACCTATTGAAATTTTAGAAGCTCTATACAGAACATCTAGGATTTTATCTTGCTAATCCTGCATGCTGGAACATGTGGCTAATAATGAGAAAATTGACAGGTGGCATATACTTTTGATGCTGGGCCGAATGCAGTTCTGATTGCACGTAATAAAAAGGTTGCTGCCCAATTGCTTCAGAGGCTGCTCTTCTTTTTCCCACCGAATTCTGACACAGATTTGAACAGGTAAAAGATATTGCATTGTTTTCAGTCAGTAAGGATATATCTGATGTATTAGTTGATCATCTGCATGAATAAGTACTAAAATGACAATTTCTCTTTTGCCTCCTTGTTTTGTCTAGCTATGTTCTCGGTGATAAGTCAATACTACATGATGCTGGCATTGAGGGAATGAAGGATGTGGAAGCATTACCACTTCCTCCGGAAATAAATACCGCACCAGCCCAGAAATACCGAGGAGATGTAAGTTATTTTATCTGTACAAGACCTGGTAGAGGTCCTGTTTTGCTTTCTGATGAAAGTAAGGCTCTTCTCAGCCCAGAAACCGGGCTGCCTAGGTGAGTTTAAAGCAGATAAATTTTTCCCATGCTCGATCTGTGTTCTCTTTTCGAGTGAGTCAGTTGTAGTGAAGTAGAGATTACTGTGAGGTGATTCTCTTGTTTCTTGCAAATTTTCAGTTGCTTTTGCATGTAATTGTAATTTATTTATTTTTCCCATTTCAGTGCAGTTGAGGTTTATGTACTCTTCCTCTTTGAACACAGAATGAATAAATTTTTAATTATTCCCAGCTCTATATTTTCTTTAACTTTGTCTTGTTTTGTTTTATAAATTTTTTCGGTCAATCGTGGATTAGTTAAAAAGTCGAAGAGCCATGCATAATCTGGTTGAATAAGTGCATTTTATCACCATGCCATATTGAACGGTGGTAATATTTTATATGTTTGGTTTTTTATAAAAACATCTAACCTCAAATTTTATTTATACGAAATTAGAAATTACTTGTTCATATTTGTTACAAAAATAACTCACAACTAATGATTTTCCGTCAACTTGAAATCTACTTTTTGATCAAGTAAAAGCACTTTTAAAATAGCTTCAGTCATCCCATCTGCAAGAGGAAACAAGTGTCCTGAGCCAGGTAACTCATGGTACTGAATCCATGGAAGTGTTTTGGAAATGTAACGTTGGAGGATTACTGGCACAAGCCTATCTTCATCACCCTGCCATAGATGAAAAGAGCCACCACCTTCAGGAAATGGGTTCTCTAGATCCATGGGGTCGAATTCCCAACTTCCGAATCCAACTATCATGTCACGATGGATTGATTCGAATACCCCTTGTTGAAGTGCTTCTCCCTGCAAAACATTAAGCAGAAACAACTATATTAAGCACGTTTAAGAGCTTGGCGGGAGGTCACATGTCACCGATTTGAGATATCATGATCTAATCTTAATAGGTTCGAGATAACCATTGGTTTCACATGTCATTAAATTTATTTAGATAAAGAAAAAATCAGTGAATCTAATCCTGAAAAAAAGAAGTGACAAGGTACCTTGTGCTTTTGCCCATCAGCATTCTTGAACAGAAGTTGAATATCTTGGGGAGAGAAATTCTCAAGCCTGTGGGCTATAACAGCAGAAGGAGGAAACAACTTTTGAGTGTTCCACCAGTAAGTGAGCCATGGAGTGTAGTGGGCAACTCTTAGAGCCCACTGATCCTGTGGTAGTTGTAGATAGTAGGCTTTCTTGGATAAGTTGGCAGGAAATCCAGGCCACCAGTAGTTGATGACAGGAGCAAGTAATGCTGCTCCAGCTAGCCTGTTTGTGTCCCCAAATCAAACTAGAAAAATCAGCATCTCATATTCATATAATTATGGAGACACTCAGTTTCCACATTTTGAAAGTAGGAACAGAAATCCTTGAATACCTTAGACAACCTGATTCAACAATTCGATTGTACAGCAACTATGACACAAGTCATAATAATACTACATTATTCTTATATTCGTCTTGTCTTATAACAGATGCATATTTTCAAATTTTAATTATATTAATAATCTCAAACATAGTCATGATTAGTCTTACTTCTCTTGAATTAATGTTTCTGTGACCCTTTCTAACCAAACTGGCGACTTAATCTAAGCACAGTCTAATGGTATGCCTGTCCTGCTTGTCTGAATAATAAATTTGGGATTTTTTGTTCTAACTTCTAACCTGTGAGGTATGTATTTGAGACAGCCCCAAACAGCTTGGCCTCCCATAGAAAACCCAACAACATAAAACTTGGAGCCAAGTCCTAACTGATCAGCAAGTTCTTCTACATCCAGTGCCAAGCTCTTTGTTGTTCTGTTTGGGTCCGGGTCACTTTCTCCATAGCCTGGTCTGTCAATTGACACAATGTACAACCCCAGTTCTTCAACCACTTCCTGAAATCATGTATATGTGTATCCCGCAAAACATTTTATCCATTTCATTCAAATATGGAAAAATAATATAAACATGTTCTAATCCATTGAAAGTGTATTATTTAGTTATACCAAAAGCACTTTCTGCTAACTCATTGCATCAAAAACCAAACTCCCCAAAATGAAGTAAAAACGTACCTGAGAGACGTGGGTTGCAATGACTGCATCATGTCTGGAAGAGGCAAAACCATGAAAAAAGATAATGTAATGTTTGGCCAAGTCTTTGGAGAGGCCATGCTCTTTGTAAGCCAAATGCCTTCCATCTCTTAGCTTTATTCTAGGTGCTGTAATGGGAGGGCCACCAGGAGAGCCACATATATTCGGTGGTTGAGGATGGCTTACTTGATATGCCCATGCCAATAACACTATCACCAACACCACTGTAATTCCCTTCAACATTCTAAGCATTCCTGAATTACAATAATAACTTTTAAAATTTCAGATTACACGAAATGTTTATTTATTTATTTATTTTTTCATCTACAATGAAACCAACATATCACTTCTCCTGTATTCTTTTTTTCATTTTTCAAGTCATGCTATGAAATTGTTACCCATCAAATTTCATTAAAGTAAGGTTATGTGTATTCTAAGGGCATACGTTTTGAAATATACAAGAATCTAGTTGAGATTCCAATTATATATCATACCTCCAATGAATACAAGTTATTTTTCCAGCCAAACTCTAGAGAGGAAGAATCTTTTCTTTAACAAGTGTATGTAAAACATTTTGGAAACAGAAAATTGCATGTGTTTAAAGTTTGTGTATTTACTTTGAATCATGACCCTTTTTTCACTCCAAACACACAAGTAAGCTGACCAAACTTAGAAGGCATTTTTTTTCAAAAAATAGTGCTTTTAGGAATGTAAAAGCCACTTCATTGTCTTTCATTCAAAAATCAAGTCTTCAGTTTTAGCAAAATTTAAGAGTAAACTTCATTCAAATGCTAAAAGGAACATAAGATATAGATTCAGTTATACATACATGCAATGATGAAAATAAACTAATAATAATAAATAAAGAATAAATGAAGAAAGGCAAGGCGATGACAGAACCTGAAAGAAACTGAGATAAGCACTTGAGCTGGAAGAAGAAGCTGATTGCTTTCTGATTCTCACAGACTAAAACTGTCACCTGTTATACACACTTTCAATCTGAAAGTGTGTTAGTAATCAGATCACAATCATCACCTACCCCAGAAAATAAATTTTATTTCAAATTTTGTTGTAGAAAAAGTGAACTTGCAGACAATTTGGTTCTAACAAATACAAGGAATTTTCTAACAATCTTGAAAAAAGACAAACTTATTTTGAGGTAGACAATTGAATTGACCCACCTACAGCTTTTGTTGAGCGTGTAATAAGTTGTAACAAATAAGTAGGGGCTACTAGCAGTGGAGGATGCAGGTAAAAGCATTTTTTTTTTTAATTAAAAAAAAAAGAAAATTAGATTTTTTTTTTTTTTAATTTGTAATTCCCAAGTTATTATTTATTATTAATTGGCATAAATTCGAAAGGGACTAAAATAAAAATGAAAATTGGTTTTAATCCAAAAAAATAATAATAATTGCTTTTAGCTTCAAATGGAACTTTAATTGTTTTTGGTTCATTTTCAACCATTAAACCTTTTATGTGTCATTTTTTTTTCCATGGGCATATCTAGTAATTTTCACTTATTAATTTATAAATTATTTATATTATTATAGAAGTTTATTGAACTAATATCAATAAACTTAGATTAGAGCTTTGTTTACACAATATGATACATGATCTAATTTTATTTCCCAATATATTGGAATTTAAGAAACATCCAATATATGTTAACAAGAATAAATAAATAAGAACACCAAATATATGCTTGGAATTTAAGAAGAAAATCATATTTCAAGCCAATCATGCTTTGAGATGTAATTCATCTATATAATATTATCAAATCTAAGTTTTTTTGTATACGTCACTCCTTAGTTGAAGTGATTGAGTACCTGGTTCAAGTCTTATTTTTATATATAAGGTGTGAGTACGACTCTTTATAGGAGGAGTTGCTGTCTCTCGGTTATAGAAATAATCATCCAGACTGCGCTATCAATGTCCATCTTGATATGTCTCGACACTAATTTGTAAGGCGTTAATGTTAAAAAAAAAAAATCTATGATTTTTTTCTTTAATGCATTTTTATCATTTTAAAACAATTTCATAAAGAAGAATTTCATTTCAATCCCTAAAATTTTAACAATTGATGATTTTTAACTGAAAAATGGCAAAACTTGATGCGTGATCCCTAAAGTATGAAAAAATACATTAGTTTGGCTTAATCGTCAGATGACTATTAGTCACCCTTAATGGTTTCAAGAATATCATTGTCTTTAGACTTAAATATGACACATGTCAACATCAAATAAAACCTATGTATTTTAACAATTAAATATTAAAAAAATATAAACATAATAGAAAATTTAAAAATTAGATAAGAGAATTACATTATATATTTTTTTTTTTTTTTTAAATATGATTCTCCCCTCCATCCAATTGGGATGGATGGTTAGATAATTTTTTACAAAGAATTAATTTTAACAATTACCAAAACTTTAAAAAAAATTCAAAAAAGAAAATTTAAAAATTTTAAAAATTTTGTTATGACGGATATCCACAAAGTAAGGAACCAGACGATTTGGTTCCATATTATCTTTGATTTTGAAGATCTAGGTTCAAACGAATCTAGATTTTTGAACCAATCCCTTAGTAGAAATTCTCCATCACTCCATCTTCCTAGACCCTTCATCTTTCTACCCAACCCATGCATCGATCGCTACCAATGCTTTTATCAAGATAGTCTGTACTCTTTAAAACTAATAACAATACACTATACCTAAAAGAGTATTATTACACAACCACAAAAATAGCTTAATCAAGAAATTGACTTTGGTATACTTGTAAAACCAAAAGGTTACCCAATAGCTTTATTAAAAGGATTATGGGGTCAATTCACTAGTCCTAATTAATGTGGATAATTTTTTCACGTATGTGAGTTGTCCCTCCATTCTTTTAGAAAATGATCTTTAAACCGCGCTTTAGAATCATATCACAGCTGGTCTAGACAGCATCCTAGATTGATCCCAATAATAATAATAATAATAAAAGAAAACGATTTAGACATAATCATCACATTGGTTGATAAATTGATGTGGCAAAAGATATACTTCAATTGACATATCATTGTCGAAGGTGGGAATTCCTAACTTGTTAAGTGTTCATATTACTATCCATGACAAAGCAATTTAGCCATTTAAACTATGACGTAAATGTTTATAAAAAGACAACATTGAAAATCAAATCACTAGTTCATTGATGCATAATTATAATGGTATACTAAATACAAAACCTCACCCACCGTTACTTTATTGATGTTATTGTTGTAATAAAAAATCTATTGATACCAAAGCTAAAAAATTTATAAAAACCTATCGAAACTAATCATTATATATCATTTAAAATGTTGTAAATCGCTAAAATATACCAAAATTAAATACTTTGTGCAAGTAGGTTTAAAATTTACCAACATAATATGAAAAAAAAACATACTTACATAATAAAAGGAAAAACCCCCTACATATATCGTTACATAAGCATGGTGAGCTCGATCACAAATATATAGAGGAAGAGATCAATATGTTGGATATGCTACAATATCCTATTATTAGGACCAGTAGATTTAGCTTTTGAGATGTTGCATTGCACTTTTATCGGACGGTCATCTCATCTAACACGAAATTCTTAAAATTATAATTATGTTTTAGGTGATGTGGTTGTTGAAGCATTTACATCCGCTCATTATATTGATATTATATAATAAGATTGGTTGTGCCTAAATTGTTGTTAACATTGATTTTCAGGCCCACGCATTGAATGACGATTTATTTTATGATTATTCAACGCATTGCCATTTATTTCAACAATTCAAATCAACATTTGTCCATTGAATAGACACGCATTAAAAAATCATTCCGGCTATACAGGATTGGTTGTGGCAAATTTGTTGTTAACATTGATTCCCAGGCCCACGCATTGAATGACGGTTTGTTTTATGATTATTTGATGCATTGCCCGCTTGAACAATTCAAATCAACATTTGTACATTGAATAGATACACGGGTTAAGCACGGCCAATGTTTTAAAAATTGAATAGATACACGGGTTAAGCACGGCCAATGTTTTAAAAATTGAATGACGGTTTATTTTATGATTATTTGATGCATTGCCCGCTTGAACAATTCAAATCAACATTTGTACATTGAATAGATACACGGGTCAAGCACGGCCAATGTTTTAAAAATTGCGATTTTCGAGCGATTAATCATCTTAATATCACTTTATCGACTGCAACACCAATTTTAAGTAAATCGGTGTCATTAGGCGATGGATCGAAGCTTTTCTTTCTCTTTTTCAAAGTTCAAAGTCTAAAGCCTACGGTCGATTGATACGATTGGTGCGAGGAAAATAGCGTCCTGGTTCGATTATGATTCGACTGGTCTAGTGATTCAAGGTTAAAGATCAAGCTTTAAATTTCGTCCTAGTACCACTATTTTTTTTTGGGAGAATTACTCACAACTTCCCTATAAATTTGATATTGACAAGCGGGTATAACATTTTGAATTTTTTGCAATGTCCTTCCCTGACTAACAGATGAGCTGGTTTGACCATGACCTGATCACTTTGACCGTTTAAAAAATATTGAAAGACGAAACTGCCCCCAGTCATCTTCTTCCCGTTTCTCTCCCTCTCTCCTCCTTCTTCTCCCTCTCTTCTCCTTCTTCTCTGCATCTGGGTTTCCGATCGGAAACCCAGACGACGATCTGGGTTTCCGATCGGAAACCCAGAAGTCGTCTGGGTTTCCAGCTGGAAACCCAGACCGTCGTCTGGGTTTCCGATCTGGAAACCCAGACGACTTCTGGGTTTCCGATCTGGAAACCCAGACGACTTCTGGGTTTCCAGATCGGAAACCCAGACGACGATGGGTTTTCAGATCTGGAAACCCAGAAGTCGTCTGGGTTTCCGATCGGAAACCCAGACGACAATCTGGGTTTCCGATCGGAAACCCAGACGACTTCTGGGTTTCCGATCGGAAATCCAGATGCAGAGAAGAAGGAGGAGAGAGGGAGAAGAAGGAGGAGAGAGGGAGAGAAACTGGAAGAAGATGACTGGGGGCAGTTTCGTCTTTCAATATTTTTTAAATGGTCAAAGTGACTAGGTCATGGTCAAACCAGCCCATCTGTTAGTCAGGGGAGGACATTGCAAAAAATTCAAAATATTATACCCGCCTGTCAATATCAAATTTACAGGGAAGTTGTGAGTAATTCTCCCGTTTTTTTTTTTTTAATAAAAAAATCATGGCCCAAAACTACAATGTTTTGAACCTCTCAAAATGAAGCAATTTTGGCTTTTTAATTTTTTATTGCAAATATAAAATCAACCGCGCTATTTTGGTGTTCAATATATATGTGAGGCTGAAAGCAACCCTAACACTTCATTTCAGCTTCTCTCTCTCCCATTAATCGATTGCCGCTGCTACATCTCTCTCCCGCACCACTTTTGCATCTTCATCATCTTCGGTAACATCTCTCCTTCAACCAGGTCGTTGACGCCACCACTCTTTCTTCACCATCATCAGCAACATCTTATTCTCAAATATGTGGATTGTTTGTATTTTTTTTTTTTGGTTCGATTGTATAATTGTTGGACTATTTGTAATTCTTTTGCTAATTATTTTTCAAATTTTTGACTAGCGGCCAAAGTGCCTTAGGTGTCAACATTGTGTGGTGTCTAACGGTTTCTTAAACACTGTTTATAGCTTATATCATAAATTCGTAATACACTGTAAACAAACTATATAGGGACAAATTTTAAAAGGACCCAAAACGAAAATGAAATTTGAGTTTCAACCTTAGAAAAGTTATTCATTTTAAACCTTAAACAAATATGTCGACGTTGGGAATTAGCCGACGAGATTCGTTTCGACCCAAACTGCAGTTGATGCTGAAAATGATGTAATAAACATATGAAAAGTAAATGAGAGGGTAGAGGAAGAACACAAAACAAAAGAATTTTTAAAGTGGTTCGGTCAGATTATTGCCTACGTCTACTATTATCTCACTATTTTTGCAAAGTAATGGTACTCTCAGAAGTTTTTTTTTTTTTTTTAAGGGTCCCTTGTACAATGAAAATTCTCCTCTATTTATAGGGATGAGGAGGTGCTACAGTAATACATAATAATTCAAAGTGTAATGAGGGATTACATTTAATGCAACTGACATGTGTCAGGTCAATTGAGTCAAAGCATGCATCAGACGGCTAATCAACGCAGATTACGTAAGACTTCCATAATTCATGCTGTAATTTCTTACAGGATCGACGTAGGTGGCACGTCTTGCTGACTTTTGTTCTGACAATTCTGACAATGTCTGACTTGCTTTATACGAGCTGGATTAGCTGAGAGCTCATCTAAGCGAATTGGAATATCCGAAGTTTGATTGAGTTTATCTCTATAAACTGGTCATGTATTCTGGTTCCGTGATCTGGCCATCTGGCAATCTTCTTGTCTGAAGAATCTGCATGATGGATGAGTTGTATCGTGAATGACTGATACGCGGCATTCCACTATTATTAGGATAAACTGTACGGCTGGCGAGTTATATTTTTGGATGGTCGGTGCGTTTGATAAACTGACTTCTCAACAGGCTGTATGAATGATAAACTGGATGTCTGCTGAGCGGGCTGGACATTCCAACGGGTTGTGCCTTAGCCAAATATATAGTCTTTTCTTCTTGGAGGATCTTGGGTTTCAAACTGTTTTGGACTTCTATTAACAGTATTGGGCTTTTACCAACCCAAATAAGGTGGTCTAAAAATACTCATAACACTAGCCCCCCAGTTTTCATTCCGTTCTACGGGTTGGAAGCTGATAGACCGCTGGTAAAAGCTGATTGAGATTTGGTGGTTGGTTTGGAGGGAACGGTTACATTGCCTTTTCAAATTCTAAACTTTCTCGGGACACGTGGCGGCTATCCCGACTTTCGTGTAGGGCACGTCTTTCTCTGGGTACATTTAATGCACGTCTTTCAACTGATGGCGTATGATGACCATATCCCTTGAATCATGCTAAATCGTTAGATCTGAGGCGGTTGAGGAGCCATCAGATCTGATGGTTAGGGTTTCGATCACGTACCCCTATATAAGATAGATTTCTTGTCATTTTCAACTTCCTCTTGTCATTTTCAAAACGCTTCGTCTTGCCTTCGTCTTTAACCTTCGCTTTGTCTCAGTCTCTAGCACCAGTGCATCAGAGTCTAAAGATCATCACGTAGATTACAGTCTTGCCTCAAAGTAAGCTTTTCACGCTTTTCTAATTTCTCCAGTTTTCATTTTTTGTTTGCATGAGTCGTGCATTGTCTGATATTGGTTTTTTGCGTTGTTCTTCACGTGTTTACGTTTCTGAAAACCTGTTCTTTTGTTGAGACGCTTCATTTTCTGTTGCTGTTTGTGATAATGACTGCGCGAACTGTAGACTGAGACTTATATAGGTCGTTAGCTCGTTTTGGCTGTAGGTTGAACTTTCATAAATTTAGTGATTTGTGCTGTGCTTGTGACCTGTGGATTTACAAAATTTATTAGAAATTTAGGTATAGGTAGAGATGGTCTGTAGACAGAGACCTAATTATTCCCTTTCTATGTGTAGATGTCTTCAGGTCGTAGTTATCGAGACCATAGAATGGATGACTTCTCGAACGCCCGCAAGGTCGTAGGAGCGACTTCCAGTAGTGGAGATGTTATTGAGGAGTTTGCGGCTTAGATAGATCCCATAATAACAGTACGGCCTCCCGATAGGACGGGTCACGATGTATTCACACACCATCATTCGAGTCTAAAGTTAGATGAGCTGGGAGGAATAGCCTTAGAATACCGCATTCTTAGGGGATGTCGTATCATGCTTCCGTCTTCTTCCAACCACGTGGGCTTCCCTCCTCACGACTATATTGCCGTTAGCGTCGTACATATGAAACACGAGCTCAGATTCCCAGTCCCCAACTATCTTGTCGATCTACTGAATCGGCTAAAACTCAGCCTGTTCCAGTTGACACTAAACTCCTATGCCCAGCTTATCTTGCTGGCACTAGTTTTCTTACGGAACGGATTAGAGGCTCTCAATCCACGCATCTTCTCCCCATTTGTACAGCCTAAAGGGGGAGTTGCTAGCCAGAATGGGGGACCTCGCGAGGGAATATATTATTTGACAGCCCGTAAGTAGGATTTCAAGGGCTTGCTGTCGAAAGGATAGGCAAAGGGCAAGTCCAGTGTAGGGGATTACAAGTCGACATAGTTCTACATCTCCTGTCATTCTCTTGTCGGTCTTCAGTATCACAGTTTTGTTCTTACTCCAAGTAGTCATAGGGTCGCATCAGCAAGCTACATTATCTTCTTTTTTCTTTCTTTTAACACTTTTTTTTTTTGCAGAAGGGAGTAAAAGAGAAATAATCGTAGAGGAGAAAGATCACCTTAGGATGCTTACGGACTCCGAAGAGGAGAGCACTGCCCAGGCATTTGACGATAATCTCCTTATACAGTTTCAGCTCGCTTCAGCACCAGACATCGAGCTGCTAGATATTAGGAAAGATATAAGCGTTCGAGGACAACGTAACTCATCTCTGTAAGTCAAGCTGCTAGAGGAATTGTCGATCCAGCTCCCTCAGATGCTCCACCAATGGCAAAAATTTCTATAGAACAACGTCCCAAACGTCATACTGCTCAATCTGTTGCTCTTGTGGCCTCTGCCTTTACTGGGTAGCTTCGTCTGAACAGGCTGCAGCACCCACTGAATCCCAGCCCCCTACTTCTCAGCCAGAGCCTATCGAGATCGAGAGTGATCTGGAGCGGGCTACTGAAGAAGTTACTACAAGGGGTGATGCTTTAATTGGAGGGGTCCCCAGAGATGAGATTCCCTCATATCA
Source organism: Dimocarpus longan (assembly GCA_022984855.1). Lineage (NCBI taxonomy): Eukaryota > Viridiplantae > Streptophyta > Magnoliopsida > Sapindales > Sapindaceae > Dimocarpus > Dimocarpus longan. The sequence continues at coordinate 19,221,046 of CM041015.1, read as the reverse complement.
GGTCCCAACCTAAGGGACTACAACAAGTGGTGCTCCAGCTACCCCAACCAAGGGCACGAAGAAAAAGACAGTGGCGAAGCGTGCTTCACAAAAATGCTTCCGAGCTGAAAAGGGCAAGCAGCCCGTGACCTCAAAGAGAAGCCAAAGATCAGAGTCTGAGGGCGAGCTTGAGCGTATCCCTGGGTCGCTCTATCTTGAAGGAGTTCTGAAACTCTTGCCAGAATTTCTTTGAGGTCATGCCAGGAAGTTGGACATAAACGAGCTGACTGACAATAACTTGTTCTTCTGGTCCCTTTGCCATTTTGTCATGGTATCTTTTGACACTTAGCCATTTTTCATGTTTTCTTACTTTCAATGCTAACTTGTTATATCGCAGATCGCCATGGGGATCCGAAAACAGATGCAGGAATCACTGGTCCTAAAGAAAGAGAATGAGCATCTCTAGGCTGAACTTCATAGGTTCGAGGTTGTCAATCATAAACTCGAGGTTGAGAAGAAAAAGCTCAAAATAAAGAGGGACAACGTGAAGGGCGAGCTTGCCTTCATGTCTAAGGAAGCCTCTAGAGCCAAGATGGCGGAATCCATGCTAGACACCCAATTGAGGAATGCACAAACTGTTCAAAATGAGGCTGAAGAGACTTTAATTCGTCAAGAAAATGAGTACCGAGCCTCAAGGTCGATACTTACTACTCAACTCCTAAATACTGAAAATGAGCGGGATAAGGTGAAGCATGACCTGGCAGCTGCAGAGATAAAGGTGGGTGAGGTCACTCAACGAGCTGAAGCTGCTGAAAAAGAGGTTGAGGACTTTAAGGAGGAGCTAATCAGGGTCAGGGAGAAGGTTGCAGAGGAGACAACGAGTAACTTCCTCTGGACCCTTTGGAAAAATCATCCTAAGATAGACTTCACCTGCTTTGGTGAGGGAGGGCTTGCTGAGGTAGAAAAGTTCAAGGAGGAGGCTGCTTTAGATGTTGCAGCTCATGCAGAAGTTCCTCAGGCCTCGACCTCGGAGACAGCTCAAGCCGATGTCCCTCCAAAATAGATCCCGCATGATGCAGCTGCTGATCCCTCAACTTCTTAGGGCGTAGACATGGAGTACGGTGTCATTTGAGTTGACACTTAGAAAATTTTTTTATTTCTTTGTATTGTTTTCTTCACCTCTTTTCATGAGATATTTGGAATAGATAATTTGGACCTCATTTTAAGGTTTTATATATAGCTTTTTGATTCAAGTATAATTCGCTGACTTGTTTGTTTATACTTCCTGCAAAAATAACTGATAAAACACTTCATAATTGTAAATGATAAATTAATATTTTGCGAGCCCGCTGTTGAATTGCTTTATATATCTTTGCTAAATAATCTGCATAGCAAACAGTAATCTCAATCAGCAGGTTGAATAATAATGCTTTTTGTAAAGATGGATATTTGTTAGCTGTGCTCAAAATGTAAAAACCCGAGCTGATACAACGAGCTGGGCTCACAAGGTCGGAACCTGAGCATCTACAGCTAATTGTGCTCAAAGGGTAAGAACCTGAGCTATGCAGCATGATAAACTTCTTGGGATATGCTCAAAGGGTTGAGACCCGAGCTGTATAACGGGCTGTGCTCACAAGATTGAAAACTTGAGCATCTACAGCATTCTACGCTCACAGGGCATACCCGAGCATTTATAGCGAGAGTTATGAAGGTTGTAACCTCTGTTACGCTAATAAGGTCGGAACCTGAGCATCTACAACACATTCAATTGTCTTAGGGCATTTAAGCTAAGCTAAGTGGACCTTCTGCTGGTGTATTGCGTCTCACCATTTAGTGACTAGAGAGTGAAATGTTTGAAGTAATCTTGGTGGGGTAGACCTATCAGCGGGCTGCGATTAGATGCGCGAACTCGCGATCTTATGAACCCTGATTTCCTGTAGGATAGATGTGAGGTCAGCTATTGTGTTGATATTAAACCCTTCATCCCTTTAGGGTAAATAAATGCTTGACTATGCAGCTCGTTCCTTACATTTGATAACTTTACACTTCACACATACAAAAACACTTAATCAATTTGTGTCAGTAATTTTGGAAGCTTGGAGCTTCTATTAAGTGCATGAATTTACAACAAAAATACAAGTGAGAGAGAGAAAGTTATCTATAATAAGGTCTTAGATGTATTGCATTCCAAGCCCTAGGAAGTATTGCTCCGCTCATGTCTATTAAGTGATATGCTTCATTCCCAAGATCTTCCTGGATGATGTATGGTCATTCCCAGTTAGGTTCTAGAGTGCTATCACTAGGGTTTCGAGCTCCCAGGAGAATCTGTCGTAACACCAGGTCGCCTAGTCTAAATTTCCAAACTTGGACCATTTTGTTGTAGTATCTAGCCACTCTTTGTTGATAGACAACAATTCTCAGACGAGCTATTTCTCTGGTTTCTTTAAGGAGATCCAAGTTTGTTGCCAGTAGTTGGTTATTCTCTTCGGGGTTGAAACTTACTCTTTATTGGCTGATTACCTCGAACTCCGTAGGGATCATAGCTTTGAATTCGTAAACCATTGAAAAAGGAGTTTCTCCGGTGATGCTACGAGCTGTCGTTCTGTAGGCGCAAAGCACTTTTTGTAGCTCGTCTACTGGTGCTCATTTCCTGGCTTCAAGCTTGGTCTTTAAAATCTGTTTTATAATTTTATTGACGGCCTCGACTTATCCATTAGCTTGGGGATGATCCACTGTTGAGAAGCTTTTTGTAATACCAAGTTCGCTGCAGAACTCGAAAAACTGTTCACTTGTGAATTGGGTTCCATTGTCCATGACGAGCTGTTGGGAAACTCTAAATTATGATGTGATCCCACACAAATTTTTCCACTTTCCTTGTAGAAATTTCATCAAGTTCCTTTGCTTCTACCAATTTTGTGAAATAATCTACTGTGATAATGACATATTTACATCTGCTTCGACCTGTTGGGAGAGGCCTTATCAGATCCATACCCTAGATAGCAAAAGGCCATGGACTGATCATCTGTTGTAGATATGCTGGTAGAGCTCGCGGGATCTTGGTGAATCTCTGGCACTTGTCGCATTTTTTCACCAAGTTGATGGCGTTCTGCTTCATGGTTAGCCAGTAGAAGCCCTGACGTAATGCCTTTTGAGCTAGAGATAGCCCTCTAGCGTGGTTGCCACAATGGCCTTCATAGATGTCCTTTAGGATGATAGTGTAGTCTGGCTCATCAATGCACCTTAATAGAGGGGCTGAAAAGCCTTTCTTATAAAGCTTGTCGTCAATGATGCAGTACCTTGCAACTCGAGTTTGCAGACGACGGGCTTTCGACTTATCATTTGGCAGTTTACCCTCCTATAAATAATTAACCAATTGGTGCATCCATGAATCTGCTGCCATGGTCAGGATTAGTACTTCGTCATTGGGCTCTGTACTTGGTTTGGGCAAGACTTCTATTGATATGTCTCTTAAGAAATCTATATCCTGAGCTGTTGCCAAGCGAGCTAGAGCATCTACATGAGAATTTTAAGCTCGCGGGATTTGATTTATCTCATATTTTTCAAAGGTCCCCAACAACTCTTGGACTTTCTGAAGATAGATTACCATTCTAGTACCTTTAGCTTGATATTCTCCCCTAATCTGACACACCACGAGCTGGGAGTCACTGAAGATTCTGAGTTATTCAGTTTGCATTTTCTTGGCTAAACGGAGTCCTACTAGCCAAGCTTCATACTCTGCTTCATTGTTTGTGGCCCGGAATCCAAATTTGAGAGCATAGAGAATTTTATGCCCTTCTAGACTGATTAACAGTACTCCAACTCCAGCCCTCTGCTCATTGGAGGATCCATCAATGAATAACTCCCAATACGGATCTTCTGAAGACTTAGCTTCTTCATTCGTAGGTCCCGTGAACTTAACAATCAAATCATCCAATGTTTGCCCCTTGATTGCTGACCTAGGTTTAAAATCGATGTCGAACTGGGTGAGCTCGATGGCCTATTTCATGAGACGTCTTGAAATGTCGGGCTTTTGGAGGATTTGCTTAAGAGGATACCTAGTTAGCATCTCAATTTTATGTGCCTGAAAATAAGAGTGTAATTTTCGAGATGCCACCACCAGATAATAAGCGAGCTTCTCGATCAGGGTGTACCTTGTCTCCGCGTCAACCAACTTCTTACTGATATAGTAGAATGGGTATTGAGTTCCATTTCATTCTTCTTATACCAAGGCGGCGCTTAGGGTGTCTTGGGTTACTCCGAGATAGACTGTTAGAGTTTCCCCTTCCCTTGGTTTTGATAGAAGTGGAACTCACCTGATATACTCCTTCAGCTAATGAAATGCGACCTCGCATTCTTCTGTCCATTTAAAGTTCTTAGTTTTCTTCAAGACTTCATAGAATGTGACACATTTATCTGAGGTTTTGGAAACAAATCTACTGAGGGTAGCGATCTGACCGTTAAGGCTCTGTACTTTTTTTGGTTTTGTTGGCAACCTCATGTCGAGTAAAGCTTTTATCTTTTTCAGGTTGGCCTCGATTCCTCTGTTGTTCACCATGAATCCCAGAAATTTTCCCGAGGCTACTCCAAATGCGCATTTGAGGGGATTAAGTTTCATTCGATATTTCCGCAGAATTTGAAACATGCTCTCGAGGTCGCTCACGTGGTGAGCTGCTTGCTTTGATTTCACCAACATATCGTTAACATAGACCTCCATAGTCTTCCCTATTTGATATTTAAACATCATGTTCACCAGCCTCTGGTAGGTTGCTCCTGCATTCTTCAGTCCAAAGGGCATAACCTTGTAGCAGTATAGGTCGTGGTCTGTGGTGAACGAGGTATGCTCCTCATCTTCAAGGTTCATTGGAATCTGATTGTATCCTGAGTAAGCATCCATGAAGCTGAGGAGCTCATGCCCAGCTGTCACATCTACAAGTTGATCAATTCTGGGTAGTGGGAAGCTATTTTTGGTGCAGGCCTTGTTTAGATTCGTGAAGTCTATGCAGGTCCTCCATTTCTCGTTCTTTTTTACTAGCACGAGATTGGCTACCTAGACCGGTAGTGAGCTTCACGAATAAATCCGTTTGCCAGGAGTTTATCTTCTTCATCTTTTAAAGCGTCGTAGCGTTCTCTGGTCATCAGTCTCCTCTTTTAACAAACTGGTCTATGATGGGGATTTATGTTCAATCTGTGTGTCATCACCTCTAGATCAATTCCCACCATGTCTTCATGATTCCAGGCGAAAACATCCAGATTCGCCTTAAGGAATTCAGCTAGCTGGGTTTCTGTTTCTGGAGCCAAGTTCTTTCTCAGCTTGAGCCATCTTTCAACATCTGCCTCACTGACCTGAATGTCTTCCAGCTCTTTAACTGGACCAGTATTCTGATTTGCATCTAGCTCTCTGGGGTCCAGGTCGTGACTTACCCCGGAAGTGCTGACTATCTGGAGTTCATGCCTTGAGTTTACACTTACCTTATTTCCCTTTACTCCCATGTTTACTGCATCTTTATAGCAATGACGAGCTAGCTACTGCTCATCTCGCACACATCTAATCTCGTTGGGAGTTCGAAATTTTACTGTGAGAACCCTTGTGGAGGTGACCATATCCAGGTCGTTCATCGCAGGCCTTTCTAACACTACGTTGTAAGTGGAAGAGGAGTTTATAATGACGAAGTCGGCCAGAACTGTTGATTGTCAACCTGCATTCCTACAGTTAGAGGCAATCTGATTTGCCCTATGGGAGTGACTGCATCTCTAGTGAATCCATACAAAGGTCCAGAGGAAGGGCTTAGCTGTTCATCTCTAATCCCCATTTGGTTATAGCACTCCCTATACATCACGTTCACCGAGCTTCCTGCATCTAGCATTACTCTTTTGACTTCTGCATTCCCGATACGAGCTCGGATCACTATGGCATCATTATGGGGCCAATGAATACCCCTAGCATCTTCCTCTATAAAGACTATCTCCTATGATGTCATTCTCGCTTTTTTGGCAGACCCCTCTAATTCACTTCGTCCGGCGAGCTGTATGTGAGCGGCCTCGCACACATAGCGCTCTTGCTGTAACACCCTAAAATTTTCTATAATATGTTTTTAGGATTATATATATATATATATATAGTAGAATATTGAATTTTATTTTCAAGTGAGATTAAAATAAAATTTAATGAGTGGCGTAAATGTAATAAAGTAGTTAGTTTTGGGATTAAGATGAAATAAGAAATGAGAGAAAAAATCAAGTTGTGAATATTTATTGTCTTAGAGGTTTAAATGAGATTTTTAAAAATTTTAGGGGTCGAATTAGAATTTTAAATTTTTTAGGGGCCAAATTATAAATTGACAAAGTAAAAATATATAAAAAGAAGGGAATAGTGTCGTCACTATTCACCTTCTTCTTTCTTCGGCCGAGTCGTCCCCTGTTATCAGATTTTTGTTTTTTTTTTTTTTTTTTTTTTTTTTTTTCTATTTCTTTATTTTTTTAACTTTTAATCACCCTTTTAACCCATTTTCTAGCCAAAACACCTAGATCTAACCTCATTCAAGCCATTGGATGCTTAGATTTGAGATTGAAAAATTTCTAGTGAGGTGTAATTCGGGTAAGTCAATTATTTTTTCATTGGAGAGCTTAAAATTGTGTGAAAATTTATGTAGAAGCATGTTCTAACATGTACGAAACATTAATATCATCATATGATAGCTTAATCTCCTCTCAAGCATAATTTTCTTCAATTTTTCAAACCCTAGGTCGAGAGGTACGTGATTCTGGTCCCAGAAATTCAAATTAAAGATTGTAGGGATCATTTGGAAGCTTATAGAAGCTAGTGGAAAGCCCAAAGGTTGGTGTATTCGTATTTATAAAAATTATTTTTATTAATTCCGAATTTTAATATATATATATATATATTACTTTGATAGTTGGTTAATTTGTTGGTTTGAGATATTAAATAGTTTTGGGTATTAATTATATGTTATTTGATGAATTTATTTGATGACAAATGATTTCGAAACAATTTTCGAAATTAAAATCCCCTATAGTCGAATTTGATGCGTAAAATATTCTAGGGGTATTTTCGTCATTCCGCTTTCCTTAATGTGTTTATTATGCGATGTTTTGGGTGATATGTTTTATGAATTTTAAATTTGGAATGAAAAATTTGAAAATGTCATCTTTTGGGATCGATTTAAAACATGAGAAAAGAGATAATAATTTTATTAAGATGTGATAACGAAAGTAGGGGCGAAATAATCATTTGAAATGACCACGAGTGGTATCCCGAAGAATTTAGAATAATAGATTTAAATATGAAATAAAAAGTCTACGCGATTAAAGTTTTGTTAAAAATTTAAACATTTTGTAATTTTGAAAAATTTAAAGGGCCCTAGTAAAACTAGTCACCTGTAGGTGGGGATTAACAGTTGGCTAGCCAATAGGGAATTTATTAGCAGTACTGCACTGTTACGATTGATCACAGACGTTGTATGATGGACCCTGAGAGGCACTAAGTGTCTGGTTCTGAAACGGAAATAGATTGTGATATGTGACCCGGTGGATAATCACCGAGCGGCCAATGTCGGGGTCACTGTTTATTCTGGCGAGTAGCCACTGAATGACAGATGTCAGAAAACTTGTTGCCGATCCATGGTATCGTGATAGACTTTACAAAGGGCTCTAATAAATTGAATAAAGAAAGTCTTGTAAATTTATTTGATGATTGATTTTGTAAGAATTAGATTATAATTGGGCTTGCAGCAAAATGTATTGGAAAGTCACATGATTATGATTTATTTTGTGAAATTGTGTACCGTGTGTTTTTATCGATAAATAAATTATGATCGTGCATATTGTTTTAATTTATGCTCGTATTTTGAAACTAAATATGATTTTAATATTATATGAGTACACCCACTAAGTCGAAAGACTTAGCGCGTTGGATTTACCGTGCGCAGGTAGTTGAGTAGGGTTTGAAGTAAAGACGAAGATAAACTAACTGCAGCTTCGCTCAAGTCACATTTGCCCTCATCATTTTGGTAATCACCATTTTTGGGTTGCAGGAATATCATATTTTGGCCACTATCATGTCGTGTGCATTTTGTTGGTGTTGTAAATATCGTAAACAAAATTTGTATTTAAAGTTTAGCACTTGTAGTAAATTCTGTAAATTATCCCCTGAAAAAGGTTTATATGGTTTTATTTTTGTAGAATGTTTAAATATTAAAAGAAATATTTATTATTAAATGTTTGTGTGTTTGAAGTGGGTTGAAAACGGACGAGAGGTCCGAAACAGGAAGTTGAGAAATGAATTGGTCTAGAAGTGTGTTTTCTCTACAGGTTTAAATTTTGGATTTTCAGAAGAACAGAGGAAACTTTGCCGGAATTTCATTAAAATATAATAAGAGTTTTTGAAAACATAATTTTATAAAAGAAATTTTGAGATAAGAAAAAGAGTAACATCTCACGCCTCGATTCTCGTACGGACGAGAACATTAGGATAAGGGTGTTACATTTTAGTGGTATCAGAGCATAGGTTCAAGCGTTCCTAGCTTTTGCTATTTGCGAAAAAAAGATGTATTGCATTTGTGTGTTAACATACTTTGCATGTAGAAATAATATAGGGGGATGTGATTTGATCTGCAGTATTTTCTTCTGTCTTGAATATGTTAGAATATGGATTCCTTTGATGCCCAGAGGACTGAGGGTGTGGATGAGAGTAGGCAGGGCAGTCTTGCCAGTGTAGTTGGTGGTGCATCTGGCGAGTCGTCGAGCTGTAGGACAGCAAGGCTTGAGGGCCAGGATCAGCAAGCCTTTATGCAACAGATTGCGGAGATTTTCCAGCTAATGGCTTGCGCTACACCACGGAGGTCTGCGATATAGAGGCTTGCGAAATATAGACCTGCAGACTTTTATGGTAGAAAGGATGAGGACGCGTCCGCAGCGAAAAATTGGTTGGAGCGGACCGAGCGAATTATCCAGCAGCTGCACTGTACACTAGAGAAGAGTTTAGAGTGTGCAGTTTCTTTTTTGCAGGAGGATGCATATCATTGGTGGATGTCCATTTCTCACCCAGTGCGGCCGGAGGAGCAGATATAGGAGTTTTTCCAAAGGGAGTTCCGGAGGAGATACGTCGACCGTATCCATATTGACGCCATGAAGAGAGAGTTTATTAATCTAAAGCAAAGACAGATGTCTGTATCAGAGTATGAGCGGGAATTCACCAGGTTGAGTAAATAAGCTCGGGAGATAGTGGCGACGAAGGCAGATAGGTGCTGGAGATTCGAGGATGGTTTGAATGATTACATTCGCTACCAACTTACAGCCCTGTAGATATAAGATTTTTCTCGACTGATCTCCGCAGCTTTAAATGTTGAAAGGGTGAAAAAAGAAGAGCAAGCTAGAAAGGATCGAAGTCAACAGAGGCGGGGCCCAGAGCAGTCCAGTTCATCCCAGCCACCTAGTAAGAAATTCAGAGGTCCCTCGTCAGGTGGTCAGTCTCAACAGCAGCATCAGAGGTAGAGTCCGGGATCTTCTGCTAGATCCGCTCAGTCTTCGGCATCAGTTGCTAGTTCCCAGGCAGTGCAGTTAGAGGATCAACTTTGCAGCCGTGTGAGCATTATGGTAGGAGGCATCCGGGAGAGTGTTGGAGGTTGACTGGAGCATATTTCAGATGTCGGTCTCATGACCATTTTTAGAAGGATTGTCCGAAGAAAAAACCCGCACCTGCTTCACAGCCTGAGAAATCAACACCTACAGTTTCAAGAGGCCGAAGGCCTATTCAGTCAGGAGCTGAGGGGAGCAGCAAGAGAGAGGCCTCAGAGACAGTAGGGAGAGTAGAGTCCCGGACGCCAACTAGAGCCTATGCCATCAGGGCTCAGGAGGAGCAGGATGCGCCAGATGTGATTGTGGGTATGATTTCAATATTTGATGTTTCTGTGCATGCATTGGTAGATCCAGGTTCGACTCATTCATACATGTGCATTACCATCCCTAGAGAGAGGAATCTTCAGGCAGAGGTTACGAGTCATGAGGTGTTGGTTAGTAATCCCTTAGGTCAGAGTGTGATCGTAGACAGAGTGTTCCGAGAGTGTCCAATTCGGATTCAAGGGTATGATTTTCCAGGGGATCTAATGGAATTGCCTTTTCGGGAGTTTGATGTGATATTGGGGATGGATTGGTTATCCATGCATCAGGCAGTGATAGATTGTCGCGCGAAAAAATTATCTTTAAAGACTAGTGATGGAAAGGAGATCACTATGGTGGGCGAGAGGTCAGATTTCCTTTCTAATGTCATTTTAGCCACAACTGCCAAGAAATTGATTAGAAAAGGGTGTGAAGCGTTTTTGGCCCATGTGGTCGATTCCCAAAGAATCGGATCTAGTAGTCAGGATATTCCCACTGTATATGATTTTTCAGATGTGTTTTCGGAAGAGTTACCGGGTTTACCGTCGAAAATGGAGGTAGAGTTCGTGATTGATGTGTTGCCAGGAACAAATCTGGTAACTATTACCCCTTATAGGATGGCACCCACTGAATTAAAAGAGCTGAAGATTCAGTTGCAAGAATTATTAGATAAGGGATTCATACGACCCAGTGTATCATCGTGGGGAGCGCCAGTGTTGTTTGTGAAAAAGAAGGATGGATCGTTCAGATTGTGCGTGGATTATCGACAGTTGAATAAGGTTACAATCAAGAATAAATATCCCTTGCCAAGAATCGATGATCTATTTGATCAGTTGAGAGGAGCTTGTGTATTCTCAAAGATAGATCTTCGATCAGGGTACCATCAGTTGAGGGTGAAAGAATCTGATATTCCGAAGACAGCCTTCCGGACGAGATATGGGCATTATGAGTTTGTAGTGATGCCGTTTGGATTGACGAATGCACCCGCAGTATTTATGGACCTGATGAATTGTATTTTTCGTTCATATCTGGATCAATTTGTGGTTGTATTTATTGATGATATTCTGGTGTATACGAAATCCTCAGACGAGCATAATCAACATCTCCGAATAGTGCTGCAGACATTGAGAGAAAAGCAGTTGTATGCCAAGTTGAGTAAATGCGAGTTCTGGTTGAGTGAGATCGCATTTTTAGGGCATATTGTATCTGCGGACGATATTAAGGCCGATCCTAAGAAGATTGAAGCGATTCTGGAATGGAAGCCTCCGAAGAATGTTATAGAAGTTCGCAGTTTTCTGGGTTTGGCCGGGTATTATAGACGGTTTATGAAATGGTTTTCTTCAATAGCAGCTCCGTTGACCAAGTTGCTTCATAAGGATGTTCGATTCAAATTGTCAGATAGATGTCAGGAAAGCTTTGAAAAGCTGAAGGCAATGTTGGTTGAGGCTCCGATTCTTACCCAGCCTGGATCTAGTAAGGATTATGTGATCTATAGTGATGCCTCTCATAGTGGGCTTGGTTGTGTATTGATGCAAGAAGGTAAGGTGGTTGTTTATGCTTCTAAACAGTTAAAGAATCATGAAAGAAATTATCCGACGCATGATTTGGAACTAGCAGCCATCGTCTTTGCTTTGAAGATATGGAGGCATTATTTGTATGAAGAGAGATGCTACATCTATACAGATCACAAGAGTCTCAAATATCTATATTCTCAGAAGGAGCTGAATCTGAGGTAGAGGAGATGGATGGAGCTGTTAAAAGATTATGATTGCATTATTGACTACCACCCGGGGAAAGCAAATGTGGTAGCTGATGCGCTAAGCCAGAAATCTTTGGTTGCCTTGAGAGCTATGAATGCTCAGTTGCAGATGACAAAAGATGGAGTGTTGATGGCAGAATTACAAGTTCGACCCAATCTCCTTCAGCAAATTCAAGAAAAGCAGCAGTAGGATAAAAAGTTTGTAGAGATTAGTAAGCAAATTCAAGAAGGAAAGGAAACTGATTTTGCGATCAGAAAGGATTGTTTATATTTCAGAGACAGGATATGTGTTCCGGATGATGATGAATTGAAGAAAGCAATTTTGTTAGAAGCCCATAGCAGTCCCTATTCGATGCACCCAGGTAGTTCGAAGATGTATCAAGATTTGAAGGCTCTATATTGGTGGTCTGGCATGAAGAAAGATGTGGTGAATTATGTGAGTAAATGTATGACGTGTCAGCAAGTGAAAGCTGAACACCGAGTTCCTTCAAGTTTACTTCAGCCGATATCTATTTCGGAATGGAAATGAGACCGAGTTACCATGAATTTTGTCACTAGTTTACCTCTTTCGAAGAGCAAACATGATGCAATTTGGGTAATAGTAGATCGGTTGACTAAGTCGGCACATTTCCTCCCCATTATGACAGATTACTCATTGGATCGGTTGGCAGAGTTGTATATCAAAAAGATAGTTCGATTGCATGGAGTGCCCGTTTCCATCATTTCTGATAGAGATCCGAGGTTTACATCGAGATTTTGGAAGAAATTTCAGGAAGCTTTGGGTACACGATTGAGCTTCAGTACAACATTTCATCAGCAGACTGATGGGCAATCCGAGAGGGTAATTCAAGTGCTTGAAGATATGCTTAGGAGCTGTGTTATTAATTTTGAAGGAAGTTGGGTGGAGCGTCTTCCGTTGGTGGAATTCGCTTATAATAACAACTATCAATCAAGTATAGAAATGGCACCGTATGAAGCTCTGTATGGACGAAAATGCAGAACGTCTCTATGTTGGACTGAATTGGGTGAAAACAAGCTGATAGGACCAGAATTAATTAGGCAGACCGAAGAGAAAGTAAAAGTAATCAAGGAAAGGTTGAAGGCTGCATCCGATCGTCAAAAGTCCTACGCAGATTTAAAAAGGAAGGATATCGAATATGAAGTCGGAGATAAAGTCTTCCTCAAGGTATCTTCGTGGAAGAAAGTGCTGAGATTCGGAAGGAAAGGTAAGTTGAGTCCTAGGTTTATCGGTCCATATAAGATTATTGAACGTGTGGGACCGGTAGCCTATCGACTAGTTTTACCATCGGAATTGGAAAAGATTCATAACATGTTTCATGTATCAATGTTGAGGAGATACAGATCAGATCCTTCGCATGTTGTGTCAGCCGAATCTATTGAAGTGCAACCTGATTTATCCTATAAAGAGGAGCCTGTGAAAATCTTAGATCAAAAAATCAAAGAATTGTGAAACAAGAAGATTTCATTGGTTAAAGTTCTCTGGCGAAATCATAAAGTCGAAGAAGCTACTTGGGAAAGTAAAGAGACGATGCAACTACAATATCTGCAGCTTCTTGAATGAGATAAATTTCGCGGACGAAATTTCTTAAGAGATGAAGAGTTATAACACCCCAAAATTTTCTACGATATGTTTTTAGGATTATATATATATAAATATATATATATAGTAGAATATTGAATTTTATTTTCAAGTGGGATTAAAATAAAATTTAATGAGTGGCATAAATATAATAAAGTAGTTAGTTTTGGGACTAAGATGGAATAAGAAATGAGACAAAAGATCAAGTTATGAATATTTATTGTCTGAGGGGTCTAAATGAGATTTTTAAAAAGTTTAGGGGTCGAATTAGAATTTTAAATTTTTTAGGGGCCAAATTGTAAATTGACAAAGTAAAATATATAAAAAGAAGGGAATAGTCGTCTCTTGTTATCAGATTTTTGTATTTTTTTTTATTTTATTTTTCTATTCCTTTATTTCTTTAACTTTTAATCACCCTTTTAACTCATTTTCTAGCCAAAACACTTAGATCTAACCCCATTCAAGCCATTGGATGCTTAGATCTGAGATTGAAAAATTTCTAATGAGGTGTAATTCAGGTAAGTCAATTATTTTTTCATTGGAGAGTTTAAAATTGTGTGGAAATTTATGTAGAAGCATGTTCTAACATGTAAGAAACATTAATACCATCATATGATAGCTTAATCTCCTCTCAAGTATAATTTTCTTTAATTTTTCAAACCCTAGGTTAAGAGGTGTGTGATTCTGGTCCCAGAAATTCAAATTAAAGATTGTAGGGATCATTTGGAAGCTTACAGAAGCTAGTGGAAAGCCCGAAGGTTGGTGTACTCGTATTTATAAAAATTATTTTTATTAATTCCGAATTTTAATATATACATATATTACTTTGATAGTTGGTTAATTTGTTGGTTTAAGATATTAAATAGTTTTGAGTATTAATTATATATTATTTGATGAATTTATTTGATGACAAACGATTTCAAAACAAATTTCGAAATTAAAATCCCCTATAATCGAATTTGATGCGTAAAATATTATAGGGTTATTTTCGTCATTCCGCTTTCCTTAATGTGTTTATTATGCGATGTTTTGGGTGATATGTTTTATGAATTTGAAATTTGGAATGAAAAATTTAAAAATGTTCTCTTTTGGGATCGATTTAAAACATGAGAAAAGAGATAATAATTTTATTAAGATGTGATAACGAAACTAAGGGCGAAATGGTCATTTGAAATGACCACGAGTGGTACCCTGAAGAATTTAGAATAATGGATTTAAATATGAAATAAAAAGTCTACGCGATTAAAGTTTTGTTAAAAATTTAAACATTTTGTAATTTTGAAAAATTTAAAGGGCCCTAGTAAAACTAGTCACCGGTAGGTGGGGATTGGTAGTTGGCTAGCCAATAGAGAATTTATTAGTAGTACTGCACCGTTACGATTGATCACAGACGTTGTATGATAGACCCTGAGAGACACTGAGTGTCCGGTCCTGAAACGGAAACAGATTGTGATATGTGACCCGGTGGATAATCACCGAGCGGCCGATGCCGGGGTCACTGTTTATTCTGGCGGGTAGCCACTGAATGGCCAATGCCAGGAAAACCGTTGTCAATCCATGGTATCGTAATAGACTTTACAAATGGCTCTAATAAATTGAATAAAGAAAGTCTTGTAAATTTATTTGATGATTGATTTTGTAAGAATTTGATTATAATTGAGCTTGCAACAAAATGTATTGGAAAGTCACATGATTATGATTTATTTTGTGAAATTGTGTATCGTGTGTTTGTATCGATAAATACATTATGATCATGCATATTGTTTTAATTTATGCTCGTATTTTGAAAATAAATATGATTTTAATATTATATGAGTACACCCACTAAGTCGAAACACTTAGCGAGTTAGATTTACCGCGCGCAGGTAGTTGAGTAGAGCTTGAAGTAAAGACGAAGATAAACTAGCTACAGCTTCGCTCAAGTCACATATGCCCTCATCATTTTGGTAATCACCATTTTTGGGTTGCAGGAATATCATATTTTGGCCACTATCATGTCGTGTGCATTTTGTTGGTGTTGTAAATATCGTAAACAAAATTTGTATTTAAAGTTTAGCACTTGTAGTAAATTCTGTAAATTATACCCTGAAAAAGGTTTATATGGTTTTATTTTTGTAAAATGTTTAAATATTAAAAGAAATATTTATTATTAAATGTTTGTGTGTTTGAAGTGGGTTGAAAACGGACGAGAGGTCCTAAACAGGAAGTTGAGAAATGAATTGGTCTAGAAGTGTGTTTTCTCTACAGGTTTAAATTTTGGATTTTCAGAAGAACAGAGGAAACTCTACCGGAATTTCATTAAAATATAATAAGAGTTTTTGAAAACGTAATTTTATAAAAGAAATTTTGAAATAAGAAAAAGAGTAACATCTCACGCCTCAATTCTCATACGGACGAGAACATTAGGGTAAGGGTGTTACACTTGCGACCTGAGGTACCTGCAATATGAGGACCGTCATGAATTGTAAGGATTGTTCTTACAGTAGGTTCAAGCTGAAGGTTAGACACTTCTTAGGCTTGGGTAGACTACTCTTGTTGCCTTTGGTGAGGACGCTGCTGCTGGGATCGCTGTCCTGCAGGTTGCACAACATACTCCTTTAGATGGCCATTCCTAATTATTTATTCAATGGCGTCTTTTAATGCCCAACAATCAGAAGTGTTGTGTCATACTTCGTTGTGATAGGCATAGAATTTACTTCTGTCTCTGCGTCTCTCAGGAGTTAGAATGGGACGTGGTCTTCCAAAGTTCTTCCTGTTCCTTTCTGTTACAAAGATTCTGTCTCTAGTGTCTGATAAGTCAACATAGTTTTCATAGTGACCTGAACAGGGAGGGTTCTCACACCTCTGGTCACTACTCAACTTAGGCCCATTTCTGGCATTCTTTGCAATCTGATTGTTATTTCTATGTCCCTCACGATTGCCCCATTCATTGCTTCTTTTCTTCCCCTAATTGGAGCTACCAGTCCCATCCTTTTGGACATTCGCCTTCTCAGGGCCAAAGACTTATTCCCACCTGATTTCCTTCCATGCTCGCTCATAAAATTCCCCTAAGTTCTTCACTGGGGATTTATAAATGCTCTCGTATAACTTGCCGTCTTTCCTCAGTCCTACCGAGATAGTTGTCAAGATCCCTTCGTCTGTAGATTTTTCTACATTAGTTACCTCACTCCTAAACCTGTTGATATAGTCCTTCAACAATTCGCCTTGTATTGGTTCAGAAATTTTTTCTAACATTCCTCCCAACTACTGATGTTGCGGGGTGGGAAGTTCTTGAATCATGTCTGTGGAATATCCCTAAGTGTTGTTAGGAAAACGCGACATTTCACTAGCGAGCTTGTGGTCTGGAGGTCCATCTAGACATTAAAAGCGTAGAGATGGTCGTAAGGATCAGAATTCCCCTTGTATTGTGGGATGTTGGGAACTTTGAATCTTGAAGGAAGTGACTCTCTTTCAATTTCTGCGGTGAATGAGGTTCTTTCACTATATTGACCCCTGTGCTCCTGAGTTCCAGGTCGGTCTTCTAACTGCCGGACTCTTTGAAAGAGCTCCTCAACGATCTGGTCCTGCACCCCAGACCGGTTGACAGTAGATTGTTTGCTTTTTTTACTCTCTCTGTCTGGTGAATTCCGGTTTTGAATTATGTGCCTCCTTATTGGTTCGAGCTTAAGGGAGCGGCGCACAGGTTCACTCTCCTAGTGAGGCCTGTTTAGCCTGTCTTCTCTAGGTGGATCTCCGCGTCGGTTTTGTTGTTCATCTTCGTTTCTCCAAGCTGAAATCCGCACATGTCCTTAGCTTACCTCAACTTGCCGACGCCCATCCTGGCTCACTCTCACTCTTAATCTTGAGTGGTAAGCCGCATCTTCCTCATCACGAGCTCGCTGAACCCGAGCTCTAGAATGTATGTTTGAGGAATGGACTAATGCTTCTGGCGTTGGCACCTCTCTAGCAGGTCTTCTATTTTCTGTTGGGATCTGGACTAGTCCTTGAGCGATCTGGACCTATGTTAACGTCCTTACTGCCTCCACTAATTGTGTCATGGTGTTTTCCAATGCCTCCTGACGCTGTTGTAAAATCTGGACAACATTCTCTCCAACGGTGTTAAGTGCAGACTGGTGAGAAAGGAGTGGAGGTATACCTTAAATATTCTTAGGTAAAGGCATATTTGAGGTAGTTCTAGCCCCAGACCGGTTTGCTCTCTAGCGGGCTAGACGCCTTTTTGTTGATTGGTGTTATCGAGCTGGTCAGCAATCGCATCTGAGCTAGCAACCGTGTCTAAACTTATGGTGATTCTTCCTTGAACCATTGTGTTTGGTACACGAACTCTAAAATCAAGGATGCAAAAGTTGAAATTTCAGGAAAGGCCCTTTTTTTCGCACAAAAATGTCGACGTTGGGAATTAGCTGACGAGATTTGTTTCGGCCCAAATTGCAGTTGATGTTGAAAATGATGTAATAAAAATGTGAAAAGTAAAGGAGAAGGTAGAGGAAGAACACAAGACAAAAGAATTTTTAAAGTGGTTCGGCCAAATTATTGCCTACGTCCACTATTATCTCACTATTTTTGCAGAGTAATGGTACTCTTAGAAGTTATTTTTTAAAGGTCACTTGTACAATGAAATCCTCCTCTATTTATAGGGTTTATAGGGATGAGGAGGTGCTACAGTAATACATAATAATTCAAAGTATAATGATGGATTACATTTAATGCGTGCATTTAATGCGACTGACACGTGTCAGGTCAATTGAGTCAAAGTATGTATTAGGCGGCTAATCAACGCGAATTAGGTAAGACTTCCGTAATTCATGTTGTAATTTCTGACGGAATCTGCGTGGGCGTGCCAGCCTTGCTAACCTTTGTTCTGACAATATCTGACTTGCTTCATGCGAGCTGGATCAACTGAGAGCTCGTTTGAGCTAACTGGAATATCCGAAGTTTAACTGAGTTTATCTCTATAAACTGGTCATGTATTCTAGTTTCGCGATTTGGCTATCTGACGATCTTTTTGTCTGGAGAATCTGTATGATGGATGAGCTGTATCGCGAATGACTGATACGTGACATTCTGCCGTTATTAGGATAAGTTTTACAACTGGCGAGCTGTATTTTTGGACGGTAACTGACTCCTTAATAGGCTATATGAATGATAAACTGGATATCTGTTGAGCAAGCTGGAAGTCCAGCGGGTTGTGCCTTAGCCAAATATGTAGTCTCTTCTTCTTGGAGGATTTTGGGTTTCAAACTGTCTCAGACTTCTATTAACAGTATTGGACTTTTACCAGCCTAGCCAAAGTGGCCTAAAAATACCCATAACAAAATATTTGAACCTTTTTAATCCATCTTTAGTTATTGAAACATTGCATGTGCTAAATTGTATGTAAAATATTTTATCGACTTGAAACAATTTTATGTGAAATGTTTGAAAGGCTAAAAACGAACTAAAAACAATTAAAATCTCGTTTAAGGCTAAATACTATTACTTTCTCTTTAATAATTAAAATAAAAAATAAAAACTAACTTTTCTTGGATCATTTCTAGTAATTTCCACAGTTCTATGTCTAAAAAAGTTGTATAACATTAAGTTTTAAATTTTTATGCTTTCCAAACCATATTAATTCAAATTAAGTCATTTGGCTTAATAATATTTCATTTTCATATCAAGATTCAAAAATTGGTCGAGTCGGACACCTACGCACTACCTAGCCACTAAGTGGTTGTCGTTCAATCTGAAAAACCCTAATTAAGGTCCTAGGCGGAGAAATCTGTCTCTACAATGCCTAATTGTGGAGACCAATTTATTTTTTATTATTATTATTTTAACCATACACATAAAGTGGTGGATGGGTTTTTAGATGTGTAAATGTGCAAGATAGAGATGAAAAGAGAGATGGGTAGTGAGATATTTTTAGGGAGAAAGCAAAGGAGATAATAGAGTTAAGAAGCATAAGCTAAAAGACTAGAAAATGAAGCTTTGGATGACAAGGGCATTGGTTTTGCTTGGGATTTGCATCATCCAGTTGACGACGACCATTGGGGAGACTTGGGGCCCTAGAGTCTTGAACATTTGGCCTCTTTGTTTTAAAGTTTCTTTTAGCCTTCCTTCCTTTCTCCGCGCCTTCTTCCTCCTAAGTTATGTTTTGTCCAAAACAATATCGTTTTGACTCTGTAAAATAACACCGTTTTTGGTTTCTTTTGTTTTCATTTTTAAAGTTTCAAAATAACCCCAAAAAAACCTCCATTTTAGCGTTTAATATTCCCCCTCCCCCCTACCTTACCCACCCCCCCCCCCCCCCCCCCCCCCCCCCCCCCCCAAAGGCAAAAAAAAAAAAAGAAAAAAAAAAAGCTATTTTGAATAGCTTCAATCCCTTATCCATTCACACCAAGCTCGCACACCATTCACCAGTGCACCCCAAACTCCAACCTTGACCGACTTCATCCGTTCAATCATCGCGCAACTGTTTGTCCTTTATTACTCGTTGCTATCGTTATTTATTTATTTATGTTAGACCGATGGCTAATGGGTTGATCGTTGATCGCCGTTGGACCACCTTGGTGCTAGAAGCTAGGTTGCCAATCGCCTGGTGCCTAGCGTTTTTTATAACATTGGAACAATAACTAAACCGTGAATGGTACTTTACAAATTTAAATAAAGTAATATAATGTAGTTGAAGTTTCCTTTCTTTACCTTGCCGCATTGACAAATCATTTAAATAAAAGATTTCAAAATTAAAAGAGAAAATTGAAAAGAATTAATAGGATTAATGATATTGGGATCATATAAAATCTATTAATTAAAAAAGATATTAATTTATCCATAAATTATTAATTTATTAATTTATATTGTATTTACAACTCAATGAACATATATTTAATCAACTAAAAATTCATTGTATTTTACCAATATAATCCATGAATATGAATTAATTTATTAAATATACATTAAATTAACCCCCCAAAAAAATTCATTGTTCTTATCTACTTAATTAAATAATATTCATTGTAATTGCATTAATTTAATAAAATTTATCCAACTTATTGGTTTAAAGATACTTTCTATATAAACAAACACAAACTCTTCTCATATTTCATAACACTGTCAAACATCTACAATGGCTTTTCATTTGAAATGTGTTCAAAAATCAACCATGGCAGATGAGATGCGCAAAGCATCATGTGAGTATAGCAAGGAGCACTGAAAGCATCAACCGCACTTCATAATTTTGTATGAGTATAGTAAGGAACAATCAAAGTATCAACAACACAAAATTTTATATTTCAATTCGAGAATTCAACCCCGGAACTTTTAAATGCAATTAGAAAAATTAAAGTCGAGATCCAAGTTACACTTCTTTTAATCCTAAGAGATCAAGAGTTTAAATTTCACTTTTATTTTAAAACACAATGTGAGTAATTTTTTCTCAATTTAATTCCCTCTCCTCCACCATTATTAAAAAAAAAGAAAGTAATAATAAAGTCATATTTCAATAAAGTATCATAGTTTATTATATTTATAATTTTAACTACTTATTATATATATATAATCTTAAAATTCATCAAAATTATTAATTTATCCTATTAGTCCTGAGACGGGACCATAAAAAATTATCAAAGGTTATTAATTTATCGAATATTAATTTATAGAGGTTACACTATGGTATTAAAATTTTCCCCAAGATTATATCCCATTGGCAATGCTAATATATACATATATATATATATATATATATCCTGTATATTCACAGAATTAGTTATGGGCTCTTGAAATCTTAATCACTTTTATAACCAACCTGCAACACAGATTTTATATCGCAGCCAAATTTTTATCCAATACAATTTCACATTCAAATTCCGCGTGCAAGACACCTTGAAGGTAACATCAATGATCAATATGGCTACTGGCCATCCACCAATTCGTCTTTCAGAATCATATTATCCAAATAACCTCAACACTTTATTCGGTGTTCTAATTACGCATACAACATACCATCTAATTATCCATAATAATCACCAGAGATGAATCGTGATAATAATAAATATTCACAAGTACAAAATAAATGACCATTCAAAACCTGGTTGGATTCAAACCTTCGTTTTAAGAGATTTGTGGCTCCTATGAGAATGAGTCTGCAAAGAACATTGCTTGTTCAAGCATCATGGTCCATGTTGCTTCTACTCAGGCTAACTTTGCACCACTGGATGAGACATCCTTCCGAGGTAAGAAGTTAACCAGCAAAGAGTCCAAGATGATCTAAATAATATATAAATGTTAGAAACAATGTAATTTCAAACAAGGGGAGAATGATAAATAAGTATGAATTAACCTGAATTAAATGTGCAGCAACGCAAGGAAGAACCAGTAAACCAGATTCACCAAATGCACCCCCAAGCTGCTCCACAACT
Source organism: Dimocarpus longan (assembly GCA_022984855.1). Taxonomy (NCBI): domain Eukaryota; kingdom Viridiplantae; phylum Streptophyta; class Magnoliopsida; order Sapindales; family Sapindaceae; genus Dimocarpus; species Dimocarpus longan. The sequence goes on along the minus strand of CM041015.1, from coordinate 19,199,418 downwards.
GCCACCATAACAGGCAGAGTTTTCTACAGATGCAAACAAAAAGGGATAGCGAGCCTCAGCAGTGACTTAGAAAGACATGCTGCCCAACAAAAATTTTAAAGTCGATAGTAGAAGCAGAGATCATGCAAAATGCATGTTTCCTCTTATCCTTAATTTTCCTAGTGTTCATATTAAATATTCTCTCTTCAAAGTGAAAGATCCAAGCAAATTTGAGTACTAAAATTTTTTTAATAATAATTATTAACAGATAAGTATGCTACTAGGCACCTGGCTTGCCACAAGTACAACCGCATAGGCATTTTCTTTCTTGGCAAAGACTGACTGATGACTCCCAGAAACAGCTGAGACACCCCGTACAGCAAGAATATTAAAACATAATAGGAGAAGATGCAGACACCTGATATATGAGAAAAGTCCTTGGTAAGTTGATGTCAAACCCATTATATTGTATAAAGAAATTTGTGCAGGCAAATTCTTAGTGGCTGCTCAAAATACCTTGTTCTTTTCTCCCCCATTTGTGACATATATGTAGGAACTGAAATCTTTTTTGACTTTCTAATGAATTAGTGAAGCTTAGCTTGATAAGAATTTAATCAGCTCAAATTTATATAATATCCTATTATCATGTATTTTACATGTATAATAATATATCTTTTGTTCAGTATATTAGTATATATAAATTTGAATACAAGTTGAAATTAATATTTTATTGAGGTTTGAATTAGAATTTGGACCAAGCTATCTGTATATTTTACTTTCTTATTTAAAGCAGCTACTACTTGGCTTAGCTTGATTCATGTCCATCTCTACCATTGTGCACACTTGCCTTACAAACATCAATTTCAGCCAGCGGTAAAGTTAATTAACAATGGCAAATTTGGATCTAGCAACAAGGGGTGATGTGCAAGATTAAACCACATCCTAAAGATGAGCCTGAAATATTTGGTTTAAGTATCAATCCTAAGCATAGTTTTAAAAGGAGTGCGCCTAGCTCCGGGCGGGGCGGGGCGCTGGAACACTGGCTAGGAACGGCGACCTGAACTAGGGGCGCCAGGGGGCAGAAGTCCCAAGCGTACCTAGGCACGTCTGGTAGAATTGCCTGATTTTTATATTAGGCCCTAATTTTTTTTACCTGTTTTGTGCCCTACCCTACCTGATCTGCCTCTCCCTCTTTACCCCGACCCTTAAGCCGTCGATCCTGTCCTCTAGCCACTAGTCGGTCTCGGTTGCCATCCAGCCTCATCCCGCCGCCGGTGACTATCATCTCTTCTTCTCTCATCAGTTTCAGCTTCTTCAACACTCTCTGTCGAACCGTAAGCTGCCAATTCTGTCTTCCAGCCGCCCTCCAGCTGCCGTCGATCGCCGATCAGTTTCATCCCACCGCCGGTGACTGTCCTCTCTTCTCCTCTCATCAATTTCAGCTTCTTAAAGACACACTCTCTCTCTCTACCCGCTATCGACTCTATCTTCCAGCCGTCTTCCAGCCACCGTCCGGCCACCGATTATCCTCATCACGCCGTCGGTGACTGTCCTCTCTTATTTTCTCATAAGTTTCAATTTCTTCAACATCAAATGAGATCAAGTAAGTCAATCAGTTTCAGCCAATCAATTTGTTGAAGAAGAAGAAGACGAATATCAAGGGTTAGATGCAGAAGAAGAAGAAGAGAGAGAGGGAGAAAGATTTCCAGAGGAAGAAGGAGAAAATGAAGAGATGGGAGAGGAGGATGATGATTTTGATGATGACTTGGAGGATTCGATTGATCGAATACTATGAACGAACTTTTTTTGTGACTAGTGCTAGTCATTAGTTTTTGTTTGCATAATTTCATTTTGATGATGACTTATGACTTTTGTTGTTTGCCTAGGGTAGGAAACTTACTTATTGACTTAGTTTTTAGTTGATCTTTGATGATAATTTTTGGTGTTCGCCTAGAATATTTAGTTGTTGAACTTTGATGATGATAATGATTTTGATTACAATTAATGATTGGATGTTTATTTTGTTGAATTTTATTTTATTATTGTTGGTTGTTTATGAATTTCTAATATTTTTAGTTTTTTTTTTTTTTTTTTTAAGTGCGTCTCGTCTTGAAAAGGCATGTCTTGCACCTCGCGCCTTGCGCCTTGGGCTCCACAGCCCCTTTGCGCCTTAGTGTACCTTGCGTCTTTTAAAACTATGATCCTAAGTTAAAACAACACTGTGTAATAGCATCTGGAAATTAAGTAATTTGAAAGTCAAGGGGGTTAGCCTAATAAATCAAATGTGAAAGTTGATATATCAGATTCTTCAAATCAAAATTTTAAGGGATAACATAATCATCTACTCTTAACTGTAACTACAAACCCCATCCAAGATGTCCCTACAGATATCTAAGTAAAGACCTACATGAACCAAATAGCCAATGCAGAGCAAGGAATAATAAGAAAGAAAACATAATATCAATTTAGTTGCAGTCGCACGACCCGTTAGAGTGGTGAATTTTGACAGAAACATGAAGTGCAATCTTAATTCAAACATACAGTTGCCACACTATTTAATCCTACAATGAAGTGCATAATAGTTATTTTCACATTAACCCAGCTCATATAGTACAAAAAAGATCCCATAAAATACTGAATAATCAAACTAACAGCTTCAGTAGAAATACAAGATAGATGGTGAAGAACTCACATTCCCATCCCAATAGCTACAAGGAAAACCTGAGGGTCAACCATTAACAGTAATGACCTTGACCTGCTCACTTGCATCCAAGGAACCTGCACAACCACCAGAGTTTGGCCATATAACGTAAATTCCTAAATCTTAACAACACAAAAATCTCTCCCTATAGCATACAGGTAATCTCCAAATTTGTTTAACTTGTGAAGATTACACACTTCACCTAAGAAATAGCAAAAGTTTTTGAGGAGATCTGCATATTAAATTGAAACAAAAAGAGGCTTAATTAAAAAAAAAAATAATGAAAATTTCTGTAAGGGTAAGAACATTACAGAGCTCTCTTACGATACGAAACAGAATTACAGGCAAAACAGCATATTTAAAGCAAGTCAATAACAATTCAAAAATATCAAAATTTGGCCACATTGTTATATCGGACGAAGATGAGGCTATAGCTCCAAAATAACAATAGCTTTTATGGGGGAAAAAAATACCTACTCTACCTATAAGGCTTCTTCTTTGGACAAAGATAAACAAGCAGGCCCTAACCATTGAAAAGCCACCCAGTTGACAGAATTAACAAAAACCTAAGGATTACATCAAACTTTCAAAACTATCTTGAAACTTTTTAATTGCGTAATTCTTATGTCAGCAAACAACAATTTATCATGTCCTCAAGTGGACAATAACACAAGTTTTTGCAGAACAATTAGGACAAAAGATTAAGCTTGCACACAATATTAAGCGAGACCAAATTCAATAAAAATCATATAGATTACAACAAAAACTAAAGACCCCAACATTGCCTTCAAGAATTGAGAAGCCAAACAAAACCTCCACCTCCTCAACCAAAATGTAGAATGAGAAACACAAATGCATCCATCATGCAAAAACTTGATATAAAATTATTTGCAATTGTAAAATTACACATGTTTATGAAAGATAATAAGTGTAAAGTGAAAATGTGTCTAACCAAACTGAGGAAGATCGCACTGAGCTTTGAAAAATGTTTACGGTTTTGATCAACAAATTCCCCCAAACCTGCAACAAACATTTACTCATGAATAAATGTTGAAAATCATTATGTGAATAATAATGAATACTTTTAAACAGGTATTGCACATACAACCATAATGGAACCAAAGAATATTTAATTCTTCATCATCTTCATTTAGTAGGCTTGGAGTTTGTCCTTTATTTCAAATAGTAGTTGGAAATCCTTAATGCATTGTTCAAAGAGAAAGTGTGGCTGGCAGATTTGATGGGAGGAGATAAAAAATGTTAATTTAAAATGTGCCAATGCCTTGCCTTCGCTAAATCAAATTTATTTCAAATAAGAAGCTGCACATTATTCAGGACTAACAATGAGAAGTTGTATTTGTAGGCATGAGAGAGGTATTTTGAATATACAGTGACCAAATTCCAAGTCCTCTATGCCATTATTTACGAAATACAGAACGAAAAGATTCTGTATAAAGTTAAAAGCTTTTACCAAAGAGGCACCATGGTAAAAGGCTTTGCCCTAGGATTTCTTTCTTTCCTTTTTATTTTGCTAGCTGGGGATTTATCCCAAAGACTTTGCTTAAATGGTGGCATGTTACTTTCACAACTTTTAGCCGGTAAGGCCCACGTGTTTAACAAAACCCTGCATATCAAAAGTTAAAATGAATGTTGAGAAAATTCTGAACAGAAGAAGACATTAAGAAACTCACCTCTGAAGGATTCTCGTAAAACCTAATTAAAGGAAAAGAAATAAATTACCATTTGAAACAAAAAACACCAGATGCAGGATACAGCAATGTGATATATTCATATTGTCCCGCAGAACCAGTTTACATGCAAGAATTATCAGGAAGTGCATCCAAATCACTTCATATGCAGCTGACTTACCAGAGAGATGAATAGCTAAACATATATAGGAAAGAAAATAAATTCAACCACTGCAATCAAAAGAAATCTACAATCTCTTAATCAATCAAATTATAATAAGGCTATCATCAATCAAAGTCCAAATTCCTAACTTCTCCTCAGAACAGAGATAAAAAAGAATAGCAGAAGCAACTGGATGTTCATTAGTTAGTACCCCTTCATCCTGCTATCTTTGCCCTTGCCATTTCACTTGACATAAGAGTGTGACAGCATCTCCGTATCAAAAAAAGCTAAACTTGTAACTAAAAGGAAAATTAAGAAGTGCCCCAAGGCCCACAACAAGTAACAAAATCTTCATGAACAGTCACTAGCATTGTCATATTTCTTCCCAGCAATATCTTTGTTTCAGGTGACAATAGGCTGCAAATGCACTGGTCTAGCTAATAGCCAACAGTTTGCAAGACATTTTTAAAGAGAAAAAGAGGACATTACCTTCCCCAAAATTACTGGGATTAAAAGTGTGAGAACAAGACTTCTGAGCAGTTGATTAGTTGAAACAGAAATACCAACTCCAGCAGCTATAAATTTTGAGATAGAAAATGGAACCTGAAAGTGATGTCAGAAAAAAAATGAACCATATTTCTCTGAAGCATACAAATTTAAAATTTCTTCGAGTCTGGTATATGTGTGAAGATGATGATGCATGGATGAATATATGAATCTATATATCTATGAATGTATGCACATACGCACTGTATGCAAAAACACACACAACACTAACACCTGGAAAAAGGAATCTACAGTATGATAATGATGTTAAAATCTTCATATATATATACAATGTCACCCTTGTATGAGTAAATTACCACCAAAATTCCTAACAGATTAGACACTATAGTCATAGCCAGAGCAAGTGCTGAATTCCCCCCAGCAAGCTGCATGTGGAAAATTTGAAACTACTGTTACACCCAAAATTAAGCAATGTTCAAACGAGACTGAAAATGGTAACGGTATTGGCATACTTGAGTAAGTGCCACTCCACTTGATAACGTCGTTGGCATACAGCAAAATATAGCCAGTCCTGTAGGTAACCCAAAAAAAAAAAAACCATGTCAACTGAGTATTGAAACATTTCAAATCCTTTCACATAGACAAGCAAGAAGCAGTTGCATGTCGTTTACTACCTCATATGCAAATAGGGCCAATATTTTTTATAAGTCATTCAGAAGCTTCAAAATTTTTTTATGATATAATAAGAAATGTGCAATCGTAGCCTCAATAAATGCCATGACATAAGGAAAAGGTAAGTTCAATCACCAAACCTGTAACAAATTCTTGAGGCTGGAGATGAACTTGCAAAATTAGCTTCGAAAAATATGGAGTAAATAATAAAATTGAGCACTGCAATGCAAAAGAAGAGAAATAATTATCATTAGTATGTGGATACAAGAGTAAGTGAGACATATGAACTGCCAAAGCATTAGCAGAATTCTACTCATGGATCCACGGATATCTTATTTGTAATTCCTTTTCCATTAATTCATATATGTTGTTCTTCATTCTGTCTTACCAGACCCTCTACAGTTCACTGTCTGTTTGTGTCTTAGCATTCTATCTAATTAGACCTAGTTGTTGTCCATTCTTATCATAGTATTTTAGATTCTGTATGGCCAGTACTTGTTTATATCTTCATTCACAGATAGTTCATATCAAGATCATAACATTTTAAACACCCAGTACTTGCATAATTGTCTGAAAACCTGCAAGAACTAATGGTAGACTTAACAGTAAACAATAATGGCAATCCCATTGAAAGAGGCTTAAGACATCAATATGTTAGCTTCATGACAGTAAAAAGTACTCCAAATGGGCTAGACGCTAAACAATTGATTTTTGTTCATTAGCATCCAATGATAGTCTCAAGGCAGTTACTAACTACATGCAAGAAAGGAAGATGAAAAAGAGTACAAAACAAACTAAGAAAACAAATAAGCTGGGGATAATGAACCTACAAAATGCATAATGGCACATAAGGTTGAAGTTCATACTAGCCCAAAAATTCCTACAGGCCATGCTTCAGCAGCAGCACCAATTTCTCTGGTAGGCAATGTCAAGCCTATATCACAGAGAAAAAATTAAGATGGGAATCACAAGACTATACAACAAATGAAGAATAAGTAACTTCATTCAAATTCTTACCTGATATAAAAAATATTCCAAATGTACTAAATTTTGATAGTCGATATTTATCAGCAAGACAACCTAGGCTAGGATTTGCAAGTCCCAATGATACTCCACCGACAAGAGCTGCAGATAACACAATGGAAGAAGAAAATCAAAATTATTCAACAATGATGATAAATTTGTCATAAAAGATGCCATATAAAAGAGTACAGACATTTTAGATAGTCTCAACCACATAAAGTGTTCTGGAGAAAGGAAAACCATATTATAATTCAATCATTTTTTTCATATCAACTAAACTTATTAACATGAACCATATATGACAAAGTCATAAAAATTGTACCAGCAGCGTAACGTACCCACTACTTGAGTTAGTTATGCATATTTTACAGCCACCATTCTACTCTACCAAATGTTGTATCATTAATTATTTTATTAATAAGATCCTCAGCTCAAATTATTAGTGACATCCTAATAGAGTCAAGCATAGCATGTCTTTACAACAAATTAGCACATGACAAAACCATCTCCACTTTTTTCCGAGTCTTGACTAGCTACTCATAAACAAATTACTTTTTAATCATACAAGTTTTACCAAAAAATAACTATATAATTTCCTAGGCCATTGAGGTTTACCTACAAAGGCACATACATAATTGAACATAATAATGTAACTATATATACCTGCTGCGTCACTCTTGTTATTCTACTTCTTTCAAAGAAAACTCAATGAAAGTTATAACGTACTAAAAATTTTTCAAAACCTATACATAGACCAATAATTCTACTTACAAAATTATGCATAATCGCATACATGTTTACCCAACACAAAAATTTCATTACAACCGGGACCTTGACATACAAGTGCTATGGTAGATATTCGGCATGAAATAGCGTGATACATCTCCAAAGTACAAACTTGCTTATTCTAGTAGACTACAAGATACACTACAAGTAAAAAATAAGTCAAACTCCTGCCAGAAAACAAAACGTTTTCCTGGCCTTCACTCGCTTCCATAAATTTGACAAAACACATTTACAAACCTTAACTGTTTAATGCTTATCAAAGTTAATTAATATTGACATAGAAACCATACAAGATTTCAGTTCCAACATCTTCAATAGGGATTCAGCTACCATATAACATTTGTATGTTTACAAACCATTTAATAGAGTGATTAATTACTTCATAATTTTAATTTTTCCTTAATTTTTAAACTTATAATTTTTGTGGACTTTTGGATTAAAATCCGGAGATCACTAACCCAATCCTAGTATTACATAGAATCTGTATAGTAGCACGACCCTTTCAATAGTCACTTCAAAATTATATTAACCTAGTAGAGTGGTTGTAAGTTGTAACCAGGCCGAAGTCCAAAGTTCAAATCCTCTACTAGGCATAATTAGTTAAATGGCAATTATTATGGTATATAACTTTCCTTTAATTTTAATTATTTTTTAATTTCTAATGATATAATTTTTGTAGAACTTTAAATTAGAATCCAAGACCAATAACCATCCCTATTAATACAAATGTCAACAAAATCACACCAAAATTCGATTTTCCAGTTTGATTTCTACAGCACAAGCAACGCATTTCGATTGTCGAAAATATAAGGCCAAATTTGACGACAACAAAAGCAGATTACCTAATGGAAGGAAATTATCGGCCGCGAATTTCAAAAGCCTATTTGGGGGACCCGAAACCTGTTGTTCGGATGGTCCACACGCTCTAACCGAACGGCTACGATTGACGGAGCGACAGCTAAGGAGAAGGGATGCCTTCGCTGAGAAACGTGGATTCCGGTGGCCAAACGACGACGCGTTGGCCGGTTTAGGCGTCACAATTAGGGCTTGGAGTGTTCCCGCCATCGGATGACCTATCTGAACAGTAGCAGTAGACACTCCATCCACGTCATCCACAACTGGTTATCGTTTGTTTGTATGTATAGGGCCTGTTTGGACGCAGGGTTTCCTGTAGCTGCGCCGAGAATTTCCATCATCTGCAATATGTATATATATATATATATATGAATACTTTTAAAAATTTCTAAGCTTGACCGTTCATCTTTTAAGGAATTAGATTTAAGGTTTGGGATTTATTTACGAATTACTAAGTTAATAAATTAAGGAAACATGTTTAACAGGTAAAAAGGTGTCCGTCAGCTGTTACGTACTCTTATTCATCCACAATTAGTTATTGTTTGTATGTATAAAGCCTGTTTGGACGTAGGTTTCTTGTAACTTGAGTCGAGAATTTTCATCATCTGCAATGTGTGTGTATGTATATATGTATGTATGTATATATAACGATGTACTTTATCATTTTCAAAGACAATCTACACTGACAATTACGAACTATCATATATTATGTTTTATGATGTTAAATTTGTGGAATTTATGTTTTTTTTTTTTTTTTTTGAATTTATCATGTTAGAGCTTAATGTTTATTATATTTATCATTTTTTTTAGAAAGATGTTAGATTTACCATATTGGAACATTAAGTTTAACTGTATTGTTTTTGTTGATTTTGTTGTTAAGATTTGAAAATGATATGAATTTTGGTTACTAGGTTATATTTGTGGATATAATTTTATTATAGATTGGTTTTAAACATTTTTAAATATCTTTACAAGTTCGTGGATAAAATGAAATGAGTTTTGGGTTTATTCTAAGATGACCTAACGGGGGTAGATAGGTCTATTTAAACTTACGGAATCAATTCGAACTCTAAACTATTTATCGAAGTGCAACACAACTTCAATGTCACCCATAATTAACTTTACTAACAAAGTTAAATATGAATATTCAAACGAACTTTCACATTCAATTGATTTAATCACATTCACACACGCAATCATGAACACTTGAATAATTAGTTAATTTAGATGCTTCACTTTAACTTGATAGTACTTATCTTAGTTACTTGTTAATTCAACCAACATGCATGTAAATATAAAGTGCATAGAGTATGGCTCCAAGGTTTTTTACGTGGAAAATCCAACAGGAAAAATACCACGAGACCTCATCCGGTAAATAATAACCCACTAGAAAATCAAGTTCTGACCTACAAATTGCACTAGCTTTACCAACCCATACTAGAATTGCCAACCTATCTCTGTAACCTCAATGCTCTAGAGAATATGGTATTCTCCTCCACTCAAGTTGCCCACCTATGTCTCTAACTTTGAAGCTTTAGGAAATGGTCTTACTCCTCTTAGCTATGTTCGTGCCTTATCAAAAAATTTGTAAGCCTCGATTTCCTCCTCCATATTGGAATGCAAAGTGATAGGTTCATCGAGTCTTTTAACTTGAACGCATACGGACTCTAGGCCTTACATTCACCACTCCTTATGAACACTGCAACCGACACTTCCCAGTCAATAAGACTTATTCTCTCTTCCACCACGAGATTGCCACACCCGCAAACTTGAGCTTAGATTACCAGTACTGCCATACTTGACTTTACTTAATAATATGAGATACACATGAATGTAAACAGACACATGCAAATAATGCAATGAAGCATTTAAAATATAACCTTTCAAGACTTAACCTAACTAGCTATGGAATCAAGTCACGATCACCTTTAACATAAATAATCATGAACACAAAAAAGTCACAATCACCTATGTACAACTTAAATAATTAATGCACACCATCACATGCGTATAACACTTTCGTACGATGCAATGAAACCATGAAGCAAACGCATTAGAAGCATCACACAAATCATCAATAATAGAATTTTATCATGCATGCAAGTTTATCAATCAATTCAATGCCAATTACTTTGTCTTTTCCATTCAAATATTAAATATGATTTCTATCTTATTATTTCACGACATTAAACATCAAACAAGTAGCACATCAATTCATAGAAACCATAGCAAAAAAACATCCAATTCATTCAAGCATATAATCATGCAAACCGCATACACCAATTCATCCAATTTCTACTTCAATTATGTTTCCAATATAATTTCTTTTGATCCAACATTCAAACCAGTATTTATTATGTCATCCAAATACCTTCTTAAACATATATAATTACCCTCAATTCAAATCACAGCCAGTGGCTAGCCTCAAAAAATAAAAAAAAAAATCACAGCCAGTAGCTAAAAAATCAAACCAAAACAGTTTCTGAATTTCAATTTTAACCTCACGGCTTTTCACATAAAAACATAATATGAAACCTGATGTTAGCTGCTATTTATCACTTCAATATCACTTAAAAACACCTATAAACAATGCCTATAACCTATAGTGAACACCTCTTGAGAATTTCAATTAAAAACACCTCAAAACAAATCTTAAAGACACAAATCAATTCAAAATACTATATCGTTTTCTCTTTGCCGTCCCAACCAATTTCATCTTAAGTTTTCAATGTTTTAACACATCAAAATCATGTTTTAAGCATTTTAGAACATATCAGCATCAAACCATAAAAAGATCTCATAAAAAATTATTCAAAACTCAATTTATAATTTGTTTATCACCAAGATATATAAACTATATGCAATCCTAATTATCAATGAACTTTTCAGTCAATTTATATAATATGATATCAATATCAAACCACCCTAGCATAAAACAGTCATATATTATCTTAACCTTAGATCAAAGATCTAATTAACCATCCAATACATTATTAATTAGACTGTGGCTTTCATGGACTTAATAATAAATGGGTGTGTTGTGTGTGTATACAATCATGCCAAAACATGTCTACAATAATCATACTTTGCATAGACTAATCGAAAACTTCTATGAGCCTCTTATTAATTAAACTCGGCTAAATGAGGAGCTAAAACCTCTATATAATCTGATATTCTCACTTGATACTCCACAACATGCACAATAATACGACTTCAAGTGTCCCATTTAGAGTGTTAAAGAAACCTACACTTGAATGATACCAGTCCTCTTCAATTCTTAGCTTTGAAAGTTGATAATATTCTAATTTTTATCATCATATAAATAATCAGAACAATATTTAAGCATAATACCGTCCAAGTACAATCAATACTCAACGAAATACTTCATTCAATTTTTCATGAAATTTTTAATCTTATAGTATCTCTAAAATATTACTAACATATTGTTATGGGTAATTCATCGATTAGACCAATCAGGCCCAAAAAGATCTACAGTGCAAGCCCAATGGCCCACGGACTCAAAAATCCATCATTCTCCCAGTCTACTTTCCTGGCAAGGGGCCCATTTCTAAGCACTGGCTGTGACCGCTGATCCCTGAGCGTTGGCTGTGACTGCTGATTCTTGAGCGTTGGCTGTGACCGCTGATCCTAAGCGCTCAGGCTGATCGCTAGTGGTGTTCACCATATCTGTTCATCAGTCCTGTTTGCTTAAGGTTATCCGTCTGGTCGATCGGTGATTTGTGGGCGTGCCAGCGTACCTGCTCATTTATAAGATTGTCTACCTATCACTATAACCAGTCGTAAAGGTATCAACTCATTATCTGTTCTCCTAACTCTCCAAATGTCTGGCTTATCAGAAGCTTCATCTGTTCGCCAAGTTGACTGGGTTTCTCGGCTGTTGAAAAATCCATCTCCACCATACTCCTCAGAATCATTAGTCAACAGAAGTCAAAGATGCCATGCAGAACACAACTCCAAAACGTGTCATGCACGCTATCTCTGCCAGAGACTACAGCTAAGATCTCAGTAGCCACTCATGACCCGTACAGATCAGCTATCTGAAAACCTTGCTTGGGAAAAGCTTAGAAGTGACGGATTCGACCGCATTAAATGTAAATTCGGCCGCATTTAATGCGCTGTCAGCCGCATTAATTAGAATCTCGACACATTAAATACAATCCATCATTGTAATTGTAGCTTACTGTACGCTTTTGTCTTACTCTGTTTTATTGTAGCGCCTTCCCTTCTCTATAAATAAGGGAAGACTTTCATTGTAAATGAAATTTTTCTTGAGTGTTATTATTCTACCGAAATAGTGAGAGAGTAAACAGTGGATGTAGGCAACTTTTTGGGTCGAACCACTCTAAAATTCTCTTGGTCTTTCTATTCCTCGCCTCTAACCTCATTCTCTTGTTCTTTTGCTTTGCATGCACCATACAAATCACGCGAAATTGCAGCTTGGGCCCATATATAACCTTGTTGACTAAGGATCCAAATCCTGACGTTAACACATATAAATATGAATATTTAAAGTAAATTGCACGGATTAAAAAGTTTAGGGATAGAGAAATCAAACATAAAAATTTATAGTGGTTTCGCCCCAATCCGTGGCTACATCCATTCCCCAAACTTCCTCCAAACTTGAGTTTTTCACTGCCTTCAATCAGACGTTTAGGTGCTAACTAAAATTTTACAACCATGTGGATATTAATCACAATCTCAATCTCTACCAAGTGGTACCCTCCTACTAAGATTTTGAACTCTAAAAAATACCAGAGAAATTATAAATGGTTATAAAGAAATACTCGCACAAAAGTAGAAATAACAATGATGCTCAAACTTAACTCAAAAGATTTAAAGATTTTGGTTCAAACTAATGGTGCGTTTACTTCACTTGGAGGAATCGGAATAGGAATCGGAATGACTTGAAATCGGAATGAAGTATCGGAATCATATAAGTTGTTTACTTCAACTATAGGAATCGGAATCGGAATCAATATTATTTTCATTAAACTGTTTACTTTACTTTGGAATCGGAATGAATTACTTATAAGTTACAAAAATACCCTTAATTAAAATTATGGATTAATTATAATAATGTGTAGTTTTTTATTATAATATGCTCTTTTTTTTAATATCAAATAAAAAACTACATATTATAATAAAAAAACTTAATATTATTTTAATAGTTTACTAACTTGGTGTGTAGTTTTTTATTATAATATGTAATTTTTTTTAATATTAAATAAAAAACTACATATAATAATAAAAAAAATTACATATTATTTTATTAGTCCATCATGATAATTAAGAAATTGGTGATGAAAAATTAATAGTGCGCAATTTTTTATTACAATATGTAGTTTTTTTTTTTTTTTTAACATCAAATAAATAGATTTTTCTTTATTTTTTTAAAAAGGGGTATAAGGGATATTTTATTTTGACAAAGGGAATGGGAATGAGATTCCCAAGTGGGTTGGGGGGAATGAGATTCCCATTCCACAACTCCAAATTGATGTGGGGCCCACATTTTCATTCCTATTACGGAATGAATTTTAAGCAAGTAAACAACATCAATCAATTCCATTCCCCATTCCCTTTGTTTAATCCATGAAGTAAACACACCATAAGAGTAACGATGAAAACTCACCGAATGATTTTAAGAAAGTTAAGGGTTATGAATATGAAATGTTGCAACCTTCGTTTCCTGGGGTCTCGCTAGTATATGAAGAAGGTTTATGAAACCAGTTATTTTTTCCCTTTAAAAAAATATAAGAGTAGTATGATGTCATAGTTACAAATAAATTTATTAATTTTTTTAGGATAATTAAATCTGAGAGAGAGTAGTATTACTCTTTGAAATGATATGAACAAATCTAGCACTAAACAAAAGGTCACATGACCAATCATTGGATGGATTCGATTCATTTCATTGGATTTTTGCCTGCCCTAGAAGTGGGAAAATGCCATTCTATGAAGGGGTATTTGGGACATATAAATTATGATGCGGCTAATACAATCCCATTACTAATTTATTAAAAAGTCATATATATATATATATATAAAAGCGAGTGGCGAGCCACAAACCACCCGAACGAAAATGGCAGCGATAACACTAGCTCGACTGCAACTACTACACTCTCCATCTCCCGTTGTCATCAGATCCTCTTCTGTAATTCTCTCCAAATTTCATCACACTCCTCCACGCAACTTCTCCACAGTTCGTCTTTGCTCCAACTCTGACGACATCCCTCCTCCTCAGGTCTCCATTGTCGGGGATCTTCTCGACTATCTCAACGAGTCTTGGACTCCCTTTCACGCTACTGGTATGCCTCGCTTTCTGAATTCTCATATGCATTTATTAAATTATATCAAGTCTTTGAATGCTGTATGTGTAACGTGTAGCGGAAGCCAAACGGCAGCTAATTGATGCCGGTTTTCGTTTGTTGAACGAGAATGATGAGTGGGAACTGAAGCCCGGTGGACGCTACTTCTTTACTAGGAATATGTCTTGTTTGGTTGCTTTTGCTGTTGGAGACAAGTGAGAGCCTTCTTCCAACTGCAATTGATTGTTAAAAATGGTTGTATGTGTGTATGAATTGAAAGGTTTGTTTTGCAGGTATAGTGTTGGTAGTGGTTTTCACATCGTGGCTGCGCACACGGACAGTCCGTGTCTTAAACTTAAACCGAAATCAGCATCAACCAAGTCGGGTTATCTGATGGTCAATGTGCAGACCTATGGAAGTGGTTTATGGCATACTTGGTTTGATAGAGATTTGAGTGTTGCTGGAAGGGTTATAGTCAAAGGTAGTAACGGTTCTTTTCTCCACAAGCTTGTCAAAGTCAAGAGACCTCTACTACGAGTCCCCACATTGGCCATTCATCTTGACCGGTTAGCTCAATCTGACCCTAGTTTCATGTGTATTATGTATCTGTTGTGCCATAATCATTATAGGCAAAGATGAGGTTTACTACTAAATCTTGTTACTGCATATCGGCTGGTGTTAATGTTATGCTTGTTCCCTCTCTTTTTTTTTTTTTTTTTTTTTTTGGTTTAAGGCGTTTTGATATATGATAAATTTAACCTTCAGCATTGTTTTCTCGATTGAATTTGGTGGATATAAATTTTATGTTAGAATGAGCTGGCATTCAGGTAACCAGAGTGAGTGTATGTATGTTCTTTATTGAACGTTCTGTATAGGAGTCTGTTCTGTTGGGGTGTATAACATGCAGGTTGCAGAGTGATATTTTTTCCCTGTTTTCTCATAAGAAAAAGAGAATCTATTAAATGGCAATGTGTAAATGAATATGGTACAGTTATGCAACTTCATGGTGATTAAACTATAATATACTTATGGCTTTGATATCCAAGTCCATATGAATGTGGTGTTTTAAATTCTTTGATTACAATGGGGCAGCTATTGTAATTTAACTTCCCAGTGCAGCATTTGTTAAAGATGAATCTACATGAAACTCTTTTAGTTATATTTTTTTGTAACATTATATTGTATTGTGCATGTAGTGCATTGCAACAAAAGAGAAAATTTCAAAGAATGAAACCATCCAATTTAATAGTTGCCAAACAAATGGCACACATGTTTGTCCACTGTAACCTAATAGTAGATTGTGATTGCAGGTTTTCTGTTTTTAGAATTTGTGAAATACAAAGCAAAGTAATTACTGTCAGAACTATAAGTGATCATTTTCATGTTGTTGTTCGTTAAAGAAACAACTTCTATCTTCTTCAGCTTTAAAGTTTAGTTTTTAGATAATATTGTAGTTTGTAAATATTAAATGATAAATAGTGTTTAAACTTTGGCATGGCTTGTTCATACTTATAATTCATTTTCTATTTTTGAAAAATAAGCACAATGTAGTTCTGTGTTTACAATAAGAATTTGTTTCTGATTAATATGGCTTTGTACCTTACATAAATCATATGCTAGAAAATTACATGCATGCGTCTGATGGGATTTTGACACAACCATCTGCTCACTTATGTAATGTACTTGTTTCCTTTTTGGTTGTTTAGCACAGCACTGTGAACAAGGATGGGTTCAAACCAAATCTAGAGACACATCTCATTCCACTACTTGCTACCAAACAAGAGGAAGCATCTGTCGAGCCAAAAGAGAAAAGTAATGGGTTGTCTTCAAAGGCCACTCATCATTCGCTTCTTATGCAGGTATCTCTTTCTTTTTTATACTGTCAAAGAAAAGAAGTTAGCCTATAAACAATGTAGGTTGACAATTGACGATTAATTGTTAGTTTCTTAGGGCTAATTTGGTATTTGTTGCAGCTTCGAGAATAATCATTGTTAGTTGTGCTGAAGAAATAATCAAGCACGATATCGAGTGGTTAATTCTGCTATTTAGTATGTTATAAACTTCAAAAGCAATATGCATATGTTTGGTAAATTTTATGTTAATTGTTGTGAATTTATAAAATGTCTAAAAAATAAATATTTTAATTCGTATTTGGTATAAATATAATTCTATATAATTAAGATTAGGATATAATTGTCTTTTTGTTAAAAATCAAGGAGGATGATTTGGTCATTAAAAGATTCATTAAAAATCCCATAATAGATTATCTCATAATCACTTTACAAAGGTAACCCTCACCTACTTCCTAAAGTTATTGTCAATCTACTTTGATTGTTAAATAATCACTTTTGGAAGTTTTATCAAATACTTTTTTAATAACAAAATTACTAAAGAATCGGGTTTTAACTCCTTAAAAGCAATGCCAAATGGGGATTTTATGTTTGGAAATCAAGGTTACCCTTTAAGTGGTCCTTTCATAATTCATATATAATTGGAAAGAGGCCTCTCATGGTGATGATAATAGTTCATATATTTTGATACAAAATATTCAAAATTATATTTGGGTCTTGTCAACTATTTTTTTTTAATTATTTATTTTATTTTATTTTTTAACAAGTATCTGTGTTTTGAAAGAATTAAATTATTAGTTTTTTAAAGTTTGCAGGGCATAACTTCTACCCTAAGGGCAATGTTCACATAATCCTTTTACGTATTACAAAATTAAATATAAATTCAAGAAGCTTTTGATATTTGCATGCACTCACCCGTCTTTCAATGATTGTACAGTCAACTGTGTCTTTCTGAATTTGCAAATCTATGTGGCTGGACCTTCACTGTGGTTCTTGTTTTCAAAAGAGCCACAACATGTCTGTCATGCTGCTAGAAGGCTGGTGTTATGGATTTTATATTGGTTTTTGTGGATTTTCTGCAGTGTGATCCTCATTTTATTCACTACTAGATTTGTGCACAAATTAAAATTTCTAAGCAATTGTTGTGGTAACATTGGTCCTAAAATTTAATTATTTTGCAGATTTTGTCAGAAGAGTTGAGTTGTGACATTGATGACATAGTCAGTATTGAGCTGAATATTTGTGATACCCAACCTAGCTGCCTAGGAGGCGCTAACAATGAATTTATTTTTTCGGGAAGACTAGATAATCTTGCTTCAAGCTACTGTGCTCTGAGAGCTCTTGTGGACTCATGTGAATCACCTACTGACTTATCAAATGAACATGCTGTTCGGATGATTGCTTTATTTGACAATGAAGAGGTAAATTTGGTTGCTGAAATCTGTAACTTCAAATAAATAGAGCTTCATGTGTTTCCAATATTCTTATCTATCTGAACATACCATTTCTTCACTTTACTCCTGCAAAAAGCAATTAGCTGAATGGTTTAAGCTGTAGTAATCCTTGCATGCTTCAGAATTATCCTTATTTTATAGAACATCCATGCCTGATATGTGAAGTTTGCTTAATCGCCAAGTTTCCGACATAGGCACTGTATTATGTGTGAGGGCTGTACACCCATGTACTTCTTTTGTTTCTTTATATTCTAGAGACTATACATTTGCAGGTCTAGGAGTTAGAAGATTGAAATCTATGTTCAAAACAATTTTTGTGCATTTAATTATCATTTCTAAGCATAATCGAAGATGAGTGATCAGTGGGGCCAGTACCTTGTTATTTGTAAAGAAACACACCAAATTGTTTATAAGTGGTTGTTAAGATCAGATGTTCATGCATGTTTTTCCACTGTTTTCCAAGTTCAGTTGGACATTTGTCCAGTTGTTAATGTTGATATTCTTTGAAATGCATTTTCCTGGCTTGTTTAGAAAAGATAATTTAAAATTTGAACTCCCTTCAACAGGTAGGTTCAGATTCATACCAAGGAGCTGGTGCCCCGACTATGTTTCAGGCTATAAGACGCATCATCAGTTCATTAGCTCATGAGTACGTTGGTGAGAATGCTTTTGAGCGTGCAATTCGACAATCTTTCCTTGGTAAGCTTCTATAGACATTTTGATTATGACATAACTTGTTAGGAACCTCACTAACAAAGAAAATATTAGAACAAAAGAAGGATTATAGCAAAATAATGGGTACTTTTATTATTGAAAACTGAAATTAAATGAATATAATAGATAAACCTCAATGCTACACTGAGGGGTTGAGACTCGCGTTACGCTTGCCTCTCACGAAGCTCTTCTAAATCCAAAGATAATCTAAACTCCTTACAGCCCTCTCTTTAAATAATAACAAAACCATAAAACAAATCCCACAACTTTCCCTTCTAATCAGCTGCCAATATTGTTACTTTTCATATAAGAGTCAATCACATTAATGAGTTACTTTCCTTCTATAAACTTTAATATCTTTGACTCTTTTCTTTCTTCTTTGGCAAGTAACAATTGGGGGTTTAACATAACTGGACTTTCATAAGCATGTGTTTTGCCTGTTAATCTACCAATTATTTATTTGTGGGGGATCATGAAGCATAATAGAGAGTGCCCATAACCAAAATAAATAAATAACACATTGATACAATTATAATGAAAAGAGAAAAGAAACATTGAAGTAATGCCCAGAGTTTAAGCTATTAGAAGATCTTGAAAATATGAAACAGAAGAACCGGATATAAGAAGCAGGCTATAATGTTCTGATGTACTGATTTCTGCAACTTAAGCATGAGTTCTTTCAGTGCAAAGGCATAATTAAAATGTCCTTGAAACATAAGAATGGTTTTCTCTTTGTAAAGCTCCACATAAAACATAATGGTACAGCTCTCTAAGTTATTTCCAGCATCCTCAAACCTCCGATTCCTGCATGCAAGCTACTTAAATGCCTTGGCATAATTTTTGCTATCCGAATTTAGGGAAGAGTAGCTTAAACATGTCTAGCTGTAGGACATTGAACCAGCTGATAATTTACTCATTAAAAGTACTATTCCACACGTAATGGAATCACCAATGGATTCTTTATCTTGTGTGGACTCCATCTTCTGAATGAAATATTAAATTTCTTCACGGGTTAGTTAATGTTAACGTAGCATGAGATGGTGGCCTCTTTCTTAAACACCATTGATCCCATGCTATACATATTACAAGAGTAGCTGTCAAGAGGCAGGGAATGTTTAATTCAGTGATTGACTGGTGTAGGATAATTCCTAAACCAAATGGTGATTATTGAAGAAGGCCTATGATGGTTTATAATAAAGTTAATTGGGAAAGAATATATTGCAATCTGGGATCTCAAACCAGGGTGCTCTGGTTTTCATGATTAATGATCTATAGACTTCTTGGTATATGTCCAAGAACTTAAATAGTCTCTAGGGATAATAGAATTGATGTTAATAAAAAGAATTAAAGGAAAATTTGATTTTGATTTTAGATGGATCCAATGGGATTGTGCATTTGTATTGCTATTTGATTGCTGCTCAGAAATGAATTAATGGTAAACTTTTTGAATTTGGATTGATAGTAGTTGTGTTTCACAAAAGAAATATGTGATGATTAGACTTTCAATAGGAGTAATTTGCTTGAAGTGAGATGAAAATTGCAAAATAGAATAGATAATTATTTTGAAGATTTGTATGATAACATATTGCAAAATTTATTTCTTATGAATCTATGGCCTCTTTTGGTATTACTTTTGAGAATTTAAAATTAAATTATTTAATTATTTTAGTATAAAAAAGGTGTTTGGTAAAACTACCAAAAGTGATTATTTGATAATATGAGTTTATTTGACATCAATTTTAATAAGCAAGTTGGGGGTTACATTTGTAAAGTAATTATGATATAATGTACTATAAAATTTAATGAATACCTTAAATAGCCAAATCATTTTTATTAGTTTTAACATAAAGATACTTATATTCGAACTTTAATTACGTGAAATATATTTATACTAGATAAAAATGAAAATATTTCATTTTTTTAATCTGTTTTTGACAGTATATAAATTTATAGTAGTTAATATCAAACTTTACCGAAAGCAAATTTATTATTAACATAAAATTTTACCAAAAGCATGCTTATTGTTTTCTAGTTTTATCACAATTTTGGTAGCATAATTAAGCAAATAATTGTCTAAGTAATCTTACAATAGATTATTTCTTCATCACAACTAACAATGTGATACCAAACTGGCTTTATGATGATTGTTTTTCTTGTTATATGTAGTAGGGTTAGCTACTCTAGATTGAATTTTTTAGGACACTATAATTTATTACGAATTTTACACAATAGCTCTGCTTTAATCATTCTGATACTTTCGCTATTTGCCTTCATTACTACTCTAATTTTTAAGGAATTTCCATGATTGTTGTCTAAAAAAATTAGACATCCAAAAACCTGGAATAGAAGCCCTTATAATGATGATGCGTTTACCATAAACATAGTTCTTTCATGTAAATATTAGTTCTGTTTATCTTTACATATAGGTAAACAAACTGATGTTTCTTTAGCATGTAAACTTGTATTCTGATAGTCTTTACTTATATCTAGATAAACTGAGCTGTTTTTGCTGCTAAAGTTAACATCCTATTTGTTTTTCAGCATATCCATTCTTGGTCTGCAAAACCTAATCCTTTTTTGTTGGTCATATTTTATGAGTAGTATCTGCAGACATGGCCCATGGAGTTCACCCAAATTTCACTGATAAGCATGAAGAACATCACCGGCCAGAAATGCACAGGGGTCTTGTAATCAAGCACAATGCAAACCAGCGCTATGCTACAAGTGGACTAACAGCTTTTCTCTTTAAAGAAGTAGCAAAAATCCATAACCTTCCAACTCAGGTAACTGCCATAAGAGTCATCAAAGCAAAGAGAAGGAAACACATTAATTGTATTGCTTGTTTCCACTAGTTTTGTTTTTGTTAAATCAAGTTGTCAATCAGCTATAATTAAGTTTTCAATCAACCATAAATTGATGTAATTAGCTAAGTGATAAGAGTAATTATTGTAAAAATGATTTTTCTTCCTTTTTGCTTTTAGGTCTAGCACTATAAATTCATGTGCCCTGGCTAAATAATATGTGCATTGCAATTCTCTTTTCCTCATCTTTCTTTCAGTTTCTTATTATGTATGATTCTTATACTTTTTATGATCATAGTATCGGAGTAAAGATTCTTTTCGTAAACACAACCATAGAATATAGATCTTTTGTGCCATTGTTTGCAATGGCATACATTGCAGATGTTGTAAGTTCTCCATTAGCCAACTCATATAAAAATTAGTATAATTAGAATGTTGGATCTCTTTCAAACTCTCTATCAAGAGCTTAGGATCTGTTTCAAAGCTGCTTTATCAATCTCTCTTTCAAAGCCGTTACATCAGCATCTCTATCAAAGTCGTTTCATTAGCATCTCTGTCAAGTTGTTTCATTAGCCTCTCTATCAATCATTTCAATGACACTTAGTCAAATTCATCAGCACTCTGGGAAGCCTTTTAGTTGGCACTCTTGTCAAGTCTTTAGGCCAACATATTTGTCAAGTTGTTTTGTTAGTATCTCTATATAGTAGTTAAAAAGCATATTTATTGAGCCAGTCCATCAATCTTTTAATGGACTTATTACTATGTCATCAGAACTTTACTACCTCAAACTGTTTCCTTTCCCCATCTTTAGTTTGAAGGAGGATGTAAATGAGTCTCCGAATTATTTTGCATATTATATGCTTCCATTTTTATTTTATTCAAGTTGGAGACATCTTTACAAATGTTGCAGACAAGGGAATTTTTCTTTGTCTAGGTTCAAAGCTAGGTAGTGGGAAATATCTATGCTTCAGTTTGAGGGGGAGTGTTTAGTGTAGTGGGTAATTAACCATAACTAAGGTTTCAATCTGTCATAAATGGACCTAAAGTCAAGATTTATGAATTTTTATCTATCTTATTTCCTGAACAGTAGCAGTCAATATATACAACTCTAACCAATAAATGATAACCACTAACTACCACCTACTTACTCCACTAACAGTCACCTAACATTAACTTCAGTCTTTTACACTAATATTTATACAATTAAACTTCTAACTACTGGACACATTTCAACACTCCCCCTCAAGCTGGCTTGGAGATGTCATCCAGTCCCAGCTTGTCTGTCAGCTTATCAAAATGATTCTTTGGTAATCCTTTTGTGAAGCAATCTGCTATCTGCTCACTGGTTGGTAGATAAGGCATGCAGATCAGTCCTTCTTCCAGTTTTTCCTTGATAAAATGCTTGTCTATCTCAATATGTTTTGTTCTGTCGTGTAGAACAGGATTGTGTGCAATAGCAATGGCTGATTTGTTGTCACAAAACAGTTTCAAAGGTTGTGGCACTGATATCCTTAGGTCTTCAAGTAATCTTTTGATCCATAACACTTCACAAATTCCGAGAGCTACTGCTCTAAACTCAGCTTCAGCACTGCTTCTAGCTACAACCTCCTGTTTTTTACTTCTCCATGTAACAAGATTACCACCAACAAAGGCACAATAGCCAGAGGTTGATCTTCTGTCAGTGATACTACCAGCCCAATCAGCATCCGTATAGATTTCTACTTGTAAATGCCCTCTGTTGGTGAATAGCAAGCCTCTGTCCGGTGTCCCCTTCAAGTATCAAAGGATTCTTATGACTGCCTCATAGTGTTTAGGACCTGGTGAGTACATAAATTGACTCACTAGGCTGACAGCAAATGAGATGTCAGGCCTGGTATGGGCTAGATAAATCAATCTTCCCACTAGTCGTTGATATTGCTCCTTGTCCAGTGGTGTACCAGAATTCTCAGCTTCAAACTTGAGATTAGATTCAATAGGAGTCTCTGCAGGTCTACACCCCATTAAACCAGTCTCCCTTAGCAGATCAAGTGTATATTTTCGTTGAGAGATAAAGATTCCTTTCTTGGACCTTGCAAATTCCATTCCAAGAAAGTATTTTAGCTCTCCTAGATCCTTGATCTCGAAATCCCTTGCCAAGGCCTTCTTTAACCTGTCAATTTTAGTTAAATCATCTCCCGTTAAAATAATGTCATCAACATATACAATCAATATAGCCTTCTTTCCCTCTTTCGAATGCTTAAAAAACAATGTATGATCTCCTTGACTTTGACTATAACCAAACCCCTTCACAACTCTACCAAACCTCTCAAACCATGCTCTAGGTGATTGTTTGAGACCATAGAGAGACTTGATCAGCCTACACACTTTTCCGCTTCCTAGCTCCTTCTCAAACCCGGGAGGAAGTTCCATGAATACTTCTTCTTCTAAGTTTCCATTTAGAAAAGCATTTTTTACATCTAGCTGGTGTAGAGGCCAATTGTAATTTACTACCACTGAAATCAGTATTCGGATGGAGTTTACTT
Source organism: Dimocarpus longan (assembly GCA_022984855.1). NCBI lineage: Eukaryota > Viridiplantae > Streptophyta > Magnoliopsida > Sapindales > Sapindaceae > Dimocarpus > Dimocarpus longan. The sequence goes on along the minus strand of CM041015.1, from coordinate 19,175,377 downwards.
TGGCAACCGAAGCAAAGGTCTCTTGGTAGTCTAGACCATAAGTTTGAGCGAACTCCTTTGCAACAAGCCTAGCCTTATACCTTTCAATGGATCCATTTGCCCTATATTTAATTGAAAAAACCCATTTACACCCAACAACCTTTTTTCCCTTAGGTAAATCAACAACTTCCCAAGTCCTATTTTTTTTAAGAGCTAGCATCTCTTCCATAACAGCTTCTTTCCAATTTTCAGACAAGAGGGCTTCATGAATATTTTTGGGTATGACCTGATGGGATAATTTTGAGACAAATGCTTTATGTTTTTCAGATAATCTACGATAAGACAAGAACCTAGCAATAGGATGAGATGTGCAAGATCTAACCCCTTTCCTAAGAGCAATAGGAATATCAAGATCATTAGTAGGCTGTTCTGTATTGGTGTGTTCTTCAATAGGTTCAAGTGAAGGAAGAGAATTGTCAATGAAAATCGTACCTTGTTGTAGGTCAGGACATGGTCTAAGGAGTTGAGATTGGTCTGTGTGATGTTTTTGAGCTCTACTTCCGAGGTTCTTTCTCCGAGTGTACACCTTTAGCTCAGTAGGATTATCATTCCCACATGAATTCAAGTTCTGTACATTTTCGTCCCCTGTATCAGACTCAGTATGGGATGGCGATGAACTAAGCACAGGATTTTTCACTTCTGGTTCAATTTCTTTTGGAAAAAACTTTTCTCCCTGAGTACTATTTAAACCAAACATATTTTCAGGTTGAATAGTGTCAGATGCAGGAAAAACAAGATTAGGAACCAAATCAGTATCATCAGCAGAAACCAAACCAGAAGCCAAATCAGTATCAGTAGGAACCTGGTTTGATACCTGCTGGTTTTCATCTTCCCATCTATTCTCTCCCTGAAGAGGATTTTCAAAAAACGGTTTGTTTTCAAAGAACTCTACATCCATGCTAAAATAGGTTTTTCGAGTTCTAGGATTAAAACACTTGTATCTCTTTTGATTGGGAGCATATCCAACAAACACACATTTTTCTACCCTAGCATCCAGTTTAGATTTAGAAATCTGATGAACAAACACAGTGCTTCCAAAGATTTTAAGGGGAATTGAGGCACTAAGACGATTTGTAGGAAAATGTTTTTTAAGGCAATTCAAAGGTGTGTCATGTTTCAAGACTCTTGATGGTACCCTATTGATTAAATAAGTGGCAGTGAGGACAGCTTCTCCCCAGAGATATTTAGGCACATTCATGGATAACATGAGTGCTCTACTTACCTCTAAGAGATGCCGGTTCTTTCTCTCGGCAATACCATTTTGCTGAGGAGTGTTCCTACATGTGGATTGGTGTTGAATACCATGCTCGGTTAAAAAACTCCCAAGGTTTTGATTGAAATATTCAGTTCCATTGTCACTACGAAGAATGCTTATTTTAGTTTGAAATTGATTTTCAACCATTTTATAGAAATTTTTGAACAGTTTTTCAACCTCAGCTTTGGTACTCATTAAGTACATCCAACATAACCGTGTGTGATCATCTATAAACGTTACAAACCACCGTTTTTCACTTAAAGTAGGAACACTAGAGGGTCCCCATACATCACTATGTATAAGATAGAATGGTTGAGATGCACGATATGGTTTTGATTGATATGGATTACGAGTGCTCTTAGAAAAACAGCAGATATCACACTGCAACTCTTTTATTGACACAATTTGGAACAGTTTTGGGAACAAATTTTTTAAGTAGGGAAAACTAGGATGTCCTAGCCTAAAATGCCACCTCATAATCTGGTCTTTAACAGAGAGGGAGGTAACATTACAATTAAGAACTTGAGCAGGCATACCACTCAAAGGTTCCTCAAAAAAATAGAGCCCATCCTTCATCTCAGCACTGCCAATCATCTTCCCCATTGCCATATCCTGAAAAACACATTTAGTAGCAAGGAAGATAATAGAGCAATTAGAATCATGTGTGAGTTTGCTAACAGACAGTAAGTTGCAGGATAGGTTAGGTACATGCAGAACAGATTTCAAGGTAAGTTCTTCTGAGATTTTTATTGAACCTCTGCCAGCAATACTAGAGAGACTACCATCTGCAATTTTTACTTTATGATTACTAGCACATGGAATGTAAGTATGAAATAGGGATGAATTACTGGTCATGTGATCAGAAGCACCGGAATCAATGATCCAAGGTGCGGAGGAGGAAGAACTTAAGAAGCTGGTAGGGATATTACCTGAGTGAGCAATGAAACTACTAGGAAGAGATGTAGTTGATCCAGTTGAACCAGAACTAGGTGAAATCAGTTTAAGAAGTTGTTTTACTTGATCTTTACTGAGATAGGACTGCTCGGCTGAATGGGCTGTAGAGCCAGTTCGTTCTCTAGGTTTCCAGTTGGCTGGCTTTCCATGAATTTTCCAACAAGTCTCTCTTGTATGTCTCGGTTTATTGCAGAAATCACACCATACCCTTGACTTGTCTTCAGATTTTCGAGCCTGAGCTTTATTAGCCATCACCTCATGTGAGACCAACGCAGATGACTCAACAGGGCTTGGTTCGTTTTTCTTCCCAAGCATTACACAGCGCCTGCTTTCCTCTCTTCTTACTTCAGAAAATACCTCATTTAAGGATGGAAGAGGCTGTTTCCCAATTATTCTACCCCGAACTTCATCAAATTCAACATTGAGACCAGCCAAAAACTTGAAAACACGACTATTCTCTGTTATCGTTAGGAAGTAAGTTCCGTCAGCCGGGTCTCTCCACTTATGTTCATAGAACATATCCAAGTCCTGCCACAGACGTTTAAGATTAGCGAAATACTTCGTAACTGAGTCTGTGCCTTGCTTTGCTTCTCCAATCTTCAATGTGATCTCATAAATTTGGGACTGGTTGCCCAAATCAGAATACATTTCCTTGAGATTTCCCACATTTCCTTAGCCGTGGAATACCCTAGGTAGTTGGTACTGATCTCCTCCTCCATCGAGTTCACCAGCCAGGCCATCACCATGGAGTTTTCAGCATCCCACACTGCATGCTGGACATCTGAGATTGCAGGTTCAGCTTTCTCGCCAGTCAAGTAGCCCATTTTTCCCCTGCCTCTGATATACATCTGGACGAAGAGAGACCAACGGAGAAAATTATCTCCATTAAGTCTAATATTTGTAATTTTGATAGGTTGGTTATTGTTATCTAAAGAAGGATTTGAGAACGGTTGAGTTAATGGAGTAGAGGTGACTGTTTCTTCTGACATGGTGACAAGACAAGAGGTATAGAGATTCGGCTACAAGGAATAAGTCCAAGAGCCCCCTTTTTTTTAAAAAAAAGACTGCCCCGGTTCCAGAATTAGAACCTTGCTCTGATACCAAGTCAAGATTTATGAATTTTTATCTATCTTATTTCCTGAACAGTAGCAGTCAATATATACAACTCTAACCAATAAATGATAATCACTAACTACCACCTACTTACTCCACTAACAGCCACCTAACATTAACTTCAGTCTTTTACACTAATATTTATACAATTAAACTTCTAACTACTGGACACATTTCAACACCTAATTAATTAGGTTATTGACTGAGTAATTATTATAAAATGATTCTACTTCCACTTCTCTTCTAGGCTTAGCACGAATTCATGTGCCTTTGCTGAATAATAAATACATCTCAATTCTCCTTTTCTCATCTTTCTTTTAATTTCTCATTGTGTATGGTTCATACACACTGTGAACTTTTAATTTATGAAAATGATGTTTTTAGAGCCCCTTACTGAAGCTGTTCAGGGATTTAACCTAATGTTAGGTCTCCTCTATACTGTGACACCACCATAACCTCTATAACCTTTTAAAAAGAATCTGATGATTAAGTTCCTGTGAGAATGGGCAATGTGCCACTGAGATGTTTGACTAACATTGAAGATGCCACCTATCTGAGATGGCAAAAACTCATTGTCATGCTATTGTTATCTGACCATTATGGACTTAAATTAAGAAACTGAAAATTATTTATACATGTTTATTTGCATATTTTAATTTTGTTTTGAAATACACGTAGAGAAAGTGTTCCTCAGTTGACTTTCTGTTCAGGAATTTGTGGTGAGAAATGATATGGGATGTGGATCCACCATAGGGCCAATACTTGCTTCAGGGGTTGGCATTCGTACCGTTGATTGTGGCATTGCTCAGCTTTCCATGCACAGGTAATAAATTAAATTGATTTTTACTTGATCTCAGGTGCTGGGATTTAACCTAATTTATTCATTTGCTCATGTGAGTAAAGGAGAAAGTGATTTAGGTCACATCATTTTGTAGTGTGACAAATTGACTTCCTTGTCTATTATGAACCATGGTAAAAATATGCAATTCTATGATATGATAACCAGTTGAAATTAGAGCATTTCTAAATGTAAAATTTCTTCTGTTTTCCTTTAGTAGTCTATGTACTGCACAATAAGTAGAAATGTGGTAGATTTAGTCTGTGATCTAGTAATGTCTTAGGTATATTTGCAGCTGTTTTGACTGAAAACCAAATAAAAGCACTTTCGTAGCCGCAAGTAACATTTTCTTCAGCATCTGTCTAATTGTCTCAGAATTCAACAATGTTTGTGTTTTGTAATGTTAGAGAGTATCCCGTCAGTTTCTTCCCATCTGGAATCTAAATGGATCTGTCTTTTCATTTGAGCCACGTGATTATAGTGAAGCAAGTTGCCACTTCTCTAAATTTTGGCTGCTAAAATTTTTATTCTTAAATTGATATATAATTTTTTATTTTAATACTTGATTTGCAGTGTTCGAGAGATATGTGGAAAAGAAGATATAGACATTGCTTACCAGCATTTCAAGGCATTTTACCAGAGCTTTTCAAGCATAGACAGGAAGCTACACGTTGATTATTAGCGGGTTTTTAACTGTAATCAATTGGAATAAAAAATATTTGATGGTGTGCTTGCCTGCGTGTGTGTGCCCAACTGCATGCTGATGGGGGAGGAAAGGATAGAGTTTGACTCATTACTTCATATCATATATCAGTAGTTCAGAATTACATTCTCAATTTGAAAAAAGAAGGTATTCTTTTAGTTTACCATACAAGACAGACATTTGATATAATAATTACTGTAACTGAAGAAAATGCTGTAAATACTTTGCATAGTATTTTGTGGCCAGAAGACAGTTGGGAGGGATGTGGCCTCTCAATTATGTCCACATGATGGAGGTTTGGTAGGATTTAGGGAGGAAGTGGAGCCAACATTCTGGTTAGTGTTGCCACTTGCGCTCGAGGATCCCTTGGATAGCTTCTGCTTCAGCTCGGCGAGCAGAGCCTGATTCTCTTGGTTGAGCTGGTGAGCCTTCCTCCTCAGCCGCTCATTTTCATGAATCATGTAGCAGTTCTCCAAGTATAGCTTCGCATTTTGCTCCTGCAGACTAGGTTGCCTGCCAGCCTGAAATTATATGCAATATGGATGACAGTGTCAGATATATAGTAAAGTAGCATTTTTTTTATTATTATTAATATTATTATTTTTTAAATGGTGAAGTAGCATATTCTATTCAGTTAGTATCATTAACACAATTTCGCAAAGCGAAGATGGAGCTATAAAAACAGGAATATCAGCATGAGAACATGAAACAAAGAGAAATGATTCCAAATCAACGTTAGGAAAAGACAATATGAAGATGCAAAACACTAAGTTAGACACAGAGAGCAAACCATGATACTTTATCCCAGAGTTGCTAGTGAAAATGCTCTAGTCTTTAAGAATGAATGAAAGACAAAGGGGGGAAGCTGAGATATATATATAGTGAGGTAACAAGGGGTCAGTGACCTGGAAAGCCTGAATGGTTTTACATAAAACCAGCAACACTACATGAAAAGCCTTCTTATCTGCCTTTTTCCAGTTGAAGTAGCTAGTTAGTTTGGAGTTACTTTAACGGTCTTATAATTTCCAGTGGTAGCTTTTATTAAGTTGTTAGATAAATGCATGTAAAACTTGGCTTATTACAGCTTCTTATTGCATTTGAGGGCAACTAAAGAAATGGGAAATGTGTGGAGACAGGGTCAGGACGGATTTGGTAATAGGAAACTGGGGGAAGTGAATGAATGAACATATGTTCATGCATGTGTTTATCATGTGATGTGCAGTCTGGCAGCAATGCAGCAGCGGCAATCAACCATCTCCAGTTATTTTTGGTGTTTCATAGCTCACATGAATTTTGCTACTCCATACTCAAAAAGCTTCGTAGATGACTATTTGAGAGGCCACACACATGCTTGATCACCCGCTTCACGAACCAGGGTATAACAGAGACGTGGGCTTTTGACATGGTTCAATGGTTTGAACAATTCATTCATGTTTTTAAGACATGAAAATTATGTGTTCATGTGTATGGTTATATATTGTTTCAATCTCATAACATATTAAGGGACCAAAATTTAGAATGCAACAACCTGATAATGACAAATAAAAGTAACTCTAGAATGAACAAGGGAAGGAAAAAACAAAGTTGCACAAGACAGTGAAATGATTTAATACTTGGATATTCCAGTTTAAAACAACCACTTTAATTTCATATTCGATTTAATAATCTCTTTTATGTAATATATATGTATTTTTTAATATTGATTGGGGCTATGGAGATTAGTTACAAGAATATTTTTATTTTTATTTTTTTAGGAATTTGAGGTCTCACTCATTCCTTAAATTAATAATTTGTTAAAAGGTATATATATGGTTAACTATAATGTTTTGTCAAAAGATGAATCTACCGTTGCTTGTTTTTTTCTTGCAAATCAAATCTAATTGAATCGCATTTCTAATGTTTTATAATGTATTTAAAAATTCTAGGGTTAAATTCTCTCATATTAAAACAGGAAAATATTCAGTATCACTGATGTTGTAAGTGCTTCCTTGCATGTAAAAACTTCAAAGTTAACATCAATTTTTAATCTTGATTTATTAATGGGTAAATATTTACAATTAAAGAAAATAATATTTTTCATATTTAATAAATATTATTTATTAATTTAGTGTTTAATTACTGATAAATTTTATAGACTCCGAATATTGTTAATATGTATAGTTTATTCAGTGTCTAGTTTACCTTCAAAGAAGAAAAACTGTTTCCAAATTTCGTATTCACACGTCAATGCTACACAATTGAACCTCATGTGCATACATTAGAATAACCAATAAAGAATTGCCAAAACAGTTATGCAATCAAGTGTACATATTTTTCTTTCAATTATAGTTTTAACACAAACATTGGGATGTACAAAGCAAAAGATACTAAGTCAGAATATTTAATACAGAATTGTCGACCCCATCGGTTACGCGATCATGTTTACATATTTTTCTATCAATCATAGTTTCACCCTCACGTCGGCACTAAAAAATGGGATATACAAGGCAAAGATATGAAGTTAGAACATCTAATAAAGATGCCAACACCAACGATTATGTATATTTCTTTTAATCATAGCTTTGCCCTGTTTATACAATCATGTGTATATATTTTTCGTTTAATGATAATTTTGCCCTTATATGGGCACATGAAATGGGACATACAAAGCAAAGCTACGACATTAGAATATCTAATAGTGTCAACACCAGCGGTTATGTAATCACGTCTACATTTATTTTAATCATAGTTTTGCTCTCACGTGGATGCAAAAGTTGAAATGTATAGCAAAGATACAAAGTTGGAATATCTTATAGAGAATTATCAACACTAACAGTTCTATAATCATGTGTATATGTTTTTCTTTTAGTCATAGTTTTACCCTCACTTTGGCACAAAAGTTGGAATGTAAAGAAAAGAATGAAGTTAAAATATTTAATAGAAAACTGCCAACACCGATGGTTATGCACTCATGTGTGCATATTTTTCGTTTAGTTATAGTTTTGCCAAATGATCAAAATTTACAGAGATATTTAACTCAGAGGTGGAAATAGTCTGTGGCTCGGCTGGGCTACATTTTTGACAAAAAGAAATTATTTATAACTTATGTATTATATATTTACACCCTCAAAAAATTTGTATGTACACTCCAATTTAGCATCTTTTTAAAAATCTGATATTATCCTTAAGTAAAATTCCTTAAAGGATAAATATTTTATAAGCGCATCCACAAATTATTAATTAAAATCTCATATATGTGATAAAATTAACCTTCAATTTCTTTTTTTATTTTTTTAAGAAATACAATATGATGCCAAACATCAAAAAATGAAATAAAATTTTGAATGAAATTAGTTGTGAAAAGGTAAATTTTAAATTAATTTTTGTTGTTTTTGTCATACTAACAGTGTCATTATTTGTTGTAAATCAAGAGATACTTGCCGCATAACATTAGAAATCTTTGATGTTGAGAAGTTATATATATATATATATATATTTATTGCCGTATATATAAACTGTCAGATGATTAAAAATTTTATGTTTAATTGTAGTTTGATTATAGAGGCGAAGATATTTTCTCTTCTGTTCTAGTCGAAACATTTGGGTATGATACTAAAATAATATTAATATTATAAAATTAAAAAATTAATAAAATATGTATAGATAGGGTGTACTTACAAAAATACAGTATAATAAAATTAAAGAAAAGGGTAATTTTGATATTAAGTGGGGTTTAAAAACAAATTATAGAAATTTTAGTTGTATAATGAAGTAGGTGTGCATAATAAAGGAGTGTACATACAATTTTGGAGAGTTGCAAACACCCTTACTCATCATTGGTAGGTTCTAACCCAATAAATTATGCTCTCTTTAGCTTTAAATAGCCCAATTTAAATTGGTCTAATTTTATTATATTAAACAACATAAAATAAATATAGAGAAAATTCACAAAATAACTCATTTTGAAAGGTCAACTTAAAAAATAATCTTTTTTTGTTATTTTTATGAAAAAATACCTTAAATGGACAAAAATATCCTTAATGAAATGAGAGCCACATTTGAGAAGTTGAAATTGTTTTGCTATACAGCAATCTGCCACCCAATAGCACTCCATTTTGTCACTTTTCACACCTCACTCTCTCTTCTTACTTTCCACATCCTACTCTCTTCTCACCTCTCATGCCCAACCTCTCTTATGTCTTCCCATGCCCAACAAAAGGAGTGTCATTTTTGAACTGTGGAAGAACTGTGCCCACAACTAGCTGCCTCTCTTCTTCTTTATGGGTGGCATGCTTATTTTATTAGTTTTACTTGCTTTAAGTATCTGAATATGGTAATATGAACCGAGGTTAGAGTATTGAAAGTGGGTTATGACAGTTTGGTGTAATTTGTATGTGATATTGTGGGTATGATTAGAATGTGAAAGTTAGATTGTATTTGTAGTTGTTATTGGTGAATGTGTTTAGAATGTCAATATATTGCAGTGTGTCCTTTTGTTACCTAATGCATGAATGCATCTTTAATGGAGAAACAAACTATAATTTTGTTCATAGTGGGTTTTTTACAACATATACACTTTGATGTGGTTGTTAAATTTTTTGACCCTGTGCTTCGAATTTTATAAACGATTCTATTCATAGTGACTGATATAGGTATTATGAACAATGGAGTGAATCTGAACATATGGGTTTCGATTGGATAATTTATTGGGGTTGTGTTGGTTTACAAATTGGGATTTTTATAATCAGTTCAAAACAATCCCAACTTTGAAAGTGAGATTCGTAACGGAGGCGAAGAAGCGGAGCTTAGGTTAAGGTGGAGTCTTAATCTCAAGGTTGGGATTCCGAACCTCCAAGTTGACATTTGCAATGTGAGTCTTAAAGTTTTGGTTTTTATTTTCTGGGTTGGTGTTTGTTAATGTAATGCATGATGTAGATAGTTGAAGTTTTGATATTGTGGTGACTTTTGAACATTTTAGCTGCCTATATCAAGTTTGAGATATCACATTTTGGGTAAAGATTCATTGTTATGCTAATCAATGTGGTTTGTTTGATGCTTTTTCGTTTGAAAGTTTTGGTTTATATTTTCTGGGTTGGTGTTAGTTGATGTAATGCATGTTGGAGACAACCTAAGTTCTTATTTTTTGTTGATCTTTGAACATTTTAGCTCGTGTTTAGCTGCTTATATAAAGTTTGAGTTATGACATTTTCTTTGAAAACTAATTGTTCTATTAATTGAATATTGTAATTGATTCTATAAAAGTTTGGTTATTATAGTGTTAAAGAGAAGTGGAGGATATTATAAATATACGGTGGCTAGAATGAGAGGTTAGTTGAGCTATGCCAAGTAGTTGAACTAGGCTATTTAGGTTTTCAATTATATGTTGTCTCAAATGTAAACTTTAGAGCTTTGATGGTTTGATGGAATTTTGCTGTGCGTTTCAGCTTCTTGTGAGCTTGAAGATTGCATGAAGTGGTTGAATGTAATTTTGAGCCGTGTTGAGTCATTGCCTTGTTAGATTGCCAAAAGTTTTATTTAAGATTATCTTTTTTTTTTTTTTTTTTAATTAAAAGATCATTTGGCTTAAGGGTTGAATGAATAGGGTGTTGCTAAAGAAGTACATGCTTCATTTTATGGAAAAATCGAATTCAACTAGACATTTATATTAAAGTAATTCTACTTTTCAATGTTAGATTAAAAGTTTAAACATATTATATTTAATGTGACATATTTGCCAAAAATTTGTCTTTAATTCAAGGCGATCAATATGTACATGTTAATAGATTTGCTGAAGTTGATATATGGATTATTTATGGTAGACTGGGTCTTTGATGAACAATATGGCAGAAGATGATGCACTTTCCCGCTCTTCTAGTTGATTGAGGCCATTTGGCATTAGGTTGAGCTAATTACTCCATGAGCAACAAAGTTTGGTGGAGAGAGACCGTGACACACAAAAGGGATGGGTCAGTGGTAATTGGCTAGAGTAACAAGGGTATTCTTGTCTAAAAATAGTCAATCTATAAAGATTTTAAAAAAAATTAAAAGTTATTTTTCAATTGGGACTTCAAAAAATGGTCAGTTTTCCTAAGCCATATTAATGATTCCAACCCAACATTTTTTCTTTCATTACTTACCATTGTTCTAGGTTTAGTTAAAAAATTTAGGGATGTCAAAATCTTAGAGCAAACTTGCTATAATTTTCACTCTGTTGCTACAATTTGAATTTGTCTTTCGGAATTCTTGGCTGCCAATTATGGGAAATTAAGATTTACAATATTAAACTAGAGTTGTTTATTCTAGTTTGAATTAGTTGTGGTGGCCTTTAAATTTTAGTAATTTAAATTACTTTACATAGTTGCATATGCTTAGTGTGTGTTATTTTTTAATATTTATGGAATTAATTTGTGTCTAGTAATATCACGATCTAAATTGATAAATCGTACATTTTTGAGGTTATTTGTACATCATTTTTCAAGTTATGAAACTTAAATATTGATTCTATTAGGATTTTTAGTTAAATTTCATGGTGGTTATAATTATTATTATTCTTATTTTATATTCTTTAGATTTTTTTTTTATTTTTTTTTTTTTTATCTCTTGTTAGAAATCACACAAGAAGTTTGTGATTATTATTTGAATAATATCTATGAAAAATATGGATAAAGAAATTTCATAATCATGAACAAGATTAATAAATATAAACAAAATAAATAATCATGAACAAAATATTATATAAACAAATGTATTAAACTTATATTTTATTTTTCATCAATTTATTTATATAATTTCAAATTAAAAAAAAAAAAAAAAAACATGAGACTATTTATTGCGAGCGATGCCAATGTTAGAAAACTATTTAACGCTAACTTTGTTTGTTGTAGAAGCTGTAGTCTATAACGGACATTGCTTGTTGCAAAAAATGGAATAGACATTGCCCATTGTAAAAAGTGTGCATTGCCTGCTAAAAACAGAGTTTTTTTTTTTTTTTTTTTATAGGGGAAACAACAACAGGCATCCAGCCCGCTATAGATAGTCATTATTGCTTGTTATAGATATCTTATTTTCTTGTAGTAAGACCAAAGATCCCCGGTCATAGAAACATCATCATTAATACGTTTTTTTCTTTGCTTCATTATACTCTTGATCTTAATTATTAGTTCCACTCATTAAATACACAAACTCACACATGTGTAGGTTAGAATTAAACAAAAGATGATCCTTTTGAGATAACTAGAAAAGGCTTTTGAAATGTAAAACATAACTATCACAAGTAAAGCTAACAATCCCTCTTGAAAAATCACATACACTGCTGCTTCTTTGAGATTGATTGATCCATATTGAGTGAAATATATATTACAAACACATTCACTATAACACTTTCTGCCAGCTTGTAGCTGAGTACCAAGCCTAGAGAGTATTACATGACCATTCATAGAAAACGTTAATAATATGTAACCAGCCTTTCCATAAACAAAAATACTCAAGTATATAATTAAAGCGTTTTTAGTATTGATCAGAAGGAAAAAGCTAAATAATTGGTTGTTCACTTCATATAAATAAAGTAAAAAAGAGATTTAAATTAAAAGAAAAGCAAAAGTTTGATAGAAGCTATTGAAAGACTTGAAATTAATTATGTATTAAGAAAATTAGAAACAGTGAAGATGAGTAGGCTACTAATTGCCTGATGCAAATGCCGTGACCTTACAAAAGCAAAAGTTATATTTGATCTAGATGATAAAACGAATAAATATTATGTCTCTGCAGAACAAACTAAGCATATATTTCATGAATTAAGTATACACATATGGATCCTCTCTAGTCATTTCTATATGCTCGCATGATCTCTCCATACTAAAATCATTATTTAAGATTATGAAATGTGATCTTCTTTATTATTATTTTTTTAATTTCTTTTTTTATTCTTCTACATTTTTTTTTTTAAAGTTATGCTATGTTGTGCTGTTTTATGACATGTTATAATGTGTTGTGTATAGGGTTTAACTTAAGTAAACATAAAAGAAATCATTATTGAGAATTTTAAGTAACATTTATCACTATTATTAATGACCAATAGAAATAATTTTTTTTCCACAACTATATTCAAAGAGGCTCGAAATATATGGAACTCCTAATTTTGAACGCCCATTGTAGAAAATGTGGAGGGAATATTGTTTTTTAATATTGTCTTGATAAAAGCAATTGAAAGGCTTGAAATTAACTATGTGTTAAAGAAATTAAAAACATTGAAGATGAGTAGGCTACTAATTATCTAATGCAAATGCGATGATCTTGCAAAAGAAAAAGTTATATTTGATCCAAATGATACAACGAATAAGTATTCCCATATAAATTTCATGAATTGAGTATTCCCATATGGATCTTTTGAGGTCATTTCTGTATACTCGCACAATCTCTCCACAGCTAAAATAATTACTTAAGGTCCTGAAATATGATCTTTTTCTTTTTCTCTATTTCACTCTTTTCTTTTTTCTCACACGCGCACACATATATATTCTTCTTCTTTTTAAATTGTGCTTGTTGTGTTGTGTTGTCCTGTTACGTGGGATGTTATAACGTGTTACGTATAGGTTTTAACTTGAGTAAATATAAAATAATAATAATAATATTTTTTCTTTCTATAACTATATTCGAAGAGGTCTGGAATATAAGGAACTCCTAATTTTGGATGCCTGTTGTGGAAAATATGGAGGGAAAATTATTTTTGAAACTTTTATTTTTCCCTAATATTTTTAAAGTATGTACAACGAGCTTTTAGTTCCCCGTTGTAGAAAACTCATTATCTATTGCAAGCCTTTAAATGCCTATTGTAGAAAATGTAAAGAAAAATTATTTTAACCTTTTTCCCACTTATATTTTTCATGTATCTACAACGGGGCCCTTAGTTGCCCGTTTTAAATATTGTCATGTATCTAAAATAGGCATATAGGTGTCAATTGTAGAAAAGTCATTGTCTATATCGGGCTTTTAAAAGCCCATTGTAGAAAATTATTGGAGAAAAATTGTTATATTCGATCTCCATTGTCAATCTAACTAATAGACGGTGGAGATCCTTTTTTTTATTATTATTAGTTTAGTTAAATTTAGAATAATTCTAAGGGTAAGATGATCTCTATACACTTTTCATCATGTTTAACTATTAGGTTTTTTGTCAAAAGGATAATTTGATGAATTTTCCTAAACATTAGGGATGGGATCAAAATGGTTCGAGAGTGATAAATAAATAATTCGTCAAAACATAAGCATTAAAATAAAAATTTTGCTATATTTTATAATATGAAAAATAGTAAGATTTGTCAAGTTTCTATTAGTTTAGAGTTATTTTGCTTTATTAATTAGCTAATTTTAAACTATTTGTTTAAAAGGTTAAAGAACACACCTTTACACCGTAATAAAAAAGGATAATATCGATTTTTCCCTATTATTTAATATAATCACTAATTACCTCCATAGTTTGAAGAAATTTCATTTTTTTCCCTTCTATTATCACTGTTAGTGAAATAAAATTTCTGACATGAAATATCCAAATTATCCCTCAATTAAAAATAAAAAATTTATTTTTTTAATAAAACAAATTTTAAAAAATAAAAAATTTATAGATCTAATCTAGAGATTGGATCTTCAACTCCAATGAAGAACACATCTAAAAAAATCCATTCAATATAGGAGCAATATCATTATTACTAACATGAATATGAACCCTAACCGCAACAACATTATCAAACACAACAATGTCATCTTCGTCACCAAATCCACAATGTTAAACAAAACAACATATACACAAAAAAAAGAATAAATTACAAATTAGCTACCCAATTCAAACATATTTACTGATGGGATCAACTATATGGTTTTATTACAATTTAGCTACCTAAAATTAGTTCTGGTTAGTCAACAGTTAATCAATTTCAACGTATCCAGGGATATTTTTGTCTTTCAACTGTATTTTAAATTTTTTATAATTTAAAAAATTATAATTTCTTTATAATTAAAAAAAAATCAAAAACTTTTAAAATATTAAAAAGATTGTGCCCTTCTCTCTCTTACCAGACTCTCGTTCTGCCATCCTCTCTCTTCCTCTCATTCTTCCACTCTTCTTCTTCTTCTCTTCTTCCACTTCTTCTTCTCCTGCTAATCTTCTTCCTCTTCTTCTGCTATTCGTGAACTCGATCTGGGTTCATGAATGAACCCAGATTCTAGATTCATCATGAACCCAGATCTCTAGGTTCTTAGGAACCCAGAAATCTGGGTTACTGGGTTCTCACGAACCCAGATTTCTGGGTTTATCATGAACCCAAAAATTTGGGTTCATTCTCAGATTTTGTTTTTCAATTTTTTTTAAAAAATTTTTCTTCTGATTATTTGAGTTGGAATTGGTGATCTAAATTTTGTTGTTGAATTGGTGATTGTTTGGGTTGATAATTATGTTTAACTAGTGACTTTGGGTGATTTTTTTAGGATGAAAAGGTGAAGAAGACGATGAATTGAAAAGTTGGGCCTTTTCGGTCAAATAAGTCAACATAGTCAGTTAGGGGTATTTCCGTCTTTTTAGCACTATAATATTATTTGCCATCAAAACTAACAGACTTGGGTAATCCCGAGTGAGTATTTTGTAATAAATGAATAAAGTTGTTTCCGTCTATAAATAAGTTTGAAGTGGGTAGTTAATTTGTAATTTACTAAAAAAAAAAAAAAAGCTTGGAAACCCACAAGTTTTCTGGTTTTTTGAATAAACACAAGAGCATCATCATTATCATCAACATGAACATGAACCCTGATTGCAACAACACCAACAAACATAACAACATCATAATTGTCACCAAACCCCAATAACAATATTTGTCGACGTCTCGATTTAGCCGACTAGGTTCTTTTAGACCCAAGCTATAGTTTTGATCAAAAAAATATAGCAAACAAGTAGAAAGCAAAAGAAGGGGGCCAGAGAAGAACAATAAACTCTAGGAAATTTGAAAGTGATTCGATCCAATTGATGTCTACGTCCACTATTCTTTCTCTCTCACTATATTTGCAAAGTAACGACACTCAAATATTGTCTCTCTTTTACAATGAATTTTCTCCTCTATTTATAGAGAAATGGGAGGTGCTACAATAATTCATAATAAGACAAAGTTATAAGAAGTCAAAATGAAATGATGAATTACGTTTAATGCAACTAATATTTGTCAGGTTAATTCTGCCAAAGCATAGGTTTAGACGTTAACCCCATGCTTGTTAGGTGAAATTTCTTTAATTCATACAAGATCAACTTTACAGAGGTAGTTTAATCAATACAATAATTATTGGTAATATCGCGGCAAATGTACAATGTTCCAAGCTAGTGGAAGTACTGCTCCACCTATGTCTGTTAAGTGATACGTTCCATTCTCAAAGTCCTCATGAATGATATAAGGTTTTTCCCAGTTTGGTCCTAGCATGCCATCGTTGGGATTGCGAGCTCCGAGAAGAATCTATCATAATACAAGGTCGCCTGGTTTGAACTTCCGAACTCGGACCCTTTTGTTGTAGTACCTAGTCATCCTCTGTTGATAGACGGCTACTCTCAAGCAAGCTGCTTCTCTTGCTTCTTCGATGAGATCCAGATTTGCGGCCAGGAGTAGGTCGTTCTTAGAGGGATTGAAGCTTGCTCTCCGTTGGCTGGTCACCTCAAACTCAGCAAGGACCATGGCCTCAGATCCATAGACTATTGAGAAAGAGGTTTCTCTAGTGGTACTACGAGCTGTTGTTCTGTAAGCCCATAGCACCCTTTAAAACTCGTCCACCCATGCTCATTTCTTAGTTTCAAGCTTAGTCTTCAAGATCTACTTTATGATCTTGTTGACTGCCTCTACTTGGCCATTGGCTTGGGGGTGATCCACAGTTGAGAAGCTTTTGGTGATGTCGAGGTTGCTGTAAAACTCAAGGAACTGCTCATTGGTTAATTAGGTCTCATTGTCTGTTACAGGCTACTAAGGAACTCCAAACCTACAGATAATGTTATCCCATACAAACCTCTCTATTTTCGTCGTAGAAATCTCAATTAGTTCCTTCGCCTCTACCCACTTCGTAAAATAGTCTACAGCAATGACGACATATTTACACCTACCCCGACCTGTTAGAAGATGTCCTATCGGGTCCATACCCCAGATTGTGAAATATCATGGACTGATCATCTACTGCAGGTAGGCCGGTGGAGCTCGCGAAATCTTAGCAAATCTCTGGCTTTTATCACATTTCTTCATCAAATTGATGGCATCTTGTTTCATTGTTCGCCAGTAGAACCCTTGTCGAAACGCCTTTTGGGCTAGGGACAATCCCCGGCATGATTGCCACAATGACCAGCATGGATGTCTTTTAAGATCGTGGTACAGTTTGGCTCATCAACACATCACAACAATAAAGTCGAAAAGCCTTTTTTGTAAAACATGTCATCATAGATACAGTATCTTGCAGCTCTTATCCGTAGATAACGGGCTTCTAGCCTATCCTATGGTAGCTTACCCTCTTATAAATAATCAACCAAAGGTCTCATCCATGAGTCTACTATCACGGCTAGGGCCATCACCTTGTCATTAGGCTTTGTACTTGGTTTGGTAGGAATTCTACTGGTATATCCCCAGAACAATTTGTTTCCTTAGCTGTTGCTAGGCGGGCTAAAACATCTGTATAGGAGATCTGGGCCCGCAGGATCTGATTCACCTCATACTTCTCAAATATTCCTAACAGCTCTCGGACTTTCTGTAGATAGATTATCATGCTTGACCTCCTAGGCTGGTATTCACCCTTTATCTGACAAACCACGCGCTGCGAGTAGTTAAAAATTATGAGCCGTTCAGTCTGCATCTCCTTGGCTAAGCGAAGCCCAACTAACAAGGCCTCATACTCGGCTTCATTACTAGTAGCCTGGAATCCAAACTTGAGCGCACATAGGATTTTATATCCCTCCGGGCTGATCAATAATACTCCAGCTCCAGCACTTCGTTCACTGGAAGAACCGTTAACAAACAGTTCCTAAAATAGACCTTTAAAAGATTCAGCTCCTTCGTCCACAAGTCCTGTAAATTCGACGATGAAATCAACCAGCGCCTGCCCCTTAATTGCTGACATTGGCTTAAACTCAATATCGAACTAAGCGAGTTCGATTGCTCATTTGAAAAGGCGACCTGAGGTGTTAGGTTTCTATAGGATCTACTTGAAAAGATATCTGGTCAGTACTTCAATCTTATAAGTCTGGAAATATAGACACAACTTCCTAAATGTCATCATAAGACAGTAGGCGAGCTTCTTCATCGGTATATATCTTGTCTCAGTATCTACCAACTTCTTACCGATGTAATAGATAAAGAATTGTGTCATGTCTTTGACTCGAACTAGGGCTGCACTTAATGCATGCTGAGATACTCCGAGATAAACTATCAGAGTTTCCCTTTCTTTTGGTTTTGATAAGAGAGGAGCTCGCCCCATGTATTATTTGAGCTGTTGGAATGCGACCTCGCATTCCTCCATCCATTCAAAGTTTTTGGCCTTCTTCAAGACTTCAAATAATGGAACACATTTATCTGTGGCTTTGAAGATAAAACTGCTGAGAGCGGCGACTTAACCATTCAAACTCTGGACATCATTCACCTTTGTTGGTGATCTCATATCCAGTAAAGCTCTTATCTTTTCTGGGTTGGCTTCGATTCCCTTGTTATTCACCATAAAACTCATAAATTTACCCGAGGCTACTCCGAATGCACACTTGAGGGGGTTAAGCTTTATTTGGTACTTCCTCAAGATCTAAAACATCCCCTCGAGGTCGCGAACATGGTCAACAGCCTGTTGGGATTTCACCAGCGTGTCATCGACATACACTTCCACAGTTTTTCCAATCAGATCCTCGAACATCATGTTTACTAGCCTCTGATAGGTCGTCTCTGTATTCTTCAGTCCGAAGGGCATGACCTTATAACAATATAGGCCACGGTCTGTGACGAATAAGGTATGCTCTTTATCTTCAGGGTTCATTGAAATTTGGTTATACCCTGAATAAGCATCCATGAAGCTAAGGAGCTCGTACCTAGCTGTTGCATCTACAAGCTAATCGATTCTGGGCAGTGGGAAACTATCTTTCGAACAGGCTTTGTTCAAGTCCGTGAAATCTATACAAGTTCTCCATTTCTCATTCTTCTTTTTCACCAACACGGGATTGGCTATTCAGGTCGAGCAATGAGCTTCACAGGTAAACTTGTTTGCTAGGAGCTTGTCTAACTCTTCTTTAAGGGCTTCATATCGCTCACGGGATCATTGGTCTCCTCTTTTGGCAAACTGGTTTGTAGTGATGGTCTATGTTCACCTTATGAGTCATCACTCCTAGATCAATCTTCACCATATCTTCATGGTTCCAGGCGAACACATCCAAATTCACCTTAAGAAAATTAACTAGCTGAGCCTTTGCTTCAGGGGCCAGATTCTTGCCCAACTTGAGGCACCTTTCAGCATCCACCTCACTCACTAGCACATCTTCTAGCTCTTCCACTGGACCTGTGGTCTTGCACATATCGATCTTTCTGGGGTCCAGGTCATGACTAACCCCTGAAGTACTAACAGCTTGAAGCTCACGTCTTGAGACCATATTCACCTTCTTCCCTCGAGCTCCCATCTTTACTACATCCACATAGCAATGACGAGCTAGATGTTGCTCGCCTCGCATACATCCTATCCCACTAGGAGTTAAAAACTTTACTATAAGGATCCTGGTAGAGATGACCATGTCTAGATTATTTATCGCCGGCTTGCCCAACACCATATTGATGGGCTGAGGGAGAATTGATAGACAAGAAGTCCGCGAGCACAACTGATTAGCGAGCTGCATCTCTGAGAGTAAGAGGTAGTTTGATTTGTCTGATATGAGTGACTGCGTCTCCAATGAAACCATACAGAGGTTTGGGGGACGACTTTAACTGTTCATCGCCAATCCCCATCTGGTCGTAACACTCATTATATATCACATTCACCGAGCTCCCGATGTCAATCATTATTCTTTTGACCTCTGATTTCTCGATACGGGCGTGGATCACCAGGGCATCATTGTGGGGCCAGTGAACTCCCCGGGCATCTTCTTCTATGAAAATAATCTCTTTGGATACCCTTCTTGCCTTCTCTGTAGGTCCTTTTAGCTCTTTTTGGGAAAATAAGCTAGATGTGATTAGCCCCACGTACATACCGCTCCTGCGATCTGTTTGATGTTCCTGCCACATAAGGACCTCCATGGATAGTAAAGATCGATCGCAATGAGTGCGTGCTCTGAATTAGGCACTTGTTGGGCTGGTTGTTGCTCCTGCTGCTGTTGGTGAGGACGCTGTTGCTAGGATGGTTGCTTTGCAGGTCGCATAACATACTCCCTTAAGCGACCCTTTCTAATCAGATCCTCAGTGGTGTCCTTCAGCGCCCAATAGTCGGAGGTAGTGTGCCCTACTTCGTTGTGATAGGTACAAAATTTGCTCTTGTCCCTGTGTTCTTCAAGAGTTCAAATAGGAACGGGTCTTCGAAAGTTCTCCTTATTCCTTTCCATTGTAAAGATCCTCTCTTGAGTATCAAACAATGTGTTGTCTCTATTGTAACGACCTTGATAGTGAGGTCGGTTTCACCTTTGGTTATTCCTCAGTGCCGGTCCACTTTTGACCTTCTTTGCAATCTGATTTTTATTCCTATAGCCCCCATGGCTACTTCCTCTATTGCTCTTTTTCTTCCCCTGATTGGAGCTGCCAGTCTCATTCTTCTGATTATTCGCCTTTTTGAGGCCAAATGCTTCCTCTCATCTTATTTCCTTCGCGGCTCGCTCATAAAATTCCCCTAGGTTCTTTACTGATAATTTATAAATGCTCTCCTATAACTTCCCATCTTTCCTTAATCCTGCCGAGATAGCTATCAAGATCTCCTCGTCCGTTGGGCTTTCCACGTTATTCACCTCGCGTCTCAACTTGTTGATATAGTCATTTAACAGTTCACCAAGACGTTGAAATATTGTGGCGAGGTAGCAAGGTGGCGCGAGCTATTTCTTCAGTACCTTGTACTGGTTCAAGAAGCTTTGCTGGCACTTTTCCCAATTATTGATGTTGTAAGGTAGGAGGTTTCTGAACCATATCGACAGAATATCCCCAAGTGTTGCTAGAAAAACGCGGCATTTGACTAACGAGCTGGTGGTCTGCAGGTCTATCTGGATATTAAACGCATCCAAGTGATCGTAAGGATCAACGTCCCTATTATATTGTGGAATGTTAAGAACTTTGAACCTAAGGAGAAGCAGCTCCATCTCAATCTCCGAGGAGAATAGAGTCATTTCTTCTCTCTCACTCCCCCATTCATGGGCTCCGGGTCGCGCTTCAAGCTGCTGGACCCTCTGAAAGAACTGCTCGATGAGTGAATCCTGCCCTTCAAATTGTCTGGCAGTGGATTGTCTAACAGTAGGTTGTCTATTCTGTCTGTCCTGCCTACTCGGGGAATGCTGACCTCGTGCCCTTTGTCTTCTTCTATCTTCAAACTTAGGGACATAGCCATTAGGCTCACGTCTTTGGTTAAGCTTGTCTGACGTAATTTCTCTATGAAACCTCTACGACGGTGCCTCTGCCCAGCTTCATCTCTGCAGACTGAGATTTGATCTTATCTATGGTCCATCTCTGTCGGGTGGTGTTCATCTTGGTTCACCCTCACTCTGAATCTTGAAGGATGAGATGCACCTTCCCCATTACGAGCTCATTGAAATCGAGCATTGGAGTACACGCTGGAGGAATGGGCTGAACCCTTTTAAACCGATTCCATAATGACTCTCTCATTCGAGGCAAGGGCCTCAGCATGCTATCGCTGCGGGATATCCCCCATCGTAGTTGCCTGAAGTGGTCTCTGAGCAGTTTGAACCTGGGCCTGAATCAGCGTTTTTACTTCATCCGCCATCTATATCATGGTGTTCTCTAACACCTCCTGACGTTGTTGTAATACCTGCATGACATCTTCTCCAACAACATTACGTACAGGTTGGCAAGAAGGAAGAGGAGGCATACCTTGAGCATTTCCAACTACAGGTGCATTAGATGTTCCTGCACCCATGTAAGCTGGTCCGCAAACAAGTAGAGTGTCTCATTGTTAGTCTGAGTTCTCGAGTCGGTTAGCAGCCACATCGAAACTCTTGGTGATTCTTTCTCTGACCATGGTGATTAGTGAACGAGCTCTGTAAGTCGAGAGCAAAGGTGGTGAAATTGCAGATGAGCCCTCTTTATGGAGCCAAAATGTCGACGTTTGGATTTAGCAGACTAGATTCTTTTAGGTCCAAGCCACAGTTTTGATCAAAACAGTATAGCATACAAGTAGAAAGCAAATGAAGGGGCTAAGGAAGAACAAGGAACACCAGGAAATTTGAAAGTGGTTCGGCCCAATTGATGTCTACGTCAACTGTTCTATCTTTCTCACTATTTCTGCAGAGTAAAGGCACTCAAAGATTGTCTCTTTTTTACAATGAATTTTCTCCACTATTTATAGAGAAAGAGAATGCGCTACAATAATTCATAATAAGACAAAGTTACAAGAAGTCAAAATGAAATGATGGATTATATTTAATGCAGTTGGCATTTGTCAGGTTAATTCTGTCAAAGCATGAGTTTAAACGTTAACCTCATGTTGGTTAGGTGAGATTTCCATAATTCATGCTGTAATTTCTGACGGGATTGGCGTATATGATACGCCTTAAGTTGTAATCGGTTGATAGTTCTGATGGTAGTTGATTTGTAATATGAGAGATGATAGGAATGAGCTTGGATGCACGAGGACAACTTGCTGTGGACTTGGTAATTCATAGCGTTACCTGGTCTTTACGAGCTGCTCTTCGGCTTGGGATTATTAGGCTTGCTGAGCCTTCCTTTTGATGGGCTGATGCAATGGGCCGAAACAGAGAAATTGACTTCTTCCCCTTTTAAAATACTCCAGGCTTCTCGAAGCTCAACTAGATTAATATGGCGACCTCTCTAGCGAGAATAATGTCTTGTCAATGCTGACGAGCGAATAAGACTCTCTCGAGCCAATCCCATTTCGGGCTATTGACCGAGATGATTGGTGGGCTAAATGGCGATCTTACGTATCAGCAGACAATTGACCTCATAGACGAGCTGACGGACGAGCTGATAAGCGATCACATGCAAAAGGATTGAACAATTGGATAAGCATATTGATGAGCTGATGGACGGACAGAGTACTGGGTCTTTTGGGCCTTTGACCATTGGGCTCATCCTTTGGGCTTTTAGCAACCCATTTAACTTTATCGCGAAAATACTCATAACAATATTAAACATAACATAAATAAAAAATAAAAAAAAAAACCTTAGAAACCTAAAAGTTTCCTAGGTTTTCGACTAAAAACCCAGAAGTAAAAACTCAGAAAACTTTTGAGTTTCTTAAATGCCTGAAAACCCAAAAATTGGGTTTCCGGCTATAGAAACCCAAACTTCTGGGTTTTTATCACTAGAAACTCAGTTTGGGTCTCCGTTGATGGAGACCTAGAGCTAGGTCTCCATCGATGGAGATCCACCGAAGACAGAGAGAGAGAGAAAAAAAAAAGGAAGAGAGAATGAGAAAGAAACATAAAGAGAGAGAATGAGAGAGTTTTTGGATTTTTAAGGTTTTTCATTATTATTTAATTTTAGAAAAGAAATTATTAATATTTTAAAATTTTAAAATTTTTTTATAATTCAAAAAAATTAATAGTTTTGATCATCATCATCCATTTTAAAGATGGACGATAGAGTTTTCTTTTATAAATATTAAATTATCATTTTATTAAATATTAATAAATTTTTCATATTTTATATTATTTTATTTTAATAATTTTATCATTTATTTTTAACACCTAAATTGACAGTAAAAGATTTATTTTGATATTTTAATAAACTATAGAAAATTTTTATCTATTTCGAAAATCGATAGAAATGATATTAATAATTCATTAAATTTAGAGAGATTTTCGCTATTATACCAAATTATAAGAGGACTATTCCTATTAAAAACGTTAAGGGTCAAATCATCACTTTTCGTTCTTTATTGAAGTTGAAAATCTTCATTTTTCGATTTTATATTAAAATTGAACGTTAAGAACCCAGTTAGAGAGACTAAATGAATGGCAGTCATAAGGACTGATAGGTCAAATATTTAAGAAATAAATATTTCGCCAAAATATAAAAATAAAAATGAAAATTTTAACTTTGAAAATAGTTGCAAAATATAATAAAAGAAAGCAAACAGATGTTCCACTTGCATGCACTCAACTGCTCAATAAGTTATCAAATATTCTTCCATAAATGGTTACTTCGTTCAAGCAGAAGGTCCAATTACAGACAAAAATCAAATTATTATACGTTACTTTGTTCATGTGGTTTGCTGATTCCCGACAATTTCGCTGAAGCATGATCATCCGGCCATGATCAACGAGAAGATAGCAGCAGGCCCAAAGATCCAACAGTCCAGTTATGATTGCTGCAAATATCCTACAATCATATTCCTTTCAGCTCCTGATGATGCTGCACAAGGGTACAGAACATGTTTATTATTTTGCTTGAATTTCAAACAAAGCAACAAAATGAAAACATAACAAACCAGGCTCCTGTCAATAGAAGAACAAGCCTGATAGGAAAAGGGTTAGGGGAGGCGATATTCTTACCTTCAACTGAAATGAATGCATATATATAGTACCGGGTATCACATTATCAATCCTAGTTCTGTTTGTCATCATCATCATTGGTGGCATAATGAAGCTCTCAGCTCATCACCGTCATCATTGGTGGCATAACGGGGCTCTCAGCTCATCACCTTCATCATTGGAGGCATAAGAGAGCTCTTAGCTCATCATCAACATCATTGGTGGCATAACAGAGCTCTCCGCTCATCCAAACAATGGATCATACAACCCATTCAGCTTCTTCATCCTTCATCAAGGATAGAAGCTCCAAGAGAAACCGAGAATGGTGGAAGGGATCAATATGGATCTCCATTACTAAAACATTCCATTCAAGTCCACCTCGGCTCCCTATGCCTGCACTCCTGCCAACTGTTGCATCAGCCTATCACTTTCATACTCAAGGTGCAGCTGGCAGGGTGCAGGCATCGCCCAAGCCCCTCAACGGGGCCGAGCTAATCCAAAACTTGTGTCAGGTTGCTGTTGAGACTGCAAAGGCAGATTTGGAAAAAAATGACAAGTATTAGGATACGAATTCTGGTTAAAGCAACCAAATTAACTTCACAAAAAAGGGGGACAATATCACTTTCCAGTTCAGTATACACTACATACTCAGTCACCCGTCAAATCAAGCCAGTTATTAAACAATTAATTTGTTAGCAGAGTATAAACATCCTTAATATGAATACAGCAGTTATGGACCCTCTTGCAATCTGTAAAATGTAGTCTGATACATCGATGACAACAGATATGAGCAATCAATAACTTCAAATTTGAAGGAGATAAACAAATAATGATAGAGAATTGCCAATCATCCATATGCTGCATTATGATTAAAAATCCAAGTACAGGCTAGAATTCTCACAACATACTAATAAGTATATTATCGCGTATAGCTTGTCCAAGGCAGCGATGATTACCAAAATCATATCACTTATACCAAGTAAATAATGGTTTCAACAAAAACCAGGACTGTATGTTTGTGTATATCAACCAGATGCAACCACCCTATACTTTCTTATCCATTTGCTTAGATATGTTAAGAGAAGAGTAAGATTTGACCTAAATACCTCCCAACCCAACTCGTCACACCCTTCATCGCTTCAGTTAGAGCTGAATGTTATTTCCCCGCACCAAAGACACTCAAGCTACATTGTTTTTGGACTAAAACCAAGAGTAAACATTTTGGTTGTTGGAAACCTTTCAATATGGAAAATGATAGCAAAAATGTCTTTTCCTGTTTAAGTTGGATCCCTCATTTTCCCTTAAAATATAACTTAAAACAGAAGAGGCCTTCCACAGCATGGAGTCAAATTACGTTATTTACCTAAGTTAGAAGATGACAAGCTCCAAAGTTGTCATACCTGAGTGAAAGGTTGGTGAACATGTTCATGAGGATGAATGAAAGGCATTCCAGGGTGCTGACAAGGATATTGCGAGGAATGCATATATATAGCAGATGTAGAGTGTGCACCAACATGATTCGGATTAAATGGTGTCATCATTGTTTCTGGATGACCATACCTAAGTCCTGCAGGGGCTGATGCTGCAGCCCATTGCCCAGGTAGGTGTTGAGGAAGTGGACGAGGTTGATGCTCAGTAGAAATCTGCGGCCTGTGAGTAGATCCAAGTTGAGGAAATTCAGTGTTGTAATTCAGAGCAGGGGCATACATAGGCTGGATAGAGTATGGTCCACCATTGAACCCAAACCCAGGATCAAATCTTTGCATATACCTAAGAGGGAATAAATTACACATACATAAAGTTTTGGTTATGAATAAAACAAAAAAAACTGTACCAATTATTAGAAATAACCAATAGAAAAGAGAAATTCTAAAACCAAAGAAATACCTGAAATCCGACAAAATAACCAAACAAACTTCACAATATCTCATATATTTACAAAAATCCATTTTTGACGAAACAAAAAATAAATAAATAAAAATAAAAATAAAAAATGTTCATTTGAGGGTATAAGTTAGTTCAAATGGTAACTTCACTAATGGATAAGGAAGAGTTGTTGAATCCAGAAATATCTCGTGCAATAATGGGAAAAAAACAGCATACAGCAGAGATGAACCAGAAGTCCACTTCTAAAGAACAGAATATGATAAGCAGAACAACATATATCTCACATTAAGACATGAAGTACTCAAAAATAATCGCAAATTGCGTAAATAAGGCATAAACATCCTGAGCTTCTCTTAGAATAAAAGCCCACAGAGAATGCTTTACATTCTCGACAAGCATCATTGGTTTGCGTACTATGTTCCAAGTTTGATTGCATTATCAATAATTTCAATTCAACTTTAAAGCAATAAATACCATGAATTGACCATATATTTGGCACAATTTAAACCTAAATCCAGCTATCTGAATTCTTTTCTTTTTCTCTAACCACTCTTAAGTGGTACTTTGTTGTAATTTCTTTCAATTCATCATAGGCTTACAGTTATTTCATAGTCGCAGCTGAGTTGCTAGATAAAATTAATGAAACAATGATATAACCAAAACCAACAAAAGTCAACCACAAACAAGGTATACATGATGGGTAGAAAAAATATTAATCCAGAAAATCTAAATAATTTAAATGTAATACATGGAGAAAAAATATTACATCTCAAGAGGGGAAGCAGTGCAAGGCCAAATTGCTTACATCAAATGACTAGAAATTGTTTATTTACAGAAAAAGACTTAATCGGGTACTCTTTTTGGTTTTTTAAAGTAGAAGATTGGTGTTCTACAATCTTTTTTTTTTTTTTTTATATTAAATGTAAAAACAAACAACTTAACAATGTTTAGGTATTAAAAATTATATATATAAACATATTACTGTAAAACACTAACAATTTACACATATTAAGACTTAAGATGAAAAAAAAAAAAAAAAAAGAAACTACTAACATCTTGGAAGCTTAAACCTAAATTTCCAAACATATTATATCATTAATTCGCCAGATATCCAGATTGTTACGAGGAAGATAAATGAATGAAGAATTGTGAGCAAAAGAGAAGATGAAGTAGGACAAACACTAAAGAAATAGACAAATTAGACAATTAGTGATTGGAGTAGATAGAAATTAGAGGAAAAAAGGGAAACTATAGAAAAAAGGCGAGAAAACAAGTGGAATAACTAATGGGAGAAATTAAGGAGGAGACTAAGAAACAAAGAGAAACTAGGCCACTATTTATAGTGACCAAATACAAATTTAAATCCCTAATCAAATCCAAATCAATCGAGAGAAATCCTCAATCAATCACAATAAAATCCCTAACAATTCAATTATGCCAATCAATCAATTAACATCAAATCATGTCAATCAATCAATTAACAAAATTAAAGATCCTAAAAAATTACATCAAATTAAAGACCCTAATCAATTCTCCGTCATTCTTCCCTATTCAATAAACTCTACTCCTGGAGAGTTGAAATTTAGCAAAAACAATCCTCGATCCGAAGTCCAAGTGAAAGTCACACTAGGTATGTTCAGGATTAAAGAGGAAGTTGTTGTTTGGATTTTTGGGTTTCTGGTGGTGTGATCAATGGTGGTAAATCATGGTTCTCAAAGGCAACACATGGAATCGATGCAAACGTACTATAAGGCCGATTTAAATTATTTTTTAGCAAAATGTGTTTCAGGTTGTTTGGAGATTTTGTTGGGATATAGAATGTGTTTTTGGATTGCCAATAGGGTTGTGCAAGTGAGGTGGAAGTTGGAACCTAGCTCCAATACCAAAATTTATGTAGGACAAACACAGAAACACTGAAGAAATAGATAGATTAGAGAATTAGGGATTGGCAAAGAAAGAACTTAGAGGAAAGGGGGGAAACCATAGAAGAAAGCGGAGAAAACAAGAGGAATAACAGAGGGGAGAACTTTAGAAGAAGAATTTAATATCACTTTATTTCATGATCATAGTCTGTCATAAAAAAGAAACATGTGTTTCTATTTAAAGTGGCCAAAAGCAACAAAAAAGAGAATAATCAATTTTCTAGATATAAATATTCTAATGGAAATTAAAAAAAAAAAATGTTAATCAATCAATCAATCAACATATATGACAATTAATCAATTAACATCAAATTAAAGATCCTACAAAATTACATCAAATTAAAGACCCTAATCAATTAACTGGATAGCAACAACATATATGATGTTTGAAACTAGAGCATAAGCAATTAGGCAAATCACTGGCACTGTAAAAATGATTAAAATATGAACAGATAAGGCAGACTCCAAGTCATTTGCAACAGTAATAATGTAATAAACACCAACTTCAATAAGAAACAATTGAGATCACATTCTGGCTAAAATGACACTTTCACTGCTCTACCAGACATATAAACAATTATCCTCTTGAGATAGAAAGCTGAAATTTCTGTACTAAAATAGCGACAAGTCTAGCAAAATTTGAACAAAGAACAAAGAGACCTATAAATTAAAAATAATAATAATAATATTAATAATTGCCAAAAAGCAAATACCTATCATAGCTCCTGTCATAATCAGGGTCCTTCCGGTCAACTTCACGATCCCGAAAGATGGCCACCCTATTATAATTTGGTTTATACCTACCAATGGGCTCCTTCTCAGTCCTAGTTCTAGCTGATCTACTGCTACTTGTAGAAGATTCAATCAGACCCCTACAAGAATTTATATCAGAAACTACTGAAATGGAATTCTCTTCCATCTTAGGCATCACCAACGAACCATCCGGCAACTTAGGATCACTTTCTTGTTTTCTATTATCACCACCACCACCACTATAATTACTAGAGTTAAATATCCGCGCACGAGCTCTATTGTATTCTTCTTTTCTTTCCTCCACACTTTTGGAACTATTCGACTTCATGGAGTTCGAATTCGAACTGTTGGCAACCAGCGATTTCTTCTGCGGCCTCTGTTTAATTGCAACCTTAACAGCACCAGAGTCATCCGACGGTAAATTTACAGGGATGTCCGCCAAGCGAATTGGGGGAAGCCTACACTCAGCAGTCTTCCTAACGATGATTCTGGAAGCGGAACCATCAGGTAAATTATTGTCTAACAAAACCATGGACTGCAGCGAGTAATGCTGCGCCACACGGTGCGCAGCCAGGCGTAAATACGAAGTAGGCAACTGCTGAAACTCCAATTGCTGCTGCGTGGGATCGCGAATAAAATTCTCGACATCTTGCTCCATCCGCAGAACTGAATAAAAACTCAATTAAGACAGACAGAAAAACAATACTAACACATACATCACATACAAGCTTACACGACACAATAAAAGCTCAAGAACTGATTTTTTCTCAAAATAAGCTAACTAACAGAGACAAACTGTTTTGCATCTTCACATAATCAAGCATGGGACAATGAATGTAGAGGGAAAGGGAAGGGAACTTACTGGAGAGGCGTTCGCGGGGGTTTTGAATGGCTTCACGGAGGAACTGATCGACCTGATTGAGGAGGTCGTCAGGAAGTTTATCTAGTGAGGAAGAAGAGGAGGCATCACTGAGATCAGGAGGAGGGCGTGAATTGGAATCCAGCTTTGTTGAAGAGGAAGAAGAAGAAGAAGAAGAGATTCCCAAGCGACTCATGGTGGCGTCCAAATCGGCCACCTCCCATGATTCGGGGGCTCCGAGATCCTCCGCCACAGAGCCCTCCATCGATCTGTGAGAGAGAAAGAGAGAAAGAGAGAGATAAATTAGGGTTTCTCTTCGACGAATCAATTAGACCGAGGAGGCATACGTACAGCGTGTCGTTTCTGTTTCGGAGTGAGAGATAGGGTTTGACGAAGGAGGTCAGGCGCGTGCGTGGGTGGGTGAGTTTTGGTAAGGGTGTGTTATTTCGCTTTCCCACGTGTCCTCCTGGTTTTATGAATTAGACTTCCACTGCACTCGGTATATTTTTCCATGCACTCAGTGCACCTCCGTTCATGGGAAAGAAGACACCTGGCAACAAGA
Source organism: Dimocarpus longan (assembly GCA_022984855.1). Lineage (NCBI taxonomy): Eukaryota > Viridiplantae > Streptophyta > Magnoliopsida > Sapindales > Sapindaceae > Dimocarpus > Dimocarpus longan. The sequence continues at coordinate 19,144,835 of CM041015.1, read as the reverse complement.
GTTTGCCACATGTCTTCTTCTCAGTGGTTGACTCTTCCGCTGTTTGGTGGACCTTGTGCATTGGAGTCCTTCTCGGATTTCATAGCTTCCACTCTACGCGGTCGCAATAATCATGTGTCGCTTTTATGAATGTGCTTCCAAATCCAATCTACTTCCGTCGTTAAGACCGGCAATTCCATCTCATCATTCTTGCGTCTATTGGATGCTCCAACGTTGTATTGGCTAAGCTTCTTTTCGATTCCATCCAATTCGATTCGAATGCTAACAATGGCTTAAATTTAATCCGATTGTTATAAGACTTAGAATAACCTCAATTTAATCTCATCCGAATAAAACTTTTAATCCGACCATAATAAAACTTAGATTAACCCAAATTTAATCTCATTCTAATAAAACTTTAGGCTTTACTAAAAAATGTATTTTAATAGTTATTGTATTTTAAAATTTTAAGATCTATAAAAACTTCATTTTAATAGAAAGATTAAAAAAAAAAAAATAGATCACTTTCATAACTATTTTGATTTTAATTAAAATTTTGATAAATAATAGACCTGAAACCTTCATTTAAAAGGTTAACCTACTTAAATCATGTAGTTATCAAATTACTATCTTTCTCTTGATATAATCATTATAATAAAGTTATATGTCCTAACTAGATATGATCTATTATTTATTAAGATTGGATTTTACCATATGATCGATTTTTTTTTTTAAAGGATAATAAAACACACCCAGAACCAAAATTATTGATAGCAATATGCTATCATTACGAGAGGAGTGATAAAAAATGAGCTTTCTATTAGATAAATCTTTAATAGGTGAAAACTTATACCATAATCTAGAAACTCATATTAAATCATTAAGAATCATTATAGAGAAAACATATCTGAATTCATGTTGATAAACTTGAATAGGATTGGATCTTCCACAGTCAAATCTCCTTAGTTGCTCAATAATCTTCTTCTTGAATGGGTAAGGAGAAAAAGAGAGAGAGAGAGAGAACAAAATTATGTTGATTTGATTTGGGGACCATAACCCTAATAATGTTCTTTACATAGTAATCTAATTAGGTTCTCATTAACCCTAATTTGATTAATATTAGGCTTCTACACATTAAAACTCATACCCAATGGATATCTCTAGAGCCCAATTAATATATCACTTATTTGATCCTATTAAAATCGATAGTCCATAATATAATTATTATTTAATATGTAAGCCCCCAATAAAAAATATAAAAAATCCTAACAATCTCTCACTTGAGCTACATATGTTTCCTGAGACAATTATATTATTTATAATTTTAAGTGCGCACTGAAAAACTATCCGTCCTAAAATATCTCTTTAGTTACAATCCGATCCATCTACTAAATTAGTATGAAATCAAAACAACCTTTGTTACATTTATTTGTAATTAGACCCATCAATGGTCACCATACCAATATATTCAATGGCATAGATCGATTATGGATGTATAGCATGGAAATGACATGCAATGTGATCTCAAATATGTCTATTTACAACTGGTCCTACTTTAATCTTAAATAATATCAAACACAAATATCATTCAAAGTTTATAACTGAACCATATACTTTATTCTGCAGAAAATAAATATAAAATATTTCTATAATAAAGAACATCAAAATACTAATTTCCACTAAACATGCACATCATCAATCAAAATAACACTCATATGAGCAGTGTACTCATAAAAGACCTTGAGTGGTAATCCCTTAGTAAGCAGATCCACAATCATGAAGTTTGTCTCAATATGTTCTATAGCCACCTGACGACTCTGAACTCTTTCTTTAACAATAAGAAACTTGATGTCTATGTGTTTAGACTTCATAGAGCTTCTATTATTGTTGGAATAAAGCACAGTCGAATTATTGTCACAATATATATTTAATGGTCTTTCAATATAATCCACAACCCGCAGTCCCGTGATAAACTTTCACAGTTATATCCTATGATTAGATGCCTCATAACAGGCTATGAACTCAACTACCATGGTGGAAAAAGTTATAAGTGTCTGTTTAGCACTTTTCCAAGAAATAGCTCCACCAGCTAGCAAGTAAATATAGTCCGATGTGGATCTTTTACTGTTTTGACATCCAACAAAATGAGAATCAGAATACCTAACGATCTCTAAATAATCTGATTTTCGATACGTGAGCATGTAATCTTTTGTTCTTTATAAATAACTCATAACCCGTTTGGCTGTTTTCTAATGATCAATCCTTGGATTACTTAAATATCTGTTTAACATTCCCACTATGAACGCAATATCTAGACGCGTGCATACTTGAACATATATTAGACTTCCCACAGCTAATGTATAAGGAATATTTTGCATTTCTTTTAGTTCCAACTCATTTTTAGGGCACAAACTGAGACTAAATTTATCTCCTTTAGCTACAGAGGTATCTCTTGGTGCACAACCTTTCATGTCGAATCTATCAAGGACTTTTTCGATATAACTCTTTTGTGATAAACCAAGGATACCTCGAGAACGATCTCATTGTATTTGTATGCCTAATACAAAAGAGGCGTCCCCAAAATCTTTCACATTAAAAATTTTTGTCATAAATCTCTTGATTTCGTGCAATAAACCTATATCGCTGCTAGTAAGCAGTATGTTATAGACATTTAACACCAGAAATATGTATTTACTTTCACTGAACTTATGATATACACATTCTTCAAATTTATTTACCTCAAAACCATATGAGACAATAACTTGATGAAATTTGTGATACCATTGACGAGAAGCCTGTTTGAGACCATAGATGGATTTCTTCAATTTGTAAATCATTTTTTTTAGATCACCGAATACAAAGTTTTCTGGTTGCATCATATATATTGTTTCGTCAATGTCACCACTGAGAAACACAGTCTTTACATTCATTTGATGTAGCTCTAAATCAAAATGAGTCATAAGTAGCATTATAATTTTAAAAGAGTCTTTCGTGGAAACCGGAGAGAAAGTCAATTTATAATCAATGTCTTCCTTTTGAGTGAAACTCTAGGCAACTAGATGAGCCTTATATCTCTCAACATTTTTTTTTTAATCCATTTTGGTCTTAAATATTCATTTACAACTAATAGGTTTCGCACCTTCAGGCAATTCGATGAAATCCCAAACATCATTGTTTTTCATGGAATTCATCTCATCATTTATGGCATCAATCCACTTTTGAGAATTTGAACTTTGTTTGGCTTGATGAAAGTTGATTGGATCATCTTCCACCATTTCTATATCAACCTCATGTTCTTGGAGATAAACGATATAGTCATCCGGAATCACACTTCTCATTTCTTTAGTGGATCGTCTCAATGACATATCCTCTTGAGGTTGTTAAGTTTGCACTTCAGATATAATTTCTTCATTTTGCATAAGGAGCACTTCTATATTGTCTTGATATTCTGGATTTACATTTTGAACAATGTCAGGGATAGAAGCCTAATTTTTATTAATAGTAATAGTAGGAAGAGAAACAAATTTGACAATTTCTTTAACCTTATCTCCCCTCACAAACTCAACTTCCTCAAGAAATCTCGTATTTTTCGTCTCAAAAAATGATCTAGTAGTGGGATCATAAAACTTGAAATCTCTTGACTGTTCAGAGTATCCAATAAAGTAGCAGCTTATAGTTCCTGAGTCCAGTTTTTTTTTTTCATTTGGCCTGTAAGGCCTTGCCTCACCTAAACAACCCCAAATGTATAAATGTCTAATACTAGGCTTCTTGCCTGTCCATAATTCATAATGGGTTTTAACTATCACTTTGCTCGAAACCCTATTGAAGATATATGCTGGAGTCTTTAGTGCTTTTCCCCAGAGGGATTATGGTAAAGAAGAATGATTGATCATACTTCTTATCATGTCCTTAAGTGTTCTGTTTCGTCTTTTAGCAACACCATTCATGCTAGGTTTGTCTAGCATTGTGTATTGCGAGACGATACCGCATTCATCTAGGAATTTCGTAAAAAGTCTTGGACGTTGTTCACCGGATCCGTCATATCTGTCATAGTATTCACCACCACGGTCAGATTTGACAGCTTTAATATTCTTGCCAAGTTGATTTTCAACTTCAACTTTGAAGGCCTTAAATACATCTAGGGCTTGAGACTTCTCATGTATTAATAGAGGTACCCATACCTTGAATAGTCGTCTATGAACATAATAAAATATTGTTGATCATTCCAAAAGGCTGTAGGAAATGGTCCGCAAATATCAGTATGATTTAGTTCTAAGACATCAGAACACCTGTTGGCACCTAATCTCCTAATGTTTCTCTGTTTCCCTTTAATACACTCAATACAGACTTTGAAATTTGTCAAATCAAAGGAATTAAGAATTCCATCAGACACAAGCCTCTGAATTCTCTGTTTAGAGATATAACCTAAACGTTTGTGCTATAGTGTGGCGAAATCCCTATCAGTTAATTTTCGTTTTGTACCTCGTGAAATTATATACAAGGTTTCATTAATTGAGACAATTGTATCCAATAAATATAGGTTATCATGCCAAGATAAACAACCAGTACCAATAAATTTCGAATCTTGAAAAAGACTAAATTTATTATCTCCAAATGAACAATAATATCCAAATTTGATCAAAATAGAAACTGAAACCAAATTTCATCTAAAAAACAGTACTACATAAGTCTCATTTAAATTCAAAAATTGACTAGTCTTTAATAATAACCTAAAAGTTCTTATAGCTTCTACTGCAACTGTTTTGTCATCATCTACATAGATGAATCTTTTAGTATCACTTGGCTTTCGACTCCACAAGCAACCATGCATAGACACACTTATGTGAGTAGTGGTACCAGAATCTATCCACCAAGTGTATTTAGGTACAGAAGCTAAATTAACTTCAGAATAAACTAGATTGAAAAGCATATCTTTCTTGACATGTCATTTGGCGTATTTGGAACATTCTTTCTTCATATGTCCAGTTTTCTTGCAAAAGTAGTAGGTAAACTCTTCATCCTGTTTCTTTTACACCTTATGCTGTGATGTCTCAACTGCAGCTTCTTTTCCTATTTTCCTTTTCTTATCCTTAGAGATAGTTGTTGAGTTAGCACTTTCAAAACCTTCTCGCTTCAATCTTTCCTCTTCTTGCACACAGTGAGATATGAGCTCGTTAAGAGTCCATTTGTCCTTTTGAGTGTTGTAACTCACTTTAAACTAACTGTATTGTGCAGGAAGAGAAATCAAAACTAAATGCACTAGCAAATCCTAAGACAGTTGTAACTTTAATGCCTTTAGTTTGGAAGCGATATGAGATATCTCTATGATGTACTCCCTTATGTTCCCTTTTCCATTATACTTCATTGAAACAAGTTTCGCCAAATGGGTACTTGTTTCAACCTTTTCGTTTAAAACAAAACGTTATTTTATTTCTTCAAGGAACTTCTTAGCAATTCTCTCTTTGGATATAGAGCCCCTAAAAGTTTTCAAAATGGAACATTTCATGATCATAAGACTCATGCGATTAGAATGATCTCACTTCTCTATTCTCGCATTTTCATTAGCGGAACTATTCTCATTAAAAGATGCAGGTCATTCTTTTCGAAGCGTAAGGTCAATATCTATGCAACCGAGAATAATCATAATGTTCTCTTTCCAATTCTTAAAATTCGTGTCATTAAGCATAGGAATGGAATTAATATTGGCAGATATTGATGAAGCAGAAGTAACTGAATCGAAAACAAAACCAAATACAAGCTCACAATCAATAATCATGTCATAACTCAATTAATAAATTTATACATGACATGACTAAACAATTTCATAATGGTGGACCCTAAAACAAGATACCTAGCACAACATTGACATTTAGTCTTTGAACAGAAATATCAACTGTAAGTGGTACTCTCCGTGTAGTAATCAAAAATTGACAATTAATCCTATCAAGTAGTAAGTATTTCTTTGGACCGACTTATTACTTACATGAAAAAAAAACTGATAATTGTCATATATTTATTACCATAGGTATGCCCATTATTTGACCAAACAACAACTTTCTTTTGGGCCGGTTATTATTCGCATAAACAATAGACATACACATCTTAATATTTTAAAATAAACAAATTTACATTATAGAGGTTACTTTGACAACATATAATTCAAATTCAATTTATTTTGAAATATCAGATTATATATATATTTTAAAATTAAATAAATAAATTTTGTCGTTGAAAACTTTCTTTCAATTGAATCTTCAATTCAACAAAGTGAATATATATATCATGGATTCTTATTTCTGAATCGAAAACAAAACTGTCATCAAGTATAATTATCATGAATGCATGGTTAGTATTATATATAATGTCAGTGATATATATAACTGAAGTCGCAAGCAAAAGTAATCTAATGACCATTAAAGATTTCTGAACTAATTCAATTAGGAAGGGTCACAACTCAAGTAAATAAATCGATGAATGATAAAATAAAATAAATAAATAAGCAACAAAAGATTGATGGTTGTCCACTTTTTCCAGAATATACATGGTGTAAAAGTAAAACACACAAAGACACCATCATCCAGTATATATATATATATATATTTCATATGATTATCGTCCTTTTCCCCAAAAGCAAACATGGAATTTTCACTTTATTGACTTTTACACCTATTGCTTATATGACTTTAACATATGTTTCATTGATATTTGCTGTAACCGAAAAAAAAAAAAACAAAAAAAAAAACAAAACAAAAAACTTCACAGAGATCTGACATTCGCTCATAACTTCATGGACTTCATACGGTCATACATATTCTGATTCTAATAATCCGTAACAACACAAAAATAAATCAAATCAATTAATTCCTTAATGATCCAATATGAGTAGGCTCTGATACCACTTGTTAGATAAATCTTTAATAGGTGAAAGTCTATACCATAATCTATAAACTCATATTAAATTATTAAGAATTATTATAGAGAAAATATACCTAAATTCATGTTGATAAACTTGAATAGGATTGGATCTTCCACAGTCAAATCTCCTTAGTTGCTCAATAATCTTCTTCTTGAATGGGTAAAGAGAAAGAGAGAGAGAGAGAGCAAAATTATGTTGATTTGACTTGGGAATCATAACCCTAATAATGTTCTTTATATACTAATCTAATTAGGTTCCCATTAATCGTAATTTGATTAGTATTATGCTTCTACACATTAAAGTCCATATCCAATAGATATCTCTAGAGCCCAATTAATAGATCACTTATTTGACCCTATTAAAATAGATAGCTCATAATATAATTGTTATTTAATATGTAAGTCCACAATAAGAAATATAAAAAACCCTAACACCTTCATCAAGTGACATTCTATCCTCCTTTGAAGAGATCGCAAGCCTTGCTAAAAAGTATGTTCGTGCACGAGCTAGCATGTATGATTTCTGGCTATAAAACAAAGAAAACAGCAGTTCATGTGTGAAAACCAGGTGAACTGATTGATAGCCACATTGAAAATTCATCTTCAGTTGATCCTGAGGAGGGATATTCCAATGAGAAGAGGTACCACCAGTAATTGCAGAGGAAGAAAGATTATATACTAATTGTTTCAATATATATCTGGGAAAGAGCAAAAAGATTTATATAAGAAAATAAAATAGGTAATACAATCAATGTAGAGACTATGTATGACAACATATCATCTAGTTGTGTACCTTCTACTTATCCGACCTTATTCCCATGATGAAGTTTCTACGCTGCAAAACCATATAACTTACCCAAAACTGGCAAAACACTACCAAGGAAATACAAGTCAATTACAGTGTTGCTACTTGTTACACAACATATATCATTTTAAGTTCTTATTGGTCGTTTGCATGGGAAATGATGAAAGAGAATTCAAGCAATCACAATAAATTCCATCTCGACAAGTCTATTACTATTGAAATTATGAATGCATCTAAAGCCAAATTTCTTTTTGTCATTTTGTGAAGAAGTTCAACCACTTTTGATTTCACGTTATTTTAAATGAAACCATGCTTACATATTAAATGTGACAACATCAGGAATACAACCCTTTTCCTCCATATCTGATAGCAAACAGGTTGCCTTTTCTAAGGCTCTTTATTTGCAAACTCATTGATCATAATGCTATATGTTATAACATCTGACACTAGACGTTTTTGAGACAACTGATGGAATAACTCTCAAGTCATTTCAATTCTTCTAGATTTACACAATCTATCAATAAGACAAGGAGAAATTTCAACCGTAAACTAAATTTTCTGATTTTCTAAAGTATGAAAGAATTCTTATGCATCTAGAACATAATTGTTCTTGCAAAGCCCATCAATAATAGTAGCATAAGAGGAGGTATATTCAATTATGACTATGAAAAAATTTTATAAACTTCTGTTAGTGAATGACTTTTATAGAATTTTTTAAACTTTTAATGACTTCACATATTCATAAAAAACTTTCAAAGACTTTTAAAAATTTTTTTAAAAAACTTTCATTAACTTTTATAAATTATTATAAACTTCTAAAAAAAAATAATATCAAAGACTTTCATAAACTCTTAATATGCTTCCATAGACTTTCATAGATATTAATAAACTTTCACTAATTAATATAATATTTACTTTATAAGTTAATAAAATTATATTTATCGTATCAATAATTAATTAAAAAACATGTCACATAAAATAAAAGTATAGTCCATTTCAAAATAATAATAATAATAATAATAAAAGTATAGTCATCTCAACTACATAAATAGATAACAAAAACATCAACTATTTCAAGTGTTTTATTATTCAATTTTTATCTTCTATGAAAAATAAAATCTTTAATATCCGTTATTATTAATAACCCCAATATTGTTCCACATAGCAGTTGCTATAACAGCCCTCCATTCATTAGCATGCTCTCTTTGTTGTTCTTGAGTCTCAATAAATGAGTTAAAATCGTCTCTTTCATTCACTAATAATAATGAAGATGATGAAGTTTCATTATCTAGTTCAATCGAAAATTCATCAGAGCGACACTCCTTGTGAAGAAAGTTGTGTAATCCTACACAAGCTAACACTAACTCTGCTTGTGTTTTATATGGAAATGGAGGAGCTGTTTTGAAAATTGTGAACCGCGATTTAAATATACCAAATATTTTCTCAATTACGTTCCTTAAGGAAGCATGACAAAGATTAAACAACTCGTTTGCATTTTTAGGATCACGACCTAGGCCAGCAAAATCTTAAAGATGATAAAGTACACCTTGAAATAAAGCAAAGATTAATTGACATCAATTTGGAAACCCACAATCCACCAAAAAATATTTACCTAAAATTAATCTTAAAAAATTGTAAATAAAAGTTAATAATAATAAGTAGTGTCAATAAAATTAAAATAAATAACACTATACATTGTGGCACTTTAAGTCCATTTCTCCTTGATAGAGCATCACTTAATACTTTTAAGTCATGGGCAAATCCCTCCCACCTACTGAGCACATATATAACTTCCAAATCAAATTACAAGCTGCTAAAATATTTTGTAAAATTGTTCAATGACGATTACGATAGTTGTCTATATCACATCTGGTGAATATTGCTAGAATATGGGTACCATCAATAGCTCCAATGCAATCCTGAAATAATAATAATAATAATAATAATAATAACAACAATAATAATAAGTGGAAATTACAGGAAATACCCACTAAAAAAAGCTCAATTTTGTTTTTAACCCACAAATTTAAAAAAATTGATTTTAGCCCCTCAAACAAAATAATTGTATGGTATACCCAAATTATCCATAATGCCCCTGCCTATATATATGCCAGAAATCGATGGAAAATAGTTTTCCATCACCGACCAAGCCGAAAATCGATCGGTTTTTGATAGAAACCAAAGGAGACCCAAAAACTGAACGAGACCCGACGACTAACACCCACATTTTTCGGCCACAACTGCGACGTTTTCGACTTGCCCAGAGGAGCTACGAGCGCGGACGACCTGCGTGTTGTTGCCAAGGTTAGTGAAAGGGTTGGGTTGTTTTCTTTTTTTATTTTGATTCGCGATTTTGACATGTTTGTGTAATATGGATGTTAGGTAATGAGTATTTGGTTTAGACTAGGTTGGTATTGACTAGGTTTGGCCTGATTTGTGGTTGATATGGTCGATTCCGACCATATCAGTCTCGTCGGTAACGGATCGATTTTTCACTAGGTGTGAAAATCGGTTTTCCACATGTCATTCCACGGGTGTGGAAAACCGAATCGGTTTTCCACTACCTAGTGGAAAACCGATTTTTCACTATGTGTGAAAAATCAAATAGTGAAAAACCGATCTGGAAAATCAATTAGCTTTCCACAGATATGAAACACCGATTCGATTTTTCAGATCTTTAAAAACCTGAATCTCGTCATCCACTTTCACATCGATTTTTCGAAAGCTAATTCATCATTTCGGTTTTTGAGTTCGGCTCATTTCAGGTGAAAAATCGAATTGAAAAACCGAATCGGTTTTTCACACATAATGAAAAACCAATTTGGTGTTCCAGGCGTAGTGAAAAACCGAATCGATTTTCCAAACGTAGTGAAAAATCGATTGTAAATGTAGTGGCAGAATGGCTTTTAATCCTGATACTGATCTTTTTGTCACTGTTTTTGTGTCCTACAGATGGAGTTCAATTATAAATATAGTTTGCAAACAGTTTCGAAGGAAATGAAAGGGATTACACACATTGGTTGGAGGATGGTTAAGAAAATACTTGATATTCTGACTAAAAAAAACTTATATGACCAGTTCATAAGAGAGTGCCCATTCAGATATATGTTGAAGAATATCAAACATACAGCTGCCGGCTCCGTTCTATTATGGGTTCTTGCTAGAAAAGTGGAGGTGAGTGGACGTAAAGATGAAATGTGGTTTGAAATTGGTGGGAGAATATATAGGTTTGGGAAACAGGAGTTTTTATTGATTACAGGACTTCATTTTGGAGGCATAGGCCGCGAAATTTTCAATGCACCGCAAAATGACCCGAACAATCTCCTACGGCGATGGTTCAATGGAGTATTGCCGAATATATCCGAGTTTACTACATTTGTTGAGGCAAGAAGTCATTTGGACCATGAAGACGAGGATGTATTAAATGATGAAGATCTTTTAAAGTTAGCGAATATAGCGATCGCTTTTCATCTGTTTATGGGGCAGGATGACAGGGCGAAGATTTCGCTATTTTTGTGGATCATAATTGAGGATATGGAGAGGTGGAAGTCGTTCCCTTTGAGCACATTATGTTATAGTGTCCTATTCCACTGCCTCCACATGGCATTAAATGAAGAGTAGATCAGAAAGCCACCGTGTAACATCAATATTTATGGCTATGTCTATGCGTTTCAAGTATAACCAATATCTTTAATATTTATTCCTTTATAATGTGGTTATATTAAGTATATGTAATTTTTTTTTTTTTTGGCATTATAGTGGTGGTTGGTAGAAGTATTCTCGGTGTTGACAGAGAAAATATCAGAAAGTAACCGAAATTTACAAAATAATTTGCCAAGATGCATGAGAAGGTAACTTAAAAGGACACCGACAACTGTGAAAATTCTTGATGATTTACCTCCCGTAAGTGGCAAACGTAAACTAAATTGGTTTAGTAAATTTATTATTTGTTTTAACTATCCTTATTTATATGAAGTATAACATTATAATATAACTATATACATGTATATAATACAGATAGTTGGCATTGCACAAACCCTTGAGCCTACCGATGCCGAAAGACAAACAGATTATTGGAAATCCTTCAACCCGAATAATTTGGTTACGGGTGATGTACATAAATTTGGCGGGGGAGGGAGTGAGGGTGATAGTGTAAATGATGATGATGATGATGATAATGGCGATGATGGTACTGGTGATGATGATGATGAGGTTGATGATGTCGGCGTGGAAGGTGATGATGTGGTGGAGGGTGACTCTATCGCAAATGAAGACGTTCAAAGCATGCAATCAGAATCAGAAGATTCCTTTTCAAAGTTTCAAACAAAAAGGGTGCACGATGTCCCAGACGTCCATCCTGAGGTACAAATAAACTATTTATATGATTATCTACTGAATATTCATTGTATTTAATGCAAAAGATATGAACATTATTGTGTGGTAGTATGGTGTTTGACGGAGAGACGGAGTCTCTAAACATGATAGATGAAGTGTAATTTATTATAAGCAGGTTATATTTTTTTGGATACTTAAAAACACAGGGGAGACTTTGTCAAATTTCTTTTAAATGTGTTAACTGTGTAAAATGATACATATGCGAATTTTTTTTACAGATGAAGCAGTTGTTTGAGTATATTGTAAATTTACAGAAGACGACTAATAAAAAGTTAAGTAGGATGGATAAGAGGCATAAGGCTACTTTAAATATCGTTGAGGTCATCGATAGGAGATTGAGACGAGTGGAAGAGTATATTAAGAGGTATCTCAGCAGTAGCGATGATTCAGATGATGACGACAGTGACGACGGCAATCATGACGGTGGGAGCTTTGTCCCAGAGGAGCACATCTATGTCTCGACTACAGTTCAGCCAGCACCATTAGCTCTACATCAGGATGAGGGGGTTCGTCACACACCTGTCTATGAGGATGACAAAGTCCATCATACATCTCTCTCTGAGGATAAGGTGGTCCAGTAGTCAGCTATTGATGCGGGCCAGTCAGTCATCCAGCAGGAGATTCAGGATGTCGTTCTGGCACAAGGGGTTCACCAGTCGTTCACCAGTCACCCCATCGACTGGAGAAGCAGGAGATACAGTCTGACTTGATGAATGACATAAGCGGTGTAGCTGATGTAGAGGCTGAGCGGGGTGATGACCAGGCAAACATAGTTTAAACAGTGTGTTTCACCTTGACATATAATTATAAATATTCTTTTTTGTGATTGAATTTGAGTGCAGTTACAAGAAGAAGATATCCACAAACGGGGCAAACGAAAGACCAAGCTAGCAGCACTTCTACGAACGCCATATATAGGTCCTGGACCGGCGAAAAAGAAAAAAAAAATTGTCCAACAGCAGGTCAAAGAGGTTGCACAGTCTGTAGATCCCGTAGAGGCCGTCTATAATGAATATAAAGTTTCACCATATTTGGATCTTAGGTATGGAAAACAAAATAGTAATTTCCTACAATCGTAGTTGTTGCCGTAACTTTTACCAATTTGTTTAAATTTTTTATTTTAGACGTGCGGTTGATCGTTGCGGGTGGTGTGTGATACCGACCACATTGGTGACCCTGGAGGACGAAAACAGTTGGTTGACTAGTGACCACATCGATGCGTATTTGATGTGCATACGAAAAAAGTGGTGGAATGTGGATGAGGATAGAAGATACGTCCTTCATGACACTTCTTTATTTGTAAGTTATTGGTTGACAATTTCATGTCATGTATTATCGGAATCAAATAACATTATTAATTTTTATCCTACAGGACATTATGACAATGGAGTATAATAACCAATACGTCAATCAAGGAAAAAAATTTGATCCGACTACAGCCACTATACCCTTAGAATGGCTGCCATTCGGATGTGGAAAGATAGACGCATCGGTCCCTTGGTGGTGTGTTGACAATGTAAGTGTTGTTTGAAGATATATATTTTTTATTTGATCATTGGAACTAGTTCTACAACACTTACATTGACTGAAACTGTAGGTGCTATTGTCGTGTAGTTTGAAACAACAACACTGGGTCCTCTGTCGGGTGTGCTTCAAAGAGAAGAAAAAATATATATATATATATATGATTCCCTGGCGTCCACTGACATAGAAGAACAGCTCTAGGCACTTGAGCCGTTGGTGTGTTTTATGCCAATTATGCTTCGCTTTATAGGATTTAATGAGAGGACTCAATTAGATATGCCAGCTGTAGATAAGCGGTAAGAGGTTGAGCGTCTTGATAGATCAGTTGTGCCACAGCAATCCGATGGGTGAGTAAGTTTAAACCAAAATATTTAATTTTTGGGGACTTGTCAATTATTATTTAGTTATTATTAGTTAATTGACATATAATTATGAAACAAGACGAGTTGTGGAGCATATGTCGCCATGTACGTACGGGACCTTTTGCAGTCTAGAGAAAGTACATGGAAATTAAGAACACCTGATACAACTGCAGACGCCATCGCACTGAGGGTAGAGATTGCACGAGATATTTATTCCCTTTCGCATCCTTTGTATAAAGTAAATAACTTTGAAAAATGGACAATTGATTCTTATGGGGAAGTTGTATATAAGTAAAATCAATATAGTTAATTAGTTGTCTTATTAAATTTGTGACTTCAATTATTTATGTCAATCAGTGAAAACAATGATTTCGTTTTTAATAATTTGTTTAATGAAATCAATAAATTATTGGTTTTGAATCAATCAGAATAAATATTTCATCAATTGAAAACAATGATTTAGTTTTTCACACATGAATAATAAATGAAATCATGAAATCATTGATTTTGAATCAATCGCAATAAATAATTAATCAATTGAAATCAATTTCATTAGTTGCAAACACATGAATAATTAATGAAATCATGAAATCAAACGTAATAAATATTTCATCAATTGACATCAATGTAATTAGTTTTAAACGCACGAATAATTAATAAAATCATTAAATCATTGGTCTTGAATCAATCGCAATAAATATTTCATTAATTGAAATCAATTTAAGTAAATTTAAACACACGAATGATAAATGATGAAATCATGAAATCATTGGTTTTGAATCATCCAACACTAAATACTTCATCATTTGAAATCAATTTAATTAGTTTTAAACACACGAATAATTAATGATGAAATCATGAAATCATTGGTCTTGAATCAATCGCAATAAATATTTCATCAATTGAAATCAATTTAAGTAAATTTAAACACACGAATAATAAATGATGAAATCATGAAATTATTGGTTTTGAATCATCCAACACTAAATATTTCATCAATTTAAGTAAATTTAAACACACGAATAATTAATGATGAAATCATTGATCTTGAATCAATCGCAATAAATATTTCATCAATTGAAATCAATTTAATTGAAATCATTGGCCCTTATTTAATCACAAGAAATATTTAATCAATTTAAATCAATGATTTATTTTTAAACATGCAATAAATGAAATCAATCAATCATTGGTTACATATAAAATGGTAAAAAAATTAACCAATTAAATCAATTTTATTATTGTGTAATAACATCAATAATAAAATTAAGATGGTGAAGTCAATAAATCATCGGTTAGTAAATTATGTCAATAAACAGGTAACACATAAATGTTTAAGTATTAGATCGATTAGTTATTCCATCAGTCCAAACAAACACAACCATTTAAATCAGTAAAAATAAAATGTCATCATGGTGTGTTAGTAATAACATGATATTAATTAACATATGACACAAAATTGGGATCACTTGTTGCTCATCCAGATGAAACATTTTCAAAACAAAGATCGATTTTTTAGATGCTCTGAAAAAACCGAATCGGTTTTTCAGATGCTCTGGAAAACCGATTCGATTTTCAAATGATCTGGAAAACCGATTCGGTTTTTCAGAGCATCTAAAAAACCGATTAGGTCCTTCAGATGCTCTGGAAAACCGATTCGGTTTTTCAAATACTCCCAAAAATCGATTCGATTTTTCTTTGTCTAAATAACCAATTCCGCTTTACCTGAAAAACAGATGAATATGTTTTTCTTACATTCAAGTAATTGTAATAGATACTAAACTATTAATCCATTCAACAAAACTAAATGAAAGACCATTCCGATTATAATATATCAATTTAACGAAATAAGGTAACTTATACATGTTTCAGAGAGTTCATAATCAATTTCTACTCATTGTTTTCATCATTATCTATTTCTTGACTGGTAGTAAGAAATCGCAGGGGACATCGACGTTGGTTATGTCCAGTCTCATGACACAAGCGGCATCTGCGAGACGGTGGGACATTGTCATTAACAGTTGTGCTCGTGCCAACTTCCGCATCCACTGAACCTGAGCTCATCCCACCCCTGGTAGAGGTTAGGGTAACGAAGACGGTTGTGCCCCCTCTCACCGCATCTTCCACATTTTTTTCTACGACGATCTTCTCCGATTGAAGGAATCCGAACTTCTTTTGGCCTACCTGGTTGTCTTTTTCCTATGGGTGGTAGTACAACCATGCTTCTAACTTCCTCAGAAACATTCCAGCTGGCTAATTTAGGGACTAGATTGATCGGACTTGTATATGCAGCTTTCAACCATTCTGTGCTGTAATACTGACTGGAAAGTGTATCACAACTGACACCCTTGAACTTGTCAAATTATTAGAAAACCCAAGTTTAAGTGTCTCGATATGACATGAAAAGCCGAAAGTAACAACGTCCAAATATTATACATGGCCACAGTACATACATGAACACATGGCAACTAATCTAGGTTTCACTGCTTACATATACATATGTGCTCTTCAATATTAACCACCGCATCTCCTTTACTAGGATGCATGAAGCTGTACGTTAACGGTTCTGTAATGGGATGTACACTACCTTTCGTTGATAGATTTTTTGCCAACATGATGCGATCGTACGCAGCGGTGGTAACATAAGTTGTCAGCTTCTCAACAGTAATACGTCTATTATTAAACCATCTCTGCAACACATTTCTTATATATTCATGTGCAGTTGTTACTGGAAAACGGCGTGCTTGTATCATGCATTTGTTAAGCAACTCTGCAATGTTGGTGGTCATCATTTCATATCTTCTTTTAGGACAATATGATCGTGACCATTTGCTCACCCCAACTTTAAATAAAGTTCCATGTGTCCTCGGATGTAACGCTCGCATTTCTTCCAATATTCTGTTGCATTCCTCAATCACATAATAGTATGCTGCATTATAAAATGCATTTTCCACATCCGAATGCTTTTTACAATGTTGCTTAAGGTTTTGCCATAGGTGAAAAAAACATAACATGTGTAGGACTTCTGGAAAGGCTACTTTCATCCCATTCGATATGCTTTTATGACGATTGGATACAATAAGCAAATCGTTCGACACGTCGATCGCCAATCATAATTTTCTTAAAAACCAAGTCCATGAACTGTCTGACTCTCCATCAGCAAATTCATAAGCGATGGGATAAATCATCTCTTCTCCATCTTTGCATGTAGCAAAAAAAAAATCACCCCTTTATATTCACCTTTCAAATGAGTTGCATCAACAGCAACAACCGGTCTTATATAAGATCGAAAACCCTCAATAGAAGCTCTAAGTGCAACGAAGGAATACAAGAACCGGTCGTTTTCATCTCTCTCAATTGCTGTTATTGTGCCCGGGTTTGCTACCTTTAACATTTCAAAGTAGGACGGAAGCTGTTGATATGACTCATCCGCTTGTCCTTATGCAAGTTTCTTTGCATAATGTAAAGCCTTCCAAGCTTTGCTATACGAGATCTGAACTCCATACTGCTCTAGCATTTCTCCAATCAAGCGATTAGGGGTATACATATTTCTCCCCACCTTTCCCGCATACAACTTTTCGATGACAATGACCTTCACACTCTTCATATGTGATTCTATGGCTATCTGACGACACGTGTGCTCCGCCTCATACTTCAACACAAACCACATCGAGCAACCCTTCCTACATCTGGCACGAACTATAAAGCTACAAGTTTTGTCCTTGCAATTGGCCTCAAATCGCTCCGTGTCTGAATGTCTAACCCGATATTCAAATTTCGCTTTCAGAACATATTCTCCAATAGTTATACTCATTTCTTTTTTACTATTAAAAGATACTCCATTGTAGTTGGTAGACGGTTGATATAGCACTTGAAAGATGCTCAATGTCGCCCAGTTCAATATCAGGAACAATCTAGTATGGTTGTAAAGGATCGTTCTGAAATTGTAAACCTAAAAATCTTATTTCTGGAAACCCTTCTTCTTCAGACACATCATCAAATCGAGTTTTCTCGTTATCACTATCTCCAGTTTCCTCAGACTCACTATCCCGTATCCCACCACCATTATCATTTATGTCCCAATCTTCATCATTAGTCTCATAATTCATATAGTCATTGTTAACGTCGCAAATTGGACTTTCTGTAGATGTAAATTGGGTGACAACAGCATCAATCGGATTATTGCTCCCAATTCCTGAAGTTCGATGAAAATGACTTTCAACCATATGAGGATTTACAAGTCTTGAGGTATCTGCCTCGTCATATCTTCTTTCTAGTATTGAGTTGGTGACAATCGAAAAAACGATACGCCTACTAACTTCAGCTCTACAATCTTTCACAATCTTATCCACATAAATCTCTTTAACATCAATATTTTTTATCGCCATCAAACCAACAACACCAAGATCGGACATGATATGTATCTTTTTAACTTTACCACTTGTCGCACTTTGTAGTAAATAATGTATACGGATATCCCACATTCTTCTATCAATACCAGCCTCTCTGTACACAATATCCACTAATGAAGAAAAACTACTATTACTGTTAACCCCACACATGATTGACTCCCTTCCTACGTAATTACATCCATTCCACTCTCCGTCAAAATTGATTACAATTGTCTCTTGAGTCATTCCTGTAACATTCAAATAAAATAATAAATTAATTTCATTTCAATCGGACAACATTACAAAATACAATCTTATATAATCAAATTAAATACTATATCAAAATTATACTAATAATTCATTCAATTAGGTTTTTACTCCACTAAAGTGTTTTCATTGTCCACTCTTAATACTCTCTACTCCTATATAATTCATTAAATAAAAATACAATCATATCTAACAACATATAAGACTGAAATTTCATTTCCAGCATTCCAAACACAAAATGTATCCATAGTAATTTTTTAAAAATTCACTAATAATCGATTTTTCGATCACTGACTGAAAAACTGGCTTGAAATCGGTTTTTCAAGATCGGTTTTTCAGTGTCACTTTTAGCCACTGACAAACCGATTACTGAAAAATCGATAGATTTTTCTGTGATCGGTTTTTAACCGAAATCGATTTTTAGGTCACTGCAAAACCGAATTATGTGACTGAAAAATCGATTTTTCAGCCGTTTTTTGCCGCTGAAAAACCAATCGGTATTTCAGTCACTAAAAAACCAATATGAATCGTCAATCGATTTTTTAGTGACTGAAAAATCGATTATCAGTCACGAAAAATCGATTTCGTCGCAACCTGTGCAGTTTCCGTCGCATTTGTAGATTTCCAAAACCATCAAAACCAATACAATCTTACAGCCCTAAACCACGCAAATATGAACTAAATAACCTAAAAACTAACAAAAAAACATATACATTACCTTTGATCACCAAATTCTTCAAGAATCTAATCTTCCAATGGATGAAACTAATGTTGAAAATCCTTCAATGGATATTGTTAGGAAGAAGATGAAGAGAAAATATGGACAACCAAAATCAAATCTCAGAAATCATTAATGGAAAAGTAGGGAGAGGAGAAAATATGGAGGTTTTGGGAGGAAGAAGAATGTTAGTTTGGTAATTTCAATATTGGGCATTTGGGTAATATAAACTTAAGGGTAATTTCGTAATCTTGAGTATATAATAGGAATAATTTGTTTGAGAAGCCAAAAACAAATTTTATTAAATATCTGGGTAAAAACAAAAATTTCCTTTATAATTGGGTAAAAACTATAAATTTTTCTAATAATAATCTTATCACTTACTTTAAAGTAAAGGTAAAATCGTGTACTTTCCCTCATTCTTTCTGATACTATGGATTCAGATTTGGCCATCATATCTTTTGCAATTATATTCAATGCATTTAAAATCTTGTTGAAACTTTAGCTAGTAGTAAAATGTGATCAACCAAATGTTTTACGAATTAAGCAATATCGAGAATTTTGTCCAACAGTGAGTAAAAATGTTGCGAACATTTCTTCAACATAGATGTACTTAGTATCCCGTAAGAGTGTTTTTTCTCTAATGATATTACATAACTTCAAAAACACGTTAGGATACATTCTATAAACTTGTTGAAAATGTTCTGGATCCTTATGCAATATGTTATGAATATAAACATACCCACGTGTAGTCTTTAGTCGCCTAATTAAGGGACGTTGGACACGTTCACGATGCATAATAACTTTAAGCTCCTTTGTCACAATAAGAACTACTTGAATTGCAATCAATGAATACCTAATCATTTCATCAAATTTTCCATCCATCTTTTCTTCCATTTCTTCTTCCTCTACTTCCTCATTTCTGTGTATATTGAAATGAGACATTATAATAATGGAACCACATGAGGAAAAAAAAAATTGTTGGTATGTATATATATAAATTATTGGAGTTTAATTGTGGTTTCAAAACTTATCTACTATCTGAATAATACAACATAGTATATGACAATAAAGTAACATAGTTTGGAAATAAACACAATCATTTCCAAAACCTCAGTTCAATAGTAAATTTGCCAAATAAAGTAACATATAGTTCAAAAATAAACACTAATAAAGTAACATAGTTCACAAATAAATAATAAATTTGCCAAAATAAAGATTAGTCTCTAGTTTAATTAAATGTTATAGTTCCAAAATCCTAATGGATCATCGTCAAATTAAATAGCCACTTATTCCATCAATTGGAAAGCTATCCATTCAGAACGCTCTTCAGATGTTATTTCCAAGAATTCCATCTTATTTGCTCTAGTATTAAGCAAATTAAGCGCCTTGAAACGGGTATGATTATCCAAGTTTGGAATCTCCTTGATAAGCTTCCAATAACTCTGCTCTCTAATAGCAAATGACTCAATAGTCTAAGCAACCTTATCAATGCTATGAGTGAGTTTATCTATAACATCTAATTGAGTGTTGTTGGTTTCAACTAAGCTAGATTTTCCTTCATACTCTGCTCTAGTTCGTTTCCTAGTTGGTAGGGGAACATCTGAATTATTAGGTTAAGACGCTAATGGTGAACTAACGTGCTCAGGAGATAAAGACTGATGTAAAGGGTTTTGTTCATCATTTTGTATAAAAGGCCTAGTAGCATGATCATATATGAACTTATCTAAGCTAGCACCTCTGCTTTCTTCGACACCGAATGTTCTTACATTAGTGTCCTTCCTTAATCCAATCGAGTGTCTCCCAACTGCAGTTCCATTTCCAATTGCAATTCTTAAATCTTTATAATCCGTAAAAGAGTCCGTACGATAATGTTTATGGGTAGGATGAGATTAGTTAAAAAATAAAAATATAATAAGTGTTAATATATGAAATGAACACAAAACATAACAATCAATTTTCAACTATATGTATTGTGTTAAAAATAAAATAAATAAATAAAAAGCTCACCTGAAAATAATCTCCCCATACTTCATCACTAGCAGTAAATTTTTTTGTGATAGGGTTCCATCCAAACCCAAAACTATGATGCATAAACTCAAAATAATTGTTGTGTCGTTGTTTAAACCATTTCAAACGGCTTAGGTATTGGGGATAAGTTTTTTGATACCCAAGTTTTTTATTAAGAACGGGAGTATTTTTTTTTTTCAACAGTTATCTCACTCAATAAACCATTACTATCACGCCGTCCACGAGTAGCGGCATCAACCATAAGTTTAAGCAACTCATTGTTCTCTTCCAAAGTTCATACTTCATAAATTTTTTCCTTTCTCTTTCCTTTTTCATTTCCTTGTTGTGAATCTCTCATTGATTACTATATTGTACATGGCAATGTTATAAACAATTAAAAATAAAATAACATAAGAAAATATGAGCAGATCTTATATATTAATTAACATAGCTAAAGAAGATCGATTATCAGAATAGGTACATATGAGCACAATAATGATGACACACTATCCAAACAATATATGTTTATTACAATATCGTTTTCTAATAAACATATATTGTTTTTAAATCTTAAATATATGTTTTTTTTGTCTTCATTTTTGGGTATAATTATGGAACCTTGCACAGTCAAATTAAAGTTTTGTTTTCTTCATCTTATCTATGGTATATGCTCCTAATATGCATCAAAGATTTTGGATGTAATTTACCAAGATTCTAGAATTTCCTCTAATAGTGTATGCTCCTAACATGCATCAAAGTTTTGTTTCTACAATAACTGTTATATTGTATAATTAACAGGTAATTTCCTCTAATATTTGTTAATTATCATGTTCTCCTAATTATATTTGGTATCCTATACAAACCCTATCAAATTGGTTCTTATATATATTTGGACCTATAAATAGTGAAAAGCTTATTGCATCAATCAATTATTACTTTTAATGATAATTTGTATAATAAAATAAATTTAAAAAAACATAGTTATAATAAAATAGTGAGTGAACTGAGAACATTTGAACTAGTTTCAAGTCTCCATAAGTGAAACAAACACATAGATGGATATGTAATAGAGAAAACATCTTCACACATACAATAAAGTTCCAACCTTTGTATTACAAAAACAAAAACAAAAAATAAAAGTGTTGTGGGTTTGGGTGATGATAACAGTAAAAAACACAGATGAATGATTGAACAACCCCTATTCCTGGTTGATTTTTTATTTTCGAAATATATACATAGCTGATTTTATTCCTCCCTAATGCAGTATAACTTTGACTTTCCCTATTGTGTGCAATATTTTAAAAAGCATATAAAACAAAGCACAAACAAAGTATAGATTATATGTATTATTCAAAAAATTACAAAACATAGAGCACTACATAAAATACATTCGTGATTTCATAAAATTATAAACTGTTTAATACAAACCCTAACATAAACCCTAAACTATATCATACAAAAATCACCACAATTGAGTATATTGTTTGATTATAATAAACAATCAATAGAAGCAAGAAAAGGGAAAAAGAAAAAGAGATACAAAGAAACTAGGGTTTTGAAAGTCTTGAAAATTTTTTGGGATGAATGAGAAATAATTTATGAAGGTGGGTATTTACACTGATCACTCAAGAGTCTACAAAAGTCTATCATATGAAAAATTCTACAAAAATCATAGATATTTTTAATACACTCAAACTTTTATAAACTCTTTAAAAGTTTATATTGAATACCTCATAATTTTTATACACTTTTTTAAAGTATATAAAAACCTATATTGAATATCTCATGACTTTTCTAGAGTTTTTAAAAGTCATGATTAACTACACCCAAACTTTTTAAATTTACAAAAATCTGTAAAAGTTATTTAAATACTTGAATTAGGTGCAACATCATTAACTTGCATCTCATTCACCAGTTTGTGGGCAACTCCAACTTTACTCACCTTAAAAAGGTCAATTAACAAAGCATTATATGTGACAATTGTTGGTCTAATTTTCTTAGAAATCATTTCCGTATAATAATTCATAGCTTGGTCAACTTTTTTATACTTATTATGTCCATCGATCAAACTAGTGTAAGTAACAACATCAAGTGTACATCTCGTACTTGCCATAGAAACAAACAACTGCTCCACATCGTGAATTCTACCCACCAAGCAGTGACCATCCACAAGTATGTTATAAGTGTAGGTGTTGGGTTGAACACATCTCTAAATCATCAGTTCATATGGCTATTTGCTTTGTCTATTTTCCCATTCTTGCAAAGCTCATCTAACAGCACATTAAATGTCACAGTATCGGGTTGTACACCTTTATTCAGCATCTCTATAAGAAGGCTTTCAGCCTCTTCCCACTTACCAATGCAACACAAACTGTGAATAAGACAGTTACAAGTGACTGCATTTGCAAGGATTCCTTTGCCCTGCATCTTTGAAAATAGTTCTTTTGCTTTATCTGTAAATCCATCTTTGCAAAGATCATCAATAATACTACTATACCAAACAACATTCGGCTTACAAATGACACCAGATTTACAATCCCCATTAACCACTTGTTGATGTAACTGAAGGACTACAATTGCATTACTTGTTCGACACAGCCCTTGAATCAAAGTTGCATATATGACCACCTTTGGCCTACAACCAAAGGCAACTACGTTCTTAAGCAGTCTAATAGCTTCCATACTTCTACCCTCAATATAAAGACCTTTAATTAAACAAGTAAAAGTCGTAGCATCTAGATTAGAGCCTCTTCTCAAAAGGGCACCAAACACCACAAAACCATCTCCAACGCTACTTGTCTTGCAAAAACAATTAATCAAAATGTTTAAAGTGATAAAATCAGGCACTAACCCAGCCGAATTCAGTCTCTTTTAAAGAGAAATAACATCACTATAATGCTTATTTTTCACAAAGGCAGTAAACAAAACACTGAAAGATGACGTGGGAGGAGTGGGTTGCATATGAATCATGTAATCAAAGAAATAAAGAGCTTCATTTGGGTTGATGTTACATGATTTGCATTTCCCATAAAGGAATTTAAGAAGCCCAGCTGGGTCTGAGTATGAAGTTGTAAAAAGCTTGTACAGGGAAGAGACGGTTTCTGGGATTCGAAGCTCTTAAGTGGGTGAACAAAGAGACTAGTATAGCTCTGAAAGCTGTCATTTTCTGAAACCTAAAAGACACAGAGGGATTGTTTGTCGGTGGTTACATTACATAAGTGGAGAGATTCGGGTCGAATTTGGATAAATCGGGTATGGATTTTACAATTCAGGTAATCAATTATATGAAGTGTCACCAGAATGAAAAATTAAAATATAGGGTGACGAGATTTACATATACTAAAGTTGTATGTATACTTATACTCT
The DNA here is from genome assembly GCA_022984855.1 of Dimocarpus longan. Classification (NCBI taxonomy): domain Eukaryota; kingdom Viridiplantae; phylum Streptophyta; class Magnoliopsida; order Sapindales; family Sapindaceae; genus Dimocarpus; species Dimocarpus longan. The sequence continues at coordinate 19,120,103 of CM041015.1, read as the reverse complement.
ACCCCTTGGTATGAATAATTGAGTACCTCCCTTAATCCTAAAAGATTAAGAATTCAAATCTTATCCTTATTTATTAAAACACAAGATATGAGTGTGAATCTCCTCTTAGTAGGAACTGTTAACTTCCAATTGTGGGAATAGTCATTTAGGTTGTACTATCAGTATCGATCTCGATCAACAGTCTTTGATCCGTTAGGTGTCAGTGTTAAAAAAAAAAAAAAAATTGTGTGTACACCCCTTTTGTATATATAACTCACTTAATAGGGAAAAAAAAAAAAAGAGTTCCTTAGATTTTTGTATTATGTAGTGTAAATAAAAAGAATCATGAAAACTATTTCTTTTCCAAAAGTTAGAAACTTTTAAAAACATTTGAAACATAATCATTTTAGGACTTTAGGGAGGTGCATTCAATCTAAACCTTCCAATATTATGTGGAATTAAAATTAGAGTTGAAAACTAACTCATACGTGAAATCTTTGTAAAACTAAGAGGTCGTTAGTTTTTTTTTTTGTTAGAAAACGGAGTAGTACTACTAAAAATTGAAGACTGAATAGTGACTGAAACTTGAAATCAATTTTTTTTTTTGTTTATTACCTCTAAATATATAATAATTTTATTTAATATTTAAAATTAAAATTATCTAAAAACTAGTAATTTGACATTTATATCATTTTACTATTAGTTAATATGTAACTTCATTTAATATAATACAAACAATTATAATAAATTATTTAAAAAAATACTAAAACACTATTATGTATATATTAATAATATTTTTATTCATAATTAAAATATGATTAATTATTAAATTAAAGTAATTTTTTTTAATTATATATATGAATAAATTATTATATTAAAGTCAATTATATTCATATATTTAAATAAAATAAAGTAAAATATTGTTAGATTAAATTACAGTTACAATAAAAGTTAAAATTGTAAAATAATGTATATTTTAGTCATTATAATATTTCATTAATTATATTTAAAAATAATTTATATAATATAAAATTATGATAAATTTGAAAATATGTTATTTTGAGAAGAATAGATTTAGAATAATATATTTAAAAAAACTATTAAATGATTTAACATTAAGATAAAAGTTAAAAATTATAAATTTTTTCTTTTAGTGATTTTTAAGTAATTTTAAATTATAAAAACAAATGATGACACTTTAAAGGACAACAGTGCCCTAAATGACATCAAAAGCGAAGAAAAGAAACACACAGCCACAACACTCTTCCCTTCTGCCTTATTTATTTCATCTTCTTATTCCCCCTTCTTTATCGGTTCAACAACATTTTCACCTCACTCTTTCTATCAAATTAGGTATTTTTTTTTTCCTCTCTTGGAAACTGAGACAGGATGAGTTATTGTCAGTTTGTAGCTTCAAATGGGCTGCCTTGTTGCCAGGGATCCTCATTTTTTTAAAGCTTTAACTCGACTGGATCTTACATAACCGTCTTCTTGTTCTTCTTCTGTTGCTCCTCACACTATTGCCAAATTCTTCATTGATGAATCCAGTGATGTGACCAGAAGAACTCCATTATGTAGTGTGGAACGTAAATCTAATTTGACACCAGTCTTGGCGGTTTGGTGATAAAAAAGTGTGCCAAACATCAGTACATGAAAAATGGTCTAAGAGTATGTGAAGAGCCTATACATAAATATTTAAAGGGGTGCACACACAGTTTAAAAGAGGTGTAAATAACGATACTCTAGATTATAATATAATTTTCAATTCCTTTTTTCTTTTTCTAACCTCAATTTTATCCAATACCTATATTTGTAAGGCTAAATGGAATATGAAAATTTAAATCGTATATCTAAATAATAAAGAATTGTTAGTCATTGAAGTATTTTATTGAAATTTTGGTAAACATGCCACAATCAATTTTGTTTTGGTTCGATTTATTTATTTATTTCCAATAACTATCTGTTCAGTTTAGGAGGAAATTGAACAATCTGCTATAGCCAAAACTGTACAACTTTTCTCTTGATGAGGAGTTTTGTACACTCCAAAACTGTTCAACTTTTCGACACAGGAAACACATATTGCAAAGTAAATACATGTCCTTACACATTGCCAAAAAAAAAAAAAAGAGAACGAATAAAATTACAAACATGCAGTTCTTATTTGGGAAAGGGAAAGAGCAAAAAGATTTATCGTTAGGACTTAAATAAGAAAAACAAAATAAAATAGGTTAAACAATCGATACTAGGCACTGTGACGACTTGTTGAACTGTTAGTTGTTACTTCTGCTTATCTGACTTATTTTCTTGACGAGGTGTCTACACTGCAAAATTGTACAACTTACTCAACATTGTAGACACATTGCAAAGGAAATACATGTCACTTACAGCGTTGCTACTAGCATACATATTTCAACTTCTTGTTGGTTCTTGGACGGGAAATGATGGAAGCAAATTTAGAAATTCACGATAATTTTCATCCTCCCCAAGCAAGTCAATTACCATGGACACTATGGATGCATTTGGAACCACATTTCTCATCAACATTTTTTTAAAAAGTTCAACCGCTTTTGATTTCTCTTTGTTTTGGATGAAACCACGTATAAGTGTATCAAATGTGACCACATCTGGAATACAACCCTTTTCCTCCATATCTAATAGCAAACAGTTTGCCTTTTCTAAGGCTCCTTCTTTACAAAGTCCATTGATCATGATGTTATATGTTACAACATCTGCCACTAAGCCTTTCTGAGGGAATTGATGAAATAACTCCCAAGCCATTTCTATTCTCCCAGATTTACACAATCCATCCATAAGACAATTAAAAATTTCAACAGTAAATTGAAATTTCCAATTTTCTAAAATATGAAAGAATTTCAATGCATCTAGAATGTAATCATTCTTGCAAAGCCCGTCAATAATAGCAGCATAAGTACCTGAATTAGGTGCAACACCATTAACTTGCATCTCACCCAACAGTTTATAGGCATCTCCAACTTTACCCACCTTAAAAAGGCCAATTAACAAAACGATATAAGTAACAATCGTTGGCCTAATTTTCTTTGAAATCATTTCCCTATAAAGATTCATAGCTTGGTCAACTTTTTTAGTCTTACAATATCCATCAATCAAACTATTGTAAGTAACAACATCAGGTGTACACCTCATACTTGCCATAGAAACAAACAATTGCTCTGCATCGTGAATTTTACCCACCAAGCAGTGGCCATCCACAAGTATGCTATAAGTATAGGTGTCGGGCTGAACACCCCTCTGAATCATCAGTTCATACAACCTATTTGCTTCGTCTAGCTTCCCATTCTTGCAAAGCTCATCTAGCAGCACATTAAATGTCATAGTATCGGGTTGTACACCTTTATTTAGCATCTCTATAAAAAGGCTTTTAGCCTCTTCCCGCTCACCAACACAACACAAGCCATGAATAAGACAGGTATAAGTGACTGCATCTGCAAGGATTCCCTTGCCCTGCATCTCTGAAAACAGTTCTTTTGCTTTATTTGTAAATCCATCTTTGCAAAGGCCATCAATAATACTATTATACCAAACAACACCAGGCTTACAACTAATACTATGTTTACAATCCCCATTAACCACTTGCTCATGTAATTGAAGGGCAACAATTGTATCACCCGTTCGACACAGCCCATGAATCAAAGTTGCATATGTGACCACGTCTGGCCTACAACCAAAGGCAATCATGTTCTTAAGCAGCCTAACAGCTTCCATAATTCTATCCTCAATACAAAGACCTTTAATTAAATTATTAAAAGTCGTAGCATCTGGATTAAAGCCTCTTCTCAAAAGAGCACCAAACACCACAAAACCACCTCCAACGCAACTCATCTTGCAAAAACAATTAATCAAAATGTTTAAAGCAATAAAATCAGGCACCAACCCAGCCGAATTCAGTCTCTTTTGAAGAGAAATAACATCACTATAATTCTTATTTTTCACAAGAGCAGTAAACAAAACACCGAAGGAAGACATGGGAGGAGTGGGTTGCATACGAATCGTGTAATTAAAGAAATAAAGAGCTTCATTTGGATTGATATTACCTGATTTGCATTTCTCATAAAGAAATTCACGAAGCCTAGCTGTGTCTGAGTGTGAAGTTGCAAAAAGCTTGTACAGGGAAGAGACGGAGACCCTATTTCTGGGATTCGAAGGGCTTGAGTGGCTGAATGAAGAGACTGGTGCAGCTCTGAAAGCTGTCATTTTTCAAAGCCCCAAGAAGAGACACACGGACTGTTTGCTGGTGGATTCATAAGTGAAGAATTCGGGTCGGATTTGGATAAATCGGGTATGATTTTAAAGGGTCAAGTAATCAATCATATGAACTATTAAGAGCATCATTAGAATGAAAAATCAGATTATAGAGTAACCGTATTTACATCCACTAAAGTTGTATGCATGCCCACACACCACTATTTAGTAAGAGTAGTTAAGTAATTTCTTTAATACTAGGAGATTAAATGTTCAAAACTTATTATTATTTATTAAAATACAAGGTATAGGTATAAATCTTTTCTTAGTAGAAATTATTATTTTTCGATTGTAGAAATAGTTATTCAGACCGTTTTATTTGTGATCGATCTCGATAGGTCCTGATCTCGGTAGATTCGGATAACCCTTCGATTTGTAAGGCGTTAAGGCTAAAAAAAATTGTGTATACACCCCTTTTGTATATGTAAGTCACTTAATAGAAATAATATTATTCCCTTGGTTTTATTATATTATGTAGTGTAAATAAAAAATCATGGAAACTATTTCTTTTTCATGAATTAGGATTTTTTTTTTTTTTAACGGATGTGGAAAGTAACCATTAAAAATAAATTAGGATTTTTATGAGTTGTTGAAAAGTAACCCTTTTAAGACTTTAATATTGAAAACCAACTCAAATAAAATCTTTGTAAAACTAGCTCATTTGACACTTGAAAGAATAATAATGCCCTAAGAGACATCAAAAGCTAAGAGCCTGTATGATTTTTTTTCACTTATAACTTAATGATACTAAATTGCATTCATTAAGTTATTTTTATTTATTTTTTAAAATACTTGAACTACTTAAAACTATCTAAAAACAACTGAAATATATATATATATATATATATATATATAGAAATATTGACTATTCACTTAATTGTAAATCCTTTGAAGATTAAAATTTTTATTCCAAGTTTATCCTCTTAAAATAACATTTTTAAATTTATCTTAATTTTATACTAGTCAATTTTTTTTCTTTTTTTCTCTTGATACTTATAAAAAATATATTTGAAAAAAAAGAAAAACTAAATACATTTCATCTCAAATTATTTAAAGAGTAAACTATTATATTTTAATTTACAATATAAACATTCATTTTTGTAGTTACTTTCTTAAATATATTAATATATTTAAATACATAAATATTATCAATACTACTATATTTTTTAATCATATACTAATTATGAATAAAATATTATTAATATGTATATAAAAATATTTTAGAGTTTATTAAATTATTTTTTTTAGTTGTTTGTATTAAATTAATTACTAAAATTACATAATAACAAATAGTTAAAATGATATAAATATTAAGTTACTAATTTTCAGATAATTAACTTTAACAAATAAATAATTTTATAACATATTCATATATAAAAAAAAAAAAAAACATATTGTTCAGATTTCAGATGTTGTTTTTCGATTCTCTATCGGTTCAGCAACATCTTCACCTCACTCTTTCTACCAAATTAGGTTTGCTTTCTCTCTTGCAAATTGAGACAGGATGAGAGTTATTGTCGACTTGTAGCTTCAAATGGGCTGCCTTGTTGCTAGGGTTCCTCATTTTTCAAAGCTTTAACATGACTGGATCTTACTTAACCGTCTTCTTATTCTCCTTTTGCTGCTCCTCACACTATTGCTAAATTCTTCTTTGATGAAGCTAATGATGTGACCATAAGAACTCTATTATTTATTAATGTGGAACATAAATCTAATTTGACACCGGTCTTGATAGTTGGTATTAAAGAATGTGCCAAATATCAATACATAAAGAATAGTCTAGAGTACGTGGAGAGTCAATATATTAATATTTAAAGGGGTGCGCAAACAGTTTAAAAAGGGGAAAATCCTAAAAAACATACTTACTTTTTATTGATTATCCATTTTTTTTATGTAGTTCTATTTTTATCCAAAATCTCTCTCTTATTATAAAGATAATAAAAAAAGTTAAACAACAAGTAAAAATGTATTTTTATCCCTCATATTTTTATTTAAAAATAAAATAATTATAAAATGATATTTTAAAATAAAAAATTATAAACTAATAAAAAATAATCTCCACCATCCATCTTATAGATGGACGGTGGAGATCAATACACTAAATTAAAAAATAAAACATTTTTAAGAAAAAAGAAAAAATAAATAATATTTTAAAACTAAAGAATTATATATTAATTAAAATTATCTCCACCATCCATCAATGAAATGGATAGTGGAGATCACTCCATCAAATTTAAAAAATAAAAAATAAATATTATAAAAAAAAAAATGGAGATCCAATTTGGATTTTTACTAGTCATTACTCTAACATCATCATCATCAATCTTCAACATCTATCAATCCAGATTTTCCATCATCAATCATCAGCACACATAACATCAAAATAAAAAACCCAATCAACAGCAATTAATAACTTAAAAAATAACAATCAAACAGCCAAAAAAAAAAAAAAACACCACAATAATCAATAACCCAAAAAAAAATCAAACAACAAAAAAATACACCACGAAGACAATGATCAATGGCAATAACGGTGAAAGGGAACTTAGTCTTCAACGATGGAGACTCGAACAGGTATTTTAGGTGTTTATTTAAAAGTAAAACGGTATTTTAATTAAAAACGAAACTATACGAGAGAAAATGAATAATCTATCAAGTCAAAAAGTGTTTTTTTTTTTGGGATTTCCCCTTTTAAAAAGGTGTAAATAACGGTACCCAAGGCCAGTATTATACTATATTCACTTCCTTTTTCCTTTTTCTAACATCAATTTTACCCAATACCCATATTTATAAGCCTATTGGAATATGAATATGATCATTAATTAAATCATAAATCTAAGTAATATAGAATTGTTAATCATTGAAGTAAGTTACTGAAATTTTGGTAAATATGCCACAATCAATTTCGTTTTGGTTCGATTTATTGTGTTATTTAATTAATTAATTTATTTATTTTATAATTAGTAAGTACCTGTTCAATTTAGGAGGAAATTAAACAATCTGTTGTAGCCCCATCAAAAAACAGAAAGAAAACATCATATTCAAGCCAAGGCTGCTGACAATAAAATCATAGATATGAACAAAAGAAAATTTTAAATTATTTGTACAAATTCTCAATATTTTACTGTGTAAACAAAATTCATAAAGAAGTTGCTTATAACCAGCAATCGACCAAATTAATAATATCAAATAAAAAGTTTGAAAGCTTATATGAGTAAATTCAAAATAAAAATACAATAAAGTGACTATTACAACATGACTTGTTGATGATGGAAATAAAAATGCAACATGACTTGTTTGCCGTTCAGGGTGTCACTTTAGTACAATCAATACAAGGGACTACCACAACATGACTTGTTGCATTGCAACTTCTGCCTATTTGACCTATTCTCTTGATGAGGAGTTCTGTGCACTCCAAAACCGCACAACTTATTGGACACAGGAATCATATTGCAAACTAAATACATGTCACTTACACACTGTAAAAGAAAAAAGAAAAAAAAAAATTGCAAACAAGCATTTGTTATTTGGGAAAGGGAAAGAGCAAAAGGATATATTATTAAGACTTAAAATAAGAAAAACGAAATAAAATAGGTAATACGATCAATACTAAGGACTATGATAACTTGTTGAATTGTTACTTCTGCTTACCTGACTTATTTTCGTGATGAGGTGTCTACACTGCAAAATTGTACAACTTACTCAACATTGGAAACACATAGCATACGAAATACATGTCACTTACAGAGTTGCTACCAGCATACATATTTTAACTTCTTGTTGGTTCTTGGATGGGAAATGATGGAAGCAAATTTAGAAATTCACGATAATTTCATCCTCCACAAGCAAGTCAATTACCATGGAAACTATGGATGCATCTGGAACCACATTCTCTTTGCCATTTTTTCTAGAAATTCAACCATTTTTTATTTCTCTTTGTTTTGGATGAAATCACGTATAAGTGTATCAAATGTGACCACATTTGGAATACAACCCTTTTCCTCCATATCTGATAGCAAATAGTTTGCTTCTTCTAAGGCTCCTTCTTTACAAAGTCCATTGATCATGACGTTATATATTACAACATCGAACACTAGGCCTTTTTGAGGCAATTGATGGAATAACTCCCAAGTCATTTCTATTCTTCCAGATTTACACAATCCATCCATTAGACAACTAAAAATTTCAACTGTAAACTGAATTTTCCGATTTTCTAAAGTATGAAAGCATTTCAATGCATCTAGAACATAATCATTCCTTGCAAAGCCCGCCAATAATAGTAGCATAAATACTTGAATTAGGTGCAACGTCATTAACTTGCATCTCATCCAATAGTTTATAGGCATCTCCAACGTTACCCACCTCAAAAAGAACAATTAACAAAGTGTTATACATAACAATTGTTGGCTTAATTTTCTTCAAAATCATTTCCCTATAAAGATTCATAGCTTGGTCAACTTTTTTATTCTTACAATATCCATCGATCAAACTATTGTAAGTAACACCATTAGGTGTACACCCCGTACTTGCCATAGAAACAAACAACTGCTCTGCATCGTCAATTCTACCCACCAAGCAGTGACCATCCACAAGTATACTATAAGTGTAGGTGTTGGGTTGAACATCTCTCTGAATCATCAGCTCATACAACCTATTTGCTTCATCTATCATTCCATTCTTGCAAAGCTCCACTAGCAGCACATTAAATGTCACAGTATCGGGTTGTACACCTTTATTCCGCACCTCTATAAAAAGGCTTTTAGCTTCTTCCCGCTCACCAACACAACACAAACCGTGAATAAGACAGTTATAAGTGACTGCATTTGCAAGGATTCCCTTGCCCTGCATCTCTGAAAACAGTTCTTTTGCTCTATCTGTAAATCCATCTTTGCAAAAGCCATCAATAATACTATTATACCAAACAACATTCAGCTTACAAATAAGACCAGATTTACAATCCCCATTAACCACTTGTTGATGTAACTGAAGGGCAACAATTGCATTGCCTGTTCGACAAAGCCCATGAATCAAAGTTGCATATGTGACCACGTCTGGCCTACAACCAAAGGCAACCATGTTCTTAAGCAGCCTAACAGCTTCCATTATTCTACCCTCCATACAGAGACCTCTAATTAAACTACTAAAAGTCACAACATCTGGATTGAAACCCCTTCTCAAAGGGCACCTACACCATAAAACCATCATCAACCCCACTCTTCTTGCAACAACAATTAATCAAAATGTTTAAACAGAATAAATCAGGCAGCAACCCGGCCGAATTCAGTTTCTTTTGAAGAGAAATAACATCGCTATGATGCTTATTTTTCACAAGAGCAGAAAACAAAACACAGAAGGAAGACATGGGAGGAGTGTGTTGCATACGAATCATGTAATCAAAGAAATAAAGAGCTTCATTTGGGTTGATAGTACCTGATTTGCACTTTCCATAAAGGAATTCGCGAAGCCCAGCTTGTACAGTTGGGTCTGAGTGTGAAGTTGTAAAAAGCTTGTACAGTGAAGAGACGGAGAGCCCATTTCTGGGATTCGAAGCTCTTGAGTGGGTGAATGACGAGACTAGTACAGCTCCCCAAGTGACACAGGGACTGTAAGCCGGTGATTCGTAAGTGGTGAGATTCGGGTCGGATTTGGATACATCGGGTATGGATTTTAAAGGGTCAACTAATCAATTATATGACACAAAAATTATATTATTGAGTGAGGGTATTTACATCCACTAAAGTTGTATGTATAGTATACCCACATACAACCCCTTATACTAAGTGATTGACTATTTTCTTTGACTTTAAAATGTCAAAAGTTCAAATCACGTCTTTGTTTGTTAAAATATAAGGTGTTGGTTTCGATCTCCTCAAAATATTTTTGTCTAGAAATCGGGTTAGGTTGGTTATTTTAAAGTTAAATCAAATATTTTTTTGTTTTAGTTTTAATCATTTTTATCGAAAATCGACCTGACCCAACTTTTGCCTATCCCTAATCCTAACTTAACTTCCAGCTTTGATGCATCACTTCTTCAATTGACAAGTAATTCAAACTATTTTTTTCTTTTTTTTCTTTTTTTTTTAATAAATAAAGAACAAACGAGATATATTTTTTTTTTAATAAAAACCATTATTTTATTTATGCATCATATATTCATATATTTATTAAAGGGATGTAGAGATTGCCATACAAAATATTACACACAATTTATTGATACATCTTGTAATAAATTTCTAAAATAAAAAGTTCTTTCTTATTATGCTTGTTTATTACTTATATTCTCATTTTTGCTTCAAATCTACTCGAACTCGATCCGCTGTTATACCTACTCATTTTTGGGAGCAACCAAAACTTCAAACTTGTGATTAGACAAAATTACACCCTTGAGATATGTCTCCCCCATGACAAAATGCATCTCGTCCTTTGGTCCATCGTGATGGACCTACTCTTAGACTGCTTATGCACGCCATACTAGAATCTATGCAAGATCAATAGCAAAGCATGGTTTCATTATTTCCTCATTCCCGTAAAATTCCCTACTCTTAACTTCACCCTAATAGCCTCAACCCAAACAACTGACTCCTCATCAAAGTACCCGTTGGGTAATTAGGTCTCGAGTTGGGTCCACTTAAGATAATTCAAATCCAAGCCCATAATCCATTAAATATTTGGATTATATTAATAACTGTATGAGTAGTTGGTGATGGTTAATATAATTTTAATATAACTGCTATTCAGTAGTTAAGTCATTTTTTTTTAGTTATATATAAATGCCAACTCTCAGACTCTAGGAAGACTGATGAAACAAATGCTAAAAAATACAGTACGTACAAAATATAGAGTAAACACAAAAAAAATAAATAAATAAATAAAAGAAAAGAAAAACAAATAGGACATATGAAAGGTTCTGATATCGTGATTTGAGGTTTATTTTTGTCTTTGTGATTGGAATCCGACCAGTTAGACAACTTAGATCAAAAAGAATTTTTGCTGAGCATAAATGAGTATATTTTCGGTTTCATTTTATTATATTTTAATGAATTTCATATTGCTTGAATTGTTTTCATTGGTATCAGAACCCCATTGAATTATTGGCTAGTCATTGATCATGTTTGAGTGATTAAATTGCCATGAAATTTTAATTTTTAGATTAATAAAATAAGAAATAGATACATGAACCTTGAAACTTACATGCATGATATCTCATTCGTTAGACCTCCTTTTGTGTGATGTAAGTTCTAATAAAAACTAGACTTAAAGACGAGTCTGCATAATTTTGAATCACAAATTTAGTTGTAAAATGAGTGAGAACGAATCAAAATAAGTACGAGATCAATCTGGTTGTATGGCTACATTATGATTTTATTTTTTAGGTTTAACTGTGAATAACACTCTCTCTATTGAAAATTGTGATACATCCTAAACTGAAATTGCAAACTAATGGCATAAATAGAATCGAGATGAAACTTATGAATTCTAGATTCAGTCCAATGGCCATATGATGTCGGTAAGGTGGGACATGCATTACACGAGCCATAATGGCGCGTAACGGTTGGGGCTATAAAAGACCCTCCCACATTATTGGCACCATGCAAGTGACACGCGAACACTATATAGGAGACACACAAGAAAACATGTGGCGAACATGGATGGACGAGTGTGTAACGCATGACACCTTGATATTATGACACGTGGTGCAATAAGAAGGAGACACATGGCCACTTTTGCATGCCTGACGAAAATGCGTGTTATGCTCCTAGTAGGACACCTGTCTCACTGACGTCAACGAGGTCCTAGATGTTTGTCCAAACATATTTCGACACGTGTCTAAACAATCGTAGCCCAATAAGTTGGTGTGCCACGTTTCCCTTTTGAAATTGTGATACATGTACCAATTATGAGACACGTGTTGAACGCACAGAATGACACGTATTGCTTAGTCATCACATGTATAAACCAACCAACGAGCGCCATGTTTCTCCACATGCACACAACATGTGTCTAAAGCATGCTTGAAGGCTTATCTAGCATGCTGCATAATTGGTTGGGTGCCACTGGAGCGTGATCGTCTTTGCCATCACGTGAGTTCTACGTATTGCTAATTGCAAGCTGAATTACATTATTTTATTTATTTCATTTTATAGGGAGCCAAATTAAATGACCTTAGTGTTAATAATAAATTTTTTTAACCTAAATAAACATGCATGCATAGGTATTTATATTTTAGGTTATAACATGCATTTATGTGGGACTAGGTTGACTCTTTCATACGATGAGCCATTTGATGACGTGATTGAGATCATTATCCTTTCAGATGATAAAGAGATTATTGACATCTCGAATGTCGACCAGAACCTTGAGATTAGAAATATCATATGACTAGCATGAACCTTGAGATCATTAAAAAAAAAAAAAGAAACTCAGATGATAAAGTGTCGGTGGCCATTGAGACCTCTAATGATAAAATGTTAGAAGTCGTGAAAATTTCAAATTATGTTATTCAAATTGTGGGTGTCCTAAAATCTTTTGAAGAATGATATTATGACTGTTTTGCGTATAACACTTATATATCTATATCTATATATATGATTTAGTGAATATTTGAAAATTGGATGATGATGGATAGCTTGACTACTTTTTCGATTCCTGTCCAAATATTCTTTTATCATATTTATGAGTATACAGTTACTATGATATTTTAGTGAAATGATAGTGGATGTGCTAGTATAAATACAAATAGATACAAATCATAAGTTTTTAAGTTGAATAATTATCATTTAGAGAAATGACATGCGCTTCAACAATATAGTTGTCGAACTAAATAATTGGTGTTAATTATGATATTTGGCAATAAAAATTCAATATATCCTAAAGGAGTATAAGTGTTGTGCAAAATCGCAAGTGAACGAGTCGAACAAGTAATAAAGTGATGAGATAAGTATCGTCCCACGAGGATTGTTGTTAATTAATGCCCAAAATTAAAATAACTCAACTTTTATTTGGTAGATGAAATTTGAGTGAATGAGTTGATAACTATGATTAAATTTAATTGCAATTGAAAATAAATGAAAATTAATTCAATGAATAAAAACTCTAAGATTATGATTTCACCATAACTAATCTGTTCCTCCCCTTTGTTCTTTTTAACAAAAATTAACTATCCAGTTGCTAGTCGAGATTCCCTGAATTATTCACATAGCCCCTCCCGAGGTCTAAGGAAAATACCCTATAAAGATTAACTGCTATGTTCCCATGCAAGTCAAAACATTAAAGGATTCATTAAGATTTATGGATCTCTTCTGTAGACTACACAAACCATGCAGGTATATTCCTATCCTACATGTAATTTATGACATTAAATATAATGAACTAGACACATAAATCAGCTTCCGCTATCATTATGATTAACAATTCAACTAAATAGTGGCCAATTATTTAGAAGCATTAAGAACAATATTAAATGCATCAACCAAGATAGAAGATCATTAATTGAATTGAACAAAGGTTTGGAACATCAAAGTTAGGCTACATCATAATCTTAGAAAACAAATCTACTCCATAATAGAATTTACAAAAACTAGAAAATTAAACATAACAGGAGATAGGAAAACTTAGTGGATTGAAGCTTCACCGTAGAATTTCTTCCTCTGCTTTGCTCCTCCTCTCCAAGCTCTCTCTCTCTTTCTCTAAACTACTTATTGTTTTGGTTTGTGATGGAATGCCTAGAATGGTGATTCTAAGGCCTATTTATAGGCCAAATTCACCTCCAATTACATCATCGATTGCATCATCGTTTCCTGATTTTCCACCATTTTGCATCATCGCTTGCATCATCTTTCACCTACCCCATTCAAAGTCAACTTTCAAATTGCATCATTGCTTACATCATCGTTCACCTACCCCAGTCAAGTCAACTTCTATTACATCATTTCTTACATAAGCATGACATAATATTTATTTCTAGAATACTCGATCTTTAAATTGCGATAATCTTTTTGATGCGATTTCTGATTCGAGTAATTCTTGAGGCGATGAACTGCTTCGAATGAAATTCATGATCTTGTCTCGAGCGAAAGCATTTGGTGGGGTCCACATACGATTTTCACAAACTTTATTCTGAAAATGAAAAATACAAAATGATGAAATAATGTACTTAATAATAATAAAAACATCAAGAATTAAACAAGAATTCAAGTTTAAAAAGATAAGATAACTCTATAAAAATAGAGTTATCACACCCCCAAACTTAAGATTTTGCTTGTCCTCAAGTAAAACTAAAAATAACAACCTAAGTTAAAAACACAGAAAATAAAAACACAATCCATTTTCGTAGGTAAACACGATGGCATTGAGCGTATGCCACAAGCCTTTAAACCCCTAGGTGTCCCTAGTAGGAGGAGTTGTGTCTCCTGAGGGTTTACCAGCAACGATACCCACAAACGTTAAAAGATTCCACCCATAACTTATCAACATCTCACTAAATACAAATTGACAGAAGTCTCATACATGTATGATCTTGTATCAGGACTAAGGATAAGTCACTAATGATCTAAAACATAATCATCAACAATCTCACACCACTTTCAAAGCAATTTCATTTCAAAACATCATATTCACATGTTATGGACTTATTTCGCTTCGACTCTAATTCTCACAAGATATCTCTCATAACCCTCATGAATCCTAAAGCAAACACTCATGCAATCATATGTGATAGAGGTTATGTAAAGGCATAGCAAGCGTCATTTACATCACATATGAATATAGACGTTTAAAAGAACCGCACTTTCAAGTGAATAGATCTCATGATTGGAATCGAATACTAAGAACGTAGATAGAGCATGATGACAGACTTCAACTCTCAAATTAGACTTCCTTTTGAAGATCAATAGGCTTTATTAAAGATTGTATTTGGGCTATGGTTAATTGACATGTAAGAAATTTTAAGGTACAGGTTCAACAAGAACATATGATCATACCAAAGTACTTCATTTATTCTCCTTAATTCATCACAACTTCTCTTTTTCTTTTTTTTTTTTTTTTTTTTTTAGAAACACATTGTGTAAATGTTAACACTTCAATTCCCTTCTCCTCTTTTACTTCATCGCATGATCCCAAACTTCATAAGGTATGACTAAATTTAAAGGCTCAATAGGGTCATTTAATAAAGGTAAACAGAGAAAAATATTTAAAGTGTTTGGCTTCAAAGGGTTTATGATGTGTCTCAATTTAAAGTAGGAAAGTAGGCTTTTGTAGAGTAGAACTAACCTATATTACTTCTAAGAAGTCGATCCAATTTTCAAATCAAAGCAACTCATGTTATCTACAAAAATGATTTGTTCTCAGTATTCAATACAAAACCTATAGAGATCATCTATTAAGAACAACGTGAAGATTGTTTAAGAGTAGAAACAAATAAATCTCTCAAAATGAAACGTTTAAAAGGCTCAAATCCTCACCAAGGATAATCTCCACTAATAGTCCACAGTTCATGTAAACATGATATTTATCCACTCAATTAACTAAGATCATGACATTCAAAAGTCTCAAATCATGCAAAGATGTTCATGGCTATTCCTTAGTAAAGATATTCAACCAAAAACATGCATTAAGACTTCATTAATAAATACAAAGTAGTTAGTCGACTTGTTAGGGCAGAAAGAAAAAATAATAAAACAAATAATGAAAATCTTTTTGCGCTTTTTTTTTTTTTTTTTTTTTTTTTTTGAAATGAAAACAAAGATGCGTATCAAGAGCACAAAAGTACTCCTTACTCTGCCATCTTTTAGTTTCAACTCGGACCAGCTTTTGAATCTTATGGTTTTAATAATAGCAAACTCTACCCCCAAACTTATTTGAGACAGTGTCCCCAATGTCTAGTAAGATAAAAAGAAGAAAAACTTAAATGGAAATGCTATTAATAAAACCATAGGATAAGAAAGTTACAACCGGAGATTAAGATTCAGTGCACGCTTCTTGCTACCGCTTGATTCAGGAGCCCAAACCACCTGTGACATGATTGGATCAACTTCGGGTACAAAGTCTTGCAGTTGGTCAATCAGTTCATTAGCACTGGAAGCTGAGACTAGAATACGCTGGTTTGCTTGAGTCATAAAACCCTGTTCCACAGCATGATCAAGAAAAGCCAATAAACCATCATAAAAACCGTTAGTGTTAAGCAAACCTAATGGCTTTTTGTGAATGTTGTAATGGGCCCAGGACGCAATGTTGAAGATTTCTTCAAATGTTTCCAAACCACCAGGTAACGCGATAAAGGCATCAGCATTGAGTAATATGTACGCCATTCGTCCGTGTATACTTATAACCTGAAACTCATTACCTATGCTCGTACCGATGATGTCTTTCCTTTCAGCCAAAGGCTTTACTGCGACACCGAGGGTTTGCCTACCTCCAACAGTTGCAATTACTGCGACAGAGCCCCTCAGTCCTAAACTGCCTCCTCCATACACCAAATCTATTTTTCGGGTAGCTAAAGCCGTACCAAGTTCAGCAGCTGCTTTTGAATATTGTGTACTCATACCAGACTTTGGGCTACAAAAAACACAGATGTTTTTGAATTTACTGCTCGAGGACTCTGTCATTTTTTTTTTTTTTTTTTTTTCAGAGAAAACGAATTATTTGTTATCAGTCATAAACACTTATTTAAAGAAGATGAAAGAGTAAAAGAACAGTTTTACGATGCTAAACAGTATTGGTCAGAGGGAAAAGGAAATGTTAAGTATAGAAATGTCAAAAAGAAAGTACAATCTTCGAGAAAAAATAAATAAATAAATAAAACAAGCCGCTACAAATACAAAATTCAAAAAGTTCGGCGACGAAACGTCAAAAAGTAAACACAAACATCGAAAAAGTAGACACAAACGTCAAAAAGTAAACACAGACATCGAAAAATTTTGAAAATAGCTGCTAAAAATAAAAATGTTCGGTGATGAAACGTCAAAAGTAAACACACTTATCAAGAAAGCTTGAAACGATCTAAAAATCCAAAAGGACAGGTAAGGAAAAGTAAACACACTTATCAAAAAAATTTGAAACAGACTGCTAAACAAAGAAAAAAATTGATGCTACAGTAGTTGTGATTGTGGCTCACATCTTCCTCTGGTTTTACGTCCAGAAACGGCTTAAACAACTTCTATGAGTTGAGGATTGGCTTCCCATCCAGTTTTCTTATAAACTGGCAAACAGGGTCTTTTACAGTCAGATTCCCAAGACTATAACGCTGTTTCTCTTTACTGAATAACTCCCATAAATCTAAAAGAATACGTTGAACTTTCCCACAAGGATGCGTCTCAAGAGTCTCACGGATGTTATCCAGAGACTCCTTACTCAGTCCATCCTTTATGCATTTGATCTTATCTTCTCGATTTATAGATAAATATCCAAGATTTTTACAGCTTGTGTCGCAGTTACATCTCGCACACTTATGATAGACTTCCATTCTCTTAGCTCTCCTCTTCTTTGAGTAAGAACTTCTTCCTAATCCTGATAAACGTTTAATTAATGAATCATTCAACTCACCTGCTAAACGTACCTTAGCTTCGATGATCCATCGAATATGCTCTGGAAGACCTAAAGATGTTAGTGCCCTCATTCTTTCGAGTCTGCACTTGTAAATCTTTCTGAGTACATCTTGGGGTAGAGTAGGGAAATGATTTTTCAGTGCTGCAAGACTTGCCTCCATCTCTGAAAGAGAAAGAAAAATTATCAAAGAAAAAACAAAAACACACAAAGAACACAATGACACACAAACAGAGAAAAACTAGCTAAAAAGAGAAAAACTTGGGTTGCCTCCCAAGAAGCGCTTAATTTATAGTCGTTAGCTTGACTGTTGAGAAACGCCTTAAGTCGGGTCTGAAAGCGCGATAGTGGATTTCTGTTGAGGTTCTCCACCATCCATGTAAACTTTGAGTCGTTGACCATTGACTTTGAATCGACGATCTGCACTTTGAATTTCAACAGCACCATGTGGAAACACTTGAACAACTGTGAAGGGCCCAGACCATCTAGAGCGTAGCTTACCTGGAAACAAACGTAATCTTGAATTAAACAAAAGAACCTTCTGTCCTGGAGTGAAATCCTTGTTTAAGATCCGTTGATCATGCCACTTTTTGGTGCGTTCTTTATACAGCTTAGCATTTTCATATGCACCATGACGAAGTTCATCCATTTCATTGAGTTGCAATCTTCGCAGAGCTCCTGATGCTCCTATGTCGAAATTCAACTTTTTGATAGCCCAGTATGCACGATGCTCTAGTTCAACGGGTAAGTGACATGCCTTTCCGAATACCATCTTGTATGGAGACATCCCAATCGGTGTTTTGAATGCTGTTCTGTAGGCCCATAATGCATCATCAAGCTTTTTCGACCAGTCTTTTCGAGATGCACTTACCGTCTTTTCCAAAATCCATTTCAGTTCCCGATTTGAGATTTCAGCTTGTCCATTGGTTTGCGGGTGGTATGCTGTAGCAACTTTGTGTTTGACTCCATATTTGGCTAGAAGAGCATCAAGATACCTATTGCAAAAATGCTTCCCTTCATCGCTGATGATTGCTCTAGGGGTTCCAAATCTGGTGAAGATATTTCTACGCAGAAAATTCACCACTACTTTGGAGTCATTGGTTGGTGCAGCAATGGCTTCAACCCATTTTGACACATAATCCACGGCCACCAGAATATAGAGATTCTTGAAAGACGGTGGAAATGGTCCCATGAAATCGATACCCCAAACATCGAACAACTCCACTTCCAAAATGTTGTTTAAGGGCATCTCATGCCTTCGCGAAATGTTACCTGTGCGTTGGCATTGATCGCATGCAGCAACATATGATTGAGCATCCTTAAAAATGGTAGGCCAATAGTATCTAGATTGAAGAATTTTGCCAGCAGTTCGATTGGCCCCAAAATGTCCACCATAATCAGAAGAATGACAATGGTGGAGAATATCTCGTGCTTCATCTTTTGAGACACATCGTCGAAGGATCTGATCTGGACATAACTTGTACAGGAACGGTTCATCCCAATAGTAATGTTTTACGTCTGCCAAGAATTTCTTCTTTTGCTGCCATGAAATGTTAGGTGGATAAACTTTGTGAGAAAGAAAATTAACAAAATCAGCATACCATGGAACATTGCTTGTATCTAGAACAAAGAGCTGTTCATCAGGGAAAGTCTTTAATGTCTATGTCAAGATCCTCCTTATCCCCTCGTTGCTCTAGTCTAGAAAGATGGTCGGCCACCACATTTTCACTTCCCTTCTTATCTCGAATCTCTAAATCAAACTCTTGTAACAGAAGGACCCATCGGATCAGGCGTGGTTTTGCATCTTTCTTCTCCAAAAGGTATTTGATGGCTGAGTGATCCGTGTATACAATGACTTTGGAACCGATCAAGTACGGTCGAAATTTGTCGAATGCGAAGACTACAGCTAGAAGCTCTTTCTCAGTGGTAGCATAATTGACCTGTGCATCGGTTAGTGTACGGCTAGCGTAATAAATGGTATGAAAAATCTTACCAATACGTTGTCCTAGCACGGCTCCAATGGCATAATCACTAGCATCACACATTAGCTCGAACGGCAAAGCCCAATCAGGTGCAATAACGACTGGGGCTGTCACAAGGGCCTTTTTCAGTATCTCAAATGCCTCTTTACATGCATTATCGAAGTGGAATGAAACACCCTTCTCGAGTAAATTGCATAATGACTTTGTGATCTTCGAGAAGTCCTTGATAAATCTTCTGTAAAACCCTGTATGCCCTAAGAAACTTCGAATGCCTTTGACAGATGTTGGTGGTGGCAGCTTCTCAATTGCCTCAATCTTGGCTCTATCAACCTCGATGCCTTTAGCTGAAACTTTATGACCTAAAACGATCCCTTCTTGTACCATGAAATGGCATTTCTCCCAGTTAAGAATCAGATTTGTCTCTTCGCATCTTTTCAGTACTTGTGCTAAGTTATCCAAACAAGAATCAAATGATGAGCCAAATACTGAAAAATCATCCATAAATACCTCAATGAAGCGTTCCACCATATCTGAAAAAATTGACATCATACACCGTTGGAAGGTGGCGGGTGCATTGCATAGACCAAACGGCATTCTCCGAAACGCGAACGTTCCATATGGGCATGTGAATGTAGTCTTTTCTTGGTCCTTAGGTGCTATAGAAATCTGATTGTAACCAGAATAACCGTCTAGGAAACAGTAGTAAGGGTGACCTGCTAACCTGTCGAGCATTTGATCGATGAAGGGTAAAGGGAAATGATCTTTCCTGGTCGCCTTATTTAGTTTCCTATAGTCAATGCACACTCTCCATCCGGTTACTGTTCGTGTTGGAATCAGCTCATTGTTTTCATTGGTGACCACTGTCATGCCTCCTTTCTTTGGTACCACTTGCACCGGGCTTACCCACATGCTGTCTGAAATAGGATAAATGATACCTGCATCCAAAAGTTTAAGTACCTCTGCTCGGACAATCTCCTTCATGTTTGGATTTAAACGTCGTTGGTGCTCGATGGATGGCCGGTACTTATCCTCCATGAGAATTTTGTGTTGGCATATAGATGGGCTGATTCCTTTAATGTCTGCGATCGACCATCCAATAGCCATCTTGTGTTCTCGTAGTACTCTCAATAGATTTTCCTCTTGTTCTCTACTTAGAGAAGATGAAATAATGACAGGTAGTGTAGATGAGGTACCTAAGAATGCGTACTTGAGATGAACTGGCAGTGGCTTGAGCTCCAACTCTGGTGGTTTTTCTGTTGATGGTACCGGTTGTCTCTTACTTGCTCCAAGTTCCTCGAAAGGTCGTCTGAAAAATATGGGAGATGAAGCTTCCAGTTGGTTAACACATTCTGTGATGTTCGGACTTTCTAAGTTTGGTGCTCCATGTAGGCAAGCTTCAAGTGGATCTTTTGGAGTGATGGTTTGATGTATTCCTTTTATACATTCATCCACCACATCTACCCTCAAACAGTTGTCAACATCATGTGGATGTTTGAGAGCTTTTAGCACATTGAAGGTTACCTCTTCATCTTGAACTCTGAGTATGAGTTGACCTTTCTGCACATCAATAAGGGTTCTCCCTGTTGCTAGGAATGGTCTACCCAAGATGATGGGTATTTCTTGGTCTTCCTCCATGTCTAGCACAATAAAATCCGCAGGAAATATGAATTTATCCACTTTGACTAGTACATCTTCTATGATTCCCCTTGGATACTTGATTGAACGATCAGCTAGCTGCAACGAAACTGTAGTGGGTTTTGCTTCTCCAAAGCCGAGTTTCTTGAAAACGGAGAATGGCATTAGGTTGATGCTTGCACCAAGATCACATAATGCTTTATCAAAGAATGAATCACCAATGGTGCAAGGAATTGTAAAGCTCCCCGGATCTTTAAGTTTGGGTGGTAGCTTTTTCTGCAAGATTGCACTGCATTCTTCTGTCAAAGCTACCGTTTCATACTCGTCCAGCTTCCTTTTATTTGAGAGGATTTCTTTCATGAACTTCACATAGCTGGGCATTTGTTCCAGAGCATCTGCAAAAGGAATATTAATTTGCAGCTTCTTAAAAACTTCCAGAAATTTAGAAAATTGTTTTTCTAATTTCTGTTTCTGAAATCTCTGAGGGAAGGGTAATGGTGGTTTGTATGGTGGCGGATTGTCTGGGAACAACTTTGACTTTGGCTTCTCTACTTCTTGTTGTTCAACCATCACTTCTTCTTCTTTCTCGTCTGCTCTTTTAACAGGTTCTTTCAGCATTTTACCGCTTCGTAACGTGACAGCCTTCAGGTGCTCCCTAGGATTGGTCTCTGTGTTGCTTGGTAGGGATCCTTGAGGTCTTGCAGTCAACAAATTCGAGATTTGACCCATTTGTACCTCCAGATTTCGAATGGAAGCTGCTTGATTCTGGAGCGTGGTGTCTGTTCTCGTCATAAATTGAGTAGTGCTTACGGTGAGCTGAGCAAGTGCTTCTTCAAGCGACGGTTTGTTGGCCTGCTGCTGTTGAGATGGTGGCGGATATGACTGTCTGGGTTGATCATTGTTTTTCCATGAAAAGTTGGGATGGTTTCTCCATCCTGGGTTATATGTGTTGGAGTACGGATTATTTTGCTGTCTGTTGCCCACAAAAAATGCTTGATCTGTCTGGTTTTCATCGCATTGTCCGTTGGAATGGTCCCCTCCACAAAAATCACAGGATGCTGACTGAGTATGAATTGCATTTGCTGTCAAGTTTCCGAGTTGCTTGGCTAATGTCTCGACCTGAGTAGAAAGTCTGGTTAAGACATCATTTTCTTGTATTCCGAAAACTTTTTTCGGAACTGCTCTTTCTGATGGCCATTGATAGGCATTTGCAGCCATTTCTTCTAGTAAATCCCAAGCGGCTTGATGGGGTTTCCCCAAAAGTGCTCCACCAGCTGCGGTATCTACTAATGTTCTCGTGGAACTCCCCAAACCATTGTAGAATGTGTGTAGCTGCAACCAGTTAGCAACTCCATGATGTGGGCACCATCTTAGTAGATCCTTGAATCTTTCCCACGTTTCGTACAATGATTCTCCCTCAAGCTGTCTGAAGGTGGCAATCTCGGTTCGCAGCCTCGCAGTCTTGGCTGGTGGAAAGAATTTGGCTAGGAATTTTTGTGCCAAGATGTCCCATGTAGTAATACTCCCTGATGGCAACGAGTTGAGCCAGCTTTTGGCTTTGTCTCGAAGAGAGAATGGGAACAATCTCAATCGGATGGCGTCATCAGTAACACCATTATGTTTGAAGGTATCACAGATCTCCAAAAAGTTGTCAATGTGGGCATTTGCATCATCGTTCGGAGCCCCACTGAACTGGTTGTTTTGAACCATCTGGATGACTGCCGGCTTAATCTCAAAGTTGTTGGCAGTAATAGTTGGTCGCCGTATCGCCGAAGTATTACCCACTGTGGGTAGAACATAATCTCGTAATGCTCGAATTTCAGCATCTATTGGTACAATGTTCTGTGTGTTGTTGGATCCTTCAGCCATATCCATGAGTGCAGTACTTGCGGCCTTCCTTGCTTCTTTCCTATTCTTACGACAAGTTCTTTCAATTTCTGGATCAAATTGTAAAATTTCGCCCCCAGACTTTCTCATATACCAGAAAATTCACAAGTAATAAAGCAAATAAAAAATAAATAAATGACCAAATTAAAAATTGAGTTACGTAGTATTAGTATTAATTGAAACAAACAATCCCCGGCAACGGCGCCAAAAACTTGTTGTGCAAAATCGCAAGTGAACGAGTCGAACAAGTAATAAAGTGATGAGATAAGTATCGTCCCACGAGGATTGTTGTTAATTAATGCCCAAAATTAAAATAACTCAACTTTTATTTGGTAGATGAAATTTGAGTGAATGAGTTGATAACTATGATTAAATTTAATTGCATTTGAAAATAAATGAAAATTAATTCAATGAATAAAAACTCTAAGATTATGATTTCACCATAACTAATCTGTTCCTCCCCTTTGTTCTTTTTAACAAAAATTAACTATCCAGTTGCTAGTCGAGATTCCCTGAATTATTCACATAGCCCCTCCCGAGGTCTAAGGAAAATACCCTATAAAGATTAACTGCTATGTTCCCATGCAAGTCAAAACATTAAAGGATTCATTAAGATTTATGGATCTCTTCTGTAGACTACACAAACCATGCAGGTATATTCCTATCCTACATGTAATTTATGACATTAAATATAATGAACTAGACACATAAATCAGCTTCCGCTATCATTATGATTAACAATTCAACTAAATAGTGGCCAATTATTTAGAAGCATTAAGAACAATATTAAATGCATCAACCAAGATAGAAGATCATTAATTGAATTGAACAAAGGTTTGGAACATCAAAGTTAGGCTACATCATAATCTTAGAAAACAAATCTACTCCATAATAGAATTTACAAAAACTAGAAAATTAAACATAACAGGAGATAGGAAAACTTAGTGGATTGAAGCTTCACCGTAGAATTTCTTCCTCTGCTTTGCTCCTCCTCTCCAAGCTCTCTCTCTCTTTCTCTAAACTACTTATTGTTTTGGTTTGTGATGGAATGCCTAGAATGGTGATTCTAAGGCCTATTTATAGGCCAAATTCACCTCCAATTACATCATCGATTGCATCATCGTTTCCTGATTTTCCACCATTTTGCATCATCGCTTGCATCATCTTTCACCTACCCCATTCAAAGTCAACTTTCAAATTGCATCATTGCTTACATCATCGTTCACCTACCCCAGTCAAGTCAACTTCTATTACATCATTTCTTACATAAGCATGACATAATATTTATTTCTAGAATACTCGATCTTTAAATTGCGATAATCTTTTTGATGCGATTTCTGATTCGAGTAATTCTTGAGGCGATGAACTGCTTCGAATGAAATTCATGATCTTGTCTCGAGCGAAAGCATTTGGTGGGGTCCACATACGATTTTCACAAACTTTATTCTGAAAATGAAAAATACAAAATGATGAAATAATGTACTTAATAATAATAAAAACATCAAGAATTAAACAAGAATTCAAGTTTAAAAAGATAAGATAACTCTATAAAAATAGAGTTATCAATAAGGCCCTTAAAATCCTAACCAACACCATGGTAGAACTCGAACATGTATATCTACTTAACACAGAAAATATGTTAAGGCTTATTAGGTTTGGAAGATAAAGAACAACATTACTCACATAATGATGATGTCTAATATGACTGGATAACTTTATGTGTGCATACAAAGAGTATATGACAACATAAAACATTTGGTTGTCTTTGAAAGATAGATATGATGGGACATCAACCACCAAATTGACAAGACTTACAATCAAATTTGATACTTATCAGAAGCATTAGGATTATGACATGAAGCAGCATATGAGAGAGATGTTAAACATGATACATGAGTTAAAATCAGTTGGTCATGTCTTGACTAATGAGCAGTAAGTACAAATGGTAATATGGTCCCTCCCAAATAGTTGGAAAAACCTAAAAATCAACATGACCCACAACGATAACATCAAAACATTTGATAATATCTCACGTCATGTTGAGTTCAAAGATGAGGGCTTAGAGGTGGTTAAGGCTTCAAATAAGCTTTTTATGGTTGAGTCAATCATGTGCAAGAGTTCTAGTTACAAATATAAGAGGGGAGGAAAGAACAAGAATTGGAAAAAAGGGAAAAAGAATCATAAATCCAATAAGAGTAAGATTGGAATGCCTACGAGAGGTAAGCGTAATTATGCAAGAAACGATAAGAACATGTTGAAGTGTTTCAATTGAGGCAAGATGGGTCACTTAGCTCGTGAATGCATTGACTAGAAGTAAAAGACTTAGGAGCCATAGACAACATAACTAGAGACAGATGAGCATCTGTAAAGTACCGTCGGATCAGCCAAGGAATAAAATAGATTTAAATGGGGAACAACTTAAAAGTTGAAGTAAGAGAAATTTGCACCTACGAAGTGATTCTGTGAGGTGGCCAAGTGTTGGATCTTCACGATATTCTATATGCTCCAGAGATTCAACGAAATCTTCTCTCTGTAGTTGTCCTTTTAGGTTTAGGATATAATTTAACTTTTCACAACAATAATTTGAGGATTTGTCTAAATTCAGTGTGATTAGGTACTGGATATCTGATGGATAGTTTCATTATATTAAATCCCAAATTTGATGGTCCTATTAATGCAATGATTGTTTTTTTATTAATTACTTCCACTGATGTTGCCAATATTGATGTTAATATTTGGCATGCTAGATTAAAGTATATCGGGCAGATTCGAATGAATAAATTGGCAAAGAGGGGTTTATAAGTTCTCTTAATAAGATAGATTTGTTTGTATGTAAAAGTTATCTAGGGGAAAAAATAATCAAAAAACCATTAGGAAAACGAATTGAGGTTTGAGAATCAATTATAATTAATTCATTTTGATATTTGTGGGCCAATAAATGTGAGAGTTAGAAAAAGATGCCTTGTGATTTATTACATTTATAAATGATTACACTCATTTTGATCATGTCTATATGATTTTCGATAAATCTGAGCTATTAAATTGTTTTAAATTGTATATAAATATGGTGGAGAATTAGTTTGATAAAACTATCAAAGTCTTACGAACTGATCGAGAACAAGAATACTTTTCTAAGCGTTTTGAGATATTATGTCATGAGAAAGGTATTGACTTACAGTTAACCATTCCTCTGACTCCGCAATAAAATAAGCAAAAATGATGAATAAAACATTACTGGAGATAGTAAGATATATGATGGGATAAAGCGAACCTCTCGATATCTTACTAGGGAGATACAATATTAATATCTGATTATATTCTGAATGGGGTTCCTACTAAATCAGTGTCTTCCACACCTTATGAATTATAAATCGGTAAGAAACTTGACATTATTTACATGTGACCTTGGGGGTGTACAAAGATATGTACATGATATTTCAAGTAAATATGGAAATTTTGATACTAGAGAAAAGAAATATATCTTTATTAGATACTCCAAGCACTCAAAAGAATATATACTTATAGGAGAAAACTCAAGTGGAAGCATTACTGATAAGAGTCATAGGATGTGAATGTTATAGAGAATGAATTTCCTAGTAGAGATGAGATTGAAAATGAATTTCAATTTTATGAGTTAAATGATTCAGATGATGTTTCACATCAAAACACTTTACTAGGGAAAGATAGAAAATTGTTTGAATGCTTTATCTCTAGTAGGGGTGACAAAGCTATTGGAATAGTTCATTTATCTATTCCTGGTGGGAGCAAATTGACTAACAAGAAAATGCCCTCAAAACTATCAACTTACAAAAGCAATCATAAGACTGTTCATCTTCGTCGATTTTGAGAT
Source organism: Dimocarpus longan (assembly GCA_022984855.1). NCBI lineage: Eukaryota > Viridiplantae > Streptophyta > Magnoliopsida > Sapindales > Sapindaceae > Dimocarpus > Dimocarpus longan. The sequence goes on along the minus strand of CM041015.1, from coordinate 19,092,950 downwards.
TGAGTGAAAGCTTTTATACTTATTTTACATGACAGTAATGAGCCAAAAAATGAGAAGAAAGCTCTCAACTCACCTACTAAAGATTTTTTTTTAGGATTAAAGCCATACAAGAAAAGGTGGAGTCAATAAAAAGTAACTATGTCTAAGACTTGGTTGACTTATTGCCTGATTGGAAAGCCATTGGAAGTAAGTGGGTTCTCTGCATTAAGCGTAAGGCAGATGGCTCAACAACGAGATATAAGGCGAGGTTAGTAGCAACAAGATATAATCAACAGAAGCATATAGATTATAAAGAAATCTTCTCCCTTGTGATAAGATTTACTTTCATTCGTCTTATTTTAGCTATCATCACACAAATGAACTTGGAATTGCATTAGATGGATATAAAAATAATATTTCTTAAGGAAGAAATAGAGGAAAAAATTTATAAGGAGCAACCAATGAATTTTATTTTAAAAGGCCAAGAGTTTAAAGTATGTAAGCTCACGAGATTGATCTATGACTTGAAACAATCCTCCAGACAGTGGTACCTCCATTTTCATGAGGTTATCATATCTTATAGATTTAAAATGATGAAAGAGGACTATATGTTAAGTGTGTAAAATATAAGTTATCAATATTATCTTTACATGCAATATTATATTAGCCAAAAATGACGAGGAGCTCATGATAATCATAAAGGAATGATTATCCTCAACTTTCGAGATAAAAGACATGAGAGAAGTTACCCATATTTTTTGAGTTAAAATCAAGGTTGCAAAAATCATTGATTGATAATCGACCGACGAGACAGTGGTTAGCGATTTATCAGTTATTTGACAAGTAATAGGTGATTAAAGTGAGTACTGTTTTGGGATAAAATTATGATTATTTTTTTAAATTTTAGGGCATAAACTGATTTTTTTTAAAAAAAAAAAAAAAAAAATTAGACCAAAATTAATTATTAATATAATTTTATCAAAGTTCAGGGACGTTTGGGTAATTTACCATGACATATATTTATATATGTTTTCCCAAACCTTCTTCTTTCAAGTTTCAACAGCCACCTTCAGCCTTTCTCTCTCTCTCTCTCTCTCTCTCTCTCTCTCTCTCTCTCCCTCTCATTCTCTCTCTAATGTCGACCTGTTTTTTATTCTTCTTCCCTTATTCTTATTCCTTTCTTGTTTTTCCCTTATTCTTCTTCTCTTCTTGTTGACGAAGACTGCAATGAACGGTAAAAATGACGATGAACAACATTTTTTTATGGTGTTTGTGATGGTGGTTAGATCTTTTGTAGTAACAGTTGTGGTAGTGTTTCTTGTTTTTCCCTTCTTCCCTTTTTATTTATTTGTGTTTGTGGTGGTGGTTGGGATTTTTGGTGGTGTTTGAGTGTTTTCCAATCGATTGTGGTTAGTTTTTATTAAGTTGGATCGATTATTAAGTCAACTGGCCGATTAATTACCTCTGACTAGTAGGACCTCAGATATGGGGATTAACGAACCGACAGAGTGTCAATCAGTGATTCATCAATGATGTTTCGTTGGTAACAGGTGATTTTTACAATACTAGTTAAAATTAATAGAGATCGTTCAAGGAGAATTCTAGATTTATCACAAGAGTCATACATTTAAAATATTCTCAAACGATTGTAAGCGTATGAATACTCTTATCTTGAATAATCAAACTCTTAGTCTTGAAATGTGCCTTAAGACTCCATATGAGTATAAAAAAATATAAAAAGTTCCTTACTCTAGTGCTATTGGTAGCCTCATGTATACTATGATGTGTACGAGACTTGATATCTGCTATATAGTTAGATTAGTTAGTAGACATCCAACCAATCTTGGATAGAAACATTTTATTACTGTGAAAAGAATATTATCATATCAAAAAGTAACTGATGATTACTCCCTATCTTACCAAAGTGGCAACATGCATCTACTTGGATATACAGATGCTGATTAGGGAGTTGATTTGGATGACCGAAAATCAGCATCAAGTTATGCATTTTTGTTTAGCTAAGGTGCTATCTCTTAGAGTAAAAAGAATCTGTCATGTATTGCACTGTCCACTATAGAAGCTTAATTTATAGCATGTTTAGTTACAATCCAAGAAGCAGTTTGCCTTAAAAGATTTTTAGAGGATCTAATACAGAGAAGCCAATTATTGTATATTATGATGGTTAACTAGCAATTGCCTATAACAAAGATGTGAAATATCATAATAAATCGAAGCATATAGAAACTAGGGATAATTTCGTCAAGGATATAGCGACGAAGAATGATGTAACAATTAAGCATGTATCTACGCATGTAATGATAGTGGATCCACTCACGAAAGTTGTGACAAGAGATATATTTATGTCACATGCTAGGTTTTTGAGTTTGTGTAGATTGTGATGTTATAATTGTTATGTTAAGCTATATCTACTTTATAACTAGATACATCATTTTGGTTATATAAAACTAGCACATATTCATTTCACATAAATTATATATAAAAGTGTGTCGTCAAGTTTGAGACTAGTATTCTTATATGTACAGTCACCTTGGCTATTAGGACAACAAATCAAGATGAGACATATATATTTTTTAGAGAATAAAGATAAGGTTATGCTTTTAAGGTTTTGAAATATATGAAATGTCATCTTAACTATAGTCAATATAAGATTCTACCTAAAACTAATTATTTAACCGCTCGTGATGTATTTTTATCATAATGAGAATCTGATTAAGTCATATATGAGTTTATTGATAAAAACGCCTGAAAGGTGAGCTTTTAAGAATTCAGATTCGGCACTAGGAGAGTGTCTGAACTAAGATCTGTATAGTGAATAATCTCATTATAAACGACATAAACGTCTTTATTGAAGGACAAAATTCTTTGTAATATGCATTTCATACCGCGTGTACTTATTATGACCGGCATCGATATAGAAAATGAGTAAATTTATCTCTGATTCCTTATTGCTTAAGTTCTATTGAAGTTTGTATAAAATTTCTATCTATGTCCTCATAGTGGAGTGATGCTTATATTATTAGTGTGTCTTTTATGTTTATGATAATACGACCTATGAGATATTAATATAGTGTTAATAAATTTTGTTGACTGAGAGAAGAAAGTGAGAAAGAAATATTTAATAAATTTTATTTTGTTCATATAGTTACTAATCGCGACTAATTATAATTTAGAATTACAATCATGATTATATAGAATATTGGAGGATAAAACATATTATACTAAAGGATTAAATATGCTCAAACAAATAAAATTCTGTTAAATCTAGGACATAATAATAAACAAATTTACAATATCTTGTATAAAAATACAATTGACATTTGAATGATGTCAATGTCTGGATTTAGCCTACTAGGTTCGTTTCTAGCCCAAGCTATAATTTTGGGTTGTTGTTGTATGGTAAGCAAAGCAGAAAGGAAAAGAGATGAGGTCAAGGAAGAAAAGAGAACACCAAGAGGTTTTTAAGTTGTTCGGTCCAAAAAGATGTATATGTCCACTATTTACTCTCTCACTATTTTAGCAGAGTAACAGCACTCAAAGATTTTCGGATTATTTTACAAAGGAAGTCCTCCCTTATTTATAGAGAAGATAATGAGCTACAGTAAAATGTAATAAAATAATATACAGTAAGTCAATATTGCAATGATGAGTTATATTTAATACGCCTGAATTACATTTAATACGGTTAACGGCGTCAGGTTAATTCTGTCCAAAGCATAAGTTTAGATGGCTAACCCATGTGGGTTAGATGAGATCGCCGTAATCCAGGCTTTAATCTATGACGAGATTGGCATGTACAATACGCCTTGAGCTGTAATCTGATTGATAGTTTTGACTTCTGTTGACTTATGATTTGAGAGATGTAGCAGTGGCAAACTCTTCAGCGAGCAGAATAGTCTGTCGAGTTAGCGAGCAAATAAAGCTCTGGTAAACTGACCACCTTGAGAATTACTGATATAAGTCATGAGCAAGCACTCTAGCGATCAGATATATTAAATAGTTGGCCTCGTAGGCAAACAGATGCGCGAACACGTGCAGACAGACCAGAGGGGTCGTGCGGGCAGAAAGACGAGCAACCGACCAGTCTCATAAACGAGCTCAATCATGAGCTAATAAACGATCGCAAAAGAAAAAATGATGAGCGATCAACTATGCGAGCAGGATATTGAACGAATCTCCAAACAGACAGACGAACAGATAAACGAGTAGAAAGACGAGCAGAGAGATGAACCTTTTTGAGCTTTTCTGTTGTTGGGCCCATCCTTTGGGCTTTTGCTAGCCCATTAAGTTTGATCACGAAAATACCCATAACACAAACCCCTTAACTCTTGTTGCATTTTTTGGGGACCAGGAGCTAGAAGTCTGTATGCGAGCAGCCTTAGCGGGAACAACTACCCCACTTTTCAAATTTTGCTTTATTGCTAGGTCACGTGGCGCTACCCCAGACAACGGTTACAAGTGACACCATGCGTAATATGCATTTAATGCACGTCTCTCAACTTACTGCTGCATGATGATAAAATCCCGAGAATAGCGTCGTGTCGTCAGATCTGAGACGGTTACACAGCTATCTCGATCCAACGGTTGGGGCTCAATGACTATTTAAGGACAGAGACATTTTATTTTCAAAAATCAGACGCCTTCTTGTCTTTTGGTATTCTTCTGAACTTTCTATCGTTGTTTACCGTTCTTCAACCAAAACCACCAACATCTACCCTATTCAAGGTGAGCTTTTTATTTTCATGATGACGATATATATATATTATTGTTTTTACTATTTTTTATGCATGACATTTCTTTTTGAAAAATCTAAACATGTGATTTCTGACTTGCTGGGAGCATATTTTCGTGCTACCTTTGGTTTGCTCGGACCTGAAACATCTGCATACTAGTCTCTCTTCTTTTTTTTCCCTTTTCTTTTTCTTTTTTTTTTATTGGGCTTTGAAGAGTTCGCTCATGAGGACTCTTCAACCCTTCGTCGCTCCCCCTAGGCATATGACTTGACTCTTAAGAAAAGTAGATTTAGGATTACCCCTGTCTCCTAGGTCTAGTCAGGTACTGGCGGCCTAACCTACTGCCTTTTTTGTATATGTCAAGTCGTGGACGCCGTTACCAACAAGTAATGTTTGGCGAAGAAGGCTCTGGAGTGGAATCTTCTCAACAAATAAGAAATTCTCTAAGTGAGACTGCCCGAAGCAGCGAGAGTGCACCAAAGACGTCTGGGTGAGAAGATACTTTTGCTCACGAGCCATTCTTCCAACATGACTCCACTATCACTGATGAGCTTGCAACAATAGTCGAGAAGTACGGCTTTCCTTCTGGATGCCGAATCATGGCATCAGCTCAGCATGACCATGCGGCTCACCCTCCCCAAAGGTTTACAGCGATCAGTCGTCAGCACGTAGAATAAGGATTTACGTTTCCAGTCCCCAAATATCTCATAGACCTTATGAACAACCTAGAATTAGCCTCTTTCCAACTCTCACCAAACTCTTATGCCTAACTAACCTCTCTAACCTGTGTCTTCATAAAAAATGGGCTTCCACCTCCAACCCCAAACATGATCCAATACCTTTTCTTCTTCAAATCTACCACCAACACCAAGGCCAAGAAACGAGATGGCATTTACTACATGGCTGCTCGCAACTCGCCTTATAAAGTGTTTCTGCCCAAGTGGGTTGGCAAGTCAAACGTGGGAGATTACAAGACCCGTTGGTTCTATGTGTCTTGTTTGTCCCTCTTGAAGCTTGTCAACTTTACCTTTACACTTAGTCTAGGTGAGCATATTTTCTGCTCGCCATCCTTGCATGCATGCATCATCATTATTTTTGTATTTACTAACTTTCCTTCTTTCATATGCAGCTGTCGATAAGAGCTCGATTGACCTCTCGAGTGACGAGCTAGAGGCACTCCAGAAATTTTTAAAGGTCAAAGATCCTTCAGACGATTACTTTCTAGACGGCTACACTCTAAGGGATTACGGGCTCGCACCTGGGGCCGGAACCAAACTTTTAAACCTTGCCACAGATGTCAGAGTGCATAAGAAACGAGAAGTTCCCTCTGTCTTTGCAGGATTTGACGAATGCACATTTACTCCAATTACCCAAAAACCTAAGACCATAGTGCGACTACAAATGGATTCACCTCTACGTCCTCCAACGGTCAAAACTGATAAGCCCAAAGTTCAGACACTGGGCTCTACAAAACTTCCGCTTCAACCAACAATGTCGTCCCAAATAGAGACTGCAACGCCCACTAAAAAGTAGGGCATAAAATTCAAAACGATGGGGAAGAAACCTGCAATACAAGCAGCCCTACTAAAGGAGTTCACTGACCAGGCGGCCCCAGCTCCTGACGGACAATCAACAAGGCCCTCAAGGGCCAAAGATAAGGGAAAGGGGATCGCGGAGCTCCCAGCAAAATGTCACAAATCTAAAGGCAAAGAGCCCACTATAGAGGGGGCCAACGAGGAACAATCCCAGGAAACTGATGTTGGAGCGTACTTCAATGATCTTCTGGATCAGTTGCTAGAGCTGCTGGGACCTGATAAACCAGAAGTTTATCAGAAACATATTCATGGCAGCCAGTTAATCACTTATACTGTGCACTACAATGTGCTGGTGCGCTTTACTTTGATTCTGTAGCTTATGCTACCCTTATATCCACTACTAACATATGTTTATTTCAACTTCGTTGGCACTGATGAAGATGTTCAGAGACTTCCTCGATTTGGCGGAAGAGAAGGCCTCGCTCGAGGAGACAAATAGGAAACTGAAGTAGAAACTTGAGGGCGCTAAGAAGTAAAGAGATAGAGCGACGGAGACCTTGGCTTACGAGATGAAGCTTTGGGATATCACTACCTCCTTGCTTAAACAGGTTACCGAGGACATCAATAGAATAACACATGAGGCCATTTTCCAGAAGAAACGAGCTGTTGATGCAAGAAGAAAGCCGAGGCAGCAATGCAGGACTTGAACCCGATAAGGGGTAATCTTGTTCGCGCTCAAGAATCGCTTAAACAGGTGGAGGCTCGCATTGAGCAAGCCCAGAATGAAGCTATTGAGAAAACGACCAGTTCATTTCTTTATACTCTATGGAAACGTTACCTCAAACTGGACATCGCATTCTTTGGAGAAGAGGCAGTGGAAGAGGTGAAGAAGTACACGGCTTACACTGCTAAAGGGGTTCAAGTGGGGACCGCGAAGACCATTAAAAAGGGAACTACTCCCCCACCCCTCAAGAAGATCCCACACCTCCAACTGCTCAAACCAGTGCTCTTCTAGCTCCTGCTCAAGGTGTAACTCCTCCGGCTCAGGGTGGTTCTTCTTCAGATTCTCCGCAACCGGTACCTCATGGGGGTCAGGGTTCGTCATCATAAGGAGCCCTCAGAGAACAAGGCTCGAAGAATGTTCCTGCAAGCTCCTCCAAAGCCCCCTAAGATAGCTTCCTCTTTTCTTTTCTTTCTTTTTTTTTTTTTTTTTGTAGAGGTTTAGCTTTGAACATTGATATTGTTGTTAATTTTCAATTTGTTACAATGTAGGTTCATTCTTCAGCTGGGTTGCTTTATTTTCCTTAAGTCCCATACGCATCTCTAAATAGCATCATACCTTGCATAATTCGAATGAGTTGCGATCAGATATAGACAGTGGAATTAGATAGTAAAATGATTAAACAATAATTTTGTTCGAGAGAGTTAGTTAAACTTGCTCTGTCATGATGATAAGTAATAATCGATCGCATAGATGCCTCCCATAGCATAAAATAAGCTTATGGGTCGCAAGTGCACTCTCAAGGACTTAAGTAGACAACTCTGTTAAACTATATAATCTATAAAGTAGAAGAAGATCTTCAACAGGTGAATCAATAACTTAGCCTCCTACCTGGCAAACAATAACTCATAATAAAAAACGAGTCTGCTCGCATAATAATAGGCATTATCCAATAGTGAGTAAATCAGCTCACATAACTAAGTAACAGTAATATCTGCAACATAGATAAACATTTGTAAAGTAGTAATAGTGAGTCAAGAAAGGACTGACTAATATCGATAGGGTGCTGCTTGTAAACTACCTCAGCCATGCTTCACTCTGTAAGCGCTGTGCTCAAAAGGTAGAGACTCAAGCTTATACAAGATGTTGCGCTCAAAGGGTAGGGACCCGAGCATTTACAATAGGCTGCGCTCATAAGATTAAACCCGAACAACTACAGCGGACTGCACTCGCAGGGTCGATACCTGAGCATCTACAATGAACTGCGCTCACAGGGTCGATACTTGAGCTATACAACTTATTGTCCTCTTGAGCTACGCTCATAGGGCTAGAACCTGAGCATCTATAGCAAGAGTTGAGAAGGTAGCAGGACCTTGGCTACGCTCACAGGGTTGTAACTCGAGCATTTACAACATAATTTGAGGTGTGGCACCAATTGCATATGATCGGATCTAAGATGCGTGTTTTGATCAATAACGCTTTAAGGCACCCATAGGTCGAGTTCGTTGGGAGGGTACATCCCATATCCCGTAGCCCCAACGCTTGTTTAACCCTCTAACCTCGTGGGGTAGCGTCCGGAGTAGAACCCTCAACCTTATAGGTTTTTTGGGTGCATAACCCCTATCCGTCATGTTGATCTTTGCATCGCGATGTGGGTCGAGTTGTGAAGTGTCTGGTGCAGGCTAAGGAAAAACTGTAAGCGAGCTGCGATTAGGTGCGCGAGCCCGTTGTCATGTCAACCCATGCTTTTCGTAGTTACACACTTTACATAGAAATGCACTATCAATTTATGTTAGTGATAATATATAAGAATCGTGGAGCTTGTCATTATGTTTATACAACCACTATTTACAAAAGTATATCAATTAATACAATAATCATTGATAATACGGTCGTAGATGCATTACGTTTCATGCTTGCGGAAGAACTGCCCCTCTCATGTCTGCTAAGTGGTAGGCTCCATTCTTGAGATATTCATAGATGACATAGGGTCTTTCCCAGTTTGGTCACAGCGTGCCATCACTGGCTTTGCGGGCTCCGGGTATAATCTCTCGTCGCACAAGATCACTTGGCTTGAATTTTCAAACTTTAACCTTTTTGTTGTAGTGTTTGGCCATTCTTTGCTGGTAGATGGTCATTCTCAGGCGAGCTGCTTCTCTGGCTTCTTCGAGGAGATTTGAACTAGTGGTCAAGAGTTGGTTGTTCTCTTCAAGAATGAAACGTGCTCTCTGCTAGCTGGTTACTTCGAACTCAGCAGGAATCATAGCCTTAGACCCGTAGACCGTTGAGAATGGGGTATCTCTAATGATGCTATGAGCTGTTGTTCTATAAGCCCATAATACCTTTTGTAGCTCATCTACCCATGCTCCTTTCATGGCTTCAAGTTTGGTCTTCAAGATTTGCTTAATAATCTTGTTGACTGTCTCTACTAGACCATTTGTTTAGGGTGATCTACTGCCGAGAAGCTTTTAGTAATGCCAAGGTTTCTACAAAATTCTAAGAATTGTTCGCTTGTGAATTGAGTTCCATTGTCTGTCACGAGCTGCTGAGGAACACCGAATCTACAGATGATATTATCCCACATAAACTTTTCTATCTTCGTTGTGGAGAACTTAGCCAGTTCCTTCGCCTCTGCCCACTTTGTAAAGTAATTGACTGCAACCACTGCATATTTACACCTACCCCGACCTGTTGGAAGAGGTCCTATCAAGTCCATACAGCAAATCGCGAAGGGCCATGGACTGATCATCTACTGAAGGTCGGCCGGCGGGACTCGAAGAATCTTGGAGAACCTCTATCATTTGTCACATTTCTTCACCAAGTTGATAGCGTCTTACTTCATAATCGGCTAGTAAAGCCCTTGTCTGAGTGCTTTTTAGGTTAGGGACAGCCCTCCAACATGGTTGCCATAGTGTCCTTCATGAATGTCTTTCAAAACTGTGATGCAGTCTGACTCATCAATGCATCGTAATAAAAGAGCCGAGAAGCCTTTCTTGTAAAGCATGTCGTCATATACGCAGTATCTCGCTGCTTTTGTTCGCAGACGACATGCTTCTAGTTTATCCTTTGGCAGCTTTCCCTCTTGTAAATAACTAACTAGAGGGCTCATCCATGAGCCTGTTGTCACTGTCATGATCATTACCTCATCATTGGGCTCGGTACCTAGCTTCGGCAGGAGCTCCACCAGCACACTCCCTGCAAAATTTGTTCTTAAGTTATAGTTAAGGGAGCTAGTGCGTCTGCGTGGGAATTCTGGGCTCGCAGGATTTGATTTAACTCATACTTCTCAAAGGTTCCCAACAACTCCCGGACCTTTTGTAGGTAAACTGTCATTCTTGACCCTCTAGCCTAATACTCACCATTAATTTGATAGACCACGAGCTGGGAGTCGCTAAATATCTTGAGTCGCTCAGCCTGCATCTTCTCGGCCAAGCGAAGTCCTGCCAATAATGCTTTATATTCTACTTCGTTGTTCGTGGCTCTAAACCCGAATTTGAATGTATAAAGGAATTTCTGCTCCTCTGGGCTTATCAACAAAATTTTAGCTCCTGCACTCCGTTCGCAAGAAGATCCATCAACAAACAGTTCCCAAAACGGGCCTTCAGAAGACTCGAATTCCTCATCTACGGGCCCTATTAACTCAACGATGAAATCTGACAGTGCCTGCTCTTTGATCGCTTATCTTGGCTTGAACTTGATATCGAACTGGGCTAGTTCAATCGCCATTTGAAAAGACATCCTGAGGTATCAGGCTTCTGCAGGATTTGCCTGAGAGGATACCTGGTCAGCACTTCAATTTTGTGTGCTTGGAAGTAAAAATGTAGCTTTCTGGACGCCACCACGAGGCAGTAGGCGAGTTTCTCCATTAGGGTATACCTTATCTCGGCATCAGCCAGCTTTTTACTAATGTAGTACACAGGGAACTGAGCTTTATTTCATTCTTTTCGTACCAGCGCTGTACTTAGAGCGTGTCGATATACCCCAAGATAAATTGTTAGAACTTCCCCTTTTTTTGGCTTTGACAGTAGGAGAGCTCGTCCCATATATTCTTTTAGCTACTGGAACCTGGCCTCGCACTCCTTTGTCCATTCGAAGTTCTTTGCCTTCTTTAATACTTCGAAGAATATAACACATCTATCTGAGGCTTTTGATATAAATATTCTCAAGGCCGCGACTTGCCCATTCAAGCTCTGCACGTCAATCATTTTTTTTGGCGATTTCATATCCAGCAAGGCTTTGATCTTTTCTAGGTTGACTTCAATTCTCCTGTTATTTATCATGAAGCCCAGAAATCTACCTGAGGCCACTCCGAATGTACACTTGAGAGGGTTGAGCTTCATCTGGTATCTCCTCAAAATTTGGAACATCCCTTCGAGGTCGCGAACATGGTCGACATCCTGTCTGGATTTTACTAATATGTCATCCACATATTCCTCCATAGTCTTCCTAATCTGATCCTTGAACATCATGTTTATTAGCCTCTGGTAAGTTGCTCCTACATTTTTTAGTCCAAAGGGCATTACCTTGTAGCAATACAAGCCACGGTTTGTAATGAACAAGGTGTGCTCCTCATCTTCAAGGTTCATTAGAATCTGATTGTACCCTGAGTAAGCATTCATAAAGCTAACGAGTTCCTGCCCAACAGTCGTGTCCACTAATTGATCAATCCTGGACAGTGGAAAGCTGTCTTTTGGGTAGGCCTTATTCAAGTCTGTGAAGTCGATGCAAGTTCTCAACTTTTCGTTTTTCTTTTTTACTAGCATGGGATTTGCTACCCAGGTGAATGAATTTGTTTGCCAGGAGCTTGTCTATCTCCTCTTTCAAGGCATCGCAGCGTTCTCGAGTTATCTGCCTCTTCTTTTGACAAACCGGTTTGTGGTGAGGATTAACATTCAGCTTATGAGTCATCACCCTCAGATCGATCCCCATCATGTCCTCATGATTCTAGGCAAACACATCCAAATTCGCCTTGAGGCAATCAATCAGTTGGGTCTTTATCTCTTGGACCAGACTCTTGCCCAACTTGAAGCATGTTGCAGCATCCGCCTTGCTGACCTGAATGTCTTCGAGCTCTTCTACTGGACCCATAATCTAGTATGTATCGATTTCCCTGAGGTCCAGATCATGGCTAACCCCAGTTACAGTGATAGCTTGCAGCTCACGCCTTGGAACCGTATCCACCCTCTTCCCTCGAACTCCCATTCTTACTGTGTCCACATAATAATGACGAGCCAGAGATTGCTCGCCTCGCACACACTCGATCCTATTGGGAGTTGGAAACTATACCGTGAGGGTTCTGGTAGAGGTGACCATATCAAGATCATTCATTGCAGACCTTCCTAATACTACATTATAGGCTGAGAAGGAGTTGATGATAAAGAAGTCTGCAAGTATCGTTAACTGGTAAGCTGTATCTTCGAAAGTGAGGGGCAATCTGATCTGCTCGATATGAGTGACCGCATCTCCAATGAAGTCATACAGAGACTCGGGGGAAGGCTCTAACTGTTCATCGCCAATCCCCATCTGGTCGTAACACTCCTTATACATCACATTCATGGAGCTCCCAGTGTCTATCATTATTCTCTTGACCACTGAGTTCCCGATACGGGCTCGGATTACCAAAGCATCATTATAGGGCCAGGAAACATCCCCGACATCTTCTTCCGTAAAAATAATTTTCTCGGATGTCCTTCTAGCCTTTTTCGTAGGCCCCTCTGATTCTCTTCGACCTACAAGTTGGACGCGATTAGCCTCACATACATACCGCTTTTGCGATCTATTAGATGTTCGTACCATAGAAGGACCCCCATGGATAGTATGAATCGTTCTCATAGTAGGTCCGTGCTAAGGGTTAGGCTCTGTTTGGTCTGGGCTGGCTGCTCTTGTTGCCGTTGGTGAGAACGTTGTTGTTGGGATGGTCGCCCTGAGGGTCGCACAACATAGTCCCTCAAGCGACCATTTCTAATCATCTCTCCAATGGCGTCTTTAAGTGCCCAATAATCAGAGGTGTTGTGCCCTGCTTCGTTGTGATAGACATAAAATTTGCTTCTATCTCTTCGTCCCTCAGGAGTCTGCATAGGGGCTGGTCTCCCAAAGTTCTCTCTATTCCTTTCAGTTACAAAGATCTTATCTTGAGTATTGGACAAGGCGTTGTATATATTGTAATGGCCCTGATACTGAGATCGTTCTCACCTCTGGCTACTCCTCGATCTAGGCCCATTTCTGGCTTGCAATCTAATTATTATTTCTCTCGCCCCCTTGGCTGCTTCCCTCATTGCTCATTTTCTTCCCCTGATTGGAGCTACCGGCTTCATCTTTTTGACCACTAGCCTTCTTAGGGCTAAAAGCTTCTTCCCACCTGACTTCCTTCGCTGCTCACTCGTAGAATTTCCTTAAGTCCTTAACCGGGGATTTATAAATGCTCTCGTACAGCTTCCCGTCTTTCCTCAGTCCTGACGAGATAGCTGTCAAGATCCCATCATCTGTAGGGTTTTCCACATTAGCCACCTCGCGCCTGAACCTATTGATGTAGTCCCTCAATGATTTGTCGAGACGCTGAAAGATAATTGCGAGGTCGCAAGGTGGCGCGAGCTGCCTTTTCAGCGCCTTATACTAGCTTAGGAATCTTTGCTGATATTCCTCCCAATTATTGATGTTGCGGGGTAAGAGGTTCCTAAACCATGTCCGTAAAATATCCCCAATTGTTGCTGGGAATACGCGACATTTCACAAGCGAGCTGGTGGTCTGGAGGTCCATCTCGATATTAAAAGCATTAAGATGATCGTAAAGGTCAGTGTTTCCCTTGTATTGTGGGATATTAAGAACTTTGAACCTTAGAGGGAATAGCTCTAATTCAATTTCTAAGGTGGATGGAGTCCTTTCCCAGCTCTGACTCATCTGTTCATGGGATCCGGGTAGCGCTTCAAGTTGTCGGACCCTCGGTAAGAGCTCCTCGACAAGTGGATCCTACACTTTTGTTCTTCTGACAGCAGACTGTCTGTCTCGCCTGTCTTGTCTGCTCGGGAAAAACTGATCATGCGCCCTCTATCTCCTTCCGTCTTCGACTTCGGGGGCATAACGAGCATGTTCATGTCTTCGTTCAAGCCCGTTGGACATAACCTCTCTTCGCGAACCTTTATTATCAGGCCTCTACCCGACTCCATCTCTATGAGTTGAGGCCGGGTTATGTCCACGGTTTGTTTGTGCTGGTCGGCGTTCATTTTGGCTCACCCTTGTTCTGAACCTTAAAAGATGAGCTGCATCTTCCCTATTACGAACTCATTGAAACCGAGTGCTAGACTACTCATTGGAGGAATGAGATGACCCCTTTTGAACCGACTCCCCGACAACTCTCTCATTCGAAATAGGGGTTTCACTGTGCTGCCATTGTGAAGCATCCTTCCTTGCAGTGGCCCAGGGTGGTCTTTATGCTGCCTGAACCTGAACCCAAATCAGTGTCCTGACTTCATTTGCCAGCTGCATCATGGTATTCTCAAGTATCTCCTGACGTTGTTGTAACACCTGTATAACATCTCCCTCAACAACATTAGGTACAGGTTGACGGATAGGAAGATGAGGCATACCTTGAGTGTTCCCAGTCATAGGTGCATTAGACGTTCCTACACCCATATCAGGTAGCCCTCCAGTAGGCATGACATTCTATCATTGATCTGAGGTTTCAGGATAGTCTTCAGTAACGTCGGAGCTTCTGGTGACTCTTCCTCTGACCATGGTGACTATCAAGCGAGCTTTGTAAGCTAAGAGCAGAGGTGGTGAAACTGCAGATGCAGATGGGCCCCTCCTTCTAGCACAAAAAATGTCAACATCTGGATTTAACCGACTAGGTTCATTTCTAGCCCAAGCTATAGTTTTGGGTTGTTGTTGTATGGTAAACAAAGCAGAAAGCAAATGCGATAAGGTCAGGGAAGAAAAGAGAACACCAGGGGGTTTTTAAATGGTTCGACCCAAAAATATGTCTATGTCCACTGTTCACTCTCTCACTATTTTAGTAGTGTAACGGCACTCAAAGATTTTCGGATCATTTTACAAAGGAAGTTTTCCCTTATTTACAGAGAAAAAGAGGAGCTACAGTAAAACGTAATAAAATAATGTACAATAAGTCAATATTGCAATGATGGGTTACATTTAATGTGCCTGGATTACATTCAATGCGGCTGATGGTATCAGGTTAATTCTGCCCAAAGCATGGGTTTAGGCGGCTAACCCATGTGGGTTAGGTGAGATCGCTGTAATCCAGACTGTAATATTTGACGGAATTGACGTGCATGCACGACACACCTTGAGCTGTAATTTGCTTGATAGCTTTGACTTCTGTTGACTTGTAATTTAAGAGATATAACAATGACGAACTCTTTAGCGGGCAGAATAGTCTGTCGAGTTAGCGAGCAAATAAAGTTTTGGTAAACTGACCATCTTGAGAATTACTGATACAGGTCATGAGCGAGCACTCTAGCGATTAGCTATATTAAACAGTCGGCCTCATAGGGGAACAGATGCGCGAACACTTGCAGACAGACCAAAGGGGTCGTGCGGGCAGAAAGATAAGCAACCAACTAGTCCTATAAACGAGCTCAGTCACGAGCTAATAAACGATCGCAAAAGAAAAGCTGATGAGCGATCAAATACGCGAGCAGGATATCGAGCAGATCTCTAAGCGGACAAACGAACAGATAAACGAGCAGAAAGACGAGCAGAGAGATGGACCTTTTTGGGCTTTCCTATTGTTGGGCCCACCCTTTGGGCTTTTGCCAGCCCATTAAGTCTGATCATGAAATACCCATAACAAATGACAAGTCACGTTATATACATTGTTGTTTATAGGTCATACAGTGTATTTACTTGTATGAATGTCTGTACTCTTTATCATAAAAGAGTTACCAATGTTTTCTCTGTGAGTTCCATTTGGCTCATCTTATGTGAGTTGAAGAAGTTTGGTAATTAGGTCTTAGGTCGAGTCCATCTAAGATAACTCAAACCTAAGCCCATAATCCATTAAATATTTAGATTATAATTAATAATTGTATGAGCAGTTGGTGGTGGTTAATACAATTGCTATTAAGCAGTTGAGTTATTTTTTTATTTTTTATTTGTTTGGAGTTATATATAAATACAAACTCTCAGGCTCTAAGAAGATTGATGAAATAACACTAAAAAATACAGTGCGTATAAAATATAGAGTAAACACAGAAAGGAGAGAAAAACAAAGAGAACATATGGCAAGGTTCAAACATCTTGATTTGAGGTTCCTTTCCTCATTTGTGATTGGAATCCAATCAGTTGAATAACCAGGATAAAAAAGAATTTTCGGTGTGTATAAATGGATATATTTTCAGTTCTGTTTTACCGTATTTTGATGAATTTCGTATTCCTTGAATTATTTTCAGTATCTATCATGAATGCCTAATCTATAGCTTGATGTGCACTCGTATCCGAGGGCATCATAAACTTAACTTAAAACTCGTGACTAGACAAAATTCAACCCTTAAGAATCTACATTCATGTCTCCCCATGGCAAAATGCATCTTGTCCTTCGATGGACCTCTTTTAAAAGCAGCACATGAATGATTAACGTGGAGAAGTTCATGCATTGTTCCATTCAAAGGAAGTGATCAAAACATGAAGACATGAATTGTTGTTTTTTAATCCCACAATCCCCAATGAAGATAATGCTTGATCAATGACATCTAAAAGTCCCAATGTATTTCTTCTTCGTTACAATTACATTATATCATTTATCATTAGGTGTTTGCAACCTCTTACTTACACCCTTCACCTGTAAAATTACAGCGAAACAGAAATGAGGGCAGACAACACAATAATCAAACTCAACTTTAGTAGTTTATAAAAGTTGACATAGTTCGTGAAAGTGGTCATCGTTCACAAAAAAGTTAAATTGTTCATGAAAGCTGAATTATTCGCTAAACTCTAAATTGTTCATGAAACCTACATTGTTCGTGAACTAATAATGGCTTTGTGAAATCTTAATCAGTTAGAGATATGTATTCTCAGCTCGTGACGATCAACCTCAACAACTAAATCAAACATGAAATCATGATCTAATACATTCAAAAATGGTTTCGCCCCAAATTCATCCTCTCTTAAATATATACAATGCAAGTTCACATCACATTCAAATCAACCACCATTTTGATGGGAGAAAAACCAAATACAAACAAATTACACAGCGGAACTTTTTCTCCCCCTGAATGAATCCTATGGAAAACCACTAAGTAATGCACAAATCCACCACAATATAAACTCCCACCAACGATCAAATAATGAGTAAATAAAATCACCACCACATGCACCAATAACACAAGCCAATTTTTACGTGGAAAACCTCCCCAATGCGAGGAGTAAAAACCACGAGACCGTAGTCCACCCAAAAATCTTCACTAATAATCAAATGTGAGAGTAACAAACTGTTTTAACATCAAATAGGAACCAAAACCGAGCAACAATTATCTAGGTTCCCTAATAACACAAATTTAAGTTTAAATAACAAAGTGAAGAGAAAAATCACAAACTCGGCAGAACGTTCTGGACTGCGTCGCTCTCTACTGGGATCTCAAAATCCGATCTCCACAGTCAGAATTTAGAATCACGAGTGCTGAGTATACTGTCCAAATTTGAGTTGGATCCAACGGTGAACGAAAGAGATATCGATCTTACAAAACTGCTGCACTGACAGTGACCGCGAAACCTGACAGCTCTGTTACGGGCTGTATATCTCACAAACGACAACTCCGTTTCCAATCTCCACTGTTCAGAATCAAGATCCAGAAGAGATGAATGTGCTGTCCAAATTTCAGCACGATCCAACGGTTAACGAAAAAGATATCACAGTAATTCTGAAACTGCACGGGATGAATTTCTGTGCAGAAAATTTACTATTTTCTTTCCTCCTCTCTTCCACACGATTTTCTCTCTTCACACTTGATTTTGTGTTGTTTTCTGCCACCAAAAAACCCTAAACTCTCACCAGCCACCAAACCCTCTTTTCTCTTATTTATATTGATCAAGAAAATAAGAATTAAATAGGGTTATGATTCCTAAATTCATTAGGAATTCCAAATGGGCTCAATGTAACCTGTTGAGACTTGTTGGGCTTCTACATAAGAGGAAACCCAACCCAACAAATCTCCCACTTCCCGATTATGTGGAGGGGTTCGCCATTCCGGCGATCATCCTACAGGCCTCAAGCTTCTCTCTCGGTAATACCTTTGTAAACATATCGGATCCATTATGGTCTGTATGAACTTTATCAAGTTCCAACAATTTGTCATTCAACACATCTCTAATCCAATGATATCTCACGTCGATATGCTTTGATCTTTCATGAAATGTTGAATTCTTCCCAAGGTGACTAGCACTCTGACTATCACATAATAACACATATCTCTGTTGCTTGAAACCAAGCTACAACAAACTTTTTCATCCACAATAACTCTTTACAAGCTTCAGTTGCTGCAATGAATTCTGCTTCTGTGGTAGAAAGTGCAACACATTTCTGCAATCTCGATTGCCAAGCTACAGCACCACCTGCAAAGATAATCAAGTAACCAGACATTGACTTACGAGAATCCACATCTCCTGCCATATCTGCATCTGTGTAGCCAACTAGCAGTGGCTTCTCACCACCAAAACCAAGTCTCAAACTGGAAGTACCTCGAAGATATCTCATGATCCACTTGACAGCATTCCAATGCTCTTTTCCAGGATTAGACATGAACCGGCTAACAACACCAACAACATGAGCTATATCTGGTCTAGTACATACCACTGCATACATCAAACTCCCGACTGCTGAAGCATATGGAAATTTTTCCATGTCATTTTCTTGGGCATCTGTAGGAGGACACTGCTTCGTACTCAACTTGAAATGTGCATCAAGTGGAGTACTAACTGCTTTAGCTTTGTCCATGTTGAATCTCTGAAGTACTTTTTCAACATACTTCTCCTGTGACATATATAACTTCTTGGACTTTCTATCACGATCAATTTGTATACCAAGAATTTTCTTTACTGGCCCCAAGTCTTTCATAGCAAAAGACTGACTCAATTTTTTCTTCAACCTATCAATTCTTGAAACATTCCTGCCAACAATCAATATGTCATCAACATAAAGCAGTAAAATAATGAAGTTATCATCAGAGAATTTTTGAACAAATACACAATGGTCAGAAGTAGTTTTCTTGTAGCCTTGCTCCTCCATAACTGACTCAAACTTCTTATACCATTGTCTCGGTGCCTGTTTCAAACCGTAAAGACTTTTCTTCAATTTGCACACATAATTCTCTTTTCCTTTTACAATGAAACCTTCTGGCTGTTCCATGTAAATCTCTTCCTCCAAATCACTATGGAGGAATGCAGTCTTCACGTCCATCTGCTCGATCTCTAAATCAAGACTGGCTGTTAAACCAAGCACAACACGGATGGATGACATCTTCACAACTGGAGAGAAAATTTCATCAAAATCAACGCCTTTCCTCTGGTTGAATCCTTTGACAACCAATCTGGCTTTGTATCGAGGTCGAGTATTAAGCTCATCATGCTTAATTCTGTAAACCCATCTGTTCTTCAAAGCTCTTCTATCTTTAGGCAGCTTTACTAACTCGAAAGTGTGATTTTGATAAAGTGATTGCATTTCATCTTGCATAGCCTCAAGCCATTCCTTCTTGTGCTCATCTTCCAAGGCCTCTGTATAACACTCGGGTTCTCCCTCGTCAGTCAATAACACATATTCACTTGTAGGATATCGATTGGAAGAACGTCGGTCTCTGGTAGACCTCCTGAGTGGTACATCTAATGGAGCATCAGGAATTTGCACCTGTTCATTAGTTTCAATATCTTCCTCTGCCTGTGAAGAACCACCTGTATCAACTGTAACCTGCTGATCATCAACTTGTGTTGGCAAACTTGTTGAAGAAGCTGAACTCAAATCGACCAAACCATTATTGTCATCGGACACTGAATTCCCATTCTCAATATCCTGTATAGTCTGGTTTTCCACAAATACTACATCTCTGCTTCTCATAAGTTTCTTCTCAACCAGATCAAAGAATCTATATCCGAACTCATCCTGACCATAACCGATGAAAATGCACTTTCGAGTTTTCATATCAAGCTTGGATCTCTCATCTTTGGGAATATGCACAAATGCCTTACACCCAAAAACACGTAAGTGATCATAGGAAACATCTCTACCACTCCAAGCTCTATCTGGTACATCAAACTGTAAAGGAACACACGGTGTGAGATTAAGAATATGTACAGCAGTACTCAAAGCCTCACCCCAGAAATATCCTGGTAACTGTGCCTGTGAAAGCAAACATCTCACTCTCTCTACTAGTGTTCTGTTCATCCTCTCAGCTAAACCATTCAACTGAGGAGTCTTAGGAGGTGTCTTTTGATGTCGAATACCTTGCTGTCTACAATACTCATCAAAAAGACCTGTATACTCTCCCCCGTTATCAGTTCTGATGCATCTCAACTTTTTCCCAGTCTGTCTCTCAACCAGTGCCTGAAATTTCTTGAACACATCTAATACTTGATCTTTCGTCTTCAAGGTATAAACCCAAGTCTTTCTCTAGTGATCATCTATGAAAGTCACAAAATATAGGGCTCCACCGAGTGATCTCGTCTTCATAGGGCCGCAGAGATCTGAATGCACTAGATCAAGTATACCTGACTTCCTTGTAGGAGGAGAGCTGTGAAAGCTGACTCTGTTCTGCTTCCCTGCTAAACAATGAGAACATGTTTTCAATTTTATATTTTTCATGTCAGGTAGCTTCTTTTTCTTGGTTAAAACAATCAAACCTTTCTCACTAATGTGTCCAAGCCTCTTGTGCCAAAGTTCTATCTTATCTTCATCCTGAATTGCATTGATGATGGACTTTGAAATTTTTGCCTGCAACAAATATAAAGTAGAACATTTTTTACCTCTGGCCACAACCATGGCACCTCTGGTGAGCTTCCACTGACCATTACTAAAGAAGTTGCAGTATCCCTCATCATCAAGCTTACCTGTAGAAATAATATTCACACGAATGTCAGGAATATGTTTTACATTTTTTAAAACTAACCTGGAGCCGTTATCTGTTTCCAGGTTCACATCTCCAATGCCAACAACTTTTGCCGTGCCATCATTCCCCATCTTTACACTCCCAAAATCACCATGTGTGTAAGATGTAAAGAAATCCTTCCGAGATGTAACATGAATAGAGGCACCACTGTCAATCACCCAGCTAGTCTCATGGCATGCAAAATTAATGGAATCAACATCATACATGAAAAGAAAGTCTTCATGAATGGCGGTAGCAACTCTGTCATCATTGCTATTATTTTCATTCTTCTTTTCTTTGCTTGTGTCATTTTTATTTTTCCTTTCCAATTGCTTGCAATTTTTCTTCATGTGTCCTTTTTTTATGGCAGTAGAAACACTCAACATTTGCAAACTTATTAGATTTACTTCTGTGTTGACTTCTATTCTTCGGACCCCTACTTTTACTTCTCCCTCTACTTTCTGTAACCAGAACTTCTGAAGATGAAGTAGACCCTTGTGCTTTTCTTCTTGTCTCTTCATTCAGAATATTACCCTTGACCAAATCCATTGTCATCGTTCCATTCGGAGCAGAGTTCGACAAAGAAGATCTGAAAGTCTCCCATGAGTCCGGTAATGTACCAAGCAACCATAATGCTTGTACCTCATCATCAAACTTGATACCCATGCCAGCCAACTGATTTATAATCCCCTGATATGTATTCAAATGATCTGTCAGAGGAGCACCGTCATGATATCTCAAATACATCAATTGCTTCATCAGAAACAATTTATTATTCCCGGTTTTTCTGGCATACAACTCCTCAAGCTTGACCTACAAAGTCCGTGCATGTGTTTCCCCACTAATATGATTCAAAACATTATCACTCACCCATTGCCTAATGAAACCACATACTTGCCGATGAAACAAAGTCCACTCTGCATCAGATTTATCACTAGGCTTTTCTATAGCAAAAACAGGTAAGTGAAAATCTTTCACATACAAAAGATCCTCCATCTTTCCCTTCCAAATATGATAGTTCGAACCATTCAGAGTAATCATTCTACTTAGATTCAAATTGTTCTCCATATTCATCATTACAAAATTCGGAACTTGGCTTTGATACCACTTTGATGGGAGAAAAACCAAATACAAACAAATTACACAGCGGAATTTTTTCTCCCCCTGAATGAATCCTATGGAAAACCACTAAGTAATGCACAAATCCACCACAATATAACTACCACCAACGATCAAATAATGAGTAAATAAAATCACCACCACATGCACCAATAACACAAGTCAATTTTTACGTGAAAAACCTCCCCAATGCGAGGAGTAAAAACCACGGGACCGTAGTCCACCCAAAAATCTTCACTAATAATCAAATGTGAGAGTAACAAACTGTTTTAACATCAAATAGGAACCAAAACCGAGCAACAATTATCTAGGTTCCCTAATAACACAAATTTAAGTTTAAATAACAAAGTGAAGAGAAAAATCACAAACTCAGCAGAACATTCTGGACTGCGTCGCTCTCTACTGGGATCTCAAAATCCGATCTCCACCGTCCAGAATTTAGAATCACAAGTGAGTATACTGTCCAAATTTGAGCTGGATCCAATGTTGAACGAAAGAGATATCGGTCTTACAAAACTGCTGCACTGACAGTGACCGTGAAACATGACAGCTCTGTTACGGGCTGTATATCTCACAAACGACAACTCTGTTTCCAATCTCCACCGTTCAGAATCAAGATCCAGAAGAGATGAATGTGCTGTCCAAAGTTCAGCACGATCCAACGGTTAACGAAAAAGATATCACAGTAATTTCGAAATTGCGCGGGATAAATTTCTGTACAGAAAATTCACTCTTTTCTTTCCTCCTCTCTTCCACACGATTTTCTCTCTTCACACTTGATTTTATGTTGTTTTCTGCCACCAAAAAACCCTAAACTCTCACCAGCCACCAAACCCTCTTTTCTCTTATTTATATTGATCAAGGAAATAAGAATTAAATAGGGTTATGATTCCTAAATCCATTAAGAATTCTATATGGGCTCAATTTAACCTGTTGAAACTTGTTGGGCCTCTACATAAACCCAACCCAACACATTTAAATTTTAAAAAACCTCAAATAGCAAAGAATTTTCTCACCTCCAATGAACATTTGCTATCAATGAACAATTGTCTCCTCTGCTGTTATCATATCTCTCGATACTGTACATTCGTTGGTGGGTTATCAAATTGTGGTTTGTCTCCATAATTATCGCTCGTTAGATTTTTTTTTTATTTTTTTTTGTATTTTTGTGAAAATGGAACAATAATTGTGGGTTGTTATCTTTGTTTTGTTTGAAAACCATTTAATTTTAATTTTAATTTTATTTAAAACAAAAACGATTACCAATTCAAGAGCATTTTTGTCATAAAAATAAGCTGAACAGTACATTAGCGTTATTAAAACTCATTTCAGTTTTATGGTGCTAGTCAAATAAGTCTCCAATCCTTTAGTGGTATAAAGAAAAAGAAATCCTGAGTTGGAGTATATTTATAGTCAAGGTAAATTTGTAGAATTTATCCTTTAATTAACTTATGGTTCTTGCATTTTTTATATGTTTGGTGAAAATAAAAAAAAAAATCTCTGCCATGATTCTTCAAATAAAAAAAAAAAAAATCTCAGCCACAATTAGGTTGAGATACATAACCATTTATAACCAAGTTTTGCTTTTTTCATGGCACCAGATTGATTATTCATCAATTTCCTATCACTATCATAGTCAATGCTTATATGCCTCTTTTTTTTTTTTTTTTTTTTAAGACTTAAATGCGCTGTTTAACCCATGTAATAATAGTAAGTTTGCTTGTCAATGAAGTCATTTTTCTATCATATTCTATGATTGGTCGACTTTTCGTGAAGGCATGAAACTTAATGTTTTATCAATAGATTAACAATTAATCACATATAACAAACAATGTTGCAACAAGGTATAAACAAAAGCTTCGGCACCAAGCATGCTGCCTCAACGGAGGCAACACAGCTTTGCTTTCCCAGTAAAGACAAGAGTACACGTTTCGAACAGCTAGTGTCAACTAATAAATGTGTCTATTTTTCTCTTCCTACATGGATTCAAGCACTTTTGTACGTATACAGTGGACAATTTCTAGATAGCATACAAATACAGATAATTTACACAAAAACTAGTTTGTAAACAGTTTTTTTCATTATATGTAGATAGTTTTTTCTCATCTATTAAAGAATAACAGTAGTTGTAGTAATAGTTTAAACGATATCTCATATGTCTACATTATGAGATCTCGATAGTTATAATGTATATTTGTACTATAAAAAAAAAAAAAAAAAGTTACAAACAAAAGTTGCTAAACTATTAAAACCGAATCTAGATAAAGAATCTTTGTTAGTAAAAAACTATTCGGTTTTGAAAGTGTGTTAATTAAACACTCTTGTTAAATTTAAAATATATGATAAATCTAAAAATTAATTAGAATAATATTAATTATTGTTTTCAGAAACAATATTTTGATTAAATATCTACCATGTTAATACATTTATGTGTCTGGAGGTGTTAAATATTTTTTTTTGGTAGTAATTCTTTCTAAATATTATAAAATTAGTTTATTGTTCTCCTAAATCCGTTTTGTGGGCTCCATCTTTCACATGCTTCACTCCTATCCATTGAGATTCGACAACCAGATGATTTATAGGAGAGAATAGATGTTTTTAAATTTTTGTTTTACAATTTTTAAGAAATATTTTGTCTTTACAATAAACAAGAATAATAATCTTTCAAAAAAATAAATAAATAAACAAGAATAATAAAATTACTGAAAATTGTTTAGGGGTATTAATGGGATTTCATCTAAAGTTCATTATAATTTAATGATTAGCGTTGACTCTCGACGGTGACCGTAGAATTTTAAACTACCAGTCTGCCTCTGGATCTTTCTTTCTTGCGCTTATCCGTCACTTTCTCACCAAAATCTACACCTAACACTTTAAATGAAAATTATATTATTGTTTTTATTACTATTGATTTTTTTTATATGGAAATCACACTTTTGATTTTTACTACTAAATCCCTTTTGCGTTTCATTTAAAAAACAAAAATCTCTTTTTGTGTTTTTTTTAAGGCTACTGCTTAATCTTTTATTAGATCAACCATCACATCAAAGAGTCTCTCTTATGCGTACAAATATATTATGTATGCATGTGGAAATTTGGAATTTTGTGAGAAATCAGATTCCACGAAAACAATCAGTCGTAAAATAGGCAAACTCCATGCACTTCACGTCAACAAGAGATGTGCCGTCTAATTTGAATATTGATTAGGTCCGGGATTACTAAGATATTATATATATTTTTAGAATTTATATTTTTTGAAAATATAAATAGTTATTTTGTTTTATGGCAAAGAATAAATAGATGTGACCTTATAAATTTAATATAAAAGAGAGGATCTCTGTATTTTTATAATTATCACCTGATCCAAAAATTTAAATGAAGAGTAAATAATTCAATTATAATATCAATAACTTAAGGTTATATGATTTAAATTGATAGAAAATGATCATATTTAAAGTTTAAAATAATAATATGTTAATATATTTTTTATAAATGATAAATAACATATGTTAAATATTTTTTATTATATAACATATATAAAACTAAAATTTTAGATAAATAAAAAGAAAATGTTTGAATTAAAGAATTTCAGGATTTGATATCTCATTAATTATTATTAGATAGAAGACGTGAGTTACGACACCGCCGTAAAAAGCATAATAAAGAAAATGTGAGGAGGACACAGTCAGCATGACCACCATAAAAAAAGCTTAGAAAGCACAAGCAAACCAGTTGCCCCCACACGTCCAACAAATGTGAACACGTGTAGGTGTGTGTCATCTTCCACATGAACTCCGGCTTTATAAAAGCTCGCATATATCACATCACCCCCATCACGTTAGACAAAAGGATATGGGTTGGAAGGATTGTGGGTTCTGGGAGCTGAGGCCACTTCTGCACTTGTTGTTGCCACTTTGTGTTCACTGGATTGCAGAGGAGATGACTGTTTCGGTTCTTGTTGATGTGACTACTAATGCTTTGTGTCCAGGCGAGTCAACTTGTTCTGAGGCTATCTACATAAGTGGTCTTCAACAAACGGTAACTCAATTTTATATATGTTTGCTTGGTGAGAACATGAATGTCTTATATGGGTTTAAGATGGAGCTACTGTTTACATTATATATCTTTAGCTGAGTTTTCATCTAGAGATGCTTTTAAAATTGGGAAAGTTGAACATTATTTGTACCTTATCCAAAAGCTTATTTGTAAATTAATGCTAAATGAATTCTGATTTAGTAAAAAAGATTGTTTGTTACCTTAACCAGAAGCTTCAAATTAATTTAAGTGGCTTTTTACCATTTTTCACTTGATGTATTTGCTATAAACTTGTACAAAGATTTTGATTCCAAAAGCTTAGACATGCACTCAACATTCTGAAAGTTTAATCTGTTTGTCTGATCACGGATTAATTCAATAACTAGTCGATCAATTATATGTTTTTGAATGCTGCCTGCAACTTGATCCCTGAACTTTTTACTTTGGATTGGACTGTCTAAGTTGTTCTTATTGTAATGAAAGTTTTGATTACTATTTCGTTTGAGTGGAATTTAGACAAGTGGATAATAGCTGCTTGAAAGTGTGAGCTTAATAGGGTTATTAGGTCCTACAGATACCAAGTTTGTAGTCTGCTAAATTTTATAGTACAACTTGTTTCGTTGTTAAAACTTTTGCTTTTATTTGTTCTATTTACTATAGAATGGGACTCATGATTATTGCTTTGATCTTACGGTTGTTTGGCCATGTAAATTATATAATGTGGGGCAGGAAGCTATTACGAAATGAATGTGGCCAAGTTCTTGAAGAAGTGGAGAAAGAAAAGATAGAAAAATGGTCGAGATCTCTAATTTCCTTTTTCATATGTTGGTTCTGTTATTAATTTTTTTCCTAATTGATTGAAATTAAGTAACTGGATCATTTTCGTAACGCTGAAGGTCCAATCAGTATTTGAACTTGGAATTTTCTCTAGCTATTTTAAGCATTGTGCCACATGTTATCTTTGCCTTTATAATGAGTTTCATTTCATATGTTTGTTTAGCTATGTGATTTGCTAATTAGTTATTTACTTTTAGATTTTCATATAATTACGGTGGGTGTCTTGTGATTCTGTGAGTGTTGACATAGACATCATGATGACTGTGGTCCCTAGGCCACATGACGGAGATAGTCTGGACATAAAACAGTTTGACAAATACTAATGTCAGTAAGGACCTAACAGTTTTCCTTCAAGGCTCCGAAATAATGAAAGTAAAAGAGGATAGCACTTCTTTGTAGTAAGGGAATAAATAGTTGGTCAATTGGATGTAATGGGAGATGTTCATGTCCTGGTCTTCAAATAAGTAAGATATGTGGAATAACGTGATAATAAACTGAGTTTGATTTTATAATTTAATTGATTAAGCATTCTTCTTTTTGTAGGTCGTTGGAGTTTTCAAAATGGTGGTACTTCCTCTTCTGGGCCAGCTTGCTGATGAGTATGGTCGTAAACCATTGCTCCTTCTCACTGTCTCCACGACTATATTCCCTTTTGGTATGTCAAAAAGAACTTGCTTTAGGAATCAAGGAACTCATATATGTAATATTGTGAAAATATTGCTTATTACATCAATATTTTAATAATGAGGCACGGAAAAGGACATCATGCAAGATTGTTGTACTATTTTGTTTGTCTGACTATCTCATTTTTGTTTTCAGCTTTACTTGCTTTTAATCAGTCCAAAGAATTTGTGTATGCCTACTATGTGCTTCGCACAATTTCATATATTATAAGCCAAGGGAGTATTTTCTGCATTGCCGTTGCTTATGCGGTAAGATTTATTTCTCATTTGTTGATAATTAATAGTGTTCATGGATAGGTAATTTAAGTATCAAATTTCCTCTTCTCTGTTCAGGCAGATGTTGTCAACAATAGCAAAAGGGCTGCAGCATTTAGTTGGATTACCGGCTTCTTCTCTGCTTCACATGTCTTAGGAAATGTATTAGCACGTTTTCTTCCTGAAAAGTACATTTTTCTGGTGTGTAATTGAGATGAACCTTGGTGTCACCTTTGTTTTTCGTGTTAGCTACTTTTTATTGACAGTAATTTTTAATCTCTCTGATAATGGTTTTGTTTCAGGTTTCGATAATTCTCTTGATTTTTTGTCCTACTTATATGCAATTCTTCCTGGTTGAGACAGTCCAACCTGCTCCAAGAAGAGATCAAGAATCATCCTGCTTGACCAAGGTTGTTAAGGTTGTTGAGCAACGATACAGATCAATGCGAGATGCCGGATTAATAGTTTTTAGTAGGTAGTTGTACTTACCATTTTTAACTCTGATTAACTTGGAGACTTGCATGATGTCATTTAATATGTTTTAATTGCTTCTTTTTTTAAAATTTTCACATGACTTGTTAGGATGCTGAAACTTCTATTTTTGCACGTTCTAAGCTACTAAATTACAATTCCCTTCTTTCTTTTTTCAGTCCAACACTAAGGGGTATTTCTTTTGTTTCCTTCTTCTATGAGTTGGGAATGTCAGGCATCACTGGTGTCTTATTTGTAAGTGCTCTCCTTATATGACACAAGCTAATCTGGTTGCCTTATTAAGTTAAATATTGATCATTTTTAGTGGGATGCTGATAAAATTGAGGGGAATTTGAATCAAATTTACTACTTTTGGTGCATAAGTTAGTGCATCGGAGACTTAATTCCTAGAAATAAAATCTTTAAGACAGTTAAGAAAAATGGTGTCACTTAAATTCACATAATTCAATCATTGAGGCTAGTGTAAGTACAGTTTGTGGAAATAATACAACCCCATTCATTTGAATAAAAGTAATCTGACAAAATTGTGTGGCTTATTTTCTATTTAAATTTTATTAGTTAATAGACCGTTATATAACTACTTTTGCAGTATTATCTCAAGGCGGCTTTTGGTTTCAGCAAGAATCAGTTCTCAGAAATTCTAATGATGGTCGGAGTAGGTTCAATTGTTTCACAGGTAAATTCTTTTAGGAGTAACACGAACAAGGGGACAGTTAGATGCATCATTCGTGAAGATTTTGAGATTTGTCACGATTTTCACTTTTTTGAATGCCTTTGATCCTTGAAAATATTTCAGCCTAAGATATTTTTTGTTCTGTACTTCGCTACTACTAGATTTTGGTGCTTCCTCTACTCAATCCGTTTGTTGGAGAGAAGGTGATACTATGCATTGCGTTGCTTGCATCGATAGCATATGTAAGTTGCCTTATTTTACCACCAACAAAAGAAAAACAAGAAAAAGAGAGGAAAATATGATGATTTGCTGATTCTGTGCAGGCATTGTTCTATGGCCTAGCATGGGCATCTTGGGTATGTGCTTGTACATTACCATTCTTTTGTCATTCTTGGTTCTTATCTCAAGTGTATAGCTTCATTTCCTAGACTAACAGGAGACAAGATTGTCTTTAAGATCACATGTTGAATGCGTTGGTTTACTATATGTGTGGCTGTCTGGCACTTTGGCTACTTAAATATAATTTATCGATTATTAGCTAAAAAAATCATACACGATTGATTCTGTTACTCTTCTCTCTTTTGAGTATAAGTATAATCATCTTCAACATGGTTAGGTAAAAATCAGTACTATTTCTAGTCTCAGCGTCAAATTTAACTGTGATCAAAATTCTATACAAAGTTTTTCAAATTATTGACAGGAAGTCTTTTCATAATGCAGGTGCCATACCTAAGTGCCTCTTTTGGTGTCATTTATGTCCTTGTAAAACCTTCCGTAAGTAACAGTACCCCTAAATCTTTGTTACATTTCGTATTATGTATAATGTTAGTATTTGAGTATAACTAAGGGATTCTTTGAATTCAATTTTAATTGTCATCTTGATTAATGTTTGAATATGCAGACTTATGCTATCATTTCGAAAGCATCAAGCTTAAACGATCAGGTTTGTAAATCAAACATATCTTGTGGTTTGCCTGAGGAGACAAACTTGCCTATTTAAGTCGTGATGTGTGCAAGTGAATCAACTTACTAATTTGTCAATTTTCTCACTGAAGTTGGCTTTTTGGATGAATATCCAAATAATACTTCTGAAAATCTTCCATCAGTTCAAATTTTCCATGCCTATTATATTCTCTCCAGTATCTCATATGTTAGTGTCTGATATAGGGAAAGGCACAAGGATTTATCGCCGGTGTGCAATCAATAGCAAGTTTGCTATCACCACTCGCAATGAGTCCATTGACTTGTGAGTTATTTGTTTTATCCTTGAATGAATTGATGTTCAAACAACTTAAAAAACCATATAGCTTAATTTCTGAAATTGTGTATCAGCTTGGTTCATATCTAGCGATGCCCCTTTTAATTGTAAAGGTTTCAGTATCGTTCTCTCCTCTATATGCATGGTAATCTCTCTTTCTTTCGCTGGTGCGCACAATTTTTCAATTATGAACATTTTTACTCTCTTTAGATGAATCTTGACTATAAAATATTTTTATTTTCTTAGATGATTGCTTTATGCATTGCTTGCCTACTCAAAACCGACGAAACATATAATGACAAGGAAGATGTGGAAACACCACTTTTAAGTGAAAGTTGATTGCTTTGTTTAATAGGATTTGACTACCTTTCTGATTGGGTAAATTACCCATCGATTACAATCCTATGATTGAATGTAAGGGTAGTTATTGAAGAATATTTAAGGGTTGTTATTTATGGATAGTCTTATCCAACCAATAAGGTAGTCAAATCTATCCAGCAACTTTGTATAATGAGGTGGAAGTTGTAAATGTTAGGCTTTCCATCATTCGTGAGTAAGGATGACAAAAATACTTGATCCGATCTAAATTCGAAAGAACCTAGTCTATTCGGGATGGGCCTGGTGTAGAAAGTAGTGAGTCTTTCAAGGCATGAGTTGGGTTTTGAGCACCCTTAAAAAAATTCCGAGCCAGGTTTGGGATGGGTCAATCTTGTTCTGATCTGATCCGTTGTCATTCGTAATGACTATGTAGGAGTAATATTTTGGATTGTATAATGAAACTTTATTATAAATATAGCAAATTTTGTTATATTTGTAATGAAACATTTGTAATAGAGCAAGTATTTTGTATTTGTATTTTAAAAATTTGTGTATTTTATGAATTTATATTAATAAATATATATATAATGTTATATTGTAATCAAATTGAACTATTGGAAGTTTACATATGTGTGTATATATATATATATTTGTTTTTTGATGTTAATAATATCATTAATTAAAAATTAAATCAGATCAACAAGTTAAGTTTGGGAAAAGTCCTTTTAATTGGGTTAGGATTTAAGGTGGAAAGTAACAATCCGTTTGAGGTTGGAGTACCTCTCAAAAATTCTATATTGGGATTGGAGTGAAGCAATCCTAATCGGATCCAATCCCATTGCCATCGCCAGTTGTAAGCAAGGTTGATATGTGAGTGTAAATAACTAAATATTATTACGAGTATTCAGTCATTGAGAGACAACACTATAGTTATGTATTTGCTATTCTACTATTTTTTGAACGTCCCCTTCAACTGAAACAAACCAGCAATTCTTTTTTCGTGCAACATGAAATTTGTATTGCTTAATGGGTTGATGGTTTAGTTTAATTCACAACAAAAGGACCTTACTTAGGCCTTTGACGTCAATGGAATCCATTTGTCTTACAAAAGTACAAAGATTATAGCTATAAATCAACACATCAATATAAATCTACTGCATGACAACAAAATCCCTTGTTTGACAACAAAATCCAATCCAATCCAATCTTATGCATTGCATCACTCCCGCTTTTCGGCAAAGCGGGACTCATGCATCCCACTAGAAAGGATGGGACTAAATAGTCCCAACCTTTGATTGTTTATTTACTTTATTTTGTACTATTAAATATGGAAAAAATTACAATGCTAATGTTTCCCACAAATATGAAGTCTTTCACATGAACTGTTTTCTGGAGACTTACAGGATGTTGACTCTGGCTCTGAATTCGGTTCTTGATGCTCATTTTAAGACGTTGGAGGTAAAACTAAATCCACATTTGATGATAGTTTTGATTTAGCAGGCCTTCCTCGGGAACGCTTGCTAGATCCCTCCATACTGGCATCATCAGCATTTCTCTTCTTTTCCAAAGGCCTTCCTTGTGCTGGCCTTTGTCGTTGCTCATGATTTTGATGATCAGACAAGAGAGGTCCCTCCATACTGGCATCTGCATTTGTCTTCCTTTTCGAAGGCCTTCCGGGGGCTCGCTTTTGTTGTTGCTTCTCATCCTTATGATGATCAGGGAACATAGATGATTCCTCCATACTGGCATCTGCATCTGTCTTCTTTTTAGAAGGGCTTCCTTTGTCTTGCTTTTCTCGCTGCTGCTCATGAAAAACCAGAGGTTTCTTCATACTGGCATCCACATTTGTCTTCTTTTTAGAAGGCCTCCCTCGGGTTCGAAGCGGTGATTGTTTCTGCACATGATGCAGATCATTTAAGACTGACAATTCTGTCACAGAAGGGTCGAAATCCAGCTTCGCTTTAGGAGGTCTCCCCCGACGTTGATACTGTAGTTTCTTTTGCACCTGTTCGAACTGCAGATTTCCTGAGGGCAATGATTCTTCCGTGCTTTTCACTACAACAGATTCAGACTGGGAATGGGGCTGCTCCTCTGAAGTGCTGTCCGAATCAACAGTTGTTATTGTTGTTGGTTGGGATATTTTAAGCTGCTTGATCTGACCATGCTGGTTCACTTGCCGCTCTGTATGTTGAGATATCTTAACCACAGCCTCATGTCCATGTTTTTGTTGCCTTTTATGGTTTAAAGGTGCTTGCTCTGTTGATTGACATATCTCAACCTCTGTTTGGGATGCTGGCACTTTCAGGCTTCTATTGATTGAAGCCTCTGAATTTTGCTTCAGCTTTGCTTTCCATGAAGCAAGGGTAATATCATTATCAGCCGCAACAGTTGGAAGAATTGGTTCATGTTCGGATGGCCTTGGACCCCTAGGCCGTAGTTTTTTCAATTGCTGTTGATCTGGAATCATCTTTCTCCAAACATGCTGCTTTGCAATAGTAGTAGCTCTAGTTACTTTGGCCTCAGATAGCATTTGATGGAGAGGTGGTAATTGCTCCTGCAGCTTTTGTCCTTGCATTTGCTGCTGTGTTAACTCATGCTCTGTAGGCCTTCCCTCAACTAGATTTTCTGGTTGCTGCTCCTGTCCAAGTTGCAATCGTTAAACGATATCAAAATTATATTAACAGTTAGTGATGTTAAATATCATTTAATTATATTTTAAAAATAATTCGGCATGCTTTTTCCTATTCTGCTTGTTCATAAAATGATTAGTTAAGAAATTGATAGAAGCTAATACTAATTGCTACCTTGAATCCAGGCGGTATTGCGACATCCCTTAAAGTGATCTCCTGCTGATGATCTTTAGACAATTCCTCCACTTGCATCAAGTTGGTGTCAGTTATTGACAAATTGATCTCTCTAGGAAGAGTTTTTGTCTTTCGAAGCTCAGCCTGCTTTCCCAGGTCAACCGCCTTTAATTCCATGGAACTTGTTACCAGCTGAGACTCTGGTAGCTTTTCCATAAACTGCATATCTACAGGAGAAGTTTCTGTTTCTGGCATGGACTTAGCTGCCTCCTCTAAAGAATCGATGTTTGGTTCTGTTGTGGGAAACTCTCTATTTTCTTCTAGTACCATTTCTCTGCTTTCGACAACCCCTTGTGAATTCTCATTCTTTCCATCCAGTGAATTCGGTTGCAGTACAAATACCTTTTGCTGTTTGCATTGCTTCACTAGCTTGTTTCGATGTCGATTTAACCCCTCAAAAACTGTCATTCCAACTTCAGGTGGCCTCTTGCAAGTGGGAAGCTCAATTTGACAGCACTGTTCAAACCTCATCAAACTCGTGGGTACACTATCAGAAGCCAAAATTGTTCTTGGTTGAGATTCTGAAACCTCCAGTTGACCACAAATCTCATGCTGTTGAGGTAGGCAATCATGAACAAGCAAAGATATACTCCCTTGTAGACAAGTTTCCTTTTTCTGCTGCGGATGATTCTCCATCGAATTCTTCTGTTGTGTAGGCTTTAAACTATTATGCTCCAACACATCCATCTCTATCATATCATTCAGCTTCGCTCCTATCTTGTATGTCTTTTTCAGTAGTTCCATTAACTCTTCCTATCGATAATAAAAAACTTTTCTTATCGATAAAAAATGAAAACAAGGTAATAAACATATATAAACAATCATAACAGGTTCTCCAAGTGGTAAATAGAAATCATTATCAGTTGACACACCTTCTTTAAATGTAACGAACCAAAATGATCCTCTAGATTTGCAGGATCATACTGGGTGCTTGCTGTGGCTTCATCTTCCTTTTTCTTCTTGACGAAGTGCACCAGCGAGTTGCTATTCAATTTACAAGAAAGGAACACTGTCAGATCAATGATGAGACAAGAAAAAAGAGAGGCACATATAAGATCAAGATTCATACAAAAGGAAACACCTGAGATCCATAATCTGGTGACACACTTCCATTTGCATCTCTTGGAACTTCTTTTCCTCACAACTCAATTCAAAACACTGCCCTTGCAGTTCCTCCATAGTTTCAATTTGTATATCAGCTACTTGATCTAGTGCCTCTCTACCTTCGTTTTCTAGCTCTTGAATTGGATTGCTCTCCACAGGTGTCTCACTTCTCTGTTCTCTAAGGAGTGCTCCTTCGATTACCACATCTTCTCTTACTTCTTGAACTACTCTTTCAGTCACTTCACCACTTGTTCTCGCTTGGTGAATCTCTTCTTCTTGATTGTGTTCCAGTGCAGTCCCATCAATAGTTTCGCATGGTACTTGACATTGTTCTTGCAAATTAATTTCTTCTGCCATTTTTTTAACTTGTATATCTGCTGACTCAACTTGTCCTTCTCTAGCTTCACTTTCTGGATCTTGAATCAGATTGCTGTCCCCAGGTTTCTCACTGTTCCGTTCGCTATGGCACGGATCTTCGGTTACTATATCTTTTTGTACTTCTTGAATTTCCATTTCTGTCACTTCATCATTCTTTCTTGCTTGATGGTCTGCTGCATTCCCTTCTACTTGACTTTCCTGTACATTCAATTCCATTTGCTGTCGATTCTGTTGCTCTTGCAAAAGATCATATTCTTCTGCTTCTTTATATTGTTCATCTACAACCACTTTACATTGTGCTTCTTCCACTTCATTGAGTTCTTCAATCAGTACTGCATCCCTCGGTTCTTTATTTTCTCGGATCAATCCTATTCTTTGTTCTTCTGATTGGTTTTGTTCTTCAGCTCCTTCAGATATTTTCTCACATACTTGATTACATTTGTGGAATGCTTCAATCGTTCGTTTTTGCTGAGATTGAACTCCTTTGACAGTACGCAGCCTACCCTGCCTAAACTTCCTCAACTGTTTCTCTTGCTTCGACTTAGGAAGAGAATCAGAATACTTGCTCGGAAGAAGATAACAATTAGCAGAAGTGTAAACAATCTCCCCTTTTGTAATGAGCTTCTTTAGATGATGACTTAAATAACTTGCATGGGCAAACGGCAAATCATCATACTCAGTCTCAATGAATTTTGATATCGCTTCCTCACTCAATCCTCTTTGATTATTTAACTCTGATATTGCCTTCTGTATCATCTACTTAAAGAGTAACAAACGCCAAAAAGAAAAAACATGGTTTAGTAAGACGAAGAAAACAAATAGGAAATGGATAATCACAAACAACTTATCAAAGAAACTTGAACCAAAAGACAAGAGTAGTACAGAAGCATATGGTGGATGATCAGGTGTGTGAGATAGCTTGCAGAATCTTTTTTCAATTTCCTTCGCATGGAGGCGTATGGATGGATTTAAGCTTTCAAGCTGCCTCATTAAATGCTCAAGTTTCTGTCAGAATGAAAACCAAAAATGTGGATGACATGGAATAGAGCTAGTTAGAAAATGCCAACTACTTATGAGTTATGACAAATATTAGTCAATCACAACATGAAGATGTCATATACAAAGTATTAGAAACAGGATAGCTGTATAATAAGCTCGAGCAGAAGTGCTGCTCCAATATGTTGTACACACGGCTATCTGATCTGCCTATCCTCTCAAATGAGTACGTAACAGAAAGGACACACAACCAGATCAGTAAAGCTGTCAAGACATCAATCCAATAGAAATCAACGAGACATAACATATTTCTTCTTTGTTTTGTACAAGAAACAAAATATGACAAACAAAATAACAAGAATATGACTTCCAAAGGCTAGGGGCTTGTACTGAATCAAGATTATTTTTTTGTAATAATCCTTGTAATCATAGTTTTAAAAAGCCCAATGCGCACCGAGAACCAAAGGGGCTGTGGAGCCAGAGACACAAGGATCAAGACACACCCTTTCAACATGAGGCACAAAAGATAAATAAATAAATAAATGTTAGGATTTTTTATTTATTTTTCAATTTAGACAGTTTAATTGAGTATTTTACCATAGTTTAGGGGTTTCTTTACAATTTTTCCTAGTTTGTTGGATATTTTATCGTAAATTAGGGAGTTATTCATAATTTTTTGAGTTCAATGAGATATTTCATCATAAATGAGGGATTATTTACAATTTTTGTATATATATACATGTAAGTTTTGGACATGTTAGAGCTTTTAGGTTTAGTCGATACTTTCTTTAATTCCCCACCCTACCCATCCCTCTTCTTCACCCTTTCTCTTTACTGTAATTTTCTCCTCCTCCACCCCCCAACAACCCCCCCCCCCCTGGCCTTGTCTTTACTTTCCTCTCTTTCTCGTTGTCTTTACTTCCTTCACTCTCTTCATTTTTGCCTTTCTTTCTCCTCGGTCCTCACCATATTCTTCATTGCAGCCATGAATCCATCTCCGGAGTGCTGGTTACCGCCGGTTTTTGCCAAGGTGCGCCTAGGTGCTCCTTAGGCTTTTGTGCCTAGACGCTCTAGGCGTGCACCTCTTTGAAGGGGTTATGCCTGGCCGCCGTTCAGGCGTCGGAGAAGTGCCTCACTACACCTCTCGCCTAGATGCATACCTTTTAAAACTATGCTTGTTATGGTATCATAATTAACAAGTTAGACATAATGATTGCACGACCACCTTACTTTATATGATAGGAAAAGATTTTGCCATGATAATAATTTTAGGTTATCTTAAATTCATCCATATTTTCTTTATATGTCGTAACTAGAGTATTCACTATAGATTGAGAACTTGAATTCATCCAAATTTTCCTTATATGTCGTACAAAATAAGTGATGAATAAATCTATGAAACCGTCATATCTTCCCACAAAGAGCCAATCAATATATACTATTCTCTAACATTAAATCCAAATTCGATGTGCACAAATATGTTAATAATAATGACAAGCAACCAAATAAGAAATCATAATCCGAAAACATAGAAACCTTGTTGTTCAATAAAGATTAGTGATGACTAAATCCAAGGAATCACTATTTCTTTCTATAATGAGTCAACACACTATATATTATTCTCAAACATTTCCAAATCCTATATGTAAAGATATGTTATGCATATACAAGAAACCATAATCCAAAAACATAGAAACCTTGTTGTTTAATTAAAATAAGTGATGAATAAATCCAATAAACCATCGTATCTTTCTACAAAGTGTCAATACATCATACATTGTTCTCTACTGTTAAATCCAAATCCTACATGTACATACATATTATGCTTATGTAAGAGATCATAATAATAACCAAATAAGAAAGCATAATCCATATACGTAGAAACCTTGTTGTTTAATAAACATAAGTGGTGAATAAATCCAAGAAACCGCATAACTTTCTACAAAGAGTGATACATTATATGTTATTCTATAACGTTAAATCCAAATTCTACATGTCCATACATGTTATGCAAGCATCCATACATGTTATGCAAACGTAAGTCATTATAATAATAACCTAACTAAATAAGAAACCATAATGCAAAAACATAGAAACTTGTTGTTTAATAAACATAAGTGATGAATAAATCTAAGAAACTGTGATATCTTTCTACAAAGTGCCATTACCTTATAAATTATTCTTTAACTTTAAATCTAAATCCTACATGTACATACATGTTATTCATATGTAAATGATCATAATAATAACCTAACCAAATAAGAAATCATAATCCAAAAAGGTAGAAACCTTGTTGTTTAATGAAGATAAGTGGTGAAGAAATCCAAGAAACCGCCATAACTTTTTATGAAGAGCCAATACATTACATATTATTCTCTAACGTTAAATCCAAATCCTATGTGTCCATACATGTTATACATACATAAGTCATTATAATAATAACCTAACCAAATAAGAAACCATAATGCAAAAACGTAGAAACCTTGTTGATTAATAAACATAAGTGATGAATAAATCTAAGAAACCGTGATATCTTTCTACTAAGTGCTATCACATTATAAATTATTCTTTAACGTTAAATCCAAATCCTACATGTACATACATGTTATTCATATGTAAATGATTATAATAATAATCTAACCAAATTAGAAACGATAATCCAAAAACGTAGAAACCTTGTTGCTTAATAAAGACAAGTGGTGAATAAATCCAAGAAACCGCCATAACTTTTTATAAAGAGCCAATACATTACATATTATTCTCTAACGTTAAATCCAAATTCTACATGTCCATACATATTATGCATACGTAAGTGATAATCTAACCAAATAAGAAACCATAATCCAAAAACATAGAAACCTTGTTGTTTAATAAAGATAAGTGGCAAATAAATCCAAAAAACCACAATATCTTTGTACAAAGAGCCAATACATTATATATTATTCTGTAATGTTAAATCAGAATCCTACGTATGTTTTGGGTATATAAGTGATCATAATAATAATTTAACCAAATAAGAAATCCTAATCCAAAAAACATAGAACCTTGTTGTTTCCCTAAGACATCTTATGTATATAAATCCAAGAAACCACGACATCTTTCCACAAAGAGCCAACACATTATATATTATTCTCTAACTTTAAATCCAAATCATACATGTATATCCTTGTTATGCATATATAAGTGACTAATAATCTAACCATACGAAAACCAAACTCGAAGAACATAGAAACCTTGTTTAACATAGAAGAGTGATGGATAAATCCAAGAAGCGAGTCCTTTCATATAACCTTCAATTCTTAACCCTTGTTTGAACCAATTTTCCAAGTTCAATAACATGCACAATTTACCAAACTTCACCTCAAGAATGACGACAATTTGAAAATAAACTTTGATAAAATCAAACAAATTCGAAAATAAAAATAGGATGAGAATGACAAATAATTCTATGAAGCATCACAAAACTGATATAACTTGATAATGACACCAAGAACCAAATAAAAGAGAAAATATAAATGGAATATATAATTCTTACAGTATGTTGGTTATCCATGACTGGGTGTGTCCACTACAACTCCACCACCCAGTTGAATTCTGTTCCATAAACACAGCAAACCTTTAAATGTTCATCAAAAAAGCCAAACGAAGAGCATCTAATAAAGTTAACAGTAATTCTACACATATTAATTTCACTTTGAACAACTGATACAGACGTTGATATGACAGTTTCATTCAATTGACGTGTGGATACATCTTTCCGCCTGCAATATCCCTTTTCCATCACATTCAAACTCAAACAACCATCATGCAAAATCTAAAACAGCTTTTTGCATCTATATCACAGATTCACAATAAATACCCCACGAAAGGTGGCGAAACGAGTCAAATTCATGAAAACACAATAAAACCTAAAAGGGGTTTTGCGTAAACGAATCAAAAAGATAGGTAGATGAGGGTGACCAGTGACGAGCGAACCTGAGCGACAGCCGCGGCGATGAGATGACGTAAGAGTTGAGTGCACCAAGAGACGCGACGTCTTCAAATAAAAACTCAACGTTAGAATTTAGTCGAGAAAAGTGACCAGTAGAAGGGAGAGGAGCTTACTGGAGTAAAACGACGACGGGTAGAGTGACGAGACTAGCGACACTGAGAGAGGATGACCGCAGCGTCGATGGTGGCTGATCACTTTTGATTTTTGTTTTTGAGTTCTTGAGGCTTTTTAGTTTCAGGTTCTTGCTTTTCCTTCTATAATCTTTGTTATGGGATAATCAGATAGTGACACGTGGTTATATAAAATTGAATGGTCCAGATTAAATTACTAGGTTTAAGTCCTTTGCTCAACCAGTAATATTATCCATTAATTGTAATATTTGAATTGGTTTCAATAACTACTATTATAATCAATTTAAAAGTTACAAATTGATAAGTAATATTATTTATTAAGTAAGTTAGCTAAATCCTCAATTAAATAATTGTATTGGTTAGAACCTTCAATCCTATTCGAAAGATACGGAATCTAGGTCAAGTGTCTAGGTAATGAGAGTATTGGTTATAGTTGTGACCCCATTTTGCTTTATAAAGGAATTTTTATTTTAAAAATCATAGGCGAAACGGTAGCAAATCGACCGAATGAGGTAGAGAATAGTTGGAAGGATGTTAAGGAAGGCGAGGGAGGTGTGGTTGGTGACAGTTTCTGAAGATTTTGTGAGATTTTTTAGGGTTTATTTCAACGAAGACAAGCAGTTTGAAGCTGTTAATAATTGTTGAAGGATATCTTTTGGTAGATTGAAATCCAAATATGACTCATGGTCCATTGAAGGACAATGAAGACGGTGGCGGTGCTCAGGTCAATAAGGACGAAGATGGAGATGGAGACGGAGGAGGAAAGTGTAAAAACAGTAAAGAAGAGGAGGTAGCAACAAATGACATGGTTTTCATGGATGAAGAGAGATAGTCTTTGCAATGCCTCGATTGTTCCCTCGGCGTCATAGGGATGACATGGTAAGTCATGTTGATATGCTATTAATTTGGACTATTCACTTTTATGTTTGTCACATTGCATTGTCTAATTAAAAGTTTAAGATACAAAATGCTGGCACATAATCTGACTCATTATATGCAACCTTTTAATTTAGAGGAAATTATAATTTAATTACGCGATTTGAAAATAATTACAGGCAAAATCGATTTTTGATGTTAATTACAATAAACCCTCTACTGTTAAAGAATTTTCGTTAAAATTTACTAAGGCAGAGACAAAATTGTTTTTCGATCTTATTTTTAATTTTTTTTAAATAAATTTTCAAACTATAACATAAATTAAAAAATATATATATTTTTTAATCAGAAATGGTGGAAATTAATTAAATAAAAAAAATTGTAAAAAAAATGATTGGATCTCCATAAAATATATATATATCAACTATCCAATTTCAATCGATTTTTTTTTTTAAAAAAAAAAAAAAAAATTATAACCCTAAATCATCTTCGATTAAATTCCTTAAATTTAACTTCAACTAAAAAAAAAAATCTTATTTTCAACTCAATTGCACCAACTCTTTCCCATCTGAAAAATTGTCATCATCCTCTTAAAAATCAAACCAATATCAAATCATGATCCACCCACCACTAGAATGACCACCACTTCCACCTCCATACTCACCGCCTCTCTTCTTCTAAACCTACCACCACTCTCCACTCTCCCCTCTTCTCCTACCACCCACCTCCGTCACTCTACTCCTCTTCCACCCACCAAAAACAACCTCATCTCCATCGGTGCCTGAGAGGCCGAAACACTCCCTTTCCAATCGCTGAAATAACTCATTGACCTTCATCTCCACCCCGACAACGACCTATCAACCATTTCTTTCTAGCGCTTGAAACACTTCTTTTCCAGTGCCTAAAATGCAACCCATCAACCATCATTTCCACCCCGATAACAACCTATCAACCCTCTCTTTCCAACACCTGAAACACTCCCTTTCCAATGCCTGAAACACTCCCTTTCTAATGCCAGAAATGCAACCCATCAACCACCCCTTTCTCTACCTCGACAACCCCTTTCTCTACCCCGACAACAACCTATCAACCCTCCATTTCTAGCACCTGAAACACAATATTTTGTTCGTGGACTTCAGATTTCTTCAACTAAACCAACCTAGAGAGAGACAAAGTGACGACCCTAAATTTCATCTGGGTTCAAAGAAAAGAAGAAGAAGAACAACAACAACAAGAGAGAGAGAGAGAGGGAGAGAGACAGAGACAAAGACAAACCTATAATCATTTGGGTTTTTTTTTTTTTTCTTTTTCAATTCTTTTAAATTTAAATTTATTTTTTTATTTTTTTAGT
Organism: Dimocarpus longan; assembly: GCA_022984855.1. Lineage (NCBI taxonomy): Eukaryota > Viridiplantae > Streptophyta > Magnoliopsida > Sapindales > Sapindaceae > Dimocarpus > Dimocarpus longan. Next base: position 19,050,519 of record CM041015.1, on the reverse strand, counting down.
TCTTTAACAAATTAATCTTCGCTGTCCATCTTAAAATAGATGGTGAAGTCTGATGAAAAAAAAATTATTTAATTTTTATTTGATTACATTTAAATTTGTTTCGCATTAATATGTCTATCTTAAAATGGACCGTGTAGATCTGATGAAAAATTTTTATTTAATCTTTATTATTTTTAATGTTTTTAAAAAATAATTAAAATGTGAAGGTATTTTAGTCTTTTTATTGATCTATAGTTAATTATAACGGAATCTCCTAATAGAGGGGAGTTTGTTGTAATTAATACATGAAGATGCTTTCTTCTATAATTATTTTCAAAACAGAAAGATAAATTGTTCTTTAATTTAATATTTGTTTTTAAGTTACTTAGTTGACTTTTTGGTTGGTTCTATGGATTCATAAATTGAACTGGCTTACCCGAATATGTTATTTGACCCCAACACATATAGTTGGCTTGGGTTGGGTAGGTAGATTAGTTAATCTGCCTACCACTAGTTAAATTTGAAATTTAAATTAATTACTTAAATTTTAGACGGCGTTTATGGAAGTGAAAAAGTATTTGGAAAGAATTAAATACTTAACACATTGGGTTGCCCAAGTGATATCAGGCTTGTCAGCAAATTATGGTAAAAATCCCATCTCCATTAATTAATTATCTAACTAGTACCGCTGTTATTCAAAACCTTCTTTTTGTTTTTTATATATATGTGGTATTTGGAAAAAGACAAAAAAAGAAAAAATCTCTTTTGCTGAAGCGGAAAATGTTCACACCTGCAATTTTTTAGGTTACGAATTCCAATTATGTTTTTTCCTCTAAAGCTAAATTATAATAATTTCTTTAAAAAGTTAATTCCACTTTCACTATCACTCATATTCTTCCTACACCCATTTTGAAATTAGATTTTTTTTCCCCCTTTTTTAACCCTTTACCCTGTTGAAATTATAAATTAAACTAAACTTAATCAAGTTTTATGTATTTGGTTATTAATTTATTATTTTTCTTTGTATTATCACTAACCCTTATTGAATCTTAATTTACTCTTATATGCCATCAATCTTTTTCTACAAATAAAATTTTTTGCAAAAGAAATCTTTAAAATCCAAAGGTAGATCATAGTAAGTGCTAATTTTCTAATGAAAAATCGAGTTTACACTTCTTTCTTTGTATTGCTTGGCCTTTCTATTTTTTCTCCAACTATTTCTAAATGGTCAATGAATTTAAACATAGCGATAAAAAAAACTATTTCTAAATGGTCAATGAATTTAAACATAGCGATCGAGAAATTTAATTGTGTTCAAAATATACATATTATTTGAATTGAATTTGCAAGATTAAGAAATATTGTAGTTGTTTTCTAACGCTAAATTAAATGAATCAAAGGCATATCGAAACTTATCGAAATCAAATACTATTTATACAATCTAAACATCTACTCTCGTGAACACTAAACAATTTCTCTCACAAGTTATAATATGTATTCATTGGGAATTGAACTCGTAACCTTATAAAGAATAGAAAGATAAACAACCATCTTTCTTAAGAGGTTACATTTAAAAAACAAACATTTCAGTTGACATCGAGTTTGAGTGATTGTGGAAAATATTTTGAAGGAAAAGTCCCAAAAAACTCCCTGACGTATGGAAATATGTAGATTTTATCACCTATTATTTCATATTTTCGAAATACCACTTGACATTAATAAAAATAGTCAAAATACCTACTGGAGGTGTATGAAAGGACGATAATATTCCATACGGTCACAAATTCTGTCAGGTTGACCTGATTGACTATTTGACTTTCGGGGTAAATAGGAAAAAAATTAAAAAAATGAATTAAGATAATTTAATTAAGATATAAAAAATCAAAATAAATAATATTAAATATAAAATCATAAAAAATAATATATTTTTATTTAAAAATATATATGTACCCTCCTCTAGCAGTATTCTTTTCTTTATCTCTGGCCTGTGATGATGGGGGCTAAGCCTTTTCTTTCTCTACCTCTAACTTGCGATGATGGGAGCGGATATCTTGGCGGCGGTGACAGCGCATTAGAGGTTTTGTTTCTCTCTCTCTCTCCCCCATTTTTTCCTCTCCTCTGTCTCCATCTCTGATAGTTTCCTCTTCGGTCGATGATAATGGTGACGACATTGTGGTTACAATGACAGACCCGGTGGTTTGGTGTTTAATGGTTCATGATTGATGGATGTGTTTGGTCTTCGATGGTTTTGTGTTTAGTGGTTGATGGTTGATGATTGATGATTAGTGATTGGGTTGATGACTTTTTTTTTAGTGGGATTGGTGATTAATTGGGTTGATGATTTTTTTATTTTTTAGGTGGGATTGATGATTGATCGGGTTAATAATTTTTTTTTATGTGGGATTAATGATTGATGATGATAGTGGTTTTCACATGGTTGGAAACCTAGAAGTTCAGTGATTGGAAACCTAGAATTTCTAAGTTTCCAGTGACTAAAAATCCAGAAATTCATAGAGAAAAGAGACTGAAACCTAGAATTTCTAAGTTTCCAGTGACTAAAAATCCAGAAATTCATAGAGAAAAGAGAGAGAGAGAGAGAGGGAGAGAGGGAGAGGGGCGAAGAAGAGAATTAGAAATGATGATGAAGATAAAGATCGATGATGAAGCTGGTCCATGGCTTTCACTTTTTTATTTTCAAATATGTTTTTTTCATTTTTTAATTTGGTGTGTTGATCTCCACCGTCCATCTCATATATGCACATTTCTCTAATGGTACTCTTTTCTTTATCTCCGACCTGTGATGATGGGGGCGGATATCTTGGCAACGGCAACAATGTATTAGAGCTAGTGTTTCTCTCTCTCTCCCCCTCTTTTCCTCTCTCTATCTCCATCACTGGTAGTTTCTTCTCCGGTTGATAATAATGGTGGCAACGTTGTAGGTCCGATGACGAACCCAGCGGTTTGGTGTTTGGTGGTTCATGATTCATGGGTGTATTTGGTATTCAATGGTTTGGTGTTTAGTGATTGATGATTGGATTGATGACTTTTTTAGGGTGGGATTGATGATTGATTGAGTTGATGATTTTTTTTTTTTATATATATATATTTTGGGTGGGATTGATGATTTATTGGGTTGATGAATTTTTTTTTTTTTTTTTTTGGGTGGGATTGATGATTGATTGGGTTGATGATTTTTTTTCTTTTTTTGGGTGAGATTGATAATTGATGATGATGGAGGTTTCCACTTGATTGGAAACCTAGAAGTTCAGTGATTGGAAATCTAGAATTTTTAGATTTTTAATAACTGGAAATCCAGAAATTCATAGAGAAGAGAGATAAAGAGAGAGAGAGGTGAAGAAGAGAATGATTAATGATGACGAAGATCAATAATGATGATGATAAAGTTGGTCCATGACTTTCACTTTTTTATTTTAAAATATTTTTCTTTATTTTTTAAATTTGGTGTGTTGATCTTCACCGTCTATTTGATAGATAGACGGTGGAGATCAGTTTTTATTAATTTATAATTTTTTTATTTTAAAATACTATTTTTATGATTATTATATTTTTAATAAAAATCTTGAGGTTAAAAATGTCTTTTTGACATTTGTCTAATTTTCTATTAACTTTCAAACGTTTGAAGGTTCTCACTTCCTTCAACTTAAATCTTTCCTTTTCGTCTGCATGTCCTGTTTCTGTACGGACAGTAAGAACAAGTGGTGGTTCAACCTCTGACATTGACAATTCCCATTGGAGGGTGGTCTTGGAGAAACCTCCGAGGGGCTTCATACGAAGCCAGAAATCGTTGATTACTATGTCAACACTCTAGCCGGCGTCTTGGGCAGGTACCCACCTGCGTTTGCTTAAAATGGTGTTATTATTTTGATGTTTTGGGTGGTCTTCACTTGTAAACACCTTTTGTTTATGTGTTTTATCTAGTGAGAAGGATGCTCAAATGTGTATATATCATGCTTCCTGCGATACCCAATTCGGATTCTGTTGCGATATCGATGAACAAGTTTCTCGGCAGCTATCTCGTGCGTGTGTTTCTTCTCTCTCTTGTTCAACTTCAATTTTATTACATGGTTTATTTAGTTGTGAAAACTCAATCATGTCTTGTTTTTTATGTTATGTGATTTGTATGTTGTAGGGTTGCCAGGGGTTTTGTCGGTTAGTCCCGATCCGGATTATTATAATTCTGAGAAAAAACATGATAGCTTTTCCAGTATTCAGAATGGAACAAGTCCCTTGTTTAGTGAGGGGAGTACCAAACATTGGCTTGTTAGAATGGACAAGCCAGGGGTAGGTGTTGTTACAAAGGCACAAATGGTTGATCATTATGCTCAAATACTATCAAAGGTCTTGGGAAGTAAGTAGAAACAGTTGACCATCAGCGTCTATTTTGCATTGCTCTCTTTCGTTTATCATGATACAGTTGTGTTAATTTTATGCAGTGATAAGGATGCTCAAATGTGTATATATCATGTCTCTTGGCAATCTAATTTTGGGTTTTGTTGTGAACTTGATGATGAATGTGCTCGGGAACTTGCTGGTGAGTGTATGTGGTTGTTTTCTCTTTTTATCACAATTTGTAGTGTTAGATAGAAATCGTTGCTTAAGTGCAACTGCTTCCTTTCAATGCGGGTGTGCCTGGTGTTTTATCTGTCCAGCTGGATGAGAACTTTGGTTCAGAGAACAAGAATTGTGGAGGTTTGTCCTTTTGTCTAACTTGGATAGAATTTTTATTATGTAGTATCTACATGTCATTTCAATCCTTGACTCGAATATATATGTCTTAATAGCATAGACTCTAATGTCGTATTAAAGAGTTTTGACAGTATGTTTTTTCATATCCTGATGTACTATTCAAAATGTAATTATTTGTTCGGGGTAAATTTATATTTTCTGGTGATTGGCACTTAATTGACCATCCATTATTAAAATGTATATGACAGTAGTTCTACTAGCTCTAGTCTTTTACATAGATATGAATGACTTCATTTATAAAACATTTCTGGTTTGTGATCAACGGTTTTCAAATTGAGCAGAAAATTCTGTAACTAGGCAATTTTTCTCCACTAGTTAGTATCACAAGTACCTTGGGTATGCAAACAGAGCATATGGATTTCATGAGTTGAGCTGGTCTCTGCAGATGCATTCAAATCTTGATGACTGTAGCATCACTAGTTATGTAAACTTGATCAATTCTGGCAATTAAAAAGGAGAGTGAAGAGATGAAAGAGAGAATCAATGGCTTCAACAGTGTAATTTACTATCTGTAAAAATGTAGAAGTGGTTAATATAGTTAGTGATACCTACAGTAAAGAAGCCTCCAAATACACATAATTAGCCTATGATCAAGGATCTACAACAAGAAGTCTTGAGTTCGAATTTTGCTCACATCTAGGGAGGGGTTTGGTTTAGATTTATCATAATAAAACATTTATTTATTCTCTACAACAAAGGATCTACTAGAATAATGCATAATCAGCTTATAGTTAATGGTCAATTGATAATACTCAACTGTATCGTATAATCATGTATAATTATTTTTACCACTTAGGTCAAATAATAGTAGTTGGTCGCCTCATACATGGTGTGTGCATGACTTTTCGTACAAGTGGAACATATTTCTGACAAGAGAATCAAAAAACAAGTGCAATTGTAGAGTTGTTTTGTAGAGCTTGGGTGTGCATGACTTTTTGTACAAGTGGAACATATTTTTGACAAGAGAATCAAAAAACAAGTAAGATTGTAGAGTTGTTTTGCAGAGCTTGGCTGTGCTGAGGCTAATTCAATTGGAAGTATATTGTTAGGACACTCGCTAACGCGAATATAACAAAAGATAGAAATGGGAATTTGATCATTGATAATCAAGAAAACATAAATGAAACTCTTAGTGCTACACCGAGAGGGCAAGGCTACTGCTGCGCTAAGCCTTTAGCAGAGCTTCTTTGCAAACAACATACCAAACTCAATGATACCACTATTTTCCTACCATCCCCTATAAATAATTATTTGCTACCAAAACATATCCCTACAATCAAATTTTATTCTCAAAACATCTCCCATAAATCAAGCAATCATCCCTACAAATTTGATTGACTTCCCAATCAAGCCCCATTGTCATTAATTTATTTGACTTTCCGTTTATAAACCTTCAAACCTTCGACTTGCTTCTGCCGGCTATGGTAAGTGGCTAGGACTGGTTCCTAACATATGTTTGTAATGTGATTGGTAACTCGTATTAGTGGGTAATGAGATTGGACATAACAAGGAGGTATGCGAAATGTCAAAATGAAATTGAAGACCGAAAATGGGTTTGGAAGGGATCATTTCAAATCATTTGGGAAATTCAAAGAGAGGTGTTAATATCCATATGGACAATTTTTTTTTTAAGGAATGGGGAATTCAATTATCTGGGATATAATATTGGGGGTCAAGAAAATATACTGCTAGTCACAGGTTTAAACAGAGTTTCTGTGCTTAGAGTAGCCAAATTGTAAAGATATAATATGATATGCAATTCTTGTTATCTATTTGTTTCTTTAAAAGGCCCATTTGTAGTAATTTTCTTTTATCCATTTTATTGAGATATAGTTTAAGGTTTAATTCTATGGCAGTTTCCAGTTGGAGACTGATGATATGTAATTCTTTTTAGGTGATAATTTACAGAATTCTATGCCAGCTTCTTCAGAAGCAATGCCAGCAACCCCCATAAAGACAAAGAAGCTTTTTGTGACTGGTAAGTGATGAAATGAAGTTTGACCCATCAAAAGCTGATTTGCTTCACACCTGCCCTTTAATGGCGTGAATCATGATATTCATGCATGATTGTGTTTTGAATTTCTTGCTTGTCAATATAAATTATTGGTGGCTTTATATTACTGAATTATATACAAACATCGTCTAGAGAAATCGCCAACGGAGTTATTTGGATACCATTTGTGCTTGTTCTATAGTGTTACCTGAATCTTATTATGATTGAATGCCTCTTGAGTTCTGCTCTTTAAATGTTTCTTCTGGTCCAATTTCTCTGCAATTTGATTCATCACGGTATTACTTGCTCTTCTATGAAAGAATACCAACGTTTCTCTGTTACTCCTCATTTTATTACTAACCGAAGTGCCCTTTGCCTTCTAATTCCATTAACAGGTCTGTCATTTTATACATCTGAGAAAACCTTACGTGCAGCATTTGAAGGCTTCGGTGAGCTTGTGGAAGGTATATTTTCAATTTCATAATAAAAATTTGAAGTGTTCCTAGTTTAAAAAAATTCTGTGTTTCTAGTGCAAGTGCTCCTGTTGATCAGCCATTTTTTTACAGTTAAAATTATAATGGATAAGATTTCGAAAAGATCCAAAGGTTATGCATTTATAGAGTACACCACAGAAGAGGCTGCAAGTGCAGCACTCAAAGAGATGAATGGCAAAGTAAGTTTGATACAAATCCTTGATCCACTTACCAGATTATTATTTACAAGAGGGTTGCATATCGAAATGCTTTCTTAGAAACCAGTTTCGAGTTTGTTAAAGCACCAAAAGCAATTTATGAAAAGTTACACGCTTTTCAAAAGTGCTTCTTAAAAAAATAACTCTTTTTAAAAATGACACAAATGATTTAAAGGTATCTATACTATTCCAAACAATGTAAAATTTACACAAATGTACTTTTGACTATTAAAAAGTGATTTTGGCAATACTATAGGCTCGTTTGGATAACTTTTGTTTTTTACTCTTGATGGTAGAAGATTAATGAAAGTTCTTTTTTCAAAAGCTATAAGCACTTGACTTATTTCCAAAGAGCTTTTGAATAGTAAAATCTTATTTCCAATTTCCATCCAAACAACTCAGAGAATAGCTTTTGGACTCAAGAAGCCAAAAAATGTTTTCCAAAAGCCATCCTAAGGACTCGTTTGGGATAACTTTTACTTTTGGCTTTTGACAGTAGAAGAAGAAAAGTAGAAGCCCAAGCTTTTTTAGATACTGTTTGGATTGTATATTTCAGAAGAGCTTTTAGACTTAGAAGAGCTTCCGAAACTGTTTGGTTGAAATATTATTAAAATCTTTTTTAATTATGATATGACTTTTATGTCTTTATAGAAGAGCTTTTAAATATGTTTGGTAGAAACATATCACTTAAATATTATATATATGTTCTTTATAAACAATTTACTACATAAATATGTATATGAATCTTATTTTTTTCAATTATATTTATCTAAACTTTGTTATTAAAATAAATTAAGTAATATAATTAAAAAAAAAATAAACCAAGTAATAAAAATTAAATTAAAATTACACATACATTTATGCATAATAATTCATATAAATGATGTCAATAATTTTACATAAAATTACAATGATAAAGGTTAAAAAATAATTTATCTAAACATTAATTCTCTTACAATTCTTATCAAAAATAAATTCCTATGCAACAGTTTAGCAACCAATAAGGTACTAGAAATCAGTACCTTGTGTTATTGAGTTCAATTCAAAACCTTTCTAAACTAGTTAAAGTGAATATATAAGCTTATCAGTATAACACAGTGCACCTATTTAAATCAAATATCATACAAAGACCTGCGATAGTAAATGCCTCCAAACAAAGTGAGCTACAAAGTTAACCTGACCTTTTAATTTATATTGCTTATAAAAGAGCTAAGATAACACCAAAACTCCAAATAACAGGAAATCCAAACAAGCCATTCATATTTCACTAATTAACTTGTATATTCAATCAATTGAATTCAATCTTCTATTACAATCAAATAGACATAAAAATTACAAGCCATTTCACAAATGACAATAAAATTTATTTACAAAAATAAGTGGAAAATGAATTAAATTACATATGGTAGACACATGTTTGCTTCAATAATCTTGTCAACTTTTGCTTCACAAATCCCTTAATTTGCATAAGTTCTTTTCTGGGAAGTACCCAACAAATTCGACTGTGCAAAGAGCTGCATCTTTAAGCTTCTTTACATCAAAGGAAGCAATTCCGGATGCCTTGTGTTTAACATTGCAATAAACACAAAAGTTACCACATACAAAAGAATTTACAAACATCAAAACAACACTAAGAAAAAATAAGAGATTGTTATATTGATCTTACAAGATATCGTTTATAGGTGAATGAAATTGCAATGAAGAAACATTATCCTACATATAATATGCATTTCTAAGTAAGAGGCAAACGAGGTCAGTAAAATTGGTAGAGAAATATTCGAAAGAACAGAAGCTGCAGAAAACCAAATCTATTTACAATCTTGATCAACAATTTATAGGAATCCAATATGGAAAACAAAAATAAATAACATCCTTGTTACATCCAACAAAGAACCCACTTGTGTACAACCCTTATTGTCAGAATATAAACATAAAGATTGCTTAAGGTATCAAATCTTGGTACCTGAAGTTGTTTGACAGGGAAAGGACCATGCTGAATTTATACATAACAAATACATCACATATCAAAATACTTTGTGACAATAATTACCTTGCCTTCAACCTCTCAAGCACTTTAATTTTCACGAGTTGTGAGGCCATGCAAGCATCAAGGTTCACAAACACAACCCTATTCCCCTGTGGCTCCCCCACAATGAATGCACGAGCTCGCAGCTTGAAGTGAACCCCGGATGCAATCTGCTCCATGTTAGCATAACCCATCATATTAACATCAGCAGCAAGTCCAGTAATGTCATAGCTTCCCAATCCGATCAAATAATTGGTGGCCGACAACCCTCCTCTACTATTCCCTAATAAGATCACCACAAACACCCACAAACAAACAGCTCCACACCGCTTTTGAAGACTCAAAGAAGCAAACAACCCCATTATAGCCTCACCCAAGCAAACAAGCTTAAAATTCAACCGATTCTTTCCATTCACCTTAATCAAAAACAAAACCAAGAACTACATCAGCACATACATAATCCTAATACAGGCAAAATAGAAAAACATGGTCTCAAAGAACCCTTTTAAATGGAAGAAAACAATATTTAAAAACAACACAAAAAAGGAAAATATAAAGTGATAAAAAGTAGACTTTCCCAGCTCAGTTATTTCACTTAACATGCAATAAATGAAACAAAAGTTACAATAACCAATAAAATTACAGAATTCAGCTCAAAATTTCACTTAATATAAACAAAATCTAATTCGAACAAGGAGGACCCACATCGAACTCAAATAAAAAATGATCTTTTCCTTCACCAAATCATCATAACATATAATATACAGCTATAAAAGCTACTTCACTGAATATAAAATTAACTCACGAAAATTAAAAGCTAATAGTTTTACTAAAATAAACAAAAGTTAATCAAAACAAAGGGAACCCACCTCAAAATAAAACCAAATCAGATCGTTTCCTTCACCAAATCAACCTAACATACAATCTACAGCTCTCACTAGAGCCATTTGACTAAACATGTAAAAAACCAACAAAAAATACCACCACCAACAAAACTACATAATTCAGCTAACAATTTCACTAAAATTAAACAAAAACTAATTAAAACAAAGACAACCCACATCAAACTAAAACAGAACATGATCATTTACTTCACCAAATCAACAAAAACATACACAACACATAGCTATGACCAGAGCAATTTCACTAAACATACTATAAACCAACAAAACAACAAAATTCAGTTTAACAGTTTTACTTAAAACAAACAAAAAACTAACCAAAACAAAGAGAACCCACATCAAACTAAAACCAAACATGATCATTCACTTCACCAAATCAACATACTATACACTTCATACCTTTGACTAGAGCTATTCAAGCTAGCAGTTTGATTCAAAACAAACAAAAACTAACTAAAACAAACAGAATCCACATCAAACCAAAACCAAACAAGATCATACACTTCATCAAATCATCAAAAACATACGATATACAACAATGAACATAGCTATTTCAGCTGAAAAGTCAACAAACTTCAAATGCAATAAGCAGCCACAACAAGGACAATCACACTTGTTCTTCAAATGTGTGAAAATACATATGGAGCATGAAAAATATGGCCTTATCAGTTCAAAACAACATATAAAAGTACAAGCTTCAAATTTCAAAATGTTAATCAATGAGAAGGGTTGATTAAATGTGAAAAACTTACCACGGCAACGGTTGATGAGAAACGCCGAGCGACCGGCGGCAACGAGAGTGAGACCCACTACTACGACAGATGAAAAGAGAAGAAGGTGCTAGGCAACGAAGCTGGGTCGGTGACAGCGATGCAACTGGATTCACACTGAGGGATTCACGGCGTCAAACGGAGATACAGAGCTAGGATGAGATCGATTGAAGCAAATCCGTGATTTCTTCGGCGAAATCTGGTGAGAAATGGGAAGGACAACATCAGACAAGAAAGGGAAAAAGGAAGGATATGAGTGGTTCTTTCATTTTGGTATTTATAGTTTGAAGGGTAAAATTGGTGTTATGAAATATTCATTAAAAGTTTTTGGCTTCCCGGTTTTTGCTTTGGAAGCTCTTTTTCGAGAAGCACCTAACATCAGCTTCACTTGGAAGCCCTTTCCAAACTCAAAAGCTATTTTGAAAAAACATCCAAACAGTATAAATAATGGCTTTTGACTTCAAGAAGCCAAAATAAGCTCTTCTAGGTGGATCCCAAACAGGCCCTTAAATGGGCTCTATATCTATAAGCACTTGACACAATATAAGTCAAGCAAAGCTGTGAAGAGAAAAAAGGATTAGCCCCATTTATAATCTTCCATTGCTGGCTTTTTGCAGATCATTAATGGGTGGATGATAGTTGTCGATGTTGCCAAGAGTAGTCCCCCTAAATACAGCAGGGGACAATCCAAACAAGCATTCTAGATAGAGTTCCCAACCCTATAAATGCGTTTTACATTCTTACAACTTTGGTTTTTTTTGTTTTTTTTGAAATTCTTACCACGTTGTTATAGCTATTAAAACATTATTAATTTCGATCATTAGAATATAATTTTGGGCAAATTGCATTAAGATACCTAGACATTGACATAGTTGCATGAAATACGTGGAAACCCTTATTACATGGAAAGTGTCTTATTATTTTGTCAAAGTTTTAACGGCTTGGCCATTCATCAATTACCATCATAAGAAACAAAACCTATTCCTTTTAATATTTAATTTCCTATTAATTCGTATATTATGTTTGTTAAATCTATATTTTAGTTTTTGAAACTAGTGTTGATTATATTTGTTTTCGAAATTGTTTTGTTAATTTATAATTTAAATACTTATTTATATAAATTTGTTTTAAGTTAGTATATCTTAACATGGTTTAATATAAATACAATAAAAATTAAATTACTAAAATGTATGAGAGTAATTCAGATTTAAATATATTACAAAATAATGATATTTGCACTTACTCTTCCAGTGTTAATGGCTACTACTAAATTATTATGTTCAATTAGGTGTGTTGTTAAAGATCAGGCTTGGTAAGAAGATAGAAATATATTTCAAAAAAAAAGATGAAGAAGAAGAAGAAGATAGAAAGATGACTTTTTTACAAACTCTTTTGATCATGTATGTTGAAAGGGTATATATTTCATTATAGATTATTTTTAAGATTTAAAAAAGTAATGAAATTCTTTTCGATTAACAAAGTGATGCTCTCTATTATTTATTCATTAATTTTTTTACAATAAAATTAGGCGGTATTATATTGAATTTTACAATAACTTCTTGTTTTTGAATATTAGTTTTTTATTTTTATTTTTAGTTCAATTTTATTTTATATTTTTGTCTTGACACCCAAGACAAAAATCCTAATTCCGCCACTGCACATTTTATTTATATATATATATATATATCTGGGACAGGATCGAGTGACATAAGTTTTGACACAATTTATTGATCATTAGATTTTGAAGATTTTAATGGTTTAGATTTACTCATACATTTATACACAACTTAATTTTACACTCTACATAAATATGTTTTCTCATCTCTTTTTTCATCATTAATTACATTATGACTCCTCTTTCCTCTCTTTTATTAATTACAACTATATATTAATATATTCCTCTTCTCTTTCTTCATTGTACATTATCTCTTTCATCTCCATTTAATTAATATTATTTATATATATTTTTAAAACTTCTCCGACTAATATTAAAAACCAATCCATTAATATTATTCTCATTTATTGGAATTCTTTGAATGAATATATACACAAAACTTACTGTGTAGGTTGCATGTTTTTGAACCAGACACTGCTCTCTTGCCAACTCATTTGACTGGAAATCATTAATTGAACCAACGTTTGGTTACACTTGCCTTGATAAACTAAGCACATATAAAGTCCTTCAACATTAATAACCAAACACAGTTGGTAGGTGATCAAATCAGTGAATATAAGTACGTATCTGCCATTTATATTAATATGCTTCCATCTCTTAGTCTCAACACAAACTAGTTACCCCGGCAACAATTTTTCCATGGCACATACAATCTATAACATCATTTCTCTCATCATCTGCTTTGCCTGCATTGTTTCTAATAGCTATAGGTTAGTCAACTTATATAGCTGCTTTATAGTTGTTCTAAATTACACTTTCTGTGTCACCACCATACATAGAATTGGATATTTTAAATTTCTATTCTTAATTGTTTGACCGCACTTGATGACTTTGTGGCAGAAACGGGTGCAATACTACTAGCTAAAGAGTTGCCTAGGCATGGTGATCATCATGGCTCACTGAAGAAGCTTTTTGTGTTCGGAGACTCGTATGCTGGCACTAAGACTCACTGAAGAGGATGACTGCAGTGTCGATGATGGCTGATCACTTTTGATTTTTGTGTTTAAGTTTTTGAGTTTTTGTAGTTTTAGGTTCTTGCTGCTGTACTGCTTGTTATGGGATGACGATTCACTTGTACAGCCTTTTTGTTTCCTTCGGATTTTAATCAGATAGTGACACGTGATTATATAAAATTGAATGGTCCAAATTAAATTAATGGTTTTAGCTATCTTATTTGGCCACTAACATTGTCTATCAATTGAAACCTTTGGATTGGTTTCAATAATTATCATTACAATCAATTCAAAAGTTACAAATTGATAAGTAATGTTATTGGTTAGGCTCAATTAAATAATTGTATTGATTAGAACCTTCAATCCTATTTGAAAGACACGAAATCTAGGTCCGGTGTTTAGGTAATGAGAGTGGTTATAGTTGTGACCCTATTTTGCTTTATAAAGGAATTTTTATTTTAAAGATAATGGGCAAAGCGGTAACGGATCGACCAAGTGAGATGGAGAACAGTTAGGAGGATGTCAAGGAAGGCGAGGGAGGTGTTGTTGGCGACTGTTCTAGAAGATTCTGTGAGATTTTTTAGGGTTTGTTTCAATGAAGACAAGTAGCTTGAAGCTGTTAATAATTGCTGGAAGATATCTTTTGGTAGATTGAAATCCAAATATAACTCGTGGTCCACTTAAGGACAATGAAGGCGGTGAAGGTGCTCAGGCCGATGGGGACGGAGGAGGAAAGTGTAAAAATGGTAGAGGAGAGAAGGTGGCAACGAATGACATGGTTTTCATTGATGAAGAGAAGCAGTTTTTGTAATGCCTAAATTGTTCCCCAGCGTCATGGGGATGACATGGTAAGTCATGTTAATATGTTGTTAATTTGGAGTATTCACTTTTATGTTTGTGACATTGCATTGTCCGATTAAAAGTTTAAGATACAAAATGTTAGCATAGAATCTGACTCATTATATCCAACCTTTTGATTTAGAAGAAATTATAATTTAACTATCCAATTTGAAAATAATTACAGACGGAATCAATTTTTGATGTTAATTACAATAAAGCCGTTATTGTTAAAGAATTTTCGTTAAAATTTATAGAGGCAAAGACAAAATTGTTTTTCGATCTTATTTTTAATTTTCTTTTAAAATGAAATTTCAAATTGTAACATAAATTAAATAAAAAATATTTTTAATCAGATCTCCACTATTTATTTTAAGATAGACGGTAGAAATTAATTAAATAAAAAAATTATGAAAAATTATTGGATCTCCATTAAAAAAAAAAAAAAGAATCACCTTCAGCTACAAAAGAAAAAAAAAAATCAACCATCCAATTTCAATCGATTTTTTTTTTTTAAAAAAGAAAAATATTATATCTCTAAATCATCTTCAATTAAATTCCCTAAATTAAACTTCAATTAAAAAAAAAAAAAAAAGGTTCATCTTCAAGTCAATTGCACCAACTCAATCCTATATGAAAAATCATCATCATTCTCTGAAAAATCAAACCAACATCAAACCAGGATCCACCCACCACCAGCATGAACACCATTTCCACCTCCATACTCATCGCTTCTCTCCTCCTAAACCCACCACCACTCTCTACTCTCCCCTTTTCTCTCACCACCCACCTTCTTCACTCTGCATCTCCTCCACCTACCAAAAACAATCCCATCTCCATCGGTTCTTGAAAGGCTTGAAAAGCTCCCTCTCCAATGCCTGAAACAACTCATCAACCCCTATCTCCACCCCAACAATGACCTATCGACCCTCTTTTTCCAACGTTTAAAAAGCAACCCATCAACCGTCATTTCCACCCTAACAACAACCCATCAATCCTCTCTTTCTAATGCCTAAAACACTTCCTTTCCAACTTCAGAAATGCAACCCATCAACCCTTATCTCTGCCTCGATAACAACCCATCAACCCTCCATTTCAGCACCTGAAGTGCAACACTTTGTTTGTGGACTTCAGATTTTTTCAACCAAACCAATCTAGAGAGAGACAGAGTGACAAACCTAAATTTTATCTGGTTTCAAAGACAAGAAGAAGAAGAAGAAGAACAACAACAACAACAATAACAAAAATAAGAGAGAGAGAGAGGGAGAGAGAGAAGAACCCAAAATCATTTGGGTTTTTTTTTTTTTTCCCTTTTTCAATTATTTTTTAAATTTAAATTTATTTTTTTTATTTTTTAGTTTTTTAGCAAATTAATCTTCTTCATTCATCTCAGAATAGACAATGAAGATCTGATAAAAAAATTTATTTGATTACATTTAATTGTTTTCACATTAATATACCCCGTCTATTTTAAAATGGACCGTGTAGATCTAATGAAATTTTTTTATTTAATTTTTATTCTTTTGAAAAATAATTAAAATGTGAGGATATTTTATTCTTTTTGTCGGTCTATGGTTAATTATAACGAAATCTCCTAATAGTGGGGGTTTTATTGTAATTAACACCAAAGTTGATTCTTTTTGTAATTATTTTTAAACAGAAAAGTTAAATTATAATTTGATCTTTAATTTAATATTTGTTTTTTAGTTACATAGTTGACTTTTAGTTGACTTTTGGGTTGGTTCTATGGATACATAAATTGAACCGACTTGCCTGAATATGTTATCTGATCCGAACACATATAGTTGGTTTGCGTTGGGTTCAGTTAATCCACCTACCCCTAGTTAAGGATAAATTTGAAATTTAAATTAATTACTTAAATTTTAGGCGGCGTTTATGGAAGTGAAAAAGTATTTAGAAAGAATTAAATACTTAACACATTGGGTGCCCAAGTGATATCAGCAAATTATGGTAAAAAATCCATCTCCATTAATTAATTATCTAACTAGTACCGCTGTTATTCAAAACCTTCTTTTTTTTTTTTTTATATATATATATGTGGTATTTGGAAAAAAAAAAAGAAAGGAAAAAATCTCTTTTGCTGAAGCGGAAAGTGTTCACACCTGCAATTTTTTAGGTTACGAATTCCAATTATGTTTTTTCCTCTAAAGCTAAATTATAATAATTTCTCTAAAAAGTTAATTCCATTTTCACTGTCGCTCATATGCTTCCTAACCCCATTTTGAAATTTTGAAATTAGATTTTTTCCCCCTTTTTAACCCTTTACCTTGTTGAAATTATAAAACTAAACTTAATCAAGTTTTATGTATTTGGCTATTAATTTATTATTTTTCTTTGCGTCATCACTAACCCTTATTGAATCTTAATTTACTCTTATATGCCATCAATCTTTTCCTACAAACAAAATTTTCTGCGGAAGAAATCTTTAAAATCCAAAGGTAGATCATAGTAATTGCTAATTTTCTAATGAAAAATCGAGTTTACACTTCTTTCTTTGTATTGCTTGGCCTTTCTATTTTTTTCTCCAACTATCTCTAAATGGTCAATGAATTTAAACATAGCAATCGAGAAATTTAATTGTGTTCAAAATTTACATATTATTTGAATTGAATTTGCAAGATTAAGAAATATTTTAGTTGTTTTCTAAAGCTAAATTAAATGAATTAAAGGCATGTCGAAACTCATCGAAATCAAACACTATTTATACAATCTAAACATTCACTCTCGTGAACACTAAACAATTTCTTTTATAAGCTATAATATGTATTCGTTGGGAATTGAACTCTTAACCTTATAGAAAATAGGAAGATAAACAATCATCTTTCTTAAGAGGTTATGTTTAAAAAACAAACATTTCTGTTGACACCAGGTTTGAGTGAGTGTGGGAAATATTTTAAAGAAAAAATCCCAAAAAAATCCCTGACATATGGAAATGTGTAGATTTATCATCTATTGTATCATATTTTCGAAATATTACTTGATATTAATAAAAATAGTCAAAATACCCGCTGGAGGTGTGTGAAAAGATGATAATATTCTTGATGGTCATAAATTCTGTTAAGTTAACCTGATTGATCATTTGACTTTAGGGGCAAATATGAAAAAAAATGAAAAATGAATTAAAATAATGTAATTAAGATATAAAAAAATCAAAATAAATAATATTAAATATAAAATCATAAAAAATAACATATTTTTATTTAAAAATATATATGTACCCTCCTCTAGCGGTACTCTTTTTTTTTTTTTATCTTCAACCTATGATGATGGGGGCTGACCCTTTTCTTTCTCTATCTTCTGCCTGTGATGATAGAGGTGGATGTCTTGGCGATGACGACAACATATTGGAGGTTGTGTTTCCCTCTTTCCCCCCTCTTTTCCTCTCCTCTATCTCCATCTCTGATAGTTTCTTCTCCGATCGATGATAATGGTGATGACATTTGTGGGTTCGATGACAAATTCAATGGTTTGGTGTTTAGTGGTTGATAATTGATGATTGCGTTGATGACTTTCTTTGGGTGGGATTGATGATTGATTGAGCTGAAGATTTTTTTTTTTTTTTTTTTCTGGTTGGGATTGATGATTGATTAGATTGATGATTTTTTTTTTTTTTTTTGGGTGGGATTGATGATTGATGATGATGGTGGTTTCCACCTGGTTGAAACCTAGAAGTTCAGGGATTGCAAAACCTAGAATTTCTAGGTTTCCAATGACTAGAAATCCATAAATTTATAGAGAAGAGAGAGAGAGAGAGAGAAAGGTGAAGAAGAGAACGATTGATGATGATGAAGATAAAGGTTGATTATGAAGCTGGTCCATCACTTTCAATTTTTTATTTTCAAATATATATTTTTTTATTTTTTAATTTGGTCTGTTAATCTCTACTGTCCATCTCATATATGTACCATCCTTTAGCGGTACTTTTTTCTTTATCTCTGGCCTGTGATAATGGGGGCTGACCCTTTTCTTTCTCTATCTTCGACCTATGATGATGGGGGCAAATATCTTGGTGGCGACGACAACGTATTAGAGGTAGTGTTTTTCTCTCTCTCTCTCCCCCCTCTTTTCCTCTCTCTATCTTTATCTCACGATAGTTTTTCACCGGTCGATGATAATGGTGGCGGCGTTATAGGTTTGATGACGAACCCAACGATTTGGTATTCGATGGTTCATGATTGATGGGTGTATTTGGTATTCGATGGTTTGGTGTTTAGTGGTTGATGATTGATGATTAGGTTGATGACATTTTCAGGGTGGGATTGATGATTTTTTTTTTTGGGTGGGATTGATGATTGATGATGATGGTGGTTTCCACCCGATTGGAAACCCAGAAGTTCAGTGATTGGAAACCTAGAATTTCTAGGTTTCCAGTAACTGTAAATCCAGAAATTCATAGAGAAGAGAGAGAGAGAGAGAGAGAGGCAGAGGGGTGAAGAAAAGAACGATTAATGATGATGAAGATCAATGATGATGAAGATAAAGGTTGATGATGAAGTTGGTCCATGGCTTTCACTTTTTTATTTTCAAATATATATATTTTTATTTTTTAATTTGGTGTGTTAATCTCCACCATCTATTTCAGATCGGTTTTTATTAATTTATAATTTTTTATTTTAAAATATTATTTTATGATTATTATATTTTTAATAAAAATCTTAAGGTTAAAAATGTCTTTTTGACATTTGTCTAAGTTTCTATTAACTTTCAAACGTTTGTGGGATTTTAGATATAAATAAAATAGTGGGTGGTAAAATGAGATTGTTTCATACATCATATGGTATTTTGGGATTTTCCCTACTTTAAATTACTTATCTCAATTAATTTTGTTTTTATATGTAATTTTACTTAAAGGTTTTTGGGAATAAAAAAATATTTTCCAAAACAATTTTGTTTTTCTGAAAATAGCTTCTTCAGTTTTGTGTAAAACCAGAATGATAACACCAGCACCATAATTGTGACCATAACTCTGCTCTTGAAACATCGAGAGACATTCTTTTCCATAATAAAAGGGAAAACTTTCCCACACATGCCAATAAAGGTGTTAAACAGGAGCGGTCATGCCAAAGCTTAAATTTTAAGGTTCAACTGGGCTTGAGCACCGACGTAGTATACATCGAACCTTAAATGTTCTACAAGAACTAATCCTGTCCATTAGCCCTATTTGAGTGTGCTTGCCTGAGCGGGTTCAAATGGCCTACATTTTTTAATGTAAAACTTCTTCGATCTTTAAGCACGACTCTACAGGTTCATACTTCGTAAAAGTCACGCCTCCCTTAAAACACATTATACTTTTACAAAACCAAGTTTAAGAATTATAATCAAAATTAAAAAAATTATTAATCAAGTTTTGATTTTGAACTCCTTTGTTCATTTTATATATAATGCTTTCATAATCAGGTGTACCTGATTTTAAAAAGTAAGAATTAATAAATCAAGTTCATTTATTATATTTAAATTAAATAGGAAAGAGAATATAATTGATGAATTTGATTGATTGGTTTTTATTTTTTAAAATCAGGTATACTTGATTATAAAAGCCCTATATATATATTTTGTTTTTACCATCAATACTTCTTAGGGGTCGTTTGTTTGTTTGTCTAAAAATTAAACAGTACTGTTGAAGACTAAAGACTGAATAGTGATTGAAATATGAAATCTAAATAACATGTTTATTTTTTTTCCCCGATTTTTGAATATGTTGTAAACTTGTTTGTTTTTTAAATTTAAAATTATCTGAAAACTAGTAAGTTGATATTTATACCATTTATACTATTTAATGTTATGTAATTTTAATTAATTTAATACAAATATTTAAAAATAAATAATTTAATTAATTTTAAAACATTTTTTATGTACATATTAATAATGTTTTATTAATAATTAAAATATGATTAAAAAAATAGTAGTATTAGTTATATTTATATTTAAATATATTAATATATTTAAGAAAATAATTAAAAAAATAAATGTTTAAATTGTAAATTAAAATTTATTAGTTAAATTCTAAGACAATTTGGGATGAGATGTATTTAGGTTTTACTCGTTAAATATATTTTTTATAAGTATCAATGAAAAAAAAAAAAGAAATGAAAATTTGAATAATACAAAGTTAGGATAAATTTGAAATTATATTATTTTGAGGATGATAGATTTGAAATAAAAACTTTTAAATGTCATTAAGTGATTTGCAATTAAGTGAAAAGTAAAAAATTATTACTTAATTTTTTCAGTTGTTTTTTGATAGTTTTAAGTGATTTGACAACTTAAAAAAACAAACGAAAATATCTTAATAGGTGCAATTCAGCATTATTAAGTGTTAAGTGGAAAAAAACAAACGACCCCTTAATTTTAAAAAGTTAGGACGAGTCAATTAAATTCATCTATTGCATTCTTTCTTCTAAAACAAATTCTCTCTCTTATTTAATTCAAATACAATAAATGAATTTGATTGATTTGTCATAATTTTTTAAAGTTAAGAGATATTGATAGTATAATTACTATATGTATGTGTGTATTAGTTATTTATTTCTATTTATATTCTATGCAACAAATTAAACATTTTGAAAA
This sequence comes from Dimocarpus longan, assembly GCA_022984855.1. NCBI lineage: Eukaryota > Viridiplantae > Streptophyta > Magnoliopsida > Sapindales > Sapindaceae > Dimocarpus > Dimocarpus longan. Next base: position 19,029,338 of record CM041015.1, on the reverse strand, counting down.
TAAAAACTAAGTTTAAGAATTATTAATCAAGTTTTGATTTTGAATGCTTCTGTTCTTTACAATCTTAAATGAAAAAGATTATAAGAATTATAATGTATAATTAATTAATTTTAGTCAATTGTAAAATAAAATGAAACACACCAATATTATTACTTTTTTTTTTAAAGATTTCAACTAATTTGACTAATTAACTATAGTTTTAGGTATGAACTGATACATTTGTTGCGTATAACTCATATACACAACCACTAATTATGATATTATTGACTAATACCATAATTAGTATATGATTTATACACAAAATTTATTATCGAAAAATAAATATGTAAATGAAAAAAGCTAAGTATAAAGTTAAAGCAAAAACTATCCCACCCATCCAAATCAACTCGAGCTTGACCTTCGTTGACGCTTGATATACGTTATTCAACGGTTTGGACTGGGTTAAAATATAATGGTGTGATATTTAATTCCAACAGAAACGAAAATGACATTTGCACTCCCCTAATTTCCCTTATAAAAATAGATGGTAGGTCGTGAAAGATGCATGAATTTAAGTTAAAAACAAAAGAGACAGGGTACACGTGAGCTGCATCATACAAGCATAGGCGATGTTTGGTCGGTGCAATGTGCATGGGTTCATAAGTGAAAGCCAAACAAACATGTGAACATGGAGACATTTATATCAGTGAAAACCAACTAAACACGGGCAACATGGAGAGACTCAACAAAAACGTTGGACTCAACAAAAACGTTGGTTCAAGTCAATTGGTTCTCACTACTTTTTTTCATTAAAAAAAATAAGAAAAAGAATTGATCGATTTATTATCATATAAAATTCACAATTCACTAACCTACCCAAAGCATCCGCAACTGCCATCACCACCTATAAAATAAATTATATATTTTCTGGTCATCTAACTGATTTAATATGGCAAAGCAGCAGGTATCTGACCATCTTGAACCATGGCGCGACCTCAGCGGCAAAGTGGTGATGGTGACCGGCGCATCCTCAGGCATAGGCCGGGATTTGTGTCTTGACCTGGCCAAAGCCGGCTGTCGAATCGTGGCAGCGGCTAGGCGCGTCGACAGGCTGAAGTCACTCTGCGATGACATCAACAACTCCTCCAGTAGTGGTGGTAGTTCTAGAGCAGTGGCGGTGGAGCTGGATGTCTCAGCCGATGGATCCACCATTGAGAGGTCCGTGCAGGAGGCTTTCCAAGCGTTTGGGAGACTCGATGCTTTGGTCAATAATGCAGGCGTCAGAGGTGCATATATTCGTTTTCTTTTTTTATTGACTTGTTAAAATTAGTATTTTGTATTATATTTTTAATATCCAATAAAATTCGGATCCTCTGCCTCGGATATTACCAAACTACATCTGGAAACTAACGAGAAGTCATCAATTTTTTGTATTAAAATGTGGAATTTAATGATATCATTTTTTATTTAAGAGATTTTTGAGATTTTTTTTTTCAAAAAAGGTTGTGTTTAATAAAAACTGCATTGATAAATCTAAGTGTCTATATTTATTTTAAAGTTATTATTATTTTTTCTTTAATTTTAATTAAAAAAATATTATTTTAATTTTTTTTAACTTAAATTAATACTATGTTACGAGTTTATTTTTAATTATTTTAAAATTATTAAAAGAAAATAATGATTCATTGACCGTCAAGAAAAAAATTGATAATAATAACTCTTTATTTTAATATATATACATACATATGATATAAATATCTAACTACTATGTTATTTCAACGTTACTCTATATGATTTTAGTAACCGATTAAAATATTGAGTAATCATCTGTGGTTTGGACCGGTGTAATCGTATGATTACTTGAACATGAGCTCATTGAATTTGGGTAGAATTTTGTTTTGGGTTATATTAAATCTTCCTTTAATGTATTTATCAAGGTTAACTTGGGCATGTGTGTGTCTTCTAATTATGCACTGACGGTACATAACTTCGCTGTCTATATATCTCAGGTTCTGTAAAGACACCGTTGGATTTGTCCGAGGAGGAGTGGAATCATGTTAACAGAACAAACTTAACAGGAACTTGGTTGGTGTCCAAGTACGTCTGTGCTCGTATGCGTGACGCAAATCAGGGCGGATCTGTCATCAACATTTCTTCCATCACGGGTCTTAATCGTGGACAATTACCGGGAGGTTGTGCCTATGTTTCCTCTAAGACAGGCGTAAATGCAATGACAAAGGTAATTATATTCTTCCTATACATCGCATTTTAAGTTGTTTTAGATTGATTACGCTATTGTTTGAAATAATTACAATTGTTTACGATTGAAAAATAGTTTGGATATATTTTTTTGGTCTAATACAATCAATATGAGCCTTAGAAGGAGAATGTGATATTGAGTAAAATCTTTCAAATGGGAAAAGTGGTGGTGCAACTAAAAGGTCTATATGGACTATTAAAAGAGTCTTGAAAGAATTAGGAGAACAGATTTTGCTGTGTGTAAATATAAGCCTGTGCCATCGGTAGCAAGATGGTTTTGTAAAAGTATAATGTGTTGGAAGGATTGAAGTCAGCTAGATTTGAGTTTGAGCAATTTTTAACTGATATCATGCAATTCTAGTCTGAACTCACCTAGAGCTCCAAAAGCTGTTTGTTTCATAATCAGGGAATGCTTTAATTTGCCTAAGTTACCAAGAAGCCCTGTCGTCAGAAAGACACAACAAAACAAGTTTGATTCCAACTTTGGAGGAAATCAACCCAAACTTTACTTTCTAATATCAGCTGATACATTGATCAAATATTTGTGTGTGCTGAATTGTTTATAACCTCAATATTGTATTGCCAGATGCATGACATAAAAGTTAATCACATTATGAAAATGACCAGAGACGGTTGAAAACTCTGGTAAATAAATGGTTAGAAATAAAAAATTTCTTGAAGAGGTATGAAGTGATCCCTCAAGGCCCTAAATATATTATCCTCATCAAAATATGATTGTTAGAAATACAGTAGTATCCACATTTGGAGTTGCATTATATTTCTCACAATGTGCGAGTTAGCTTTTAATTATTTGACACAGTTACTGTCTTGCTGACAACTCTTAGATGAAGCTATGCCTTGACATTGTGATTCGTGATGGTTTAAGTGGAACCTAACTGCATCATGTATTGATTTACACAACCTATGATGATTGTATTGTGTTATAAAATGAAGTATGCTCATGACAATGAGGATTTTGGTAGGCCATGGCTGTGGAACTGGGGGTACACAAAATAAGAGTGAATGCAATATCCCCTGGACTTTTCAAATCTGAGATCACTGAGAGTCTTATGCAAAAAGAATGGCTGGATAAAGTGGCCTTGAAAACGGTTCCTTTAAGGACGTATGGCACCTCAGATCCAGCTTTAACGTCACTCATCCGCTACTTGGTTCATGACTCCTCTGAATATGTATCTGGCAACATATTCATTGTCGATGCAGGGGCTACGCTACCAGGTGTCCCTATCTTCTCGTCCCTTTGAATGTTTCCATAAATATATGTAATGTTATTGCACGTATGTGTTGGGTACTACGTGATGAAAACATCATATTGAGATACCATTTTACCATCTTCTGTGGCACCTATGGAATTCTAATGTAGAGCATGTGTGTAAACTTCTTGAGCGTCCTTGTGATAAGTTGGTGGCTTGTAGTTGTATGCATGACTTGTATACGATAACGGATATTACAAGGTAGGAGGTGCCTTCGACTTTCCAAATCGGACTTCCAAGAGTTTAAAATTATATTGTGAATCACCAAATCAATAGACTTGTGATATCTGCAATGTTTGGTTATCATGATTCGTGACAAATATCAAAACTTAGAAACAGTTTAGGCCCCTTGAACACCAATGGTGGTCTCAAGTCCGATGATAAATGTGGAGAAGGTGCTCATGTACACAGCCCCAAACCGTGACAAGAATGCAAGTGATTCTATTAATGTTTTTAATTTGATGGAAGATTAGGTTTTTCTAATTTATTATTTGCAAGCAAGTCCTTCTATTAAAATAAACTACTTGCAACAATTAGATTAATTATTGTTTAAAGAATAATGTCATACATCCATATAATTATTATTAGATTCAGTTACTTTTATATTGTTATTAGGAGAAATGAAATAGTTATTAGATTAATTGTTGTCTTAAATTTTAAAAGGGATATATCATATGGTTGATTTGGGGAATTTTCTCTAAATAAATATACGTAAAAAAATTAAAAAAAATTAGACCGAGAAATAAGACTAGGGGCAAAAGACTTCCCAAGCCTAAAAAGAAACAATAGAGGAGTCAATAAACTGCTTTACGATCCTAATCCTAAGGATGGCGGAGGCCAATAGCCTTCTCTATCAAAAATTAAGAAAAGGGTTGTTGTCTTCCGTAGAGGGTTGATAAACAATTGTTGATGTAGAATAAGCCTCGTTGGTTAATTTTTTAGAAGTCTAACAACCTACACAAGTCAAACAAACAAAGTGCACGTGAATTTGACACCGATATAGTGGAAGTCGAAGACATTTCGATGCTCAAATTAGAGTTTGATACAATACAAATAAAAATAAGTAACAAGAGTGCTTGACAAATAATAGTTACATGTCGTTCGACCTATAATGTAATAGAATGAATAAGAAATAAAAATTAAGGTTGTAAGAATTACGACATTGTGTAAGAGCCTTAAATTATAAGGATAGTTGTCTGATTGAGATAATGCTATTATCCTTCTCAATTAAGGGTAAGGATTATGATATCTTGATTGTGTTAGCAATTGAGAATATCAATACTTATGAGTATAAGATCCTAAAGAAATTTTGACAAGAGTGTCAGTGCTTGGATAGAGATTAATATGATGGTTCTCTCCTATAAATGGGTTGGGAGTCGTTGGGGTGTTAAGGTTGCGTCTGTTTAAGGAATTTATGCTGCATTCTCTTGATTCTCGCCCCTGTAGTTGATGGAGTGATTCCTGCTTGACTGATTGCCCATTGAAAGCATATGTTACAACCGGTTCAAAATCAACCTATCGAAAGCAATCAATCCTCATTAATGAGACTAAAGTTGGCACTATTGACAATCCAACTTCGAGCCTCGCTTGGGCTAGATTGACTGATGGGCTCATCTTTGGGCTGCTACATTGGGCCTTCCAACTCATATTTCCATTGGGCCTATACAAAACTATTTATTTACCATTATATCTTTTATCAGAAAGGTTTCCTTTTTGTTTTTATAACTTTTTCGTGTTTCTATAATTTATGTACTCAAAAATTTTTGAAATTAAAAGAATCGGTATAGTTTGTTAAAAAAATTCAAAAAAGAAAAGACATAGTTGATAATTTGTAGAGTGTGATTAAAAGAAATGAGCCCTTTAAAAATTAAAAATTTTAGTGTGGTGTCTGTACAAAAGGGGTTTACCTATTAAATTTATTAGGGTTTAAATAGTAACACTCATCCAATAATAAATAACGCAGGCCCAGCAAAAAGAAAAAGATGAAAGAGAAAATACTTAAACTAACCCCTTTTTTAGAGTCTATTTGAAAACTAACCATTTTTTTAGGTTGAAAAAATCTCAACCCTGAAGTTGAGATTGAATTAAATTAACACTATGACTCACAACCTGGAAGTTGAGATTCTGAACCTAGTGATTGAGATTCTCTATCTTGAGGTTGGGATTTAAAAGTTAGATTTAAACCAAGATGAAAACAGCATACTGCAGACAGACTAGAGAAAGAGCAAAGCAATGGCCATAACTGCATCTTCGAGTCTCTCAATCTTCAAACCTCCAGTTTCAATTTCACCCTTGAAGGTTCCCACTTCCCTCAACTTAAATCTTTCCTTTTCTTCTTCGTATCCTGTTTCTGTACGGACAGCAAGAGCAAGTTGTGGTTCAACCTCTAACATTGACAATTCCCATTGGAGGGTGGTCTTGGAGAGACCTCCGCAGGGGCTTCATACGAAGCCAGAAATCGTTGATTACTATGTCAACACTCTAGCCAGCGTCTTGGGCAGGTACCCACCTGCGTTTGCTTAAAATGGTGTTATTATTTTGATGTTTTGGGTGGTCTTCACTTGTAAACACCTTTTGTTTATGTGTTTCTTCTAGTGAGAAGGATGCTCAAATGTGTATATATCATGCTTCCTGCGATACCCATTTCGGATTCTGTTGCGATATCGATGAACAAGTTTCTTGGCAGCTAGCTCGTGCGTGTGTTTCTTCTCTCTCTTGTTCAACTTCAATTTTGTTGCATGGTTTATTTAGTTGTGAAAACTCAATCATGTCTTGTTTTTTATTTTATGTGATTTGTATGCTGTAGGGTTGCCAGGGGTTTTGTCGGTTAGTCCTGATCCGGATCATTATAATTCTGAGAAAAAACATGATAGCTTTTCCAGTATTCAGAATGGAACAAGTCCCTTGTTTCGTGAGGGAAGTACCAAACATTGGCTTGTTAGAATGGACAAGCCAGGGGTAGGTGTTGTTACAAAGGCACAAATGGTTGATCATTATGCTCAAATACTATCAAAGGTCTTGGGGAAGTAAGTAGAAACAGTTGACCATCAACGTCTTTTTCGCATTGCTCTCTTTCATTTATCATGATATGGTTGTGATAATTTTATGCAGTGAAACGGATGCTCAAATGTGTATATATCATGTCTCTTGGCAATCTAATTTTGGGTTTTGTTGTGAGCTTGATGATGAATGTGCTCGGGAACTCGCTGGTGAGTGCATATGTATGTGGTTGTTTTCTCTTTTTATCACAATTTGTCATGTTAGATAGAAATCTTTGCTTAAGTGCAACTACTTCCTTTCAATGCAGCTGTGCCTGGTGTTTTATCTGTCCAGCCGGATGAGAACTTTGGTTCAGAGAACAAGAATTATGGAGGTTTGTCCTTTTGTCTAACTTGGATAGAATTTTTATTATGTAGTATCTACATGTCGTTTCAATCCTTGACTCGAATATATATGTCTTAATGGCATAAACTCTAATGTCGTATTAAAGATGTACGTTTTTTCATATCCTGATGTACTATTCAAAATGTAATTATTTGTTCTGGGTAAATTTATATTTTCTGGTGATTGGCACTTAATTGACCATCCATTATTAAAATGTATATGACAGTAGTACTACTAGCTCTAGTCTTTTACATACATGTGAATGACTTCATTTATAAAATATTTCTGGTTTGTGATCAACGGTTTTCAAATTGAGCAGAAAATTCTGTAATTAGGCAACTTTTCTCCACTAGTTATTATCACAAGTACCTTGGGTATGCAAACAGAGCGTATGGATTTCATGAGTTGAGCTGGTCTCTGGAGATGCATTCAAATCTTTATGACTGTAGCATCACTAGTTATGTAAGCCTGATTAATTCTAGTAATGAAAAAGGAGAGTGAAAAGATGAAAGAGAGAATCAATGGCTTCAACAGTGTAATTTTACTATCTGTAAGAATGTAGAAGTGGTTAATATAGTTAGTGATACCTACCGTAAAGAAGCCTCCAAATACACATAATTAGCCTATGATAAAGGATCTAAAACAAGAGGTCTTGAGTTCGAATTTGCTCACATCTAGGGAGGGGTTTGGTTTAGATTTATCATAATAAAACATTTATTTATTCTCTACAACAAAGGATCTACTAGAATAACGCAGGTCAATTGATAATACTCAACTGTATCGTACAATCATGTATAATTATTTATACCAATTAGGTCAAATAATAGTAGTTAGTCACCTCATACATGGTGTGTGCATGACTTTTCGTACAAGTGGAACATATTTTTGACAAGAGAATCAAAAAACAAGTGCAATTGTAGAGTTGTTCTGCGGAGCTTGGCTGTGCATGACTTTTCGTACAAGTGGAACATATTTTTGACAAGAGAATCAAAAAACAAGTAAGATTATAGAATTGTTTTGCAGAGCTTGGCTGTGGTGAGGCTAATTCAATTGGAAATATATTGTTAGGACACTCGCTAACGCAAATATAACAAAAGATAGAAAGGGGGATTTTATTATTGATAATCAAGAAAACATAAATGAAACTCAATGATACCAAGAGGGCAAGGCTACTGCTGCACAGCCTGCGCTAAGCCTTTAGCAGAGCTTCTTTGCAAACAACATACAAAACCCAATGATACCACTACTTTCCTACCATCCCCTGTAAATAATTATTTGCTACCAAAACATATCCCTACAATCAAATTTTATTCTCAAAACATCTCCCATAAATCAAGCAATCATCCCTGCAAATTTGATTGACTTCCCAATCTTAATTTATTTGACTTTCCATTTATAGACCTTCAAATCTTCGACTTGCTTCTGCCGGCTACGGTAAGTGGTTATGATTGGGGCGTAACATATGTTTGTAATGTGACTGGTAACTCGTATCAGTGGGTAATGAGAGTGGACATAACAAGGAGGTATGCGAAATGTCAAAATGAAATTGAAGACCGAAAATAGGTTTGGAAGTGATCATTTCAAATCATTTGGGAAATTCAAAGAGGTGTTAATATCCATATCGACAATTTTTTTTTGTAAGGAATGGGGAATTCAATTATCTGGGATATAATATTGGGGGTCAAGAAAATATACTGCTAGTCACAGGTTTAAACAGAGTTTCTGTGCCTAGAGTTGCCAAATTGTAAAGATATAATATGATATGCAATTCTTATTATCTATTTGTTTCTTTAAAAGGCCCATTTGTAGTAATTTTCTTTTATCCATTTTATTGAGATATAGTATAAGGTTTAATTCTATGGCAGTTTCCAGTTGGAGACTGATGATATGTAATTTTTTTTAGGTGATAATTTACAGAATTCTATGCCAGCTTCTTCAGAAGCAATGCCAGCAACCCCCATAAAGACAAAGAAGCTTTTTGTGACTGGTAAGTGATGAAATGAAGTTTGACCCATCAAAAGCTGATTTGCTTCACACCTGCCCTTTAATGGCGTGAATCATGATATTCATGCATGATTGTGTTTTGAATTTCTTGCTTGTCAATATAAATTATTGGTGGCTTTATATTACTGAATTATATACAAACATCATCTAGAGAAATCGCCAACAGAGTTATTTGGATACCATTTGTGCTTGTTCTATAGTGTTACCTGAATCTTATTATGATTGAATGCCTCTTGAGTTCTGCTCATTAAATGTTTCTTCTGGTCCAATTTCTCTGCAATTCGATTCATCACGCTATTACTTGCTCTTCTATGAAAGAATACCAACGTTTCTCTGTTCCTCATTTTATTACTAACCGAAGTGCCCTGTGCCTTCTAATTCCATTAACAGGCCTCTCATTTTATACATCTGAGAAAACCTTACGTGCAGCATTTGAAGGCTTTGGTGAGCTTGTTGAAGGTATATTTTCAGTTTCATAATAAAAATTTGAAGTGTTCCTAGTTTAAAAAAATTCTGAGTTTCTAGTGCAAGTGCTCCTGTTGATCAACCAATTTTTTACAGTTAAAATTATAATGGATAAGATTTCGAAAAGATCCAAAGGTTATGCATTTATAGAGTACACCACAGAAGAGGCTGCAAGTGCAGCACTCAAAGAGATGAATGGCAAGGTAAGTTTGATACAAATCCTTGATCCAGTTACCAGATTTTTATTTGTGAAAGGGTTGCATGTCGAAATGGTTTCTTAGAAACCAGCTTCGAGTTTGTTAAAGCACCAAAAGCAATTTATGAAAAGTTACACGCTTTTCACAAGTGCTTCTTAGAAAAATAACTTTTTTTAAAAATGATACAAAATGATTTATAGGCATCTATTCTATTCCAAACAATGTAAAATTTACACAAATGTACTTTGACTATTAAAAAGTGATTTTGGCAATACTGGAGGCTCGTTTGGATAACTTTTGTTTTTGACTCTTGATAGTAAAAGATTAATGAAAATTCTTTTTTCAAAAGCTATAAGCACTTGACTTATTTCCAAAGAGTTTTTGAATAGTAAAACCTTATTTCCAATTTTCATCCAAATAACTCTCGGAATAGCTTTTGGACTCAAGAAGCCAAAAAATGGCTTCCAAAAGCCATCACAAATAGGCTCTATATCTATAAGCACTTGACACAATATAAGTCAAGCAAAGCTGTGAAGAGAAAAAAGGATTAGCCCCATTTATAATCTTCCATTGCTGACTTTTTGCAGATCATTAATGGGTGGATGATAGTTGTCGATGTTGCCAAGAGTAGTCCCCCTAAATACAGCAGGGGACAATCCAGACAAGCAGTCTAGATAGAGTTCCCAACCCTACAAATGCGTTGTACATTCTTACAACGATGGTTTTTCTTTTTTTGAAATTCTTACCACGTTGTTATAGTTATTAAAACATTATTAATTTCGATCATTAGAATATAATTTTGGGCAAATTGCATTAAGATACCTAGACATTAGACATAGTTGCATGAAATACGTGGAAACCCTTATTACATGGAAAGTGTCTAATTATTTGGTCAAAGTTTTAACGGCTTGGCCATTCATCAATTACCATAATAAGAAACAAAACTTATTCCTTTTAATATTTAATTTCCTATTAATTCATATATTATGTTTGTTAAATCTATATTTTAGTTTCTGAAACTAGTGTTGATTATATTTGTTTTCGAAATTATTTTGTTAATTTATAATTTAAATACTTATTTATATAAATTTTTTTTAGTATATCTTAACATGGTTTAATATAAATACAATAAAAATTAAATTACTAAAATGTATGAGAGTAATTAAGATTTAAATATATTACAAAATAATGATATTTGCACTTACTCTTCCAGTGTTACTGGCTACTACTAAATGATTATGTTCAATTATGTGTGTTGTTAAAGATCAGGCTTGGTAAGAAGATAGAAATATATTTAAAAAAGAAGAAGAAGAAGATAGAAATATGACTTTTTACAAAAAAGAAGAACATAGAAATATGACTCTTTTACAAACTTTTTAATCATGTATGTAGAAAGGGTATATTTCATTATAAATTATTTGTAAGATTTAAAAAAGTAAAGAAATTCTTTTCGATTAACAAAGTGAGGCTCTCTATTATTTATTCATTAATTTTTTTACAATAAAATTAGGCGGTATTATATTGAATTTTACAATAACTTCTTCTTTTTGAATATTAGTATTTTTTTTTTGGATCAATTTTATTTTATATTTTTGTCTTGACACCCAAGACAAAAATCCTAACTCCGCCACTGCACATTATATATATATATATATATATATATGAATGATGAATTTTACATTCATAATATAATTCCATTGAATGAATATATACGCAAAACTTACAGTGTAGGTTGGATGTTTTTGAACCAGACACTGCTCTCTTGCCAACTCATTTGACTGGAAATCATTAATTGAACCAACGTTGGGTTACACTTGCCTTGATACAATAAGCAAATATAACGTCCTTCAACATTAATAACCAAACACAGTTGGTAGGTGATCAAATCAATGAATATAAGTACGTGTCTGCCATATATATTAATATGTTTCCATCTCTTAGTCTCAACACAAACTAGTTCCTCCGGCAACAATTTCTCCATGGCACAAACGATCTATAACATCATTTCTGTCATCATCTGCTTTGCTGCATTGTTTCTAATAGCTACAGGTTAGTCAACTTATATAGCTGCTTTTTAGTTGTTCTCAATTACACTTTCTGTGTCACCACCATACATGGAATTGGATATTTTAAATTTCTATTCTTAATTGTTTGACGGCATTTGATGACTTTGTGGCAGAAACGGGTGCAATACTACTAGCTAAAGAGTTGCCTAGGCATGGTGATCATCATGGCTCACTGAAGAAGCTTTTTGTGTTCGGAGACTCGTATGCTGACACTGGCAACTGCAGGAAAGCGGGCACTGGTGCCTGGCAGCCACCATATGGAATCACTTATCCTGGTAAACCGGCTGGTCGGTTCTCTGACGGTCGCGTCCTGACTGATTATTTTGGTATGTGTGTGTCTCTCTCACATATATATATTATATTACTTTACTGGTTAGGTAGGTTTAGTTTAATAACAACCATTAGATTGTTATTAATATCCATATTTATAATCAATCCAATGGTTATTATTGGTGAATAATCTTACTCAACCAGTAAGGTAGTCAAATCCAAATATTGGAATTCAGGTTCTCTGTTGAACACCTACACACATTAACCTGCATGGCAGTGAACTTTAAACTATATTGAAATTCTCATTATAGTTGCTTAGTTTCATCAAATTTCTATCAAGTCTTTAATTAGGTGCTTTCTTCTTTTTTAGTGTATTTTGTTGTTTGTGTAACAATTGTCAAGGGTAGATCTCTCACATTTTTTAATACGATAAACTCGATTCTATGATATTACAATCAACTATTGAGTTTATAAAATTGAATTCCCTATGAAAATAGTGTAGAATCCCCTGAAAACTGATGCTTAAGAACACATGAAAATTTTTTATCCTCAAAAGAGTTGTAAAATTTAACTAGAGTTTAGTTGAATCTTGCTATTTCTAATTGTTTTATCGGTTTTGTTAAAGTGAATATGGTTCTCTGTTCTTCTAAAATTCGCCTCTAGGGCACACTATGTAGATCCGTGGTTAAGACAATCACATTATTCTTTACGGTAGACACGGGCACCAACCAATTGAAATTGGAGGCCGGTAATCCATAAATTGAAAAGTATTCCTTGTATATTTGGGCAAATTGCACTAACTCTCTCTCACTTTAGTTGTTCTTACACTCAACCCTGACGCATCATCATAATTGCACAAAATTCCCTTCGAGAATTGACTAACAATTTGTCACTGTTAGTCAGTTAAGTCAAAAGGTCAAATTAGTTATTTTATCATGTATATTAACTTTTTAAACAAAGTAAAAATTGTTACATTTTTGAAAAAATTGTTAATAAAAATATATGAACCAAATCATGATCTAGAAAATCAGATAATGACCTAGTTTCAGATCCTCCTTGAAAATTAAATGAAATATATATATATATATATATATATATTACTCTCTAGCTAATAAAACCAAAAATCACATATTTGTTCCAATAAATTTTTTAAGTAACATTCAAACCATAAACCCTGAAAATATTCAAAAACTAAACGTCTAAATCTTTAGTCTTTACATGTTCCAGTAATATGAACATAAAAGACATAAAAAATCCCAACGATTAGTAATTATCTTCAAACAATATATGAAAATCCAAACGTAGCAAAATAAACCCACAAGCCCAAAAACATTACTTCGAAAAACAATGTGGGTGAGAAAGGAGACAGAAAGGGGGTGGGAGAGATGAAAGATTTTCTTATTTTAAAAATATTTTATTAGATAAGAAAATAAATAACAACGGGTACATCTGTATTTTCTCCCTCAACTAAATTGACTTATCGATGGTCAACCATTGACCACCCTTAGTCAACTGATTTGGGGTGGCCAGTGTAATTATGGAAATACTTAAAGGTTGAGTGCAATTATCATTAAAATTAAGAAGTTAATGTAAGTTGCCATATATATATATATATTTAATATAAAACTTGTTTTCCCATACACTCTTAAATTATAATTGTACTTTAAAACCTTACACTAGTATTTGAATTATATTATATTAAAAATAAAAAAAAAAAACTAAAAACTTTTTCCCAAAAAAATTGTTTTCAAAACTTTTGCAGGGGCATGACACCCCTCCAGGCACTAATGGGGTTCCACCCTTGACTGTGGATTGGATATATGTGCATTTGTTTACAAGATTGTCACTAACTTAGAGTAAATGACACTAGTACTTTATAGCGGGTGATACAACCACCTCATAATATATATAGCACGACTCTTGTTATATATATGATACCAATAGTGTGAAGTTATTTATTTTCCACAATTAATGTCTTGACATCTTAAGTCCATGAATTCCATGACATATATTTACAGCATCATATCTTGGGATAGAATCTCCCATTGCTTACCAATGGAGAAAATCCGTGAAGAGATCAGAATTAGGGCACGGGATGAATTTCGCATATGGAGGAACAGGTGTGTTCGACACGTTGGTGAAGGAGCCAAACATGAGTACACAAGTCAAGTTTTTCCAGCAATTACTTGAAGAAAAAGTCTACACCAGACAGGACCTCCACTCTTCCGTTGCTCTGATCTCATTAGCAGGCAATGACTATGGCACTTACATTTATGAAAAGGGCAATCTTCAGGTAAGATAATTAGTGAGTGGTTCAACTAATTTATATGTGCGTTTGTGGTAGGTAATCTGCTGTTTGCTTGCATGCATGGTTGAGTTTATTGAATTTTGGTAACAATTTAAATTAGGAGCGGCGTTATTTGTCCCTCTTTAAAATCGTAAGTATAATTCTAAATTAATATTTTATAAAAAATAAAATTACAACATTATCCTTAAATAAAATCATTATAAGAATTAAAATAATTATTAATACTTTCTTTATATTATATTATTACAATATTTAATATTTTAATCTTTTTAACAAAGATGGATAATTTCTTTTGATCGTTATAAAAGCTAAGCTAAAATAAAATAAAAGAAAAAAGTACAAAGGAAGAGAAGTTCCTTCAAAAACAGGAAGGAGGAGTCACAGCTCTTCCATACTTTCTATTTATTTATATTTTCTTGAAAATTTATTAATTTATATTATATAATTAAAAGCAATTAAAAGCTTAACATATTTATAATAGATAAGATGTGCTTAAAACATCTTAACCAATTTCAACGGGGTGTTACTATTTTCTTTGGGTACAAATATCGCCACCCTTAAATTTTTGATGTAATCAAGTTCCCTGTGAGTCGGATCCAATTTGGGTCCATAAGGACCAGATCTGATTGGGTTGTGGTTTTGTGGAGAACCAATCCAAGTCCGATCAAGCTCCATATGGGTCAGATCCAATTTGGGCCCATAATTAGGAAATTAATTATATCATGTTAGGAAATTAATTATGTGTGCATGTGTGGAGACCGGAGTCAAATAATATACGCACTGGGAATCTAACCCAATACTGATGTTGCATAATTACTACATCACAGGACATGCCAACCTTCACAAAATCCATTATCAGTCAACTTGTACAGAACCTGAAGAGTATTCAAAACTTGGGAATGCAAAAAGTAGTCGTTACAGCCCTGGAGCCAATGGGATGCCTGCCCCGGTTAACAGCCTTTTCTTCGTACAAAAATTGCAGTGAAAGTTGGAACTCAGCCTCTATGTATCACAACCAGGTATTGCAACAAGAAGTGCAGAAGCTGAACAATGAGAGCGACAATTATGTCTTTGTTACCCTCGATCTCTATAGTGCTTTTATGTCTGCATTAAAGAGGCAACCAAACCATTCAGGTATATGATCGATTGAATCTTCTTCATGTGGATGTTTAGGTTTGGGAAAGAAATCACAAGAATCTAAGATTGTAGCTTTTGGAATGCAAAATACACACACACACACACACACGTATAAATTAGAACATCTCGATCTACTTTAGACTTTTCGAGCAATCAAGTTGGAAGTTCTCAATAATGTTTTGAGTGCAGGGAATTCAGAGTTGAGTTCATTGGAGCCATGCTGTGTGGGCATTTCTGACGAGTACTCATGCGGTAGCGTAGATGAAAAAGGGGAAATGAAGTACAAAGTGTGCAAAAACCCAGAGTTATCAATCTTTTGGGACACTATTCACCCTGCACAAAATGGCTGGCATGCTGTTTTCTCTTCTCTAAAATCATCTTCCCTTCCTAAACTCTACTAGTTATATATGTATGTAGTAATGATGATCATGATAATCTATTAAGATCGTGGCTAGAGAATGAGTAGTACATTATGTGGCATGGAGGGTGAAGAGTATCACTTATTTGGAGTTGCTCAATTAACATTATTCACTAACTCAAGTATTTTGCGTATTATTTGTGTGATTATGGGTATTAATTAGCCTAGCTAGTAATCCATTGTTCTTGTGCAACAAGTCTTGAAATTCTTCATATATTTATTCATTTATGTCAAAAGAAAAACAATGTGCGAAAACAAATTCCACCCACATGTGTATTATTATTGTGTCATAGTAAATTACTACTAACCTACGTGAACTTTACCTCTCTACAATTGGAATTAAAAAATATGATAGTTACTTTACAATCTGGATTTCAAACCTAGATACTTGAATGAACCCACTAGGTTCGTTGACAAACACAAATGGGTTTGTTTAACACAAGTGGGTTTGTTTGGAACGTTGAACTCAAGAGGATTTGTTGTATTGTTCGATTTGTTGTGGGCTCGTTCGAATCGTTCCATGATACTAATGGTTCGTCTAATTGATGATACTGATTACTTGTCTATTTTTTTTTTTTTTTGAGTTTTTGATTTAATGGATTTTAACTATTTTGTTATATGATGATGTTGGTTTTTTGTTTTTGTAATGATTTTTTCTATTGTTATGGTGGTGATACTACTAATTGTTTTTGCTTTTTGTTTTTAGCTATTTTTGTTTTTTGTTTTTAATTTTCTTTTTGGTTTTTAATTGTAATAGTTAAACCCAGATGAAGATATGTGTTAAAGATCTGTATTCAAAACCAGATCCTTTATCTAATTTATCCAAATCTTCAACACAGATCTTCAAGATCTTGCTAATTTTTTTTTTTTTTAAATTTTTTTCAATTTACTATATTTATTTGTCAGAATTAATTTAATTATCATTATTAGTATTTTAAATAATTATTTTTAATTATTGATTAATTAATTTAATTAATTTTTAATTTATTATATTTATTTTTATGGTTTTTATAATAATAATAATTATTATTTTAACAATACTTATTATTCATTAATTAATTTAATTATTATTATTACTATTTGTTTTTTAATTTTTCAATACAATAAGAACATTTTTGTCTTTTCATGATTTTGTTACAAAACCATCCAACTTTTGGACGGAAATTATTTTTAGACCAACTGCTGGGGTATTTTAGCTATTATTTTGGCTAGGGTTCAATGATATTATTTTCCATTTCAAGGGTTTTTAAAGATTTTTTCCTTATCAATGCATGTTGTTTAGTAGCATGAATTTTTTATTTGAAATTCATCGTCAATAACAAATAATTTGTAACCTTATTATGAGAAAACATAGTCAATCATTTAGTCAATGACATGGTAATCATAAATCAATTATAATATCATTTGAAATGAGATTGCAAATAATTTTCTTGTTAAAGTTAATACCGTACAAATTAGAGGTTTATTGCTATTCACCAAGATTAGTTACTATTTGAACATTTTAGAATTCAAATTTCATAACTGTTAGATTAGTATTTCTGCAATAATAAGAGAAACTAACTCATATAAATCTTGTAATATGTGTTTGATGAAATGTAAACCCCTATCATTAAAATAGGTAAAAAGATATATAACCATCGATACTAAAAAATGATGCCAATTTAAATAAAATTTTGAGTTAAGCGGTATTACTCTGGTTGTAAACTTAGAATTGAAGATATGTAAATTCAAGATAAAATCCTAAACGCTATGATTATGATTTTCATATCAATATCAATGCTATAAACTACGGTTAGTAGGTCCGATCAATAGCCAAATAGTTGGTAATCGAGGTTTTATGTATCCAAAAGTCCTTAAATTTGGGGTTCTACTTTGGTGAGTACTCGCCGAGTTAGACTGATTACTCGATCAACTTGATTCAACTCAGTTAGCTCGATTAACTTTTTAACCAATTAGCAAAAAATAAATTAAAAAAAAGAAATAAAAAGCAATGAAGCAACAGACAATTTGAACAATTTTAATGCGAATGACGCGAATTGCTTCAGGGTCAAGAGTGGAAGTTGAGGTGGAAAATGAGCAGAAGCGATGATTTTTGGTGGCAGAGATGTTTGATTAGCGGCGGAGGAGAGTAAGAAAGAGAGCTGTACGGCATGGGCGGATGAGGTGGCAGAAGTTGAGAATGACATAAATTACAACACGATCGGAAGTTGAATGAAGTTGAGGTGGAAGAGGAGAAAGAGGAGTGGCAGAAGACAAGGGAGACGAAGGTAGTGGTGGAGCAACGGCAGATGAGAGTGAGAGAGGGAGCGATTCGGCATGGTTGGAAAATTTGGCAGAAGATGATCACAAGCGGAGAGGATGGAGAGCTCTAAGCTCCACGCCTTCACTGCCTTCATTTTCGTCTTTTGTGTTTAGTGAGTCAACTCACTACTCTTGGTTGGGTTATTTTATGGCTAGGAGATTTATGAATATCACCCTCACAACTCATGTGTTTTGATTTACATTCCCACCCAATGTTTTGTGATTGTTGTGCACAGCGGAAATTAAACAAATACACAACTACTAATGCTAGCTATTAAATATAAATAACAAATACTAATACAGCAGAAAAGCAGAAAAATAAATGTAAAGCGAAAAAATGAAAGAACACACCAGGATTTACGTGGTTCGGTATAAAACCTACGTCCACGGGCGCTGCTAAAAACTTCCACTAACTCCAAAGCAAAATATTACAAAATCTGGGTAAGATCCAAAAACCCAGAAACATATGGGGAGAAAACAAGAATAATACAAATGTATGGATCTTTTACAATTCTTGTTTTTGTGGGATACCAAATCAATTAACTAAAGGACTTATTTATAGTCCACTAATCTCCCACCACAATCTAATGTTTTAGATGTGGGATTCTAACATGGCTAATTAAGCCACAATTCAACAAATCTCCACCTTGGCGTATTAGCCTTCAGCAATGCCTTCATATATGTCTTTTAGACTTTCAAAATGTTGATCAAGTCCAAACAATGGTTGAACTTGATTGCTGTCACCACTTTGGTCATCATATCTGCAGGATTATCAGCAGTCCCAATTTTCTGTAAGAGAATCGACCCTTCACTCAGAATTTCCCGCACAAAGTGATATCGGACATCAATATGCTTGGTGCAAACATGGAATACCGGATTCTTTGCTAAATGAATGGCACTTTGACTATCCGAATAAACAGTAATATTTTTCTGTCCCATTCCCAATTCTACCAGTAATCCTTGTAACCAAATTGCTTCCTTCACAGCCTCTGTCAATGCCATATACTCTGCTTCTGTCGTAGATAAAGCAACTGTTGACTGTAAAGTAGACTTCCAACTTATAGGAGCTCTCGCAAGAGTGAATACATATCCAGTAGTTGATCGTCGTTTATCCAAATCACCAGCATAATCTGAATCAACATATCCGATTGCAAACTGACCAAGTGAATCTTCCTTCTGAAATACCAAACCAAAATCTACGGTTTTTAACAAGTACCGTAGAATCCATTTCACAGCTTGCCAATGTCCTTTACCAGGATCATGCATATACCTGCTCACAACTCCAACCGCTTGCGAAATGTCAGGTTTTGTACACACCATAGCATACAACAGGCTACCAACTGCATTAGAATACAGAACACGAGACATGTACTCTCGTTCTTCATCAGTACTCGGAGATAATGATGCACTCAACTTGAAATGAGGAGCAAGTGGCGTACTTACAGGTTTTGACTGTTCAGATACACCAAAACGCTGTAATACCTTCATCAGATATTGCTTCTGAGTCAAACAAACCTTGCCTTTTCCTCTATCTCTGCTAATCTCCATACCGAGAATCTTCTTAGCTTCACCCAAATCCTTCATTTCAAACTCTGAACTCAACTGAGTCTTCAGCTTCTCAATCTCCACTTTGCTCTTAGAAGCTATCAGCATATCATCAACATATAAGAGCAAGTAGATGAAGGAACCATCTTGTAGCCTTCGAAAGTATACGCAATTATCAAATTTGCTTCTGGTGTACTCTTGACCTATCATAAATTGATCAAATCGCTTGTACCATTGTCTCGGAGACTGTTTCAAACCATAAAGCGATTTCTTCAATTTGCAAGCCCAATTTTCCTTTACAGCAACCTTGAATCCATCTGGCTGAGTCATATAGATTTCCTCTTCCAAATCACCATGTAAAAATGCAGTTTTTACATCCATTTGAACTAGTTCCAAATCCAATTGAGCTACAAGGGCCAATAGAATTCTAATGGAAGAGTGTTTCACAACTGGAGAAAATACCTCATTGTAGTCAATCCCTTCCTTCTGAGCGTAGCCTTTCGCCACCAACCTTGCCTTGTAGCGAACATCTTCTTTGTTTGGAAATCTCTCTTTCTTAGTAAATACCCATTTGCACCCAATTGCCTTCTTATTCTTCGGTAGTTGAGCTAGCTCCCAAGTTTCATTCTTCCGAAGAGACTGCATTTCTTCATCCATAGCTTTCTTCCACTTATCATCTTCAGAACATTGGACTGCTTCTCTGTAAGTGGAAGGAACATCATCATCTACAATTGGAAGTGCATAGGCCACCATATCAGCAAAACGAGCAGGTCTGCGAATCTCACGTCTTGGCCTATTTATTGCAATTGATTCTTGTTGCTGCGAAGGTTCTTGGGTAGGAACCTCTTCTTCTCCTTCTTCTTCAGTAACCTCCTCGATCATAGGAGTGTCATCATCTGCATCAACAATTCTAGCTGGATTATTTGTTGACTCTATCTGTTTCTGAAAAAACTCCACCTGCTTTCGAGTAGACTCCACCTGTTGCGGATTACCCTTAACAATATCTTCTATTTTCTTTTTCAGCATCAAAGACTCATCAAAAGTAACATCCCTGCTGAAGATTATCTTCTTCGAATTAGGATATAAAAGACGATACCCTTTCACCCCTGAAGACATCCCCACAAATATAGCTTTCCTTGCTCTCGGATCCAATTTAGATTCCTTTACATGATAATAAGCAGAACAACCAAAGACATGTAAAGAATCATAATCAGTAACAGGTTTTCCAGACCATACCTCCAATGGAATTCTACCACCGATCGCTGTTGACGGTAAGCGATTAATGAGATGACATGCATAAGTCACTGCCTCAGCCCAAAACTCCTTGTCCAACCCAGCATTGGACAACATACACCGAACTTTCTCCAGCAATGTTCGGTTCATGCGTTCTGCCACCCCATTCTGTTGTGGTGTGTGTCTAACTGTAAAATGACGTACAATACCCGCATCTTGACAGACCTCTCGAAAAGATTTACTGCAATATTCACCTCCATTATCTGTTCTGAGGTACTTAATCTTTCTCCCAGTCTGAGTCTCAATCATCTTTTTCCAATTAAGGAAAATCCCAAGTACATCATCATTTTTCTTCATTGTGTATACCCAAACTCTTCTGGAAAAGTCATCAACAAATGTAACAAAATAATGTTTACCACCCACGGAGGCTGTCCTAGTGGGTCCCCACACATCAGAGTGAACATAATCCAAAATACCTTTAGTATCATGAACTGCAATTGCAAACTTCACTCTCGTCTGCTTTCCCAGAACATAATGTTCACAAAAATCTAACTTGCAGGTTCTTACTCCTTTCAACAAGCCTTGATTCACCAAACTGCTTAAAGCTTTCTCACCTGCATGTCCCAGACGCATATACCATAACCTGATCATATCTGAATCAACATCCTTCTCTGATACTACTGCTGCTGATTCAGTAACTGTACTACCATTGTAGTAGTACAAGTTGTTCTTCCTTGTACCTTTCATTACCACCAAAGCCCCAGATACCACTCTCATAACTCCATCTCTGATAGATACCGTGTAGCCTTTAGATTCTAAGGCTCCCAATGATATGAGATTCTTCTTCAAATCTGGAACATACCGAACTTCTGTCAAAACTCTGGTCGATCCATCGTGATTCTTCAATCGGATTGAACCTATCCCCTTAGTTTTGCATGAGTTATCATTACCCATGAGCACAATTCCACCATTTAGCTCTTCGAAGTTGAAGAACCATTCCTTATGTGGACACATGTGATAAGTACAACCCGAATCTAAAATCCACTCACCAGATCCAGATGTTGATGATAGACTAACCAACACAAAATCTTCTTCCTCATGTTCGGCTACATATGCATCGGAAGTAGCTTTACCCTTACCCTTATCTTTCTTCTGCAGCTTCGGACAATCTTTCTTCCAATGCCCTTTCTCATGACAAAAGGCACATTCATCTTTATCAGGTCTTTTTCTTGACTGTGATCTGCCCATTCTTTCCTGTTTCCGACTCTTACTTCTTCCCCTAACTGTAAGCGCCTCTGCTGATTCATCCCTGTTCTCTTTCTGATCTTTCTTACGAATTTCATAATTAAGCAAAGCTGCACACACTTCTTCAAAGGACAATTTTTCTTTCCCATGAATAAGTGTAATGCACAAATGATCTAACTCATCAGGAAGAGATCCTATCAACAGCATGACCTTCTGCTCATCTTTGAACGTTTCATCCAAATTCAACAAATCAGCTAACAAACGGTTGAAATTATCAATATGGTCATTGATATTCAAACTTGGTTTCAACTGAAGACGGTACAACCTCTTCAACAAATATAGCCGATTCTCATTGCTTTTCTTCATATATTTGTTCTCCAGCGCCTTCCACAATTTACTAGCAGAGGTTTCCTTCATGAACGGATACTTTTGCTCTCTACAGAGACATGAGCGAATTAAACCACATGCCTTCGCATTTTGCCTCTCCCAGTCATTTTCTTCAATATTCTCTGGTCTTGTTTCTTCCAGAACAATATCCAAATCTTGTTGATACAAGACGTCCGTAACTTCGCTTTGCCATAGGCCAAAATTATTTCGACCATCAAATTTCTCTACTTCAATTTTTACATGTGAAGATGATGCCATTTCTGCTTTACAACAAAAGTTTTATGCCAATAGCTTGGTGATCAAATGAATAGTACTCAAAAGGTTAGCTCCCAGGAAAGGCTGGAGGGGTCACAAACGGTCCCACTTAAAATCCAGTCTCCTTAGACTATTATAGTCTTTTTGACAGAGCTTCCCTAAATTGTGGCTATTCCAAAATAACACCGAAACTTTACAAACAAATAGCTATCTAATGCCCTAGACAATTTTATGCCAATAGCTTGGTGATCAAATGAATAGTACTCAAAAGGTTAGCTCCCAGGAAAGGCTGGAGGGGTCACAAACGGTCCCACTTAAAATCCAGTCTCCTTAGACAATTATAGTCTTTTTTACAGAGCTTCCCTAAATTGTAACTATTCCAAAATAACACCGAAGCTTTACAAATAAATATTTAATAGCTAGCTAATGCCCTAGACAATTTCCTAGATCAATCGAAACCTAGGGCTCTGATACCACTTGTTGTGCACAGCGGAAATTAAACAAATACACAACTACTAATGCTAGCTATTAAATATAAATAACAAATACTAATACAGTAGAAAAGCAGAAAAATAAATGCAAAGCGAAAAAAGGAAAGAACACACCAGGATTTACGTGGTTCGGTATAAAACCTACGTCCACGGGCGCTGCTGAAAACTTCCACTAACTCCAAAGCAAAATATTACAAAATCTGGGTAAGATCTAAAAACCCAGAAACATATGGGGAGAAAACAAGAATAATACAAATGTATGGATCTTTTACAATTCTTGTTTTTGTGGGATACCAAATCAATTAACTAAAGGACTTATTTATAGTCCACTAATCTCCCACCACAATCTAATGTTTTAGATGTGGGATTCTAACATGGCTAATTAAGCCACAATTCAACAGTGATGGTATGAAATATGTTTTCTGATATTTTATAATCATTTGATTATATTTTGATTTTATAAAAAATAATTTATTTTTTTATAAATTTAATTAAATTTGACTATCATAATTAATCGATAATTAAATCGAGTATTTATCGAATAATTGAATGTTTGCTACGATCAACGGGTCAAATTGAGTATTCATAGAATAATTCAGCACTTATTATGTTTTAGGTTAGCTGTCAAGCAGCGAGTTCCATATCATTTACCAATATTAGCTTTTCACATTTAATAATATAATACTGCAGATATTATATATTATTGAATAAAATATTTGCTAAAGGAGATTCCCGCACAATAAAAATGTGTGGTTTCAAATTCTACAATGCACCAAACGTGGATGCTATTTATTGTCAATCAACGTCTACTCACCTGAAATTGATAATCAGAAACAAATCATAGCAGGCTATGCACGTGGCAAATCTTGTTTGGTCTCAAGTTACAACTACAACTACTAAATCAGGTAAGATGCAAACTAATAGAAGCCTTGTTAATCACTTCCCACTCAGTCATACTCATTTTGGAAATTATAATTAATCTCAATTTTAATTTCTACCTACTTCAGACAAAACTGGCTCATCTCATGACTTCAAGATTATGTAATGCATTATGCTTATAATTTTATAAGGTGTTTGATATCAGATATTGTCATTTGAACAATAGGTTGCATGATTTCGAGGTGCTCTCAAAGCAGTTCACATGATCTATATGTTTTAATATGCTAAATCATAACCAAAAGGGGGCCATTTATTTCGGATATCCTAATGTTAATAGTTAAAGGTTCATTGGTACTTTATGACATTAAATATTATATACAGTTTGAAAATCTACTTCTATATTCATGAAGAGAAATCTATCACAAAAGTAAAAACACAAAATTTTTCATGTATACTAATAAATATGTTCAATGAAATCTAAACTCTGATCACATATAAAAACGAAAAGTACATTAATCATTGAAATTATGAATTAATGTACCGAAATGAGACCATTTTTATCCTTGATTATACTATGAAATTATATTAAACCAATTCTCATAATAATAATGTGTGTGTCTGTGTCTATGTATATATATATATATTTATATATATCATATCATAAGTTGTTAAAAAAATATTCATTTCCTCCTACAAAATGTTCTACTTAGGGTGTAAAAGATATCAACGTAAGATTAAAAACTAGGATCCATACTATTACAATCAATTTAACTTAATCTAGATTTAAATACCCAAAAACAAGAATAGGAGAGAAATTTGAACCAGACACTTCTAAATTTTTATGTTGTTTTAGTTACTATCAAACCTACAAACTTAAGTTGATAAGATAATATCCAATTATAATATATAAGACTTGAAATTAAGATATATTGACAAACATGAATTATTAATTATTTGGGAAACCTATGCAATTATATAAGAGACTTCCATCCTATGTCATAATTTTAGATGATTAAAGCATATTTGTCAGATGTATTGGAACTTTTCTCATTACATGGAACAATATCCCAATTTTCCTAAGTCAATATAATTGAGTTACAATTATTATAACCACCCTAGTTGTAGGGACTTCTTGTTTTCATAAGTCAGTGTAATTGAATGATAATTAATATAACTGATTATAGAATTATCATGATAAAATAAATGTAACATGCTATTTCATTTTTTTTTTTTTTTTATATCAGTTATAGTATAATCATTCGAATATGAGTTATTGCGAGGTTGAATAAGCATACACTATCATGAGGTAATATAGGACGGTGGTAAAAGAATATTAGTTCATTAATGTCACACACACACATATATATATATATATATATATATATGTATTTAAGGTTTTTATAATTAGGTATATCTAATTTTAAAAAGTAAAAACTAACTAATCAAATTCATCATTGTATTATCTCTTTCTAAAATAAATTCTCTCTCCTATTAAATTTAAATATAATGGATGAATTTGATTGATTGATAATTCATTTTTAATATAAGATATACATGATTATAAAAGTATTATATATATAGTGTTTTTATATTAGTACTTCCGAATGTCGAACTAATCAAATTTATTTATTACATTCTCTATCCTAAAATAATTTATTTTTTTATTTAATTTAAATATAATTAATGAATTTGATTGATTTGTGGCAATCGTTAAATAAATCTTGTCGTTGAGTTCTATACATACCATGGTTGTCCAGCGCTTTTATTGGGCTTCCATAACTCGTGTCGGAGTTAGTAGGATTTACAAGCCTTATAAATTGCAACGTATTCATGAGTCTCCTTTATTCTCATTTTCCTAGCTCAGTTGCATCAATGGAGTTCCAAGTTGCTCCATTGTTGCAGCCAATTCTATCTCATATTTTCTTCTTCTTACTCTTGATTGTTCCATTGTTTGTCTTGTCTGCTTTTGTCCATTTTACAAAGCGGAGATTTTATTGCAACTGTGATGTTTGCTCTGCCTATTTATCATCATCTTGGTCCAAAGAATTCAACAATCTTTGTGACTGGTACACACATCTCCTCCAGAAATCTCCAACCAAAACCATCACAGTTCATGTCCTGAACAACACAATCACAGCAAATCCTGATAACGTCGAATACATTCTCAAAACCAGATTCAAAAACTTCCCGAAAGGGAAACCTTTCTCCACCATCCTTGGCGATCTTCTCGGGAAAGGAATCTTCAATGTTGATGGAGATTCATGGCTTTTGCAGAAGAAAGTTGCTAGCCTAGAGCTTGCAAGCATCTCTATTCGAACTTATGCTTTCGATATAGTTAAAAACGAGATCGAATCCAGACTTGTCCCACTTTTGTCATCGGCTGCTGGATCAAAAAACAGCAGTAGATTGGATTTACAAGAAGTTTTTCGAAGATTTTCTTTTGATAACATATGCAAGTTTTCGTTTGGATTAGACCCTTGTTGTCTTGCATCATCACTGCCCATATCTTTGTTTGCAAATTCATTTGATCTGGCATCAAAATTATCAGCAGAGAGAGCAATGGCAGCACTGCCTTTAGTATGGAAACTCAAAAGACTTTTCAACATTGGCACGGAGAAAGAGCTCAAGAAGGCCATTAAGATTGTTAACGTTCTTGCAATGGAGGTGATCCTACAGAAGAGGAAGCTAGGATATTCAACCAACCAAGATCTCCTATCAAGATTCATGAATTGCATCGAAGATGACAAGCACTTGAGAGACATTGTTATAAGCTTTATCTTGGCAGGCCGTGACACAATGGCCTCAGCATTGACAACATTCTTCTTCCTACTAGCACACCACCCGGAAGTAGTATCGAAAATTCGTGCAGAATCGGATCAAGCCATGGCAGGGCAACAAGAATTCGCTAGCTACAATCAAATAAGGAAAATGCATTATTTACATGCTTCAGTGTATGAGTGCTTGAGACTCTACCCACCAGTTCAATTTGATTCAAAATTTGCACAAGACGATGATGTCTTGGCTGATGGAACTTTTGTTAGCAGGGGTACAAGAGTCACTTACCATTCTTATGCAATGGGGAGGATAAAAAATATCTGGGGTCCAGATTTTATGGAATTCAAGCCAGAAAGATGGTTGAAAACCGGCACTTTCTGTCCACAAAGTCCTTACACATATCCAGTTTTCCAAGCTGGGACTAGGGTCTGTTTGGGGAAGGAATTGGCACTTGTGGAGATGAAAATTGTGGCCCTTTCTGTGCTAAATAAGTTTGAGGTTCAAGTTGTGGAACCAAAGGGTACACCCCGGTTCGATATCGGGCTCACTGCTATGGTTAGGGGTGGGGTTCAGGTCGTGGTTAAAGAGAGGGAGAGGCGTGACAGTGCGCCACAAAAGTGACATTCCACATTGTTACGAGTTGTGATAAATGTTTCAATGATTGACTTGTGACCATTGACAATAAGTGTGTTTGTCCAAGGAGGGAATTCCCTTCGATTGTAATTCAATAATACCTGCTTTTTGTGTTTTTAAGTTGGTACAATTTCTTATAAATGTATAACGAATTTTGGTTACAGTTTAAATTCCATGTATAATTTCAGAGAGTCCTGATTGATATGCACAAAAGTGGAGGTGATCTAGTGGTAGTTGATTTACTTCCATCCATTTAATTGACAAAATTATTTGAGACTTCAAACTAAAGAATTTAACAATATTACTTAAACGAGTGGTGTTTGAGTTGACAAAAACGTAATTAACAGTAGGGATGTGGGGTGGTGGGGGCTAGGGTAGGCTCAAGCCTCCTAAAAAAGTTTTTATGTTATATTTATTTTAAATTTTATATATTTCATTTATTAATTTTTGTGATATAAAAAATACATATTTATTTTAAACCTATTGAATGTATTTTCTTATTTATATTTATATTTTTATTCAAAAGTGTATATGTAATAATCATAGTTCTAAAAATCGTTACTCGCTAATCTACCAACGAGACAGTAGTTAGTGATTTATCAGTTATTTAGCGATTAATCAACAAGTACTATTTTGAGAAAAATTATTACTTTTTGAAATCTGAAGGCATAAACTAATATTTTTTTAACCATCAGGAGCCAAAATTTAAATGTTAATGTAATTTTATCAAACCTTAAGGGAGGCTTGTGTAACTTGCCTTAATATATATACAATCTTAAACCCTATCAGCTGCTCCACTCCACTCCACTCCACCCTCTTTCTCTCTCTCTCTAAAACCACCAGACTTTTTCTTTTTCTTCCCTTCTTCTTCTTCTTCTCATTTTTTGCCATTGTTGTACGTTCTTGTTCTTCATCAGATCTGCCGCTGTGTGTTCTTCTTCTTCGCTAGATCTAAAGCTGTCGAGTGTTATTCTTCTTCTTCCCTCATTCTTCTCTTTTTCTTACGTTCATGTACGATGCTAGTCGGATTTATCGCCACCGATATCATGTCAATAAATGCTTAGTTGGCCAATTTGGCCAATTGACCAGCCCATCCGATTTTGGTTGCCAATCTCACCCATCCGATTTTGGCTCGATCACTTTTTTGTTTTGATTGATTTATTTATTTTTATCTACTTTCTCCGTACATAATATAATGAATTCCTATGTATAGAATAAAATTTTTTCTAGAAGTAAAAATCTAAAGTTTAAAGGACCATAAGAAAAAAAAACAAATTCTAAACAAATAAGAAATATATAACATTAGGTCTATCTTTTCTAATTAGCTTACTTCGTGTCATAATGCACTTTACATGTATTCTTTAGTTTCATAGGTTTTGGAATGCGTTATTGAAGATGTATCAAGAAATTTAAAGAGCAAGAAATCTAAAGAATGTTATCCAAAGATTATTAGCATGACTTGAAAATGCAAATGCTCACATGATGTTGATCAATCTTGACATGTTTCTGTTATGAATATTTTTAGGATACTTAAGTGGGTTGGTAAAAGCCCAAAACTGTTGGAAGAAGCCCATGATTATTTTAATGAGGTTGCACATTCGCCTAAGGTATAGCCTGCTAAGGGTTCAGCTCGTCGTGATGCCAGCTCGCGAACTTAGATTCTTAGACTACATGCTCAACTCATAGAAGCAAACTCATAATCAGACTCCAAACACTTCAGCTCGTGGAAACGAGCTCTCAGCTACCATAGGTCGTAGAGATCAATTACAGTCAGAGCGATCAAACCGATTATAGTTCCAGATGTATCGTACACGCCAACCCCGTAAGAGATTATAGTATGAATTAAGGAAATCTCACCTAACCAGCATGAGTTTACTGTTTAAACCCATGTTTTGACAGAGTTGACCTGACAAATGTCAGTTGCATTAAATATAATCCATCATTTCACTTTGACTTACTGTAATATAACTGTAGATCTTCCCATTCTCTATAAATAAGGGAGAAAGTTCATTGTAAAAGAGAGAAAGAAACACTTAAAGTGCCGTTATTTTGCAAAAATAATGAGAGAACAGTGGACGTAGATAAACTTTGGGCCGAACCACTTAAAAACCCCTGGTGTTTATTATTCTTCTTTTGTTTTTTCTTCTACCTTTTGTCTTTTTCTTGCACCATTTCGATCGTATTTGCAGTTTGGGCCTAGAAGAACCTAGTCAGCTAAATCCAGACATCGATATTTTGGTGCTAGAAAGAGGGCCCTTATTGTAGTTTCATTTTTTTCATCTTTGATTTCCAAAGCTCGCATACTAAACACAATGGCTAGAAGAAGAACCACCAGGAGCTCAGGTGCGATTGCTGGCCAGTTCGATAACTTAAACCACCAGAAAGACGCCCGACCCATTGGAGAACCAACCGACCTGGGGGCTAGGAATTCAAACGTACCTTTAGCCGAGAATACTCAAGGTATACCTTCATTTCCCTTTTATCAACCTGTACTTAATGTCGCTAGAGAAGATGCCATGTAGGTTTTGTAACGGCATCAGAGGGTGTTGGAAAATACCATGATGCAAATAGCAGATGCTATTAGAGCATTGGCTCGGGCCCAGCCTCAGACAACTCAAAGACCTGATGAGATCGCTGTAATGAGGGACGTTTCACAACGGTAATGCGTAAAGGTCCCGACCACAAGTGGAAGGCATGCCAGAGAAGTGCCAGTGCCTGAAGAATCAGTCCATTCCTCCAACGTGTAATCCGGAGCTCGGACCTAGCGAGCTCACGGAGTCGAAGAGGCAGCTCATCTTTTAGGATTGAGGGTAAGGGTGAGGGTGAGGATGAGCCAAGATGGACATCAACAAGTTAAGGCGAGCTACAGACATGTACGGGTCCCAGCTCGGAGAGATGATGATGAGCAGCGACACCGACATAGACGTTCGGGTAGAGAAGATGGACTAAACAGACCAAATCCAAGGCACGAACCATATCGCCATTCCTTGAGCCCGAGCAAAAAAGAAGGCATAGAATGTAAGACCTATATTCTTTAGGCAGAGAAAGTAGGCAGGGTAGACGATCTCCAACCAGACAATCTAGGACTCAAGACCTGGTTATTGAGCAGCTTCTTTAAAGGGTCTGATAGCTGGAGGCTCGACCTGGGGCCCATGAACAAAGGAGTCAATATAGTGAAAGAACCCCATTTACTTCAGAGATAGAGCTCGATTCACTCCCTCCCAGGTTTAAGGTCCCTAACATCCCACAATATAATGGAGTCTCTGATCTTTATGACCATTTAGACGCTTTCAATATCCAGATGAATTTGCAGACTACCAGCCCGCTGATCAAATGTCGTGTTTTTCTTGCAACGCTTGAAGATGTTCCGCGAGCATGGTTGAGAAATCTCCCACCTCATAGTATCAGTAATTGGGAGGAATGTCAGCAGAAGTTTGTCAATTAGTACAAAGCTTTGAAAAGACAGCTCACTCAACCCTGCTATCTGGCTACTATTTTTCAACGTCCTGGTGAATCATTAAAGTACTATATTTATAGGTTTAGACATAAGGTGAATAACGTGAAAAGTCCTACTGATGAGGGGATTTTGATAGCTATCTCAGCAGGACTGATGAAAGATGGGTAGTTGTATGAAAACATATACAAGTCCCTAGTGAAGAATTTAGGAGAGTTCTATGAGTGAGCTTATAAAGAGATAAGGTGGGAGGAAGCCTTCAGATCAAATAAGTTAAGCAATTAGAAAGATGAAGTTGGTAGCTCTAACCAAGACAAGAAAAGAAACAATGGAGAAAATAACAATGGAGGTCAAAGGAACAATAATCAGATTGCAAAGAAAGCCAGAATGGACCTAGGTCGAGAAGCGACAAAGGGAGTCAGTGGCCTTCGCATCCAGGTCGTGACAAAAGCTATAGCCTCCTCTCAAACACTTATGGAAGAATCTTTGCAACAGAGAGGAGTAAGGAGAATTTTGGGAGACCAGCCCCAATCTAGACCCTAAAAGAATATAAGGACAAGAGAAAGTTCTGCACCCACCATAATGAAGTAGGACACTATACCTTTGACTGTGTGGCATTGAAGGACGTCATAGAAAGCTTGATCAGAAAAGGTCGCTTAAGAGAATATGTTGTGCAACCTGCAGGGCGACTACCCTAGCAACAGTGCCTTTAACCGCATAGGCAGCAAGAGCAGCAGCTAGCTCAACCAACCCCTGACAAAAAACAGGCACTTATAGTGAGAACAAGTTTTACTATCCATAGGGGACCCCATATAACAGATATCTCAAGCAGATCGCATGAGTGCTATGTACGCGAGGCTAATCATATACAGCTCGCGGGTCGAAGAGAGTCAGAAGGGCCTGCCAAGAAATCTAGTATGGTATCGGAGGAGATAGTCTTTACAAAAGAAGATGCCATGGGTTTTCATTGGCCCCATAACGATGCCTTGGTGATCCAAGCTCGCATTGGAAATGTGAAGGTGGGAAGAATAATTATTGATACAGGTAGCTCGGTCAATGTAATGTATAGGGAATGCTATAACCAGATGAGGATTGAAGATGAACAACTGAAGCCTTCACCCAAACCTTTATATAGTTTTACTAGAGATGCAGTCATTCTTGTTGGGCAAATCAGGTTACCTTTGATTATTGGAGATGCAGGTCGTTAATCGACCGTGCTTGCAGATTTCTTGATCATAGATTTTCCCTTAGCATACAATGTGGTATTGGGAAGACCTGCGATAAATGATCTAGACATGATCATCTCGACTAGAACCCTCACAGTGAAGTTTCCAACTCCCAGTGGAATAGGCGAGCAATAGCTAGCTCGTCACGGTTACGAAGATTCTGCGAAGATGGGAGCCAAAGGGAAAAAGGTGAATGTACTGTCAAGAGGTGAACTGCAAGCCATCAACACTATAGGGGTGAGCTGCAACCTAGATCCTAGAGAGATAGATGTAAACAAGACTACCTGTCCATGTCCAGTCGAGGAACTGGAGGACATACAAGTCAACAAGGCAGATACTGAGAGGTGCCTCAAGTTGGGAAAAAGCTTAGTGCCAGAAGTCAAAACCCAGCTAGCTAAATTTCTTAAGGCGAATTTGGATGTGTTCGCTTGGAACCATGAGGATATGGTAGGAATTAATCCAGGGGTGATGATGCACAAGCTGAACATAAATCTTCATTACAAACCGATTTGCCAAAAGAGGAGGTCGATGACCCGAGAATGTTATGATGCCCTAAAAGAAGAGGTGGACAAGCTTTTGGCAAACATGTTTATCCATGAAATTCGCTACTAGACCTAAGTAGCAAATCCCGTACTGGTAAAGAAAAAAAACGAAAAATGGAGAACTTGCATAGATTTCACGGACTTAAATAAGGCCTGCCTGAAAGATAACTTCCCGTTGCCTAGAATTGATCAGCTCGTAGATGTAACAGCCGGGCACGAGTTCTTCAGTTTCAAGGATGCATACTTAGGATACAACCAGATTCCAATAAACCCTGAAGATGAGAAACATACCTCGTTCGTCACAGACTGCAGCCTATATTGCTACAAGGTGATACCCTTCGGACTGAAAAATACAGGGACAACCTATCAGAGGTTGGTGAATATGATGTTCGAGGATCTAATCGGGGAGACTATGGAAGTGTATGTCGATGATATGCTAATAAAATCCAAGTAAGCTATTGATAATGTTTGCGACCTCAAAGGGATGTTCCAAATTTTGAGGAAGTATCAGATGAAGCTCAACCCTCTTAAATGTGCATTTGGAGTAGTCTCGAGTAAATTCTAAGTCACGGAGGGACACAAAATTCTCTGTGCGCTCAATTTTAGGTTCTAAGTCACGAATAATAAAGCTAAGTATGAGGCCTTGTTAGTAGGGCTCGGCCTAGCCTAGGAGATGCGAGTTGAATGACTTAGAATCTTTAACGACTCCCGGCTCATGGTCTATCAGATAAGGGGTGAATACCAAGCCAGGGGGTACAGTATGACAATCTATCTGCAGAAGGTCCGAGAGCTGTTAGGAGCATTTAAAAAGTATGAAGTAAACCAGATTCCGCAAGCTCAGAACTCATACGCAGACGCTTTAGCTCACCTGGCAACAGCTCAAGATAGATTTTTTTAGGAAAATACTAGTAGAATACCTACTAAAACCAACTACAGAACCCAGTGACGAGGTAATGACACTAGCCATGGCAACAGATTCATGGATGAATCCATTGATTGATTATTTACAGAAGGGTAAGCTGTTAGATGATAAGCTGGAAGTACGTTATCTGTGAACTCGAGTTGCAAGATACAACATCTATGACGACATGCTCTATAAGAAAGGTTTCTCAGCTCCATCAGTGCGATGTGTTAATGAGCCAAACTGTACCACTATCTTGAAAGACATCTATAAAGGTCATTGTGGTAATCATTCTGGGAGGTTGTCCCTAGCCTAAAAGGCGCTCAAATAAAGGTTTTACTGGCTAACGATGAAACAATACGCTATCAATATGGTGAAGAGATATGAAAAGTGTTAGAGGTTTACAAAGATTCCGCGAGCTCCATCGGTGTACCTACAGTAGATAATCAGTCTATGGCCCTTCACGATCTAGAGTATGGACCTAATAGGACCTCTCTCAACAGGTCGAGCTAGGTGTAAACATGTCATTATTGTAGTAGACTACTTTATGAAGTGGGAAGTGGGCAGCGGCAAAAGAACTTGCTAAGATCTCTACCAAGAAAGTAGAAAAATTCATATGGGATCACATCATTTACAGATTT
This sequence comes from Dimocarpus longan, assembly GCA_022984855.1. NCBI lineage: Eukaryota > Viridiplantae > Streptophyta > Magnoliopsida > Sapindales > Sapindaceae > Dimocarpus > Dimocarpus longan. The sequence continues at coordinate 18,995,072 of CM041015.1, read as the reverse complement.
AGAGTCCCCCCAATAGCTCGTGATCGACAATGGGACCCAATTCACCAGCGAGCAATTCTTTGAGATTTGTAGTAACCTTGGCATCATAAAAAACTTCTCAACAATAGAGCATCCTCAGGCAAACGGCTAGGTCGAAGCAGTCAACAAAATCGTTAAACAAATTTTGAAGACAAGACTTGAATGTAAGAAATGAGCATGAGTGGACGAGCTACAGAAGGTGTTATAGGCTTACAGAACAACAACTCGCAACACTACGTGAGAAACTCCTTTCTCAATAGTTTATGGATCTGAGGCCATAATCTGTGTAGAGTTTGAAGTGACCAGCCAACAGAGAGCCAGTTTTAATTCTTCAGAAAACGATCAGCTTCTGGCCACCAACTTGGATCTCCTCGAAGAAACAAGAGAAACAGCTCATCTGAGAATAGTCGTCTATCAACAGAAGATGGCGAGGTACTACAACAAAAGAGTCAGTGTTCAAAAGTTCAAGCCCGATGACCTTGTGCTACGTATAATTCTCCTTAGAGCTCACAAGGCCGGCGATGGGACTCTGGGACCTAACTGGGAAGGACCCTACATCATCAATGAAGACCAAGGGAATGGAGCGTATCATTTAGCAAATATGAACGAAGCAGTACTTCTAAAAGCTTGGAACGCAGTGCACTTGCGACCTTATTACCAATAGTTATTTTTCGCTTGCAATATCTTTGTAATGTCGATTATTTTATATAAGCTCCAGATTTCTCATTATATTATTGACACAAATTGATAATGTGTTTTTATGTGTGAAGTGTAAGGCTATGAAAAGCAAGGAACACGTTGGAGATTCAAACATTTACTTATCCTGAAGGGATAAGGGGCTTAATATTAGCACAATAGCTGATCCCACACCTGCCTTACAAGGTCAAGAGATTAGTAAGGCGGTGAGCTCAAGCATCTAACCGCAGCTCGTTGACGAGCCTGCCCTACACAGATTGTTCCAAACACTTCACATTCTGATCGTTAAGTGGTAGGATGCGGTACACCGGCAGAGGTCCACCCATACCAACTTGTCTGCCCCTTCATGCGACCTAGCCGGTTAGGTTATGTTGTATAAGCTCGGGTTCCGATCCTATGAGTGCAGCCGAGGTTATGACCTCCCTAACTCTCACTATATAACTCGGGTCTCGACCCTGTGAGCATAGCTTGAAAGGTTATTGTGCTATAGGGCTACGACCCTTTGAGTATAACCAAGGAAGTTTATTATGCTGCACTGCTTGGGTTCTAACCCTTTGAGCACAACTAGTTATATATGCTCAGGTTTCTTCGTTTTGAGCGCAGCTCGCTTACAGCTCGAGTTCCTACCCTTTGAACAAAGCTGATAAACATCTATATTAACTAAATGGCTATTATATGAGCTGCAAAATCAAGCTAACTAAAGATTATTTTCTAATGTTTTCTGTGTAGATTGTTTATTAAATTATAATTGGTGAGCTATATATTAGCAGAATTACAAGCTCACAAGGTGATTTTAACTTTTTACTTACGAATTAAGTATTTCATTATTCATTTTGTAGGAATTATGAATATACAAATAAAAATTCAGAATAGCAAAATCATACTTGAATTACAAATTTGTTAAAGCCCTAGAGCAAGGTCCAAACATCCATTACAAATACCCCCTGCAAGGAGGCAAAGGCAATAAAAATAAGTCGATGAAAAATTTTCTAAGTCCCATCTTGGGGACACCCTACTCTAAGCCTCCGTCTTAGGAAGTTAATGGATCAGTATTTGCACCATACGAGCTCAATTCAGGAGGAATAGTGACATGAGCTGTCTCTGTTTAGGAGGTAACATCTTGAGGAGTCTCGCCAGGTATATTTTAAGATTGAGCAGCCTCTTCTTTGAACTTTTCTATCTCTGCAAGTCCTCCCTCACCAAAGCATATAAAGTCCGCCTCCAGATGAGCCAACCAAAGAGTGTAGAGGAAATCAGTAGTTGTCTCGTCTTCAACTTCCTTCTTGATCCTACTGATCTCCTCTTGAGCTTTTGTAACTTCCTTCTTAGCAGCAACAACAGCTTCTTTTTCAACAGCTTCAATTCATTGTATGGCTTCATCCACCCTTTTCTCAGCAGCTTCAACTCACCACCCAGTCTCCTTTAAGTCATGTTTTTCCTTATCCAGATCCTCTTCGATATGAAGAAGTATGGAAGTCAGCAATGCCCTAAAAGCTTGATAGTCATTCTCCTAGCGAACTAAGGCCTCTTCAGCTTGAGTCTGGGTGGCTCGGGCATTTCCCAATTGAGTCTGCAAAATAGACTCTGCTCTCTTCACCCTCGAAGCCTCCCTAGACATGAAGATGAGGTCGTCCCTCAGTTTGTCCTCCTGCATTTTGAGCTTCTCGTTCTCGACCTCAAGCTTTTTGTTATCAACATCGAGCTGCTCATTCTCTTCTCTTAAGACCAACAATTCATGCGTTTACTTCCTGATCCCCATAGCAGACTGAAATATGACAAGTTACTATTAATGGCATGAAGGCAAGAAAGCAAGAAAATACTAAGTGTCATAAGTTACCATAATAGAGTGGCGAATGGTCTAGATGAACAAGCGATCTTCAATCAGCTCGTCAGTATCCAGCTTTTTGGCATGACCCCCAAGGAATGATGGTAGGTGGTTCAGGATCCCCTCAAGATAAAGCGCTTTAGGGATACATTCCGGCTCATCCTCGGTCTCTAGTGAAGCGTTCCTCTCCGAGGTCGTGGGTTGCTTGCCCTTTTTGGCTCGTGAGCATTTTGTTGAAGCTCGCTTCGCTACTGTTTTCCTTTTAGTGCCCTTACTTGGGCAGCTAGAGCCTTGCTTGTTGTAGTCCCTACAGCTGGGACATCACCTGAAGGAATCTCACCCGTGGGAGCCCCGCCAATTGAAGCATCTCTGCCTATAGTAGTTTCTTCGGCAGCCCGCTCCTGGTCACTTTCAATCTCGATAGGCTCTGGCTGTGAGATAAGAGGCTAGGATTCGAAAGGTGCTGCAGCTTGTTCAGAGATAGCTGCCTCAGTAAAGGTAGAGACCGCAAGAGCAGCAGGTTAGGTAGTGCGGCGTTTGGAGTGCTTGACAAAGGAAATCCTTCTCATCTCTGGAACCTGTGTAGGGGTTGGATCGGTCTCTCCTCGAGCGGCCTGATAGGCTGAGACGAGCTCGCGCTGGCCCCGAATGCCAATGTCCTTTTTATTATCTATTAGCTCACTGTCGGAGGTTGGAGCGAGCTAGAATTGTCTAAGGAGATTGTCGTCGAATGCGTATATAGCACTTCCTTCTCCTAAGTTCGCAAGTGTCCTGAGAAGATCTTTCTCTTCCTCAGTAATAGTTCCTTTACTCATTTTTATAAAAAAGGAACAAAAAGTGTTAGGATCAGCATGCATGAAAAAGAGCTCGCTAATATCACTCTTATAACCACCAAGGGTGAAGACAAAGCTATAGTTTAGAAGGCGTGCAAGGGAATAACAGGAGATGTAGAACCATCTCGCCTTGTAATCCCCAACGTTGGATTTGCTTTTTGCCTTACCCTTTGGCAACAGGCCCTTAAAGTTCGATTTACCAGCTGTCAGGTAATAAATTCCCTCTCGAGCTCTGCCCTTCGGGCTGACTACTTCCTTTAAGTTGTACAAGTGGGAGTAGATGCGCGGATTCAGAGCTTCAAGCCTGTTCTTTAAGAAGACCAATGCCAGCGATATGAGCTAGGAGTAAGAGTTCGAAGTTAGTTGGAACAGGTTGAGTTTCAGTCGATTAAGAAGATCGACCATGTAGCTAGGGATTGGGAATCTAAGCCCATGCCTTAAATGTTGGACATTGACAGCAATATACCTGTGGGGTGGAAAGGCCGCGTGGTCACTTGAAGCAGGGAGCATGATGCGGCATCTCTTGGGAAGGCGGTACTCCAAGGCAATTCCCCTTAGCTCATCTAGTTGTAATTTCGTGGGATGAAATGCGAATACCTCGCGACCTTCCCAACCAGGAGGCGATATGGCTGTTATAGGATCTATCTGAGTTACGAACTCCTCAATGACATCATCGTTGGAAGAAGTCACCCCTTTGACCTCGTAGGCTATTCTCGAACCCTCATCCTTTGAGCTGGAGAGGTCATCTACTCTATACTGTTGGCGACTGTGACCTGAAGACATCTACACACATAGAAATGGAGTAATTAGGTCTCTGTCTACAGACCATCCCTATATATACTTAATTTTTCTATTTTTCTAATAAATTTCCTAAGTCTACAGATCACAAACATCGAACAAATCGCTAAATGTATGGAAGCTCAACCTACGGTTTAGATGATCTACGAGCTAATGACCTATATTTGTCCATACCTAAAGCTCGCATTCACAAATCACAAATAGTAACTTACACGCAGAAATCCAGCCAACAAGATCAAAACAGCAGAATATGAAGACTCACAGAGAAGAACAAGTTCTCAGAAACAAGAACATGGTGAACAATCCAATATTAAGCCCAGAAAATACACAACGCATGCAAATCAGAAACAAAAAACCAGAAGTCAAGAGAAGATTCGATGACTTACTTTGATCAAAACTGAAGTTTTGATGATGATCTTCAACTTTAAGACGTTGGCGCAAGAGAATGAAACGAAGAAAAGTTGGAGAAGAAGGAAGAGGAACCGTCTGCTGAATTTGAAAATGACAGAAAGAAATTGAAAATGATTGGGTTTCTGCTTTAAATAGGGGTGCCAGACTGAAATCCTAGCCCTCAAATCTGATTGCTCTCTAACCGTTTCAGATCTGATGGTACAGTGCGATCTTTAGGATTCCATCATCATGCATAATCAGTTGAAAAGACCTATGCATTAAATGCTTACTGTTCAAGACGTGTATTAAACCGTCGTCTAAGAAGTCGTCATGTGTCTAAGAAAAATTTGAATAGGAAAGGGTATCGTAACTGGATCTAAATGCTATGCTAGCTTTTACCAGCGGTCTATTAACTCCTAGTCCGCAAATCGCACTAAGAGCTGGGGGGGTTAATATTATGGATATTTTTAGGATATTTTTAGGATACTTAAGTGAGCTGGTAAAAGCCCAAAACTGTTTCAATGAGGTTACACATTCGGCTAAGGTACAGCCCGCTAAGGGTTCAGCTCACTAGTTTTCCAACTCGTCATGATGCTAGATCATGAACTTAGATTCTTAGACTGTATGCTCAACTCACAAAAGCAAACTCATAATCAGACTTCAAACAGTTCAGCTCTTGGAAACGAGCTCTCAGCTACTATAGCTCGCAAGACCCAAGTCAGTTATAGTCAGAGCTGTCAAACCGATTACAGTTCCAAGCGTATCGTACACATCAACCCCGTTAGAGATTATAGCATGAATTAAGGAAATCTCACCTAACCAGCATGAGTTTACCGTCTAAACTCATACTTTGATAGAGTTGACCTGACAAATATCAGTTGCATTAAATGTAATCCATCATTTCACTTTGACTTACTGTATGTAACTGTAGCTTCCCCCCTTCTCCACAAATAGGGGAGAAAGTTCATTGTAAAAGAGAGAGAGAAATACTTAGAGTGTGGTTACTCTGCAAAGTGAGAGAACAGTAGACGTAGGCAAACTTTGGGTCGAACCACTAAAAAGTCCCTAGTTTTCATTGTTCTTCTTCTGTTTTTTTCTACCTTTCGCCTGTTTCTTACACCATTTAGATCGTATCTACAGTTTGGGCCTGAAAGAAGCTAGTTGGCTAAATTAAAGCGTCGACAATTTCTATATTTTTTTTTCATTTGTATTTCATGTGTTACAAAATGTTTGCATTTAGTTTTGAACGCACAGGATTATGTTCATCTCTTAGTAAACTTGTTTGCATAAAATTTCTTAAAAGTACAATTCTTAGTCATTTAATTAATAAGGGGCATTTTAGGTATTTTATGTGTTTTTCCAAAAACAATTTCTTTTTGAAAAGCGTAGCCTAAGTATTAGTTGATCATAGGAAAAAACTACGAGTCAATCAAAGGTCAGATGAACAAATTATGGCCAAATCTGTAAAAGTACACAAAATTGGAAGGATGAATAACAGGCAGTAATAAGGTCACTTATAGTTAGGTGACTGTTCAAGCAGTCATCGAGGTGTCTCCATCCTAGTGATTTTCTTCCGTTTTGGGTGAGTTTTTCATGTTTGCACTTCCTCATATTTTAAAAATGTTTTGAACACTTGGTATGGGAAGGGTAAATATATCCATTGAATGTCATAAATCATTCCATGCTTGAAACTTATTCACTTTAGAATTCTTAGAGCTGTTCCTTATAAGACTAGTAGTTCATATATGGAAGTATTTAGGTTTCTTATTAGCTGATTAGGTTTATGTTTAATTTCAATTAAAACTTTTCATATTAGCTGATTAGGTTTATGTTTAATTTCAATTAAAACTTTTCAAAACATAAATAATTTTACATACGATCAAGTGCATAAATGTTGTATGTATTTTTGGGCTACCCCAAAGGGGTTGATAAAAACCCAAAGAAAATGACTTAACTGGTAAGCCATGAACTCGTCCATCCCTCAGGTCATTCATGAGGACATTCTCGTTCATCAGCTCGTCAGCTCGCCCAGCCTACTCGCCCAAAAAGAGCCGATGAGCTCGCTAGAGCTGCTCGCCTGGCCTGTTTGCCTAGCTGCTCTCTCAACCGCTTGTTAGAGCCGCTCGCTTGGTCGCCTGCTAAAGCCTGCTCGCCTAAAACGAGCTGATGAGCTCGCTAGAGCTGCTCGCCCTGCCTACTCGCGGACAGTGTGACGTACACGTTAAATCTTCCCAGTCTATGGCAACGTGATTTACTCAACCGCTACAGCATGAGCAATGTCAGAAGACTCAGGCTTTTTTGACAGAAGATTTGACAATTGTAATATGCATTTAATGCTTTTCCATTACTGTAGCACCTCCCCCCTCTATAAATAGAAGTAAAATCATAAAAAAAAAGAGAGTTTTTTGTAAGAGAGGCTTTTTTCCCCCTCTTTGTACTGTTATCTCTCTCTACAGCTGTAACAAAATAAATAGTAATAACAGTAATTGTCGCCCCTAACCGGAGCCGGCGCTGGCGCCGTGGACGTAGGCATTCCTCTTGGTCGAACCACATAGCTTCTGTGTCTTTTCTTCTCTCAATTTCTTCTTCCTCTCTACCTCTATTTTCTCTCCTATCTCTCTCGTTTCAACAGATCTGCAGCTTGGGCTTCGAAGAACTTTGTTGACTAGATTTTAACGTCAACAATAAAGTTCTTAACACGATGCAACAATAACATGTATTGAACATATTATAAGCATCAAACAAATAATTAAAGCAGAATTATATCATGCATGCAAACAACCAACCACTTCTGATTCTAATCAATTCAGTTTTTCACATGAATCAATTCTATTCTCTTTCTTAATTAATCACCAAGTTAATCATGATATCAGCAATACGTCAATTCATAAAAATCAAAACAAAATCATTACGATTATCGAAGCACAATCATGCTAAAATCGCATTCACCAAATTTTTTCCAATTTTGATTTCTTTATGATTCAATTTATTTCTTTATGATCTGATATTTAAACTAGTATTTATATCATTTAAATACCTTTTTAAATACACAAGAATGACCTCTAAATAAATAACTAATAGCTGCACAACAAATAGTCCAAGACAACCGCTAAACTCCTATTTCGACTTCACAATATTTCATATAAACTTCGTATAAAATCATGCTAACCAGCTTAATTAAAATACTACTTAACAGTATCTAAATCCTGCAGCAAGTCTCCTATAAAGATCTCTTGTTAAAACCAATTTTTAATACACTACAATTAATATAAAACTGCACTATTTTCCTCTTAATTTGTTGTCCCAACTTATTTCGGCTAGTGTTTTTAATATTTAAACACATTAAAAATTTGTTCTAAACACACTAGAGCATGCCAGCCGCATACCATAAAAAGATCTAACAAAAAGGGATTCAAAACTAATTTTTCAAACCATTTAAGGAAAAAAATCCAATATATAAATATATATATATGTATATAAAACTTTTATCATCAACCAAGTACCGACTTTCCAATCAATTATATAAATATATAAGAGATTTATTTATATTTCATCCAGCCTCAGATCATATATTTATTTAACCATCTAATACATCATTGATTAATGCATAGACTTTGGCTTTCCTCGACTTAATAATAAATGGTGTGTGTAACCAACGAGCAACAACATCAAAACAGATATACTAGGATCATGTCTGTATGAACTAGCCGAATACACTTCTATGACTTCCTGTCAATCTCAGCACAAAGAGGAATAAAACCTCTATAAATTGATCTCTCTAAACACTCCATAAAACACACTAAATTATAACTTCAAGACTCTCATTTATAGTGTTCAAGAAACCTAAACACCTAGGACTGTGAATCATATTAGTTTTACTTTATTCTTAGCTGCTAACATTGATAATATGTTCATTTTTATTTATTTAATCATTATAAAAATAACTTAAATAACCATTTCTATATCCATGCAAATTCATTTTAAACAACCATTTTTATGTTCATGCAAATTCATGTTCATATGCGTTCCTATTAGCATAAATACTTTATTTAATCTTAATGCAATTTTATGTTATCGAGCCGCTTATTATGCCATATGTAAATAAATTTGTTATCCAAATCAATCAAATAATGATACATGTAAAACAACCAATCATATTAAGGCAATTCAATTAATGACGAATGTATAACATATACACATCAATCAAGTAATAAGAAAAATATCTTCAGATAAATATTTATTAACTAGGAAACCTAGATGTAACTAATTAATTATACTATCATATTTTAATTCATAAAACAAAGTTTTAATTCAACTAAAACTCCTTGTGTGTTAACCACTTGTGACCTAATTAAGCAAAATTGATTTTCTTTTGTGCATATAAATTAGCTTAGCTGCACAAGATGTGTATATAACTCTAAAAAGAATCTTAGAATATTATGTATTCTTTGTTGGAATTTGTAGTATAAGAAATAAATAAAACAACAGCACTTAATGTATATATATAATAAATATTACAATAGTAATATAACAACGACAACAAATAAAAATAAAAATAAAAAATGGAAACAATGTAATATACTAACTTGAATAAAAAATTGATGAAGAAGATTGAGACTTGCGGCATTTTAGAATGTTCTAAAGACAAATTTTCACCATTTCCTGTGCTTGAAGTTCTTTGATGCTTATCTTCTAGGGTTCAACAATCTATAATGTTGATTCTTCGCACTAGAACCAACACTCAACTCACTCAATTTTGAACCAAAGTGTTTTACTTTTTGAGTGCAGAAAATGGAGAAAAAAGTATAGAGGATTTTTATGAATAAAAGCAACAATAATGTATGACAAATGACCACTCCTGTTTATGTTAAAAATACCAACAAAAAAATAGAGACAATAAAGTTGATAAATAAAGCACACAGGGAGATATTTTCTACTACAATTTAATTCATTGACTAATAGTCTTTATATAGGTAGTACACTAATAGATAAGAGCAAGAAAAAATATCAGACACTGGACCACTAAAACCATTAAATAAACAATGTAGAAACGTTATCCACTTTGTGCAACAACTTCGCTAAAATATAGACCACTACCCACTAATAGACTTCATTAAACAAACTCCATTAAACTAGGAAAGAAACGTGTACTGCAATACTAATAAAATGCCTAAAAACATAGATATGACAGATAACTTGATTGCTCTGTTCAACAATCCCTCCCTTAAACTAAAAGCTTTTAAACTTTAGTTTAGTGATACAGTTCCTTCAAGGTGGATTCTCCAAAGCCCAAACTCCCAGCAATCTTCTCAAATTCTAGAAAGGAAGAAATCTGAGAGGTTTAGTAAATATATCAGCCAGCTGATCTTCGCTTCTGCAAAACTTCATATCAATTGTTCCATCAGTGCTGACACCTGTTAAAAAATAATACTTCACATCAATATGCATGCTCCTTGCATGTTGCACAGGATTTTTGGAAAGTTTGATAGCTGAGTTGTTTTCACAAAAAATTGTAGTAGCTCCCACTTGCTTGAAATGTAGCTCTTCAAGAATTTTCGTCAGCCATATAGCTTGACAAGCACATGATGTTATAGCAACCAATTCTGCTTTAGTTGCCAAAGTGACAATTGGTTGCTTCTTAGATGACCACGAAACAGCCCCTTTGCGCAATGTAAAAACATAACCTGAAGTGCTCCTTCTATCATCTTGATCTCCTGCATAATCATCGTCAGTAAACCCAAACAAATATGATTTTTTACCCTTCTTGTAGAACAACCCAAAATCTTTAGTTCCTTGCAAGCAATGAAAAATTCTCTTAATAGTTAATAGATACATTTCTGTTGGGTTCTCCATATATCTGCTGATTAAACTTACAGAATTTATTATGTCTAGTCTTGTTACAGTTAAATATATCAAACTGCCCACAATTTGCTTGTAAAGAGTGATCTCAACTTTCTTTCCTCCATGATCTTTGTTTAGCTTCAAGCCAAACTTAGTTAGAATACTTATAGGATTGCAATTTTTCATCTGAAACCTATACAAAATTTCTCGCACATATTTCATTTGAGAAATAAAAATCCCAGCAGTAGATTGCATTACTTCAATGCCAAGAAAATAATGTATCTTTCCAAGATCAGACATATCAAATTCATAAATATTGATTAGTCTGATCCTATGCATAAAATAAATGTTGTGGATTTATCAATTCTTATGGGAGCAAGATTCGGAATGTATAAGAAAACCTCTTTTCTTATTTGTTGAGAGATACTAGATAGAAATTTGAAATTCTGAGAGAGCTGTAAGGTTAGTAGCAAGTCGAGAGCTTGATGAGGCTCAATTGTGAACTTAAAGAATGGTGTGGCTTAGTTATGAGCTTAAAACACAAATATAGCTAGATAAGGCTCGAATGTGCATTTATGGTTTAACTATGAGTGGAGTTTGAGGTTAAAGAAAGAATATAGAGTGAGTAGTTGTAAGAATTTTCCACATGGTGATATTTTTTCTTATTACACCACCAACCATAATTCTATTTCTGTTTTGGATTTCCACGTAAATTCTCGTATTTATTTTATTTCTCTATCAAGTTGATATTTCAACAAAGAGACTTTCTCTAACTCACTTGAGAGGTCGAGATTCTCAACAAAAAACAATTTGTAGTGTTTTGAATAGATAAAGATAAAATTGTGGAAACTGACACATTATACACTAACTATTTGTATAAAATATCATGTGGATAACTGCACCGGCAACTTTTCATTTGCATGTATATCCACTAGTGTCAAGTGGTAGGGACGGAACCAGAATTCTTCACTGGAATAAAAAACATATGTATACGTAGTTAAAAGAGATATAATAAGTCTTGTCTTTGAAAATTTATATTATAAATAAATATATTAATAAAAATAAAAATAAAAAGGCTAAATAAAATATTAAAACAAATGAAATGTAAGTAAAATATAATATCAATCATGTTGTATCTAAAAATATTTAAATGATCAAATTTATCATATAGGAATTATAGTATAATAGTATTATGACATCAATAAACTTTCTTTAAATATAAACAATTGATATTTTAATTATCATAATTCATATTACCACAATTCAAATTAAAGGGTGCATTTGGAAAAACACTAAAGAGATGAAATATAAGTAATCTATTATACGATTAATATTATGATAAAAAGAAGTAAAATGTGAAAAACTTAAATAAAATTTCACATTTAATATATGAAACAAAGTTATTACATAAATAATATTTGAATAGAAATATAAATATAAATATAAAAAAAAAATTACAAGTTTGGAACAAACATGTATTTACTTCAGTATCAAAAGAACTAATAAATAAAAAAATATATATTTATATATATTAAAAAATTTTAAAATAAATATAATTATATTATTAATATTTTTTTTTTCGAGGAGGGCTTGGGTAGGCTCCCACACAATGCTGCGTCCCCGCGAAGTGGTGAGCCGATAAGAAACCACGTAACATGTTGCTGGAAAGCATGAATGATGAATCATCACATCAGAGTCTGCTTACCTTAAAGACCACAACAACGTGAATAAATTTGGCAAAATGTTTTGTGCTAGAAGTTAGAACCCTACAGAGAGGGCGTTTTGGATGCATTATAGTTGTGTTGGATGCAGGACGTGGGACTTCATTGTTGCAGAGGAATAAGACTACAAACTTATGAGCTGGGGGAAGAAAATAAGTTGTGTAGATAATCAGGCCAAAATTTTAATTAAAGGTTCTTTTAGATATAAACTTTGACTTTTCATATAAAGGGCTCAAATTTTTGTTTTTCTTTTGTCATCTGACGATAAATATATAATACATAATCAACGATGGAAGACTTGTAATTTGATATCTGATCTCAATTTCATAAAAAGTAGATAAATAATTAGTTCTACCTTTGTTTGAATAATCATCTCTTAATGTTTGGCTACAGTTATCTAAGCTGTAGTACTAAAGTCTCATTTAGGCTGGTTTTTCTAATTGTTTCTAATTTTATTAACTTCTTGACACCATTTTCTGGTTAACCCGGTTCTTTAAATCGAATATCTACGAAACGACAAATAACAAGAAAAAAGATATTGAAGACTAGAATCAGAACAAATTGGACACAATATTTTTTACGTGATTCGGCAAAGTTGACCTACATTCACGATTGTCACCCTTATTTCCACAGAGTAACAGTATATATTTTCTTAGTTCTCTCTTTACAATGAATTTGATCCCCTATTTACAGATGAGGATGTTACAATTTGAATTGATTTCAGAATCTTACAGATAAAACAAAAAATAAAATATATTAATTAAAATAATATTTGTCAAGATTCTCTCCACCATATCAGCAACGGCTGCCGAGAATATTGTGATTTGATTTGTATGAAAATAGGTAAGTTGACTTCTTCTTGAATTAAACTGCTCCAGGCTTCTAGAAAGTCAATTGATCAACTTTAGCGAGCACTTTTAGTGAATAGATTATCCAAGCGATCAGTTATTACGTCCAGCGAGTAGATGAAGAGATGAGTAACCAACCCATGACTTGACAAGCATTCTGGAAAGACCACGATATCTGATCGCACAACGGGCGACCTCCTGATCGCTCTGATTACCTTTGAAGAATACTATCGAATAGTTCTTAACCACGATCAGATTGACTTAGTGGTCATAATATGCGATCAGGCTACGACGCGATCAAACACATGATCAGATAGACGATCAAATGATACGATCAGTCATACGATAAGATATGCTCGAGTTTACAAGCTGAGAACCACCTACCATATGTTCATTCCTTTGGTATTTGTCTAATGGACCAGTCTTTTGGACTTTTTCTCATTAAAATAATATACTGGGCTCATTCTTGGGCCTTTACCAGCCTATTTTCTATAATTGCAAAAATGCCTATAACATAACTTTGAATAGAAATTAATATTTATATGTAGTTATAAAATAATAAAAAAAATTATTGATACCAATAATGAAAGATTAATCGAGATTTGTCAAAATTAAATTCCATATATAAAACTTAAAAATCTAGTTTCACTCTGATTACATTTATTGATATTAAACATTACACATACGGTTTTAAAATATAACTTCCACATACCCTCATAATTTTTGACGAAATCAACACCCATAAAAAGAGAAAACTCTATATATAACTGGGGGACAACTAATCTTAAAATAAGAAAAGGAATCTATCACTCATACTGATAGATGAGACAGTGGATGTAAATCCTTATCATGAGTGTCAAAGGGAAAAATATCACTTGAGCTTTGAATTTTGTGAGTTGATGTGAAAAGAAAATTCAAACCGATTTTTGTTCTTTATGTTAATTTTGTTTAGAATCAAAGTTTTTATTGATATTGATAAACTCAAATTTAATATTGTTGATCGATTTTGTATCATTTTTTTTAAGCACGATAGAATAGCTAAAATTCATCATAAGAAAAACTTACGTTCTACTGATGCAATGTGCTCTTTCTTCAAAATATGTATTTAAAGTAGATGTTCTTTTCAAAATTATTGCACATCCTAGTTGCTCAACTTGATTAATTTGTCTTCTTAATATATAAGCGAGACATAAATTATATTAAATATGTTTAAAATGGCAATTTTTTTAGAAAAAAGAAAAAAAAAACTTGAATAATATATATTCTTGAAATATAAGTTAAATATAAATTATACAAAAGTGGTTAACTATAGCGAATTGGAGTTACTGATATCAACTAAAGCTTTGTTGTTAATAGTTTAATTAACGTCTCTTTGAGACGCACAAACATAATCTATTTTTGTAAATGCTTTTGGAATTATTTTTACAAACAAAATATTTTCTTAAAAAGCATATTTGGAAAATGAATAAGCCGACACTTCTTCAATATCTTACCTGATCTGAGAAGAAGAAAAACACAAACAAAGACAAATCCAAAGAAGGGACTTTTCTATTTGTTTTCTTAATTTAAATACTTCAAATTGAACTCGACAAATATTTTTCATTATTTATGACTATTTTTTATCGTACCAAAAATAATTTTAAAAGCGTATCTGTTTACATATTATAATAGTTAACTGATGAAATGAAAATATAACACACAAAAATTAAATAAACACCGAGTTTCCAAAAGGAAAGTTCTATTAATAAAAATAAGTTTAATGCTTTAAAAAAAAAAAAAAAAAAAGGTTAAAGAAAAAAATTGTTTCAACTCTTAAATTAAGACATTAATAAAGCTCAATTGAATTAACAATATTCATTATGGACAGAAATATACAACTAAGACATTCAATTAAACCTATCACTCACTAATGCTTCGCTTATATTTTGGGAATTCATATATTAAAAATTATATGATTTTTAACAAATTGAACAACTAGTTCGTGCAATAATTCTGATAGGGACATCATCATTAAAAACACATTTTCAGTAAGGGCCCATATGTCTGCAAGTATAGTGCAGTTCCTGAGTTATCTTTTTCTCATTCTGCATATCTAATTGATGATCAAATTTGCATGTATGCTTTTTATTCGAGGACCACTTCCTTTTATTGCTTCTTTTCCTTTATTCTATTTAAAGTGAAATTTCAACTGTCAAGTGAGTGTCCCAAAAAGTACCTGGCTTTTTTTTTTTTTGTTGGTGAGAATAGTACTTGGGTTTTATTTTTTGGCTCAATGCAAGTACCAAAGTGCAACTCTATTAACCTAGTTTAAGACAGTATGCATGTTACAATGGCAATGTAAAAATTTATAGTATCTTATAATTTGTCTGAGATTTGAGTGCCACTGTTTACTCAAATAGTTTAGATATAGAAGTGCAGTTATATGTAAGAGAATTTAGGTAAAAATATTTTTTAAAAAAATTCGCTATTGTGTATAAAGTTCAAATGTTCTTATGGTGTGGTAACAACAACGAAAGAGAAAGCACAACAAGACAATAATAACAATAATGATGATGATGATGATGATGATGATTATTAAGTTGGAACTCATGTTAACAAAACCAACACAAACAATACTAGTAAGATGGGAAAATAACAAGAAAAAATACTTTAATTCGACAATTACCATTATAAAAAAAACCATATTTAATTTTGGGGCTATATTAAGTAAAAGAAAAGTTCGTTGGTGAGAATTAAGAAAAAGAGAAGAAAAAAAGATAGAAATTGTTTATATATATAATATTTTTATAATCAGGTAAATATGATTTTAAAATGTAAGAATCAATCAATCAAATTCATCCATTGTATTTGAATTAAATAGAAAAATAAATTTATTTTAGAAAAGAGAATATAATGGATGAATTTATTTGATTAGTCCTTACTTTTTAAAATCAGATATATCTGATTAGAAAGGTTATATGTGTATGTATATATATATATATAACAAAGGGTTATTGACCAAATTAACAGCTCCTGAACTTAGCTAACCAGAAACCCACCAACAATATTAATAATTACCGTCACAGCAACAAAAGCAGTAGGTATTAAGCAACTGTTTGAAACGGTTTGAAATTATTTCAAAATAATAGTAACAATTATTTCAAAATAATAATAACAAAAATAGTAGAATATGAATCAATAATAAGACTAATAATAGCAAATTCAATTACAAACAAACTATTATTTTATAAAGGTAACCGGTCAAAATCAATATTTTATTAAAAACGAACAAAAATACATATAAAAAAAGTAAGGTAAAAAGTTAAAATAAAACAAAAAATAAATTATAAAATATTACAATCAAATCATGAGAAGAAAAAGATAATTGAAGATTTAACTTAAACAATAGGCAAATCAAAATCCTATAATAGATCTCATTATCAAAAAAATTCGAAAGGAAAAACCTGGCAAGATTGGAAGTAATTCCAATAGTAACTTTTCATATATACTTAAGTTCCTTATCCAAAAGTTCCGAAAAAAAAAAGCACTAAAAGAGAAAAGAAAAATAAGAAAGTCAAAATCTCAAGCGTTTTTAGATTAACAGATAGAATGTGCTTTAATCCACGCCACATTCAACAATTACTAAAGGACAGAAAGATCAATAAGCAAAGAAAACTAAAATCTTACGATAAATAATGACCCAAAAACCAAAACCAAATGTACTCAAATATTCTATTGTGTTTACTTGAACTTTACATATATATGTATATATATATACACATACATATTATGAAATAACATGAACTTGATATCGTGCACAACGTGAAGAGGCAAAAAAAAAAAAAAAAAAAAAAAAACCTGGCCAAGTTGAAGATGATGATGATCTCCCAATATTCCCAACATATTCATTAGCTTGATGATGATGAAGCTGAAAATGCAAACAAAAAACATTAAAAAAAATTAAATAAATAAAAACTAAATAAAAGGAACAGGAATATATGGATAAGAAGGTTTTAAAGCAAAACATATCACATGAAAAAATAGGAGATGATAATCCAGCTTAGTTGACACTGGTTGTTTGGTAGTTGAGGTAATTAACATGTATTTTTCACGTGGTGTATTTTTCGACACAACATTTATTGCAGTCATTATCGTTTCGTACAGAGCTAGCTGCTCAAATTTAGTGCATTCAGAGTGTTGTCAGAGTCAGACCTCACTGCCCAAATATATATATATATATATGTTGCTGTTGTTTCACATGTCCTAGTGGTGGTACCATATATCAGTTATATCATTCATACGTGACACCAAATATGAAATATCAAAATCATTTAAAAGAAAAAAAAAAGGGTAAGGATGTGAACGACTGCGATTATCATCATATTAAATACATATACTTGACAATTCCGGCCTCAAACAACAGTGAACAAAATTCCCAAGTAGGAATGGTGATTCCCCTTGTAAACTTAATAAATGAGCGTGGATTTGACTAAATGAATTTGTGGGCGGGAGTAGGTGTGAAATTATACATGTAAACTCAATGTGCATGGGTGCAAACACCCGCGCTCGAATCCACGAGCCAATAAGATAAATTTGTATTGAAAAATTTTCAATGAGGAAATAATGCATATTTTAATAACTTCCGTTGAAATCTAATGGATTTTCTTGAATTTTAATTTGATTTTTTGTGTAAATGATAAAAAGAATGAAATGAACTTGGAAAAAAATTAGGCATTTTTGGGTTTATGAACTAATTTTTTCTGATTTTTATAAATAGAATATTAAAATAAAAACTAAAATATCAGAAAACATAGTTCAAAAATCTGAAAATTGTTTAATTTTACTCCAATTGTATTTATTTTGATTTTCTTAAGATGCAAACAAAAAAAGTAATATATATATATATATATATTGTACATTTTACAACACATCTAGAGTATCGATATACTTGATAAAAAATAATAATAAATTATTGCATTCTAAAATTGATTATTATAATTTATTATATCTGATTACAACTAAATATGTCTTATTATAATCAATAAATATAATTCTATCTATCAATATATCTGTTGATAGTTTCATGTAATATCACACAACCAAATTAATTGGTTTCCTAATTTTTTTTCTCCTTTTTCTAAAAAAAAAAAAAAAAAGATTAAATTAAGACTACGATATCAGAAAAATAAAAAAATAATTTATTTTATAGGCACATATAGGGTGTCGATATACTTGATAAAAAATAAATAAATAATTGTATTATAAAATTACTGATTATAATTTATTATATATGATTATAATTAAATGTCTTATTACAATCAGTAAATATTATTTTATCTACGAATATGTGTGTTGATGGTTTCACGTAATGTCTCGCAGCCAAATTCATTGGTTTCCTTAATTTTTTTTTTCCTTTGTCTAAAAAAAATAAATTAAGATTACCATATCAGAAAATTAAAAAAATAATTTATTTTGTGGGCTGGATTTTTCGATTTGGACCACACTCGGCCCACAAGTATTTAGCCAAAACCCAGTCCATATTCAGGTTCTCAAAAATTTGATTCGGATCGAGTTTAGCCGTAGACAACTAAGGAGGAAACAGTCATCAAACTGGAAAAAAGAGTTGTTACAGTCACGTAAAAGGTTTTAAAATCTAGTACTGTTGAGTTTGAAAGCCTGACAACGTGACAAGATAATTAATATAATTTAATCGAATGAAAAATGAAAATGCAGATCATGAAGATATAAACTTACGTTGACAGTGGCATGCCAACCAATTGGAGACAATTTCTTCATTTGTTTTGATCCTCTTGTTATTTTGAAGAATTAGTTCTCTCATATTCGAAGATTTTTCATTGTTAATTTATTGGTTCTTTTTTAAAAAATTATTTTAAGTCAATGTTGAATTGAATGGGTTAGAAGTTTACTATTATCTCTTAAAATAAATCACTACTTACACCGTTTGTAAGCTATTTTCACAATAAATATATATATAATCTATAAAATGCAGGATTGCATTCTACCATTCAAATGAATGAGAAGTGCAAAACAGCTTATATTGAAAAGGGATATAATTTTTAAACATTGATTAAGATGCCTATTTAATAGTTTACGGTTATAGACTTATAGTAATGTTTTTGGCTAAAACATCATATGATAATGAAAGAGTGTCTTATGGTTATTGTTTTTAATTAAAATTCTTACTAATACGTATCTTCCCAGAGTTGTGATTTTACTAATATTATTTTTCAACTTTTTCATTTTTTAGTCTATAATTTGTTGGAGTGTACCGTTGGACCACAATTGAGTTGGGTTGTAAATGAGTCTATATGCACTTTGGGCAACTTTGGAGAAATAGGCAGCAATACTTTTATTCGGATTAACTTACTAGTTTGAATAATATTACCCAAATAAATTACAATCGTTGGATGACTTACAATAAATCTAAAGGTCTTTACTGAAAAATCTTTAAAAGAATTAAACAAAATATAATTAACCTATAGCCTACCAAACTTGTTACTTGCATTCATATTGATGTGCCTGTCACTATATTAAACACACTATTACCTTTGAAAGCCATGCATTTCTGTTTAAAAAAAATTAAAAAAAAACAAAAAAAAACAAAAAAACAAAAGAAGTCATAGCATTAAAATTTTACAAAGTTAAGAAAAAAATTGGTTTTAAAAAAAATGACGTGACACCTATTTACTAATAAAAATTAAATAAAATAGTTAAATTTTAATTATGCCTAAATAAATAATTAACCAAACTCCAGTTATATAATTTTGAGGATTTAATTACTGTCTTTAATTAGAAGCTAGATGTAATTTATAATTTTGACAGTTATTATTACCATAAATATTAATTAAATTATTGCCATAATTTTGATGATCTTAATAATATATTTAATTAGAAGCTATATGTACTTTTTAATCTCAAAAAAATATTAATTATTAAGCATATATTATTACACGTAGATAAGAATTGTGAAATTTAAAATTAAAATTTAACTTATGAAATACTACCAAGGAAGGTTTTTTTTCTTTTTTCTTTTTTTTTAATAACTACATAAGAGTTTTTCTATATACAAATTGACACTAAGTCTTATAATTATATTGATGGTAGAATTGATGATCAAATGTAATGCAAATGTATAGTTAGTCTTGTGCATTTTATTATGTAATATACTTTTATGATGTTATAATTTAATTAAATGAAAAATCATTAATATAATATTATTAGAATATAATAAAATTAAATAATAATCATGAAATTCATAAAATCAAAATTGATTATTATATACTAAGTAAGAGCTTTGATATACATACTTGATTGTCCGTATTATATTCTATTAAAAATGTGATTGTATTACATTAACTCTCTTATGGCTTGCTATATACTTCCTTCCCAACTCCAATATCCATCTATTTGAAAATGAAGAACAGTCTATGATCGATCTAAGTATGTTTTGTACTTACCTCTCTTAAGGATCTTTTACATTAGAAAGGATATTTAGGTCAATGACTACGATCCTCATCCGTCTTTGAGTTTTCATGATGACTAAAGTACCCATTTTTAGACCGCATTGGGTTGAAAGGCTGCTCCATAGGGGGAAAAGTTTAAACTGTGAGGGGGTTTGAAACGGTGTGAGGCTTCCGGCCTCGTCAGTTGTATCAGAGCCATATTCTGATTAGATATATAGGTTGGAATACCATATCTTGTGCGCTAGTGGTGCAAAGGGCAGAATTGCTGTAGAACTGGTGAAACAACGCGATGTACCTTATGGTTAGAGCACTCTCTGAGAATTGAAGTCCAGTACTTTCGAAATAAGACTGTTTGATTTTGATAAGATACAAAATATTAGAGAATGGATACTATAAACCATGACTTCCTCTAATGATACTATTTCTTCATCTTCCACAGACTCTGTCATCACTCCTCAACATCTTTCTTTTTCTATGACTCTTCATTTTTCTGTAAAAAAAACTCGTTCCTCAAAAATCAAAATTCTTATAGAGTTTACCAATCTTCCTGAAGACTTCCAAACTTCAGAAACCAATCTTCCTCTCTTAAACCCATATAATATCTTTGAAAAAGAAAAGTCTTTTACTAGGAAAATACAAGTCTTTATCTCTCACAAACCTCCACCAACCAAAGAATATATTCAAGCTTCTGCCTTGAATAACTGTCTTGTTCCTTTCTCTATTTTTGAGCAATATATTGATATTGAAATCCCTCGACAATTGATAGATCAATGGATCCAAGAAGGGTACACTTATTTCCATTTTGGAGCAATCAGAATCGTTCTTATCTTCCATGGAAGGAAAGATTTGCCTGTTGTTGCTAGGCTGACACTCCTTAACACCATCTACACCAAGTATGAACATACTGTCATTGGCAACTATCTTTCCTCCCTTCATACTGGGAGCCTATCTTTCACTTTCACACCCAATTTCAACATTCCTCTGATAGACAAGAACCTTCATAATTGCTTGAAGGTGCAACTGTAGATTACCGGAGCACTTATGGTATCATCTTCATTCATGGCTACTTTACATCACCGGATTTCCTATAGATTATAAGATCATACTCTTGATCTTCATATACCTGGCCAATCTGGAGATACTATAATGATTATAGCAGAACGTGAAGAAGAAGTTTCTACCATCCTTCATATCCCCAAGCAGCTTTTCAGGGATTAGATCATTTAGATCATGCCCTTGGAATGGATTACCAACTATAAACGACTTTTCTAAGATGATCAGCCACTAGTAGCCTTTGATGTTGTCAATATCAATTAGTCTAATGGTACTATTAAAACCATTTGCCAACCTTTTAAATAGATATCTCAACCTTGAAACACTCCACCTATCTTTCAATCCATGATGATCCAACCAGTTGCTATTGAAAAAACCATACCCATCCACAATTTTGCCTAAGATGGATCACTCATTTATACTGATAAAATTAATGGTCACTTCATCTTTGATGTTGACCCCAATATATGTAATGATGATTGTAACTGTCGAGACTGTCCTAAAGTCTCAAAAACCATATGTTAACCAAAGAAATGGTGATACAAACCTGATGACTCTAATAGTTTTTGGCTAGGGCTTCACTTTATCAAAAATAAACCTTTATCCATCTATGAAAGAGCCCTTCAAGTTTTAAAAGAGGAAGGCTTATTGCCTCCTGATCAGCCTAATCAGCCAGAGCCTATCATCCTTCCATCACCACCAATAGTTCTCTGTTTCATGGCATCACTCTATGATGGTGAATTCCCTTCTCTGGAGCCAAGAGTTGATCATTTTAAACATCTATACTCCCAACCGTACATCCAATCGACAAAAATACTCCCTTATGGTTGAAAGCAACCCACTTAGGTTGAACAAGTCCTCAATTGGCATACTCATAATGCTAGATCACAAAATAAGGTTCTTCAACAAATTGACCAGAAGCTTAGTTAAGTCTCTGCCCATGTCTCCCATTTTGACCAAAGATTTTTATCTATGGACTTTACTTTAAGAGACATGTACATAGATTTGCAATCCAGAATTGCTAAACTTGATGTTGATCTTTATTATTATATTCGGCAAGGGTATAATAGATCAAAGTTTGTTGAAAAAGAGTATGAAATAAGACAATTGAAGGAATAGTTGGAACAGATGAATAAAGATCTATTAAGATCTCCTTCAACTTCATATGTTTCTAAGGTTTATCCATATTATTCTTCAATAATTTTCCCTAAAAGCTCTCCTCTTTTATCTTTATCCATTGCATCCAGTGGACATAATCAATATTTTAAGTCAACAGGAGAACTTTTTAGAAAACAACCTCCTTTTCAACCCAATCATCCTCCAAAAAGAAGACATTCTAAAGATTCGTTTGCCTCCTCTTCTGCCTCGTATGAAAAAAAAATTAACAACCCAAAAACCTCCTACTCTATATGTATCTTCACACATACTCAATACTATCAATTCATTAGAAACTAGATCTACAGAATCATTTGAATCTTCAGAAACATTTTCCATATCTTTCTAGGCATTTGCTGATTTTAAAACATATGACCTAGCTGAAGATGATCCGCTGATCTGACTGAAGTCTTAATGGCATCCAGGCCTCTGTTTGAATATCCACCACAGTTAGACATAACCCGAGATGAATCTTATATTGGTCCAACACTGTAACGAATTAGTCTAGCCTACCAGCCACCCAGCCTCACATTGTAGCTCGACCCGCCAGCTTTCCGACCAATAGCCTGCCTAGCCTCGTGCTATGGCCCACCCTGGCAAGTACTATCCCCCTACTCTCTAGGGGTTTTCTTACGCCTCCTACATCTCTTGAACCCATACCAAGGGTTTATGGTCAAGTGGGAAGTAAGGTGTGTATCATCTAGTAGCTCATATGGTACATACTTTACTTCCTACTTGATTATAAGTCATTGGTCTTGGGTTCGAGAGGCGTGGGAGGTATAAGAAAACCCTTTAAGGGTAGAGGGGCAATACCTGCCACGTGGCAAGCCCTCAAAAGACGATGTGGCTAGACAGCTGGTGGGTCGGGCTACAATGCAAGGCTAGTTGGCAGACCAAGCTGATCTGTTACAAACACCCATTATTGAAGAACCACCAGAAGTAACTTCTCGTGGTATTTCTTCCACAAAACCAACCAATGGCTCATGGTTTAATCTTGATGGACCCCCTTCAGACTAGAGAAAGAATATTCAGAAATGAGTGTATGATTTGACATACAAATCACTAAATCAGAACAAAATCATAACAAAATCTTAAAGGAATATTTTGTTTCTAGATTTACTGGCACTCTCAGAGAATAGTATCAAACTCTCGGTGAATACCGTCAATTTTAATTTGTCCGATCAATTTCGGTCAGTACAGTAGTGGGAGCTATCTTTGTAAGCCCTCATTCTCGTGTTACAATATTCTCAGTATAAATCCATAGGGTGAGATTAGATACTCAAACGAACCATTAGAGAGCCTTGACAAGATAAAGATAATTATGGAATCGATAGAATTCGATTAGAGTTCAAAATTTAATAGAGGGGCATAGTAGATATTTTCTATAGAAAACTTATCAGATTTAAACTAATCTGAATGAGAAAGAGATGACTAAACTTAACCAAAAGTTAATTAGGTCCCTCAAATAGGATTTAAATGAGGAGTAGCAGAATCTGAAAATTCGGAGTGTATCATATCGAAAAACGACAGAATAGAAAATCAGTGAAGTTAGGGAATTAAAATTTGGCAATAAAATTATAATTAAAAGTATAAAGTATGTAAACCCTCGATTCTAGCTACAGTTGAATAGTGATATTTCAGTAATAAGTTTTTAAAGTCGAATTTAATTTCACATTAAGAATAGAGTGTCGACTAGAGGACTCAAGAGAATTATGAATTGAAATGAAAAATTATTGGAGGAAATAAGTTCCTAAAGTCAAAATGTAAGCCCTCATCTAGATTTATTATTTTATGATATTAGAAATCTTCGATTTGAGTTACGGTCAAATCGTAGGCCTCCAGTAGTATTATTTGAAGTTTATTGGTTTTCATATCGTAAGTTGGATGTCGTTTGGTTGACCCCGGTACGATTACAAAGTGATTAGGCATGAATTATGTGTTAATCAAGCGATGTGAGCTCACGGAATAAAGTAAAAGATATTTTAATTCAACTAATAAGAAAATAAATAAGTGCTTTTGAAAAATAGTAGCTATGGATGTACCACATGTCATCCATGGATTGGTTGAAGAAATAAGTAGACTAAAGTATATCAAGTGGACCAACAAAATCGATTTTGAGGCACTAGTATAATTAATGAAAGTTTGAGGTAATAAAGTGGGATTTTCTTAAGGGATTTTTTAACAATTAAGCATTAATATATATATATATTGATTTCCGTCTCATTCTCATCATTTTTGACCGTGAGAAGCAAAGAAAACGTGAGAGAGGTCGGGTGAAGGAGAGAGAAGCCGAGAGTGGTCGAGAGAAAGCTTTGCGTGCACGCGTCGAGAGAGAGGGGGAAAGAGAGAGTGATTCGATCTGTATCTCTCCGCAGTTTCTTCACGAAAGTTGCTTCTTATCATCTCCTCTAGTTAGCCAAACAAATTTGAAGCAAATTTATTGCCTATTGGGTGAGCTATTTCAGTTCAAAGTTTGTTAATTTATATGAAACTCATTTTCTCTTTTGCTTCTTTTTCGAATTCGAGATTAGGGATGATAAGAGGGAGATGTGACGATAATTTTGGTATGTTTTATGAGTGATTTGATGGAAGAAAAATAGATGAAACGAGAGAGGGAAGTCGTGGCCAAAAATGGATTTTTGTGTGATCCTATTTCGTTTTCGATTATGAGGTATTAGATGGATGTTTTAGAGGTTAAAGAATAATCTTTTGTAATTATATTTCGAAAATGAAAAGTTTAGGATCGATTTCAGAGCTAAACGGACTAGTTAAAGGGTGTTTTTCGAAACCCTTCGAAATGCGTTCGTTTAACATTCGAAACAGTTTATTTAGCCTTGGTTGGGTGTTAGAACACTAGAGGATTAATTTTTAAAGTTATTGAAAGTCCGTAGCGAAAAGTGATTTTCATTAGTAAGCTAATCCGGTCAATTTTTATTCTGAGTTTCTGACAATGAGATTGAGTATTCTGAGATATTCCTATAAAAGAATAAGTAGAATTCATATAGAGAAAATAGATTTTGAAAACCTCGATTGAATAGAAATTGAAATCCGAAAGTTTAGACGTTAAAGGGTAATAATAAAGATAAATGAGATTTTTATTGATTTTGAATGTTATTTGAATGAGTTAAGTGACCAAAAATGAATATTTGATGTCTTAGAGTGAAAACGAGAAGTATCAGAGACTTCTGAAAGAAGTTCGCATTCGATCGGATGACGGTTTGTGAGTAGAAAACTAATTTTTCAAGCGTTATTACATTTATTTCTTATTAATTTTTATATATAATGATTGTATTCATTTATTGTTTATCTGAGAATATTCATTATATAGTTATGTGATTTATTGAAATTATAATGAGATTTTAGAACGTGAGTTTTAAATCGGATTTATATTATTACCGAGAACATGCTAGAAATAAATGTTTTAGGCTTTCTGCCTTGAGAATGAGATTTTAAAAATTTTTTACAAAGATATTATAGTACACCGATGGTTTACCCTAACCCCAGTTGAGTACCCAAATAGATACTCTATAGTTTAGACCGATTGTGTAGGGGTAACGTGTGCCTAGAGTCGCACATCGGTGACTACACAAGGTAGATTCCCTCTTTTCTAGTGACTAGCTAGAGACTTATGTGATCACGACATGAGTAGTTTCCTTAGGTTACCATCAAGGCGAGAAATAAGAAAGTTTTAGAAAGAAATTCGAAATAAGTTTCAAAAACAGTTTTGATTGTAAAGTATAAAAAATATTTCAAAAAAATACTTTAGCTTATGAATTGTTTAATGTTTATCTCACTGAGTTATACTCATCATTTGTTTTCTATGTGTTTATTAAAATATTCCCTTTGGTGTAGGAGCGAGTCGTCCAACAGATGAGGCTCAGACTAAAGCGCGAATAGATTGACGGACGACTACATCCTATATAAATTATGGTGTAAATAATGTAAATTTGTAAATATATATATCAGTTGCTGGATGCACGTTTTACTAAAATATTTTAAAAAGAAATTTCTAGTTTTCCCTTATTTTTGAAAACGTAAATATTTGAGTTGAGATTGAATTTGAATACGGGCCAGAGGCCCTTGGTAGTGGAGATTTGTGTGTCATAGAAGTGTCGTTAAATTGCTTTTAAATTTGCAGGGTGGTATTGTTCAACAAACAGTCGGCACGTTGCCGGATTTTCACTACCAAAACGAAAAATTTTTACTCTTGTCATCTAATAAATAAGTTTAAAATGAGTTTCGATGTTTTGACGGGATTTCTTCGGGCTAAAGTTAGGGTCCGTAGGAGTTCTCGGGTCCAAAAGAGGGATTTGGGAAGGGTTCCGTTAATCTTTAAAGAATTTATTGGTGATGCAGATCAATTTTATAAACAAACAATATAGGAGTTCTTTGAGATAAGATAATGCTCTTTCAAGAAAAAAGACCTTGAGCTTCATTACAACCGAGTGGTTGCCAAATATTATGCTCTTGGTGGACTAAATGATGAAAGCCTCATATAGGTGTATATCAATTCTTTGCCCACATAATTACAAGATAAACTTCAGAAGAGAATTGAATCCACAAACAAAAATATCAGGGATATCACTCTTGGTGAAATCCATATGTTGTCACTACAGTGCTTGAAAAAACTCTGTGTTAAACTAAAGTTTTTCTCAAAAATGCTTAAAGAAGGGAAAAGATATGATAAACAATGCAAGCAACCTAATCTTCAGATCAAGTAAAGCAGCTAATCAATACACCTGCAAACAAAAGAAAAAAAAAAAAGCACTTCCAGCACTCTTTTTGCAAACGAAAAAATAAGAAATTACAGTATTACAAAAAGGAAGCTACATGTGTCTAGAATAGATCCAAAAAATGCTTTATTTGTGATCAACTCTTGGCTTCAAATGAGGGAATTTACCATCATAAGGTGGTGCCATGAAACAGGAAATGTTGATAGTGATGGAGGGATGATAGGCTCTGGTTGATTAGGTTGATCAGGAGACAATAAGCCTACCTCTTTTAAGACTTGAAAGGCTCTTTCATAGATGGATAAAGGTTTATTTTTTATAGGATGAAGCCCTATCCAAAGATTATCAGGGTGGTTATTAGATTTGTATCGCTATTTCTTTGGTTGACATCTGATTTTTGAGACTTTAGGACAGTCTCAACAATCACAATCATCATCATACATACTGAGATCAACATCCCAGATGAAGTGACCATTGATTTTATTAGTATAGATAGGTGATCCATCTAAGACAAAACTGTGGATAGGTATGGTTTTTTCAGTAGCAATTAGTTGGATCATCAAGGATTGAAAGACAAGTGGAGTATTTGAAGGCTGAGGTATTTGTTTAAGAGGTTGGTAAATGGTTTTACCAGTACCATGAGACTGATTGATATTGATAGTATCAGCGGCTACTACTGGCTGATCATCTTGAAAAAATTGTTCATAACTGGTAATCTATTCTAGGAGCATGATTTGAATGTTTTGATCCCTAGAAAGTTGGTTGGGGACCTAAACGATGGTAGAAACTTCTCCTTCACATTCCGCTATGATCATTACAGTATCTCTAGAGTGGCTAAGTATGGAAAGATCAAGAACATGATCTTGTAACCTATAGATGATCTGGTGATGTAAAGTAGCCATGAATGAAGATGATACCATAGGTGCTCCAGTAATATACAATTGCATCTTCAAGTAGTTGTGAAGGTTATTGTCTTTTAGAGGAATGTTGAAATTGGGTCTGAATGTGAACGATAGGCTCCCAACATGAAGAGAGGAAAGACAAGTGCCAATGACACCATGTTCATACTTGGTATAGATGGTGTTAAGGAGTGCTAGCCTAGCAACAACAAGCAAACCTTTCTTTCCATGGAGGGTAAGAACAATTTTGATTGCTTTAAAATTGAGATAACTGTACCTTTCTTAGATCCATTGATCTATCAATTGCTAAGGGATTTCAATGTCAATATATTGCTCAGAGATAAAGGAAATAACAAAACAATTATTCAAGGCAAAGCCTATATATATTCTTTAATTGGTGGTAGTTTGTGAGAGATTAAGACTTGCATTTTCCTAGTAAAGGACTTTTCTTTTTTAAAGATATTATATAGGTTTAGAAGAGGAAAATTAGTTTTTGAAATCTGGAAGTCTTTAGGAGATAGGTAAACCCTACAAGATTTTGAATTTTTGAGGAACGAGTTTTTTTACAGAAGGAAGAGTCATAAAGGAAGAAAGACGTTGAGGAGTGATGATATAGTCTATGGAAGATGAAGAAATAGTATCACTAGAGAAAGCCATGGTTTATAGTATCCTTTCTCCAATATTCTGTATCTCATCAAAATCAAACAATCTTACTCCGAGAGTACTGGACTCCGGTTCTTAGAGAGTGCTCTAGCCATAAGGTACGTGGCGTTGTTTCACTAGTTTCACAGTAGATTATTTTGCCCTTTGCACCAATAGCGCGCAAGATCTGGTGTTCCAACCTATATACTTTATCAGGATATGGCTATGATACCATTGATGGGATCGAAAGCCCCACACTATCTCAAACCCTTCACAATTTAAATCTTTCCCCCCATGAAACGACCTTTCAACCCAATACAGCTTAAAAAGGGGTATTCTGGTCTCCACGAAAACTCGAAGATGGATAAAAACCATAGTCATGGACTTGAGTATCCTTTTTGATGTGCAGGATCCTCAAGAGAGGTAAGCACAAAACATACTTGGATTGATCACAGACTATTCTTCATTTTCAAAGAGAAGAATATTAGAGTTGGGAATGAAATATTTAGCAAGCCATGAGAGAGTTATAAAACATTGTGATTTTATTGTAAGAGTAGTCTGAAAGTAGTCTGTCTCTCAAAATGAGAGACATTACATATTTATAGGAAAGTAGGGCTCTCTTGTAGGACTCTTTTACACATGTGAAAAACATATGGACCCATAGAGTACAATAATTACCCATGACTCATCAGCCACTTATACAATAATGACATATAACTCACCTGAGTATAATAATAAAATATAATAATAATTACACACAATAGTGACTCATAATACAGGTGGACCTGCAATAATGTTACCGACATCATTATTATGCTAAGGGACCCACAACTTTAATAATACATATAATAAGACATATGTCTTTAATAATTAAAGGTGATTGATAGGATAATAATGGTGAAAGCCATTATGGAGAGTTGGTCAGATTACAATTTATATGGTCCTCATCATCTGAGTCAAGGGCTCCATAAATTTTGCATGACCTGGTGTTAACATCCATTGGATCTTGGGAATCAAGTAGATAAACATCCTGGAAAAGATACTGATTTAGTAAGCTATCTTTAGGGACACCTAGAATAATGATTAACTCATCTGTGCTGACATGATTAACATCACAAAGGAAATTGAGCAGTGCAGGCTTAATATTGGGGTAAAATTCATCATAATCATATGTAGTGTCCCATTTATAGCTAATATTAGTGGTCCATATTAGTCTAATATAGGAATTATAATAATAGGCCTGTGCAATGTCTATATACATGTGACTTTTAATGCCATATTAGGTTCCAATTTTCAAAGGTTGAGTTATCCCATAAGCTTGGTGAGTTTTCTTCTCCAGAGATGGAGAGGGTTAAACCATTATAGGAATGTCCAAAGGATTGAATGTTGATGAATGGGCGCATGAAGGTAAGCATACAATGCTTGTAAAGGAAAAACAATAACATGTTAATATAAAATCGATAAACACCATAAGTACTAAAGGACTACGGGGTAAATTGGGAAAATGGATAGATATGGAATGGATTTAAGAAAGGTCTGGTAGGATTGGTAAGTTTGTGTGGATGTCATTTTGTCTGAATCCTTGAGAGAAAAACCATCAAGTGATTTTTTGCAAAGTTTCTTATTCGCAAGATAAAAGGACCTTAATCTGGAGATAGATCTTGAAAGAGTTCTGGAGGGTAGGTCAAGATAATTATGGCTGAAAGATTATTTTGACTGGGTGAGGCCATTAGGACTAATGGTATAGGTTTGAGAGGAGTGAAGAGTTGCATATGTAAAGGTCTGGAGAGCATATCTGCTATTATATTGTGATTGTCTTTCACATGTTGAACAGTGAAATTGTACCTAGAAAACCAGTTTTTCACCTCAATAATATTAGATTAGAGGGAATCTTATTTTTGAAATCTAATATTTTGGGAAATGATAAGTTGTCCATTTGGATAATAAAGTTCTTGGTTCTTAGATACAAATCAAATTTTTGAATGTCATACTTGATAATAAGAATCTCTTTATGGTATGATAATGCTTTTAAGAGTCCTTGAACTATCTACTAGTATGTCCACAATAAGCAGATGTGTTCTGAATTTTTTCAATGAGAATGGCTCTCCAGTAATCATCACTAGCATCTGTCTAAAGGATAAGTTGGTCATGTGATGGAACAATGAGAAGAGGAGGATTTTGACTTATCTTCTTTAACTCTCGTACTGCAATTGTATGAGCTAGTGACGGGATCCACCTCGAATTTTCTCTTTCGGAGCTCTTGTGATCCCACTAGGCACCCTACGAAATCCTTCTAGAATTTAGTTAGTATCAGTAAAAGGATGACGTAGAACAAGCCCTTGAACTTAAATCAATTCATAAACATACCAATTATCAATTATAAAATTTCATAATTAAAATTTTTTTAAAATTTTAACAACACAACAATTGTTTTTCAAGATTTCTCAAAAGTTCAAAACACCTATAAACAATTCAAAACACTTCAATATTTCAAACAATAATCTCCACTACCATGTGGACCTCCGATCCATCTTAAAACTATCACCTAACCATAATAAATCTATTTCCAGAAAATCATTTCAAATTTCAAACACATTTCCAAGCATAAAAATTAAAATCATTTAAACAAAGTCCAAATATTTACAATAATATATATACAAAGTTATTAAGACATTTCATTTATATAAATACATCACATCACCACAATTGTGATAAAGTTCATAAATTATTTACAATGAAAAATTATATATAAATGTCAATTTCCAATCGAAACAAAATATGTAATGCGTGACTTCATAGAACATCTACAGAATATCATCCATAGCCAGCCCACCTAATTTAGGGCAGAAGAGCGAGCACCCTAACTACTGATTCCTATACCTAGGGAGGTTTTTATAATATAAAATAAAAATAGTGAGCTAAACAGCTCAATGAGTATTACGATTTTTCTATTAAAATCGTTTCTTTTAAAAATAAATCCCTCCCAAAACATTTTTAAAAGCATGTATGATATTTCGTAACATTTTCAAAATTAAAATCATAAATTTTAATAAATTTATGAAAAATCTTTAAAACTTGATTTCATGCATAAAAACATAATGATAATTTGATTATTGCATAAAATTATAACATTTCCTTTTCTCGCTGAAACCACACCAAGGGAACCCAGAAAAGCTATCATAACATGGTCACGTGACGATTCGATTAGCAATGCTCATTGTGACAATACATGATACATCTCACAATACGTAGCGAAATTTTCATACATCACATACGCGAGTGAGATGATACCCCACACGTATAGAGCAACACGACATGACTCGACTAACTAACTCGATCCCCTAAATGTTAGTGACACGCCCTCCCAACACTTGTTATACATATATGAGGTATACCAACTAGGTCTAAATCATAATCCGTGAATCCATAACATGTAACATAAGGTAGATCATTGGCGTTTGAAAACATTATATTTTTCATATAATTCAAACTAAATTTCTTCATTCCATAAGCTTAAAAATAAGTAACATATCATATAAAAATTTCTAAAGCATAACATCATCATTTCGAATCTTTCAAGCATAAAATATTCTATTTTCAAGCAACTACATGCAATGTCCATAAACTAATATTCTCAATGGAAGAACATTTTCAATCTCAAAATAATTCATCAATACCATAAATGCTATAAAGTGACAAAATATGTAATTTTCAATTCATAAAACATATTTTTCACTTACTTGGCTCACAAACAACTAGTTGGCTTTCGATTAACCTCCTTTGAACTTTTAGCTTGCTTTTCACCTATAATACACATCTTATGTTAGAATTCACCACTTAATTACACAAAATGAGCATTTATTCACTCATTTTTTTCCATTTAAAGCATTATGTCCCCAATAACTCACAAGTTGGCACAAACTAGTACACTTCTTATCACATTCATTTCCTTCCGTTTTCTTGATTCAAGATCACTTACTCACATGCATAAATTTATAAAAATACATCAAAATAATTGAAGAACCAATTGAACATCAGCATGCCTTCTTGGCCGAATTCATACATCCATTATACACAAGCTTTTTCATTTCATTCTATTTATATATATCAACCTAAAATCATGTCAAACATCATTTCATCAAACCACCAAAATCAACTCAAGCACCCACACATCTTAGTTTGGCCGAACACACCACAAGGCCATGCAACTTTATTTTTGTATTTTCATGCTAATCAATCACATCAAAATCATTCCAAGATCAATCTTAAGCCTTAAAATCTATTTAATTCAAATTTACTAGAAAATTGCATAAAACCCTAACTCACCTCACTAGTTTGCTTGATTCACCACTTTCTTTATGTTTTCTTTCAAATCCAAGCTCAACCAAGAGATAATCAACCTCTAATTCCACCAAAAATTCCATAAACACATCACTTTATCATTCAATCATAAAAACTCATCAAAAATACTATGAAAACCTAAATTTCTTACCTATTTCTTTGCACTTTCTTGCCCAATCTTTGCCCTAACACCTTATTTGTTGAGATTTGATGAGTTTTAGCATGAAAGATGGGATCAAAACCTTGGTTTTCCTCTTCCCCTTGCTGGCTGAATCTGCCCATGCACTTCTCTCTTTTCTTTTTTCTTTTGTCGTCACACACACACTCTCAAGTTCTTCACCATTCAACTTTATATAGAGCTTTTTTTTTTTTTTTGACTAAAATGCCTCTCATATAACCTACACATGACCATCAAATTCTCTCATTAGTTTTACCAAAATGCCCTCAATTTAAGTCTCCTAGCAACTTATCAAACTAATGACAATTTAGTCATTTGATAAATAAAACATTAATGACTTTTAGTGCATGACAACTAATTCTCCACTAATTTATTTTGATTTGTCATCCTCCCATTAGCTAATTTTATATGACATGGATTGTGCTTCTTACTTAACTCCTTTCCATGTGATGCTCACACCAATTCCATACATGCTTGAAGTTGAATTGACTAATTTGCTCTTAATGCATTTAACTATCATATATACTTGAATAAATTCTAAAAATATTTCATGGTCGTCTAATCATCAAATTGTCCATGCAATATTCTAATTGAGTATCCTAACTCTTAATCTCATACTTTTAAAAAAATTCTCATGGCCGTAAAATCATCAATACTTATTATTCCCTAAAAAGGGCATTTTTTGTCCATTTAATTTCGGATAGTTTAAAACCTATTCAAATAGACTTATTTTCTATCCGTTCTACTGTCTAACAACTCTAATACCTATTCCAACACTTCTGGTGCTCAGGGTCCATTTTTCAAAAATCACTATCCCTACAGATACTATTCACTTAGAAACATTACTCATCAAAAATTTAGTTTTCGAAATATGAAACTCTGGGGTTTACTGCTGGGCTCCACGGAGGAGGATTTTTCTTTAGCATGGTAGACAACACTGAAGAGTGTTGAGTTACACAAGGAATAAAGTTTTTAACATAATTGATAATGCCAAGAAATTATTGTATTTGCTTTTGAGAAATACGGGAATCTGAAAAATATAATAATTGTTCTGTGAGGTGTGGGCCAAGTTGATAATACCCATGTGAAATTTTCATTCCTAAAAAATCAATCTCGTGGTGTTTTATCATGCTTTTCTTTTCAGAAAGTATTACACCATGTGAGTTAGCAAGCTCATGAAATTTGGTGAGAAGGGTTAGATGCTCTTGTGGGGTTTCAAAAAAAAAGCAAGATGTCATCAATGTAGATAAGAATGGAGGATAAGATAGGATAAAAAATCCAAATCATTATTTTTTTGAAAAGTGAATGAGTAGTTTTTAGGTCAAAAGGTAAAACTATCCATTGATACTGAGCATCAGGGATGCAGAAAGCAGTTTTGTAACACCTCGAATCTCATATCGATAGAGTACAGATCCGGGAAAGGCCATCTAAGTAGGATGACTTGGAGACTTATTGAGGCGCCTTTTAGAATATCATTCCAAGGGACAAAACCGTGAGGCTGTACGGGGCAATCTCAGGCCAAAACGGACAATATCTCGACAGGGGACTCAGGTTGTCACATAAGGTTGAAAATTTACATGTATTAGGTTAATATCCGTGTGTAAATCCTTTTGAAAATTATTTACTTTGATTCTTTGAGATATCTAATGGTTTTGAGTGTTAATTATATGATAATTGCATGTAATTAGATGAGTTTATTTGATAAAAAATAGTTTCGAAAATAATGTGACAACCTAGGTCCCCTGTCGAGGTATTGTCCACTTTGGCCCGAGGTTGCCCTGTACAGCTTCACGGTCTTATCCCTTGGAATGATATTCCAAAAGGCGCCTCAACAAGTCTTCAAGTCATCCCACTTATATAGCCTTCCTCAGATCTATACTCTGCCGATGTGGGATTTGGGATGTTACAAGTTTTGTACCTTTCGACAGGATCAATACCAATTTGGCAGAAAGTATAAGCCCATATTCTTAATTCTAAATTTCCTAGTATTAGTAGATAAGTTACGGAGCAAAAATGCTAAATTTCATAAATATCATCCTTACAAATGATATTAAGATGTTAGTAGAAATTTTGAAGTTGATTTACCCTAATATTAAAACAAAATTTTAAAGAAGGGTAAAATGGTCAATTATCCAAATTAAAAGCTATATATATGAGTGTGTGTTAGTGATAGTCATCTAACACTTAAAAAAAAAAAAAAGAAAAAGAGAGAGATTGAGAGGGAGAGAAAGGGTGGACAACAAGAAGGGGACTAAAGGGAAATCAATTGATTTCAACCATTTTCAAGTTTCCAATCAAGATTTTAGGCAAATTTAAGTAAGAAGATCAAAACCTAAGGAAAATCAAAGTAAGTTATTATCATTTTACTTAAGTTTGGTACTAGTTGAGTTAGTATGGGTATTGATGATTGAGTTAGTTTTTTATATGAATTTGATGTGATTTTCATTTAAACCAAGTTTAGAACCCTATTAGACTAAGAAGAAAGTTTGATTCAAAAAGAATCATGCAAGACATATAAGTTAGGGTTTATGTAGGAGAAACCCTAGAACTTGATTTAAGTTTAGGTTAAGTAAATTGAGGGGTAAATAAAGTGTTTGATAAAATGCCTAAGAGAATGATCAAATAGAAATCTTGAAAAGTTGAAAGAAGCAATGTGTTGTGTGTGTGTGTGTAGTCACGACCACAAGGAGGATGGTGTGATTTCATTAAGTCTTCATGTAATAACCTTGAATTCATGCATGTTAGAAGTTAGATAATCGCATTAAAGTGTTAGAATTGAAAAAGGAAATGAAATGACACAAGAGTGTTGTTAGGCTAGATGAAGGGCATTGATGATCGTCATGCAATGTCACTTTCTTTTTACATTTTTATGTAATGTATGATTATAATCAAGCATATATGAGTCTAAGAACCTTAGGAAAAGATAGTTGAGTTTAGAATGTGAAAGTAGTAAAATTTAGCATGAAAAAGTAGTGAAAAATAGGGGTTTTTGGTTAGGAATCTCCACCCGACGTCCATTTCTTTCCGAATTCGCTTTTTGGCTTACCTAAATGAGAGATAAAGAGATTATTGGAGTGAAAACAGAAGGAAAAAAAAGTCAGGGATTTCTCCCTAACATGCATTCGGTTAAAAGGGGTCTAAAAATGGGATTTTTTGTTTCAAGCTTCAGAAAAGTAATTCGAGTATATGTGGATGTTCCTATGTGATAATAAATGAGGTTCATGGAAAGAAATCGAAAAATTAAAGCGTTGATTAAGATAAAACTTAGATAGAAAAGTTGTAGTCAAAAGGTTTTTCAAGTGTGTTAGTTGCATTGGAAACTCTATTTATAACTTTGAGTAGTTTATTTTAGCAAATTTTGAATGAGAATATGATGTATAGATGAAGCACAAGCAAATGGAGTGAGAAAGACCTATTGAAGTTCGTTAACAAAGCCTGGAATCAAGTTGAGTACCACTAACTCACACTATGAGGGTTTATGTTGCGTAACATAATTTTATTGATTGTTAAAAAGTTTATGAATGATTTACATTGTACAAGTTCTTTGCTTGAGTAAGAAGATTATTACATGTGTTCCAAAGAAATTTTGAAATAAAGTAGCTTTTACACAAAATAAGCTTACAAGCTTTAGCCTAAAGTTTTTAAAAGAAAAATTATTTTGTGCTTAGTGCACTTAGCAGAAAAGATTTTCAAAGGCTATGCGTACATCCTCAGATTTACAGATTATCTTGAGCTATAATTTGCGATGCAAAAAATTCTGTACATAGTCACTAAGATTTATAAATTATCTCGCTCTACGATTTGCAATGTAGAAAATTCTGTATATAGTTACCGAGATATCTCAACAGCATCACAATTGGTATCATTTGAAAATCGCCACGTGATATACCATATAGAGTATCAAGCTTAGTTGCCGTGTGGTCAGAATAGATAGGGGTACAAATGATGTTTTTTAGAAAGAAAAGAGATATTGATATTTATGCGCTTTTAGGTATGTTTATAATTATTTAATTGACAATTGTTAAATTCCTTTATTTGTTTAAGATTATATCCTTTTTCGTTGGATTGTAAAAACCCTTTTCAGGTACTAGCGCGGGTGATCGAAGTAAAAAAATTCCTTCATCAAAATAGGTGGGCGCACTCGACAGATGCACCGTATAAATTATTTTTGCATTTTTGTTCAAACTAGAACTAAATGATTGCATGCTTCATTTCTACATTTTTTGAGACACTAATGTAAGAACGTGTATTACCATATGGTTGTGATGTAAATAACTTGTAAAATATCTTATGTTATAAAATATTTTGATCATCACTTGTGATTTTTGGTGAGAATGATGGAATGATATTTGAGATGCATGTTTGTGAAAAAGAAAAGAAATTGGGTTATGATTGTAAATATTGAAAGTATATTTTCTATGCAGGGTAATTTGGAAACCTTATAAATGCAGCCGTTATGTTGTTGGATTTTCATTAAAATGGTTTTACATTTTGAAAATAAAATGGTCACTTTTATAACTTTAAATGAAATAAAAATTTGAAATTAAATGAACTAACTCAACTAGTTTCAAAACAATGCGATTAAAGTGATTTCAAAGCAAGGTAAACGAGCAAGTTTTCAAGGTTTGCTTTAGCCACCTATAAGGTTTAAGAGAGGTCTGTTAGAGTGTCAGGCGAGACCTATCAGATACTAGCCTAGAGGAGATCTGGTTTGGGTTGCATCAGAAAACTCTTTTGAAATCAAATTTTTAAAGGACTCGAGCTGTAGCTAGTTGGAAAAACAATGTATCAGTTCTATGAATTGGGAACTTGTCATCTTGAAGGAAAGAAATTAGTGGTTTGTAATTTATGACAAGTCTCTTTTTTTCCCTGAGTTGTTTAGAATATTTCTCAATATAAAATGTTTTGCAAGCCTAGGAAGAACTAGTGGGTTTAATGAAACCTTGCTGTAAAAGTTATTGACACTCTAATCTTGTCAAATGGAGGTCAGAATGAGTCATGCCAGAATGTGTGGCTTTTATAGGATTAACGTCTTCATAAAGCTTGAATGGTAACTTAATAAAGAAATCAAGATTTTTCCACAAAGAATTAGGATGATTAAATTTGTCATGACTCTCTGCACAAAGAAGCAAAAGTTTCTCTTGTATGTGATGATATTCTAATAGGACCGAGAACAAATGATAGATTTTGTTGATGGGAGAGAATGATTTGAATTATCTCTTATAATTAAGTCATTGTGGTAGAATCTTAAGGTTTTTGGAATGAGGTAGAAGTCCCACCTACGGAGAATGTCTTTATTTGGTAGGGTTGTACCAATGATATGGGTCTAAATAATGTAGGATGGAAAAAGTTTGATACCAATCGTTTTCTTGGTGATAAGGGCAATAGTGAAAATTTGACCATCGAATGCCCTAAAGTGATGAATATGGTTTTTCCAATGATCACGAGGAAGGATTTTAGGGTTCATCATGGTATCAT
The DNA here is from genome assembly GCA_022984855.1 of Dimocarpus longan. Taxonomy (NCBI): domain Eukaryota; kingdom Viridiplantae; phylum Streptophyta; class Magnoliopsida; order Sapindales; family Sapindaceae; genus Dimocarpus; species Dimocarpus longan. Next base: position 18,956,163 of record CM041015.1, on the reverse strand, counting down.
GGGATCCAATGTCTATAAAAACTATGGTATTAATTGGTTTGTCATATTTGGTAGGAAGCATATGGATTTCAAGGTGGGGACTAATAGAATGAATAGAAAGTGTGGAGACATGTAATATTTTGTAAGCATCTGATGTCTCATCTCCTATAGTAGTGTTGTATGAGTCATTATCAGATGAGTTATCACTGATAGTGGACAAGTTTTCCATGATAAAAGCAGTATCACTGTTTCTTGATTCCTATTTTGAGAATAATGATTCAATATCTACATCAGAAGGAATAGATTCTCTTGGAAGCTAGGCCAGTTGTCATACCATTCTTGCAGACTTTGTTTTATTGTTGGGACATCTTTTTGCAAAATGATGCTTTTGACCACAAATAAAGTATTTTTTTGGATTTACTCCTGGCACGTGTAGCTTTCTTTTTGCATCAAAATTTCTTATTTTTCCAGTGTCAAAAAGTGTGCCGGAAGTGCTTTTTCTTCTTTGGTTTACAAGTACACTGATCAGCTGCTTTGCACTTGATCTGAAGATTGGATTATTTGCACTGTTTATCATATCTTTTTCCATCTTAAAGTATTTTTGAAAAAAAACTTTTGTGTAGCATAGAGTTTTTTCAAGCACAACAGTGACAAAACGTGGATTTCACCAAGAGTGATATCCTTAAAATTTCTATTTGTGGATTCAATTCTCCTGTGAAGTTCATCTTGTAATTCTGTGGGCAAAGAATTGATGTACACTTGATAGAGGCTTCCATTATTTAGTCCATCAAGAGTATGATATCTGGCAATCATTCGATTGTAATAAAACTCAAGATCTTTTTTCTTGAGAGAGTAACATCTTATCTCAAAAGACTCCTATCTTGTTTGTTTATAAAATTGATTTGCATCATCAACAAATTGTTTAAAGATAGCTCTCATTGTTGTACTGACCGAAATTGATCTGACAAATTAAAGTTGACGGTATTCACCGAAAGCTTAATACCACGTTCTGAGAGTGCTAGTAAATCTAGAAATAAATTCTCTTAATATTCCTTCAAGATTTTGTTCCAATTTAATGACTTGTAAGTCAAGCTATGCACTCATTTATGAAATCCTCTTTCTCCAATCTGAAGGAGTCTATCAAGATTGAACCACGGGCCATTGGTTGGTTTTATGGAAGAAGTATCATGAAAAGTTACTTCTGATGGTTCTTCAACAATGGATGTTGGACCAACATGAGATTCATCTCGGGTTGTGTCTGACTATGCTAGATATTTAGCTGGAGGCTTGGATGCCATTAGAACTTCAGTCAGATCAACGAGATTATCTTTAACCAAGTCATATTTTTTAGAATCATGAGATGCCTGGGAAGATGTTGAAAATATTTTTGAAGATTCAGATGATTCTATGGATCTGGTTTCTAAGAGGCAAAAGATGAGGTAGACAGATCTTTAAAAGGTCTTCTTTTTGGAGGATGATTAAGTTGAATAAGAGGGTGTTTTCTGAAAAGTTCTCTTGTTGACTTAAAATATTGATTATGTCTGCTAGATAAAACGGATGGAGATAAAGGAGGAGAGCTTTCAGGGAAAACTATTTAAAAAAAAATATGGATAAGTCATAGGAACATATGAAGTTGAAAGAGATCTTAATAGATCTTTATTCATCTGTTCTAACTGTTTCTTCAATTATCTTATTTCATACTCTTTTTCATAAAACTTTGATCCATTATACCCTTGTCGGATATAATAATGAAGATTAACATCAAGTTTAGCAATTTTGGATTGTAAATCCATATACAAATCTCTGAAAGTAAAGTCCATAGACAAAAGTCTTTGGTCAAAATGAGAGACATGGGCGTAGACTTGACTAAGCTTTTGGTCAATTTATTGGACAACTCTGTTTCGTGATCTAGCATTATGTGTATGCCAGTTGAGGACTTGTTCAGCCTGAGTAGGCTACTTTCGACCAACAGAGAGGATTTTTCTCGATTAGAGGTACGGTCAAGAGTATGGGTGTTCAAAGTGATCAACTCTTTACTCTAGAGGAGGGAATTTACCCTCATTGGGTGATGTCATGAAATAAGGAATTGTTGATAGAGGGATGATAAGCTCTGGCTGATTAGGCTGATCAGGAGACAATAGACCTTCCTTTTTTAAAACTTGAAGGGCTCTTTCATAGATGGATAAAGGTTTATTTTTTATAGGGTGAAGCCCTATCCAAGGACTTTTAGGGTCATCAAGTTTGTATCACCGTTTCTCTGGTTGACATCTATTTTTTGAGACTCTAGGACAATTTCGACAGTCACAATCATCATCACACATACTGAGGTCAATATCCCAGATAAAGTGACCATTGATTTTACTAGTATAGATAGGTGATCCATCTGAGGCAAAACTATGGATAGATATGATTTTTTCAGTAGCAACTAGTTGGATGATCAGAGATTGAAAGATAGGTGAAGTGTTTAAAGGTTGAGGTATCTATTTAAAAGTTTGGTAAATAGTTTTTAACAGTACCATCAGACTAACTGATATTGACAGCATTAAAGGCTACTATTGGCTTATTATCTTGGAAAAGTTATTCATAGCTAGTAATCCATTATAGAGGCATGATCTAAATGATCTGGTCCTAGAAAGCTGCTTGAGGATCTAAATGATGGTAAGAACTTCTCCTTCACGTTCTACTATGATCATTACAATATCTCTAGAGTGGCCAGGTATTAGAAGATCAATAGCATGATCTTGTAACCTATAGACGATCTAATGACATAAAGTGGCCATTAGTGAAGATGATACCATAGGTCCTCCAGTAATCTGCAATTGCACCTTCAAGCAGTTGTGAAGGTTCTTGTCTCTCAGATGAATTTTGAAATTTCTAAAAATGAAAGATAGGCTCCTAGCATGAAGGAAGAAGAGATAGGTGCCAATAACAATATATTCATACTTGGTATAGATGGTGTTGAAGATAAATCTTTCCTTCTATAGAAGGTAAGAACAATTCTAATTGCTCCAAAATGGAGATAAATGTACCCTTCTTAGATCCATTGATCTATCAATTGCTGAGGTATTTCAATCTCAATATATTGCTCAGAGGTAGAGGAAGGAGCAAGACAATTATTCAAGGTAGAATTTGAATATATTCTTTTGTTGGAAGAGGATTTTGAGAGAACAGGACTTGCATTTTCCTGGTAAAGGACTTTTCTTTCTTAAAGATATTAGATGAGTTTAGGAGAGGAAAATTAGCTTATGAAATCTAGAAGTCTTTATGAAGATAGGTAAACCCTATAAGATTTTGGATTTTTAAAGAACGAGTTCTTTTTATTGAAAGTGAAAGAGTCATAGAAGAAGAAAGACGTTGAGGAGTGATGATAGAGTCTGTGGAAGATGAAGAAACAATATCACTAGGGGAAGCTATGGTTTATAGTATCCATTCTCCAATATTCTGTATCTTATCAAAATCAAACAATCTTACTCCAAGAGTACTGGACTCTAGTTCTCGGAGAGTGCTCTAGCCATAAGATATGTAACGTTGTTTTACTAGTTCTATAGCAGATTATTATACCCTTTGCACTAGTAGTGCACAAGATCTGGTATTCCAACCTATATAAGAGATTTTATAGACATTTGGATATGACTCTTATATTCCATTCTATTTAATATTAGTATTGTATGGTATAATGTAACTCATATTTTTCATTTGTCTTGTGCATTTTACCAAGTAATAAATTACAATAAAACTAATGTTGTGCCAAAATATAGCACTTTAGCTTAGAGCTTAATAAAGCTTAAGAAGGTCAAAAGCTTAGTAAGAAGTCTAGCAAAATGACATAGTAAGTAAACCTACAAAATGTGCTATGTCAGCACATGCCACGATAGCATGATACTTTACAGCTAAAATTCTAAATAACCAAGCAACAGAATAATGAGCAATAAGGTAGCTCAAATAAGACAGTCCGCATGTCAACTAGATCGAATAGCTAAATTTTGCATATTCTCAATTTCAGCAAAGTTCCTGGAAAAAAAAAAAAAAAAAACACTCCATCAAACACAAAAATACATGAACTAAGAAATCTCCATAGTTGTGTGATATGAAATTTAAATACTTAATGAAAATTGATGGAAAATATGTAGGAAATCTTAGTCATTCCTACATTTTAGTGACCTAATTGTACAAAAATGAGGAACCCTAACATTATAAATAGGGTCCTTCATACATGAAAAGGACAAAACCAACTCCTATTGCCTCATATGAAAACTCTAAAACCTTGGCCTTCTCCCTTATCGCAATAACATAATTGTGGATGTAGTCTTCAATTTAATAAGTCAAACCACGTTAAAAACCTCAAATCACATATGCGTAGAGGAGTTAGAATGATGCCTCAATCACTCAAAAGTTGCATTAATTGGGTGTCACAGTTACGATTATTGGTTGACAATTATTTTACATACAACCTTGCTTGAAGAAGTTAAAACGACTTAGCTTCCAATTCGACCTGAACGACTAGCTCACATGAGAAGTTGGGGGACTAATATTGTGCTTGAAAATAGCACCTGGACCTTGAGCCTAATAAGGCCTGAAAAGCCTAAGAAGACTGGGAGCACAACAGAGTGATATAGATAGAAAGCCCATAAAATCTACTATATCTACGTAAACCCACAGAGCTGAAATTCTAAGTAACCAACGATGAAGTAATGAGCAGCGGAGCAACTCAGGTTTAATAGTTCGCACAAGAAATGACTCGTGCCTATTAGAGCTCAAATTGCAAAAATTGACATATTTCTTTATTTCGGCGACTACACCAACTAGAAAAATTCTAGAATTGTGGATTATTTTATACAAAATCTTACAGGTATTTAGAATATTTCTCTAATCCACATAAGGCTCGTTCCTAATTAAGGTATATCTTTATGTATGGTGGCACATAATTTTATGACACTCCATAAAATAGACTTTTGTTACCACATTTTCTAATCATTTTGAAATCCTAGCACTATATGAAGAGTCGAGAATGTTTATGACTGAGATCTATCGTTCATCTTATTCAAAGCACATGTAGATTTTCATCATCCCCAAAAAATCCAACATCAGTTTTTGAAAATAATGCAGCTTACATTGCTCAAATTAGGGGAGGACATATCAAAGGAGATGGGACCAAATGTATTTTTCAAAAATTTTTCTGTACACATGAACTTCAACAAAGCCAACAAATTGACATCAAATAGATTCATTATTTAGAAAATATTGATGATTTGTTTACTAAGACATTACACAAAATTAAGTTTTGAAAGATTAGTATATGGAATTGGCATATATTGACTTTGTCAATTAGAAGAATAATATAAATGAGTTTCCATCAAGGGGAGCATTCCATCAGGAGAAGATCATAATCTAGGTATGCACAATGTACTTTATTGTATTTTTTTTTTTTTTTTTTTCAATTAGATTTTGCCCCACTTGGATTTTTTTGGCAAAGATTTTAATGAGACAATAATATGCACACCCAATAACCCAAAAGATCATTACATGATCTAGAAAATCATTGTGGACATAGTTGTTAAGGTTTTTTTTTTTTTTTATGTGGGTTTTCTCCTAACAAAGTTTGAATATAATTAAATAATAGAAATCCAAGTTCCACATGTCCATCCCTTCTTCTAGGTGTCAATCATATGTACTTATATATTGTATACTAGCTTGGGTTGTGGTCTAGCGGTTAGACCATCAACCACTCTTTTTCAAGTGAAGGGCTCTATACATAAATGTCGCACATTATTATGAGTATTTTTTCTCCAATCACATTATTATGGGCATTTTTTTCTCAATCCTTTTTCGCCCAAATACCCCCTTCCCCGACTCACTCTTTATGGGTTAGTCTCTTTTGTTTTTGGAAACGATCCCTAGATAGATCACATCACAATACCTTATTGCTGTTAGCCCCTTTTGCATCTTGGGCTAACCTCAATCTTAAAAAAATAAATAAATAAAAATTGTCTACGGTATAGTAGCATGTAGTTCATATATAGGCTTGAGACTCTTAGCCTCTATATATGGCTAATTAATTTGTAAGATTGTTCTCTTCTTCCTTGACCAAACCATAATAGTACAATAGTCATTTCTTCCATTTTCTGTATATTGCAATTTCATCCTCAGTTCGTTTTTCATTCTCTTATGGCATGGATCAACATGGTTCTTCACATTTTATTACATAATATATATTGGATTATAATGATATTTACTTTTCATCATGACAATATTATAAGTTGGTGGCATTGTGATATTTTATTTCATGACAATATAATGACTTGGTGGGAAGGATCAGTTAAACTTAAATTCTGTGCATGGTCTTTACAAAAATTGAAATAAAAATCCCACCGTACTGCAAATCTCTACCGACTTTAGTTGTACAGGTACTGCTTGGGAAAGTACAAAATTGTACTTCTCAACAATTGCATAACTTGAAAGCACCGTAAACAAACCAAATCCAATTGACCATGTATTTTTTGTTGAGCTGCTGTTACCAACTTATTTGAGTCCACTTTGAATTACTGCCTGTGACATTAAGTTTTGATATCAAATTATTATTTTTAAAAAATTGATATCATATCTTACCTAAATATATGTTTTCATTATTCAATAAGTTTGATATAAAATAACTGTAAATAAAATGTTTGACATAAAACTCAAAAACAATTGGATACTTTTTATTTTAAGTTGATAGTAAACGCTAAACAGATAAAAAAATTTATCAATCATTATTTATTATTCGAATATCTAATTATTTACAAAATAATAACTAATTGTTCATAAAATAAGAGTAGAAAATTACCGATAAAACCTTATAAAATGGGTTAACTGAACTTAAATTCCTACCACAGTAATGTATGAGAATGTGAATAAAATATTGTGCAATATACTTCTTAATATTTAAGAATATGTGAGTACAAAATTTGATAAAAATATTAGATCATGTTGCAAAGCTGGTTTAGATACTGAAAACATTGATGTGGAAACTAAAACAAATAAATAATATTTTTTTAATTATCTTTTTTGAGTAGTCGAGTCAGCTTACTTTCTAAAACATCTATGTTGGTCTTGGTCTACTGTCCACTACAACATTCATCTGATGCAACAACGAAAATGTTTCAGCAAAGTAATAAAAAAATTGAAAATTGTTTATCATCCTCTTATGTTGATATGTATGTATATGTCTAAATTTAAATTTAAATTTTTTTATTATAATAGCTTTTGAAAAGCAGTGATACACTTCATGATTATACTAAATAAGATATAGATGATGTGATATACTTTACACCAAAATTTCTCTTTATATGAAAATATAAGTAAAATGATTAAATTTATAATCATAATGTTGCTACTAAGGATATGTTTAGTATGAGTTTGTAAGTAGGGTGTTTTTAAGTACATCTTGTAATAATGTTTTTATAAATTAATTAGTATTTTTAACCAAAAAGTTTTACATATTGCATTATGTCAATTATAAAATATTTTGAAGTTTGGTATCAATCGGATCAAGAATATGTCAAGATCTAATAAGATCAATTGCTACCAAAATTTTTAGAAAGTAACTCCTACTATATGGGATAAGTCAGCCCAAATTTTATGATTTTATGATACTCAAATCCCTATCATGAATATGAAGAGTAAGTACACTAATCGGTGTAGTGAATGAATTCTAAAATATGTTGACTTTAAGAGAACCTTGTCAGTCAACTTTATTGAAACCTAACAACCTGTGTCCTACACAAATCAAACAAAGAGAATGCAGGTGATCTTGACATCAGTGGAGTGTCGACCGAAGATACTCTGACACTCAAATTAATAAACTGATCATAATGTAGAGAGTGCAGTAATTGTAAAACATCGTCAAATTGTAAGGAGTGTGCCAGAGAAAGAGAATGACGGAATACTATCCGAGTCTTGACCATGTTGACTTGAAGATTAGACGGAGTAGGAGCACTGAGATATTGAGCATCAGTGGGCAAAACCCCATATAATAGAACGGTGCAAGTAGATCGTAAATAGTATATCAGGTAAGTTCCTAAGAAAAAGAGATCGGTCACAATAAACACAATTAAATACTAAGTTTTTCCTAGCCATAACCCTTCCTAGACATGAACTTTCACGTCACAACATCGAATCTATCACAGAGGAGTTCTAAATCTAGAGTTGAAAAATGAAAAACAATTAAAAAAAAAAAAAATGAGAGACCTTAAATGGTTTACAAGAGATGAGTAAGAGGAGTTGGAATATATTCTTCCTTCTGATGACCTCCCTATTTATAGATGGAAAACAAGTCATGAAAACTTATTATAGAATAAATGTAATGTCAGTTACAAAGTAAATGTCATATCAGATACAGAGTTAATGTCATGTCAGTTACACAGTTAATGCAACTTTCATTACAATTTATGTAAATCTCATGCATTAAAGTAGTCAATCATCTTTTAAGGAAATAGACCTTGCTTGGGTTAGATCAACTGAATTGTTGTGCTATCCTTTTGTAACATGCATTGGGCTGTTACTCTGTGTTGATCGACATACTGGGCCAATCTTTCTCAATAAGCTTTGAGCTTTCATTTTGGATCTAAGAATTTTTTGCCATTATAATTTGTTGTGTTATAACTTTATAGTAAAATTCTGATATAAGTTTGTCTAGACATTTAAAAAATTTTTCATTTAAAACATAAATTTTAAAATTTTAAAAATGAATATGATTTGAATTAAGAACCTTCTTAATGGACATGATGAGTTTATTATTGAACTACCTAAACTTTTATCATATTGGAGTCTATTTAATAAAAGGGGGGAAAAAAAATCTCAGAAGGAACTTTTAGGTGAAGTCTAATTATAACTTGATATATGATTTTTTTTCTTTTTAATAATATTAAGAATCTTTTGATGCAAAACCAAACTCTAGAAAAAGTTTTTAAAAATATATATATATATATTTATTTATTTAGCTTAATTTCAATTACTAGGACCAGAACCACTATAATAAACATTATGGTGCGACTTAGATCACAGACCCCTATTTAAGGGGAAAATTGCCCTTCCCATCCTCAAAAGTTTTCTTCGTAATTTGTCTACACACATGGGAGAGATCTAAGAAAAATTATTTGTATTGCTACAGACAACACTCAAACTTGTGCACTCACATAGGGCACAAATGTGCTATACAATTTCGGCACAATAACTTGGAATATAAAAAAAGTAAATTCTAATACGCAAAAATTCTTTTAAGAGGCAGAAAAATTGACAGGACCCATCCCAACAACTATCTGGAGCTTAGGAAAATCCCGTGAAAACTAATGGTTTTTCTAATTGAAATCTATATTTTCTGAAAATCTTTTAGCAAAATAAATTTTAATCTAAACAATCAAAAATCTGTAAATTTCTCATGTTGGACCTTTGTAATAAATATATAAAATATTTGGAAAAGATATTGCATTCATAAAAATATTCTTAAATTACATTTAAGAAATCTGATTAATTAATACACTAATGCAAACGGTTCATCATCATGTGGTGCTTCTCTCAGTATGTGATAATCTGCATGAACTTGCAGTAAATACTTGGAAAAAATGGAAAATAGATTTATAAAAGAGTGAGCGCTAACGCTCAGTGAGTGAATATAACTTTTCTAAAATATATTTCTAAATAAATTATAACATATTTCAAGTAATAATAAATGCTTCCCAATAATTTACACGCAATCATATCTAGAATAAACTGAATAAAAATCTCATATCGAGGTAAAACTGTAAATTTTTATATAAATTATATTTATAATTTTAATAATATAAATATATAAAAATTTATAAGCTGTAAAACTTTTTTAGAATCTCTTTCTGTAAATCTGGTGTTCTGTAAATCTCTTTCTATACTGATCAAACTCAACTATAACATTTGTAATTTAAAAATCTACACCAATTTATACCTAAGAAAATCTATTATAAGTAGTAAAGATACTCAACACACACGCAGAGTGAAGTATAACATCTGTCATATACATGCTGGGTGACTCAATAATCTCTTCTGACATCTGCTATACATGTGTTGGATGAATTTGAGACTCACACATGTGTAGTCTGTCTAACCGTTAAAAGGGATAGTACAAACTTGACATTTTGAAAATATTTTTATTTTTCTTTCTCAAATATTTTCTGAATATACATTTAACTCTAAATTAATACTTTTTTTGAAACACAAATAAATAAATAAATAATACTTAAAATCAGTTGAAATCTTTCGTATCATAAAGTCAAAATACTAATATCAAATTCTTATTAAAATTCAAATACGTATACAAAATAAATTCTCAAGTCAATCGTAAAATACAATTAATAAATCAATAAACTAATTTAATAAATTTTTCTAATAACAATTAAATAAATAAAATTTGCATATAACTGTAAATAATTAATTCGATTTAAAATAAAACTACTCACTCACCTAATTCCTTTACTCAAATTTGAATCTAAAACAAATTTCCATCTAAATTTCCATTATTCTACATTTATACTAAAATCATATAAATCTTAATTTAGAACTTATGAAAAAATTAACTAATTTTCTGAATTTCAAATCTCATTAAAATAAAATTACTTATCTAAATAAATCAGATAGCCAAATATTCCATTTATCCATCCAGAATTTTTCTTCTATTTTTCTTGTTGCCGTTTCCTTCGGTTTTTCTTCTGCTATCTAACCAGTCTTCTTGTTTTTTTCTAGCTACTGTCGTCTAAATTCTATGTTTACTGTCTAAAATATATATACATACAAGTGTATCGCCTCACTCATATCTCTGTCATTTAGGAAAAAAAAAAAATCTTGTGCCTCTCTCTAATTATTCTAGCTTCATTTTGCAAGACACGTCTCCCTTACTTTCTCTACAAAAATTGACCCACTTGCTGTCTCTCCTCACTCCCTCCTTCTTTCTAATTCGATGCACTGCCACCAATTCTCACCCACTAATTTGTCTCTTCTGAATTTTAACAAAGCTTTTACTTTTCAATTTGAATGCAAAGAAATTACTGCCTTTGTTTTACTTTTATCTATTTCTCAGCCAACAAGAAATTTTTTGTTTTTATCTATTTCTTAGCCAACAAGAAATTTTATTCTTTTTCCAATTTCAACCTGTACTTGTTTATCTACAAGCGATTTTTCCTGGCTCTACACCCCATTTTATCTCTTTGCTTTCGTTGCTTGAATTGCTTGTCAAGCTTACACGATGACACTTGTCATTTCATTTTTTTTTTTTTTTATAGAATAATATCATTATCTCTCTTTTCTTTCTTCATGTACGGCCATTCATTTTGTCTCAACATTTGTCTCATAAATTTTTATTTTACATCCTACCTTTTGCTATGATATTTTTCCTTTTACTTCCAACTTTCTTAATTTGTTTTAAAAATATCCTTTTGTTATCTCTCTTTTCTTCCTGAACAATCACACATACACCTATTATGAATAATAAACATTTACACTATTTTAAATAATAATCATTTTCCTTTTTATCACTTCCAATAATACATAAAACTTAATAAATCATTCCTTATAACTCTTATACTTCATGTAGCTTCTGAATAATAAATCAATATATAACAATAAATAATTAATTACAAATTTTATCATTTTCTATCTATACTCTTTGGAAACATATAAATCATTCAAAATCATATTCTATGACACCAATACTATATCACATTCACATAAATCTTATTCGATTATCTCAAAATTCAAGTCTACTGTTTCTTAACTCAATTTCAAACCTAATAAGCGTCAATTTTCTCAAACAAAAAATTTAACACCATACTTTCGCTACATAACTATGATACACAACTAAATTGACTCTACCCACTCCATTAATAACACCACAAGACCATTATATAATTTTTACCCATATTTCAAGAGTCAATCTGAAATCATATTCGATATTTTAGAATTTCAATTATCGAAAAACTCCAAGAAATAAAATTTCAAAGACATCATAGATAATTTATATCATCATCCAAAATTATAAATCATACATATCTACAAATAATAGCTCCAAATTCATATATATCATAAACAATCCTTATTGAAAGATATTTTATTCTCGGTTCACTATAGGAGACTAATAATAAAAATAATACACACTATCACTACTTTTAATAACAATTCTCCATAATGAATTAAAAATTTTTCATCAAAATTTTCTTAGAATTCTACCACTCATTTCACCCAAATAAATATAAAATAACTAATCAAATTAACCCACAAGAAGCCTAAAGCAAGAAATATTCACTAATTAAAATTAATGTACTAACACAAATACAATTGAAGATTTGTATAAATGCATCACCAATAAAAATAAAATTCCACCAAAAACATTTTTAACCACTAAACTTGATTAAAATCCATCAAAATTACATTCGTGTTATAACCTCGTATGAATCCATAAATTACCTTATAATCACAAATAGATTAAAATTAAAACTTAAAAGTAAAATATTATTCAACGATTAAAATTTCACTTTAAAAACCTTTACAAGAATGACTTAAACTCTGAAATTTCATCTCTATTTCAAAAATAGGGAATTATGTCTATTTATAACAACTTAATTTCATTTTATCATATCTATCAATCAGAAGGTTATCTAAACACCAAGAACTTGAATTGCATAGGATCTACCTTACTTATCTATTATCTTTCCAATTAATTCCACAAACTTTTATGTATCAAAATGTCGACATTCCCAAACTCTACAACCTATGCTAAATAGTAATCAAATAAAATAATACCATATTTATTCTACTTGATCAAAATATAAGATCGTATCATCTTAATGAGCAAAATGCACAAAACTCTTCTGAGGTAAGACTTTAAAGATCTATAGTCAAAATTTGGTTTTTATAACACAATACCCTCGTTTTAACAGTCAAAATGAGTTAAATATAACTGTTGACTGTGTTGTGTGATAAAAAGACGAAAATACCTTTAATTTTTAAATTAATTTTCTTTTAAAAGTTAAATTATAAACATTAATTTAATTAAAAACTCAAACATAAATCATCATCATCAACAATAAATCATCATCATCTCAGATTTCTAGTGGTCTTGCACCCACTCACCTTGCACCAACATCAATCTCTCATAAAAACCATCATCAATCTCCTAAAACCAATAACAACATCTTCAATGAACATGAACCAACCTAGCATCATAATAGACCAACCGACCATCATCACAGATCTTGTTCTTCATTTGCAACCCAACATCAACCCATCATCACAACATCAAAAATGAAAATCATATTTGGATTTGATTTGAACCCAAATTTCATAAATTTAGATTCGATTCGAATCTAGATAAAATCTGGGTTCGTCTTGGTTCGAATCGAACCAAGACATCTTTGGGTTCGTCGAACCCAGATGTATGGGTTTTAGGTTTGTCGAACCTATATGAACCCAGATCTGGTATGGGTTCGTCGAACCCAGACTGATCTGGTCTGGGTTCGTTGTTTGGGTTCGAAATGAACGAGAAAATAAGAAAAAGAGAAAAAGAAGAAGAAGAAGAAAAAGGTGGTAGAGAATGGTGGTCTCTGGTGGAGGCGACAAAGAGAGAAGGAAAATGGTTTTAATAATTTTTGTTATTAATAAAAGATGAAAGTATCCTTGGTCAACCAAATATTGACTAACAGATACTAATGATATGAGGGTATTGTGTTATAAAAACCAAACTTTGACTATGGATATTTAAAGTCTTACCTCAGGGGGGTTTTATGCATTTTGCTCCATCTTAATACATCAAAACTCAATCACCATATTCATATGAACTCTTGATTCGCAAGCCATTCAAATATCATGATCAACCATAACTTCTAGGCATATTTACTAATTACCCAATCACTTTATTTATCACCATAATATATATATTTGTTGTGGGTATTTTTCGGTCCACTCCAAATAGGCTGGTAAAAGCCTAAAAGATCAATGAAATAGCCCAACAGATAAAGGCCTATTATGCCAAGAAGTAGCTCGATGGAGCACTGACCAAACAGCTCACGTGTATAAAAAACGTCCAGCTTAGCGAGCTCTCGTATGACAGGCAGCCTAGCCCAGTCACGGCCTCAGCTAGTATGACAGCTTTCTCCTTTTGACATTTAACTAGCCATCAAGGGCACCTAGCGAGATCTGTCCCAAGCTGTACAACAAGCTCCAGCTCGCCCAGAATAGGTCCAGCTCGCTGACAGCGTGACGTGCACGCCAAAACTTTCAGAATAGCAATAACATAGATTGTGGAACACGCCACTACCAAGTCAGAAGAAAATCCCGAAAATCATGGGTGTCAGTAATGGAAAGTCAATTAGCATTTAATGTTTTCCCATTAACTTTTTGACTTACTGTAGCATCTCCCCTTCCTTATAAATAGGGGTGAACTTTATTGTAAAAGGGGGATCTTCTCATTCTTCTCTCTCGACTTTTCTCTCTCTCTCCCACTGTAACCAGAAAGTATAGTAATAACAGTGACTGTCTTTCTACCACCAGAGCAAGCACAGTGGATGTAGGCCTTCCCCTTGACCGAACCACGTAAATCTTGTGTTCTAGTTCTTCCTTTTTGCCCTACCCCTCTTCTCTCTTGTTTTTGCTCATTTTTCTGTTGATTGCAGTCTTGGGCTTCAAGAATCTTGTTGACTGATTTTGAACGTCAACAATATTCTAATAATTGTTATCCAAATATTCGAATTCTATACAATATGATGAATCACTTATTACTATCATACAACATATATATCTACACTAAATTGCAGATACTAACCTAGATCTTTCAAAGGTTTCGTGCGAGATTGGTCACAATAATGAATAATAAAACTATAAATTTATCTTCAACAAAATAAAAACTAAATGTTTATGACAAGAAAAGTATCTAAATATGAAACTATTGCTCTGATACAAAGTTGACAGGACCCATCCCAACAACTATCTGGAGTTCAGGAGAATCACATGAAAACTAACGATTTTTCTAATTGAAATCTAGATTTTCTGAAAATCCTTTAGCAAAATAAATTTTAATCTAAACAATCGAAAATCAGTAAATTTCTTATGTTGGACCCTTGTAATAAATATATAAAATATTTGGAAAAGATATTGCATCTGTAAAAATATTCTTGAATTACATGTAATAAATCTGATTAATTAAAAGTAATATAAACTAATGCAAACAGTTCATTATCATGTGGCGCTTCTCTCAATATGTGATAATCTACACGAATCTACAGCAGATATATGAAAAAAATATATTTATAAAATAGTGAGTGTTAACGCCCAGTGAATGAATATAATTTTTCTAAAAAGTATTTCTAAATAAATAATAATAAATGCTTCCCAATGATTCACACGCAATCATATCTTGAATAAATTGAATATAAACCTCATATGGGGGTAAAACTGTAAAATTCTATATAAATTATCATTATAATTTTAATAATATAAAATATGAAAATCTATCAGTTGTAAAATTTTTCTGGAATCTTTTTCTGTAAATCTGGTGTTCTGTAAATTTCTTTTTGTACTAATCAAACTCAAAATGTAACATTTATAATTTGAAAATCTACACCAACTAGTATTCAGAGAAATATGTTATACGTTGTGGATATACTCAATACACACGTAGAGCGAGGGATAATATCTGTCATACACGTGCTGGGTGAATCTATGACTCACACATATAATCTGTCTAATCGTTAGAGGGAAGAGTATAATCTTAACATTTTAAAAACATTTTTATTTTCCTTTCTCAAATCTTTTCTTTATATATATATATAAACTCTAAATAAATACTTTTCTTGAAACACAAACAAATAAATAAATAATACTTAAAATCAGCTAAAATCTTTCTTATCATAAAGCCGAACTACTAACATCAAATTTTGGTTAAAATTCCAATACATATACAAAATAAATTCTCAAGTCAATCGCAAAATATAATCAATAAATCAATAAACTAATTAAATAATTTTTTTTCCAATAACAAATAAATAAATAAAATTTGTATATAACTGTAAATAATTAATTCGATTTAAAATAAAACTATTCACTCATATAACTCATTTGCTCAAATCTAAATCCAAAACGAATTTTCATATGATTTCTCATGATCCTAGATTCAACCTAAAATAGCATAAAATTCAATTTAGAACTTATAAAAAAATTAACTAATTTTCTGGATACCAAATCTCATTGAAATAAAAGTACTTATCTAAATAAATCAAGTACCTAAATATTTCATTCATCTATCTAGAATTTTTCTTCTTGCCGTTACCTTCGGTTTTTCTTCTGCTACCTAACCAGTCTTCTTGTTTTTTACTAGTTGCTATCATCTAAATTCTATATTTACTGTCTAAAATATACGTATATTCAATTGCACCACCTCACTCATGTCTGGTTTTTTTTTTTTTTTTAATCTTATGCCTCTCTCTAACTATTCTAGCTTCATCTTGCAAGACACGGATCCCTTACTTTCTCTACAAAAATTGAACCGCTTGCTATGTTTCATCACTCTCACCATTTTTTTTAGTTCTATTCGCTGCCATCAAATCTCCCCACTAATTTGTCTCTTTTGAATTTCCAACAAAGCTTTTACTTTTCAATTTTGAGTGCTTGAATTGCTTGTCAAGCTTACGTGATGACACTTGTCATTTTATTTTATTTTTTTATAAAATAATATCACTATTTCTCTTTTCTTTCTTCATGTACAGTCACTCATTTTGTCTCACCATTTATCTTATAAATTTTCATTTTTTACCCCACCTTTTGCTATGATATATTTTTTTTACTCTCAACTTTCTTAATTTATTTTAAAAATATCCACCAAATAAATATTTATCTATATATCAATTTATTTATAAAGTTTGGATTGGGGTCTTATAAAAATCATACGGGACGCTTTCGAATTTGGGATGGGAAATTAGAGTGTCCATTCAAAAAGTATAAATAAATAAAGTGTTTCAAAATAAAAAGGTATAAATATAGAAGCTTGAAAAATACTCATTGGTTCTTTCGAAAAAACAAAAAATATACTCTTGGGTAATATTACAACTGAAAAATGAAAGGATACATTTGCTTTCATACTTATATTTTTTGTTTATTATATTTTGAATTATACATTCATTTTTTTAACCTATAATTCTTAACTTTTCATTAACTAATTAATTTGATTTGATTTGAGTCGTAAATTAAACGTTGGTCAAACTTAACGATTTTAGGGATATTTTTTTTTAAACATTAAATAAAGTTCATGTCAACACCAAACAATAATTAAAAATACATTAAAAATCTCTGTGATGAATCATAGATATAAAAAATATTTAAAATTGATAATTATTTAAATTAATTTACAAAAAAAAAATAATTTCAAAAATCAAATTGTTGGCCGATTTGCTTTTAAATTAGATTGTTGAACCATATTGTTTAACAATCTTGCTTCAAATCAGATTATGGTTAGAATCTTCATGAAGATTGTTAATCAAGAATAATTTTCGTATCTATATCGTTGATTAATGACGGTCACTTGATCTTTATCATAGATAAAGAAGATGTGTTAGATTTTTATTCACTCGGAATTGTTTAGCTTTTTATTTTTTAGATTTATGTTGGTCGATGGATAAAAGTTAAATTATTATAATTAGTTATCATCAAATAAAAAATTTAAGTTAATAAAAAATAATATAACTATAATATCTAAAATTTAAGGTTATGATAAGTTAATAATGATTTTATAAAGTTAGAAGGGAAAATGATTTTTTGGCATCGTAAAAGAAAATGTCAAAGTCAATACAATCATTCAATTTTTTTCCATCACCACCAATCATTAAAAATCTTATTAGGTGGGTCAAATTGATATTTGAATACGTAATAAATAGAGAAGAAAAAAGAGGGACAAAGAGAAATTTGTCCAATTAAAATAAAACGTAGAAATGAAACGGAATGGAGTGTGGAGAAGGGGCGTATTGTGTACGCAACGATGAACGTGGGACCCATGTGGGCTACCAAACCAAAAAAGAATTTTTAAAAAAAAAACGAGAAGGTTTACTGTAGTTGGCCCTTGGTATCTATAAAAGCAACGCCCAACAAACGAACTCATCTCCAAATCTCTCTTCTCTTTGTATCAATATTTTTTCTCGATTTACCTCCCATGTCTCAGGTATGTCTCTATCTATCAGAGCCACTTTTATTCTTCGGTTTTTAATTCTTTTATTTCTTGTTTTTACGATCTGGGGTTGTGTTTTTTTTTTTATGTTATCAATTATGGCATCTTTGTTCTGTTATACGTTGAAAGTTGGCGTTGAAATTCAAGAATTGTATAATTCAATATAGGGAATTTGTGACTCTATTGTAATGGGGATTATCATGGATTCAATTGGTTATTTCTTTGGTCGAACAACATGAATGGTCGACTTTTAAGTTGCTGTTTTAGGTTTTTGTATACGCCCCTTTAGAGGCATTTGTATTACGACTTGTTTTTCTAGTTTTTATTATAAAACTCTCGATCAAATTCGTAAGTAATTCTGTAAGTTTTTTGGATGGTTCGATCCGTGTTGTAAACTAGTATATGCCCCTGGTGGTATTCTTGTTTTTGCCAGGGTACATGTATAATACAATAACTGTTTTAGTAGGCTTGTTAGAATTGATATATATATATATATATATATATAGATATTTTTGGGAGATGGTTGTTCCATTTCAGAGATTGTGAAAATTTTGGCTCTCTAATTTGGGAATTTCAGACCTCTAATGGATTTCATGTTTGATTGCAGACCGTTGTTCTCAAGGTTGGCATGTCATGCCAGGGCTGTGTTGGAGCAGTCAAGAGAGTGTTGGGCAAAATGGAAGGTTTAATCTCTTGCCTGGCCCTTACTATTTAATTTTGCCATCTAAAACTGCACATATAAATGTGTGGAGCTAATTACACGATATGCCCCCTGAGACAAGATCTTAAAACACACACGGAATCAAAGTTTCGTTTTTGAAAGAGGACGCCCCAACTTTTACGGTCAGAGGATGTTAAAACTGACTGTTTACTCTGTTCTTTAGTCCAAAAATAAAAATGCCCTTAGCTGTTAAAAACGAAACTTTGTCTGCGTGTGTTTAAGGACTTACCTCAAAGGGGGCATCGTGTAATTAGCTCTAAATTTGTGTGCTTGTTATAATGACCCTATATTATTTATTGATGACCAAATGCTAGGAAATATGTAGTTTGTTTAAGACTTGTGTTTTGGTGCATCTTAGGCCATTTCATCTGATTCAATGTTTCTCATATTGTAAATTAATAGTATTCCACTAATGATTGCTGTATAGTGTCTGTAAAGTATGCTTTGTTGGTAGCCTGTTGATTTACTATCCAGTTCGATAATAATTGGTGTTATGTTTTCTGTAACCATCTTCAGGAGTGGAATCATATGATATTAATATCGAGGAGCAAAAAGTGACTGTGAAGGGCACTGTTCAGCCTGATGCTGTTTTTCAAACTGTATCAAAGACAGGAAAGAAGACTGCTTTCTGGGAAGAGGAAAAGTCGGCACCAGCTGAACCAGAATCCAAGCCTGCTGAAGCTGTGGCTGCTGCTTCTTAATGTCTGTCACCCTCTTGCTTGACGAGATATATTTGGTTTTAATTGGGGTCAGAGCTTTGTGAATTTACTTTGAATTATCGTGTGAACTATTGAATATGTAATGGCGTAACGCCCTTTTTTAACATTGAAGCTTCAATAAGTTCTTGGGTGTTTCCCTTCTGTATAATTGTCTAAATAGAATGTGGAGTTTCTTGTGATATTTCATATCTCTTTCAATCTATTTAAGCTCAATTCGTGTCACGTCTCCCTCGGTTGGCTTTGGATATGTGCAATATGTTCGCTTGTTAAAACGGGCCAACATGCTTGATTTTTAATCAATTCTTTAATTAAATAATTTATTGGTTTTCAATAATTTAAATTAAATAATTTTTCTTGTCTTGTCTTATGTACTCTTGATTTTTAATGGATTACAAGCAATTCTTTAATTGATGCCTGACAGTTGAGTAGAGTTAACGGAAATCAAAGGGTTTCTTACGGTCAAATCCCAATTGAGTGGGATTTTATTTTATTTTTTAAGATTATAAACTTTGATTTATTATTTATATTAAATGTATTTAAAAATTGATCGATTATTGTTTCAAAAACATAAAAAAAAAATATTTCATCACATATAATTTAATAATCGATTTATTATAACATTAAATTAATTTAATTAAACTCAATCTCATTCCAATTACTTCAAACATGTTAGGATATTAATTTAATTTAATCTCTTCTATTTATAACCTATCAATTCATATCCAATTCGATGCTATCCAATTTGACGTACCAAATAGTTCATATCCATTTCGATCCCGTCCAGTCTGACGTACCGAATGGGAGGTATTTTGACAGGTCATTATCCTACAGGGTGGATTTTGGTGATGTTTAATAAAAGGGGTACATTTCAATGATATCCGGGCAAACAATACTAGGAGCTGAAAACCTGTCTCTGAATGTCATGCTCTCGTCTTCTGCGCCTTTTCGGGGACACAGAGTCCGTTCAGAAAGGCAGAGCGCTCCATGCAGTCATGATCACATCTGGTCTTCACCCGGATGTTTACACGAACAATCATTTGCTCGCAATGTACTTCAAATTCAAACGCGTCGACGACGCTCACAAAGTGTTCGTCGAAATGCCGAAACGAAATGTAGTCTCTTGGACTTGTTTAATTTCTGGGTTTTCCCAACTGGGTATGCCCGAAAGGGCCTTAACTTGGTTTAGCTCGATGGTTTGTCATGGTTTCGAACCCAACTATTTCACGTATGTCAGTGCTGTTTCTGCCTGTGCTAGTGTGTGTGATGCAAGATGTGGCAAGGCGATTCATGGGAGAATATTCAAGAGTGGAGTGGAGTTGACTAGTCATGTTAGTAACTGTTTGATCAATATGTATGGTAAATGTGGTTTGCTGAGGTCCGCTCAGTCAGTGTTTGATTCCATGTTGGAGAGGAATTCGGTTTCTTGGACTTCACTTTTGTCTAGTTATTGTCAGTGTGGAGAGAATGCAAATAGTTTGAAGTTTTTTGTGTTGTCAAGGCGGACAGGAGTTTTAATTAATGAGTTTTCTTGCGTTAGTGTATTAGGTGCTGCTGCTGCCTTGGGGGACCTCAAGTTTGGGATGCAAGTCCATTCTTTAGCATACAAGTATGCTCTCATGTTTGATAAGTTCACAGTGACAGGGTTGATTAATTTTTATGCAAAGTGTGGAGAGTTGGACTTGGCTAGACAGGTGTTTTTGGAGGTAGAGTTGCCGGATTTGTCAGCTTGGACCACGTTAATCGGAGGATATGTTAAGCAAGGTAGAGGAGAAGAAGCTATTTATCTTTTTGTCAAGTTGCGTTCATCTGGGTTGATACCTAATGAAAGAACATTTTCATGTGTGCTTGGAGCGTTTGCTGACACAAAAGATATTGCAGTTGGGAAACAGCTTCATTCTTTGATCATTAAAATGGGATTTATTTTTTTTACACATGTTGGCAATGCGGTTCTGGACTTCTACTCGAAATGTGGGCATCTTAAGGAGTCAATCAAAACTTTTGAAGAAATGGGTGGGCATGATATTGTGTCATGGAATGCGCTTGTCTCCGGACATGTTGGATCAGGTTACTATGGAGAAGCCATTCTTCTGCTCAAGGATATGCTTTCTGAAGGACATGAACCTAATCTTTACACCTACTCCAGCATTTTGAATATTTGTAGTGTTGTTCCAGCTATTGAATGGGGAAAGCAAACACATTGCTGCATCATAAAACCTGGTTTTTATTCAAATGTGGTTGTTGGGAGTGCTGTCATTGACATGTATGCAAAGTGTGGAAGACTGACTGATGCCAGGAAGGTCTTTGATAATCTAACTTCAAAGAACTTGGTTTCTTGGAATACTATGATCGTGGGGTATGCTCAACATGGATTGGGCAGAGAAGCATTGGAAATCTATAGCATGATGCAAGGAAATAAGATCAAACCTAATGACATTACATTTATTGGGGTATTATCTGCCTGTGGACATGTGGGACTTGTAGAGGAAGGATGGTGCCATTTTAATTCAATGATCAATGACCATGCTATTGCCCCAAGGATGGATCATATAGCTTCTATGGTCAATCTTTTTGCCCGTGCAGGACAAACAAAACGAGCTTATGAAATTATGAGGAGTTTTCCACTAGAGCCAGATAAGGTGGTTTGGCGATGCCTTTTGTCAGGCTGCAAAATCCACAAAGACTTGGAGCTAGGAAGACTTGCTGCAGAGAATATTTTGAATATTGATCCTGATGACACTTCGGTTCATATCATGCTGTCAAACATATATGCTGAGGCAAAGATGTGGGACGAAACTGCACAAGTGAGAAAAATAATGAAGGAGAAGGCATTGAAGAAAGATCCTGGATATAGTTGGACTGAGCTGAAGAACAAGATATATTACTTCTCTACAATTCATCGCGCACACCTTCAAGGAATTGACTTGCATGAAGTTATAAATGGATTGACATCCCAGTTGTTTGATGCAGGATATGTGCCTGATGGCTTCTTGTCATTCCACTTTGAGGAGTAAGCTGGGAATGTTGAAAGGATAACTATTTGATGAAACATCATTTTACTTCTATGTTCATTCACTAGTGAGAAATGAAGCCACATGAACTCATTGTTGCTGAGATATACATCATTAACGGTTGATGTGCTCTATAGAGGACTCGACATTTAGGAAGAATCACAAATTAGAAGTATTTTTAATTTTTTACCATAATAGCATAAATTGGAGGTCACATGCTACCACAGGATGTTCTAATAAATGTGAAAACAGCTGGATGTTCAGAGGTTAATGTTGTTGGAGCATCCATGGTGGAGAGGTTAACATATTCCAGGGCTTATACTCTTAATTTCTGAGGACGATCTGCGACACACCCAATTCTTGGGCCTGCTCCTGTCACCCAGTTCAAAGATACTTGGTGCCCTAATTCGTATGAAGTTGTTTCCTTCTTGGATTTGATCCTCTGCAATATTTCCTTTTTTGGCTAGCTTTTTCTTAGGTTCTTTGGAGTACTGGATAATGTTCTTCTGTAACTTCATGTTCTTTCAGTTTGAGCAGATGTAGATGATTTGAAGGGTTTGTTTTTCTCAATCACACTGGAAGCTCGTAGTTTGGGTGGTTCAGGATTGGTCAATATTCCAAATTTGTTTTGTAGTTGACCTGATTTGCTGACTAGACTACACTTATTATCTTCAGTAAGTGTATGTACCTGACAAATATGGGAGAAGGGAGAAGAAGATGTATAATCTCAGCATCAGGAAAACCAATAGGTACACTTAAAGGCTGTGGATTACGAGAGAAAATACTAATTCATTGAAGAAAGGTATAATTATGATCCTTAGTTTCCAGAAAACAGTAAATCTCATTTATCTTTTCACAAATCTTGATTAAAGTGCATGTTTCCAATGTCAAAATGGCTTCCTGGATGGCAGTTTTATATTACAATATAGCATATGAGATGCATACCTGGACTTCATCAACATTAACTCCATTCTCCTTCAGGAAGGCCAAGAAGCTTTCAAGGTTTCCAGTGGTTGGACGATAATGTCCACTGTATGCTGATACAGATTGAAAGTCATGAGAACATGATCATTGCTTAGTTGCAAAAGATGTATAACTCTAAACCAACCTCAGATAAATTTTTCAAGTTGATATAGTAATTACTAAGTATATGCTGATATCATTTTTCCTTTATACAATTTACAATTCAAGGGAGATGTGTTCTTTCAACTCTATTCTTAGGAACTGCTATCAAGAATATTGTTTTTGTGTTACCGAGAGAGACATATAAGTTTTTTGTTTATGTGTTTTTTTTTTTTTCCCTTCTCCTTTTTTCAAAGTCTTTTCTCTTGGCCTTAAATGCACGTACTAATTTTTTTGTCAGCATATAAGGAATAAAGTTTTAGTTTTGATATTTTTTCATCCATTAAAATTGGTTTGTTGTGGTTCCCAAGGTAGGTTTTTTCAATGAACATGTGCTATCAGACGACTTCAATATTTTATTGTTATGGAAGTAATATACTTCTGCGAACGAATATAGGATTAGCAAACTTTGTAACCACATGCTTTTTTTTCCTTCATTTGCTGAGATAAATGTCCTGTTGTTTTCATTAGTACACTTATTATCACAATTAGCTTGTTTTATTTACATTTTAGGTGTCTGTCTAAGATGCATGACTGACAGTGTGACTGACAGTGTGACCCTGAGCTTTCCGTCTTCTGCCTCAAGTCTTGCAGCCGCCAAAGTGGTCCCTCCTGTGAGGAAACTGGAATGATGAAATGATCCCTTCCTTTTCTGATAGGAGATGAAAGAGATTAATCTTTTATTGATTAAAACGTGTCCTTGCACTGCAAATGTGGAGACAATTTCATCAAGTGGATAGTTACATGTGCATATTAAATCTTACGTCAGTCCTCACCAGCATAAAGCTTGTTTGAGGTACTTGTTACAAAATTCCATGTTGATCCTTGAGGTCCGTGATCCGTGTTGAGGAGATTTCCGGTTTGCTTGTGCACTATTATTCCGTCAACAGTAATGTACTGATACTGCTCCCTTTCGTGCTTATATAGGAAAGATCATCACAAAAAGTGTGCAAAACAGGTCGAAAATCATAGTTAGAGGAGCTAGCATGAAGATTCAATGTGGACTCTGATGGTAACTGACTTAATCCATTGGTGTTTTTATTGCTATTTTGAATACAATCTATATTGCAGGATTGAGGCATCATAAATAGTTAATGCCAAAATTTAAATTCCATTATAAAATTTGCATGATCTTTCATGAAATGCTAAAGATCATCATGCACATATAGGGTAACTTTGACAACCAAGATTATTCGTTCTTTGTTTTCTTTTCTCCTGTCAAACTTATAATTTATTCTTCATATAGCATACATTTTAAGAGTTAGAAAAACCATGACTTTACTATGAGTTTGGGTTATAAAAACTTTATTCATGTTCAATGAAGTATACCGGTCCAAGATATTTAATGCATTCTTGCTGAAGCCTAGATCTTGGGCAATCCTTAAGATCAACCTCTTTGCCATCCCCAATGTCTAACCTGTGTGAGAAGATATATCAAGTGCATTTGTAACACATTCTCATCTGTGCTGATAAAGAAACAATCAAAACGAAAATCGCAGTGTTTAAAATGCAAAATTACAGGCATAAAACTTTTAAATAGCTAAAAGGAGAATAAGATCTTAGTTAGAGGATATACCAGTAGAAAAATGGTTCCCCTGTGTCTTCTTGTCTTGGATCAATCTATGGCACAATATATGTTTTATTAACAGGAAGAAACTAATTGAGAAGACAGGGCTAGAGATGAGTGGTGTAATTAGTCTTACAGCTTCAATCCAATGTTGGAATGCTAATTTTTGTGCATTAGCATCTTTACATAAGCCTTTTCCAACCTGCCAAAAGGTTAAACAGCTTGAAACATAGCATCTTTCTTGTTATGGTTATCATGATTTGACATTGCTTCTATGAATGAATGAGAACTACATGCCTTCGAAGCATTTAATCTGATCCTACTCCACGTGACACTGCAGTTTCAGGTTTGTTAAATTTGAAGAAAGGTATTATACTGCAGTTGAGCCTTGCGTAATCTAGAGCTTGCCACCTTCAAACATTTTCAATTGTCGGTAACCTTTTCATTTTGTCTAATCAGATAAAAGAGAGAGTTGCTTTTTACATGAAAAGTTGAAGAGGTATTACCACAACTGTTCAGCTACCACAGCAGAATCTGTCAACCTGCGCCTTGTGCGATAACTTCTGTAAACTTTCTGCAACTTCACTGCAGCATGGCCATTGGAATTGTACACACATCTATGTCTCAGAATACTATGATTCTCTTATCAATTTTAAGTGTTGTTAGATAAAGCTTAATGAAGAAAGGACTAGAACAAAGAAACAAATCTCGAATGTGCATTACAGAAGGCGACCTAAGGTAAGGTAAAATCAGTAAAGAATCCTATTACATTATTTAGATTTGATATTACAATATTTGGATTTGAGAATGGATTAATGGGTTGGGACAGCGAACAAACTTCTGGTTGGGAGATGTGGCCGAGCAAAGAAGAGGTGTCCACCACTCCACCTCATGTCATGTTTTTTAAACAGCAAATTGTAATTCTATGCACATGATATCTGCTCACAACACATTCTATTATGCTTCAGCATTTTTGGGGTTTTGTTTAGGCCGTGGGTGTATATATTTGGCTGACCTGTTGAAATATGACCAAAATATGTGAGTATATGTAGAAGACATGATCCATGCATAGTTAAATTCTTTTTTTTTTTTGAGGTACCAGGATAAGCTTAGATTGATAATTGGGATCAAGCTGATAGGACCCTAGTGATACGGTCCCGATAAGTGGCTTCCATACGGCCGAAAGTCACCCACACGTGGGTGAGAGAAAACCTATATACATGGAAGAAAATCCCATTTTTATTATTTGAAGGTGGGGTGTCCAACCGTGGACAACACCAAGGCTGGCTTTGTGTGGCTATCCCCTGCACTACAAGACCAATGACAGTTGAATTCATTGATTGGTATTGTAATGAACATTTGTGTGGAGACTGTTATAGAAGATTTTAGCAACTTACTGAGCAGACAATCAATTGTAATGTAATTAATTACATCCCAAACTAAGTGGATAGATGAATTCCAATACCTAAGTAACAGTTGAAATACCACCTTCTGAACTGCATTAGTGAAGTTTTTGAAATATGTTTTGGGTTCTGTGCTATCAACACACAATCTCAGACCCCAGTAGGAGTGGCATCTTGTGGAAGACGGGTGTGCGTTGTCCAATTAAAAATGAGACAACTAATTCCCAGGCCAAATGGGGCTACTGTCATTTAAGAGGGCTTTCTGGATCCAGTTTTGCTTCCTAGCATGGCCCCTATAAGCGATCTTAGTTGTATTTGCAATTTATTTGTAATCATTTTCTTATCACGTGTTTGTGAGTGGTAACTAGTTTTGTTAGTAAAGCCTTTTATTACAATACAAGAGATTTTAGTTTGTCTCACTTATGATAACTTTTATACATCGGTGCGGGTCAAAGAAGGGTTAATGACAGTCTAACATAGAATTTTTTTTTTTTTTTCTTTCATAAATGATTATTTTTTTAGGTCCAAGTTGAACACTAACACTTTTTCTCAAAATCTTGAAAGAATAACTGTTTCTAGAAAAAAATACACTGAGTTAGAATTCTAATCATTTTGTGATTTGATTCTAGATTATTTCGATTCTTTTGAGTATTTTTGTTTAGATTTGCTTAGGTTAGAGTTAGGTCAATTTATTGGCTTGATACTAGAAGATTAATTTGTTATTATAGTAGGATGGTTGATTCGTTATCGTATGTTTGAATTGTGATTTTTGGGTTGAGATAGATTTGTTATTGGATCTAAAGTTAGGTCCTCAACACTCATACACGGAGTGAGATGGAATTATATAAATATATATGTATATAGACATATTCTAAAATACATTTGTGGTATTTACACACTTAATAAAAAAAAATGAGTGATTGTATTATAAAATTATTAGTTGTAATTTATTGTATCTAATTACAACTAAACATGTCTTATTAGAATCAATAACTTTGTCTATCGATTGTTGTAAATGATAAGGATATAATAAATTATAATATATAATTTTAAAATGTAAATTTATTTTTTTGTCAAGTGTATCGATATCCAATATGTTTCCAAGAGGACCCAACATATATATATATATCCAAATATGTGTATGTGTGTGAAACATGTCTTATTACAATAAGTAATTTTGCCTATCGATTGTTATAAATGATAATGATATAATAAATTATAATGTGCAATTTTAAAATGCAATCCAGGTGTATCCAAGAGGGACCAATATATATATACCCAAATATGTGTGGGCGGTAAATGTACCTTTTCAATCGAGTTGATCTCTTTTGAGTGTGTTGAAGATGATTATATCCTCGAGGTGGAATGTATGTTTTCAATCGAGTTGATCTCTTTCAAGTGTGTTTTGTTTGTGATGAATGTATCTTTTTAATCGAGTTGATCTCTTTTAAGTGTGTTGAAGATCATTATATCCTCAAGGTGATGAATGTATCTTTTCAAACGAGTTGATCTCTTTCAAGTGTGTTGAAAATCATTATATCCTCAAGGAGAGATCACATTTACTTTGTCACCAATTAGTAAGACACTCTATTCCACTGATGGTGGAGTTTCTTCATTTTTAATTTTGTTTTCTTGAATAAGTTAGGACGTACAGTTTTTCTCTCTTATCAAAATTAATGCACATCAAAAAATCAAACACAAAATAATAAAGAGACTAAGAGAAGAAGAAAAAAGTGCACAATGATTTTTTTACAAGGAAAATCCTAAAAGGCAAAAATCACAAGACAAGAACCATATATAGCCACTTTTAAATGTAACTCTACTAGCAAGAGACAGATTACAAATTGTTAGAAAAATTGACAATAATAAAATAAGTAATAATATAAAATTAAAATTCTGGAGACTCTCAAGATTACAAAGAATTTGCAATAGGAAAAAAAATTAAAACAAAATAAAACAAAAGTAAAAGTGTTGTGGTTCGTAATAATTACAATGTCCCAAAGACAAATTTGTTATTCATCCTCTGAGTTATTCAGCTTTTTTCTCCCATGATATAATAAGATTAACTAGACTCGTCTGACAAATTGAATTATATCTGAATCTCTATCACTCTGGACACTTACATTTAGAAATAGTGCTTGAGAGAAAACAAATTGGAAAACAAAATAGATTCTCAGTTGTTACTGAACAAATAGAAATGATGCCAATTTATAGTATCCATGTGGACGGTTACAAAACTAATTTTAAATCAGTCATTAAACCAATTAACAGTTAGACTTTGAAAATTCAAAATTGCAATTAACACTAATAGTTACAATTTAAATATTCAATTTTTCAATTCGTGGTAATTAAAATTACAATTCAATTCTATAATTAATACTTACAGTTATAATTTAAAAAATTAAATCTACAATTTAATTCTACAATTACTGATAGGACCTGATCTGAATTCCTCTAATGAATCCAGTGATCCTGCTGGGCACCCCACGAAACTCTACTGTAGTCTAACTAGCAAGACCCAAAAGGATGTTGCGGAGCGAACTCTTAACTTTTAATTTTTTCAAATTCCAATATAAATTTTGAAGAATCTATATTATGTATATAGATGATCCTAAAATACTTATATATATAATAACTTAGCACATCACCATAAATATAACAAGTTTTACAGTCCAAAATATACACATGCACATGATCCATATATACATAAAAATGATTTCATAGCAATGTTGATCGTTCTCGACCCACCTAATCTGAAAGACAAGAACGAGTACCCTGATCGCTTGCTCTTGCACCTGAGGACGTTTTTGTAACATAAAACCAAAAATATAGTGAGCCAAAGAAGCTCAGTGAATGTGTAAGCTTTTCTATTTAAACTAATGTTTTAAAAATCTACCTCCTGAAAACATTTGAAAAACATTTTATCTAAAATATTTTCATTTCTAAAAATTTGTATTTTATAAACTTATTATGAAGTTTCAAAAGCTCGTACTAAATTAAGTTCATAAAATACTAAACATTTCATAAATTTTCAAGTATAGCTAAAACATTTTCTTTCTAAAATCCAAATTTAGTGGTATGTTTTTGAAACTATAATCATATGATGACTAATCTAGTGCCTCTTAATGTGAGGTCACGTGAAGTAAAGTTAGCATTGCACACCGTGACAAAACTACAAAGACATCTCACTACTATGCAACAGAACTATACATCGCACACGCATAGTGAGATAATACCCCATGTGTGTAGAGGGCAACATGATAGACACGACGGACTCAATCCCCTCGATATTAGTGACATGCCCTCTCAACACTTGTTATACACTATGGGGTATACTGACCGGGTCTGAATCTATAAAGTCTATAAACTTAGGTAATCCACTAGCCTTTGAAAACTATTTCTTTCCATAATTCAAATTGAATTCTTTTTCCCCTCCATAAGCATAACAATGTACTAACATATTGCATGTCATTTCATATATAAATTATTTCTTTTCATGCTAAAATATAAAATCATTTATAAACTAAAAAGAATTAATAAAAATCTATAAAATACTTGCAATGTAAACTAAAATTTATTTAACATTAATAAATTATTTTCACACTCATAACTTACTTCCTAATTCACTAATAACCACTCTTCCGCACTATCTGCTAGCTCGATGCATCATCTACATTTAAATACAAATGTGATTTCCATTTAGAATATCCATGCACATAAAATACTTTAATTCCATGCCAATTTTATTATCAATATAGCTTATAATTTCATCGAAGCTGTAACGGACTATAACAATGTCCAGTTTAGCTCGAGCTACGAGCTCAGGCCAACTCATCCAGCTCACCTTTTTGGAATTTGCTGACTTCACCTAGCTCGCCCTTTACGAATTGCTACCTTAGCTTAGCTCAGACAGGCACTAAAATGGGCAGCGACATCACCCAGCTATCCTTGCGAGTTGTCGCTCTAGCCCAGCTCGGACAAACTTTGTAAAGGAATGCAGACATCACCCAACGTGCTGTTTGTGAGCTCCCACTCTAACTCATGCTTACTAAATTCTAACATTTATTTTCCAGATTTTACACTTAGACATAAATCAACACATCCCGATCTCAATATTTTCACAGCATACATGCACCAACATTTCATCAATCTCTTTACATAAAACCAAATCACAAACACAACAGATTTTGTGGCAGAACTTTAACATCTTAAACAACAATCTAACTACTTCAAATCTCTAGATTTATGTATGAAAATAACATTAATATTAGGTACAGTTCATGGATTATTTTAACAGATTTTTCACTAAAAGAAAACTATAAAAACTCAATTTTACCACTTGATTTTTACTTGATCTAGTTTGGAACTCTCCCTGAACTTGTCTTCACCGTTTTACAGCTTGAAAACTCTTCGAAAATGGCGGAAAGATCATGTGGATCAGTCACTGCTCTTTGACCTGTTTTCTGCTTTTGCTTATCGACAACTTTCTCGTTTCCTCTCTAGATTTTTCTTCTAACTTCACTTTATATAGATTTTCTTTCCTTTGCAAAATTGTTTCTCAAGTTTATTATAAATTTACATTCATGCCATTATCTAGAGAATTCCTCACTTTTCATAAAATGTCCTTGACATTTTGCTTTATTTATAACTTTGCCACTTTCTAAATAAAATCTTTTATTTCCATAAATAAGAGTATACTTTATACATTTTGTCTACAGTACTAGATTCGAAAAAAGGGTATTATAGTTACACTATTCCAAATTCGATAACTATATTCATGACGCTTAATATAATAGTTATATTTTGAAGATTTAAAAAAAAAAATTAAATCATCAATTCAATTTTCATTTATCCAAACTCCATTTTCTTTTTGAATCCATTTTGGTCCATCTCAATCGAGGTCTCTAACCCAATATAAAATGGGTGTTTATCTCATTTCTCCGACAATCCCCCACATTAATAAAATTGACAGACGAAACGAAAACTATAACTCAAAGAACGCTTGTAACGTGATGATATAGTTCAATGGTTATATTATGTGTAGGATATGTATGTTTTAGCCTTTGAACATTCCTTTATGAAAATTTATTTTTTTTACTAGCTGATCAATAGATACAATGTCTTTGAATTGTTCTGTCGTTTATGTAAATGATTATATACCTCACACAGAAATCTTTTCTAACACAATTCAGTTCTCATTATTTTGTTCGTTTTAGCCCTGAAAATTTTTCTAATTCTACAAGAGTTTCTTAAGAATTGAGCCCCCATAATTCTCTTGAGAAGCGGCCTCACTTCTCTCTCATATAGGTGATCTCTTAATGTAGAGTAACCAGTATTACTCCGCTTAGATTTCTGACATATAAAGATCATTAAAAGAATAGTTTATCCTAACTCCTACAAACATCACTATTTTATTATAGGAATGGACTTGAGGGTAACCTCTAATAGATAGGAAAACATTTTTTATAGTGATATAACCAAGTCTTTACAGTTAAGTTGTGCCACTGAACCAAGATCTTGGGATTTTTAATCATATAGGTTGAGTTTCATTTATAATGACTTATTATTTTATGGGGCTTCAATCCCATTTCCGTTGATGATTTTTTAACTAATTCTCTATTTAACTATTTGGTTAGCATATTCACAATGTTATCCTTTAACTTTATAGAGTCAACAAAAATAATTCCGATTGAGAATAATTATCTCATGTATAGAGGTATATGTCTAGACTTATCATTATATATATTGCTTTAAGCCATTCCTATTGCAAACTGACTATTATAATAGATGCAAATTACAGGAATTGTCTTTGGCCACATTAGAATATCATCTAAAAAATGATGTAACATTAAGCCTCTTCAGATTCAACACTTATCCACATAGGCTTTGATGGAAATTGATATAAATTTCCCTTCAACAAATCTCACAAGGCTTTGATGGAAATTGATATAATTGTATATTGGAATAGTGCACGTAGTTTGTGAATGGTATACCAAGTAAGTTCCAAATAAAGAAAGGTTGATCATAATGGATATACTTAAATATCAAATCTTTCCTAGCCAGTACATTTTCTAGATATGTACTTTCACTCCATCACACTTATTTCCATAATAAATTCAGATTCCATTATGGATTTGACTATACGTATTCGTTTAGAGGATTTCCATGATACACTTTTTCTTGGTTCTCAATTGGTTGGAAGAAAGAAAATAACTCCTTATTAAAGTATACATGTCTGGTAGCACCGGTATAAATCCACCATTCATTGGAATTTGATCCAACCAAATTAACCTTTGAGACCACAACAGAGTGAATATATTAGAAACATCTTTACAGA
This sequence comes from Dimocarpus longan, assembly GCA_022984855.1. NCBI lineage: Eukaryota > Viridiplantae > Streptophyta > Magnoliopsida > Sapindales > Sapindaceae > Dimocarpus > Dimocarpus longan. The sequence continues at coordinate 18,923,099 of CM041015.1, read as the reverse complement.
TGTTATCCACCATGTTTGCTTCACGGTTCTTCTTATTCGGTAAAACACTCCAAAGACTTGTGACCTTATAATGGAAACCTTTCCCTTTGAATTTAATTTTTTTTTTTTTTTTTTTTTATTAAGAAATTCCATCCTTTGGGCCTAACATGGCACCCTTGTTCCCTTTGTTCTTTATGAACTTGAAGCTTTGACCATGGTGCACTATATTTGCCTTGACTTCATGAGGACAATTTAAAACCAATAAATAATGGTATTTTAATAAAGTTAGCACTGCAAATTCAATTTAGTATTAAACATGACTACAGTTACCAAATTCAAAAATTAATTTTATAAATTCAATTCAGAATTGATGATATCTACAATTACAAAATTCAAAACTTAATTCTGCAAATACAATTCAGAATTAATGGCTGCAATTATTCATGAAATAATCATGTTAGTAATTACAAATACACAATTGCCATTCAAACTTGCAATTATTCAGATTTATTTCATCAATAAATCTATTAGTTACAACCACAATTGCTACTTGCAATTATTTCATTCAAATGAAATCAATTATAAATTTCAGTTACACTTGCAATTCAAAACTTATTCAATTTATTAAACCAACATAATTGCAATGAAGTCAAATGTAATATTCAATTACAATTGTCATTCAAAATTATTTATTTCATTCATAACTGAAATGAGATGAATAAGTTATTAACCGAATTTATTATTTCAATCAAATGAAATACCTAATGACAACTAATTCAAATTCAGATGAATTTAAATTCCAACAGATTATCTTTAAGCTTCAATTTCTTATTTACCTAATAACTATTTTGGATTTATAATCACATCAATTCAATATCCTCGAGTGGAAAAGAACATGATCTCCTTGATCTTCCAAAATCAAGATCAATTCTTAATCAAAATGATTCATAAAATTAGACTTTAATATCTCAATTTTCCAACAATTGACTTAAAAAAACATTTTAAAAGTCAATTATCACAATTGTTTATTAATAAGTTAAGCAACCAATTAACACTTTTAGGAAAATTTAAGAATATCAACCAATCTAGATATTCAATTTTCCTTAAAATCAAAATGTTTTTTTAGAATATATTTGGATCCAAAAAACCATTTTTTTCCCAAAATTCAAACCCAATTTCTTTGAGTTAATTTTGAAACCAACCAAGAATCTCAAAATTCTTATCTTAAATTCAAATCCAACTCATTAGGATCGAATTTCAATATTTGGAAAATTCAAACCCAATTCATTTGAGTCAAATTTCCAATACTATTCTCGATTAATTAAGAATCTCAACTTATTAAAGTTGAATTCTTTATCAAATCAAGACAACTACCAAGAATTGAAGACTGACAATTGTTATTCAATTTAGAAAAGATGAAACACATATTGGTTGCAAAACAATACTATTACAACCTGTTTCCTCTCTTATTCAACAAACAATTTTACCAAGAAAATTGTTTTCCAAAAAAAATAATAAATAAATAAAAAAATATTTTTTTTTTTCTAAAAAAGAAAAAAAACTGTTTTGAAATCAAATATACATAGAGTAAAGAATTAGAGATTTAGAAATTGTTAAAACAATTAAAAATTAAACTAACCAATCTCAACTGTTGCAATATCTGTTTTTCATAGAAAAAGCAGAGGATTTGTCTTAAGATTGTTAGAAAAATTGATAATAATAAGAACAAATAACAATATAAAATAAAAATTCTGGACATTTTATGGATTACAAAAAATGTGCAGAAGGCAAAAAAATTAAAATAAAACAAAACAAAAGTAAAAGTGTTGAGGCTCATAATAACTACAGTATCTTTAAGATAAACTCGTTACTTATCCTCTGAGTTGTTCAATATTTATCTCTCAGGATACAATAATTCTAACCATATTCGTTTGACGAACTGAAATATATCTAAATCTCTATCATTTTGGACACATTTAAGAATAGTGTTTCAGAGAAAATAAAGTGAGAAATAAAATAGATTCTCAATTGTTACTAAACAACTAGAAAAGATGCCGATTTATAGTCTTCATGTAAGCAATTACAAAATTGATTTTAAAGCAAGCCTTTAAACTAATTAATGGTTACACTTTGAAAATTCAAATTTGTAATTAACACTAATGGTTACAACTTAAATATTAAATTCTTTAATTTATAGCAATTAAAACTACAATTCAATTCTACTGTTTATATTTACAGTTATAATTTGAAAAATTAAATCTGCAATGTAATTAGTTATACTTTTTCAAATTTAATAATAACATTCATGACACTTAATCTAGCAGTTATATATATTTTTAAAAAAAACTTTAGAATGTTTTAGTATCAATTCAAATCTACAACCTAGAGGGGAGGAGGGGTTAATAGGCCATAGTGGTCTTTTATGGATTTTTGAAGTTTAATCATGGTGAAATATAATCTTAAAATAAAAGAGAAGGAGAAGAAGAAGAAGGGAGAAGAAGAAAAAGACACACGATTTTTATGTTGAAAATCCAACAAGGTAAAATCATGAGACTATAGTCAATCTTTACCCACCTTTGAACAAACCTTGCCGTAATTAGATGGATTATAAATTTTGTTTATTTATTTATTTTTTTTGCAACAACCCATTGCCTAAAAATCTAATTCCTATTTCTCTGCTAACATTTACAGTTCCTAATCTTGTCCTTCAAGAACCTAGAACGATATTTTTTGTGAGAGTGATTATTATTTTAACTACTAGAATTGAAAATAATATCAAATTACCTTTGATTTTAAAAATATTATTTAAAAAAAAAAAAAACAACTGTTAGAGAGTTAGTGATTTCCATATATAAATTGATGGATCCATTAGGGTGTAAGGGTAAAAATGTCAATGTGTTTGATAAGTTCATTTGATTGATAACAACAGTCAGCTAAATTGAAATTATTCACATTTTAAATTAATAAATAAAATAAAATTAATAAATTTTTAATTTTCTCTCTCCCTTGTGTCCTAATAAACATAATTGTTTCATTGACTCTCTTATCTCTCATAAGTACCATTTATTATCTAATGAACAATATATTCACAATTATGAATTTATAGTTTCGTTTATTTATAAATAAAAAGTTAAGCATTCTAATTGTCTAAAACATGAATCAATCTTTAAAGGAACTGCTCATCCACTTCTCACAAGAAGAAGTGGATTATATTATTGTGTAAGATGTTTCTAAGTATATACCGAATGATATCTCCAAAGTACAAAGTTAATGACTGTAAATATACAGTAGTCTCACCTATGATAATAAAAAAAAATATGACACAATAAGCAAAAGTCCATTATACACTTAAGATTAAAATCAACCTATATATGATCATCTAGTTACTAAATATGAATTTTTATATTTAATGGATATTAACAAAAAAATTCATTTTTATCGAGGTTCAATCATATATAATCTTTATTATACAAGATGTTTCAATTTCCATGTAGCCACATTAACAATCTCAGATAAGATCATCGTATCAAATAAAAAATGGATCGCAATTATAGATTTACCATAAACAAAATATTTAGCTTTGTTTGTTTTCCACAAACTATTTAGATTACTAATCTCAAAATAAATCTTCTTATATATAACACTTATATAATTAGTTTAAGACTATATGAGTAAGCATGGTGTTTTCTTGATATTTGTATATAACTAAAAATACACAATGTACGTTGACTAAGTGAAACAAATATATTTGATTAATATTTATAAAAAGATTTCAAATTACATGCTCTTCGGGCGCTAACCCTAACATGATAACGCTAATTATACTACAATCATCATGTTCTAACACCTCAACATCAAACAACTATTCACCAAACCAAACATAGACACTGATTACTTAACCATTGTTAAACATATTATATTGTAACAAACATAAATTTTAACCATATAAAACAATATGTAAAAAAAAAAAAAAAAAAACACATACTACATTTCAAACTAAGACAAATTGTTAACATAAATAAGCGTAAATATATCAACATAACACAGTAAACATATGACTACTCTACTACACAGACAAATTACATACCACGAACCTATATGCTAACATAACACACACTATACCAATACACATACCAAACAAGCATACACATACAAAACTAGTATAGAAAATACATGACATCATAAAATTTACTAATACAACATATACAAGTCATACAAAATTGGCACTAGATGTATCAAAATGAATACGAATATCCTTCAATATGCATAACACTAGACATATAACACATATACATTTTAATACAGAAAGTAACAATATCAAACTAACACAAACTAGTACACAAATATGAAAATACTAACAACCCAACACACGTGATGACCGACACAGGTTAACATAGTAATAATGCCACAAAATCCCAACAAATATACTCCATAACTAAACCAGTTCAAAAGCAACATGTTTTACGCTAACAAAAATGAAATTCTAAACCCGTGATATGCATAACAAGGGGAAAAAAAACCAAAATTTTTCCATTTAATCAAATATCATATCCCTACTTAGCAAAACAATGCAACATCCTCTCAAAACCCCTATAAAAAACAGTTTCAAACCCAAACCAACCCCTAGTAAGTTGACATTTATACCGTTTTTACTATTTATTTTTATGTAATTTTAATTAATTTAATACAAACATTTGAAAATAAATAATTTAATGAATTCTAAAGCATTTTTATATACATATTAATAATATTTTATTCATAATTAAAATATGATTAAAAAATATAGTAGTATTAGCTATATTTATGTTTAAATATATTAATATATTTAAGAAAACAACTAAAAAAATGAATGTTTAATTTATAAATTAAAATATATTAGTTCAATTCCAAGACAATTTGGGATGAGATGTATTTAGGTTTTATTTTTTAAATATATTTTTTATAAGCATCAAGAAAGAAAAAAAAGAAAAGAAAATTTGAGTAATTTAAAATTAAGATAAATTTGAAATTATGTTATTTTGGAGAAAATTTGGAATAAAAATTTTTAAATGTCATTAAGTGATTCGCAATTAAGTAAAAAATTAAAAATTCTTACTTGATTTTTTTTAGTTGCTTTTTGTTATTTTTACGTGGTTTGATCACTTATAAAAAAAAATAAAAATAAAAATAAAAACAAAAACAACTTGATAAGTGCAATTCAACACTATTAAGTTTTAAGTAAAAAAAATAAATGGTCACTAAGGGATTGTTTGATTTTAACACTTATCACTTAATGAGTCTGAATTATATTCATTAAATTATTTTTATTTATTTTTTAAAGTGATCAAACCACTTAAAGTTACCAAAAATAATTGAAAAATGAAAAAAGTTAAAGGTCGTTTATTTTTTAGTTTGAAGACTAAACATTATTATTGAAGACTGAAGACTGAATAGTAACTAAAACCTGAAATCTGAATAACATATTTGTTTTATTTTCTCTTATTTTTGAACATGCTGTAAACTTATTTGTTTTTTAAATTTAAACTTATCTGAAAATTAGTAAGTTGACATTTATATAATTATTATTGTTGTTGTTATGTAATTTTAATTAATTTAATACAAACATCTGAAAATAAATAATTTAATAAATTCTAAAATATTTTTTATGTACATATTAATAATATTTTATTCATAATTAAAATATGATTAAAAAATATAGTAGTGTTAAGTATTAACCATATTTATATATTTAAATATATTAATGTATATATATATGAAAACGAATAAAAAATGAATTTTTAAATTGTAAATTAAAATACATTAGTTTAATTCCAAGATAATTTGAGATGAGATGTATTTAGCTTTTATTTTTCAAATTTATTTTTTGTAAGTGTCAAGGAAAAAAAATTGAATAATATAAAATTAAGATGAATTTAAAATTATGTTATTTTGGAAAGATAGATTTGGAACAAAAACTTTTAATGTTCTTAAGTAATTTGCAATTAAATAAAAAGTTAAAAATTCTTATTTATTTATTTTTGTTGTTTTAAACCATTTAAAAAATAAAACTAAAACAATTTAATAGGTGTAATTCAGCACTATCAGGTCTTACATGGAAAAAACAAATGACTTCTTAGAAATTTTGACTTTTTATTTAATTACAAATTACCTAAACATATTTAAAAGATTTTATTTCAAATCTATCTTTCCCAATATAATATATATCCAAATTTATCCTAATTTTATACTATCCAAATTTTCTTTTCTTTTTTTTTTTCCCTCAATACTTACAAGAAATATGTTTGAAAAAAAAAAACTAAATACATTTTATCCCAAGTTGTCTTGAAATTAAACTATTATATTTTAATTTACAATTTAAATATTCATTTTTCTAGTTGATTTCTTAAATATATTAATATATTTAAATGTATAAAGATGATTAATGCATCTATATTTTTTAAGAATATTTTAATTATGAATAAAAAAATTATTAATATGTAGACAAAAAATATTTTAGAATTTATTAAATTATTTATTTTCAGTTGTTTGTATTAAATTAATTAAAATTATATAACAATAAATAGTAAAAAGAGTATAAATATCAATTTATTAGTTTTCAGAAAATTTTAATTTTAAAAAACAAATAAGTTTACAATATATTCAGAGGTAAATATATATATATTGTTAAAATTTCAGTCACTATTTAATCTTCAATAAGTTTTAACACTGTTTAATTTTTAGATAAAAAAACAAACGATCCTTAAGTGCAATATTTTGGTTTTATTGTATCTTGCTTGTCATTTGCATAGCAAAACTGTAATATCCATTTTTGATCCTTGTGCAGAACCTTGTAAACTATTAATTGTGAATAATAAAATGATTTGAAGCAATCAAATGTGAAAATTTAATTTTCAGAATGATCCCCGGACAGTCTGTAAATAAATAATAAAATTTTTGGAAAGTACGGAAATGATAAATTAAGTTATAATATAACTTTCAATTAGTCCGGAGATGAATAATAAAATTTTCAAGTAGACCGAAAATGATTTTGAATGTAAAATTTAATTATAGTATAAATTTCGGGTGAGACGGAAAAGATTAATAGAATTTTCAGATAGTCCAAATATGTTAAATTAGCTTCGATAAAATTTTCGGATAGTGCGGATGTATAATCGAATTTTAATGGAATATCCAATTGTGTAAATCAAATTTTAGTACAATTTCTAAATGGACCGGAAACGATTTCAGATGCAAACGGAAATTAAAAAAGGTGAAATGAAATCAAGAGATAAACACATTTAAAGCCAACATGAGACAAGTGACTCCCATGCAAGCTATCCTAATGACAAGTGGTGCAAGAATATAGTGCATATATATAATGTACAAATGGAGAAGAAAATGAAGTCAAGAGAAGCATTTGCACTCATTCGGTCTAAGACAAACAAAATCAAAGAGAGAGCGCGGTCAAAGTGAAGCAAGATCGAGAGCCAAAATCATCGAGAACTGAGAGAGGAGAGAGTGAGGCAAGAAAACTCGAGAGCCAAGTTCAAGAAACCAAAATAGAAAGAGGGGGAGCTCGGTCAAGAAGGCAATCAAGAGAAACACAAGCTTCCACTCGATGTCAAACATCAAAACTGAGAGCAAAACTCAAGAGAGGGAGAGATCAAAAGCACAAAACCAGAAACCAAGAGAAAAAGTGAGGTGTTGGCTAAGAGAACATCAAAGAAATAAAGGCTATTCTACCTTGAAGATGAGCAAAGGTGTATAGCTTGCTGCAATGGTGACTTAGGGAGTTGTTTTTGAAAAATTTTATCACATGCAAGGTGTAATTCAGTCAAGGTATGGAGGGCTATTTTGCCGTGATTGTGCAAGGGGTACAACAAACATTTTAAGTGATTTCGAAACCATTTTTGAAAGGATTTAACACATGCATGAAGGATACATCAATCTAGAAGCAAAATCCAACCACTTGAGTTTAGTTTGAAAGGTAAAAATTGAGTTTTCTATAAGCTAGTTTGTGAAAATTTTTGGATTTATGATTTTTGGATAGTTTGGTTGAGATAATATGTTTGGGATTTAAGATTTGGAACATCATTAGTGTGGAGGTTTATTTGCATGTGAATATGATGTTGTTTGATGTGAATTTTGGTATTAAAACTTGGAAGAAATGTAATGTTTTGATGAAAGAAAAATTTTGGTTCTAGGCTGTCATGTTGTGATTAATGTGATGGAAAATTATTTTGAGATATTTTGAATGATATTAGGGGCTGTTTTGATGATAAGAATTTGCTTGGACATCAAAGGAATGCATTAGAATGTAAATGACAACTTTGTGATAAACATTTGTGTAATTGCAAAAATATGATATTTATGTGATGGACTTGCATTTATACCCCTAGACATTATGTTTAACTGTGATTTCAATAAGAAAAATAAAACAAAATTCATGGATTTGTATACATGAAATTTAGACTTGAAATGAGGTGTTGGCATGTTTGAATATTTAAAAATTCGCACGAAAAAGTAAACACAAATTATTAACGTTGTTAAAATTTGAAAAATGATGTTTCGAAAATTGTTATATAATTAAGTGTTGTGTGATTGAATACATGTTGATGGAAATGATTTCACGAATAGCGTAGTTACGACATGCTTATGTTAGAATGTTATATTTTATAGGTATCGAAAAGGTGAAGGAATTAGAAATTATAAAATTATTGTGAGCTAGGATGTCGCGAATTTTTCGTGAATCATAAATCAGTGAGTGTAAATTATTTTATGAATTGACAAATGTAATTTAGTTTGCTTTAATATGAGTATAAAGTATTTTTGAATCGTTAAAAGTATTTTATTCATTTTAGTATGCTTCCATGATGCTTTATGAATATTTAAGTGTTTCAATAATGAAATGAATTTATATTAATATTATTAGTTTATAAATGTTTTATACATGCTTTTATAGAAACGTTATTGCATGAAATTATTTATGAAATGAGATTTTTTTTTTCGCTCTTAGCATTAAATCAAAGAAATATGCTATTATGATTAATTTCTTTTAGCATGCAAATTAAATTTTCAAGTACAATTTAAGAAAGTTTTCAAAACCGATGATTACCCTAATTCCTATTATATGACTGAGGTATGACTGTTACACGATCGAAGTACCTTATTGTGCATACGACATGTTAATGCGGGTTAAGTCCGCTAACTATGGGGGGATCAAGTCTGTTGTGTTGCACTCTGCGCGTATTTGAGGTACTATCATGACTAATGTCCTATGCAAGGCGAGATAATATTTCGTAGTATAGTGGCTTATGACTAAGATTGATCGTCCCTACCACTAGTGTCTTATGACCGAGCGGTGATCATGAGTTCCCTGAGTTGCATTGGATACATGTTTTATGATTGATGATACGATTTACGAACTCATGTTTATATTACGAACAAATTTCAAACGAGGCATGTTATGGAATGAATGTTATGATGCATATAATTAAGAATTCAAGTAGTTATATATGTGTATATATATGTTTATGCAAATCATGAAATTTATGTTTTGAATAAATTATTAGGAAACGTAGATTTTTCAAATGATTTTCAGGGAAGTTATATTTTGAAAGGAAAGTTTAATTAGAAATATATAACACTCACTAAGTTTTTTAGTTCATTATTTGTTGTTTTATTTTTTATGAAAAACCTCCCCAGATACAGGACCAAATGATGAGAACAATAAATTTGCGATGCAAAGTTAGGCAAATACATATGACGACCACCTCTGTGAAATTAAAGTAAATATCTTGATGTATAATGAATTTTGTTTATGTAAATACTCTTGATTTTATATTAATACTTACGATTTTGTATATGTTAAAATGTTTTAAGTTTCGAAATAGTTTGATTTAAATACTTTGAATTGTGATTGTGTTTGGAATTTAAGATGGACTTGAAGTCCAAATTGGAAGTGGAAAAGAATGTATGTTTTTAGAAGTATTTAAAATTGATTTACAGGTACTTTGAAAATGTTGGAAATGTCGGAAAAATAGCCGTTGTGCTGTCGAAATTTTTTCACCCTAAATTTTTAAATGATTAAATAAATGAAAATGTAGTATGGTTTCGCTCCACTGAGTCTTTTAAGTTAGTCACCGATATGAAGACTGCGAGGATTTTTGTTAGGGTGTCGAAGGGCTTCGCTCGAACCACTATATAGGAAAATCGGGTTGGGTTCTTTTAGAAACCATTAGCAAATTATGTAAGTATGTGTAAATAAAACCTTAAGGAAAGTAACTACACACCCAAAACTCACTAATACAAGATACTTCCATTTATAATAATACTAGACATCTCACCTTTTATATCTCAACTTGATCTTACCTTATGATGTGCCAATTGATGAATGGATACAATTTTAAAGTGAAATAAATAATTATTAATGTGTATTCATTTGTTAATTGACACATCATGAGTTCAGATGCAAGATAGGATACGTAACATTACTCTTATTTTATTGTTTTGATAGTAACTATACTTAAGCTTGTATAATAGCAAGATATATTGAATAAATAACAACTTTAATATTAAAATGAGTCCTTAAGTAGTAATTGGTGAGTTTTGGTCCTATCATCAAATCATTACTTTTGAGTTTTAATAGTGTCTATTATGTGGTTTGGACAAAAGTGGCCAACCCTGCATAAAACTTGAACCCAAAAAGAAAAAAAAAAGTTTTAAGTTTGAAAAGAACACATGCAACAAGAGGAAAATGGAAAAATGAAGGTTGAAATATTTGAATTTGGAAATACGATAAGAAAGCATTTTGTTTTATTCATCAAGACGATTCCAATGACATATTATAAGCTCAAACTTGACATAGTTTGCATCCTCAAAAACATTTCTAAAATGTTTAATATTAGTCTCAAAAATAGGTATTGAAAAAACTATATGATCCAAAAAAAGGACCACATGTCCCCAAAAAAGGACTATAGGTACTGAACAAAGGACCATAGATATCAAACAAAAGACCGTAAGTTTTGAAAAATATGATTTTAAACATAAAATAGAGTTTATTCTCTTCGATGGATTCCTCACCTACCATTTTGATTCAAATTCAAGTCTAAACTCCTATAACATAAATCCATGTCATTTTACAAATTCAAATATAGGAAACTCACTTTCTTCAAACAATAATTTCAAAACCCTCAAAAAATTTTCTATATTGCTGCTTACGATGGAATTACAAAGAGAAGGTGAAGAAAAGAAGAAGAAAAAGAAAGATTATGTATCATTAAACTCAAATCATTCATTTGATAACAATGGCAAAGGGGAGGGAAAATGAGTGCATGAAGAGAAAAAAAGGTTGCTTTGTGCATGCGAAGGAATGCGTGTGCATACTAAGAAAAGATTGCAATAAAACCAAAAACAAGTTTGATTATTTATTGCTTATAATTTGAACACCACAATGAGCATTAAATGCAGTTTCAAATGCTCAACCAAGAAAAAAAGATGGAGATATATCTTCACAAAATTGTTTTATCATGTTCCCGGAATCTAGGTAATTATGAAATATTCAGAAAAGAAGCAAACATCAAATGCCGACACTCCTTTTCATGGAGTCCTCTTCAGTCATGAGAGATGATACTTCTTTCCAACTACACCACCAAAAAACAAAATCAAATGAGAAAAAAATACTAGTTAGAACAAGAAATGATTGTTATGATTACATTCAAGCATTCAACGTGTGGGATTGTAAGATTAAATAAGTAAATGAATCAGCATTATTAAAAAAATTGAGAATCGAGAATAAGGTAAGACTATAAATTGAGTGTCAAGTTTCTATCCAAAAATGGTTTCCAAATATTAGAATTAAATACAGAATTTTTAGTATCTATGTAACCCAATGTTGACTTGAATTTTGCCAAACACACAACAACAAATTCACCCCCTCCGCCGCCGCTTTTTTTTCTAGATTTTCTTTTGTATCACTTCATTTCAAAAATAATAATAATTGAATTTTGTATCTAACAACCGCCCTTTAGCAGTGGTGAGAAGAAAAAATTAACAAAAAATAATAAATAAGTATCAAAAGTCAACATAAAGATTGCAAACCATAGTAGCCGACAAAGATATTTATACATGAAAAATAGCTAATTAACTAATTTAATTAATATTTCATACTGTAACCCATATCCTATTAAAATAGGGTAATAAAATAAAAACTTTCGAAATCTCTAATAATATGAATGTCATCACAGTTTCATTATATCATAAAGATGTGACAAGAAAAAACTACAAAAATATACTCATCAAAATATACAATATAAGAAAGGTTTAACTTTGAAGATCATAAACAAAGAAAAAATTTTTGGGTTTAATACTACCATCTTAGAGTGCAAATTTGAAAATGAATGAAGCAAGAAAAATTTATCAACTGATAGCAAAAATGATTATTGATCATAAACATTTGAATATGGGACATTTTATATGTTGAGTATCATTAGATAACTATGAATGACACTTTACGACGGAGAAAGTAGTCTTGAAAAATGAGTGCAATGAAAACATGACCCTTTCAATTACAGTCAATTTTCTTACTAGTAAATAGATTTAATTGCTAAACCTCGTATTGCAACAACCTAGGTTTCATTTCTGAGTACCAGTGTGATGGATGATCAAGATAATTAATGATATATGAGTTAACAGTATAATAGGATAATGAAGATGTACTTTTCCTCAAAATGAATGAATTTATAAATAACTCCAATATTAATAGTTACACAAAATAATAATAATAAACAAAAAACGACTAGAACACCATTTTATTTCATAACTAAATTTCTCCTAAATGGACAAATCTTATAAACCAAAACTGAATAAATAAGCAGACAACCATTTTCTAAAAGCCAGGTTTGATATGACACCATCAAATACCATGTGTTTTTCTCATTCAAAGCTCACAAACAAGTAAAAGTATACATTACATATAAAAAAATTTAATGTACATGCATAATATCATACTCCACAGTACCTGAGCAATAATTTCCATTTTCTCTCGCACCCTTAAAAATTCCATTTTGATTGCTTCCACTGCGGCAATACACCTAGCAAGAAATAGTAATGTCATTAGTATGTTATAAAATGACATGATATATATAATAACATTCAACAATGACAACATGATATAATAACATTCAACAATAAATGAACAAGAAAGGTACTGATAATCTAAAAAACAGTAGCATTGCATCTTAATGTGTAATATTTAGGCTTGTAAAGTATGTGGATAGAATCTACTTTTGCAATTAAAATTACTTGATGACATGCATAAATCATGCGGCTTATTTTTACGGAATGTTAGGAAGAGCTCCCAAGTGTTATTTATACTAATTTTATTCAAGGTGCAAATGAGAATTAGCAATGCCCCATAGCTGGTAGTTCACCCACTTTACTCGTGCAGGTGACTTAAATATATGAACCATGAACCATGCATTATAGCTTATAATTCAAAACGTATCTGATCAATATGATTGAAATAAATCTTTTCCGTACAACTTCAATTCAAAACAAGTACAACAAAGATATTAAAATACAATCATTGGATTCTCAGGAGCGTCCTTAATTCAATTTGCTTAGTGGTATGAAAGCAAATTGAATCAACGTATTCCTTCGAACTCACAAGCAACTAGAATCTATTTGCAATAAGAATTTGTTAATAATGATGCAAATCAAATGGTAACAATTGTCATAAAGATTGTAAGTAGTTTCCTCCTAAGCAATCGCAATTTACATGAAGCCTTGTTAAATCAACAACAGTTGACAAAGTATAATGCACAACATGAGGCTGCAATCTCTTACAACTTCATTCATGAGGATATTACAAATTATGGTGTGAGCCCTTCATATTAAAGATGTCTTCCTCGTTTACTTCTATTTTTGTTTTTTGGCAAACCTGTATTAGTTAATGGTACAAAAGAAATAACTGAAAATTTTAAACCTATAACATCTAGACAAGCAAAACATAATAAATCTACGAAATTATAAAGTAAATCAAATACCTAGGAAAAGTCTTTTTAACATGATTTTGCATTACGAATTCACCAAATGATGATCGGCTAGCATTTAATATAACCTATGATACTTAGAGAATTAATTAGATATTAATGTAATTCAGTCCCTATAATTTGTTCAAATGTTGTAAGAATAAGATATTTAGAATTCAATTAATAGATATTTGACAAGTGCATAAACGTTATCTGGGAAAATTTATAGATTTTAAAACATCTAATAAGGATTTTAACAATTAGTCTTAATAATTTTCTTTTCATATGTAACTATGTTAATGCAATGTTTAAAAGTCACATATCAATGTATGTGTGACGTAATTGAGGACCTTGAACAACTCACAGTACCATCGGCATGAATACTAGCTGTAAAGTTTTGAAAAGCTAAAGATAATTGCATTAAGACATTAAGCTTAACATGAAAATGTAATGGAGCAACGTGCCAATTCATATAGGAAATTATGTGTTTGGGGACAAGAAAGAGAAATTGATTAAGGGTGTAGGTAGAACACAACAAACATGCTATACAAGAACACTCTAAAATCCATTATTTGAAGACAAATTTTTGAAGTGAGAACTGTTATCTTAGACACTTTTATGTAGCCCCTAGTTTCCTACCTTTCAATCTTTCAAGAAAAAGGAAGAGTGCACAAGTTACCTTGTATAGTAGAGTATTAACGCAATAGATATACATCAGGTGGACAATTTGTCCACTACAACATTCTCAATACAAGAGGCTCAAAGCATCTTTCTCTACTTAAACTAAAGCATCTTTCTCCTTCCTCTATCCATGGGATATTCCCATTAACACCATTATTATACCCATTCCATCTATTGCCTTTTGTGAAAGATAGTCAGCTATGGTCCTATATGGAGAGTTTTGAAAACATACATATAGGAGAAAAAAAAAAGTTAATTTAGCTACCTTGCAAACTACCTTAGTCATAATAGCGCTTTTTTCAAATACAAAGTTTTGATTAATATGCAACTAATTAATAACAAAAAAGATTATTCTGGTGAATCAGATAACTTTTGTTTTACCTTTCTTTGGATTGGTCATCAATAGCTTGACGAAGTGCACCAGAAGCATGTGCCATTTGGCAAACACCAAGGCTAGACCACCAAATAGAGAAAAATGAATAAGCATAATACTAAACACTATGAGTCACAGAGATGATTAAAGAAGAAGGTATATGTTATCTACATAGAACAAAAATATGTATGAATATGATAAAATTTGATTTACGAGTACCAAGCTAGTAAGTGAAATAAAAAGTAACTGAATGTATCTTACATTCACAACAACATAGTTTTTTCATACATCTTAAAAGAAATGTTAGCAATACTTGATGATTTGTACTTCCATTTTTTTTTTATAGTACTAAGTCCTTTTATCATAACAATTACCATAAATGAATATGAATAAATGCAAGATTGATCCCAAGAATACCATAAAACTACTACTTCCTTTATGGAGAAGACAATGAGTTTAAGCTTCATCGTGGAATACTTCATTTATATGAATTAATTCTCCAAGAACCATAAAACAATTGAAACATTTTTTCGATATCAAAAGGGTTAAAAAGATCTTCATTACAAAAATAAATAAAACAAATCAAAAATAATTAGTCCATCGTCAAGTAACTGCAATGCCATGTGTAGTAAACATATAAAGTTTATAAAAGATATTAGAAATTAATTCTCGACGTCACATTTGCACCCTTAGTTGGAGTGTCGAGTAGCCCCAGAGGGGTGCAACGAAGGTTAAATGCTAGCTTAATGCTGTTGTGTTCTCCTTAAACTATAAGGTGGCATCCTTAGAATTGAAACAGTAACCTTCTAGGTATTCTGACTATGTCCTTCTGGTTGCAACCAAAACACCTATATTATTACTAATTTAATCCTAGAAACTCTATCTTTCGATTCAAGGAGGACACAGCAGTAGCCAGCCTTCACCACACCCCTCTAGGGCTAAGACTAAAAACCCAACACTCTAGCTAAGGGTCCAAATGTGGCATGGAAAGTAAGAATGGACAATAAATGAAGTTCCATTTTCGAAAGAGATGGATAGCTACATATGCCAATTAATACTTTACCATGCTGATCCTCCTTTAATATTCATGCACAAAACTTGTAGGTCAAAGTAATTCACAGTAGGTTGCTCCCTGCAAACAAATTAAGAACAAACCAAATTGTGCCAGAGCTATCACAAAACTCAATTCTATAAAATAAAAAAGCCAGCATGGAAACTGAGATTGATATATACAAGACTTGAGTCATTTCTCTTATGGTGTTGTCTGAATCAGAGCAAAATGTCTGGAGCAACTCCGCAAAAAATAAAGCGTTGTCAACCTCCTTCAAAGAGTAAACCATTCTAAAACGAAAGTCCAGCGTGCCCTGCAACATAAAATAGCACTTATAATCAAATTAAATGTAATCAAAATTACATGTACTCATCCAAACACAATCGTTAGATTCAGATGCAAAATAGTTAAATTTTTTGTCACATTAAATAAAACCCAAACCTCCAAATCCTGCGAGTGAAAATAGAACAAGATCTCTTGCACCATGAATAAACTAGCACAAACTAAGCTAGCTAATTCTCACATTAACATAATAGTTATAAATGTAAAAGTAAACATTGTAATAAAAACATTTATTTCCTAGAAAACTCTGGAAAAAATAGAAATATATTAAACTATTAATAATTATAACACATATGCGATAAAGCAATTTCGTAAAGTATGTTTAATATGATATCAGTATCCCTTTATTTTCATTTTTTTTCTCAATTCAAGAATGGAAATCTAAATAAAATTCTCCTTTCAAAAAAATAAAAAAAGAAAAGAAATCTGAACAATGAAACCAAAATAAAACCAATACTGACACATCTAAACTACGTATATGGGTCTGAGAGAGATAGAAAAAGTACTTCTTCTTCCATGTTACGCATCATATCAGAAAGTTGTTGCTTCAAAGCCTCCTTATTAGCCATTGATCAAAACCCACAAAACTCTTACCCTTTTTTTTTTTTTTTTTTCTCTTTTAATGGGGCTGTAGTTTGTACTTGATTTTTCATGTAATAATTAAGGAAAACGACAAAAGCTGTTGAACATAACTTGAAAAAGATACTGTTTTAGCTATGAATGGTGTTCTGTGTATGCTCATTGATTGGCTAACTTGACAGTTTCAGATTTTGAAACCTATAATATATTTGGAGGAGGCTGCATTTACTCTCTTAAGACACGCTCTTAAATACTCTCCCTTCCTATTTTGCCATGTGTACAAGTTATAGTTTTTGGCAACTTGAGCCATTACAAAAGGGGTTACTTTACCAAATTTCTACAACTCAAAAAAATTTTACCAAATTTTTGCTTTGGAACGATGGCAGTTTAAGGGTGGTAATGTTTAGAGTGATGGAAGCGGTGGGGACCAAAACGCAATATCAACAACCTTTTGTTAGTGCTTCAAGAGGGCATTTTAGACTTTCCGCTTTTCTATTTTCATTTCTCTTTAAAATATTTTGCCTTTTTTATGCGTAATTAATCCACATGTCACACATCTAATGTTCTTATTTTAATGACCAAAATACCCTCATCTCTTCTAGGTCAAACTAACGGCCAACAAATGATAGGGATCAAAATGAGGAGTTTATGACAATTTAGGGACACAGAAGACATTTAAGCAAGCATACTTAAAATAGAGATATCACAAAAACTTAAATACTAAAATGAAGTTTTCCATAAATAGGACATTAAAATTCTAAGGGGTTATTTGTTTTTTCCACTTGAAACTTAATAGTGCTGAATTACATATATTAAGGGGTCGTTTGTTTTTTCCACTTAACACTTAATAGTATTGAATTACATCTATTAAGATGTTTTCGTTTGTTTTTTTAAGTGGTCAAACCACTTAAAATTACCAAAAAACAATTGAAAAAATTAAGTAAGAATTTTTAACTTTTCACTTAATCGTAAATCACTTAATGACAATTAAAAATTTTTATTCCAAATCTATCATCCCAAAATAATATAATTTCAAATTTATCTTAACTTTATATTACTCAAATTTTTATTTCTTTTTTTTTCCTTGATACTTATAAAATATATATTTGACAAATAAAACCTAAATACATCTCATTCTAAATTGTCTTAGAATTGAACTAATATATTTTAATTTACAATTTAAACATTTATTTTTTTAGTTGTTTTCTTAAATATATTAATATGTTTAAATATAAATATGGCTAATACAACTATTTTTTAATAATATTTAATTATTAATAAAACATTATTAATATGTACATAAAAAATATTTTAGAATTTATTAAATTATTTATTTTTAAATGTTTGTATTAAATTAATTAAAATTATATAATAACAAATAGTAGAAAGGGTATAAATGTCAACTTACTAGTTTTCAAATAATTTTAAATTTAAAAAACAAACAAGTTTATAACATATTCAGAGATAAGAGAAAAAAAAACAAACATGTTATTCAGATTTCAGATTTCAGTCACTGTTCAGTCTTTAGCCTTCAGTAATACTATTCAGTCTTCAGACAAAAAAACAACCAACACCTAAGTTATTTCCATTTGTTTTTTTAAGTGGTCAAACCCATTATTTAAAAACTCGGTTGAGTTGGCTGAGTTCTCGCCACTCGGCCGAGTTGGCCGAGTTTTCGCTGCTCGGTCGATTTTCAATCCGAGATTCTCCAGATCGATGGCTAAACTTAGTTCCCGTGCCAACTCGACCCAACTCGGCCCCAATTAGGCTCAACTCGGTCCAACTCGGGCTGACTCGACCCGACTCGGTCCAACTCGACATTACTCGACTAGGCTTTTTTTTAATTTTTTTTTTGTCAAAACGACGTCGTCTTGGTCTGTGAAAAATCGGCCCAACTCGGATTCATTTTTTTTTCTTCATTTTGTTTTTTTTTTGTTTTTTTGCTTTCAAGTTTCACCACTCTTTTATATTTTTCATGTATATTTATTTAGGGCCAGATGATAAATTGATGATTGAATATTGATAAATTAATAGATTGTACAAATTATATTTATTTAGGGTTTTGTACATTTGTTACATAAGAATTTAAATTCTTGTGCTATGTGTTTCAATTCATCTTATTGGTTGTATACTTGTGTTTGAGAATGAAAGAATGGTGATAGATTTTAAGTAGTTTAAATGTGATAGATTTTTGAAGTGTTGTTATTTTTGTATATTACAAGTGGAATTGTTGAAAAAATAGTAATTATATAGTCGAAATTTTTAAAGTTATAATTACGTAATTATACTAAAGTAGTTTTAAAGGTTGCATGAGATAGATTTAATAGGTTTTTATGATCTTATAATTATATTTTAATTCTATAGAAAATTTTTAAATTTAATTTTTTACAAGTTTGACCGTGGATCAACGGTTTGACCGTTGACCGATGGTCAAACCGAGTACTAGCCGAGTTGCCGAGTACTCGCTGCTCGTTGTCTAGCGAGTTTTGGAATACTGGTCAAACCACTTAAAACTAACAAAAAATAATTGAAAAAATAAAGTAAGAATTTTTAACTATTTATTTAATTGCAACTCACTTAATAATATTTAAAAGTTTTTATTCTAAATCTATCATCTCTAAAATAATATAATTTAAAATTTATTCTAATTTTATATTACTCAATTTTTTTTTTTCTCTTGATACTTATAAAAACTATATTTGAAAAATAAAATCTAAATGTGTCTCATCCCAAATTATCTTGAACTTAAACTAATATATTTAATTTTTAATTTAAACATTCATTTTTTTTTAGTTATTTTCTTAAATATATTCATATATTTAAATATATAAATATGGTTAATATGTACATAAAAATATGGCTAATACTATTATTTTTTTAATCATATTTTAATTAAGAATAAAATATTATTAATATGTACATAAAAAATATTTTAAAATTTATTAAATTAGTTATTTTCATATATTTATATTACATTAATTAAAATTATATAACAATAAATAGTAAAAATTATATAAATGTAAATTTACTAGTTTTCAGACAATTTTAAATTTAAAAAATAAACAAGTTTATAACATATTCAGAGGTAAGAAAAAAAACAAAAAACATATTATTCAGATTTCAAGTTTCAATCACTATTCAGTCTTCAGTCTTAAATAGCATTATTAAACTTCAGATAAAAATATAAACAACCCCTAAATCAATTGCAACAACAACATTATTTCCTTAATATTGTTCTCTCTTCTTCTCCTACAATTTCTTTCTTGCATTATAGTTTCTAAAAGTGACAATGTTAGAATGTTTCACTATTATTAAGTGCAATATTTCGGTTTTGTTATATCTTATTGGTCATTTGTATAGCAAACCTGTTAGCAAATTATGCAAGTAGGTGTAAATAAAACCTTAAGGAAAGTGACTATACGCCTAAAAATCACTAGCTAATACAAGATACTGCCATTTACAGTAATATTAGATATCCCACATTTCATATTCCAACTTGATCCCAACTTATGATGTGTCAATTGATAAATGAATATATTTTTAAAATGAAATAAATAATCACTAATGAGTATTCATTCATCAATTGATACAACATAATTTCATATGCAAGATGGGATATGTAACGTTACTCTTCTTTTATTGTTTTGATAGTAACTATACTTAAGCTTGTATAATATCAAGATACATTTAATAAATAATAACTTCAATAATAAAATGAGTTCTTAAGTAGTACTCTTAATTTGGTGAGTTTTGATCTTGTCATCAAATTATTACTTTGAGTTTTAATAGCGTCTATTACGGATTTAGACAAAAGTGACCCTGTATATAATTTGGGGAAAAAAAATAGTTTTAGCTTGAAAAGAACACATGCAAAATAGGAAAATAGAAAAATGAAGGTTCAAATATTTGAATTTGGAAATATGATACTCATCAAGATGATTCTAATGATATATTATGAGCTCAAATTTGACATCATTTGCATCCTCATAAACTTTTCAAAGTGTTTAATATCAATCTCAAAAATAGGTATTGAAAAAACCTATAGGATCCAAAAAAAAGACCATATGTCCCCCAAAAAAAGTACAGGTCCTAAACAAAGGACCGTATGTATCAAACAAAAGACCATACGACTTGAAAAATCTTGATTTTATATATAAAATGGAGTTTATTCTCTTCAACAGCTCTCACCCACCATTTTGATTCAAAACTTCTATAACACCCACCATTTTACAAATTCAAAATCTAATAAACTCATAATTTCTTCAAACAATAATTTCAAAAACCCTCAATAATTTTTTTTTTTTTTTAAATGGTTGCTCACAACAGAATTACAAAGAGAAAGTGAGAAAAGAAAAAAGAAAAAGAAAGAGAGAAAAGGAGAATAGAAAAAGAGACAAGTTTCTAGAGAGAGAGACAAACCAATGGGCTGAAGAAGTTGAAAGAGAAAGAGAAAGTGAAAGAGAAAAGGAAATGTGAGATTGAGTTTTGTCCCATTCCTTGAGAGTAAAATGGACACTTTTTAGGTGCCAATATTAAAACTGAAATTATTGATTTGATGACAAAGGCAAAAGGGGAGGGAAAATGAGTGCACGAAGGAAAAAGGTTGCTTTGTGCATGTGAAGGAATGTGTGTGGATACTAAGAAAAGGTTGCAATAAAACCAAAAACAAGTTTGATTATTTATTGCTTATAATTTGAATACTACAGTAAGCATTACATGCAGTTTCAAATGCTCAACCAAGAAACAATGATAGAGATATATTTTTATAAAATTGTTTTATCATGTTCCCCGAATCTAGGTAATTATTTAAATATTCAGAAAAGATGCAAACATCAAATGCCAACACTCCAACAAAACACTTTTCATGGAGTGCTCTTCAGTCATGAGAGACGATGTTTCTCTCCAACTACACCAGCAAAAACCAAATCAAATGAGAAAAAAAAAATGCTAGTTAGAACAAGAAATGATTGTTATGATTACATTCAAGCATTGAATGTGTGGGACTACAAGATTAAATAAGCAAATGAATCGGCATTATTAAAAAAATTGAGAATCGAGAATAAAGCAAGACTATAAATTGAAGTGTTTAGTTTCTGATCCAAAAATGGTTTCCAAATATTAGAATTAAATACCCAATGTCGACTTGAGTTTTGTATTGTATCCGGAAAACCTTTACTAAACACCTTTTTTCCTAGATTTTCTTTTGTATCACTTCATTTCATCTATATATATATATATATATATATATTAAAGAACAAATTACAATTTAACTACCCAGCTGAAACGCATTCACCAACGGAGCAACTGTTTTGCTTTTATTACAATTGACCCCCTCGCTGTTAGTAATTTTCCGTTAAATCTGACAGCAAACGGTATAAAATAATGAAAAGACCAAAATACCCTCAAAAATTAATTAATTAAATAAAAATTAACTAAAAAAATTAATTAAATTAAATTAAAACTAAATAATTAAATTAAAAAAATTTAATAAATCTTATTTTTTATTATTCATCGGTTACCACCAAACCAAAAATCTAACATCATCAATCAACAAATAACAAACAAAATCATTAACAACATTTAAAACATAACCATCATCATCAATAAACAAATAACCAAAAAAAATAAAATAAAATAAACATCTGAAACCATTATCATCAATCAACAAATAACCAAAAAAGAATAAACATCTGGAATTAGATTTTTTGGAATCACTAAAAAATCTTCAATCTCAACTCGTCATCATTCAACTTGTTAACGTCAGGAAAAAGTTTCCTTAGTCAACGAGGTTATTTTAGGGCCCAAGCTCACAGTTTCGTACGGTCAATGGGTTGCATGAAGAACAAGGAGAATGAGAAGAAGAGGTTAGATGCGAGGAGGAGAAGACACAGAAGATTTTTAGAGTGGTTCGGCCCAAAAAGATGCCTACGTCCACTGTTCACTCTCTCACTATTTGGGCAGAGTAACGACACTCAGAGATTGGATCTCTCTTTACAGTGAAAATCGTCCCCTTTTGTAGAGGAAAGAGACATGCTACAGTAAAAATAATAAGACAAAAGCAAACAGTTAACTACAGTTACACTGACAGACAGCATTTAATGCGCCGGAATCCCAATTAAAACGACTGATAGTGCATTAAATGCGGTCGAATCCGTCGCATTCGAGGTCTGCCTAGAAGGGGATTTTTGCTGATCGGGTTGGATACGTAATGATGGGTTGTCGAGGTTGAGATCACAGCTTCTGTTGGACGTAGCGTGCATGGCAAGCCTCGAAACTATACTCTGCATGGCACTATTGACTTTTGCTAACATGAGACTTCCAGATGCGAGGCGGAGACTGATCTTTCAGCAGATAGAACACCGAATCAGGCGGGGGAACAAGAGGGTCTTTGAACACTGTCTTTCGAGAGGATTGAGGAGGCGGGCTATGAGTCGGTATATCCGTAGTTGGATATGGCGATGAGGTGGGTAATGCCATGAACGAGGGAGTCGGAACGCGGCCATGCTCAGAAACCAGCGACCAGCTTAGACAGTTAACTTTGGACGAGAAAGGTTTGCTGGACATCTTTGACGGATGGTTCCTCTTGGTGGATGCTCCGATCGGACAGGAATAGCGGTCAGACAGGCGGTCAATCATGGCGAAAATATAGCGAGTAGGCTTAGCTGTCACGGATGGCGGATATTCTGGCGAGCGAGTCTGAGGGATGAGAGCCAACGGCCAGCGACAAGGACCAGCGATCAAACTCAGCAAATAAAGTTGAAGGAGAACACGGTGATCTGAATGGCGGAGAATATAGCGGTCACAGCCAGTCTTACGGAATAGACGGTCTGCGGTCAGAATGGACGGTAGCGGTCAGCGGCCACAACAAGCGCCCACTAACGGGCCCCTCTTCTAGGAGAATGGACCGAAATGATGGCGAATAATTGGGCTTCTGGGCCATTGGGCTTGCACTGTAGATCCGTCTGGGCTTGAATATTCTGATCGCTATTTAATCCATAACACAACTCATCTGGAATCACCAGATTTTCTTGAAGAATTGGAAAAAAAAAAAATCCAACCTCAAAATCATATTCAATCTTAACTCATCATCAATCAATCTCCAAACCCAAAACAATCAAACCCTAGGTTCGATTTCTGGGTTCAAACCCACCCAGAATCTGGGTTCTTCACGAACCTATTCTGGGTTCATCACGAACCCAGATCTGGGTTCACTCGAATGATGAACCCAGATCTGGGTTCATCCAAATCGGGTTCGAGGCGAAAGAAGAAGAAGCGGAAGAAGAGAAGAAGAAGAAGAAGCGAAAGAAGAGACAACGGACGATGGTGATAGGGACAGGGACGGCGAAGACAAAGACAGCGACAGCGACAGCAAAAAATGAGAGAAGTTGAGTACGAGAGAGACAGAGACAGAGAGAGAAATAGTATATTTTAAAGTTTTTAAAATTGATTTTTTTAAAAAGTAAAACATTTAAAAGTTTTTAAATTTTATTTTTTAAAAAAATTAAAATATCAAAAGACAATTTTACCCCTAAACCAGTTAACACTAACTGAAATTCACTGACGGCAGAAGGTCAATTGTAATAAAAACGAAACAGTTACTTCGTCTGTGAATGCGTTTAAACTGGGTAGTTAAATTATAGTTTGCTCTATATTAAAATTGAATTTTGTATCAAACACCTTTAACAAAATAAATAATAAATAAGTATCAAAAGTCAACATAAAGCTTGCAGACCGTAATAGCTGACAAAGAAATTTATACATAAAAAGTAGCTAATTAACTAAATTAGTTATTATTTCAAACTATAACTCATATCCTATCAAAATAGGATAATAAAAGAAAAAACTTTCAAATCTCTGATATTATAAATATCGCCACATTTTCATTATATCATAAAGACGTGACAATAAAAAAACTATAAGAATATACTCATTAAAACAAACAATTTAAGAAAAGTTTTAACTTTGAAGTTCGTAAACAAAGAAAAAATTAGTTGGTATCATACTACCATTTTAGAGTGCAAATTTGAAAACGAATTAGGCAAGAAAAATTAATGAAACTAATAGTAAAAATGATGATAAACACTTGAATATGGACATTTTATATGTTGATTATCATTAGATAACTATGAATGACAATTTATGATAGAGAAAGTCTTTAAAGATGATTGCAATGAAAACATGACCCTTTCAATTACATCAATTTTCTGGCTAGTAAATAGATTCAACTGCTATACCATATATGGCAACAACCTAGGTTTCATTTCTCAACACCAGTGTGAAGGAAGATCAAGATAATTAATGATATATGGGTTAGCAAAATAACAGGAAAATGAAGATGTACTTTTTGTAAAAATTGTCGAATTTATAAATAACTTAGATTAGTAGTTACACAAGGAAAAAAAAAACAAGGCATTATAAACAAGAAACAACTAGAATACCATTTGATTTCATAACTAAATTTCTCCTAAATGGCCAAATCTTATAAACCAAAACTGAATAAATAAGCAGACAGACCCATGTTGTCAAAGCCAGGTTTGATATGATACCATCAAATACCATGTACTTTTCTCAGTCAAAGCTCACAAACAACTAAAAGTATACGTTACATATTAAAAATTTAATGTATATCAATAGTATCATATTCGACAATACCTGAGCAATAATTTCCATTTTTTCCCGCACCCTTAAAAACTCCATTTTGATTACTTCCACTGCGGCAATACACCTGAAGAGAAATAGTATGTTAATGTATTTTGTATGCTATAAAATAACATGATATAATAACATTCAACAATTAAAACATGATAAAATAACATTCAACAATAAATGAACAAGAAAGGTATGATAATCTAAAACACTAGTATTGCATCTTAGTGTGTAATATTAGGCTTGTAAAGTATACGGATGGAATCTACTTTTTCAAATAAAATTACTTGATGACATGCATAAAACATGTTTATCTTTGTGTAATGTTAGGAAGAGCTCCCAAGTGTTATTTATATTTATTATACTCAAGGTGTAAGTGAGGATTAGCAATGCCCCATAACCGACGGTTCATTCACTTGTACAGATGACGTAAATATATGAACTATGAACCACACAATATCATACCTTATAAATCAAAATGTATCTGATCAATATGATTAAAAATTAACTTTTCCGCCCAACTTCAATTCAAAACAACTATAACTAAGATATTAAAATACAATTATTGGATTCTCAACAACATCTTTAGATCAGTTTCCCTTTAGGTATGAAAGCATAATGAATCAACTTATTCCATCAAACTCGCAAGCAACTAGAATTGATTTGCAATAAGAATTTGTTAATAATGATGCTAATCAAATGGTAACAATTGTCATAAAGATTGTAAGTAATTTCCTCCCAAGCACTCTCAATTTACATGAAGCCTTGGTAAATCAAAAATACTTGACACAGTATGATGCATAACATGAGTTTACAATATCTAACAATGTCATTCCTGAGGACATTACAAAGTATGGGGTGAACCCTTCATATTAAGCTTGTCTTCCTCTTTTACTTCTAGTTTTGTTTTTCGACAAACCTCTATTAGTTAATGGCACAAACGAAATTATTCAATATTTTTAAACCTATAATATCTAGACAAGCGAAACATAATAAGTCTAAGAAATTATAAAGTAAATCAAATACCTAGGACAAGTCTTTTTAAAATTATTTTAATTTGCGTTACAAACTTCACCAAATGATGATCGGCTTGCATTTAGTATAACGTATGATACTTAGAGAAATAATTAGATATTAAAGTAATTCAGTCCAAATAGTTTGTTTAAATGTAGTAAAAATAAGATATTTAGTATTCAATTAATAGATATTTGACAAGTGTGTAAACGTCATCTGGGAAAGTTAATAGATTTTAGAACATCTAATAAGGATTTTGCCAAGTGAAATCAATTTTAACAATTAGTCTTAATAATTTTCTTTTCATATGTAACTATGTTAATGCAATGTTTAAAAGTCACCTATAAATGTATGTGTTACGTAATTGAGGACCCTGAACAACTCAAAGAACCATTAGCATGAATACTAGATGTAAAGTTTTGAAAAGCTAAAGACATTGCATTAAGACATTAAGCTCAACATGAAAATGTAATGGAGCAACGTGCTAATTCATATAGTAAACTCTGTAACGTGTAATTCATGTAGTAATGTATGTGTTTGGGGACAAGAAAGAGAAATCGATTACGGGTGTAGGTAGGCCACAACAAACATGCCATACAACAAAACTCTAAAATCCATTAATTTGAAGACGTTTGGTGACGTGAGAACTGTTATCTTAGGCACCTTTGTGTAGCCCCTAGTTTACTACCTTTCAATCTTTCAAGAAAAAGGAAGAGTGCAGAAGTTACCTTGTATAATAGAGTATCAACGCAATAGATATACATCAGCTGGACAATATAGTTGTCCACTACATCATTCTCAATACAAGTGGCTCAAAACATCTTTCTCTACTTAAACTAATGCATCTTTCTCCTTCCTCCATTCAATATATGGATATTCCCATTAATGACATTACTATACCCATTCACTCTATGGTCTTTTGTGAAAGTTACTCAGATATGGAGAGTTTTGAAAACATACATATAGGAGAAAAGAAATGAATAAAGGATAAAAAACAAAAGGTTCATTTAGCTACCTTACAAACAACCTTAGTCATAATAGCACATTTTTCAAATACAAAGTTTTGATTAATATGCAAGTATTTGATGACAAGAAAGATTTTTTGGTGAATCAGACAACTTTGGTTTTACCTTTCTTTGGATTGGTCATTAACAGCTTGATGAAGTGCACCAGCAGCACGTGCCATTCGACAAACACCAAGGGCTGGACCACCAAATGGAGAAAAATGAATAAGCATAAATACTAAACACTGTGAGACACTGAGATGATTAAAGAAGGTACGTGTTATCTAAATAGAACAAAAACATGTATGAATATGATCAAATTTGATTTACGAGTGCCAAGCTAGAAAGTGAATAAAAAGTAACTGAATGATCTCATTTTCGCAACAATATAGTTTTTTCATACATCCTAAAAAAAATGTTGGCAATACTTGATGATTTGTACTTCCATTTTTTATGGTACTAAGTCCTTTTATCCTAACAATTACCATAAATGAATATGACTAAATGCTAGATTGATCCCAAGAATACTATGAAACTACTACTACCTCTGCGGAGAAGAAAATGAGTTTAAGCTTTATCGTGGAATATTTTATTTATATGAATTAATTCTCCAAGAACCATAAAACAATTGAAACAATTTTTCAATATCAAAGGTGTTAAAATGCCACGTGTAGTAAACATATAAGTTTATTGAAGATAATCTCAGAAACTAATTGTTAATGTCACATTTAAACCCTTAGTTGGAGCGTTAGGTTTTTGGTTTTGCCCCTTGGAGGGGTGCAGCGAAGGCTAACTCTTGTTGTATAATTTTTGAACTGTAAGATGACATTTTTAGAATTAAATCCATAATTTTGTAACTGTTTTGGTTCTGTTCTTCTAATTACAATCAAAACACTTGTAAAATTACTAGTTCAATCTTGAAGACATCACCTTACGGTTCAAGGAGGACAAACAGCACTCAGCCTCCATCACACTCTTCCACGGGTAAGGCCAAAAACCCAACACTTCGGCTAAGGGTCAAAATGTGGTATCAATAGTAAGAATTGACAATAAACGAAATTCCATTTTCAGAAGAAATGTATAGCTACTTGTGCAAATGAATTAATACTTTACCATGCTGATTCTCCTTTCATTTTCACACACAATTCTTGTAGGTCAAAGTAGTTCACAGTAGGTTGTTCCCTGCAAACAAATTAAGAACAAACCAAATTGTGCCAGAGCTAAGAGAAAACTCAATTCTATAAAATGAAAAAACCAGCAGGGAAATTGAGATAGATATATATATATATATATGTATGTATATATATAAGACTTGAGTCATTTCTCTTATGGTGTTTTCTGAATCAGAGCAAAATGTCGGAAGCAACTCTGCAAAAAAGAAAGGGTTGTTAACATCCTTCCAAGAATAAACCATTCTAAAATGAAAGTCCACCGTGCCCTGGAACATGACATACAAAATACATAGCACTCAACCATCTCCTAACACAAAATGAATGATTTCTTATTATCATTAAAATTAAAAAAAAAAAATCAATCAAAATACAAAAGATAATAAAAACATATAATAAAAAATACATGTACTCATCCAAACACCATTGTTTAGGTTCAGATACAAAATAGTTAAATTTTTTATTACATCAAATTAAATCCAAACCTCCAAACCCTGTGAGTGAAAATCGAACAAGATCTCTTGCACCATGAAAAAAATAGCACAAACGAAGCTAGTTAAAACTCACATTAACATAAGAGTTATAATTGTAAAGTAAACATAGTAATAAAAACATATATTTCCTAAAAAACTCTAGAAAAAATAGAAATAAATTAAACTATTAATAATCATGACACATATGAAAAAAAGCAATTTAGTAAAGTATGTTTAATATGATATCAATATCTCTTTATTTTCATTTTTTTTTTTCAATTCAAGAATGGAATCTAAATAAAATATTGCTTTCAGAAAAGAAAGAAAGAAAGAAAGAAATCTATATAAAATATCAATTAGACAATGAACCAAAATAAAACTAACACTGACACATCTAAACTACGTATATGGGTCCGAGAGAGACAGAAAAAGTACTTCTTCTTCCATCTTACGCATCATATCAGAAAGTTGTTGCTTCAAACCCTCTTCCTTATTAGCCATTGATCAAAACCCACAAAGCTCTTACAATTATTTTGCAAGATGGAAATATAAAAGAGATGACCCTTTTATTTTCTCTTTTAATGGGGTTGTAGTTTGTTTTGAAACCGTGGTGTGATAGAGAAGAGTACCATATAAGCACATAAAGCACTACTTGATTTTTCATGTAATAACTGAGGAAAAAGACAAAGGCTGTTGAACATAACTTGAAAAAAGATTTTGTTTTAGCCATGAATGGTCTTCTGTGTATGCTCATGGATAGGCTAACTTGACAGTTTTCAGATTTTGAAACCTATCATACATGGCTTCGAGGGAGCCTGCATACACTATCTTAAGACACTCTCTTAAATACTCTCCCTTCCTATTTTGCCATTCGTATAAGTTTTAGTTTTTGGCAACTTAAGCCATTACACAAGGGTTACTTTACCAAATTTTTACAACTCAAACCAACCACCCAATTGTGATTAATTTCTTTCCTTCTATTTTTTTATGGTTACCATGTGGGCTCTATTCTTGTTTTCTAAAATACTTTGACTTTCCTTATAAAAAAAAAAAAAAGAATTTCACTATATATCAATGTATTGCCATTTATCTCACTTTTAGCATTTGTTCTTATCTAGAAAATTTATTATAAGAATCATTAATATATATATATATTTTTTTATTTTGAAAAGGAAATTTTTTAAGGAATTATACAACCTATACACAATGGTGGATAGACACAATAACTTAAGAGTTGTTTTTATACAACAATTAAAAGATTCAAATTTAGTCAAACAAATATATATATATATATATATATATATATATATTTATTGAAAGATTCAAATTTAGATAAAATTTGTTGATCATTGAATGATAAATGTTTTAATGGTCTAGATCTACTCATACCTTTATATACAATTTAATTTTACACTCTACATAAATATGTTATTCTCTCTTCTCTCTCTTCATAATTGCATCATTTCTCCTCTCTTCAATTAATATCAAAAACCCATCAATTAATGTTGACATTTTTATTTTTTTTTATTTAATATTAAAACCTCACCCATTACAAACCCACCAGTTTATTTCACTATTTCTCAAAATTCCACTACCATCATTCTCTCTCTCCTTTTTCCTTTGCAAATTTGGGATCCAATCCAATCTATATCTTTCCAGATATTATTGTTTATTTACTGATGTTTAATAAAATTTATTTATTTGTTTCAGTATTCCTATTGATCAAGACTATTGTCCATATATTTTAGTTTGAGTATTTTCATCAAAGCCTTATATTATTATTTTTGTGCATGGTTTTAAAAACATATTGTTATTAATGTTGTTGTAATCCTCAACAGTTTAAATAAAATTTAGATGACAAACAGGATGATTCAAATTTATATAAAATTTGTTGATCATTGGATAATAAAGATTTTAATGGTCTAGATCCACTCATACTTTTGCATACAACTTAATTTTACACTTTACATAAATGTGTTGTTCCCTCTCCTCTCTCTTCATAATTACATAATTTCTCCTCTCTTGAATTAATATCAAAAACCCATCAATTAATGTTGACATTTTTTTTAATTTAATATTAAAACCTCACCCATTACAAACCCACCAATTTATTTCACTATTTCTTAAAATTTCACTACTATCATTCTCTCTCTCCTTTTTCCTTTGCAAATTTGGGATCCAATCCAATCTATATCTTTCCAGATGTTATTGTTTCTTTACTGATGTTTAATAAAATTTGTTTATTTGTTTCGATATTCCTATTGATCAAGACTATTGTCCATATATTTTAGTTTGAGTATTTTCATCAAAGCCTTACATTATTATTTTTATTATTTTTGTGCGTGGTTTTAAAAACATATTGTTATTAATGTTGTTGCAATCCTAAAAAGTTTAAATAAAATTTAGATGACAAATAGGATGATTCAAATTTATATAAATTTGTTGAACATTGGATAATAAAGATTTTAATGGTCTAGATCCACTTATACTTTTGTATACAACTTAATTTTATACTCTACATAAATGTGTTGTCTTCTCTCCTCTCTCTTCATAATTACATCATTTCTCCTCTCTCTATTAATATAAAAAAATCCATCAATTAATGTTGACATTTTTATTTAATATTAAAACCTCACCCATTACAAGCCCATCGGTTTATTTCACTATTTCTCAAAATTCCACTACTATCATTCTCTCTCTCTCCTTTTTGCTTTGCAAATTTGGATCCAATCTATATCTTTCAAGATGTTATTGTTTCTTTATTGATGTTTAATAAAATTTGTTAATTTGTTTTAGTATTCCTATTGATCAAGACTATTGTCCATATATTTTAGTTTGAGTATTTTCATCAAAGCCTTATATAATTATTTTTATTATTTTTGTGTGTGAAACATATAGTTATTAATGTTGTTTTAATCCTCAAAAATTTAAATAAAATTTAGACGACAATAGGTTCCAAATTTGTTAACATACATTATTGGTCTAAATTTTATCTAAGTTGACATATAGTTGAAATGAAACAATTACGTAAATGAGTGAAAATTTTGATTAGGTAACCTTTTAATGTTTTTCATTAAGTACATAAGAGGTAAAAAAATAAATAAAAATTCCAGCATTGATTGCGTTTAATTGGTGGAGTTTTATTATTAATTGGAGAGAGGAAAGATAATGTAATTATGAATAGATAGGAGAGAGAATAACACATTATGTAAAGTATAAAATTAAGTTGTATACAAAGGTGTGAGTTGACATAGACCATTGAAATCTTCATCATCCAATGATCAATAAATTGTGTCTGAATTTATATCCCCCCTGTCCCATATATATTTATGTGTGTGTGTGTGTGTGTGTATATATATATATATATATATATTCAAAATGACCATTCGTGAGAAAAAGAATTATCCCTTTTCAACTAAACATATCTCTTCATTTGAGAAAATGCTTATTAGTTTCGAATAGTTAAAAATATATATTACAGAAATTAATTAGTAAATTATACGAGAAATAATTTTGTTTTACTATTTATAGTAAAAAAATAAGCATATACTAATAGTAATTTATAATTTATAAGTTAGTACTTTAATGAAATGTAAGAAAATTTATTTCATACCATTTCACCATAAAATAAAACTCTATCATATGGCAACCTAGAAAATAAAAAGAAAGATATGTATCATTATTTGAGAAGATGAAGGTTGGTTTTGTTGGAATTTGTAGTAAAAGAAATAAATAAAACAACAGTACTCAATGTTTATGTAACAACAACAACAAATAAAAATAAAAATATTAGAAACAATGAAATATACTGACTTAAATAACAAATTGATGAAGAAGATTGAGGGTTACAATATTTTACAATATCCTTGAAGTTCTTTGATGGTTGTCTCTTAGAATTCAATAATCTAAAATGTTGATTCTTAGCACTAAAACCAACACTCAACTTTAAACCAAAGTGTTTGAGTTTTTTAGTGCAGAAAATATAATAGAAAGTGTAGAGATTTTTTCATAAATAAAAGCAACAACCATGTGAGACAAATTACCACCCCTATTTATAGATATGTTGGTGTCCTTTCAAAAGATGTCAAGTGAAGAAATGCAACTTTTAAAAGAAAAAGTGCAATTTTTAAGTGACGAAGTACAACTCTTCAAATTCAAAATTAAAAATGAAAATGTGCAACTCTCTGTGAAAATGTGCAACTTTTGAATTTCAATTTTAAGATTTTTAATTCAAAATTTCAACAATAGCCGACATTTGAATTGAAATTAAAACATAACATCTATTATGCATATGTATGTAGATGAGTTTGATGTATATGCATCAAGTGAAGTGTATCTAAACTTGAATTTACCCTAGTGAAAACATATCATATTCACTTGATGATAGAGTGGATATAAACAACTTGAACTGTTCATCTTTGTAGTATATCTAGATAGTATGCTTCACACATGATACATCTTTTCTTTGATAACTTTGGTTCATTCATTTTTATTCATTTTGGTCCTGAATAGATCTTGGTATTTATGGTAGCTTTAAAGAACTCAGCCATATATTCATTCTTATAAATGCAACCCCACATTTACTACGACATCTTAAATTCTTTATATTGAGAATTTAGTGCCATTAAATACATTGCATATTATTTATCTCATCATTCAATACACTCATCATCATAGGAATAAGTTAATTTGTGTGTTCTTCTTTGAGTTTTACCCTACTAGTTTGCCTATTAAACCTAGACCATGGGATCTCCAATCAACTAGGTTAGGTTTCCATCTGGTTTAACTTATTAATTGTGTAGGGTCCATGCCGACCTCCCTCTTCAAGCCCATGTCATGCCACTCACAAGGTACTACCCCAGTCAAGGTGGGTTTTCTTTTATCTCCCTCACCTCTCAAACCTGGCCCTTGACCCTTAAATCTAAATTCTTAGAGAGGTGAGTATCAATTGAGCTAGTAACAATTGAACCAAAATTGAAGCAAGGAACCAAAATTGAAAGAAGCAATTGAAAGTGTGAGAGCTGTCCGGTCAAAGCATCATGCAAAGGAAGATTTTCAGTCTTGCAAGGTAAGTTTGCTGCCTTGTGAAATGTTTGAGTTGATTTTGAGCAATTTTTAACTCATTCAAGCTATTTGGATTGAAAGGAACTCAAAGAGACCAAAAAGGAAGTAAGGAGACAACTTGCATGTTGTTTTAATGAGATTTTGGAGTTGGTTCTCAAGAGGTAATTTCAAGTTTCCTTGGTTCTCTTTTTGGTGATAATAATTTGTTAAGATTTTGGATGTATTATGATGATAAAATGTTTGAGTTTTAGGATTTAGAACCTCATTAGTGTAGAGGTTCGATTGCATGTGATTTTGATGTGAAAACAGATGAGATTTTGATGTTGGTATATATGCTAAATTCTTCCATATAGGGGCTGTTATAGTTTCAATTTTTTTTTAGATGTATTGCCATGAAAAATGATGAATTTTGAATGTATGAAAGTTTGAGCTTTAGGATTTAGAACCTCATTAGTGTAGAAGTTCAATTGCATGTGATTTTGATGTGAAAACGAATGAGATTTTGATGTTGGTATTTATGCTAAATTCTTCCATGTAGGGGCTAGTATAGTTTCAATTTTTTTTTTTAGATGTATTGCCATGAAAAATGATGAATTTTGAATGTATGAAAGTGTTGATGTGATGAAAATATTGGTGAATGCATGCTTTTGAATTGCGGCCAAGATTGGGTTTAAATGATTCAAATTAAGTTTAATTTAATCGAGTGAATTTCCATGCATCTAGAAGTGTTTATATATCAAGTTTCGTTGTTGAAATGGAAAGTAAAAAGTTGGAATATTAGCATGTGTATGGTTTCGACCAAGAGAAGGTTTAAATGGTTTAAGTTGAGTTTAAGTTATTTGAATAATATTCATACGTGTAAATGAGTTTAATTGTTGAATTTTGATCTAGAAATGAGAAGCCAATGTGTGGATATTAGGCTACTATGATTTGATATTGTGTATATTGAAGTGTTAGACTCTTATTTTTAAAATGGTTTGAATGAAATTATAAGTTGTCTTGATGTTAGAATTGATTAGAAATCAAAAGGAAATATATGAAATGTTAAAAAGGATAATTCGTAGCGAAACTTTTCGTAATTGTGAAATTATTGTGTTTTATGGTTTCGATTAAAATTTGCACCATATTGATTATATTTAAGTGTATTTGCGATGAAAATAATTGAATGAGAGAGATAGTGTAAATATTGGTTTAAATCCAATCGAAATAACTAAAACTATTGTAAATTCCCATTTGATACATTAAGTATGAAATTATGCTTATATCAAAGTAATTTTCATATGTGAATGTTAAAAATTTTGAATTGATATTGTGTGCTAATAATTAAAGTTGTTACGACTTGAATAAAAATGATTCGATACCCTCGTGTTGTTAAAAGTTTAAGTGTTAATGTGTATGTTAGTTCTAAACGTAAATTCACTAGTATTAAAATGTAAATGAAGCGACGAACAGAAGAGAAGCGTTTCGTAAAATAAAGTGGGTTGGATTGATCAGAAAGCAAGTTGTGGGTGTGGTTTATTTTCAAAGCTTTTACAAAATTATAAGTTGATTATCGATATTCACAAATGTACATTTTAGTCTTCAAGTTACTTTAATGTAATGTTTATTTTTATTATTCCAAGTTATTAAGTTCAATTAATTTCAAGTTTACCATTATATTTTATCATGCATGTATAATTCTTAACGTTATGTTGGAGTGTATTTATTCAAAAGTATGTAAATTAGCGAGTTTATGATATATACATATGCATAGAAATGATTTGATAAAGTTGTTTCGTAAGTATTTTGATTATAAAGTTTATATTAAAAAATAATGTTTATTAGTGAAAATTT
Organism: Dimocarpus longan; assembly: GCA_022984855.1. Taxonomy (NCBI): domain Eukaryota; kingdom Viridiplantae; phylum Streptophyta; class Magnoliopsida; order Sapindales; family Sapindaceae; genus Dimocarpus; species Dimocarpus longan. Next base: position 18,886,882 of record CM041015.1, on the reverse strand, counting down.
TATATTTCAAGCTAAAGGAAAAGAAAGTTGCAAGTATATTGAAAGAATTTAATGCCTATGGTATACTCTAATCCTCAGATTACTAGCTGAAGTACCATATGCGTTTATGGCAAGTGTGGTGGGGAGAGTCACTAACTTGGGGGGTTTACGTTAGTGTGACGCCCTCTATACATATATGATAGTATAGATCTGCCTGATGTAGGGTGGATATCACAATCCTTGAGGTCCCTCATCAGAGACTACATAATTAGTATTTCCCCAATCCTAGTGACGTGTGCGAGGTCTGTGACTGTTATGTACAGGTACCGTAACGAATGATGAATTTCCTTGGGTTATCTCATAAGGCTAGTTAAAAAATAAAATACGTCGTTAGATGTGAGATTTATAAAATAAAGAAAAGTAAATTTTATGGAAACTTATAAACGAAAAGTATTTATTCTTATTATGTGAATTTTATAGTTTTTATGAGAAAAGAAATAAATTAGTAAATTTTGAGACGATTTTTAATTTTAAAAGCAAGTATCATAATTTAAATAAAATAACCTACTCATTGAGAATTAAGACTCATCTCTCCTTTTCTTTTCTTTTTTTCTTTTTTAATAAAAATCCTCTCCAGGTGCAGGTATATACTTGTAATTAGTCGGAAGGAACTCCGTCGAATGCGCAGACGGATTGAACACGTGATGCAACTGCACTAATTTGTTTGAGATCATCATGTAATTTCATATTTTCTAGACCTAATGCATATTTGTAAATATGATTTCGAATGTTACGATTATATTTTTGAATTATGATCTAAATAGGGTGTTCTCGATGGTTTATTAAATCAATGATTTTGAATTATAATTGAATTGAATCTTTGTTGTGTTGGTTGTGAATTGAAAGAGAGCCTGAGGTCTAGAAATTGAGCAAGTATGAATTTTAGAAGTGTACAGATTTTTATGAGTTTTTGTAGAGTGAAAATTCTTAAAAAACAGCCTTTATGCTATTGGATTTTCATTAGAATCTTATTTTGAAAAATATTAAATTAAAAAGAAAAATTTTCTACCTATTTTCATAATAGGAGGAAATTTTAAAAGAGTTTTTAAAAAAAAAATTAGTAAAGAAAAAGACTTAGCCTCATAAAAACTTTTCAGTAGGGGCAGATTCCTATTGTAAGGCCACCGTGGGGTTGTCGGGCGGGCTGTCTAGTTAGTTAAGATAGAGGGGTCCGTCACCTTGACTTACCATTGTATACAATATTTTTAGCTCTCATTTGAGCTATCATACAATTATAATGTATACATATTGCAGTTATTGGCTTAGGCTAAATTGGAATGTCTTTTAAAAAAATTCCTTAGCCATTTTGCTTCTTCAACATCTGTATCAGGTCCTATGAATTTGGATTCTATAATAAAATATGCTATACACATTTGTTTTGAAGACTTCCAAGATTCTACACATCCATCTGATGTAAATACATATCCTCTAGTTGATTTGTTTTTTTTTTTTATTATTAAAAATCCAATTAGCATCACTATGGCCTTTTAGAACTTGAGGATACTTTGTGTAGTTCAATCCATAAGTTAAAGTATACTTCAAATATCTTAACACTCTGATCAAAGCTTTCCAATGATCTTTACTAGGATTACTCATGTATCTACTAAGTCTGCTTACCAAATAAGCTATATCTAGCCTAGTAGAATTCATTAGATTCATTAGGCTTCCAATTACTTGTGAATATACCAATTGTGAAATTGCATCTTCAAAACTTTTTTTTAAGTTGCAATTTGCATGAAAACAAGTTACTACAGGTTTACAATCAAATTGATTAAACCTTTTTAGTATCTTTTTTCGCATAATGTGATTGGATAAGAATATAACTCTCATCATGTGTTTTGATTTGAATTCTTAATACGACATCTACTAGACCCATGTCTTTCATATCAAAACTAGAATTCAACATCTTTTTAGTAGAATTGATGGAATATTTACTAGTTTCAAGAATTAGATTGTCATCAACATACAAACACACCAACACACATGAATTTTTCATGTCTTAATGTAAACACATTTATCACATTCATTGATCTTAAATCCATGTATGATCAAATTTCTCACATAATTGCTTTGGTGCTTGTTTAAGTCCATACAAAGACTTTACAAACTTACATATTTTATTTTCTTGACCTTTAACCACAAAGCATTTATGTTGTTCCATATAAATTTTTTAATTTAATTCTCCATTCGAAAAAGTTGTTTTTATATCCATTTGATGCATATCCATGTTGTATAAAGCATCGCTATTAATATCCTTATTGATGTTATCTAAGATACAAGAGAATAGGTGTCAAATAATCCAAACCTTTTTTTTGTTTAAAGCCATTAGCAACCAATCATGTCTTGTACTTATCAATAATACCATCAGCTTTAAATTTCCTTTTAAAAACTCATTTATAACCAATTGGTTTTGTACCAGAAGATAAATCAATCAATTCCCAAGTATGGTTCTACATAATATGTTCAACGTCATTATTTGTAGTTTTCTTCCACAGGGGAGCCTCAGGTGAAGACATTACTTCTTTATAAATTTGTGGTTCTGTTTCAATCATGAAGATGATAAAGTCTTGACCAAATTTCTTAAGAATTTTTGTCATTTTTCCTCTTTTTAGTACCAAATTTTGATCTTGGTTACCAGAAGTGGATGGTTCATCATGACTTTCACTATAAGTTCTTTTGTTTGATGAACTTAACTAACCTTCTTTGTAAGGAAATATTCTTTCAAATAATTCAACATCGATTGATTCAATTATAATATTAATGTGAATATCAACTATTCCTAATTTAAAAACTAAGAATCTATATGCAACGTAATATTTAGCAAACCCTATAAATACACAATCAACAATTTTTCTATACTTGATTCTTTTAGGTAAATGAACTTAGATCTTAACTAAGCAACCCCATAATTTCAAAATTTTATACATAGGATCCGACCTTTCCATACTTCATATGGAGAGTTATTAATCTTTTTTAATGGAATCCTATTCAAGATATGATTAGTATTAAATAAGGCCTCAACCCACAAGTTATGTGATAACTTTGAATTATTTAGTGTAGAATTATTCATTTCTTTGAATGTTCTATTTTTCCTCTTTGCTACACCGTTTTATTAAAGTGTATATGGTGTAGTAGTTTAATGAACAATTCCGTGTTTTGCACAAAATTCAGCAAATGCAATGGATTCATATTCTCCACCCTTATTTGATCTTATTGTTTAATCTTTCTATCTAATTGATTTTCAACTTCAGCCTTATATGTTTTAAACAGTTCCAAGGTTTCATCTTTATTATTTATTAGATAGACATAGCAATATTTATTGAAATCATCTATAAAAGTTATAAAATAACTTTTTCCACCTCTTGTCGGTGTGGATTTAAAATCACAAATATCACTATGAATCAAACCAAGTAGGTTATTTGATTTTTCTTGAACATATTTAAAACTTTGCCTAACAAACTTTGATTCAATGCATATTTCACATTTATGTTTCAAATCAATATTACATTTAGGTATCAATCCTAAGTTAATCATTCTTTGCAAAGATTTATAATTTACATATCCTAATATAGTATGTCAAATATCATATGAGTCAACAATATAAACAAAAGAACTAATCATTTTATTCATAACATTTATGGTTACAACATTGAGTTTAAACATCTCATCAGCCAAGTAACCCTTGCCAATGTAAATCCACCCTTGGAGAGTACAAATTTGTCACTCTTAAATACAAGTTTAAACCCTATCTTACTAAGTAAAGGGCTAGATACAAGATTTTTCTTGATTTCAAGAACATACGATACATACAAAAAAGTTACAACTTTTTCAAAAGTAAACTTCAGCATTATAGTCCATTTTCCCTTTACACTTAATGAAGAAGGATAGTTTGCATTTAGAAAATAGATTTTGATCCCTAAATATATGCCTAGTGGCACCGATATCAACTCACCAACCTTTTGCATCTGAAACTATATTAGTTTTTGACACGAGGACGACCAATGTCTCTTCATTATCAGCCATGTTTGCTTAATTAATGGTATATGAATTGCTGTTATTTGGATTCTTCCGGTGATGATTATTTTGGACTCTATGTCCTTACTTTCTATATACTCAGCAATTTCATTGATTTACTTGAAATCTTTACCTTTTAGAGCATGTGGATTTGCTACTACACCTTTCTTGCTCTTGTTCTTCTAGAACTTTGGCTTTGGATTCTGTCCCTTAACCATGTTGACCTTGACTTCCATGTTGGGGACATCATTCTTGTCTCCCCGTCTATGGTCTTTTTTAACTCAAAGCCTCAAAATTAAATCTTTAGAGATATCTCCCTCCTTTTATGCTTCAAATAAATCTTGAAATCATTCCAAGACGGTGACAACTTCTCTATGACTGCTCTAACCTAAAAATGCTAATTAATAGAACAACCCTTAGAATGAAGTTCATATATCAATACCTAAAGTTCCTCCACTTGTTTGACAACAATTTTGGTGTCCATCATCATGAACTTGAGAAACTTCCCAATTACAAACTTTTTTGCTCTAGCATCTTCAATATGACACTTTTTCTCAAGTATATCCCACACATTTTTCGCTGTCTTACAAGATGAATAAATGTCATACAAGGTGTCATCCAACCTATTCAAAATATAGTTCCTACAAAAGAAGTCAAATTGTTTACGGTTAACATTATTTCCGTAGTCTCTAGATTTTTGTCTGTTTTTGATACGTCATTCTTGACAATGTGTGCCAAATTCATTATTATCAAGTAGAACAAAATCTTCTACTGCCATCTCTTAAAATCAAGCCCTTTGAATTTTTTAAGGTCCTCGTCATGGAAGTTTTTAGAGACAACTTGTGTATCCATTTCAAGTACTACAACAAGTATAAAAGAATTTTGTCTTTAAATTGTTCAAATTTATAGTACAAGAAATAAATAAAACAACAGCACTCAATGTCTATGCATAAAATAAATATTACAGTAGTAATATAACAACAACAAAAAATAAAAACAAAAATGAAAAATGAAAAATGGAAACAATGTAATGTATACTCACTTGAATAATAAATTGATGAAAAAGATTGAGGCTTGTAATATTTTATAATATCCTAAAGACAAATTTCCACCCTTCTCCATGCTTGAAGTTCTTTGATGGTTATGTCCTAGGATTCAACAATCTATAGTATTGATTCTTAGCACTAGAACCAATACTCAACTTTGAACCAAAGTGTTTGAGTTTGGAGTGCAAAAAATGGAGAAGAAAGTGTAGAGATTTTTTTATGAATAAAAGCAACAACCATGTATGACAAATGACCACTCCTATTTATAGATATGTTAGTGTCCTTCAAAAGGTATCAAGTGAAGAGATGTAACATTTAAGTGAAAAAATATAATTCTTAAATAAAGACGTACAACTCTTCAAATTCAAAATTAAAAAATGAAGTGGTGCAACTTTTCAATTTCAATTTTAAGACTTTTAATTCAAAATTTCAACAAATTTAAGTTATAAATAATCTAATGTAGCAATTAGTCTTTTATAATGGTTCCAAGTTTCATGTCCAAAACATAAAATGTATATACCTATCAAAATAGGAATGGAGTGTCTTGGAACAATATAGCACTTTACCTTACCTTCCTTCTATGAGTTTTGCTTTTTGATATGGCTTTTCAAGATGATTGTGTTTCGTCACCATGTACTACTTAGAAAAATGAATGAAATCATCATTGTGATTATGATAACAAATATTATAATGGGATTATCATAAATATAATTATTTAGGTAATAGTTGTATATTTATATTTTATTATGAATTAAAATAATAAAATGTTGAATTTGTCTAAATTGGTCAAATGGATGGTGTAATATGGTTTTACATATTACTTATTAGACAACCTATGTAGTAACATTTGTTAAATTTGAATTTGTGTATTTTAACTTGGAAACAAGTATGAACACGAGTACTTCGATCATGCATGAGACAACGCTTTGATCTAACATAGTAACATATATTACACTCATAAATAGCATTTTTTTTTTATTACTGACACTAGGTCAAACTATTATTGGGACCAACTAAAATAAGACTATAAAGCACGATTGGAATTTTTGCTCCCAGATGGAGGAGAGAGTTGCCCACGTAAAGTGAAAAAACTACCCACAATTAATGGAAGGAATGGATGGGTAGGGGTGGGCATGAAAACATGAATCCGTTTCGAATGACCCAATCTAATTCGATCCGAATCACATGTTCAAAGATAATGTGTTCAAATCCCTATTTTTGAAAATACCATGTTTCATGAATCAAATCGGATCGAATCAAATCGGGTATCCAGAACTGATCTGATATGTGAATATGGGTATATACGTAATTTCACATGCTTCTATATAAACGTCCCTTTATCCTTAACATCCTCATTTAGTCATTCCTTATAAGTCCGGCAGTTGTAGCCCCATTTCTACTCTAGTTATCATCATCATGTAACCACCGAGTCTATTCTCATCTCCTACCTCTCAACTCGTCGTCGCTATTAGCTCCACTAGTTGTCGTTACTGTGAGCTTCGCTCATCTCCATTTGTCACTGTGGTGCTGTCACTTTGGTTTCTCTCACAATGATTATAGTCCACTGAGTCTACTCTCATCTTTCACCTCTCAGCTCACCATTGTCATGAACTCCGTTTATTACCGTCGTCGTGAGATTCGCTCGTTGCCGTAGAGCTATCACTTTGGAAACATGGAAACCAATCCGATTCGATCCACATATTGGGTTTTTGGATCGGATCAAATCCTTCTCCTTTGTGGATCATGTTCGATCCAAAAATGGCAATCTTTAAACTTACCATGTTCGGATAAGTTCCAGCAGGAACTGATCAGAACATGTTGTTGCCTACCCTTATAGATAGAGATGACTATACCACTCTATCAACCCCACTTGCCGCTCATAAATAGAGTTTTTACTCACTATTATACTTTAACATCTAATTATATTCATATTCAATTCTTAAAATCATGAGGGATTGACCATTTACCATAAGGATAAATTTAAAATCAATGTATTTGTTAGAATTATAAATACATGGTGAGATAGATAGGCTATGCATAACCCTTATCAATTACACAAATGTCATTTTTTTTTCTTCTTTTCAAACAAAAACACTACATTAAATACTCGAAATCATATAAAACAGAACTTCATACAATGAGAGGTTTTTATAACTAAAATCACAAACTATGGGATCATTTATTTTTTCTACTTAAGACTTAATAATGTTGAAATAAATTGTTTTCGTTTGTTTTTCTATTTAGTCAAACCACTTAAAACTATCAAAAAACAACTGAAAAAATTAAATAAGAATTTTTAACTTTTCACTTAATTACAAATCATTTAATGATATTTAAAAGTTTTTATTCCAAATCTATCATCTCCAAAATAATATAATTTCAATTTTCTCTTAATTTTATATTATTCAAATTTTCTTGTCTTTTTTTGTTTTCTTCATATTTACAAAAAATATATTTGAAAAATAAAACCTAAATGCATCTCATCCCAAATTATCTTGTAATTAAACTAATTATTTTAATTTCTAATTTAAAATATATTAATATATTTTCTTAAATATATTAATATACTTAAATATATGGATATGGTTAATACTACTGTATTTTTTAATTATAGTTTAATTACAAATAAAATATTATTAATATGTACATAAAAAATGTTTTAAATTTTATTAAATTACTTATTTTCAGAAGTTTATATTAAATCAATTAAAATTATATAACAATAAATAGTAAAAATGGTATAAATGTCATTTTACAGATTTTCAAACAATTTTAATTTTAAAAAACAGATAAATTTACAACATATTTCAAAGGTAAGGGGGAAAAAAATAAATATGCTATTCAGATTTTAGGTTTCAATTACTGTTCTGTTTTTAGTTTTCAGTCTTCAATAACACTGTTCAGTTTTCAAATAAAAAAACAAATGACATCTAAATGAATAATAGACTGTCCATAATTTGGCAAGCCCACAAGCAACAACATAAAACTCAAGATGCCTAATGCCTACTTTTTCATAATGTAAATAATTTATATTCAGTTATGAAATAAAACCCAGAAACAAAGAATATAAAATACCAACCAAATAAGAGAGAACAAGAGAAAATATGAGAGAAAGAGAGAAAGTAATGCAATTGATAGATACCTTGAATGATTACAAAACAGACCTATATATAAGTATATTGGGAGAATTATTTCTATAATGACGTAATATAACAACAAGATAGATTATTTACATAATGGAATAATAAAAATATATATATAGGTAATAACAATGTAAAGAATATTTTCAAAATAGAAATGATGATAAATTCATATATTCATAACACTCCCTGTTGAATGCACAACACCTTAATATTACCCTTCAAGATTTTTGGACATGCTCAAATGCTATTTTGTTAAAAACCTCACTAGTAAATTCAATGAGACAAAACTTGGATAAAGAAAAAACAGTGCGGCATAAATATTCTAAAAATAAAAAATATTCTAACCCTCAAATAAAAACAATTATCACTCTTGTAGTTTGTGAAGTCGACACAAACCAATATCACGCACCAATTTCTCTAAGGTTGATGTTGGTAAAGTCTTAGTAAATATATCTACAAGATTATTTGTAGACTGTATCTATTTAACATCAAATTGTCGAAGTTTATGACTGTAAAAGAATCTTGGTGATATATGCTTGGTTATATCTACTTTGATGTATCCTCCTTTAACTTGTACAATGTAAGTAGGATTACCTTGATATATTATTATTAGTGAACTTTATGAAGTGCAAAGATCTCATAATGATTAGATGATATGGCAACAGGAGTTTGCTTAATAGATCGTTATGGAATTATTATGTCATTATGTGTGAAAATATATCTAATCTGTGAACATGATTTGTGAGAATTAGAGAGATAACAGGCATTAAGATAACCGAAAAAACCAGAACTATTTGTTAACCTTGAATAGAATAAACTCAAGTCTATAGTTCCTAAAAGATATAGAAAAATATGTAAAATTCATTTCAATATCTTTATGTTGATGCAGCACTAAAGCTTATTAACAGATTTACGAAAAATACAATATCTGGCCTTGTGCATTGTGTTAAGTATAATAAAGCACCAATGACATTAAGATAAGATACTTTTGAACCAAGTATCTTTTCACCACTACCTTTTGGTCAAAATTTATATTTCTTTAGGTATAAAAAATAAATAATTAAAGGAGAACTTAAGGGATGAACCTTATCTATATTGAATTTTTCAACATAAATTGATTAATGGATTAATTTTTGTTCTAATTTATGCTCAATCTCTAGGCCATGGTAATATCTTTTTTTCTAAAATCTTTCATTTCAAATTCTCTTTTTAAATATTCAATGGTTCTTGGGAGCCATTCGAGAGTTTTAATTAAATTCATGTCATTGACATATACTGCTACAATTGCAAAATCATATTCTAATTTCTTTATGAATATACATGTCGTCGACATTAACCCTTCATTTATGAGGTATTTACTAAGACAATCATAACAAATTCATTCAGATTGTTTTAGACCATACAAAGTTCATTGTAACTTTACTGAATATAAGTTGCAAGAATTTGAATTGTATGCTTTTGACACTTTAAATTCTTAAAAGATTATTCTCATCATATGAAATTAACAATAAGACAATTTAGTTTCATGTTGATAATATCGGATTTTTGCAGTAAAACTTTTGAGACAATTATATCTCACCATCTTAATTTTCATATTAATAATTTATTTTAATCAAAACATACGATGTCTTCAAGTGTCCATATCACAAATATAGCTCTGCATTTATTTTAATCAATAATTTTTATGTCAATATTTATCCATAATCTATGATTTAATATCCTCATAATTTTTCTATAATATACAGAGCAATAAAATGTGATATCTCAATTTTTTTTTATATTTTCAGTACACATGTCTCTTTAAGAGCTAATGTAAACTTTTACATATTCTCAGTGTTCCAAAACTCGCTACTCGAGACTCGACCGGCGTGGCAGCGAGCAGCGAATACTCAGCAACTTAGAGAGTACTCGGTTTAACCGTCGGTCAATGGTCAAATGTTGACCCACAGTCAATTAGGTCAAACCTGTAAAAAATAAAATTTAACAATTTTCTATAGGATTAAAATATAATCATATGACCACAAAAACCCTAAAAATCTATTTCATGCAATCTCCAAGGCCATTTTAACACAATTACATAATTACAGTCCTAAAAATTTCGACAGCATAACTACTATTTTTTCAACAATTCCATATGTAATATACCAAAATAACAACACTATAAAAACTTTTATACAGCAAACCTTTTAGACACCAAGCAAATAGCAACCATAAACAATATACCTAAAGAATATATTTTTCCATCAACGTAACAAATGTGCAAACTTAATACATATATCATCTCATACGAAATTGAAACACCCAGTACAAATGTACAATAATTTACATCTCTATGTAACAAATTTACATTACCCTAAACAAATATAATTTGTAAAATTCATTAATATTCAATCATCAATTCATCATCCAGCCCCAAACAAATACATGTGAAAAATAATAACATAAAAGAGTGGTGAAAGAAAAAAAAATGAAAAAACAAAAAATCAAAATGAAAAAAAAAATTACCAAGTTGACTTAGAACTCAGAAGAATAGAGCAGATCTGGACAGAGACAGTGACGAAGACGACAATCGCAATGGACGGAGTGACAAACGAAGACGAGAAGACAGTGCACCAACCGGCGACGACGAGCAGAAACAGAAATGTAGAGGTCGGGTCGACATCAGAAACGTATAACAGATCCGAACAGAGACGATGACGAAGACGGCAATCGCGATGGACGGAGTGACGAACACGGTGACGAACGGAGTGACAAACAGATCGACAGTAGAAATGCAGAGGTCGGGATCGACAGCACAACAATAGAAAGCTAGAAATGCGAGGCAAAAATGAAGAAACACAGATATGCTTTATAAGTGATGCCAAAACGGCGTCATTTTGGCACACCAAAACGGCGTCGTTTTGGCACACCAAAACGACGCCATTTTGGCCCAAAAACATGAAAAAAAAAAAGTGGTCGAGTAGTCCGAGTCCAAGTTGGACCAAGTCGGCCCGAGTTGGGCCCGAGTTGAGCCCATTTTAAACAGTAGTCGAGTTTTGCCGTCGATCTGGAGATTCTCAGCTCAGAACCAAGCCGAGCGACGATTACTCGGCGATAACTCGGCCAAGTTCATAATCAATGTATATTCTTAGGGCAAACTACAACATTTATTTTTCGTATACAACACAAATCCTTTTTGTGAGTTTCATAAAGGGAGATTACATAACTTTGTTCTTTATTTAAAGAGTTATGTCTTTTAAAAAATAGGGCAAACTACAATATTTATTTTTATATGCAATTAAGATCTCTTTTGTGAGTTTCATAAGGGAGATTATATAACTTTATTCCTTGTTTAAAGAGTTCTGTCTTTTAAAAAAAAGTTAAAATTAATCTTTAGGGTCGTTATTTATATGATGAAGATTAGATATAGTTCAAGCATAATCTTTAAAATGATTATGATCTTGCATTATTCACTTTAAGGAATAATAACTTTGTAATAATATTTACTTTTCATAATATTGTATGTATGAATGATTTATTTGTTGTTATTTACGTAAAGTATTATTTTTATTTTCCCCCTTAACAATTGATGATCATCATTTTCTCTCTTATTGTTTAAGAAATCGTAAAGAACCCCTTGTTTTCTAGAAAAGTGATCTTCTAAAATGTGACAGTAAGGGGTCTTTTGACGTTTCTATAAACAATAAGAAGGAAATTGATGATTTATTAATTGTGAGGGGGGAAAATAAAAATAACTCTTTATGTAAATTGTTCTTTAGGAAAAATCACTTTGGTTAATATATTGACAGAGAGTATAAAATCATTCAGGTTTATATTTTTCAAATGAATGATTCTTTGAACTACAAATTTATATGACTTATACAATAATCGTTATAATGTAAAGATGATACTTGTCAATTGTAATTTCACGTAATTAATTTTTTTTTTAATTTTATATTTGTTCTGCCTTTAACAATGAGAAAATTTATTAATTGGCCTTATTTTGTTATCTTTTATGGATTTATTTGCATTATCATAGTATCCTTTTAGAACTCATTTATATTATCTTACTATCCTTTAGGGATATGTTGAACTATTTATTCTTCAATAACTAAAAGTTATATAGTGCCCTTCAAGAACCAAATTGTAATATCAAATATCGATATAGTGCCCTTCAAGAACCAAATTATAACATCAAATATTGTTCTTCAAGGGCATTTACTATATAAGAATATTTAGGTTCTATAATGAATATTCATGTTACCTCTAATAATTTGATGTATTATTTACTTTAAATTATTGGATGAAAGGACTTTCGATTCATTATAATTTTTGATCATTTTGTACTTATGATCAAATGATAGACTCAATTATAAGAATATACTTCTAGTATATGAAAGTATAAATAATACAATATAATTTTCTTCATATATATATTTATATATTTAAGTAGATTTCTTTAGAACGTTATTGAAATAACAAAGTGTCATTAAAACTTTGTTATTGTTTTTCACTTTATAATATATAATTTTACTCATCTAGAGCCTTTATATATAATTGATAAAATATTAACATTGTTATAAATATATGATCTTAATACCACTTCCTTTTTAATAATATTTTTTTACCTTATTTGTTGTTATTTTATTATGAAAAATATTCTCCAATATACCTATAAATAGGTCTACATTGTAACCTTTTAGATAACACATCAATTGAATTTCATTCACTATTTTCTTTTGTTTCTCTCTTCTTCTATTATTGTGGTGAGTATTCTAAATCCATTATTTTATAATTTATTTCATAACATGTTATCAGCACGAGTCTAGTATGGAAGATTTCATTCATATGATCTACTTTTTACTATCTGATTCAAATAACATAGTATGAGAGATTTTATTTATATGATTTACTTCTTACTATTTAATTCAAATAATTTTATTACTACAATGTATTATTTGAAGTAGCATTATCATTCTTGCTTTTATTTGATTTTTGTTATATTTCTTATGGTGTGAATATATATAATTTTTTGGAATCTAAAGTTTACGAGATATTTAAAACTAGAAGTTCTAAACCCCAAAAATATTTAAAACCAGAAATTCTAAAATTTTTATAATAATCTAAAACCAGAAGTTTTAGATTTTTAAATTGTTTAGAACCAGAAGTTCTAAAATTTCCATAATGATCTAAAATTAGAAGTTTTAAATTTCTAAATCGTTTAAAACAATAAGTTCTAAATATTAAAATTGATTGTAATTAAAAATTCTTTACTCTCGATTTTATGATTCAAATAATATATTGTAGCATATGTGTTTATATATATATATATATATGTCTATGAAAAAGATGAAATATTTTACATTTTAATCTCATTCATTAAGTATTGCCTACCATTGAAATATGCATTGATTTAATATTCTTATTTTATCAAAAATTATCATGATGGGATATGCAATATTTGAATTGTTATTTATATCTTTTCATGCCATACACAATCAAAATAATTTTTCCTATTCTTTTTTGACATTTGTTTGTTTAATTTATGGCTATGAACTCACATATATGTTTCTAACATCATGTTGAAATTTATGTGAAGTGTGAAATTAATCTATATTATTTCTTTCATTATTCACATCAATATTAATTATATATTGTTTTATCTTTTTGACATTTTGAATATGTCGAACTCCACCAAACCTGAATTCAATGCGCTTGACATTACTGGAAAAAATTATCAATCATGAATTCTTTATATTGAGCTGAAGTTACAATCAATGAATTTGATTGATACTATTAAAGAGAACAATACAATAGTAGTCTAAGATAAGGCTACCCTCCACCATTTGCATGAGAGTTTGAAAACTCAATATCTCACGGTGAAAGATCCGTTGACTTTGTGAAAAATTTGGAAAGATCGATATGATCATTTAAAGACTGTTGTTCTCCCTAGAGCTCAATACAATTGGCATCACCTGAGAATACAAGATTATAAGTCTATTGCAGACTATAATACTGCTCTTTTTAACATCACTTCAAAGCTTGAGTTATGTGGTGAAAAATTAACCGATGCAGATTTATTAGAGAAAACTTTCTCTACATTTCATGCCTCGAATGTGCTCCTGCAATAGCAATATTGAGAGCATCGGTTCACAAAATATTTTGAGCTAATATCATGTATTTAGTTGCAAAACAAAATAATTAGCTGTTATTGAAAAATCATGAGCTACGCCCAACTGGTTCCTCAGCATTGCCAGAAGTAAATGCTACTTCAAAAAGGGACCATGAATCATATCGAAGACATGAACATTAACGTGAGCGTAGATTTGGTCACAATTCTCGTGGTTGGGACAGTAAAAAACCTTCAAGTCAGTAATATCAAAGAAACATTCCCCAGAAGTGGAATGTTGTTAAAGCCAAACATGATAAAGGCAACAAACATATTAAAAATACTAATAATATTTGTCATAGATGCGGCATGACAGGACATTGGTCACGCGCTTGCCATACATCTAAGCATTTGGTTGCCCTTTATCAAGCATCCATGAAAGAAAAGGGGAAGAAAGTCGAGTCAAATTTTGCAGATGACTTTGACCTTATGGACATTACTCATCTTGATGTCTCTTATTTTTTTAACATTCAGATGGAAAGATTGATCATTTAATTGGCGATGGGCATGTCCAAGCCAATTAAAATTTAAAAACTATTTGTCATGTTTTCAGCATTATTTCCATTTTACAATTTCATCATTTCTTGCTTTATTAAGATTATATTTGCATTTATCATTATTATTTAGAAAATCAATAAAGTTATTATTATTATTATTTACTTTTCTTCTTTTTTACAAGTGAAATATGGATGGACAATCAAATTTGGAAGTTAGGGATATATGTCTCGTTGATAGTGGAACTACACATAGTATTCTTCAAAATAAAAAATATTTCGTGAATATAACCTTGCACAAAGCCAATGTAAATATTATATCTGGTCCTGCAGACCTTATTGAAGGCTCCGGAAGAGCTATAACCATGTTAACAAATGGTACAAAGTTAAACATAAATGTTGTTTTATATTTAAACAAATCTAAAAGAAGTTTGCTTAGTTTCAAAGATATCTGTAATAATAGATATCATATTGAAACTACCAATGAGAATAATAGAGAATATCTCTATATTACATCAAATATTTCGAGCCAGAAGCTCGTTTTAGAAAAACTTAATACTTATTCATCTGGTTTATATTATGTACATATAAAGTCATTTGAAACCTATGCAGTTATGAACCAGAAGTTCATAGATTCAAAGTTATTTTCACTTTGGCATGATCGTTTGGGTCACCCAGGATCCACAATGATGTGTAGGATAGTTGAGAATTCTTATAGACATCCATTAAAAAACCAAAAGATTCTATCATCCAATGAGAATAGATGTACCATTTGTTCACAAGGAAAACTGATTATTAGACCATCAAATTTGAAGGTTGATTTAGAATCCCCATCTTTCTTATAAAGAATACAATGAGACATATGTGGGCCTATCCACCCAGCAAGTGGACCATTTAGATACTTTATGGTGTTGATTGATGCATCTATACAATGGTTACATGTTTGTTTATTGTCTACACGTAATACTGCTTTTTCTAGATTGTTGACACAGATTATCAAACTTCAAGCACATTTTTCGGACTATCCAATCAAGTCTATACGTATGGACAATGCTGATGAATTTACGTCAAAAACATTTGATTAATATTATGCATCAATTGGAATAAATGTTGAACATCCAGTTTCATATGTGCACACGTAGAATGGCTTGGTAGAATCATTTATCAAGCGTATTCACGTAATTTCACAAACTTTATTGTTACGTATGCAATTACCTATTTCTGCATAGGGTCATGTCGTGCTACATGCAGCGGCTTTAATTCGTCTTAGACCAATCACACCTCATCAGTATTCTCCATTATAAGTAATACTTAGTCATGAACCAAATATTTCTCAGTTACGTACATTTGGTTGTGCTGTGTAAGTCCCTATTGCACCCCCACAAAGAACTAAAATAGGTCTCCAATGTCGTTTAGGGATTTATGTGGATTATAATTCATCTTCAATAATTAGATTTCTTGAACCCAAAACAGGAGATCTTTTTACTGCACGATTTGCGGATTGTCACTTTGATGAGACAATTTTTTCACCATTAGAAAAAGAGAAAACTTCTTCTGAAGAAAAATATAGGAAAAATTTTTCTCCTGAAGAGAATGATGAATTTTCTTGGACTGATACAAAATTGAATCATTTAGATCCTCATACAGTTCAAAGTGAAAATGAAGTACGAAGAATAATTCATCTTCAAATGATTGTAATCAATTACTTGATGCATTTACTGATGCATCTAAAATAACAAAATCTTATATACCAGCTGCCAACACACCAGCCCGGATGATTGTTCCTGATGAACAATCTAATCAAATGGCAGCAAATGAATCATCCGTTGCACGCCAAAAACGTAGTAGATTAATTGGTTTAAAAGATACAATTGCCCATGAGCGGAAAGCAAAAGCAAGGATCATATAGAAAATAATGCTCAAGTCATGAAAAATACCACATTCTCTAATAAAAACTAGTTAATAGCCCCTGTAAAGGCTGGTACCCTAAAAGAGGTACAATCTCCTGAAGAGATACAAAATCTTGAAAATACAGAAATTTGCATAAATTATGTAAGAGAATTGTGGAGTCGTGATAAAATAATTGTTGACAGTTTGTTTGCATATACAGTAGCTACTGAAATAATAAATGATGATTATGAACCACACAATATCAATGAATGTCGACAAAAACATGATTGGCCTAAGTGGAAAGAAACAATTTAAATATCATTGACTTCATTAGCCAAACGTGAAGTATTTAGACCAGTAGTCTAGACATCTAAAGATATCAAACCGGTTTGGTATAAATGGATATTTGTTCGAAAACGTAATGAGAAAAATAAAATTGTGAGATATAAGACCTAACTCGTAGCACAGTGTTTCTCACAAAGACTTGGCATTGATTATAATGAAATGTATTCACCTGTGATAGATACAATTATGTTTCGATTTTTAATTAGTTTGGCAGTCTCTGAAAGACTTGAAATGTGTCTTGTGGATGTAGTAACGATATATTTATATGAGTCATTAGATACTAATATATACATGAAAATCCCTGAAGGATTTAAAATACCATAAGCATATGACTCAAATTCTCGTAACTTATATTCAATAAAGTTACAACAATCTTTATATAACTTAAAGCAATCCAGACGAATGTGGTATAACCGTTTTAGTGAATACCTCATAAAATAAGGATATATAAACGATCCTATATGTCCATGTGTATTCATAAAGAAATCAGAATCTAGATTTGAAATTATAGCAGTATATGTCGATGATATGAATTTAATTGGAACTCCTGAAGAGTTTTTAAAAACTGCTGAATATTTGAAAAAAGAATTTGAGATGAAAGATTTGGGAAAAACAAAATATTGTCTCGACCTAAAGATCGAGCATAAATAAGAGAGAATGCTAGTCCATCAATAAGTTTATATTGAAAAAATCCTAAAAAGATTCAACATGGATAAGACTCATTCCTTAAGTACTTCTATGGTTGTCTGGTCTTTGGATCCAAAGAAAATTCATTTCAACCGAAAGATGATGGTGAAAAGATACTTGATCCAGAAGTAGCATATCTTAATGTCATTGGTGCCTTATTATACTTGGCATAATGCACGAGACCAGATATTGCATTTTCGGTAAATCTTTTGACAAGGTTTAGTTCTGCACCAACCCGAATACACTAAAACGAAATCAAACATATTTTTCGATATCTTCGAGGACCTACAAACTTGGGTCTATTCTATTCAAGGTTAATAAATGGTTATGGTCTTATTGGTTATGCTGATGCTGGTTATCTCTCTAATCTTCATAAATCACATTCACAAACTAGATATATTTTCACTTATAATGACACAGTAATTTCATGGCACTCTACCAAGCAAACTCTTATTGCCACATCATCCAATCATTCTAAGATCTTTGCACTTCATGAAGCAAGTAGAGAATGTGTATGGTTGAGATATGTTATTTATCATATTCAAAGTACTTGTAAATTGTCTCCAGTTATAAATTCACCAATACTAATATTTTAAGATAATGTTGCTTGCATTGCCCAAATTAAATGAGGATACATCAAAAGAAACAGAACGAAACATATATTACCAAAATTCTTTTACATTCATGAACTTCAAGAAAGTCGACAAATTAATGTCAAACAGATACGTTCTACAAATAATCTTGTAAATTTATTTACTAAGTTTTTACCAACATCAACTTTTAAGAAGATGGTATATGGTATTGGTATGCATCAACTTCACAAACTACAAGAATGATAATTGTATATTTTTCAGGAGGAGAATATTCTTTACACATATATACGCTGTATTCTTTTTTCCTTAACCAGGTTTTGTCCCACTGGGTTTTACTGGTAAGGTTTTTAATGAGACAGTATTTTGACATGTCCAAGAATCTTGAAGAGTATTATCAAGTGGTGTACGTCCAAGGGAAAATGTTATAAATATATAGTCTTAACATCACTTCCTTTTTAATAATATTCTTTACCTTATTTGTTGTTATTTTATTATGGAAATTATTCTCCAATGTGCCTATAAATAGGCATATATTGTAACATTTTAGAGAACACATCAATTGAATTTCATTCACTATTTTTTCTTGTTTCTCTCTTCTTCTATTATTGTGGTGAGTATTCTAAATCTATTATTTTATAATTTATTTCATAACAAATATAATATTTATGTAACTATTGTAATTTTATTTTTTTTACCATAATAAGCATTTTTCTTATTTTGATTTGGTGCGAATTCCACTTTAATGGTTAAATTTTATTATGATTATTGAGGATTTATTAATTTTATTAACCATGATCACCATGACGATAATTAGATGATTTAACTTTCAATGTAGAAAACGATATTAATTATTTTAGTCATCTGAGCTAAATGGTCTTTCAGCCTATAATCATTAATATTACTATTTCAAGAGCAAATTTGAAGTAGGAATTTTTTTAAATATCAAACTTCATTTATTTTCTGATCATACATATTTCTTTTAAAATATAAACGGATCATTTACCAAAAGATATAGATATTAGAAAGATTACAGTAAATTAATTAATAATTTCTCAAAATATAATTATAATAAATTATAATAAATATTTAATAATTAATTATGGCATAAATAAAATATATATCATGTATCCGGTTTCCGCAACTTATATAACAATTATTCGAAATATATATATATATTCTAATCACATTAGGACTATCATATATTTCTAATTTGTTACTCTAGGATTTTCAACTAATTAAAATTCTAATAAATTATGAAATTGGTATTCTATAATCTCTATTATTACTAAAAAGCAATTTAAACTCAAAACAACCCTAGCATGGCATTCTTTGACAATGCAAATTTTTAATCAATTCCTAAGTTTGGTGATGTCTATCAGAATAAAATCTCAAGCATTTTCTGATACCAATGTTGTAAATTAAAAAGCATACAAAATTATTTTGATTTTCTAGACAAGCAGCGGAAATGTCTTGGAAATTCATGATTGAATAACGCTTGGATAATGATTACAAGGAGACGCTCCCTTAAATCACTGTACCAGTCCCTATTTACTGGATATCGAAAAAGACCAGTAAAAGAAAGTAAAACTCTATTTTTGATTACTTGTATGCTCTTTTGGTTGTTTACTCACACATGGACATGTAAAATCTCCAATACTATTTATAAATGCAGTAAAAAATTAAAAAACGCAATCCAAAAAGGTTTACCCTGCACCCATTTTCTTTTCACCCCCGTAATTCAACGCAAAGCTAATCATTTACTTTGCACACATTTAAATGCCAAAAGGTAACGTTCAATATCATATTCATTTTGAATGTTCTTATTTCATTTTTAACACCCTACAAAGCGCAGTCAACATTCCATAAAATTCAACATTTAACCAAACAGTGCAACCTCATTTGCTTGATTTGGATTCTCCGCTCAAAATCTAAAGATCAACTCCATACCCAAAATTTAAAGGCCGCAAAAATTGAAAGGAAAATTGTAAAACCCTTTTTTATGATCTTGATTAGGTTGAAGAAAATTATGATAGGAGATTTAAAGAAAGTTGTTTTTGCATGCAACTGTCTGCAAATTTGTCTTTAGTGTTGGCTGTTGGGTGTCTTGCTCTATCTCCTTTCGACTAATATCTTGTAAACTTAATTTATTATTGATACCAATATTTCCAAATATAACTAGTAAATGTGTTGCTATCATGATTTTCGAAAATCAAACGTCACTAACATGAAACTTCTGTAATTTTTTTTTCTTTTTTGTTTCTGAAAACAATATGTTAAGGTTTGTGATGGAGTGGATTTAAGTTGTATAGGTGTCTAAGTTTAATGAATTTTAATAGACTAATTTAGAGATAAAACACTTTTAAATCTATTATTGGGTTCTTGGGCGTTAGAACTTAGGATTTTAGAAGAAAGTTGAAAATCAAGACAATGCAAGGAGGTTAGGTAAAAGACTCTAAGATGCAAATGCTTATCTTTTTATGGTTTGATGCTTGTACATATTCAAACATGTTTCCTTTCATGTGTTTAGGGTGTTTAATTGCATGTAGTTTTAGACCTTTAGGATTGCATGCATTACAAATTCCATAGGTCATCTTCTAGGGGTATTTTAGTCATTTTATAACTTTTTTGGAGACATATTCTTCGTGAACAATGCAGCCCAAGGTTGAAAACTAACCACAGGGAAAAATCGTGAGTCAATCAAAGGTCAAACGAAGACGTAATAATAATCAAAATTATCAGAGTGCGCAAGGTTGAATTAATATCAAACAAAGGGATTGACCACTGAGCCACCACTGAAGTGTTGGCCCAACGACCACAGCAGTGTAGTCACTGCCATAACCACTGGCTGACCGCAATGGCGACTAGGGGTGGGCATGTTGAACCCAACCCAACCCGCTCATTTTTTTCGAGTTGGGTCGGGTTGTAGCAAGCAAAATACCCGAATCGGGTTGGGTTTGAGTAACCCGATTATTTTTCGGGTTGGGTCGGGTCAAAATATCCAACCGATAACCCAACCCGAACCCGAACTATATAACCTTTTTTTTTCCAGTTTTTCGGGCAGCGCCGACCACATCACCCGTTTCACTCATTCTCTCTCAATTTTTTCTCCCATCTCTCTCCACCTTCCCGCTCCACACACAGCGCCTTCACACTGTCATTGTCATCCTTCACGGCGGATCGGCGGTCTTCCAACTCTAGTCGCCGGCCTCCACACTCCATAGGTATATTTTCTCTTTAATCTCCATTTTTTTCAAAATGAAATAACCTTAAAACCCGATTTTTTTATCCTTCAAATCTTAAATGTTCAATCATCAACTTCCTTGGACCGGCGAGAGGCAAGGTACGGGTGGGTTGAGTGAGAAGCCGAGAGTTGAGGATGGAGTGTGGGTCATGTGGCTAGTGGAATGTATGAAGAGATGGAATGAGAGATCGAGAGGGAGAGGCCGAGAGGGTCAGATCTGGAGGCCGGGAGTGTCAGATCTGGTGGTCGAGAGGGAGGAGAGGGTGGAGCCGTACAGGTTAGGGAGGGTCTGACTCTGATCTGTGGTACCCGAATGGCGGAATGTGTGAGTAGAGGTGGGTTGGTACCCGAATGGCCGATTGTGTGAGTGGAGGTGGGTTGGTACCCGAATGGCCGAATGTGTGAGTGGAGGTGGGTTGGAACTTGGCAAGAGCGTATGTATGAGTGGGAGGGTGGAATATATAGATGGAATCATCATCATGGACGTGTATCAGTGTATGTGTAATGTGTGTGTGTGGGACTGTGAGTCTGTGACAGTGAGTGTGAGTGCCGAATTGAGTTAATGGAGGAAGGAAATAGATTATTTATATGTGTCATGTGTGAGTGATTCTGTGATTGTGTAGAAGTGTACTGTCTGTGTCTGTGTATGTGGGTGATTCTGTGAGCCTACGAGGGGACCAATGTTTAAAGATTAAAATGTGTGTAGACATGGACAGTGGACCAAATAAAGCCAGAGACTCATGGTTACAATTTATAGTGTGTACTGTCCAGTGTGTGACAGTCTGCTTGCATGTGAGACAGTGAGCATGTGTATATAGTGGATTTCTTTTAATTTAATGTGGTCCACTATTTATATGTGTTTTAATATTGAATTTGAGTCTTTTAATGTGTGAATTATTATAAGTTGTGAATTTAATTTAATGTGGCACACTATTTATATGTGTTTTAATATTGAATTTGAGTATTTTAATGTGTGAATTATTATAAGTTGTGAACTTTAGATTGTATACATCATGTTTATTAGTACATTCATTTGATCTAGACAACTCAAAACTCTTAGGTAGAATTGAATAGTATTCTCATTGTTAAATTTTATCTTAATTTAAACAATATTTTACCTTAAAAAGTCAAGCTTATAATTATAAGTTATAACTATTGTATAAAAATGTGGTGTATAAAACCTCACTTGCAATTTATATAACAAATTGATATTTGATTTATTTGCTAATTTCCTTTATTATTATTATTATTATTATTATTATTATTTATTTTATTGGTTTTTTCTTGTTGTTATAGGTCAAGTTACCATTTAAATATTTGTTGATTAAGATTTGAGAGGAGGAAGAAGACTATTATGGATAAGAAGAGGAAAGTTACATTTAATATGGTAATGAAAAATTTAAACACTTTTTGATAGAGTACTTTATAATTCAAATATTTAATCATCCAAAATTTTTATTATTGAATCTTCTAAAATTCTTTTGTAGATGGCCGAGCATGATGATGATGTTAACAATGACATGGGAAACCCCAAAAAGGGTCAATCAAAGTCAGATGTGTGGAAATGTTTCACTAAGTATGGTGACGAGTCTAGATGTAAGTGCAATTATTGCGGTAAGGATTATGCATGTTCTACTAAACATTGTGGCACAACAACTTTATGGAATCATTTACAAAAACAATGTGCACAATACAATTCTATAAAGGTTGGGGAGGATAAAAAACAAAAAACCTTAACTTTTGGGCATATAGGTGATAACAAGAAACTTATGGTCGTGAGTTTTGACAAAGAAGAGTGTAGAAAAGCTTGCACTAGAATGATTATTAAGGATGAGTTACCTTTCTCTTTTGTTGAGAAAGAAGGGTTTAAGGATTTTTGTAGTGTTCTAAATTCAAGGTATTGTCCTCCATCTAGAAGAACACTTGCTAGGGATATTTTTCAACTTTACTTAGATGAAAAGTGTAAGCTTAAAAAAATTTTCATTGAACAAAAACCAAGAGTTTGCCTAACCACCGACACATGGACTTTAATTCAAAATTTTAATTATATGGTAATCACTGCTCATTTCATTGATTATGAATGGAAGTTACATAAACGGATTTTGAGTTTTGGTATTATTCCTGACCATAAAGGGGAGACAATTGGAAAAGTTCTAGAGTCATGTTTGAAGGATTGGGGTATTCAAAAATTGTTTACAGTTACTGTAGATAATGCCTCCGCTAATAAAGTAGCTATAGATTATCTAAAAAAGAAGTTGAAAAATTGGGAAGAATCCGAACTTGTGTTAGGTGGGAATTTTTTGCATGTAAGATGTTCTGCTCATATTGTAAATTTAATTGTGTCTGATGGTTTGAAAGAATTGAATGATTCAATTGTTCGCATTCGTAATGCAATTCAATATGTTAGATCTTCACCTTCAAGACTTCAAACTTTTAAAGCTTGTATTGAGCATGAAACAATTGAGAGCAAAAGCCTTGTAGTAGTAGATGTGCCTACTAGATGGAACTCGACCTATTTAATGTTATCTAGTGCTTTAAAATTTGAAAAAGCATTTGATAGATTATTGGAGGATGATGGACGTTATGGGTTATACTTTGTTGAGGATGAAAATGGGAAAAAAAGGGTAGGGCCGCCAAAAGAAAAAGATTGGAGTAATGCTAGAGTGTTTGTTAAATTTTTGCATATTTTTTATGACATTACTTTGAAGTTTAGTGCTTCTACATCCATTACTTCCAATATGTTCTTTCATGAATTGTGCTCTATTGAAAATGAGTTGACTAGATTGGGTAAGAGTGATGATTTTTTGTTGTGTGACATGGCAATTGGAATGAAATTGAAATTTGACAAATATTGGGGGAAAATTGAGGAAGTGAATAAATTGTTGATAATTGCACTTGTTCTTGATCCAAGATACAAGTTGGATTATGTCAAATTTTGCTTTAGTGATATGTTTGATGAAAGGAAGGTTTTAGAGTTAACTAGTGACATTAAAGATCTTTTGATTAAACTTTATGAGTTTTACAAAAGTGATGATAATATTTTAAGTGGTCAACAAGTTGCTAGCTCTAATCCTTCCTTTAGTGATGATGATATGGGAAAGACGAATGAAGGTATTGATTTTCGTTTGGAAAGGCTCAAAAAGTTCAAGGAAATGAAAGAAAAGAATGATTTTGTTGTTTCAAAGAGTGAGGTTGAAAAGTATTTGATAGAGTCCGATGACCATTTGGATGATAAGGACTTTGATCTTTTGGGTTGGTGGAAAATTAATTCTTTTAAGTATAAGACTCTATCTCGTATTGCAAGGGATATCTTTGCCATTCCGGTATCAACAGTGGCTTCCGAGTCAGCATTTAGCACGGGAGGCCGTATTCTTGACCCATTTAGGAGTAGCTTGACTCCAAAGATGGTAGAGATATTGGTTTGCTTGCAAAATTGGTTGCGATCTACTAATATTTGCTTGGACCTTACGCCTTCCACAGATGAGATAGAGTTGTATGAAGCAATTGAAAAAGGTAAATGATTTGTTTTATTATGATAATGTTAAATGTATGGTTTTTAAATTTTATAAATTACTAATATTTTGTTCTTCCATTTATGTAGATATTGGAGTGAGCATACATGTGGATTCATGATTGTTTTTATGCTATTAAGGTAATTATTTTCAATAAAAAGCTTATATTTTACTTACATATATTTGTTCTTTTATGATTTGTAAAAGTTGAACATATGTTAACTAGTTACACTTTGGATTGACTTAATTTACATGTTTTGCTTCATGTTAGAACTTAGATGTGGTGCATGCAGTTGATGCTTTGGGAGCTATCCATTGGACGTAATATTTAGTGATTTTTGATGTTTGTGAAGACTTTAATGACAGCAAACTCGTGTTGACGGATTCTATTAGGATTATTACCTTAGTTTTTATTTTCTGTGCCTTTTCATGGTTAATTGAATTTTTTTCTTTTTGTTTTTGTTTAATTATGTAGTAACTTAAACTTTTATTTATATTAAACCTACTATATGACCAACGAGAACGTTTTGTATTTGAACGAGTTGATATGAATGTTTTGTATTTTAATGAGATGCCAACCCGATCAACTTAACCAAATCCAACCCGACAATTATTGGGTTGGGTTGGGTTGGGTTGGAGAATTGATTGGGTTGGGTTGGGTTGAAAAATTTTCAACCCAACCCACATTGGGTTGGGGGATTTTCAACCCAACCCAACCCGAACCCGAAAACGCCCACCCCTAATGGCAACCACACTAGGTCTTCCCTTGCATGATTTTCTTTATGCTTTCTATTTAATCTCAATTGCTTGTGTTTTCACTTCCCCTTTCGATTTCTCACATGCTTTAGACATTCAAAACTTAGTTCGAAAAGGTTAAAATTAGTTTTTTAAATATATTAAATATCTCTTACTTCGTATCAAGTCACTTTAGGATTCTTAGTTTTTGCATCCCTCCTCTTATTAATTGTTTACATTTATTTCTGAATATTTTATCCAACAAAAATACATAAAACTTGTTTTCTTTTTTTAAGTAAGAAAAAAAAAACATAAACTTAAATATAAACATTTCAATAATAACGACGAATGGGTAGAAAAAATACATAAAACTTAAATAGACATTTCAATAATAATGTACGATGAATGGATAGAATCTCAAAGCATTGTCTAAAGTAATATTACACCTTTCAACTTTGTATCTTAAATTTTCATCGCAATTGACATGTCAACCTTCTAAAAAATATACATAATAAAATAAAATAATAAATATGATATTATCATAATTGGTTATCAAATCATTTGAGATGAAAACTTAGAATGTAAATTTGAAAAAAGTAATATTACTTTTTCAATGCTTCTTGTTACTAATAATACTCAATAGAGTTGTCCGTGCTACTATCGATAGTAGCAAAGTTCCGGTAAGCAATCGGCTGGGGAACACAAGGTGGTTTTGTACATCTCAACAATGCCCAATTGACCCCATCAAAAAATTGATGGTGCTTGATTGAGGCGGCCCCCATTGTGGACCCCATTCTTCTTGTAGGGTCTTTTATCAAAAGTTGTGTGATCAAATCCTTAGCCGGACCGGGCACGGATGGTTCCTTAGGAAATTCAAGGGCTCGAGCCACTATGTTAACTAGGGTTAACTCGTGGTCAATGCCTTTGAATGGTGTTACACCATAGAACATTTCAAATATGAATATGCCTAAGGTCCACCAATCCACTGCATTGCCATGTCCTTCACCTGACACAATCTCCGGGGCCAAGTACTCATGGGTCCCGACGAACGACATCGATCGAACATCGACTGGTTCGGCAACAATCTCGATCGTCCCACGATTACCGGGTTTCTTTCTACGACGTCGTCTCGGATGGAAACATGTTCGAACTATACAATTAGGTATAATGCACGATGAATTGCCGAATGGAGGGGGATCAACAGTATAATCACTTGGTTGATTACTCATTGGTGGGTTTTGATCAGAAACGATCTGAGCCATGGATGTTAAATTGTCATCTTTTAAGGAGAGATCAAAATCTGTGAGCATAATGTGACCATCCGATCTTACTAGGACATTCTCTGGCTTGAGATCACGGTAGATGATTCCCATCATGTGTAGGTACTCAAGAGCAACCACCACTTCTGATGCATAGAAACTGAAATGAAAACACCCAATAAAAAACTTTTTTAACCATGATGGTTCAAAAACCATGCACAAAACAGCGCGTGGGAGGCACTCTTAATCAGTTAATTTGACTATATGATTAAGGTACGAAATAATGATGAAGGAAAAGTGAAAATAACGAGTGGGGTCCAGCAGTTGGGTTGATTGATTGAAACCGATATAATACGCGCGACAGAATCACGTTGGATTTTGTCTAACAATTTCTAAGTGGATGCAATCTAGAGCGGACGGGTCCACTGGAAGTAGAGCTGCCGGCCTTTTACTAATATTATGTCCATGTGACACTAGAGTTTTTACTTTTAGTGAAGTGACATTGAAGTTATATGTGGTGTTAATATGTTATTTATTTCATCTTATGGGATATAAGTTTTGTTTAAACATTCGTCATTTATAGCCCACCTTTTAATTTGATTTAAGTAATAAAAAATGGATAGGTTAAAGTAATTTAATAGAAAGAATGTATAAGGTTAGTATGTTCTAACTTTTAATTATTAAGACTATCGATTAAATTTATTTATTATATTTTTTTTTTATAAAAAAAAATTAATTAATTTAACTCAAATAATTTATCATTTTCATAGAACTCATGAATTGCGGAATGCCATACATCATAAAAACAAATTACTTTTTATACCATCTAAAATTGACTTTTGGACAAATGTTTTAGTTGAATTGCATTACTTAATTTGAAAACTATGATCTATGCACATACATAAATCCTGTATTTACGTGAAAGATTAGTGATCATTGAATTTTAATTCAAGAATTAATAAAAGTTAAAAGTTTGAAAACTAATAAAGAAAAATTAAAAGATAAAGTGACTCTCACAACTATCATTATAACGGTAGAGATCCTGTATATATAGTAGTTAAATATATTTAAAAAAAAAAAAATTGTTGTAGTATTTTTAAATTTAATCAAGCATCATAACCATTTTTGTTATTTTGAATCTCCTCATTAAAGAGAGAAATTAAGAAAGGTGTGAAAGGAAAATTCTATTAATTATTTCAAACTACTGCATTAAGGGTAAATAGATCGCTAGCAACAATTAAAATATATATTTTCCAAAAAAAATGTAAAAGTGATTTTGAGAAATTTTTTCATGAATCTTTAAATGAAAATCTAAACTATAATTTCAAAATCATAAAAAAAATTTATAGAAACTTAAAAGGTATCAAACGGAAAAATAGAAACGTGCGACGGTAAGAGAATCAAAGAAAAGAGTAAGTTCATGAAGAATAAAGGGAAAGCTACAATCTATGGAGAATCGGAGGAGAAACCTGAATAATCTTAGTTGACTGATCAATCAACGGCCACAATCACGTTAGACATAACATTTAGTAGAAATTGCCATCTTGACTGTGACCGTTGATTACTGTTTATGATCTAGTGCACTAGGGGCACACCAAAAGTTGATGTGGGCTCACAGTCAATGACTCTCAAGAGACATGAACTCACCCATCAACCCCACATGCAATGAACACTCCTTAACATATTGTAAACCTACCCCATCACACATCATTTCAAATCATGCACATGCATTCTAACCATAATTTTAAATGTTATGCATACATACATACGAAAAGTTTCACGTCCGAAAGTGTATTTTAACAAAATTTAATAAATCCCCAACTAATTTGCTGAGTTTTGTATAATTAGATGTAACTGAATCTTATAAAATTAAATTTTGGATATTGATGACATTATAAAATGATTAAATATGCATATGTACGAACAGATGTATGCGATGTAAATGGACTAACCGGACAGCGGATTCTTGGAAACGTTTGTCCGGTTGTTGTTGGCGGAGAACGTGAAGATCGCCGCCGGGGCAGAACTCAGTGAGCAAGCAAGACCATCTAGGGCAGTCCAAAGCGGCATACAACGTGGGCAAAAAAGGGTGATACAACAATTCCAATATTTCCCTTTCTATCCTTGCCCTAGTCTCTTTGTTTCTGCCCATAAGCTCCTTCTTGTCCATCACTTTGGCGGCGAACAAGCAGCCACTGGGGGCGGCGTTCTTCAGCTCCACCAGGTACACGCTGCCTATGTCGCCGCTCCCCAGCCGGTGGACGAACCGGAGGTCGCTGAGGGTGAGGGTTGGATTCTCGGAGGTCGCGCGGTGGATTGCATGCCAACAAGGGTCCTTGCGTAGGAGAGCGTGGTGGTGGTGCCTGGTGGTTTTTGTGGTGGTGGTGGTGGTGGAGGAGGAGGAGGGAATGCTTGAAGAAGTGGTTTCAGACTCGGAACTTGTACTACGTTTGACGGTGGTGGCGGAAGTGAAGCTGACATTGTCGGGATCGTCGGTGAGATCCTCGACACAAGGTTGCATGGTGGTGGTGAAGAGAGGAGGAGGAGGAGGAGTGGTGGTGGAACCACCGTGTACGGAGGATAAAGTGCAGGAATGAGAATGGGAAGAGAAGAGAGAGACGGAGGGAGGGTTTTTGAAGGGAGCGGATGGGCCGGCAACATGAGATTGGGCCATCTGCAAGACTCATTCTCAAGAATGGGTCAACGTAGGGCCCATATAAAGTACATTTCTTTTCTAGCCAAGTATTTCCATAATAACAACAAAATTTTTAATTTTTTTCTTTTATTTGTGTAATGAAACAAGTGGGCTAATTATCCAAGCAAAAAAGAAAAGGAAACAAGCGGGCTAAAATATCCAACAGAATAATCCATGCCAATATTTTAGTATTAATAATAATTAATTATAAAGATCACTATCATGGGAGTAAATTCAAGATACTCTTTATTTTATTTACCTTTATTATAAGATAAGGTTCTATAATTTTGGTGAACAAATATAATTAACATTCCTTTTGTATCATTAGGCGAGGTGATTTCCATGTTGTCATTAGATATTTTCCACCCATCACACTTGGAAAATTATTAACAATAGTAGGGAGTTGAATTGCGCATCCACTCATAACTCAAATAATTAATATAATTTACATTCATATGCTTTATATGAGTTTGAATCCCATTAAATGCCGATAAACCCCTTGCCATCTATCATCTATGTGCTATCATGGGTGTACATTTATGAGCCGTATATATAATATTTAATCTAATTATGGGAGAAAATATCTCTTCATGTTGTAAGAATAAATTTTATGACAGTCATGTAGGATTTAGCTCACTAGACATCAACAAACCCAAACCATTCATTTCCTAAAAAATAAAAATAAATAAAAAGAATTGAATACTTGAGTATCAATTTCTTTTTTAAATGTGTGACATTGGTTGATTTAGAGATCTTCCAATTCATACAGAAAACGAATCAAATATCTACTTCAACAATTGGACACTTATTGAGTAGATGGTCTACCAAGATTCTTTTAAATCAAGCATTATATGTGTGACTTGACTATAATTCTATAACACCATAAAGAAGAGTTTTTCATCTACTCTTCTAATCGAGCATCGGGGAGAAAATTAATATGCTAGTAAACACATGTTGTAAAACTTAAACTTCCTCCACCAATGTGGAAAAGGAGATGTACAATACTTAGGGGGCATTTAGCCCACAATTTAGCAATAGTATTGGATATAAACATCTTGTTTGTGTGAATCCTGTGTTTGTTGCATGTTAGGATTGGTTATAACCAATCCTAAAAATAATGTTCCATCGTTAAGATGAGTTTCAACATAACTTACCATGGTGGGTTATGCTATTTTTCTCTTGATATTTTATTTATTTTTTAAAAAATATTAAAACTATAATTATTTTATTTGAAAATATGTTATTTTATTTAAAAATAATAATTTAAATTTTATTGAAAGTAATTATAATATTTTAAAAATTAATAATACTGTTTAAATATTAAAATTAATATTTACTATTTTTACTTAATTGAAAACCTAATTTAATCTAATTTCATTAAATTTGTTTTTAATCCAATTTGATGATGCATCAAGCACATGATAGTACTATATCTAATCCGATCTAATACATCACAATCCAACCAAATTCATTAAATCCACTCCAATTCAAAATGGCCATCCAAAAGAGACATAATGTATATAATTAAAGGTAAAAGATAATGTACATATAGTTGAATATCTTAAACTTTAAAAGATTATGTGATCATAAGTGGTTGTTACCATTACATATAATTTAAGTTTTTCTTTGGAAATAATTATAAATATTGTTTGAGATAAATTCACTTTTATAAATAATTTGTTTTTGGCCAAAATTATACGTTTTTAGCTCTAAACGAAACTTGCATAGCTTTTAACCATTTTTGAACCCTTAAAACATTTCATAAACTGAAAATATTCCACGAGTAACATTGCACTTAAAATGTTCATCTACGTGGAAATAAACAAAATAATTTAAGTTCTGTTTTTAAGATAAAAACAAATAACCTTATTTTTTGAGTAAAAAAATGAATTGTTTACTATTTTGATGAGTTATTTTTAAGAATTTCTACTTATTATTTTTCCTTCAATATAACAATTAATCAGAAATCATATTTATTTAATAAAAGGTCATATCAACAAATAATCATGTTTGAAGAGGACAGTGAGTCAATAAGTTATTAGTATTTGCACATCATATTCGAGTTTTCAACACATGAATTTGGGGTATATCTGAAATAGAATTAAAACAAGAGAGAGAAAGAGTATAAAACTAGTATTTTACAAACCACAAATGATTAATACTATAATTACAACTGACAGAAAAAGCCAACAAGGCAATTTATTAATCTTTAACATGTATCAGTACTTGCAGTTCAAGGACATTTATAAAATATATATGTGGTTTTTATTGAGTTTGGTTTTGCAAAGATGAAAGCTATGAAGATCATAATAATGGGTGTTTAAAAGCATGTTGAAATGCGTAAAGTAAAGAAGCATGCTTCGTAACTGTGTATGAGACAACATTGATTGAGGTGGTGATGATCCAAGATCGTCCAACCACATCATACCATTACCTCTTTGACCATACGTCACATTCTCATTCTCATCTTATGCTTGTATGCTTTTATTCTTTTTTCTTATTTTGAAATATTTTTCATTGCCATTTTACAGTAAATTTTTTATGATGTTAACCACGTTTCAATAAATTTGACATCAAACTATATATGTTTAATATTCAACTTTACAAATTATAATATTGACTATATATATTTGAAGATGAAAATATCAATATCAACGAAAATATCCATGAAACAACTTGATGGAATCGTCGATGGAATTTGACATAACATGCGGAAATTCAATCAAAAACATAAAAGTTTTTCTAATGAAACTTTGAGAAAAAAAAAAAAAAAAAAGGCTAAAACAAAAGTAATTACAACCTTTGGGCATCGTTTGGTACGTGGAATTGGATTAGATATATTGGATTGAATTAGATAAATTAGCGTTGTGATGTGTGGTGCAGTATAAGATTAGATAAATTAGTGTTTGATATATTTGGTATAATATGAGATTAAATAAAATCAATTTTAAATAATTTAATTATTTTTAAAAATAAATAATTCTATTTTCAATTAATTTTAATCTGAAATAAAAAATTTTAATTAATATAAAAAGGATTTTTTTTATAAACATATTAAATTAATTTTAAATAAAATAAATATATCATATACTAAAAATATTTAAATTAATTTGAAAAATAATATAAAATACTAAATTATATTTTATAAATAAATATAACTATATAAAATCAATTTTAGAGAAACAATATTTATTTTATAATTAATTTAAAAGAATATTATATTTTAGAAATATTTAATAAATATATTAACTTAATTTTTATAATAAATTATTTAATTTAACATTATATTGGAAAAAAATGTAAAACAAATGAATTATAAAAAATAAGATGACAACATGAAATTAAAGGGGAAAAAGCTGAAGTGAAAAGCAAAATAAATAAATAAATAAATAAAGCACCAGCTTGGGAAAAAAAATGCAACAATATGATATTGTTTTATCCCAGCAGTTGTGATAGATTTGATTTAACCCACTACAACAGTATAAAACAAAAGAGCATGGGATTGGTTTCCAATCTTATGCTTTTACCAAACATAGGTTTGGATTGAAAGTTATTCAAACCTATGTAACAAACAAGACCTTAAACTAGACTAAAACCCCATTCCATCCGTCAAACATGGTCAATGTTAGTCAAACTTGATTAGCTTAAAAGTATTTTCATCTTTTAAAATGTAAATTATAAAAGGATGAATCTTTAACCATCAATCTCAATGGAAAGTGAAGATTAAATTCAAATAAAAAAAAAAGGTAATTGAACATTTTTAATAAAAATAAATTTCAAGATGGACATTAAAGAAAAAAAATCCATAAAAAGAAATTTATTTTTAAAAAAAAAAATTGGAAATACAATCCACTTATCATCTTCATCTCCTTGGAGATAGAAATGAAGATTGTATGTCCATTATCGAGCTTTGATAGAGATCCAATCGTAGATGGAGACCAAATTTGAGTCTTTATCTATGATGGAGACCCTATTGCTAGTTCCTATCCAAGGCGATAAAGACTATATCAATCTTTACCATGATGAAATGGAAACCAAACTAGTCTCCAATAGAGACCAATATCTGATCTCCATCAACAATGAAGATGGGTCTTCATAGCAAACACTGAAGGTTAGTAATGGAGTGACATTAAGATCTCCATTTTATCTCTATTGTCCATCATAAAATTCCAATCAATTGAATTTTCAATTTTTAATTTCATTTTTATACATTGTTTTAAAAAAAATAAAATATAAAATCTATTGTAAATATATATGTGGATAAAGATCTCCATTGTCTATATAAAGATAGACAATAGAGTTCCACTTTTTTATTTTCTTAAATTTTTATTTTTCCTAAAATCATTTTACTTTTATTATTGAGGGTATTTTGATTATTCCAGTTGAAAGAGCTTATCAACCGTTAGTTTTAAAACTATTAACTAACGGAGTGGAGATTTGGTATAATTTAAAGGTCAAGTGAAATATGTTTTTAAAAGAATAATACCTCAAGGATGTTTCGTGCAATCACTTCTTAAATAATCAACATTATAACCAAAAAAACATGTTTGTTTAAATAACATATAATTTTAACAACAATAGGAATACATATAATGCACATACAAGCTATACAAAAATTAAAAATATTCCATTAAAATTTCATTTTCTAATAATTTGCAATATATTGAAATTTTAATACCAAAAATATGAAGACTTATGTGATACCATACTCTTAAACTATAGTTTGACTATTATCTTGATTTATACAATATTAACTCCATAGCATAAAATTTTTAACATAATTACGAATATCAGATCTAAGCTTTTTTTTATTGCTTCCCACCATCTATGTATAATTAAAAAATTGTATACAAGGATAATTGAAAATCATAAAATATCTATAGTCATCGTCACTAGTGAAGCTTTCTATGTATTATAGAATGGGTTCAAGAAAGCAGAACAAGATAGATTTTAGGGTTTAACAATGAGAGATAACCCTATATCTCATTTTCCTTTTCTGATTTTATTTTTCCTCATCAAATGATACAAATCCATTGCATTATATATACTGAGCTAAGTAAACTACTATAACTGTTTCTTGATCAGATACAAATAGATGTATAATAAAACTACAACTAACCAATTATGAATGAACACCTAACTGACCAATTCTCAATTGACCTTGACACTCCCCATCAAACCAAACTGATTGAGATCAGTGAGTTTGATCTTGGTCTTAGAGAATTGGTCACTTTTTCCTGCATCTACTTCATCCTTGTGTTCACTATTAACCTTGACACTCCCCCTCAAACGAAACTAAGCAAAATCAATAATCAGCTTAGAGGAAAGAAGCTTAAAACAAGGAATGGAAAGGGGTTTGGTGAAAACATCAACAACCTGAGCAGCAGTTGGAATATACCTGATATCAAGTTAATTATTGAGCACCATATCTCGAAGAAAATGGAGATCAATTTCTATATGCTTTGTGCGCGCATGGAAAACTGGGTTGTGTGTTAGAGCTTTGGCACTTAAATTGTCACACCATAACAATGGAGGACATGGAAGAGAAACATACAGTTCTTTGAACAAGTTTTGCATTCAAAGAAGATCAGTAACAGCTAAGGCAAGAGCCCTATACTCAGCTTTGGTATTAGAACGAGCCACTACATTTTGTTTCTTGGATGACCAACTAATGAGATTACCCCCCATGTAAATACAATAACCACCTGTCGATTTCCTATCATCAACACTACTGGCCAATCAGCATCTGCATACCCTTCCAAAGCAAGATTGGAGGCTAGTGTAAAACTAATACCAGTATGAAGAGTGCCTTTTATATAACGTAGTACCCTATTTACGGCAATCCAATGAATCTGACTAGGAAAGCTCAAAAATTGACTTAGTTTATGCACGGAGTAGGCTAGATCAGGTCGAGACAAAGTGAGATATTGTAAGGCCCCAACAACACTACGATAGAGTGTGCAATCAATAAAACGTTCACCATCTCTTACTGAGAGTTTACTGCTAAGTGCCAAAGGAGTTTCACATGGTTTGCACTCAATCATTAGTTTTAACCAATAAATCCCAAGCATATTTGGACTATGTGAAAAACAAACCATTCAAAGTTCTAATAATTTCAAATCCAAGAAAATAATTCACTGAGCAAAGAGATTTAAGAGAGAAATGTGTGTCAAGATCATGAATAAGCTAAGCAATTAATGTCTGATCACTACCAGTAATCAATATATCATCAACATAAACCAAAACTAATAGCAAAGACGTGGCAGTTTTATACATAAACAATGAGGAATCAACCTTAGAATTATGAAACCTTTCTGCAACAATGCTGTTTTCAGTTTCTCATACCATGTATGAGGGGCCTACTTCAAACCATACAAAGATTTGTGAAGTTTACAAACAAAAGAATGGGTTGTAGGACTAAGAAATCCATCTGGTTGTGACATATAGACCTCTTCCTTTAATTCACTATTTAAAAAGGCATTGTTGACATCTACTTGTTGAATATCTCAATTGTTTGTGACTGCCAAAGTTAAATGACTCTTATGGTAGCTGTTTTCACTACAGGACTAAAGGTTTCGGCATAATTCAATCCAGTAGTTTGGTTAAAACCTTTAGCTACAAGTCTTACTTTATATTTATCTATACTTGCATCATCTTTATACTTGATTCTAAAAATCCATTAACTCCCAATGACATTCATATTTTCTTTGTAAGGCACTAGAGACAAAGTATTATTCCTTTGAAAGGCAGAATATTCAGTCTCCATGGCATTTTTCCAAACAAGAATATTCATAGCTTCTTGAGCATTTTGAGGCACATAGTCTAGAGAATGTTTGATATGATAAGCTTTAGGCTTATAAATGTCTAGTTTTGACTTTGTTATCATGGGATGGACTGAGTTAGGTGTAGGTCTGTGGATATTAAGAACATTAGAAGGTTGTTGGATTGTAGATGATGGTAAGTTTGATGAGATAGTAGGTTTGACAGATTTAGAAAGCAGAGTTTTCACTGATTTAGAATGACAATGGGAAAATATTGGAATGACAGGTTTAGAGGAAATTATGAAACAACTGTTGTTGGCATGACCTGTTGAAAACAAGGTAGTAAATGGGAACTCAGTTTCATTGAAGAGAGCATGTCGAGTAGTGTAGATTCGACCTGAGGAATGCAAGCATCTATACCCTTTGGTGTAATCACAATAACCAATGAACAAACATTTAGAGGAATGAAATCCAAACTTATGCTTGTTATAGTGTCTAAAATAAGGAAAGCAAGAACATCCAAATACTTTTAAGTCTAAGTAGTTAGGTTCTTGCTTAAAAGCACACTAAAAGGGAGACTTGCCATCTAAAAATGGAGTAAGGAGTCTATTTATAAGATAGACAGTAGTATGAAAAGACTCTCACCATATGGATAAAGGTAGGTTAGCTTGAGCTAAAAGCATAAGACCTACCTCAACTATATGTCTATGTTTTCTTTCAACTATACCATTTTAGTCATGAACATATGGATAAAAGAGTCTATGAATAATCCCATAAGCTTGAAGATATGGTTTTAAACACTGAAATTCACCCCTATTGTCTGTTTGTATGGTTTTTAAGTGCCTGTCAAATTGGTTTTCAACCATCTTATGAAAAAGGGGAAATATATCCTTAACTTGAGCTTTATGAGTTATAGGGTAAATCCAACAAAATCTTGTATGCCAGTCAATCAAGCTAAGATAATACCTATAACCTTGGGTTGAAGGATATGGAGAAGCACCCCATACATCAGCAGAAATCAACTCAAGTGGTGTTTGTGTGACATGATTAGACCTAGAAAAAGGAAGTTTATATACTTTTCCTAGCTTACAAGCATCACAAAACACATTAGTAGCAGTATCAAAACCAGAAACCTTTAGAGAAGTCATCACTTTACCAAGTTTATGATGCCATAATCTATACAACAAGTCCTTATGAGCTTTTAGTAAACCAGAAGTAGACTTACTAATCTCAAAAGTATGGCATTCAGAAGATCCAACATTATTCTGTTTAGTAGTAGCACTGCTATTGAGAACATTGAAGGCAGTTTGCAAGGTATTACCAGAAGACCTGCATTGATCTTTAACCCTTAGGAGGTAGAATTTGTATAGGTCATTGCTCAGGAACCCTTAAAGCAAAACCTTCGTTGTTTTGTCCTTAACAAAGCACAGATTTTGATTAAATTCAATAACTATATTGTTATCCTTAGTTAGTTAAGCAATACTAAGTAAATTTTTGGAAATTTCAGGGACCAACAAGATGTTCCTCAGTTTAATAGCAGTGTTAGGTGTAATATTTGATGAAACAAGTGAATGGCCAATGTGAGAAATAGATAGAGTTTGACCATTACCTACTGCCAAGCGTTCTCCTCTTTTGTATTCTCTGCTGAGTGACAGGTTGTTGAAATCTAAGGTGATGTGGTTAGTTGCTCCACTATCCATGTACCAACTAGAATCAGCAACACTAGAAGAAGAGGCAATGTTTGAGTTACTTGGATTGTTATAGTTCAACAGTGGCATACCACTATAACTTTGTTGTGTACTAAAAAATAAAGGCTTAACATGTTATGCTATATTTCCTTATGGCTATTGATTGAAGTTCTATGCAAAATTTCCACCAAAAGTTTGATCAAAACCATGGTAGCACACGACAAAGACATGACCTGGCTTGCCGCAGAGTTGACATATCAGCCTTGATCCACCTCCTCTACCTCTGCCTTTACCTTTAGCTCTTTCTCTGTTTTGTTGGAATTGGTTTGCTGGAAAACCCTGAAAACCTCTTTGCTGATACCTGAATTGGTTCATATTGGTACCACCTTTAACATTAATATTGGCAGAGGAATTGGTAATGTCTATCATAGTAGTTGTGTTCTGTTGCTCAATTCTTGACTCATAACTCATGAGTAAGAATTAAGCTTCTTGAAGAGAGATTTCTCCTTGCTTCGATGTAATTATCACCACAACAGGATTGTACTTAGAATCTAATCCTCCCAAAATATAAGACAAAAAGTCATATTCTATGATTACTTGTCCAGCTGCCCTCAAAGTGTCGGCTATGTTCTTCATCTTAACAATATAATTAGGTACACTCATTGCACCCTTTTTCGACATCTGTAATTGACCTCTAAGGTGTATGACTCTAGCCACTGAATGTTGAGCAAAAAGCTTCTCAATTACTGTCCAAAGCTCACATACACATTGAGTGACTTGCCCTAAAATTGATTCACTTAGAGTAGAAATCAACCAACTAACTAATAATTGATCAATCTTTTTCCAAACTAGGTTTTCATCATTGTATTCATGAACTATCTATCCTGAATCATCTTGAACCTCAATGAACTTGTTAGGGCATTTTGTTAAGCCAAAAATGAAACTCTTTAGGTCAAAAGCTCTGATTACTGGAAGAATTTGAGCCTTCCAAAAAGTAAAACTACCTTGATCAAGCTTAATAGGAAGTTTGAAATTGAGATTCTTGGCTATCAATTGCGATTGTGCCTCTCTTTGTTTCTTTGTAAGAACTGGTTCGTTGTCGACAAATCTGTGAGCTTGTTTGAACTGTGATGCTGGAGAGAAATATGGAGTTGATTCCATTGCCCCTGATCGCTAAAAGCTTTGATACCATGAAGCTTTCTATGTAGTGTAGAATAGGTTCAAGAAAGTAGAACAAGATAGATTTTAGGGTTCAACAATGAGAGATAACCCTGTATCTCATTTTCTTTTCTGATTTTATTTTTCCTCATCGAATGATACAAATCCATTGCAGTATATATACTGAGCTAAGTAAACTACTATAATTGTTTCTTGATCAGATACAAACAGATGCATAATAAGACTACAACTAACCAATTATGAGTGAACACCTAACTGATCAATTCTCAATTGACCTTGGCAACTAGTACTTCGAAAACCTTCATTCTCGTACTTTAGAATATAAAAAATTATTAACTCGATTTAAGTTGAAAAATATATATATATTTATTTATGTATATTTGTTTAAAAACAAAAATATGTATAATGTGATTTCATAAGTTACAGATTGTTTTATAGTTTGTTTAGAATTCATTAATATTAACACAAATAAAAATAAAAATGTGTACATAATTTATTTAATTAAAAGTAAATAAATAAAAATATTTAGTAAAATTATTAATTTTTTTTATTAACAAAAATATACCGGATATTTTACTGATATTTTCCTAATATTTCATGTAAATTTTCTTGATATTTTGTAAAATTACTTTACGTGTCCACCAATATATTTTACGAAAATATCGCAGATATTATCAAAACTTTTAGTATATATTTAACGAAAAAGTCATATTGATATCGATATCCTTTAATTTACGGAAATATCCAAGATATTATCGATTTTCAATCATGCACGTATTACCATTTAAATTTTATTTGTCCAAACTCACATTTTAACTATACATATTTCATGTTCAATTTGCCACCTCACAGATGTAATTAATGCCCCATAGAAACATAACAAATTATGGTTTATATTTCTGATACAACCGTTGAAATAGTAAAATTGAGCATTGTCATATCACTTGTTAATTCATCAGTTATAAAAATGAATTTAAAAAAAAAAAAAGAATTTACAATAATCAATAATATAGAATGAACTCAGATATTAAATCAACTTATATGACTTTTACAAAACAAAACAAAACAAAACAAAACCAACTTATATTACAGTTGTCAGTTGGATGTGTAGAGTTGTTATTGCATTGGAAATGACCTGCCTTTATAAGAATCAAGAAATAGGAAAAATATGCATACAAAATATAAATTGTATGTATGCAACTAGGTTTGTTCACTGTATTGACATGTGCAGGCATGATCAATACTCAAAAAGATTGTGTTTGTCGTCTAATATTTGTACAGTCCGAGCTGTGCATCGCAGAAATGGCCAGCTCTTACCTGTCATCTCCCTGTTTTATTAACCCTTCTCAAATATCCAATCGGTGAAGCACAGGCCGGAGAATCTTAAGAAATTTAGATTTGTACTTGCCTGTTGTCTTATAACAGAACAGAGTCGTCCCGAACTTTGATTAAAAAATAGGGATAATTCTAAAAACCTCATCGTAACTTATAAAACATCTGCTTTATCATTTATTTTATTTTATCTAAACTTTTTTTTAATATTAATAAAATACTCAATATACCTCCTAAAAATATATAAAAGGATGATAATCAAATTAACGATGAAGTTATAAGGAATGAAATGATCATTTTTATTAATTTTTTAACATCATAAGAGATTTTAAACATAAATGAAACTGTAATGATAAAATGAATATTTTTATAAACTAGAATGAATTTTTTTAAAATATAGTAAAAAATATCACCTTTTGTTTTGAGGCACATGATAAATTACATATTCAGTAAGGATTGGAAACTTTGTATTTATTTTTTTTGAGTTATTAAAAACTATGTATATTTTTTTAGGTTGACAACAATTGAGTCAAAGATTTATCAAAATTTATTAAGATTAATTACTACTTGCGTAGTCCGAATATGTACCTCATAATAAGAGATAAATCACTAGTTGCATGACCCACCTAGATATCAATTCCCATAACAAGATACAATTAACCTCACGATAAAAAGAAAACACCCACATAAAACTTATAAAATATGTTTGATGAAACTTATATCCTCATCATTAAAATGGATTAATAGGTATACAATCATCGATATTAGAAGAGGATAAAAGTTATATATTAATATCAAAAAGTTAGGTCATATTAATATATGTTTCAAGGACACGTAGAAATAATAGCCTGAAACTTTAATATTCACATGCACATATAACATTTTGATTTATTTGCAACGTCCTTCCCTAAACTAGCGGTTGACTAACTTTAACCGTTAGTGGATATATTTGATTATATAAAACATATTGAACGATAAAATTATTTTTGAATAAATTCATTTTTTATTTTTCTTTTAAAATAAATTTTAAAAACTATAAAAAAAATAAAAAATAAATTTAATGAGATCTCTACTAGACGGTGGAAATTAATTTGAAAAAAAAAAATCAAAGCTAAAAAAAAATAGAAAAATATAAAAATAAAATATGAAGATTCTTCATCTTCATCTTCATCTTCAAA
This sequence comes from Dimocarpus longan, assembly GCA_022984855.1. Classification (NCBI taxonomy): domain Eukaryota; kingdom Viridiplantae; phylum Streptophyta; class Magnoliopsida; order Sapindales; family Sapindaceae; genus Dimocarpus; species Dimocarpus longan. The sequence continues at coordinate 18,844,903 of CM041015.1, read as the reverse complement.
CAAAACAAAATTGAAAAAAAAAAAAAAATTGGGGTTTAACAAAATTTTAAAAAAAAAAATTGAAAAATCACAATTAAAGAAAAAATTAAAGTTGAATTAAAAAAAAACAATTTTTATTTTTTTTTTTTTTAAAAAAAAGGAGATTTATGTTGAATTATAGTTGGAGGATATGGATTCAATCTAGGTCTCTCTCTTTTTTAAAAAGAAAAAATATATATATTATTTTGTTTTAATTCAACTTTAATTTTTTTTTCTTTAATTTTGATTTTTCTTTGTAGATTTTGTTCGACCCATGTTTTTTTATTTTTCTTTTTAAATTCTGTTTTGTTTGAAGATGAAAATGAAGCTTCATCTTTAATTTTTAGATTTTTTTTTATTTTTTGTTTTGGTTTTTTAATTTTTTTCTTAAATTAATTTCTATCTTCCATCTTTAGGTGAATAGTGGAGATCTCATTAAAATTATTTTTAATTTATTTAAATTTTTTAAAATTTTATTGTAAAAAATAAAAGTTTATCCAATGATAATTTCGTCTTTCAGTATTTTTTATACGATCAAATATATTTACAAATAATCAAAGTCAATCAACTGTTAATTCAAGGGAGGACGCTGCAAATAAATCAAAAGTTGTATGTGTTTGTGAATATTAAAATTTCATGTAGGGTTGAAGTAATTCTTCCAATTTTAAAGTGTTTATAAAGATGGATATTTGCACGCACTTCCCCAAGTTTAGGCAATATTGCATGCAACAGTAATTTTTTAGATAAATTACATAAACTCCCCAACTTTATACCTAACAGCACTCAATCCTAAACTTTTAACTTAATTACACTAACTTCCCCTTTAACAATTGACAAATGGTTGACTACTGTTAGTCAACAACCGTTGATTTGCAATTACATTTTTGCCCTAATTAATTATTTATATTTTATTTTTAAAAGTTTTAAAATTAATACGTAATACTTAAGGTAATAAAGTTTGGGGTTTAAAAAAGAAAACTCTCGAGTTTTTATCTCAAGTCTCTCTAGGACTTTCTCAACTCACAAAAGATTAGACAGAGCGGCTAAAATGAGGTTTATATATGATTGCAAGACAAATTAATTGTTTTGGAAAAAAAAAAATCTTTTCTGTATAAGGTATATTCTTTTTGGAATAAGAGATCTTAAAAGATAAAAATAAAATAAAATGAAATAAGGGACACATTATAAAATAAAATGACACCTTGTGTGAACAAAGCTATAAAAGCTAAATACAAATAAAGAGCGTTTTGTTACGGGGTTGAGCCAGCCAAACTAATGAATCTAACACCTTGTTCATCAGTTTATTGTTCATATTCTGTCAAGTCTGGGTATTGGCTTTCGTGTTCGAGAGCTAAGATACCTGGTTGCTCAAATACCTTTGTAGCTTCATCTTGGTGGTAATATCTTTGGAACCTTGATATATCAGCTAAGGTTAGAGCTTCTTCTCTCTCTCTCAAGGCTTCTAATGAATGGATGCCCTCCCTAGTTATAGTCTCTATGTGAAAGGTTTTCAGTTAAGATGCTTTGTCCAGTTTTTCATCGTCTACTTTTCTCATTCTTAGCAAATGTAAGTTTCTTAAGGTTATTCGACAGGCTTGTCCATTTATGTCTGTTATTGGTAACTTTGATACCATTTCTTTTGTTGATGTCATGTCTCTTTGCAAGTATTAATCATGCCCCTTTGCAAGTATTTATGTCTCTTTGCAAGTATTAATGTATTCTGATAGCAATTTTGTTGGTTTAGGAGTCGTCACTCATGACTGGTGAGGAGCAGTTATATTGTCTAGTTTTCAATACTTAATAACACAGATGTCTTTTCTCCAGCGGAAATTGGTTTGATTATTTCTAACATCATGAATTTCCAAGAGTCACATGAAGTCTTTGGTTTCTCAGAGTTGCTCATGGCTTTCTCGTGATCAAAATGTTGTTATTTAATAAGTGGCCTTGGCTAACTTCTTGGCGGTTGCCAAGTAAATGTATAACCATTGTAGTATAATCTATCCAATGATTGTTATTGAATAATCTTATGAATTATTAAATAAACTAAGTTAATTCTTACAATTAACTTTTTTTGTTATTATTATTTCATAATGTATAAAAAAATAGAGGGAATATTAACAGACTTCTTCCTTTTTGTACCTTTTTTACTCAAACTTCTTCTTCAGCTTTTCTACAAATCTTCCAAGACTCAAAACTTTTTAACCCTATTGTGATTTTGCTACCATACATTGTTCAGTTTTTCTACCATACAGAGTTTGTGGATATATCTTGTAGCTATATCTTTCCAAAATTAAAAACACAAAATCTTGGACAAGTAGAAGTAAAAAATAGGTAAATTTATGATACTGTTCTTGCATTATTTAAATACCAATTACATGCATTTCTTTTATCGATTAAAATACCAAAAATTACAGAAATTGGACCTCAAAGACTCTTAAAATCTTCAATTCTGAGAGGTGTGGGACTTTGATAAAATAGCCAAAAAAAAATGAGGTATTTAGATGATAAGGCATGATACAACAGTGAACTTTACAAATACCTATCGAATTGAAGATTTTAACAGCCTTTGAGGTCCAATTTCTGTAATGTTTGGTATTTTAATCGATAAAAAAAAATTGCATACAACAGCTATTAAATAATGCAAAAACAATATCATAAATTTACCTACTTGCTAGTTCTATTTATACAAAATGTCGTGCTTTTAACTATGAAAATATATAGTTGCAGGGCATACCCATAACTTCTATAGTAGAAAAACTAAAGAAGATATGGTAGCCGCATCGCAATAGGATAAATAAGTTTGAGTCTTGTAACATTTATAGAAAAGCCGAAGAAGAAGTATGAGTAAAAATTATATAAAAAGGAAGAAGTCTGTTGATATTCAAGTCCATTGATATTATCCCTCTCTTTTTTATTGATAAATTAATAATAATAATAATAATAATAAAAGTTAATTGTAGGAAACTCTAATAGATTACTAATGGATTATCAATTAATACAATTTATTTAATAATTTACAAGATTTTTCAATAACAACTCCCGTTATAAATTTATTGGGTAATCTTATCCAAACTAATAAATTAACCCGTTACTCTCACTAATTGTAATTTAAGTTCTTTTAAATTAGAAAAGCTTGTTTGACTGATAGAGAAGCTCTCTCAAAGTACACTTAATATTATTGAAATATACTTGAACGATACAGAGTTATATATTTTGCTGACATATCTTGAAAAACTTTTCCGAACAAGATTACAAATTAATTGGCATATTAAAAAAAAAAATAGAAAAGAAAGAAAAAAAGCTAATATGTTTTAATATAATTATAATATGATGAGCATTCAAATTAAATAATATGGAGAAAATTCATTATTAAATAATTAAGAATAAAAACAATTTTAATAAGTCAAAGAGAGAGAGGAAAATATAATTTTAAGTAGAGAAAGAGAATACCAAAAAATAAATAATATTTGACTGTTTTATTAGTTGAATAACTTTACTTTATTTTATTTAATGACTTAAAAATAAGTTTTCAACGTTTTGTCAAATTAAATAAATGCTTTCAATGTAAATTAAAACATAAATATAAAACTCCTCCCACCCAATATGGCAACAATATTATGGAAACAATATTCTATTTTCGAATTGTTAATTTATTATACCATAAACGATATTAAAATAATAAAATAAATGAAACATAGAATCCAAATCTATACTAATTTGAAATATATATATAGTAATATTAGACTTCCTAAAATATTTATCCAAATCAGTGCTCAAATACTGTGTGGTAAATAAGTTGTCAAAATTCTATTAATCATCATATTATCCCATGATTTAAAAGATCTATTTTTGGAGAACCTAACATTACTCGTATATATAGACACACACACACAAACTACGCTCCTGATTTTTTGGATTGTATCCCCCAACAATTTTTTTTTTTTTTTTTTTTCATATATACAAACCCAGAACCTTTAACAAAACAAACAAAACAATTTTTTTTAGACAAACCCAGAACCTTTAACAAAACAAACAAAACAATTTTTTTTAGACAAAGCCAGAACCTTTAACAAAACAAACATTTAACTGTACTAAAATCGTATACCAAACGCCCTATTTTGACTGAATCTAAGTATATTTGATACTTGAATAAAGAAAAAATTATATTTTATTAATTAAACTTTTGTTTTTTTTTTGGCCTACATATGAACACATGAGGGCTAAAACATATGTATCATTGTCAATATATATTGGATAAGTAATTAAGGTCCAACAAGTATGTCTCGGTCAACATCATTATAAAAAGGGCCGTAAACGGTTCATTTTTTCCCTCAAAACTGCAGTCAGTAAATGTATATAAAAAATCAAAACTGAAAAATAAAAAATTGTGTTCATTTTAAATAAAATACATAAATAAATTCATTACTTTATACCTAATGCATTTTGGAATACTATGGATGCATTCAAAAATACCAAAAATGTGACTCTTTAACTTTGAAAATTGTTTACCAGTTGCAAACCTAATACCCTGTTAATAATTCCGAAACATCTATGTCAAATAATAGTCGCCAATTCCATAAGGTACAGGATGTTTCAATCCTAATCAACCTATACAAAATAATAATATTATGATACATGAATAAGGCCGTGTAGCAGAGTTTCAACTAACCTATATAAGAAGTTCTAAATAAGAATAATAATTATATTGCAATTCAATGACCAAATTTCTATGCTTATGAACCGAGATTCGAGTATAATTAACCATAAAATCTTACCCAGTCATATGTGCAAGAGAAAATTCAAACAATATAGGTTTGCTTTGAATCCTTTCGACCACGCTTTCTTCTTGGGTTGGCACTGATCATGCAAGAGAAAGCATTGACAAGCTCGGAATCCTCTTCGCTTATTAATATTTTAGCTGCACTTGGGTCTGCAAGCAGGAGCTTTGCCACAAGGTATCCAGCAATTGACCAGGTCTGGAACAGGCGTGCTTGTTTCCCGATGAACCTTGCTCTTTTGGTGTCGTAATATTCAGGCCACTTGTCTCTTGATATTCGTCTCTCAGCAACCTGAACAGCCCTTGCAGCAATTTCAGGTCTGTTCATCTTTATGCATGCAACGGTGAGCTGCAAATGCCACTTCAATTGAGTTAAAATTATATATTTCGGATATTAGCAGGACAATAATGTTATACCTCAATATATTTCACCATGTACCATGCATATGCGAGAGGCATAAATGGTTAAAATAAAATTTGTACAGTCCACAAAGCCACCAAACATTCACAGTCATGCAATCAGGTCAACAGCGTTCAGAAAAGATCCAATAATGGGCTGACATCCTAAACATTTGCATGGTCAATGCAGATACGAAATAGGTTGGACCACTGAGTCTTCCAGAGCTTAACATTATAAATGCAAAGGTTTCCAAAATAAACGCTAACATGACATTTCCAATAGACCCCAATATTAAGGTATTGACATTTGCCTAGCTTTAATTTTAACATTAATTTTTGTTTTCTCTGGGAAATTGTAAGATATATCTACCATCCAACTATGCCACCATGACTAACCTGCCAGAGGAGAGTTGGCCAGGAACCAGCATTGTGATAGGACCAAGGCCTACATCAAAACGAGTACAGCGAGAAATGATGAGCACATGAGAATGTTCAGTGGATATAAGAAGATGACAAAAACAGTGACAACATCAAGCCAGATATATTACGTATTCTTAGGATCACTGCCAGTGATGATCTGCCACTCCTGACCTTCAAGAGCAGGATAACATATCTTGAATGGCATGTCTGCTACTAAATCTGCCCACTTGGTATCAATGAGATCCAATATAGCATGTGATTGGTTAGTTGTTGCAAGACTGCTTACTATAGACCACAGGTTTCCTAGAGAGAAGAATCGAAAATCCATGTGAGCTGGTTGCAAGTTTCCAATTAGATAACCACCTTTATTGGGCATCCATTCCACCAACCAAGGAGGAATCTGGTCTGGGTAAATGTTGAATTTATTGACAGCATCATATGAGTACTCTTCAGTCTTGTAACGATAAATTTCATTCAGTTTCCTCAAATCAATCCAATAATACTCTCTAATATGAAAGGAAAGAGCTACCAAGCGATTGTTCAGTGCTCGGATAAGATCAGCTGATCCATCCTCTGGAGCAAGCATTTCGCGTGCACAAAGTAATGCTGAATAAAAAAGTGCCTACAAGATGGAAACATCATATCAAATTAGCTACAGTCTGATTGTCTTAAAAGAAAACAACAGCTAACAAAACGAGGAAAAACGCAAGTAGGAACAAATTGACTGGTTCAAAAACAGTTATCAGATAGCAAATCAATGTTCCACTGCAAGTGGGCAACAAATAAGATCATAAACAAAAGCCTCATAGGTTTTCCAAAGCACATATGAACCCACCTTCTGGCACTTCCATTATCAACTATCAATAATACATCCAATATTGTTGACCAAGGAAAAGGAAAAAAACAAAAAAGAAAAAAGGAAAAGGCAACCTTGTTGATACAAATAACTCCTCAAGTCTTATCAAGCTTGAAATAGGAAAGGAAAGTAAATAACAAAGCAGAAGCATTTCCACCTGGAACCTTTGCCCTAATTTCTAGGTCCTTAGAATTTCATGAAAATTCTTTTTCTGAATGCCATTCCAAACCTTGTCCCCAATCACTGATCATTTCATTAGGATAGTAAATGAACATATCTCGATGTATATAACCACTCTTATTTTCTACAAGTGGCCATCAACCCACATCAATGAATGCTCTATCATTTTATCCTATGAAAATACTAGCGTATCTCCTTCGAGGTTCAGAGACCTTCATTGGTCCAGATTTTTCACAACAGTTCTGTTTTCTCTAGTCCATACCCTAATGCAGACATATAGTTATGCTATATCTGAGATCCAGCATGACTTACAGTTGGAGAAATGCAATATGTTCTTTTCTTGTATCATGCAGTGGGTCCTGTAGAGATGTGGAAACAGGAATAGGTATTGTTACAGGTTGAAGCGGACATGGATGGAAGTTAGTGTTGACTAAGGTTGCATAGGAATGGCAATGACAACTGCCACAGGCCTTGGTTGATGGTTGACAGGAACTATGATCCGTTGGTTAAGAGCGAAGTTTTGTTCTGTGTGTTACACTGGTCTGGCAGGAAGGTATTTAGTCTCCATGGACAAGACAAGATCATTAGATTATCCCTTCCACACGAAAACTATCCCGTCTTTTCTCAATCAGAATAAATGAATTGATATGCTAAGCAATCACAAAACCAGATAATCAAACCAAGATCTTTCATATCGACAGTCAATTCCAATTTCTTCTTACCATTTTATGAAACCTCTACTTCTCACACATATGCTATCAAGTCATTGCTCTAAAGTCTCTTCTTTCTCAATTTTCAAAGGTCAGTGAGTCAGTATTTTCGAACTATCTACCTATGATTTTCCTTCTCTTACTAAACAATTACGATATAACCACCAATAAAACTAGGTATCGTAAGAAAATAATAGTGACAACAGACATCAAAAGAATCTCAACACAATCATAGGAGGAAAAAGATTATCACTTTGTCACCTCTTCTCTTCCATATATATTCCTTGATTTCTATCTCTATTCATGCTCATCTTGCCTCATCACCATGTAGATGGTTATTCTAGAATTGAGTACTCTTCTAAGAGTAATCTCATAAACAAATTTTAAGAACGACATGAGCCTTTATTTACCTGAATTTCAAGAGGGTGACCATGAATTCCCATTCGTCGATCTACCATGCAAGAACCATCAGTCACCAATAACGTCGGGAACATGTCAAAACCATCAGCGAGACATAACCTCAAAATCATCTTAATCCCAGTTTGCACATCAACTCTCTCCTGAACTGAGAGATCGCCAGAGCATTTACCATATGCCCGTAATAATATAATCCACCACAGTCCTAAAATGTACAAAGAAAATTTCATGGGCTTAGATGTTAACTGCAATTATCTCCCTTCAGAATGAAATTTGTTAAACTGAAAATCTTACCAGAATCAACAGGTGCAACACGACCAATTGCTGCCTCCCCAAAATCAGGATCCAGTACTTCTTCTGTTGCAGAATCATCGCCATCAAGAGGAACTGTGCGCACCTTAAAACTGGCAGGCATCAACCCTTGACCAGGACTATGACAGTCCATTGTTTTCTCCCAACTCTACAATATAAGGAATTATGTAAAATTTATAACATATGTAAATAAATCAAAAAACCATCTTAAGAGATATAATTAAACCATCATTCGTGCATGTCATATTGCAGAAATTGCAATAAGAATATTATTAAAATGGGCAAATAGACAGATATGTATCAAGTTGCACGTAGATTATTAGCAAACAATGCCTTCTTGTTGATTAAATGAAAAAATAGCTTACAAAAGCACACAACAGCACAGGCAGGAACATTCATGTATTCACATGATGATTCACAAGGGACATTTGATCACATGATTGCAATATTTAAAAATTCTGCATTTTATTGCAAATTGGCAGTATGATAAAATATTATTTAAAGAAGAAACAGATGCAAACAAGCATACGTACTGAAAAACAGCATTTAATCAATAGCATGTGAACCATTTTTCAACTTTTACAGAATATCAAAGTTACATCTGAAAGTGAACTTTGCAATAGTATATGCACCACGAATCATAAAGAACAACTGCAATCAATGTCTTGTTACATCCGCTAAAGTATACGGCATGATAGATGTTAAAAACATTTACAACAAGCTTTCAGAATGATATAATTTTAACAGAAATTAAAGATATGAAAAAGATGTTGACATGAAAAGATCTTAAACAATTGCTTGCCTGATAAATTAAGCATGAATATGTTATTTGCAGCTTTTCATGGATCTTAATCATGAAAATCATGAATTCATGTATCACTGCATCATTCAAATTATGTATAATATGGTATGAAATGGCAAACACATTTGAAAGCACTTGAAGCACAAAAGAAACTTTAAGAACAAAGCAGTAAGAAGAAAAACATAGCACATGAAATGTGTCCAAGAAATGCATCTCTCAGTATTATTTTACTGGGAATCAAGAATTGGAAAAAAAAAAATAGACAGGTTTTTTCAAATGAGCAATATCTTATCAGGATTGAATAATCAGCAAAATCATACGATTATGTTACCTGCAGCTGAAGCGTATGAAGGATGAAATTTCGAACAATGTCGTACTCCCCCTTCAAAAGAAAAGCTATACCAGAAGGTATAAAGTCACGAATGAAGACTTGATCATAATTTAACACATTGGTACTGGTAGGATCAGTGGCAGCGATTGTTCCAATTGGACATCCGCAATAATAAACCATAGAATCACGAAGTAGGTCCCATGCTTCATCCTCAATAGAATTGATACTAGCCTTGTGCACAGTTTCTCTACCTGTACCAACCACACCATTAGATGTCAAACCCTTCTTTTCCTGTTCAAACTGCTGAACACCTTCAAATTCCAAAATATTTGTAGTATTTGTTCCACCATTTAGATTTAATTTATTTGCACTGTCAACAAACCATGTCCTGTTTCCATCTTCTGCTGTCAACCCACTTACACTTTCAGCCTGTTGGCATTTGCAACTCAGAAGTTGCAATCTATTAACAGCTGTATCTCCAAAAACCCCACAGCGTAATCCTTTTAACTGTTCAGATCCTATATGACTATGTAGCACACTTGAGCACCTCCAAAATTTCACATACTTAAAAGTTCTTTTCTTCGCACGTTTATAGCAGAATTTAGAAGGGTATGTACAGTCCACATTGCGAAAACACAAGTCAAAAGTAAGAAGCCGAGGATCAGCCCCAGATAAAATTTGGAAAGCCATCTCAGAAGTTCCCATTGACACAGTGTTTGTCAAATGAATGAATTATATTAGACTTCAAATCCACGTAAAAGAAATTCAAAGACCCTGCTTCAAATGGGAAACACCTGAAATCAAAAGAAATACTTAATTCTTCACAAACACTTCAATAATGCAAAATCATTGAAGTAATAGATCTACTCATCAATTCAATGAAAAACGGAATTACCAGATCAAATTATATATATGCCCTCCACATTTTTTTAAAAAGTTGATATCGAATGAGTTAAAAGTCTATCAAGACTTGTCAATCACTACTTGTACAGCCCGTAAATCTACTTTTAGAATATGGAGATAACAACTCCACAATAAAACGTACAGACGACCCACACAAGCCTGTACAATGGCGTTTGATGGAAATTAAACCCCTATCACCTTCAGAATGGGAAGGTGCACAACCGCCTGTGCTTAAAGGCGACATGCATAAATACCCTCCACTTGTTAATACAAAAGCAAGGCACAAAAAGGAACTTGTATGATCAACCAACAAAAGTCTTTATCATTTTCCTTTTGTTCTGCTTATTTTTCACACAAACCAAACGAAAGATTACACTTTCAACTCACCAAACTAATCATGCAAATAAAAATCAAGAAACTACCCATAATTCCTCACAAACCATATCATTACAGAGCAACCAAGATTACAACATATCCAAATGATAGCAACCAACAACGCTAGCATGATCAAAAGCAGAAACACGGACAAATAAAAAGAAAACCCCAGAAGAGAAAGCGATCAAGGAGGTAACCTGAAGATTATGTGGGTGTAAGACGAATGAGAAATCACACCAGCATTGCACTACCTACACGTCTCTTCTCTAGTCCATCTTCAATTACTAATCTACCTACCTTTCTTTTTCATCGTATGGTTTCTTCTTATTTTTCATGAATTTTAATTTATTAGTTTTAAAAATAAATAATGTCAATTTTTTTATTTATTTTTTTTTTTTTTTGAGACTAGCTGTCACTATCACCAGAACAAGAATACATTTTCGTCTAAACTGGGTCGAGTTTCCACAAACAAGCAACCCAAAACTTATCCAAATCTATAATTTCACCTACAGGTTTTTTCTTCTCCTCCTTCCTTTTTTTTTTTTTTTAATTTATACTTTTACCTATTAGTTATTAAAAAAAATTACACTAAATGATCGTTTATTTTTTGTCTGAAAACTGAATAATACTGTTGAAGACTGAAAATTAAATAGTGACTAACACCTGAAATCTGAATAATATATTTATTTTTATTTTTCTTACCTCCAAATATATTATAAATTTATTTATTTTTTAAAGTTAAATTTGTCTAAAAACTAATAATTTGATATTTATATCTTTTAACTATTTGTTATTATGTAATTTTAATTAATTTAATACAAACATATAAGAATAAATAATTCAATAAATTCTAAAACATTTTTATGTACATATTAATAATATTTTATTCATAATTAAAATATGATTAAAAAATATAGTAGTATTAATCATATTTATGTATTTAAATATATTAATATATTTTAAAAAAACAACTAAAAAAATGAATGTTTAAACTGTAAATTAAAATATATTAGTTTAATTTCAAGATAATTTGAGATAAAATGTGTTTAGACTTTTTTTTTTTAAATATATTTTTTTATAAGTATCAAGGAAAAAAAGTAACATAAAATTATAATAAATTTGAAATTATGTTATTTTGGAAAGAATAAATGAGGAATAAAAAAATTTAAATGTAATTAAATTATTTGTAATTAAATGAAAAGTTAAAAATTCTTACTTAATTTTTTCAGTTGTTCTTGTATAGTTTTAAGTGATTTAATCTCTTAAAAAAACAAAAGAAAATAATTTAATAGGTACAATTTAGCATTATTAACCCTTAAGTGGAAAAAAACAAATGACCTATAACTTTTTATCTATTATCGTTTTTTGCATGTCCAAGCAAAATCTCTCAATTTATGTCTTATGTTATATAAATAGACAAAATTTCACTTTCACTATGTACAGCACTTCTTTTATATAGATAAATAAATAGTTAAGGGTAGGAAAAAGAAAAAAATGTGACCACCCGATCCAAATCGACTTGGAAATGTTGGTTTTCAATTTGACTTTGGTCGGGTCAGTTTTAGATATGAAAACCCCTTTTTCTGTTTCAGGTCAATTTTGGGTTGACAAACTAACCCAACCCAAAACCAACTTTAAAAAACAACTCCAAATATAAAAGCCTCACAAACCCTATACACATATAGACTCTGCCCTTTCACTCTCACTCTCAGTCTCATCTCTCATCCCTCTTCTTTCATCAAACCTCCTAACCCCATTCTTTTAAGTAAAGTATAAATTTTGTTTTTGGTTCTGTCTTTGGTTTAGGTCGATGAGCATGGTAGTGCTGGTAGTCGTGGCAGTAATGGTAGAGGAATTCATCTCTTTATTACTTAAGCAAGGTGAGACGCTTGGCAACAAAGCTGGATGAAGAGCTTCGGGGTGAAATGCTCAAGAAAATAGTAAAGAATGGGTTGTACACCTTTCACCCTAGCTCATCAATAGGTTTGATTTTGGTGTTTCCAATTCGGTGGCATTTTTGTCATTGATTGATGATATATGTAATGTGCAGGTATCAGAGCACAAATTATATTCTTCTTCATTTCTATCTCACTTTTATTTTCTCTATTTAAAGTTCAAAAAGAAAAACTTTTATTTTATGCAAGTTGTTGTCTTCTCTTTTTGGTTCTGTCTCTTATTTATGCATTTTGGTTTTTTTGAAAATGGTGATATAACTATAAAATCAATATGCAACTTAGATTTGGTAATGAAGCAATCAATATACAAATCAATTGGAGCTAGTCAGTTTAGTTCGATTTTCCTCCATAATTCGAGTTAGGGTTGATTTTTTATTTGAAAAATCGACTGTAGTTGATTTTGGGTTGGTTTTGGCCAAAACCGACCAAACTTGACTTGTGTTTACCCTTATATATTGTCATTTTCTCCTTAATGCATACACCCATAGATTCACTTGCTTTTATTGACTTTGACTTAGTCAACATCCATTTATATTCAATCAATGGTTCATAAATCATTTATTGACTTCATTAATATCATTGTGCACAAGGTAGTTATTATTATTATTATTATTATACAAGAATATTTTATAATTAATATATTAATTACAAAAATATTCTTGAATTCTATTGACTATTAGATTAATTGATTGGGAATTTAACCATAAAATGGAAGTACAAATTGCCCTACTTTTTTAATTTAAAAATAATAATTTTCAAAATTCAATTAATATATTGAAAAATAGAAACTCCAAATGAAGGAGAATGGGTCTCCTCCGATTCATGGAGAAAGTTCCTCCACAAATTGAACAAGTTGTAGAGGGTACAAGAAAGCAATTGGTTCTACTTTGACTTCACTGAGGCCACTAATAACCTACAAGAAATCCAAGAAAACAAATGAGGTAAAGTCCTTGACACTAGAATGGTGTTGGTCAATGACACTCCAAAGCTCAAATTAAACGATGAAATGAAGATAAACAACAAATGAAATAAAAGCTAAGAAATACTTCATGGACTGTCATATGACTATAATATGACATTAGAGGCAATAAATAATTGGACTATAACGAGATTGATTATAGGTATGGAGGTCTTACTCGACCAAATGATATGCTAGTTAATGTCAAATGAACTATGATGAACAGTAGTTTAGCTTGGATCTTTGGTGAGAGTTAGAGAATACTTTATCATAGAGGGAAAATTGAGTAGTTAAAGTGTTGAACAAAAAGTTTTGTAGTGTGATTGCGCAGTATATAGAGTTCACGAATCAAAAATGTGAGAAAGTATTTTCATTGACTATGCTTAGGTATTTATACCCAAGCAAGTAGTTGTTCGAAGTTTTGAGTGAAAGATCCTATGTCCTAGTGATCCTCCGCAATTGACGCTAACAAAGCCAAGTATAGCTGACTTTGTAACGGATCGACCCGCCTCAAGCTCTCACACGCGGCGATCATCCGGCTCACTCTACTCTCGGGCCTTAGCAAGTAGCTCAAATAGTACACACTCTACTTCCCTAGTGCATTTAATGGCAAATGTTGGGTTTGAGTGAGGAATGTGGAAGGCGTTTGAAAACCCTGTGGGCCCAGGGGACAATAGTACCTGTTCACCAAACTTGTGAGGATCTCTCAAGGCCCGAGAGTGGGGTGGACAGGTTAGACGGTCGTCACGTGTGAAAGCGTAAGGCGGGCCGATCCATTACAGACTTGGTCAAGTGAACCAAGTCAAGCATTAATCGAATCAAAAGAGGTGGTTACTAACGACTCTTTGTTGAGTCATGTTAGTGTTCAAACCGGTGAGCTTCATAAACTAACTCTAAGGCACAGGAGCTGGTTATGCGTTTGAATTGATTGGGCTTCAAATTGACTTGGACCTTTAAACTATCACTACCTTTTACCACGACACAAGTCACCTTCCATTGTGGACTAGAGCTTTTCACTTTTATGAACTTTTATATTTTAAGAATAATTATATATATATATCGATTGTCATAATTGATATAACTCAAGAAATCAAACTGAAGATATAATTAAATGTTGTTGATGGTAATTAATTTCTTTCTTGATTACAGATATCCAAAGGCAGGACTACACTACATGTCACGTCAAAATAGTGTGATAATTTATTTAATTATTTCAATAATATATTAATATGCAAATATAATTGTATAGTGGTATAAATTAGAATTAAAGAAATATGAATTATGATAAATTCAGGAAAGGGATTTATGATAGGTAACATAAATTTCAGAAAAATTAATTATTGTTCTGAAGTCCCTTTCTAGGCTTGATAATTATAGCATTAATTTTTTTTTACAAGTAATTTGACTTAAATTAAAAGAGTTATGAGCAAATGGTAAATTAGGCTTTGACAAAGACTTTATAAATATAAGTTTACAGTTTGGAAAATACCGATTGTAAAAATCTAAGAAACTAAAAGAGTTGTGCGTGAGAAAGATTAATAGGTGTGTGGCCTCTTACTTCTTTATCTCCTTTGCCTTATGTTTCCTTGTCCTTTAAGGAAAATAAAGAAAATAAAGACCTAAGGTAATGTTTGTTTCATGGGATTTAGGGTAAGATTAGGAAAATATTTCCCAATCTCGCATTTGGGCTTAGGAAGGGAAGGGAAATATCCCTTTCCAGGTCCACTCCAAGGCAGAAAATAGAATCCCACCTCAATTGGTGGTTTTCCAAATCCTACCTTGCCAAGAATCCATTCAACTCTCTCTCTCTCTCTTTCTCTCTCTCTATCTTTCTCTCATCGTCTCTCTCTCCCTCAACTCACCTCACCTAGTGCCTCACTATCCTGTAGCCTTGGTTATGTTTGAGTTTTGGGTTTTATCATGTTCTCTCATTTAACCTTCTCTCTCTCTCTCTCACTCTTTCACCTTGCTTGTGGCCCACTATCACTTTACCTTGGTTATGTCTAGGTTTTAGGTTTGATCATGTTCTCTCATTCAACCCTTTCCCTTTTTTTCTCTCTCTCTCACCTCACTTGGTGACCTACCATCTCTGTTGCCTTGCTATGTCTAGGTTTTCTGTTTTATTATGTTCTCACATTTAGCCCTTTCCATCTCTTTCTTTCTCTCACTACCTCTCTCTCTCGCCTCACCAGATAGCCCCCATCTCTTTACCTTGGTTATGTTTGGGTTTTGGGTTTGATTATGTTCTTCCATTCAACCCTTTCTTTCTCTCTCTCTCTCTCTCTCTCTCTCTCTCTCTCTCATTTTCCCTAGTGGCTCACAGTTTCTATACTTTGGTTATGTCTAGGTTTTACGTTCGATGATTAAACCTAGAATATGAGATTCTAAGTTCGATCGAACCCAAAACCAAATATGGGTTCGATCGGCCATTTGATCTTAGTTTGGAGAAGGCAAATAAGAAGAAGGAGAAGAAGAGTCGATAGAGGGAAGAAATTAAAAAAAAAAAAAAAAGAGAGAGAGAGAGAGAGAAGAAAATGATGGATATGTATGTGGTTAGGTCTGTTGGATTTTTGTGGATATATTTTGGTTCAAGTATGCATATTTTTATGGTCAGGTCTCATTCGAGTATGTATGCATGTGGTTGATTGTTATTTGTTTCATTTCCTTATTGTGTGATTGATTTAGATTTCTAAGTGTGGTGAATGAAGATAATGGCTAATTTTTGACTTGATTGATGATGGATTAAGATGAATTTGGTGGATATCAACCCAAATTGGATCTTCATTTTTTTTTTCTTTTTTATCAGATTTTTTTATAAAAGATTTTCTTAAATTAATTTTAATTAGGTTATAACTATCGGTCATTGGTTTTTAGTAAAAAGTCAAAATGTCCTTATAAGTCATATTTACCCTTTACTTTTTATTCAGTTAAATTAGTTATTATAATTAAATAATAAAAATAATCAATAAATTTATCATTGAAAATCTATAAACAACTTTTAATAACAAAATCAAACTTTTTTGAAAAAAAAAAAAAAAAAAAAGAACTTTCAATTTTTGGGTCATAGTGTCGTTGCCTCTGGTAGCCAATGTCCTTGGCAACAAAAGCCGTAAACCTCCTTCCATACAGATGGACGAGACAAGACGTCTCCTCCATTTATAAAAGGAGGCATCATGTCTCCTTTGTCTCTATCGCAAATAGAGGAGACATTATTCCCCTCCATAGACCTAGTGAGAGGTGGCCTCCTCCCAATCCTTAGAGGTCGCGATGCCTCCTTTCAGAATGAGACTTGCAACCTCTTATATCTGTGAGTTGGAGGAGGCCTCCTCCATTTGTAAGATAGAAGACATTGTGAGCCCCCTCACACCAGAGTAGCCAACGACTAATGCCAGTGGCTTGCCTATTTTTTAATTTTTTTTTCTGTAAAAATTCCTTAACCATTTACTCAATCGTTAAAAATACCAGCAGCTGACAAATGGAGTAGAGGGCTGTTGTAATTAAGTAGATTTGTTGAATATTAAACTTTAAAAGAAAACCTCAAGACATGTTATTGCAATTAACCCATCAATATATTAAAAGTATGAAACGATAATAAAATACAAAGTTTGAATTTTGTTATTGATTTTACTTCTCAAAAATAGAAATAGTTTTATATACTTGAATTTTGTATCACTAGATGGTAGAGCTACATATACTTTAAGCTACAACAAGGTTAAATCATTCCATTTATTTTCTCTTAAGAAGATATACAAATCATCCCAAGAAAATGATTACATAAAAGTAAAAATATTTCCTTACAATATTAACACCCAATATGTCAAATAACTATTAAGACTTATTAAGATCACAACTTTCTTTTTTAATAAAATATTACATTAAATTCAAAATCTTTGAAACGAAAAATACGAGGAATTATTATTAAAATAACCTCATATTATCATCTAAATCAGTATTTGAGAGATGAAATATCTGCTTTTATTATATAAAAAAGTTAATCCACCCCCATAATAAGATATTTTTATTAAATAAATAATAATATATTACTATTTACACAGTTTAAATATCACTATCACCTGTATTTGCATAATCAGTTAAGGTTGACTTTTCAAATTTTATCTTATTACGTACGGTTGCTGAAATTATGTGAATATTATTAAATGGAAAAAAAAAATGAAAGAAATATTGTGAAAGATGACTGAGTAAATTGGTGCACAACCCAGGCATGACTGATGACGTGCAGAGACACGTGGCAACGTAACAACCATTGCTTTGCAGCAAAAGTTCAGGCTTGGACGTTGACCCATGTGTGCAGTCACTTAATTCTTCCCTTTAACCTTTTTTTTCCTTTTTTTAAAATTCTTCCCTTTTGCTTGCCGTTCCCGACACTTATTACCCCAACAACTTGCTAGTGCGTATTCGACGTATCGCTAAGATAAACATGAGGTACAGCGTATAAAATTTAAAGGCAAATTACACGAATGCCCTATTTGAGGGTAAATTATACAAACCTTTCCCTAAAGTTTAATGAAACAACATGATATATTTGGCCATAATAACATGAATCTTCCATAATATTTTAAAAACTCAACTCACATATCCTCTACCTTTAGGTCAATCACAATTAAAGACTAATAGTTAATGACCAAATGTATGAAAAGATAACAATGCCTTCTATTTTGGTCAAATTTAAAAACTTAATCATTTATATATTGTTTTTACCCTTTAAAAAATTAAGAATAATTTTTTAATATATATTTTAGTTTTAGTAAATTATCTCTATCACCCTTAAGTTTTCATCATTCGGTCAATTAATTACCAACATTATGCCCACCTCTTCATCATTACTAATTCTTCACCAGTTCATCATCATCTACATCATCATTCAAATACATACCATTTGTTGATCTCCGTCTAATGGAGATCAGATTCTCTATTTTTTCAAAGCTACAAATCTCTTAAGTGATTTGCAACTTTTTATATATTTTTATTTTTTTTAAATTTTTAATTAAAATTAAAAATAATATATTATTATTTTATTAATTAAAAATTTTATTTTTAATTTGTTATGAGTATTTTTGAGGTTACCTAAATTTATTGGTAAATGTCCAAGACTGATCTAGTAAAATTACCCGATAGACTAAGGTCCAGTTCATTATCGGCCCAGCTCGCCAAGTGATCAGCTCATTAAGCTATCAGCTTACTAATGCTACTCTCAACTCGCCATATATGCAGCACATATAACCAAGTTCATAGTTCGCTAATATCGAACATTCCAACTCACAAAAACTGGTTCTTTGTCTACTTCAACTCTCAGGTCACAGGTCGCTTACAATCGAAACTGTCTGATGAAATTTAGCTCTTAACTTAACGTACACGTTAAGAAGATTGTTTCAAACCAATGACAGATTGATTTAAGAAAAATCTCAACTACCTAGTATGGAGGTGACGTTCAGACCATACTTTGGCAGAAGATGATCATGCGTTGATAGAGATTAGTCATACCTTTAATTGATGTCAGTCTTGAAAAGTATAATCAACAAATATTTTTTTATTTTAATCATATTTAATTGTATCCTCCTCTTTTATAAATAGGAGATGAGTTTCATTGTAAAAGAGAGAGAGAGAGAGAGAGAGAGCGAAAATACTTAGAAAAAATATTGTTACTCTGTCAAAATAGTGAGAAAATAATCGTGGATGTTGGCAATTCTTGGCCAAACCCCGTAAAACTTGCCTTGTCTTCTATTCTTTCTCTTACCTTTCCCTTCTATTCACTTTGTTTGTGTTCGATCACAGTTCTAGGCTTTACAGAACCTTGTTGATAGAATTTTGACGTCGACATTTTGGCGTTAGAAGGAAGACTCAAACTACGAATTTTTCCAAATTTTCAGACCATCATGGTAAGATTAAGAACAACCAGAAACTCTGATAGAGTAGCTGATAAGCTAGATAAGCAAATAGATGTCCCCACGAATGGCGCTACTATAGGTATGCCTCAATTAGCCCCTCGCCCGCCAGCACAGGTCGTCCTTACAACCGACGAGCTACAAGGATTGCACCAGCAGCAGGAGGCATTGGAAGACACGATGTGCCAACTAACAGATGTAATCAGGACGCTGACATAGACCCAGGCATAAAATGTGCCCAGACCCGAAATTGCCACTCCCAGAGAAATGCAAGCTCCCAAGCAACCTATTACGGAGGTGTCACGACCTGCTGATTCAGCTTGCTCCTCCAATTCACATTCAAGAACTAAAGGTTGTCAGACCAATGTAAAAAGAGATAACCTGCATCCTACGAGCTTAAGAATAAGGGTGAGCCAGGATAGGAGTCGTCACATGAAGAATGGCTGCGACCGAGCCCGAGCCACATCTCGGTATGATAGGGAAGCAAATTATCAACGACATCCATGCTTGTATCGACTCGACAATATCCCAAGGGCCAATCAGGGGTATGTATCAGACTGTCGTTCTTTAGGTCATGAGCCCATGGATGAACATAGACCCTATGACCCAAGGATAGAGGAACTTCTTCAGATGGTTCAATAACTCGAAGCACGCCCTAGCACCTCGTGCCAATGTGATTAATATGGGGAGAGAACCCCCTTACCAAGGAGATTGAGATACAACCTCTCCCCTGAAGATTCAAGATTCCTAATATCTCTCAGTATGATGGAGATAGTGACCTCTACGATCATTTAGATGCATTCAACGTTCAGATGGACCTACAAACAATAGATCCTTTAGTTAAGTGTCGTGTATTTCGGACTACTCTCAGAGACATTCCACGAAACTGGTTCAAAAGTCTCCCAGCCGATAACATACATAGATGGGAGGAATGCCAGCAAAAGCTTACAGGCTAACATAAAGCTCTGAGGAGGTAGCTCGTACCATCCTGTCATCTCACCACAGTCTTTCAACGTCAAAACGAATCGTTGAAAGACTACGTTAATAAGTTCAGATGTGAAGCCAACAACATAGAAAACCTTTCAGACGAGAGCATTCTGATAGCAATCTTGGTTGGGTTTCGTAAAGATGGAAAACTCTATGAGAGTATTTATAAATCTCCAGTGAAAGACTTGGGCGAGTTTTACAAGTGAGCTGCCAAAGAAATTAGATAGGAAGAAACTTTCAGCCCCAAGCCATCCAGCCAAAAGGATAAGGCAAGCAGTTCTAACCAGTCTAAGAAAAGAGCCAATGGTGGGAACGAAAGTAAGGGCCGGAACGACAGATCGAATAACCAGGTCATCAACAAGGCCAAGAATGAGCTAAGAAACAAGTAATCTCAGCGTCCAAGTCGCTATGGTCATTACAGCATTTTGTTAAACAAATAAGACAAAATCTTTACGACAAAAAGACATATGGAAGACTTTGGAAAGCCTAAACACATAAGGACTCCTTTAAGCTCCCGGGACCATGGTAAATTTTGTGCCTACCATAATGATCTTGGGCATAGCACTTCCAAGTGTTGGGTACAAAAAGATGCAATTAAAGATTTGATCAAAAGAGGACGCTTGAGAGATTATGTAATATGACCTACAACCTCGCGACCTAAACACCACCGGCCTTAGCAACAACTAGCTCGGTAGCCTCCATAACCAGCTCTTGAACAAGGGTATGAGCCCGCCGTCAGGACTATCTTCACCATATATAGTGGTCCTCACATCATGGGTACCTCTAACAGGTCATATGAACGGTATGTGCGAGAAGCAAATCATGTTTTATTCATAGGTCGCAATGGGATGGAAGAACCTGTAAAAAGGATGAGAATAACCTCTGATGATATCATTTTTACCGAGGAGGACACCAGAGAAATGATATGGCCGCATAATTATGCCCTAGTTATTCGGGTTAAGATTAACAATGTCGAGATACGACATATCATGATAGACATGGAGAGCTTGGTGAACGTCATGTATAAAGAATGCTTTGACCATATGAGGCTAGGGGCAGAACAACTGAAGCCTTCCCTAGAGTCTCTTTACGGCTTCACCGGATATGCTGTCACTCCAGTAGATCAGATCAGACTCCCGCTTACCCTTGGTGACTAAGACCATCAAGCAATCGTGCTAGCCGATTTCCTAATAATTGATTACCCATCAACATACAATATGGTTTTAGGAAGACTGACGATGAATGAATTAGATATGATCACCTCCACCAGGACCCTCACAATAAAATTTCTAACTCCTAATGGGATAGGTTGTGTGTGGGGCGAACAACACCTGGCTAGACGCTATTATGAGAATGCAGTCAAGTTGTGAATAAGGGGAAAGAAAATGAATATGGTTTCAAGAGGAGAACCGCGTACTGTGAGTGAGAATGAAATAAGCCACGACCTCGACCCATGCGAGGTAGATGAGGAAAATGCTACTGGGCCTGTAAAAGAACTAAAGATGTCCAGATCAGCAAAGTGGATCCTGAAAGATGCCTTAAGCTGGGATGAGATCTGACTTCGAAAATAAAGTCCCAGCTCATCGACTTCCTCAAGATAAACTTAAATGTCTTTACTTGGAAACATGAGGACATGGTGGGAATAGATCCCAAGGTCATGATCCATAGACTAAACATTGACCCTCACCATAAACCAGTTCATCAAAAAAAATGGCCAATGACAAAAGAATGCTACGATACCCTGAAAGAGGAAGTAGATAAGCTGCTAGCCAATGAATTCATCTAGGAAGCCTATTACCTAACTTAGGTTGCTAATCTCGTGTTAGTAAAGAAGAAGAACGAGAAATGGAGGACTTGTATTTACTTCACGAACTTGCATAAAGCTTACCTGAAAGACAGCTTCCCTCTACCTTGAATTGACCAGCTCGTGGATACAACTGCTGGTCACTAGCTCCTAAGCTTCATGGATGCTTACTCGAGCTATAACCAAATACCTATGAACCCAGAGGACGAAAATTACACATCTTTCATTACAGATCGCAGACTATACTGCTATAAGGTGATGCCCTTTGGCCTGAAAAATACAAAAACGACTTACCAACGTCTGGTCAAAATGATGTTCAAAGAGCAGATAGGGAAAACGATAGAAGTATATGTATATGACATGCTGGTAAAATCTAAGTAAGCAGCGGACTATGTACACAATCTAAAGGAGACTTCCAAATCCTGAGGAACTACCATATGAAGTTGAACCTGCTTAAATGCGATTTTGGAGTATTGTCTGGGAAGTTCATCGACTTTATGGTAAATGACAGGAGAATTAAGACTAACCTTGAGAAAATCAAGGCACTGATTAACATGAGATCTCTTAGATGGATCAAGGACGTGCAAAGCCTCAATGGTCAGATCACAGCTCTAAGTAGATTCATTTTTAAGGCCATCGATAAATGCATCCCCTTCTTTGATGTGATGAAGAAAGCTAAGAACTTCAAATGGACGGAACAGTGTAAGGCCCCATTTCAACAGCTGAAAGACTATATGGGTCAAGCTCTACTCCTGTCGAAACCAAAAGAAGGAGAAAAGCTCATCATATACTTGAGGGTATCCCAGCACGCCTTGAGTGCAGCCTTGGTACGAGAAGAGGACAGAACACAGCTGCCCGTGTATTACGTGAGTAAGAGGCTGCTAGATGTCAAGACTAGGTATATACAGATGGAGAAACTGGTCTATTGCCTCATGGTTGCGTCCAAAAAGCTACGCTCATATTTTCAAGCTCACAAGATTGAAGTCCTCACTCAATACCTCCCGAAGTAAGCCCTTCAAAAGTCAGACACTTCAGGGCAATTACTCAAATAAGTGATAGAGCTCACGCAGTTCGACATCGAGTTCAAGCTAAGATCGGTAATCAAGGTCCAAGCTTTAGCAGACTTCATCGCGAAATTTATATGACCTATAGAAGATGAAGCTAAATACTTCGATGGCCTTATTTGGGAACTGTACGTAATGGGTCATCTAACGAGTAGAAAGCTAGAACCGGGGTGCTCCTAATTAGCCCTGAAGGATACAAGGTTTCCTGTGCACTAAGATTTGGATTCCAGGCAACTAACAATGAAGCTGAATACGAGGCACTACTAGCAGGCCTCTACATGACAAAAGAAATACGAGCTGAGTGTCTTAGGATCTATAGCGATTCACAACTCGTTATCTACCACATTTTAGGGGAATATCAAACGAAGGGATCCAAAATGGCTGCCTATCTCAAGAAGGTTCAAAAGCTACTGGCCACTTTCCTTAAATACGAAGTAAAGTATATTCTACGAGCCTAAAACTCACATGCAAATGTGTTAGCTCGCCTTGCCACAACTTGTGATATAAAACTCCAAGAGGCTGTTTCAATAGAGTTTTTACCAACCCCGAGCATAGAAGAGGGAGGCTCAATGATGGCCATAGTTGTTTAGTCAGACTCTTGGATGAGCCCAATCTTAACCTATTTACAAGATGAGAAGCTGCCAAGTGACAAGCTAAGGCACGATGTCTTCGAGCTAAAGCAGCTCGACACTGCATTTATGATGGCATGCTATATAAGAAAGAGTTCTCAGCTCTACTTCTTAGGTGCATTAACGATCAAGACTGCAAAATCGTGTTAAAGCAGATACATGCTGGCCATTGTGGAAATCACGTCGGGGGGCTATCTCTAGCTCCGGTAAGGATTCTACTAGCCCAAAATCAAGCAAGACGCCATTAACTTGGTCAAAAGATACGATAAGTGCCAAAAGTCCGCCAAGGTTTCGTGAGCTCCGCCGACTTATCTCCAACAAATAGTGAGCTTCTGGCCCTTTACGATATAGGGAATGGATCTAATTGGGCTCTTACCAATAGCTTGTGAAAATTACAAGCACGCCGTGGTCGTTGTAGACTACTTCACGAAGTGGATGAAAGCCAAGGAGCTGGCAGAGATCTCTACCATAAAAATAGAAAAGTTCGCATGGAGTAATATCATTTGCAGGTTTGGAGTCAATTCAATAATTATCAGTTTATCAAGTTCTGCAGCGATTTGCATATCGTCAAAAGCTTCTCAGTCGTGGACCATTTACAAGCTAACGGTCAGGTCGAGGCTATGAACAAGATAATCAAGCAGACTTTGAAAACCAAGCTAGAAGCTAAGAAAGAAGTTTGGGTGGAAGAATTACAGAAAGTATTATGGGCATACAGAACCACAGCTCGTAGCTCTACCGATAAAACCCTCTTCTCCATGGTGTATGGAACGGAAGCCATGATCCCGACTGAACTGAAAGTGACCTCGTAGAGAACATCGACCTTCAATCTAAAGGTTAATAACCAGCTGCTTGTTGCTAACCTTGACCTCATCGAGGAGACTAAAGCAGCAGCTCGCTTGAGAGTGACTGCCTTCCAACAAAGGGTTGCAAGATATTATAATAGGAAGATCCGAGTCCGGCACTTCAGTGTCGACGACCTTGTATCACATCATCTTACTTGAAGCTCGTAAAGCCAGCGAAGGGTCACTTGGTCTAAATTGGGAAGGCCCGTATATCGTCAAAAAGAATTTGGGAAATGGAGCATACCACCTGACAAATTCGAAAGGGGCTAAGGTCTCATGAGCTTAGAACGCCGAACACCTCTACCCATGCTTCCAATAACTTTGTACAATTATATTTGATTCAATGCTCAATTATCAATGTTTCAAATATTAATATATTATTGAATAACTTCCCAATTGATGGCTTAATATGAGTGTTAATTCTCTCTTTGACATATCGAGCTCCATTTTTTAACACAGCTTGCAAGAATCATGTTGTGCAATTAAGCTCCATATATAGCTTGTAAAAATCACGCTAAGTCAACGAACTCCATTTCATAACACAGTTTGTAAGAATTGTGTTGTGCAATTATACTTCATACATAGTTTGTAAAAATTGTGCTATGTCAACGAGCTCCATTTCATAACACAGCTTGCAAGAATCGTGCTATACAATTAAGCTCCATACATATCTTGTAAAAATCACGCTATGTCAACAAGCTCTATTTCATAACATAGCTTGCAAGAATTGTGTTGTGAAATTAAGTTCCATACATAGCTTGCCACGCTATGTCAACAAGTTACATTTCATAACACAGTTTGCAAGAATCACACTGTGCAATGAAGCTCCATACATAGCTTGTAAAAACCACGTTATGTCAACGAACTCCTTTTCATAACACAGCTCGCAAGAAAATGCGTTGTGCAATTAAGCTCCATATATAGCTTGTAAGAATCGCTCTGTACAATTAAGCTCCATATATAGCTTGCAAGAATCGCGCTATGTCAACAAGCTACATTTTATAACACTACTTGCAAGAATCACGTTATGCAACTAAGCTCTATACATAGCTTGCAAGAATCATGCTATGTCAAGGAGCTCGACTTATTATATAACCTACGATTTATCACGATCGATAAGCTAAGATCTGCAGCATAACTTGCCACCATTCATAATGATATCGATTTATCTACTGAGTATATCTCCAAAAATTTATCAAAGTCATAATTTACAAGCTATAACGCATCAGAGTTAGTGATCTAATAAACTCATGTCAAGTTTGATTACTGTTTATTTATTAACTCACTTATTCCTCGATTTGCAGGAAATATGAATACTTAAAAAAAAAAGAAAGCAGAAATAGCGAAAATGCAATGAAGTTAAAGCAAATCGAATTCAATAAAGGTCTCGACATGAGCTCCAAATATTCATTACAAAAATAACCTCGCATAAACGAGGAGAATCCAATTTAAAGTCGATAAATATATATATATATTATTACAAAAGGTCCAGGTTACTAGGGGGCCATATCATCTGAGGTCTCGCCCGCGGTCTCCGCGGTCTGAGTCGCCTCATCCGAAGAAGTCGCTCTAGAGGGCACGACATTCGAAGGAACTGTAGTTGATATGGCTGAAGAATGGGCAGCCCGCTTCTTATATTTCTCTACCTCCGTAACTGCCTCCTTACTGAAAAAGGAAAGGTCCAGTTCGGGGTAGGCCTTCCATAAAGTGTAGAGAAACAAACTGGAGGTTCTTGACTCTGTTTCCTCTTTAGTCTTAATGACTTCCTCCTTAGCAAAGGCAACCTCCCGTTCAACAACCTCAGCACGCTTTTCAGCCGCTTTACCTCACTACATAATTTCCCTTAACTTCTCTTCAGTGGTTGCAGCTCGCTGTAAGGCTTCGACCAAGTAGCTCTTCACTTTGCTTAATTCCTCTTCTTTCTTGAGAGTTTGGGTGGTAAGGTTAGACCTTGTGGCCTTATGATTGGCCTCCTTCTATGCTAGGGCGTCCTTGGCCTCCTTTTTTGCCACTTTCGCGTTATTCAATTTGGCCCCCAATTCTTGCCCTAGCTTCTCAGCTTGCTCGACCTTTTTCTTCATGGACGAGAGATCGCTTTTCAACTTCTTCTTCTAGCTATTAAACTTCTCTCGATCCTCTCCAAAGGCCGTGATTTCCAACTGCCTCATTGTTCTCATCACGGCCTAAAAAACAACAGGTAAATAAACAAAAAATGTTATAAAGGAATTTTACCAATAACCCATGGCAAGCTATATATCCGATCAAGCCCTCATCTTCCATGCCCTCTTTATATAAGTTCCTGTCAGTAACTCCTAAAATGTCGAGCAGGTTATCGAAAGCCGTGTCAAGGTACTCCTTCCTTGGTAAATATGGGGACTACATCCTGGCCATGATTTGTCCCTTCTCTCTGAAATCTTGGGCTATTTGCCTTTATCAGCTCGAGGTCACCTGGCTAGGGGACGTTTGTGTGATGACATCTTTTTAACCTTCTTAGTTGGGGTAGCTGGAACCTCAACAGCTGAAGCCTCGGCGGTTAGAGTCTCAGTAGGTTGAACCTTACGAGTAAAAGCTCCCGCATGCCCTGGGTTTTACCTCTTCCACCTCCGACTGCGTCGAATGGACCTGAGTTGAAAATCGGAGTTGGTACCGAGGTGACCCTTTCAAAAACAGCAATCGAAAGCGCTCTGGGCTCACGAGTTGAAGGAGTCGCTGGCTCATGAGGTGGGGAATCGAGAATTTCAAAGAATGATAGCTTTTCCATTCCTAGAGCTCGTAAGGGGACAAGATCAGTGTCTCCACGAGCAACTCGATTAATGGAGACGAGCTCGCGTTAACCCCGAATGCAAATGTCTCTCTTACTGTCGATTATCTCGCTGTCCAAAGCAAGGGTGAGCCGATATGTTCTGAGCAGCTCGTCGTCAAACGATGCTACTTTCCCCCGAATCTGCAAGCATTCTAAGGCGATCTTTTTCCTCCATAGTGATGATTCCTTTACTCCCTTCTTAAAGGTGAGACAAATATTAAAGTACAATAGGATATGTGTGTATGCAAAAGCTCATAAAAGTTAATCCTATATGACTACCTGGGGTAAGGACAAAACTATAATTTTGAAGACGTTTTAAGGAATGACAAGAAATATAAAACTAGCTCGATTTATAGCTTCTGGCATTAGATTTGTCTTTTGCCTCACCTTTCAGCAAAATGCCCTTAAAATCTGATTTACGAGCTGTCAGATAGAAAATGACCTCTCGTGCTTTTCCTTTCGAGCTGGCCACTCTGTTTATGTTATATAGGTAGGAGCAGATGCGTGGGGTTCAGAGCTTCAAGCCCATTCCTTAAAAAGACCAACGCTAGGGACGTGAGCTGGGAGTAGGAGTTGGGAGTCAGTTGGAAAAGGCTAAGTTTCAAGCTAAGTTTCAAGCTAAGTTTCAGGCTGTTCAGGAGGTCAACGAGGACTGAGAATCTGAGCCCGTGCCTCAGATGGTGAGTATTAACAACCACATACCCCCGATGTGGATAGGCCGTCTGGTCGCAAGAAAAATGTAGCATGATGTGACAACCCTTAGGTAGATGGTACTCCAGGGCAATTCCCCCTAACTCGTCATACTTTAATTTTGAGGCATAAAAAGCGAACACCTCACGACCTTCACGCCCAACAAGGGGCAGAATTGTGATGAGGTCAAGTTGAGCTACGAATTCCTCAGTGGCCTCACCACTCGTGGAGGTCGCCTCCTCAGCAAGGCGAACTTCTCCTGTCTCAAGCTCTTCGGAATCAGAAAAGTTAGCCCTTACTCTATGCAATTAGCGATTGTGACCTGAAGACATCTACATGTGAAAAGTGAATAATTAGGTCTCTACATACAGACCATCCCTATCTATCTAAATTTCCTATTTTTTGAAGAATATCTTAAGTTTACAGGTCACAAACGCCGCACAAATCGCTAAAGGTATGAGGGACTCGATCTACAATCTGGCAACCTACGAGCTAGCGACCTATCTATATCTCTACCTATAGTTTGCATGCATAATGTCGCAAACAACAAACTATTCACTAAGAGCAAATTAGTAAGATCAAATTAACCAAAAACAAAGAGTCACAATGAAGGACAAACACTCAGGAAGCAAAAACACGAAAAGAACTCAAACCAGCATCACACCTAAAAAAAGTATAATACATGCAAAACAAAAACTAGAAATCAAAACACGAGTTTGAGGGACTTACTGTGAGCAAAATAGAAGAAAAATAGTTGATCTTCAAGGAGCTTAGATCTCCGGAAATGGTAGTGTAAGACGAGAACCAGAGAAGGAGATACAGTGGCATCCGGAATTTGAAAATGATAAGTGGAAGATGAAAAGCTCTGGGCCTCCACTTTATATAGGAGCACAAGACATGAACCTTAGCCATTAGATCTGAAGGCTCACCAACCGCCCTAGATCTCACGATACAGCACGAATAAAGGGATTTTGTCATCATGCGCGGTCAGTTGAGATACGTGCTCATTAAATGCGCACAGATCGAGACATGCAGACTACACGACAGCTTAAAAAGTTGCCACATATCGAAAGATGAGACAAAATTTGAAAAGGCAACGCAACAGGTCCCTTAAGTCAGCTTTTACCAGCAAGCTATTAGCTCCTAGTCCGCAGATCGCACTGAGAGCTGGGAAGTTGATGTTATGTGTATTTTTAGGGTTACCTAAATGGGCTGGTAAAGGTCCAAAACTGATCCAGTAAAATTGCCCGATAGACTAAGGCCCAGCTCATTATCGGCCCAGCTCATTATCGGCCCAACTCACTAAGTGATTAGCTCATTAAGCTATCAACTCGCTAATACTACTCTCAACTAGCCATATATGCAGCCTACATAACCAAGCTCACAGTTTACTAATATCGAATATTACAGCTCGTAGAAACTAGCTCTCTGTCTACTACTTCAGCTCTCAGGTCGCAGGTTACTTACAATCGGAACTGTCTGATGAAATTTAGCCCTTAACTTAAGAAGATTGTTTCAAACTAATGGCAGCTTGATTTAAATAAAATCTTAACTACCCGGTATGGAGGTGACGTCCAGACCATACTTCGGAATAAGATAATCATGCTTTGATAGAGATTAGCCATACCTTTAACTGATGTCAGTCTTGGAAAGTGTAATCAACAAATATCTTTTTATTTTAATCATATTTAATTGTATCCTCCACCTCTATAAATAGGAGATGAGTTTCATTGTAAAAGAGAGAGAGAAAGAAAGAGAGAGAGAGAGAGAGAAAACACTTAGAAAAAATACTATTATTTTGTCAAAATAGTGAGAGAATATTTGTGAACATAGGTAATTCTTGGTCGAACCACGTAAAACTTGTCTTGTCTTCTGTTCTTTCTCTTGTCTTTCCCTTCTATTCGCTTTGTTTGTGTTCGATCACAATTATAGGTTTCAAAAAACCTTGTTGATTGAATTTTGATGTCGACATAATTAAAATATTTATTACTTATGTATTGACCATTTTACCTTTATTAATGTGTATTTAATGGTAGTTGGACTAATAGTTGACTAACGACATGAGATATTTGTATTTGATTCTTTTTTAATTTTTAAAAAAATTCATTGAATTTTTATTCAAGACGCATATTTATATAGTAGAGGCACATGTAGCATGTACTTATTTAAAGACCAAAATGTTTCTTTAACCATAAGTTTGATTAATAATCAACTGATGGAATAACTAATTTGATCAATTTTTAGAAATTTAAGGATGACAATGATAAAAAAAAAAAAGGATCTATGGGTAAAAAAAAAAGGATATTTTATCAAAATTTAGGGATAAAAATAAACTTTTTCTTTCTGGTCCTCCCTGCCAATAAAAAAGAGTTGCTTTGAAAAGGGGTTTTTACCTACTTTTGACTTTTTAAGTAACAACAAATATATTTATAATATTGCAATTTATACTTTGAAAAGTAAATTATTATTTTAAAAAATCACATTTTACTTTTTAATTTTTGGAGTTTGATTTGAAAAATGTAGTTATACTCAAATTTAGCTTCAATTTTTAACGACTTTGAAGTTTGAGATAACATCACATCCTTTTAATTGAATTTTTAAAATAGTTTATATAGGATGTGAACGAATTTTACCATAATTATATGTAGATTTTTTTAAAATAATGTTTTTAAAAATAAAAAATATTTTAAAAAAATATTTTTGAAAATATTAACACTGTTTGTATGATTTTTTTTAAATATATTTTTAAAAACAGAAAATGATATAAATATATTTGATATTATTTTTTAAAATGAATAAATAATTGTTTGGATGGAAAATTAATGACTTATTTTGAAAATATGTTTTGAAAATAATGAAAAATATAAAAAAGTTGTGTTTTACTTTTTAGTTATAATTTTTAAAAAGTTTTTTTTCATTTCAAAAACACATTTTACAAAACATACAACCAAACACTTTACTTTCATTTTTTATTTTTGAAAATGAAAAATTATTTTAAAAAATAAATCCAAATACCATCTAAGTTTTTGTTACTATTTAGTATTCGTACAGTTACTAGGTGATTATTGACATTAAATTTAAGTTTAAAGATTCATAAAAACTTCATGAATAAATCTCTTTTAAAATTACCATTGTATCCATAGAATTCTTGAACATTAATTAAATCCGTATATTCATGGTTGAATATTACTTTGATACCCATGTGTCCCGTATCAATCCTCGAACCTGCAAAATTATGCGGCCGTATTACTTGTCTGATTTATATTAGTACTCCTACAAAATCAAGAAAGGATGATTAAAAAAAGGGATAATTTCATTTAGATACCTAAAGTTGAATGAAATTTCATTTTCTTATGATGGATAAAGAAACTTAATATCTAATCCCTACAATTTCAAAAATACATTAATTTGGTCCATTAAATGGTCAAACATTAGTCACATAAGGGTATAGTCATCATTTTATATGAGTTTCATGGATGACCTCATGTGTCAACATTTTAAAATTTGAATAATAAAAAAATTCTTTTAAAAACAACAAATTTAAAAAATGTTAATATTAACAAAATAAAAATAATAAAAATAATTTTGATTTCTACCCTACATTCCAAAATGGATGGCGGAGTAATTTTTTTTTTTTTTAAGAAAAAATAACTATAATATAGTTATATTAAAAATAATTTTAAAAAATCATATGAAGTGGAGATTGGATTTTCATTATTGATGGATCCATCGAAGGTCGAGATCTGATTTGGATTTTCACTGAATGAAGTTTGATATGCTAGAATCATATCGAACTAGATTAAGAACTATATGAAGTAGCAATGGGACCCTATTCTTACAATGTAGGTCCGCGGCTAGATCAAACATTCATCTAATCATGAATGAGATAAAAATTGATCTAATTCGTAATGAACTAGATAGAAGACTTCCATCTTTGCTTTTGATAAAACTTCAGGCCTCCATCTATACTAAAACTTGAAATTTGTCCAAGCTCCTTTCTTGTCTAGATTTTTTTTTTTTAAATTTTGCTTTTGATAAAACTTCACCTCTACCTGCAAATGTAGAGATGGAGATCAATGTCAATCTCTACCCACGACAAACAAAGATGGAGATCGATTTCCATCTTTATCCATAACAAGTCCAAAATTGAGACTTATCTCCATCCATAAATGCAAATATGAAGAAAGAGAGAGAAAAAGGGAGGTGAGGCAACGAAAGAGGTACATAAATTAGAAACAATTTTGTTTTTGTTTTTTTATTTTTAACTCAAAACTAAATTACATAAATTAGAAATTAAAATATTTGCTAAATGAAAAGCAAGTATCTCTTACTTATTTTAATTAATTGATTTTAGGAGTTGTTTAAATGATTTTATTACATACAAACTTATATAAAATAATTCGATAAAAAAAAAAAAAAGAACTTATATAGAATGATTTCAGAGTTATGTAATAATTTTATACCACGAAATTAGGCCCTTATATAATATTCACAAATTCACGATAATGGAATAGTTTGAGGTTGGAAAGTTATTTTATTTTATTTATTTTTAAATAAATTTATGCTAAGTTTACTTGCATGTAATTGAAATGGTTTGTAATCAAAATGATCTGAAATCAGATTGATTTACAATTGAATGATGTATTATAATCAAAATAAGTTATTTACTTCAATTGGATTAATCGTAATTGAAAACAAATGTATTTCCATTAATATATTTACTTTGATTTTGAATCGAAATGAATTCATTACAACTTATAAAAATACCTTGATTAAATTTATGAACTCTATAAGTTTTTTTTTTTTAAATAAAAAATAGGTAACTTCTTTTTTCGTCAATAAATATGTATTTTTTTTAAAAGAAAAATAGGTAACTTATTTTTTCATCAATAAATATGTATTTTTATTCTAATAATGTTATGCTTATTAAAATATATTTTGAAAATTTCTAAAATTTTAGCACACGTAAATATTCATATTTATATTTATAAAACCGATCAACTTAAGAGGGAACTAGGTTTTTTGTAGCATTGATATTGGAATTCGTGGCAATTGGAACACAAATCGTTTGTCTGTGGAAACACAATTTTGTGAACGGTAATTATCTTGGTGCACACAATCATCATTTTTCTTTTCGTTTGTTTTAAGAATTGCATTCCGACTTTTACCATTTATTTTCATGCGATTTAATATATTAAAATAGTTTGATTTTAATCTTTCAGTTAATGAATCTGTTTAATATATTTATATGCTTGATGTGCTCTCATTTGATTCTTAATTTTAATCTACAATTTATACCGGCAATGGCGTTCTGAAAATTGATAGAAACTAATGAAATCATGTAAGCTGGAATGTGTTCATAAATAAATATTTATTTAACTTCTCGAAAAAAAAAAAGAGTTATTATTATTTTTTTTATTTCTAATTTTATCTGTTATTTTTGTTTTTAGATAAGAATGAAATATACATTTTAAATATGAGTTTAATTATCTTATCAAACTATTAACCTTACCCCTTCATTGGAATCATAGATTGACTTGTCAACCTTTAAATCAATCCAAAAACTCTAATTAAGGTGTAAAATTTAGTGGTTGAGTAAGATCATCAAACCCTTTAAATATTTAATAGGTAATGAGATTAAGAATCTTTGAGAGAGAAGAAATATTATTTCCATTCTACAACCCCAAATATACATGGGGCCCATATTTTGCATTTGATTTAAAACAAGTAAACACTTATAAGAGTATCTCAAATGCTCCCGTAGATTGTACTTTAAAAATATGTCATGCAATCAATATTAAAATATTTATTTTCTACATGATATATATATAATTTGATAGACAATCAAATTGAAAATTTGTTTTCCAATACTTTTATATATTTCCATTTAACGTCCTTATATATATATATATACATATATATATCCATTTAATGCTTTTATTATTATATATATATATTTTTACTTTTAATTAGATATGAAAGTTAAAATTAAATAATAATAGATTTGCTAGTATCACTATCTAACACACTGTTTAAAAATAGATAGTCATATTGATAATATATTTTTTTTTTATGTCACCTCAATTTGATATTGATAAATAATAATTATATTGAATAAATTTATTTTAATTCAATATCTATTAATCTTACGTGATATATAATTTTTTTAACAATTTATAAAAGTATTGAAAATGCTAAGTTGATATCAATTTTTGATCCTCATCCCCTAATCTTACTAATAAACAGACCTCTGGGTTGTATAATCCTACTACCTTATCCATTTCTCTCCGTAATTTTTACCAGTCGAAAATTTACAACAGGAACCCCCGAAAACTAGCAAAATCACCGGAGAAATAACCGGTGGTTTTTACCGTAGGAAATTGCCCCACCACCCTACTCGAAAGCAGGGATATGCATGTTACGTCACATCAAACCCCATTTTCGTAATTTCACCCAACTAAACCTCAGCGCCCAAAAATATCCTCCCGTCCAGTCTCGACATTAAATAAAAAACGAGAGGGATTAACAGTACTAGTGGTGGGCGGCTAGTAGGGTGTTTGTTTGTAAAAGCCACGATATCAAAATCTGAACCGTCTATTTTTCTAATCCAACGCTCTCTCTTCACTCACCGTTCACTCTTCTATGCCATCATAAACCCTAGCCCGCCTCCTCTTCTCTCTCAAAACCTGTTTCCCGTCTCTCAGCCTGTCTCTGTCTGATTTCTCTTAAACAGATCTCACTTTTTGTTCGATTTAGATGTTTCGTGAGTTATTATTTGTAAATTATTTTATTTTGTTATATTTTTAGTCGTTTTTGGTTTGATCGGTTATGAGAAGAGAGTCAGAAGGAGGACTGAGATCCGTGGCCGTGTCGTCCACTCGTTAACGCGGAGACAAACAACAAAACAGAAATAAAAAGGGAGTGAAGTGAGTCAGGTGGAGGGAATTGAGGGAGTGAGTGAAGGGAAATGCCGTCTGTGGGGATGAGACGGACAACCAGGGTGTTTGGGGTGGTGAAGGGGGTGGATGGGGCCCGAGTTCTACGGTCGGGTCGTCGGTTGTGGCCCGATTTGGCTGTCAGGCGACCAAACTACGGTGACGACTGGTACCCCCACCCCCACTCTCACGCCGTCATTAAAAAGCATAATGGGCCTGGGCCGGGTGGGCCCAAGCCCAAGACGCCAAACACAAACAGCTGGGCACAGCATGTAGAGAGCATCAAAGAAGAAGATCAAGTAATGGAGACTAGTGAGAAGGAGGAGGAAGAAGTGATCAAAGTGTCCATGAAAGTGAAACAACAAGAGCAAGCGGTGGTTAGTAAAGATAGGATGTTTGGGTTGGTTTATAGTAGGAAAAGGAAGCGAAATGTTGGTGGGGAGGAGAGTAGGAGTCAAGATAGAATGTATGGAATCCGATTTTCGAGGAGGAGGAAGACCGGTGGTGGGAGGCCTGTGGCTGCATTTGGGGTTGTTTTTAAGGGTTCTTGTATTAGTAGTGGTAGTGGTAGTGGGTTTTTGAGTTTGGTTTTGGGGTACATGAAGAAGGAGAGACTGCTGCTGCTGCCTGAGCTTGCTAGTTTTGTGCTTTCACAGCCAATCAGTGGGGTTTTCGCTTCGCGTGGAATTCATTTTTTGTGGGTATGTATGTTCGTGATCATGCATTGTTGGAGACACCCTTTAACTAACTATTAAAGATTTACTTTATTTGGTTTCTTTAGTATGGATTTGTGTATTTATATTTGCATTGCTAGAAATAGAATTAGCTTCTAGAAGTTATTCCAGTAAGATAGAAGTTGAATTCTTTTTCGCGTTGTCTTTGTTACGGCTTATGGAAAGATATGGTGAATGAATGAACGTTATGAGAATCTTGAATTGAATGAATATCTTTTTCTGTTTTTGGGTCTTTAAATGCGTGCACATGAGGATTTGTTCCTTTAATACTTTTTCAGGATCCTCCTGCTGATATCACTGGATTGTGCAAGCTTTTTTCGGACAGGCAAATTGTTCCGATGTTCACAGTGGATTTTTCTGCAGTCCCCTTTTGTTTTATGCACATTCATCGGAATATGCTTGTTGTATTGAAGTGTATGCCACCTGTAAATAGTTCAGTGGACTCAGATGATGAAATAATGGCAGACGAAGATTGCCTTCGACCTTGCAAGCTTTCAGAGGATGATGTAGAATGTGTAAATGACTCTAAAATCATGGTTCCTGTAGTTGATAATGCCGTAAATAGGGTGATCGCACAACCATCTGTTAGACCTCCCAAATTTTCTGGGCGTGGTGTGCAGTATAGGAATGGTCTGAACTCCCGCGCCATTCAGAAGAGGAGGAGTTCGCTGAGGAGGAAGAGAGCGAGGAATTCTTCGTCAGTTGGTGCACACAAAGCTAATGGTGCTTTAGTATCTGATCTGATCTGCAGTAGGAAAAATGGCATTCCTTTCTCTTCTGTAGTGTCGAAAAACAAGCCTAGGAGTTCAGTTCAGACTCGATCTGCTGTGAGTTTAAAAGAATTGAGTTCGAATGTGGACCAGCCAATGCGGGACTCGGATCCGTCTTGCTGCTCTGCAAGTATATTGGTTATGGAATTGGACAGATGTTACAGAGAAGAAGGCGCCATTGTCGCGTTAGAAATGTCTGCTACAGGAGAGTGGCTTCTTGTAGTTAAGAAAGCAGGGGTAACGAAGTACACCCTCAAGGCACAGAAAATCATGAGGCCTTCTTCTTCTAACCGTTTCAGTCATGCTATTGTGTGGAATGGTGATGATAATTGGAAGCTAGAGTTTCCCAGCAGACAAGACTGGCTCAATTTCAAGGACCTGTATAAGGATTGTTTCGAGCGCAACACCAATGTTTCCAATGCTAAGGTAATCCCTGTGCCAGGAGTATGTGCAGTGTCGGACTATGAGGATAGCAACACTGCTCTCTTTCATCGTCCAGATTCATACATCTCTGTACATGATGATGAGCTATCAAGAGCGTTGGCCAAGAGAACAGCTAACTATGACATGGATTCTGAAGATGAGGAGTGGTTAAGAAAGTTCAATATCGAGTGTTCTGCAGAAAATGAACATAACGAGCATGTTTCAGAGGAAAATTTTGAGTTAATAGTTGATGCCTTTGAGAAGGCTAACTATTGTAGTCCGGATGATTTCTCTAATCAGACAGCAGCTGTTAACCTTTGCTTCGATCTGGGTAGACAGGAAGTAGTTCAAGCTGTTCATAGTTATTGGATGCAAAAAAGAAAGCAGAAACGAGCAGCACTACTTAGGGTTTTTCAGGTAAACGATCTAATATGTCTTCTCGTTTCATCTCTTATTGGAATTTTTGAGTTTATTAGAATACAGTTGTCTTGCACAAGTGGGTGGAACTATTGATTTACAGGATTATTGGAAATTTATTAGAACAGAGTTAAATATAGTGTTGTTTTACTTGTTTAGATGTCTTGTCTAGGTATTGATTATACTTTGTTAAATTTCTTGTTCATCTTTTTCACCCTGTGTTGATTTGTTTATCTGATCAAACTGGTTGTTCCTTTCAAGCAGGGTCGCCAAGTCAAGAAAGCTCCACTGATTCCAAAGCCTGCTTTACGCAAGAGAAGGACAATCAAGCGGCAGGCAAGCAACTTAGGAAGAGGCAAACAACCCATTGTTCTGAAAGGTTTGTTCATTGCTTCTTTGTAGATCTTTTATATGTTCAGTACCGTGGTCGTTTATTTTTAACTGCACCATATCACGGATTTGCTACTTTAAGGTGTCTGTAGCATTGAATACTTGAGGAAGTGGCTCTGAAGGGATGTTAATAATAATTTTTGATCAGCTTAAGAAAATTTGGTGTTGTGTTTAGAATTTGACTTTTTAATTGACTCAACATTGTTTGTGCTGCATCGGCTTTCTTTATGCTTTCTTGAACGTTTTCTCTGTTTTAATGAACTGTTGGCTAGTTTTTTGGTTCTATGTTTTAGTTATAAATTCTGCCAGTATAAGCATTTGGATGGGATATTAGAAAGCAAAACACTGATGTGTAACATTTATGAATTTCGTTCATAGCAAATCTGTTTCTAGGCAACTTTTCAGTGTTTATTTTCTCACAAGCGGCGCACAGACTCACCACTGGCTATTCTTTTATTATTAAAGTGTATTTGTTGTTTTGTGTGTGTGTGTGATTTATTTATTTTTTAATTATTTTAATGTATTGTGAAAGTTGAGCCGATGTTCAATTGATGTGCAGTGATCTCAGCTGAGAGAGATGCCGTGGAAGAGCAGAACGCCATGCGTAAAGTTGAAGAAGCTAAAGTCTCAGCAAGGGATTCCATGGAATCAGCTATTCTTAAACGACAAAGGGCACAGCTTCTGATGGAAATTGCTGATCTTGCATCTTACAAAGCAATGACAGCTCTTAGAATTGCTGAAGCTGCTCAAGCTGCTGAATCAGTAGATGCTGCTGCAGCCCATTTTTTGGATTGATGGGTTTTAGGTAGGTATTTCCTGATGCTGATGATTGAAATTTAGTTGTTTAATTACTAGAGGAATGACAGGACGGATGGATGGTGGGTGTTGGTGAAGTCTTTTGGAGGATGACTTTTGAAGAAAGAAAGTAATGTAATTTTGTATAGATTTTTGATTGGATGTACATGCTGTATTATTATAACCTCACACCAAATGTTTGACTAAGAAAGTCAAGTTTATTTCCTTGAAAAATTTGAAGAAAAAAAAATGAAGAAAATGACAGGAAAAAAAATTCTAGATTATGCTAGCTAGCTTGTGTTTAATAGTTTTAGAGAGATGTTTCTTGTTGATGTACATCCATTATCTTTTAAATTAGTGGTGTAATGCACATATTTTTGGATCCGAATTTGTGGGTTTTTGTTTGTAGGTGTATATAATATACCAAGTTGGAAAATCATAATTTTACCTGCCCATGCTGCTAATGACTAAGACCACAATCCGGAGCCTTTATTTTGGGCCCTATTTAATGTGTGTCATGCATATCATGTTGAAATAGAGCTGAAGGATGCCCTTTACAACAAGGAATTTAATTCCTTGTTTGTTATAACTGTGTTTATTAAAAACTGTTAGGACTCAAATTATATGGCTTCATACAAAATAAAGATTCGAAATTACAGTCAGGATTAAAACCATACCGTCTAATGTGGTTTTGGTGTTGGGAGAGTTTCCATTTAGTTTGATAATGATTTATATTTAAATGGTTACATTGCTTGTAATATTTCAAAAATGAAAAAAAATAAAACCATGATTAAAACTCATTTGTAAAAGGAACGTATGGCATGTTTAGTAATTAGAAATCAAGATTTAGAAAGTTTCATTTCAAGATTAAATAATATATCCTCAATTAATATTTTTACATGTGATACACATGACTAGTTTTCTAATTAATTTTATTTTATTCCTATTTTTTTGGTTTAGTAAATGCTTGAAAAGAAATTTTAATTTGATCTCAAATTTAATTCGTAAAAATTAGTAAACCGAGGGAGGATGTAATATTGTAAATTTTTTTCGATTCATCTTCATTCTATTTCTACTAAAACTTATTTCTCTTTCTTTTTATTTCTGATCAGTAAAGACTCTCTTAAGACGAAATTACTAATAAAAAGTATAACTTAGTTTATAATTTGAGCTTTTTGATTGATTTATTTATTTTTTTCTCGAAAAGGAGTGTTGAGATTTATGTGTTTACTAAAACTCGGTAATTAAATTACCTGGACCGTACATTCAAATAAAGATTTTCTTTTTGGAGAGCTCTTTCCCCTCCAACCCAGGTTTATTTGGTGATTCTTCTTTCAATAAAACTTGATTCTTTTATTTTCATTCCTAACTATCATCAAATTTCCTTCTCTGTTTTTCTTTTCGAAGAATTTTGATTCCTTGCTAATAAACGAGCTCTTAACAGGTTGGCATATATATCCTAGATTTTCTGTGTCACTGAAATGATTTGAATATGTTACCGCAGCAAGCATTTGCATCTCCTTGACAGTACACCGGTGTGTAAAAGGATTTTATTGCGAGTAATGGATGATGTCTTAAACATGTTGGATTCTTACACACCCAACAATACAATTATTTCAGCAAATTCCGTGCCTTCTATATGTCCAGCTTAAAACAGAACATCATATCAAGATGCATATAAACACATAACAATATAGAATAACTAGTTTTAAAACAGTAACAATAAAAAAAACTGTAGTTGGCTGTTGACTTTGTTAGTGTCAACACCACACCTCTATGTCATGAGAGGCATGGTTCTACACCCGATAATAACTTTCTCCGTCATTAATTTGCGTGGATGTCGATCTCTCTTGTATGAAAGTAGCTCCCCGGACTTCGCCACCTGTTTTTTATCCTGATACATCCCGATTATATCCTAGACCAGTCTCAATAATTAAAAGAAAAAAGAAAGTTTTAAAACAGTAAAAAGTATAATTAATTCATCAAATGCACTAAGAATACAATTCAATTTTTGGAGTTTTACAAAAATCATGTATCACATGTGGCTGCAGATATAGTTTGATGGTAACCACACTTTTTGACTAAGTGGTGATTTTCAGTTCTATTCTCTCTCCTTCAAATTGAAAAC
Organism: Dimocarpus longan; assembly: GCA_022984855.1. Lineage (NCBI taxonomy): Eukaryota > Viridiplantae > Streptophyta > Magnoliopsida > Sapindales > Sapindaceae > Dimocarpus > Dimocarpus longan. The sequence continues at coordinate 18,804,176 of CM041015.1, read as the reverse complement.
AGAAAATCACATACCACCCCATCATCCTCATCTCGCCATGTGATAGAGAATAGTTTACCAACTTACCTGCCTGTTAAACGTGAATGTAAAATATATGAGGCGTCCAATTGTCAATGGAAAACATATTTGATCTAGCCAGGACTGTAAGAGATTCGCGTATTTGGACGAAATGGATGTTGGTTTCGATGATGCCAAAATTAACAGATAGTGTGGAAAATATTTCATTTACGGATCAGACAGCAGATTTTGTGGGGTCCAGCTGCCTCCATCGAGGCGCTGTTTTGGTCCAAGTCTCTTGACCCACTCCCACATATCACCCGGCTTGGACTTACATGAGAAAAAGGTTTGATTAGGTCAAATGGTTTATCCATGAAGAAAAGTAATTTTATAATTTATAAAAATCAATTAAACAATACAGTGGATAACTTGAGCAATCTAAATTGGGAGAAAATCTTCATGGGATATAATACAACATATAGACTGTAGCGTGAGAGCATATGAATTGACTCGGTTTGTTATTTAATTTTATATTAAGGGTTGTTGGAACTTGAAAGACTATTGTGGATAAGAAAGAATTTTATAAACAAAACATTATTTACTGAGAGACATTGAATATTGAGTCCTTATCGATGAGATTTTTTCCTTTTATTCTTAACTACTTCACCAATCAAGGTATTAACTACATAATTATTCTATAATTAAATCTCTACCAATCTTTTTTTTTTTTTTTTAATTTGATTTAATCATTTTTTATTTTTGAGTTTTTAATGTATATTTCAGTGATAGACAATACAATCTATCCTTTAATAATTTGAATCTATCCTTTTTTTTTTCTTTTTTTTTTCTTTTTTTATACATTCAACTTTTATTTTTTTTTTCTATTATTGATATATAACATGTTACATATTTAATAATAAAAGTACTATGAAAACCATTAAATTTCACTAATCAAAAGGACTGAATTGATGAGTTTACAATTTTGTGGGGTGACAAAAGTGAAAAACGAATTCGCATTTAGTAATAAAAGTAAGGATTCTCTACCATATTTTTTTTGTTAATCTTTTGATAATCTAATGACATATCAGCATTGAAAAAATGAATGATCAAGATTAATAGACTTTTCTTTCTCATACATCATCCAAACTTAAATTGTTTTCATAAAAAGATTAACAGCATGTCAATATTGATAGAAAATCCTTGTCCTAGTAATAAACCACCGAGATATAGAAACTAAAATGTAACTTGCTTATGATTCTTTGATCAATGTTGGTGCTAATGTGTTGTGATTGACCTTGTAGTGTAATCCATCTCCGGTTTTGCTAGAATAGAAAGCGACTATTTAAAATATAATTCAAAGATCTAACAAGATTGAATCAAATCTTTTTGATACTTGATGATAAAACCTGGGATCATTTCGGCAATCTTTCAACTCTTTTTAGAAATTAAAAAAAAAAAACCCTTTTCTGTCACTACACAGTGTCTCATCTCCTACTTAAGCCACCAACTTTGGCCATGCAACATGTGCATGCATGCAATTTATGAACTCTCACAAGCTACGTTGAGTTCTTTCATTTTTTTTTTCTTATATTTATTACTTGTTTATTGAGTTTGTACGTAAAGGCTAACACTTTTGAGGGAGATAGTGAGCATGGCGGCAGCTTTGGCCGGAGATGACCTGACAAGGGCAATGAGCAAGCGATCAATGAGTCAAAAAAGGAGCTTGTCATCAGCAAGCAAGAGGAGTTGGGCCTCTGCCAGTATCCGGGAGGCTTGGAACAACCCGGCAGACGTGTTTCAAAAGAGTGGGAGAGAGGAAGATGAAGAAGAGCTCAAGTGGGCTGCTATTGAGAGACTTCCAACTTATAATAGATTAAACAAAGTGATATTGAAGCGTGTCACAGAAAATGGAAGGGTTGGTTTTGAAGAAGTTGATGTCCACGATCTTGACATGCAGAACAAGAAGAATCTCATGGAAAGTATACTCAAGGTTGTTGAAGATGACAATGAAAATTTCCTTCTAAGACTCAGGGAAAGGACTGATAGGTGACATATACTCTTTATTTTCTCTCCTTTACTTTCTGTAAAGTATTTAACAATGTCTTCTAAAAACGTATTTATCAAGTAATTTTAATGGTTTTGCATATCATTTCTTATAATACAGAAAGTTGTGTAGCTCTCGATTTGTTTCAGTGCTGGTATTTAAATCCCACCAAACATATTTTACAAATGATTAGCTTTTTCTTTCTATTATGGTAGTAGTTGTCATTGAGAGTACGTAGATACAATCTGGACGAACTTGATAGACGTTTGACCTATTCCATGCTACCTTTCACACGAAAGAAAAGAAAAGAAAAGAAAAGAAAAGAAATGCCCTTTTGCTTTTCATTTGTATTTTATAAAGATTTTGATAACAATTTTGAATTTGTAATTGAAAAGGGTCGGAATTGAAGTTCCAAAGATTGAAGTTCGGTATGAGAATTTAAGTATAGAAGGAGATGCATATGTTGGAACCAGGGCACTTCCAACTCTGCTCAACTATTCCTTAAATGCAATAGAGGTCCGTACCTTTCACTACTATAATTCTTGAATATGATCATGTTTTCATTTTCCAATTCAAAGCACCTTTATTATAGTTTATCATACTTTTACTGATTTATAATAGTTTCTTGTAATGTGCAGGGAATCCTTGGATTTTTCAAACTTTTCCCATCTAAGAAAATAGATGTCAAGATACTCCAAGGTGTGAGTGGTATAGTCAAGCCATCAAGGTACATCTTGTGATCATCAAGTAATGGTGCTTGGCTATATATATGTATATGAATTTTGTTGGTTAATTGAGTTATTTCTTGGTTTTGTTTGACTATGCAGAATGACATTGCTTTTAGGACCACCAGGATCAGGAAAAACAACATTGCTGCAGGCTCTTGCAGGGAAGAGGGACAAGAATTTAAGGGTGTGCTGCTTTTTCCAATCATTCTTTTTTTACCAGGATTTCTCCAACAATATTTTCAATTCTAATTGGATTTGATGTTCAAGGTTTTTTATACAATGTTTGTTATCTTGATGTAGCTTCTTTAAATGTGACTTCAATGAGCAGGTATCAGGCAAAGTCACTTACTGTGGACATGAATTAATTGAGTTTATTCCTCAAAGAACATGTGCTTACATAAGTCAGCATGATCTTCATCATGGTGAGATGACTGTCAGGGAGACACTGGATTTCTCTGGACGTTGCTTGGGAGTTGGAACTAGATACGAGCTCCTGGCAGAGTTGTCACGTCGAGAAAAGCAAGCAGGTATCAAACCGGATCCTGAGATTGATGCATTCATGAAAGCCACAGCAATGGCAGGACAAGAAACCAGTCTAGTCACTGATTATGTGCTCAAGGTTTGTTGCCTCCATCTCTGTTTGAAATTTAAACTTTTAGGCTTCCACGGAGATTCTATGCTTGACTATTTAACATACGGTGACAGATTCTTGGGCTGGACATTTGTGCTGATATTATGGTGGGTGATGAAATGAGAAGGGGAATATCTGGTGGCCAAAAGAAGCGCGTCACAACTGGTAGGGAATGTTTCTTTCTTTGAGATAGCAAATCAAGTCTTTCAGCTTCAGTGATTTGTGTTTTTCTTGATTATTCATGTAATGTAAACAGTCCTTGTCCTTGATTTATCCTGGTCAAGAAAGATCATTAATGTTGTATAAATGCAGGGGAAATGCTGGTTGGACCTGCCAAAGCTCTTTTCATGGACGAGATATCAACTGGTCTGGACAGCTCCACCACCTTTCAGATTGTCAGGTTCATGAGGCAGATGGTTCATATTATGGACGTCACCATGATAATCTCTCTTCTGCAACCTGCACCTGAGACTTATGATCTTTTCGATGACATTATCCTGCTTGCGGAGGGTCAGATTGTCTACCAAGGTCCAAGAGAGAGTGTGCTTGAATTCTTTGAGAGTGTAGGCTTCAAATGCCCAGAAAGGAAAGGAACTGCAGATTTCTTGCAAGAGGTAACTTCCAAGAAGGACCAACAACAATATTGGTGCAAAAAGAATGAACCTTACAGATATGTCTCAGTACCTGAACTTGTGGATCACTTCAAATCTTTCCATGTTGGTCAGAAACTTACTGATGAACTTAGAGTTCCTTATGATAAATCTAGAGCTCATCCTGCAGCTCTAGTGAAACAAAAGTATGGAATCTCAAACTGGGAACTTTTCAAAGCATGTTTTGCAAGAGAGTGGCTATTAATGAAGCGCAACTCTTTCATCTATATATTCAAGACAACTCAGATCACCATCATGTCAATCATTGCCTTCACGGTTTTTATACGAACACAGATGAAGACTGGTACCATAACAGATGGGGGAAAGTTTTATGGTGCACTGTTTTTCAGTCTTATTAACGTTATGTTTAACGGGATGGCAGAGCTTGCATTGACTATATTTAGGCTGCCTGTGTTTTTCAAACAAAGGGATTTCTTGTTCTATCCAGCATGGGCTTTTGGCTTGCCTATTTGGGTCCTTAGAATTCCTCTCTCCTTGTTAGAATCAGGAATATGGATTCTCCTCACCTATTACACCATTGGGTTTGCTCCTGCAGCTAGTAGGTTAGTTCTAAGCTTCCATATTCCTGTGAAGGAGTATTATTCATGTGTGTATGACTTGCAAACCTCTTACTTGCATACGGCTCACAACTGTGTCACAGTTTTTCTTTTATTTATCTTCACTAACTCATTAAAAGTGTCACAGGTTTTTCCGTCAATTATTGGCATTCTTCAGTGTACATCAAATGGCTCTATCTCTCTTCCGATTCATCGCAGCCCTTGGAAGGACACAAGTTGTGGCAAACACACTTGGTACATTTACTCTGCTGGTGGTTTTTGTACTAGGTGGATTCATTGTTGCCAAAGGTTGGTAGTTCCATGTCCTTATGCTATTAATTCTTTTTTATCACAACTAAATTGTTTCTATACAGCTTTACCAGTACTAATTCATGTTCGATGCTCTTCCCCTTTCTTCAATTTTATTATAGTATAGTTGTTGATATAAGGAAAGTTCATCTTCCTTTCACAGATGACATTAAACCATGGATGATATGGGGTTACTATATATCTCCTATGTCATATGGTCAGAATGCAATTGTCATCAACGAATTTCTTGATAAAAGATGGAATGCGGTAAGATCTTTTAAGAACTTGGAGGACCATTACTTTGTCATTCTAATACTACCCTCTTTGATAGTTTTGCTAATATATTTGTGTTGTCCGTTGCAGCCAAATCCTGAACCTGAGCTGATTGCTCAACCTACAGTTGGGAAGGTCCTTCTCAGAACTAGAGGCATGTACACTGAAGACTATATGTATTGGGTATGTGTGGCAGCACTCCTTGGATTTTCACTGCTTTTCAATCTCTGCTTCATCACAGCTCTAACATATCTGAATCGTAAGTGCTTTTTCTTACACTAACCTCCATTGCAAGTATACATATAATTTTCAGATGTTACAATGTTCTTAAATCAAAATGCAGCTGTGGGGGACACTAAATCAATTACTGTGGAAGACAACGGTGAAAACAAAAACAAAAAGCAGTCATCTCCTTTCGGACAACACAAAGCAAAGGCCCGAGAAATGAATTCCCAGTCCAATGCACCTCTGTTTGAAGGTTCTAGTTCTTACAACTTGATCATTTTAAAACAAATCTTAGACTCTTCTTCTTGATGAGATATCTGCTACTGAAAGTTCTGTTCATTGGTGTTCTATCGGTCTTAATTTGTTAGTAATTACTTTGCTTTATAAAAGATATCTTTGATCGCATTTTCAAGAAGCTGTTATGTTCATTGATTCTTTGTGTGCATAGCTTTACCTGTATGTGAAATCTTGACACTGTAGTTTAGCCAGATAGCTAGATATAACACAATGAGTCAAAGTTTCTGGTTTGTGGTCACTTACATTTCATATATTAAAGCAGGTATTGATATGGCAGTAATGACACCAGACAATGTAACAATTACTGCCGAGCGCGCACCTACTAAAAAGGGAATGGTGTTGCCTTTCCAACCACTGTCACTTGCATTTGATCATGTCAATTACTTTGTTGATATGCCTGCTGTAAGTCTCTTATCCAATTTCTATCTTCACTAGGTGTACTATTATCATCTAATAACACTAGAGTCAGCTTCATCCCATGAATATAATTCAGAAACTCTATCTAGTCAGAATCACCAAAATTGTGATCTATCCGTCGTCTGCTATTTTTTCACTACATAATGATCAACAATAATTTTTTCTTTCAGGAAATGAAGAGCCAAGGAATTGAAGAGAATCGTCTCCAATTGTTACGAGATGTTAGTGGTGCTTTCAGACCTGGAGTTCTATCGGCATTGATTGGTGTCAGTGGTGCTGGGAAGACCACCTTGATGGATGTGCTAGCAGGCAGGAAAACCGGGGGTTACATTGAAGGAAGTATCAGCATTTCTGGTTACCCCAAAAATCAAGAAACTTTTGCTCGGGTTAGTGGTTACTGTGAACAGAATGACATTCATTCCCCAAACGTTACAGTATATGAATCTCTGCTATACTCTGCCTGGCTGCGCCTGCCCAAGGATGTCAATGAAGAAACACGAAAGGTACATTGTTTGACAACTAGGTCCTGTGACATCTTAGTTTCTTATAAAAAAACTTTGTGTTCGCTTATCCTCAATATGATGATCCTTTGATATCCTGCACTCTTGTGTCTCCCCTCGAACAAACATTTCTTGTCATTTCTTTTCCCATTTCTGAGCTAAACATAAAATTCCAGCTTCTTGGTCTTAAGCATTATGAAGAAATTTCGAACTTCCTAACGTAAATGGTCAATTTGTTTCTTCCTTGGTCAGTTGTTAGAATATATTTGATATGTTTATCTGACAAATAATCAGATTTCTATGACAGTCATTTTGACAGATGTACCTACATTATTGTTCAACAGATGTTTGTTGAGGAAGTCATGGACTTGGTTGAGCTAAACCCACTGAGGAATTCTCTAGTTGGCCTTCCAGGAGTTGATGGTCTGTCAACAGAGCAACGGAAGAGGCTCACAATAGCTGTAGAGTTGGTTGCCAATCCATCAATTATTTTCATGGATGAACCAACATCAGGCCTTGATGCTCGAGCTGCTGCAATTGTAATGCGGACTGTGAGGAATACAGTAGATACAGGAAGAACTGTTGTCTGCACAATTCACCAACCAAGCATAGACATTTTTGAAGCTTTCGATGAGGTATTAGAAGTTTTCAGATATCTCTACTTTTGTCTATGCCTTTAGTTGTCTATGATTTCCATAAAGCAATCTGGTTCCTATTTATATGATTTCATCTTGCCTGTGCAGCTATTTTTGATGAAGAGAGGAGGACAAGTCATTTATGCTGGACCACTTGGTCGCCAATCTCACAAGCTTGTTGAGTACTTTGAAGTGAGTGGTCTTTTCACACATGATTGTTTAAAATTGTAACAACCAGTTTACAAAGATAGGATGAAGGTGTCGTATTGAGATTCTTGGTTGATCACAACTATTATCTGTGATACTGTGCAGGCTGTCCCAGGTGTTTCGAAAATCAAAGAGGGTTGTAATCCCGCTACATGGGTGCTGGAAGTCAGTTCTAATGCGGTTGAAGGTCAAATTGGAGTAGATTTTGCTGAAATTTATGCCAACTCTGATCTGTATAGGTAATGGGAATATAACCTTTCTCACTGACACCTTTTTTTAATGCCCCTATAATTTTCTGAAAACTTGAATTTAGTTTTCATGGTTTGCCGATGTTTGTGTTTTCATTCACCTTGTTTTAACCAGGAGGAATCAGAAACTCATCACAGATCTGAGCACTCCAGTTCCAGGATCTAAGGACCTCTGTTTCCCCACCCAATACTCACAAAACTTCTTCACTCAATGCAAGGCTTGCTTCTGGAAACAACATTGGTCCTACTGGAGGAACCCACCTTACAATACCATTCGATTCTTCATGACAATCTTCGTTGGTCTTGTATTTGGACTCATTTTTTGGGATAAAGGAGATAAGACGTAAGTCAAGAAAGCTTCTAGGTTCATATTACCTTTTTACTTCAATGTCGAATAGCTTGGTAAATTCATATCGATATAATATTGCAAACATATATAATATAAACAGGCACAAGGAACAGGACCTCATAAATCTGCTGGGAGCTATGTACTCTGCTGTCCTTTTCCTTGGAGCCACCAACACTTCTGCAGTGCAGTCTGTTGTGGCAGTCGAAAGAACAGTCTTCTACCGTGAAAGAGCAGCCGGGATGTACTCACCCTTGCCTTATGCATTTGCTCAGGTAAAAAAAATTATGACAGTCAACCTCAAACTTTGACACTACTTGCAAATTGAGAGTAAGAAGAAAAAACTGATCATATTTTATGTCCTGCAGGTTGCCATAGAGACAATTTATGTTGCAATACAAACTTTGGTGTACTCTATATTGCTATTTATGATGATTGGGTTCCCTCTGGATGCTGCCAAGTTCTTCTGGTTCTACTTCTTCATTCTAATGTGCTTTATGTACTTCACCCTTTACGGAATGATGCTTGTAGCTCTCACTCCCAACCATCAAATTGCTGCCATTGTTATGTCCTTCTTCCTTAGCTTCTGGAACTTATTCTCTGGTTTCCTCATCCCCAGGATGGTATGCTAAGATCGAAAATCTAAAAACTTGTGGACATTTTGATTCTTTCCCCTTGAAAACGGATTTCTAATATGTAAAACTTTTGCAGCAAATTCCAATATGGTGGAGATGGTACTACTGGGCATCTCCAGTGGCCTGGACAATCTACGGTCTCGTTACATCTCAGGTGGGTGACAACAACGCTCCAGTTGATGTACCCGGAGATGGTATAGTGACAGTGAAGCAATACCTTAAGGACCACTATGGATATGAACATGACTTCCTTGGAGCTGTTGCTGCTGCCCATATTGGTTTTGTTCTCCTCTTTCTCTTCGTTTTCGCCTATGGAATCAAGTACCTAAACTTCCAGAGGAGATAAACCACAAAAATGTTCCAACTTTATCATTATTGTTTAACTATTATAATAAGTGAAACTTATGATTACTATTATTAATTTTGTATATCTGTTGTTATAATTCATTGTTCTTTAGTTGCAACTTCATCCTTCTGTTTATTTTCTACTCTCTGTCCCTTGTATCATTCATAGTGCTTTATTTGAAGCCAAACAATGAGAGTATTAACTGATCTATTCTCTGATTCAGGTGATTCAGGTGATGTGCTTTTGAGAGGGAAAAAAAATGCATTTCAACTGAATTCTAATACAGTAAAACAATTTTTTAAAGCCACACTAAATAAAATATGAAGAACACTTGACGTGGGAGTGTTTCATTTCATTAAATTCTTTCAAACTCTTTTTTTTGATAGTCAGAATGACTGAAACAATGTCACACAAAAGTAAAATTTGCGAAAAAAGTGCATGAGAGAGAGAGAGAGAGGAATTGAAAAGCAAAACAACTCCTTCAGTTACAGATCAAATTAATCCTGGTAAATTGAAATGTGGAGGAGGATTAAGCAGTCAGCCAGTCCCACATGGACAATAACACATTTACTGATCCATATTTGGTCAGATTCATATAGAGCCTTAACTTATTTATATGCCAAAAGTGTTATTTGGAGCAGAGGTGGTCACAGTTTAGTTTGGTATTGAACCAAGAAATATCAGCTTCTCAAATAAAAAACCGAACCGAATTGAATTATATGAATAAATCGAATCGAACCAAACTAACTTAAATCGATTTAATTCGGTACAGTTTCTGGATTCGGCTTTTTTTTTAAAAAAAAAAGTCTTTTATACCTTAATTTTAATCTCAGAACACTCTTCAAATCTAATCAGTTTTTCAGACCCAAACCAAACCGAAACAAAAAACACTTCAGATTTTAATATAAAAATCCGAACTTAATCGAATACAAGTTGAAAATTGATATTTTTGGCTTGAACCGGTTCAGTTTGGTTCCAGTTTTTTTCTGCTCACCCCTAATCTGGAGAATCTATTATTTATCAGATAGTTTTTGCGGTGCATACAAACCAAGTCCAATAGTTAAAATTCGCTAGAGAAACCCCAAATAAAATAGCAAAATAGAACTTAAAACGCAAAGCAAAAGGCTTTCAGTTTCAACTTCTGGTTACATTAATCATCAAAGTAGTTGCATAACTGAGTCAAAATTATTTAAAAATATCATAACTACATCGTTTTCTTTAACAGGGACCATACGATTCTGGCTCTACCTTTCATCGGGTTTGACAGGAGCATTATCCAAGTCCACAATCTCCTGCTTACTCTTTACTTCACAGTAGTTCTTGGTATGAAAATCAACCAAATCCAAGTCCTCCGAAATAGCCATGTACCCATATAGCAGGCTCTCTGGTTCGTCTCCCTGCATCCCTGCTTCCACACTGGTGCTACTTCTTTTGCTGTTGTTAGATGTTAATAGCTCGAACTCTGCTCTCCCGCGCTTATTCTCAGCAAAATAAGTTTGAAGCCTCTCTGCACTTCCCAATCCAGTAAAGGTTCCCAAGAACTTCACCACCATGACACTTTGGTCAGCGGGCCTCCCTAGGCACACAGTGATTTTTCCTCCAACAAAACCTTGACCTGCAATTACCCAAACAAGATATTTAAAATAATAATAACAATAATAATAGTATAATACAAGAAAAGATTGTAAGTAATCCTTCCAGTTCCAAACATAACTTATGACCTTCTATGAAATTATGCATCATGCATATCATCCATTATATCAACACTAATTCATGGCACAGATACCAACTTCAATTAGTTCAGATGTATGAGCTCTATTCCAATGGTTTCTGATTTAACGATACACACACACACACATACCCTGCATCATCAGTTATTCCTCACTCACCTCTTAGAAAAGCTTCAACCCCTTCAATAGGTATAACTTTCTGTTCTTTTGGATTATTGTTTGACATAGAAATGTTGCGGATGATGATGAGGGGAGGCCAGAGAACCAAATCATTCTTCTGAGCCATAGCTTCTGTATCAGGTAATGATTCAGGATTCCATGTTTTCGGGTCATGAGGTATAACACTATACCAACCCAACAAGGCACATATTGCCTTGTGAAGACCCAAGTGTCGTGCCCTCAACCCAACCTTGTGAGACATCAAGGTATGCCTTATCAAGCCTTGGGTGTTCATGAACTCCTTTGAAAATCTGTAAAATCACAGATATATAAGCAACTGACAACAGATCGTAACAAACAATTGGGAAAAGAGAAAAAATGCCTCTGCTACCTGCACATATAGAGGGCTAAAAATAGGTCAAGATACCTCATTTATTAAAGTACAAAAACAATGGAAAATACCACCTCAATATCATAAAGGGAGCAAGACAGATCGAAATCTAAGAACCATATACAAAACATGGACCAAACCACCACATATCTTTTGGCAAGGCACATATACAAGAAAGAGAGAGATTAGTCATGTAATTCTCCCAAGTAATCAGCAGATGTATGCAAAAAAGGAATTCTGAATAGGATCTCAAAACTAAGCAAATCAATGATGCCAACACAAAGATTCACTTGAAGAAACAAATGTGTTAATGGTGACTGAGGGCATTTCACAAAACTTCTAGTTATTCTTCAGTCATTACCAGAATCCATAGTAATTAAAACTGGTTTTTCCACAAGAAGTCCAGTTCCAAAGACCAATAATTGGATTGAATAATCCGAAAGCTGAAAAACTCCTAAATCTTGTCCTTGCAGGTATACCTACATGTGTAGATTCACTCTACAGTAGCCAACAACATCTGAAACCCCACTTTACAGAAGCCTCATTGCAACTTCCAATTTTGAATTAAGAAGCTTTATTTTCTTTTTAAAAAGGTTTAAAACTGCAGTCCTCACCGGGGGCCCTACAAATTTTTAAGAGAGCCTGCAATATCAAATGCTACTGACTGAAGTCGAAACAAATTGGTCAACTTTACCCGCATCATGCATCCAGTTCCTTAAAACAGGGTTGGCACCACAAGTGCAGAGTGCCTGAGAGTTACCACATCAGCATAATTCCTGACAAGCTGCCGCATCTCTATCACAAAGTAGATATTCTATGTAGACACCTTCCAGATCTACAGGTTCACTTAATTCCTCAACAGTCTTCAAAGGTGAAATAGAGAATTCACCAAACAATACCAGAAGTTCAGTTGAGTTCTCAGAGCATCTAAAAGTTCAGTAGAGAAACTGACAAAAAGTGACATCACTTTTAATCCACATCTTAGGAAAAACAGATGTATTTCTTCTAGTGGTCACATTAATCTGGTAATTCCTGATGTATAAGCTCAAACTGATTTGGGAAACTAAAGAAGGTAAACTTTGCTAAATGATAAACAGAGTTCCAGATAAACTGACCTCTTCCTATTAAATGAAAAAGAACTTCCTAGTTAATTTAATCAAATCCCACAAAAGCACATCAAGCTATTCCCATCATGTCCTACTACTATAGCTTTCTGAAACATAAACTGATCACTACCCACATCATTCCCTAAATTGGGCTAAATGACCCTACCCTGTTAGGCCCATTAGACTTGACAAGATAACAGTATTCAAGAGAAATTTCAAACCATGGAAATATATCTATCAACTATGTGGCACTGGCTTAGCATGCTTAAGTGGGAAATACTTACAGAAGCCTCCAGCAGCCATTTGCAGCAGATCAAAGCAGATGGTAGGTCAATGGTTGCTAGGTGTTCAAACTTCAAAGAATAAATAAACTAAACAGCTAATCAATGTCATGGGTTTCTCATAGATCAATGAACCAATGGGGCAACATTTGACCTATTCCCAACATTAAATCCGAGAAATCCAATGTATTCAACACACTTTTATAGAAATTTATCACTTCATTCTTTGACACCCGCATAAAACAAGACAATATTCAACATTCTTCTCAGCACTAGCGTCGGAATATGGAACAAGGAAAGGTCAGGGGATTTCTAGATACCAAACAACAGGAGAAAGAAAAAACAAACTTTAACGTACCACACCCCATTTATACAAACTAAAATCTGTAGCAAAATATACATATACCTATCCATAAAACAGGGTGAGTCCCGTCCTGTTCTGCTTTTTCCCTATTTTCTTTTTCGTTGCCCAGAAATCTCCAACCTTATAATGCTCACTGAGTTCTGAACTATGGCCTATGCCCTACAACTTTCGTAGTCAGGAACTCATGTAATTAAAAAATCCTAGATAGGTGGCACCAAGGGGATTTGAACCCTTGTGAGGCAAGGGTATTTTGCAATCAATCCTACCCCTTGGGTTGGGTCAGTCCTGTGAACTGATCTGTCTGTCAAAAATAAATATTTGTTCTAACTGACCAACCAACTACTCCAGAAATCCGTAAGAAAACTTGCTGAAGTCATATACCTTTTTTTGTGCAAGGTACTGCATGGCAATAAGATGGAAAACAACATACTTAAATTTTCAACCTAGGTTCATTGAGTTGGATTGATCTACAGAGTTCAGAAGATACTAAAACTCTACAACATCAATTGGACAAAACTAAACCATCCACCTTCACAAATTATAGAAACACTAAACAATAAAACCTGTATGATCGATTTATAAAGTTGCATGTATCCATAGTAATAAAATCCAATACTAAAAGTCTACAGCACCGTTGGATAAAACTAAACCATCCACCTCCACAAATTACAGAAACAATACACAACAAAACCTTTATGATTGATTTATAAAGTTGCATGTATTCATAGTAATAAAATCCTAGATAAAGCCAAACAGCAAAACCTCTACCGTCCTTGCAAACTCGCTTTGCCACAGCTGTAAAAGTAATGCTAGGCATCTGTTGAATAAATAAATGAAAACACGAGCTCCACTCATGAGAAAAGAAAACAGACCTTCTGCCGCATGTAATGCAGAACAAACTACCAGCTTTTCCTAGTGCCCTGTATCTCCTTCGAACAGATGAATTCACATTCAACTTTTTTGAGTACTCTAAGAAGAATTTATGTACCGCTTCCTTAAATTCCTCAGACTCCTCAGATGGTTCCAACTCTTCAAAATTAAACTGATCTTCTGATGTGTTATCATCATTTTCATGCACATCCTCATGAAAATCCTGAATTCTTTTCCAAACTTTGTGCTGTTTATGAGGAACGCCTCTTCTATCAATATGGTGTGAGTTATGCCAGCTTACAGAACCGGGTCTTGTGTTATTCTTCATGTATCTGTTACTATGACTATGGAATCCAACTGACCTTTGTGAACGCGCCATAGAATCTCGGGTAGAGAACCTGTCACCAGAAGTGAAACTCCCACGGCGTTGTCGCCCATCATATGTCCTTCCACCTTTTCTGTATTCATTGTGGCCAAATCTCCCAGTTTTTGATAAGTGCACATCATTCATATCTTCATCAAAATACTCCTCATCGCTATAGTAAAAATCCTCATATTCTTCAGGTACACTCCATTTGCTTGACGTAATAGTTCTAGAGTTAGGCCTAGTAATGTCATTGTCTATGTTTTTTCTTTTAAGCACTTTTTCTGATGGTCCATGCATACCAAGCTCCTCATCCTTAAATCCATGTGTTCTCACAGCAATTTCATGCATTTCTGAACTATAAAATGGGCCAGAACTTTGCATTCTTTCTTTCGGAATATCTCGCACTGCATCTCTTCCAAAACCATAATCTGATCTCAAATATGCATTCTGATGATCCTCTGGTAGACCAAGATCTGACATTCCGTAATCTCGAGGCACTCTCCTCTCAAACTCAACATGAGCATAACCAGAATTCACATATTCCCCACCTTGCTTCAATGGATATGGTTTTCGGCTCGTGTCAAGATAGTCTGAATATGAATGCTGTTGCAAAGTAGGTTGGTCTAATACACTGCTCCTTCTCAAATTTCCACTAGAATGTTCTGATTTATTAATCCTGTCTACAACTGGGAGCATGTCATTTGATCTTGGTAAATCTCTATGTTCATAATCCATCAGAGCTCGGTCATAGTCTAGTCGAGCATGTTGAGACATCATTTTGTGTGAGTTATGATTATCAGATGGATATCCCTGATCATCAATCACTACCATCCTAGCTTTAGGGTATATATAATCCTCATGCTCAGCCTTGGAAGGACTATATGCCCCATGTTGATAAAATTTCAGATTTCTCAAATCAGGTTCAGTGTCTCTTGCAGTATCCACATGTGACCTTTGCCCATACGTGTTATAATCAATTGTGTCAGTTACTTTTACACTACTTTGATAACCATCTGAAGCAGGCAAAGCCACACCGTCCTGGTAAAAAGCTGGATAATCACTCATAGATGCTCCTGAAGAGGTGCCTACAACATCTTTATACTGAGAAGTGCTCAAAATATCCTTGGAATGCGATGCTGGCATGGGTTTATACAAACTATCTCTCGTGTGGTACGTAGGTTTCTCTTCTTCCATGTAGGATTTCATTACCGATACCTTATCCCTAGAATGGTACACTGGTTTCTCTTCTTCTTTGTATGAATCCCTAACTGCCAACTTATCTGAAGGTATTGGTTCCCGATAGTGTTCATGCTCAAACTGACCTATCTCCACACTGCGGGAAGGTAATTGTAGACTTCCACCAGCTTCACCATAACTTTTAGAGGGACCTATATCCACACTGCGGGAAGGTAATTGTAGACTTCCACCAGCTTCACCATAACTTTTCGAATGACCTATATCCACACTGCGGGAAGGTAATTGTAGACTTCCACCAGCTTCACCATAACTTTTTGAAGGACCTATATCCACACTGCGGGAAGGTAATTGTAGACTTCCACCAGCTTCACCATAACTTTTCGAAGGACCTATATCATGAGGCAAACGATACAACCCTTCCTTCCCACCATCTTCCACCGGAATCGTTTTCTGACTCAACATCCCACGGTCGCCGCCAACATCCGCAGCCCTATTTTCACTATAATTTTTATCTTTATTACCTCCTCTTGGACTACCACGATCATACTCGTAAACATGGTTCAACCTAGCCTGCTCAAAACCAACATCTTTGCGATACCCATATCTTCTATGCCCAAGTTCATCATCAGGGTGAGGCCTTTTATGGAATTGGGCATAGTTGGGGGATCTTCCTCCACCCAAATTCCAATCATATTCCCTCCTTTCAGTCCTAACCCTTCTAGACCCATCAGGGCCATCAATCAGACGCATTTCGCGTTTTCCATGTCGATCACGTGACGTAGACACATAATCTTCACGTCTTCTAGATTGCATCTTGCTCTATGACTTAAAACAACGACGACACCACTAGTGCGTGTATATATAATCAGTATTGTTGGGTATCCTATAAACCTACCAAGTCACTAGTTTCAACCAAGTAGAACCCTAACAACAAGTTAAAGCCAAGCCCGTGAGAGAGATAGAGAGAGAGAGAGAGAGAGAGTAATATCAAACCTCGTTTTGGCAGGATCCCGGAGAATCCATGATCGATCTGCGTGATAATGTGATCGCAGAATTGCTGTTGATTGATGGAATTCGTAATTACAAAGCTTTCACAAGAGAGTTGGAGAGGGATCTGGGAGTTGAAAAACCTAGCGACTTCAGTGGAGGGACAGTTGGCATGATTCCATAAAGTTTGAGATTTTCATAATCAGCCCCTATGGTTTGACCATTTCTTCATTTTCTCCACAATTTATTTAATAAGTCCCTCTCTCTTTTTTATTTCTTTCATTTATTTATTTTATTTTAAAAATAATCCTATTTTTCTTGGCATAATCTGTCAAAATTTATTACTAAATAGATAAAATATTCCTTATAATTTAAGAAAATATCTAAAAAACCTCTTATAGTTTAAAAAAAATACCAACAAAACTCATTGATCTTTTTATTATTATACATCTTAAATTATAAAAGTAAAATAAGATTCCTTTAAACTATACAGGATAATTAGTGATTACATCAAATAAGAGGAAAAAATTGAGATTATTCCTTTGTTTTATGGGAAAAAGAGGTTAAGTACGTACTTTTATTTAATAAATCATTTTTTATTTTTTGGAAAGAGGAGATTGCATGAATTATCAATTTTGTCTATTTTCAATGTTTATATGACCAAAATATAATTTTTTTTTTTTGAGTAAATGACCAAAATATTTTTATACTATTTAAAATATTAAAAATTAAAAAAATTTCATCCCTCTTCCTTTTATTTGTTGGAAACACAAAAAAGAACAAAATTGTTATATGACAGCTAAAAAAATTAAATATTAAGGAACCATCATCTCTTCTCTCACTTGTTCGATGCATAAATGTTATTGTAAAAGATCAATGTGCTGCTTCTTCAGTTCTTTTTCCTTTTTTTTTCAAACCAACTTTTGTTTTTTGTACAAAAATTCAAAAAATTGAAATGATAGCTCCACTAAATTTTTTATAAAATTTTGATTATTTATTTATTTTTCCCTATTGGAAATGTTAGTCCAAAACTTCTTACCATAAGAACTGAAAAAATTTTCCTATAATTATTCAAATCCAAAGGTATCAAAATAGAGCTTGCTCATGTTAAATTTCAAAACTATGAAATTCAAATCCAAAGGTATCAAAAAAACATTTCCTATAATTTTTTTACCAATCACGTTTTCAAATTTCAAAACTATGAAATTCAATTCCCTGTGTTTCAAATGAAATCGATAAAACAGAAATATATATATATATATATATATATACATATATATATATATATATATTACCAAATAGCCACTATGTACTAACGTGAAACTTAACTCAAATGACTAAAAAACAACATTTTAATTCAACTAGAAGCACTTTACTTTTTTTTTTTAGTGAAATAAACAATCAGCGTAAAGAGGGTGGTTACTAATTAAGAACAAAAAGAAATGGAAATATGTTATTGTGAAAAGGGAAAGAAAATGAATCAAAATTAAATTGTAATATTACATCCTTTGTTAAGTAAACTTTAGGAATTAAAATTAGAATCAAACTAAAATTTCTTTTTAAGTATTTACTAAACTGAAAAATAGGAAAAAATAAAATTAACTACGAAAATAGTCATATATATGATACATCACATATAAAAATATTAATTTAGAGTGTATTGGTAAAACTATTCGAATTGCATTATTCAATCAGAAAAGATACCTTAATTTCTAAGATGAAATGAGGGAATCAAATTCTCTTTACGGTCCGCGTAATTTAATTCTAAAAAGATATAGTGAACACAAAATTTTAATTTTGAAAGTAAGTTTAATTATCTTAGTTTAGATTTCTGATTAGTAAACGTGTCATGATATAGTTAATTAAATGATTTGAGGGGGGCCCCTCCTAAAGCTATGAGGTAGCCTTCCCTTAATTTTCTTTACTTTAATTTTTGGCTGGATATGAAATAAGTCCTAACTTTTCTTTTAAAAATGCAAAGCAGTTTGTAACTTTTTCATTTTTGACCAAATTGATCTGGTCCCTTAGTCAACTTTAACTTTAACAGGGTAAATTTGTACTTTAACTAAAAGCCAATATAATAATGACACATGTGCAGTGCTTAAATTTAACTTAAATGTATTTACCTTAAGTAATCAATAACTCTAGCATCCTAAAATAACAATAATACATGAATATGAGTGTTAAATCAGGATTAACCAAACACTAGCCTAATTAACATAAGACATACCAAATGTACATATATTGCTTTTGATAGTTTTAAAAGCAGAATTAACCAAACACTAGTCTAATTAATTTTGCTGCAGATTATTTATTCACCACAGCTAAAAGTGATTATATTAAAAATTAAAGCAATACTAAACTTGTCCTAAATACTATGTGTATCCCAAAAATCTATTTATATGACATTAGAAGACATTAACTCTCACAATAAGAATGTTACTTTTAATTTATATTCGTACAATTGAGTAAATTGTCATTATATTTGGGATTTGATTAGCTTGCTTTGAGCTTCATGCAGAAAGCTTATGTTTTTAGGCCTAGCAATATCTCAAGGCCCAAAACTGTGTTCCAACAAATTGGGTCCAAGCCCAACAGTCAGTTATTTAGTTACTGACTATTGCTAAATGCACCGACTACAAGATAATGTTGAGAATTTTTTTTTTTTTTTATTCCGGATGTTTAACGTATGAATGATATATATAGAAAAAATAATTATTTTTAATATATTCTAAAGATATATTAGTTGGGATACAATGATACAAATTATCCATATTGAAATATGGAGACTTGACAACATAACAACGTGCAAAAACAAAGAAAAATATGTTTTAAGAGATGACTAGAACTTTAAGTGTACGTTGGGTATAGTTTATCTACAGGGTAAAAGTACTTTCTGAATACCCAAAGTTCTACTTAATTTTTTTGTTTTTTTTTTTATGTCGTTTAGTTATCATTTCAGTAGAGCTTTTAAGCAATTAAAAAAACTGAAAAAGTTCTACTTGAATAAGCTCAAATTTTGAGTTTTTTCAACTAAATCTATTTAAATGTTTTTTTAAAGATTAAAATATCTAAAATATCATTATTATATTTTATTAATCTCACTATACCCTTAAAACAAAATTATTACCATAAATAATGCCGTGCACATTTTTGAAACAATTTACGTGTTGTAAGCAAAACATGAATAACCAGGGCACCATTCAGCTCTACAACCATATTTTTATGGAGGGGGACCTACAAAGCACAAAATGAACACCTAAGAACTGTAAGGCCCATCTTTGTTTTCTTGCTTTCAACAGATTTTCCACAGTTTCTATTTACCAATATCTTTATGGTTAAGCCTCCAGCAAAATAATTTTTTCAAGACTTGCGAGGAGAAGTACAAGTCAAGAATCAGAGTGCTTGAAACACTTGCAACTGATAATGGTGAAGAGACAATGGTTTGGTTAACACTTAAAGGTGATATGCACCTTTCTTCATTGATACGTTTTTTACATATTTTATCTTTACCAAATGTAAGTGCTTAGCAAATTGTCATATATTTTTTTTTGTAAGAATTTACTAAGTAATGAAAGATACTTCTAGAGCCATACCCTCTAATCCAATATATTCTTTTTGATAAAAATTCATAATGAAAAACATAATAATGTCTCATGTCATTTTTGGTAAATTTATAATCTAAGAGAGTTTTTCAAAGTAATACAATCAAACAGTATAATTTAAAATTATCTTTTTAATTAACAACCAAATAACCATCAACTTCTTTTTAAGAGTTCTACTTGTAAAAAAATCTATTTTAAAAAAATCTATTTAGAAAAGCTGCATCAAATGAAGCACTATTTTCAAAAAATAAATTTGTGAGAATGATTTTTTCTTTTTTCTTAAAAAAAAAAAAGCAAATTTCAAAAGATTGTATATAGTGTGATTTGTGACAGAAAGCACTTGAAAACATAAAATGAGAACTGGAGAAATATCTATTACCTTGGTTGATAAAGATGTTGTCAAATGAAAGCAACTGCTTTGATTTGAGATCACGCTTGTTTTGCTTCTTTGCTTTCTTTGAAATGTAGTCCACACAAAGGAATAGAGAGTTTTAAAGCAAAAGCAAAAGCTGGACCAAATGGGACAGAAGGATAAAGGAGAGAGTTGTAGTAATGTAGGAAAGGCAGTCAAGAAGATGATGAGGAATCTAGGGAGCATAAGCAGCAGTGAAAGGCTATCATCAGAGGAGAATGAGGAAGATGAGATATCAAGAATGGCGATTTCTTCCTTGCAAGCTAGAGAAGAAGAAATTGAGAGGAAGAAGATGGAGGTGAAGGAGAGAGTTGAGCTTCAACTGGGACGTGCCGAAGAAGAATCAAAGCGCTTGGCTCAGATTTGGGAGGTAAGTTGCCAACTCAAAAGCACTTTTATAGGTTTGTGATTTGTATTACAGCAAACAAAATAGAGTTCTCATTCAAGTTGTATCACGCGAAATTACTTTGTTTTCATGCTCTCAAAACGATCATATTTTAAATACAAGTGATATAGGCAAATGAAAGCACTTCTAATGTTTTCAATAGCACATTTGATGACCCCAGAAGCAGTTTCAGTAGTCATTCATCAGATGTGCTTCCTGTGATGTATTAGGAGCTGGAAGTGCTGGGGGATCCATTAAGAAAGGAAGTTGCTATGGTACGGAAAAAGATTGATATGGCAAACCGAGAGATAAAATCACTTGGACAGAGCTGTCAGAAGAAGGTTGTATTCGTTTGCTTTCTTACCACAAAAACTTGCTCCCAGGAATTAATTAGGATTTTGGTTGGTTGCAGGAGAAAGAATATAGAGACACCCTCGAAGCTTTCAATGAAAAGAACAAAGAAAAAGCTCTGCTAGTTACGGCATTAATGGAGGTGAACTTTCTCTCCCTATTGCTTTCTTCTATTTCTTAACATTCTGAAGAGTTAAACATTGTTTTCACCACTTTGATCATCTTAGCAGATGCTGGCTGAAAGTGAGAGACTGAGGATGAAGAAACTGGAGGAACTCAGCAAGAACATAGAAGCTATACATTGACTAAGATGACCTCATCCTAGTATATTTGTATTTGCTATTAATTTAAAATAATGTTTGGTCAAGAATCGAGATTGTGTTTGTTTCACAATCTACATTTTCAATGTACCTGTGTAGCTGAACCAGTTACAGATATACAGATATGATATTGCAATTTTGTTTCTCAAAAAAGAGTATTGAAGACCCTTGCTTCTTAACCGAAAGGTCCAAAACACTAGCAAGTGTCACGGCCAAATCCCTTTCACCAAATCCTAAGACAATACAGATGATACTACTGACTAACAACTATAAGCTCTGCATGCAACATATTTCTATGTAATTTGGGATCAAACACTTGCAATCAACCTAAGAGATTGACCTTTAACGTGATGCAACATATCGACCACTAAAGTTCAAATTTTCAATCTACTTTTATTCTATGTGAAATCAGGATATAAGGCAATTGCAAAATAAGTTACCTTTCTTGAGCTTGTTCAAAAGAAATTAGATGATGTTTTGCGTCTTCCCTAGCTCTCGCTTTTCTCGTTGCCCAGTTGTCTATTAGTGAGCATCTGCAGCACCCACATACAAGGATTGGGGTACAATCACTCAACTCTGTTATAATGCATAGTGTCAGAAGGTGAAATCAATGAGGACCTGACATTTATGTTAGTATGCAACTCATCAAAGTAAACTTTATTAATTTACAGTTGGTTTAAAGTAAAGAACTTTATTAAGTATAATATAAACTAAAGAAATAGTATACAAATCCAACCAATATGCCCTACAAAGCCTAAAAAAACATGGACATATAAAATGGGAACAAAAACCAGTCTTATCCTCTACTTTGAACTTGAAACATCCATAAATGCCATTATATGGAATGTGGTTACACATAACGGAAAGTACATATGATAAGCAAATAACTGAACTATCTGATGGTAGCAATTAGCAACAATACAGGAACGATTTCAAAGGACTTCAGAGTGGTAATCTGCACAATCTGCATCCAATTACTAGTGATTCCAACAGTGAAACTGGTGGTAGTAAGAAATAGGAGAGTAGCAAGAGCTTGCAAAAACTTTTTCACATGAGACAAAAACACAACAGTCCTGTAGCAAATTCATTTTTAATTTGTTTGTGGAGTTCCCAGAGTATTTTTCAATTGAGTGAAAGCTTTTTGTATTCTTCCAGGAGCTTTGGGATATCAACCATACGCAACTGCGAAAAAAAAACAATACAATTATAAAAAGAAAACAAAGAAGTCTGAACATCTTATTGCATTAAAAGTGCTGAAGAAAAGTGTCGATTCTTTATTTCATCAGCAAAACAATGCAAGTATAAATTCTACCTATGGCATATAAAAAATTCTAGTTCATAAACAATCAGCTAAATGGGAAAAAAAAAAAAAAACAACTGTATTCTTCATCAATCATACCTGAGAAGCATTTTTCAGATGATAAAATGTGTAAGTCTCTTTGCCCAAAAGACCTGACTGAATGGACTGCAAATTAGGTCCATCATTGGATCTGCCACTCATTAAAAGACAACACCAGCAAGAAAATAATCGATTATGCATGTAGAAGAATGAAATAAAACAATTCATTACAACAGGTCTGGAGCACCGTACAAACATACCATGCAAAGCACATTTTACATGGTAAATGAATGAGTAACTGGGATGTAGGATGGAAAAGAGAAAGAGAGAAGAGGGAGATGGCCCATTGAAATGAAATTAATATATGCCTTGAACCCACAAGCAATCACCACTTTATCATGAAAATTTGGCATTTACCAAAATTCTATAATTATGTTTAAAAGTCATGGAGAACACCATAGTGGCAGATAATTCAAAATTTCTTGTATAATATAATGTCTTCTGTAGCTTAAAGAAAAGACTGGGAGCATGCATTAAAACATCATCT
The DNA here is from genome assembly GCA_022984855.1 of Dimocarpus longan. NCBI lineage: Eukaryota > Viridiplantae > Streptophyta > Magnoliopsida > Sapindales > Sapindaceae > Dimocarpus > Dimocarpus longan. The sequence continues at coordinate 18,780,720 of CM041015.1, read as the reverse complement.
CAATGTATCAACAAAAATAAATAAATAATAAATCATTAAATACCAATAATATTTGTTATAACCCTCCTTTGCTGAGGTTGGTATGATTTATCAAATATCAAAGAGCTGACTGATCTATTACATGTTTGTAATTGTATTATAAGGTAAGACATTCATATTCTATTTCACTCTCTCTCAATCTTTGGCCATTCTTCTTCTTCTTCTTTAATATTCTTGAAGAGAGACCAGTCGAGGTTTGAAGATGCATTTTGAAAATAAACACTTACTGCTGTCACTTTCTTGCCTCTCCTTTACTCTGCAAAAAGGTTTGATTCTTTTTTCTTCTGTTTCTTTCTGTTTTCTTACCTTCAAAGAAACATTTTAGGGATTTTAGGGTTCCAATAAGACAATATTTCAGGGCCAGACACTTATTTTATCAGATACTAAAACATTGTCAGTACAAAATACTAACTTATTAGATTGTTTTTGCACTCTTGCAATAAAACAAAGGTCAAACACATATCTATCTTCCTTAAGCATCTCTAACTGAAAAATTTATTTAGTTTAGATAGATCATTACACCCTTTTTATGAAAGATTTAGAATGACTTCACTCCTATAAAAAATAAATAGAGATCTAGAATGACGAGCATTTTTGAAATGAGACTTCTGTCCAAAATTTTATACACACACACACACACACACACACACACACACATACACTTCATTCATCATTCAAATTTAGAACTTCATTTAGTCTTTTCTGATATAATATCCAAATGAAATTAAACATAAATGAAAGTTTTTTTAAATAAACTACAAGATGTCTTGGCTGTCTATACCAACCCAACCAGCCACTGCCTCGCCAATCTCCATTGTAGTGATGGTCTGGATGAATATTTTGTTCTTTTTTGGCAGTGAAAGCAATAGCAGAACTCTTTGGTGGTGTGTCATGATGGCTTCTTTGGGTAATTTAAACGGAAAGGAGTAAAAGAATTTTCAGAATGAAATAGGGGAAGATGCTTGCTCTTTGTGAGATAGGATTCTATTTTGGACTTCAGTTTGGGCTTAGATTTCTACTGTTTTTAAAGAAGTTCCTTTCTTCTTAATTAATCTTAATTGAGAAGTAGTTTGCAGCATGATACGGACTTCATTGTTTATTGCTTAGAGTTTTTGTGGAGCCTTATCTGTGTTGGCCTTTTTTGTTATCCGCAAGCTATTTACTGTTTTTTTTTTTTCTCTTTTCTTGTTAAGGACAGCTTCTTCCTATATATCATTTAATCTATACAACTCTTGTTTCTGTCCCAAAAAATAGAAAAGAAGAATTATGAATCAACTCAGCCAACCACTTCCAATTAAACAACAGAAGAAGACTCAAATTTTTTCAAGTCATGTAACAGAATGGTCACTTCTATAATCAACAAACGATAATGATAATGCCAAGGTTTTGGTCATTTACTTATTATTTCTTGCAGCCATGAATTCACTTCGAAAGTTTCCTTTGTCCATAACAACCCACAATGATATCTCTCCCTACATTATTCTAAATTTCATCTGTAGGAGGATACTTTAGCTAAAAACATCCTAGCTTATGTATAATTACCTGCATTTGCTAATAATTCATTTCATTTCATTTTATTATTATTAACTTTTTCAGAGAGGAAATTGTAAGTCTTTCTAAAATCACCATTAATAGTCCAATTCACTTTATTGACTTTCCATCAAATATACTGTCAAAAAACAAATATCCAATTTTTAAACAGCATCAGCTACATTGAACAGATTTTCTATGCCATGAACTAAACAGCTTCCCCAAAAGAGTTTGTGAAGTGTCCTAATCATAAGTGCCCAAAACTCATTAAAATAAAATAGCATTAAGAAGCCACAGGTTTCACAAGAGTAGAGCTTCGAAAATCTCCAGTCAAAAAAAAAAAAAAAAAGTTCGGTGCTGCACGCTAAAAGCAAGTCAGTTCAACAATTTGCAATGACCTTTTTTAACTTTCTGTGATTAAATGATCAAATAGACGATTCTTACATATGATTACGGGTAATCAGTCGCTGATAATCACGAAGCAAGGGGCCAAGCTCCTTCAGATGTATTGAATTTGGTGAAGATTTTTTCCAGTGATCACGAAGTACCTCAACTGCCTTTTCAACAAGAAGTTTTGTTAGTAAAGAACAGCCAACATATCAATAAAAAATAAATACCAAGTTTATTTGAATTAAGAAGAAACCTGTTCGTTACTGGAAACTCTTCCTTCAGTCAACCTTGATGCCAGGTCAAGGAATTCCTTGTCCTCAAACTCTTCTACAATTTGAATGCCATGACTAGGGAGCAAAACTGACATGTCTAACCTTTTTTGCAACTCTTCAACAGCAGAGCCTTCCGTTTGGCTTTCCTGCAGAGACACGAGAACTATTAACAATTTTAGAAATAGGTGACAAGTATAGGCTGCACAGCATAACGCAATCACAAGAAAATTAGATGTTTTATGGTGATGACTCAATTTAAATTTAGATATAATTTTGTTTACATTCAGAAGAAAAACCAATAACAAACCAAACAAAATTTGATAGTTAAATCAGGAATCACAAATATCAGGTTTCAATAATCACTTACCAACCAAAATTAGAATGATCAGAGTCTTACCACAAGGCACTTCATTATAAAAATGATGGGTCATATTGTAACAAATTAGTTCTTGACAGACAGACAGACAGACACACACACACACACAATTGCCATCTAAAGCTTTATGAGAATGATCACATCTTATATAAATATATTAGCCAACAGGCTAAGCACATGCATATTTCCGAAGATTAATGAGATATCAGGATATGACATTAAGGATCTTAATGCAAAAACTGAAACACTTTACACACTGGCTAAATAAACAAAAGTTGAAATATAATATAAGGAGGCTAGGTGCACATTACCTGGCCTGCAGACAGGGAATTATCACTTTCCAGTCCTACATCCTTACTTCGAGGAAGACTTACTGGAGGAGATGAAGTAAACCGCTTAGCAATAGGGTCCTCTACAGAACAAAGTAAAAGTGGCAATAATTTTAAAAGTTAAATAGTTTATCTCAAATTAGACACTGCAGGAAGTCAGCAAAACAAGTCCACTGAACCTGGGCAAAGTTAGTGATGGGTGACTGAAATTCTTCTCCATCATTTTGTAATTCCACATTCTTTCAATATTGTCCTATATCAATCTTGTAAAATCCACTTTCTATAAGATTTATCAGAAAAACAAGATTTCAATACCATCCATTGAAGTCACTTTCAAGTTTTCACTCTTTATTAGTCTTCTTATTTGACAAGACAGACAATTTGGGCCATCCATAATCACTTAGATCAAAGTAACCATTAACATGTAATAGTGTCGACAAAAATTTTATGCTAATCAAAACTAAAAGGGTCATGGAACATGACTTATAAAACCAAATAACAAAAAATCTTCAACTTAGTTTGTTAAATTGTTTTTTCACTAAAACACACCAAGCTGCACAGTAAATCAAATTGTAGCAACAATAAGATATAAGGTGATAACAATATATATTAGAGAATGCCACAGTAATATATTTTAGTACCTTCTGGAACCAACCACCATATATCTCCAAATGTTGACTTTCCATCAAAACCACCAAATAACAGATAGCGTGAGCCCATAGACGTCATAGAATGGTATGCTCGAGCAGGAGGGGGTTCATTGCCTACAGGTAAGCGCTTCCACTGTGCAGACACTAAAAGGGCAGTGAAAAAAAAGGTAAAAGGAACCTGTCAGAAAGAAAATAAGATGATAAAAGGTAACAGAGGAGCAAATGATTTAAACTTCTGTAAAATCATACTATGCCAAAGCCTAGGAATAATCACTCACAGCAACTATACAGGTTGCAGGGGTTACAGCCTTCTAATTACTTGATCTTTGACAATAAATATAATATAATTGGAGAAGATGACTATTCCATAGTGAGGTGATGATAGCTAATTATACCCAAAACTTCTTTATATTATTATTCCGTATTTTTTTTTGGGGGGGGATAATCCTGTTCTTTTTCAATTGTTGGTTTACACAATCACTAGCAAAGTGGCCCTAAATAAAGGCAGCAGAATGACCACAGCCAAAAAACAATATAATTTGTTCTTTAAAATGATGAGGACACAACCAACACCTATCATGAAAAGTCCAAAAGCACTTACCTCTATCTAAAATAATACAGTCATTATAATAAATGTCGTAACGACTCAACCAACCACCAGTACCATGTCCTCCAAATAACAATAGCTGCAAAAGCAGAATATCATCAAAGTGAGATATAAAGAGAAGTCTACGCAGTTGGAGCCAAAACGAATTGCCAATCTATCATTAGCTTAAGTATTAAAACACAACACAGAGCAACATTCTGTTATCAGGTCACAAGATCTTCTCAAAATCATAACAAACTAGCAAGTTGAATCCTAACATTTTCTTCTTCATTTATTAGTGGTTGTGACTGTTAAGAGGTAACAGAACCACTGCCTAGCAATATCAAGCCTCACAGCTTATCGTTCTAAACTTTATTCTTATTAGGCCAAAAGCTGGTACAACTCCCCTAAAAGATTAACCTACAGATACTTGAATACTAAAGATCTGCATGACCAATCTTAAATAGCAGGATAAACACAATGAATTCATCCTAGCAATTCCACACATTTTACTCAAAATTATAAGTCTATATATAGAAATAAGATGGTGCGTCGAAGGAAAGAAAAAGAAAAGAAAACTCGCATCCTATCCTGGATAGCAAAAAAAAAAAAAAAAATTTTTTTTTTTTTTCCCATAAAGGAAGCAGATAATTTTATTCAAAGATGAAGAAAGTAAGTACAAAAGTGAACCGGTAGTCCACAAAAACAACAGACTGAACAAAAATAAAAGATACAAGCAATATAATCAACTAACAACTGAAATTTAACGTTGAAACACTGTGGTAAACGTTAATATCCCCCTACAATGCAAACAGCCCCCACCACAACTACATATGATGCAACATCATTCTTTAAAAAAGCGACTGTCATGTAAATAAAACCAATATAATTGTTGCCATTGTCATAATACACTGTGATAGGACATTATAGAAAGCAACCAGGACAGAAGAAATTATTTGTTCAAAAGTAATGGAAGGTTTTATGAATGAAAGCATTGGAAATCGATGCAAAATTGGTATTCTAACTTTTATATTTCACATTTTTTATCAAGTGATAGACAAGTACAAACATAAAAAATAGTCTCCAGTTTGCAAGAATCAAGATTCAAGCCACAAGAAAACATACTTCTGAAACATTACCAATGCCAAAACTTACAATCTTGACAGCAGGCAACTTTACAATGCATACTTATTAATTAGGTTATGAATACAACTCCACCATCAGCAAACACTGAAAATCAACAAACTTTAATCTATTTGCAAACAAATCTTTACATTAGCATTAACATGCAATTAAAAGTCAAGGGGTTTTAGATATGTTGTTACATAGTGCCCTCCAGATGTAATGGTGTGGCCACAACGGGGAGAAGGTGCTTGACCAGGAAGCTTCAATTGGGTCCATCCAGGTGCTTCATTCTCTTCCTTCCACAAGAAACATAGAATACAACTCCACTTAGCTTAAAGAACTTGAACAGAATCTTAAGGATAAAGTCACAGTAAAGCTACTAATTAAGATAACAAAAAGCCAGCACTCATGAAATTAATATAGAGAAGTGAACTCTATAGCAACAATCAGTCAAGTAGACAAGTTCAGTAACTGAATCACTGGAAAGCTGAAAGCAGATTTGCAATCGGATATAGGGAGCAGGTAATCTTGTAAACAAAATAAATGAAGCTAATAATTTCATAATAAATTAACTAGAAGATAACAGCACAAAAATAGAATTGACGTATGTGTTTATCTTTTGAAGATAATTATCCATCCATGTACCTTTTGGCCTCAACTAGACTAAAAGCTGAGAGGATGTGATGACCATTGCCCGCATTTGGGCATTTCATAAAAACTTGAAATTCAAATTGGTTCTTTCCATAAGTCAAGCTCTCATTCAGACATTTCCTGGATACTTGATTGTGCTTTTGTAGATTAAATAGCATCAGAAAGGTAAAACCACATTGTCTAGAGTCTAGACTTGGCCGCTATAGAAGTAGAAATCTTTTATCGTCTAAAATCAGTTTCATGAGTTCATCACCTGGTGATAATTCAACAATTTATTGTATCATGGCTATCGACATTTTGATTACTAAATTCACAATAATAAATTTGTAACTTAGTTTCGAAAACATTTACCTCTAATTAAGCACCTAAACATAAACAATAAACCATATCAGAAAATACAAATGATGATATCATGTTATGCCACAAAATCAAGAAATAATAAATAACAAGAGCAAAATTATATAAAAAATCCCTTGACCAAGAGACATACTTCACCAACCCAACTGTTAACAGAAAATACTCGAAACCAGTAACTAGACAGCTCATATATGACTTCATGAAATTAACTGAATAATTCAAACTACGATAGAATACAAGAATTCGTAAAAACCTTCTTCAATAAGTCCCTTTAAAGCCCATAAATCACTCATGATTGGCCCACCACCACCTAGCAAAGTTGAAGAAAGAAATTATATCAGCTAAAAACCAATCAATAAAAAATAATGAAAAAAAAAAAAAAAAAAAACATACACACACATACAGAGGCAAATTACATATTCACAAAATTTCAGTTATCAATCCACCAAAATGATGCTCGAAGCCACAGTTGGAACTGTAGTATCATATGCACTAATGAAAATACATGTCCATGCAATAACATTATAATAACAACATGACACGTATTTACTTGGCACTGTAGGGTCAGAACCTTAACACCAAGAGAGCATTTATTTGAGGCATAAAACATAACCGTGAAGATTTGTCATCTTATGAAGACATAATTTCCTAGAAAAGAAGAGTCGCACTTAAATAATTTATTTGCAAAAACCACAGGGCAATTGGCAATAAAGTCTAATGAACCACCAATGCAAAAAGAAAAGAAAAGAAAAGAAAAGGAAAAAAAAAAAAACTGTAGTTGCTAAATTTCATGTTAGAGATGAACTGAAGGTAAGCTCCAAAATTGCTAAGTGGCAAAACTCACTCGTAATAGTTGTACACTATTACATCATCATCGAGGATTGGGATAGGACAAGAACAAGGTGGAGACAAAGACAATATAAGGATTTTATGTAACTTAGAATTAAAGTTAATCTTGCAATTGAAACTTAAGTTTGTACATTTCAGGGCATAATAGTGATTATATGGGTGTTAATTGGGTGCATATAATGTGATCAAAACATAAGCGTGTGCATATAAGAGTTGAAAGAGTTTAAGAATACTGTACACTGATGAGAAAAATCTCAAAGTTGAAAAATTTAAATATTGATAGATAAACAACATAAAGCAACCAATACAGGAGGTTCTTTAGAGGGAAGAAATGCAAAACAGGTGGCAAGGAGGTGTGCACCTCATTTTTCTCCATTTTCCCCCTAATTCCTTTATAAGAGTGATTGTAACAATGTAGGATAGAGAATCTATGAAGGAGGCGGATGAATTAACACTAAAAAATTATTTGAATAATTATTTCAGGAACATTTCAGATATTCAAAATTATATTATTCAGGTAGGACACTTTGCAATAGATATCGTAAAGAATTAAGAGAAATAAAAACAAGAGGGTGCTGGTCAGCTATCCTCTGCTGACACTGTAAAGAGGAAATGCAGCACAGCTTACAGAAAGTACACAATTAGCAGTAGCACATCAAGCTTTTGACCACCTCATCTCTCTCTCTCTCTCTCTCTCTCTCTCTCTCTCTCTCCATAAATATTCATGCCTTCATGCTGAATAATCTGTTCAGCATCAAGTGCAACTTCTAGGGGTATGTGGGAATTCTTTCGATAATATATTACTTACTAATATTGCCAAGAAAAAAAGGAACAAGAAAAGAAGAAAAAACTAATTCCTATATGTTAGTCTTATCAGATACTGCATTGATGCAAACATGAGAAATTAATTTATAATATTAGTCATGGATGAGTGGCATCCTCAAGCAAACACTTGGCTTAATAATTAAATAAATAGTTGATACAACATGCACTCATGAAGTTAATGCATCCACTTCACCTCTGCCACCGTATACGAGCAACCGCTTCTCAACCATTGTTGCTGTATGGCCACATCTAGGAGGTGGCACTGATCCTGTAACTGGCAGCTCCATCCACTCAAGTGATACTGTTTCAGGATGCAAATGACATTTCAAAATTAACATCAGTTCTATAGAATCTTGGATCACTAAAATATTAACCAAAAAATGAAAGAAAAAGTAAATAAAATCCTGAAGCATGAGCCAAGAAGTTACTTGTGTCCAGGATATACACATCTGACAACCACTTTTTACCATCCCAGCCGCCATACCTGCAGTCAATTTACATCTGCTAATATTACTTCAAAAAAAAAAAAATTACATCTGCTAATATCAAGCGCTAAACAAAAATCTCTACAAGCTATTTGATGAAGAATGCAAATGTAAATACCCACATAACAATTTTCCTGTTTCCAATAGCTGAAGCAGCAGCAAAATCTCGCGGAGAAGGCAAGTCACCAAAACTTGTCAGCTCGGACCATTGCCAAATATCTGGAACAGACATAGGTTCAATAATCCTTGACAGACAAAAACAAATAATCCTTGACATGCCAAAAAAGGGCATACAAGCACAAAGTCAAGTATATCAAATTTATGGCACATAATTGTTATCGTGCTGCTTTAAATGACTAGACAGACGCACACAGAGTTCATCTCAAGTCCAGGATCACGGATTAAGTTATGTTCAGGACAACAAGAGTTACGAGATATTAAATAGATTTACTTTTGCATAATTGGTAACTAAATTTATTCATTAATGCATAATCAATGGCTCACGTATCTTGTCCTAACTTTAATAAAACCAATTCCTCCCGAGGAAAGCAGAACTATACACATATGGAATTATTATCTCCTCAGTTTGAACTGATCTTATCATTATCAGTTCCAAGATTGTGGGAAATCAGATAAGTTAACTTGTTGTAATTAATACCGCTTGTACATAATCAATGATTCACAATCTTGGAACTGACAATATTAAGATTACTTCGAATTGAGGAGATAATATACCTATATTTATGAGGACTTTTTAAAGTTGACAATTTTAGCACCTTTGGTGAAATTTCACAAAATTTATTGAATGTTCAGGTGATTGTTTGTATGGATGATAAAAAGAATAAACAATACTTGCAAAAAAAAAATAAAATAAAATAAAAATTTTTCGAGTATGTGAATTATTTTTTTCCAACTTTTTTAAGATAAAATATTAAAAGTGGAGAGAAATCTCAGAATATTAGTTTATGAATCTGAACAATTTTCAATTTCTTTTTTAGATATATTATTTAACTTTCTTATGTTGCATAGAAAATATACATAAAAATATATAAAATTTCATCATAGGTACTCATTATAGTAAAATAAAGAGGTTCTCATGTGAAAAGTTTTGTGTGAGTGTGTGGGTGTATATATATAAAGTTACCTGTGTCTAGGACCCAGAAGTCACCCAACCTGAAATTTAAAGGTAATCATCAGTAGCACATTTATGAAGTTCTTCACCTACGGAGTCATAAAACATCATACAAGACAAAGTAGTTATCGGATGTGAACATACCTTTTGCTACCATAGCGTCCACCAAAGATGAACATATGACAATCAATTGCAATAGCAATGTGAAATGCTCGCGGGCTCGGACCTACTTGTCCATCAGAGCCATTCCCAGTGCACTCCGGCTGAAACCATATTTTGTTTTCTGAGAAAACAAATACACCAACTTATAAATAAACCTTTATTAAACATTCAAAATCAATGTTGGTCCCCATCTTGCATCAGATGCTCTTTCTTTTGGGTGTTTGCGTGATAGCAAATTGAAAACGTATTCAACTAGAGCCAAAAGGTCACTACCATGTAAAATCTGGAGAATAAAAAAGTGAACAAGCAAAATCCACAAGCATAGCAAAGAAGATCCACTGGATATCTAGTTTGAATTCATAGACAACAACTCTATAAACATGACCAGTTGTAAAGTTTGCTTAATTCACGAAATTGAACTAACCAGGGCGGAATTGAACTACTTCAAAGCCACTATAACGACACCCACAAATATATTTACATAAATAAATCAAAAGAAGAAGAAGAAGAAATAAAAGGTACCGATATCATATACAACGACGTCGCCTAGAAACCGCTTGTCTAGAAGGCCACCGAAAACCACTACCTTTGATTTTCCGATGTTGACGGCCGTGTGACCGCTGTTGATCACACGATAGAAAAAGAGAGTCAGTGACAAAATGACGATCGTTTTGGACACAAATACAGAAAGAGAGAGAGAGAAATTGCCTGCGAGGTTGCGGAAGAGCTCCGTCGAAGTCGGCGGCAGAAGCTCGAATCCAGTAATGCATGTTTTGTGTTAGTTGTTGATTTTTGAGCTCTGTCGTTTGTCTTCAATTCAGTGTTCAGTATGTTTTGTCAACAAAATGACTCCATCGCCTGTTTCTCACGGACCACCAATTCTTACCCAAACCCCCTTTGTTTTACTTCTTTACCCATCGACCCCATCGCCTGTTTCTCACGGACTCTTACCCAACCCTCCCTTCGTTTTACTTTTTTACTCATCAGCCCCACAGTACAAGAAAACATCCGACTCATGGAACCAAAATTGTCAAATAAAACGTACGGTAAAAATCATTTTAATCTTTAAGTTTCTTAAAATCATTAAATTTTTAACTATATTTTAAAAAATAATTAAATTAACCTGAATAATTTGAATAAATATCAAATCAGTCGCTCATATAAGTCAATTGACCATCAAATCTAGCAATCAATATGATGGGTAGGGGTAACTTTATCATTTTTAATTATAATTCGAGAACTTAACATATATGCAAACTAAATAATTTGGAAACAAATTTAAGAATGTGTGTCAAGATCCTGAATTATGATTGATAATGGCAAAATTTCATCTGCTTATTATATTAATCGTTAGGTTTGATCGTCAGTTGACTGACAGAACAGATTAATTTTATATTTTTTCGACACATTAGGGTTGATTTAGTTATTTTTTGATATATAATTAAAAATTTAAACATTTTTTTTCAAAATTTAGAGATTAAAATAATTTTTAATCCCAAAATTTAATATAAAAAAAACAAAACTGTCAAATTAAATTTACGCACCACCTCTTCATAGAAGTGCTTCAATATCACCCTCCACCTAAGAGATCAATGAGTTTTAGTCACACGCTTGTTCTATTAAAACAAGGTGTAGAGAATATTTTCCTCTTCATAATAGGGGAGTTGGTATCTCTAAGTAGTAGGAGTAGTCTTCTGTCCCTTCAAAACGTTAGTGTTAAAAAAAATATTAAATGGAATTTAATTTTATCATTTTTATAACAATTATTTTAATTGGAGGTTTCAAAATGAAGATATAATTCAAATTCACAATTGATGTTAGTGTAAGGGGTATACTATGAAACTTGATTTGTCACAGCTCAGTCACTTAAGAGAGGGTTAATAGGTAAATTTTTGCTCTTTAAACTTTTACAACCTTGAGTAATCAAGTTAATTTCAAGGAATTAAAACTTACAAAGACAAAATCTTGTTCAACTCATTCATGGTAAAAATCTAAACATTAGATTTTTACTCATGATATTAACAATCTTAACATTCAATGTTGACATCAAATGTTAGGAATATCCTCACTAGAACATAATAGACAACTATTTATAACAATTCGAATTTGGTCGACTTTTAAACCAATGTCTTTGTAATATAAATAAAGCACATTCACATAAACATAAAGGATCTACATAGAAAATTCAAATGAGTAAATAGCTGCAGATGGCTTAAGTAGGTCAAAAGCAATTCATCATGAAGAGATTCACCCAAGTTCTTATATAATATGGTTAAAACTTGTTTGGTACACAAGAAATGTTGACGAGATTGGATTAAAAAATTTTCATCTTGTCTTAACCCATTTTTGGAGTGGCTTGGTTGGGATTTAAAACCCAATCCATCTTTTTTCATATTATGTTGTTATAGGAATTCGCATTTCTGGCTACCATATTAGGATTCAATGAGATGAGATTTAACAACTTATTAATTGTATTGATTTCTTCTAATTAATTGCACACCGATTTTCTTTCTCTTTCTTCTACCAAAGACTTCTTATTTTTCATCTACCAAAACCTTCTTTCTCATTCTTGTACCGTCCTTGTTTTTCTTTTACTTTTTTTTTTAGTTTTCTCTAAACTCAATTGAATAAAAATGCAGTTTCTTCACTCTACTTCCATCCACCTATCTACAAATCATCTTCAAAAAATCAAAATACAAATATATAGAATGAATCTCAAATGTCAAATATATTACATTGAAGTATTTTGTTTATATTTTTCTGCATTTTTGTCTTTCAAATAAATTCTTTGCTTGATTGTTTCATTCAGTAACATTGTTTGTGGTATAAAATGTGAATACATTTGAGAGATGGAAATCTAGATCTAAAAGAAGAGATTTTGATGGTGAGAAATTGAAGAAAGTGTAGACACGATGATGACAAATTGATGAAGAAAAAGAAGAGGTTTTGATAGAATCAAGTGTTGGAAATGTGTGTTAAATGGTGATTTGATGCAAGTTGAAGCTTTCTTCTTTAAGATCCAGATTTCAACTTTTGTGTGTTAAAGCAACTTTTGAAAGATACAGGTATGTTTGGTTTTGTATATGAAAATTTTTGTTCCTTTTTTTTTTTAGGAGTAAATTTTGTTGAGCTGTAACTAAAAAAAAAAATGGTTGAAATAGTTACTTAAATTATAAATGACTTTGTGTTTGTCTGTTTGCATTGTTCTTTGAGCATCATAAATTGATCTATTTATGGGGACCTACTTTCATTTTCATCAAATTGTTTGAAATACTTTGGGTATGTGTTATAATGATGTTTATGCAAGTAGAAATAATAGATTAGGAGCCAAGGCTTTAGGATTGTTAATGGAATGATTTTTGTTTTCTTATCTTTAATTTATTCTTGTTGCCACCCTAGTTGGTGACTACAAATGACAATCTTTTATTTTAATTAAAATATTTTTCATTTTAAGAGGTGTCTAATGTTAAAATACTAATTTGCCAAAGTAAAGTTAATAAGGTGAGATGAGACATGTATATAAGCAAAATTCGGGAACAGAGCACTAATAGGGTGAGTTGGAAGAAGTGCATAACAGAGCAAAATAATAAGGATCTTTTAAGAGGACATTCTTTCATTTCTATATGCTGGTTGGGTTTCATTTAATTTCTTTGTTAATCTTGAATTTTTATTTTTCTTGTGAATTAGATATGGATGAAAGTGACAATTTTATATTCTTAATTATGCTTGATCACATAAACAAAGATTATGCTTATCTATGGTGAATGTGATTATAAGATTTGTAGTGACACACTAATACCAAAGGAGATTGCTCAAGAACCATATATTTGTTAATCACACAACTTGACTTAGTTACTTAGACAACATTATAGGTCATGACAACTTAAAAAGTGTGCAACAACTAAGAATGGATATAACAGTTTTTGGTTTATTGTGTGAACTGCTTCATACAATTGGAAAACTGAAGTCAAATAGTTTGGTTACTATATATTGAGGAACAAGTATGCATGTTTTTGCACATACTAGCTTATCATGAAAATAATTGAACCATTTATTATAGGTTTCTATAATCCGGAGAGACAGTTAGTAGATACTTCAATTTATTTTTACATGCGGTTTTGCAATTGCATAATTTATTATTAAAATCATCGGATCCTATAACAAAAAATTACACTGATGAAATGTGGAAATGGTTTAAGGTATGTTAAATACATATTTATGCAACAATTTCTAACTTGTTTGTCATTATACACTTTAGTGATCTAGTATACATGTGTCTGTCATGGATAAGTGAGAAGCCCCACCTGTCACGATTTCGTTGCACTTTTATGAAAAAAATTATTTTTCAACTTGCGATATTATGTTTTTATACTAAATCACCCAATATAAGTGGACTCACAACTATAATTAGTCTACATAACTTTAATTATGTAATGTGAATTCAAAAAAATTAAAAAACAAACAACATATCTTCAAAACTCAAACTTTTTCCTTTGAAGATATTAAATGAAGAGAATATGATTTTGTTGAAGACAAAGAATCCGACAACTTCAAGATTTTGCTTGAAAACTTGAATGAAGACACTTCAATGAAGAAGATAGGTAGAAGGAAAAAGGAAGATTAGTTTGGTAATTTAGAATAAGGGCAAGAGAAGTATTTCAGAATTTTTTATTTAGGGGTATTTTAGTAAAATGGGGTACATGGTGCAAATAGGTTTTTTGAGGGAGTAAAAACAATATTTATTATTATTATTATTATTATTATCTGGTTTGAGCTAAAGATAAGTTTTTTTTTTTTTTGGGTTTTTGGGTAGTTTTAAATTTTCCCTTAAGAAAAAAAAAACACAACAAAAACAAAATGGGAGAATGCTAACCGTGCACGAAGGTGATCTTTATAAATTCACGTACACTTGATTAAACAATTTCTAATTAACTTGGTTTTTTCGGACGTATATCTGAGACCGGTGTCATGCAGGCAAGGAATCGCCAGCCTGTTGAGGTCTCTCCTAAAGTTCTATACATACCAAATTTCTTTGAATAACAGCATATTTAACATTTAAATTATGCTGGTTTGAATTCAAACGTGAGATTTTAGACACCAAGAATTCGTGCAAATTCAGAGTTTGACTTCGTTATGCTGTTTTAGAAGTATAACTATTAAAAGGATGGCTACATTATCCAAAATTTTATTAAAATAATATGGTAAATTTATTTATAACGACCATATTTTTAATGTATCATTGTATATATAATTAATATAATATAGTTATTATAAATAATCTTATCATATCATTTGAGTAAAAAATTTTGAATAAATTTTTTAGAAATATAATGTTATTCAACCATTATTTATTCTCTCTATTTTTTAATATAAAAAGTTCATGAATATTCTTTCAATAATTTATAACGATTACTTATCATTTTATTAATTTTGCTTCTAGTTATATTTAGTAAACCTGATATAGATTATATTCTTGGTTTTAGCATAGGCGACACATTAGCAACATATATCCATTAGATTTACAACATCGTTCCTTTTTCTTTTCTTGAAACAAAAAGGATTTACATTGTTTTAAAACAAGTTAGGTAATTAAAATTATTATTTTATATGACTTGATAGTAGAAAGTATTTATTCGAATTGTCTTACTGGTAAGGTAATTTTACCTATCAATTATATTTATTGGATTAATTGTAAAGATAGTTATTAAAGTCAATCCAATGGATGTAACGATTAGATAAGGTTATTCAATCAATAAAGTAGTCAAATTTATATTTTAAATTGAAGTTTTTATTGCTTAGATGATGTTTAAAAACAAATTAATAATATAAAATTTAGAGCTTAGCTTAGGAAGCTTCATAGTTGTAGTGTATGATTCCAATTTTTATTTTTTTATTTAGTTGACAATGTGGATTGATCTAAGTAAGGACAGAACAATACAAAAGCAGATAGTTGCCCTCATAAATAAAAGGGCAATTGCTGCAGCTCGGATTTTAATTTTTGACAACTAGAAATTCATATTTATTGTCACAACTAGCAATGAAATTTCTTACACATTTTTATTTTTAAATAAAATAATATTGGAATCTATCTTCAAAAGAGAATGAATTATATATAGGGATGTCAATGTCCTAGGAGGGGTTATCTTTACCATCTCATGTTTTGAAACGCACTTCCAACTCCTATCTCCATCCTATCGCCTGTACGAGGCGATGGAGATAATCCAAATTTGGGAAGGCAACTCATCTATTCTGTTTCATCCCGCTACATTAATATAATATATATATATATTTTACTGTGAATCATAATTTATCTATCATAATTAGCTAATAAAATGTTTACTTTTGTCATGACATACAACTTGAGACATAATGCATTTTACCACTTTAAATTAACTTCTTCTTCTTTTTTTTTTTTTTTTGATCAATTAAGAAATTATTATCAATTAATTTTATCATGTCGAAATAAATAAACCACTCATTATTCATATATGGTAAAATAGTTACCAAAAAATAAACTACTACAAGTGCATTTACCTTTATTGTGGCATATATTAGACATAAAGCATTTTTATTTTACTTTTCATATTTCAAGATAATTTTCTTACTGAGTCCAATTTATATTATTGATTTAATAAAATAAGATACAATAAATTTTATATCTAAATGTTCATATTAACATTATATTACAATATTATAAATTTATGGAGCAAAATCGGGTGGGCACTGAAATATCAGTCCCAATTTCAAAATAAAAAAGAAAAACTCTATTTTAGTTCATAAGGTATCGAAAAATATCAGATTTTTAGAATTATTTTTAAAAACAGTTTTTTTCATCCCCTAATTTTTTCAAAACTCTTTAAAAAAAATTCAAACTATCAGTAAATTGATAGTCGACCGTGACTTTAAATAATTTAAATCATTTTTTAATAACTTAAATTTATAGATATTTTAAATAATTTAACTTATAAATTTATCATTTTATGAGGGTATTCCAATAATTTATATGCCGCTAATAACCATTAAGGATAAAAATATTTTTCTACATATTTTGTTAATAATTTTGAACTTTTTGAAAGAATTTTAAAAAAATTTAAGGATAAAAATAATTGTTTTCAAAATAATTTTGAAAATATGATATTTTTCAAAATCTTCAATACTCAAATGAAGTTTTTCCAAACAAAATGGAAATAAGATGTAATATCATTCCGGCCAATTTTAATACTTGATTATCATATACCGACCCCACCATACCCTAAACGAATGGGTCCAAGATGCTCTATTACCCCGAGGATTTTTGACATTCATGTTATACATACAATTATATCAGAATTGGTATATGCATATTTTTGTGGAGATTAAACTCCAGTAATTTATATTAAAAAAGAGAAAAAAGGAAAATATTCAATAACTTACATGTGGTTGTAATTAATAACTAGTATTTCCAACAGTCGGTGGAACACAACATAACAATTCTATCTTACTTTTTTTAAAAAAAAAAAAAAATCATGAATTGCAAACTATAACTTTATCCTTTAAAAAAGGGAAAGGAATTGGTAATAAATTAGGTCTGAGTAATCTAAAAATGCATGGGTGGCAGCTTATGTTAGTGTAAATTTCCAATAACAAATAACATACGATATAATTTTTTAAATAAAAATTTTTTCATGAAAATAAATAATATTAATTAATTTTTATTTAAAAAAATTTATTACATATTACATTATTATTATTATTGAAATGTCGCACCATCAGCATAACACGTTAAATCAGCAATCCGCGGAAAGATTTTCTCCGAATGGCCCATATACTGAGTAAGTCGATTCACATCATTATTCGAATAGTTGCTCTATTTATCTGAAATTAATAAGTGCTCTAATTTATGTGCATGTAATTCGAGGTTGTCTGAATCAAGCACACGCAGGGATACCCCAACCAGTCAACCTGTTTTACATTGACTTTTTCATTTTAATTCTCCAACGTGACAATCAGACGGGAGGAGTGGGCTTCACATTAACAAGACGTGTTGATCGGAATATTTTATTCCAATTAAATATATTGTGACGCTAGCTAATCTAAATCCAACCGAGCCCCCTCATCCCCAGTCACAATCCGACAAAAACAAAACTTCCTGAGGCCTGTCTCAGCTTTACCTTCTACTTTTCGATAGAATTTTTTTTTTTTTTTTTTTTTTTTTACAGGAGTATTTCAGCCACTTTTTTACAGGAGTATCTTATAACTGAAGTGATATAATAAATTAATAAAATATTATTATTTATTTTACCTTTGCCTTTTCAATTAATTTTTTTATTTTTTTTATTGATCTGTTTCACTATATCAATGGTAAGATAGTTTCATAAAAGATTTTTTTTCTAAATAGATGCATGTCTCATCCGAAATCACTTTAATTGATATAAACATTACGCTACTATATTAGGTTTCATTCATGCATGTTATGATTAATAGTGGATACTAGGGAAGCATCCATCATGCATATTGTCAACGTTGACAACCAAGAGCCAAGGTGATAACTCTGTATCAATTTGTTAAAATTAATAACAACATCGATTTTGATGAAGTCTTACAAGTTGGCTTGCGAAATTCTCTATCTTACAATGACGCAGAAGCTAGCTACACCTCTCCTTCCTATAAATACACCTAATGACTTAAACACATCAAATCATTCAAAGTCTCATAAACAATGAATTCCAAAATCTTCTTTCTTCGTATTACATGGCCTATTCTCATTGTCCTTCCTTTCTTTGCCTATGCATCTCATGCAACAGATGTTGTTCCCACGACTCCTGTTACACCAGCCGATTTATGCAAGTTGACTTCAAACCCCTCTTATTGTAACTCTCTTCTTCCTCACCAAACCGCAGATTCCTACAGCTATGGCCGGTACTGTGTCCGCAAATCATTTTCACAGTCCCGTATATTCTCCAACTTGGTTGACAGATACCTTGAAACATACCGGTCCACATTATCAAAGCCTGAAATCTATGCTTTAGAAGATTGCAGTGTACTAGCTGGTCTAAACATGGATTTTCTTTCGACTAGTTTTGAAACTGTCAATGCTACTAGTACAACCCTTCCTACCACGAAAGCTGATGAGGTGCAATCCTTGCTTAGTGCCACTTTAACAAACCTACAAACCTGTTTAGACGGCTTACAAGCCACAGTTTCTGCTGGGAGCGTCAAGAATGGTCTTTCAGTTCCTCTTTTAGACGATACAAAACTTTATAGTGTCTCTCTGGCTCTTTTTACTAGAGCGTGGGTTCCTAAGGAGAAAGGGACTGTGTGGCAGCCTAAAAAGAAGCAACTTCGGTTCACAAATGGACGTTTTCAATTTAAAATGTCTGGCAGAACTCGCGCGATCTATGACTCTGTGGTCAAAAGAAGACTTCAACAAACTGGTGGTGGTGGTGATGATCAAGTCTTGGTGAGCGATATAGTGGTAGTGAGTCAGGATGGGAGTGGAAATTTCTCTACCATAACTGATGCTGTCAATGCCGCACCAAACAACACCAATGGTAGCAACGGGTACTTCTTGATCTATGTTACAGCTGGTGTCTATGCAGAATACATTTCCATTGCTAAGAACAAGAATTATTTGATTATGATGGGCGACGGCATCAATCAAACAGTGATCACTGGCAACAGAAGTGTTGTTGATGGCTGGACTACTTTCAATTCTGCAACTTTTGGTAAGTCCTTGCACAATCTACTCTCAGTCCGTTCGTAGCTTTTAAACTTTTAGTACCATCCATCCCAATCATTCGTTATATTCTCTTTTCCAAAAAAAATTTATCTATCTCATTCAATGCAGATATAATAAATAATTGAGATAATTGATCATAACAATTTAAAAGTTAAGACACTACTAAAGAAGATATATATATATATATCCAAGTTGCACTCATTATTATATTATTGGTACTTAATTTTAATTTAATGCACATTCTCAATCACTTTTATGCTCAGATTAAAGTCCCATCAAATGAAATTTATTAGTTTTATATGTAGTTTCCTTTTCCTTTACGAAAGTAGTTATCTTATAATGTGATTTATCTGAGTAAATTCTGATAAATATTGGATTCGTTTAATGTCAAATTTCAATGAAAAAAGCATACAAACAAGCTTTTATCTTATGAGTTAATTGTCAATAACCTTGCAGCTGTGTTGGCACCAAACTTCGTAATGCTGGACATTACTATCCGGAACACAGCTGGAGCAATCAAGCAGCAGGCAGTTGCGCTTCGTAGTGGGGCTGACTTATCTACATTCTACAGGTGCAGCTTCGAAGGGTACCAGGATACTTTGTACACACATTCTCTAAGGCAATTCTACAGGGAATGCGATATATATGGTACTGTTGATTTTATATTTGGCAATGCTGCCGTTGTTCTCCAAAATTGCAACGTCTATCCACGGCTGCCAATAAGTGGACAATTTAACACAATCACCGCACAAGGTCGGACTGATCCTAATCAGAACACAGGCACATCCGTTCATAATTGCACCATCAGAGCTGCTGCTGATCTAGCTTCAAGCAGTCAAAGCGTGCAAACATACCTAGGAAGGCCGTGGAAATTATACTCTAGGACTGTTTACATGCAGTCTTTCATGGACAGCTTGATTAATCCTGAGGGTTGGCACATATGGAGTGGAGATTTTGCGCTAAGCACGTTATACTATGCTGAGTATAACAACACCGGACCAGGATCAAACACGAGCAATAGAGTTACATGGCCTGGTTACCATGTGATTAACGCTACAGACGCCGTCAATTTCACGGTGTCTATATTTCTAACGGGAGATGCTTGGTTACCCAACACAGGTGTGCCTTACACTGGTGGCTTAATATAAGCTACTGCTCGATCGTTGCATTTCTCTATTTCTATATCCGTTTGTTGTTTAATTCATTTCTTTACGGTTGTTTAATTAAGCGAAAAGCATGTATTACCTTAGAGAGAGCAAGGACAAGATGCTATATCTGATATTGTAGTGTTATAAAGTCATATAAAATCATTTAATTTGTGACATTAAGTGTCACGACCCGAGCCCTAAACCGTAGCAGAATCGTAATTATTAAGTGATATAAATTTTCAATTTGACATTATAAAGTTCATGAAATTTTCAACTTTTTTTTAAAAAAAAATTCTTGTTTTAGATACTCCGCAGTATTAAAATAAAATATTGTGGACAATGAAATAAAAAACTTCGAAACACTTTAAAATAATTCTGATGGAGACTATTCCCACAGATATGTGAGCATCTATTAGAAATCATGGATTTATATTAAGATTCCGTGTTTGACACAGGATATATATTATTTAATTTCCAAATGTACAATTTGGTGTTTAATGCATGTCAATTGTTTCATTTATTCAAGCAATTTTTGTTTTTTAGCAATCAGGGCATGTTTGTTACTCTGTATAGTATTGCACTAGAGGAGTTAAAATGTAGATTAATTGTACTAATTTTCCCTGACTCTTTAGTCATTACTAATGGGAATCAACCATGAACAATTTATTTCAATATATTAACATTCTCACTGACCGTCAACCAACTGCTGTTAATCATTAACTGTAGAGGGACAATTACATTTTGTTCCTTAATTACTTATTTATTTTTATTTTTCTAAATTCTAAAACTAATATTTAATATTCAATGCGATAAATTTATTATTTAAAAAAAAAAAAATTCATTGGATCTTCGTCGGCCTACCAAATATTCTTCTCCTTCTCAACACAACTTTTTTCGATCAAAACATAAAACACAACATGCAATATGTAGATCTGTTGTTATCAAATCAGATTCAAAAAATCGCATAAATGGATATATTAATTTTTAAAAAATCAAAAAAATAAAAAATAAAAGAGAGAGTTCTAATGGAGCAAAACTCTCCTGCAAACTAATAAATTCCAGTTCTCAATCTGGAATAGTCTAGGTAGTGGAGGGGTCAACTCCTCCACAACTAGGACAAAACCTACCCCTCCACGATATGGACAAAACCAGATCAATGGAAGAGACGGCTTCTCCAAGATCATGGTGGAGATAGAATTAATTTCATATCTATCTTGCTAATCAGATTCAGACTGAGTTGTTAAAGAGTGAAGTATTTTCCATAAAAAATTGAAGAACTGTATATATATATATATATAAACTGTTTAATGAATAAAATATTTTTTTTAGGGCTAAAGATGTGTCATAATATTATTGGAGGACTATTTTCTTTTGATATTTATGTAATTATAATGATAATTGGAGGTGTAATGATACTTACACCTATGCTATTATTAACTAATAATCATCAACTGTTGGTCAATAATCAAAGAGGTTGTTAGTATAAGTAAATCACTTGTAAGGATTGCATGCAATTAATGATAAAGTAATGAATGTTTATACAATTTACCCTAATAATGTGTTGTATAATCTTTGGACTTTCCAATTGTGCATTGCACGTACTGTATGTCGCTAACAAGGCCCCTAATACAATACGGGCCACATTAGCGAATACGTAGAAAATGGGCAGCACTACATTGCGTTAGCATCGCCTGCTTTTTCCACTTTCATTTTTCTCAAATAAAATTATACTATATTATATAATATATATTAAAGTAACTACAAATAAACTCTAAATTTTTGTGCCTAAGTGGCTCAACACACTTGCACTCAATAATGAGTGTTATTCACATACGTAGAAATATGGATAATTACAATTTGACTCTTCTGTGTATGGATAAATTATGTTTAAATTTATTTAAAGTGGGGGTGAAAATATGGGTTACGATACGATAGGTTGACATGAATTCGCAAAAAATAAATCGGTATGGGTTGGAGTTAAAAGAATTTGTGTCGTAATCGTATCAACTCGTCTAACCCGTTTATTAAACGGATCGAATCGGGTTTGGTTAAACGAATCGCGGGTCAATTCGATTAAAATTGGGGTCAAATTATAATTTAATATATTAGAATGGTTAGAATATAATTATACATATATATATATATACACACACGCATACTTAACAAATCCCTAACCTAAACCATTTCCCTTCAATTTTGAAAGTTGAAAGTGTCTGTCGACAGCCCCTTGCACGACCAGTGGACCACGAGTGCTCGACCATCGTCCGTCGCTCAACCTATCTTCCATTCTTCCTCCTTCCTTAGAACGACGACACGACGACGCAATAGTACCAACATCGACGACGACCTGACGACAAGACGATACTGATGACACGATGACACCAACGACACCAACATCAATGATGACTCAACAACACCGACATCTTGACGAGCTTGACCAGCTTCAGGTTCAGGTAGTCGTCCAGTCACCACCACAACTCCCTCCGGTGAAAATCTGAAAACCACAGCTTTTAAAAACTAAAAACCCTCATGTGATCTCTGTTTTCGAGCGTAAAACTCAGTTTGTTGCGTGCAATTCAAATTCAATTTTTTTTTTTAATTATTGTTGCTAATTTGATGTGATTGTTCATGTATTTAGCATGATTTCATTTAATGTTAATTTGATGTTAGTGAATAAATTTGATAATCAGTGCTACAAAAACTGATTAGTGAATGATTAAGAGATTCTTACTGTTTAGAGAGAGAGAGAGATTGTTGTATTTCATGTAATGCTCTACTATTTTGGTGTGGAATTGCATAAGCTAATTGTTAATATTTTGGTTTTGCATGGATTGCTTGAAGATGTGTTAAGTTGGAGCTATTAGTTGGTAAATCTATACACTAATCATTAGGCTTTCAGTTTGTTATACGGAACTAATGATTTTTTGTTTTTGTAGTTTAGTTATGTACATTTATGGTTCTTCTAATTGTTTTGTGTGTATGTGTTGGTACGCATATTCAAGTTACTTTTTTTTTGTTGGAAACATATTCATGGTTATTTAAATTTGTAAATTTTTTTAATTATATTTCGTCATTAATTTTAAGATTGTGAATGTAGACATCTAATTTTATGTTTTTTGTGTAGCTTGAAGGTCCCTTTGGAGTTTGGAATTAATGAGGAAAAAAATTTTAAGTGATAAAAGTTTGATGTTGGAGAATGATAATGTTATGTCATTTTAATTTATATGGATTTCCATTGACTTTGATTTTGGTGTGATTTTTATATGTGGATGATATGGTGTAGTTGATTCAATGTGTAGATTTTTATGTGTTGAATTATGTGCTTAAATCTTTGATTGTGGATTATTTATTATATTTGTGTTTGCATTGAGTTTGATTTTGTTATGGTTTTTAAATGTGGATGATATGAAATTTTATATAGTTGATTTAATACTTAGGTTTTTATATGTTGAATTAGGTGTTTAAATATTTGATTGTGAATTATTTGTTATATTTGTTTTTGCATTGAGATTGATTTTGTTGTGATTTTTAAATATGGATGATGTGAAATTTTATATAGTTGATTTAATGTGTAGGTTTTTATGTGTTGAATTAGGTGTTAAATACTTAAATATTTGATTGTGAATTATTTGTTGTATTTGTGTTTAAATTGAGATTGAGTTTGATTTTGTTGTGGTTTTTAAATGTAGATGATATGGAATTTTATAGTTGATTTAATGTGTAGGTTTATAATTAATTTAATATTTAGTTGAAATATTATTTATTATATTTGAGTTAAACGAATTAAACGAATTATACAGGTTAAATGAATTAAACGGGTTGAACGAATTAAACGGGTTAAACGAGTTAAACGGTTTAAATGATTAAACGTGTTAAATGAATTCGTGTTGTGTCCATCGTGTATGAACGAATTCGTGTCGAATCCAAAAGTATTGACCTGCTGCTTAAACGAATTTGTGTAGAATTGATCGAATTTATAAATGAATCGAATCGAATTCAGCTTAACCCGACACGACAACCCTTTTTGCCACCCCTATTTAAAGTGATAAGAATAGTTTTTTCTTTAGAAAATAAGTCTCCGTAAAAATATTGTATTTCGAACCGTACCATAATGTCCATCATTGTGGTCTCGATAGTTATAATATGTTTAAAATATGTATATATTAGAATTATTTAATTAAAAACATTAAATATATACTAAAAATCCAAAATTAAGTGGAATATAATTTAAAAAATAACTTAATTAAAATAAAATAATAATTATAAAAATAAAGATATACACAATCTAGTACATTTATAATAAATATATATATATATAATTAAAAAGTACAAATATTTGTTAACTTAATACAATGTATTACCAAACAAGTTATATCACATAAAAATTGTACAATCTAATCCAATCCAATGTTATTCAATACAAAACAACGAAGAAACCTACCGTGGCAATAAAGTTACTTAATAGAGTAACAGGATTAATTAATCGGGCTTCACAACCCTTTCAATCTATTTATCTCAATCAAAATTAATCAAGTATCAAAGTACTGAGGCAGTTGTATTTAACTTGAGATCAAAGTCCAAAGAATAATTCTACAATCAACCCACTCAAAACTGGCTACAGCTAAATATCTACCAAAAAAGATTCGAAGTTAAGAATAGCTACATCCTATCTATATAACAACATATATGGAAAATGATAAATATGGGAGGTGAAAGAAAGCGTGGCAGAGAAGCTGACCTTTGGCAGAAGAGTGGGTGTAGGCCTGGAAGCATGCAGGAAATGAAGATTCGGGTTAAACCTTACGTGAGTGTTTCGTGTACTCATCAAAGTTTATTATTATTATTATTTTATTTTTAAAGATTTGTTGTGTCTGCTAAGATGAATTGTTAATGGTCCCCAAGATCATTTGTACTTCATGACATTAGTATTTACTTTATTAAGCGATGATAACTACTATCTTATTAATTACTGTTTGCACGAATTAACAAATATATATATCCACGTCCTGATGTTTTAATAAATCACTACTTCCTTATAATATTACTTGCTACTTGTGCTACTCTGGTATTAGCCACTATTTATATGACTGATAAAATATGAAGAGAAAAACTATCTATTCCTAATAAAACTTAAATTTTATAATTAAAAATTTATAATAAACTATGTTTAATTATAATCAGACGTATTTAGATATAATCAGATATAATAAAATACAATCAATAATTTTAAAATATAATCAATTCAGATGTATCGTAGATAATTGTACATATATATATATATATGAAAACAGTGATACAGTTAACTCTGTTATAGATAGAAAGATATTGCAATAAATTAGATACCACTAAAATGAAAATTATCTTAAAATGCTCGCTCATAAACATATGTTACAAATGCAGAAATTACAAGGCTATTGCTAAAAAACAGTTTATTCTCCTTGCACGCAAATACGAACCAGTTCATCTGCCGCCTTGTCAATCCCTTCATCCCCTTTCTCTGTTATAATCTCTCTCATTCCCCTTGCTTTCCTCCTTATTTTCTCTCCAGTTTTCTCCACGACCACTTCTCTGATCACTCTTGCAAACTCTTTCATCTCAATTCTACCATTCTTGTTTCTTATTACTTCTAACGTCACACCAACATCTTCCACCAATCTAGCATTTAATGGCTGGTCAAGATGCATTGGAGTGGCTACTATTGGAACTCCAAATTTCATGCTCTCCGTCACAGAACTCCATACACAGTGACTCACAAACCCACCAATACTAGAAGAATGCCCTAAAATTTTGGCCTGTGGTGCCCAGTTCTAAACAATCATTCCTCGCTCTTTTGTCTTCTCAACAAACCTTTGTGGAAGTGCTTATTTGAGTTTCATTTTCTCTCCACTTGGAAACCTTACAACCACCCATATAAAATTTAGGGTTATTATCATTTTACTCTCTAGAATTGAAAATAATATCAAACCACCACTGGTTTTGAAAATATTAGTTAAAAAGGTTCAACCGTCAATTGGAATAGTAAATCGATAAAAAAAGTAACAGTACTGTGAATTTTGAGGGTATAATCGTCAATGTCTTGTTAGGACTGCTGGATTGAATTAAAAACTTAAAAAAAAAAAATTCATTAAAAATTAAAAACCTAAATTAAAAAGAAACCATCTCTCTCTCTCCTTCTCTTTCTCCTTCTTCTATCACTCTCTCTGTCTCTCTTATTCTTCTTCTTCTTCTTCTTCTTCTTCTCTGCTTCTTCAATCTCTTAAATCATTATCAGATCTAGAAAAACCATATTCATTAGGCCCACTCATCAGAACTGGAAAAACAATCAGCAACCCTTGGCTCGAAATCACCAAACTGCGACGGAGTGAAGCCATGTTTCCGATCCGTCAGCTCAAACACACCCACCACCTGTGTTTTGGAAAGTCGTTGCCGTCGTTGAAGCTCTCCAGAAATCGGCTGGTGCTTATACGGAGGCACAAATGTAAACAGAACCCAAGGGTCTCCATCGCTGGCGACTTCGCCATGTTCATCCTCACCGACTCTGATAAGAAGAAAGACTGGATCTATTCCATCGGCCGCCCCATCTAGAATTCGTGATCTCCAGAAATTAGTTAGTGCTTGTGGGGGTTTGATTTGGCTGTGATTGGGGCTCCATTGAAGCTCTGGGTTTCTTGCTTTTCATCCACTACTTGTTCTCTTTGATCTCTGTTGTCCTTTGTATGCTTCGTTACTGCTTCCAGCAGAGTTTAAATCTGTTGTCTCTTATCTGTTTCGATGTGTTTGAGACAAAAAATTGATGGTGTTCGGTTGCAGAAAAATTGATAGAATTTTTTGTTTTCGAGGTCTGAATGGATTTGTTTTATTTATTTATTTTTTTTGGTGTTTGGTTGTAGAGATATTGATGAATTTTTTTGTGATTATTGGTGGATGGAATGTTTTATTTTTGTTGTATTTGTGTTGGATTTTTGTGATTTTTTGTAATTTTTATGATTATTGATTTCTGTTGATAGATTTAGGTTTGAACCCAGATCTTCAACATTAAATCCAGATCTTCAATCTTGTTTTATTTATTTTTTTAATTTACTATATTTGTTAAGATTAATATTAATATTTTAAAAATTGATGTCCACCATTTGACCATTGAGATTATTTTTTATGAAAACTTTTTTATAATGAATTAATTAATTAATTACAATAAAAAAATTAATTTAATTTAATTCAATTTAACAAATAATAATAGTTAATAAAGATTTTTATTATTTATTTATTTATTTTATTTTGGTTATGAAAGGGTAGTTTGGTAATTGATTAATTTATTTTGTTTTTTATTTTTTAATTTTTCAATATTATAAGGGTGTTATGGTCTTTTGATGTTTTTGTCACAAAACCACTAAAATTTGGATGGAAACTGCTTTTGGTTTATGGTAGGAGGTTTTTTAGCTAATATTTTCAAAAGTTGGAGTAAATTGAGATTATTTTCGTTTTCAGGGTTTTTTTTTTTGAAGATTTTTTCCTAAAATTTACTTGGCTCCAGTGACGGACCCAGAGATCTGTGTGAGAGGGGACACTTTTATATATAAAATTTTCTTTATAATATTTCATTCAATTATTAGAAGAACATTATATGAAATAAAAATAGTTTAAATATATAACTAGTATAGAATATGTAGTTTTACTCCTTACAAAATTATAAACAAAATTTCTTACAATAATATTCTTAATACAAGTACAAAAATAAAAGCATACTAGTTGTGAATTAATTGTGCATTAACTATATTTTTCTTAATGAAAGAAGTTCAAATATCATATTACTAAAAAAATAAATAAAAACTTAATTTAGAGATATGTCTTCTTTATGATGATAATTGTTATTCGGATTGTAAATAAATATATGTAATCAAACTACATATTTTTATTATTAAAGTTACTAATCGAGCTGTATTTTTAGTCTTTTTTCTAATAAATGTAAGTGATTTATAATAAAGTAAAGTAAAATAAAAATAAAAGATAAAAGTAATTATAATTCATATGATTATTTTTATTTATGAATTTTATCATATAAAATAATTTATTTAAAAGAAAAATAAATCACACCTATAATCGTGAGTAAACTCAGACTTGTTAAGGCTAAATAATCCAATATATTTTATTATCTAATTTGTATAAGCATGATATAGTTTACAATAAAAAATAAAATTAAAATAAGTATAATAATTTATAAAGTCTAAATATTTCAAATTTGAAGATCAGTTTTTAATAATAAGGGAAAAAAAAAAGAGAGAGGAAAAAAAAAAAAAAGGAATAAAGCAACTATAATGAGTGAATAGAAAAAAATTTTTATAAAAAAAAGAAAAAAAAAATACACATTAATGAGGCACAAGGGTGTTGAACCCGGTTCATCCAAAAAAGAGAGGGCAACCACAACCATCAAAGCTACTATCCAGTTGTACTTTATTTTTGTAATTTATTTATATAATATATGAATGATTAAAAATAAATAAATACAAAATTTTGCCCACATTGATAAGATTTGAACCAATGACATGATAGAGAGAGACTAACAAGACAGTAACCATCAACACCAATCTTCACAGGTGAAATACTATGACATTGAAATTATTTAATTTATTTTTAAAAATTTCAGGGGGGGGGCACGTGTCTCCCCTGGCCCAATGGTGGGTCCGCCTCTACTTGGCTCAACTCTAGTCCATGAGCTATGTCTTCTCTCTCTTCGTTGGAAAGAAAGAACTCACTCCCAAAAGAAACAAACACGGTTGAAGCTCTCTCCTTATTGTCAAACCATTCGATGATCTCCATTTCATCATTTTGTTGATCCTCAGTGGTGTCTTGAACAAGTGGACCAACTGGGACTATTTTCTTATTCGTTAAAGTAGAGAAATAATCAATATATTTCCCCTCAAGCTCATAAAACGTTTTCGCTAGAATAATGTTATATCAAGAGTAATCAAAGCACATAAAAAACCTCTCTTTGTCTTGGATGCCATTTGAGGAGTTCTCAAGAATTTGGTTATCTTTGGTTTAATATAATCATGAACAAAAATTGATGAAATTGGGAATTCATGATCTGTGTTTATGGTAGCATGAAATATGAAAGAAGCTGAGGCTACAGACGCAACCAGGAAATGAAAGGCAGGAATGTTGTGAGTTGAAGTGTAACACCCTTTATCCCGACTTCCCATGAGATCGAGAATCGAGGTGAGAGACATCACCTTTCTTATTGAAACATCTTTTTCTTTCGTTTACAAAATTTATTTAGGAAATTTGTAAACATCTTAAAATAGAAGTTTTATTTGAAATAGTTTATAAAGAAGATTGTAAATTTAAAACGCTCATAACAATTTAAAACATTTCAATTTCGGAAAAATTCGACAGAGTTTCCTCTGTTTTTTTGAAAATCCAAAATTTAACCTGCATGGAAAATATACTCCTAAACAATTTCAACTCTCAACTTCTTCTTTCGGACCTTCTATTCGTTTTTCAAGTCACTTCAACACACAAACAATTATAATAAACATTTATTTAAAAGATCAAAGTTTACATCCATAAAACTTTACACTACATATTTATCAAATAATATACATAACTTACAAATATTTTAAACTTTATACACATTGTACTTTACAAACTTTTGAATTTAGAAACTTACACACATACATGATGATACCCATGCATACGTACACATATAATACAAAAGTGAATCTTATCGAAAATTTATGTCGGATGTGACTCGTAAAGTATCTGCAGGGGCTTCGTCTTCATCTCGGCAACAAGTCCGATTCAATTACCTGCACGTGGTAAATCCAACGAGCTAAATATTTCTACTTAGTGGGTATACTCTTAATTTAAAGGTCATAAAACTTTGTTTCCTCATAATATAAATTCACAGTTTTCAACATTTTTGCGAGTTCAGAAATATAAACCAAAAATTTTACCATATATTAACTTTTCTCAAAACACAAATCTTGAAATGTATTAAAATCACGTTTCAAGTATGACTTTACCAAATTAAACTTTTTTTCCAATTTCAAATAAGCATTATATAACACACTAATATTTATGAACTAGTAAATATATATATATATATATATATGCATTAAAATTACTTTTGGCGGTAGTTTAAAATGGTTTTCACCAAATATTTTTCGTTACTAAAATTCACTATCGAATCAATTTATTAATAAATACACATGCAATATACATACAATTTATTATTAGACATATTGATTATATCTGTAAACATTCTATTGCACATCACTATGAAAACAATTTACTCTTAATTACACATATCAACTATCTAATAATCATTTTTCATCTATTTACAAATAATTGCACATATTCAATACATAAAATTTATTATTAAACTAAGCAATCTGATTATATATATATTCTTTTTAAATTTTTCATAACAATTACTAACGAAAACACTTTATTAAAAATTTCAAATATCTAAATTATATACTTAAAATACATACTACTTATTATTAATCGTATCGAGTCTATTTGTAAGAATTTTATTACAAATTCCAATAAAAACATATTACTAATAATGATACTTATCAAATACATAATAATCATTTTTTTTTTATATATATCAATATATCTATCTCTCTAGTATTTTCTTATACACATAACACGATTTCGTTTAATAATTTTCATTTCTCAAAATATCAGTTGCTAATTGCTATTTCACAAATTTTCAAACTATTATCAGTTTCGCTAATGATCCAAGTTACTAAAAATTCCAAATGCAAAACATATAAAATTAGTTATATCTATTTACAATTCACATACTTTCTCAATTAATATTTTTAATGTCCTTTTTAAACTTTCGTCTAAAAGTTATTAATTAATCACTTTATCATAATTACACAGACAAAATAAATAAGTAATTTCTTTCCAACTTTTAATCAACTTATTATTACCAATTCTTTTTCATTTTCTCAAAACTCAATTCATAAATCCGGATTTCATAATTTTTCAAACATTTATAATAGAATATAATAAGTTTCATTTTAATCTTCTTAACACGATAACTAAATTTAAATTTTACAATAATCAAATCAAACAAAATACATAAACCATCAGTTTTTCAAAGACACCTCTATCAAACATGATTCAATATAAACTTTAATCACATAAACTTTTCTGAAATCCGTTATTAAATACATTTTTTTTTTGGAAAACTATTCATGAATACATCTGATTTACATAACAAGATATACATTACAACAAAAATAGGTATCAATACTGGGCAATACCAGGTATGGTTGACTATCCATACCAAGCGCTTCACCCGGTATGGATAGAGCCATTATAATTGTTGGTAAAATCTATATCAGGTACAAGCCCAGTATAGATAAGGATAACCATACTAGGCATAGACTGATATGGATACACATTGAAAATGGATTGACCCATCATATTTGTGTTCATATCGGGCTGCCTAGTATGGATAAGAATATCCATACGGGGCATGTGAGCACATGCTCGGTATGCTCACGTGTCCGATATGGATACCCATTTTTATATTAAAAAAAAAATATTTTTTAATAGAAATGATGTCGAATTTTTTTTTCAGACATTGTGAAAAATCGATGCCGAATTTTTTTCTAATTTTACCCCTATTTCCACCTTTTATTATGATGTCGAGGTACTAAAAAGATGCATTTATAATAGAAATGATGTATCTCATTACGGATCATCATTTCCCACAAACATAGCTACATGGATCAACATTAACACATATATGGATAAATATTGTCATGTGATTGTTCTATGTTACTTTAATGTCATTATATTGAGTTATCAAGTTAGTTATTTGTGTAATTTTATGTTAATTGGTTAACATGAACCAATTTTAGTATCATTTGTTGGTCATAGAAAGCTAGATGGAAAGAATATATAAAAGGAAAGTGATGATCAGTTTTCTACTATGCCTGGAAAATCGAAATCGATTTTTCAGACACTACTGAAAAATCGATCGATTCAGTTTTTCAGGCATAGTATAAAACTGATGCTAGATCGGTTTTATAGTACCTGGAAAGGAAATATTGAAGGAAAATAAGGATCGATTTTTCATAGTACCTGAAAAATCGGAACGTATCAATAGAAAACCGATTATCACTTCTCTGTAATCAATTATGTGATGATCGGGTTTTTACAGCACCTGAAAAATCGATATCGGTTTCTTAGCTACGCTGAAAAAGTGATCCAGTGTCTCCATTCTTATTCACCCACTTTTTAACATATTGAAGGTTCCTAGTTATCGACTGGTGATTGAAGACGTAATTTTAAGTTTAAGTATTAAACTTCATTCATTAAATTTCATGTCAACTGATATTTACTTATTTCATGATATTAATGACAATGTATTACGAATAAATTTTCAATCATTTATTCATTCATTAAAAACTAAACTAAATAACGGATCCGATTATAATATATAAATTTAACAAAATAAAATATATATGGAACAGAAGTTCAATGTCAATATCTACTCATTGTTTTCATCATTATCCACCTTTGGATTTGGAGTAGGAAATCGTAGGGGACATCTTCATTGGTTGTGCCCAGTCTCATGACACAAGCGACATCTTCGGGACGATGATGCATTTTCATTAACATTTGTGTTCGTACCAGCTTTCGCATCTATGGCTGTGCTCGTCCCTTCGTTAGTAGAAGTAGGAGGGTTAGGGCAACGAAAATAGTTATGCCCCCTCTGACCACATCTTCCACACTTTTTTCTACGATGATCTTCTCCAACTGAAGGAATCTGAACCTTCTTCAACCTACCTGGTTGTCTTTTCCCTATGGGTGGTAATATAACCATACTTCTAATTTCTGCAGAAACATTCCAACTAACTAATTTAAGGACTGGATTGATCGGACTTGAATATGTAGCTTTCAACCACTCTGTGCTATAATACTGACTGCAAAGTATATCACAACTGACGCCTTTTGAACCTATATAAATATGAAAAAACCCAAATTTAAGTGTCATGATATGACATGAAAAACCGAAAGCAACAACGTACAATTACCATACCTGGCCACAGCACATGCATGAACACATGACAACTGATCTAGGTTCCATTGCTTACACTTATATGTGTGCTCTTGAATATTAGCCATCGCATCTCCTTTGCTAGGATGCATGACATTGTACGTGAACGGTTTTGTAATGGGATGTACACTACCTTCCGTTGATAGATCTTTTGCCAACATGATGCGATCGTATGCAGTGGTGGTAACATAAGTTATAAGCTTCTCAGCAGCAACACGTCTATTATTAAATCATCTCTACAACATATTTCTTATATATTCATGTGCAGTTGTTATTGGCAAATGACGTGCTTGCATCATGCATTTGTTGAGCGATTTTGTAATGTTGGTGGTCATCATTTCATATATTATTTTTGGACAACGTGCTTGACCACCTGCTCACCCCAACCTTAACCAAAGTTCCATGTGTCCTCAGATGTAACGTATGTATTTCTTCTAATATTCTGTTGCATTCATCAGACACATAACAGTATGCTGCATTGTAAAATGAATTTTCCACATCCAAACGCTTTTTACAATGTTGCTTAAGATTTTGTCATAGGTGGAAAAATCATAACACGTGTGGGACTTCAGAAAAAGTTGCTTTCATCCCATTCGATATGCTTTTATGACGATCAGATACAATAAGCAAATCATCTAACACACTGATCGCCTCTCACAATTTTTTAAAAACCAAGCCCACGAATAGTCTCTTCATCAGCAAATCCATACACGATGGGATAAATCATTTTCTCTCCATCGTTGCATGCAGCAAAAAAAAATCACCCATTTATATTCATTTTTCAAATGAGTTACATCAACAACAACAACCCATCTCATTTAAGATCGAAAACTCTCAATGGAAGCTCCAAATGCGACGAAGGAATACAAGAATCAGTTGTTTTCATTTCTCTCAATTGCCATCATTGTGCCGAGGTTTGCTAGTTTTAACATCTCAAAGTAGGACAGAAGCTATTGATATGACTTATCCGCTTGTCCATATGCTAGTTTCTTTGCATATTGTAAAGCCTTCCAAGCTTTACTGTATAAGATATGAACTCTATACTGCTTTAGCATTTCTCCAATCAAACGTTTAGGTGTATAAATATCTCTCCCCATTTTCCCGTATACAATTTTTCGATAACAATAGTCTTCATACTTTTCATATATGATTTCATGGCTGTTTGACGACATGTGTGCTTCGTTTCATACTTCAACACAAACCATATCGAGCAATCCTTTCTTCATCTTGCACGAACTATAAAGCTACAAGTTTTATCATTGCAACTGGTCTCAAATCGCTTTGTGTTTGAACGTCTAACCCGATATTCAAACTTCGCTTTCAGAGCATATTCTCTAATAACTATATTAATTTCTTCTTTACTATTAAAGAATGCTTCCTTATACAACGAACCACGTTGGTAGACGGTTAACGTAGCGTTTGAAGCAACCTCAATATCACCCAGTTCAACACCAAGAACAATCCAGTATAGTTGTAAATGATTGTTCTGAAATTGTAAACTTGACAATCTTATTTCTGGAAACCCTTCTTCTTCAGAGACATCATCAAATCGAATTTCCTCGTTATCATTATCTCCAGTTTGTTCTTCATCACTATCCTGTATCCTATCACCATTATCATTTATGTCCCGATCTTCATCATCAGTATCATAATTCATATAATCATCGTTAACGTCGCAAATGAGACTTTTTGTAGATGTAAATTGGGTGACAGTAATATCAATCTGATTGCTCCCAATACTTGAAGTAAGATTAAAATGACTTTCAATCATATGGGGATTTACAGATCTATTTGTATCTGTCTCGTCATGTCTTCTGTTTGGTCTTAAATCGGTGACAATCGGATGAACGATACGCCAACTAATCTCAGCTCTAAAATCTTTCGCAATCTTATCCATATAAAAATTTTTTATCGCCATTAAACCAACAATACCAAGATCGAATATGATGCGTATCTTTTTAACTTGACCACTTGTCGCATTTTGTAATGAATAATGTATACGGATATCCCACATTCTTCTATCAATACTAGTCTCTCTGTACACAACATCCACTAATGATGAAAAACTACTATTTTTATGGATCTCATATATAATCGACTCCCCTCCAACATAATTATATCCATTCCACTCTCTGTCAAAATTGATTACAATCGTCTTTTGAGTTATTCCTGTAACGTTCAAATAAAATAATATTATTAATAAATTAGTCTCATTTCAATCGGACAATATTACAAAATACAATCGTATCTAATCAAATTTAACACTATAAATCAATACACAAGATCAACAACTTAAGAAATATCATAATTATGCTAACAATATGTTTAACTAGGTTTTTAATTGGACATTGATTGTTGAAATCAGTTTTTTACTCCACTAAAACGCATTGATTGTGCACTCACAACGCTCTTCACTCAAATATAATAAAATAAAATACAATCATATCTAAGCACATATAACACTAAAATTTAATTTACATCATTCCAAACACAAATATAGCAATCACTGAAAAAATTGCTAATTTCGATTTTTTATGAATGAAAAACCATTATCAATTTTTTAGTCTCTGAAAACCCGGTAATGGTTTTTCAGTCACTGAAAAACCGATAAGCCTCTTCACTCGATTTTTCAGTCACTGAAAAACCGATTATCAGTCATGAAAAATCGAGTTCGTCGTAGATAACGAATACCAAAACCATCATAACTAATATATTTTTATAGTCTTTTAGCATACAAATATAAACAAAATAACCAAAAAACTAACCGAAAAAACATATACATTACCTTTAACTCACAAATACTTCAAGAATATTGTAATCTTTCAATTGATGAAACTTGAATGTTTAAAAACCTTCAATGATTATTGTGAGGAAGAAGAAGAAGAAAAGGAAATATGAATAATCAATGGTGAATCAAACCTCAGAAACCATTAATGGAGAAGAATGAGAAAGAGAAAATATGAAGGATATTGTGAAGAAGAAGAAGATTATTTTCATAATTTTAAAGTTGGGTATTTTGGTGATAGAAACTTAAAGGTATTTTGATAATTTTAGATATATAATGGAAATAATTTATTTGAGAAGTTTAAAATAAATTTTATTAAAACTCTAGTAGAATGAAAAAATATATATTTTTTATTTGGGTAAAAATATAAATTTTCCTTTTAATACAATATATCTTTTCACCCT
This sequence comes from Dimocarpus longan, assembly GCA_022984855.1. NCBI lineage: Eukaryota > Viridiplantae > Streptophyta > Magnoliopsida > Sapindales > Sapindaceae > Dimocarpus > Dimocarpus longan. The sequence continues at coordinate 18,743,826 of CM041015.1, read as the reverse complement.
TTTTTTTCTTTAATTCTATACCGTCAAAGAATCTGGAAAGAAGTCACAGTTAAAAAAAATAATAATGAGGACAAAAAACAAGGTAAAGAAGAGTTGGAATGAAAGAGATGGAAGGATGAATGGGCCATGGGTGTTCAAGTGGTCTCCAAAAGAAGCTTCCTCTTTATTCCCAGCGGACCCTAAACCCCTCTTTCTCTTTCTCTCTAAATTTTAGTGAAAGTAAACTCCTCCTCATCTTGCCTTCATCATGGACTTTTGTTCTCCAAGGTATTCCTTGGGGATCTCACACCTGTCTTCTCCTCAATCACCCTTTTAACTGTCTCTTGTTTTCACAGAAGCTGAGTATTTTTTTTTTTTGGTTAAAGTTGGAGTCTTGTGGGTTGAAGGGGTTTCTTTCGTCCTTTTCAGTTGTGATAATGCATAATTCTGATCAGGACAACCAAGATCAGAGGTAAGACCCATCTGGGTATTTCTGCTTTTTCCTGATTTATGTGTTTTGACTTAGGGTTTTGCAATCTGTTGCTTATCCTGTTTTTAGTTGTTGAGTTAAATAGAGGAAAGAAGATCTGGGCATGTAGTGTTAATTCTGTTTTTGTTGGTGGTTGACTGATTGGGTTGAACTCAATTACTTTGGACAAGGATTGTGTTGCTTGTCCATTAGTTTGGTTTTAAGATGATAAAATGAGATCAGCTTTAGGTTGTAAGACTGGAAATAGTTGTCTCAAGCTAATGTGTTCTTGTAAGTGTGTGGTTTTTGGTGTGATTTTAGCTTATGGTGTATTTTGTTCATGATTTATTCTTGATTTGTTGGTTATTTTATCAGGACAGCCGCGGGCATGGAGGATCCTGCAACGACTATTGAGTTTCTTCGGGCACGGTTGCTGTCTGAAAGATGCATCTCCAAAAGTGCAAGGCAGAGAGCCGATGAACTGGCCAGAAGGGTATGCTATTTTTTGCTAATTTAATTTACTTTTGAAGAACTAACGTAGCTTTCTTTACAACTCTTACACATGTTGATTCTGTAAACGGTCTAGGTAGAAGCATTGGAGGAACAATTAAAGATTGTGTCTCTTCAAAGAAAGAAGGCTGAGAAGGCAACAGCTGATGTTCTTGCTATTTTGGAGAACAATGGGATAAGTGACAGTTGTGAATCATTTGATTCTAGCTCTGACCAGGAAACCCCTTCTGGATCAAAAGCAGATAACGGTTCCACTAAAGAAGAGGAGAACTCAGTCAATTCAACATTGAGAAGAAATGAATCAGGGGAACTTTCAGGTTCTGATATTGATTTTTCTCCAGAGCCTCGAAGAGCTTTGTCTTGGAAAGGCCGCAAGGGCAGTAAGCATTCTCCTGAAAAGTACAAGGATTCTTATAGGAGAAGGGGGAGCAGTTTTGCATCTATTAGTTCATCCCCAAAACATCGTGCAGGCAGATCATGTCGTCAGATAAGACGAAAAGAATCTAGGTTAGTTAATTTTTATTAACTTATTTAATTTGGTTGTATTCTACTCAATAATGTAATGTAACCATTTCTTTGTAGATTTAATTTAGAGAATCAAATGTGCAGGCAGCACTCCATCAGTGTTGTAGCATTGGTGCACGACCTATATGAAGTGCTTGCCTACCCTTTAGAAATGTTAAACTAGTGCAAGAACTTATATCCATCTTTAATGTCTTGATATTTGTATTTTGTGGAAACCTGATACGTATCATATGATTTTGATCTAGATGACGATATCATTAGATACTGAAAACCATAGATTCATAATTATGTTCTAGATGACCATGCTGGATTTGTCATTTTTAATGGAAGGTGGCAAGTAAATTTTAATCTCTCTTCGTTCGGGCACCTGTTAACTTCTTATATTTGCATCTTGGATCTGCGCAGAAGTTATAACTACTCAAGTTAACCTCTGCTCATCCCTGTATATTAGTTAATTATGTCTCAGTTGTTTGTGTTGCAGATCTACATTTGAGGAGGTTAAAACAGATGCTATCAAGGTTGATTCCCAAGAACAGGGAGTTGCTGTCTCATTAGAAGTTTCTCCTAATGACTCTGATGGTAGACCTGAATGCTTGAGAGGAGCCTCTCAACCTCGGGAAGAGAAGCTCTCACTGGATGGTCCACATATGGGTTGCTTAGATAATGGAACAAATGTGAGCTGCTGTGACGTTGACTTTAATGGACATCCATTGGACAATGATATGGAGAAAGCACTTGAACAACAGGCACAACTCATTGGGAAATATGAGGAAATGGAAAAGACCCAGAGAGAATGGGAAGAGAGGTTTAGAGAAAATAACAGCAGTACACCGGTATGCATCATTAGAACCTCTATGATGTACAACTGTTAAATGCCCTTGAGGACTTATTAAATTTGTTTGACATTTATTACTAGAGTAAATTTTATGTCTTTCGTCATTGTTATGTTTTCCTTGAGGACATCCTTCAGAGAGAGTTGTAGGGGTTATAATTTGCAAATGGTAACTTAACTAGGTTTAAAAATGACCAAGTTTATTTTGTTGCAACTTGCAAAAGGTTGATCAAATTGAAGTGTTTTAAAAAAGTCCCTCAATTCTCTGTTTTAATGTGAAAATGATGCTGGAAGTGAATTTCAATATAATTTATGTTGAATACATGGCCAAAGGCTATAGTTTTATAGCTTTCCAAAGATTATAGGGTTCAACGGAGGCTCCAGTTTCAAACTTGAGTTCGTTAAGCGGTTTCGAGGGATCCCTGGATGTTATATGTGTGGATATTTATAATTTTATTTGTACTTCTCAATATGCTTATGTTGAATAATTAAAGTATTAATATGTTATATGTGTGGATATTTATAATTTTATTTGTACTTCTCAATATGCTTATGTTGAATAATTAAAGTATTAATATGTTATATGTGTGGATATTTATAATTTTATTTGTATTTCTCAATATGCATGAGAAAAGTGAAGAAGTTATATCCTGTAGTTTGGCTTGTAGAGCTTATGCTGTGTTGATGTATGCCGATGAAATGTTGTATGTGTGGATATTTATAATTGTATTTGTGTTTCTCAATATGCATGAGAAAAGTGAAAAAGTTATATCCTATTGTTTGGCACGTAGAGCTTATGCTGTGTTGATGCATGCCATTGAAATTTGCATTAACCAATATTTAGACCAAAGTGCATGAGATGTGCGAATCAGGAGGATGCACTGTCCTTAAGTCGTCAAATTGAACCATTTTATACCAATAACAAGGCACTTGTGGTGCTTAAAATAATTCAGGCCTGAATGCTTGAGATTTATATCTGCATATCAGACAATAGCATTGAGAAGTTTTTCATTTATTCCACCCACATGAACAAGAGATGAGCATCATATTCCTCGTGTGATACATCATTACAAGTGCTTTGCCCTAATCTTTAACTTTCTGATATTAATTGGTTATCTGTATTAGGTTTGTACCTGAAATAATTCTGTGGTTCCTGTTCATAAATTTTGCAGGATTCTTGTGACCCTGGGAATCAGTCAGATATAACAGAAGAAAGGGAGGAGATCAAGGTGCAGGCTCTATGTCCTGTTGACACCACCAACTTTGAACTGGCTAAGTCTAAGGTGGAAGGTATTCAATTCTCCAATGAATTGACTAAGGTGGAAGGTGTTCAATTCGCCAATGAATTGTCTAAGACTCAGTCCAACGGCTTTGTGCCACCTAGGCAGAATGACATGCAATGTTTAGAGGATCAGAAATGCTGCAGTAGTTCTGCTTCTGATTCTGTGACTCAAGAATTTGCATTTCCTACTGTTAAGGAAAAGCACAATCAAGAGAACCTGGAAAACGGCCATTATCAACCTTCACATAGCTCCCATAATCATCTAGGTCCACATGGTTCCCCTGGAAACCAATCACCAAACATTGTTTCATCCAATACAAGCTGTAGTTCCAGTAGAGGAGACGTTTCTGGGAGCCCGAATGAACTCTGTGCATTGGTGCCACATGAACCATCTAATGGGTTCAATGGTGTGCTGGAGTCTCTTAAACAAGCTAAGTTATCACTGCGACAGAAAATGAGTAGGTCATCATCAACAGCAACTGAATCTGTGGGAAAAGCCACTAAACCTGCTGTTCCTGCTTTTAAATTTGGGGATAGGGCTGAGATTCCTGTTGGCTTTGGTGGTCTTTTCAGGTTACCGACTGATTTTGCCATAGAGGCAAGTAAAGCCAACTTTCTTGAGTCAGGTTCTCAATCAACTTTGGCAAACTATTATCCTAATTCTGGCCTTTGGATAACTGCACATGACCAAACTCTCAATAATTCTTACATCAGTACTAGGTCCACTTATTCTGCTGATAATTTGCCGGTTGCGGCTGATTCATTACCTACCAGGCCATATACGGGTTTGTGGTCAAGTTATTCAATGGATGATCGACTTTGTAGCAGCCCATACAGAGAGACTCAGTCCGGAGCATTCTCTCAGAGGCCTACTTTTGATCGGAACCTGGAAGTGGGTGTACCCTCTTCCAATCAGTACACTCACCCCACCTATTCCTCCTATCCTGACTTGATTCAAGGGGTTCCTGTCAACGAAGCATTTCCTACGTTCCGTCCAACTAGCTCAGTTGGGATACCTCCTACTAATCATTCATCATTTTACAATGATCATAGTAGACCTAATATGTATAGATAAGTACTTCAGAATAAAAAAGGTATCAGGATTAGTGGCATTGTAGTGTACAATAGCTTCGTTGTCATGGCGTTGCGTAATTCATCTTTTGCTATCATCTCCTTGCATTACTTCTTTGGGCCTCTTTTCGTGTAGAGATGCACTGATGTTCATGTTTGTGTTCTGTTCTCCATATTAATTTTGATAAATATTTGTACCTAATAAGAGTTGTAATAAGCAGCCCTCAAGGAAATCATTTGCCTTTGTGTTGACACTGATAGATATTATAGATCAGTTAAATGTAGACATTTTACTTATAGGCAGTATTTATAATAGTGTCTTTGGTTTTCTGCTGAAAGGGCGCTGAGCTGACAACTAATTAATGTTTGATCGAAGTTAAATTCTTCTGGAAATGTTGAAGAATTGAATTGGAGGACAAGTAAAAGAACCAAACAAGTAAGATGCATGCATATTTGATCAAAAGAAAAAGTCTAGGCTGAAATAGCCCCGTGTTCGATGAAATTTTATATCATGTGACAGATGTAAATGACGTAGATGAATGAGAGACATATGAAGCTTCTCCCAGGATTGAATTGATGGGGAAGAAATTGCTACATGAAATTTTTTGTTCTAATATTGAGAGGCCAGTAATACAAAAATACTTGCTTGGTGATCAAGTACCTGGCCTGGCTGGGCTGAATTTCTACGCGTTAAAATAATTGTTATAATAATTATGTTTTTAATAATGCTTGGTTTTTTGAAACAAGAAATGTCAAATTTATGAGATAAACATTAGTTTCTTATGCATAAAGTTTTGAAAATGTGTATTTATTTTTTGCCAACATTAAAAAACATTAAGCAAAATACTCAAAAAAGAGGAAACCATGATGATTTTCATGAGTTATTGTTATTTATTGATCTAATTCTTTCATTTTTTAGTAAGACATCAATTTCCAGATTCAAACCTTAGTGGTGGGGCATAAGTCCCACCGGTGTGCATTTATAAGTTTTATATGGGTAACGTAAGTGTGATTAATTTCAGTATGTTTCTATTAATTCATTAAGTGTTAGTAATTTTAAAAGTAATTCCTTTGTTATATGCAAATTGTTTTAATCCTTTCATTACAAGTTGAAACTAGTAAAACTGAAATTAACAATTCTTTTAATACCAAATAATCTGCGAATAAAAAATCAAATAGTTCATAAAAAAAAAATGAAAAAAAAAAAAAAAAATAGTTGGTTCAAACCAAAACTTAATTCATGACTCTTGATTATGAACAAGGGATGGTTTTTTTTGGTTTTCTATTTTTTTCGTTATGTTCCTTTTTTTTTTTTTATATTTAATTTTTAGTATTTTATTTTACAACAAATTTTCTCGTAAAAATTTGACTTTGCACGAGGACAGCAAAAATAAAAAAAAATTAAAAGGGTAATATCTGATTAAGCAAAAGACTTTTCTGGAGGACAAAAAGAAAATTCGATTATGAGTAGACTTGGAAATCTGTTTCTCTTAGAAGAATCAATTCCAGAAACAATCTTCCCAGAAAGTAATATAGAATACCAGCTGTTCATTTTTCACTGAACCATAAAAATGATAACAATGAATTGGGTGAGAGAGTCAATGATGATGAAGCCAGAATCATCCTGGAAAATGAAGCACAATGACTTGGTCCTGGCTTCAAAGTCACAACTGCCTTTAACGTTTGATTTTTCAACAAGTTTCTTCTTCTATATAAATAATACCAAACCCCCAAGATATCCAAAACCATAACTTGAAACACCCACTAATTAAATTCATCAACCCACGTTCATTTTTCTCTCTCAACACTTGTTTTCGAAATTCAGATATCCTCTTAACTTATTATAATGTCGACAGGTAGACCTCAACATGCAACATGCCCGGATTCTTATCATTTGTGGGAGGAACAAATGAAAATGGCATCTTCAAGCACACAGTCCTTGGGTGATGATATGGAGCTATATTATCAGATATATTCACCCAAGGCTGGTAAATCTATTGATCCAAGATTGATTACGTTGTTGGAATATTTTAGAGAGCTATGTGACCGAAAGATGGAGCTGTTCAGGAACATATTCCCGGGAAGTGATGAGTTGGTGGAGTTTTTCAAGAAAATCGGTAAGGTGGTAACGCAAGTGAAATCAACTCAAAGGGGAGTGACAACTTTGCAGAGGAGCATGAGCCTTGGTTCGCCACGTACACGTGAAATTAAAGGTGGTGGTGGATCGCCATTGAGGCCTGAGCGATTCAGGGTGAAAACTGTGGTGGTCGATGCTGGTGGCGGTGGGCAGGGTGATAGTGATACCAAGTCTACTGCTTCCAAATAAACGCGTTTCGTGGAGGATTATTCAGGGCTCCACCGACATGTCATGGCATGCCTAACGACTACTCATATTCTTTGATTCTTCAAAAGCAATCAGTCTAAATTCTTCAAGTTGCTGTTTGTATTATTAGTTGATTATTTTATTGTAAATTTCAATGTAATGAACGAAGGAGTGCTTTTGTGTATTTTATTGTAAATTTCAATGTAATGAACGAAGGAGCACGTACTTTTGTGTATTTTATTGCAAATTTCAATGTAATGAACGAAGGAGTACTTCTGTGTATTTTGTTTCAACTTTATAATATTTGTGGATGTGACCTTTACGTGTATATGTATGTTTTGCTGCCTTAGTTTGCGTCTCGTATACTAATAGTTCCAACATTTGTATTCATTTAAAAGTAGAAATTACGAGAATTACCCATTTTAAAAGGGTGATTTTTGTTTTCACTCAATATTTAAAAAAAATTATTTTTAACCCCTAAAACAAATTTATTTCGTCATATACTTAAATTACCCATAATGTCCTTACGTATTTTTACCCATAAAACCTTAACTTTTAATTTTTTTTTTTTTTTAAAAAAAACTAAATATGTAATTACGAAACAACCCTTGCATATATAATTTGTAAGAAATCCATGAAAAGTCATTATTATCACCAATTGCAAAATTGGAAACTCAACCATTTTCTATGCCCCGTACCCGATTGAGACCTGATGAATTTATTCGACCTTCTTTGGCCATTCTCTCGCAGTTGGCGACCTTACCAGATCATCTCCGACCGCCGGCGACCTTCTTCATTTGCTAAGGTACGTGAAGTTTAGATTCCATTTCAAAGTTTGTGAGTTTTTTATTTTGTTTTACGACTTCGAGATTTTTTTTTTTTTTTTTTTTTTTTTCTGTTATGGATATTGGCTTATGATGATTAGGTTTAGAGTAGGTTATATTTGGTTGGATTTTGGTTGAAAATAGCCGATTTCGATGATAACAATATTGTCAGCATTGGTTACTTTGGTTTTATATTCTTGATTTTGCACATCTAGTTTTCATAACGATTTTTTATTGTGATGTAAAAAACTAGAGTGAAAAACCGATCATGTGTAAAAAACCAATCTATAACATTGATCTGTTTTTTACACTTAGTTAAAAACCGATTTTGTTTTTCACATCTAAAATGCTAATTGTTTGCTATTTTTCTTTCCTACATATGGATTTCAAGTATAAACATACTTCCCAAATAGTTGACAAGAATTCGAACGAGAATACACACGTTGGTCAGAAATGACTTGATAAAATAATTGCAGTTATTACTAAACGAGGTTTGTAAAATCGATTCATAAGAGAGTGTCCGTTCGAACATATTTTGAAGATAAGCAACAACAATGCAACTGCTCCCTCTGTGATAATATGGTTTCTTACTAAAGAGGTGGAAGTCTCCGATGGGCTCTGTGATAAAATGTGGTTTGAAATTAGAGAAAGAACATATAGGTTAGGGAAACAGGAATTCTTATCGATGATAAGACTTCTTTTCGTATTGACCAAAAAATCTTCAATACGTTACAAAATTATAAGAACAGTATCTTATAGCGATTGTTTAATGAAGTATCACTAAGTGTGCCGGCCTAGTCACATTTCTAGAGGCAAGGAGCCATATAACACGCTAGGGCTGTACAGTTGAAGACGTAATAAATGATGAGGATCTATTATAGTTAGCCAATATAAAGATCGTTTTCCATCTTTTCATGGAGCAAGATGACAGGGCCAACATTAGTCACTATATGAGTCATGATAGAGAATACAGAGGTGTAGAGCTCATTTTCTTGGGGTACATTACGCTATAGTACACTAGTCTACTGTTTCAATATAGTGATTACTAAAGAACTTATTAAAAACGCAAAACCCACTGAAGACCATTAATCTTTATGGCCATGTCTCGATGTTTTAGGTACATCTAATACAATTGATATTTATAGCTTCCTCCTTCTACGATTAATATATATGGTTTTACATATATATATATACACACTAACTATATATTTGTTTTTTGTTAAATCATTTTTGCATTAAAGTGGTGGTTAGTTGAAATATTCCCGGTGCTGAGAGATAAGATAAGAAAAAATAACCAGTCCTTGAAAATGAGCTGTCAAGCTGTAAGAGATGGACACTTAAAAGGATGCCAAAAAACATAAAAGACCTTAATGATTTTCCCCTGTAAGTGGCAAACCTAACCTAAATTGGTTCCCTTTTTTTGTTTGTTTTAACTATCTTTATTTATATTACGTATATAATAATAATATAACTATATATATGTATATATTGTAGAAATTTGGAATGACGCAAACCCTTGAGTCCACTGATGCTGAAAGAGATATGAATGATTGAAAATCTTTCAATCCGATGCATTTGATTGGTGAAGAGGTATATAAAGTTGGCAATAGAGAGAGTGAGGATGATGATGATGATGATGATGGTGCACGAGGTGATAATAATTATCAGGCGAAGGATGGAAGGGACGATGATGAGGTGGAGGGTGATGATGATCATACGGTTGATGAGTTTACAACAGGGATGATGAGCGGTATGAAGATGTCCTAAGTGTACAATCCGAATAAGAGGATACCTTTGTAGAGTTTTAGACAAAAAGGTCGCATAATGTACGAAATGTACATCCTGGGAAATGAATCTTTTATTTATTTTATTTTTAAGTGAATATCCATTTTAGTAAATGGAAAAATTATAGACATATTATATAGTAGTATGGAGTAGGAAAGAGAGACGAAGTCTTTAAACATAATAAACAAAGTGTAATTATTTAAATATACAGGTTATATTTCTTCGAATACTTAAAAAATATGGGAGATTTTGTCAAAAAAATTTTACAATCATGTATGTGTAAAATGATATATATACATATATATTCTACAAGTGAAGCAGATGTTTGAGTATCTTATGGATTTAAAAAAGACAAGCCATAAGAAAGTAAGCAGGATGGATAAGAGATAGAAGACAAGCTATAAGATGGTAAGGGAAATGTATAAGAGGCTGAGATGGGTGGAAAAGCATTTAAAAATTACTAGGTCTTCGGTTGATGGGCATGATCCGAATGATGACAATGATGATGATGATGATGATGATGACGGAAGCTTTGTCCTAGATGAGCACATCAAGATAAGGAGGTCTATCGATCACCTTTCAATGATGACGAGGTAGTTCATTAGTCAATTATCCGTGAGGAATAGTAAGCCATCCATCAGAAGGACCAAGAGGTTTATCAGTCTCATTGTGTCCACCAGCCACCCCTTCAGTAGAAAGACCAGGAGATCCACCACTCTTAAAAGGTCTTAGAAAGTCTATCGGATGCAGAGGCTGAGTGTGGTAGTGAGCAGGTACATATAGTATTTCTATTTTGTTACAGTTTGATATATAATTCTAAATGTCTAATTGATGGTTTTGATTTGCTAACAGTTGTATGATAAGGTCATCCAAGAATGGGGAAAAAAAAGACGAAGCCAGGGCATCTTTACGGATGTCATAAACAAATCTTGGACTTCCGAAAAAAGAAAGTGCTCCAAATACAAGTCGAGGAGTTTGCAGAGTCTGTAGACCCCACAAAGACGGTTTACAATGAATACAAAGCTTCTATGTTTTTAGACCTTAGGTATTGATAAAAAAATGTTATTATCCTTTCATCTTAATTGTTAATGTAATAAAATTTACAATATATATATATTTTTTTAAATTTTAGGCATACGGTTGATCGTTGTGGGTGGTGTGTAATACCGAACATACTGGGAACCCTCAAGGACGAGTACCAATGGTTGAGTTCAGAGCACATCGATTCTTATTTGATGTGCCTACGAAATAAGTGGTAGAATGAAGCTGAGGATACTAGATGCACAGTTCATGAGAGTTCCTTATTTGTGAGTGTTTACATTTCAGTCAGTTATACATTTACAATTTCTTGTCATATATCTCTAAAATTAAATAACATATTTAATTTTTATCTTATAGGCATTTGTGACATTATACTATAAAGAGCATTATGCCTACAAAGGAATAAAATTTGATCCAATTACAATTGACGTACCCCTAGAGTGGCTTGCATTCAGCTGTGGTTAGATAGATACATTAGTCTTGTAATGGCGTGTTGAAAATGTAAGTGTTGTTTGAAGATTAAGAGTTATTATTTGATTATCCGAATTAATCCTATACCACTGACATCTTCAAACTGTAGGTGTTGCTACCGTTTAGTTTAAATCAAAATTACTGGATCCTTTGTTAGAGGTGCCTCAGATAGAAGAAAATCTTAATAAATGATTTCTTTGGACATATTGAAAATATTAATATATGATTTCCTTGAACATATTAACTTAGCTGAATGGATAGAGCCACTTGAGCCACTAGTCTCTTTGATGCCCATCTTGTTACAGTTTATGGGATTTTATAAGAGTATCCACATAGATATGCCACCTGTGGATGGGTAGTAGAAATTTGAGCGTTTTGATAGATCATATATGTCCTAACAACTCGATGGGTGAGTAAATATATAACTTAATTAATATATATTCTAAATAGTATGTTAATATCATTTAACTAATTTATTATTGATATAAGACGAGTTGTAAAGCGTACGTGACAATCTACATACACGACTTTTATAGTCAAAAGAGAGTATATGGAAATCAAGATATCCCAATCATGTTGCAGACGTCATTACATTGACGACAAAGATTGTTAGGGATCTATATATTTTCAACACCATTGTGTAAAGTAAATAAATTTAGAAAATAGATATTAGACTGTGATTGAGAGGTTGTATATAAGTAAATGCATTAATTTATATATTAATTATTCATTTTGTTAATTACTAATTTACGAAAATAATATACTGAAGGTTAATATTGTTGTTAAGTATATAATTTGAAAGCTATGATCGGTTTTTTAAAGTGTTTGAAAAATGGAAATCGATTTCTCAATGCACTTGAAAAACTTATCAAAGGAGAAAATGTTTGTTTCAATATTATCGGTCGTTTAAAAAGGTCAAAAAATCGAAATTAGTTTCTCAACTCCTTGAAAAACCAGTCAGAGGAGAAAATCGAGAAAACTCATGATCGGTTGTTTACAGGGGTTGAAAAACTTAAATCTATTTCTTAACTCCACTGAAAAATCGATCCTATGTTTTCTCCTCTTTTTACCTCCTTTTCCACCAATTTTGAAAGTTCACAGTGACCAAAAGAATATAAAAACTACAGAACTGATTTATATCTTACAACGGATCAATATTACAAATAAATATGGTTAGCCATGGATTAGTTTTTCAAGGGCATTACTTCAATCATTAAAATTGATGTCAATTACTTTACTTCATTTATTAAATTTACATTCATTCATTAAAATTGATGAAAATTTATTAATAACTTAAAAACCGATCCGAGTATAATAGCATTGAGGTATTTTATAAATGAAGTAAAATTTCATTTAAAAAAATAAAATAAAATACATGAAACAGAAGTTTCAAATTAATATCTAATTATTGTTTTCATCATTACCCAACACTGAATTAAGAGTATGAAACCGTTGAGGACATCGACGTTGGTTATGTCCAATCTCATAATAGAGGTGGCATGTTCAGGAGGGTAGGTGCATTTTCACAAGCATTTGTTTTTGTCCCAATTTCCGCACCTATGACTGTACTCGTCCTTCCACTAACGAATGTAGGGGGTTAGGGCAATGAAAACTGTTGTGTCCCCTCTGACCATATTTTTCACACTTTTTCGTACAACAAGATTTCCTAATTGAAGGAATCTGAATCTCCTTCGACCTACCTGCTTGTTTTTTTTTCCTATAGTCGGTAGTACAATCATACTTCTAACTTCCACAAAAACATTCCAATTGACCAATTTAATGACGAGATTAATCGAAAATGCATATGCAACTTTCAGCCACTCTGCACTATAATATTGACTGCAAAGTGTATCATAACTAACGCCTTAAACTTGACATGTATCACAAATTTAAATGTTTGATAACTTTATTTTTATAGAGTTATTTTATATTTTTAAACTTGAATTCTTGCTTAGTTCTTGATAATTTTATTATTATTAAGTAAATTATTTCATATTTTTTTTTATTTTTATTTTCAGAATAAAATTGGTAAAAAAGCGCATGTGGACCCCATCAAGTGCTATTGTTCGAGATAAGATTATCGTTACAAAATGAATGTCATTTGAAACACGTTCATCGTCTCAAGAATTACTCAAATCGGAGATCGCATAAAGAAATTGTCGCGGTTTAAAGATCGAGTATTCTAAAAATAAATATTATGTCATGCTGATGTAAGAAATGATGTAATGAAAATTATGATGCAAGCAATGATGTAATATGAAAGTTGACTTACATGGGGTAGGTGAACCATGATGTAAACAATGATATAATATAAAAGTTGACTTGAATGAGGTAAGTGAACCATAATGTAAGCGATGATGTAAAAGAGTGGAAAATTAGGAAAAGATGATGCATGCGATGATGTAATTGGAGGTGAACTTTGCCTATAAATAGGCCTTAGAATCACCATTCCAAGCATCTCATCAAAAACCAAAACAACAAGTAGTTTAGAGAAAAAGAGAAAGAGCTTGGAGAGGAGGAACAAAGTAAAGGAAGAAATTCTACAGCGAAACTTCAATCCACTAAGTTTTCTTATCTTTTATTATGTTTAATTTTCTAATCTTTGTAAATTTTAATATGAAGTAGATTTATTTTTCTAAAGTTATGATGTAGCCTAACTTTGATGTTTTAATCATTTGTTCAATTTAATTAAGGATTTTTTTATCTTGGTTGATGCATTTAATACTATGCTTAATGCTTCTAAATAACTAATCACTATTTAGTTAAATTGTTAATTATAATGATAGCGGAAGCTGATTTATGTATTTAGTTCATTGTATTGAATGTCATAAATTACATACATGATATGAATATTCCTGTATGGTTTGTGTAGTCTATAAACGAAATCTATAAATCTTAATGAATCCATTAATGTTTTAACTTGCATGGGGACATAGCAGTTAAGTTTTATAGGGTATTTTCCTTAGACCTCGGGAGGGGCTATGTGAATAATTTAGGGAATCTCGATTAGCAACTGGATAATTAATTCTGGTTAAAAAAAAAAAAACAAAGGGGAGGAATAGATTAGTTATGGTGAAATCAGAATCTTAGAATTTTCATTCATTGAATTAATTTTTATTTATTTACATTTGCATTTAAATTTAGTTTTAGTTTTCACCTCTAATTTCGTTTTCCAAATAAAAGATGAGTTATTTTAACTTTGGCATTAATTAACAACAATCCTCATGTGACGATACTTCTCTCATCACTTTATTACTTGTTCGACTCGTCCACTTGCGATTTTGCACAATAAGTTTTTGGCGCCGTTGTTGGGGATTGTTTGTTTAAATTAATACTAACACTACGTAACTCAAATTTTAATTTGATCATTTATTTATTTATTTTATTTGCTTTATTGCTTGTGATTTTTCTGGTGTATGAGAAAGTCTGGGGGCGAAGTTTTACCATTTGATCTAAAAATTGAAAGAACTTGCCACAAGAATCGAAAAGAAATAAGGAAGACTGCAAGTACTGCTCTCGTCGACATGGCTGAAGAACCAAACAACGTATAAAATATTGTACCAATAAATGCTGAAAATACTCGAGCATTACGCGATTATGCTCTACTCACAGTGGGTAATATTTCGGCAATACGACGACCGACTATTGCAGCTAACAATTTTGAGATCAAGTCAACAATTATCCAGATGGTGCAAAACAACCAATTCGGTGGAGCTTCAAACGATGATCCAAATGCCCACATTGACAGCTTTTTGGAGATTTGCGATACTTTTAAGCACAATGGTGTTACTGATGATGTCATTCGATTGAGATTGTTCCCGTTCTCTCTTCGAGATAAAGCCAAAAGCTGGCTTAACTCTTTGCTATTAGGGAGTATTACCACATGAGATACCTTGGCACAGAAATTTCTAGCCAAATTATTTCCACCAGCAAAGACTGCAAGATTAAGAACCAAGATTGCTACATTCAGACAACTTGATGGAAAGTCATTGTACGAAGCATGGGAAATATTCAAAGATCTGCTAAGAAGGTGCCCATATCATAGAGTTGCTGACTGGTTATAGCTGTACACATTCTATAATGATTTGGGGAGTTCCACAAGAACATTGGTCGATGCCACAGCTGGTGGAACACTTTTGGGAAAACCCCATCAAGCTGCGTGGAACTTATTAGAGGAAATAACTGCAAATGCCTATCAATGGCCATCAAAAAGAGTAGTTCCAAAAAAAATTTTCGAAATACAAGAAAATAATTTTTTAACTAAACTTTTCGCTCAGGTCGAGACATTAACCAAGCAACTCAGAAACTTAACAGCTAATACCTTTCATGCTCAGTTGGCATCTTGTGATTTTTGTGGAGGGAACCATTCCAATGGACAGTGCGATGAAAATCAGACAAGTCAAGCCTTTTTTTATAAGCAACAGACAACAAAATAGCCCGTACTTTAACACATATAATCCAGGATGGAGGAATCATCCAAACTTTTCATGGAAAAACAACGATCAACCCAAACAACCATATCTACCACCACTTCAACAGCAGCAGGCCAACAAACCGTCGCTTGAAGAAGCATTTGCTCAGCTCACTGCAAGTACTAATCAATTTATGACGAGAATAGACATCACGCTCTAGAATTAAGCTGCTTTCATTCGAAATCTAGAGGTATAAATGAGTCAAATCTCAAATCTGCTGACTGCAAGATCTCAAGGAACCCTACCAAGCAATACAGAGACCAATCTTAGGGAGCACGTTAGGCTGTCACATTACGAAATGGTAAAATGCTGAAAAAGACTGTCAAAAGAATAGACGAGAACGAAGGATCTAACAAAGTAGAAGAAGAAGTGACGGTTGAACAAAAAGAAGCAGAAAAGTCAAAGTCAAAGCTGTTTCCAAACAATCCGACACCATACAAACTATCATTACCTTTCCCTCAAAGATTCCAGAAGCAAAAACTAGATAAACAATTTTCTAAATTTCTTGAAGTTTTTAGAAAATTATAAATTAATATTCCTTTTGCAGATGCTCTGGAATAGATGCCCAACTATGTGAAGTTCATGAAGGAAATCCTCTGAAATAAAAAGAAGCTGGAAGAACATGAAACAGTAACTTTGATCGAAGAATGTAGTGTAATCTTGCAGAAAAAGCTACCACCTAAACTCAAAGATTCGGAGAGTTTCACAATTCCTTGCACCATTGGTGATTTATTCTTTGATAAAACATTATGTGATCTTGGTGCAAACATTAACTTAATGCTATTCTCTGTTTTCAAAAAACTAGGCTTTGGAGAAGCAAAGCCTACGATAGTATCTTTACAGCTAGCTGATCGATCAATCAAGTATCCAAGGGGAATTATAGAAGACGTACTGGTAAAAGTGGATAAGTTCATATTCCCTGCGGATTTCATTTTGCTAGATATGGATGAAGATCAAGAAATACCTATCATTTTGGGTAGGTCATTCTTAGCAATAGGAAGAACTCTTATTGATGTACAGAAAGGTCAACTTATACTAAGAGTTCAAGATGAAAAAGTGACCTTTAATGTGCTAAAAGCGCTCAAACATCCACATGATGTTGGTAACTACATAAGGGTAGATGTAGTGGAAGAATGTATCAAAGAAAATGCTAAGTATTATAAAGAACGCACCAAAAAGTGGTATGATCAATGTATTCTAAACAGGGAGTTCACTTCAGATCGTCGATTCAAAGTCAACAGAAAAAGACTTAAAACTTACATGGATGGTGGAGAGCCTCAACAGAAATCTACCATCGCCCTTTCAGACCAAACTTAAAGCGTTTTTCAACAGTCAAGCTAACGACTATAAATTAAGCGCTTCTTGGGAGGCAATCCAAGTTTTTCTTTCTTAACTAGTTTTCTTTTGTTTGTGTGTTATTGTTTTCCTTGTGTGTCATTGTTTTCTTTGACAATTTTCTTTTCTCTTTCAGAGATGGAGACAAGTCTTGCAACACTCAAAAATCATTTCCCTACTCTGCCTCAAGATGTACTCAAAAAGATTTACAAGTGCAGAGTCGAAAAAATGAGGGCACTAACATGTTAAGGTCTTTCAGAGCATATTCGGTGGATCATTGAAACTAAGGTACGTCTAGCAGGTGAGTTGAATGATTCATTCATTAAACGTTTACCAGGATTGGGAAGAAGTTCTTACTCAAAGAAAATGAGAGCTAAGAGAATGGGAGTCTACCATAAGTGTGCGAGATGGAACTATGACACAAGCTGTAAAAATCTTAGATATTTGTCTATAAATCGAGAAGATAAACTTAAATACATAAAGGATGGACTGAGTAAGAAGTCTCTGGATAATATTCTTGAGACTTTTGAAACGCATCTTTATGAGAAAGTTCAACACATTCTTTTAGATTTATGAGAGTTATTCAGTAAAGAGAAACAACATTACAGTCTTAAGAATCTGACTTTAAAAGACTATGTTTGCTAGTTTATAAGAAAACTGGATGGGAAGCCGATCCTCAACTCATAGAAGGTGTTTAAGCCGTTTCTGGACGTAAAATCAGAGGAAGATGTGAGCCACAATCACAACTACTATAGCATCATTTTTTTTTCTTTGTTTAGCAGCTTGTTTCAAACATTTTTGATAATTGTGTTTATTTTTTTGACATTTCTTTACCTGCTATTTTGATTTTTTTTAGCTTATTTCAAACTTTTTCGATAATCGTGTTTACTTTTTGACGTTTCATCACTTAACATTTTGAATTTTTTTTTTTATTTTTAGCAGATCTTTTCAAACTTTTTCAATGTTTGTATTTACTTTTTGACGTTTGTGTCTACTTTTTCGATGTTTGTATTTACTTTTTGACCTTTTTCTTTCACGTAACATTTTAAATTTTTATTTTTAGCGGCTTGTTTTAAATATTTTTTGGAGATTGTGCTTTCTTTTTAACATTTCTACACTTATCATTTTTTTTCCTCTGATCATAACTGTTTAGTATCGTAGAACTGTTTTTTTACCCTTTCTTTTTCTTTAAATGAGTATTCATTATTGATAACAAATAATTAGTTTTGTATATATAAAAAAAAAAGGCAGAGTCCTTGAGCAGCAAATTCAAAACGATTTGTGTTTCTTGTAGTCCAAAGTTTGGTATAAGTACACAATATTCAAAGGCAGTTGCTGAACTTGGTACGACTTTAGCTGCTCGAAACATAGATTTGGTATATGGAGGAGGCAGTTTAGGACTAAGGGGTTCTGTCGCGGTAACTGCAACTGTTGGAGGCAGCAGAACCCTAGGTATCACAGTAAAACATTTGGCTGAAAGGAGAGATATCATCGGTATGAGTATAGGTAATGAGTTTCAGGTCACGAGCATACACGGGCGAATGACGTACATGTTACTCAATGCTGATGCCTTTATTATGTTACCTGGTGGTTTGGAAACTTTTGAAGAAATCTTCAACATTGCGTCTTGGACCCATCTCAACATTCACAAAAAGCTATTAGGTTTGCTTAATACTAACGGTTTTTATGATGGTTTATTGGCTTTTCTTGATTATGCTGTGGAACAGAGTTTTATGACTCAAGCAAACCGGTGTATTCTAGTTTCAGCTTCAAGTGCTGATGAACTGATTGACCAACTGTAAGACTTTGTGCCCGAAGTTGATCCAATCATGTCGCAGGGGGTTTGGGATTCTGAAGCAAGCGGTAACAAGAAGCGTGCAATAGATCTTAACCTCCGGTTGTAACTTTCTTAGTTATGATTTTATTAATAGCATTTCCATTTGAGTTTTTCTTCTTTTTATCTTACTAGACATTGGGGACACTGTCTCAAATAAGTTTGGGGGTAGAGTTTGCTATTATTAAAACCATAAGATTCAAAAACTGGTCCGAGTTGAAACCAAAAGATGGCAGAGTAATGAGTACTTCTGTGCTCTTGATACGCATCTTTGTTTTCATTTCAAAAAAAAAAAATGCAAAAAATTTTCATTATTTTCCATTAATTTTTTCTTTCTCTGCCATAACAAGTTGACTAATTACTTTATGTTTGTTAATGAAGTCTTAATGCATGTTTTTGGTTGAATATCTTTACTAAGGAATAGTCATGAACATCTTTGTATGATTTGAGACTTTTGAATGCCATGATCTTAGTTAATTGAGTGGATAAATATCATGTTTACATGAATTGTGGACTATTAGTGGAGATTATCCTTGCTGAGGATTTGAGCTTTTTAAACGTTTCATTTTGAGAGATTTATTTGTTTCTACTCTTAAACACTCTTCACTTTGTTCTTAATAGATGATCTCTATAGGTTTTGCATTGAATACTAAAGAACAAGTCATCATTATAGATAACATGAGTTACTTTGATTTGAAAATTGGATCGACTTCCTATAAGTAATATAGGTAAATTTTACTCCATAAAAACATACATTTCTACTTTGAATTGAGATACACCATAAACCTTTTGAAGCTAAACACTTTAAACATTTTTCTTTGTTTACCCTTATTAAATGATCATATTAAGCCTTTAAATTTAGTCATATCTTATGAAACTTAGGATCATACTATGAAGTGAAAAAGGAGAAAAGAATTAAAGGGTTAAAAATTATATGATATGTATATAGACATATGTATTACAAGAAATGTGTTTCTTAATAGCATTGTGAAAAAATATATATATATATGAGGAGCACAAGTTTATAATGCCTAGATGTATAATGGGAGGTGGAAGTAAAAAAAAAAAAAAATGAAGTACTTTGGTATGATCGTAAGTTCTTGTTGAACTTATACCTTAAAATTTCTTACATGTCAATTAACCATGGCTCAAATATAATCTTCAATAAAGCCTATTGATCTTCAAGAGGAAGTCTAATTTGAGAGTTGAAGTATGTCATCATGCTCTATCTACGTTCTTAGTATTTGATTCCAATCATGAAATCTATTCACTTAAAAGTGCGATTCTTTTTAAACGTCTATATTCATATGTGATGTAGATGACGCTTGCTATGCGTTTACATAACTTCTATCATATATGATTGTATGAGTGTTTGTTTTAGGATTCATGAGGGTTATGAGAGATATCTTGTGAGGATTAGAGTCAAAACGAAATAAGTCCATGATATGTGAATATGATGTTTTGAAATAAAATTGCTCTGAGAGTGGTGTGAGATTGTTAATGATTCTGTTTTAGATCATTAGTGACTTATCCTTAGTCCTGATACAAGATCATACATGTATGAGACTTCTGTTAATTTGTATTTAGTGAGATATTGATGAGTTATGGGTGGAATCTTTTAACGTTTGTGAGTATCGTTGCTAGTAAACCCTCAGGAGACACAACTCCTCCTACTAGGGACACCTAGGGGTTTAAAAACTTGTGGCATACGCTCAATACCATCGTGTTTACCTACGAAAATGGATTGTATTTTTAATTTTTGTGTTTTTAGCTTAGATTGTTAGTTTTAGTTTTGTTTGAGGACAAGCAAAATCTTAAGTTTGGGGGTATGATAACTTTATTTTTATAGAATTATTTTATATTTTTCAACTTGAATTCTTACTTAGTTCTTGATATTTTTATTATTATTAAGTAAATTATTTTATATTGTTTTATTTTTATTTTCCAAATAAAATTGGTAAAAAAGCGCATGTAGACCCCATCAAGTGCTATTGTTCGAGACAAGATCATCGCTACAAAATGAATGTCATTTGAAGCAAGTTCATCACCTCAAGAATTACTCGAATCGGAGATCGCATAAAGAAATTATCGCGTTTAAAGATCGAGTATTCTAAAAATAAATATTATGTCATGCTGATGTAAGAAATGATGTAATGAAAATTATGATGTAAGTAATGATGTAATATGAAAGTTGACTTGCATAGGGTAAGTGAACCATGATGTAAGCAATGATGTAATATGAAAGTTAACTTGAATGAGGTAAGTGAACCATGATGTAAGCGATGATGTAGAAGGGTGAAAAATTAGGAAAAGATGATGCATGCGATGATGTAATTGGAGGTGAACTTTGCCTATAAATAGGCCTTAGAATCACCATTCCAAGCATCTCATCAAAAACCAAAATAACAAGTAGTTTAGAGAAAGAGAGAGCTTGGAGAGGAGGAGCAAAGCAGAGGAAGAAATTCTACGGCGAAACTTTAATCCACTAAGTTTTCTTATCTTTTATTATGTTTAATTTTCTAGTCTTTGTAAATTTTAATATGAAGTAGATTTATTTTTCTAAAGTTATGATGTAGCTTAACTTTTATGTTTCAATTCTTTGTTCAATTTAATTAAGGATTTTTTTTTATCTTGGTTAATACATTTAATATTATGCTTAATGCTTCTAAATAACTTATCACTATTTAGTTGAATTGTTAATCATAATGATAGCATAAACTGATTTATGTGTCTAGTTCATTGTATTGAATGTCATAAATTACATACAGGATAGGAATATACCTGTATGGGTTGTGTAGTCTATAAAAGAGATCCATAAATCTTAATGAATCCATTAATGTTTTAACTTGCATGAGGACATAGCAGTTAAGTTTTATAGGGTATTTTTCTTAGACCTCGGGAGGGGTTATATGAATAATTTAGGGAATCTCGACTAGCAATTGGATAATTAATTCTAGTTAAAAAAGAACAAATGGGAGGAACAGATTAGTTATGGTGAAATCAGAACCTTAAAATTTTCATTCATTGAATTAATTTTTATTTATTTATATTTGCATTTAAATTTAGTTTTAGTTTTCACCTCTAATTTCGTTTTCCAAATAAAAGATGAGTTATTTTAATTTTGGGCATTAATTAATAACAATCCTCGTGGGACGATATTTCTCTCATCACTTTATTACTTGTTCGGTTCGTCCACTTGCGATTTTGCACAACAGTGTTATGATATGACATTAAATATCGAAACTAACAACGTATAATTGCAATACTTGACTACAGTACATGCATGAACACATAGTAACTGATCTAAGTTCTACTGCTTATAAGTACATGTATTCGCTTGAACACTAACCACCGCACCGCCTTGCTAGGATATATGACACTGTACGTGATCAATTCTATAATGGGATGTATTCTACCTTCCATCGATAAAGGTTTTGCCAACAAAAGATGATCGAACGTAGCGATAGTAACATAAACTGAGTTTTTTAGCAGCAACACTTCTATTATTAAACCATCTCTATAGCGCATTTCTTATATGTTTATGTGCAACTGTTATTGGCAAACGGCGTGCTTACATCATGTAATATTTTAGTGTAATATGTCATCCCTATTTTAGTATTATATACGTATTGTACACGTATGTCTCATTTATGGAATAAAATAATAATTTAGAGTGCCCAAATATAAAATTGGATTATGATGAAATTTATGGATGCGATTTCGAGCTCAAGAAATGGCAAAATAATTGATTTAGAGGTATGAAAATAGTATTAAAAGAAATATTGAAGAAAACGGTGAAAATTTTATAAAAATTGAGCAATAGTGCAAGGACTAAAAAGTTATATTTTTAAAGGTTTCGGTTAAAATCGTAATTTTTAAAAAGTTGAGGTGGCAAATCACAATTCGGCCGGATTATATCATCATCTTCTTCCTCCAGCCGAACCATTCCTCTCTCTCTCCTCAGAATTTCCAGCAGCTTTTCTCTCCGCGAGCCCAACTTCAACCTCTCGTTCCGACCTCATCCGAGCTCCGTTTTGGCCGATCTTGGTACCGTTAGAAAGCTCGTGCGACGTAGATTCTATAAGTATCAATTTTATCAATTTTTATCACCGTTTGGGTCTTCGTTTCAGTAGACTAAGTTAGGCGGTTAACCAACTTTTATTTTTCTAGATTCCGACGAAACAAAGCAATTCCGACGCCGATCGACCTCGTTTTCGTGATCAGTGTGTCGAGGACAACAAAACCCACCTAACCATACCTCCCACCACCGAGGTCGCCGGAATCCGACGCCGAAAAGTCACCGTCGGCCACCACGTACGGCGGAGGTAAGATTTTTGACCTTCCAAACTCGAAATTTAGCTCCCGACGTGTCTACGGACTGGTTTTTAAGTGTAGAATTCAGTTTCAGGGTTATTTTTCCTATATAGCAGCCGTACTAAAAATTTTATATATTATATTACTTTGTAGATTTAATTTAGGACGGCGATAATTATATTTGGAATCGAGGAAACCCGAAAGCGTGTGATTTTGTGAATCAATAATTGGTGAGTGTTATTCAAAATATTTTGGATATAATGTTTTAAAGTTTATGTTATGATATGTTATAGTTTGATTTTGAAATAAATGAAATTATATGAAAAATATTTTGCATGAACTATAAATGATTATATGAGATGTGGATTTCCTAAATTTGAAAAGTTTATACGAGATAAGTATTTATGGTGAAAAATTATTTGATGAAAATATATATTGAACATATGGTATGCTTGGTAGATACTACAGTTATTTCCAGTTGAGGTTGAGTACCCGAAGCGTGCATTGGCAGTGTTGGGAGTGTCTGTCACTAACAGCAGGAGGAAACCCGCAGGGGGGATTGTATCGAGTTAATTGTTCAGTTTAGTGTGTCGCCTAATGCACGTATAGGGTATATTATTAGCTAGCTTCCACCTGAGCGAGGAAAAATACCGCTCCGTTGCGAGGAAAAAATTCCGCTACGTAATACCGGATAGATGGCCTGAACGAGAAAAAATTTCGGGAAGGCCGGAGCGAGGCAAAATTCCGCTCCATACCTAGGATACCATATGGTACGGACCATTAGTGGTTGGCTCGTTTTATTCAGAGACTTTTCAAAAATAATAATGCCACCACTATTTATATTTTATGCAGAAAACTGAAATTATATGATAATTTATCGTATCTTTTAGTTTTATAATGGAATTGAATGATATTTACATAAATAAGTTATCCATGCATTTATCTGAAAAATGGTTTTGAGAGAAAAATTGATTTTTCATATTACAGCGATGAGAGGTTTATAAAGTATTTTAAAACTAAGGGAGGAATTTTTATAAAGATAAAATGAAAATAAAAACTTACAACACTCACTGAGCTCGTGTAGCTTATACTGTTTTATGTTTTACAAACAAAACCTCCCCAGGGGCAGATGCAGGTACAGGTACAGGTACATCAGGATCAGAGACTCCAGCCCAGAACTAGGCAGATTGGGTCGAAAGTGCTTTGTACTGCTGTGATTGTATATATCTTATTTTGGGAAATACTTAATTGTATATGATATAATATATAAGTTTTTCTTATTTTTGAACATGTATGAGTAAATATAAATGCATGACGTACTGTTTTGTGTTTTAAATTATTTTGAAAATTGATGACATGTTTGTGGTTGCTTGTGAATTGATAAATTGAAGGCCTGAGGCCCAGAAGTTTGGGAAAAACCAATTGATTTTAGAAGTGTTTAAAGTTTTTACCAAATTCGCAGGGTGGTAATCTTAGAAAAATAGTCGTTATGCTGCCCAAATTTTTACTAAGTCTATTATATAAATGTGTAATTAAAAAAGTTTTCAATAGGGAAAAACGGCTTAGCTTCACGGGAATCTTTCAGTCGGATTACATATAGGCTGGAGGGTTACCGTGGGGTTGCCGGCAGGCTGCCGTCTGTACGGAAATAGAGGTGCAGAAACGGGGTCTGTCATTTAGTGACTCTGTAATGTTCGTGGTCATCATTTCATATCATCTTTTTGGACAATATGACCGTGACCACCTGTTCACTCCAACCTTAACCATAATTTCATGTGTTTTCGAATGTAACACTCGAATTTCATCTAATATTCTGTTGAAGTCATCTGGCACATAACTGTATGTTGTATTATAAAATACATTTTTCACGTCCGAACACTTTTTACTATATTGCTTAAGGTTTTACCACATATGGAAAAAACACAATATGTGTGGGATTTCAGGAAAAACTATTCTTATCCCATTCGATATGCTTTTATGACTATCAGATATGATAAGCAAATTGTCTTACACACCAATTGTCTCTCATAATCTTCTTAAGAACCAAGTCCATGAAAGGTCTGACTCTCCATCAACAAATATAAAAGCGATAGGATAAATTATCTCCAATCTATCTTTACATACAGCAACAACTCATCTTTGTGTGCAAGAAAAAAATCACACATTTGTATTTACCTCTCATAAGATCAAAAATCCTCAATAGACCAATTATTTTCATCTCTCTTAATTTTCATAATTGTGTCAGAGTTTGATAGTTTAAATATTTCAAAGTAGGACGGAAGCTGTTGATATGATTCATCCATTTATCCATATGCTAGTTTATTTGCACATTGTAAATTCTTCCAAGCTTTAGTGTATAAGATCTGTATGTCATACTACTTTAGCGTTTCCATAATCAAATGATTAGATGTATAAATATCTTTCCCTACCTTTTTTGCATACAATTTTTCGATGACAATAGCCTTCACACTCTTCATATGTGATTCCATACTTGTCTGATGACACGAATGTTCCACTACATACTTCAACACAAGCCACATTGAATAACCCTTTTTGCATCTTGCACAAACTATAAGGTTACAACTCTTATCCTTGCAAACGGTGTCAAATTGCTCTGTGTCTAAACGTCTAACCCGATATCTAAACTTGACTTTCAGAGCATATTCTTCAATAACTATACTCATTTCTTATTTACTGTCAAAAAATGCACCGTTATACAATGTATCACATTAGTAGATGGTCGACGTTGCACTTAAAATAGCCTCAATATTGCCCAGTTCTACGTAAGAAACAATCAAATATGGTTGTGAAAGATTGTTGTAAAATTGTAAATTTGAAAATCTTATTTCTGAAACCTTTCTGAAACCTTTCTTCCTCAAAGACATCATCAAATCGAGTTTTCTCTTTATCACTATCTCAAGTTTACTATTTGTCACTATCCCATGTCTCAAGTTTACTATTTATCACTATCCTATGTCCCATCACCATCATCATCTATGTCTCAATTTTTATCATCACTAACATCATTCATATAATCATCATTAATGTTGCAAATGAGACTGTTCATAGATGTAAAGGGAACAACAAAAGTATCAATCTGATTGCTCCCAATACCTGAAGTAAAATAAAATTGATTTTCAACCATATACAGATTTACATGTCTATCCATATTTGCCACATCATCTTTTCTGTCTGGTATTGAGTTGGTGACATTTAGACATACGGTACACCTACTAACTTTAGCTCTGAAATCTCTCACAATCTTATTAATATAAATCTCTTTAACATCAATATTTTTCATCACCATCAAACCAACTACACCAAGATGAGACATGATGCTTATCTTTTTAACTTGGTCATTTATGATATTTTGTAGTAAATAATAAATATGGATATCCCACTTTATTCTATCAATGTTAGTCTCTCTGTACGCAGTGTCCACCAACGATGAAAAACCCCTATCTTTATAGACTCCACACATGATCGACTCATTTCCAACGTAGTTACATTCATTTCACTCTCTGTCAAAATTGATTACAATCATCTCTTGAGTCATTCCTATAACATTCAAAGAATATTAATAAATTAATCTCACTCAACATTAGAAAATACAATCATATCGAACCAAACCTAATACTATAAATCAATACGCAGCATCAAAAACACAAGAAATATCAAAATTATGCTAACTTTGTTTAACTCGATTTTTAAGTGGACCAAAAAACCGATACTGATCTTTTGGTCTATTACAAACTAAATTAGATGGATTTATTGTACACTCACAACACTTTCCAACTAAATATAACCAAATAGAACGAAATACAATCATATCTAACCACATATAATACTAAAATTCAATATACAACATCCGAAACACAATAAATAAAAAAAAAATATAAAAAGGTTGGTTATTTTGGTTTTTCATTAGGCTAAAAAACTTATATTGGTTTTTCATCGATTGAAAAATCGATCTGATGTTTAAATCGATTTTCACTTGTCTGAAAAATAGATACGGTTTTTAGTCAAATGAAAAACTGATTTCATCTAAGATTTTGTAGAAACTACAAATCTACCTTACGGATACTATATGTCACAACCAAATCATTCTTAAAGTCTTACACTTGCAATCTGAACAAAACAACCTAAAAACTAACCAACAAAAACACATATATTACTTCAAAACTCAAATTACATCAAATGGAACAAGAAACTTTAAAACCTTCAATAGATGAAGAAACTTAAATGAATAATCCCTTACTAAGAGGTTTATTTTTCAGCTACAATAGTGAATGCAACAAGAAAACTATGAATAAAGCAGAGAAAAAAGGTTAAGATATTTTTAGGAAGGAGAAGGCATTTTTGATAATTTCAGGTTAGGACAATTGGATGATTTTAACTTAAAGGTAGTTTAATAATCTTGGATGTAGAATAAAAATAATTTGTTTAAGAGGTCAAAAACAAATTTTTTTTTATAAAGTTGGGTAAAAACAAAAAAATTCTTTTTATTTGTCTAAAAACAATAAATCTCCACATTTAAAATCTATTATATATATTCTTTGCAAATTTAGAGCTTAAAATTGCTTTTCACCTAATGTTTTATGATAGTAAAATAATATACATCCAAAGCAGTAAAAATCATATAAACTAGCACTAAAAAAGCAATTACATGTATGACTAGAACTAATGAAATAAGTTGAGTTTTACTAATATCTATATGGATAAAAAGACAATGATAATCATTATTTTTTAAAAAAAAAAAACATGAAAAAGAACTTATTCATTCATCATATAATTTAATTTATACCACTTTAATATAAAGGTTGAACTCCATATATAATTAA
Organism: Dimocarpus longan; assembly: GCA_022984855.1. Taxonomy (NCBI): domain Eukaryota; kingdom Viridiplantae; phylum Streptophyta; class Magnoliopsida; order Sapindales; family Sapindaceae; genus Dimocarpus; species Dimocarpus longan. The sequence goes on along the minus strand of CM041015.1, from coordinate 18,715,918 downwards.
AATATTGAAGTAATTAATAATTATAAAAATGTCGTTGGCCAGTTATATGATGTAACTAACTCCTCTACTTAGATATCTATGATCATGAAGGAGATTAAATAATGTCAGTCATGTTTGATTACATTTTCAATTTAGTTCATCGAATTACACAAATTATAATAGTATGATTATTTATGATTTTTTTTCAAGCATCATAAATTACTTATTACCAATAAAATACTACTATCATGCATGGATTCATAGTTACTGACCCATGTAACTACCCAAGGGGATATCCCTACCAAATAGGCGAATATAACTCCTTTAAGTATGCTCTTCCTCCATATCAATATATTGACCTCATTTACTTCTTTAGGTATCAACCGTTTATTAAAATCACTTATTGATAAGTCAAATGTTCAATATACCTTTCAAACAAAAATAGAAAAAGGAAAAAAGGAAAGTTAAACGTTCAATATTAAGATTGCTATTGTACTATAATCACTATATTACTCTTCATTTGACTAAACCAATCATCTTTATCCAGTACTATTTAGTTCAATGATTTGTCATTCATTAATACTTTCACTCTAAGTGAAGACTCTTACTCATAAAACGTAGATACTGTTATTTTGCCATTTTGGAAGTTACAAATTAATGTTACAACCTCACTTATGAATTACCCAAATGCATAAGTAATTGAAACTAAATATTGATTTGTTTATGAAAATTTTTAATTTGTTATCTATCTATGTGTATTTGCTCCTTTTTTAGAGTGTATTTACCCTAATGGTTATGAATTGTATATGTTTTACAATAAATGAAATCGATACTCATTTAATATAAAAACATGCCACACGAACAAATAAATGATAAATGATAAACATTTATCTAGTTTTGAAAATAATAAATAATGAAGTTTTATTCCCTAACTCACAAGTCGTGTAGTATAATATTTGTATGTAATTGGTTATACACATAATGTGATATGAGTCTCTATCATACTCAAAATTATGTAGGAGATTAGGCCATGATTAACCCAACAACAATTTAACAGCCAAGGCTAGCCAAATCATATATATATATAATAAGTAAATATGTTGGGACACATGTACGATTAGAAATTTGAAGCGAAATAAATATAATAAAACAAGATAATGTATGGACTTATCCAATAATTAGTGGATAACTTCATTATCACCCCACTAATGCCTAAGTTATAGTTGGCCATTGTAATTCGGATCACTTAATCATGAAATGTTGGCTTTAATAAGAAAGATGACTATTTCTTAAACAAAGGAAACAACCATTAATTGTAGTTGAAAACAACCGTACAATCATGTTCAAGATTTGTGAGTTATTATGCCCCGTGATTGTGAGAGCATTTAAACATGTGAGACTTGTAGTGGCCCCATTGAGCGTCTTGTATCTTTAGCCCAAACTTACTCTAAACTAATTACATAAGTCCAACAAAAACTTAAAAATTGGTTTGTTATGGTGGAAGCCTTGCTGTTTGAATGAGGCATAAATGTCTAAAATGTTGGTTAATTCTATTCTATCTGATTCCATATTATTCCTAATTAACATGTTTATTAATTAAGAATGAAAATAAAATTAATAAAATTTTATTGATATGGAACCTTTTAAATTCCTTAGGTTAAATGATAGTAATTAAGTTACCCTACAGAGATAATTTAATTTCTAATTAGTATATGACGTCTATATAATTTAGTTTTAAAAAATTTTTGTAAGCAATGCAATTAACAAATAAAGAATTAATATATTCTCTTACTCACGTTATAACTCCTAATTAATAAACGCACATGGAACTATTATAGTAGTAGGATTTAGAGTTCCTTTTTCATATTTTATTTCTAATCTCATCTAATCTGATGATACATAAATATTATATAATCAATGAGAGGTTAAGACGTGATTGCTTTTTACCTTATTAAAAATCAAAGATATGCTTTAAAATGTGAGGAAAAATTTTAAGTGAGGAGAAAAAACTGCATATTATCAATTATCGACTCATGATTGATTTTGTGCCATATTACAGGACTATTACAACCCCTCTTTCTCATGAGGAAAATAATTCCCTTGCATACGATGGTAGTTGTGCAATTAATGCACTTATACCGCACTTTTGTTTAAAATGAGTGATGAAACACGCTTTTATTGTATATTATTAGTACATATGATAACGACTGTGATCAAGTTTTTATTATTGGTACAATGGAGAATGATCAAAGACGACTTGATTAAAACTCGTATAAACATCATGAACAAATGGATGGTATTTAGAGAGGTCATGCCTAAAATTTAATTTTCTCAACTCAAATATGAGTTGCATCTTCAATGGCAATCTTAATATATTTTACTTTGTAGTGATTCATCTTTGGGCCAGCTGTACTCTTCTATATGGTGTAAATTTAGCACACCAAGTTGTAATAACAAGAAAACAGTTGACAAAAGTCACTTTCTGGTCTCTCTCTACTTGAATTGGAGAATAACAAAAGAAAAATTATTTGGTGTTTAACACCAAGTTGTAATAACAATAAACCAGTACTTGACAAAACTCACTTTCTGGCCATCTCTTTACTTGAATGGAGAATAACAAAAGAAAAAGATTCACCAAAAAGTACATAAAAACCTAGCTTGCTATCAAGTTGTTATTGAAGCCTTGCAATATGTTGCCATGATATTGCCTCCTCCATTCCACTTGCCTTTATCTTTGAATAAGACATCTACTTACTTCATATAACAGATATTTACAAAAGGGTGAGATATTTGTTGAGATATTTGTTTGATGTTTAAGTTTTGATGGGTCAACAAATGGTTTATTAGAGAGATAAGTACCTATTTTTGTATATGTGGTAAAATAAAACTCTTGACCTATGGAAATCTTATTGCAGCCAATGTAATAGATCGTTTCTATGTAAATTAACAACTCTGAATCATCGTTACTTGAACCTCAAAATTGGATATGTTTATTTGTTTGAATTATTTATAGTTTGAATGAGCTCATGATTAAGATTCTTGATCTTGTTTTGTTATGCTTTGTTAACTATGACAAATATATTAATTGAGATATTTCCTCGTGAATCATGATCAATATGATTAATATAGACCAATAAAACTTCTTCAAAGTCAATTATGTTAACTGAAAAAAAAAAAAAATAGAAGAAGGTATATAATGATAATTAACCAAATTTAAGGATTATAGAATTCCCTCCTTATGTATTATTTGGTAAGAATAGTATAATTGTTTTTTTTTTAATGGATTATTGCAATCATGTTAACTGGAAAAAAAAAATAAATAGAAGAAGGTATATAATGATAATTAATCGAGTTTAAGGAATATAGAATTCCCTCCTTATGTATTATTTGGTAAGAATAGTATAATTGTTTATTATTATTATTATTATTTTATGGATTATTGCATTGTGCATGTAGCACAATTGGCATTAAAATATATCAATTAGTAGTGTAATATATATGTATATATGGTAAACTTGGATATCGATACACTTGAACTGATTACATTCAAATTTAATTATTATATTTTATTATATTTGATTATAACTAAATATGATCAATTGTTGTAAATATGGTTTGACTTATTTAATTATAATTAGATATATTGAAGATATGATCGGATATAATAAAATATAATTAGTAATTTTAGAATGCAAACACTCATTTATAGTTATCAGGTACATCAATACCCAATTATAATATAAAATGTGCTATATATATATCCAGAGACGGACCTATCTTAGGGCCAGGAGGGGCACGTGCCCCCCCCTCAAATTTTTTGAAAATTTATTAAGTTTCTAAGGTTGGCAATTAAATATTTAAAGATTTAAATAAACTGATATATATAATTTCGAAAAAAATGGAATCATAAACATGAAACTGCATTGATGGCATGACGTGTGCATCTAAAGACTCTAGTGGCAGGTTCAATTCCCTTTTACCTTCAAAATTGAAGCTTTTTATTTTTCCCCTATTTTTACAAAAAAAATTTTAAGAGTGTGGTGGGAGTTCAAACCATGGCTCAAGGTTCCATATGCAATGGCTCCAACCAAGCGTACTTTTCTTAAAAATTGCAATAGTTTGACTTTGATAATACTTATAGTTATTGCAAATTATAAATGACTTTTCTTAAAAAAAAAAAAAAAAATCTCATTCTTTTAATTCTCTCTCACATTTCATTCATTATTTGGTGAATATTATAGATTTATTTAAAGAAGTTGTCAAACATTTATATTATTTGAAACTAGATTGAAGTTTTTTAAAAAAATTATTTCAAAACTTCTTTTAATTTTTTGTTTATGTTGTTTAAATAAAAATCAATAAAATTTGAGTGAAGATGAGTAAACTTATGAGAAAATACTTTGAAAATTTGTAAAAAAAAAAAAAATGAAATTTGTGAATAACCAAAGAAGAATGAACTATAATTGTTTTTATCTTTAATTTTTATTTTATTATAAAGTGTCTCCTCATGTAAATGTTTGGGTCCGTCACTATATATATATATATATATATATGTATGTATGTTTATCTGTTTGAATTGTAGTTTGAATGAGCTCATGATTACGATTTTTGATCATGTTTTGTTATGCTTTATTAACTATGACAAATTATCAATTGAGATATTTTCTCATTAATCATTATCAACATCATCAGTATAAACCAATAGAGCTTCTTCAACGTCAATTATGTTAACTGAAAAAAAAAATAAAGAGTAGAAGAAAGTGCATGATAATAATTAGTCTAGTTTAAGGAATATAGAATTCATTCCTTATGTATTATTTGTTAACAATTGTATGATTTATTATTATTATTATTTTTATTTATGGATTATTGCATACATATCATCTAGCACAATTGGTAGTGCAATATATATGTGTGTGAGATTATTTGTTAAGAATTGCAGGATTTTTTTTTTTTAATGGATTATTGCATGCATATCATATAGCACAATTGGTTATGTATGTGTAAACCCTAGAATTTTCTCTTTTTACAAGAGAAAAAAAAAATTTAATGAATAGTATCCGTATGAATAGTAAATTTCGAAAAGCGGACCTCACAAATAAAAATGACCGAAATTAGTATTAGTGTCTTAAGAAACTAAAGCGGATAAAAAATGAATCCATTTGAGTAGATTTTAAGAGTTCCGAAGGGTTATTAACGAAAATGCCCTTTTCGGAGAATACTAGGTATTGATGATTTTATACTTATTTGAATTTTTTTTTTTAAAGTATGAGATTGAAGTCTAAAATATTCAATTAGAGTACTACATGGTCTATTTGATGATAGGATGACCATGAAATATTTTCAGAATTTATTTAGACAAGGATTGAAATTAAATGCATTAAGGGAAAAATGAACATTTCAACTTCAAGCATGCATGGAATTGGTGTGAGCATCAGATGGAAAGAAATTGAATAAAAAGTACAATCCATGTCATGTGAGATTAACCAATGAGAGAGTGACATATAAAATTAAATTATTGAATTATTGAATTAATGGGAAATTAGTTGACATGCACTAAAATGATTATTGATATTTTAATTGCCAAGTTACTAAATTGCCCTTGGATGGATGAATTATTATGAGTTATAATTAAGGGCATTATGGTAAAGTTAATTAAAGGATTTGATGGTCATTTAGAGAATAGATGAAGGGCATTTTAGTCAAACAAATAGGAGCATTATATAAAGTGAAATGGATGATTTTTCTAGGGACATTTTGGACGACAAAGAAGAGAAAATTTTGAGGGAGTAGGGCAGTAGTTTGACCAAGCAAGGGAGGAGAAAAATAAAGTGTTTGATCAATTTTTTCATGCCAAAATTCATCAAGTAAGGTGTTAGAGCAAAGATTGAACAAAAAAGTGAGGAATAATTGGTAAGTAAGTTGAGTTTTTATGGTATTTTGATGGTTTTTCATGATGGAATGATAAGGTGATGTCTTTGATGAATTTTTGGTATGATTAAAGGTTGATTATATTGTATTTGAGCTTAGAATTGAAAGGAGTTACAAAAGAAGCAAATTAATAAGCAAACTAGTAAGGTGAGTACTTAGGGTTTTTGTAATTTTTCAAGTAAATTTAAATTGAATTGATTTTAGGATATTAGATGATTATTGGAGTGATTTTATTGTGTTTGGTGGCTATGAAATTGAAAGAATGATGTTGAATGGTCATGGTGAATTTTCAACCAAACTAGGGTGTGCATGTGTTTGAATTGATTTTGGTGTTTTGATGATATTACATGATGTTTAACATGATTTTAAGTTGATATTATCAATGGAATGAAAAGAAAAATGTTTAGGTTTGGTTATCATGTTAATTCGGCCAAGATGGTAATTATATGCATATAAATTGATTTTAATGTTTTGATGTAAATACATGAGGTTTTACATGTTTCTAAGATGATACGTATCAAGAAAATGAAAAGAAAAAGTTTAGAGTGAAATACTATGTAAATTTGGCCAAGATAACATGATGGTGTTCAATTGAGTCTTTGATTATTTTTGATGTGTTTTTATGAGTTTATATATGTGATTAAGTAAATTGAATTGAAAAAATGAAAGGAATCGAATACGATATTAAATGTATAAGTTTATGCCAAATTTAGTGGTTTAGGGTGGACATGGTATTTTCAGTAAAAATTTGTGAATAAATGCTGATTTTTATTAAGTAGGTGATGAATTTTAAAGTATGATGTGTATTGTAGATGAAAAGCAAGCTAAAGGGTCAAGGGAGGTTAATTGAAGGGCAACCTAGTAACTTGTAGGTCAAGTGAGTAAAAATATATTTTATGAATTGTTAAATACATATTTTACTATTTTGAAGCATCTATGTTATTGATAATGTATTTTAAGATTGAAAGCGATATTTTTTGAAAATATTAGTTATGGACATGTCACGAAGTTGCTTGGAAATGAAATGCTTTATGTATGAAAGGTTTGAAATGATGATACTTATGTTTTAATGATTTCTCTGTGAGATGATTTATGTTTCTCAAGCTTATGAAATGAAGCAATTCAGTTTTGTATGATATGAAAAGGAAATGTTTTCAAACGCCAATGGCCTATCCCATGTTATATGTTATATGTTATGAATTATGATTTAGACCTAGTCGGTATACCTCATTATGCATGGCAACTATTGGGAAGGCGTGTCACTAACATCAGTGGGATTAAGTCTGTAAGTCGAGTCGTGTCGCCCTCTACATATGTAGGGTATTGTCTCATTCGCGCCTGTGATGCAAAAAATTCCTTTACGCGGTTGTGAGATGTCTCATGTATATCGTCATGATGAGCGTCGCTAATCGAATCGTCATGTGACTATGTGATGATGATTCTCTGGGTTCCATTGGTGCAGTTTTAGCATGAAAATGAATATTTTAAGTTATGCAATTATTGAAATATTATTATATTTTTATACTCAAAACCATGTTTTAAGATTTTTAATAAATTTATTAAAGTTTATGAATTTGATTATGAAAATGTTATGAAATAAAATAATATCTTTTAAAGTGTTTTTGGGAGATATTTTGAAAAGAAAGAGTTTTAATAGAAACATATTACCACTCACTGAGCTAAATTAGCTCATCGCTATTTGTTTTATGTTTTATGAAAAACCTCTCCAGATGTAGGACCTAGTGGTCAGGGTGTTCGCTCTCCCACCTCAGATTAGGTGGACTGGTCATGGATGGTATTCTGTGAAGTCGTACTTTGCATATTTTGATTTCATTGAAAATTTACATATGCATATGATTTTGTTTATAAAGAATTTTACGAATTTTATCACGATTGTGTTGATACGATAAATTCATCTAAATGAAGTGATTTGAGACATATGTATATGGGCATAATGTAAATATTTTGGGATGTATATAAATGTTTTTGGATTTTGTGCATGAAATTATGTTTTCGAATTTGGAATGATTTTGTTGAATTAGATTTATTGTGGCTTGGTGATGGTTTTGAATGGACCGAAGGTCCAACAAGGTAGTAAAGATTATTGTTTAAATAATAAAGTATTTTTGAATTATTTTTTAGGTGATTTGAAATTTTGGAAAAACCTTAAAAAATAGTCGTTGTGTTATCATAATTTTTCTAAAACTTATATTATGAAAAAAGAAAATTTTAGAATCGATAATTCATATGTTTATAAAATGATATAAGTTTAAGGGCTTATTCCATGGAGTTCTTTTGACTTTACTAGTTATAGTCCAAAAGGGTTCTGTAGAGTGTCCGGCGAGATCACGAGAGCTCCAAAAGGGACAATTGGGGGTAGGTCCTGTCAGTATGTGTCTGTATACTTAAACTTATCATCTCTACTTAGTCTTACCCTCTATGGTGGGGAAAAAAATGCAAAACTCTTGATGAAATAAAGAAGCGGGTTTTGAAAAGAGTGAATAGTTGGAGAAGAGGGTTGTTCTCAATTGGGAGGAGAGAAGCACTAAGTAAAGCAGTGGCTCATGCTATCCCGACCTTTATGACGAAAATCTTTTAGATTCCTTTTAGACTTTGTAGGGAACTAAACTCATTGGTTCTGAGGTTTTGATTGGGATCTAGTGAAAGGAAGAAAATCGGTTGGGTAAAAATGAAAAAAACGTGTTTGCCAAAATCGCATAGAAGGTTAAGTTTTAAACATGTGTCAATCTTTAATTAAGCATTGTTAGCAAAGCAAGCCTGGACGTTTGTAGAGAACCTTAATTCCTTGATTTCAAAAGTTTTAAAAGTCAAATACTTTAAACGTAAGAAGTTCCTGCAGGCTAAACTTAGAACGAGTAGTTCTCATATTTAGGGAGGGATTATATAAGGCAAAGAACTCCTTTTGAAAGGTCTATGATCGTTAGTTGGTAATAGAAGATCTATTCAAGCTTTTAAAGACTCTTAGATTCCAAGGCTTACTTCCTTTGAGCCAATCACTTGCAACACAAATTGGAGATTACAGTTGAGGATCTCATTAACAAATTTTTTCACTGTTAAGACTCATATAACCTAGATGAGGTCTTTATAGATGCAGACAAGGAAGCAATTATTTCAATTTCAGTGGCATTTTTTGATAGACCAGATAAATTAATCCAGCATTTTGACAGCAAATGAGTTTATAAGGTAAAAAACAGTAACAAGATTGTTATAGGAGAAAAGCTCGATGAGTCTTCACCAAACAGTGGGGCTGAAAAAAATCGTGGTTGTTTTTTCGAAATCTAAAAATCCCCATAAAATTGAAGCTGTTCTTTTAAAGATCTTGCAATAAGGCTTCGCTATCTCTAGAAAATTGAAAAAAGAGAAAAGTCAACATTAATTTATGTTACTGCAGATACAAAGAGGCTTGCGAAACCACTACCACATTTTATTCTAGTGCAAAGGATCTTTATAAATCTGAAGGCTTAAGGTCAAGTAGGAAATCCTCCGATAGGTTGCGAGTCTCCTCTATTTTAATGTCATCATGTTGCTAGCTACTTGAGTAAGGATGGGAAAGCTGGAGATGATCTTTATAGTGCTATGGGGGATCTAGTATAGCATAAACCAGAAAATGTAGAAGAAAAAGAGTAAGAAGGGTAAGGAGCTGCTAGAGTGGGCATTCAAGATTCTTATAGAGTTCCAAGCAACTAAAACTACACTGGACTCAAGCTTCAAAGGGAACTCTAATAAGTCTACTGTGATCTAGTTTCTTCCGCTAATAGAAAACCTCAAGTTTTATGCAGATACTGCAATTAAGGGTGATTAGTGTCAGAGTTATCTTAAGAGACTCAACAAGCTCAGTTATGCTTGCGCTTTTAAAAATGATGTCAGATTTCTTCTCTATTGAAACTAGAGACACCCTTCCTTTGCAAGAGAGCTTTTTATTGACAAAATAGTTTGGTTTATTAGTATCTTGATTTGAATTGGATGTTTTAAAAGTTGTTGATGTGGTCAATGGCATTCAACCTAGCAATAGTGTTTCTTGTTTTGTCTTCGAAGATGTTAAAGAGTTATGTGAAGAGTGATGGAAATGAATGAAGCAAGCTTAATAATCCTTTAAGCATCAATAAAGAGCCTATGACAAAGACTAAAGGTAAGAGGATGAATATGACATTAAATTGGCTAATTCAAGAGATTCGGACCAAAAGTCTTGCATAATAAGTGTTAAACGGCATGGAAAGGATATCAAGGCTTCCAAACATGATCCAGACTTAACATCAAGTCCAAGATCATAAATATTGAAGGCTTGGGTGGCTATTTAAAGGCTATTTGGACTTTAATTTATTTTATTACATATTGGGTCATTAGATTATGTACCGGGTTATCTAATTTAATTATTTTAACCCCAAACTTAAGTATTTTAAGCCCAAGTGAGGTATAATAAGGGGTTAAAGCGTCCATGTCAGGGTAAAAAGCTAGTATTTTATTTATTTTACTTATAAAAGGCTATGTAAACTTCAAAAATAGTAGCACACATTTATGATAGGAAAAAAATCAATTTTCTCTCTTTGTTCTTTATGAACTTTGAGATCTATTAAGTTAAATCTTTGATTTAACGTTATAGACATGTCTCCCTCTTCCTTCTCTTGTTCTTGGGAGTGGTGTCTTTATTATCTTGGTTCGTAGTTTGCTAATCATTAGCTCAAGATATCTTCTCTTTATTTCCTTTTGTTTGTGACTAAATTAAACTTTCTTAAGGTTGTTGTTTCAATTGATTGTAGGTGTTATATCATTCTATATGTGGTTCTCATAATTTGATATCAGAGTTTTAGGTTAATCAATTTAGGTTTGACTTTTTAATTAATTAATTATTTTGGGTTTGTTTACTAGTCTAGTTCATATTGAAATGTTGTACTAACATCAAATTATATATATACTTATTTGTCTTTTGTTCTTGAAGGTTGCACAATTTATTGCCATTACATATTTGTTTTTTTTTTTTTCTTTTGTTTGTCTCGTATTACTATTTTTCATTGTTTCTTTGCCCCGAATACCATCAATCTATCCTAAGAGTTCCTGATTGCAAGATTCATGCTATATTACTTTATTCGAATTTAATCCACAATTTACATTTAATTTAGTCTTGTGTGCATTCTGGTTTGAATAAAAAAAAATCAAGAAAAATAACCAAATGCCATAAATTGCTTGGATTAAGTAAGTCAGTTCCAACTTATCTTACTTATAATAAGTTCTTTGTAGTTGCGAAATCTTTTCTTTGAAATCAATTTGGTATTCATTTTTTTTTTGGTCGTAATTCTCTTGTCATTGTTGTTCTTATTCCCGTGTGTTTTTTCTTGTGCACTTTTCCTTTCTTAAGATTAGTCGGGAGCAATTACTTTAAAGGTGACCTTGGTATGATTAATTAGTTCTATAAAAAATTTAGAGACAAGACTTTGAGCGTGGATAGGGAGCACTGAGATAAATCATAAGTGTTAAATGGAAACAAGAGTGACGAATGATAAACACATGAGGAGTAGAGACATGAGGGAGTGTCGTGAGATTATTTTCTTTCTAACATTTTCTTTGTAAATTTCAATCATGTTTTCGAGTAATGAAAGAGATGTTGAAAAAGGAGACAAGATCGATAAGTCAAATGTGCTCAAAACAATGAAACAACAATTTGAGAGGATAAATGTGATGTTTGGAGATATTAGAGATCGATTGGCGGGACAAGACGAGGTCATAACTAATTTACAAAGAGGGCAACAAATGAGAAGGAAATAAGATCAATAAGTCAAATGTGTTCAAAGCAATGCAACAACAATTTGAGAGAATAAACGTGATGTTTGGAGATATTAGAAATCGATTAGAATGACAAAATGAGGCCATAGCTAATTTGCAAAGAGGGCAACAAATGAGGACTCCAGAAATGCGTAATGGTGATAATGAGTTTGAAAATGATTTTGGGATGTTGTATGAAGATGAATTGGAATTAGAAGATAATGCTTTTCAATGTCAATAGAGACCGCTTTAGAGGTGGTAGAGGTGGAGGTGGAGGTGGAGGTGGAGGTAATGGTAATGGGGATAATGGAAATTATGGGATTGGGAATGAGAGAAAAAGATAGAATGATAGGTAGGATAGAGATCTTAGTAGCATAAAGATGAAAATACCTTATTTCCAAAGGAAGATGGATCCCAATGTATACCTTGGTGGGAGAAATGGATGGAATTGGTTTTTGAGTGTCATAACTTTGCTAAGGAGAATAAGGTAAAGCTAACTGCAACTGAGTTTATAGATTATGTTATGGTTTGATACGATCAGTTAGTGTTGAATAGATGGATAAATCAAGAGCGTTCTATAAACACTAAGGATGACATGAAAGCTATTATGAGGAGGTGATTCGTTCCTAGTTTGTATTATAGAGAACTATACCAATGATTGGCAAGCCTTACACAAGGTTCTAAGAGTGTGGAAAACTGTTATAACGGGACAAAAATAGCCATGTTTAAGCCAACGTGGATGAAGATAGAAAGGCTATTATAGCTCGCTTCTTACAAGGGTTGAACAAAGACATAGCCAACATTATGGAGTTGCAACATTATGTCAAAGTGGAGGAAATTGTTCATATGGCCATCAAGATGGAGAGGCAACTTAAAAGAAATGGTACCATGTCACGGTATGGTAGTAATGCAGGTTCTACATCCATATGGAAGTCTAGTTAGGATAAAAATGATGAAAAGACACATTTCAAGCCTAAGGTCGAGAGTACTAAGCCTAAGGAGAGTGGTGATACTGACGATAAGGGCAAAGTTAAGGAAACTTAAAAGAGAAATAGAGACACTAAATGCTCTAAATGCTTAGGTAGAGGTCATGTTGATCCTAAGGGAGAATGGAGACATAGAAACTAAAGGTGAGAGTGATGATGATGAGATGTCTTTCAAGCTTAAAGCCAAAAGTACTAAGCCTAAGTTGGGTGGTGGTACTCATAATAAGGGTAAGGTTAAGAAAACTCAAAAGAGAAATAGGGATGTCGAGGTTGCGTATCCTACAGATGCGAGATTGTTAATGACTAGGTGATAAGGTGCAATGTGATAATATTTTTCATACTAGATGTCATATCAAGGATAGGGTTTGCAATATGATCATTGATGGGTGTAGTTGCACCAATATTACTAACACTGAATTAGTAGGGAAATTAAGTTTATCTGCTTCAAAACATCATAAACCATACAAGTTACAGTGATTGAATGATTGTGGAGAAGTTAAGGTGAAAAAATAAGTGCTAGTATCCTTTGTTATTGGTAGGTATAAGGATAAGGTTTTATGTAATGTATCTATGCATGCGGGTCACTTGCTTTTAGGATTTCCATGACAATATGATAGGAAAGTAACAGATGATGGGTTTAAAAATAGATATTCTTTTACCATAGAAGGGTAAACGATTACAGCCTTTAACACTTCGATAGGTGTATGAAGATCAAGTGAGGATAAGATAGAGTGAGCAAGAGAGAGAGAGAGAGAGAGAGAGAAAGAGAGTTCAAACACTAGTGAGACTGAAAGAAAGAGTGAGTAAACAATAAAGTGTAAGCAAAAAAAAATATATATATATAGGGAAGGTCGAGTGTAAAGAAAAGAATGACAAAAGAAAAGTGAGAAAAAGAAAATGAGTATTTATGCAAAAAGGAGTGATGTGAGAGCTACTTTTCTAGCCAAGCAGCAAATATTTATACTTTTGTGCAAAGAATTTTTTTTTTTTTTTTTTAATTCTGACCTTGATATTTCTTTATCTAGTGTTGTTACAAATCTTTTACAGGATTTTAATAATATATTTCCTAAGGAGATTTTGGATGGATTGCCACTAAAGAGAGGAATAGCACATCAAATTGACTTTATACTTAGGGCTGCAATTCCAAACTATCCAACTTATAAAACTATTTTCAAAGAGACAAATGAGCTACAGAGATAGGTTAAGGAGTTGTTCAATAGGGGATATGTCAGGGAGAGTATGAGTCTATGTGTCATACCAGTTTTACTTGTACCTAAGAAGGATTGGACTTAGTGTATGTGCATCAATTGTTGAGCTATTAATAAAATAACAATTAAATATCAATTTCCCATACCTAGATTAGAAGACATGTTAGATAAGTTGCATAGATCTTGTGTGTTTTTTAAAATTGATTTTAAAAGTGAATATCATCAAATTAGAATGAAATAATGAGATAAGTGAAAACTATATTTAAAACTAAACACGATTTATATGAGTAGTTAGTACTGCCTTTTGGTTAAATATGCATCTACTACTTTTATGAGGCTAATGAATCATGTTTTGCGCTCTTTCATTAGAAAATTTATTATGGTATACTTTGATGACATATTAGTGTACAGTAAATAGCATAGATGGACATGTTAGACATTTGCATTATGTGCTTAATGTTTAAGGAAAAAAAAGTTGTATGCTAATTTAAAAAAGTGTTCCTCTTACATTTAAAAAATTGTGTTTTTAGGCTATGTTGTTACGTTAAAAGGGATATAGAAGTAGGTGAAGAAAAGGTTAGGGCTATTAGGGAGTGACCTATATCTAGGAATATTAGTGAGGTGTGTAGTTTTCCTGGGCTAGCTAGTTTTTATAAAAGGTTTGTTAAGGATTTTAGCATCATCTGTGCACTACTAACTGAAGTTGTGAAAAAGAATATGGGTTTCAAATGGGATAGTGAGTAACAACATGTATTTGACTTGATTAAGGATAAATTGTGTTCTACATCATTGCTTGTATTACCTAATTTCTCTAAGACATTTGAGATAAAATGTGATGCATCGAGGATAAGTATAGAGGCTATTCTTATGCAAGATAGACATTTTATAGCTTATTTGATTGAAAAACTAAGTGGAGCATAATTGAATTATCTTACTTATGATAAGGAGTTGTATACTTTAGTTAGAGTTTTAGAAACTAGGTAATACTGTTTGTGGCCTAAGGAATTTGTAATCTATACTGATCATGAGTCCTAAAAATGCTTGAAATGACAAAATAAGTTTAGTATGATGCATGCTAAATGAGTAGAGTTCATAGAAAAATTTCCTTATGTATCAAGTGTAAATAAGGAAAAAGCAAAAATTATGACTAATGCATTGTCTCGTAGTTATGCATTGATTTCTATTTTGAATGTAAGATTATTAGGTTTTGAGTATATCAAGGAATTGTATGTGTATTATCCTGATTTTGCTTCTGTGTATATTGCTTGTGAGAATACTGTCTTCCGTAAATTCTATAGACATAAGGGATTTTTGTTTATGGATAATAGACTATATATTCCTCAAAGGTTTATGAGAGAGTTGTTGGTCAGGAAAGCATATGGAGGTGGACTAATGGGACATTTTGGTGTTAGAAAAATATTAGATGTGCTAGATAAACATTTCTTTTAGTCGTACATTAAGAGAGATGTTGAGATAGTTTGTAATAAGTGCATAACATGTAGACGGTCAAAGTCTAAGGTTTTACTATATGGTTTGTATACAACTTTGCCAAAACCTAGTGAACTTTGGATTGATATTTCTATGGATTTTGTATTGGGTTTACCTAGATCCAAAAAGGGCTAAGATTCGGTATTTGTTGCAATTAACAGATTTTTAAAGATGGCTCATTTCATACCATGTCACAAAACCGATGATGCCGCACATGTTGCTGACTTATTCTTCAAGAAGATTGTTCGACTTCATGGAGTGCCAAAGAGTATTGTTTTGGACCGAGATGTGAAGTTTTTAAGCCATTTTTGAAGGACTTTGTGGGAAAATTTAGGAACAAAAATGTTATTTTCTACTACTTGCCATTCATAAATTGATGGACAAACAGAGATGGTTAACACGACTTTGGGTACTTTGCTGCATTACATCATCCAAAAGAGTTTGAAGAATTGGGAACATTGCTTACCACATGTAGAGTTTGCTTATAATAGGAATGCGTATTCAGCTATTAGTTGTTTATCATTTGAAGTTGTGTATGGGTCAATCCACTTACTCCATTGGATTTGATATATTTACCTATGGAGGAAAGAGCGAACTTGGATGAGAAAAAGAAAGCTGACTTTGTTAGACAATTACATGCAAAAGTTAGGCAACATATTGAGAAGAAGACCAAGCAATAAGTTACTCAAACTAATAAAGGATGAAAGAAAGTTATGTTTGAACCAGGAGATTGGGTTTGAATGCATATGCGCGAGGAGAGGTTTCCTGAGCAATGACATTAAATCTTTGTTTTTCATGAACTTTGAGATCTATCAAGTTAAATCTTTAATTTAATGCTCTAAACTTATCTCCCTCTTTCTTCTCTTGTTCTTGAGAGTATCATCTTTATTATCTTGGTTCATGGTTTTCTAATCATTGGGTCAAGATACCTTTTTTTTATTATTATTTTTTATTTTATTTATGCCTGAATTAAACTTTCTTCGGATTGTTGATTCGATTAATTATATGTGTTGTATCATTATATATGAGGTTCTCATAAAAAATGTGGTATTTTTGGGTGCCAAGCTATTTCTTGATTAAGAATAGTTTAGCTCCCAATCTAGGTTCTTTTGTCATCTCATCTAAAAGGGATCAGTTGTGGCAAGGTTACTACCCTATGTCTGTTTTCCAGTTGAGGTTTGCTTAAACCCAAAAAAAAAAAAAAAAAATTACCTATCATTGAGTTAACTCGTGCCCCTCTACCACTTCGCCTCTACCACCTCTCTTATCCATAAGAGCAAATTAGCAGCAACAGTCGTCACTGTCGCCTCCAATGACCATAGTCCTCCCATATTCCCCCTCTCCTTCTCCTACAAAACAAACATAATGTAATCAAAGACTTTGACATTTGTTGTAGAATAATATAAAGGACAAACGAATCACTATTACCAAGTGTGTACAAAAAAGTTAGTGAGGTCTTCACACAAACCCAACTGGGCTAGGTTCATTCACTCTATTGATTAATGGAGTTAAAGATGAACAGTTAAAATTTCATTTTTGAATTTATCAAATTTCATGATACTAAGTAATTAATTAATTAGACTAAAATGAATTCTAAAAAAACCTATTTCCTTTGTGATATCCAATTTTTGCAAGGAGTTCAATTAACACGGAAGATATAACAATTCATAGATAATTATTCAAACCACCGATTATCAATTGTTATAATTTCAAAACAAGGATTGTCATAACAAAACAGTTAAACATGTTGAAACATCATAAAAGCGTAAGTTATAATTGAATAAAAAGAAAACATAAACATTTTTAACGTGATTCTGTTTTACCCTATATTGCAAGGTCATGCCCAGAGTTATAAGTTTATCAATAAACCATAAGTAGTATAACCTAAACTTGACTTATTCAACTTAAGACTTCCTACTATAGTTGATGTAAGACATGTACTCAGTTCACCAATCAAGCTTATGGGAGATCCACTTGTCTTCAATGATCTTCAATTTCTTGAACTCCCTTCAAAAGCTTGAAAACCTACCTTCTCTCGAAGACTTTATGGCTTGTTCTCCCAACAATCTTCTATTACAAACTTTTTCTCCCAACAAGCTTCTATTACAAACTACTTAGTAAGCTCACACTTCCTAAGTCTCATATTCAACTTAAAAAACAAACAATCTAAGGATTACACAATCACTCTCTCAAAAGCTCACTAAACTCGTTCTGCTTGCTTGTCCTTTTCCTTCAATGTGATTTTCTTTTATGCAAGATATGTGTAGCAAATTTCTTACAAAAGAAACTGCCAAAATTCAATTACCTAAAATAAATAAAAAGTCAGAGTATGTTATTTGCTAAAAATCAGAAATTGAAATTAGCTTAAAAAAAAAGTAAGGCTACTTCCATTATTTAACATTGGCCAAATATCTTCAACTCCAAAATTTTATGCTCCACAGAATCTGATCTATAAGAAGTCTTAATTCATTATGCACATGTGTACTTTAGTTGACCAAAACAAACTTCCAAAATAATCAAATATCTTCTCCCAAGCTGAAGTCAAAGAAACATTATATTCCCTAAAAAATGTCTTCAAAATTCCTACAAAATATAAAAGAAATATAATCACAATTTCTTGGTAATTAATCACAAGAATAATCTTTATAATAGTCAAGTTTCATCAATTATGAAATCTGTATTGAATTTCACTTTCAGACCTATAGACTTTAGTTGTCGTAATAACTCCTAGTGTAGTTATTGTAACAACTCCTAAAGAGCCGTTGTAACAACTATCTATCAGTAAGCAAAAACTCATCATTGCACAACCTATTGCAAATTAATTTTAAACCATAAGTTTGCTGCATCAATATTATATAATGCCAACACCTGCGCTCTAACAAATACAATTTGTTCACTTCCATTCACAAACTTTTTCAATAAGATCATACTTCAGATGATCAAATTGACATAAATTACCATTGTTCATGGGTTTCACAGAATATAAGAAATTCAAAATCTTATGAAGAGATAGTATATTCTTATGGAAATACAAGACCTTACTTCCTTGGTTTCAAGTTTGTTTTTTTTTTTTTTTTTTTTTTTTTTTAAGAACTACCTTGGTTTTAGACTTTCTCTTATACAAAAACTCTATTTTTCAAGAGATAGGAGAGAAGAGAAAAAAAAATAAAGAGAGGAGAGAGGTGAAAAAACGTGAATCAAGAGAATAATTAATGCAGAATAAATTATCAGGTATTTAATAACTCTTAGAGCATCTCCAACCATGCTCTCTAAATTTTAATTAAAATAACAAAAAACCTATTTTATGTAGCAATTTTTTACTAAGTCACTCCAACCATTCTCCCTATTTGAACTAAAATAATATTAGAGAGATTTTTAGCTAAAAGTTAATATTAAAATAATAAGAGAGAGTTTGGTTAGGATTTTAAATTACTTTATTTTGAATTTGGCTATGATTCTTTTACTCTTTATATTTATAGAGGGTGGTTTAACTTTTATAGCATAGCTAGTTTTTATGATCAGTGTATCCTAATTTTTATATTTAAAAACTTTGATATATATCCAGAATTTCTATGGTTAGTGTATTTTAACTTTTAAATTATTATGATTATTAATCTCAATCATTCATTATATTAGAATTAAATAAGAGAGATAAATATTTTTTAAAGGGTAAATGCAATGAATGACTAAAATTAGTTATCCTAACGGTGAACATGAAAACATGGAACCAACCGGAATGACCTGACTCGCTGGTGTTCAAATTAGTTTCCATGTTCATTTTTAGGGTGTTTGGACTCCTTACTAAAAAAAAAACATCAAGTTTCACGGATCGGTTCGAATCCAATGGTCCACACCTGACGCGATCAGTGAATAGGGGTACATGCATGATTTCACATGCCCCTATATAAAACTCTAACCCTAAATGTGACAAACCAAGCCAACCCTTCTTCAGTTCTTATCTTCCTCCTGCAACGGCATGCAGTCGTTCCTTTCATCTCTCATCTATTGCCATCACCATCATCGTCGCCATAAAGCTCCTGCTTTCTTCTCCTATCTCTTCTTCTCCGACCCGCGCATGTCGTTGCCATCGCCGTGAAGCTCCTATACATTTCCAAGTTTCTTCTCCGATCTCTTCTTATTCTGTTGGTTATTATTGATTTCTAGATTATCTAAGCATATATCAACTGGCAGACAGTTGATGGTTTTGTTTGGTTCCATTAATGGTTATTGGCCCGATGATGATGGTTGTGGCTCGCGATGATGGTTGTGGGTAAGTTTGCTAACCAATATCTGAGGTTGCTTGCATGTGATGATGGTTTTGGTATTTGGGTGGTTTTGGTTTGAGTGTTTAAAGTTTGCAGGTTCATCATTGAATATGAAGATATTTAGATTTTTGATTAATTGATTTTTTAATGATTTGACTTTGATTTATTGTTTTTTGACCCAAAAAAAAAGAAGCTCAAAATTGGGTCCAAAACATGGAACCCAAACCGAACTAAACACAGGATGTTCAGTTCGGTTCAATTCCTCTCCCTTACTGGACTATGTTCGGACCTAAAAGTGGTGACCCAAACGCTTACCATGTTCGACTCGATTTAAGTAGGAACCAAACTGAACTGAACATAGTCATACCAAACTCTAATCCTAACAATTTAAAACTTAGAAAGAGCTTTTGTGGTCAGTATGTCCTACGTAAATTGGAGACAAAAATGTTTTTAGAAGAAATAATAAATAAATTATGAGATTAGTGGTCCTAACAACTTAAAAATTAAGAAAAATTTCAATGGTTAGTGTGTCCTAGCTCTGTGTGTGCATATTGAATGCTGCCATCATCTATATCTTGTGGGCTCCAAATCCATGCCACATAAAACTGATCAAATAATATGTTTGACCCAGGTCAACGAATACTGCATTCATATGCATATAAATTCTCCTGTAATTTGGTTGCGTATAACTTACCCATGGCCCTGGACACATTAGTACATGCAAAATAAATAAAAATAAAAGCTGTCTCGAGCCCCTCTTCAGCTAGGTGGTGGGCACTACCTACGTCTATATCACATGCATCCGTCTATTTAATGCATTGCCCTTTTTTCTACAATTTAGACGTCGCACGCGTCAACCCAACCATAGGAACACCTTAGTATATCTTAAAGAGTATCAACTTCCAAAATTCCAATAACTATCCGTCATTTTTTAAAGGGGGCCAGTTTTTTTTAAAGTGCTTTTTAATCATTTTGGTTGTGTGCACATGAAACCATGTGTTTCACATCTCAACTATCTTATTTATCTTTAGAATCTTTTAGTGGATTGTATCTGAATAAACACTTATATAAGCTAGGGATATAAACTAAGTTCTTGTATAATTATATTAAACAAATACAAAATGGCATCCAGCTAGGAAGAAAAGGTTTTACACTTTTACTACCATGTCTGCTCAACTGTGTTCAGTCACACAAATCATACGATAAAGCACTAAAATTATATATGATGAAATTGCCACAGGTTTCTTGCATGATTGGCTCTCGATCGTATCCAATACAAGTGAGCAGCGCTGAACAGATGGTTGGTGTCCACCGCACCAACGCACTTAGAGCTAAAACAAGAAAATTAGTTTTGAAACTTATGTCTAATTGAAATCATATTTGGCACATAAAAACTGCTCTGCTAACAAATCGATTTCTTAGAAAAGTGGTACTTTTTTTTATGAATAACCCATGATAATTTGACACGAAGAACTAACAATAAAGATTTCAAATATTATTGTCATACGATTCATCAAATCATATAATAAACTAAATGGCAAATATAAAAACGAAATCTTTAACTTTAAGATTTTTTGCTTTATTTAATTTTTAAGATATGATTTATTACTCTTCCTCAAATCCAAGAAATGCATTTGTATAAAGAACAAAGATACAGTCTCATAATTAGACTTTCCAACACAGTGCCACGTTTCAGCATAACCGTACGATAATTTATTTCCGTCTGAGATTTATTTGTAAGATTTAGTTTTTTTTTTTTTTTTTTCTTGTGGTTCCATGTTCTATTTATTTATCTATTTTTTAAATTGCCTTATTCTAATTAATTACTACATTATTCTGTATGCAAATGATGACAGCAATACTCATATGTGCAAATATTTTAATATTTCTTTTAATGACTGATATTAATCCAAAGGATTACTGGAATCAGTCGGGATTAAACACTGATGACACGACTCGAGATGCTACTCCTATATGGGAGGAATCGGCCCACATAAAAATGAAAGAGCAATCCATACGAGGATGAAAGATCTGTCCATATAAATTAGTGAGAGGGAGCGCTCTTGGTGGGGTGATACTGTGCCCATAAGGCATGGGGATATGGTGTTTTAATCAATCACACCATCAGTCAGCTACAAAAATATTTTAAATTAGATAAAATAAAATATTTATATTTCTTGTCTTTTCCTAGGGAGAACCTTTTCTTAACTTGTGTTTCCTTTATAAATAAATGTATAATTAAAAAAAATGATGTAAAATTTAATAATTACCTAATAAATTAAATAAAAACTATAAAATTTATGTTATGGGTACAGTTTGATATTCAAAAGATTTCGTCCATTTAAGGAAACATTTACATATTATACAGCCTAAATTCACTAATTAAGTTTGCTATAGTTTTTACCTATTAATGTTTACGTTTGTTAGTTATCATTAAATCTAAAAGTTTAAACTGATAGGAAATGATTCAACTATAGTATTTAAGACTTGAAGTTAACACATGCCCCCTCACATGTAACGTGGACAGATAAAAGATGTCGGATACACATATTAAACACCCTAACTATAGTATTTAAAACTTAAGGTTGACACATGATATACCCCTCACATATAACGTGAATAGATGACAGATGTCGGACACATATTAAATGTCTCATACCGTTATAACTGCATTATAAGAATTCGAGATAAAGGGAGGGAGGGGGCGGAGGATAAGAGTTTGAATCAGAGACCTCTAAACTCTCATACTATATTAGTTATCACAATGCCCAAAAACTTAAGTTGTAGAAAAGAACTCAATTATAGTATTTAAGACTTGAGGTTGACATGTGACGATGTTAATTATTTTTCAAAGTATAATTTAAAATTTCAGAGAGTGCACCAACTTAAAATCATGATTTTAACATGTGGAAGTAAGGGTGTTATAAATCAAGTTACCTTAATTTTTTGGTCAACATTATATCAAATTATGTGAATAAATATATGATATGATTTATTATAGTATAACTTGAAGGCACTATATGTAGCAAGCATAATCCTATTTTCCCTTTCTGGTTTGATATAATACCAAAATTTTTCAATATTTTTGAAAATCACTAATATCCCTTTGTCGATTCATGAAGTATATTAAATACTCTTATAGTTTGTGGAAATGATCAAAAGAACTCCTTGTCGACAAAGTTGACTTTGAAAATCAAAGTTTAATCATTAATATAGAAAGTCAAAACTAAAAAGATACTTTAATTTTTTCGATCATTTTAATAAAGGTAGTGACAATAGTGGATAAAATGATATTTTCAAAAATTATAGAGGATAATTAGTAATTATATCAAACTATAAAGGAAAAGTGGAATTATCCCTACGTAGTATATTTATTGACCTTTTTCGTTTTTTTTTTTAGTAAATTACTGAGAGGCCTCTAAATATATCCCTTATTGCAATTGGAAATTACTTTTACTTTTTATAACAATAATCTCCTCTGTACCAACGGTTTGACCGCATTGACCGTTAGATATAACTAAAAAATGATAAAATAAAACAAAAACACCAGAATGCCCTCCATTTATAAAATCCAATCTGGGTCCCTTTCTTCTCTTGTTTCTTCTCTCTCTCTTCTGTTTCTTCTCCTTCTTCTTTTCTTTTTCTTTGTCTTCTTCACCGGAACCCAGATCGGCTCTCTCTCTCTCTCTCTCTCTTCTCATTCTTCTATTTGTCTTCTTCATCAGTCAGTCTGATGTCTGGGTTTCTAACCGATCTGGAAACCTAGACGCCGGTCTGGGTCTGGGTGTGGAAACCCAGATGGATCTTGATTTCTAAACCCAGACTGGCGTCTGGAAACCAGTCGATCTGGGTCTGGGTTTGAAAACCTAGACACCGATCTGAGTTTTCAAACCCAGACCCAGATCGACGTCTGAGTTTCTAAACGTCGATCTGGGTTTCAAGATGATGTAGATCTAGTTCCATGAACCAGACAGTCACCCGCCGTGGATCTAGGTTTCCAACTCAGACCCGCATGAATGTCTGGGTTTCCAGATCAGAACCCAGACCTATATTAGTGTTGGAGTTTCCAAATGGTGTTGATGATGATGTTTTTGGGTCTGTTTGATGATGATGGTAGTGGTTTTTGTTTGTGTTTGTGTTGATGATTGATGATGTTGGACCTGTTTGTGTTATTTGTGTTGATGACTGTTTGTGTTAAATGTTTGATCTTGATGATCGATGATGATAGATCAGAAACTCAGATATCTGATAAGCCATCATCAATTTTTTTTATTTTTTGGAATTTTTTTTTTCAAATTGATCTACATCGTTCATTTTTTAGATGGACAGTTTAGATCAATTTGAAAAAATTTTAAATTAATTTTTATAGGTAAAATTTAATTTTTAAAATATGTTTAAGTTTTAAAATTTTAAATTATTTATTAATTAATTTAATTTTTAAAAGAAAAATAAAAATCAGAGAAATTGACCAAAATACTCTTACTACAGTTAACTTTCACAGTCAACTATGGTCAAACCGTTAGTACAGGAGGGTCATTGTTATTAAAAGTAAAAATGATTTTTGATTGCAATAAAACATATATTCGGAGGCTTCCCAGTAATTTACTCTTTTTTTTTTTTATTATTGCTTTTCTTGGTCTTTCTGGTAGCTAGTAATTTTGTTTGTTAATTACACCCTTAGCAGATGTCTTATCCAATAAAATAAATAAATAAATGAATGAATAAAATAAAACCTCAACCGTATAGATGAACACTGGTCTCTGTCCCATGGTGTCACCGTATTGGTAACAAGAAAAGAAACGAAACCAAGTGTCCAACGCCGGCGTACCCCCAGTTTTTTGAGTCATTGACTTGGCAAAACAAGTGATCAGTCGGTTTAATATATATAAATTTTGTCATTATGATATCGACAGAGTTAACATCACCATTAAGAGAAAATAGTTGACAAAATTTGAAGGGAATATTGATATTTATGAAGGTGACCCCTTACCGGCACCCTTTATGATATTAGTAATCAAGATTCGATTTGGTGAATGGTGGATTTGACATCATTATTTATGGGCCACTTTACATATATATGTATATAAAAGTAAACTTGCCATTATATATATATATATATAAGTAAACTTGCCATTAACTAAAATTAATTCACATCTTTACATGAAACATTGGCCTTAATTAATGTGACAGGAGGCCTACCTCATGGCATATCATATTACTGCGCATATATCTATTAGAATCATGCCATAAATGCATTTTATGGCTTATCCGCGTAGGTCAAAATTTTATGACAGAAACAAAGAAATTTAAAAAAAAAAAAATGATATTTGATTCACTAAAAAAATAATTATTTAATCTTAAAATTAATTAGATAATATCTTTTTTAATTCTGTAGCAAAAACACTTATTGAATTACGAAGACGAAGAGATGCCCGCGGCCATTTTATTCTTAGCTCAAAAAAAAATTATAAATTGATTTTAAAAAATTTAAATATATATATTTTTTTATCGTTTTAGCCCCTCTTAGGTACTTTTTCTTAATTGTTTGACCACTCCAACAAAATACTTGTAGATAGAGGGGCTTTCATTAAACACTGAAATTAAAAGTTTGTTTTTAAAATAACAAAAATTTGGGAGGGATTTCTTGAATTCTCTTTTAATTAAGTAGTTGAATACGTACATCTAATACATTAAGTTCAAATCTTAAAATGCTTCTTATGTAATTAAAAAAAAATCTTAAAATGCTTCTTGATAAAATTATATCTATTATTATATAGTAAAGTTGGTTATATATTTATAATTTCATGAATAAATATTTGTAATGAATAATTATATAAAAAAAAAAAATCAATACATTCGTGTAAAAAATAAAATCAGTACATTCAATATATCCAATAATTCATAAGTTTGAAATCGATATTATTAAAATAATATTATTTTTATGAGGAAAGACTCTCCACGTAAATGTAGTGATTTGTTTTTATAACTATTAATTACAAATATTTATTCATGAAATTATATATATTCCATTGTAAACCGTATCAATTAGTACATAAGTTGATTTATAGTTTTCTTTTATTTTTGAGATAAGATTTATAGTTTTCTTAACACAAAGTCTAAAACAGTTATAAGAGGTTTTTATTTTCTTTTTATTTTTTTTTTTTTTTTTGAGTAAAAGAACTATAAATGAGATAGACCCAGATAACTACTGAGACCAACCGAGATAGGATATTGATAATGCGATCCGAGAGACTGCTCTCAATTGGAAAGAATCTACCAATACAGAAGTAGAGGGGAGGCCCACACGAGGGTAAAAAATTAACCCGCATCAATTATGGAAGAACTATTATTATTATTATTATTATTAAGAGGTTTTTAACAAATTACAAATAGTAATAATGAATTTAAAATTTAAGGAGATGTTTTTTATTAGTTTGAAACCATTTGGATCCATCAATATAAAAGCTAATAATGAGTATTAAAACTTTTACGTAGTGTAAAATATCGAAGGTACAGCTACCCATTACGATTTTACAATTGTGCGGTTGTATCGTTGTCGTACTTGTGCTCATCGGGCTTTAATGGAAAAATGAAAGCATAGTTGACTAATTCATGTGATGCCTGACCCCAAAGTCTCCACAAATACGACGTCCAGTGGTCCTATTTCTTAGTGCCGTTTGAGGTTGACAATGTGCAACCAAGTCCACTTGTTTTGTTGTTGCTGTGTTACAAGAGCTTCCGTCACGTTGGGGTCATCTAAAACGTATTTAAAATTTAAAAAGAAAATTAAATAATAAGAGGAATGGGACACAACACAATCTAAATTAGATTTTACACAATTTGCAAAAACTATTTAGGCTTGGATGCGTGGGAATGCAACGTGGCTTCGCCACTAGTTACAACATTAAATCCAAAATTTGAAGTTATTATTTAAAAAAAAAAAAAAGTATTACAAATTGGATGGATAAGCTTATCTATTGATCACAATCTCTTCTCGAAGGCAAATGATTATGTACCTCTTTACTCTCTTAGAGGTTGGAAATTCAATTCTCACGTATCATAGTTTGTATTGATAGTTTAGAACAGCTTCGTGTAAATAGTATTTGATTTTAACAGTTTTAGTTATTTATTGTTTATGAAATAGATATTTGAAGTGTATAAATATTTGATTTTGACTAATCTTAACAGATCTTTAACCCTAATTATTAAAGTAACTATTTCTCATTCATAGAGTACTCAAATTCATTAATTATATTTTATGTTTGCTATTTAATTAGGCTTGATAGTGAGAACACTTATTTAGTTTAAAAATAGAGTAACTCTCATTTTCCATTTCGACGATTAATTAATCATCACTTTTTCCCTTATTGTTTGAAAAATTATCAAAAAACCTTATATTGTTAGAAAAGTTGTCTTTTAAAATATGATAGTAAGAAGATTTTTGACGTTTTCATAAACAATAAAGGGAAAATGATGATTCATCAATCGTTAGGAATGGAATAAAAATAACTCTTAAAAATATCAGAGGAAAATTTGTGTTTGAAAAAGATTAGAATTACTAAAAGTATAATTAACCTCTTTAATTTTTAGTTTAAATATAGAGACACTTAAATTCTATTAGAAGTTTTTTGCCAAAATTTTCTCTTAAAATTGATAAAGTTTCAAAAGATTTTATACAACACATTCAATTTTTTCTTTTTTTTAAAAAGTAAAATTTATATTTACTTTTGAATAATATTTGAATTTAATAAGAAAACATACAAATAAAACAATAAAAAATTGTTAAAGTTAGCAATCCTGATAGACTTAATGCCCTAAAAATAATAAGAAATTATTATATTTGTATATTAATTTATAGTATTAAATCATATTTTATTTGTCAGGAGCAAGAGTAAACATGATGGCATGGTGTGCGAGATATGTTTAGGTACAGTTAGATCAAAATCAAGATTCCTTGGCTCACAACCATATATCAACTGGAAAAATGGACGCTTCATGGTAAGGTGTAATACATTAAATTTCCAAATCGATGAAATGACTTTTTTGTCATTAGAGCAGGAGGTGGAGGCTTTGGATTTATTGTGTTGCTAAATTTGGAAATAAGTTTCAGGCCATAAATTTGAAAGTCAACTGCGTGAAATTTTCGTCACCCAAATGAAAAATAGCATGACAGTTACAGCGGTAACAGATTCGACAAGGGTGATAGACTTGTATTGGTTAATTAGTTGATTTGAATAATTTGATTACGAATGAGTGAAACTAATTACAGTTAATATCTTAGTACGTTGTAATTAATACGGAGAATATGGACACTAGAGAGAATTTCACTTTCATTAATTTGAGATGCAACCATCCCCTTGAGTAGATTGTATGATGGATGATCATGAATCTAAACACTTGATTATTCTAGTCCACATATTGGAATATTTATATGATATTTATTCATGAAATTTTTTTTTTTGTACTAATACTTTGTTCAGGATACTGTCGGGATTAGATGCAATATGACTTTGAAACACGGTTCGAGGATTTACTCTCACAAACAAAAATGAGCAATGATATAAAGGGGAACAACCCACACTTGGTTGGAAAAATTTGCTCACAAAGTTATGCTTAATGGGATTAATAGGTGGTAGGTTGGGCCATGCTTTTACCACCAAAGCAAGCCACAATTTCCTGTTCATGAATAATTTGTTTATTCTAAATTATAAATGTACCGCGTTGATCATTGTGTCATAATTAGGTTTAACATAAGGAATAAAAGACAAAGTCGGAAGTAGTTTACACTAATTGATCTACTTCCTAATTTATAGATTTCTTTGTAAAGGATGATACTATACGTCATATAACTGGTCAAAGACGAAAAGTAATTTCTAATTTGGAGTTCACTACATATTTATAGTTGTTTAAAAATATATTAATATATATACATACATATAATGATAAATCGAGGAAAGGAATTTATGCGTAATTATATGTTTAAGGAAACAAAAATAAATATACATCTTATGGTCTCCTTCCAAGCTCATTTTAGTTTGTAGTTTTGATTTTATTCGTAACTATTATGATCAACCATAATAAATGGTATAAGAGAAGTGTCTTATAATTAGGTTTTATGATAATTAATTTGAGAACACACGATATAGAGAAATGTCTTAATAGTGGAAGCGAGGGTTAAGGTTGAAGAGAAGAAAGCATTTTTTTTTTCCTCTTAAGTTGTTGCCACCTATATAGATAATGTCTTCCAATTCCACTTTTCTCTTCTTTGGATAATTGGTGACCACTTAACATGCGTTTAGATACATTTTTAAAATGATATTTTTGAAAAGTATTTTAAAAAACAAAAGACATGTTCTGAAGATAACAATTTAAAAAATGATAATGTAGTTGATAGTAATTTTGAAAATTCATTTTGAAAATAAAAAATGATAAAAGTTATTTGGTACCATTATGAAAAATGAAAAATAATAAAATATTTTTTCTCTCACTTTAGCCCTCTCTCTCTCTCTGTCACCTCACTTGTTTCTTAATCTTCTTCGCACACCTCTCTCTCTCTCTCTCTCACCAGATTACTCAATCTCTCACCTCACTGCTCTCTCTCACCCCAGTGTTCTCTCTCACCTCACTGCTCTCCATCCTCGCCTTCGTCACCTCTTGCCTGCTTCGCACCTTTGGTGATGTACTGTTGGAGTCTCCTTCATCTTCTTGTTATTTTACTATTTCGTTGTTAAAGATAATTGGGTTCGGTTTGCGACATATGGCTAGTGACTAGAGATGGTCGTCTTAATCTATGATGATTAGTTGTGTCAACAATTGGATTGAGTGTTTTGGTTGTATCAGTAATTTTTGGTAACTACAGATTATGGTTGTCTTCTTGTTCTTCTGTTTCTTTTTTTTTTTCATTTTTTATGGTTGAACCAGATTGGTTTGAGCTTTCTGGTTGTTCCGATCTGGTTCGATCAGATCATTTTTGCAATTGAATAATCTAGTTGGGTGTTTGTGTTTTTTTTTTTTCTTTTATCGTTATGCCTCTAGTTAGGTGTTTATGTTTTCTTTTCATTTCTTTTGTTCAACCATCCAGTTGGATCGTTTTTGAAAATGATGGAAAGCAGAAAAAAATAGTTTTCCATTCCCATGTTAAAATTTTTGAAAATATGTTTTCTATGTTAAATTTTGAAAACATAATTTCCATTTCCAAAATCATATTTTTGAAAATAGTTGCCAAACAAGCTTGTAAGCATTTTTCAATTTTAAAATTGGAAAACCATTTTAAAAAACAATTCCAAACAGCCATTAACAATTCCAAACAACCATTTTCATTTTTTGTTTTTGAAAATGAAAAATCATTTTAAAAATTGCATCCAAACACCTTAATAACTACGCAACATTGTTGACCATAGATGATTATTCACAATTCCAAACAGTCATTTTCATTTTTTGTTTTTGAAAATGAAAAATCATTTTAAAAAATTGCATCCAAACACCTTATTAACTATGCAACATTGTTGACCATAGATGATTATTCATTGGAAGGAAATATAAAATGATATCTTTGAAAAGTATTTTTAAAAACAAAATACATGTTTTAAAAATGATGTTTTCCAAAATAATAATGTGTTTGATAACAGTTTTGAAAATAAATTTCAAAAATGAAAAAACATAAAAGCAGTTTGGTACCATTTTTAAAATAGGTAAAAACTGAAAATATGTTTGGATGAAAATTGTTTTTAAAAATAGTTGAAAGAAATGAGGAAGAAAAGATTTTTTGGAGTGTTTTGTCTTTTAAGATGTATTGTGTAAAAAAAAAAAAAAAAGGATTTTTGAAAATGATAGAAAAGAAAAAGTCCTTTTTCACTCCTATTTTATAATTTTTTAAAACATGTTTTTCATTCTCAAAAACATATTTGGAAAATGGATTGCCAAACACATTTTCATCCATTTTTTGTTTTCCAAAAATAATAAATTAATGCAAACACCACCTAAGATTTGGGTGCATGTTAACACACAACCTAGAAAGGTTGTTGAATAGGTTGAGTAAACTTATTGTGAATTATTAGAGTACAATACAATTTCAACATGAACCCATAAATTGGACATTAAAATATAAAAATATATATTTTAAAAAAAGACATAAACAAAAAAGTTTCATCATGTTATAAAACATGGCCTAAAAGTAATGAATATAGAACAATAATCAAATAAGAGAGAACAAACAAAAGTAGGAGAGAAAGAGAGAAAATAATTCAATTGATGTGTATCTTCAATGGTTATAATATAGGCCTATGTATAGATAAATTGGAGAATCATTTCCATAATTGAATATCAACAAATAAGGTAAAGAATATTATCAAAAAGGAATTGGTGTTAAGACCATATATTTATAACACTCCCCCTTGTGTGTACACCACTTGATAATATTCTTCGAGATTCGTGGACGTACCAAAATACTGTCTCATTAAAAACTTTACCAGTAAAACCAGTGGGACAAAATCTAGTTAAGGGAAAAAGAGTGCAGTGCACATATGTCCAAAGAAGATTCTCCCCCTGAAAATTATACAACTATCACTCTTGTAGTTTGTGAAGTCGATGCATACCAATACCATATATCATCTTCTTGAAAGTTGATGTTGGTAAAGACTTAGTAAATAAATCTGCAAGATTATTTGTAGAACGTATCTGTCTGACATCAATTTGTCGACTTTCTTGAAGTTTATGAGTGTAAAAGAATTTTGGTGATATATGCTTCGTTCTATCCCCTTTGATGTATCCTCCTTTAATTTGTGAAATGCAAGCAGTATTATCTTCATATATCACTGTTGATGAATTTGTAACTGGAGGCAATTTACAAGTACTTTGGATGTGTTGAATAACAGACCTCAACCATACACATTCTCTACTAGTTTCATGAAGTGCAAAGATCTCAGAATGATTGGATGATGTGACAACAAGAGTTTGCTTGGTAGAGCGCCATAAAATTGATGTGCCATTATATGTGAAAATATATCCAGTTTGTGAATGTGATTTATGAGGATCAGAGAGATAACCAGCATCAACATAACCAATAAGACCAGAACCATTTGTTGTCCTTGAATAGAATAAACCCAAGTTTGTAGTTCCTCGAGAATATCGAAAAAAAAGTTTGATTCCGTTCTAGTGTTTTCGAGTTGGTGCAGAACTAAACCTTACCAAAAGATTTACCAAAAATGCAATATTTGGTCTCGTGCATTGTGCCAAATATAATAAAGCACCAATGACATTCAGATACGGTACTTCTGGACCAAGTATCTTTTCATCATCATCTTTTCGGTCGAAATGAATATTTCTTTGGGTCCAAAGACCAGACAACCATAAGAGCATTTAAGGGATGAGTTTTCTCCATGTTGAATCTTTTTAGAATCTTTTCAACATAAGCTGATTGATGGACTAGTATTCCCTCTGATTTGTGCTCGATTTTCAAGCCGAGACAATATTTTATTTTTCTTCAGGAGCTTGTACCACTTCTGGGGCACTAGCCTCTACAAGGGCTATTAATTCTCATCATATGAAATTAATTATGAGACAATTTATTTTCACATTATCAATATTAGGTTTCTGCAGTAAACCTTTAAGATATAATTATATCTCATTGTCTCAATTTTCATATGAGTAATTATTTCGATCAAAACATATGATGTCTTCAAGCATCCAATATAACTACATAAGTATAGCTCTGCTTTTGTTTTGATTAATAATTTTTATGTCGAAATTTAACCACAATATGTAATTCAATATCCTCACCATCTTTCTGTAATATGCAGAGCAATAAAATATAAGATCTTAATTTTCTTTAAGTTTTCAATACACATGCCTCTTCAGGGGCTATTGTAAACTTTCACATATTCTTAGGACAAACTATATAGTTTGTGCACATGGACTTTTTCATATGTAATTAAGATCCCTTTTGAGTTTTATAGGGGGAGATTTAAAGAGTTTCATCTCTTCAAAAACATTTAACTCTTCAGGAGTTGTATTTATATGATGAAGATTATATACAGCTCGAGCGTGACCTTTAAAATGATCATGATCTTTTATTATTCACTTCAGGGAATAATAACTTTACAATCAAATTTATTTTTCACTTCTATGTATAACGAATGATTTATTTGTTGCCATTTACGTAAATTGTTCTTCAGGAACAATCACTCAGGTTAATATATTGCATTTTTGGTAAATCTTTTGGCAAGATTTAGTTCTATACCAACTCGAAGACATTGGAACGGAATCAAACATTTTTTTCGATATTCTCGAGGAACTACAAACTTGGGTTTATTCTATTCAAGGGCAACAAATGGTTCTGGTCTTATTGGTTATGCTGATGCTGGTTATCTCTCTGATCCTCATAAATCACATTCACAAACTGGATATGTTTTCACATATAATGACACAGCAATTTTATGGCGCTCTACCAAACAAACTCTTGTTGCCACATCATCCAATCATTCTGAGATCTTTGCACTTCATGAAGCTAGTAGAGAATGTGTATGGTTGAGGTCTATTATTCAATACATCCAAAGTACTTGTAAATTGCCTCCAGTTACAAATTCACCAACAGTGATATATGAAGATAATGTTACTTGTATTGCACAAATTAAAGGAGGATACATCAAAGGAGACAGAATGAAGCATATATCACCAAAATTCTTTTACATTCATGAACTCCAAGAAAGTCGACAAATTGATGTCAGACAGATACGTTCTACAAATAATCTTGCAGATTTATTTATTAAGTCTTTACCAACATCAACTTTCAAGAAGATGGTATATGGTATTGGTATGCGTCGACTTCACAAACTACAAGAGTGATAGTTGTATAATTTTCAGCTAGAGAATCTTCTTTGGACATATGTGCACTGCACTCTTTTTCCCTTAACCAGGTTTTATCCTACTGGGTTTTAAGATCCAAATAAAATTGAGAATAAATTTATTTAGAATCTAAAACTTCTAGTTCAGATTTAGAATACAAAAATTCGGATTCAAATCGTTTATCGAGAATCCAATCAATTAAAGCAAATTTGATGGAATCATCATGTGTTCGATATGGTCCATGGTCCCTTTTTGAGGTAGCATTGACTTCTGGCAATGCTGAGGAACCAATTGAGCGTAGCTCATGATTTTTCAATAACAGCTCATTATTTTGTTCTGCAACTAAAAGACATGATATTAGCTCAGAATATTTTGTAGACCGACGCTCTCGATATTGCTGCTGCAGGAGCACATTAGAGGCATGAAACGTAGAGAAAGTTTTCTCTAATAAATCTGCATTGGTTAATTTTTCACCACATAACTCAAGCTTTGAAGTGATGTCAAAAAGAGCAGTATTATAATCAGCAACAGACTTATAATCTTGTAGTCTCAAGTGATGCCAATTGTATCGAGCTCTAGGGGGAACAACAGTCTTTAAATGATCATATCGATCTTTCAAATTTTTCTACAAAGTCAACGGATCTTTCACCGTGAGAAACTGAGTTTTCAAACTCTCATGTAAATGGCAGCGGATAAAAATCATCGCCGTAGCCTTATCTTTGGTAGTTACTGTATTGTTCTCTTTAATAGTATCAACCAAATTCATTGATTGTAACTTCAGCTCAATATCAAGAATCCATGATTGATAATTTTTTTCGGTAATGTCAAGCACATTGAATTCAGGTTTGGTGACATCTCCAAAATGTTAAAGAGATAAAAACAATATATAATTAATATTGATGTGAATAATGAAATAATATAGATTAATTCCACAATTCATATAAATTTCAACATGATGTTAGAAATATATATATATATATATATATATATATAGCCCTAAATTAAACAAACAAATGTCAAAGAAGAATAGGAAAAATTATTTCGATTGTGTATGGTGTGAAAAGATATAAATAACAATTCAAATATTGCATATCCCATCATGACAATTTCTGATAAAATAAGAATATTAAATCAATGCATATTTCAATGGTAGGCAATAGTTAATGAATGAGATTAAAATATAAAATATTTCCTCTTTTTCACAGACATATATAAATACATATGCTACAATATATTATTTTAATCTAAAAACTTCTGATTTTAGATCATTACAGAAAATTTTAGAACTTCTGGTTCTAAAATATCTCGGAAACTTTAGGTTCCAAGAATTATATATATTCACACCATAAGAAATATAACAAAAATTAAATAAAAGCAAGAATGATAATACTACTTCAAATAATACATTATAGTAACAGAATTATTTGAAGGAAATAGTAGAAAGTAGATCATATGAATGAAATCTCTCATACTATATTATTTGAATCAGATAGTAGAAAGTAGATCATATGAATGAAATCTCTCATACTAGACTCGTACTGATAACGTGTTATAAAACATGGCCTAAAAGTAATGAATATAGAACAATAATCAAATAAGAGAGAAGAAACAAAAGTAGGAGAGAAAGAGAGAAAATAATTCAATTGATGTGTATTTTCAATGGTTACAATATAGGCATATTTATAGATAAATTGGAGAATCATTTCCATAATTGAATATCAACAAATAAGATAAAAAATATTATTAAAAATAAAGTGGTGTTAAGACCATATATTTATAACGCATCATCATTTTTATACATCAGCCTCATCATCGTCTTCCTTTTTCATTATCTCCATTTTCATTTTTATATTTTTATATTTTTATTTTGGTTAAAAGACAAAATAACCAATTAAATGTTATCTGACAAAATTTGATTGGTTACTTTTTTTTTTTTAAATTTATTTAATATAACGTAAAAGAACCAAATTACATTTAATGATTATTTTAAAATTTGGTCAATATCTAATCAGTTAATGGTCGAGATATTTTTGCAGCATTTATTAAACCTCATGTCACAGTTGCTATATCCATGCGATATTGGTAAACCTTGAGAGATGCTTGTGTAATTTGCCGATCTTTAAAAACAACCCCATAATTTGAAATTCCAGTGAAAATCTCTTTGTTAGGTTTATGTTCAAAGAGCTGACATGAAAATAATAAAATAAAATAAAATGGTTGTTATAATTTCACTTTAAAATAAATTAAAAATAAAGATACATTGAATATGACAAAAAAAAAAAAAAAAAATCCATGATGAAGGGGATCTATAACCATGACACTTTTAGAAGTGTCTCATATCTAAAGGAAACACCTCTTTCCTTCACAAATTGGATCTCATTGTGCGGACTATATTCTTCCATGATTTTTTTTTTTCCGTTAATTTTGTAGGATATTTACTTTTAACATTGATTTATCAATATATAATTTTTTAGAATTTTATAGTTTTAATTTAAACTTTTGAATAATGTTATACTTCTTAAAAATTTTATCCAAATAATATGACATGTTTCTTTATAACTGTCACAATAATTTTGTAATGATAAATCAATGATATAGTAATTACATATAGGTTTGCTACATCGTTTGAGTAATAAATTTGATTTTTTTTTTTTTTTTTTTTTTTAGTGTAACATTACTATAAGCTTTTATATGAGCAATACTACAATTTTTAAAAATTTATTCAAAAATTTTATCCAAATGATATGATAAGTTGATTTATAGTTAGCACATTAATTTTGAGATAATATATTGATAAAGTAGTAATTATATAAAAATTTATCATATCATTTAAGCAATAAATTTAGATAAATTTTTTGAATAATATAGTATTACTCATTTTATATTATAGATGTTGTTAAACTTAACAAAAATCAACTAACGGTTAGCTAACTCCAAAATATTTTCATCGAAATCAACCGAAAGCTAGGGCTGTTTTGGAGGATAGTTAGAATATTAACAGATATTTGCAAATCTCCGATAGTTTATAACAGTAAAAAACAAAATAATAAAAAATAAAGTGATTCGAGCCCATGAAAGGATATGGGAATAAAAAACATAGAATAAAAAAAGGGCAAACGGATTCTATTTGGATCAGCTTTCGGTTCCGGTCCAAAAAAATCCACTGTTTATAGATCTGCTGCCTTAAATCTCTGCATAATTATCTCTTAATATCTGCAAATCCCAGACTCTCTGTTGTGACATGGGATTCAGTCCTCCACCATGCGACTCTCCATCCATGCCTTTCTTTTCACACTCTCTCCACTTATGAAACAGTCACCTTTCTCTTCATGCGCTGACAACACCATCACCACTTAAGTGTGGTAGCGTAGAATCTAGTGATGAAAAAGGGGGAGACATAGAGTTTTAGAATTATGAAGGTTTGAACATTTTATTTTCTGGGTTTGGTTGGATTGTGGAGATTCGGATTTGTAGTAGTGATAGTAAACAAAATGATATCGTCTGGAATCAATTTGGTGATGACGGTGATTGGATTCGCTGTGAGCGTCATGTTCATAGTGTTCGTCTGTACTCGACTTGTCTGTGCTCGTATTCACTTGAATGCTGCTAGAAGATCATTTCCCATTGCCTCCAGATCTGATCTTAGTCTGGTTTGTCTTTTTTTTTTTTTTTTTTTTTTTTCAATTTTATAAATTGATTTTTCATTTAGTACCCTTTTAGTGGAAACTTTGAATTCTTTGTAATTTGTTTCTATTGGATGGTGTACTCAATCTTGTACTGTTTTTAATGGACAAGTAGTTTGTTGTTTTGACAGCCATTGTGTGTGCGTGTGTGTATGTATAATACTACATTGGGTTCAAATTGACTTTGTTGAAACATTTATTTTTTCTAGTTCTAGTATGGGATAAGTCTTCTGTGGGGGCATTTGCTGATTGATTGTAAACTTGACCCTTGCTGTCTTTTATTATGGTGCAGCTGGAACGTGGGTTACATGGTCTCGAGGCTGTAACAGTAGCCACCTTTCCAACGAAGAAATACAGTGATGAGCATTTCGCTGCCGCTGAAGACTCTCAGTATGTTCTTTTTTTTATTTTTAATCCTTTAAAATGATGACTAGTTTGTGTTTCTAGCATTTCTTTGTGATTTTGTGCATTTATTTGTTGGTCAACTTTTTTCTGTTGTAGACAGGTCTATATCAAGTTTGTTGATAAGTGGCTGCCGACAAATTCTTTTTACAGGAGTTAATTAGCTTACATGACATTAGAAACACACATGTTGTCTTAGTGATGTGAAATAAAAATGTTGTTTGATTCTTTTTTTTTTCTGGTTCTTTCTATTGATATTTAAAATCATCATTAAAAATGACTAAAGAATAAAAAGGAAGAGGAAAGAGTGGGGGATAGAAGAGGGAAGGATGAGTTTTACTTCTTGGATATTTTGAGATTCTGTAAGGCCATTTATTCAATAATACTTACGTCTTTGATTTGATCACAGAGGGGCCCTTTATACAGATGCAAGTGCCCTTATTTAACAGAAAATAAATCCATTGACTTGAGGTAAAATCCTGGTTATAGTTAGTGGATAGGTGATTTTGTGGGCAGCAACGTTGTTCGTCTCATTTGTATTGTTATACTTACACGGCTAGTTTGATATATGTCGTACAATAAAGAAATAGATTTCTAAGGCAAAATATTGATTAGATTTATGAGAGCAAAAGCTCTTGTAACATTTTAGTAATTCTCTTGTGGAAAGCATATAAATGATAATTTATAGAATTGGATACGTTTTTCCCTAACAAGTTGCACCATTTTTATTGATTCTTCCTTGTGAGTGAGCCTATATCTGTTTTCATTGATCTTTCAATAGGCATTGTATAGTGTCAGCATATTTTAAAGTTATTTCGTTCTATGACTATTTAGCTATGCGACCGTGGGATACAAGAATAATCAGAGGCTAAGTATATTGTCTTTGTTTCAAACCTTATTGTTAGCTTTGGTTGTTTTGACGCAGAGTTTAGGTGAGGTAATTCAGTTTTCAGTTCATTTACTCATCTACGAAGCATTAAGTGAAGCTAACCTTCAATTACTTGACTCTTGATTTGTTTTTTACCTTTTGCATTGTGCACATGTCTGCATCTAGTCATGCCTTCTTCACACCTTCTTCAGTCTATAGATGCTTTATTTCTGGGAAAGTTCTTGGACACTGGATGCCCTTGATTGGGTATGAGTCACTGTTTGAATATGTGCTTGATTATCCATGATTTTGCTGCCTTGATCATAGTTGATTTAATTGATAATAATCCATATTTCCATCTTAAATCTCAATATGAAAAATGCTTCATATGAACTATTTCTGACTTGTGACAACATTTTGCTTTTGGCTTGCCGGTCTTATTGATGCCAAGTCTGCAAATAACTCTGTTATGACATAAATTCTGATCATCGGTTATAGTTTGGTAATTGTGCAAATTGTCCGACACTGTTTTATTTATTGTGATGATACTATTTTTCCAAAGACTTGCTGATGCAAACAGGTTTGAAGTTGTTGATTATCAAATACAGTAGAAATAACTCCTACATTGTTTGTAGTATAGAATACTAAGTTTGGACTCTTCTTTAATTTAGATCTTGTCTTTACTAGGTCAGCATTTTGTAATTTTGTGCAAATATCTTTTCCTTAATGATTTTATGATGATTTTGGTATTGTTTTAAAATGCGTACCAAGGCACACCTTAATGCCTTAGCCTCTAAGGCGCCTCAGTATGCCTTAGTGGTGAACCAAATGGAGGTCATCTCGACCGCACAAGACAGTTGCCTCAAACCCAAGTAGCTGAGTCAACCTTGAGGCAGCTCGAGTCTAAGAAATTAAAAAAATAAAATATAAAGATTGGCTGACCCTCTTTGCATCTTTCTTCAAAAAGGCTCTTTGTCTCTCTTCAAACTAGCAACCCAAGCTCTCTCTCAGCTAATCGACAACTGAAGGTCTCTCTCTTGGCCAACGAGCAACCGAACCTCTTTCTTTCTGTGACTAGCTATTGAAGCTATCTATCTCAAGGCTAACAACTGAAGCTCTCTCTCTCTCTAAAAACTCTTCATTCTCTCTCTTCAAACCTGCAACCCAATCTCTATCTCTATCTCAGTTGACTAGTAACCTGAGGTCTCAAAACACTTTTTTATTTTTTGTATAGAATTGATACAAACATGGTGAAGAAGAAGTAGAATTCGCTTGTGTTGTTACTGTGTTTGGAAATTAAAAAAAAAAAACTAATTAGAGGAAAAAGAGGAAGAGAGAGAGAGAGAGAGATAGAGAGAGATCGGCGTAGTATTGGTTGAAGATTATATGGTGGAGTGGGGTTTTTAAATAGAATAAAAAAATACAATAAAAAATAGAAAATTGAACATAGTTTGAGTGGGTTATTTAAATAGAATAAAAAAAAAATTGGTGGAGTGGGGTATTTAAATAGAATAAAAAACGAAAAAATAAAAAAAAAATAGAAAATTGAACATAGTTTGAGTGCTAAGGTTGTGCGTGTGCACTAATGTTTGGTAATTAAATAATGGAGTGATGTGATGCATAAATTAATCAAAATATATATATTTTATAGAAATGTATATGTGTTATTGAATGAAGCACGTGTTCCTGTAAGGAAATTAGCATATAGTTTTCCTTTTTCCGCTTATTTTTTTTTTGGGTCATTTTTAGTCGAGGCGCTTGTACCGCCTCCTGGCAAGGTGCCCGTACCACATTGCCTCACGTACTTTCAAACCTTGGATGTTGGAATTATGTATATTGGTGAATCATGGATATGAAAGCCTACTAGTTGTGACTCTTTATGTTAGGACCCTTGCTAATGCAAATAGAATAAAAGAAGAAAAGGGGAATTTTATTATTGTTAAACATGAAACTTGTTGGAAGATATGATTCCTAATTTCTAGGAATAATTGTGAAGATATGTTTGTTGAATTATATCTTGGTTTGTTGGAAGATATGTTGGTCTTAAATTATAGATGCCATAGTTGACTTATACCTTGGTTTGTTGGCAAATATGTTGGTCTTTAATTATAGCTGTCATAGTTGACTTATATCTTTATTTTTATATATAAAATATATGACACTAATTGTCCCTCTTTGCTTTCTTTTCTTGGCCTATAAATAGGCTACATTCTGTATATTGAAAGTAAAGTGAAAAACATAATATTCACCCATATTATTCTGCTATTTTTCATGGTATCAAAGACTTAGGCAGTTCTCCCATTTCCTAGCCTTAATCGCAATTGTTTTAGCTTTCATAGCAGTCTTTGTTTTTGGCCTTTATTGCCATTTTACCTAGCCTATATCCTAGTTGCTTTTAGACTTTACCATGACTGATAAAGTTGATGGATCGCTTGAAAGGAATAAAGCCAGGTGGTTGTTAAGGGCTATACACAAACACAAGGAGTAGATTATCAAGAAACATTTGCTCGAGTTGTAAAAATGAGTACAATGTGGGTGTTAATAGCTCTAGCAGCAAACTATGGTTGCTCTCTACAACAGTTTGATGTGAAGAATACTTTCTTTATGGAGACCTTGAAAAAGAGATATTTATGCAAGTCCCACTGGGTATTATAGCAAATTAAAGGTTGGGACAGTTTGTAAGTTGAAAAAGACCTTATATGGTTTTAAACAATCACCGAGGGTTTGGTTTGAACAGTTTACTAGAGTGCTAATTCAAGCTGGTTACAAACAAAGTCAAGGAGACCATACACTCTTTATCAAGCACTCGACATTAGGAGGAAAGATCACGACCTTGCTTGTTTATGTAGACGATATAATTGTCACAGGGAATGATGGATAAGAGATGTAGAAAATAAAACAGTGCAGGAGAAAAGAATTTGAGATCAAAGAGTTGTGTAGGTTAAAATACTTTTTAGGAATAGAGGTACTCAAAAGAGAGAATTTTTCTTTCCCAAAACGAGTATGTTATTGATCTACTTAAGGACACAGGAAAAATCGGATGTAAACCAGTAACAAAGCCTATAGATCAAAACTGTAGGATGGGTGAGGCAGCTGATAACTCAATAGTGAATAAAGACATGTATTAAAGGCTGGTTAGGAGGTTGATTTACCTTTCCCATACACGTCTGAATATAGCATACGCCGTAAGCGTTGTGAGCCAATTTATGCATGATCCTAGAGAGATACAGCTACAGGCAGTACATAGAATGTTACATTATTTAAAGGCTTATCCGGGAAAAGGGATTTTGTTTAGGAGGAATACGGGGCTGATGTTGGCAGTATACACAGATGCTGATTATGCAAGTTTCGTAAGTGATAGAAGATCGATTTCAGGTTA
The DNA here is from genome assembly GCA_022984855.1 of Dimocarpus longan. NCBI lineage: Eukaryota > Viridiplantae > Streptophyta > Magnoliopsida > Sapindales > Sapindaceae > Dimocarpus > Dimocarpus longan. The sequence goes on along the minus strand of CM041015.1, from coordinate 18,674,109 downwards.
TTGTACGTTCTTGGGAGACAACTTAGTGACATGGAGAAGCAAAAAACAAAATGTGGTTGCAAGATCAAGTACGGAGGTAGAGTTTAGGGCTATGACAAATGGGATTTGCGAATTGTTATGACTAAAGATTGTGTTAAATGATTTGAAAATTTCTTTAGAAGATCCTATAAGACTACTGTGACCATTGTTTAAAAACTCGGTTATTGAGTTCTCATAGATCGGCACTCTGTCGATCCAAGAACTTCCAAATCGGAGGTCTTGCTAGCCGGAGATAGACACTCGGCCCAACTCAGCTCAACTCGATTCAACTCGACCTACTCGGCGAGTCAAATCATCACAAAACTGGCCAAAAATCATTCCAAACATCACCCAACAATCATCCTGAAAACTCCCACATAAACAAATAACAAAAATCATCCAACAATATTCTTAGCAAAACAAAAAACACACAAAAGACAAATTCGAGAAACAATCACTCACTGTTGTCGGCGATAAGTTGAAGGGAAAAAGATAATGGTGACGACTTGAAGGAAGACGTCGACGACATGGAGGGAGAGAGGAGACTTGAACGACCATAAAGGAGAAAGAAAGAGATTTATCGGCAACGATGAAGAGGGACTGGCTTCGACTTTGGTGAAGGCGATTGTTCTTGATCTGGAAACAGCGACGGCGACGGCGACGGCGACAACACATTTGAAAGGCAAGGATGACGGCGCACTTGAACCAGAACGACAACGACAATGACTTGTTGGAGAGAGGAGGGAGGAGAGAGGACAAGAGGGAGCAGAAGGAAGAGAGAGAGTGAGAATGAGGGTTTGTGAGATGGTTAGCGTGTAATCAGCCTTTAAATACGGTGTGGATAATTTCACCATGATCTCTATTGTTCACAAAAATATCAGTTTATGCTTTGAAACTTTAAAAATTACAATTTCCTCTCTAAACAGTACTTTTTGAGTATTCGTCGATTATTCGTCGAGTTACCGATTACTTACTGCTCGCTAGATCGCTGGTCGAATTGCGAATAGCGAGTTTTGGAACATTGACTGTGACAATAAATCAACAATAAGTATTGCTCATAACCTAGTGTAGTATGATAGAATAAAACATATAAAAGTTGATCGGCGTTTCATAAAGGAGAAACTTGATGGTGGGGAAATTTGTACACCCTATGTTTCTACAGGAAATCAATTAGTGAATATTCTAATAAAGGGACTGCCGACAACTATGTTTCAAGAAATTACATCCAAGCTGGGAATGAGAAATTTCTATTGTCCAGTAGGAGAGGGAGTGTCGGAAGATATGATTCCTAATTTCTAGGAATAATTGTAAAGATATGTTTATTGACTTATATCTTGGTTTATTAGAAGATATATCGGTCTTAAATTATAGCTGCCATAGTTGACTTATTATACCTTGGTTTGTTGGAAGATATGTCAGTCTTAAATTATAGTTGTTATAGTTGACTTATATATTTGTTTTCATATGTAAAATATATGACACTAATTGTCCCTTTTTGCTTTCTTTTCTTGGCCTATAAATAGGCTAAATTCTATATATTGAAAGTAAAGTGAAAAACATAATATTCACCCATATTATTCTGCTATTTTTCAAAACTCTTAGTGCTACACTAAGAGAACAAGGCTAGTGCTACACTAAGCCTTTAGCAGAGCTTCTCTGTGAACAGGAAGCAAAACTCAAAGACACCACTAACATTTCTAACATCCCTTATAAATATTATTTGCTACCAAAACGGATCCCTACAATCAAGATTTATTCCCAAAAACATCTCCCATAAATCAAGCAATTATCCCTACAAACTTGGTCGACTTTCCTATCAAATCCCATTAACATTAATTGGCTTGACTTTTCGTTTATAGACCTTCAAACCTTTGACTTGCTTCTGTCGCTTATGGTAAGTGACTATGATTGGGGGCCTGACAATGCTCCTCCCCTCTCAACAACCGCCTTTTCCTCAAAGCGAAACGACGAAAACCGCTTCTAAATTTCATGCATAGCTTCCCAAGCTCTCATCCAATGGTAGGGTCAGGCTCTGAAAGACGCCACTTGGGAAGCTGTGCATGAAATTCAAAAGCGGTTTTTGTCGTTTTGCTTTGAGGACAAGGCAGTTGTTGAGGGGGGGAGTATTGTTAGACCCCCAATAATAGCCACTTATCATAGGCAGCAGAATCAAGTCAAAGATATAAAAGTTTATAAACAGAAAATCAAGCTAATTAATGTTAATGGGATTTGATTGGCAAGTCAACCAAATTTGTATGGATAATTGCTTGAGTTATGGGAGATGTTTTTGGGAATAAATCTTGATTGTAGGGATTTGTTTTGGTAGCAAATAATATTTATAGGGGGTGTTAGGAATGTTAGTGGTGTCTTTGAGTTCTGTTTGTTGTTTGCAGATAAGCTCTGCTAAAGGCTTAGTATAGCACTAGCCTTGTCCTCTTAGTGTAGACTAAGATTTTCATTTTTGTTTTCGTGTTTGTCAACAATAAAATTCCCCTTTTCATCCTTTCATTCTATTTGCATTAACGAGGGTCCTAACACTTTCTCTACTGGAATTGTACCGCAGATTATAAAACTACTTAGGCTATGACTATATTTATTTGTGTCTATCTGATCCTTATATTTTCCTGTTCACATAGTAATTTGAATGTTGTGATCAGACATTTTAAGGGAATGCTATGCGTCCATCATGGCCGGGTCCTTGCTTCCAAACTTCCTCATATATGGATAAAATTGCAGCCAGCAAAAAATTAGTGTTCTTTAATTATATTTGAGAAGTTATCACTCTGATTCACTAGGTTCTTTTCTGATATCTTAATGTTCTTCCTATTTATCCTTATTGGGTTAAGGAAGCGGGGCGTAACTGATCTACATCTTCATCTATTGTTCTGGTTTGATTGAGCATAAGTTTGAATGTCTAGAAATTGGTAAAAGAGTAAACAAGTATTTGAATTCTAAAAGTAGGTGATTGTTTTTGCCATAAAATTTGAAGTTATCTACTGGCATTCCGTCTCTAGCTTTTATTGTCACTTGGAATGTGCTGTTGGTATGCCATGATGTCTCATCTGCTTGATCTAACCATGTTCATATGAGTTTATCTCTTCATTGTTTATGAGGTTTCGGTGGTTGATTGGTTAATAGAATATTATTTCCATGATGCTTGGGATTAAATTGAGAATGCATATTTTTGGTGATGTGATTATCTCGTTAGGATGGATTAGGCAATGAAAGTTGGTCCCTGGAATGTGATTAACTGTTTTGTCATTCTTTACAGAGTGACATCTTTTAGTTCTGACTATATAGATCTGTATAGAGCCCATTGTAACTGAACTGACTCACATCTAAAGATGTCAATAAATAGATGCTTCCCTTCATTTGTCAAATTTATGATATACCGTTGTCCTGTTGGCAGACTCAATCATATTATTTCATTTTGGTCGTGCTTTCCAATTTTTGAGCACACAAGTGGTTATGGCTTGTGTTGTACTGTTTACCCACTTGATATTCAGTGTAAGGTCACTGTTCGGTTATAAAACAGCAGATAAATTTTTAGTTATTTTGAATTATTTCCATTTTTTCGGATGCTGATGATAGTAGTTTTCCTACCAGGGAAACAGAGCTAGGGTGTTGACATGACTGTAGGTCGCTTGCAAAACTATCTAGTTGAACATCTGGGTTCTGGACTTCAACCAAACAATATTTGCCTATTTGTTTCTCATGATTTGGTTGTTTGAGTTTTGGTTTGGAGAATTTCCTTTCAAAATAAATAATAAATTCCTAAAGCCCAAATGGTGAACTAGCCTAGTTATATAAGTCTTCATATTCTTGCTTAATTTTAGCTCTAAAGGTGGAACAATGTTATATTGTAATGAGAATCGGTTTATTTAGTGACACATTTTTGTTACTGAGTTTGATGGTGCATATACTGCTAAATGTGCTATAAGCATTTTCTCTAATCTATTAATAAGCAAAACTCAGGCAATTCTCGTGTGTTCTGCATATTTATGAGAATGCTTCTATTTAGAGTTCTGTATTTTGTGTCACAATTGCATGTTTCTTTTATATTGTTAAGCTTCTGCTAAGTGGAACTGCTGATTGTTTTATTTGGCAGATGCACAGTTTGCCTGGCTGAATACCAGGGTGATGATACCTTGCGAATTCTTCCCTATTGTGGCCACTCCTTCCATGCAACCTGCATAGACATATGGTTGCAACAACACTCGACATGTCCAGTGTGTCGAGTATCATTGCGCGAATTACCGGAGAGAAAGCGCTTGATGCAACCCTTGTTTAGTTCAGCTGTTCGGGCGCATTATCCCACGGAAGCTTTTGATATGTCACATAATCCATTTAACTTTTTGTTGACTGATCATGGGTTCTCATCAACCCCTGGGAACCCTGGGACAGATCCCATTCAAGAGCACCCTTATGCATCAGAGGGTGGCGGAGCAGAAGTTGGGGAAACTGATCCCCCCACAACTGAAGGTAATCAGACTACAAAAGACTCGGGAAACAAGCATGTAGAAAGTCCATCAAATCCTTAGATTTCATGATTGTCTTGGAATCTAAGTCATTCATTTCAAATCTTGCCAATGTTGGAAAATGGGCATATGATCCAATTTATGTCAAACAAAAATTGGCATTCAGATTCCTGAGGAACGCTGGAGTTCCTTATCTTCCCTTGTGCCCTCATTGTATATATTGCAGAAGTGATTTTCTTTCTTCCTGTATCCACCTTTTCTTCCCTTAAATAGTGGCTGGTTTCTGGGCAGTTTTGTTACTTTCACTGGGGAAAACTAGAACTGGTTGGTGAGATAATAGTTCTTTATCTTTCTTTCTGTCTTCATCAATCATATAGATGGATTCGTTTATGGGATTCTCCACATGATGCAACTCTTGGTCGGCCTTTATTACTGTGATGTGTCGCAATCTCATATCAGGTAAATTATCATGTGCTTAGATTCTCTACAAAGTGAAGTTGCAAATGTGTTGCCAAAAAATGGAGATTTGGTAGCATCTCTAGTTCTTGCTTTTTCATCATTTAGTTTGTCTTGTAAGGTAGGCTAGTCAGCAATAATGCAAATGATAGTTATAGCTTCACAGGGAAGAGCTGGCAGAGCGTCCTCCTCTACTTTGTTTTAGTCAAAATAGTTTTTAATTATTTTATATTATTTTGACTGATTTTTAATCCTATTCGACAATTAATTCAGCTTTTTTAATTTATTCTTTTTTTAAAATTTGATTTCATTTTTAATGAACTTGTTTGTTTTGAGTCTTTAATAAATATTCTATCCTTTAATTTTGGTTTAAATGCAAAAGCTAATAAAATTGCCCAACATTATGTTTTATATGGAAGCACAAATAACTTCAAAGTGAGCTCAAGACGTTGAAATTTGAATGATAAGAATTATGCAATATTATAATAGCAATTGCGTACCAAATGGTACAATTTTTCATAACTATAGTGGTTAGATAATTTTGTTTTCCCATCTGTAATGGGATTAGGTCTACTGTACACTTATATCAGGATGTATGAGTAAACGAAAGTAGTATAATTTTTCCATTAAGAGAGTGGTGTTTTAGACTGGATCTCAATTTACCTTTGATAAGTAGGTCATGTCATTCTTTTGACTATTAATGAAACAGTGCATACTAAATCATCTATAACCTATTGTATAATTTTTTAAGAAAATTTCAGTGTCGTCCCTATATGTTGATCAAATATTACTTTTTTACTCGTCAATGTGTTTTTAGGCCTCATCATCCTTAAAGTTTTAAAAATTTATCAAATAATTCTTTTGTTAGTCAAAAGTTAGTCAATTTTAACAGGGAGAGTTAGTTTGTTCATGTTAATGTAATGTAATTTTTTTCCAAAAATCAATTACAAAACATAAATCTCTGTCGTTTATTTGGATGATGGAAATAAAATTAAAAAAACAAGTTTTAAGTTAAAATAAAAACACTGAATTTTTTTTTAAACATTAAAAATTAGAAATCGAACCTAGATGAAATTCCCAACCTTTAAGCAAATTCAAACTGAACCCAGATCAAAGTTGCAATATTGAAACAAATTCAGATAAAGTTTTCAATCTTATAGCAAATTCAAACAACATTGGAAAAAATTTCTAATGTTATCGCAAATTCAAATGTAATCCAGAAAAAATTTGCAATCTTCAAGCAAGTTGAAACCAAACCCAGAAAAAAATTCCAAACTTGAAGTTTTATTTCTTTATTGTAGAGTAGATTTCCCTCGACACATAAATAGATTTTTTATTTGGGTATAGTGTTTAACTTATAATTGTTGAAAAAAAAAATGTTCATACTCTCATATGTTTCATACATATTACAATAAATATTGACGGCTAAAGTTTAGTTAGGAATCTAATCCGATTTAATTAATCCTAAAATGTGGTCCAATCCATTAGATTGAAGAGGATGGCCGATTCCTATATAAAGCTTATCTGAATCGGCCATAATTCGAAACCCATGTATTGTTTCTAATTCTAATTCGTCGTTTAAGTCCATTAAATGTTCTAACATAATAAATTGGGGTTCTTTTGTTCATAATTTATCTTTTAGCTTTTATTTTCTCAGACCAACCAATTCACTTTTCTACCATATCACATCACACTCACTCTTAATTTATATCTTCAAGAATTACTTTCTATTATAAACCAATTTTGTACCCCTTACGGCAAATGAATTTGGTAGCTATTATTTGGTAACTAATTGTATTTAAAGTGTATTTGATGATATAATAATTATGCTTTAGACTTGGCTAAAGGCCTTTTGTTTTTTTTTTTTTGTTTTTTTCTCATTTGTTGGCTTTGATTGTCATAAAACAGGATGTTTTATTTTAGAGATAATCCCAAAAAACCGGTTCTAGATTATGAAAATATCTATTTTACCACTTTAGTTTCATTTTTATCCAAATTACCCCCTACCGTCAATAAGTTAACAAAAATGTTAGAAAAATTGTGAAAAGACAATTCTACCCTTGATAAAACATTTTTATTTAACAAATAAAATAATTATAACATCATATTTTAAATAAAATAATTGATTAAAATAAAAAGAAATTCATCTGATCATTTTCATCTTCAACCTCCGATCTCTATCTTCATCATCATCAATCTTCATCACCAACCATTCAACACACACTCCATAAAACCACTTCCGCCAGCAGCAACCTCTTTCTTTTTCTTCTTCCCCCTTTCTTTTTTCTCTCTCCCTATTTCTCACTGGACTGAGTTTCCAGTCACACCGAAAACCCAGAAAATTCTGGGTTTCTAGTGACTGGAAACCCAGAAAATTTCTAGGTTTCCAGTCATTGGAACCCGACTGGAAACCCAAATTTTTCTGACTGAAAACCCAGAATTTCCTGGGTTTCCAGTCATTGGAACCCGCAGAAATTCTGGGTTTCCATTTTCTGGAAACCCAGTTATCATCAAACCAAAAAAAATTTGCCACATTAACTTCATCATCTATTATCGATCAGCAACACCATTACTAGCAATCATCAACACAATTACCAATCAAAATCAAAATCATTAAAAATCAACAACCAAAATCAAGCAAAATCAGTAACCAAAGTTAGCAACCAAAATCAACCAAGGAAAGCACAGCACCGCAACCAGTCAACACCAGCGAGAAGAAGCAAGGCGAGGGGATACCAAGAGGGAAATAGTGCGTCTAAGTGATAGGCCGGCGAGGGAGAATGAGAGGGAGTGAGTCGTCCGTGTGAAGGACCGGCGATGGCGAGGACAGGCTTTGAAGAAGGACAACAACCCAAGGTCATCGGCGGTGTGGTCTGGTTGTGAGAGGGAAGTGTGTCGACTCGACGATGGTGGAATGGGTGCGTCAGAGTCATCGACGGTGAAGATGGGTGACGGTCGCGATGAGATCAGTGGAAAAAGAAGAAGAAGAAAAAATGAGAAAGGAAGAAGAAGACATGGAGAGATGGTGTCATCGGCGGCGGCGATGAGGGGAAGAAGAAGACATGGAGAGATGGTGTCGTCGGCGGCGGCGATAAGGAGAAGAAGAAGATAGAAAATGGTTTCAGATGGTTTTTGTAAATAATCTAGGTTTCAGATTTTAATTTTTTAATTATAATATTATTTTATTAAATTTTTTTGAGGGATTTATTTAATAAGTTTAGTATGATATTATTATTAATTTTAAAATGTTTATCTATTTTTAATTTTAATATTATATTTTTATTAATTTATTTTAATCAAATTTTAATTATTTTTTTTTGTATTTCCCTTTTTACCCTTAAAATCAGACGGTCAACATAGTCAACTTAACAGAATCCATGACCGTCAGGGGTATTATCATCTTTTTAAGTGTCTTTAGGGGGTATTTTGAATGTTTTTATTAACGTTAGGAGGGATTTTGGATAAAAATGAAACTAGAGGTGGTAAAATCGATATTTTTGTAAACTAGAACCGGTTTTTTGGGATTATCGCTTTATTTTATTAGTGTTTGGACTTTCGCCTCTAACTAATGCTTCCTTGTTAGATTATTTGAATTTTGAACTTTAAAATTATCTTTATTCATGATGTAGTTTTGTGTTACTATTTGGCTGTTTTATGTTATTAATTTGTTTGTTAATTTTGCTATATTTATTCTGCTGGTTAATTTTATAGATATTAACCATTAACTATAGCTTCATATGATCGGATCCATTGAATCGAGTCAATAGAATTTAAAAATTTTTGGATATGATTTAGATAGGTTTGAAATTTACTATAATGGATCATATTGTGTATTTTATTTTTCTCCAATTAGATCAAATCGGATTAAGATCTTGTTGGCAGGACCCTAAATTCATTCCACATGCATGTTTCATTCCCAAAATCCTCGACCAGGAAGTCCCGCTCCCATGATCATTTTTGACATTCCTACTCACTCAAGAGTCAAAACTATCTCTTTGGAATGATTTTATTTGTATATCATTAAAAATTTAAGAAGTTCACCAGTTATTTTTTTATAAACATGCATTAGAGAGAGAGAGAGAGAGAGAGGAAGTGGTGCTGTCAAGTACAGTGATGTAAATCAGGTAAGAAAGTGGTTGATTAACTTGGTTTGGTGAAGAGAAGCTTTCCTTTTAAATGAAGGCTAGATTAGTGTCTATTTTCAATTGGACAACCGACCTCTCTCTGTCTCTCTCTCTCTCCCTCTCTATCAATTATTGTGCCTCTCTTTTTCATCATCAACAATTAATAGCCATTAAAAGTTGTTGATCTTCATTCATTAGTCAAAACTTATGCTTACTTATATAAGTCACCATGTTGTCATTTTAATTTCCACTCATATGCAACTACTTAAATATGAAATATTATATGAATATTATTTATCATTACATCACATCAAGTTGTTATAAGTTATGTCCTTCATATATGATAATTTTCTTATATTTATTCCATACTTTTGAAAAATAAATTAAATTAAGATGAATGAATCCAAAATATCTTTAAAATTGGTCGCAACCATAATTAAAGTTTGTTTAAAAATTCATCATGGTATTATCAATTTTCTATGGAGAAACTTCTATTAACATAACGTTTTGATAGACATCAGAAATAATTTCAATCCATTTGCATTTAACTCAATAAGTATCAAAGTTGGATATTTACCCAATGGTAAAAGATACTTGCAAGATGAGTAGTTGCATTGTATGTAGTATTAAAAAAAAAATAACAATAATCAACATGTGTTCTACACAATATCGGTTTTGACAATTTAGAGGTCTAGTGCAAAAAACTAAAATATATATAACTTATTTTATCATATTTTTTATGTGTACCTAATTATTCCATAAAATAAAAAAAAAATGATATCATTAGACAAATATATTCCATATTAGACAAATATACTCATATAATGATTTTTTTAAAAAAAATCATCATAACTTATAAATAAAATTTATCTATACATACCGAAGTACTCATATTACATCATTTAAAATGTTTTCTTCTAGCATTTTGAGAAGCACATTCATTAATAATATTTTCAAATCGAATCTTTTCCAATAAGTCATTTTCAATACATAAAGTTGCAAATTCATTTAACTTTTCTTGTGATATAGTTGACCATAAATAGGATTTTAACATTTTTAATTTAGAAAAATTATTTTCTGCAGATGCCACAGTCACAGGTATTGTCAATAGTATTCTATAAGCAATTGATGCATTTGGATAACAATCTAAGATCCAACAACACATTATATAATAATAATAATAATAATAATAATAAAAAGAACCATAAAAAATTAAATAATTATGAATATAAAAACATAACTTTTACCTCAAACATTAACAAAATTTGGAATAGCAATTTCTTCACTTATAATTGTTGATGAAATTTTTAACCAATAAAAACAAAAATAGTAATAATAATAATAATTTAAAGTTTCTTTTTGGTGGTTGAGACAATGTGAATTAGGAAAGTAAGTGGTTGAAAATGATAGAGAGAGTTTATAAATGAGTGAAATATGTCAGCTTTTAGGCCCTTTGTATATTAGAAAATTTTTTTGAATCGTATCATCAATTAAAGCCATTGGTGTTACTAGTAGGAGGCCTTTGAATGTGATTTGCTATCTGTAGTTCGAAACTTGGTGGATACATGTCACTTTTTGTCTTTTGATTTTTTTCAAAGAAGGTGAGGAAAACAATATTTGAACACAGGTAGTGAGGTTTGAACTGAGCCCTAAAGGGCTTGCTTTTCTTATTGTGGGCTCAACCACAAGGGCTGTTGAACAATTACTAATTTGTGATGAAATATTATTATATATGTATTTTACAAATTAATTATAAGGAAAAAAAAAAAATTGAAACTTCGTAAAATTTAGGGTCCCAAAATTTGAAGCCTCGAGGCAGTCACATCTCCGGCACGGTCCCAGAGCCGATCTTGGTTCTAAGGGTACATAGTAAGTTCATATAAGTGAATAAAAATATTATATTTATTTATTTTTTCTAGATCATAAGGTTGTGTATTAATGTATTGCAATAATAAATATGATTCGTTTTCAAATTTTAAGCTATTAACATATATTCTTAGATCAAATGTTTTACTTTCTAATGAAAGATCTCTTACGTTAATAATATCCTTAAGAATTTTGATGAACTCTAATCATTTTCAACAAATTGTAACAAGATTATTTTGTTTTGAATGATAAAATTATTAAATATAAAATTGAATTGAAATGAATTATTTATAAGATTATTCTTGACGAATGACCAAAATATATTTAGAAAAGAATAAATAATATTTTTCTCCTTCCAAAAGTAAATGATGACATAAATGCCGAAACAATTGGGTTCTCGGAATCACAACCACCACCGTTTATCAACCGGAAAAAGGGAGAAAACTTCATTTAGTCCTTGAAGTTTCAAAAAATATCAAAACGTTAAAACTATTTTAAAAATATCTCTTTTTATCCTTAATTTTTTCAAAACTTTTCAAAAAAATTCTAAACTAACAGTTAACGGACAGTCAAATCAAACAGAAAAATAAAAAATACTCAATTACTCCTTATCACCTAAATTACCATTTTACTTTTAATAAAATCAAAATATTATATGTCATTTGACCTATAAAAAATTAACACATGTACAATAATATGATTATTATTTTTTTTTAAATATAATTATTTTTTTTTAAATTAAACAATAGTTTAAGAAATTTGAAAAAAAGTCAACCTAGATAATTTTTTTTAAAAAAATTAAACCTTCCCAATAATTTAAAAACAATAAAAATTTAAGCAAAACAATTCAAAAGGAAAAAAAAAATAATGTAAAAATTTAAAGAACAACACCAATGGAATCTCAACTTGCATCACCTCTTTCAAAAAAAAAAAAAACCTTACATCTCCCTTTTTCTCTTTTACTCGTCCATCTCTCTCTCTCTCTCTCCTTCATTTTTTTTTTTAATTTTTTTATTAATATTGTGGTTTGGATTCAATCAAACCCAGAACCAGCTCCAGTTTTAGGTTGATGGAACCTAAAAACAACTTTGGTTCTGGATTCCATCGAACCTAGAAACCTAGAACCTCCGATTCTGGGTTTTATCGAACCTAGAACCAAAAAAGTTTGGGCTCAATGAAACTTAGAACCAGAGGTTCTGGGTTCATTCTTGTTATTCATCGTTCTCGTCAGAGACTGCATTTTTTAGGTTTTCAGTCATCGTTGTTGGAATTTCTAGTGGGTGTGGAGGAGGATCCAAGGTGGGTTTCTGGGTTTTCTTTCTTGACACTTCTCTTCCCTTCCCCCTCGATTTTTTTTTTTTTCATTTATTTTGGATTAATGATTAATGATTTTTGTGTAAGATTGATGTTGGTCTAGAAATCTGGGTATCCACTGGTTTGAGTTTCTAGTGGAAACCCAGAAATCTAGGTCTCAATTCGAATGGAAACCCATATTTTTGGGTTTTAATTCAAATGGAAGCCCAAAAGTTGGAAACCCAATGCAAGTTACCGATGAAGTCTATTTTGATTTTTTTTTTTTCCTGATAAACCAATTTGATGTTGTTGTGAGAGATGGTGATATTGATGATGTTGTGTTATTATTGATGATGTTAAGATCGTGGAAGATGATGTTGATGAACTGAGTTGTTGATGATGTTGATGAACTAGGTTATTAAGGTTGAAGATGGTAGAAATCTACTAGATTGGATCTCTACTTTTTTTTTTCAATTTTTTTTTTTTTATAAATTTAGTTTTAAGTATATAATAAATTATTTAAATTAAGTTTGATTTAATTATTTTTATATGTTTAAAATTCTTGAAGTCCACGTGTCATGATCTTAATTTCTCACAAAAAAAGATCATCTTACCCTTTCCATCCAAATAATCTATCACTATTAATTGTTAATTGACTGATAGTTTGGATTTTTTTAGAAGGATTTTAGAAAAATTAAAGATAAAAAAAGTTTTTAAAATTTGATATTTTTTGAAACCTCAAGGATATTAATATAAAGTTTTTCCAAAAAAAATCATAACAAGCGCTCCCCATCACTATGTTTGGTACTGTACCGGTACTTCACCGGTTTGTTTTTTCACTGACCTCAATTTCTAAGTACCATCAGCTTTCTCTATTCTAGTAAGTGCAAATGATCAAATGAAATTTCTTGAATAAAGATTGTTTTTTTTTTTTGCCTCAAAGGACTGTTTACGAAGGCAAATTTGTTATTTCAGGGTGGAAACGGAGACAAGTTTCTTGGAACATAAAAATCTAAAGAAAAATACGCCAATTATCTATATACCTATCGAATTAAAGTTGAACGCACCATTTAAACATTTGTAATTTTATTGCATTGAAGAGTCTAAATAGACCACATTCAATTTTGATACATTGATCTTTTTTTTTATTTTTTTTTGAATTATATTATATAATTGAAACTTATTAAAAAATAATCGAGATCAAACAGGATTAATACATACCGAATATACTATTCGAAAAGAAACTCTCAAATGAAAGAAAATGATCCATATATAAACGAAGGATTACTTTAATATAAAAGGAAGAGAAAATCTTACTCTTTTTATTATTATTTTTAATATGAGGATGGATACGCTTTTCGAATCCACGATTGGTCAGTGAAGGCATGCAAGCTCCACCGATAAGCTGACACCGCAGGCGCTTCGATATATTTATTTTATTCAACACTTTTTCAGTCAATCTCTGACATCTCTTTGTGGTCACAAGCCTTCTTGATCTACTGTTTCAAAGAAGGAAAAAGAAAAAGTCTTCTTGATGTACTAAACAGGTGGGTCAGACAATGCAGAGCACCGCCCCTTCAAATTTAGTCAAAGCTCTATTAAATGGCCGCGTCTGCATGTCTACCTCCAGAATCAACTGAACATTTGTCGGTTGCAATAAAATTTTGTTAATATCCCCCTAACCGAGAACAGTTCTAAAATTTCTTAGAATATAAAACTTTAGAAGGTGAAAAACATCTTTCATTAAACTATCTCTAATGAATAAATAAAATAATAAAATATATATTTTATTTTTTTTATTAGTCCGACTCTTCGTATTCACTATGAGATAAAGTATATAAAATTTTCTTTTAAAACACTATAGAATGATCTTTATTATTATAATAAGTCAACTGATTCTAAAAAAATAATTAAAATTTATTCTAATGGAAGAAACAGGACTGCTTTATTATCTCAAAAGGAAAATAATAGTATATGTCAAAATAATAATAATAATAATAATAATAGTTTGTCTTTGACAATAATACCAAGGGTCAAGTACTTCATCACCAATTCACCATCGATATTAATTACATTAAAGTTTGATGCGTCATAAATTTATAATGTCAAATGTTATTAGTAAAGATAGATATATTGGATTTGAAACTTCCCGCATATAACCAAAGTTACACCTTAGAAATTAAAGTGGTGAATTTCAAAACAAATTCTTAATTAACCGATCAAAGCAAAATTCATTATTCATTTATCAATCCATGGAGGGAAAACCACAAGAATAATTAATGAAACGAAAATAAAAAAAAAAAACCCCATTTCCCAAACCACAATTCAAGATTCAAATTAACTATACATATATAGCATAGCTTTGATTTGATATATAAATTATATATGAAAAAAAAAATAACCATCAATTACCTCAATTTCAGACCACCCTTGGCTTGATCATAGCTCTGAGAGTTTGGTTCATCACCACAGTGAACTCCAACTTGCCAGTGAAATCCACCTTGCTATTTGGAGGATAAGCACTCCATTCGAACTCTTGCACCATTCTTGCTAACATCAAGTGGACATGCACCGTGGCCAAGCCCAAACCAGGACATATCCTCCTACCAACACCAAACGGCATCATTTTGACCGCTGTAACACCCGTTATGTCAGCATCCTCCCCACGCGAAACGAACCTGTCCGGATCGAATTTCTCCGGGTTGGACCACAACTTGGGATCCTCCCCCACCGCAGGGAGATAGAACTCAACATTTGCATCAGTGGGGATGTCATATCCAGCCAAAGTAGTGGGCTCGGTTACTGCATGTGTTAGAGAAAAATAGGTTGGCGGGTGTTTACGTAGCAACTCCTTTACCACAGCTTGTAAGTAGGGCATTTTGTCCACGTCTTTCTCGTCCACTTTTTTGTCACCAACAGTTGTTTGGATTTCTTGGTATAGTTTGGCTTGAACATCAGGGTTGGCTATCAGCTGGGCTATACCCCACTCTAAGGCCGTGGCGGTTGTGTCGGTTCCGCCGTTGAGGAACTCTGAGCAGAGAGTGACCAGCTCCACGTTGGACGGCCCGGATTTTCGTCCATCGACTTTGAGATCAAGCAAGGTGTCCAAGTAGGAGAAAGATATGGCAGTCTTGTCGGAGCCTGGATTTTGTAGCATTTTACGACGCTTTTCGATGAAGGGTACCATGAATTCGACCTGCTCTTTGCGTACTTGGAGAGCTTTCTTGCGTTGCTTGGAGAAGAAGGGACTCAAGATGGGCAAATAGTCGTCGATTCTTGGGTCCAGAGTGATCAAAACGGATTTCATTACTTGGTCCATTTTCACGACCGTTTCTTCGTCCATGTCGATCCCGAAACACATAGCTAAAAGGATACAAAACACGGCGAAACGTGAGTTTTTGAGCACCCAAACGGCTCCTTCGTTGGCTTCGGCCTCGGCTCGGATCCTGTTGATGAGTGTGTCCATGGCCTTGTCTCTCAACCCACGAAACTCTTTGATCCTGCTCGAGGTTAGCATGTTCTGCACCATGTTCCGTCTCAATGACCGCCAAAGCGGCCCGTAAACGGCAGCGTTGACGGTGAACTTATTGGCGCTGAAGATGTTTCTAGTGGGGTTTTCTCTTGGCCTGGTATGGAATAGAGTTCCCCTTTCGATCAGGGCTTCATGAATCAGCTTGGAGTCCGTCAGAATTATCATGGTTCTAGTCCCCATCTTGAGTGTGAAAATGGGGCCATATTTGGGGAGAAGATCTTCAACATACTTGAAGAAGGATTTCCCAGAACGAGCTACCTGAAAAAGGTTACCGACGACCGGCCAGCCGGGCGGTCCTGGAGGGAGATTCACACGTTTTGATTTGGTTTTCCGGGAAGCCAAGAAAACGACGCCGGAAATGAGGAAGGCTAGGAGGGTGAAGAAGAGATGATAGTAGGAAGAAAAGGAATGAAAAGAAGATAGAAAATCCATTTGTGAGTGATGAGGATGGCGATAAGAGACATGGGTTTAGTGGATGATATAAAAATGGGAAGAGCATGAAATTACTGGTGAGCTTTAATTAAAGCTCGTAAAGAGGTTCAACCAGAGGCCGTCTAGTAGGGTTGTTAAATGCTCTACTTACTCTAAACGGACTTTACAAACCATGGGCTCAAAACAACTGCACTTCTGCTTGGAATTTTGCCGATCCACACTTAGCTATTGCCTAGCTTATTCATATTTTGTGGGACAGTAATTAATTTTCCTTTTATTTTTGAAGCAGTTACCGAATGAGTAATGGGAATGATGATACGTCGAATTCAATCACTATAGTACCGTCAAATATTCTGATAACTAGATGAGAAAACTAATCACGCAATGTACCTATAAAAAGAGTAATTTGAATCTCACCACTAAGATAGATGAGGAAATGTATAATTAACCACATTTGCTAAGATGAAATGCGTATATATCATGGGTAAGGGTTAGTACCTTAGGCTAATTATATACTGCTTGAAAAACAAACTAATCAGCACAGGTGCACAGTTTGGACGGATATATTTACGTTAGAGTAATATTACACTACCCAAAATTTTATCCAAGTTCATTACCTAAATGATATAGCAAGCTTATGTGTAATTATCATATCATCAATACATCATTCCAAAATTAATGCGGTATTTACAAATCAGTTTACTACATCATTTGAGCAAAATTTTTAATTAATTTTTGAAAAATGTAACATTATTTTGACGTAAATGAATAATGTTACACTTTTCAAAATTTTGTCCAAATAATATGACAAACTGATATATAGTTGCCATATTAATTTTGAAATTATGTATTAATAATGTAGTAATTATACATAAATTTATCATATCATTTGGATAATTTTTTGAATAGTGTAGCATGTCTTTACATTGTGGATCAAGTTTTGTACGTTATACTTGAACTAATAGCTTTTTTAATGAATATTATTATGTCGTTTAAAAATTTTGTTTAAATTCATAGCAAACTAATGCATTATTTAAATTATTAATAACTTATAAATTATGAAACGATATTATAAATAATATAATATTGACAAATCACATGCTATATATATTTTAGTATAAATTTCAAACGAAATTTTTGGTCTACCTTCTTTTTTTTCTTTGACGTTATATATATATATTTTTAAGGATTGATGTATTATTATTTTTATTATTATTGAGATTGATCCATAATACAATCGAGATTTATCAAGATGGGACACTGATGATGCAGTCCAAGAAACTGCTCCTATATGGGAGAAAATAGCCCACATGAGATGAGAGACTGCCCACACAAATTAATGAAAGAAAAAGTTATTATTGGATATAAAATCATGTCTCTTATGACACAGGGCTGTGGTATTGATACCAACGAAGTTAAAGGCCAACTACAAGGAACGACGTATTGTTACTATCACTGAAAATATGAAATATACTTGAAGCTAGCATTGTGTTTTTGATACTAAACATGTAAAATAATAAAATAATTGTCAATTTATCATGTTAAACATTTTTTTTGTGTGGAAATTATAACAATTGCCCATTTTAAAAGGGTAATTTTGTTTTTTACCCATTATTTTGAAAAAAAAAAATTGTTTTTAACCCTCAAACAAATTAATTTCATCATATATCCAAATTACCCATAATGCCCCCTACACATATTTACCCATAAACCTTTAACTTTTAAAAATTTATAAAAACGTGAAATTATGAAACAGCCTATATATATATAAAGTGTTAGAATCTCAATTGAAAGTCATTTTCATCACCGAGTAAAAGTGAACTCGACATGTTTTGTGCTACCCGAACCCGATCGAGACTCAACCACGTCGTTCAACCTTTTCCGGCCATTTTGTCAAATTTTTTGTCGACGTTGAGAATTAGCCGATCGAGATTCGTTTTGGGCTCAAGCTCCAGTTTCATGTTGTTCATTATAAGATGATCGTTAAGTGAAGTAGTAAGTAGAGGAGAAATGGTCAGAGGAGAAGAAAAGAACACCAGAGGATTTTTTGAGTGATTCGACCCAAAAAGATGCTTACATCCACTATATATTTTTACACTATTTTGACAGAGTAACGACACTCAAGATTGGAGATCCCTTTACAAGGAAATTCCCTCCCTATTTATAGAGAATAGGAGGTGCTACAGTTAAAATTCTACAGTACAAAACTACAGTAAGCTTAGATTATAATGATGAGTTACATTTAATACGTTGGGATTTTATTTAATACGGTTGACAGCGCATTTAATGCGGTCGAAACTACATTAAATACGGCTGAAATTGTCAGGTCTGAGCTCTGCCCAAGTGTGATTTTAGGTGGTTAACCTATGCGAGTTAAGTGAGATCACCGCAATCTTGGCTGTAGTTTCTAACAGAGATGGCGTGCATGACATGCCTTGAGCTGTATTTCGCATGGCCTCTTTGACTCCTGTTGACTTGCAGTTTGCGAGATATGGTGAAGATAAAGTACTCAGCTAGCAAGGTACCCCATCGCGCTAGCGAGCAAATAAAGCTCCGGAGAATCGAACATTCCGAGGGTCGATGATATAGGTCATCACTGAATTCTTCCACAATCGGATGGATTAATAAACGAGTAGCCTCATAAACGAGCAGATACATGATCATGATCAGAAACTGTTGAGCAGTTATGTGGGCAGATAAAGCGAACAACTGACTAGATTACAGATGGGCTCTCTCACGAACTAATAAGCGATCAAAAGAGAAAACTGAATGCGATTACATTTGCGATCAGAATAATGAGTAGATTACATAATAGGCTATCAAGCTTATTAGCGACCAGATTGAAGACCAGTGGGAGACCCCGAAATATGAACAGAATGGCGAAAAACTAAGCGATCAGAATAGCGATTAGACGTGTGATCAGAGGGATTGATAGATTACTAGGTTTTCTAGGCTTTCGGATAATTGAGTCCATATTGTAGATTCTTCTCGGCCCAATAGGCCTGATCGTTAAATTACCCATAACATAAGCCTCCTAGCTCTTGGTGCATCTAGTGGACCAAGAGCTATAAGTTTACACGCGAATTGTTTAGGCAGGAACAATTACGCTATTTTTCAAATTCTGCTTTATTACCAAGTCACGTGACATCACCCCAAGCGATAGTTACGGGTCACATCATGCGCCGTATGTATTTAGTGCACGTCTTTCAATTGACTGCCATATGATGATAAAATCTCGAGGATCATGCCGCGTAGTCAAATTCGGGGTAGTTACACAGCTGTTTTGATCTAATGGCTGGGGTTTGGCAACTATTTAAGGATAGAGACATTTAATTTTCTTCTTTCCTGCCATTTTCGAAAAACAACAACTCCCTCATCTCTCCATCGCTGTTCGTCGATTTTCAACCAAGACCATCAGCATACATTATATTCAAGGTGAGTTTTTCTTTCGTGATCTTTTTACTTTTATTTGTGCATTCATGGCATTTCTTCTTCAAAAGTCTGGGCTCAATTTTTTCACCCTAATCTCGCCTCTGGTTGCGTTTTTTCTGAAGAGTTGGGCAAGTAATTTCTAGTATCGCCGGCGATGTATCTTTACGGTGCCTCTGGTCTACTTGAGCCCGAAATAACTGCATAACAGTCTAACATACACCCCTCTCTTCCAATCCCTTCCCACCCATCCACCTTTTTTTTTTTTTTTTTTTTAACTCGAAGGGATTAGCTATATAGGGACTCTTTTGTCCTTTGTTGATTTCCTAGGCGCACAACTTGACGCTTATGGAAAGTAGATTTAGGTTCATCTCGCCTCCCAGGTTTGGTTAGCTGTTAGCGACCTAATTAGATGCTTCTTTTGTAAATGTCAAGTCGTGGACACCGATACCAACGAGTCATGTCCAGTGAAGAGGGCTCTGAGGAGAAGTCTTTCCAACAGGTTAGAGATTCTCCAAGCGCAACTGCCCAGAGCGACGGGAATGCACTAAGTTCCTCAGGGTGAGAAGAAACTTCTGCTCACGAGTCTTTTTACCGACATGACTTTTCTGTCACTCGTGAGGAACTCGTAACAATAGCCAAGACATATGCTTTCCCCTTCGGATGTAGTATCATGGCTCCAACTCAACATGATCATGCAGCGCACCCTCCTCAAGGGTTTGTAGCGATCAACCGCCAGCATGTAGAATTAGGATTTAGGTTTCCGGTCCTCCCATATTTGATTGACCTCTTGAATGATTTGGAAATAACCCCTTTCCAACCACACCAAATTTCTATGCTCAATTAACCACTTTAGCCTACATCTTTCTCAAGAACGGTCTTCCGCCACCAACCTCGAACATAATCCAGAGCCTCTTCTTATTCAAATCTACCACCAACCCTAAGACCAAGAAACGAGATGACATTTATTATATAGCCGCTCGCAATTTGCCTTACAAGATGATTCTGCCAAAAAAGGTTGGCAAGTCGAACGTGGGTGACTATAAGTCCCGTTGGTTTTACGTGTCTTGTCTGTCCCTACTGAGACTTATTAACTTTATTTTCACCTTTAATCCTGATGAGCATGTTTTCTGCTCGCCATTCCTGCACGCATGCACATACCATTTTTTTTTTTACTTTTATTAATTTTTCTTCTTTTATGTGCAGCTGTAAACAAAGGCTCGATTGACCTTTTGAGCGAGGAGTTAGGGGCACTCCAGAAATTCTCTGAGGTCAAGGATCCTTCAGACGATTACTTCCCAGCGGACTACTTCTTGAAGGATTACGGGCTCACGTCTGGGGTTGGAACCCAACTTATCAGTTTAATAACGGATATCGAAGTGTGAAAAAGATAAGAAATCCCTTTCGTTTTTGTAGGATTCGACGAAGGTACGTCTGTTTCAATCGTAAAAAAGCCCAAAATAATGGTGCACCTTTAGATGGATTCACCTCTACCTCCATTAGTAGTTGAGACGGAAAAGCCCAAAGTACAAATAACAGGCTCTACGGAACCTTTACCTCAAACAACAGAGCCATCACATACAGAAGTTGTAACGCCTATTAAAAAGCAGAAGATAAAATACAAGACTATGGGGAAGAAACCTGCGAGGCACATAGCCCTACTAAGGGATTCCGCTGGCCAGGAAATTTCAGTTCCTGGAGATAAGTCGACAGGACCCTCAGGGGCCAAAGATAAAAGGAAGGGGATTATGGAACCTCCAATAAAACGACAGAAATCTAAGGGCAAGACGCCCATCACAGAGGAGGCTGACGAGGAGCAGGTCTAGGAAGCTGATGCTGGGGTATACTTCAGTGACCTCTTGGACCAATTGCCAGAGTTGTTGGGACCTGATAAACCAGAAGTTTATCAGAAACATGTTCGCGGTGACCAATTAATCACTTATGTCATGCGTTACAAAGTGCTGGTAAACTTCAATTTTAGCTTTGTAACTCATATCATCTTCATACCCGTCGCTGACACATTTTTATTTCAGACTTCATTGGCACTGATGAAGATGCGTAAAGACTTCCCCAACCTGGTGGAAGAGAAGGCTTCGCTTGAGGGGGCGAACAAAAAGCTTGAAGCTGAGAATAAAAAGATCAGGAAGGAGTCTGAAGTAGCCAAGAAAGCTGCTCGCGAGCTCGAACAGAGACTTAAAGATACTGAGGAGTCCTTGGCTCGCGAGATGAAGCTTCGGGACATCACCGCCTCCTCGCTTAAACAGGCCAGCGAGGACGTAGATAGGATTACCTAGGAGGCCATTTTGCAGAAGAGACAGGCAGTAGATACCGAGAAGAAGGCCGATATGGTAATGTAGGACTTGAACACGGCGAGGGGTAGTCTTGCTCATACCCGAGAATTGCTCAGCCAGGCAGAGGTCAGCATCGTCCAGGCTCGAAATGAAGTGATTGAGAAGATGAGCAACAAGTTTCTGTATATAATATGGAAAGATCATCCCAAGCTAGACGTCTCCTTTTACAGGGAAGAGGCAATGATGGAGGTGAAGAGGTACGCGACCCTTGTTGCCAAAGAAGCCCAGGTGAAGACGCGAAGCCTGTCTAAAAGGGGATTATTCCTCCACCCCTTAAGAAAAGTTCTGTGCTTCCAATTGCTCAAACTGGCGCTTTTCGGGCCCAAGGTGGTACTTCTTCAGGTTCTCAGGAGTTGGTGCCAGGTGGGGGACAAGGTTTATCTTCGCAAAGAGCCCCCAACGAACAAGATCTGAAAGAGACTCCTGTTGGTTCCCCCAAAGCCTCTTAGAGTAGTTGTATACAATTTTTTATCTCCCTTCTGATTGGACTTATCTTCGAATATAGATGCTGTGGATACTGTTATTATTTAATTCCATGATGTCTTACTTTTGTTTTCAACGGCATGAGATTCCTGCTGATTTGCTTTGTTATCTCCTAAGTCTTATATGCATCTTCAGAATAAATTGCAAGCAAGCACACATAATAGAATAGGCAATAAATCGAATAAACAATAAGCCTGATCGCTCACATAAATGCCTCCTTAGGCACAAAGTAAAGAAAATGACTTCTCGGGTTGTGAGTAAACCCTCAAATGCCTTAACCGATAGCTCCTAGGAGAACTCATATCTTAGAGAGCAGGAAGGAACTCCAGCAAGCGAATCAGTAACTCGATTCCTCCTGCTAAACAAACAACATCACATTATAAACAGTGGACATATTGGCTCGATAGTAAGCATTGACTAACGATAAGTAAATCAGCTTGTGTAGCTGTGCAGCAGTAGCATATATAATATTGAATAAGATTCACAAGATGGTATGAGTTGAGAAGGGACCGAATGATGAATATGAGGTGTTATTCTTAAATCATTTAGTCATTACCTAAAACGGAAAAGACTATGCTCAAAAGATAAGGGCCCGAGCATTTATAGTCGGCTATGCTCACAAGGTTAGACCTGAGCATCTACAGTGGACTGCGCTCACAATGTCGATACTTGAGCTATACAACTTATTGTTCTCTCATGCTATGCTCACAGGGTCGGAACCCGAGCATCTATAGTAAAAGGGAAGAAGATTGTGGAACCTTGACTGCGCTCATAAGGTCGAAACCCGAGCATTTATAGCTTATTGTCCTCTTAAGCTACACTCACAAGGTCGGAACTCGAGCATCTATAGTGAGAGGGAAGAAGATTATGGAACCTTGATTGCACTCACAAGGTCAGAACCCAAGCATTTAAGACTTATTTGAGGCCGAGCATTCAGTGGTTGAGTCTCTGTCATATTCTGCTCGTGTGCGATGACTCAGGTTGTGAGGTGTGTGGACAACTTACAGAGAAAGAGGCCAAACAATGAGTAGCGATTAGGTACCCGAGCTCACTATTGTTTTAACCCCTCTAACCTTGTAGGGCAGGTGTGGGGTTGGTATCCACCGATATTCAGCCTCTTATCCTTACAAGGTAAATGAGTATTTGAGCTTCGAGTTTGCTTTCTACCTTTCACGACCATGTACCTTACATATAAAAACATATAAGCATTCTGTGTTAGTGATAATGCATGATAAATAAAGAGCTTTTGTTGCGTCTTTATATGATTAACTTTACAAGGATAGCAAAATTATAATGAAAATACAATAGTTATGGCCCTTGGAAACATTGCTCAACTCATATCCGTCAAGTGGTATGCTCCGTTCTTTAAGTCCTCGTGGATGAAATAAGACCCTTCCCAGTTAGGCTTTAGCATACCATCGTTGTCTCTACGGGCTCCTGGCAGAATTTTCCATTACATTAGATCACCTGGTTTGAACTCCCGGACTTGGACTCTCTTGTTGTAATGTCTGGCCATTCTTTATTGGTGCAAGGTGGCTCGTAAGCGAGCTATTTCTTTGGCTTTCTCAAGAAGGTCTGAGCTAGCGGCCAGGAGTTGGTCGTTATCTTCGAGGTTGAAACTTGCTCTCTGCTGGCTAAAGACTTCGAACTTGGTAGGGATCATGGCTTTAGCCCGTAGACCATCGAGAAACGAGCTATAGAAGGTACTGTGGGCCTACAAAATAACTGCCCACAGTACCTTCTATAGCTCATTTGCCCAAGCTCCCTTCAGGTTTTCAAGCTTGGTCTTCAAAGTCTGCTTGATGATCTTGTTGACCGCCTCCACTTGGCCATTAGCTTGTAGGTGATCCACTACTGAGAAGCTCTTAGTAATTCCGAGGCTGTCGTAGAAGTCGAGGAATTGCTCGCTTGTAAACTGGGTTCCATTTTCGGCGACTAGCTGCTAAGGTATTCCAAATCTGCAAACGATGTTATCTCATACAAATTTTTCGATCTTGGTTGTTGAGATCTCGACTAGCTCCTTTGCTTCTGCCCATTTAGTGAAGTAATCAACCGCGACGACGACATATTTGCATCTTGCTCGTCCTATTGGAAGAGGTCTGATCAGGTCTATGCCCCAAATGGTGAAGAGCCATGGACTGATCATTTGTCGAAAGTATGTTGGAGGAGCTTGAGGAATTTTGGAGAACCTCTGGCACTTATCACATCTCTTCACTATGTTGACAGCATCCTGTTTCATGGTCGGCCAGTAGAACCCTTGTCTGAGAGCCTTTTGAGCTAGGGATAGTCCCCCAGCGTGATTACCACAATGTCCTTCGTGTATATCCTTCAGGAGTGTGATGCAATCCAGCTCGTCTACACACCGAAGCAATGGAGCTGAGAGGCCCTTCTTGTAAAGCACATCGCCATAGATGCAATATCTTGCTGCCCTTATTCGTAGACGACGTGCTTCTAGCAGTTTTCTTTCTTGCAAATAATCGACCAGAGGGTTTATCCATGATTCAGCTTCCACCATAAGAGTTATTACCTCATCGTCGGGCTTAGTACTCGGCTTAGGCAAGAATTCCACCGGTATACTTCCAACCAGATCCATATCCTAAGCTATAGTTAAGCGAGCCAACACGTTTGCATGAATTTTTTGGGCTTGTGGGATTTGATTCAGCTCATACTTCTCGAATGTCCTTAACAGCTTTCGGATCTTTTGCAAGTAAGTTGTCATTTTTACCCCTTTGGCTTGATAATCTCCTCTTATTTGACAAACCACTAGTTGGGAGTCGCTAAATATTCTTAGCCACTCCACATGCATCTTGCTCGCCATTTTGAGCTCTGCTAGTAATGCTTCATATTTTGTCTCATTGTTTGTGGCTCTGAATCCGAATTTAAGTACACAAAGGAATCTAAATCTGAATATTCTTAAGTTCAGCCCTACACTCCGTTCACATGAGGATCCATCAACAAATAACTCCCAGAATGGACCTTCAGAAGGTTCGGCTTCCTCATCCACAAGTCTGATAAATTCAACAATGAAGTCTGTTAATGTCTGGCCTTTGATTGCTGACCTTGGCTTGTATTCGATGTCGAACTAGGCGAGCTCGCTTGCCCATTTAAGGAGCCGGCTTGAGGTATCCAGCTTCTTCAGAATTTACCGGAGCAGGTACTTAGTCAGCACCTCGATCTTATGCGCCTGGAAATAAGGACGCAACTTCTTGGATGCCATTACCAGACTGTAGGTGAGTTTCTCCATGGGAGTATACCTTGTTTCTACCTCGACTAGCTTCTTGCTGACATAGTATACAGGGAATTAGGCCCCATCTTCTTCTTATCTTACTAGGGCTGCGCTTAGGGCATGCTGAGATATGCCAAGATAGACTGTCAAGACCTCCCATTCGTTTGACTTGGATAGCAGCAGGGCTCGCCCCATATATTCTTTTAGGTGCTGGAATGTTGCCTCACATTCCTTCGTCCATTCAAAATTCTTCTCTCTTTTCAACACTTCAAAGAATGGCACGCATTTGTATGAGGCCTTCGAGATGAATCTGTTCAGAGCAGCGATTTGCCTATTCAAACTTTGCACGTCCTTCACTTTGGTAGGTGACTTCATATCCAGCAAGGCCTGTATCTTTTTCGAGTTGGCTTCGACTCCCTATTGTTTACCATGAAACCCAGAAACTTACCTAAAGCTACCCTGAATGCACATTTGAGGGGGTTGAGCTTCATCTAGTATTTCCTCAGGATCTGGAACATCTCTTCAAGATCTCAGACATGATTGACGGCCTGCCGAGATTTTATGAGCATATCGTCCACATATACCTCCACGGGCTTCCCAATTAAATCTTTGAACGACCTGTTTACCAGTCTTTGATAGGTTGCCCCCACGTTCTTCAGCCTGAAGGGAATCACCTTATAGAAGTATAGGCCGCGGGTTATGGTGAATGAGGTATGCTCCACATCTTCAGGATTCATAGGGATTTGGTTGTAGCCTGAATAAGCATTTATTAAGCTAAGGAGCTCATGCCCGGCTGTAGCATCTACTAGCTGATCGATCTTGGGCAATGGGAAGCTGTATTTGGGATAGGTTTTGTTCAGATCTATAAAATTAATGCAGGTCCTCCATTTCCTGTTCTTCTTTTTTATTAGAACGGGATTTGCTACCCAGGTGAGATATTGGACTTCTCGGATGAACTTGTTCGCTAGGAGCTTGTCTATCTCCTCCTTCAAGGCTTCACATCTTTCTCGGGTCATTTGCCTTCTCTTCTGACAAACTGGTCTGTAGTGAGGATTGATATTCAGCTTGTGTGTCATTACTTCCGGATCAATCCCCACCATATCTTCATGATTCCAGGCGAACACGTCCAGGTTAGCTTTGAGACAGTTGGTCAGCTGGGCCTTTATTTTTGGGATCAAGTTCTTTCCCAGCTTGAGGCATCTTTCAGCATCTGTCTCATTGGACCCGCGGTTCTATACGTATCAATTTCCCTAGGGTCCAGGTCATGGTTGATCCTTGCAGTATTGACTGACTATAGCTCATGCCTTGGAGTTGTTTCCACCTTCTTCCCTTGGTATTCGATTTTCACTACGTCCACGTAGCAGCGTCGAGCCAAAGATTGCTTGACCCACACGTACACGATCCTATTATGAGTTGGGAATTTTACCATGAGGGCCTTAGTTGAAGTAACTATGTCGAGCTTATTCATCGCGGGCCTTCCCAATACCACATTAAACTGAGGGGGAGTCAATAATGAGGAAGTTCGCGAGCACTGTTGATTGTCATGCTGCGTTCCCGACAGTTAGGGGTAACCTTATCTACCCAATGAGAGTGACCGAATCTCTAGTAAAGTCGTACAGAGGCTAAGGGGAAGGCCTTAGCTGTTCATCCCCGATCCCCATCTGGTCATAACACCTCCTATACATTACATTAACTGAGCTCCCGATATCTATCATGATTCTCTTTACATCAACGTTACCAATGCGAGCCCGGATCATTAAGGCATCATTGTGAGGCCAGAGAACGTCCTGGGCATCTTCTTCAATGAACACGATCTCTTTGGACACTCTTATAGCCTTTTTCACCGGACCTTTGACTTCTCTTCGGCTCACAACCTGGACGCGGCTAACCTCGCGTACATATCTTTCTTACAATTTGTTAGATGATCCTGCTACAAAGGGACCCTTATAAATGGTATGGATTGTCTTGATAGCGAGTCTAGGTTAAAAATTAGGTTCTTGTTGAGCTTGAGTCGGTTGTTCTTGTTGCCATTGGCGAGGGTGCTGCTGCTGAGCAGGTCGCCCTAAAGGTCTTACAACATAGTCCCTCAGGCGGCCGTTTCTAATAATCTCTTCAATGGCATCTTTAAATGCCCAACAGTTTGACGTATTGTGTCCTACTTCATTGTGATAGGCACAAAACTTGCTCCTGTCTCTGCGACCCTCAGGAGTTAAAATAGGGGCTGGTCTCCCAAAATTCTCTTTATTCTTCTCGATTGCGAAGATCCTGTCCTGGGTATCCGTAAGGCATTGTATGTATTATAACGGCCTAGATACCGAGGACGTTCTCGTCTCTGATAGCTTCTTTGTCTAGGCACATACTTGGCCTTCTTTACAATTTGATTATTACTTCTCTGGCCCTCAAGGTTATTTCCTCCATTGTTCTTCTTTCTCCCCTGACTGGAACTATCAGCCTTATCATTCTAGGCATTAACCTTCTTGGGGCCGAACGTTTCTTCCCACCTAATCTCTTTTTTAGCTCGCTCGTAAAACTCCCCTAAGTTCTTCACTAGGGATTTATAGATGCTTTCGTACAACTTCTCGTCCTTCCTCAAACCTACTAAGATAGCTGTTAAAACTCCGTCATCTGTCGGGTTTTCTACGTTGATCACCTCACACTGGAACCTGCTTATATATTCCTTCAACAACTCACCGGGACATTGAAAGATGGTAGCCAGGTGGCAAGGTGGTGTGAGCTACCTCTTTAATGCCTTATATTGGTTCAAGAATCTTTGCTGGTATTCTTCCTAGTTATTGATACTGCGGGGGGATAGGGAGAGGTTTCTGAACCATGTTCGTGGGATATCCCCGAGTGTCACTGGAAATAAGCAACATTTTACAAGCGAGTTGGTGGTTTGGAGATCTATCTGGATATTAAAGGCGTTGAGATGGTCATATAGGTCAGAGTTCCCCTTGTACTGAGGGATATTGGGAACTTTGAATCTTGGAGGGAGCTGCTTCAGCTCAATTTCTGAGGTAAACGAGGTTTTCTCCTCACTCTAACTTCTTTGTTCCTAGACCCCGGGTCGCGCCTCAAGCCGTTGGACCCTCTGAAAGAGTTCCTCAACGAGCGGACCTTGGATTTTCGTTCTTCTGATAGTGGACAGTCTGTCCTGTTTGCTCGGGGAATGATGGTCTAGAGCCCCTACTCCCCTCTTATCTCCATGTCTTTTGCCATTGGGCCTTGGTCTTGCCTCTCCTCCACGGGCAGAGATTTGATCGTGACCCCGTTCAGCTTGCACTGGCTGATGTTCATTGCGAGCTCGTTAGCACTGGACTAATCGCCTAAAAAATGAACTGACCCCTCTCGCATTGACCCCCTTGACATCTCTCTTATTCTCATTAAGGTCTTCAGCGTATTGTCCTCGGGGAACATCCCTCATTTGAGTGGCTTAGAGGGGTCCTTGAGCGGCCTAGACTTGAGTCCGAATCAGCGTCCTAACTTCGCTGGCCAGCTGAGCCATTGTAGTTTCCAACATCTCCTGTCGCTGCTGCAACACCTGTATAACATCTTCTCCTACAGCATTAGGCACAGACCGACTAGTAGGAAGGGGAGGTATACCTTGGGCGTCCCCTGTCACGGGCACATTAGACGTCCCTACACCAACATCGGGTAGTCCTCTAGTAGATACAATATTCTGTTGTTGATCTGAGGCTTCTGGGCAGTCATCCGTAGCGTTAAAATTCCTGGGAACCCTTCCTCTGACCATGGCGACTAACAGGCGAGCTTTATAAGCTGAGAAGAAAGATGATGAAGCTGCAGATGGGCCCTTATTCTAGCATAAAAAATGTCGATGTTGGGAATTAGCCGACCGAGATTCATTTCGAGCCCAAGCTACAATTTCATGTTGTTCATTATAAGATGATCGTTAAGTGAAGTAGTAAGTAAAGGAGAAGTGGTCAGAGGAGAAGAAAAGAACACCAGAGGATTTTTTGAGTGATTCGGCCCAAAAAGATGCCTACATCCACTGTACACTCTCTCACTATTTTGGCAGAGTAACAGCACTAAAGATTGGAGATCTCTTTACAAGGAAATTTTCTCCCCTATTTATAGAGAATGAAAGGTGCTACAGTTAAGATTCTACAGTAAGCTAAGATTACAATGATGAGTTACATTTAATGCGTCAGGATTTCATTTAATACGGCTGACAGCGCATTTTATGCGGTCGAAACTACATTAAATGAGGTTGAAACTATCAGGTCTGAGCTTTGTCCAAGTGTGATTTCAGGCAGCTAACTTATGCGAGTTAGGTGTGATCACCGTAAACTTGGCTATAGTCTCTGACAGAGATGGCGTGCATGGCACGCCTTGAGCTGTATTTTGCATGCCCTCTTTGACTTCAGTTGACTCGCAGTTTGGAAGATATGGCGAATACAAAATACTTAGCGAGCAAGGTACCCCATCGCGCTAGCGAGCAAATAAAGCTCTGGAGAATCGAACATTTCAAGGGTCAATGATGTAGGTCACAACTGAATTCTCCCACAATCGAATGGATTAATAAACGAGTAGCCTCATAAACGAGCAGATACATGATCATGATCAGAAACTGTCGAGCAGTTATGCGAGCAGATAGAGCAAACAATTGACTAGATTACAGACGAGCTTGCTTATGAACTAATAAGTGATCAGAAGAGAAAACTAGATGCGATTACATTCGCGATCACAATAACGAGTAGATTACCGAATAGGCTATCGAGCTTATCAGGGACCAGATTGATGACCAGTGGGGAGATCCCGAAATACTAACAAAATGGCGAACAACCAAGCGATCAGATTAGCGATCAGACGCGTGATCAAAGGGGATGGATAGACTATTGGGTTTTCTAGGCTTTCGGATAATTGGGCTCATACTGTAGATCCTTTTCGGCCTAATAGGTCTGATCGTTAAATTACCTATGACACTTTTCTACCTTGTAGAGCATCTCTAACTGCCGGCGAGCTTTTCCATCACTTTTGGTTTCCATTTGAAAGTTTGTAGTTTTTTATTTTGTTTTGCGATTTTGAGATGTGTTTTGTGTTATGGATATTGGGTTATGATGATTGAGTTTAAAATAGGTTAGATTTGGGTTGAAATGACCGATTCTGATTATAGCAACGTTGTTGGTATCGGTTCAGTTTTTCATTTTGATTTTTCACTTCGGTTTTTCACAATTGTTTTCAGAATGTGAAAATTGATATAAAAAATCTAACTGAAAAATCGATCTACAAGAATTACTGCTTATTCAGATACGATTAAAAATAGATTCGGTTTTTCACATCAAAATACTAATATTTCGCTGTTTTTCTGTCCTACAGATGGATTTCACGCGTAAATTTAGTTCGCAAACAATTGGCCAGAGTACAAGTAGGAATACACACATTGGTCAGAAATGGCTTAATAAAATAATTACAGTTATTGTTAGATGAAATTTGTACTATCGGTTCATAGAAGAGTGCCCGTTCGGACATATTTCGAAGACAAGCGACAATACGACTGCTACCTTCATGACATTATAGGTTCTTGCTATAAAGGTCGGGGTCACTGGTAAGCATACTGATGAAATAGGGGAGGGGGGAGAGGGAGGAGGGGAGAACATATAAGTATGGGAAACATTAGCTCTTATTGGTGATATGATTTGCTTTTGGGGGCATCGACTGAAAAATCTTCAATATATTACAAACTGACCAAAACAGTATCTTATGGCGATTGTTCAATGGACAGTCACTGGATGTACCCAACCTAGTCACCTTTCTTGAGGCAAGGAGCCATACAACGTGTCAAGATCATGCAGTCAACAATGCAATAAATAATGAAGATCTATTGAAGTTAGCGAATGTAGGGATCGCTTTCCATCTCTTCATGGGGCAGGATGATAAGGCGAACATTCCTAATTTTATATGGCTCATGATAGAGAATGCAGAAGCGTGGAGCTCATTCCCTTAAGGTACATTAAGCTATAGTGTGCTGATACATTAACTCCATTTAGCGATTAATGAACGACGGATTAGAAACCTATCGAGAACCATTAATATTTATAGCTATGTCCCAGTGTTTCAGGTATATCTAATACGATTAATATATAGGGTTATATATATATACTATAATGGTGATTAGTGAAAATGTTCCCGGTTGATAACTCTATTTTTATAGAGTTATTTTATCTTTTCAGACCTGAATTCTTGCTTAGTTCTTGATGTTTTTATTATTATTAAGTACATTATTTCATTATATTATATTTTTCATTTTCAGAATAAAATTGGTGAAAATCGCATGTGGACCCCACCAAGTGTTCGAGACAAGATCATCGTTACAAAATGAATGTCAGTTTATTGCCTCAAGAATTACTCGAATCAGATATCGCATAAATAAGTTATCACAGTTTGAAGATCGAGTATTTTAGAAATAAATATTATGTCATGCTGATGTAAGGAATGATGTAATCAAAATTATGATGTAAGCAATGATATAATATTAAAGTTGACTTATATAAGGTAGGTGAACGATGATGCAAGCGATGATGCAAAATGAAAGTTGACTTGAATGAGATAGGTGAATGATGATGCAAGCAATGATGCAAAATGGTGGAAAACTAGAAGAAGATTATGCAAGCAATGATGTAATTGGAGGTGAACTTTGCCTATAAATAAGTCTTAGAATCACTATTCTAAGCATCTCATCAAACACCAAAATAACAAATAGTTTAGAGAAAGAGAGAAAGAGCTTGGAGAGGAGGAGTAAATCAGAGGAATAAATTCTACGGTAAAACTTCAATCCACGAAATTTTTCTACCTTTTATTATGTTTAATCTTTTAGTTTTTGTAAATTTTAATTTAAGCATGGAGTAATTTATTTTTCTAAGGTTATGATGTAGCCTAACTTTGATGTTCCAAACTTTTGTTCAATTCAATTAAGAGTTTTCTATCTTGATTGATGCATTTAATACTGTTCTTAATGCTTCTAAATAATTGACCACTATTTAGTTGAATTGTTAATCATAATGATAGCGGAAGCTGATTTATATGTCTAGTTCATTGTGTTTAATGTTATAAATTATATGTAGGATAGGAATATTATATCTGCATGGTTTGTGTAGTCTATAAAAGAGATCCATAAATCTTAATGAATCCATTAATGTTTTAACTTACATAGAGACATAGCAGTTAAGCTTTATAGGATATTTTCCTTAGACCTCGGGAGGGGCTATGTGAATAATTCAGGGAATCTCGACTAGCAACCGGATAATTAATTTTTGATTAAAAAGAACAAAGGGGAGGAACAGATTAGTTATAGTGAAATCATAATCTTAGAGTTTTAATTTATTGAATTAAATTCATTCATATTTTGTGGTTAAATTTAGTTATAGTTATCAATTTCTTAAATCAAATCGCGTTTGCCAAATAAAAAGTGAGTTATTTTAATTTTAGACATTAATTAACAACAATTCTCGTGGGACGATACTTATCTTATCATTTTATTACTTGTTCGGCTCGTCCACTTGCGATTTTGTACAACACCGGTGTTAAGAGAAAAGATAGTGAAAACTAACCAATTGTTGCAAAATGATTTGCCAAAATGTAAAAAATGGACACTGAAAAGGATGCCGACAAAGATAAAAAGTCTTGATGATTTCCCCCCCTTCCCCCTCCTCCCCTCCCTCCCCCCCCGTAAGTGCCAAACCTAAGTTAAATTGGTTTCAATTTTTTATTTGTTTAACTATTCTTATTTCTATTACAGATATAATAATAATATAATTATATATATGTATATATTACAAATAGTTGACATTGCGCAAATCCTTAAGCCCACTGACATCGAAAGAGAGACGAATTATTAGAAATCTTTCAATCCGAAGCATTTGGTTAGTGCAGATATATATAAAGTTGGTAGCGGAGGGAGTGAGGATGATGATGGTGATGATGATTATGATGATAATGACAATGATGATGACGACGATGGTGTATGAGGTAATGATGATTATCAGGTGGAGGATGAAAATGATGATGATGAGGTGAAGGGTGATAATGATCATGTGGTTGATGAGTTTACAAGGGAGGATGATGAGTGGAGTGAAGACGTCCAAAGCGTACAATCCGAATTAGAAGATACCTTTTCAAAGTTTCGGATAAAAAGTTGCACAATGTACGAAATGTTTATCCTAAGGTACGAATCTTCTATTTATTTTATTATTTACTGAATATTCATTTTAATAAATGAAAAAGTTGTGGACATGTTGTATAGTAGTATGGAGTGGGATAAAGAGATGGAGTCTCTAAAGATGATAGATGAAGTGTAATTATTTAAGTATGTATGTTATTTTCTTCTGGATACTCAAAAAACATGAGAGACTCTATAAAAATTTTTTACAATTGTATACACTATATAAAATGATATATATGATTCTATTCCATAGGTGAAGTGGTTGTTTGAGTATATTGTGGATTTATAGAAAACAACCCACAAGAAGTTAAGTAGGATGGATAAGAGGCAAAATACAACCTTTAAAATATTAAGAGAGATGGATAAGAGACTAAGACAGGTGGAAGAGCATTTACAAATTCTTAGGTCTCCGGCTGGTGGGCATGATCTAAGTGACGATGATAATGATGGGGGCTTTGTTTGGGATGAGCACATGTATTGCCCACCACCACATCAGGATGAGGGGATCCGTCAATCACCTCTCCTTGAGGGCGAGACGCTCCATCAGTCACCTATCTATGCAGACCAGTCAGCCATCCATCAGGAGAATTAGGAGGTCCTTCAGTCTCAGGGTGTCTACCAGTCACCCCACCAACAAAAATGATCAGGAGATCCACCACTCCCAAAAAGACTCAGGAGGTCTATCAGATGTAGAGGCTGAGTATGGTGAAGACCAGGTAGATATAATATATCTAATATATTACAGTCTGACATATAATTGTAAATATGTAATCCATGTTTTTTATTTATTTACAGCTGCAAAATGAGGTCATCCAGGAATGAGGCAAACGAAAGATGAAGCCAACGGTATCTCTGCAGATGCCATACACGAATCCTGGACTAGCAAAAAAGAAAAAGAAATTGCCCCAACAGCAAGTCGAGGAGGTGATGGAGTCTGTAGATCCCGTAGAGATTGTCTACAATGAATACAAAACTTTCATGTCTTTAGACCTCAAATATTGATAAAAAAAACATCATGATCATTTCATTTTAGTTTCTAGTGTAATAAAATTTACAATCAACATTTTTTTTTTTATTTTAGGCGTACGGTTTATCGTTATGCATGGTGCATGATACCGAGCACATTGATAACCATCGAGGACCAGAACCAAAACCAGTGGTTAACTTCTGAACACATCGATACTTATTTGATGTGCTTACGGAATGGTGGAATGAAACTGAGGATACAGTCCATGGGAATTCCTTGTTTGTGAGTGTTTACATTTTAATCAATTATGTATTTATAATTTTATGTCCATCTTTCCATGAAGTTAAATGACATGTTTAATTTTTATCTTGTAGGCATATAAAATAATGTACTGTAAAGAGCAGTACGTCAATAAAGGAATGAAATTTGATTTGGTTACAGCTACTATGCCTTCATATTGGCTTGCAATCGCGAATAGTCAGATAGATGCATTAGTCCCCTGGTGACGTGTTGAAAATGTAAGTGTTGTTCGAAGAATAAGATTTATTAATTTATCATCTGAATTAGTCCTATTGCACTGATGTTTGCAATCTGCAGGTGTTACTACCATGTAGTCTGAATCAATATCACTGGGTCCTATAGCCAGTGTGCCTTCAAGAGCAGAAAGT
The DNA here is from genome assembly GCA_022984855.1 of Dimocarpus longan. Lineage (NCBI taxonomy): Eukaryota > Viridiplantae > Streptophyta > Magnoliopsida > Sapindales > Sapindaceae > Dimocarpus > Dimocarpus longan. Next base: position 18,638,610 of record CM041015.1, on the reverse strand, counting down.
ATTAATGTATGATTCAGATGTAAATAATGACATAGACGAACGGATTAAGCTACTTGAGCTGCATGTGTCTTTAATGCCGCTCTTGTTACGATTCATAGTATTTTATGAGAATACCTAGATAGATATGTCACCCATAATCAGTGGAAACTTGAGCATCAAGATAGATCATTTATGTCCCAACAACCTGATAGGTGAGTAAATTTATAACTTAATTAATATATATATATTCTAAATGTTATGATATCATTTATTACTAATACAGGACGAGTTGTGGAGTGTATATGGCAACATACATACACGACCTTTTACAGGGGCAAAAGAGTACATGGAAATCAAGACGATTAGATCAGGTTGCAGATGCCATTGCATTGAGAGTAGAAATTGCAAGGGATTTATATATGTTTTCGACCCCATTGTATAAGGTAAATAAATTTAAAAAATGGATACTAAACTCTGATGGAGATGTTGTATATAAGTAAAAGTATTAATTTATATGTTAATTATTTAATTCATTTTGTTAATTACGAGTTTATGCCTACAAGATACTGAAGGTTAATCAGATTGACATCTAAAGGTTAATAATATTGATAAAGTTAAAATCCAAGAAATTGGTTATTTACAAGGGTTGAAAAACTGAAATCGATTTTTTATCATGCTCTAAGACCAATCAATTATTGTAATGTGTGAAAAACCGAAATCGATTATTTACAGTGCTTTATTTTCTTCTATTTTTACCTCTCTTTCCACCATATTTGAAGGTTCCTAAAGACTAAAAAGATACAAAAATCATAAAACTAATGTTATATATCCAATGGATCAATATTACCAACGAACATAGTTGGATGAATCAACATGAAAATTTACACAAGGTAAAACTTTGTCACCTAAATATCATGTGTTATTTCAATGTCACCATGTAGAGTCATTATGCAAGTAATTTAACCAATTATATGTTAATTGATTAAATTGAAACAATGTCAGGGTCATTTGTTGGAAGTTGAAACTCATCTGTAGGGAAGAAAATCAAGAAAAATAGAGATAGATTTTTTGAGGGAGTTAAAAAATTGAAGTCGGTTTTTCATCATTCTTGAAAACTGAAATAAGTTGTTTATAAAAGTTGAAAAACCAAAATCGGTTTCCTAACACACTTGAAAAACCGATCTTTTATTTCTTACCCATTTTACCCCCTTTTTCACCATACTTGAAGGAGCTAAAAAGACATAAAAGTCATAGAAATTATGTTCCTTCCCACAACGGATCAACATTTCAACGAATATAGCTGGATGAATCAACGTTAATATTTGCATAAGTTAAAACCTTGTCACCTAAATATCATGTATTACTTCAATGTCATCATGTAGAATTATTATGCTAGTAATTTAATCAATTCTATGTTAATTGATTAAATTGAAGCAATCTTAGGGTCATTTGTTAGTAATTGAAACTCATCTTAAGTGAAGAACATCAAGAAAAACGATGATCGGTATCGGTTTTTCATCATACTTGAAAATCGATCAGTACTGAAAATAGAACAAATGTTGTCATCAGTTTTTCATGAATGTTGAAAAACCAAAATCGGTTTCTTACATCCCATGAAAAATTGATTTTTCGTTTCTTCCCCATTTTACCCCCTTTTTCACCATGTTTGATGGTTCTTAGTTACTGATCGATTGTTGAAGCCATTGATTGATTGTTTAAGTGGTTAACTTCACTCATTAAATTTGATATCAATTACTATAGTTAATTCATTAAATTTTATGTCAATTACTTTACTTCATTCATTAAATTTGATGTCAATTACTTTAGTCAATTATAGTAGTACCACGATATTATATAAATGGAGTAATATATATTTTTTGAAAAATAAAATAACATACATGAAATAGAAGTTTAAATTAATGTCAACGTCTAATTATTGTTTTCATTATTACGCACCTCTAGATTGGGAGTAGGATACTGTTAAGGACATTGGCATTGGCTGTGTCTAGTGTCATGATACAGGCAGCATCTTTGAGACGATGGGACATTTTCACGAGCATTTGTGCTAATCCCAGCTGCCGAATGCATGACTGGGCTCATTCTTTCGCTAGTGGAAGTAAAGAAGTTAAGGCAGCGAAAACGGTTGTGTGCCCTCTAACCATATTTTCCACAATTTTTTGTACGACGATCTTCTTCAACAGAAGGAATTTAAACCTCTTTCGATCTACTTGCGTTTTTCCTATGGGTCGTAGTACAACTATACTTCTAATTTTCGCATAAACTTTTCAACTAGCCAATTTAAGGACAGGAATGATCAAACATGCATATGCAGCTTTCAGCCACTCCACGCTATAATACTGACTGAAAAGTGTATCACAACTTATGCCCTTAAACTTGACATGTATCAAAAATTTAAGTGTCACGATATGACATGAAATACCAAAAGCAACAACGTACAATTACCATACCTAGCTATTATACATGTATAAACATATGACAATTAATCTAGGTTCCACTGCTTGCATGTACATTTGTTCTCTTGAATATTAATGAAAACATTGCTTTTGCTAGGATACAAGATGTTGTATGTGATCGGTTCTGTAATGGGATGTACGATACCTTCCGTTGATAAATTTTTTGCTAACATGATATGATTGTACGCAGTGATGGTAACATAAGTTAGTAGCTTCTCAGTAGCAATATATCTATTATTAAACCATCTCTACAGTACATTTCTCACATATTCATGTGCAGTTGTTATTGGCGAATGATGTGCCTGCATCATGTTTTTGTTGAGCAACTCTGCAATGTTAGTGGTCATCATTTCATATCTTCTTCTTGAACAACGTGCTTGTAACCACCTGCTCACTCCAGCCTTCACTAAAGTTTCATGTGTTCTTAGATGTAATGCCCGAATTTCTTCTAATATTCTATTACAATCATCAGACACATAACAGTATGTTACATTGTAAAATGTATTTTCCACATTTGAACATTTTTTACAATGTTGCTTAAGGTTTTGCCACAAGTGGAAAAAACACAACAATGTGTGGGACTTCAGAAAAAAATGCTTTCATCCCATTCGATATGGTTTTATGACGATCGGATATGATAAGGAAATTGTTTGACATGCTGATCGCTTTTCGTAACTTTTTCAAAAACCATATCCATGAACAGTCTGACTCTCTATTAGCAAATCCAAAAATAATGAAACAAATCATTTCCGATCCATCTTTGCATGCAGTAAAAAATGTCACCCATTTATATTCACCTTTCAAATAAGTGATATCAATGGCAACAACCGGTCTCATCTAAGACCGAAAACCCTCAATGAAAGCTCCAAATACAACGAAGGAATATAAGAATCGATTGTTTTCATCACTCTGAATTGCCATCATTGTGTCGGGGTTTGATAGTTTTAATATTTCAAAGTAGGATGGAAGCTGTTGATGCGACTTATCTGCTTGTCTATATGCTAGTTTCTTTGCATATTGTAAAGCTTTCCAAGTTTTATTGTACAAGATTTGCACGCCATACTACTCTAGCATTTCTTTAATCAAACAATTAGATGTATAAATATCTCTCCCCATCTTTCCCACATATAATTTTATGATGATAATAGCCTTCACACTCTTCATATGTGATTCATAATAGTCTAACGACATGTGTGTTCCTGCCTCTTACTTCAACACAAATCATATTGAATAATCATTTCTTCATCTTACACAAACTATAAAGCTCCAACTCTTATCCTTACAATCGGCCTCAAATCGCTCAATGTCTAAACGTCTAACCCGATATTCAAACTTGGCTTTCAGAGTATATTCTCCAATAGCTGTACTCATTTTTTCTTTACTATCAAAGAATGTACCTTTATACGTACCACGTTGGTAGATGATTGATATAGCACTTGAAGTAGCCTTAATATCGCCTAGTTTTACACTAGGAATCATCTAGTATGGTTGCAAATGATTGCTTTGAAATTGTAAACTTGAAAATCTTATTTTCGGAAACTCTTCTTCCTCAAAGACATTATTAAATCGAATTTCCTCTTTATCACTATCTCCAGTTTGTTCTTCGTAACTATCCGGTGTCTTATCACCATAATCATCCGTGTCCCGATCTTCATCATTAGTACCATTATTCATATAGTCATCATTAACATTGCGAATAGGACTTTCTATAGATGTAAATGGGATGACAAAAGTATCAACCTGATTGCTCCCAATATCTAAAGTAAGAAAATATTGACTTTCAATCATATGTGGATTTACAGGTTTATCCGTATTTGTCTTATCATGTCTTGTTTTTAGTGTTGAGTGGTGACAAGTAGACGAAGGCACGCCTACTAACTCTAACTCCAAAATCTTTCGTAATGTTATTGATATAAATCTCTTTAACATCAATATTTTTTTATCGCCATTAAACCAACTATAACAAGATTGGACATGATGTGTATCTTTTTAACTTGGCTATTTGTCATACTTTGTATTAAATAATATATACGGATATCCCACTTTCTTTTATCAATGTCAGCTTCTCTGTACGCAACATCCACCAACGATGAAAAATTACTATCTTTATGGACTCTACACATGATCGACTTACCCCCAATGTAGTTACATCCATTTCACTCTCCGTCGAAGTTAATTACGATCGTCTCTTAAATCATTCCTGTAACATTCAAATAATAAATTAGTCTCACTCAAATTGGTCAACATACACTAAAATTCAAAACACAACAAATATTAAAAATATGAAAAAAAAAAATTGGTTATTTCAGTTTTTAAAGGGGTTAAAAGGCCGATATCGATTTTTCAGGGATTGAAAAATTGATCCACTTTTGAAATCGATTTTTCATAATATGAAATGATTGAAAAATTGATTTCGTCACAGATTTTGAAGATATAATTCGATATCTATTTATCACAACCAAATTTTGATTCTTATAGTCTTTAACTTGCAATATGAACAAGACAACCCAAAAACCAATCAACAAAAAACACATACATTACCTTCAAAACTCAAATTACTTCAAATGGACAAAGAAACTTCAAAACCTTTTATGGATGAAACTTGAATAGATCAAAAACCTTCAATGGATGAAGAAGCTTCAATGAATAATTCCTTGCTAGATTGTTTTTCGGCTACAATAATGAATCCAACATCAAAAACCATGAATGGAGAAAAGGAAAGAAAGAGGATATTGTCAAGATGAAAAAGACTATTTTGGTAATTTCGAGTTAGAGCAATTTGATGATTTTAATTTAAGGGTATTTTAGTAATTTTGGGTGTACAATGGAAATAATTTACTTAAGAGATTAAAAATAAAGTTTTCTAAAAGTCTGGATAAACATAAAAATTTTCTTTTTATTTGGAAAAAAATTATAATTTTTTTTTTTGGGGAAAGCTACCGTGTTAGATATTTACTTTTCAAATAAATTAATATATAATTTTCAATGTTTCGAAAAAGTAAATGTATTATATTAACATTTTGTTTTAAATGAAACGAAGGAACAAATGTAAATCAGTAGGGTAGGAAACAGAGGTCCAGTGACATTTGGATGCCATGAATGCATTCAACCACTTATTGAATGCACGTGAAATCCAAACGATGCTGCAGTGGAAAGCTTAGAAGAAAGAAATCGTGGTGAATTCAGGGGCTTTGGTTGACACAGAACCGTATGGGTCAGTATTCAGTCCTAGGTACTTGTTTATTTATTTTATTCACAACACAGTTGACATCAATCACTCATTTATGATATGGCATTGTAACTTACAACAATGAATTCAAGTTCCCAAAAAAAATAAATAAATAAACAATGACTTAACGTTGTTAGCTATTTTAGTAACTGATAGATCTGCCCTAAAAAAAAAAAAAAAGATGGATCTAAAGGTTAAATTGATATTTAAAATATAAGATTTTATATGTCAATTAATAAGAAAAAAAATTAGAAACAAAAATATGAAAAATAGGTAATGTTAACAATTAGGATAAGTTTACTTCATGGATTGGGGAATGAGAATGAGGAATGAGATTGATTGATAGATATTATTTACTTGTTTAAAATTCATTCCGTAATGAGAATGAAAGTGTGAGTCCCATATCAATTTGAGTTTGTAGAATGGGAATCTCATTCCCCTCAACCTACTTGGGAACCTCATTCACATTCCCTTTACCAAGACGAAAAGTCTATTTTACTCTTTTTTAAAAAATAAAGAAAAATTAATTTATTTGATATTAAAAAAAAATACATATTATAATAAAAAATTGTACACATTTTTTTTATCACCAATTTTTTGATTATCATAGTGGACAATTAAAATAATATACAATTTTTTTTTTTAATTATAATGTACAGTTTTTTATTTGATATTAAAAAAAAAAAACTGCATATTATAATAAAAATTGTACATCATTTGTTTTTCATCACCAATTTCTTAATTATCATAGTTGACTATTAAAATAATATACATTTTTTTTTTAATTGGAATGTACAGTTTTTTATTTGATATTAACAAAAACCACATATTATAATAAAAAACTACACACTATTATAATTAATCCATTTAATTAAGGTTATTTTTGTAATTTATAATTAATCATTCTGATTTCAAAGTAAAGTAAACAACTCAATGGGAATACTACAGATTCCGATTTCGATTCCGATTCTTGCAGTTAAAGTAAACAACTTATTCTTATTCTGATACTTCATTTCGATTCCAAGTCATTCCGATTTCAGATCATTCTGATTCCCGTTCCGATTCCTCTAAGTGAAGTAAACGCACCATTAAAATGTCATATTTAGGTTTTAGCATGCATGCCGCCATAATAGTTTTAATAAAGGAGAAATTTTAATTTCGTCCCTATAGATTTGGTAAACTTTACTTTTTTAAATGTGAATTGATTTATAATCTCATTATCTCTAAAAGTTTTAGAAAATTCATCGGTTTCATTTTTTTTTTTACCAAACTTTTAATGGTCAAAATTAACAGATATTATTTAATAATGATTTTAACGATTTTACCCTTGACTGTTTAAATAGTTCATTAAATGACTCATCTATTCTCTTTGAAAAACCAGAATTACAATTAACTATAAAAATAATATATTTATTTTAGAGAATGAATGGAGGAGATTTAATCTCCTTTCATTCATCATGCCATCCCCACCATTCAAAAAAATTACTGTAAACAAAAATGAAAATTACATGATAATATAATATTAAAAATAAAATAATTGTAAAAAGTTTTAAAAAAAATCGATCTTTTCTTTGTTGTCCATCACTCACCGATAGGGATGACAACGGGTTGGATCGCATCTGAATCAACTTGTCCCAAACTCTACCTGAAAGTTTTAAGGAATACCCCAAACTCAACCCGTACCCCAAACGGGTCACAACTTTTCACCTCAAACTCAAACTCGATCCGTTGGCCTGATCTAGTTTTTAACTAATAATATAGTTAATAAAAAAAACAAATATATAAACAAAAAAAGTAAACATTTAAATTTCTAATAGTTCAATTTAACTATAATAACATCACATCTATATAATTATTAATATAAAATTCATAAAATACACAAAATTTTTAAATACAAATACAAAGACTTGCCACATCGTAATGTTTCATTACAAATATCAAAAAACTTATTACATTCATGATAAAGTTTCATTACACAATCCAAAATACTAAGATTACATAGTCACAAATACCAAAATAATTATTTCGAAAAACAAAAAAAAACAAAAATAATAATAACAATATAACCAAGTTTCATTACAAACATTAAATAAATAAAAACAAGAGAAAACATTACAAAACACCATGCTGGAGATGACAATGGGTTGGATCAGATTCGAGTTGATCCATCCCAAACCCAACTTGGTACTATAAGGGTTTATATATATATATACATATTTTCATTTATTTGGTATTGTGTTGGTTTTTTATTAATTGAGATTTAATTGAAGGCTAAGGTTATTAGTTAGATAAGGTAACCAAACCTTTGTTTTGTTAAAATGATTTAGTTTTCAAATAAATAATCATGAATTCCAGTAATTTAATCTTTTGCTTCTATTTTATTTTATTTTATTTTTTTGTGGTTATAGAAAAAAATCTTGAATTCTCTAGTCTCATTCACGCTAGATCAAAGAGGGTTTAATTTATATTTATTGCAATCAAACACTTTGTTTTTTGCTAAAAAGAAAGCATAAAGATTAGTTATTATATAAAGGAGTGTGACACCATTCAACCGGAATATTATGTCCAAAAATTACTCTTACATGATGATAGAACTAATTTGTAAGTCATAATTGTGATTGAAATCTGCCAAAATTTTAGTTAGATGTATTCTTAAGAGCAGTGAAATATGATTCTAATAACAATTTCTTTAGGATCTCTATTTCCCTACTACATCAAGACATTTATATGTATCCTGATCATTCTATACATATCATTTCCATTTGAACAAACACAAACTATGATTACACAAACACATTTTCAAACTTTTTTGTTAGGGTTATAATGTATTTCAATTTCACATGTTTTATTTTACATAATTAAAAAAATAAATAAATAAACTAAACGTATTTTTCACACTCTTGACACCTTTTTAAATGGTAGATATATACCCTTCTTTATTTCTGAAGAATAAGATAACTAGATAAAACACGTTTGAATGACAAAACTGGGTGTCAAAATAAACGTTTGAAATTGTATTATATAAGTTACATAGAAGTAAGAGATATACTTCGCAGTGCACTGGTTCAAAGCCACGCCCAGGGAAGCCAGGTTGAGGTCCCCAATCTAAAATTATTGGAATATCATGTAGGATTAATTATTTTTACAATTACAATTTTATCGATCCATAATATATAGGTTATTAAGTGCAGAATTTCGATTATATATATAATCGGGATTTTGCATTAAAAAAAAAAATGTTCGTGAAATCCTACATTTCAAAGTTTCTAATATACATTGGCTTGTATATAATTGACTGAATGATATCAAGTATCTCAATTTAGGTGTTAGTCGTGATATTTCTACCTTTTTAAAAGTATATATACACCCCAAATTATAATTATTTTTAAAATCTCAACATTATCTTTGATAACATTGTTGGTAATACCAGTTGAGCAATCCCTTTGAACAATAGCAAAGATCTGCCGCAAAATTGTTCTCTATGTTAATAAGAGTAGCTAAATAATGCACTTCACAATAACATCAAAAGTCCATCCTCTAGCCTTTCTGCCTACCCTCAGTTCACCAGCTCATTAAAAAGTCTCAATCAAAATAGTTTGAACAAATATAATGGGCACGCATTTAGTGACAGCCTTCTGTTAGAGATATTAAAGATGGCAGATACAGAAATATAAAATGAATATCACGGCCAGATATAAATTCAAAAGAAGTTTGGCAGCCGACGCAGTTGGCCATCTGCCCCCATGCCTTTAGTGGCATGGGTTCCAAGCCCAATAACTCAAAAATGAAAGCCCTTCCACCGTTATATGTGGATTACCCTCTCATCCTCACGTGAATCTCTCTTCTTCCTCCGTATAAATGGATCCTTCTCATTTCGGAGTAGTTTTCAATAAAGTATCACAGTATTCTGATTCCAATAGTCTCCTGGATTAATCATAGTCTTAAAAATATATATTTATACAAAAGAAAAGAACTGGTTATTATATTAGCTTTCTTTGTTCTCTTCTGGGAAGAATTATTGCGCTTGACCTTATGACACGTGTACATTAACGGAATTTCATGGAACTTTTAAAATACTACTCTAAGGAAAATTGAACGCTCTCTGAGTTGCATACCGAAACAAGAAAACACATAAATCATAATTTTTCAGTGAAGCAGTATAAGAACATTGTTGTTGTGGGTTTGTGTTATTCGTGAAGAAGTTTTGTAAAGAGACCTTTTTTTTTTTTTGTTTAAAATGAGAATTTTAATAAAGAACATAATGATAATGGTAATGGAGATTAGAAAGAACAAAATGATATGTAAGTAATTTATGAGATATGTTTATAAATTTTAATATTTAAAAAGAAAAAAAATTAATGAGGTGAAAATGCAAAAAGGGGTGCACGTACAGTATTTTAGGGTGCCAATATCGCCACTCATTATAGACTTAAATAGCTAAATCTAAATCATATACCATAGGTCCTGTAAAGTTAATTAATTAAAGGAAACAGTAATGATTGAAAGCTTGGCTCCTGTCTAACTTTTGCCTTACCTTTCATTTATAACCACTTTCAACGGACGTTGTTAAATCCCGACCATAAAAGCAATAATAAAACAATAGTTGCACTTATAGGTAGGATATAAGGGGGGGCCATCAAATTTCTAAAAAAAGAGACTGGTTTAAATAAGGATAACTAATTAACAAATTTGAATCATATAGTCTCTCACCATACCACTCTGCATTTACCTAATTCAAACGTGTCATATGATAAGTAAAAATTAGGTATAATATAATGGTATAAAAATAAAAATAAAAATAAAAAAAACTTTATTGATATTAAAAAATATTAGGTGATATATTGTGAATGAAGTTTTTTTTTTTTTTAATGGTTGCGCAAAGCTCGAGATCAGCTGGAATCAAGCAACGTTTGATTCTGAGACGCGGTCGAGAGAGCGACTGCCATACGGAAGAGATGAATCCACACATAGATAGGGAGAAGGGTGCACACAAGGTGAGTGGCACAATCCACACATTTTCATATAATGGAAGAGAGACTGTCGATAATGAGAGTTGAAACAATGATCTAAAAGGCACAAGATGAGTGGCAGACCACCACGTCACTGACCGACTCTCTGTCAATGGAGATTTATTGATTATTAATATGAATAATTACAATGAGAAAAAACTCACATTAAAACTACCTAAAAAATATAAAAACAGAAAACACACTCGAAACTTGGATAGTGATGGATGCTAAAGGTTTTTTTTTTTTTTTTGGGAAATGGATGGATACTAAAGTTTGAAGACTATTATGTTGATTGATGCATGACATTTATCAGCCAATGTGAACGGTTGGCAGCAAAAATCAATAAGTAAATTGCGCTGTGGTGTACACGTTAACCTAAAATATGTGTCGTAGGTATAAAATGGCCGAACAACTAGGTTTAAGCTTTATTTTTGATAAGATAGATTTAAGCTTTGATAATGTCGAATTTAGTTTGACTAGACTTGCTTGTTTAAATGATCACTTCTATCTCTTATGTTTTATTTAAACTTAAACTCATTTTATAAAAAACTTAACAAAATCAAAAAGTTAATAGATAATCATTGCTTCAATATGGGTTACGTCTCAATTCACATGTCCATTAAAACCAACTCATTAACATGATTTTGTTTGTAATTTACTGAATGCCACACAGCTCTAGACTCAAAATCTAAATTCGTGCTTTTGTTCGTTTTCCTTAAAAAAAAAAAAAGTCTGAACTAACAGATAAAAATGTAATCATAGTATCAAAGATACGAGTAATGTTAAACTTGTACTCCTTAGTCCATGTGTTAGTATGTAGAAATTTAGAAGAGGTAACAAGGAACCAATAAATTAGTTAGTCTATTTATTTATTTCTTTTAATTGCATTAATTCATCATTCGTTTGTGATTTTCTTTTTATTTAAAATATTATAGTTGATTTAGAGCTTTGAGGGATTCCATGTAAGTAAAATTGAGCACAAAAACAGGAACCAACCCCACCCGAACCAATTTTGGGTGTTAGGGTTGGTTCCTGTGACACACATGTCCATTTTCGGTTTTTCGAAGGAGGAACTGACCATATGTCCATTCCTGTTTAGGTGTAGATCTCCAAACCTAAGATGCAAGCTAAAATCAGCCAATTTTTTTTTTTTATTATTTGAAATTTATACATGTACCGTCGATGGTTATTTAAATTTTGAATAACCCTCAATAGTGTATACGTATAATCCCACGTAACCCTAAATCACAAACAACAAATTCTCAATTTTTTCTTCTTCACTCTAATGTTTCATTTTCATTTTCTTCTTCACTCTCTCATTGTCAAAACACTCTCCATTGTCAACATAGACTATATTTATGTTTAAACTTTAATCACTCTATGTTTAAAGTCAACCTCCATTCATTATTGGCCTTTATGTTAATCGTCAGTCTCCACTATTCGCTACTGCTTTTCTTTGTTCATCATTGTTCTCTCTGCCATGATTGTTTATTTTCTCCCCCTTTCTTCGTTATTCATTATTGTTCATCACAATCCAATATTTAACATTGATGTCCTGTTGGATAAAACTTTAATACGTGAAAACCTATAACAAAATCTAGAAACTCATATTAAGTTATTAAGAATTATTATAGAGAAAAAATATTTGAATCCATATTGATAAACTTTAGAAAATTGAATCTTCCACGGTCAAATCACCTTAGGATGCTATATAGTTTCTTCTTGAATGGGGAAGGAGAAGGAAAGTAAAATATTATGTATATTGATTTGATTTGGAAACCATAACCTTTATAATGTTCTTTATATGCTAACATGATTACGTTCTCATTAACCCTAATTTCATTAATATTGGGTTTCTACACACTAAAACTCATACCCAATGGATATCTCTAGAGCCCAATTACTATATTACTTATCTGACCTTAAAATAGATAGCCTATAATATAATTATTGTTTAATATGTAAGCTCATAATAAGAAATATAAAAATCCCAACAATCTACCACTTGGGCTTCATATGTTTCTTAAGATAATTAAATTATTTATAATCTTGAGTATATACTAAAAAGCTATTCGTCCTAAAATATCCTCTTAGTTACAATCTAATCCATCTAACATATCAACATGGGATCAAAACGACTTTTGTTACATATATTCATAACTAGACTCATCAATAGTCACTATACCAATATATTCAATGATATAGATCGAATATGGATGCATAGCTTACATGTAATGTGATCTCAAATATGTTTATTTTTAACTGGTCCTACTTTAATCTTTAGTGAAATCAAATATAAATAATATTCAGAGTTTATAACTAAATCATATATTTTATTGTGTAGAAAATAAATATAAAACATGTTTGTGACAAAAAAAAAAATCAAAATATCAATTCCCACTAAACATGCACATCATCAACCAAAATAATACAAATATGAGTAGTGTGCTCATGAAAGACCTTAGATGGTAATCTCTTAGTAAGTGGATCCCCAATTATAAAGTTTGTCCCGATATGTTCTATAGTCACCTGATGACTCTGAACTTTTTCTTTAAAAATGAAAAACTTGATATCTATGTGTTTTAACTTCATAGATTTTCTGTTGTTATTGAAATATGGCAAAGTCGAATTATTGTTACAATATATCTTTAATGGTATTTCAATACAATCCACAACTCGTAGCCCCATGAAAAAATTTTACAACCATATTCCATGATTAGATACCTTATAATAGGTTATGAACTCAACTGTCATAGTGAAAGAAGTTATAAGTGTTTGCTTAGCACTTTTTTATAGACATGACCACGGTTCAGTTTAAACCGTCCGGTTCGAACCAACTCGGGTCAGTTGAATCGGAACCGCTACTGTAGCGTTTTCGATTCCGTTATTGTAGCGATTCCAGTTTCGATTCCGTTATTGTAGCGATTCCAGTTTCGATTCTAATTTTTTTTTTTAAAAAAAAGAGAAAAAACTGAAAACAAAAACTGCAGTCTGCTGTCTGTAGACTGCAGTTGATCGTTGGAGCCACACGGCCCCAACGGTCGCTTTTTAAAAAACAGAGTGACCAACGGTCACTTTTAAAATTTTGACTGTTGGTCACTTTTTATTTTTTACGTTTTACACCCTCCATTAATTTCTCTTTTAACCACTCTCTTTCCTCTATAAATTCCTCTCCCGTTCTTAATTTCTTCTCACACCTATCCCCCTCAATCTCAAGTTCTCAACTCTCTTTCTCTCCATTAATCTCAACTCTCTCTCAATTTCAAAATAATCTCTTAATTCTCAATCTTAATTTTCTTTAATTTTTTTAATTATATCTATAAATTATAATTTTCAATTTATTGTTTAAAGTTTTAAATTCTTAATTTATTATTTTTAAATTTCAAAATCTTATTTTATTATTTTTAAATTTTAAATTGTCAATTTATAATATTTATAAATTTCAAAATTTCAATTTATAATATTTTTTAACTTATAAATTTTGATTTCAATTTATATTTTTAAATCTAAATTTTTAATTTATTAGTTATTACTTTTAAATATCAAAATTTTAATTTATTATTATTAAATTTCATATTTCAATAGCTAATTCTAGTTCTAGAAAATCATTTTCTAGGAACAAGGGTAAAGATCTTATTTATATCGAAGAAACACCACAACCAAATGCAGATATTTTAAATCTTAGTCTTTTCAATGAGAAAAATTATAATGATTTTATACAACAACAAGTAGATTTTTTAGAAATATTTGGTTTCCAAAATCCTCCTAATCTTAATTCTCCCTATACTACTCCTCAAAACCCCCAATCTCATGACCAACCTAAGACGCCGACGTCTCATCAGTCCAATTTTGGAAGCAATTTCGCTAGTATGTCTAGCCTTGGGCTTGTGGATTGTGATGCAGCTGATGTTGATGACGAGAAAAAGTACAAATCTGATTTTTTTTTAAGGTACACATGAAGAAGGTCGAAAAAGAACCAGGTACGATCAAGGCTGTATGCAACTACTGTGGGGCAGAATTCAAGTGGAACAAATCCGAAAGATATGGTTCATATTGGAAACACATAAGATCTCAACATCCGGTCGAAGCGAACCGTTCACGTGGACAACAACAAATTTCCAGGTTTGTAAGTCCTACTAATCAATTATTTAATTATACTTATGCACAAAATAGGGAAGAATTAGCTAGATTTATAGCCACAGAAAGCTTATTTTTTAGTTTTGGTGAAAAAACAAGTTTTCTTCATTATTGTCATAAAGCCTTAAATCCTGCTGCATGTAGGGTGCTTAGAACAACTCTCACACGTACACTATATGATATTTATAAAAGAGAGAAAAAAAGTTTAATTAGATTTTTTAAAAAATATGAAGGTTGTATTACAATTTGTGCTGATATTTGGAGTGATAATTTACAACAACATTCATATTTAGGTGTTATTTGTCATTTTATAGATAATTCATGAATTATGCAAAAAAGAGTTCTTGCGTTTCGAGTTTTTGATGATCCTCATTCTGCACAAAATATTTATAGACTTATGAAAATTATTTTTGAATAATATTCTATTGAAAATAAAATTTTTGCAATTGGTTTTGATAATGCTGCAAATAATACTACTATTATTCCTCATTTAATTAATTTATGTAACCCTTATTTTAACGATAGATTTTTTCACCAAAGATGTGTTTGTCACGTTTTAAATTTATGTGTATAAACTAGTTTAACTTTACTTAAAGATAGTATTAGCCCAATTAAGAATGCACTTTATTATTTATGAAAACATCCAAATATAATGAAACAATGTGCTAGATTTTGCAAATCTAATAGAATGCATCCAATTGGATTTTCCCGTGATGTTCCACATCGTTGGAACTCAACCTATAAATTGCTTTTTGAAAGTTATGCATGTAAGGATTTATTAGTTACTTTTATGCAATATAATTGTTCAGAAATTTCTTTGTTTCCTTAACATTGGGATGTTTGCACAAAAATTTGTGAATTATTAAAAGTTTTTAATGATAGTACTAATAATTTATCTGACATTTATTATCAATATTGTAGGTGCATTTTCTACATGTGAGAATGATGAATTGTTAGGTAATGTTGTAGCAGCTATGAAACAAAAATGGTTAAATTATTATAGAGAAATTCTTTTAATTTATGCAATTGCATTATGTTTTGACCCACGGTATAAATTTGAAAATTTATTTATTTATTATAGCAATTATTATCAATGTTTAGGAATAACTGATGTAGATCCTGTTGTTCTAGCTAATAATATTAAGACTTTATTTTGTGAATTATATGATGAGTACCTTATATTATACGGTTCATCAATGAACATTATCGTTCAGACATCTGAAAATGCCTTTGGCTTTAAAAGTCGAGAATCCTCTTCATCATTTATGAAGTTAGGTTCTATATTGATGTCCAAACAAAAAAAAAAAATCGAACTTCATCTTCATCCTCCACCTCAGAGGTTGACATTTATTTAAAGACGCAGTTCAAGTTTATGAACAGTGATAACATGAATTTAATATCTTAGAGTGGTGGAAGGAACATGAGAAATATTTTTCAATTTTGTTTATAATAGTCAAACAAATTCTTAGAACCCCCTTCTCAACTGTGGTAGTGGAACAAGAATTTAGCTCTGGCGGTAATATTCTAGACCTCAAACGGTCCTTAATGAGTCCAGAGTCTATACAAGCTGAAGTTTGTGTCCATGACTGGACGAAGGCACAACTGAGACAGCAAGAGATAGATAAAGCGAAAACTCAAGGCGAAATTTATAATTTTTTTGAAGACACAGATCAAACCACCACCGGCGGCACTGAAAACACAAGTGACGATTAGGTGAGTCACAAATTTTCATAAACTCCATGTAATAAAATGTAAGAGAACTACATGGGCTTTGATTCCTCCAAAATTTGAGAGGATACGTAGGCAACTTAATTATGGTAATAAATTAAGTGCAAGTCCAATATTTTTATTTTATTTTTTTATTTAATCAAAGTTCAAATAATTGAATTTTTTATTTCTTTTGTGTATAGATTTAATTTTTTAATATTAAAATATAGTTTAATATTAATTTTTAAATTTTATTTTTATTTAAAAAAAGGTTACGGAATCGAAACCGAAACCGTTATAGAACCGGAACCGGAACCAGAATTGTTACAGAACCGACGGTTCCAAACCGAACCGGAACCGTTTTATCTCGATTAAGGTTCCGGTTCTAGCTTTTTTAGAACCAAAACCATTGGTTCAGAACCGGAATCGGAACCGAATCGAACCGTGGTCATGTATACTCTTCTAGGAAATAACTCCTCCAATTAGCAAGTAATAGCCCGATGTGGATCTTTTACTGTCTTGGCATCCAGCAAAATCAGAATCAAAATATCCAACGATCTCTAAATGATCTAATCTTCAATTCGTGAGCATGTGATCTTTTATTTTCTGTAAATAATGGATAACTCGTTTCGCTACTTTCCAATGATCCATCATTCGGTTGCTTAAATATCTACCTAACATTCTCATTATGAACACTATGTCTGGACACATGCATACTTGAACATGCATTAGACTTCCTACAGCTGACACATAATGAATCTTTTTCTTTTCTTTCTATTCTAACTCATTATTAGGGCACTAACTGAGACTGAACTTGTCTCCTTTAGTTACAAAGTATCTCCTAATGCATAATCTCTCATGCCAAATCTATCAAGAACTCTTTCGATATAACTTTTTTGTGATAACTCGATGATACCTACAGTTCGATCTTGATGTATTTGTATATCTAATATAAAAGAGAAATCTCCAAGATCTTTCATCTCAAAATTCTTTACCAAAAATCTCTCGGTTTCGTGCAATAAAACAATATCACTATTAGCAAGCAGTATGTCATTGACATATAACACTAGAAATATGTACTTACTCCCACTGAACTTATGATATACATAATCTTCGACTTTATTTACCTTAAACCCACACAAGATAATAACTTAACGAAATTTGTGATACCATTGACAAGAAGTCTGTTTGAGACCATAAATGGATTTCTTCAATTTGTATACCATTTTCTTTGGGTTAGCGGATACAGAGTTTTCTAGTAGCATCATATTTATTGTTTTATCAATGTCACCATTGAGAAATACAGTATTTAGATACATTTGATATAACTTCAAATCAAAATAAGCCACAAGTGTCATTATGATCCTGAAAGAGTTTTTCGTTGAAATTGGAGAGAAAGTATCTTTGTAATCAATGCCTTCCTTGAGTGAAATCTTTGACAACCAAATGAGTCTTGTATCTCTCAACACTGACTTTTGAATCCCTTTTTTGTCTTAAATATCTATTTGTAACCAATGGTTTCACACCTTCAGGCAATTTGAAGAGATCTCAAATGTCATTGTCTTTTATGGATTTCATCTCATTATTTATGGCATCAATTCACTTTCGAGAATTAGAATCTTGTTTGACTTGATGTAAGTTGATTGGATAATCTTCCATCACTCCTATATTACCTCATATTCTTGGACAAAAATGACATAGTCATCTCAAATCGTACTTCTCCTTTCTCTAGTGAATTGTCTCAATAGCATATCTCTTGAGGTTGTTAAGTTAGTGCTTCAAGCATAATTTCTTCATTTTACACATGAAGCTCTTCTATATTGTCTTGATATTCTATATTTACATTTTGAACAATATTAAAAATATAAGAGTAATCATTATTAATAGCAATAGCAGAAGGAGAAACAAATTCCTCTTCAAAGACAATGTCTTTAACCTTATCTCCTCCTACAAACTCAATTTCCTCAAAAAATCTTACATTTCCCGTCTAAAAAAATGTTTCAGTACTGGGATTGTAAAACTTGAAACCCCTTGATAGAGTACCCAAAAAAGAGCTTACAATTCTTGAATCTAGTTTCTTTTCATTTGGCCAATAAGACCTTGTCTCAGTTTGACAATTCTAGATGTGTAAATATCTAATACTAGGCATCTTGCTTGTCCATAGTTCATAAGGGATTTTAGCTACCGTTTTGCTCGAATCCTTGTTTAGGATATATACCACATTCTTTACTGCTTGTCCTTAAAGGGATTCAGGTAAAGAATAATGATTGATCATATTTCTTACTATGTCTTTAAGCATTCTATTTCGTCTTTCAGTAACACTATTCATGCTAGGTTTGTCTAGCATTATATATTGCGGGATGATACCTTATCCTCTATGAATTTTACAAAAGGTCTTGGACGTTGTTCATCAGATCCATCATATCTGCTATAGTATTCACCACCACGGTTAGATTTGACAACTTTAATTTTCTTGCTAAGTTAATTTTTAACTTCAACTTTGAAGGTCTTAAATATATCCAGGGATTGAGACTTTTCATAAATCAAATATAGGTACTTATATCTTGAATAGTCATCTATAAACATAATAAAATACTGTTGACTATTCCAAGAGACTATAGGAAATGATCCATAAATATTAGTATCTATCAATTCTACGATATTAGAACACATGTGAGAACCTAATCTCCTAATGTTTGTCTATTTCTTTTTTATACACTCAATACAGACTTGAAAATCTATCAAATAATGAGAATCAAAAATCTTGTCAGACGCAAGTCTCTGAATTCTCTATTTAGAAATATGGCCTATACATTTGCGCCATACTATGACGGAATCTCTGTCAATTAATTTTCATTTTATACCTCGTGGACTCATATGTAAGATTTCATTAGTTAAAGCAATTGTATATAACAAATATAAGTTATTATGCAAAGATAAATAACCGATACCAATAAGATTTGAATCTTAAAAATGACTAAATCTATTATTTTCAAATGAAAAAGAATAACCAAATTTGTCCAAAATGGAAACTGAAGCCAAATTCCATCTAAAATACAGTACTATATTAGTCTCTTACAAATTCAAAAATTGACAAATCTTTAATGATAACCTAAAAGTTTTTATAGCTTCTACTGCAACTATATTGTCATTGTCTATATAAATGAATCTTTTAGTATAACTTGGCTTTCAGCTCCACAAGCAACTTCGTATAGGCACATTTATGTGTATAGTAGCACCAGAATCTGTCCACCAAGTATGTTTAGATACAGAAGCTAAATTAACTTCAGAATAAATCAAATTGAGAAGCATACCTTTCTTAACACTTTAATTGGCGTACTTGGAACATTCTTTCTTTATATGTCCAACTTTCTTACAAAAGTAATAGGTAAACTCATTATCCTATTTCTTTTGCACTTTATACTGTGATGTCCCAATTATAGCTTCTTTTCCTCGTTTCATTTTTTTTTTCTGGACATAAAGCCCCTAAAAGTTTTTGAAATGGAACGTTTCATGATCATAAGACTCATGAGATTAAAACGGTCTCATTTCTTTATGCTTGTTTTTCATCAATGGAACTATTATTAGTGAGAGATGCAAGTTGTTCTTCTCAAAGCGTAAGGTCAAGATTTATGTGACCGAGAACAATCATAACGTTCTCTTTTTAATTCTTGAAATTCATGTCATTAAGCACAGGAGTGGAAGTGATATTAGCAGACATTATTGAAGCAGAAGTAATAACTGAATTGAGAATAAAATCAAATACAAGCTTACAATTAATAATCATGTCACAACACAAGAATATTTAATTAATAAATTCATACATGACATGATTAAATGATTCCTATTATGATGAGTCCTAAAACAAGTTACCTAGTACAACATTAACATTTAGTCTTTGAATAGAAATATTAACTGTAAGTGATACTTTCCATGTAATAATCAAATATTGATAATTAATCCCGTCAAGTAATAAGCTTTTCTTTGGATTGACTTATTACTCACATGGAGGACCTAATAATCATCACATACTTATTACCACAGGTATACCCATTATTTGGCTAAACAACAACCTTTTTTTTGGGTCGGTCATTATTTACATAAACAATACATATACACATCTTAATATTCCAAAATAAACAAATTTACATTATAGAGATTGCTTTGATAACATATAATTTCAATAAATTTATTTTGAAATATCATATTACTATTTATTTATTTAAATAAATAAATAACTAAATTTTGTCCTTGAAAACCTTATTTCCACTCAATCTTTAATTCAATAAAGTGAATATGTATATATATATACCACATAGATTTTTATTTCCGTGCCAACAAACAAAACTGTTATCAATTTGATATAACTTATATGCAAGCAAATCAACGTAATCCAGTGACCACCAAATATTTCTAAATATAAAAATTGGGAGGGGCCACAAATCACATGTCTGAAAAGTTGATTGTGATCGATAAACAAATAAGGAAATAGAATACAAATAACAGAAGTTAATGGTCGTGCAACTATGTTAGAACATACATGACCCAAAAGTAAACATCATCTCTCAATGACTTAAAAACCACTAGTAATGGAAAAATTGAAGTGATTTAATTTCTATTAACAAACCACTGGTCATATATATTTGGTGGCATGTCTAGAATCAAGTATTTATTCTTCAATTTCTTTTTTCAATCACTCATCATAATAAGTCATGGAAACAAAGACACGAATGGCACTACAATTAATATTTCTTCATGCTTCCATTACAACAACGATAAGTAATCGAAGAATAAGAAAAATTTTTTACTGATTCAACATCAGTTGGCTCCAACACCACTTGTTGGCTAAAACTTTAATGGGTGAAAACCTATATCAAAATCTAGAAACTCATAGTTAATCATTAAGAATTATTGTAGAGAAGACATACTTGAATCTATATTGATAAACTTGAGAATGATTGAGTCTTTCACAGTCAAATTACCTTAAAATGCTCTATAGTTTTTTTCTTGAATGAGGAAGAAGAATGAGAACAAAATATTATGTATGTTGATTTGATTTTGGGACCATAACCTTTATAATGTTATTTATATTCTAACCTAATTAGATTTTTATTAATCCTAATTTTATTAGTATTAGGTTTCTACACACTAAAGCTTATACCTAATAGATATCTCTACGACCCAGTTAATAGATCATTTATCTAGCCTTATTTAAATAGATAGCCTATAATATGATTGTTATTTAATATGTAAGTCCATAATAAGAAATATAAAAATCCCAACATGTCCCACTCTTTTTGTCAACCTTCAACATCATTGTTCATCGTTGGTCAATTTTGTTCATCGTTGTCCATCGTTGATTTCTGTTTTTTTTTTTTTATATTAAATATCATATAACTTTTTGTGTTTGTCTATTGAGTTTGGATTTTTTTTTTAGTTTTTGTGAAACTTGATTTTTTTTTTTTTCCTTTTGAAAAACAGTTTTGGTTAGTTTTGAATGTTTTTGTTTGGATGCTTAGGTTAACTTGGTTTTATCTTTTGTTTTTTGTTAAATATTGTATGAAACTGCCAACCAATAGTTAGGTATTTTTTTTATTTATTTTTTAATTGGATTTTGGTGTTAAGCATGAATTGACCCCAACCGAATCGACTTGATCCTATTCAGTTTAGGTTGATTCCAGCCTTTAAATAAACATGTTCGGTTTACATGTTTAAAAACCGAGAATTTCTCGATTTATGTTTGGTTCTAATAGGAATTGAACCATATACCCACCCCTACATGTAAGCGTAAGGACTAGGTCAATCTTTTTTCTTTTTTTTTTTCCAAAGAAAGACCAATTTCAACTTGTTTGTTTGTGACCTTAACTTGTGTTCGAAAAACAAATATTAATATTATCTTTAAGATAGAAATTAATGAAATTTATTAGTATTAATGATTAGGGTAGGGTTATTGCCACCCAAAAAACTAATTTAAATACCCATTTTTTCTAAAATTATTTATATGACAAAATTATCTTTAAATAAAATTACAAAGAATGACAAATAAATATTAGTAAAACAAGTTGTTTACTTTTAAAACTTCAAATAATTTTCCGTCTTTAATTTTGAAGTTAACAAATTAAAAAAAAAAAATCCATAAATATTTCCAACAAAAATCCTAAAAAAAGTTTACGAATCTTATTATATTAAATGATTCTTTAGATATATTTAAATGCAAAACATTATTTTCAAATTTTATTTTTTATATATTTAAATAATAGAAGTTGATTAAAATACATAATAATCATTCTTGGTGAAAATTTTGATAGCTTCAACATTTAAGTATGGCTGCTTCCTCTTCTTCATAATGAAGTGTAAAATCAGAGTTGAGGTTAAGAATTTATATTTAAGAAAAATGACAAAAAGAATAAAGATTATAATAACTATATAATAACTACACCCTAATAACTATTAATAAAACGATGTTAATGTATGGGCTAGTGAATCTACTAGTAGATGATGGGCTATTTAGCCTCTTCATATGGACTCAAATTGGGCCGTAGTTTGAAAAGGAAATTGCAAATTACAATAGCAATTTCGAAGAAGCCACAAAATTAGTTGCTAATTTAATACGAATTTACACCAGATTTGTTAAGTGGACATAATTGCAAACGATACTAATTTAATCTTCAATGAAAAGAAATCAAGATTCGACTATTATTCGTGCTCATTTTGAATCGAATAATTATAACAAATTCAATTGCTTGTGCTAAAAAAGTTTTCGGCTAACTCGAGATGCTGACAGATTGGGTTTCGGTTTCAGCAAATAATAAGAGTTATAAAATCAAGTGGAGTATTACAAATATATCGAGTAGACGAGACGAAGAAGAAGAAAATTACTATCAGTTAATCGCTCTAACAATCAAGTATGTAGGTGTTTATATAGGAGTGGTGGATTGGCTAAAATCAAGGATATATTTCATTTATAAACGGGTTTAACTATGTATTGCAAATCATCTTAGTAATATATATATACATATATATTTAGAGTAATTCTATCATTAGTGCCTCTTAATTTTAAAAAGTTAGGACGAATCAATCAATTTCATCTATTACATTTAGATTAAATAGGAAAGAGAATTTGTTTTAGGAGAGATGATGCAATGGATGAATTTGATTGATTTCTTATTACTTTTAAAAAGTTAGGAGACACTGATGGTAGAAGCAATCTATATATATAGAGAGAAAATATATATATATATATATAGAGAGAGAGAGAGAATTTCTATGGTCAATACCTCATGACTTTAAAAAATTATGATAAACTAATCAAATTTATCCATTATATTTGAATTGAATAGCAGAAAGAATGCAATAGATGAATTTGATTGATTGGTCATTATATTTTAAAATCAAGTATATTTAATTATAAAAGCATTATATATATATATATAATGATTTTAAAATGAAAATTCTTTTACTTTAAAAAGAAATGACTAGTCAATCAAATTTATCAACTATATTTTAATTAAATAGGAGTGAAAATTTATTTTAGGAGAGAGCATGCAATTAATGAATTTGATTAGTTAGTTTTTACTTTTTAAAGTAAGAGAGTCCTCATTCTAAAAGCTATATATATACACGAATGGAAATCTTTAAAGGTTTTAAGACACGTTTAATTAGTCCCTTTTGTTAGTCTATTATCAGTCAATCCAAATGTTAACCATGGCAAATAGGGGTAATTTGGATATCACATGTAATGTGATTGATGGATAAAAATTAAAATGAAGATCTCCATCATCTGTTTGTGAAATGGACAGTAGATAATTCAATAAATGGCAACCATTAGATGATAAAGATATTAAGAATAAATTAAATTAAAATTAAAAATAAAAATTAATTATGAATAAAAAATTAAGTGACAAAATTAAACAATTAAAAAAAACAATAACAATAACAAAAAAAAAAAAAAACCTAGATGGAGGTCTGGTGGAGATAAGGAACCATCTCCATCAAACCTCCAGAAACATTAGACCTCTAAAACCATCTGAAAGATTTTTAAAACCATTACCATCCATAACGATAAAGATGGAACCACTTCTCCATTTCTGCCTTGCAGTTGTGAAGAAGATGGAACCCATTAGTCTCCATCTGTGTCTTGCAATTGTGGCGGAGATGGAGGCCCACTAAGTCTCCACATGTGTCGTGCAATTGTGGTAAATATGGATACTCATTAGGTCTCCATCTATGTGTTATGATTATGGTGAATGAAAATGGAGATGAATGAAAGTAAAGATGCAAGTTAATGGATGGTTTAGGTTTGTGGTTGAAGTTGAACCTGTAAATGGGGAACAAGAGTGAAGAAAGATTTTCTAGAAAGCATCATATTAATGGTGTGTTGACTCATATATTGGGAAATGAGAATGGAGAATGGGATTGATTGATAGTATTTATTTAAAATTTATTCCGTAATGGGAATAAAAGTGTAGGCCCCACATCAATTTGAGATTGTAGAATGAGAATCTCATTCCCTCTAACCCACTTGGAAATCCTATTCTCATTCTCTTTATCAAGATGAAAAGTTTCTTATACCGTTATTTAAAAGATAAAGAAAAACCTATTTTATTTGATATTAAAAAAAACTGCATATTATAATAAAAAACTACACACTATTGATTTTTCATAACCAATTTCTTAATCATCATAGTATATTATTAAAATAAAATGCGGGGTTTTTTATATTATAATACACAGTTTTTTATTTGATATTACAAAAAAAAACTGCATATTATAATAAAAATTATTTGCTAGGTTAGTGGACTATTAAAATAGTATGTAGTTTTTTTTTATTATTATAATATGTAGTTTTTTATTTGATATTAAAAAAACTGCATATTATAATAAAAAACTACACACTATTATAATTAATCCATAATTTTAATTAAGAGTATTTTTGTAACTTATAATTAATTCATTCAAATTCCAAAGTAAAGTAAACAGTTTAATAGGAATACTGCTGATTTTGATTTCAATTTCTGCAATTGAAGTAAACAACTTATTCTGATTTCGATACTTCATTCTGATTCCAAATCATTCTTATTCTTCTAAGTGAAGTAAACGCATCATAAAACTATAACTTAAACTAAAAACATTTTTTGGAAAAACTTTCTCAAATAAGATCAAAGTGCAAAAGAGTTTTAACATCTGGGCATAAAACACTTAGATATAAAAGCTATAGTTCAAAACATTTTGACTTGATAAACTTTTCTAGGAAGACAATCTAATTGATGGATTCTTTACATAAAATGAAAACTACAAAACCACTTAAGTTATTAGCGTAATAATAAACACAAGGGTGTGTTTGGAATTTATTTTGCTTATGAAATAATTATTTATAACTTAACTTATAAAATAAATTATCCATTTAAAAGATAAATAGGTAGTTACATTTTTTAATAATCAACTTAGTGAAAAGTAAGGAAAATGTGTTTGGTAAGTTTTAAATGATTATTGATATAGTTAAATTACTTCTACTCACACGTATACGAATCGAAAGACTAGTATAGCTAACAAGCATGAACTTCAATTCGATAGCAAATTATTCCGTCCAATTAATTAATTCTAATCTAGCAAAATCTTTAAAAAATTAATTAATTAATTAAATTAAGAAAGCAATAAATTAACAAAAGAAAGTCTGATTATTGCATGAAGAAAAGCTTGAGGCCTGTAGGATGATCGCCGAAATGGCGAACCCTCTACATAATCAGGAAAGGGGAGATTTGTTGGGTTGGTTCCCTCTTATGTAGAGGTTCAACAAGTCTCAACAAGTTAATTGAGCTCATATAAGAATTCCAATGTGATTAGGAATCATAACCCTATTTAAGTTTAATTTCCTTGATTAATTGGATGAAAGGGTTTTGTGACTGTGAGAGTTAAGAGTTTTTTTGAGGCAAGGAAAAAATCAATTGTGAAGAGAGAGATTCGTGTAGAAGAGAGGAAGAAAGAAGATAGTGAGTTTTTCTGCAAAGAAATTCATCCTGCACGGTTTTGAAATTACTACAATATCTTTTTCATTAACCGTTGGATCGTGCTAAAATTTTGACAGCACATTGAGCTTTTCTGGAGCTTGATTCTAAATAATGGAGATTAGAAACGAAGATGTCGTCCGTGAGATATACAGCCCATAACAGAGCTATCAGGTTTTTCTGTCACTGTCTGCGTAGTAGTTTTGTAATAACAATATCTCTTTCGTTCACTATTGGATCGAGCTCAAATTTGAATAGTATACTCAGCACCTATGACACTAAAGTCTGGACGGTGAAGATTGGATTTGAACCTCCCAGCGAGCATAGTGACACAGTCCAGAACGTCCTGCTGAGTTTGTGTTTTCTTTTCACTTGTTATTTAAAACTTAAATTTATGTTACTAGAAAATCTAGATAATTGCTGCTCGGTTTTTATTCCTATTTAATGTTAAAAACAGTTTGTTACTCTCACATTTGATTATTAGTGGAGATTTTTGGGTGAACTAAGGTTCCGTGGTTTTACTCTTTGCATTGGAGAGGTTTTCCACATAAAAATTAGCTTATGTTATTCGTGCATGTGGTGGTGATTTTATTTGCCTAGTAGTTTATTGTTAGTGGTGTATATATATATATATATATATTGTGGTGAATTTGTGCATTACTTAGTGGTTTTTTATAGGATTCATTCAGGAAGAGAAAAAGTTCTGCTGTATGATTTGTTTGTGTTAGTATTTCTCCCATTATAACCTAAATTCCATCTAGCGTGATGTTTACATAAATGTAATTTCACTTATCCTACAAAGCAATAATAAAGTTAAGAATGATGTTTACTCTAATGGTGTGTTTACTTAAGAAATTAAAAAATAAGAATGAAGAATATGTATGATTTTTTATGTTTTCTTGCTCTAAATTGATCCACAACAGCAATAAAATTGTGGATCTCATACAAATTTGATGTTATAGAATGAAATTGTCATTCCCCCACCCTTCTTCTTATTATCTTTTAAATATTATAAAATCTTTTTTGTCTCTATTTTTTTTTTTAAAAAAAAAAGGGACAAAATTGAAAATAAAAAGAATGTGACGAAAAACTATTTTATATTTATAAATGAGGCAGTAGATAACATTAAATTATTATTAAAAAAATCATTATTATTGTAAACGTTCAAGAAAAATGAAACAAAAGAAAATCAAGAAACTAAGCTTTGAGCTGCTGCAAATAATGAAGAACTGAAACTGAATCACATGACATTCATTTCCTCTGCCTTTAGTTTATATATTTAACCGAATGGTGTGACGTGGTCCAATCTTTAAATGCCAGCGCACTTAAGCCAATAACAACCTTATTAGTTTGTTGAGAACTATCACCTAACTATCTGACTTTCCCCTCAAATTTATCTGTGATTTATCCAAGATGAATTTGCTCTTTAAACATTTAAATTGATTGATTCCAAGAGGTTTAGAGAGTATGTCAACTGGCTGGTCTTTAGTTGGAATATATCGAATATCAACTACCTTTGCTTCAATGTTGTCTCGAAAGAAATACAAGTCCAGCTCAATGTATTTACTGCATGAATGTTGAATTGGATTTGGTGCTAGAGAACCAGCATTGGTG
Organism: Dimocarpus longan; assembly: GCA_022984855.1. Lineage (NCBI taxonomy): Eukaryota > Viridiplantae > Streptophyta > Magnoliopsida > Sapindales > Sapindaceae > Dimocarpus > Dimocarpus longan. The sequence goes on along the minus strand of CM041015.1, from coordinate 18,610,457 downwards.
TGACAGAATAGAGGATTGAGACAAAGACACACCAATTTCAGATAGCAAATCATCCAAATGATTTCAGTAGCAACTTGTGCCAATGCTCAAAACTCTGCTTCACAACTAGAACTCCAAGAAACCAAATTCTTACCAAAGAAAATGCATCAACCACTTATAGACTTTCGATCATCCAAGTTGCCGGCCCAGTCAACATATGAAAAACCTTCAATATGCAGGTCTGTACAAGCTGAAGATGGAATGGAAAGCATAAAGAAAATACCATGACTCAAGGTTCCCTTAATATATCTCAGTACCCTTTTTACACAGCTGCTAGTGGACTATAGTTGGCATGTTAGAAACTAACTCCAGCAATTTACTACAGATGCCAAGTCTGGTCTAGTATTTCTTAAGTGTTAAAGTGCGCCTACTGTTCTTCTATACAAGGTTAGGTTTGAGAAGGGTTCCCTATCATCTTTTACAAGTCTCATGCCATTATTTATAGGAGAAGGACATGGAGAGCAGTTTGTCATGTTGGTCTTATCAAGCAAGTCTTCATACTTGGGCTGAATTAAACCTATACCTTCAGTTACCCTTAATGCCTCAAAGCCTAGACAATAACTGAGTGATTCTAAGTCTTTGACAGAGAAATAATGATTTAGATCATGAACAACTTGAGTAACAAGAAATGGATTGTTTCCTGTCAACAGTTTGTCATCAATATAGACTAATAAAATGACCAAATCAGCACCTTTCTTGTAGAAAAATAAGCATGTGTCAGCCCTAGAATTAGAGAAACCCTATGCCTTTAAAACGCCTTTAAAGCACCTTTAAGCTTATCATACCAAGCAATAGGTGTTTTCTTCAAACCATAAAGAGATTTGGTTAACTTGCACACATGATTACGATGAGTACTGCTGATATACCCCTCAGGCTAAATCATATAAACTGTTTTTTAAGGATCACCATTCAAGAAAGCATTATTGATATCCAATTGCCTAATATCCTAATCTTTCATAACAACTGATGATATGATCACTCTAATGGTACTAAATTTCACAACAAGACTAAATGTTTATAAGTAATTAACCCCTGCTATTTGATGAAACCCCTTCACTACTAACCTTGCCTTATGTCTTTGAATGGTACAATCTGAATTTGAGTCTAAACACCCATTTATTGCCTAAGACATTAATCTATAGTTCTAAGGACAAAATGTCATGTATGATTGTCTATTAAGGCTTTAAAATCAGCATCCATGGCAGCTTTCCACTGTGGTAAATGTAATGCCTCACCAACTGAGGTGGAAAAGGTTAGGTAAAGTTTAGACTTGAAAATATCAAATTTGGACCTTGTTTCCTTGTCATGAGTGGACTATTTTTGTGAAAAATGTGGAGTTTACGTAGATTAATAGGTGCAAAAATAGATGTTTTAACAAGTGTTGTTTGGCAAAGAGGGCTTAGATAACTGTGGTGGACTACGAAGTTCACTTATTTTATTTGTTGTCAACACAAAATCTATTGGAAAACATTATACATGTTCAAATGAGAAAATAGCTTTTGAGTTGGAAAACAAAGAATGATATGGAAAATCTCTTTCATTAAAGATGACATTTCTTGAGATAGAAAGTCTTCCACTTGGATGGAGACATTTATATCCTTTATGATCAGAACTACATCCCAAGAAAACACATTTTGAGGAGTAAAAGCGAACTTATGGGAATTATAAGGTTTCAAGAAAGGAAAACGGGAACACCCAAAGATTTTTAGAAAATTATAATTTGAAAAGGAATGAAATAGTTTTTAATAGGGTGATATATAGTCCAAGAGGGGAGTTGACAATCTATTGATCAAATACACTGCTATATGGAAGGCCTCCCACCAAAAACTCAATGGTAAATTTGCTTGCACAAGCAGAGTAAGGCTCACTTCCACTATGAGTTTATGTTTTCTCTTAGATAAGCCATTTTGTGGGTGAATATATGGACAAGGGTGTCTAAAGGTTATATCAAGATCTTTGAGATAAGTGGCAGGATCTATATTCTCCTCCCCAATCACTTTGCACACATTTAATCTTCATATCTACATTTAGCTTAACTGATTTTTGAAATTAAATGAAGACTTCTTTTATTTGGGATTTATAGAAAGTGGAAAAATCCAAGTGTATCTTATATAGGCATCTATAAAATGGACATAATACCTATAGCCTTGACTAGAAACATATGGTGAGTGTCCCCATACATCAATGTAGATAAGATCAAAAGAGACATTGTATACTGTTTTGGAATCTGAAAAGAGTTTATGTTGCTTGCCACATTGACAAGCATCACAAAAATCTAATGAATAGGATGATGTACAAGGTTTATTTAATGACCTTAGTACTTGCTTAAGAATGGGAAATGAGGGATGTCTTAATTTTGTCTGCCATTCTAAAAGTTCATATTAAGACTTTGCAAACTTATTGAAAATAGTATCTGCATTGTGAACATGAAAAGCAAACACAGGTGCTGGAATATCACAAGAAGTTTTATTTATTTTACAATGCTTTGAAGCAAAACTTGAATGATCAATGCAGTTTGTACAACAAAGAGAATCATGATATGGCTTATCACAACAAAGTGAATGAAAAGTATCTTTTTTTGAAGAAAGAAAAGAACTAACATCTGTTTTTGAAGAAAGAAAATAACTAACAGCTTTTTAAGGCAAAGCACACTCGAAGAATTTTGATTTACGACTTCCATGAGTGATATCAAGCTGGTAGAGACCATTTTTCAAACCCCCATCTAGTAGTGTTCTCCTTGTATTCTTGTCCTTAATAACATAAAAATTTGAGTGAAATTTAACCACCACATTGTTATCTTTAGTAAATTAGGAAATGCAAAGTAGATTTTTAGTACACGCAAGATATTGTTAAAAAACGAATGAGTTTTGGGTGTGAGTTGTGTATCAATTATTGCTGAACCTACATGTAAGATATTGAGTTTAGCACCATTACCTACAGTGAGATGTTCAGGGCCTTTGAATTCAGCTTTTGTGTGAGCAAGATGGGTCATGTCAGCTGTTACATGGTTGGTCACTCCGCTGTCCATGTACTAGGATGGATCTGAGACAGTACCAAGAGATGCATAGTACACAAGAAGTTCTGTTTTCACTTGATATTGAGTGTCCTAAAAGTTTTCAACATGAGGATAGCACTATTGACCCTAAGCTAGAACCCATCTGATATTGAGGAGTTTGCACAATTTGAATGAATAAGCCTAAGCAAAAGCATTCTGCATTCCATAGAAATGATGTGGGGTGGTGCTTTGCTGAATTTGAGATTGCAAATTCTGCAGAGATAGACCTTGGAAAGTCTAATCAAATCATTTGTATCATGCAGAAACCACATGCCCTGTTCTTCCACAAAGCTGACAAATAACTTTGGATTGGGGTCTATCAAACCTGTCTCAGCCTCTTCCTCTATACCTTCCTCCCCTGAAATTGCCACCTCTAAAGTTCATGTTTTGCCCTATGTTACCACCATATGATATATTGTGTAGGACCCAAGATTTTATTTTCTAGGCGAAATAGTGTTTTTCGGATGAATAATAAATTTTGGGTGAATAGTAACACGTGAATAGTAGCTTTTTGAGTTTGATTCTGGAAAATCAAAAATATTTAGAATGAGTAATAGAGTCTAATGAATCTGAAACGGGGCGAAAAGGAGTTCGTTTAAGTAGATTTTAAAGGTTCCGAAGGTTAATTGATAAAAAATACCTTCGTTGGATACGTTGAAAATTTAGTGAGTTTAAATCCAATTGAATTTTTTTTGAAGCATGGGGTTGAAGGTTAAGATATCCAATTAGAGTATTGCATGGTTAATTTGATGATAGGATGACTATGGAATATTTTTAGAATTTATTAGTGTTAAATGAGGAATTAAATTTAAGTTAATAAATTATTAAAGGATTTATGAGAAGATAATCACCCAAAAAAGCACAATCCATGTGATTAAGTGGGAACCAATGGTGTTGTGACACATTTAAAGTCAAAAAGCAAAGTGATTAGTGAAAGTAAAGTAAGAAATTGAGTGATTGGTTAGTTATTAATTGAATAGAATTAAATGACCAATCAAAAGTTTTATTTGATAACTAGTAGCACTTGCATAATTTTTAAGTAAGTTAAAGGGTAATTTAGACATTGGTAAGCATGAGTATATAAAGTAGAAGTGCATGAGAGCTTGAGGGAGTGATTCATTCGGTTAAAGCAAGCTGAAACTATGAGAAGCAAGAGCAGACTGTGAGCTGAAGCAGAACTAAGAAACGTGCAACCGTGAAGGAAGAAGGAAGAAGAATAGGCTGTTTAGTCAGCTGCAAGAGAGGAAAATGGAGGAGATCAACTACAAATTTTAGCCCAAGAATTACCCAATTCATCCAAGAGGAAACCAAGCAAGAAAGAGCTAAGGAAAACAAGGTGGGTTAGGGTGAATTTAGTGATGATTTTCCAAGTTGTGATTAAGTGATTCAAGTGTGTTTTGAGTTTAGATTGAAGTGAATTGTACTTAAAAATCAAGCTTAAAGGTTGAGGGAATCATCCAACTCAAGATTCAAGTAGGGTAAGTTAAGGTTTATATGATTATGTTGATGGAAAATGCATGTGAGCTGTCATGTGGTTACAAGACTGCATGTAGTTGATTTTAGGCTTGATCATGATAAGAAATTAAATAAACAAAATGAGATGGAGGGTGTAGGTTCGGCCAGCTTGTGATTCATGTGTGGGATGAGTTTTTCAAATGATTAAATGCATAAGAAATGATAATTAAGTGCGTTAATTCGATAGATTGTGATGGAAATTGAAAAAGATGATAGTTGTGTATTTATGTATGTTTTGGCTAAGGGTGGGCATGTTGAACCCAACCCGAGCAACCTAACCCAATCCGATCATTTTTTTTTTGGATTGGGTCGGGTTGTAGAAATCCAAAAACTCGAGTCGGGTTGGGTTTTAGTAGCCCGATTTTTTTTCGGGTTGGGTCGGGTCAAAATATCAAACTGATAACCCAACCCGAACCCGAACTATAAAAACTTTATTTCCCAGCCCAGGCATCTCCCCTGTCTGTCACCGACTCATTCTCTCTCAATTTTTCTCTCATCTCTCTCCACCTCCCGCTCCACACACAGCTGCCTTCACACTTTTATTGTCATCCTTCACAGTAGACCGATGGTCTTCTAGCTGTATTCGCTGGCCTTCACACTCCATAAGTGTATTTTCTCTTTAATCTCCATTTTTTTTTAAATGAAATAACCTTAAAACCTGATTTCTTTTACCTTCAAATCTTCAATGTTCAATCACCAACTTTCTTGGACTAGTGAGAAGCAAGGTGCGGGTGGTTGAGTGAGAAGCCGAGAGGTAAGGTGCGGGTCTGGGTCGTGTGACTGGTGGAATATATGAAAAGATGGAATGAGAGACCGAGAGGGAAAGGCCGAGAGGGTCAGATATAAAGGCCGGAAGGGTTAGATCTGGTGGTCTGGAGGGAGGAGAGGAAAGAGAGGGTGGAGTCGTGCCAAGAGGGTCTAATCTGGTACCCGAATGGAGGGAGCCCGAACAGGGTTGTAAGGTGGAGCCGAGCGTGACCTATGGACTATGGAGTATAGACTATATAGGTGTATCATGTATGACAGTTACAGTGGGCAGTGAGAGATGAGTGGAGGTGGGTTAGAAGGTGTATATGTGTGAGTAGGAGGATGGAATATATAGATGAAATCATCATAATGGATGTGTCATATGTGTGTGTGGGACTATGACTATGAGTGCCGAGTGGAGTTAATGGATTATGAAGGAATAGATTATTTATATGGCTGTCTGTGTATGTGAGTGATTATGTGAGCTTGTGAGGGGACCAATGTTTGAAGACTTGTGTGGACAGTGGACCAAATAAAGTCAATGTTACAAATTTACAGTGTAGTAGTGTACTGTCAACTGTGTGACAATGTGATTATGTGTAAGGCAGTGAGTCTGTGTGTTGAGTGGATTCCTTTTAGTTTAATGTGGTTAATTTAATGTGGCTCACTACTTGTATGTGTTTTAATATTGAACTTGAGTCTTTTAATGTGTGGATTATTATAAGTTGTGACTTTAGACTACAAACATCAATTATGAAATATTTATATAACAAATTGATTACACAACACATGTAATATTCTATTGGTATTAGATTTTTTATTGGTTTGATATTTATGTATTTTTAATTTTTTATTGGTTTGATATTTATTTGTATTGCTAATTTCTTTTTTTATTTATTTTTTTAATTTTTGGTTTTATTGGTTTTTTCTTGTTGTTATAGGTAAAGTTACCATTTAAATATTTGTTGGGTTATTAAGATTTGAGAGGAGGAAGAGTATTATGGATAAGAAGAGGAAAGTTACATTTAATATGGTAATGAAAAATTCAAACACTTTTTGATAGAGTTCTCTATAATTCAAACATTTAATCATAAAATTTTTTTATTATTGAATATTCTAAAATTCTTTTGTAGATGGACGAGCATGATGATGATGTTAACAATGACATAGGAATCCCCAAAATGGTCAATCAAAGTCAAATGTGTGGAAATGTTTCACTAAGTATGGTAATGAGTCTAGATGTAAGTGTAATTATTGTGATAAAGATTATGCATGTTCTACTAAACATTGTGGCATAACAAATTTATGAAATCATTTGCCAAAACAATGTGCACAATACAATTCTGTAAAGGTTGGGGAGGATAGAAAATAAAAAACCATAACTTTGGGGCATTTAGGTGATAATAAAAAACTTATGGTCGTGGGTTTTAACAAAAAAGAGTGTAGAAAAGCTTGTACTAAGATGATTATTATAGATGAGTTAGCTTTCTTTTTTATTAAAAAAGAAGAGTTTAAACATTTTTGTAGTGTTCTAAATCCAAGGTTTTGTCCTCCATCTAGAAGAACACTTGCTAGGGATATTTTTCAACTTTACTTAGATGAAAAGTGTAAACTTAAAAAAAAATTTATTGAATAAAAACCAAGAATTTGTCTAACCACCGACACATGGACTTCCATTCAAAATTTTAATTATATGGTAATCACCGCTCATTTCATTGATTATGAACAGAAGTTGCATAAACGGATTTTGAGTTTTGGCATTGTTCCTAACCATAAATGGGAGACAATTGGAAAAGTTTTAGAGTCATGTTTAAAGGATTGGGGTATTCAAAAATTGTTTACAGTTACTGTAGATAATACCTCTGCTAATAAAGTAGCTATAGATTATCTAAATAAGAAGTTGAAAAATTGGGAAGAATCCAAACTTGTGTTAGGTAGGAATTTTTTGCATGTAAAATGTTCTGCTCATAATGTAAATTTAATTGTGTCTGATAGTGTGAAAGAATTGAATGATTCAATTGTTCGCATTCGTAATGCAATACAATATGTTAGATCTTCACCTTCAAGACTTCAAATGTTTAAAGCTTGTATTGAGCATGTAATAATTGATAACAAAAGCCTTGTAGTAGTAGATGTACCTACTAGATGGAACTCGATCTATTTAATATTATCTAGTGCTTTAAAATTTGAAAAATCATTTGATAAATTATTGGAGGATGATGTACGTTATGGGTTATACTTTGTTAAAGATGAAAATGGGAAAAAAAATGTAGGGCCGCCAAAAGAGAAAGATTGGAGTAATGCTAGAGTGTTTGTTAAATTTTTACATATTTTTTATGACATTACTTTGAAGTTTAGTGCTTCTACATCCATTACTTCCAATATGTTCTTTCACGAATTGTGCTCTATTGAAAATGAGTTAACTAGATTGGGTAAGAGTGATGATTTTTTGTTGTGTGATATGGCAATTGGAATGAAATTGAAGTTTGACAGATATTAGAGGAAAATTGAGGAAGTGAATAAATTGTTGATAATTGCACTTGTTCTTGATCGAAGATACAAGTTGGATTATGTCAAATTTTGCTTTAATGATATGTTTGATGAAAGGAAGGTTTTGGAGTTAATTAGTGGAATTAAAGATCTTTTGATTAAACTTTATGAGTTTTACAAAAGTGATGATAATATTTTAAATGGTTAACAAGTTGCTAGTTCTAATATTTCCTTTAGTGAGGATGATATGGGAAAGACGAATGAAGATTTTGATTTTCGTTTGGAAAGGCTCAAAAAGTTCAAAGAAATGAAAGAAAAAAATGATTTTATTGTGAATGAGGTCGAAAGGTATTTGATAGAGTCCGATGAACATTTGAATGATAAGGACTTTAATCTTTTGCGTTGATGGAAAATTAATTCTTCTAAGTACAAGACTCTATCTCGTATTGCAAGGGGTGTCTTTGTTATTCTGGTGTCTACAGTGGCTTCCGAGTCGGCATTTAGTACCGGAGGCCGTATTTTTGACCCATTTAGGAGTAGTTTGACTCCAAAGATGGTGGAGATATTGGTTTACTTACAAAATTAGTTACGATCTACTAATATTTGCTTGGACCTTACACCTTCAACGGATGAGATGGAGTTGTATGAAGCAATTGAAAAAGGTAAATGATTTGTTTTATTATAATAATGTTAAATGTGTAATTTTATATATTACTAATATTTTGTTCTTCCATTTATGTAGATATTAGAGTGAACATACCTTTGGATTCATGATTATTTTTCATACTATTAAAGTAATTATTTTACATAAAAAGTTTATATTTTACTTACATATGTTTGTTCTTTTATGATTTGCAAAAGTTGAAAACATGTTAACTAGTTACACTTTGGGTTGACTTTATGTTTTGTTTCATGTTAGAACTTAGATGTGGTGCATGCAGTTGATGCTTTGGGCGCAATCAATTAGACGTAATATTTTATAGTTTTTGATGCTTGTGAAGACTTTAATGATAGCAAACTTATGTTGACGGATTCTATTAGGATTATTACTTTACTTTTTATTTTTTTTGTGCATTTTCATGGTTAATTGAATTTTTTTCTTTTCTTTATTTAAATATGTAGTAGCTTAAACTTTTATTTGTATTAAACCTATTATGTGAGCAATGGGAACGTTTTGTATTTGAACGAGTTGATTTGAATGTTTTGTATTTCAATGAGATATCAACCCGATCGACTTAACCCAATCCAACTCGACAATTATTGGGTTAGGTTGGGTTGGGTTGAAGAATTGATTGGATTGGGTTGTGTTAAAAAATTTTCAATCCAACATGAGATTTTCAACCCAACCCAACCCAACTCGAACCCGAAAATATCCACCCCTAGTTTTGGCCAAGACTAAGGGCTGCATGTTATCCATGTATTTTGTTTGAATCTAAGATGTAATCATGGCCCTAAATATGTGTTTGAATGAGTGAAATTTAAAGAAAATAAAATGGATATGCATGGAAGTAATTAATGCATGCATACTAGTGTAGTAACATGTAAATTATGTGTAAAAATAGGATGATAGGGATTGTTATAGAGGGCTAGACCGTGTGCCCTTAAATGGGGTTATTTTAGACCTCAAAACATGCCTAAATATCATATTTAAGTGTGGGAATTGGAAGGGAAATGATCGAATAAAAATTGACGAAATTATGGCCAAAACAATGTATGTATATATTTGAATCTATTTGGAATATTTTAGGTGAATTTGGTTGATTTGGTGCAAGGCATTTTGTGTAAATGAATTTAGTGTGTTATTTTCTAAATGAAGAAATAATGTGATTGTAGGTGAATTGGGAGTAAAGCATCAAAAAGAAAGTTGGAAGAGTGGTGAAGTTATGTTGGAAGAAAATTAGTGAGTGGTTCTATAATTGCAAAGTATTTATGGGTTTTAATAGATGGAATTAAATTATTCAATTGTTGTTTTAATGAAGAAATTTATTGTGTGAACTTTAATTTTCTTTACCATGTTGTATATTTTTATATGAATTTCATGTATCTTTTTATTATATAACTATTATAATCAATTTAGTATTAAAGCAATTAATGTTTTTGAGTAATTATACATGAGAATGAGACATATTAAAGTTATTTTTATGATGTTAGGCTTTGGCCTTAGAAAAGTGAAAGTTTTATCGCAAGTTATAAGCTAAAAGAAAAAGAAAGAATTTTTAATATTTTGAAAGAATTTTAAATGCCTTGGGTTTACCCTAATCTTCAATATACCCGGTTGAAGTACCATTACGTGTATGAGAAGATGGTTGGGATAGTCACTAACTTGGAGGGTTGAGTCAAGTCTGTGAGTCGCCCTCTGCACACATATGGTAGTGTAGATTTGTCTGATGTTGGGATGGGATCATGACCCCAAGAGGTTGCCATATCTGTGACTACACATGGTAGCATTCCCGAGCTCTGGTGGATATGAGAAATTCCATCACAATTAAGCTAAGTTTCCCTAAGTTGCCTTTGGCGAGATAAAAGAGAAAGACACATCAATAGATGTATAGTTTAGTAAATAAGAAAGTTATTTCAAGTTAAGAATAAAGAAAAGTTTACGAGAATTATCTAGTTCTGTAATTTTTAATAAAGTTGTGAGAAATTATCAGTTTATAAATTTTCTTAGGAATATATATTATATATATCTAGTTAATTTAAAAATTATCCACTCACTGAGTTTTATATTCACCATTCTTTTTTTGTGTGGTTGAAAAAAATCCTTCTCAGGTATAGGTACAAGCCGCCAAGCCGAAAAGGCTCATTCAGATGGGTAAGTGGTCGACGCAAAGATAATCATTGCATAGGTGTATATTTGAAAGTGTATGTCATGAATCATAATTATATTTTGGTATACATATTGTAAATAATATTTTGGATTGTATATAGCTTTCGTGTTATTAATAAATAAAGTTTTGGAAAATGAAATTGTAAATTATTGATTTTAAATTTTGAAAAATTGGTTGCGATTGGATTGTGGAAACGAAATTAAGGGCTTGAGGCCCAGTAGTATAGAATTCGTTGTCATAGAAGTGTAAATTTTTAAATTTGCAGGGTGGCATGTTCGGAAAGCAGCTGGTATGCTGTTCGGATTTTTATAAATCCCCTTTTATAAATGTTTGAAAAAGAAAAAATCCCCGCGTTTTTTGCTTAAATCGATAAAGTTAGAAAAGTCTTCTTTTAAAGTAAATGGTGTAACTTCATGGGAACTTTCTAGTGGGATCAAATATCGACTGGAGGGCTACTGTGAGGCCCACTCATATCAAGACTTATTGCAGTGCTATGTTGAGCTGGCCTAGTCTCAAAATTCATCAACATAGTTTGCACTTCTTGAAGAGATATAGACTCTAATTTAGATGTTATAGCTACAAAAATTGGATCATATTCTGGTTCTAAATCCTCTAAAATGTGCGAAATAATATCATCACTAAGTGTCAACCTTGCAACCATAAACCTCTCACTCAAGCTCTTCGCTTTCAATATGTAATCATTAATTGACATTGCCCCTTTCTTTAACTGATGCATTTCTGTTTTAATTTGCAAACCCCTAGCTTTTGATTGCTGGGCATAGATCCTTTCAACAATGGACCAAATCGCATATGAAGAAATTGATTCACTTAGGGTCGAAAATAGCCAACACACAATGAATTGGTTTGTTTTCTGCCATGCCACAAACTCTTCATTGATCATGAAAAAAATCATAACAATATATAAATTCAATATAAAATAATAAAACGGAACCGAAAATCTACCCGTTTATGCGCAGTGAAAATTCTTCTAGATCCTTTGGATTGTTCAACTGGTAGGAGTTCGACCATCAATTATGGGACCAAACTCTCAAATCACTGTGTAAGAACCTTGTCATATATACTCTCTATACTGTGTTTGCTCTATTCTATGTTGTATATTGAGAAATAATTCTTCATCAAACTTTACAAATAAAATACAATATGTATTTATAGAGGTGGTGGTTATTTTCAGATAACTATCAGTAACCGTCAGCGGTTACTCGTTCTTATCCAAATCCATTTATATTTGGATCAAGTCATGAATTTGGGTTATTTTGGGTGGACCCGACCCAACAACCTAATAACCCAACATCTTTCAATTGTGTGTTGTTATACGTAGCTCATTCATTACAACACTAGTGTGTAAATTGCTATAAGTCTCTACAGCAACATGTATTTTCTATATGTTGCGATTGATGATAATAGGCAACACACCTCTATTGTGTGTTGCCTAATGTGTGTTGCGAAAAGTTAATTTTCTTGTAGTGGAGGATTAAAATCTGAAAAAATAGTTTGATAATAAAAGGTGATTGAAGATCATGAAGAACATTAGGACACTCTCATTCAAGGAGAGTGTGATTCACCTTAGACCCAAAATGAAAAAATATGGGCAAATATTGAATCAGGATGGAATGATGAGGATAATGGTGGCAATACTGTAATCGGAGAATGTCGGAAAGCCGGCTTGTGTTATACACGTGCCGATCAAGCACATGCAGAACTGGCATACTAAGTTACTGCCACGCATGTACCACGTAACGCCACGTGTGAGACATTCAGAATGACACGTAGGGGACACGTAAATAACACGTGGCACATCGTGGGTGGTTGGAGTGCGACACATGGCTTTCTTAGTTGCGACACATATCGTCCTCTGAATCTGCTACGTGGTCACTTGCATGCACGACGCATGTCAACTAATTAATAACGAGAGACGCGTGGCATAATACGGACTCGCCACGTGGCTTTGTATGCACGCGATGCATGTATTGGTGGACATGTGTGTCACTCCGAGCGTGATATGTGTCGCGCTGACATCAATGGCTGCACAGGGGGCACATTCAGTGGCTGCATGGTGCGTGGCGGGTGTGACCGGCTAGTGGGTGGCATATCTAACGCGTGCACGCCACACGCTGCCATCGGCGACAGTTGTCATCGATTTTTTCCGACGAAAAATATTTTTTTTCTCCTTTTTTAATCTCAATTGTTTATTCGCTCTAATTGTAAGCTAAATTTAAATGCCTTAGTTTTTATATTAAATTTTATTTAATTTAAAATTTATCATGCATGTATATTTACATTTTAGATTATAACATGCATTTCTGTGGGACTGGATTGATTGATTTTAATGATAAGCTATCTGATGACATGATTATGATCATTGTTCTATCAGATGACAAGAAGATTATTGAAATCTCAAAATTGTCGACCAGTACCTTAAGATTAAATAAATCTCATATGAGTTGCACGATCTTGAAATCATAGAAATCTCAAATGATAAAATGTTAGAAGTCAAAGAGATTACGTTGATGAGATGTCCAAGGTTATAAAGATTTCAAATGATGTTATTTAAATTGTGGATGTCCTAAAATCTTGTGGAGAAGGATATTAGAACTGCTTTGCGCAATACACTTACATATATAGTTTAGCAAATATTTGGAAAGTTGATGATGTTGGATAGCTTAACTACTTTTTTCGATTCCTATCCAAAGATTCTTCTATCATAGTTATAAGTGTATAATTGCTGCAATATTTTAGTAAAATGATAGTGAATGTGTTAGTATAGATATAGAAAGATATAGATTATAAGTCTCCAAGTAGAATAAATATCATTTAAAGAAATGACATGTGTTTCGAAAACATAGTTGCTAAACTGAATACATGTGACAAATTGAAAAGTGATATCTATCATATTTGGTATTATAAGTTTCGGTATATATTAGAGGAGTAAGAGACCCTCGAAATCCTAACCAACACATCATGGTTGAACCCGAGCATAGTACTTCTGCTCAACACAGAAAATATGTTAAGGCTTCTCAGGCCTATAAAATAAAATAACAGTATTGCTCATATAATGATTTCTTATCAGATTATTTCCTCATTCAATCCAGACTCACTAGAATACACTATAATATATTTTAGTGGTGCAGGTGCAGGTTTTGGCTTCAACACATAATCCTCAAGATCGAATACCCTAATTGCAGGTAAAACTTGCAATCTTCATTCATTATAGTTGTTTTGATTTAATTTAATTGGTAACTTCAAATTGAGATTCGAGTACGTTGTTGAGCATCGACTTGTGAAGATCAATTTTGCATGCCTTAATCTACAATGGTTTCTTGAGGTTGATCGGTGATCGCCATGAGAGCTCTAATACCATCTAAATGTCCAACAAAAGAGACACAAAAGAAAATCAAGAAACTAAGCTTTGAGCTTCCGTAAACAATGAACAACTGAAACTGAATCACGTGACATTCATTTCCTCTTACTTCAATTTTTATAGGAATAATCCCAAAAAAACCATTATAGTTTGTAAAAATATTTATTTTATCATTATAGTTTTATTTTTATCCAAAATCCCCCCATATTAAAAACTTAATAAAAAATAATCATTTTATCCCTTATGACTTTATTATTAATTTGTGACCATCAGGAGTATTATCGTCTTTTCACATTCCTTCAGGATTACTGTGAGTGTTTTTATTAATGTCAAAAGGGATTTTGAATAAAAATGAAACTATAAATGGTAAAATAAATATTTTTATAAACTATAATAGTTGCTTGGGATTACCCCATTTATATATACATGCTTTTAACTGAATAGTGTGACATGGCCCAATCTCTAAATGTCAGAACACCTAAGCTGATAACAACCTCATTAGTTTGTTAAAAACTATCACCTAACTATCTAACTTTATACTTTAACAATAATTAAAAAATAATGTAATAAACATCACATTATTATTATAATAAAAATACATATTTCTTGATGACAAAAAACAAAAAAAGAAAAAAGAAAAACGTAATTTTCTTTCAAAAATACTAAAGGAATACAGACTTTTAATTAAATATATTTTTGTAACTTGTAAACATTTTATTCTAATTCCAAATTAAAGTAAGCATTTCAAAAGGCAAATTAGTTATTCTGATTATAATTCTTGTAATTAAATTAAACAATTTATTTTAATTTTGATACACTAATCTGATTCTATAAATCAATCCGATTCCAAATCATTTTGATTACGTGAAAGTAAATACGCCCTAAGTTTATTCTCATTTATCAATACTAAATATGTTATGTGTGCACTCATAACACAATATTCAAGATAACATTAAAACAAAAAATAGGACTCGAAACTTGAATCAATTTATTATCAAACTAATTAACACACAATATTGTCTTGTTAGGTTACATAGATTCTTAGTAAGAGAATTAATTACCACTCATACTCATAATCAAGAACATCTTAAATTTTAATGGTAAAATAAAAGAAAATTACAAAATTAATGAAGACAATAAACAAAAAATCCTTAGTTGTTGGCTTGCTACCAATCTAAGAACTACTTTCAATTCTCAATGTTCCTTGATCAATGTTGCTTCTTCATTCTTGATCACCTCTCTCTTATTTTTCTCCTACAAAGCTCTGAGCGTATTTTAGGTATGAAAACACTCTAGTTGTTCGTTTTAATTAGCCGCTTATGACCTCTTTTGTTTACTTCCAATCCTATTTTAATTAGGATCCCACATTCTTTTCAGTTAGAGCAAATTGCAAATTAGTTATCCACTTCAAACATTTTCCCAAACGAAATTAACTTTATACATTTATTACAAAATACTCACCCCACCACTAGTGTAGGTCAGTCAATGTTTAGTCAACGTTAACAAATCTGAGTATATTTTTGTTATTTGACCTTATTTTTATTTTTTATTTTAAAATAAATTTTAAAAACTAGAGTAAAAAATAATTTAAATAAAAAGTAAAAATAATTTTAAAATTAAAAAAAAAAATGGATCTCTACCGTCCATCAGTCAAATAAACAAAAATGGAATTTTAAAAAATTGAAAAAAAAATGGAGATCCAATTGAAAACAAAATAAAAAATCATCCCAAATTAAGAACTAAAGTCTTGTTTGATGTGCGGGATAAGATTAGATTATTTATATGATATTGAATTGGATTTGATAGGATGAGATTGGATTGGATTAATTTAAATCTTATCTCATGTTTGATAAAACATAGGATATGATTAAAAACAGTGGGTATAAACTTGGATTTAAAGAAATTTCTATGGTTTAATTAGAAATTTTGCAAAAACTATATTAATTTACACTATTTTTCACCATTTCCAGATGTTTCTCAAAGCTAGAAAATCGCAAAATCGCCAACCACCACCTTTTTCCTTCCCTCTATCCTCCACATCGAGGCTTCCTTCAGTCATCCCTCCATCGCTCCTCACCTCCACCGCACGTCGTTCAGCATCGAACTCCTCTCTCACATCCTTCCACAGCTTCTCACCTTCACTACGAAGTTGTAGCTTTCACTCTCCACCATCATCTTTGCTTGGTCTTTAAATCGACACTGAGCGACGCCATTTTCAGAGCTATTTCCAACATTATTTCCAACACGATCTCATCGAACTTGGCGACAATGTGATCGCCATTATCGGTATCCAATTGGACGTTGATGTGGCAGTGTGATCTCGTCAAAGAACATGTCGAGATCAATGAGAGAGGAGAGATCTGGTGGGAAAAAGTTAGCCCACCATTTCAATAAGTTGGATTTATCCCACTCTAGTGAAATAAAATTGTGATGGGTTAAAATTAGACGTGGGTTTAGATAAAATTTAATCTGAACTCAATCCAATCCCAGCAAACAAATAGGGCTTAAAAAAAATAATCATCTTCAATCATCAACTCCAGAATCTAAATCATCAATCATCCTAAAATCAAAATCATTCCAAACTCAAAATCATCAGTGAAAGAAAAAAAGGAAGAAGAAGAAGAAAAAATCAACCATTTGAAACCTAGATGAGCCATCATCAACTTAAAAAGCCAAAAACTTTATTCTATTTTCCATTTGGAGAAGCCTCACAAATCAAAAAATCCTAAAAATTCAAATCTCTAATAGACATTTTATCAATCACTTGTTACTGATTCTTAGGACCACCATAAAACTGACAATAAACCTCCGACAAAGCACATCCCACATCGTCAAACAAATCAAACCCCAGTTTCACAACATGCCTATAAAGCTTTTTGAAGCTTACAACATCTAACAAGCAAGAGCAGGACCTCAAAACAAAAGGGTAAGCATCTTCATCTAGGAACATGGAGTGGTTGACCATGACTCGGTACAATTGAAAGGTCCTTTCATGCTCATCAGACTTAGATAAAGTCTTCAAGATTGTATTGTAGAGAAGCATCTTTAGGTTAACGATAGAGTTGAAGACTTGTAGAGAGAGATTAAGGAGGTTGAGATTGGTGTAGGAGTGGACAAGTTGGGAGGAGAGAGTGGGTTACCCAGATGAAGGTTCATCTAGGGTGATCAATTTTTGTTTTTCAAGTTTTTGAAAAATATTTTAATTTATTATTTTATTTTATTTTATTTATATTTCAAGGGCATTATAGTCTTTTCATCATTTGAGTAAGGCAACTATTAAAATTAACAATTTTTTACTAATGGTGGGTAGTCAAATTATAATAAATAAATAAAATTTACTCTGCCTGAAAAATAGTTTCAACAAAGTAGCTAATTTATAATTTGCTCTTTCAATTAAGCCTTTCAATTGTCACATAAGCCCTAGCTATTCTTGACATTTTCTTCTCTTAATTGATGTATTAAACCATCCCTAATTGACCCCTTGAAAAGTCCAAATTACCCCCAAGAGAATTGTACCAACTAGGAGTTTAATTAAAAATTTGTATAACACAGCCCTCGTTAATTTCAACACTCAATAACAGACATCTTTTTATCATGACTTTCCCTAAAAAAAAAAAAAAAAAACCTGTTTATGGTTATGAAAACTAGGCATTCGGAGTTTCGATTTGACATACGATGAGCTGCACAATTCAATCTAGGCTGTCGTAGTGAGCCCCCAAAATTTTGTCGCTCTCTGTTGGAATCATTTCAAATTCAGCCCAAAAATCAATTTTCAAGCCCAAAAGCCTAGCTAAGCGTACTAACAAATCAAACACACATATAAAGGCACTAATATAATAAGAAAACAAAACATAAATAATATATAATAAAGGTAAAAAATATATATAAATTTTGATTCATCAATTTTTACAGAATTATCAAAATGGACATGGTGGGTAGGTAAAATTAATACACTCCTTTATTTTTTCAACTTTATTTTTTTTTATTTGCCAACTTTTTTTTTTGTATTTCTTTCTTTTTCCAGCTATTTATTTATTTTTATTAATTCTTTCGGCTTTTTTTTCTTTGTAATCTTCCCAAGTTTTTTCTCTTGGTATATTTTTCAGCTTTCTTCTCCCACTATTTTTTTTTTCGTTTTTCCAACTAAAGTTTTCTTCTTTTTTTTTTTTTCCATTTTATCTTTTCTCGTTTTTTAATGATTTCTTCTTATCATTTCTATTCCTTTTTTTTTTTTCCCAATTTGGACCTTTTTAAAGCTTGATATATATTTTTTTTCTTTTTTACTAATAATATTTTTTTATACGGTTTGTATTTTTATATCTCAATAATGAAAAGTAAAATAAAATTAATAATAATAATAAAGGGTCACATAATGCATATATTATTATGTAAAAATGTAAAATTATAAACATCATAGTCCCAGTAAACTATCCGTTATCTTCTAGTAACTTTTTTCTACAAGTTTTTGCATCGGTTCAGTAATGCTACAAACTGTAATTTTTTTCACTTCTGATGTTGCAACACTACTAGTATGGATTGCCGCAAGTATTGTATCAATATGCTCTAATAATTAATTTTGCAGAGATTTTCACATTTCCTGATCCAGTAACTTTTTTACCCTTCCTATCCCTCACACCCAACATCTTGTTCCTATTTTACTCAACATCTTTAACGTCCTCTATGAATGGTATGGACTCATTTGAATCAACAGTGCTTTCTATTGGGATGGGATCATTGTTAGAACTATCAAACTTGGAAGATTTCCAAGCTTGAATTTCCAAGTCCGAATCGGCAAAGGAAATAACTCCAAAATCAATGTGAAAAGTTTCCTATATTGAAATTTCCAAACCTTAAGTCGGCCATGAATCCTTCTCTAGCCTTTGGATTTTCTTGTCAATCACGGCTTCTTCTCTAGCCTTTGGATTTTTCTCCATGACCTGCACTTTTTCTCTTCTGTTCTCGCGTCAATGGTAGACATTACAAGGACCTGCATGTGCTTGCTATCTCTCTCGACTACTTATAATCTCGCCAATGGTAGCTGCTGAAACTCACCACTGCTGTTTTCAACTCAAATTGCAACGCATCAATGCCGACCTCCTTCCTTGTAGCTTCGTGATTTGCATGCTGCATGAAGATTGTATGTAGCTCTCTTCTTGTGACAGCTCCCTGTCCTCTTCTGCATTGCAACATGTTGATCGTTAATGTTTTGATGGCATGTGGTTGCACACAAGCTGAACATCTGCTTGTAATTGCTTCATGGGCTGAACATGACGACTTAAGGCTCCACTTGCTAATCAGCTCACTCATGTATGAGCTGGACGTAATCGTGACTTTTGCTTCATAGGTCTTCAAGACTTGGACTGAATAATTTGGACTTCAGCTTGGCTTTACTTCATATAATCACATCTTGGGCTGGACTTGGTTGATATTATGTGGCTGATTTCTTGCATTCATGGGTTCAATTCTTGGTTAATTTGGGCTGCAGCTTAACTAAAAACAAAAACAATTATGAAGATATCACAAATTTTTTCAACTCATATAATTAATTCTTACATGGAATTGCCCTGAAATATCTCAAATATCACTCATTTATTTTTCCATCACTCACCTACACAAAATAAATAAGAAGATTAAATCATTAACACAATTTACTCGACAATTCATCATCAAAGCTAGGTAAAATATTCTAAAAATATGATGTATACCAATTAAGACCCATTAAGTGATAAGTGTAAAAAACAAATATATTATTCAGATTCAACTCAAGTTGTAAGCTCTTTCTTCTTTAGTTGTGGTGGTATGTTAGGCCTTCAATTGACAGCAAGCATCCTTAATTATCAACTTAGTAATTCCTATAGAAATCCAAATTAATAATTAGAAACCCAATGAGTACGTGCTTAATTCTAGAAGAACAAAGGGAACCAAATAGCATCTATTGTATGGCATTTACATCATGTCTATTCATTCATTCAAAAGAGCTATCTCAAGGTCAAGCATACGATGTTTACTTGAAAATTTTAAAGTCAATTCAAATCGACAACATAGAGAGAGGATGAATAGATTATAGCAATCTTTTATGGATTTTTAAAGTTTATGCATAGTAAAAATATAAACAAATATAAGGAGAAGATAAAGAAGAATGTGAAGATAAAGAAAAAGATAAACACATAATTTTTACGTGGAAAACCCAATAAGGTAAAAACACTCAAGACTAGAGCCACTTTCTAGCCATTTTCAAGTGAAATCCTACTATTATTATATGGATTATATATTCTTTCCACGGAACCCTTTGCTTAGAAATTTAATCCTTCTCTACCTAATGGTAGTCCTCCCCAATCTCGTCCTTCATGAACTTAAAACAATAACTCCATTTGTTTTCCAAATCCCCTACATTGCCTTTAACTCACCTGCTTGTTTCAAACGTAAGCTTAACAAATCCGGCCTACTAATGCACACATACACACACAAGGTATGCAAATCAAATAGAATGTCAGATCAAGACACTTCATCTAAGTCTAGATACAATAAAAGCACTTATAAAAATAATCTAGACTAAAGAACAAAGAAACTTTTATTAAAAAATATATATATATATATATTAAAGAATGAATAATTTTTTTTTAAAAAAAAAAAAGAAGAAAAAAAATAAAGAAAGAAAGAGCAAGCATCATTCATGAGAGAGAGAGACACTTATTTGTAATGTTGAATATCAGAGTTAAAACCAATTAAGAAAACTTTCCTAACTAAAATTTCTAAACAAACTTTATTTAGACTTTCAATTTAATTAAGAATACGAACTAGGAAAGATTAAGAAGGGCTAAATTTTTGACCTTGGCATTTTCATATTTACTCTTCCCAAAATATATTTTAATCATTCGAAAAAAAAAATTAAAAATGTGATAAGTGAAAATACATTAAAATGAGTTTGAATTGAAAAAAATGGAAAAAAAAAATGCACACAAGAGACTGAGCAGGCCACTTGAGTGGTCCACCCGGTGGCGGTGACCGCTGGGATCACCGCTCAAGTGATGATCTTAGTGATCAATGGCAGCATATTGTCGTTGGCTGTTAGGCCTCACCGCTTTAGCAATAGTCTGCTAGTCATTGTCCAACCTCATACACTTATATGGTTTTGCCCATATCCTCTTTGTTCGACCTCCATTCGATTTACAGTTTTTATAGTTAGTTGACATTGATGACTACATTTTTCATGACCGTCTTCAAAAAATTTCTAGAAAATAACCAAAACACCTTCTCTTTCAAATTCAAAGTTTAGACCTTTTAAGAAAAACATGCAACCACATTTACAAATATATGAATACACTCCTATAGATCCAAAACTATATACAAAAATTCCTAATACATGAAATACTAAATGTATGGACTCGAATCATGAGCATCAAACCATGAGTGATCGTCAACATATTAGCGTTTGCATCTTTTAGCCTTGCTAACCAACTCAAATCAAAATGTCTTGATTCATTAAGCTTTAAGCTTTATACCAAATCTTCAATAACTAATCCCCAAAACTTATGAGGCTAATTAATACATATAAAGAGCACTTTGACATGAAATAAGCCAATTACAAAATGTAGAACTTGCATTAATCTAACCACATCTCATGCAATCTATCATTTTATACTAAGAGTGATCAAAACATTACTATAAAATTAAATATCCAAACATGTGCAACGAATGAAATTAACTAGAACTTGAAAGAAATACTTGACTTAAATTAACATAGGCATAAAACATTCATGAATGACTACATCGAATCCCTAGCTATAGGCTTAATTCCCGCTCATTATAATCATTACAATAACCATGAATTTGATAAAAACATAGGATTAACAAGAAAGAGAGAAAGGAGATGTGCATGTGAGCAATTGGCTTGTGTCGTTTCACCAAACCTTTTCCTCTTTCTTAGCTACTTTGGTCAACTTTTCTCTACTACTACAAGTGTGTGTTCCCCTTCTTCAATGGTTGGTTTGGTCTTTTAAAGATTTCTTATGGAAATTAATTCTACTTCTTGAAGAACAATGAATTGACTCTTTAATCTAAATAGAACTTCTCCCAATATTTCCCAAACTAATTCCAACTGGTCCCTTACCTTTTATGAGTCCTTTTCATAACTAAAATGAAGCTCTAAATATCTTTTGAAATGTCCAAAAGACACCAAAAGTCATTCCCATTTTCGGACTTAAAAGTCTGAACTCAAATAAGACATAGAATTTCTTGCATTGAACAGAAGTTACTTAAATTGTCATAATTTTTTCTAGAAAATTTCATTTTATGAATGTCAGCGGCTATGAAAGCTTGACATTCAAGGCATTAATTTGATAGCAGTATGATACACAGTTTAATCTATGGACTCATGAATGACCCCCGTAACTTTGTCATTCTACATTTAAAATTCACCAATTTTAGTTCAAAAATCTTCAATAAAACTCAAAATCCTTGCTAGACCCAATAACCTAGAAACATCAACTAAAAACACATAAAAGCAATACTTCTACAAGAAAACTAAACATAAACATAAGATAAAAAAAGATATAACATAGGTGTCAAAATTATTTCATCAATACCTTTATGTTGCGAAACGGTTTAGCAATACATTTTACACTTTGCGATAGGGCCAAATGTAGTGTAGTGTTTAAATTTAATAACATGTAAATTTGGAAACTTCCCTTTATATCCTTAATGACTGATGATAACAAAAGCAAGTCTTCCCTTATTTGTCTCTCTCTCTTCTCATTCTCTCTATCTTTTGAATTTGAGGAAATAGTGGGTAAATTTCTTGGGTTTTAAACATGTAAAATGACTTAGATTTGTGTTAGAGAAGTTTAGGTATTGAACCTAAATAGAAACGGAGGGTGATGAAGCCATTGAAAATAATTAATGTTTTCAATTGTTTATTTGAATTTTAGACTTTTCATGATTGATTTGTACATCGTTTGGGACCCATTTTTCTTTGTTCGGAATCTATTCTTTATTTGGAATCTATATATCTTTGTTAGGGATCTGTTTTTGTGACTTATGTTGGATTTCAAAACGTTTTTGAGGGGGCAAACGATATCAGATTTGTGCCCATAACTGTTGGAATGATGTCAACGAGAAGAACCTAATTCTTTCCTATCACATTTCCAGTTTTCAAACATTTCAACCTTCTGTTTTTTTTTTTTTTTTTTCCGTATCCTACAATTAATGCTTTTTATTTCTGTGAAAGCTGCTCGAAAATAAATTGAGTCATCACCATCAATTGCTATCGATCGATCTTCTATCTCTATCCTTCCTTTGTTCCTTCCAAAAGCCACCACTCCTTTTTAAAATACATATATCTATATATATATATATGAGATATATGTATTTGTCCTAAAACCATTACCCATGATAGGTGCTATGAAAGCTCAAATTAAGAATTTCCTAATAAGACCAAAACTCACCAAGTTAAAAATGCTACTTGAAGACAGAACTCAGCCAATAATTAGCTCATGGTCAAGATCTGACACATTTTAAGTTTAAATATATATATATGTATATATATATTTATATTTAAAGATTTCTATTAGTATCATGTACTTTTTTCATATCATAACTTTGGATCGTGAGGCGTTCCTTGTTTCAAAAAATTTAATACTAAGCAATTATGTAACAGAAACCAATTACACATTTAAATCTAACAGTTTGACTCGATACATAAGCTGCAGGGTTACACAGCAGCATATGAATACGCCGTGTTGTTAAGTTCTCATTCAATTCTGATCAGTCTATGAACTGTGGCATATTCCTTCAACCTGTAGATGCTATAAATGCAACAGTCATACTTGTTGGTACAAAACCACAAATGAACCAACATTTTTCCTGTGGCATATATCCAACAAACCAAGTTGACCAGGGTTTAAAAAATATTTGTCGTTACTCACTTCCTTTTGTGTTGAGATCATTTATTTAGTAATTAATAATATTGTAGGTCCGAACTAACAGTTTAAGACATCTATGAAGATTATCCATGTGGATGAGATTGTGAGATTGCCAAGTTGTGAGTTGAAGTCATATCATATCTCTTAAATTAAAAAAAGAAAGATGAGATATCTGATTGAGCTGTGTTGAACTTTAAAAGATTCAGTCCACACATTAAAGGATAAAATAGACTACTGAGACTTACATTTTCTAAAAATATCAAGCATAGTTTAACAGAGAAGAAAATCAGTAAAGAATCCAAATTCAATAAAGTGTTACAGAAATTAGAGCTTTCACTAATATATATATATATATATATATATATATATTCTTTTACCAAAATGCTTAAAAGCATTCCCCAAAACAAATGTACATTCTTTTTTTAAATAATAAATTACATAGTTAAGGTATTTCTTTTGGTTTTTAAACGATTTGAAAATACAGTTTTTATATAAATATTTAAAAAAGTGTTTGATTATCTTACTCGTTGTTTAAGGTTATCTATCAATGACCATCATTTGGATATTATTTAATAACCATCATTTGGATATTATTTAATAACCACTATTACTAGTTTAATGACTGTTACTAGTAAATAACTTTATCCAATAAGTAAATTGAAAACACTTAATAGTTTTTAATCTCAAAATATATATATATATATATATTTATTTTTACTTGTATATTGTTGAGGAAATACTAGGAAGTATTATTCAAAAGCTATTCAAAATTATTAGGAATATATATTACTTTATAAGATAGAAATTAAACAAAGATATAAAAACTCAATAATTTTTTCCCCTCGTCCTTCAGAGCCCTGTAAGGTGGAAAAACTTACCCCTTACCCAGTCCGAAACTATATGTATTTTATAGAAACTCTGAAAAAAAAAAAAAAAAGAAAAGAGTATGATACCTTCTACACTCATGAAAATTCTCTTGTATGAATCGTCTGCTGACTTTTTGTAGAGTCATATGACCCAGATAAGTAATCCCTTAACCTACAGGTGCACATCAAAATAAAGTGTAGATGTTGAGAATGACTCTTTATGATTTAACTTGAGCCTTTGAGGGAGACCACAAATTGAAAGCACCAATATTGCAATTTTTAATTTCTACATAGAAAACGTCCAGGAAAAACAATTAAAAGAATTAAAACAAAAACACAAAACCTAGCTAGCTAGCTAATTATTTTTATGAACCAAAGGTCACAAGCATAGCCCTCTAATAATCATGTGTTGGAAACCCTGAAACCCTATGGAGACCAATGAAGTCAGCCACAGCTCTTTAGGGCTTTCTTGCACTCAAGAACTAATCAGTTTGTCACAAAAATTCCTAGTCAGTGCATGCTTTACATAAACCAATCTCCACCCAAGTTTTACACAGATCATGATCATCACCATTAACTACTACTTACCTTCTCAAACAAGTTAAAACCCTACACCACTAACAAGAATATCAATTATTTAAGCCCAAATTCCCTCTCACTTTCTTCTGCTAAACCTGCTTATTCTTTCCCTTCTGCCAGAAGTGCTTTTCTTCATTTATCAGAAAGTTAGGAGGTGATAATTCCATGCTCTCAAGAGTAGTTTGTTTGTGCTTCTTGTTACACTCTGTTGCCATGCTAAAATGCATTTGCATGTTTTCCCATTTCTCTTTACACTCAATAGCACTCTTGTAATACCCCAAACTAGCCATCTTTTCTGATATCTCCTCCCAAATGATGTTGTCCTGGAATTGTGGTTCCAAGCTAGTTATAATCAGTATCAAGCTTGAAGTCTCGGGTTCAGTCCAGATACTGTTGTTGATATCATTTTGGCCTCTCCCTGTGAATATCTGCAAAGTCTCCATTAAAGCAGAATCTCGAGCTTCAATCCGAGCCCTTTCCTTAGCCCAAAACTGATGTTCTCGATCGAACCGAGCCATTTCCTGCTGCCTCCATTCCTCTTCTTTGAGCAACCTCTCTTGCTCTCTATCCTCGATAGTTTTCAACATTCTTTCCATCCAGGCCTCTTGTGACTCCATTATCCTCCTCATTTGTGAGTCCATGTAGTCCCTAACCTTTGCTTTCCAATTCCTTTTTGCCCTTGTATGATCTCTTTGGCTCTCATTCATCCTTTTCTGCGTTTCCCTTGATTTTTGGTTCATCATAAAAGCAATGGCTGATAGATCATCATGATCAATGTTGTTGTTTTCTGAAGATGCGGTTTCGAATTCAGATGTGTTGGAGACACTTAGACTCTCACTTAGCTTCTGGTGATCATGCATCAAGGCTTCTTGGTTGATTTCCTGATTTTCTATTTGGCCCGGATTTTGGTAATGAAGAGTAGTGATTTGATGATTAGGATGAGATTCTGAGGCTGAAATTTGATTGTTATTATTATTGCTTGTTTCTCCATAGAGAGCTTCAAGTTGGCGAAAGAATCTATAATGCTTCCCATCCTGCCTCCCAGCTTTACCTTCCTTAGTTTTCTTATAGTACTTGTACAAATTCTCAAACTTCTCTCTGCATTTCTTCTCACTTCTGTAGTATCCATGTTCCTCAGCCATTATCCTGTACAAATTAACAACACAATTATAGCAAAATAAATAGAATATACATTATTACTGCATATATAATTGTTGAGAAACATATGACAACCCTATATATTAGGTGTTTTTGGCTAGCCAGCCTCAAATAACCTCGATTAAGCCGACTTGATGATTATTCAAGTAATAAATTAGATACTTCTTCACTAAATATATCCAAACAATAGCAGGCAATTTAAGTAATCAAAAGGGTACATATATTGAAATTTTCAAAGCGACGTTCTTATAAATATAATATATATAAAGAAAGATGCCATCAAATAAAATTTCATTTTTTATTCAAATCGAGTTGATTCCATAAATGACACAATGTTGAAAGATAGGTTTTTAGAGAAAGATTCCTTAACAATCACTTTCTTCATAAAAGAAACTACCGTTCTACCATTTTTGCACTCAAAACATAACCATTAAGATACAATAACACCCCTCTGGTGTCTCTGCTAAACTGAAAGGATGGTTGTCATTTTCATGGGAATAGCTAAGCTAGAAGCACACAAAAGCATCTTCACTACACGAATTTCAAATAGGGTTTTTTGTCCAGTTTTAATGAAAGCAAATTGAAAATGAAAAGACACCTAGATCAATGCACAATACATAAAATGACAAGGGTGCAATATAGTGGGAGGAATATATACCTAGAAACTTCATCCCATAAGGGTTTTTTCTGATTAGCTTCCTTGAACTTAGAATCAAGCCGAGATCTGATCTCAAGAAGAGTGAGAGTCTCCTGTCTCGGCCACCTTGAATTCCCACCTTCGTTTCCAAAATTCCATCCACTCTCCAACTCCATAGCAAACTGTTGCCTGCTTGTGGCTGTAGTGGAAGCAGCAGGAGTACTAGTATTACTATGATGGTGATGATGGTGATGGTGATGGTGATCACGAC
This sequence comes from Dimocarpus longan, assembly GCA_022984855.1. Classification (NCBI taxonomy): domain Eukaryota; kingdom Viridiplantae; phylum Streptophyta; class Magnoliopsida; order Sapindales; family Sapindaceae; genus Dimocarpus; species Dimocarpus longan. Next base: position 18,582,973 of record CM041015.1, on the reverse strand, counting down.
CAAATCGAACCAACCCACTACCACCACTAGGAAGAACCACCTCTCCAACCATGATTGTGTCATGCTGAGGCAATGGTGCAACATTTCTGTGGAAAAAGTAAGACTCAGAGGCCTGTGGGTTGACCGGGAAATGGTTTCTTCCGGTCATGAGCTGCCGGAAGTCAGGCTGCTGGAGGCTGTATTCATCGGGCAGGCCGTACTGGTCAGTCATTTTAGTAGGTTTTTTGAGTGTGAGAGAGAGAGAGAGTGGTGTGAGAGTCAAATATTGTATGGCATAAAAGAGAGGTTTGTCTGTACAAATTGGACCTTTTTCTTGGGAGACAGGATCCGAGTCTACCGCAACTTTCATCACTCCCTCCCTCTCTCTCTATCTCCCGTGTGGAAAATTTTTGGTGTACGTATATGGTGAACCAATGAGAGTTTGACAAATGTCGGAGCATTACACGACGATTATAATCCAACGCAAGCACTGATTAGATGACGCGTGTACAGTGCTCTTGATGTTACCTTTTTAACTTTTGACCGACTCTGTCCTTGTACCATTTTTTGTTGGCAGCTAACACGCTTGGCTCCATTGGCTCACTCGTTTCTCAATGTGTTTCATACGCACGAGTCCATTTGTATATAAACATACAAAGTTCATATTATGTGTGTTAATTAAAGAATTCTCTAATCGACTTATGGCTTAGTATTATAGTTGGATTCACTTTCTCCTACATATATATATATATTGCACCTTCCTATTTAGAGATAAGGGTTCAATTCCTATCAAATATATATTTAAAATTTTGCATGAATAGTTTTTTTTTTAATTACAAGAGTGGTTATCAATTGCAAGATCATATGTTATTGAAAAACAAAAATAAATAATGACAAATATTAGTTATTAAAAATCAATGTATAATGCATCTAATAGCCAATAAACTTGAAATTGATAGTTCTAGAATCAACGTATTCTTATAGAGAAAACATCTATATGTATATAATTAAGTGATTAGCAAGTTAGGTTAACTTTTTTGAGTTAAATGAATCATGATTCGATATTAGAGATAAAGGTCTCAAGTTTGAATTCGAAACCCTGATATATGAATTTCTTATTCATAGAACTTATTATAAGGTAGTTAGGGGCATTTAATATGTATCTAATAAACATTATCTATCAACTAAAAGAATATGTTAATATATTAAAAATCTCATTAGCTTATATCTTAAATACCATAATTAGATAACCTTTTACCTATTAACTCAAACTTTTGGGTTAAATAGTTAATACCAACATGTATTTGCCTAATGAACTTGCATCTATACTAAGATATATTGAAGAATCTCGTTCTTTCTAGTATTTACATCTCTTGTCACAATAGTATCTTTCTAAATCCTAGCCATGGTTACGTATAATTCTATGGCTTGAATTACAGCGGGATTCTGCAGAATGCCAGAATTAAATTTTATTACAATCAGTAAAAAAAAAAAAACCATCAAGGGATTATGTTAAGATTTATCTTACAAATAATTTAAAGACTTAAATAGATAAGAGTTGTAATGAACATTAACATGAAATTGTAATAATTGATCTTAAATAATGCTTACTGATAATTGTTTTTTGACATAAGTGTCCCTATCTGAAGCATACAGAGAGAAAAGCCAAAGACAATACACACGTGAGCAGCTATAAGTATATCAGAACATGGCCGCATCATTAGGTCAAATATCCGAAAGAAATTTTGTCAATGTGTTGAAAGTTGGAAGGAAGAAATTTTGTCAATGTGATTAATTGTTCTTAAAAAACAAATTCCGCTGCTGATAATTTTTTGGTCTGGATTTATACAGTAGATCATGTGGTATGACGTCTTTGCATTGCATATTAAATTAAATATGTAGATATTAACTAACAAATGCATTTAGAATTTCTTTAAAAAAAAAAAAAAAACAATAATCTTTGTGTAAACCAAGAAAGAATAAACAGCTTGAGATGGGATTCTGTTGTAAAATATGAGGGTTAGTAAGTAAGATTAGTAGCTCTATATTTTACGAATTGTGTAGAGTTGAATAATACACATTAAATCATTAAAATTCCATCAAACATTCACACTTAATGATAAGACACGTTGAATATATATATCCTAATTTATATTAAATTTAAAAAGATAATCTATATCTTTGCATTGTTAAATGGTTGTGGACGGTACCCAAAGAAAAGAAACATACTTTTCTTCAAACGGCATGTATATACAAGCTAACACAATATGTTGACATACAAGTGCTAACAAACTATATGTACTATACATTATCGACATTTCAATTTCATAATCGCGGTATGACTAACAGCCTCGTTTATTATTGTTAAATACTATATAATCAAAACTTAGAACCGCTTGTTTAAAGTACATTAATCAACCTAGCTATCTATAACTTGAACAATTAATTGTGTAAATTGAAAGAGAGCTGGAGTATCGATCTAAACTCACTATAGAGAACATAATTGTAATTTTGTTACTTGCATATGGTGATGAGGTTTGAAGTATAGATATAAGCTAACCAGTTGACCGATTTTAAGACATTTTACTACAGTGTGAGAGATGCTGGGATCAAATTCTACTCATTGCAGGATTAAAAAAATAAAAATACACACATTAACTTGGTCTATTAAGATTTCACATAAGTGATAACCTTGTTGCCACCAAAAACTTTGAGAAATCTCATAAAAGCCTTTGAGACTAAAAGATCTCTATAGGTACCAAATGATCAGCATTTAGTCTATATATCTGTTTATTATAAGCAAAGAAAAAAAGAGAAGTAATGGTTCAAACATGTTTGACATCACCTTCTAAACCATCCATTTTGATGAAAGAATCAGTCTCTGGGATACCTTCTCAGTTTCTGATAATCTGATTACTTAACTCAGACGTTCCTGAATGCTGACCAAAACCCTATTCAATTAAAAATACACACAATAAGGTCAGCACCACCACGTACAAGGACAGCAACTCCCCTATATACCAGTCTCTTAAATGTGAGCCGAGCCGAGCCGTGAGCTAGCTGATCAATTTAAAGCCAAATGATGATGGACTGATAAAGACGTGGCAACTTTCCAATACTCCGACGTGGCAGATACAAATGAATGATTAACGTTTAACAAAATCTTTATATTAACGTTTAATTTGGAGGGAATTAGCAGACGGGTTAGTGGTTGTCTTGCCTAAAAGGGAAGTGGGCCTCCCGCTTCACAGCTGTAAATCACAGCATATCAATGTCAAGCACTATTTGTGGACGGAGTGGATGATGATGGAGGGGGTGGGTGGGGGTCCAGGTGGGGAGGAAATGGACGGGTGTAATTTGCTGGAGTGGGTGATGATGATTCTGAGACAGAAGAAAAATTAAAGAGCAAGACCTTTTTGTTGGAGCATCATTAGGTAATCTCTCATTTATAAAGATAGGAGAAACATTTTTGCATTTCTGCTCCTCCCCTTTCTGAAATGTGTGCCTCGTTGCTTTGATGATTCCATCCAAATTATGACCTTTTCTTTTTTTTTTTTTTGCTTTTAATTGATAAAATCATTTAAAATACATTAATCAAAGGTTTTTTCTTTTCTTTTTTCGCTTAGAATGTATGGAATTTGAACTCAATATCTGTTGTATGACATTAAAAACCATTTTATCAATTAAAATAACCAATACTTAGACTGTGTATATTAAGGAACCTAAGACTAACGTAGGCGAGACAATTTGATATGTTCAATGCTTCTTGCGCTTATAATTAATAAAATTATTAAGAAATACATTAATCAATCAGATATGTTCATTGTTCAATGCATAGACTAGGCTTGGGTCAATTAAAAGCAATGGTAAAATTACACTAGCTATCAAATTGTCTCGCGCTCGCCTAAGTTTTTTTTAGGTCATTTAATATACAAAGTCTAAGTATTGGTTAGTTTAATTGATAAAACAGTTTTTAATATCGTACCATTCTCTATGCAATATCTAATGGATCATTATATTAGAGTAATAAAATTCTTAATTTATTATAGTGAATCATTATATTAGAGAAATAAATTAGAAATTTTATTACTCTAATATAATATAATTATATATTATCATTTTTGTCTTCTCTTTTTCTGTCTATTAGATTTAATCTACGGTTGAGATTGTTTAGTTTTAATTTTTTTAAAGTTAGAAGATACTGATGATATAATTACTATATATATTTATATATATAGTAATTCTACCATCAGTGTATCTTAATTTTAAAAAGTTATAACAAACCAACCAATTTATCAATTGTAATTAAATTAAATAAGAGAAAAAAATTATTTTAGGAGAGAAAATGTAATGAATGAATTTGATTAGTTCATTCTAACTTTTTAAAGTTAGAAGTTATTAATGGTAGAAACACTATATATAATATAATATATGTAACTTTTACGATCAAAATGTTATAACTTTTAAGTTGTTAAGACCATCAATTAAAATCATTCATTACATTTTCTTTCCTAAAAAAATGTTATAAATTATTATTATTATTTCAAGGTACTAGAACGAACTCAGGAAATAATCTTGACTAAACTAGTTAGACCCTAATAGTACGGTCCTGATCAACGACCCTCATACGACTATGAGTCATCCATACTAGGATGAGAAACCATCTATATATGAGAAAATCCCACCTTTATTACATGAGGTGAAGTGTCGAATCTTAGTTTTGAAACCAAGGTTTATCTGCTTCCACTGTACCACAGGACAATTAACTATTATTACTGTTATTATTCTTATTCTTATTATTATTATACAAAAACAACTGGACCCATGTCTACCCAAATTGGTGTACATTTTGAAAGGAGAGAAACATGTGTTCATCATGCAAAAGTAGATAGAGTAGAGAGTTAGAAAGTGGACACATGTCCACCCAATTTAGTGGACATTTTAAAAGGAAAGAAACATTTGTTCGTCATGCAAAAATGAACCACTAGATAGAGTAGAGAATTAGAAAGAGAGAGGTTACGGGTGAAGCCGAAGAAGGAAGGAAAAATTAGAAAAAATATATATATAAAATGAAAAAAGAAAGTGGAGAGATTTATTTTAAAATTAATTGCCAAGCTTTCAAGTAGCATTATTTCATAAAGTTTCAAGGTAAGTTTCCGTTTCCATTTCTATTTCAAATTAAGATTTCTATATATAAACTTTTTTTAAAATTTTATTTAAGGACTTGGATTGATTGCATGTAAAGGATTATGCTAGAAATAAAGTGCTTAAACGTAGAGAAATTAATTTGGAAAGTGCTTAAATGGATTGACAATATGATTTCATTAGTCTTTAGTAAGGATAATATGGAAATTCATGAAATGTGATATCTATATTTGTGTTATATCGTGTATGTTATTTATTGAGCATTGATCATGAAATTCTAAAAATGACATGATCATGGAAACTTTGACATGGTGCATGTGAAATTGATAATTATGTCTCCATGTGTTATTATGAAAAGATGAAATATATGGATTAATGATAAGTGAAAAAAGATAGTTGTGGTTCTATTATGATGATAGTGTTGTGGTCAGGTTTTATCTTTGGTGCCTCATAAACGACCTCAAAATAGGAAGTTGCACCAGGAGGGTGAGGTCGCACCCTTATATTGTGGTGTTTATTGGTTGGTACCTTTCTTCTGTGTTACTTGTTTACGGAAAGAATATACGGATCTGCGACTTGATCATTTAAAAGATGCTTAATAAAATGTGGTTCACTTGTATGACTTGAATTTTGATGAGTGTTTATAATATGCTTGGCATGGAAATGGATATGATCGTATATGCCAAATATTGATGCTTGGATTATGTTACTTGTTATATTTGTATATAGTTGTATACACTATTTTAATGATGTAATAATTGTTATCCATAATAAAATATGGAAATATTTATTTTGTATACGTTTATATATTAGATTCTCACATATGAATAAAAAAAAATTAGATAATTGATATTATCTAAAATTATAATACTCCCTATTGGGTTTTGTGAGCTCATACTTAATTTTTCCTTACGTGATAGTGGCTGATGACTCTTTGAAATTTCTTATGATCTAGAGATTTTTGTTCTATAGTTATTCAATCGAATAGCTTTGAGGATGTGATGCAAATCCTACCCTAAGAAGATGTGATGGTAGCATTGGCGTCAAATCAAAATAAAAATCTTCACCTCATAAGGAATTTCATAGAGTCACCTGCTACTATCACCTGGAGAAAAATTAAGGAATAAGCTTACTGTAGTGGCCACAGATCCAATCCCAATAATCATAGACTCACTAGCCAATTGGACAACAAACCAATGTATCAATCAATATAGGTTTACAGTCAAACTTGTTGGTCGACACAAGTTTACATTTCCTCATATGGAGTGGTCAACGAGTTAAATAACTCAGTCTACTCAACTTAGACTTACGTATGACTCATAGATTCGATCGACCAAATTCAGTATAACTAATCATATGACTCTTGACACCGATCTAAAATTCATAATTCGACTCTAACTCTTCCATCTCGAGTCTAATTACACCGAGACTCAATCATCTACAAGATAAGGCATAATCCGATTAAGATTAACCTTCATCATCTTCGATAACTTAAGGATGACGATGACCATCCTCCATTCTACTAGAATTCAGACTCCTAAGTCTATTGGAACTAGACTTCTTCCAACTTAATAGGACAATACACCTAAAAAATGGTCCTCATCCCTTCAAATCAAGCATCCAATCCTTTATATACACTATCATGCTGTCGGATTGTCATCAAACCCCTTTAAGATCTAATTCCAATCACTCTTAACGACGAAATCCTCATGATACCATATACATTCTCCTAAAGCACATTCATTCCTCCGACAAGCTCAACCGAATCCACTAAAATGACGCTCTAAGTCACTTGGTGCGATCAACATAGTACTAGACCATCATTGTCTCGGATCATCATTAACGCTGCTATAGTTGATGTACTTGATCTACCTTACCACCATCACCTTCTTCCTATGCTGTCTCGCAACCTAGCCATCATGGTTTAAAAATTCGGCAAGTTTTGCCAAGTTCTCCTTGAGTTTTCACAAATCAGTGCTCAACCCATTCGAGAAGCCCAAATCGAGGGTTCTACTCACCTCTGACAAGTACGCACCAAGTTAGGCAGAACAATTAGGCCAACTCAACCTAACTCGAATTATTTGAAAAAAAAAAAAAACACAAAATGATGCTCTGAACAGCTTCAATCTTCAACCTTGAGAGCATCAGTGAAAACTAAAAAGTAAAAAACCTCCAAGTTGCCATTTTTTTTTATCTAAAAACATACCAAAAAATCAAACACATGATTTCCAGAACTAGACCTGAAGATCGTAACCAAAGGTAGTTGGTGTGACTTCAGTTTCATGGGCCCTATCGATGGTTGTTTAGAGAGTCAATTGGGACTATATAGAAGCACTTGGTTTATGGAGAGTGGAGAGACAATGTAGAGAGAGAGTAAAGTGAAATCTAATAAGAAACTGAAGAGAGAGTTAGTGGGGTATTATGGATTTTACATAAAAACATTAAAATAATAATAATATGTTGTGGTAAGTGACAGAACCTTGTGCCAGAGAGTTAGTAGTGAGTGACTTTTTTAATTTCTTTATGAATTTTCTACTATCAATAATTTGAGTTTGACCTCAACACTGATTTTTCTTTTTAACCTAACCAATGTAAATGTTTATTAATCAATTGAACAAAATCAATATATTATTTTATTTTTTCAATTTTTCAAAATAATAGAGGGTTTATTGATTTAATTTTTTTTAAAAAAAAATGAATAAAGAGATATAGATTAATATAAGAGTTAAATACACAAAACCCCTATGAGATTAACTTTAATACAGGCACATGAACAGTTTGTTTTTGTAACACCATGGCCTCTAGATAATAGTCAACAGTTGTTAAATGAGATGGTTGATTGACTTTTTGTGTGAAATGACCAAAATGTCCTTAGCTTTTCACTCAAACGTGCCATGTGCCAAAAAATTAAAAAATTAAATAAAAATTAAAAAAAATCATAAAAAATTAAAAAAACTAAATAAGAAAAAATTCCTTCAGCCAACAGTCATCGTTTCTTTGTTCTTCCCTCTCTATTTTCTTCGTCTCCTTCTTCTTCTTCGAACTCGTCGCTTATTCACTCACTCTCTCTCTCTCTCTCTCTCTCTCTCTCTCTCTCTCTCTCTCTCTCTCTCTCTCTCTCTCTCTCTCTCTCTCTCTCTCTCTCTTTTTCTTCTCTTCATCACTCCACTCAAATCAACTCAAACCCTACTAGCCATCGAAGCCGCAGCCGACCCCTCCCTCATCCCCCTCTCTACAATATCTTCCTCATTTCCTTCGTCCCTACTTTCATCGAGATCTCCAACCTAGCCGACTTCAACTTCACCGTCCTTGACATGGAGCACAACCTCAATGGCATCTCCAATGCCCTGGCCGTCGCGAGACACCGACCATCTCGCCTCTCTGGGGTTTGATTGATTGTACTTTTTTTTGGGATTGTTTTTGGTTGATTGGACTTTTATTTTTTTGGGTTTTTTTTTATTGATTGTTTTGGTTTTGTGTTGGTTTTGATTGGTTGGATTCTATCGGTGTTTTGGTTGAAGATGATTTTTTGATTAATTATTTTAGTTCAAGATGATGTTCAATTTTTAGGGTTGATATTCATTGAAGATTTTGGATTGATACTCACTGAAGATTTAGTTTGATATTTAATTTTGGTTTTATTTCAATTTTTCGTTGTTTGAAGATGTTCTTAATCTTCATCTTTGATTTGTGGAGAACGGTGGACAGAGAATTAAAGAGACTTAACTTTTTTTATTTTTTAGGGAAGTTCTAGTTTGAAACCTAGATCTTCAAAAACCCTTTTTCTTCTTAATTTTTTTAGATTCTTTGATTTCTGCCTTCCATCTTAGAAATGGACAGTGGAGATCTTTTTTTTATTATTATTTTTTTTCAAAAAAATTAAATTATTTTTTTGAAAAAAAAAATTATAAATATTAATAAAGTTTTTTAATTTTTAATTTTTAAATTTTAAATTTTAAATTTTCATATTAATAAAAAAAAATTATCTCTACCGTTTATTTTTTGAGATGAACAACGGAGATTTTTTTTTTTAATTTTTTTATTAAATTAATTTTTATATTTTTAAAGAAAATTAATTTAAAAACTAAGGGTATTTTTGTCTTTATCCCTCAAACCGTAGTTCATTGTGAAACTTAAGGCCCTTTGACCATTAAGTGGAGGGTAATCTATTATAAAAATCAAATTTCGTTTCTGTCTGCATTAAGCTTAATCTCAAGAGAGTTTTGTGTATTTAACTCTTAATGTAAATATGAAAGCTTATTATTAGATCCTATCAACTTTTATTTAATAATTAATTATTACAGAGCATAATTTACATATATATATATAATTTTACTAGCTAAGACTTAAATAACACAATGATTTTAATTTCAGTTGCTATGTAAATTTAAAATGTTAATTGGAACATCATGTAAATTAAGAGAATATGATTTTTTTTATAGGTTTGACCATCAATCGACGGGTTAACTACTGATCGACGGTCAAATCGAGTACTTAGTGAGTAACCGAGAACTCGCTACTCGTTGCCTCACCACTCGAGTAGCGAGTTTTAAAACATTACTAGCCATTAAGTCTACATTGCCTTGCAGTACTCACGGTCTATGCTGTCTAACAATTTTGACTGTCCTTATTTTCCGTTCTATCGCAACTAGGATGATGTTTTATTGCTTTTCCATTATTTTTTATGTTCAATCTATTGACTCAAACGTTGGATGGTCTTTGGTTAGTACCCCACCGGTGTTAAGATCATCCATGTTTTCTCTTGTTTGATTTGTGTAGGACTCAAGTTGCTAGGTTCTATAAAATCGACTGACAAGACCCACTTTCAGTCGATATACTATAGTTCCACCTCACTATATACTTACAAAGCCTAGTAGAGAATATTCTAATTTTATATAACATCAATCATCTAATTTTTTTATTGATACGTGTGAATCTAATATATAAACATAAACAAACTAAACATTTCAATGTTTCGTGTACATAACTAACCATTGCTCAATAGTGGCCCCCACTATTTTCCGAAGGGTGTGTCATCTCCTATAAAAATGGATAAATGAATTTTTAATATAAATTCAATAAAGAATATTAGTATTTTCATTTACTCGGTACTTAAGGATTTTTTAGTACAACCTTTAACCCAATTCACCTCCCATAGAGTTGTTGGATATATTTTCGAAATATCCTCATGGAGAATTCATTTCGAATCATTTTCTGGATATTTTTGTTACTTAAAAAATATTTATTCATGATTAGTAATGCCCCAAAATATTAATTCCATCCGCCTTACTTTATGGAAATTCCACCAGCTATAAATACAAATTTCTATATACGAAAATATATTTTTCAAAACCAAATAAATTTAATGTAATAAACCCTTGTAGTCTAACTTAAATAAAACTTAAAATATATATATACACACTTAGTTTGTCCACCAAAAGGCTATTCAAGACACCAAATCCATCTCCATAAATTTCCACCAATTTATTTGTTCCTAAATCATTTCCAAATTAATTTCTCAACCTTTAAACACTTTATTTCTAGCATAATCCTTTACATGCAAACAATGCAAGCCCTTAAATAAAATTATAAAAACAAAATTTATATAAAGAAATCTTAATTTGAAATGGAAATGGTAATGGAAACTTACCTTGAGACTTTATGAAATAAAGTTACTTAAAAGCTTGACAATTAATTATTAATAAATCTCTCCACTCTATTTCTCTCTTTTTAAAAAAAAATAATAATAATAATAATAAAATTCCTATTTTTTCCTTCCTTCTTTGGCTTCACCCACAGCCTCTCTCTAACTCTCTATTCTGCTGGTGCTGGATGATGAACCACATGTTTCTCGTCTTTTAAAATGTCCCCTAAATTCGGTGGACATGTGTCCCCACTCGTTTTTATATGTTATTTTTAAACTGCATGGGGACACCAAGGGGTGTATTAAAGCAAACACAGCTTAAAATTAATTGGACTTGCAATTTAAATTGGGCTTTTTATTTTTATTTTTTTTAATTTGAACCTTTTTGTTTCTTCTCAATTGATGCATGAATGGATATGGTTAAAAATCATGTTTAATGAACCCAATTGAAGCGACACATATTTTAAACAATTGGATCCAATTGGGCTCAATTCAAGGGTATCACATCAAGAGCAAAAATTAGGGATCACTATTAGTTAAGCACGCAGTTAGGTTTCCACAATAAATGGGGCTATGATTGGAAATTGTAATCCGTCTTTTAATAGTAGAGTTTTGTTCAAAAACGAATAGAGAGGGTTTTAGTCTCGTAATTTTTTCCATTTGGGTTTTCTTGTAAAAATCATGTGCCCAATTCTTCTCTCTCTCCTTTTCTTTTGTTTATTTATTTGATTTTTCCACTGTGTACTTAAACAAAAAAAATTTAATTAACCTATTCGCTCCTCTAGGTTAGTTGTTGTTCGTCAGTGACTTTCGATAAAATAGTAGAGTGCAAAAAACACATATTTTATGGTAATAGATCATAAAATATATGTATATTTTGTTTTAGATAATTACATTAGAAAAATATATATATGTATTTCTATATTTATTTTGCCAAAGTGGACCATATTTTAAAAAATTGTTGTTGTTACACTAATAAAATTTTTAAAATGCATAATAGCATTACAGATGCTTTAGCATATCTAAAAATAAAATATGTAGTTTTATCATTTTTTTTTTTTTTTTTGGATAACTTAACCCATCACTATAATAATCATCGATATAAATAAACCATAAAAAAAAAAAAAAACACAAATTAACATGAATATATATATATATATATATATGTATATATACAAACAAAAGAGATGAGGAAGAAGAAAACACAATGGAAGAAGTAAGAACTAGAATATAAATAAAAGTCATATGGAATTGTACAAGAAACACTCAAGTCCAAATCAATATGAAAAAATAGAAATTGTGCTTTAAATGGGTATAAAAAGTATATAATGAAAACAGAAGGAAAATTACATTATTAAAATTATCATTAATGTTAAAGAATAGTTTCGGTATCTTAAAAGATATAAGGGAGTAAAAATTCAATTCCAGTTTTTCTTAATACTAGTTTGGGAAATATATTTGCTTTTCTCATCGATAGGTTTTAAGGTTAAACAAATTATTTATTAAATATTATTATTCATAATTTATATTGAGAAGGTGCTTAGATTTGATTATTGGATTAACAATATTTTTTTACTTAAATTATTATCATATATATGATTTCATAAATAATAATTCTAAGTTTACAATACATTTAATTTAATTAGGAGACAAAAATGAAGATTCAATACATTTTTATCTTATATATTAATAAAATTTCAAGTGATCATAACAATTACATTAAACATTTCGTATTTAAAGAAGAGTAATTAAATCAATATCCACAATAAAGAGAAACTTTATTTACATCATATTATAAAAGGAAAAAGATGTACAACTATACATATAGTAAACATCCTAATGTCTAAAAGTATTTATATACATTACAACCTTTTGGATTCTTAAACTTCAAAAAGATAATTCAAATATAAATTGAAATGAGACTTAGTAAAAGGTTAAGGCAACACTTGGAAGTCAATTGAGATTTCAAAATAATTAATATAAAGTGACACGATAAAAAATTATGAGATTTATCCAATCTATTAATACTTAACAAAGGACCTTAATATAAATAATATATATCATTATAGGTTATCGATCATACGGATATCTGAAATATATCAATCAAATATTAATTATTTCCACGTCATGGTTTGAACCCCTCTACACACTTTTTAAATTTTGTAAGTTTTCCTTGTATTTTTTTTCCCCCTTTTAATAAAATTTTGGTTTTAACCAACAACCTTACATCAAAAAATCAAATATTAATTATTAGACTGTAATTTAGTTATTCAAAAATAATTTTTGCTACTAACGAAGCAATTTTTGTAGCACAAATGGAAAGATGATCAAGTCTAACAATTTTTTTTTTTAGTGAATCAAAACAATATAAGCAATGGATGTTAGATGACTGAGGTTGGCCTGGTCTAACAATATTTTAAAACTGACAATTTCACAGTTGTTACCTCAAGCAATTATGATAGCAAAGCATGGGACAGATTTTGTAAACAAACGAATCAAATCTAACACAGGATGAGGAGCAGTTGACCTCTGTTTCTTCCTGACCTGTTTTGGCTTTGTGATCCTAGTTAATTCAGAATATACCAGCAAACATAGAAGTTTTACAAGTGTGGAGGGACATAGCAATTTAGTTGGTGTGTCACTCAGAAAAGGTTCTTTTAGCTAAGGGTAGAAATAAGTGTTTCCTAATGAAAGTATTTCAGGTCCATAAATTTTCTTCTATCGTGCCAAGTGAATATCAAACAACTCTAATTCATTTGTTAAGGGACCACGCATGGACATTTTATATAGAATTGACCTATCATTTTAATTCTATTCTTTCTTTTCTTTTCTTTTTCATTTTTCTTTTTTCATTTATATTAGAACAGAAGAAACAATAGCTTAAAAGAGGCATTGCTTTGCTAGTGTTAGGTAATAGTTTGACCTAAAAGCTTGAACTTGTAGATAAGAACCCACAGAATAGTAATAAGCTCAAACATACCCATCCACTTATGAGACCAAGGGCTTGTCACATGAACCAAGCCAAAATATAATTTTTGATATAGAATAAATTCAGATAATATACATCAAGTAAAAGTGTTGAAACAAGAAGCTCCAAATAAAAGTGACTTTATACCATTTTAGGTTACTATTAATTATTAAACAAAAATCTTATGCTTGTACTAACAGGTCCAAACAAAAGTTTTATGCTCTAACAACCAGTATAATGTTTGGTCCAATAAAGTTCATTTGTTTTAATATATAATCTGTCCAGACAAGAACTGCAACATGCTTCCTTTTAACAGTAAGAAAAACTTCAACAGAAAAGGATATTTAAATTTTAAGATGATGAGGGGAGGTAAACAACAGGGTAGGGTCATAGGTTGGATACCTGCGACCACCACAAGAGAAGCCAGATAATGTGCCAATCCGTGTTCTCAATCCACCATCAGAGCATAGGACAAATAATAATGATCGCTGCAAACAAATTCGGCAGATGGGGAATGTTGGATGGCGCATATATTTCCTTCTTTTCTTGGACCTCTCCAGCAGATGCAATAATCTGCTCAGAAGAGCACATTTTGTAAGTAGTTGTATGCCATTAAATTGTGAATAATAATGCAAGATAATAATGGTAGAGAGCATAGAGACGTACCTCTGGAGCAACTTCCTCAACTTTCTCAGTCTCATTAACAGAACAAGGCACTTAAAAAGCGCCCCAGCTGTCAGGTAGGCTTTTCAAAATTGAATTACCGGAAACAGCAGTAATCCTCTCATGAATCTTCTTCCGACAGGTTCTCCGACCCCGCACACAGATTTTGGCAGCAACTTCAAATCTCTTGTCTATGAAAATAAGTAAATTCAATCAACTAATCAACACAATCACATAAACCCCATCTACCATAACACAATCACTAACAACAACAACAATTAGTAAATATTCCACAACAAATACACACCCAAAAACAGAAAAACGAAAAATCAAAACTTTACAAAACTCAATGAACGATCAAGCCATTCAATCAACTAACACACACAATACCATAAACCCCATCCCTTCTACTTCTCCTCAATCCTCATCACTGTCAGCGCTTTCTTCTTACTCCTCTTCTTCATCAACATCATCTACTATGAACCTATCCTTTTTATATCCAACTTGCCCTTCTTCTGAAAAAACAAAATTAAATTACATACAACATTAAAAGTGAACCAAGATGGAACTCCAAAAGTGAGCAAACTTACAAGGCAAATAACAATATAAAAAATCCAAAACCACATAGCACAACCACCACAATTAAAGCAAGAAAACATAATACACTATCACTAAAAAAATAGCAAATTCCAATACTTTTCGACCAAATAATCACATAACATATCAACCAAATTAAAAAAATTCCCCATATGATCAGTAAAACCTAATCATCTAATTACTTTCATAATGACACTCAAAACTTCAATTTTCATTTAAAAAAAACTGCATCATCCACAGCCCCATCTCTAAAAACCCTAGAAATATAAAAATAGAATCTAAATAAAAAAACTCAAAATTTCTAATCCCCTGCCTGAATAAACCAAACTCATTTCCATTTTCCTCGCAATCAAACAGTCAAAAACTTGCACCATTAAAAAAAAAAAAAAATCGCAAAATTGACAGAATAAAAGGAAACCCTAGAGATAGACATACCGTCATCTTTATCATGACGAAGGAGAGCGAAAATCTCCTCTGTCAAGCTCTCGCTCGCTCGCTCGGTCTCTGACTCTTCGTGGAGTTGCAGATGATAGAAGCCAGAAGTTTTGAGCTCTAATGGATTTTAATTTGGGGGAAATTTTCAATGATAAAAAGCTAAGTCTCCTCTGTAACCTGGAAAAAAAAAAAAAAAAAAAGTGAGAGAGCAAGTGAGTGAGCGTGTGTCCAAATGCGGAGGGGAGAATACACTTCAATTACATCTTTACCATTTCCAAACAAAGGCAGACTGCGGCAGTAATGGAGGATAAAAATGTAATTTTACTTTCAAACAAATTTAAGGGTATGGAAAATTGTTATTGTTCATCGTTTTCTTCCCATTTTTTATATATAATTAATAGATGAGTTGATAAAGTAATTGTGTGTATAAAATGTAGTCTGAGTTTAGTTCTACATGTATGATTACAACCAAAATCATGAGTGGCCAACAATTTTGTACAAAGTGCCATGTGTCCATCCTACATGATGATTTTGTCTTTTTAGGGTACAAATATTCACACTTGAGTCTTTCCCATTGTGTATTTTCCTCCAAGGCTCCAACTTCGGCTTCTCATTCAAGATCTTGCCATTCCGCTCGGGGACTCCTCTCTTTCCCTATATTTCTAGGCTTTTTCTGGTAAGTTTTTTGTTCCAACCATTTTAATTTTGTTTGTTATTTGTTGGGATGTGAATTTGTTCTGTGAATAAAATTTATTTGTATACCTTAAAATTGTTGTGTATATCACTGGAGTGTGTGATAGATTTATTCGCTTAAGAATGATGCTTGTCAACACCCGTTTGTTATGCAAACTATGCACATGCTTATTAAGTGTTTGCATAAACGTCTCACTTAGATTTTAAGTCTTTACTTTTACTTTAAATTCTATTTGTTGTTTTTTCAATTAGTGATTTTTAGTACTATTTGATATTGTTTATGAGTCTTTTTTTTGTTTTGTTTTTAAGGTTTTAAATCTAAAGTTAGTTTATATTTATGCATTTAGATTTTGTAATAGATATAAGTATATTGATAATTAAGCTTGATTAAGTGGCTTTTTTTTTTTTTTCATGGCTTTAGTGGCAATATAGGCTTGGAGTTGATATAAGAAAATTCATATGATTTATTTTAGTTTTTGAGTGATTATTCTTATAAAAAAGAATGTTATAATTGTAACTAATTCTAACGTTATTGTTATAAATGGTGTAATGATGTTTGGAATTGAAAGATTAATCAGAGACAAAGATGATTCTGAGTTGATGAATGGAGCATTTGTGAGTTTTTCATTTGAAAGAAGAATGTTAGGATTCACAAGCCTCAACAACCCACCAATTCCAACACTTGTGACTTGTCATTTTCCCTTCAAAGTTAAGACCCATAAAATCCCAGAAGTCTCTTCTTCAAGATTCATTCGATGTGCACTAAACCCCAACAACAACAACAATAAGAAAGAAGAGAAAGAAAAACCACAACAAAATGGATCAAGCAATGGTGGTGATGAGTTGAAGAAGGATGGACGGCCCATGTTCAATATCAAGTGGGGTGATATATTTGACCCTGATCCCGACAACATACTGGCTGTTGGATTGACGGGTCTGCTGGCTTGGGCAAGTGTGCAAGTGTTGTGGCAGTTGGCTTTTATTTCGCTGGCTATTCTTGTTGCTGCACTCAAGTACTCTTTTATCGCTGCTCTTCTTATTTTCATCCTTATTACGCTTCTTTGACTGCCTTTTCTGTTTTTAGCATATTTTTACTCTTGGTTAAAACTTTTCAACTTTACAATTCCCATGTACTCTAATTGAATTTTCAAGAAATTCATATTAAGTTTACTGGCTAATTCTTTTGGTTCTTATTTGGTTTTGGTTTGCCTCAATGTTGAGAAAATGAACTTGTCATGCCAAGAATAAAGAAGGCATGTTTTAATCCAAATAGCTAATTTCTAGAAACTCAGTTAGAGTTGGAAAATTTTGAGGCCATCACTAGGATAATGTAAAAGCTGATTGTCAAATGATGAGAATAAGCAACTGCTTCAGGGCACATATGCACCCCAACATTTAAAGAGTTTGATGCCCTCTCATAGGATTCTTGAATCGTGACAAGATTTATTAATGCTGATCAAAGTCAACAAGACAACAAGAGGGACGTTCGTATTTAACTGAAAAAATTATCTCAACAATTTTCAATTTTACTCATTTTCTTCCATGCCAATCTGACGCTGCTGTCATGTAAGGTTCTGGTTTTTAGCATGCTTAAGCATCATCGATTTAATTTCATTAAGGTTCTGGTTTTTAGGATGCTTAAGCATCATAAATTTAATTTCATTAGCACATCGCACAATTTGCCGCGTAGCTCATTGACTAGATAATTATAGCATTTTAATCAAATTCAATCAGATGCCCAAAACCAAAAGACAGGTTATTTAATAAAGGATAGCCTCTTTACAACATTTGCAGAAAACAATATCTAATGTTGACTCAACCTATTAAAGTTATCAGTCAAATCTATACTTCCAAATACTTTTTGAAGGTCACAAACCTTCCATCTAGACTTCAGAGATACAAAAGTTTATTCTAGGATCCAGCTTAAAGGAGAAAGCCACTTCTGTTCCCGTGAGAAAGGGATTTATACTCCTGCACTCTTCATAGGATAATTGTTTGGACTTCTTCACTACAACCAGACCAACCTAACAGAGGGAGGGAAGAGAAGGGATAGTTACATTAAAATTTTCATTAAAAGAGATGAAGCTTAATATTTGCAAAACAGAAAATAACACAATAGCACACCTATTCTTCGTCAAACTTTATCTTCTTAGGAGTAGGCATGAGACCACCCACCTGGAAAGGAACATAAAATATGATTAAGGGGTCTCGTGCTCCCAACAACTAAGCAATATATTTGACTAATTATTTGCATATGACAAGAAGTGAAAAATAACAACAAAAGTTCTGTAAGCCAACACAAGGCAAACAATGTAAGTATACGAGAGGTAAGGATGTGCACGCCGTCTATGTAAGTATATGTATTAATGTATTATATAACATTCATGAAAAAGTAACAATAGAGGTAAAGGATGTGCACGCCGTCTATGTAAGTATATGTATTATACAACACTCATGAAAACGTAACAATATCGGTGCCTTCCACCGTCTGTCACATAAACTCATTGTTGGACATAAGATGTGTGATTTTATTGGAAGGAATATATGATGTTATAGTTAAATTTACCATGTATATAACTTTGATGCCTTAAATAATGTCATAATTTAAGTACTTAATCACCTACGATTCTTATAACTTTCAGGTTTCAGTAAAATCTATAAATCAACATTAGCTTAGACAACTAAAGTATTTAACTTATTTAAATTAGCTTTAAATTGTCACAAAATACAAAATAAAATCCTATAAAAAAACACAAAAACAGACAGACAAATTTAAGTACCTGACCCGATTTAGTAAGATTTTGGTCAAGTTGTCAATAAATCATTCCCATGATAATTGTATAGAAAGGCATGTATTAATTTAGGACACATGTCAAAGATTGAAAGAGTATAAAAAAACTCATATTTATCTTATCAAGACACAATTTCGTGTGCATTGGAGCATTGCAAAAAGATAGATATGAGTTTTTTATTAAACTTTTGAATTTAATGTGTACCTTCAGCGTGCCCATTATGAGGGCTCACAAAGAAAAAGATTAGTTAACAAACATGTTTCATAAGTCAGTCTTTCACTGGGGAACCATGCTACACAAATTCTCTCTTCATTGCTCCACCTTGTATAATATGCATACTCAGCCACTCGATACCACATTATGTGTCAACTAAACCATGTAACACTAAAAATATAGAAGACTTCTAATCCGTGTACTATTTTTCCTCAAAAATAATTATCTTGAAGTACTAACTTCAAGCAAAGAAACATCAAAACTCCTAATTGTAACTTTTTCCTTTGTTGAAAACGAATTAATTTTTTTTTACCTATAATTACTACACTACTACTGTTTTCCCCACAAGTCCACCTAAAACAGAAAACAAATAAATAATTAATTAAATAGGTAAAAAAAAAGGAAGGTTTGGAGCTTACAATTTCTGGGCACTCATACTCAATACCAGCAGCCTCTATCCTCTTGCGCCGCTTCTGGTCACGCTTTAAAATTTTATCCACCAACTTCTTATGTTCCATCAAAGTTCTTTCCTGAAAATCATTGAAAAAGAATGGAATTCTTAGATCCACAAATGACTTTTCCAATTTGCATTGGTATGCATCAAAATATAAAATTTGCACGAAAGTATTTTCTGTTATCCACAATGAATAACCTTATTTTGACGGTTGCGTTCTTCTTGAACCCAGTCCACTGGCTTGTATCGGGGGTTAAATCCTTTCCACCTAAGGTAGGAAAAGCAGGTAGGTTACAAAGTTGCAACAACATAATGGTCAAGGCATTAAATAGTCAAACATCTTTCATGTGTAGTCCAATGATGTTAAAAATAGCACGTGTAGGAGATTATAATAATGCATTGAACACACACATCACCTCAATACTAGATTACAGTTAGTTTTATATTACTTCTTATTCAGCTAACCTAGATGGTGCTAGCCTAGTGTCACATAGAATACATATCAGCCAGGGTACTTGGTAAAAATTTCCCATCGATGCCATCACATTAATTACAAATTCAAACAACTTAATTCTATAGAAAGCTATTAACTGCTTACAGTTTCGGATGAACATGTTCTGGAGGTATAAGATGCACTTGCAAAATGTGTTCAAACAATAGATATCCATGCATAGTATCAGCTACAACGTCCGCTACCTACAATCAACAAAACGTACATTAGAACAAAGGGATGAACATTATATGTATTTGTGCATTAAGTTCTACTAAGTTGAAAACAACCTCAGGATCCTTAAATTCGATGAAGCCAAAGTGCTTAGATTTTCCTGTCTGAAACATCATATCAATAAAGTGAGTTATCATGCCATCAATTATATGACAAATACAACAAAAATACGTAATGTCAACCTCAAACAGTAAAACAAAAGAGTCACGTATCTCAAGCCAACATAGCCGTAATCATAGTTTTTGAGATTAAAGCAAGGGAGACTGGAAGAGTTGATGCACAATATAAATTGTAGAAAAAATCATTCGCTAAAGCAATGGATCACATGTAGGGAATCTCTAGGTAATGTGTACATGATGCAAATGAAACACGTCCCATCAAAATTCACAATAACAAAAGCTACATACACCAATGGAACATTAGCATATTTGAATATTGATCCAGCATGTATAAGAATGACTTACTAACATAATCTTCTGTTTTACCTTTTTATTACGAGCAATCCTAAGCCTCTTGATAAGGCCAAATTGGCTGAAGAAAGCTGTGAAAAAACAATGGAATTAGCAATAAACAACATATTATTATCCACAAAACATAGAAAAGAGAGAAATAAATAGAAGAAACCTAGCATTTCCTTCTCATAAAAGCCATGTGGAATCCGACCAATATACAAAACTGTAGACTTATTAATAAGCGGTGGTTTTTCCTCGGGAAGTTTACGGGCTGGCCCGCCTTCTAGCGGCTTCAACAAATGCCAAGAGTAAATAGTTTATAAGAAAAAAGGAAACATAAAGAGACATAAGAAGCTAATGAGATAAGGGTTACCAAGAAATCAGCGGCTTGGCTTTTGTCTGCAGACATGGAGGAAGCTTTCTTCAAATTCTTGTTGAATGCTTTCTTTTGCTTCGCCCCCATTTGTGACTCACAATAATTACTTAAAATCCTACAACCAAGAAAGGAAGGAAGTTACTTTTGTAGCTTTATTAGGCTCTGGGGAGCCGAACTGCAGATCTGGGCCTAAACTTGATCCAGACTTGCAAACACCCTCTCTTTTTTAACGCTCCAAACTCGACTTCGGTCATTTTATTATTTTAATAAATTTCAACTTCAAGTCAGATCTAAGTCTAACCCATACAAATTCCGAGTTTTAAAGGCACGGATGGGATCTGAATTTGACTGGGTATGTCCCCATTTTAAACCCATATATGTTTAACTAACATAATTACACAAAGGTATAATTAAAATTTTCCCTCTAATTTTACCTCTAATTTTGTTTTTCACCATTTAAACCCTTTTCTCTAAATTAAATAAATATGGAAAAGACCTTTACACCCTCAAGAAATTTATTAAATAATATTAAAATACAAAGAAGAAGAATACATGGAAATCTAGCTCAGTAAAAACATCTTGGCTCCATGGAGATCCGACAAGGAGATGATTGAAAGAAGAAGAAAAAGAATATATGACTAGAGAAGATGAATCCATGGAGATTCAGCTCAATGAAAACATATAAGCTTTATGGAGATTCATTGGTAGGGATGGGCATTTGTAGGGTCAGATTGGGTTGGGTTGGGTTGGAAATCTCCCAACTTGATTATAAAGAGGGTTAAAAATTTTTGAATCCAACCCAATATAATTTTTCAACCTAACCCAATATTAGTTGAATTAGGTTAAGTTGATCGGGTTAGACATAATTAAAATATTGAAAAAAGTTCTTAATAATTACAAACAACATTCATAATATTATATTATCACATATAAATTCAAAAATTTCAAATATTAATTACAAATAAAGGTTCAATTTATAAAACGAATACAAATAAAGATTCAATCCATAAAGTGATTACAAGTAAAAGTTTAACCTATCAAATGATTACAAACAAAAGTTCTTGTCCAAAAACAATGAGAAACCACAACTCTTTGTTCAATCAACAAAAGTTAAGGATACTCCAAAAAATTTCAAGAAAGTTTGACATTAAGTCCTAAAAGAGTAAAACAAAGTTATAATCTAGGAAAGTCAACTTCAAAGCAAGTACTAAGACAAAAACAACAAACTACTATAACAAATGGCATAGAGAGCCTTTTCAACATCTTTGAAAACCTTGTTTCTTTGGGACCTTTTTTTGTTTGTCTCTTAACAACAATCTACAAGCATATATATTGATTTCCTATTTATACATCAAGAGGATGCTATTAGCAGTAAAAATTGACTTCCTACCATTATCTATAAAACAACCCTTTGGATCGTCTATTTATTAGAATCTAGCCTTAAGTTACACAAATTACAAAATAATGAAGGATACTTGGCACACGTAAAAAGCATTTTAATTTGTTTAGCTAAACTTCCCAATTGCACCCAAACCTATGTCTTATAAAGTACATACCATACCATTTCATAACCTCAAAAATACCATAATTTCCTGTCAACAGACTCAAAAACATAAAATGTCAGCCTAAAAAACAAATCTCAATTAATTTTTAAAATATCTTAATGGATTCTCAATTATAGATTATATAATCTCAGTGTTTCAATTAAAGAGTCAAAATGTAGCAACATCAATACCTCAACTGTAACCAACTTTACAAAAACTTAATCAAACAAGTATCACAAACCC
Organism: Dimocarpus longan; assembly: GCA_022984855.1. Classification (NCBI taxonomy): domain Eukaryota; kingdom Viridiplantae; phylum Streptophyta; class Magnoliopsida; order Sapindales; family Sapindaceae; genus Dimocarpus; species Dimocarpus longan. Next base: position 18,560,051 of record CM041015.1, on the reverse strand, counting down.
AATTCAGTAGCTTGAAATATCAAACCCAATTCAAGTTCATATAAAAATAAAAAGAAATATCAAACAAGCACAACAGCTGATGCCCTTCTACACTTACAATTAAAATCAGGGAAAAAAATAAAAATTACAAACCAGATGCAAAAAACATGAAAAGCGGAGATGCCAGGAAGGCTAGAGAGGAGAGACGGCAAGCAAGTGGAGTGACAACGAAACAAAACGGAGTGAAGCACTAAAGTCAACTCGCCAAAAGCGGCAAGGAGTGATGGAGGAGGTAGAGCAGAGGGTGGGCTGAAGAAAGACGAGAAAACAAGCTAGGGTTCCTGATTTTTTATTTAATATAAGACTGGGTCGAGTTGCCTGCTACCCAATAAACCCGACTGACCCATAAATGATTGGGTTTCAATCTAATTCATTTTATAGAATGACCCGACCCGATCAAAAAGGCTTGTCATCATCTATATATGTATAATGACGATGGTAGTGGTGGCAAAATGTGGGTCTAGACTCACACCAGGCCTTGACCCATATTGGGTCCTCGTTTCTATATGGTCCAAACCCTATCTAAACCCTTCAATTAAATTGAGAGCCCGATTCCAAACCCGACCAGCATATATAGAAGGTCTTCCAAATCCAATTTTGATTTGACCCAATTTTTTTTTTTTCAAATTTCAAATTTTTCTCCCAAAACTTTATGGGCTAAGAAATTCTATTGGTCAAAAACTCCGACCCAGTTTCTTTTTTTAAAATAAATAAATAAATAAATTTTTCTACTAAATCAAATTAAACTAATTCACTTCACATATCACATAATATATTCCATAATCAATTCTTGCCCAATTTTACAAGAAATATGTCATAACCAAAATTAAACAAAAAAAACACTAAAAGTTAAAACTTAAACAATTCAATATCATTATCCCCACAAGTCAAAGTATTTACCTAACTTCTTTCACAACTAGTCATATTGTCTGACTACCTAATATATTTAAAAAATTCAATCAACTATTCACAACATAAATGCTAGAAACTTAGAAGCTGAAAATTAACACAAAATCAAAAACAGAATCATACCCAAGTTCTCAAATTGTAACACGAATAAAAAAAAATCAATCAAATTGCAAACTATTAAATTATACAGCAGTAAAAAGACAAAGTGAAGCAAAACAAACACTCAAACACAAACAAGCATTAAATTGGTCAATCACACACCAAGAAAAACGGTCAACACCAAACTAAGATCAATCGCATGATATTAGTTTCATTGTGTCCATGGCAATGTATGAACTGGGATCAACTGCATAGTAGGAGCCACTAGTTCACTAGATAAGCATATGCACACAGACAACAAAGATGGTGCAAAAGGCTTGTTTTATAGACACTGAACTATTCAGAAGTTCACTAGATGCATGAACAGTTTGTTAACCACTATGACACATTTATATGTCATATTAGACTCATGAGGTAAATTCAAACAATAAATACTCAATTGATTAAATGAGCATGACTGATGATGAGAACAGACACTCTAAAAGCAATGAGCAATAGAAGACTAACTGCCAACTAAATGGGCAAACATACAAGACGATATTTATAATTGCTGATGCAAGTAGCAAAGACCAAGAAGTAAACTAACTTGGTCCAGTTCTACTGATGCCTACTAGATTACCGACTGTATGCATTAACTCCAGTAATAAAACTTCATAACACCTAGATTTTAAAATAGCGTTTGCAAGGGTATCAAAGCTGCAAATGTGAGTCAATCAACGAAAATGAGAACTCAATTTCATAGATAGTTACATCAAATGATGCTATTTCCAATTTCATAGATAGTTACATCAAATGATGCTATTTCCAATTCATCAATTGGCTACTAAAACCATTTGTCTTTCACATTCTTCCAATTTATTTATATTCTCCTTTCTCCTTAAACAATACTACAAAATTATAAATTCATATTACAACACTGTAAAAATACATAAAACTTATATGAACCTAAATGTGAAAGAATCAGAACTTATAATACAAGTAACAACAACACATTGTTTAATATAATGTAGCACTAGTTAGTAGTTACAAACATAAATAGAAATTAGCACCGCAAAACTTCCTAATAGAACAAACACAAACAACTCAATGGCAGAATAACAACAAAACAAAGTGATAGAAGAATGCATACATGGTTTCTTAGCAAGAGATTGTTTATGGTTTTCTCCATTTCTGGGCTTAAATAAATCTCCCAAATTCATCATTCATTTTCAAATAATAATAAGAGCAGCAGAGAGTGCGTGTTTGTTTTAAGGTTGAACCAAGATTTATGGGGCCACCAACGTCGATACTCGACACCAACACCACAACCGAAGCCAAGGCCAGTAAATACTTTGAAAGCAAAGGGATTCAAATAAAAACAACAACAACAACTCCAACAAAAACAAATCAAAACAAGAGACTCACAAACACCCAATATCACAAAACTCCCAAAAAAAAAAAACTTTTTGAGACATGCCCAGTTACCGGAGATGCTGGTGGTCGCCGAAGATGAAGCGGTGACACGGCGGCGATGGGGAGCTTGAAGAGATGTGCTGGTGTTTAATCGATGAAACTTGAAGCCGTGGCGATGGGGACAAAGCTTGAAGTCGAGCAAACCAGGGTTCTTTTTAAGAGAAAACAGATAGAGGGTTTTTAAACACCAGGTCTTTTGCGGGTCTGATGAGACCCGCATATAGACCCGTATCCTACCCGTTATTCATGCGGTTTTAGAGACCCGGTCTTTTGTGCGTCTGAAAAATGCGGTTCGGGTCCATTTTGCCTTTCTTAATTTTTACACCTAATAAAAGTGAAATATAAATATTTAACAATAATAATATAATTTTAAAATTACGTATTCAAGTTTATCAAAAAAAAAAAAAGTTACATATTCAAGTATATCACCAAAAACAATGTTACTTTATAATGAATGAAAATAAATAAATATATATATTAATATTAATATTACCTTAGAATAAAATTTTATGCTTTGTTTTGTTTCTGCATTATCAAGAGGGTAGAAATAAAATCCTCTAATTTCTTTTAACAATTGAACAAAAGAAAAATCAATTAAAAATTGAAAATGTATTAGAGAGATAAAAGAGACAGTTGAAGTGAAAAAAAAATAGATTGGAGTTGGTATGGTTAAATAGCCATACGAAAGTAGTGCAGAGAAAACACATGATTGCTCCTATTTTAAAGAAGACAGAAAATGACTCATGAATTTGAGAATATGTACTTCAAATAAAAACATAATTTGATTATAACATTCATTTGGGATATATTCTTATCTAAAAAGCAACAATGGCGAGATTCTACAGTCATGATTCATGGAATTTATAAAAATAAAATATTTAAATTAGGATTTAGGTGACAAAAATTAAATCAATATAAGATTTCTTATTTAGATAATTTGTTTAATTAAAAATATAACAAAAAAATGGATGAATAAAACTATTAGGAAATTATCGATCTCTTTTTTTTTTTTTTATTGACAAAAATATACCGGATATTTTATAGATATTTTCTAGTATTTTGTGGAAATAAAATTTCTCTGATAGTTTATCAAATTACATTATATGTCCACTGATATCGATATTTCACGGAAATATCACAAATGTTTCTGAAAATTTTTAGGACATTTTGACACGATATTACAACTCATATCGACATCGATGTCCTTGATTTATGGAAATATCAACGGAGATATCGAGGATTTTATCGATTTTTCAATCCATGCCAAAAACAATCCAACGCTGATAGAACAGATATAACTCGGAACTGTCAGAACACTTTTACAATACAGTCAGCACCCGTAGAACAAGGAGAGCTTAAATGGCTACATACAGACCACCTTCATGGCTCTCTCCCACATCACTCCCAACTTTTAACATGATTTACAATGTCAAACCATCACCCAGGATGATCATGTAACCTTAGACATTGTTGAATTATCAGAGTTGTCAGCATGAGATCAATAAGTGTTTACAGTATGATGAGAGTGGGAAGCAGTAACCCACTGCTGCGGCAGGCCACCCGTTCTAAGTTCTATATCTACATCAAACCTGTTCTAGGAGTCATAGCATTTCCACCAACTGAATGTTGCTTCCTCAGCTTGAGAAGTTTCATGCCATATACAGCAAGCAGCTTATGAAGTATTGGAGTACTGAATTACAGTTTCCTGATACTTGAGGCAACTAAAATGAGGCACTTGTGCCTTGTTAAGTTGGGAAGGAATATGCAAATACATATGTGATGTCAGTGTCATACTTTCCTCAATTGGAAAAGAAGCAAAATATGCCTGGCAACTATCCTGCCACCGAATTTCAGATACAAAACATTAGGACCTTAATTACTGCTATTAATGTTGAAATGCCACAGAAAAGGAAAGAATTCCTTATCCCTGCTCTATCATCAAGCCTACAAATTTAGCATACATCTTGTTTAAATTTTCAAATATACTGGTAACAGCAAGCAAGAAAATAATAATAATAATAAAACGCTTTACTTGGCTTCTCTCTGGGCGTCTTCCAGTGAAGAATTTAAACACTTGTTCTTATCTCTTATTTTACTAGATTGGAAGGTCGCTATTTGTTGATTGTTTCTTCCAAATTTACATTTAGGTTTAGACTGTGTTTGTATGTTTTATGGTGGACTTCTGGTTCACAGGTGTATCATTGTTCTTTTTTCAATAAAGTTGTTGTTTCCTATCAAAAAAAAAAAAAAAAGAAAATAATAATAATAAAAATTTTAAGCTAATATATAAGGGCAGTTGCACCTGTGTTATTTGCAAATGAGAATTCCTGCTACCATAAGAACACCTAGTCTGACAGGGTTTCACCTCGGTTGATTAGTCATTAGGTCTGCAGTGAGAGTGGATGAGATGCGGAACTCTTCATAAGTTGATGCAAAGTCTCCTTAATAGAGGAAAAAGATGGACGATTCCCTGGCTCTCTGCAGTACAACTCAAGCGCATTATCAGACAGAGAGAGATAGAAGAAATGAATTTTGATCTGAGTTAATGCCTAATCCTGGTTATAATTTCGGAAAGATGAAAAACATCTCATGGTTGAGAAATTCAAGAGAACGAAACTTGTAAGAGTGGAATGAAATAACTGTAAACTTACTCAGTCCAGCAGCTCTTAATCAAGGCCGCCACCAAAGGATTTACTTTATTTGGAATCTCAAGCCTTTTACATCTAAAACCAACCGCACCTATAACCTGCAAAAATGACACGCAAAAATTTTTTAAACTACAACCATATATGAAACATATATGACTCTTTGGTTCCAAAATTACCCCTCCACCAGAGTCCAACTACAAACATTTCAAGCATGGAGAAAGTTGGGACTCCTTGATTGACAACTGCTAAATTTATTCAGATGAAAAAAAACAAATTATTGACTCAGTCTCCACACAAGGCTGTGCATCCAACATGTGATTCAAATCAATATAATGGATAAATTCAAAATATTACTGATCTAAGCAGACAAAAATATTCACTTCATAATTATATATCGGTTACCCAGAAAATACAAATTATTGAAAATCCTTAAATGGAAATTTCTGAAGTGCAAAAGAACCACAGCACATGAGCATAACATAAAAAAACTTGAAAACCTATTTAGCCAATTCTGCCAATACTTTTGACACGCTACCTTGTACTGGACATTTCAGCATTGAAACTTGTTTGAAGAGAAATGCCTGTCCTCTTGCTTTTCTTTGATGTCATGTTGACAGTGTCATAAAGTCATGAAAGATGTCATTGGGGTTTAGGACAACAATGAATCCAACAAATATGATCAATCAGATGCACCATAATATCAAGTGCTCAGATGCTTCAGCTACAACACCAACAGATGGTGATTCTACCGTTTGTATTGACTCTCTTAAATTTAAATGTTTCCTTGTAAGTATGCAGTTAAAAATTTGTAAGGAGGTTGCCAGAATATTAAAGTCTACTTAGATCTCTGGTATATCAAAACAACATCAGAAGACTCAGAATATCATATCTACCAATAGTCAAAGGCAACTCACAACAGGTTATATCACAGTTATTTTTTGCACCAGTCAACTATTCTTCGAAGTACTAGTCTGTAGTCTTCATTTCTAAAATTGCTCCAACAAATTCTCTCTTGTACGACAAAACTATCATTGTAGTGGTCACCTTCAAGGCGATTATTTCTAACAATTATTAGGTTCAGAAATCTAGATTTTCACTTGAAATCAATTTAATTTGCTTGCATTATATGATTGTCAGTGAATTCATCAGCAAATTATAGTTTGGAGCCAAGTAATTGACGAATGACCTGTGTAGAAGTTGAATTTCTCCAAGGTTGTTGCAGAGTTACAAGTTCCCACAAGATCACACCAAAACTGAAGACATCAGATTTCTCATCTGACAGCTCCTCACGAAGAATTTCTGGCGCCATCCACTCCGGCTATCAAACAACAGTACAATGAATGCAATGTCCGAAATCATCGTATTCTTCCTTCATAACAATTACGAAAATTTGAAAGGTAACAAATTTTTAAACTTAAAATATAACTTACAGTCCCAGCAGCAGTTTTTGACGAAAGATAAGTGTTTGCTTTTGAGCGAGAAAGACCAAAATCACAGATCTGGAAGATCATATCCATAAAATTTCAATGTATAGCAAGAGAGATTAATTTCCATAATCATAGTGTTTTAAGAAGTTTAACATATATCGCAACAGCAGCAGTGAGACAAATGGCATATCATTTAAGGTCAGAAAGAGAAATCAATGAAATATATGGACTTATTTCAAATTCAACCATTAAGTAAATTGTAAAATGGTCAATGGTCCTTTTGATCTACTTCACAAGAGGAAGGATCCAACAGTCAACTATGTGTGTTCAAGACTGCAAAATAAATATAATGATTCAACAATGCATAATCACCATCCATTTGTATTCTATTTGTTTGACTAAACAAGACGCTAACAAGTAGTTCCAAATGGCGTCTGATAATCAACATCTCCAAAATCCTAAGTTCGCCACACAAGAAGACAAGTAGACCAACTTCTAGAGCAAGAGATTCAACTACATTTTGATGATAGAGATTTTATTCTGGTTATGCTACAAGCTAGAATGAAATTTCAAAAAGTGACAGATATTAGAAATTCACACATCTTTAGACATAGATCAAACACTAAATTAAAATTTGTTTCTCTTGGATTATTCGGAGAATAAGAAAACTTTTGAGATAGTCTATATGTGTTTTTAGCAGCTCCCTTATGATTTTTTGAGAGTTCTTGCTTTTAGACTATATTCTCCTCTCTTTATACTTATCTATAATAAGTTTCTCTTAAGTACTTCTTCAGCCACTTTGATTATCCTAAAAAAGAGTTATATATATATATATATATTTTGTTGGAAGTTTGCTGTTTTTTTTCTAGATATCATTTATGGAGGTTGTTAGATTGTTGTAATTATTGTTTGTATTTAATTAGGTTGTTGAGAGGGTGTACATAGAAAAAGAGAGTCTAGGGTAACTAAAAGTTTTCTAGTTCCCCAAAATATTGTACTATATATATTTGTTTTCTTTTCTAAATAAAAATCAAATTTCTATTCTACCAAAAAAATCTGTTTACATGGTATCAGAGCTGTTTTAGCTCTTTTTTTTTAGGCCTGCATTGCCTATTTCTTTGGTTTTTTTTTTTTTTCATCATGTCAAAAGTCTCAGATTCTAGGGTTTCTGAAACTTCATTTTTTCAACCTAAATCCTCCTCTCATCTTGATAACCCAACCCTTCAGATTACTACTGAAAAACTGAATGGGGAAAATTTTTTAGAATGGTCTCAATCAGCCAAACTTTTCTTGAAGAGTAGAGGGAAAATAGGCTATCTACTTGGCACTGTTAAAGAACCAAATGAATCTGATCCTTCCTTCGAAAAATATGAGGCTGAAAATTCGATGATCATGAGTTGGATACTTAATTCAATGCAGCCTAATATTGGAAAACCTTTCTTGTTTCTCTCTTCTGCAAAAGAAATCTAGGATGATGTGTCTCAGACGCACTCAAAGAAAGGGAATGCATCTTCGGTATTTGAATTGCAAACTACTATTCACAGTACCAAACAAAACAATCTTTCAGTCACAGTTTACTAAAACACGATGAAGATCTTATGACACGAACTGGATATTCATCAACATATAGAGATAGAATCAGCAACAAATGCAGCAAGGTTGGCAGAAATGCTTGAACGTGATCGAGTTTTTGAGTTTCTAGCTAGACTTAGTCCAAATTTAGACCAAGTAAAAGGTCAAATCCTTGCAAAAGAGAAGTATCCATCTTTACGCGAGGTTTATTCCCTTATACGCAACGAGGAAAGTCACCATACTGTTATGTTGGGAACAAACTTAAACTCAAATGAAAATTCAGCTCTTAAAGCAATTCAATATAACTCTACTGGACAGATTTAGTTTGGAGGAAATAAACCTGGGGAAAAGGACACTCGATGGTGTGGTTACAGCAACAAGCCAAGACACACTAGAGAAAATTGTTGGAAGTTACATGGCAAGCCTACTACGAGGGTAAAAGGAAGCAAACAACCAATGAAAAAGGCATTTCAAAGGGTTGTGGATAAAGGACTAGAACAAGATAATGCTCACGAGAAGCTACCTTTTACAAAGGAACAATTAGACCTTTTGCAAACAATGCTTGGACATGCTGGGAACTTGTCTTCTTCTTCTTGTACTTTTGTTAACTCAGGTAATAACCATACTGCTTTAAGTAGCTTGCATGCATCCTTTAAGCCTTAGATCATTGATTCAGGAGCTTCAGACCATATGACAGGAGAAGCACAAAATTTTCAATCTTATATTCCATGTTTAGGAAGAGGTAAAGTTAAGGTTGTTAATGGTTCTTGTATTGCTATTAATGGGAAAGGTTCCATTTCGTTGTCATCTTCCTTGCATTTATCTGATGTTCTTCATGTACCTAAAATTGCATGCAATCTTCTCTCTATCAACAAAGTAACAAAGTCTCTAAACTGTTCAGTCACTTTCTATCCAACTTTTTGTATTTTTCAAGACCTAACTACGGGGAAGAGGATTGGCAGTGCTAAAGAGAAAGAGGGATTGTATTATCTTAAACCAGAAAACACTTCGAAGTATGCTTTCGTAGTTGAAAAACAAGAAGACAAGGAGAAAGAAATCTGGCTACTCCATTTTCGACTTGGTCATCCTAAGTTTGTTTCCCTTAAATCTTTTTATCATGGTTTGTTTCTCAATGTTGATCTTTCTAAATTTCAATGTCAAATTTGTGAACTTGCAAAAAGTCATCATGTCTCATTTCCAATCAGAAATAATAAATCTGAAATTTCATTTTTCTTAGTCCATAGTGATGTTTGAGGGCCATCAAGAGTTGTTTCTTACTCTGGTTATAAATGGTTTGTTTCATTTGTTGATGATTGCATTAGAATATTTTGGATTTACTTGATGAAAGAAAAATCTGATGTGACTACTATTTTCAAAAAATTTTACACTATGGTACAAACACAATTTCACAAAAACATTCAAATTTTAAGAACCGATAATGGAATAAAGTATTTCAATAATATTCTTAAATCTTTTTTAATGGAAAAAGGAATTATTCATTAATCATCTTGTGTTGGTACCCCTCAACAAAACGGTATCGCGGAAAGAAAAAATAAGCACTTGTTAGAAGTTGCTAGGGCACCTATGTTTACAAAGAAAGTCTCTAAATATTTTTGAAGTGATGCTATTCTTACTTCTGCCTATTTGATCAATAGAGTGCCAAGCAGAACTTTAAATATGAAAACACCTATCCAAGTAGTTCAAGAAATGATTCCGAGTGCAATCTTGTTTTTCGGTCTGCCTCATAAAATCTTTGGTTGTTTAGCCTTTATTCATGTTCTTGATAAAACTATATCAAAGTTTGATCCTAGAGCTATTCGATGTGTTTTCTTAGGTTATTCATCCACCAAAAAGGGGTACAAATGTTATCATCTTCCCTCAAAAAGGGTTTTTATCGCTATGGATGTCAACTTCTTTGAAAATGTTTCATTTTTTTCTCAAACAGATCTTCAAAGGGAGAAAACACCTTGTGAAGATCTGCTTCTTCCAAATTTATCCCAGTCAAACGATTATTTTTTATAAGTTTGATTGTTGCTGATTCTGAATAACAACATACCACTCAAGTTGATGTTTCATCACAGCCGTTACAACAATCTGAATCTTGCAACAATGAGAAACAACATGAAAAAATCCTGCAGCAAGAAATTCAAGGGGGGACACAACATGATTTTAGTCAAGATCCTAACTTGGTGAAAATTACTCCTAAGAAGATATCTTGTTCTCTGGTTTATACTCGAATAAGGAAAAATACAGACCCTGAAACTCTCTCTCATGGCCAGTCTTTAACTCCGGAGGAAGGTAACTCTAAATCTGTAAGTGTTCCTGACCTTGATATTCCTATTGCTCTAAGGAAAGGTGTTAGGAGCTGTACCATACATCCCATCTCTAACTTTGTCTCTTACCATCGCCTTAATCCTTTGTATAAAGTTTTTACTTCCAAATTAGCTTCCGAGCATATCCTAAACAATGTGCATGAGGCTTTGCAGAATCCTAAGTGAAAAGAAGCTATCATAGAGGAATTAAGGGCTCTACAGAAAAATGATACATGGGAGGTAGTTGAGCTACCTAGAGGAAAGAGACCAGTGGGTTGCAAGTGGGTTTTTACAATTAAATATAATACTGATGGATCAGTTGAAAGGTATAAGGTCAGATTGGTAGCTAAGGGTTACACACAAACTCATGAAATTGACTACCAAGAGACTTTCGCTCTCGTTGCAAAAATGAACACAATTCATGTTATTCTTTCAATAGCTAGTAATCTAGACTGGCATTTGCATCAATTCGATGTCAAAAATGTTTTTCTTCATGGGAACCTAGAGGAGGAAGTATACATGGACCTTCCACCGGGAATTGAGAGTGTTTTCAAAAACAATAAAGTGTGCAAACTCAAGAAGTCTCTATATGGCCTCAAGCAATCTCCAAGGGCATGGTTTGAAAGATTTGCAAGGTGTCTATGATCATATGGTTACTTCCACAGCTAAGGAGATCACACTTTATTTATCAAACACTCAATCTTCAAGAAAATCACTGTACTAATCGTTTATGTAGACGATATAATTGTTACAAGTGATGATGAGGAGGAGATCAAGAATTTGAAGGGTCAGCTAACCAAGGAATTTGAAAGCAAAGACTTGGGTGGCTTAAAGTATTTTCTTGAAATAGAGGTGGCTCGATCTAAAGCTGGAATTTTTTTGTCTCAAAGGAAATATATCTTGGATTTATTAGAAGAAACAGGCATGAAAGGATGCAAACCAACTGAAACACCAGTTGATCCAACTCATAAATTGGGCTCCATTACAGAGGGCAAACCTATTGATAAGGGGAGATTTCAAAGACTTGTTGGAAAGCTTATTTACTTATCTCATATCTGACCAGATATAGCTTATGCTGTTAGCATGGTTAGCCAATTCATACATGCTCCATTGGACTGTCACATGAATGCTGTTCAAAGAATATTGAGATATTTAAAAGCTATACCAGGAAAAGGACTGGGTTTCTCAAAAAATGGCCACTTACAAGTTGAAGCATACATAGATGCTGATTGGGACGGATATGTTTTTGATAGAAGATCAACGTTTGGTTATTGTACTTTCGTAGGTGGAAACATAGTAACTTGGAGAAGTAAAAAACAAACTGTAGTGGCAAGGTCAAGTGCTGAAGCTGAACTAAGGGCTTTAGCACATGGAATCTGTGAAGTTCTTTGGATCAGAATTATTCTTAAGGATCTTGGAATGAATTCTAAGGAATCTAAGAGAATCTACTGTGACAACAAGGCAGCCATTAGTATTGCCCACAATCCAGTTCAACATGATCGAACAAAGCATGTTGAGATTGATAGGCACTTCATCAAGGAAAAGATTGACAATGGACTGATCAGTACACTTTTTGTGACTTCTAAACAACAACTTGCAAACATATTTACTAAAGGAATCACTACTGTTACTTTTGAAACAATTATTGGCAAGCTGGCCATGATTGATATCTTTGCTCCAGCTTGAGGGAGAGTGTTGGAAGTTTGCTGTTTTTTTTCTAGATATCATTTATGGAGGTTGTTAGCTGGTTGTAGTTATTGTTTGTATTTAATTAGGTTGTAGAGAGGCTGTACATAGAAAAAGAGAGTCTAGGGTAACTAAAAGTTTTCTAGTTCCCCAAAATATTGTACTATATATATTTGTTTTCTTTTCTAAATAAAAATCAGATTTCTATTCAACCAAAAAAATCTGGTTACGTATATATGTGTGTGTGTGTGTGTGCGTGCGTGTGTGTGTGTGTGTACTTATAGAGAGAGAGATAGAGAGTAGGGGGTAGGGGATCCCTTATATTAAGATCTTTAAGGATCTTGATCAGATTCAATGAATCACAATGAATTTCTATGAAATCATTTACAAGGATGAGAAGAACAATGAAACGCTCTTGCCAAAAAAAAATATTGAAAATTTTTATAAAAAGAAGCAATAATGTCCTCCATGATATCATGAATCTGACTATCATATATATAAGCATTGTTAAGTGACCTATTTTCCCATTTAGCATTAAATTAGAGTTATTTCCTTCACACAAACACCTTCTCAAAATATTACAAGTAGATTTTCTAAAAAAAAAAAAAAAAAATTACAGGTAGATGGACTTAAATTATGGAATCAATTGTGATGACTTATAAACATTCTGGAATGATAACAAAAACAATGACCTTATGACTTGATTAGAGGGTAGGATGTCTAGCTGCACTTCGAGGCTGCAGTATCAGTTTTTCTTGTACAAATAATAACTAATCACTATTTGATAATCTTATCTACCATCTAGTAATTAAAATGAAATGGGTTTGCCTTTTAAAGCACATCGGACAGAATGAATTTTACCACTCACCTTAATTGTATAATTACTGTCCACTAAAAGATTTGGGGACTTCAAATCGCGATGGACAATGGGAGGATTACACTGATGAAGATAATTCATTCCATTTACCTGTACAGATCAATAAACCGCTCCTAAATCCAAATGTAACTACAATTTATATCTGATGCGCAAATATCAGAGTAATGCCAACTTTCAGTCTGTATGTTCATAAACAGAAAAATCACAAGTCTAACATAATATACCACATCATAAGCCATCTTTAAGCGAAGCCTCTCATCCAGAATCATTCTATTATCAGGCATATGCAAGAATTTATACAAGCTGCCTCTGCAATCCAGGACACGTATTCAATTTAGCGATATATAAAGGTGTGTTTCATTTTCAGTGGCATAAAATAGGATTGTATCAAAGAAACTCATGGCAGGAATCTTGATACCTTGATACATATTCTGTAACTATGGACAAGTTTGGGGGCTGAGTAACTGCACCTATAAGGAGAACAATATTTTGATGCCGCAAGTGCTTCATCATTGCAACCTAACAAACAAAAGTCATTGTGAATCAGAGCCGAAATAGCTGGTACAGCCTCTTGTTGTTGTGCAAGAGGTTTTGAGTTCAAGTATTGCTCACACCATGGTGGTGAAAGGTTTGAGTTAAATTATCGTACTATAAAAATAAATAACACTACAATTAAAATCACTATAAATACTAGATAAAGCCAATATTGTCTCGAAGAAAGAAAGTACTTGACTTTTAGGCTTCAATGGTGTATTAATGTTCATAATGCACAAAGTAGCTTTGACATACCTCCCTTAAAAACTCTTCAAATCGATGTGCATGGAATTCTTGCTCCTCAAGAACCTTGACAGCAACATCCTAAAAATAACAAGCTTAATATTAATAAATCCTAAAATTCAACTATTTGCAGTCAGTTAACTCTACAAAACTTATTTATCCAATAATAGATGATCAGCAAATGAGAACACTTATTTCTGCAAAATCTTTAAATCTCAGAGATATAATGACAATATTAGAACTTCTGACCTCAATACAACTTGGAAAAAGAAAGGAATCATAAGGAGCTTGTTCAAACAAATGAAGCAGCAGCCACTTCATAGTATAAAATCTTTTGCCAGACAAGGGCAAGCAAGAGTGTAAAGGAAATTTTAGCATTTCCAGCAAGATATTCATGAATTCCCTAAGGCCCAATAGCCACAGATGGAGGAAAAGTCAGCAGCTAGCTAGTTGCTTCCAAAAGCCCACTTTGATCTAGTTAGCTTGGTTATTTGAAGGACCTATACTGATGAAGGTTTTTTTGTTCCATCACATTTAAAATTAAGTACAAAAAATCAGGTATAGCATTCTGCTCATAGTTTCTGTTATATCAGCTGTTGTTTCCTTGAGTTCACAAGTAAATAAACTTTGAGCAAAATGGATACAAGCAGTTTAGCATACTGCTTCACAAACAAAAATATTAGTGCAAAACCAATGTAAGTACTAATACATATGCACGCGATGAAGGATTTCAACACAGTACCTCTTTGGTTTAAATAATAATTTTTAACCTTGTGGTTCCACAAAATTTACTGTTTCCTTATAACAGGACCTTGGTCCCAAATATTATGCGCGTCAGCAACAACCAAACTAATAGCACAGCTGGCACCTCCTATTTCAAGATTATATCACAGTTATTTTATTTCAGATGCCCAAATATTAATTTTAACCTTCATAGCATCAATCAAAACAAACTACGTTAGTTGTTTAGGAAAAGACCGAGGTATTCTATCTGAATCTGTTTATCAAAGGCAGAGCATAAGAGTTAAAACTGAAGTATAATGTGAGATGAGAATTTCCCAAGCACAATTCTAATTTTACAGGATTGTTTGAGATTGTAACAAAACAAGAAAAGGAAAGAAAGAGAATTCATAATCGAACTTTGTGGGAAATATATAATTGATATTCACTCTTAACCAAAACTTAATAAAGGAAATAGCTTACTGCATTTCGCCATTTAGCACGATGGACAGTTCCAAAAGAACCTGAAAAGCAATCAGAACGCCTTATGTTTTCTCTTACAATATTTATATGTTCTGAAATCTGAAGCACTTGATGCATGAAGAGTGATTTGGAAGCATCTATAATTACCAAGGTATGCAGTTCTCATTTCCTTACAAACAACAAATCATACCTCTCCCAATTCTATCCTTTATAATGAGTTCACTCCATGGAATGTTGAAACCTTCCTCCTCAAGATAAAGTCCATGGCTTGCTGTACTCTTTATCAACTGATTCACTTCCATGAAGGACAGATTATTCACAACATCAGGTTTTGATCTAGAGAAAGCTGAAATTTGCTGAACTTCCCCATGCCCAATTGGCAGTCTAGGTGACAGAAAAGGACCCTTAATGAAGTGAGATTTATTGCGCACGTCCGGAAATAGATTAGATGAGTTCGGTATCTGCACATCTCTATCAAAGGTTGAATTCCAAAAATCTCTATGAAGCAGAGGTGACACAGAAGACTTGTGATTGTCACCTGAAGTGGATATACAGTTGGTCTAGTTAATGAATTTCATGTTAACAGAGAGCAAGATAATGAAAGAAGAAACTAATTGGAGTGGTAAGAAAATGGATTGATGTGTATTACTAAAGAATAGTACATGTATAAATAAAACTAAACCTGAGTAGAAAAGGAGAAAATATCATAGAATGATTATGCCTTGATTGTACAGCTGATGTCTTGGCATAGTTTCCTAATCCAGTTTTAACATGTGTCAAATGTTTGTAGCAAACCATGGATAAGTTTTATCATCTTGATTAGTAGCTGTACCCTGTTTTTGCAGGATCAACAGCGATAATTTATAAAGGCCTCTATGAGCATGCAGATAGCCTCATGTATGTCATTGCATTCTATATAGGAGCAAACTCATTTTAGAACCCTCTTTTACCATGTCAAACATGTCACATATGCATGCAGAGCATCAAGTTGGTGTCTTTATTTCAACTTATTATTATTATTATAATTATTATTATTTATGTGTTTGTGTATTGCAAATAAACAAATTCTAGCCAAAACTAAGTAAAAATCATATATTTCTTCCATTGCACAATTGCCAGTTCACAGCCAGCATAGAGCAATAATTGCTTAACTATAATACGACATACTCTGCACTCTGAGCAATTATGAAAACAAGAAACAATGCAATGAATAAATGAACCATGGTATATTAAGAGCTCATAAAGATTCCACAACTGTCAAATCCTTTATTAGAAACACATTTCCTGGATAAACGTCTGGTTAAATAATGATATAATACATTAATGAATGCATGTAAAACCAAGGATTCACCTGAGGTAGTATCATGTAACGCAATTTCATGCAATTGGTTATTAAAGAAATGTCGTTTGGCTGATGTCCTGAAGTTCTCAGAAATCCCAACAGCTCTTAACTTCGGATGACATAATGGTGAAGAAACTAAGACTGACGTTCTACTATTAAGAGAGGAATCAGGCTGGCTTAAAGCTCCAACCTCCCCAAACAGATCAACCACATACTCCCTGTAAAAAAGAAAAAGAAAAAATGAATAAATAAAAATAAAAATCTCATCTCACTGCATTAGTGTGTTTTGCACAATTTAAAACACTACAATGCTTTTCCCTACTTACAGTTAAGTAGTACCATCCTTTTCTACCTTATTTCCATACTGACTGTCATCCTAATTACATTTAAACTCCAATCTATCTTGGCTTCCTTCTTATCCCATACAAGTTTCTCCATTTCTGTTTTCATTTCCCTACATTCTCCAAGTTCGTCGCTTTAAATTGTTCAAATAACTAATCCAAGGAATTGTAGCCAACAACAGAACATACCTGTCACTTCCAATTTTCACAAGACAAGAGGAAGCATCATCCCTCTTACAATATTTGCAGCCTCTAGCAATTCGGCAAGGTAAGTATACCAAGTCAGCTAATACCTGCAAAAATTTCAATGACTGAGGAAGAAGCTTCATAGTATAAAACATTTTCATAGAAATTAATTATTCTTCTAACACCAATTGAACCACTAGAACAGACCAAAGACTAAAGATTATCTGATAGGTTCTCGTTTTTGCGAGGCTTTTTATAAGAAAAATTTAAGTTTGAATGATACGGAGAGAGGAAAAATAAAAAGTAACAATTTTGATTATTCAATATTTTTTTTATATTGATGTGTCACTATATTATCCAAAATCAAGCAAAAGTAACAATTATGACAAAAAAAATAATAATAATAATTTTGACCATTTATTATCTTTTATACTGATGAGTCTGACAAAAACACGGATGACATTCCTTACTTTAAACAGCAGAGAACGATGGAGGCAGAGACCGACAGATAAGCTTCCAATTGGGAGCACTACAGTGCCAAGGCAGTCTTTGAGAATTTGTGCACACTTTTTCCAGCGAAGAACCAATCCTTCTCCTTCAGAAGAGGCTGCACCCCTTATAACAAGAACGAAAGGTTAATGAAAAGAAAAAAAAAAAAAAGAAGAAGAAGATTAGAAGGAGAAAAGGATCATGGAAGAGAGTTTGGAAAATAAATAATGTCTCTCACTCACCCCATGCGATTACAAACAAGATTGGCAAGCTGATGAATGGCATCTTGTGCAGATACCCAGTTAGAGGAAAGAGACATTACCCTGTATTGCAATTCCTTCAAACTAGGATCGGCTGATTTATTGATAGAAACCACTTCAATAGGCAAATCAAAATCATTACAAGGATCAATAGCCTTCAATGATTCAAGAGAGGGTATGTAACCAGTGACCCGTTGGTCAGTACTGAGTGTCCACGAATATGGGTCCATCCCATGGATCATGTAAAAGCCATCGGGTATTCTGTCGAAATAAGAAAGACACCCATTTACCCAGAAACGATGGGAGAGAGCCTCAGGAGAAGGTGTGAGTTGCTCAGCAGGATTGATGTCCAAGATATTAGGATCGTCAGCTGAAGCAGCCTGAGAGGAGAGCCTCAGAGCCAGAGCCAGTTGTAACTGGTAACTCTCCTCAGTCTGCTGTGCCCAGCTCTTCCTCTGCACTGGCTCCATCATTCAGAGACGATCAATTTTGGCTGATTGAACGGGTCCGCTCTCATTCAAGCTCCTTGGTGGGTGAGTGGTAAACCGGTATGGTTTACTGTTTTTTTTGATAATCATATAGTGTTTTTTATTTTTTTTAATTTGATAATCATATAGTTTCATACAAGTGATAATCCCAATCTTATTGGTTGGTATAATTTCTAATTATCTATATAGTTTATAAAAATTTCATTTTATCCTTTCATATCCATAACAACAAAAATATTAAATCATAAAAAATATCTTATCTATTTAATCAAATACTAAGAGAATTTTAATGATCTTTTAGATTAATAATGATTTTTAGTTATTATATTAAATTATATAAAAAAATAAGATTATTCCTTTATATAACATTATAATCTCAATATTTTAAAAATGATAAATATTTTTTTATTTATTCAAATATCCTTCACAATGAATATACCCAAAATAATCTCTTATTCTTATCAAAATCAACGTTAAAAATCGAAATTATAGAAGCACTTTAATAATTTCGTTCACTTTAAAAACGACAGTAACATTGAGGTTAGATTGAGATTTCCCAAAATTATGGGTAATAATTAGAGAGAATTTTTTTTCCATGAAACAAAATTCTTTATTCGGTCCCACTTTAGCTTTCTGTGGCTCTCTCTGTGTCTCGGCTAACTAAGATAGACGATTTTTATTCCCTCTGTATCCTACTAGACTACAATTAAATACCAGCCTTCCACTTTCATAAGATTCTATTCTTCTTGATAAATTTAAAAAATTTCACTTTTTTTTCTTTTAAATGTCATCTTTTCAAATACCACTGTCATATGACTATCTTTGATCCTTACTTTTCCATAAATACATCAATTTAAGTTTCTTTTCTTAATAAATCATCGATGCTCCATAGACCCTTAATATTGACATATATTTAGGTTGTTTGAAATATTCTCTAACACTAAAAATTCAAACACAGACTGAACTACATATAAATTTCAATAACTAAAATATGAAATTTAAAAAAAATTATTAACTAAAATAAATTAAAAATATTTAGTGATAAAGTAAATTATATTTAAAACCTCTAAACTACATTGAATGAGTTAAATAACAACCCCAATCAAATCATTTACAAATTTAAATAAAACATTATAAATTGAAGTAATGATTAAAAAAATAAAAGAGGTCATGGCTCTTCCGTTCGGAAGAACACTTGCTTTCTTCTGATGGTGGAGGAAGCACCAACTTTCTCTTATTTAAAGGAAGCCAACTTCTTCCACCAAAATGGAGGAAGTCGACGCTATTTCCAGATTGCATCCGGAGGAATGACTTCATCCAGATGGTCAATTTAAATTTTTTAATTTGTTTGAGCATGATAAGGACCAAACCGAGACTAGAATGAATTTAATCATTTGACTTATCTGAGCTTGTAGTTGTGCACATTTAATATTTATGATTGGTTGCCAAAAAGAATATATATATGATTTCTATGACCAGTATCTCCAAACTTTAAAATGTTATGACAAACCAATCAAATTCATCCATTACATTCTCTATCATATTCAATATAAATACAATAGATAAATTTAATTTATTCGCCTTAACTTTTTAAAATTATAAAGTATTGACTATAAAACGATTATATATATATATATAATTTATTAATACTAGCACCTACAAATCATAATATCTTTGTAACTTTAGCAAGAGATGTAGATGAGAAAAGGATCTTACTATTATGTAGCCCCACGGGGCCATGTTTGTTGCATAGGATAAACCTATTTTTAGTACTAAGCTAATGTTTGGTGAGACAACCTAATTTGGACCATTGATGCTAAGCACTGTTTTTTTTAATCTAGTGAGGACAAGATAAAATAATTCGCTTAAAAGTAATGGGATAATTTATCCCTTCACTATGTTTTCCCTACTCGATGCTTTCTACTTTATTCTTTCATATCTCTTAGGATTTTATACTGTTAATTATCACCAAACACAAAAATATAAGCTAATAAGAAATTACTCAACTCTAATATTTAAAATTTAAGGTTATGATATGTTAACATGTACTACTTCTCCAAATTTCTCTCCATAACCAAGTGATTAAAGGGTTTGTTTTTAGTAGCTTGCATGTACACAATTAATTTTAATTTTCAAGGCTTCTTTTATTTGATGGGTTTCAATTTTCAACCCATGAGTTATAGGTAGTCATTGGTAATATCTCATTTACTTTGTGAATATCTCATGTCAATCAAGTTTGCAGTCATAGCAATCGCAATTTACTGTATTATTGGCTTGTTTTTCTTGTGCTTTCTTTTCATTGATTTTTGGTTTGGTTTTAAAGGTTTTCAGAAATTGATGGAATGATAGGTGTCTTTGATTTTGTCGACCAATTTGAGTTTCTCATGCTAGTTCTAAGGAAATAAGCTATTGGTTTTTGAGCCTTGTTTAATACACGAGATTGAATTGAATTATTTTCATGGGATTGGATGAGATTGAATTAGATAAATTAATGTTGTGATATGTTTGATGCAATATGAGATTGGATAAATTAGTGTTGTGATGCGTTTGATGTAATATGGGATTAGATAAAATCAATTTTAAATAAGAAAATTACACACATACCACCCACATGGCCACACCCACTGACCACCTTATCACATACATCCATTGACTACCGGACCCAGACCCACCAAACCCCATCATTACCTCCGTCTGGTGTCCACTCCCATCATTCGAGTCGACTCTCCTTTCTTCTCTACTCTCATTGATCTCCTTTCTCCTCCACTATTGTCGTTCTATTTGCTTTTCTTTCTCCTACACTCTCACCAATCTCTTTCCTCCTTCACCATGGTTGTTGCTACCTCTCTTACTGCTTTCTTCCCTCATCGTCATTACTTGTCCAATCTTCTCTCTCCTCGTTGTTGTCTATCCGATCTTTTCTCTCATCATTGTCTTCTAACGTTGACACTATTCTTTAACTCGTTGACTTCTCCGTCCAACTCAACAGCTTTATGGTGACCATGGTGGTGCTATAGCAGTCATATCCCACTAGTGGGAGGTGAGTTTTTTTTTTTTTTTTTTAATGAGAGATGGGTTTATTTTATCTCTTTTGTGTGGTGAGTTTCATTTAACCCATAATAGTAAGATAAAAAATGGAGATGAGATTGGTAAAACCCAATCCCATCCTCTTACCAAATATAGGTTTGAATTGGATTTTATCCAAACTCATATAACAAACATGGTCTTGGGTTTTAAAGGAATGTGTTGCTGAATTGTTGGATAATATGATGTGTGTAGAATTTATATTTTGAATTTATGTTTGGTTGCTGAGAATTGTTGGAATGTAAATAAAAGAAAATGTAAAAAAGAGTGTCTACATATGGATTCTTGCTTACTTGTTGCAAGAAAACTGAATGTAGCTAAATGTCCATTTACAAAACTATATCCCTTGTGACAATCTGATTTTATATTTTAGCTTTACTCTTTCTCATTTACATAGTTTAGATGTTTGATGCGAGTCTTATACTACTTTATATCATTTTAAGTGTTGTTGCATGCCATCCTTTGGTATTAAATAAGATACTAAAGGGTGGTGTGCAACCACACCTAAAATGATGACTTTTCTACAATAAGCTTCTAAAAGCGACTCTTTCATTGTTTTATATAACAGGTTTTTAAAAGTCTATCGTAAATAGTGACTTTTCTACAATGGACAACCAATGGCACGTTTTAAACACTTGGTATTTTCTAAAACGGACAATTAAGGGTCTGTTATAAATACTTGAAAATTATAAATGGAAAAAACAAATTCAAAACAATTTTCTCTCCATATTTTCTACAATGGGCAACTAAGAGCATGTTATGGATACTTTAAAAATAAAAGGAGGAAATAAAAATTTCAAAACAATTTTCCCTCCACATTTTCTATAGTGGGCATTCAAAATTATGATTTACTTATATTTCAAGCCTCTTTGAATATAGTCATAGAAAAGAAAATCATTTGTATTGGTCATTAATAAAAATGATAAATGTTACTTAATAATCTTAATAATAATTTCTTTTATGTTTACTTGAGTTAAAACCTATATACAAGATGTTACAACATATCACAAAATAGCTTAATAGGGCACGACAAGCACAACATGACACAGGTTGGCAGCACAATGTTTTTCAATAATTTTTTTTTTTTTTTTTGAAAACGAATTGATAACATAACTCAAAAAAAAAGTACATCAAAAGATAACAAAGCTCCTAACCAACTAAGAAGCTCAAACCAAACAGAGTGACTAGCATGAGAATGAGCAACTCCAGCAAGAACATGAGCAAACTCATTAGCTTGTCTCTTAACAAAGACCATAGAAAAGAAACTTTCATCAGTTAAAAGAAAAACACAGTCTTGAACAATGGAACCAAACTCCGTAATGTCCGCCAAATTTGAAATCACTGCATCCACCACCAGTTTAGCATCAAGCTCAAAAATGACATTATGATAGTTCAAACCTTTAATCCATGAGAGGGTCTCACGCAAACTCATTGCCTCAACTTCTTTGACGTCAAACAGACCATCAATCAAACGAGTTGCACACCCCAAAAATTTGTCATCCTCATTATGCAACACCATTCCCAAACCAATACAGAATTTATCCCGAAAAAGAGCTGCATCCAAATTACATTTTAACATGCCAGCAAGAGGAGGAATCCAACCATCAAACCTGTGCACATTTGCTGAAGCAAGAGGAACAATGTTCTGGTGAGACTGAACTGCAAGTCAATCACACAAAAAAGAAAAACCTGAATAAATTGTCTGTGCTGGAGAGTGAGACTTATCTTGCCAAATCCTAGAATTCCTCTCACGCCAGATGCTCTATAGAGTAGTGCAAAACTTACCCAAAATGAATACCTCACTAGAGACCAAAATTTGAAAAAAACCAATCCTTAACACAATTAAAGTCATCAATATTTAACGAAATATTTTTCTGTCTCCAGCATTGTTGAGCAAAAGGACAATAAATTAAAATGTTACACATTTTCCAAACCATGCCCACAGAACACACAAATGGTAGCAAGAGGAATACCTTTTTGCTGTAAATTCACACGAGTAGGGAGGACATCACGACAAGCTCGCCAGATAAACGATTTAATATTTGGGGGAACAACCATACTCCACAACTGAGACCAATTACCCGAAACTCCATTCAGCAAATGAAGACTACAAACTTTAAGAGCCACTCGATATCCTGTCTTGACAGAGTAAAACATCATTCTTATTATACCTCCAAATTCTTCTGTCCTTTGTCGGCCTATATGACAATGGAATACTAAGAATTGCAGCCACATCGCGAGGAACAAACAAATCATTTAACAACTCAATATCCCATTTCAAACATCCAGGAATCATGAGGTCATTAACAACAATATTTTCCAAATCAGAGATTACTGGAGTTTCAATCCGCTGATTGTTTGAGTCTTTCAACCAAGCTTCATTCCATACATTAATACTTCGGTCATCCCTAATCTTCCATCTACACCTTTTCTCAAGCAACACACGAGAAGTCCAAACGCTCTTCCAAGTAAAACTTGGATTATGGCCCAAATGGGCTGAAAGAAAATCCCCTCTAAAAAAATCTTTGGTTTTGAATATTTGACTAACAAGAGCATTAAGATCAAAAATAATTTTCCAACCTTGTTTTCCCAGCATTGCAAGATTGAATCCATGCAAATTACAAAATCTCAAATCTCCATGTTCCTTCCTTACACAAAGCTTATCCCAACTTAACCAATTAAAACCATGACCTCCATTTTGCATCGAACCCCACCAAAAAGAATTCAACATACGCTGTAGCTCATCAGCAAGTGAGGTAGGAAGAAGAAAAGTGTTGAAGTAGTAGTTTGGAATTGATTGTGCCACTGTTTTAATGAGAATTTCCTTTCCTGCAGAAGACAAGAATTTTCCCTTCCAACCTTGAATACGCTTTTAAATTCTTTCCCGACGATATGAAAAAACTGTTTTTCTCTTTCTACCAATAACAGAAGGAGCGCCCAAATATCTACTAGTATTCAAATGTGCATGAACACCAAGAATATTCGATAAACAAAAACGGACCTCCTCACCAACATTAGAACTAAAAAAAAAATACCAGATTTGGAGAAGTTAACAGCTTGACCCGAGGCCTTTTTATAAGTGGATAATAAATTCTCCATTAACGCACACTCATTCTCTATAGCTCTAAAAAAGAAGAAGCTATCGTCAACGAATAAAATGTGAGAAATACATGGAGCTCCTCTACTAACTCAACAATCATGAAGAGAACCACTTCTTTCAGCTTTCTCAATTAGTGCAGAGAGACCTTCCGCACACAAAATAAAAAGGTAAGGTGAAAGAGGATCACCTTGCCTTAGACCACGACCCGGAAAGATAGGACCCACGTCAGACCCATTCATAAGTAGTAGTTGACCATAGTGACACATAACATAATCATATCCACCCATCTAACCGAAAAACCCATCTTCAAAATGATATTCCTAAGAAAACCCCAATCCACACGGTCATAAGCCTTAGTATTATCTATGTTCAAAGCAACATCTCCCATTTTGCCTCTAGTTTTCCTCTTCATATAATGAATAAGCTCAAAAACAACCAACACATTATCTTGGATAGCTCTACCTGGAACAAAAGCTGATTGAAATTTCAAGATCAACCTAGGCAGAAGCAACTTTAACCGATTCGTTAAAACCTTAGCCATAATTTTATAAAGCACATTGCACAAAGCAATCAGCCTTAGATCCTTCATGGTGGACAGTACCTCACATTTTGGAATAAGAGCGATATGCGTATCATTCAAAGAAGTTGGAAATTCTAACCTATTTAACCAACCCACACAAGCTCTAAAAATATCAGCACCAATAAGAGGCCAAAATCTTTGATAAAAGGCATGATTGAGACCATCCGAACCAGGTGACTTATCCGGATGCATTTGGAAAATAACATTCTTGAATTCGTCAATCGAAAATGGCTCTAAGAGAAGAGTATTATCTTCATCAGAAACCCGAGCTACAACACAATCAATAACAGGACCATAACAACCCAAACTGTCTGAAAACAGGTTCTGAAAATAGTATTTAGCAAGCTTACCCAAGTCTTCATTAGTCTCATACAATTTATCATTGTCATCACGAAGTCTATGAATTTTATTAACCTTTTTCCTAGTTGAGGCAGAAGAATGAAAAAAGCGAATATTAGAATCACCTTCTTTGAGCCTGAACTTTTAGCTCTTTGCTTCCAATATATTTCCTCTTGAAGAAGACAATTAAATAAAACATTCTTCATGCGTGCTAACCTTTCAATAGAAGCAACATCATATTTAAATCTAAGCTTCTCAATTTCAACATTGCAAAACTCAATATTCTTTTTAAACCGTTTCGCAAGATTTTTACCTCAACCAGCTAACATAGAAGTAGAAGATTCCAATATGCTGATAACATCCATAGTCTCAATCGACACTCAGTTACTTTTAACAACCTCACCTAAATCATTTTCTTTTAACCACCCGTTCTCGAATCTAAAACGACGCCTATGAAAAACTTCCGTATAAATATCTATTTCAAGTAACAAAGGAAAGTGATCCGAAACAGGGGCAACCAAATTCAAAAATCGAGCTTGAGGGAACCG
This sequence comes from Dimocarpus longan, assembly GCA_022984855.1. NCBI lineage: Eukaryota > Viridiplantae > Streptophyta > Magnoliopsida > Sapindales > Sapindaceae > Dimocarpus > Dimocarpus longan. The sequence continues at coordinate 18,534,293 of CM041015.1, read as the reverse complement.
TTGAAGCCAAGAATCAGATACTAAAGCACGGTCAATACACTCTTCAACACTATGATCTGAACCATTTCCTCTTTCCCACGTATAAAGATACCCCAGAAGAGGCAAATCATAAAGAGAACAATCCAACACAACCTCTCTAAACCCTTTGTATAACCAAGTGGGATGCTCCACCCTTCCTTTCTTGTCTTCTAAATTCAACATATCATTGTAATCCCCAATACAGCACCATTGAAGATTAGAGGAAGCATGAAGAGATCGAAGAAATTGCCAAGAGTCTTTGCAACGCCTATGCTCAAGAAACCCATAAAACCCAATTATCCTCCAATTACCCAGCTCCTCATCTTGTACTTCCATGTCTATATGATTCCGAGAAAACCCTAAAATTGAAAATTTGGTTGACACCTTCCACAGAACAGCTATACCTCCACTACGACCCTCCTTATCTACAATAAGAGCACCAGAAAAGCCCAGTTTAATACGAACTTCTTCAATTTTGTTAGCATTGACCAAAGCTTCAAACAAAAAAACAATATCAGGCTTACAAGACTTAACAAGCTCGCAAAGTGCATGAACTGCTCGAGAATGGTTAACCCTTCGACAGTTCCAACTGAGGCCTATCATAGATGCTGGCAGGCCTGTTCGCCAGGTCTTACCAATAAAAAAGACCCATTTGGGCATGCTTTATTCTTACTACCATGAGTTGGTTCCAACTTTGTCGAATCCACCTTGGAAATTACATCCAAGGCCATATCATCCTGTTGGGCTTCAACTAAAAGGCCTCCTCTCCTTCGTTTTCTATTATCCAACAACTCCAGCCCACTCTCTTTTAAATCACTCGTTGATTTTGACCCACCCTCCCAATTAGTAACTCCAGCAACTTCCTTACCTACACGTTGCACTAAAATAGGCTGAAAATTCTCCCCATTACTACCCGCAATCACCTTCCTGCTAATTTCTCCAATTTGATTGTTTCCAATAATGGGTAGGACATTGACCTTATGCACCAGCGGCTCATGGCCACAAACACCGCCATCAACCGCTCTCTGATATCATCTCAAAGCCACTTCTCTCTACTTTGTCCACCAAACCTCTTCGATGATGCCTTGAGCCAAGGCCCTCATTCCTTATTCAAATCTTTCTTTGCCACAGTAAAACGTTGTTCACAAAATCTATTAGAATGACCAAGATAACCACATAAAAAGCAGAACATGCTAAGCCTTTCATACTTAAAATTCACTATAGTCCAGTCCTCTTGTGGCTTACGAATCTTCTTCCAACGTTTCAACGGTTGTCTGACATCTATAGAGATCCAAATTCTCATATAGTTCTTTCGAAAACCAGAATTGTTATTGGAGTCATACTCTAAAAATTTATCGATGAAGTTTCCTAATTGTCGCCCCACATTAACAGACATGAACCCAACTGGCAAATCATAAACTTGCACCCAAAAGTCCACAAAAACTAGAGGTATGCGAACTGGAATCTCCCCAGATTGAAGTTGATGAAGGATAAGAAGATGGTTATCGTAAGTCCATGGTCCATCTTCTAAAACTCTTCTCAAATCCACTATATGAAAAAATTGAAACAGAAATAGAAAAAGTGTCACCTCTCTGAAATGCAAATTCCTTTTCCTGGTCGCCATATGCTCGCCAACCTATTCTTCATTATATTAAAATTTATTGATCGATCTGTTAAGAATCGACCAACCAAACAGAACTCGTAGTTACCATTCGCTGTATTTTCATCGCCAGTATCCAAGACAAATTCTTCTTCCTCATCTTTCGACAATGAGAGATTTTCAAAATGGACATCGATGACAAGTAGCAAAGACAAAAAATAACCCGAAAAAAGACAAAAACTCTCAAGCAAGGAGAGGAAAACATCAAACTCTCAAACAAGGAGAAGACTTGACTTGAACATCATTGAGAATAGAATATTATTACCACAATTATGGTTATAGTGATATGTTACTAGATTATCAAAATATTAATTAAAAAAAAAAAGATGGAGAAACGAATATAGAATATGTTTTCAACAACTTTTATATAATACAAGTTGTGATTATAAAGCTTTTCTAGTATTGTTCAAAAGAAAAAGGCTATAAACTTGCTTGTTCACTTTGTATAAATAAAGTTAAAAATAGATTTAATTAAAAGAAATGCAAAAATTTATAAAAGCTATTGAAAAACTTGAAATTAATTATGTGTCGCTACTAATTACCTAACGCAAATGTGGTGGTTTTGCTAAAGCAAAAGTTATATTTGCTCCAAGTGATACAACGAAAAAATATTATATTCAAATAAACCAAATATTCATTAGTTCGGTAGTGATTAATTTAAGAAAAAAATTAAAATAAATAAATATATAATATTTAGTGGAGATCCAATTTGCATTGGATCTCCACAACTATTCATTTCCATCTCTATCTAGAGATGGAGTCATGGAGATGAATAGACCACCAATCCCTCACCATCATCATCATCATTAATTCATTTAATAACTAAACATCATCAAACCATCATCAGCTTCATTGATTCATTAAGAATAGAACATCATCAAACCATCATCACCTTCATCAATTCATCAAGAACTAAATATCATCAAACCAAATCGCAAGTCAAACCAACATTGAAACCCAGAAATCTAGCAGTGCACCTAACATCAAATTAGCATCAATCAAACATCAAACTAGCATCAATCGAACATCATTTGGGTTTCAATTGAATGCAGATGAACATTATCTGGGTTTGTCGAATCTAGATGATGTTGGTTGTTCTAAATGGTTGTGGTGGTGGTGGGTGAGTGTGGTGGAGAGGAAAGATGATATTCTAGGTGTTCTTGGTGGGTATGGGTGGATGCAATGGGTGCTTGATATTAGTCGTCGATAAAGGAGAGTTTGGATATGTTTGATGTTTGATCTTAGATCTCCATCTCCATGGAGATGGATGGAGATCCCATCTCTAACCTTCAATTCTTTTTTCTTTTTTTTTTTAATTTTCTTTTTTTAGTTTTTTGGTATTTTTTAATTATAAAAAATATATATAATTTTTGAAATTATAAAAGATTTAAAATACAATCTGAAACAAAATTACCTCTGGATAAATTTGAAATTGACTTACTATTGACAATCTAAACTAACAACAAGTAACTTAATTGTAATAAATCTATAAAGTTGACTCCATTTAAGAATAAGTTTGAACTACATATCTAATTTATAATTTACACTTTTTTTTTTTTTTATCCCATATTCATCTATCATAATGAAACTCATGTTATTGATGTGTTTGCCTATCCAACCAATTGCTAGATATAAAAAAATTGTACAACTACCTCATATCCATTGCAATAATGATTTCTATTAATCCACCCGTCCCTTATTTTCACTCAAATCCCATTTGAAGAAAATTGGGATAGAGGTATTCAGGGGTGAATTCCCCCCATCTCCATCCTAATTCTTCCACTTCCTGCATTTGCCCCCTATTACCCATTCTCATTTGATCTTCATTTGATCCTGTTGGACTGAATTTTGATAGTGAATATATCAAGCACAAAGTATAAGTATAAACCAAAGAAAAAAAAACACTAAGGTTCTATAGGTATTTGAAGTGATAAAATATATATATATATATGACTTTGAACATAAATAGTCCCCTCCAAATGGGATAAGGATTTGACCATACAGGGCCTTGTTAACATCTCTACTCCTGTAATCCTATTCCTTTTTCTTTTAATTATTTATTCTTTAAAAATTATATTATTCTATAATAAATTAAAATAATTATATTTTCTAAAGCATGAACTATATTAATTTATATTAATTAAATTATTTTTGAAAAAAAATATATTATTAAAATTATTTTATAAATGGTTTATTAATTTTTCTATTATTTATATATAACTTAAAATCATTTTAATTGTAATATTAATTTCAATATTCGTTAAAAAGTTATTTTAGATTTGATTAATATTATTCAATCTAATTCCACACTAAACAAGACATTGTATTAGATATCACGCAATTCAATCTAATAGTATACCAAACAAAAAATTCACTCTATTCAATCCAATTAAATCTAATACACTACAATCAACTCAATTCAATATGACATACCAAACGAAGCCTACAAATGTCAAAATAATAATAATAATTTCTACACCAAATGTGGTTCATGATTGGTGATTCAATCTTCCAACCTACATTAGTCTATCCAAATTGAATCAATTCAATGCTGCAAGTTTTCTTTTTCAATTCGACTATTTTCAGTTCCAATATTATAGATGGTAAGTTACCAACCTATTTGTCATTAAATACTACATGTCATATATGAACTTTTGTACCCCAAATATGAATTTTGTAAAAGAGCTGCACCTGATAGCACAAATCAATATATGATTGTGGATTAACTCTTACCCTTCCTCCCTCCTTCCCTCCATAAACATGCCAGCACAAACAATTTGTGCCAAAGCTTAAGGCTCAACCAAAGTAATGACCTTTGGTCTGGAGCACAGCTCAGCCAACTACCAACCCATTTACAGTATGCAAGCCTGGTTGTTACAATCTATTTCCTAAAAGTTCCAAACAACATATTATAAGGATATCATACATTCACAAACAGTCATGCATGACTATGTACCCTTTCCAGAGGAATTTCGTTAAAACCAGGTAACAGCCCATCCATCAAAGCATATTATCCTTTCCATAATCCACATTCCTCGACTCTACCACCCACAAGCCTCAAATTTTCCTTATTGAATCCATGCATGCTCCTGAAATCATCAAATCTTACTTTCTTAAAAACAGTAATCTCACAATCACTAACTGGAGACACAATTGGTGACAATGTGGCAATAAGAACAAAATTTTCTGCATTTCCAAAATCAATTTCATACAACTCATGGAAAACCTCTCGAAATTCATGTAACAACATATCATAAAATGACGCCCCTGGAGGAATCACATGTATAACAAGAATCTCAGAATCATTAAACACCCTTCTAGTCCAGAGGCTGTCCCTAACATCATCAGAATCTAAATCAACCATGACAACATCAAACTTAGTACCTAAACCACCACCATCTTCATTATTCAAGAAACTACCATCCTGTTTATCACAAATACCCATTGAATCTGAATTTTAGGAACATGTTAAATTGTTCAACAAATGATCAATCACTAGATTCTTCCGGGTTCTCCATGAAAGTATCTTTTATAGTATTTTGTTGGTATTTAGTAGTGTTAGTATACACCCAAGACTAATGGGCTTCCCACATGGGTTGAGCCAACACAAACACAAATAACAAATAAGAAATTCAAATGTTTTCACATGGGTTGACTCAAACCCAAGATTCCCTAGTCTACGTAAGTTCTAGTACTTTATCGGTAACTGTTATATCTCATAGTTTGAGTTGATTGGACAAGACTTAACAATTTCTTCTAAGCACTCTAACGACTAATATTTGTAGATTGAGTTATTTCAGTGCTTTCTCATAGAAAATTAATCAAATGACATAATATCATATGTAGATAAATTAATCGAATGACACAGTAATTGTTCCTTTATGCATGTTTTTACTTAAATAAGGATAGTGCAAATTCAACTCTTAAAATCATTGCACGGATGTGCATGATTAACAGACTCAATAACTTACATTGGGATATCTGGAAAAATAAAATAGCATACTTGTTTGAAATGCAGGAAAATGACCCAGATATTTCCCCAACAACTAAAAACAGCTCTCCCTAATACGTTTTATCTTTACTAGTTGGAAAACACAATCAACATTAAAAGCACAAGTATTCTAGTCCTTGTAGAGAATATAGCTGAATCAGATTATATTTGACCAAATGAATTCATTATAAATGAGCATATATAACAAATATGATAGAAAATCTTCAAGAGAATCCATGTCGTTCAAGGGAAAAAGCTACAGGACCATAGTGGATTCTGGTTGGTATCTCCAAATGGAAGCATCATGTCTTCCCCAACAAACCCCATTTGTTGTTGCTGGTGTTGTGGGTTCATCAACTCCATAAACCACTGCTGCCACTGGTCCACAGCCTGAGAGTTCTCTGCAACATTCCTCACTCCACTGAGATCTAGTGCTAGTGCTGGCGGAAGGGCTGGTGGAAGTAGTGCTGCTGTTGCCGATGATGATGATGATCCTCCAGCAACCATCTGGTTGTTGATTTCAGTTTTCTTTTCAATATCATTCAAGAACTGCTTGAGTATCATTCGAGTCCATCAAGCTGAAATCCTCAATGGTCCTCCCAATCAGGCACTGGAACATGACCTGAGTTATCTCCCTTTAGCGGTTGTCCCTCCTTTGTTTCTTCAACTGTTCATTGGCCTTGACAATCCTCTGCCTGAGAAAGCTGTCCTGATTCACCATTTTTTTGCTCTGCTCCATTTCTGGCATCCTTTTGAAATTGGATAGCACCCTCTGGACCACATTTGAGAAGGCCAGACCTCAAGCAAAGAATCATAAAGGCTGTAAACAATAGCACAAATGTCAATACCACAAAGGGTGGTAAGTTCACTCACCTTCTTCATTAGACCCTTCCTTTTTTTCTTGAAGGTCGCCTTCCTTGCAGAATCATTGGTGATGTAGGCCAGCTTCACCTTTTTCCTAGTCATGGCTACAAAGAGAGAAAATCAAAACCAATGGAAAGAAGAGAAAACAAAAAGGAATATGGAACTGAATATGGAACTTATTTCTCTATGTGCCGACTTTTATAGTGCAGAATTATGCTATAAAGAGATATATGAGATATACCATATAATAATAAATGGTAATTATACCCCATATAATAATAAATGATAATTTTGTAATGTTTTCCCGCCAACCCCTCCCTCCCTCCACCTTTGCATTTGAGCAAACTAATCACTTTCCACATCACAATTCTAAGACCAATCACGGAGGTTTTTATTGGAGCCATCGTCAAATGATAGTATAGTATCAAATTGTCATGCACAAATGATGGTATAGTATCAAATTGCATTCAGTTGCATGAATGCAATTTAATGACTACTAGTTGTCATGAGAATAATATTGATCCAACTCATTTATGTTCCTATGATCTTTTGATTCTCGGAAGATTCCAAGAAATAATAATTTACTTAAATGATGGAATTGCATTCAATTGCATGAATGCAATTAATGACTACTAGTTGTCGTAAGAATAATATTGATATAACTCATTTATGCTCCTATGATCTCTTGATTGTAGGAAGATTCGAAGAAAAACAATTATGTACTTCAAATAACTAGGTCATTTGGATTATTCGGTATAATTCCAACTTAAAAGGACATTTATGTGAATTGATACGATCTGATTTTTTATTTAAACGGTGGAATTAATAAAGTTTATAACAAAAATAGTCAATTTACACCCAAAAAAAAAATCAACAACAACATCAACAACAGCAACAGCAACAACAAAGCAGAACAGGATGAATAGATTTATCTAGAAAAAAAATTCAATTTGATTTTCAGAAATTAATACAAACACTATTCAAGATTGACAGTTATCAAGATTTTTTCAACTTTTTAGGTGAGGCTGGCTGCTATAGTTCAAGTATTAATGTATTACTTTATTCATACTGGTGCCTAAGAATCACAATACCTTCGCAACTTTGGCCGGAGATATAGATGAGAAAAGGATCTTACTATTATGTAGCGCCAAGGGCCATGTTTGTTGCATAGTATGGACTAGGATTAACCTAATTTTAGTACTAAGCTGATGTTTAGTGAGACAACTTGATTTGAACTATTAATCCCAAATACTTTTTTTTTTTTTTTTGATCTTGTGAGGTTAAGATAAAATAATTCACTCAAAACTAATGCAATAATTTATCCGTTCACTATGTCTTCTCTACCCAAAGCTTTCTTCTTCATTCTTGCACATCTCCTGGGATTTTGTACTACTACTCCAAATTTCTCTCCATAACCAAGTGATTGAAGGGTTTGTTTTTAGCAGCTTGAATGTACACAATTAATATTTTTTTTTTCAAGGTTTCTTTTATTTGATGGGTTTCAATGTCCTAATGACATTGTTTCCTATAAAAAAAAAAAAAAAAAATCCCTAATGACTTTGATTTTTTTAGTTAATACTCTTTCAACCCATGAATTATAGGTAGTCATTGCTAATATCTAGTTTACTTTTTGAAAATCTCACGTCAATTAAGTTTACAGTCATAGCAATTGCAATTTACTGCATTATTGGCTGTTTTTTCTTGTGCTCTCTTTTCATTGGTTTTCAATTTGGTTTGGAAGGTATTCGAAGATTGATGGAATGATAGGTGTCTTTGATTTTGTTAACCAATTTGAATTTCTCGTGCAAATTCTAGGAAAATAACCTTTTGGTTTTTGGATTTTAAAGGAACGTGCTGCTGAATCGTTGGGTAATATGATGTGTGTAGGATTATAATTTGAATTTAAGTTTGGTTGCTGAGAATTGTTGGAATGTCAATTAAAGAAAATGTGAAAAGAAATGTCCATCTGTAGATTCCTGTTTATTTGTTGGATGAAATCTGATTGTAGATAAAATATCCATTTACAAAACTATATCCCCTATGACAATTTGATTATATTTTTGCTTTAATCTTTCTGATTCATGTAGTTTAGATCTTTGATGTGAGTCTTTCACTGCTTTATATCATTTTAGGTGTTGTTGAACGTTAATTTCTTTACTTTACATGTTTTTAGTTTAGCATTTCAAGTTTGAACTTTGAATTTTTATTGTTGGTTGGTGCCTAAGACACCTAGTTAGTTCAACTTTGATGATGATTTTTATTGATTGCATGTTACTAGTTTAAAATTTGAATATGATGAATGATGATTCATCATTGGATGTTTATTCTATGAATTATATCTTATTATTACTTGTTGTTTATGGTTTACAAATATTTTGAGCTTTTTTTTATAAAACTATTGTTCCACACCAAACAAGACATTGTATTAGATATCATGCAATTCAATCCAATAGTACACCAAACAAAAGATTCACTCTATCCAATCCAATCAAATCTAATACACTACAATCAAATACAATCAACTCAATTCAATATGACATACCAAATGAAGCCTACAAATGTCGAAGAAAAAAAACAGCATTTCTACACTGAAAGTGGTTCATGATTGGTATTCAATCTTCCAACCTAAACTAGTTTATCCAAAATTGAATCAATTCGATGCTGCAAGTTTTCTTTTTCAATTCGACTATTTTCATTCCAGTATTATAGATGGTAAGTTACTTACCTATTTGTCATTAAAGTAGACTACTATATATCATATATGAACTTTTGTAACCCAAATATGAATTTTGTTTAAGAGCTGCACCTGATAGCATAAATCAAATTATGATTGTGATGTTAATCTTTCTATATCCCTTCCTGCCTACTTCCCTCCATGAACATTCCAACACAAACAGTTTGTGCCCTAAAGTATGAATTTTATGGTGTTATGACCAGTCAAGGATAATTCTTCCCAAAACAAATGAGGAAGAACACAACTTCAAAGTTTTTATTTGATTTTAGCAAAAACAAAAATCAAGCTTCAATCTATAGAGAATATCAGAAGACAGAAGACATCTTTCTCCATATAAAGCCTGTCCAACCATGAAAACCGCATAATTCATAGACACTCCCAAAGCTTAAGGCTCAATCAAAGTAATGACCTTTGGTCTGGAGCACAGCTTAGCCAACTAGCAACCCATTTACAGTATGGCTCCTGAAAACAAAGCCTACGCAACCACAGCCCCATATACGACATCATGCACTAGAGTAGAAGATCCCACAAAAAACAAAAAGAACTAAAATTAATTGTGCAGAAAAGTCCAATGATAATCAATGAACATCAAGACAAACACTACAAACAGTGGAAGGCTACGGAAAGAAAGGTTAGGAGCAATAGAAAGAATCATGAAACCAAATCATGGATTGGTTCAGCTGGAAGCAATGAATAAAAAAGGATACAGAAATCAGGTTTACAAGAGCAGTAAATAGTAATGAAATACACCATATGGTACTGAAAGTCCAAAACATATGAATACAAATACCACATAGACTCATAGAGTGCATTTTCAAGCTTCAAGACAATAGGATCACTTAAACCATTAAACTTATGATAACAGAATTTCACGCACTTAACCAAGCTTAAGAATGTAATGAAACCCACAGCTAATTGAAAATAGGATTAATATGTAAGAATTGTTACCTGACAAACAGCTTTGGAACAGTGATTACTTTCAAGACTGAGTCAGTCCTGTCAAGCAAACTCATCTTACTCAGGAAACTCCATTTGATATTAAAAGGTTGTTTCTTTAGGTTTTTACACGCAGCGGGTACCGTAATGGGCTAGAAAGTTTTAAATGAAACATTAAACAGGATTCATTCCAAAGTATGCAAACCTCTGGTTGTTACAATCTATTTCCTAAAAATTCCAAACAGCATATTATAAGCATATCATACTTTCACAAATAGTCTCGCATGACTCTGTACCCTTTCCAGAGGAATTTGTTAAAACCAGGTAACAACCCATCCATCAAAACATGTTATCCTCCATAATCAATATTCCTAGACTCTACCACCTGCAAGCCTAAATTTTCCTTATTGAATCCATGTATGCTCCTGAAATCATCAACCTAAGTTTCTTGAAAAAAGTATTCTCACAATCACCAACCGAAGACACAATCGGCGACACCGTGGCAATAAGAACAAAATTTTCTCCATTTCCGACATCAATTTCATACAACTCATGGAAAACCTCACGAAATTCACGTACCAACATATCATAAAACGACTTGTCTGGAGAAATCACATTTATAACAAGAATCCCAGAATCACTAAGCACCCTTCTAGCCGCCAAAAGAACATTTTTCCTAACAAATTCCAGAGGCGGTGCAGATACCCCATTCCTAACATCATCAGAATCTAAATCAACCATAACAACATCAAATTTAGTACCTACACCACCATCTTCATTATTCAAGAAACTACCACCCCGCATCTCACAAATCCCCATTGAGTCTGAATTCTGATCATTAACCTGACAAGCCAGTTTCAAAATGAACTCTATAGCATCTCTGACACAAACCCGAATGAATTCACTATCTTCCAATCCAAAATACCGTCTGGAAACTCTCAAAACTTGTTCATCCATTTCCACTCCAAGAACAACAAATCCCAACTGGTTTCCCATAAAACTAACCAAAGCCCCGCCCCCAACTCCAACACACAGTGCTCTAGGTCTAAATCCAAGCTGAATACGCTCCGATAGATAAGAGGCAATCAAAGCACAACTTGCAACCATTGGCACCAAATACACATGCACCAAAACCCCAGTATCAGGCCTAAACTTCACAGGTTCTCCAATCCTTATCGAACCCGAAGAAAGACCCACCTCGGGCACGATTTTGACCTCAGTTTGAACTAAATTTGGCATTCTTTTGAACCTCAATCTCCTCCTAAACTGACACTCACTTCCATCGCTCTCTATCTCAACATCTTCCACAAGCATTTCTCCAACAAAATAACCAACACATTTCTCCAAAACCACACTAGAAACAACATTATCTTCATAACTCAAGATGGGTACATCGTAAATTCCATTTTTAACACGTGACAAAGCAGTAACAAGAGGCCTTACACTTTCCTCCCGTATAGCATCGTCCGCCACGTCAGCCCGGTGGTAGATGATTGCTGAATCAGGGCCGTCGGTGGGGTTGCCTCCGATTAGTATTAGCCGTGAGATTTGAGGAGAGGAGAGGAGAAGCTGGAGATGGCCAGACTCGGTGCAGAAGACCCAGTCGTGCTCGCGCCTTCTGGGAACGAACATCAGACCGACTCGGGGTGAGTCGGAGAGTTGTACGGGTGAGTCGAGGACAGCGACTCGGAGGAGCTGGTCCTGATGAGAGGGAGAAGGGTTGGGAATCGTGAAGGCGATGAAGCGCCATGGACTTATGGTTTCGAAAACGGAAATGTCCACCGCCATATCAGAGAAATTCTCGGTCGTAACATTACGCGAGTCACATATGAATGGTTTTGGGTAAATTCCAAAAAGGTCCTTGTAATTTTGGAAAATATCAATTCTATTTCGTTGTTTCTAAATAAATTAAATCTCACCCTAACTTTTACAGGAAAAAAAAAAAACCACCAAAAACCATGTTTCAAACTAATTTCAACCTGCAATTGACAGGTATGGATTTAATTAATAGGTTTGTGGATGGATATGAATGCTAAATTTTGAATCTGAAGTGGGTTTTTGTTTGAGCAGGGACGGAGTTAGGAATATATGTTAGCGTGGGCGAGAAAATTTTTTTAAAATAAACTTCAACTGAACGAAAAAAATTTATAAAATACAAAATATATATGCCTCTTTTTTTTTAGAACAAATATGTTTGCCTAGTTAAAGATACATAATAAGTTGTACTCCTCAAAATTCATATTATAAATAAATATATTGACAAAAATAGAGTCAAAATTTCGAACATAATATGAAATATAAGTCTAATCAAACAGGATTTAACGATACTTAAATTATCAAAATTATCAATTTTAACATCAATAATATAGACAATATACAATTTGATAATCATAATTTGTTGTATATTTTAGATTAAATAATGCATTAGGAAATTTACCAAAAGTAAAAGATATTAAATTCAAACAATCTCTTAAACTAACATTTTGTAAGGGATAAATTAAATGAAATTTAACATCTAATGCATCAAATTAAATTTTGTACATATGCAGTATTTGAATAGAAAAGTAAATATAAACAAGAAAAAATATATTTTTTATTTTTGTATGAAAAATAATTAATAAATAAAAAATATAAATAAAATTTTCTGTATACTATTTATATTTTACTGTATACTATTTTATAAATATATATATATATATATATTTTAAATGGGCTAGCCTACCTTAAACCATGCATTGCTCCGTCCCTGGGTTCGAATGCATGTATAAAACCTGCACCCATAAAACTGTAATATTAAATCTTTTTATAATGTAATATTAAATAAAATTTATATTTATTAATTTTATGAAAACTTTTGTATTTGTTTGTTACGTTGTTTGAAGTTCAAATTGGTTACGTAGTTGACCAATACTTTGACATAATACTTTGACATATTTTGTGTTGTATTTAGATTTGTAGGATTTATGTAGCTATGTCTTTTATTTTGAATTTATCATATTAGATGTTATAACTTAATTTGTTTTAGGTTGGATTATTAAGTTTATTATATTTTTGTAGTTGATGTTATTGTTAGGATTTAAAATTATATCATTAATGCTTATTACATGATGTTTGAGGGAAAAACTTGTATGAAAATCAGTATGGATTTTTTTTTTTTTTTTTTTAAATGTGGGTTTGCGGGTGGAATTCAAGTCCACTGGTACTTGAACCTACGAATTTTGGCAAGTGTAAATGTAGTATTTTCTATGAATTTGAGAAAACCCATTTGAACTTGAACCACTGTTACGCTTACATTGTGTGTTTATTAAGTGATGTTTAAGAAAAAACTTATATGATATGATTATTTTTGTTTTTTTTTTTAAAAAAAAATGTCGTGGATTTACAGGTGGGATTCAAGTCCACCCACACTCGAACCCGTAAAGTTTTGTAAGTGTAGGTGTGGGTGTGAACGAGTGAAGTTTCACGAGTATAGGAGTAACATTTTTTAATGAGGGTAAGACCTGAACCTAACCTGCCGTCATTCATACTATTTACTATTATTTTTATATTATGGTAAGTATAATCATAAAATTAATATCAATAGCATATATATAGTATGAATAATACTAAGTTTTTCGAATTTTTTATCTAAATAATATGACATATGTGAGCTGTCAATATTTTACAAATCATGAGATAATATAATAATTAATATAACGTTGACAACTCATATATTATGTCATTTTGACATAAATTTAGATAAAATTTTTGAGAAACTTAATATTGCTTTTATAGTATTTAGTAAGTAGCATAATTTGATATAGATATTGGTAGTCTATATGCATAATTAGTGTTAGGTCATTAAGTTTGTTATATTATTCTATTTTTTTTTCATTTAATTATTATTGATTATATAATAAATAATATATCTATAATAACTTAAGAGAGAGACGACCTCTGTTTTTTATCTTCATCAATGATAAAAAGCTTTATCAATGATAAAAAGGCTTTATGATTGATGATGAAGGAGTGGTAACATAGTTTTTTTTTTTTTTCTTGTATATAATTTTTTCATTTTTCATTTTTTTCTCTTATCATTTTTTACATTTTAATACATTAATATGATTATAAAGGATAATTATGTTATAAATCAATTGTATAGATGCCGCCTTTTGGAATTTCATAACTTTTATCATTATTTCTAATAATGCTTTCCTTAATGGTGCCTTAATATGATATGTAACTTATGTCCTTTCTCATTATCTCTACGTATGAGTATGATTCTTAACTTATAAATGAAGAGAGTATCAGTGTGTATCATGATACAATTCAATAGTTAAACGAAAGAATACAAAATTACTTTCCCCTAAATTTCTCTTGTGTTTTTTTTTTTTTACGTTTTTTCTAATATTATGTAATATTATAGTATTGTATTTGTTCTATAACAAATTATGATTTTTCCTCCTTTTTATCATTTTTCTGGTAAAATAATAACAGAGGGCGTTTTTAATCATTTCTCATAAATACGTGGTGAAAAATAATCGTTTTGACAAACTCTGAGAAGCTGTATAAATATCCCAAGTTCAATTCACAGTACAAGTACACGTGGTGAGAGAAAAATAAGGGGTTCATGAAATTCGCGTGAAGAAGACATCATCAAAGCTTAGCCATCAAAATAAATAATTATTATAATATATCTTTTTTTTCAAAAAGCAAAGGAAAGGGAGGGAGAAGTAAAGGCGGCAAAAATAATCCCAAATTCAAGTCTCTTTCTCTCTCTCAACTCTCAACAGCACCACAAATTTCGCATCAACATAAATGCACAGGTATTGTTTATTTTATATGTTTCCTTTTTTTCCTTTTTTTTCCCATTTTAGTTGAATCTGCAAATATGCTTTGTACATCCTCGTTTTCTTGTTCAAGAGATGGTGTTTGAAGTGGTGAAAATTTGATTTTTTTATTATTATTATTATTTTTTCAGGTTGATCGATCGTACCTCTGTTTTTGTAGAATCGCTTTTGATTACATGTTTGAGCGCTTTTGAGTGATTTATCACTTGCTGCTTTCTTTAACAGCTATGTCCAGTGTTGTTGCTTTCTTTCGAGTTTTGTAGAATGCTGAGACTGAAAATGTTATATGCAGAGTGATTTTGTGGGTTTTTTTTTATACATGTTGACAATGACACACATAGCTTTTAGTTCTAGATGTTCTTACAGCTTCTTTTAGGTTTGAGTGTCAAGATTATTTGAATTTGAGATTTGATAACCTGAATGCCTTTCAAGTAATTTAAGGTAGCATTACAGGGCCATCTGATGTACATGTCTATTGCTCTCAAGGTGGAAGATTTTTGCATCTTAGGATTTGTTTCGTTTTAGTTAATATATATACATATATACGTTGGCATCATTCTTGTTTTTGAAAAGTTTGAGCATCTATATAACAGAGTCAACCACTATACTTTTGTGTTGCTTTTGTTATTTTTACTAGAGAGTTCATGCATTAGTTAAATGAATTGAGATTTTAATAGCATTTGGCAATAAACTTTTCCTGATTGTTTCTCAAAATTCATAGTTTGTTACAATGAGAGTTATGTCATTAATATGCTTCAGATGTTTTGCTGTTCTTAATGAAAATATTTAATAAATCTGAGTCAGTTCTTGCAGAAAGAGCTTGTTTCATGTATCTCCAATACCAAGCAGCTACCTTATAATTTTACAGGAGTATTCAGAAATGGAAGCAGTTTTTCTATACTTGGCATTGCAATGTTAAGTTTCTGTGAACTTACAGGTACGTCTCTCTTCAAGTTATTATTAAACCAACAATGATAATGCTTATTTGTAGCCCACCCATCCATGATATATATCAGCAGTCAGACAAACCATTTTACTTACCTCTCTTTATGTTTTCTGCTTTTTAATGCTGAGGCTTTTATTAAAAGGTTATCTTAAATTTCCTAAGCAACTCCTCATTTTAAACTCTGTTATTACTCTAATGATAGATGAGTTACTCTTAAGGTGCAAGGTTGCAATACAGTAAAATTTTGATGGATATAATATAGTTCACATCCTCTGTTCCTGGTTTAGTTGACCTTTTCATTTGGTAGTCATATATGCAAATATTACTTGTCCGGGCCACATGCCTGCCATGAAAATCTGTCAACTCTCTCTCCTGAAAGTGGGTTTGTTGTTTGGAATATAAATTTCCCAGAAGTAAAGTAACACATTAAAACATGAGTTTTCATAAGTTCAATGCCTTCTGCCACTTCATTCTTTGTTGCTAAGTTACATAGACAACGTCTCTCTTGCACCATCATGTGTACCTTTTTTCTTTTATTTGCTAGCTATGAAGAATTGCTTGTTTGAGCATGAATCGAATCATGTACAGGTTACAATACATCCCACTTGCCACTGTGATCTATTAAAAAAATTTCTTTTTCTGGGCTAACATGTGGTGAATGCAAATCATGTTAGACAAAGAAACAATTGAATGTACAACAATATGTTAGTCAAAACTCATTTTTTCCTCCTGATGTCAGCAATCTTTTCTTCCCTTATATGGTGGAACGTCATTAGTATTTTTGTCAATAATCTTCTCTGCTTGATAGCCTGCTTATCATTTGTTTTCATTTTTCGTTTTGGCTAATTTACTGGCTGGAAAGTGCAATCTGGCCATAAGAGGTCGGGGTGCTCGCAGTTTTTGGTCAAACCCTCGCACACAAACAAATCCTGCATATGAATTTTCAATCAAGCAGCGAGTCAAGCATGACTAAATCAGGATGACTACTAGCTTGTAATGATATTGCAAATCCTTGAATGAAATCATACACATGTCAATTGCAACCTTTAGATACACTATTCGGACAACTTTCAATATTTTGGCCTTTACTTTAAGATCTAAGGACAGGTAATGAATTTACCAGCATAGTGTTGGCATTTTTAATATTTTTTTCTAGACTAAAAAGGGTAACTTACCTCTCTTGCTTGCAATTTTATAGATGAAAGAATTTACTTTCTTTTAGATTTTTGTTTCATTTTTTATTTTTGTGTTAGGTTTAGGATAATCTGGTTTATCCTGTTCTCTCTCTGATGAATACATTATCTCTTAAAATATGGTTAGTATTTAATTTTTAGCATGCAGCTCTTAATAATGGTTTCACAAAGAGAATACAGGTAACAAAGAATTGTACAAGTATTCACAAAACCAGACAGATTTCAAATTTAGTGGTGCATTTTAGGGAGAAGGATATAGCTTAACTACAGTTGTCTTCATATGTTCTAATATGTTGAAACAATGAAAATTGCACAACTAAATACTTCCCTTTTTATGATGTTTAGCTCGCAACTCTCAATGATTTCAAAGGAGAACATGGGCACCAAAGAATTGCCCAAATATTCACTAAACCAGACATATTTGCACATTTATTGCTGAGTTATAGGAAGAAGGATATGACTTAATTCCAGTTGTGTTTATATGTTCTAATTTGTGGGGATGAGACAAATTGCCTAACTAAAAACTAGCACATCCCTTTCCTATGTCTGGCAATTGTACATGCATGATATTGTCTTTTTCTTGGAACCTATTTGCATGATATTGTCACAACGGCATTTTATCCGAGTTTTATGTAAAAATTGTATTACTGATTCTACTGTAGGGCCGTTGAAATTTTACAGGGTTATGGATTACAGAGCAGTACTTTAATATACTGGACTTAATTGGAGTTCTATATTAAATATGCTGACAGTTAGACCATTGAAAAATTCCATAGTTTTTAGATTAGCCAAGTTTTAATCACAACCTCTACATGTTTAAATAAATTTTGAGCTCGAGCAGAAGTTCAAATTAAGTTGATCTAAACTGACAACAAATGAAAAAGGTTTGGTGTTAATTCTGTTATCTTTTGTTGCTGTGAGTGCATTGGAACGATCTACTTTCAACCAAAGCAGATAAGGTAATATGAACAATTAAATATAGAATTTCAAAATTGATACCTTTCCAGAAGCAGTATTGTATCCCCTCTGTTGATAGTCCTAGAAGAAAAACCTTTCTGTAAGTAATTTTTTTTTTCTCCAATAAACAAAATTTATTGCTAAATTGGGAAGTTAATGTGAAGAAACATGTATGATCTCACCTTTGAATATTGTTGATACAGAGGTTCCAAAGTACACAATTCGTCTTGGCAGATTCCATATCCAGTCTCTAGGAACAGCTATTGGGTTGAGGCTAGACTCATGATCTGCGAACACCTGCATAGCATTTGCAACTGTCTGATGACCGTCTAATAAACTGAGTAGTTCTAAAGTGGATAAGCCAATGAATGACCTGTAATGGTCTTTGCTAAAGCAGCTATTTGGGTTAAGCTAGGGTGGGAGGTTTATAAATCGAGAGGTTGTCAGCAGATGGTGGTTGAAATTTTAGCAGATAGCTTGATTAGTATTTACCTCGTTAACTTGAAAATATGTGCCATTGAGTGGAAAGCTTCCTCTCATAGCTGTTCTACAAGGTATCTGACATGAGATTAGAACGTTAGTCAGACAAGCAAGGTGCCTATAAGGTTTTTGGCTTTGATGATGTTTATTTGTGTACCACTGTATCAAAATGAAATATCTCTCACCAGAAGAGTTCCTCTGACCGTTTGTGAATTAGCTTCCCTTACACTGTTGCATGAAAAACATGTTGCATCACTGCACAATTTGCCCGATTCTTGGGATTCACATGTTTTTTCGGGAGGCTGAATTGAATTGGCAGTTTCACCTGGTAATATATATCACAAAAAATGAAAATTATGTTATATATTAGCATCTTACAAGCAAGCTGAATCTGATCATAACAGCAGATCTAATCTTTTTCATTCATAGCAGCATGGTGAATAGTTCCATTTTGTTAGGACTCTCTTTACATGTTGAAATACAATATTGGGTGTATTATTTTGTGTTTTGAAAGCAGCTATCAATTATTTAAGAGATTTGGTTATCAATTAGCTCTTGATTGATTGGGATTGATTGAGAGTGATTGAAGAGTAATTATAAAATGATTTAGTTATTTTTCCTACTCTAGGTCTAGTAACATATATACTTGTACCATTGGTTGAATAAAATATAAAAATCTCTCTCTCTTTTTTTTTTTTTTTGGTTTCTCATCTACTGTGACTTTTATGCTCTTTATTATGTTCTCTGTTATCACTGTGCTCACCTGGTGTCCATATAGCAAGAAGGTATGGGCTAGGATCATCAGGTTCCCTCCTTTGCATCTGTAAAATTAGTAAACCAATGGTAAAACATCTTTTATGTACAAAATGCTGAAATTTTGGAGATTAGATAAAAACCAACCCCATCTAGCAGAGGATGTGAATCTGGAAGTTGGTACCTGCAGCATATCAGGAAGCTGTTAGAGTAAACCCATTAAAATTCATCCCTTGTTAAAGCTTAATGTTTGTTTAAGAAATCAATCTATTCAACAGTTATTTACACCCAAAATTAGTTGAGCTAGAGCTCTCTTTTTTGACTGGCAACACAATTTTTGCAGGCCATTGTCAAGTGCTACTTCAATACAGTGGGCAATGATAAGTTTAATTATGTTACAACATTGAGATCGCTTTTGCTAAATTTGACTAACTGCAACTTTATTCTAACTGGTTTAGCTAGGGATGTCAGTTACATTAACTAGCATGAACTACATCTGATGAATCTTGGCCCAACTGAGCTTATATCTTCTAATATTTATTTTCATTTTTTAATTTATTCAAATGATTAAAAATAACATCCACTTACACTTGATGCTCTGTTCGTAGCCGACTCACATTCTTCAGTTTGGCTGTAGGAAGGGAAGCTGCTTCTGGATTCAAAGCAACTAGAGCCTTAGACATGTCAACTTCTTGGAGTTCCATGTTCTTCTGCATATAGTTCTGTAGATTCACTGTGAATTCTTTAATGTTGAGCTTTATTGTAGGGATTTCCTCAGGGTCTTCACAAAATGTGTCCTCAATATCGCTTTCTGATAATTCTGTGTATTGTTGTTCTGGTGTTGCTGGTTCTTCAATGATTGGTACACACTTGCTAACTTCACATCCTACTTCTACTGAATTTTTCTCTGGAGGAGGTAATGCCACAGGATTGATAACCACCTCAGGGTTTCTTTCAGCTGTAATTGGCTCAGTTGATCTCACTATACCCTTCTCCTCCGGGCCTGGCAGGGCAAGCCTCGCACTGGTTCCAACAAAGATGGTATTCAGATTAATTGTAAAAGTATGCAAATCATTCAGATTAGTATCCAGGAGAAACATATTTCCTTTTCTCCAACTTATTTTATAGCTGGTTTCTGATTATGTGGGGGCTATTTTATCAGTGCTGAGTTCATTGATTTTTTCGCAAATTCATTGACAGATTGGACTACTACATGTTCAACTAAACTATTTCTCAATCCCTGGCTTTGTTAAGATTACAATTAATCATGCGGAAACATTTTTATGCCTCAGGTTGATCGTTCAACGGTAATTATTATATCTCAAGTCTCAACCTGGTCTTAAACACACATGTAAGCCGGTATATCTGTATATATTATATTGAGTATATTTCTTATTTGGACTGAAATATTTGAGAAGTTATGGCTATATAATTTCATATATGATGGAAAGGTTTGAGAAACAGGTATCTTTTAAGGAGATTACCCTGGACTCTTTTGCAAGTGTTGGACATTGATCACTTTGGAGAACAGTCACAACCCTCAAAATAGAGTGTTCAAATTTAAATGTAGGTAGCAGTAAGTTTTAAAATTTTTTTTGTAAATAGAAAGATGAATTCTTCTCTTTATATAACTTTTATTGTTGGTGGGTGGGAAATGCACTAGATTAGGTGACGAAAACTCCATTGTTCAAACATCTTGCTGAATTTGATGGTTTCCATTCATCTACTAGTCCTTCACATAGAGTGAAGCTAGTTCTCTTGCATTATTTCTTCAAAGTGGTAAAGTTTTTATGGCCAGATATGTTCTAAGTCAGCATGTTCAATGTGATAGGAGTTGGAGCTACTACCCTGTTCTGTTGTTTTGAGTTTTGCACAGTTCCCTCGAATAATGTCCACTTGCGGAAGATTTATACTCATCGTTGATATTTGTGTGATAAGAACAATAAAAGTATATTTATGTTCTTTATGTGTTTCTAGTTAACTATCCATCAGTCTATATGCTGTCCCAATTAAATGACTAAAATTTGTTGATGCAATCTCACATCGGTTATACGCTATTCCTCTTTTTTGTGAAGCTTCTAGACTCCAAGTTGTGTTCTGTACTATTATCTTTTTTGTGGAAACTTTTAGACTTCAAATTGGTAAAATCTAGAGGTTTTTACGATAAGTCTTTTGTGTCATCGCTAAATAATAGCGGCAATAGAATTATTAACTGGTAGGAATGGGGTGCATACCTTGTAAAAGCACTTGCAAAGTGTCTGCACTCGCCTCTCATTGGACACGCATTGCAATTTGGTTTACTTTTTGTACAAAAGACCTGCATATATGTGGAAGTGTGAAATTATAAATTATTATTCACAGTTCATGTTTCTAGTTGGTGCTGCAGGACATTTCAAAATGAACAGGTAACGTACCTTGCCAAATGTAATCAATTGGTAATGTAGCTCATACCTGCATTACAATAGAAAGCAATTGTAAAACCTTTAGCAGAACGAAAGAGTTCTTTGAAAATTTATTTTACTGAAGAAACTGCTCCCAATGAATATGGATGACTTAGGGATTTGTTGGCATTACAGTGTCCGTTGATCTAGTTTGCACAATCTTGGCCACAGGTATTTCTGAATTGATTCCAATATGGGGTACCTACAAACCGAACTTCCTTAGCATATCTGATCAGAGTGAAAACTGGAGATGATTGATTAGTTAACATATGGTACTTACAGTTCCAGGAGGTGTAACTGAAGTGACTCTGGTAATGGTTGGAGAGGGACCCATCCCAATCTAACTGCTATCCGTCCAACATTGGTGTCAACCTTCATTTAAGTATAAAATGTTGATATTAAGATTGTTACCTTTTATAAGCTTTACATCTTGGTAGTTCTAGTTTAACCTTACCGGAAAAGCGAGATGATGAAGCGTTAAAAGACGCACACATTCCACACTTTTCAAGCCCAGTCCACGTATACTTAACAGATAATCCCTGCAGCATAAACCCTTTTTTAGAACTTGAAGTTACGAAGATGAGATGGCAGAAGATTTAAGATGCAATTGCAATTTTGAGATAATTACTTTGCTTTATCTGGGGGAACGTCTCTTAACCATTCAAGGTCGATGCTTCCATGATCTCTGACCAGTCGGTTCAAAAATTCCTGCAATATTGTGCACCTTTTATTAATCTGGCTCAAAAATACCTAGACTCACTTGGCAATGTACATTCAGTCTTTGAGGTGAAACATGATAAATTTACCTTGATTCTTTCTGCTAGCATGTTGTTCATTCCTCTTTCTTTGATAGTATCAGAAATCTCGTTAACATTGGCACATCTCATTGCTTCATAGTCCAGTGAATCCATGGCCTCTTTACTTCTTTCTGCTTTCTTTCCATTGCCCTGCACCTCTCTTCTTAAACTGTCCCAATCAACTGTACTTTTCTTCTCGTAATCAGCCTTCCCTTTTTTGGATTTTGAAATATTGGGACTTTCCTCATCATATGCCTTTTGAGCAGAAAGTACTTGACTCCCTGAACTTGGTTTAATCAATTTATGTTCTAAGTGTATTTGCTTGTTTACCACAGAGACTCTCTCCTCAACATCAAAAGATCTTTTTGCAAGCTCTGGGGCATTTGGGACATGCTGCATGATTTTACTTTGTGCCTTTGCTTGTGCTTCAACAAGAGTTACAGGCTCTGTTAGTGATCTGCTTTCACATTGGAAAGTCTTTTTGTTGACGTGCAGGTGATTATCACTGCAAGTTTTATTGCATCTAGAATGAGATCCAAGCTGAGAAACATTTGGTTCTTGCATTGAGTGCTTGCTTGACAATGCATGCAAGCCCTGTGTTGGCATTTTTTCAGTCATTGGCAATCCATTCCGTCGCATTGTTGTCTCACCTACAAGTTCTGCCAGTTGTTCTACCCTTCTGCTTGTATAATTCTCATCTCTTGCCATATGGAATCCTGAAGTAGTAGAAGCCAAAGAAGATATGCAGTCTCCGCTATACATGTCAGAACCTTCTACTGCCAATAATTCTGGGGATGAGGTCTTGTTGAACTTATAGTTGCTGGGAGTAACAAGTGGTGCCAGATTTTCTGGATCATCGAAATTGAGTAATTGTGTAAATGTTAAAGAGCTCTCAAAGTAATCTATGCTGTCCAATCCTGACCAGTGCTGGCCATGTTCAGTATTTTCTGACAGCTTATGCCTATGTCCATATCCCTCTTGAAATAGTGAACTCTCATTTGAGCAATTGTAGCATTCCTGAAACAAGTTGGTACTCCCCAACTGATGAGAATTTTTTGAACCACAATCCTGGTTGGGCATGCATCCATAAGTAGGGTCTTCTGCTTCTGAGTTGGAGCCTGAGGAAGATCTGATCCCTCCATTGCCTTGGAGGATTGAGGAATTAAAAGAATCTTGTGATGACAGAACTTCTTCTTCCAAGCTATGACTATGCACCTCCACTAAGCTTGTTCTTTCTATTCTTGAGGAATCACTTTGCCTCTGACGTTCTGTTGGTTCTTGAGGGATTGTAGAGCTTTGGCTGTAGAGTGGATTCTTTACTATGTTTTCATTCCATTGAATGGCATCTCTAGGGCTTGACACACAGACTTCTGGTTCTTCAACCAATATGTTTGTACCATCCATGCAACATGCTCTATTGCTTGACTTGGTAGGAAATCTTGATGCCAATGCCATGAAGGCAGAGCTGCATTATAGTGAAGAAGTCAAAAATATTGTTAGGTTCTATTGTTATGGGCATTTTGGTGTTAATATTACGCTGAAACCTTGATTACCTTGATAGATGGTCTGAAACGTTCTGAGTAAGGAAAACTCCTATCACTGAGTCAACAACCGAACCCTTCCATTTTGAGAAACGCCTATCTCCTATAAGAGAATCATTAGAGCATTGTGTAAGAAACTCAGGCTGATTTTGATGTTGAATTTTCAACTTCTATTAAATAATAAAATTTATTGTTTATAAGGAAATGCATATAGGAACATGGAAAATTGCTTAGACTTATTCAGTAATTTCTTGCATTCGCCAATGAGTTCTAACTCCTTATCAAAATTATGAAAATGAAAACTATTTCTATGTGCTGAATTATCCGAATTAAAGTCTCCAGCCTTCTGTTTATACTTTCAGAGAGCAATATAAATTTTGGTGTCAGCTACAAACCTTCCATTATGTAACCTATTTTTCCTAGAAAACTGGTGCAAAAAGTTAAAAGATGATTAGGAGTTCTGAGATTTCTATGCTTGCTTCCTCATGTTGTTATTTTCCATCGTACTAAATACTTCCTTTTTCGTATGATATTACTTGGGATTCATTTATGCACTAGTGATTTTCTCTTCTTCAAGGAAAGTGATGAAGTCGTTGAGAACGTAATTGTTAATTAGTTATCAATTATGTGATTATAAGTGCATACTTAGTGACAATGTAAAGGACTTAAAGCAGAAATGCACACTGTAAAGGACTTAAAGTAGAAATGCCTAACTTGATGCTGCACAATATCAACATCATAAATTTTTCATTGTCCAAATGAGGTGCCAAATATGTAGAGAATATTACCTTGGACCAGATGCATTCTCGCAATGAATGAATCAGCTCGTCCCTGGAAAACTCTCCTCTCCTCTTCCCACCATTTCTCTTTGTCCTTAGCAGTTCCTTCAAGGCCTTCACTCCCTTCCTTGCCCATCAGCAGTTTCCAGATTCTATTTGTCTCTGGGTCAAGGTCCACCTTAGGCCTTGGCTTGCGTTTCTTGATGAAATCAAACCCTTCATATGGAACTACCGTACCATCATGTTTGTATGGAACAATTGCATTTTGCTCTTGCTCCAGTGCCCGGCCAGTCCTTCCATTGAGATTGAGACCTTTGAATCTTTGTATAATTTCATCCATTGAAATGGGACAATTCTGCTTACGTGGTCGCCCTGCATCAAATAGTAAAAGACTTTAATGTAATTATGACAACTAGAATACTCTTCAAGCTGTCTTAGTTTCTTCAGATGCGGAAGTTGAGCATCATGAAAATTACCTCTTTTTTTTGCAGAATATTGCTGATGATCATACAAGACTACCCTCTGCTCTGGCAGCATCTGATCTATACCAGATGAAGCTGAGTTGGCTGGAGTAGGCTTTACATTTTGCTTTGATGAAATATTAGCACAGAATGCTTTTGGTGCCAGCCTGCCTCCAGGTGCAGCGGCTTTGATAGGGGGAGTTGGTGGGATCATGTTACATTTCTCACTTGCAATTACGGGTACAAAGTCATGCACCGAAGTTAATCTATTAGTCCCTCCCATTTTTCCTGTGGGTGAGTTTCGCACGAAAGAAACATGTTGCCCAGAAACCATTGAATCAGTGTACTGGTCACTGATTGCTTTGTTGAACCCATTGTTTTGTCTGTTTGCAATGTTATTGCTTCCAAGTTGAGAATTCGGTAAATGATAATTTTCATGTAACATAAATCCATTTCCATTGAGTCTTGAGACATCTTGGACTGATGTAACATCAGAAAGCCTGCCATTTATGTTTGCATGTAGTGCATTCTCAATTTTCCTTTTCTTGTGCATCTGTGAACGACCGGCACTAAGAAAGTTGCTGTCTCTTTGATATTCATCTGTCTGAAATATATTTTGGCACAGAAATGAAGAGCCCATTTGATTTTCAGCACTGGGCTGTATCTCCTCAATGGCATGACAATATTCTCTCTTGGATCCCATAACTTCTTTTGAAATGGACACAATATTTGGTGCTGATTGGGGGGCACTCTGGGCTAGCAGTTGTCTAGTCCTCTCCAGCTTTTCAAGACCAATATTTGCTTGAAAGACTGTTGGGCTATTTCCTTTTGCGTACGTATGTTGCTGAATGGGAATATATCCATTTGTGCTATTCTTTTGGGAAGGATCACCAATCCTAGCTTCTACATTTCTTGCAATGACATTTAAATTTTCCATGTGCAGGTGATTTCTTGGAGGTATTGATGCTGCCGCCACTTGCTTTCCTGGCACTGATATGTTGTCACCTGGGAATTGATTTATGGAATGGGCATGGTTACTAACTTTTCCCGATTGCAGTGTATCTGTGGGCAATCCATTCTGTTGGCCAATTAACACAGTTGCCTCTGTTCTGTACTTGCTGTTAATTCTGCCAACTAATTCTGCAGCTTGAGAATCCAAATTTGAATTGAAAGTTCTCTTAAACCTCTGTTGTGTCTCCTCCTGCTGACCAATATCTTCAACCTGACTTTCATCCCTGATATTTTCCAAGTCAAAATTCAATGCTTTTCGGCATGATCTTAAATCAGGTCCAGTGCCAGTATCAGCAGTCTCCCTCAAATTAGGTGCCTGTTCAGTTTCTGAATCTTTCAGCTGTTTCTTGCGCACATATTTTCTTTTTCCACCAGGTTTTTCTTCTGTTTTAGTAGTTTTTGGAGTTGCAGTCTTTGGGGTCCTTTTGGGTTTTCCTTCTATGATTACTTTTGGCCTGTGCTTTCTTCGTTTGGGTGGTTTGTTCTGGGGTGTCTTGTTAAGGTCAATGCCTTGGTCATTTCCATTGTCAGAATCCCTTTTTTCCACAAGTGATCTTGAATTGACACCAGAGGATAAATGTACAACATTTTGTAAGAGTTCATCATTATTGTGCTGAATAGTTTCAATTTCTGTTGACATGACAAATTTCTCTTGTTTATCCTTTTCCTGAGTTGAGCTCCCATCCATTACAGAATTTGCTATTGATAAAAACTTGTTGCTCTCCAACTTCTTTGACGGATCTGGTGTTGCAGGTGAGAATGGCAATGTGGTGGTTGCACTAGAAGCTGCATCAGCTTCTGGTCTTGGTGGTGAATGAAGTTTGTAGTTGGATTGGTAAGGTACAGGGAATTCATCTGAATAAAAACAGTTTTTGAAAGAGTGCATATTAGATTGAATAATAATGGGTACAACTAGAAATGCAGTGGAGATAAATTGCTCTATCTTCTTTTCCATGGCATTGCTAGTCACTTTGTGCCCATTACAACTATGATATATTTTTCACCTCTTTATTCCTTATATTCAGATAAAACAGTTAGCAACATTAAATGTATACTACTGAAATCGAACCATCCTGAAAGATAATGCGGGTCATTTTCTGTTTTAATGAGATCTGAAATAAATAATTGTGCCATGGAAAATAGGATTTTATATGTTCTTGAACATAATGGATTGAATTCAGCTAACCAGGTATTTGCTATTGAACAATATTTAAAAAGAAAAACATATCCTATGGAGATTTTTCTTTCATCTGGTTGGTTGGTGTGAGGGGAAGGGAAATAATTAAATATGGTCATCACATGCTGAAAGTCCTAATAATTTTTATTAATTTGAGGAACACATTAAATTGTTCAACAAATGATCAATCACTAGATTCTTCCAGGTTCTCCATAAAGGTATCTTCTATAGTAATTTGTTGGTATTTACTAGTAAATGTATACACCCAATAGCGTAAATTGATAGGTTAGGATTCAACAATAGTATTTAAACATTTTAAAACTTGTCATGTCAAAAACTAATGGGCTTGTGACATGGTTTGAGCTAACACAAACACAACACAGATTTAGTTAACAAATAAGAAATTCAAATATTATCATGTGGGTTGACTCAAACCCAAGACTCCTTGGTCTAACTAAGTTCTAATACTATATTGGTGACCGTTATATCTAATAGTTTAAGTTGATACGAAAAGACATACAATAGCATCTAAGCACTCTTAACAACTGATATTTGTAGATTGAGTGATTGAGTGCTTTCACAGAAAATTAATCAAATGACATGATATCAGATGTGGATAAATTAATTGAATAACATAGTAATTGTTTCTTTATGCATGTTTTTAAATGTAGTGCAGATTCAACTCTTAAAATCATTACATGGATGTGCATGACTAACAGACTTGATCACTTACATTGGGATATCTGGTGAAAGCTACCGCTGTTGCTTGACTGATTTGAACCTGAGCAGTGATTTTGGCCATGAAGCCAGGAATCACTCAAGTTGAACTGCCTTTGTAGCAGCAACTGACTCGAGTTGGACGCCCTTTGTTGGAGCAAATGACTTGTGTTGGACTCTCTTTGTTGGAGCAAATGATTCGAGTTGGACTCCCTTTGTTGCTGCAAATGACTCGAGTTGGACTCACTTTGTTGCTGCAAATGACTCGAGTTGGACTCCCTTTGTTGCTGCAAATGACTCGAGTTGGACTCCATTTGTTGCAGCCAATTTCGCGAGTTGAACTCTCTGTGTTGCAACAAATGACTTGAGTTGGACCCCCTTTGTTGAAACAAATCATTCAAGTTGGGCTCCCTTTGTTGAAGCAAATTACTTGAGTTTGACTCCCTTTGTTGCTGTAAAATAATTGAATTGGACTCCCTGGGAAGCAAATGATTTGCTGAGTTGAACTCCATCTGTGGTAACATACTTCTCAAGTTTGATTCCCTGTGTGGCAACAAGTTGCTTATGTTGGACTCTCTGGGAAGTGGTGAGTTGAGTTCCCTCCAGTTGCCAACTTGAGATTGCAAATTCAGAATCAGAGGTCCATTTGCCATGCTTGTACTGCTGCCATGAGTTCCATTCGCAGAGTTAAGTACTGCTGCATTCTTCATTGCCTGAAGATTAACTAATTGGTTATTGTTCCAGCCTGCACTTCCATTGTACAAGGCTGCAATGTGATTGATCCTGTTTCTATTAGCTGGACCTGTACTGTTGCCATAATACCCTTTATTTTGTTCTGGCTGTCCAATTAGATTCAAATCAGGAACAGCTCTGTTGTAATCTGGCATCTGTTGTATATGACCACCAGAAAACCCAGGCAGTTCTTGCCAATTTTCTCTTCCCAATGGATTCCTATATCTATCATCAACAGGCACTACATTAGATCTTATTGGAATGGGCTTTTCCGGCGTCACTGGCATCCAAGAACCCATTAATTGGAATTATTTCTCCTGTGGAACTGCAAATCCCTCCCCTAACTTAAACCTTGGACTCATGCAACCAACACCACTCTTTTCTTCTACTTCTGTGTTATGATAACCAAAAATCCCGTCTCCCAACCTCTAATTCTCCATTACTGCCAGACTTTCATAGCAAATCGCAGAAATTCTGATTCTTCCAAAACCTCTCTGCTACCCCATTACCTGAACTGATCATATCAAAACCCCACCAATCACATTTGTCATCCCCAGATACAAGACCTCATACTAGAAAGAAAAAAAAAAAAAAGTAAAGTTGGCTCAGACAGCATAAAGGAAACAGCATCTTTGTTTTAAATGCAGGAAAATCATGACCCAGATATTTCTCCAACAACTAAAGACAGCTAGCTCAAGCTAATATGTTTTTATCTTGTTGGAAACCACAATCAACATTAAAAGCACAAGAATTCTAGTCCTCTTGTAGAGAATATAGCTGAATCAGATTATATTTGACCAAATGAATTCATTTCAGATATAACAACAAATATGACAAAATCTTCAAGAGAATCTTTGGTATGATATTGCAAGAAATGAAACTAATTTGTACAGGTTTCAGTCAGGATACATCAACTGACTAAAATAAATAAATAAATACCAAAAATGTATGTTTGTGAATGGAACACAACTCACCGATCTGCGACTGAGTCAGGGTAGCTCTTATTGGAAATGCCGGACAAAGTCCTGAGTCAGTCTTCAGGGCAACAACAAAGAGAGAAAGAGAAAACCAAACTGAAAGTGCATACTTTATATACACATAACACCACATCATTCTGCCCACCCCTCTCTTTTTTATCTGAGCACCCACCTCCCCCTAACTTTTTCGATTCTTTTCTCATTTTCTTCACTTGCTTTATAAGCTTTTCTCTTTTTTAAACAAACTTTATAAAACTATTCAAGATTATTGAGATTAGTTATTACTTACATTGTTTGAATATATATTTTTTTAATTGAAAAAATAATTATTTAAATTGACTTAATATCAATCATTATTTACGCATTTTAAATCACACTTATGAATTATGATTATATATAATAATTTTACTATTAATATTTCATAATTTTAAAATGTTAGAACGAAGTAATCAAATTTATTCATCTTAGTCTCTCTTTTATCTAATTTAAATACATGGATGAATTTGATTGATTCATTTTAACTTTTTTAAAATTAGGAGATACTGATAATTAAAATGTTATATATATGCTATTTTATTTAGAAATATAATATATTGATGTTTCATAAAAATAATTTTTAATGTTTTTATTTAATTTAAAAATAATATAATCAAATTTTATTAAATTTATTTTTATTTTAATTTTATGATACACAAAAAACATGCTATTATTATTTCCAATCCAATACAATTCAATTCAATAAGGTCATCAAAATAAAAAAAAATAAAAAAAGTTAATAAACAAACATTTCTCATTCATTTATTGTATTCTTTTTTATAAAAATATTTTTCTCTTTTATTTAATTTAAATATAGTGAATAATTAGAATTAGTTGTCCTAATAATTTAAAAGTTAGGATACACTGGAAACTCTATGATAATATACATTACTTTAACAATATATGTTAATATAATCTCTTATATAAAATCAAATTTAGTCTATTACAATAAAATATATTAGGTGGTTGTTACTTTCCTTTTCTAAAAAAATAAAACAGAAGACTATCTATTGTAATAACTTGTATAAAAAGTTGATGCTCCCTCAATTTGGTTATTTAAATAATATCTCGAATAAACAAATATGATTTTTTATTCGGAAAACAAAAGGAAAGTGTACAAGTTAGAATCTTGATCGGTTATTTTTACCAGAAAGGAGTGGCTCTATCAAAGAAATAGAGTGGTCACATAAACAAACACGTAAAAACATGGCACGGTTGAGCAAGTAACATCTCTTGTCCCTGTCCCTGAACATGAATTTAAGGATAGATTTACGGATAGTAATATATCTTTAAAATTAAATGTGATGAGTAAAAAACTGTCGACAATAACTCTCACAGATTTTTTTTATTTTTTTATTTGTTGCGAAATTTGGTAGTTCAATTAAACACACCCCAGCTGGAGAAATCAATAAAAATTCCTACCAAAAATCGAATAAAATTAAAAAACCCTAATTTGTAAAAAGGGAATTTAAGGCAGGGGCATTTTGGGAAAGTGGGATATGGCATTGAACTGGTTACCAAATCACATGCGTGCGTGACTGAAACGCGTGGTTGGCTTTGTTTTCCATAACCTAAGCACGTGATTCAGCATGAAAGCGTTGCCGGTTCAGCCTTGGAGTTTGAGCCAAAGACTAACAAAGAGGCGCCCACAAATGACAAAATCAATGTTGAATTGGGAATTTAATTAATTTTCTTTTAAATAAATTAATGTTGTGAATAAAAACAAACATGAGGGTGTTGCTATAAAGTGTGCTCTCATAATAATAAAGTTTTGCATGGGATTCACGTAGCCCCCCTTACCGTTTTTTAACACTTATCATTTGACTCTCTCTGAATTTTATATAATATAATAAATGGATTGTGTTACCTCGTTTCTTTTTATAAGTAAAAGATAATAAACAACTTTTCTTTTTATTCTTGACTTAGTATTTTCGTCTATCATTGATGTTGTAACCCAAACTGTCGTACTAAGATTCTCTGTACTTTCAAAAGACCGTTTCCCTCGTAGGAACGATTATTGATTACAACTCAACCTACAAAACAAATAAAACCTTTGTTAAGGTGATTGAAAGGTTGTCTTGGGAAACACTCTTCGATGTTTAAGTCAAATTTTATTTAGAATTATTTTAATAAGTGGGTATTTTTTTTAAGAACTTAACTAACGGACTAATGAAGCCTTAAATAAGCTTTTATAAAAAGATAAAAACTTGTCATTTGTCACTTGAATCATCTTTGTGTTGACAGATGTTCTCTGCATGTTAGACATGTATCACTAATCTATCGGAACAGTTCGCTCGAACGTCAGTATTTCTTGTCTTCGAATTCCTTCAGCTGACTTACCAAGCTTCAGGTCTTCTTTGCTCACGAAGGCATGTTTTCAACCTCCGATGATTAATCATATTAATTGTATGATTTAGCATATCTGAATTCTCCTTTGCTCAAAATCATTATCATGTGTCACGTGTCATATTCCTACTATGCTGATATGGTCATTTTGTATTGAGTTTTTATACAATTAACATTATGATATATATATATATATACACACATTAAAAGTTGAAATGATAAATGTATTTTGAGATCTCAAAATTTGTCACTCACCTCATTCATAATTTTTTTTTTCATAATTTCATTTAAGAGATTTTCTCTTTATAATTTAATTTTTTGTTTTTGTTGACATTTGTTTTCTAGAAATACACTACATTCTAAGAACTTAAAAGGAAAAAATTCTAAAGACACTCCATTTTATTCCAAAATTATTATTTTTATTCTTTTGAAACTTTTATTCAAAAGACACTTCACTTAAAATGTATATAACTAAATAAAATTTAAGACTCTCCACTTCATTTTAATATTCCCATTATTCATTTTGATTTTTGTTTTTTTTGGGAAACGATTTTGAGGAAATTTTAAATAATTTTCAATACAATTCAAACATAAATAAACAAATTAAATTAAATTTAGCTTGATAAATTAGTATTAAACCATATCTAACCAACATATAATTTAAACTTATTAAGATTAAAAACAGAAATTATAAGTTTAAAACTAACCGAAAACTTATTTCTTCTTTATTGTCTGAATCTTGTTGTAAATTAATAATTCTCCATCACTTTAAAGTTTGCCATTGTATCTGGACTTCTTATGCTTCTTTTTTAGATCTAGTCAAGGTTTCTTGGAATGTCTCTTTGACGGGTTCTCGTATGAGTATTGTTGCTCGTAAGCTAAAGCTTATCAAGGTTGCTTTGAAGCATTGAAATTGGGAGGTTTTCAGAGATCTCTCTCTTCACATTTCTCAGCCTATAGATAAAGTTATGGTTATCAAAGAGCGCCTTAGTTTGGAGGGGTTTTCTTATTCTCTTTTTCGTATAAAATTGATGCTTTATTCGAGTAGATGTTACTTTGAAGCAGCAAGACACTTATCTTCATAAGAAAAGTCATGTGAAGTGGTTACATTATGATAATCGTAATATAAATTATTTTCATTCTTTTTTAAAAATAAGGGGGTGATAAAAATTTTATCGGTCCTTCATATTGTAATACCCTCTCTCGAGATTATTACTATACATAGGTATGAAATGATATAATATACTATTGTACCCTTGTTGGTGAAATAATAAAAGGATCTTTTTTGTATTTAGTGGTAAAATTTGATATTTGTAGAATTTTCAGAAGAGTTGAAAAAAATCATAAAAAGTTGAGGGGTAAAGAAGAAAATAAAAGATTTTTTTAGAAGAGTGACAAAATTATAAATAAAAGGAAAGGTCAAGAACATTGGAGAAAAGTGAAGAATTCTTTAGAACATGGTAAAATCGTAAATTTAAGAAAGTTTAAGGGTAAAAGATGAGCTTGATCCACACCTATAAATAGGTATGTGTGTGTGGTGAGAGTTACCATGAAAAGAGAGGAAGAGTAAAAGTGGGAGAAAAATCTAGAGAGCAAAGAGAGAGACGTTGTCGGCAGACAAAAGCAGCCATCGATCTGAGCTCGTTTCTACTGTGTTGAAGGGAAAGTCAAGCTATAGAAGGTGACGAACGGATCTAAGAGGGTGATCAAATCAGATCTTGTAAGAATCAAGTGGTAAGGACAAGTTTTTGTGGTTTTATTTTAAAGGAAAGTCAATTAAGAACAACCATGATCTACACGTATTTAACAAGATTTTTGTACATAGATCTGGTGATTTGAAGCTGTAAACAAGTGGAAAAATAAGGCAAGGGATTGAGGAGAGATTGATAAGTGAAATTGCTAAGAAAATATGTTGATTTGAAGTAGTTTGATGGTTGTTTAGGGTAATTGAGTTTCTATCGCAAAACCTGTTAAGGTTGCGACCTGAATTTAGGTGATGAATCTAATGAAGTGTTGCTTAGTATATGTATGTGGAGTTATTGAGGTCGGGATGTGTTAATGCTTGGGTGTGTGTAAAACCTAGAAAAGAAATGTTAAAAGTAAGTATATGTGAGCTAGGGTAGGAGCTCGCGAGGTGCGAGCTAGAGGATACATGCAACTCATTTTCAATGCTAGTTGAGTTTACCTAAAATGCGAGCTTGCGAGAAGCGAGCTAAGTAATTCCCTAGCCCGCCTTAATGCATGTCCGTACTAGACAAAGGCAGTAGCTTGTAAGGGCGAGCTGGTTAAAAGTAGCAACCGCAAGAAGCGAGCTAGGCAGTACATGTAAATCAAGCTGAACTAAAAGGTAGCAACTCGCTGAAAAATGGTGAGCTGAGCGAGCTCACTGAGATAGTAAATGTCTTCAATCCGAGCTGAGTTGAGTGAAGTAGGAGCTCGCATGGGACGAGCTGAATGCGAGCTGAGAGGAGCTCATAGCTCGAGCTGAATAAGACAGTGCAATCCGTTGCAGCTTGGGTGAAGTAGAGATGATATAACTAAATTAGAACTGGGGTGATCTACGAGCTAAATTGAGACATCATTTATGACTAGTGTAGTTGCAGAGGCGAGCTAAGGAGATCGCTAAAGCAGAAGTGATTCAAGTAATTTGGAAGCAAGCAGTGAGTGTGAAAATATTTTAAATATTTTTTAGTTTATTTAGCAAAGTTTTATTTTCACTATTTGTTCTTTTAGTTTATAAATGATTTATGTGTTATTTATACATTGGTACGCAATATTTAGCATACCTTATATTTATATAATAAAAAGCAAATTTATTTGAATTATAAAAAAAGAGAAAAAAGTTTTCAAAACTAGTGGATGACCCGAATTTTTATAGATAGACCTTCTAGTATTAAACCCGGTCGGTATACCCAGTAGTGTATGGTAAGTGTTGGAAGGACATGTCCTGCTACTATCAGAGGGATCAAGTCTGTCGTGTCTGTCGAGTCGCCCTCTACACTTGTGGGGTATTATCATGTTACACGGTGTGCAATGGTAGTTCCACCACGTGGTAGCGGGATGTCTTTTAGGCCACGTGAATCCCTCCCCCCCATACTGAGCGGAGCTGGTCTGGCCATTCATGTGATTGTAGATTCTCTTGGGTCCCCATTTAAGTATTTTCGTTTAAAAGAAAAACATACCATTAAAAACAAATTTTAGAAAGAAAATGTTTTTGAAATACAAAACTTTTTAGCTTTTTATGAACTTAAATTAGAAGGAACTTTTGAAACCTTGTAGAAATCTTATAAAACACAAGCTTTTAAAAATAAAATTATTTTAAAGAAAAATGTTTTCAAATACTTTCGGGAGATAAATTTATAAACATTATTTCAAATATATAAATGCATCCACACTCACTGATCTTTTATAGCTTATTATATTTTTGGTTTTATGTTCAAAAACCTCTTAGATGCAGAAACAAGAAATCTAGGTACCAATGCGTCTCATTCAGATTAGATGAGATAGACAACCGATGATGCCACACAGTTCCCTTTATAAATATTGAAACATTTGTATTCATCACCTGTTTGTGCATATTTTATTTGTTAACAGATTTGTATAACTTTTATATTAATCTGATGCATGCACGCTTTAGTTATTTAACCACTTATGATGATTCTTTTGATTTTGATTTGAGAATTTGTTTCGAAATTTGAAATGAGATTTTAAGAAGAATTATTTAAATGTTTTGCAATTTAATAATAGTTAAGGGTTCATTCAACGGTATCCTTTTGAGCCTTGTTAGATTGATTTCGAAGGATTTCGTAGGATGTCCAGCAAGATCACTGGATTATTTAGAGGGAATCCAGGTCAAGTCCTATCATATATTAGGGATGATATTGTTTTTAATTATCGTTCTATTGCTAATCACTTTGTTTCTTATTATCATAATGTATTTTAGCAATCTAATTATTTGGGCTTTAATTTATCTTTAATTCAAAAGTATGTTCCTTCTCTTGTTTTGATGGGTAAAACTTGTCTTTTCCTCATGTTCCTTTTACTAAAAGAGGCGAGAGATTTTGTCTTTGATATGGATCATTTGCGTGCGCCTGGCCTGGATGGTTCTATAGGTAGATTTTATATGAATTGTTGGGACATAGTTGGTATGAATGTTATTGTTACTGTTCAGGATTTTTTTTCGTATTAGTGTTTCCTTTTCTAACATTAATTCGAACTTCATTGATTTGGTGCCTAAGGCTGCTAACGCTATCTTGGTGGATCAATATCATCCTATTGTCCTGGAAAACTTCATTTTCAAGTTTATCAATAAGATTTTGATAGATCGTCTGAGTTTGATTTGTACACGTATCAACTCTCCGAATCAATTTGGGTTTGTGCCTAGTCAGTAGATTGTAGATTCCACAACAGGAGCTTCAAAATATTCTAATATTTTTTCTAATACTAGTAGTGAGGGTAACATGGTTTTGAAGATTGACATTCGAAAGACTTTTGATTTTATCAATTGGTCTTTCTTATTATAGATTTTGTAATATTTTGGTTTCTCTTATGTTTTTATTCACTGGTTTCTTCTATTTTGGAGTCACAATGATTTCGATCCTTATTGATGGTTTTCCGGGAGGTTATTTTCCATACTCTCGTGGAGTCCAGCAAGGAGATCCCCTATCTCCTCTCTTTTTTACCTTGCTGAAAAATTCTTGAGTAGATATACCTCACATTTAGTTTCTTCTATTTTGCTTATTGATATCTTTAACCTAAGAAGTGTGCAATCACCTTCCTAGTTTTTATTTGCTGATGATATTATTATGTTTTGTCGTGCTTCAATTTTAAATGTCAAGGTTATTATAGAAGCTTATAAGGTTTATGGAGATTTGTTTGAGTAATGAATTAATTAGCAGAAGTTTTGTAGTTATTTTGGGATGGTATTCAGTCTTCCATCCTATGTGGTATCATGTTTCTTAATGCCATGAAAAGAGGGGGTTCTTTTATTACCTATATTAGTGTCCCTCTTGTTCGTAGTGCTCCTTGTAGATAATAGTTTTTGTCTTTAGCTAATAGAATTCGTCTGAAGCTTTAATCTTCAATGGATTCTACTATTTCTATGGTTGGTAGGCTGTTTATTATTCAATTAATGCTTTATGGTTCGCTTATTCATTCCTTTTAGACGTATCGCTAGCTACCTTTTATCTTACATTTTCTCACTTCCTCAATTTAGAAAGTTTTCTTGGATAAGTGTTGTTGATAGGAGAAAGCCCATTCAAGTTTCATGGAATGTCTATTGTCAATCAAAATTTGAGAAGGGTCTTGGTTTGTAAGATTTATGTGTTCTTATGAAGCTATCCTTAAGAAATTTACTTGGAGGTTCATGATTAATAATTCTATAATTTTCACATTTCTCAATACTAGATGTCTTGCTTTTATATTTCTTCCTAAGGTGAGATACTTTTCTTTCTCTGTTTAGCTTGGCATGAAAACTCATTATCTTTCTTTCGTGCTCGAGTCCAAATGGTTAGTAGGTCGTCATTTAAAGATATGTCTATAGTTGGACAATTGGATTGATGGGCTCTTGTAGACAGGACTTCTGACTTGCCTCTTTTTGAGCTTCCTATTTCAACTCGTATTAGGGATGTGTACTATGAGAATAGTTGACTTTTTCTTTCTTCGGTCTACATGTCTCATCCAGATTTAATTGATGATATAACGCAAACGGTTATTGACACTTCTTCTGATTCAAGAGTTTGGAGTCTTTTTATAGATGGAAGAGTGACCATTGCTAGTGCTTATACTTCCTTGGCTCCATTGCGTCCCTACCTTTACTAGACAAGACATATTTGGGCCGTTTTTATTCCTCTTTTAAGATATATGCTAGCTTGGAGAGTTATGCATGATAATCTACTGACTTGTCTCTCTAACACCGTGAATTTATATTCCCTTCCTTTTGTCGTTTTGTGTTGATCTGTTAATGAGAGTTCGGAGCATCTGCTTCTTACTTGCCCTTTTGCGATAGGTCTTTGGCATTTCTTATAGCTCATGTTTGGTCGTGCTATGCTCTATCAAGATTATTATGAATTTGTGGCAAGCTGCTGTTTGCTAATTTTTATTCTTAACTTCTGAATCTTTGGAAGACTAGTATCATTGAAATTTTTTGGATTATTTGGGGAATGTGAAATAGTGTTATTTTCAAGAGTAAATGTTTTTCCTTTCATGGGCCCCTTTCTTTTGTTTGACATTCTGTTCGAGAGGTAGATTCTCTCAGTTTGTGGGTTACACAAAATTCAATGGATTACCTTTTGGCTAAGTGCAAACTTCGTGTTCTAGCTCAACCTCTTAGGGCTCCCTACATTATAGGGATTGTTTAGGCTCCTCTTACCTAAGTTGGCTTAAGGTCAATATTGATGACTTTACTTTTGGATCTTTTGATTTAACTAGTTATGTTGGAGTTTTTGGACTTCTTGTGGTTTTTTCAAAAGTGCTTGTGTTATTCTTTTAAGGATTCGTTATGCTTTTGATGTAGAGCTAGCAGTTGCTATTCATGCTATCCAGTATACTCAAACTTATCATTGAATGAAGTTTTGGTTAGAGAGTGATTTTACTTAGTTGTTTCTATTCTTCTTGCCCGTTTTTCTAATGTTCACTGGCATTTGGCTCGAGAGAAGTATCTTTCTTTTTTGCAAAATATGGAGTTCATGGTGACTCATATTTATCGTTAGAGAAATTCTATTACGAATACTTTAGCTTATTATTCTCCACCTTTTGTTTGCTCTGCTTAATCGTGGACAACTCTAGGTTTTTTAGGTCCTTTTTTTAAAAAATTTTCTTGGCAAAAGCCATTATCAATTTAGTAGGTTTTGGCTTTGGAGAGTGGACATTGTTTTTCCCTTGCCGGGATTTTATTTTTGGGTTTTTTCGGTAAAGTTTTTAATGAGGTATGCAATAGAGTTTGATATGCAAAGGTTTGGTTTCAGCTGAATAAATTGATTAAAAAAAAAATGAGTGGGCAAATAGGTTGAATGAATAATATCATATCATATCATATCACAAAACAAACTTGACTTGTTTTTTAACTTATTACACAACTATTTTTGCATTATAATTAACATGATATTTTTGAGATTTAACTTATGACAAGGGTAAGTTAACCAATTATGTTAAAGTTGTAACATATATATATATAATGTTAATGTTACCACAAACATATGATTTCCCACACACTTATATTCTTAAGGTTATGAGTTCGAATTATCCTCATCTCTTAAACTTCACTTTTATTATAATATTACCAAAAAACAAACACAAAGAAAAATGATAAAATGATTTGTTTACTTATTTAAACTAACACGAGTGAGGTAAGTGAAATTAACCCTAAATATAATAAAATGATCGTAAAATTTATTATATTTCATGAAATTTTTTAGAAAAAATTTAACATATCTATGATTGTAATGATTTATTAATATTGAAATATGAAATTAAAAGGATTTTCTTGTAGTGATAAAATGAAACTAGTTTATTGGTAAGTATCTCACACTTATCTTAATAAGATTATAGGTTATGGGACATGTGCCACTTCCTTAATTTTCAAATTATAAATAGCCTTTGAAAAGATGATTTTCTAATAAATTATAAACATTTTTCTAATATGTAATTAGGATTTAATTCAACAAATAATAAAATTTGATCTCTTTTTTATCTATTTAGTTATATTTAGTTATAAACCCCTCACTATTAGTATCAAGTGACTTTGTGGTTCCTTTAACAAAATTAATTAGATTAATAATAGTTTATTATTTCAATTTCAATGGAGTTGGACTTGAAAGTGAATTAGTTTGGGGTAATACATGATTATTTAATAGTTAGTATTTCATTAATAAAAATATTAATCTGGACATCATATGATGGTAGTTTTGGTTTTAATGTAACATGTTGGATTAGTTATGCTAAAATTTGTCCATCAATTCATACATTAAAAAAAAAAAGGTGAAAATTATTAAAATTGTCCCCAAAAAATAGTGTAAATTTTTTATCAAAAAATAAGTTTCTTTTTTTTTGTTAAAATTTAATAATTTTTATATGAAATGCAATGAAATATTTTGCAGAAGCAAGGTGTGCTAAAAACTATTGAACTTTTGCTAAGAACATTTGAAAATTCATTTAAAGTTAAAAATAAATAATTTTTTATTTGAGATTAAATAAGGAAATTTTCTGTTTTATTTTAGTAGACAAAAGTGAATTTGTCACTTGGAAAAAGGAAAATTAAATTTATATACTTGTATTGTTTTAGAACGTTAATTCCCATGTTAAAGGATTGAATAAAAATTAAAAAAGTTATATTTAATTATTTGAGATGAAGTTATGCATTGATGTTTTAGAAAGAATAAAAACAATTTTTTTTTTTAAAAAAAAATTATTATTATATTTTTAAAGTCTATAAGCTATTGACATTAATAATTATTTGTGGGCTTAATATTTAGTTAAAATGTATTTGGTGAGATTTAAAA
The DNA here is from genome assembly GCA_022984855.1 of Dimocarpus longan. Taxonomy (NCBI): domain Eukaryota; kingdom Viridiplantae; phylum Streptophyta; class Magnoliopsida; order Sapindales; family Sapindaceae; genus Dimocarpus; species Dimocarpus longan. Next base: position 18,493,419 of record CM041015.1, on the reverse strand, counting down.
TTGTGTAAATGGTTCGAAATATCACTAAAGAACTGGTGCTATATTCAACTAGCATTAAAGACCTGACTGACTGTAATTCATAATAGTTAGGTTAAATTAAATGAAGGTTTGTGCATTCATATAAATATAATGGTTAAGATAATAGGTTTCTGCTTGTATTTTGGTTTGGGTACAGGGTTGGCATAGCAAGAAGGGTTTGAAAAATGCAGTAATTATTTGCTAGTTGAGAATAAATTGTGTGTCTTCTGCGAACTAATTTTATGTGTTTTGCAAATTAATTGTTTATGTCTATGAAATAATTTTGTATGTCCACGAATTAATTGTGTGTGTGTTCCACGAAGTAATTTGTGTGTGTGTTCCATGAACTAATTATGTGTATTTCACAAATTATCATTTGTATACGCGAATTGATGTATGTTATAATGGTTAATGGGAAGATACACCCGGAGGTGGCTATAAATATATTGGATTTTTAGTTTAAGGTATACATATATCGAGAAAGGTAGCATATGAGGCACTATTAACGAGTTTGAATTCAAAGTTGCAATATGATTCCTACAGATATGACTTGGATACAAAATGCGTTACTATCAATCATGGAAAAGAATTTAAACAAGACATAAATAACAATGATGATTTAGAATTCATCATGTCGGACCAAAGTTAACCTCAAATTTGTATTTCTTTCATTGAAAGGGATGGAAACAATAGTTGGTTTAATTCACACAGTGGTAGCAACCACTTATTCACGTCTTCACTTTCTGATCCTGTAGATGATGAAAACATTCCACACACAAAATTTAAACTACCAGTGAGGCCGAGTGAAAATTTGGATGAGGAAATTTCGCACATTTTCTCAACTAAACCACATCCTTATGAGATTGATGAAGAGGGTCTTGGAGGAATGCCACCTAAAAATAATTGAATAGAAAATCCTAGTTCATTTGTTCCACCAAAATGGGTGATTCTTAGATCAAAGGCTTACTCATTTGTTGAGATATTTCATGTCTAACTATGACACTAACAACACTAGTGTATAAATACCAATTTTTCCTATGCAAAAAGGATTTTGAAATGTGCTTTTGGCCTTTATACATTAAGACAGAAATTTAAATGACAGGTTAAAAGGTCCAACAAGTTCAACTTTCATGCTATTTGCAAACAGGATAATTGCACATGAAAATGTCGAGCTGTTTATCTAAGGAAAGGGACTTTCTTCGAAGTTAGAGAATTCATTAATGATCAAATTAACAATTAAACCACGTAACATACCTATAACGCTAAAACAAACTCATATAAGTTGTACTTCTCAATTTTTTTTTTTTTTTTTTGGTTTTTAGTTAGCTTGCCACCTTTGTTAAAATCCATCATAGCATTTGTATAAGGCTCTATTTCAATACGGTATGGAATACTCGTAGATTAATGTGCCTCATGGGAATCGATTGAATGCATCCAAGTTTTTCACCAAACGAAGCTCCTATACAAGAATCAATGTTGTAGTAACAACAAGCATAACTTCATTGCATCCTCGGCCAAATGAAATTGTTTAGCATGCATCATCACCTTTACATGGTTCACTTTAACATTCGCATCGCCATTGAAGTATGTTTGATGAATATCCCCGTCTACATCTTCTAGGTTACTTGTATTTAGGGGCATCCCAAACTTCAATCACATGATCAAATAGAACTCTTTTTTCATGAACCTACACTCAATTATGTCTATGGCAAAATGCATCTCATCTTTTGTTCCATCGTAATACACCTCTTTCATGAGTAGCTCATGAACGATCACCCCTAAGAAGTTTGACAGGATCCATCTTAACTATCTTGAGTTCAGAAGTATCTCGTGAAAACTGAGGTAATGTAAATCTCTTTTTGTACTGATTAATCTCAGTATACAATATCTATAATAAAAAATCTACACCCAACTAGTACATAGGAAAATTTGTAATACGTGATGAAGATGTTCAACACATACACGGAACAAGGAATAACATTTACCATACACGTGCTGGGCGACTCATTGCCTTTCTCGACAACTCAATAATTTTTCAAACATCTGTGATACACGTGCTGGATGAATCTAAGACTCATACATGTGTAGTCCGTCTGACCATTAGAGAGAATGGTACAACCTTGATGTTCTGAAAACATTTCTATTTTCCTTCTAAAACTTTAAACGATTTTCATAAACAAATATCTGGAAATCTATTTTCGAGTATGCAATTAATTTTTTATAAATACCTTTCTCAAACTTGCCTAAATAATATTTGAAATATTCTGAAACTTTTCATATAGTAAATTCAAGCTAAAAAACAATAAATTCCAATTGAATTTCTAATATGAAAATGTAAATTCTAATTTTAAACATATAGCAAAATTAGTAATTTAGGAAATTCATTAACTGACAAATAATTCATTTCTAATAATCAATAAATATTAAAATCTAAAATATATATAACTGTAAACAATTAATTCAATTTAAATCAAACAATTGCATGATACTTGTCCATTTTTATTTAAAATATTAACACTTATCTCTCATTTTTTTTAACCATGCATGACTACCAAAATGTTTCAACATGTTGACTTGTTTATTACATTTTACTCCCTACCTTTTTCTATGATCTTTTTCCTTTCACACCTAACTTTTTTTATTTCTTTTAAAAATATTCATCAAAATGATATTTGTCTATGTACCTTTTTATTTTTAAAACTTGGATTGAGTCAAATTAATAACAATAAGTTAGATTTCAATTAATCTCTTAGATCCACTTGGATTGGGACCTTATAAAGTTTATGTTGTACTGCATGCAAAAGAAGTGACTGAAGCACAAACAGAACCATTGTTTTTCAGCCCTATTGTCAACTAGCAAATTTAATGCATTCTCAATATTCTCTAAGGTGTCCATGTGTTTCCACTTCATTACAATACCTCGTAGTAATGATTCTTAGGTGTTTTCATGTATTTTTGTAAACCTTTCATTTGCAAAGAATCAGAAAACATAAATCATGAACAAAAAGCATAAATAGAAAATAGAACGAGAAACAAATTCTCAATAGTTCGCAAACACATATAGTTAGTTCATGAACACACACAATTACATCGACAACACATGATTTTCATGAATAGAAACAAAAATCAAAAAGCAAAAAGTAGAAATAGGAAGCAAAAGCAGAAAATGGAAACAAATTTCTGGTAGTTTGTAGAAAACACACACAATTAAATCGTGCAACACACACAAATAGATCATAGAACACACACATATTATCATTATTTATGTTATGTTATTGAGTAGAATTGATGCTTTTATTTTGTTTAGTGTTTTTATGTTTAATTTTAGGTTTTGAGAAGAAAAGCATAGAAACGAAGAATTTTTTGAAATTAATCTAAGTGGAAGAAAACCAAAGATTCGGCTTAGGAAGGATTCGTGAGAATTTTCTAAAGCTCAGGGGTTTAATTATAATTTTTGGAGAATATTTGGGCAAAAGAATAATCAATGTGAAGCGAAGGGACTGAATTGAAGTTCGCCATGTGCAGTATGGATGCGCTGCATGTGATATGTGGACAAGCCTAGCCCAATTGGCAAGGTGGGTGTGCTTAACACGAGCATGCATAGGGTGCAAGTGTGAAACACAGGCCAAGCGTGCGTTATGAATAGAATTGTCGTTCCAGCTAGTGTGTTCAAGTCCAGATTGCTTGGTAGGTCTCGCATTTTTTAGAGATCCTAGTTGTCGTCGTTTCGGGTCACTGAATGAAGATCTGGGTTGCGTTGACTCATGTGTTTTAGATTTCCTTCGTTAAATCGTCGTTTCGAGTTGCCCAAGCGGATCCTCGTGTTTTTGCTTTGCTTTCTTACCAAAAAACCAATTTTGGCCTACCCTAGCACTCTATAAATAAGTGTCTTCAATACTTAGTTAAGGTGCACATTAGAGAAGAGAGAGAGAAGTAGTGGAGCAAGACTTAAGGATTCGGTTCCATGTTTTCTTTTCTTATTTTTATTTTTATGTAGTTAATTTATTAGTTAGGGTTAACTTAAAGCCCTAGACATGAACTCAATTTGTTTATCTCTTCAATAAAACTTAGTGTTTTGCATGATGAAATTAATATCTCTATTTTAATTTTCTCTTATTTATTTTGTTTCTTTGATTGATCATCGTAGAAATATATTTTTAGAACTATATTGTGAGAATATAAACTGTACACCAAACAAACATATTCTTAGTTAGTAACAATCAATTGTTTACGAATCAATTGAGGGACATTAATTCACAGATACCTAAAATAAACACCATGTTCTAAGATTTGTGTAACATTCTCATTTTTCTAGCTCTTAATGTATTCCTATTATTAAACCTAAGTAGATATCATGCTAGGTTACAATTAGAAATATATGCATTTACGTAGATACCGTATGATTTAGCTATTAATTAAGGAAGAATCAATACGATATGCAATATAACCATTACCTTATCGTGAATGTCTTTATCATGCATTATCATGAACTCGTTTTATTAATTTTTTTATAACAAATTAAGAGATAATTTAGTGGTGGATAGGATGTCATAACTAAGTTTTCATCCATTGTTTTTCTTTCATTTAATTTTATGTATTAATTTAATTTAATTTTAATTCAAACTCAAAACCCTTTTATTTAATTTACTTATCTTCAGTTTAGGTCTTAAAAAACTTAAAATTAAAGTAAGTTGAAACTTCTTGTGGGATTGATCCTTGCTTGTCACTATACTTAATCAAATTATTTGTGCACTTGTAAAATTTTAATGAATTGGTTTACTGAAAATTAACCAACACGGATGTATTCTGAAACCTTAGTGTCATAAGCCATGAATTACTTCGCAAATAGTTAGGGTTCGCTCACTAATTCATGCCTTTCGCATATTAATGTCCTTTAATCCAACCACCTATGATGAACAAAATCATTCAAACATGTTTGCCCCCTTAATCTAAGTTCATAAATAATTAAAATCAATCACCATTCATAAAACCCAACCTAATCCAACTTAAAAAACAATCAAAATCAATCACTATCCATACAACCCAACTTAATTCAACTAATCCAAGTTCAAAAATGTAAAAGTTAATCACCATTCACAACAACCCAACCTAATACACTTTGAACTCACCTTTAAATGCTCAAAAATCGCAATATGGTTCTGTTGCTGCTCATCTCTCGCGTAACGATCGCCGACCGTGCCAACCGTTCTTCTCTCTTCAACTGTAACCTGAGTCGTTCATCTTCTCTCCCCTCGCAATAACTTTTCTTTTTTTGGTTTCAGTGTGGTGTAAATGGTGGAGTTTTGATTTTGATTTTTTGTTTTTAGTAGGTGTGTGACTCTTCAAATTCATCCACTTTAATATTTTGATTGAATTCAGAAATCTTTCCAGTTTCCATTTCTCTATCCTAATGCAGTTTCAATTTACTTCAGTTTTAAACTCTTTAAAATTGATGAGTTTATCTTTTGTTTTCAATTTGTTTAAATCACTTATAAGGGTATATTTGTCATTAAAAAATGAACAGTAAAATAGTGCTTGAAAAACTTATTTCATTTTTTTTGTGCTAGTAAAATATAGACTTGGTTATTTAGTATATAAAAAAAAATGAACCCTTTAAAATTCCACTATTAAGGTGGTTTAAGTAATGTACAAATTACCTTTTTGCGGGAGTGAATGCAAGTTTTGATTTAAATTTTTAATATAAAAATACATAATTTTTATAGTTAATATATCTTAATTTTTAAATTATTAGGACTATGTATTTCAGTCATTTATTATATTTACATTGAATAAAAGAAAAAATAATTTTAGAAAATAATATAATTAATAACTGAAATAATTAATCATAATAATTTAAAAATCAAGACGTGTTGAATGTAAAGGTTTCAATAGTGCTTAGACGCATCCGAGGTTTTTCGGCACCGAAGTATGAAATGGACGAATGATAGGCTCCAGCACCTGAGGGGGTAAGTGCGCTCCAACATTTGGGAGAGGCGCTCTAATTAATTTTGATACGCTTTGTTAATTGGCACGTGGATTAAGGTTTTCTTTAAGAATTCGGTGAGGATGACTGGTTGGAATTGTAGTGAGTCTGACACGCAACGAATTTTGTCACCTCCAGTGTGCTTACTTACGATAAAAGGAATAAATATAATTTTTTAATTTTATTTTTAAGATTCCGTCAAATCTCAAATAATTGAATGTAAGAAAAATTAATATTTTTTATTTTATTTTATTTTTTGATATTCCCTTTTGAAATACACTACATTCTTAATATTTTACGTTAAAAAATGTTTTAAAATTATTCTTTTTATTTTCTTGTCAAAGATAAAATATATATATTCTTTTTATCTTTGACATTCAAAATCTAAAAACATAATATTTATAAAAAATTAATTAAACTATTAAAGACACTCATTATATTTTAATATTACCTATTAATTTTGACTAAATTATTTTATGAAAGGAATTTTGATGAAAAAATTAATAATTCCGAATGCAATATATGCGTAAATTGACAAATTCAATTCAACCAGAGAAATTGATTATAAATCATCTTTTAAAAGTTCAACACAACTTATAGCTTATAATTCTTAAACTCAACCAAAAAAAGGTTTTAATTAGAAACAAACTCAAAACTTATTTATTCATTATTATTTGTGTCTTGATGGACATAATTTTTCATCACTTCAGAGTTTGTTTTTGATTGCATATTTCCTATCACATTAGAATCAAATAAAACTTTAAATCGGGAAAAAATGATTTAGGGTTTATGATTGTAGAGAGGAAAAGAAGATTGTTGGATTCTAAAAAAAAAAAAAAAAAATTGTTCGTGTGTCTTTAAAACTTTTTTGTCCTTTCTGATAGTTTTATTATGGTTAAAATTGTTATTAACAAAAAAAAGATTAAAAACAGAGTCTAAAATAGATTACCAATACATCACTCTTAATAATCTCGCTTTAACAATAAAAATTTTGGGTTCCAATTTTGGTGAATGGAACTGAATTAATAATTGATTAAATACATAAAAAATAGCACATAAAAATTCATAATACATATTAAGAAACTTTGCACTTAAGACTTATGTTTTCTCACTTTAGTCCTTTCTCAAAAATTGTATCGAAAGTCATTTACCTTTTCTTTGTAACCAAACCATTTTGCTTTCTCTTTGTAATTAAACCAAACTCAATCCAATCGTTAAGTTTTATGCAATGCATCAACCACAATTTGTATATATATATATATATTTTTTTTCATTTGCCAGTCAAGCATATTTTTTAACTCCTTTCAAATGGGATACTTGGAAGAATAAAATATGAAAATTATAAAGATCTGTAGTCTAAAAGTAAAACTATTGACTATTTATAGAGATTATGTTTTATGTGCATAAAACTTCTTGAGAACCTAATCTTCTAAGGAATTGAATTTTGAAGTCACATCCATGGTATATGTACTTATCAACTTTTATAAATGTACATTAAATTTTGCCCTACAATGCATGTTCATACGTATTAACAAATACTTATGTACATTGACTTTTGATCACATTTATTGTTTCATTTCTCAATTATAAGTCATTATAAGTCACACAAGTAGGTGGCAATGGGTGCCATTGGTCTATGCACCGGTTATCCCATGCCAATCTTTGGCATGGTTCTACATCCAAGAGAACAAAAAAAATAAAATAAAATAACATGCTCTCCCACTTTATGTGTGGACTGTCTCTTACCTTGTTGGGCCACTTCTCCACCTTTATATAGATGGAGCCCTCCCATATGAAAGCTACTTTTTGGATTGTGTCACTAGTATTTCTATACCGATTAGTTTGATAGTCCCTTGGACCAGTCTTGATCTTAAAAAAGAATAAAAAATTATAAGCCATACACATATTTTTGTTAAAAAAAAAAAAAGCAAAAGAAATAAACAAATGTCCAAGTAGTAAAAACACGAAACCTTTTTAAATTAATAAATATTTATTTATCGATAAGTTAATGAATTATTCATTCACTAATAAATAAATGCATTGATTACACAAAAATACCTTAATATTCACCAAAACACTAACCATAATGCCAAGTTATTGATTATTACATGTTAGTACCCTTTACCAGGTTTGACTAACATCAATCTAATGGAAAACTGAACATTTCAAGAGTGAGATGGTCTTTTTGAATATATATATATATATTTGAAAATGGTCTTTTTACATATTAAAATTACCATGTCCAATTCTAAAATGCCACATCATCAAACTTATATTTAAAAATAATTAAATAATTGTAATAGAATAATGCTAGACTTTCCAAATATTTTACTTAAATTCATGTCCAAATGATATGATTTGTGAATTATCAAGATATTATAAATCATAAGATGATGTAATAATGAATAAAATCATAACAACTCATATGTCACATTATTTGGATATGAATTTGGACAAAATATTTGAAAAACTTAGTATTACTCATTATAATAATATATATATGAAAAAGTAAAAAAATTAAAATTAAAATTAAAAAAAATAAAAGAAAAGGAAGAGGAAATGAAGCCACATCTAATAGCTTGACAAGCGCGATCTCTTCCCACACACCGAGGAATCAAGGTGATCTCCTTTTCACAAGAGGAGAGAGATCGATCTTCTCTAGGTGACAAAAGAGATCAATCTCCTCCACCAGCGCAAAAAGACTAGCAAGTGAACATCTAATGAGTCTCCTCTTCGAATCTTCACCAAAAATGAAGCTAATATTTTCATTTTTGTTATTTTTTAAATTTTATTTATTTTTAAAAGTTTAATTTTAATTTTTATTTAGATAATGATTTTATTAATTTTTTAAATTTGATGTGACTATGTGAAATTTATGTTTGGTTAAAGTAATTTTAATTTGTAAAAATACCATCTTGCCTTTGAAATGTTAAGTTTTCTATTAGGTTAATGTTAGTCAAACTTGGTCAAGGGTACTAATCGATAAATTGGCACTATGGTTGCTGTTTTGGCAAATGTCAGGACACTTTTATGTAATGAACCCCTTGAATAAATAATCCCTCTAAAATAATAATTTTCACAGTCCCTATAGTATTATTTTGTTCAATTTGACTATAAATTGCATTTTTGTTTTTGCATTATGATGATTTATATGCCAACTCATTTTCTACTCTTTTTCATCTCTCAATTTTGATAAACTCATCAATTTTGTCCTTACTATTTAGAGATGACAAAATGACTCGACAGAATAGGGCTTTACTAGTATTCACATAACAAGTGGGGTTGGGTTTCAATTTGGTGAGGATAAAGGGGATAGGGACAAATAGTAAAATATACAAAAATGCAGGGCATGGATGAGTTTTGTACCCCCTACATTGCCCTGCAGCGAATTTGCATATATTTTTAGTATTTGATTTTTTAATAAATAATTTTCATAAATGGGTAAAGCAGGCAGGGATGGGGAAAGCATTCCTTATTCTACCTTGTCTAACACTGCCCATTGTATCTAATGAGGGAATTTAAGAATGGATGAGTTTTCAAGTAATAAATAGGGCAGGGTCCAAGAAAGACCACATTGTCCTAAATTGGTCCTATTGTCATCCTTATTACTATCAATCAAATCTTCAGACATGTAATATACCAGGTACCAACACCAAAAAGTGAAAAGTTAGAAAAAAGTTAAAAATAGATCAAAATAAAAAAGAGATAGATATTAACCGTCTATCCCTAAAACGGAAAATAGAGATAAAAAGTAATTAAATTTAAATTTAAAAAGAAAAAGGCCAAAATATTTAAATAGTATAATTTGATCTGCCCGACCTGTTTTTTGAGGTCTCTATCATCATAGAGGTCCATTGACCAAGTCCATCAATGAACCTTCATTGCAGCCATAGAGGTCTTTTGGGCGATAGAGGTCGACCAAATAGACCTTTATTGTCAAGTAATTGAGTTTTACCAACGAACCTCTAATGTCTGACGATTGAAGATATATTGATCTCTACCGTTGATGGAAAGACCTAATGGTTTTCCACCAAATGGAGATTTGTTTCCATCTTTTTTTTCTTTTTAATCTTATATATATATATATATATATTATATCAATATGCATTAAGGAGAAAGGAACCGTATATATATATATATATATAATAGTTTTCACCTCAGGGAAATATTAAGAAACGAAATTATTATAGCAGTATTGACTGAAGAGAAAAGAATTATATATATATATATGACAGGATCGAAGGACACAAGTTTCGATATAAATTTTGATACAATTTATTGACTATTAGATTATGAAGATTTCAATGGTTTAGATCTACTAACATTTTGTATATAACTTAATTTTACACTATATTAATATATTTCTCACATTTCCCTTCATCATTATATTATCTCTCTCATCTCTCCAATTAATATTATTATTATTCTTTTTTAATAAAAAAAAATCTCCAACTAATATTAAAAACCAATCAATTAATATTATTCTTACTCATTAAAATTCTTTACATCTTTATTTTTTTATTTATTTTTAAATTATATTATTTTCAGACATATATATATTTAATAATATCTCAAAAAACTCATATATATATATATTATATGAATATATTTCCTTTTCCGCATAGCATAGCGGAGTAAGTACCCAAAAAATATTATTATTTTTTCTCTCTTTATTATTCATAAATGTACTAAGAAGGTAAAAAAGAAAAACATTTTTTTATATATTTTTTCTATCCTTATCATCAATCACACAAAATAAAAATATTATAAATTCAATTTTTATTTAATCTTTTCTCTCTATTTAGTTAATCAAATAATACAAATAATATATGAATTTGAAGTTCTTAATATAAACTTTCAAATAAGATTCATATTACATATGTTTAAATAAACACACTAATTACAATAGTCCAAAATCAAAAATCAATTAAAAAAATTATTTTGTGTACAAGCATAATGTCTAATAAGTAAGATAAAAAATAATATAATTTAAAAATGTACTTCAAAAATATATATAATTTAAAAATGAATAAAAGAAAAAAAAATGCATAATCATTGATTGGGTGAGAAGAATATTAATTGATGACGTTTTAATATTAATGGGAGGGAGGAGCGATGATGTAATTAAAGATGAAGAGAAAGATGAGAAAACACATTTATGTAGAGTGTAAAATTAAATTATGTATAAATGTGTGAGTAGTTTAAATCATTGAAATCTTCATAATTCAATGATCAATAAATTATTTCAAAATTTATGTACCCCGATTTTGCCCCTATATGTAAGTATGTATGTATATATATAATTATTTTCTCCTCAATGCATACAGATATAATAATTTCAGTTTCCTAATTATTAGCCACTAATTTCCCCGAGGTGAAAACCATTATATATATATACATAGTTTTTTTCTCCTCAATGCATACTATATGACAATTTCAATTTCTTAATTATTAGCTATTAAATTCACTGATATGAAATAAATAAATAAATAAATATTTGGGGGGGCGGGGGGAGGTGTGGTGGGTGCGAGGCGAAGGAGGGTGGCAAAGCCATAATTTTAGAGTGCCTAACTAATAACAGGGGCAAAATGGATATATACTGGTTAGAAGAATAAAATTAATAAGTTTTTTAAAATTGTAAGGATGATGGAGTCAAAAACGAATTTGTATTTGATAAGGCATAAATCACTAAAAGTTGGGGACTAAAATGTTATTTATCCCCTATTTAAATTTTTATATGCACATTAAATATACATGTCAATATGTTTATATATGAATTAAGAGTAAAACATACCACCTTGTATTTTAACTTTATGATGTCTCAATTGATGAATGAATACTCATAAATAATTATTTATTTTACTTGAAAAATATATCCATTTATTAATTGACATGTCATAAATTGGGTCGAATTCTGATACACAATAAGAGATTTATAGCATTTTTGATTAAACACAAATCAACCTAAAGTTGAGACATAAGCCCTGTTTGGCTAAGCTTTTGAAAAGTTGAAAAGCTCTTTCAAAAACCAAATGTAGTTTTTAAGATCGTTTAGATGATTTGATAAAAAAGCTTAATGAGTCTAAAAGTACTTTAACCCCATGCCATTTGCTTTCACCAGAAAAGCTTTTGCAAAATATAGGAAGCCTAAAATTTGGTTTTCTTTTGTCTGATTTAGTACATAAAATGATAAGTTTATCTTCTAATTGTTAAGTTAAACTTAAAATCAAATTTAATAAAAGTAAACTAATGATATGAAAAGCCTTTTTTTTTTTTTTGGTTGTGAATAAGTTGAATATGCCTGTTTGGAAACTCAAATAGGCTTCTAAAATTTGCCCAAAAAGAACATAATGTGTCAGGAAATTTCTTTTAATGCAATTGATGGGATATTTTATTAAGATAAATTACCAATTTTAAAAAGTAAAATTTTCATTTTAATCCCTATGTTTTAGAGATCTATCTCATACTTTATCTGCAAATGTGTTGTTAAAATTCATAATCCCTAATGCTTCGAAAAAAAAAAATATTAAATTGATCATTCTGTCGGTCAAACATTAGACATTATTAATGATTTTAGGTGTATTTTTGTCTTTAAACTACATCCATACATCACGTATCAACCTTTAAAACAAAATTGATACATGTACTGATGGCAATAGGCTTAGTAGGGGGCGATGCGGCCCTCTTTATACGCCGCTCTGATTATTATTATTATTATTATTATTATTATTATTTTAAATATATACCTATTACATCCCAACATTGGATGGGGCAGGATGGAATGAGGAGCACTTTCCCCATCCCCATCCAATTTACCCATTTATATGATATATAATTATTGAATAGTTGTTAGATAAATAATAATTTTAAAAAATATTGTTCTTAACAAAAATGTTATCCCAAAAATAAACAAAAGTATAACTAATAATAAGTTGCCACAGACAACCTGATGGTAATCACACCTCTTAGCAAAGCTAAAATTCTAAGGGGTTGTTTATTTTTTACACTTAACACTTAATGGTGCTGAATTTGACTAATTAATAGATTTTTGTTTGTTTTTTTAAGTGGTCAAACCACTTAAAACCACCCAAAAATCACTGAAAAAAAAGTAACATTTTTTTACTTTTCATTTAATACAAAATCAATTAATGATTTATAAATATATTATTCCAAATTGATTCTTCCTAAAATAATATGTTTTCAAGTTTGTTTTAGTTTTATATTATAAAAATTTCTTTTAATAAACAACATTGAAAAATAAAAACCTTAAACATCTCAACATCAAATTTTTAACTATATTTCTCTAATTAAATTCTTGTAAGAATATTTATTGATAAAATGTTTATGCAACAACTCAGAGACCAAATTGTAAATCAATTTGTTTAAGTATTTGATTATTCTTGTTTAATTATATCAGAAAATATATATTACTTTACAATTTTAATTTTCGTTGTAATAGTAATTTAATTTAAAACTATTTTATTTATTTTTATTTGAATATATAAATTTAATTGACTTTACTATTTTAATTAATCTTATTTTAATTATGAATAAAAATACTATATATATATAAGTTACAATTTCAACTTTTGTTGTCATAGTAATTCAATTTAAGATTATTTTGTTTATTTTTATTTGAACATATAAACTTAATTGATTCTACTATAATAATTAATCTTATTTTAATTATGAATAAAAATATTATATATAAGTGTTTTAATATTTGTTAAATAATTTATTACAATTGTTTGTATCATATTAAATAAAATTACACAATAACTAATAGTAAAAGGATATAAATATCAAATTACTAGTAATCAGATAATTTTAACTTTTAAAAAACAAACAAAATTATTATACATTCAGAGGTAAGAAAAGAAAAAACAAACATGTCAATCAGATTTCAGATTTCAGTCACTATTCAGCTTTCAGTCTTCATCAGCACTGTTCAGTCTTCAGATAAAAAAACAAACGACCCCTAAGTTTAAATCCTCAATCTTAGCCATTTATTACATTTGAATTAAATATAAGAGAAAAATATTTTTAGAAGAAAGAATATAATGAATGATTAAGATTAATAGTTCTAATTCTTTAAAAAAAAAAAAAGATTAATAGTTCTAATAGTTTAAAATTTCAAACAAGTTGCCCATAAAAGCTCTATATGATGATGATGATAATAATAATATGCACAACTCCATATATGTGGATAATACACACATCGTTTTTTACTATAAGTGGTTGTTCATCTTTATATCAACCTTGGTGCTAGGAGATGAAGTCTCACAAAGCATATTTTATAAGCTTTGTTTCAATAGTTTTTTCCTTTTATTGTAAAATTAAGATATCTTCTGTTATGAGTGTGGATTGGACCGAGCAAATGGCGATTGATCATGGCAAGTCTTAAGTTCCCAATAAGCCTATAACCTTTTCGATAACAACTTTAAAAAGAGTAAAATACTACCAACTCCCTTCTACTTTAGCTTGTTATAATCAAAATCAACCTTTCAAAAACTAGACAATAACTTCCTCGCACTTTAAGGTTGAGTGTTAAAAATAAAGGGGCAAAAAAAGGAAACCGCTATTAATTTAAATAAATTAAAAAATTGATCAAAGACAAAAAATAAGTGAATAAATAAATAGTGAAAAAAACTATAAATGTATATATCTTTGTCGTCCACCTATTGAGAGACTGATGGTGGAGATTAAAAATAAATAAATTAAAGGACTTTAAAAATTGATTTCTATCATATCTCTAGATGAACGGTAGAGATCCATTTTTTCAAAAGAAAAAAAAAAGTGATATTTTGCATATCTAGATCTAAAAATCCATATAATCTTTAATCTAAAATAGAAGGGAGCACTTGCTTCATTACTAGCTCTATCAACAACAAAGCAAAAGCTCCATTTTATGAAGCTAGTTCTTATTTCATTAGGTGAAGAAGACAACAAGAAGTATGAACTAAAGATCGGTGATGGGATGACATAGGATTTGGATTCATCATTGCTTTGTGTCTGATGGAGCTAGCAAATTGCTCCACTAAACAACACATCCTTCTAGGGAAATGACGCAGGATGGGAAGGGGGGTGGGTGGGGGTCATGCATTGTAACATTTTATTGATTAGGGTGTTTTTAGACAAATAACATAATAAATATGGATGTTGAGAATAGACGACTAGTTGAGTGGTAATTTAGGACCTCATTGTGAGTTTTACTCTCATAACTTTAGTTAAAGTTGTGAGTTTAACTCTCACTTGTCCCATTTATGGGCAATTTTCTCTTCATCCATTGTGGGTAGACCCTCTACTTGATGTGAGTTATTTCCTATCATTTTGGGAGTAAATTTTTAAATTGTACCTCAAAATCAAATCACAGTTGATTTCAATTTCACCCTAGCTTAGCACCAGTACTAAAATATATATATGGATGTCTTATGCAGATTAAGTTAGCCCGGTGTGCTTTAGGCAACATCATAACAATCGGAGTTCCACGTTGAACTATAACATGAACTCTACAATCTCTTAGAAAGTGAAAATAATGAAATTGGTTGAAATCATCCAAATTAATTTTACCATTGTCAGGAGAAATATATTAGCATCGTAGTGCATAAGTTAGTCAATCTTATCTTTAATAATACAATTGATTTCCAATTTTATCTTTTTTTTTTCCAGTAACAATAAAAACGACATTTTAAAAGGTAATGAGATTAAAAATCTTAAGAAATGTACGAGAAATAACAATTTTATTCCATAATCTTACGTTTATATGATATCCACAATTTATAAGAATCGATAATCATACATATTACTCATTCCAATTCTACAATACTTTCAAGTAAAGAAAATTATTTTTGTTTAACCTCGCACCATATGGGGTGGGACCAGATGTATCCCAACGGTCTCTTTGAGAGAAAGTGTAACAGTTGAAGGATTTAAAAAACATAAAAAAAAAAAAAAGGTGAAAGCACTTAGTATGAGACAAAATAAAATAGTCCGATGTGATCCACTCCATCTATTTCACCGGAATGAACAGTGAACCTCTAGTTACGCTAGCATTGGATGCTGATACGAGCACTGATTCCAAAGTGTGTGGTCCAATATTTCAAAGCTGTTAGTTGGATTTGGACCACTCGTGATTCGTACGTTTGATTAAATAAAATTCGGTACACGCGTGAATTGACACTAAAATATGTCAAACTGAAATAAAAGAATCGCTTTTTATATTTTTTGTCGTGAAAAGGGAGGAGTGATTTTATTGGCTCGTTGCGTAAGGAATGCTTTAATTGATTGGTTTTTTCGTTAAATAATAGACTGGTCACGGTCGTTAGTTAAAAAAAGGTTATAAAATTTAATAATGATAATTTATTTATTAATTAATATCGCGTTAATATGATTTGGGTAAGGTATCGGTCTCATTTTTGGTAAATTTTGAATTTGGATTATCTACCTACTTAATTTTTTTTAAAAGCATATGATTGGTTTATTTTTTTTAATATAAAAGTTAAAAGTGGAAAGAGAATCAAGTTTCAACTATTCATCACTTACTATATTTTTATATCACGAGATTAGAAAAAATTTAGGTGTGAAGTTTAAGTTAAACGAGAATCAAGTCCGAAAATTTTACCATTCATCCTTAGGTGTTATTATGTTTACTTTTTAATCATTCCTTCTGTCTGCTTTCTACTTTTGGAAATTTGACTCAAATTCAAAATTCTTTTTCCTGTTTGGCTAAGGGATCGTTTGTTTTTTCCACTTAACATTTAATAGTACTGAATTACACCTATTAAGATGTTTTCGTTTGTTTTTTTAAGTAGTCAAACCACTTAAAACTATCAAAAAACAACTGAAAAAATTAAGTAAGAATTTTTAACTTTTCACTTAATTGCAAATCACTTAATGACAATTAAAAGTTTTTATTCCAAATCTATCATTCCTAAAATAACATAATTTCAAATTTATCCTAACTTTATATTACTCAAATTTTTATTTTTTTTCCCTTGATACTTATAAAAAAATACTTGATAAGTAAAATTTAAATACATCTCATCCCAAATTGTCTTAGAATTGAACTAATATATTTTAATTTACAATTTAAACATTTATTTTTTTTAGTTGTTTTCTTAAATATATTAATATATTTAAATATAAATATGGCTAATACTACTATTTTTTAATCATATTTAATTATTAATAAAACATTATTAATATGAACATAAAAAATATTTTAGAATTTATTAAATTATGTATTTTTAAATGTTTGTATTAAATTAATTAAAATTACTTAATAACAAATAGTAGAAATGGTATAAATGTCAACTTAATAGTTTTCAGATAATTTTAAATTTAAAAAATAAACAAGTTTACAACATATTCAGGGATAAGAGAAAAAAAAACAAATATGTTACTCAGATTTCATATTTCAGTCACTATTTAGTCTTTAGTTTTCAACAGCACTGTTCAAACTTCAAACAAAAAAACAAACGACCCCTAAGTTATTGTTTCAGGTAACATTACCAAGGTATTTCAATGGTCATTAGATTATTTACAAGTAATTTAAGCATTTATATTAAATATTCTTTAATAAAACTTTGGATTTGACTACATTACTAGAATTCTATTCCCAATACGGTTGCCTTGAGAGTTATCTTTTATTTAATTGTCATATGACAATTAAATATTAATTATTAAAATATGTAACCTAACAAGTTATGATCCAATAAATTATTAAAATTAAATTCTTAATAGTTAAAAATATAAAAAATAATTTATAGTGTTTATAATAATATTGCTAAAAATAATATAGTTAAAAAATATTTAATATAATAATTAAAAGTATGGTTTTTTTTTAAATATGTTTAATTAATAAATATATAATATATAAATTAAGGGATTAATGAAAATAATTTATAAAATTATTTCAAATAGCTTATACATGTTATAAAATAATTTGTCATTTTGTGTTTAAAAAATTAATTTGACATATTGTTATAATTATTACGTTAAATATATTTATTCTAAAATTGTTAGTTGTCAAATAAATGTAAACAGTACAAGTTAAACATAGTGTTGCAAATAAAATATTGAATATAATCATCTTAATGTAGTTTGATTACAATATAAATATAAACATTACAAGTTAACATAATGTTATATTAGTACGTTGAATATACTCATTCTAATATAACTAGTTATCAAATAAATATAAATGTTATAAGTTAATGTCACGTTGCATACAAAAATTGTGTTGTAAGTAAAACGTTAAATATATTCATTCTAAAGTAGACAATCTAAAAACGAAATGACCATTATAGATAATCTGATTAAAATAAATTAATTAAAATGCTTTTCATCTTTCTAATATATTTAAACCCTAAGTTAAAATTTAAATAATTGAATCAAAATACTTTCTATACCCATTAATGTATCCTAATGCATTAAATCCTAATTTGAAATCTTATGACACTCAAAGTATATGATCATCATAATTTTTTTAAAAGAAAGTTACAAAACAAAAACAAATTGGAGGCTAAAATCATGATAACTTGCTTTCTTCTTGTTCAATTGGTTACAAAATCATTAATCATTATGGTGAATAATAATAAAATAATTTAGTAAATTGTTCTTGTTCTAGAAAACATTCATTTTTTATTTTTTATTTATAGTTTAATTTAGGATTGATGTTTTCAACAATATAAAAAAAAAAATTGTTACACTAGCATTTGCATTGACTCATCATTTTTGACTAATGAGTATATTATATATAAATCTTATGAACTAAAATAAAGATAAAATTAGTGATTCAAAATTTGTAAATTGATCGTAAGAAATATGAATAATTAGGATTAATGTTTTCCATAAAATAAAGAAAAAAACAAGAAGAGTTTATTATTATTATTTTTTGAAGCACAAAGAGTTGTTTAAATAACGTACAAATAGCTTAATTGGGTGTTTTTGGTAAATAAATGATTTTATTTTTATAAAGTTAGTTTTGGCATTACATTGTGTGTTTATAATAAAGTTGATTTTAAAATTTCTAATGATAAGCGTACCTCCAATTTGGATGTATAAACGATATTTTTGGGCGGCAACATTTACACCCAAAATAAAATCATTTGTTCAAGGGTCATGGCCCATGGGTTTATCAGTTTAGGCCTATATCATTAGCTTCTATATTTGTCCATGTAGTTGACAAAAGCTTTTAGTCATTGTTTTCTTATCCATGTGTACTAATTTAATAATTTTAGTTTTTCAGTTATCGGCCGTTGGGTTAATTTATTCTCATTTGCTTTGACTTAATCAATACCCACTTATATTTAATTAATAATTCACTCTCAACAGCCACTGAAGTGAAAACTATTATATATATAATTTTTTTTTTCCTTGGAACATTAAAGAACACTTTAATTTACTTTAAGATATTTCCCTTTTCCTTTTCCATTTATTTTTCAAAATTATTTATAAAATATTTGTCTATTTATTTGTTAATAATTTGTCATTCTTATTATTTAAATGATTTTAATTTAAAAAAGGTAGACAATCAAATCAACCACACTTAATAGGGTCCGGTCCGGGACGAAGCCATTCAACTCGAATACCCGGATATGAATCCATACTTAAATATGAATATCCGGGTCGATTCGTTTCGATGCAATTTAAATTTTTTGGCAACCGCAAACCACTGAGAGTTGGTGACTGACCCCCCTTCAACACAAACATTTCGATTAAATCGAAAGCAAGAACAAACAATGAGTGGGACTCGACTGTGTTCATTGCTCAGCGAATTAGGTTACAAAGGAGCAGACGCTCTGGACCCGGACAGTTTCGAGTGGCCGTTTCAATACGACGATGCTCGACCTATTCTTGACTGGATCTGCTCCTCTCTCCGTTCTTCTAACGTTCTCTCGCTCTCTGACCTCTCTCGGTAATGACCTTCACATTTGAGAGTTGTGTTTTTGGCTATAAATTGAGACATGTTTTCTTTATGATTTGTTGTTTTTGTTTGTAGGAGTGAGCAATTCGTACAAGAAGGGAAGCTACTGGAAGTGAGTTTTGTTTGTTCGATTTTTTTTTGGTTGTTAATCATTGACTTGAACAAAATGAAGGTGACATCATCATCATTGTTGTTGTTGTTAAATTTGTTAATAGGGAGAAGATTTGGAGTTTGCTTATGATAGCATCTCAGCTTTTTCTTCCAGGAGAGATAACCAGGATGCTGTCTTTGGAGCTGAAGAAGGATTGAAAGATATACGGTATTGAAAATTTGTAAAGATTTTTCTGTTGATTTTTGTGTTTGTTCACTTGAAATGCAAATGTAATGTATGTTCTTAGATTTATGGATTGTTGAAGCCGTTGATACTTTATCTTAATTAGGTTTTGATGTTGCTTTTAGTTTGTAGATTTTGTGCCACTTAGTGCCTCAATTGCTTGCTTTGTGGAAGATAAAATTGTTTGCTATGCTTTGCTGTTTGTGATGTCTCTTTGAAGTTGGAGCTTTTTTTGGGCTAGGGATCGTGCATTGTCATGTTTTCTTACTGTATTGATGATTCGTTTTTATTTTAAGGGAGGCGACTCTGGCATATAAAGCAGAAGCTGCAGAGTTGCAGAGACAGATAAGGCATCTGCAATTGCAGTTTGACATGCTTACTTCCCATGCTTCTGCTTTGATACAAGGGAGACGAGCTAGAGTTGCTGCGACTTCTACCGTCAATGGACACCTTACAACATTAGATGATAGCCTTTCAGCGAGAAATCTGCAGGTATTGGTGCAAAAGAAAGAATTATTATTATTTTTTTCTTTGAAAAGTGATCAAGCCTGAGGAGAATTAGATGTTTGTTTTGGTATCTGAATTTTGATGTGTAGATTTCGTTCAGGAGGAAACTGATTATACCTGATTCAATGTATCCAAATTAATATTAAATAATTTTGTTGTCAATTAGATGAATGCAGTATTGGGGAGGATAGCTTCTACAGCTCAAGAGTTGGCTCATTATCATTCTGGGGATGGTATTATATATTTTCTTTTTCATTCTTGTACTTTTTCTTTTATGGAAATTGAAACTTAGAGAAGAAGTGGAGGATTTGTTCTCCTTTTATAAACAACACAAGATTTTATGTTGACGTTTTCGAAAATAATGAGTTTAGGTTGATTCTTGGCTGTGATTATGATTAACACAAATAATATAAACTGTACCAAAATGGGGTTGTTTTAGGCCATATTATTGAACCTATGCAACCCAAATCTAGCGTATTATTGATCTACTGTTTCCTTTAAGAAAAGTTTATAATTTGCAGTCGACATTATGTAAATTTTATTTGCATGGTTCATAATTAATGGATAATTATGCAAGTGTATGGTTCTTTGTTTCAAACATTACAATAAAATACTTTGTCAAGATGGGGAGTTCTTAAATGAATATAGTTTATTTTAGTTGCTACTTTCTACTGTGATGGATTACAGCTTTTGTTGTTATAATTGATATAGGCTAGAGTGAACCATAGATGTAACTGCAAAATTATGTACATTTCAATAAATGGTAAAATTGGAGAACTCTATATCTTGATTATATTTGTTTTTTTTTTTGATCCTTTTGATGGACTGCCGATGTTATTTATGTGTCCAGAGGATGGCATCTACCTAGCTTATTCTGACTTCCATTCATACTTGCTTGGAGATTCGTCTTGTATAAAGGAGCTAAATCAGTGGTTTGCTAAACAACTTGACACGGTATGTAGATATAGAAATGATATCTGGTTGATTTCCTTCATTGTTTGCAGCATTGCTCAGTTTTCTTGAATTTGCAAAAGTTCATTCTGACGTTGCAATTATAGCTTGAAAAATATTTTGCATTCATCTCATAGGCTAGTAGTATCTTCATAATTATTATTGCCTTATATTTTATTGTATTCCCTATTTGATGCATAAGTAAATAGTATCTGTAGTTGATCCAGTAATTTTGTCTTGAGTAGTCTTCATACCATGATGGCTTTCATCTTCTTCTTTCCTTATCATGGGTATTGTATCTTTCAATCTTGATGGTCTTACTATGTGGTTGCAATTAGGGTCCTTTTCGGTTAGTTGCTGAGGAGGGAAAATCAAAATGCTCGTGGGTAAGTCTTGATGACGTCTCAAATATCTTAGTACGAGGTATGCTTATTGCATTTATACCTTTTACTTGTATTACTTGCTAAGATTTGCATGTGCGTGTAATCTTTAGAATTGGCTATATTGATTTGTCTTTCTTGTTCTTTCGATGTAACAGATATAGAGAAGTCACATCATCAACGTGTATCTGAATTGCAACGTCTTCGTTCTATGTATGTACTTAATATCCTTAACCATTAAACTTCAATCTTTCATTTGTAACGAAGTGCAGCTCCACTAGCTAGTTGAGTAATGGTATACTTGAGGAGGCTTTAATTATGTGAGAATAACAGTTATATCTTTTGATCAGAATGAAAAATGTTTTGTCCTATATTTCTGTAAATATGTGGAAATAGCATGGATGTTATGATGGTTATTTGTCTATATTTTTCCCTGTATTGATATATGGGTTTTGTTGTTCACTGCGTAATTCTTACAGTTTATCGTCTCCCCAATAATTTGACAGCTTTGGAACAAGTGAAAGACAATGGGTAGAAGCGCAGGTTGAGAATGCTAAGCAGCAAGCTATTCTCATGACACTTAAATCTCAAGTAGCGTCAGATGAAGCTCATATTCATCTTGATCTTCATTCACTTAGGTAAACTTATTGCATTAGTTTATACACCAGTTCATTTATATCTATTAAAATTAACTTCTAGGTGTTGTAATTCTTTGGTAGTAGTGTCTGGTCTGGATTGTGAATTGGCAGGATTTGGTATATTATGATTGGAATGGGTTTGATTGAAGATTTCTGTGACGATCATAAGTAGATGATATATAAAGCTTAGGGTTGGTAATACATTGAAAACTATTTTGTGACTGGAAAGAGAATAATAGTTTTGCCCTATAAGAACAACAGAGATCTCAACTACTGGAAATATCACTATTTGTCTAATGTCTTCAATAATGGTTTGATGTTTAGGCCAAAGTATAATAGGTCTATGGTTAGAACTTTAGTGTAATTGCACAGTGATAAATAGTAATATTTTTATTAAGCCAAAGAATGCCCTACTCTATCCTTCGGTACACACATATAGAAGCTGAGAGAATCCATAACCATCCATATGGATTATGTAAGGTCTCATCCAATGAAAGAAGATAATCTTGAAAAGATAGAAAAGAATGTCATTATAAGTTACTCTTGAATTCCGCTAATCTTTTTCTTCTTTTTTTTCCTCCATATTTTTCTTTATCTTGTGCAGTATATTTGTATTTATCTTTGACATGGTTTTTCTGTATTGATTACAAATGAGCAGAAGAAAACATGTTGAATTGGTTGGAGAACTTTCAAATCTTTATCACAAAGAAGAGAAGTTGTTGTCAGAGGTTTGTGTCTAATTAATTCTAAGTTTCTACAAAATAGTTCAGTGTCTAATCGATGTGCTTTTAGAGGATTTAATTATTTGACTATTTTGTCCCAACATATGGTGTGGATCCATTTTTCCAAAGGCTTTGTGTTGTATATTCTTATTTTCAGGATATTTATACAAGATTAATGGTTGTTTTGGCAGCTATCTGGCTGTAGTTGACACAAGAGTGTATTGGAACATGTTCAGCTAATGCTTTTTACCTTGTGCCCTATTCGGCATATACTCGTATTTTTATTTCAGTTTTCTAATGCAAAAGGTGATCTTTTATAAAATTTTGAGAAAAAAATGGAACATTGATTTATGGTTTGAAGAATTAATAGATGTCAAATTCATAATATTTTCCGATAGATACTGCATACTTGAAATAGTGTTGCAAAAAAAAAAAAGGGTAGGATGATTGTAGTCTTCTTTTTGTTAATGAATTTTTCTGTTTCCCGTAAAAAAGAAGGAAAAAAATAACAGAACCTGCCTTGATAAAGTGCTTGTTAGCATATGGTAGCATAATTACAGGACACATTGACTTAGAACCTACCAATCTCAATATTCATGGGTTTAATCACATTTAAACAATTATGCTTGGTCCTAGGGTGCAAATAACTCAGTTGTTTTCGGAATTCCCAAAAGGTTTTGATATTTAAATGGTATGTGTTAGAAAGCTTTGGCTTCATGCAGCTCATTACTAATGAAGAATATCCATGCTGTTGGAAGGGGAGATAAAACTAAGTTCTATGAAAATGTTTTGTCTTCCACTATCGTGGGTAATTTGGCAGAGAAACAGTAGAATTTTTTAAGGCAGATGAATGGAAGATATTATTTCTTTTATGGATAGAATTAGATTCTTGACATTGTTTTGGGATAGCTTTGTAATTTTTGACAGGGACGTATTTCTTACAAACTAATTTTGGGTTTGGAATTGGGATAGAGATCATACAAGATTCTATACATGTTATGAATATTTTTTAGTCCACTAAATGTTTTTTTGGCTTTGATGGTATCTTATTCACCTTTGCACTACATTTCTTCATTAACATTTCCTTCTAGTTTCTTATCTTAAAAAAAGAGAAAAGAATAGAAAGATAGATCCACAGACATAAAGGTTTCTGTGTATGGCCAATGTATGTTCTTATCAAGTTTTCCTTGAGTAGGTTTTTTCTCTTGTTATTTTTGCTTTAACTCTGCATTTCATTTCAGACCATTCCGGATCTTTGTTGGGAGCTGGCTCAACTACAGGATACATATATATTAGAAGGTATGGTGTGGTGGCCTTTCTATTTCAGGATCGTAAGTATGAAATAGATGTCGAAAATTTTAACTTTTTAATTTAGTGATAGTTCTTTTTATTAGCTTACCACAGTTGCAAATTTATGAATCTTTAGGTGATTATGATTTGAAGGTCATGCGCCAAGAGTTCTATATTCGTAGACAGAAAGCGGTATGATTGACCATGTAATTTATTTACTGCATTTATTTATTTTTTATCTTTTTGCGTGTTTATTAAAGGTTGAAAGGTGGTATAATATGGCATAAGGCATTTAAATTTGGGCTTTCTATGGTTAGACAACTCTTTCTTGTTAGTGTCACTGACTATTATCAATATTATATTCAAATTGTACTGGGTAACTGGATGGTTTTGGGCATCTAGAGTAGTCTTCCTTCCTTGATCTTACAAAAAGATGAAATTATTTTATTTAACAGCATGATCGATTGATATCGGACAACTCGAATTTAGGAGTACAAATGCTTCAATTGTGTGATCTTGGGAGTGCTTATATTTTGTATGTGTGTGTGTGTAGTCTGTTGTAGCGGAAGTTCTGTTTTGAAACGAAACGAATAAACTCAGATAACGATAGGAAAGTCACAAATCTTATTATTAAGAACAATGTTGAATCATTTATAAAACATGAATAACATAAACCTATTTATAATAGTTCTAATTCTAATCCTCATAGAAATAAGAATTATAACTTAAAGATTAAATCTAAACATTAAAAGACTTAATAATTCTAAACTAATGAGGAATTGTAAATTTGTAAACTTGTCCTACATCAAATCCCATCCTCTTGAAAAAAACTCGCCCTCGAGTTTTATGTGTGTAAAGTAAACTCATCCAGAAGAAAATACTCGAAAATATTGGCAACATTGAAAATATTGTAAATATTCATGTTATTAGGGCGATCAACTTTGTAAGCATTGTTGCCAATCTTTTGTAGTATCCTGAAAGGGTCAATATTCTTGTTTCGTAGTTTGTTGTATGTGCCTACAGGTTTGAAAGATAAACTATCACTAAGTCACCTGCATTGAACTCCTTGAAACGCCTATATTGATCGGTATCAGTCTTGTAGCGTACTTCAAGGTTTTGTTTGACTTCTTGATGAATCTTATGAACTCGTTCAGCCAATTGCATAGAATTAGCATTAACATCAGGAGTAGGAGGTAGACGAACCAAATCCACAGTATGTCGTGGAGTCTTTGTGTAGGCAACCTTAAAAAGTGTTTTTTTAGTAGAATGATCAGACATATTGTTAAAGGCAAACTCTATCTGAGGAAGGACTCCTACCGTTTAGGCTTTTCTCCACAAATGGATCGAATCATGTTTCCAAGTGTTTGATTAACAACTTTCGTTTGTCCATCTGTCTATAGATGACTGGTACTACTGTATTTTAAATGTAGTGTCAAACATTTTCTATAATGTTCGACAAAAATGGCTTAAGAACTTAACATCGCGATCTGAAGTAATTGAACGGGGTATGCGATGCAAGCGAATGATTTCATGGAAGAAAAGATGAGCCACATGTGACGCGTCTGAAGTCTTCTTGCACGGTATAAAGTGAACTATCTTGGAAAAACGATCAACTAGTACATAAACTGAATCAACATCCCTTTGAGTACGAGGAAGCCCAAGCACGAAATCCATTGTCAAATCTTGCCAAATTGTCTCTGGAGTAGGCAAAGGATTATAAAGACCTTTATTTTGAGCTTGTCCCTTAGCTCTTTGGCAGATAGGACATCGTTGAACAAAATGCCCTACATCGTTCTTAAGTTGTGGCCAATACAATCTCTTCTTTGCCAAATTAATTGTTTTATCACGTCCAACATGTCCACCTAGACCTCCAGCATGTAACTCTTTAATCAAAAGTTCACGCAACGAAGAGCGAGGGATACATAATTGTGTACCTTTGAATAAAAACCCATCCCGTATAAGGAAATCAGTAACAAACTCTTCGTTGCAACATTTCGCCCATATTTCACCAAAATCTTCATCACTAGCATAAATATCTTTCAAAGATTCAAAACCAACCGCCTCGATGCTAATGGTAGATAGAAGAGAAGCTCGTCGACTTAATGCATCTACTACTTTGTTTGATTGCCCTGACTTTTGTTTGATATCGAGCATGCATACAATTGATCGTCCTTTGGGAGTTAATAAACTTCAAAGCTTGATGGTCAGTATATAGCACAAACTCACGTTGGACCAAATAATACTCCTAATGTTGTAATGCTCAAACCGTTGCATAAAACTTTAACTCATAGGTAGTCCATTTTTGTCGAGCTTCACTAACCTTTTCACTAAAAAACTCAACAGGTCGTCCCTCTTAGGATAGTACAACTTCAATTCCTTGCACAGATGCATCACATTCTACTTCAAATACTTTCTTAAAGTTGGGAAGTGCCAATAACAGAGTAGAACAAAGCTTTTTGTTTTAATTACTTGAAAACTATTTTCCTGTGCTTTACCCCATTGGAATTTACCTTTTTTTAAACAGTCAGTAATTGTTGTCGTAATTATACTAAAACCTCGAATGATGTGCTTGTAAAAGGTAGCTAAACCATGGAAACTTTACACTTTTCTAATGGTCATAAGGATTGGCCAGTCTCGAATGACTAACTTTATTTTCATCAACTTGAAGACCTTTCTTTCCTACTATAAAACCAAGGAACAAGAGCTGATCAGTCAAGAAATTACATTTCTTAAAATTGATGTACAACTTATTTTCCCTCAGAATTTGAAGAACTTCTTTGAGACGCGCTAGATGTTCCTTCTCGTCCTAGTTATAGATAAGGATATCATCAAAATAAACAACCACAAACTTTCCAATGAATGGTCGAAGAACTTGATTCATCAATCGTATAAAAGTACTGGGTGCATTAAATAATCCAAATGGCATCACCAACCACTCATAAAGACCATTTTTAGTTTTGAACGCTGTTTTTCACTCATTTCTAGGTCGTATATGAATTTTGATGATAGCTATTATGTAAATCAAGTTTAGAAATCATCACAGCTCCTGCCAACCTATCAAGCATATCGGTAAGTCGCGGAATAGGAAATCAATAATACTTAATAGTAATTTTGTTGATTGCGGGACTGTCTACACACATTCGTCAACTTCCATCATTCTTTGGAGTAAGTAAAGCTGGAACCGTATAAAGACTCATACTTTCCCGAATTAAACCTTTGTCTAACAACTCATTAACTTGTCATTGTAGTTCTTCATGCTCTGTTGGACTCATACGGTAATGTGGTAGATTAGGTAGAGTAGCATCGGGTACCAAATCAATATGGTGCTGAATATTCCTCATAGGTGGCAACTCATTTGGTAATTCAATAGGTGATAGGTTTTTAAACTCTTCAAGAAGTTGACGTACTGTTGGATGAATATCCACCTCAATTGTAATTGAACCCTTAACAACAAGAGTTACAAGAGAATTAGGAGTTTTAACTTGCTCTAAAAAATCATATCCTGGTATCAATGTAAATAAATGTCTAGCATTGTTACTAACACCTTGAGACTCTGGTTGTGGTTGTTGTGGCAGTAGCACAATCCTTCTACCATACCACCAAAATATAACTATGTTATCAGGACCTTTGTTTATGGCATCAACATCAAAATGCCAAAGTCTTCCTAAAAGGGCATGACAGTCATCCATATCTACCATGTCAAATACAATTTCATCCTTGTAATATTTTCCAATGGATAAGGGAATTTTACAAACTTTTGTAACCTGGACTTTAGGACCTCTTTTGACCCATGTAATTTTGTAAGGGTAAGGATGCTTCTCAGTTTTTAGGTTCAATGCTTTAACTAACGCCCTAGACACCACATTGTCACTATTTCCACTATCAATAATAATATTGCAGACTTTATTATTGATAGTACGTCGAGTCCAAAAGATCCTATAGTGTTGTGATTAATTGATCATATTGGGTGCCAACAAGAGTCGCTGTAGCATACAAACAACTGTTTCCCTTTCATCCCTTTCGGTATATTCGGCTCCTTCATAAGTATCATCATTAGCTTCTGGATCCTCTATGCCACCATCTACTATCTCTTCCTCTTCCGCAAAGTTAACAGTTCTTCGATTAGGATAGTTGTTTGAGAGATGATTAAGTTGATTACATCTGAAACATTTTCCCAAATTCAGTTGAGTATATGGGTTTGAATTGGTCTGATTTTGCTATTGATGCGGTGCAATGGTTTTATTAGGAGCAACATTGGTATTTTGTCCCTATCCTAAAATTGGGGTTGCAGGAATGGATTTGGAGTTGTTTTCATTGCTGCCAGTCGTTCTTTGATTGGATGAAATATCTAGAGTAGACCTTCGAAAATTGTTTGGATTCCGATTCATTGGTCTATTAATTTGAGCCTTAACCTACATAGCCAAATTAATTACGTTGGATAATGTCCAGATGCTATGGAGAGCCAACTTATCTTGAATAGTAAAACTTAAGCCTTCAATATATATAGCAACTTGCTGATCCACAGTTTTCATCAGATTACACCTAGTGCTTAGTCGATGGAACTCTTCAGTGTATTCTATAACTTTCTTGTTCGACTGTTGACAATTCTGAAATTGTTAATATAAGAATTGTTCGTAGTCATGAGGAAGAAATCGTTGTTCAAGCAATCGCTTCATTTTCGCCCATGTTCGAATACGTTGCTTTCCTTATCTTTGGGGATTGAATTACTACTATTCCCACCAAACTTTGGCTCTTCTTTTTTATTTTATACGACACTATCTTAACTTGTCGTTTTTCCGGGAACTTTAAATAATCAAAAAATTGTTCAACATTATATATCTAATCAAGAAATTTTTCAATGTGCAATCGGCTATCAAAAGTGGGTAAATTCATCTTCATCTTGTAATCTTACCGTTCTTGGTGATATCGAGCATTTCCATAAGTGTTGTTGACTAAATTGACCTTATCCTCATCTCCTGAAAAAATCAAAATCTCCAACGGGTGCAAATTCCCTTTCACCATGTTTGTGGACTGCTTGGTGGTCTCCTTGGGCGTCGTGCCATCTAAAAACAGTCCGATTACCCCTTTGGTACACATGAACCGGGTCGGGTCGGGTCGGGTATGGGTATGGTCGGATCTCTTCCATTCTTCCTCTACTGTTGTCGCTCCGGCCTCTGACATCGTTGATATGGGGTTCCTAGCCTCTATCATTTTCGTTCCAGCCTTGTTTGGGCCTGATCTGGGTCGGGTCTAGTGGATCCTGGCGTCTAGGGTTGTGGGTGTATGGATTGGGACTATAAAGGTTAGGATCTGCAAGGGAATCGTTAGGAGGACCTTGACGGTCTGGTGGGTACGCCGACCCAGCGGCGTGTGGGAGGTAGGGTTGCGGGTTAGGGTGGAAAACAGGTCGCGCGAGGTATCTTGACGGATTTGGGTCACGCGTGGGTTCTAAGGGCAAATCCGGGTCACACGGGTCTTGGTCGTTTGGATTTCGGCCTCTTTGCCGTCTGCGATCATCTTCGGCATTATCGCCGATAGTCGACGTCTGATCACCTGTCAAGTTAGGTTGATGCTGGCCGGCAACTCGTCTAACTTCGCGAGTCAACGCAGTAAGGGTCTGCTGAAGACTTTGAAGTGTTTCTTCAATTCTATCGAGTTGTTGCTCGACAATCGCGAACCGTCGTTAGTTGTCAGGGTTTGTTATCCACTTGAATCAATCTCAGCCATCAGTCGAGGATAGACCACGCTCTGATATCAATTTTGGTGTAGCGGAAGTTTTGTTTCGAAACGAAACGAATAAATTCAGATAACAATAGGAAAATCACAAATCTTATTATTAAGAACAATGCTGAATCACTTGCAAAACATAAACAATATAAGCCTATTTATAATAATTATAATCCTAACCCTTATAGAAATAGGAATCCTAACTTAAAGATTAAATTTAAATATTAAAAGACTTAATGATCCTAAACTAAAAGACTTAATTCATATCTCTTGCATTTGTTTTTGTAATGGTGCAGCGGTTTTGTTAGGAGCGGTGCTGGTATTTTATCTCTGTCCTAGAGTTAGGGTTGTAGGAATGGATTTAGAGTTGTTTTCACTGCTGTTAGTCGTTCTTGGATTGGATGAAGTAGCTGGGGTAGACTTTTGAAAATTGTTTGGATTCTGATTCACTGGCCTATTCATTTGAGCCTCAATCTTCATAGCCAAATTAACCGTATTAGATAATGTCCAGATGCTATGGAGAGCCAACTTATCTTGTATAGTAAAACTCAAGCCTCTAATATATCTAGTAACTTATTGATCCACAATTTCCATCATATTACACCTAGCACTAAGTCGATAGAACTCTTTAGTGTATTTTGTAACTTTCCTATTCAACTGTCGACAATTCTAAAATTGTTGATATAAGAATTGTTTGTAGTTAGGAGGAAGAAATTGTTGTTTAAGCAATCACTTCATTTGCGCCCATGTTAGAATACGTTGCTTTCCATGTCTTTGACGATTGAATTGCAAGTGTTCCCACCAAGTTGTAGCTCCTCCGTTTAACTTATATGCCATTGTCTTCACTTGTTGCTCCTCTGAGATTTCTGAATAATAAAAAAATTGCTCAACATTATACACCTAATCAAGAAAGTCTTCAATGTGTAATCGACCATCAAAAGTGGGTAAATTCATCTTTATCTTGTAATCTTGCTGTTCTTGGTAATAGCAAGCATTCCTGTAAGTGTTGTTGGTTAAATTGGCATTATCCTCATCTCCTGAAGCATCATCAAAGCCTCCAACAGGTGCAAATCCCTTCTCACCTTGTCTGTGGAGTGCTTGGCGGTCTATTTGGGCGTAGTGCCATCCAAAAACAGCTCGATTACCCCTTTGATACACGTGAGTCGGGTCGGGTTGGTGTGGGTATGGTCAGATCTCTTCGATTCTTCCTCTTCCGTTGTCGTTCAAGCCTCTGTCACCGTTGATATGGGGTTGCCGGCCTCTATCGTCGCCGTTTTAGCCTTGTTCGGGCCCGATTTGGGTCGGGTTTCGTGGATCTTGGCGTCTTGGGTCATGGGCGTATGGATCGGGATTGTAAAGGTTGAGATTTGCAAGAGAATTCTCGGGAGGACCTCGTCGGTCAAGTGGGTACGTTGATCCAGAGGTGCGTGGGTGGTAGGGTTGCGGGTTAGGGTGGAAAACGGGTCGTGCAAGGTTTCTTGACGGGCCTAGGTTGCACGCGGGTCCCGAGGGCAGATTCGGGTCACGCGGGTCTTGGTCGTCCAGATTTTGGCCTCCTTGCCGTCTGTGGTCATCTTCGGCTTCACCGCCAGTGGTTGCCGTCCGACCATTTGTTAAGTCAGGTTGACGCTTGTCGGCAATTTGTTTTCTTTCGAGAATCAACACAGCAAGCGTCTACTGAAGACTTCGAAGTGTTTCTTCGATTTTGTTGAGTCGGTGAAACTTTTCGTCCATACTATTGAGTCGTTGCTTAATAATCGTGAACCGCCGTTCATTGTTCACTTGAACCAATTTCAACCATCAATCCAAGAAGATTTGTTTCAAAACGAAACGAATAAATTCAAATTTTACTTGATCATGCTCTGATACCAATTTTGGTACAGTGGAAGATTTATTTCGAAACGAAACGAATAAACTCAAATAACGATAGAAAACTCACAAATCTTATTACCGTTAACAATACTGAACAACTTACAAAATATAAACAATAGAAGCTTATTTATAATAGTTCTAATCCTAACTCTTATAGAAATAGGAATCCTAACTTAAAGGCTAAATCTAAACTAAAAAACTTAATAATCTTAAACTAATGACGATAAAGATTCCCAAACTATTGAGGAATTGTAAACTTGTCATACATCATGCAACATGTGAAAGAATTACATAGAATGACCTCAAATTTTGTCCATGAACTTTGTACTTAATGGATTTGCATCACTGAGAAGTGCAATGCTTTATGGTTACCTAGTAGCACTATCATTTTTTTCAGCAGCAGCACTGTCATAGTGTTATACAACTTCAAGATTTGAATTTTTCTGTATGTATATGTGCAATGGCTTATTTATGTTCTCATTCCTTTCTACAGTTCATCAATCATCTAATCAATCAGCTTGCAAGACATCAGTTCTTAAAAATAGCCTGTCAGTTGGAAAAGAAGAACATGCTTGGAGCATATTCATTACTTAAAGTTATTGAGTCCGAACTTCAGGGATACCTATCTGCAACCAAGGGCCGAGTGGTAAGAGGATCTTATTGTATGTCACTGTGTGTTAAACCTTAATTTATATTTGGTACACGCAGTAATGGTAATATTTATGATATGAATAATCTAACAAGAGCATGTATTGAAATCTTTAAGCATAGCTAGTCAAATGGGTTAAAAAGAGGTTATTGGTTGGTTTTGTTATTGCTTGATTGATGTGAAACGTAAAATTGGACTTCTATTTAGAGGAAACAACAAGATTTTTTAAACAAAGAGAATTAGAACAAGTGAACAAGAATTCTACCAGGCCTTCACAAAAGGGCCATTTAGAGAAAGTTAAAAGACAAAGACAATACAAAAACAAACTAAATCAGCTGAACTGTGCTTAGGAATATGGGGCTGTTTGAATATTTATCTGGCTCCGGGCCTCCCTCTTGTCTCATGTACACTGGGCAATCACATAGCTCATACACCTTTTCCTCTAATTTTTTCTTTTTAATTTTTTTATTATTATTACTTTTTTAAGTTTTAAGCTTTATTTATTTACACATGTGCATGGTATTGATACTGCTTGTGTTTGTATACCCTAGTTTTGCTTTCTGGTTGCATTCTCCAGATTACTCAGGAAACCCTGGTCTATCCCTTTACTATGAGCATATAATTTTGTTACAGGGTCATTGCCTGACACTGATTGAAGCTGTATCTGATGTACAAGAACAAGGAGCAGTCGATGATCGGGATACTTTTCTGCATGGTGTTAGAGATCTTTTAAGTATCCATTCGAGTAATGAATGTCGTGTTTCCATTGAAACAGTTTGTTTATAGATATAGCTGTACTTTGAGATTTTCTATCACTAGTGGAAGTTTATTTTTGGCTTATGCCTACTTTTACTATTTCTCAGATGCTCAAGCTGGATTGTCGACATATGTATCTGCTCCAGGGATTGTTCAACAGATATCTGTTCTTCATTCAGACTTGAAAACTCTTCAGTCTGATCTTGAAAATTCCCTACCAGAGGACAGAAATAGATGTATCAATGAGCTGTGAGTCATTTTGTACATGCTTCTCACCGTGTGCTTTCACTGAATAACTGCTCTGTTGTAAATTTTGTATATTTAAGCTCTGTAATCAAGGCTGATCTATTTGGACGATATGTTTGAAAAGAAAATATGATGAAAGGAAAGGGAGGGAGAAGAATAAAATTATAAAAAGGGAAAAAAGGTGGCAGACATAAATAATTCTTAACCTCTTTCTAACTCTGGAAACTATCTGGACATTCACATCTTACCTAGCATTTGTTCTCTCTCTCTCTTTTGCATAAATACTACAGGAATATAGAAGTTGTAATCATTGTAAGTTGAAAATTCTAGCCAGGACTTCTAGTATGTTTTAGAAAACAGATTAAACCATCTGAAGTTACGTGGTATCTTGGACAATAATTGCCTTAAGTATTATATGTTTGACGTATATGTTTCAGAATTCAGAGCCATAATATTTGTTGAAAAGAACTTTAATTTCTTTCCAACATCTCTTGTTCTTTTTGTATGTTAGGTGCACTCTGATACAAAGTTTACAGCAACTACTATTTGCATCTTCGACAACTGCACAACCTATACTGACACCTCGGGTATGACCTTCATCAGTACTGTCTTATGTTCTCGCTTGCTTGTTAAATGTGTGTTTCAACTCATGCCAATTGCTTTTGTATTAGTATTTAGGCATCTTGATTGTATATTTTTGAATGCTTCTAAGAACTGGTGATAGTTATCTGTAGATGTTTTTTTAGACAAGATGATTATTTTTATTAGCATGAAGAATGTTCTAAGTAATGATTTTAGGATGTGAACTTGTTGGTGTACATACTTGGTCGAAAAGAACTATTGGATACTTTTTTTAGAATGTCCCATCAAGAAAGCTGGAAGAATCTGCTTTCTTCTTTCAAATGGATTAGACTTTATTGGAATTGTTTCTTTTGCCTTTATGGTATATATATGTTTAATGATCAGTTGGTAACCTTGTAAGGGGATTGTTGCTGCCTCGCAAACAGTGTTTAGTTGCAGGTTTAATCTGTCTGATGAAAGAGTTAAAAAGCAAATAACATGATAAGGGTATTAGAAGGTTTTGAGTATTTGTCCTTATAGTTTATGATTCTAGGAAGAGACCTTAAGTATAAGGGATCTTAAACATGTTTTATAAAACATGATTGATATGATTGTCTTATGATTTCAGGCCAAGTACAAGTCCTCAATCTCTTAAAGCATCAAGTTGATTCTATTTATCTTCTATTTGTATCTAATCTTGGAACTTTTACAGTGCCTTTGTTTATATTGTCACTTCTATATTCTAACTTTTATATTATAATTTGATAAAGCCATTAATGAAAGAACTTGATGAAATGGAAAAGATAAATGCAAAACTCTCTGCTGCAGTCGAAGAGGTGACACTTGAGCATTGTAAGAAGAATGAGGTAATTCTATCTTCTCAATAATTTGTCTTTTCTCGGCATCATGATGTTGCACTTTTACTTTTTTGAACAGTTATGGTGCATAATAAGATACATATCAGTGCCAATGGCGAAGCCAAGTTGGTCAGGGGGGCTATGGTCCTGTAGGCCCACAACATTTCCTATTTTAATTATAGTTGAGTTTTATTTAAATTTTTGGTAACATTGTTTGAATGAATTTCATTATAAAAGTTATTAACAAAAAATTAGTATTCTCTTGGATATTCTTATTATGTGGCATGGAAGTCTGAAAGTGACAGGAAATAAGAAATTAAAATCTAGAGAGATAAATGTTCACTTTAAGAAGTGTAAACGTGATGAGAAATATATTAATTTAGTAAGAAGCTAGCGTGCACATGCACACACCATAACTTAGATTAGAGAAAGTCTTTATATCCAACACACACACACACATATCCTACTATAACTTAGATTAGAGAAAGTTCTTTGTATCTAACACACACACACATGCACACTCACACTCACATACTACCATAACTTAGACTGGAGAAAGTTTTCCATATTCAAATAAACAAGGTCAACCTTATAAGTAATATAACTTATTTTCTTTATGTAAATTTTGTACTGCATTTTCAATTCTATATTGGCAACTCTATGATATGGGTGTACTCCATAAATGATGAATTTATCCTCCACTTTAAGACCTTTAGCTCAATCAAATTGGCATGACTATTAAAACTGGTTTTTGATATTCTTCATTTAGTGGAGTGTACTAATGAAGTCTCCATAGTTGTTGGTGTCGAGTTTGTAGCCTACAAAACCATGAAGCTTGTTCCCTACAGAATTAAAAAATGCATCAGAACCTCATTTAGCAGCACAAGTTTTAAAGTAATATAGTAATTTGAGAGAAGCTTAGAGACTTGAAAATGCAATATCATAGCCATGCTCTTAACTTCTTTCATTTAAGTTGAAGTAAAAGGTGAACTCTGTTAGTTATTTGAAGAAGAAAGAAGTGGTGGTTTCCGTGAAGCTAATGTAGTTGTTAAATTTCTTGACAATTTGATTTTGTGATAGTAATTACATATTAATTGAGGAAAAAAAAACAGTTTTTGTTGGAATTGTTTTCTTTTAGAGATATATATAAACATACCACCGTCAATGTCTTTCTTCTTCCACTATGAGAGTTGTTTTTCAATCAAGTTTCATTGAGAGAATTTAGAGCATGACAATGGCGGTATAGTTTCAAGTTTTAAATCTTCTCTTACATTATGTTATCACTTGAAACTTGCATTGCCAAATGCCAAACGAGGTTTTAATGTATCATCTGATTTTGCGAGGAACACACTCACTCTAATACCATTCTGTCATGCCCCGAGCTCTAAGTACGTGAATAAAATATTAAAATTAAATGGAAAAGTAGGAAAGTCCAGATTTCTTCACTTTTTAAATTCACATTTATAATAAAACCCATTCTTACAAAAAATTCAGTAGAGTCTCAATTATTTCTAGAGCTGCCCAAAACAATATTTAACCTACACTTACAATATCTCAAGTCCACAAATAGCATCTATCACAAAATTGATATCCATCTCTCTCAAAATATTTACAAAACATTCCGATTGCCTTAAACTTAACTCAATGCACATATATCTCCTAATTTACAATATTAATAACGCTAATCCCAATATATACATCTATAATTACACTCCTCCCTATATACATCCAATGGGAAGATTATACAAATTAACTAGCCATCTTCACAACCCTTAAACTAAAATCTCTAATCCGTAAAGCCCCAAATTGAATAACCTACCATTATAACCTAGGAGGGAAGTAAAGGTGAGCTTACAAAGCCAGTAGGGACCATTCTGAAGTCCAGATGATAATATTTTATTCAAATTTCAGCTTTAGTAAACAAAATGTCCCAACATAAACATGGATACGATAAATAGTGCAACATATATCGTGCTACTAGGTTTAATATACATGTATCCATTATATGAAAATCAAATATCATCAAACATCGATTTTTCTAATGCAATGCATATCATAAATCAACAATTATATCTATCAGAATCGCTCGCAATGTTTCACATGCATTTTCTAGTTATTTCATGTCAAAGAGTTGAGTGGGTATCTTTTAGTTTAACGAGTTGTGGATCCATAAATTCCTTGCGTAACCAAGTACCACAATACTAGGGTACTAACAAACAAGCACCACAATACGAGGGTGCTACTTCATCCTATTTGGCATGAGAAGTATTGCAACTCCCTCTTTCGGGGTTGTTCCTGGAGGCATCAAATGTGGACTTGACGGAACAAGTGTGAATACTTTGTTACTACATTCACTCCAATGTTGTTTTAGTCAAAGGTTTTAAAGTGGGGGATAAACTCATTGTTGTGGAGTGCATTCTAGAGTTGCTAGTGGAGATTTGGGGATGCATTATAAAATTGTCGTGAGGAGAACAAGTTGTGTCACTTATTAGGATGAACATTGGGATGTGGAGAATTTTCTCTAATATAAAATATGGTAGGACCTAGGCTGAATACGTATATATTTTCTCATTTCTACTAGCTTCTTAACAATTAATTTATTTACTGGTTGTGTTTTGCATAGTTTAAGAATTCAATTTGGTGCACTTTCAGTTTGTTTTGCTTTTTGGTTCTTATTTTGTTTTTCATTTGACTTTTGCACTTTCATACGACATACTAAGAATGTACGAGACAGATAACTAAACTATTTCAGACAATATCACAAACAAATGAGCCTTAGAACTATCAATGCAACCAAGATATCACATTGCATATATAGTACCATTTTTGTGAGAACTTTCTAATTTATGAACTTGGTAGTGATCTCAGTCCAGATTATTTGCATCAGTTTAATGGAACTGTTAATCATGCCATTGGCGGCTTCAAATAATAATCGATTTGGGATTTGTTTATGGGATGCAGATTATCAAACACCATTCACAGGAGGTCCTGCTTCAAAGGCGGGTTTTTGTTGATTTCTTCTGCAATCCTGACCGTTTGAGGAGTCAAGTCCGCGAATTGACTGCTCGTGTAAGAGCCTTGCAAGTTTCTTGAACACATTCATCATTCTTAAGGCATGGTTTTTTTCCCTCTTCAAATATACTCAGTTTGACTGAATAATTTGTAATGTATTTAAAGAATATTTTCTCTTCCTGCAATTGTACCAGAAACTTTAAGAAGTGTAGGTGTGTATATATAATACTGGATCATGGTTTGGAAAATCAATAGTTTAGAACCGAACATAAGCTTAAAAACAGGTAAGAGTAGGCAACCATAGGAGCAATCATTGTGATTTGGTTGAGGTTGAATGAAGATTTTTAGTGGCTTATCGCTTGTGAAATGAATAGCCTCAGTCCTTTGGTTTATCTGTTTTTGCCCATTGTTTCTAACATAATGTCATTGTCTGTTGCTTTAGCAAATATGGATCAGGAATGTTTTTGTAAAGGAGTAGCAATATTTGCACCTCTGAACAGTAACTGAATGCAAATCCCTTTTTTGTTTTGGGAAAGAAAGAGAGAGAATTCTACAAGAACAACTCTTACGTCCCGGCTGATTAAATACTACATAAATTAAAACTTCGTTAAAAAACTGAATGCACATCCCTTTTGGCATGAGCATACCATTGCAATTTTTACAATGTTTTAATTTATAAACACAGCCCACAGTTTATTAAGGTATAATTTTTTATAAGCTTTTGACTAAATAGTACATAAATTAACACTTTGTTAAGAAAGTAAAATAAAAACAAAAGAAATGTCTGTGCACACCATAAAAAGTTTTAATTTATAAACACATCCCACATATTATTGGTATGTTATTTCTTCAAGCTTTTGATGCTGTATAAATAAACGCATTTAATATAATTTATTTTTTAAAAAAAACTAATAAAATGTATCGGAGGTGGTGTAACTCCGTCAAATCTCAGAGGAACCGCGGATCCTTGAGCTTTTAAAGAACACTAGACTCTTGAAGGTTAGCTTTTTTACATGGGGAAATAATTTTACAGAAAGTTGATATTGGCCTTCTCTGTCAGTAGTCAAAATTAATAACTGAATCTTATATTCTTTTGTTTTATTTTAATATTTTATTTAAGGGTAATTTGCACAAGCACCTCTGCCGATTGATAAAGTTGCTTGAATACAATTTCGGGCATGTCAATGCACACGCCCCGTAACGCTTCATAAGTCTTGCTCACATACATTGCAAACACTTCTTGACGTTTGATAAAATCTTGCTTGCCTAGCTCGGCATTGATTCTTTAAACTCCAAAGTCCAAACAAATAATGAGCTTGTAAATAAAAAAAGGAAAAAAAGAAAAAATCTAAATGATCTCTTTTTCAACCGAAAAAAAAAGAAAGAGAAAAATAGTCTTCGTCAACTTCAACATCAACTTATGTCTCTCCAAAACCGTGTAGCGAACTGTTGTCTCGTAACCTTCCTGCTACACGAGGTGATAAATTATTCTAACTGTAAGTTCAAAGGTAGTCTTAACTATATTTTTAATCAATAACTGTTGTTGATTGAGTACAGATTAAACCAAACAATAACTACTTGAGTACAATATTACTTCGAAGTTTGTGTTCTTTCGTGTAGTTATCTTCAAGGGACGTAGCGCTTTTCAATACAATCTCTTTATTACCTTAAGTAGGGCCAATCTAGAAATCTATTTGAGACGGTGTTACTTTTATATAATAATTATAAAATTAAAAAATTAAACTATATAAAATTTTCTTGTAATATTTATTTTAAGTGCTGAACGGATGTTATATAAAATAAAAATAGTTAAAATACATAATCAGTAAGAGATATTTAGTTTTATCCCTTATAAATTATAAATTGTAATAAAAATTTCTTAAAAATAACATTCTTGATATAAATATAAAAACAAAAGCATATAGATTATGAGTTAATTGTGCACTAACTCTGTTCTTCTTAGAAAGAGAAGTTCAAATTTCATATTATTAAAAAAATAATAATAATTTGGAGACACGTCTCTTTTATGATGAGAGTTGCTACTCAGATTGTAAATAAACATATGTAATCAAACTGTATACAATTATTATGAAAGTTACTAATGAAGTTATACTTATAATCTTTTATCTAATAAATGTGTGTGGATTTATAATAAAGTAAAATAAAATTGAAATAATTATAGTTTATATGAGTTTCTTTATTTGTAAAATTTTTTATATAAAATAGTTTGTGTAAAAGAAAAATACTTT
The DNA here is from genome assembly GCA_022984855.1 of Dimocarpus longan. NCBI lineage: Eukaryota > Viridiplantae > Streptophyta > Magnoliopsida > Sapindales > Sapindaceae > Dimocarpus > Dimocarpus longan. Next base: position 18,452,740 of record CM041015.1, on the reverse strand, counting down.
ATGTAATGTCTCAAATATCCGAATGAATAATATTTCGAAATGAATAGTGATTTTCGAATGAATAATGATGAGTAAATAGTGATTTTGAGAGTCAGATCCCGAAAACTATTGAAAGTAAAATTTTTTTATGAATAGTGATTCTGAATGAATAGTATTTTCGAGACGAAAAGTATTTGTGTGAATAGTGATTTTTGAAAAATGGGTCTAATAAAGTAAAAAGTTCTGAAAATTTTATTAGAATTAACGAAAACTGAATCAGATAAAAGACGAGTTCGTTTGAGGTAAAACGAAATAGATTTCGGATTTGACGGAAATCCACCAAATAAAAATGATTAAATATAGTTCAATTGTTGCAAAAATCATCGACTCTAGCTGACATGTTAGCGGTTCAATAAGGATGACATCAACAGTCAAAATCGGACGGGCCGGTTTATCGTCGAATTGGCCGAGTAATCAGCCAAATCGATCCAACTCGGATTATTTAAAAAAAAAAAAAAATTAACGGACTTCAACCATACTTAAAAAATCAACCTTCAGTCACCACTTCAAATTCCAACCCTGACCCGAAATTCAATTACCACACCAAACCCCCGTTCTCCACACCAAACCTTAAATCAGTTCTTCCAACATAAAGTCATCACGATTCATCTTTGAACGAAAACCATGGCCATGAACAGATTAGGAACTCGAATCAAAGATTAAAAAAGTAAAGCTTGGATTAGACTGTACGTACCGTAGGCAAATAACAACATTATAGGCGCCTCCAAGGGCAAGAGAGTGTAAATAAAGGTAGAGAGAGAGAAAGAGAGGATAAATATGGTGATACAGAGAGAGAGAGAACGAGGACTATAGAAAGGGGTTTTAGAAATTTTACACTAAGTCGGAGCAGGTTGGTTGTTGGAGGCATTCAAAACAAAGAAGAGTTGGCGGTTGGAGGATTTGAAAGAAGGTTAGAGGGAATATATTTTGACCCACTGTGTTTTGTGCCCAGAAGGTTCTGCGGAAGTGTGGATTTTTTATTTTTGTTGTTGGCTATGGTCTATTTTAGATGCCATTTTTCTGGTTTCCTATTCAGAGTTCCACTGTAATTTTACTTCCTTTTAGCTTTTTTTTTTTTTTTTAGCTAAATTTTTCTTCCTTCTCTTGTTTAATCATTCTTATTTGATTTATTTTTATTTAAAAATAACTCTAAGTTCTAAGATTTATTGAGATAGTCTAAAATCAAACATTATTAAGAGTTTGATTTAATAATTATATTCATATAAAAAAATTGTATAATTATTTCTTTATCAATGGAGTTTGAATTTATCATAAACATAAATATTTTATAATTTTTACATTATATAACATATTAATTCTTGTGTTTCATAATTATATAAATTTTAGAATATATGGTAATACATTAAATTTGTAATATTATGTGATTCTACCAAAATAGCTTTTGATATTGTAAAAGATGAATTTGATAATAGTTTATAATCATATGATTATATTTTAATTTTATAATTTTTTTATAATTTTTTTTATAGGTTTAATTCGATTTGACTATTTATCAACAGTATTTATTCTTTAATTAACGAGTAACAAACAACCTTGTACTGTGCGACTTCTAACGAGATTCGTGGAAGAAAGAAAGTCAGCAGAAGCAAGAATTGCTGAAATGGGACTATGAAAAAGTTCAAAAAGTAGCATTCTGGCAAGTATTCCTACCTCCTTTTCATTACGTGTCTGCTTGAGCAACCCAACAATGAATGAGTTGTAACGCTACTTCCACGTCAATGTAGCCGGAAACGAACCGAACGGACCAGCCTGTAAAATGAACTTACTTTTGCTTTTTTGTTTTCGATGTCTTATATTTGAATATTATGGATTTAATTATCTTATCGATTGAATAATTTTATTAATATTTATAATTATTGAATTGATTTCAATAATTACTCTTATAATAAATGAAATGAATATAATTAAACCCAATTATGCTTGTATTTTCTAATTAAATAAACTCTTAATTCTTATTTTTAAAATTGTACTAAATTTCCAAAAAAATATAAAAAAAAAAAAACTTTGCCAAATTGGCAATAATTTAAACTCCAAACAAGTAATAGATTTGTAACTTGGTTGGATCATTTTAAAATTATTATACATATAACAAATATTGAAAAAATATGACAAAAATTGGCATATTGAAATTTTCTAGTAAATCTAATTGACTTAACATATATATGATCCAAATATGCTAATTTCATGTCATGATCGGATCCTAATAGATTTACTCAAAATTTGTACCCTTAATAATAAAAGACATTAAAAACCCAAAACATATTTCTTATTTAGTTAGTTTCATTTTCACTTAGATCGATTATAATATTATATTATCGAAATCCAATTTGATTATACTAGTTTCGTGCAGTGATCAGATCTTAATTTAGTATAATAATAGGACCACAGTGTGGTGACACAAAATCTACACACCTAATAAATAAATAAGAGTAATGCTATACTATTTAAAATTGCGTTCAAATTTATTGCTAAATGATATAGCAAGTTTATGAGTAATTATTACATTATTAATATATTATCTCAAAATTAATGTGGTGATTATAAATTAGCTTATTATATTATTTTGGTAAAATTTTTGAAAATATAGTATTATTTAAGGTCTAGTTACCTTACTCAACCACTAACATTATTCATAAATTGTAATCTTTAGATTTTTTTTTTTAAATAATGGGGAAAAATGAATTAAATTCATAGAAAACTATTCACACATTTAACAAGAGTGAGAGTTAAACTTTTGACCTCTTAGAATTAAAGAATGTACTTAATAATTTCTACTAAGAGATGGTGTACTAGTTTTTGGATTGATTATAAGAATAGTTATTGAAACCAATCTAATGATTATAATTTATAGGTAATGTTAGTGGTTGAACAAAATAGCTAAACTGACAAGACCCATCCTGACCTCTATCTTGAGTCCGAGAGGATCCTATGATATACTGAAAACTTATATACAATTTTAAATTTTCTTATAGAAATCATTTGAAAATTTAATAATTCATAAAGTGGTTTAATAAAATTTTGATAATGTAATTACTATTTAACTAATAATTTCATCCTGAAATAATCAAAATAAACATTTCTATAATATTTCAAATATGTGTAATATCATATAAAATATATAAAACAAATTTGTTTTCATATGTGGGAATATTACTACAAAGTAAGTTGATATTATTTTCAAACAACGAAGTCAAAACATAAGCAACTTTGACGAAAAGTTAAATATTTTACAATATTAAAATAATAAGTATACATATGTAAACCTAGATGCTATGAAATATACAAATAATATATACAATACTGAAATATCATTTCTCAGTGTCATGTGATCGAGTGACCATTTTCTTCATATCTGAAATTTCTTTTGAGATCCGACAGTTACTTGAAAAATATTTTAAAAATACAAAAAGGGGAGCAATAACACTCTACGAATGAATATACTTTTAAAAACTAAATAAATTATTTTCAGTAATAATTAACATATATAACATAAGGATGATGATAAATAAAATCTCAATAATTCATATTCAATCGTATCTAAAAATAATACTAAAATTACATTTCATCTCATAATAAAATAAAAATACATGTATAACTCATTTTTGTTTGCTAATAAAAAATCGATCTACACTAATCGAGCACCCAAAGAAATATGTCATACGTGGTGAACATATTCAATACACATACGGAGTAGGGAATAATATCTGTTATGTATATGTTAGATGACTTAATGACTCCCCAGACATCTACCATACACGTACTGGACGACTCTCTAAAATTTACACACGTGAAGCTTGATTGATTGTCAGGAAGAACGGTACAATCTCGATATTCTAAAATGTCATTTTATTCGTTTCTTAATTCAAATGATTTTCACATACAAATTTGTAATATTCATTATCTCAATGAAAATATAATTATCAATAATAAATATTCTAAAATCAAATCATAAATCATAATACATAATTAATAAATCAATTAATTAATTAAATAATTTTTTTTTCAATAACAATTAAATAAATAATAGCTAAACTTTAAATAATTTAAAACAACTCAATTCAACTGAAATAAACAATTCAAGAAATTAATTATTTAATAAATAATTGATTTATAATAATCCATAAATAATCAAATCTAAAAATATAGATATCTGTAAATAATTAATTCAATTTAAATAAACATAATTCACTCACAAATTTGGTGTTAAGCTCTATTTGGAACCACTAGTATCTAAATTATCATTGAGTTCTTTTTCACCTGAAAATAATACAAAACCTTATTTAGACTCTATTAAAAAAAGAAAAAAGAGAAAATTAAACTTGAAATTAAATTTATTGCAAACAAAATCAATCCAAAAATCAGTTCTAATTATTTTCTATTTTCTTTGCATTCTCTTTTCTTTAGCTTGTTCTCTTTTTCTCTTCTTTGTTTTACTATACGGTTTGGTTTTGTGTGTGATTTGCTTCTATTTGAAGATTGATATATGTACTATACCACCTTAATTATTGACCTCATATACATTAAAAAAAAAAAAAAAAACTACTACCACGCGAAACACTTGCCCTTTTTTTATTAAAAAAATTCATCATTCTCTTTGTCTCCTAATTACCCCACGTTATTTATTTATTATTATTATTTTTTCAATTTTTCTATGGATACAACTAATCATATTTATCAACATGTAAATTTATATTTTGACCCCATTTATTGCTATGACTTTTTTTCTTTTACATCAAACTTTTTTAAAAATATTTACTTAGAGGATATTTATCCATATATTATTTTATTTTTAAAATTTAGATAAAATTAAATTAATAATAATAAACTAAATTTTAATTAATTTTTTGGATCCATTGAATTGAGACTTTACATAAAGCTTATTATTTAATAACTAAATCAATAAAACCCTAGAAAAAAAAGGAAACCTAAGCATATTCCCTTGTTCGGTTGCCTAGGCCGAAAAAGTTAACAACTTAACTCACCTACCCAAAAGGGATTGTATAAATAAATCAACAAATTAGACTAACCTACCCATAATAAACATATTTAATAAAAAGTGTTCTGTTTATAATCGCACAACTAACAGCTGTCATCGCACACGTCATCACCAACCCGCAGTCCCACTATAAGCTCACCTCGCCAGATCACCCCCTCCGCACAGAGGAATCCTCCAACTTCCGAGGGTTTGATTTGTCGCACGAGCAGGTCGATGAAAAGACGATTATGCCCTTGGTAATTTAAGGAAAACGAATCAGAGGAAGACCGTTTACGTCATTTCGTTGGAATTTGCAAAAGTGAAGGGGGTTTATAAAGAGCGAGAGAGGCATGTATGTGTGTGGGGTGTGCGTAGGCTAAGCGGCAATCTTCTGGTAGCGTACGTTAGCCACTTGGTTTTGTTTGTGATGCTTGGAGTATTGTGTGCGCGTCACAAGCCTTGGATCCTCAACTCCATCTCTCTCTTCGCTCACAGCATCCCGGCCTCCCAACAGAGCCGAGCCGTCTGCGGTACAAGGCAGCTCGTCCACTGCGCCGCCGACCTAAACAGCCGCCGCAGGCACCACTCCACTGCCTGCAATCTTTCCGCCGCCGAGGCCGGCGGTGCCGCCTTCATATGGCATGCCATCCTTCCCTCCGCCCGGCGCTGCCACTGCCGGCGCCGGATAGATGAGAGGAAGCCAGGGGAGGGGTCTTGGAATGCGGCGTGGGACGAGAGACCGGCAAGGTGGCTCCACCGAGCCGACTCTGCTTGGCTGCTGTTCGGCGTCTGCGACTGCCTGGCGCCGGTTGATCATTGGACCGAATCGAAAGCCGAGGCGGTTAAGGTTGTAGAAGAGGAAAGCAAAATCGACGGCTGCGATGATTTAAATGTGACAACAAAAAGCTGTGATGTGAATGAGATAAATGAGACGTCTAGTTCCGGTTACAAGGTCACAGGTATGATTTTTTTTTTTTTTTTTACTAGAGTGACACGTTGATGGTTATGATTAATTGATGGGGGTATTGCAGGGGTTCTGGCGGATGGGAGGTGTTTATTTAGAGCAATAGCACATGGTGCGTGCTTGAAAAGCGGGGTAGAAGCCCCCGATGAGAATCGTCAAAGAGAACTTGCTGATGAATTAAGAGCTCAAGTAGTCAACTTTTCAATGTTAATTGCAGTTTTTGTTTCATTTAGGGGTTACTTGACAATTTTTAATCATGGCTCTTGATAGGTAGTGGATGAGCTTTTAAGGAGGCGTGAAGAAACGGAATGGTGAGGCTTTTTGTTGGTGTGTGATTGCTTGCAACTGTTTCTTTGGTTGGTTTTGATGGGAAGTGAATTTGGTTTGTCTTGAATATGCTTAGGTTTATAGAAGGAGATTTTGAAACTTATGTGAAGCGAATTCAACAACCATATGTATGGGGTGGAGAACCTGAATTGCTTATGGCTTCACATGTTCTGAAGTGAGTATTATTGAGCTTTGATGCATTAGTTCTTTCAATATTTGCCAAGGAAAAATAATTAGAAAGAAATTTATTTGTGTTACTTTATACATACGGGTCTGGCTACCTTACTGGTTTGGATAAGGTTACCCGATAGGACTTCAATAATTACTCTTGGATTGGTCGTAAGATTTTTTAATAATCGTGTTTACAACTAATCAAAGAGTTTATACTGAAGAGACTGGTTTGGATAACCTTAGCTAAACCAGAGAGTTAACAAAATTTTATACATAAATATGACAAGTATGCGTACACGTAACTTGTTTGTAGAGAATTTGACAAATCTCTCTTCGGAATATTATTTTTCTTATTTTTTGTTAGTTTGATTGTGATTTTAATTTAATCAGATGGTTTGAAACTGTTGGTTGTTAGTCAATTTTGTTGAATTTTCCTAGAGGTATGCTGATGTCAAAGCAAAAAAACATTGGTCTAGTCAAACAAATTTTCCAAACTTCTTGTGGTCAAGGTTGAACTTGAAGTCTCTTGTGCATGTAATTCATTGCTTATATTATATATTCCGTCGTATGTTTTGTACTTTGACCCTCCAGATTTGACATACCTTTTCCTATCTGGGCCCAGGAAATTAATATCGGTCTTCATGGTAGATCGAAGCTCAGGTAATCTGGTAAACATTGCAAACTATGGTGAAGAGTATCAGCAGGACAAAGAGAGTCCTATAAACGTGCTGTTTCATGGGTACGGTCACTATGATCTATTGGAGACTCTCTCAGACCAAAAGGTACTAGAAAGTACGGCAGTATAAGTTAGAAATTGTGTTTTGTAGATTTTTTACTAGTTTTGGATCAAATGAATCCAAATACTGTATTTGAAGCAGAGTCTATAATTTTCAGAATAATTGAAGTACCCCCAGAAACTGTGAGTTGTTTTTCAAGATCAATAGGCTTGGTTCAGCATTGTCAATTTAAGCAATAAGGTTTGCTGAATTTTTGTAGCTTTGATGATTATCTTTGTGATTTTTAAATAAATTAAAATGTCAAGTTAATAATTATTATAGTTTTTGGTCTGTTCATTTCTTCCTTGGAGATGTTTTTCCTATTCTTCTGTATTTTTTTGTGAATAAATTCTTCCTTGACTGAGTTTGTGTAGTCTCTAGTGTAATTTGAGCTGCTTGTTGAGAAGCTGACAGTTGTTCTTCCTTAACTTGAATTGAAGCCATTGTCACAGTAAAATACAGACAGATTACAGGGAATGGTTGGGTTAGGTATATGATTTTATGAAGCTAGCTTTGGCACTGTTCGCAAAATTGAGCATGTGCCCTTCATATCTTACAGTACTTAAAAGGCCTTTTTCCTTTCCTGCATATCAATGGCCCCATTTTACTTGGAATTGAATAATGGATGGGTACAGACCTGGATGTGTATTGGATCATAGAAATGCCTTAACTTGTACAATATTAAGACTCAGTCTGTTTGTGTCCATCAGTTCAGTTGCTGACAATTTATTTCCAAACGAATTTAGAATCTTGAGCTTTGCGTTAAAATGAAGTTGCTGAGAAAATACTTTACAGGACCCTTGGATTCGTGTTTTAGACACAAATGATTTCGTAAGCATGTTCGGTCAGATTGCAGCCAAGAACTGCCGTCTGAATCATTTTTGAAAGCCCAAATTGTATCCAAATTCTTCAATGTTAATATGTGGTTACAGATCAAACATCCTTCTTGAAAGCCCAAATTGTATCCAAATTCTTCAATGTTAATATGTGGTTACAGATCAAACATCCTTCAAACTTAGGAGATAATTACTGTGCCTCTAATTTTATGTGTTCTTGAAATGTTCATTTCTTAATTTTAGTAACTTCATCGACATTCTGAAATCAACGGAGTAGTGAAACATGAGACTTTAATTGAAACTCAAAGTCTGTAGGTGCTTTTTGGGCAATCAGTTTGTTTGGATTGAAGATTGTCCTACTAGTATTAAGAATCTTATGTCCGACAATTCTATACCTGGTTCGGGTTGTTGTTTTTTTTTCTCTTTTCCTTTTTTATTTTTTATTTTTATTTTTTATTTTTAAATAGAAGATTGTGTTGAGAACCAGAAGAGATACCTCCAGAGGATAAAATACATTGCAAATCCAAGTCTGCTGTCTTCAGCAGACAAGCAGGAAACGAATGCTTCCAAATTGTGGACCTATTGAATCCTAAAGCCCAATTGGCAATACTATGGGCAACTTTGTTGTCATCCCTATATGCAAAAGAAATAGGGCTTAAACTAAAGGAATTGAGGATAGACTTAATGTCATTTACAATATTCACACGGGTTGTGCTGGCCCCATTGCATAAATCCACCACTTCAAAAGCGTTTGTTTCCACACAAAGTGGAAGGAAATGAGATTGGACTGCAACTCTTAAACCCCTGAGAATTGCCAAAGCTTCAATAGCATTGACCTCTGAAACGTGACGAATGGAGAAACCAGCAACTAATCTGACTTTCCTCACATGGTCTTGAATAACCACTCCTAAACCACCCTTCTTTTTCACCTCGTTAAAAGTTGCGTCACAATTTAATTTGAACACACTAGTACTAAGGGGAGACCAAGAGACCTAAGTGGGAGAAAGACCAATTGTAGGGGAAAGGGAACAAGCTTGATTGAACTCTTGTAAAAATAAACTAGCCCGAAACTAACGGTCCACATTGAGAGGAGGCTTTCGACCATGGGTTAAAGCATTCCTATTAAACCACACAAACCAAGCAGTCACAACGAATTGCACAACTAGATTCATGTCCACAATAGAGCACACATAGGCTACTTTATCCATAAAATCCACAAAGTTCATGTTGCAAAAACGATTGTCATGATAGAGGGGCAGGATCCCAAACACTTAGTAGCCACTTTGCATTTCCATAAGGCATGATCTACTGATTTTAGCTTCACACAAAGGATAGGAACCATTTGCTTACAAGCTCTTCAATAAAAATTCAAATTTTACCAAGGATAGAAAGGAACCGCAAATTCTTTCACAAAAAGAAAGGCCCAGAAGAGCTAGAAGCAATGCTTGGACCTATGAGGCGAATGACTACTTTATAAGCGCTTTTTACAGAGAAACAATCACGACTATCATAATGCCACATGATTTCATTCTAAGTAGAAGTGGAATTGAGCAGGTTGTTAAGAATTAAATTATGCCTCTTCAAGGTGGAAATACGCCCTAACACGAGTTTTAGACCACCTTTTAGGCCCGTCCATTAAGAAAGACATGGTAGTTCCATCTTTTAGGAAGTAATCTTAGAGGATGAAGGATAGGGTAGCGATTTATCCTCATAGATAGAGATACTATTACCATTCCACCCTCTACCTAATGGCGTGATTAAGAGCCTCCCTACCCTATAAGATGCTTCTCCAAAGAAAAGAGGGTGACGTGTTAGCAGCACACATCAGTAAAGAAGTGTGTAGGAAATATTTAGCTTTAAAAACTTTTCTAGCAAGAAAAACCTTTGTAGCTAGAGAGATTTGAGAGAAAACTCTAGCCTTGTTTAGCTATCATAGCTTGTTTGAAAGTGCACATATCTCGGAATCCTAAACCACCATCTTTTTTTGGGATACATAAAGTATTCCAACTAACGCAATGTAGGGGTGGGCATTACCATGTTCGGTTCGGTTCCTATTGGAACCGACCCGAACATGATAAATTCGCGGATCGTCACTTTTGGGTCCAAACATGGTCCGGTGAGGGAGAGGAACCGACCCGAACTGAACACCCAATGTTCGGTTCGGTTTCCATGTTTGGGCCCAAATTTGAGCTTCATTTTTTGGGCCAAAATTTTTATTAATTTTTAAGTGTTTTTTGAGCCCATTACTGTTGGGCCTATAAATTTAAGTGTTTTTGGAGTCTTTAAACCTACTTTATGTTGTGGATGATACTAAAAAAATTAAATGGATAAAGAAAAATATTAGATGGATACAACATACTAAGAAAAAATATCCAACGTTCAAACATACTATGAAAAAATATACAATATACTAAAAATAAATATACAACATACTAAGAAAAAATATTCAATATCAAATGACATCATTCAATGTTCACATCCACACATTACATCCTTAAATTCTCAACAATATCCAATGCCCACATGCACATATTACACAAAATAGTAGGCATAAACATATAACAAAATATAATTTTTTTTTTTTTTAAAAAATAGCAACAGAGTAGACATTAAAATACAACATAAAGTAAACAATTCCAAACTCCAAAGATTAGCTCTAAGTCCAACTCCAACCAATCAAAAATGAGCTCCAAAGTTCACACACCTTTGAACCTAGTCATTCAAAACAAATTTATTAGCACATAAACACTAAACAATAAATATATAATAAATGAACAATGATATTCAAAATAACATAAACTATAAAATCTTACCATCAAATTTTAAAGCAAATCCAAATTATCCAATGAAGTTGAAACTTCATTTACTGCTGCATTGAAGGACACTACATGAAGAATTAAGTTAAATCAAATTATCAAGTAATATTTATATAAACATAAGCATAAAACATAAAATATGAATGTTAAACTAAATTATAAACTCACTGGTTTCAATGACTTGGTAAAACTGAATATTTGCAACACTATTGTCTTCATATGCCGCATGCTCATCTACATTAACAATTTCGAGCTTTGGGTTTAAAGCATTCAACCAATTTTGATAACAAATCACCCGGAACCGCTCTCAACACTTTTTCCCATCTATTCACAACAACAACACATAATGAATAATAAAACAAATTAAACCACAACAGTCAACAGCCAAGCAACAAACAAGATGGGAATGTGGAAACAACAAACACAACAAACACAAAACAACAAACAAGATTCAAACGTCAAAACAACAAACCACAACAGTCAACACCTCAAAAGCCACTAAGCATGTAAAAATCAAGATTCAAGCAGCAAAATAAGAGCCTGATGAGTACACTTACGAGTTGCAGGTTTTAGTGACTGGGGCTGCCAAGGATGAGCGTCGGAATAGGAAGTAGCAAGTTGGTTACTACTCTGCATCAATGTCCAAAACAAATTGATGAGTAAAATTGTAAAAAACTTAAATTAAAATACTGAAATTGAAACAGATCTGAAATATTTAAACTGAAACAGATCTGAAATATCAAATATATACAAGATTGATGAGTACCGAGCTGGTGATGGCGATTGCGAGAAGAGCTGACGGGGACTTGTGCTTCACGGCCACGGCTTCACGGACCACGAGCTGGTGATGGCGACTGCGAGAAGAGCTGACGTGAATCACGGTGACGTCGACGAGGAAAACAGATTGACAGCCACGACTATGGCGAGGAGTGCTCCACGGCGACGATAGAGGCGAGAAATGAAAGATGAGAAATGATAGGGGCTTTATCGCGACGATGCCGACGAGGAGAAGCTCGGCCACGGTCACGGCAAGAAGAGGGTGATGGCATCGAAAATGGTTAGAGCCTTAGAGGTGACAGATGACATCGACAGCAACGGTTGGAGATGACTCACGATGACGATGGGCCACGACAACGGCAACAGATACGAAATGTGACGGCCGGCGAGTGATGGGAAGAAGAAAGGGGAAACGGTGCGGCGCGGCGACAGGAACCAGTAACAAACTGAGATAGGGTGGATATTTTTTCAGCTAGGGTTTGAGGTTTGTGTGTGACATTATATAGGGACATGCGAAATTACGCTTGTACCCCTGTTCACGAGTCGGATCGGTTTTGACCCTATGGAACAGAACCGATCCGTCAAACACCATGTTTTCTATTTTGTTGACCCAAACAGCTTCATATTTAACATGGAATCCAGCCCGAACACCCACGGATCGGGTTGTTGGGGTCGGTTCCATGTTTTGGTGCCCACCCCTAACGTAATGAGCTTTCCTGTGATTGTCAAACCCACCATACAAGAAATTGGCACATAAGCGTTGAATTTCCATATAAAGTGAAAGAGGTAGTTGGAAGAAACTCATCACGTAGGTGGGAACCACTTGCACTACCGCGTTAATCAAAATTTCTTTACCGCCCTTAAAAAAGAGTTTGTGTTTGCACCCTTGCAATTTTTGCTAAACTCTATCTTTGATACCTGCAAAAAGAGAACGTTTATTTCTTCGATTAGAAGTTGGGAGTAATATATTCAAGATATGAGATCTTAATTGAGGGAGCACACATGGACTAATAACTATGGCTAATTTTACAAAATTCATCGATTATCCGGAGCCTTACTTATAAGTGTGTAAAACAGATTTCAGATTAGTAGCTTTATCACTTGTGGCTCTGGAGAAGATGAGACTATCATTTGCAAAAAACAGATGAGTAATTGTAGGGGCCCCTCTAGCAATTTAGATACCATGAAGCTTCCCCTCCAACGCATTTCTCAACAACAAGGCATTTAGACTTTCTGCACACAAAAGGATGAGGTAGGGGGAAAATGGACACCCCTGATGCAGTCTCCTAGAAGAAATGACATTACCTCTTGGTTAGCCATTGATAAGGATAGAGTAGCTAGCAGAAGATAGACAATTTAGCAACTTGTTAATCCAAGAAGGAGAAAAACCCAAACCGTCCATCATTTGAGCCAAAAAACCCCATTCAACTCGATCATAAGCCTTGCTTATGTTGCGTTTTAAAGCCATTTGACCATTCCCAAGCCTTTTGTTTCTTAAGTAATGCAAACATTCGAAGTAGCAAGAGATTATTAGTTAGTAAACGACTGGGTACAAAAGCGGATTAAGCCTGAGTTTATGAGCCACATTACAAAGGTTTATGGGGTGATAATCACTAGCCAGTTGGAGAGATTTTACTTTCGGAATTAGAACGATTAATGTTTTCCCAGATTAGGTCATATCTCATCCTTTGTTAAGCACTTTGAGAACTGCATTACAAATTTAAGGGCCAACTAAATACCAAAATTTCTAATAAAAGAGGGCAGCGAGACCATCAGGACTTAAGGTTTTATTTGGACTCAACTACCTTAAAGCTACTTCGACTTCAGTTGTTGAAAAAGCTTTATTTAGGTGAGTATTCATCTCATGTGTGACCTTCTTAAGTACCACGTTTAGAATTGTTTCAATGTCAGCTGAATAAGGGGAAGAAGATGTGAATATAAACTGAAATAATAGGAAAAAACTTGTTCAACTCCACTAATACAAGAACACCACATATTGTGTTTTTATTCTTTGTAGCTGAAGCTTTAGAGTGGAAATATTTAGTATTCTGATCTCCAGCTTAAAGCCAGTTAACTCTTGACTACTGCTTCTATCTTAGCTGTTGTTTGAGCAATATGAAGTCCAGTTGAGATACAAGTTCCTTGATTCTGAGTCTTTAAGCCCTCACGAATCTTCTTTAATTCCCCTAACTTTTTTCTCTTTCTGATGAGGTTCCAAGCTGCTAATATCGTAGAAACTTGTTGTGTATTGGTGAGAATATCAGTAGTTGCATCCCCTTTGCAATGTTTGGCTTAATTGGCTTCTATTACGTCCTTACACTCCGCTTTTTTAGACTAAGCCTCTTCAAAATGGAATTTGGAACCCCATTTGGAAAGTCCTGCACTTTGATGATGTAATAAACAAGAAAAGGAAATAAAAAATGGGGAAATGATCAGAACCTGCCCAAACTAGATGAATGATTTGGTGTTATGAAAATAGGAGCTCCTAAAAGGAGTTGCATAACATTCGATCCATAGTTTTTAATTAGAATCACTCATTGTTAACGATTGGACCATGTGAAATGATTGCCCTTAAAACCCAAATCAACTAGTCTACAATCACTAACTGCCTTTTTTAAAGCCATCATACTCTGATCTCTGATTGAACCACTATCGAATTTCTCATTAGACTTCAATATAAGATTAAAATCCCCACCAACTAACCAAGGTAAAGAATTACTACCACGAATCCTCCACAAATTAAAGTTGCCAAGACAAGAAATGCAAATCAGGTTTAGGATTCCCATAAAAACCAGTAAAACGCCATCGAGACCCAAGGACTCCCGTATTATTGAATCACTATGACTTATTGAGAAGGAATATAGTGATAAATCAACTTCTTCCTTCCAAAAAGGGTCAAGCCTCCACCTAAACTTGACCTATCAATAACAAAAGCTCCAAAAAACCCAAATTAACTTTGAGATTTTTCATTTTGCATTTATCCATCCATGTTTTCGATAAAAACATAATATCGATATTTTCTCTACGGATTAACTCTTATAGAATTCGGAATGTCTAAGGATTCTTAACTCTCAAACATTCCAGCAGAGGCAAATCATTGTAGTAGGCAGAGCTGGGAACCAACCTTCGCCAAATTAGTTTCTGGAGCAACAAACTTTCCTTTCTTAGCCATGAAACCTTGATCTTTAGTTGAAGAAGCATTTCTTTTACCTGAGATAATTGTAGCTGATTGAGAACTAGCTTCTTCAGTACCCTTTCGAGCCCACCTCTTCCATTTTTTCCTTTCTGTTGGAGAGCTTGGTTCTCCATTTCCCTAGTTACTTGCACTTTGGTTTTCTTGCGAGGAAATGGATGAGAACATTAAAGCGGATGCAGGGGCAACAATCAATCTTGAATCCTTTTTTAATTGACCTACTTCTAATAGGGAACTAGGAGTTAATGAAAATTGTTATTTGTTACTTAATTCAATAATCATATCATCATTGTTATCATCCTTTCCGGGCCTTAGTAACCCTTGGTTAATCAATGAGGAATCTACCATCTGTTTGGATATTAGTTCAAAAATTTGGATTGCATTATTTCTTACTACACTTCTAGATAAGGGCATCTCCTGAGATGTAGGTCCTTTCATGGCCAAAACAATTCCACATTGTGAATTACTAGAAAAGGAGTTGCCAGCCACCACATTTTTAGGAGCGTTTTGTTGGCTTATGAATGCTCTTCTGCTATACTATTAACTGTGAATGTCCAACTTGTCCTACTGACATCAATCAACTAACTCTCTTCATTCATAATATAGGATGGTTGGCTAATGGTTACCAATGCCCTTCTAAACAAAATTTCATCTCTAGCTTCCTGAGAGAAGTTCTTTCCCTCTTGCTTTTGAGTTCTTGAGTTCCTGACTTGGAATCTTCCGAATCTCAGTTGGAACCTTCTAAATATCACCTAGGGGTGGGATTTAGGGTTCGATAGTGGGATTATTTCTAGCCTTACTTCTATTTTGAGGCGAGCCTGAAGCTCCCAACCCATTCCCTTACCTTAGTTTGTTCTCCTCTACGATTTGCTTCACATTTTCTACGCACTCCCTTAGCAAATGACCAATCCTTCCACAGAAAAAGTAGAATTTTGGGAGTCTTTTGTACTTCAAGGCTATTTTTGCACAGCTCCTTTGGTTCATCTAATAGAATTTGAAGATCCCTCCTCATTGGTTTTGAAATATCAAACTCAATTTTAATACGAATAAATCTTCCAATAAAATCGCCATTAATGGCCGAATCTACATCAACTATTGTACCCACTGTAGCACCTAGAAAATGACTCATCTCTTTAGTTATACTCGCCGATGGGAAGGCTGTGGAATTGAACCCATAAAGGAGAGGTCTAAAAATCCATCTCAGTTACTTACCTAACCCTTGAGCCTTCTTTGAGACAATAAGACATTTATTAAAACACCACGACCCTCCTTCAAGAACACCTTTTTTTTTTTGTTTTTTTTTTCACACCCAAATCGAAATGCAAAGGTTTTGATTTCAACTGATTCAATCCCTATGACTTTGGTGGTACTCTAGATTTTAGGGATCGTATTCCTAATGGCCTCTCTGTTGATCTCCTTATTTGTATTACCTTGCCTAATAATCACATAGACGTGGCCTTCAGACTTTGTTGTTAGACCTCCTTACCAATTCTGATGATTGGTCCATACTCCTTTGAGAGGGAAAGTTTCGCAATATCGAGTGAATTCATCAGCATCTATGGGGAAATAAGAGAAATAGGGAAGAGGTAAGAGCACCCTCCACAAGAGGTAGGGGCGAGTCACCTAAGAAGGTGAGGGCAACACGTAGAGACGTGAGGTCGACTTCCAGCAGTTCGAATCCTAGAGAGAACTACAAAAGACTTTGCTTCGGTTTGAAGTGTTTTTTTTTTTCTTTTTGAAAAAGAGCCATGAAATTAAAATTAAGACCAAAGAAAAAAGTACAAAGAGATGTATATTCTCAAATTTTGCAACATTGTAATCCAGCTTTATTGTTTAATAATAAAATCTCATTCACTATCTTACAAACAATCCATCAAAAACGATGTTCACAAATAATCTACTCAATATTCATAACCCCCAGTTGCTGCTTCTACTAGCTTTCTGCTTCCCTTCTCAGTATACATATTTCGATTTGAAATGGAAGTTGTCCTTCGCATAATGTGACCATTTCACTTATGCTCAACATAAAAGAATAACCAACCTTTACAGAGTTCTCTAAAAAATTGTAACAATGCGTATGAAAAAAAAATATATATATATGTCTTGGAATAAATTAAATCATATCATCATCAGTTGAAAAAGACCAAATGTTGAGAATCTTTCTTCTTGATGGAGAATTTTCCTTATGCGTTGGGAACAAATGTACCGATATAACCAAACCCCGCAACGAAGAAGGCTATGGATTGCAGAAAAAGGTATATGAAATAGTGATTCTTTCCGAAAGCAAGATCGTAGCAGGCACAGAAGAAGAGGTATGCCCCAACTCCAATCTCTAACAAATGCAATCTGTTTATGTCAATAACGAAATAGAAAATGTGACTATCTACTCTTCAATATATAAACAAAAGGCGTCTTCAATTGATTTCTACTTTTGCATTATAATTTTCTTTTTTAAATTTTTTGACTTCTGCACTAGAGAACGTTAATTTGAATGGAAGAATATATATATACATATATACCTTTCTCCGATCTTGATACGGGGCTTCCTAATAGCTTTGGAACCTAATTTAGCCTTGAGACCATCTCCCAACTTCTCAGTGACAACCCATTCATTTACTCTCCCTGCCTCCAGCAAACCTATGAATGTTGCCTTAGTCCGGTGCAGTGACATCACATTCTCGAATAGGATCCAGAAAACCAATAGATGGAGTGATCTGCAAAGAGTTTTTATATTAAAAAAAAGTAATAGAAACTTGCAATTGAATTCTTCTATGAAGAAATCTTATCTGCATTCTCCATACATACCAATCTCCCTATATTTTTGAGTTAAATAGAGGTAGATTATAAAATTTAAGTATCAGAAAGGCTTGAATCTTTCTATATGTGGTTGACTTTTATCACAGATAAGTCGATGGTTACAGAATAGACAAGTAAAAGCAAAGGATTGAAGGTGACCTTGGAGTACCAACAGCGTTAAGAAGAGTGATGATGGAAGGGATATAGACAGCTCCCCACTTCGGAACTTCAACCTCAGGAACCAAAACAGTTGCAGGCAAGATAATACAGTAGAAAACAAATGTTACAACATGCGCTACAATTTTGCGAACGAAGAAGAAACTGTATATCACATACAACTTCTTCCACAGAGACACTTTCTGCAACAAAACGATGCACTAGGACATTAGAAAGGAAAGATAGGAGAACAATATATAATTATAATAATAATATTAATAATATCAATAATAATAATGCTATGGGTAATGCGTTTTAATTTTTAAATTGTTAGGACCACTAATCAAAATCATTCATTACATCTTAATTGAATAGAAGAGAATATTTTTTAGCAGAAAGAATAAAATGAATGACTTTGATTGGTATTCGTAATAATAATAATAATAATAATTATTATTATTATTATTATTATTATTTCACGGACAATACGTTCCAATTTTTAAATTATTAGAATCACCAATCAAAGTCATTCGTTACATTTGAATTGAGTAGAAGAAAGAAATTTTTTTAGAAGAAAGGATGTAATGGATGATTTAGAACAGTGGTCCAATATATATATATATAAAAGGCTTTAAAAGAAATGAGGACAACATACCTTAGTTTTGAAGATTTCCTTTGCCATTTTCTTGAAGAGATTGGCCGGGCCACAAGACCATCTATGCTGTTGGTATCGATAGGCCTTGAAAGTGCTTGGCAGCTCATTTTTTACCTATAATACAAGTTTTCATCAGTACACTCGCAATATAACTCCATGAACTATTAAGCATTTGGAACTGCTTTTGACATCATCAAAAGCGCTTTTAAATTTATACTTGACATAGGAAGGTGTTGAGAAATCATATAGGCAGGCCAAAATAGAGAAATAATCAAAATTCGAATAACATATTTTTCTTTAGATTCTGTATTTATTTTTGCCTTATTCAAATTTTTAAAATTTCTAATTTTTCAAAAATAAAGAATTTTATTTTTATTTAAGCCAACATCAAAAAGTTTAGAAGCCTATTTTGATTTGTTGAAACCAATCACTATTTGTGATGTTCGATTATCTATATATCTAATAATTAGAAGAGATACGTTCTACAATAAGAAGAGAAAATATGTTCAATAAGACTTAAATTTTCATCATTAGGATTGACAGGAAAGTGTATAACTACATAAACTAAAAACTTATACAAATAAAGAATTGTATTTAGATCCCTATTAATTGAATGTCCTTTCAATTCATAAATTCACAATCATTACTTATAATTTCTTTCTTTCAAAAAAAAAAAAAAATTATATACCTTGAGGTCACCAACATAAACAAATTTCCAGCCTTTAAGACTTGCTCGAACAGCCAAATCCATGTCTTCCACAGTGGTGCGGTCCTTCCATCCACCAGCCTCATTGAGAGCTGATATTCTCCATACACCAGCTGTGCCTGCATTATAGTTTCTACTTTTCAACTTTCCTTGTCTATAACATTGAACTTTACTTTACTTGATGTACAAGATAAATTTCATTCACTCTCATTATATATATATGTGTGTGTACACACACTTCCATAGTAGTATATCCAAACTTTTAAATGGTAGATGGATTCGTATGGCTTTGATATTCATCATGAACTTGTAACTCTATAGTCTGTTAGAAATCTTGTTTAATGTTAGTTAAAGCTTCATGGAATGATAACAGTTTAAAACATAGAAGGATGTTTTACCATTGAAACCAAAGAAGGCATAAGCAGAGGAGCCCACTTCTTGTTCCACTTTGAAATGGTAATCAAGTGACATCTCTTGCATCCTAGTCATCATGCATTCATCTGCGTTCACTGCATTTTCATTCAAAAAAACCACCGTCAGTAACCAAATTCTAACCATAAAAAATTAAGAAAATAAAAAAGAAGCAAGTTATATTAAAAATTGAATCAGGAAATGACACTTAATTCTTCAGGTTAAAAAAGGAAATTAAGTTCTCTTTCTATAGCAATTTGAGTCCTTAATTTGTGTTTGAGGTCTTTACAATCTCATTTTCAAAATGATTTAGTAAACATTATAATCACATATAAAAAAGTCAAATTCATTTTTTTTAAAAGTAAATTCATTTCTTTTATGTACTAGAATTCTCGACTAATTAAGAAATACACTCTAAATTACATCATTTTATATAATAATTTGATGTTTTATGAGAAATCACAAACATAATTTTAAAAAAGATAAACAAATTGAATCAGTTAAATGTATCTATTACTTGCAAATGTTATTAGAAGTTTATCCACACAAATTAAATAAAGATCGGAGACGAGACCATAATTTTTTTTTTTTTTTGAAAAGGCACCAGACTATTACCAACCCAGTAAACATCTAAGATAAAATTATAAGAAAATGATGGACTTAATTTCAAAATTAAAGCAGTCTAATCATGCTTAGTTAATGCATCAACATCACAAAGCAATTAATTATGACTGGATTTTTTTTTTAGTCATCCTAGTGGCAAAGGGTGATCTGGACGAATCAAACCTGTACTTCCAAAGACAAATCAAATAAAGTGTCATCGTCTCTTTGTTGGTCCCTCACACGAGATCAGTTTTAAATAAATTAAATTTAATGATTAGCTATTCCACCTAATTGGCCAAATCCAGACAGAAGTTGAAACAATTTGGTCCGAATATTTTTTCTTCAATTTTTAAGTAATTGAAAGCTGGCATTAGCTGCTGTTTAATGAAAAGACACTTTTCGTTCATGCATATTGACATTAAAAATGATTAAACAATAGAATTTTGATGATTCATAAGGGTTGTTAAAAAAAAAAAAAATGAAATTGATAGTTGGATTTTTCTTCATCTATAAAGTCTTAAGTTAGCAATATTTTTAATCAAATTCATTGTCCGTCAGTTTTTTTTTTTTTTTTTTGTAACTAACAAGCCTGAAAGATCATTACCTTTGGTTATTAGTAGAAGTTATCATGTATAAACCTTTTTTGATTTTTTAAAATTCAATATTTTAGAGTTGTTTTGCAATAGATCAATTGAGAAAACCAATAATTTCTTATCTATTAGATCTATCATACGATTTAGAATTCATATTTGAATTTCATCAAAATGTAAATGTCCTCATATAAAACTTTTATACGATAAATTTTATCAACATCAATATGATGATGATATGTTAATATGTTAAATAAAATAATAATAAAAAAAAAAAGAAAAAATATCACTAGATGTCACTTTTAAATATTGAATTGACAATCTTATCACATTTCAATAAAGTTAACAGTTAAGTCTTAAGTCTTATTTTTTTGACATAAATATCTTTAATAAAATTGATGAGAATACTACATTTTTTTAAAAAGAATTTAATTATTACATTTATTATAAGAATATTTTGGTATTTTTATATATAATTTATGACTTAATTATTACATTTTTTAAAAAAGAATATAAATATTAAATCATTAATTTAATATACTATTTTTGTATTTATCTAGAAAAGAAAACCATGAAATTAGTTCACCCACCCACTTTCAGCTCATATGTTGTTTGTACCTATCATCCATGCAAATGTGAAAATAACTCAAAAATATAAAACAAACAAAAACGAGAAGGAAAGCAATATTTGACACTCAACTCATGGCATATCACATGTCAAACAAAAGTAGAGAATATATATTTATTAAAGACCACCGACACAAAACTTTTTCAAAGCTATAAGATCAATATAATGACTTAGTAAATTTTTATTTATTTATTTATTTTTTTTTTAAAGTTGACAGTTAGAATGAAAATTAATTAGTAAAGAAGAAAAAAAAAATACCAAATTTCCAACGAGCTTGAACAAGACCAATTTCAGGGTTGTGAACAAGGAAGGGAATGGTACGCCATAGAAAATCAGGTTCAGGCTGGAAATCAGCATCGAAAATGACCACATAATCACACTGTTTCACGTAGCTGCGCTTCATGCCTTCTTTGAGAGCACCTGCTTTGTATCCATTTCTGTTATCTCTGATCTCATACTTTATGTTTATGCCTTTGCTTGCCCATCTTTGGCATTCTAGCTCCACCAAGTCCTGCTCTTTTTTTTTTTTTTTGGTGAGAAAATACATTAACAACTTAATTGGTGGGTCAAATTAAATATACACCATAAACAAAAACACTTTGATGCCAAACCTTTATAGTTGGGTCTGTGGAGTCATCAAGAACTTGAATTACAATCCTATCAGACGGCCAAGATAGCCCGCATGCAGCTCCAATGGATAGCTGATAAACCTACATTATTGTTCCATGGAACAGTAACCATAATTAAATAAAACACTAGCAAATATCAAGTACAACATTTTACGCGTCAAACTTGATTATTTGGCGTACCTCTTTTTCATTGTACATGGGGATTTGTACAAGGACCATAGGGTAAGATGAGTTTCCAAGCTCGATATCATCCTTCATAGGCTCCCACTTGTACCTCTTCTCTGGTTTTTTACCAAATAGCTTCACCAGGACTATAACAATCCCCATGTAGACTCTTTCTATGAAGAGCATTACTGACATGATCAAGCATAAGAACACTAACACCTTCAACACTGGCACGATCAATGGAGTCTTTGTTTGATCCCAAATCACTCCTATTTGGCTTGTAATATCATCTCGGCCACCACCCTGAAACCTGTCCGGAAAAATGGTCGCAGACGAAAGCCTGTCCATTTTTGTGTACCTTACCAGGGCTTTTGCTGGGTTGATAGCTATAGCTAGTAGGACTGAGGATGCTCAATATGTTAGTGACAAATTTGAGGTCTGGTTATATATAAAGAAGTGATGGTGGCTAATTTGTTGCGAAAAGCACACGGATAGGTGCCTGTGTGTGTGTGTTTCTGTTTTTGTGCTTTTTTTATAGCAAAAAAACAGTTCACTGAGCTGTGATTTTCGCTTGTGAGTTACGTTTAGGCAATGTGGGAGAGCTGGGACTAGTGTGTGTGTCAGTGAGATGATAACACAACACTCTTTTGCAGGAACAGATCCAGACCCCCTTCAAATATGATCATAAAGCACAAATTTTGAGCCCAACATAACCCACAAGACAAGCCACTGAAAATGATTATAGAGAGCGAGAGAGAGAACACTTGTCTTTTTTTTTTTTTTTCAAGATATGGGGGTGCAAATGTTGAAATTTATATATAAATGGTTTATAGTAGGTACAATGATAAAATAAAAATGAAAAAAAATAATAATATTGGTCAAATTAGAAAAAGACTGGAGATCCGAAACGGGCAATTAATTGTCAGAATGGAACAGCAGCGTTTTATTTATTAATTAATCACAAGTCATTAAAAATGTAGGGTATATAGACGAGACGTTTACAAAGTGTCTTTGTCAAGCTTTTTTGTATTCTGAAATAGTTCTCATTTTTGAAATGTGCTACGTGTCAATAGTTTAGCCATCTCTTTCATTCTATTCCGGGTCCTATATGCTGCCAATTATTTTTTATAATATTATGTGTTCGGTGAATACAGCGAACCGCCATATATCTTGTGATTGATTTTCAAAAACTTTAATTTCTTATGTAATGCTTATTAGTAATTAATAAACTTAAGTTTTAGGGATAAATTCATTTTCGGCTTCAACATAAAAGAAAAATTTATTTTTAATTAAAAACAAAAGGATATTCATTTTCAATCATAAATAGAACTTCATTTGTTTTAATCTCATTTCATCCAATGATGTAAAATGTTTCCATGAAATGTTGTGGGATGAACTTTTTTTTTTTTTTGGGGAGGGGTGGGGGGACCAATTTTTCATTATATAATTTTTTGGGACATTTTTAATAATGTTCAATAAAAAATGTAAGTACATGTAAGTGTTGCATGAAAGGTTTAAATTATGTATAACAAGCTTTTTCTACACAAAACAAAGACGAAAAAACAAGATACCCACTAAAAGTTTGTAAGGTTGATTCAAGAGTTTAAATACTACAAAATGTGAAGGTACTAGCTAAATAAAAACAATATTAATATATATGTCTTTTCTACCATTGGATTAAAAGCAAATAAATGAAACTATCCAATGTGGTTTGGTACTTAAAACTACTCATTTAGTATGATAACATCCCAAATTCACGTCATTGTAATGCAAGCAGTATTTATAAAAAAAAATTAAAAGAAAATGAATAGATGTTGAAATCATACAATTTAAGTTAAATTTTTGAGTTAATCTAACTTGACCCTTAAATTTACCTATAATTTATGTATAAATCTCAGTAAGAGTATTTGTCAACAACACGTATTCGTGATCCATGTTAATGAAACCTAAAATTTTATAATTTCCATTTCTTTTGTTAATCTCTCTCTTTCGTATAAATTACACGCAATTACATTTGACACAATAAATTAATGAAGATAATTGTGTCCTACAAATTTGAAGTTCTTAAATATGGTTAGAGTTGTTATGAATGTGAAGCTGTTGAATGTTCTTGAAGGTTGTTAAGTTAATAAACCTAGGTCAATTATATTTGGAGAAGATTCGGAAAGAAGTGTTGAGACGGGAATTAGTACGTGGGTAATGTGTGACTGTCTAGCAACAGTTATATTTTGGACTGATCTTGGAAGTATTAATTTGCTTTTCTTTCTTTCTTTCTTAATTTTTATTTACAATTTTCTCAATTTTTTAGAAGGAACAAGATGGACAATGGAGGTTGGTAAGTTAAGTATTCCCCTATAAAATCTTCAATGTCCAAATAATCAAAAATCATTGTGAGAATAGTTTATTCTCATAAATAAAATTCAAACTGTTATCACGACAAACAGATGAAGTGCAAAATATTGATTCATAACAACAACTTTTGAACAACTAATTGGGCCAACTATTTGACTAATTTTTGTTTGGAGGCAGGTCAAGGTTATATAGATTTTTATGATCTTTCAACGAATTTTAATATTAAAGATTAGTTTGTAGGGTATAAAAGATCTTATAACTACTAGATCCTCGTGTTAATACAACATTTTTTTTTTTTTAATATTATGTATAATATTCATATTGAACTTGAAACATTATCAAACTGAATAAACTCTTTTTATTATCAAACTGTACTGATCTGTAGTAAATTAATACAAATTACTCTACATTTAATAATGAGTATATAACTAACCCCATCAGTTACCGATTGTCCAAAGAAATCAGCAGACAAAAGGCCAATAATTCAGCAGCTAAATATGTAGAAACACCAATTTTGTGAAGGGGGCATACAATATCAATTACGTTAAGCATTTTTTTTTTTCTTTTTTCATGCTCAAAGTGTGAGAGAAATCAATTAATCATTTTTGATCAAAATCAATTATTCATTTTTGATCAAATTTGCGTGATGGGACTCATGAGCTTAATATATATAACAAGAATTAAAACTATAAAAAATTGGTAGCTTGACATTGTACCATGTAGTGTTTTGAGAAATATTTCAACCAATTTCTATTAGTTCATATTTAGTATTGATTCTTTTCGGATTGAGATGCATAAAGGTTTTTTTGAAAGACTAGCAGAGTAAACAAATTTAAGACGATGCATGTGGTGTTGTTGAATGAGGGTGCCCATTTTATATGGTCAGGATCATAGAAATGGACAAGACACCTTGTTATATATGAATACTTATGACTGAAGTGGATGTTTTGTTTTCCTTTTCGCTTTTAATTGGATACTTAGTAGGTTAATTCAAAGTGATCAAGCTCTTCTAAAAAACAATAGCCAAAGTTCACTTTCTCTTTCTATTCATCATAAATCTAATATTTATTATGATATAAAAAGATTCTAAGTATTCAGTACAAAATTGATTCAATTTCTATAATCATATAAATTTTATTAGAATTTTTGCGATGTCTGCACCGAAAACTTTCTCTAAATATTATTTACCAAAAATTTCTCTTAAATCTTTTTCAGTTAATTGAAAATCTGATTTTTTTTTTTATTACGTCCGTAATAAATCTATTTATCTTTAATATTCTAGATGTGTATGGAGATGGATGATATTTGGCCTAATGATTTCATAAAAAGGAAAAGTTAAAAGGGTTATATGGTTTCTTCAAATGGTATAATTTGGATTAATTTGAAGTGACATCCTTCTACTATTACAAATTCTATGAGCAGTCAATGATTGGGCAATATCCAAACTTTCTCTAATAATAAGAAGAAAATCAATGAATTATGAGCCACGAGTGCATGTCTTCAAATTTTATATAAAAGTATTATCTGCACTAATTACTTTCATTTTAACCTTATTCAGGGAAGTGCTTTTGTGATTACGTTTGGTGAGATGGGGTTTGAAACCGACAGATTTTAAAACCTAGAAACAGACAGATTTGTGCCAATATATATATATATATATATATATATATATATATATATATATATTGAAAAGTCGTAGTTGAATGCTATATTAAAAAAAGCAGCCGACGTATGCAGAAAAGTGAATGTTATTTTTTAAGAATAAAGAAAAAGAGTGTTTTTAAATAAAATAATCAAAGTCTTTATTTTTCCTACAAGTGTTGATATCATTAGATCCAAAAATTTAAATAGATAAAAATAAACCTAATTATAGTATTTAAGACTTAAGGTTGTGATACGTTAACATGTTTTTTTGATGTTGTAATACGATAACATATCCCCCTTATGTGTAATGTGGATAGGTGAAAGATGTTGGATATATACTAAACACCATCTATTATATAACATGTGTAACAAGAAAAATTCAAGATAAAGGAGGAAAAGATGGTTTGAACTAGAGACGTCCTCCAAACTCCAATACTAACTTAGTTATTATTAGATTTAAAAGTTTAAACTGATAGGAAAGAGACCAGCTATAATATTTAAGACTTGAGGTTGTAATACATTATCATTTTTGTTAACATCGAAAAATGGTTTTCCTTAGTCAACAAGGTTGTTTTCGGGCCCAAACTGCAATCCACAGAAAATAAGAGAAAGAAAGGAGAAGACAGAGGAAGAGGAAGAAGAAAAAGAGAGAGGAAAGAAGAAAAGCACGCAAGATCTATGTGGTTCGGTCAAAGGGAAAGCCTACGTCCACGGCGCCGGCTCCGGTGAGGGGCGCGGTAGTCATTGTTATTACTATTTATTTTGTTACAGCTGTAGAGAGAGAAAACAGTAGAGAGAGAGAGCTAGAAAAGAACCAGCAAAGCACCCGTCCCTTTACAGTGAGAATCACCCATATTTATCGGGAGAGGGACAGGAGCTACAGTAATAGTACAACTTAAATAGGAAAGTATTAAATGCATATTACAATTTTTAAAGTCTTCTGTCACACAGTCTGAGTCGTCTGACATGGTAGGTGAAATCCCCGAAAATCGCGCTGCTAAGATTCTGAGAAGGGCTTGGCTCGTGCACGTCACGCTGTCCACGAGTTGGGGCGGTTCTGGGCGGACAGACCCGGGCGAGTAAATCTGAGTGAACAGACTCAGCGGACACGACTAGCGGTTAGGTAGAGAAATCAGCGGTCAGTCTGGCGGACAGAATCAGTGGCCAGCGAACAGACTGACGAATAGCGGTCATCAGACAGAATCAGCGGTCACATTATCAGCGAACAGGCCGTCAGCGGACAGCCGAGCGATCGGCCGGGTGAGCATATCTGAACGCTTTATCGCTGTTGGTTGCTGTCAGAACTTTTTGTCAGTAAATGTAAACCTCAAGAACACATCCATGAAAACAGCAACTTTGAGGACGCAAACGGCATCAACCGGGTACCCCCTGGTTGCCACGCTGTAGAGCATGAAAATCCCTTTCCGAAAACATATTATAATAGCCAATCTGACATCCGAGCGCAAAGTTATGCCTGTTTCTTTGGACCAGTCACTTGGACCCCCTGTCTGTTGGGACGGTTTTAACATGTTATCTTACTGGGTCTCTGGGCTTTTACCAGCCCATTTGCGGTAGCCTAAAAATACATATAATAATTTTCAATTGCTTGTTTAGTTTGCAATTTCATTTTTCAAAATATAAATTACATAAAAAGAATTATTGAAAATTACATATCTATAAAAAATTATGATTCATTGGTTATATCTTATGCTTAAATTAATAAATAAAATAAAATAAAATAAAACCTTATTGTTAAGATTTTTGTTGACGTGTGTATAAAATACTATATTTTATTATGCATAACGTTAGATTTATTAAAATTTCTTTAAAAAAAGTGTTAGATTTATTATATAACGTTTTTAGATTTATTATATAACGTTCCACCCTTCTAGATAAAAATAGATTAATTTGTTAGAAAGTTTTAAATTTAACAAGAGGTATACAGAGATCCCTCTCATGACAACCACAAAGACGGATCAATTTAATTTGACGATCTGTTAATGTTTGAAAGTATGGTTAATTAGGTGCATAATTATAAAATACATGCACATGTTGACAATTATTTCTTCTATTCCTTATTTTCTTATAAGAATTATATCCCCGTTTCTTATTAAATAACTAACAAAATCAAGAAAATGAGAAGTAATTTTATTTTCAATTTGTGACCTAATACTAAAGTCATAATCAGGGTTTTATTTAACTATTTATTTGTTATGTATATTCTAACGTCCTAGTTTGAATGATTACGTATTAAAATATAGAATAACAATTAGGTAGACTTACTATACCACCTTTCAAAATTGACACACCAACCATATGGAATCAGTATAATAACAAAATGGAGAAGATAACATCCAAAATATTCTCAATAGTAGGAAGCTTCCTCAATGAAAATATTATTAATCAACGACATTTCTTTGTTTATTAAAGGCATGCACAATGACAAAGAATTATAGCCCACAAGAACAATATGTTACTACGCCGACAATAAAGCAGTGTTCATTATTGGAAATATGCTCCATAAAAATATCAGAATCGAAAAAAAGAAATAATGACACATTTTCAACATGGTTCTTTCAGGTGACAAAGAATCAAGACTGATGTGCTATTTATTTATTTATTTTTCATGGAAATTAGAGTTCTAAAAAATGTAGTTGGTTTTGGGGTGGTCCATAGCTTGATTCCATGTTTTTAGCTAAGAAACTTCCTATATATAGTGACCATATGAACATATACACAAAAAGGCAAAAATGAGATGCCAACGGCTGTTTGTGATGGCCACTGAAATGGGCATCGGATGCTTGGGTTGGCTGTACCATTAATGAAGCTTCGAAAATTTTGTCCTTTTTTGTGTATTGGATTTTTTTTTTTTTTTCTTCTTTTTATATACTGTTGACGTCAAATATCAGTCAACTCAGATCTACGAACCTAATACTGCAAATGAAATCAAAATAGTGCAAGAAACAAGTAGAAAGCAAAAAGAAGGGCAAAGGAAGAACAAATAATACCAGAACTTTTTAAGTGGTTCGGCTAATGGGTGCATACGTCCACTGTTTCTCTCTCATAATTTTGGTAGAATAACAACATTTTATCACTCAGTATTTCTCTCTTGATTTATAGTGAAAATGACCCTCTATTTATAGAGGGGAAGGATATAATTAATCTGACAAGTTATAATTAGTTGGTATTTTTCAAGACTGACATGCAACAAAGTCACTTTCATCAGGACTGAGCTCTGATATAGCCCATACTTAGTGGTTAATATTTCCTTAAATCATACTGCAATTCGTCTGAAGTAGAATTCTTTAACGTTTAAGACATGTCATAAGCTGGACTCGGTCCTACTTTAGGCCAGCTGAAGCTGCTAAGGATGATCGACTACCTTAGTTTTATAGTAGTATATGATATCGGTTTAGTGAGCTCAACGTCGCTAGATTATTGCATACACGAGCTGGGAGTAAGGCGATCAGGAAGCTTACTTTTGTGAGCTGGCAGACTGGTTCTGTCTATTGGACCAGTTTATTGGGCTTTTACCTGTTCATTTAGATAATCCAGAAAATATCCATAATACATACTAAACATTAGTTCTTTAATTATTATATTATAATAAAAGCTAGCTTCATTATAATAATGAATTAGATTTGGCCCAAGTGAAAATCTCATATGTATAAGTATGTGACTGCGAAAGCCAGAATCATGGGGCAATTATGAAAAGGAATAAAGAGAAATTGCTTGGAAGAATCCATCATGCATTTTGTCAGTTAAGGGGGTGAAGATATCAGTCACATTTCCTTCATATAATTTATTGGAACAAAAGTAACTACGTGGTTTTAAAATTAAGTAATTATTTTACGGTTTTATTTTTCAATTTTGGTCAAATTTTGTGGAGAGCTTTAAACTTTTTATAATTTACGACACATATGATATAATTATATAAATAGTTAAATTAATATCTATATTTTATGTCATAATTTGTGTAAAAAAAAAATAAAAATTGAAAGATATTGATTCTACTTTTGTCATTGGCGGCAGTCTAGAGGAAACAAACAACAATAGTGCTAGAAACATTGAAGGAAGCCTGTATAAATCAATAATGATGGTTAGTAGCAGGAAAGGGGGGAAGCGACTGCGACTGGTGTTACATTTGGCAGGTGTTACAATAATTGAAAATCATCGATAAGTTCAGAGGCAGTAATGTCCTTTTATTTCTCTCTCTCTCTTTTATTT
The DNA here is from genome assembly GCA_022984855.1 of Dimocarpus longan. Taxonomy (NCBI): domain Eukaryota; kingdom Viridiplantae; phylum Streptophyta; class Magnoliopsida; order Sapindales; family Sapindaceae; genus Dimocarpus; species Dimocarpus longan. Next base: position 18,422,283 of record CM041015.1, on the reverse strand, counting down.
TTTATTTTTAAAATTTTTTTAAATAAATTTTTTCGAATTATCTAAAATAATTAATAAGACAAGACACTAATGATATATCTCTAAAGAATTACTTTAATATAAAAAAATTGATCTAAATAGAGGTGAAAGAGTGATCCACGTATGAGTTGAAAGGCTGCTTAAAATTTTTTATTTTTTATTTTTTAATTTTTTTTAATAAAATTTGTAGGATTGTCCGAAAAAACTATTAAAATCAATAGATGAGACACTAATAATACATCTCTAAAGAATTACTTTAATATAAAAAAATTAATTCAGATAGAGATAAAAGAGTGATGCATATATGAGTTGAGAGGCTGCTTATATAAATTGGTAGGAGGAGGAGGCCATCCGGGTGTAGTCACACCAAGAGGTATGGGGCCAGTGGATATTAACCAAAGGTTTCAACAGTCAGCTACAGTAATGTCCTTCTAGAGAAAGGGACAGTTTTGTAGGGTCATTGGAACACCTGGCGAGGAACATTTAATTATTAGATTGAGAATATATTTGTGGGGAAAGATATGTAATGTGTCGGTCAACCTTAGGTGTTAAGTTTAAAAGAGTGTTAGATGCGGCAAGAGGTGCGGTGTCTAACTCCAAAGACCAAAGCAAACAGAATAAATTTTAGAAGGAGAAGCAAAGCAAAGCTTGAGGCAGCATCTCATCCAAATACTCTTTTATCTTTCTTATTTTTTTCATTGGTCATGGTTGATGGCACATCATTTTTAGTATAATTGATACTTATATATACAATACCAGCTAACCAAATTATTCTTCCTTAGCAACCAACTACATCCACCATAAATTAGGTCGAATTTTTTTTTGCAAGGCACAAACTACACAATCTCAAGAAACCCCAGATATCCATGCATGTTTACTGTCTAAAAGTTGCCTAACTTCAAATCCGAATCATATCATTTTGTTTTTATTAAGAGATAATTCAAAAAGAAAAATAATTTTAAGATGGTGTTTGACAATACTTGGCGCTTCTTCTTGTTACTTAAATTGACAATTCCCTTACTAATTTTGCTATTATAAGGGTTAGTATAGTTATAAAGTGGTTATAGAAATACTAAAAAGATTTATTTTTTAATCATTAATTTGTTATTTGACGTTGATTTTTCCTAAATTGTTAGATTTAAATTGTATAAATATCAATTATCTTATTAACTATGCTGTATTAGTAAACATATATTCACTAATAACTCAAATTATTAATAAACTTATGCTCCTAACTGTGAGAGTAGAGATCTTTGTGTGTTATGAAAATAGGATTCCGTTTATAATTATATTTGGGTTCAGATGTTTTGCCTTTTAGAAGAATGTCTAATGTAAAATAAATAAATAAATATTATAAAAATTATATTTGTAGGGTAAGATTTTCTTCTGAATTTTTGAATTAGAAATGCATCATGAGCGACTTCAATGTTATAATAGTAGATTTCCATTAGTAATTATATTTGTGTTTTGACATTTTGTCTTTCAAGATAAATATATGCTATCGTGAAAAAAAGAAAACAAATTATAAAAATCATGTATTATGGTTTAGACTTTCTTCTGAATTTTTAAATTAGTAATGCATTGTACTTTACCTTCAATGTTATGAAAGTAGATTTTCATTAATAATTGTATATGAGTTTTGACAATTTACCATATGGAAGAATTTTTACGGTTAAAAGAAGAAGATTATAAAAATTATAAACGTAGGATTCAAATTTTCTTCTAGATTTTTGAGTTAGAAATGCATCGTGTGCTACTCTCAATGTTATGACAGTATATTTCCATTAGTGAGTGGTGATATGCCTTTTAGAAGAATATCCACCATGAAAAGAATAAAAGAAAAATTATAAAAATTATGTACATAGGGTTTAAATTTTCTTTTGACTTTTTAAATTAGAATTACATCATGCTCTATCCTCAATGTTATGAAGGTAGATTTCTATTAATAATTATATTTGAGTTTTGGCGTTTTACCTTTCAGGAAAATGCCTACTGTGAAAAAGATGAAGAAAAGAAAAATTACAATATATATATATTTTTTACTCCGAAAAATTACAGTTATACACATAGGGTTCAAATTTTCTTCTAAAATTTTAAATACGAAATGCATCATGACACGCTCAAAAATTAACATTTTTAGCCACATTTAAAAATATATATAGTCGATCGAAGCCATCAATTTAAGGTCTCAATAAATAGCTTTAAAACGCAGAAAAGGAAATAAAAGTGAACTATTACAATTACTATCTTATGAATACGAATTTTTAATGACTTCAATCTTATGAATACGAATTTTTAATGACTTCATAATTCATCGTTCACCAAATTAACTATAATTTTTGAATTTTTTGCAATCTTTGCTTAAAAAAAATAAAAAGGAAAAAAAAATTCCTGCCGAAATTAAACTCCTTACATTCTTAATTCTATGTAACCAAATTTCAGGTTTATAATTGATTTATTTTAAAAACTACATCAAACATGTCAAAAATCTGTCAAAATTAGTCACTAGTTCATCAAGATCAATTACTAATATGGTCTTACCCACTAAGATGGATGGAAAGTGCTCAACCATATATGTCAGGAGAGAATGTACATTTACAGGCTTAGAATATGAATGTATGTAGAACGTGTCTTTGTAGTTACAAAACAGGACAACCAGACCCCAAAAACCGCATTGTTCAAAAAATTATCACTTTAAAGAATGACAAAAAGGGTACTCAATTTGGTACCAACCTACCATGTTAGAAATCCACTCAGACCAAAACTTTCATTTGAATCATCTCAAACCACAAGGGAAACATTATGAAAACAGAACACATTTTGACTTGTTCAGTTTTCATTGATTGTGACTTAATTCAATGAATCGGTCATCCAATTAGGATATGAATTTCTTCAAATTCAGCTTCTAAACCCTTGTATTACCTTATTGTTTTGAATTAGTCATCACTCATCATCATGATTCATGTTTGGCAATCTGATCCTGTTGGTAGATTGGTTGGCGGAAGGCGAAAGGAGAATCTTAGATCTAGAAGTAGAAGAAGGGAAGCTAATACTTGAAAGGCAAATTCAAAACTCTTCATGATTGCAACATAGTTGAAGTAAGAGATAAGTCTCTTAGAGCTTCAGGCACAGCTTGCCCACACTGTTGAAGAATTTCAATCAATTTCCCTGCATGTGGTGCATCATCTTTCGTAAAGAAGCTATGCAATACACCTTTGATTGTGTGACGGGCCATGTTCGTCAGAATTTGGACATAATTCTCAATTGAGATCACAAAATCTGGGATTATTACAACTTCATATTCCCCTAACTCAGGAGTATCAATGTGCTCCACATCGATCATCGAGACTGCAGGTCTCTTTATTCCGCCAGTATTGAAACTGAAATCAAAAACACATATTAAGACTAAAATCGGTAAAAATAAAATAATACAGACAAAAAGTTACATGCAGTACTAAGCAGAATAAATCTAGTTAACACAATCCCATAGAAAGCGAGACCTAATCAGGTTGAGACAGATACAAAATATACACAGTTTCCATAGTACACAGTGTTTTAGTTACTTTTTTGTTTGACCTTTAATTTTGATTGTGTGCTTTGATTCTTTACCACCACAATGGTGCCAGCGCTATATACATATAATGGCCAAAATGACCATGAAATCCATGGCTTCCAATTCCAGGTCATGCAACAACTATGAATCTAAGGAAATGTGAATCATTAATAAATGAGACGTTACTCCTAATGCCAAGCATCTTCCATTAACTATAACCAGGCCAGACAAAAACAGAATCCTGGAGAAACCCAAGAGTTGTATAACCACCAATTCCAATCCGTATACTGGATAATAGTATGAAAGAAACAGATATATAGCTAAAAAGTGTTGCAAGTTTACCTGCTAACTTCTGAAAGTATACAATTTGAGCTAGTAGAGATGCAATAACCCTTCAAGCCAAGGGCAGATACTAATTTTTGAAACTGGCCATCTTTTCCAACAACATATAGCACCTTCACAGGCTGAGAATAGATATTATTGCCATAAGCATGATCCAAAACTTGGATGCCCTGCAAAAGTCAATGATGACAAGCATTAAATTAAGTGCGAGTCCAAGAAAGTTACAGCAAGTCAATATGTGGTAATAATGATCAGATCAAATAGATAGATGATAAAAAAGAAAACTAGGACATGAAAACCCTACCCTCAAAAAAGAACTGTCACCATAAAGACATATTTTCAGTAAATATATCAGATAACTTCATAGTTTATTTCGTTTTTTAATGTCCAAATGGAAATGAAAAGAAGCTTGTGATAAAAATGCTCATATGTTTAGAAAAGTAAGAAATTAATCATCAGATGATGACAACCATCTAAACCAATTATTCAACATCCTAAGTTCTTGTATGTTTTAATTGTACTAACTGTTGAGACCAAAAACTAGTTACAATGTTTGAAAAGTAGCAAATGTTAGGAGAAATTGTTATATCCAACATTGGCAACCAATTCAACAAAAGTAAGAGCAATAAAAAACTATATTTGCTTCACATACTAAAATGAGATTCACAACTTAGCTCCTGCAGTACAAAGTGTTTAGACAGTATCAATGTTATGTACCTTCAATAATTTTTCATCCTCTGAGGCACACACACTAACAGATTGGAGGATGCAAGCACTTTGACTGGCCATGGAATCATTAAGAGATAATCTACATATTGATCCAATCAAAAGATTTTGCATTGCCGGAACAGAGGCATAACTAATGCAATCACTAAAAAGCACAGTGCGGGGGCTCCCAGAAATAGACTGCCTAATGGAATTTACATTAGCAAGATAACCACCTTTGCAAAGAGCTTCAAGTCCATCAATCACCTATTCAATTGTCAAAACAACTTGTAAAAAAGAGATGATAAATCTAAAAATTACAATTAAAATTACTTGATATTCAGGGCTACAAATTTATGATTTCACAAGATGATTAATTTATAAAAGCACCATACACACATTGCATTGTGGTGTTGCCCTTCTGAAAGAGAATGAGATATTGCAAAATTTCTAGCAAGCCTAGATAATATTCATCCAATCTAAAATATCTTATACAAGGAATCTAGAGCTAGGCTTCCAAGATAACTTGAAAAAGTTCTTCGTCTATCATTCCAAAATACTCCATTTGTTAATTAAAGTAAATGAATGTATATAGCCTGTTAACATTCTCATGTAGCACCACACATGCAACAGTTACCAAAATTCGCTAAAAACAGGAATAAAATCTTAAGAATTGGTAAAAAAACACAAAATATAATTGCCAGCGGACTGCCCATTAAACAAATTCTATTTTTCCTATCAACAAATATACTTTTACGATAAAAACTGATCTGTGAAGAAGATGATTGTTGAAATTTTCAATAGTGGATTATTGAAACACAACTGCCCATCTTTCCTGCATTTATTTTGCAAGGAACTCTTTCAGAAACAAAGTGCATTGATCCTAGCACAAAGCCGATACACACAATCCCTGCTCGGTGCTAAAAAAATGACTGTTTAAAATATACAGTATAAATCTAAAGATTTCCACAGTCATAGAGATAACAAGGTGTCCCATGTAACATTTTGGAACATATCAAAACAGGAAAGCACAGCAACTAAAGAGTCCTTTGTAGAAAAAGCAATTAACCAAAGGCAAACAATTAATTTTACAGTAATGTAAGAAAAATGTCTGGTAGCTCATAATTCACACTATTTACTTTATAAAATTGCATTTAATAATCATACAATGACATTTGCAAGTTTCCCAAATTCATAACAGGAAATGGTGTGGTTACTAACTACCATAACTTGTAAAGACTCTTGTCGAAGTCTTGCCATTCTAAATGTTTCGGATTTAAATCCCGCACACATTGGGGTGGGGGAGCCATGGTTATATTTATTGTACTAGAAGGAATGGAAGAAATAAATAGATAACCAGGGATGATGCAAAATAAAAATAAGAGGATAAATTATGATCAACAAGCATTTTTTTTCCAGAATACTAGATAAATGTTAAAACAATACCAGCAACGAAACACCAGATATATCAACAGCCTTCATGGAAACAAGCTCAAGAAGTCTCTCAGGTGTGGAAACAAGAAACTCGGGCTCACAGCTCTTCAAGCTACACAAGACAGCAAATTCTCAATTAGAAAAAAAATAAATAAATAAATAAAATGAAACTTTAAGTTTAAATCATTTCAAGAGAAAGCAATGCAAAATGACGGTTGGCCATCAATAAAGTTGCATGAACTCCATCTTTGCTGCATCTTCAGAATTCTTGGCAAAACAATGGCCAAAACAAAGAGTGAGTCAAGTGAGAATCGGTTATAAGGGCCTAGGGGGTAATAGGTCATAAAAGTAGATCAAATGTGTGAGTGTCACACACAACAGCAAAGGAAATGATGACTAGCCAATCTTTGTCCAATATAAAAATTCCTTGTCTAAAGCATGAGTAACATCAATCTCTTAGTCTTACAAACATTAAGTTACAATTTCAGAGTGCTTAATTACCCATTAATCTGATGATCCAAGCGGGCACCAGGGTGCAGACTCACTGCATGTATTCCAAGAGCCTTCAAAGGCTTGCACACTGAACGTACCTGAGAATGATTGAGGGCAAACATTACACAATCATATAGATTAAGTATGTCCCACTACATCAAAGCACAAAAGTAAATAGTTCTCTTTCCAATAACTTAACAATAAATTTAAACTCCAAAAATGTTCGCTTCAATTCCTGGAAATGAAATCATACTAAATTCTATTTATTAAACTTCAAGAAAAATAAACCAATGGAAGCATAAAATGCCACCACTAGAAGATTCCCAAATCAATCACAATAAACAACAACAAATGACCACACTATCAAAAGAAATAGCATACAAACCTTGGCAGCTTTTTCTTGAGATGGTACAAGGAATAAAAGGAAGGGGCTGGTAAATGAAAGACCTTCTTTCTCTTTCTTTGCAATACTATCTGCAGCAGTAGAAACCATCCATGCAATATGCTCTACAGTCGAAGAAGATCCACTTGTCTCGACTATATCCTTTCCAGATGAGTAACATTTCCAGAACTCAATTCCCCAACTATTGACAAACAGAGGCTTTTCCTCTTCAATATTGTAAGTACCATTATGATGCAATGCATTCTCTATGGCATTCAAGCACAACATAAGGAACTTCGTTGGACAATCAAAATATTCACAGGCCTGTTCTTGATGACCATTGACAGGAAGCTTCTCATTTAGCAGGACTTCAGCTCCCCTTAAGTTAATATGGCCTCTCTTCTCCTTCAGATCCATAAATGTATGTAATTTTTCATGCTCGTTCTTCAAAATTGTAACCTTCTTTATCTGTTCTGGAAAATCCAATTTTGCATCACTCTTACTGTCAATCCCTTTCTTCGAAACAGCACTCTTACCCTTAACAAATGCCTTCTTATCCACTTGCAAAGGCATTCTCTTCTTGCTTTCCTTTATTTGAAATTCCTTTTTACCATGTCTATCGTTGAAGGGATCATCAGCTGTAGGAAGACTAAAACACATCCCCTGTAATGCAAACATGTCGTCACATATCTTATGTTACTTGTGAACTTTGCATTACAAAAACCAACAAAATATATTTTCCAAGATTCAAAAACCAAAAAAAAAAAAAAAGATTATAAAAACAAATAAAATAAAAGAAAAAGTAAAATGGGATGATCCCTGATTCTGAGTGTCACTCAGATCATTTAAAAACAATAGAAATCTTGAAAAACTACAAAAATGACCAACCCATGTTTCCATTCTTATAGCACATTTTTAAGTCATGATCATTATAACGAAAAAAAAAAAATTCCTATTATTACAATGTTTACTAAAAACAGTTGGAAATCAAATTACATGAACCCCACACAATTGCAGAAAATAAGTTCGTGCTGGAACGGAAACTCAATTCCCCCTTCCTACCCAATAAGTCAAGTTCCTAACCCCAATTCCATTTCCAATAAAATTTGATTCCTTTTTATTTCCATCTACGATTTGTAAACACACCCTTAACATTAATAACTCAATCGAATCCGACAAGTTCATTCAATTGGCAATAAAAATAAATAAATAAATAAAAACTATGTCTTTGCTCTTTCTTTACATGCACGAAGGCTGCTTACATACTCCATACTTCACTACAGGACCATCAAATTTAACCATAAAAAGTTAACTAGAAAGCTTCAAGAACATGCTTCAATTCTATAAACACAAGACGAAATCCAATTCAACCGCTGCCACTTACCCAACAGCTATCTACATATACATTTCACTAAATGAGCAAACAAACAACAACATCAAACACCCACGTCTTGTTCTATTCACTAAATCAATCACCAACCAAAAACACACAGAAAGAGAGAGGGGTTTTATAAAAAGACCTGGCACTTGCGGCGTTTGCCGGACTTACGGCGCTGCTTGGCGGCGATAATGGCGGCGACACGAGCAGACACATTAGAAGAAGATTCTTTCTGCTCCAGCTTCTTTCTCTTGGCCTTGTTCTGCCTCCTCCTAATTGCATCGTCTCCTTTCGTCATCTTCAAACACTCTACCTTTTTACCGTAACTATATTATTATACACTCAGAGACTCTGTTTGGCTTTAGGTTTTGATACAAATGAACTTGGACGGCGGCCCTTGGAGGGAAGGGATCAGTGGCAATACCGATATATTTGTTAACTTTCAGGGGTATTTCCGTCTATTTACTATATGTAGCAAAATGGGCCAACCCAACTCACTGCACTGTAATGTTTTTGACGTCCTTACTCTGCCGCCATCAATCCCCTCTGCCGCTTCAAGCTTCATCAATAATCTAGCCGTTCTTCGTCTCTCAGGTTTTTTTGCAACTTTCAACTCTCAAGTTTGGTTGTGAATTTGTTTATATTTTTTTTCGGGGTATTTTGTTTATATTGAGATTTTTAAGTTAGATTAAAGGATATGCTTTGATTGTTTGGATATATAATTCCAATCAGAGCTCTTTTGGATATCAATTATGTTGACTTATTTGAATATGCATATAATGGTGTTATTTTGTGTTTATCTGGGTTCGACTCAATATCTATAAATCTCATGTGGGTTTTGATCAATTGATTTAATCTTCGTAATAATGTGATTGTTATTGGAGGTGTATTCCATTATCAAGAGATTGAATTTTGTGATTGATTGCTAACTGTGTTTATTAATGCAATGTATAGTTTAGCTATTACTTCATTGTTTATCTTGAGTTTGACTAGTAAATTTTCTAATTAAACGTATGAAACTGGCTTTTAGGTGTATAAGACTTGGGTGAGTTGAATTTCGCTCTGTAGATCCCCCAATAATGAGGGTCTGTGTTGCTGATGTTGTTGGGCAACGTAGTTTGTGAGTTCATGAAGCATCACTTGCCACGTCATCTCCATCTAATACACACTAAGGCAACAATCCAAGCGCTGCAAAAAATGGCCCCTCTTCGTCCATGAGAACCATGTCATCTGCCACCGCATCCTCCCCTCTGCCATTTTTATGCTTTCCTCCTCCGTCTCCATCCTCACTGGCCTGAGCACCTCCGCCACGTTTGCCGCCCTTCGTGATGGACGATGACTCGTATTTGGATTTCAATCTGCCAAAAGATGTCTTCCAGCAGTTATTAACAGATTCGAGCTGCTTGTCTTCATTAAAACAAACCCTAGAAACTTTCACAGAATCTTCTAGAACTGCCGCTGGCCGCACCTCCCTCGCCTCCCGTGACATCCTCCCTGCAGTCCTCCACCTCACTCAGTCGATCCCCTACCCCTCCAACCGCGATTACTTGTTACTGTCACTGAAGTTACTTAGAAACCTCTGTGCCGGAGATCCTTCAAATCAAAATTCCTTTATAGACCAAAATGGGGTCACAACTATAACCAACACTCTCATGACAGCGCTTCGACCTGACCCGGATTTTGAAGTCATTCGGATAGGATTGCAGGTTCTAGCCAATGTTTCGGTGGCCGGACAAAAGCATCAGCAAGCCATTTGGAGCCGATGTTTTCCTGATCTGTTTGTTTCTCTTGCAGGTCTTCAAAGCCGCCAAACTTGTGATCCTCTGTGTATGCTTGTTTATACTTGTTGTGATGGTTCTCCTGAATTGTATCAAGTGATTTGTGATATTTTGGTGCAAATTATATGCACTGTTTGTTCAGGTATATTTTACTTTTTTAATATATATATATATATATATATTTGTTTTTTGTTTTTAATTTAGTATAATAGAATAAGTCTTGAATTTTGTTTTGTTGTTGTTTTTGTTACTAGTTGGTTTTGGAGAAGATTGGTTCAAGTTACTTGTCTCAAGACTGTGTTTGGAGGATGTATATTTTCCTGTGTTGTTCTCTAAATTAAAGGATGCTAGTGTAGGAGATGATGGTTTTTCATCAGAGCAAGGTTTTCTTTTGAGAGTGGTTTCAGATATAGTAAATGAGAGAATTGAAGAGATTAGAGCTCCCAGAGACTTTGCATTGTGCGTATTAGGAATTTTTAGGAAATCTGTTGGGCTTGTTGATTTTTTCTCTAGGGTAAAGTCTGGTCTTCCAACGGATTGTGTTTCGGTCAATGTGCTTGGATACTCGGTAAGCATTTTGAGGGATGTTTGTGCACGGGAGGATCCATCTGGTTGTGACAGTGAGGATGATGTTGTTGGTAGACTGTTGTCTTCTGGACTTATTGAATTGTTTTTGTCTTTGCTTTGTGACCTTGAGCCTCCGGCAATAATTAGGAAAGCAATGAGAGTGAGTGAGAAGGAAGAAGGGACTAGCTCGTATTCAGCCAAGACGTGTCCTTATATGGGGTTTCGAAAAGACATTGTTGCAGTGATAGGGAATTGTGCTTACCGAAGGAAGCATGTGCAAGATGAAATTAGAGAGAGAAATGGGATTTTACTGCTGTTACAACAGTGTGTTGCAGATGAAGAAAACCCGTTTTTAAGGGAGTGGGGCATTTGGTCTGTTAGGAACCTATTGGAAGGTAATGTGGAGAACCAACAGGTGGTGGCTGATTTGGAGGTTCAAGGGTCCGTTGATGTGCCTGAGCTTGCTGGACTTGGTCTCAAAGTAGAGGTGGATCAACAAACACGGCGTGCAAAGCTTGTAAATGTTGGAGCCAAAGCTTCATGAATGAATTTCCTTGCCTCATGCTGATTAAATTGTTATATACTGATCCTGTTTGCACGCTCCACATTTGTTTCGGTTGTTTCATTTCTATACTTGACAAGAATTTGCTCAACTAACATGTAATGTTGATTAGTGGTATCATGTTTGTGCGTTTTCCCAATCTGACAAAGCATATGCAAAAGTGATAGATGGAAGAAGATTGGGAAGTGAAGAAGAACAGATCAGGAGTTTTTTAGGCATTTACTTATTTTGATTCAGGTGAGAATCTAGGGAGCCTTTTTACATTGTTCTTTAAATTATTCAATACCTAGTAGTTATAGTTGATTTGTTCAAGTTTAAAGGCAATGAACGAATCGTAGAAGCTGGCCAATGACATATTCCATTGATAGGTCAATGAAATCCCAATGCACTTATTCTCTCGAGTGTACGTATGCCTTTCCATTTTGGAAACATTTGGGTTTTTTTTTCTTCCATTTTATTTTATAAACATTTGGGGTTTTTCTTCCACTTTATATGATGTTTGTGTGACTTTAGAGAATAAGGCAAACGTTGGGGTGCAGAATAATAATTTCCATAAATTTTTTTTGGTACTTTACTTTTTTCGTGTGATTGTTCCATGTATTTAATTATTTCATATTGAATTATCGTTTCTCTGTGTTTGTTTTAACAAGTTGCCATATTTTCTTTTTCTAATTATATCTTAACGGGACACAAACTTGAGCCTGAGCTGTTCACATCACCAATAATGTGGATGAGATGTTTGCTTTTTCTTTTGTTTTTTTCCTATTGAGGTCGATTCAGAAAATAATCAAAATTAGATGCAATCGAACATTGATGACTAAATTTGGAGGGCAGTTTCCATTAGGGAGGAAGCGAAGCATGTAATTGATGGGGGAAGGGTCCACATGAAAGTGATGTATACACCAATTTGGGGGATGGGAATAGTTTTCTCGTAACTGGGTGGACATGCGAACTTAAAAAATATGCAGTCCAACTTTAATAAATATCTTGTTCTCCGCTATAAAAATTGAAAGAGAACAGTCACTTGAGCAGGGCCATGGTTCCTGGTCTTATTCATAGGCCATAGCTTCTATGCTATTATCAATTTCAACCCAACATTATTAAATACCAAACTTGAACTTCATCGGCAAGAAAGGGCATATAAATCTAATTTACCAACAGAACGCCTAGTGTTGAACCAATAAGCCTTATGTAATCCAGTTAAACGTCACAAAGAAATGACGAATCTAATATTGAAGTTAAATTTGGTTACAAAATAACTAATTAAATTGAAATACTACCTGAATATAAGCATCGACAGCATCGTGCGAAATAGCATAAATTGAAACCAAATTTGCATTGTTGGAGAAGCCGTTTTATGATGCACCAAGTGACGCTGACTTGTTAATTTTAAAGACAATGGTACACACAAGAACGAGATTGTGTTCCACACCTCCTTCCCCCATTTTTTAAATTTGAAACTGAAAATTTAGAAAAATATTCCATCGTTTTGCATAGTGAAAATGTTAATGAATTGCCTTGTGCAAATATGCGAGAAAGCTGGCTTGCAAAAAATATAAGCAATAATTCTCAAACGGCTATTTTGTTAGAAAGCAATAATTGCACAATCCTGCTCCAGCAATGAAAATTATGGGAGTCGACATGGTTCCCTCTCTCATATTTTTTTGGTACTTTTGAAAGATCTCTCTACCAGTTTTCTCTTCAAGAAAAAAACCAGAGTTTCTAACACACATTTCTGGAGCAACTCCAGTTCAGTGGCCACACTGAGTGAATATAAGCGTGAAGAAAATCAAATTTTGGCTCTCTTGAGTGCAGTACATCATCCCAATATAATCTCTTGTTTTGTCAATATATCAACCTAAAATTTTAAATATTATAGTAAATATAAAGATACGAAATGATGAGATTATAAAAAATATCTATTTGTTAGTGTTATATCCAAACTTTTGTTCGAGAAGGTAGTCAGCATTAGATCTCAGGGTGGGTTAAAATAATTTATTTGAATGAATATAGTACATAAACATTTTATAAATTGAAAAATATACATATACCTAGTTAGAAGAGATATAATAAATCTTACCTCACAACTTCATATTATAAATATATATATGCTAAAAAAAAGATTGAATAAAATGTGAAAAAAAAAATATATATATATATAAGTAAAATCAAATGTCAATTAAGAAAAATCTAAAGATATTTAAATTATCAAACTTATCCGTTGTGAATTATTCTGACAACAACAATCTTTCTTTAAATATACATAATCTTCATTTGATAATTATAATGATTTCCACACTTCAATAAAGAGTGAATTAAAAAAAATAAATTCAAGGAATATATTATTCAAATAATATTATGATGAAAAAATAAAGTATCAAAAAAAATTTAAATCAAATTTTACATTTAATGTGAGAAATATAATTATTATATATATACTATTTAAATAGAAATATAAATATAAACAAGAAAATATAACATGCAATAGGTTTGAAACAAATATATATTTATTTTGATAGCAAAAGAATTAATGCACAAAAAATATGTATTAATAAATTTTAAAATAAAAATAATTTTATAATTCAAAATACATTAATAAATTTTATAATTATAATTTTTTTAAAGGTGGGCCAAGGTAGGTTCGAGCCTGCTCCAGTCACCACATAGCTACGTCCCTGCTTTTGTCCAAAATTTTATATAACAACGTGATAAAATAATTTATAGTTATCGTATAAAAATAATATAATAATAATTTTATAATCACAAATCGTATTATCACATCAGCGGGGACACTGCTCTTTAAGTACCGAGCACGCATTTGGTTATTAAACAACCCTCTTCTCTTATTCAGAAAGGTCGCATTTGGGCAGTGAAGTAGACATATGTCCAAATCTGTCACTAAACTAACTTGGAGGCTGGTGGACTCTCACTTTAGGCCGCGACATTCATTGTTGAAGTTGTTCAGTCTTGACTCTGAACCCTTTTAAAAATATCTGTTTTTCTCTACACCAGAGAGTTCTTTAGAATAAAGCGGTTCTACCGTTAATGTTTGTTAATTTTAAAAAATTTAGAAGAAGAAAAAAAAAAATTATCATTTGATTATTATCATCATAATAAGCTTTCATGAGTTTTTTCGGTTATAATTAAATGATAATTATTTATTTTTATTTTTATTATATATTTTTTTTATTGGTGAGATCTAATGGATGATTGGGATTTATTGATCCTCACTTTTTTAAAATTAAAGACATGGACTCTGTAACCACTGATGAACGTTTGATTCCGTGTGTATACTTGAACAAGTTGCCATGGTCCAGATATGTTTTCCTTTTTTCATGGTTATCTCAACAACTGCAGTAGGGCTTGCTTAGGTGTGACATGTACATATATCCACCACGTTTCTGCAACATTAATATATATTAAAGTTGGGTATTAAAGAGTTGGGGGCTGTACCAAGACATAATTTAACACAATTCCCATATATGGAAATTCATATTTTTAGGTAGATGAGAATCCCAACATAATCTAACTCAATTTTAAGTAAACTGAATTGAATGCATCATAGTCGATTTTATTAAGAAAAAAAAAAAATCTACTTTACCAACAAAATTACCAAAATCAAAATCCATCAGTTTGATTTGAATTTGAATTTTGTTATGATTAAATTGAATTTGATTTAACAGCATATAAATATTGCTATACATGCATTTTGTACAACAAACAAAATTGTGTTAGGGAAAGAAATGCACTCAAGAGTCACAAACGTCAAAAGATTAATAGAATTAAACATCTATGGTTTCAACTTCCATATTCCTACATTAAAGCCGTAATCACGTATTCCAATACTATAGATGAATTTTGTTTGTACTCAGCCACTTGCCTCAATCGAAATCTATCTATATGTACTATTTGGATATTTAGGGGATTTTGGTCCCCCAGTAGTCGACTTTGGATCCCCCAATTGTGCATGCACGCGATATTTATGGCCTATATAGAATGGATAACCTTTTCTCTTCATTTTCATCACCAATTAATCAACTTGCATTGGAGAGAAAAGCTAAGAGAGATATGGAAGGTTCAATTTCAAAGCAATTTCTTAGATTGTTTCTCACTCTTATAGCAATCAATTGCTGCGTGAACTCAAGTAATGCAACAAGGCCAGTTGCCTCCAAAACCTGCACAGAGTTCATCAAAACATCTTGCGGCAACACAAGTTATCCAACTCTCTGTTTTGCTTCCCTAGCCAGGCATGCAAGCTCGATTCAAACAAGCCCTAAGCTCCTTGCCCATGCAGCCCTCAACGTGACTCTTTCAAAGGCGAAAGCAACGTCTGCATTGATAATCCAGCTCTCCAAAAGCCCTGGCATGAAGCGGAGGGAGGCAGAAGCCATGCAGGATTGCTTGGAGGAGCTGAGTGACTCGGTTGATGAGCTTAGAAGGTCTATCGCCGAGATGGGTCAGATCAAATCATCTAATTTTCAACTCACCATGAGCGATATACAAACTTGGGTTAGTGCTGCTTTGACAGACGATGGTACTTGCAGCGATGGTTTTGATAAGAAGACAAAGAATGGGAAAATGGTGAAGGCAGGGATTTTGAACATTGCCCATTTGACTAGCAATGCTTTGGCTTTGATCAACAATTATGCCTCTCTTCATGGTTAGAATCTATGATGACTTTTAGATCCAATTTTTAAGTGTTTTTGTATTTTTTTTTTTTTTTTGGAGTACGGTGCTTGTTTAAGGTTCTATCGAAACTAACTAAGATAGAACTTTAAAGTATGGTCCGGGGATCAACTCTCAGAAGATAGGAGGAGACTAACCACATTGAATGAGAGAAAATTATTCTTCTTTGTGGGATTGAGAAGTAGAATCCACAACCTGATAAAGGTTAAAGTGGACCGTTTTCGTGGTTTTATCACTGGATCAAACCTTTTATATGTTGTATTGTTTTGTTATGAAGGAGTTGAATGTGTAAAATTATCATTTTATTGTAAGTGAATATCAATGTTGTGGCTGGTTGAGGGAGTTGGTACAGTTTGTGTCAATCAATAAGAATTGTTAGGAAAGTTGGTTTGAAAATATAAATGTGAGTATTCCATGGTTGATGATTTTGATGGTTCGCTCTGTTATAAGTTGTTTTGTATATGTTATACATCTAAACTCAAATACCCACACTTGGGCATTTTAACCACACTGTGTTCTTGGGAGAGGAAAAAAGCCTATTCATTCTTGGTACTTTATTTCTGTTGTAAACATCTTAATCTAGGGTTCCTTTTAAAGCCAATTAAAACCTCTAAGTGTTCGATAACTCCAAGCAAATGTCATACGCTAAATAGCAAGCAACCGTTTTTCTCGCATCTGATCGTACTTGGATTCAAATATGAAGACATAATCAATGAAGGTCCCACGGGATGTCACATGTGCATAGGAAAAAACACAAAGGGGACAGAGTAAAAGCAATCAATGAGCTAAACCCGGACCAAATGATAGCTATTGATCATGTGGCAAGGTCTTGTCAAAATGTCACACCAATTCCAAAATTAAATATAAATAAAAGGAAAAGAATAAGTCCGTTGGGTCACAGGGCCTTAAAATGTGTATGATGGAAAAATGCATGGTTCCTTTGTCGGTTGATGACAAAAATTGTTTAACGACTCCCTAGTTCTCTTCCATTTCCTTGAAATTAATTAATAAGTCAAATCAATCCAATTCATCGTTTTAAATTTCGAATTCCTGATGCAAGTGCTAAAATGCTGGCTTGCAAAATGTGATCCAATGCCTTCAAAAAAAAATAAAAGTGAGTCAATAATTGCAAAGGAATATTTTCTTAATTTGAATATAAGTACTCACTACTTCTGCAATGAAATTACTGGAGTGGATGTGGCCCTAGCTTTCATTGCTATACCTAGCATGTTTGAAAGATCTGCAAGTCTCTCCAAAATAGAAAATCTAGTGGGATAGGCATAACACTCCTGTAATGTGATGTGGTTAGCTGATCATTTGCAGAATCTACGTGCCAAGTCGTTAATGTGACGGATCAGGCATTAGGCCTCCGGCCCAAGGTTTTACACATAAAAGGCCGGAATTCCCACTGAACCTCACTATACCAGAACTTATCCTTTTCGAGGTTATAGAGTATGAATGAGAATGAAGGAATCCAATTTTGGCTCTCTTCAGTTGAGTAAATGGTCTCAATATCATCATCTGGATTGCTACACAATCAAAATATGTAATCGAGATGAAACAGAGCCTCACATGAGCTTGACTTCATTCAATTATTCAATACAAAATGAGCCATCCCACGTGTGGCACAAAGGGACATCATTTTGCATCATGTTAGAGAAATAAGAAAAAGGATGAATGAATATCGTCATGATAAAATAAACAATTGAATCATTGGAAAATCTTCAAGTTTGAACTTTATGACGCTTATAAAAAGAAATGTTAATGTCAACCCTAATTGAAGAAAAAAGTTAAAATTTCTTTTTCAACATTGATACAGCAACTGATACAAAGTTACAAGGGTAAGAGAAACATGTGAATTTGTAAGGATTGTTAAGAATCTTTCTTGGGGGTGGAGATATATTATTAATGAGAGAGATAATGGTGCTGACGAGAAATATGATCAGTGATCTTGTAGATGTAAAGACATGAAGATAACAACGTTTTGTTTACATGAATATTTGGCACAACCCCTAAAAAGACAGTAGCTAACAAAAAAACACTGATACCTAGCAGAATGCAGTCAGTCTTAAGAAGTTCAAACTCTTTGTTTCTCAATCATTTGGGTTCTTGATAACCTAAACAAGAACTCTGTAATGGGTATTTTCAGGATTGTTTAAATAGGTTGGTAAAAGCCCAACGAAAATGATTCAATGAATTGGCCTAACAGACAGAGGCCCAATTGGTTAGCATGGGCTCATCCATCAATCCATCAACCCATCAACCCATCAACTCTTCACATGAGCTCGTCCATCAGCTCATTAGCTCCTCCCATGAGCTCGTCCATCAGCTTATCAACTCACCCAAAATGAGCTCATCAGCTCATTTTGAACGAGCTCCAGCCGGTCCAAAGCAGAATTAGCTTATCAAAAAAAGTGACATGCACAATAAGTCTTTCTCAGAATGGTAACAATGCAAATCGGGTAACACACAATTACCTAATCAAGACCTGAATTCTACGGGATTTGACAATGTAATTAATGATTGTTAGAATTGAGAAGTGTAATTAAATAATTTCCTATTGTATCAACTGTAGCATCTCCCCCTCTCTATGAATAGAAGCAAAATCATTGTAATGGAGGTTGGTATCTGATTCTCTACTCTCTCCCTCTCTCTCGTTGTAACTCAAACCAGAAACGGAATAACAGTGATTGCCTCTCCTCACCGGAGCCGACATCGTGGACGTAGATTTTTTAAAGCCGAATCATGTAAAGCTTGTGGTTTTCTTCTTCATCTCCGCCTAGCTTCTTCTATTTTTTGCTTTGTTTATGTTATCTGCAGTTCTGGGCATCAAGAATCTCAGTTGACCAGATCCGAACGTCAACAAAATCCATACAACAATCAGATAAAAGTTTCACACTTCAACTTCCAGGACATAAGTGTTGAATTCAAATGGACACAACTTTTCTTAAGTACAGATGTGTGTATGGTGTGAATAATTCTACCTCAAAATTCAATATTCCTAATAAACACATGATGAAAGGGAGGGCAATCTCACTAATCAGAGAGTAGGCACGATAGGTTTACAACCACATTTAGCTATAATTTTTCTTCATAAGATTAAAAAATGCTCCTTACTAAGGAACTGCCAAAAGTGGTCATTCCATAGAAGTGATGCAACCTCCAATAGTAAGGGGATGTAGTCCTCCGTGCGGTGACAATAATCATCGTGAAACTCACACCACTAGACTTATATCTAAATTTAGGTGGGTATTTCATCTTTTCAGGCCATCTCATTGTATTTATCATGCCTTTCATCATTATGACTAGCTTGACCAGGCTGATGCTGAGATTGTAAGTTAGGAAAGGCTTTTAGGATCTGACTAGTTGATCGAGCTGTTTGGCGAGTGTAAGGCTGATCTATATGATCAATGCCTTTCCTATTGATCATCTCTTTTGCTGGTATATGAGTCTATTATGTTGGAGCTATTTGAACTGATTCGGTTATCGAATTGACCAAATCTATTTTCTCTTTTAGCACTTGACCCCTTCAACTGGTGATTAGTAACATCCTCCTCCTACTTAATTTATGCCAACACTTTTGCGAGCACATCCTCCATAGTCTTAGGAGGATAATTTGTCAATTCCTTATAAAGATCGAAGTCATGGAGCAATCTCTTTTCTTAAGGCTGAGACTGTAGCTATGATGTTGCAATTAGGGATTGACACCTTTTCCTTGTTGAATCGACTGATATATTGCTCATGACGCTCTCTCGAACGTTGCACGATTGAATAAAGGTCATTCGAGTTTTTCATTAGTGTCCTTGAAAGAATTTAAAGTAGCATATATAAATTCAATATAAAACAGTAAAAAAGGAAATTGAAAATGTACCCGTTTCTATATAACGAAAATTCTTCTGGATTCTTTTGATTGTTCAACTGGTCGGGATTCGACCACCAATTATTAGATCAAACTCTCAAATCACGATGTAAGAATCTTGCCGTATATTTTCTCTTTATTCTCTCTAAACTGTGTTTGCTCTATTCTGTGTTGTAAAAAACAATTTCTCATAATCATTTATAAAATGAAATACATCAAGTGTTTACAGGGGTGGTGGTTATTTTCTGATAACTGTTAGTAACCACCAGTAACCTCCATCGGTTACTTGTTCTTATCCAAATCTATTTCATTTGGATCGGGTCATGGGTTTGGGCCATCTTGGGTGGACCCGACCTAACAACCCAATACCCCAACATCTCACACTCACACAAGATGAGCCAAACAAAACTTACAGAGAAAAAACTTATAACCCCTTTATGATGAGAAGTACAGATATTCATACAGGCAAATACACCATGTAACCTATGAACAACAATATATGCAATGTGGTTTGTCTTTCAAATCTCAATTGCATTGTTATACAAGAGATTGTAAATATGTTCATTATTATGTCCTAGATTTAATAAAATTTTATTTGCTCAAGCATATTTAATCCCTTAACATAATATGCTCGATCCTCCAATATTCCATATAATCACAATTGCAATTCCAAATTGCAATTAGTCGCAACTAGTAACTATAGGAACATAATAAAATTAATTAAATATTCCTGTCTCACTTTCGTCCTTCGATCAACAGAAATGACTGACACCATAGTAATGTCTCATAAGTCGCATTATCATAACCATAGAAGACACACTAATAATACAAATATCATCTCGTTACTTTGAGACAAAGTGAACAGTCACTGAGGACATAGGTAGAAGTTTTACAAACTTCAATGGAACTTACACAATAAAGAATCAGAGAAAAATTCACTCATTTATCATGTCAGTCACAATAAGCACATGTGGTATGAAACACATGTTACAGTAAATTTTACCTCTCATCAGGGACATGTATGTCTATTATATTTAGATTATTCACTATAAAGATCTTAGTTCAGACGCTTTCCTAACACCTAATCTAAGTTTCTAAAAGCTCGCCCTTCTAGTGACTTTATTAAAAAACTCACATCTGACTTAATCAGGTTCTTATGATAGTGGGGATACATCAGAAGCAGTTCAATAATTGATTTTAATAAAACCTCATCTTGATTACAATCAATGCGACATTTCATATATTTCAAGCTCTTAAGAGAATAACCTCATTTTTAACCTCTAAAAATATATGTGTTTCATGTTGGTTTGCTCTCTTAGCAACCAAAGTGATTGTACGTGTAAGAATACCAATCTCAAAACCTGACGACATACTTTCATATATAATCTATGTGAAATGAATATATGCTAGTTTTATATAATCATAATGACGTATCTAATCAAAAAGTAGATATTGTTTAACGTAACAATTATAACATTACAATCTACGCAAACTCAAAGATTCAGCATGTGACATAAATAATCTCTTGCCATAACTTTTGTGAATGGATATACAACCATCTCATACATAGATACACACTTAATTGTTACATTATTTTTCATCAATATATCCCTGATGAAATTCTTCTTAGTCTCTATGTGCTTTGATTTACTGTGATATTTTGCATCTTTAGTATAGGTAATTGCTACCTGACTATCATAGTATGCAGTAACTGGCTTCTACACATTAGTTTCGAATTTAGATTCTCTAAGAATCTTTTGAGCTAGACTGTTTCTTGAACTGCAATTGAACATGCTATAAATATAGCTTCTATGATGGACAGTGTAATGCATGATAGCTTCTTGCTACTCCAAGAGATAGCACATTAGCTGAGCAAAAATACATAACTAGATACAAATTTTGCTCATCCAAATCACCTCTCTTATCAACGTCTATATACCTAATTAAACGCATGTTGCTACCTTAGTGATACAGGGAGTAATCAACAATATCTTCCAGATATACCAATATACGTTTCACAGTAATCCAGTGTTTCTATTTAGAAGTGGATCGATATCTACCTATCAGTTTAACTGCATAGCAGATATCAAGTTTCGTATACGTCATAGTATACATGTGACTTCTGATAGTACTAGAGTAAGAAATCATTTCCATTCTTTTACGCTTTTATAGAATCTTGGGGCACGTTGTAACATTAAGAGTTTAACCTTTCAAGATGAGAGTATCCATAGGTTTACAATCAGCCATATAGAATCGTTCAAGAATTTTCTAAATGTATAACTTTTGCCATAAAGCTAAAATTCTCATTGAACGATCTCTATTAATTTTAATTCCTAAAATATATAGATAGTTTCCCCATGTCTTTTATCTCAAAAGTTGACGAAAACCATTCCCTTATGACACTACAACAAATTTGGCCTACGACAACGTGCACAATACGTTGTTGTAGGCTTTCGCAATGTGCAGGAGCAAGTTACCGATGAGCATGTTGCCATAGTGATAAAGGCTTTGGCAATGTGCATTGCACGTTATCTTACTTCTTATAGCAACATGGATTGCATGTTGTAATAGGTTACAACAACTTGCAACTAATGTTTCTATAAAATATAAGGCAACATTGGCTGCATGTTGCCATAGATATGGAAGACAACATAACGTGCACGCTGTTATTGGTGCTTAAGGCAACATTGACCGCACGTTGCCGTTAGTCAGTTACGGCAACCTATAATGGACGTTGCTATTGATCTTAAGGTAACAGCAAGTGCACATTGCCATAGGTTGCTTATGGCAATGTCAAATGCACGTTGCTAAATATCATTTTTATTTTTTTTGGCAAATAGTTTTTCCAATTTGTACAAAATGCTCAACAATATTTTTGTAGAGACTAATTATGAAACTTGTATTTACAAACTGAAATTTCATTAATATATATGTAATATTTACATCACTTACATAATAATGTCATAATCACAATGCTTCCAAAAAATATCTAAAACTTGTTTAAATCAAGTCTAATGTCACAACTCATGTCAACCTAATATCAATGAATCAAGAAGAACATCAAGTAACTAAAAAACCATGAAAGTTTCAAATCTATATTTTTTTACACCAACTTGATGCATTCTTTGATCCAAGCAACGATACTTCTAGTAGCTTGACTTAAAGTTTCATGCTCATCGGTTGGTCTACATAGCTTTATATCTTCAAATACCATTTCTATCCAAATTTTTCAATAACATTTTCCAAGAGGCATAAGTATTGTTTGTTACTGAAGGGTCTGTTGATGAAATCCTCTCTTCTGCAACAACTTTATCTTCATCTTTAGTTGGATACCAATGTAAGATGTGGCATTTTGCATTCTCTAGTTGGAAGTTACTTTGTGTTGTCGGGACACTTTCATATTGTGACTTCAATAATAAATATAACATATTGTTGATAATTTAAAAAATGCAATTAACTAAAACAAAAATATTTAGCACTATTAACCCGAGTATATTCATGAGAAGGCATGTACTCAACCGGAGTATATCCACGAGAAGGAGTGCACTCATGATATGCCATTACATCCACCATTGCACATTTACTCAATAACTAAAAAAAATAATAATAGAAAATATTTTCATTAAAACATATATTCTAATAAGCATATATCTATAATAAAATAAGGTTGAAAATGCATATTTCTTGATTCTGTTTCATAATTGATAACTTTATTTTTATAGAGATATTTTATCTTTTTAAACCTGAAGTCTTGCTTAGTTCTTGAGATTTTTATTATTATTAAGTAAATTATTACATCTTTTTGTATTTTTTATTTTCAGAATAAAATTTGGTGAAAAATCTCATGTGGACCTCACCAAGTGCTATTGTTCGTGACAAGATCATCGCTGCAATATAAATGTCATTCAAAGTAGTTCATCGCCTCAAGAATAACTCGAATCAAATATCGCATAAAGAAGTTATCGCAGTTTAAAGATTGAGTATTCTAGAAATAAATATTATGTCATGCTGATGTAAGGACATATGTCATTATGATGTAAGTAATGATGTAACGAGAACTATAATGTAAACAATGATGTAATATGAAAGTTGACTTGCATGAGGTAAGTGAATCATGATGTAAGTTATGATGTAATATGAAAGTTAACTTGTATGAGGTAGGTGAACCATGATATAAGCGATGATGCAGAAGGATGAAAAATTAGAAAGAGATGATACATGTGATGATATAATTGGAGGTGAACTTTGCCTATAAATAGACTTTAAGATCACCATTCCAAGCATCTCATCAAAGATCAAAATAACAAGTAGATTAGAGAAAGAAAGAGAGAGCTTGGAGAGGAGGAGCAAAACAAAGGAAGAAATTTTATGGCGAAACTTCAATCCACTAAGTTTTCTTATTTTTTGTGATGTTTAATTTTCTAAGTTTTGTTCATTTTAATTTAAGTATGGAGTAGATTTATCTTTCTAAGATTATGATGTAGCTTAACTTTGATGTTCCAACTTTTTGTTCAATTCAATTAAGGATTTTCTATCTTGGTTGATGCATTTAATACTGTTCATAATACTTCTAAATAACTGATCATTATTTAGTTGAATTGTTAATCATAATGATAGTGGAAGCTGATTTATATGTCTAGTTCATTGTATTAAATGTCATAAATCACATACAGGATAAGAATATAACTGTATGGTTTGTGTAGTTTATAAAAGAGATCCATAAATTTTAATAAATCCTTTAATGTTTTAACTTGTATGGGAACATATCAGTTAATCTTTATAAGGTATTTTCCTTAGATCTCAAGAGGAGTTCTGTAAATAATTCAGGGAATCTTAATTAGCAATCGGATAGTTAATTTTTGTTAAATAGAACAAAAGGGAGGAACAGATTAGTTATGGTGAAATCAGAACCTTAGAATTTTAATTTATTGAGTTAATTTAAGTAAAAATTCATTTATATTTGTAGTTGACATTAGTTGTAGTTTTTAGTTCCTTAAATCAAATTTTCGTTTGCCAAATAAAAATTAGGTTATTTTAATTTTGGACATTAATTAATAACAATCCTCGTGAAATGATAGTTCTCTCATCATTATATTACTTGTTCGGCTCGTTCACTTGCGATTTTGCACGACAATAACCATAGCCACCATCTCTTTAAGACTTGCCACTTTATTTTCCAGTAATTTCATTTTTTGCCAGGAATGAACTTGTGCATCTATTCGTGATGGGTTGGCTCCAAATCCAAGACCTCTCACTTGACCACGTTTCTCTTTTCCTAATATTCTTGTAATGGTATCATCATTCACGTTGTTATAATTCGGAGGGCATTCTGATGAGCGCAACTCCTTAATTTCATTCTAAATGCATATGTAAATTAATTAAAAGATTAAAAACTTTTTTTTTTTTAAAAAAAAAAGTTTAGAATGAGAGAATAAAATTATTGAAACTATATCTTACCAAAACATTTTGTACAGTATCACCAACAGATTTGCCCTCCTTTCTTTGATGTCCTCTTATCCAAACGTCAACTCTTGTTACACTATTTGGGTCTTTACCTTCATCTATTATTTGCTTTTTCTACAACACAAAATTTATACTGTATTATCTACTTAAAACAAAACTAATCAATTTTATTGTAATTTAATTGTAAAAGTTAAATAATGAGAAAGTCTAACCATCATATGTTACAAGCGAGCATAACCCCTTCGACCTATTGTGTGCCGGAATTGTTGACTTAGACTCATATCACGAAATTGTTTATTCTTTGCCTATAACAAACCCAAACAAGTATTCTCAAAACATAATAAATACAAAAACACAAGCCATATATAAATAAAGACATTAATTTTGAATACTTTAAGTACTACTCACTTCAAATGTAGTAGATGTTCTCTCGTTAACAAATTTTTTCCATTCTTCTTCATTTGTAATGTTCTTCGGTTTAATTGACCGCAATTCATGTTTTCTTTAGGGTTTTGCATTTGCTTTCCTAATTCTTCTAGTAATTCTACATTTGTATAGTCTCCAAAGAGTATCCATCTTTCGAAATATGTAGTCTTTATGACAATCTAAGAGCTTAAAATATTGTTGTACAATAGATATTTCAATTCAATTTAAATAGAGATTTTCAAAGTTTAAACTTTAGAAATATAATTATAAACATAGACTTATAAAAGTACGTACCAAAAGAGATGACTATAACATTTCTTTTGTTTGATTATCAAGTTGTTTCCAACTTGGAAGTGTAACGGGTACATGCTCTCTTACAATAGTTCCAATGTAAGATGAAACGGTAATTGAAGATCCATCAACTATTTGACCGAGCATATTAACTTCCACTTCCACCGGTTTTTTGCCTTTTAATTTGAACATATGAGTAGATTCGCGTTGCTTTGCTTTTTTGGCATTGTCATTAGGTTGACTACCTTGCGTGCCACTTTGCTCATTTGAGGTGTTTGTACTACTTTGACCTTCTATCCTTGAATTTTGTTCTTCAATCGAGATTTTTATCCTACGATTTCTATTTCTTCTTATTAAAGCCAAGATTGCTTGTAGTTCCTTCAAAAATCTTTTTACAGCTTGCTTTGAAGACTTTTAAGAACAAAACACATAAATTAGGTACAAACACATCATAAAATATCAAAAATAGTTAAAATAAATGTTAAATGAATAATGCTACTTGCCTCTGCCATGCTTGTCTTTGAACGATAAGTTGTTTCTTTCTCAATCAACAAATCACTTATAAGTATCCTTGTAAACAACACTAACATATAGTAATCAATAACTCTTATAGATACAAAATCAAAATTCGTAAAAATTGTGCATGTAATCACAAATAATTATAATTAACTATGCCAACAAACATCACTTACTAAATTCAACATAACCAACAATCTTACATATAATCCAAACATCTCATCATTTCTTAATCTATTGAATTGTTTTGCTCAAATGGTACAGTCAATTAATATATTATACTATCTATTATAGATTTAAACTTTAATTATGAAATGTAAAATATTTTGAAACCAGCTCATCAAATGTAAGCATCAAATATAGAGAAAAACGAGACCCAAAAAACAAACTACTTAAGGAACAATTATAAAGCAGACAACTTTTTGATAAGTTTGGATACCTATTTTGTCAGCTTATTGTCTCATGATTTTCCTATGAAGTGTTTGGAGACAAATTTCAATCTTGATGCCCTGACTTTAGTGTAGAGATGTTGGAATTCAGTGCACTTAAAAAAAAAATCCCGAATAACTAAGCTGGATATTACAAGTTCTTGAAGTAAAAAGTCTTTGCATTTTCAATGTATTTAAGTTAGTACACATCCAAATGTATTTCCTAGAAGCGTTGAAAGTGTCCTTCGACTAATATCAATATTAGAGCGTGGAGAGCTAATAAGTAATCAAAAAAACAGAGTGGCAAGTATCTGAGTCTTTTTCTAATAATTCAACTTTAAACAAAATTTATATTCTCGTTTAGTAATTCAAAATGGTATCAATGCAGTGCTTGATAGCCATTGCGACTGTGTATATACTGATGTCAAACATGGCATCCTTTGTTGGAGAAATTGCCAGTTGGCCACACTCAATTTTGCCGGTATTTGATGGAGAAAATTATGAAATTTGGAAGGTGAGCAAGAAGACTCTAGTACTAAATGAAGGCTTTATAAAGTATTGCTGAGAAAGGCTTCTCTGAATCAGTTAATGGGGATAAAATTTCTGATTAGCTAAAAGAAGTGCTTGAAATGAATTAAAAAAATATTGCTAAAGAACTCTCACAAGAAAGTCACAATTCAATTTTATCAACCAATTTTCCAAGAATTATATGTGTTATTAAAGCCAAAGTTGACAATAGTGGCATTACATAAAATAATTAAGTTGAGCAAAATAAGAACATTGAGCATTACAAACCAACCGGAGTAACAAAGACTTTCACCACAATATCCATTTGTCAAAAAAGTAATGGAAATGCTACTCACAGGTAATCATATATCTATAAAATAGAAATGCCATTACTTTCACCACAATATCCATATACATAATATTCATAGGAACTAATAGCACACCTTTTGTAACAAAGACAGTAACTTGAACAATAACAAAGATTATTCATCAATTATATATTCACAAACAATCCTCAAATCAAATCAATGTTCAAGTTGTCAAATATTCTCTTTATCTTAACAGACCACAACACTCAAAATATATTCAACCACTAACAATCAAGCAATAAAATCAACATACAAGTTGTTAATACTAACAACGACAACTATAAACGATAAATCGACAGACAAAGGACATGAAAATCACCTTTGGCCTTCTTGCAAGTTCATATAAATATTTTTTCACAAGCTTTTTACAAGTTGAAAGCAAATGTTGTAATGTTCTAACAGAGCAACTTGCGACGTTGTTTCTTGTGCCTGATCTTCTTAGGCTTGGTATAGGACTGTAGGTCTTCTTCTTTCTCTTCTTGGCACCACCACGGAGGCGAAGGATGAGGTGGAGCATTGACTCATTCTGGATCTTGTAATCGACTAGGGTTCTGCTGTCCTCTTCTTGTCGACAAAGATGAAGCACTGGCAGTTCGACAAAATTCCTTGCTTGTCCTAGATAATGGCCTTGAGGTTTTCGATGGTGTTGGAGGACTCCACCTCCAACCTCACGGTTTCCTGGTTTTAAGATATTAAAAAATAAGAGACTAGGGAAAACTGAAAAATTGGGGAAAGCTTAAGCGGGTGTAAAAGTTTAAGCGGATTTGTCATTTTGTTCCCACTATTTGGTTTTTGAGAGCTAGCTTAATAGCACATCAAAAATACTATAATATTCAAATTAAACTAGTAAATTCGTTAACTATTGTGTAGCATTCGTGGGACGCTATATTATTTCTATTAAAAAATAATAAAAAATAAAGTGTTACCAACCATTCATTCATGATAGCATTTTATATTAAAAAGCAATTATGTAAACCTATTTGTCGTAATTAATGGGTAATTTCAACTTTGATAATGGGAGACACCTTGATTTATTATTAAAACAGAATGGGCTAGATGTCTACAATAGTTTTCAAAAATCAATTTAAATAACAAAATATAAGACAAAAAATTGATTGATTACTCTTTAGAATTTATTTTAATATCTTTAAATATATATATTTATATTTATATTTTGGTCATAATTATACTTTAATGTGGATACTTTACCTTGTGTTTCATAAAATATGAATCAAATTATATTCTCCTTGATCCAAAATAATTGATTTGAATGATCTCAAAATAATCTCTAAGTAACATATCTACAAATGTTTTAATTACATAAATTATTAATAAAAGAATTTCTAATTATGTAAACAATGAGATAAAGAATCAAAGATACAATCATAAGATACAAGAAAAAGGGTATTGGCATGTTGAATATATAACATGATTCAAGAATCAATTGAATTTGGAAGCTAATGAAATTGATTAAATTATTTTTATTTATTTTTCAAGTGCTCAATAAAGAAAGCTTGCCCTGATCTGACCCGGTTAACCTAGCCAACAACACACATATTGTAATTAATTCATAATTTTAGCCTATGCTTACAATAATATAATTAAAAAAGTTTATTTTTTTTAGCCTATTATGACGAGTTAAATGACAAAAATATGGCAATGCATTTTAAATATTATTCTACATTTTGTAATTAATTCATTATTTTAATTAACGATATTTTTATAACTTTTAATTATTTTATTCTGATTC
This sequence comes from Dimocarpus longan, assembly GCA_022984855.1. NCBI lineage: Eukaryota > Viridiplantae > Streptophyta > Magnoliopsida > Sapindales > Sapindaceae > Dimocarpus > Dimocarpus longan. Next base: position 18,392,778 of record CM041015.1, on the reverse strand, counting down.
AAAAATAAAATAAAAAGCTCAATAAGAATACTACTAATTTCGATTCTGATTCTGATTCTTATAGTTGAAGTAAACAATTTATTCTGATTCCAATATATACATATCATTCCAATTTCAAATCATTACGATTTCAAATCCGATTCTCATTCTGATTCCTCTAAGTGAAGTAAACACACCATTATATTTATTATTTCAGATACTTACTGACATATAATCACTATATTTTCATTATGATATTAAATAAAATTAATTTCAAAATTTAATTTATTTTTATCAATTTAATTATGTTACACGTTAGGTAAGTAATTTGTATTTAAGTCAAAGAATAATTATCTTTTTATGTTTGAGATGAGATGTGATTAGTCATTATGAAATTAAATAAAATTAAATTCATTTATGTCAATTTAAAATGGAGGATTTTAGCAACACGCAGCACTACACGTTGTCAAAAACTGGGTTTTTGGTAACGTACAACCTTGCACGTTGCCATAATATAGGTTTTCGACAACCTGCAGTTGTACATGTTGTCAAAAGTTGGTTTTCTGGCAATTTTCAATATTACAAGTTGGCAAAATATTGGTTTTTGGCAACTCCTGACAGTGCACGTTGCCAAAATATTGGTTTTTGGCAACCCGCGGCTATGCACTTCATCAAAATATTAGTTTAACGCAACGTTCAGATGTGCACGTTATCGAAAGTTGGGTTTTTGGCAACGTGCATCCTTGAACGTTGTCAAAAACTAGATTTTTGGCAATATGCACGATCTTGCATGTTGCTATATGTCACTTACTTTCGGCAACATGTGACTAAATGTTGTCATAGGCTGCTTCCATAACGTGTTGTCTTGCACGTTGTCGTAGGTGACTTACGGCAATGTAAACCTGATGCACATTGCCTTTCAAACATTGCTATAGGCATAATTTGTTGTAGTGTGATTATCCTAAATTCCTTGTCATTTTTTGCTAATAGAATATCGTCCACGTGTTAAGATAGTATTATGAACTTATCTTTTACCTGCTTAACATACATACAATGGTCCTCTTCCGTCAACTTAAATCCATAGGACATGACAAGCTCATGGAAATAGAGATACCATTGTCTGGAGGATTGTTTCAAGCCATAATCGATCTCATGAGCTTACATACTTTCAGCTCTTAGCCTTTTAAAACAAAATTCATTGGTTGCTCCACATAAATTTCTTCCTCCAGTTCTCCATTGAGAAATATTATGTTTACATCCATCTGATGTAATTTCAGATTCATGTGTGCGATGATAGCTAATATAAGGTAAATAGAAGCAAACATTGCCATAGCGGATAAGGTTTCTTCATATTATATACCCTCATGTTGAGTATATTCTTTTGCTATTAATCTCATATTATATCTCTCTATTAAGCTATCTGCCTTACACTTGATACGAAGAACTCATTTGTTTCCAATGGTTTTTCCACCAATCGATAAGTCAATCGAAACATAGATATGGTTGCCCTTAATTGACTCCATTTCTTCTTGCATAGCTTTAATCCAAAATATCTCTAGTAGGTGAGTTAAAAGTCTTATTCACAACCTTTAGCTCATCATTATCATGTGAAACAAGTATAAAAGTTTCCCCTTCAATCTCAAATTGACAATGAGGAATAGCCTTACGATTGCTTCTACGAGTTGACAATTTTGAAGGCACTAACTCTTTAGTCATTTTGCTCCCACTGAGAACAATTATATGAGCTATTCCAATAGCTCTATCACTCTCACTAGGGATAGAGTATTCAAACAATTCTCTATCTTCTTCTAGTTGAGTGTTCAGACATGGAGCAACATCCGAATTGTTCAACTCGTGAAATTGAAATTTCTTTTCAACCTTACCTCTGCAAGAAAATTCATTCTCTAAGAAGTTCACATCTTATGACTCTAATTCAGTAATACTTCCATTTTCGTTTTCTCTTATGAGTACATATAATTTTAAGTGCTTAGAGTATCTAATAAAGATACATTTTTTTTTTTTTACTCTAGCACCCAACTTTCCATATTATATTGGAAAGATAATGTACATATTATGCACACCCTCAAGGTCGTATATAAGTAAGGTCAGGTTTCCTACATATCTATAATTCATAGAATATGGAAGATATTGATTTTGTAGGTACTCTATTCAGAATGTAAGCAGTTGTTAAAAGTGCATCTCCCCAATAAGATACTGGGAGATTTGCTTTGTGCTATCATAGATCTTACCATCTTCAGTAACATTCTATTCCTCCTTTCCACTACACTATTCTATTGTGGAGTTCAAGAAATGGTCTACTGTCTATCAACACATTTCTCATGACACAATGTCTCAAAATGTTCTGAGAAGTATTCTCGTCCTCGATCAGTTCATAGGATTTTGACAGTTTCATCTAACTGACTCTCTACCAAATTTAAATACAATCTAAAGCAATATAATGCTTCAAATTTATAAGAAATCAGATAGACATGACCAAAAAAATGTAATGATCTATGAATGTTATACAATATAAGGCACCATTTCTACCTCCCACAATCATTGGTACACAAATATCATAATGAATTAATTCCCATTGATTATCAACCCTAATTTCTCTTTCAAATGATTTTTTAGTTGTTTTTCCTACTAGATAACATTCACCTATAGGCAAATCTATCTTATTAAAAGAATAAAAAAAATCCCTCTTTGGCCAATCTATTCATTTGATTCAGCTTGATATGCCCAAGTCTAGCGTGCCAAATATTAACATCAATATTGACAACTTCAATGGAAATAATTAATGAAAAACAACCATCGCATTAATAGTATCGTCAAATTTAATATTTAATACGATGAAACCATCCATTAGGTATCCAGTACTTAATTACCATTCAGTTTGTCACCTATATTCCGTTTAGCAACTATGTTTCAAAGGACATGTCATTTCCCTAAATGACATTTATTATACTTAAAGACTTATAATATATATCTTTATACGTCTATACTAGCACATTCACTATCATTTCACAAAAAAAAAAAAAAATATTGCAGTAACTATACACTTATAAATATAATAAAAGAATCTTTGGACATAAATCGAAAAAGTAGTCAAACTACTCGTCATCATCTAATTTCCAAATATTCACTAAATCATATATGTAAGTGTATTTCGCAAAGCAGTCCTCATATCCTTATTTGCAATACTTTAGGACACCTACAATTTAAATAACATCATTTGAGATTTTTATAACCTTGGACATCTTATCATCAGAATCTTTATAACTTTCAATAGTTTATCGTCCGAGATTTCTATGATATCAAAATCCTACTAATAGTATGAGATTTATTTAATCTCAAGATCCTGGTCGACAATTTAAGATTTCACTAATCTTTTCGTCATCTGATAGAACAATGATCATAATCATGTCATCAGATAGTTCATCATTAAAATTAGTCAACCTAGTCCCACAAAAATACATTTTATAACCTGAAAAATAAAAATACACAAGTATGTTTATCTTAGATTAAACAAAATTTAATATAAAAACTAAGACATTTTAATTTTGCTCCCTATAGAGCGAAATAGATAAAACAATGCAATTCAACTCACAATTAGAGTGAATAAATAATTAGAATGAAAAGAGGAGAAAAAAAAAATCATCAAAAACTCACTGGAATCCACCGTCGCTGGATAAGCGGCCCACGCGCCGTGCAGTCACTAAACGCACCTTTTGTGCAGGCGCTAATGTCAGTGCAACACATACCCGCTCGAAGTAAGACACGTGTTCACTAGTACACGCATCGCATGTACACAGAGCCACGTGGCACGTCCACATTTTGCCACGCTTCTCACTTCAGCTAACCAATGACACGTGTTGTGCATGCATGCAACCACGTGTTAGGTTCAGAATTCGGCACATGTCATAGTATCTACTAGCCATGCGTTGAGCTTTGCTATGCATGTACTGCCACGTGTCAAATGCGTGTCATCATGTTGTTTGACATGTGTCTCCACGTGTCGCTTATGTGGTGCACACGTTGGCCAGTGCTGTGCCACTTGTCACGCGCCAAGGCGACGCGTGTCAAACTCGCGCCATCGTCTTAGTTTTGTTTCGTGGTGGGACTAGTACAAGATTGTTTAGAATTTTATCCTCCTTTGATTTGTGCCCTTAGATTTTCATTTTAGGTCTAAGGTGAATCACACTTTCCTTGAATGAGAGTGTCTTAATGTGTTCTTGTTGTTCTTCAACACCTTTGGTTATTAAACTATTTTTTTCAGATTTTAATTCTCTATGTTTTCATTCAAATCTGTTTTTCTCCTTCGATTCTAATCCAAATTGGGCTCATAATATACCATTTGAAAGGTATTTTCGAGCCCTATCTAATGGTGTAATAATTGCATGAAAAAGAAAAACCAAAAAAGCCATAAATGCCTAAGAATAGATTCGGGTTTCATACTTCTATTTCTTAGGTTTCAATATAGAAAAATTAAGTTTCATGGCATTTTAATTACTCAAACATGATTCTAAACCAGTGAACAATTCAACCAGGCTCTGATATCAATGAAAGAGTTTAAAGCAGCATATATAAATTTAATATAAAACAGTAAAAAATGAACTGAAAATGTACTCGTTTCTACACATTGAAAATTCTTCTGGATCTTTTTGATTGTTCAACTGATCGAGGTTCGACCACTAATTATGGGACCAAACCCTCAAATCACGATGTAAGAGCAGTGCCGTATATTCTCTCTAAATTGTGTTTGCTCTATTCTGTGTTGTAAAAAATAATTTCTCATAATCTTTTATAAAATGAAATATATCAAGTATTTATAGGAGTGACGATTATTTTCTGATAACTGTCAGTAACCTCCGATGGTTACTTATTCTTATCCAAATCTATTTCATTTGGCGATATCGAGTCATGAGTTTGAGTCATTTTGGGTGGACCCGACCCAACAACCCAATAACCCAACAGTCCTACTACTAATAAACTATTACACAAATACATCGGTAAACTATATGAACAACTCAACACAATCACTTGACAGGTTGGTAAACCATTACAACACTAGCCTCACTAGACTTGATCCAAACTCATTACACATAATAGCTTCTCAGAGGTCATAGGGGATGGCTATTGCGAACATCCGCTACTTGTACTAAGCGATGTGGTCATCGAGGTCGATTGTCCCATCATGCATTTTCATATTGGGATTGCTGAATTTCTTGGGCATCTCTATCAATGCAATTGAGTCGATGAACAATAAGTCCACGAAACTAGTTACTGTGCTTTTCTTGATAGGCGTTGGCATACTAGAGATCTTGTTGATCATGGTGTCAATCTCCACGAATCTTTTAGTGAGCTTATTCGACACCAATGCGATTGTCCTCAAGTTTCTAACTTCCTCTATGTCGTGCGGTTGTTGCTAGGGGTGGCAATATGGGTTACGACATGACGGGTCGACACGAATTCGTTAAAAATAAATGGGTATGGGTTGGAGTTAAACGAATTCGTGTCGTAATCATGTCAACCCGTTTAACTTGTTTATTAAACGAATCGAATCATGCTTGGTTAAATAAATCGCAGGTTGACACGATTAAAATTGGGGTCAAATTATAATTTAATATATTATAGGGATTATAATGTAATTATACATTTATATATATACATACACTTCACCAAATCCCTAACCAACAAACCTAAACTCTAAAGTCGGCAGCCGCAGCCCCTTTCTCTTTGCAGTTCACCTTGCACGAGTAGACGCCACGACGCCAAGAGTAGCACCACCGCTCGACCAGACGCTATGAGCAGCACCGTCGCTCGACCAGACTCCACGAGTAGCACCGCCGCTCGACCAGATGCCACGAGCAGCACCGCAACTTGACCAGACACCACGAGCAGTACGACAGACGGACCAATTGACCACCGGACGAGCAGCATGGCAGACAGTCACCAGCTTCCGCTCAAGCTATGGTAGCACGGCAGACGGACCAATTGACCAGTTAACCAACGACAGATGGTCACCAGCTTCGGCTTGCCAGCTTGGGTAGCCGTCCAACTCATCATCCAACCCGACCAGCTTGGTAGACGACCAGCATCTCCCTCTTGGTAGCCGTCCGGTCACCAGCTTCAGCTTGACCAGCTTCGGTACACTGTTGGTAACCATCCAGTCCGGTCTCACCACCTTGACCATTTTCATTTATGTATTTGTTACATGTCCATACCAGTATTTGTATTCATGTCCAACTCATCATTTCTTTGGTTTGGCATTAATGGTGATCTGCTACCTAATCTTTTTAACTGAAAAGCTTTGGTTGTTCTCGTTTTCATATTCAGTTTCACCATAAAATTATTTTGTATTGTTTTGCTTTAGATTATTTAATTATTTTGCACGCCCTCCGTATTATTTTGCCGTGTAGCCTTATACAGTATAGAAAATAATAAGGTACATGTTATGAATATTTAAATCAATAGTAATTTGTATATGCAATGTGTTAAAGTGCAACTAGCTATTTTTAAGGATTGTGTTTGTTGATCTTTATCAAGACACAATTAATCCATGTGTATATATTGATTTATATTTAATAGTCCAAAAGTTACTGTATAAATATAAGTTAATTGATATAACCTTAAAATTTATAATTTTATTTTAACTTAAAAAAATATTTATTTTTCAATTGAAGTGTTAATTTAATTCTTCTTGGGGTGATGAATCTGGTTTATTAATGTTATTATATATATATCTCTAGTGTAATGTTACTTGATTATTCAGTTCTCATGATTATTTTGTTCTCATGATTTATTTGGTTATTTCATGGTTGAGCAATTATAATGTTATTATATATATATATATATATATATATATATAGTGTAATGTTATTTGGTGTGAATGTAGATATCTAATTTTGTGTTTTTGTGTTTTTTGTGTAGCTTGAAGGTCCCTTTGGAGTTTGGAATCAATGAGAACAGAATTTTTAAGTGACAAAAATTTGATGTTGGAGAATAATAATATTATGTCATTTTAATTTATATGGATTTGCATTGACTTTGATTTTGTTGTGATTTTGTCATTAAAATCTATGTTGATGATATGGTGTAGTTCACTTAATGTGTAGGTTTTATGTGTTGAATTAGGTGTTTTAAAAATTTGATTGTGAATTATTTGTTATATTTGTGTTTGCATTAAAATTGATTTTGTTGTGATTTTTAAATATAGATGATGTGAAATTTTATATAGTTGATTTAATGTGTAGGTTTTTATGTGTTAAAATAGTTGTTAAATGTTTGATTGTGAATTATTTGTTATATTTGTGTTTAAATTGAGATTGAGTTTGATTTTATTGTGGTTTTTAAATGTAGATGATATGAAATTTTATAGTTGATTTATTGTTTAGGTTTTATGGTTAATTTAATATTTAATTGAAATATTATTTATTATATTTTGGTTAAACGAATTATACGGGTTAAACGAATTAAACGGGTTGAACGAGTTAAACGAATTAAACGGGTTCAACAAGTTAAACGAATTAAACCGTTTAAATGATTAAACGGGTTAAACGAATTCGTGTTGTGTCCGTCGTGTATAAACGAATTCGTGTCGAATCCAAAAATGTCAACCTGTTTCTTAAACGAATTCGTGTCGAATTGAACGAATTCATAAACGAATCGAATCGAATCCAGCTCAACCCGACACGCCAACCCTTTTTGCCACCCCTAGTTGTTGCTGCATTGCTGATCATATTTGTATAGCCTGATTTAGTTCGACGCTGGATCATCCAATACTTGATAATCTATGTCTATCGTACTCTATGAATTCTTTTGATAACCTATGATTGATTATTGCGTTCCTCACTATATCTTAATACGCCTTTTGAAAAAAGACATATTTGTTAAACAAACACGTTTGTTTAAAAAAAAAAATGTTTTTTGGAAACAATGCACCATTTGATAGAAGGCATGTTGAAAAAATAAACAATATATCTTTTCGAAAAAGAAATATTGAACTTCTTGAATCTTTCCAAGTTGGTGCTATTATAACAAAGTTACCATCTTCTTGGAAAGGTTTCAAAAAAGTTGCTTCACAATTCTGAAGATTTCTCTTCATAGAATATTCAGAGACACCTTTAAATCAAATATGAATCGAGGGAAAGAGTTAAGAATGAAAATTCACATGAAGGCACTTCTAAGGCTAATGCAGTTAGTAAGTCCTGATAAGCCAATAAAAGCAACCAGAAAAAAAAAAATTCCTTAGGTCCTAAAAATGATCAAGGAAAATTCAAGAAATCTTAAAACCAAAACCAAAAGGCAACCAAGGGAGCATGCTTTGTTTGTGGTAAATCTTGGCACTATGCTCATAGTTGAAGGTTTAAGAAGAAACCAAATCAAGAGGCAAAGACTCCTTGATGGACAATGAAGAAATTATTGTTATTGTGTGGAAGATTGTATAAGGCAAAATTTCTGGTTGGAGGTATGATAAAAGTGTCACAATCCATGTTTGTTATTATAGATCGCTATTCAAAACATATCTTTAAGTGAATTATGGACAAGAGATTTAATCATTTTAAGGAAAATATATTTTTTGTATGTGTTTCAAGTCTCTATTCCTATAATTTACTTCAACATTCTTAAAGCGTTATATGTGGCTATGGAGCACGATACTACAAACGCTACTATCAAAGTGATAAACTAAAATCTTATTGATGACATCAATTTCACTCATTGGCAAGACAAATTGAAGTTTCTGTTGACGACCTAAAAGATTTTCTATGTTCTTGATCCTATGATCTTGAACTTGAAGTAATTCCTAAACCTTCCGACAAGGACACTAAAGAATGAAAGGCAGAACGTACGAAGCGACAGGAAGATGAACTCACATGCCATGGTCATATTTTGAATGCGTTGTTACATCGTTTCTATGATCTTTACACTAAGGGTGTGTTTACTTCATGGATTGAGGAATGAGAATGAGGAATGAGATTAATTGATAGTGTTTACTTGCTTAAAATTTATTCCGTAATGGGAATAAAAATATGGGTCCCGCATCAATTTGGGGTTGTGGAATGGGAATCTCATTCCCCCCAACCTACTTGGGAATCCCATTCCATTTGTTAAAACGAAAAGTCTCTTATACCATTTTTTAAAAAATAAAGAAAAATCAATTTTAATTTTATATTAAAAATATATATTATAATAAAAAATTATACACCATTTATTTTTCATCACCAATTTCTTAATTATCATAGTGAACTTTTAAAATAATATGTAGTTTTTTTTTTTTAATTGTAATGTACAGTTTTTTATTTGATATAAAAAAAAAACTGCATATTATAATAAAAAACTGTACATCATTTGTTTTTCATCATTAATTGCTTAATTATCATAGTGAACTATTAAAATAATATGTAGGTTTTTTTTTTTTTAATTGTAATGTACAGTTTTTTATTTGATATTAAAAAAATTACACATTATAATAAAGAACTACATACTATTATAATTAATCCATTTAACTAAGGTTATTTTTATAATTTATAATTAATTTATTTCTATTCCGAAACAAAGTAAACATCTCAAGGGAATACTACTGATTTCGATTCTAATTTCTGTAGTTAAAGTAAACAACTTATTCTGATTCCAATACTTCATTCCGATTTCAAATCATTCCGATTCTAGATCATTTCGATTCCTCTAAGTGAAATAAACGCACCATAATAATCCATCTACAAGAGATGTTTAGAATGCATTGGAATTCAAGTATAAGGCTGAGGAGGAAGGTATGAAGAAGTTTTCGATATCTAAATATTTTGACTTCAAAATGCTTGACAATAAACCTATTTTGCCTCAAGTGCATGAATTGCAACTCATTGTCAATAAACTGAAAGTTGTGAAGATTGAACTTCTTGAATCTTTTTAAGTTGGTGCTGCTATAGCAAGGTTACCATCTTCTTGAAAAGGTTACAGGATAAAGTTGCTTCACAACTCTGAAGATTTCTTTTTAGAGAATATTCAGAAATACTTTCAAATCGAAGATGAATCGAGGGAAAAAGTTAAGAATGAAAATTCATATGAAGGCACTTCTAAGGTCAATGCAGTTAGTAAGCCCTCACAAGCCAATGAAAGGAACAAAAAAAAAAAAGGAAATTCCCTAGGTCTTAAAAATGATCAAGGAAAGTTCAAAAAATCTCAAAACTAGAATCAAAAGGAACCAAGGGAGCATGCTTTGTTTATGGCTAATCTTGACACTATGCTCAGGATTGAAGGTTTATGAAGAAACCAAATCAAGAGGCAAAAGTGAACTCCCTAATAGACAACGAAGAAATTATTGCTATTGTAAAGAAGGTTGTTCAAGGCAAAATTCCTGGTTGAAAGTATGATACAAGTGCCACAATTCATGTTTGCTACGATAGATCGCTATTCAAAACATATCTTGAAGTGAAGTATGGACAAGAGATTCAATCATTTTAAGGAAAACATATTTTCTGTATGTGTTTCAAGTCTCTATTCCTATAATTTACTTCAACATTCTTAAAGCATTATTTGTGGCTATGGAGCACGATACTGCAAACGCTACCATCATAGTGATGAACTAAGATCTTATTCGTTTGGATCATTTTGATGACATCAATTTCATTCGCTGGCAAGACAAACTGAAGTTTCTGTTGATGGCCTTGAATATTTTCTATGTTTTTAATCTTATGATCCTGAACTTGAAGCAATTCCTAAGCCTTCTGAAAAAGACACTGAAGAACGAAAGGCAGAACGTAAGAAGCGATAGGAAGATGAAGTCATATGCCGTGGTCATATTTTGAATGCCCTATCAAATCATCTATATGATCTCTACACTGATAATCCATCTACAAGAGACATTTGGAATGCACTGGAATTCAAGTATAAGGCTGAGGAGGAAGTTACGAAGAAGTTTTTGATATCTAAATATTTTGATTTCAAAATGCTTGATGATAAACCTATTTTACCATGCATGAATTGCAAGTCATTGTCAATAAAATTGAACTTCTTGAATCTTTCCAAGTTGGTGCTATTATAGCAAAGTTACCATCTTCTTGGAAAGGTAATTGAAAAAAGTTGCTTAATAATTCTGAAGATTTCTCTTCAGAGAATATTCAAAAACGCCTTTAAATCGAAGATGAATCAAGGGAAAGAGTTAAGAATGATAATTCATATGAAGGCACTTCTAAGGCCAATGCAGTTAATAAGTCCTCACAAGCCAATAAAAGCAACTAGAAAAAATGAAATTCCCTAGGTCCTGAAAATGATTAAGGAAAATTTAAGAAATCTCAAAGCCAGAACCAAAAGGCAGCCAAGGGAGCATGTTTTGTTTGTCGCAAATCTTGGCACTATGCCCATGATTACAGGTTTAAGAAGAAACCAAATCAAGAGGCAAAAATGAACTCTCGATGGACAACGAATAAATTATTGTTGTTGTAAGAAAGGTTGTACAAGGCAAAGTTCTTGGTTGGAGGTATGATACAAGTGCCATAATCCATGTTTACTATGATAGATCACTATTCAAAACATATCTTAAAGTGAATCATGGACAAGAGATTCAAATGGAGAATGAAAGACGTTCCAAAGTACTTGATAAAGGAACAGTAGACTTTTTCTTCACTTCTAGAAAGTACATTGTTTTAGTCAATGTATTTCATGTTCTTAATATGAATAGAAACCTAGTCAATGGGATATTTTGGGAAAACCTGGAATAAAATATGTGTATGGAGTGGGAAAATTTATTTTATCTCATAATAATGTCTTTATTGGGAAAGACTATTCTTATGAAGGAATGACCAAGTTATGTACAAACAATGCTAATAATAATAATAATACTTTTGCTTATATGGTTGATTCATTTCTTTATAGCATGGTAGATTAGCATATGTAAGAATTAGCACTATGAAGAGAATGATTACATGTGGCTTAATAAACTATGATAATGTTGATAAATTTGAAAAATGTGAAGTATGTGTTAAATAAAAAATGGTATAGAAACCTTTTTATAGTGTTGAAAGAAATTTTTAATTATTAGATCTTGTACATTTTGATATATGTAAATTAAATGGAATGTTAACTAGAAGTGATAATAGATACTTTATCACTTTTATAGATGATTGTTCAAGATTTACTTATGTTTATTTACTAAAAAATAAAGATGAGGCTTTTAAAGTATTTAAAGTTTATAAAGCTAAAGTAGAAAATCAAGTGGGAAGACAAATTAGAGTTATTAGAAGTGATAGAGAAGGAGAATATTTTCCAAATAATTTTAATATATTTTGTAAAGAACATTGTATTATTCATGAGTGTTTTGCACCATGCACATCTGAACAAAATAATTTGACTGAAAGAAAGAATAAAACTTTGCTTGAAATTATTAATGCAATGTTATTAAATACTGAATTATCATTTAATTTGTGGTATGAAGCTCTTTTTGTTGCTTGTCATATTCTCAACAAAATTTCTTTAAAAATGAATCAAACTTCTTCTTATGAATCATGGAATTGAAAAAAGCCCAACATAGGGTATTTCAAAGTGTGGGAGTGTCTTGCATATTGTAGGAACAATGATCCCAAAAGGACCAAGTTGGGTCCAAGAGCGATAAGATGTGTTTTGGTAGCGTGCCTAGGCATGGGGTGTGACAAGGCATGGTTTCGGTGCTTGAATGATGGCCTGATGCAACAACCTCGAAGAGAAGTGCTCTTGGAGCACCTAGCGAGTAGCCCAAGGTGAACCTGGACAATATAGGGCCTGGTATATAAATATCGGTTTTTTTTTTTTTTCCACACATTTGTGCCCTAAAAACCATATTTGCCTCCCTCTCTCTCTCTTTACCCTGACTTTTAGCTATCAATTTCGTCTTTAAGTCCCGATCAGCCTTATCCAGCTGCTAGTGACTCTCCTCTCTTCTCCTCTCATTAATTTCAGCTTCTTCTATACCAAATGAGCTCAAGTAAGTCTTTTTTTCTCTCGGCTCACATCTTTTCTTCAATTTCTTCATGGGTTAGTATTTATTTGTATGATTATATATTTGGATGATGTTTATTGTTGTTTTTTATGGGCTATTTTTAATATTTATTGCTGCTGTTTAGGTTCCATGTATGTTTTTATTGTTTTATGTATAATAATATGTTTTTATTGTTGATGTTTAGGTTTAATATATGTTGATTTTCATGTATGTTTTTATTATTTTAACTTTTATGTATGGATTATGATTTTTATGGGGTGTGTTTAATTTTTATTGTTTATGACTTGATGTTTATGATATATAATGTATGTTTGTAATTTATGAGCTATTTTTATGTATAATCATGTATGTATGTATGTTTCTTTTAAGTAGCCTACTCAAACACAATGTCAGTTACTACTAAATCATTGGACTTTGCATAGAATTATGTTGAGTTGCCTAATCCGAAGAACAAAAATACTATAAAATATAAATTTTGTGGAAAGTAACGAAATGAGGGATATATTGAGCAAAACAGCATTTAGCGGGGGGTATAGGAAGGCTAAACGTTGTAGACATTGTCTAGAACTGATAAGACAAGAGGTGAAAGAGTACTTGGAAAAACAGAAGAGTGATAAGGATGAGTGTAATATGGAACCGCAAGTTGACTTTGAATTAGGTGAAAGGTATGATGATGAGTCACCAATAGAACCGGCTACAAATAAAAGAAGAATCCATGGTGCATTTGTAAGACCCTAATTTAAGTGAACCAAGAGATTAATTAAAATTTAGTTTATTGTTATTAATTTGACTCTGTCTAAATTTTAAAAATAAAAAGATATATGGATAATATTCTCTTTGTAGATATTTTTAAAAAAAATTCAAGAAAATAGGATGTTAAAGGAAAAATATCATAGGGTACAAAATGAAAATTTACATATGATGGCCAACAAAAACAATAAAGTCAAATGGCATGTGGGTTTTTTTTATAAATAATAATAATAATTATAATAATAAAATTAAGATAGAGACAAGTATAAGATAAAAATGGAAATAGTGAAGCGGCTGTGTATATATATTGTTAGAAGTAGTAAAAAACCAATTCAACATAGAACTAGGCATCAGAAAAAAAATAGGTGAAAATTTTATGTTGGTAATCTAAATATTTGAGTGTCCAATTTGTCTAAATAAGCAATTTTTATTTCAATAAAATTTGAAATCTAGAAAATTAGTAAATTTTATAGTAAGTTCTAAATTGAGTTTATATGATTTAGAGTGTTAGGGTAATATGCCCTAAGAGCTTGTAATTTATAAATATTTAAATTAAATAATAAATAAAATATAATTTATTCAATTTATGTACATTTATGAAATGATTGTTTCATACAAATATCATGTAACATTCATGGTTACTTATGTAGTCTCAGACTAAGTATATAAGTATTATATACAAGAGGATTTAGTTTGAGATTAGTAATCTAAAAAGTCCGTAGAAAGCAAACAAAGCTGGGTACTTTGTTTGTGGTAAATCTACAACTGCGGTCCATTTTGTATTTGATACGATGATTTTATCCGGGATCGTTCATGTGGTGACATGAAAATTGAGGCACCTTATATAATAGAGATTATATAGGACTTGACCATGATAAAATGAATTTCTTATTAATATCCGTTAAATAAAGAAATTCATTTTTATCAACTAGATGATCATATATGGATTGATCTTAATCCTGAGTGTTTTATGGACTCCTATTTGTTGAGTCATATCTTTTGATTTACATGGGTGAGACTGTTATAAATTTACGGTCAATAAGCTTCGTACTTTGGAGATGTGATTTAATAAGTGGCTGAAAACATTCTACACAATAGTGGAATTCACTCCTTCTTGCGAGAAGTAGATGTGTAGTTCTCTTAAGTGTTGATTCGGGTCTTGAACAATAAGAGCGCTCGACCTTCTATTTGTAAATAAATGAAAAGATAAATTCATAAGTTGTTATGAATATATTGTTCATTAGAGAATTAATGGTACTTAATGGAATAAAAAATCATTAGAGAGGTATAACGGACTTTAATGACCTAACTCTAATTATGAACTACTCGTGGAGGATCGAACCATATGAAATGATTAAATCAATGGACACTGAAAATTCAGATTGTATAAAACATCTATAATTTTGAGAGTGCAATCTTAAGTTTTTAGTGGAGTAACTTTAAGGTTAATAATAGTGAATTAATTAATTAAAAAGTTTAATTAATAATTCCGATATTATTGGAGCTCAAATTATAGGTCCATCTGGTCCCCTTGCTAGCTCACAACCACATAAAGAAACAAATGGAAGAATATAATTGGATTGTCCAATTATAAGTGTACATATAATTTTATGAACACGTTCACGAATAATTTAAATAATTTGATTATTTAAATATAAGTAATTATTTAATTATTTGTAGAGGTTAAATGTTTAACTTTAAAATGGTGTCATTAAATTATATATGATTTAGAATCATTTTAATTTAATGAAAAATCTTTTAATTAATGGAGATGGTAATTTAATTTAATTGGAATTAGATTCCATATTAAATTAGATTAAAGAAGTTTTAATTTAATAGGAATTAGATTCCATGTTAAATTAAAAGTAAAGAGTTTTAAACCAATAAGAAATATGATTCCATATTGGATATGAATTGAGTTTTACAATTTAATTAGGAAATTGTATTCCTTATTAAATTAGAAAACTTTAACTCACCATTATAAAAAAAAAAAAAAAGTGTTTTATATTGGTAACAAGATAGAGAGAGAAAAAGAGAGAGAATTTTTGGTTACTTGAATCAAAAACTTCCATTAATTAAGAAGATTTCGTGATATAATTCATCGAGATTGTGCCCACACACAGTTCTTTTGTGAAGAGTCATAGCAAGGAAGATCGGGTGGTGAAGAATTTGCGAATAAAAAGGGATCAATTCAATCTTCATGCAAAGTAAGATTCGATCTTATTAATTTAATTGTTGAATTGTTATTACTAGTATCGATCGGGCGTACTTTTATATGGAAAAATTTTTAAAATACACGTTTCCGCATTAAATTCAAAATTCAATTTTTCCTTCATAGAGTTGATCTAAGATTATAAGAAATCCGATGAAAATCTACTTTAGATCCAGATATGAGCAAAGGAGTTATGTGAGTGAATTGGTTTATTTATTTTGAATTGATTATTTATGATTATATTTCAAATTTTATTAACTATGAATCATTAGAAATGAGTTATTTGTTAGTTAATTAATTTCTTGAATTATTAATTTTGCTATATATTTGAAATTAGAATTCTATATATATATATATATATATATATATGTTTAGTATTTGAAATTTCAATTAGAATTTATTATTTTCGAGCTTGAGTTTATTATATGAAAAATTTCAGAATAATTTAAGTATTATTTATTTATGTTTGATAAGAATATTTATTAAGAATTATATTTATATTCAGAAATAGAATTATATAATTTGTATATAAAAATGATTGAAATGAGATTTTTGAACACCAAGGCTGTACCCTCCTTTCTAACGATCAAGCAGGCTTCACGTATGTAAGTTTGAAAGAGTACCCAACACGTGTATGGTAAATGTCAGAGTTATTGAGTCGTCCAGTACATATATAACAGAAGTTATCCCTCGCTCTGCGTGTGTTGAGTATCTCCATCATGTATGATAAATTTCCTTAGGTATTAGTTGGTGTAAATTTTCTTATTATAAATGTTATATGCTGAGTTGGATCAATATACATAAAGATTTATAAAAAATCATGTTTATATAAAGAGATTCTAGAAAAGTTCTACAGATTATATTATTATAGAAATAATTTATATAGAAGTTATAGTTTTATTATAATATAAGAATTATTTATTATTACTAGCACTATATTTAGTTTTAATAGAAATATCTTAGAAAAGTTATATTCACTTACTCGGTGTTAGCGCTCACTTTTTTACAAAATCTATTTTTTTCAGGTATCCATTGCAGGTTCATGAAAATTAGTGCATACCGTGAGAACGGCCACATGGTGATGACCAAATGCATTTATATTATTTTTAAGTAGAAATCTTTTACATCAGTGTATATTAATTTAATTAATAAGATTTTGTAATGTATTTTGATAATAGTTTTGAAAATGAAATATCTTTTCATATATTTTATGATTATATTTTATATATCTAGTAGATGGGTCGAACACGAGAAATGTAAAGATTTTTTTTTTTTTAATTTGTTCAATTTATATTAATAAAAAAATTATGAAATTTACTATGATTTTTCTAAATGATTTTTATTAAATCTATATTTCGATAAAAAAAAAATCCCAGTTTTCACAGGGTCTTTCTGGACTCTAGAGAGGAGTCAGGTTAGGTTCTTTCAACATTTGGTAGTGGATTTAGTTTTAAGGGGCAAAAAAAAAGGGTCCATTGGATGTCTTCTTTACCCTCGACCCAAAAGTTACTGTAAGGAAAATCAAAGGAAAGCAATTGAATTTGAATGAGATGGACAATACAACTAAAAAAGAGTTAAGGGGTCAAACTTGTATGATGTTTGCTAGATGGATATATAATGTAGATATTTCATTTAATGTTGCATCATATGATAGCTTTAAGGTTTTTGTGGAAGTGGTAGGCCAATATAGTCTGGGTATGAAACCACCTACTCCTCATAAAGTTGAGGTTTCCTTTCTATAACAAAAGGTGAAAAACACTTATAAGGTGATGAAAGATCATGAATAGACATAGGCTAAATATGGATGTTCAGTATTATCAAACGGTTGGAAGGATAAGAGAGAAAGGACATTGATGAAAGGATAGAAAAGAAAGGACATTGATTAATTTCTTAATCAATTCCTACAGTAAGTACGTTTTACAAGTCTGTTGATGTCTTTGCCAATGCAAAGGCTGGTGACAAGATATTCGAATCTTTAAGTGATATTGTGGAATAGATTGGAGTACGCAAGTCACTCAAGTGGTAACAGATGGTGCTTCAAATAATGTGTTAGCAGGTATGACGTTTATTTTTGTATTATGATTATGAATAAAATAATTTGAATTTAAATTAGATGTACACTATTACTAACTAATATCTTTTTTGTAAATGATAATAAGGAAGTTATTGAAGGAAAAATATCTCACACTCTTTTGAACACCATATGCAGCTCATTGTATCAATTGGATGTTGGAAGATATTTTCAAAGTGCCCAATTTGCAGAAAACATTTGAGAGAGCAGTAATATCTATAGCCATCCTGGTTTGATAAACATGCTAAAAAAGTTTACCAACAACAAAGAGTTGTTTAGGCCAGCAAAAACAAGATTTGCAATTACCTTTATCCTTTTGGGTTGGAAGCACAAGTTGTAAAATAACCTAAGAAAAATATTTACCTCTGATGAGTGGAGTACGAGTAAGTGGGCAAAAGAAGTGGCTAGTAAAAAGGCACTAGAAGTGATTTTGATGCCTACTTTTTTGAGTAATATGGTGTTTGCTCTCAAGATGACCAATCCACTTTATGTGTACTTTGCTTAGTGGATGGTGAGAGGAAGCTTACTAGGGATATATTTATGAGGCTATAGATAGAATCATAAAAGCCATTGCCACCTCTTTTTATGGAGATGAGGCTAAATATGAGTTTATCTCTCGAATCATTGATATTAGATAGAATGTTCTGCTTCATCGCCTCTTGCACACTACCCGATGGTACTTGAAACCAGAATACTTCTAGAAGTCTAAAGGTAATAGCCTCACTTGCAGTTCTTCTAGGTGTGAACATAATTATGGTGTGAAAATGTAAGTATATGTTCTTATGATTTTTTTAAGCAATTCATTTGTTCAATGTAGCTTTTATCTTTACTTCCTTGGTTTTTTTTTTTTTTTTTCACAAAAATTCTTGCAGCTTCATATTAACTAATGAAGAAATAGGTTTGCTCAAAGTCGTTTAAATGACTTGGTATTTATGAAATACAATAGAGCCTTAAGACATTGGATAAAATGTGTGATACGATCAATCTTATCATGTTGATCGACATTAATGAAAGTAATGAATGGTTAATGGGGAAGCTCGATAAGGAGGATGATAAAAAAGACGAGAATGTTTTTTTTGGATCATGATAGCTTGACATGAAGCAATGTTGCTATGGTTGTAAGAGTTAGAGAGCTAGCTATAGATTTAGATTGAAATTAGGTTCTTCATCAAGACAGCTAATAAGAACAAGACAACATGTTGCTAAGGTGGAAGAAGAAGAATATTAAGAGTCATATGCAGAAGAAGAAGAAGAAGAAGAGAGAAGGAGAAGGATTACCAGAGGAAGAAGGGGAAGATGAACAGATGAGAGGAGGGGATGAGGATTTTGATGATGACTTAGAGGATGACGATTGAATATTATAAATGAACCTTTTTTGTGACTAGTGCTAGTCATTAATAATTGCATTTTGATGATGACTTATGTTGTTTACCTAGGCTAGGACACTTAGTTGAACTTTGATGATGATTTTTATTATGTGCCTAGGATATTTAGTTGTTGAGCTTTGATGATGATAATGATTTTGATTACAATTAATGATTGGATGTTTATTTTATTGAATTTTATCTTATTATTGTTTGTTGTTTATGAATTTACAATATTTTAAGATTTTTTTTTCATGTGCGCCTCACCTTAAGAAGGCACACATCACACCTTGCACCTTAGGCTCCATTGCCTTTTTGCACCTCGATACGCCTTTTAAAACTATGATTGTAAATGGGTGTTTACAAGAAAGTACCATATTGATGGAACTCTTCATACTGTTAAAGCTAGATTAGTAGTTAAAGGGTTTCAACAAAAGAAAGGAATTGATTATTTTAAAACATATACTCCAATAGCAAGAATAACTTCTATGTGAATTTTATTTGCTTTGGCATCAATCCATGATCTTTATTTTGATCAAATGGATGTTAAACTTGCATTCTTAAATGAAGATCCCAATGAGGAGGTTTACATGGAACAACTAAAAGGTTTTGCTTTACATGGAAATGAACATAAAGTGTGTAAGCTTGTTAAATCATCATATGGTTTAAAACAAGTACCCAAACAGTGGTATGAAAAAATTGATTATATTATTCTTTCAAATGGCTTTGTTCACAACATTGCCGATAAATGTTTTTATAAAAGGTGTGTGATAAGAATGTGATATTTGTTTGTTTATATGTTGATGATATGCTAATTGTGAGCAATGACATGAAATGTGTCACAAAAACGAAGACATTTCTATCTTCCACATTCAAGATGAAAGATCTTGGACAAGTAGTATCAAAGTGACTAAAAATAGTGGGGTTATATTTTAAGTCAAACTCATTACAAAGAGAAAGTGTTGAACAAGTTCAGTCACTTAACTATTAAAAAAGCTAGTACCTCATTCGATCTAAGTATCAAGCTTTTAAAGTATGATGGAACAGATGTGGCTCAAATTGAGTATTCAAGTGCCATTAGTAGTCTTATGTATGCAATCCAATGTACAAGACCAGACATAACATTTGCTATTAGTAAATTAAGTAAATTTACTAGCAACCCGAGTTATGAGCATTAGAAAGCCATTGAGAGAGTTCTTGGTTATCTGAAAAAAAAAAAAAAAAAATGGTATACAGTACTCAAAATTCCCTAATATCATAAAAGGATGTACCGATGCTAGTTGTATATCCAGTGTAAGAGACAACAAGTCTATTACTGATTGGGTGTTCAATCTAAGTGGAGGAGCTATATCTTGGAAATCCAAGAAACAATCTGTAACTACACACTGAACAATAGAATTTGAGTTTATTGATTTGGCAGAAACAGGGAAAAAGGTTGAGTGGCTTGGAAATTTTCTTTCAAAAATTCCTTTGATATTGAAGAACAAGTCTTCTATATCCATACATTGTGATAGTCAAGCCACTCTAGCAAGAGCTTATGGTGAAGTATACAACGGAATGTCTAGACATACTAGATTAAGACATGGTTATCTAAGGAAGCTAATTAAAGATGGAATTATCTCCCTTACTTTGGTAAAATCAAGTGAGAATTAAGATCCGTTTACTAAGCCTTTGACTATAGACTTAGTGAAATCAACATCAAGAGAGATGGGGCTAAAACTCCTTAATTAAATAAGTTATCAATAATGGCAACCCAACCTAACACTAGTTAATTACTAATTATTAGGTTCAATGGGAAAAACAAGTTATTTATAAATGGAGAATTGTCAACACTAATATGTAAGCCCTATCTAAGATGTAAAGTGTTGGTGTTTTGTTACAGTATGAGGGTTGAGTTAATTAAAACTCTTAATGAAGATTAAGTCTATTCGAGACAAGTATCTCTAATATAACTGCTAGTTACCATCAGACCCAAAAGATAGGAAATGACTCAACTATAGTATTTAAGACTTGAGGTTGATACGTGACACGCCACCTCAAGTGTAACGTGGAAAGATGATAAATGACGGACACATGTTATATGTCTCATATCGTATAATATGTGTAAAGAGATGATTTTCAAATAAAGGAGGGAAAGAGGGTTTTAATCAAGGACCTCCAAACTCTGATACCATGTTAGTTACCATCAGATCCAAAAGTTTAAGTTGATAAGAAATTACTCAACTATAATATTTAAGACTTGAGGTTGACACGTGACAATAACAAAGATACTAGAAGTCTAGAAGAACTTCACTTATGTGAATTTCGAGATGGTGTTGTTTCAATGAGAGTAGTAGGTTTCTCTCTGAACAATTCATGAATTAGGGTGAGCACATCTAATAATGCTAAGCAAGTATGGTGTGGAATTTATGAACACAAGAGTTTTTTTATGTATGTGTCATCGGTTTTGTTATTTGGAATAATAGGTTCAAAGCTTTTATACTACTTGGGATTTCGATAATACTTTGTGATATATATACTGAGGTAAAGTTTAAATCGAAAGATATCTTGCCTTACTAGTGAAAAACTGTTCTCTTTATGAAATTTTCTTTATACTTGAACAAGTGGGTTATTGTTGAAAAACATTGTTCAAGTGTAAAGAAGAGCAGTAATTGTTTTTTGTTTAAAAAAAAAATTGTGTTTTTTTGGAAACAATAAACTGTTTAAGAAAAGACATCTGCTAAATAGACACATCAGCTTAAAAAAAGAAAAAATTGGAAACAATACACTTATTGGCATAACACACGTTGAAAGGATGAATAATACATCTTTTCGGAAAATACACGTTGAAAAGGTGTCAATGTGTCTAAATAAAAAATAAAAATAAATTAAAAGAAAAAATTGATTGATTGATTTATTTTTTTTCTTGTCTTTGGTCTGAATGGTTTCCAGAAGTACTGTATTTAAATATTTTGGAGGATTGTTACTATTGCTTTATTGCAAATTCTCTCTAAGACTGGTCATATTCTAGATGCTATTTTTAAGACTAATTCCTTGACTCCATCAGAGGGGGGCAAATACCGCTTTAGTTAAAGCGTATTTTCTATGCGTGTTTGAAGTCTCCATTACTATAATTTACTTCAACACTATGCACGCAGTTTAAATGCCTAATATGGAAAATTTACAATTAATATATGTGAACCACTACATCAATATACATATTTGTGTAATGACAGCTTGATTAAAACGCTTAGACTATATTTTAACAAGAAGAGAATACATAAGCCAACGTTTGGCCCCTAGAAAAACATATCATTTCTCACCCAAAACATATTGTTTTAAAAACTAAAACTATATCATCAACTCATCAAGAGCATTTAGCTATTGGGAAATTCATTTATAGAGTGGGCAAGGATTTTATCTGTGGACGCCAAGTCAAAGTTGTCAAGTAGACTAGAGAAATCTCATGGACTAGCCAAGAGAGAACCTTCATATGCCCATCACGCCAAAGCTAGTCAATGGCGCCCGGGATTCTGTTGGTGATTGCCACAACCCAGGGAATTATCTTACCCTTCCAGATCCAAGCATTCGTCAAACATTCTACTACTAGCACACTCCTGCAAGGCTCTCGCATTGGTTTCTCTACCGAATCTCCAAACATAATTTAGGCCAACAAGAAGCTCAGTGATTGTTTCTTCTGTCTTATCTTTATTTGCAAAGTAGAGGGTCTGTACAAGAAGCACATTCGTCCTGGAAACTAAGTTCTGCTGCTCGTAGCTGCGCTCAGATTGCCATCTGATCATGTTATGAGCAAGTGGAGCCAACCACTCCAACATTGATGCCATTGCTGCAGTCCACTCTCCAGCAAGCTCTGTATCATAAAGTGAAGCCAAATTCTTTGAGTATGGCTTTAACTTTGCCCTTAATGCTGCTCTTACACTTGCTGGCAGCATATTGTACAAGTCATCTCTTGCATCATGACCAACCAGATGAGGAGATGCCACAAGCTTCTCAAGTAAGATGATAACATTTGCATAGTGAAGAGCTAAAGCAGCAGCACCAAGGGTTTCAGGAGGAGCATCCAACAACCTGCACTTGGAACTCAAAATTGAAGATCTAGTATGGACTCTCTCGCCCTGAGGAAGGTGGACTACATTGCTATCTTTGGTTCCATTAGGAACCGGACTTGAATAACGATTGACAACAGAAAAGCTGTCTGCAGCCATCATGCATCCTTTGAATGGTCCCACTTGAGTCAATCGGTTGGCTTTTGAAGGTGGTTTCTTTCCACTAAGGGCAGGTAACTTGCCACGAGTCAGCCACATCTTCTTCCCAGTTTTCTCCTTTCCAAAAATTGGACCTGACTTTGTGCTTGGCTTCCCAAGTGGACCTGAATAAAAATTGACATTGTTACTCTTTCCAGACATAGGTCCTGATTTTGTGCTTGCAGCACTAAGAGGACCTGAATGGTAATCATTCATTCTTTTCGGTTTTGAAAGAGGGCCCGACAAAGCAGTCAACCTTCCAAGCGGACCTGAAGAATATCTAGGAATACTAGTATTTTCAGATGGATGTACTGAAGATTGCAGTAATGCAGAGACTGATTGGCTGCGGTAAATAAAGTCGGAAGTCAGGTTTCTTGAATCCTCAACATCTTCAGTAAAATTAATTCCAAAGACATGTTTGATCCTACCAAATAATGTAAATATTGAGCTCGCCAAAAGGAGAACTGTATAGTCATAAGTCTTATTCCAAAGAGAAACCTCCCTTAAAGTCTTCACCTCCTGCTGCTTCGATGCTACCTTCTTCTGAAACTCGAGCAAATTCTCAAAGTCACCCTCATTAGCCTTCATTCTCTTCAGAGTTTGAGTGTAATCAGATAGCATTTCCATCTCCTGATACAAAGTTGCATTTATCAAAATAAAACGCTCCATCTTCTTAACTTTCTTTTCCATCTTCTTCCATGTAAATTCCCACCCAAATGGGTCGGAACCGAACTTGAGCAATTCATCAAACACGTTTTCAAAACTCTTCAGGCCAGGATCACTACACTTCTTTCCAAGCCTAGCCACAGCTTTCGCCACATGTGTCAGATTCTCAGTAATCTCTCTACATATTAAATTCGCGATAAATTCCTCATCCTCCGATACAAGCTTCTGTATACCCACAGAATTTTTTATCTCCTCTCTCAACCTAATTACCTGCTTATCACTCAACGACTGCCAAAGATAAACCAGCTTAGACATCAAGCTTGCAACCTCAAACGCCAACACTCCAAGCACCTCTTTCTGAGGACCTGCCTCATGTTTTCGAGGAATTCTCCACCAATTACGAAACCAAGATTCCGCAACCATCTCTTACCCCCTGAAAGTCTACAAACAATCAAAACCTTCGATTAATAAGCCAAACCTATCATCAAACAATAGATTATCTAGCTCAAAATCTATGAGCAAACTTGAAAAGCATATTAAAATGACAACATATAAATCTTCAGATCAACTTCTTACAAAAATAATACTCATAATAACAAACCAATATTGACATAGTTCCCAAACAGCTAGAAAAGCAATAACTAAAACAATCAAGCATCCTGTGATTGCAATTTACTTAAAATCAGCAATTCCTTTTCTATTATTTTTTTAATGCAAAAGTTGAGATCTTATCTACTCATGACCTCCAAAATTAAACACAAAATTGAATGTTAAAAAAAAAAAAAAAAAAATGAACTTGATCCCTCATCAATCCTTCAGAAAATATAAGAAATAAATAGATTTAGAAACATCAAAAGTAGATTTTGATTATTCCAGGATCCAGCTAACAGATTCCACTTTAACAAAATTAACTTCAATCTTGTATAAAATAAAGCAAAACATCCACAACTTTGTCAATCCAGCCAGCAGCTAAACCAAGAAGGCAAGAACAAAACCTTTTTCTTTACTTAATAAAAAAGGCAAATTCAAAAGATATTACTAGTTTTTCTGCCTAACAATTCATGAACATACATAGTAAAAGTAGAGATGAAAATGACATAATCCTACCACCATTATTAAAACCAAAACTAAGTGACTTTCCTCCAACAAAATCTTAACAATCAAAAATCCTAAAAATCAAACCAAAAAAAAAAAAAAAAACCTTTACCTATATTCATACAACAAACAATTTCATGATGTTTTTGCATCGAAAAAAATAGAGCAAGAAAGCAAAACCAATGCAATCAAAACAACAGTCATAACACAAAAAAAAAAAAAAAAGGAGAAGAGAAGAGAAAAAAGAGCTTACTGATCACATGAAGAGGAAGAGAAGGTGGAATCTTTGAGAGAGAGAGAGAAAGAGCGGAAGGAGCAAGTGAAGACTAGAACCACATGGAAGCAAGAGAAACTAGGACATACGTTGGAAAGGGATAAAAATAAAACAGGAAAACCGAGTGATATCAAAGATTTTAAAAGACTTCAGTGCTTCTTTTGCATTATTATCCCTCTTCTTTATTTTATTTTCCAACAAGACCCCTCTGTCATGTGTGTTTTTTTTTCCTTTTTATCACTATTTGCCCCCTTCCGTGAGTTTTACATCGTCTGTAGAACGTGTACCTTGAACTGAACCCCACTATTGTAATTAATGTGAAGGTGTAAAATCACCTATATTTTAAACAAGGATGTGAGAGTTGGTCAGTGATACAGTAGTAATGCCACTTTCTCGGTGTTTTAGGTTTTGTTTTAACTCTTATAAACTATAAAAAAAACTTATTTTTTTCAATATAAAAATACATAATTATTCTTTTATTTTATATAAACCCCTCTTCATTTATACGTGGATTGATCCCTCCATTATAGTAATCATTTTCTTAATCGTGTTTCAGAGTTAAATTTTATTTGATCTTGACGGATCTATGAACTTGTCTCACTAAAAAATAAATAAATAATTAAAATAATTAAAAATAATAAACTAGGATGTAGTACTATCACGAGTCAGTTACTATCAAAATCTAAGTTCGTAGCTGTAGAAAAAGATAAATAGACTTGGAAAATATTGGTGTCTTTTGATTTAACTTTGTGGACGCTGAAGAAGTCAATTGAAAATTCATGAAAGAAACAAATTTCTTTGATCACTTTGTTTTTGTTTTTTTTTTTTTTTTTTTTATAATAACAGATGGATGAAGTGTAATTTTTTTTTTTTTATGTCTTTATGCATTTTTGAAGCATATTACTCGTTGAAAAATAAAATTTTAGTAAATTATATACTTGGAGTTTAGCGAAATCATATATTCTAGTATATTAGTTATGCGTTTACTTCACGGATTGGGGAATGAGATTGATTGATATTGTTTACTTGCTTAAAATTCATTCCGTAATGAGAATGAAATTGTGGGCCCCACATCAATTTGAGGTTATAGAATGAGAATCTCATTCCCCCCAACCCACTTGGGAATCTCATTCTCATTCCCTAATCTGTGATAGAAAATCTTTTATACTCTTATTTAAAAAATAAAGAAAATCTATTTTGATAAGTTATGAACTTACTATAGATATTATGTGTGAATTTTATATTTATATTCGTAGTCGATTGCTATTTATGAATTGGTGGTTGGTTGTTTTTATATTTATAAATATAAATATTTACATATGCTATAAGTTTTCATAAAAAATGTGCTAGTACAAAGTGTTATATTTTATTCTAATGATTTGCAGTTAGCACTCAAATTTTGTAATGAATTGAAGAATATTATAATGACACTATTAAGGAAGTTTAGGTAACATTTTATATTAAAAGAAAAAAAAAACTTGATATATAATATAGATACATAATATATTCTTCTTTAAAAAAAAAAAAAATAGATACATAAAATGCTTACAATGATATTGTTAAATTGTTAACAATTTTTTTTTTTTAACCTATTATGACAAGTTACATGATAAAAAGATGACATTCACATTTTAAACACAATTTTGTATATTTTAATTAAGGGTATTTTTGTAACTTATAATTAATCAATTCCGATTCCAAAGTAAGTAAACAACTCAATGGGAATACTGTTAATTTCGATTCCGATTCCTGCAGTTAAAGTAAATAACTTATTCTGATTCCGATACTATATTCCGATTCCAAGTTATTCCGATTCCTCCAAATAAAATAAAGTATTTCTCTAAAAGATAAATAGCAGTTCGTTCCCATTATTTGTAGTTAATGACCATTTTATATAGACACAACTTTTTACTAAAAATAAATTTTTTAAACAAATAATTTTTTTCCTAAGAAACAGTCATTTATATGTTTGTTTAAAATGTATTTTTAAATAAATATACAAATAATTTTACAGAGATTTATTTTTTCAATCTTTTTTATTCAATTTGAGAGACATAATTTGAACTTGGGATTCAACATTATAGAGAGGCCTGGTTACACCAGAATATGTGTAAAACCATAATTTTTTAATCTACTTTGGCAAAAGATTATAACATGAAAATTGTATAAGTGTGAAAGAGCTTTGTGTAAATATACTTTATATTTAAATGGTATTTTATATATATATTTTTTTTAAAAAAAGTGCATACATTTAAAGCCAAACTTTCTTTAAATGAAAATAACCATTCAAATACTTGTTTGAAAAACACTTCTACTTTTTTTATTGGAAAACAACTTTTTCTTAATGTACTTAATCATTTATTTACATCAGTAATTGCAAATTAATAGAAAAGCAATTTTAGTGACACTAGATATGTAGATATTACTAAAACCTCTACGTGAAGGCTTTATGTGAATTATATATATATATATATATATATATATATATATATATAAAAACGGAGTAAAGCTAGGCTTTTGAATTTTTTTTTTTTTTTTTTTATATAATATGATATATGAATTGTGGGATCCCTTCGTCTCTCTTCAAGGCCCACTCACTCTTCAAGGCCCACTCACAAGGTACTATTCCAATCCAGATTGATTTTTTTTCACCTCCCCCAACTCTCGAACCTAGCTATTAACCCATAAATCTAAATTCTTAGAAAGGTGACTAGCTCAATTGGTACTCACCTATTTAAGAATTTGGATTTAAATGTCAAGAGCCAGGTTCGAGAGTTGGAGGAAACGAAAGAAAACTCATCTTGATTAGAACAGTACCTTATGAGTGGACCCTGAATAGAGACGAATGGGTCTCACAGGGACAGTACCTTGTAAGTGGGTCTTGAAGAGAAACGAAGGGGTCTCATATGAATCATCAATGTCATATTAATTATTACATCATCTCATAATATATAAAATCTTGATAACTCATATATTATATCATTTAAGTATGAATTAAAAAAAAAAATAGAAAACTTAGCACGACTCGTATAAAAAATGATCTAAAGCTTATTATGATTTGAAAATGTGAAACCAATTTATAGAAACAGGAAAAAGGAAATGTGAAATCATTATCACTTTTTTTAGTCAAATTCCAAAAGCTAAGTTTATCATATTTAATTATTTAGGAAGTTACTAAATCATTTTCATTTTCATTTTCATAATGGGTGGCATAATGAAAATAAAAGCTAGTACAAGGCCCAGAATGCAAAACAAGAAGAAAAGAGACCTCCGTCACAATCATTGATGGGAAGCACGCGGAAACCTGCTGTTTTGACAAAAATACCCCTCAACGTTTCGTAAAAGCCGCGGACGTGGCCGGACGACCCGATGATGGGGATGGAGGGTCCAGCAAGGGACAAAAGCCGCAAATTTTGATCCGATCGAGGATCCGGGAATCATGCTTGCTTAGCCGACCTCGTGCAAATAGTATATAATAGATTATGTATAGGCGTTGGGAGTTTCAATTACCATCACTTTTGTAATTTCTCCTTTTATTTCTCTAATACCTATGAACATCTTAATTAGGATTATGATATGATTAGGGAATGTCTAATGAGTTTGAGGAATTTTTCGATATGGATCAACATCTAAGTTCTAGCTAAACACATTGTTATTATTATTATAAGTCATGAAAATGTTAGAATTCTTGTTAAGGATTGAGAAATTAAATAAAAAAATATTATTTTTAATTAAAAAATATTATCTATTAACATAATATTTTTTCAATGCTATTATCTATTAACAGAATTCTTGTTATTATTATTATTTATATATTTTTTTTTTCAATGCTATGTACAATTTAGTAATAAAAAAATATTTATGCTATTGTCGGAATGAATTAATCATTTCAAATATCGAAATACGGTTGTCAATATTTAGATTCCTAAAATATGCACATGGTAATAGAACCTTATTAATAATTAAAAAGTGGAGGCTCAGACATATAGGTATAGCCTTAATTATATCTCTCAACAAAATGTGAAGGTTATTAATTTAAATACTCTCGTCTAAAATAAATAAATAAATAAATAATATACCAATGGTTAGGGTTAATTACTTTTTTCCCTTTCATGTTGATAGTCTATTATACTCCATTTTTTTTAAAAAAAAAAAATGAAAACAACCATTTATATTTAGTCTGAAATTTTTGTTTAAGAAATTTATCTAAAATATTAATAATCAATTATACTCCATTCAAAAGATAAAAAACAACCAGTTGTACTATTAAGCCTAAAAATTTTGTTTGAGAAGTTTATGTGACATGTTTATTTTCAAACAAATCCGTATGAAAATTACAAGACAAATTGGGGACAAACCTTTTTTATTATCCAAGTAGCAATAGTCAATATTAAATATTTAAATTTGCTTAAGAACTTAATCAGCAAATAATCTTTCTATAATTAACCACAAGGTACCTCAACTTATGTCCCATTTTAATCATGTTTAAGATAATTAAGAATGGGATTGGACTAAAAATTTATAATTTTTTGTAACAATATCCAACTTTTATATTAACTTTTAATGCGAATATATATTACATGATGAATAAGAATTATTATTAATATATATTTTTTATTAAATTTGATTTTTGATATCTTAACACCAACAAATAGGGTTATAGAGTGACCTAACGAGACTCCAAAGCAACCAATATAAGCATCACTCAGTATACAACTCCCAACATAAATGAGTCTCCCCTCACTAATGGAATTTAATTGGTAAAAGTAAAATTTCAAACTGTTATAAATAGAAAAAAAAAAAGAAAGGTGTTCAATCATTTTATTAATAGTTGACATTCATCAATTTGTTAATTAATAGATCATAAATTTGATACCTAACATTAGTGAACTTGTAACACCCAACAAACGCATAACTTAATAGCTAAAAAAAGACACGTAGGACGATAAGGATATTGATTTTTCCGACTCTTTGACTCGGATTGACGAGGACATTAGTGTCATTTGCTGTGTTTTGCGTGGGTGTTATACAGCAGATGCTTTTTTGTCAAGACAATATAATATTTGATTAACGAATAATTGACTAATTGTCAATTGGTGGCTACTTGATTAATGTTGACTAAGAAGTTAGGTGCTTTTGCGCCTTTTTTAGGCTAGTGCTTTTACATCTATCACATTATCACTAGAGCAAATACGCGTTGTCGTTTTACCAATTTTTTCACAAGGCACCGGTCGGGTTATCATTGTCCAAGAATAGTCGACTCAACTCATATATTCAAAGAGCTATTATTAATTCACCCTTGGCTTTAGAGAAATTATCATTTTCCCTCTTAACATTTGAAAAAACATCAAAATATTCCCTCCTATCACATTGAGGTTAAAAAAAGGCATTCTGACACCATCAACAAGCAAATTTAACATTTATTTAGATTTTAGTGTCATTTTAATTAATTTAATATTGATGAAAATAAATGTTAAATTTATCTTTTAAATAATTGATGATGTCAGAATACCACTTTTTTAACATCAATATAACAGGAGAAGGTATTTTTATGTCTCCTCAAACATTAAGGGGAAAAATGACTATTTCTCAAACGTCAAGAGAAAAATAATAATAACTTTATATTCTAATATCTGATTTGGTTAGAATTTATGAATTTTGAAAGTTATTTTTCATTTTTTTCAAAAGAATGCACATCCACTCACTAGGATGGATCAGTGGTTAGTTAGTTACCTCCACCTGCTACTTCAAATAATATATTTAAGTATCAATAAGTCTTATTCTTTGTATAATATTTACTAAGGTATGGACATATCTCTATAATGTCTGAGAGCAGTCATTCGAGCTATGTTACTAGAATCTTATATGGACTAGTCTCAGTAGTCTTTTGATCCTTGAAAAATGTGTCAGAAAG
Organism: Dimocarpus longan; assembly: GCA_022984855.1. Taxonomy (NCBI): domain Eukaryota; kingdom Viridiplantae; phylum Streptophyta; class Magnoliopsida; order Sapindales; family Sapindaceae; genus Dimocarpus; species Dimocarpus longan. The sequence goes on along the minus strand of CM041015.1, from coordinate 18,361,236 downwards.
ATAAAAAGTAAAATGAAAAAATGCACATCCAATGGGTATGGAACAAAGCCAAATATCGTCGTGGATATCCATATATTTATCTTCATAATTAAGCGATATTGACTTTTACAATAAAGAAGAAAATTATTCATATAAAATTTATAAAGTGCACTTGATTATTCTAAGGTAGATGATAAGATGCACAATCACCTATGGTAGAAGGGATGGTGCAGATTATTATAATTAATAATAAGTTTTTTTTATGAGAAGTCTAACGTAAACACCTATTACGCGTATCTATATCGAACTGTATTAACCAAAATTACATTAATAAAATTATCATCATTAGAGAGAGAGAAGATTTAACATAACTGATCCAAATTTTTCTCATAGATATATGTTGTTATGAATATTTTCGCGATCTGACAAGTGGGCCGTTAAAAGCCCAAGAGATGAGTCCCGAAATCAGGAAGCCATCTGAGCCCGGCAATCAAGTCACCACATAAGTGCGGTAATCAGGTCGTTGTAAAGAGGTCGCTATTTGGAGTACACTGTGCTTTCAGACTTCATCTGCTCGATGAGTGATACATCAGCTTGCTAGAATATTAGCTCGCCACGATTGATTCCGTTGACCATCTAGAAGCCTGAAGCAACTTAATTTGGGAAGAAGTCAACTTTCATAGTTTGAGGCAAATCAATTCTCGAGATCAGTTGCTGATTTGGTGAAGATTATTTTAAAATTATAATTAATGTAAATATTTTTTACTTTATCTGTATGTAATGCAAATTAACTCAAATTGTATCATCCCTCGCTATAAATAAGAGTGCAAATTCATTGTAAGACAGACATAGAAAAATATATACTATTACTCTATCAAATTTGAAGGTGATAGTCGTGGACCTAGGCATTGTTGTGGCCGAACCACGTTAAAAACTATTGTTTATCTTGTTCTTCCTCTCTCTATTTTATGATTGCTTGTTTTGTTTTTATTAATCCGCAGGTATTGGGCTTTAAGAACCGGATTGTCTAAAAAACAACGTTGACATTTTGACCCTTGAAGAAGGGCCTAACTGCGATTTTACATCAAATTCTGAAATTCTGATTTGTTGTTATAGCTAGAGGAAGAACAACCAGAAGTTTAGAAGTGGCGGTTAACCAATCTTAAGCATCTGGAGCAGCTGAATGCCCAGCCGGTTGGGGGTAATATGGTGGGAACTTCCACGGCTGTTTTGCCTCCACTTCCCCCATGTCAACCACCCACCATCGCCGCTAGAAGAGACGCCATGCAGATCTGGCAGCAACGCTAAGATGCTCTTAAGAATGCTATGATGCAATCGGCGGATACAGTTAAGACTTTGGCACCGGTATAGATCTAGACAGCTCTAAGGAATCTGGAGATCCAAAATCAGCCAATTAGGGAGGCATTAGCCTGAAAAGATGGGGCTATAAGAGAGAGAATGTTATCAAAAAGTTTAGTCTATTCCTCAAACTTAAACTAGAGGGGAGGTGAATGACGAGCTCATGAAGAGGAAGTGATACCTCATTCAGTAAGCCTGAGGATAAGAGTGAGCCATGATAGGAGCCATAACGTGGAAACTAGCTACGAGCATGAGCGAGCTCACAAGTGTGATAAATAGTATGTATCATGAAGAGTTTTGCAACGGGCAAAGAGCTCGTATAGGAGGCACATGTTGCTAGATCGTTTTTCGGGTGACCAAGAGAGCAAAAGAAGAAGACGATCTCCCACGAGAAGAACTGAGCCACAGGACTCGATGGTTGAGGAGTTATTATAGAGGGTCCAGCAACTGAAGGCACGACCTGGACCCTAAGGTCAAAGAAAGCAGCCAAAAGAGATGATCATTTTTATAAGGGAGATCGAGATAGAACCACTATCGTCTAAGTTCAAACTCCCTAGCATCTTATTCTATAACGGAGACAGTGATCCTTACAACCATTTGGATGCCTTCAACATACAGATGGATCTATAGACATCCAACCCCTTAATGAAGTATTGCGTGTTTCCAGTCACACTAGGGGACATTCCAAGGACCTGACTAAGAAGTCTTCCAGCTCGTAGTTTCATTAGCTGGGAAGAATGCCAGAAAAGATTCATCAACCAGTATAAGACATTAAAAAGGCAGCTCCCGCCAGCTTGCTACCTCGCGACGATTTTTCAGAGGCAGAATGAATCATTAAAGGATTATATAACCAGATTCAAGAATGGGGTAAGCAACATGAATAATCCTTTAGATGAGGGTATCCTTACAGCGATCTCGGCAAGGTTTAGAAAAGATGGAAAGCTCTATAAGAATATTTACAAGTCTCTTATGAAGGATCTGAGCGAATTTTACAACGAGCTGCCAAGGAGATTAGATATGAAGAAACCTTTGGGCTAAAAAAGCTAAGTGATCAGAGGAGCGAAGCAGGCAATTTCTATCAAGGAAAAAAGAGAAATCATGGTAGGAATGAAGTTAGTAACCAGAAGAATCGCTCCAATAATCAAGTCGCAAAGCGAGTTAGAAATGAACCCAAAAAAGATCGACTTCCACCTCAAGGTCGCTATGAGAATTATAGTGTTTTGTGAGATAGGCAAGACAAAATTTTTGAGACGGAGAAGAACATGGAGAATTTCAGGAAGCCAAGTCTCACAAACCTCCCCAATAAATTTCGAAATCTAAGGAAGTATTGTGTTTATCACAGTAAAATTCGACATTTTATTTCAGATTGTATGAAGCTCAAAAATGTTATAGAAGATTTGATTAGAAGAGGTCGTCTGAGAGAGTATGTGGTGCGACCTGTAAATCTAGCAGCAACATCCTTAACCAGCTCAGCAGCCAACGCAACAATAGTCCCAGTAGACCATTGAGTAGGATCACATACCCACAGTGATGACCATCTTCTGAGATGGTAAACAAATGTGACAAATGTGGAAACTCACCTTGAATGCAATAAAATCCGGTGGTTTTGAGAAAAAAAAAAAAACCTTTGAGCGGCGGTGTCAGACGAAGGAGAGAAACTAGAAAACCAAAAGATTTTTAATTTTGAAAGTGACAAGTAAGAGAAAAAGATGGAGCGACTCCACCTTTATATAATTGCATAACCCTAACCATTAGATCTAAAAGTTGTGTAACCACCTTCAATCTGATGGTGTAACGTGATTTAGGGGATTTTGTCATTATAGGCAGTCGGTTGAGAAACGTGCGCATTAAATGCGCACAGCACAAGGTGTACAAACGGTGCAGTCGTCTAGGAAGCTACCACGTGTAAAGAGAAAAGACAACAATTTGAAGAGGCGACACAACATATCTCAACAAATCAGTATTTACTAGTGGACATCAGCTCTTAGTCCTTAAAAAGCACTAAGAGTTGGGGGGGGGGGGGGGGGGGGGGGGGGGGGCGCTAGTGTTATGGGTATTTTCTCTGACAAATGGGCCACTAAAAGCCCAAGGGATGAGCTCGATAATCAGGTCGCTATAAAGATGTTGTTATTTAGAGCGCGTTGTGCTTTGAGACTCTATCTACTCGATAAGTGATACATCCACTTGCTAGAATATCAGCTCATCGCAACTGAACTCGTTGACCTTCTAGAAGTCTGAAACAACTTAATTTGGGAAGAAATCAATTTTCCTAATTTGAGACAAATCATATCTCGAGATTCTCGATATCAGTTGTTTATTCGATGGAGATTATTTTGGAATTATAATTAATGTAAATATTTTTTGCTTTATCTATATGTAATTCAAATTAACTCAAATTGTATCACCCCTCGTTATAAATAGGGGTGCAAATTCATTGTAAGATAGACAAAAAAAAATATATTTTTACTCTACCAAATTTAAGGGTGATAGTTGTGGACGTAGGCATTATTGTGGTCGAAACACGTAAAAAACTATTGTGTATTTTGTTCTTCCTCTCTCTTTTTTATGATTGCTTGTTTTGTTTTCAGTAATTCGAAGGTATTGGGCTTGAAGAACTAGGTTGACTAAAAAACAACGTCAACATATGTTAAACTATTTGATCCTCTTTAGATAGAAAATAATACAAACCTAAAATTCATATATTTATAAGTATTCGTAATTTTTAATGACATAAGTGACAAATATTAAGAAAAATATGCTTTTATAATTCAATCAACACTGACAAAAGAACAAATCTGTGCCATTAATTTCATCAATATCATCAAAACTGACCCTTAATTTATAGATGATTTTAGAAATAGTTAAATACAAACAATATTATCTAATTGATAAATGTAAATACATTATTGTTTCAAGAGTTAGTGCATACAAGTAATACAACGAGATTATATGGTTGCTATCCTTTGACGGCTGGGAGACCTACTTGTTATGACTATTTTATAGAAAATTCATCTTCTTAGTTATTTCTTACTAATACTAACGGCAAATTACATAAAGCTCCTGATTTTATGTATGGATAGGTCATAGCGAACACAATAACTAAATTAGAAAGGTGTATTTGTTAATTAAAATTTTATATTATGTTCATTTTAATATATATATATTTTGTAATAATAATTTTTTTTAATAATAATCCGGTGTTATGTGTTAGCGCATTAAGTTTTGGTATTATATGATATATGATAGTGCTTTAAGTGTTTTAGTTTTTGGCATCATTATATGACAATGACTTGATTAAACTCGAAATTTGTTACCGTCAAAACTTTTATAAAAGTTGTTGCAACAGGTTACTGACATTTATTACAATAAATGATTAAGGGATCATTTGTTTTTATCACTATTCACTTATTCAATCTGAATTATACCTATTAAGTGATTCTTTTTATTTTTTTAAATGGTCAAACTATATAAAATTATTAAAAAATCATTAAAAAAAAAGAATTTCTAACTTTTATCTTAATATCAAATCATTTAATGATTTTTTTTAAATATATTATTTAAAATTTATCATTTTTAAAATAATATATTTTTAAATTTGTCTTGATTTATATTATATAGATTTATTTTAATGTTATAGCTGACATCAATGAAAAATAAAAACCTTATGTATTTTATTATTGTTGCTTAATTTTACTAAAAATATATATATTATTTTACAATTTCAACTTTTATTGTAATAGTAATTCAACTTAAATCATTTTGTTTATTTTTATTTAAATATATAAATTTAATTTATTTTACTATACTAATTTATTTATGTATATATAATTTTGTTAAAAAATACCTTACTATCATAATTAATTATATTTTAATTATGAATAAAAATATTATTAATATATATATAAGTGTTTTAGTATTTGTTAAATAATTTATTATAATTATTTATATATTAAATGAAGTTACATAATAATTAATAGTAAAAAAATATAAATATCAAATTACTAGTTTTCAAATAATTTTAACTTTAAAAGACAAGCAAGTTTACCATAGGTAAAGAAAAAAAAAAAAAACATGTCTTTCAAATTTCAAGTTTTAGTCACTATTCAGTCTTTAATTTTTAATTCAGTTTTCAGGTAAAAACATAAATAACTCCTAAGTTGTTACAATAGCTCTGGATGTTCAACCGTGTGCAGTAAAAAGAGAAGATTTCTTATTTGATTGAATGAAATGTTTTTTCTGATTTTTCTTAAGTTCCTTTTTTTTATTTATACAGTGAGCAAAACTAATCAGAGTTTACTTTTATAAAAATATTTTTTTTTCTTTTTATGATAAAATTCATTGAAGAATACTTTTGGAGTTATCTCCTAAATTTATTTCACTAATTATTTATTTATTTATTATTTGACCAAATTAGAGTTTTTTTTCTCTTAGATGAACGTGGACTTAACTATCAGTAGATTTGGTCAAGACTAGAAACTAGGAATAATATTTTATTTTTTAGTAGATTTGTTTCATTATTTTTTTGCGTTGACTTTAACCTAAATTTCTTTTATTCATTGACCAAAATAGATTTTCATTTATTAGAGATATTTATTGACCAAAATTAAAATTGATCTCTTGCATGAATTGGTCATAGCTATTAAATAAAAATAAATCTCCTATTTTAAAGCTGATTTTCTTTAAGTTAGTTTATCTTTAATCAATATATTTTTATTTTGCAGATTCTTTTTTTTTTCAAAAAAGATGGTTGCACATTATCTCTATAAAATGAAATTGATTTCATGAAGATTGGTGGGCAAAACGTGAGTGAATAAATATCTTATGAGAGCTGCATATATTTTGTAGAACTTAAAATTTTATTTAGAATACTTTGAGTCATAGGGAGTGAATAATTTTCTATGATACTTTTAACAACATTAAGCTTCTTGGGATGAAGGGAGAGACTGATCTCAAGCAATTGGAGGGAGTCCAAGTAGGTAATGAACTTAAAAGTCGAAAGGAGCTCGCTATATTTGATTAGTGGAGAGAGTAATATATTTTGTGTCAATTATAAAAAAAATCTTTAATTAAATAAGTCAAGTTGTGTTTGTACTGTTTAAATCTTCATTAATTAGTATAAACATTTGGATGTGACCTCGTGGATGTAGAGTAAAACGAATCATGTTCAAAATATTATTATCTTTTTCATTTTTATTACATCATCTTGTTTTCTGTTACAACATTTATTTCCTAGTTGTTACAACATTTTAATTCATACTCTTACAATATTTTGTTTTTAGTTGTTATGACAACAATCGTTAAATTATTATAACAACTGACTGTAAATTGTTATAACAACTCAACCAATTTCATTTAATGAAAAAAAAATTGGATATTACTAAGGAAACAAGTTTTTCCGGTATGTATAACACAACAAGGATGAATAAGCTATTCTATTAAATAAATTTTTTTTTCTCTACTTCTAGTTTTATCACCACCAACCACCACCCGACCGCACCCACCCCCTCTTCCTTTCTTGGCCTTTTGGATAAAGGTAAAAAAGGCTTTTTAAATGTTAAAAGTTAATGGGATTGGAAATCTTAAAAAGGATGGGATGAGAGAATGCCAATTCTATTTTATAATCTCAAATTTGTAGGAGATCTATAAGTTCATTCTGATCGTAGAATAATATAAAATAAGTAAACACTTATAATCATACATATTTTTAATTCTCATTCCTTAATTCTATAAGTAAACATACCATGAATGTATAGTCACCTTATTTATTTTATAAAAATAAAATTATCTTAAAACAATTAATTTGATATTTATGTTATTCTTTGACTATTAGTTATTATTTATTTTTATTTTATATGATAGAAGTAAATAAAAACAAATAATTTAACAATCCTAAATTATTTTTATTTAAATATCAATACGATTTTATTCATATTAAGCTATAATAAAATAAAATAATATTGAAATGGTTGTTGTATTTAAAAAATAAATGAATGTTCAATAACAGTTTTGAAATGTTAATGATTAAAGGTAACTTTTTAAAATTATTTTCTATGAAAAAAATTAAGTTAATTAGTTTATTGTTTATTATAAGTAATAGGTTATTGTAAAAATAATTTGTACTACATAATACTAGGGTAAACTTGAAAATGTATGATCTATAAGATGATAGCACACCAGCCCTTAGAGAGAGTGGTTGAGTACTTTTCTTTATCCTAAAAAGTTAAGAGTTCGAATTCCACTCTTATCCTAAAACATAAAGTGTAAGTAGTTTTTTTTGAATTTAATCCTCCTTTTCCACCATTAAAAAAAAAAATGATAGATTTAAAAGAAATTTTTAATAAATTCCATTTGGGCATAATGAAAAGTTGGATTTCTAACTTTTCTTTTTTTCATTTATTTTTGGCATTTAAGTTATTTGATCATTAAAAAAAAAACAAATTTAAAAAAAAAATCTAATTTAGATTTTATTAATCTTAAAGTTGAAAAAATAAAGAACCTCTACTTTTTTATAGAACCCAATCAACAACGGTTTTATATTATTATTTATTATAATAAAAATAAAGAATACATATTTCAAAAAGAACAAATATGTACATCATATATTTAATATTTTATTTAATAATTTCAGATATCTTATTTTTAGTAAATTTGACGTATAATTGAACACATAGTTACATTTTCGTACTTGGAAATACTAAGATCTTAGCTTACAAGTTTGTTGGTACTCTTATTTGCACCGCCAAGCTAAAGCATTCTCTAAACATCGTGTGGCCCAAGCTCTATCTACCAAATTAAAACTAGAATGAGAGTAATGGAGGAGTTGTAGTTAATTTGTTTTGCCACCATCTGTGAGTCATTGCCTGAAACTATGTGTTTAAATTTTAAAGCTCTTGTCCATTTTATACTATTACACATTAGCAAATACGCTATAGGTCTTGGCATCAAGTATTATTTGTCTAACTGAAGCTACTGCTCCAATTGCCACCAATCCTGAGGAAACGACTGCTATCAATGTGTTTCCCCAAAATATTATGCTCTGTTTGGATGGCTTGAAAGTCACATTGTAGAAAACCATAGGCAAAATGAAATCTAAAGGTATGCATCCGAACGCCCCAAACAGCGCCATGATGTCTCCGAAAAACGGTAGCATTGCCGCAATTGTTGTGGCAGTGATCACTGAGAGTGACCGGAAAATTAGCCGTGGTAAGACATTCCGAGTAGAAAATTGGTTCATTTTGGGGTTCGCAAACCACTGCTCAAACACTTCATTTGTCGGTTGCAAGTAGATCTGCAAGAATAATGTGGTGAGAATGCAATTGTCGTACGTAAATAAATAGATAATATTAATTAATAACAAAATAAAAAATATATAAATCTTTTAATAACATGACATGTGATACACTTTGAATAGAATGATCATGATTTGAAAATAATTGAATAATTTCTCTTATATGGGTTATTGCAACCAAATTAGTACACTCACAATCATTTGTTGAAATCCAACCTATAAATTAAATCCTTTATTGATTCAAAACGAAGCCTTAAGTATCTTCAAAATTTTCATTATTTCCTTAGTTTTTCTACATATAATTATTAAACAAATAATCATAAAGCAGTAATAGATAGAAATGATCCAAATGAAGGCCTTACCACAGTGATAGCAATCAATTGCATAAGAGTGAAGATGTTGGTCATCAAGAGAAACCAGGTGGGCAGCAAAGGCTTTTCATCACCAATAAAATTGGAAAGAATTGTTCCTTTAGACTGATTTCCAAATGCCCAATACCCAGAAATTGCAACACTGAAAAATGTGGAGAATATGACACCATAACATATGCATAAGCCCTTGAACATCTTGCCCTTCACTGGCGGTGCTATAGTTGCCTGTGAAAAGTACAGCATTTTATTATGCTTTTAGTTCTCCAATCTAGAGGTCAAACATTAAATTTCAGTCATCTGAACTTTTTCCTAATATTTTTAAAGTATGTGATTGATGGTTGAAAAAATAAATACAAAAAACAATGACATCTCAACCATTAATTAATTATAATACTTATGTACGATGAGATTATATATATTAGACAAACAAAAAGTTCAAATTAAGAGATGATCTAAATTTCACTTTTTCATGCTAGTTTTGTTTTTATGCATCATTAAAATAGCAATCGTACTTCTAATGTTTCACCAAAAAAAAAATCACAATATAATGATATTATCATCTGTTGTCCTCCCCATCTAAATTTCTTTTTGTTTTGAATCAAGTACTTCTATTAAATTGCTGCAAATTTGAGAAGTGATTGAATTTCAATTAAGACAATAGAAAAAAGGTTACCATTTTTCAGTTTAACAAATTATAAGACAGATAATACCAAAGATTAAATTTGATATTCTTAAGATTTCAATATATATTTGGGAAACAATTTTGTGCCAAAATCATGATGCTTGTATCACTCTAGTATGTTGAAAAACACAAAAAAAAAAAGAAACTACTTTTCCATGTATTTTAAATTCTATTTTTCAAGAGAACGACAAATACATTATGAATTTCACAATAATTTTATATTTATAGCAGAATCAAGGAAGTCATTAAGGAAAAACCTGAATTTCAGGGATAATTCCACTTGCATAAGCTGTAGAGATGATTGATATTCCATTAGACGCACCAAACACCCGATTTAATTCAGATCCTTTGATGGAATAGTTCCTAACAGGCGCATCCTTGGATTTTCCTGTGACATTATAACTTTGAGCATTAAACACTGCACATTATCTCCACTCAAACTTCATTGAAGAAAAAATATCACTTATGGATCATGATTTCTCATAATTTTTGCGTTAAATTCAAATAGACTCAACTCAAGTGATTATTTATGTGACAAGAAGCTTTCCCAATCCAATGTGGAATTTAAATAAATATAATAAAAAATTATGTCTCAATCTCAAAAGATCATATCTCAAAAAAATATATTTATGTATATCTTTTTGAAAACCACTAATGGTGGGGTGGGATAACTTGACAAAACATTGGGAGATTGTAATGACAGTCACATGTTAATAAGAAGCTTTGATCCGGAAAGGATCCATGTTTTTGTCTAAATGAGGTTTTTATTAAATATCAAAAAAAGTTATAATGACAAATGATAATTTTAGTTCCCTGTTGTTTAACGTGATCGCTGTTTATTTATCTATAGTTTGTAAAAATCTCCTTTTACCTCTTTTATGATTTTGACATGCATAATGATAAAAGAGATCAAAGGGTTTTTTCGACATTTTATTAAACTACAATGATATTTTATCTATTTCGTCAAACTCGAGAAGAAATTAGGATTATTCCTAATAACAATAATATATATATATATATATATTATGTTTAATCGGATGAACTCTATATCTTTAGAGTCTTGGTAAAAAATGTCGGATTCTTATTTTACATCCAGGATTTAACTATCTTATTGGTTAGATAAGATTACCCATCAATAACAATCATTGAATATTCTTCAATAACCATCCTTACAACAAATCCAAATATTATTGTTGATGAGTAACCCTATCCAAATAATTTAGCTCAACTCGTTTACGTAGATTTATTAGTTTTCATATTAGTGTTACAAATCTAAATAACTTTTATCATTGACGGACCAATGCAACTTTTGGTTTGGTTGCATGACCCGGACGTCTTGATGTGCGATATGATACTCTCTATACACAACAAAAGTTGCATAACTGCACCTGATAAAAGCTCTATATCTAAAAGCTTGTCTTTAGAGATGAAGATGGAGCAGTGAGATATTGTTTTTACCAATGTAGATGGAACCAGCAGTAACGCAGGCGCTGTAAGCGAGACAGAGAGCCAAGGATACAAGGTTGATGTGCCTTAGAGAGTGGAAAGATGGCATTTGAGCCAGAATAAGAGGCACTGTCGAGAATATAACAATGAATTGGTACAGCTGCATCGTTCCCTTTGGTTGGTACAGCAAGTAAATGAACTGCACATTAAATTTCATCACGTATTTTAGTTTAATACATTAAATAAATAAAATAATTTATTTACTAATCAACCTAACACCTTAAAGATTATTTAAATTGGCTTATAGCACGAGAGGCTGCACTGCATTCAAAGGATGGTGATACAAATTTTTGTTCAGTTCCAAAATTACTCCTCCTGATATTTGTAAAATTACACAAAACCCACGTGCCGATAATTTTTTGTTAACATTGTTAATAATTGTTTTAGTGACAAATCATAGACTGATAAATATACCATCACAATCTTGATTTGTTGTTACTGATTAAAAACTTGATTGTAATAACATTTTACAAAGTGTTTTGGACTAATATCCCTTTAGAGAATTTTTTATGGAAAAATAGTATTTGTAAAGCAGAAATTTGTTCATGAAAGTAAGATATTCAAAGTTTTTTTTTTTTTTCCTTTTATATAAAAAATAGTGTAATTATAACTACAACGAAGTTTTTTTACTATGTACGCTACTTTTTTGGGTAATTGTTATAAGCCTTAATGACAACTAATATTTGTAAAGTTATTTTTTTTATTAAAATAAACCTTTTATAAATCTTTTTCTTTTGGTAATTTAATACAATTTTTATATTATATATACTAAAATTATAACTGTTATTGTGTTCAATAATTTTTTTTAATTGTTATAAGTTTTACTAGTAAAATAATCCAAAGCCTAATATAAAATGGTTAAAAATTTAATTTTTGTCAATATAAATAAATCAATGGTAAAATATATATTTAACAGTCTATGATCTGTCATCCCAACGAATATACTAATGGTTTTAACCAAAAACTATTAGCATGGCAGGGTTTTTACTTATATTATTATGATGCTAGGTGGAATTGATTTGTTTTCAAAAAGTGAGAGACTAAATCCTTAAATCATAGCTTAAAAAAGGCCAAAAGTCTGCTGGTGCAGTGGCACTAGCAGCCCAATTCAAAGAGCAGGGTTCAACGCGTAACACCCAAAAAAAAAAAAATGACGATACGATAGATAGAGTATTTTTTAGAAAAGGTTCCGATAATTATCTGATTAAAGTGTGAGGAGATCCGAAAAATAAAAATTTCAAAATGGTTTTTTTCTTTTTTATTTATTTATTTTTTTAAACTTTTGTCCGTTTTGTGATATATTAGAATTACTATCAATAAATCGTTAAAATTTATTTGCTTTTCATTGAAGTGTCAATCATTTCAATAGTTAATTAGAAAATTAATCACTAACCTTGAGGCTCTGCCCTCCAAGAAGCGTACATCCAATAACTGCACCATAGCATATTGCGAATTGAAGTGGCCCAACAAAAAACTTGGCCCATCCAGGTCCTGTAAAATTTTCACCACAACAATTTTCAGGTAAACTGGGGCATCAGATCGTAGAACATCGTTTCACAAATGCTCTCGTTATTAGAGATCTGAAAAGGCTTAGGTCTACCTATGCCCCAATTGGGTTTTACCCGTTTTCATACAAAGCATGCTCGGCCCAACCTGTATTATGGACTCAGATCGAGTCCGGTTGAAACAATGGGCTTGGACATAAAATATGGTCCTGCAAGCATTGAGGCCTGGGTTTAAGGGCCGAATTAGGTTTATGGTAACAATCCACTTCGGCCCGCCACTGAAAAAATTAATATATATATATATATATATATATATAAATGATAATATATTGGTAATGAAGTGTTATGATTTTTGGTTTCAAATAATTTCACTCAAAATGTTGATAAAAGTTAACTCAATAAATTAGGAAATGCATGCATTATATTTTAATAAATTACATAATTTTTCAAATATCATTAATTTTTTTAGAGTTAATATTGTTTGAGCGGTACCACCTAGTTGGAATGTATTAAAAGCTACAATGATGCAATTATAACCCAATTTTTTATTTATATAATATTCAAGTAATTTATTAATAAATATTTTTATTATATTTGCCATCATAGTTATGGTTTGTATATTTATAGTTATTAACATGAATGCCGTTAACAATTATCAATACTATTTTATTATGCAATTTATAAAAATATAAATGTTTAAAAAGTTCTTAATTTTTTAGTTGTTATTCTTATTTTTATATATTGTAAACTTTTGTGAGCCAATATATTATTCTTTACCATTTGTTTTTGAAAAAACATGGAAGCAATTGAATTAATAATAATAATAATAATAATAATTCTGTTTTCTTTAGATACTATGATACTCATTTTCAGATTTTTTTTTTTCAAAAAAAATAAAAACCCAAAACCTAATTTTTATTTTTTAATAAAAATTGATCAAATAGAAAACGAAAACAGAAATTCAATCCTTCGATTTCCAGGCTGTGTGTTTCACAGATTCCATGACAAAAGGGCCAATAAGGGCCATGTTCATGAAGGCCAGTATATACGTACCTAAAATGTGTCTGGCCATGTCTCTGAAGCGAAGCAGACGTTTGCCTTGTTGAGCATGGTGCTCCAACACCACTGAGAGAAGATTGTATGCATAGAAAGTGACCAGAGCCGCCATTGCTATACACACTACTCCTGGAACCCAACCCAGCAATGCCAGTGTAAATGGAAGACTGAATATTACTGGACCAACTATTGACGTTGTCAAGTGGTATCCACCATGCATCCAGGATCCTTCAACCACAATTTTAATAATCACCAACTTTTCACAACCAAATTTGCACTTTCATAATCCATTTACATGTTTTAAATTACAATCCAACGATTTATTACTTTTTTTTTTTATTTTTTTTATTATTGACGTCGGATTAGAACTCTATAAATATCAGTTAAGATAGAACTCTGAAGTACTGATTGAATCTCTAGTATTAATTTACTTTTTTATTTCCTAAATTTAGTAATTAGTTGTTATTTATTACTTTTATCTCTTAATTAATATTCTACGTGACATAAAACACTTAAATTATACCACTAATTACTTCTTCATCAAATTCTTACAAATTTGCAATAAAAGGGAAGGTTCTGGTACTAATTACCTCGTGATTGGAGCACAAACAAAGCACCAGCATCAAGCTCTTCCGGAGAATTGATGACGCCTTTTTCCTTATCAGCTGTGGATACATCCATGGCCATGGGGCTTGGAAGCTGCGCAGTTCCCATCTCCAGAGATTTTTGTTTAATTCTAATTGGCCGGCCAGTGCCGCATAGATGGTATCAGTGCAAGCTTAAATACAAGACATGGATATATATAATACGGCAATTCAAACTTGTGGGGGCCAGACCTCTTCGTGATTTATTTTCAACACCGTGAGTCATGGCATGAGTTGAAATCTGAAAACTACTTTTTTTGTCTTATTTGAAAAGTGCACCGTACAGGGAAAATGGATCAAGTTGTTTGTTTCATCGAGGATTTCTTAGTTTTTCGAAAGTGTTTGATTATGTCACTGGTCAACCAGTCATAAATATCATGATTGAATATTTTTTTACCCATCTAAATTTTTAAATTTAATAATAATTAATATAATATTAAAATTTAAAGACTCTTAATTCAATTTTTTTTATTTAAAAATCATCTCGTTATATATATTATATAATAAAAAATATATAATATATATTCGTTATTTATTATTTATCTATATTATATATGAAAAAATATATCATGTATCAACTTTAAATCTTAAATATTATAATTAAATTATTTTTTATCAATTTAAATTTTTAAATTTGATCGTAATTAATCAGGTATATTTTTTGGAGTTTTCGAAGGTAAAGGTAGGACGTAATATGTTACTAATAATGTTAGAATCACGATGAAAGTCAATTTGCTCTGCCGTATATTGCATACCGTTTTAAGCGAATGTCACTGTCTGTTTAGTATATTGCAGTATCAAAGATTCGTTCAGGATTCGTCACTTAAATATACTGATATTTTTATTTTTGATGTCGACAAATTTCATCAGTAATTTTCCTTTAGCTGGTACCTTTAGCCGGTGCCTATTGTATATTTGTTGACTGAAGAAGCAAGTGATGTAGTAAACAAATCCCCCAAATTATAAATAAATAGGGATGTTGTTAAGCCAGATGTTAACACCTAAAATAAGAGAGAGGGAACTAAAAATAATCAAGTGATGTAGTAAGACGCCATGTTACCAATCATGTCACAATGGCAATGAAGGTCAATTTGCTCTGCTAAATTTTGTATACCGTTTCAAGTAGATGTCACTGTCGTTTTAGTGTATCGCAATGTCAAAGATTGCTTCCAGATTCGTTACCGTAGTATACTAGAATCTTGATTTTGATGTCGACAAATTTCATCGGTACCACAAAACTTGGATCATTTGAGGTATAATGAGCCTTCTGTACTAGTACCACCAAACTATATTAGAACATGGTGAAATAAAAATAATTAATAGATACTTATTGCAAACTTTAGAGTTGAAATAACAAGTAATAAGAGACTATGTAGAGAATTTTAGAAATGAAGCGAAAGAAAGATAATGTAAGAGTAGAGAGAGGGTAGTATTTCATTCATGAGATTGGGATGATAATTTATGTAAGGTTAATGTCTATTAATTGATAATAATTTATATAAGGTTAATGTCTATTTATAGGCAGATGGTGGTTTTGATCAATCAATCAAATTTTACCGGCACAATATTTAATTAAATACAAAGTACAACTTATAAACATGGATTTGACAACTCGGCAAGTTGATTAGGATTTGACTAATCAACTTGATAATCAACTTGGTAAGTTGATTAGACGAACTTGATAATTTGTTAACAAATTCAATTTGGAATTTACTTTCGACCATTAACTAAAAGACTGATTACACAACACTCCCTCTTAGGCTTTTACTTTCTCATCAACGCTTGGATTTTGTTAAAGAAATCTTTGTGGGTCAAACCCGTGCTAAGAAATAAGATCTACTAGATCTTAATGATGTTGGACATGTTTGAATTCTATCTCATTAAAAACCATATCAATAAAACTCAATAAAGTAAAACTTGATTAAGCGAAAAAGAGTACAATTCGCTTATATCAAAAAGTATACTCCCTCTAATGAGTGCTTTATAATTAATTATGTAGCCTATACAATCGACGCATTCCAATGACATAAGCCACTTTATCGAATGTTGATGTTGGTAAGATTTTGATGAATAAATCTGCAAGATTATCTATGGAGCAAAGTTGTTTAAAATTAATCTGTTAGCTTTATTGAAGCTCATAAGTATAAAAGAACTTTGGTGAGATATGTTTATTTCTTATCTCCTTTAATGTATCCCTTTCGATTTGAGCAATATATGTAGCATTATCCCCATATATGATTGTTGGGGGGAATTTGATGCGGTAGGTAGTTCACAAGCACTTTAGATATAATAAATGATAGATTTCGACCATATACATTCTCAGTTTATTTCATGAACTATAAAAATTTTAAAATTGTTGGAAGATATAGCAACAAAATTTTTTTTTGTGAAATACCATGAAATTGTTGTATCGTTATAAGTTAAAACATTTTTAGTTTGTGAATGAGCCTTGTGAGGATCCAAAAGCTACTCAACATCTACATAACCAATCAAACTTGTACCACTAGTAG
Source organism: Dimocarpus longan (assembly GCA_022984855.1). Taxonomy (NCBI): domain Eukaryota; kingdom Viridiplantae; phylum Streptophyta; class Magnoliopsida; order Sapindales; family Sapindaceae; genus Dimocarpus; species Dimocarpus longan. The sequence goes on along the minus strand of CM041015.1, from coordinate 18,344,336 downwards.
ATTTTGAATAGAATAACGTCAAATATATTGTTCCATGAAAGTAATGAAAAATATATTTAACCTAATTCCAATAATGCCGTATTGGTTCAAAGTTGAACCTGACCAATAGATTTACTGAAAAGTAATATCACGCCTAATACATTATGTTAAATATAATAAAATACCAACTGCACTTAGATATAGTAATTATAGACCAAATATCTATTCATTATCTTCCGTAAGTCAAAATGGACAATTTTTAAGATTAAGAGACCGAACAATCATAGGAGTACTCAAGGGATGAGATTTATTTATATTAAAACGTTTTATGATTTTTTTCTATATATGCTCTTTGATGGATAAATACTTCATATGATTTATGCTCGATCTCCAAACCGAGATAATATTTTGTTTGCCCTAAGTCTTTCATCTCAAATTTTCTTTTCAAATATTTAGCAGTCCTTAGGAGCTCTTTAAAAGTTCTAATTAAATTCATGTAATTGATATATACTACTATAATTGTAAATCTAGATTATGATTTCTTTATGAACACACATGGATGGATAGGATTATTAATATATCCTTCATTTATCAAGTGTTCGCTAAGGCAATTATGCCACATTTGTCTAGATTGTTTTAATCCATACAAGGACTATTACTTAATTGAATAAATATTGTTAGCTTTTGATTTGTATGCTTTAGGTATTTTAAATCCTTTAAGAATTTGCAAATATATATAAGTATTAAGTGACCTATATAAATATAGTGTCACTACATTCCTAATATGCATTTGGAGTCCTTCTAAGACCGCAAAATTTATCAAAAATCTAAAAGTAATTGTATTTATCACAGGTGAATACGTCTCATCATAATTAGTTCTTGATCTTTACGAGAAACCTTGTATAACAAGTCTTACTTTATATCTTACAATCTCAGTTTTCTTATTGTGTTTTCGTACAAATACTCATTTATGCCTAACAAGTTCAACGTCTTTAGGCGTTTGAACTACAGGTTTAAACACTTTTCGTTTAGTTAAAGAACTCAATTCTACTTAAATTATATCTTTCATTTAGCGCAATCATGTCTTGATTTACATTCATCAACCATATATGGTTCAAAATCATCGTTCATAATTTTAATAGCTACTATATATAACAATATATCATCGATGATTGTTTTATCACGATTCCACATATTTTCTACATAATTTATTGAAATTTCTTCATTTTTAGAATTTTATAATCCTGCAGGGGTTTGTACCTCTATGAGTGTTTCAGTCTCTTTAAAGACTAGTAACTCTTCTGAAGTTGATTTTTCAGATAATGTGAATTCTATAACTTGAGCATTAATTTCAATAGAATCATGATTTTTCATTCTACAATTTCGATAATACCATTTTTTGAGCCGATTAGCTTATCATGCTTCTGACATGCAGTAAATAATTCATTTGCTGCATTCTGATGACATTGTTCTACATGAACAATTATTCTAGCTGATGCATTAGCAGCTGGTATATATGATTTTGTTATTTTAGCAATATTTGTAAATGCATTTAGCAACTAATTTGTAATTATCCGATGATTGACTATCCTTCGTACTTTATTTTTATATTGAGTGGTATAAAGATCTATATGAGATATTGTTGCCACATTCCATAAAAGTTTATTTTTTTCTCTAACAGTGCCTTTTTTCTCATGTTTCTCTTCAGGAGAAATTTTTCTTCCCCCCTAATAGTGGAAATGTTGTCTCATAAAAAAAATAATCTGCAAAACAGACAGTAAAAAGATCCCTTATTAATGGTTCAAGATATCTGATAATTAAAAGTGAATTAAAGTCACCATATATCCTCAAACAATATTGAGGTTCCATTTTGGTTCATTGAGAAGGTGCAATAGGGACTCGCACTGCACAACCAAAAATGCATAAATGATAAATATCAGGTTGATGCCTAAACACAAGTTGTAATGAAGAGTACTGGTGATAGACTGTTGGCCTGAGGCGAGTCAATGTTGTTACTATTAGCGAATAGACTTTCCAAAAACACCAGATTAATAAAGCGATAAAAATAATACGAAAATAATAAAGAAAATAAATCAGACGAAAAAAAACAACACAAGATTTACGTGGTTCACCAAAACATGGCTACGTCCACGGAGTTGCTGCAGATCTTCACTATAAGGAGAAAAATTACAACAAGTGTTTACAAACACTCAAAACATTCAAATCCTCACACCCTAGATCTCGAATACACCCAATAGAATAACAATTCTTCAACACTCAAGAAGAATCTCACTAAAAGCTACACCACTCTCCAATTCTAGGATATTTGAAATAATGAAAGGAGAGGCTTTTATATAGGTACCTCTAGGCACCCCCTCATTAGTTAGCATTAATTGATTTCCCAATTAATTACATATCTAAATTGTCTAATGTATCTCTTCAAATCCTTCAACTGTCTAAATAGACAAATATTGAGTTTCCAGATTCTTCTTTTGCCAAAATAAATACATAATCAATTTCCTAATTTCTCAACTGCCAAAACAGTGAAATATTAACTTTCCTTATTTTGTGGGAACCATATCTTGGTGTATTTAATTCTAAATTTTAGGAATTATTCTTTCAATGCATTAAATTCCACAATTTAGGAAAATCCTAAATACATTAAATAACAATCTCCCACTTGAAGACTTACTTTAGTCATGTCTTCACACAATCAATGCAACAACTCATCTCTCCCTTGCTATTCTTGTAGGCCAACTAAAACTGAGCACAACTTCAGTTTGTCGATCGTCACCGTCTTCGTTAGCATATTTGCAGGGTTTTCACTTCCATGAATCTTCTCAAGCTTTAAAACTTTGTCTTCTAGAAGAGATCAGATAAAATGATATTTCGTTTGAATATGCTTCGTCCTTGCATGTAAAGACAGATTTCTTGCTAAGTGGATTGCACTCTGACTGTTAGAATAAAGAACATTGCTCTCCTGCTTCTTTTTTAATTCTTCCAAGAAACCTTGAAGCCAAATCATCTCCTTGTTGGCTTCTGTAATTGCAATATATTCCGCCTCAATAATGGAGAGAGCTACAACTTTCTGTAATTATGAAACCCAACTCATTGCGGTTCCTCCCAAAGTAAACACGTACCCTGTAGTGCTCTTTTTATTGTCAGCATCTCCGACTAAGTTAGCATTAACAAAACCTTTTAGTTTCATATCTCCATTTTTAAAACAAAGTGTCATTTTTGTGGTACTTCGCAGATATCTGAGGATCTATTTAACTGCTTTCTAATGTATCTTGTCAGGATTGTTCATGTACCTATTCACTACTCCCACTGCTTGTGCAATATCTGGTCTGGTACAAACCATGGCTTACATCAAACTTCCAATGGTTGAGGCATAAGGAACTTTTCTTATGTGATCACGTTCTTCCTCAATCTTAGGTGAGTTCTCCTTGGAAAGTTTGAAATGGGCACCCAATGGAATACTTACTAGTTTAGTATTCTGCATGTTGAACCTGGAGAGAACTTTATTGACATACTCCTCCCGCGACAGCAACAAAGTTCCTGCTGCTCTGTCTCTGGTAATCCTCATTCCAAGAATCTGCTTTGCAGCACCCAGATCTTTCATTACAAATTGCTTTGACAATTCCAACTTCAAGTTATTTATTTCTTGCATATCAGAACCTACAATAAGCATATCATCTATATACAACAGTAGAATAACTTAATATAACAGCAATGATCTGCTTGACATCTTGTAAAACCGCTGCCACCCATGAAGCTATCGAACTTCTTGTACCACTGTCTTAGAGCCTGTTTTAAACCGTATAGACTTTTATTCAACTTACACACCATGCTTTCTTTGCCTGCTACCATGAAGCCTTCTGGTTGCTTCATATATATCTCTTCCTCCAAATCACCATGAAGGAATGCAGTCTTTACATCTAACTGCTTAAGATGTAAATTTTCTACAGCTACCATTTTCAACACCAACCTAATCGTCGTCAGTTTCACTACCAGAAAGAAAATCTCAGTGTAGTCGATGCATTCTTTTTGCTGAAATCCTTTAACCACCAGCCTAGCTTTGTAACGCTTTCTTCCATCATGTTCTTCTTTGATCTTGAAAACCGATTTGTTATGTAAAACTTTCTTCCTTTCTGGTAATTCAGTCAATTCCCATGTTTGATTTGACATCAACAAGTCCATCTCATCTTTCATGGCAGACTCCCACTTGACCGAATCTTCAACCTAAATTGCTTCTTCATAACACTCCGATTCTCCATTATCAGTCAACAACAAATAATGCAAAAAAGGTGAATAGCGTTGTACTGGTTTGGGAATTCTAGAGGAGCGTCTCATTTTTACTGTAGAAGTGCGTGGTTCTTGTGGAGAGACTTCATTCCTAGAACTCTGCCGGTCCCCTAATTACACTTCCTTTCCAGAGTTTTCCTCAAACTCAACAAACTCCTTTGCTTCAGCTTCAACTTTGGCATCAATAGATTCTACAGATAATCTGTCTTTGTACATTGCTTTCTCATTGAAATCGACATCTCTGCTTCTGATGGTTTTTGGATTTTCAATATCCCAAAATCGATAGCCAAACTCATCAATGCCATAACCAATAAAAGCACATTTTTTGGACTTTGAATCCAACTTGCTCCTTTCAGATGAATCAATATGAACATAAGAAATACAATCGAATACTCTCAAATATGAAAAATTTACCTCTTTATCAGTTCATACTTCCTCAGGTAACTTTTCTCCAAGAGGTACCGAAGGCCCACGATTGATAAGATAGGCTGCTGTGTTGACTGCTTCAGCCCAAAACATCTTGGGTAAGCGTACTTGTATTCTCATATTTCTGGCATGTTCATTTAGAGTTCTATTCATGCACTCTGCTACACTATTCTGCTGAGGTGTTTTTGGAACAGTCTTTTCCAATTTAATACCACTAGTTTCACAAAACTCTTTAAGCTTCTCGTCCCTGTATTCTCCTCCATTGTCGGACCTCAACCACTTTACTTTCAAGCTTGTCTCGTTCTCTACCATGGCTTTCCATTTTCTGAACACCTCACAAACCTCATATTTCTTCTTTAGAAAATAAACTCATACCTTTCTTGTAGAGTCATCAATGAAGGTGACGTAGTACAATAAGCCTCCAATAGATAGAAGTTGTGATGGACCCCATACATCTGTGTGAACTAACTCTAACTTCTCCGCCTTAGGTGGATTGCCAATCTTTGAGAAACTAACCCTTTTCTGTTTACCGAAAATGCAGTCCTCACATAGACCAACGTCTACAAACTTCATATCTGACAACTTCCCCTTTGAAACAAGAACCTTCATACCTTTCTCGCTCATATGACCGAGCCTTTAGTGCCAGATTTTTGACTTGTCATCTGATTCTGCAGCTGCTAAAATATTCTCCATGTTAAACGTAACATAAAGGATACCGCTCTTCTTTCCACGAGCTATGACTATAGCTCCCTTGGTGATCTTCCATGCATCACCTATAAAGGTTATACAATAGCCTTCTTGATCAAGTTGACCTACCGAGATTAAGTTCCTTTTTAGACCAGGAATAAATCTCATATCCTTCAACTTTCATACAATCCGATTAGGCAACCTCACTTGGATATCGCATTTCCTCGTAATTTTCAAGGCCTCATCATTAGCCAGAGGAATCTTTCCGAATTCATCACTAACAAAATTTTCAATGATTTCCCGATGCAAGGTACAGTGAAATGATGCCCTAGTATCCAAAATCCAGGATTCAATTGAACTGTTGACACTTACGACTAAAGCGTCTCTATTTTCCTTAGTCACATTAGCAGATTCCTTTGCACTATCTTTTTTATTCTTCAGTGCTTTAGAATCCTTTTTCAAGTGACCATTCTTACCGCAATTCCAACAGCTGTACTCTTTCTTCCCAGATTTATAAGTACTCTGTCTTGATTTTGATCTGCTTTGATTTGAGTTTATTTCAGTGGACTACCTCTGGATTCGGTGTTTAAGGCAGAAATTGATGTTTCTCCTAATTCTCTCCTGCATATCTCTTCGCTCAGAATTAGATCTCAAACATCTCTGAATACCATCATCTTACTCCCAGAAGAATTACTCACTACCGTCACCATTGCGTTCCAGCTTTCAAGTAGAAAGGATAGAAGGATTAACGCTCAAACTTCATCATCGAACTCGATTTCCACCGAACTTAGTTGTGTTGTGATTGTATTAAATTCGTTGATGTGAACTGCCACTGACACACTTTCCGTCATTTGCAAATTGAACAATCGCCTTATCAAGTGCACTTTATTTGAAGCGAATGGCTTCTCATACATGCCAGAGAGAGCCGCCATCAGACCTACGATGGTTTTCTCCTTTGCTATATTAAAAGCAACATTGCGAGATAACGTCAATCTGATAATACCAAGTACTTGCCTGTCAAGTAAAGCCCAATCTTCATCCTTCATATCTTTTGGTTTTTCTCCCATAAGCGTCAAATGCATGCTCTTCTGATATAAATAATCTTTGATCTGTATCTTCCAGAAGGTAAAATCTTCACCATTAAACTTATCAATTTTTATACTCTTTCTTTCATTTGCTGTCATCGCTTCCACTCAAATCTGGTTTCTTAAGACTTGTGCAAAATAGCGAAAAAAAAAATTCCACCCCCAAAAAAATACTATTCACGATGTGAATAGTATCTTGATCGAAATCACTATTTATGTGAATAGTATCCCCACCAGAAAAATTGCAGAAGTCACTACCTGAGCTCTGATACCAGTTGTTAGGGAATAGACCTCCCAAAAACACCAGATTAATAAAGTGATAAAAATAATGCGAAAATAATAAAGAACATAAATCAAACAAAAAAAAAAAACAACACAAGATTTACGTGGTTCACCCAAATATGGCTACGTCCACGGAGCTGCTGCAGATTTTCACTATAAGGAGAAAAATTACAATAAGTGTTTACAAACACTCAAAATATTCAAATTCTCACACCTTAGATCCCCGAATACACCCAAGAGAATAACAATTCTCCAACACTTAAGAAGAATCTTACCAAGAGTTACACCACTCTCTAATTTTAGGATATTTGAAATAATGAGAGGAGAGACCTTTATATAGGTACCTCTAGGCACCCTCTCATTAATTAGCATTAATTGATTTCCCAATTAATTACATATCTAAATTGCCTAATGTATCTCCTCAAATTCTTCAACTGCCTAAATAGACAAAGATTGAGTTTCCAGATTCTTTTTTTGTCAAAATAAAGACATAATCAATTTCATAATTTCTCAACTACCAAAACAGTTAAATATTAACTTTCCTTATTTTGTAGGAATCATATCTTGGTGTATTTAATTCCTAGATTTTAGGAATTATTCTCTCAATGTATTAAATTCTACAATTTAGGAAAATTTCAAATGCATTAAATAACAATTACATGTAAAACAACATGTCCCCAAGCAAAAATTGGTAATTTTGTTTGCAATAACAAAATCATTGCTATTACTTGGGTGCACTTGATGAATGATTCTACTAGACTATTTTGGGTGTGTATATATGAAACGGGATGTTTAACATCAATTTCAACTGATGCACAATAATCATCAATTGTTTTTAATGTAAAATTATCAATATTATTTAGTCTTATGCTCTTAATTAAATAATTTGGAAATTATGCTCGAAATTTAATAATCTAGGCAAGTAATCTAGCAAAAGCAAAGTTATGACTAGATAATAGACGTACATGCGACCATCTTACGTACGCATCAATTAATACCATAAAATAATGAAATAGTCCACTTAGTGGATGGATATGTCCATATATGTCTTATTGAATTCTTTGTAAAAAAGATTGAGACTCAAAAACAACCTTAGAAATAGATGGTTTAACCACCTATTTTCCTCGTGAACAAATAGTGCATATATTCTCATTGGATGATAGAATCTTCAGATTCTTTAATGGGTGCCTATGAGAATTTTTAATAATTTTATGCATAATTATAGATCCTAGATGATTGAGACAATCATACCAAAATTGAAATGTTGGTTTTAAAAGTTTCTGACTCAAACTACAAAAGTTTCAATTGATCTTATAATTGTATAATACAATCTAGATAAGAAAGCTTTAAGCTTTTCTAAAATAAGTTTCCGACCTAAAATAATTTTAGTGATGTATAGATATTCAACATGCTTCTCATTTATAGTTTTAATATGATATCTGTTACTACGTATATCTTTGAAACTAAGAAGATTTTTTCTGGATCTACTTAAGTATAATGCACCATTTATAAATAATTTGGTATCATTTGTTAACAAGATTATGACTCTTTTAGAATCTTCTATTAAGTCTGTAGGACCTAACATATACGGACCTAACATAGTATTTACTTCAACTTTGGTTAATGATAAATTTCATAAATATTTCTTGTCTTGAAGAATGGTATATGTTGTTGTACCGTTGAAAATACATATACCTTTATTTTCACTTTTGAAAATAAATAATTTATCCATATCTGTCTTTCATTAAAGAAACCATATTTTAGTACATCATGGTAACAAAATATAAAGCAAAAAATTTATCTCCCTCCTAAGAATGTACAAAATTGTGTATTAACATAATTCTTAAGCAAAAAGAAAACAACACAAAAATTAACATAATAGTACAAAGTTGACAATTTTCTTAATTAATATGAATATTTCCATCACAAATTAAGTGATCCATTTTTTTGTCTGCATTTTCAAAGATATCTAACACATCCAGATTTATGATGTCTATTGGATCAACATCTTGATTTGCAAAATTTGTTTCAATTTTCTTTTCCTTCTTGCTCAAAAAAGGCTTGATATAGATCAATTAGGTGTTTGGCCATATGACAAATATGCGACCAGTGTCCATGTACGCCACATCTAAAACAAACATCTTCATAATTTTTTGGGGTTTTTTTCTTTACATTTTTGTTTTTGTCATGTTTGACGTTATAAAGATTCCACTTCTGATATTTCTTTGATTTTAATAACCCAAAAATTTATGACCACCATGACCATGATAACCGTGTCCACGTCCACGGCCTTTGCTTGCACTAGTATTTGCCTCTGGAAGTGCTATAGTGCTAGCTAGACAGAGTACATGATTTTTTATCAGAAGCTTATTGTTTTGTTTTGCCATTTAAAGACATGAAATTAATTCAAAATATTTTGTAAATCTATGCTCTCTATATTGCTATTAAAGGAGCACATTAAAGGTATAGAAAGTAGTACATGTCTTTTCTAATAAAACTATATCAATCAATATTTCACTATACATTAGGTTGTGAGGTTATCTTAAATAGGGCAGGATTGTAGTCAACAACTTATTTGAAATTTTATAGTCTCAATCTCCACTCATATCTAGCTTTAGGAAGGACAATAGTTTCCGATAATCATATTTATCTTTTAGATTTTTCCACAGAGTTAGTGAATCTTTAACTGTGAGATATTAAACCTTCAGGTTCTCATGTAAATGACGACGGATAACAATTATTTCACTAGCTTTATCTTTTATAAATGTTTCATTATTATCTTTAATAGTATCAACTAAGTCTTTAGATTGCAGGTACAACTTATATCAAGAATCCATGAGCAGAAATATCAAGTAGAGCAAATTCTGGTTTTGTAGTATTTGACATAGTTCTATTTAAGAACAACATTATTAGTGATATGACCAAAGTGGTGAATACTATATTAACATTATATTCAATGGAAATTTGTATACATTTTTTTTTTTAAATTCCTTTATGAATATATGGAACTTCAGGTTTCCAAAATTTTTATATATACTTTTAGAACTTGTGGTCCAAAATCATGATAATTTCAACTTTTAACAATATAGATTTAGAACTTCAAGTTCTTAAAAATTAAATTCTAGAACTTTAAGTTCTATTAATTTGAAATCCAGAACTTTGGGTTTTGATAAATTGAAATCCAGAACTTCAGGTCTTGATAAATTGAAATCTCAAAATTCAGAACTTCAGATTTTAATTGAATTTGTTTAGAACTTCAGGTTCTACTTTTTTTTTTTTTTTTTTAGAATTACCATTTGAAACTTCAAAATATTTATTTAAAATTGTTTTGAAAAATATAGTAACCATATTCATAAAAATAAAGTTCAAAATTTAAGCATATAAGGTTAGCATAAGATACTAAAACATGATAACAAACTTGTTAGTTCCATCATAAAAATGAATAAAGAAATATGTACAAATTCATCCTATTTTCTGATTTGGAGGATCCAAATCATTAGTAATCACAGAGTATACTCATAAGAAGGGTTGGAAAGAAAGTAGACAAAAATAAACATAATTGAATCATTTCACTCATACTTAGTTTGTGCTGATAACGTTGTAAACTTTAGAGTTAAAACAACAAGTAATAAGAGATTATACGGAATTTTATAAATATAAGAAAGAGAGATAATGTACGAGTAGAGAGAGGGTAGTATTTCATTCATAAAATTGGAATGATAATTTACATAAAATTAATGCCTATTTATAGGTAAATGTTTGTAATCAACCAATCAAATCTTACCAACACAATATCTAATTAAATGTTAAGTACAACTTGCAAACATGAATTTGACAGTTTGGCAAGTTGATTAGGACTTGAGTAATAAGTTGATTACATCAACTTGATAATTTGTTAACAAATTCAATTTGGAATTTACTTTCTAGTATCAAGTGAAAGACTAATTTTACAACAATGATTAAGTTTTTCTCTCATTCTTATATTTACCACATTTATTATAGTGTTCGTTTAATCGTGGAATCCTTCTATAGGGCAATAAGTTTGCACTTTATCTGTATGTGGATTTAGATTGCGAAAGGTTTGATCTCGAAATTATTGATCCAGATTGCAAAATGAAACTATATATATATATATAGATAGATATAAATGCAAGACAATTAATATTTGATCATTTTCATCTAATTGCACTCTCACAGATTTTACAAAGCTGGATCGTTTTGTCGAAGCTAATATAATGATAAATGCAAAGCCTGAATGGAGACAATATGCTTGTTTCTCATTAACAACAATACATATAACATATTTTAGTACAATTATTGACATTAATTATCACTCCAGTATAGGTTAGCAAACAAGCTATATTCATTGGCATCAAGAACTATTTGCCGGATTGAGGAAACTGCTGTCAACATTGCCAAAGCTGAAAAGATTATGGCAATCAATGAGTTACGCCAGAAAATTAGGCTGTGCTTGGAGGGTTTGATAGTCACATCGTAAAAGACCATAGGCAAAATGAAGTCTAGAGGCAAAGCATCCAAACGCCCAATCACTGCATTGATGTCTCCAAAGAATGGGAACATTGCAGCAAGAGACCGCTGATACTGACAGCAGAACCAGCCTCGGTATGATGTTCCGAATGGAAAATTGATCAAGCCTCGGGTCCACGAATTTGCGCCTCTACCACTTCATTTGTTAGTTGCGAGTTCACCTGCACCAAAATATGTCGATAATTACCACAAAATCTAAAAACTTAAGCTGATAGAAAATGATTCAACCATAATATTTAAGACTTGAAGTTATGATACGTTAACACATTTTCTTACGTACAACGTGGATAGCTAATAGATGACGGATACATACTGAATGTCCCCTAGCGTATAACATGTACAATAAGATAATAGATAAATGGGAGAAAGAGAGGTTTTGATACTATGTTAAATATCACTATACTTAAAAGATTAAGTCGATAAGAAATGACCCAACCATAATATTTAAGACTTAAAGTTATGATACATTAACACGTACAAATAAGTTTCACCTTTTCTATAAATCGGTTTATGTAAGGACTAATTGGTAATGGTTGCAAGAGTTTATATGACTTACCACACAGACAGCTGAGAGTTGCAAAAGAGCAAAATCATTGGTCATCAATAGAACCCAAGTGGGCAACAAAGGCTTCTGATCAACCATGAAGTTTGCTAAAATTGTTCCCTGAGCTTGATTGCCAAATGCCCAATACCCAGAGACTGCAACACTGAAAACTGTTGAAATTACCACAGCATAACTCAAACATAGTCCTTTAAACATTTTACCCTTCACTGGAGGTGCTGCTATAGTTGCCTGCAAAAATATATTGTTTTAGCCATTTTAGTACTCTTTCAAACATCTATGTAAGAGCAAAACATGGTGCTCTAATTCAATCAAAATATTCAACTTGAACCTAAATTACTTTCCACCGTCTTGTCCAATTTTTTATTTAACTAACGACGAAGGCTATACCTGTATTTCTGGAACAATACCATTCTCATATGTTGTAGCGATAATTGCAATAGCATTGAAGGATCCGAAGACGCGATTCTCTGCACTTCCTTTAATTGGGTAGTTTTTTTTGGGTGCATTCTTGGAGTGTACTATTAGAGAAAAAGTGTTATTATCTGAAAATGTATTAATGACAAAAACACTTCTTACAACTAGCTGTTTCTGATAAATTACCAATACACACAGAACCAGCAGTGGCACATGCACTATAAGCAAGACAGAGTACTAGAAAGATCAGGTTGATATGTCTAAGGGAGTGGAAGGATGGAATTTGTGTCAATATTAGCATCAGAAAGCCAAAAATCATGACAAATTGGTGGAGCTGCATAGTGCCTTTACAGCTAGATAGCAAGTAAATAAACTGAAAAAATGAAAACAAAACAATATAATTAAAGATCCTTAAATTAAGGGTACTTTAAGAAGCAAATGATCATTTAATGCTCAATAAGAAACGGACCTTAAGGCTCTGCCCTCCAAGAAGAGTTAGAGCAACAACTGCACCATAACATAGGCCAAATTGAATTGGACCTACAAAATATCTGCTCCATCCTGGTCCTATAGCATTAACAACTTGTTATTTTGTTCGAAAAATTTATCATCACAAATCATAGAAATCAAAGAGGAGGCAATAGGTACATAAGCATGGAATAGACCTAGAATGTCTATGGCCATGTCACGGAAGCGAAGCTGGCGGTGTCCAAGCATCTCATGATGTTCCAGAACCAGTGACAAGAGGTTGTGGGAATAAAATGTAACAACAGCTGAGACGAGCAAACATAATATGCCAGCATACCACCCCATCAATTACAAAGCTAAGGGAAGACTCAGTAGTGCTGGTGCTACTATTGTGGTTTTCATGTGGTATCCACAGTGCAGCCATGATCCTAATATCAACAACTAAACATACTCAAATTAGTTTTCATTCTTCAATACAACTTCAAGTTGCTACCTAATCCATTAATACATCATATATAAAAAGAGAAGAAGCTAAGTAATTATCAATTGATCAAAATCTTTGTACACTGGCTGACCTCTTGATTTGAGCACAAACAAAGCTCCAGCATCAAGCTTATGGCCAGTTGAGAGATCATGGTGGATGCAGTTTTCCTTGTTAGCGGTTGATATGTTGATGTTATGTGGAATCTCAGTTTCCATTTCTCTCTCCTGGGTTCTTTCTCTGTACTAGAATAGGAGAAATAAACTTGGTAACTACGCAATTTAGCGGTCAAGCAACCTTAATTTTTTATTCAAACTTTGCTTGTTTCATGCAACCTTATTTATTTAGTCAAACAACTTAATTTTTTAGTCAAACTTAAAATTTTTGTATTCTTTTCCAATATTAAATAATCATTTCAATAGCTAATTGTATTGTTGTGATTTTAATCACAAAACCTTTTATATAAATAGTTGATAGGTCATAGGCATAACTAAACTTCCATATTTACAAAATAATTTATGGACATATACACAGAATTTTAAAAACTAAAGAAAGTATAGTTTTGTTGTTTAGAATTTGGTTTTAACTTTTTAATTTAATGCAAAAAGACTTATATACATTATGTACTAATAAAATTACCCAAATTTTTATTTTTTTAAAAAATTCCACAAATGAAATTCCTTTTGCACATTCATTCTTTTATTAAATTTTCATCACTAAAATAACACCCCAACGAGACCCCAAATGTCCATTTAAGAGACTTACCTTAAAAAATGTTTACCCAAACTCTCTTTCTTGAAAATCAAATTATAATACAGACTAATTGCATAAATCACCAAAACATAAGGATGAAAATAAAAATATAAAGTCATTTTTAGTTTTAGTCTAAACCAAAAGAAAAAATCATTTTAATCCACATTTTTACACAAATTCCTTTTTAATCTGACAAACAAACTAATTGCAGTTTATACTCACATTATCCAAATTGCCCCTAAATATATTTCACTTTACAATTCCCTTTTAACCTTAATCGAAATTACCAAACTACCCTTCCTGTTCCAATGATTAATACTTTCTCCTCCATATGGTTTTCTCCCTCTTCCATTCTCTTTAATTTTTTCTTATCCATTCAAGATTGTTTACACACCTATTAAAGGTTCTTTGACTCTAGAAAACACATATTCAAACTTCTTTGTCTCCAATAAACCCCACATTCAAGTTTTTCTTCAACTTTGAAGGTATGTGTTTGTTGTTGGTTATTTGTCAATTTTTTTGTTTACATTGCTTAAATAAAGGCCGTAAGAGTGATTTTTTGTTGTGATTTAACCCTATGCAAGTGAAATCTATAAAAAAAACAAAGGAAAAAAACTCCAATTTCTATGATTTACTAGGTTTTGAGTCCATAAAACCCGAATCGACTCATGTTGACTCATAAAACTCGAGACAACCTGATTCAGGTTTTATGGGTCTAGAAAACTTGAAAATGGATTTTATTGGCTTTTTTTTTTTTTTTGTTTACTTGTGTTGTATATGTTTGGTATTGATTATATATGGTTAGATTTGGTTAGATTTTTTGGAATTTGGCAATATAAAATTTATTATTGAATATGATAAGAGTATGAGTGAGACTAATTTATTTTCTACTTTGAATTTTATAGGAATTGGTGAAGTGACGATAATAATCAAATGCAAAGAGAGTGGAATCGGAATAACTATGTTAGGGATGAAACATTTATTATAGAGGCCTAAGAATGTCAATTTTCTCTGTTGGTAGACTTTGTTTACAAAGTGATTGACATTGATAGAAGAATGTGAGACATTTGTTTGCATTATTTACTCTGAGCTAGGGGAATGCTCGCAGTTAATATACTTATCACTACCGATCTTAGTGTCTGAGGTGTGATTTTAGACAAAAATATTGATTATAGAGAGATTGATTTTGATAAGAATGCAAGAGATTCTGGAGTTGTTAGCCCTACCGTCCCTCCATATGCCATCAACTCAATACCAAACCTAGGGCATGTGGAGACACATGCTTATAAACTTGTAAGTTCGGCTATGGTTGAAGGTCAACATTGTTTTGCTTTCTGTAGTGATAGTAATTAAGTTGCATCTTTTATCGCTGTATTTACATCCATAGAAAGTCTAATGTGCGACATTGATTTTGGCAAAAATAATCATGATAATGAAGATCAGGACACAGATAGTGATGGTGATGAGACATTGAAAACTGGAGATGATGATAAGGGAACTAAAGCATATGATGAGGAAACTAGAGCTGTTGAAGATGATGGAGAGAACACATAAAAGTTAGATTTCCAAATTTATAATTTGATGCCAACCCTTTACAATCATATTGGATTATTCCTGATATAGATTAGTGCAGAATTAAGGCTACTTCAACTATCATGTTAACTTTCATCCGACGTGATATGTTGTATAAAAGTGTATTTTTTTTTATAGTAAATATGAATTGAATGTGGCTGTTAGAAGATGCGTTCTTAATTCCAGATATTAACATAAGGTTAGACATTCATGCATAGTTCGATATGAGGCCGATAGTTTTGAGGTTCGTGTAAGATACAGAAATGGTGGTTCAATGTGGTCTGTTAACAAGTATGTGTCAAAATACACATGTTGTCAGAATGCTTACTAGCCATATAGGTGGAATGTAAAGACTGTTGTCATAACAATATTATATCATAGAAAGGTGAGGCTTAATAGTATTACACCTCAACATTTGATCAGAGAAATGCTAGAGCAGTATGTCGTGCAAATCATATACACTAAAGCTTCAAAGTCTTTACAATATGAAAAGAAAGTACCATATAGGAAAGCGGATGAGTCATTTCAATAGTTTCCTTTGTATTTTCACATGTTACTAGTACAATGACGACAATTAAGAGGGATAAAAATAACTGGTTTTTATATTCTTTTGTTGCACTTGGAGCCACCATTCAGGGCTTTCAGTTTTACATCAGATCAGTTGTTGTTGATGCCACCCATTTGAAATATTAAAATATAAAAGGGTGATTTTTGTTGTTGCATGCAAAGATGAGGAGGAGATGATTTATCCTATTGCTTTTGGATTTGGTGATAGAGAATTCAATAATTCATGGACTTGGTTCTTAAATAGATTGCAAGAGATTATTAGTAGGACATAGTATTTACCACCTGATTTGATTATCGTATCTGATCGTCTTAAAAGCATTACGAAAATGATGAGTGTCCTTTTTTTTTTAAGTCCCACACATGTTATGTTTCTTCCACTTGAAGCAAAACCTGAAGCAACATTGTAAAAAACAACCATATGTGATTGATATATTTTATCTTGCAACATATAGTTATATAAAATAGGATTGTGATAGATATTTAGAAGGAATTGGAAGGTTATGTCCAAAAATGAATGAAAAATCGGTTAATGTTGAAGTGACAAAGTGATTATGTACATATTCTTCAAAAAGAAGATGTGGCATGATGACCACTAACATTACAGAGTTGCTCAACAAATATATGTTAAAAGAATGACAGTTCCCAACAATAATTGTATATGAATATTTGAGACATATGCTATAAAAATGGTATAATGATAGAAGTGTTCATGCTGAGAAACTCAGATCTCAAGTTTCCAAAGCCGTAGAGAATCATGTGAACTCGATGGTTGAATTATCGATGACTAGTTAAGTATTTGCCATTGAACAATCGAACCTGTTAGGCATCATAAATCCTAAGATAGGTTATGGGTTCATTCTTGCTTTCAACAGTTATGCAATTGTTGTCACTAGGATCTAGATTAGTTGTCATGTCCATATGTAATTGCTATTGTCAGATATCGTAATTGTACTTTGATATTTTCGTTATTTAATGTCATATAGTAATATCCTACCTTTGTCATACATATAAAGTCAATGGTATTCACTATTATATACTTTTTTATGATTATTGTACTAAAGAATGGCTTAAAATTGCATATACACATCCGATCAATCCTGTCCCTAACCCAAAAGATTGACATATTCTTGCGAAAGTAAAAAATATAATTATACTACCACCCGAAGGAAGAAGACAAGTAGGCAAACCGAGAGGTGTGCATTCCTTCAGTCGAGGAAGGTCATTGTAAAAAAAAGTGAGGAAAATGTGGTAAAAAAGGACACAACCATCTTTGTTGCCTTTAACCCCCTTATATCTGCCATAGGAATAGGAGGTATGAGCAAAACTATTGCTGGAGATACTGGGACTAGCATAGAAACTATTGGAGAGGCTGGGACGAGCGCATGAGCTGTTGAAGAGGTTAAGACGAGCATATGAGATGCTAGGACTAATGCAGAAGTTGCTGAAAAGGTTACAAGGACCTAAAAATGCCGCCTTTTTAGTGCAACTGGACCTACACAACATTGATATTATCAACGGTTTCTTATTCCAACCTCAGAAGATGATGAAAATGGTGGTAACCACGAAAACAATAAATAGACATTGTGTTTGAAATTTTACTTTTATGTATGTTATAATTGATGAGCACTTTTTATTAGAATAATTTGCATGGAAAACAATTAACAAACATAATCGAGCACTTTATATTATATTCATATTTGTGAGAATGTTTTGGCATAAAGATGAAGTCTTTGTCTATTTTGGTAGTGATAATGATATATTCATATGATATATAGTATATATAATGTAGGCCTTATTATACCAGGACAATCAAAAAAATAGGGAAGACACTATCAAATTTTATATAAAATTGTACTCTGAAAATAAATCAAATGAGAGAATTTAATTAAGAAACTAGTAATGAATTAAAGTAATAAAATTTTAAAATGTAATAAATGAAAGTAATATATATATATATATATATATATATATGCATATATATATATATTAATCGGGTTTTGTGAGGTCATAAAAACCATTATCGAGTTTTGTGAGCCCACAAAACCCGACATTGGTTTTTGTGACCTCACGAAATTGATTTTTATAGCTCAGAGAACTCAGAACTTTGCCAAACGAGTTTAATGGCCTGATGTCGGGTTTGTGGCCTAATAAATCTCGATGTCAAGTTTTTTAGAACCATAAATCCGATGTCAAGTTTCTTGGGGCCAGATTTTTTTTTCATTGTTTTACCAATTTCTATTGCTTCCAATGACCTAAAAATGTTTCCCATTAGCTTAGTTTCATTAATTTAATTTAATTGAGGGAAAAAAAATTGGAATATCTTATCATATTGATCGCATTGAACTGTGAGATGACACAAGGTAACTATATATCACCTTATACACATTCTCACTTGAAATATATTGGAGCATGTTTGTTTATATTATTATCTCATAGTTGTATATAACATGAAATTTATAATTTTTGAATTTTTTTAGTCATTGGAAACAAAAAAATGGATGAAAAAGTTAAAATTATTTGCACAAAATTAAAGTGTCGAGTTTTATGAGCTCATGAAACCTGACGTTGGGTTTTGTAAGCCTATAAAACCTGACATCGACTTTTGTCAGCTCATAAGACCCGACATGCGGTTTTTCCTACTGATAAAACCCAATGTTTTACTGATTTAAAAATTGGGTTTTATGGCCCAATTAACCCTGATGTTGGGTTTTCTGGGCCACAAAACCCTGTCCAATAGTTTTATATTCATTTACAACAGTTGTATTGCTTCCAGTGCCTAAAAATGCTTCCATTAGCCTTAATTTCATTAATTAAATTTAATTGAAAAAATAAATTACGTCTCACTATATTGATCACATCGCTCATTTTTTTTTAAGTTGTTTGACTTCTGTGATAAATTTGACTTAATTTATCCATTATTTTCCTTTAGTTAATTTTGTGATAAAATTTGACAGAGTCTTCCCCGTTTTTCCACTAACCGAGTAGTTTAACCTGCATTATAAAAAACAACATTTCGTCTATTTCGTTTAGAGACTCAGTCTCTCTATCCGTCTCTATACTACCACATAACATTTTCAAAAATTTATAATTAATTAATAAATTATAAAGCAGCGAAGAATTATAACATCAATCATATACAACTTTTTCATTCTCGACTAATGTCCATCGTCCTCATTCGTCTACCTGTATTTTCGGGTAGAATACATACATATATATATCGTACGCTTATCTATGCCTTTATTTGATGGACGTTTTCCTTATTTTGGATAGACTCTCATTCACCCTCTAGGGAGCATAAAATGTCATGGATAAACATTGTGTGATATGCCTAGTCATTGGTCCTGTATTAGAAACAGAACAAGTCAGATAATTCATTGAAAACCTTGTTATTTAAATTTGGCCTAAATATAACAAAAAAAAAGACATTTATTTATCAAGTTACTGAGGCACATCCTATATATCGAGATGCTCCACATCTCATATTTTTTCCACTGGTGGTATTTCTGTGTTGGTCTTCTCATAGTAATCAATCCTTCGTACGATTATTGGTATGAAGCAGACTAATGACTTAATGGCTTTTCTCCGATGTTGAAATCATGCATCTACTTGTGGATCATATATGACTATCTTTTGCTCTCTTAGGCATACTTTACAGACTATCCAATGGGTTTGACATAGATCATATGGGAGCAACAACTGCATTTTAAAGACGTCAGTGGTACAAGATGAATTTGAACGATCAAATAATAATTCTAAATTATGAAATGACACTTACATTGTAAGCCAACCACTAAAAGATTTTAATGTCTTTATTACTGTTAGCGATGCTTATCAGTGTGAAGGGATCATAGCCATAGCGAGATCAAACGTCTTTTCTTGATTAATGTATTCCCTATTTATAAATACCGTCATGTCCCTTGCAAGAAATAAATTAAAATGCTAAATTATTTACTACTTAACAAAGATGCGAAAAATGAGTAACTCAAATATAAACACTTATAAACAAGGTCGACCACTGCACTGCATATCTCTTATCATGCGTCTCATCCCACCACCCACATTGTTTTCTGCAAGCACTGCAAATAAGCGTCGATATGCTCTGAAATCAACCAATGGTCCTCATTCTTGATGGTAAGAAACATATCGTGAGTGAATAGTACTGGATAACCATCAATATAGGGCCTAAAATAAAAACATAAATTAAAAGATATTAATATTATATTAGTAATCGGATTAAAAAATGGAAATCATGATTTTTATCCATGCCTAAGGTCCAAAAAAAGAGGAAGGTTTGTACTTCATATAAACATTGTCCACCACCTCCTCCCACATTGGCACAATTTCAATCACCTCTTTCTCTGAATTTTTTTTTTCTTTTTTGAGGGTCTATGATCTAAATATGGTAACTGTATGGTGACAATAGAGATGCCAATAGTTTAATCTTTCATTTGGCCCATTTTGGTTTGACCTTCTCCTATAATATTAAGAAAATCAAAATTTGAAATTATACATTTATAATGATATGTAAAACTAAAATGCAAAATAAATACAAAAGTTATCTGATCACTATCATGTTGGGATGGTGGGTCATGTTAGAGTGGTGAATCTTTATGGGGTAGTGGGATCTTATGATGGAGTGATGGGTCTATATGATGGAACGGTGGGTCTTCATGATGGAGCGGTAGGTGCTTATCGGGTGGTGGCTTCTTATGGGTTGGTGGGTTCTCAACATCCAAAACTTGCTGGGGTAGGTCCTGATTGGGTGGTAATGGTCTTGATTGTTGTCTTTTTGGTAGTGGTGGTCTTTTCAATGGTGATGGTCTTTTTGGTGGTAAAGAACGATGGATGTGCTTATTTCGAATTGAGCTCTCAGCATCATCATCATTTTCATCATTATCCGAGTCACCCTAGTTATCTGGAGGCTCATGGATTTTCAATATCCTCTCAATCCTACCCAACCTCTTGTTTTGTACCTGTTGTCTCTTCAAAATACACTCTAGCAACGCCATAATCTTACCTATCTTCGTCTGAGGTTCTTGTAAAAATAATTATATAACAATATAAATTAAATGGATATTCACGAAAGAATGAAATACAATAAATAATAATACAAACTTTGTACCTGACGCTAAGTGGATCCAGGTGCCGTATGGCAACCCTTGGGTTTGGGATGTTATCATACTGATCTTCGGATCACCTAAAGTCTTTCACTCATTTTGTCCTTGCCTCTAAATGTGCAGCCTCTGAGTCGACTCGTGGGTCTAAGATATCATAATGTTGCTCCTTCTCCTCCCTAATTGATTGTCTTTCACCCTTCTCCTCCTCCGAATGATCATTATCGTCGCCCTCAGCATCATCATCATTATCACCCTTCCGCCACCAACTTTATAAATGTTTTTGCTAACCAAATGACTAGGGTTGAAGAACTTCCAATAAGCTTTTCTCTTTCCATGGTAGTGGGCTCAAGGGTCTTACCTAATGCTATTAACTACACAATATATATATATATATGTGTGTGTGTGTGTGTATGTATATATATAACATACTTAATATTATTACAAACAAGAATAATAAAAAAATGGAAATAATTTTAGGTTAGCTTAGACACTTATATAAGGAAGCTCATCAAACCAATTTATACACTTTCTACTATTACAGTTCTAATTCAAATGCCTTAGCATCCATATACCACCTCCTTTGGCTTTATTCCCTGCCTTTGTTTCTAACTACGAAAACATTTCGACCAGTCACTACTATAATTTTCATTAGATTAAACAAAAAATAAACATATAGTTAGTATATATATAAATACTAAACAATTTTCAGTAGTAATAAAGAGAGTATAATAAGAATAAAACCCATAGTTTCATTTTAACGAAAAATAATTTTTTCGATGAATAGTATTTTCGGACGAAAAACGTTCTGTGAATAGTAGTTTTAGGTGAAGAATGATTTTTGAGAAACGGATCCCGAAAATTATTGAAAGTGAAATTTTTGATGAATAGTATTTTTAGGTGAATAGTATTTTTGGACGGATAGTGTTCATATAAATAGTGATTTTCGAAAAATTGATCTCGAATAACAGAAGTCCTAAAATAGGTATTAGAGTTATTAGAAATTGAAACGGATCGAAAATGAGTTCATTCGAATAAGTTTTAAGCGATCTGAAAATAATTGACGAAAATACCCTTTTTGAGAAATAACGGTATTAGTGATTTAACACTCATTTGAATTTTTTTTTAAAGTATGAGATTGAGAGGTTTTATACCCAATTAGAGTATTACATAGTCAATTTGATTATAGGATGACCATGAAATATTTTTAAAATTTGTTTGAGTGAGAATGATAATTAATTACATTAATGGCAAAATGATCATTTAAAGCTCAATTAATACATGGATTTGGTGTGAGCATCACGTTAAAAGAACTTGAGCAAGAAACACAATCTATGTCATGTTAAATGAACCAATGGGAGAGTGACAAAATTTAATTTAATTTTTGGATTAAGTGGAAATTAGTTGGCATCCATTAAGTGAATTTTTATCTCTTTAATTTACAAGTTACCAATTTGTCCATTAAAAAGTCAAATGGATGTGAGATATAATTAAGGGTATTGTGATAATTATAACTAGAGGATGAGATGGCTATTTGGTGATTTAATGAGGGGCAATTTAGTCAATT
The DNA here is from genome assembly GCA_022984855.1 of Dimocarpus longan. NCBI lineage: Eukaryota > Viridiplantae > Streptophyta > Magnoliopsida > Sapindales > Sapindaceae > Dimocarpus > Dimocarpus longan. Next base: position 18,321,523 of record CM041015.1, on the reverse strand, counting down.
ATATGGAATAATATATAAAGTGAAATGGATTGACTTTTCAACCCATTCTTGGACGGCAAAAGAAGAAAAATTTTGGGGGAGAAGAGCTAAGTCACGGCCAAGCAAAGGGGGAGAGGATCAAGAGGGTTTTCCACCAATTTTGCATGCCAAATTTATAAAATAAATGTTAGGAAGGAAGATTGAATAAGAAAAGTGAAGAAATAAGCAGTAATTAATTGATTCTAGTGTTGATTTTCATGAGATTTTTATGGGTTTTCATGGATGTGTAATAGTTTGATTTATTTGTGAAATTTTTGATGTGATTAGAGGTTGATTATCTTGTAATTGAACTTGGAATTGAAAGGAGGTGAAAAGGAATTTATGGTGACAATTAAATTAGTGAGGTAAGTTAGGGTCTATGTGATTTTTTTTAGAAAAATTTCAATTGAGTTGCTATTTGATATTAGATGGATTATGGTGTGATTTTAATGTATCTGAGGACCATGAAATTGAAGAAAATATATTGGATCAATTAGTGGTAGTGTTCGGTCAAAGCTAGGGTTGTATGTGTTTGAATTGATTTTTGAGATTTGATAAAATTACATGAGATATGGCATGAATTTAAGTTGATATGTATCATTAGAATTGAAAGAAAAAGTTTGTGTTTGATCATTGTGTTAACTCGATTAAAGTGGTAATAATGTGCATATGAGTTGATTTTAATATTTCGATGTGTTTGAATAAAGTTTGCAAGGATTTAATGTGATTTAAATGAAGAAAGTGAAAAGAAAATCAATGGATGGAAAATTGTGTGATTTCAGCCAATGGAGTGATTGATGTACAAATGATTGTTTAATTATTTTGATGAGTTGTAATGTGTATATACATGTAATGGATTGAGTTAGAATCAAGAAAAATGGAAAAGAAATGAATAGAATCATGGATGTATTATTAGTTTATATCAATTTTGTGGTTTAAGATAGATGTAGTGTTTTAAGTGGAAAATATGTGAATGATTGCTAATTTTATTTACGTGGGTGATGAATTTTAGTCCAGGGTGTATATTATAGGTGAAAAGCAAGTAAATCGGGTGAGGGAAACAAATTGAAGGAGTGGTGAAATAGTTGAGAAAAAGTTGTAAGTGGAAGTTATTTTATTTGAAAAGCTTTAGTTTGTTTTATTAAAGTTATAATTGATAGTTTCCATTGTTTATATATATCTTTAATTCATTACGTTAAATTAAATCAGTTTGATATTAGTATTTCATACTAATGCATGTAGTTTTCAAGTTTAAATTATAAATAAGTATATTTTAGTAATAAAATCATTTAATATTGTTGAGTGATGTATATGCATCAAGAAATTACATTAAGAGTTTTCATAAAGTTTTAGGCTTTCATCTTAGAGAAAGTATAATTTTTTTTTTTTTAGAACATTGAAAGAGATTTTACCTTGAGTTTTATCGATTTATAATTAATAGTTTTTAATTGTGTTTAAAATATTGAAATTATTACTTTGAATTGAATTAACTCTTAGCATATTAGAAATTTCAAATAATGCATGTAAGCTAATTTTAAGTTTACCTGTAAGTATTCTATTAAAAAATTTTATTTGAGTAAAGTACATGCATAAAAAGACATGCTAAGAATAGTGGAAATATTTTAGGTTTTTGTTTTAGAAAGAAAGTATCTTGAGTTATAGAGCAAATTTTAAGTGACTTGGTTTACTCTAACCCCCTCAGTATATATCCAGCCGAAATACCTTATACGTGTACGGTAGATGTAAGGAGAGTCACTAACTTGAGAGCGAAGTCAAGGCGACTTCTCAGAGATGAGTCAGTGTGTCACTCTCTGCACGTATGAGGTAGTGTAGATTTGCATGATGTCGTGGAGGGATCGCGACCCTAGTTCTCGCATCTGCTACTACACATGACAGTTTTCCCTAGTACTAATGGCGAAAGAGCATACCGCCATGACAGGACGAGTTTCCCTGGTTGTTAAGTGAGTCGAGTTTTAAAAAGTAAAGTAAAGTTTTGAAAGAAAAGCACGTTATTAGACGTGAATTTTAGAAAGCAAGTAAGATTTCCAGTTTACAAGATTTATTATTAATTTTTAAGTATAATTTATATTAAGTTTTCATACTTATAATTAGTATTAATTTGTTATTAGTTTTCCAAATCGTTTTTGGGAGAATATTATTATATTTTAGAAAGAAAATTATTGTTTGAAAAGTTTACCTATTCACTGAGATATATACTTACCACTCTATTTTTATGTTTTCTAAAAAAAAAAAACAAAATCCTCCCCAAATGCAGGAACGAGCAAGAAATCAGACGTCACTCCTTTAGACATATAGGTAGGCCGTGAACACAATACTACTACACTTGTTTAATTCCTTCAAATATTTGTGCATGCATCACGTTTCATGTTTCTTTGTATTTTTGAAAATATTATTTATGAATGTTTATAAATCATTTCTAAGAATTATGTTTTGTAAATTAAATTTTTGGTGTATATTATGAGTTTAAGTAAATGATTTTATTTTTCAGTTTATTTCAAATTGAAAGCATGCTTAGGTTTGATTGTGAAAATGAGGGCCAAAGGCCTGGTAGTTGGGCAAGATGCATACCGTAGAAGTGTTTTCTTAAAATTTGCAATGTGGCAATTTCAAAAGCAATTGTTATGCTGCTGAAATTTTTATAACCTCGTTTTATAATTTACCTAAAAGAAAATGTTTATAATTATTTCTGCTAGAAAAGAGTTTTAAAGTGAGATGAGTACCTCTACGAGACCCTTTTGAACCAAAGTGAGGGTTCGTTTGAGTTTCGTCAGGGTGCTTCGTAGGGACTCCCATCGGGTTCAGCAGAGGGATCCGGGGTGGGTCCTTACAATAAGTGTCATACCTAAAATACCTAAATAAAACCATACAAGTTAATGTTACATCCAGTCACAAGCCAATCATTATCAAGTGCTCGATGGAGATATTTTAGAAGCCTACTGTAGGTGACTGTATCCTAAGGGAACGAATTCCACACATTAACATCCTCTATTAAGACCCGTAGATAATCATCCACCCTAAACTAATCATCATAGTCGTAGAATAGAGTAAAGGTGATGACTATATTAACCAACTTCAAGGTGTCGTCATCACTTCTATCCTGGCTCTGTACCTTGACATGTGCATAATTTCTTCCAGTTTCAACGACTTTCCTTCAAAATGTCACTACATAAGACTATTCTCACTTTGTTGTTTTGTCTTAAGGACATGTAGGTCGAGATGCCTAAATAGGAATCTTGTTAATAATAAGAACTCCTATTTTCTAAACCTATATGTCATCCCCACAATTTCAAACCACATCTCATCAAGGCGTGAATCAGAATATATCGACTCTCTAGCAAGAATGACTAGAATCAAGGGAGTACTAAACAGTTGTTGACTGAACATTTTTATAAAATGTGCGATTGAGCTTCCATTCTCGAACCTTTTTAGGAGATGTTTATCCAAAAAAAGTACATTTAGATAACCAATACCTTTGAAACTATTGTATGTACTCCCCGACGTTCAATTCGAAAGTTTCTGCAAACTGTGCTTATAATTGAATTGCATCAATAGGAAAGAAAAGCAACAAACAGTTGATTAAATTTTTATAATTTAAATGTTAATTACTGAATCAATTTAAACTAATTAAATTAATTAAAATAAAAATAATAACATTAATTTAATTAAATGAAAATTTCAATAATTAATTTTTTTATTTTCATTAATTTATAATTTAATTACTTTCAATACATTTACTTTAATTTAATTTATTTCTTGTTTAATTTTTATTAATTAAATATATCATTTTTAATTTTTTTCATTAATTAAATTTCTTTTATATTTTATTGAAATTAAATAAATTTTAAATTAACTTATTTTCTAAATATTAATTAATTAAATTAATTTTATTTAATTATAAAAATTTTTGGCTTTTGTTGATTCACAACACAGGGTCTGTGTCCACATACCTCGACATTAGGGTATACGGACCAAATCGAGGTATATGTCCATGTACCCGGATGCCAAGTATGTATCCATATACCTTGGTTGAGGTTGGACCAAATCGAGGTATGTGTCCATATGCCTCTTGGTCTATATACCCCAATGTCAAGGTATATAAACACATACCCTGATGTCGGGGTATGTAGACCAACAGAAGCCGATCGTCATTAAAGATGACAAACTCTACCAAACCTTCATTTTTAGTTAAAATTCAGCTAAATCCAAACCAAATATAACATAATCTCACCCTATTCACCAGTACTCAACATATAAAACACAAAACAACTTTAAAAATGGCAAAAAAAAAAAAAAAATCCAAAAATCAAACTCAAATAATCACAACGAAAGACAAAGGTTGTGTACCTTCACCAATGGAGGAGGTCAACTAGCTTGCTGACGGTCTACAAAGCTCTACGAAGGTCGGTGATGTTTTGAGAAGGTCAACGACAATGCAAATCTCTCCTCAAGCCACAAACGGGTTATAGGGTTGAAGATTGGGTTGTGTGTTTTCACAAAGGGCGAGTGAAATGATTTGGCACCGGTTCTTCATTTTATATATAAGAGCGCGGTTTTGTAATTAAGCTTTTTTTTTTTTTTTTTTTAATTTTAAAAGATAAGATAAGTGTTTATGTGTAATTTTTGGCTAGGGGTAATTTGGATAAGTTGAGTATAGGTTACAAATTATTTGTTTGAGAGGCTAAAATGGAATTTTTTTAAAAGTTGCATTTAAAAACGAATTTTCAGTTTTTATTATCGTTATTGTTGGTATTTTTCACTAAATAACATATAGTAGTCAATTCAAAGTTCTCCAATCAAACGGCTGACAAAGTCTAAAATTGTATAAAAATGACACTAGTGTTGTTTATCCTAATGCAACGATAACAAACCAATTTCTTCATTATTTTTTTTTAAGTGCATCAACTAAATTGAGCAGTAATCGTTCCAGTTCCGGATCAATGTAAAAGTATTCGTTGTTACACATTGGCAAACAAGCTGTAGGTGTTGGCATCAAGAATTATCTGCCTAATAGAAGAAATCGCTCCCAACACACCCAAAATTATAAAAATTACTGCGATCACTGTGTTTCCCCAAAACGTTAGGCCCCTTTTGGTTGGTCTAAAAGTAACATTGTAGAAAACCATAGGCAAAACAAAATCTAGAGGTATGAAACCAAATGCTCCTATCACTGCAATGATGTCCCCAAAAAATGGGAGTGCCGCTGCGACAAGCGTGGCAATGGCCACCGATAACGATCGGAAAAACAACCTTGGGACGACATTCCGAAGGGAGAATTGTTCGATCTTTGCATCAGAAAACTTCTTTTCAAGGGCTTCGTTTGTTGGTTGCAAGTAGACCTGCGTTGTGCTCTATAGTTTAGAGTGCATAAAATGTATGGAAGTGAAGTTGACGAATGGCAAACGAAAGGGAGAAAACAATAAATACTATAATCTAATATGTTGAATACATGTTAAATGAAAACAGTTACAATGACTTTTATTTAATTGGTAGGTAGATATTATTAATTTATTGAGGTTATACTGCAATACACATTTAATTGAAGGTATAAGAAATATTTAATTTTATAAAACAAGATTATACCAAAAAATTATCATTCAATTTTATGGTATAATATATCTTGTTTTATACAAATTAAAATAAAATAATTATATTTCTGAAACCTTTAACCTTTAGGTTTCGTTTGACACATAAGATTGGATTAGATTAAATAGAATAGAATTTGATAGGATAAATTAATCATATGATGTGTTTGGTTCTGTATAAAATTGGATTCAAAATAATATTGTCCATTGTTTAATTTATAATGAGATTGGTAAAAAAATAATGATGTATTATATTATTTTTATAAAATAAATTAGAAATATTTTAATATTATTTTGAAAAGTAAAATCGAACTCTTTAAAAATTAAATTTTTAAAATAATATTTATTTTATAATTGTTATTGAAATATATTATTTTTCATGGTTTAATAAAATATATATAAATAATATTAAAAATTGATTTAATGTTTTATATAATTAATGTAAAAAATGAAAAAAAATAAAAAATAAAATGTGTTCCACATTGGTGGAATAAAATGGTTGCATGGGACTATAGAAATTCAATCTCATACAACCAACAAACAAGGGATTGGGTTGGAAGCACAGTATATGTACATTAATATATATATATATATATATAAATATTTGAAATATACATTAAAATATTTTTAGGAACACCTTTTTTAACCATTTTGAGGAAGTAGAGTGGACTTACAAGGCCAAAATCATTAAATCTAGCTCATTTAAAATGTCTTTCTAGTTTCCACTAAATGAACTTGTAAATATATAATTCAACTATGGGATGGCAGAAAGTTGCTTCTCTGATTCTTATTTTTCGGTGAGCTAGTAATGAGCAAGAGGGGCTTACCACACTGACGGCAGCTACTTGCAAGAGAGCGAAAACATTGGTCATCAGGAGAACCCACGTGGGCAGCAGAGGCTTGTCATCAACTATAAAATTCTGTAGAACTGTTCCCTCAGCCTGATTGCCAAATGCCCAAAATCCAGAAATTGCTACACTAAAAAATGTTGTCACTACAACACCATAACACACTAGCAGTCCTTTGAACATTTTCCCCTTCACAGGTGGTGCTATAGTTGCCTGCAAACAGTGAGGATTTTAAATAATATCTCAGACTTCTCTTACTTTCAAAAATGAGAAAAAAATTGATTTGGTTTGTTTTAGAGTATTAACCTGTATCTCCGGAATAATTCCATTTCCATATGTTGTTGCGATCATTGAAATAGCATTGAAGGATCCAAAGACACGATTCAGATCGCTCCCGTTTATAGAATAATCCTTTTTAGGAGCCATCTTTGAATTTCCTACATGAGAATGGGGTAATTTAGTTTAAGAGAATTTAGGAAAATGTAACTACTGTCCAAATATTGAACATTATAGTGTGAATTCTTACCAATATATATCGAGCCAGCAGTGGCACAAGCACTATAAGCAAGGCTAAGGATTAAAGAGGCCAAGTTAATGTGCCTCAGGTTGTGAAAAGATGGAATTTGTACCAACATTAGTTGTAGGACACCGAATATAATAACAAATTGGTAGAGCTGCATTCCTTTGCTTGTGCTAGACAGCTTGTATATATTCTGCCCAAACAAATATTGTCAACAACTACTTTGCTTTAATGCTCAAGTTTTAATTAATAATGACACAAAGTTGCTTAACAAGCTGGTCACGCACGCCTGATGGTTTTTCATTGGAGTGATATGAGGTTCAAGTGTAACTATCAATACATAGTGGATAATTTCAGTTTGCCCCACCAATGAATATAGGCAAATTATGTGGAAGTCTCTTCAAACGAATGACTGTTTTCCACTTCAATATGAGTCTCTCTCTCCTACTTAATACGGGAGTAGAGTATAAGTAGTGTTGTGATTTGAATTGTACTTAAGTGTTACTATTTAGGGATTTTAGTAGTTAAATGTTAAAAGAAAAAAGTATTAATTAATAATGTATTTATTATAGGTATATTTCGAGTTGCGTAAATGAACTGGTAAAAGCCTAAAGAACTAATTCAATGGATCAATCCAAAAGACAAAAGCCCAGTTCATCAACATTCAACTCGCAAAAACGAGCTCTCATTCGCTGATTACAGTTCTTAGGTCGCTAGTCAATTATGGTTAAGGCTACCTTATGTTCAGCTCTAGGTCACCCAGTGTAAGGTATAACTTGTAACTCGAAGTACTTGTTAAAAAGAAAATCTTCTAGAAAGGAAGCAACCTAACTTAAAGAGGAATCTATTGCCAGGATTGAAATATAATCAAATTCCTATTTCGGTAGAGTCAATCCCTAAATTGACGAACACGGTTTTAAAAGTGTAATTAATGTAAAATTCTCTTTTATTCATATTGTACTCAAATTGTAACACATTACACCCTATAAATACGGGTAGAAAATTCATTGTAAAGATACAGAGAAGCAAGTAATCAATAATATACTATGATTCTGTCAAAATAATCATAGAAACAGTCGTAAATGTATACATATTTTTTAACCAAACCACGTAAAAATCTCATTTTTGCATCCCTATTCTTCCTATTTTGTAGTGTTTTTGTCTCTATTTTATAGGTATTGGGTCAAAAACTTGAATCGACCAAATTCAAACATCGAAAGCATTCAAAGAATTTTATTACCTTAAGAATTACTAAAAGCCAAAAATTCTATAACTTGATAAAAGTCAGTCCACGTAATTACATGATCACTATAGCTTTATTGGGACTTGTGGGGAGGTGAAATATTTGTTATAATAATGCAAGGTATATCTTCTCATATTCAAACTTATAGTATGGTAATTTGATTATAGTTGAAAGGTAAAACTAGCCATAAAATTAGTGAGATATTTTAAGATTTTTATTTATTTATTTATTTTGAGAAATATATTCTTTTTGAGAGAATTATATTTGGTCCTTAGCTTTTCACGAAATTTCACTTTTTTACACTACATAGGCGTATTAGTCAATTAGTCCAAATCCTTTGAGAAATACATGACTTCAATTCATTTGACCCAAAAGTTAATGATCAACCTCACTGAAATTAATGAGAAGACTCCCCTTAATTTTCGAAAAATTGATTGATATGATTATTTTATCCTACTTATTGGTGCATATTTACAAATTGACCATAATGAAAAGACTAAGATGTCCTTATTGATAATAATTTACTAGTACAATATAATTCCTAAATATTTTTAATTTATGAAAAACTGAAAATACATTCACTAAACTACTAATAATATTTAGTATTTGAATTTAACCCCCATATTATTTTAATAAAATAATTATAAAATATGACAATTATTTGGCTTTAAAAGGTAGAAATGGCTACATTTCACCTTATCTATTTACGTGCCGGCCTCTATTTTCAATTTTCTCTCGTTTCTGAATTTATATATATGTACGAAATTTTCTCATTTATGAATTCTTAATTTCTTTTTGTATTGTTATTATATTTAGTAAAGTTTCCTCAAGTTTTACAACTCATTGCATCAAATTAAAAAGTGATATTATTTCCCAGATGCTAAAAAATTGCAATTTCTTTTCGTATTGTTATTATATATTCAATGAACTTTCCTCAAGTTGTACAAGTGGATATACTCGTCGGATCAAAATTAAAAGTTGAGATTATTTCCTAGAAGAAATGCTAAAAAATTGCAATTCTTACCAAAAAAAAAAGTAGAAAAAATGCATATTTTCCATGTAAAATTGCAATTGTTTTCTTTTTATATTGCAACATAAAATAAGCAGAAAGTTCATAAAAATGCAGTCTTTATTAATATATATATATATATATATATATAAAGTGCCACATATCACTTTTATAAATTATAATGAGTAAAATGCAATATTACCCTTAGTACCATAGTGTTTGATTAATCATTGACTAATAGAATGACAAAAGTGATGTATTTCTCAAAAAATTTGAATCAGACCAACTAATATGCATAAGTCATGTAAAACGGTGAAATTTTGGAAAAAATTAAGCACCAAAGTGTGTTTCTATTCTTTTTTTTATTATTTTTTTTAAAGATATCACTGACAATGTATCCATCCGAATCTAGGTCATTATTAGGTTAAATAATGACTTAATATAATTGGACCACTGGTCATATTTTAAGACTATTCTTGGGTATTCCCTCTTTGATCAATATGACCTATAGAACTGAGATAAATCAGCACTAATCATGAGATAAATCCTGATATGTTTTAGTATCGACCTTTTTTTTTTTTTTGGATTAGTTTTGGAAACTGACCTTAAGACTCTGCCCTCCAAGAAGAATACAAGATATAACCGCTCCATAGCATACCCCAATCTGGATGAGCCCGACGAAATATTTGCCCCATCCAGGCCCTAAAAAATCAGGTCAATAATCATTAAAACTAAAACCTGGTACGCTTGATTTTATAAATCTTAAGAAAATTTTATGATTAATTTAATTTTTCCGTATACATGTTAAAACAAATTCTAATAACATGTTTCAATACTTTCACTTACCTGAATGTGTGCTATATAGTTGGTTTTTATGAAGTGATAATTAACTAACTGAAATGTTATTCAATCCTACACGAGGAATGATTCTAGTCCTTTTATTCTTAAATTTTTTATAATTGAAACATTGATATTAAAAATAATAGATGATCAAAATTATTAGTTATTTTCTTTCTTATATCACTCGTACATATTTTTTTATAAAACAAAAGACAAAGTTAGAAAAGAATCTCAACATGAATTTTATTACTTTAATATAATATAATTATTTATTTCTATTTTTATTTTCTCTTTGTTTATCCATTCGATCTAATTTACCGTTAACATTATTTGGTTATAACTTCTTTAAAATTAAAAGGTACCGATAATAAAATATGTATATATATATATATATGTTTTACGAACCTAATATATGGGTGGCCATGTCCCGAAAGCGAAGCTGACGGTGTCCAAGCTGAGCATGGTGCTCCAAAACCAGTGACAAAAGATTGTAGGAATAGAAAGTAATCAAGGCCGAAATGGTAAGGCATACAACACCTGCATACCACCCCATCAACGACAACGCCAATGGAAGACTCAGAAGTGCTGGGGCTACAATTGATGTTGTCAAGTGATATCCACAGTGCAACCATGATCCTGTCCTCCATATAAAATGCTTTTTATTATTATAAAAAACATTTTGGTAAAATTATAATACAAAAAGCAAATTCTTAGTAAATCTTTTCATACCCAAGTCATTTTAAATAAATCGAAAATCGTCAATAAAATTTTATTTTAATCACAATATATAAAAGAAATTAAAGATGGGCAATTAATTTCATGAAATACTTGCCTCTAGATTTAAGAACAAAAAGTGCTCCTGCATCAAGCTGCTGGTTTGGTAGGTAATCGGTCAATCCTTCTTGATTTCTTTTAGATTCATCCACTGAATGAAGCTGCACAGTTCCCATCTAGAGGGACTTTTGTTCGATCCTAATGACTGAGTGCTGCGTAGATAGTATCAGTACAAGTATAAATACAAGACATGGATGTGGAGTGCCGCATAGACATTATGGGAATTTAAACTTGCGGGCTTGCTCTAGTCAACGGTCAGCTTTACCTTTTCATGGATTTTCACTGCATCGTGAAGATTTATGCTAATATTTTCAGACCTGTGGGTCATGAGTTGGGAATTTAAACTTGCGGGCTTGGTCTAGTCAACGGTCAGCTTCACCTTTTCATGGATTCACTGTATCGTGAAGATTTATGCTAATATTTTCAGATCTGTGGGTCACGAGTTGAGATTTGAAAACTATTATTTATTTGTCTTATTTGGAATTTGAATACATAAGATCAATCTTTTATGTCTCGTTGAGGATTTTGAGTTTTTTTTGAAGTGTGTGTTTACATTTTCCGGAGTTTCGAAGCCAAAAGTAAGCGTCATTTTACTTAATAATATTACAATGCTAATGACGGTCAATTTGCTCTGTTGTGGAATAGCCGGTAGCTATTGTACTTTGCACATATTAGTTGATTGAAGAAGCAAGTGATGTAGTAAACAAATCCCCCAAATTATAAATAAATAGGGATATTGTTAAACTGAATGTTGACACCTAAGAAAAGTGAGAGGGAATTAAAAATAATTAATGAATTTATTTATTTATTTCATTTTTATTAATTGATTGTGAATTTTTTCCATTAAAAGGATAAATAAATAAATTTATGATTCATTCACACTCTATTAGATTTATAAACAATAGCCGGCATGATATTTAACTAATAATTGATGTTTGTGTCGATGAAAGCGTTTATAAATTATGTGAGGTCGATGCTATAGAAATGTGATTGATGTTGAGCACCTTTTCAATTATCATAATGAAAATGATACGGGAATTGTTGAGAGAGATTATTCAAGAGGTAATAGATATATAGGTTGCCATGTCCCGAAAGCGAAGCTGACGGTGTCCAAGCTGAGCATGGTGCCCTAGAAAGTAATCCAGTCCGAAATGGTAAGGTGTACAAAACCTGTAAACCATCCCATCAACGACAACACCTGTTAAAAATGTAAGTTTAGACTCCAAATTCTATGGATGGTGCAAAAGATCCTCTTTTGATATGATTAAAATGAAAGAGGAAAACACAAACACAAAGCGACAAGAGAGCAACGTCCACCGGCTAGATGGTGAAGCGGTCACTTCAACTAATGGGAAGTCAACTTTAGCGGACACTTTTGATTAATAATTCAATATAAAGGAAAATTGTCGTTGGTTTGGACTGCAAGTGGAAGTAATCACCATGCAGGAAAAGCACTGACGCACACCATATGTGTTTGGGCGAATTGCACAGACACCCTTGAGATTTACTATAATTACAGTTAGATACAATGTTTGGTGTTTATTACACAAATATCCCCTACAATTAGTCGATGGCCGTTAAGCATCACCAAAGGAAGGGTAAAATAGTCCATTTACTTTTTAATATAAACAAATTGCACAGAACCCCCCAAGGTGTATCTAAAACCAATTAATACAAAGTAGGATCAAATTTCCTATGAATGAGAGAAAAATATAATAATAAAATATTAAAATAATTTTCTATTTCTTTTGAAAAATAATTTTTAAAACCTTTTAAAAGAAAAAAAAAAACAAATGGAACTCCATCGTGAGATGGACGATGAGGATGAAAATAATAAAAAAAACCAAAATAATTGAAAAAAATACAAAAAAGGAAAAAGAAAACTAGGATGGAGACCTACCCGAGTATAAAGATGGTCTCCAATGGAGACTATTCTAGTCTCCATCGGTAGAAACCAAGCTGATATTTATCAAAATTAAGTAATAAAATAAAAATAGAAATAAAAATAAATTGGTTGGAAAAAAAATTTCATCTACACTCAATTTCCATCCGACTCAATCACCTTTCTCTTTCTCCTCTCATTCCTTCTCCCTCTTCCCTTTATTTTTCCTCATCCCTCTCATTTCTCTTCACCTCTCCTCTTTCTAAACTCAAACTCCAACACTAACTCCATCGCCGAGCAGACCAAATTTAGTTTCTTTGGTGTTGGAGACCAGAACTTTTCTTAATGAGACGGAGATCGGTTTTAGTCTCCACATGATGGAGATCATTAGGTCTCTTTCATCGGAGACCCCTGGTCTCTAACAAAGGTCTTATCGCCAACAAAAGATACCTAAGCTTCTCAAATTTTTTTTTCCCAGTTTTTTCTCCAAATGGTGTTTGTTATTATTACTACTGATTTTCTTGTTGATGAAGAATGATGTTTGATAATTTTTTTTTTTGGAAGATCTCGATTTGAAACCCTGATCTTCAATCAATCTTTTTTTCTTTTTTTTTTAATTTTTTTCTTTCTCTTTTTTTTTTTTTTTTTTTTTAAGATCTGGGTTCGCTTAAAAAAATTGAAAATATGGGTTCGAAACCCAGATCTTCAACTTAAAGATCTAGGTTTCGAGTCTAGATCTCCAATCAATCTTTTTTTATATATACTTTTCTTTGTTTTTTAAAAGAAGATCCAAGTTTCGAATTTAGATCTTCAATCAATCTTTTTTTTCCTTATTTTTTTTTTTTAAAGATCTAGGTTCAAAATCTAATAATGCTAAATTATATCATTATTTTGTACTCAATTACATAGCGTTTGTGATGAATATTTGAGTAAATCATGTTAATTAATTAATATTTTTATATTATTTTATTCAAATGAGTCATCGAATGTGTTGTTGAGTAATTCGGCAATTTATTAGGGCAATTGTGCGATAATATGGAGATGTGGAGCAATTTAGTTTTAAGAAGAAAAGACAATTGACAGATTTTCGAAATTAATTTCAGCAAAAAAAAAAACTAGAATCTGATCGAAAGAGCTTGTGGTGCAAGAATTAAAATGAAATTTTCTCTGGAAATCTATAATGGTAACGAAAGAATGGGTTGAGAAACCCAAGATCATAACCCATTACTAATTCCACTAAGGTTGAAAAGGCGGAGCCCTCGTAGTATGTACCTATTTAGTTTCAACCTAGGAGTTATTCATGAGAAAGTTTAATGTCAAGGCTTTATTTGTAATTTTTGAAGAGATTCAAGGGGTTAATTATGAAAATTAGTCAATCAAATCCGAATATGAAAAGAAGCATTAATTAGTTGTAGGGAAGAGTTATTGTGCATAAACGAAGAGCAAGCAGCATTAACAAATAGAGACTAAGGCGCAGCTTCATGGTGCAAGATCATAGTTAGTGAACACAACTTGCAAGGTTATCGTAGCTTGGAGATGCGGGCTGTGAACGAGTTACAAGCGGCAACTACAAGTCACGACTAACAATTTTGGCCAATTTCAAGTTTCGTTTATGCATTAAATACGTATTAATTACTCCGATTTTCCATCCCATATTTCACGCATATAAATAGGTGCATTTTCTCACTCAATAAACACACAACTGCTGAGAGAGAGAGAGAAACAAAAGAGGAGAGAGTAGTGGCTCTGCCCTCAATCGTGATTTTTGATCAGCAATACAAGTCGTCATCAACAAAAGAGAGAAGTAAGGATTGTAACATATATGGAATCAAGTTGGAGATGCGAAATCCAACCTTGAAGTTAAGGGGATCAAGCTTCTTACTCTTTATTTTAATCAATTTAATTTTGTTGTTTGATTGTCGTTTCAATTACTTTAATTGTATTACGATGAAGAACTAGATTTATGATTTAGGGTTACGATGTAGCCCTTAAACACAAAACTCACCTATACAACATAGTTTTTAATTAATTTCTCATTGTTGTGTTGCATTTTATTTTATGCTTAATGTTTTTGAATTAATTGGCCACTGGTTCAATTGATTTGGTAACCACGACACACTCGAAAGATGTAGTCACGTGCTAGACCTAAAATAAGATAACAAGAATTGTATAGGATAGAAATATACTGTGTGATTTATGTGGTCAATAATGAATGATTAATGCTTAATGTGCCTATGTTAGTTAGTTGTTATAGATGGTTAATTGTTATCAATAATGAATGATTAATGCTTAACCATCAAAAGAGGTTTATGGATAGATTAGAGTCATTCGATCAAGCACATGATAATAATAGATTATTAATAGTAGAAATATGGGTTGAGTAAATTGAGAGGGTGAAGTTATAACTTTAGAATATTAATCTCCTTGGTTGTGATTTATTTTATTTTGTTATTTTCTTTGTTTTAGAATTTAATTAAATTCATTATTTCGGTAGTT
Source organism: Dimocarpus longan (assembly GCA_022984855.1). Lineage (NCBI taxonomy): Eukaryota > Viridiplantae > Streptophyta > Magnoliopsida > Sapindales > Sapindaceae > Dimocarpus > Dimocarpus longan. Next base: position 18,306,230 of record CM041015.1, on the reverse strand, counting down.
TGGATAAGGTGTGATCTTAATCGAATTAATACTTAACACATAAATAATTTAGACAATCCTTATAAGAACGATACTCTACTTATCATTATATTACTTGTAGATCATGTATAATTACATGAGTTTCTAATGTGAATATTTGGTGTTGTGTTTTAATTTGAAAATATCCCAACATTGAAATTAAGTTGTTGAACACACTAGAAAATTTTCCATCAAAATCCAAATATTCAAGTTGAAGTTGAAGATCTGGTCCCATCTAGATCTTCATCCTCATTTTTTCTTCTCAAGTTTTTTTTGCATCATTTTTTTAAATTTTTATTTTTAAATTAATCTTTATTATCCATCATGTGATAAACGGTGAAGATTTCTCTTTTTATGAATTTTTATACTTTTTTATAATTTTAAATTTTAATGAATTTTTTTATAAAAAAAAAAAAAGATGAAAATGTCCTTTAGTCAAATGAATTTAACAAAATTTGACTAATAAAGTGGGGATGTTGCTTAATAAAATGATAACTTTGTATCGACTTGCTTTAAGGCATATTTTAAGAGGGTGTTATGCAATTCGTTTTTTTAATAAATATAACTATTTATTTAATTAATTAAATTTTAAAAATAGTAATGAATGGACGAAGGAGATTTAATCTTCTCCATTTTACCATATCAGTGCATTAGAAATCCTATAAAAAAAAAAAAAAATAGTTAAAAAAAAAAATCAGTTGCCTTTAAAAGGAAATTGCTTCTTTTTGATCTGGGTAAATGGATCGTCCCATTTGCTCCATTGAAGTCCATAGAGCATCTTAAGATGTTTCATCAGAGATGAAGCAAATTGCTTCATCTCAGATGCGGTGGTGTTACTTTATCGGAGATGGAGCAACACCATCTCTGATGGAGGTGCTTTGTCGAAGATGGAGTCGATCTGTTCCATCTGTATCTCAACTGAAGCCATTCGGCTCCATCTAAGATGGAGCATATCAGCTCTATCTTCGATAGGTATTCATCTTAGTTAGAGTTGTTTGGCTCCTTCTTAAATGGAAATGGAGCGATATGCTCATCTCAGATGGACCAGTTCACTCCATGTCTAACGGAGCTTGATGGCTCCATCAAATTGTTTTCTTTTTTTTTTTTTATTTGTGATTTTTTTTTTTTTTTTTTTTATGATATGGTTATTCATGGAGTTTTAGTTTGTGTTGATCTAAATCTTAATAAAGATATGCATCCTTGATGATGTTGATGAAGATGAGATCTGGGTTGTGTTCGATGTTGGGATGTGTTTGAAAATCTAAATTTTGATAAAAGGTCTATGTACGAAGAAGATGTCATCAGGTTTGATGAAAATGATTGAATTTAATTTTAATTGGATTGATTTGGAAGTTGCAGAGCAAAAATGGATTGCAAAATTGAACAACAAACACACATAGTAAAAAGAGAGAGATGATTGAAATTTGGTTGACAAAATTTGAACAAAACAAGCAAGAAAACTATGATTTTGAACTAATTTTGGAGGTTGAAGATTAAAAATCTGATCTTTAGTTGATTTGTGTTTGGATGTTGACGGACAAAGACTAATTATTATTTTTTATTTTGATAAATAAAATTGTTATGATTAATTAACTAATTAATAAAATAAACATATCTTAAAGGGTAGTTTAGACTTTTCATTTACAGTAGGAGATATTCATGTAATTTACATCGAAAGTTGCATCCAATTGCAATTATAGCAAACGTCAATAAAATTTGTGAAATTCGCCCAATATATTTTGACTCATCGCTATATATATATATATATTTTGAAATATCATTGCTAGTTATTAATGTTGGGCAGATGACATAAATGAGAAAATATTAGAATGCGCTTGACAGACATTATTCTCAAAAATTAACATTACATTCAAAAAATGTAAATATATTTAATAACATTTTCTAAAAATAATTTTAAAAGTTAAAAATAATGTAATTATATTCAGTATTATTATCAGAACAGGGAAACTAGTTGTTTGAAGTAATAAATTATGATTTGCTTTGGGAACAGGTTTTAAAAACAATGAATAACAATAAATTGTTGTTCTCAATTTTTTTTCCGACTATATTAACTTTAAAAAGTTGGTTTAAATTTGTTACTTTAATATATTCAGCCTTTTATACTCAATCCAAAAGTTGTCATTTATTTTGAATTTGTTTACATCTTGTTACTATTGGAATGAATAGAAATGGATAAATGTTGAATCACAAATTTAAGTCAAACTTTTAAGTTGCTATATTTTGACCTATTTTTTAATTATGAATTTTAAAACATAGTTTTTTCAACCCCGTATTAGAGAAATTTACTTTGATGATAGTTGACATTTTCCTTCTTCGTTCATATGTCACATAAGAATCTAGTTGCAGATATAGAGCTAATAGTTATTAGTATGTCTTCGGATTTAAGAGTATAGACTCTTTCCATGATGGGAGAGTGACCACTGTTGTTGCTTATACTTCTTGGTCTACATCGTGTCCTCACCTTCAGTAGGGTATACATATTTGGGTTAGTGTTATTCCTCATTCAAGATCTATGCTAGTTTAGAGAATCATGTATATAGTGGTGGACCTAGAAAATTTATTCAGGGGGGGCACCAATGTAAAAGTTTAAGAAAATTACCTTTATTGTTAGAATTTTCTGATTCATCGTGTCCTCAAAATGAAAGCCCTTGCCGTAAAAGAAAACAACTACAGTCAATTGAAGCACGTAAACGAGTTTGATACTCAATTCGAGCTTGATCTGACTGTTTATTTATAGTTGACTTAATATGTTGATTTTCATTTAATAAATCTTCACATTTACTCTAAGCATCTTTATGAGCACTATTTTTAGCATGCTGCCTTAACGAATCTATCTCCTTCCAATTTGTAAACCCTTCACTAACAAAAGAGTCACCACCCGCTTGTTTTCCAATATCTGGTTTGAAAAGATAATAACTTAGACAATATACTGCATCTTTTGCTATACTGTACTCTAACCAAGTTGAATAGTCAGTAAACCAAACAGTGTTGAATCGCCTAGACTTTTGTCCAAAAGTTCTCATAGAAAAATTGTGTTCTCGAGGTTGACAAGGACCTTTTAGCAGATATGCTTTTCGAACTTGCTCACGGACATTAGGATCATAATCTCATATTTTAGTTCGAAGCCCTGGATCAGCAGGAAGATCTGAAAAATTGACTTCAACACAATTTTTCTTTGAAGAAGATGATTCCAACTCAAGTGATAATTTTCTTTTCATATATCTCTCCATAACTATTTCATAACAAATAAAAACATAATAAAAAATTTTTAAAAAAAATTAATAATAATTTATTGATTTTAAATAAAATAAAGCTATAAAGTAAACAATATTACATATATATATAATTGAATAATGACAATACATTATACATGAATAATTTTAATGCAATAATTTAAAGTTTAAAATTTTAGGGTTTATTGATAAGATATATATTAAATTTAAATTATTAAAAAATAAATAAATTGAAAAAGTATTTAATTTAGGAGACTAACCTAATAAGTTACGAGATGTCAAAATGAAAATAAAGAGATGTCAGATGAAGACGAGGAGAAAAAGAAAAAAAAAATAATTCGCTAAAATTATAAATTGTCAATATAAATAATATTTATAAAGAAGAGAATTAAAAGAATAAAATTAAAAAAAATATATTAATTAATTAGGAGTAGAAAAAATATTAGAAGTAGGAAAACTAAATCTAATAGAAGTAAGAAATAGGAAAATAAGTTAATCCTATTAGAAATAGAAAAAATAAATAATTGAATAAGAAAATAATAAATTATTAAAAAAAAGTGATGCTGATTGCAGCAGTGAACAGTGTAGTGCAGACCATATTTTGCTTCTTTTTTTTTTTGCTTTTTTTTTTTTTAAATTATGCAGTAATTTTATAATTTTTTTTTTAAAATTTCGGGGGAGGGAGGGGGGGCGGGTAGGGGGGGCACTGGCTTCATAGTGGATCCACCACTGCATGTATAATAGATTACCTACTAATCTATCTCTTCAGTGTCGTGGTTTTATACTCCCTTCTTGTTGTTTTTATATTAGTCTATTGAGGAGAGTTTGGAGTACTTATTTTTGACCTGCCCTTTTGTGGTAGGTCTTTGGTATTAGCTGTCGTCCATATTTGATTATGCTATTTCTCTATCTGAGACTATTATTGATATGTGGCAAGCTATGCTAAATTTTGTTCTTAACTTCAGAATCTGTGGAAAGCTGGCATAATTATAGTTTATTGGATTATTTGACTTACTCATAATTATTACCCTTCCTATAGTCTAATTTTCATCCTTTAGAGATTGCATTTTGTATCGTTTTGGCATTCGATCTTGCTTTATTTTATTTGCTTTTTTTTCTTATTAATAAACTGTTGGCTTTGACCAACAACCTTATATCCAAAAAAAAAGAATGAATTCAGTCATTTTTTTTTTTCTCAAATTCATTTATCGGCTATTTATTTTCTCTTTTCCAATTTCTAAGATGTTAACATTTGTCTAAGGTGCAAAGGTTATCTTAACTTATTTTTTTGATTTTGTTAAGTGATAAATTCACTCAAATAGCTACTAGAACCATTGAATCATAAAAGTGAGAAATTTTCACTTTTCACTTAATAAAAAAATATTGAAGTAAATATCAATTTTTTATTTTCTAAACTATCTTTGCTCTAATTGCAAGTGCTCTACCCTTTTCATAATTTCCCCAAGCATGATCATTGTCTCTTGCATATACATATGGGGTAGGTTATAACTTATATCAACTTAGAAATTTGACTAAAAAAATAAATTTCAACATTCATTCGGACATTTTCTCTCGATTCAGTAGTGAAAAAAGGTTGTTGTGAAACCTGTCACCTCTTGTTCTCTCTTTTTGTTGATTAATCTCCACCGACAAAGCACCTTTGCCCTTCTGGTTTAATACTCCATTGTTTGTATCCCTTTACACCTTGAGGATACCCTATGAAGATACACTTCTTAGCCCTTGGTTCCAGCTTATCCTGTTTTATGTGCGCAGAAGATAAACATCCAAACACTTTGAGATGTTCATAGCTTGATGGATGGCCATGCCACAGCTCCATTGGTGTCTTAAATTCAATGGCAGCTGAAGGACGCCGGTTGATCAGATAGCAGGCTGTTACAACAGCTTCTCCCCAGAAGCTCTTTGGCAAGTTTGCATTCAATAACATGCATCTCACCCTCTCCAATAGGGTTTAGCCTTTCTGCTAAGCCATTCTGTTGAGGGGTGCCACTAACAGATATATGCCTTGTAATTCCCTTCTCCCTGCAAAACTTGTTGAAGGAATCTGAGACAATAATCTCCAGCCTATTGTCTGTCCTTAGATGTTTGAGCTCAGATCCCTTCCTGTTCTCATTGACTTTGAGCCATTCTTTGAACCTTTCAAGAGCCTCATCCTTGGTTTTATGGATGATAGTCCATACTCTTCTTGAAAAGTCATCTATTATGGACAAAAAATACCTCCCTCCACCATAAGTTTGTGTTCTAGCAGGTCCCCACAAATCACAGTGCACATAGTCAAGAGGTCTTGTAGTATTGTAAGTTGTTGTGCTGAATTTAACCCTTTTGGCCTTCCCTAGCAACATTGCTCACAAAAGTCTAACTTCTCAATCTTATCTCCACCTAGTAGGTTCTGTTTTGACAATTCTTGCAGCTCCTTTTCACTCACATGGCCTAACCTCATGTGCCACAGCCTAGACTTGTCTATTCTTGATTTTGTCACAGTTGAAGACACAATAATCACTGTCCTACCAGTAAGCTGATACAACCCATTTTTCCTCACACCCTTCATCACTATCATTGCCCCTTGAAGACTTTTAAGGATCCATTTTCAGCTCTAAAACTATATCCATTTAAGTCCAACATGCCAAGTGATATGAGGTTTCCTTTCAGTTCAGGAATATAACTCGCTGCAGAATTCTCTCAATCCCATCATGCATTCTGATCCTGGTTGTCCTGATTCCAGTGACTTTACATGCCTTATTATTCCCAAGCAAAACCAAGCCACCACCAATATTTTTCAAGGTCTCAAACCAACTTTCATCTGGACATGTGAAAAGAACACCCTGAGTCCAAGGTCCATTCTTTGGTTGATTTTGAGTCATCAACAACCAATGCATCAGCTGAGTCATATCCCTCATATAATGCTGCTACATCTCCAGCCTGTTGAATAAACCTCTCACTCTATCTCACTTGTAACAGTAGGGACACAAAACAGAGAGCAAATAGAACTTTTATTGAATTAAAATTACTTCTCACCACCCTGCCAAAAAACTAACACATAGCTACTTAAATAGACATTTTCCAATGAGAACGTAGGACACGTTCATAAACCTAATCTTAACAACTTGATAAGAATATTTAAGCTAAACATAAAAGCTGTTTCTGCGCTACTGCTAAAAAATAGCAACTGAATTTAAGTGGAACACTTAGTGTCAAAAGACCAGGTCTAAAATTACTCCAACACAGCCTCCTTTGAATGATCTTGTTGAAATCATCAATTTGCTCTGTAACTGATTTCTCCACACTCATCTTGAATGAGTAAAGCCTTTGCTTCATGTACAATCGATTTGCCAAGGATTTTGTAATGTATAACTGCTCCAGCTTAAGCCACATCGATTAGGCTGTCTTCTCCCTTGACACTTCTCTCAGGGCAGCATCTACAAAGCTCAAGATTATGGCACTATGAGCCTTGGCTATCTTGTCAGCCTTTTCTTGATCAGAAAAAGCTGAGGGACAGACTGGAGGGAAAAGCTGAGGGACCTTTCAAGGCTTCCAAGACTCCCTCTTGTACCAACAAGGCCCGCATCTTGGCTCTCCACAAGCCGAAGTCATTCTTCCCAGTGAATTTTTCGATATCAAACTTGGTGGAGTTCCTCATCGTCGTGATAGTCCTCACAGACGGTGCCACTTGTTATCAAACCTCTCACTAAGAACCTGGAAGCAATTCAAATACACAGACCCAATTTCTTGCAACACAAACCAGAACTCACACACTGTGAAACAGATAAGAAAATGGTAATAATCGGACACAATCTTTTACATGGTTCGACCAAGAAAGCCTACATCCACGGGCGGAACCATTACTCTATCTTTATTTAGAAAAATCACACTCAAGAACCTTAAGATATTCTTTCTTTTCTATGATGAGATGGAGGGTCTTAGTTCTGGGGATGAGTTAGGATTGTTTCTAACCTGAAAAGGGAGCCTCATTAAAGTATCAATAGAGAGGCTTGATGTGAGGTTAGAAGAAAAGAGAGATTAATCAACAAAAAGACAGAACAAGAAGAGAGAAGTAGGCACAGGGTTAAAACGAGAAAGGCTATGGGAAAACTTTGTAAAATCAGGGGACTGTTCACGTGGGAAATGTGTGCGAAGCTTATAAAGGTTCTTGAGTGTGATTTTTCTAAATAAAGATAAGAGTAATGGTTCCTCCCGTGGATGTAGGCTTTCTTAGCCTAAAAGATTGTGTCCGATTATTACCATTCTCTTATCTGTTTCACAGTGTGTGTGAGTTCCGGTTTGTGTTGCAAGAAATTGGGTCTGTGTATTTGAATTGCTTCCAGGTTTTTCGTGAGAGGTTCCATAACAAAGGTTAAGGAATTCATGATAGCTAACAACCATTAGATTGAGTGAAAATAATCCATGGATGTTGAAGTCAAACTTTTATATTGACAAGCGAGCACACTAATTTTTAGTGTGATTTGGGCTTCCAATTTTATCTGATTTGCTTTGTTCTTGAGTAAATTTCGGTGGTTTTTAATGTTTTCCACTTAGTATGTGTAGACAATAAAAGGTTAAGGAATTTTAAGCGCACTTTGGAGGAAATTTTCAAGCTTTTTCAGGCTCCAAGGCATTTTGATCTGGAGATAGTCGCGAAATGTTCACAACATGCTTCAGTAAAATGTTCACCATTACTTAAGGTTGTATAGAAATATTTTAATCCTTCTCATGTGCTACCCTTGAGTTATTCTGCTTCTAAATGGTTCCTTGTGTTATTGATATGTATCGAGAGATTTAATCTTGAAATATTCAATAGGCTTGAAAGAGAAGTTTGAATATTGAAGTGATAACTAGCAACATAAATAACATTAAAATCTCATTGGAATGAAAACTTATTCATTAGGATTTATTAAATGAAATCGGATTCCTAGCCTCCTAAGACAATTAACATATTCACTAGATTATGAGAAAAAAAAATTGAAAACCCATCCCTTAATATTTTCTTTCATACTAAAATTTTGGTTCGTTTTGAAAAATTCTTTTCAGTTTTTCTCAATGTTTTTGCATATTTTCCTATCATACATTGAATCTAGACTTTCACAGGGTGTTGTGATCAAGCATTTTACCGGTGTTGCATACATTATTTGTTAAGTTTGTATGTGCACAGTAGTCGATTGGTATAAGATCATCTTGTAGCCTTGCTTCTTTTACTAAAGAAGTGGGGAGGTGTTGGTTACTTTTCAATACATTTTTTAAGTAATAAATATTGCAAGCACATCAATAGTATAGATGTCGTGCAACGATTGTAGGATTGTCTCCACGAGATGTGTGAATATTGGTTAATTTTTTTAATAAACCAAATTTAAAACCTTGCACATGCACAAATTATTTGATTGAGTACAATGACAAGCAAAGATCGATCCCATGAGGAGTTATTAACTTACTTTAATTCTAAATTTATTTTTAAAATGCAAATTAGAAAACAATTAAATTAAAAGGGGTTTTGAAATTGAATTAAAAATTAAATTGTAATAGAATACTAAATTATTTAAAAGAAAATCAACAGAGAAAACTTAGTTAGGACATTTTATCCACCACTAAACAATCATTCAATCCATAATTAAATTAATGAAACACAACAATATTAATGCATGATAATGACATTCACGACAAGATAATGGTCATACTATATATCGTATTAATTTTTTCTTAGATTGTAAGTAAATCACATGGTATTTGTATAAATACCTATATCCCTAATTATAACTTAACATGATGTCTACTTAAATTTAATAATAAAAATCCATTAAAAACTAGAAAAATATAAATATCACACAAATCCTAGAATATGACCTCTATCCTAGGTATCTATGAATTAATGTCTCTCAATTGGTTCGTAAGCAATTGATTGTTTGTAAACTAAGAATATACCTATTAAGGTGTATGGTTTATATCTGTTGACGTATAAAATTGGTCAACTAAGTTCTTCCAGACTCAACACTGCATGAACGACGCGTATAATTTATAGTAGAGGATAATAGGAGTAAAGATGATAAAGATAGAATGCAAGACAGTGAGGTGTTTAAGTGGTTCGGCTAAGTTTGCCTACGTCCATTGTTTGTTCTCTCAATATTTGGACAGAGTAACAACCAGTTTTTCACTAAGTATTTCACTCTTACGTTCACAGAGAAAGGCTTCTCCTATTTATAGAAGGAGAAGAGTTACAGCGATGTATAATGTGTTAAACTAGAATGATTACAGTAGTTAATGAACCTGACCTCCATTTAATGCTGTCGGATTACATTAAATGTAAGGGACAAGTGGAAAATACGCATGACTAACCCACGCGGATTAGGTGTGGTGATCTGTAATTTGAACAGTAATCTCTGACAATCTTGACGTGCAAGGCAAGTTAAGTGATGATCTGGCATGGCCTGACATAGTGGTAAGTGAAATGGAGGCTCCAGGCGGACTGGAGTGTAGAAAGACGGGGAGATCGGCGATCTCAGCTTCTCGTAGACAAAGCTGTCTTGATAAGGAACGGACTCAGCCCTGCGAAGTGGGCAGTGCGGACTTCGCACTAAGCTTGGTGGTATACATTGCATGCTCGTGCCTCACTTCGCTGGGGTTTCATTTCGCTGTAGATGTCAGGTATACTGCACACCGCAGGCCTTATGCATGGTTTGATGGTTCTCCCTAATGAGCAAGTTGAAATTGGGCCTAGCTCAGATGGACCAAGTAATTGGGCTTTTATCAGGCTGCGTAGGCATTGCAGAAAATACCCACAACAATATCATTACAACGTAATTCTAAAAATACGCTCCTAAGATGGCCAGTCAAAGAAACAAAATTAATAAAATAAAATTAAAATAGAGATATTAATTTTATCATGTAAAAATAAATAAAGAATGAATTCATGTCTAAGGCTTCAAGTAGCCCTAACTAACTAAAGAAATTAGCCTAACATAGCTTAAAAATAACAAAATAAATAAAGTCATAAAAATAGAATTAGAAACTCTTGTAGGCTTTGTAGCTCACGTCCTTCTCTCTCTGACCGAGAATGACAAATGAAAAATCAACTTATGATTTTCGTCTGATAAATACTAGGCTTCAAATTGGACTCCTGTTTAATTTTTCAGGGACCAAAGAGATAATTTCAAGATAAAAATTGATTTCGCATATATCTTTATCTCTCCGCATTAATTGAATCGTACTTGCACATAACACAAACTCTGTAATCTTCCAGAAACCCAAAACAAAAAAAACAGAGTCGCGGCTTCAGAACAAGCGCGAACAACCCACAGTTATGTCACGGCCATAGGTCGCGGCTTCCAAATTATTGTCACTTCTCGCGACCTCAACCTGGGACCGATGATCTTTGTCAACGCTGCATATTGACGCGACTTCTATCTTTTTTTCCACAAGTTGCGACTTCAAGCACTTCTCTTCTTTTCGAAATCAACTTCTCTATCTTCCATTTGATTGCAAACTCTTCTTCAAAAATTATCTCTTCCAATTCATCTTTATCCTTCAATTTCCATCATTATCTTCAACCAAATTCGATTTCTATATTCAACAAATCATTATTTTTATTCATTCTATAATTCGATCCTATCTCTAATTCTTTTAAATAAACTTTCATTCCTAATCAAACTCTTCTAGATAATCTTCAATCAAATTCAATCTCTATCTTCAACAAATCATTATTTTTATCCATTCCAAAATTTGATCCTATCTCTAATTCTTTCAAATAAACTTTCATTCCTGATCAAACTCTTCTAAATAATCTTCAACCAAATTCGATCTGGATCTTCAACAAATCATTATTTTTATCCATTCCAGAATTCGATCCTATCTTCAATTCTTTCAAATAAACTTTCATTCCTGATCAAACTCTTCTAGATAATTATTGTTGTATGTATTTTTTGATGGGAGAAAAAACAAATACAAACGAATTGCATAACGGAACTTTTTCTCTCCCTGAATGAATCTTATGAAAAACCACTAAGTAATGCACAAATCCACCACAGTATAAATACCACCAACGATCAAATAACGAGCAAATAAAATCACCATCACATGCACCAATAACACAAGCCAATTTTTACGTGAAAAACCTCCCCAGTGCGAGGAGTAAAAACCACGGGACCGTAGTCCACCCAAAAATCTCCACTAATAATCAAATGTGAGAGTAACAAACTGTTTTAACATCAAATAGGAACCAAAACCAAGCAACAATTATCTAGGTTCCCTAATAACACAAATTCAAGTTTAAATAACAAGTGAAGAGAAAAATCATAAAATCAGCAGAACATTCTGAACTGCGTCGCTCTTTACTGGGATCTCGAAATCCGATCTCCACCGTCCAGAATTTAGAATCACGGGTGCTGAGTATACTGTCCCAATTTGAGCTCGATCCAACGGTGAACGAAAGAGATATCGGTCTTACAAAACTGCTGCGCTGACAGTGACCGCGAAAACCTGACAGCTCTGTTACGGACTGTATATCTCACAAACGAAACTCCGTTTCCGATCTCCACCGTTCAGAATCAAGATCCGGAAGAGATGAATGTTTTATCCAAATTTCAACATGATCCAACGGTTAACGAAAAAGATATTGCAGTAACTCCAAAACTGCACGGGATAAATTTCTGTGCAGAAAATTCACTCTTTTCTTTCCTCCTCTCTTCCACACGATTTTCTCTCTTCACACTTGATTTTGTGTTGTTTTCTGCCTCCAAAAACCCTAAACTCTCTCAGCCACCAAACCCTCTCTTTCTCTTTTGTTTATATTTATCAAAGAAAGTAGATTTAAATAGGGTTATAATTCCTAATTGCATTAAGATTCCTATATGGGCTCAATAAGCTTGTTAAGACTTGTTGGGCCTCTACATAAGAGGGAACCCAACCCAACAAATCTCCCCCTTCCCGATTATGTGGAAGGGTTCGCCATTCCGACGATCATCCTACAGGCCTCAAGCTTCTCCCTTGGTAATACCTTTGTAAACATATCGGATCCATTGTGGTCTGTATGAACTTTGTCAAGTTCCAGCAGTTTGTCATTCAACACATCTCTAATCCAATGATATCTCACATCAATATGCTTCGATCTTGCATGAAAGGTTGAATTCTTCCCAAGGTGAATAGCACTCTGACTATCACATAATAACACATATCTCTGTTGCTTGAAACCAAGCTCTACTACAAACTTTTTCATCCACAACAACTCTTTACAAGCTTCAGTTGCTGCAATGAATTCTGCTTATGTGGTAGAAAGAGCAACACATTTCTGCAATCTCGATTGCCAAGCTACAGCACCACCTGCAAAGATAATCAAGTAACCAAACGTTGACTTACGAGAATCCACATCTCCTGCCATATCTGCATCTGTGTAGCCAACTAGCAGTGGCTTCTCACCACCAAAACCAAGTCTGAAACTGGAAGTACCTCGAAGATATCTCATGATCCACTTGACAGCATTCCAATGCTCTTTTCTAGGATTAGACATGAACCGACTAACAACACCAACAGCATGAGCTATATCTGGTCTAGTACATACCATTGCATACATCAAACTCCCGACTGCTGAAGCATACGAAAATTTTTCCATGTCATTTTCTTGGGCATCTGTAGGAGGACACTGCTTCTTACTTAACTTGAAATGTGCACCAAGTAAAGTACTAACTGCTTTAGCTTTGTCCATGTTGAATCTCTGAAGTACTTTTTCAACATACTTCTCTTGTGACATATATAACTTCTTGGACTTTCTATCACGATCAATTTGTATGTCAAGAATTTTCTTTGCTGGCCCCAAGTCCTTCATAGCAAAAGACTGACTCAATTTCTTCTTCAACCTATCAATTCTTGAAACATTCCTGCCAACAATCAATATGTCATCAACATAAAGCAGTAAAATAATGAAGTCATCATCAGAGAATTTTTAAACAAATACACAATGGTCAGAAGTTGTTTTCTTGTAGCCTTGCTCTTCCATAACTGACTCAAAGTTCTTATACCATTATCTCGGTGCGTGTTTCAAACCATAAAGACTTTTCTTCAACTTGCACACATAATTCTCTTTTCCTTTTACAATGAAACCTTCTGGTTGCTCCATGTAAATCTCTTCCTCCAAATCACCATGGAGGAATGCAGTCTTCACGTCCATCTGCTCGATCTCTAAATCAAGACTGGCTGCTAAACCAAGCACAACACGGATGGATGACATCTTCACAACTGGAGAGAAAATTTCATCAAAATCAACGCCTTTCCTCTGGTTGAATCCTTTGACAACCAATCTGGCTTTGTATCGAGGTCGAGTACTAAGCTCATCATGCTTAATTCTATAAACCCATTTGTTCTTCAAATCTCTTCTATCTTTAGGCAGCTTTACTAACTCGAAAGTATGATTTTGATGAAGTGACTGCATTTCATCTTGCATAGCCTCAAGCCATTCCTTCTAGTGCTCGTCTTCCAAGGCCTCTGTATAACACTCGGGTTCTCCCCCGTCAGTCAATAACACGTACTCACTTGTAGGATATCGATTGGAAGGACGTCGGTCTCTGGTAGACCTCCTGAGTGGTACATCTAATGGAGCATCAGGAATTTGCATCTGTTCATTAGTTTCAATATCTTCTTCTGCCTGTGAGGAACCACCTATATCAACTACAACCTGCTGATCATCAACCTGTGTTGGCAAACTTGTTGAAGAAGCTGAACTCAAATCGACCAAACCATTATTGTCATCGGACACTGAATTCCCAACTTTCTCAATATCCTGTATAGTCTGGTTTTTCATAAATACTACATCTTTGCTTCTCACAAGTTTTTTCTCAACCGGATCAAAGAATCTATATCCGAACTCATCCTGACCATAACCGATGAAGATGCACTGTCAAGTTTTCATATCAAGCTTGGATCTCTCATCTTTAGGAATATGCACAAATGCCTTACACCCAAAAACACATAAGTGATCATAGGAAACATCTCTACCACTTCAAGCTCTGTCTGGTACATCAAACTGTAAAGGAACACACGGTGTGAGATTAAGAACATGTACAGTAGTACTCAAAGCCTCACCCTAGAAATATCCTTGTAACTGTGCCTGTGAAAGCAAACATCTCACTCTCTCTACTAGTGTCTTGTTCATCCTCTCAGCTAAACCATTCAACTGAGGAGTCTTGGGAGGTGTCTTTGATGTCGAATACCTTGTTGTCTACAATACTCATCAAAAGGACCTGTATACTCTCCCCCGTTATCAGTTCTAATGCATCTCAACTTTTTCCCAGTCTATCTCTCAACCAGTGCCTGAAATTTCTTGAACACATCTAATACTTGATCTTTCGTCTTCAAGGTATAAACCCAAGTCTTTCTCGAGTGATCATCTATGAAAGTCACAAAATATAGGGCTCCACCGAGTGATCTCATCTTCATAGGGCCGCAGAGATCTGAATGCACTAGATCAAGTATACCTGACTTCCTTTTAGGTGGAGAACTGTGAAAGCTGACTCTGTTCTGCTTCCCTGCTAAACAATGAGAACATCTCTTCAACTGTATATTTTTCATGTCAGGTAGTTCTTTTTCTTGGTTAAAACAATCAAGTCTTTCTCGCTAATGTATCTAAGCCTTTTGTGCCAAAGTTCTACCTTGTCTTCATCCTGAATTGCATTGATGATGGACTTTGAAATTTTTGCCTGCAACAAATATAAGGTAGAACACTTTTTACCTCTGGCTACAACCATAGCACCCCTAGTGAGCTTCCACTGACCATTACTAAAGAAGTTGCAGTATCCCTCATCATCAAGTTTACCTATAGAAATAATATTCACACGAATGTTAGGAATATGTTTTACATTTTTTAAAACTAACCTGGAACCGTTATCTGTTTCCAGGTTCACATCTCCAATGCCAACAACTTTTGCTGTGCCATCATTCCCCATCTTTACACTCCCAAAATCACCATGTGTGTAAGATGTAAAGAAATCCTTCTGCGATGTAGCATGAATAGAGGCACCACTGTCAATCACCCAGCTAGTCTCATGGCATGCAAAATTAATGGAATCAGCATCATACATGAAAAGAAAGTCTTCATGAATGGCGGTAGCAACTCTATCATCATTGCTATTATTTTCATTCTTCTTTTCTTTGCTTGTGTCATTTTTATTTTTCCTTTCCAACTGCTTGCAATTTTTCTTTATGTGTCCCTTTTTGTGGCAGTAATGACACTCAACATTTGTAAACTTATTGGATTTACTTCTGTGTTGACTTCTATTCTTCGGACCCCTACTTTTACTTCTCCCTCTGCTTTCTGTAATCAGAACTTCTGAAGATGAAGTAGACCCTTGTGCTTTTCTTCTCGTCTCTTCATTCAGAATATTACCCTTGACCAAATCCATTGTCATCGTTCCATTCGGAGCAGAGTTCGACAAAGAAGATCTAAAAATCTCCTATGAGTCCGGTAATGTACCAAGCAACCATAATGCTTGTACCTCATCATCAAACTTGATACCCATGCCAGCCAACTGATTTATAATCCCCTGATATGTATTCAAATGATCTGTCAGAGGAGCACCGTTATGATATCGCAAATACATCAATTGCTTCATTAGAAACAATTTATTATTCCCGGTTTTTCTAGCATACAACTCCTCAAGCTTGACCCACAAAGTTCGTGCATGTGTTTCCCCACTGATATGATTCAAAACATTATCACTCACTCATTACCTAATGAAACCACATACTTACCGATGAAGCAAAGTCCAATCTGCATCAGATTTATCACTAGGCTTTTCTGTAGCAAAAACAAGTAAGTGAAAATCTTTCACATATAAAAGATCCTCCATCTTTCCCTTCCAAATATGATAGTTTGAACCATTCAGAGTAATCATTCTACTTAGATTCAAATTGTTCTCCATATTCATCATTACAAAATTCGAAACCTGGCTCTAATAACACTTTGATGGGAGAAAAACAAATACAAACAAGGGTTGGGTTCCCTCTTATGTAGAGGCCCAACATTTTTGGGCTGCCTCAAATGGGCTAGTAAAAGTCCAAAAGCCCAGTAAGATAACCTGTTAAAACCGTCCCAACAGACAAGGGCCCAAGTTACTGGTTCAAAGAAACAGGCATAACTTTGTGCTCGGTTGTCTGAATGTTTATTATAATATGTTTTCGAAAAGGGATTTTCGTGCTCTATAGCATGGCAACCCAAGGTGCCCCGGTTGATACCGTTTACATCCTCAAAGTTGTCGTTTTAATGGATGTGTTCTTGAGGTTTACATTTGCTGTCAAAAATTTCTGACAACAGTCCACGAATAAACATACAGACGAGATGATGAACGAGTAGATGGACGAGCAAGAATCCAGCTAAGACCAAAGCTCAGACAATCAGCTCACGTAAGAGCAAATCTGCATGCTTCAACGAGCTCATTGCAACATTACGGGCTCCCAAGCTGCTCTGACATCCTGCACAACCAACCTGTTTGACTACACTGCACGACCAGCTTACGCGATCTCTGCTTGAACAATCAGATCGCTGACACTACCTGAGCATCAGCTCTCCCAGGCCAGAGTCTGCTCGCTGGGTGCAATATCTGATCGCTGGAGTAAGCTGTTCGCTCAATGTGCTCGCTAGAGTTGACCAGTTGATCTTCTAGAAGGCAAATCAATTCAATTCAGGAAAGGAGTCAACTTACCTATTTTCATGCAAATCGAATCGCGACATTCTTGGCAATTGCTACATATGCGGTGGAGATAATCTTGGGAGATATTATCTCAATTAATGTATATTATTTTTTGTCTTATCTGTAAGATTCCGAAACCTATTCAAATTGTAACATCTCCTCTATAAATAAGAGATCAAAATCAATGTAAAGGAGACTTCCCTCTGGAGACCTCTCTCACTGTAAACGCAGAACAGATATAGTAACAAGGACTGCCTTTTCACCATCGGAGCGGGCGTCGTGGATGTAGGTCATTCTTAAGGCCGAATCACGTAAATCTCGTGTGTTTTTTCTTCTTCCTCTCTGCCTTTCTTTTTGTTTGTTTGTTTGTATCTTTTACAGATCTACAATCTTGGGCTTGAACGAACCAGCAAGTTGACCGAACCAGTTTCAGACGTCAACAAGTTCTATCCTGATTTTTTAGTAATTTTTATGTTAAAATGGAATTTATTTAATATATATATAATTTTGAAAGTGTGTTGATTATTTGCGGAAATGTATTGTGGATTGCTTTGGAAGTATTTTGTGGTTTGTTTGATGAAAATTTGTGGTTTTGTGATCGGTTTATAAATTTTGGTTTACTGAATTAGTAGTCATTATGCTGTCGAAATTTTATAAATAAAAATGAAAGTTTTCAAAATATCGAATCTTATATATATTGTATTGATTGCATGGTAACTTATCTGAATTCTTTTGTTAACTTAAATAAGATAAAAGTCCACCGTCCTAGTCATTATGTGATGTTATCAATAACTATTCATATGATACGACTTATGTCGAGGTTACTGCGCAGGGTATTTTCTGGTATGGCTACAGGGGTCATTGTATTTTCTGTTATTCATATGATACGACTTTATGTCGGGGTTACTACGCTGGTTATTGCGTAGGGTATTTTCTGGTATGGTTACCAGGGTCACGGTGTGCCAAATATTGTTTTTCTTATTCAAAATAATTTACTGAAAACTGCAGGCCACCAGGTATATGACTAGGGGACGAGATTTACCTTGTTTTGAAAATGACATGACTTGATATAAACATTTAAATATTGTATGACTATTCTAGTAGCCTATATATTTTATGAAATGATTTATTGAAATTGTTAAACAGTTAAGCAGATAGAGTCTTGATAATGATTTTAGAAAACGGTTTCCAAAACCTTGTCAGGAAATGAAATCCTACTGAGTACTAGCTCATCCCTCCATTTATTTTTTCCCTTCCAGGAAATGTACAGGGTGATTTAGGTGGCCATAAAACGGATTAGGTAGAGGGCTAAGGAAATCAGGGATTATGCCCGTGATAGGGATATTTAGTTTATTTCATTTCAAGTTTGATATTTAGATTGAATGTCCTTATAACTCATTAAAGGACTTGCATTCGATGTATTTAAGATATTGTATTAAGAACGCCAGAGCGTTGGAAATTTCATTTGAGATTCTAAACGAATGTGAATGCTTAATTATGAAAAGTTGATTGCACGACTAAGTGTTCACAATGTTATTATTATTATAAATCCATGATTTCTAGTAGGTGTTCACTTATCTGTGGGAATGATTCCTACTAGGATTATTTTAGAGTGTTTTGAACATTTTTGTTTAATTGTTCACAATGTTTTATTTTGGTACTCCGGAGTATCCAAAATAGGAAAATTTTCTTTATTTTTAAAAGTTGAAAATTTCTATTTATTATTATTTACGATTCTGCCATAGCCCAAGGCCCGGGTCGTGACAAGCTTGTCCAGGATGAGCTCCCAGCTCGAGCTCGCAGACATGAGCGATCAGCTTCCAACCCATCAACTCCCAACTCATCAGCTCTCAACTCGAGCTCACAAGCGTGAGAAATCAACTCCCAGCTCATCCCAGCTCATCAGCTTCTAGCTTATCAGCTCCCAAGATGAGCTCCCAGCTTCCAGCTTATCAGCTTCCAGTTCATCAGCTTCCAGTTAATCAGCTTCCAGCTCATCAGCTCCCAGCTCACCAGCTCCCAGCTCACCAGCTCCCAGCTCATTAGCTCCCAGCTGATCAGCTTCCAGCTTATCAACTCCTAGGATGAGCTCCCAACTCGAGCTCGTAGGCATGAACAATCAGCTTCCAGCTCATCAGCTTCCAGCTCATCAGCATGCAGCTCATCAGCTTCCAGCTCATCAGCTCCCAACTCATTAGCTCGCCCAAAACGACCTTATAAGCTCGTTTTTGATAAGCTCCACCCTGTCCAGATTAGAACCGGCTCACGTGATGACGTGACGTGCACGGCTAACCATGTCAGATATTATAGCATGGATTACGAAGATCTTATCTAGCCCACTTGAACTAGCCCACTTGGATCAGCCGCCTAAGCCACTTGCTTTAACAGCTATCAGAAGTGTTTAATGCAACCCAGACATTAACTGTCATCATCATTGTATTTTAACTTATTAGGCGCCACTGTAGCACATTCTCCTCTCTATAAATAGAGGTGAGAATTATTGTTAAGCGGAGTTCTCTGTTCTCTCTGCTCTCTCTCTCTCTCTCCATAACTAGAAAATATAACAATAACAATGACTACCTCTTCTCCCAGAGCAAGCACCGTGGACGTAGGCTTTCCCTTTGACCGAACCACGTAAAATCTGCGTCTTTTTCTTCCTCTCTACCTCCATTCTCTTGCTTTCGTTCTATTTTTCATTGATTCACAGTCTTGGGCTTGAAGAATCTTGTTGACTAGATCCCAATGTCAACATTTTGGCGCTAGAAGAAGGGCTCAAACTGCATCTCTTTCTAGTTTTCAGACAGTCATAGCAAGGGGAAGAAAGACTAAGAGCTCTAGCTCAGCAATTGCCGATTAACCAGAATTCTTAGGCGATGCTACTAAAAGTCGGCTCGCTTCAGCCTCTCATCAGCTAGCTTCGACAGTTTCAGTGGCCGGGGGGCTTCAAGAGTTGCATCAAAGATAGAATGCTCAGCTTCCAGGACTCTCAGCTTCCAACTTACTAGTATGAGCTCCAGCAAATGCAGAACAGCTTACCAGCTTCCAGCTCGCTGGCATGAGCTCCAACAAGCCCAGAGCAACTCACCAGCTTTCAGCTCATAGGAATAAGCTCCGGCAAGGCCAGAGCAGCTCACCAGCTTCTAACTCACAGGAATGAGCTCCAGCAAGCCCAAAGCAGCTCCCAAGGATAAGCTTTCAGCTCACAGGATGATCTCCCAGCTAGAGCTCGCTTAAAGCAGCTCTCAACTATCAGGCATGAGCTTTTAGCTAGTAGGATGAGCTCCCAGATCGAGCTCGCTCAAAGTAACTCTCAATGAGCCTCAGCATAGAGACACATCTTTATGGTCGATAACTTTCTGAGCTGAAACTCTTCATGTTTCAATTTATTTTTTTTTGAAAATTAATGAACTGCATCTCTGGGCTATTATATAAACTCTATGCTTTTACTTGCCAAGCCACCTGGCCAAAAGGTGTGCAACTCAGCAAATATTCAAACGTTGTAAATGCTCAGATTCTGACCTTGTGAGCGCAGCAGAGGTTACAACCTCCCCAAACTTTCACTACAAATGCTCGAGTTCCGACCCTGTAAGCGTAGCTCGAGAGGATATTACTCTGTAAATGCTCAGGTTTTGACCCTGTGAGCGCAGCCATTGTAGATGCTCAGGTTTCGACCTTGTGAGCACAGTTTGCTGTAGACGCTCGGGTCACTACCTTGTAAGCGCAGCTCGCTATACCGTTCGGGTTACTACCCTATGAGCGTAACTGAGGTTCTAACCTCCATAACTCTCGCTATAGAATCTCGGGTTCCGACCCTGTAAGCGTAGCTCGAGAGAATATTATGCTGTAAATGCTCAGGTTTTGACCATATGAGCACAGCCACTGTAGATGCTCAGGATTCCACCTTGTAAGCGTAGTTTGTTGTAGATGTTCGAGTCCCTACCTTGTGAGCGCAGCTCGCTATACAACTTGGGTTACGACCCAGTAAGCACAACCGAGGTTTCAACCTCCTCAACTCTTGTCATGTCATCGGGTTCCTATACCCCTTAGGCATAGCTCGAGAGGCTTATTAATACTAATGACTTTACTTTTGAGTCCACAGGAAACTCAGATGAAGCAAATGCCTAATAGACCTCACCACGAGGCAGATCGGCAACATGCTTCCAATACTTTTGCATCTCATCAAGGTAGCAAGCTCACGCACACCAGCTTTTACCAGTTAAGTTCAAGCTCCCAGCCCGTAAACAAACTAGGAGTTGGGGGGCTTAATGTTGTGTATATTTTTAGGATCCATAGGCTGTTAAAAGCTCAAAGTCCCAGCAGACAATGGCTCAATTTACCAAACCTCAGCTCGCGAAAGCTACTCAGTAGAATACTGGACAAGCAATCCACGTGCGAGCAGGCCAGCGAACAAATGGATGAACACCAGCTCATCCAGGATAAGCTCCCAACTCGAGCTCGCAGACATGAGCAATCAGCTCCCAACTCATCAACTCCCAGGATGAGCTCTCAACTCGAGCTCACAAGCATGAGCAATCAACTCCCAGCTCCCAACTCATCAGTTTCCAACTCATCAGCTCCCAAGATGAGCTCCCAGCTTCCAGCTCATCAACTTTCAATTCATCAGCTTCCAGCTCATCAGCTCCTAACTCACTAGCTCTCAGCTCATTAGCTTCCAGCTTATCAACTCCCAGGATGAGCTCCCAGCTCGAGCTCACAGGCATGAACAATCAACTTCCAACTGATCAACTTCCAGCTCATCAGCTCGTAGCTCATTAGCTCGCAGCTCATCAGCTCCCGGCTCATTAGCACGCCCAAAATGACCTTATGAGCTCGTTTTTTATAAGCTCTGCCCCGTCCAGATCAGAATCGGCTCAAGCGATGACGTGACGTGCACGGCCAACTATTTCATATATTACAACCTGGATTACGAAGATCTTATCTAGCCCACTTGGATCAGCCGTCTAAGCCACTTGCTTTAATAGCTGTCAGGCGTGTTTAATGCAACCCAGGCATTAACTGTCATCACCATTGTATTTTAACTTATTAGACGCCACTGTAGCACCTCACCCTCTCTATAAATAGAGGTGAGAATTATTGTTAAGGGGAGTTCTCTGTTCTCTCTACTCTCTCTCTATAACCAAAAAATATACCAATAACAGTGACTGCCTCTTCTCCACTAGAGCAGGCACCGTGGACGTAGGTCTTCCCTTTGGTCGAACCACATAAAATCTGCGTCTTTTTCTTCCTCTCTCCCTCCATTCTCTTGCTTTCATTCTATTTTTCTTTGATTCGTAGTCTTGGGCTTGAAGAACCTTGTTGACTAGATCCCAACGTCAACACTATAAATAACCTTAAGTTTTCATTACAAAATTCTGATTATGAGTAGAAAATAATGATAAATTTTCCCATTATCAATGAATCAATTACTTAAGTAGTCTTAGATAAAAATAAATAAAGTATAAAGTGCTAAGATTTTAAATCCAATTAATTATAGAAATGAATCATCATAGCATTGAAGATATATTAGTTTTGTTGTTGCTAGTTTATCACTAGCTCTCTCAATACATCTCTTCTAATAATACATTGAACATACTCTCATTTAACAACCTCTATTTTTCGATGACTATTGATTAAATGATCATTCATTAAGATCAAGATAAATCTATTACCTAAATGGATTGGACTATGTTAATAAGAATACTTGTCTGTCACTCGAGTAACTCATGTTCTACCATCTATCACACAAGCGACCCATTTTCCTCTTTTAAACCTAAGGAAGCATTTTATCGAGCACATTATAGTCATCTCCTCCCAGTCTTAACTCATAATCTTAAATTTTGTAAATGATGGCCAAACATTCACAAGCACGACGAACTAAATACCTACTCAACATACACATACAATCCTCAAACATATAATAATCAGGTCTATTATATTCAATTAATACCCATCATCATCCCAACACAAAGTATACGTGCCAATATTTACATGAAAATAGAGATATTACTAATACAAAATAAAGAATAAAAAATAGAACCTATAAATCTCCCTCAGCATCCTTCAAGTCTGAATCTATAGAGCTCCTATCTTTCAAGTTTGAACCTTTGCATTTTCTTCTCCCCTTTAGCAAAGCTTTCTTTTCAAAAAGAGGGTGAAAGATGTTGATGGTAGTGCTTTGGAAGGTGTATAGAAGTGAAAGAATGGCAAGAATCAATAGTTGATGGAGGAGCACTAAAGTTCATCCTTTGTCCCCTCAAAACCTCTTCTCATGATGTAAAAGTGTGCAAATTTATAGTCTCACTCGATTAGGGCTTCGTTTTGGCTTCAATGAGCCCAACCTCCCTTTTCGATCATTGGCTAGATCGCTGGTAACAACTAGTGACAACATTTGGTAAGACGTTCTATCTCTTACTCATGACCTGTGATAGCAAGTGACAAGACACTTTGTTGGACTCTCTCTGCTTGCTCCTGTTGGTAGCTTCTGGCAATAGTAACTAGTAATGCAATCTATTGGTGTCTCGCAACTTGCTTCTATTGGTAGCAACTCGTGACAGAAAGTGGCAACTCATCTTGTCTCTCATGAGTTGGATTTTGAAAATGCTCCTGAAACCCCTCTAAATGCTTGCAATAACCTGGAACAAACTCATTTGCACACACTTAAAAAAAAAATTCTGAAATTTACTCAAGATCATGGCATATATGATAGAATTAGAGTACCAAATCTGTGATAACCCTGAAATGAGTTAGACCCATTAAAACAGGAATTAACATCTAAGAGGCACAAAAATTTAAGGATTTGAAATTTTTATATTTGAAAATATTATGAATTGGGCTCAATTGTTATTAGATAAATTTTTATTATTTAAGAGCTAGGCCTAATAATTGAAAATATTAGGGATAATTCTAATATCCTTCTGTTGTTTGATTTAATTTCTAATTATTCTCCTATAGTTTAAACAAATCTCATTTTTTCCCTTTTGTTAACTCTGTTAATGAAAATTGATTCTAACAATGACAATGCATGAAAAGATGAAATTGCCCCTAAAATTTAACAAAAAAGACTAATTTACTCTAAAAATATTTAATATAATAATATTAAAAATTATTAAATTATGATAAAATAAAAAATAAATAAAATAAATAAATTGAAACCCAGGTGTTTTTGAGTTTGTTTCCAACTCCAAACTCAAATTTATTAAAAAAAAATGAAAAAACAATGTTCTTCAATGAAAGAAGTGAAACCTAACGGTCAAAATTTTAAGTCGAAAATACAATGTTTGTTGTTGATCTATGGTTAGAATTATCCCAAAATATTAAGTCTAACCTAAAATAAATTAAAGAGCCCAATTTATATAAAAAAGAAGTCGAAATTTTAAGTGGCCCAAATTATTTCATAATTTTGTTGCTTTGATATACCCATGGGCTTTGCTTAATGTTCCTATTTGGTTAAAAAAGAAGATTCAAACAAGAAAAGGATAGAGGAAAGTGTAGAAAATGTAGTGATAAGAATAGAAGAAAGAGACAACAAAGGAGACAAGATCGGGAAAAGAAAGAAAGAAAAAAAAAAAAAAAAGAGAAGGAAGAGAAAGAAGAAAGAAAAAGAGAGATGACCCTTATAAACAAGGAGAAAAATGAGAAAGAAAAATTAGGAAAAAGACCGGCCAAGAAAGAAGAAGAAAATGAGAAAAAAGTTAAGAGAAAAAGAAAATGAAAAATGTTTTGCTTCTAAATTTTCAAGGTTAGTTTATTCTTTCCTCATATATATATATAATATTAAATAATGCAAATTTGACGTTTAAAAAAAGTATGCAATAATTAAGGTTCGGATTAATAGGCTGGGTTTGAATCAACACAAATACAATAGGATTAATAAATGAGTTAGATCCCTTAAACACAAACACAACACTATCATATTTTTGTCAATACGAACATGATACGTTTAATCCATTTATCTACAGATCATGTTCGAATATGATCCAACCCACTTAAATGACTCATTTAATCCATTTAATAACACATTTATCAAACTCATTTAAATGACTATGACATGTTTATAACCCATTTAAGTAGACATATAGGAGAAACATAAGGGAAACCAACTGGTGGACTCGAACATAGCGGAGAAGGAAGCAAAAGTGGCAATGAAGAATACGCGAGAGGTGTGGCTGCTGTGGAAAGAGAAATGGATAGAAACGACGAGGATCATGTTGGGATTGTAGTGAGGGCGAGATCGACGCAAAAGGGAGTTAATAAGGTCAATAAGGAGGTTGACTAGGAATGGGATCAGGTAGGACCGACGGAAAGACATCAAGTAGAGAGAAAGGGAGATGGGAAAAAACAGACAGAATCAACGGAGTATTCGAGGAGGAGGAGCAAGTGTTTCAAAATGAGCAGGTCAAACCGTGTGTGGAGGGCTAAGACATATTGGAATTTTTGAAAAAAATAGGGTTTCATGTTCACTATATATACTTAAGGCTAAAACGACATAAATACCTTTCAATAATAAAATTATTTTTTTATCTTATTAAACGGGTCAATTCATAATACGATTAATAAAACTTGAATACGACATGATTATTAAATGGGTTGATTAGGTTGACACGATTAGCAATACAATCCATTTATACTTAATTCAAACCCATAATATTCGTATTTATATTGTATCGACTCATCGTATCATCATCTAAATTGGCATATATGGGAAAAACTATTCAAAGGACAGTAGTTCACATGTCGTTGGCTTTTAGTTTCAAATAATTGTCGACCTTTTGCTAACTTCCATTATGCTAAAAGACAAAAACATGATTCCCCACGAAAACATAATTTAATATAAGTTATTTCAAATGCGACATAATGAAACATATCATGTAACACGTTTCTCTGCATTTTTTATTAAATTTTGACCTCTCATAATTAAAAATTTTATTTATTTTTTTTAAACAGGAATTCAGTATCAATATCAACAAAAATATTGGTACCACAAATTAATAAAAATATTGATATTGATGAAATGTGACGTAAACTTTATGAAAAATACAAAAATTTGATTAAGAAAATAAAATTTAATAATGAAACTTGAAAAAAAAAAAAGTTAAAACAATCAGTACTCTAACAAAAAAAAGTCACATAATTTAACAAAAAAATATATTATCTAATAACTATATGGTCTAGATATAAGTATAATACACATATAAGATCTATAAAATTAAAAATATTCGATTAAAACTTCATTTTCAAATAGTTTGCATCATACAAGTTATGAAAATTTTTAGTACCGAAATTCTAATCTAGGTGGGTTCTCACACCCACAATCACGCACGCATATATATGAAAAAAAAAATCTACATATTTTCGTAGGATCAAATTTTATGTTTCGTTTTGCTTCTACGGTGATAAGCGGATAGAAAATAAAATCCTCTAATTTCATTAACAACTGAACAAAGGAGAACAATTAAAAATTGAAAATGAAGACGGATAGAGAGACAGTTGAAGAGTGAGGTTGACAGATGGGAGTTTGTTTGGTTAAATAGGCAAGTGAAGGTATTGTAGAGAAAACACTGCTTGCCAAATTCAATCATGACTCCTGAGAATATTATACAATCAAAACAACAAAATGTTATTATAAAATTCATTTTGAAAAAGCTTTGCAAACTTGCAACACATTATGATGTTTTCATCTAAAAAACAACATTAAGTGAGACTCTTCATTCATGATTCATGTACCTAATAAAAATAAAATGTATAAATTAGATTATAGTTAAAATTAAAACAATATATGATATTCTTATTTAGATAATTTATTTAATTAAAATTTAAATAAATAGGTTAATAAAAATATTAGTAAATATTATCAATTTCTCTTTCTTAATTTTTTTATTGATAGAAATAGACCAGACATTTTACTGATATTTACTTGATATCTCACTAAAATTTTCTAGATATTTTACCAAATTATACTATATGTTCACCGATCTCAATATTTTATGAAAATATCATCAATATTTTAAAAAATTTCTCAGATATATTGATAAAAAGGATATTATACCCCATAGTGATGTTAGTATCCTTGATTTACAGAAATATCGGGGATTTTATCAATATTTTAATTATATTCTTCACACACATGAATCCCCTTTTTGGTAATGAGAGATTTGTATATAAGATATTCATAATGAATTTATATATATATGTATGTATGTATGTATATATAGAAATTATATAATGACATGACCTTTTTTTCAAAACATAATTCATGAGAGTGTTGGAGATGCTCTTGCATTTAACTATAACTACTAGTATTTTGTTTAAAAAAATCCAATAAATTTAATTAATACAATGGAACCCAATAATATGTTGTCATAATTTATTTTTTTTATAAAAATCTCTTGTAGTGTAAACATACGAATTTAAACATTCGAATTTAAAATCACTTGTAGTGTAGATGGGATTGGTCAAGGATTAAAAGGTAATTTGACACCAACAATTAAAGATTTATTAAATCTACCAAAATTAATCAATATATGCGTGGTTTGGAAATTCATTTTTACAATGGCGAGAGAAATTTACTTTGAAATAAAGGGAGAAACTACCATATACATGTAAAGTGAAAATGCACTAATCATTCAAATATTAAGTGTATGTACCATGAAATTTGTCATTTTAGTAAAATTGGATAATATTGTAATCACATTCAATTTAACTTTTAAGATTATAACTAAATTAAATTATTATTATTGTTATTGTTATTATTATTAATATTATCATCGCTCGATATAGCTCAGTAGTAAAGAGCTCTAATTCAATCTGACAATATATATATGTATTTATATATATACATATATATGTATATGTATGTACCTATGTATACCTATATATACGTATATATATAGATATATGTATATATGTATATGTATATATACATATACATATATATGCATACGTGTATATGTATAGGTACATATAAATATATATGTGTATATATGTATCTATATGTATATGTATATGTATACACGTATACATATACATATGTACATATATATACTTGTACATAAATATACACATATATATGCATAGATACATATATAT
Organism: Dimocarpus longan; assembly: GCA_022984855.1. NCBI lineage: Eukaryota > Viridiplantae > Streptophyta > Magnoliopsida > Sapindales > Sapindaceae > Dimocarpus > Dimocarpus longan. The sequence continues at coordinate 18,278,197 of CM041015.1, read as the reverse complement.
ATATATATATATACCTACACATATATAACTATATGTGCCTCTATATATATATATATATCTATATGTACCTATGTATATATATACACATAGGTGTATATATATATACACCTATATATTTTATTGATAGAAATAGACCAGACATTTTACTGATATTTACTCAATATCTCACAAAAAGTTTCTAGATATTTTATTAAATTATCAATATTTTATGAAATTATCATGAATATTTTCAAAAATTTCTAGGATATGTTGATAAAAAGGATATTACACCCCACATTGATGTTAGCATCCTTGATTTATAAAAATATCGAGGATTTTATCAATTTTTTAATAATATTCTTCACACACATGAATCCCCTATGAGGGATTGGTTGACCCAAATCCCTTCATGCACACTGTAGTACCAAATAGCCCATGTTGTGCTTTACATTCTTTCTTTTTCAAAAAAAAAAAAAAAAAATCTTGATTTTTTAAAAACAAATTGAAAATATCAAAAGTTTAATAATAAGAAGTAATTACATTTTTTTAATTTTTCAAAAATCTTATTATATTAAAATTATTTTTAAACTTTTTATTTTGATAAAAAATAAATTTAATATAATTTTATTAAATTCATTATAATCCAATCTTATACAACACAATATATTCAAATCTAATGCAATTCAAACTTGGCGTGGATTCAAACTTAAATATAGTGTTGGGTTGATGCCCGGATTGGTTACAATCAATTCCGGCAGCTGCTGCACAACCAACAATAGTGGATTACGGCATAACCCATGACTGCGGGTTTCGCAGGTTATGTCAATATTTTTTAATATTATTTATTTTAAAAGCATAAAATAATTAGAAAATATAATTAGTTTGACTAAAGAAAAAAGAAAATATAATTACTTTATTTTATTTTATTTAAAATAATAATATTTTGAATTTTTAAAGATGATTATCAATATTTTTTTTTAAAAAAATATCAATAATATTTTTTTAAAAAAATATTTTTGATATTTTATTTTATAAAATAGTTTTTGATATTTTTGTATAAGTTAAAAATTAAATTATTCTAATCATATTAAATTCATATCTAATCCAATCCTATTATAGAACAATCATATGACAGTATTCAAATTAATTCAATCCATGTAATTCATTCCAATACAGTTATCCAAACATAGTATGTGTTCCTACGCACATTAAGCGTTTCCTATAATTAAAGGTGAATATATAAAAATTTATAATAATTTTTTAATAAGTATTTGATACAATACCGCTTTTTTAACTATTACAATAAATTCACACATTAAGTGTCTCCTATAATTAAAGGCGTATATATATATTTGCAATAATTTTTTAATAAGTATTTGATATAATACCATTTTTTTAATTATTTTAGTAAATTCAAAATTTTGCAAAGCGAGAGACGACTTAAACTTACTGTGTCGAGGGTGAAAATCCACTTAATATTTAATATAATTTAAATTTGATATATGAAGTTGTTTTTTTAATTTTTTTTAAGTGATCGAACAACTTAAATATAATAAAAATAACAGAAAAAAAAAAAAAAAAAAATCTTGACTTTTTACTTAGTTCCAAATCAATTTATTGCATTTAAAATATTTCTTTCAAATCTATTCCTAAAGAATAATGTATTTCAATTTTATTCTAATATTATATTGTTCAAATATTTTAATTCTAATCTAATACTTATGCAACGAACAAAATCGAATTACTCTAACCCTTTTGTTGTCACAGAAAGTAATTTTGAAGTCGCAGTTACTCATTAATATTTCAACGCCATTATTAATGTTCATTTTACTTCTTAAACAATACAAAAAAAAAATAAATAAATAAATAAAAATCCCACATCATTTTTTATTATATGTTAATTATGAATAAAATCTTTTTGATATTTACATTATAATAGCTTAGCTTTCTTTAATTATTTTTTCATCATATTAAATAAACAAGTATAACCGTCGACGTATGAAATTAGCCGACTAAGTTCTTGTAGGCCAAAATTGCAGATATCAAGTGAATTGAACAAATGTACGAGAAAGTAAAGAAAATGGCAGAGGAAGAATGAAGGACACTAGAAATTTTTAAGTTGTTCAGCTTAACGCTTTGCCTATGTTCACTATTCTCTCACTATTTTTCAAAGGATAATCAGCACTCTTCTCACTTTCATAATAAGAATCCTCCCCTATTTATAGGAGGGGAGATGTTACAGTAACGTCTACTAAGTTAAAATATAATGATGATTATACTTAATGTTTCAGGATTGCATTTAATGCGCCTGAGTTATATTTAATGCGTCTGGGTTACATTTAATGCTCATGACAGCTATCAACGCATGTTGTTTAAAATGATTAATCCAAGTGGTTAGCCTAAGTGGGATAGATAAGATCTTCGTAATCCAGACTACAATATCTTATGGGGTTAACGTGTACGATAAGTCTTTAGCTGTAATTGGCTTGGCGTTTTTGGCTGTTAATTGACTAGCAACCTACGAATTACAGTGCTCGACAGCTCGTCCCATGAACTGGAATGTCTGAAGTCGGACTGTATTTGGCTTTGTAGACTAATCATGTAGCTTGAGTTTGCGATCTAGCTGTCTGGCGAGCTGCGTGCCTGATGAGATGGGCTCTTGGGCGATCTGTACGTCCGATAAACTGGACCCTTCAGTGAGCTGTGCCTTGGCTGAATATTCAGTCTCTTCTTGAGAGGTATTGATCTTGGGTTTCTACTTGTCTTGGTCTTCTATCAACAGTACTGGGCTTTTTTTGGCTCATTTAGGGTATCCTAGAAATATCTATAACAATAACTAATAGGGTTTATATATATCATATTAATTGTTTTTAGATAATTTTATTTTTAAATAACAAACAAGTTAACAGTACATTCAAAGATAAATATATATATGTGTGTGTGTATGTATGTATGTGTGTGAGATTCAGATTCAGGTTGTTGTCTTATTTAGTTTTTAGTAAAATTTAGTATTGTAGAGTATTTAAAAGAATTAAAAAAAAAAAATCATAAGTATGAGAGACATATTATTAAACTAACTTTGTCTTAATACCATACAACTTTTTAAATGTATCTTTTATATATGAGTAAATTACAATTTAGTTATTTAGTTGAAACTTTAATTCAAGCAGAGCAACATTTTTACTTTTATAATCCCCTACTATTAATGGATCCAGTTAGAATTAACTGATTGAGAGGATAAAATTATTTTTTGATATTATTTTTATTTTTCTTTTAAAATTAATTTTAAAAACTTAAAATAAATTAAATAAAAAAAAATCACATCTCTAGAGATCAATTTAAAAATATATATTAAAAAATAAAATAAATAAAAATCTTCTCAAACATCAATCTTTTTTCAATTCAAAATTATCAATCTTCTTCTACATCCTCTTCTTTCCATCTTTTCCAACTTTCTTTCTCTTCTCCCCCCTTGTCTCTCTCCCCTCTTTATTCTCAAATTTTGTTTTCCAGACTAAGTTTCCAATCACATGGAAACCCAGATTTAGGTTTCTAGATGATTGGAAACCCAAAAAATAGCCCCAAATATCATCAACAATCGTCAATCAACCATCTAACATCATCAATTCGTTCTTAGAAACCCAAAAAAATGACCTTAAACATCATCAACCATCATCAAGCAACCTTCCAACACCCTCAATCAAACTCAACGTGATCAATCTCTCACAAAACCATCAAACCTAAAATCATCACTGAAATCAAAATCGTCAATCAACCAGAAAAAAAAAATCAACCTCAAAATCATCAACGAACCCAAATGAAGGCTCATCTGGGTTCGACGATTATTTGAACCCAGATGAACCTTTATCTATACGAACCCATATGAACCTCCACTTAGGTTCGTCGATTCGAACCCAGATGAAGGTTTATCTGGGTTCGACAATGAACCCAGATGATGAAGGAAAAGAGAGCAACAATAGGAAAAAATGAGAGGAGAGAGATGGAAAAAAAAAAAAAAAAAAAGGAAGGGAGTACCAGCGGAAAGAGAAGAGGAGAGGGGATGAGCACGGTAGATAGATAAGGGGAGAGGGGATGAGAGGTGCGGAGAGAGGCAATAAGAGTTTTGAGGATGGTAGTTTATTTTAGAGATGAAGGAGATGGTCTAATTTTTTTTTCTTTCTCAAATTAAAAGGAGATCTGATTAATTTTTTCTTTTTAAATTTGTTTCTAAATAAAAAAAGTTTTGTTTTGTTTTTTTCATTTTTTTATTCGATCAACTAAGTTAACTCTGATACTAAAGGTATTTTCATCTTTTCATCGTTTCGATATTATTCGCTGTGAAATGTAGAAGAATCTTGCCAACGGTAAAGAGTAAATTGTAATAAAGGTGAAAATGTTGCTCAATCTAAATTAGGGTTTTAATTGGGTAGTTAAATTATAATTTACTTTATATATATTAATTTGAATCTTAAAAATATTTAATAATATTGAAGGATAACACTTGGCTGAATAGTTTTTTTTTTTTTTCCCAGTTACACACATCCTTGAAATAATAGTGATTCATATAAAATTCATTGTTATTGAATTCGATTTTGTTTTTGAAATAACACATGCAAACGGAGTGCATCAATTTTCAAGTTCAAATTTTGAGTTTTATCTAATATTTTTATAATATAATGACATCTAAGCATAAAGAAAATTGGGTTTAATTTATATCAACTAAGAATCTTATGGTGGGTTTACTTCACTTGGAGGAATTGGAATAGGAATCGGAATGATCTAGAATCGAAATGAAGTATCGGAATCATATAAGTTGTTTACTTCAACTACAGGAATCGGAATCGGAATCAATATTATTTCCATTAAACTGTTTACTTTACTTTAGAATCGGAATGAATTAATTATAAGTTACAAAAATACCCTTAATTAAAATTATGGATTAATTATAATAATGTGTAGTTTTATATTATAATATGCTCTTTTTTTTAATATCAAATAAAAAACTATATATTATAATAAAAAAACTTAATATTATTTTAATAGTTTACTAACTTGGTGTGTAGTTTTTTATTATAATATGTAATTTTTTTTAATATTAAATAAAAAACTACATATAATAATAATAAAAAAATTACATATTATTTTATTAGTCCATCATGATAATTAATAAATTGGTGATGAAAAATTAATAGTGCGCAATTTTTTATTACAATATGTAGTTTTTTTTTTTTTTTTTAACATCAAATAAATAGATTTTTCTTTATTTTTTTAAAAAGGGGTATAAAGGACATTTTATTTTGACAAAGGGAATGAGAATGAGATTCCCAAGTGGGTTGGGGGGAATGAGATTCCCATTCCACAACCCCAAATTGATGTGGGGCCCATATTTTTATTCCCATTACGGAATGGATTTTAAGCAAGTAAACAACATCAATCAATCTCATTCCCTATTTCCTTTATTTAATCCATGAAGTAAACACACCATTAGAGTTAGGGGTTATTTGTTTTTTCATTTAACATTTAATGAATCTAAATTGGAATTATTAAGTTGTTTTTTTTTTTTTAAAGTAGTCAAATAACCATTTTTTTTTAATACAAGATTGTTGATCAAAATCAATATATTATTAAGAAAGATAAAAATACAAATATGGAAAGACTAAAAGTCAAAGCAAAATAAAAACTCCAAAAGATTACAATCAAGTCATAGAAAGAAAAGGACAACAAAATATTTAGTTAGAAAGAAAAGGACAACAAAAAGTCAAAGTAAAATAAAAAACAAACTTCAAACCTTTGTAAATCAAGCCCTATAACAGACCTCATTAAAAACCTTACTTAAAAACTCAGTACAAAAAACCTAATGGGAAAAGCCCGGCAAGGAAAAAATAGTGTTCACCTCCAAAGCCAAAATTAACTAAATTGATAATAGCTTTCATCAAAAAAGTCATCAGAGAGAAGGGGATCCAAATAAAAAGGAGTCATCCACCACCAAGTGGAGCAAGCAAAAGAAGGAGAACGAGAAGTTAAAGCATCCGCAGGTAAAATTTTGTTTAAAACTATTAAAACAGCCGAAAAAAAAATCTTAACATTTCACTTAATTCTAAATCATGAGATTATATTTAAAATATTTTCTTTCAATTCTATCCTGCTAAAGATAAAATTATTTAAATAAAATTATTTTCTTTGGGCTACACTCTATTTTGTTTGAATAATCACTCTCCTTTGTACTTGTAGGCATTTGTTTCTTTTGATATTTTGGATGCTTCTATTTATATGATTTCTACCCAGCATGTCACAAGTTCAACTTCTTTTAATGGGCCTTCACTTTTTTTTTTACCTTTGTTCATGGTAATGTTAACTATATTACTTGTCACTCCCTTGGAATTTTTTGCTAGTGATGATTGATGTTAGATCTCCTTGGCTAGTTGTTGGTGATTTCAATACTATTATAGGTCATCATGAGACTCCAGGTCGTTAATAAATGCTTTTCTAAAGATTTTATGGCTAACATTGCAGCTTGTGACCTTCAAGAAATTCAAAATAAGGGTGTTTTCTACACTAGAGTTAGACCCTCATTATGTGACATTTCCCTTTCCCAACTAAATAGATCTTTTTGCTCACCTTCTTTTCTTGATTCTTGGACAGTTGTCTCAAGCATTACTCTCCTTATATTGCATTTGGATCATCATCCTATCCTGATTGTTTATAGTGGTTATGATTCTCAAAGATCTCGCCCTTCAGATTTTAAAGTATGTGGACTTCTCATACTTCTTTTATAGATTTGGTTAAGGTTTCTTGGAATGTCTCTTTAAGAGGCTTTCTTATGACCATTGTTGTTCAAAAGCTAAAGTTTGTAAAGATTGCTTTGAAGCGATGGATTTTGGAGGTTTTTAGAGATCTCTCTCTCTACATTTCTCAAGCTACAAATAAAGTTATGCATAGCTAGGAGTGCCTTAGTTTGGAGGGTTTTTCTAATCTCTTTTTTGTGTAGAGACTGATGCTTATTTAAGTTAGATGTTGTTTTGAATTAACATGATATTTATCTCCGTAAGAAAAGTAATGTGAAGTGGTTACATGATAGAGACCGCAACACAAATTATTTTAATTCTCTTTTAAAAATAAGGGGAGCGCTTTATTGATCCTTCATATTTTGGGTAATCTTGTCTTAGATCGGTGTCACATTGCTAATTATGTGCTTTCTTGCTACCAGAATAATTTTCAGCAGTCTGATGATTTAAAACCTGATTTATCTTTGATTTAGAAATATGTTCCTTCCTTTGTTTCAATTAAAGGAAATCAGCTCTTATTTATGTTCCTTTTGTTCAAAAAGTTAGATATATTGTCTTTGATATGGATTCGTTGAGTGCTCCTAGCCCAAATAGTTTTACAAGCAAATTTTATATGTATTGTTAGGACATAATTGATAAGGATATTGTTGCAGCTGTTAAGGATGTTTTTTTTGCACTAGTGTTGTCTTTCCTGAGATTAATTCAAACTTTATTGTTTTGATTCCTAAGACTTATAAGGCTATCCCAATGGATCAATTTCGTCCTATTGCTCTAGACAACTTCATTTTCAAGGTTATCACTCCAAGTTTGACAGATCACCTTAGCTCTATTTGTGCTCCTATCATTTCTCCAAATCAGTTTGGTTTTTTGCTTGGTCAACAGATTAGAGATTGTAATATAAGGGTTTAGAATGTTTTAATGTCTTTTCTAATACTAGTAGGGGGGGCGGGGGCACATAACTTTGAAGATTGACATTCGAAAGGCTTTTTATTCAATCAATTAATCTTCCATTAGAGGTGTTGTGGTGCTTTGGATTTTCTTCTGTTTTTATTAATTGAGTTTTGTTTATTTTTGGGTCAACAAGCATTTCGATTCTTATTGATGGTTCCCTGAAAGGTTATTTTTCATGTTCTCATGGAGTCAAGTAGAGAGATCCCCTATCTACTCTTATTTTTTACCTTGCTGTGGATTTCTTAAGTGTATATATATAGATATATATCACATTTAGTTTCCTCTGGTCTAGTTCTCGGCATATCTAGTTCAAGGGGTGTGCAACCTTATTCTCATTTTTTATATATTGATGATATTCTCTTGTTTTATCATGCTTTAATTTCAAATATAAAGATTATTATGGAAGCTTTCAAGATTTATGGGAATTTGTCTAATCAGTGTATTAATTGGCAGAAATCCTGTATTTATTTTGGGTATGGTATTCGACCTTCCATCCTAGATGATATCCTTTCGCTTAATGTTATGAAAAAAAAAAAAGAGGTTATTCTATGACATATCTTATTATTCCTATTTTCGCCCCTCGTAGAAAATGGTTTTTGTCTCTGGCTGATAAAGTTCATCTGAAGCTTTAATTATGAGCAAGTTATACTCTTTCCATGGTTGATAGGTTATGCCTCATTCAGTCAGTGGACTATGATTCATTCATTCGTTCATTTTAGACTTACCGATAGGCCTTGTTTGTCCTGTGTTTTCTCACTCATTCGATTAGGAATTTTTATTATACAATAACTATTGATAGGAGAAAGTCAATTCAAGTTTTCTGGAATGTTTGTTATTGATCAAAACTTCAGAGAGGTTTGAGTTTGCAAGATTTACGTGTTATGAATGAAGCTCTCCTTAAAAAATTTACTTAAAGGTTCATGAATGAGATTCAATGATTTTCAAGTTTCTCTGCATTAGATACCTCTCTTCTATGTTTCTTCTTAAGGTGAGATACCTTTTTTCCTTTGTTTGGCTGGTTATGAAATCCAAATGGTTGGTGGGTCATTATTCAAAGGTCTACCTTTAGTTGGATAATTGGATGAATAGGTCTCTCATAAACAGGACTTCTGACTTGCCTCTCTCAAAGCTTCCTCTAAATACCAGTATTGGCGAAGTTTACAATGATGATAGTTGTCATTTTCTTCTTTTGGTTCGTATAACTTATCAGGATATAGTTGAGGATATAGAACAGATAGTTATTAGTATTTTTTTCTGATTCAAATTTATGGACTCTTTCTTCAGATAAGAGAGTGACCATTTTTGCTACTTATACTTTTTTGACTATGTCCCATCCATACCTTCATTTGACAAAACATATTTGGATCGCTTTTATTCCTCCTTTAATTCTATGCTAGTTTGGAGAGTCATGCATAATTGCCAACTGATCTAGCTCTTCAACGTTGTGGTTTTATATTTCCTTCCTATTGTTGTTTATGTCTGTCTACTAAAAGAGTTTGGAGCATTTGTTTTTGGTTTGCCCTTTTATTGTAGGTCTTTGGCATTCTTTATCACCTATGTTTAGTCATTCTATTTTCCTATCTTGGTTTGTTATTGACTTGTGGCAAGCTACTATGTCTGATAAATTTTGCTTTTAACTTCAAAATCTATAAAATGTGGGCATAATTGTAATTTTTTGGATTATTTGGTTTTGCACATAATAAGGTTACTTTTGAGGGCATTAATTAATTTTGGCTATTGGGGTGGACACTCTTTTTTCTTTATAGGGTTTTCCCACTAGGTTTTTCAGTAAGGTTTTTAATGAGGTATTCTATAGGGTTTAATTTGCAATGGTTTGATTTCGACTAAATTATCTATTATCTTTCCTTTCTCATGGTCTATTTTTAATCTTTTAGAGATTGCTCTTTGTTTCGTTGGCTTTTTGTCTTGCTTTTCTTTTTAATAAAATTTCGGCTTTGACTAACAACCTTATATAAAAAAATTAACATCGTATTTAAAAGTAAAATACTAATACTACTAATAATAATAATGATAGATCAAATTATAATTTAGCTACCAAGTTTGAAAATAAATAATTATAAACTGAGTCAACTTTTGGTGTTACTTATAATAAACACCCCCCACCCCACCCGACCCTACCCCACCCCACCCGCGATCATTAAGGAACCTCCGTTTAAGTTAATTGAGACTAGAGTAAAATTATCTTTTGATCTTATCTTTAATTTTCTTTTAAAATAAATTGTAAAACTTTAAAATAAATTAAATAAAAAAATAATCGAATCTCCAACATCCATCTTAGGATGGATAGTGGAGATTAATTTGAGAATATATAAAAAAAACTAAGAAAATTTAATTTAATGAAATAAAAATTAATTTAAAATTTCTATTAGATCTCTTGCTAAAAAAAAATAATAATAATAAATTAAAATTAAAATATTAAAATTTAAAATTTATTAAATTGTAACTATAAAAAATATATTTTATTAAATTGATCTAAGTCGTACATCTCAAAGATGGACAATCAAGATCAATTTGAAAAAATAGAATATCAAAATAGAAAAAAAAAAAAAAAATCTTTTGTATTCAAAATATTAAAGAAAAAAATGGTGGAGATCCAATCTCCAGGTTGGATCTCCATCCAAGCCACCCACCAAATCTCTCTCTCTTTTTCATATCATCAACACTACCCAGTTTTCACCCTTTCAAACCAACCTCAATTCGGTCATCTTTTTTTTTTTTTTTTTTTCGTTTTTGTCAACCTCATTAATCCAACTCATTTACTGGTAAACTCTCATTGACGAAATCAATCAAAAGCTCAACTAAGTCATCCTCATCATCATCATTTTCTTCTTTCGTTCGCTCTTTTTCTTCTTCCACTTCTTTTTTTTTTTTGTGCTCTTTTTCTTCTTCTATTTGTCTATTTCGAAGATTGGGCTCTGTTTGATGGTGATGATTGATGATTGATCAAACTAGATGAAGAGGTTATGGTTTCGATGGTTTAAGTGATGGTTGAACATGATAAAAGGGTTGAAGGGGTTACAAACCATCGGACTTAAGGGGTTAAAATGGTTGAATTGGTTGTGGTTTTAGGGGTTATGGCAGTCGGATTTGGTTTCAAGCCAAGAGAACTTGAAGATCTGTAAGAGATCCATGGTTCTAAAGAACCACGAAGATGTTGAATCCAGATGAAGAACACTTCATCTCGTCCACTGTTCCAAAGAACTAGATTAATGTTCTTTATCTAGGTTTGACAAACCCAGATAAAAAATTTAGTGATGTTCAATTTCCCCTTTTTTTGTTTTTTGAGAAAAATGTTCAATTTCTTTTTTATTTTTTTATTCTTCTTTGATAAAGATATGATGGGATGATGATGTGGTTGTGGCTAGGTTTTGTAGAGTTTTGTTAAAGATTTGGTAGATGATACTTGATTGGGTAGATGAAGATGGAATGATGATACTTGATGAAGACTTGTTAGATGAAGAATCTATGGTTCTTTTTGTGAAGAATCTTAATAACAAAACCAATTTTCTTTTAAATTTTTATTTAATTTTATTGTTTATTTAATTTTTAATTATTTTTTAAATTTCTTTTTGAAAATTAATTAAAGATGAGGGCATTTTGGTTTTTTTATCAATCCACTGTTAACTTTAACAGAATTTCTTAACAGCGTGGGGGTTTATTATAATAAACTCTAAAATTTGACTCCGCCTATAATTATTTTCAAACCGAGTAGTTAAATTATAATTTATTCTTATTTTTAGAAAATTAATAGTAATAATAAAAGACATACATATGTTTTCATATTAAGATTTTAGTTACTATTCGTCTTTAATAAAATTTGAAATTGTTCAATCTTTAGACAAAATATACACTACCCCTTAAACTTAGGACTTATGCCTCATTTGATATTGCTATTGAGAAACCAAAATCCAAGTATTGCTATTAAGAAACTAAAATCTAAGCATTAATTTGAGGGATCATTATTATATTTTTTTTGTCTGAAAACTACATAGTTATAAATTTTATTGAATACCGAGTAATTATTGAAACATAAACTTGAATATGTTTGTTTTTTTTTTTAACCATTGAATGTCGTGTCATTTTGTGTGATTTTTAAAGATAAACTTATTTTTAAATAATTAATTCGTTATTTATAATTTTTTTTCCTCGTAAGTGTTGTTTATTTTTATTTTGTATGATACAAACAACTAAAAACAAATAATTTAACAAATTTTAAACTAGTTTTATGTACATATCAATAAGATTTTATTCATAATTAAAATTTAATTAAAAAGTATATGACGTAGAATTTGTTTTTATATTGCTTCAAAAATAAATGAATGTTCAACAATGGTTTTGAAATGTTAAAGATTAAACACAACAAATGAATTTCTACATAAAAAAGAATTAGGTTCAATTTTGTCATAATATTATATTGTATAAATTTTTTTTAATAACCTAGTACTTCCGATAAACCAAAAAGCTAATTAGCCAACCCCTTTTTATGTAGAAACTAGTTTAAATGTTGTGTTTAATCTTTAAAACTTATTTCAATGCTATTGTTGAACATTAAATATTTCAACACTACTGTTGAACATTCATTTATTTTTGAAGCATATTATTTTTGAGAGGATAGATGTGGGGGAAAATATTTAAATGTAATTAAGTGATCTGCAATTAAATGAAAAGTTATAATTTTATTTTTTTTTTAAGTTTATTTTATTTTTTTTACTTTTTATAAGTTGTTTGACCAATTAAAAAAAGTAAACAAAACAACTTCAAAAATCTAATCTAGAATCTTTATGTTGGAAAAGCAAACAACACTGAGTGGTTTTGGTAGCAATTGTTTTGAAGCAGTTTATAAAATAAGATCAATGAATCTTAGAAATGATCAAATCATCCCAATCAATGTCAACATAAATCCCAACTTTAAATACATAGAAACATACAAAATATATTTTATTTTATGTTCATTTTGGACATTGTATAAATTTATACTAATTAATATAAAATTTATCAAACATATATATATTATTTTTGAAGTTTATAATAGTTCAATAACATGATTATCCAAACAAATAGTCTAATTAACTTTGCAGTTGATTTTGTTTTAGCAAAACTAATAATGATTACGGTTTTGAGTCTTAAAATACACTGACTTTTAAAATGGCCGACAAAAATGTCCTCTCCTATTTTCCTCTCGAAAGGAAGCACGGTAGAGGTAGAGTGTCCCCTTGTTTGTGGTGTGGGTAGTAGGGTTTTCTTCTGGTTTTCTCCTGAAGGTGCCGGGTGGTTTTGTCTCGGTTAGGGTATCAGTAACCATGGACGCTGAGGAAATCGCAAAGCTATGTAAAGATCTTTCTCTTTCAGCTGAAGAAGGGCAGATCTGCAGATTGGAAGGCGATGATAGAAAGGCTGGAGTAGAAGAGGTGGATCATTGTTTAGTTGGTAAGGTTATGATGGGCAAAAGAATGAATAGAGAGGCTTTTAAGAATGTGATAGAGCAGCTGTGGGGGTCATTTGGTAAGGTTGAGGTGGAAATAGTTGGTCACAACATTTTCATGTTCTATTTCGAGAAAAAGGAAGTCAGGAGATTAGTGTGGAACAGAGGACCCTGGCATTTCGAGCACTGTCTCATAGTGCTAGAAATCCCTAAAGGAATGGGTAATATTTCAGATTTGGCTTTCGACAAAACCGATTTGTGGGTTCAAATACATAACATTCCCCTAATGTGTATGAATCGGAGAGTGGCTAAAGTTATGGCATTACAAATCGGAGAGGTTGTGGAGATTCCAGATGATCCTAAGGATTGTAGGGGAAAATTTTTAAGGGTTAGAGTGACGATCGACATTAGCAAACCCCTGAGAAGGGGATTACTAGTAGATGGAGGTGGCCCCGAAAGAGCTACATGGGTATCGCTGCAATACGAAAGGTTACCTGAGTTTTGTTTGTCCTGTGGTCGCATTGAGCATGGAAGTAAAGACTGTGAGGATATAGTAGCAAAAGAAGCTGCGAGGGAGGGTGGTAAGCTAAAGTATGGTGCATGGTTGAGAGCGGGAACATATGAAGAATATAAAATGAAAGGAAGTAGTTACTCTATGGAGCAGGGGGTAAAATCCTTGAGATCCGAGAGGGAGGGGTACAAGAATAAACACCAGGGCAATTTTGGTGGACCTTTAAGTAAAGGTATTGATTATGGTAAAGACAAAAGGGTACATGCAGAAGTGGGGACTGAGAGTGAAAAAGAAAGGGACACTACAATAACTTCAGTATCCTCAAAGGAAAAAGATGTTGTAAGTGAGTACATATCCAACCTCCAGGAAAACAATAATATAAAGGACCCAAATCCCACTAGTAGAAGTAGTGGTTTAGTGGAATGTCCTCTAAATTTCGGGCAGGCAGAGTCTTCAGGAGACAAGCAGATATCTCTCTTGAGTACTGAGGAAGTAGTAAAGGAGTCAACAAAGATGGTCTCCAGCCCCAGGAAAAAAAAGCCTAAAAAGTAGAAGAGAGCAGCTAGAGATAAAAAGGCTTTGAGTAGTGTGGGGAGCCCCATGAAGAGATTATTCCAATTTAAAAAGAACAGAAAGAATGGAAGTAGAAGTAAGAGTCTGTCGCCAGATGCTGGAACCTCCCCTAGTTGCGACAAGGTAAGATCCTCTCCCCTGTTGGATGACAAAAGCAGTAGGGAAGTGAATCTGGAGGTCTGTCTGAGGCGTAATATGAGAAAGTTAACTTTTATGGAGGAGAGTGGGAGTCAAAAGAAGAGAAGTAGGCTTGAAAATGATATGGAAGTGGACACAAATCTAGTAACGGCGGTGCCTGACGACCAGGCCCGTCGAGACCAATGATCGCCTTAGTGTGGAATGTACGGGGTTTGGGGAATCCTCGTACATTCGCAGCCCTGAAAAGGGTAGTCCGGAAGTATTCCCCGAGTTTGGTGTTTCTGTGTGAAATGAAAATCCAAGGTAATTCTGAGGTAAAGGTGAAGAGGAGTATTGGTTTCGAAGGGGGCTTGGTGGTTGGTAGCTCTGGTAAAAGTGGTGGAGTGGGGCTTTTCTGGAAGGATGGGGTAGATGTATCTATTTTGTCTTTCTCTGTAGGACATATTGACACTAGAATCTGTTTAGAGGACGGCCTGAGATAGAGGTTTACTGGTTTTTATGGGAGCCATGATCAATCAAAGAGAGGAAGTTCATGGGAGCTAGTCAGAAGACTCAGGGAGGTGGATGATCTCCCATGGGTTTTGGGGGGTGACTTTAATGAAATTCTTAGTAAAAATGAGAAGCTGGGGGGTTCAGAAAGAGTGGTGTATGGTATGATGAGGTTCAGACAGGTTTTGGGGGAATGCGACCTGACAGATTTGGGGTTCGATGGACCAAAGTTTACCTGGACAAACAGAAGAGCAGGGGATGCGAATATTCAAGAGAGACTGGATTGTTTTGTGGCAGACTCGCTCTGAAGAGATCTGTTTATGGATGCTTCGGTTGAAAATTTGAATTTTTATTGCTCTGATCATAAGTCGGTTCTCCTTAAGTTTAGAGAAGGGTTCAAACGTGAAGCTTCATCTCAATTTAGTTTCAGGTTTGAACCTTTCTGGTTCAAAGAAGTCGACTTCCAGCCGACGGTTAAAAGGATGTTGGGAGGGGATGGGTAATGTAACATCTAAGGATGGTTTGGTGGAGAAACTTCAGAGGTGTGCTTCTTTTTGTTCGAACTGGAGTAGGGAAAGGTTCGGGTCGCTAAGAATTAAGATAGACGCTAAGCAAAAGCTTATTGAAGGTCTTTATAAACAAGCATCAGTTAATGGAGTTATGCAGGAAATCATTGCGCAGGAAAGGGAATTGGAGGATTTATTAGCCAAAGAGGAGGTGTATTAGGGACAACGAGCAAGAGCGGATTGGCTTATGGCAGGGGACCGTAATACTAAGTTTTTCCATGCTCGGGCAACCGCTAGAAGGAAAAAGAATCTGATCCTAAAGCTGGTGGATGAGGATGGTAAGGTGGCATCTTCTTTCGAGGAGATAAGCCAGGTAACGCGTAGGTATTTCGAAAAGCTTTTCTCCTCCTCCCATCCGTCGGAGAGTGATATAGACAAGGCTTGCGATGGGATTAGGCGAAAGCTTAGTGAGGAATCGTGCAGGGACCTCGAGGCTCCCTTTAAGGAAGATGAGATTAGAGCAGCTGTTTTTGGGTTGGGTCCCACCCGTGCGCCTGGACCGGATGGTTTCCATGCCCTGTTTTTCCAAAAGATGTGGGATGTTATTGGTAAAGATGTTTCAGAGGTCTGTTTAAGGATTATGAGGGGAGAGGTGTCCATCAATGCTTTCAACGCCACAAATGTGATCCTTATTCCAAAAAAGAAAAATCCTGAAATGCTGAAGGATTTCCGTCCGATCAGCCTTAGCTCGGTGGTGTATAAGATTATTACTAAGGTGCTCGCTCAGAGGTTGAAGAAGGCTCTTCCTAGCCTTATCTCGGAAAATCAGTCCGCTTTTGTACCTGGTAGACAAATATTCGATAACATCCTGACGGCATTTGAGATGCTTCACACGATCAGTAAACACAAGAAGGGGAAAACGGGGCTGATGGCCTTGAAGCTAGACCTGAGTAAGGCTTATGATCGTGTCGAATGGGTTTTTGTTGTAGCTGTGATGAATAAAATCGGGTTCCCTGCTCAGTGGATCAGATTGGTGAGTGAATGTATGTCAACTACGTCGTTAGCTTTTGTGCTCAATGGTAAGATAGTAGGGAAAGTCAATCCGTCAAGAGGTATAAGACAGGGATGCCCTCTGTCCCCATATCTCTTCTTATTATGTGCCGAGGCTCTGTCTGGAGGTGTGCAGTTAGCTGAATATGGTGGGCGTGGCTTGGGTTTCAAATGTGCTAATTCCGGTCCTTTGAGCAGTCATCTCCTTTATGCTGATGATAGTATCCTTTTCCGTAAAGCCTCTGTGTCAAATTGTAACCTTATAAAAAAGGTCCTAGCAAATTACAGCAATGGGTCGGGGCAGTTGATAAATTTTGAAAAATCTGCCGTGTGCTTTAGTGTGAATGTGAAAGACTCGGTGAAAGTGGAGGTGGAGGATGTCCTTGGTCTGGTTTCTTCGAACAATCACGACCACTACTTGGGTCTTCCTTCTTTGGTAGGAAGAAATAAAACAAAGACCTTTAACGAGATTAAGGATCGGGTATGGGGTAGGCTGAAAGGGTGGAAGAGTCACTTGTTCTCTCAAGGAGGTAAAGAGGTCCTCATCAAGGCAGTGATGCAAGTCATTCCTCTATACACTATGAGTATCTTCAAATTGCCCATGGGACTGTGTAAGAGCTTGGGGTCGTTGGCAGCTAGATTTTAGTGGGGAATGAAAGATGGGAGGAGGAAGGTTAGCTGGGTTAGCTGGGAAAGACTCTGTCAACCCAAGTCTAGGGGAGGTTTAGGATTCAGGGATCTCCATCCGTTCAATCAATCTTTACTCGCTAAACAGGCATGGAGACTGGTCGACAACCCCAACTCTCTGGCGGCTCGGGTGTTGAAGTCCAAATATTTCCCAAAAGATGACTTCTTGCAAGCTTCGGGTAATCATAAGGCCTCGCACGTTTGGAAGAGCCTTCTATGGGGTAGAGAACTGTTACTCAAAGGCTGGATTTGGCATGTAGGAAATGGGGAGGACATTAAGGTGTTTAAGGACCCTTGGATTCCTAGACCCAAGTCATTCAAGGTGATATCTCCAGTGACAGATTCTTCTCTAAGCGTGGCGGATCTGATTGTGAAGGAGGCTCGTAAATGGAACGATCAGAAGCTGAATGAAGTTCTAGTGCCAGCGGACAGAGAGCTTGTCCTGTCTATTCCTCTCAGCTGTCGGGAAGTTAGAGACTGTAGAAGGTGGTTTTTTGACAAACGAGGGCTGTTTTCTGTTAAAAGTGGGTATAGAGTTGCTGTGGATGAGGCCCAGGTTGGTGATGTTTCTTCTAGCTCTTCCAGTCCTTCTCAAAAGTGGTGGCTGACTTTGTGGAATCTGCATATCCCTCCGAAGGTGAAAGTTTTTGTGTGGAGAGCTTGCTTGGGAGCCATTTCGTCAAAGGTGAACCTGTTTCGACGGAGAATAGTGCATAACCAGTGTTGTGAGGGGTGCTTGGAAGAGACAGAATCTAATGTCCACGCTCTTTTTGAATGTAAATTTGCGAAGCCCTTTTGGCTGGCGTACGACAGAGGAGAGGAGCTGCTTAGGATTAGGAGGGATAGTGTGATTAATGTTCTGGCGGGAGTGCTGCTCTTTGGGGACATAGAGTTTCTGGCTGAAGTGTGTATGATCATGTGGTGTCTTTGGGGTAATCGCAACCTTCGACAGCAGAGTTCCGAGGTCAGGTTCCAGGAGGAGGACTCGGGTAAAGCTTTGGATTTGCTAAAAGAGTATCGAAATACAAGGTCAGCTTTCTCGTTCCCTTCTTTCCCTTCTGGGCCCGCTCGTTTTCCGGTCTGGTGTCCACCTCCTGATGGCTCTTTGAAGCTGAATTCGGATGCTGTTGTCAGGCCAGACAAGTCAGTGGTGGGTCTGGGTGCTGCGGTTCGAAGTAGTGATGGCATGGTGGTGCTGGCTTCAGCTTGGCAATGGCAAGGGTATTTTTCCCCCGAGGTGGGTGAGCTGCTGGCACTCAGGGAGGGTCTTAGGATGGCTCAGGCTGCTGGGTTGAAGGTTGAGTGGGTTGAGGTGGATTCTATTAATGCTGCCTCTGTGGTTAACTCTGGTGAGGTCTTTAGAGGGCTTTCGTGTTTTATTGTTGATGATATTAAGGCTTTGTGTGCGGAGCTGGGTGTTTGTAAGTGTCTGGTCGTTCCCAGAAGTGGGAATCGCTTGGCACATAACTTGGCTTCCCTTGCCTTGTCCTCTTCGGAGGTGTTGTGTTGGCGAAATGTCAATGTTTCATGTATTTTCCCTTCGAGGTCTGCTGGGTTATAATACATTTGGCTTTCAAAAAAAAAAAACTAATAATGATTATTTTAAAAGTTACAACAATACTAAACTGACCCTTAAGCATCCATCCATTTATTTTCATTGAATTTAATGTTATTCTTTAACATTAACTTCTTTATTCTTTTTCACCATTGAATTGAGTGAAAAATGAATAGAAAGAAATTAAAATCATAAATTTAAATCAAATTTTTAAGTTTTTAAGTTGATATAGCTTGACCTAAAAAAAAATCAAATGTATAAGATTTGTACTTTTTTTTTTCCTCATACATTTGGGTATTTCATTCAAATATGGCAATTAAGATGTCTATAACATATAAGTCATTGGATAATATGGTGATTACATGATAATGATAAAAAACTTTCTATAGCTAATATTCAATTAATATTTTGGATTGTGCAAAATTATTATTATTATTATATATCTTTTCTATTGTGGAAATGTCATTGAATGACATAAATGGATAATGAGTTAACTTTTTTTTTTTTCTTCTCAATTTTTTTAACATTTGAGTCTCAAGGGATGTCTTTTGGACATAATTATCCTTTGAAAAAAAAATAATAAGAAGAAGAACTTTATCTTCTTCATCTCTTTCATCGAAATCTCTCTTTTTTATCTAACGTCTTCTCTATCAAGCAGTTTCATTGTTCATGTCTCTCTTTTTTTTCTTCCTTCTTCTTCTTTCTTCCTCCTCTTCTTCTTCTTACCCCTTTTTTTGCTTATAGAAAATTTTATTTTATTCTTACGTTTTGAGCAAATTATCAATTTTTTAACTATGTACTACAAATTGTTTCAACAATCCCTAAAATTTGTAAAACGAATCCAAATAATCCCTATAGTTAGTTTGTCATTAGTCAAACTAGCCGTAAACTAAAGTACATGTTGACGTTCGGAGACGGTCAACACTTGATGATTTGTATGGACCCCGAGCTGACAGACACGTTCACCTTCCACAGTCTTGGCACGTTTTAATGTTGACGTCCAAAGATGATAAACACTCGATGATTTGTATGGGCCCCAAGCTGATAGACACATGGACCTTCCACAGCCCAGGATGAACTTTTTTGGCCTAGAGCTAACAAGCATGTCCACCTTCCACAGTCCAGTTCACGTCTGGAATTGAACCACAAACCTTAATTTTGTAGGTGTTTTGGTTGCACAACTCCTACCATCAAGCAAGCCGGCTTGGTGGTAAGAGTTATGCAACCAAAACATCTATAAGGTTGAGGTTTGTGATTCAACTCCGAATACGACTTTGCCAGGGATAAGAGACTTAATATCGACCGCGAGCTCGTGTAGCAATTCGATATACAGCCGACCACACACATGCCTTGCAAGCCAAAAGGGGTTCAACGGCCGCAAGCTCACAGCTCGCATGCTGCCGGCCCCACACAAATCGTTCGAGTGTGTGACGGTCGCTTTGGCATGTCCACAGTACACAAAGGTAATTTAGATATTACAAAATGCACTTAATCATACTGATATGTGTATGGTCAGGATTCACTTGAAAAAAATTTTTAAAAAAAAATTAAAATTAAAAAAAATAAATAAAAAATTAAGAATAAACAAATAATAAAAATTGAAAAATAATAAAATAATTAAAATAATTTTATAATTAAAAATAAAACGAAAATACAAAAAAAAAATATTCTTTCTTCATCAATTGTTCTTCTTATCAGTCGTCGCTTTGCATTAGTTTCTCTTTCTCAAATCACCGTTCTCCTCATTCGATCATCCCCATGAAACATTGTTTCTCTTTCATTTGCTATTGCTCGTCATCTCCCTCTTTTCTATCTCCATTTATCTCGTACCTGTGCTTCGTCATAAAACTTTACTCATCTCCACTACTCATTTTTATTTTTATTTATAATGGTTTGGTTCTATGTTTAAGCAGTTGATGAATTTCGTTTGGATTTGTGGTAGTTTGTGGTGATAAAGGCTCGGTTGACTAAGTTTTGCAAGTTGGGACTTGTGGTTGAAGATAAAAGAAGCAAGTTGGGATTTGGCAAATGAAGATGAAAGAAGCAAGTTGGGATTTATGGTTATTAAGTTGGAACAAATCTAGGTTCGATCGAACCCTGATTTGATGATGTTTTAGGTTCGAAACATCATCAAATCAGGGTTCGATCGAACATAAATTTTTATGTTAATGGTTCAATCAAATCCAGATAATCTTCATGTTCTGGGTTTGATGAAATCTAGATTTTTAATATCTAAGTTCTATCGAACCTAAATTTAATGACGTTTTAAACCTAGATTTTTGAAGATCTAAGTCCATCATCATAGCTTCAAACATCATTTGGTGGAGGTGTAATCCAGAGTGGACCTCTACCATTAATGGGGCATCATTGGTGGAGATCCAATCGAGATCTCCACTAGATGGAATTCTTAATTTTTTCTTTTTTTTTTTATTTTTTTTTAAATTTAAAAAGTTTGTTTTATAATGTAAAAAAAAAAAACTTTTAGTTATATTTATATAAATATTTTAATTTATAAAATGATGATGTGACGATTCATCATTGGTGTAATGTTGTTTTAATTTGTTTAGAATTTTATTTGACATGTGTTTAATTTTCATTAGTAGATCAGTTAGGACAAAATGGTAATTTTGGAATTAATAAGGAAGCATAAAATGACCTCTTCACATTTTCTGTTAAGGTTGACCATTAAAATCTTGGTCAAAGGCCTAAATCGATCTACTTATGAAACTTTAAGGATGATTGGACCAACTGTAAAAATATAGTTAAAAAATTGATAATTTTTTAAAATGTAGGGATGAAAATAAAATTAATCATTATTATTTTTCTTCTTCATTTTTCTTCCTCTTTTTCTTCTTCTTTTGCTTTCTTTGATGAAATATGCGACATCAACGTTTGAGATGGATCAACGTTAATTATGATGGGACAAATCGTACTAAATAAACATGCTAGATAAATCATATTGGGACAAACCAGCATGATTAATGTTGGTCACCCAACATGATTTGTTTTGGCATGATTTGTCTATGGGTCCATCACAATATTAATAGTCACATTACTCTAACATTGTAAGATTTACTAAAACAAGAAGAAAAGTGAAGTAGGGATAAGTCGTAAAGGATATAAGAAGAAAAAGAAGGGAGGAGAATAAAAAGCAAAAAAGAAAAAGAAGAAGAAGAAGAAAAAATGAAGAAGAATAACAAGAAAGAATGAGGAGAAGAGAGTTGAGAGCTGTTGGATATCAATAAGAAACCAATGAAAAAACTTATTTGTGAAAAATGAGAGAAAAATCAAAGTAAAAAGTGAAAAATGCAATTTTGTCCAATCACATACCTATTGAGACTCAAATATTAAAAACAATGAGATGAGACAAAAATATTCACTCCATAAATTTTAAGTCATTTTGGTCTTTTAACCTATTCTATTTTATATCTAAACCCTACCTACCCATATATCCATGTTATACATATTTTAATTTTTAAACAAATAAATAATTCAAGGTTTTGATCACCACTTAATTATTGAGAAATTTAGAAAAATGCAAATGAGTTGGGTCATGCCTATAATTAGTGCAGGATTAATTTTTAGGACCATATTTATGGTACATGTTGTTCGGGCAAGATACAAATGAATTAGTTAAGGTGTTGCCCTTTATAAGTGGAATCAACATTTTAATTTATTGACAAATAAACCCCATGTTGTTAAAAGTTGGTCATGATTAATCATTAAAACTAACAAATGGAAAGGTAATGTGGTCATTTTGATCCAAATTAAATTTAAAACTAAAAAATTAAATGTATTTTGATCTCTATCTTCCATTTTTATGATGGATGATAGAAATAATTTAAGAAAAAAGACAAATTTTTTCTTAAAAAAATAAAAATCAAACAAATAATATATATATGTATGTATGTATGGATATGTATGTATGTATCTATGCATGTATGTAAAAATGTGTGTATGTGAAAAATTAAAGAGATAATCCCAAAAAACCACCCGTAGTTGATCAAAATGTCCATTTTCCTACTCTAGTTTGGTTTTTGTTCAAAATCCTATCTACCGTCACTTTTTTAACAGGAATGCTAGATAAAAGTTGAAATGTTGACTTTACCCTCGATTTAAATAATATTAAAATATAGTCATATAAAAAATCCCAAAATCAAAATAAATAATATTAAAATATTAAATATTAAATATTTAAATGAATATTATTAAATATATAAAAAATTAAAATAAATAGCATTAAAATATAAAAAAATGATGGAAAAAAATTTAAAAAAAAAAATCCAATTGAAGATCATCTTCAAACTTAACCAGTTCTTTTTTTGTAGTTGATAATGTTAATGGAAGATGATCTTTAATAAACATTGTCATCTTCAACAAACACTATCATTTAAAACATCTAATTATCATTCAAAAATTGATGATTATTGCAAAAAAAAATCTAATTATTACAAAAAACTAAAAATTAAAAATATTGTTGTAAAAAAAGAAATAAAAAAAAAAGAATAAAACCATCATCTTCATCAACCTAGAACTACCTTTAATGAAAATGATGATTGAACATTATTATCTTCATCCTGGAACCATCATCATCATCAACCTTTTCTTCTTCATCTTCTCTCTAATTTCTCATCCCTTTCTTTCTTCGTCAACCTTACCTAATCCATCATTTTCACTATCAGTCAATCTTACCCAATCCATCATAAAAACAAATTCATTTTAATCCATCACAAAAAAAAAATAATTAAAAAAAAAATCACACATTATTGAAAACCATTGCAGAGACCTGAATTTCTAATTGGCGGAGGTCTCCGCCATCGGGACCCAGAATTAGTGGTCTCTAATGGTGGAGACCATCAGTTTGAGGTCTCCACGATGCAGACCCAGATGGTTTCCACCAATGGAGACCAATTTGGGATTTTTTAATGGTGGAGACCGTCTGGGTCTCCATGATGTAGGCCTGAATTAGGTCTCCACCATGGACAACTAGAATGGCCTCCACCATGGACAACTAGAATGGCCTCCACCATTGGAGATCGAGATGGGTCTCCATAATGGACATTAGGATTGGTCTCCGTCGTGAGAGACTAAGAAAGAGATAATGCATGTGAAGAATGCATGAAGTGTGAAATCGGCATGAAATTGAAAAGTGTGAAAGAATGCATGAAATTGGCATGACAAGTGGGAGAGAAAGAGATAATGCATGCATGACAAATGACAAGACTGCATGAAAGAAAACATTGCATAAGTGACATGTGGCAAGAAAAAAGAGAAAGAGATGCATGCATAGATAACAAGTGGAAAAATAGTGGCATAAAAATGAGACATGTGGGATCCATGCATGGCAAAGAGAGGATAAATGGCATTAAAATATGAAGGATATAAAAAGTGGAATTAAAATGAAAGAAAGAAAGAGAAACATTCGGGTAAAGAAAGAAGCAGTCGGCCAAAGAGAGGAAAAAGGAGTGTTTTGCCGAAAGGAGGAGAGACTTGAGTGTAGCATGCTATACTTGAGGTTTTGAGTTGATTTTTAAGTGATTTCAACACACACAAGGAGTGTACACAAGTTTAGGAACAAGATACATCCATTGCATGTTAATTTGAAGAGGTAAGTTTAAGTTTTCATGACTTTACTTATGTAAATGCTTGGGTTTATGATTATTGATGGGTTAATTATGATTGTATGTTTAGGTTTGAGGATTTGTAACCTCAAAATCATGGATATTATATTGCACGTAAGTTTGGTGTGAAAATTGAAGGAAGTTGATGTTGGATTTATGTGTGGTTCATGACGAAAGATATATTTTGGTAGTTCAAATTTTGTTTGGTTGCTTTGCTATGAAAAATGGTGTGATTTTAATGTGAATACAAGTGTGAAACTTGAAGAAATGTAGGTGTTATGCATGCATGTAGTACACGACCAAAGGAGAAATTCCATGGTTCAATTTAAATTTGATTTATTTGAGTGATTTTCATACATGTGTATGTGTTGAAATATTGAAATTTAGTGTTGAAATGAGAAACAAATTTATGATATATTTTCATGCTATGGTTCGGACAAAAAGGAAATTAGAAGGTCTACATGGAGTTTATTTTATTTAAGTGGTTTTCATGAATATGAATATGTTAGAATGTTGAAAGTTGATGTTAAAATTAGAAGCAAAATTCTGGTACACAAGCTGCCATGTTTTAGTTATGAGTGTATTAAAGTGTTATACAATTATTTTTGAATGATTCGAATGATTTTATAAGTTATCTTGATGATAGAATTAACTTGAAATTGAAAAGAAATGCATTGGATGTCAAATAGCTACTTTGCGGTCAAACTTTTCGTAATTTTACAATTGTGATGTTTTATGAATTCGAATTGAATTTACACCAATTACATGTATTTGAGTGTAATTGCAATAAGAAAAATTAAATAGGATTAATGATGTAAAAATTGGTCTAGGTTCAGCCAAAAGGAATAAGCTGACTTGAAATTTTTGTTTAATATGTTAGTGTGAAATTTAGGCTTAAATTATGGTGTTTTATGTGCTTGGATATTAAGAAATTTGAATGGATATTATGTGCGAATGATTGAAGTTAGTACGACTTGAAAAACAGTATTTTGATGTGTAGTTAGAAGTTTATGTGTTGATGCATGTGTAAGTTCTAAACGAAAAACGCAATTGTATTAAAGTGTAGGTGAAACGACGAGCTAAAAGAGGGCGTAAAGGAGTGGTTTACTATTGGGTAACAAGTTGTAAGTGTGGATATTTACAAAGTTTTTATGAATTTTATCAATTGATTGTTTATAATTGTAATATCATGTTAGTATCCGATTTATCATGTTTTATTGATAAAGTTTTTAGCATGTTATCGTTTTTATTATACTGCATGTATAGTTTCTTAAATATATGTTATAAATGTATTGATTTTAGAAGTAAATTGAAGTAGAAAGTTTGAATGAAATATATGCATGGAAAATACATGCTAAGGATATTTTGAAAGTTTTAGACTTTTGCTTTATAAAGGAAGTATTTTGGCTATAAGCCATATACTAGAGAAACGAATGTTTACAAGCTAAAATCAATATGCTTCCTAGCCAAGTGAAAGAAAAAGTTTTGAATATATTGAAAAGATTTTAAGTGCCTTTGGTTTACTCTAATATTCAGTTATACCCGATTAAAGTACCGTAAGCGTGTATGGTAGAGTGGTTGGGAGAGTCACTGACTTGGGGAGTTTGAGTCGGTGTGTTACCCCTCTACGCGTATACAATAGTGTAGATCTGTCTGATGTTGGGAGAGAATCATAATCTCTGAGTTCCCACATCTGCGACTACACATGTAGCATTCCCTAATCTTAGTGACGTGACGTGTAGACATACAGTCGTGTAGGAACGAGTTTTCTTGGGTTACCTTATAAGGTAAGCTTCAAAAAGAAAGGCACGTCGTTAGACGTGAGGTTTAAAAAATAAGAAAATTTACGATTTATGAAATTATTATAAAATTTTAAGCAGAAATATTTATATGTTATATGTTATATTTATAGTTTTATCAATTCGAAATAAATTATTAGTTTTCAAAATTATTTTGGGATGATATATATATTTTGAAAGCGAATTTCAAAGTCTAAAAGTTTACCCACTCACTGAGTTGAATTCTCACCACTGTTTTCATGTTTTTATAAAAATCTTTCGCAGGTGTAAGTGTGAGCTAACAATTAAAAGGAGCTCCGTTGAACGTGCAAATGGACTGAAGACGTGACGCTACTGCACCGATTTATTTTGAAATACCATGTACTTGCATAACTATTTGAGACTAGATGCATGTTTTGTAAATATTATTTTGGAAGATATATACACTTATGCTTTGGTATTATGTCTTAAAATCATATGTGCACAATGTTTTTATGTAAGATTGATGATTTCGAATTGTCTTTTAAGTTGAAAACATGTTTGTGATTGATTGTGAAAATGAATGAGGGTCTGAGGCCTAGAAGTTGAGATCGTGTGGTTTTTAAAGTGCACAAGTTTTCTATCATGTTTTTACCGGATGGAATTTTTAGAAAAATAGTTGTTGTGCTACTGAAGTTTCTTTAAATCCTGTTTTGCAAATCCCCATTTAAAAAGTAAAAGTTTTCATCCACTTCCGTTTGAAAATAAATTCTCAGAGTTTTGAAAAGGTTTTTAGAAAAAGTAAGAGGTTTAGATTCACGAGAACCTTACAGTCAGAGCAAATATCGATTGGAAGACCATCGTGAGGTTGTCAGGTAGGCTACCTAATCTTACAAGGAAGAGAGGCCTGTCATCTTCTACATGGCACCTTAAAGCTATACTTTGGAAAATAATACACACATAATGTAAGTCTAGTTTGTAAATACCCATAATAGTCACTTTATTTTTAAATTGTTTATAGTAATATATTTTACCAATCATGACATTAAACTTGGTCACAATATTTTTCCTACTAAGTCTATTGAAGTGACCATTAAGTCGATTGCCTACCAAGATCTTACTAATATAAACGTTGATGAAAGATTCCACAGTAGAATCATTTCATTATGCCTCGGTTCTTTTTTTATTTTCTTCAACGGGGGTCTTTATTCTAAACAAATAAAATACAAAAATTGCTATAATTAAAGTCCTATCTAAACTAAGAAATCTATTATTAAAATAGGTGCATTTCAAACTGAACTATTTGTGAAACATAAAAACCAATGACAACCAATTGCAGTATACATATATATATATATATATATCAATGAACCACAATAATAAAACCTATTAAAACCAATTACAGTACATACACATATATATAGGTATATCGATGAACCACAATAATAAACCCAATTAAAACAAAATGAACCACAATGATAAACCTAATTAAAACAAATTGCAGTTATATATATATATATACACACACACCAATGAACCATAATGATAAAACCAATTAAAACCAATTGCAATATATATGTCAATGAACCATAATAACAAAATCAATTGTAAATTGCAGTGTGGATATGTATATATTTCAATGAATAAATAACTAAATCAATTACAATATATATATATATATATCAATGAACTACAATAATAAAATCAATGAAAACCAATTGCAATATATATGTCAATAAACCACAATAACAAAATCAATTAAAACCAATTGCAATATATCTGTCAATAAACCACAATAACAAAACCAATTACAAATTACAGTGTATATATATATCAATGAATCAATAACAAAACCGATTGCAATATATATATATATATATAAAACAAATATGACATATAATATTCATGACAATAAGATAAAAAAAATTACAATATCAGGTTAAACCAATTGAAAAAAAAAAAATACAAAATATAGAAAACTTACTGACTAGTTAGGAGTTATCAAAAAGATTTTATGAAATAAAAAGTAAATGAAAGTGGATACTATATATTTATATTTATAAAGAAAATATAATAGGGTTATAAGAGTATAAAGAAATTAACAAAATAAAATAAAAGTATATTAGACATTTTAACCCTTTAAAAACAATTCAAAAAGATCTACTTGAATAAACTTAAAATTTGAGTTTTTCTAAGTAGACATTTTTTAATTTTTTTAATTCTCCAAAATACTCTACTAGAATGTCAATCAAACGATGCAAAAAAAATTAAGTAGAGCTTTTGACATTAAAAAAATATCTTTGATCAGTAGATAAGTTGTATTAAATGTATACTTATATCCTATGTACAAAAATACAGTACGGTATGGGCGTATATACGCCCGTACTGACGTATAGATGCAAAAACGCATAAGTAAGCCCGAATCGGAGATAGATGGTGGCAAAATCCATCTCCAACGTATTGTACGGCCGTACTGACCCGATACGACAGTATATTGACTTATACGGTTCGGTCGGGTCAAGCAAAAAAATTTTTTTTAAAAAAAGAGTTGGGTATATAGTGAAAATAGAAGCCCTAAAATCACTCAGATCTGTCGCCCGACTCCCCTCTCACACGACCTAGCATCGCCCTCTCCTCACCGGCGATCTGCTTCTCTTTTTCGACCATTTCTCTCTCATTTCCACTGAAAATCGCAGCAGCTTTCTCATAGTCTCATTCCGGCGACCGACTCCCCTCTCACACGACCCAGCTTTGCCTTCTCCTCACTGGCGATCTTCTCCTCTTTTCCGACCATTTCTCTCTCATTTCCACTAAAAATCGCGGCAGCTCTCTCATAGTCTCATTTCGGCGACCGACTCCCCTCTCACGTGATCCAACTTCGCCTTCTCCTCACCGGCGATCTTCTCCTCTTTTCCGGCCATTTCTCTCTCATTTCCACTGAAAATCGCAGCAGCTCTCTCATAGTCTCATTCTGGCGATCGACTCCCCTCTCACGCGACCCAGCTTCGCCTTCTCCTCACCGGCGATCTTCTCCTCTTTTCCGACCATTTCTCTCTCATTTCCACTAAAAATCGCAACAGCTCTCTCATTTCCGGTGACGAAAGTCAAACGGCAGTAGCTTCCTCTCTCTAGAACAGTGCGTCGGTGACTCTATCTGGTTCTTTTCCATTTTTGTTTCTGTTTCAAGCATTCTGGTTCTGATTTTGTTTCAAGCTTTGTGTTTCTGATTTTGTTTCAACCATTCTGGTGCTGATTTTGTTTCAAGCTTTTTGTTTTTGATTTTGTTTCAAGTTCAACCATTCTGTTTCTGATGTTGTACAACGGCAGTAGCTATCTGTTTCTGTTTCTATCCACTATTTTTGTTCTTCAGTTTGTGTTTAAACACATAGAGCATTAGCTATGTATTTATGTTTAATTATTTATTAATTATTATTATTATTATTTTTTATGTAAACAGGCAGTAGTTGTGTTGTGAACTTGTGAATTGTGATTCAGTGATTGTGATGGCTAGTAAAAAAGATCCGGTGTGGAAGTATGGGGTTGAGATGGAAATTGATGGGAAAAAATTTATTCAGTGTATTTTTTGTCAGAAAGTAATGAGGGGGGGAGTGTTTAGGATGAAAGAACACCTTGCAGGTATCCAAGGGAATGTTTCCGCATGTCCGACTGCTCCACCGGAAGTTCAGGACGATATAAAAAGATATATGGAGAATATGGAGAGAGCAAAAAGAATAAATCAATTAGTGAGGGAGGAAAGAATCGATAGATGTACGACATTGAATAGTAGATCCAAAAAAGGGTCGGGTAGTGGTAGTGGTAGTGTGACTCAGACTCAGACTCCGACTCCGACTACGAGGGGGATTAGAGGACCTGTGGATAGGTTTCTCAGGGGGGTGGAAGATGATGTTTTACAAGTATAGGAATTAGGAGGAACTAGAACGACAGGATTTAATAAGGAGCTACGTGACCGAACATGTGAGGAGATAGGTCGATTCTTCTTTGAGAATGGTCTCGCATTTAATATTGTAGATAGTCCATCTTTTGTGAATATGATTCGAGCAGTTGGACGATATGAGACAGGTTTGAGACCACCAAGTAGCTATGAGTTGAGGACTGGCATATTAAAAAAGGAGGAAGAAAACACGAAAGCTATTGTAGCTGACGTGTTGAAGACGTGGAAGCAAACAAGAGTATCCATATTGTCAGACGGGTGGAAAGATATAAGGGGTAAACAATTGATCAGCTTCCTTGTAAATAATCCATATGGTACAGTTTTTCTTCGATCGATTGATGCTAGTGATTTTGTGAAAGATGCGACATTGTTGTTCAAGCTACTTAATGATGTGGTTGAAGAGGTTGGAAAGGATATTGTTGTTCAGGTGGTGACTGATAATGCCTCCAACTACAAGAAAGCTGGGGAAATGTTGATGCAAAGGAGGAAACAGTTGTGGTGGACGCCATATGCTGCTCATTGCATAGATTTGATACTTGAGAAACTTAGAGAACTACCCCAACACAAAAATGCATTGAGAAAAGCAAAGAAGGTATTACTATAGACTTATAGTATTTTTGGCTATATTCTTTTTTTAACCTTACTTTAAATCATTTACTAATTAAAAAATTTATGTTCTATAATAGGTGAGTAACTTCATTTACAATCACGGATGGGTGTTGGCATTATTCAAAAAGTTTGCAAATAAAGAATTGCTCTGACCCGCTCATACAAGGTTTGCTACTGCGTATTTGACATTGCATCGTATGTTTGAATTGAAGCAACCTTTGGAGCAAATGTTTACTTCATTGGAGTGGGGTGGAGGTACATATGCAAAGAAACCGGAAATGAGGGAAGTCAAGAGAATCATATTGAGGGATCCGAGTTTCTGACCTAGTATGTCTTATGCATTGAAAACAACTACACCCCTTGTTCGTGTGTTGAGGTTGGCGAATTCAGAAAAGGTACCTGGAATGGGATTTATTTATGGAGCAATGGACTTGGCTAAGGAAGAGATAACTAAAAACTTGGGGGATGAAATTGGAGCTTATCATGAGATTTGGAAGATAATTGATGAGAAATGGGAGTTTCAGATGCATCGTGATTTGCACGCAGCTGCCTATTTTCTGAATCCTTAATTTCAATATTCAGAAAATAAGTCCACTCATCCAGAGATTAAGTTTGGGTTGATAATGTGTATGGAGAAGCTTATTCCAGATTATAAAGAGTGAGAAAAGGTGGATTTACAGCTCGATGAGTTTAGAAAAAGGGAAGGAATGTTTGCCTTTGAGTTGGCAAGAACATCTGTCACCAAACGTAGTCCTGGTATGTGAAGTTTCCTTTTAAGTGTTCTTTAATTATTTGTGTTTTCTTACTAAAGGGATTGTTATTGGCGTTGTAGTTAATTTGTGGATTCAATGGGGAGATCAAACTCCAGAGCTAACATCTTTTGCAGTGAAAATTTTAAGCCTTACTTGCTCATCCTCCGCTTGTGAGCGGAATTGGAGTTCATTTAATATGGTATGAGTCTATATTGAAACTTAGAATATATAAATACTTATTATAAAATTATTTATTTGTTCATACTAATTTTTTCATTATTAATAATTGTAGATTCATACTAAAAAAAGAAATTGGTTGACTACGAAGAAATTAAACTCATTGGTGTACATAATGTACAATAGAAAGTTGCATAAGAAATTCCTAAGGCACCGGAGTTCAACTAATGATGATGACCTACTTGTTTCTACTGACTTACCATCCGATGATGAATGGGTGATGGGAGAAGATGATATTGGGCAAATGTCCACACATCATGCACTAAGCATGGGAGAAGATGACATGAATGAACCAAGTGGAAGTACACAAGTAACACAACAAAGACAAACGAGGAGGAGAGATGCACGTAAGTTTATCAATAATTCAATTAACAAACTTGAATATACGATGAAGTTTTTAATTATATTGCTTTAAATTATTTTGGTTTAGGGAAAGGAAAGCGTATTTCATCACTGGAAGTTGAATCGGATAGGGATGACATCTGTGGTCAGGAGGAGGAGGAGGAGGAGGAAGAGGAGGATGATGATATGAGAGATGACACATTCCATTTCAATCCTAATTTCCGACCATTTGCCACAGGCGACCCTTTTTATGATACCGACTAGATCATATTTTCTTTTAATGACTTTTGTATTATTTCTAGTTTGGCACTTTGGTAATTTGGTTATGTTACTTTTGGACAACTAATTTTAAATATATTGTTGTTCTAGAAATTTATGATATTTTATTTTTTTTTTCCTTTTCTAAACCATTTTTGGTCGGTACGTCCGTACCAACCGTACCGAGCATTTCGTATCAGACCATATCGGGATACCCGTACCGTACCGTATAACGTATTTTCGAACATTGCTTATATAATTTAAAGGGACAGGGGCAAAAATGACCTTATAAATTAGTGAGTTAACATTCATGTCACTTTTTAGTAAACATAACAATTGAGTCCTAAATTGGGTGTGAAAATACCAAGCTGCCTTTAACTCATTTCAAACTTTTCTCTCTCTCTTAGTCTGGTTCTTCTGTATTTTTTCATTTTTCCCGTCCCCTCCTCCTCCATTTCTTTAACAACCCAGTCTGGTTCTTCACTCTCTCTTCTCTGACAGCCCCTGCTTCTCTTCCTTTTTCTTCATCTATTCTTCATCTTCACTTTCTTCTCTCTGACAGCCTCTGCTTCTCTTCCTTTTTCTTCATCTTCACTTTCTCTTCCTTCTTCATTTGTCTGGCAGCCGCTGCTTATTCTTCATCTTCACTTTCGCCTCTTCCTTCATTTCTCTGACAGCTCCTGCTTTTTCGTCACTTTCTCTCCCGCTTCATTTCTTTATTCTACCTATCTACTTATATTTGTTTTCTCTTTTAGTCTCTCTTCGCATTTTCGACTACACAAACACTATCCACCACCTACCATCCATCTTTATTTGCTTCTGCAGTAGCGACCATCCATCTTCATCTTCTATGCTACGGGTAATGTATCTTAACTTTTGAACACTTTTGACATGTGGAGATGGATCCAAAACAAAAGCGAAAACACTAATCATACCAAGTGGAACGAGTATGAATCATATTGGGTATACTTGGTATGATTAGTGGTGCCATGTGGAGATGGAACGAAAACAGAAGTGAAATCACTAATCATACTAAGTGGAACGAGTATGAATCATACTGGGCACACTTGGTATGATTAGTGGTGTCATGTGGAGATGGAACGAAAACACAAGCGAATACACTAATCATACCAAGTGGAACGAGTATGAATCGTACTGGGCACACTTGGTATGATTAGTGGTGCCATGTGGAGATGGAACGAAAACAGAAGCGAAATCACTAATTATACCAAGTGAAACGAGTATGAATCATACTGGGCACACTTGGTATGATTAGTGGTGTCATGTGGAGATGGAACGAAAACACAAGCGAATACACTAATCATACCAAGTGGAACGAGTATGAATCGTACTGGGCACACTTGGTATGATTAGTGGTGTCATGTGGAGATGGAACGAAAACAGAAGCGAAATCACTAATCATACCAAGTGGAACGAGTATGAATTATACTGGGCACACTTGGTATGATTAGTGGTGCTATGTGGAGATGGAATGAAAACAGAAGCGAAATCACTAATCATACCAAGTGGAACGAGTATGAATCATACTGGGCACACTTGGTATGATTAGTGGTGCCATGTGGAGATGGAACGAAAACAGAAGCGAAATCACTAATCATACCAAGTGGAACGAGTATGAATCATACTGGGCACACTTGGTATGATTAGTGGTGCCATGTGGAGATGGAACGAAAACAGAAGCGAAATCACTAATCATACCAAGTGGAACGAGTATGAATCATACTGGGCACATTTGGTATGATTAGTGGTGCCATGTGGAGATGGAACGAAAACAGAAGCGAATACACTAATCTAGACAGGACCATGGTTCGGTTCGAACCGTGCGGTTCGAACCGAACCGTCACTGTAGAACCGGAACCAAAACATAAGGTTCTGGTTCCGGTTTGGAACCGAACCGGAACCGTCACTGTAACGGTTCTGGTTCCGGTTCTAACCTTAAAGGAACCGGAACCGCCTTGAACCGACGGTTTCGGTTCGGTTCGGTTCCGGTTCTTAAATAAATTAAAAAAAAAAACGAAAAATAAAAGAAGAGCCATCTGGTCCTCTGGAAACCCAAACGCCAGATCACCCAGATCGGCGTCGATCTGGGATCCCAGAACCCAGATGGACGCCAAGAACCCAGATCGACTTCCAGCACCTAGATCGACGTCGATCTGGGTTCCCAGGAACCCAGATAGACGCCGATCTGGGTTCCTGGGAACCCAGATCGACTTCCAGCACCCAGATCGGCGTCGATCTGGGTTCGGCTGGTGAAGAAAACAAACAAAACAAAGAGAAGAAGAAGAAGAAGAAGAAGAAGAGAGAAGAGAGAAAGAGAAGAAAACAGAGAAATAGAAAAGAAGAAGAAGAGGGAGAATCGGAGAAGAAAAAGATGATCAAACGAGAGTCAGAGAGAGAGAAACAGAGAGAATCAGATGAGAGTCAGAGAGAGAGAGACAGAAAGAGGAGAGAGAAGAGTGAGTCGGGTAATGGATTTTATTTGGTTTGGGTATAAATTTATTTTTTAATTTTAAAATATAATTTAATATTACTTTTTAAATTTCAAATTATTATTTTAAAAAAAGGTTTCAGAACCGGAACCGAAACCGTTATAGAACCGGAATTGGAACCGGAACATGAACCGTAGGTTCCAGAACCGAACCGGAACCGTGTTATTTCGGTTAAGGTTCCGGTTCTAACTTTTTTAGAACCGGAACCGTCGGTTCGGAACCGGAATCGGAATCGAACCGAACCGTGGTCATGTTTGCACTAATCATACCAAGTGGAATGAGTGTGAATCATACTGGTCACACTTGGTATGATTAGTGATTTCGCTTCTGTTTTCATTCCATCTTCACATGGCACCACTAATCATACCAAGTGTGCCCAGTATGATTCATACTCGTTCCACTTGATATGATTAGTGATTTCGCTTCTGTTTTCGTTCCATCTCCACATGGCACCACTAATCATACCAAGTGTGCCCAGTATGATTCATACTCGTTTCACTTGGTATGATTAGTGATTTCGCTTCTGTTTTCGTTCCATCTCCATATGGCACCACTAATCATACCAAGTGTGTCCAGTATGATTCATACTCGTTCCACTTGGTATGATTAGTGATTTCGCTTCTGTTTTTGTTCCATCTCCACATGACACCATTAATCATACCAAGTGTGCCCAGTATGATTCATACTTGTTCCACTTGGTATGATTAGTGATTTCGCTTCTGTTTTCGTTCTATCTCCACATGACACCACTAATCATACCAAGTGTGTCCAGTATGATTCATACTCGTTCCACTTGGTATGATTAGTGATTTCGCTTCTGTTTTGGTTCCATCTCCACATGGCACCACTAATCACACCTAGGGAACTAGCATGATTAATACTATTCACTTTGGTGTGACTAGTGTTTTGGGTACTCGTTTTGGCTAACTGAATATACCCTTACACGAATGATCATCATATCATATCAACAAAATGCAAAATGTATTAGTAAAAACCATAAATGTTACAGAGCCTCAAATAAAGTAACTTTATATACATTTATATATAAAATGTGTTACATCATTATTGACAATTACTCCACATTTGCATCAACAACATTACAAAATATGGCGAAGCCGTATTCCCTTATCATTTTGAAAACTTCTGGTACCCCCCAATTCCATGATGCACCTTCTCATTTTGAGAACTTCTGGTTATGCGGAGGAAGAAGCTGAAGGGCTCGGTCACTGAGGAAGAGAGGGAGGTCGTGTCCCGGTCTGCCAAGGAAGATAAAATGAGTAGGAGGAGGAGGAGAAAACGAAGAAGCAGAAGGGAAAGAGGAGCATCATACCTGGTCTGGTCGTGCGGAGGAAGAAGATGAAAGTCGCGGCCACTGACGGAGAGCGAGAGCTGCTGTACCGGTCTACCAAATCAGATAAAAAGGATAGGAGGAGGAGGAGGAGGAGGAGGAGATGAACGGCGGCAGAGTTTGTGTGCTGAGAAGGAGGAGGAGAAGAAAATGAAGAAGAAGTAGGAGCTATCGGCGGTAAAAATTAAGACAGAAAACTTTGAAATGAGTTAAATGAGTTTTTAAGGGTATTTGTGTCCAAAAAAGATGGGATTGAGACACAAATGTTAAGTTTTTTCAAATGGGATAAAATGTCTATTCAATAATTGAAAGTAATTTGGGCTGACATTTTCTCTAATTTAAATTTAAACTATTTTATTAAAAAATTAGTATCATGTTAATATTGATAAAGTATTTTTGCTTCTAATGCCTGCCTCCGAGTCAATATGGACAGTTAAATTTCTCTATTCATTCAGACTGACTGGTTTGAAATATATAATTATATATATATATATATATTAAAAAAAAATATCTCTCATGTGGCGACTCGCTGATCGCGTGCGAGGCGCGACAAACGCTTTGAACGGCAGGTTGGGACATCGCTTCACGTCTCTCTCTCTCTGTCTCTAATAAATCCTTTAATTTCAGTTTCAAAAAATTCATTAATTTCAAAATTCCACAATTTTATTTTTTCTCTCTTTCTGTCTGTCTCTGCGTGTATTGTGTGCACATAAAGTCGATGCATGGCAGCGGCAAAGCCAAGGTCAGCTCGATCGACGTCTCTCCGAGACTCCGCCGACTCCGAGAAGCTCGAAGGCACCGGTAGCTGGGACGCTCTCGAATGGACTAAAGTCGAGGTCTCCTTTCTCGTCTTCTAGGGTTTTCTTCCTTTCTTTTATTTTTTTAGAAGATTTTATAATTTTTCTTTCTTTTACGGTCTATTTTTGGCAGCCTATTACACAGTCGGTTTCTCAGGCTAATCTGGAGTTCTTGCTCGAAGCTGAGAGAGTCATTGTTGAGGTATATACGTTTTAGTGACTAGTGTTTCGAATTCTGTCGACCAATGTCGTTTTGATTCTTCAATTATAGAACATTTTATGTATTACGAATGATTTCTTCTGGATATGAAATTGTGATAGATGCCTTGAAATTATGTTGTATTGCATTGCTATCTTTTATTTATTTATATGTATGTTATATAGAAGGAGGAAACACAATCTTGTTTTCAGTTTTGCCAGGTTTTGAAACAAAGGTTGTAACTTCTGAATTAGATGCTTGATCTTGGGCAGTTTTTCTATTCATTATCTGCAATAATGTTGTTTATTGAGAAATAAGAATGGTACAATGAAGTTTGTGAACTTATTATGAAGATACATTATAATGCTTACTTTTCCTTCAGCGCAAAAGCTTGACTGAATGCTGGATTAGTCTTGTTTAGTGAGCCACGTGTTGCTGTGCATATTTTCTTACTAAATCTTAACGCTGTCTGTATCTTTGATATGGTAATTTGATTTGTATTTATTATATTTGTGCCCGGTATGTTCCTTCCATGTGTTTTGTTTTTGGAGTATATTGTGTATGGTTATTAAGAAAATTTAGCATATTCATCAAGTCATAATTAGATGCACGTTTAAAAGGAAGTTACTGAGTTAGATTGAGTTATAAATGTGATTTTCTTCATTAAAAAACATTTGCGGTGTAGATTTGTCTTCAGATACAGCGTGTGAAAGATTTGCTATCATTATTATGTCTCAATTGGAAATATATGAATTTTCTGATCAAGGATCTAGAATCAGTTTGGACATTACTAATTAGTTAGGTATTTAAAATGAATGAAATGAATGCTCTTTGTTATATTGATGAAATAAATAACATGGCAACCTTAGCTTTCATTTGTAAATTTCGTAACAGTTCCTTAAAGTGTAATGAAGCAGGACGAATGATCATGGAAATTTATGGGTCGGTTTTAATGATTTATAGGACAATCAGATTTAGGGTCGGCAACGGGTTCTTACTCCATCCCTACCCCATTATCCATTTATCTAAACCGTTCATTAAAATGATAAATGTGTAATACAACAAATTTTTTATGATATTTGAATTCATTCCAAGCAACTGTCGAAGTAGTCACATAAACATAAAACCATAAATCAAGTTGTTAATGAAAAATTAAAACTCAACACTGAAAATTAATGACATAAATAAAGTTAATTTGGATTATCCTCTATGTTGTGTTTATTGCCTTGGCTATGCATCAGGCTTTTTTTTATTTTTATATTTTTATATTTTTTATTTTGTGTGTCAACATTTTGTGTTTTAGTAAGAAGTGTAAACCTGTGGACTATAGTAGAGTGATTACCTTTGTATTAAATTTTTTCTTCTTTCTTTGAAATAACATAGTTTCATCATTAACTTTTCTTTTAATTATTATTATAAGTTTTTAATTAAAGTAAATAATAATTATATAAAAAAATAACCGTCCCCGCCCCATACTCATTGTGGGCTTTAGACTTTTAGCATTTCTTCCCATCCTCATACGGTCTAACCCATCTCGGCCCAATAGGTGCTTTTACGGTGCTCATACCTGCTGGTAACCTTTTCACTTTGATTAGATTTTGATATCTATATATTACTTGGTGTATGTACAAGGGAGTTTTGATGCATTCTGTTGATGATTATGCAAAGTGGATTTTAGCTTCTCTCATATGTGTATGAAAAACTGTACGGGGGCCATGATCTGATGGAATAGAATATGGTGATATCAATTTTGTGGTTGTGTTGTTTCCTAGAGACACTGATTCACATCTGTGGAGGGGGCCAAATATTTAGTGAAGAGAAAGGTCATTATTTGTGATTGCAGCAAATTTGGAAAATGATGGGGATTCTTAGGTTGAATTCATATATTCTCTTTTGGAAATTGGATAAATTGTTAGTCGTCAAGTAATATGATGTCATTAGCATGTATGTGATGTAGTGTGCTATTATTCTTGTACGTAAGAAGTCTCCTTCTTGCTTTTTATGTTCACCCTTTTATGCAATAATTGTAATTTAAGCGGTACGGTGTATATTTCCTACTATGTATCATGAAATGGTTAGTAGTGTGCATAATTTATAAATATCACTTTCGGAGTCAGAAATTTCAAGGCAAGAATAGCTTTTAGGTTCTTTATAGTTTTTACTTTTTTATTTTTTATTCTCTCTTAGGGTAATTTGGGAGATTTATAGAATAACATAGGAATATTTTTGTGTGTGGGAAAATGAAACAAGCCAAGCTTTTTGGGAGATGTGCAGTCTTAGCTCTTGTTTGGGTGATTTGGAAAGAAAGAATTACTCTATTTTTCTTGATGGAAGGGAATATTTTATAATCATGTGGGAAAAAATCCACTATTTAGCATCTTTATGGGCTTTGATGACAAAAGA
Organism: Dimocarpus longan; assembly: GCA_022984855.1. NCBI lineage: Eukaryota > Viridiplantae > Streptophyta > Magnoliopsida > Sapindales > Sapindaceae > Dimocarpus > Dimocarpus longan. Next base: position 18,238,745 of record CM041015.1, on the reverse strand, counting down.
ATTTAAATATTCTTCCTCCTTTCTTATACACCTCAATTACGAAGGGCCTTTAATGTAATTAGACTAATGGTGACTAGTATTAATTTTATTTTTGGTATTTTTGTAATTAGAGGTGGAACTACAAGATTAGGTTTGGAAGGACCACATTATAAGAACCTAAAATTGAGTGTGTCAAAACGTAAAAATATATGATTTTTGTATGAATACTATTATTATTTTAAGAATGTTTTGTAGGCTTGGGGAGCTTAGCCCTCTCAATCTCCCCTAAGGTTTGCCTTGTTTGTTTTTGCTAGGGTTATTCATAGTGTTTTCTTTTCATATGTGCTTGGCATGTTCCTTCAATGTGTAATATTTATGGAGTAAACTACTTAAGAATAGAGATTTTTTCCCCTAGCACTAAAAAAGTTCGAGTTATGAAAATAGCATCGAAATTATTAATAGTAATTTTTAGCATCAGTAGTTTGTACGAACTGTTTCCTTATGTGCAAACTAACAAATAGTTCGCGCAAAAGGAAATAGTTCGCACGCGAACTGATGGTGTTGAAAAAACTCATGTTATGATTTCGGTTTTAGTTTCAAAGACTTTTTTTGGTGCTATTTGCTAAGATTTTCACTTTAAGATAAAAAATTTAAAATACACATTTGTTCCAACCAAGGATTTAGGATTAGTGTTTTTATTTTTATTTTTTTTTTAAAATTAAAAAATAAAAGATTTAGATAACATTAGTTATTTGCAAAGTATTTAAAAAGAATAAATACATTTTGTCTTAGTAAGGAAATACATATATTGCTACTGCAGCCTTCATTTGTAACTAACAACACAGCTTCCTTAAAATGTAATGATGCAGGAGTAATGATCATGAAATTTATGGTGATGTTCTAAAACCATCAGATTTTGAATATGTATATATTACTAGGTGTCCACTGCCATCCCGTTTTGAATATATGTATATTACTAGGTGTCCACTGCCATGCCGTTGATGATTATCCCAAGTTTGTTTAGCATCTGCCGCTTGTTTGTGAAAAACAATATATGTGGGTCTATTATACAATGGAATAAGATTATTGCTGCTGTCAGTCTGATGGTTGTAGTGTTCCTCAGATTCGCTGATTCATACATGTGCTGAGGCCACACTACATTTGATGAAGATAAAGGCGAGAATTTGTGAGTGCTTTAGAGGACAATTTACTGGCACACTTCTGCTGGTAAAATTGGAAATCTGTGTGGGTTCTTAGGTTGATTTCCTTCTGTCTTTTTCTGGAATTTCTTGATGGATTAACTTCATTAGCATTTATGTGTTATAGTTTCCTATTATTTTTGTGCTTAAGAAATCTGTTCTCTCTTTTGGTTTTCATGCTCTGATGCAGTGTCAAACGTAATTAGGTGATGGGGTAGTTATTTCTACTGTATAACAAAAAATTGCTAGTAGTGTACATAATTAATATAGAGTTGATATGTCACAGCACCACATGCCTTAGCCTTGGGTGCAGAATTCAGGTTTGTAGACAGTTGGCTATGTTAGCTGGTGGAAAAGAAAAAAATTAAATAAAAAATAGAACACTGGCAATGTATGCAGTAAATCGGAAAACACCATATGTCCTAGCAAGCATTGGATTAGTATCTTATACGATGCATGTTTAAAGGACTTGGTTAGGTGGAGAAATGTGCATAGGGGAATTACTTTTGAGATGGTTCTCTACAGAAAATAGGGGTGTTCATGAGGAGTTTATCAGCATGAATATTGACTCCGGAAAGTTGTTGAAGAAAATGTTTGGTTAGTAGTGGGCCTACTGCAGTGAACTTGGTGACATGAGGTAATTAATGAAATTCATGAGGTAATTAATGAAATTGTTGGCAACTGGAGTAAATTGGGCAACCTTTTACTGTTTTGAGAAAAGCTGTTTTTGGTATGGTGGTCAGCAGATATGGTTATAAGTTGATGATGTTTGCTGATGATGGGGGTGGTCACCACTAGTTTTGGAATTCCAGCAGGCAATAATTAGTGAGTGTCAATGTTGACAAGTTGTAGCCAGGTTAAGAATGTTTATAAAGTGACTTAGGGTGCGTTTGGAATCCTTTTTAAAATGGTGTTTTTGGAATTTATTTTTAAAAATGAAAACATGTTTTAAAAATGATTTTTTTGAAAATACAATGTGTTTGATATGATTTTTTAAAAATTATTTTTGAAAACAGAAAATGATATAAATATGTTTGATATTATTTTTAAAAATGAGTAAAATAATTGTTTGGATTTAAAAGTAATGATTTGTTTTGAAAACATGTTTTGGAAATGATGGAAAACATAAAAAATTGTTTTTTATTTTTTAGTTATAATTTTCAAAACGGTGTTATCCATTTTAAAAAACACATTTTACAAAATATATCACCAAACACTTTACTAATTTTTTATTTTTGAAATGAAAAACAATTTCAAAAATGCATCCAAACACCATCTTAGGTTCTAACTATGAAGAATAGTAATCCGATTGTTCTAGGTTGTGCTTGATTATTCTGACAAGGATAATATTCTTGTCAAATTCTTTTCCTCTTATGCCTGTTAGAAGGATTTTTTTTTATGATTCTACTAAAATTTGTTGCTGTATCTGACTATCTGTTAATATATTGCTTGACAAATGTAGCACCTTGTTTTAAATGCTGTTTTAAGTAGTATTTATTTTGTTATGTTTTTGAATATTCAGCTGGGCTATTCATTTATTTAAATGTAAAGCAAGGTGCTTCATTGAGTTTTTAAAATTTGTCTTTAGGGATATGGCGTTGTTCTTGTTAATACCGATGAGGCAGGTACCTTGATAGTGACAAATTTTCGTGTTCTCTTTTTGGTAAGTGCTGCATTTAATATTCTGTTGATATTATTTCTTCATACTATTAGATGTAAATAATTTTAATGTGAATTGTGCATTTCAGCACAAAGACAATTGTTAATTTCTGGTATATTGATGCATGTTTGCCATCGTGTGCCTCATATAATGTAGCTTTTCGAAAAGAGTAATGGTAATTTTGGTAGAAACACAACCAGCTGATATGGCTATTTAAATTGGAAATTAATGTCTAGGCTTCTAGTTTGGCCTGCACTTTTTTATTACTCTGTTTTAGTTGAATGTATGCCTTAACCAATATGTTGAAACCTAGACAATACAGTGCATAAGTTATGTTAATGTTATGTCATGTTGGTAGCTGCTGTTTTTATCACAAAAAAATTAAAAAAATAAAAAGAAAAGAGTATCTGCCGTTGTGCAGATAGAAAATAGTAAAAAATGGCACTCATCAGATTTTGTTGTGTTGAACTAATGCATTTTGCTGAAGATGAGAAATAAACCAAGATGTGTCAGAAAAACATAGAGAGAGATAGTAGGTAATATTATAACAGCAAGGAATCCTTCTGCGGGACAGATTCAAGGTTCGTAAATACGTTATACGGTACGGTACGGACACCCCGTCGTAGTATGATACGGTACGGCCAGTACGCATTATACGGGGTGTATATACGGCAAATGATTTTTTTATATATGTATATATAAATGTAGGGATTTTTTATTTATTTTTTAACTCAGTGGGTTTAATTAAGTATTTTATCATAATTCAGGGGTTATTTATAATTTTTTAGGTCTAATTGGATATTTTATTATAAATTAAGGTTTTATTTATACTTATTTTGGGTTCAATTGAGTATTTTACAATAACTTAGGGGTTTTTTGCAATTCTTATCTATATATTTTCAGACTTCAGTTAGGTTAGCCGTCAGTCACTTTTGCTTATCCTCTCTCTTCCTTCACCTTCTCCATTGCTTCACTGTAACTCTGCCCAAGCTTCTCTCTTCCTTCACTAAATGTTTTTGCGTCACCGGAAATGGATGATTTCGGAGCCGGTGACGACAGCGGTTGGGAGGGATGAGATGTCGCTGGAAATTGATGATTTCGGCGCCGGAAATGGAAGCTTTTGGCGCCGGTGAGGACAGAGTTTGCGTCGCCGGACATGCAAGCTTTTGGTGCCGGAAATGGAGGCTTTTCACGCCGGTGAACAGAGTGTGGTAGGTAGGCGGCCGATCGGGAAGAATTGGAGGGATTTTAGGGTAGACAGTGTTTTATATTCCTTTTTACTAGACCGTTTTGCCCCTCAGCAATGATATGTCCGTATATTACAATATACGGGCGTATCACGGCCGTACCGATGCGCATTATACGGGAAAAAACAGATACGGGCGAGATACGCCCGTATCTGTACGCCCCATGTCCAATACGGCAGTTTCAGCGTATATACGGCCTGATACGGCCGTATTTACGAACAATGGACAGATTTGGGGTTAATTGTTAATGATTGTAGGCAGAATTTTTTTAGTAGCTGAGAATGGTATTTAAGGTTATAGAGAAGCAGAGAGGAAAATTGATTAATTAGGGGTGACATGTAAAGGGCCCTTGGCATCACACCTTGGGTTGATTGCATCACTCAATCTTGAGATAAATCTAGGAACCCCTAAAAAGACCCCTAATTTCTCCTGCATCAAATTCATTTTCCTGTGGAAGTATTCTGGGGAGGATTTTTACAGTAGTGTGTCACGAGCTGGTGGTAATATAAATCCATATCTCGAAATATTGGTTAGGTTATTAATTAGTTTGAGAGGAACTTCATTGTCTAAATAATGACAGACATGCTTTCTCTCTCTCTAAGATTAGTCTATGATTATTCACTAATCTCAGAAAGATGAGGGGAGAATTTGGTGGTTTTTATCATTTTGTGAGAGAAATAAGGATTGATAGTAAAATTTTTTCTTTAGAATTTGATGAGTTATCTGTTGGAAGTGTAATCAAGTTGCATGAGAGGAATAGATTTAGAAGTTATAAGTTGAAGTTGGGGTTGGAATGTGCTCATTGGTTGGGAAATTGCTTGCTAGAAGCTATTTGTTTCAACGATGGCCAGAAGTTCTTTTGTATCCGCAGGTTCGTTAATTATTAGATGTGGATAGATAGATATTGAGAACAGTAGAGGCACTTTTATAAAAGTCTCCTTTAATTCAAGCAATACAGGTGTGAAGAGCATTATCATTCCAAAGGGGATCAATGTTGGTGGATCGAGAAATTGTGTGGAGATTATTTTAAGCCTTTTTGCTCTAGGATGTGTTTAAGATTCTATGGCAGTGGAGAAGGTAGAGAGGATCAAAAAGGATTGGAGAAGTTATTGTGGTAAAAAAACTAGTGAAGAACCCAGTGGGATAAAGAAGATTAGAGGAGTTAGTGAGGGAGTAAGTTATGCAGAATGTTTTGTATTTGAAGAATCAACTAGAGTTGTGATTTGCTCTAAAGGAGAGGTTATGATAATTGGAGGTCAATTTAGAAGGCTGTGTCGAAATCATTGGGGTACAATATTGAGCTGAAGCCCTTCCAAGATGAGAAAGCAATGTTTTTCTGTTGAGACGTAAGAGAGGCTATTAGAGTTGGTATTCTTGGAAGGCTTTAGTTAGAAAGCTTTCTTGCTGTCATTATACAACATTGGAATTCTGAGATAAATTGCTTTAAGAAAGTGTTAGCATTTGATGGTGGATGGATTGTTGGTCTCCTCTTTCATTTATGGAGCATGAAGTCTTTTAGCAAAATTGCAGGGTTTTGTGGAGGTCTTATTGATATTGACAGAAGAATAGAACAATTTCAGTCATTGTTTTGAGGCAAGAATCAAAGTGGGAAAAAAGGAAAACTCGTTTATCCTTGCTGTTTTCGGAATTAAAGACGGGAATAGGGTTCTCGATGTCAAGATCAGGCATGTAACCAAATTCATCTTAGATTCCAGTTGCCCCAAAGTATCACTCTCTAGGCTTAAGGATGATGTCGAACTGGTAAAGTGGAAAGTAGCACGTGGCGGATAATGGGGGATAGGCGATCCAAAAATTTAAAATAGGTTAACTTTCAAGAAGCAAACAAAAGGGATATGGAGAGTGAAGAGAGATAACATATGCAGGGAAATTGCAGAGGTGAAGACAACTAGGTCTATTGATTTTCGAGAAGAGAGCGATTTTCTAAGAGATTTGAAACGGAAGCAGGGAGTTGACCAAGACATCGGGTTTAAGGAAACAAAAGCTGTTCGGGTAGACGTCAGCCTTATTAACAAAAAAGGCTTTGATGGGGAGAAACGGTAGCTAACTATTGACAAAAGAGCCTATTTAAGGGAGAAAAGCAATGCTATTAAAAAGGGGCTGATTAACAATATTGATAGGTGTGAATGGGCCTAATTAAAGGAAGTGGAGAAGGGAACAATGGGCCTAAAAGGTTGCTTGGGTCACCAATGTTGTTGGAAAGTTTAAGGCCCATGTTAGGTCTTCAAGCCCAAGTGTGTTGAATAGATTCTCTGATATCTCTGGGTCTATTAGGTTTAATGACATAAGACCGGGTCTAGTGGTTTCTGATGGATGGTTAAAGGCCAAAATCGATCCATTCAAGTCGAAATCTCTGAACCACTTTTCTTCTAAACCCTCATCTTAGGGTTGCTCCATTAACTAGAAAAAGGAGTGTGACTATAATGGAGCTTCAGTTTTAAAGTCTATCGAGTCTGATTATGACAAGGAAGAAGTTACTAGCTTGGGTTTGATAATTCAAACGAAATCGAGGAGAACCAAAGTTCTCTCAATGGAAGCTACTACTGACTGAACCGTATGAGAAACAGAGCAGAAGATGAACTATTCGGATTGGGATTCGATAACCCACTTGACATTATAGATGTTTCACGTGAAGCAGTTGACTTAAATGAAAAGAACTTTGTTGATGAGGTGGTCTTTGACAGGTAATCGAATGGAAGCCACATAGAATAGGTTGATTTTTCTCAAGAAGTGATTGTTGAAGAAGCCAACTTGAATTTGTCTTTGATGAGTTGAGGTGGAAGTGGTTGATGATGGTAGGCTGAAAGTGAGTGACAAAGGAGAGAGAGATGGATTTCTTATTCAATATCATCAGAAGAAGAAATCAGAGAACCAAAAATTTGAGGAAGAAAGTTTGAGCCCATTAACAGTAAGTTCTAAAGATGTATTGGGACCTTCTAATTCAGGGGTTGATGAGAAATACAAGTTTCTATTAAGAAATGATGGATTTAACCCTTTCTCATTCTATTAGAGCATATCAAAATTTGCCTCATTTTGATTTAAGTTTAAACAAGAAAAGTAGTAGGGAATTGCAAAATCTTCAGTAGGGCTTGAATTGTGAGAAAGGACGAGACAGTTTCAATAAGGGTTCTCATACTTTATCATGAAGATTTTGAGCTGAAATTTGTGGGTTTTGGGGTGTTGGGAGAAAAGGATAATGATTGAGGAGGTAATTTGATTTAGAACAAATTAGGAAATAGAGTTTTTATTTAAATAGGATTTAAATTTCTTTAGTGTCAAATTTTTCAGTTTTAATTAGTTTTAAATTAGGAAATTATGAGTCAATTAGGATTCTTAATTCTAGTAATTTTAGGATTAGTCATTATGAAAGGATTTAGTTTGTTTGAGTTTAGGATGTTGATTTTCTTTAGTGATAATAGAGTTCATGTTTTAGTTTTATTGCTGCTTTTCTGTTTAGATTTTTTCGATATTTGAAACAGTTTTCCATTGCACTAAAATTATTATTAAAACGTGGTTTGCCCTTGATCGATGACTGAAATTTTTTTAAGTTGACAACGAACTCCCGACAATGAATGGTGGTTCATGACTATCAAACAGTGACTTGATAAGGTGGAAGAAAAACTTAAATGACTTGATGGAATAGATAGAACGTTTTGAAGTTTTTAGCAGGCACTTGTTGTGTTGACTCTTAAAGTTAGACGATTTGTTGGCTAGCGTCAACTTGATTTGCCAGGTGACTGGACGGTGACTGCTGGTGAGGACGTTAGAGACGACAACAGGCGACAAGGAGACCAGAATGTGGATGGTCGTGACCCGTGCGAGTCGGATCTAGGTAAGAGAGACCTGCAAGGTCTAACGGCCAAGCCTTCCCGACCCATACACAGGTTCGATGGGCTCTTAAGCCTCGCGTGTAGGTCCGATTCATTGCCCAGGCTCTCGAACTCTGACCAATCTATCTTGGAATCCACGCGACCCGCTTGAGAAGCCAAGAAATGCAAACATTCACGACTTGTTTTGCGACCTTAAAACCTCATATCGATATAATCCTACCCAGATCGAAGACGAAAGGGGTTGGAACAGGAACGACGACGGTTGGCAAGCCTAGATTGTTGGGTATAGACCCTAGACCGGCGACGAACAAAGGTTGGTTTGATTAATTTCATGATTCGGCAGTCATGGCCCAACTTCAACTTCAACCACACTAACTTGACCCGATTTGTGTATGTAGGATGTATAATCGAGGTTTTTTCGGTGGTATGATGGCGGAGGAGGTTGATAAATGGACTACGGTAGATAGCGAAGGTAGGTTTGCACCCATTGGAGGCTTTGACGATTCTTCAGGTGGAGGATAATGCTAATGTGGCCAACAATGCTTTTAGGAATGACCGCAAAATTATTAGGAATGCTCAATGTTGACAAGATCAGCAAGATTACCAAATAAAGATGGACTTATCCAATTTCGATGGTTGATTACACATTGAGAACTTTCTTGATTGGGTGTATAGCATTGAACAATTTTTTGATTATTCAAAGATCATGGAGGAGTGACAAGTTAAAATATTAGCGTATAAGTTAAAATGAGATTACAAAATAAGTAAAATATTTTTAGGAATGCTCAAGATCAACAAGATCAACAAGATTACAAAATAAAGATGGACTTATCCACTTTCGATGGTTGATTACACATCGAGAACTTCCTTGATTGGGTGTATAGTATTGAACTATTTTTTGATTATCAAAGATCCTAGAGGAGTGACAAGTTAAAACATTAGCGTATAAGTTAAAATGAAGAGCTATAGCTTGGTGGGAATAGTTGTAATTCAATTGTCAAAGACAAGGAAAACAACATGTTTGAACATGGGCAAAGATGAAGCGATTACTTAAATAACAATTTTTTTTTTTTGACTACGAACAATTCCTATATCAACAGTTTCAAAATTACCGACAAATGAATAAGAAAGTTACAGTATACATTGAAGAGTTTTCTTGCTTAAGTGCTTGGTGTAACTTGATGGAAATTGTGGATCAATAAATGACTAGATATATCGGAGGTTTGAGATTGGATATTCAGGATAAGTTGGCTCTCCACAACATTTGGACATTAGGTGATACAGTCAATCTAGCCTTGAAAGTTAAGGTTCAATTAAACCGGCCAGTTAACAGGAGTCCAAGTAATTTTCAAACATCTGTTCTAGATACTTCAGCCAGTCTAGAAGAGTCCACGATGACTGAAAATAGTGAGAACAACTCTAAACTCACTCATTCACCTCGACACTCCAAAATAAGGAGGAAGTGCAAGTGTTGCTTTTAATCGAGCAACAGTACTAAATCAATAGCCACATCGAACCAATCCTAATCCCCAAGTGCGACCTAATCTGGATAGAGATTGAGTCAAGAATTTCTGATCTGGATAGAGTTGAGGCTGATGGAGAGTTGAACGATTCGATGCGGGTGGAAAGATCTCACTTGAAGATAGAGCTTGAGAAGTCGATATGTAAAGAAGAAATTTTGTGGAGGCAAAAGGCTAAAGTTAGATGGGTGAAAGAAGGAAATTGCAATTCTAAATTCTTTCATAAAGTTGTCAATGGGAGAAGGTCTAGGAATTGTATCAACAAGCTGGAGTTAAATGACGGCTCTGTTTTAGAAGATGAGGGGGCCATTGAACGAGAAATTATTCAGTTCTTTCAGAATTTATATTCTAAAGAAAATGTAGAAAGACCTTCAATTCAAGGGCTTAATTGGGATAGCATTGATAGAGATAGAGCCGCTTGGTTGGAAAGACCTTTTGAAGAAGAGGAAATTAAGAAGGCAGTTGCGGATTGTAGCAAAGAAAAAGCTCCTGGTCCAGATGGCTTTAACATTGAATTCTTTCTTAATTGCTGGGAGATAATCAAAGAAGATTTGATGGATGTGTTCTCGGAATTTTTTGGGAATGGGATCATCAATAAAATCACCAACGCAACTTATATTTATCTCATTCTGAAAAAATACAACTCTTCGAAAATTGGGGATTTTAGACCTATCAGCTTGGTTTCCAGTCTGTACAAAATCATTGCAAAAGTTTTGTCTTTCAGATTGAGAGAGGTTATGGACACCACTATCGCTAGTTGTCAGTCTGCCTTTGTTAAAGGCAGACAAATTCTTGACTCTGTTTTGGTGGCTAATGAGGTTGTAGAGGAGTATAGAATGAAGAAAAGAGAAGGGGTTGTTTTCAAAATCGATTTTGAAAAAGCTTATGATCATGTTGATTGGGATTTTTTAGACTTTGTTTTGGAAGCTAAGGGCTTTGGGACAAAATGGAGAAGTTGGATTAGGGGATGCTTGAAGACTACAAATTTCTCAATTATGATAAATGGGAAACCTAAAGGAAAATTCTCGACTTCTAGAGGGCTTAGACAAGGAGATCCTCTCTCTCCCTTTTTGTTTATTCTCGTAGCGGATTGTTTGGGAAGATTAATTGATAGAGCAAAGGAGTGTCGCTTGGTAGAGGGATTTTGTGTCGGAAAGGAGAATGTTATGGTTTCTCATCTGCAATTTGCAGATGATACTGTCCTTTTTTCTTCGGGTAATAAAGAGAATTTTGGAACATTGGTTGAGTTGCTTCGTTTCTTTTGTTGGATTTCTGGGCTTAAGGTAAACATGACCAAGAGTGTTTTGGCGGGTATAAACTGCGATGGAAGTAAGATTGTAGATTTGGCTAACTATGTTGGATGTGAGGTAGGTTCTTGGCCTTTGAAATATTTAGGTTTACCTTTGGGAGGCAATCCCAGATCTTCAGAATTTTGGACACCGGTGGTAGAGAAAGTAGATAGGAGATTAGAGGGATGGAAAAATGCCTTTTTATCCAGGGGAGGAAGATTGGTTCTGATTCAAGCTGTGTTGCATAGTATTCCTACTTATTTTCTTTCCTTGTTTAGAATTCCTATCGGGATGACAAAGAGGCTTGAAAAGGTCATGAGAGACTTCTTGTGGGAGGGTTTTGGGGATGGCAAGAAGGCTTATCTTTTGAGTTGGGACATTGTTTCCCGTCCTCGGGACAAAGGAGGCTTAGGGATTGGGAACGTGGTTTCAAAAAATTTGGCTTTGCTTGGAAAGTGGATTTGGAGGTTTCCCTTGGAACCTAAATCCTTGTGGCATAAAGTGATTAGAAGTAAGTATGGTTTGCAGAGAAATGGATGGGACTCTAATATGGTTATTAAAGGCTTCAGCCATTGTCCTTGGAAAGTTATTATGCAAGGTTTTCAAGCTTTCTTTGAAAATTTGAGATTGAAGGTTGGAAATGGTGCTCGAATTCGGTTTTGGGAGGATTGTTGGGTGGATGATATGCCTCTTTGTTTAAAGTTTCCAAGATTATTCAATCTTGCAACTTCTCAGGGTGCTTTAGTTTTAAACAGATGGGATAGCTCTTCTCTTCATAGAGGATGGTCTTTTGATTTTAGAAGGAACTTGAATGATAGGGAGTTTGAAGAATTCTCGTCTCTTATCTCTTTACTCGAAGGGGTTTCTCTTAACCCTCGAATGGAAGATCAAAGGGTGTGGAGGATAAGTTCAAATGGTATCTTTTCTTGTAAGTCATTTTTTGAAAAATTATCCCTTAATGATGCTCACCCTAGGTTTATCTTTGATAATCTTATTTGGAAGGCAAAGGTGCCAAACAAGGTTAAGTTTTTAGTTTGGCTTATTGCTCATCAGAAATTAAGCTCTTGTGAGGTCCTCCAAAAAAGATACCCTTATTCTTGTCTCTCTCCTTATTGGTGTATCATGTGCAAGTGTAGTGGGGAAAACTTGAATTATCTTTTTCTTCATTGTCCGGTGGCGAGTAAATTATGGAGTAAGTTGTTCTATGTAGTGGGTTTGAGATGGGTCACTCCTAATGTTTTATGGTCTTTCTTTATGGAAGAATTTCAAGCTCTTGGAAAGGGAAAGAAAGCTGACATTCTATGGCGGTGTGGAGTTTTCGCCATTCTATGGGTAATATGGGAATAAAGAAACAGAAGAATTTTTACTGAAGCTGAAGAGGATGTGAATTTTTTATGGGATAAAGCGTTTTTTCTGGCTTCGCTTTGGGCATCTACGTGTGTTGAATTTAAAGATACTTCGTTATTTTTCATTTTGTTAGATTGGAAGGCTGTTACTTGTTAGTTGTTTGTTGTTTGTTCTATGCAGCCTTAATTAGTTTTGATTCTGTAGTTTGTTGGTGGACTTCTGGTTCAATCTTGTATATTTGTTTCTTCTTTCTTCTTTTTAATAAAGTTTCGTTTACTACCAAAAAAAAAAAAGTGCGACCTAATCTGGGCGAAGGTTTTAGGTGTAATAAACCTAGATATCTTTTGAGTAATTGTCTTAATCGAAGGATTGTTAAATTTGCTGAAGAAGAGACAATGGCAGGCTGCTCGGTAGGAGATGATGATATTTACGAAGGGGTTGAGTATACTAAAGGAGATGAAGGGGAAGTAGTTATTTGTTAGGAGTTACAACATGACTTTGTCAAAACTTGAGGGTGACTTTTTTCAAGAGGAGGTGATTGATGTAGGACAAATTAGGAAATAGAGTTTTTATTAAAATAAGATTTAAATTTCTTTAATATTAAGTTTTTCAGTTTTAATTAGTTTTAAACTAGAAAGTTACGAGTCAATTAATATTTCTAATTCTAGTAGTTTTTGGACTAGAGTCATTATAAAAAGGTTTGGGTTTTTTTTTGAGTTTAATATGTTATTTAGTTATTTAGTTATTTTGTTTAGTGGTAATAAAATTTATGTTTTTAGTTTTATTGTTTCTTTTCTGTTTACTCATTTCGATATTCAAAACAATCCTTCACTGCACCACAATTAGAAAGGCTAATTCAGATATGGTTATTCTAATTGAGTCTATAAAGTAGGTTGTGGATCATAGTATTGTTACAAGTGTTTAAGGAGCAAGATTCAAGTAGTGGGTTTACTTACCTTAAAAGTGTAGTTTCGGTGGAATTGTAGTCGTATGGAATTCTAAGGTGGTTAAGGTTTTGGGCTTCGTCCTTGGAGAGTTTTCCGTTTCTGTTAATATCCTTGGTGCTGATTGCAAAGATTGGTGGCTTTCAGGGGTGTATGGCCTTAATAAAAAGAGAGAGAGAGGCTTTTTAGGATGAGTTGGCTGGATTATTAGGGTTATGTTCTTCGAGGTGGTGTATTGGTGGAGTTTGTAATGTTGTTAGATTTCCATCTGAAAAGTCTTTAAGGGAAAGGAGACTAGAAACATAAAATACCTTAATTGCCTAATTCATGAAACTAATTTTTTTTTTGATAGGAAACCAAGACTTTATTAATATAAGAAAGAAAATACAACTGTGAACCAGAAGTCCACCAAAGAACATACAACCCAATTGACAACGTAAAGGCAAAAAGAAATAAACAATCAACGAACAGCAGCCTTCCAATCTAATAATATAAGAGATAACGATAAATGTTTAAATTCTTCACTAGTAGATGCCCAGAGAGAAGCTAAATAGAACGCTTTATCCCTTAAGAAGTTGTCCTCTTCCTCGACCTCCTCGAATATTCTTTTATTTCTTTCTTCCCAAATAACCCATAGGATAGCAAAAACTCCACAGTTCCAAAGAATCTTAGCCTTCTTTCCTCCTCCTAAGGCTACAAAATCTTTCAATAAAAAGGTACGAAAACACTTAGGGGTTGCCCACCTTAAGCCCACTAGAGACAACAACCTATTCCACAACAAGCCAGCCACCGAACAATGAAGAAAAAGATGATCCAAAGTTTCCCCCCCACTTTTGCACATGATGCACCGGAAGGGCGAAAGGCAAGTACTAGGATATCTCTTTTGAATGATGTCACAAGTGTTTAATTTCCCATGAACCAGAAGCCACACTAAAAACTTGATCTTGTTCGGAGTTTTTGACTTCCATATCAATTTATCATACTCAAACCTAATACTCGGGCATCTTCTAATGAAGATTTTAAACATTTGTCTTTATCTCTTATTTTACTAGATTGGAAGGCTGCTATTTGTTGATTGTTTCTACCAATCTTGTATTTAGGCTTAGAATTTATATGTTTGTTTTATAGTGGATTACTGGTTCACAGCAATGTTCGAAAATACGTTATACGGTACGGTACGGGCATCCCGATATGGTCTGATACGGTACGCTCGGTACGGTTGGTACGGGCGTACCGACCAAAAATGGTTTAAAAAAGGAAAAAAAATATATAAAAAATATAAAATGTCATAAATTTCTAGAACAACAATATATTTAAAATTAGTTGTCCAAAAGTAACATAACTAAATTACCAAAGTGCCAAACTAGAAATAATACAAAAGCCATTAAAAGAAACTATGATCTAGTCAGTATCATAAAAAGGGTCGCCTGTGGCAAATGGTCGGAAATTAGGATTGAAATGGAATGTGTCATCTCCCATATCATCATCCTCCTCCTCCTCCTGACCACAGATGTCATCCCTATCCGATTCAACTTCTAGTGATGAAATACGCTTTCCTTTCCCTAAACCAAAATAATTTAAAGCAATATAATTAAAAACTTCATCGTATATTCAAGTTTGTTAATTGAATTATTGATAAACTTACGTGCATCTCTCCTCCTCTTTTGTCTTTGTTGTGTTACTTGTGTACTTCCACTCGGTTCATTCATGTCATCTTCTCCCATGCTTGGTGCATGATGTGTGGACATTTGCTCAATATCATCTTCTCCCATCACCCATTCATCATCGGATGGTAAGTCAGTAGAAACAAGTAGGTCATCATCATTAGTTGAACTCCGGTGCCTTAGGAATTTCTGATGCAACTTTCTATTGTACATTATGTACACCAATGAGTTCAATTTCTTCGTAGCCAACCGATTTCTTTTTTTAGTATGAATCTACAATTATTAATAATGAAAAAATTAGTATGAACAAATAAATAATTTTATAATAAGTATTTATATATTCTAAGTTTCAATATAGACTCATACCATATTAAACAAACTCCAATTCCGCTCACAAGCGGAGGATGAGCAAGTAAGGCTTAAAATTTTCATCGCAAAAGATGTTAGCTCTGGAGTTTGATCTCCCCATTGAATCCACCAATCAACTACAACGCCAATAACAATCCCTTTGGTAAGAAAACACAAATAATTAAAGAACACTTAAAAGGAAACTTCACATACCAGGACTACGTTTGGTGGCAGATGTTTTTGCCAACTCAAAGGCAAACATTCCTTCCCTTTTTCTGAACTCATCGAGCTGTAAATCCACCTTTTCTCGCTCTTTATAATCTGGAATAAGCTTCTCCATACACATTATCAACCCATACTTAATCTCTGGATGAGTGGACTTATTTTCTGAATATTGAAATTGAGGATTCAGAAAATAGGCAGCTGCGTGCAAATCACGATGCATCTGAAACTCCCATTTCTCATCAATTATCTTCCAAATCTCATGATAAGCTCCAATTTCATCCCCCAAGTTTTTAGCTATCTCTTCCTTAGCCAAGTCCATTGCTCCATAAATAAATCCCATTCCAGGTACCTTTTCTGAATCCGCCAACCTCAACACACGAACAAGGGGTGTAGTTGTTTTCAATGCATAAGACATACTCGGCCAGAAACTCGGATCCCTCAATATGATTCTCTTGACTTCCCTCCCTTCCGGCTTCTTTGCATATGTACATCCACCCCACTGTGATGAAGTAAACATTTGCTCCAAAGGTTGCTTCAATTCAAACATACGATGCAATGTCAAGTACGCAGTAGCAAACCTTGTAGGAGCGGGTCGGAGCAATTCTTTATTTGCAAACTTTCTGAATAATGCCAACACCCATCCGTGATTGTAAATGAAGTTACTCACCTATTATAGAACATAAATTTTTTAATTATTAAATGACTTACAGTAAGGTTAAAAAAAGAATATAGCCAAAAATACTATAAGTTTATAGTAATACCTTCTTTGCTTTTCTCAATGCATTTTTGTGTTGGGGTAGTTCTCCAAGTTTCTCAAGTATCAAATCTATGCAATGAGCAGCACATGGCGTCCACCACAACTGTTTCCTCCTTTGCATCAACATTTCCCCAGCTTTCTTGTAGTTGGAGGCATTATCAGTCACCACCTGAACAACAATATCCTCTCCAACCTCTTCAACCACATCATTAAGTAGCTTGAACAACAATGTCGCATCTTTGACAAAATCACTAGCATCAATTGATCGAAGAAAAACTGTACCATATGGATTATTTACAAGGAAGTTGATCAATTGTCTACCCCTTATATCTTTCCACCCGTCTGACAATATGGATACTCCTGTTTGCTTCCACGTCTTCATCACGTCAGCTACAATAGCTTTTGTGTTTTCTTCCTCCTTCTTTAATATGCCAGTCCTCAACTCATAGCTACTTGGCGGTCTCAAACCTGTCCCATATCGTCCAACTGCTCGAATCATATTCACAAAAGATGGACTATCTGCAATATTAAATGCGAGACCATTCTCAAAGAAGAATCGACCTATCTCCTCACATGTTCGGTCACGTAGCTCCTTATTAAATCCTGTCGTTCTAGTTCCTCCTAATTCCTCTACTTGTAAAACATCATCTTCCACCCCCCTGAGAAACCTATCCATAGGTCCTCTAATCCCCCTCGTAGTCGGAGTCGGAGTCGGAGTCTGAGTCTGAGTCACACTACCACTACCACTACCCGACCCTTCCTTGGATCTACTATTCAATGTCGTACATCTATCGATTCTTTCCTCTCTCACTAATTGATTTATTCTTTTTGCCCTCTCCATATTCTCCAAATATCTTTTTATATCATCCTGAACTTCCGGTGGAGCAGTCGGACACGCGGAAACATTCCCTTGGACACCCGCAAGGTGTTCTTTCATCCTAAACACTCCCCCCCTCATTACTTTTTGACAAAAAATACACCGAATAAATTTTTTCCCATCAGTTTCCATCTCAACCCCATACTTCCACGCCGGATCTTTTTTACTAGCCATCACAAATTCACAATCACTGAATCACAATTCACAAGTTCACAACACAAACTATTGCCTGTTTACATAAAAAATAATAATAATAATAATTAATAAATAATTAAACATAAACACATAGCTAATGCTCTATGTGTTTAAACACAAACTGAACTACTGAAGAACAAAAATAGTGGACAGAAACAGAAACAGATAGCTACTGCCGTTGTACAACATCAGAAACAGAATGGTTGAACTTGAAACAAAATAAAAAACAAAAAGCTTGAAACAAAATCAGCACCAGAATGGTTGAAACAAAACCAAAAACACAAAGCTTGAAACAAAATCAGAACCAGAATGCTTGAAACAGAAACAAAAATGGAAAAGAACCAAATGGAGTCACCGACGCACCGTTCTAGAGAGAGGAAGCTGCTGCCGTTTGACTTTCGTCGCCGGAAATGAGAGAGCTGCTGCGATTTTCAGTGGAAATGAGAGAGAAATGGCCGGAAAAGAGGAGAAGATCGCCGGTGAGGAGAAGACGAAGCTGGGTCGCGTGAGAGGGGAGTCGGTCGCCGGAATGAGACTATGAGAGAGCTGCTGCCATTTTCAGTGGAAATGAGAGAGACATGGCCGGAAAAGAGGAGAAGATCGCCGGTGAGGAGAAGGCGAAGCTGGGTCGCGTGAGAGGGGAGTCGGTCGCCGAAATGAGACTATGAGAGAGCTGCTGCCATTTTCAGTGGAAATGAGAGAGAAATGGTCGGAAAAGAGGAGCAGATCGCCGGTGAGGAGAGGGCGATGCTGGGTCGTGTGAGGGGAGTCGGGCGACAGATCTGAGTGCTTTTTAGGGCTTCTATTTTCATTTTATACCCAACTCTTTTTTTTTTTTAATTTTTTTCCTTGACCCGACCCGACCGTATAAGTCAATATACGGCCGTATCGGGTCAGTACGGCCGTACAAATACGCCAGAGACGGATTTTGTCGCCATCTGACTCCGATTCGGGCGTATTTATACGTTTTTGCATCTATACGCCCGTACGGGCGTATATACGCCCGTACCGTACCGTATTTTCGTTCAATGGTTCACAGGTGTATTTCCTTCTTGTTTTTAATAAAGTTTCTGTTTCCTATAAAAAAAAAAACCTAGTACTCGAATCATCTTTGACCAACTTGTCAAAAAAGGATTTACACGAGAAGATGCCATTGGAACTTAAGCTCCACGCCCTTCTATCCTCCAAACCAGGATTAATCGAGACACCCTCAAGAATAGAAATAAAAGAGAATTCTTCAATCTCTCTATCATTCAGGTTTCTTCTAAAATCAAAGATCCATCCTTTAAGAAAAGAGGAATAATCCACTCTACTTAAAACAGATACATTTTGAAAAGAAGTGAGCTTATACAATCTTGGAAACTTTAGGCAAAAAGGTTGATCCCCCAACCAACAATCCTCCCAAAATCGAATTCGAGCACCATTTCCAATCACAATCCTTAAATTACTCGAGAAAACGTTGAAACCTTGCATAATGGATTTCCATGGACATCTATAACCGCCTTGAACCACCGCATTAGAATCCCACCCATTTCCTTGAACTCCATACTTACTTTTAATCACTTTATACCAAAGAGAATTAGATTCCAACGGAAACCTCCATAACCACTTCCCAAACAAAGCCAAATTCTTCATCACTATATTCCTAATTCCTAATCCATCTTTATGCTGAGGACGAGAAACAACATTCCATCTTACTAGATGAGACTTCCTACCTTCGCCAATACCTTCCCACAAGAAATTCCTCATAATCTTCTCAACCCAATAGGAATTCTGAACAAGGATAAATAATAAGTGGGAATGCTATGCAAAACAGTTTGAATTAGGACTAGTCTTCCACCCCTAGAAAGGAAAGCATTTTTCCAGCCTTCTAATCTTCTCTCAACTTTTTCCACCACTGGAGCCCAAAACTCAAAAGATCTCGGATTTCCTCCCAACAGTAGCCCTAAATATTTCAGCGGCCATCTCCCTATCTCACACCCAAAGCCATCGGCCAAATCCTCTAACATCTTACTCTCACAGTTAATGCCCGCCACTACACTCTTAGCCAAATTTACTTTCAGTCCAGACACCAAACAGAAGCACCGCAACTAGAGAAGCAAAATTCTCTTCATCCCCAGAAGAGAAGAAAACAGTATCATCAGCAAATTGCAAGTGAGAGACATTAACATTCTCCCTACCGACACCAAATCCTTCCACCAAGTGGTATTCTTTAGCTCTATCAACCAGCTTTCCCAAACAATCCACCACAAGGATAAACAGAAAAGGGGATAAAGGGTCACCTTGTCTCAGCCCTCTAGTAGCTGAGAACTTTCCCCTCGGTCTTCCATTTATTACAATCGAAAAGTTTGCCGATTTTAAGCAGCCCATTATCCAGGTTCTCCACCTTAACCCAAAACCTTTTGCTTCCAAGACGAAGTCCAGAAAATCCCAATCGACATGATCATAAGCTTTTTCAAAATCAATCTTGAAAACAACACCTTCTCTCTTCTTCGATCTAAACTCTTCCACCACTTCATTAGCCACCAAGACAGCGTCCAAAATTTGTCTGCCTTTAACAAAAGCAGCTTGACAACTAGAAATAGTACTGTCCAACACCTCTTTTAGTCTCAGGGAAAGAACTTTTGCGATAATTTTGTACAAGCTAGACACCAAGCTAATTGGCCTAAAGTCGCTAATCTTCAATGAGCCAGATTTTTTTGGAATGAGACAGATATAGGTTGCATTAGTGACTCTATTGACTATCCCATTTTCAAAGAACTCCAAAAAGATCTCCATCAAATCATTCTTAATAATCTCCCAGCAAGCATGAAAAAAATCGAAGTTAAATCCGTCCGGACCTGGAGCCTTCTCTTTGCTACAATCCGCCACCGCCCTTCTGATTTCCTCTTCTTCAAAAGGTTTTTCCAACGAAATGGCTTTATCTCTACTGATACGATTCCAATTTAACCCTTGAATGATTGGTCTATCCACGTCTTCTTTAGAATATAAATCCTTAAAGAATCAGATAATTTCACCTTCAATAGCTCCCTCCTCCTCGATTATCGACCCATTATTTAACTCAGTCTTATCAATGCAATTTCTTCTCATTCTCCCATTAACGACTTTATGGAAGAATTTGGAATTGCAATCTCCTTCTTTAACCCACTTAACTTTAGCCTTTTGTCTCTATAACATTTCCTCCTTGCAAACCATCTTCTCTAACTTCAACTTCAGATGAGATCTTTCCGATCTCAAAGAATCAGAAAGCAGCCCGTCATCTTCCAATCTATCCAAACCAAAAATTCTATCCTCAATCTCCCTATTTTGTTTGAAGATGTCTCCAAAAACTTCTTTATTCCACTCTCTCAGCTTCTTTTTTACCCATTCCAACTTCTTCATAAACGTACTTCCACCCCTGCAAATCCACCTCACTCCACCAATCCTTCATATTTGTAAAAAAAGAATGATGTTCCAACCAAATATTCTCAAACCTGAAGGGAATAGGACCCCAATTCCTATGAGAAGAATCCAACATGATAGGGCAATGATCAGAAGTAGTTCTCACTAAAGCATTTTGTCTAACCTTCCTTCCAACTAACTCTTCCCACTCACTCAAGAATAAAAACCTATCAAGCCTGCAACAAACTGCACTTTGTCTTAAATTAGACCAAGTAAAATCCGAGCGGTTCAAGATTGGATCGATAAGACCCGTTTCTCGAATAAAACAATTAAAGAGTTTCATGCTTTTAGTCTCCCTTCCCCCAGAGGATTTTTCAGAAGGAAATCTAACAACATTAAAATCTCCTCCGATACACCATCGCGGAGAACATAACCCAAATAAACCTGCCAACTCCTCCCAAAACGCCCCCCTTTCTCTTTTCTTAGTCGGCCCGTAGACCTCGGAAAACCACCAATCTTTACTATCAATACCTAAGATATTAATGAAAACCGAAAAATCTCCCAAGACTGAACCTAAAACCTCGACAATCTTGGTATTCCATATCACTACAAGACCACCTGAACTACCTTCTGAAGGTAAGTAAACCCACTGCTTAAACCTTGCTCCCCAGACACTTCTGATAATACCATGATCCACAATCTGTTTTTTAGTCTCAATTAAAATAACTATATCTGGATTGGCCTTTCTAATTGTCTCCTTAATCATCCTCCTTTTTTTCCAACACCCCAAACCCCTCACATTCCAGCTCAAAATCTTCATGATATTGTCTGAGAACCCTTACTACACCTGCCTCCTCCTCTCTCATAATTCAAACCCCACTGAAGATTTTGGACCTCCCTGCTTAATTTCTTCTTGCTTCCCGTCTCCATACTAGAAGATTTTTGGGCCTCTTTAGCGGGGAGAGAAACTAATTTGATTGATTTAGTTTTGAATTATTCGGATTTTTCTTTGTCTAATTTTAGATAAAGGGCTGTTTGTTGTAGATTTGACAGATTCTTATTTTCAAATGAGAAGAGTATGTCGGAGGGAGGGTTAGATGAGATGCCTTAGTGAGAATTATTTTTGATCATTTTCTAATTTGGTTGAACTCTTCTCATAGAAGTTGGGGTTCTATTGCTTTCAAGTTTGACAATGTTTGATTGGAACATCTATCTCGTGTTAAAAATATGGAGCAATGGTAGAATGAAGCTGACTCTCAGGGGTTATAGGTTTATGAAGAAACTTGAATGAGTTAAAAGGAAATTAAGAATTTGGAATAAGGAAATTTTGGGAGACATTTTTAAGAAGATGAATGAGATTGAGTCAAGAATATCTGATTTAGATAGAGCTGAAGTTGATGGGGTGTTTTGTGAATCATTGAGATTAGAAAGATCTCAATTGAAGTTGGAGCTTGAGAAGTTGCTTTCTAAAAAGGGAATTTCGTGGAGGCGAAAAGCTAAAGTTAGATGGGTTAAAGAAGAAGATTGCAATGCTAAATTTTTTCATGAAGTTGTTAATGGTAGAATGAGTAGGACTTGTATTAATAAATTGGAGTCAAATGAGGAGGGGGCCATTCTTCAGTTCTTTTAGAAGTTATATTCTAGAGAAGAGCTGGAAAGACCTTGAATTTAAGGTCTTAATTAGGATTGCGTTGGTAGAGATAGAGCTACTTAGTTGGAAAGACCTTTTGAAGAAGAGGAAATTAAGAAGGCCATGGCAGATTGCATCAAAGAAAAATCTCTTGATCCAAATGGTTTTAATCTTGATTTCTTTCATAAATGTTGAGAGATTATCAAAGATGATTTGATGGATGTGTGTTCGAAATTATTTGAGAATGAGATTGTTAATAGGATCAACAACGCTACTTATATTGGTCTCATTAAAAAAAAATCCGATTTTTTGAAAATTGGTGATTTTAGACCAATCAATTTGGTTTATAGTTTGTACAAAATTATAGCCAAGGTTTCTTCTCTTTGATTGAAAAAGGTGTTGGACAACATTATTTTTAGTTGTTAGTTTGCTTTTGTTAAAGGTAAACATATTCTTGATGCTGTTTTGGTGGCTAATGAGGCGGTGAAGTAGTTTAGAGTGAAGAAAAAATAAGGTGTTATCTTTAAAATTGATTTTGAAAAAGTTTATGGTCATGTTGATTGAGACTTTTTGGATTTTTTTTTTAGAAGCAAAAGGTTTTGAGTTAAAATAGAGAAGCTGGATCATGGGGTGTTTAAAGTTTATAATTTTTTTGATCATGATAAATAAGAGACCTAGGGGAAATTTTTCTACTTTTAGAGGATTTAGGTAAGAAGATCCTTTTTCTTCCTTTTCTTATTTATTCTTGTAGTGGATTGTTTGGGGAGGTTAATAGAGAGAGTGAAGGAGTGTCATTTGGTGGAGGGCTTTAGTTTTGGAAAGGAGAAGGTTATCGTTTCTCATTTACAATTTGTTGATGATATTGTCTTCTTTTCTTTGGTAATGAAGATAAATTTGGTTAATTGGTTGAATTGATTCGATTGTTTTGTTGGGTGTCATAGCTTAAGGTAAATTTGTTCAAAGAGTGTTTTGGCAGGTATAAATTATGATAAAAAAAAGTTAGTTGCTTTGGCCAACGCTTTTGGGTGTGAGGTAGATTGTTGACCTTTGAAATATTTAGGGTTGCCTTTAGGGGTTAATTAGAGGTCTTCTGAGTTTTAGGCCTTAGTGTTGGAGAAAGTAGAGAGGCCTTAGTGGTTAGAGGTTTGAGTTTTGATAGTATTTTTTCATGCAAGTCCTTTTATGATAAGTTCGTTCAAGATGGTTCTTTTCCAATGTTCGATTTTACTAATCTTATCTGGAAGTCAAAAGTTTTGAATAAGATCAAGTTTTTAGTTTGACTTATTGCTCATAGAAAATTAAGTACTTGTGATATTCTATGAAAAAGATTTCCTATTATTTGTTTTTCTCCCTCTTAGTGTGTCGTGTAAGAGTTATGGGTAGAGTTTGGAATATCTATTTTTTTGTTGTTTGGTGGTTGAAAATTTATGGAACAAACTGTTTTTTTAGTGTACGTTTGGTACAATTTATCTACTGATAAAAAATACTTCTTTAATACTAAAAGTTTTATTTGATTTTTTTTACATCGTTTGGTTGACTTCCCGTAGAGCTTTTGAGGAATTGAAAAAGTTGAAAAAGGTCTATATGGAGAAGCTCAAATTTTGAATTTTTTTAAGTAGATCTTTTTGAGCTTTTATTAAAATATTAAAATGTTTAATTTACTCTTACTTTATTTTATTAATATCTCTATGTCCCTTATAACGTTATTACACTTTTTTGATAAATATGAATACATAGCCTCCATTTTTATTAATTTTTTATTTCATAAAAACATTTGAAAAGTCCTTTTTAACCAGTAAGTTTTTTATATTTTATTTATTATTTATTTTTTTCAATTGATTTTGGTTGATAATGCAATTTTTATGTTATTGGTCCATTGATATATATAGATATACATATACTGTAATTAGTATAGATGAAAAAAAAAATTAGAGGAACAAAATCAATCCATAGATTTGAAATGGGTATATGTGAATTTTACAAGAACCATGAAATGGATAAAAAAAGAGTAGAGAAATACAACCTTTTATTTCCTGAGGCTAATTAAATCAAAAATGAAAAATTGACAGAGAATAATAAAATCTTTATTATTACTACGATTGATTAATTTTATAGGGTTGAAGTTGAAATAATTATATTCTTAGAATGAATATACTATTCATTTTTCGTATGTTCATTTTGATAAATTAATAATCTTAAAATACCTTAAAAATAATTTAACTAAATAATCTATAATTTAAAAAGCTTTTTTAATTGACAACTAAACAACTAACAATTTTCTTCAAAAAGATCTATTTTTAAAAGATCCACTTCTAAAAACTTTATTTAGAAAAACTGTATCAAACAAAGCTTTAGTTGGATTGAAGTGAGCAGCTCCTAAATCTTTATGTTTTTTCTTTTTGGAAGAATTTAAAGTTCTTGGAGGAGAAAAGAAGATTATTATTCTCTAGTATTATCGAGTTTTTGCCGTTTTATGATTTATTTGGGAAGCAAGAAACAAAAGAATCTTTGATACAGGTGAAGAGGAGAATTTTTTAGGGGATAAAACGTATTATTTGGTTTTTCTTTGGGTTGATTCTAGTGAAGGTTTTAAAGATTTTTTTTGATTTGGCATTTTGCTTGATTGGATGACTGCTGTCTGTTGATTAATTGTTTCATTCTTGTAATTTGTTTTTGTTTTTGTTTGTGTTGTTAGTGGACTGCTAGTTTGCTTTTGTAACTTCTCTCTTTATTATTACTAATGTCTTTGTTTCCTGTATTTAAAATTTTTTTTTGGTAATATAAATCTGGAATGATTTGATGTGGCTTGGTTGTATAGAATTCATTTCTGATTGTTTAACATATTTTCTGTGGTTCTTAGAAATTATGAATATTCTGTATAAATCTGTTTTCATTTAATTATGTTTTATCTGCTTTCTGATTAATTAATTAATGTTGTATAGAATTCGTTTCTCATTGTTTGACATATTTTTTGTGGTTCCTAGAAATTTTGAATTTAATCTGTATATATCTATTTTCATTTAATTATGTTTTATCTGCTCTCTGATTTATTAATGTGGTTTCTTCCCTTTAACAAGAGTGAGGGCACCAGAGATATTATTGCACTTGGCACTATGCCACTGGCAACCATTGAGAAATTCAACAAAATTGTAAGTTCCTACTTCTGTGATATTGTCTCTCCATAATTCTTCTTGTTCATGCTATGACAACTTTTGTAGAAATTTCTGGAGTCTTCTAACTTGGAAACGTACAAATTTTTTGGCTTTGCTTGAGTTTGACATTCTGAATACCTTTTTTCATGAAATTAGTTCTAACGGTGCATTTCTTATTTGATATTCTGCCTTCAATTGTTTTAATGAAGCTTGCATGAAAATTCATGTTGGTTTTTTCTTTTCCGAAATAACTTGATACTCTCCTCTGTTGCTCAAGCTTTTGGCCTGTCAAGACACCACCTAGATTGCTTACATCTTTTCTAGCTGGTGTCATGTCTGCCCTCTGTCTGTAGGCTTGTTTTCGACATAGCTGAAAAGCCAACAATCTACCAATGCTGAATGTCTATGGGTTTTGGTTTTTGATTGTTAATTGACTATTTGATGATGAAGGTGAATGGTTTTTTCATTGTTGGTGCGAAATGGTATTGGGAAGGTCCTGAGAGCCATTATTTCAGGATGTCGAAGTTGACAACTCTTGTAGAAAAAAAAGATATTAAATTTCTTGTTATCTTTTCTAGAGAATGAGAACACATATATACAGGTCCTATTCTATTTTTGGCTATACACAAATTATGGCTATAATAAGAATTGACCCTTAAATCAAGGTATTTACATTAATCAAGAGATTAATATTCTATAATTTCTCTAGTCTGACAGCTCACGCCAATACTCCCCCTCACGTTGGTGCGTACAAATCTTGGATGCCCAACTTGCCAAGTGAGCTGTAAAAGTTTTTGTTGGATATAGCTTTTGTAAATATATCTACCAACTGATCTTTAGATTTAACAAAAGGAAACCGAATGATCTTGTCTTCAAGATTTTGTTTGATGAAATGTCGGTCCATCTTCACATGCTTTGTTCAATCATGTTGGACAAGATTATGTGAGATATCTATAGTAGCCTTGTTATCACAAAATAAGTCCATCTCAGAAGTTGGAGAGAAACCGATTTCTATCATTAGTCTTTTGATCCAAAGAAGCTCGCAAAGACCTTTAGCCATTCCTCGAAATTCAGCTTCAGCACTTGATAAGGCCACCACCTTTTGCTTTTTCCTTTTCCATGTAACAAGATTTCCACCAACAAATGTAAAGTACCCTGAAGTGGATTTTCTATGCGAGATATTTCCAGCCCAATCTGCATCTGTATAGCCCTCAATCTTTAGATGATTATTCTTTGAAAACATAAGTTCTTTTCCAGATAAGGACTTTAAGTAACAGAGAATTTGTATTACAGCATCCATGTGATCTTTGCTTGGGCAATGCATGAATTGACTCACTACACTAACAGCGTAAGCGATATCAGGACGAGTATGAGAGAAATAAATAAGTTTATCCATCAGCCTTTGGTATCTCTCCTTATCAGTAGGTACTTGGTCGGGATATTCTCCAAGTTTATGGTTTTGAATAATTGGTGTGTCTATCGGCTTGCACTTCAATAGCCCCACTTCTGACAATAAGTCTAAGGTGTATTTCCGTTTAGACAGAAATATACCTTGCCTTGACCGAGCAACTTCAATTCCTAGAAAATATTTAAGCCCCCCTAGATTCTTCATTTCAAATTCAATTGTCAATTGCTTCTGAAGTGTTGCTATTTCTTTTGAATAATTTTCTGTGATAATCATGTCATATACATAGATTATCAAGGCTGTCACCTTCCCTTGTTGATGCTTTAGAAATAATGTATGGTCTGAATTGCTCTGTCGAAAGCCATATTTTTTCATTGCAAGAATAAATCGCCCAAACCATGCTTGCAGTGATTGTTTCAGCCCATATAGTGCTCGCTATAGTTTACACATAACTTCGGTCTTGGAATTTGATGTATAACCCGGTGAAATATCCATGTACACTTCCTCTTCAAGATTGCCATGGAGGAAGGCGTTCTTTACATTGAATTGGTACAGTGGCCAATCAAGGTTTGCTGCAAAAGATAATAAACTTCTAATCGTAATCAATTTTGCCACAGGTGAGAAGGTCTCTTGATAGTATACGCGATAAGTTTGCGTATAACCTTTCGCGACCAACCTCGCTTTATATCTCTCGATCGACCCATCCGCCTTATATTTAATGGAGAATACCCATTTACACCCTACAGTCCTTTTACCTTTGGGCAAGGTAACAAGAGTCCATGTTTTGTTCTTTAATAGTGCCTCCATTTCCTCCTTTATGGCCTGAATCCATTTTGGATTTTTCAAAGCTTCTTGTACACTAGTGGGAACATGATTCGAAGACAGTTCTTGCACAAATGTTTTGAGAGGTTTGGAGAATCTCTTTGTTGTTACATAATTTGCAATTGGATACTTTGACCTTCAATCCTTAAGATCAGGGGAATACCGATTTGGTGGTTTGCCACGATTATGCTTGAAAGGTAAAGTATAGCCAGCAGAAGTATTCATATCGTTAGAGTTTAAAGGTGTAGTAGGAGAGGTTACCTCAAGGATATTCTCAGGAGATGGGTCTTCAGGTGGTACTGAGGAGGTTGGGGTCTCTATTTCAGCTGGAAGTTGTGGTGTAGATGTCTCTTTTGTAGAAGATTCCTCATCGATTAACAATTCTGTCCTAGAGTGTTCCATATCATCCATCATTTCTATGGAAGCATTGTTCTTATTTGGCCAACAAGGTAGAAACCAATTCTGTTCTTCACTCTGAATCTCTCCCTGAAGAGGAGAATTGGATTTGGTAGGAGAGTAGAATGTTTTAGATTCCAAGAAAATAACATCCATGGTAACATAGGTGCGTTTGGTGGTTGGATCATAACATCGGTATCCTTTTTGATGTAATGCATATCCCAAGAATAAACACCGAGTTGCACATGTATCAAGTTTTGTGCGTTGATTTTTATGCAAATGTACTAATACTACATAGCCAAAAACTCGAGACGGAATCATCAACATGGATGGCAGAGAGACATGTGATGAAAGCACTTGTAATGGTGTCTTAAAATTTAAGACTCGAGATGGCATTCGGTTGAGAAGATGAACAACAGTAGCAACAGCATCAGTCTAATGTTTGTTAGGTACATGTGCGCCAAGTAACAAAGCACGAGCGGTTTCGAGTATGTGCTGATTCTTTCTCTCAGCAATTCCATTTTGCTGAGGGGTTTGGGGACATGAGGTCTCATGAAGCAGGCTATGAACCTGAAAATAATATCGGAATTGTTGATTCATATATTCCCCGCCATTATCGGATCGGAGAACCTGAATTCTAGCTGAGAATTGAGTCTGAACCATTATATGAAAAGATTGAAAAACAGTGAACATCTCATCTTTATGTTTCAGCAAATACAACCATGTCATGCAAGTACAGTCATCAACAAAGATTAGAAACCAACAAAAACCAGATACTGTAGTTACAGGGGATGACCCCCACACATAAGAATGAATTAAAGTAAATGGAATTTGACTTTTATTCGTACTTAAAGGATAGATAGTTCTATGACTCTTGGCTACAATGCAAGTGTCACATTTAAAGTCACAAGACTGCATATTTCTAAATAAATTAGGAAATAAATGTTTCATGTAACCATATAATTGGTGTCCCAACCGATGATGCCAAAGCCAAATCTGTTGTTCTCTGAAGTCACTTTGATGATGTACATAATGTGCATGACCCATACCAAGATTATCCATGTAGTAGAGCCCCCCTCTCATAGTACCACGCCCAATTATCTTCTTGGTAAGAATATCCTGAATAAGATAGAAGGTAGGATAGATGAGCACAACACAATTTAGATCAGCAGAAAGTTGACTAATAGATAGTAGTTTATGGGAGAGAGAGGGAACAAGCAAAGTATTATGTAAAGTTATTGTAGGCGACAAGTTCACAACGCCTGCTCTTGTGATTGGAGATATAAATCCATTGGCATTAGCTATTGTAGTCCTTCTTGGTGGTGAAGTCTTTGAAAAATCAATAGCATCATAAGTCATGTGGTCTGTGGCTCCCGAGTCAAGTTTCCAAGCATTGCTATCAACAGCTTTATAGGAAAGATTATTACCTGAGTCAGAGAAAAGTGCATCTCCTTGTGATAATTCAACAGGTAGTGTGAATGAAAGTTGGGGTTTTGCTGTAACCACCGCAGCCTTACCATCCGTTTCAGCCTTGTCTTGGCGCTTTCGAGCTTGGAGTTTATGCCACCAGTCAGGATAGCCATCTAGTTTGAAGCAATTTTCGCGGGTGTGCTTTGAATTACCACAATGAGAACACTTAGTTCCATCGGAGGAAGTTAGTGATTTAGAGGACTTATTAAATTTTCCATTGCTCAAAGAAAGAGAGCCTGTTGAGGATGAAGTAGATTGCCCAGTTTTCATGCTTTTTGAGGCAAGAACAGCCCCTGGTATTTCAGTATTGTTACTAGTAATCATGACTTGTTGTCGAATAACTTCCCGACGGACTTGTGCATATGCCTGTTCAACAATAGAAAAGGATGCATTTGTATTACATCTGCTCGGATTTTGTCCAATCGATCATCAAGGCCATCCAAAAATATATATACTCTCTCTTCTTGAAGAGAATTATTATGAAGTTGAATATCAGTAGCACATTTCATTGGATTTGGACGACGAAAATCAATTTCACGCCACAAACCTCGGAGATCGTTATAGTATTTTTCAAAAGAACCTCCAGATTGTCGCAAGTGGGTCACACGGCGTCGGAGATCATACACTTGCGAGGTATCACCGCCATCAAAGTAAGTAGTAGCAATAGAATCCCACACCATTTTTGCTGTAGGAAATCGAATAAAATTACTGATCAAGGATACGTCCATGGAGTTAATCAACCAGCCTTTGACAATAGCATTGTCTGTACGCCATTTTCGAAAGGTTGGATGAGTCTGAGGAGGCTGAGGAAGATCACCGTTAATATATCCCAATTTGTCTTTGCCTGAGATGTACATCTCAACAACTTGGGACCAAAGAGCATAGTTGGTGCCATCCAACTTAATGCCAATTTGAGCAGCGGAAATTTCTGTAGCCAGGGTCTGCTTGATCAATATTTCAGTCATTTTGGTAGATAATTCAGTGAGGGTAGGATTGGATTGTTGTACCCCAGAATAATCTGAGGTTTCTGAATCTGACATGGTTGTTAAATAAAAAATAGATGAGTATGTCAAGGATCGATATGCTCTGATACCATGACAACTCTTGTAGAAAAAAAAGATATTAAATTTCTTGTTATCTTTTCCGGAGAATGAGAACACATATATATAGGTCCTATTCTATTTTTGGCTATACACAAATTATGGCTATGATAAGAGTTGACCCTTAAATCAAGGGATTTACATCAATCAAGAGATTAATATTCTATAATTTCTCTAGTTTGACAGCTCACGCCAATAAAAGTTACTGTATACATGGAATGGATTGGGGGCTAAGGGACAGTGAATTGGGCATTATGCAGAATTACTGATCAGATATAACAACTTTTGGAGGTCCAATTCTTTTTACTGTTGAAAGTGGGGATGATAAGTTAGAATAGTGATCATGGAATTTCATAGGTTTTGTTGAGGTATAACTTGTGTGAGGTCAAAGGAATAACTTGTTTGTCTCTCAGTTGGTGTGATGGCTTTATGGATGACCCTAAGAACCAAAAGGTCTAGTGTAAGGAGAATGACAAGTCCATAACTGTTATTTGTATCTTCTCCTTTTGTCTTCTGCAAATGCACTCTTTGAAGAAATTTGAAAGTGGTTTTGAAGTCAATCTGAAGCTAAAATAGACTTAACAGGAATATGATAATTTTGTAGGGTAAGGGTTATCCAAATTTTTGTTAAAAAATAGGCTCTCTCATACTTTATTTGTTGGGCAAAAAAATACAATATTTATGCAAGTTCCAAACTAGCATAAGTTAGGAAAATAAAATAAATTAGTAAGCTAACACAGTATGTAGAAAAATAAAACAAAATAGGAAAGTAAAATAAAATAAGAAGGTGAATTAGGAAACTGTAAATCTAATTTTAGTTTCCTAATTCTATGAGGAATTTGTCAACACTCCCTTCAAGGTGGTGAATAGATGTTATCCATACCCAGCTCGTTGTTAACATCTTGAAATGAATGACTTGATAGACCCTTGGTCAAAATATCTGCAAGTTGCCCGGTTGTCCTCTCTGTAACTTGGTCCTGGTTGAGCCAAAGAACGAAGACTAACCATTGAGGAGTCGTCATTCCAAGCAGTTTGGAACATCCTTACTTGTTATAAGTCTAGTTAAATGTCTTAGCTTCTCTTTTCCCTTTAAAGACGTCTTCGCAAGTTGGGAGTGAACCAAATATTTTCAGCCATCAATTCTAAATAAAGCCTGAATTTTGTATATACTCCTGGAGGCTGGTAGGTTGGGTTGTTGGGTGGTATACTAGAAGTTACTTCTGAGGTTATAGACATGTTGGTGGTGCGGATTTTCGAGTGGAGCTAATGTAAAGATTAAACAGGGAAAATAGGTTATAAGTTGAAAGAAATTCTGTGTCTATGAATACTAAGAGTGGGTAGAGAAAAAAATTTCTACTATTATAGGCAGTGAAGGCTGAAGAAAAAAGAAAAATTCTGTTGTCAGCAACAAAGGCTGAAGACGGGCAGAATCTGTTGCCAACAATTGAAGTCTGCTGGCAAGGACAAAAATCTTTATGGAAATTTAGGCCAAGGGAGAAGAAAAGACATGGCAAGCAAGGCCAAGAGAGAAGAAAAGACAGAAAATTTTGGGGGTTGCTGTCATCTGCCACTGTAGTTGCAGCACAAGGGACGTGTTTATTAAGGTTGTGTCCATAAGAAGGATCTTTGCCACGAGACAATGTTAAAAATAGTCTCTCTGTATTTATTGAGACAAAATACAATATCTATAGGAGTTCCAAATTAAGACAATTTAGGAAGTAGGATACTTACACAAGACATGAACTACCAAAAACTAGGAAACTGAAGCCAAATTAGGAAACTTTCAATCTAATTTTAATTTCCTAATTCATGTGGAATCTGTAAAAAGTTTTGGTGTCCAAATAGTTGTGCATGGTGTCTGTTTATTATAATTTTTTTCCTTTTTTGAATTTTCCTTTGATTTCAAAGCATGCAAGAATAGGAAAGAACTTGTTTTATTTAAAATTTGATCTTCAGATTATTATTACTTTGTGTAATTATACTCCGGTCGACTCTTAATTTCTGATGGAAAAGCTATCTTGAGACCTGATGTTCTTTCCAGTATCTAATGTTTTAGTCATATTATTCTCTGGATAAGATTGGGATACTTGTGAATGTTTATCAGCTATAAATTCTATTTAGTTGCTTGATTGTTCATTGTTTTTGGCCATCTACAAACATTTGTTCTTCGACTGTGGAATATTTGTATGTTTCTATTAATAGCTCTGAGGGATGGCTGTAGGTTCCAAAGATTCAATCAGCACCTCGTCAAACTGATAAGACTCCATCGCAAAGACTTCTGCAAGTCATTGGTATGTCGTTTTTGAAGAATTTCCTGTTGTGAAACTCTTGCTAATCTCAGTTGTTTTCTTTGCTATGTCTTTGTTTTACCGTAAGGATTCTTAATTTAAGTGTTGAGCATGTTCTATTTCACTATGTGCTACTTTATTTTGTTTCATTATATATGTCGACCCTTGTCAGGAATCAACGCTGATTATCATGAATGATCCTAATTGTCAAAGTTTGTTGTTGACTGCCCTATTTCTGTTGACTAGTATGTCATGCTGGAAAATTATCCTGTGGTGTTTATTTTGTGTTAAGACATGAGTCTTGTAGTTACTAAAATTACAGGAATTCTCTGCATCCTTGTCATAGCTACAATGCTGGTGGCTCTGTGTTGGCTAATTGGTTATGGAGTTCGTTTGTTTATTTAGTCTTGTATATTGTACTGTAATATGGTCAGTCTCACTTTCTGTAAGAGGCATATGGTATGCTTCCACTTTTTCATTTTTAAGTTAGAAAAGAAGAAGAAGAAGAAGAAGAATTGAAATGTTTTGTTATACATTTACTGGGAATGCTTGTAGAAGCTGGAGATTCCTTTTTTTCACTTTTAATACAGAAGTAAAAAATGCTCAATTTACATCTTCAGTATTCTCCAAACCACAGTTCTTCAGTTTATAAAATGACAAAAAGGAGTTTTGCTCATTCTTTCTACTCTTTAGTTTCTCTTCCCTGAAACTTTTGTTTTGCTACAAAGGCCATAATTGTTGATGGATCAACAAAGAAAAAAATATCAGAGTAGCAAGAAATGAGCTGGCTAATCAACAAAGGAGACTGATTAGAGAAGAAGAAAATGATGGCCATTGTGGTTGTGGTGGCAGCATATTTGCCTCTGCTGGAAAGGTGCTGAAGCCAATGTAGCAGTTTGTGGCATAGAGACTTTCAAGTTTTTCAGTTTTTCCATTAATTGGTTGTTTTGGGTGTAATATCAGTTGTAGTTACAAATACATGTGAGTTTCGCTGGTTTTTTGCATTGGAGGGCAATGGCTGTCAGATGGGAAATCTTGATTGTAAATATTTGGGCTGTCAAAGGTAATTTTGAGATAAAAAAGAGGCTTGATTAAGGGAAAGTAAGGTTGATAGTAATATTGTGATTAAAGAATTGTGCAGTGGTCAGTAAACTACAAATACTGTTGGGCTCTTTCCTGATATTTAAGCTTTTGGGTTTAGTGGTTGCTGATATTGCATCAGACTGCATATGACCTAGTAGTTTCAAGTTCGAATCATATTGTATTTAACCTAGTGGTCTCAAGCTCAAATTGTGGAATCCCATTATAACAATTAAAAATATTTATATAACATAAAGCAACATGGGTCTCTATATAAATCCACATGACAAGCCCAACAATATAGCTTTGCACTTGAGGAGAAGTGTTAAGAGTATTAATATTATTGTTGGGCCTTTCTTAATAAAAGGTATTAAGAATATTAACAATTTTTATTAATAAAATCCTTGTTTCCTATTCAAAAAAAAAAAAAAAAAAAAATATTGTTGGGCCTTTCTCTAAGACTCTTAACAACCTAAGCTTTTCGGTTAAGTGATTTGACAATGGTGTTTAAGCATTAATTTGTATGTTAGGGTGGTTTGGAAGTTTAGCAGTAGCACACTCTTCTATTGTGATGATGCGGTGATATGATGTGAAAAAATTAGTATTGTGGATTTTGAATAATATATTGTTTTCAAAATTTATCAATGAAAAGTGCATAAAGTATGACGACAGAAAAAATTAACCTTGCATAATATTTATTTATGTTTGTACAATATGGAAAAAACAAAACTGTTTCTTATCAAATACTTACCAAATCGGTTCTTGGATCTTGAAATTATTAAATTCATTTTCTAGTTTTTACTATTTATTATTCAGAAAATGAAAAATAAAAATCATACCAATTGACACTTACACTTCTTTATAGTTAGTCCTGTAAAATGCGTAAAAGGTTGCTTGTTGAATTTAAATTTAATTGGTTCTTCTTTGTGAAGATTGTAATGGCTACTCCAATGATTTTGCAGGCAAAGATATGAGAATTATTGTCTTCGGTTTCCGCCCTCGAACAAAACAGGTTAATTGTCAATATATTTTGTACAGAGCTATGCACGTGTTATGCTTCTATATTGGTGTCTTGAGTATTTAAAACTGTGACTGACGTTTGAACCTTGTTGATTTATCTATATATATATTTATTTATATATTTTAGCTTTAGAAGAATTTTAAGATATAAGTACAACAGGGTTTCCAAATACATAAATAAATAATGTCTTTAATTTCAACTGGCTGGCTGGCAGGCAGGAGATTAGGGAAGAGGAAGCTTCAGCCCAGATTTGCGCTGAATCTCCCTTCCAGCTTGAAAATATAAAAAAGCAACTGTCGTAAAAGAATTTGAATTTCATTTTTCTGCCGGTTTTCTTATTTCAGAATCTGTTAACTCATCTAAGAAATGATGTTAAACGATAAAACGAGTGAACACTTAAAATGCAGTTTGAATTGCAGTTCTGAATTTGATATTTGTTATACTGTATTAACAACTGAAAAGAGGAGAATTCTGTTAAATGCAGTGAGAGGTCTACTGCTTGCCTGAAACTGAAGTATAATTCGTCATTTATGGGTTGGAGGGAAGAACCTTGGAGAGATAATGGGCATTTGACTAAGGGGTCAAATATGTCTTTTTTTTTTTTTTTTTTGTCTAAAAATTGAATAGTCCTGAAAGTTACTGATCACTGAATAGTGATTGAAACCTGAAATCTAAATGATATTATTATTATTTTTTTTATCTCTGAATATGTAATAATCTTATTTGTTTTTTGAAATTAAAATTATCTAAAAATTAGTAATTTAACATTTATATATTTTTACTATTAATTGTTATATAGTTTCATTTAATATGATATAAACAATTACAAATAAATTATTTAATAAATACTAAAACACTTTCATGTATATATTAATAATATTTTTATTCATAATTATAATATAATTAATTATTATAGTAGAGTAAATTAAATTTACATATTTAAATAAAAATAAGTAAAATGGTTTTAAGTTGAATTATTATTATAATGGAAATTTAAATTTTAAAGTGATATATATTTTCTACTAAAATTTGAAGATGAGATGTTTAGGGTTTTTATTTTTCAAAGATGTTTGTTATAGCATTAAAAGGAATCTGTATAATATAAAATTAGGACAAATTTGAAAATATATTACTTTGGGGAGGACAGACTTGGGAATATATTTAAAAAATCATTAAGTGATTTGGTATTGAAATTGTTTTTTTTTTTTAATTAATTTTTGAATAGTTTTAAGTGGTTTGATTACTTAAAAAAATAATAATAACATAATAGATCCAATTCAGACCTATTAAATGATAAATGCTAAAAACAAACAATCCCTAAGCTTAAAATATGAAATTCTCGCTCATCTGGATGTTCATGCTTACTTTGACATGTATTGATGATTGATTGGGTATCCTTTACTGGAGTAGAGATGCATATGGGATTTCTCTGTGGTTAGAATTTAGTTCACACTTGAATTGGTTTTGTGGTTGTAGTGGGTTGCCATGCCATGATGGGTATAAAACTTGAGAGGACCTGTGTAGCTTATGTAATATTCAATAAAGTTCAACTCAATGTCAGGAATTTCATTAACAGATGTATTATGAAACAACAAATTATTCTAATATATATATATTTTTTTTTCTGTTTTTAAAAGAAAGGAAATGTTAGTATTTTATTTGATATATGAAAATGTTATACATCAATCATAAATTGTGCCATTATTGCTTGTTGTATCTGAATTTAATGTGAGTTCATGTTAAATTGTATAGAGGCGTGTGGTATATGATGCACTAGTAAGGTGTACAAAGCCAGCAAGAATCTGGGATATATATGCTTTTACTGCTGGATCTTCCAAATTCAGTAATATCAACCCTAAGGTGCGATTACTGAATGAGTATTTTCGTCTTCTTGGAAAAAGCTCCTGCCGTGCATCAATGGACATGATTGAAAATGAGTCATTTACACTGTCCAATGAGTTGTGGAGAATAAGTTCTGTAAATTACAACTATACAATGTGCCAGAGTTATCCATTTGCTTTGATTTTTCCAAAGAGCATTAGGTAAGAAGTTGAGGTCCTTCTGACCAAGAAAGATGGAAATACCATTTAGTCTATATTTGCTCATGTAAGGTATCCTCTATATTTTATACTGGAAGTAGGCAATTAAATACTTTTCTTAATTACTGATGCTAGTGATCAAGAGGTGCTCCAGGCTTCCTCCTTTCGTGCAAGATGCCGATTGCCTGTAGTTTCATGGTGTCATCCTCGTATGTAGAAAATTTAAATTTAAATTTATATGTTTCTTTTTCTTTGTTATGATTTCCATATCTAACGTTTAATATATTTGGTCATGATAGGAAGCGGGGCAGTACTCGCACGTTCATCCCAGCCCTTAGTTGGTCTTATGATGAATATGAGGAGGTACTTTGTAGTTTTCACTTCAGAGTTCAGACATTTATTGCATCCACGCACATAAACAAAAATAAAAACAAAACAAAGAAAGAAAAAATTCTTTCTGGAATGCAGACAAAACAGATCAAAAGTGGTATCTGTAACAAATGTATTATCTTGTCCTTTTCTTTATTAATCAGCATTTGTTCGCTATGGAAAATATGGTCATATACTTCTACATTTTATACAGCAATGCTGATGAAAAGCTTGTAGCTGCTCTCTGCACACAGCTTGCTGGTGGAAGGACGACAAGGAGGTATGCTTTTTCATTCTTTTTTCTTTTTTAGTTCGGCTATTTTGTTGTGTTGTTTCTTTCTGTCATTCTTTTTGTTCCTTCTCATGTGGCCTCTTCAAACAATCTGGCGCTGTTTTGAGCAAGCTCATGCTCGTCATTCAATTAAATATATATATGCCAATTTGCTTAATGATGAGGCTGACTTTTAGTTATTGCATTACTAATTTTGCTGCATATGCTGTATTTAGTCTATATGGAAAGCCCATAAGATTTGGAGATTCTTTACTTTGTCTCTGTCTTCCCCCCTAAGCACTACTTTTTCATGGTGACAAGGACCTTTTTTTAGCACATTTTGTCCGTTGGTATTTGATATTCCTTATTTGATAGAAATGGTGATTACTTGCTTATGTTAAAGATTTTAACTGTTTGAATTAATCATTTTGGCATTGGCTTTTGTTAGTAACTTGGTCTTTGCTGCACCAGATTGAAGGTTAAGCTCTTCTATGAAGTTCCATTTTTTGTCTTAAAATTATATTTGATTTTTTTTTTTTTTCATTCAGGAAGCTATATATTGCTGACGCAAGGCCTAGAAAAAATGCTTTAGCGAATGGGGCAATGGGAGGTGGCTCTGAGTCATCTTCAAATTATTTTCAATCTGAGGTCTGTCAAAGGTTTGATCTGTCTAGTAGTGTGTTGATTGGGCTTGAATTTGCTACCATGGAGTTTACTAATTAAGGTCCTTCATGTTATTTGTTATCAGATTGTATTTTTTGGGATAGATAACATACATGCAATGAGAGAGAGTCTCTCTCGGTTGAGAGACTACTTGGACACTTATGGTACCACTTCGTCTGATGGAATGTCATCATTCATGGTAAGTGTTGACAAACTACGAAGATCTGATTTCCCTTTCTATATAAACTACATTTACTGATATGCGTGGGAGGAAAGGTTTATCATTTGGTGTAGAGTGTGTCATATGTGATGATTATTGATTGATATTATTTATAGCTTTAGGAAAAATTTACTTGATGTTTACTCATTTTGGGTTGTGACCAAGTTACACTACTAAAATATTATATGTTGTATTTGAGTCAATAGCATAGCTACTTCTGGATCTAGAATGAACTGTTTTTTTTTTTTTTTTTTTAATATATATATATATATTTTTTAATTTTAATTAACCCTTATAGGTTATAAATATTTTTAGACTGAGTTAATCAAAATTGTACTGATCAATTTTTTAAGAGGTCTAGTTACTGAACTTCTGCTCATTTGTTGTGCTTTAAACATCCATTTATACCATTTGCCAATTTAATTGACAGAGACATGGTGGTTGGACCTGGGGTGGTGGCAATCTGAGCAGTATGTCTGCTTCAGTATCAACTCTCGGGGATACTGGTTGGTTAATACATGTTCAGAGTGTATTGGCTGGTTCAGCTTGGATTGCTGCTCGTATTGCTTTGGAATCAGCATCTGTGCTTGTACATTGCAGGTAAGTCATTTGATGTCATTGCATCATCTTTCTACTTGAGAAGTTTGATGCGTTGAAGATGTGAATTTGTAACTTTTATTTTACACTGACCATAGTTTAATTCAAATTAAAGTTTACACTCTGGAGTCCCAATTTTACTTTTACGTTATTGTCAAGCCTCCTTTTTTCCGGCTTCATTACATGTATAATTGTCAGACAGGGTTAGATTATTTGTATAGAGTGTCTATGTCATACACTAGACTGAGTGATGGTCTAAGGACGTGGCAGGGTAAAATTACTTGTGTTTAAGCTATTCTGTTAGAAAGTCTGGTCAGCATGGTAAGATGACAGGGTCATTGTCTAACCATCTAACATAGGGGAAGTATTTTTCTACAATCTGCTATGCTTGCATAGGTCTGCTTGTGGATTTACAGATGGAGATTGCAGGCAGCAATCTTCTAGACTTGTACGAGGTGCACCCAGGCTGCATCTAACACTAAAGCTTTGTGTTGGAATTATCATGCTGGTGTTGATTGCAATTGTGGGGGAATATTTTCTTCTGCAGATGGGTCACATGAAATTTTTTAAGGATGGTGAATCACCAAGAGGCAAATATTCATCTACTGAAATTGTCTTTTAGTGGATTTCTACCAATGCAATTTCACTACTCTGAAATTCTACCTATGCAAATTCACTACTACGGAATTTTTTTGATACAAATTCAATACTTTGATAAAGTTTCATGCGGATGCCTGCACGAGAGAAGTTCATTACAATTGAGTTTAGTTTAATTTTTATGTTCTAATTGTGTCTTTGAGCTTCTTTATTTTTATCACATCTTTTGAGCTCTTACTACCAAGGTAGTTTGATAATTTCTAGGATTTTCTGGACACTTGTTGAAGGTGTTTCCAGGTCCTTGTGTACTTGAGTTATCACTTATCATGATTTGATTTGTAGTTTCAGTAGTTAAAAGATCTAGATTTCCTTAGTTTCTAGATTAGAAAACTTATTCCTACTAGAATTGGGAGTCATCCGTGCTTGAATAGCAGGAAAGTTTAGCCCATATAAAATCTTTAATGATTTGTTAAATTTAATTAATGAGAATAATGCTTTTTTATCTAAGGGTGGAAGATTGGTCTTGATTTAAGATATGTTGCATAGTATTCCCACATATTATCTTTCCTTGTTTAGAATTCCTTTTGGGGTGGCAAAAAGAATTGAGAAATTTTTGTGAGATGGATTTGGTGAAGGAAGGTAAATTCATTTAGTAAGCTGGGATTTTGTTTTCCGTTCTTGAGATAATTTTGGTTTAGGGATTGAGAATTTTGTAAAAAAGAATTTGGCTTTACTCGACAAATGGATGTGGAGATTTCCTTTGGAATCTAATTCTTTGTGGCATGAAATGATTAAAAGTAAGTATAAAATTCAAGGAAATGGTTGGGATTCTATTGTGGTTCTTAAAGGATTAGCCAATGTCCATGAAAAGTTGTCATGCAAGGTTTTCAAATTTTCTTTGGTTTTTTGAGGTTTGTGGTTGGAAATGGTGCTCCTTTTTTACTTTGGGAGGATTATTGATTGGATTCTCAACTTCTGTGCTTAAAGTTTCCAAGTTTGTATAAGCTCGTATTGTCTCAAAATGCTTCAGTTTTATCTAAATTGGATTGTTCTTCTATTATTAAAGGTTGAGTTTCTGATTTTAGGAGAAACTTAAATGATAGGGAGATTGGAGAATTTTCTTTTCTTATTTTCTTGCTCGAAGGTGTTTCTTTCAATTCAGGAGCGGAAGATCATAGGGTGTGGAGATGAAGTTCCGATGGTATTTTTCTGTGCAAGTCCTTCGAAATGTTGGTGCAAGATGATTCTCATTCAAGGTTTGATTTTACTAATCTTATTTGGAAGTCTAAGGCTCCAAACAAGATCAAGTTCTTAGTTTGAATTATTGTCAATTGGAAACTAAGTACTTACGGTACTCTTCAAAAGAGATATCCTAGTACTTGTCTTTCTCTCTCTTGGTGTGTAACGTGTAAGAATAGTGGGAAAACCTTGGATCACCTTTTTCTTCATTGCTCGACGATTGGTTTGCCATGGAACAAGTTGTTTTTTTTAGTTGGTTTAAATTGGGCTGCTCCTAATTCGTTATGTTCATTTTTATTGGAAATTTTAAAGCCCTTGGAGGAGGAAAAAAGGGCTAGTATTCTTGGAAATTGTGGAGTTTTCGCCACTTTATGGGTTATTTGGGAGGAAAGAAATAGAAGAGTCTTCGAAGAATTGGAAGAGGGGAGTTTTTTAGGAGATAAATTATATCATTTGGCTTTGGGCATCCAGAGTGAAGGTTTTAAGGATTTATCTTTATTATTCATTATGCTCGATTGGAAAACTATTATTTGTTGATTGTTTTTTCCTATCTTCTTGTAGTTTTTGTTTTTGGTTGTTTTGTTGGTGGACTTCTGGTTCACTTTTGTATTTTTTTTCATTTTTTAATAATGTCTGTTTCCTATCAAAAATTTAATTCATGACCATGGTTTTAATCAACTTTTAGAGCTCTTTTGAAGATGCTATTTGCTGTTTTTTCTTTGTGTGTAGTGATGGTTGGGATAGAACAGCTCAGTTGATTTCACTAGCTAATTTGTTACTTGATCCATACTATCGCACATTCACAGGATTTCAGGTATTCCTTCTCTTTCCCTCTTTTTGTAAAATATTATAGTATATTAAGATAATATGGGAGCTTTATTTGTTGCATGCAAGATTGTGCAGTACTTTTCATTTTGGCTTTTACTTCTTTTCTCTACCTTTTTATTTGCACTGCTGCTGTGTCAGATACAGTTATTTGGCTATGATCTACTACATGTCCTGCAGTTTAATTTCCTTGGAATTGCTTTCCTAGGATTCTAATTAATTAAATCTGTATCAGACTGACATTTTACATTGGCTATCATTTGGAAAATGCTTGTATTTGGATCTGATTCTTACATCATTGCCTCTTGTTATCTTCATGCAGGCACTTGTCGAAAAAGATTGGCTTGCATTTGGCCATCCATTTTCAGATCGTGTGGGAATGCCGACTCTAACTGGAAGTGTTGACATGCCTTTTGAGTTAAGTAGGCAGTCTTCTGCTGGGAGTTTTTCATCATCACCCATGCGTCAATCATCTGGGTCAATACCATCACAAGCTTCTAATCCTTCTCATGCACAGAACAACTATTCTCCCATATTTTTGCAGGTGAATGCATTAATGGTTAGACAAATATTGTGCTGCCAATGCAGTTGGGTCTTCATTTTTTATATACACGAAGAAATATACTCAATTATGATCACTACCGGAGGTTTGAAAGAAATTTTTAACTAGGTTCATTCTTGAGGAATTGATTCCCTGCTGGTTGCATGACATTGACGGATTGTTAAAATTAGTAAGTAGTTTTTATAGGCCTCTATGATGGCCTCTTGAAAAGGGATGAAGGGGCTGTGCAGTCTCTACGCCCCTCCTGAGCCAATCACACAAGCTTTGGGTGCCAGGCTCATTAGATGCTGTACAAACGAACATGGCTTGATGAAGGCCCAAACTGGCTGCTCAAACTTTACAAACTCCAGCATCCCCTGATGCCTTGCATTTTTGCTGAAATTTTTGATGATTTAACTGATTTATTAAACTGATTTGTTTCAACGATTACTAGTTACAGGGTTACACTGAGCAAAAGAAAAAACAAAACGGTTGTCAAAATATATTGTACATGATTGTGTTACTGTATTGGAATTGTAGCTTAGTAAATTTTAGGCTTATTATTCAATGTAAATCTAGACAGTCAAATTGATTTATTTACTTTTTTTATTCATTTCAGTTTGTTTTTTGTAAATTGTTTTATGTGACTTTTTTTTTTTTTTCTTGCAGTGGGTTGATTGTGTTTCACAATTGTTGCGAATGTATCCTTTTGCTTTTGAATTCTCTCCGGTATGTATATTTTGTCCTTGTAGGAGACGCTTTTCTCATTTCCCTTTGTAATAAATCTCATCAGTGTTACTGAAATTGCTGGCAAACTGTTTTCCTTCTTTCTATCCTTCTTTGTTAAGATTTTGTGGAACAAAATCAATTGCTGACTTGTTTTTTTGTTGATTCAGGCCTTCCTGGTTGATTTCCTGGACTCTGTACTGTCTTCTCGCTTTGGAAACTTCTTGTGCAATAGGTAACTTCCCTTTTTTCTTGTAGTATTGGCCTAGATACTGTGAAACATGAACATGTTGTCTCTGTTAGTAACTACTACACCAAAGGCTTAAGTTATCATGAAATGATCCTACAATAGTATTAAGCTCTCTTAACAAACCTCTTTTAAGCACATATCACCTCATGTGCAAGACTTATGGGCTTGCCACGTAGCTCTAAACTTAAATTCATAACAAACTTCAATATAATCATATGAGGGGGCACCCGTGATAGAACTTGGGTTTGGTACTATGTTTGAAATTGTGCTAGACCTCAAAAGCTTAAACTATTAGGAAATTAACTAAATAATATTTTATGCACAAATTTTTGCATGCCTTTTACTTGATCTGCCATTGCTACTTAGATAATAGCAGGATTAGCCACTAGATATATGTTAATGATGAGCTGCTTGCAGGCTGTGTGTCGGATAGCTTAATTTTTTAAAGTAATTTACTCATTGAACAATGCAAATATCTCTCTTTTTTTTTTTTTTTTGTGGATACAAAAATCTCTCTCTTTTTATTTGTGTTTTTAAAGTAAAAATCCACTAGATATACCGTCCTAGGTTTAACGACCGAAATGTCTCTCTCTTCATGGTCTTCTCTCTTCTTCTCTTTAAGATTATTCATTAATCTTTGAGCAAAGATTGGTATTTTGCATTTTAGTCATCTTTCTAGACAGATTAAGATCGAAAGTAAGGTGTTTTCTTTAGAATTTGATGAGGCTTCTGCTGGTAGTATAATCAAATTATCGGAGAGGAGCAGTCATGGTAGTTTTGAGTTGAAGGTGGGTTTGGAAGGTGCTCATTGGTTGGGGAAATGCTTGTTAGAAGCAGGTGTTAGTGATCGGAATTTCTTTCGCATTCGAAGATCAATAATTATCAGCTATGGATCAATCGTTTTGAATACAATAGAGGAGCTTTTATAAAGATTTCCATGATAGCTAGTAATTCGGGGTTGAAAAGTATTCTTATACCAATGGGAGTCAATGCTGTTGAGTGGTCTAACTGGGCGAAGGTGGTCTTAAGCATTTTTCCTTTGGAAGCTGAGGTAGTTTCAAGGTTGAGGTGAAGGCGAATAGGGGCAGTAAGGTGAAGGATGATAAGGTCAGTAAGGGGAAAAGTGTAGTTTCTTTTAAAAAGAATGATAAAGTCAGTGGTGGGATATTGCAGGTCGCTGGAGATAAGAAGGGAGTCAGTTATGCTGAGTGTTTGGTGTTTGGGGAGTGGAT
This sequence comes from Dimocarpus longan, assembly GCA_022984855.1. Taxonomy (NCBI): domain Eukaryota; kingdom Viridiplantae; phylum Streptophyta; class Magnoliopsida; order Sapindales; family Sapindaceae; genus Dimocarpus; species Dimocarpus longan. The sequence continues at coordinate 18,194,332 of CM041015.1, read as the reverse complement.
TAGAGCAATGGTCTGCTCTAGGATGAATGGTCATGATGATTGGAGCTTTATTCAGAAGTCTTTGTCTAAGTTTTTAGGTTTCTTGGTTGAGTTAAAGCCTTTTCTTGATGATAAAGCTGTTTTTTTTTGCCATGATGTTAGGGAGGCTGGTAGTGTTGGTAAAATTTTTTTGATAGGAAACAAATATTTTATTAATAAAAGAAAGAAGATACACCTGTGAACCAGAAATCCACCATAAAACAAACAAACAAAATCTAAACCTAAATGCAAGATTGAAAGAAACAATCAACAAATAGCAGTCTTTCAATCTAATAAAATAAGAGATAAGGACAAATGTTTAAATTCTTCACTAGAGGTAGTGTTAGTAAAATTGGAAAGTGTCAATTAGAAGGCAGTGTTTTGGTGGAGCTACAGCCTTGGAGCCCTGATATAAACTGTTCAAAGGAAAGACCGGCCTTTGGAGGAGGTTGGATAGCCACTGAAGGGCTCCCCTTTAATTTATGGAACAAGGAGTCTCTGTGTAAAATTTGCTGACCTTTGTGGGGGTCTCATCCAAATTGACAGGGATACAGAGCAGCTACTGTCTTTACGAGAAGCAACAATTAAAGTTGAAAAGATGGAAAACTCTTTTGTTCCTGCTGTAATAGGAATTAAGGACGGAAATAGGACTATTGATATCAGAATCAGACCGTTATCAAAGCAGTTTCCTAATTCCAGCAGATCTAAAGCTCCTCCTGTTAATCACAAGGTTGAAGATGACTTTGTCAGGGGTACTGAAGCTAGAGTTAGTAGACCGGGGGCGCATGCATCATTTAATTATGGTTGAGGATGGAAGACAGAAAAGTCAACTTTTCAAGAAGGATATAGATTCAAGAAGCATGCAGAAGGGATATGGAAAGTTAAGACAGACAATAGAGGCGGTGGAGCAGAGATAGGGGAGGCTGTGACAGTTGGTGAGTCCCGAAGAGAGAAAAATTTAATAGTAAATTTGAATCAGGAGGCAAGAGTTGACAATTGGGGTAGCATTAAAGAGGAAAAAAGAGTGGTGGAGTGTAATGGGCTGGTTCTTGATTGGGCCTATTTGAGAGATGAGAGAATTAAGTGTTTAAGTGATCTAGGGCCCGTGAAAAATGAGAAAATGAACAGGGCCTTAAGTAATGTTGCATGGCCCATTTAACTCTGATTCCATGATAAGGAGGAAAGTTCGGTGGGTCTCTCCAAAATGGGTGGACAGATTTCTTTTCAACCCAGCTTCATCGGGAGGTTTCTCCAATCAGAGCAGTGACGAAATGATCAGATCTCCTATTCTGAGGTCAGTCGGCTCTGAAAATGAAGAAGAGAATATCAATAAAGATTGTGATACTTTGATTGTTCCTGAATCAGATGAAGAGGAGATGAAACTTCAGAGCTCTGACAACATCTGCTATTGCAAAAGGAAATGTTTAAGTATTGGGATGGCTGATGATATTATTAGAGGGATTTTAGGGTAGAAACTCTGATTGAGGATGATGAAATCCCTGGCAATGCAGTAGAGTTATGTGAAAGATTCTGGGGATGACTCGGATTCTGATAGAGGAACTCGCTCAGAAGAGTAAACTTCTTCTCAGGCTGAGGTCTTCAATAATGAGGATTTGGAACTAAACAAAATGTTTGATGAGCAAAAGGAGGCTTCAGGTAATGAGAGGAGTTCTGCTACTGCAGGAAAAGAAAATAAGGGACGTGGGTTGGTACAATACAGCAGAAGGAAGAAACCTAACAATTCTCAGTTAAATGGTGTTGAAGGATTAAAAACATCTCCTAATGCAGAAGTAAGAGAAAAGAGAAAATCTTTAATTAAGAAGATGAATTTGTCCCTCACTTATCCTGTTAATTATGATCAGAATTCGAAAACAACTATAAATAGGAAGGGGAAAAGGGAGTTGTTGAATCTGCAGTGGGGATTAAATTACGAGAAAGGAAGATCCCGCTGTAGCAAGGGTGTTCAATACTTATTATGAAGATTTTGAGCTGGAATGTTCGTGGTTTGGGGTGTTGGAAGAAGAGGAGGATGATTAAGGAGACTTTTATAAAAGCTAATCCGGATGTTATTATAATTGAGTCAAAGAAGCAAATAGTGGATCATAGGATCATTAGAAGTGTATGGGGGGCGAGATTCAAGCAATGGGTTTACTTATCCTTGGTTGGTAGTTCTGGGGGAATTTTGGTGATATGGAATTCCAAAGTTGTTAATGTGAAGAAATCAATTCTTGGAGACTTTTCAGCTTCAATTAAAATCACAAGAGGTGATGGTGTTGATTGGTGGCTTTCAGGGGTGTACAGTCCTAATAAGAAAAGAGAGAGGGGAGCTTTTTGGAAGGAGTTGGTTGGTTTATTTGGGTTATGTTCTCTGGGATAGTGCTTAGGTGGAGATTTTAACGTTGTTAGATTTCCTTCAAAAAAATCGTCGGGGGTTAGGGAGATTAGAAACATGAAGGATTTCAATTGTTTTATTTGAGAAACCAATCTAATTGATCCTAATCTAAATTATTCAAAATTTATTTGGTCTAATTTTAGACAGAGAGCTGTGTGCTGCAAGTTTGATAGATTTCTTCTTTCTTATGAATTAAAAGAGTATTCACATGGGAAGATGAGACAAGAAGCTCTAGTTCGAACAGTTTTGATCGCTGCCCAATTCTTTTGGACTCCTCTTATAGGAAATTGGGTCCTATTCCTTTCAGATTTAAGAATGTTTGGATGGAACATCATTCTTTTGTCAAAAACGTGGAGGATTGGTGGAATGAAGTCGACTTTCATGGTGGGAAAGGTTATAGATTTATGAAGAAACTCGAGTGGATTGAGATTATGGAATAAGAAAGTGATCAGGGATATTTTAAAGGAAAAGGAGACTGAATCTAGAAATTTCGAGTTAGATAGAGAAGAAGGCGATGGGGAGTTGAGTGAACATATGAGAGGGGAAATGTCTCAATTGAAATTGAAGCTTCAAAATTTGGTTGTTAAAGAGGAAATTTTGTGGAGATAAAAAACTAAAGTCAAATGGGCAAGAGATGGTGATTGCAATTCTAAATTCTTCCATAAAGTTGTTAATGGAAGAATGAATAGAAATAGCATTCTTAAGTTGGAATTAAAGGATTGGTCTGTAGTTGAAGAAGGCGGGGTCATCGAACAACAAATTATTCGATTCTTCCAAAATCTTTATACTAGGGAGGAAATGGTTAGGCCTAGAATTCAAGGGTTGAGTTGGGACGGAATAAGTAGAGATAGAGTTGCTTGGTTGGAAAGACCCTTTGAAGAAGAAGAAATCAAGAAGGCAGTGACAGATTGCAACAAGGAAAAAGCTCCGGGTGTAGATGGTTTTAATTTGGATTTCTTCCATAAATGTTGGGATATTATTAAAAAAGATTTGTTGGAAGTTTTTTCGAAGTTTTTTGAGAAAGGAATTGTTAATAGAATCACTAATGCTATTTATATATGTCTCATTCCGAAAAAACACGCCTCTTTAAAAATTGGCAATTTTAAACCAATTAATCTGGTCTCCAGTTTGTATAAAATTATTGCCAAAGTTTTATTCCTTAGGCTGAAGGAGGTGTTAAATAGTACTATTTCTGGCTGTCAATTTGCTTTTGTTAAAGGAAGACAAATTCTTGATGCAGTATTGGTCACCAATGAGGTGGTTGAGGAGTATAAAAAGAAGAAAAAAGAAGGTATCGTCATCAAAATTGCCTTCGAAAAAGCTTATGATCATGTGGATTGGGATTTTTTGGACTTTGTTTTGAAAGTTAAAGGTTTTGGGTTAAAATGGAGAAGTTGGATCATAGGTTGTCTAAAATCTTCAAACTTTTCAATAGTGATAAATAGGAGACCTAGAGGAAATTTTAATGCTTCTAGAGATCTTAGGCAAGGAGACCCTCTTTCCCCTTTTTTGTTTATTCTAATGGCTGCTTGTTTAGGAAGATTAATTTATAGAGTTAAGGAGTGTCAGATAGTATAAGGCTTTATCATTGGAAAGGATAAAGTTGTAGTCTCTGACCTTTAGTTCGTAGATAATACTATATTCTTCTCTGCAGGTAACGAAGAAAGTTATAAATTGTTGGTCAAGGTGATTCGTTTGTTTTGTTAGGTGTCAGGGTTGAAGATTAATTTAGCCAAAAGTGTCTTGGTTGCCAATAAATTGTGATGAGAGGAAAATTATTGGCTTATCCAACTTTAGAGAGTGCGAGGTAGGATCATGGCTTTTGAATTTTTTAGGCTTGCCTTTGGGAGGTAATCCTAGACCTTTAGATTTTTGGGCCCCGATGGTGAAGAAAGTTGATAGGAGATTAGAAGGATGAAAAAATGCTTTTTTTTTTTATCAAGGGGAGGGAGATTGGTGTTAATCCAAGTCGTACTACATAACATTCCCACTTATTATCTTTCCTTACTCAGAATTCTCATTGGGTTGGCTAAAAGAATTGAAAAGATTATGATGAATTTTTTATGGAGTGACATGGGTGAAGGAAAGAAGTCTTATCTAATAAGGTGTGATATTGTTTCGCATCGTCGAGATAAAGGTGGTTTAGGATTGAGAATATTGTGAAGAAAAATTTGGCTTTACTTGGTAAATGGATGTGGGGATTCCGTTGAAATCCCCATTGTTTATGGCATAAGGTGATTAGAAGTAAATATGACATCCAAGGAAATGGTTAGGATTCCAACGTGGTTCTTATTGGTTATAGCCGATGTCTTTAGAAAACTATTATGCAAGGATTCCAAACATTTTCTTCTAATTTGAAGTTTGAGGTTGGCAAAGGTGATTGGATTCGTTTTTGGGAGGATTGCTGGTTGGACTCTATGTCCTTTTGCTCGAAATTCCCGAGGTTATATAAGCTTGTTTCTTCTTCAAGCACTTTAATTTCAAGTAGAATGGAGATATCTTCTCAGACATTTAAATGGTAATTCGATTTTAAGAGAAATTTGAACGAGAGGGAGATAGAGAAATTTTCTTCTCTTATCACTTTAATTGATGGAGTTTCTCTTAGTATGGGATCGAAGGATAAAAGGATTTGGAAGTTGACTGCCAGTGGATCCTTTTCTTGCAAGTCTTTCTTTGAGTGGTTGATTTATGATGATATCCACCCAAGGTTCGATCATGTGAATATGAGTTGGAAATCAAAGATTTCGAACAAGGTTAAGTTTCTTGTTTGGCTTATTATCCACCAGAAGCTAAATACTAACGACGTCCTTTAAGAAAGGTTTCCTAATTACTACCTTTTTCCCTTGTGGTGTGTTATGTGTTAAAAGGTTCGAGGAAAATATGGATCATCTTTTTCTTCATTGTCTAGTGACAGTTAAATTTTGGTGTAATCTGTTTTCCTTGGTTGGTTTGAAGTGGGTGGCTCCTGCTTCGGTATCTTCCTTATTGAAAGATTTTATAGTTCTTGGTGGAGGAACGAAAGAAAATATCCTTTGATATTGTGGAGTTTATGCCATTTTATAGGTAATTTGGGAAGAGAGAAATAAAAGAATTTTTGAAGATACTGAAGAAGAGGAGAATCATCTTTGGGATAAAGTTTATTATTTGGCTTCTCTGTGGGCTTCTACCAGTAAAGACTTTAAAGATTATTCGTTATTTTTTATTTTGCTAGATTGAAAGTCTGTTGTTCATTGAGTTTTCTTTTTAGTTTGCTTCTTGTTCTTGTTGTGTCTTTGTTTGTTGTTTCGGTGGACCTCTGGTTCACGTTTGTTGTCTGTGTCTTGTATTTTTCTTAGTTCTAATAAAGTTTTGTTTCCTATAAAAAAAAAAAAAAAAATGATGAGCTGCTTGCAGTTTGTTTTATTTTCTGTATGGTGTAATGATCCTCCTTGGATGACAACTTGTCTTTTTTGTTGTAAACCTGCATAAAAATGAAAAGTAGAGTTGAGGTAGATCTTGTTTAAATATCACTAAGCACTAGATTTCAGTAAAAGAGGGAGATGGTACACTTGATAGTTTTATTGGCTTAAGGTTACTTAAAAAAGGTATGCAAGAGGTTAATGATACTATCAATATTTTGCAAAGGTTTATTTGTTAGAGAAACACCCATGAATGTGTCTTTGATATGGGCAGTTATTTTTTGTGCCCTTCTCCAATGTTGTCATTTGTTTTGTTTTTTTTTTTTTTTCTCTAAAAAATGCTATTTTTAACTCATCTCTGGTCATCACGACTCATCTTCGCCCTGCTCCTCTTCCTCTTCTGCCAGTGGATTCTACAAGCAGTCAAGTTTGTTTTTTTTTTTTTTTTTTTTTTTTCAAAATATAGGTCATTTTAATTTGTTGAGGGTTAATTTTGTCCTATATGAGCAAAAGCAATAAAATTATTGGGAATAATCAAATTTAATGAGCCCCATTGTTGTAGGGGCCCTTTTGCCAAAAGTCCTATTTGTTAAGAAGAAAGCACTAACAATCGATAATAAAAGCTAAATCTTGTAATATGTAATGTGTTATAGTTTACGTTAGTTTGTAACATTTGTGTTACGATGACCGGCCTTTTTGTTTTCTACCTTATCAATGAGATTTAAATGTCTATGCAAAATTCTTTCTTTTTTATCTCTCTCAGGAAACTAGTGGTACTCGTTAAGACATTTCTTTTATGCTTTCCCTTAGCATTGTAAACATACAATTAATGAAGGAATACGGGCATTTTTAATATTGACTGCTATGAATTTCTTTCCTTTTTTTTTCCCCCTTTTTTGTTAAATTAGCTGATTGCTAAGTCTTTATTTTCAGTGAGAAAGAGAGACAGCAATGTGCTGTGTCCGAAGCTTGTGGATGCTTGTGGACGTATTTGGCTGATTTGCGTACTTCGGAGGGGAGGTCCCATGTACACTATAACTTCTTTTATGATCCATCAAAACATTATGGTCCGCTGTTACCTTCGGCAGCAGCTTTGGCCCCAACATTGTGGCCTCAATTCCATCTTCGTTGGGCATGTCCTGCTGAAGTTCAAGCTGGGGATGTTGAAGCACAATGTAGGAAGACTGCGTTAAAATTCCCTGAATTGCAGAAGGTAAAAGATTTTCCTTCTGTTTGCGGTTGCTAGGTATTTTTGTATTAGAAAATGTGGTTCTTGCTGAATTTTGGTCCTAAAGAAGTATTTGCTGATATTTATTGATGTGTGGTACAGAGATCATAGCCGATTGCCTGTGTTTCCATGGTTTGCTTGTTTTTTTTGTTTCTTTCTTTTTCTTTCTTTTCTACTCCCTGGTTTGTGGATATAGCAACTATTTTATTGGTTTATGGAACCCAATGTTGTTCAATGTCATTTCAAAAGACAGTGGACCTAAATTTTTGCTACCAATGTTATGCTGAAGAGACTGTAAATAATATTTGGGCTGGTAAACTTTCTGACAGGCAAAAGAAATGGCAGAAAAAAACTTGAAAGACAGCATGAACGCAGTTGAGTCACTAGCTGCAGAGTTAAAAAATGAGAAGCAAGTCAGCAATTCAGCTAGAAATTTAGCAAAGAGGGTCAGCAAGGAAACTGCAGCCATAAAGCGAGCCCTTGAATCACTAGGATGCAAAGTTCAATTTGCAAGCAGTGGTGATTGTGCTGTTGACATTGAAAACAATCCAACAAAGAGTCCACAGATATCAACATATTCTGCTTCAAAAAGAGAATCAGATGAGCAATCGGATCTCTCTGTTTCAGTCACAGTCATGGATGATGCTGCTTCCAGCGATCCGATTGGTCGTGTGTGTGAAGCTTTGTGTCCTTTACGCATGCGGGATGGAGGCTGCAGATGGCCGGATGCTGGTTGTGCCCAGCTGGGTAGTCAGTTTGTCGGACTGAAAGCAAATTTCGATGCATTTGATCGGCTTTCAATTTATGATAGTTATTTTCCATCTGATTGAAAATCAGGGATTCACCAGTGGAGCTTCTAAGACAAGTTTAAGGCTGATCGACAACAAATGTAAGAGTATTTTAGGATTTAATGGAAGGAAACATGGAGGCTATGCATAAAGATCGACCCTTGCTTTTAGGTTGGGTCTCGGAAGGTGTACAGAGACTTATAGAGTTAGCTGTGGACTGCTTAGATCAAGAGAGAGCTTGGAGATGATGCAATCAAAGAGGCGATGAATAATAATAGTAGTCCCATTACATTTTTCATATAGTATCACCATAGCATAGGGTAAAACATTGCCATTCTTTTCCAAAATAATGTTCAGGTTTATTATAAGTCAGTGCCAATTTTCTTGGTAATAATATAAACTAGAACTGATCTTAATAAAATTTTTGTATTTAGTCAAGTACCCTTGATCCTATAATTTGGGATTGATTAATAGAGTACTTATTTATCTATAATATCGCTGCTAAACATTTGAAATCCAGTTAACTTTGCTGACTATAAAAATGTTATTTCTCATTTGTTCTTATGTGATGCGACTTTATTACGTACATCCTTTCACCACCACACCCCCATGTTGTGTGCATGTTTTAAAGTTTTTGATGTTTTAGAAGCTGGCTTTGCTCTCTATTAATCTGGGGTTAAAGTGAATGCTTGTAGAGTTTATCTACTGTTCAGAAGATTTTTTTTTTTTCCCCATAGTTCGATTGGATGTTTTTGTTATTTAGTTGTCATTTTAGTAGAGTTTTTATTGAATTTTAACATAAGAGTTTTTGTTAAATTTCAAATCCCCATACTGCCACCAAAACACAAGCCCACCTCACCAACTTCCTTTCAATATAAAATGTATTTATATTTAATTATTAAAGTTATCCTTAGGGGTGGACAAGAAAATATGAAACCGATTCGAACGATCTGATCCGAACAGATTCGTGGGTGTTCAGTTCGGTTCTCATGTTTAGTTTTAGGGTGTTCGAACCTCCTGCTTAAAAGGTACTATGTTTCACGGATTGAATTGGTTCTAGGCATTTAGAACCTATTTGATCCGTGAAACACCCAGTCTGAGGGCATATGGGTAATTTGTGTAATTTATGAGGATACAGGTGTAATTCGGATGTGCCCTTATATAAACAAAATCCATATTCTATAGTCTTCAGAAGTCAGAAATGAGAAACCCATTACTTTTCGATCACCATTCTTTTTCCATCTTCCTCCTCATTTCTCTTATTCTTCATCCTTCTTTTTGTCCTTTTTCTTCCATCTTATTTTTCTTCCTTCTTTCTCTTTGTCCCATTGTCGATCGAAACCCTAAGTCACCGTTCACATTGCTAATCTCATCCCTGTCATCGATCTCGTCCCTCTTTGCCTCTTTCGTTGATCGGTATTGTCCTTCTTTTTGCTCTTTCTTCTTATTCCATCTTCTTTTTCTTCCTCCTTCTTTCTTGTTCCATCGTCGATCTAAACTCCAAGTCGTCATTCATGTTGCTATTCATGTCGTCGATCTCGTCCCTCTTTGCCTTTTTTGTTGATCGATATTGCTTTTCTTTGCCTCTGTCACAAATAGATCTTGTCCATCTTGGTTAGTTTTTTGATTTTTTTGTTTGGAATTTATTATGTGATGAGTTTTTTTTATTGTTTGGTTTGATTGAGTTTTAAGTTTTGATTTGTTTGAGTTTTGATGGAATTTGAGTTCTGTTTAGGTTGAATGTGTAGGATGAATATATGATAATGTGACTTTGGTGTTAAACATGAAACTGACTAACATAGAATTGATCTTGTCTAGTTTAGGTCGGTTTTCATCTTACAAATATCCATGTTCGGTGCTCATTTTAAAAACCGATGAATTTAGGAACCGAACCGAATGCTCAAATATCCACCCCTAGTTATCCTTATTTTCAATTGGATTAAGGGAGAGATTTTTATCCCTATATAATGATTTGAATGCCCAAGGTCCATTGACAGCCCTACGATCTTTGGACATTGTATTAACATTTTCATGTTTCGATAAGGTGTGGAATTACATCTTGGATTTGTCAAATATCAATATTTAGGAACCAATAGTAAAAAATTTTGCCATCAATTTTTTTTTTTTTTTTTTAAAAGAAAAAAATTCAAAGTTAGCCGTTTAATTATAATAGTTTTCAAATTTGTCCAAACTCAATAATGTTATTGAAAAATAGCAAAATGATATGGGTGAATATTATGTTTTTATCTTTTCTTTCAATATACGCAATATTGCCTATTTATAGGTCAAGAAAAAAAAAAAGCAAAGTTGGACTATAAGTCAACTATGATAGCTAAAATTTAAGACTAGAAACATATTTTTCAACAAACAACAAACCAAGTTATAAGTCAACTATGACAGTTATAATTTAAGATCGAAAACATATTTTCCAACAAATCAAGATATAAGTCAACAAACGTATTTTCACATTTATTCATAGAAATTAGGAATCATATCTTCCAACACTCCCCCTCAAGTTGGAGAATAAAAATTTCCCATTTCCAATTTCAAAGTAACTTCTCAGCTGTCGACAGTCCCTTTGTTAGAATATACGCTAGGTGATTTCTTGTAAAAACATAGGGTGTACAAATTTCTCCACTATCAAGTTTCTCCTTTATGAAATATCGATCAACTTCTATATGTTTCATTTTATCATGCTGCACCGAGTTGTGAGCAATATTTATTACTAACTTATTGTCACAATAGAGTCTCATAAGACTTTCTAATAGAATTTTCAGATCATTTAACACAATCTTCAGCTATAACAATTCACAAACCCCATGTGCCATAGTACTAAACTTTGCCTCCGCACTTGATCTTGCAACCATATTTTGTTTTTAGCTCTTTCATGTTACTAAGTTGTTTACCATGAATGTACAATAACCTGAAGTATCTTTTATCACTTGCGGAACTTGCATAATCAACATCTATATATGTTGCCAACATCAACCCCATATTCATCCTAAACAAAGTCTCTTTTCCTGGATGAGCCTTTAAATAATGTAATATTCTATGTACTGCCTATAGATGTATCTCCCTAGGATCATGCATAAATTGGCTCACAACACTTACGACGTATGCTATATCCGAACATTTATGAGAGAAGTAAATTAACCTCCCAACCAGCCTTTGATATATCTCTCTATTCACTATTGGGCCATCAACTGCCTCACCCATCCTCTAATCTATAGGTGTTGTTGTTGGTTTACATCTGATTTTTTCTATCTCCCTAAGTAGATCAATAACATACTTGTTTTGGGAAAGGAAAATTCTCTCTTTTGAGTAAGCAACCTCTATTCCCTGAAAGTATTTAACCTACCCAATTCTTTAATCTCAAATTCTTTTCTCATGCATTGTTTTATTTTCTTCATCTCTTCTTCATCATTCCTTATGACAATTATATTGTCTACATAAACAAGTAAGGTCGTGATCTTTTCTCTTGACATCAAGTGCTTAATAAAGAGTGTATGGTCCCCTTGACTTTGTTTGTAAGCATCTTTAATTAGCACTTTCGTAAATTATCTAAACCAAGCTCTCGATGATTGTTTAAGACCATATAAGGCCTTTTTGAACTTACAAACTTTCCTAACCTTCAATTTGCTATCATAACTTGGTGGGACTTGCATGAATATCTCTTTTTCTAGGTCTCCATGAAGAAAAGCATTATTCACATCAAACTATTGTAGTGACTAGCCATATTTTGTTATTAGAGCTATTAACACCCTCATTGTACTCATTTTTGCCAATGGAGCAAATGCTTCTTCGTAATTTATTCCTCGTGTTTGTGTATAGCCCTTAGCAATCAACCTAACTTTATACCTTTCAAGCGATCCATCGACTTTGTATTTGATCGTGTACACCCACTTACAGCCCATCACTTTCTTCCCTTGTGGTAGTATAACTAGCTCCTAAGTATTATTTTTTTCCAGTGCTTTCATTTCAATTTCCATGGCTTGTTTCCAATTATTATTGGCTAATGCTTCAAATAGTGTTCTAGGACTGCAAATTGTGTTCAAATTCGTTAGGAAGGTTCTATGAGATGCAGATAATTTATTATGGCACATGAATGATGAAAATGGGTACATTTGTTGTTTAACACATTCTCTCTTTCCTTTCCTAAGGGCAATGGGTAACTCACTTAAAGGGTCATCACACATTAACTTGTCATTAGAGCCCAAGTCAGATTGGATTTGCTCTTTTATCTTATTTTTCCTTGAATACACTCTAGAGAACTGTTTGTGATATGATTTTGTTGTGGATTCTAGTGGGACGGTAAAAGGTATAGTAGTCGACCTGTTATCAAGGAGTGGTTAAGCTAAAGTAGGGTTGTTTGGTCGACTATTAGCATAAGTTTTTGGGCTGTAGACAGTGTTTTAGGGACTGTTATTAGTTACGATAGGTTTATCACCAAAGTTTGGTTCAATCACAATAGGATTTGACTCATATTCAAACTTATATCTTGTATGTAAAAAATTAGTTCCCAACTCATTCTTTTATGACTGGCTAGACAAATCAAACTCTAAAAAATCATCATCCTCAATCTTATTTTCATTGAAACTCTCTCCCTGAAGATAAGATTTATTAAAAAAAAGAATGTTTTTAAACAAAAGTGATATCTAAGGACACAAAAATGGCCTATAACATAGACTTTGTAGTCTTGTTGTGTTGATGAATACCCTAGAAACAGACATTTTATAGCTCTTGGATCTAGTTCACTCTTGGTTGGATTGTGATAATGAATAAAAGCAATACACCCCAAAATTCTAGGAGTACGGTTATTTGAAATATTAAAATAAGGAAAAAATTGTTTGAGAATTGATATTGGAGATTTGTAATTTAAAGTTGGAGTAGGAAGTCTATTAATTATGCGTGCAATGGTTAACAGAGCTTCGCCCCAATAATAATTTAGAACCTAATTTTGAAAAACAAAGCCCTAATCGTTTCCAATAAATGTCTATTTTCCTTTAAGCTATTTCCTTCTATTGAGTATAATCACATGAAGATTCATATATTATACCCTCCTTTTGGAAAAAATTTGATAATGTCTAATTAAAATAATTTCTAGTATTATCATTTCTAAACCTTTTGATTCTTACTCCAAATTGAGTTTGGATCATAGAGTGAAAATTGAGAAGTACTTTATTCAAATCATTCTTGTGTTTAAGTAAATAGATCCAACATATCCTAGTACAGTTGTCAATAAAAGATACAAACAACTTTGCTTCTGTCATATTTGAGATTCTACATGGACCCCAAATATCACTATGAACAAATGAAAAAAGAAAATCACTTCCACTATTATTGACTGGAAAGGATACACATATATGTTTTGAAAACTCACATGTATCACAATGAAAAGAACTAATATCAGCTTTATTAAACAAATTAGGAAACACAACTTTTAAAACTTAAAAGTTGGGTGATGAAATCTAAAGTGATATACCTAAATCTAGTTTTCGTTAGCCCTTTTTCAGATAAAAATGATTGAAATGGTTGTATCTCAATATTTCAAGGTAACACACTGTTTTTTTTCTCTAGCAAGTCCAATCCTCCTTCTAAACTCTGATCCTGAAACTCACAAAAACATAGGAAAGAAGGTTATTGAACAATTCAAGTTTTGTGTAAGTTTCCGAATTGATATGAGGTTGGTGGACAATTTAGGGACATGGAATACATCTTTCAGGTCAAATGATGAGTTAATATAGATATCTCCTATGCTTGCTACAGTAGTATGGGAACCATCAGCTATAAAAACTTTTCTATTACTAGGACAAGATTTATAGGTAGTAAATATGTGATGGGAGTGGGTTACATGGTCTGTAGCACCAAAATCTATAATTCAGGAATTAGTATCATATTTATCTGAAACATTAAAACAATTATACTTAAAGACATTACTTGACTGGATTAGAGAGCATATACCTGACTGTTTTGCAGACCCAGCATTCATTGTAGATTTTTCCAGTGTTCCCAAGAGACTCTTCAATTTTTTCAAAGTCTTTGGATTAAATCCTTCTTCTCCAGATCTTTTTTCTATATCACTAGTCATATGAACTTGACTCTTCTGCTGCTCCCTCTTATATCCTCATTCTTTGCTTGAAGTAGATGGCTTCCCATTGAGCTTCCAACATCTATCTTTGATGTGCCTTGGTTTCTTGCAATAATTGCACCAGAGATTAGATGAGCTATACTGCTGCTACTACTACTGTTATTAGCAATAATATTCTCGTTTCTGTTGTTGATTCCATTCTCCTGTGGCCTTGAACTTCTTTCTCCACCACCTTTTGAAACCAACACTGATTCTTCTTCTGGCAAAGACTGCAGCATCACATTCCTCCTGCTTTCCTCTGCCCGCACCATTGCAATTACTGAATTTAGGGGTGGTAACTCTTCCTTTCCTAGAATTTGAACCACCCTTACTTGGTCAAATTCTATGTTAAGTCTAGCCAGGAAATCATAAACTCGATCTTGCTCCAGGATTTTCTTCAGAATTGCTGATTTCTCACTACATGTCATTTTAAAACACCAATAATGATCTAGTTCCTTCTATAAACTCTGCAGATTGCTAGTGTATTCAGTGACCGAACCACTACCTTATTTTGTAGCTGTCACCTTTGTTCTAAGTTCATAAATCTGGGCTGCATCCTGCACCTTTGAATAGGTGTCAAATAAACTCCTAAATCTCTTTCACTGTAGATAGGAACATGCAAGTGTCACTCACTTCTGGGGTCATTGAATTCCACAACCATGACGTGATCATTCTTCATCCTAGACATTAAAGTTTGGTTCTCCCTTCTTCGGTCCAGTGCCCAACAAATGACTTATTTTTCCTTTCCTTTTAAGAAAAGTTTGAACAATCTGAGACCACTTGAAGTAGTTCTTCCCATTCAATCTGTAACCAGCCTGAATTTGTTGCATTTCACCTTCACCAGACCTGAAAATCATGTCCTCACCATGTGAACTATTGCTCCCCATCAGTTGTGGATGAGGCACTGGTCTTATCTGAATGCTCTTTATCAATCATGGTAAGTCTAAAAGCAACTAGGATATAGGCTGGATAAAATGGCAATGAAAGCCAAAAACAAAGAATGCTATGAAGGCTAAAACAATTGCGATTAAGGCTAGGGAATGGGAGAACTGTTTGAAGCTCTGATGCCATTAAAAATAGCAGTATAAAATGGGTTAATATTATGTTTTTCACTTTTCTTTCGATATATAGAATGTAGCCTATTTATAAGCCAAGAAAAGAAGACAAAAATGGACTATAAGTCAACTACGATAACTATAATTTAAGACCGGAAATATATCTTCCAACAGACAATAAACTAAGATATAAGTCAACTATGACAGTTATAATTTAAGACCGAAAACATATCTTCCAACAAACCAAGATATAAGTCAACAAATATATATTCACATTTATTCCTAGAAATTAGGAAACATATCTTCCAACAGTTATCTAATTTTGTCAAATTTTGCCTATGGATGGACATAAATACACTTACAAGTTTATTTTTTAAAAATCAAAATATAATACATTATTTGACTTGGATTTGGATAGAAAGTGGGAGAAAATAACAAGTGAGAGTTATTAAATATTAAAACAAAAAAATTAGGTCAATTACTAATTTAGTATAAGTTATAATTTAATAATCTACCATGAATATTAAGGATGGCAATGAATCAGATAAGATTGGATCGGGTTTGACCCTTACCAAACGCAATCCAAATTTTTTTAGGAGTGCCTCAAACTCAACCCATATCCAAAATAGGTAGCTATTTTCCATCTCAAATCCAAACTCGATTGGAATGACTTGCCTCGAACCCGACCAGATAACCCGATTTAATTTTTAAATAATGATATAATTAATATCAAAAAACAAATATATAAGAAAATAATAATAATAATAATAAATTAGTTATGATATCCATGATCCTTTTTAAAACGTTTTAAATTCATATGAAAACGTTGATAGTTAGTAGTTCAAGACTTGGACACCATTTAATAACTCCCTTTAATGCAAAGTCACAGATTTAGGATTTTTTATATTTATATATAGATCGGGTTACCAGATTAAGTCGAGATAAAAATACTTGTTTTAAACCCGATCTAAAATTTTTAAGAGTTGTCCCAAACCCAACTCATATCCTAAATGAGTCGCTACTTTTCACTCCAAACATGTTCGAAATAGACCGGATTTAAGCGGGTTTGGATCAGATAAGGTATTTTTACCATCCCTAACCATGATCCATCCACACGATATTCAAATGTGAATGACATGTAACGTTTTCATATTATTCATATATGACGGACATGTAACATTCACTTATATATATATAGTATGTAGCTTTTACATACCATTCAGATATGACTGACATGTCACGTTCATCTATACTTGACATATAATGTTTAAGTATGAATGCCATGTAAATCACAAAAACATGTAAAGATATGATTAAAATCCCTATATAGTATTATCATTTTTTTGGGCAATTGGTCATGTTTGAATATTATGGTCTTCTTGATCACACGACCTAGACTTACGTCGCCTTCGTGTTGGGATAGGTGTAGGGTTAGATTGACTACTTTGTTGAATATAAAACATTAAAGAGATGACAAATGGGAATGTAGAGAGAGAAGACCAATAAATTTGCTATAAAGAAAGTAGGGAGAAACCATAATGAATATAATATGGAGCATGAAGAAATAAACCAATATGAAGAGAAGAGACTGATTTTATTTAATAAAAGATAAGATGCAGAGAAAATATGTAAAATTATGAAAGAAAACAAGTTTTCAAAAAAATATATGTTAAAAAAATTAGAAAATGGTAGTTTTATCTAGAAAAAACTTCATTTAGTCTTCAAGTTTTCACCATAACTCTATTTTAAATTATAAGTTTGTTTGCTTAAATATCTCATGCGGTCCTTAAATTAATAAGAAACCCCTCAATTTGGTCCCTCCTATAAGTTAAATGTTAGTCAAATATGAGGGAGGGTGTTTTTGTCATTTCAATAGGTTATTTTATTTCAAATAATGTTAAAATAGAAAAAATGAATCCCTATATGGAAGATGGAGATAAAAAAAAAATCAAAATTAAATTAAAAAAACAAAAGTATATAAAAGATAAATAAAAAATTTTAAAAAGGGGAAGAAAAAAAAAGAATGATCTTCACTATCCAAAATCTTTTAAAAAATGAAAAAAATAATACAAAAAAAAAAATCTTTATCTAACTATTGTTTTGAAACTAGATCAAAAAGATGATCTGGTTTTTGGTTTTTGAAACCAGATCATTGACGATTTAAGTAAATTTAGATCATTGACTTTTGGGTTTCAAAACCCAAAGAACCCCGATTTAGGTTTTGAAACCTAAATTATAACAAACTTTGTACAAACCGAATATGAGACAAACAATCATTGGGTTAGTTCTTTGATGGACAAACCTAGAACCTACTCTCCTCCATCTGGTGGATTGGAACTCCACTAGAATTTTTTAAAATTCTTTAATAATTATTTATTTATTATAATTTTATAAATTTTATAAATAATTAAATATATAGTATTAAATAATTAAAACTTTAGAGATTTGTTTTTTTGAGAAATGGTGATATGTTAATTTGTGATTGGTAATAAATTGTTTTTTTTTTAATTTAAAATTTGGGGTGACATATGTTGAATCCCCATTGATTGATGAGTTAAGGTTAGATTAATGAATTTTAATAATTAGAAAGGTAATAACGTTTATTAACAACGTCTATCACGTTCAAACATATAAAATTTGGTCAACAGAACCAAATTAAGAAGTTTTCTAATAATTTAGGAACCACATAAGGCATTTAAACAAACATACTTAAAAAATAAAGATATTACAAAAACCTAGGAATTAAAACAAAGTTTCCCCTTTTATCTTTGCAATGTGTAATGTTGATAAAATATATATATATATATATATATATACATATAAAAGTTGATAAAATAAATATATATATATATACCCTCAATAAGAATAGCTAAATTTTAGAAGATACAAATGTATATGGTTATTATGAGGAATTTCCATTTTCTTTTTCACCTCTTTGGAAAAAATAATAAAAAAAATGTGGCAACATTCCCGATTCAAGCACAAAAATAATGGATTTTTTCCGCGAAGAAAAACATAACATGGATTCTTTACCACTTCATTTCTCCACAATTTAACTTTTAGCCACACATGAATTCCTTTCAATACACCTACACAAATTTATTTAAAATTTTAGAATACAAACGGGAAAAATAAGAGCATGTAAAAATTATATATTTTCAGCTGTAAACCTTGTCCAGGCATATTTCTTAAAGCATTCATTTCATACACTGGACAGGAGGAAACTTCCTTCCCCATTATATTACAGGTGTGGGAGTAAATTTAATTCATACTGTTGCCGTCATTGCTCTTCCAATTCAACCCCACAATTAGATTACTTCTGTATGTTTTTACAATGGAACCGCAGCCTCTGAAGGATGTAGGGAGTACCGTGTGGCTTCAAAGCATCGAAAACATATGGCTCCAATTGCATCAAACAATCCTTTCTGCTTGGTCAATCAATGTGCCCACCCGGTCTCCACAGAGCGCTCTTGAAATATTCCCAGGTTCAAGCAGATTGAACACTACCACTACACAGATTGTGCATATAATTTCAGGAATGCAAAAGGCATATATATGATCTGACAATGAAAATAATTAAATCAATAAAAAAATACCAACCGGGAATTCCATTCTCTTCACAATATGTAATAGCCATTGTGTCTATGGAGGTACAGTTGCCAGAAAGGACATCCCTATAGGATATGTGTTCTGGTGCTACACTGCCATTACCGGAATGGCAATCATATATGTCATTAAGAGTTGTACCTTTAATAACTGCATCCGCTTTAACTGACAAAAAAATTGGATACCATGTCATGAGATGGGAAATGTAAAACAGAAAACATCAAACACAAAGTGGAAAGAACAAGATGGAAAGTGGATGAGTTGAAAAAATAAAAACAATAAAAGGTATTAAAATGCATAAGATGAAATAAAATGCCGCTTACTTTCTGAAGCCCTCAGAGCTGCTGCTTTGTCTGTGGTAAAGAGTGGGTTTCCAACACTGGCACCAACACCACCAAATATGACAACTCTTCCTTTCTCAAGATGACGGATAGCCCGTCGCTTGTTATAGGGTTCAGCAACCTCTGGCAACGCAAATGCACTTTGCACACGTGCTTGCACACCCAGCTTCTCCAAAGCGGATTGGAGCAATAAAGAATTCATGACAGTAGCCATCATACTGGGATAAAAATCAAGAGATATCACATTGTCAGAAAGTAAAATAGCACAAGAGTTTAGGAAGGACTGCAACTCACGTTTTATCAATAAGCTGTTGAGTTGAGTTATATACAAGAAAACAGAGTTATAATGCTGGACCAGGTAATATGGAATTTGAGAATTTTTAGTAATTATTGGGTAGCAATTGAGCACTTCACTGTTAAAGGACAACACATTTAAAGATTCGGTTCTTAAATTCAGAATCAACAATTCGGCTCAGTAACACCAGAAACAGAATTTCCTTTCACTGTTTACCAACCATTTAAACTTTGTCAGTATGATAGCTTCGCAAACCATAAAAGTTAGACCAATATACAATTTAAAACGAATGAATATATCATATATGGTTACCCAATTTGATATGCTGTGGGTCTATCAAATCCAGTAGAAGACACCCATGAGTCTCCACAAAAAAAGTTACGACCTCCAAGAACAATCGCCACCTGGAGAAATCATCACACTAGTATAAATAGCTACAATTTAGACTCGCACGCACGTATGTGAGATAGTAAGAGAAAGAGAGAGAGAGAGACAGACAGCCAGACCTCCACCCCAAGACTACGAGCTGTTGCTACTTCCCTAGCAATCTGCATGACCACCTATAGAAAATAGCAGATCAGTTAGTATATAAAAACAAGGGTTTAGCTACCTTACTAGTTAGGAAAGTTACATATCAATAACAACCCTTTTTTCAATAACCAACCTTAGATATTAATGATTATTAACCTTACCCAATCAGGAAGTTAGTAAAACCATCAAATAAGTTACAGACTAAACGGAGAAAAGACAAATCTAACAAGAGATCAATTTAAAGGTTTGACCTTGGAGTCAATATTCTGGCAGTTGCCTGCTAATGCAGAACCACTGATTTTAAACATCACTCTCTGCCATTTCACTTGTTGTTGGGGTTTGGATTTCAGGTTATTTGTCATGGTAACGTTGCTATTAGCACTGTATCTGCCCACCCATACAAACACACATTATACACACAAATAACAAATAAATAAACAAAACTGAGGAAAAAAAAAAAAGTACCTCTTAGAGATAAGAGATGAAGAAGGTGGAGGAGGGGTGGTGGTGGTGGTGTCATGTGGAGTCTTAGTGAGTGAATTTCCCATAATAGCCTCAATGTGTTTAAACCAGTGCCAATTACAACCACCATCACTCTTCCTTTGCATTTCCACTTTGTACCTCTTCTTCAAGTTGTCTATCTTGTTCTTACACTGCTCCACGCTCTTCCATGTCTTCTGCTGCTGTTTCACACCTCCGGCACCACCACCACCACACTTCTCTGCCACGGCCTCCGCCACCTCCTCCCAGTCCCTCCCCCTCAGGTTCCCCCTGTTCAGCTCGTTCAGCTTCTCCGTGTACGCCTCCAGCAGGCACGCGATCGCCGTGTCGCTCCATTCCTCCCTGTCCTTTCTGTAGTCCACTCGGTATTCCGTCGTCGTTTCGCCGTTGTTGTTGGTTGTTGTGGTGGTGGTGGTGGTTGCTGTCTTTTGTTTCTTGTAGTAGTAGGGGTTTCGCTTGGATCCTGATCCGGATTTGTCGGCATCTGAATCTTCGGCGGTGAAGGATGGAGGAGGGAAGAAATCGGGGTTGGAGGCGGAGGAATCAGCGGGGTTCAGAGCGAGGCGCGTGGGCGCGTGGGGATCGGTTATAAGAGGGAAGTCGTCTTGAGAGGTCATTAGTGGAGACGACGTTAGGGTTTGGGTGACGGAGTGAGTGATAATGGGGGTTATTGCGAATTCAGCCGTCACCAGTTGTAACGGTTGCGTCAAAACAGATATAACACTTCTGTTTTAACAGACGACATAATACTAATTCTGTGTGGAATTTTATTTTTATTTATTTTTATTTTTTATTTATTTATTTTTAAATTTAGAAAACATTAAAAGGAAAATAATGATTTTTTTTTTCAAAATATTAAATTTTATAAATTGATCCTTTATGTTCAATAGATTCACACTTTGCAAACACTTTTGCAAGTTTGATCCAATCCATTTTAAATATATAAAAACAAATTAGATATTACTGAAAATGATTAAAAAAAAAGTAAAATTCAGTTAGTAATCATTGAATTTTCATTTGAGAATAAAAATAAATAATTTTTTTGTTTTAGACTAAAATAATTCTTTTGTATGGGTCAAAAATGATTTTTTTCCAAAAAAATAAATTTGTCGCATCTCAAAAGATTAAATGAAAAAATTTCACATTAGCCTTATATTTTTAGAATATATATACATATACATGTATATATTATGAATTTAAAAATAATAAGTAATTGCATGAAACCCTCTAAATTTGTCAAAAAAGATGAAAACATATATACCTTTTGATTATATTAAATCCTCACGCTGTCAATTTACTTTTTTCACCTTAAACGATTGACCAAAATTTTTGGATAAATGACCATTAAAACCATGAATATGATAAAAAAAAAATTAAAATTATTAAACAAAAATAAAAATAAAAATTAATAGATTAAAAATAAATTAAAAATTAAAAATATTTACCCACGGTTTATCTAAGATATGAATGGTGAAGTATTTTTAAAATTTCTTTTAAAATTTGAAATTATTAAATATAAAATAAAAAATAAAAATGAATTAATTAATTAAATTAACTTAAAAATTAAACAAAAAATTGAAAAAAAATAACAATTGAACAAAATTAAAAAAAAAAAAAAAAAAGAATCTATGGATAGCCATAAGCTTCATTTAGAAAAAATCTATGGAAAGCTCGTCTAATCAAAAAATTTTATCTCCACCTTCAGCTTCATCTTTTTCATCACCTTGCTCATATATATATATATATATATATATATATATATATATATATATAAAGAAGAACCCCACCATCAGCATCATGATCATTAACAAAACCCACCATTTTCAACAAAACCCCACGATCATCATCGTCACCGATCACCTTCTCTTCCCATTCTCTTTTTATTATTCTTATTTAAAAAATAAATAAAAAAATCTTCATTTGGGTTGATAAACCCAAATGAAGAACATGTATTTTGAAAACCAAATTCAACGAACCTATGTGTTTGTTTGTTTGTTTGTTGTTGTTGATTTGATGGTGAAGAACTGCTATCATGCATTGAATATATATATATTTTTTTCAGTTTTGATATTGAATCTGGTGTTTAATTTTGGTTTGTTGATGATGTTATTAATATGAAATTGATGTTGCTATTCAATTGAATGATGTTGATGATGTTTAATTTTGGTTTGAAGATGATCTTCAATTTATTTTTTCAATTGTCTCTCTTTTTTTTTTTTGGGTGTGTGTTGATGGTGGATTGATGTTGTAAGGATGGTTGGTTAATGTTGGGTTGCAAAAGGAGGAAGAAGAAGAATCATTGGATTGATGTTTATTGAAGATTTGGGTTGAACCATTTCTCCCTTTTTTTTGTTTTTTTATAAATGTTTTGTTTTGATTTGATTTTTCGTTTTTGCAACTTTAATTTTGAAGATGAAGATTCAACTTTAGATTTTTTCTTTATTTTTGATTTTGTTTTAATTATGTTCAACCTAGATTTATAATTTTGATTTAACTTGTTATGGGTGATTTTGCAATTAAGCAGGTTGGGCCGAGGAAGGCCCACAGTAAGGGCTCAATGACTCAAAGACCCAGGAAACTCAATGATCAACCCATCTCTTTGATCGCCCGCCTGATCACCAACTTGCTCGCTTTTCTGATCGTTACTATGTTTGTATTCCAAGTCTTCCTGCTGGTCGTTAACCTATTCACTATTAAGTTCGGTATCCTACTCGATACCCTGCTCGGTATCTGTTCGTCCCTGTGCTCGCTCATCAGATCTAATAGAGATCCGTTTGCTTTGATCGATTAGCTGCTCGTCAATTCTTACTCGTGCTCACTTACCTACTCGTGTTTGAGGTCGTTTGTCCGGTGAGTTATCTGACCGCTTAAAAGCTTGCTAATGATCTACCCCCCATGACTTTCAGGGCGCCCAATTATCTTGAGTTTTATTTGCTCGCTAGTCTAAAAGAGTATTCTGTTCGTTGGAGAGGTTCATCTTTGCTCTGTCCATCAAATCACAAGTCAATAGAAATCAGAGCTGTTAGATAGATTACAGCTTAAGACGTGCCATCCACGCCAATCCCGTCAGAGATTACAACTTGGATTACGGGAATCTCACCTAACCCGCATGGGTTAGCCACCTAAACCCATGCTTTGGCCATAATAAACCTGACACTGTCAGCTGCATTAAATGTAATTCAGAGGCATTAAATGCAGCCCATCATTGTAATATTTGTTTACTGTACATTATTTTATTGTATTCTACTGTAGCTCCTTTCATTATTTATAAATAGGGGAGGACCCTTATTGTAAAAGGAATATTTTTTAGTGACGTTATCCTACTAAAATAGTGAGAGTGTGAACAGTGAACGTAGGCATCTTTTTGGGTTGAACCACTTAAAAACTTCTTGGTGTCTTCTCTTTCCTCTGTGACCTCATTTCCTTTGCTTATTACTTTGCTAACACGAACCTAGTCCGCTAAATCCAAACGTCGACATTTTTTACGCTAGAAGGAGGAGGCCAATCTACAATTTCGTCACCTTTATTTGTAGCTTACAGAGCTCGTTTGTTAGTCGCCATGGTCAGAGGAAAGACCTCTAGGAATTCTGATGCTACTGATGACCACCCAAAGACCTCGAATCAACGACGGAAAACTGTACCTACGGGGGGACTGCCTAACGTTGGTTTAGGGATGTCCAATATGCCCATGACTGGGGATGCTCAAGGTATACCTCCCCTTCCTACTCGTCAGCGTATGCCTAATGCTACTGGAAGAGATGTTATATAGGTGTAAATGTGTAATAGCAGCGACAAGAGATGCTGGAAGCTACCATGGCGCAGCTGGCCAACAAAAGTCAAGACATTAATTCAGACTCAAGTCCAGGCCGCTCAAGGACTACCCTAGGCCATTGCGAGAAGGGATGTTTCCTGGCGAAGGCACATTGAAGACCTTGACGCGAATGAAAGAGTCATCAGAGAGTCAATACGAGAGGGATCAATTCATTCTTCCAGCGCTCGGTTCCAGCGAGCTCGCAATGAACACCAACCGGCACGAACTGGCTATGATCCTGATCATATCTCAGCCCTTGAAGGTGGAACGGGGCAAAGGCCTAACGACAAAGAGTTCGAAGATAGGAGGGGACCGGGGGCTCGAGGCCATCATTCCTTGAGCAAACAAGACAGGTGGGACAGGCAATCCACTGTCAGAAGAACTGAGATGCAGGGCCCACTCGTTGAGGAGCTCCTTCAAAGGGTCAAACAGTTTGAAGCACTACCCAAGGCCTAGGAACAGAGAAGTCAGAGTAGGGAAAGAACCCCATTTACCTTAAAAATATAATTGAAGTCGCTCCCTCCAAGATTCAAAGTTCCCAACATCCAGCAATATAAAGAGAACTTTGACCCTTATGACCATCTGGACACTTTCAACATTCAGATGGACCATCAAACCACCAGCTCACTTATAAAATGTCGTGTGTTCCCGACAATACTTAGGGACATCCCGAGAACATGGTTCAAGAACCTCCCACCCCGCAGCATCAATAATTGGAAGAAATGTCAACAAAAATTCCTGAATCAGTATAAGGTCCTGAAGAGGCAGCTCGCTCCACCTGGCCACCTTGCTACCATCTTCCAACGCCTCGACGAATCATTGAAGGATTACATCAGCCGGTTTAGGCGTGAGGTGATTAATGTAGAAAACCCGATAGATGAGGGGGTTTTGACAACTATCTCGACAGGTTTGAGGAAAGACGGGAACCTGTATAAGAGCATCTACAAATCCCCGGTAAAAAACTTATGGGAGTTCTACAAGCGAGCAGAGAAAGAAATTAAGTGGGAAGAAGCGTTTGACCTCAAGAAGGCTAGTGCCCAGAATGATGAAGTTGGAAGCTTCCATCAAGGAAGGAAGAGGAGCAATGGAAGAAACAGTCTTGGGGGCCAGAGAAACAATAATCAGATTGCAAAGAAGGCCGAAGAGTAGCCAGAAGCGGGAGCGACCTCGGTATCAAGGCCGTTACAATACATATAACGCCTTGTCTGATACCCAGGAAAGGATCATTGCAACCGAAAGAAATAGGAAGAACTTTGGGAGACCAGCCCCTATCCAGACTCCTAAGAGACGCCGAGACAGGAGCAAGTTTTGTGCCTATCACAACGAAGTAGGGCACAATACCTTAGACTGTTGGGCGCCCAAAAACGCTATTGAGGAGATGATTAGAAATGGTCGCCTGAGGTATTATGTTATGAGACCTTCAGGGCGACCATCCCAGCAGCAAGGCCCTCACCAATGCCAACAAGAGCCACCGGCCCAATCCCAATAAGAGCCTGACCCTCAACAGGGACCTTCTGTCAGAACAATCCATACTATCCATGGGGGTCCCTCGGTGACCGAGACATTTAACAGGTCGTAGGAGCAATATGTGCGTGAAGCTAATCGCGTCCAAATTGCGGACCAAAGAGAGTTGGAAAGACCTGCTAGACGGCCAGAAGGGTACCATAGGAGATTGTTTTCACTAAAGAAGACACCCGAGATGTCCGCTAGCTGTCAAACGATGCGTTGGTGATCTGAGCAGGGATCGAAAACTCGGTAGTCAAGAGAATAATGATCAACATTGGGAGTTCGGTAAATGTGATGTACAATGAGTGTTACGACCAAATGGGGATCGGTGATGAGTAGTTGAAACCATCCCCCGAGGCTTTGTACGAGTTCACGGTAGATTCAGTCACTCCTACCAGGCAGAAAAGATTACCCCTCACCTTCGAAGATGCAGCTCATCAGTCAAAAGTGCTTGCAGACTTCCTTATCATTAATTCCCCCTCTACATATAATGTAGTATTGGGAAGGCATGCGATAAATGACCTCAACATGGTCACCTCTACCAGAGCTCTCATAGTAAAATTTCCAACTCCTAATGGGATCGAGTGCATGCGAGACTAGCAGTCTTTGGCTCGTCGTTGCTATGTGGATGTCATACGAAGGGGAGTCCGAGGGAAAAAGGTGGTTGTGGTTCCAAAGCATGAGCTGCAGGCTATCACCACGTTAGGAGTAAGCCATGATCTGAACCCTAGAGAATTTGATGTATACCAGACGACGGGTCCAGTAAAAGAGCTCGAAGACATCCAGGTCAGCGAGATAGATGCTGCTAGATGTCTCAAATTGGCAGGAGCCTGGTTTCAGAGATAAAGGCCCAGCTGACCAGTTGCTCAAAGAAAATCTAGATGTGTTCGCCTGGAATCATGGAGATATGGTGGGGATCGATCTAAGAGTAATGGCTCATAAGCTGAACGTCAACCCTCGCCACAAGTCGATTTGCCAAAAAATGAGGCAAATGACTCAAGAGCGTTGTGAAGCCTTGAAAGAGGAAGTAGACAGGCTCTTGGCAAATAATTTCATCCGAGAAGTTCATTACCCTGCCTGGGTAGCCAATCCCGTACCGGTGAAAAGGAAGAACGGAAAATGGAGAACTTGCATTGACTTCACGGATTTAAACAAGGCCTGCCCGAATGATAGCTTTCCACTGCCCAGGATCGATCAGTTAGTAGATGCAACTATTGGGCATGAACTCCTTAGCTTCATAAATGCTTATTCAGGCTATAATCAGATCCCAATAAATCCCGATGATAAGGAGCACACCCTCGTTCACTACAGACCGGGGCTTGTACTACTATAAGGTAATACTCTTTGGACTAAAAAATGCAAGGGCAACTTACCAAAGGCTGGTGAACATGATGTTCGAGGATCAGATTGGGAAGACTGTAGAGGTACACGTGGACGACATGTTGGTGAAATCCAGGCAGGCCGTTAACCATATTCGTGACCTAGAGAGGATGTTTCAAATTTTGAGAAAATATCAAATGAAGCTGAACCCCCTCAAGTATGCCTTCGGAGTCTCCTCGTGCAAATTTCTGGGCTTTATGGTGAATAACCGAGAGATCGAGGCTAACCCAGAGAAGATCCAGGCCTTGTTGGACATGAGGTCGCTAACAAGCATGAAGAAGATACAGAGTTTAAACGGTCAGGTGGCAACTCTGAGCAAATTTGTGTTAAAAGCTTCTGACAGATGTGTGCCCTTTTTTTAAGTGTTGAAAAAGGCAAAAAAACTTTGAATGGACAAAAGAGTGCGAGGCCGCGTTCCAGCAGTTGAAGGAATATATGGGACAGGCTCCTCTCTTATTAAACCTAAAGAATGGGAGGCTCTTACTATCTACTTTAGGGTATCCCAACACGCCTTAAGTGCAGCGCTGGTACGAGAAGAAAGAAATGGAACATAGGTACCTGTATACTATACCAGTAAAAAGCTGGTAGAAGCTGAGACGAGATATGCCCCGATGGAAAAGCTTGCCTACAACCTAGTGATGGCGTCCAGGAAGCTGCGTCCCTACTTCCAGGAGTACAAAATTGAAGTCTTGACCAAATATCCACTAAAGCAAATCTTCTAGAAACCGGATACCTCAAGCTGACTCCTTAAGTGGGCAATCGAGCTCGCTTAGTTCGATATTGAGTTCAAGCCAAGGTCAACGATCAAGGGGAGACATTAGCAGATTTTATTGTCGAGTTTACTGGACCTATGGATAAGGAGGCTGAGTCCTTTGAAGATCCATTCTGGGAACTGTTTGTCGATGGGTCTTCTTGCGAGCGAAATGCAGGGGCTGGAATTTTGTTGATTAGTCTGGATGGAAATAAGTTCCTTTGTGCGCTCAAGTTCAGGTTCAAAGCAACGAACAATGAAACGGAGTATGAAGCGCTGTTGGCAGGGCTTCGCCTGACCAAGAAGATGCAAGCTGAGTGACTTAGAATATTCAACGACTCTCAGCTAGTGATCTGCCAAATAAGGGGCAAATATCAGGTCAGAGGGTTGAAAATGACAGTTTATCTGCAAAGGGTCCAAGAGCTGTTAGGGACTTTCGAGAAGTATGAGTTGAATCAGATCCCGCGGGCCCAGAATTCCCATGCAGATGCATTGGCTCACTTAGCTACAACTCAGGACACTGATTTTGCTAGAATTGTATTGGTGGAGTTCTTGCCAAAGCCATATCGAACCCGGTGACGAGGTAATAACCCTAGTAGTAGTAGTAGATTCATGGATGAGCTCACTGATTAACTATTTACAAGAGGGTAAGCTACCAAAAGACAAGATAGAAGCTCGTCGTCTGTGAACGAGAGCAGCAAGGTTCTGCATACACGGCGATGTACTTTACAAGAAGGGCTTCTCGGCTCTATTGCTCCGATGTGTTCACGAGCCAAATTGTACTACTCTCTTGAAGGACATACACTAAGGACATTGTGACAACCATGTTGGAGGGCTGTCCCTAGCTCAGAAAGCACTTAGACAGGGGTTTTATTGGCCAACTATGAAACAGGATGCCATCAACCTGGTAAATAAAGAGATAAGTGTCAGAGGTTCTCTAAGATCCCCCGGGCACCACCAGCCTATCTTCAACAGATGATCAGCCCATGGTCCTTCGCCATTTGGGGCATGGATCTGATCGGGCCTCTCCCAATAAGCCGAGCAAGATGTAAATATGTCGTTGTAGTTGTTAACTACTTTACTAAATGGGCGGAGGCAAAGGAACTGGCTAAGATCTCCACGACGAAGATTGAAAAGTTCGTGTAAGACAACATTATTTACAGATTTGGTGTTCCTCAACAGCTCATGACAGATAATGGAACCAATTTACAAGCGAGCAGTTCTTAGAGTTCTGCAGTAGCCTTGGCATAATAAAAAGCTTCTCAACGGTAGATCACCCACAAGCTAATGGTTAAGTGGAGGCGGTCAACAAGATTATTAAGCAGACCTTGAAGACCAAGTTCAAGACTAGAAAATGAGCATAGGTAGACGAATTACAGAAGGTACTATGGGCCTACAGGACAACTGCCCGTAGCACCACTAGAGAGACCTCTTTCTCAATGGTCTATGGGTCTGAGGCCATGATCCCCGCCGAATTTGAAAGATTCAGCCAGCGAAGAGCAAGCTTCAACCCTAAAGAGAATTACCAACTCCTGGCCGCTAGTTCAGACCTCCTCGAAGAAGCTAAAGAAGCAACTCGCCTCAGAGCAACCGTCCACCAATGGAGAATGGCGAGACATTACAATAAGAGGGTCTAAGTACGCAAGTTCAAGTCAGGTGACCTCGTGTTGCGAGAGATTCTGCTTGGAGCTCGCAAAGCCAGTGACGGCACGTTAGGACCTTACTGGGAATGACCCTTCATCATTCACGAAGACTTAAAGAATGGAGCATACCACCTAGCAGACATGAGCGGAGCAATGCTTCCAAGGACTTGGAACGCCATCCACTTAAGGCCTTATTATACATGACTATTGTGTCATTATTACTCTACTATCTCTGTAAAGCTAACGATGTGATAATGCAATAAAAGCTCCATATTTCTCGTATATTATCACTAACATGGAGTGCTTATGTGTTTTCATGTGTGTGAGGTTACGGCTGTAAAAGGTAGAAAGTAAACTTAAAGCTCGAACACTTGTTTACTTTATGGAATAAAGGGCTGAATATCGGTAGATACCAACCTCACACCTACCCTACGGGGATAAGGGACTGAATATCGGTGGATACCGACCCCACATCTGCCCTACGGGGATAAGGGACTGAATATCGGTGGATACCGACCCTACACCTGTCCTACAAGGTTAAAGGGGTCAAAAAAAGACCATGAGCTCGTGCACCTAATTGCCATTCGATGTTTGGTCTCCCCATCTGCAAGTTGTTCCAGACACCTCATAATTCGAATAACTACGCCTAGAAACAGAGTATAAAAAGACTTCGCCGCGAGACGCTCCACTTCTAAACATGTTGTAAATGCTCAAGATACGACCATGTGAGCGCAGCAAGAGTTCTACTACCTTCTCCACTCTCGCTATAGATGCTCGGGTTCCGACCTTGTGAGCGTAGCTCTAGAGAACAATAAGCTGTATAGCTCAGGTATCGACTCTGTGAGTGCAGTTCGCTGTAAATGCTCAGGTATCAACTCTTTGAGTGTAGTCCGTTGTAGATGCTCAGGTTTCACTTTTCGAGTGCAGCCGACTGTAGATGCTCGGACCCCTACCTTACGAGTGCAACGGCTTGTAAAGGCTCGAGTCCCTACCTTTTGAGCACAACCTTTACCAAGATAGCTATATGGGCGGAGTTGCTCATTTGTTGGTCGACGCCTACTATTATGCGAGCAAACATGCCCTTTATTAGGAGGGCTATCTGCTAAAGAATTTGAAGGCACACTCTCAACCTAGGAATATGATTTCCGCGCTCTGTGGAGCACCTATGCAATCAATCAATACTTGCAAGCATGACCGATTAAGTGCAGTCAACCCTATCGGTCAAATCTACTATCTAATCGCTTTATTAAATGTTTCATGATTTACATTTGCTCATAGTTCGTCTGAATTATGCAAGTATGATATTATCTGATAATGCATATGAGACTCAAAAAAAATAAAAAGTGAACCAGCAAGGAATCTCTTACTGCCGAAAATGGAAACTGAATACCAAAATTAAAATCTAATAACAATATTGTTAACAGCAATGTCTATGTTTGAAGATAAGCCCCATCAAAGGGGAGAAAAATAAATAAAGCTAATGCCTAAGGAGCCTGTGAAGGGCCTGCAGGAGCTGTCTTCTCATCTTGACCATTAGGGGCCTCCTTCGAAGACTCTGCTTGTGCCCCTGAAGCAGTTATCTGTGATGAGCTCGGGGGAGGTACCGATGGTGCTGAGGAGATAGTACCCGGGACAGGAACAGATAAAGTTGGGCCTTGGGCAGATGGAGGCTTCTTCTTTTGAGCAGCCCGTGCAGCCCAATCAACATATTTCTTTACCTCTTTTACTGCCTCCTTGTCGTAGAAAGAGACGTCTATTTCTGGGTGAAATTTCCACAAAGTATACAGAAACGAGCTTGACGTCTTCTCAATAGCCTCTCAACGAACTTGCTCGATACGGGCTTCGACTTGGCTGAGCAGTTCTTTCGTGCGTACAAGATTCCCTTTCATTATGCCCATGTCATGTAACACCAGTTCAGCCTTCTTCTTAACTGTCTCAGCCCGTTTATTGCTTGAGCTCACATCATGCCTCAATGAGCCATTCTCTTTCCTCAAAAAGAGAGCCTCCTGCTTCAGCTTCTTGATCTCCTCGGTAGCAGTATTGAGTGAGGAGGTAATGATGTCTCGGAGCTTCATTTCATGAGTTAGGGATTCCTCTGCCTTGTCCCTCTACTCCTTGGCTCCCTTCAGTTTCTACTCCAGATCATGCACAACATTCTTGGCCTTCTCTGATTCTTTGCGGAAGTAATCCGTCTCTCCCTTGATCTTCTTATTGTCGCTCCCGAGCTTCCTATTCACCTCTTCCAGCAAAGCCTTCTCCTTAGCCAGCTTAGGGAAGCCTTTGTACATTTTCATCAAGCCTAGGGTAGATTGAAATGGAAATACATCAGTAATAGATATGTAAAGAGGAAGCGAAATATTAGCAAATTAAGAAAAAAGCTTACCAACAGCAAATGTCGGGTAGAATACTTGACCATATTCTCGCCACGGACATGGCTTTGATAAATGTCTGGCTTGTTGGGGCCCAGTAGCTACGACATCTGATCTAGGAAATCACTGAAATATTCACCAGCATCGAAGTCCTGGCTCTGCTACTCTTGACCGCCCTCCACAGCGATCTCCTTACCTTTATTCTTCTGTTGCTTTGGAGGGGGTTTCGCGATCCCTTTCCCTTTGTTAGCTGCCTCTTGTTGCCCCGTTGGTGGTTTGCCAGAAGCTTGTGTCTCACCACTCGAATTCTCCTTTGGTGGGGTAGAATCTCTTGGGGGTTTCCTCCCCACCGATGTGTAACTCCCCCCCTCTTTTGACAGGATGGTCGCGGCGTCAGGCTTAGAAGACACCCCTATTGCAGCTTTCGAGGTAGTATGCGAACTTGGCACCTCTGGGGGCGAGCTTACATGACCTGCAGTGCCCGTTATTTGGACTTTCGAATCCTCCAACTAGGCTACTGGAGAAGATGGCGAAGTGGCGAAACGCAGTTCTACCATTGTAGCGAGCTTCCTCGAGGCCGGGTCTGGCGCCCCTTTTTTAAAAACTTCGAAGACCGAGGGAACCTCCCTCTACTTTCGGATGCTGATGTCCTGATGGATGTTCAAGAATTTGATCCCGACCTTCGGTACGAGCCCGTACTCTCTTAAAGAGGAATCGCTGGGGAACTGATAGTCCGACAGGCTCTTAACTTCAGAAAATCTCTTAAGAGCTTCTAGTTCCTCGTCAGTAAGAATGAGCGAGCTCTTGGATATGTCTGCACGAGAAAATTGAGGTCAGTAAATGTAACAATAATTATGTATATATATATGTAGCGGCGCGCAACAGCATACTAATGGTTTACGAGGATAAAGAGAAAAAGAAAAATTTTCAAGATTGAATAGGGACGGGCAAGATACGAAGAACCAGCGAGTCTTGTAGCCGCCTATGTTCGACCTAATGACCCCTTTAGGCAAGAATACTTTGTATGGTGAAGCACGAGCTGCGGTGTAGTAAAATCCGTCCCGTTTGTCCGCCTTAGGACCCGTGGTCGCTTTGAATTGGTAAATATGCTGAATTATGTAAAGGGTCAGAGGTGGAAGACTGTTTTTGATAAAGATGGATGTAAAAGAGGTCAGATTGGCATAAAAATTAGGTGTAAGTTAGAATGGGGCCAGCTCCAGATCGTTTAGGAGGTCGATAAGGTAATGGGGGATTGGGAATCTGAACCTGGATTCCAAATGTTGGCGGCTGATCGCTATAAACTCTGGAGGAGAGTGAGCCGGTAATCATCTTGGTCCAGCTTCACAACCTGGCACCCCGAAAGAAGATCATACTTTTGAGCTATAGCTACGAACTCGTGGTAGGGAACGGCAGAGACATGCCTGATAAAAGGTTCGCGAACAGGAGAGTCCTACCGTCTTGACGATTCCGATGCACTCTCGCCACTTTGAGAAGCTGTGTTCGGAGAATCTCTTACTTATTGAATAGATTCCTCCTCAGAATCCTCATCATCAGCCCCTAGTTGATGGTAGCGGCGTCCACGACTTGACATCTACAAAAGAAGCAAGAAGATTAAGCCGCTAGTAGTAGACCGGACTTAAAAAGCAGAATCTTCCTGAACCCCTTTCTTCCTAAGTGTCAAGTCGTGCGCCCAATGGAGCTGCTTAAAGTAAAAAGAGTTCCAAATACGAACTCATCAAAACCCAAAAAAAAAAAAAAAAAAGAAAAGAAAGAGATAGCCCTCTCCTTTCTCTTGCAGGTGTCCCTAGAAGATATTTTGAACAACAACGAAGGAAAGACAGTATATATGACCCAAGTCAGACCAGACATTGTTTTTTTACCTGTGCAATTCCCTAAACTCTCTCAAACCAGGAAAATGAAGAAGCACCAAACACTCAAACAGAAATAGAAACCAAGCTCAGAGATATAATAAAATCAACAGCGCCATGCATGCAGGAATAAAGCATAAAAGACAAGACTGAGCGTAGTTCATACCTCGAGTATAATGGAGGTTGGAAACCCTGAAAGGAGAACGACGAACAGCGACGGTGGGAAACAAAGAGGATGTTGGAAGACGAAGGGGTGTCCGATTTTTTGAAGACGACAGGAAGAAAGAAGAAGATGAAGGGTCTTTGTCACTTTATAGCTACCAAACCCTAGCCATTATGCAGTTGACGCTGCTCGCTGTCACTTCGCGTGTTGAAGCTCGCACACAGTTGATGTAGCTCGCATGTCAACACTTCTCAACCTCTGTAAGTTCCTATTCCTTCCATCGATCTTCCTCCTAAGGACAAGAGAAATGCAATTGCCTCTTTAAAAAGGCCTCTACCTCTGAGAGGCTTTTTCTTCGGTCCAGTTCCCTGGACCTCACTAGTATGTTACCTGAATCGATTTGGTTTCTACACAGCTCGCCCTCCTTGTTATGAAGGCATACGAGTAGTACTTCAGGGCATTCCTCACCCCAGATATAGTTGCAAGAGGAATTTGACAGGCAACTGGCTGAGGTAATGAACAGGGAGGAGAAACTCATCAAAAAGCTGGAGAAGGCTAAGCAACTGAAGGCCTTCCAGATGAAACAGACGAGAAAGCTAATGCAATGGCAAGAGCAAGAGGGGAAAGCAACCAACGTTTAATAAAGGCATTTAGAGGAGTCCGTGGAGTTACATATAAGGAAGTGCAAGGATAAAAAGACTGATATCATCATCCTCCAGAAGAAACTCACAAACTCCAAGGTTAAAGTGGCTATTGCTATAGAAGAGGTTGCTTACCTGGTCATAGAGAGGCAATATGAATGAGAGCAAATCAAGTGTGAGGCCTATCAAGATCCGCTCTACACTATCTAACTAGAGAGAATGGACTCCGTCTTCTCCTTTTTGGGTGGTGATATTGATCAGCTCATTTGAGGCTTTGAAGCTAGGTAGGCTGCTGGAGATGGACCATCTTCTAAGCTTGGTGCCCAACATAAGAGCATCTCAAGCAACAGTGCGATAGTTCTTATCATCTTGCTCGTTGATGCTAACTTTGCTAGGATTGTTGAGCTCATTGGGAATAACCTTAGTCTTGTATCTCTGAGGTTTCTATCAGCCAATGGTTGGCCTTCTTTTACTTCCTTCAGATTCACAAAGATGCTTGCTGACTATTACTACTTTTTCAATATCTTTATTGATGTATTTTTTCCTCAACTCGCCTATAAGCTATTTACCTTTTTTTTTTTTTTTCTTTTTTATGAACTTTGCACAGAATTAGCTCTCTTTCAAACCTTTTAAACTTGTATAGTTTTCAACAAATATTGAATATCTCTCGTTTGCACAATTTCTAGTGTTCATATATGTATACTTTTATTTTGTTGCAACAAACCATCCATATCGACCTAGTTATAACGACCTACCTGTGATCTTTCGGGCTTGATTTTTCATAAGTGCTTTCCTTTGGGCAATTCAACTTGCGATATGCTTGTTTGCAAATCAAGCAATTCGCTTCGCAATCTACTTGTTTGATTTGTTATGCCTATTCGCATATTTGCCCACTTGTGGAGTTGCTTGCTATCTAGGTGGCCCGCTTATGGAGGTACCTATTGGTAGGGATATCCACTTGTGGAGTTCCCTTCAAATAGGTTTCGACAAACTACCCACTCTTGGAGCAACTTACACAGGGTCATCCACTCTTAGAGTTTCCCTTGCTACCGACTTCGCTGTCCTGGAATTGCTCACTTGTGGAGTTGTCCATCGGTTGAGTTACCCACTCTTAGAGTTTTCCCATTTAGCAAGATCAACTGGGTCACGCACTTCTGGAGCTTCCCATTAAGTTTTGATGAGCTGCCCACCTGTAAAGCGACTGGCACAAGATCGCCCACTTTCAATATTTTACATGTCTGTTAACTGCAAAGCCATGGAAATAATTTTGTACATGTTATTTAAATTCATAAATTAAGTTCTAGGTCCAGCGAACTTGAATTTACATATAAATTTAATTAATTTCAATTAGATCACACAGACAAAATAAAAGAACATATTTAATTAGGGCCGATACTTTTTTTTTTTTTGAGAAAAGGGCCAATAAGAATTTACATATAAATTTGTGATAGTTAAATATAATAGATAGTGATAAGCATGGTTCATTAACTGTAAAATGAAGTAACTAGGTCAAAAGAACATAGAAATGACAAGAAAACGACATTGTTCACTAACCAACCACATTTCAGATTGACATAATAAAAAGATTTCCACTTTGTAAAATTGCATTTTCCAGTATGATCCGAACACAAACTATATTATGCTGAATGGTAATCGTCATCATCAGCAGGAGCAGAAGCTTCATTGTCATCGGATGACTCCTTCTTGGCCGCCCTCTCCTTTCTCTCCTTCCATCTTGCCCATACCCACCTCAGAACAAGGAACCCTCCAAGAGCATAAACCTGACAGCAGATTAAGTAAATTCTTTAATAATCTAAATTTAGCTAATTGACTCAATTGTGTCCCCATGATTGTGGATAACAGGGGAGGGAGTTACAATGAGAAGAGCCATGGTAAAGCATCAAGGAGATTAATTTGGATGGAATGCTAA
This sequence comes from Dimocarpus longan, assembly GCA_022984855.1. Lineage (NCBI taxonomy): Eukaryota > Viridiplantae > Streptophyta > Magnoliopsida > Sapindales > Sapindaceae > Dimocarpus > Dimocarpus longan. Next base: position 18,157,990 of record CM041015.1, on the reverse strand, counting down.
ACAAAAATCAGCATAGATATAGCAATTATAATTGCAGTAGTTAAGTGCCAAGGACAACTGTTTGCACATGCTTCTTTTAACAGATGAGAAAAGAAAATATGTGGAAAAAGTATCATGAGGAATAAAATTCCAGTCTACTAGTTTCCTGATTAAGGAATTGCCATCTCCTGCTATAGGTTTGTATTTTTCGTCAGTTCCTCTACATTCTGAAACATTTCAGTTGCATAACAAAAGCCCCAATCAGCATAAGTCCCATCAAATTTGATCCACTGATAAGGGTAAGGCATTAAGGCTTCAGTTGGTTGTCCTTTTGCCTTGTGCATGCGTGTGTGGACTACATAATAATCCTAGCTTCATCATCTTTGATAGGCCTTAGTAGACTACTACAGGGATTGAAATTACAAGAGACCTAACAATTCCTGGTGAAGAGTTACAATATTAGGTCAAAATCCAGCTGACAATTTTTAAAACTGCACAGAATGTGCAAATCGCTGGTGAAAATAACACGTACTAGGATATTTGAATAATAAAAGACAAAATTTGTCTATCCGGGAGTTACAAATGAAGAAAACACAGAAAATTTCTAGCCCTCAAGAAACTAACCAAGATAATGGCATGCCCAAAAGATTTCCGAACATTAAACAGTTTGCTAATTAACATTAAAGTCCAACCTCATCCTAGTTTTCTTATTACGACAAAACATACATTTGAACCGGACTTAAGAGCATGCTGGCCTGCCCACCTCATACATATTCAAGCGAGGATTGTAAATGGATGCTACCCTGTTTAAACCCAATAATATAAGCCTTAGCTGTGAAAGACTATCATTAGACATTCAAATTATAAAATAAAATATCATCCAACCTTCTCATAAGCATGAAATCTCATTCATTTAAGTTTTCTGGTCCCTTCATATGTTGACAAGACAAAATTATCAGCTAACAAAAAAATCCAACAGAAATAAATCCACCCTTGTCAAAAAAACGCAACTTCATTCAATTCCTAACTTGTGTAATCTCCTAACACATAGATAATGACACAGCAGGGTCATTAGTTACTAAAAATTTCCAACAAAAATCAAATCTGATCGCAACATTAATTACCAGGTCTCTATTCACATCACATCACATTACATTACATTTTAAACTAAACCTAGGATGATCTTCTTTTGCAAAATTGAACAGATAAAAATAATCTTTTCTTTTTTTTCAAAATTGAACACATAATGTAACTCCAGTACAATATCACAGCTATTAGCAATTAAAGAAACATCTCCTGAACTGAAAACAATAGATATCACTTTAACCCTAAAATTCTCTTCTTTTTTAGACAAATTATTATTTTTATTTTTATTTTTTTTAAAAAAAAAAAAAGAGGTCAAACCTGCCAGAGAACGATAGGGTTGGAAGTCCTGCCGGCCGGCTCTTCGGCCTCTAACTCCAAGGGCGGTGGTATTCTCGGAGCTGGAGACTCCACCAACCTCACCGAGTTGGGTTTCGAAGAATGGTTTTTGGTTTCAGTATTATCTAGTGTGGTCTTGGGAGCGTCATTGAGAGTGTCCGGTTTCTTCAAGAAAGGGAGATTGATTTGGATTTTGGGCAACATTGAGAGTATATTACTGAGTGGTGATCTCGAGGAGTCATCTTCTGGTTTTTCGGTGCTTTGGTTAGCAGCAGCCATCACAACTGCGAGTTCGAGAGCCTGTCTGGTCTGTGAAACATTAAAATAAAGGCGGAGAAAGCGGTGTCAGCCGTCACGTGCTCTGCACGAGTTTGCGTTTTTGTTGTCTTGATGGACACGCTGTTCCCTGTTTCGGCAATTTCTCGTTTTCGTCCTATCCTCTTAGAAGGGGTGGGCAGATAACCAAAGCAAACCGAACCAGCCCAAAAAGGTCAGTTTTTCACTTGGCTACAGTTCGGTTCAGTTTTGCTTATAAAACTCAATTTTATTTTTTTTTTATTTTTTAATTTCTGTCCTGTTTTAGATTAGAAAAACCAATTCGAATTGAAAACCGAATTTCATAAAAAGAAAAAGGAAAATATATAAACTAAAAACTTAAACACAACACTCATTCTCACACTTCACTCAAAACCTAGTCACCTCTCTCCACTTCTATCCTCCCATGTCTCTACCACTTTCTCATCCCTCTTTCTCTCCTCTCCTTTCTCTTCTCACTGGCCCTCACTAGCCCTCTTCTCTGTTTCGGTTGTGGGTTGAGTTAGATATGGCGACGGTCAAATGAGATCAACGCCAATCTCTTTACTATAAGGAGATTGGCACTGAGCCCAATCCCACCGACACCGGACCTCCACATGTTTGTGGGTTGGTGATGATCCAATGAGGTTTGTGAAACATTAAAATAGAGGCGGAGAAAACAAAGTCAACTGTCACATGCTCTATATGAGTTTGGATTTTTGTTATCTTGATGGATATGCTGGTTGTTTCATGTTTCGACAATCCTACCTCGTTTTCATCTCTTCTCTAAGGTTCGTATTACTTCAATTATTTACTATAATTTTCTTGTACACAATTTTCTTATTATGACAAATCTATTGTTTATCTAGGAGTCTCTCACTATTTATTAAGATCATATATTGTAAAATAAATTTAAATATTTATATTCAATGAAATAAAGATAGAAATCCTTTCACACATTTTAATTTTAAAATCGTTGATATGGACATTGTTGATACTCAATTTTGGTCAACTTGGTTCTCCAAGCCCAATACCTGCGACACAACAAATCTCACACGAAACAAGTATTATAGGACCAAAACAAATAGGACATGGCAAGACTTTTACGTGGTTCAGCAAGAACAATGACCTACGTCCACGATAATTACCCTTTCTCCCTCTCGGAGTAATTGTATTTTATTTCACTTTGTCCTTTACATTGTTCTTCTCTTATTCTGCCAGCCTCTTCTCCTCTAATAGGCACGTCACCCACCGGTTGGTGTTGAGGTTGAGGGTCCGCGTTTCTGGGAACCCCTAGGCCCGGGCCTGTGTCAAGGTTCTAATGGCTTCTGCTAATTGTGCCACCGTATTCTCTAACACCTCCTGACGCACTTTCCGGCGCTACTGCCAAGCTAGGGCCACGTCTCTACCATCGGTCGCTTGATGCGGAGGAAGTGGAGGTAAGGCTGCACTAGACGTCCTTATCGCCTGACCCTGACCTTGGTGTCCCTCCGATTGGTCAGCTTCTGTTGTAACAACCCTGGTTTTCTTGATCCTGGCCATATCAACAAATCACAACAAAAGAGTAAACTATTAAAAAAAAGTTGTCAAATCGCAGTCTGGGCCCTTCCTCTAACGCCAAAGGGTGTTAACACTCAATTTTGATCAACTTGGTTCTTCAAGCTCAATACCTACGATACAACAAATCTCACACGAAACAATTATTATAGGACCAAAACAAACAGGACACGGCAAGACTTTTACGTGGTTCGGCAAGAACAATGGCCTACATCCACTACAATTACCCCTTCTCCCTCTCGGAGTAATTGTATTTTATTTCACTCTGTCCTTTACATTGAATTCTATCTCTTATTTATAGCAGATGTGTTACAATCAAAATAGGCTTAAGGATCTTACAGATAAAGCAAAAAATGATATACATTAATTAAGATAATATCTTTCGAAATTATCTCTTCCAAATATATAGCAATTTCCAAGAGTATAGAGATAAATTTTCATGAAAATAGGCAAGTCGACTCTTTTCCTGTTTTGAATTGATTCTCCTTCTAGAAAGTCAATTGGTCAGCTCAGCGAACAGCCTGCTCTGCGACCAGACGCTGCATTAAACAGGCAGACTACTTCAAGAATCATATGCTCCTATTGCCGAACAGACAAGCAGACCTGACCGTCTCTCTGGCTATCATACAGTCTTCCTGATTGTTGAGACTATCGAGTACACGAGCATACTTCCTGGTCGCTAAGCATTCTTCCTGACCGCTACGATAGCTTCTGAAAGGCACTTATTGAACAGCCTTTTGATTACGAGCAGATTATCCTTATGTCTTTGCCCACCGACTAGGTCTTCATACAACCACTTCATACTTAACGTTTTAAGATAATCACCCGCATAATTAGGTGTGCTCAGGCATATCTGTTACTGAATGGTTGTACTCCTTCCTTTAACTTCTGACCATCTTGACCAGTATTTCCTGGGCCTTTCGATTCAATGGGCCTTCGTTCTTGGGCTTTTCTATTGTACTTAAATGCCCACAACAGACATGAAAGTAATGAGTAAGAGTGACAATATGTGTTATGGTGTCATATTTGTATTAATCTAAATACGACCTTTAAACTTATCATTCTTACTACTCTAGATTCAAACACAATCCATTAAAGGTAGGCTTAATTGTCATTTGCCATCAATAAAATCTCACTACATACCCATTTTGTTTTAAAAATTTTGTTATTAAAAAAATTATAGCAAAATTACTTAAGGCGCCTTTGAAATCGTTTTTAAAATGGTGCTTTAAAACTATTTTTAAAAATTAAAAACATATTTTAAAAATGATGATTTTGAAAATGTAAAATATCATTTGGAAAATTATAACTAAAAAGTGAAAAACAATTTTTTTTTTAATGTTTTTCACCATTTCTAAAATATATTTTCAAAACAAATCATTATTTTTTCATCCAAACAACTATTTTACTTATTTTCAAAAGCAATACCAAACACATTTACATCATTTTCTATTTTTGAAAATATTTTTTCAGAAATCTTACCAAATATATTACATTTTCAAAACATCATTTTTAAAACATATTTTTTATTTTCGAAAATAGTTTCAAAAAACACCATTTTAAAAATGATTCCAAACTAAAATGTGTTTATTATTTTTTAAAATAAGTAAAATAGTTATTGCTTAAATAATAAAATAATAATTTTTTTTGAAAATTGTGAAAAATATTAAAAGAAAAGTTATTTTTCATTTTTTAGTTATAATTTTTTTTAAAGAAAATGTTTACCTTTTTCAAAACAAAACATGTCAGCAAATACTTTAATGGGAATTTAGCAAAATTACCCTAAATACACACTAAAACTACATAAATACTCCTTGGAGCAATTAAATTGCAAAAGTGCTCCTAAATGACTAAAATGCCCTTAAACACATCAAACTCTCTCATTCTTTCTTTCACGGTAGACCTCTTGTTTTCCTTCACGGCAGATCACATCCCACCTGTTAAACCAACTCGATTCTCCACCTTCAAAGCAGTCCAACGCCATTCCAAGGCGCACCGAACTCAACCAAGGTCCACCCAAGTGAACCAAGATCCACCCACGGATGGAAACCGGCACCAACCGCCATAGAAGCTCCATCTGAACTCGCCCAAAGTCCAACCACCACTCTAAGCAAACCATCTCCACCCAAAATTGCCCAAACTCTAACTGCAACCATCCATCGAAGCTCAACCACAACTAGCCATAGAAGCCTAAGCCGACTAAGTACGCCCACCAAGTATTCAACGAAAGTTTCGACCCAACAACTTCGAAATCTGACGCATTCGAAGGTAAATTTCGCCCAAACTCACCCATTTTCATTTGGAGTTTAAGTGTTGTGGGTATTTGTTGAATGATTTATGGTGTCTTTTGATTATTTGTGTTGGGTTTTTTGGGTTTTGATTGTTTGTTTTTTAGGATCGATTTTGATTGTTTGTGTTAGTTTTTTATTGTTTCTATTTAATGTTAGTATTAGTGGGTTTTGATTATTTATTTTTTGGGATGAGTTTTAATTATTTGTGTTGGTTTTTCATTTGGATTTTAAGTGTTTTGGGTAGTTGTTGAATGATTTATGGTGTGTTTTGATTGTTTGTGTTGGATTTTTTTTGGGTTTTGATTGTTTGTTTTTTGGAATGGATTTTGATTGTTTGTGTTGGTTTTTTATTGTTTCTATTTAATGTTAGTATTGGTTGGTTTTGATTATTTGTTTTTTGGGATAAGTTTTGATTATTTGTGTTGGTTTTTCATTTGGAGTTTAAGTGTTTTGGGTATTTGTTGAATGATTTATAGTGTGTTTTGATTATTTGTGCTTAGTTTTTTGGGTTTTAGAATTAGTCTGAAGATCAATAATATTTCCAAGATTGGCTTGCTTTAGTATATATAAGTATGAAGGAAAAATCATGTATGACTCAGTAGGAGTTCCTCAAGCCTCATCCAATGCAATATGTCTAGCTCGATATCCTTTGTGGTAGTTACATTGAGATGTCAAACTCATTTTGCATGTCTTTGATAATTTCCTTAGGCCGGTATACACGGTGGTCTTTAAATTTTTCTTTGATGTGTTCCCTTATAATATGAGCACTTACTTGCCTTCGATGTGGAAATCGCTATTCCATGGAGCATGTGTGTTCATTATCAAATCTTTTAATATGAAAATAATTTGAATTTCCATCTCTAACTGCACGTAAGCGCCACTTGCAATCTATAACGATACACCGAACCTGATATCTTGTTATGTCCGATTTCATTACTCTTATTTGGAACCGATTTGCCAAGGCATAACTACCAAGCTCTAATTGTAATTATTCTTTGTTGTCAAACAATTCACTGACTTGAATACGCAAAGGATTGCATCTAGGAGCAACTTCATTGAAATTAACTTGATATAATGCACATGGTGGTGAAACAAACCTTTGAACATGCTCAAATTGTTGGTCATATCGATTCAAAACTCCATCCGATGCTATTTCACCATAACTAGTGGGATAGGTATGTCGTTCTTGTTTCATCACAATCTGCTGTATGGTGATCAATCAAAACCTCCTGAACATGCTCTATTCTCGAGCTACCCTCAATCCATAATGAAGAGGGGAACAAGTATTATCATTTTTACATGGTGTAAATCCTTCCCTAATATCATCCAAATGGACACCTGACCTTGGTTGATATGTTGGATTAGTATTGGACGTCTTAATGTCATTCACATATGTTGTTTCCAAATTGGGATCAAAGTCAAATTCAAATGTATGGTTTGGTTTACAAGAAGTTTCCGGTTGACAAGCGTCATTCACATCTGTTTAATCACGCTCAATCTCCTCTACACTTATATAAACTATAAGGTCAACATTCTCATGGCTAAGCAATAATTTAACATCATCATCATCATCATCAATGATCTCAATAGGCATACTTGGACAAATAGTTTGAGCAACAGTAGTTGATATAGCTCGATAATGATTTTTATCAATACTTGTGATGCGATATGCTTTATCCAATAGTTGCTCAAAAGTTGCATCCCGTGAAAATCTAAAAGTCCTTACTTTTTAACCTTCATACCAATAAACCCCATGCTCGCTCTTCCATTGTCTACCCCAATTGAAAACCAATTGTACAGTAAACATCTTCAATCCTGAAAATTTAATAACACATAATTGTTACTATTAAAGGACTGAAAGAGTAATTTGATACTATATAATCAGCATTTTCAGGTTCGAATCAATTTCATTTTCGAGTCAAAGTTACCTCTTCAAGTCAGAGGGTGACCCGAATTTGGGTCGCCCTCTGATCCGAAGAGAAAAGTTGAGAATTATCATTTTGGGTCAGAGGGCGACCCAAATTCGAGTCTACCGGATTTTGGGTCACCCTCTGACCCGAAGGAAAAAGTTGAGAATTATCTCTTCAGGTCAGAAGGTGACCCGAAGTCAGGATGGGGTTAGAATTATCTCTTCGGGTTAGCCGGGCGACCCAATTTCGGGTACCCCTCTGACCCGAAGACATAATTTCTTTTTCTTTTTCTTTTCCAAACATAACAAATAATTCATAAACTCAAACATAGATACTAACTTTTATCAATATCCAAATTTCTTCAACTTTTCTTCACATTATCTTCCACTCAAAACTAAAATTAAAAAAAAAGTGATTGTTGTTGGAGAAAATTTGTGATGGAGGAATGATTTAATGGGTTAATGTTATTTATTTGATGGTGTGTTTAATTTATTGTTTTAATTAGATAGGTAAGTAATTAATGTTTTATATTAATGAGTTGATTTTAGTTTATTAGAGATATTTTGGGTAATTTAGGGTGATTTTGTGATTTTTTTGATTGAGACAATGAAAAGAGTTGGTAGAAAGGGCATTTTAGTAAATTAGGGGTAATTTTGTAATTTAATTGCTTAAAAGGGTAATTACGTAATTTTGATGTGTTTTTAGGGCATTTTTACTAAATTCCCTACTTTAATCTCATTTTTTTATTTTTAAAATGAAAAACCATTTTAAAATATGCATCCAAACACCACCTTGTATATCCAAATAATGGAAACTCATCTTCTTCTTCATCTTATACAATGTATTTGGGAAAACTCCTTTCTTTTATCAACTTTGATCAACAACGATGATGCCTAAAATTATGAATATAATTGTAAGTTGGCTTGATCTCACAAATTTACTCTATCATGCCATTTTATTGATTACCTTCCTTCATCCAAATCTACACATCTCTGATAAAAATGATCATCTATGATTTCTTTTAAAAATTACTCCTCATATTTCAATATACTTAAAATCTTTAATATGAAAATGAGGAGATGATGGTTTTTATTGAATTTTTAAAGACTCATACTTACATGATATAGTTGAACAATGAAAACACAATAGAATGCTAAAATTCAAGATGGGGAATGAGTACTCTCCCAAAGTGAATATGAATTTTTAAATAAGCCTCTTATAGTTTTGCTATTCTTTAGAAACTTCTAATTTTTTTTTTTTAAAAAAAAATTATCCTTTATTAAGTTTTATGTTGAGATTCAATTATAGAATAAGAGATTAAAGAAAAAATGTATATATATATATATATGTATATATGTATATATATATGAGCAAAAGAGAAAATGGATGAAAACTTAAAAGAAATTACTTTATGTACAAGGGAATTGGTTTGAAATTATGAGAGGTGTAAAGAGAATATTTTTTTTTTAATTGTATTCATTTTTATTAAAGGTAATTTGGTAATTTAAGACTACAGGTAAAATAGTCAATATACACTTTCTGTTAGCTTTGACCATTAAAATTCTAGTCACAACGACTAAAACGATGTATATTTGAAACGTAAAGGAACACAGGAGACGCAAATGAATTCATAGTTAAAAATGAAAATTTTCTAAAAGTATAGAGACCAAAATTAAGTTCTCCCTAATTTTATTACTGCATGTACAATTAACTTAATAGGTTTGATTTTAATTTAAATCTTTCCATTCGTACTCAGGTCAAGTATTCAACTTTTTTAAGGAAGCTTTTGACATGTACATGTGATGTTTTTTTAGAGCATAATATGTCTTCCACTTTATTTATTTTTTTAAGGGGATTAAAATAAAGTAAAATTACCTATATTTTATGTTTTAGGATAATGGTGAGACTTGAACTTATAACCTTTTAAAATCAAAGAAGACGTTCAATCACTGTTACTAAAAGGTGGTGTGTAAAAACAAATGTAAAATATGAAACCACTTACAGTTTTTTTTTTTTTGGGTGATTGATATAAGATTGTTAGTTAAAGTTAACTTATTATTAACAAAAGAAAAAATATATATATAGAGAAGGGCAAGACAAAACCATTTAGGTTTTTTTATATATAAGGTTGTTGGTCAAAGCCAATATTTTACTAAAAAGAGAAAATAAACTTACATAGGAAAGCAAGACAAAATGTCAAAGCGAAACAAAGTGCAATCTCTAAAAGATTAAAACCAAACCATAGGAAGGGAAAGATAACAGATGATTCAACCAAAACCAAATCATTGCAAATCAAACTCTATAGTAAACCTCATTAAAAACCTTATCGAAAAAATCCAATGGAAAAAATCTAACAAGGAAAAAATAGTGTCCACTCTCAAAGTCGAAACTAACTAAATCAATAACGGTGCTTGCCAAGTAAATTATCAGATAGAAAAGGACCCAAAAAACCTGAAACCGTCCACCACCAAGTGAAACAAACAAAAGATAAAAAATGAGAAGCTGGAGCATCCACAATTGAGTTTTCATCACGATAAATATGAGTCACCATGAAATCCATATCTTGTAAATAGGAAAGACACCTATCTCATACTGGTTGCCAACGTCAGGGAACTTAGAATATGAAGCAAGAAGAAGCGAAACCCCATAAGTCGAATTACTCTTAAACCAAAGTTTAATCCAATGATAGTTCCAAGTATACTGAATGGTATGAATAGTAACTGCTAACTCTATCTCAAAAGCTAAAGGAATAGCAAAAACACTCTTAAAAAACCCTCAGTAAGTCCGGAAAACTCCAACAATTTCAACCAAACTAGGATCTCTAAAAGCAGAACCGTTAATACTAACCTTAATCCAACTCGGAGAAGGAGAAACCCAAACAACAACCTTAGAAGGACGAACCAGAACATGGAGCTTATGCATAGCTAAAAGATCATCCATTGAATTTTGTATAACCCCAGAACTTAGAGAATCTATCTCTCGAATGGTACGACAAACAAAGGATAGGGCCTCATGAAAGGAATGATACTTACCTTCAAAAGTGGCCTTATTACAAGTAAGTCAAATAATTCAAAAAATTACAATTATACTAGCCTTCCAAAGATTTTGAAGTTGATAACAAAATTTAGTAGACATAATAGCCTGCTATAAATCAATAGTTCTAGATAAAGAAATAGTATGACCAAATACGGATGACAAAAAATGCCAAAGACCTATCTCAAAAGAGCAGGCTAGAAACAAATGTTTCAAACTTTCCTTAGCAGACAACATAAATGATAGTAAGAAGCGAACATGAAACCACAACGCTAAAGAGATAGATCAGTAAGCAATCTATTATGCATAACTTTTTAAACTAGCATAGATCTTTAAAGAGGAATAAAAGCGGCCCAAATGTGTCTTATTCAATGAAGTTGTGGATGCAGTGTAACCAAAGAAGCATAAACAACATCAGTGATCACTCTCACATCCATAGAAAAAGTTTATACTTTTGATTCATAAGAAGTACTAATAACTATTTACTCTATATTTATAACTAGATCCCGATGAGTCATATAGATTGAAAAAGAAAAATGTTAACTATCATCAAAGTAAATTTCTATAATATAAGTTGAAAATGGACTTTGAGATAGGCAAGTTAGAAGTCCTATAAGTTGTCCATCCATTCAATTAATCAACTATAAACAGACTTTGAATAATGACCCATCAACCAGTTGGACTCTAGCACCAAAGAAAGATAATGACTTTTCATATCGAGCCAAACAGAGAAAGAAAGGTATGTCACTTTAAGAAGAAGCACAGAAGAAGGCATATAGCACAAAGAAACTTGAAAATCATAGAATCCTCATTCATAAACCTTTAAGAAAATTTTTTAAAAAGCATTTCATTACAACACATAGATCTCGTAAACTTAAACCTTTTTATGTTTTGATTGATAGTAAACATTCTAGGAAACTGGGATTGATTTTCTTCTATCAACAGAGCTTGTCTAATAAAAATTCCTAATCAAAGAAGTGAGAAAACATAGGATAGACGAGGGACAGCGATACGTTTGAAAAGAATGAAGGAACAAATTGTAGACCATCGATTGAATGAGACACGGCTTACCAACTATAAAGAGAGTAGAATCTACCCAAGATTAAAACTTCATACCAATTTTTATAGCCAAAGCACAAACCATCGTCTACAAGGGGTACCATGAAAAATAGGAACACCAAGATAAGTCATAGAAGAACCATGTCTTTTCATAGCACTAAGCGATAGGATATCACCTAAGATGGAAAATCGAACACCATCTCCAAAATAAATGTAAGGTTTCTACTAATTAACACGCTGACTAGACAGATCCCCATAAACCTTAAAAGCTACCATAATAACCTTAATATTTGAAATTGAAGCACGACAAAATAAAAGGATATCATCAACATATAAAAAATGAGAAGGAAGTTGCACACCTCTTAGACTAGATATACAGAGAAACGGATCGGAAGAAACCATATGAAATATATTTGCTTAAAAAATCATCAGCAAGGTAAAAAAGTAAAGGAGAAAGGGAATCTCCCTACTGGACTCCACTAGAATATGAAAAATAACCATCTATGAAACCATCAATAAGAACCGAAACTCTTGTCGACTCAAAAATACACAAAACCAAATTAATAAAAGCAAAAAAAAAAAAAAAAAAAAATCCAAAGCACTGCAATACCTTCAATGTGAAATACCAACTTATTGAATCAAAAGTTTTTCGAATGTTAATCTTTAAAGCCATGTGCCTCCTTTCTGCAACTAGTATTAGAAAACACATTAAAACATTTTGAAGCTCCTGCAATACAATCTCTAATATATCGATCAATTTAAAAACCAAGTTAATTGGGAGAGATAATACAAGTATAAATAGAACTGAGACAATATATCAAAATTCGAGTGATAACCTTGAAAATGAAGTTGCCCAGAGTAATATGTCAGAACTAATCCAATAAGATAGCCTTAGAGGTCTTAGTAATCAAAAAAATGAAGTTCAAATTAATCCTAGGAAAGACAACACTAGTGCGGAAAAAACCCTAAACAACAGCAATAATATCCTTACCAATTATGTCCCAACAATGCATATAAAATCTGCCAGTAAAATCATCCGAGCTACGAGCACTTAATGGATTCATATCAAAGACGATATCTCTCACCTCTTAAACAGAAGGAACATGAATAAGAGCTAGGTTTTCTTCCACCGTAATAATGGAAGGGACATACTTCTAAATCAAAGATAGATTAGAGTTCAAATCATCAGACTGCTGAAAAAGATTCTAGTAGTAAGAAACCACATATAAGCAATGCGACGATGATCCGAAATAATATCTTCCCCAATATGAAAGACCGATAAAGATTTCATTGCTCCTCTTCTTTTTAAAAGATAAGGAAAATAATTTATGTTGCGGTTCCCATTATATAACTACTTCATATGACTTTTCTCATGAAGATAGATATCCTATTGCTTCAAGGCAACATCTAATCCAGATAAAGCACTACTTTCCAGATGAAAAAGAGAGTAAAAAAAACCCCCCAAACTAAGAGTCAGAAAAACTCCCCAAACTAAGGCATTCTTAGAGATATCTGACTTTATCTATAGCCTGAGAAATACAGAGAGGGAGATCCCTAAAAATCTCCCAATTCTAACACTTTAGAAAAATCTTGACGAGCTTCAACTTACAAACAACAATACTCATAGGAGAACCTCTGAAAGTGACATTCTAATAGGCTTTAACTAAGTCCATAAAAGAAGCATCAGAGGTCTACATACTCGAAAATCTAAAAGGACAAGGTTGCTAAGGATCAAAGCCACTATAAATAACCAAGATATGATGATGATATGAGTGCAATCTAAGAAGATTGATGCTAGAGACAACTATCCAGGGATCAAGAAATGAGGGAGAACAAAAAATCTATTCGATTTGAAAAGGAAAATGCCACATGATAAAGACCTCACTCTAATGAAACGACCCTATTTTGAATTTCTTGAGGGTCAGAAGCTACAATAGTAGTCATAAAATCTTCAAAAAAGCATTTATTAACTACTCTCATGATCTCATGATGACCCATGATAGCATTGAAATTATTAACTACCAACCAAGGGGATCTAACATCAATCATGTCAAGCAAAGAATTCCAAATGAAGCAACTAACATAGTTAACACTACCAAAAATAAAGGTAAGAAAATGCAAAGACCTATTAAAAGAAGCTGAAACTGTGACTTGTTGGGAAAGAATCTTATAAATAGAAGCATCCAAAATATCAGAAGAAATAAACACCTATATATCGGGAGGAGAGTGATTATTCAAACCAATTAGAATGAACCCCAAAAAAACCCAATACTAAGAATCAATACCATCAAAAGAACAAAAAGGCTCAGCTAAATAGAGAAAATTCGGTTTATGACGAATGCAAAAATCACCTAAGGCTAGCTGAGTATCTTTATTAAAGATATCCTTACAATTCCAATAGAAAGCTTTCATTTAACAACGACCTTCTTGACTACCCTTGTCTTAGGTGAAAAAGTCACATTTGTTTTTCCTTTACTTCCTAAAAGTTACCAATTCTCAAACATCTTCTTCCTATACCTTATCCACCCAAGAAAGAGACCCATCAGATTGGTTATGAACCACCAAGTCCTTATTTTTTCTTTGTCACCTTCCTTATATTTTTCATTATTAGTAGTTGGACTATGCATACTTTGACAAGAACAAGAAAAACGGCCTATAGCAAGACAATTAGAGCAAAAAGCTGGAACATTCTTATTATGCATCGGAATAAAAAAACAATTGTCATAACTAGTTTCCACCATGATCATTTCCTAAAGATGCTTTGATAAATCAAGATCAATCAAAATACAAGCAAATTGGCCAAAGTTACCCTCCAAGATAAATTTGTCAAAATGCAAAGGAACTCCAATCGCGCTAGCTATTTCCATTAGGACATGCTTGTGCTATAATTCCCAAATAAGTTCATATATTCTTATCTATACTTGAGCATTTATCATCCTTTAAGAGTAAGGATTGAAATTTGGAACCCAGGGCCGAAGACGGAGTACACCAGGTTTTAGAGATAATTAAAGCACCCATATCCCAAACTTTGATTTTATCTTTATTCGAGAGCAACCAAATTTGGTAAAATTCTCGTCCAAGGAAAATAAGTCTCTAATCTGTTGAAATACGGCAAATAGATTGTAGCTTTTCTTTTAAATTAGTCAATTTCCATGGTTCCTCTCCCATGGAAAGAATAATCCTACCAATCAGAGAGTGATGACAATAATTTAATTATTCTTGGTAAATTGCCGCATTTACATGTACAGCAGAATAGTCTCCTTTCTTACGCGAAGATGAAAAGACAACATCTTGCACGAATGTCATGGATATATTTGGAAGCATGGTAGTACTATCGCTCGAGTAGGAAACAACTTGAGTGTATATAACTCTATCAGTTTTAAGCTATATCAAAGTTTGAGATGCAACAAGTAAGGCGGTAGTATGAACCTTTCTAGTGGCATGTCCAATAGCCACAATTTCCCAAAAAAAAAAAAGATTTTCTGTGTACATCTAGGCAAAGAAGATTTAAACAAAGAGTGGCATTATAATCTTGTAGGAAGAAACATACCTGCCAAACTTATTATAGAGGTTGTTTGGATTCTTCATTCTCTGCGTTGGCTAAAGGTTAATACTAACAGTTCTACTTCTAGGGCCTCTAGTTTGGCTAGTTGTGCTGGGGTTTTTCGAACTTGTTGTAGATTTTTCAAATGTGCTTTTGTTATTCCTGGGATAAGATATGCTTTTAAAGCAGAGTTGACAGCTGCTATTTATGTCATTTAATATGTTTGGACTTATCATTGGATGAAGCTTTGGTGGGAGAGTGATTCAATTTATGTGGTTTCGCATCTTCTTGCTTATTCTTCTAAGGTTACTTTACGTTAGAGAAATTAGGCTACAGATGTCATAACTTTTCACTCTCCTTCTTTTATTTGTTCAACTTGGTGGTAGATGGCTCCTTTTTTTTTAGTTCTTTTCTTTCTAATGATTTACTTGGTAAGCACCATTATCAGTTTCATTAGTTTTGGTTATGGGGGTGGACACTCTTTTTTCCTCATGGGGGTTTTCTCGTTAGGTTTTTCCAGTAAGGTTTTTAATGAGGTCTTCTATAGGGTTTGATTGACAATGGTTTGGTTTCGATTGAATCATTTGTTGATTTTTTTCTTCCCATGGTTTGATTTTATTTCTTTAAAAATTTATCTTTGTTCCTTTTTGGCTTTATGCCTTGCTTTTCCTTTTTTTTTTTTTTTTCCTTTTCTCCTTTTAATAAAATGTTGGCTTTGACCAACAACCTTAAGTCAATAAATAAAAAATAAATAAATAACACTTATTGATTGAAATAAGAGTGTTGCATGGATATTGCATTTGTGGAAAACCAACGCAACAACCAGAAGCAACCAGACCAACACCCAAACTCAAGCACATCCATCAAAACCAGCATGTGGGATAAAGAAATATACCTGCTCGGTAGTGAACCAAGTAGCGTGAAGACCACCAGAAATAGCGTGTTGCGTCGCAGTGAAACGGGCCGTCAGACCACCAAATGACGCAGCGGCTGGACCATCAGAAACCAGACCACCGGATACCACCAGATCACCAGAAACCAGACCACTAGAACAGAATGCCAGACCATCAGACCGATCGAAAACAGAACCGGAAACGGCAACAGTGTGGAGCAAACACAGCAGAAGCGCTCCTTGCTCGACAGTGAACCAAGCAGCGTGAAGACCATCAGAACCAGCTTGTTGCGTTGGCAGTGAAACGGGCTGTCAGCCCACCAAATGATGCAGCGACCGGACCACCAGAAACCAGACCCAGATCACCAGATTGACCGAAAAAGAAACCGGAAATAGCAGCATTGTGGAACAAACACAGCAGAAGCACCCCCTGACAGAACGAGGAAGATGATGATGACATTGAGGAGAGAAGCAACAGCGGACTAAAACGGGGTGGAGGAGGCAACCGATGGCAGGCTTATCTTTAGGGTTTCATGGCACCTTCACTGGCTTTCAGACATATCGTAGTCCAAAACATGTTTCTTTCGTAATTTGGTATAAACAATTGACCCCAGTATTAGTACATTTGATTTGTATTAACTTCAAAACCACTTAGGTTGTTATATCAGCGGCAGACTTAAAAACTCATTAAAGTGCTTCCTTTTTAGTTTTGGATTCATAATAATATTAAAAATAATTAAAAATTGCAGTAAAATATTAAACTTTAATTTTGGATGGCTTCTGGCATCTCCAACATACATAATAAGGACGTAACTAAAAAATAAAAATAAATAATACACCCAATTAAGGATATATATAGAATTAAACTTTGAAAATCTCTAATTATAAAGCATAATAAAAAAATCAAATCCATCTGAGAGAAAATGAATTTAATTATTGATAATATTTGCTAAAAACTGTTTTCAATTAAATTATGCAAATCCCTCCTATAAGTTAGAAATTAAATTCTTGTTAGAAATGAAAGTTAAACAAATATAGCGTAAACATTTATCCACTTAAGCAAAATTCTTACAACATTCCTGAATCGTTAAATTATGTTGAGAGAGAGAGAGAGAGAGAGAGAGAGAAATAAAATTAAATCACAATGTTACATAAAAAATTTGATATGCTAAAAGTTTTAGGATTGCTTTTTTTTTTTTTTTTTTTTTTTGAAAAAAATAAAGGTTCATTAATTAGATTTTCAAGTCAAATTATTTAAAATTATATTCCAAATGTCTAAAAGAACACTAAATTTTAATAAAAATCATAAGATATTTGCTTATATTAGAGAGATTTTTTTTGTTATATAATAATAATAATATTATTGTTATTGTTGTTGTTGTTGTTGTTAGAGTTATAATCATTCCACCCTACACCTCCGACGATTGGTTAATCATCATTTTTTCTCTTAATGATTTTAAAAAGGTGAAAAGAATCCCTTAAAATAGTATTAATTCAAGTCAAAATAATTAATTAAAATTATATTTCTTAAAATCAATAGGGGAAAAATGATAATAACTCATTATTATTAGTAATAAATAAAAGATAAACATGCGTATAATAGAGATTGATGAAAATA
Source organism: Dimocarpus longan (assembly GCA_022984855.1). Classification (NCBI taxonomy): domain Eukaryota; kingdom Viridiplantae; phylum Streptophyta; class Magnoliopsida; order Sapindales; family Sapindaceae; genus Dimocarpus; species Dimocarpus longan. The sequence goes on along the minus strand of CM041015.1, from coordinate 18,140,391 downwards.
ATAACAATTAAATCTTAATAAAGTTAAAGATGAAAAAATGTAAAAGTGAATCAAATGATAAATTTTGATTTTATTTTGAACTAATAAAGGTATAGGAAACTTAACAGAATTTTTGTAACAAATGAAACTTAACAATTTGTAGTCCTACATTTGGATCACCCGGTGTATTATATTATATGACATAAAATTATGTATGATGAATATCGCATCACACTCTATGACATAAGTAATAATTAAAAAAATGATATCAATGGGTTTTATCAACGTAAAGGATGAATCATTCACCCATAATTTTATCATTCACTTAAATTGTCGTTAACGGTCGTGGTTAATGGTGAATGAACCTTATCAAGGATCTCCTCCACAAAAATTACATTTGGAGGAGATATGCTCTCCATTGTTAGTGAAGTTGCTTAATTTCTTTTCATTTTTTTTTTAATTCTAAAATTACTATATCACCCTTAGCCATTAACCTTTAATTGTACAAATTTAACAATAGGGATACTGACGGGACCCTTCCCGAATCCCTACTCTGGATTCGTGAAGTATCCCGTAGCACTCCGATAGAACTCCAACGAACCCTAACTTTGACTCGAAGAAACCCCGTCGGAGCACCATGACTTACTTAAAATTGATTTATTAAATTTTTGTTAAAAATCCGGCGGCATGTCGGCTATATATTCGACTATGCCACCCTACAGATTTAAAAGCAATTTAAAAATACTTCTATAACACACAAATCTCAACTATCAAAGGCCTCCGGCCCTTACTCAAAATCAACTCCAACACACAATAATTATATTTGCAAAAATTAATGGGAAACTAGGATTTTCTTTTCAAAAACACTTTCATAAAAAGTGCATCCAACATTTGGTATTTATATTTACAAATATTTATACTATAATTTACATACAACACATGTATGTGACAAAAGATGAGCTATACAATGAAATGTAGTCGTCCGTCAGTCAACCCGCGCGTCAGTCTGAGCCTCGTCAGCTGGACGACTCACTCCTGCACCTAAGAGAAAATTTTAAGAAATACATAGCAAACAAACGGTGAGTATAACTCAGTGAGATAAATAATAAATAGCTTTATAAACTAAAGTATTTTTCTGAAATATTTCTTTCAATTAAAACTATTTCTGAAATTCCTTTTGAATTTCTTTTTAAAACTTTCTCATTTCTCGATTTGATGGTAACCCAGGGAAACTACTCATGTCGTGACCGCATAAATCTCTAGCTAAGCCACTAGGAATTAGGGAATCTACCCTGTGTAGTTACCGATATGCGACTCTGGGCACGCATTACCCCTACACAATCAGTTTAAACTACACTACCCTATACGTGCAGAGGGTCGCTTAACTGACTCCCTCTCTCAGTTAGTAACTCTCTCACATCTACCATACAAGCATACAGCATTCTATTGGGTACTCAACTGGGGTTAGGATAAACCATCGTCATAAGGAAATACTTTTTCTCAATATTCTCAAATAATCTAGTTTTTAAGGCAAAAAACCTAAAAACTTTAAAGTCTCATAATTTCTTTACATAAATATATTTTTACTTTAACAATTCATATAATAGGATCTAACTATATTAAAATCTATAAATCAATTAAATAATGAAGTAAATGCATATAACATTAAAATAAGCTTTAAACAAACTAAGCTTGAGGAGAAGTGAATTTCTACTCACAAAGCACTTCCCGATCGCTAACTTCCAATTCAAGGAACTCTCTTCACTTCTTACACGTCTCGGTGTTCGTTAAAAAACTTCCAATTCACCTAACATTTAGATCACCAACTTATTTACTACTTCATTCTAATATAAACTCTAATGGAATTCTTTAAAACTAATTAAGCCACAATTCACTCCATCACAAGCCCTTATTTTATATTATTCATTTCCATGAAATTTTCATGTCCAAACACATTTAAATACACACTTAAAACCACCAAATTGAAAGAAAATAAAAAGGAGGATAGCTTGTGCATTATATAGTCATACGATTACTTTTGAGCGTTACACGCAATCCATGCAATGCAATTTATCATCTATGACTTAATCGCCCTCAAATACACATTTAAGCACATACTTAGGACCTTACAATCAACTTAAAATCACATAAATTCCACTTACACACAGCTGCTCTTTACTTTTGTCAAAAAGCACACGAATAACTCTTTTCTTGATTTTCTTTTAGTTCCAACACATAATCACATTCCATCATGCATTTATATACTTAATAATCAATCAATTCTCATTTAACTAAATAAAATACAACCCACACACACACAACCCATAAACTGCCGAACAGAACACCAAATACCCATTTCTCTTCACTCAACTCATGGCACACACACACACATCACACAAACTCTACACAATCATCTATTCCATTTCAGCTTTGTATGAGATAATATCAATTAAACCCAACATAACTTACTTGAGTTTGAGATCAGTAGCTGTTCTGAGATTCTCACGGCATCCATATCCTTCCATTTTAGCTTGTCCAACTTAAACTACAACAACAATAACACCAATCTTGAAATTGACAGCTTTAAACTCAAGAAAACAACTCACAAACTCAACCGATTCCTCCTACCTACTGTTGATCATCATCTTCATGTCTACCCCTGCCATTTTCTGCCATTTCTTAGCTTCATCTAGCTGCTTCCAGTTTAGCTTTTCCTGGTCTCGGCTCACCCGAAATATCCTTTCTTCACTCGCGGTCTGCAGCTCGTCGACAGCCCATCGCACGACTTCAACTTCTTCCTGTTTCTGGTTCGACTTCCTCACTTCCAGATCTGATTTTCTGGGCTGAAAACAGATACTCATCTTGCTTCTTCAACTCTCCATCTGACCGTGATAACACCCCTTAGATGATTGGTCTTCTTGCTTCACTTGTTTGCCGAAGAGAAAGTTTGAGATTGCCGAATGGACAGTGGTCTGTCTTCGGGTCTGCTTTGTGCTTGACTGGCGTCCAGATCTGAGCTGAGAGACACCCACTTAATTTGCTTAACAAATTATCCAAACGCCCTTCAACTTTTCTCAATTATGTCAGCTTAACTTTCAATCAACTTTTCACATGTTTACCCCTCTTTTACTAACATTTTAATTACTCTTACTTATTCTTTTCCAATCATGACTCCACTCATTTTTAACTTATACTTAACATTCCCTAATAACCTCTTTTAATCTTCATAAACTTATATTACTCATAAAAATATTATCCCATAAAAATAAATACATTAAATCCGTCAATTCTATAACAATTGTAATATCAACAATATTAACCATTATTTCTCTCAATAATATTTCTATTATATTCCACCCTTATCAATTCATCAAATTAACCTCATAAACATTCAATTAGACTCATAATTGTTTACTTGCATCACATAAAAATTTCTCATAACGGTGTAATATTTTAAAAATACAATCACATTTGACGTATTTATCGATATTTATATATATATTCTTAAGCATAAAGAACTTGGTCCTAACAGATACCTTTGCAGCATTTTTTTTTTTAAGTTCAAATTTATGTCAATATGGGCAACTCTACCATATGCCAATAATATTTCAAACGAGTAAATGCTTCTGAAAAGCACTAACAAACTAAAAATATGTTTAAGTAACACAAAAGAACTGAAGTCATATTTTGTAGCACCTCCCCAACTAAAAAGTCTATACTGATCTTCATTTAAAGCTTTTAAACAAGTATTTCTCTCTCCTGTTATTCATTTCAAAATGTATTTCTTTCTTTCCTTCCCTCTCCTCCACTTTTCATTCCTTGTTGTCTGGTCTCATCCACCTTACTTGATATTTAAGTGCGCAAATCCTTCACTTTCCTTTCCTCTCATCTACTTTCATCAAGTCTCAAGTGTGCACCGTTCAGTCTCATCTATCTTCTATATTCTTTTATCTCACTAACATTTGCATTATCTCACCAACACTCTTGTTGTTCATCTTTGAAGGTATTCGACACTTCTCTGGTGGTACACTTCACAATTGGAGGTAAGAATGTCTTTCGAAAAACGATATTGAGGTTATGTTTGATGAAGGTTTTGGACATTCATATGCATAGATTGTCTAGGAAACAGGTTCGTAATTGTATTTTGGTTTATGCTTGGGGTTAGCATAGAAAGAATGGTTTATGAGAAATGAGAAATTTTATTTGTTATTCAGTGGTTGAGAACTACATGTGTGTTCCGTGCTTTAAGTTTGTGTGTTTTGTGCCTTGAGGTTGTTTGTTCCACGTCTTTAGGGTGTGTGTTCTGTGCCTTGATGTTATGTGTTCGGGGCCTTAAGGGTGTGTATTCCATGCCTTGATATTGTGTGTTCTAAACATTGAGGGTGTGTGTTCCATTTCTTCAGGGCATGTGTTCCGTGTCTTCAATCTATATGTTACATGCTTTCATGCTATAAGGTCTGCGCCTTTAGGTAGTGTGATCCATGCCTTGAGGTTGTGTAGTTCACGCCCTATTTTCATTATACGTAAATGAATGTTTGTTGATGATGTTTGTTTTGTTGTAGGAAAATGGATGAAATCAAAATGATAATTTGTTATAATAGGCAATAGGAGGACACACTCAAAGATGGCCACAAATATGTTGGATTTTCAGTTAAAGGTGGCTACAATTATAAAACAAAAACATTAAACATAATGACAAACAAAAATATTAAACATAATGACTGTTAGTTACCATCAAACCCAAAAATTTAAGCTGATAGGAAAAGACCCAACTATAGTATTTAAGACTTGAGGTTGACACGTAACACACCTCCTTACGTGCAACGTGGACAGATGATGGATGGTGGACACATGTTACACGCCCCCTATCGTATAACATGTGTAATGAGATGATTTTCAGATAAAGAGGAGAGAGAGGGTTTGAACCAGGGACCTCTCAGCTTTGAAACCATGTTAGTTACCATCAGACCCAAAAACTTAAACTGATAGGAAATGGCCCAACTATAGTATTTAAGACTTGAGGTTGACACGTAACAATGACAAACAAATTTCATAACCTTGTCAACAAAACAGTCACTTCATAAACAAATACAATTACATCTCCAACGCATGCATTCCTTATAACGCAAAAAAATATCACAACAAAAACATAGGGCACAAACATGAAACTGAAATAGAAAATAGAAAGTATCAAATATTTTTCCAGTAATGCGCAAACCAAACAATACTAGGGTGTGGACTGCACACTATAAGCTCATGGACCATATGCACAAAAGCGGGGACAACACATTATAATAGCGTAGATAACACGTGCATGAAGGTGCGGACAATAGAAACATGAAAGTGCGAACAAAAGAATCATGAATGCACGGACAACAGAAACATAGAAGCTTGGACAATGGAAATATAAAGGTGCAAACAGCGGAAACATGAAGGTGTGGACAACGAGTAAGGATTCTTTACCATTTTTTTTTTTTTGTTAATCTTTTGATAATCAAGTGACACATCAGTATTTGAAAAAATAAATGATCAAGATTGATAGATTTTTTTTCTCTCATATATCACTCAAACTTAAATTGTTCTCATAAAAAGATTAACATTATGTCAACATTAACAGAGAATCTTTATCCATGGGTAACACGCACATAAAGATGCAGATAACACACATATAAAGGCGCAAACAACAAACACATAAATGCACGGTCAACACGCACAAGGACAACAGAAACATGAAAGCACGGACAACAGAATCGTAAATGCACGGACAATGAAATCATAAATGCGTGAATAATGGAAACGTGGACAACGGAAACATGAAGGCATAGACATAAAAAATATGAAGACGCAGACAACATGCATGTAAAGGTGCGAACAACAAACACTTGAATGAGCGAACAACATACATATGAAGGCGTGGACAACACGCACATAGGGTCGGATAACAAGTAAATAAAGGTGCGAATAACATTTATGAAAGTGCGGGCCACATGCATAACGGTGCATAAAGGGACCCAAACCAGATTCCCTCTAGGCTTTTATCTGAAGGGTCTCACCGGACACTCCAACGAACCCCTCTTAAGCTCGACTGGTCGATTAAGTGGAATTCGTGGATCGAACCCTGAAACTTGCCCATTAAGCTAGTTTTAAAACTAATTTAATATCCTTATTTTACCACTTGTTGAGTTGGTTTGTCAAATTCCAAATTACATTTCATTTAAAGTTATGAAAGTGATCATCTTATTTTCAAATTCCAAAATGGTTTTTACTGAAATCCGGCAACATGACGGCTACACTTTTAAGGTTTTCAAATTTGCTTGCAAAGAGATTATACTCCCAATAAATCATTAAAACTCAACTTCTTCTTTTCTCAACCACATATCTCAACAACAATTCATTTTCATAAATTTCATAATTTGATTCTCAAACATTCTATATCATAGAAGAGACTATAAATACAAGATTATTTATATCATACAAAATATGATAATTCAAGTTTATACAAAATGATTCCAATAATTGGCTTTTCGTTTAACAAAATATATACATGTGTTAACATGAGATACTTGTCAATTTCACCCACACTAATTTGTTGAAGAAAATTTTTATTTATGGTTGTGCGTTTTGATTGTCCATGCGAGTACTTGCAGACGTTTTACAAAATATAACGAAAACAATAATATAACTTAGATCGTTTACAATAATTCAACAATTCGTAACTTAACCATTATAAATTCATTGAAATTATAGAAATCTTTACAAAACTCTTTTTTTTTTTTTTCTAAAAGCATCATTCGTAACCCCAACTGCTATGTCACGTGGCGAATTTCAACTAACACCAACTGTGACACTACTGATACTCTCAGTAGCCACGTAGCGAAATTTTCTGCATCGCCAACCGTGGTGCGAGCTACTATATAGGTTTAGCGACTACGTGTGGAATTTACTACATTGTAACTCGTAGCGCAAGACACTATATTAAATCTAAACAACTACATTGCAAAATTTTCTGCGTCTCAAAAATGTAGTACCATGCTAAACTAAAACTCTGAGCGATTACGGGTGGAATTTTCTACATCGCTCACCGTAACGCTAACTCATACATAACTTTGAGGGGGTTTACGAAAGGCCTTTGAAAACTCTTTTTCTTTACTAAGTGCAATAAAGCACCAAAACAACTTTCTTTTGGAGTTTTTTTCTGAGTGCATTAAGCACTAAATAACTTATCTTTTGAAATCTTTAAACTAGAGCTTTTAAGCTCAACTTCCACAAAGATATTTTTACTTTCAAAAGTCACTTTGAACACGTATTAATACTTTTCATAAATCTTTTTGATAACAACTAGAATTACATTAAACAATACAAATAAACATAGTGTGAGTTAGTATACTCACCTCAATCCAAGCTTGCCAACAGCTCTATAGGCCTCTCTCGCTCCGCTAGCTTACTCAGCACCTACACATCATATTCTCATTCAAACTTTGTTAGAATGAACTTTATTGAACTACAATCGAAACTTTTAATGCAATGAACTCTATTAAAATCTCTTTAGACTATAACCTTCCTATTTAGTTTCTAACTCAATCGAGACTCTCTAATTTTGATTTCTTTGCACGTGCCTTATTTATTATCACCTAGGGACTCTTCAGAATGCTTAAAATGGTCACCGAAAGTCCGAAACTCAAAATCACTGTTTTTGACCCCTCCTAAAATCGAGACTAATTTAGGCCCCTTTTGAGCGATTTTCTTCGCTCCGTTTTCACTCAAATCATCTCCCTAACTCACACTTAAGTAGCCCATAAAACAGTTTCAAAAAATTCTAAATATCGAGGGTCGAAACCTATGACAAACGCTTATTTTTCAATACTTTTTGATGCACACTTATGGCATCCTACATGCAACGACTTCATTTCTTTCTAATCTAAGGTTTTTTTACCTAATTATGATCAATTACATTCATTTCATGCATTGAAAAATGCATTTACATTCTTATTTCACATTATGACTTCATACGTGTACTATTTTAGTCATAACTTCATCAATTTTTATCGGAATCATTTCCTTCCAATTCCTATGGTTTGCTATGCCCCCGAGGTATGTTTTAAGGTCTAGTACAACCCTAAATAAGCTTAAAGGGTGCAGGCCACTATAACCCCTTCATCAAGCTTAGGATTCTCAACTTCACTCTATGTTTCTCCTTTTGAAATTCTAATCATTCTACATGCTCTTCTAACTTTTATTATGCATGAATCTAAACTTATTTACATGAAAACTCAAGGGATTATTCATCCCCCTCTTAATAGCCGGACTTACTCATGCACACACACCATATTGCATTTCAACATTTTCAAGTTATTCTTTTGTTTATTCTCTTAATCATTTTCTCAAACAACTTATTTACAACTCATTTTATTTAATTCATACTTAAATCTCTACTTAGTGTTTCTCCCATAGGAATACTACCTATGAATTCATACATCATTTCTTGTAACCTAAACTTCCCTTTATACTTGATTAGGGTTCTACACCCATTTGCTATGAAAAACCCAATCACAATTTCCATTCAAACTAACCCAACCTTCACATATTTCATTCAACATATTAAAACACTAAACTAACATCAAAATGATAGTAACTTGAATATTACTTAGGCTTTAATTTCCTAGCTTAGGTCACCTTCCAAACTTTGATTGAAGGCCTTGAAATTGATTGAAGATGCTTGTTCTTCTCCCCTCCAAATTGTCGTCCCACTCTTTCTATCTCACCCTCTCAATTTTTCTTTTATTTTGCTAAGTGTTAAATGACTATCACATTACATATATATAGGCTTCTATTTGGTAATTGCCCTTGAAGTTTGTCAAGTATTTACATGTCATGCCATTAGTTAAAATTTAACAAAAATGTCCTTCACCTAATATAAATTTCATGGCATCTTTACTAATTTTATGATTTTCACCACACATGTAATAAAGTTCTTTTAATTACTCTTACACATACATTGAATTCTTTATTTGGCAAAATGACTTTTTGCCCTTCTTTTGATTTTTGTATTATTCTTAGATTAAATTAACGTTCTAACTTTCACTACTATTGTATTGTATTCTCATTTCTAATGGGGTTACTAATGGAACTTAGCATTTCCACCGCGTAGTTTATTTACTAATACTAGTAAATTGAAACTTTCGAAAAAAGGGTTTACAGTGCGAACCACTACCATGCTCAAGAAAATCATTCAAAATGTTTATCACCTCATTCCAAGTTCACAAACAATCTAAATCAATCACATTTCATAAAATTCCAATCTAATTCAACTTCATAATCATTCAAACAAAACCTTCATCTTCTCCCTAGCTGCGTTTCTTCTCTTTTCTCACCTGTCGTCGTTCATCTTCTCCCTAGCCATTGAAGATCGTTCTTCTCTCTTTATATGCCATTCATATTCTCTGCTATACCATGCCGATCGTTGCACGAGTTCAAAAACCTCTCTTTTCTCGTTGTCATCACCAAGGTTTCTTCTTTCAATGCCATTTGTCTTCTCTTTAGTCATCGACAACCATTCTTCTTTCTTCTTGTGCTGTTCTTCTTCTTTACCACACCGTTTTCTTCTTTGTGTTGTTTTTCCTTCTTCATTGCTTTGTTTTTGTATGCCCCATTTCGTTTTTCAAAATGACTTTTAAAAGTGATGTGTGGTGACTCCTCGTATTCATAATCATTAATGTCTAACTGAACTGAGGCGACTCCTCTATCGAGTTTTAGTTTCTCTGTTTCAAACCGCTTGTTTTTATTTGTCAGAAGTCATATAATATTGGGTTATTATCAATTTACCTCCTGAAAATGAAAATAATGTCAAACCACCAGTGATTTTGAAAATATTAGCAAAAGAGGTCCGACTGTCAATTGGAATAGTAAACGGGTCAAAAAAAGTTACAGATCTGTTAACGTTGAGGGTAAAAAGGTAATTGAATATGACTATAAGCAATGGGATACAACTGGACAGCAAAATCTGATTTCTAAAGTAATAACATAAAATAAAATAAAATGAAGACCACTCAAACATTGACAAGTTTAACATGTGATGGTGGACCAGTTGATAAACAAAAAACCAATTTCTTCATCACATTTTTCATTCCCCCTCCATGCCCTTACTTGTGGTCCCATCGACTGGTAAGGAGATACTAAACTTTGTGCCAAAAAATCTTACAACATTTGTTGATCGACATGAATATGGTGGTGGGCGATGAACTTCAATGCTTCTAACCCATAGAAAGTGATTTGAAGAAGGTTGAACTTGGTAGGAGCTGGTGCTGCTGGTCGAAGGAAGGAAGGTCAGGTTTTTACGTGTTAAAATTGCTGCTTGGTTTTCATTATTGTTGTTAGAATATGCATATATGGTGGTATGGTTGATGTACTAACTTCAATGTCTGTTGATTCATGGATTAGTGTTTTGAAAAAAATTTGGGGTTTTCGTAATGTTTGAACATATTTGGTAGATTAGACTAAGATTTCATCAAATACAGCTTGAAAAAGTTAATTTTTCAGTTATTTTCAATTTTGGTTGTTTTTCATGTTCATTTTTAGTTATTTCTCAAGCATCCGGTAAATGTTTTGAATCACTATGAGAACATATTCATTTTAGTTATATAGGGTGTTGAAAATGAAGTGAGCACCTTGTGGAAAACAAGGAGTGTTGCACATGGATTCATTGGTCTGTAATAAACTGCATCACTTTGATAAACAAAGTGAGTAAAGTTTAATATTCCATAGGTTTGTTATGTTGTGAATGTTGCATGCTTGTGTTTTTTAATGAGTGATGATGTTTTGTGAACTGGTTGTTTATGGGGTTTTTGTTATTTTTCATCTGCATGGATAGAAAATTTGAGTTTCTATGTTGATAGGATTAGATATCTTAGAGTTTTGTCTAATGAGAGCCAAACGCGGACATGGTAGATGTAAGCACTGTCCATCGAATGGTAAGTTTGCATTTCCAGTAACAGTACATGTTAATATGCCTGTAAAATAGATATAAAAATTATAATATATGAGGATGCAATTTTTTTAATACTTGGTTGTCATTGCATAAAATAAGAAAAATAGCCTAGGACTAGGGAGATATCGCCTACTTCAAATGCTTATAATGCTCACCACTAGTTCTAGTTCTTTGTATATGTGAATTTAATATTATAAATAGGAGACATGTTACAGTTTGATAATTTATTGTTGTAGCTGACTAACACCATATGGTCAGAACTCATAAATCATTCCTAAGTTCTTTGCATATATTAATTGTTAGTATTATAAGTAGATGTCTCAATTGGAGCATAAATCCTTGTGTTTGAACGCTGAGATACTATACTTTTTGGTTTGTCCTCTCTTATTTAGCTTATCAAAAAATTGTAATATCATTTACAGCTTTTTGTTCTCACAAGCAATTTTGCTTCCAAATCAACTTCTACGCCCTGTTTGCATTCTTTTGTCCTCTATTTTCGTGTGTTATCTTATAGTCTTTGTTTTGTGTAGCCAATTCACTTGATTGCTCCCACACATACAATTTTAGTTTTGGGTCATAAACCTTATTTTTTCTTGGGTTATTTATGTGTTTGTTGGTGTTTTTGTATGGTTAAATTGATGTTTTGGCAAGGTTAATTTTCTTTTTGGAATATGAAAACAAGGGATTGAAACTGTTTGATTTTTGTTTCTTTCAATCATTCATGTTGTACTTGGTTTTATGATAATGACTATACTAGTATTTTTGGTTTTTGGCAATGGATATAGCTGATGAAAAATTAAGGGACTATGTGCTTGTTTGATTAACAATGTTCGACTGTGCTTGTATGGGTGATTGGTGTATTATTCATATTTGTATCCCCTAGCAAAATTGTCAACTTGAGTAAAAAAAAGTTAAAGCCTATTTTTTTATACTAATTTTGAATTTACTGTAGCTCTTTTTTACCTAGGGAAAAAAAAAAAAAAGTAGCAAACAGAGTAACTCCCAAGTCTTTGTTTTGTTTCCTTATTTTGTTTGCAATTATTTGTTTTGTTTTACATAGAGTAGCAAACAGGGGTTCATGTCTAATGTTAATGTACAGAGAACAAAGTAAATAACCAATACTTATACTAATACCAAATATACTAAGAATCTTGGACCAACAAAACAAGTGAGTTTGATGTATTATTTACAACAATCGGATTTTCGTCGAGGTATAATAAAAGCTCCATACGCACACAAAGACGTAAAACCGCTTAGAGAGACTCCGAGAAATGGTGGTTCAGAAATGCAGGTTGATGTAACAACCCTTGTATTCTACAGTCAACTGGAACTCGTTATAGTGACATAGGTTTAACAGTGTCTGCATGTCATCTGTATGGTTTTCCTCTTCTTTAAAATTCTTCAACATTACTTGAAACCTTGTGCTTGAGGCCCTAGTGTGTGGGCTGCTTTTGAAGCAGATGAAGTTGGTAACACATGGTTGGATTTGCATTATGCATTTGAAGGTAAGTGAGAGAGGGAGATACAGGATTGAGATCTCTAATTTTGATTTCTAGGCAAAGAACACAGATAAGAGTAGGTAAGAGTAACAGAAAGAAAGGATTCAATTAAAGAAAGGAAGTCTTTGAGTTTGTTTGATCAATCAACATCTTCAAAAAATGAAAAATGAATTTCTCTCATTAACCAAACATATTTGTACCGGTATTCATACTGCGAAAACTGTAAAATTAGTAATCGATTTCCATTAAATCCTGGATTTATGTCTCTGCCTCTAAGATACTAGTGTGGTAAGTTAGTATGGATTTTTATCCTCTCTGATGGTTGTATAAACCAGCAGTCAAAATATACATTAATCTTTAAAATCAAAGTGGGCATTAGTGGAGTTTAATGGTTTGGACGATACTGCTTGAGTGTGTGTGTGGGTCTATGTTATCATGTTTTATCATATTTGGTCAATTGACTCTAGACTTTTAGGCTTTAGTTATCTACCATACTCAAATTCAATCAACTTTGATCATGGAGGCATCATTTCAGAAAAATGACAACTGAAGAGAAGAAAAATGTGACTCTTCTTTTCGACTATTTAGCAAATACCACTATTTTTGGTTTTGGATCTTCCAAATCATTCTCGCAGGAGATTTGGACCCATTTTTTCTGATCCTTCGATAAAAAGATTCATTCTCTTTATAAAAAATAGGAAGTAGACCACAAAATACTAGCTTTTAAATACAAATACAAAAAATGATGCATTTGGTTCTTGGCTGGTTTTTGATATGTATAAACACATTGGTTTCATTTGTTACAGGGTTGTCCATGGGTGATACGTTCGATATTTATGTCAGTGTTTCAGGGGAGTTGGTAGATTTAGGATCATGTGATAGACATCATATTAGCATTATTACTTTACTACATGCTTTTCATGGTGACGACATCATTATCAAACATTCTAGTCTTCAATCTGTTGACCATGACATTTTCATTAAAATACCTTGGAATGGTGATAAGTTATCGATTTCTTCTGACAGAGAGATGTTGGGGGTGTTCGATCTGTTTGATAGGTATAAGGTTAGGAAGCTGGTATTTATTATAGAGAGAAAGGGTTATACCCCAGTATCACCATTCGATGATGAAGGTTGTAGTCGTATTCCTAAACCAGTGCCAATAGGTATAATAGATGATTTTGAGGAAATGATTTTTAGACGTCAGAATGTGCATAAGTGTCATAAGGAGAGTGTAGGTGATGATGTAAGTGAGGAGGACAGTTTAGGTAATGATGTTGACAAATAGGAGAGTGTGAGTGATGATGTGGATGAGGATGAAGGTGTGGGTGATGATGAAGAAATGAAAAGTATAGGTAATGAGGTGGATAGGGGGAAAGGTGTGGATGATGACGACCTCAATTTATTTGAAGGTTATCAGTCAAATGATGATGATGCCTGTAATGAGTCTGATGATGAGAACTTAGAAGCCATAATCGCTAGGTATATGAAAGGAATCCCCTTTGTCCATGGTAGTGGAGGAAAAATTAGTTTTCAAGTCAATCAAATTCATGATTCAGTTTACAGTTTGAGAGAGCTATTGAGGGAGTATGCCATCTAAGAAAGCATTGGTTTTATTAGAGAAAAGAATGACAAAGATAGGCTAACATACAAGTGCAAAGTAATGGGCTGTCCATGGAGGATACATGCATCATTAATGAAGGATAAAGTTAACATGAAGATCAAGAGATATCATGATGTACATGAGTGTCATAGGTCATATAAGAGTGAATAAGCCAAAGTGAAGTGGATTGCGAGTAAGTTTGAAACGTTGGTGAAGCATAATCCCAATGTCAAGGTGGGTGTAATGAAAGAGATTCTGAGAGATAAGTTCCATGTCAATGTAGATGTACAAAGATTATATAAAGCTAAGCAAAGGGCTTTGAGTGCATTAGACAAGGATCATGCAAAATGTTTTAAACATTTGAGGCGATATGCATATATGGTCAACCACACTAATCCGAGGTCAATAGTCTATATTAGGTTACATCAACCAGAGCCTACTTTTTAAAGATTCATGTTCAGTTTTCAAGCTCAAAAGGTTGGGTTTCTAGCAGGTTGTAGGTCATTCATTGGGTTAGATGGTTGCTTTTTAAAGGAACCCTTCAAAGGAATACTATTTTCAGCGGTGGCATTAGATGCCAACAATGGTTTGTATCCCCTAGCAGTCTGCATTTGTGAGAGTGAGTGTGAAGAAAGTTGGTCATGGTTTATACAAAATTTGAAGAGGTACTTAGACATACCCATTGATCAACTTATCACCTTCATGAGTGATAGACAAAAGAGTGTATTGAAAGCTATGGAACAGTATTGGCCTCTGGCAAGCACAAGGTATGTACTATTAATCTTTTTTATACTTATATTTATATGCTTGGTTTTACTAGTAATAATTGAACACTATCACTTGTAGGTACTATGCGAGGCACATATATGCCAATTGTAGGCAAAATTGGGCCAACCAAAAGATGAAGAAGCTATTTTGGCAAGCTAGTAGGAGTACTGAAAAATGAGAGTTCAAAAGTAACATGGAAGAAATTAGGGAACCTTAATGTCAAAACACGACAATGGTTAGAGGATATACCCTCTGAGCACTGGTCTAGGTATGCATTTGATCCAAGCATCAAATGTGACCATGTGACCAACAATATGATTGAATAAATTAACATCATGTTGGGGAACCATCGAGCAAAGACCTACCTCCAATTGCTAGAGCAGAGGGCAAAGACCTACCTCCAATTGCTAGAGCACATGATGGAAGAAATTAAGGAAGCTTAATGTCAAAGCACGACAATGGTTGGAGGATATAGCCCCTGAGCACTGGTCTTGGTATGCATTTGATCTAAGCATCAAATGTGACCATGTGACCAACAATATGACTGAATAAATTAACATCATGTTGGGGAACCATCGGGTAAAGACCTACCTCCAATTGCTAGAGCACATTAGAAGGATTGTGATGCAGCGATTTCATCAAAGAGAGCAACTGTATGTTAACTGGAATTCTGAATTGTCTCAATTTATCAACTACAAAATTATCAAGGCAAGCTTGAAAGGTAGAGATATGATGATATTGCAGGCTAGTAGGGCTGAGTTTGAAGTCATAGGCACTATAGGTAGGGCATATGTCACTAAGATGCAGGACTTCACATGCGAATGTGAAGCATGGCAGATTAGTGGTGTGCCTTGTGTTCATGTTGTGGCAAGCATTGATAGTCACATTCCTTTAAATTGTTTTACATTTATCAATATCAATTATGAAATGATTTTTATACTTATATCTTACGTGTGTTACAGCTTATTTAAATCCAAGTGCTGCATTGACTGAAGCTATTATAAGGTTTGTGCATCCCTATCTAACCAAAAGTGCATTCAAGAGGACATATGAAAGCATGATACACCCTATCCCAGATATTTGTAATTGGACAGAGATTGCTATTGAAGAACTGCTCCCACCAATCATCAAGAAACTACCTTGCAAGCCTAAAATCCAAAGAATTAGAGAACCAGGTGAAGGGGCAAAAAAGCCAAGGGGATCAAGTGTAACATGCAAGCTATGTGGAATTTCTGGTCATAATAAGAGGTCATGCAAAGGTGCAACCAAGGCAAAGGTAATAACAAAACATAATTTACTTCTTTTGTTGTTTCTACTCACTTATGACACTAATTAGATTATTTTAATTGCATAATAGTGCCAATACCAACAATAAAAAGATAGCTGCAGCTAAGAGAAATGTATTATCGTTGTCATTTTATTGATAGTCTATAACATTATTATTTATCTTACATTGTGTCACTTTTTTGCTTACTCCACAGAGAAATGAAGTGGGATCGTCTGCACAATCACAACAAAGGTGCAACTCCCAAGTTACGGTGGAGTTGAGTGGATTGGGTTAGTTGAAGAAGATAACCTTTTTTTTTTTTTTCATATATGTTTAATTATGTTTTTGTGCTAGTGTTACATAGGTTACATGTTTTAGAAATTGTTGATGATTTTTTTGAGCTAGCATGATTTCGGTAGATTATATGAACTGTGATTATGTAACCTACCACAATCATGATATCGTTATAATAGGATACAAAAAACATGTATATATTTTGGTATAAGAGGTATAACATCATAGGTTACATCCTATTGAATGATGTTACTGAATGATGAACTTTAACAATGATAATTATGTTATGCAATTATTATATTAATGGATATTGTATGATGAATATTACTTATGGTGCATTTAAGATCAATAGTCTTTTCATTGCAATTTCATTACGCATTTTACATACATTGCGATAGAAATGCCAAACAAAAATATGTTTAACACCATCATAAACCTTAACCCTCCTACTGCAGTTTCCATGTTTTGCAATCTTACAATTTTCATTTCTAAGTTGTGGACTTTACCATGTAAGCTTTCAACATTCTGCACTCTTTGATTAAAAGCTTTCATTTCTTCCTCAACATAATGGTTTATAGAATTTCCTATAAATCTTTGCATTTCAAACTGTTCCATGTAGTTTCATCTAGATCCCAAAAGTAATAGAAATTGCATTGCCTTGTCTCACATGTGAAGTAGAGTTTGTTGGGATTGCTTGTTGACTCTGAAATCTTCACAACTGCCTTTCTCCCACAATGATATTTCCTATTTTTGAATTTGATTCTACCTCTATTGGTGTTGTTTGATGAGCTTGAAAATGATGCCATTTTTTGCACGTCAATGTCTGTATGTACCTTGACTGTTATCAAGTGAGTGTTTGTCAACTGGTAGCAGAAAGGTCTTTGTGTGTGATGTAGATAAGGAGTGTGTGTGTGTGTGTGTGTCTGTTTTTGGATTTTTTTTGAAAATATAAGTGTGTGTTTATGTTTGTGAACAAGTAATAGAAAAGAGTGTATATGTGAGTGAACAAGTAGTAAAAATGAGTGTGTATGTGTTTGTTTCATCTAGTAGCAAAGTGTGAGTGTATTTGTGAACTGGTATCAAGTTTGTGTTTTTGAAATGGTAGCAAGGTGTATGTTTATCAATTGACAACAGAAACGAGTATGTGTGTGTGATGATGATGAGGATTTTATACGTCTTTTTCTGGTTTTTTGATTGAATGAAAAAGAATGAGTGTGTGTGTGTGTTAACAGGTATCATTTGCTGCCTTTTTATACAGATTTTGGGTTTGTTACTGTTGTAGCAACGATCAAGTAATATGGTCAAATCTATCATTTGCAAGGGACAAGTTTGTAATTTAATTAGATGTTAATTTTTGTCTTGTACTGGCTTACATATGGGCTTTCACGTCATCATATAACTACTAGACATTTTCTCTTTCTCCCATAACAGTCCAAAAGGGTATTGTGGTCTTTTGTTGACCTTTTCACAAAACCACTTTAAATCTAGATGAAAATCGTTTTTGGGCGATGGTAGGGGTTTTTTGGATAATATTTTCAAAAGTTAGGGTTAATTAAGGTTATTTTTGTTTTCAAGGGGTTTTTAAGGATTATCCCTATAATATTTAAATGAGCAAATTACAATTTAGCTACCCAGTTAAAACGCTTTCACAAATGGAGTAATTGTTTTAATGTTATTGCAATTTACTCCCCTACCGTTGTAAGATTCGTTACATTTAACGGTAAACAGTATCAAAACAGTAAAAAGATGAAATTACCCTTTGACTGGAGTTGACCAGTTGACCAAATATAAGCCCGATCAACTCATCAGTCTCTCATTCTCTGCCAGTCTCCCTCTTCCTCTCATTCTTCTTCTTCTTCTCTTCTTCTGCTTCTTCTTCTTCTTTTCTTCCGCTTCTTCTTCTTCGTGCAGATTGGAGTACGTCAGCGAGCTGGATTCTTGCCGTAGGGTTCATCAGCGTTAGGGAACCCAGATCTAGGTTCGTGCGAACCCAGATTTCTGGGTTCTTGAGAACCCAAATCTTCTGGGTTCTAACGAACCCAGATTTGGGTTCGTTAGAACCCAAAAATCTGGGTTCCCGACGAACCCAGATCTGGGTTCATGATGAACCTAGAGATTTGGGTTCGTCGAGAACCCAGATTTCTGGGTTCATCTATAACCCAGATCTCTGAGTTCCTAAGAATCCAGAGTTTGATGATTGTCAGTTTGGGTTGATGACAGTGACTTGGTTGATTTTTTTATGCTGGATTTGGTTGATTTTCTAATGCTGGAACTGGTGAAGTTGATGACTTTGGGTTGATGGATTAAAGTTGATTTTTCTTGTTAATGTTCAACCTGTGACTTTGGTTGATTTTTTTATGCTGGATTTGGTTGATTTTTTTATGCTTGAACCGGTGAAGTTGATGACTTTGGGTTGATGAATTGAAGTTGATTTTTCTAGTTAATGTTTAACCTGTGACTTTGGTTGATGCTGGAACCAGTGAAGTTGATAACTTTGGGTTGATAGATTGAAGTTGATTTTTCTGTTTATGTTCAACCGTGATTTTGATTTTATTTAATTTTTTTTATTTTCTTAAATTGATCTCTACCGTCCATCTCAATATGGACGGTGGAGATCTAGCTAATATTTTTTTTATTTATCTTAAAAAATTAAAAATAAGGTTAAAAGATAATTTTGTCCCTCATATGGTTAACTTTAACGGGAAGTGTTAATGATAGAGGGGTAAATTACAATAATATTGAAACAATTGCTCCGCTTGTAAAAGTATTTTAATTGGGTAACTAAATTATAATTTGCTCATATTTAAATGGTTTTTACTAAGGATAGTTTTAGGATTAAAAAAATTGAATAGTAAAATGATTCTAGAAAACATATAACCAGTTATTTGATGCTAGGAAAATAAACAACCAGTTTTTTAGTGCTAAAATGAAGGAAAAAAAAAACTATTGAAAATATTTGTATGTTTTAGTTTGAATGCAATTTGTCCTTTTAATTAAGGAAAAATCCTGAAAAACCACCCGACATGTGAAATAATTTTATTTTACCACCCACTATTTTGTTTTTATCCGAAATACTACAAACTTTACAAACTTAACAGAAAAGTTTGATAAAAGTTAAAAAGACATTTTTAGCCCTAAATTTTTATTAAAAATATAATAATCATAAAATAATATTTTAAAATAAAAAATTATAAATTAATAAAAACCGATCTCCACCATCCATCTCATAAATGGACAGTGGAGATCAACACACCAAAATAAAAAATTGATAAAAATAAATAAATAAATAAATGATATTTTAAAATAAAAAAAATTATAAACTAATAAAAGCATCAACATATCAAATTAAAAAAATAATAATAAAAAAATAAAAAATTTAAAAATAAAAAATAAAAAACGATATCTAATGGATCATCGTTTGTCAGATGGACGATGGAGATCGATTCACCAAATTAAAAATAATTAATTAATAAAAAAAAAAGAAAAAACTACAAACACCATACCCCCAACATTGTAAATATCATCAATCACCCATAATTATCATCAATCATCAATAGCAAACACCATCCATCATCATACCCCAACACTACAAACACCATCAACACTATTTAGAACACCATCTATCACCAAACTTGAATGCTACAACAGCAACAACAACATAAAATAAATAAATAAATCGACAAACCATAAAATGGCAGCAAAGTGGGAACCGATTTTTATTTAAGTAATCGTCGTATCTCTGTACCCAGATGGTTAAGAACCAGATGGTCATTCAACATCAACATCAATGGAAAACCCAGAACATGTTGAAAGACCTAGAACAACAATGAAAAATTGTCGCATCTCTTGTCTAGACCAACATCATGCTCAATCGATTGAAGTTTTTTTGCCATCAATTGCCACATCTTCAAGCCCGATCATCGTCGGATGTGAAATCATTCTCTCCAAGCCACCTATCATGTTCTTAGGATGTAAAATCGTTCTCTCCAAGCCACAGATCATCTTTTAGGATGTGAAATCGTTCTCTCCAACACCGTAGAGACCACTACACTATCATTGCCATCGCTGTCGAGATTCTGCTTCCAAATCATCGGTCGAAGATGGAGAAAGAAAGAGAAGGGGACCATCGAAGATAGAGAGAGAAAAGAGGTGACAAAGAGAGACCAAGAGAGGAAAAAAATTATTCATATATATATTTAATAATTTTATATTTAATATCATTTCTTTGATTTTTTGTATTTTCATTAATATTATTTTAATTAATTTTTCATGGTTTTTCCCCTTTTACCCCTGAAGTCAATCGATCAACCATGTCAATTTGATGGAATCCATAACTGTCAGAAGTATTATCGTCGTTTAAGAGGTATTTTGATTATTTATATTAATGTTAAGTGATGTTTGAGATAAAAATGAAACTATGATGGTAAAATCAATTGTTGCATCTTCAAGCCCGATCACCGCCGATGTGAAATCGTTCTCTCCAACACCGTAGAGACCACTACACTATCATTGTTGCCACCGTCGAGATTCTACTACCACATCACCGGTCAGAGATGGAGAAAGAAAGAGAAGGGGACCGTCGAAGATATAGACCAAGAGAGGAAAAAAAAATTCTTTATATATATATTTTTAATGATTTTATATTTAATATTATTTCTTTGATTTTTTGTATTTTCATTAATATTATTTTAATTAATTTTTCATGGTTTTTTCTCTTTTGCTCTTAAAGTCAATCGGTCAACTATATTAATTTGATGGAATCCATAACCATAAGAAGTATTATCATCCTTCAAGGGGTATTTTAATTATTTATATTAATATTAAGTGGTGTTTGAGATAAAAATGAAACTATGGTGGTAAAATCTATATATTTTTATCCATCGGGGTTTTTTTTGAGAGTTTCCCTTTGATTAATGCCACATGGCAGCTTAAAGAAGGTCGAGGTGCGAGAATGTGCAAGTATTCTTCACTCTGAAGTAATCTAGTCAAGGCAAATCAACGCTAACATCATTCGGCCTCGTCTCTGAACGTCAGAGCACCCGTATCCGCCACTGTTCCATTCTTCCAACAGCAGAGCCCACACCTCGCTCTCCGTGTTTTCAGCTGACTCTTCGTCTGTCCGGTCGCAATCGCCCCAGCTTCCGTAAGTGTTTTGTTTTTTCAGCTGACTTTTTGTTTTTGTTTTTTTTCGATTTCATTTTTCAGATTTAGCTAAAAATGGTCATCGAATATTTTGTATTTTTAAAAAAAGCTGATGGAGTCGGTATAATTGGAGTTATGGAGATAGTCTAGCTAGGCTGGAAGGAAATTATTAGTCTACTTCACTGACAAGAATAACAGTCACTGGGTCCTCTTTTCTTTGCAAAATTTATGTGGTCAATAATTTAGTACCTATTGCTCCTAACATTAAACAAGTTGACTTTTGTTGTTTATTTACTTAGATTTGTAAAGTGATTAATGCTAATTTAGGTGTGCTTATTTAACCTAAGTATAAATAAATTGAGGATTTGTATATAAATCTTGTTGATCGTAAGTTTATTCTTTCAATTAAAACCTTATCAATTCTTATATCATCATTGTTTTTCGTTTATATTGAATTAAGATAAATAAATATCCTATTTGAAGATTGGATTAGGGGTATCAATATTTTAAGTCGGAATAGGATATTTTCTCCATGACAACTTTGTTTCCTTGTTTTCCCCCAATCCTCATCCTGATGACCCCGTTTGATCCCATTTTTTACTCAAAATATAAAAATAATATATATATATTGATTTTACCATTCGTATATCCTAATTTCAAAAATTAGAATAAACTAATCAAATTCATCAATTACATTTTTTCTTCTAAAATAATTTTTTTTCTACATAATTTAAATACATGAATTTGATTGGTTCGTCTTAACCTTTTAAAATTAGGAAGTATTGATAATAAAATCATTATATACATATAAAATAACAATTTTTAATTAATAATATGATTATATTCACAAAACAAGTACTTGTGGATAAAAACATAATGCATAAAATAATTCCATCAATAAAATAATTTCATAAGAAAATAATTAATTTTTAAAATAATTACTTATATATTAAAATGGGGGATATGGGGACAGTTTCCCATTTACAATTGGTGATGGAAAATTTACTCCTACTCTTAATTCCCAAAAATCTCTAAAATCTTGTTCCAAATAGGGATAAAAATTTGGGCTTTATGGATTTTTTGGACGTCATTATTTATTAGATTGGATAGTATTTTTAGGAACCTAGTACGTTAATTGTTGGAAGAGTTGGAAGGCCCAGGAACAAATTCAAGAAAAAATTAAAATTTATTATAGAAAATTAAGAGAAGAAAGTTACTCTCAAAACTCACAATAGATGCATGTAGATAACTAGGTTCATTAATTGGGTCATTCTAGGAAAAAATTTCTTCTACATTTCCCACAAAATTAATTAATATGATCAATTATAATTCCTTTGATATTAAATCCTGATTCATGCATAGCTTTATATTGTGCTCGTAACCGGTTTTTTATTATTATTATTTTTTCCTTTTGTTTATTTTTATGCAGATACATCCTTCTTTGAAAACATGGCAATGAAACAAGCAAAACCGAAAGGATTAAGTAGTCTCATGAAGATAGACAGGCTCAGCAGCTTGCCTGAGCCGATAATCAGTCACATTCTCTCACTCATAGAAACCAAATCCGCAGTTCAAACCTGTGTTTTGTCCAAAAGTTGGCGGTATCATTGGACTAATGTCCACAATCTGAATTTCAACCACAAAGCCTTCAAAAGTTCAGATGGCTTCAGGAAATTTGTTTTCAAGGTCTTGAGTCGTCGCAAACCAATGACCCTTAATAAACTCGAGTTTTATTGTGGAGGCGAAACCTACACATATCTTGTGAGGATAATGTTGCACTATGCCAAGTCTCATGGACTTAAATACCTTAAAACTGACATGGTTGATGATTTCCCCAGCAGCCTTCTTGAATGCCAAACTTTGAAGTATCTCTATCTATGTTTAAGAAGAAAAAGACCTCCATCAAACTTCTCTGATCTAACAATGTTAACAACTTTGAAACTCAAACGTGTTCGTCTACCTCCAAAGGGGGATCTCTTCTCTTGTTTCTTGAACCTGAAGGAGTTAGATATATATAAATGTACCATGTTAGGCAATTTTGTCATATCTCCTTCAAAGCTGGTTAAATTGAGAGTTTCATTCCTTTGTTATCCTACTAGCATGGATACTAAAAGCTTGAACTTCTTGATATCTACACCAAGACTCAAAGTATTGAACTTTACTTGGAGAGGGCCTCTACAGCTGAGTTTGGATAATTGTCCAGTTCTTGACAATGTCACAATACGCATTACTTCCACACTTCTAGACGGCCGTGTTGAAATGAAGCAATATGTCATTTCAAATCTCATCCGTATACTCGAAGGGCTCTGCCGTGTAAAACCACTTACAATAACATGGAAATTTTACATGGTATGTGGTTGAAATCCTTTTTTTTTTTATTAGCTTATAGTTTTATTCATGTAAGGAATTTATTATTTACTTGTAGGGTTTTGCTATTATATTGGAGTTAGAGGGGTGGTTATTGGTCATTAGATTCAGACCAAACAATCCACAAAAATTCATGGTTTGAAAATTGAGTTATTTTCATTCCACCTACCACTAATGATTGATGAATTATTATTTTTTTTCTTATTATTTGAGAAATCATCAAAAAAACTCTTTGTGTGTTAGAAAAAATGTCTTCTAAAATGTGATAGCAAGGGATTTTTTAACGTTTTCGTAAACAGTATAGGAAAAATTATGATTCATTAATCGTTAGAGAGAAAATGAAAATAATTCTTTGAAAATTACAAGAAAATAAGCCTTTTTCATAGTTACCAATGTATCCATATAATTCTTGTTTATACCAGTTAAATTATTAATTAATTGTGATGATTACTAAAAAATGTGTTTTCCTTATTTTGATTTTTGTGATTTAGAGGTGTAAAGATCCTTCTTCAGGAAATGCTATGATGTATCCTTCAGGAAAAGTCATAGTTTATCACAATACTTGTGATGCAAAAACTAAGATTGTGGAGCGAAACAGGGTAAGTAATGGATCTAAATTAATTTTATTGATAATTAATGCACATATTTGTAATATAATTTTGTCTTTATATTAATTTTTCCCTTTTTATTTGCATTATTGGACATAAATCAAACCCAACGTTTTTTGTAAATTGCTCAAACGTTTGGGATATGTCTAGTTGCGCTTTTTTCCATTTTTTTAATAAAATAAAAAAAAATTGTGAGTTTCCAAACTATCAAAATAAATAAATTCATAAAATGAGTTTTTTTAGCACTATCAATAACATGACTATAGTTGCAAGTCTTCTGTCCTAAAAGAACTCGATTTATTTTACAGTTTTGGTTCAAAAACTCATAATTATTTAGTTCTATCTTTTGTGATTATTACAGTTGAGTTTTATTTTACAATATTGACATAATGGATTTTATACTATAAAGTTAAACTATTATATCTTATATTGTCTTTAAAGTAGTCATTTTGAGTTGATTGATTTACTACATATCTAAAATATACTTTCTTTTTTTTTTTTTGGAAATACTAAAATGTACAAATTTGATTATTTCTATGTGTTCTTTTATGTTGTTATTATTTAGTTGAACTAATTTTAGGGCCTGCTTTTAATAAGTGTGATTCTCTGGTAGTTATTAACAAGTAGTTTTCCTTTTTTTTTTAGACTGTAATTGCTAGACTCAAGAAATATGGTTGGATGCTGGTATGTGTATCAGTTATATTGCGGTCAAACTTCGTTACACATCAAAAGACTAATTGTTATATTCATTTCGGTCAATTTGATTGTTTTATAGTCGCTAGGGATAACTTGATAGTAACTACAGTTTTCTGTAAAACTGAAATTGCTAGTTAAAATCTCCTTCCCCAAGTATAATAATCCATGTAAATTGATTATTTTATGAAGATTTTCTTGTGGTTTAATTTTTTTTTTTTAAATTTCATCTAATACATTATATTGTTTTTTTTTTTGGTCATATTTAGGAGACAGGGGAGGAATCTCTACTGTTTGCTTTGCCAATAGTCGATGGTTCTGCTTGTTCTGCCCCCAAAAAATTGGCCACCATATTAGAAGAAATCTTATAAACCTTGACAGAAAAGCATTTACAGCCACCACCAACAAGTCTGCAATGAAAAGTTCAACAAATGTAGGAATTTGCGTGTCTGTTTTTTGCTTGAAAGAATATTTAGCCGGTGGTCCATGGCAATTGATTTAAAAAATATGGGAATTTGTTTTAACTTATGTTAATAGCATATTTTTTCTCTATTTAAGCTTTCTTCATTCTAATGGGTTGAATGTAGCAAGCAAATCTGTATCTATAGATACGGTTGGCCCATGAGGATACATATTACATGGAACTAAACATAAAATTAAAGGGCAATTTTTTTTTTTTTTTAATGGTGTGGGAGGGGGGATGAAATTACAAGAAGAGGATGTCAAATCCTATCAATGGGAGGTAAAAGCACCAGCTGCCTTGCATAAAATTAAAGGGTTTTAAGATTTTAAAATAATCATTAATAGTTGTATTGAAGAATAGAAGGAATTACACAACATCGCTAAGAGGTATGCTTAAAATCAAGCAAAAACATATTTATCATTTTATTACACAAAATTCTCATACCGTCAATTAACTTCTATCAACTTTAACGGTTAACTATGATTTTTGGTCAAATGATCATTTTATCCATAAATAAAACCAACAAATAAGAATGAATTACACGAAACCCCCTATGATATGCCTAAATCAGATGGAAATACATTTACCCTTTTATTACATAACACCCCACTTAGTTAGTCAAATTCTGTTAAAGTTGGTCAAACTAATATGACTTAAGGGTAATTTCATCTTTTACCATTTTTATTGTGATAATTCTAATATCTTCATGTTGTTTGACCTAATCGCTAATTACTATTTGTAGTTTGAACAAATCTCAGTTTGCTCCTTTTGTTAGCTCTATTAGTGAAAACTAGATCCTGATAGTGATAGTGCACAAAAAAATGAAATTGTCTTTCAATTATTAAAAAAGAAAAAAAAAAAACTGAACAAATAAAATTAACACATCAAAAATAAAATTTATAAAAAAAATGAAGAAAAAAAACACAACTATATCATCTTCAAACACCCAATTGCAATCATCTTCAATCCCAGAATCGTCAATTATCAATCCAATTTGCAAACATCGTCAATCATCCACCCATTGCAAAACCATCCAAACATTGCATCCACTGCAAAACCCCCAAACACTCACCAATTGCAAACATCATCAATCATCCATTTCAAAATCCTTAAACACTCACCCACTGTAAACTCATCATCAACATCAATTCTCCACCAATCTGAAACCCATACCACCACTAACATCAATTTCAAACTAGGTCTTTATCTGAGTTCGATGAACTTAGATGTCGAACCCAAATGAATCGAACCTAGACAAAGATATCTAAGTTCAAACTCAAATGATAATAAATTTTGAAAAGGACCCACCCACTACAAACATCATCAATCATCAATCATTTGCTTCAAAATCCCTAAACACCCACTCATTGCAAACCTATCATCAACATCGAACCAACCAACATCAATTCTCTACCAATCTAAAACCCATACCACCAACTAACATCAATTCAAAACTAGGTCCTTATTTGGGTTTGATAAACCTAGATGTCGAACCCAGATGAAGACATCTAAGTTCGAACCTAGATGATGATGAGGTTTAAGGAGAAGAAGGAAGAGGATGAGAGAAGTGAGAGAGAGACCGTGAAGAAAAGAAGAAGATAATTTTTTTTTATTTAAAATTTAAAATTTTTATAATTTTTTCTGAAATAATTTTTTTGTTAAATTTAGTTTTTTAATTTTTTTAATTATTTTATAATGAATTGATTATTTTGCCCTTCCTGACTAATGGTTAAATATTGACTTTTAATGTCTAACTTAACGATTAGAATTTTTTTTTTTTAACTATTTTCATTTACTAAAGGGTTACTTGATCTATTATATAACTTATTAAGGGGCTCCTTAGTGATTGTTGTACCATTGGGGGGTTTTGGCTATTATGCCAAATTATAGGGGAAAGAATAGAATTATCCATTTTTTATTTTCTTCTAATTTAATTTTAAATTTCTTTTTTATAAAGTTAAAAAAGATATTGTTTTTTTAAAATGGTGATGTGCCAATTAAAGATTGGTCTAAATCTTATTTGATACATGTTGGATTCCCATTGGTTGATATATTGAGACAAAATGGTAATTTAAAGATTAACTAATAGTAGGGGCGAAATAAAATTTTTGTATTTTCCGTTGGATTTCATAGTTAAATTGTTATTAGGGGTACTGAATTAATATATTTACAAAAATTTGAGGATGATTAGGATAGCCTTGAATACAAAGTTAAAAAATTGATAATTTTTCAAAACATTGATAGTAAAAGGAAATTTATCCCAAAAAAAAGGGTTTGGACTCCATTAGGGGGATGAGATATACTCCTTTAAAAAAATCCATCAAACTTCGATAAACTTTATTAGAATACACTTGCTTAAAAGTAATCAATTATAAAGTAAAAAATAAGTAGAAGGGAAAATAATAAGAAAAAATTAATATATATTTATATATAGAGAGAGAGAGAGAGTTAAGTGATAACATTAAATGTATTATTATTTTGTACTCACTTATCTAATATTTGTGATGAGTTTAAATGATAACGCTAAAATATATCGTTATTTTGTATTCACTTACCTAACATTTGTGATGAGTTTTCACGTAAGTCAAATTAATTATTTAATGTTATTATATTGTTTCATTCGGATGAGTCATGGAAGAAGTTGGGCAATTCGATAATTTTTTGGGCCAGTTATGTAATAATGTGGAGATTTTGAGCAAAGTTGGAAGGGTCCAAATAGAAGCAGGTATTTTTGGAAAGCAAATAAAAACCAAATCAGATTTCCTTAGGAGAAAGTAAATAATCAATTCAAATTTGGAAAGAGATCGGATTTGGAAGTGGATCTAGAATTAAATAAGGAAGAAAATCATGAAGAATTAATGAGAAGTAATGGTGATTTAGATCACGAGAATTGCGCTTCAAGAAAATAAATGAATTTATTTTGGGAAATAAAGTTATTAGGGGCGTGTAAATCAAGAATGGTCGCAAGTCATGCCCACTTGCACCATCCAAGTGACCATGACAAGTCACTCACTCAAGCAATAGTCACTTGCATTGTCCAAGTGACCCATGCCTTAATGCTCAGCTGCTTGCACCAAGCCAGCGACCATCACTAGCCACCCTTGCCGTGAGAACCAGTCAATTGAACTGATCACTAGTTCAATTGATTTAACAACAGTGAATGCACTTGATAGGGGTAGTCATGTGTTTAGACCTAAAATAGGATAGCATGAATTGCATAGCATAGAGATATACCCATTTGATTTGTGTGGTCATTTATGAATGATTAATGCTTAATATGCCTAGGTTAATTAATCATCATAGAGATATAGTTGGTTTGTTGATTTAAGTAAGTTCACTCAACCGTGGCAAGAGATGTATGGATAAATTATTGTTGTTTGGTCACTCACACAATGAGAATAAATTATTAACAATAGAATATAGGTTGATGGTAGCTAAATTTCTAATCTGCAAAACACAATACAAAATATACAATAAAAACATATACAAGTATACACGGTCCTCGAGTAATATAATAATAAGTAGAGATTATTTCCATAAGAGTTGTCCAAGTAACATACACAATAAATATTAAACCATTCAAGATTATATCTTATTCAAACTATCAAATTTATGAATTATAAAAATTAAATAATAATAAAATAACATAATGAAAACAAATTATAAAATAAATCACAACTAAGGAGAATGAGATTCTAGAATTATAACTTTACCCTACCAATTTGTTCAACCTATATTTCTATCGTTAATAATTGATTTTCATCATGTGTTTGATCGAATGATTCTAATTTATCTATAAACATTTCTCGATAGTTGATTGAACTTACCTAAATCAACTAACTGACTATATCTTTAAGACAATTAATTAACATATGCACACTAAGCATCAATCATTCATAAATGACCATATAAACTACATAGATATATATCTATCCTATGCAATTCATGCTATCCCAATTAATGTTTAAACACGTGTCTACTTCTCTCAACAGTATTCATGGTTGCCGAATCAGTTAAACTAGTGGCCATGTAATGCAAAAACATTAAACATAAAATATAATAGAACCCAATAATGATAAATTAATTAAAAACTATATTATATAGATGAGTTTCATGACTCAGGGCCATAATGGGGTTGAACTATAGTATGTCAACTAAAAATAGGTCTTGTTGGTCAATTTTATAGAACTTAGCAACCTATGTCGTGCACAAATTAAATAAGAAAAAAATATGGATGATCTTAACACCGATATAGTGCCGCTCAAAGACCTTCTAACGCTTAAGTCAGGATATTGAACATAAAAGGTAATAGAAAAGTAAATAAGTGTCTTAGTTACGTTAGAATGGAAAATAAGAATGATCCGTGCTTTTGGACAGTATAGATCAAATGGACTACAAATTAGTGTGGACTGAATGGCTAGGTTGAGCATAAGTAGAAATCAAAAGCAGTGAGGTGGATCAAGGTTATTGGTTAGAGTAATGTTGATGATGATCCTAAATGATGTTGGTCCAACACTAGGTTGATCGTACCAAGTAGCTAAGAATGTCGTGTTGGTGGATTCGATTGAGCTTGTCAGAGGAAGGAATATTCTGGGTGAGAATGTAAACAGTATCATATGGATACCATCATTAAAGATAGTCGAAATTGGATCTCAAAGGTGTCTAATGACAATTTAGCAATGTGACAGTGTATGCAAAGTTAGATGATCTATTTGAGGGTGTAAGGACCCTTTTATAGGTTTGCTCTCCTGCTAAATAAAAAGAATTCTAGTTTTAATAAACATAAAAGTCTGAGTTTGAGTAAAGTATAATATGGTCGTGGTCATACATGAATTGTAAGAGATAATGAAGGTTAATCCTAATCGGATTGTATCTTATTTTGTAGATGGTTGAGTCTCAATGTAATTGGACTCGAGGTGGAAGAGTTTGAACAAGATGAACCTAAGGTCGGTGCCATGTCGTCCAACCTGTAAGAACAATTTATAGTTATATTGAATGTGGTTGATCAAACCTATAAGCGTGAACACCAACTATATATTTACTCTAAGCTAAGTAAAATGAGTTGTTTGACTTATCAATCAATATATATTAGGAAATGTAAACCTTTAACAATCAACACGTTGAGCTGTAAGCATATGTCAACCAACACATTGGGCCAACACCCAAATGGCTTATGGGCCTATGATTATTAGGTCTGGATCTATGGCTACTGCAAGGTCTACATTGTAACTTTAGATTATGGATCTAATTCATCATCAATTTACAAGTTAAATAACCAAAACAAGAATCAATCAACATATTTAAATAAATAAAAATAAAGCAAAAGAAAATCTCATTGAATAGACGCAATCCTTTGGTTTCCAAAGTTAGATTCATCGTTCCAACTTGATTCTCAATATGTTGTGACCTTCGTGCCTTCAATTTTGATGACGACTTGCAAGCTTCAAAAGCTGCTATTGTGGTTAAGGGCAAAGCCCTCAATCCATGTTAAGCTCTCTTCCTTCACCTCTACTGTTTCCCTCTCTCTCTAGTTATATGCTTGATGCATAGTGAAAAAGAGCTCTTTATAAAGCTCAAAGATCGGTGCTTTTGGCTTGAATCTTGGGCATTTAACGCGTGTTGCAAAATTTCTAGAATTGGTACAAAATTAGGAGTTGCAATTTGCTATCATAACCCACATCTCCTATTGTTGCCTTCGACTCTGGTTTGTAGCTGGTAGTTGGTTATGGTCGCGACTCATACAAGTGCTGGTGGTCACGGCTAGTTCTTAGGTCTTGGGTGGCGAGTGATGGTCGTTGGCTTCAGCGCAATTGGTGAAAGTGTCCCTTCCTTACGTCTGTCATGACCCATAGTCACTACTTATATTGTTATTGTAGCTTGCGACTTTCTTTGATTCCAAATTAAACTCTGAATATTTATTTTCAAGTTTGATTTGATTTGATTCTTCTTCATTAATGTGCATTAAATCTCAATGATTTTATTCCTAATTTGTTCTAAGATTTACTTCCAAGTGTGATTTCTTTCGAAATTATTTACGAATCTACTTCCAAATCTAATGGTGCGTTTACCTCACTTAAAGGAATCAGAATAGGAATCAGAATGATCTGGAATCGGAATGACTTGAAATCGGAATGAAGTATCGGAATCAAAATAAGTTGTTTACTTCAACTGCAGGAATTGGAATCAGAATCAGCAGTATTCTCATTGAGTTGTTTACTTTGCTTTGTTATTGGAATGATTAATTATAAATTACAAAAATAACCTTAATTAAATTGATTAATTATAATAGTGTGTATTTTTTTATTATAATATGTAGTTTTTGTTAATATCGAATAAAAAACTGTACATTACAATTAAAAAAAAATTGTATATTATTTTAATAATCCATTATGATAATTAAGAAATTGATGATGAAAAACAAATGGTGTACAATTTTTTATTATAATATACAATTTTTTTTTAATATCAAATAAAAAACTGTATATTATAATTAAAAAAAAAAACTGTATATTATTTTAATTGTTCATTATGATAATTAAGAAATTGGAGATGAAAAACAAATGATATACAGTTTTTTATTATAATATGTAGTTTTTTTTTTTAATATCAAATAAAATTAGTTTTTTTTTTATTTTTAAAAAATGGTATAAGAGACTTTTCGTCTTGGCAAAGGGAATGAAAATGAGATTCTCAAATAAGTTGAGGGAAATGAGATTCTCATTCCACAACCCCAAATTGATACGAGACCCACACTTTCATTCATATTACGGAATAAATTTTAAGCAAGTAAACACAATTAATCAATCACATTCGACATTCTCATTTCTCAATACATAAAGTAAACATACTATAAATGTATTCTTTTCTTGCTTTTAAAGAAATCCAATCTAATTTTTATTTGCTTCTAAAAATATCTGCTTCAATTAGAATTTTCCTATTCCGCTCCAAATCACCATATTATTGGACAACTGCTCCAATAAATTGTTGAATTACTCAAAAGCACCTTTCACAACTCACATGAATGAACTAATATAAAAAAATTAAATAATTAACATGATTTACTCGAGTATTAATCACAAACGCTAGATAAGTGAATACCAAATAACGGTATAATTTAGTGTCATCGGTTGAGTAGATTGATAGAATGAAGTTGTACCTGTAGGATTTCATTCTCCTTGACTGTGACTTATTTTATAATTTGTTCCTGTCATTTTATTTTATTTTTGTTATCATTTAATTCTTATAATTCATTATTTTGATAGTTTGAATAAAGTATAGTTTTAAATGGTTTAGTATTTAATATAAATAATTTGGATAATCCTTGTAGAAACGATTTCTATTTATCACCATATTACTTGTGAACCGTATACATTTATATATATGTTTCTAGAATTATATATATGTTTCTAGAATGAATTTTGTATTATATTTTTATCAAGTGTTTTGCCCACCGGAAATTTAACCATCATTAAGATTGGTCAAATCCACCGCCACAACAAACATTTTTAACAAATAAAAAAACTTGTGTTACATAAAAGTTCAAGTAAATGATGGTTAAATAAGATTAATTATTTGTCATAACTTGATTAGATATGTTGGACAAAATCAAATTGTTTGTCATAGAAGTTCAATTCAGACTGTTTTGGTCAACTTCATTGGACTAGCGTCTTACAATTTTGGTTTGCCGCACTGCACGTGGCAGCTTAAAGAGAGCGGAGCTGTCAATTGGAACACGTGTAAGTATCCAATTAACCAACCCCTACAAATACAGTGTAGGCTACTACTAGAATGACTGCATTCGAACCGACAATATTTTAACGTGTCATTTTCCACCAACTAGAAAAGCAAACCAGAATATTAAACAAAACCTTCCACCGATCGAACGAAATACCAGACTGGAAAAATCTTTCGAATCATCTGAAGAGAGAAAAAAAAAAATGCCTTCCAGTCACATACTCCTCGAAGAGCCTTATAGAATGGCTTCGATTCTTGAGCCTTCGAAGCCGGTAAGTGACTGTCACCATCCAGTTCACCATTTTTTACTGCTGTTTTCACTACTATGTAACTACAATTCTAGCTTTGTTATGGCATATGCCGATCGCTTGGTTATCGAGAAAGTTGTAGGGCAGAACCCGAATCGTAGTTCAAATTTTCAGTAATAGAGTCAAAACTAGTTCCGTTATAGTCTTTTTGGTTGAGGATATTTTTGTAATTATGTTTTGTCTCTGTTTGGTGTCGAAATTTTTTATTTGAATGGATTCTGCAGACTTTCTTCCCTGCAATGACGAAGATTGTTGGAACTCTTGGACCGAAATCTTCAAGTGTCGAGATAATAGCTGGTTGCCTCAAAGCAGGAATGTCTGGTATTAACCTGTTTTATTAATTACTTGAATTTATATTAGTTTTTAGAAGATATATGTATCATGTTTAATTGCGTTGTTTTTTTTTTTTTCTTCTAATTATATATATATATATATATATATATATGACACTGACACCTTACGGAATAGAAAACCGCAGAGGCCTATCCATACTGAACCTAGAGATGATAACTACTATAAAAAATAGACTCATATCCACATACCCTATTTTAATAGGGTGGGACCTGAACCCTTGACCTTTAGGGTCAAGAGTAGTATTCAACTACTCCTACTAAGAAGTGGTGTATAGTAGATGTTTTAGTTTTAGATTAATGTGAGGCCTATTAATTTAAAGTAGTGTATAGGGGATTCTAATTTCTGTTGTGTTCAGTTATTTTCTTAGAGATGAAGGAAAAATATAGTTATATCTTTGTTGAATTGTGATTTCTCCAAGGTAAAATATTCGGAATTGAAGTAATTCAAGGGCTTGAATGTAATATGATTTGGTGCTCATCATTGTTTGTGTTATTTATTTGGATCAGTGGCTCGGTTTGATTTTTCGTGGGGAGATGCTGCGTATCACCAGGAGACGCTAGAGAATTTGAGGATGGCTGCCAAGAGTACCGAGAAGCTATGTGCTGTAAGCTTGTTTGTTCTCAATAAATGTGTATTCTGTGTTATTAATTTGTTGTAGTCTGCTTTCAAAATATTATGCATGATGAAGGCAAGATAAGGAGCTAACAATTTTGGGTTTCCAGGCGTTCTTTTAACGTGTTCATTTTGCAGGTCATGTTAGATACAATTGGACCAGAATTGCAAGTGGTTAATACAACTGAGCATCCCATTTTCCTTCAGGCAGATACGTCAGTCATCCTAACACCTGATCAAAACAAAGAAGCCACTTCAAATTTGCTTCCTATAAATTTTAGTGGGCTGTCAAAGGTTCCTGTGTATATTCTTAGATATTCTGATTTCATTCTTTAAGTATTTGCATTGTTTATGTCGTATATTGCCTTGTTTGTGTTTTAGTATTGGAGCCACTCCCTGCTGATCATATGCTATAGATACTAGATAGTGGTGGAAAACTAGTGCTAGAGTACTCTAGTGCTGGAAGAATTACTATTAATGATAGTTTAAGAGTCAAGTGTTTAGTTTTGTGAAATATTTAATGTATTCTTGGGAAATTAAGGGGTTCATTGCATGAGTCTAGGAACTTTAAGTTTATTAATTAAGATGATTGAAGTCTCATTATAAACAGTCTGTACAGTCAACAAGAGTAGTTTTCTCACTTCGTAATATATTCAAATTTTATTATCTGGAAATAGCTCCTATTGTAGGGTTTCTCTTCCAGCGTTCTTTGTCTAAATATTTGAAGATTTGGGTTTTGAGCAGTCAACTCTGTGGCATCTTCTAGTCTCTCCATTGCTTTGTTCCGTGCAAGAGGAGGAAGATTGCCACTTATTTTCCTTATTGTGTTGGAATCACCTGTTTTTTATCATTCTGTAAAATTTTGTGTTGTTGAGTTTGTGGCTCACATCAAAATCAGATAGACACCTGTGTACTGTTTGTATGATTTCCGCTAAAACCTTAAAGATTGTGGAGAAACTGTTTTTGCCTGTCTGCTCAAAGTTTGGGTACAATCATTTGAATTTTGCTCTATGAGTTTTGAGGTCTCTGCTATTCCCTAGTGTTGACTTTTCTTTTCCTTTATAAATGAAAATTGTTAGAAGTTAAAACTTTACTTGATGTCATATCATTGTATAGTTACGCTATGGTGTTACATTAATATTAGTGTAATACTTTTTTCGTTTATAAATCAATAGATATTGTGGTCTCTCTGTCCCCGTCTCTCTTTTTTTTAAAAAAAAAATGAAAATTTATATAATTTTGTACTTGATTGTTCTCTGTTAATAAACTGAACCTAGTTTAGCATAATACTTCCACTTAGTGAAAACAAGTATATAGGTTGTTCTTCTACGTAATAGCATTACATTATTTCTGGGGAAAATGTGGGAATGATGAGCAGTATTTCAGTATTTTAAACTGAAAATGACTTCTTTTGGCTTCCTATGCCTTTCTTAGAGTGCTCTTTTGTATAATTGAGATAGTTTACCGATTAGCAATCTTGATAAGTTCATCAACAAACAAAAATGATGATTTTTTTATTTTTTTGATCTATTTTGTCCTACTATGAGAGCTGGCATTAATTCTTTCACATACTTCTCACTTCACTGGCTGCATAACCTTCCATGTATTTTTCCCTTCCTTCTTTTTTGTTTCCGTTTCTCTCTTCCCTCTGCCTGCATATATCTTTATATAATGTTGTGCTGCATTTACATTTAATGTTGCCATAACTGAATGTTTAATTTGGTCTTTGCAGGCAGTGAAGGAAGGGGACACGATTTTTATTGGTCAATACTTGTTTACTGGAAATGAAACCACTTCTGTCTGGCTAGAGGTAAGGCAATTTGAGTCAAAAAAGTTTGGGGTAGATCAACAGCTATAGGATTATCTCTGAAGACTGGGCAATTGAGCATAATGTTTAGCTTCATTGAATTAGGAACATAAGCTCATATATCTTTCAAACTTGACATGTTTGCTGTCATTCCTTCTTTAAAATAAGAAAGTAGTTGCTCAGCTTGTGCCACATGTACGATTTATACAAGCAAGCCCTAGAGGTGGATCTAAAAGAGGGGCTTGGTCAGCCTATACATTTTAAAAGATTTAAGTATGATTTTATACAAGCAAGCCAGCTAACAGGGGTATGAAAAACAAAAGTCTTCCAGTAATCAACTTAGAATTGGAATGTTATTAATATGACATGTTTAACTTTGTTAAGTAATCACTTTAATTAAAATGCTAAGTTTGTAGGTAAGTTTAAAGAATAGCATGTAAACTAGCTAGAATATTGTCACAAATGAAAATAAGAACAAATTTAGAAACAAACACAAAATAGTCACATGCAGATGCAGGACTTTAAACCAGGTATATTTTGGTATAGCTAGCTCTGATGCCTTATAACTATCAAGTCCAAAAGCTTATACTTATTGGTTTGGTCTCAACATGAGTATTTGATTTTTAATATTATGCTTGGTTTATGTTATCCATTCAGGTCACAGGGGTGGATGGTGAAGATGTGGTTTGTCTGATAAAGAATTCTGCTGCCTTGGCTGGGCAGTTGTATACTTTGCATGTCTCTCAAATTCGTATTGATCTGCCGACGCTTACTGATAAAGATAAGGAGGTGAGTGGATTTTTGTATGTCAAGTGCTTAGTGTTCACAAATTATTGCCTTTTAATACTCTGAAATGGATGGTCATCTCTCTGCCTCAAGGTTTAAAATGCAGCCCCTACACTTTAAATGATAATCTCAGATTTCTTATTTGTAGATATAATTGCTTGATGGTGATTTGTTCTGGACCTTTGGTAGTGACTGAAGTTACTGTTATACAATTAACTATGAATAAATTGTGGTTTCTGTGGCATTCTTATACAAGTTTCATACTGATGATTTCTTATGCTTCTTTCAATAAGTAGTTAGCCATAGATGATATATAACTTATTTTTGCAAGATAATTTGGAGTCAAATGTATGAAAAATATTATTCCAAAATCTTCATCTATGCTTTGTTAAATTTCCATTTATTTCAGGTTATAAGCACATGGGGTGTTCAAAACAAGATAGATTTTCTATCATTGTCATATACTCGGCATGCAGAAGATGTTCGTCATGTAAGAAATTTCTTACTGTGGATTTTATGATATATTCTTTGTGTCTTAAGTGAATTATTCATCTTACCTGCTATTCCCTTCATTAAAAACTTTTTATCATTTTTGCAGGCCCGTGCTTATCTTTCTAAACTGGGTGCTCTCAATCAAACTCAAATCTTTGCAAAGATTGAAAATATAGAGGTGGGATGCATTATTAGTCACCTTACTTCTACCTCTCAAATTCTATGTATTTTCTTGGATTTGTTTTTGACTTATCATTTTCTTCTCTCACATTTGATCTTGCAGGGATTAACTCATTTTGATGAGATTCTTCAAGAAGCAGATGGCATCATCCTTTCTCGCGGAAATTTGGGGGTAGACCTTCCACCAGAGAAGGTTGACTTTCACACCTGAAGTCAGTACGATAAAACAATTTGGGTTTTACATGGAAATTTTGGTTGTCATGCTCTTGCATATGAATGTATTCTTGCAAATTAAATTTTCATAAAGTAAGTGCATGTAAATAGAAGCTGAGGCTTTTTGCTGGGTTTCTTTTTCTTTTCAATTTTACAATTAGAAGATTTATTGAAAAGTCCGTAAAAGAAAAGCAGACAAGAACTTTTTAATAAGTAGAAGATTTATTGAATAGCTTAGTGCCTTGCTTTTATTGTATGTTTGTCACATCAGTAAATTATCACTGAATCAGCCTATGTGCTGTTGTTTCCTAAAAAAATTATGGGCTGGTGCTTATGTGATATCAACAATTAATTTATAGGAAGTAGATTCAGCCCCTTAATTAGAAGGTGGACACTTCTGTGATCCAATCAAACTAATGGGGATATTCATAGCATTGGGAATTGGCAATTTGGCATTATTAAGGGGTTACATTATTCTTTTAGTAGTGGCTTTCTGTGGTATGGATATGCTTGTCTGTGAATTCAACTTTGATCATAAGACAAAAGAAATTTAAATAGATTTTTCTGGTGATGTACTGTTTTGGGATTTGCAGGTGTTTTTATTCCAGAAGGCTGCTATTTACAAGTGCAACATGGCTGGAAAGCCTGTAGTGGTTAATCGTGTTGTCGACAGTATGACTGACAACCTGAGACCTACTCGTGCTGAAGCAACTGATGTTGCCAATGCCGTATTAGATGGTAAACCTTTTTATCTAAGTTTCTTAACATTGGATGTTTCTTTGTTTTTATGACTTCAGTGGACTTCCATCATTTTGTTTTTATCTTATTAATGGTTTTGTTAACCATGTGTGTTTGGTTTAAGTCATTACTGATATTGCATTTCCTCAAGCATGAGATAATGACATCATGGTTGATATTGCGTAAACTATGTGAGCTCTAAACTGGAGTACTACCTTTGGTTGGTTTTTGTTTTAGGGAGTGATGCAATTGTACTAGGAGCAGAGACCCTGCGAGGATTGTATCCTGTTGAGACTATATCTATTGTGGGTAAAATTTGCGCTGAGGTAGGTTTTCTTTCAATTTTTGTAATAACATTTCGCTTCCATAATTGCATCTCGTGATTGGGAACGTATTCACATCTGTGTATTCAATTATCACTTGATTTAGTTCACTGCTCCAGGTTACAGAATTGAACTGTATTATCAATTCTCTCTCTTTTGTATGGAACGAAAGGCAATTTTGAATAGACAGCATGCCTGCAATCCTTTGATAAAATTTCCAGTGTCAAAATTTCACTACTTTTTACCGTGAAGGTAGTGTCAATCAGATTTATTGTTTTAAATGGTATAAAAGATTTGGTGCGAAGTCTTACCTTTATTTCATGGAATCCTAAAACAAAGTTATACTACAACTAAATGTGCTAATATTTCATCACTGAATTGATGTAACAGAAACCAAGACTTTCATCTTCCTTGATCTTTGATCATACAAATTGTAAATCCTATCTGATAGAAATCATCATACCTAATTATCAGACTTGATGGTTTTTGCTATTTTTATCCTGCAGTGTAGTGAATTTAAAACTTTGGCTGCTGTATTTATATCTCACAATGATTTATTACCTTATAAATTTTGGTCTTTGTTGATTATGAAGTTAATTTGTCCTTTTTCAGCATACACTCTGATGTGAGCACGCATATACATATATAAATATATATATGTATGTATATATATATATAATTTATTTGTGGAAATTCTCTTTTCTTTATTTTCTGTGCTACTGTACTAGGTTAAGTTATAGACCATAAGAGATTCAACTGCCCATTCATTGTGTGTAATTCTTTCTTGTGTTAAGTGCAGCAGATGAATATAGTTTCACCCTTGCCTCATTTCTGCCTTAATTGTTGGTACAGGCTCTTGGTCGTACTTAGTACACATTGCCCATATCTGATTGTTTTCAGCTGTTTGAAATGTGTTTTCAAGTCATCATGTGAACCTGTTAGTTAGTTACAATGAAGAGCTATATTTACCTTGGTTTTTTCGGTTGTCATGTGATTATCTACAGGCAGAGAAGGTATTTAATCAGGACATGTATTTCAAGAGAACTGTCAAATATGTTGGAGAACCAATGTCTCATTTGGAATCTATTGCTTCCTCTGCGGTAATTGTGTTTCCTCAATCATGTTTACTTTAATATTTTGTATTTCTTTTTCATATTTCTAATATATATTTATGTTGTAGAAACATTTTATCATTTTTGCATCTAAGTTCCTTTTCTTTCTTTTTTTTTCTCCCTTTTTTTTAAGGTACGTGCGGCCATCAAGGTGAAGGCCTCTGTAATCATCTGCTTTACTTCATCAGGCAGAGCTGCAAGGTCTATTATCTTTTTGTTCTTTTTGTGTTTTTTGGCTATCTACTTATGGTCTTAGATACACATTCTCATATTGTTGCAACTCTTCTGTTCACTCACGCGTAGCATTTTAATCTTTTGTGTTAAATGCAGGTTGATTGCCAAGTATCGGCCTACAATGCCCGTGATATCTGTTGTCATCCCACGGCTTAGGTCAGATCAACTGCACTGGACTTTATCTGGTGCTTTTGAGGTATGTCATTGACTTCAATCGTGCTTGGCTTCTCCTGCTGCTTGTATGGTTTGCTAGGCTCTTGGTGGATGCTTGAACAAGAAATTTTCATGTTTAGATTAGATTGAGTATATGGTAGGGCAAGGGAAAGTGAGACTCATTCTTTGTTGCTGTGCTTGTCAAGCCTTTTAACTCCTTTTTGACCAGTTACTGCGCTTGTTGAGTGCTTTAACTACAAAAGAAGTTGATAACAAACACTAGGAGTTTTTTCTTTTTTGAAACTAACAAACACTAAGAGTTGAACAGCTATTTTTGAATGCACTACCTTTTGTATTTTTAAATGCTCTACCTTTTGTTGATTTGACATATGTGGAGACCGTTCGGAGAAGAGCTATGGGTTGCGCATATCAACTATTACACTTTGGGAAAAGATTTTCATTTGAATATGTTGAAAGTACCGATTTTGGTATTGTAATTGCTTTTTCAAGTACATTTACTGTTGTATGCCTCCAAATTCTGTTATTTTCCACAAAAGTGCGTTGATTGTCACAAGTCATGAGTCACTATCAGTGTTATTCAAGAGCAATCTGAGGGACGCTTGTGTTTTGTGGAGTCTTTCTCTAGCACATAGACGAATTCGACATACAAAAACCTACTCTTGCAAAACTAAATGAACAGATATCTATTATTGTCTGAGTCTTTTACAGAAAAATGTTCAAATCATTCTCTTAAGTTATGAATTTTTGAGAAACATTTTTCTTCTATTTTCTGATGTAGTTTTCTGCTCTTGCTCAATGCATGTTATTGTTAACATCGAAACTTTCTAATTGCTTTTTCTCCTTTTGATGACTTTGGTAGGCAAGGCAATCACTTATTGTTAGAGGGCTTTTTCCCTTGCTTGCAGATCCTCAACACCAGGTGAACTTATATTTTGAATCAATGTATTACATTATAGTTGAAGCCATGTTGGAATCACTTCTTTCTCTGAGAGGAAAATGAAAAGTTATACAGGCAAATACTTAGTTGACTTCATGTGATAATTTGGATTTTTGCAGGCTGATTCTTCAAATGCAACAAATGAATCCGTTTTGAAAGTTGCTCTTGATTATGGCAAGGGCCATGGTATTATAAAGCCTCATGATCGTGTGGTTGTTTGCCAGAAAGTTGGTGACTCATCTGTTGTAAAAATCATGGAGCTGGAAGATTAGGTATCCATAAAACCCTTGATATTGAGGCTGAGATCTACATAAGAGAGCATGTAATGTATTTTCATAATATCATGTTTAATGTAATACCA
Source organism: Dimocarpus longan (assembly GCA_022984855.1). NCBI lineage: Eukaryota > Viridiplantae > Streptophyta > Magnoliopsida > Sapindales > Sapindaceae > Dimocarpus > Dimocarpus longan. The sequence continues at coordinate 18,098,359 of CM041015.1, read as the reverse complement.
ATAAATGTTGGACTTGGAGCTTGTGGTGGCTGACGAGGAAGTTGTAAGAGTTTAACTGTACTCTTCAAAATCAATTTTTTTTTTTTTTTTTTGGGGGGATTGAAGTTCCATTCTTACAGGGATTACAAAAAAGAATTACTAAGAAATCAGATAGTCATTAAAAACTAAAGCCAGTCCAGTAAGGGACTTCCTCCAATTAAAAGGACACGCAATCCTTAGATAAAGCATGTCTCACAAGTGCATGTGCAACCTCTTTGGGTTATCTTGATACAAAGCAACATCAAGAATATCCGGAACAACTGTGCCTGAATATGGTAGTTATGGAATCGGTGAACAAAGCACGCCTTTTTAAATGACATTCAACCACCACTGAAGATAATCCTTCATACTCGGCCAACTAAAGACCATGAAAACATCCAAACTTGCTTCATCACAAATTATAGTTCCTCCTAAACCCACCTAGCTTGGCACCTAAGAGCAATAGGTTGAGGCGAATGTAAGAATTAAACCGTGAAAGAACCTCCTCCGCTGATAGCTAAGACTGAGAACATAAGTGTTATGGGGATTTTTAGGGTTACTTAAATGGGCTGATAAAAGCTCAAAACTGATCCATTGAAATGGTCCAATAGATCAAGGCCCAACTCGCTATATGATTGGTTCGTCAAGTATTTAGCTCGTGAGTTCAGGTCTTCAGCTCGTGTAATCAAGCTCACAGTTCACAAATCTCGAACATTCTAGTTCGTAGAAGCGAGCTCTCTGTATGTCATTGCAGCTATCAAGTCGTAGGTCAACTACAGTCAAAATTGTCAGACGAAATCCAGTTTAAGACGTGACGTACACTTTAATTCTTCCAGAGTCAGCAACCTGATTTAAAGAAAATCTCAACTACCTAGCATGGCGATGACGTCCAGATCATGTTTTGGTTAAAAATAATCATGTTTTAATAGAAGTTGATCATACCTCTAATAAATATCTGTCTTGAAAATGTAATTTAATCACATTTTCTCTTATTTTATTGTAACATTACTGTAGTCTCTTGCTGTATAAATAGAGATTGAAAATTTATTATAAAGAGAAAACACATAAGTAATAACATATACTATCATTCTGCCGAAATAGCAAGAGAACAGTCGTAGATATAGGCTATTCTTTAGGCCGAATCATATAAAAACCTCATCGCAACAGTGCTTCTTTCTCTTCATACTCTTTTTTTTTCTCTACTATTCAACTTCATTTGCAGTTTGGGCTTTAAGAACCTAGTCAAACAGATCCTGACATCGACAATAAGGGAAACAACAACAGTCCGGTGGGTAATGATGAGAGGAGAGTAGAAAATTGGAGCTGTCTTGGGTGCGAGAAAATTTTGCAAAAACTCAAATGTGCCTGTTTGATATTTCCATCCTCCTCATTAATATCACAATGGTATTCATCTAAACCTCTATGTGTTACAACTGATTCGGTAAGCTTGAAGGGATGATCATGAGATTCATGTTCCACAATCTCGAACAGAGGAATGCATTCCATATGCATATTCACATCACACTTAACACATTTGTAGAAAGCACCCCCGCAGTCAACTTTGCAAATAGTGCAACTTTTAATTCAGATCAAGAGATTCCTAAATCACATAATGCATATTATGCTAGTGAAGACAGAGTTTTTTTTTTTTTTTTTTTTTTTTTTATAGGAAACGAAACTTTATTAAAGAGAAGAAAGAAGAAACATTAAAAAAAAAAAAAAAAAGTGAATCATGAGTCCACCAACAAACAGCAGAACCAAAAACAAAAATAAGATTGTAAAGAATACGCAATAATCAATCAACAAACAACAGTCTTTCAATCTAACAAAATGTCTTTAAAATCTACACATAAAAATGCCCAAAATGAAACCAAATAATAAGCTTTAACTCATAAAAAAGTCTCCTCCTCGTAAACTTCATTAAAGATTCTTCTGTTTTTTTCTTCCTAAATAACCTATAGAAAGGCGAAAACTCCACACTGCCAAAGAATACCAGTTTTCTTTCCCCCTCCAAGAACTTGAAATTCTTCTATAAAGAAAAATCATAAAAATTTAGGAACAACCCATCTCAAACCTATAAAAGAAAACAACTTACTCCATAATTTACCTGTCATCGGACAATGAAGAAAAAGATTATCTAAGTTTTCTCTACTACTTTTACACCTGATACATCAATAAGGAGAGAAACAAGAATTATGATATCTTTTTGGAGAACCTCATAGGAACCTAATTTCTGATGAATAATAAGTCAAACTAAAAACTTAACATTGTTCGGCACCTTTCATCTCCAAAGAAGATTATCAAAGACAAACCTTAGATAAGAATCATTAAGGATCAACTTTTCAAAAAATGACTTGCAAGAAAAAAAGTCATTAGAACTTAGCTTCCAAATCCTTTGATCTTCCATTCCTAAATTGAGGGAAACACTTTCGAGTGGAGAGATAAAAGAAGAAAATTCCTCAATTTACCTGTCATTCAAGTTCCTTCTAAAATCAAAAGACCATCCTCTATGAAGAGAAGCACTGTTCCATCTGTTTAAAGCTAAAGCACTCTGAGAAGTTGCAAACTTGTATAATCTTGGAAACCTTAAACAAAGAGGCTGAGCGTCCACCTAATAATCCTTCCAAAAACGAACTCAAACACCATTTCCAACCACTAACCTCAAATTATCAAAGAAAGCTTGGAAACCTATCCATTTCTCTGCGAACCATACTTACTTCTAATCACTTTATGCCATATAATGTTAGGTTCCAAGTGAAACCTCTAAATCCATTTTTCGAGTAAAAGCAAAATTTTCAAGACCACGTTCCCAATTCCTTAGCCTCTTTTGTCATGACGACGGGAAACAGTATCCCAACTTATTAGATGTACCTTTTTTTCATCTCTAAATCCTTCCCACAAGAAGTTTTTCATAGTCTTTTCAAGTCTCTTTGTCATCCCAAAAAGAATTCTAAACAAGAAAAAAAAATAAGTGAGAATGTTATGCAATACCATTTGAATCAAAATCAATCTTCCTCTCTTGGATAAAAATGCATTTTCCATTCCTCTAATCTCCTCTCTACTTTCTCTACCACCGGTGCCCAAAAGTCTAAAGATACTTGATTACCTCCCAAAGGAAAATATAAATATTTTAAAGACCAACAACCTACCTCACATCCAATAGTATTGGCCAAATCAACAATCTTCCTTTCATCACAGTTTATACCAGCCAAAACACTCTTGGTCAAGTTTAGAGTAAGCTTAAAAATCCAACAAAATAAACTAATCAACTGAACCAAAGAGTCAAAATTCTTTTCGTTAACTGAAGAAAAGAAAACAATGTCATCAACAAATTGTAGATGAGAAACTATAACATTCTCCTTTCCAACATAAAATCCCTCCACCAAGTGACACTCCTTAGCTTTATCAATTAGTCTTCTCAAACAATCCACTACGCGGATAAACAAAACGAGGAAGAGAGGATCTCCTTGCTTAAGCCCTTTAGAAGCAGAGAAGTTTCCCTTAAATTTCCCATTTATCATAATTGAGAAATTTGTAGTCTTCCAGCATCCCCTAATCCAACTTCTCCATTTTGACTCAAAACCTTTTGCTTCCAAAACAATATCAAAGAAATCCCAATCAATATAATCATAAACTTTTTCAAAATCGATTTTGAAAACAACCTCTTCTCTTTTCTTCGTTTTATAATCCTTTACCACCTTATTAGTCACCAGGACAGTATTAAGAATTTGTCTACCTTTAACAAAAGCAGATTGGCAACTAACAATAGTGATGTCCAATACCTCTTTCAATCTAAAAGATAAAACTTTTGTAATGATTTTGTACAGACCGAAGACCAAATTGATTGGTCTAAAATGCACCAATTTTTAAATAGTTGGATTTTTTTGGAATGAGACAAATATAAGTTGCATTGGTGATTCTATTGACAATCCCATTCTTAAAAAATTTTGAGAATATATCCATCAAATCTTCTTTGATAATCTCCTAACATTTATGAAAGAAATCAAAATTAAAGTCATCTGGACCAAAAGCTTTATCTTTGTTACAATCCGTAACTGTCTTCTTAATTTTCTCTTCTTTGAAAGATCTTCTCAACCAAGCAACTCTATCTTTACCAATGCAATCCCAATTAAGATCTTGAATTGAAGGTCTTTCAATCTTTCTTTAGAATTTAAATTCTAAAAGAATAAAATAATTTCTTGTTCAATGGCTCCCTCCTCTTCTATTATAAAACCATCATTTAACTCTAGCTTGTTAATATAATTCCTAGACATTATAACAGTAACAACTTTGTGAAAGAATTTAAAATTGCAATCTCCTTCTTTAACTCATCTAACTTTAGTCTTTTGCCTCCACAAAATTTCTTCCTTAGAGATTAACTTCTCAAGCTCCATCTTCAACTGGGATCTTTCTAACCTCATCGATTCACAAACCTCCCCATCAGCCTCGGCTCTATCCAAATCAAAAAATTCTTGACTCAAATCTCTTTCTTTTTCTTGTAAATGTCTCCAAATACATCTTTATTCCAAATTTTTAGCTTCCTTTTAACCCAATCGTTTTCATAAACTTGTAACTCTTCCAACCTTGACAGTTAGCTTCGTTTCACCATTCCTCCATGTTTTTCATGAAAGAATGATGTTCCAACCAAATGTTCTCAAACTTGAAGAGAATAAGACCCCAGATCCTATGAGAAGAGTCCAACAGAATTGGACAATTATCATAAACCGATCTCACCAAGGTATCTTGTCTAACCTTCCCTTCGACATACTCTTCCCAATCACTTGAAAAGAGAAACCTGTTAAGTCTACAACAAACAACCCTTTGTCCAAAATTAGACCAAGTAAAATCCGTATAATTCTAAACTAGATTGATCAAATTAGCTTCGTGAATAAGACAATTAAAGTCCTTCATGTTTTTGGTTTTCTTTCCCTCTATGGACTTTTCAAAAGAAAATCTAACAACATTAAAATCTCCACTGATACACCACCTCGAAGAATATAATCCGAATAATCCAACCAACTCATCCCAAAAAGCTCCTTTTTTTTTATTATTATTAGGGTCATAAACCCTTGAAAGCCACTAATCTCTACCGTCAACATGAATGATGTTTATAGAAATAGAAAACTCACCAATGATGGACCCCAAAACCTTAACCACCTTAGAACTCCATATCACTATGATTCTACCGAAACTACCCTCTAAAGGTAAAAAAAAAAAAACCTTATTGCTTGAATCTTGCTCCCCAAAAACTTGTAACAATATTATGATCTACAATGTGTTTCTTAGACTCAATTAGGATAATCATATCCAAATTAGCCTTTCTGATTGCTTTCTTAATCATTCTCCTCTTTTTCCAACACCTCAAACCCTGCACATTCCAGCTCAGAATCTTCATGATAAAGCATTAGGACCCTTACCAAAACTGTCGTTACCTTTCTCGAAATTCAAATCCCTCTGAAGATTCTGCAACTCCCTGCTGCTTTTCTTCTTTTTGCTCAACTCCATATCGGGCACATCTTAACTGTTCTAACAGGTTAAGAAAGGGACAAATTCATCTTCTTTAACAGAAACTTATATCTCTCACCATCTTCTGAATTAGAGAGTCTCGAAGCTTCTTTAGAAACTATTGATGATGGGTTCACAGACTTTTTCTTTCTGTGATATTAGATAATAACTCCATCCCTCTCTCTTTTGTCACTTACATTCGGCTTACTAATATCACCAACATCCACCCTCATCTCATCAAATAGAATTGGCAAGTTCATGTCAACTTCCTCAATTGTCTCTACTTTAGAAAGCTCAACCTCTTCTATCGGCTTATATTAGAGTTGTTATCAGAGGTAACTTCCTCGGCAAATATCTGATCATTCCACTCAGTTGCTGCACTTGAAATATCAGCAATCTCAAGAGGGGTTTGAAGAGAGTCTTTTGACCCATTCCCTTGGTCGAAAATTTCATCTTCTACCTTGAATCTCAAACAGTTCTGCCTATAATAGCTACCGATGGGACAAGTTTGAGTCTTTTTCTCACTTTTGTCCATATCATCGCCGTCCAAATTGTCTTCATCTTCTAACTTTCCTTGTCATTTGAGTCAGCTGGCTTTAAAACGGAGAAGCCACTAAGGTCAATCTGCTTTGTCTGATCAGTGGAGGAACCCAATAAGGAGGAGTTGAAAATGAACTGGTTTAGAGATTTTGGGTTGAATGGCCTGATTTTAGTCCTACCCCCTCTATTTGAAACTGATGGGCCTGGTTTTGTGATGTTACCCTTCATGAATCCAAAGTCATTAGACAATTTTGAAAACCCATCATGGGCCTTAAGCTCGCCAACATTATCTAGTGGCCCATACAACTTTCTAGGCCCGAGGTCACTTAAATATCCTCTTCCCATATCTTTAAAATGGGCCCAATCATTCTTAAAACTGAGACATCTCAACCCTTCTATAACAAATTTTCTACTCTCCGTTAAATGGTTTGATACCTGTTTCCTGCTTCTTCTCCCCATCAGACCCATTTTCGTTAAAATTTCGAAAGTCTTCCTCGACAGTAGTAATCTTCTTAACATATTTGAGTCCAAGTCAACACCCTTCTTCTGGTTCCAACTTTTCAATAAAACACTCATTTCTCGACAAAAGTCAAACTCATCTACCTTCACACCTACAACTTCTCTGTTCTTGTTGTCTCTTTTTACCTTCCACATCCATTTTGCTTATTTACTAAACATAGTCTCATTTTGGATTTTTGAAGTGTCCATCCCCCATCTGCTGCCACGTACACCTTTCCCCCTTACAAACTCATCGTCAACCTTGCGTCTGTGATGATGGATAAAGCTATGGCTAGAAGGAGGGACGTAGTTTGACAAAGGTCTAACTCTAATGTCCAAAAAACTATCTCCATCCTTGATTCGAATCACAGCGGGAATAAAAGAGTTTTCCATTTTCCCTATTTTAATTCTTACCTCCCATAAAGAATGAAGAAGTTCTGTTCGTTTGTTAATTTGGATGAGTCCTCCATAGAAATCAGCAATTTTACAGAAGGATTTCCTATTCCATAAATGAAAAAGAAGCCCCTCAATGGCTATCCACCCTCCACCAAAAGCCAGTCTTTCCTTGACACTATTGATTTCAGGCCTCTATTGCTGTAAAGACACATAGACAGATCTTTCCAAATGACAAATAGAAAATAGTTTTGTCATCATGGAATGACTTCAACTCAATCATGAACCCTAAGAAACTTAACAAAACCTTCTGAATAGAACTCCATTCGACACACCCATGAAACTTAAAACAAACCACAACTTTAATCCATTCACTGTACATAAAACATTCTGTAAAGCTTAATCTCCTCTTAACTCTTGCAGAGTTTGTTATCCCATTGCCATCTTCACTACCCTTTCTAACAGAAGCAGCATGCTTCATTTTACTGACCTTAATAGACTTCTCCTCTACCACAGAACCTACGTTACTACCTGTAGGGAAAATGCTTAAAATCAGCATTGCACAATCAGACCACTCAATAGCATTTATTCCCATTGGAATAACGATGCATTTCAAACCCGAATTGTCAACAACTAAGGATACTCTTAAAAAAAACTCATCTATTGTTTTCAAATATATTAATCCATAGCTGATGCATATTGAATCTATGAATGCGGAAGAATTTCCTATCATCACTATTTCGAACTGCTTCTAACAAACAATTCTCTAACCAATAAGCATAAGCCAACCCTATCTTTAGCTCAAAAGTGCCATGATTGGACCTCTCCAAAATCTTGATTACACTACCAACAGAAAGCTCATCGAACTGTAAGGAAAAGACCTTGCTCTCGATCCTAATTTGCCTAGATAAATAAGAAAATCGACCCGAACCACTCATCTTTTTTAGTGTAAAAACATAGTTGAATGTATTACTTAGATCTCGCAAAGAGATAATGATAGTAAAGATTAGTTCTTAAGTCTGATGAATGTGATGGATGCACAACACCAAGCTTAAGACTTAATCTTCACCAATAGGATTCGTAAAGGTGTTCCAGGTCAAACGAGCTCGTTAGACAGCAACCACCAAACAATATATTTAGACAAGTTGAAGTTTATTTGGATGGTAAATGGGTTGTCTACTTTTTGTCTCTGCAAAATATAAATTGATGTCTTCCTTTGTCACTTTGTTGATTGGGATGTCAAAATAATTAATAAATGTCATTCAAAAGTACCATGAGATGTAAGAAATGCTTTTCGCTTGCACGTTAGCTGGTCGTGGTAGGTAAGTCAATGCGGAACATGGGTTGTATACTTTCAAATATTTTTGTGAATGAAAAAGTTAATTTAATTTAATCTATTAAAATCGTATTCAATTTAATATTATGATACACCAAATATATGATAATATTTAATCTAATATAATGTAATTCAGTTCAATCCAATACGATAATTCAAATATAATTTGTGTATATATGTATATATATATATATGAAAGATTAACGTATACTCTAAATTATAATTTTTTTTTTTATGATTTCCTTTTTTTTTTTCCTTTACCATGTTATTCAACAGCAAGCATGTTGTATATTTTGAGTCGTCTACAATAACAAAGTATAATATATAAAAACATTTGCACAAACTGACCAGCAAGCGCCCATGGCCTAATGGATAAGGCGTCTGACTTCTAATCAGGCGATTGTGGGTTCGAGTCCCACTGGGCGTGAGCCAAAGTATTTTCGTGGCTTTTTTTTGTTTTTTCTATGGTAGATTTTGCCATTCTCAACAAACGAACAGAGATTTATAGGAAAAATATGAACCCTGATACACTTTTATGCAGACACTGATACACAGTACAAATTTAACCAAAGCATTTTTTTTTTTTTTAATTGTTTATTTGCAGATTATGCCATTGTCACAAACAGGCCAGGTCCCATTTTTATAATTTGAATAAAGAGCAGCCTTGAATTTGATACACATTCATGCATACACGGATAGATACTACAAATTCAACCAAAACATTTTTTCTGTTTCATAATTTGAATAAAGAGTTCAATGGTGAGCCTTGAATTTGATAACACATTTATGCATACACTGATAGATACTACAAATTCAATCAAAACATTTTTTTCTTTTGGCTTATCTGCAGATTATGCCATTCTCAACAAAAGAGCATAATTCCATTTTCATAATTTGAATAGAGATATATGAACCTCGAACCACTTTTATGCATACACTGATACAGACTACAAATTAAACTGTGACAAGTTACAGCAAACGCCTTCCAGTTCCCATGAGAATTTAGAGTTACACAACCAAGATTAAGTTGGAGGCAAACAGTAGTCATTAGACTGTACAGCAGATTCCTCTGATGTCCAACATCAGTATTGCCTAATTCCAACCATCAACAAGATTTTAAAGTGCCTCCGCAAAACGTAAATCTGCAGGACCAGGACCCAAAATCCCTTTCTGTTCACTAATCTTGCCTAGTCCAATAGGTGGTTGATCAGTGCTACCATTCTTGTCATCATCTCTCCAGCCAGGCTCTTGCCACTCCCTCTGAACCATAAAAGAATACCAAGCAACATACAAGGGTTAGGAGTTCATGGTCATCAAAGGATGATATAAAACTATGACCAACTTGCAGTACTGAAAATATTTGATACTTTATCATCGTGATTGTAAGAATTATAAGGCTCATGGGGGATCCATGTGAAACACTGGTAAGCAACAAAAACAATAAATGATGTAATAAAAATCAAAGTAATGTGTAGTAAGAGAACTGAAATCGTTTTGACAAAAAGGCCATATTTCCTTAATCCTAGAATCCAATGGGGAAAACAGCTATAAAGCACAAATTACACAAGGCACTATGATAATTCTCTGTTGTTTAAATCTTGCTAAGTCTCAAATACAACAACATAGGTGTGACTAAGACGTGGCCTCAGAATCAGTCTCATTATGGCCTTTATTAAAACCAGATATACTTGCCTCATCATCCTGCAATAATGGGGTTGTAAGCGGTGGAGCAACATCTGGATCAGGCTTTTGAAATATAAATGTGGTATAGAGACCTGTAAAAAGGGAAGAATGAATAAAGTGCCAAAATGAGCAAAGTCGCAAATGATAATATTGCAGAAAGATAATGAAGAATACTACACCTAACACATCATACGATCGAGGAAGAAGTCTCCCTCTTGTGTCCACAAGATTTGCGCCAGAACTCAACAGCATGTTTGCAAATAGTGCTCTTTGTGCAAAAAATTAAATCACAGAAAAGAAAAGTAAGTAGGTCAGTTCAGAAATTCCATCAGAGATACAGATATCCCACATAAAAATAGGTAAAAATGCTAGTGTAGAGCCCAAGAAAATTTCAATAAGTTAAAATTATCGACAACAGTATAATGAAAATTGTAACTTAATTCACATATTCACATACCTATTATCATCATAAAATTCGGTTAGGTTTTGAATCTCCACATACTCGAGACCAGCTTCCCTGGCTAACCTGAGTTGGATATTGCAGACTTCAAATGATTTACAAGTACATATAAAGAGCCAATATGAAATTTTTGAGAATAAAAGTCAATGGGTAGAACAAAGTGTAAAAGAGTACTCTCCACAATTTTATTTTGGTCACTAAAATTTGCTAGAGAGTAGCATTCATTTGAAGTTTGAAAATACTACTCCTATATAGACCAAACTTTCAACACAGTTTGGAAATGACATAAATTTGTGAAAGTCTACAGAAGATTATTAATGAAGTTCAGACACAAAACAGATACATTCTATTCAAAATTTGAAATTTAACATGTACAAACAATTTCTTTGAAAAAAAAAAATGTACCAACAATGGTCAGACCACGGATTCATAGGGGCACGGGCACCATGGCAGTAATCCTGTGGGCAAATTTATATGAGTAATTCAGCGCAACAGTAGTTAAGGTAGAAATTTACCTGATCAAGCTAGGGAAATGAACCAAGCAATGAGTTTCAGGAGGGATGTCATTCGCAAATTTTAATTGGTATTTCTTCCCAAATAATGGAAACCTGGACTCAATACAAAAGTAACAAATCTCAACAATATATCCAAGACAATAAATAATATGCAAACCTAACTTCGAAATATCATACATACTTCTCTTCCTCGACTTCGAAAGTGATCATATAACTCTCTGATCGGATACAATTTGGAACAATGTTAGGCTTCATGCTGCTGCTTTTGTTGTGGTATGCTTCAACATTCTTCTGGTACTTTGCCCTATATGGTTAAATGTTACGATTAGCAAGTAAGGAGGCAAAACCTTGCTTAGTTTTAATCACAACGACCAAAGATCGAAAACAGAATTTTGACCTTATTAAAGACAGCACAGACCAGGAATACACACACAGCACTGAGGACAGTGTTCAAAAAAATATAAAAACAAAACAGGCGTTAAACCCAAGTAACCCACAGAAACGGATTTCATTTTTCACTTCAGTTAAAGGCATTTAACACTACTGAGTAGTGTGTACAAGTCATCCATCAACTTTAAAAAATCAATAACAAGGATATTTGACAATCACTCACTGTTTCATACCATATTGTAGATGAGTCAGGAGTAATACCAATAAAATATCCCCCTGGTTTAAGCAGGGCTGACACATTATGCAAAAGTCTCCTTGCTCTTTCCTTGGTTTCAAAACACATCTACAGACAGAATCAGGAAATCATTTTCAAATTACTCATTCTTCTCCTTCCTAATAAAACACACATAACCATATACTAAATTCAGAACCTGCAAATGCTGCACGCAGCAAACTAAATCAGCTTGATCAGCCTTCTCTTGCAACTGCATTTCTAAATTTTCCTGTCGAAGCATGATAAAAGCTAGAGACTTATTTCATGTATCATGTCTAGACTTGATTCTATCTCTTAAAAGACAGTGTTGTTAACTAGCATCATTTGCATAGATATAAAAACTAGTTTGACTATAATACTAGTTGGATAAGGTTATTCATCAATAATAACTTTTGAATATTCTTCAATAACCACCCTTACAATCAATCCAATGATTGCTATTGATGGATAACTTTACCCAACCAATAAGCTAACAAAAACTTATGTTTTGCTAACTTACTGATCGCATAAAGTTACCCTTCACTACCAATTCTTAAATTGATTATAACGGTCATTCAAATCTTGAATTGATTGTAAGTGTGATTATCAAAGAATATCCGAGGGTTCTTAGTGATGGTTAACCTTACCACAACTAGTAATAAGGTGAGGTGGTCGAACCCAAACATAAAAAGAAAGAAAGGTTACAGCACAAGGGTCGGCGTCGAAGAACTCAGCGTTGTAGCTTTTCCTTTGACTCTCCCATGCTTCTCTTATTTCACTTATTCCAGAATTTGATACATCTACACCAACAAACATAGCAAATCAAATCAAATCAAATCAAATGAAACCCAAATAAAACGAGGACAGACATACCAATCCCAATGTAGTGAGCAATTTGAGCACTTTCCCACTTTTCGATGTCGACTCCTCCTCCACAGTATAGGTCACACACCGTCACGTATGGGTGTGAGAAAATCTTTATAAGGGCTGTTTTCGCCAACTCGTACAAACGATAGTGAGTTGACTCTGTTCGTGGATTAGGGATCGGGAATCCACTCATTGTCTGCCCTACCCTCGCACAACACAACTCCAAGTCTCCAATCTGTATGCTTGATCTCTACTCTTGGCTATGCTCCACGTCAACTCACTTCAACAAATGAAATAACCCTTCTTCAAACTTGTTCTATTTATTAGATTTAGAATTATTTGCTTTAAATTAAATTTACAAACTCAAAATAAAAACAAAAGTTTTTTTTTTAATAAAACAAAAGAAATTTTTAATAAGAAGTTGTATACATATATATATACATTATACACGCGGATAGTAATTTTTCATCAATATCTCTAACTTTAAAAAATTAGAATGAATCAATCAAATTTTTTCATTACATTTGAATTAAATATAAAAAAAATATATTTTAAAAAATATATATAATAGATGAATTTGATAGGTTTATTTTAATTTTAAAAATTAAAAGATATTGATGAATAGAAATAATATATATAAGAAATTGTACAACATTTCTCGAAAATATGTCTAAAACCAAGTGAAAACATGTTTACTCTTCTTCTTTCAACTTTAATAGTTGACCTGAATTAGTCAAATCATTATTTTATTCATGAATAAGTAAAAAAAAAAAAGGATGAATGACACAAAATCCCTATGAAGTATGCATATATTCGTGTGTGTGTAATCATATTAATAATATTACTAGACTGTACATGCTTGACAAATAATTGAAAAATGGCAAATTATACAAACCAGCTAAGGTATAAAATTATACCAACATAAAACTCCCATGACATGCTGAAAACCCCTATCGTTAGTAAGCCGTTGGGTCAAACAATGGGTCACAGAAAAATCAAGCTAAAATACTAAAATACCTTTGAAAGTGATCTCACCTACCCGACCACATGACAGTTGACACCACAATCAAACTTTTATTATTTTAATCAAATAAATATATTATTTCAAAAAAATCAAACAAATATATTTTTTAAATATTTAAAAACAAAAATTTAATTAACTTTTCCTCATTATTTTCTTAAATTTTTCTTTATCAATTTCCATCCAATTAGTATATCATCAATTTTCATCGGATCAATTCATTACCAACATCATCATCAGTTCAAACCCAAATAAATTATATATTTAAAAAAAAAAATTCCATAACCAGTTCATCATCATGCCCAAGAGACAAGCAAGTGAATGGTGATGTATGAAAATTAATTCAGGCAGATTGTGGGATGAAAATTAATTGAACTCTTACTTGTTGAAGTTCATCACCAATTGGCAAAGGAAATATGTGTTCAAAATAATTGACTTTCAAAATCGGATTTGTTCGATGTAATATAACACGAATTTACATACATTACTTCAACATCTAAATCATTAAAGGATAGAAAATCTACAACCAATAATGTGTAACACACATGCTTCAAATTCAATCCTCAGCCCTTCACATAATATGCTTCTTGCAAATCACTTGCAGAATTCATGTTTGACAACAATTCCACGAAGAACCAAAATGAAAAAAAAGAAAAAAGTCATTAGGTCTTTGCTTATAGAAATATGGGTCTTCATGGTTTCTACATGGATACCCAAATATGAATCTCCAACGGCACCTGGATATTTATAATGAAAACCCATATATGAGTTTCTAATGATGGAGACTTAGTTTCGAGTCTCTATCGTGGAGACCCAAATCTAAATCTCTAAGTCTTCATCCTAAGTCTCCACCCCGAGTCTTTATTAAAAAACATATAGGTTTTTAACAGTAAAGGTCACCTTAAAGATCAACGATAATAATCTCCAAAGTGATCTTGAGTGATCTCCAGACATGGAGACCACTCATCTACATAATTGGATGGCAACCATTTGGTCTCCATCTAGATTTTATATTTTATATTTTTATTATTTTTATTTTTTAATAAATAATATATTTTAAAATATATTAATAAATTATTAAATATAACTTGTGAATGGACTATTTTACCTTTAATAGTGTTGATTTTAACTGTAGTTAATTAATCATCAACTAACGGCACCAGGTATTTGTGTTAAGTTTTATGAATGTTAAGGGAGGCTCATGTTATTATATCATAAACTCAATTATTAATATAATTTTGCCAAATCTCATAGTAGGTTTTTATAATTTGCCCAATAGGAAAAAAAAAATGCAAGAAAAAAATACAAGTTGCAAGAGATAATTACTACGTACAAAATAAAAACTTGAAAAAAAAAATGTATAGTGTAGTATGTTAGTTATAATTACAAATATAGAAAAATATATATAATGAGTAAAATAATTTATCATGATTATCACAAATTTGGAGAAATTCAAATATAAGAAAGAATGAAAAGTTTGATTTATTTTTCTCATAGAAAATCTACAAAATAATTTATGAAAGAAATGGAAGGGGAATTATGAAATTTTTTTACATATAGATGTCAATAAATGTCATTAAAAGTCTTTTGATATTTTAAAATATATAAAAATTATTTGATATATCCTTAACTGTCATAGGCTCTTTAAAAATTTAATTAGATACCTAATGATTTTTATAAGATTTTAAAAATAATTAAAAATTTATATTAAATATCTCATTATTTTTATAAAATTTTTAAAAATTTATATTAAATACATCTAAATTTTTTTATTCTATAAAAGTCGTAAAAAATATAGATTTAAAATTTTCCGTGGTCAATTAGTTAACAGGCTGATGGGTGTTAGTGTAAATAAGTCACTACATCAGGGTGGAATGCAATTTCATATAAAATCAAGATTCGCCGAAAATAAAATCCCCGTTGTGCGGTTCAAGCGAAAGCACTATATAGACTGGTGCAGTGGTTTCGACTGTGGATAGGGAGCGGGGGAGAGAGAAAGAGAATGAGGCCACAAATGGAAAGCGAAAGCGAGACGCTGGTAGAATCGGCGCTGAGGGTCCTAAACACAGCGGACCCATTCGATAAAGCCCGACTTGGCGACTTGGTTGCCTCGAAATGGCTGGACGGAACCATAACTCTTCCCTACAACCCTTCTTTGCACCTCCCCGTACCTGATCGCCCCGCCAGACTGACCAACGTACGCCCATCCCCCTCCCTTATATCTGTTGTTTGTACGTCTAGTGGGTTCGATGAAATGAGTTGTGACTTGTTTTCAGGTTAAACTGGTGGCTCCAGGTTTGATGCCAAAGCTTGGTAAAGCTGGTAGCTTGCAAAGCAGACAGGCCATTGTCCACAGTCTGGCGCACACTGAGAGTTGGGCCATTGACTTGTCTTGGGTTTTTACTTACACTCTTCTCTCATGTTCATTTGATGCTTTCATGATTATGTCAACCATTACTTTTATTATTTCACTTGTTTTGTTATAGCATTTGGATAATTCAAGTTTACATGTTGTTAATGAACTGTAATCGCGAGTTTTAAATACTATAGTTTAGATATTTTCTATTGACTTAGACTTTTAGGTTTAATGATAACTAATTTAATATCAAAGTCGAGAGGTCTTTGGTTAAACCCTCCCTTCCCCTTTCATCTGGAATTAGGTAAAATTTTAATTGCATATATTATTTGGCAAGAGACATTTAGCCGTTTAATATTTGTCCATCATCTGTCATTGGTTTATATTACACGTAAGGAAGCGTATTAACGTATCATAACCTCAAGTTTTAAATACCATAGGCTGAGTATTTCCTATTAGCAAAACTTTTGGATCTTATGGTAATTAACTAATACTTTTGAGAGCATGCACTCACTCGCTTTATTTTTTATAGTATTGTCTTGGATTGCTAATTAGTATAACCTCTACAAATGTTGAGATCATGCAAGATCTACTATTATAAGATTTTGACTGTGCAATTCTCTCATGTAATGTAGGATATAATTGCACGTTTTGGTAAGCAAGAGGCTATGCCGAGAGAATTTTTCACAGATTTTGTGAAGGTGGCTCAAGACGAAGGTCGGCACTTCACACTTCTAGCAGCACGACTGGAGGAACTAGGTTCTTCTTATGGAGCATTACCAGCTCATGATGGCCTCTGGGACTCTGCCATTGCAACTTCGAAGGACCTGCTGGCACGTTTGGCAGTAGAGCATTGTGTTCACGAGGTCCGTGGCTGCCTTAAATTTATTTAATTTTTTGTTTGTTTAATTGGATGGTATTGAACAAAAATATGCAATCAATGTTTCTGGTAAAGCCAATGAACCAGAGCCGTTCAAGAAGGGTATCGGGTATTCTGATGTGAATTTTGCGGTGCCAGGGGGTTTGGGGTGTTAAATTTAGAGGGACAAATATTGGCTCATCGTCGAAATATTTTAACAAATGAATGTCATTTATTTAAGCCACTAGTCTTATGACTCGATAATACTGGCTTTATGGTAAGCAATATTATGTAGTTGGAGTCCTTCCTGTGCTTTGACTTTTGAAGTATGATAAAGTCTATTTTGGAAACAAGATTTTTCGTAGTTTCTTCCATTAACTAGTAGTAATGTTTTGAAAGGCGAAAAACAATGCGAGGTGGTGGAATCTCGGCGAGGAAAGGCGGTTGTCTAAATCCCAAATGAAATAAATAAATAAGTAAATAAAAAAAAAAAAAAAATCCTAACTTGAATAATTGAATGGAGGAGGGATGGGTTGAGACTTTGCATGATAAAGAGGATTTTATTTTTTATCTTCGTATATAAACTATAAAACTCCACCCCACTAACTTATTTTTAACTTTTTTATCATTATATATATAAACTATAAAACCCAACCCCACTAACTTATTTTTTTATTGTTTTATCATTATATATATAATCTATAAAACCATACCCCACCAGCTTAATTTTTCATTTCTTATCATTATATGTATAAACTACCTCGCATACACTCACCCCACTAACTCACCTCTCACTTTGTCACTCCCACCACAGTTCGTCTTTCTTGTTTCTTCTTACATTCACTCTCCACCATGGTTCTTGTCTTTCTAGTTTCTTCTCACATTTCACTTTACTTTCTTTCTCTCTAAAAACCAGCTGCTTGACTATTTTTAAAATTGGTGTTTGGTTACAATATTCTAAAACCGGTGTGTTTGTGTGTGTTTTGGTGTGGTAAATTGTAAGATACTAGTTAGGCGCTGCAATTGATGAAGATTGAAGCTATTTTATGAGCTTTTTTTTTTTTTTTCTCTTTAATGTAATAGGTGGTTTGGATCGCCTTTTGACCGCCTTAGGTTGCCTCGCCTTGAGGTGATCTACAGGCAGTCGCCTCACTCGATTGGGGCGGATGCCAGGTGGCCAACTCGAGGTGCGCCTTGAGGCCCCGCCTCGAATCGCCTTTTGAAACACCTACTAGAAGCTCTTGCAAAGGTCCTGCACAGCACCAGGAACGTGTCTTTTTCATTATTTATTGCTCATGATGACCTTTTCTATTGCTAGTGGGAGAGGGGATAGTTTGGTTTCGTTGAAAGCAACTTCTAGAGCCATCCTTTGTTAAAGCTATCTAAACCTTACAAGAGTAGATATTAATTTTGATGATTTTATTGTGTTGTACTGCAGGCTAGGGGACTAGACGTGCTGCCTACAACCATCTCTCGTTTTCGCAATGGAGGTGATTATGAGACAGCAGATTTACTGGAGAGAGTGGTTTACCCCGAAGAGGTTACTCATTGTGCTGCCGGAGTAAAGTGGTTTAGATACCTTTGTTTGAGGTCTAGAAATTCAGTTATGTTTCGAGATGACTTGCAATCTCCAGAAAGTGAAGCAGGACTAAAGGAATGTACGATAGAGGAAAATGAAGAAATGATTACGAAGTTTCATGACATAGTAAGAACTCACTTTAGAGGACCATTGAAGCCACCATTTAATGAAGAAGCTAGAAAAGCTGCTGGTTTTGGCCCTCAGTGGTATGAGCCTCTTGCCACCAAAGTGGTTACGTCAAATTGCCAGTAAATTGTTATTGTTCACTAAATTTTACAAGAATGAGTATCTTTTTGCATTTTTAAAAAGGCAGATGTCATTTACACAAATCCTACAGCCACGGATTTATAATCACTGGTAAGCAGTGGCAAAAGCACAAAAAGTGACTTTCATGCTTTTTGTAACAAATGACTAGTTTCATTCTTTCGACAGTTGTAATTTTGATCCGATGAGTTTCATGGCTAGTTCAGGTTGTAACATCTGATTGTTGCCTCGGCTTACAACCCAGAAACAAAGTAAGGTTGGGAAAATTCAGGTTATCTAAGGAATGAAAAAAAAAAAAAAAATGGCTTTTGATTAGTACACACTTTAGCCTGCTTGTGACTGATTAAGTTAGCAGATCACAGAGAAAAATTTCTTCTCATAATTCAACTGTGGTCATATTCAAGGAAAACAAAATCTTGAGGATTCATTATTTGTTAAGTCTAAAATTGAAATCACATTAATATGATTGCCGATATCATGCTGCTGGAAGAGTTGACATCTAATCAATTAGATTGCAGAGTCCATTATCCATATAGACTATAGAGCAATGCGTAAGAAACACAACCTGGAACTACCGATCACGATCCACATTCCCGAAAAATAAATAAATAAAAATAAAAATTCTTTAGGTTGCCATGAGCAAAGACAATTTATTAATTCAACCAGTTGCCACTTTTTATACATTATTTTCTTTTCCGAAGAAAACACAATGCCGCTGCAGGATTCCCGCATCACAATCTCAGAAAAAAACAGGTCTAAATCTTAGAACCTTAAAACCTAAAAACGCGTGATAAATTATTTCAATCAGTATCTGAACAAAATGGTGTTCACTTTAAACAAGTCAAATGCAATGAATTGACAAAAATTTGGTTCGTACCACGATGGCACAGCAAATTGTTTTGGCTACAAATATCCCAGGAGAAAACTGGAATGACCTTTTGTAAATTTCCTAACAAGCTTTAGGACGTATTAATCTCTTGGTAACCCATCAACCACCACTTGGAGAGCCTTCATCATATCATCACAACAGAAGTCTCCTTATGTCACTGAAGTTGGAACACAAAGTTGAAAAAAATGCACCTGCAGTACAAAACAGCTTTTTAAACTCATGAATTACAGTGGAGCAAAACATTAATTGTTGTGCCCTTAACAATGAATGCAGACAAGCGATCCATAAAGCAGCTTAGATAAAAGCATTGGTGGCTAATTTTAATAGCATCCGAGAAATTATATCAATGGTATTTAGCAGCTCACTGATTGGAACATAAATAAAATTTGCACCATTACACACCTCCAACTTTTCCATCAAAAACACGGTGATCAGCAGATAGTGTTAAGTTCATCTTAGTGACAACTGCAGGCTTCTCATTTCCTGGATCAAAAGTACGTCCATGTCATATATATATATATATAGAGAGAGAGAGAGAGAGAGAGAGCTCTTTCAGAAACCTTTTCAGGCATACTATTAGAAACAACACAAAATCATACCATCCTCTCCGATAACTGGTTCAACAACATTGTTTCCCCGACCAACAGCAAGAATACCAGCCTGAAATATTATTAAAATAAATTAAGATTTAACAGCACAAAATTGACAAAACTGAATCTAGTGTTTACTTCTATTATCAAGAGCAGCAAATTTGTAACTCTACAAGTTGTTTCCCAAGACTCATAAACATTAAATATTAAATAGCAAATAAAATCCATTCTTATGAGATCCATTATTTAAATTTGTTCATGGATGGAAATGTAAAGAGATTTAGAAATTCAATTACGTATACACACACTCCAAAAAGCCGTTTGTTCAGTAAGAAGAGTTCTAACTAATCACAGTGGATTTTTGCCACATTGTTAAATTAGAACAATTCTCATTAACCTAGTAGTTACACTTTTAGTAGTGGAACTGATCCAATCAATTCATTAACTGTTTTATTATATACAACAAAAACATACATACGATTGATTGAGAGAGAGAGAGCGCACCTGTGGTGGATTTATAATTGCACAAAAATGGTCCACTGGAAACATACCCAGGTTTGAAATGCTGCATACAGATTGAAAATAAAGAACTATATATTTTGTTTTTCAGCAGAGGAAAAAGAAATAATAGACAAGTGAATACATAGATGCATGTATATGTATTTTGGCCATTGTAACCCCCTTTTCGTTTAGTTAAAACTGTAATCTTTTTTTTCAGTTCCTGTCCCCAATTTCTAAGTTATATGGTGCCTTTTTTACAAAGAAATATGAAAGGTGCTTTCTAGTTTGTAGTGAATCTTTATTGTAGCGAGTAAGCTCTAAATAATGGGAGAGGTGAGAGAATCTGTTGATTAATTAATTTGAAATTTCCCTTACATTGACTGCAAAATGAAATACTGGCGTGCTTTCATTTTAAGTAAAATGGGCACACCACTACCCTAATCAAAGTGTGTGTAGGTTAGTAATCCACAAATATGGATAAATGTTACATACCTGAAAGTGCCTCCTTGAAACTCGTGTGGTGCAAGCTTCCCTGCCCTTGCCTTTTGAGCCAGTTCCTTGACCTGAAAGTCAAGTGAAAGAATTAGATATCAATCAAAAATGAAATGCAGGACTAACATCAAAGATGAGAAAGTAAAGCCTTGTAGTGATATCTGCACTAGTTACTACAGTTTAGTGAACTCCAAACAAGGTCGTGAAACTTGTTAGCGATTTAACTTATAATTTACCTCCAAGGAGATAGCAGAAATGGATTTCTGATCTGCATTCCTTATAATGGGAGTCATTAAACCCTGTAACAAAAATAAAACATAATGTAACGCTGGGTGCAGCCTAGAACTTCAAGGCAATGTATTATGAAGCATACCTTCTCAGTCGCGACTGCAATTGATATATCAATAGAATCACATAAAACTACTTCTCCTTTTTCAGTGTTCCAGTAAGCTGCCACGCATTGAAATAACTGAATTTTGGTATCACAAATATATGCAGAAAGCATAGATAAATAGTATTCATCAGTAAAGCTATGCCATTGTCTTCTACACATTAAGTTGATGCACATTGACAGAACTGTAAATAATGAATCCCGTTGCCAGCTAAAAATTCAACAGTGAAAATAAAGAGAAGAGACAAGTTAGAAAACTGACAAAGATCAATAAACACAGGAAGCAACTTTGATCTCCACCCCACCCTCACCACACCACCCCCCAAATAATAAACTTTTTCACAACTTTGTGGAAAAGCAGAGCAAAGATCTGAAGGACAGTCAAATATACAAACAACTTTTCGGGATGCACATTTGAACTTAATTTATAAAACATGTCCTAATGCTGAATAAAAGCATTGTTTATGCAAATAAAGTAGGACTAGGACTAATTAATTCATAATGTAAAATTGACAGTGCCTTCAATCAGCAAGAAAGAATAATTATGAGCTATCTATTTGAAGCAATACATGAATGATACATGTCTTACCATTCGCTCCAGGTACATTTTTAAGAGCGACTGCTACAGCTTTAATGACAATGTCATTTACTGAAACTTTGACATCATGTTTCTCTGTAATTTATAGAAAACAAAAATCTTAGCAGTCTACCAGATGATATGTCCCCAGAAAGACAAACTATTGTAATAGAAATTTATGTTCCATACCTTTAAGCTCCTTTCTGAAAGAAAGAAGAGGATCCAGTATAACATCTGTAGATACCATTGAGAACTTTAGATCAAAGATTAACAATAGAGTGAAAATACATTAGCAATAGAGTTTCAGAACCTGAAGATAAATATAAATGTGGAGTATTCTGTTTTGATTCCAGCAGCCTTTTTGCTATAACCTGCAAAAATACCACCACTGACTGAAAACTCATCTATTATACGCTATCCTATACACATCCTATCAGAGAATATGTATCTTTAGGATCCATTTTAATTTGTAAATGATAATTTGTTGGATGAAATTGTCCAATGTCAGAATTAACGCTGAATCACAGCTATTAATATGTGATGGTCAATACATAATCTACACATAACATGTTCAGAGAAATTGTTAATTCATATGGGATGCCTTCCATGACACATCAATTTAACAGACATGATTGAGAAAGGAAAAGATAAACTTTCATTTTCAATTTTCTCTAATAACTGAAATTCAACAGGCATGATTAAGAAAGGAATAGACAAGCTTTCATTTTCAATTTTCTCTAATAAACTGAAATCTTTTTTTTTTTTTTTTTGAAGTAATAACTGAAATTCTACTTAACAAATTTATATGTTGCACTAATGCGCTAAAAAACTTAAAGCATATAAAATAACTAGAACACAGGCACTACACTTTATTCTATATCACAAAATATATCTAATGAGTCAGTAGCAATATTGATTAATGAATTGAGGACTAGCACATTTGTCAGGTGCAGGTTTTCCCATATTTGGAGAAACTAACAATTTGCAAGTACTGTGAAAAGTTAAACCCACATTCTTTCTGATGATATGTACCTTGCGAATTTGAGTATTAGGAAAATCTTCAAAAGAATCTGACTGCTGTAAGTTAGATTTTGACCATGGGGATGCCACACTTGAAGTTTGTGGGAGGCTTCGAGGTGATGGAGATGTCTTCTCTGCAGGAGGACTTTTTGGAGATACCTTTCCTGACTTAATTGCAGACAAAACATCCCCTTTGAGTAGGGTGCCATGAGGACCTGATGCTGTCAATGATGATGTATCCAATCCGTACTCTGATATGAGCAATTTAGCAGAAGGACTGATTTTCGTAAAGCTCACTTTTTGCACTCTATCTTCAACTTTAGAACCATAATGGGTTGGTGTTTCCCCTTTGACCTCTGAGCCACTAGTAACAGAATTCTTCACAGTTTCAATATCATCTGGATCTTCAACCTAGTAAAATAGCAGGCATTAATTGTTTTCACATATGCCATTTATATATATATATATATATTAAACATTTGCTTAAATTTAGTAATATCAAATTAATACCTATTACTTTCACTATGAAGGGATTAAGTGCATTTTGTTTTACTCATGGCAAGATAAGCATAATCACAACTTACTGTTATGGCAATGGGTTGTCCCACAGCTACATCCTTTGAACCTTCTGGTGCTAGTATCTTGGCCAAGTATCTGCCAAAAACATTTTCCATCAAATAATGTAAGAAAATTACATTGGTAGCATAGACATTCACATTAATTAAAACCCATTCATTCCAAGTCATATTTGTTGTTAAAGATCAATCCTAAGAGTATGAAGTGGTAATAATATAAATTTCACAATGTGTAAAGCATAATCCTCAAACTTGAGGCACACATTACATCACAAGTAGAATAAAACACAGTGCAACATATTTTTCCTTTTATGAATACACAGTGCCAAACATGCTGAGTTGCACAAGTAACAGAAAAATAGTAGTGAGCTGATGGCAGTACTTCATTTATGTGTCCCCCACTGTAAACTTATTCAACACTTAAAAATTACTTCAGATTTTACCAAGTTTTTTTTCCTTTTTCTTTTTATATTCTTGTTTTTTTATTCTTTTTTTTTCTTAGTTTTTTGTTTTTCTTTATTGCAAGCAGTCAAGGTAGAAATGCTGTTTGATGCCTTGCATCCGAGCCTGACACTACAATGGTGTTTATTTTAATCTTACGCTGACCAAGTAGGGTAGCAAATACTTATCATATTGACAATAAATACTATAAATGATTATTTATCATAACCATAAACAACTGATGCAGATTGACACAGGAGTGTTCCATTACATTAATTTCATCATAAAACGCAGACTGGACTTTTGTGTCCAATTAAACATCAACTCAGATGAGCTCCTAATAGACAGGCAGTTAACAATAGATCTCTGCAAAAGAAAGAATATTACCCCTCTTCCAGACACTCGAATTCAAGCGTTGCTTTGTCTGTTTCTATCTCACATATCACATCTCCCACTTCTATCTGTCAAACAAAAGAACACAGCAAACTGAGGTGATTATTAATCAGTAATCAACTCAAATAGTCAGAAAAGCATTTAATAAGTTCAGCACTCAGTAAGACTAACCTTGTCTCCTTCGTTCTTTCTCCACTTAGCGATATTACCCTGGTTCTGCAGAAAAAAACATTGAAAAGCCATTTTAGCCGTTTGACCAAAAACAAGGAGAGGGAGAGCAAGAAGAAAGAAGAAAACGAAAAGCAAAATATATCAGTATCACAGCAAGGTGGGGCCACCAATTTGTCAAATCTTAATCAAAAGTTCCATACCATTGTTGGGGATAATGCTGGCATGTCAAGAACAACATGAGGGGGAAGTTCAGATGAATTGATCTTAACAGAGCTAGTTTCAACTGCTGTTTCCTCTTTCTTGACATCATGATGAGCTGGTTCCAGTTCTGATCCACCACCAACATTGGCGGGGATATTTTGAATATCATCTAGTTCCTCAACCTAGCAGAACCATAAAAAAAGTATTAATAATTCATTACTAAGATGGTTGATGCTATAACGAGAAACCAAGACAAATCACAAACAGCAGTTCTACATATCCACAATTATAGACAACAGCCAGAATATAAACTAACGAAAGAAAGAAATCAAATGTCCTGAGGATACAGACCAATAAATGGTATATGATATAATAAATGGAAAAAGCAGAACGAAGAGAAAAAAAAGGGTAATAAACTTACTAAGCCATAAAAAAATAATAAAAGCTTTATGTGCCTCTTCCGGATTGCTTTTATATTTAAATTAAGATACATGCAGATATTTATACCAGTATTCAACAAAAGAATAAATGAGCAACAAAACAGTTAAGGATTATAACAGTTTACCGTTATCGCAATGGGTTGTCCAACAGGCACATCCTTTGAACCTTCAGGTACTAGTATCTTAGCCAAAAACCTGTAGAAAAATATTAAACTGACAGATCAGTTCCAGAAACAATAAACTATCATAATAAATATTCAATATTGGCATGTATAACAAGATATATGACTTGTGTGAGCTCAATCTCTTCCGCCATCCAGTGAAAAGAAATGTCACGTAACAAAAGGTTACAAAGAAAAAAAAAATCAAAGAAGCTACCTTCGAGGAAGATAACTATTGTACAAAAACAGATACGATACATGAAAAATGGATTTCAAAGTGACTAGTAGAAGAGAATTATCTTCCTATGCGAGCTTAGAAGATGAAAAAAGACAGCGCATAAGGAGAAAGAGTTTCAAAATAAATACTATACTAGAGTTATCTTTGCCAATGCAAGCTAAAATCTGATGCGAGGACTGGTACCAAAATTATTACCACTCTAATGACCAATGTGGATCATCAATTGACACAACAGCCATCAAAGAAAACAAAAGCTAAAAAGAAATATGTTAGAGTACAGTTACCCCTCTTCAAGGCTTTCAAACTCAAGTGTCGCTTTGTCTGTCTCTATTTCACATAATACATCGCCAACTTCTATCTGTCAGATTGGATCAACAGAAATCAACAAATTGCTTTAATTTTGTATACAAGAGGATTTACCTTTCAACAATCATTCTTCAAATTACATAATAATGGACAACCCTGACTTTTACAGCAGTCAATTTACCAACTTATGACTCACCTTTTCTCCTTCTTTCTTCCTCCATTTTGCAATGTTACCTTGAGTCTGCATAAGAGCAACAAGCACAAAATCTTGACTTCATATGGGAAAGAATAATGTCCACTGAGAGAAGGAGAGGCAATTAATCTAAATTATAGCCTTCCAACAAATCTTACCATTGTAGGGGACAAAGCTGGCATTCCCAGGACTGCATGTGGAGGCCCTGCAATGACACAGCTCGATGACCAGTAAGGATCAGCTGATATGCATAAGTAGGCATGTATAACAAGGGCTTTATAAAGAATGATAAGATCAACTATAGATTAAAAGCCAAGATTGTTGCTGTTGTCTTATACAAAAATTTTCCCACAAACAAAAGTGGCTGAATCACATCAATATCAATGAACTCAAGAATTGCCTGATGTCTGTGTACAACATTCAACCAGAGGCAAATTCTACTCCATATTAATTACTTAAAACTTGGTATTTCATTGTTTATGTAATTATTCAGTGTGTACCAGGAAAAGGCAATTAATCACCTAAATTGACTTATAAAAACTTGGTATTTCATTTTTTATGTAATTATTCAGCGTGTGCCAGGAAAAGGTAATTAATCACCTAAATTGACTTATAACTAAGCTAGTTCTAGTACTAGAGGAACAGAAAGCAAGATATACAGTAGGCTCCCTTCCAACTCATTCTAAAAATCAAGAAACTCTAGTATTTACTATGTTCTCAAAACAGGTTCTCTATGATAGCAGTCCTTTTTATCTGCAGTAGCCTTAGATGAAGAGAAATATATGTGCCCAGTTCTATAGTGTCTTAAAAATTCTACCGACAGTATACTAAATTCAAATAGAGTTGTATCGAGTACTTCACAGCAGATCAAATTACTGTACAGATACAACAAAGCCTGAGCATATTGTGTATGCAGTAATATATTGGCAGGTAGGCTCTAACCCTGCTACATCTATCAACTTTTGCACCACAGCCCAATTGCACAACCCTAAGCATTGTACAAATATCCAAACTTGATGATAATTCAAAAATGTCAATCAGTAATTTCTAATCCTAGCACCATTTTTCCAAGAACGTAAAATGCATATTATCGTAATTCCTAAATTAGTAGGAAAATTCTTATGTTCCTGAATTTGAAGACCATCCTAATTTTGACACCAGCTGTTATAAAGAGAATTGAGATACAACTAAGTAAGCTCCTTCAAAACCACAATCATAACATTCAAAGATATACATGTTATAGTAGAGGAAAGTTGCACATCACATAAAAATGATACATACCTGCAGATGAAAAATGTTGTACTCCAATTTGCATCTGCAAAATGACAGAAAGCATCAGAAAAGAACCCCTAATCTGAATTGGTACAACTCATAATAGTATATTACTTGCCATTTCAAACACTAACCTTGAGCTTCAAGAAATTATCATCTACTCCAGTGATCATACTTAAAGATGTCGGCCTGGTCAGTATAATCATCAGTGAATAACCAACAAAAAAGCAGAATTTATGATTCTCAAGTAGGAGTTGTAAGCCACATTCGTCAAAATAAAGAGTAACAACCAACTTAAGTCAACTTCAAGGATATGCTAATTAGACGACATGATTTGACTAACATCATGAACAAAAAGTAAAGAGTCTAAAGACCGAAAACGCATCCTCACACTACTCAAGCTTCAATGAAGTTATATAGGTGATAAAAAAAGGTACAGCAACATTTCAAAAGGAAAGTCAAGAGATGCAAACCTTAACAAAATGCCATTTACATCCACAAAAGAGTTTCGTCCACTGGAAATGCTGCACCCACAAATGAGCAGAGCAAAGTCACCAAAAATGCAATTGGGAACACCAAACACATAACTGACAACCAAGTCAAACTATGTCTAGCGCATAAGAACCTCCCAGAAAAATAGCCTAGCATTATATAGATGCTCAGATATTTGACAATCTGACAGCACTAAATAAGGCCATTATCCTATCACATCACGTTAAATTGCCTGAATTATATAATCGCTCAACAACCGCCACAAGCAACATAATAAAACGCTTTTGTCAATCTCAAACCCACAAATTCACATGATGACTGAAAACAAACAATTGCACACTGACACAAACTTCTACAACCACCACCACTGCAACATTCCCTGCCACAACTTATAAGGATTCTATCTTCGAAGAAGCACGTCGAATCATAATTTCAAACCTAAACGTCACGTTGACAGTCCCCAAAGTTTTCAACCTATGTTTCCAAACACATTTGCAACAACATTTCGAAATCCACACACAGTGTCGAGTTCAGGTATAAACTATGGCACTTTTTCAACCTCCAATTCGTATAAACAGAACCACTACGTTTCCTACATCAGCTACGTTTTCTTTTACAATTTATATATTTTGTCACAGAAATCTCAAACCAAATTCGACACAATAGACTACCGTCACAACAACTAAATCAATATTGCAAAGCAATCCAGCACTTGCAAGCAAATACAAGTTTACAAAAACGAAAACGACAAAAAGTACCGAGAAAGAGAAGTGGCGGAGGTGCAGGAGGAGGAGAGAAGGCGAACTCTTAAGAGCGAAGGGGCCCGAGCGATCAACTGATGTCGAAGCCGTGAAAGCGCCATCGCTTCTCACAATCAACGATCAACTGAGATCCTAATTTTTATTTTTTACATATTTATGTTTATGCTTACTTTTCATTTATTTTATTTTATTTTTTTTGAATTTCACAAATTTATACGTGTTTTTGTTTTGTTTTTTTTTTCTCTCAAAAATACGATTTTTTAAGTGTCATATGAGAATTTAACCAAATTTGATGTGAGAGACTCGTTAGTTACAATAAGGATTTTTAATTCTATAAGAAAATTAAATCAGAATTATTTTCATTTGCTTTTTGTTTAGTTTTTGTTGGGCGGCCGCCGTACGTTGACTTACTAACCAGAACAGTTAGCACGTGTGCCTCGCCTTCCGTCTGCCTCGCCTTCCTTGTTGTGAGAGGATGGAATAATTAAATAAGAGTTTGGTTAACCTACAAGTCTCGGCAATATTTCGAACTTTGGGCTCGGTAACCTTGTAAGGATTCTAGTAACATCGTTTAACTCATAATTATGATTTAATTCCATTGCTGTATAGAGAGATCGCAACCTGCAAATCATGTTCACCTGCTAGTGGATTTGATTCAAGAGGCATGCTAGTAACAATTGCCTAAGGGTTGGCATTTGTAACCCAATTCAATCGATCCGAAACAATTTGACCATTTTTTTATCGAGTAAATTACTGGACAACCTCCAAACATTTGTTTTATTACAATTGAAAATCATTTTTATCTTTTCTTATAATGACCTCCCCTTTACTAACGGTTTGATCATAGTTGATCGTAAGAATCAACTATAGTAAGGGCAATTTGGTCAATTTATTTAATTTTTAATTTTCTTTTAAAAATTATATTAATTAATAAATAATTTAAAATTTTAAAACTTAAAAATATTTAAAAATAAATAATTTTAAAATTTTAAAAAAATAAATTTAAACTATAAAAAATAATTTAAATTTTTTTCAAATGGATCTAAACTATCCATCTCAAAGATGGACGGTCTAGATCAATTTAAAAAAAAAATAATATTTAAAAAATAGAAAATTAATAATAAAAAAAATTGATGATGATTCGGTTCATCAATATGGGTTTTTAGTTTCATCAACAGATATTAATCCAACATCATCAATCACCAATACAAACAAAACCACTGTCATCTTCAAATAAAAACCACTTATATCATCATCAAACAGATCTAAGAATATCATCATCAACACCATCTACAATAAACACAATTATCAACACCATCATAAACACAATCTGGACGTCTGTGTTAAAAACTCATATAGACGGAAACCCAGATTGAGCTAGATTTTTGATCTAGAAACTCAGATCGAGCTGGGTTTTCAATCCCATCTGGGTTTCCAGGGGTTTCCGATCTAGAAACCCAAATCGGTGTATGTGTTTCCGTCTGGGAACCCAGACGCCCGATACCCAGACATCAATATGGGTATCCGAGCAAAAGAAAGAGAAGATGAAAATGAAAAGAAGAAGAAAAAGAGAATGAGAGAGACTGGTGAAGAATATGAAGAAAAAGAAGAGAATAAGGAGAAGTAGGAGAAGAGAGGGAGAGACTGAGGGAGGAAAAAGACAAGGGGTCGATAGGTGAGTTTTATAAATGGGGATCCAATCTGGAGATTGAATCTCCATCTATTTTTTCTTTAATATTTTTTTTATTTTTTAAAATATTAAAGATTTTTTTTTTAATTTTTGTATTTGAAAATTAATCACCACCGTCCATCAATATGATGAACGGTGCATATCTCATTTCATTATTTTATTTTTTTTAATTTTAATTTTAATTATTTTATAATTTAAAATTTATAAAATTAATTAGTCAAAGGTATTATCGTCTTTTTACTCTATTTTGTCATTTTTCAGTTATCTCAAACGGTCAACTATAGTCAAATTATTAGTATAGGGGAGGTCATTCTTACAAAAAATAAAAATGATTTCAGATTTTAATAAAGCAAATGTCTGGAGGCTTTCTAGTAATTTGCTCATTTTTTATCGGATTTTGTGGAATTAAATCTTAAAAAAAAAAAATGAGAATGAATTAGATTGGGTTAGATTGAAAAATTTTTCATTTCAATTCAATTCAATCCAATCGAATCTTACAAACCCACACTTCTAGTT
This sequence comes from Dimocarpus longan, assembly GCA_022984855.1. Classification (NCBI taxonomy): domain Eukaryota; kingdom Viridiplantae; phylum Streptophyta; class Magnoliopsida; order Sapindales; family Sapindaceae; genus Dimocarpus; species Dimocarpus longan. The sequence goes on along the minus strand of CM041015.1, from coordinate 18,067,512 downwards.
TTAAATTCAAGATTTTCTTCTCATTCTAAAATAACACTTGCTAAAGATGAGGATCAATTATAGTTATATGTGTTCTTATTTATTTATTTATTTTATAAATGGATTGACCTTTTATTTATAATATTAAATGGTTAGACTTTTGTTTGCAATCACTTTATGAATTATCTTTATTTATACTAGTTTTATGAATTGAACATTTATTTGTAATCATTATTTGTAATGTTTGAATTTATATGAGATAATATAATATTAAGAATGTTATTTATAATCATTAGAAACTAATCGATATCTCAATTAATGTCCGACTCGATCAACTTAACCCAATTATTATTGTTGACGTCTGAATTTAGCCGACCGAGATTCGTCTTGGGCCCAAGCTACAGTTTCATGTTGTTCATTGTAAGATGATCGTTAAGTGAAACAATAAGTAAAGGAGAAGTGGTCAGAGGAGAAGAAGATGTTGAGTAAGCAAAATAAAGAAACAAAGGAGAAGAGGTCTAAGGAAAGGAGGGGAACACCAAGGATTTTTAAGTGGTTCGGTCCAAAAAGATGTCTACGTCCACTGTTTACTCTCTCACTGTTTTAGTAGAGTAACGACACTCAAGATTGGGATCCTTTTACAAAGAAATTTCCTCTCCTGTTTATAGAGAATGGGAGGTGTTATAGTTAAGATTCTACAGTACAAAATTACAGTAAGTTGAGATTACAATGATGAGTTACATTTAATGCACCGGGACTTCATTTAATGCGGTTAACAATGCATTTAATGTGGGCGAAACTACATTAAATGCGACTGAAATTGTCAGGTCTGAGCTATGCTTAAGCGTGATTTCAAGCGGCTAACCTATGAGGGTTAGGTGAAATCATCGTAATCTTGGTTGTAATTTCTGATAGAGATAGCGTGCATGACACGTCTTGAGCTGTATTTTGCATGACATCTTTGACTTCTGTTGACTCGCGATTTGGGAGATATGATGGAAACAAAATATTCAGCAAATAGGGTACCCTATCGAGCTAGCAAGCAAATAAAGCTCTGGAGAACCGGACATCCTGAGGGTCGATGACGTAGGTCACAACTGAATTCTTCCACAATCGAATAGATTAATAAACGAATAGTTTCATAAATGAGTAGATATATAAGCATGATCAGAAACTGTCAAGCAGTTATGTGAGCAGATAGAACGAACAGCTGACTAGATTACAGATGGACTCGCTCACGAACTAATAAGCGATCAGAAGAGAAAACTGGATGCGATTACATTCACGATCAGAGTAACAAATGGATTAACGAATAGACTATCGAGCTTATCAACGAATAGATTGACAACCAGCAGGGAGACCCCGAAATACGAGTAGAATGGCGAACAGTCAAGTGATCAGATTAGCGTGATCAGAGGGATGGATAGATTGTCGGGTTTCATAGGCTTTCGGATCATTGGATCCATACTGTAGATCCTTTTCGACCCAATTAGCCTGATCGTTAAATTATCCATAACAATTATTAAGTTATATTGAAAATTTTTATTAGATTGAGTTGGATTGAAAAAATTTCAATTCAATTTATATCGGGTTTGGAAATTTATAGCTCCACTTGACAAACAGCCACCCTTACATTCTCCTAGCATACTCGCTCCCCTTACGTCTACTATTGCTCTAAAAACTTTTTTTCTCCAAATTACACCTGTGCCCTCACCTCATAAAATTACTACATCACCTTTCTTTTAAAATTACTTTTATACTCTCAAATCTCTTATAAATAAACTTTTATTTAATTACTTACATGCTACTATTTCCTCACCATAAAAATAAAAAGATTTTTCTTATAATATTCATATTATCAAGTACAAAACACAATTCTTTAAAAGAAAAAACAAATACAAACACACTAATGTGTTTTACATTAAGCTTGTTAAAAAAATAATAATGATGATGAAAATAATTCTTATTTGTCAACCAACATGCACACCCATCCATGATAGTTTCTTACTTTTACACATACAAACTTAAAAAGTAATGATAATTGTTACTTGAAAACACAATATTCATTAAAAAATGATATCAACAAGAAAAGCAAATTTTGAAGAATGTTGGTTTGCAAACCGCTCCTTGAAAAAATGATTAAACATTAGAAGATCCAATATAAGACGTGAAGCTCCTAAATATAAATTTATCTAAATTCTGAACTCATGATTCTAAGATGAATATATTTGTGTGTTTTGGAAGATCCAATATTCATTATTAATTTATTTTTTTTGGCAACAAGTTTTATGTAAAATATGTTAGTGTGTTTTGCACCTATTTTTAATGAATAGTGTTTTATACTATAATATTTTTATTTTTTATTTTGAGAAGGCAGTAGCATATAAATAATTAAATAAACATTTATTTATTAGAGATTTGAGAATATAAGTAATTTTAGAAAAAGGATATTGGTGTAATTTTATAAGGTAAGGACATGGATGTAATTTGAAGAAAAGAATTCAAAAGTAGACAAGTGTTAACCACTCCTCATCCATGAATAAGGGTAGCAAAACGGGTTGGTGTATCAGGGCAAACTGAATTCAATTCAATTCGTTTATGGATTCGACCAATTCGACACAAATTCATTTAAGAAGAGGGTCAACATTTTTAAATTCGACACGAATTCATTTATAAAAGAATAATACAACTCCACACGGCTAATTCGTTTATTATTTGGATCATAAAGTATTCAAACCTATTAATCCGTCAACCCGTTAATTCGTTTAACCTGTTTAACCTATTTAATTCGTTTAACCCGTTTAATTCGTTTAACCTGTTTAATTCATTTAATTAGTTTAACCAAACATGAATGATAGATACAATGGTGATTTTAACACATATTCAGTATTGGATTGAAATTTTTAAGAGAAACCATAGCCAAACAAATAAATCTCAAAGTTTCAAATATTTATAACTAAGTTCAATAAAACTTTTATATAGATTCAGTCACCAAGTAACTATTCCATATCAATCAAGCACACCCAATAAAATGATGATATGGCTTTTGGTAAGTAAATTCCTAGTACTTAGCTAGATATGCAACCTTTTGTTTTGGTTTCATTTTATTAAAAAATAAAATGAAAACAAGAATCAAAATACAGAGAACACAAAAGAAAATGATAGAGAATGATCGTTTTAGAAGACAAATGTGGTGGATCTGGTGGTGGAGATCGTGGATCTAGTGATGAAGTTGTGAAGAAGGGGTGACTATGAGGAAGAAGGGGGCGGCAACAGTGAAGGGAAGGAGATGAGAGGCGGAGGTCATGAGGGAGTAGGGTCAGTGACAATTAAGGAAAAGGGGTGGCGACCGTATGAGAGAATGGGCGGCATTGACAACTGTGAAAGAGAAAATGTGATGATCGTAAGGGATAGTGTGTAGTGTGGGTGGCTGCCGAAAAATGAAAGTGAATTTGAAATGGGTTAGGTGTAGGGTTTGGTTAAATGTGTGAGTGTGTGTATGTGTGTGCGCGTGCATATGTGTTTGTTTGTATAATTACACACTAACCCCTATAATATGCTAATATTATAATTTTACCCATAATTTAATTGTGTTAACCTGCGATTTGTTTAAGTAAACTAAATTCGATTCGTTTAATAAACAGATTAAATGGGTTGACACATTACAACACAAATTTATTTAACTTAAACTCATAGTCATTTATTTTTCACGAATTCATGTCAATCCGTCTTGTCGTGACCTATATTTTCACTCGTATCCATAAGGAGCCAATATGCTACAATAATTGCCCAAGCGACTGTTGCTAGCACACCTCTTTGATTAAATGGATTCAAGGGCAATAAGGATGTGAGGTTTCTAATCTGCTGTAGGTTGAGGTTGGATGTGGGTGTGCAAATTGCACCCACACTACTTGAATCCAACTATGGACCACTAAATTGCAACAAATCTTCTTTTTCTACGATATTGCCTTTTTTTTTTTTTTACAAGAAGCTTATTTCCTTAAATAGTCAGCCAAATGTGTTTATGGAACAAATTAAAAAATAAAATTATAATTACTTTAATCAATTTTCAACAATGTTATCATGCCCATCAAGAGCAGAAGATTCAGGCAAGTGCAAGAACAGATTTCACAATTAAGTTAAGGCTTTAGGGGTGAAGGATAATGTTGGAATTTTAAAATAATTATATTTTGGGGTGTACATTTAATTTTAAAGAAGTGGAAATATCACTATTTAAATTCAAGTGATTCAAAAGCACAACCCAAAGCCCAAAGTTAGACCTAAATGAAGCCCAAGCCCAACAAACAAATGCAAGAAAGGATGCAGAAGCATCATGTGAGGCAAAAGAACACAAAATAAGAAGAAAATTTGGGACAAACAAGTGACACACGTGAAACAAGGATGTTCACTACTCTTTTAGGATTGTTAATTTTAATTGGAGAATGGTGTTTTATTTGTTTGGGCAAATTTCATTTTAATTCCTATGTTTTAGTAAAGTGATAAATTTTTAGTTATGTATTGAAAACACATAAAATTTTTCCTAAAGTTTCCAAAATATATCAAATTAATTTCTCCTATTAGTTAACTAAATGTCAAACTAAGCATTGAATATGATTGATAAGGGTATTCAGACATTATATAATTTGATTAATAGATAAAAAATTTAAATAAAAAAGAATACAAGTGTCAACCAATGGATTGTGGAATAATAAAAATATAAAATAAAAAAAAAGTAAAAATAAAAAGTTTGACTAATTAAGAAAAAACTTAAAAAACAAAGGAAAAAACTTTAGAAAATAAATCATTTTGAACGATCTAGTTCGAATGAACCTAGGCTTGGGTTCGTTCGAAGAATACAACCAAAGTAACTGGGTTCATTTGTCTTCTTCGAATGAACTCATGTGGCCTAGGTTTGTTCTCTAATGAACCCAAATGCAACTAGGGTTGATTTTTCTTTGAATGAATTCATTCGATGATTTGGATTTTTTTTAATTTATTTTAAATTGCGTGTAAATTATATAAGTGTGTGTTTATTGAATATGGAAAGTGTTGTAGCTTGAGATCTAGCATGTTGAAAGGAGAATGATGTGATGAGACATTAGTTTAGTGTCCGTGGTGGTGGTTCGACATGGCTGTTTGCTTAGTGGCGACAGCTGCGGGTCGCTCGATTGAACCTAGATTATTGTGAGTGTTGTTTGCTTGATTTAGGATGATTTTGCGGGTATTGTTTGCTTCATTAAATATGAATCTTCATGTGGACAGGTTGAAGATGGTTTTTCTCTCTCTTTTTTTTTTTTGGTTTTTGTTTTCCTTCAATTTGTTTTATTTTAGGTTTAATTTTAATTTACTAAAAAAAAGTAGATGGACAATAGTTATCAATGATTTTTTTTTTTTTAATTACAAGTTCCATTTTATTTTTAATTTATTTTTTGTGTTAAATTGGATCTCCACCATCCTTCTCCACTTGATGGATGACGGAAATCTAAAGTTGTTTTTTAATTAATTTTTAAAAAGGTTAAAATTGTAATATTGTAATTTCATTTGTGGTGAAATGGTCATTTTACATGCTATAACTTAAATGAGGGCAAAATCGATCTTTTTCATATTTATGTTTAGTTTGACCATTACTTGACTGATGGGAGGAGACTGTTTTGATGTATTTTACAAATTTTAGGGAATATTTGATGTGTTATCAATACATAATGAATTTATCCTATCTATATTATTTGAGTCCAGTGATGCAAGCTTATAGAAAAGGGAATTTGTCTTGTTTTGAAGTAAAAAGGAGAGATAGAAACAACAGCTAGAGAAGAAATAGAAAATACAACAATTGAGCATGAAAGAAAATAGGGGGAGATTTTGGACAGCTTGGAGAGAAGAAGATCAAGTTGTGACACCTAGTATGATGTTGAGCTGAAATTGGATATGATTTGTGAGCTATTTCAGCTTGGATTCAGACCAAAATTGCAACCAAAATTTCAACATGATACTAGGTTTCAATTTGCTTTTTGTTTTTGTTATCACCATGATTGTTTAATTTTCTTTACTGAGGTATATGACAAAGCCATATTGATTTGTAATCATTTTGCTATTCAAGGATTATTCTCAATTTTATTATAAAGTTTAAATAATTTTTAATTTCATTAATTGATAAAATAAAATTGTTTCACCTTAATATAAAGTATTTTAGGTAGTTACATAATTATTTTATTAAATTAACTTTGGATTGAAAAAGTTCATATATAAGATATTTTATTATATATGTTTTTCAAACATTGAATACATATAATATCTAGATTTTATATATATTGAAATAAGAATTTATAAATAAGGACAGACCCCCCAAACTTTTTAAAAATTAATTAAGTTTACTTAAGTTTTAAATATAGAAATACAATGTCATATTGTTTCAAAACAAGCAGGATAGCGCTAAAGGTTGTGGCGCGTTCTACTTTCCCAATGCTACCATGGTTCAATTCTCTATCATCCCTTATTATTATTTTGCATGAATCATGTTTTTCCTTCTTCTATCCATCATGAGAAATGTGTTTTTTTTTTTTTTTTTTATTCCCTCATAATCATTTCTTTATCTCATAATTTTTTTTTTTGATGGCATGAATCTTATTTTTCTTTCTTCTATCTACCATGGTTCAATATATTTCTCTATCAAAACATAAATTTTTTCTCAATTTTGTTTACAATCTTGTAAAAAGTAAAATTATATATGTCCCACTGATTATTTATTTTAACTATTTATATTTCATATAATATCCTTCTAGTAATTAAATGAAATAATATTATAAAAAAATTTCATATAATTTAATTTTTTGATATTATAATTATTATATAAACGTGTCCCCCCCTCATGTAGACTTCTAGGTCCACCACTGTTTATAAAATATTTAATTTTCAAGTTTAACTATAAATCTTAAGAAAATATCATATTGATTTCTAGATTGTTTCTTTAATTTTGGGAATAATATTTTGGATGGTAATATATTACAAATTAATAGAAGATAGATTTTGAATCTCAGATTTTTCTTCATCGCTTGAGTTTTGTAGACTAATTTCATCTTGTTAATTTTGAATATTGTTTGCTGTTTAGTCTTAGTTAAATTTTTAACGTTTATTTTTTGTTAACTAGATTATAATTGAATGTAATTTAGAATTATATTAATATTTTATCAATTTATATGAGATTGACCTCATATTTATATAATCTATGTTACAACTAAACTCATGCACTTACGAGTATTTAAAATTTTGTACAACAAGTTTTTGGCAAGTATTGTTAACAAATTGAAAAGCCTATTGTATAGTTGCGAACCATTAAATTATCCATCTCAATATGCAATTAGCTAGTAATTACTGATTTTATGAACCACTTAGGTATACAATTTAACGTTCAATTTATTATTATCATTCTACATTTTTGAAGTAAATTATTCCAGACATAAATATTTTTAATGAAATTACAGTTTATAAAATTTTTTAAATTAAATTATTATAATCTTTTTAAAAATTGAAATATTATTAATGATTAAATATCTTCATATTATAATTTATTAAATTTCTTATTTTTCGTTATCTTTCATATAATAAAATGTAATTTATAACAAATAATAGTTGAAAGGGTTTAAATGTAAAAACATTTGGTTTTAGATATTTCTAACTTTCAAAAAAAAAAAAAAAAAAAAAACCTTATTATTTATATTCCGTTTTCAATTAAAAACAAAATGTCATTTCATTATCAGTTTTTAATTATAATTTAGTTTTTAATCATATTTAACAATATTCAATCTTCACACAACTGACTTAGAACACTTAATAATAGCACACTGCATTTAAAAGTTAGAAAAAATAAATAAATCTCAACCATTGATTGTATATGTCACTAGATTTATATGGGTCAGTAAACTATCCGTGTAAGAGAGTGTAAATTGATAATTATTAATAAAAAAAATTTCGAATAGGTTTTTATCTATTTTTCTTGGGATAAAAAATAAAAAAAAATCAATCAAATTCAAATGATCACAACAAAAATAAAGCAAGGAAAGAGAGAAACATCAACATAGGATTTTTAAATGGAAAACCTAAACCAGTAAAAATCATAAAACCAAACACCTTTGGTCACATTGTTGGAAAATTCGCTAGATGATAATTAAATGTACTCTCAAGTTGATGAACAAGAACTCACTCATCTTAAACTATCCACTAAAACTATACGCATGCTTCCTAAAAATCTCGCAAGATCCACTGGGCTTCTAAGTGTATATTCTTAAGCTATTCTTATTATGATCCTGAATCTATCTATCCGTAGGTCTTTTATTAGTGATCTTGACTATCCTAGTTCACCCATATATCTTCCATGAACAAACCATCATCTCAAACTCCTCTTCACCAACTTCCTTTTGAAAATAGGGCAAATTGTACAAACCCTCCTATGGTTTGATGAAATTGTACAAAAATGATTATATTTAAGTAACTCACAATGACCTCTCCTGAGATTCCAAAAATTCAGCACAAACCTACCTTACTATTAATAAACCACAGTTAAATTCTCACGATCAACAGTAAAGATATAAAAAGATTAAAGTATCCTTCAAATAAATTTAAAGTCAATAGTTTATTTTTCATAAATTTAAAATTAATATAATATATTTTATTAATTAATTAAAAAAGAAAAAATTAAAATAAGAAACTCTAGTTCTTCTCTCACTGGCTACCATTCTCTCTTTTGCTTCTTCCATTCTTCAACCTAGACGAGCAACTAGGTTTTGAACCCAATTGTTCATCTGGGTTCATCATCGAACTTATATGAACAATTAGGTTCATTCAAACCTAGATGAACATCTGGGTTCATTATCGAACCCAGCATTTAGGCATCCAAATTTTTTGTTTGGGTTCAATAATGAACTCAGATGAAATCTAGGTTCGATTCGAACCCATATGTTCAAATTTGAATCGAACCGAAAGTGTCCAACTAGAGGTCTAGTACCTGAGACCAGTTGAAGACCAGAGTTTGGTCTTCTCGGGAGACCAAGATCTAGTCTTCTATAGAGACATTTTTTCAATTTTTTTAATAATTTTTTCTTTTTATAATTAGATTAAAATATTTTATTTTAAATTAAAACAATTATAAGTTGTGTATTGATCATTTTATCTTTGATAATTTTGACTTAATAGAGATTGATTAACAGTAAAGGAGATTTATACTTAGTTTTTGGAACCTCAAGAGAGGTCAATACAAATTATTCAAATATCTTCAATTTTGTGCAATTTCACCAAGCCTCAGTGAAGGTTAGTGCATTTTGTCCCTTTGAAATAAGATGTCAATAAATTGAAAGAATAATAATCTTCCCTTTAAAATAAGATGTCAATAAATTGAAAGAATAATAATGTAAGTGCTCATGAAAACGTGAATAAACAAATAGAATATAAAATCAAAACAATTTATCTAAACTAGCACAATAAAGCAACCAAGCAAAATATCTAACCTAAGAATAATGTTTAACAATGACGAACTCAAAGGATATAAAAACCTAAAAATTAGCTCTCTTAATTTTGGCAAAAAAATAGAACTACTATTTATTAGGTTAAAACTCCGAAAAATAATTCATAAAAATTCCACACCATATAAGAATGCAAAACCAGAAGTAGGAAATTTTTTATTTTCGGATGGGCAATAGCGAAAATTGCCTCTAACATGAAATTATAAAATTTTCCACCGCACTGTACTTCAAGACAAAATGATAAATTACCCAAACATCCTTGACCTGGCAAATTACAAACATGCCCTCTTTTACAAATTTGCAATTGCTATGCATCCACGATACAATTGTGGGGCAAACAAGTAATGAACAGTCCTAACCTTGCGGTACAAAAATGTTTATAGTTATTTCTAAGGGAAACTTCATTTGAGTCACTGAAGTTTCAGAAAATATCAGGTTTTTAAAGTTTTTTTTTTAAAAATAATTTTTTTATTTTTAACTTTTTCAAAACTCTTTAAATAAGTCTAAACTGTCAATACAATAACTTTAAGCTATTTAAATTGTAATTTAAAAACTTAAGTTCAGAAATATTTTAGATAATTTAATTTATAAATTTATTATTTTATTAGAATATTCTAGTAATTTTTATATCACTAACAACCATAAAAAATAAAAATATTTTTTAATGCATTTTGTTAATATTATTAGTTAGTTGATTAACGGTTTGAATTTTTTTAAAGAATTTTAGAAAAGTTAGAGATAAAAAGAGTTGTTTCTAAAAGAGTTATAAAACCTGATATTTTTGCAAACCTCAAGGACTAAAATAAAGTTCTTCCGTTTTTCTACATAATTTGGAATCACGAACCGTAAGAAGTACGAAAAGCTAATTTCCACCGTTATTCAACCATTAAAAAATAGCAATAAAATTGCTATAAAATATAATTTTATATAAAAAAAATTTCAAAAAAATATTTTTTTCTAATAGATTAAATAACACAGTTTATGCAAGTTAAACTAAAAATTATGATTTAACTCTTCTAAAAACTTGAGAACTTATGTATTCTACTTTGCAAAGCTTTGTCTTTTGAATATAACGATGCAACTTCAAACTTCATAAAAGAATCAACACAAAATATGAACAATAATAAAGTTACACTCAAAATACATTTTGTCACATAATTTAGTCAATTACCAAATATTGTCCTCAAAAGAGAGAATTGAAATCCAACATTGGCACAATTTGAAACTTGAAAGACAAGATTGAATATCATTATGATGTGTTGTACATCTTCTATTTAATTATATTGTGCGGTATTGGAGTAAGTTTATTAATGTTACACTCCAAATACATTTTGGAATATAGACAATTACAAAATATTATCCGTAAAAGAGAGAATTCAAATTCAATATTGACATAATTTGAAACTTAAAAAAAGAACTTTAGTATCATTTCGATGTGTTGTGCATATTCTATTTAATTATATTATATGGCATGACTTTATTTTATTTTTATTTTGTGATTTTCATGGAAGAAGTATGATGCATTAAATGTGCTAAGGCATTGTCTACTCAACAAAATATGGAAAAAAGGTTGGATCGAGATTGGATCGTCTTGCTCCAAACTCAAATCCCATTTTGAGAGGTTAGATGTCCCACACCCAATCTATGATCTAACCAGGTATTTTATTTTGGCCCCAAGTTTGAACTTATAATTGACGTGGAGTGGCCCCTAACTAACCCATTTTGACCTAGTTTATTTGAAAAAATAAACATATTTTAACGTACATTAATATAACTTTTAACATATAATTTATTTTAATACTATACTTGAATTTTAACTTTCATTTAAATGTAAATAAATATATAAATTAAAAAATTCTTAAATTTAAACATGCAATTAAGTTTAAACATACTCTTAATGTTCAAAATATTTGCATTTACACATAAATTTAAATTTAATTGAACATCATCTAAAACTAATGCATCTTAAATTTAAACATAAGGTATGAACATTAAAATAACTTGAAGAATATAAAATTTATTAAACTTTATACAACAATGTCAATATATTAATAAAATCATCCAAAATTCCATTCTAGTATCTTAATTAACAAGCATAGTTTTTCAAACACATATAAAAACAAATTTAAATGAACAAAATAGTGATAGACAATACTTAAAAATGAACTATAACAACAACAACAACAACAATAATAATAATAACAAGAAGAAATTACAATTTAGTTACTCATTTTCAAATTATATTTAGACGGAGCTAACTTTTAGTTTTATTACAAATTACCCACTTGTTGTTAGCTCATGTCCGTTAGATTTGATAACCCACAGTATAAATCTAGATAAAAGAAATAAATTCCCTTATACTCCTACACAATGACGAAAATGTCTTTACCTTTTATTTTAAAAAAGAAGACTAAAAATTTATATTAAAAAATAAAAACAAATTTAAAATATAATTAAAAGGAAAAATAAAAAATAATATTTAAAATTAGAAAATAAATATAATTTTAAAAAATAATTAAAATGAAAAAATTAATATTTATGGCAGCAAATTTAATTTTAAATTTGAAATAAAATTTATTAAATTAATTTTAAATGATAAAAACTACATACATTCATTAGATATCCTCATTCATCATCTCTTCATCGTCACACCACTCTCTCTTTCCTCTCTCTACCTCTGCTCGTCATCATTCTCCTCACTCACCTCTCTTCACCGCCACTCTCCCCACTCTCCACCGCCGCTCCTCCTCTCACTGGCCTCTTTTCGCCGCTACTCCCTCTGTCTCCTTTCTCCGCCTCATTTATTTGGTTTCCAATTATGGAAACCCATTTTGATGGAGACCTAAATCCGATTAAAGACCCAGACTAGAATTCTAGGAAATGACAATGTAGGGATTCCAATCGATGAGCAGTGACATCAACAATGATAATAATGACTTCTGCTTGGTGTTGACGTTGTTGCTACTTGGACCTCTAATTAACTCCTTGTGTCATTTTCTGCATTTTCAAGTTTGTATGTTTTTGATTGGATCAATCAGTTTGAGAGATTGATCGATTGATTCGGTTTGGTTTTGGGTTTCTTGGGTTTGTGGTTGATTTTGTGTTTCATGATTTTGTGGTTAATTTCCTTTGTGATTGATGATGATTTTGGGGCACGTCGAAGTTAGGTTTGATGATTGATGATGATTTTGAGGGGTTTTTAGGTTTGACAATTGATGATGAACCAGTCACTTGGAAACCCAATTTTAGGATGGGGAAAGAGAGAGAATGAGGGAGAGAGGTTGATGATGACAATGGTGATTATGATGATAGGTTGATGATGATGATGGATGAATGATGTTCTAGGTTGTTAATGAACTGGGTGATGAAAGGATGTTGAAGATGAACTGAGTGGGTGATGAAGAGAGTGGAGATTAATTTTTTAATTTGTATTTAATTTTTTATTTATTTTCAAATTAATTTGACCTAATTATAAAATTTTTTATTTAATTTTTAATTAATTATTTAATCTTATTTTCAAATTAATTTTCAAAATCTAATTAAAAAATTGTTTACAAAAATATAAAGTAAGGTAAATAAGATCAAATGATAAATTTGTCCTTCGATCAATTAACTCTAACAAAAATGGTTTAACAATGGGTGGGCTATTTGTAATAAAAGTAAAAAATTTGCTTTAACAACAACAGCAACAACAACAATAACAACAAGAAGTCTGGAAACCCAATTTCTTGATGGGGAAAGAGAGAAAAGGGGGGAGAGAAGTTGATAATGGTGATGATGATGATGACGATGGTGGTTATAATGATAGGTTGATGATGATGATGGATGGATGATATTAAAGGTTGTTGATAAAGTGGGTGAGGGAGGTTGTAGAAGATGAACTGAGTGGGTGATAAACAGGGTGAAGATTAATCTTTTAATTTGTATTTAATTTTTTATTTTTTTTTCAAATTAATCTAATTTGGTTATAAAATTTTTTATTTAATTTTTAATTTTTATTTAATTATTTAATTTTATTTTCAAATTAATCTCCACGATCTAATTAAAAAATTGTTTACAAAAATAAAAAGTAAAGTAAATAAGATCAAAATACAAATTTACCCTTCAGTCAGTTAACTTTAACGGAAATGGGCTAACAACAACAAGAACAACATACAAACAACAACAACAACAACAATAACAACAACACCTTGCCTTCTCCAAACATGCCACCACAAATTCCTCAATTCATTCCTCCAACCAGGCTTAATGAGAAAGTTAGCGATGACATCACTGCATGACCATAAGATGAAACATAACTATATTCAGCTTTGACCCAATAGAAGATAATAACAGTAGAGTTGACCCAATAAACAGTTTTTCTGTAGCAACTTACTTATGACAAAATGTTTTTACATATGTCATGCTCCATGACTAAAGTCAGAAGCAATGTTCTAAAAATCGGTAATCGTTAATCAACCGATGAGGTAGCTTGTAATATCCTCTTCCGAGGATATTATTGTTCATATGTATAGAGCGAAGAAATGTACAAATGTACCATTTGAAAAAATAATAAAAAGGATTTTTAAATATTCAGGAGTGAAAATTTAATGTTTGTAAATTTTTGAGAATATTTGGAATAAATATTAATTATAAAAAGTTTAGGGACATAAGAGAAAAATGTCAAATATTTGTTAAGAATGGCATAATCGTAAATAAGTGAAAAGGATAAGAACATTAAGAAAATAAAAAATTCTCTAGAATCTGGTAAAATCGTAATTTTCAGGATGATTAAGGGTGAAAAGCGAGCTTGACCCATACCTATAAATAGGTGTGTGGGTGGTATGTCGGTGAAAGAGATAAGAGAAAGAGAGAGAGAGAGAGAGCTATAGGCCAGTGGAGGACGAGCTGCTGTCACCGAATTCTCACTGTCGTTGGAGGAGATCAAGCTGCTGGAAGGTGGAGAGCAGATTAAAGAACTATATCTGGTGAGAATCAAGTGGTAAGATGGTCATTTATGGCATTTTTATGGTGTAATGTTGTTGAGAACAGTCTTTGGTTTCAGTTGAAGCTAACAAGATTTCTGTATAGTAGATTTGGAGATATGACGTAGCTCATGAGCTGGAGATCAAGGCTGAAGGCTGAGGAAAGCTGGTAAGTAATATAGCTTAGGAAATAGGTTGATTTGAGGTGTTATGTTGCTGGTTTCGTGTTAAGATGGTTGTGGTTTAAAATGGTTGAGTTGGTCGTGAGACCTGTGAGGTCACGACCTAGGTGGAGTTAAGATCTGGTGTTGAGTTATTGAATATATGTTCGTTATGATAAGGTCGAGATATGTAAATGCTGGTGATGTATTGCTTAATTTATATTGAGGAATTATTAATGTCAAAGTGGTGTTAATGATTGAGTATACGAGCTACAGGAAGCTCCCGAGATGCGAGCTGGGTAAATATCTGTGACCCCTTAAGCGCTGGTCAAGCTAACCTGAAGCGCGAGCTCGTAGGAAGCGAGCTGAGTAATGTTATCTCAGCCGCCTTATTACCTGTCTGAGTTGAACCAAGGTAGTAGTTAGTAAGGGCGAGCTTAGCGAGCTAAAGATGATTACAGTCAGGTCGAGCTGAGCAAGGCCTTAAACCGAGCTGAGCGCTAGGAAGGTAGCGGCTCGATAAAAGAGGTGAGTTGAGCATGGGTTGAGCTCAAAGTAAAAGCTCTTGTAGGAAGTGGTAAGTGCGAGCTAAAGCTCGCAGCTTGAGCTGAACAATGGAGCTTACTTGCAAGCTCAAGTGAAGTAGAAAGTAATAGGGTTGATTTAATAGGCAGTGACCTGTGAGCTAAACTAGGATCTCTTCTATGACTAAGTGTAGAGTAGCGAGCTAAGAGGAGGTCGCTGGAGCAGAAGTTTAAGTGATTCAAGCAAGTTGTGAAGCAAGTAATGAGTATGAAATTATTTTAAATACCTCTAATTTATTAGCTAAAATATTCTTTTCATTTAAATTGTTTTATATTCTAGCTTGGAAAATAAATGACTTATTTATTTATATGGTATGCATTATATAGTATTTATTTTTATAACATGATAAAGTAATATCTTTCAATTATAGAAAAAGAAAAGGTTTTTCAAATCTAGTGGATGGCCCGAGTATTTATAGCATGATCTTCTAGCTTTATACTCGGTCGGTATACTCTACGGTGCACGGCATAATATGGGAGGGTTAGTCCAGTTAACTTCGGGGGGATTGAGTAGGTCGAGTCTATTGCTCTCTACACACGTGGAATATTTCTCGACGCATGGTGAGCGATGATAGTTCTGTCACACGTGTATACGAGATGTCTTTATAGCTTTATCACGATGAACGATGCTAGCCTTTGCACCACGTGACCCCTCCACATTGAACGGAGTTGGTCTGACCGCCTTTGTGGTTTTGACTTCCTTAGGTGGCCATTAAAAATTTATAAAAAAGTTAGCATACCATTTAAAACAGATTTTAGAAAGAAAATATTTTTAGAAATATTAAAAATTTTAAAACAAGTTTTTGAAACTTATAAAAGTTTTATAAAAACTCAAACTTTTAAAATGAAAACAATTTTAAACAGAAATGTTTTCATTTTTGAGAGGTAATGCTTAGATAAACCCATCCGCACTTACTGAACGTTTATAGCACATTATGTTTTTGTTCTCAAAAACCTCTCTAGGTGCAGCTACAGGAGAGCCAAGTACCAGAGTGCCCCGAGCAAATTAGGTGGGTCCTGACCAACAATGCAGTCTAACATTTTATAAAGTTTGAGATTTAAATTTAATCCTATATTTGCATGTTTTCAAATTATGAACAGATATTGTAGTACTTTTATAAATGCATGCATATTTTAGATATTTACATTTTATAAAAATATTTTTATTGTATTATGCATAATTTCGGATGGAAAGTGAAATGTGATTTTTAGTAAGCATGATTTACATAGAAATAGATAGACTAGATTGTTTAAACAACTTTTAGTTAGCCTATTCATTTTCTTTGTATGTATCTGCATATTTAAATCAAAATTAAATAAATAATTAATTAATTATAATTAAAAATATTAAAAATAAGCTATGAATATTACACTTACCTTTTCAAAATTGCTCTAATTTCTTTCATATCTAGATGAACTAACGGTTAATGAAAGAATCCTTCCTATGAATTTTTTCAAGTTAGGTGTTTAGCTTTCAAAAATGTTCCACCAGTCAACTACACCGTAGAAAATAATCAAATATAGATTTAGTTCTTGGAAGATATATTTTCAATCTATAATAGTAATTAGTAAACAAGTAAAACAACTAAAAATAATTTATATAAATTAGAATGTTCAAATTTTTACTTGGATTCCTATAATTATCGTCACATCCTTTAACGGCTAATGGTTTCCTAAAAACACCCTCTTTTTTCTTATACTTTGGCCATTCATACATCATAATTTGATCTTGAGAGGATAGATCATAATGATGATGATGATGATAAAACCTCCACTGTAATACTCTCTCCCGAGGATATTATTGTATATATGTACGGAAAGATGAAATGTACAAATGTACCCTTTGGAGAAATGATAAAAATGATTTTTTTTTTAAAGTATTTAGAAGTGAAAATTTAATATTTATAAATTTTTGAAAGTTTTTGGAATAAATTAAAATTATTGAAAGTTGGGGGACATAAGAGAAAAATGTCAGATATTTATTAAGAATAGCAGAATCGTAAATAAGTGGAAAGGACACTAACATTGTTGAAATAAAGAATTCTCTAGAAGCTGGACGAAATTGTAATTTTAAAGAACTTTAAGAGTGAAAATGAGCTTAACTTGTGCCTATAAATAGGCATGTGATGTGTGAGTTGGTGAAAGAGAGAGTGAAGAGTGAAGGAAAATTTTATAGAGTGAGAGAGAGAGAGAGCTCTCTGCAGAAGAGGGGAGCAAGCTACCACCGCCGTTTTTCACCATTTTTGAAGGAGACCAAGCTGCTGGAAGCTGGAGAATGGATTTAAGAACCAGATCTGGAAGGATTTAGCAGTAAGGTTGATTGTTTATGACAGTATTTTAATGGAAAATGCAATTGAGAATGGTTTTCGTTTTAATAGAACTGACATGATTTCTGTGTGTAGTAGATCTGGAGATTTGAAGTAGCTCACGAGCTGAAGAACAAGGTAGAAGGCTAAGGAAAAGCTTGGTAAGTAAAGTAGCTAAGAAATTAAATTAAATGGAAGTTGTTGTGAGTTAAAATAATTAAGAACTGTCGTAGAACCTATTGAGGTCGCGACCTAGGTGAGATGGAGAGTTGAGTGAAAGAGCTCGTTTGAGCTAAGATAAGTGGAGGAGCTCGTTTGGGTTAAGCTAGATGCGAGCTAAAGCTCGCATGGGTAGCTCAAGCTGAAAAGGGTAGTGCAGCTTGCTGCAGCTCAAGGAAAGTAGAGTCGATAGAGCTGATTTAAAGTAAACCCTGAGCTAAATAAGATTTCATTTGTGTGACTAAGTGTAGGTGACGCAGCAAGCTAAAGAGGAGGTTACTGAAGTAGAAAAGAGGTCGTTGAGTAAAAGTGAAGTGAATAGGACATCAAGCTGTGAGTGTGTAAAATATTTTTAGTAAATGATTTTTAGTTATTATACAAATACATTTCATATCTTTTATTTTTGTTTTGATCATAATTGTTTTTTTTTTTTTTTTAGCATGAAAACAAATAATTTATTTGTAGATGCTTTGCCATATGTATATGATTCATTTTATAGCATAAAAATGAAATAAATTTATAGAAACTGAGAAAAAGGTTTTCAAACCTAGTGGATAGCCTGAGACCGTATAGCATGACCTTCCAGCTTTAGACCCGACCGGTATATCCTACAGTGTATGATATATGTTGGGAGGGTCAGTCCAGCTAACATCGAGGGGATTAAGTCTATTGAGTCTGTCGCCCTTTACGCTTGTAAAGTATTTCTCGACGCACAGTGAGCGATAATAGTTCCGCCACACATATATACGAGATGTCTTTGTAGCTTTGTCACAGTGAGCAATACTAGCCTTTGCGCTACGTGACCCCCCACACTGAGCGGAACTGGTCTGACCGTTTTTGTAGTTTTAGCTTTCTTGGGTTGTTATTAAAGCTTTTAGAACAGCTAGTATACCATTAAAACAATTTTTAGAAAGAAAATATTTTTAGAAAAATTAAACATTTTAAACAAGTTTTTGAAATGAAATACAAAATATATAAAACTCAAACTTTTTAGAAATAAAATTATTGCAAGGAAAAATGTTTTTAAAACATTTTTTGGAGATAATTTTTAGAGTAAACACATCTGTACTCACTGAGCTTTCGTAGCTCACAATGTTTTTATTTCCAAACCCTACTCAGGTGGAGGTGTAGGTGACCCAAGTACCAGAGAGCCATGTGCAGACTAGGTGGGTCCTGACTAACGACACTGCAAAGTCTTTTTGTGTTAAGTTTGAAATTTAAATTTAATCATGTAATCTACATGCTTTCAGATTTATGATCAGATGTTATAGCACTTTATTAATTGCATGCAATATTTTAGATATTTGCATTTTTATGATAATATTTTAAATTATATGTTTATTCGCTGCATACTTGAAATGGAATTTTAAAATGAATGAATTTTTATATGCTTAAAGTTTATGTAGTTACGGGTTCGCTCTACGATACCGTTTTGGGCCTTATTATTTAGGTCTCAGAAAGGTTCGTGGGGTGCCCGACAAGATCACTATATTCGTTAGAGGAAATCTAGGTCGGATCCTATCATCCACACACTCTATTAAAGCTTCCAACAACTCACATTCAAGGGAAATATTTGGATTCTTGAAACAGTAATAGGGATTTAATAGAAAGGCCACCACATCATAGAGTGGACAATCTAGCTGATCTTTCATTTTTTTCATAAATTATTTCAATAATTGGTTGATAACTATTTTCAACATTATTCAATGTCTCAAATATCTCACTTAGCCCTTATGAGTTCTTTATATAGCCAAGGCATTGATGGCTTTCAATCCTCATTCACTAGTCTCAACACTTTCATCAAAGTTGCAAAAGCCTTTAAACAATTTATCACACCATGCAAAAACCCAAAACTCATCACAGTTGAGTAGACCAATTTCCCTTTAGTACTTTGAGAGAATTTGCACTTATCTCATTCCTCCCAATTAACATTGTCTTTAAAGCATTTTTTTTTTCTCCAGTAAGTTTGCAAAATTAGAAAAATGGATGCAAATCTAGTCTTTCCTGACCTTACTATATCCCTCTTATTGGTAAAGGACTTCCTTATTATCAAAGTCCTGTGATGAGTATAAATGAAGATTGTCAAATGTTTTATTTGCTCAATCACTTTGTTGAACTTCGGAAGCTTGCCAATACTTTCAAACATGAGGTTGATGGTGTGAGCAACACATGAGGTCCAAAACATGTTTGGCTTTTTCTCCTATAAAATCTTGGTAGCGACTATATTGTTGTTGGCATTATCGATTACTACTTGAACTACATTTTCAATTTTGACTTATTCAATGCATTCATTCACATACTTGAAAATGTGCTCAACAGTATGTGCCACATCAGGATACTTCTTGAAAGAAAGGAAAGCTATTCTCTGCAATAATCAAACATCAATAAAATCTTACTTATTAAATAATCAGACTTATCAATTATAATATCAATAACATAGACAATTTATATTTTGATAATCACTAAATATTATCATGCTTTAAATTAAAAATGCATTAAAGAACGCATTAAGAAACATACTAAAAACAGAAGATATTAAATTTAAATAATATAATATGCAACTAATAATGTATAATGGATAAATTATATGAAATTCATACCTACAATTCACATACAAATTCATTATGCTCCTCATTTTTTTATCTATCCAAACATCCGTCAAAATTGAGCATCCATTCTGACCCCAATCTTCTTCTTGCCTTTTCAACAACAACTTCATCTCTTACACCTTTTGTGACAAATATCACTCCTTGACTTCATAATAAGTTAGAGGTCTATAACGTGGCCCAAATTGACTAATCGTTTCACAAATGCATAAGAAACTATCATTATGAATAGCATGTCATGGAATGCTACTTTCAAACATCCAACTAGTCACCCATTTATACACCTGATTGATTCTCTCTTTAAAGGGTGTTGATGAATTAAAGAGAATAAATGAAGTACTTTGTTCTTGTTGAATCTATACATTAAAATTTCTTATATATCAATTAACCATGGCCCAAATACAATCTTTAATAAAACCTTTTGATCTTCAAAAGGAAGTCCAATTTGAGAGTTGAAGTATGTCATCATGCTCTATCTACGTTCTTAATATTTGATTCCAATCACAAGATCTATTAATTTAAAAACACGATTCTTTTTAAACGTCTATATTCGTATGTGATGCAAATGACACTTACTATGCCTTTATATAACCTCTATCACATATTGCATGAGTGTTTGCTTTAGGATTCATGAGAGTTATGAGAGATATCTTGTAAGGATTAGAGTCGAGGCGAAATAAGTCCATGACGTGTGAATATAATGTTTTGAAATGAAATTGCTTTGAGAATGGTGTGAGATTGTTGATGATTGTGTTTTAGATCATTAGTGACTTATTTTTAGGCCTGATACAAGATCACACATGTATGAGATTTATGTTAATTCGTATTTAGTGAGATGTTGATAAGTTATGAGTGGAATCTTTTAACGTTTATGGGTATCGTTACTGGTAAACCCTCAAGAGACACAACTCCTCCTATTAGGAACATCTAGGGGTTTAAAGGCTTGTGGCATACGTTCAATGTCATCGTGTTTACCTACGAAAATGGATTGCATTTTTATTTTCTGTGTTTTTAGCTTAGGTTGTTATTTTTAGTTTTACTTGAGAACAAACAAAATCTTAAGTTTGGGGGTATGATAACTCTATTTTTATAGAGTTATTTTATATTTTTTAAACCTAAATTCTTGCTTAGTTCTTGAAATTTTTATTATTATTAAGTAAATTATTATATTTTTTGTATTTTTTTATTTTTAGAATAAAATTGGTGAAAAAACGCACGTAGACCCTATGAAGTACTATTGTTCGTGACAAATTCATCGCTAAAAAATGACTTTCATTCAGAGCATCTCATCGTTTCAAGAATAACTCGAATCGGAGATTGCGTGAAGAAGTTATCGCAATTTAAATATCGAGTATTCTAAAAATAAATATTATGTTATGCTGATGTAAGGACTTAGTCATTATGATGTAAGTAATGATGTAATGAGAACTATAATGTAAGCAATGATGTAATATGAAATTTGACTTACAGGAGGTAGGTGAATCATGATGTAAGCGATGATGTAGAAAGGTGGAAAATTAGAAAGAGTTGGTGTAAGCGATGATGAAGAAGGGTGAAAAATTAGAAAGGGATGATGCATGTGATGATGTAAATGGAGGTGAACTTTGCTTATAAATAAGCTTTAGGATCACTATTCCAAGCATCTCATCAAAGATAAAAAATAACAAGAAGATTAGAGAAAGAGAGAGAACTTGGAAAAAATGAGCAAAATAGAGGAAGAAATTCTAAGGCGAAACTTCAACCTACTAAGTTTTTTTATCTTTTGCTATATTTAATTTTTTAGTCTTTTGTATGAAGTAGATTTATTTTTCTAAGGTTATGATGTAGCCTAACTTTGATGTTCCAACCCTTTGTTCAATTCAATTAAAGATTTTCTATCTTGATTGATGCATTTAATACTGTTTTTTATGCTTTTAAATAACTGTCCACTATTTAGTTGAATTTTTAATCATAATGATAACGGAAGCTGATTTATGTGTTTAGTTCATTGTATTGAATGTCATAAATTATATACAGGATAGAAATATACCTGCATGATTGTGTAGTTTATAAAAGAAATCTATAAATCTTAATGAATTCTTTAATGTTTTGACTTGCATGAGAACATAACGGTTAAGTTTTATAGGGTATTTTCTTTAGACCTCGGGAGAGGCTATGTGAATAATTCAGGGAATGTCGACTAGCAACTGGATAATTAATTTTTTATTAAAAAGAATAGAGGGAAGAAACAGATTAGTTATGACGAAATTAAAATCTTAGAGTTTTCATTTATTGAGTTAATTTCAGTAAAAATTCAATTATATTTGTAGCTAACATTAGTTGTAGTTTTCAGTTCCTTAAATCAAATTTCGTTTGCCAAATAAAAATTAGGTTACTTTAATTTTGGGTATTAATTAACAATAATCCTCATCAGACGATATTTCTCTCATCATTATATTATTTATTCGGCTCGTCCATTTGCGATTTTACACTACAAGTTTTTGACGCCATTGCCGGGGATCGAACCCGGGTTGTCAGTGTGACAGGCGGGAATACTCACCACTATACTACAAAAACTTGTCGTGCAAAATCGCAAGTGAACGAGCCGAACAAGTAATATAATGATGAGAGAAGTATCATCTCATGAGGATTATTATTAATTAATGCCCAAAATTAAAGTAACTCAATTTTTATTTGGCAAACAAAATTTGATTTAAAGAACTGAAAACTACAACTAATGTTAGCTACAATTATAATTGAATTTTTACTGAAATTAACTCAATAAATGAAAACTCTAAGGTTCTGATTTCACTACAACTAATTTGTTCCTCCCCTTTGTTCTTTTTAATCAAAAATTAATTATCCGATTGCTAGTTGAGATTCCATGAATTATTTACATAACTTCTCCCGAGATCTAAGGAAAATACTCTATAAAATTTAACTGTTATGTTCCTATGCAAGTCAAAATATTAAAGGATTCATTAAAATTTATGGATCTTTTTTATAGACTATACAAGTCATGCAGGTATATTCTTATCTTGTATGTAATTTATGACATTCAATACAATAAACTAGATACATAAATCAGCTTCCGCTATCATTATGATTAACAATTCAACTAAATAGTGGCCAATTATTTAAAAGCATTAAGAACAGTATTAAATGTATCAACTAAAATAAAAATCTTTAATTAAATTGAACAAAAAGTTGGAACATCAAAGTTAGGCTACATCATAACCTTAGAAAAATAAATTTACTCTATACAAAAGACTAAAAAATTAAACATAATAAAATATAAGAAAACTTAGTAGGTTGAAATTTCGCCGTTGAATTTCTTCCTCTATTTTGCTCCTCCTTTCCAAACTCTCTCTCTTTCTCTAATTTGTTTGTTATTTTTAATCTTTGATAAGATATTTGGAATGGTGATCCTAAATCCTATTATAGGCAAAATTCACCTCCATTTACATCATCATATGCATCATCTCTTTCTAATTTTCCACCATTCTGCATCATCGCTTACATCATTTCTTTCTAATTTTTCACCTTTCTGCATCATCGCTTACATCATGATTCATCTACCTTTTATAAGTCAAATTTCATATTACATCATTGCTTACATCATAGTTCTCATTACATCATTACTTACATTATAATGACATAAGTCTTTACATCAACGTGACATAATATTTATTTTTAGAATACTCAATTTTTAAACTGCAATAACTTCTTTATGCAATCTCATATTCGAGTTATTCTTGAAGCGATGAAACGCTTTGAATGACATTCATTTTTCAGAGATGAATTTGTAATGAACAATAGTACTTGACGGGGTCCACATACGTTTTTTCACCAATTTTATTTTGAAAATGAAAATACAAAAAGATGTAATAATTATTTAATAATAATAAAAATCTCAAAAACTAAACAAGAATTCAGGTTTAAAAAAGATTAAAAAAACTCTATAAAAATAGAGTTATCAAGTGTTTTATTAATTTTTTTATGACATTGTTTTCCTTATCCTAGTGACAACTCCAGGTTATTCCCTCTTACGAACCTATCAATAGGGCTAATAAATTGGGGATCTTTCCTTATCCCTTCTATCTCTAGTTTTTCCACTTTCTCTTGTTCCCCGACGTTTTCTTCTCCTTTCTTCAAATTCTCCTCAATCATCTTATTTTCTTTTCTATTTCTTGTCTCCATAATTGCATTTCTACATTTAGCTATATCCTCCAATTTTGCCTTTGGAGATTTGGCAACATTTCCGGATATGTGACCTACATGTTCTCTTAACCTATATATCCCTCCGGACATAACCTTCCCACACAATATATATTATTTTTTTCCAAACTCTTTCCATCCACCAACAACCCATAGTCACATCCGATATGATCTAAATTCCATTTGAGATATTGGGTAATAGAAGCTCCCAAAGATTCATTGACATTCGCCATGATTCATGAATATCAATTAACCTAATCATCCAATAAATATTAAAACATTACACTTTACACAACAAATATTACAAAGATAGGAATCTTTTTTTAAAAAAAAAAAATCAAAGAATATAAGCATTTAACACATCAAAGTCCAAAAATTGTAAATCATTTAAGAACTAACACAATGAAAAATCAACAATAAGATTTCTAAAATAGAATTACTTTCAAATGATAAATTTTTGCAACTTTACTTGTGTGTCTATTTTACAAATAGTTTCCTATTTCAATGTAGTTGAGCTAGACTTCATAATGAGAACATATTTAAAAGTCACTTTTACATGTTGGCATGGGTTATTCCATTCCAAAAAACTCTTTTTGCAATTGTGTATCAAATTTGTCAATAATCAAGAAACGACTAATGGACTAATGGGTATAGTCTGTCACACAAACAAACACAAAAAACTCTAATCATTAACTTCAAAGTCACATAGTATAGCCTATCACACAAACAAACACATAAGGTTGAGAAACGATTAATGGCTTGGATTTCAGCATGTAAGCTTTTTTTGGCTCTAATCTAATAAGTTGATAATATTAATCACTACTTTAAGTGTTAAAATCACTACTTTAAGCTCCTAACACCATTGATATGAAAAAATCACTACTTTAAGTGTCAATATGTCATATTAATCACTACCTTAAGTGTTAAAAATCACTACTTTTAGCATGTTTCCATTTTTTTTTTTTTTTTAGTTAAAAGTACTATTTTAAGTGTTAAAAAAAAAACTATTTTAAGCTCCTAACAACATTGATATAAAAAAAAGGTGTTAAAAGAGAAAAAAAATAAAATAAAATAAAAAATCACTATACGATGATGAAATAGCAATGGTAGACTAGTGAGCAGCAAAGAAATCGACGTGAGAAGAAGACCGACGTGCAGGGTTGCGCGAATGTGAGAAGCTTGAGATAAAAATGATAGTTGAAAAAACTTCTCCAAAAAGCTTCTTCTTGTTGTTTGCACCCAAAATAGTGTCGTTTCAGTGTACCCAAAAAGACATCGTTTTAGATTAATTAAAAAATTAAATTAACCCAAAATGGCATTGTTTTGGGCCACACCAAAACAACGTTGTCTTGGTGTCGTAGAATTTTGAAAAAAAAAAAAATTGCTTGTACTTATTGGGCCAATTTGATCAAGTAGGTCAAGTTGGGCCAATTCAGCCAAATACTCGACCAACTTGTCCGATTAATCGGTCTATCCGATTTTGGTCCTTGATTTTGTCGTAATCAAAAAGGCAGATGGTTAGTCAATGATAAATCGTCAAGAAATGGCCATTAATCTGCAATTTTTGGAACAATGGTCAGAAGTGCAAATCCAGATATTGATGATTAGTTCACCTTGATTAGCATAAGGTATATGTTATAGGGTCAACCCTTTAAGGCCTCTCATGCCATTAACCCATCAGGAACAACAACAACTACCTCAACAGAGACATATGTACCTTTGATAAGTTGAATTTAATGCCTAATATTTGAACATGGCTGATGATAAAATTTTTATTTTGTCTAAATGATTTGGGTTCATGGGTTTGTGTTATTGTGAAAAAGTTTTGGATTTGATTTATATGTTAACAAAGAAGATGAAGCAGTTGTACGGTTTATGATGAAGAACATGAAGGGGTTTTTGTTGTTGATGAAGAAATTTTAGAAAGAGACTTTTTTTTTAAGTGAGAATTTTGATGAAGAGCATAATGATGACAGTAGTAGAGATTATGATGAAGAAAATGATATATTAGTAGTTGGTGAGGTGTGATTACAAACTTTTAATATTTAAAAAAAAAAAATTAATGAGTTTAATATGCAAAAAGTGGTGCACATATAGTATTTAAGTGGCACCAATATCGCCACTCCAAAATTATTTGTCCCAAATTAACCCGACCCAATTTGAAACCAAGCATACAATTTTGACCCTTATCTAACCGAATACCCTGGATTTAATCACCAAACGGCTCTAGCTCTTGCAACTTTGGGCTTGATTGGAAACTTTTGACATTCCAATCTCCAACTTATGATGTTTCGATTTAATTGAATTCACATACGGTAAGTGAGAACTATAACATATTCTAATCACTTGCCATATATAATCATTAAATCAATATTATAAATTGAGATACAAATTAAAATTAAAATATTAGATTGCTTTTATTAAGAAAATAATGTTTTATTAGAGTTTTTGGATAACTATTTAGAAGATAATCAAATGTCATGCTTTATGTATTTATAAATGGGTAATCTAGAATTTTAGTAAAAAAGTTAAGAGAATAACCGATGAATGAAATTCACTTATTGTTTAATATTTTCATTCATCTTGCCTTTTTATTTATCCATTGGTTGGTTTTGATTATTGCCTAACTCATATAAATTATGAACGTACCTTTTAAAAAAGAACAATTATAAAAGTACAGTTTATTATGTTATGTTTATGGTACGTTTACTTGCATGTAATCGAAATGACTTGAAATCAAATTGATTTAGAATTGAATTAATGTATCGGAATCAGAATAAAATATTTATTTCAATTGCAGAAATCAGAATTGAAATTAACAGTATTCTTATTAAGATATTTACTTTTATTTGGAATTGGAATAGATTAATTACAAGTTATAAAAATATCTTTAATTAAAATTGTGTACTCCATAAACATTTTTTTCTAAAAAAAAAAAGAAAAAAAAAATTATGTAACCATTGAAATTTTGTCAATTGCAAAAGAAATATTGTGTATCTTTTTGCAAAATTATGTTTAATATGTAGCACTATCTTTTTGTCATGTTTTGCTATGTAAGTCATCATAATAGATTTTTGTTTTTTTAAAAAATAAAAATAAAAACTTTTTTAATAATATTATTATAAGCATATTGTGTATCTATATTATATATCAAATCGTGATTTTTTTTTTTATGATATAAAATGATTTTTTATATACCAATTTACTTCATCTTTTCATAATGTTTTGTTATATAGCTCGTCATAATAGTTTTTTTTTCACTATTTTTTTTTATTTCAATTTTATTATTATTATTATTATTATTATTATTATTTAATAAGGGTTATAGAAGACTTATTAAATTATAAAAGGAAATGAGAATAAAAATCTTAAGTGGGGTTGGTGGAATAAGAATCTCATTTCATAACTCCAGATTCATGTGAGACCCACAATTATAGATTAATTTTAGAGCAATTAAGCACTAACATTCATTCTTGTTTCTCATTCTCATTCTCTAATCTCTAAGGTAAACATACCATTATTATATTCTTGAGATTGTACTATCTAGAATTTTAGATTGTATCATATATATATATATATATATATTGTCAATATTTTTCTTAGATGACAAATCAAATTGTTTCTAAAGTAAAAATTAAATTCACCCTTGCATGCACATATGCTAGAATGAAAGAGCTACGAGAGCTTTAAGAGAAAATTATTGGCTTGGGTCATGTAATGCAGGGTCGATCTTGATATTTTAGAGACCCAATGCGAAAAATTAAAATAGGTCATTTAATTATATAACTTATATCCAATAAGCTATATTGAAGAAGTAAAAAAGACTCATTTTAGAAATTTAAATCTGAGTGCACTGTTGGTAACCTAAAAGCCAAAGCATTGTCCTAGAATCTCTATAATCGGGGTTCAAACATGGTAGATGCCATTTGAATAAAATAAAAAATAAAAAATAAAAATAAATAAATAAATAAATATGATTGTAGGGATTTGAACCCTGCATGAGAGAAGATCAAAAGCCTGGCCCTTAACCGCATACACTATTGTGAGACACTATATAATACTTGAAATATTATTTATATATTTACTTTACAAACTAATCATATAAAAAAATTTTGATATTTGTAAAATTTGGGCCCCAAAATTTGGAGGACCGAAAAATTAAAGTTACCAATTGAAAATTAAAAAGTTAAAAATCTAAATTTAATAATTTAGAATTAAAAATTTACAGTTTTCTTTTTTTTAGTAATTTTTTCTTTTTTTTAAAAGAGAAAAGACTAAAATATTGATTTAGAGTTGAATAACAAAGGGACCAAAATGTAACTTTTTGTTAATTTTGGAACCATGTAAGCCACAAGAGGTAACAATAGTAAGAATAAATCAAAATTACTAGGGATCAAAATAAATTTTATTCATAAATTTAGGTTAATGCACCCGAAAAATATTCTAACTACATCTCTAATTACAAATGATCTTTTAATCCACTCTCCCCTTTAAAGAAATTACTTGGTTAAAAAATCCAAAACAAATCATAAAAGGAAGAAAAAAACAACTTTTTGACACGCCTATTTCCTTCTATTGGTCAAAGTCCATCCATTTAATGCGACATTGACTCTTCCAGTAGTCATGCCGGTGATTTTCCCATCATTTCAGTTGACGCACCCTTTTCTACTTTACACATTACTTTCCTTCTATATACCTATTAATTATCTAGTGACTTTTGTTTTGACCAAGTGCGTGCCAGGACAGCCAGGAAAGACAAGCTACAAAACAAAACTGCTTTCCTACTAATCAATCATTAGATACACAGTAACTAATAGGAAAGCATCTCATGTTTTATTTGGTTAGAAAGGAGAGTTTTTTTCTTTTATTTATTTTATCTTGTTTTTGGAAATATTTGATTTATTTTATCAACTTAATAATTGTTACAGTTAAAATTATACAGCGGTGGATGTACATGGAAGATAATTTGATACGCTTGGTTTCATATATATATATATATTGACTGTTACATTATTTCAAGTTTCGGGAGATCGGTATATTATTTATTTATTTATTTTAAATATCTTGTGTGTTGTAAGTACTGGTTGATCGAGCGGGAACAACGATGTGGGATTCCATACGGAAAATCATTATTATTCTAACAATTACATCTGTTTTAGATTGCATGGTAATTTTTGGTCAAGAATGCAACTAGACAGGGATAGCAATTACAACTGGAAACTCGTCCACTTGCAATTTTCAACTGCAATAAATGGGTGTGGATTTTATTAACTAGATTTATGAGTGGGTGATATTCCGCATCTGATGTGGGTTCGTGGTTCAAGTGCAGGTGGGAAAAAACATTTGCACCTACACTTGCGAACCCACAAAAAAATTTGTAATCATGAACCAGCACATTTTTTGTTTTATTATACTGGATTAATAAAATTTATGTTTTTTCTATTTCGAATTTATTATGTTAGAACTATGTTTATTGAATTTAGCATGCTGGAAAATCAAGTTTAGTTGTATCTTTTTTCACGTTGTTTTTACGATTTCTAAATGATATAAATTTTGATTATTATGTTATGTTTGAGGTTATAATTTTATCATATATTAATTTAGAACAAAATTAAAATTTTTTGTGGGTTCTCGGATGGAATCCAGGTTTCATTTGAGGACAAGGATTCTCTACCAATATTGACGTGGTGCTAATTTTTTTATGAAAACAATTTAAATTTGGGTGATGTATGAGAGAGAAAAATCTATTAATCTTGATCATTCATTTTTTCAAATGCTGATGTGTCATTAGATTATCAAAAGATTAACAAAAGATTAACAAAAAAAAGGATGGTAGAGAATCTTTATTCTTCATTTGAACCCGTGGTGACTATTCCTAAACTCAAACACACAAAATTTTGCGGATGTAGGTGCAGGTTTTGTCAAATCTATTCAAACATATGACAGTAATTATTAAATTTTATCAAATTTTATTAAATCTAATCTCATATTATTTTATTCAATCTCGCACACCAAACAAGACCTAATAGCTAAAGGGGATGTTTGTTTTTGTCATTAAAGTTCAAAGGATTTAAATAAACCCATTTAAATATGCTTTGTTAATTTTTTTCCTTTTTCACCTCACTGTAGTATAAAAATTTGCCTCAAATCATCTAAAATTAAAAAATCATAAGATCTTGTTTCCCAAAAAAAAAAAAAAAATTCACAAGATCTTACCTTATTGGAACTGAAAAGTAGTGACAAATAGAACACTTAAGATTTCATTACAAAAGTGCTCTCTAGATATTAATGATCTATTCCTCATTTTATCCTTGACAAAATTAGAAGAATACACAGATCTTTACATGGCTGATGGGTGGCGTTGAAGAAGCCAGATACACACACCAAAAGAAAAAAACCAAAAAAAAAAAAACGCTCTTAGTTGTACATATGCATGCTTCTTTTTATTTTTTATTAGTTGTACATATACATGTTTCTTTTTATTTTTTATTTTTTTATGCAACCTTTTAAAATAATTTTTTAATATATATTTGTTGGAATTAACAAATTTTATATTAAAGATCAATTTGTAGTTTTTTATTTGGTTGATTAATTTAAATACGTTAAACAATTAATGAATATATAATTTTTTTTAATGTTTAATGTAAACACATTATATATATATTGGTGAATGTTAAGTTATATTAACTTAAAATTTTGACAGTAATGTGTGGCTTTTCAATATCCATCTTATTTCCTTACAATCGAAAGCTAAAAAATAAATAAAAAAATTCAAAGCAAATGGCAATCCTTAGAATATAAAGAAAATAGATGTGAATGATCGTTGAATTTACCAATTTAAGTTAAAAATGTTTAGTTGATATATTACACTTGATTGATTATAAGGTAGCAATAACTAATTTTCAGATGTGTATTCCCAAATCTTGCCCTATTTCCAAATATCTCATTAGATTTTATTAAAAAAATTTTAATAAAATTTTTACAAAATTTATAAAATTCATGAATTCTATTAAAATCTATCATTAAAATTTTTTTTATTAAACTCCAATAAATTTTAGATTGAATATATTTTTTTTAGTTCGAAAAATGATAAACACCTTAATATTTATATTATTATATCAAAATAAGAAATGAGCATGTCATTTAAAATTAAGGGTAAGATTTTAGACAATATTAAAACTTCACATAAATTCAAACTTTTTATCTAAATGATATAGTAAAATGATTTGTTGCAATTATATTAATTATAAGTTAATATATTAATGATGTAGTGGTTATAATTAGGTATGTTATGGTAAAATTTTGGATAGTATAATAATATTACACTTAAATTTTCAAATTGGTAGAATGACTTTCTAACTCATTAGAACTTGAGGTCAGAGGTGGACCCACCATGGGATCAGGTAGTCCCATGCCTCCTTTGAAAATTTAAAAAATTTGAGGTTCTCTTGTTTTGGTCAAACACTTATGTAATAAACTAATAGAGTGTTGTCTCACGTTGACCCCTTCAAGTGTTGATGTCAAACAATTTCTTTCTTTCTTCATTTTATGGTTTTATTATTATTATTATTATTATTTGTTTGTAACAGATTTGCTGCTTGTCAAGCGTCTTAACTCTCTTCCCCTCTAACACCCTTTTTTTTATAATTATTTATTATTTCAACTTTTAGTACTATTGTTTATTATTTTTATTTTTAATATAATTAAATTTTTATTACTTTTCTTATACCTACTCTTCCTACTCCTAGTATATTTTCTATTTACAATAAATTAATACTTTTCTTTTTACAATTTCTTCTTTTAATCAATACATATTCTCTTCCATATAAATCCTATTTATGTCTACTTCTGGTGGTTCACACAAACTGCATTGACAATATACAATTTTATTAATAGAGTCATAGACTTATAAACAGCATAACTTTCACATGTCTCAATCTAGAGTTTAAAAGTCCAAAGTAAATTTTAGCCATATGCCCTCATGCCCTCCTGTGGCCAATTATGGTATTTAACATGAAAATTGATGAGATTCATGATATGTAGACACATGTTCTCATGTGGAACGTGGATAAATATCCTCATAGGAAACGTTGATATATACCCTCATGTGTATTTATTTTAATGATTTTGTTGTGATTTTTAAATGTAAGATTATTTATTTTGTGTAAGTATCATATGTGTTTCATTTTATATAAAATATATTATGTTATCAAATTTTGTTTTACATAAAAATATTGTATATTTAATATGCATGATCTTAATTTTTATGATTTTATTACTTTGTTTATGTGTCATTCCGTACAAATTATATTAAAATATAATTTTATTTATTGATTTATTTTCTCAACATAGAGCTTTCACAAAGGTACAGTGCTTGTTAAGAATGCCTTTCCCAGTATTTGCTAATTAAACTGATACTAGCTAGAGGTTGTGTGTATATATATATATACACAACCTTTTTTTCATAAGGCATATATATGTATGACTGCAAACTAATCAGGACTAACTATAGAGGGCTTGTATACCTTGAATATCATCATCACTCAAATCTCTTTTTGTTTGTCCATAGCTAATGGTTGGATACATGACGGCCCCCGGCTTGCCTGTTTCATGACCTAGCCCTAAAACATGTCCAATTTCATGCAACGCCACTGATTGCAAGTCGACTTCATCGAGTCCAGGGTTTGAAGTGGAGCTCCACGTTTCATCTGCATCATAATGGGTCGTTCCAGCGCTTGGGGGCAGAGCATGGGCCAAAACTCCTTGAAAGCCATCGAATGGCTGGTCATCTCCATGGTTACCGCGGTGAAAGCCGATAACAATATCTGCATCGGAATCAGCAGCCACTTCTTGGAAACTGAAATGGGTTACTTGTGCCCAACTTTGAAAAGCTGATTTAAATGCAGACGTTATGTTTAAAGAGTCTGGAACTGGAACACTTGATCTAAATTTATAAGTGAGTTGGGATTTGGACCATGTGGGTCTTCCTGGGATGAACTGATAGTGAGCAACAGTGTGAAAAGACTTACGGTGCCGCTGGTTTTGCGGCTTCGTGCCTTTGTTGTGGACATGATCCGATACACCGCATCTGGGTTTCATCATTTGGTTCACCGTCTCAGAATCTAGGATCCCGGTGACATTCAAATGAAAACTTCGCTGGTATGATTTAATGGCTGATTCCAAAAGATCATCGAAACGGTCGTGATGGAAATCAGCATTTTCAAGGCCTGCAGGAACGTCGTAGTTCAAGTATCCAAATCTATGGAGATACTTTTTGAGGTCTTTGATTCCAGTTACGTTTTGACCCTTTTGGGACTTTTCAAGGCTTTGCAAGAACTGAAAAGGGTTTTGAGCTTTTGATTGAATTGTGGGTAGAATTGTCAAAGAAAGAAGAAAACATAAGCCAAAATGTAAGCAAGTTTTAGAAGCCATGATATGCAAAAGAAAGAGCTAGTTAAAAAGATGATGTCTCCTGGATTCTATGGCTCTATATATAGACCTTTATACATTAAAATACAAATAAAATACTGTGCTTTTTAATCAATAATAACGCGTAGATTGCCCGCTCCTTGGGGTCAAGTTACTTTTGATGTGTTCAGACTGACATATTCTTTTTATTATTATTATCGTTAGTTTTAGTGTTATTTTGGTTCAAACACATCACTTTTCTTCGTTTCCTATTAGACACATGAGAAGCATTTATACAGGGTTGTGTGTGAGAAAGTGTCGTGCATTTTGTTTCAGACATTCGACAATCACCTTTTCAGATGTTGAATATTTTACGCGCTGATTATGGGGTAATTTTATTTTTTTTGAATAATGATTTTAGGTAATTTGATATGCAGAACCTACGACTTAGGTGCAGCAAACATCAGACTTGGCGCGAAAGTTCGGTGCGTCATGATGCGTGCATATCTTCTTTCAAATCGCCCGTACAAAATGCGAGTTAATATATACTTGACCATTTATATTACAATGTGTAAATTTACGTGAAAATCTAACATAATGATACCAAAAAATTGATGAGTTTGTAAAATAAAATAAAATATCAACTTGAATTTTAATGGCACCTTCTGCGAGTAAGATGTAATCTGTTTACTAGTATTGTGTTCACAAACTATTGCAAACTATTTATTTATCATGAGCTCCCACAAAGTCTTGATGTTTAGGCTTCACGAACTATTAATGGTTTCATGAATCCCGCAGCAAACTCCCACGACCTGTTGCAAACTTTCATTGTCGTTTGTCTTCTTTTTAAATTTGACGAAACACAAACTTCGATCTTTATTTTTTCTTAATAACGGGTAATTTTATTATTAAATTTTATTAAAATTTGAATGTCATTTTACAAACTTATTAATGTTTTGGTGTCATATTAAAAGAAAAAAAAAATCTAGTTTTAGTTGACAACCCAAAGGAATTAATTAAACTGACACATCATTATTTAGAAAAAAAATACGTTTGATTAATATTTATGAACAATTATTTTAAAAATAATAAAATGTCATGTTTTCAGTTTCTTAATTTTTTTAAAAGAAGTATGATATAATAAACGTATTTTTGAACTAAATTAAAATTTAATTCAGAATTTTAAGTTTTGTTCATGTTTTAAAAACAATAATTAGATATTTTATTTTATTTTATCTCACTTGTATTTAAAAAGTGCTAAAAGACTACATTTTGATCTCAATTGGTTTTAAAAATTGTTTTGGATTACGAATCAAATAATTTTTGGACACAGTGCACGTATTACATTTGCCTGAAAGAAAGAGAGCTAGGTTGCATTCATTATGCCTTGTATGAAGCTATGAGGAGAGAATTATTGGCTTCCAAAGTGGCCCTGCATCCTAGGTGCCCAGCTTGTTGCCCCAGCTGGAGGCAACAATGGTTCTGTAGTCATGTTCAATCCGGTAACTTTCGAATCATTTCAGCCGAGACGCTCTTTTTCTTGCTTTTTCAGACACATATATAAAGGAGAAGACCTGAGCTTCTCTCTCTGACACACACACACACATATATATTTAAAGACGAAGACCTGAGCTTCAAATTAATCATGAAGACATGGGTTTCGAGATTTTTTTATAATTATTTAATAATTTTTTAAAAATAATAAAGCAAACTTAAGGTCAATAATGTAATTACACTTTTATTCTAATAGCCAATGGTTAAAGATACTGTAATTAAGTCAATATTACAGTGCGGAAAGTAATGATTAATAAATTCATGGCAGCTAGTGCAATTTGGCCTTATTTGTTGCCAAAGAGGTTCGTGTAACTCGTGTAACCCAGCTTGTTGAAAAACAAGTCTTGGTCCATTTAAAATATAATTTCCCATATTTTCAACTGATTGTCGCTTGCTTACACATTTTTTTACATTTAGATATTATCAAATATCTATTTCTTTTGGATTGAGTGCTTGCCGGGAAAACCAAAAAGAAACTGCAAAAAATTGCTTTCCCACTAGTCAATCACTCATTGTTATATACATACATACATATATATATATCTCTGATAATTGGTATCCGGTGTTTTGCTTCCATGAAGGTGAGAATTTTTTTTTTTTTTTTAATTTTTCTGGTATGTTTATCTACTCATTACAATTATATATATATAAAACATATATATGAATGTTGTTAGATTTATGTGCATACATGCATCTTACGTCCGAAGATGATTTAAGCTGTGTTGCATATTATATACGTTATAGGAAAAAAAAAAAATTATATACTTTTATTAACCTTTTGTTATGTCTTGTATTGAAGAGAAAATAAACACATCGAGTCTCCGTGTGTTGTAACTGGCAAGGAAGAATAATATGGGATCCTACGCCGAAAAACATTTAATTTAACGGTTATATTATTTAATTTGTTCTAATTAAATTGAAAATGGATGACCTAGTTTACCCTTTTAAGTCAAGGATGCTGTCTGCATTGTCAATGGCGTTTTATCTCTCTCCTTGCCTGGTCTCAAATTGAACCAAGTGGTGTTCATATTTCATGCACATTAAACAAACTATCGATCAAGCCAAGTACACTTTTAAGTCATCGACTTTCATTATGTTTGTTGGTCCTTGCTTGACCAGACTTCGTTCAAAAATGTTTTTCACTCTTCATGTTTTAGCATTTCGCAACTTGAAAGATGAGTTTTTATTTCACCTACAAACAAATTCTCATTCCAAACTTGTATAGGAGTTTGTTATTAATGGACTACTATAGACTAAATATACTTCAACACCCTTCACTAATTATATAAAGACACTCAAATGTTTTTAAAAATTAATATACTCTCACGATTAAAATGGTGACTCAACAGAGCCATTTTACAAATTATTTTTCATGGATTTAGCAGCCATTTTTTTTTAATTTAAATCTTTTAGAAACTTGATTTTGTAGTTCTTCTCAATAATTTAAGAACTAAAATAAATCCAATTTTTTTAATTTAAATGAAATGAATGAACTGGAAATTGGTGTTAAAAAAAGCGCTTAGCCATATAAGCCGCTCTTGCCCTATTAATGTTCCAGGATAGTACCTAATTATTGCAATTATATTGCTCAATAAACAAAATTTTGAGGAGTTGCCATCAATTTATGCCTATACTTGCCGGGAGTCTATATACGAATGGATGTTAAACAGGCTGTAATCACTAAAAAAAATTTAAAACAAAAAAAAAAAGAGAGAAGGAGCCATAGGGACAATCTTTTGAGACGAAAAAACATTAGTCCCTAAAAGGTGTCTGTAGGTGCGAAACCAAATTCGTCCCTAAAAGATATTTATAGGGATGAAATAATTACTTAACTTATTTCGTCCTTAAAACCAACTCTATAGGTTTGAAAAATTAAGTTGTCCCTAAAAATGGATTTCTATGTATGAAAACATTTCAGGACAAAACAAATTCGTCCTTAAAAGATATCGACAGGGTCGGAATTTTTTCTACATTCGTATTTCGTCTCTAAGTGGGGATAATCCTATTTTTTCAAGTAGTTTAACATAATGCTCCCCATTATTTTGAAAATAGCTAAATCTTATTTTTTGATTTATAAAATAGATCAAATACTCTTATAGTGTATAAAATGGTCCAAAAAATTAATTGCAGTTAAAGGTGATGTTAGAAATTAGAGTTTGACTATTAATCATTTTGGTCATTTCAGTAAAGACAATAATAAAAAAAGATAAAATAGAATTTCCTTAAATTACATAACAATTACATCAAACTATAGAAGGAAAGTGGGATTATCCCCTAAAAGTATATTTATAGTGACGAAAAATTAATTCGTCCCTAAAAGAAGATTTATGTGGATGAAATATTTTGGAATAAATAATAATAATAATAATAATAATAAATAAATAAAAACCTCATCCCTAAAAGGTTCCCATATGGACGAACAAATTAATTAGTCCTTAAAAGAAGATCAATATGGGCAAATTATTTTGGGACGAAAAAATTTGTCTCTAAAAGGTCTACATCTACAGGGACAAAAAAATTGCAATTTGATCATTAAAAAGAAAAAAGGATTTGTATGAACAAAATACTTTGGACGCAAAAAATTCATCCCAAAAAGTTAACTATAAGGAAGATAATATAATTCATCCCTAAAAGATATTCTATAAGAACGAAATTAATATTTTGTCCCTAAAATTAAATAATAATATTAGGTAAATTATACTATAATATGCATTTGTTATAATAACGTCAATTTAATTATATTTAAATAAAATCAAGTTTATGTGACAATTTTTAAATCTTATTGGATGTCTAAATCAACCAAATTTGTCAAATTATAAGAAGTTGATGGGTAAAGACATCGTTGTACTTCAGTAAATTAATAAAAAGAGCGTATAATTAATTTATATGTTTTATCAGGTGTCTTGTCAGAAGATTGGTCAAATGGATCTCTAAGATTGATGTAATTTTGTATTTTGATATTTCAGGGACCATATGAATTAAAATTATAAAATTTGTCAAAAATTGATAATTTCATATTATCTAGAGACTAGAATAATTTTGTATTGCAAAATAATTACAAAGATTATTGATTTTAAATTGCCTGCTAATAAAAATTTATTGGAGAGAAAGTTGGGTGCATTTTGATGCATTGTGTATATTCTACTCAAATCACTAGTATAATATGAGAATAAATATCAATTTAAAAAAAAAAAAAAACAAATAAGTGAGTAAATATTAGATATATGTTTTGAGTTTTAAAAAGAAAAGTACATTATGTTCGATATGTTTTTGAGGTAAATTAAAATATTATTCAGGGCTTTAAATTTTTGCATATTTTCAAAAAAAATAATATTAAATCTCTTGCATTTTTAAATCACTTACATTTGAAAATACTTTTAGAAAACAAATTAAACAACTGTACAAATCATTTTCACCTTAGTCATAACCTAGAAATGAAAGAGCTACAGTGATTATGGTTTGTACAAAGCTTCAGGAGATAAAAATAACATATTATGTAAGATAAATAGACATAATATAAAAAAAAAAAACTTCTCTAATACAACCATTATTATTGACTATAAAGTTGAGGAAGGAAAAAAAAAGAAAAAGAGGCTGTCAATAAACTGACTTAACAAATCGACCATATTATTGACTATAAAGTTGAGGCAGCCAAAAAAAAAAAAGGGAGGCTGTGAATATAATTGTCTGCTTTCAGAGAGTCTGTTTGACAGTCTGACTTAGCAAATCAATTTTTATTCAATGGTCCATATTAAATCTCTCCATCCCCCGGTGGATTTCTGTCAGCAACGCGGCTGAGACTGAACCTGAACATCGAACACAATCTGGATGGCTACGAGGACCTGCAATTGGAGTTCAGTCTTGAGCTCTTCCATGGACCAAAGATAGCATAACAAGCAGCAGCCACCGTCGGCTGCAAATGGCACCATCATGGTTGTGCCTCCTGATTTCTTTCTGTCAGCGATGCAGCTGAGACTGAACCCAAATGATTTCCGTCGTGGTCCCCTGATTTTATTTTTGTCAACTGAGATTGATTTTCCTCGTGGTCGCCTTTTTTTGAGCAATTGGTGGTCCCTTTTGTTTTTGTCTTTTGTTTGAAATACCTTTTGTTAATTTTTTTTAATTATACAAATTAAGTAGTTACATTTTGCTTTTGATTATTATTCATGGAAGCAGTCGAGGTCAGTAGAGTGATTTATTAGGGAGATGAAGATGTATAAAGGAAGAAGGCAGATAGTGAGAGAAGGGGTGGAGTTGTATAGATATGGAGAAAGTTTTGTGGTCTAAAAACAAAAAATTGAATCGGAAAGTTTTATGAAGTATTATTGAACATCTTTTGACTTGATTGTGTATCAAGTTACATTTATACCATGTGGGTTGTGATAAGCAAATTTTCTTGACATCGGAGGACATGATAATTTTTTTCAATAAACAATTCATTTCCGCATTAGTGATGCTCTAAGATGGCCCGTAACCTTTCCCAGCTTGTTAACTCAACTGGAGGCAAATTAAATATGATCACGTAGTCATGCTCATGCCGGTAACTCTCCAATCACTTCAACTGGGATTTTTTGGTTACACATGACTGTCCACTTCGATATGTGTGCTCAATTGACGCTCTAATCAATGAGATTAATGTAATGGGTATAAGTCATATTCAGTAATAGATTTTTCCTACGTTCTGAAATTTAGGAGCCCTATTGTACCATTTCCGCGGTATCTTCTTAAACAAACATTGCATACAATATGTATGTGAATTCTTAAATATTTTTAACTACAGGTATATCTTCTTTTCGTCAATGAATATTTTCTCCTGCCACCGAGGTTTTTTATTTTTTTATAATGAAAAAATAAGAATTAAATACAGATAAAACTATTCATATTTTGTGTCTTAGAATAAGAGTGAGATTTGAATTATTGATCTCTTCAAATCAAGTAAAATATTAACCATTGAGGTGCTGTACAAAATAAACACTTTCCGCGCCACTGAGGTTAATCATTAAAAGAAAACTTTCACTTCATATGAAATAGTAGGAGGCTTAAACTGGGCAAATGAGAATTTTTTAGGTTAGCTTCACACTGTAACAATTGAAATGATCACTGTTGTCTTCAAAAGTTTAATTAACTATGCCAGAAAGAAAGAGCTAGAGACGCGTTCATTATGTTTCCTATAGAACTGTGTGAGAAAATCATTGGTTTACGAAGATGTTCGTGTAAACCGTGTAACTTTCCCCAACTTGTTAGGCGAGGACGGAGTCAAGTCTGGGTCCATTTAAATTATAACTTCCCATCTCTTCAACTAGTCACAGACACCTTTTCTTGCTTACACATTTGCTTTACATTACTTTACTCTTAGATATTCATAAATATGAAGTACTTTTGGTTTAAGTGCTTGCCAGATAAAAACAGTAATCAATCATTAGTCATTTAATTGGTCGTTGTTACGCATATGGGTTGTAAAGAAACAATCACCCTCTAATTTGACTTATTCCCCAAACTCCCTTTAGTTTCATTTTTTGTCATTGTACTCCTGTTAACTTCTACTTAGATAAAAGCGGGAAAAATGTAATTTAAACTCAAAATTATATAAATTAATAATAGAAAATTAAAAATGCAAGCAAACAATGTAAAAAAAGAGGTAATCATAAATTAGCTACCGAGGCATGCCTTTTGATGAAAAGAATTAATATTTTATTTTACTGATAAATTAATTTTAACCATTGGTCAACTTTAATAGTTTTAGGGATATTAATAGCTTTAATAGCATTAGTCAATTTAACATTAGTTGTTATACCCTAAACCCAATTCATCATCAAATAGACATAGTTTTGTCATCATCAAATCAACATAGTTCATCAGCAAATAGGCCTAGTTCATAACAAAAATTAATGCACAATTTATCATCAAATCAACATTATCAATTCAATTTATAGACTCTAACTCTGACCTAATTGAACCTCTATCTTTGCACAAAGATGGAAGTTCAACCTCTATCTTTCGAACCACCTTCTTTGCATAGAGATGGTGGTTCAATCTCTAACTTTAGGCAAACATGGAGATTGGTTCAAACTTCAATCTCTATCAAAGATCGAGGTTAAACCATCATGTCTAAATAAAGATGATGGTTGTCTCTTCATTTTTTGGCGAAGATGGAAGTCAAAGATAAAGGTTTGACTATCGTCTTTACCCAAAGATGGTGATTTAAACCTCATTTCTATCAAAGGCAGAGATTCTAAACTCCATCTTCGAACAAAGATAAAGGTTGGTTTGAACTTCCATCTTCACCAAAGATATGAAGATTTAAGCACTTTAGATCTCCATTAGTAAGACTCCAGATGGAGGTAGAGATCTTGTATTTCCATCATCCATCTAATTGAATGAACGAGAGGGTTCTAATATGGATATCACCTTTATTGTTTTTCTTTTTTTTAAATTATAATGATTATGTTTTTTTTTCTTTTTTATTAAACTATTATTCTAATTTAACTTTTAGAAAATATCTCCAAAATGGTGGATATTGTTTTTATATTAATTTATCTTAATGACATTTTTATAATTTTTTAAATGTAATAAAAGTATAATGGATTTTTCTATGGTCAACTGTACTTAATGTTTAAAACTAGCAAACAAATTTTATTAACGATATTGGGGTAATTTGTTAGTAAAACGAAAAATTGGTTCCCTTTGTCCAAAGTTCAAGTTGCTTTTGTATATAAAGGCCAAATTCCCCATATGTGTAATTTTATTTAATATTAGGGTGGTTATGTAATTTGTCCCTTATTTAATTGGTTTAAAATTCATAACGCTTGACCTAGCAACAGTTTCAAGTCAAGATGCTTCCGGGAGTCCTTTTCTATGTCATTTTCTGTGTCTTTGTCGGCCCCGACTAAAGTCATTTTCAATTTCCAACACCAAATTTTACATAATTTTATATTAATACTTATTTTATATCAAATTATTTTTTTAACTTCAATATACGTAACATCAAATTGATACAAACAGTATCTTCATAAAATATTTCACACATAATTCTTTAATCAATATTAATTAATTTATTTGATATAAAATTCTATTCTCGAATAATTATTCACAATATATTAAAAATTATTAAAAACTAACATATATATTTTTTAATTTTTTATAAAATATTATCTCATTATATTTTCATCTAATTTTTTAGTCACTTAATATTTTTTTAGCTCATTTTTATCCAACTAATTGTTTATTTACCTAATTTTTTATCCATCTCATTTTTTCAACTAATTTTTTATCCAACTATTTTATTATCTAAGTCATTATAATTCCATAAAAAAAAGATAGTGAGCAAATAATAAGTAAGTTTAATGAAACTCAGTCTATACTCTAAAAAAAGTTTAGAACTCTAACTATTACGAGCTCAAAATGAGGTAAAAAAAATTAGAGTTGCAAGAATGACGTGAAGAGAATAAAATTTTACTAAAGAATGTGGATTCCATAAAAGATCTAATTCTATGTGATATTCTTCGAAGTGAACAAAAGAGAATTTATGAAAAAAGTGTCCGTGAGCAATAATTTCAAAGAGGAAGCGGATCATCCAATGCATTTGACAAGTATTTTGGTGGTATTGGAGGAAGTGGAGATAACCTTCCAAAATTCTAAATGGTTGTTTAGAAGTATTTATGTCAAGTATTTTATTTTTAAGTTATGTTGTCGTTTTTTTTTTTTAATCATGTATTTTTAATTTAAGGTAATGATAATGTTAATGTTATTATTTTTTATTACGTTATTGAGTTTTTGCATTAAAAGTACTACCAATTCTATCAATTAATTATCAAAATAATAAATTTTTATATACATTAAATAATTTAGATGACATTATATTAATATATTACTAATAATACATATTAAAAACTTTAAAATATATTCAATATTATACTCATTTTAAAAATCTGAATAAAATATTTTCAACAGTATATATTTTTTATAATAATTTAATTTTTATTTATAATTATTAATTGAATTATATAAATATATTAAACATGATGAAGCATACAATTAAAATAAAAATTATTGTAGTTATTAGTTGGGAGTATTGTTGAAATTTTGAAAGAAAAAATGAGAGCACATGATCCATAACTCAAATTTGGTATTGGCTCCAGTGTGGCACCAAATTTGGTGTCACACTATAGCAATTACACCAAATTTTCTCTTAGAAGTGGAGTTTTCGCACCATTTTAATGTAATATTAGAGATATTTTTTATATCAAATTTGGTGCGTTTACTTTACTTAGAGGAATCGGAATGGGAATCGGAATGATTAGGAATCGGAATGACTTGGAATCGGAATGAAGTATCGGAATCAGAATAAGTTGTTTACTTCAACTACAGGAATCGGAATCGGAATCAGCAGTATTCCCATTAAGCTGTTTACTTACTTTGGAATCGGAATGGATTAATTATAAGTTACAAAAATGTCCTTAATTAAAATTATAGATTAATTATAATATACAAAATTGTGTTTAAGATGTGAATGTCATCTTTTTATCATGTAACTTGTCATAATAGGTAAAAAAAAAAATTCTTAACAATTTAACAATATCATTGTAAGCAATTTTT
Source organism: Dimocarpus longan (assembly GCA_022984855.1). Taxonomy (NCBI): domain Eukaryota; kingdom Viridiplantae; phylum Streptophyta; class Magnoliopsida; order Sapindales; family Sapindaceae; genus Dimocarpus; species Dimocarpus longan. The sequence continues at coordinate 18,023,427 of CM041015.1, read as the reverse complement.
TTTTTTAAAGAAGAATATATTATGTATCTATATTGTATATCAAGTTTTTTTTTTTTTTTTTAATATAAAATGTTACCTAAACTTTCTTAACAGTATTATTATAATATTCTTCAATCCATCACAAAATTTAAGTGCTAACTGTAAATCATTAGAATAAAATGTAACACTTTGTACTAGCACATTTTTTTATGAAAACTTATAACATATATAAATATTTATATTTATAAATATAAAAACAACCAACCATCAGTTCATAAAATATAATAGCAATCGACTACGAATATAAATATAAAATCCGCATATAATATCTATAGTAAGTTCATAAGCACATAATATATGAACTAAACCCCACGATGAAGCATCTTCAAGATATAACCTTTTTTGAGTTGATCAGGCATGGTAAAAAAAACACGTAGCAAATCGTGTTTTGTGGCCAATATGTTAGTGGCATCATATATCTGATCCTCATCTAAGCCCTCAATTTTCATCATCTCTTCATATAACTTGGCTTGTAAATCTGCCACATCTTTATCTGCAGTAGAAAGCACATTAATCAAACCGTCTAGTTTAGGCACCATTGCTGCCACTGACTCAGCCATTGACCCAATATTTGAGCACATGTGATCAAATGATTTCTCCTTGCTCTTTCTTTTCTTGGACTTGTTCGTTGAAATACTTGGGGTGCCGTCACCAGACATATGAGGTGGTGGAGTTGGTTGTTCTGTATAAAATATATGATTAAAACTTTCTTCAGAAAATTCCTTGATTAAGTCATCACCTAAATTGACATTGGTATTGTCCTCTAGGCGTATGTCCTCTTCATCATCGTCAGCATTGCCAGCATTAGTTCCAGTGGCTCGATCACGACCATATATCTCACCCAAAGTAAAATAATGAGGAAATGATTTTTGAAACAAACCAGCTGCATCTTTTTTGTGCTGTAATCAGTTAAAAAAATGAACAATATTGTATTAATTAATAAAATAAAGTCATTTGAAAAAAAAAAAATCAACAAATGATAAAATATAGATCTAAAATATAGATTCCATGCAGTGGTGTAGTTTTTTAATATCAAATAAAAGACTACTAGTCAACATAGAAACATACAATATCAGATGATTTTATATTGCAATATCAAATAAAAGACTATCACTAATCAAATAAAAGACATAAAATCGGCTGCCATAACATGCAGATTTTTTCAATAAAATCTGTTGATTATCATAACATGCAGATTTTTAATGCAGATTTTTTCAATAAAATCGGTAATCAACAGCAGCTTTTTATCATAACATGCAGATTTTTTCAATAAAATCGATAATCAACAGCAGCTTTTTATCATAACATGCAGATTTTTAATGCAGATTTTTTCAATAAAATCAGTAATCAACAGCAGCCTTTTGCCATAACATGCAGATTTTTAATGCAGATTTTTTCAATAAAATCGGTGTGATGAAAAGAGCAAACAAACAGTCTTCAATAAAAAAAAGAAACAAACCTGCAGTAGTGATGAAAGACCAAGTGAGTGGTGATGAAAGACCAAGAGACCGTTGATGAGAGAAGAGTTGTGGACGGTAACATCAACTCAAACTTGTCAAAATAGGGTTTTTTTTTTTTTATTTTTTAAATAAGGGTATAAAAGACTTTTCATCATGAATTAGGGAATGGGAATGGGATTCCCAAGTGGGTTGGGGGGAATGGGATTCCCATTCCACAACCCCAAATTGATGTGGGGCCCACAATTTCATTCCCATTACGGAATGAATTTTAAGCAGGTAAACAATATCAATCAATCCCATTCCCCATTCCCATTCCCTAATCCGTGAAGTAAACGCACGTGTTTTATACCATTTTCGTGTAATATTGGAGTTGTTTGAAGTAGTTTCTGTATTTCATGTGGCAATTACCAATTGCCAAATTATGTGGTAACATGAAATAAGGTATCAATCAAATCAAGTACGTTTGCCGCTGAATTTCCGTGTGCCACATAATTTGGCAGTTGGCAAATCAATCACAGTTTGATTAATTTGGAAATTTTAAAAACATTGGTTGGAGGTTAGGAAAAGTACTTTCATTATGTTTGTCCTTCCTTCATTGACTTGACTTCGTTAAAAAATGTTTTTTTTTTTTTTTCACCTTTCATGTTTTAGCGTTCTGCAATTTAAAAATTGAGTTTTTATCACATTTAGGGAGAATGAGAAACAAGTATAAACTGATGGGTAAATTTTACATACATATGTACGTCTGGCCCAATTACTTGGATACTTGAGTTTAGGTTATTCCGTGTGCCACATAATTTGGCAATTGGTAAATCGATCGAGGTTGATTAATTTGGAAATTTGAACATATTTGGTTGGAGGTTAAGAAAAGTACTTTAATTATGTTTGTGTCCTCTCTTCATTGACTTGACTTAGTTAAAAAATGCCTTTTTCATGTTTTAGACAAAATATTATTACAGTAAAATTTTAGTAACTTAAGTTTTAGTATTACTATATTTATTTTGTATCAATTTGAATTTAAAATTTTTTTCTACGAAATTTGCAGTAAAACTTTTTAAAACGATAGAATTTGTGACACCCTTTTATTATAAATTACAACATATTTCTTTTGTCACAAAATACTACTGTTTTAGTGAATCCCAAAATTTTGACATATGAAAATTTCTGATGTCAAATCCTCATTTAACAAGTGAAAAAACAGCATCAGATTTAACAAATTTGAGATGCTACACGTGCAAAGCAATGCTTTATTAAAAGGAGACTTCTAACTAGACATGACCACAGTTCGGTTCGAACCGTACGACCGTAACTGTAGAACCGGAACCGTCACTGTAGCGGTTCCGGTTCCGATTCTAATCCTAAAAGAACCGGAACCGCCGGTTCAAGAACCGACGGAACTGGAACCGACTTGAATCGACGGTTCCGATTCTTAAATAAATAAATATAAAAAAAGGGAAAAAACACAGAAAAAACTGTTGGGGCCAACGTTCGGGCTGCGTGGCCCGCGTGGCCCCAACTTTCAAGCAGTCAGTGGTCTGATTACAGTCAGACCACTGACTGCAAGCAAGCAGAACCCAGATCTGGCATCGGATCTGGGTTATGGAAACCCAGAACCCAGATCTTTCCAGATTGGACGCCAAACTGGCGTCTGGATCTAGGTTAACCCAGACGTCGATCTAGGTTCGAACCCAGATCGGCGTCTGGGTTTCCATGGAAACCCAGACGTCGAACGTCGAATCCAGATCGGTGTCTGGGTTTCCACCCAGACCACCCAAACGTCGTCGATCTGGGTTCTAGAACCCAGATCCCAAACCCAGACGCCGATCTGGGTTGGAACCCACCAGATCGGAAACAAAAAAATCAAAGAGAAGAAGGAGAAGAAGGAGAAGAGAACCGGAGAAATAGAAAACAAGAGAAGAAAACAGACTAACAGAGAAATAGAAAAGAAGAGGAGAACCGGAGAAGAAAAAGACGAGAGAGTCAGAGAGAGAGAGAGAAGAGTGAGTGACGTGTCATGTGAGTCAGTGAGGGATTGAGAGTAAATCAGTAAATGGATAATCCGGTAATGCCACCGTAATGGATTTTATAAATTAAAGCTAATTGTGACTTGTGATTGTGAGTAATTTGGTCTTCAAATAATTAAATTTTTTATTTCGTTTGTGTATCCGGTATCGATTTATTTTTTAATTTAAAAATATATTTTAATATTACTTTTAAATTTCAAATTATCATTTTAAAAAAAGGTTCCAGAACCGGAACCGAAACCGGAACCTGAACCGTTATAAAATCGTCGGTTCCAGAACCGAATCGAAACCGTGTTATTTCGGTTAAGGTTCCGGTTTTAACTTTTTTAGAACCGGAACCGTCGGTTCGAAACCGGAACCGAAACCGAACCAAACCGTGGTCATGTCTACTTCTAACATCTAGGAAGGTGTTAACAGTTGCATATAAGGCATGAAACACCTGATGAAGAAACTTATTACATGGAGGTAGAGGCCAAACCAGATGAAGAAAATACTATTTACCATCGGAGCCGGTGCGGCGTTTCACTTCCACCTACCTCAGATTTAATTCCGCTATTTATATGCCAGTGTTTGGTACTCCAGAACCCTTCTCTTCTTCAACCATCCTGTTATTTGCTGCTACCTGATCATCAGTGCCATTCTTTTCTACAACAACAATCATGACCGATAACATATTGCCGTACAATATAATTTCTCAAATTATTAGGTCTCTATCTGAACTTTTATCAATCATTTGGTGCATTTCAATTTATGCACAAAGAAATCATTCTTTAAAATTAAAATTGTACTGAACCGCAGAAATTTATTTTAATGAGTTAAATATACAGTATCCCCTCCAGATTTAACTTAAAACAGATGAAAATAAAGTTTAGTTTTTATCGCAAATTACCCCTAACTTAATGATCAACTGTGATTTAAAGTATAAAGATAAAAACACCCTTAGTTTTCAAAATTAATTTTCTTTTAAAATTTAAAATAATAAAAATTAATCTAATAAAAAATAAATTATCAAACAAAATTTTCACCATTTTCATTGCCTTCACTGTGTTCAAATGACAGAACCAAACCCAGAATCATCAGCAAATCAACTACCCAAACCCAGATTAACAACCACCTAAACCCAGAAACCTATCTTGGTTCTCGAATGGCAGAACAAAAAAATACAAAACATCAAACAAATTCTCCACAATTTCCACTGTCTCCATTGAGTTCAACAACCCAAAAATCTTCGTTGTTCAAGTTAATCTCCACCATCTCTCATTCAACAGTAACAAAGAAAAATCTTCTCCATCTTAGAATCCATCAATCTTCATACAACCAGCAGCAAAAACACCAAAACAATTAATTCAAAAAAAAAAAAAAAATCATAACTTTATGTTGAATCCAAAAAATCATCAAACCTATTCAAAAAATCATTAACTGGATTCGATTCGAACCTAGATAAAATCTGGGTTCTGGGTTCGACCAATCTGAATACGATTCGAACCCAGATAAAATTTGGGTTCTAAATTCGACTTGAGTTCGAATTGAACCCAGATCTGGGTTCAACGAACCCGTCTGGGTTAGATGTCGACGAACCTAGACGTGGGTTCATCGAACCCCCAAATCTGGGTTCGACAAACCCAAGTCTGGGTTTGAATCGAACCCAAACGTCTAGGTTCTCGACGAACCCAGACGTTTAGGTTCGTCGAACCCCCAGATTTGGGTTCAAGGTTCGACGAACCCAGATGAACGAGAGAAGAAGAAGAAGAAGAAGGTGGTGGAGGTCTGGTCTGGTGGAGGATGGTAAAGAGGGACAGAGGGAGATGAAAAATGACATCAAAATCCAATCAACCCAAAAAAACCCACAACCAACCTAACCCCGAAGACGCGAGATGTTCGGCGTCCACATGACAGTGAAAGACTGGTGAGGGCTAGTTCGAAGAAGAAAATGAAGATGATGATGATGATAATGAAAAGAGAGAGAGAGAGAGAGACAAATACAGAAAGGGGGAGAGGCATTCGGAAAAGGTGAAGATGATGGGAAGTATGAAAAATTGTAACAAAAACAAATTTAGATTTATTTTTATTAGATTAATTTTTATTATTTTAAATTTTAAAAGAAAATTAATTTTGGAAACTAAGGGTATTTTTGTCTTTATACTTTAAATTACAGTTGACCGTTAAACTTAACACTTTTTGGTCGTTAAGTTAAGGGTAATCCGCGATAAAAACTAAACTTTGTTTCCATCTGTTTTAAGTTAAACCTGGAGGAGGTGTTGTGTATTTAACTCTATTTTAATTTGCAACTTACAATCATACGTATAGATTGGCTATCATGTGTGGAAATCTGTTCTTTTTTTTTTTTCATTTTTTCAATAGTGAGAATTCTTGAAAATCAAGTGTTGTGCACAAATAAAATATGCAGAATTCCAGAATATATATGTAGTAAGGTTTCCATGAGCAGCCTCTTATTATAATATATTGAGCACCTTTCATGAAAAATACATTAGATAACTAAAATTCATCTCTGTGATATATAGTTGAGATCTTTATTTCTTTAATTTTTAATTTAATTTTCTATTTTCTATTTTTTTATTTTTTATAATTAGATCTCTATCAACTATTACAATTTCATAGATGGTGTCGATCTTTCTTTCTTTCTTTTTTTTTTTCTTTTTTTTTTTTTTTAAGTAGGATGGTGTTGATCTTATGTTTTAATTTTTATTTTATTAATTTTTAAAGGATAAAATAGTAATTTTATTCTCTAGGGGTAAATGGGGCTTGGTATATTTTCTGTTAGCTTAGACCACTAAAGTTTTGGTCATGGGAATGTAATTTCCAAACTAAAGGGACCACGCAAGCCATAAATGGATTTAAAATTATAAAAGTAAAACATTGTAAAACATTAAGAACTAAAATGAAACTTACTTTATATATTTTATTGGTATTTTTTGTACACATAAGAAGGAAATTGAAATACATATTTGGAAAAAAATTTAAAAATTTTTATGATTACTAAACTATATATTTTTTCCAATATTTTCCTAATTTAAAAATATTTTTTCTTAAAGGGAAAATTTCATTTCCATCCGTGTGGTTCTAGAAACTATCTGGATTTTAATTATGTATTGAAAACAGCTCCACCTTCCTTAAACTTTCCAAAACACATCAATTATGTTCTTATCGCAAGTCAACTAAAGGTCAAATGAGATAAAAAGGTTAGGCGAGGATGGTATTTTTTATATTTTGTAATAAGAGCTGGGATGACAACCTATGTGTGACCATGATTAAATTTAAAAAAATATATAAATTTATTATAATACAATTTTAAAATTAATTAATTAATTAATTAAAAAAATGAAAGATCACCACCACCAATATGATGAAGACTAAAACTAATTAAGAAAAAAATTCAAAAAAAATCAACCCAAATTTTCAACATTTGGATTGAAGATCTAGGTAACCCAGCCCAAATGAAGATTGGGGTTTGAACTCAGATTTTTAACATCTAGGTGATATCAGATCATTCCCAGATGTTAAAGATCATTTTCTTGACGATTTGATCTTACCCAGATATTAAAGATCTGGTTTTGAACATATATTTTCAATATTTAGGTGAACTCAGATGAAGATGGTCGTTGTAACAATTGCTCTATGTTTCCTCATCAGCGTGTATGTACCACCATCGCCACACTAATGACACCCCATCTCCATCGCAACAGCCATGGTGGTTCTTCATCCTACCATAACCACAGTACAAAGATGGAGACCCACTAGATCTCCATCTCCATCACAACCTTAAACTATAGCAACCTCAAACCATATTTTTCGAAACTTAACCGCAACCTTCATTATACCAAAACAATAGAACTACTAGAGAGAGATTAGAGAGAGAAAGGAGAGGAGAGAAGGGAATTGAAAAGGAAAAATTAATTATCTATTGTGATTTTTTTAAAAAGAAATATTCATCCCTTTTTTTATTATTGTTTAATTTCTTTTTCTTTTTTTAAAAAAATCATATTTAAATAAAAAATAATAAGATAATTATTTGAAACATGTCAATTTTTAATTGGTCGAATGATATTATAATATTTTCATTACATTAGGTGCAAAATGATAATTTTAGATGGTGACGAGCAATTGAGTCTTTTCTATTTTCTGATTGGCTTCGTCGACTAGTAGGAGAGACTATTTTGATGTGTTTTGGAAAACTTTAGGAAAAATGAAAGCTATTTTCAATACATAATTAAAATCCTGATAGTTTTCAAAACTATAGGGACGAATATAAAATTTCCCTTATCTTAAATAATATTAGAAAAAAATAGTGCATAAATTCAAAAATTTCTTTTATAAGTCTAATTCAATCTTTTTATGAAGCATACAAAAAACTAGACATCAAATTCAAAGAAATTTGTTAAGTTAACCAAAAGTGTTTAAAGTGTGTATTGTAAAAAGTAATTGTTACAAAAATATACATATACATATATAAACATAATCACACACGTGTGCATGTATATATATACACATATATATATGTATACGTTGTGTATGTATAAAAGAGGCCATTTTTTAAAAACATTTAATATAGGGTAATTTGTGCAACTATCAACTAATAGTTTGAATTTTAATATTATTTATTATAAGATTCAAACAAAATTGCCCTTGATATAAAATTCACTTTTTGGAGTTGATTAATGATCAGAGCAACAACTGTGTATATATATATATATATATATTTAGAGAGAGAGAGAGAGCAACCATCAATGAATGATGGTGATGATGAAGATTAGGGGTGGCAATTTGGAACCCGACACGACGGGTCGACACGAAACCGACACGATAATTACGGGTTAGGGTTGAGTATTAACGGGTTGGGTAAATTAACGAGTCAACCCGTTTAACCCGTTTGATTTTCGTGTCGGGTTCGTGTTCTGCTTAACGGGTTAAGGGTTGACCCGTTAAATAAGGATAAAAAAGTAATTTTATTTTGAGGGATAGTCATGTAATTTTATTAAAAACTATATATACCCTTCAAACCCTAACCTACCCACAACTCTCCACATTTCATTTTTCAATTTTCATCTCCAGCCGCCGCACCCACACACACTCCTCCACAGTCCATTCCCGACTCCACCTCCACGGCTACATACCACACAGTCACACAGCCCACACCAGTCAACGCCTACGCCGGTCATCGCTGCCACGCCAGTCACCCAACGCGCCTCCTTCATCTTCGTCGTGTCCTCGCCAGTGGCAGATCTCCTTCGACATCTCAAGCAACACCAATCGTAGATCTCGTTCATCTCCGTCGCGGCATCTCAAGCAGTTCGTCTCCGTCGTTTGGTCGGCGGTCGCGGCATCTCAAGTAGTTCGTCTCCGTCGTTTGGTCGGCGGTCGCAGCATCTAAAGCAGTTCGTCTCCGTCGTTTGGTATGCGGTCGCGGCATCTCAAGCAACACCGATCGCGGATCTCGTTCGTCTCTGTTGTTTGGTCGACGGTCGCGGCATTTCAAGCATTGTCCATCACCTCCACACCAGTCGCGCATCTCCTTCGTCTCCGTCGTCTCCACACCGATCACGGATCTCCATGTTTAGTCGTGTAATAAGTGTTTAATTGATGTTAATATGTTGATTTTGTTTAACCAAGGTTGGTGTATTAAGAAATTGAGACCTTTACTGTGTTGTAAGGTCGATGTTGGGGGTTGATCAGGGGTTTTGATTTGAGGTTTATATTGATTGGCATTTTGATTTTGTGAGTTGTATGGTTAATTGTGTTGATATGTAGTGGCGTCCTGTGTGATTAGAGGTTTATGTAGGTGGGAGGTTATTATAGTTAAAAGTTTATTGTAAAGATTTTGTTGTTGTTGTTGTTGTTCTGGTGCTAATGTTGGTTGTTTGCTTTGTGTATTGAACGGTTTTTTGATCTGAACAACAAAAGTGTTGAAAGCTGAAACATATCATAAACATTGAACATTAAAATAATGTTGAGTTAAAGTTGATGGCAGTAGGGAATTAGGGGAACAGATTTGTTTTTCTATATGTTTGGTGAAGTGGGAAATTTATAAAAACTGTTGTGTTGTGTTTGTGAAAGTAAATGGGTCACTAAACGGGTCGTTAAACGGGTCATTAACGGGTTGTTTATCAACCCGTAAATAAATGGGTTAACGTGTCGATTTCGTGTCGACCCGTTAAGAATCGTGTCGTGTTCGTGTTGAAAGGGTTCAACCCGTTTCGTTATCGTGTCGTGTTCGGGTCGTGTCAAAAGTTATCGTGTCGTGTTCGGTTCGTGTCCAACCCGACCCGTTAACCCGGATTGCCACCCCTAATGAAGATGACCACTACCACAATTATAATTGTGGTGATGATGGTGTATAACTGTGACAATGGAAGAAGACCGTAAATGAGTGCTTTTTAGATTAAGTCCATAATAAAAGAAAAAATACGTTTTTAACACATTTGTTATAAAAATTCTCTTTTGACCTCTCAAACAAACTAATTGTTATTTATACCCGTATTATCCAAATTGCTTCCAAACATTTTTCACTTTAAAATTCCCTTTTTAACATTACCCAAAATTACCAAACTACCTTTCTTCTTCTTCTTCTTCCTTTTTCTCCTCTAAAAGATTTTCACCTCTTCCATTCTCTACAATTTTTTTTTCATCAATTCAAGATTGTTTGTGCACCCATTAAAAGTTCTTTGACTCTAAAAACCACACAATCACGGTTTTTGTCTCCAACAAGCTCTACATTCATTCAGGTTATGTATACCACAAAACATAAATCGGGTTATGTAAGCTTACAAAACCTGAATCAAGTTATGTATTCAGATTTTATGAGTCCACATAATGCGATTTAGGTTATGTAGGCTCATAAAACCTGAAAATAGGATTTATTGGTTTTTTTTTTTGTTCTTTTTGTTGTGTAAGTTTGGTATTAATCATATGTAGTTATATTTTGTTAGATTTTTATGAATATGGTAATATAAAATTGGATATTAAATATGACGAGAGTATGCGTGGGACTAATTTATTTTATACTTTAAATTTTATAGAACTGGATGAAGTGATGATAATAGTCAAATGCAACTAAGAAGGGAATAGGAATAGTTATGTTGGAGGTGAGACGTTTATGATGAGGCCCTCAAGAATATCAATCTTTCGTGATTGGTGGACTTTGTTCACATAATGACTGGTATTGATAGAAAAATATGAGACATCCGTTTGCATTATTTACTTCAAGCTAGGGGAATGCTTGTAGTTAAGATACCCATCACCACCGATCTCATTGTTTAGGGTATGATTTCAAATAAAAAATACTAATTATAGAGAGATTTATGTTGACAAGAATGTGAGAGATTCTAAAGGTATTAGCTCTATCGTCCCTTCATTTGCCACCAATTCAATACTAGACCGAGGGTATGTAGAGACACTTGTAGATAGAATTGTAAGTTCGAGTATAGTTGAAAGTCAAAATTGTTTTATTTCGTATAGTGTAGTAATCAAGTTTTAGCTTCTGTCACCATATTTATATCACTAGAAAGTCCAATATGTGACATTGATTTTGGAGAAAATGATCGTGATGATGAAGATTGAGACATAGATAATGATGGTGATGATACATCGAATACTGAAGAAGATGATGAGGAAACTATAGTTGATGACATTGAAACTTGAGCTGATGTAGAGAACGTAGAGTAACCAAAAGTTAGATTTTCTAGTTCACAATTTGAAATCAAACCTTTACAACTATACTGGATTGCTCTTGGTATAGATCAGTGTGAAATTAAGGTTACGTCAACCGCCATGTTGACCTTCATCCGATGTGATACATTGTATAGAAGTGCATTTTTTTATAGTAAATATATACTGAATGTGACCGTTAGAAAATATGTTCTTAATTTCAAGTATCAACATAAGGTTAGACATTCATGCACGGTTAGTTATGAGGTCGGTTGCAAGAATCTAAATTACAGCTTTAAGGTTCGTGCAAGTTATAGAAAGAGTGGTTCGATGTGGTATATGTACAAGTATGTGTCGAAACATACATGTTTTTAGGATACCTATAAGTCATATAGACAGAGTGTGAAGACTATTATCATAGCAACGTTGTATCAAAAAAAGGTGGGGCTTGATAGTATCACACATCAACTTTTGATTACAAAACTGTTTGAGCAGTATGATGTGCAGATCATGTACACTAGAGCTTGGAGGTTTTTACAATATGCAAAGAAACTAGCATATGAAAAAGTAGATAAATCATTTCACCAGTTTTCTTGGTACTTTCATATATTAAAAGAAACAAATCTTGGTATAATGACTGGAATTGAGACAGATAAAAATAACAGGTTCTTATATTCGTTCGTTACATTTGGATTCTCAATTAAGGGTTTTTGGTCTTACATTATACCGGTTATTACTATTGATACCACTCATTAGAAATGTGAAGATAAAATGATGATTTTTATTGCTGCATACAAAGATGGTGAGGACCTGATTTATTCTATCATTTTGGATTTAATGATGGAGAGTCGAACAATTCATGGACTTAGTTCTTAAATAGATTTCGAGAGATTATTGGTGAGACACAACATTTGTTATTGGGTTTGATTATTGTATCTGATTGTAATAAAAACATTGCAAATGTGATGAGAAATTTTTTTCCTGAAGTCCCATATGTGTTCTGTTTCTTCCACTTGAAGCAGAATCTGAAGCAATACTATAGAAAGCAAAAACATGAGGAGAGTATGCTTTACCTTGCAACATATTGTTATACAATGCCAGATTATGATAGATATTCGGAATAAATTTGAGGGGTGTATTAATAAATGCATGAAAAATTAGTTAATATTGGAGTAACAAAATGATCATGTGTATATTCTTCAAAAAGAAGATATGACATAATGATCACTAATATTATAGAGTAGCTGAACAAATGCATCATGAAAGCATGTCGACTCCCAATAATATTCGATTACCAAAACTATGGAGGATCATGTAAATTCGATGACTAATGAATCGATTAATGTCACGGTATCTGTCATTCAACAATCGATCAAGTTCGGAGTCACACATGAACTAGGTTAGGGGTTCATTCAGTCTTTTGCGTGGTTATGCAGTTGTTGTTGTTATTGAGACCTAGATCAATTGTCATGTTATCATGCAATTGCTATTGCCAAGTATTGTAATTATACTTTACTATTTTTAGTTATTTAATGTTATACAGTAACCTTTTGCCTTTGTCATATATATCACGGTCAATGATGTTCACTATAATATACTTTGTCATAATTATTATAGTATCAATTCTGTCCCCAGTCTAAAAGATTGATATGTTCCTGTAAAAGTAAAAAGTATGATTATAATACCACCTAAAAGAAGACGATAAGTAGGTAGACTAAGAGAGACACGGATTCCTTCAACTAGGAAAAATTGTCGAAAGAAAAAGTTTGAAAATTGTGATGAAAAAGGACACAACCGTCTTCATTGTCTCAACCCACCTATATCCCTCATCGGAAGGACGAGCGTAGCTCTTGTTGGACATGCTGGGACAAGCGTGAAAGCTACCGGAGATGCTTGGATTGGCATAGAAGCTGCTAGAGAGGTTGAGACTAACTTCGTTGCCACTGCTAGAGATACTGGAAGCATGACAATAGTTGCTACAGAGGTTCGGACTAGCACCGCCCTTGCTGGGTGTGCTAGAACCTCCCAAAAATGTCATCTTTGTGGTGTGGCTGGATACACGCGATATCGATATGACCAACAGTTTTCTATTTCACCCTCAGAAGATGACAAAAATAATGGCAATCATGAAAATTTTGAATGAATAAACATGATGTTTATTTGATAATTCTACTTTATGTTTTTAAATAAAATGTTATAATTAATGAGCACTTGTTATTAAATTTGCATGATAACGCTGAACCTAACACTTTATTTTTAGATTTATAAGAATGATTTGGCATAGAGATAGAGTCACTTTGTAACGTTCCGATATTTATTTTCGTCCGATTTATATTTGTTGATTTCTTAAGTAATTTATTAAATGAGAATAAATTTGAATTTAATGAAGTTCGTGCAATTGTAAAATATTTTGATCGTAATAGGCGAAATTGAATATTTTCGAAAATGTTTTTCTCGCATAATGAATTATTTTCAAATTTAAATAAAATAAGTAGTAGAATGGGAAGGTTAGGATATTGAAATTGGATTGTATTGTAGGGGATAATTTTTGAGTTGAATAAAGAAATTATTATATAATTATTAGTGTTGTTATTATTATTATTATTATTATTATTTTTCATTAAAATAAATTAATTATTTTTGGATAAAATAAAGTTATGGATAAGTTTGAATGAGTTAGTAGGATGATGTGTTGGTAAGAGTGTTCGATGGGATGTTAGTATGTGAGTAGGGGTGTAAATGCAGAAAATCAAAAGTTCTAGGGGTTAATTTGTAAATAACAAAAATTTTGGGATAATTTTGTAATTAAAGAAAGTTAATAGTTATAAAAATGTTTTTTTTTTTTTTTTCTAGATTTTTTTAGTTTCTCCTTACTGCAGCGCCGACTCATCTTCTCCTTGCCCTGTTCTGTTTCTTCTTTTTTTCTCATTTTCTTTGTTACTTGTTTCCAATTATTTTCAATTCTTTTATCACAATCATTAAATCTTCCTATCATCTACCTATTCTTAGTCTCCAAAGCACCAAATCCATCAATTTTTCAAGTGAAATTTTCGGATCTCTATAATGGGTCAAAAAAGAGGTATGTTTATGAGTTTTGATTTATTGTGATGGGTATAGGTTAAAAATGATTTAGATAATTTCTGGAATGTATATATGTAATTCTTTTCGCATTTGATTAATTATATATTAATTTCTTTGTTGAGATCTAATTATTTTGAACCCTAGATGAGGGTTTGAATACATGAGACCGTAGGAAAGGTTAGGGAGGCGTGAAAACCTTTAATTGGGTGTATGGAAAGCTAAAAAGTAAGCCCATAAGGTTGATGTACACATATTTGAAAAATTTAGTTTTATTAGTTTGATATTAATATGTTAATTCGTTGAAAACTTGATTAATTTGTTCTTGTTATGTGTTAAATGAGTTTATATGATTTGATGTATTGTTTGAATGTTATTGGAATGAAAAATTGTTTGAAAAATGATTTCGAAAATAATTTCAAAAACAAAATACCCCCTAGGCCGAATAATAAGTGGAAAAGAACTTGAGAGTATTTTTGTCATTTCTTTTTTATTTGCATGTTATTTGAATGATATTTGGGTGATTATTATGATGATAAAATGGTTGGAATGAAAATTTATGTTTATTAGTTTGATGTTTATGTGTAAATCCCATTGGAAATTGTTTGTTTTGATTTTTCAGATATCAAATGGTTCTGGGTGTTAAAAATATGACAATTGCATGTCATTGGATGAGTTTGTTTGATGAAAAATGATTTCGAAAATGATTTCGTAAAATAAACCCTCTTATGGCTTAATTCGAAATATAGAGCATTTTAGGGGTATTTTCGTCTTTTCGCTTCCGTTGTTGTATTAATTATATCATATGTTGATAGTACGTATAACGGATTTGGAATTGAAAATAAAAAAGTTGAGATTCTTCTCTTTTGATATTAAATTAGAACTTGAAAAATGTGATAAGTATTGTGTTAAGACGTGATATAAAAACTAGGGGCAAAATAGTCATTTGAAATGACCATAAGTGATGATTAGAAGAAATTCGATGAATTGATTTAAATATGAAATAAAAAGTTTACGCGATTAAAATTTTCATTTTAAATTGAAAATTTTGAAATCTTGAAAAATATAAAGGGCCGCGTAAAACTAGTTACCGGTAGGTGGGGATTAATAGTTGGCTAGCCAATAGGGTGATTACTAGCAGTACTGCACCGTTAAGATTGATTTCAAATATAGTAATATTAATCAAGTTTATATATTTAAATATATTAATATATTTAAAAAAATCAATTAGAAAAATGAATGTTTAAATTGTAAATTAAAATACAATAGTTTAATTTCAAAAAAATTTAGGATGAAATGTGTTTAGATTTTTTTTTTCCAAATATATTTATTTTAAGTATCAAAAAAAAAAAAAAGAAAAAAAATTGAGTAGTATAAAATTATGATAAATTTGAAAATATGTTATTTTGGAAATGATTTAAAATAAAATATTTTAAATATATTTAAATGATTTGTAATTAACTGAAAATTGAAGATTTTTAAGGTTATTTATATTTTTTGTTTGAAAATTGAATAATATTGCTGAATACTAAAAACTAAATAGTGCAAAACACATGAAATCTGAATGGTATGCTTGTTTTCTGTTTCCTTACATCTAAATTTATAGTTTTTTTTTTTAAAATTAAAATTGCCTAAAAACTAATAATTTGACATTTATATCATTTTAATATTAGTTGTTATGTAATTTTATTTAATATAATACCAATAATTATAATAAATTATTCAACAAATACTAATATACTTTTATGTATCTGTAACTAATATTTTCATTTGTAATTAAAATGTAATTAATTATTATAGTAAAGCAATTTTTAAAATTATATATACATAAATAAATTATTATATTTAAATAAAATAAATTTATATATTTAACATATAAAGATAAATAAAATGGTTTTAAATTGAATTACTATTGTAATAAAAATTGAAATTGTAAATAATATATATTTTCTACTAAAATTAAACAAGAATAATCAAATATTTATAAAAATTGATTGGACAAATAAACTCAAAATATTGGGCAACAGGTGCAGGTAAACAAATAAATATAATATGGACTACTTCACAAGAAGTTTAATAAAAAAAATAAATAAAGATTTTTATAAAAATTTGATTGAAGAAATATAACAATCTAGGTATAAAACAAATTTGAGGATGAGATGTTTAAAGTTTTTATTTTTTAATTATGTATGTTGTTATATTAAAAGGAATCTGAATATATAAAATTTGAATAAATTTGAAAATATGTTATTTTGAAAAGGATAGATTCGGAATAATATATTTAAAACACCATTAAATAATTTGATATTTAGTTAAAAATAAGAAATTGTAGTTTTTTAATTTTTAGTGATTTTTGAGTGGTTTGACCACTTATAAAAAAAAAAAAAAATTACTTAATAAGTATAATTCAAACCCATTAAATGAAAAATGATAAAAATAAAAGACCCCTAATTTTTTTTTTTTTTAACAATTCTCTTTGAGTAGTTTTAATTGGTTTGACCAATTAAAAATAAAAACAAAAATAACTTAGACTCATTAAATGATAAATGTTAAAAACAAACAACTCATAAATGTAAATTCGTATTTAAGTGGATTTTTTTTTTTTGATATACTATTTAAATGGATTAATTGATTTAATGGTGACTGACACAGAGTCACCAAATAAATTTCAGGCAGTAATGTGCTAGTTGTACGAATCATATTATGCTCATGTCTAGAGAGTAAATCAGGAACAATCTATAGCAAAACATAAACACAAGATTTATTCCCCTAGCTAATTTTGCCACTAATTTGTTCATCTATATGGTGAGAATTTGAGTCCATTAAGATGCATTATGATAGTATCTAAAATAAGGTGTCTGGTTTAATCATATATAAGCATATTGCAAGACCTTGATGCTCGAATTACAAAACCGCGAGGTAAAATTATAATTTAATTTATTTCTAATACGAGTTTTGTCTTTGAGAGCATTTACAAATCCAATTTGGATCTTTTATGACTTTCAAATAACAAATGAAGTAACATATAATTTTTAGAGCACTTACCAATATTATTTATATATAATTAAGGTGTTTTGTAGTTGTGCAAGAAGTGTTATCTTGTTTCTCACACACATCTTATTTGACGGAGACTTGATTTACATTAGGAGGGTGGGGCAGGGTATAATGCAAGAGAAACTCGTTATCCCAAAACTATGATAAATATCTATCTCTTTGCTATGGTACATTTTATTATATATCTAAATAGTCTTATTTTACAAAGTTAAAACTTTCATTAATAATGTCTAACATTTGAATTCTTAAATTGTCCATTCAAGAAAAATCTCCAGAATATGACATCAATTAATGAGAAACGCATGAACATATGTTAATAAAATTAGTAATTATAACCGATATTATTTCTGTATCTTTGTGTGATATAAATTGACAAACGTAGTACACATTTCATGACTTGCATGCTTGTGTTGCCATACAGTTAAGGTAAATGTCAATCTCATTATTAATTTGTTATATATCTTTTTCTTATCCCGCTTTACAGATATGACTAAACATATCGAGACCTGTTTGTTGGAAATCACGTGCCAAAAACCCAAAAATTTCCTATCCATGAAAAATAATTTTAAATGAATGTTAAGTACATTGTGATCTAACAAAATTAACTAGTATGATTTTAAAAACTACTTCAGAACGTAGGAACAGGTTTTTACTGACTTTAGCATGCCTTCATCATTAACTATCACTCTATCATTGATATGGAATGGGAGGTGCATTCAATCAAATTAGGTGTTAACTATCAACCATATAAGTTTTTATTTTTTAGTTTTTTTAATTAAATATAAATGTATATATTGTAATAAATGTCATAGCTAGGTCAATTAATTTTGAATGGGAAATTATCTTTTTTATTCCCAAATTTTTCCTTATTGTCCATTTTTGGCAGCAGTTTTATTTTTCTTCACTTTTCACCCTTGGTTGATTTTGTATTACAATTGAGAGGCAAAATAAATAAATAAATAAAAAATAATAATAAAATCAAACAAAAACAAATTTATCCTTCATATCACCGAAAGGGCAATCATCCCCTTAAAAATTTCTAAAATAATAACAAGAAAAATTTAAAATTAGAGTTTTAAAAAAAAAATTAAAACAAAAGGCCTCATGCCTTCTTGATCGAACGATCACCTAATTCCTCCAAACACTACATGCAAACAAAACAAATACCCCACAACAACAAACGAAACAAATTCAAATTCTACCTCCCAACAAACCCTATGCACCACCATCCAACCAAAATTCGAATCATTACCATCCAACCAAACCCCAAACACTAGCACTTAACAGTCAACACATACTAACACCTAATTTGTGAGGGAAAATGTTAGAGAAGAAGGATAGGGAAATGAAAACAAGGTTAAACGAGAAGAGCTTACCCTAAAAATCAGGGATGAAAATAGTATTAGAGAAGAGAGATGCAAAAGAAGAAGGAGAAAAAAGAATGAAAAAAAAAAAAAAAAATACATCTAGAAGAGCCTTCACCACAAATATTCTTTTAGCGGACCACTTGATCTTCATTAGAAGGTTAGCTTTGTTAGAGAAGAGAGAGAGGTGGAGAAAGATGAGAGAGAAAAAGAAAGAATGAAGAAAAAAAGAGAGAGGAGCTTGTGAACCATGGTGCTATTGACGAGTCCACGATGCTTGGCAATGAAGATCTTGGTAGATTTGTCAAAGAAAAAGAGGAATTTGAGAGATGAACAAGTAGAGGAGAGGAAAGATAGGATTTGAAATTTTTATTCATTAATTAGTTAATTTATTTTTTATTATTTTAAATTAAAATCCTTTCAATATTAAATTTTATTAATTTACCCATTTGCCCTTAGATTTTAAGGGATTTATTAATGGAATTCAAATGGTTGCTTGCACAATGAAGAATAACGAAATGTTGGGGTGAATATTGGTGATTTTTGAACCTACAGCGTAAAAATAGAGAATAAGATAAAGTTGAGGTTAAAAAAGACAATTTCCCATTTTGCATTGATTATAAAGGTTCATGAATATAGTATGCGACGTATCCATGAAACAGCACCTTCTTAAACTCTTTATTTATGCAAACTACTAGGCTATGGCCTTTAAAGCTTGCTTACCTTTTGGACTCTTTTTTCTTCTTTGTGTTATGATCCTACCCAAAATCATTCAATCAAGCACTGATCGTAACCCATTTCAGTTTATCCAAAGCCTAGAAAACAGCCAGAAAGGTCAAAAAGTGAAAGGTCTCCAATACCTCAAAAAGTATCTCCAAGAATTTGGATACTTGGACCATGATAAAGTTCCTACAACACTTAAAAAGGTTGATCATGGTCATGGCGAAGTGTTTGATGATCTTTTGGAGTCTGCTATTAAAATGTACCAGCACAGCTATCGTTTGAACGTCACTGGCGTCCTAGATTCTGATACGGTGAACCAAATGATGGCACCCAGATGTGGTGTGCCAGATTATGACATTAATGGTGGTACAAAGCCGCAAGTCCACAATGATGACAAGTTTTTTCACACTGTTGCGCACTATAATTTCATCCCAGGAGCACCCAGATGGTCCAAATTCCAACTCACTTATACCTTTAATTCAAGTGTTCAAGTTCCTGACTCCCTTAACCTAAAGTCTGTAATTCAATCAGCCTTTGAAAAATGGGCAGAAGTGACCCGATTTGATTTCGAAGAGGTGCCTGAAACTTCTCCAGCTGATATCGTAATCGGCTTTCACCGCCTAGATCATGGAGACAATGATCCATTTGATGGGTCTAATGGAGTTTTAGCTCATGCTTTCCCACCAAGTTATGGAATGTGCCATTTTGATGCTGATGAAATGTGGAGCGCCAACCCTGGACCTAATGAAGTAGACTTGGAATCAGTGGCAGTGCATGAACTCGGTCACGTTCTAGGGCTCGGTCATGAGCCAGCCAAGCCAGAAGCGATCATGTTTCCCACTTTTGCCTATGGAAGAATTAAACGAGATCTGAATGTAGATGATATTCAAGGTATACAAGCCCTCTATGGTTTGTCCTAGCTAGCTAGGTAGTTTAATGATATATATATATGCGCATGTTAATTTGTCTCGTACGAATAAATGATGGTTGTAAATATATGCAACCTTGTCTATCATTTTAGCATAATATACGTAACTGGTGGAACCACAGTTGATGCATGCCTTTGGGGTGGTTTCTTATGAATAAAAAGTTTCCTAGAAACTAGTATCTATATTCTTAAAAGTGATTCTGATGGTTGATTTTTCAAACACAAAATGTTCCTTACAGAAATTGATAAAAGTATAACAGTATAAGAGAGGGTATAATTAGAGTTAAGAAACCTTACAAGTTTCATAAATATAACAAAAAGACCTTGTATTTTTATATATATATATTTTAGAATTATATATATATGATATAGGGTTTTTATAATCAAGTATACCCGATTTTAAAAAGTAAAAACCAACAAATCAAATTCATTTATTGTATTTGAATCAAATAGAATGGAGAATTTATTTTAGGAGAAAAAGAATATAATGGATGAATTTGATTGATTAGTCATTATTTTTTAAAATCAGGTATACCTGATTATAAAAATCCTATATACATACATATATATAATTCTAATTCTGAATATGCGGATATTTATGATAAATCGAAATTACTATTTGATGGTCAACAGTACTATTCATCTTTATTTTAATAGCACAATAATTGGCATAAATGTCAGGTAATCGTACAAATTTTAGTTTTATAGGAGGAGATGATACTAAACTCTTTGAATCCTACGTGAAGCTGAGATAACTCGACGAAATAACACGTTATCATCAATCGATATATGAGCAAAATCTATTTCATTTTTATAAGGCAGTTATTTTAAATTTTTATTATGAATCAAGATGTTAGTGCATTATCTTTCACTTGTGTGGTGGGATTTTTCCACTTTAAGTTGCACAATGTGGAGAGACCTATATCTCCTATAGTGGGAGTTGTTTTTTTACTCATGTTTGTAGTAGTAACTAATCTCTAAGTACTAATATAAAATGTGGATGTTGAAGATATCATGCAATAAGGTAGTGGCGGACCTACCTCAGGTCTAGTCGAGGATGTGCTCCCCTGCATTCTGCAGAAACAAAGTAGCTTTCACATGTTCTTAATAAAATCATATTGTTTTTGTTAATTTTTTATTCATATTGTGTTGTTTTGTTTTGTTTTTTGTTTCCTTTTTTTTTTTTATATATATATTTTTATTATCTTTGTTTAATATGAACGACTGATGATATTATAGTGGCAGGAATATTGTTGCCGCTGTCATTTGCGAACTTCACCATTAACAAAACAATATGGGTTGGGCATGGCATTGAAATTGGGCTAACAGTTGTTAATTTTCATCCTAATTTTAAACTAATTAAATCATAGAATTTCAATTTCTTGTTTTGTTATTGCCTTTCTCCAATTTTTTGTTCTTCTTTTTCTATACGAGACGGGTCATCTCTTCCAAAAGGCCGAAAGTACTGTAATATTTTATTCAATTTTAATCAGTATTAGTAATTTTAATATAAAGACCTAATGTACATCCCTTTTTAACCCTGGTGTTTGGCACCTTCCGATCCACTTTCGTGTTACTCCCAGCACGCCCATTTTACAAATTTTATTTAAATAGTTTCTCTCGTTATTACGAGAGTATTTGTTTTAGACTTATAAGAATAAGTATCTAATCTACTTGGTGTCAACTTTAAAAAAACAATGGAAATAGGTCATAAAAATCTAATCAATGAAAATTTTAAAATCTAAATTTATTACAGTAACATTGGCAATATATAATGACTCATAATCATGACTTAAATTTTTGTCCCTAATAAATTTATTTTCTTCATCATTTTAATCTATTTGAACACAATAAGTTAATAATCTGACATTTTATATTGAAAATAAATAAATAAATATTTTTGCTAGTATTATGTATCAATTTGTTGTAAATTATTATATAAATTCTATGGACTTTATTATAAATGCAAAACATTGTTTTATTATAAAAATGCAGGATGTAATTATGATAAATTTTCTTTCTTGGAACATTGTAAGGAGACTTTTTAAAAAGAAACTATATAGCTAGCGTATATTCTTGATTATTACCATCATTAAAGAAAGGTTGTATAAAAATCATTTTTGCATATTAAGCTTAGAACATGATCCAAAGGCTTAAAAATAGAGTTTTCATGTATGGTTGATCCTATTTTTTTTGTTGTTGTTCGTTTTTTTTCCCTTTATATATATATATATGTATGTATGTATGTATGTATATACATATATATATGTATGTATGTATGTATGTATATATGCATGTATGTATGTATGTACATATATATGTATAATCTTTTTCTATTGTTATAGTGCCCCTCTAATAAAAATTTATGGGTTCGCCACTACAATAAGCTAAGTATTCATGTCCACATATAGATTACCTAGGAACATCATTTTGCATATGCTTGAATTGTTTTGATGATTGCTAAACATGCATGATTGAAAATGCTTCTGTCTATTTTGGTGTTAAAATTAAATATAAAGATATTTTAGTTCTATTCTCATTACAAGAAAAAGGAGCAACAAAATGCCGGTCGTATATATAACCATCTACAATGGGTAAGACGCCCGTTATTGTTGCTCCTGCAATAGAAAATCACGCTCTTCTATTGTGGGCTAGGATCACTTTTTACAAGGGGCAATGCCTATTGTCGTTTCTGCTTTTTACAATGGACAATGTCCACTACAGACAACGACTTTTACAACGGGCAAAAATTTTTAAGGATCCAATATAGATAATGACTTTTCTACAAGGGGTACCCAAGTATCTGATTTAGATACTTAACAATATATAAAACGAGTAACTGAGGTCTCGTTGTAGATATATTATTCCACATTTTCTACAATAGGCATATCAAGGCATACTGTAGGTAATGACTTTTGTACAACATGCAACTAAGTGTCGTTGTAGATACTTAAAAAATTAAAAGCTGGAAATAAAAATTGTAAAAACAATTTTCCATCCACATTTTCTACAACGGGCATTTAAATGGACGCCGTAGACATTGACATTTTTACAATGAGCAAATGACTAAGTGTCTTGTGAAGTTTGTGACTGTGTATGCAGTTGGAAAATTTCTCTGCTGTTCCATTTTGCTTTTAATTGTGCATTGAGGGAAAAATTTAGAATGGTGTTTCTTAGTAAGAAAAGCAGTTTAAAATGCATTGACTGTGCATTTAACTAAATTTCGGTTTTGTTTGTCTTTATTTATTTTAAGAATTATGAATCTTCTTCTTAAATTAAATTTGTATTACTTATTAGTGAAAGTTCGCAGTTTTTTATCAACTGTAGACAACAACCTAACTTGCTGCTTGTTTGAATATTCAATTTGAAAAGTTTGAAACTTAACTTTAGGAAAAAACCAATAATTGGGAATGCTTCATTCCAAGAATTTAATTGTTTATTCATAAAATCATTTTTTAAACTGCTTTTTGCTTTATTATGTATTCAGATTAGTTGATGATGGCAATGGAGACTAACATTACTTGTGGTTAATTATGGAATGGAATTTGTTAGTACCTCATCTGTTAATCAAACTTTCTTGTTTGATATGATATAATTTGAAGTAATACTAGTGATAGCTATACGTCTATTTCCATTTCATTCATTTTTGAAGTTGCTTTATTTATCTATTTATTTTTTTCAAATTTGAATTTTGATACCTAGCAATTTTGTTTATATTTTATATGTTCTGTTCATGGATGGAGGTGCTGGGACTTGCTTGTTTCCTCTCACAAGTAGAAGGGCAAAGCCAACGGTAACTTTTCCACTAAACAAGTTTTTGTTTGTTTTCCCTTATTGATTACATAAAAGATTCTTAATTCCAACAGGATGATTTGTTTGTATTGACTAATATAAATAATCATAATATGGTTTAATTTGCAGGTTCCAATTGGAGGGTGTTACAGGCTTGTAGACATTCGAATGAGCAATTGCATCAACAATGGCATCAAAAAGATTTTTGTTTTGACAAGGTTTAACTCCTTTTCCCTAATACCAAGATTTTCCTTTCAGATAAAATTATAAATGCTTTTATTCTGTGTTTCCTACTGTATCTGATTTGTGTTATGTTGTAGCCGTGCATCGGATTATGGGCTTATGAAGGGTGATAGCATAAGACGTATCATCCAATTTGCTGGGAAACCCAAGGAATCTGACCTGAAAGCTATGGTAAAATCTCTACATCATCTTGTTGATTTGGTCTATATTTCATATGTTCTGTTCTTGGGCAACATCCTTTTTGTCCTAATAAAAAGATTCGTCATTGATAACCAGCTTTCTATCTAATATCGGTCTTTTTTTTTTAATTCAATGGTAGCAAGTCGACACCACTCTACTTGGGCTATCTATGCATATGCTGCCCAATTAAATGCTTGTAGCGGCCCTGAAAACGGCTCAGTCAGAGGTAAGGTCTAGTGGTTGGAAGAGCTCCGCACGTTACATGCTCTCTAATGCCCCTCCGGCAGCCCTTGAAAATCCGGAGGACCGAGCGAATAAGTAGAAGTAATACCACTTGTATATGTAAATAATATGCTTCTTTAATGTATGAAACAACTTAGAGTTTCTCAATTATAGTTCTAAAATAAAATGCCAGTTGCTCCCATAAAGTCCAAATTTTCTCACAGGTACTTCCATGGCATGATAATAAAATAGCTTGTCTAAAAAGTTATAATAGAATATATAAATAGCATTTTGAAGAAATAAGTACCACAAGTTGAATGAACTATAAAAATTAATAATAAAATAAATTTTTAAAAATGCTATAATAGGATAAATTACATCAAGTTGAATTAAAAATTATCACATATCAAAAATGTTATTGAAAAAATAATAAACTAGTTTTGTCAAAGTGTTATAATAAAATATGTCATGGTATCATTTATAGATAATGCTATAAAATGTGAAATATTTTTAATAACGTTGACTGACATGACGTTCTCCTTAATGCTATCATAAGCTTTTGATAGTATTTACCGTATATTAGCATATGCACAATTTATTGAAATCGACAAAGCTCAAAAGTCTCTTATTCTTGTCAAAACTAATCCATTTATAGTTTCCAAGAATAAGACTTTAATTCCCAAATGAATGACATAAACCAAGAGTAATTTCATTCTGCAATTAGAATTTGTTAATTTTAGAATTCAATTTTTCTTTACCAATTCTATGTCTTGTATGTTTCCCGATTTAATTAAAAATAGAAAACTAATTACTTTGATACTAATTAATTAATTAATTCAAGGGCATATTAGAGTGGGCTTGCGGCCATTGAATTGATTGATGCAGAATGTAATTATTGGCTAATCGAAACACGGAATACATGCGACTATATAAAACTCTAGATTTCGTATCTTCGTATGGTAACGTGGCATGAATGCATGTTCATGGCGAAAAGGCTATAGGTGCATGATAATGTAGCATGTATGTACTTGGATGATGAAGTGAAAACTTGGACTAGTGGAATTATTTCCCTCTGGCCGGTGGCATGGCATAAATATTATTCGGCTGATACAGCTTTATTTCTACTTCATCAACTCCACATCTCTTTTCTCAGGATTCTTACAAGAATCAAACAGAGAAAACAATCATTTCTTTACCAAGGAAATAACCGTAGTTCGAAGAAATAGAGCCTCCGTTTCCAAGTATTTATTTATTTCAATGGTGAGCCTCCCAAACACATCGTCTATGACAGTAGATCCAAAGTGAGAAACCAGAAGTGGCTCTACTTTTGATCTCAACCCAGCAGCAATTTGCTTCCCTCTTCCATATTTCTCCAACTCCAAGCCGTCATCATTCTCTGAGCTTAATACCAGGTTTTCATCGAATGTTTCCTCCTGGCGGATCTCAAAGGAACCTTCTCTGTCGATAACATGCCTTATTTCTTCACTGTGTGGCGCAAACACTGGTATATTGAATGATTCCAATTTCCATTTTTCAATCAACCACTGATTTCAATATATATACACGACACTGTAACTCAAATATAAAACAACATGCATGTATACAAATTCTCATGTCAAATTGTCTTGATCTCTAACAAATATTCAGGCGCAATTCTCATTAGTTTGTTTAAAAAGTCATTTTGAAATATAAAAGTGAAACGTAACTTTATGTTGACTTAACATTAATATATTAAAGAAAATGCACACATTTTCACTAGACAAGTACTCCAATGTATCAAAACATTGATTTTGGCTCCCATTTATCTATATGCTGACGCTATCATTTTTGATATTTGGATCTAAATATACACAAAAAATATATATATATATTAATGCTATTCAAAACTCTATGGTAGTTGAGAGAGACAGGGGATACCTCTGAAACCATGTCATATATTGCCCACCCTAAAAACTCATTGATAAAAGGATGGTCTGTGTCATAAACAACAATTGATAGGACAATACGACCATCAACATCAAGTTCCTCATTTCTTGATCTGAGAAATGCTGTGAAATCGCTCTCAAATTGATCCAACTATTCTTTACGGACACCAGGAGGACTCATCTTTGTAAAGTAAATATTATCTTCATTCAATGATACTCCGGATTCACTCGCTAGCCCATTTGGTGCCTGTTAAATCAAAAGTTGTGTGTGTTAGATAAACTTTAATAGGTATAAACCTATACCATAATCTTGAAACTCATATTAAATCATTAAGAATTATTGTAGAGAAAACATACCTGAATCCATGTTGATAAACTTGAATAGGATTGGATCTTCCACAGTCAAATCTCCTTAGTTACTCTGTAGTTTTCTTCTTGAATGGGGAAGGAGAAAAAGAGCAAAATATTATACCTATTTGACTTGAGGACCATAACCCTTTATAATATTCTTTATATATTAATCTAATTAGGTTCCCATTAACCCTAATTCTATTAGTATTAGGTTTCTACACATTAAAACTCATACCCAATAGATATTTCTAGAGCTCAATTAATATATCACTTATTTGGCCCTATTAAAATAGATAGCCCATAATATAATTGTTATTAAATATGTAAGCCCATAATAGGAAATATATAAAAAATCCTAACAATCTCCCACTTGGGCTACATATGTTTCCTAAGACAATTATATTATTTATAATCTTAAGTGCGCACTGAAAAGCTATCCATCTTGAAATATCCTTTTAGTTACAATCTGGTCCATCTACTATATTAGTATAAGATCAAAGCGACCTTTATTACATTTATTTGTAACTAGACCCATCAATGGTCACCATACCAATATATTCAATGACATAGATCGAGTATAGATTCATAGCATGAAAATTACATGCAATGTGATCTCAAACATGTCTATTTTCAACTGGTCCTACTTTAATCTTTTAATGAGATCAAACACAAATAACATTCAGAGTTTATAATTGAACCATATACTTTATTTTGCGGAAAATAAATATAGAATATGTCTATTATAAAAAACATCAAAATACTAACTCCCACTAAACATGCACATCATCAACCAAAACAACACCCATACGAGCAGTGTGCTCATGAAAGACCTTGGTGGTAATCATTTAGTAAGCGGATCCGCAATCATGAAGTTTGTCCCAATATGTTCTATAGCCATCTGACGACTCTGAACTCGTTCTTTAACAACAAGAAACTTAATGATTATGTGCTTAGACTTCATAGAGCTTCTATTGTTGTTGGAATAAAGCACAGTCGAATTATTGTCACAATATATCTTTAATGGTCTTTCAATACAATCCACAACTTACAGCCCCATGACAAAATTTCACAGTCATATCCCATGATTAGATGCCTCATAACAGGTTATGACCTCAGCTGCCATGGTGGAAGAAACTATAAGTGTCTGCTTAGCACTTTTCCAAGAAATAGCTCCACCAGCTAGCAGGTAAATATTACCCGACGTGGATCTTTTACTGTCTTGGCATCCAGCAAAATTGGAATCAGAATACCCAACGATCTCTAAATGATCTGATCTCCGATATGTGAGCATATGATCTTTTGTTCTCTGTAAATAACGCATAACCCGTTTAGCTGCTTTCCAATGATCCATCCCTGGGTTACTTAAATATTTACCCAACATTCCAACTATGAACGCAATATCTGGACGCGTGCATACTTGAGCATACATTAGACTTCCTACAACTGATGTATAAGGAATCTTTTGCATTTCTTTTCGTTCCAACTCATTTTTAGGGCACTGACTGAGACTAAACTTGTCTCTTTTAGCTATAGGGGTGTCTCCTGGTGCACAAATTTTCATGCCGAATCTATCAAGGACTCTTTCGATATACCTCTTTTGTGATAATCCAATAATACCTCGAGAGCGATCTCGTTGTATCTGTATACCTAATATAAAAGAGGTGTCCCCAAGATTTTTCATGTCAAAATTTTTTGTTAGAAATCTTTTGGTTTCGTGCAATAAGCCGATATCGCTACTAGCAAGTAGTATGCCATCGACATATAACATCAGAAATATGTATTTACTCCCACTGAACTTATGATATACACAATCTTCAACTTTATTTACCTCAAACCCATATGAGATAATAACTTGATGAAATTTGTGATATCACTGATGGGAAGTCTGTTTGAGACCATAGATGAATTTCTTCAATTTGCAAACCACTTTCTTTGGATCACCGGATACAAAGTTTTCTGATTGCATCATATATATTGTTTCGTCAATGTCACCATTGAGAAACGCAGTCTTTACATCCATTTGATGTAGCTCTAAATCAAAATGAGCCACAAGTGCCATTATAATCCTAAAAGAGTCTTTCGTAGAAACCGGAGAGAGTCTCTTTATAATCAATACCTTCCTTTTGAGTGAAACCTTTAGCAACTAGACGAGCCTTATATCTCTCAACACTGCCTTTTGAATCCCTTTTGGTCTTAAATATCCATTTACAACCAATAGGTTTCGCACCTTCAGGTAATTCGACGAGATGCCAAACGTCATTGTTCTTTATGGAATTCATCTCATCATTCATGGCATCAATCCACTTTTGAGAATTAGAACTTTGTTTGGCTTGATGAAAGTTGATTGGATCATCTTCCACCATTCCTATATCAACCTCATGTTCTTGGAGATAAACGACATAGTCATCCGGAATCGCACTTCTCCTTTCTCTAATGGATCGTCTCAATAGCATATCCTTTTGAGGTTGTTGAGTTTGTATTTCAGGTATAATTTCTTCATTTTGCACGGAGAGCTCTTCTACATTGTCTTGATATTCTGGATTTGCATTTTAAACAATGTCAGGGATAGAAACCTGATCATTATTAATAGCAATGGTAGGAAGAGAAACAAATTCCTCTTCAAAGATAATGTCTTTAACTTTATCTCCCCCCACGAACTCAACTTCCTTAAGAAATCTCACATTTCCTGTCTCAAAAAATGATCTTGTAGTGGGATCATAAAACTTGAAACCCTTCGACCGTTCAGAGTACCCAACAAAGTAGCAGCTTACAGTTCTTGAATCCAGTTTCTTTTCATTTGGCTTGTAAGACCTTGCCTCAGCTGGACAACCCCAAATGTGTAAATGTTTAATACTAGGCTTCTTGCCTGTCCATAATTCATAAGGGGTTTTAACTACTACTTTGCTCGGAACCCTGTTAAGGATATATGCTGCAGTCTTTAGTGCTTCTCCCCAGAGGGATTCTGATAAAGAAGAATGATTGATCATACTTCTTACCATGTCCTTAAGCGTTCTGTTTCGTCTTTCAGCAACACCATTCATGCTAGGTTTGCCTGGCATTGTGTATTGCGGGACGATACCGCATTCCTCTAGGAATTCAGCAAAAGGTCCTGGACGTTGTTTACCGGATCCGTCATATCTACCATAGTATTTACCACCACTGTCAGATTTGACAGCTTTAATTTTCTTACCAAGTTGATTTTCAACTTCAACTTTGAAAGCCTTAAATACATCCAAGGCTTGAGACTTCTCATGTATTAAATATAGGTACTCATACCTTGAATAGTCGTCTATAAACGTAATAAAATACTGTTGACCATTCCAAGAGGCTATAGGAAATTGTCCACAAATATCAGTATGAATTAGTTCTAAGACATCAGAACACCTGTTGGCACCTAATTTCTTAATGTTTGTCTGCTTCCCTTTAATACACTCAATACAGACTTCGAAATCTGTCAAATTAAAGGAATCAAGAATTCCGTCAGATACAAGCCTCTGAATTCTCTGTTTAGAGATATGACCTAAACGCTTGTGCCATAATATGACGGAATCCCTGTCAGTTAATTTTTGTTTTGTACCTCGTGAATTTATTTGCAAGGTTTCATTAATTGAGACAATTGTATCCAACAAATATAGGTTATCATGCAAAGATAAATAACCAGTACCAATAAGATTAGAATCTTGAAAAAGACTAAATTTATTATTCTCAAATAAACAAGAATAACCAAAATTTTCCAAAACAGAAATTGAAACCAAATTCCGTCTAAAAGACAGTACCACATAAGTCTCTTCCAAATTCAAAAGTTGACAAATTTTTAATAACCTAAAAGTTTCTATAGCCTCTACTGTAACTGTTTTGCCATCGCCCACATAGATGAATCTTTCAGGATCACTTGGCTTTCGGCTCCACAGGCAACCTTGTTTAGACACACTTATGTGAGTAGTAGCACAAGAATCTATCCACCAAGTGTGTTTAGGTACAGAAGTTAAATTAACTTCATAACAAACTAGATTAAGAAACATACTTTTCTTGACACGTCAATTGGAGTAGTTGGGATATTCTTTCTTTATATGTCCAGCTTTCTTGCAAAAGTAACAGGTAAACTCTCCATCCTGTTTCTTTTGCACCTTATGTTGTGATGTCCCAATTGCAGCTTCTTTTCCTCTTTTTTTTTTTTTGTCCTTAGAGATAGTTACTAAGTTAGCACTTTTAATTTCGGACATAGAACCCCTAAAAGTTTCCGGAATGGAACGTTTCATGATCATAAGACTCATGCGATTAGAACGGTCCCACTTCTCTATTCTCGCATTTTCATTAAGAGATGGAGGTCGTTCTTCCCGAAGCGCAAGGTCAAGCTCCATACAACCTAGAACAATCATAACGTTTTCTTTCAAATTCTTGAAATTCGTGCCATTAAGCATAGGAATGAAATTAATATTGACAGATATTGTTGAAGCAGAAATAACTGAATCGAGAACAAAATAAAATATAAGCTCACGATCAATAATCATGTCACAACACAAAACAAAATATATATATCAATTAATAAATTCATACTTGACATGATTAAACAATTCCTATAATGGTGGACCCTAAAATAAGATACCTAGCACAACATTGACATTTAGTCTTTGGACAGAAATATCAACTGTAAGTGGTACTCTCCGTGTAGTAATCAAATATTGACAATTAATCCTGGATGTCAAGTAGTAAACATTTCTTTGGACCGACTTATTACTCACATGGAAAACCTAATAATCATCACATATTTATTATCACAGGTATGCCCATTATTTGGTCAAATAATAACCTTCCTTTGGGCCAGTCATTATTCACATAAATAATAAACACACACATCTTAATATTTCAAAATAAATAAATTTATATTATACAGGTTACTTTGACAACATATAATTTTAATTCAATTTATTTTGAAATATCAGATTTTTTTTTTTTATTATTTCCGAACCAAAACAATATAATATAATTGTTGCAATAAATTTTAATAATTTATTTTGCAACATATATTCATAAACTGAATCTATCCAAACCAAAATAATTATTCCGAATACTATAAAGTTAATTCACATGTCAGTTTGTATATACACAACAACTTATTAAACAATGTGAATTAAACAATTCCATAACAATCTTAAACAGTCTCATTGAATCGTATAGGAGACAACCTTTCGTTCAATTAAAAAATCAAACAATTGTCTCCTGAGACAACAATTAACAATATATATATTTTTGCTTTAATAATTCCCAAGCCAGTGCAAAGAAAATTTACGACATGGGACCCACGACTTTTGATTCAAAAGAATAACAATCAATCAATATATATATATATTTAAACAAAATCATGGCATAGGAAGCATGCGGACCCACGTAAGCATCTTGTTTCTGAATCTGAATCCATTCGGCATAAGAAAACCAAAACAAAACAAGGCACAACATCCATTAACTACATGTATATA
The DNA here is from genome assembly GCA_022984855.1 of Dimocarpus longan. NCBI lineage: Eukaryota > Viridiplantae > Streptophyta > Magnoliopsida > Sapindales > Sapindaceae > Dimocarpus > Dimocarpus longan. The sequence continues at coordinate 17,990,905 of CM041015.1, read as the reverse complement.
TACATATTTTATACTTCTACCGTCCTTTTCCAAAAACAAGACTCGTGACTTTCAATGCATGGTATATATATATATTTATGTTATTCAATAATTTCAAAACAAACAAACGCTGTTAAACAACCGCAAGCGGAAATATACATATATATATATATATATTGTTTTCTTTAAGAGGCGATCATCACCTGAATCCAGAATATATAAAAATATATATTCTTCAATTGGTCTTTGAAAAACACATCATAATAAATTAAACCAATTAATTTTAATGATTCAATATGAGTAGGCTCTGATACCATTTGTTAGATAAACTTTAATAGGTATAAATTTATACCATAATCTTGAAACTCATATTAAATCATTAAGAATTATTGTAGAGAAAACATATCTGAATCCATGTTGATAAACTTGAATAGGATTGGATCTTCCACAGTCAAATCTCCTTAATTACTTGGTAGTTTTCTTCTTGAATGGGGAAGGAGAAAAAGAGCAAAATATTATACTGATTTGACTTGGGGACCATAACCCTTTATAATATTCTTTATATACTAATCTAATTAGGTTCCCATTAACCCTAATTCTATTAGTATTAGGTTTTTACACATTAAAGCTCATACCCAATAGATATTTCTAGAATCCAATTAATAGATCATTTATTTGACCCTATTAAAATAGATAGCTCATAAAATAATTATTATCAAATATGTAAGCCCATAATAGGAAATATATAAAAAATCCTAACAGTGTGTACATTTTACAACCATTAATAAATTGTTGTATACAGGAACGTAGCACTGTATGGGTTTGAGTAGGCTCAAGTCTGCTCTAGCCCACCTTGAAAATAATAATAATAATGTAATTATATTTATTTTAAAATTTGTTAATACATATATCATTTATTAATTCTTCCCATATCAAAATAAATACGTATTTATTTTTATATCAAAATAAATACATATTTGTTTTAAAACTATTCCATGTATTTTCTTTTTTATATTTATATTTCTATTCAAATATTGTATATGTAATAACTTTGTTTTATATATTAAATATGAAATTTTATTTAAGTTTTCATATTTTACTTTTTTTTTTATCATAATATTAGTTGCATAATATATTACTAACATTTAACATTTTGGTGTTTTTCCTAATGCACTCTTTGATTTGAAGTATGATAATAATTATAAATTATGATTATCAAAATGTAGATTATCTATATTTAAAGCAATATTATTGATTTCATATCATTATTATATTGTAATTCATACTTGATAAATTTGATTATTTAAGTATCTTTCAATATAACTTGATTCATGTTTGATTTTACTTCCATTAATTTCATTTTTTTTTTCATATTTTGTTATATCTTTTTACTTTAATTTTTGTTAACATATTTATTTATAATATCAATTTTGGGGTGTAAGACTTATTATATTTCCTTTAACTAGGTATACTTATTTTTTTTTTAATTTATAAAATGTTTTAATTATCATCAAAATTCGTTTGAAAATTTAATTTTAGTCCACCTTGATGTATAATTCTGGTTACATCCCTGATTGTATATCTATGAAAATGTCAAACACAAAAGTAAAGGAAAAAAAAATACTAATAATTAACTTGTGAGAGCCAATTGACACTATAAGAAAAAAAATATCAAGTGGAGAGAATTGTTTGGGAAAAGCCTTCCATAGAAGGAGCAAGGGATTGCAGCTATGAAACATTGGCCCAAGTAGTCATCACCTTCCTCTTTCTTGAGCCTCTCATAGAAGGTTGGCAGAAATGACTTGAAGAGAGTGTTGAAATCATTCCCAGGAAGATCATTCAAAAACACATGCAAAGTGGGTGGTTTACAATTCAAGCAGTGTGTCATGGAGTTAAACTTGTCACCACTAACTCGTGTGGCATTTAAGCAACTTTCGCCCCCTTTGGCTGCTAAGTAAGCCTTGCGGAAGCTAAAAGCAAAAAGATAAAGAAAGACTTGAGAGAGAATAGCTTTGCAAGGAAATTTTTTATTGAACTTTTTGGAGATGCTTTACAAATGAGGTTTACATGAGTATTTATAACCACTTGGACACAATTACCAAGGGTATAATTAATAGATATCTCACTAGAGAAACCTAGAACTATTCTAAATATTTACATGATAATAGCTACTAGTTAATCATAGAGAATTCTAGAACATCTATTGATATTTACATGTTGAGAAGGTTCTAGAAACCTTCTAGAAACTAATAGATTGTTTGGGAAGTAAGTTAACCAAGTATGGAAATTGGGCCAAACCTAGTATTTCGGGCTAAATGATCTCCATTTGACTTAATGGATTTGCGGACTGTGACATCCTTCCCTACTTAAACTCACAACGTCCTAGGTGCGTCTTTATTCTTGTAACATTAGATATGCTTGTCGAATTGCCGCAAGACATCTTCGCATTCACAACTTGCCTCGTTATCGGAGAGATTCTTCCACTTTACTAAGTAGTCGGTGTAGTTTGGAACACTGCTTTTTAGAATCACTCGATCTGCAAGGATGCACTCTACATCATTATCGAACATGGTAACCATGACAATTGGTACACGTTTGGATTCACTCCTGCGTGGGTCTTCCTTATTTTCATGGTATGGCTTAAAAAAAACTTACATGGAAGATTGAATGAATTTTGAGTCTTGGTGGGAGTTGAACTTGGTATGAGACTTTTCCTACATGTTTTAGGATTGGGAAGGGACCCTCATACCTTCGAAATAACCCCTTATGCACTTTGTATAACGATTTGAATTGTTGGGGTAGAAGCTTGATAAGAACCATGTCTCCTTCATGAATGACATGTCTTCTTTTTGCATCAGCATATTTCTTCATTTTTCAAGCTGTTTTATCTAGACAAGGTCGGGTGATATCGGTTTGCTCGTGCTACTCTCTAGTGAGCTTATGGGCCACGGGCCTTTTCCTACCATAGGTGGAGACAATGCATTAGGTGTTATAGGTTGTTGTCCAGTCACTATTTCAAAAGGACTTTTGTCTATTGCCTCATTTCTCTGATGGTTATAAGAGAATTTAGTGACATCTAACAATTTAGCCCAATCTCGTTAATGAGCGCTTACGTAGTGTCTCAAGTATAACTCGAGTAAGCCATTGACATGCTCGGTTTGTCCATCACTTTGAGGATGAAAGCTAGTGGAGAAGTTGAGATTGGTCTCTAACTTAAAAAGTTCGGTCCAAAACTATCCTATGAAACGTGGATCGCAATCACTTATGATATTCTCTAGTACTCTCTAAAACTTCACCACATGTTTAAAGAAGGAACAGGCAGTCTTCTCGGCTATACAATCAGTTGATACGGGGATGAAAGTGACATATTTGCTATATCGGTAGACTACCACCATAAATACACTTTCCCATGGCCGTTCGGTAATAGGTAAGGGCTCCAATAACCTTGCTAGGTGTTGGTACTCTACTTTCTCTTGTTGGCACACAATACAAATACGTACATAAGCTTCCACATCATCTTGCATTTATGGTCAATAGTAGGAATTTTAAATAACTGCTAATGTGTGTGCCATACCTGGGTGGCCAGCCCACTTAGAATCATGGCATTCCTTAATGATCTCTTTCCGCAAACTCTCATGCCTTGACACATACACTCGGCTACTGGTTGTGAAGAGTAGGCCATCCTTCGCCCAAAATCGTCTAGTTTTGCCTTAATTTATTAACTTGATTAAGCTTTTGGCCATGTGGTTTTGCTCCATGCCTTCCTTGATATGCTCGATGAGTTTCCTTTATGGCTAGTTTATGCTTAAAGTAGTAAGTTCCGCCTTTTTGCTTAGTGCATCGGCCACCAAATTGGCTTTCCTAGACTTGTACTTTAGGCGATAGTTGAACTCAACTAGAAAATCTTGCAATCGAGCTTGCTTGGGACTTAACTTCTTTTGTGTTTGGAAATAACTCGTGGCAATGTTGTCCATCATGATGAGAAAATGTGACCCAAACAAGTAGTGTCATCACACCCTTAGCCACACCTTTAGGTAATGGATGATGGCTGTCATTTCTTTCTCTTGTACAATATAGCGCCGCTCGGTATCATTAAGTGTTCCACTATCAAAAGCAATGGGATGCCCTTCTTGCATGAGGACTCCCCCGATAGCAAAGTCGAAAGCATCAATGTGTACCTCGAATAGTTTAGCATAATCGGGTAAGACCAACACTGGTTCCTCAAAAATGGTATTCTTTAAGTCTTCAAAGGCTTGTTGGCATCTATCGAACTAATGCCAAGTGTGAATCTTCTTAAGTAGGTCGGTCAAAAGTCTAGCTTTTGTTGAGTAGCCCTGGATAAAGCGACAATAATAGTTTGCTAACCCAAGGAACGATCTTAACTCTAGCACCTTAGTGGGTGGTTCCCATTCTTGTATGACTTTCACCTTCGCTTGGTTCATCATAAGTCTTCCTTCTCAAATGTGATGACCAAAGAACTTCACTTCCTATTGGGCAAATGAACAATTTTCTTACTTGTTGTAAAGTTTATTTTCCTAAAGTACTTAGAGAACTTACTTGAGATTGCACATACTCTTTAAGGGTAGTGCTACAGACTACTATGTCATCCAATTACACTACCACGAATCAATCAAAGAAGGGATGGAATAACTTATTCATAAGTGTGCAAAAGGTAGTTGGTGGATTGGTGAGGCCAAATGGCATGACGAGGAACTTGAAAGCACCATACCTTGTCACACACGCGTCTTGAGTATGTCCTCTAGTACAATACGAACTTGGTAGTGCCCTGATCGTAAATCGAGCTTAGAGAAGTAGCGAGCATGACGAAGCTGATCAAAAAGATCAGAGATGAGAGGTATTGGTTACTTGTTCTTGATGGTGATCTTGTTTAATGTCCGATAGTCGATGCACATACAGAGAGACCTATCTTTCTTCTTTTGGAATAACACTGGTGTTCCATAAAATGCCTTTGATGGTTGAATATAGCCTGAATCCAATAAGTCTTGAAGTTGTTTCCTTAGCTTCGCTAATTCTGTAGGTGTTATACGGTAGGGCGCTATGACTGGGGTTTTGGCACCTGGTTTCAATTCGATTTGGTGGTCCACCTCTCGTTTAGGTAGTGGTTTCTTTGACAGTTCTTAGGGCATGACGTCCTCATATTCATCTAAGACATGTTGCACATTGATAAGCATAAGATCCTTGGTTACGGTGATATCCTCTCCATCATTGAGTTCTCGAATGGTGACAAGGTAGCTTGGGTCGAACTTCATCCCTCGCTTAAATTGCAGTGCGAATAGCACCTTGGATTCTACCTTGGCTAAGTGCTCCGTTAGGATCATACAAGTTGTGTTCCCATCAAGAAAGCTAAGAGAGTTAGTTGTAGGAAAAGGGAAGGCATGCACCTAATCAAAGAACTCTATACCTAATATCATTTAGAAGTCATCCATTGGCACAACGGGATAGTTAAGGCTTCCACTCCATATGCCAAGTTTGGTAGGCACTAATTTAGTAACACCAGCTATTGGCTTGAGTGATGAGTTTACAGCTTTGAGTGTACCTCCGTCATTGACTATCTTGAGGCCTAACCGTTTAGCCTCTTCTTTGGAAATGAAGTTATGCGTTGCCTCGGTATCCAGCACCACACTAACATTTTTCCCATTGATGGTGGCATGGACATATATCAGGCCTTTCTTAATTGGTGAGGGTGGTGTGGTTTTGCCTTTAAGGGTTTCTAAGATACGAAGAGAACCCATTCCTATTTGGGAGTCGAAATAGTTGGGATAGTCCTCCTCTATTTGGTTGACTAGGGCATTGAGGGCTTTACGCTTTGGACAATCTCACACTCAATGTGGACCATTGCATATGAAACAAGAAGATTTAGGTTTGGAAATGTCCGACTTACCTCTATCTTGTTTATATCCTTGGAAAGACTTGTGTTGTCCCCCACTATTGCGTCCTTGGTCCCTTTGTGCGTTATTTTCTCCCTCACTTTTACCTTGGCTGGTCTTTTTATCCTTAGATTGGTTGGTGTATTCGGTGAGTGATTATGCTTCAGCAATAGCTTCATCAAGACTCTGCACGCTTCGCCTTTCAAGCTCCACTTGTGCCTAATTTTTTAGACCATCCATAAAGTAAAAGAGTGAATCTTTATCGGACATATCTTCAATTTCAAGGATAAGGGTGGTGAATTCCTTGATGTAGTCTCAAATGCTCCCTGTTTGTTTAAGCCGACGTAGATAACCTTGTGCCTCCTTTTCTACATTACTTAGGAAGAATTGCTTCTTCAATTCGCGCTTGAAGTCATCCTATATGTTTATGGAACAAATGCCCTTGCCTTTGTCACCGTGTTTCCGTCACCACCATAGTTGTGCTGCTTTCTGAAGAAATGTGAGAGTGTTGCTGATCCTTGAAGCATTATCCTTGACAAGTTTGGCCTTGAAGTATTGTTCAAGACCAAAGAGGAAGTTTTCGACTTCGATAGCATTACAAATGTCATTGTAGCTGGTAGGTTTAGGCATGTGGATTGTATGCAAGCTAACGGTGCTTGATGAACTTGACCTAATAGCAAAGGTGTAGTTATACCCATTCCACTCCGTGCGGACATCCTCCACCTCAGTGCGGACAGCTCGTATCTCATGCTTCGTGAAGGTTCGAAGGTTAAAGACTTCTTGAGTTATGCCTTAAAGATCTTTCTAGAATGATTGGCTAATCTCTTTAATGGTAGATTTTACCACTTGGGTAATCTCTCCATACTCTGTTTCTAGGCTATCAAGATGAGCGGTATGATTACCAAGGGTAATTCCATTTCGGAGAAAGCTTGCTCTAATCCAGCAAGGCAAGCTTCTAAAGTGTCCATGGTGGAAGTCTTGGACTTGGACTTGCTATGTTTCCCTTGATTACGTTGCTCCTCACGGCCACGCACTTGCTTCCCCAAGATGACTTCGTTGTCAAATGTCATTGCTCTACAAATGAACCTTGTTCCTAGGATGTTGCAATCGTGGCTTTGATACCAACTGTCACGGAGTAAGACTAGTCACCATTAACTCATGTGGTACTTAGGCAACTTTCGCCCCTTTAGTTGCTAAGTAAGCGTTGCAGAAGCCAAGAGCAAAAAGGCAAGGAAGGCTTGAGAGAAAATAGCTTTGTAAGGAAGCTTTTTATTGAACATTTTTGGGAATGCTTTACAAATGAGGTTTACATGGGTATTTATAATCACTTGGGCACAATTATCAAGGGTAAAATTAATGGATATCTCATTAAAGTAATCTAGAACTATTCTAGATATTTACATGATAATAGCTACTAGTTAATTTTAGAGAATTCTACAACATCTATTGATATTTACATATTAGGAAGGTTCTAAAAACCTTCTAAAAACTAATAGATTGCTTGAGAAGTAAGTTGACCAAGTATGGAAATTGGGCCAGACCTAGTATTTTGAGCTAAATGACCTCCCTTTGGCTTAATGGATTTGTAGACTGTGATAGGTGGCTCAATCAGTCAAAAGCCTCTATAACTTGCCATGTCGCCAAACATGAGTTGGGCTCTGCAGAACATCCCAAGCCTACAAATTTCAAGCACTCTCAGATATTGCTCTCACATAATAACTCATCAATGCTTTTTTGTATTAAAGGCATTGTTTTCATAATTACGTCCTCTTGTAAAAGAGAACCTCGTTGGTAAAAAAAAAAAAAGAAAAACAATAATTATAGATAAAGGAAAAACAAAGATATAGAGAGACAACATCTAATGTAATTATTGAAGTTATCAAACCTATCACAATGAATTTTTGGCATAACTGTATTCTCCATTTCCACCTTTCATGTGTGGAATTTGAATGCTTACACTTTTATTATTAGCATTATCTAACTCCATTCCTGCTCTCAATTTTGGCACTCTTCGGGATGTTTGTTGTTTCACACACACGCACACATAAAATGCCAATCAAGTAATGAAAATGCAAGATGTACAATGATATTATATTAAACATCTTACTCGATTTCTTACATATATATCAACAATAACGTCATAGTAACAAGCAACAAAATGTGGTGTTAATTGTGACAGTGATATAGGAGTAGCCAACCTTCAACCACCCAACCCAATAAATACTCAACCAATCAACCTGTAACACTCAAGTTATTCCCTAAATGTTTAAATAAAACTAAATAAATGATATTTTACTTAATAAAAAAAAATTTTAAATTAGTAGGAATTATATTTTTATAAGAATTTATATGTGATAAGGTTTGTTAATTAGATTAAACTTTTAAAGTTGTTTTATTTAAATTAAAAAAGGTAAGGTGGTTAATAAGAATAAGAAACCACATTTTATAAAATTCTTTCCCTTCTTCATTAAACGTTGAAAACCACTTTTCAAGAAAAAAAAAATTATTCTTTGAAAAGTGGTTTTCTATATTAAATGCATTGTTTTCATAATTATGTCCTCCTATAAAAGAGAACTTCATTGGTGAAGAAACGAAAACAATAATTATTGATAAAGGAAAAACAGAGATATAGAGAGACAACATTTAATACAATTATTGAAGTTGTCAGACCTACCATAGTGAGTTTTTGGCATAATTGTAGTCTTTCTCTCTGTTTTTCATGTGGGGAATTTGAATATTTGCACTTCTATTATTAGCATTCTTTAACTTCATTTCTGCTCTCAATTCTGACACTCTTCAGGATGTCTATTGTTTTACACACACGTACTCATAAAATACCAATCAAGTAATGAAAATGTAAGATGTACAATGATATTATGTTAAGTATCTTATCCAATTTCTCACATATATGTATCAAAAATAATGTCATAGTAACAAGTAGAAAAATATGGTGTTAATTGTGACAGTGATGCAAGAGCAACCAACCCTCAACCATCCAGCCCAATAAATATTCACAACCACTTAACCCAATAAATACTAAACTAATCAACCAACAATACCCAAATTATTCCCTAAGAGTTTAAGTAAAACTAAATAAATGATATTTTACATAATAAAAAAAATATTTAAGTTTAGTAGGAGTTATATTTTTATAAGAATTTGTATGTGATAATGTTTCTTAATTAGATTAAACTTTTAAAGTTGTTTTATTTAAATTAAAAAGGGTTCAGGTGGTTGATAAGAATAGGAAACCACACTCTATAAAATTATTTTCCTTCTTCATTAAATGTTGAAAACTACTTTTCAAGAAAAAAAAACAAAATTCTTCTTTGAAAAGTGGTTTTCTATATTAAAGACATTGTTTTCATAATACGTCCTCCTGTAAAAGAGAATTTCGTTGGTGAAAAAAGGAAACAATAATTATCAATAAAGGAAAAACAGAGACATAGAGAGACAACATTGAATATAATTATTGAAGTTGTCAGACCTGCCACAATGAATTTTTGGCATAACTGTAGTCTCCCTCTCCGCCTTTCATGTGGGGAATTTGAATGTTTGCACTTCTATTTTTAGCATTTCTAACTTCATTCCTGCTCTCAATTCTGGCATTCTTCAGGATGTCTATTGATTCACATACACGCACACACAAAATACCAGTCAAGTAATGAAAATGTAAGGTTTACAATGGTATTATGTTAAACATCTTATCCGATTTCTCACATATATATCAACAATAATGTCACAGTAACAAGTAACAAAATATGGTGCTAATTGTGACAGTGATGCAGGAGCAACCAACCCTCAACCACTCCAACCTCCAATCACCCAGCCCAATAAATACTCACGTCCACCTAGCCCAATAAATACTCAATCAATCAACCTGTAACACCTAAATTATTCCCTAAGAGTTTAAGTAAAACTAAATAAATGATATTTTACTTAATAAAAAAATATTTAAAATTAGTAGGAGTTATATTTTTATAAGAATTTGTATGTGACAAGGTTTCTTAATTAGATTAAACTTTTAAAATTGTTTTATTTAAATTAAAAAGGGTAAGATGGTTGATAAGCATAGGAAACCACACTCTATACAATTCTTTCCCTTATTCATTAAACGTTGAAAAAGACAAAAAAAAAAATCTTCATTGAAAAGTGGTTTTCTATATTAATTGCATTATTTTTAGGGGTGGGCACTACCATGTTTGGTTCGGTTTCTATTGGAACCGACCCGAACATGATAAATTCGCGGATCGCCACTTTTGGGTCTGAACATGGTCCGATGAGGGAGAGGAACCGACCCGAACCGAACACCCAGTGTTCGATTCGATTCGGTTCGGTTTCCATGTTTGGGCCCAAATTTGGACTTCATTTTTTGGGCCAAAATTTTTATTAATTTTTAATTGTTTTTTGAGTCCATTACTGTTGGACCTTTAAATTTAAGTGTTTTTGGACTCTTTAAACTTACTTTATGTTGTGGATGATACCAAAAAAATTAAATGGATAAAGAAAAAATTAGATGGATACAACATACTAAAAAAAAATATCCAATGTTCAAACATACTATGAAAAAATATACAATATACTAAGAAAAAATATACAACATACTAAGAAAAAATATGCAATATCAAATGACACCATTCAATGTTCACATCCACACATTACATCCTTAAATTCTCAACAATATCCAATGCCCACATGCACATATTACACAAAATAGTAGGCATAAACATATAACAAAATATAATTTTTTTAAAAAAAATATAGCAACATAGTAGACATAAAAATACAACATAAAGTAAACAATTCCAAACTCCAAAGATTAGCTCTAAGTCCAACTCCAACCAATCAAAAATTAGCTCCAAAGTTCACACACCTTTGAACCTAGTCATTCAAAACAAATTTATTAGCACATAAACACTAAACAATATATATAATAAATGAACAATTATATTCAAAATAACATAAACTATAAAATCTTACCATCAAATTTTAAAGCAAATCCAAATTATCCAATGAAGTTGAAACTTCATTTGCTACTGCATTGAAGGACACTACATGAAGAAATAAGTTAAATCAAATAATCAAGTAATATTTATATAAACATAAGCATAAAACATAAAATATGAATGTTAAAACTAAATTATAAACTCACTGGTTTCAATGGCTTGGTAAAACTGAATATTTGCAACACTATTGTCTTCATATGCCGCATGCTCATCTACATTAACAAGTTCGCGCTTTGGGTGTAAAGCAGTCAACCAATTTTGATAACAAATCATCCCATCTACAATTTTAGGAGTTAATGAACTCCTAAATGGATCTAGAATACGACCACCCGTGCTAAAAGCGGATTCCGAGGCCACCGTTGAAACTTGCATTGCCATCACATCCTTTACTATGCTTGCCAAAGTTGGGTATTTAGTACAAGAATTTTTCCACCAATGCAACACATTAAACATCTCATTATCCACAGGCTCACATTCTTCCAATAAATACAAATCTAATTCAGTCTTCTTCTCCACTCTCGCATTCCGTTGTTTTTGTTTGATTGCCCATAATTTATCTGCTAAAGCCATGTCTGCTTTGCGAGTTTGAGTCTTCTGACTATCAGCACGAAGCACAATCGAATCACCACTACGATTATCATCTTCTTCCCCACTAGACTGCATTGATTTATAATAATCAAACAACTCTTCCAACAACCTTCTTATTTGTAAGGTAATGGATTGTGCTTCTATCAAAGGATAAAAAGTCTCCAATCGATACTGGATATAATCCAATTTGAACCTAGGGTCAAGCACTTTCGCTACCAACAACATCATATTAGTTTTATCCAACCCTCCCTAATACTTAAAAAACTTTTGCCTCATGTTAGAGGCATTCCTAACCAGAAGCGGATCAGATAAACCTTCCAACTCAATAATTGTTTGAAATATCGAACACCAATTTGAAAAATATTCATTTGCTGTCACTCGCAAAGAAGCACTAAATGTCAAAGTAATCTGATTAAAAGTCCGCAAGAAATCAACAAATACCATGGAACAGTCCTAATGCTCCAAAGAAGGTGGTCCAACCCGCTTTTTCCCGTCTTCATTTTCTGCAAAGTAGCTAACATAATACCCATCCTCCTCCTCCAATCGGCTGAAAGCCTTTTTCAATTTGTTAGCACTATCTAACATCAAATGTGTCGAGTTTCACCGTGTAGGACAATCCATACATACCAAACTCGACTGCCCAAGCTTCTCATCTTCAACACATTTTTTAAACCTCGCCAATCTACTAGGAGAAGATCTAACATACTTCACTGCATTTCGAATGGCTACAATTGACTCATGGATATCTTTCAAACCTTCACCCACAATCAAATTCAATATATGGGCACAACATCTAACAGGCAAATATTTTCCTCCTAAAATTGTTCCATGCACATGCCAACTATTTAATTTTCGAATCAAATAGTTTAAGGCAACTAAATTTGCACTTGCATTGTCAACAGTAATGGCAAAAACTTTATCAATACCCCAATCAAGCAAAACCCTTTCAATACACCTCCCAATTGATTCCCCTCTATGATCTTCTATTGGAGTGAAACTCAAAATCCTCTTCTGCAACTGCCACTCATTATCAATAAAGTGAGATATCACAACCATGTAATTAATATTTTGAATCGAAGTCCAAGTATCTGTGGTTAGACAAACTCTCACTTTACTTTGCTTGATCTTTTTTTTCAATAATTCCTTCTCACCAACATATAATTTGTACACATCTCTCACTAGTGTTCTCCTAGATGGTATTTCAAATCGAGGGCACAATGATTCACTATACCTTCGAAATCCCTTGTTCTCCACAAATCTAAATGGCAATTCATGTTGTACAATCATCTCCACCAATCTTTTCCTACATTCATCTGGATTAAAGGAATATGTAGTCAAATTACTACCATATCCTTCTAAAGTTCTTTGCCTCCCTAATGTTTTTTGGGTGAGATCTATTTGTTTAGCTTTGAGTACCTTTCACCTAAATTTAATATGCTTGTTCATGTTTGTGGTCCCATTAGACAAGGAATCACAAGCATATGAAGCTCCACAATGTTTACACCTAGACCTTCTTTTCCCCTCACGGGTTTCATAAATCTCAAAATGATCCCAACAATCTGCCTTAAGCCTACTACTACTTTCACTCTTCTTCTCTATTTTTTTACTCACCCCAAGATCATACTTTTTTTCAACCGAACTAACTCCATCATCATCAAATTCAAACCCGGAATCGCTCACAACACTTTTTCCCATCTATTCACAACAACAACACATAATGAATAATAAAACTAATTAAACCACAACAGTCAATAGCTAAGCAACAAACAAGATTCAAACGTCAAAACAACAAACACAACAAACACAAAATAACAAACAAGATTCAAACGTCAAAACAACAAACCACAACAGTCAACAGTTATTTAACATGGTACCATTTTTATCAAAACAACAAACGTCAAAACACCAATTTGACTTAACACCTCAAAAGCCACTATGCATATAAAAATCAAGATTAAAGCAGCAAAATAAGAACCTGATGAGTACACTTACGAGTTGCAGGTTTTAGTGACTGGGGCTGCCAAGAATGAGCGTCGGAATAGGAATATCAAGCTGGTTACTGCTCTGCATCAATGTCCAAAACAGATTGATGAGTAAAACTGTAAAAAACTTAAACTAAAATACTGAAATTGAAACAGATCTGAAGACTGAAATATTTAAACTGAAACAGATCTGAAATATCAAATATATACAAGATTGATGAGTACCGAGCTGGTGATGGGGACTACGAGAAGGGCTGACGGGGACTTATGCTTCACGGCCACGGCTTCACAGACCACGAGCTGGTGATGGTGACTGCGAGAAGAGCTACGGCGAGGAGAACTCCACGGCGACGGTAGAGGTGAGAAATGAAAGATGAGAGATGGGAGGGGCTTCACCGCGACGATGCCGACGAGGAGAAGCTCGGCCATGGTCATGGCAAGAAAAGGGTGATGGCGTCGAAAAATTTAGAGCCTTAGAGGTGACAGACGCCGTCGACAGCAACGGTTGGAGATGACTTATGGTGACGACGGGGCCACGGTAACCGCAACAGAGACGAAATGCGACGGCCGGCGAGCGATGGGAGGAAGAAGGGGGAAACGGTGCGGCGCGGCACGGCGACAGGAACCAGCAACAAACTGAGATCGGGTGGAAATTTTTTCAGATAGGGTTTGATGTTTGTGTGTGACATTATATAGGGACATGCGAAATTACGCTTGTACCCCTGTTCACGGATCGGTTCGGTTTTGACCCTATGGAACCGAACCGATCCGTCAAACACCATGTTTTTTATTTTACCGACCCGAACAACTTCATATTTAACATGATACCCGGCTCGAACACCCACGGATCGGTTCAGATCGGGCTGTTCGGGTCGGTTCCATGTTTTGGTGCCCACCCCTAATTATTTTCATAATTACGTCCTCCTGTAAAAGAGAACTTCATTGGTGAAAAAAGAAAAACAATAATTATCGATAAAAGAAAAACAGAGATATAAAGAGACAATATTTAATATAATTATTAAAGTTGTCAGGCTCACTATAGTGAATTTTTCGCATAATTGTAGTCTACCTCTTCGTCTTTCATATAGAGAATTTGAATGTTTGCACTTGTATTATTAGCATTCTCTAACTCTATTTCTACTCTCAATTCTGGCACTCTTCAGGATGTCTGTTTTTTCACACACACGTACCCACAAAATACCAATCAAGTTATGAAAATATAAAATATTTTGATAAAAATTTTATGTGATAAGGTTTCTTAATTAGATTAAACTTTTAAAGTAGTTTTATTTAAATTAAAAATAGTTCAGGTGGTTGATAAAAATAGGAAACCACACTCTATAAAATTATTTCCCTTCTTCATTAAATGTTGAAAACCACTTTTCAAGAAAAAAAAAAAATTCTTTGAAAAGTAGTTTTCTATATTAAATGCATTGTTTTCATAATACATTTTCCTGTAAAAGAGAACTTCGTTGGTGAAAAAAGGAAAACAATAATTATTGATAAAGGAAAAGCAGAGACATAGAAAGACAACATTTAATATAATTATTGAAGTTGTTAGACCTGCCACAGTGAATTTTTGTCATAACTGTAATCTCCCTCTCCACCTTTCATGTGGGGAGTTTAAATGTTTGCACTTCTATTATTAGCATTCTTTAACTCCATTCCTGCCTCAATTCTGGTACTCTTTAAGATGTCTATTGTTTCACACACACGCACACACAAAATACCAATCAAATAATGAAAATGTAATATTTACAATGATATTATGTTAAGCATCTTATTCAATTTCTCACATATATATCAACAATAATGTTATAGTAACAAGCAACAAAATATAGTGTTAATTGTGACAATGATGCAGGAGCAGCCAACCTTCAACTACCCCAACCTTCAACCACCCAGCCTAATAAATACTCAGCCAGTCAACCTGTAACACCCAAATTATTCCTTAAGAGTTTAAGTAAAACTAAATAAATGTTATTTTACTTAATAAAAAAATATTTAAAATTAGTAGGAGTTATATTTTTATAAGAATTTGTATGTGATAAGGTTTCTTAATTAGATTAAACTTTTAAAGTTGTTTTATTTAAATTAAGGATAAGGTGGTTGATAAGAATACGAAACCACACTCTATAAAATTCTTTCCCTTCTTCATTAAACTTTGAAAACCACTTTTCAAAAAAAAAAAAAAAATTCTTCTTTACTCTTGACAAATAACTCCTATAAAGTTCTTTGAAAGAAAATTTAGTTTGGAAATCAAGAAGACTTTACAAAGTTTGTAATCATATTCTTTTTAATATATTTTATTTAAATGCTTATAGAATTAATTCTTTGATTAAGGTTATATAGGAAGAAAAAAGACACCATTCATATATTAGTTTCTTTTTATGTTAGTTTTGGTTTATGAATTTTTAGGCAAGTATAGGCTAATCGGTGCCTATTTTGAAAATTGAAAGTTATACATGTGTTTCATTTTGATATTATGGTTTTCCATTTTAAAAACTAGACCTTTTATATTTTCAAATAAAATTGTTCCATAAAAATATCACAAGTATGTGAGTTTTTATAAATTTTTCTTTTTGAGAAAAGAGTACTAAAAGTTTATAATATTTTTTATTGATCTAGTTACGAAATATGTTTTATTAAGTTTTACTTCTCCAAAAATTCTCAATTTTTATACAGTTGTTTGTTAACACATTAGGTATTAACTTGTAAAGTTTTATAATTTTTGAAAGCATATTCTAAAAGTTATGATTTTTTTTATTCGATGCATTGAATCTGTTTAGTACCAGACAACATGTGTAAATCCGAATTCAAAAATATTTTAAAATACTTATTCATGTTATTTTCCTTCAGACTCCTACAAATTTATTTTACTTCTACAAAATTTTAAGTGAAATGAAGGTCTATAGAATATTAAAAAAAAATTCGAATTTAAACATATTCTGAACTATCCACTAAAAGACAAACCAAAATACTTAAGAAAATAAATTTGGTTAGGATACTTACGAATTTTATTTGATTTCAAAAATTTTATGGTGTGAGATATATATGTGCAACATGTTTTTGGAAATTTTCATAATTTTTTAAATTATTTACAATTTACTAAAAATCATAAACTAAACACTGCATAGATTTTAAAACAACACTCGTTATCTCTAATTTTAGGTTTTCGATTAAAGGGATTGTTCGATAACCCTAATTTCAATCCTAAGACAATATTTTGAGTTTGATTTATATGTGATCGTGTTAATTTAAACAAAGGTTTGGATCATTTGATTCATGAAGAGTTTGTTTGTTGTGAATTTGTTGGAAAGTAAGTATACTAAATTATTTTCAAAACTGAAATCACAACAATATGTATGTTTTCGAAATTATGTTTAGAAAATTATTATACTATGAAAATATGTGATTAAATGGTACCATAAATATGTTTTGTCTAGGCTTACTTTTATTCTTTATTACTAATAGGCACCTCTGTTATATGTGTGAGTCGTATGTGATATGTGATTTGTTATGTGTATGTGAATATATGCGAAATATCTTCTGGGTACTTTAGGAACTAATGAGTCTTCACATTCATGTGTCAACAAATCAGTATATGTGGGAGGCCTTGTTGATGATCACAACAAGGGTTTGGCTCTTACCTTCAGGCATAAGTGTTCTATTTTTTAAAATTAGTTCCTCACTTGTGTTTACCTTGTATGCATTAGTTGTCAACACGTGACTTTGGCTCTATTATGTGTTATGAAAGTCTTATTATATAATAAAGCATAAGGGAACCTAGAAAATCTATTATGATATTCGATATGCTTATGAATTGATAAATTTGATTATGAATCTAAAATTTATAGTTTTTCATATTTGTGAAATGTATATTTGTTTTATATATGTTTTATTGAAAAAATTAGCACCGTTTAATATGCTTATTGAGTTTCCAAACTTACTTAGTATATTATGATTTCAGACGATTGAGTTTCTTAGCGAGCACATGATGGATTGACATTTCAGTGGTGGTTCTTGGTTCCTTAGGAAATAAGCCTATAAGTCCATCAAATATTCTCAAGAACTTATTTATGTTGATTAAGAACTTTAATAGTTGTATTTATTTATAAATATATTATGTTGGATTTTAGGAAATTATTTGATTGACAATACTCAACCCGGATTCCCTCTAACGAATCCAACAATCTTGCCGGGCATCCCACGAAACTCTTCTGAAGTCTAACTAATGAGACCTAAAAGGATGTCGTGGAACGAACCCTTAACTACAAATCATTTGCTAAACATGTGAATTATAAACTTTAAAATCTTATATTTAATTTAAGAAAAATAAATTTGCAAAACATAATCAATAATATCTTAAATATTTAAATGTCATGCATCGTCTTAACATAAGAAGTGCTACAAATTTGTTCGCAATCCCTAAAATATGCAAAAATGCATGAAAAATTTTAAGTCATAATATTACAAAAGAGGTTATGCAGCAGCGACGGTAGTCTGACCCACCTAATCTGAACGAGGTATACTGGTACCCTGATCATCTGTTCCTCCACTTGGGGAAGTTTTTTTTTTTTTTTAAGCATAAAACCAAAAACTTTATGAGATACAAAAACTTAGTGAATGTGGATGTGTTTATATATATATTTAAAATGATATTTAAAAAAAAAATTTCCTTCTGAACATTTTTAAAAAACATATTTCTTTAAAATAATTTTATTTCTAAAAGCTTGTGTTCTTATAAAATTTCTATAAGGTTTCAAAAACTTGTTCTAATTCGAGTTCAAAAATATTTCGTATTTTTCAAAAATATTTCTAAAACATTGCTTTCTAATATCTACTTTTACTGATATGCCTTTCTTTTTTAAAAATACTCTAATAGAAACTCAAGGGAAGCTACAACCATATGAGCAGTTAGACCAACTCTACTAAGTGTGGGGGATCACGTGGCGTAAAGGCTAACATCGCTCACCGTGACAAAACTATAAAGACATCCCGTTAT
This sequence comes from Dimocarpus longan, assembly GCA_022984855.1. Lineage (NCBI taxonomy): Eukaryota > Viridiplantae > Streptophyta > Magnoliopsida > Sapindales > Sapindaceae > Dimocarpus > Dimocarpus longan. The sequence goes on along the minus strand of CM041015.1, from coordinate 17,972,457 downwards.
CACGTGGCGGAACTATCATCGCAAACCGTGTAACGAGGTAATATCCTACAAGTGTAGAGGGCGACTCAATAGACATGACAGACTCAATCCTTCCGATGTTAGTAGGACTTACCCTCTTAACACTTGTCATACACTGCGGGGTATATTGACCAGGTCTAATATTAGAAGATCTATCTATAAAAACTTGAGTCGTCCACTAGGTTTAAAAACCTTTTTCTTTTTCTATAATTCAAAATAATTTCTCTTTCTTGCTATAAAGGATTCTTTTAGGCTAAAACATAAATTACTTATAAGATCAAGGAACAAATAACAAAAATAAAAATTTGCTAAATAAATTAAAAAGTATTTAAAATATTTTCATATTCACTGTTTGTTTCCCAAGTCACTTGAGTTGCTTCTGCTTCAGCGATCTTCTCTTCAGCTCGCTATATCACCTACACTTAATAATAAATGAAAACTCAACTTAGCTTCGCAAATCACTTCAATTCCAATTTCAGCTCTATCATCTCTACCTCACCCGAGTTACAACAGACTGTACTGTCCTATTCAGCTCAAGCTGCGAGCTCCTCCCAGCTCGCCCAGCTCATCTTATGCGAGCTCCTACCTTACTCAACTCATTCCAGATTGAGAGCACTCTATATCTCAGCGAGCTCGCTTAGCTCATCCGTTTTTGGGGGCTGAAGCCTTCAATCAACTCAGCTCAGCCCGATACACAGGCCCTGCCCAGCTCACCTTTGCGAACTGTTGCCTTAGTTCGATTCAGATAGGCACTATAACGAACTGCGGGCATTGCCCAGCTCACTATTTGTGAGCTCGTTCTCTGATTTACGCGTACTAAGCTCTAACATTTCTTTTTCCAGACTTTACACCAATACACGGATTGACACATCCCGATCTCACCAACATTTCACTAGTTTCTTCATATAACCCAAATCACAAAACACAACAGCTTTTAGAAGAACTTTAACATTTCACACAACAATCTAACCACTCAAACCTCTAAATCTATGCACGAGACCTCATTAACAATAAATGCAGCTACTAGACTACTTTAACAGATTTTTCTCCAAAAAGAAAACCATAAAAACTCAATCTTATCTCTTGATTCTTACCAGATCTGACTAGATCCATTCGTCACCTTCTACAGTTTGATTTCCCCTTTCAACACAGTAGAAACGAGCTCAGATAAGTGGCTGATCTTCTTTACCTCTCTTTTTGCTCTATCGACGGCTTCTCTCTCTCTCCTCTCTAGATTTTTCTTCTCACACTATCACTCTCTGTTTCTCTCTGCCATTTACTCACCACACATGCTTATTTATAGGCGTGGGTCAAGCTCGCCTTCAACCCTTAAACTTCCTTAAAATCATAAATCTGTCATATTCTAGAGAATTCTCTATTTTTCCCCCAATATCCTTATCCTTTCCTTTCAATTACAACTTTGTCACTCTTTTTTTAAAAATCTTTTATTTACTCTTTTGCCCTTTACTTTTTACGATTTAAATTTATTCCTAAATCTTTCAAAAATTCTACAAATATTAAATTTTACTACTAAATACTTAAAAACTCTTTTATTATTTCACCGATGATGGTACATCAGTACATTATATCCTTCCGTATTTATGTACAATACTAACCTTGTGAGAGGGTATTACATTGATAGTATATGAGTTCATATCTTAACTTTCAGGTTAGGGTGTGACATAATCACCCAGAACAGTCTGCAATAAATTTTTGTAATTTTTTTATTTTTTATAACTCTGTAAATAGATATGTAAATTGTAGTTGAAGAACAGTAAAGTTATCAATCAAAATCCAGTTTATAGACTTTAGTTTAAAGCTATTTATGGTTCTAAAGGTCTTTAGAACCATATCTAGTCATTGTCAAATAATTTTCAGAGCAAGTCTATTTTGCTTGAAACTATCCCATATCACAAAGCATGTTTAGTGTCACTCTAAACTGGGAAATGAAACCCAAATAGTAGAAGGAAATATAAAATCAGAAAAAAATATACATACATATATATATATGTTTGAAATGAGCTCACCTTGATTATCCAAGCCCAATTAAGAAACTCTTAACTTGACCTTGTCGGTTGAAAGAACAATGAAAATGAAATACTTATAGTTATGAAAGAACAACAAAAATGACCCGAATCCACTACTACTTCGAATAATAATAATGATAATACATTGTCAATTGTCTTGTAGTACAGTGGAAACACACAGGCAGGCAGCCTGGTTTCAAAACCAAAGTTCGACAGCCTACCTCATCTAGTAAAGGTGGGATTTTCTCTTATATATATGAATTATTTTCCACCCCAATGTAGGTGACTCCCGGTCATATGAGAATAGTTTATCCAAATCGTGTCATTAGGGTTCTATTAGTTTGGTACTAATTATCTCCTAAATTCGTCCCAATGACAGTGCATCATTTATAGTGGTATGGTCCATACAATCGGACATCATGCCATGCGCCCGACATACTCTGGTTGCAAACTTGTGATTTTCTGAGTTAGATAATAAATAATCAAACAGGCACCGAGGCAAACCGATTAAATTCAATTAAGTTACCTCTTATTCGAAAAAAAAAAAATGGAAAAATGAAAATCTAAGCTTCCCGGGTCACGGTCCTGCGGCATGCACATGATGTGCAGCAGGCTGCAAGGTAGTCAACCGGTGGATTGATTGTAAGGTACTCATTTCCTTTGACCACAAATTTATTATAATAACTATTAAAAAAAACAAAAAGAAAGTAAGTGATCACATAATAAGGAAATCTATCACTTATTACCTGTTATCTATCACTTATTACCTGTTTTATAAATGTATATATAAACAGATTAACATATAGCTCAAAGCACAAAGCTTACTTTTTTTTTTTTTTTTTTTGTTTTTTGAAGTAGCGAAAAGGTTATTCTGTATCGATTGTTTTCATAAAATTTAACAATCTATTAGGGAGCTAGGTCCGTGACAAAGTCCAAGGAAAATTCATAAAAATTGAGGAACACAGTGTGATTAGTTTCAATATTATCTTATGTATTTGTATATTAAATCTAAACTGATAGCCAAAAATCGATAATATTAATCCCCCAATTTAATTTAGTATATACATAGGATTGACGTAAAAACACTAAATTTGGATGCAAATTACACATCATTTTTCAACGGATGAATCGAATTAAACCGATCAAGTTTGATATATATTTTTGATTAAGTTCTTATTATAAATTACGGGATTGGTCTAATTCTCACATATCAAAAATAAAGAAACATTCAAAAACACAAACCAAATTGAGCCTAAGAAAGGTTGGCAGCCTCCTTTTTCACCTCAACCATGATGGCAGCAGCCAGGTGGTCATAGGCTTCAGCCCAAGCACGGCCCATCTCTTCACTCCAATTTTGTCCAACGGCCTCTTTGATTGTTCTTAGTAGTGCTTCTTTCAACACCTAATTATGTTTAATGATAGATTAAATGCATAAGATCCTTAGAAATCTCAAGTTGACAAAGAAGCGTACATTTTATCCATTACTTTTTTATTGTAGAAAGGTTTTCTCTAATTCTATTTAGTTTGTCTAGATTATTTCTATTATATAAAAGGATGCCATAGGGTTTTACAAGACAAATTATTAAAATAAAAAATAAAAAATAAAAACAAAATTAAAATCCTCTATTGGTCTAAGGTTTTTTTTCTCTTTTAGACGTTCAAAGATTTTTTGACACATTAACATATTAATAAAGATGATGGTTAAAATATATTTGCTTGCTTATATTAAAACAACCAACCTTACAATATTTTGGTTTTTCACCGCACCATATATGCCCCCAGTGGTACCTCCCATAAACCAATCTACTAAAGCTGATGGGACCAAAAGCAGAACTCAAACCTTTTTACGGTTTTACCTAAATACTTTAGGACATCTTGCTAAGTAAATTAATTACAATCAATATATATTTATGATACTTATCAAATGAAAATTTAAATCAACATTATATGGATAACTTAATTGATAATTTTTATCGTTGATATAGGCTATTTGGGGAGTGGCCAGAGACTACTCAAAAATAAGTACATCAAAGGTTTGGGTAAATCCATAAATAACCTCCTAAAATACAAGTTTAAAATGAAGGTTTCATATATATATATATATAATCTACACACCCATATTTTATTAAGAAAAATAGTATCCCTACACAAAATGACTAATAAGGACATATTATTGTAATTATACCCAGTAACAATATGTACTCCCATTAATTTCACTCATTTTAAACCCTTCATTTAAAAAGAAAAAGAACTAAAAAAATCTATCATAAACCCTAATTATACTCTAATTCTATTCTAATAAATCAAAATTTCTCATTAAATACACAGTTATCAATTAATTATTTGTTGGTTTTATGGCAAAGAACTAGTAATTATTTTATCTACCAATTAATGAAGATGCAGGCAGAACAGAAAACTTGTCTAGCATTTAGGAATTCATCTTTGGTGGAAAATGCCAGACTAGTCACATAAAATGGCGAAACCACTTTGGTTTTAAGTATAATGATGTAAATTTTAATTCATAATTCAGCCATTTCAGATCTATAGCTCGCAACTACAAAGTTTTGACCAACAGGATATAAATAATTATATTGCATTTTCAATTCGCATCCAACGGAGAGGTCTAGAGCAGCCCATTAATAGATGACTCTCCAAGCCAAAGAGGTAATGACATAGATGGTTTAAATGCCATCTAATCACATAGCTAAAAGATCATGTTATTTCTTTCAAGTTGTCAAAACTTTGAAGAATGGGAAGATGCAGTGTTTGATGTAGTAAATATATATATATATATATATATAGAGAGAGAGAGAGAGAGAGAGAGGTGTTTGAGAAGATGTAAACAAACAGAAACAATCGGTGCTTATAGTGATGACTAGTTATTTTTTCCAAGTTGTCAAAACTTTGAAGAATGGGAAGATACAGTGTTTGATGTAGAAAAAAAAAAACATCTACGCGTTTGAGAAGATGTAAACAAAGAGAAACAAACAAAGGGTACAACTGTAAAATAAGTATATTTATATATATATTTTTAAATTAGTATATTTATATTTGTAAGGAAGTTAGATAGAGACGACATAGGGTGCTTATAGTGATGACATGTTAATTTCCTCCAAGTTCTCAAAACTTTGAAGAATGGGAAGATGCAGTGTTTGATGTATAAAAACAATATATAGGTGTTCGAGAAGATGCAAACAAAGAGAAACAAAAAAGGGTAAAACTGTAAAATAAGTATATTTATATTTGTAAAGGTATTAGATAGTATGCTTGTAGTGATGATTTAATTTTCAAATTTTATATGCGGATCGTAATTATAAAATGGTTATTTAAATCATATTTATGGATGACAATATCAACACATTTTTTCTAATTGAATAAAAGTGTAATCATTTATTTTATCTATGTTTAAATAGTAGAGTTAAATACAAAATACCCCTATGAGGTTTAATCAAATATAGGTGCGTAAATAGTTTGATTTTTATAACACCATACCCCCACTTACTAGTGGACATTAGTCGTCGGTAGGAGTGGAAAAGGTAAAACTGCAACTTACATTGGATAGTCTAACATCTCCAATCACGTTAAATGCGAGGTTGATATTTTGAACTTTTTAAAAAATGGAAAATAAAAAAGAGTTAAAGAGACGTGTGAAGCTTTTAGGCTATCTGGCACGTCTCTTCTTCTCTTTCATTTTCTCTCAACTCTCTCTTACACTCTCACTTTCTCTATAACCCTAACCCATCATTCTCTCTTTATTTTTCTCTACTTTTTGTATTTTTTGCATCAAACAAAATAGGTAAAGAGTAACTCGACTATAACTCATCTCTTTGTTTGATAAAATTCATGTAACTCATAAATTTGTTTGTTTTGTAGAGTGTTTTGTGTCGATTTCGGGTAAATAGTGGTTGAAGTGGTACTCCACCACGGCTAGAAGTTCAAAAAAATATATATTTTGATGAAGCTGTATGCTTTTGTGCTTGTACGAATGAAGTTTTTGTTGTGCAAATAGTGCTATTTTTATGAAACTGTTGTCAATTAGGTTGTACGTACCATGACATACATGTCATTTGTTTGGTGCGATGTGTGATGTTTGTGTGATTTTGACACCAAACAGAAAGGTTAGAGTATATATATATATATATATATATATATATATATATTATTTGGATATACTGTATGTGTGATGTTTTGATTGCTGTTTAGTTTTATTGTTTTTAAAAATCTATTCTTGATAATTTTTTTCAAAAAAAAAAAAAAAAATCCGTTCTTGTTCAATTTTGTTGTTTGATTTGGTCATTTTATGGTAAAAAAGAATATGTTCATCATATTTGTATGTTGTTCTTGATGTTTGGGTGTATATGTTGAAGCTTCATGCTGGTTGACAATGTTTTTATTTTTTATTTTTTTGAAAAAATATGTTCTTCATATTTGTATGAGTTTCTTGATGTTTGGGTTAATCTATTGAAGTTTCATGCTAGTTCATGGTATGTATGTTGAAGCTTGATGTTGTTGCCTTCTTTACGAATGAGCTCCCTTTTATAGGCTAACAAAATCTAGCTGTTGGCCTTCCAATGGTTTGATTCACCAGTCATTTTTTTTTTTTTCAATCACAATAATTAATTAAATGTATAAGGGTAAATGGTCATAATATTTTCACCAACCCTCCTAGTACTCAACTCAAAAAGCTAGCGATTGAACCTAATCATTACATATTTTTCATAATATTTTTTTGTCCTCTTTCATGGACAAATCTGTCTAACCAACTCACAATTACAAAGTTAAGGGTATTTTGGTCATTTAATAGCAAATAACGGTCAACCCTCACATTTAATAGCTACTAACTGTTAATTATGAGGTATGGTGTTATAAAAATCAAACTGATTACGTGTATGTGTTTGATTAAACCTCTAGGGATATTGTGTATTTAACTCTAAATAGTAACCCTTAAAATAGAGAGAATTTATTTTTACCACAAATAAAAATTCAATCAGTTTTAGCCTCATGGAGTCGCATTGACACAACTACCCTCAATTTACCTCTCCACGCCCTTCATTTCATTTTTTAAAAACGGTCCCTATTGTAGAGAGAGAAACCATGATTTTAAAGAAAGAAATAATGGCTTCTTGAGAGAGAAACCAACCGTCCAGAGAGAGAATAAAAAAGAGTCATCAAGTTAAACTAAATTTTGATCAATTTCAGAGGTATTTTCAACAATTTTTAATTTTTCTTTATTTTATTATTTGTACACTTCACCATTAATTGTCAAATTATTATCTGTATTACTTTATTAAAACAAGATGTAATTATGGAAATACGTTGATATTTGATATAATTACATGAATATATGTGTTTAAATCTTAATTATAGACTTTAACCCAGGTTTTGTAAGTGTTACAATTACACCCCTATCATCAACTGACTAATAATTGAGCAAACTTTATGATTACAGATTGAGTGTAATTTTATCTTTTGATGTTGTATTAAATAAGAAATAAAATATAAATTAAATATCAAAACAAAATTAATTTAAAAATCGATCTCTACCATTTATCACTGAGGTGAATAATAGAACGAAAATTTGAAAAAATATTTAAAAGTGATCTATTCTACTTTGGATTTCTATCATTTATCTTCAAAAGTGAAATATTAGAGATCTAATCTAGAATTTGATCTCACCCATTCAAATTTAAGAACTAAAAAAAGAACTAAAAAAGATTGAATCTACATTCTCATTCTATATTTCTATTCCCTTCCATTCTGTCTCTCTTTCATCTGCGATATTCACCTTCAGTGGTGGCTTGTTAACAAATGGCCTCATGGTGCCTCTTTCTTCCCTTTCTCTCTTTCATCATTGCCTTTCTTTTCCTTTTCTCTCATTCATTAACCCAACTCTACCCCCTCTCTACTTCCCTTTTTTTTTTTTTTTCCACTTCTCTACTCTCTTTCTACTCTAATCCACGACTCTTCCCTCTCCCGCCTCCTCTTTCTCTCTTTATCTTTGGTTTCTCTTTTCTCCACTCTCTCGTTGTTCATTGTTTCGGGTGGGTTTAGGTTGGTAATTTTGGGTGAATTTGGTGCTTGCATGATGGTGTTGGGGTGAATTTCGATAGTGGATGGTGGGTGGTTTTAATTGTCTTGAATTGGGTGTTTAAGTTTGCAGGGTGTAATCGATTGAATTAGGGGAAATGGATGTTTAGGGTTTGCAAGTTTATCAATGAAGAAGAAATTACATACTATTTTTTTAATTGATTTTGAGTTATTTGGTTTTTTGGTACTGGATTGAAAAAGAAACTTTTTTTTTTTCTATTTTGGTTGAAACACTAGTTAAAAAACTAGATTGAAAATGAGATTTGAGTTGGGTGTGTTTTAGGTGAATTTTATGGATGTTGGTTGATGATATGGGAGTTCGTAGGTTGTTCGATTTTTGTTTTTAGTTTTTTTAATTGACTTTGTTGTTCGAAAAATTTAAGCATAAACTGATTGTATTTTAAACAAATCCAGACTTTGGTTTAGAAAAAAAATTAGGTTAAATTAGAGGTATTTTAGTCTTTTAAAATGTTTCACTAATTGCCAATGGACTTAACTAACGATAAGGGTATAGCTGCAACACATATGAAATCTGAAGTAGAGTTTTATAATTATGATTTAAACTCTCATATCAATATAATTATATAAAGACATTAGGGATATTTGTGCAGTTATTTCTTAAAACAAATCTAACTTCGAGATTTAATGTTTCCAATAATATTAAATTATAGACAACGTTAAAGTAAATGCAATATAAATTGTATTATTAATACCTCAAAATGGGGATCAATAGCTCCACCCTTCAAGTGCACAGAACCCAAATATTTCAAAGTAGTGTCAGGCACTGGCACCCTTCCCTTCTTCCGGAGTTGCAACGCTGACTCGCAGGTCTTAAAATACCATACATACAGGTTTCAGCTCAGAATTAATTAGTTCCGTACGTGCTTTAAACGAGAGTACGTATGTGTAAGTAACAAAACTTGGATCAAAATCAATTAGTAACTGTGGAATTGAAACCAACACCAACTTTTATTTCTATCACTCATTGTGGTGGCAAACAGAATGAATAGTCTTAATAGAGATCTGATAAGAGAGAAACATACAAATATGTACACGATAATTCCCTATAAGGACTAACGAATAACGATAAGTTATTCAAATATTTTATTCAAATTCATGTTTAAAAGATATGATATATAAGATATCAACACTATAAATTGTAGAAGGATATGGCATATGATAACAATTTATCTATCACATTATTTTGAAAAAATATATAGATAACCTAATATTATTCAAGGACTAATAGTCTAATTTTTTCATTTTTCGAAACCTTTATTCCACCACTTGTTCACACAGATCTCATCACTCATCATGCTGATAGTCAAAGAATGAGTGATATATATATATATATATATATATATATATATATATATGAATTACACATAACTCCGATCCCTTAAGATTTGTCAAAAAATATATGAAAATACATTTTTTTTCATATATATAAAAGATTAAAGATTTGGGTTTTGAAACCATATTTTCATATTCAGTTGAACTTTTTTTAATACATGTTTTTCATCTAGGTTGACCCAAATGAAGTTCATCTGGGTAGACCTACAAAAAAAAAAAAAAAATCAGTGAAGATGGGAAGAGGAGGAGATCGACGATGGTGATGATGGTTGGTTTTGTTGATGATGGTGATGGTGGGTTTTTTTTTTTTTTTTTTATGAGCTTTAGGTTTTGTTGATGAGCCAAGAGAAGAAGATGAAGCTGACTTAGATGATATGGTTTATAGGTTTTTGATTTTTAATTTATTTTATTTATTTTCAATTTTGGTGATGGTGATGGTGATGAATTTTTATTTCATATATATATATATATATACACATATGTATATGTATGTATGTATGTATATATATGTATGTATTTTTCAAGATGAATTCGATAAAGCTAACTTTGGTATGATGATGAATTTTTAATTCATATTTTTATTTGATTCTATTTACTTATAATTTTTATTTTATATTTAATAATTTTAATTATTTTTTATCTTATTTATGAGTACAATGATCATTTGACAAAAAATTTTGGTCAATCATTAAAGTTGACGGAAGTCAACTAACGGCGTGAAGGTTTGGCATAATAAAGGGCTAAATATGTTTTTTTATCTATTTTTTGGCAAACCTCGTAAGAGGTTTGGTGCAATTCATATATATATATATATGTATGTATACATGCATGCATTAGAGTGCAGAAAAAAAAAAAAAAAAAAGACACTAGTACGAACAGAATTTGTGGTGATAAAATTTAATCAAGTGACTCACCATGTTAAAAACCTTGATGGCATGAGCCTTAAGTTTAGCATTATTCTGGGGAATCTGATTTGAATCTCTCAGAAACGAGAACAAAAATTTCGCGGCCGGCGCAATCTCTAAGATTCTGGTATGATCAATTATCCCATATTATCAACAACATCCGAGAATGTTGAATATCAGTGAAAATTTTCATTTCAAGGTTTGAGGTTTAAATAAAATACTGATAGATTCTTAACTTGTCTAGCTGTTTTGCAAACCAATAGAATACTAAAGGAGCTAGCTTTTCCTTTTAACTATATATATAAACAAAGTAAGGATGACAGAGAATCCTTGTTCATATAAACTTATATATATATATATATATTGCACTTACGTGTTGAAGAAACGCAGGCTGTTTTCAGGGATCTTTTGCTTTAAGATCTCCCAAGACTCCTTCACCAAAGCTTCTTGTTTCTCAGTGAAAGCCATTTCTCTCTCTGGCATTTGTGGGTCGGGACTTCTTAGAGGTAAGGCAATGGAGAAGATGAGGGGAGGTATATATAACAAATAGTTTCGTGTTATAGGAAATGTGACTCGGAAATGTGTGGCCGCCACGTTCTGCCTGCTAAGGTAAGCTTGCACCATATGCAGTCTTCTTTTGCCTATAAATTAAATTTCTCCAATTGTCAACCAGACTTACAGACAATAAACCATTTTAGTAGTCTTCTTTTGGCTATAAATTAAATATTGTCTCCAATTGCCAACGAGACTTACAGTCAATAAACCATTTTTAAGAGTCTTCTTTTGGCTATAAATTAAAAGTCTCCGATTGCTAACTAGACTTATAGACAATGAATCATTTGAGAGAATTACGCATTACCTATTTGAGCTTGGTTTGGTCTTTTAAAAACAGATCAAAGTTTTTCCTTAAATTACAGTTCACCCTCGAGCAATCAATTAACAGCCGTTAAACTAAACTTTGACAATTTGATTTTTATTTAATGATCAAAGTACCCAAGTATGGTAAAATAATATTTAAAACCAATTAATTTATATATATACATATATATATATAAAGAATCTTCACCATCGATCTTAAACATGAATGGTGGAGATCAATTTTTTTTTTAAAAAAAAAAAAAAAAAAAAAAAAAAAAGGAGATCCAATCCTCAATTTGGATCTCCACCATTCATTTGATGAGATGGATGTGGAAATCCTATTTAGAAATTGGATTTTCATCATCCAGGTGATGAAGATATCATATCTCCATTGCCTCAAACTTGGAATGCAAAATCAAATTCATTAACAAAATAAAATTATCCATCCAAAATCAAAATTGTTGTATCTAAAAATAGTATATAAACCACTAGTTCAAAGAAGGCTCGGAAGACAAGAAAGCCCATAGGCCTAAAAGGGAGTGAAGTATCATGAAGCTCATCAAATTGTGACACATCAGCATATGTCACATTATTAGAAGCATCTGACAGTTTAATTTCGTTAAAGCAATAAGAGTAGCTCGAGTTGATCAATTCGCATACGGCGTAGTAGCTCGAGACCATAATAAGACAACAGCTCGAATCATAATAACAAAAGGTTTCCTTAACAATGCCGAATTCCAAAAATAGGGAAAAAAATTCTATATTGGGAAGAGAATCACTTATAAGAGGAAAATTACTAGAGTTGTATTTTGATTAGGATATAAATGTATTAAAAGCAGTTTTATGTAAAATAGAAAAGGAATATTAGTCTTTCTTATATTATAGCAACTTAATTTTATCTAAACAATGAACCCTAATATTATTAAAAAAAAGAAGTCATTTGTATGTACAAAACACAACACAAAAACCCTAGTAGAAACCCTACAGAAATATAGCCTTCCCCTCAAGTAATAAAATAACCAGAGACATAGATATCATTTAAAGTGTCAAACCATATTAAAAATTCTCTTGTCTCTTCACTTTTTATTTTTGCATCATTATTGTATTGCTATCTCACCATAATCACATTCTTTCATTAACCTTTAGCATTTAATTCACATTAATTAGGGTGTTGACCAATTTTTTATGTCAACAGAAATCGAAATTGAAATCAAAGGAAGCAACGTCAAAGTAAAAGAAAAAAAAATCAAGCCTAAAAAAAGGGTCAATCTTTGAGAAATCAAGAAATCTCCCATTATATATTGAGGAATATAAAAGCAAACCTTAAAAGATGAATTGGAGACCCGATATCCCTAACAACAAAATACACAACCTAGAGGGGATGAATAAGTTGTTTGGAAAAAATTGGATGCAAAAATAAATCAGTAAGAGAAGAGAGAAAAACATGCATATATAAGGATTTTTATATGGAAAACTGAAAAAGGTAAAATCTAGGAGAATAAAACCCTCTCCAGCCACATTCGAATAAAACCTCACTATTATTAAATGGGCACAAATTTTTATTTCAATACTCATTGTCTAGAAATCTAATCCTTCTCTGCCAATAGCAATCACCAATTTTGCTTTTCACAAACTTGAAATGACAGGTCCTTATGTCTTCCATATTTGCTACGTCGCTCAAACTCGCCTACTTGACTCACATACAAGTTTGATGAATCCTTTCTATTTGTTATCTCACCAAGAAACAAGACCTCAAGTTAATCAAACCAATCAAGGTCTTTAGCACACGCACACATACACACACACACTAATAAATGTACTATCAACTAATTTACTTGATCAAAACACACTACATTAGCCTAAATGCAATTCAAGCACTCAAACAAAAAGATCTAGACTCAAGAATCAAAAGCTCTCACAAAAAGCTCTCTAAAAATAAAAATAATGCAAATAAGCTTGGTAGTTTTCCATATGAGGAAAAAACATTTATTTATAGTGTAGAGATTTAGAGTCAAACTAATCAGAATACTTCCCTAACTAAGATTGATAATCAAACTAAGTTTAGACTTTGAATTCAGAGAGTAATGTGAAATAGGAAATCCTAAGAAAATTTGATTACTAACTTAACATGACATAGTTACCCTTTCCAAAATATGTTCAAGTCATTTCAAACATCTTGAAAAAAAAAAAAGGGAAAGTGAAAATATATAAAAACAAGTTCAAGAAAAAAAAAGGATAACAAGTCGAGTGAGAGAACTTTGTCAAATTGCTCGAGCATTCTGGGTGACCTCTCAAGTGGCCAACCCAACTACAATAACCACTAAGGTTATCCCTCGAGCAATGGCTTTAATGTCAATGGAAATAAGTTGATGTTGACCTCTAGCATCACTACTTGAGCTATCGACACTATCCAACCTTATGCATCTTTACCGTTTCGCATATAACTCTCTCATCCGGTCTCCATTTGGGTTGTGGTTTTTCCAATGGTAAACTAACATCTAGGTCTATATTTTTCATGAAGAAATTGTTTTAAAAAAAATGAAAATAGTGAACTTCCATCCAATCATGGCACTAAGATTTGAACTTTTAAGAAAAATATGAAAATATATCACACATATAATGAATGCATTCCTAAAGTCCAAAAGTAAATGCAAACACTCGGAAGACATGATTTACTAAGTGAATGAACATAAGTACACATCAAACCATGGTTGCTCTTCATCAAACAAGAGATTACATCTTTTGGACTTTGCTAACCTTTCTTGAATCTTTTTTATTTTCAATCTACATTGCTCATCATCAATTGTAATTACTAAAGCTTAAGAACCTAATTTATTTTTTTGTTATCATAGAACTAACAATCTTCCCCTCATTAAAGAATATTTAAAATAATTCTAATTTACAAATATAATACAATAAATATGAAAATTATCATTTTTCGTTATATTACTTTTACCTTTTGCAAATAAACCTCACTAAAAATTTTTTTGTTATCTACTTAACATTTTTTTTTAATTTCTTGGCTCAACCTTAATTGGTATCATTCAAAATTTTGTTATTAGTTTTTCTTTTTTCCTTTTCAAAAGTTTAATTTATTTTATCTTTAAAATTTTTTGGATGTGGTTGCATTTTTTATTTTACATTCATTCATGATTTTATAAAAGTACAAAAAATTAAAAAAGAAAGTAGCAATGGTATATGCTTTCAAATTTACAAAACGGTGAGTGGAAAGAAAAATAATTGTGACTTATAAGTGAGATTTATTTAAAAAATAATATTATTAGATTAAGAGAAAGGTGTATACAATAATAAGTAGTTTATAATTACAAATTAGAATCTATTTAAAAAAAAAAAACTTTGGATATTGTCAAAATACCATTAGAATTGAAAGTAATGTAAAACCCCCTCTAGTTTTCAAAGTATTTTCCATCCAAAAATTAACGGATCTATTAGGGTCAAGAGTCAGTAGGTGATTGTATGTCTAGTGAAATATGGGGTACAACTATTACTATTATATAATTTTTTTAATAAATAATTACCATGGATGGTTGAGATAGTGACACCTGGAGATGATAAAAAATTAATCTCACCGTCTCTCTCCTAAAAACCTCATCATTTCTGAACCTCTCTCATCACACTGCTCATAATCTCTCAACCTCTCTCGACTCATGATCTAACCGTCCAACCCTTAATGTGTCTCTCTTTCTCTCTCTCACCCTTACTGTCATTGTGTTTCTCTCTCACCGTCACCACCACCAGTTTTTTTATTTATCTATTCTTTTTCTCCCCTTTCCCATGCCTCCAGTTTTTGGTTGTGTTTGTGGGTGAAGTTTGGGGGCTGTGTTAACTAGTATAGGTGTGGTATTGCCATATGGGTGGTATGATAGGCGATGTCGTGTGTTATGGTGGTCGAAGTTGTTTACCATATCTGTCACCATCTCTTTCTCTCTCTTGATCACCCTCAAGCACCGTTTGGTGCATCGGATAAATTTGAATTATTTATATATGATTGGATTTGATTAAATTTATTTCATGTTGGATGAAAATAGGATAAGATATGATTTAAATAAAATTTTCTAGATATTTCAAAATACATAAACTTGTTCCATTTCCTCCACTGTCTTCTAGTGACTTCCTAAGCTTACCTCCTCCAACACCACCACCCTCCTCCCTCTCTCATCACCCTCTGCTTCCTTTCCTTCACCGCCCCAGAAGAGGTCGTCACAACAAACGTCATCTCCACATTGACCCTCTTTCATTTCCCCCATAAACCCATCCAAAACTTACCCCCCAAAACTCCCTAAAACCATTATCGTCATCTGTAGCAAACACCTCAACCTCTATAGCCACATCCTCACCCTCGTCCACTGTAACGATCTCGAAAAAGCCACCCTCTACATCTATTACTCTGTCTGCCCCATCTGCTAACCTATGTTCATCTTCATTAACATCGTCTTTCTCTGCCAATCCAAGTAATTTGATGGTCAACAGAGACTAGAGCTAAAACAAGGAGATGAGAGAGATTAAGGTGATCTGAGTGAGACGGAGAGGTCGGTAAAGAGAGATGAGAGTTACCCTCGTGTCTTCAACGGGTTTGAGTTCTCCCAACAGAGTGAGATAAAATAGCGAATGGTTAAATTAGCAAAGTCTCATTTGGCTAGACCAAATATGGGTTTAGTAAAAAATTAATTCAAACTCAGTCCAATCCCAAAAAACAAGCAAGGCCTCATGGTGTATTTTTTTTTTTTTGTTATGATTAGTGGTGTCAACCAAAGCAAGGTGAGCGGCAACGATATTTGTTTATTGGGTGGTGATATGTATGTATGGGATTTCAAGAAGAGAGATGGGGGATTTGATATTGATAACTAATGAATGGGTGTGATTAATTTTTTTTTCCTTTTTTGTAATTTTTTGAATTTAATTTTGTTTTTAATTAATAACTAATTTAATTTAATTAATATTCGTAATTAATTAAATTGATTGTGATTGTTTTGTTTGTGTTTGGTTGACAAAAAAGTTGATGAAAAATCAGTGAGACAATGGAGTTAATTTTTAAGCTTAATGGTTACTTGGTAGTACTTGTGCTTTTGGTGATTTTTGTGATTTTAATTATTTGAGGTTTTAATTTATTTTTTTGATAGATCAATCTCCACCGTTCATTAAGTTTGATGGACGGTGAAAATTTTAAATATTTTTAAAATTTTTTATTTTTTTGCTTTATTTTGTTGATGTATGGGTAGTTTGGTAGTTGACTAATCTATTTGTTTTTTCGAATTTTTAATTTTTTAACATATTATAATATGATTTTTAATATCTATGGTTATTTTTGTATTTTTATATTTGCATTCAAAACCGTCTAAGATTTGGATGAAATCACAATCCCAAGCAGAATATTTTTTACCTAATATTTTGGGATTTAATGTCTTGTTTTTCATTGAGGGGGGAGTTTCATGCTTTCCCCAAAAAACTTTTATGAAATGTCCAAACGAAATAAGTGCACACCAATTCAGTTTTAAGGTGTATGAGTATCATTGCTTTTAGCTTTAAACATTATATATTATGATTGCTATGAATTATTAAAATCTTACATTTTGTTGCGACATGAAAGTACTAAAATACTTCAAAATTTGGTTAATTTTCACATAAATTCAAACCAAGGAATTTTATATAATTTTTTTTTTTATAAAAAAAAAAATCCATTAAAATTTAGGAGAAATTTCAAAAATCCCTAGAGTTTTATAAATATCACTTATTTTTTATTATTTTCAATAGAAAGGAAATAGTCCCTAACCTATTCAAATATGAGTAATGCTAGGGCTTTCTAAAAATTTTGTTAAAATTTATGCTTAAATGATGTAAGATATAAGTTGTTAAAATCTTATGAATTACAAAATAATATGATAATTAATAAGATTTTGACAACTCATATATCACATCATTTGGGCATGAGCACGAATAAAATTTTTGAAAAACTTAACATTACTCTTTAAATGTAACTAAAAAATACCTCTAAATGTTCATACTAACAGTGGGATTTTAACAAATTGAACCCCATTTCATAAAATATTGAACAAAATCCATCTCATAATTTCATAAATGGCTAAAATTTGCCCTATTTCATAAAATGTTAATCAAAATCCACCCTTAGTTTCATAAATGGCAAAAACTCACCCCAAACGTTATCATTATTCTCTAAAGTCCACCCACCATCAAACATCCCTTTAACATCATAAGGGTAAATATGTAAATGCAAAATTAAATTCTAACAAAAAATATTGAAATTATGTTATTTTATGTATTTTTTTAAGAAATATATTTAATAACTTATTTTATATCAATTTTAGAAAAATAAAATATTATAAATTAAATTGGATTAAAATTTTATTCAAGTACGTTTTTCAACAAAATAAATTTTACAGATTTATAACTTAAAAATAAAATAAAATTATTTACAATTAATTAGGAATTTTTTAATTATTTTAATCTACATTAGTTTTTTTTTTTTTTATAGAATCGTTTTTAGTTGATTGATATAGGGTTTGATATTGCATTTATACATTTATCCTTATGATGTTTAAGAGATGTTTAATAGTTGGATGGATTTTAGAGAATAACGAAAATGTTAGGATGAATTTTGGTCATTTATGAAACTAGGGTGGATTCTCACCAATATTCTATGAAATAAAGTGGATTTTGACTAATATTTTATTAAACAAGATGGATTTTGATAATATTCCTACTAATATTCCATGTAACAACCTTTTTGATAATACGAATACACCCTTGACATTAAAAAATGTAGAAACCTAGATTTCTAGTACAAAACAAACTTCTCCAACATTCAGTCATCAAGAATTGAACCCAGCCAATCAATGCAACTAACACTTGTCAATGTGTCCGCCTCACATGATCTCGACATAATCGAGACCAACTGTCCATTGATACTCGAGTTGTTTGCCATTAGAGGTTTTGAACAAGATTCAAGTCTTCGTCTCCATCTAGAGATCTAGATTTGTTTGTGGAGATAAATCGATCTCTATATTAATGACAGAATTGGAAATCAATGGAATTTTTTATAATATATATATATTATAATGGATCCCAATTTTTTTTAATTCAAATTTTTTATTTATGATATCATTAAAATATCTAATTTAATTTTTGTTAACAAATAGCTCCCAAAAAATGATGAAGGCTAATAGACATCCACTTGAGGAATGCCTTTTGTATATTTGAAAATGTTAGGGACCATCTTGATCCATTTGGAAACAAACAAAAAAAAAAATGTGATATTTCATGAAATGATTGAGACATTTGTAATGTTCCCTAATTTTTATTCATATCAATCATGGAACTATTTTGAAGCTAATTATCCTGGTTAAAAATGAATGACGAGCAAAACGGAATTAGATTGAAGAAGAACATGCATGTATTTCGTCGATAAATTGAACAACAGCTTCAGCAGTATTGTGAGCTGCAAGGGACTTAAATGTCTCATAGGTGTTTGTTCCTGACTGTTTTCCTGCTAAATCTGATAGCCCTCTGATCACAATCACTGGAAACCCATTTGACAAGCTTGTCTGCAAATTCCACCATTGTTAATCTGTTATTTACAGAGAATGAAACTCAAGACCATTCATTATTAACCATTTAATCTGAAGTTAACTGAAAAATACAAACCAATTTGAATGGTTCATCTTTACAATAATAATCCATCTTACTATCTTAAGTGTTTTAATTAGGATGTCTCTAAACATATACTAAAGATGTTTTTTAATGAATTGTAAAATGTTAGAGGATTTTTCTTTTGTAAGTGTTGCAAAATTTTCTCTTTATGTTTTAAAGCATTGTAAGGTACAAAAATTCATTAAGGTCTCACTTTATTATATGTTGTTTAATTATTTATATTTTATATATACTAAAATGCTTTTAAACTGTCAATTCTAACATACCACGAGGAATAAGGGAGGCGAGTGTCAATAAATTAATTATTCATATTTTAGTGTAATTTATAAAACTTAAGGTAAAGTAAGTGAAAGACACCCTTTTGTTTTTAGATTTAGTAATTTTAATGTGATAATGGTAGGATTTATCATTTATAATACCCTGCTTTTTGTGTCCTGTCACCGAAATAAAACTATCGAAATTACCTTTGGTATATTAAAACACATCCACTAGACATTTAATATATATATTTTTTTCCTCTTTGTCTCACTAGTAACCATTTTTCACAATCGATTCTCCCAACAAATATCATATATATTTCATTGAAAGAAAACTTTATTTACGATTAGATCTAATTATGTGCTACTTTTTTTTTTTCTTTTTTTTTAAACTTTATGGATTTGGTTTGTGTACTTTTGATTAATTTTATTTTTGAATTTTAAGATTGTTTAAATTTTATAAGTTAAAAATAAAAGACAAGAAGAAAACTCAAGACCAAGAGAAAAAATGAATTTGTTCTAAAAAATTAAAACATCTCAAATATTATTTTTTGATTAAAGCCGAAACAGTTTTGGTTGAGAGTTATATCAACTCTTGAACAAATGTTTGATCAAAGAGTTATATTAACTCGATAACTCTCGAACAAAGCTTTCAACTTTGGTCACGAGTTAATTAATTTAATAGTTTAAAAAATAAATAATAAATAAAAATCTTATTCTCTCCACATTTCAGATTTTGATGGTTTTTTTAATAACTTCGTGTTTTTTTTTTTTCTGAAAGTTGTGTTTTCTTCTTTTTATGATTTTGAGTCTTCTTGTAACATTTAGTTTGCAAATTTATTTTCATTTTTTTTCTTGTAGTTCTTTTGTTGTCAGATCTAGTATCTTCGAATAAGATAGACTAACTGAATCTAGTTCTCTCTCTTTTCTACTACTTGATTTTCAAATTTTTCTCTCTCTCCACTGTTTTTGGTTTTCAAATTTTTTCTCTCTCTCCCTGTTGGCCTTTTTGTTTCCAAATCTTAAAATGGAGAGGGATTTGTTGGTACTAATTAAAACAATTTTGTAGGGATGCTTTTATCCTAAACCCAATTTAGGTGCTAAAGAAACTCAAATTATTAATGTAGTGCTAAAAAGACCCCATTTTTCAGTTATATTTGAATTACAAATCCAATGTCTTAGTATGGAAAAGACATGTAAAGAAAGTGGGTATTGAATAATAAAGTGAAAGCTTACCATAACAACAGCTGAACTCTCCATGTCTGCTGATGAAACTTTAAAAGTTTGAAACAGAAAATCCCTATAAGCTGCATTGTCCACAAAAATGTTGGATGTTGATCCGTTAAGCCCAGCCACTAGCTTGGGCTGTTCTTGGAGGCATAAGGTTGAATTCACACATCGTTCCAATTCCATCCCCTGAAAATTTAGTTGTGATGGTGTGAGGGATACATAAAATAACACAACAGAACCTTATAGTTCTAGAGAATTAAAAACCTTCATACAAATTCTTTCAAAACAAAAGCCTTGATACCAATTTGCTGATTTTACAAATTATTATTATTTTTTTTTAAGGTTGACGTTGAGCAAGTTAACTAGATGATGTTATTAATTATTACTTATACTAGTCGGATATTTACTCACATAAATAGAAAATCAATATATTCACAATAAAAAAAGAAAACTTATAATAAAAAGAGAGAACTACTTACACCATGCATATAACCTTGGAAAATTATCTCGGTTGGTATTGAACCCCACTACGTTAGTGTACAAGAATATGTTGATATATTTATTTTTGAATAATTACATTAAATTTGGGATTTCCAGTAACGAGAGATAACCTGAACTCACCATTTTAAGATGTAAGTATGAAAGGTATATATGTTAGCCAACAGTTTTGTCGCTATAAAACTATTATTAAAAATAAAAATGCTGTTTGAAATCGAAAACAAGTTTAGTAGCTTCTACTAAAACAATTCTGTAAAATTGAAAGTAACTGTCTCATATCGTTTTTGAAAAAATAAAAGAAGTTATTTTTAAGGAAGAGTCAATCGTTTTCCCTTTAAGTGTCTCATATTGTTTTTGAACTATGTAAGTAAAACTTGATTTTGGCAAGTCCCATTGGTCTTCTATTTATTTGGTGTCAACTTAAAAAAAAAAAAAAAAAAAAATCCAAAAAGATTTATATTTTGAGATTCTTGGATAGTAAACATAAATATGTGCACAATATTAGTAATTGCTTAGATCAAAAATCACCCTTGCAGCAAAAAAAATTAAGCAGCGTAACGCTGTCTAACCTCTAAATTAGCAGCAACCTGAAGCCAGTCCTCACTGACTTCAGCCCACAGCAGAGACAGTGGATTGTTAGGGTCCCCTGACTTAGAAAAGAATTGCTCTTTATTATATCCGACGTGTCCCAATAGATTAGAACCATTGCAATTGGGTACATTGTAGCTATCAATGTCCAAGTCTGCAACATAGCTAGAGTCCAATGTTGCATTCGGGTTCTGTAAACAAGCAGATTCTCATCAGTTTAATATGCAATTTCATTTCCGTAACAGCAGTGCTTTTGATTGTCAAAATAAACATTAACAAAAAAACAAAAAAAAAATAGTCTTTCGGTATCTTAGAAAAAAGCTTTTAAGTGTCTTTATATAGATTTTGTAGTATTATATTGAAAATATATGTAAAATAATATTGGATGCTTCTTTAATAAAAAAAAATAATTTAAAAATATTGATATAATTTGTGAAAATAGTACTTCAAAAAAAATTATGAAAGTAGACTTGATTCGTGCTTGTTTAAAGGGAAAAAATTTTTACGAGACTGTCTTATAAGTGACGTGATAAGACGGATCGATAAAAAATGTAAAAATAATAATAATAATGAAAAAAATAAGAGAAAAAAAATAACACTAAAAGAAAATATCAATAAAAAAAGTAAAAAATATATATATAATTATTTTATTGATTTATTTTATTACGTTATCATGAGACAGGTAAGTAAAATATAATATTGAAGATTTTTTCCTTTTTAAGGGCCGCCTTTAGTTTTTCTCGTAATATGATTTTAGTCTAAAGCACTTTTTAGCCAAAGGCATCGAAATTTGCAATGTCGCTGAAAAGAAATGGAGCTTATACCAGCCAATCCCAGATGCTAGTGTCAGCAAATTGTTTAGGAATTGTAACATCCCCTATTGACATAGAATTGTTTACATTGCCAGCAATGCCGAAATGGACAATCCCCTTCACATCAAAAAAATCTAACATTTGCTGTGTGGTTGCGGCAGCATTCACCTGATTGAGCAAACACCAACTATGTAAGTTTCATAAACGATACTATGTAACCTTTTTATGATTTTACAGGAATCAGAAGGCCAATGCCTATGAAAAATGTAGCCAATCAAGACAAACTGCCCAATCCATTAGTCATTACCATCGTAGTGTTATAAAGTAGAAGTATTAACATGAAAATGTTAAAGAAACCCGTGACAAGTACAAGCACTAGTGGTCACTTGGTTGCTAGAGCCGTTGGTTGGTGCCAGCAACCGTAAGAGGCATGGGTTGGACACCCCTGCCCAGTATCCAAAAATTTATATATATAATATAATATATCATATAATAATACTAATATATTAGATCTCTGATCTCCGATCATATGTATGGGTTGATCTTCCATCTTCGTATGGGTTTCCCCCATTAGTCTCTAGGTGTGTCGATTCCTCCCAATTGGGAGTCATCATCCAGACCATATCCCAGTGTCCTATCTTGGTTGGTTCCGATCCTCCTATAAGTCCGTCTAAGTTACAGTTCATGTACTAAAAAAAAAAATACAAGCACTAGTGTTTTATGCTTCACATGTTCCATTTGTAATTGTAATTACAAAAATATCATTATAAAACAATGATCCTTTTTATTTTTTATTTTTTGAGAAATTGTTTTTTCATTAAGAACCCAAAAAGCTTGGGAAAAATCTAATTACATTCACGAAAAGCCAACAATGATAAACCAAGGAAAAAAATATAAGTTCGGTCAGTTTGAGAGCCCAACAGTTTTCGTTTCTGGAAATGGCCTGACTCCTCTGTAAACCAACCAAACCAACAAGAGTTTTGATTTCATCTATCAGAAAATCGGCCCCATCGCGAAAATTTACATTTCCCATTCTATAAACAAATGTCCATTTGAATTGTAGTATAATAAATATTTATAAAATAAATGTTTATTATACTATAATTCAAACGGACATTTGTCTATAGAATGGGAAATGACTTTTGATTTTTTTTTTTTTTTTGGAAATAAGAATAGGAAATGACTTAATAGACCCCTGGATCATTGACACACTTTATATCATTTGTTACAAGTCAAGAGCTTACAATCAACAAAAACAATGAGTTTGCTGGGCTTCTGGCCAAAGCATCCCTATAACAATAAGGCTAGTAAAAATTGGCTCCTATCCAATAATTTTATTATTTTTATCCATTTTAAATAAAATTGTTCTCAACAAATCAAAATATTATCATATACTTTAAAAAAAAAAAAAAGTTTGACTACTATACTTAATCACTAGTTTTACCCTTTATTTGAGGAAAAAATAAATAAATATCTTTTATCTCCACGATGACTCACCTTACATCCCAATTTGAGCACGAAAAAAAAAAAACCTTTAGCTCTACAGTTGGACTCCTAGAAGAGAGTTGACTTTTGCAATGATAAGCAAATGTTCTTCCAAGTTCCAACGAGGAGCGGATGCTCCTCATCAGAGGAGATAATTCCCCCTCACTAGAGAAGTCTGCTCCTCTAGCATGAAGTGTAGCGAGCGACCCATATCAATGGAGGTCGCTCCACCTCCATTGCTGGAGATGAGTCATAGCCTAGTGATGACTTGATCGTGACTCACCTCTATTAATGGGACTTGAGCAACCAAAAGGTGCAGTCATGACTCATCATGAAAGAACTTCAATGGATGTGAGTCACAACTTGGTCGTGACTCGATGGTGAAAAAATGAAGAAAACTAATGTAGGTAAGTCACAACCTAGTCATGAATTGATGTGACACACCCCTACTGCCAAGAGTCACGACCAGCCAGTGCAGTTGTGACTCTCCTCAGGTCTATTCTTGAAGGCTAAATCTGTCATATCAACAATCACTTCAACAAGTTGTAGATATAATCTGAACCAAAGAAGCGAAGAGGAAAAATTGACTAACCATTCCAACCCCACACCTCACACAGATTGCTTTCTTTCCATTCACCTTTCCCACCCAAAATCGTCTTCCTGCAACAGCCAACCGCACATTATTGCTATTGGATAAATAAAGAATGAAAATCGAGCAACACATCTTAACTGCACAGTTTTTATAATGATGACAGTACACATATCTACCTGCCAGATCCACATATGGGTGCGTTTGGTGAGGCTTGAAAGCTCCAGTTTCAAAAAAAGCGTTCTCTTCAGTTGCTAACACAGAGATGAGACCAATATACGGCCCTTTGCGGTTCACCTCCTTGATTACATTCAGAGATTCTTTACTTTTTGAGTGTTCGGCTGAAACAGAAGTTACAACTAAAATGATCAAAACCAGTACCTCCAAAAATGAAGAAACCAATTTAGCAGCCATCTGTTGGTTAGTGAGGAGAAAAAAAAGCAATATATATGACACAAAGGTTATTAACCTGTCAGAAATGCCAGCTACCACCATCTCTTCCATGTTGACCAGTAATGATGTTGACTGGCTGTCTCAATTATTGGGAAAAGAGAGACAAGGGCAAGAGGTCTAAGAGTAACTCTAACGTCAAATTTGACGTTTTTGGTGTCCACATCAAACCTTTTTTTACTAATTTTTTTTTTAACTTTAACATATATAACATAAATTTATATAAAAAACATTTTCACGTAATATTTTATATATAATTCTTTAATTAATATTAATTTATTTATTTGATATATAATTTTATTTTTAAAAAATTACTCATAATATATTATAAAATTATTAAATACTTACATAATTTTTTTATAAAATATTATTTTCATTATATTTTCACCTAATTTTTTAATCACTTAATAATTTTTAATTCATTTTTATCCAATTAATTATTTATCCACCTAATTTTTTATCCATCTTAATCTTTCAACTAATTTTTTATCCAACTATTTTATTATCCAAGTCATTATTAAATCGTATTATCAAATAATTACGCATAATATAAAAAAATTATTAATTTCTCATATAATTGATCTAACTAATTGTTTATCCACCTAATTGTTTATCTACCTTATTTTTCCAACTAATTGTTTATCCACCAAATATTGAACGGTATTCTTATCTCTTCCACACTCTATCTAAGGTATGATACAAAAATCTAACAATATTTGATCTCCAACGTTGGATGAAAAGTGGTTTGATCCTAACCATCAAACGGTATTCTTATCTCTTCCACACTCTATCCAAGGTACGACACAAAAATCTAATAATATTTGATCTTCAACGTTGGATGAAAAGTGGTTTGATCCTAACCATTAAACGGTATTTTTATCTTTTCCACACTTTGTCCAAGGTATGACACAAAAATCTAACAATATATGATTTCCACCGTTGGATGAAAAATGGTTTGATCCTAACCGTTAAACGGTATTTTTATCTCTTCCACACTCTATCCAAAGTATGACACAAAAATCTAACAATATTTGATCTCCAACGTTGGATGAAAAATGGTTTGATCCTAACCATTAAACGGTATTCTTATCTCTTCCACACTTTGTTCAAGGTATGACACAAAAATCTAACAATATATGATTTCCACCGTTGGATGAAAAATTGTTTGATCCTAACCGTTAAACGGTATTCTTATCTATTTCACACTCTGTTCAAGGTATGACACAAAAATCTAAAAATATATGATCTCCATCGTTGGATAAAAAGTGGTTTGATCATAACCGTTAAACGATATTCTTATCTCTTCCACACTCTGTCCAAGGTATGACATAAAAATCTAACAATATATGATCTTCACTATTGGATGACAAGTAGTTTGATCATGTTATGAGAAATTTAACGATCAGACTAATCGGGCTCAGAAAGATCTACAGTGCAGGCCTAGTGGCCCAAGGACTCAATAATCTGCCATTCTTCCAGTCCACTTTCCTGGTAGGGGGCTCATTCGTGATCGCTCATCCTGACCGCTGATCGTGGTCGCTCAGGTTGTTCGCTGGTTCTGACCGCTGATCGTGGTCGCTGGTTCTGACAAGAATTGAAGTCCTGAAAAGGTATTCGCTAAAGCAAATCCTTCAAAAACCAGATACCTCAAGTCGACTCATCAAATGGGCCATTAAAATCGCTCAGTTCGACATTGAATTCAAGCCAAGACCGGTGATCAAGGGGCAAGCATTGGCGGATTTTGTTGCTGAGTTTATCGAGCCTATAGACGACAAGGCTGAAACCTCTGAAGGCCCATACTGGGAGTTGTTCGTGGATGGGTCCTCTTGTGAAAGGAGCGCAGGGGTTGGAATTCTTTTAATCAACCGAGATGGGGGTAAGTTCCTCTGTGCCCTTAAGTTTGGTTTCAGAGCGACTAACAATGAGACAGAATACGAAGCGCTGTTAGCAGGGCTTCGGCTAGCCAAGAAGATGCAAGTTGAGCGGCTAAGAATATTCAGTGACTCGCAGCTGGTGGTCTGCCAAATAAAGGGAGAATACCAAGCCAGGGGATCGAAAATGATAATCTATTTGCAGAAGGTCCAGGAGTTATTGGGGGCTTTCGAAGAATTCGAGTTAAACCAGATTCCACGCACCCAGAACTCCCATACAGTTGCATTGGCCCGCTTAGCGACCGCTCGGGACACAGATGGCACCGAAAATATACCTGTGAAGTTCTTGCCAAAGCCAAGTATCGAACCTAGCATGGAGGTGATGACCTTGATAGTGGCGGCAAACTCGTGGATGAGCCAGCTGGTCAATTACCTGCAAGAAGGAAAGTTGTCAGAAGATAAGATGGAGGCCTGCCGCCTGCGCATAAGGGCAGCAAGGTATTGCCTCTATGGTGATGTTCTTTATAAGAGGGGCCTCTCAGCCCCCCTGCTCAGGTGTGTTGATGAGCCGGAGTGCACCGTGTTGATGAGGGACATTCACGAAGGGCATTGCGGCAACCACGTTGGGGGACTCTCCCTGGCCCAAAAGGTGCTCAGATAGGGATTCTACTGGCCGACCATGAAGCAGGACACCATAGACCTGGTGAGGAAATGCGATAAATACTAAAGGTTTTCCAAAGTTCCTCGGGCACCACCAGCCTACCTCCGACAGATGATCAGCCCATGGCCCTTCGCCATCTAGGGCATGGACCTGATCGGGCCTCTTCCAGTAGGCCAAGCAAGGTGCAAGTACGCCGTCGTAGCCATTGATTATCTCACAAAATGGGCGGAAGCAAAGGAACTGGCCGAAATCTCCACGACAAAGATTGAAAAGTTTGTGTGGGACAACATAATCTGCAGGTTTGGAATCCTCAAACAACTTGTGACAAACAATGGGACCTAGTTCACAAGTGAGCAGTTTTTGGAGTTCTGTAACAGTCTCGGCATCGTCAAAAGCTTCTCAGCAGTAGACCATCCTCAGGCTAACGGACAGGTGGAGGCGATCAACAAAATCATTAAACAAATCCTGAAGACCAAGCTTGAAGCTAGAAATTGAGCATGGGTAGATGAATTGCAGAAGGTATTATGGGCCTACCGCACTACTGCTCGCAGCACCACATGAGAGACTTCTTTCTCAATGGTCTATGGGTCCGAAGCTATGATTCCGACAGAATTTGAGGTCTTCAGTCACCGAAGGGCTAATTTCAACTCTGGAGACAACGATCAGCTCTTAGCCACCAACTCAGACTTGGTTGAAGAATCTAGGGAAACTGCTCGTCTCAAGGCAGCCGTCTACCAGCAGAGAATGACGAAGCACTACAACAAGAAGATCCGAGTGCGCCGATTCAAACCAGGTGATCTTGTACTACGAGAGGTCCTACCCGGCGCTTGCAAAACCGGTGAAGGAGTGTTAGGATCCAACTGGGAAAGGCCATACGTGATCCAGGAAGATTTGAAGAATGGAGCTTACCATCTAGCAGATATGAGTGGGGCAATGCTTCCAAGGGCGTGGAACGTTATCCATCTAAGGTCCTATTATACATAATCATTGTATTTTTATTATTATTTTATCGCCCATGTAGAGCTAACTATGTACAGACATAATGAAAATCATTCGTCAATTATTATGAACCATCATTGACATAAAACACTCATGTGTGTTCTTATGTGTAAGGTACACAACCATGAAAGACAAAAAGCCAGCTTAAAGCTCAAACATTCGCTTGCCCTACAAGGCACGAGGGGCTAAAA
This sequence comes from Dimocarpus longan, assembly GCA_022984855.1. NCBI lineage: Eukaryota > Viridiplantae > Streptophyta > Magnoliopsida > Sapindales > Sapindaceae > Dimocarpus > Dimocarpus longan. The sequence continues at coordinate 17,943,892 of CM041015.1, read as the reverse complement.
CGGCCACGAGCCTACGCACCTAATCGTTGCTCCACTATTGGCCTCCCCCTCCACACGTTCATGCACGAATAAGAACAGAAAGCCCGATCATTGAAACGCTCTCCACAACTAACGTTGTAAATGCTTAGGTTCTGACCTTGTGAGCGCAGTTGGAGAGGTTCATTTCATTATACTGTAAATGCTCAGGTTTTGGCCTTGTGAGCGCAACCGAGGTCCTAACCTCCACAACTCTCACTGTAAATGCTGAGGTTCCGACCTTGTAAGCGCAGCTGGAGATGTTCATTTCATTATGTTGTAAATGCTCAGGCTCTGGCCTTGTGAGCGCAGTCGAGGTCCTAACCTCCACAACTCTCACTGTAAATGCTCAGGTTCCGACCTTGTGAGCGCAGCTGAAGAGATTCATTTCATTATGCTGTAAATGCTCAGGATCTGACCTTGTGAGCGCAATCGAGGTCCTAACCTCCACAACTCTTATTGTAAATGCTCAAGTTCCAACCTTGTGAGCGTAGTTGGAGAGATTCATTTCATTATGCTGCAAATGCTCAGGCTTTGGCCTTGTGAGCGCAGCCGAGGTCCCAACCTCCACAACTCTCGCTGTAAATGCTCAGGCTCTGACCTTGTGAGCGCAGCTAGAGAGGCTCATTACGCTGTAAACGCTCAGGTTTTGCCTTGTGAACACAGTCGATTGTATATGCCCAGGCCTCTACCTTTCGAGCACAACCCCTTATCAACTCCAGTAACGGTCAGAAAAGTAAGCGAACAGCGACGCATATTCGTCGTCCGGTTCCCTCTCGACTCATATCATCCTATTAATATTATCTTACGGTTATATATGTTACGGCTACATGAAGAAGAGGTTGAATTATTTATCTGCCCCTTAGGCTACAATTAATACTAAGGGCTATCCGCTGGAAAGCATCAGAACACATTCACAACCCGAAAGATTATTTTCCTTATTTTACGTTTTCGAAGGTACACGCATGGGCGGCCAGCTCCTCCCCTCTTTCATCTGCGATCCATTCTACATAACAAGGAATACCTGTTCACAATTTATCCTGATTATATCTAAGAAGCTAAAAGGGTAGCACAGCAAGCCAACAGGGGTTTCGTAAAAATAATGATAAATGAATGACTATGAAGCATCATGAAATTAAACGAGAATGGTGTCTGCAGTATCGATGTTCAAAGATAAGCTTTATCGGCAACAAAGGTAAATATTAAATTTATCTATCCTAAGAGGCATTGGAAAAGCTAGCAGGAGTATCCTTTGGATCATTTTCGCTGGGGGCTCCTGGCGAAGATAAACCCTGTCCCCCATTCGGTGTCGACTTCTGGGGACCTGGAGGAGGACCACCCTGGGCTGGTGGGGCGCCAGTTTGAGCAGACGAAGCCTCAGAACTCTTTTTCGGGGCTGCAAGAACTATTTTCTTCTGGGTAGACTGTGTGACCTTTGTCTGGGCCTCTTTGGCAGCATGGGCCACATACTTCTTCACCTCCTCCACTGCTTCCTTCCCAAAGAATGAGAAATCTAATTTAGGGTGATGCAACCACAAAGTGTACAGGAACTTGCTGCTCGTCTTCTCGGTTGCTTCTTTACTAGCCTGCAAGGCCCGGACCTCCGACTGACGGAACATCTCCCTTACATGAGCAAGATTATCCCTCACCGTAGTCAAATCCCGTAGCACATTCTCGGTCTTCTTCTCAGCATCATCAACTCATCTCTTCTGAAGAATGGCCTCATGAGTGACCTTGTCTACATTTTTAGTAGCCTCTTGGAGTGAGGAAGCAGTGATTAGCCGAAGCTTCTTCTCATTCTCCGAAGACTTCTCCGCATTCTTAAGTTTCTGCTCGAGCTCGCGGATAGTCCTTTTGGCAGCATCGGATTCCTCTTTAAGCTTCTGGTTCTCCGCCTCCAGCTTCCTGTTTGCCTCCTCAAGTGAGGCTTTTTTCCCTGCCAAATCAGGGAAGTCCCGGCGCATTTTCATTATGGCCAATGAAGCCTGAAAAGAAAATGTATTAGCGATGGACACGCGCACGATACACAATTATAAAGTAAAGAACATGACCTACCAGCACATTACAGTGAGCGACATAAGCGATCAGCTGGTCTCCACGAATATGCTTCTGATAGACATCTGGCTTGTCCGGGCAATTCGGGCAGCTGATCCAACAAGTCATTAAAATATTCACCTGCATCAGTGTAACGCCCCGATAATTAATTCCGTCCGATTAATATTTGTTGATTTAATAAGTAATTTATTAAATAAAAATAAATTTAAATTTTATGAAATTCGTGCGATTGTAAAATGTTTTGATCGTTAATAAGTGAAATTTAATATTTTCGAAAACGTTTTTCCCCATAAAGAATTATTTTCGAATTTAAATAAAATAAGTAGCAGAATGGGAAGGTTAGGATGGTGAAATTGGATTGTACTATGAGGAATAATTTTTGAGTTGAATCAATAATTTATTATATAATTATTAGTATTATTATTATTATTATTATTCATTAAAATAAATTAATTATTACTGGATAAAATAAGGTTATGGATAAGTTTGAATGAGTTAGTGAGATAATGTGATGGCAAGAGTGTCAAATAGGATATTAGCATGTGAGTAGGGGTGTAAATGTTGAAAATAAAAAAGTTTGGGGTCAATTATAAATAACAAAAATTTTGGGGCAATTTTGTAATTATGAAAAGTTGGTTATTATAAAAGCTGATTGTTTCCAGATTTTTCAGTCTATGTTTTTGCTTCAGCTGCCGACTCTTCATCTGTTCTATCGTGAGTCTTCTTCTTCTATTTTCTTCATTTTATTTGCTTTAATCATCAATTAATTCCTTTAATCTTTTAATTTTTCTATGATCTACCTATTTCTAAGCTCAAAATCACTAAAATCCATCTATTTGTCAAGTTTAATTTCAGGCATGAAGAGGTCAAATGAAATATATAGGCATGAGTGTGTGATTTTATGATGGATTGTGTTTAAAAATGTGATAAATACATCAATAAACATGTATTTGAAATTGTTTTAGTAGTTTGATTTATTAAGTTGATATTATTGTTTATTTTTGTTTATTTTTGAAATCCTAAGTGAGGATTTAATTTCAGAGGCCTTAGGGAAGGTTTGAGAGGCCTAAAAACCTCTCCCTGGATGTGTAGAAAGCTAATGGAAAACCCAAAAAAGTTGGTGTACATATCTTTAAAAATTTTAGTTTTATTAGTTTGATATTAAGCTGTGATTTCTTTGGAAACTTGATTAATTTATTTTTTTTTTATGTGTTAAATGAATTTATATTATTTGATGTATTGTTTGAATGTTATTGGAATGAAAAATTGCTTGAAAAATAATTTCGAAAATAATTTCAAAAACAAAATACCCCCTAGGCCGAATAATAAATGGAAAAGAACTTGGGGGCGTTTTTGTCATTTCCTTTTTATTTGCATATTATTTGAATGATATTTGGGTAGTTTTTATGATGATAAAATGGTTGGAATGAAAATTTATGTTTATTAGTTTGATGTTTATGCGTAAATCCCATTAGAAATTGTTTGTTTGATTTTTCAGATATCAAATGGTTCTGGGTGTTAAAAATATGACAATTGCATGTCATTGGATGAGTTTGTTTGATGAAAAATAGTTTTGAAAATGATTTTGTAAAATAAATCCTCTTATGGCTTAATTTGAAATATTGAGCGTCTTAGGGGTATTGTCGTCTTTTCGCCTCCATTGTTGTGTTAATTATATCATGTGTTGATAGTCCGTATAATGGATTTGGAATTGAAACTAAGAAAGTTGAGATTCTCCTCTTTTGAAATTAAATTAAAACATGAGAAATATTATAAATATTGGGTTAATATGTGATATGAAAACTAGGGGCGAAATGGTAATTTGAAATGATCATATGCGATGTCCAAAAGAAATTCGGTGAATTGATTTAAATATGCAATAAAAAGTCTACGCGATTAAAATTTTCATTTTTAAATTAAGAATTTTGAAATCTTGAAAAATATAAGAGCTCGCGTAAAACTAGTCACCAGTAGGTGGGGATTGATAGTTGACTAGCCAATAAGGTGATTATTAGCAGTACTGCACCGTTACGATTGATTTCAGACGTTGTATGACGGACTTTGAGAGGCATTGAGTGCCCGGTCCCGAAACAGAAACTGATTGTGGTATGTGATCCGATGCATAGACACCGAGCAGCCGTTGCCGGGGTTGCCATTTAATCTGGCTGATGCTAGTAAACCCGTTATCGATTCATGGTATCCTGACAGAATTTTATAAATGGCTTTGATTAAAGAAAAGGACAATATTGTAATCAGATGTGACAAATGAAATTTGAAAAGATTAATGTTTAGATTTTTATTTATTAAGTGATATTATGTTATAAACTCTTCGATTTGTTATAATTTTTAAATGATTAGTTTATATATTATGAAAATATTGTTGAAATTTGTTTAGTGTATTTTGATTTTTATTTGACGATAACGTGTTGGTTTCAAAAATATAATTAGGAATATGATAGGAAATTGAGTTGAAAGAATAATAGTGTAAATATGTTTAATAACGGATTTCAGATAAGTTCATGTGATTAGAGTTTATATTGATAAATATTGTGTTTATATTGAACCTTGTTGGATAGATGTGTTTTCAAGAAATTGATCATTTATGTATTTCGTTTGATCTGATTATAAGCTGATGAAAAGCTGGAAAGAAATTACTTATTTATTTTGTTTGTGTAATTATAATAAAGCGATTGATTAATGATTTTCAAACGAAAGTTTAAAAATGGCGTTAAACATATTAATTGAGAAAATATGTGAATTATCAATAGATATAACTAATTTATATGTTTTGCCTTTAGAATTTTTAGTGACCTAGATCATTAGTAAAACTGATGATAGTTTGAAATTTTGTGAAATATTAATTGACAACTAGTACTTCGAGAATTAAAGATTATTAAATGAAATTATGTTATATTAATTAAAGAAAAATATATATTAGAGAGAGATATATACATATATATAAATATATATATAGATATGAAAAATGATTATTATGTAATTGATAAGCGTTATTAGTAATAATATGTTTTTCATCTGGATTTGTAATAAAATCCTTACAAATCGAATTGATAGGTTTAATAAGAAATAATCTGTATGTTAAGTATATAATTTAGATAATTGAAACTTATAATAAAATGTCTTCGTTAGGATTTGTTGTAAAATATAAATATATATATATATATAGAAAATTATCGTTACGCGTTTGATATGTGTGATTCTTGGTAAGGTGTTTGAATAAGAATTTGAAGTAAAATTTCTTTTAAATTGAACTTATTTGATAAAGAATAAAATATATGTATTTTGAAGGTACGTTTATGAGTAAACCGATTTGATTATGAATTTTAGTAAAACAATTGAGAAATGTACGCATACGGTGAAAATCATGTAGAGGTAAATGGAAAGAAATGTTTTTACGTATGTGGTATATGAAATTGATAGTAACTTACGAAATCAGTAAATATAAATATAAAATTTATGAATAGATTTTAAGTAACTAGATGGACAATGCTTATTATGCATTTGATAGGTATAATCAATAGTAAAGTATTTTCATAGTAATATATAATAAAATTTTATAAATGAAATTGATCTGACTAATACTAAACTGTATGCATTTTGTATATGTATTTATTAGTAAATAGATTTAATTGTGCAATTTTAGTAAAGAAAAATATTTGGTGAAAATTGTTTCCAAATGCCATTAAAAGAAATAGTATGATTATATCTATTTATCAATTAATAGACATCAATGTGTTATATAAGGTTTATTTGAACTGAGGAAAAAATAAATAAATAAATAAATTTTATAAAGTCATATTTGAAACAGGATTTTTATGCACGTCATTAATTGTGTTTCCTTTTGAACTTTCAAATATTGTTGAAAAGTTTTGTGAAATTGTATTATGAGGAAATAAAGTTTTATGACCTTTAAATTAAGTGCATACCCACTAAGTAGAAATATTTAGCGCGTTGGATTTACCACGCATAGGTAATTGAATTGGGCTTGTTGCCGAGACGAAGACGAAACCCCTGCAGATACTCGACGAGTCACATCCGATATAAGTTTTTGAGTAATATTCATTTTGCATCATAGGTATCTATGCATGGGCACCATTATGTATGTGTATAAGTTTCTAAATTTAAAAGTTTGTAAAATACAATTTGTACTAAAGTTTTAAAATATTTGTAAGTTATGTATATTATTTGATAATTATGTAGTGAAAAGTTTTTATGGTGATGGATTTTGAATTTTGGAATAAATATTTATATTAATTGGTTGCGTGTTTGAGTGATTCTTGAAATCGGACGGGAGGTTCGAATTGAAGTTGAGAAAGAAATTTTATAGAAGTGTTATTATTTTCTTTACAGGTTAAATTTTGGATTTTCAGAAAAACAGAGGAGACTCTGTCGAATTTTCTAAAATTAAAAAAGAGAAAATAATATTAAAGTTTTTTTTAATATCGTAAAACTTTTAGTAGTGATTCCATTTCTTTTAATAAGAAATTTTCAAATAAATGAATAAATGAATTTTCAGTTTGGAACCGTAACGCCCTTCGCCTCGAATCTCGCTTCGACGGGAAATCGGGGTAAGGGGTGTTACAATCAGCCTCATGGGCTTGTTCTTCGTCAGCCCCTCTTATCATGGGCGCTTTGTCTTTGGACCTTGGGCGCTTAGCAGGGGGCTTCATGGCCTCTTTTCCTTTGTCTCCGGCTCCTGAGAGCCTGGCTGACCCTTTCCCGGGAATCGAGATTCCCTTGCTGACCGCACCTTTCGGTGGAGGTATCTGCTTCACGGCCTTCTTCCCCACAGTCTTATACTTCATTGCCGGAGCAACCACCTCATCTGATAGATTTGTCGCCTGCACTGGGGGCTCCTTTGAATCCGTTATCTCTACTTCAGGCTCCCCTGTCTTGGCTGTTGGCGAAGATGGAGGAGAGTACATCTCAAGGTTCACCATGGTTTTGGGTCTCTTTGGAGCTGGGGCAGAAGTAGCTTCACCGGGTTCAGCAAAAATATATTGAACCTCCCGACCTTTTCGTACTCCAATGTCCAAGGCCAATTTCAGGGGCTTGGTCTCGGTTCCAGGTGCGAGCCCGTACTTTGATAGGAAAGAGCCCGCTAGGAAATAATCGTTCTCAGGATCCTTCACCTCTGAAAATCTCTCGAGTGTCCTTGTCTCCTCGTCCAAAAGACTGATCGAGCCTTTGATGAAAGCTGCACATACGGGGAAGAAACGTCAGTAATAATTGGGCATGATGATGTGTACGTGTGTGCATGAGCAGCGAGCAGAGACATGCTCACCGGGATCATTGTTAAAATCAAAATTGACAAGTTTCAGCAAAGACAGACAGGATGCATAAAACCAATGGGATTTGTAATCCCCTACATTTGATTTGCCAACTTTCTGTGGCAGAAGCGCCTTGTAAGGAGAATTACGAGCGGTCATATAGTAAATACCGTCCCGTTTTGTGGCTTGAGGGCTAGTGGTAGACTTGAAAAAGAAAAGGCTCTAGATAATGTTCGAAGTTGGTTGCAGAAGGCCATTTTTGATAAAGATGTAGGCCAGAGTAGTCACTTGAGCATAGGAGTTTGGCGTAAGCTAGAAGGGAGCTATTTCTAAGTCGTTCAGTAGGTCGATCAAGTATTTGGGAACTGGAAACCTAAACCCTAAATTCACATGTTGTCGGCTGATCGCTATGAACCCTGCAGGAGGATCAACCTCATGGTCACGATGAGCGGGGACCATGACATGGCACCCGAAAGAAAAATGGAATGCCTCGGCTACGGTCTTGAGCTCCTCAAGGGTGATATAAGAGTCGTATTGGTAAAAGGTCTGATTGGCAAAAGTTTCCTCTTGCCCAGAGGAACTCGGCTCATCCCCGCCGCCTTGGGTGGTTGCACTCGAAGAATCTCTATCTTGATGAGAAGAACCCTCCTCAGAGCCCTCGTCACTAGGCATGACTCGAAGATATCGGTGTCCACGACTTAACATCTACAAAAGAAACAACTAGTCAGGCCGCTGACAGCCAACCAGACCCAAGAACAAGGAAAACCTAAATCTACTGTGCCTGAGCGTCAAGCCGTGCGCCTAAGAAGCTGCAAAAGAGGTGGTAATGACCTCGTTTGGTAAAGTTCCTCTCAAATTGGAGGAGAAAGAAAGGAAAAAGGAGCAGGTAAAATCATTCCACAAGCATCCTGGGCCTGACTAGGCCAGAGGCAGTATGGAAACACACTGGTCACATTGGTCCAGATTCTTAGAAAAATAAGTGCCATGCAAAGAACGGAAAATGATGATGAAAAGGATGAAGATAAAGAGAGAAGAAATTTTACCTTGAGTGTAGAGGTAGCCGGTGGCGTTGATCAAGGACCGATGAACGGGAGTGTAAAATTGGAGAAAAAGACGGAGCGAGAGAGCTTTTGATTTTCGAAAATGCTGGGAGAAGAAGAAAACGGAGCGTTGTCTTCTTTAAAAAGCAGTCAGACCCTAACCGTTAGATCGAGACAGCTGTGAAACCGTCCCTAATCCGACGACATGGCTCGATTCCCGGGATTTTATCATCATGCAGCATGTCAGTTAAGAGACGTGCATTAAATGCGTACGGCGCGTGGTATAACTTGTAACCATTGCTTGGGGAAGCTCCACGTGGCCTAGCAATAAAGCAGAATTTAAAAGGTATTGTAACTGTTCCCGCCTCATTTGCTCGCTCAGAAAATGGTAGCTCCTGGTCCTCTACAAAACACCAAGAGCTAGGGGGTTTTATGTTATGGAAAATTTAGCAATCAGACTAATCGAGCCCAGAAAGATCTACAGTGCAGGCCTAGTGGCCTAAAGACTCAATAATCCGCCATTCTTCCAGTCCACTTTCCTGGTAGGGGGCTCATTCGTGACCGCTGATCATGGTCGCTCAGGCTGCCTGCTGGTTCTTGCCACTGATCATGGTCACTCAGGCTACCCGCTGGTTCTGGCCACTGATCATGGTCGCTCAGGCTGCCTACTGATTCTGGCCTCTGATCGTGGTCGCTCAGGCTGCCCGGTAGTTCTATCCGACAGCCTGTCCGCATGCCTGATCGTCGACTCTGCTCGTTTAAGTTATCAACCCAGAGGGGCTGTCCATCAGACCCGTTGCGCCCAGACTCTTTCGTCCAAGACCATTCGTTTGGTCATTCGGTGATTTTTGGACGTGCCCGAATATCCACTCACTTACAAGAGTGCCTGCTTACTGTCATTATCGATCACAGAGGTTTTGATTCATAATCTGTCTTCGTAACTCGCCAGATATCCGGCTCATCAGAAGCTCATCTGTTCGTCAAACTGACTGGGTGTCTCGACTGCTGAAAAGTCCTTCTCCGCCATACTCCTCAAAATCGCGAGTCAACAGAAGTCAAAGGTGCCATGCAGAATACAGCTCCAAAACGTGCCATGCACGCCATCTCTGCCAGAGGCTACAGCTAAGATCTCGGAAGCCACTCATGACCCGTACAGATCAGCCACCTGAAATCTCACTTGGGAAGAGTCCGGAAGTGACGGATTCGACTGCGTTAAATGTATATTCGGCCACATTTAATGCACTGTCAGCCGCATTAATTGAGATACCGGCGCATTAAATGCGGCCCACCATTGTGTTTTCAGTTTACTGTATGCTTTTGTCTTATTCTGTTTAACTATAGCGTGTCCCCTTTCTCTATAAATAGGGGACGAATTTCCTTGTAAAGGAAATCCTCGATTTTGAGAGTTGTTACTGTGCCGAAATAGTGAGAGAGTGAACAGTAGATGTAGGTATCTTTTTGGGTCAAACCACTCTAAAATCTTCTTTGTCTTTCTGCTCCTCGCCTCTGACTTCATCTTCCTGTTCTTTTCACTTTGCATGCACCATACAAATCACGCAAAACTGCAGCTTGGGCCCATAAACAACCTCGTTGACTAAGGATCCAAATCCTGATGTTAACAGATTATAACCGTTAAATGGTATTCTTATCTCTTCCACACTCTGTCCAAGGTATAACACAAAAATCTTACAATATATGATCTCCACCGTTGGATGAAAAGTGGTTTGATCCTAATCGTTAAACAGTATTCTTATCTTTTTCACAATTGATCTATAAATAATGACTCTTTCTAAAAATTAAAACATCTCTCTCTTTTAGTTCCAACCATTAAACATATATCTCTATAAAAATGTCATCAAGTAAGAATTTAGGTGATAAGTCTAAAAATACTCTACGAAGTGCTTCATATTCGAATAAGGAGGACCAACTTCTCAATCGTGTATATCTTGATGTTTCTCAAAATCCAATTATAAACATAAACCAATCTAGTCTTTAATTTTGGTCTCGCATAGAGATTGAATATCATATAGCGTTACCAGTGCATATCACTCAAGTTCGACGTAGAAGATCTCTGACAACTCAAATGCAAGTAATTAATGCAGCAATTAGCAAGTTAAGAGAATGCGTTCGACAAATTAAAAATTTGAATTAAAGTGGTGCTTCTGAACAAGATATTATAAGTACTTTCTAAATTTGAGTTATGCGGATTTTATGAAATGCATAATATTCTTATTTTCATTCCATTTTTTATAGCTTTAATTTTTGGTCGCATTGTGCAATTAAATCAAGTCAAAATCTTACTAGCACAAGATTCAAATTATCATAAAGGATTTATATTTGATCATGTGTGGTCCCTCCTTAAAGATACAGAGAAATATTCTGATATTAATCATATATAAACTTTAGGCCGTCGAAAGATATATGACTGCAACGAAACATCACAATCAAACTTTACTACGTCAAAGTTTGTAGAAGGTTCGTCATTTTGTATTGATTTAAATGCAGACTTTGATATTAAAAAGCAAGTTAATGATTTTAATGACAATAATGATTTAACTGAATGGCCTATTGGAAGGAACAAAGAAAAAATGAAAAAGAAACAAAGTGAAAAGATACTACAATATTTTAAATCCACAAAAAAAGATATTGAATAAATAATTGATAAGTTTACTGAAACTCAGTCTTTACTTCAAAAGAGTTATGAACTCCAACTGTTACGAGCTCAAAATGAAGCAAAAAAATTAGAGTTGTGAGCACGACACGAAGAGAATAAAATTTTACTAAAGAATGTGGATTCCATAAAAGATCCAATTCTATTTGATATTCTTCGCAATGAACAAAAAAGAATTTATGAAAAAAGGGCCATGAGCAGCAATTTGAAGGAGAAAGCGGATCATCCAATGCATTTGACAAATATTTTGATGATATTGAAGGAAGTGGAGATGACTTTCAAAATTTCTAAATGATTATTTAGAAGTATTTATATCAAGTATTTTATTTTTAAGTTTTGTTGTTGTTATTGTTTTTTTTTTTTTTTATCATGTATTTTTAATTTAAGGTAATGGTAATGTTAATGTTATTACTTTTTATTACATTATTGAGTTTTTGCATTAAAAATATTACCAGTTCTATCAAGTAATTATTAAAATAATAAATTGTTATATACATTAAATAATTTAAATAACATTATATTAATATATTACTTATAATACATATTAAAAACTAAAAAATATATTAAAACATATTCAATATTATACTCTTTTTAAATATTTTAATGAAATATATCCAACGGTATATATTTTTTATAATAATTTAATTTCTATTTATAATTATTAATCAAATTATATAACTATATTAAATATGTTAAAGGATATAAAAGGAATAAAATTTGTTTTGCTTATTAATGGATGGGTAATGTTGGAATTTTGAAAGAAAAAGATAAGCACCTGGCCCACCAAAAATAAATTTGGTGTTTGCTACAGTGTCCAACATTTGGTGTCCAACTATAGCAAAAACACTAAAATTTTCATTGGAAGCAAAGCCATGCACCAAATTGGTGATGACGTTGGAGGCTTTTATATATCAAATTGGTGTCACGTTAGAGTTGACCTAAGAGCAAACTCCAACGTACAACACCAAATTTGACACCATTTTGATGTTAATATCAAAATTTTTGACACCAAATTTTTTTTTACTCTAATATACATGATACCAAATTGATATAAAATGTATCTTCATAGAATATTTCATACATAATTCTTTAACCAATATTAATTAATTTATTTGATATAGAATTTTATTCTCAAATAATTACTCACAATATATTGCAAAATTATTAAATACTTACATTTTTTTTTTTAATTTTTACAAAATATTATTCTCATTATATTTTCACCTAATTTTTTAGTCACTTAATATTTTTTAATTCATTTTTATCCAACTAATCGTTTATCCACCTAATTTTTTATTCATCTCATTTTTTCAACTAACTTTTTATCCAACTATTTTATTATCCAAGCCATTATTAAATCATATTCTCAAATATTACACATAATATAAAAAAATTATTAATTTCTCATATAATTTTTATCCAACTAATTTTTCATATAATTTTAGTGAATAGTTAATTTTTATCATATATTTTTAATTTAAGGCAATGATAATGTTAATGTTATTGCTTTTTATTACGTTATCGAGTTTTTGCATTAAAAATATTATCAATTCTATAAAGTAATTAATAAAATAATAAACTTTTATATACATTAAATAATTTAAATGACATTATATTAATATATTACTTATAATACATATTAAAAATTTTAAAATATATTAAAATATATTCAATATTATACTTATTTTAAAGATCTTAATGAAATATTTCTAACAGTATATATATTTTATAATAATTTAATTTCTATTTATAATTATTAATCAAATTATATAAATATATTAAATATGTTAAAGGATATAAAAGGAATAAAATTTGTTGTGTTTATTAGTTTGAGGGTAATGTTGGAATTTGTAAGAAAAAATGAGGCACGTGGCCCACAAAAGTAAATTTGGTATTGGCTACAGTTGTAGCAAATACACTAAATTTCTTTTTGGGAATGGAGTTTCACACCAAACTGGTGTCCACGGTGGAGATATTTTTGACACCAAATTAGTATTTTGTACCAAATTGATGTCACATTGGAGTCGGTCTAAAATCTTGATATCCACCATCCAGTTTATTAATAATTAATCACTTTTTTTAATACTATTAATAACTAATCTAAACTATAGGAGCAAGAAACATGACATTAAGCATATAATCAAAGTAAATTTTATTGTTAATTGTTAAATGCAAGAAATATTATAGATACAATCCACTGTGTTAGTCAACAAGCACCATTTCCACATGTTACAGGTGCAAAACAGGGAAAATATATGCGATATAATCACAGAAGTCACGATTGCAAAGCAAGCCCGACAAGTTTGATCTTTTAGCTTTGTGGATGAATTATTGTACTAAATTTGCTAATTCATCAATGATTGTGAGGGATGTGTACTTGTGTTTGGAAAGACAGTTGTAACTGTAGCTTTTTAGTTAGAAGCAGGGTAGGGAAGTTATATTCTCGATTTATTTTAGAGTTCATTGACTTACGAATTGATTTTATTGAAAATTGGTTGGAAACTTCTTGTTAAATTGTTGAAGCTCGTATTCCAAAAAAAAGAAAAAAGAAAAAAATCATGCTCAAAATAAAGGTACGTCTGTCTAAATTTTAGAATATTAATATGAGGTTTAAAGCGGTAAATAATTTTTAAATTAGAATGTTGTTTTAGTGTTCAAGTTATTAATTGAACTCAAAATTTCAAATTGTAAAGCATTAATTTTAACAATTTTTTTTATGGTATTCTTTATAAAAATTATTTGAAGTATTTTCATTAAAAAATATGGGCATGTGGCTTGTGTTTAGTGTTTGATCAAACCCGTGGCCACGTTGGGTTTGTTATTTATGACCGTCGTTGAGTGTTAAAAAATAATAATAATAAATAGATTGTTATGAATAATTTAGCGATAAGAATAATCGAGCTCAGGAAGATCTACAGTGCGAGCCCAATAGCTAAAAGGTCTAATAATTCGCCATCTCTTCCAATCCGCCTCCCTGACGGAGGGCCCTCTTGAGATCGCTCGTCATGACCGCTGATTGCCTACATTCAGCCTGACCGTTGATTCTGACCGCAGACGTCAATTCTGAGCACTGGTTCTGACTGCTATCTCCATCCGCCATTCTCACCGTCAATCTCTCCGTCAGTTCTACTCGTTCGTTTTGACCGCTGATCCTAATCACTGACCGTTATCTCTCATTGCTCAGACTGACCGCTGGCCACTGACCGTGTCCGCTAAAGCCTGCTCGCCAGATTATCCGTCATGATTGACCGCCCGGCTGTTCGCCCATTTTGTCCGTATAAGATATCCGTCAAGTGGAACCATCCATCAGAAATGTTCAACAAGTCCCCCTCGCCCAAGATGATCCGGCTAAACTAACCGCTAATCTCTGAGCGTGGCCGTACACCGGCTTCTTCATTCGCAATATTGCCCGTCTCACTGCCATGACTAGTTGTGGACATGTTGACCTGAAATCCGCCTTCTTGACTCTCCAGGTAGCTATACTTATCAGAGATTTATTTACTCTCCTAGCTGACTTGATATTTCGTCTGCTGGAAGATCCATCCCCACCTCGCTCCTAAGAGTCCCAGTCAATAAAGGTCAAAGGCGCCATGCAGAGTACAGTTTCAAAATGTGCCTTGCACACTATTACCACTAGAAGATGTGATCACGATCTCGATAGCCCATCATGATATATCCGAGCAAATCACCAGAAATCTCCCTCGGGCAGACCTCAGAAGCGACGGATTCGGCCGCATTTAATGTATTTTCGGCCACATTTAATGCACTGTCAGTCGCATTAATTAAGATCCCGGCGTATTAAATGTTGTCCATCATTGTAACTGTAGCTAACTGTTTACTTTTGTTTTATTCTGTTTACTGTAGCTTATCCCCTTCCTCTATAAATAGGGGACGAATTTCACTGTAAAAAGATTTCGATTTCTGAGGGTCGTTACTCTGCCAAAATAGTGAGAGAGTGAACAGTGGACGTAGGCATCTTTTTGGGCCGAACCACTCTAAAAATCCTCCATGTCTCTTCTCCTCGCCTCTAACCTCTCCTTCTCATCCTTACTGCTTTGCATGCATTCCATTGACCGTTTGAAACTGCAGCTTGGGCCCTAAAACAACCTCGTTGACTAAGGAAACCATTTTTCGACGTTAACATTTTTGGTGCTAGAAGGAGGGGCTCATCTTTAGTTTCATCACCTTTCTGCCCGTTAGCTTTCATAGCTCTTTCTTCACTCGCTATGGTTAGATGGAGGATTCTTAGAGATCTCAATGCAACAGAGAACCGCCAAGAAGCTTCAGACCAACAGCAGGCTATGTCTACTGGAGGGGTATCCAATACTGGTGTAGGGACATCTAACGTGCCTGTGACGGGGGACGCTCAAGGTATACCTCCTCTTCCAACCCGCCAACCTGCGCTTAATACTGCAGGGGGAGATGCAATGCAGGCATTACAGCGACGACAGGAGAGGCTAGAGAATACCGTCGCGGAGTTTATTGGTGAGGTCAGGACTCTGTTCCGGAATCAAGCCCAGCCTCCTCAAATTCCTCCTCAGGCCGTTCGAGGAAGAGATATTCCCCGTAGGAGGCACGTAGAAGACCCTTGTGTGAGCAGAAGGGGTGTCAAAGAATTTGAACGAGAAGGATCTGTCCACTCCTCCAGCGTGCATTCTAGTGCTCGACTTCCATGAGTCCGCTATGAACACCGGCCGGAGCAGGTTGGCCGCAATCATGATCAAATTCCGGCCTGCATAGACGGAACGGGGCTAAGACTTAATGCTGGGGGACAGGGGGCCAGGAACAACCGATCCCCAAGTAGGAGGGATAGATATTCCGCTATTGGAGGAACTGAGACGTGGGGTACATTGGTCGCAGAACTCCTCAAAAGGGTCCGTCAGCTAGAAGCGCGACCCACAGTGCAGGAACAAAGGGGCCAGACTGGGGAAAAAACCCCGTTCACTTTGGAGATTGAGTTAGAGCCGCTCCCTCCAAGGTTCAAAGTTCCCAACATCCCACAATACAAAGGGAACTCCGATCCCTATTATAACGACCCATCCTCTCCCCATGTTGGGCCGGGACCTTCCTGGGTGCATGGGCTCACCCATCCTTCGGTCCAAGTACTGTCCCTTACCCTTTAGGGATTTCATACGCCTCCCACATCCCTCGAACCCATGACCAAGGCCATATAGTCAAATGGGAAGCAAGATGTGTACCAAGGCCATATAGTCAAATGGTAGTTCCAGTCATGGAAGAAAAATGAGCAATGGAGGAAGCAATCCTGGGGGGCGAAGAGAAAACCATCAGGTTGCCAAGAAAGCCAGGGATTGGCGAAGACCGGGAAGCAGCCGGGGACAGGAGCGACCTCAATACCAAAGCCGTTACAATACATACAATGCCCTGTCGGATACCCAAGACCGAATGTATGCAACTGAGAAGAATCGAGAGAATTTCGGGCGGTCGGCTCCCCTTCAGGGTCCCGAAGGACGAAAAGACAGGAACAAGTTCTGTGCCTACCACAATGATATAGGGCACAACACCTCGGACTGTTGGGCGCTCAAGGATGCCATTGAGGAGATGATTAGAAATGGTCGTCTAAGGGATTACGTTGTGAGACCCCCGAGGCGACCATCCCAGCAGCAACACCCCCGTCAGCGTTCAGAAGATCCGCCAGCCCAAAGTCAGCCGGAGCCGGATTCTCATCCATGGAGGACCCTCGGGAGCAGAAGAGTCTAATAGGTCTCAAGAGCGGTTTGTGCGCGAAGCCAGACGTGTCCAACCGGCAGGACATGGAGAGTCGGGAGGACCTGCCAAGAAAGCCAAGAAGGTATCAGAAGACATCGTGTTTACTGATGAAGATGTCCGGGATATCCGCCTCCCTCACAATGACGCTATAGTGATCAGAGCGAGCATCGGCAACTCAATGGTGAAAAGAATCATGATTGATACTGGGAGTTCAGTGAACATAATGTATAAGGACTGCTATGATCAAATGGGGATTGGCGACGATCAACTTAAACCATCCCCTGAACCCTTTTATGGCTTCACTGGAGATTCGATCATCCCAGCTGGACAGATTAAGTTACCCTTGACCTTCGGTGACGCCGTATGCTAGTCCACGGTGCTGGCAGACTTCCTCATCATTAACTCTCATTCGGCATACAATGTAGTAATAGGGAGGCCTGCAATGAATGATCTCGATATGGTCGTCTCTACCAAGGCCCTCGCGGTGAAGTTTCCAACTCCTAATGGGGTAGGATGTGTACAGGGCAAGCAATCTCTGGCTCGTCGCTGCTACGTAGACGCAATCAAAAAGGGAGTCCAGGGAAAGAAGGCAGAAGTGATCCCGGAGCGGGAGTTACAGGCGATCACTTCGTCAGGAGTCAACCACGACTTGAACCCCAGGGAACTCGATGCATGTCAAAACACCGGTCCTGTGGAAGAGCTTGAGGACGTCCAGATCAATGAAGCGGATGTAACAAGATGTCTCAAGCTGGGCAAAAGCTTGACCATAGAGGTAAAGTCTCAATTAACAAACTGTCTCAGGAAAAATGCAGATATATTTGCCTAGAACCATGGAGACATGGTGGGGATTGATCCGAATGTGATGACCCATAAGCTGAATGTCGACCCCCACCATCGGTCGGTCTGCCAGAAAAGGAGGTAAATGAACCAGGAACGCAACAAGGCTCTAAAAGAGGAATTGGACAAGCTTCTGGCTAACAAGTTCATCCGTGAAGTCTAGTACCTAGATTGGGTAGCTAACCCCGTGCTGGTAAAGAAGAAGAATGGGAAATTGAGGACATGCATAGACTTCACAGATCTGAATAAAGCTTGCCCGAAGGATAGCTTCCCCCTGCCCAGAATCGATCAGCTGGTAGACGCGACAGCAGGGCACGAACTCCTTAGCTTCATGGATGCTTACTCGGGCTACAACCAGATCCCCATGGACCCCAGCGACGAGGAATGTACATCATTCACAATCGACCGGGGGCTGTACTGCTACAAGGTAATGCCCTTCGGTCTGAAAAATGCAGGGGCTACCTATCAGAGGCTGGTGAACAAGATGTTTGAGGTGCTAATTGGGAAGAGCATGGAGATATACGTGAATGACATGCTCATCAAATCTGAGAAAGCTGCTGATCATGTCCAGGACCTTGAAAGAATATTCCAGATCTTGAGGAAGTATCAGATGAAGCTCAACCCTCTTAAGTGCGCCTTCGGGGTTTCCTCAGGTAAATTTTTGGGTTTCATTGTGCATAACAGGTGAATAGAAGCTAACCCAGAGAAAATCCAAGCTCTGTTGGACATGAGATCGCCAAGCAACGTGAAGGAGATTCAGAGTCTGAACGGCCAGATAGCGGCCTTAAGCAGATTCGTGTCAAAGGCCTCGACAGGTGTGTTCCATTCTTTGAGGTGCTGAAGAAGGCCAGGAATTTCAAGTGGATTGACGAGTGTGAAGCTGCCTTCGTACAACTGAAAGAGTACATAGGGCGCGCCCCGCTGCTGACCAAACCGAAAGAAGGAGAAACTCTGACCGTCTACTTGGGGGTATCCCAACACGCCCTGATAAAGCAAGAAGAAAATGGAGCATAGGCCCCGGTGTACTATGTGAGTAAGAAGCTGGTCGAGGCGGAAACCAGATACACCCCAATGGAGCTGCTCACCTACTGTCTGGTGATGGCGTCCAGAAAACTGCGCACTTACTTCCAGGCGTACAAAATTGAAGTCTTAACCAAGTATCCATTAAAGCAAATCCTTCAGAAGCCAGATACCTCCGGTCGACTCATCAAATGGGCCATCGAGATCGCCCAGTATGACATCAAGTTCAAGCCAAGACCGGCGATCAAAGGGCAAGCACTGGCGGATTTTATAGCCGAGTTTACCGGACCCGTGGACAGTAGAGCTGAAACTTCTGAAGGGCCGTATTGGGAACTCTTTGTGGACGGATCCTCCTGTGAAAGGAGCGCGGGGGCCGAAATTCTGTTAATCAATCCTGATGGGGGTAAGTTTCTCTGCGCCCTTAAATTTGGCTTCAGAGCGACTAACAATGAGGCGGAGTATGAAGCATTGCTGGCAGGGCTCCGCCTAGCCAGAAGGATGCAGGTTAAGCGGCTCAGAATTTTCAGCGATTCGCATTTGGTAGTCTGCCAGATAAAAGGTGAATATCAAGCCAAGGGATCAAAAATGGCAGCTTATCTGCAAGAGGTTAAGAGGTTACTAGGGGCTTTCGAGACATTCGAGTTGAACCAGATCCCGAGCCCAGAACTCTCATGCAGACGCACTAGCTCATCTGGCAACCGCTCAAGATACGAACTGCACCGAAAACATACATGTGGAATTTTTAAATAAACCAAGTACCAAATCCGGCGTGGAAGTGATGGCTCTGACAGTGGCGGTTGGATCATAGATGAGCCCGCTGGTCAATTACTTGTAAGAAGAGAGACTGCCAGAAGATAAGATGGAGGCGCGCCGTCTGCGCATAAGAGCAGCCAGGTATTGCATTTATGGTGACGTTCTCTACAAAAGAGGCCTCTCAGCCCCCCTGCTCAGATGTATTGACGAGCCGGAGTGTACCGCGTTAATGAGGGACATACATGAAGGGCATTGGGGCAATTATGCTGGAAGGCTCTCCTTAGCCCAGAAAGCGCTCAGACAGGGGTTCTACTGGTCGACAATGAAGTAGGACGCCATTAACCTGGTAAGGAAGTGTGATAAATGCCAGAGATTTTCTAAAATTTCTCGGGCGCCTCCAGCTTATCTCAGACAGATGATCAGTCCGTGGCCCTTCGCCATTTGGGGCATGGACCTAATTGGACCTCTCCCGGTGGGTCGAGCAAGGTGTAAGTACGCCGTCGTGGCAGTCGACTACTTCACCAAATGGGCAGAGGCAAAAGAGCTGGCCGAGATCTCCACGACGAAGGTTGAGAAGTTCGTGTGGGATAACATAATCTGCAGGTTCGGCATTCCCCAGCAATTGGTGACAGACAATGGGACCCAGTTCACAAGTGAACAATTTCAGGAGTTCTGCAGCAGCCTTGGCATCATCAAAAGCTTCTCAACAGTCGACCACCCGCAAGCTAACAGTCAGGTGGAAGCGGTCAACAAAATCATCAAGCAGATCCTGAAGACTAAGCTTGAGGCTAGAAAGAGAGCGTGGGTTGATGCGCTACAGAAGGTGTTGTGGGCTTACCGCACTACCGCCCGCAGTACTACCGGAGAGACCCCTTTCTCAATAGTCTACGGGTCTGAGGCCATGATTCCGGCGGAATTTGAAGTTTACAGTCATCGAAGGGCAAGCTTCAACCTTGATGACAACAATCAGCTTTTGGCTGCCAACTCAGACTTACTTGAGGAGTCAAGAGAAGCCGCTCGTCTCAGGATGGTCGTCTACCAACAGAGGATGGCCAGGCATTACGACAAAAGGGTCCGGGTACGTCAATTCAAACTAGGTGACCTTATCCTACGAGAAGTCCTACCCGGTGCTCGCAAAGCAAGTGAAGAAGTATTGGGACCGAACTGGGAAGGACCTTACGTGATCCACGAAAGCTTGAAGAATGGAGCCTACCACCTGGCAGACATGAACGGGACGATTCTACCAAGAGTTTGGAACGCCATTCATCTGAGGACATACTATACCTGAACGTTGTATTTTTATTTACTATTGTCCTTCTGTCACATATGTAAAACAAACCATGTACAAGCATAATGAGAATTATCCATCAATTACTATGAATTATCGCTAACATAAAACGCTTATGTGTGTTCTTATTTAAGGTACACCACCATAAATCGACAAAGCGTCAGTATAAAGCTCCAACATTTGATTGCCCTATGAGACAGGAGGGGCAAAAACGGCTATGAGCCCGCGCACCTAATCGCCGTTCGCTGACTGGCCTCCCCCTCCACATTCGCGCGCGAACAAAGAATAAAGGGCTCGATCGAAGTGACACTCGACCCAACTCTCGCTGTAGATGCTCAGGTTTAACCTTGTGAGCGCAGCTGGAGAGGTTTACTCCACTATGCTGTAGATGCTCAGGCTACGGCCTTGTGAGCGCAGCCGAGGTCCCAACCTCCACAACTCTCGCTGTAGATGCTCAGGTTTAACCTTGTGAGCGCAGCTGGAGAGGTTTACTCCACTATGCTGTAGATGCTCAGGCTACGGCCTTGTGAGCGCAGCCGAGGTCCAAACCTCCACAACTTTCGCTGTAGATGCTCAGGCTACGGCCTTGTGAGCACAGCCGAGGTCTCAACCTCTACAACTCTCTCTGTAAATGCTCAGGTTTAACCTTGTGAGCGCAGCTGGAGAGATTCACTCATTATGTTGTAAATGCTCAGGCTACGACCTTGTGAGCGCAGCCAAGGTCTCAACCTCCATAACTCTCGTTGTAGATGCTCAGGTTTAACCTTGTGAGCGCAGCTGGAGATGATCATTGTACCGTATAACTCAGGCCCCTACCTTCTGAGCGCAACCCCTTATCAACCCCAACAACGGTCAGAAAAGCACGCTAACAACCCGCTTATTCTCCATCTGGTTTCTTCTCATCCCCAGCACATTTCTCATTATCTATACTGCCTCATATTGTGCGTATGTATATATTGGATGTATTACGACTGCCTGACGGCGCAAGGCAGATCTGCTTACTCATTGGTTGAATTAATCTGTAAGAAGGCCAATCGGCCTATTGCCCCTAATCTGGCGGTATTTATTTGACAGTGAAGGCCAAGTTATCTGTCCATCTTCGGTGATTCTTTTCTGCCCCTCAGGTTATTATTTGTATCGAGGGTCATTTGTTGGAAATCATCCGCAACCCGAAGGGTCACCTTCCTTATGATACCTCTCCCAAATGTACATACAGGGGCGGTCAGCCCCTTTATTATTTTTATTTGTTGTCTATCTTGCAGGGTATACCTGTTCATAATCTACTCTGATTACACATGTATGAAGATAAGAAAGCAACCGAGTAAATTGAAAGAAATCCCATTGAGACAATGATTAATTAATAACTGCGAAGTGTTCCAAAAACAAGACAGAAACAATAACTACAACCACATCGATGTTTAAAGATAAGCCTAATCGGCAGCAATGGAAAATATTAAAGCTATTTATCCGAAAGAGCCTTTGAAGAACTGGCCTTTAAAGAGCTGGTAGGGGTGTCCTTCGAATCGTCCTTATTGGGGGCTCCTTGTGAAGACGAGCCTTGCCCCCCATCCTTTGCCAATCCTTGAGGAGCTGAGAAGGGACCGCCCTGGGTTGATAGGGCACCAGTCTGAGCAAGTAGCGGGTCGGAAACTTTCTGCGGAGCTAGAGGAATTGTCTCATTCTGAGTAGCTTGTGCGGCTTTCATCTGGGCATCTCTGGCAGCATGAGCCGCGTACTTCTTCACTTCCTCCACTACTTCCTTCCCAAGGTACGAGAAATCTAGCTCAGGATAATGTAGTCACGAAGTGTACAAGAACTTGCTGCTCGTCTTATCAATGGCCCCCTTCCAAGCTTGTCTGGCCCGGAGGTTCGCCTTGCGATACGCCTCCCATATCTGAGCAAGCTTATCCCTCGCCACGGTCAGGTCCTTCAGCGTCGTTTCATTATTTTTCTTGGCATCATCAGCCCGTCTCTTCTGAAGGATGGCCTCGTGGGTGATCTTGTCTACGTCTTCGGTGGCCTTCGCGAGCGAGGAGAATGCAGCAAGCCGAAGTTTCTTCTCAGTCTCCGTGGTCTTCTCTGCATCCTTAAGTTTCTGCTCAAGCTCGCGAATAGTTTTCTTATCAACCTCAGACTCCTCCCTGAATTTTTTGTTCTCCGCTCCCAGATTTCTATTCGTTTCCTCAAGCGAAGCCTTTTCTCCCACCAGGTCGGGGAAGTCCCGACGTATCTTCATCATAGCCAGCGAAGCCTAAAAAGGGAGCATATTAGCATTATGAATAGGCGTGAAGTGTGATTACAAAGTAAGGAACAGAACTTACAAACACATTGCAGCGTGCAGCATAGTCAACCAGTTGGTCACCGCGATGTGCTTCTGGTAGATATCCGACTTGTCAGGACCCAGTAATGCTGGTAGCCGGTCCAGCAAGTCATCGAAGTATTCCCCTACATTGGCCTCAGGGGTTGGCCCCTCATCAGTCCCTCCTGTCATGGCCGCTTTGCCCTTGCCTTTGGATCTCAGACGCTTAGCATAGGGCTCCATGGTCTCCTCGTCCTCATCATCGGCCTCTGAAGGCTTAGCCGACTCCTCCCCAGAAGTTGAAATTCCTTTCCCAGCAGCACCCCTTGGTGGAGGTATCTGCTTCACAGTCTTCTTCGCCACACTCTTGAACTTCATCATAGGCTGTTTGGCAGACGGAGCAGCAGCTGTGACTGACGGATCTACTGACGAAGCTGGGGGCTCTTTCGAGCTCGTTATCTCCACCTCAGGCTCCTCTGTCTCAGCTATTGGCAAGGACGGAGGAGAGAGCATTTCGAGTTCCACCATTGTTTTGGGTTTCTTTGGGACTGGAACGGAAGCTCCTTCACCGGGTCCTGCAAAAATAGACTGAAGCTCCCTGCTCTTTGGACGCCAACGTCAAAGGCCAATTTCAGAGGTGTGGTTTCAGTTCCAGATGCGAGCCCGTATTTCCCTAGGAAGAAGTTGGATGGAAGATAATCGTCCTCGAGGTCCTTCACCTCAGCAAACCTTTTAAGCACTTTTGTCTCATCATCTGAGAGATTGACCGATTCTTTGATGAAAGCTGCATACAGGAAGAAAAAATATCAGTAATAATGGGGCATGAGGATGTGTATGGACGCGCACCAGTAGCGAGCAGAAATGCGCTCATCAGGACCGTTATTGAAATTAAAATGGACGAGTTTCAGCAGGGACAGACAAGAAGCATAAAACCACCGGGACTTATAATCTCCAATGTTTGACTTACCAGCTTTCTGTGCCAGAAATGCCTTATAGGGGGAGTTACGAGCGGTTATATAGTAAATACCGTCTCATTTAGTGGCGTGAGAACTAGTAGTGGACTTAAAGAAGAAAAGGCTCTGAATTATATTCGAAGTTGGTGGCGGAAGGCCGTTCTTGAGAAAGATGTAGGCCAGGGTGGTTATCTGAGCGTAAGAGTTTGGTGTCAACTGGAAGGGGGCTATTTCCAAGTCGTTCAGCAGGTTAACCAAATATGAGGGAACCGGGAACCTAAACCTCGATTTCACATATTAACGGTTGATCGCTATGAATCCGTCAGGAGGGTCAGTCGCGTGGTCGCGGTGAGCAGGAACCATGACGCGACACCCGGAAGGGAAATGGTATGTGTCGGCCACAGTCTTAAGCTTATCAAGGGTCATCTGGGAATCATGTTGGTAGAAGGTCTGATAGGCAAAGGTCTCCCCTCGCCCGGAGGAACTCGATGCATCCCCACTGCCCTGAGCGGTTGTGCTTGAAGAGTCCCCGTCATGTTGAGGAGACCTTCCCCCAGAGCTTTCTTCACTAGATATGACTCGACGATATCGGAGCCCATAACTTGACATCTACAAAAGAAACAGCCAGTTAGGCCGCTGACAGCCAACCAGACTCAAAGAACAAAAGAAGCCTAAGTCTACTAAGCCTAAGCGTCAAGCCGTGCGCCTAGGAAGCCGTGAAGGGGGGGATAAGGGCCTCATTCAGTAAAGTTTCCCCCCAGGATTGAGGAAAGAAAGGAGAAGAAGCGAGCAAATTACCCCATACTATTATCGGACTCTACTGGGCCAGAGACAGTACGGAGATTATCCGTACCAACTGGTCCAGATCCTCAGGGAAGCAAGTGCTACGCAAAGAATAAAAACCAGCAATAACGAAAGCAATGTGAGTAGGGAGGAAGAGCCTTACCTTGAATGTGGTGGTGACCGGTAGTTACAGACGACGATTGTTGAACAGAGATGAAAAATCGAAGCAGAGGAAGAAAATAATGAAGGTGCTTGTGAGTCTTGAAAATGCCGGAAGAAGAAGGAAATTGGGGGGGGGGGGGGGGGGGGGGGGGTTGCGTTTTTCTTTTTAAAATAATTTAGCCCCAGCCGTTGGATCAAGACAGCTGTGTAACCGCCCCCAATCTGACGACGTGGCGTGATTCTCGGGATTTTGTCATCATGCAGCATGTCAGTTGAGAGACGTGCATTAAATACGCACGGCGCGTGGTGTGACCCGTAACCGTTGTCTGGGGAAGCTCCACGTGGCCTGACAATAAAGTGGAATTCAAAAGGTACTGTAACCGCCTCCATTCTGTAACTGTTCCCGCCTATTCTGCTCGCCCTGGAATTTATGGCTCCTGGTCCTCTTTAAAGCACCAAGAGCCAGGGGGCTTAATGTTATGGATAATTTAGCGATCAGAATAATCGGGCCTAGGAAGATCTACAGTGTTGGCCCAATGGCTAAAAGGCCCAATAATTCACCATCTCTTCCAATCCGTCTCCCTGACGGAGGGCCCTCTTGAGATCGCTCGTCATGACCGCTGATCGCCTACGCTCAGCCTGACCGTTGATTCTGACCGCAGACGCCAATTCTGAGCACTGGTTCTGACCGCTATCTCCATCTGCCATTCTCACCGTCAATCTCTCCGTCAATTCTACTCGTTCATTTTGACTGCTGGTCCTGATCGCTAACCGTTATCTCTCATCGCTCAGACTGACCGCTGGCCACTGACCGTGTCCGCTAAAGCCTGCTCGCCAGATTATCCGCCATGATTGACCGCCCGACTGTTCGCCCATTTTGTCCATACAAGATATCCACCAAGTGAAACCATCCATCAGAAATGTTCAACAAGTCCCCCTCGCCCAAGATGATCCGGCTAAACTAACCGTTAATCTCTGAGCGTGGCCGTACACCGGCTCTTTCATTCGCAATATTGCCTGCCTCACTACCATGACCAGTTGTGGATATGTTGACCTGAAATCCGCCTTCTTGACTCTCCAGATAGCTATACTTATCAGAGATTTATTTACTCTCCTAACTGACTTGATATTTCATCTGCTGGAAGATCCATCCCCGCCTCGCTCCTAAGAGTCTCAGTCAACAGAGGTCAAAGGCGCCATGCAGAGTACAGTTCCAAAATGTGTCTTGCACGCTATTACCACTAGAAGATGTGATCACGATCTCGATAGCCCATCATGATATATCCGAGTCAATCACCAGAAATCTCCCTCGGGCAGACCTCAGAAGCGACGGATTCGACCTCATTCAATGTATTTTTGACCGCATTTAATGCACCGTCAATCGCATCAATTAAAATCCCGACACATTAAATGCTGTCCATCATTATAACTGTAGCTAACTGTTTACTTTTGTCTTATTCTGTTTACTGTAGCTTGTCTCCTTCCTCTATAAATAGGAGATGAATTTCACTGTAAAAGGATTCCGATTTTTGAGGGTCATTACTCTGCCAAAATAGTGAGAAAGTGAACAGTGAACGTAGACATTTTTTTGGGCCGAACCACTCTAAAAATCCTCTGTGTCTCTTCTCCTTGCCTCTAACCTCTTCTTCTCATCCTTACTGCTTTGCATGCATTCCATTGACCGTCTAAAACTGCAGCTTGAGCCCTAAAACAACCTCGTTGACTAAGGAAACAATTTTTCGATGTTAACATAGATATATATATTATTACTTGTTAGAGAACAATAGAAACACAATCAATATAGAAAATAGAGCGAATTGCACAATACACCCCTCTGTTGTAAGTCTTTATAGACACAGAGATGAAATTTCATTTTTGTAACAAGAAACCTCTCGTTTTAACAGTCAAAGGAT
Organism: Dimocarpus longan; assembly: GCA_022984855.1. Classification (NCBI taxonomy): domain Eukaryota; kingdom Viridiplantae; phylum Streptophyta; class Magnoliopsida; order Sapindales; family Sapindaceae; genus Dimocarpus; species Dimocarpus longan. The sequence goes on along the minus strand of CM041015.1, from coordinate 17,917,088 downwards.
ATTCAAATTTATCGTTAACTTTGTTTTGTGGTCCAATGATGAAAATACCCTTAATTGTGGTAACATTATAGAAAATTAAAAAAAAAAAATAATGAAAAATTAGAAACAATCTGACTGTGGGGATTAATTTAAAAATAAAATGTGATATTTTTAAATCTCTTTAAGACAATAAGTTCTAAAACTTTTTAAAAAAAATTAAAAACAAATGGATCTCCACCATCCATCTCTAAGATGAATAAGATGGATGGTGGAAATCCAATTCATATTGGATCTTCAATCAATTCATCTTCCACATCCTCTCAAATCACTCACTTTTATCTTCCTCCATTTATCCCCCACCAAAACCCCATCTTCAAATCACTCTTCCCCCTTTCATCTCCCACCAAAACCGCTCAAATTACTCTTCCACAAATCAATCTCTTTAACCACATATCAAAACCCCTAATGTCTAGCAACAGTAAAACCATCGTTGTCATCCTCCCCATCTTCCCTCTTTAGACTCAACCTTCATCACCGACTCAACCTCGTAGCGATAAAGACCTCTATCGCTGAAGCCGATGGCAGAGATCGTTAGACCTTCTTCGTCGAAGACCTCTAATGACACATGGCATAAATTTTTAAATAAAAATTAATGTTGGTATAATTTTTTAATATTAACATAACACATGACATAACTTTTTGTATGAAAATTTTTTCATAAAGGAGAAAAGAAACCAACATTAATATTTATTTAAGAAACTATGTCATGTATTACTTTGTTATTGAAAGATAACATATGTCACATATTACTTTGTTATTGAAAGATCACATCAACATCAGTATACCATGCCAACCTAATATCCTATGGAGATTTTTTCTAGTAATGAAATAATAACAAAGGGACTAGTTTGGCAGCCATGTTTGGGTTAAGGAGAGAACAAAAACAATACATATACATAGCGTCGAATTTGAGAACCGCAGCAGCTGGATAATTCTGAAATGACTTTACATGTTACATGGTCCAAGTTAAGCCTAGACAATCCCACATGTAGAAATTAAGCATATGAAGGAAACAGAAACGGACTTGAAGTTGATTACCATTTTATTAACACCACATTCAGCATATTATCATACACATCAAATCCCAGTTCGTCTGCAGTCGCATCATTATGTTTGTAAGGTTGGTACATGCAGAAAAACCATCAACTTTGACTATTCAAGCAAAAGAAAAGAAATCCAACATTGAAGTCGTTGCCTGCTTATACGAACATTATTTGTGAACTCAGAAACATGATACATAAAATCCATTGTCTACAAGCATCATTTCCACATGAAACACATGCAAACGATAGAGTTCTCAGCAATGAGAGCATATGTGAATGAAGCCAGAGCATGTTCAACATAATTAAACCTACTATTATATAAATATAAATGGGCTTTTGCATCACTTCGCTAGCTTTAGTATGATGCTCTCTGCAACAACTGATGCACAAGTTTAATCACATAAATTGGACAGTATCTAGCAGCAATATAAATTTTGTTGAAATGAATTTTTCATTAATGACTGGTAACTTTTAATACAGTAACAAATAATGAACTCTAGCCCCCCAAAAACCCAACATTTCACATTGTACATTCATTTCACACAAAGCTCAAAATGAACGCAAAAAATCCTTGTTGAAAACTCATTTCAATGCAACAGGGCAGGAATGTTAGAGAGGGACAGCTTTGCACCTTCAAAAAGCCGAATCTGCAATGTGACTCTTCAATAAATAAATAATTCTTGGGGTTGTCAATTGTTTAAGAACTGTACGATCCTCTACAGAATCAGAACATCCATAATATACGCCTTCAAAACCACAATACTATATCACCGGTTTTGAAGACTCTCAATTGCTTTCTTCCACTGCCATGCTCTTTGTTTTGCGTCTTCAAATGACAACACCTTCTTTGGCTGAACCGTTACACAGCTAGATTAGTATAAATGAAACAAACAGCAGGATAACACAAAATTGCAAATGCATTTAATGTTGGGAGAGAAATCACAAAAGTAATTTTTTTTTTTTTTTTCAAACACCGAATGAGACTGTGATTGCCTTTCATAGGATGGCCATGCAGAGTAAGCTAATATATGAAGAAGATAATAGACCATACATACTGCTCAAGAAAAGTCTCTCAACAGTTGCAGAGTAAAACATGACATGGTTCAACTGTGACAATTTAGAGTGAATAACTGAATTTTAGCTAGGCACTGAGGAAGATAATGGGCAGAAAGGTCAATACCGTAACAATCTTGAAATTTGATGGACTTGTAACTTGGATGCTGAGGTCATTGGAATTGTCAGACCAAATTATATTTCCCTTTACCACAAGTTTTGAAGGATCCACATAAATTAATTTTGGCTTGTTGGTGAGAATAAGCTGCACCTTTTTGCTTGTCAGTTTCTGTAATTTCTTCACCATTGAGATCATAAGAACAGACTCCCCTGGATCCAGAAATTGTTGCCTATGAACATGGTAACAGAAAGATCAATACACCATATGCATGATAACCAACCAAAAAGATGGAAGAAAAAAAAATCAACATGGTAAACATCAAAGTTTTGCAATGATTTGCAAACCACCCCTTCCCCTAACCCCATTCATCAGAAAAATCAAAAAGAAAAAGAGAAAAGTCATTGGAATTCAGTTGAAAGAATCAGAAATCTTTTTATCCAAGAAAAAGAAGTGGTATCAAGCACAATGCAGAAGTTGTAGCCAAGTACCATTTTGAATCGAAGGAGTCAATTGAAGCGAGCCTAGTGATAGACAATGACGCTTCAGATGATGATGCCCCACCACCATTTCCATCGTTCTGTTTTGCTGAACCATCCCCAATGTGATTAGGGTTCCATGAAGAATCATGACCATCATCACCCTCACTTGAATGAGACTAAATGATAATAAGACAAACTTCAATGTTACAGTAACTCTTAACCAATAAAAACAAGACTGGAACTGAATGTTAGATTCCATGATAGATTGCAGTTAAATCGGCATAATACTTTAACAAACAGAAGAACCAATACCGTTGGCTCTGAAGCAAGTTTAGGAGGTGTTTGCATTCTTAAATTCTTCCAGTCAACTCCTTTAAAGAAAGGATGCTTCTTTAGTACGGCATAACCATCAGGCCCAGCACCTGGTCTTCTGCTGGGGTCAATGTCCTGTCACAGTTAAGGCAAATTAAAGGATACAATTGTATTAGTCTTAATAGCAAAATCATGATCATCATCCTATCACCAAGAATCAAGGATATATCTATATGTGTGTGTGTGTCTCTGTGTGTGTGTGTACATATATTTTCAGAAGAAGAAAGCAAGGATATGCGAACAAGTTGTCAAAAAAAACATAAAGACCGAATAAAGAAAATAAGAAATTTAAGAGAAGAAAATTAGGATCACAACTTATTACACACAACTTATGACAGACCTCCTAAAAGGACAACCAATTCACAGATTCTTTTTTTTTCTTATTTTTTTAAAAAAAAAGGGCAAAAAAACTGAAACAGATAACAGATAATAAGAAAACTTATCACAAAAGTACAACCTTCCAATTGCCAAGAATAAAAACAGTGAATTTACACAATATATACAGCAATTCTTCTATTTCTTTCATTCCTAAATTACTCACAAAGAAATGTTAAAAAAAAAAAATCCTCCAAGTAGCCATTACAGCTCAGTCCCACAACACCATCGTTTTCATTCCACCAACAAAAACATTGAACTTTGGCTTTCATCTGCCTATAAGATCTTTCACTTTTCTACCAGTAGTTCCTATCATGAAGAAGGAACTGCCCAACTCAGTGAAAACTTCTAAAACAGCTTTCTCCGCATCTGCTGAGCCACAGGACAACGCAGAAAAAGATTATGAGGTCTCTGAAGTCCCTTTACACAATAAACACCATTGTGAAGAAAAGACAAATAGATCATGCCATAATTTTAACCTGGCAGAGAATTTCAGCTTTCCAGATCAAATTTGAGGGTCTAAAGAGAGGAATGTGAAGTCAACTATAGAGAGTGAAAATAAAAATTTGCGGCCAAATCCCGTGACTCTCCAGCACTCAATGCCTCCTATCTTTCAACTTTTCCTGAAGTCTAACATCCTCTAAGATATTTAGAATTTCAGCATGCTGCAAGCCTGCAACATCCTCTGTCATTTAAATTTCTTATAAACTTAAAATCCAAGCCTTCGTGGACAGCCTGCTGTCCTCTAATCACAATGGTTTCAGAATTAAAGGAAGAAGAAAAATGATCACCATTTATTTCAATCGCATATTCAGGATAGTGTCATATGGCCACTTTATGAATATATCTGATTTATTACACATCTTTACAAATTTTGTGACCATTTAATTTTTCCTTATTCTTTATTCTTAATAATTTTTTTTTTCCAATTCCATTCCAATAAACGCAAGTGGGAGGATAATATTCCACCACCACTTTACCATGTTAGGCTGTGGTGAGCAAGTAGGCTAAAAGTAAACAAAATAATCATGTACAGCACAAAGAAAAGTAAATTCCCAATATACTTTAAGTTCTCAATTCCTGTACCTGGTACAGCACTGCAAAAAGTCAGCACTCTCCACACTCATGAAAGATTCCTTGGAGGCAATTACATGTTTAATTCAGGATATTAAAATTTTTATTCCTATCAGCACGTCTGAATTTAGTCCTGGAAAAGTGCCAGTAAAATTATGTTGAAAACAGAGTGCTCTAAAGTCAAAAAACTCAAACCGGAGCTGCCAATCTACTGGTAAAAAGTTAACAACCCAACTGCAGTCCTCTGTAAAACCTCACCCACATATCATAGTGATTTGCTTTTCGCACCTTATCAAAGAATGAATTAGTAGTCCAAGACTTCATATTTAGTCTGCCTTTAGCAGAAACTACATATTTAGCGTAACTATCAAAATAACAGGTAATACATTTATTGTGCTAATACAAGGCCAATTTTATTCTGCTCGGCATGTCTGAAAACTTATTTCTAGTAAGAAGTTTCACCGCATGATTAACATCAAATTTAAATTCATTTTTCAGTACATTAAATCAAACATAATTGATGGCAAAAACAGGAAAAGGCATTTCCAAAGTTTTTTTTTTTTTTTTTTTTTGGGGGCTGAAAGCAAGGCATCTCCAAACTTGTCGATTGAGAATTACATCAAAATATTCACTCAAATCTACTTCTTTGGATAAGTCTGGTATCTTTTTCATAATTCTGAACAATGATTTAGTCAAGCTACAAGTGGTCCCTTAATTGTGCCACTGAGGCATCAAATTAACCATAACAGACGGTAATAACTGCTCATGTTCATCACACAAAATAGCTTCTGTTAATATTTTGTGAATTTGAGAGAATTATTATTCACATCTTCAACTTTACAAATCATGCAACATATATATACACACATCAGGGATAGTAGTAGTCAACTATGACAGCTACAATAAAAGATACGATTAAGGCTTTGTTTCCTTTCTTGAAAAGAAAATAATCAATCTAGGATCCTAAATATCTTCAATTATAATTCCTAGAAATTAGCATCACATCTTCAACATGATCCTAGCATCACATCTTCAACATTATTCCTAGAAATCAGAATCATATCTTCCAACAGGATTTCTAGAAATCAGAATCATATCTTCCAACAGCTTCAAACCCCTATAGGAAAAACTTTTATAATCCCATACGCTTCTTTTAACTTCTAAAAACAACAATTTGCGATCACACAATGAACAGCATAACATCAACGAATGACAAGTTCCTAACCATGCAAAGTGTTGCATTCCACTTATCAATATAGTTGTGCAAACCTGTAGTTACATATGGTTGTTTTATTCTACAAAGCATAGCTCAAATCACACATAAGTATTAGACTAATTAAAACTGCATTACATGCTTCTGCTTTGATACTTTTGCTAATGAAAAATATATTGAAAAGGACACATTCACATAACACAAAAAACTAAACAAGGAAGACCAAAAATTAACATAAAAAAAGATCAAGCATACTTGTATTACAATAAAGCTTAACATAATGAAAAGTTCATCACATACCAATAACCGATCAACGAGGTCTCTGGCTTCTGGCGAAAAATAATCCGGAAATCTTATGTCTCTAGCTATAATTCTTTGAAATATAAGCCACTCACTTGCATCTTTGAAAGGTGAAGTTCCTGAAAGCATTTGGTACAAAGTGCAGCCAAGTGCCCAGAGATCATTTCTGTTTGAATATAACCAAAAGCAAAAAGGTTATCCTATGTAAATAAGACATAATTAAAAGTTAAATTTAGGGAATAATCCGGACTAAGAGTGCCAACTAATGACTCGAACCAGAAAAATGAAAATGAAAAAGACCCTAAAATAATTAAACCAAGCTTAAGGAGTTATCACAGTTGTAAGTTTAATCAGAACAATCTGCATGCCCAGGTCATTCAAGAAAAGAAGTCTCTTACCCAAATGTTGCAGGAGAAGAGTTGAGGACTTCTGGAGGAACGTATGCAGCTGTACCAACAAATGTGCACGCCTTATCATCTGCACAGGACATTAATCGAATCAATCTTTTTATTTATTTGTTTATTTATTTATGTTTGAAAGACAATCAAATCAATCTCAACACCAGCACTTAAAATCTTTTCAAACAATTTCCACATAAATAGGTTTCACATTACCTGAAGCTGCATTTGGAAGGACTGTAATTCGGCTGTCCTGCATGGGCTTTACACTCCCAAAATCAGCAATTTTTATATGCCCTTCTGTTGTAAGTAGCAAGTTCTCCGGCTGCCATTTAACAGAAATTTAGCAATATACATGTGCAAATGAAAAACTTTCACAAAGCTAAGAAAATACCTTAATATCTCGATGTATCAGTCCCATACTGTGTATATATTCGAGGGCATCTACAACTTCTGCAGCATAGAACCGAGCTTCATCCTCTGACAAACGACCTTTCTGCGCACACAAAAACCAGATAGTATATACAAGAGACAAGGTAGCTGTAACAAAAATCTACACAAATAGCAACTTTGAACTCAAGAATATCATGATGCTACAGATAATATGAAACTATTGTCAAAAAAATAAATAAACATTATTTCATAAAAAATGTTTTAACCCTGAAAAGATTCAATGTAATTTTCAATCAAGGTAAAGCTATTTGTTAAGTATAGGATCATTCTATCATCCTAGGGTAATGAGTATATCAAAATATGTGACTTTCGGAAAATGAAAAATATTATTATTACTAGATCTATTAGTCATTTAGAAATTACTAAAATTAGCCTGAGGAAACAAGATTACCTGCTTCCTCGAAACATTCTTACAGAAAACTTTCAAGACAGATTAAAGTTTTTTCCAATATAACACAATGAACTGTAGCTCAAGAGACTTTTCATACTTACTCTTGTTATTTGGTCAAAAAGTTCTCCACCTTCACAAGATTCAAGTGCCATGTCTTCAAAACAAAATCAAGCCAGAAAAAACTGAGTGATGCTAATGTAGAGAAGAGAAAGTTAAAGAGAGTATTTCAACATAGCACTGTTGAACAGATTACACAAAGAATACCTACAGAGAGAAAAAGTATCTTGAAATGTAAAAAATAGACGCACAACACCAGGATGGTCCAATTGATCCAACACAATGCGCTCCAACTTCACATAAGCCGTTTTATTTTCTTTGGTGATAAATTTTTTGTCCATTATCTTCAAAGCATAAACCATGCCGGTATCCTTTTTCTTTGCCCTGACAACCTGATGTCATTACGATACAATACTAACAGAATCAATCCTCAACAAGAAACTCAAATTTAAACACATCAACACTACAGCCAATGAATTGTGAAAAGAAAACCCAACAAACAAATAACAACGCTTTCCACAGATACCAAGGTGGGAACTCTCTTGGGCATATAGAATTGGTTTTAATTAGTGTAAAGAATAAAATATTGCCCCCATGAAGCAATCATCTCCCCACATCATATTTCAAATGTAATCAAACAAGTGAATGCCCCAAAACCCCATATTTAATCACACCTTTCATTAAACCATCCCTCTTAAGCATATACAAAAACTCAAATTGCATTTGCTCTATGCATAATAAATGTAAGCAGGTGTGAGTGGCTGATGTCATTAAACCAACTTGAAATCATAAAAACCCAACAACTTGTAACAGAAAAATTGTCCATCATCATATCAAACAAAACTAACATAACTGTAAAGATTCACAAAGCAAACTACAAAAAATAAAAATTATTAATCAACCAAACATGAAAAAAATATATAAAAAATAAATAAATAAAAAACCTTTGAATAAGAACCAACGCCATAGATCTTTCCCAGCTCAAAATCTTGAATGGTGAAATTCTCCTGAGGAGCCCTAAATGCAAAGCTCTTAGATCTCTGCACACTTGGACAATTATTGCCTTCTATTGTAAGCTTTGAATCAAAATCCTTCTCCATTGCCAACATTTCTCTAACTTGCTCTCTCTACATAATAAAATAAAATAAAACAACTTCTCCCTCTAAATAGATAAAGAAGCCAACTTTCTCTCTCAAGGAATCTTGGGAGGAGAGTCTTCAGTCAAAGGAAGGCCATTGGATCAGAGAGAGGAGGGGTCTATATATTCTCTGATAAAGAAAAGTGAATGATTCTCTTGTGTTTGTATATATTTATATGTGAATATGTTGTATCTCATGGGTATTTGTGTATAAATCAGAAGGTGATCAGCTTTACATAAAAAGCTTTTGGTTTTACAGAAACCAATTCAAAACCCCAGAAAGTGAAATTGAAACGGGAAATTTGATGACTGAGAAGTTGAAGGGGAGGAAGAAGAGGAGAGTTTAGAGGAAGCCAATATGGGGATTGAAGATTACAAACGGAGAGAGAAAGAGAGAGAGCACATGGCATTGAATGATGCACATCATTCTCGTCTCTCTCTATAAACACTCCCATTTTCTTGCCACATCACCATTACTCATTTCAGATTAACTGTTTCATAACAGATTTTTTTTTTTTTTTTTTTTTCATATTCCACATCATTCTCATTTAATGTAGCTCTTTCATTTGAGTAGATGCGCATGTCCCTTATCTCGTCTAAAATGACTAGGGGTGGGCCAAAAAATCATAACTAAACTAAATCAGATTAGATCGAAATTATCAATTTTCAACTTGTATTATATTCGGTTCGATTCAATTCAATTTTGTATATCAAAAATCAAAATTTTTTATTTTCGATTTGGTTTTTGGTCAAAAAATAGACCTGACTCAAAAATCGATTTAAAATTATAAAAAGCTCACAATTAAAAAAAAATCAATCTGACCCGAAAATTAAACCAAACCGAATCAATCCAAGTCGGTTCAGTTCGGTTCATCCATACAATTTGATTCAGTTTGATTTTCTATTTCAAATTCTGATTTTTTTCGGTTCGGTTCTGTTTTACCTAAAATATAATTAAATCAAACCATGTCCACCCTTAAAAATTATTTTTTTGGACTAAAAAAAAAAAAAAAGGACTCGTAATCCATTGAACTGGATCAAAGCTAATCGAATCACTTGGTCTTGTTTGGTTTTCCACATTAAAAAGTAATGTATGGTTTTATTAATACAAACCCGCATAGTTCGGTTAAGATTATGGTTTGAGTTCATCAAGCGCAAATTGAATAATTTTAAAACTTGCTTTATGGATTTATCCTTATTACTTATAAGACCTTATACATTTATTTAAAATGAGACCAGCATTTTTACATTGCCTAATCATAAGTATGAAAATTCAAATTAAATTTATATTTGTTAGATCAAACCAATTACGACAATCCAAATTAAATTTATATTTGTTAGATCGAAGCAATCTAATTTGATTTGGTCTAGTCTTAAAAAAAAAAAAAAAAAAGTCCGAATTCATCTTATTTGTCAAAAATTTTTTGTTTGGACTAATTCTAATTGAAAGTCGAAACATACCACGCCCACCCTTTGTATAAATTATTTATTTCTTTATACTAAAATTGGACATATGGACACAAATTATGGGTAGATGTATATATAAGATAATGAGTCCTGGCTAAATGTAATTTAGAGAACATACTATAATTAATCCAATTAATAATCATTTAAACACTTTTCAAAAAAATAATAATAATCATAAAAAAGATATGATAATTTTAGCAAAAAATTAATTTCTAATTTAAATATAAATTTTATATAATTTGATTGCCAGACATAATATATGATCACAAATAAAAAAATTAATTAGATTATCATTTGGTAATAACATTATTTCATTGTATTTTCTTATGCTTTATAAGGGATTTTTAAATTGTAAGATTATATATTTATAATTAAGTGTATTATTTATTTTTTTTTACTTTTAATTATTTTGGAGTTGATAGAGATTACTTAAAAATCAATCAAAAAGAAAACGTCATATTTGACTAATATAATATTAATTATTTTTAATATTATTATTAATTTATTAAAGTACCCCCTCCAATATTAATTTTTGGGTCCGTCACACCCTATAAGTCATATAAAGACAATGAGCTAGTCCAATATTAATTTTTGGGTCCGTCACTACCTACAAGTCATATAAAGACAATGAGCTAGTTAAAAACTATTTTAGATTCTTGTTCTTGTCGACCTATTAACAATGCGCAAGTTGGATAGCTCATCCTTATCTTGGTTTTCAATCGAAAGCTGTGTATATAAAACTATAATTAACAATGTATAGTTATATGTTAATTCTTTTAACATTAGGAAAAAATCTAAATAATCCTCTAAAATGGAAAGCAAGCTTTTGAAAATATTAATCGAAAAAACTATTTACCATAAGCAAAAGCAGTTTCCATCCAAAATTTTAATGGTTTATGACAAAAACACCCTTGTTATCCCCCTACAAATAAAAATTAAATCATTGATTAAAAATAAATAAATTAATTAATAAGTAATAATTATAGGAGGAGTGGGATCTCCACCGTCCAACTTAAGATGGATAGTGGAGATTAATTTGAAAAAAAAAATTAAAACCTTAAATTAAAATCAAATAGATTAAATAAATATATATATATCATATCTCTACCATCCATTTTAAGATAGATAGCAGAGATTGATTCACACACAACACCTTCAACTTATCTTGATATTATGAGGGAGGGAAATATATAATATAGGTAGAGATTCATTCATATTCACACACATAACCTTCGACTTAAGTTGATATTGTAAGGGAGGGGCCTGTATAGTTAACTACTCAATGTGCACTGTTACCTCCCTTGGCGTCCTTGATATTACGAGGGAAGGACCTATAAAGCATAGGTAACTACTCAATGTGCATTGTGACAGCCACCTTCCTTGGCATCAGGGTTAAGGCGGTTGGTTTTGTTTTAAAAATATATTCAAAGCATATATATTTTTAATCTTATATAAATTTTATTTTAATTTCTAAATATATGATATATATTTGTTTATTAGCTCCCCTAAATACTGTTTTAAAACTTTACTTTAGTCCCTCTCATATTATCTATTAGTTTATTTGCTTTTCTAAATATATGTTTCAAGCAATGTTCGAAATTGTTATGACTTAAAAAATAATCAATTTAAAGAGAAAAGTATACAAATGTCTAGTGAATTAATTTTAAAAAAATAACTAGCTTAAAGAAAAAAAATACACTCAACCTGTAAAATCTAAACCCTCGTTTTTTGAAAAAATAATATTTTTGTTCGGTGAATAGTATTTTCGAGGAAATTGTGACTTTCGAAAACTGACCCCAAAATTGAAATTTTTGGAATAGGATTTTCGATTTTTCGATGAATAATATTTTCAAATGGAATCGGTCCGCGTGAGTTATAATTTTTGAAAATCGAACCTCGTGAGTTAAAAGGTTTGGAAATTAGTATTAGAGTTTAGGGGAACTAAAACGGATAAAAAAATAAGTCCATTCGAATAGATTAAATACGATCTAAAAATTTATGAACGAAAATGCCCTTCGATTATTTTGGAGGTAATAAAGTGAGTTAAAGTGTCTAGAGGCATAAATCGAATTCTAGTACGATCCCTAGATAGATCGAAAGTAACTTTTGAACTCGTGAAAATAAAATATAGTAAAGTGACTGGATTTGGAAGAGCATTCAAAATTCTGTGAAGTTTTCAAATGTGTCGATTTAATTATAATAAAACTTTCGAACATATTGAAAATGATTTTCAAGTTCGAAATTGGCATGAGGATTAATTACAATTTAAAATGAATTTAGTGCCAAAGGAAATTACCAAAGAGGGCATGAGTTATTAAGTTGTCATAAATTAAGTGCAAGGTAATTTAGGAAAGCAAAACTGTGATTGGAATGTTTGATGTGTTGGCGTGAATGAGAGTGCATGAGGGACATGTGGCGTGTAAATGGGAGAAAAGGAGAATGCATGAGAGACAAATGGATAAAGTGATCCATGCACGCTTGCCATGTGGAAATGTTGCATTTCAAAAGTGGGACATGTGGGATCCATGTGGGAGCCATGCATGAGCTAAGTGTGTGAGAGCTTAACAAATGTAATTCATGCATGAAATGAAGCCTTACATGGGTGCCATGTAGAGATATGAGTCATGAGGTATATAAGTGAAAATTAGAGTGAATGAAAGACAAAATAAATTCATTTGGATGAGAGGGCAGTGTAGTCTCGGTCAAGAAGTAAAAATGAGAGAAAAAGGGGTGTTTTGGTCGAGAGGTGAAGGAATAAGGATGAAGCATTCGACCTTAAGGAAGAAAAAGAAGGAGTGTGTTTCGGCCAAGAGAAACCAAAAGGGGCAGTAGCTTGCATGCTGTCCTTAAGGTGATTTAGAGTGATTTTCATGACCATGAAAGTTACATGCAAGGATAGGAGCAAGGCAAACCCTTTGCATGTCATTTAGAAGAGTAGTTAAACGGAAGTCGTGCTTGTATAAAGTGCAGGTAAATCGACGAACGAAAAGGATGACGTGGAAGAATGAGTTACTTGGAAAGTAAGTTGTGAGTATGAATATTTACAAGCTTTTATAAGTTTTAACATACGATTATTTATATTTAAATACCATAAATTATCTATCAAATTTTAACATGTTATTGTTTTATGTTAATGCATGTATAAGTTTATTCAAGTTATGTTATAAATCTGTTTATTTTCAAAGCAAATTAGAAAGTTTAAATGATATACATGTATAGAAAATACGTGCGAAAGTAAGCTTTGAAAGATTTAGGCTTTTACCTTAGAAAGTAAGTAATTTGGTTATAACCGTATATTAGAAAACAAAATATTTATGAGCTATATTAATATGCCTTCAAGCCTAGTTAAAGAGAAAGTTTTAAGTATATTGAAATAATTTTAAATGCCTTTAAATTACCCTAATATTAGCTAGGGCTTATAAACCTTTAAGGGTTAAGGTCCAAGAAAGGATCCCAAAGCGGACAGTTCAGCTAAATTGTAGTGTCACTCTAGAATCCCTTGAGGACCGAGGTCCAAGAAATGGGGTAAGTCACATTCCGTTGTTATGATGTCATTTTAGAATCTTTTGAAGATCGAAGTCCAAGAAAGGGGATGAGCCACACTCTGTAATGGTAGTGTCATCTTATAATCTCTTGAGAGCCGAGACCTTAGAAAAAGGATGGGCCATGTTCCGTCTTGTCATGAATAAGTTTCTTTGAATTACCTCGTAAAGCAAGCTATAAAAAGAAAGTATATCACTAGACGTAAGATTTAGAAAACAAAAAATATTCACAACTCATGAAACTGTTATTAAATTTACAAGCAGAAATATTTATATGGCATACTAGACTACAATTCTTACATGTTTGAAATAAATCATTAGATTTTCAAACTACTATTGGAAAATTATATTATACTAGTAAATATCTTAATTTTATAAAAGTTATCTACTCACTAAGTTAATACTCAATACTCTTTTCGTGTTTTATAAAAACCCTTCTCAGGTGTAGGTGTAAGTCAACATTTAAAATGAGCTTCGTCGAACGCGTAAATTGGTCGAAGACGCAACACTACTGCATTAGTTGTCTCTTTTGAAAATATCATGTATTTCCATAACTTTTAAGACTCATTGCATGTTTGTAATATTATTTAAAGATACGTACTTTATGCTTTGAATTGTGTTTAAACTACTTGTGCACATTATTTGTTTAAGTTCAACGATTTTCGAATTACCTTGAATTGAAAGTATGTTTGTGGTTGGTTGTGAAAATGAATGAAAGCCTGAGACCTAAAAGTTGAGATTTGCATGATTTTTTTTTTAAGTGCATAGGTTTCCTATTATATTTTACATGATGAGAATTTAAAAAAGACAGCTGTTATGTTGCCGAAATTTTCATAAACTTTGTTTTGCAAACGCTCTTTTGAGAATAATAAGTTTCCATCCGCTTCCATTCGAAAAGAATTTCTAAGTGTTTTTTTTTTTTAAAAAAAAAAAAAAAGAGAAAAACTTTCATAAAAAGTGAGAGACCTAGCTTCATGAGAATTTTTCAATCGATGTAGATCTTAACTGAAAGACTACCGTGGAGTTGCTGAACGGGCTGCCTAGTACTAGTTAGAAAAGAGACACTCGTCACAACCAAATTTTCAAAAGCTAATTATAAAATAAATGGATTATGAACAATTTACCAAACATGTTTTTACTTTAAACTTATGAAATAAATTATTATTTTATATAAGGTACAACAATCTCAAACACACTTTACATTTAAACAATGTTTGGTATGTGGGAAATAGGATGAGATTGAGATTTGTTTTTTCCCATTATCCCACATCCCACGTTTAAATCATATTTGAGTGAGGGAAGGAAATGAATTTTTTTATTCCTGAGCCTATCTCCATTTCTAGTCAACTTGGAAAATGAGAAACACACTTGTAGGTTTCTCATTTCCCAAGTTAATTGAAATTTTTTTAAAAAACATCCTCTTTCATCAAATAACCACTAACCATTCTCTCTCGATGTAACTCTTCATCTCTCTCTCATCCCTACCACACCCACCCATCACCACCACAAACCACTTTTCGTCTCATCTCCTCCTTCATCTAGATAAACCAACAACATAACACAAATAATCTTCAATTTTTTTCATCTCATCTTCCAATTTTTTATTTTATGAGGTTGTCTTGAGTTTATAGAACCTAGAACCAGATGGTTCTGGGTTCATGTGCCCCTATTTTTATTTTTTTGAAGTTTATATTATTGATGGATGTTGTTGTTGTTAATATTATTGTTGATGTTGATGATATTATTGTTGTGAGAGATGATGATGTTGATGAGGGTTGTTGATGAATTGTGGGTATGTTGAAGACGATGGGTTCTAATGAACTGTAGGTTGTTTTTTCTTTTTATAGATTTTTTATAAAATTAATTTAAGTATATAATAAAGAATTTAAATTAATTTTATTCTAATCCAGTCCTAATCTATACTAAATACAATATGGTATGATTTTAATATAATCTTAAGTTCTACCAAACATGAAATAGTAACAATCCAATCAATTTCATCTCAATCCTGTATGTCAAAAGTTGCCTTACTTTATTAGACATTTAACATCTCTAACTATGTTACCTACTCATTGTACTTAGCTAAAATAGCCGGTGATGTGAAATTTTATGGACTCCGACCACTCTCTATATTGATATTTATTTTGCACTCTCTATATTGATAGTTATTTTGTGAGAGTTTAATCAGCCTAACTAATTATAGAAAGCAAGAAAATCAAAATCAAATTTTTTCTCCTATTGTTCTAATATTTAGTCTGAAATAAAGTAATTTGAAAATCCTTATAAAACTCTCTCTCATGTTATTTTAATATTAATACTTAGCATAAATCCTCTCATCCTATTATAGCTAAAATAAAAAGAATAGGATAATTCTAATGTCCCTCCTATTGTTTGACCTAATCACTAATTATCTCTCTATAATTTGGACAAATTTGATTTTGCCCCTTCCATTAACTTTGTTAGTGAAAACTAGATCCTAGCAGTGCTAGTGTATGAAAAAACAAAATTGCCCCTCGATTATAGAAGAAGCTAAACAAATAAAATTAACAAAACAAAATAAAAATAAAATGAAATTAAAAAAAAAATGAAGAAAAATAAACCAAATAGACATAATCTTCAAACACACAACTGCGATCATGTTCAAACCCAAAATCTTAAATCATCAACCCAATCCACAAACATCATCTATCATCCACTCACTGCAAACCCATTTGCACATTGCATCCACAGCAAAAACCCTAAACACCCACCTATTGCAAACTTATCATCAACGTTGAACCAACCAACACCAATTCTCCACGAATCTGAAACTCGTACCTTTATTAGGAGGGTCAAAATGACATTTTTAGCAATGAAAATGGTCGTCTAATTTGTAATCGGTGAAACCAAATGAAAAATGGGTTCGTCTAACCCAAATTTTATCTGGTTTCAACAAACCAAAATGAAAATATAAGCAAGCCTAGGCTTTTATCTAGGTTTGATTTGAACCCAAATAAAATCACAATTTGTCGAACCCAAGTGTTCGTCTAGGTTTGATTCGAACCCAGATAAAAATCTAAGTTTGTCGAATCCAATTGAGGAGAATGAGGAGAAAAAAGAAAAAGAGGGTTACTAGTGGTTGGTGGCTAGCGGGAGAAGAGAAAATAATTTTTTTTTTTTTAATCAGTTTATCTTTATTGTTCATCTTAAGAACTGATAAAAAAAATCTTATTTAATTTTTTAATTTTTATATGAATTTTTTATATTTTAAAAATTAAGCTCCATCGTTTATTTTATGATGAACAGTTGATATCTAAATAAATTTTTTTTTAACTTATTTTATAATGAATTGATTGTTTTATCATTTCTGGTTAACAATCAAACATTGACTTTTAATGTCTAACTTGATGGTGGGAGGTTTTTCGGCTATTTTCATATACTAAAACGGTTATTTTATTTATTTCATAACTTATCGAGAGGATCCTTAATGATTTCTAAACCAATGGTTAGAGTGACTCACATAAAAAATTATTAGCTAAAATAGGTCTTTTGTTATTTTAAGTTAAATGTGGAAAGAACGATTGGAGATGCTCGAAGAAAATAAAATGCATCTAAAAAAAATGTTTGGTGCTTAATTCTAACGGTATATCATTACTAAAAACGTTTTTTTTTTGAACTATACTAAAAACGTATTTTTAGGTGAGAATGTAACCATAACAAGCTACTCTCAGTGAGATGTATAGGAGAGTGAGCAAGACGCGGATGGCAGATGATGGAGTAGTGGGCTGGGAAACACATGGACCAGACCATGTTATGGGTTGATGGATGTCCACAACTACTGGAATTGCAACCTTTTGGGATTGTGGGCTCCCCAAATGAATGGGACCAATCCACGTTGGTGCAAACGGTCCAAAAGAAATTTTCGCGTTTAAACCGGCACCTTTTTTTTTTTAATCTTTTAAGTTACTAATATAAATTCGGAAGATAATCGGAATCAACTAATTTAATATTGGTGATATAATCCGGACAAACACCTCCCATATGACTGAAAATCATCCACATATGAGTAGAAGATAATCCATATATATGAGAAAAAATTCCATCGTTTTATTAATTAAGCTGAGGGTGTGTAATTTTAAACCCATGACTCGTAAGTCAAGGAGAGAAATGCAGTTTTTTTTAGAGAAAATACCTAAACTAACCCCTTTTTGAGAGTCTATTTGAAAACTAACCATTTTTTTTTAGGTTGAAAAAATCTCAACCTTGAAGTTGAGATTGAATTAAATTAACACTATGACTCACAACCTGAAAGTTGAGATTCTGAACCTAGTGGTTGAGATTCTCTACCTTGAGGTTGGGATTTAAAAAAAAAAAGTTATTTTTCAAATGGGTTATCAAAAAGATGTTAGATTTCAATTAAACCCTTTCTTTTTACCACTCCATTGACCCACTTTTGCGCGTCATAAACTACATTTAAATTTGAGGTAAAATGGATCCATAAATAAAAAATGCAACGCAATCCATGAATTGGATAAGCTTTGCTCTCCATGCATCATCTACATGAACGTGGAGAAGAAATAACCAAATGAGAATTAGACAGCTTTTGCTACATGTGCCCCGCAAAATCGAATCATTTGTGTTTAATATATATAATTTATAGAGTTTGACAATTTTTTTACTTGTTCTTCATAATGCGATTTATTGATTTGTTTTTGTTTTTCTTATGCATTTTAATGGTCTTGTTGTGTATTAATTCCAAAATATACACATAAGTTTGTCAATTGATATAACATTATTTTTCATAAATACAATTGAATAATAAACCCATACTTAGTTGAAATTTTATCTTTTTTAGGTGTATGAAACCAATAAAATTAAAAAATAGAGAGCATTATTATTCATCCATATACAGACTTGAAAGCGGGATTATATATCTATTTATTTATTGTATTTATATATATTTCGGTATCGATACACCTTAATTGATTATATTTTAAAATTACTTATTGTTTTTTAATATATCTAATTATAGCTAATTATAAATAATTATAACTAAAAGTGGTCAATTATTATAAATATAATTTGATTTATTTAATTATAATCACATATAGTAATACGTAATCAGATATAATAAAATATAATCATTAATTTAATAATGCAATCACTTATCATGTATATTAATACTTCAGTGTACTGTAGAATGTGTTATATATATATATATATATGTATATATATATTGCGAGAACATGAAAGCGTGATTGAGTTTAAGCTTGACATATCTTGTTCTTCAAAGTGCAATTTGTTGCTTTATTTTTTATTTTTCATATATATTTTAATAATATTATTGTGTATTAATTTTAAAATATATCTATAAGTTTGTCAATTAATGGACCATCATTTTTGTAGACAATTAAACAATGAATTCATATTTTATCGAAGTGTTGTTTTTAGTGTGTATGAAAAATGTAAGCAACCAAAATTGAAAATATAGAGAGTAATATTGCTCTTTATGATAGGCATCTTCAACAGATGTAGAAATGGGGTGGGTATATGCCTAGTGTTTAGAAAAGGTATATAATAACTATTTAAAATATTATCAATTTTTCTAAATATTAATAAAAATTGAACGAGTTATTAATAATAAAAAAATTTTATTTTAGTATTTTTTTTTTAAATATATGCACGTGCGTAAGAAATAATAGTGGAACGAACATGGAGGAAAGCAACTAATTTTAGTTATTTATGACTTAAATAAGATTAAAAAAATATATAAAAAACTTGCTTACGACATTCAATCTTCAATATTCAATTAAATTTAAGCCTATTCAACTTTTAGACAAGAATCAACCCCAGCCTAAGTCATACTTTAACTAGGGTGTGTTTATTTCATGGATTGGATAATGAAACTGGGGAATGAGAATAGATTGATTGATAGTATTTACTTGCTTAAAATTCATTCCGTAATGGAAATGAAAATGTGGGTCTCGCATCAATTTGGAGTTATGGAATGAAAATCTCATTCTCCTCAATCTACTTGGGAATCCTATTCCTATTCCTATTCCCTTTGCTAAAATGAAAAGTCTCTTATACCCTTCTTTCAAAAATAAAGAAAAACCAATTTTATTTGATATTTAAAAAAAAAAAAAACTGCATATTATAATAAAAAATTATACACCATTTGTTTTTCATCATCAGTTTCTTAATTATTATAGTGGACTATTAAAATAATATATAATTTTTTTTTTAATTGTAATATACAGTTTTTTATTTGATATAAAAAAAAATATATTATAATAAAAAACTGTACTCAATTTGTTTTTCATCACCAATTGCTTAATTATTATAGTGGACTATTAAAATAATATGCAGTTTTTTTTTTTAATTGTAATTACAGTTTTTTATTTGATATTAAAAAAACTGTATATTATAATAAAAAAAACTATACACTATTATAATTAATCCATTTAATTAAAGTTATTTTTGTAATTTATAATTAATCCATTCCGATTCCAAAGTAAAGTAAACATCTCAATGGGAATACAACTGATTTCGATTTTGATTCTTGCAGTTGAAGTAAACAACTTATTTTGATTCCGATACTTCATTTCGATTTCAGATCATTTCGATTTCTCTAAGTGAAGTAAACGCACCATTAATCTGTTTGAGCATGTTTTTGTGTAATTAAAAGTGTTTTTATCAACTTTATAGCATTTTAAGCAGAAAATAAAGTAGTTACTGTGGTTATTATCAGAAAACACTATCAACCAAAAAAAAAAAAAACACTTCCTAATGTTCTAGTATTGCAATGGCTCAACATTAGAGAATCAAGAAACAGCCTTCCGTGAATTCTACTATTGCAAAGGAAAACAGGCAAACTAAAGAGAGCGAAGAACAATATGTCAAAAAAGAAGAGAAAAAAATCTAAAAACTAATGTACATGTTACTCATCAAAAAAGTCCCCCAACACAATTCACAAGGGGAAAAGGTATAGGGAGAGACCAACAAGAAGAATCTATTCAAAAGGATGAGACATAATTAACCTGCAGCTACTGTCACTATGAATCCCAACCATCTTTCCTCCAGTTGAATTCCCACTTCCAGCCATCTAACCTTCCATACAATTCTGAAAATTTGTTTAGGCACTTGCTCCTGACCTTGTAATGAGCTTGTGTGTTTCGGCTAATTGCTGCACCTGAAAACTTTGATGTATCTATGGCCCATGCAGGTCTCACATATTCGACTGTTTTCGATCCCCTGGAAGTGGCATTCGCGTACAAATAATTCAATAGTACATCCTCACAGTTGAAATATTTGTCTACTAAGTCCCTTCCTGCCTTGGCTTGCTCTGACCAATACCTATTGAAAGCCACTTCGCTATCAATAAAAGCTGCCCCTGTAAGAATCATATTATACCCTTTACGGCTTCTGGCATATTTCTCAGCCCGGTACTCCAGCGGGTTTCCTTCGGTTAACCGAGGGTAGAACCCCACTATCCTATCTGGATGTTGACGCCAAACCTGAAAACCTCGTTCTACATCGTCGCAAGTCATCATAATATCATCATCAAGTTCAAGAACTGCACGAGTCTTTATCATTGGATCCACCTTAAACCGATTGTTCAGTGAGTTCTTTTTCTCAACTCTTATTCTCACAGGCACTGCAGAGTCTAAATCACTCAACTTTGGAGGTATTCCTTTGTTCCACACAACAACGATCTCTTTCACCGAGGAGCACCTGGAATAATGCTTCACGTACATTTTCAAATTCCAAAGGCGAGCATCGTATGTCATGGTCAACATTGTGAACTGAGAGTAATGACCCTTCCACAGGTAAGCTTCAGCTGATCCTTTGCCTCCATAGATATACTTAACCCCTGTGCACATTAGCGCAACACCGATGACAAATATCACTGCCAGAACCAATCTTCCAATGCTGGTATTAGGTTTTATCCTGCCTTGGAGATGTGAAGCTGCTCTGTTCAAGCGACTGCAAAACCATCTGACTTTTGAAGAAAACAAAGTTTCCTTCTCCCAATCCAAGAGAGTATCACTTCTCTTCCCTGAGTACTGGGCACACCAGTTGAGTGGGACGATGGACTTCACAGGTCCAAGTAGCACACCTAATAAAACAACCAGTGTAGCAACAGCTGCAACAGAGGCATAGCCAAGAGCAAAGCGACGGACTGACTCTCCTGAAAATACCCGATCCCCATCCATAACCCCAATCCACTCACCAGAACCTAGCTGCAGGACATCAAGGTGATGATAGCGAGCACTATTCCAGGAATTTAGACTCTTATTTGATTGCTCCACAATAAACGGGACTTCAACTTCTTTATATTCATCCTCGGTAAGAACTTCGACCTTGAAGGTACGCACTCGGTGTCCATACGATCCACCACAGTCTTGACCAATGCGATAAAGATTCCCATTGTACACAAACGGTCTGCCTCCATTTCGAGCTCCCAAGCTCTTGTCAACATTATAAATGGGGTTCTTCTTGTGTGGCTTCCAAGGACCAAGAGGTGAGCTGCTATACCAAATTTCAAGTTGCCCATTCTTCTGGGTGCCAAAAAAACCACTGTGATCAGAACCAAAAAGCCAATACTCTCTGTCATGATTAACAATAGAGGAGTCAACAAGGGGCTTTTTCATGATAATCTTGTCCAGGGTCCACCGCAAAGGAAAGTTAACTGCTCGATAAAGACGAAGTTCCCCTTTTCCACTGCTCTCCGGCATCATGTACATCTATCAAGTAGAAATAAATGAGCATTCTGTAAATGTTGCATTCACTGTATATATATATATCTCGCTGTGGTTTTAAACCAGATATCAACCTTCCAACATTGTCTCACAAGAAATTAGAAGCGTACAAACGGTGACCATCTAATATATTCTTAAACTTCTCATATCTTCTATCCTACATCCACGAATTATTTTATTTCATTTTGTAACATTTTGTATGATCATCTGTCATATTTTTGCCAAATTGGTGCTGCCTTTAAGACTCATTATAAACAAGTTCAGTCCCCGTATAGTTAAGGACGTCCAAAACTACAGAAATTGGTGTGCATGTACATATGTATTTTAATTTAGCCAACTAATTTCTTACTTGTCCAAGGTAGTCAAAGACATATGGATATGAAAGATGCCATTCCTCATCCAGGGCTATCCCCAACTGTTGCCATGTTGCTCCCTTGTCAACACTTTTTGCAACTCCAATATCCCCTTGCTTTGTGATTGAATTCTTGGTTTCATAGAAAAGGTAAAGAGCATCTCCCTGATTGTAACAAGTAAAGATGAAAATGATGATTATTTTTAATAGAAAGGAAACATAATTATGATAATTTAAGAAATTGGAGCATTTAAGCATGCATTATGAACCAAAAAGTGATTCATTTATATTCACCAGTGACAGCTGAACACAGGACAGAAGTGCATATGAATACTCATGTATTTGCTCTGTCACTGTGTCTGTGTGCACAATGAACAAGTAAAATTACAGGAATCACATATCATTTGCCACTGGGTGATGAAACTTTGGTTTGGTGTTCATTCTTTCTAAGCACAGAACAGATAAGCGTCTCCGCCATGGCAAAAATGAAAGCATTAAGTGAAAAGACAATACAACTCAATATCTTAATTTTTCGACTAATCACTCGCATCTTGCAGTTTACATGAAGTGCTTATTAGCTATGCAGCCAACCGAAACAGACACTCACGACCAAAAAAATATAAAAAGACACCTTGGCTGCATTTCACTACTCATAACTATATTCTTCCCACCAGTGAGTCCACATCAGCGTATTATAAAATGCTTGATTGATACTAGCTCTATAAATGTATCCCTATCCACTATGGTCATGGCAGGTGTAGACAACAAATTAATAACAACAGAATATTATAGGCCAGCACCACAAGATACTAAACTGAAGACCATATGGTATAAGATGGGAAAAAAATCAGATCGGTCTCAGTCAAACCATGTATAATAAGGTCCTAATGAAAAAAGATTTAATTCATAAAATGCTATGATATGTTGATTAGTTTTTTTTTTTTTTTAAAAAAAAAAAAAAAAACCAGCAAAATCAAAATTAAGTATTATACTATTCACATTAAGCAATATCTACTCATTTAAACTGTTCCACTGACAAAATGTGTCCCACTATCTAAACATGTAATGACCACTGTAAACATTTTATATGACAATGCATTGCAGATGGAATTAGCAGCTTTACGAGGGATAAGCAAGAGTGCCTCCTCACAGACATAAAAAGGTAAAAGGAACAATTTAAGTTCATTGAAAAAAAAAAAAAAAACTCAATTCTACTGAGTGACTCTTTCTCCATTCCAAAGCTCTCAAAAGGATCTACTAAATCCCGACACATAGGTGCAACAAAAGAACTTAACTAGAACAGTATCCCTTTTATCTGACTACAACATGTTTACATAGTCTAGAATCAACATACATGGCAGAAGAGCCCTCCCACACCATCTCTCCCCAAAAGAATAGACATATGGCCCTCTATGATCCTATATTCAAAAGCAAGAACAAGAAGATGCCTTAACATATATATTTTCCCATACAATATCATAAATCATACTTCACTATTGCAACTAACATCCACAAGCACTGATCTCTCTAGAAAATGTGATATACACAATTGTTCTTCACCAACAATACATTATGTGATTGTATTACTCCAGTAATACTGTAACTCATTCTTGCCATCATTTACTTTAAAAGTCAAGTTGTAACCTTTATTAAAGTTTTAGACCATAAATTATAGACAAATTGACAGTGCATTGACTTGAAAAAAAAAAAAAAGAAAAAAAAAATCAACACTTGACATAAACCAAGATACAATATGGAGATTGAAAAATAATTAAATAAATAAAACACCTAGAAAACGAAGTTATGATAATCCATTGATTGGCCCCACCACATGTGCCGCATGTAAAGCAGAACGTGCAATCAGGTTTGAGTTTGATAGAGCCATTTTGGCCATGGCCTGTAGATACAATTCTTCTACAAGAACTAAGTTCTCATTCCAACTAAGAAAAGTAAGTCATCAGACTCGTTGCGAATAGTAAACAAAAGCATTCATTGATAGAAATTGAACCAGTCAAACAACATTAACAATAAAGAAACCGATGGTCAGAATATGAGAATCGGTTTATAAAAATTAAGAAAATGAGTACAACCTTTCGGCAATGAATTATCAGGACTATAAAACGACAAACTGAATAGTTCACTTTCGCTTTTTGTCTTTCTTGGTTGTGGGCAATGGAGTAAGAGATAACCTCTCCTTTCTCCTTTCTCTAGATATGATCACAAAAAATTACTAGATGTCTTTCAAAATGGCAAAGTAACTTTAATAACCAAACTACATATGTTGTGAATTTTTTTACAATTGATCCAAACAACACCATTCAAGAGATACAAAAAAGGAAAAAAAAAATTGTTCCAAGAATTCAAATCCATTAATTTTCAAAATTTAATCCGTAATTAAACCAAAAATTTTTTAATACAAAGAGTTTTGTTAATGTTTGATGAAATCTTTATTATCTGAAAGAGAACATCTTTCCATGGCTAATCTATTTCAAGTGACTACTCAAACAGTGCATTGTCTTATCAACACACTGTTTTAAATGTTTGCTCAAGTCTGGAACAAAGAGCAGAGCGCAAAGTTATTGAATGATAAAAAGTTTTAAATTGTTCCCTTGAGCTCCCTTTTTCCCACCCTAGAATCACATCATTCGTCAACATATCTGAACCAAGCCATAGTGATAAGAATTTTCAGTGGCACTGTGGCAAGTACAATTGGTGTCTCAAAATCACACTATCGCCGCACAAGCATTGCTATGGCAGAAAAATAACAAAATCTTTATTCCCATAATGATAAACCACATATAAATCACCATCTACTCTACCAAACTCAAATACTGTTAGCAACTGAGGCCACAAGGGGTTCAAACATATGAGCCTCAACAAGAAGTCTAGGGAAAACAAGTCAGTCAAATAAATGATACTGACACAAGACCCTCAAGCCTTAACAACAAGAAGTGAGTACACAAAAAGTACTCAAGTGAAATAAAATAAGAAAATATATACCTGAGCATACAAAAAAGGATCAGCAACAAAATTACTAGGAAAACCAGAATCCGAAACTGAAGCACATGTCAAAATGGGGTTAGCCACGGGCCACGCCGCACTATGATCCCTCCATATATTCCTCTGCATCAACAAATTGACGCCCACAACTCAGAAACCAAAAATGAATAATAAAAGAGACAATATTTCACATGCATTATTTAATGAACAGTGAAAAGTTATATAGGAAAAAAAATAATGAAAAGAAAGAAAAAGGTTGTCACGTTTTCAATGGGTTGAAGAGAGAAAGGAGAGTTTCCAAAGAAGACACCAATGGACCAAGACCCTTCACCATCCTCTCGGCAACCAAGAGAGGCCACTCCACTGCTCCTCACATAGGGTTTCATGAAAAGAAGCCAACCATAAAACCAACCAATCAAACCGTACACCATAAAACACCCCACCAAAAACACGAATCCCGACGACGTCATCAACCTACGCCCATGTCCACGTCCATGTCTCCATTTACACCACCAGCTACAGCTGCTCCCTGTCGAAGAGTTGGGACCACCGCCACTACCATTACAGCCGCCGCCACCTATAACCTGATGACCCGAACCCATATTTCAGAAGAAGCGACAAGATCTCTCCGCTTGTCAGAGCCGCATTATGCAGAGTTTTTATATTGCGGTTGTGGGTTTGGTTTCGTTCATGTCTCGGTTTGCATTGTTTGTTTCTCTGCACCAATTTTTACGTTTTGTTTTGTTTTGATATGATTTTTGGTTTCTCGTTCCCTGGTATTCGCCAGTCAAGAAAAGAAAAGGTGACGAACTGCTTCGTGGTCGTGGGGCAGGCGTTACTTGATTTGTTGTGTTGGGTCAATGGACGCTTTCTCTATCTGTCTCTCTCTCCCTCGCCAGACGCTCTATCTGTCTCTCTCTCCCTCGCCAGACGCCTGTGTGTACATACTTAGTCCTCTCTCTATCTCTTTCTCACAAGTCGCGTGTATACATATATAAAATATGGTGCTTTCCGCATGTAATATTTATTAAAGAAAGTTTCTAATTAGCCCCCCAACTTTTGCTTGTATAAAAGAATCCTTTTGAAGAAAAATAAACAAACAAACAGAACGTAAAATATGAACTATAGAGAGAGTATTTGTGTTAATCTTAGACTTAGGAAGTGTGACAGAACTTGACCCAAATTCCTACTAATGAATCCAACGATCCTATCGGACACCCCACGAGGCCCGTTTGAAGCCCAATTAATAAAGCTCAAAAAGGTATCGTGGAGCGAACCCGAAATTTAACATGTACTTTAAAATATTATCATAAATCATAAATATCAGGATTTAAAACATAAATGCATTCATAAAAATATCACAATATTTGTTTATAAGTCTAAATATATGCAAATTACATGATCCGAATTTGAATTACAAACTCAACACAATAATGCTAAACTGTGTTATCGGTCGGGACCCACCTATTCCGCACGAGGAACTCTAGTACCTAAATCTCCTGTACCTGCATCTGAGGAGGTTTTGGAATAAAAACATAATGAGCTATAAAGCCCAGTGAGTGTATAAATATTTATTTCTAAATTATTTCTTAGGGAAACATTTTTCTTCAAAAATCATTTTATTTCCAAAAGTTTTGTTACAAAGGGTTTATTGTTTCAAGAAAATAATCTCTTTCGAAAATCTGTTTCTAATGGTATAAAAGTTTTAATGGTCACCCAAGAAAGCTAAAACCACAAAGGCGACTGGACTAGTTCCGCTCAGTGTGAGGGGTCATGTGGCGCAAAGGCTAGCATCATTCACCGTGATAAAATTACTAAGACATCTCGTATACACATGTGGCGGAACTATCATCACTCACCGTGTGTCGAGAAATACCCCATAAGTGCATAAAGAACGACAGATTTGATAAACTCAATTCCCCCGATGTTAGCTGGACTACCCTCTCAACATATGCCATACTCTGTGGGGTATACTAGTCGGTCTGAAGCTAGAAGGTCACACTATAATGGCTTGGGCCGCCCACTAGGTTTGAAAACATTTTCTATTTTTCTGTTATTGAAAAATCATTTCTTAACTATGCTATAAAATAAATAATACATGATGTATACCATACATATAAATAAATCATTTATTCTTAAGCTAAAATAATATTATGAAAAATAAGTAATGTAAAATGCATACAATATCAAAATATGTTATTATTTCCTTTTGTGCTAAAGTATAAATTATTGATGAGCTTAATAGAGCAATAATTAAATAAATAGAAATAAATGAAAATATAAAAGTTACTAAATAAAATAAATTAAAAGTATTTCGAATAATTTCACACTCATAACTTGCTTCCCAGATTACTTTACGTTCGCCTCCCGCTATCTCCTTCTCTAGCCTGCTGCTCCACCTACACTTAATCACAAGAGAAACCTTAATTTAACTCGTAGGTCGCTTCTGATATAGCTTAGCTCTTATACTACACCCGAGCTCCCAAGTCACTTAAATCCGTTCTATCTTTTCTATCTCACCCACTACAACAGATTGCTCACTGCCAGTCCAGCTTGAGCTACGAGCTCCAGCTCACTGTCAGCTCTACCACTCGAGCTCCTCAACTCCATTTAGCTTACCTATAGCTCGTCCTATGCGAGCTCCTACTCTCGGCTCATCTCAGATCTAGGGTATTTCCTCTCACTGTGAGCTCGCTCAGCTCACCCTCTTCC
The DNA here is from genome assembly GCA_022984855.1 of Dimocarpus longan. Taxonomy (NCBI): domain Eukaryota; kingdom Viridiplantae; phylum Streptophyta; class Magnoliopsida; order Sapindales; family Sapindaceae; genus Dimocarpus; species Dimocarpus longan. The sequence goes on along the minus strand of CM041015.1, from coordinate 17,888,768 downwards.
TAGAGCTGTTGTTCTCTTGCTCAGCTCATACATAGCAAGTCTTACCTTTAACTAGTTCATCTTAACGAGCTTTTGCCTTGGTCCAATTCGGATAAGTAGTAAGATGAGCTGAGGCCTTACTTAGCTCACTCCTTGCGAGCTTGCGCTCCAAGTTAACTTGACCAGTGCTAAAGGAGGCTACGGGTATTCATTCAACTCACACCTCACGAGCTTCCCCTTTTAGTTTGCATACTCAGATACTAACACCACTCCGACTTCAATATATATCCTCAACATAATCATCAATACATCATTAATATTTACATGTCTCGGCCTCAAACACCTCAAACACATTTCAACAACTTAACACCAGTTCTCCCTTCACCCAGGTCGCAACCTAACAGATCTTACGACCCAATTAAATCATTCCCACCACAAACAAGACACACATTACTTATTTCTTAGCTGTAGTACTTACCAAGTTTTTCTTCAGTCTTCTATCTTGTTCTCCAGTTCACGAGCTATCTCAAGTCTCCAAATCTACTACACAGAAACCTTGTCAGTTTCACCTGAAACCAGAGATTGTTCTTAACAACCTTCACACTATAAAAATACCATAAACAACTATCTTACCACTTGATTCTCACCAGATTTGGTTTCCAGATTTACTCGTCATCTTCTTAATGCCAACTCGCCTCTCACACCAGCAAAACTCAGTCTGGATCGACCGTGACAACTCTCCATCTTTTCTGTCGATAGCGCACCTTCTCTCTCTCTTTTTCTTTTCTCTCTTCTTTTCTCACTCTGCCTCTCTTTTTCACCAACATAACACCCACACGCCTATTTATGGGTGGTGGGTGAAGCTCGTATTCCACCCTTGATTTTCCTGAGAATTACGATTTTACCAGATTCTAGTGAATTCTTTATTTCCTTAATGTCCCCGTCCTTAATACTTATTTTTAATTTTGTCATTCTCTTCAAATATTTAGCATTTTACTCTTAAGTCTCTCAACTTTAACAATTTATACTTATTTTCAAAGGGGTATGTTAGTATATTTCGCTACTCTATACAAAAGAATAGTAATATCCTCGGGAGAAGATATAACAAAGTGTGAGCTTATTAGGTCTAGTTTTTATTAAAAGCTTGTTGGGTGAGCAAGTTATCAGGTTTTTATTAGGTTTTCGGAAGAAGAAAAGTTTACAGTTTTTGAAATACAAAGTGTGAGCTTATTAGGTCTAGTTATTTTTAAAAGCTTGTTGGGTGAGCAAGTTATTAGGTTTTCATTAGGTTTTCGGGAGAAGAAAAGTTTACAGTTTTTGAAAGGATTTTCAAAAATGTGAGTTCTTCGAAAGGAAGAACGTTTCCATCTTCGTAAAAATGTGGTTTATTAATTTTTAAAGAGAGTTCAAACAACGTGTGTTCTTTGATAGGAATAACCAATTGACTTTTGGGATAAGGCAAATCTGAAGTTATTGACAAGGGAGCTCAAGTAGTTGAAAATCATTAAAGGTAAGGAGAGCTTGCTGCTACTTGATTAGTGAATGAGTATATGTCTTGCATCAATTTTATGAGGGAGTTTAAGGTTAATTAAGTGAAGAGTAGGTTGTATTTTATTAAAGTTCATTAATGAGTTGATTACTCAGGGCAATGCCTCATGGATGTAAGGTAAAATCGAACCACGTTAAAAATGTCATTGTGTTCATTTTACTTTATTATTACTTTTATGTTTAAATTATTGCAACATATAGTTTGTATGTTATGATATGTTCAATTCAGTTAAATATCATAACATTTGTTAACTTGTCATAACAATCTCAAAAGTTAGGTATTACACAGTAAACAAATTATTTCAATAACCAATCAACATAACTAATTAACTTCAACTCATATTAAACCTAGACCTTCAATACTAAATATGTCTCCTCAATATTTGTCTCTTCTATCCATCATAACCAATCTTTAAGAGGAGAAACCGATCGGCTTTCGAGAGAAGGTAGATATAAAGCCGTGAAGGGAGTTTAAATAGCAGAAGATCATTGAAGACAAAAGGAGCTTGTTGCAACTTGATTAGTGAACAAACATATCTCTTGCGTTAACTTTAGAAGAGAGTCTTAAGTTAAGTAAGTCAAAAGTAGGTTATACTTTGTTTAAGTTCATTAATAAATTGATTATTCTAAGCAAAGTTTCATAGATGTAGGGTAAATCTGAACTACATTAAAAATATCGTTGTGTTCATTTTATTTTATTGCTGCTTCTATGTTTAAATTGTTGCAACATATAGTTTACATATTATGACATGTTCCATTCAATTGCAACATTCAATTAAATGTCATAATATTTATTAACTTGTTATAACAATTGCAAAAATTAGGTACTGCACAGTAAACAGGTTATTTCAACAACTAATTAACCCTAAATCACATTAAACCCAGAACTTCAACACCTAATCTACCTTCTCAATATCCGTCTCTTCAATCCATCACAACCAATCAACACAACAATATTACATATATATATTGTGGGGTCCACGCCAGCCTTTCATAACCTTTTCAGGCCCGTGGCTTGCCACTCAATCGGTACTGTCCTTGGCCCAGGATTTTGCTTCGCTTCCCCAGCTGCTTAAACTCACAACCTGGCCACTGAGTTAAATGGATTCTTAAAGCAAAGCTGGTACCAATTGAACTAGCACCTTTTTATTATGGGGTCCACGTCAGGGTACTAGCTTTGCTTTAAGAATCCATTTAACTCAGTGGCTAGGTTGTGGGTTCGAGCAGCTGGGGAGACGAAGCAAAACCTTGGGCCAGGGATAGTACCGATTGAGTAGCAAGCCATGGACCTAAAGAGGTTACGAAGGGCTGACGTAGACCCCACATATATATGTTTGTATTATTATTTCTTTCATGTGGGTTGACCTAGATGTAGTTTTTTCATATGGGTTCCAATAAAAAAAAATGAGAAGAGTTGGAATTGAAAATAAAATGGAACCATTTGGAAAGGAAGCAAAGAATGACAACTCTGATAGAGATGGAACCAACCGATTCCATTACTGTCACAAACTTGAACGACTTTATCTCGAGATAAAGTTGATTAAGGAGATGGAGTCATTGATGAAGATTTATCTCATAGGTATTTGATGGATTGGATTAGGTATGAGTTGTTGAAGAATAGTGATGAAAATAAGTGAAAGAAGAAGAGACAGAAGAATAGGAAAAAGGTAGCTTCAATTTGTTGAGACGAACTTAAAGACAGAGAGAGAGAAACCGTGATTAAAAGAAGGAAGAAGAAGAAGATGGTTTAGGTTGACTTATATATATATATATATATATATATAATATTTTTAAAATGATGACTCATTTTCTTTAAAAAGAAATGATCAACTAATCATTTATTCATTGCATTTTCTCTCTTAAAACAAATTCTCTCTCCTATTTAATTCAAATGCAATTGATAAATTTAATTGGTTAGTTCTTCATTTTTAAAGTAAGAGAGTCATCATTTTAAAAGCATTAATATATGCTTTTAAAATGAGAACTCCCTTACTTTTTAAAGTAAGAACTAATCAATCAAATTCATTCATTGTATTCTCTTTCTTAAAATAAATTCTCTCTCATATTTAATTCAAATGTAAATGATAAATTTGATTGGTAGGTACTTACTTTAAAAAATAAGGGAATTCTCATTTTAAAAGCATTGTATATTAGTGTTTTTAAAATAAGGACTCCCTTATTTTTTAAAATAAAAACCAATCAATCAAATTAGTTTACTGTATTATCTCTTTTAAAATAAATTATTTCTCCTATTTAATTTAAATGTAATTGATAAATTTAATTGATTGGACCTTATTTTTTAAAATAAGAGAGTCTTTGTTTTAAAAGTAGTGTAAATTAGTTCTTTTAATATATAGTTATTGAAGATTTTTATTGGCTAACCTTACTTAAACCAATAACTCAGCCAAACCTATATAAATATTAATTTAATTTAATAATATTTTAAGCTTGAATTAGTTACAAATATATGACATTTATTAAAAAAAGTTAAATGTCTAATTAAAAAGCCTTCTCATCCACCTCAATCAAACTATAGGGTAAAATTATGTTCCCTTCCTTGTGAACAAAATGACAAATGACCTACTGCCCTAAAATATTTAAGGAGTTTATATTTTTATCTCATCTTAATGTTTTTAATATTTAAGTCTTAATGGATATGTGTTTGGAGAAAAACGTTATTTCAAAAATACTTAATCTCATCTTCTTTCATCTCTTTTATTATTAGAATTTCTCTTCTTCAGTGACTTTGACAAATTTTCTCCCTTCCCCTCTAACATCTCTCATTTTCTTCTATTTTTTATTCTTTCTTCTCTTCCCTTTCTTCTACTTCATATTCTCACCTCTATTTTATTAAAATTTTAATAGTTGAAGACGAGAAATGGAATACTATTCTTGTATAGATAAAGTTTGTTTATATTAACACCACTCATAATTATGTTACATAAGTGTCAGAAGCTTATTACTGGACTAACGCCTATTCTATCAAAATTATTAATTTTTTTTTCTTTCAAGATATTTTATTTTTATCACTTATTCACATAGTTCCATCAACTCATTATAGTGGTAATAGTTGAAGATAAGTGATGGAGTACTATTCTTGTATGGATATCAAATGAATTCAAAATCCATACTTAACATATTGAAAGTATTCACAGGGATTGCCTTTCTCATTCTCTTTAGGGACAATCTCAAAAACCCTATTATAATTTGTAAAAATATTCTTTTTACCACATTAATTTCAATTTTGTCTAAAATCTCTCCCCTAACGTTAATAAATTAATGGGATAATCCAAAAATACTAATTTTAGTTTGCAAAAATACATATTTTATCACATATGATTTCATTTTTTCCAAAATCTTCAATAATATTAATAAAAGCACTCAAAATACCACCTAGAGACATGTAGAAAGACGATAATATCCCCGATGATCACAAATTAATAATGAAGTTATAAGGGTTAAAATGATAGTTTTCTGTTAATTTTTTAATATCAAGGAGAATTTTGGACAAAAATAAAACTATAGTGGTAAAATGAACATTTTTACAAACTAGAATAGATTTTTTGGGATTATTCGTAAAGTAATAGAAAAACTATATAAAAGATAAAAAGTCAATTTTAAACCTAAAATTTTTATTTAAAAACTAAGATAATTATAGAATAATATTTTAAAATAAAAATACCTCTATCTTCATCATCATCAACCTTAAATATTATTTATTTTGATTTTTTATATTTCAATTAATATTATTTAAATTAATTTTTTATCGCATTTCCCATTTTACCACTAGATTCAAACGGTCAACCAAGTCAATCTAACGGAATTTGTGACCGTTAGAAATATTATCGCCCTTTCAGACGCTTCCAAATGGTATTTTGAATGTTTTTATTAACGTCTAAGGGATTTTGGACAAAATAAAATCACATATGGTAAAATAAATCATTTTACAAACTACAATAGATTTTTTGGGATTATCACTTCTTTTATGGTCCCGTTTGGTATTTAGTTTCGTGAAGTTAAAATCTAATAATATAATAATTTTGAAATAAAAATGGTATTTGATAAAACTTCTATAAGCGATTATTTAGCAATTTAAATAGATTTGGTAGCAATTTAGGAAGCAAATAAATGTTACTTTTGTAATATAATTATGAAATAATTTACTTGAGGATTTAATGTATTCTAAAATACTCAAATCATCGTTATTAATTTTAACATAAATATATATATCCTAATCTTAACTATACAAAATATTTTTTTATTAAATATAAATTAAAATATTTTATTAAATTGACTCAAAATTATTTTATTTTTATGTTTTATTTTAGATTTTTATTAAGAATAATAATTAACATTCAGTTATAAAACATATGACTATTACTTATAAGATTTATAATAATTAACCAAATACATTACAGTTATAAGTAAAAAGTGGATTATATTATTCGGTATAATCAATTTTTTTTTTTTTTTTGAAAAAGTATAACCAACCTTTTTATTTTAAGAATTATGGTGCCATCACTAGATGGAGATTTGAAAGCTTTAGTATGGATTCTGTAATAAGAATCATTACTCGCAGTGTACAAAACTACCCAGTACTCGCTCTACATGGCTGCCGGCTCTATTGACTATTCTGACTCATAAGACGTGGGAGTGGGACTACAAATTGCCTATGAGACGACGTAAGCAGCGCGTAATTGATACGATTTATTTAGCTGTTCGCCGACCGACCGTAATCGATACGGTATATTTTTTTAATGCATTAAAAAAAAAGAAAAACTCCATATTTTTTTGAATGCATTTCAAACTCTAATTCATAATATATACTCTAATTTCAAAAAAAAAAAAAAATCATGATATATACTCTATTCAATAATAATAATAATAATAAATAACTTTGATACTTTCAAAACAACATATTTTTTTTTACATTACAAATTCTTATTACAGCTACCGAGATTGCATTAATATGACCCTATGGTATAGTTCAAAACTCAACACTTATTTCTACTTTATTTTCTAATAATCGGTAGAGAGAAACCTACTTTAAATGAAAAAACTGTCATCTGTCTAGAGGAATTTATGCATAATTTATTCATATATAAATGAGTTAAGTAGTAATTATATATATTTTTTGTATATAGATACTCCAAACCTGCATTTCTATGAGAGGGCAGAGTGGGCTTAATCGACTCGGCAAACTAAAATTTTGAAATAGTGCTCCTTTTGAAATGAAATATATATATATATATAGAGAGAATTTAGAATAACAAAAACATCAATTATAATGAATTTTCATCCATTTATTTAAGACACAATTGTAGCTTATAAACATGTGATATAATTGTTACCTGAATCAATAATATTAAATTGTTAAAATTTTATCATTTTTTTTTCACAATAATGTGATAAATTAATAAATAATAATATATTAATTATAAAATTACATAATTATTATAAATTAAATCATTTATATTATTTAAGGAATGAATTAGAAACAAATTATGACTAGTGTAGAATTTTTTTTTTTCCGAAGAAGATTAGAAAACATTAACAAGAACCCATCTAATATATATATAGTAATTCTATTATCAGTGTCTTATAACTTTAAAAAGTTAGAATGAATCAATCAAATTCATCTATAATATTTGAAATAAATTAAGAAAAGATTTATTTTAGGAGAGATAATGCAATAAATTAATTTGATTAGTTCGTCCAAACTTTTTGAAGTTAGGAGATACCGATAGTAGAAGCATTATATAATATATATATATATTAAGAAAATAGTTAAAAGGGATTTTTTTTTTTATAGTAATCTTACACTTCCTAAATATTTTACCAAAATGATGTGACACGTGAATTGTCAAGATTTAGTAAATCATGAGATAATATGATAATTAATAAGATTTTGATAACTTATATATCATATTATTTAGATATGTATTTAATCAAAATATTTAAGAAACCTAGTTTTACTTTTTTCTTGAAGATATAATCTAGAAAAGAAGTTTGGTAAGAGTAATTAGAGAATAATTTGTGGGGATAGGATCATTTAATTGTTGTAACCAAGATTGGACCAGATAATCAATGAGTTGGAGTTTGATCATGAATGGGAAAGCTAGCAAGAAGATTAAAAGGCCCATGGTAGATAAACATTCTAGAATTGTCAAATTCAATTAATTATTTTTTAAAATCTAGAAATGCTAAAGTAAAGACTCTATTTTCAAAAGGACATATTAGCTGGATTTGGACGCTTCTATAACATTGAAATTAAATTAACTAATATCGTAACAGAAAATTGAAAACATATTATGCTATTTCTATAGATGTTCACATTTTCCTAAAATGCAATGCAACCTGTACAATATATTAATTACATAAAATTTGATAGTTGGAAATTTTTAACACAAGATAATTAAGGTCCATTAGGTTAGGTGTAATAGACTAGAAAGCCACATTATAAGTGTTTGCCAAGGCAAAATGCTTGACTTTATTCATGAATCATGATCTTCCATATATGTTCTACAACCTTTTAATGGCAAAGTTTGAACTGGCACATCTATTTTATTGGTCCAAAATAATGATAAATAAATAAAAAGATTTCAAGTTGGTGTTGTGGTTGAGAGAAGAGCTTATTCTTCAAATTCAGATATATCAACTTGGACTCATATTTCACAATAGTTGATCAAATTATAACCAGATTTATATTATTTCAAAATTTGACAAAGAATTTTTATGTATTTTGAAGGTTCTTAGACATATAATCTAAGTTCTTTAAAGTCTGAAATTTGACAAAATTCTCGCATACTGGAAGTTCATTGGCGAAGAAGTAAAATAAAATAATTTAATTGTATTTCAAATCTCACGTAATTGTAGTTTTGTTTTACATGCTGTTAAGATTTGATTAAGTAAACAAAGGGTTGGTCTAAAATGAACATATTTTGTGCTTTTTTATATAACCTCTACTTTGAAAGACTATTTTTTTTTTTAATCAAATACTTTTACGTATGGGTGAAGATATTTGACAGGCCCCTTTCTAACTACTAGTTAGGCGACCTGCCCGGCAACTCCACGGTGGCTCCTCAGTCGAAATCTGCTCTGGCTGGAAAGTTCCCGTGAAGCTAAGCCTCTTTTCTTTTCAAAAATACTTGAAATCCTTTTTATTCTGAAAAAGGGTGGGAATTTTGTTCGTTGAAAATAACTTTATGAAAATAGGATTTTCACAGAAAACCGGCAGCACAACGGCTGTTTTTATAAAATTTCACCCTGTAAAATATCTCATAAAACCTGTATAATTGTATTCACAAACAATTTCTATAATCAATAGGCCTCCGGCCATTTTCAAACTCATAATCATGCAATTAAGCGGAAGTAACTTGAATAAATCTTAAAAACGACATGCATGATATTTACATAAAATCCTTAACTCAAAATAATATTTATAAAACTAGAGAATCTGGAAAATGATATTAAATACAATACATGATGCTATGCTATAAAATAGTGCAGTCTGGTCGCGCGTGTCTAGCTGGCCTGCATGTCCGAAGGAGATACCTCTGCCGCGCTACTCACACCTACACCTGAGGGAGGATTTTAAAGAAAACAGGAAAACAGTGGTGAGAATAACTCAGTGAGTGGGTAAGTTTATCATAAACTATACTTTTGCTAAAAATAATATTCCTCCCAAAAATAGATTGGAAAACTATTACTACTTACTTTCTTTTCCTGAAAACTGTAAACTCGTTTAAAAGCTGCAAAAGTTATTTATCAAACTTTTCTTAAAACTTTTCTTATTTTCTTACTAGCCTTATCTGGCAACCCAGGGAAATCTTGTCTTTCGTGACGGTGCGAAAACACGCCACTAGGATAGGGGAACTCTCACCATGTGCAGTCGCAGATGTGGATACAACTTTGGGATCGCGAATCCCACCAACATCAGGCAGATCTACACTATCCCATACGTGCAGAGGGTGACTGACAGACTCGATCCCCCTAAAGTTAGTAACTCCCCCCATCTACCGTACACGTATGGAATACTTTCGGCCGGGTGTAATCTTAGGGGTTAGGGTAAACCATAGGCATATATAAAATGAAATCTCGGCAATATGCTATAATATCACAAAATAACTTTCACAAATACTATCTCTATGCATGTATATAATTTCAACTTACTCAATTACTTTACTGAAGAATATAAACATATTCATAGCATCTCATATAAAAATATACATGCATTTATAAACGATAAACTGAAAATTATAAACTTTTACTAGAATCTCAAAATCTTTTACTTGCTAAAACTAATTGCATTCAATAAAATAGAATGTATAAAAACTTTTAAAAATCCACACTCACAACTTGCTTCCAAAATATTTATCACCGCTTCCCGTTACGGCTCTCGTTCGATTCCCGATTCACCTACAATTGATTTCGATCGAGATGTCGTTAAAACATAACTCGTGCGCAACTAAACTTTAAGCCATACGAGGATTTATAAGCACAATAATTCAAGTGACTATCCTCGCACGATAACAAAACGGATAATTCATATTTGCACGCGAAGACTATTTCAAACCGATTCGATATCACGACTTAAAATATTAGAAACTCTACGGTTATAAAACCGACCACTATGCCATTCAAATCTAATGTAACATCATCAAAATCAGATTTTAATGAATTCACTAAACAAAAGATTCGAAATTAAACAACAAACTTAAAGCTTACGCGATTTCACTAATCATCGCGATTTATCGATTTTACGCGTTTCGCGCGATTTCTTTATTTCCACTTAAACTTATCGTTAATATCAGCTCGTGACTTTACTTAAACACTTTAACGGGCTTAATATCAATCTTGGGGCAGCGAGATAACATTCACAATCTTTTTATAATCGACAACGAAAATCATAAACTAACAACGCTCGCATTCGTGGAAAAATTCAACCGAAACGCTCGGAAATGATTTCCAAATAACCGAACGAATATCCGATACTTTAAAACACTTTAATACTGACTAATTTCCACAACAAAGAATGCGAAACTAAAAATATAACTCAACAGCCCCTACACATCTCATAACAGCCCATAACATCAAACACAACGAACACGATCAATGATAAAAACACAATCGCAACACCAACGAGCGAACCTCCGCACTAACGAGGTTCCCAATCCTAGTTCCAAGCATAATATCATCAAATCGCTCTACTCTATTCACATAATCACTTTACTAATTACTAAACATCTCAATAACGGAAATGGGGCAGCACTTACCCAAGAAGCGAGCTGTTCACCGCTTCGAAACGGCTTCCGAACGGTGATGAAACTCTCGTGACAGCAAGCTGTCTCTTCCACCAGCCAGCTATCCTTTCTTGTTGCTATTCTACTTCCTGTCTGAAAGATGTTTGGTCTGACTTAAAAACTCGGCAGCAACTTGGACAGCTCACGGCAGCAGCTTGAGCACAGCTTGACTTTCAACAGCTCGGCAGCAGCTTGGACAGCTCACGGCAGCAAGGTGACAGCAGCTGGTCAACTCGTGCAGCACCAGTCAGCAAGACAGCACGGCGACAACACTTGGGGACCGTGACAGCAGCTGGTGCACGACCTTCTCACGCCAGCAACTGTCTTCCTTGCTCACGGTGATGACAGCATCTCACGACAGCACAACGTAGCAGTTGGAGATTCACGACAGCACACTCACGATCGGACAGGACCTCACGCTGACAGCACCTTGTTTAACAATGGCGACAGCAAGCTCACCTTCATCCCTTGCTTGCATGCACGACTTGGATTCAGTTCTGCTCTTGCATGTCCTCCATTGCTTCAGATCTGCTCTTGCCTTTCTCCTTGCATCAACTCGGCCTGAAAAAACAGCAGCTCGTCAGCTTGTGCAGCACCAGGCAGCCAGACAGCATGGCGACAGCACTTGGCGTTGACAGCAACTGACTTCGACTCGGCAGCAAGCTTCCTCTCATCGGCGACAGCAAAGGCAACACGGCAGCAGCACAACCTCACGCCAGCAGCTCCCTCTACCAGCGACAGCACCTGCTTAAGCTCACGGTCAGCATTAGGCAGCGACGGCAGCAAGTTCAGCCTTTTCACTCTAGCAGCTGTCTTCTTGTTCACGGTCAGACAGCAAGCTCACAGCAACGTGACAGCACCCTCACGCCAGCACAAGGCAGCAACGGCAGCTCCCATCCACAGCAGTAGCTGCACCCTCACGATGGCAGTAACTCAGCTTGGCAGCAAGGTGACAACACCTTCCTCAGCTCACGGTGACAGCAGCTCAAAGTCTGACTTCTTCCAGCTTGCATGCACAGGCAGCACACTCCTTCTTTATCTCTCACTATCTCTCTATCTCTCTTTTCATTTCTCACACTCGGATCCCTCTAACTCACGATCACTCCCTCACTCACTAATTCACATTCTCGGTCTCTCTCTTCACTCGGCTTGGGCTTTCAGTTTTGAATGAAATGGAGAAGAGAAGGTGACAGAGTGTTTGCTTTTCTCTTGCTCTCCCTTGGATTCGGTTTTAATAATAATTAAGGAGAATGGTGACCGAATGATAACTTTGGTTTGATTGTGTCTTTGAATGCATAGGTGACCGTTTATGCCATAATTTGCTTTCTCTTTTTTTTTTTTTTTTTTTTTTTCCAATGCATGTGTGACACGTGTCACCAACATGCATTCCCTTTATTTTCTTAAAGCCTTCCATGCATTCTTGCTTTTTAAATTCCAAGCTCGGATTCCGTTTCCGTCCGTCCATCCTAGAATCCGCTTTTTAATCGCTTTCGCCTTTGGAATAATTAATAAATTCCGAACCCGTCTTCGCGAACTCGAATTTATTTCTCTAAATCGAATATAATTATTCCAAATATTTCCGGACTCGATAATTATATTTTTCCGATCGGACGCGATCCATCGGAAAAATATTTCGCTCTCCGACGAACGCGATTTTGGGTTTTACAATTCACCCCTCCTTATAAAAATTTCGTCCTCGAAATTTACACAACTTTCATGCAATGCATTTCAACACTAGAATCTATCAATATACTTAATACTTTCTTGAATTATAAAAATTCACAACTCGAATAACTAAGGATACTTACTTGTATCGAAAAGATGCGGATACTGACTGTGCATCTGCTCTTCGTGCTCCCACGTGGCCTCTTCTACTGCATGATTCCTCCACAACACTTTAACCAACGGAATAACTTTACTGCGAAGAACCTGATCTCTCCTATCAAGAATCTGAACTGGAATCTCCTCATAAGATAGGTTCTCCTTGAGTTCCATTGGCTGCTCTGACAACTCGTGCGAAGGATCTGCTATATACTTACGGAGCATCGAGACATGAAATACATTATGGATCCTGGAAAGTTCTGCTGGCAGTTCAAGTCGATATGCTACCTCACATACTCTGCCAATCACTTCATAGGGACCGATATACCGGGGGCTTAACTTACCTCGCTTCCCAAAATGAATTATTCCTTTCCATGGAGATATCCGTAGGAACACCTTATCCCCAATCTGGAACTCCAAATCCTTCCTACGCTTATCTGCGTAATTTTTCTGACGATCCTGGGCTATCTTCAGATTGTCCCGAATAACCTTGATCTTATCTGTAGTCATCTGAACAAGTTCGGGCCCAATCAACTTTCTCTCGCCCATCTCATCCCAACATATCGGTGTCCTACACCGTCTTCCATAAAGTGCTTCATACGGTGCCATACCGATACTAGCCTGATAGCTGTTATTATAGGCAAACTCGATTAAGGACAGATAAGTATCCCAGCTTCCTCCAAACTCTATCACACAAGATCTGAGCATATCCTCTAAAGTCTGAATGGTACGCTCAGACTGACCATCTGTCTGCGGATGAAATGCTGTACTGAAATGTAATCGAGTACCCAATGCTTTCTGGAGACTAGGCCAAAATCGAGATGTAAATCTCGGATCTCTATCTGATACGATCGACACTGGAGCTCCATGTAATCTCACGATCTCATCAACATACAACTTAGCCAATCGATCCAGGGAATAAGTACTTCTGATAGGTAGGAAATTAGCTGACTTCGTAAGTCGATCTACTATCACCCAAATACTGTCATAACCATTTCGACTCTGAGGAAATCCTACCACAAAATCCATAGTAATACGCTCCCATTTCCACTCCGGAATGAAAAGTGGCTGAAGAAGTCCTGATGGCCTCTGGTGCTCGACTTTCACCTGCTGACAAATCAAACATCTTGACACAAATTCAGCTATCTCTCTCTTCATACCTTTCCACCAGTAATGCTCTTTCAAGGTATGATACATTTTCGTACTTCCCGGATGCATAGCGTATGTTGAGGAGTGAGCTTCATCTAAAATTTCTTTCTTGAGTTCCGTCACATTTGGAACACATAGTCTCTGTCTCATCCTCAACGTACCATCATCCCTGACTGAGAAGTCTCCCTGTTGGCCTGACTCTACTTCCTGTCTGATCTTGACTAACTGAGGATCCTGAATCTGCAACTCTCGGATTCTATCCACGAGTACCGGTCGAACTTGGAAAGTAGCTAACAATGCACCTGAATTCCCTACTTCCAAATTAACTCCCAAAGATCTCATTTCTACTAATAATGGAAGATACCCAGCTCTTAAATGAGCTACCGAGCTGGAGGGTCTCCTACTTAATGCATCGGCTACTACATTTGCTTTTCCGGGATGGTACTCTATGGTGCAATCGTAATCCTTGAGCAGCTCTAACCATCTTCTTTGTCTCATATTCAACTCTTTCTGAGAGAACAAATACTGAAGGCTCTTGTGATCTGTAAATATCTTACATCGAACTCCGTACAAGTAATGCCTCCAGATCCTGAGTGCAAAAACTACTGCGGCCAACTCTAGATCATGGGTTGGGTAATTCTGCTCGTGCTTCTTTAACTGCCTGGAAGCATAAGCTATCACCTTTCCATCTTGCATCAGAACACAACCTAAACCTTGCCTCGAAGCATCACTGTACACCACAAGGCCTTCATTTCCGGAAGGAAGAGTAAGCACTGGAGCTGTAGTCAATTTTGTCTTCAATTCATCGAAATTCTTCTGACAGGCTTCTGACCACTCAAACTTTGCTTTCTTTCTGGTGAGCTTCGTCAAAAGAATGGCAATCTTAGAAAATCCTTCGACAAATTTCCTATAATAACCTGCCAAACCTAAGAAACTCCGAACCTCAGTTACGGTTGTAGGCGGTTTCCAGTTCACAATCGCTTCAATCTTCTGAGGATCAACACTAATCCCATCAGCTAAAACTACATGGCCTAAAAATGAAACTTCATTCAACCAAAACTGACATTTGCTGAACTTGGCATATAATTGCTGCTCTCTTAACGTCTGTAAAACTAATCTCAGATGTTTAGCATGTTCTTCCCTACTGCCCGAATACACCAATATATCGTCAATGAACACTATGACGAACTTATCCAAAAATTCATGGAACACCCGATTCATCAATGCCATGAATGCTGCTGGGGCATTGGTTAGCCCGAAAGGCATAACCAAGAATTCATAATGTCCATAACGCGTCCTGAAGGCAGTCTTAGGAATATCATCTCCCTTGATCTTCAACTGATGGTACCCTGATCTCAGATCTATCTTAGAAAACAACCTTGCACCTTGCAACTGATCGAACAGATCATCGATCCTCGGTAAAGGATATTGATTCCGAATAGTCACCTTATTCAATTCCCGGTAATCAATGCACAATCTCATACTTCCATCTTTCTTTTTAACAAAGAGCACTGGTGCTCCCCAAGGAGATACACTGGATCTAACAAAACCCTTGTCTACCAATTCTTCCAACTGAACCTTCAATTCCTTCAACTTTGGAGGTGCCATCCTGTACGGTGCTCTGGAAATTGGTGCTGTTCCCGGAATCAGATTAATCTCAAATTCAATATCTCTATCCGGAGGTAAACCTGGAAGATCTTCTAGGAACACATCAGAAAACTCTGCAACCACAGGAATATTTTCTAGCTGAGTCTCCCTCTCGGACGAATCTATCACATAAGCCAAATAACCTGCACATTGCTTCTTTAACATTCTTCTGGCGGTTATGGCTGATATGATATGGGATGGAAGCATTTTACGCTCTCCTCGGAATACTACATCTGACTCTCCCACTGAACTGAACTTGACTTCTTTCTGAAAATAATCCACCACGGCATGATGCGTAGCTAACCAGTCCATACCCAATATAATGTCGAAATCACATAGATCCAACAACATCAAACTAACTGGAAAGGATCTACCCCCAAGTACAATATCACAATCTCTACAAACACTCTCTGCTACTAAGGAATCTCCGGTAGGAGTAGCTACCACATATGCCTTGATTAGTAGCTAACCGTCCATACTCTCTATGCTCTGCAGCTACCACATATACCTTGATTTTCGGATTCAGGCCCTGCACGAACTTATGGCACTTGTTCACCTCATCATTCACTATAAACGGTGCCACTCGGGACAATTCAGTAAACTTCCTCTCATACTCTTCCACTGTCATGTTACCCTGCACAAGACTGTAAAACTCCTCAATCTTTGCGTCTTTGTATGCCCTGGGATAGAATTTCTCATTGAACTCTTCTTTGAACTTTTCCCATGTGACCTGTGGGTTATGGGCCCACCACGCTTCCGCTGCGCCACTCTGATGCAATTTCTGGACCACTTGTTCCGTCAAAAGCATCGGCACCTAGTTTCCTTGCCCTCTCAACAGTGGCGCTTGGTGCACGAGACCTTAGCCCTTGGATAACCTGGGCTAATCTCTCGATCGGATCCTGCTCAGGTTCTACTGCCGGTGGCTCAACTGGAACCCTTGGCTGAGGATCATTGACGGACTCATTTACTTGCTCCCTTATTTCTGGAGCAGGAGGTGGAGCATTTTCCGCGGCTCTCCTTGTACGCGGACGACCGACACGACGCATAACTCACTGCACTTCGTATAATGTTTGAGAAATACTATGAAAATGCTTGAAAATCATGTAATGCATTTAAAACCTTTGCTCTGATACCAACGTTGACAGGCCCCTTTCTAACTACTAGTTAGGCAACCTGCCCGGCAACCCCACGGTGGCTCCCCAGTCGAGATCTGCTCTGGCTGGAAAGTTCCCGTGAAGCTAAGCCTCTTTTCTTTTCAAAAATACTTGAAATCCTTTTTATTCTGAAAAAGGGTGGGAATTTTGTTCGTTGAAAATAACTTTATGAAAATAGGATTTTCACAGAAAACCGGCAGCACAACGGCTGTTTTTCTAAAATTTCACCCTGTAAAATATCTCATAAAACTTGTATAATTGTATTCACAAACAATTTCTAATCTTGGGGCAGCGAGATAACATTCACAATCTTTTTATAATCGACAACGAAAAACATAAACTAACAACGCTCGCATTCGTGGAAAAATTCAACCGAAACGCTCGGAAATGATTTCCAAATAACCGAACGAATATCCGATACTTTAAAACACTTTAATACTGACTAATTTCCACAACAAAGAATGCGAAACTAAAAATATAACTCAACAGCCCCTACACATCTCATAACAGCCCATAACATCAAACACAACGAACACGATCAATGATAAAAACACAATCGCAACACCAACGAGCGAACCTCCGCACTAACGAGGTTCCTAATCCTAGTTCCAAGCATAATATCATCAAATCGCTCTACTCTATTCACATAATCACTTTACTAATTACTAAACATCTCAATAACGGAAATGGGGCAGCACTTACCCAAGAAGCGAGCTGTTCACCGCTTCGAAACGGCTTCCGAACGGTGATGAAACTCTCGTGACAGCAAGCTGTCTCTTCCACCAGCCAGCTATCCTTTCTTGTTGCTATTCTACTTCCTGTCTGAAAGATGTTTGGTCTGACTTAAAAACTCGGCAGCAACTTGGACAGCTCACGGCAGCAACTCGAGCACAGCTTGACTTCCAACAGCTCGGCAGCAGCTTGGACAGCTCACGGCAGCAAGGTGACAGCAGCTGGTCAGCTCGTGCAGCACCAGTCAGCAAGACAGCACGGCGACAGCACTTGGGGACCGTGACAGCAGCTGGTGCACGACCTTCTCACGCCAGCAATTGTCTTCCTTGCTCACGGTGATGACAGCATCTCATGACAGCACAACGTAGCAGTTGAAGCTTCACGACAGCACACTCACGATCGGACAGGACCTCACGCTGACAGCACCTTGTTTAACAATGGCGACAGCAAGCTCACCTTCATCCCTTGCTTGCATGCACGACTTGGATTCAGTTCTGCTCTTGCATGTCCTCCATTGCTTCAGATCTGCTCTTGCCTTTCTCCTTGCATCAACTCGGCCTGAAAAAACAGCAGCTCGTCAGCTTGTGCAGCACCAGGCAGCCAGACAGCATGGCGACAGCACTTGGCGTTGACAGCAACTGACTTCGACTCGGCAGCAAGCTTCCTCTCATCGGCGACAGCAAAGGCAACACGGCAGCAGCACAACCTCACGCCAGCAGCTCCCTCTACCAGCGACAGCACCTGCTTAAGCTCACGGTCAGCATTAGGCAGCGACGGCAGTAAGTTCAGCCTTTTCACTCTAGCAGCTGTCTTCTTGTTCACGGTCAGACAGCAAGCTCACAGCAACGTGACAGCACCCTCACGCCAGCACAAGGCAGCAACGGCAGCTCCCATCCACAGCAGTAGCTGTACCCTCACGATGGCAGTAACTCAGCTTGGCAGCAAGGTGACAACACCTTCCTCAGCTCACGGTGACAGCAGCTCAAAGTCTGACTTCTTCCAGCTTACATGCACAGGCAGCACACTCCTTCTTTATCTCTCACTATCTCTCTATCTCTCTTTTCATTTCTCACACTCGGATCCCTCTAACTCACGATCACTCCCTCACTCACTAATTCACATTCTCGGTCTCTCTCTTCACTCGGCTTGGGCTTTCAGTTTTGAATGAAATGAAGAAGAGAAGGTGATAGAGTGTTTGCTTTTCTCTTGCTCTCCCTTGGATTCGATTTTAATAATAATTAAGGAGAATGGTGACCGAATGATAACTTTGGTTTGATTGTGTCTTTGAATGCATAGGTGACCGTTTATGCCATAATTTGCTTTCTCTTTTTTTTTTTTTTTCCAATGCATGTGTGACACGTGTCACCAACATGCATTCCCTTTATTTTCTTAAAGCCTTCCATGCATTCTTGCTTTTTAAATTCCAAGCTCGGATTCCGTTTCCGTCCGTCCATCCTGGAATCCGCTTTTTAATCGCTTTCGCCTTTGGAATAATTAATAAATTCCGAACTCGTCTTCGCGAACTCGAATTTATTTCTCTAAATCGAATATAATTATTCCAAATATTTCCGGACTCGATAATTATATTTTTCCGATCGGACGCGATCCATCGGAAAAATATTTTGCTCTCCGACGAACGCGGTTTTGGGTTTTACAATATTGCTACCCACAAGTATGATTTCCACATTCAGATTATTAATACACCCACTAATTAAATTTAAAAATTTACATATTAACAGCACCCATAAATATATCAATGTCAACCCTACTCAAACAACATTAATTACATTCATTTAAAACAAAAGTTCTATCTTTGTTCTTTTCTTATTTCTCTTAAATATGAATTCTTAACCCTAACGCTAATTACTATAATACCCTTTATTGAAAAATAACTACTATAATTAATTAAGTAATTAATTAATTTTTTAGAATCTCTATGTCTTTTTATTCATTCAAAGAAAGTCTGCTATAGCTTTTGAAATAATGAATCTTTTTCTTCTCGCTTTTAGTGCAAATGTTTGTGCACATGTCTCTTGAATTAAAGTATAAGGAGAGACAAGGAAGGGTGCAGATATTATCACCCATGAATGTGATTTCCACGTCCAAAATATTAATACATATATTCATTAAATTTAAAAATTTACATATTAATATAAGCATCCATAAATATATATACCAAGATTGATTTTTTTTTTTTAAATTTTAATACATGTCAAACCTATTTAAGCAACATTAATTACATTCATTTAAAACAAAATTTCTGTATCTATTCTTTCCTTATTTTTATTAAATATGAATTCTTAACTCTAACCCTAATTTTATACTTTATCAAGAAAAAGAAGAAGTCATACTTGAAGGTTAAGACCACCAAATTTTTCATGGAGAATGAGATTTTACTTGGTGTTTTAATTAATCTTTGATGTTTAGATCAATAAAAAATAAAATTTAAAAATATTGTTCTACATTTAAATAAAAAAAAAATTGAAGAATCATTTGAGATATGTAAAATTTATAATTTTTTTTTTTAGATTTTTTTTATAATAGTTATGAATTTTTGTTTGTTTTGTTAACTTAAAATTAAAAAAAAAAAAATTCAAATTTTAAAAGTAAACAAATTATTTTATTACTATGTATTTTTTCTTCTTTATTTATAATTTTACTTAAAGAATAATTTTATTATATAAATATTTCTAAATAAGGGTGTTTAAATTATTTTTAAGGACGGTAATAATTCTACTTTTTGCAGACAAATAATTACTAAAATTTGTTCCCTTTGTTGTCTTTCTTTGTTTTTTATTCATTCATCGAATTAATGAATTCTCTTTTCTTCTTGTTTTTAATGCAAAATAAATATGTTTGAGAACAACACCTCTCTTGAATTGCAGATGGCTATTGGTGCTGGTGGCACTTATCCATAAAAGGTTGATATTTATGATTCGATCTGTATTCGATATCTTTGAATTAAAGATAATTTTGCACGCAATATGGGCATGTTATTCTACTTTTGAGAGTTTCAATTCCGGACCATACTTCAAATACTTTGATTAAGAGTGTTTAATAAATTATATGATATGTAATATATTCATGATATATGTAATAATAATAAAAAAAAATCTCTTCAATTGTTTGCACCTTCCAATGATCTCATGAACATAAATATATCAAGGACAGAATAAGAAAATCCAAAAATTGTTTGCACCTTCTACAGATCTCATGAATATTCTTAAAAAAGAAAAAGTTCTGTTCGATCTAATTTCAATTTTTGACTTATGATGGTGGATGATTAATAATTAATATTAAATATATGGGGAAAAATAGGGTACAATTAAAAACCTTTCTTGAGTTCGACCAACGTAAAAGATCCATTGTAATTTGTATGACTTTAAAATTAGCAAACAAATCACGAATTTTCAGATAACGAATTTTTTTCATTTTTTAAAAATATTGTAAATAATTTAATAAAACTGCTTTTACTTCGAAAATATTATTCACAAAAATTAGCAAGGACTTTAAAAGACTGATTTTATTGCATTTTAAAACAATTAAGTAAGACTATTTTAAAAAACCATTCAAGCACCCACTATTTTTTATTTTTATACTTTTACTTTGGGAGGGGAAATTTGGACTTTTATTTTTGACATAGGGCTTTTTTGATATTTTCATTAGATATAGGTGTTTGTTGGGTTGGGTTGGGTTGAAGATCTTTCATTCTGATATAAATTGCATTGAAAATTTTTTAACTCAACCTAACCCAATATAGTTTTTTAATCCAATCCAATAATAATTGAATTTATGTTGCATTGAGTTCATTAGGTTGGACATTACTTGAAATATTGAAAATTTGTAATGATTACAAATAATATTCCTAATATTACATTATCACATATAAATTCAAACATTATAAATAATCATTTGAAATAAAGATTCAATTCATAAAATGAGTATAAATAAAAATAATTTATAAAGTGATTACAAATAAAATTTTAATATATTAAATATTACAATATAAGAGTCAATTCATGAACCACAAAGACACAAAAAAAAAAAAAAAATCTAAAAACACATGTAGCTTATTTGATTTTCATCCCTAGCAAGTGTTTTTTAAGAAGAGGGAAAAATTTTGAAATTAGAACTAAAAATGAATATTTATCGGGTTGAGTTTAAATTTTTTTCAACCCCTTCCATCACATTTTTATTTTTTTAAAGATTTAACTTGACCTACCTAGTCAAAAATTGTAGGGTTGGGTCAAATTGGGTTGTATATGCCCATTCCTATTTTTTACTATTCACTTAATGACATTTATGCTGTATTTACTTATATGTAATGAGCATAGTTTGAAATCGAAATGATTTGAAATCAAATTGGTCTACAATTAGAATAATTTATTGAAATCAGAATAAATTGTTTACTTCAATTACAAGAATTATAATCAGAATCAGTAGTATTTCTATTGAGATATTTACTTTGATTTTTGAATTTGAATGAATTAATTATAAGTTAAAAAAATGTCTTTAATTAAAATTATGTACTTGATGATGAAAAAGTATACCATTATTTAGTATTCATAAATTTAGCTTTGTGATGAGAACTTGGGTAATTTTTTATGTTTACGATGAATTTTATGCAAAGTGAGAAAAATATGGATAAATTGATAATTTGGATGAAAATTTGGATTCATTTGAGATTTTTGGAGAGTTTCAATTTGAGTTAAAATCCTTCAGGTGTAGAAGAGTTTGATTCAAATTAGAAGATTATCTAAAAGAGTTTGATTGAGATTAAAAGTTTATTTGAAAGAGTTAGAGATAAGATCGAATTTCAAAATAGATAAACATAAAAGTTTGAAGAGATAATGATCAAATTTGAAAAATGATAAATATAAAATTGGAAGGATAAAGATCGAATTGGAAAGATAATTGCTAAAGGGGAAGTTGCATTTAACAAGGAGTGTTGAAATTTAATTGGAGTTGAAATGGAATTAAAAGAATTAAAATAAATGGAAGGAAAAATGAAGAAGAGCCGTGCCAACGTGTAAGCTGAAGCCAGGCATGGAGAAGCCGCGCCAATGAACTGCAGGTGCAAGATCGGAGCTGGAGCCGAGCCATGAAGTTTTGGAGCTGCTTGATGTGGCGCGGGAGGGACAAATGTGCAGAAGAGGACTGCTGAAGCCGCGCCTCGCACCTGCAGTTGGCGCGGGTTGACAAGCCGGGTGAATAAGCCGCGCCAATAAGGGGCGTATTACACTGGTTGCTCGTGCAGGGTAAGAAGGCGCGTTGATTGCCGGAGCGGACAAGTCTGTGACGCGTCTGTATAATATTTCGCCACGTGTCCATGTGTTTTTTCAGCTGGCGTGCATGTGATTCCGAGCTGCAATAAGTGCGGAGGGATAATGTTGAATTTCATATTTATCAGGCACGAAAATTTCTCGTGCCCTGTAAAATCTTTAAACAGCCCACATTGGTGCCTATAAACAGATGCACCTCCCATACGAAAATTCATGGCCTTTTAGGAATTTTATCCTGTTGAGAGAGGAGTCAGTAGAGGGGCAGATCAGAACAGGAGCTATTTTCGATGGAGATTCAAGAGCAGGAGAATAAATTAGTTTGTTTTTCCTTTCCTTTTTTTAATTTTTATTATTTATTTTGCATTAGTTATGGAAATTGCTCAAGTGATATATGTTACTCTTGCTTTAATTATGTTGAACTAATTTTCTTGAATTCAGGTTACAATATAGTTTAATTATTATTTTAATTTACTCGAATATACCATTGTCTGGAGGATTGTTTCAAGTAATAGATAGATATTTTAAGCTTATAAACTTTATTTTCTTGGTCTTTTGAGATAAAATTCTCATGTTGTATCATGTAAATTTCTTCTTTCAATTCTCCATTGAGAAATGCAGTTTTTACATCCATCTGATGTAGTTCCAAGTCCATATATACGACGATTGCTAATATAAGACGAATAGAAGCAAATCTCACCACAGGAGAAAAGGTTTCTTCATAGTCTATACCCTATTGTTGAGTATATCTTTTTGCTACTAATCTCGCCTTATATCTTTCTATTGAGCTGTCTGCCTTTCGTTTGATATAGAGAACCTATTTGTTTCCAATGACTTTCATATCATGTGGTAAGTTAACCAAGTCTCAGACATGATTACTTTTCATTAACTCAATTTCTTCTTGCATGACTTTAATATAAAAATCTTTGGTAGGTGAATTAAGAGCCTCATACATATTCTTTGGCTCATCATTATCAAACAATGCAAGTATAAAAGCTTCCCATTCGATCTCAAAATGACAATGATGAGTTGCTTTACGATTGCTTGTACGAGTTGATGAATATAAGGGAACTGACCAATCATTTCATTTGCTCCCACTAGGAACAGATGAAGAAGCTATTTCATTAGTTCTCTCACTTCCACTAGGGATAGAGTGTTCTTGTAACTCTCTATCTACCTCTGATTAGGTGTTTGGATTTGTTACATTATTCGAATCATTTAACTCGTAGAATTGAAAATTCTTTTCAACTTCACATCTGCTGGGAAATTCATTCTCTAAGAAATTTACATCCTGTGATTCTAATTCAATTATGTTACCATTTGTATTCTCACTTATAAGTACATATCTCGTTGAATGCAGAGGAGATACCTCAAGGGGAGCCTAATTGGGCTAATGAGAATGCCTCCGTGGAAAATCATGCTGAAAATCATGAGGGAATTGGTGATTATGATGCTTGGTTTCCTAAATTGAATTTAGGGGACCCAACTGATGAGCCTATTCTTAGGGACCTTGCATGAGCATATTCTAAAAAATTCTGATGACATAATTACACCCTTAAGAGGATGCATATCAAGTAAAACCTTATACACCAGCCTATATAAGGTTTTACTTGATGCGCATCCTCTTAAGGGTGTAATTATGTCATCAGAATTTTTTATTATATGCTCATGCAAGGTCCCTGGGAATAGGCTCATTAGCTGGGTCCTCTAAATTCAATTCAGGAAACCAAGTATCATAATCACCAATTCCCTCATGATTTTTAGCAGGATTTTCCATAGAGGCATTCTCATTAGCCCAATTAGGCTCCCCTTGAGGTATCTCTTCTGTATTCAACGGGATATGTACTTATAGGTGAGCATACAGATGGTAGCATAACTAAATTAGAATCACGGGATGTGAATTTCTTAGAGAATGAATTTTCCAGCAGAGGTGAAATTGAAAAGAATTTTCAATTCTACGAGTTGAATGATTCGGATGATGTAACAAATCTGAACACCCAATCAGAGGTAGATGGAGAGTTACAAGAACACTCTATCCCTAGTGGGAGTGAGAGAGCTAACGAAATAGCTCCTTCATCTGTTCCTAGTGGGAGTAAAGGAAATGATGAGTCAGTTCCCTTAGATTCATCAACTCGTAAAAGCAATCGTAAAGCAACTCCTCGTAGTCATTTTGAGATCAAAGGGAAAGCTTTTATGCGTGCATCGCATGATAATGATGAGTCAAAGAATGTGTATAAGGCTTTTAATTCACCTGTCAAAGATTTTTGGATTAAAGCCATACAAGAAGAAATGGAGTCAATTAAAAGTAATCATGTCTGAGACTTGGTTAACTTACCATATGATAGGAAAGTCATTGGAAACAAGTGGGTTCTCCATATCAAACGAAAGGCAGACGACTCAATAGAAAGATATAAGGTGAGATTAGTAGCAAAATGATATATTCAACAAGAGGGTATAGACTGTGAAGAAACCTTTTCTCCTGTAGTGAGGTTTGCTTCTATTTGCCTTCTATTAGCAATCGTTGCACATATGGACTTGGAACTGTATCAGATGGATGTAAAAACTGCGTTTCTCAATGGAGAACTGGAGGAAGAAATTTACATGATACAACCTGAGAATTTTGTCTTAAAAGACCAAGAAAAGAAAGTTTGCAAGCTTAAAAGATCTATCTATGACTTGAAACAATCCTCCAAACAATGATACCTCCGTTTTCATGAAGTAGTCATATCTTATAGATTTCAAATGACTAAAGAGGACCATTATGTGTAAATTAAACGAGTAAAAGACAAGTTCATAATATTATCATTGTATGTGGACGATATCCTGTTAGCCAGAAATGACAAAAAGTTTATGGAAACTATTAAAGAATGGTTGTCCTCGACTTTTGAGATGAAAGATTTAGGAGAGACTGCCTATATTTTAGGAGTTAAGATTGTTAGAAATCGTTCTAAGAGAATCCTTGTTCTATCGCAAGAATCGTATATTAAGAAGATTATCGAACGATTCCATATGGTTGATTGTAAGCCCATGGATACTCTCATCTCAAAAGGTTAAACTCTTAGTCTAGAAATGTGACCTAAGACTCTCCAAGAGCGTGAAAGAATATAAAGAGTTCCTTACTCCAGTACCATCAGAAGTCTCATGTATGTAATGATGTGTATGAGATCTGCTATCTGCTATCTGCTATGCAGTCGGATTGGTCAGTAGATATCAATAAAATCTTGGACAGAAACATTGGATTGCCGTAAAATGAATATTAGCTTATCTTAAGGGTACTGCAGACTACTCCCTCTATTACCAAGGCGTTAACTTGTGCCTGATAGGATACACAGACGTTAATTGGATACACAAACGCTGATTGGGGAGGAGACTTGGATAAGCGAAAATCTACATCTGGTTATGCATTTTTGCTCGGCTAAGGTGCTATTTTTTGTAGTAGTAAGAAGCAATCTTGTATTACGTTATCCACCATGGAAGCTGAATTTATAACATGTTTGGCAACAGTGCAAAAAGCAATTTGACTTAAAAAATTCTTAAAGAATTTGAACTTGCAAAATAATGTGGAGAAGCCAGTAACCGTATACTATGATAGTCAGGCTGCGATTGCCTACATCAAAGATGCGAAATATTACAGTAAATCAAAAACCATAGAGACAAAATATAATTTTGTAAGAGATATTGTAATGAAAAAGGGTGTGACAATCAATTATATATCTACGCATAAGATAATAACGAATCCGCTCACGAAAGCTGTGACAAGAGATGTTTTTATGTCACATGCTAAGTCATTGGATTTGTGTAGATTATGATGATTGTAATTGTTACATATATCTATATCTATTTAATTTGTGATTGATGTTTTGATCATTTAACACTAGCACATCTTCACTTAATCTATTTATAAAAGTATGTCGTTAGGTATGAGACTAGTATTTTTACACACACAGTCTACAGTCGCCTTGATTGCTGAGATAGCAAATCAAGATGAGACACATATATATTAGAGGATAATTAGGAGATTATCCTTGAAGGGCTCAAATAAATGATATGTCGCCTTGAATATAGTCAAGATGTGGTTCTATCTAAGTTAATTATTGAACCGTTCATGACCTTCTCCCATTGTCATGAAACTTGATTTGGTTAGATGTGATTTTTAATAGGCGTTTGGAAGCTAGCTTTTGAAAATTAAGTCAGGCAAAAAGAATACGATTGAACTAAAATTTGTACAGTGGATAATATAATAATTATAGACATACACGTCCTCACTTGAGGACATGATCCACTATAACATACTTTTCATACTGCATGTGCTTGATCTTGACAGATATGGAAAATGAGTAAATCTATCCCCAATTCCTCATTGTGTAAATTCCATTGAAGTTTATTCAAAACTTTGAATTGTGTCATCAATTACTGTTTTCTTTATCTTAAAGTGACAAAGTGATGTTTCTACCATTAGTGTGTCTTCTATGACTATAATAATCCGGCCTATAGGATATGACTATAGTGTCAATAATTTTTGTTGACTAAGGGATGAAAGAGGAACATGAAGATTTGATGAATTTTATTTAATTCATATATTTACTCGTCGACGAATTATAATTTGGAATTATAATTGTAAATATATGGAATGAAGATTTGCGTCATGCACATAATCGTGGGGGATTACATATGCTTGAACAAATAAAATTCTATTGAATCTAGGACACACAATGAACAAATTTCTAAATCTCTTATAAATATGTATAATTGAGATTTGAAAAACAAGCTTCTTTTTCGTTACAATTTTGTTCATAGGTCACATGGTGTATTTGTCCATATGAATGCCTTAATGCCTTATCAAGAAAGAGTTGATTAATGTGATTCCTGTAAAGTACCGTTTGGTTCATCTTGTGTGAGTGGGAGATGTTGGATATTTATATTCGGGCCATGGGCTGGGTCCACTTAAGATGACCTAAACCAATGGCTCAGGCCCAAAACCCAAACGAATAAAAATGAGTTGTCAGTAGAAGTTAATAATAGTTATCCTTATGGATAACTATAAGATAAGTTAGTGGCAGTTATTTAAAAATAACTACCACAAGAAGAGTTTGATATGTGATCGAACTCATATACAGAAAAAAAAAAGCAGGAGAAGAAAAACTTACATTCAATTAGAAAAACAAAGGTTTTCTGAGAAAAACAAGAACGTACTCTCTCTTTGGTATATCTATGTTTTCTTGAGAAGTGAAGACAGGATTCTAACGCTGTGGAAAGAATTTTGGATTCCAGTTTGGTGATTCGAAATAGACCAATTGAACATTCACCAGGTTCAATTTAATTTTTCGCGTTACTTTATTCAAAATTATATATTTTAAATGGGCTTACAATTAGCTATATGGAATCATTCGATAATCTTCTTAATATACAATTTTTGCGATAGAGTAAGGATTCTCTTAGAACGATTTCTAACAATCTTAACTTCTAAAATGTAGGCAGCCTCTTTCATATATTTCATCTCAAAAGTCGAGGACAACCATTCCTTGATAGTTGTCATAATCTTCAATCAATTAATCATACAAAATTACTGGAATCACTATCCTACCAGTAAACAACCACAAACTAAGCTCTGATACCAATGTTAAAATATATAATTTCGAAGAAAGTAATGTGAAAATTAAATTGAACCTGGTGGATGTTCAACTGGTCTATTTCGAATCACCAAACTGGAATCCAAAATTTTTTCCACAGCGTAAGAATCCTATCTTCACTTCTCAAGAAAACAGAGAGATGCCAAAGAGAAAGTACGTTGTTATTTTTCTCAGAAAACCTTTGTTTTTCTAATTGAACGTAAGTTTTTTTTTTTTTTTTTTTTTTTTTTTTTCTCCTGCTTTTCTTTGTGTATATGAGTTTGATCATATATCAAACTCTTCTTATGATAGTTATTTTCAAATAATTGCCACTAACTTAAGGATAACTGTTATTAACTTCCAATAACAATTCATTTTTATCCGTTTGGATTTTGGGCCTGGGCCTGGGCCAAGGCCATTGGTTTAGGCCATCTCGGGTGGACCCAGCCCACGACCCGAATATAAATACCCAACAGTTCTTAACAAATCCAAGTTAATTAATCTATATAGAGATATAGTTAGATTAGTTGATCTGGATATTTTTGCTTGACCATAGAATGAGGTTTGCAAAGAATTTAGAATTATTTTGTTAAATACAAAATAGGGATTATCTTTAGGTTGAGAAGAATAAATTAAATGAAATGGTTAAGTGAAATTTCTATGTCTAGATGTATTTTAACCGCTGAATTCTTATTAATTTTAATTGTTTTAATTTAATTTTCTTACAATTAAATTAATTTCGATAGTTTGGATAGAGATGTTTTAATTAATTTTGGTACTTAGTTTGAAATTTGAGTCCATCCTTATGGGTCGACTTTGACTCGTTGCTATATGCAAGGTAGACCGTATATAATTGCACGTATCTAGAGCATTACTAAAATAGCCAGTTAGAACTCACAAGCAAGTTTTTTCTTTTTTTGTTTTTTATAATCTTTAATAAATATGTATGTGTGTTATAATAATATTATGCTTATTAAAATATTTTTAAAAAAATTCTAAAATTTATTTTTTATTATTATATTATATCATCAATTATTTTAAGATATTGATATATTCAAATAGGTTTTAATTCTAAAAATTGTATAATATAAAATAATTTATTTATTATTAAAATAGACTTTGTATGAGTGTTGCTTGTGACGAATAATAGGAGGACATGTGAAACCAATAGAAAGAAGACACGTGTCAACGAATTACCAACTATTGATAGAATGAATTGTTTAGAAGACTTTCACAAATCCACTAGCTTAATGAAAATAAAAAGAGAAGCAAAGGAAGGAATTAAAACAGAATAATAGTAACCCACGAAGCATTGCTTCTCGATGGCGAAGTGACAGATATAATGTAATTAACACCTATCATTTAAAGAATAATGTGTATGACAAATGACAAACACATTAACATGCTTGGGAACACTTGAAAAGATAAGTTTTGTCTTCTTGTAAAATATTGTTTAATGATTGATTAGAGATTTTGAGAGAAAATCAAACTTTTTTAACGAGTTAAACAAATTTTAGAGATATAAACACTGACTTAAGTATCAGAAGATGATCTCAAAAAAAACCTTTGGGTCATCCCGACAAAGGTGATATTTGTTTTGTAGCAAATAATATGGTTTCACACACACACACACACACATATATATATATTATATATATATATATATATATATGCAATCTCTCCTTTCATCTTTTAAATTACAATCGTCCATGCTAGATATATAATGACTTGACACATATATGATGTATTAGTTTATTACACACACGCATGTACATTATGTACTTGACTCACAAATTTTTGTTGAAATCTAGGGGTTGATTGAAGAATGGAAATTGGAATTATTGAATTTCCCGTTCTATGCACCTCCACCTTCGTGTTGAAGAAATAAGGAATGTAATTGAAAGAGGAGGATCTTTTGACATCCATCAGCTTGAAAATTTCGATGAAAAGTTGGGTATCAAGCTATGCCAACAACAATAAGGAAGGGTAGTCTGAGTTGGGTTGGACAGGGCAGGCGATTGGCTGACAGCATGAGATCAATACTAGAGCCCCTTCTGGTTACTTCATTTTGGACAGGGCAGGCGATTGGCTGATATGTTTAGAAGATTTTCCCTTGAAATAACTGAATATTTGAATAGAATGGATGCGGCGGTTTTCAGAAGTTTGCTTGTTTCCTTGATAAAGAAATGAATGTTTCATGTTCTGTTTGGTTTGTTTAGGAACAAGATAATTATGAGATCTGAAATTTGGTATTGAAATTTAGCATGTAAATACTGAATATTATTGATTGAAATGTAATATTGCACGTGCTGGAAAATCATCCAATGAAATTACTATGAAATGTAAAATTACACAAATCTTATAATGTAGTGATTCGGATGGTCCTCTAATTCTCATCACTTATTTTCAGCAATGTAGATTAATTAGAAATAAAAAAGAAAAAAGAGTAAAACGGTGAGTTCCTATTGATAATATATGTATATGATTTTTACACAAAGCAATAACTAGGATTGTATTTTATTTTATTTTTCAAAATCATATGAAAATTAATTAGAAATAAAAACGAAAGAAAGAGTAAAGAGGTGGCATTAATTGTATTAAATAGCTAGCTGAAACGATTTTTAGAATCATCAAGCACCTTTTTAATAGACAAAATGTAATAAAATTTAGTTAATTTTCCAAATAAAAAAATGGTTTATCTACATAAACTCAGTTATATTTTATTTTGTAAATATTAAACTATGTTGAAATAATTATATTTTGTTAAAAAATTTACATATATCTAATTTAAATTTTATTATCAATTTTTATATTTTTCAAAATGTAATATTTGAATTTTATTTAAAACTTATTGAAAATACCTTTAAAAAAAATCAGAAAAAGCAATAATACAGCTAAGCAAGAAATGCAACTATTTAATTCAATTTAATCCATTATAATCTTACTAAGCCTAATCTAAGAGTGACGATATTTCCACCCATTAAAATTTTATGTTCACCACTTTTGTACACACTCCATTAAAGATTGTTTTCAAAAATTAAATATTATAAGGGTTAATTACACATAAGAACTTGATATTTGTTGAAACTGCAACCATGATGCTGGTATACATATTATTTCACATTAGTGCTTTTGACTATATTTGACTAACACCGACCTAACGACAAATTTAACTTTTCAAGGGTAGGATGGCTTTTTCCTTATTAAAATTACTTGGCACAATCAGAATCTTTGACATCATCATATTTATATTTAAAAATAATTTAAATAATATTAAAATTTAAGGGAAAATCCTATAAAACCAACTTACCTTTGGTAGATTACCCATTTCCCCCATGTAATTTCATTTTTATCCAAAAAACATCATTCTGTCATTGAGATGATAGAAAAATGCAAATGATATGTACAGGAGGTTAAAAGACCAAATTGCCTTATCATATTTTAAAAAATAAAAACAACCTAAATTTAAAACTTTAAAAAATAATTGGATGGACAATGGAGATCCAATTTGGATCTCCATAGTCATGAACTCCATCTCAACTTTATCCTCCCACACTTCTGGATCCTCTCTTTCTCTCTCTTTGCCCACCGCCACCCCCCCCCCCCCCCCCCTCCCCCCATTTCTAGGTTTCCTAAAAACCCATATTTTTCATCATTAACCTCCCAAGATCATCAATTTCCCATAATTATCAAACCTCAATATCTCACAATCATCAACAAACACCATAAAACAAAAAAACCCAAACAACATTACAAAAAAAAACAAGGAAAAAAGAAAAACCATTGGTCTCCACCGTTAGACCTGGGTCTCTAATGTTGGAGACCCTTCTGTTCTGGGTCTCCATGATCGGAGACCCTCAGAAGGATCTCCATCGGAGACCTGAACCGGGTCTTCATCAATGGTAGGGGCCTCGGTTCAGAGTCTTCATTATCGAAAACCCGAATCGAGGTTCCAATCATAGAGACCCAAAACCGAGGTCTCCACCATATCGTCGCTATCGTCGAACCATCGGCGAATCCGGTAGAAGTTAGAGAGAGAGAGAGCAAAAGAAGAGAGAGAGAGAGAAATTAGGAGAAAAAATGAAAATATTCTAATACATATTTTTTATTTTTAAATAAAAATATTTTTTAATATTATTTATTTTATTATTTTATATTTTTATTAATATTTTCATTGAATTTCCTCTTTTACCCTTGGAGTCAAATGGTCAATTGTAATAACCTAACGAAATCTATTACTATTACGAATAATATCATCCTTTCAATGGCCTCCAAGGGGTATTTTGAGTGTTTAAGTTAAAGTTAGATATATTTTGGATAAAAATAAAACTACATGAGAGAAAATGGTAATCTAGTAAAATTTGAAGGATTTTTAGGATTATTCCAAAATTTAAATTTATTTTTTTTAAAAAAAGAAAAACAATCTAATTTTAATGGCTTCATTCTGATGAAGATCTGGTGAGCCTCCCTGTAGTGGCAGAGGAGATCATCAATCTCTTTCCCCGTTTTATGAAGATTACCTTGATCTCTCTTTATACGGACAAGATCTTATAGATCTCCTCCCAAAGGAGGAGATTCATCGATCTCCTTTGCATTCGGGAAGACAGCCATTTCTTCCCAACTGTTCTCTTTCTAGGTGTAAAAGAGATCCACATGATCTCTCTTGAGGTGACCAAGACAATCTCCAATGCCATCAAAGGGGAGATTGCTGGTGAAGATCCAACAAGGAGACTCACTGAAATGAAGCTACCATAATTTCTTTTGTCTTTTAAACCTTTTAAAATATTTTAATTTAAATATTGATGTGATTTAAATTTTTAGTTATTTAAATTATTTTTAAATATAACAACGATGATTGGGCTAAATAATTTTAATATGAAAACCGACTATTTTATCCTTTGAATGTTCAATGTGTAATAATCGATAAACTGATATTGTGGTTGAAGTTTCGATAAACATCAGGTACTTTTATGTAATTAACCCAAATTGTAATTATGACTCAATGAATAGAGTGAACTAAAGGGACGTATAAATAGTTTTAGATAGGTCTAAATATCAACACCCCTAATTTAATTCAATCTAATCCAATATAATATAGTCCAATATGACATAACAAAAACTTTATTATCACTATAATACCCTCTCCCGAAGATATTATTGGACATTTATACGGAATAATGAAATGTACAAATATACCCTTATTAGTAAAATAATAAAAGAAATTTAAATATTTAGTAGTGAAAATTTAATATTTGTAAATTTTTGAAAGTATTGAAAATAAATTAAAATTATAAAAAGTTAAAGGACATAAGAAAAAAAGGCCAGATTTTTAGAATGAGTGGCAAAATGGTAAATAAGCGAAAATGACAAGGACATTGTGGAAATAGAGAATTCTCTAGAACGTGACAGAATCATAATTTTATGAAACTTTAAGGGTTGAAGGCGAGCTTGACCCACATTTATAAATAGACGTGTGAGGTTTGAGTCGATGAAAGAGAGAAGAGAGAATCCGGAGAGAGGGAGTGAGAGAGCTATCGGCAGAGAGAGGGACGAGTTACTACCGCCATTTGAAGCCAGATTTTGATATTTGAAGAGAAGATTGAGTTGCCAGAAGATGAAAAACAGATTTGAGAACCAGATTTGATAAGATTCAAGTGATAAGATGGTTGTTTATGGCATTGTTATGGTGTAATAGTTGTTAAGAAAAGTCTCTGGTTTTAGTTGAAACTGACGAGAGTTTGTGTGTAGATCTGGAGCTAAAGCAGCGAGCTGGTGGAAAGTAAGGTAGAAGATTGAGGCGAGCTCGGTAAGTGAAGTAGCTAAGAAATAAGTTAGTTTAGTGGTGTTTGTTATTAGAATGAGTTAGGTCGTGGAACCTGTTGAGATTGTGACCTGGGTTGAGATGAGAGCTGGTGTTATGTTGTTGATTATATATTCATGGAGTTTTAAGGTCGGAGATATGCATATACTGATATGTGTGTAAATCTATAATAAGGAAATATGAGTATAGTGAGCAGGGCAGGAGCTCGTGAGGTATGAACTGGGTGAATACTTGTAGCCTTCTTCAGTGTTAGTCGTGTTAACCTGAAACGTGAGCTCCTAGGAAGCGAGCTGAGTTAAGCCCTAGGTTGCCATTGTGCCTATCCGAGTTGGACTAAGGTAATGGCTATAAAGGTGAACTTAGCGAGTTGGTAGTGCCTATAGTCAGGTCAAGCTGAGCAAGCTCACAGAATTAGGAATGCCCTTAATTTAGGCTGAGTTGGAGCTCGAGCTAGAAGCAGTAAGCAGTCTGTGACAACCTGGTGAAATTAAAAGCTATATCAATAGTATAATTGGCTTGGAAATTAAGTGTTTTGCGAGCTAAGTGGAGAGCTCAATTGTGATTAAGTGTAGGTGGAGAGGCAAGCTAAGGAGGTCGCTGAAGTTATTCAAGTGAATTTGGGAAGTAAGCTGTGAGTGTGAAAAATATCTTAAATACTTTTCGTTATGTAGAAAATATATCATTTTCATTTATTGTTCTTTTAGCTTATAAATAATTTATGTTTAGCACAAAGGAAATAATGATTTATTTGGATATGGTATATATTACAAATTATTTATTTATTTTTAGCATGATAAAGAAATGCCTTTAAATCATAGAGAAAAAGAGAAAAGGTTTTCAAATCTAGTGGAGGGTCCGAGTATTTATAGCGTGATCTTCTAGCTTAGATCCGGCCGATATACCCCGCAGTGTATGACGATAGTATTGGAAAGGTTAGTCTTGCTAACATTAGGGGGATCGAGTCTGTCGAGTTTGTCAATCGCCCGTTATACTTGTAGGATATTTCTCGACGAACGGTAAGCGATGATAGTTCTACCACACATGTATACGAGATATCTTAGTAGCTTTGTCACGATGAGCGATGCTAGCCTTTGTACCACGTGACCCCCTACATTGAACGAAACTGGTTTGACTGTTTTTATAGTTTTCGCTTCCTTGGGTTGTCATTAGAGCTTTTTAAAAAAGCTAGCATACTAGTAAAAACAGATTTTAGAAAGAAAATATATTTAAAAAGGCTAAACATTTTTAAACAAGCCTTTGAAATTTTATAAAAGTTTTATAAAAACTCAAAGCTTTTGGAACTAAAATTTTTAAAAAATAAATGTTTTCAAAACATTTTTTTAGGAGGTAAATTTTAAAAATAATAATAAGAACATCCGCATTCACTAGCTTTATAGCTCACATTGTTTTTATTTCAAAAACCTTCTCAGGTATAGGAATAAGTGATCAAAGTGTCAGAGCACTTCATTCAGATTAGGTGGGCTCGACAAATGACGCTACTTATATCTTTTTGTGTAAAATTTGTGATCTAGATTTGATCATTTAAAGTTGCACATTTTCTAATTTATGAATAAACGTTGTAGCACTTTATTAAATGCATGCACGTTTTATGATAATATTTTTGTTTAGAGTTTGAGAATAGTCACGGGTTCACTCCATGATATCTTTTTGAGTCTTGTTAGTCAGACTTCAGGAGGGTTTCGTGGGGTGTTCGACAGAATCACTGGATTCATTAGTAGGAATTCAGGTCGGATCCTATCAATCACATACCAAATGAAGTCTTACTAATAAATCGAACACAACATACCAGATAAAGCTTCATTAATATATCCAACATGACTTATTAATAGTATTAAGTTCTAGTCTTATTGAATTTCAATTTCATAGTTCTTCAACCACCACTGTTATTAGATGATTCTAGATGTTGGTTATGGTTGATTCTAGATCAGCCTTTTATCAAAATACTCTAACAGAGCTTTAAGGTATCCATATTCATTTAATCCTCCTGGATAGGAAATGTTGAACCAAGCCATAAAATTAATTATCACATAAACCAACAATATGCTATTTATATCCTGCTTCTTTAAATCCAAAATTGGTAATTAGAGAAGTTCACATATGCAACGACAACAGTTGAGAGAAGAAATATACTTCGTATAGAAAAGAGGGAGAAAAGGAAAAACTTTTGTATGGCTAGCTTTAAAAGACCCTCTTTTAAACATCTCGGAATACCTTTGAACTTCTCCCTTGTTGCTTCATCAGCTGGCTGAGTTTGTCGATGTGACAACATTTGATAGCTAGAAAAGAAGGAAAAAAAAATTGTTAGCATGCGGTAACAAAGAATTACATACATGTAACAAATACCAAGCTCCTTAATAAAAGCACTAGATTCTTGTTCTAGTGCTAATAACATACAATAAAATTACAAGGCAGGTTTTAATACCATTACATAGCTTAGTTTACAAGGGTACAAGAAAAAAGAAAATTCAGATTTCGCCTTGTTAAACTTCTTGATGTATTCATCCAACAACTACAAATATCCTACATATGATATAATCTTATTTCTCACTAACAAGAGGTGCTTCACATATACAAATGCCAAATTTGTACATAGACTCAGAAGGCTGGAACCTTTACTAGTTTGATGTACCACTTAGAGGTTATGAACTTTAAACTTTCAATGGAAATGTAGATGTCTTTTTGAATTCAAGTAGTAATTGGGTTTCTATAGATGAATAACTACACGAATTCGCATATTGGATACCACTACTAGAAGATCATGACATGTGACATATT
This sequence comes from Dimocarpus longan, assembly GCA_022984855.1. NCBI lineage: Eukaryota > Viridiplantae > Streptophyta > Magnoliopsida > Sapindales > Sapindaceae > Dimocarpus > Dimocarpus longan. The sequence goes on along the minus strand of CM041015.1, from coordinate 17,851,931 downwards.
AAATGCTGAGAATCTCTCTGTTCAGCATATAAATCGATTTTCATTTTTTTTTCTCCTAAAAGTTATTAATAAATCTTTTCATCAACTCTTCACTGTACAATTTTTTAGAACCTGTGAAATACTTCAAAGTTAGAAGCATTTTAATTGCATCATTAATAATAAAATTGGTCGGATGGCAAACAAATTCCTAGGTTAAACAAAACTATTACTACCAAAACAAAAAATTCATGAAAAAGGCAACTGATCATTAAATTGTAAATTCTTGCGCAATAACTTTATTGGTTTATTGACTCATCAATGGAAGATTATTTCCTATAAAGAAAATCTTTTATGGGACTGTCTTATGGCAGCTGATGTTGTGTAATAAACTAATGGACAAAGTTAGAAAAAAAGAAGTGAACAATGAGAAAAGTGAGAAAATGAAATGATACAATTTCATTGATCTGTCGCATCACATCAGCCATAAAATAGTCCCATAGAAATTTTTTTCCTACAATATAGTGGAGGAGCTCTCAACTAAAACTTAGATTCTCTCATGCATGAAAGTGCAAGTTCTGATTATGTCACTATCTGTATTAATTGTATTATGTTGCAGAACAACAGGGGGAGCAACACCACCAACTAAATTATGCATTTGGTTGGGGTGCAATGCATTTCCATTCTATTGGGGATTAGGAACCTGGCCCCCGTCATATGTGCTTGTAGTTGATATAAATCAAATTAACAATTGACAATCTCCTTGTTAAAGTAATTAGGAAATTGGAAAGCAGATTGTATGGTAATTAAATTGAAAATTGAAGGAACCCTAGGGTGAGAAATTAAAGAAAAAAAAGACGAACATGAATTAGGAGCCTAGATGAAAGGGAAGGAGGATGATCGATGATTAGCAATTGTCATTGGGGTTGAAATTGAAATTGGGGAAAAAATGTGGAAAAGGGTATGGACAACGATTAAGTCACCACTTCAACCGCACGTGCCAACTGAAAATCACACGAACCACAACAGCACCATTACAAGGTTATATTATGACAATATACATGCATATAATCAAGGAAAAATAATCCTAAAAGAGGACCTTATGTTTGACAATATGTCATTTTTCCAATTTTTATTCAAAATCCTCTCTACCTTCAATTTTTTAAGGAAAATATTAGCAAAAATTAAAATATCGAATTTACCATTATCATTTGATATTAAATATAAAAACCTAGAATTTATTCTCTTTCCTAATTTATGGGTTTCCAAGTGTTGAAAACCTAAAAAATGGGTTTTTGGTGGGTTTCTAGCCTTATCAATCATCAATATGAACCAAAAAAAAAAAAAAAAAAAACAATCAACCAAAAAAAAAAAAATCATCAACCCATTTTAAAAACAATGAACAACACAGATAAAACCAACACTTTTTTGCATGTACAATACACACTAACAGGTCAACACTTTCATTAGATGAACAAAACAAACCCTAACATCATGAAAAATCGATACTTGAACTAGAAAACAGGAAATCACATTATGTAATCAATATTTTCGATCTCTTAAACCAAACCTCAACAACTTATGTAGCGAGACAGAGGAGGCTAATGAGGCCTGACAGGGGATGCTAGTACGAAGAACAGGAAAAGCGACGAAAAAATGCTAGTGTTTAGGAAGGATCTTGCCAAAGAAAGAGGAAGAGGAAGTAAAGAGAGCGGTGATCCTGCCCGATTGAAGCTTGCAGTGGTGGTAAGGGAGAGAGAAAGAGCAAGAGAAATAGAAGGATAGGTGAGACCTGGTGGAGACTACCGTTGTCTCTAATGGATTATGCTGAACGCTGTCGATCTCCGTTAGAGAGAGAGAGAAGAGGAAAAGAAGAGAGAAAGAGAGCAAGAGAGAGAGATGGTTGAGAAAAAGAAATTAGGGTTTTATTCTTATATATTTTTTATTTTAATAAATAAAAATTTCTTATTTTTTATAATTTTATATGTAATATTATTTATTTTGATTTATATCCTAATTTTAATTATACAAAATATTTTTATATTAAATTATTTTATTTTTATGTTCTAATTTGGATTTTTATTAATCCACAATAATAACGTTAAATTATAAAACATATGACTATTACTTTTAAGATTTATAATAATTAATCAACTACTAATGACCATTATTAAATTAAGAGTAGATTATTTTGTTGGGTATAATCAACATTTTTTATTTTAGGGCAAATTGTGCAAACCGCGCATGAAGTTTGGCGAAATTGTATAAAAATGACGATATTTGGATAACTCGCACTCTTACTACCTGAGGTTTCAAAAACTTAACACAAACCTCCCATGTCATCAATCAACCATTAGTCAACCACTATTAAATAAAAAATATGAAGTGTAAAATGGTCAATTCACAACTAATAAATATTTTAATTAAAAAATAATATTTTTAATTACTAAAATAATAATTTAATATTAAAAAGAAAAATCTCCCTAATCTTTTATGTCTCATCATCTTCCTCATTTTCAATTTCATTTTCTACATTCATTAAAATCGTACTTTTCATCATTTTTATCAAACTAATATCACCCAAATTAAACATCAACATCAAACCAAACATCTCACAAATAAAATAAATAAATTTTATGCAATTTTTTTTCTTTTTTTGAAAAATAGAGATGACATTGCCATCTCTCTACTATCAAAGACTAAACCCTCTGGTCTCTAGTGATGGGACACAACTAGTTTCCACCGGAGACTAAAATGATGATAATTTTATTTTATTTTATTTTTTATTTTTTAACTAGCGTAAAAATATTTTTTGACTTTAAATTGAAAATAAAAATATATATTATAATTTTTTAATTTTTTAGTTAAATTAAAAAATATATTATATTAATTTTAAATTTTTTAAAAAATAAAATATTGACCTTAAAATTGACTTCAAGGGTATTTTAGTCTTTTTATATTTTTGATCATTGACCGTGAGAATAGAACTATGGTTTACTAACAACAGAAGAGGTTTTTGTTGAGTTTTTGCAATCTTATAGGAGATCAGTGCGAGTTACCTAAACGTTGTTATTTTTGTGCAATTTCACCAAACCTCAGTGGAGGTTTGTGCAATTTGCCCTTTATTTTAAGAATTATTGTGCTATTATTATTACATGGAGATTTGAAAGGAAACATGGAAGCTATTGGTATTATTATTCAGCAATGGATTCTGTAATAAGAATCACTACTCGTAGTGTACAAAATTACAACGTACTCGCTCTGCATGGTTGCCAACTCTATTGACAATTCTGACTCATAAAATGTGAGATTCCAAAATGCCATTGAGATTATGTAAGCATCGCGTAATTGGAACTGTTTGTTTGGCTATTCATCGACCCAACCCTCAAGCAATGAGATGATGTAAGAACTACGTAATTGAAACGGTTTGTTTAGTTGATCGCTGACCCATCCCTCAAGCAATGTTTGATACGTGGAAAATGGGATAGGATTATGATTTATTTTTTCTTATCCCCTACACCCTATGTTTAGGGTGGAGAAAGAAAGCAATATTTCCCTTTTTGGGCCCACCTCCATTCCAAGTCAACATGAAAAATGTAAACCTAAGATTTTTGATGGTTTCCAATTTTTTGTGTTGACAGGAATCAATTTTATTTTTGTAAGACATAATTACAGGTTATAAATATGTTGTCTTATCATTACTACCTAAATCGATAACATTACATTGCTAAAATTTTATCATTTTTTTTTTCACAAAGACAACAAAATTTAATAAGCAATAATATATTTGTTTTGCAGATCATGTTGAAGAATTCAACTAAGATCAATCATCATACAAGATAAGCCTTAATAAAGGATTCAATTGACCTTCAAACCATAACATGTGGCAAGCCTTACAGCCTTCGAGCGAAGGGTAAAATTGGCAGAATGGGTTGTGATAAATTCTTAAGCGATGTTAAGGGTATGAACCTTCGAATGAAGGTACCTAATGCAATGAAAACATATGTCCCATATGCAACAAACAATTGTCAACATAAGCTTGAGTCAACCAACAAGTGGCAAATAATTTTGCATACATAATGACACTTGGAAAGTAGATTTTGTCCTCTTATAAATAGATAACTTTTCTCTATTTTTACAATAATAGTCACTTTTATCTACACTTTTTAGTAAGAGAAACTCACCTAGAGGGAGAAATTATTGACTTAGGCATCAAATGTATTTCCAAAGTCAATATTAGAATGACCCGATGTAGGTCTTGTCTGTTTGGCAAGTATGTTGCGTGACAAACTTAATTCAGACGTTGTTTGGAGGATAGCCTCCCTGAAGTTTCAAGCAAGCATTCATTCGACTATTTCAAACCACAACATGTTAGATAAATCTTTAATAGGTGAAAACTTATACCAAAATCTAAATATCCATATTAAATCATTAAGAACTATTGTAAAAAAATATACCTTATTCTATACTGATAAATTTGAATAGGATTGAGTCTTCTACATTCAAATCTCCTTAGTTGCTCTATAGTTTTCTTCTTGAATGGGAAAAGAAAAAGAGAGAGAGAGTAAAATATTACGTTGATTTGACTTGGAGATCATAACCCTTTATAATGTTCATTATATACTAATCTAATTAGGTTCTCATTAACACTAATTTTATTAGTATTAGGTTTCTACACATTAAAACTCATACCCAATGGATATCTATAGAGCTCAATTAATAGATCATTTATTTGGTCCATTAAAATAGATAGTTTATAATATAATTGTTATTTAATATGTAAGCTCATAATAAGAAATATAAAAAATCCTAACAATCTCCCACTTGGGCTACATATGTTTCCTGAGATAATTATATCATTTATAATCTTAAGTGCGCACTGAAAAACTATTCCTGAAATATCTCTTTAGTTACAATCTGGTCCATCTACTATATTAGTATAAGATCAAAGTGACCTTTGTTACATGTATTCGTAACTCTACCCATCAATGGTCACCATACCAATATTTTCAATGACATAGATCGAGTATGGATGTGTAGCATGAAAATTACATGCAATGTGATCTCAAACATGCCTATTTCCAACTAGTCCCACTTTAATCTTTAATGAGATCAAACACAAACAACATTCAGAGTTTATAACTGAACCCTATACTTCATTCTATGGAAAATAAATATAAAACAAGTCTATTACAAAGAACATCAAAATACTAACTCCTACTAAACATGCACATCATCAGCCAAAATAACACCCATATAAATAGTGTGCTTATGAAAGACCTTGGGTGATAATCCTTTAGTAAGCGGATCTGCAATTATGGAGTTTGTCCCAATATGTTCTATAGTCACTTGACGACTCTGAACTCTTTCTTTAACAACAAGAAACTTGATATCTATGTGCTTAGATTTCATAGAGCTCCTATTATTGTTGGAATGAAGCACAACCGAATTATTATCACAATATATCTTTAATGGTCTTTCAATATAATCCATAACTCCCAGCCCCATGATAAAATTTCACAACCATATCCTATGATTAGATACCTCATAACAGACTATGAACTCAGCTACCATAGTGGAAGAAGTTATGAGTGTCTGCTTAGCACTTTATCAGGAAATAACTCCATCAGTTAGCAGGTAAATATAGCCCGACGTGGATTTTTTACTGTCTTGGCATCTAGCAAAATCGGAATACCCAATGATCTGTAAATGGTCTGATCTTCGATATGTAAGCATGTGATCTTTTGTTCTCTGTAAAAAACGCATAACCGTTTGGCTGCTTTCCAATGATCCATCTCTGGGTTACTTATTTATCTGCCAAACATTCCCACTATGAACGCAATGTCTGGACGCATGTATATACATTAGACTTCCCATAGCTGATACATAAGGAATCTTTTGCATTTCTTTTCGTTCCAACTCATTCTTGGGGCACTGACTAAAAATGAACTTGTCTTCTTTAGCTATGAGGGTGTTTCTTGGTGCACAACCTTTCATGCCGAATCTATCAAAAACTCTTTTGATATAACTCTTTTGTAATAACTCAAGGATACCTCAAGAACGATCTCGTTGTATCTATATACCCAATACAAAAGAGGCGTCCTCAAAATTTTTCATCTCAAAAGTTTTTGTCAGAAATCTCTTAGTTTCGTGTAATAAGCCTATATTACTGCTGACAAACAGTATATCATCGACATATAACACCAAAAACATATATTTAATCCCACTGAACTTATGATATACACAATTTTTAACTTTATTTATCTCAAACTCATATGAGATAATAACTTGATGAAATTTGTGATACCATTGACGGGAAGCCTGTTTGAGACCATAGATGCATTTCTTCAATTTGCAAACCATTTTCTTTGGATCATCGAATACAAAGTTTTCTAGTTGCATCATATATATTATTTCGTCAACATTACCATTGAGAAACGCAGTCTTTACATCCATTTGATGTAGCTCCAAATCAAAATAAGCCACAAGAGCCATTATAATCCTAAAATAGTCTTTCGTACTGGAGAAAAAGTCTCTTTATAATCAATGTCTTCATTCTAAGTGCAACCCTTGGCAACTAGACGAGCCTTATATCTCTCAACATTGCCTTTTGAATCCCTTTTGGTCTTTAAATATCCATTTGCAACCAATAGGTTTTGCACATTCAGGCAATTCGACAAGATTCCAAACATCATTGTTTTTCTTGGAATTCATCTCATCATTCATGGCATCAATTCATTTTTGAGAATTAGAACTTTGTTTGGCTTGATGAAAATTGATTGGATCATCTTCCATCACTCTTATATCAACCTCATGTTCTTGGAGATAAACGACATAGTTATCCGGAATCGCACTTCTCCTTTCTCTAGTAGATTGTCTCAATGGCATATCCTCTTCAGGTTGTTGAGTTTGCACTTTAGGTATAATTTTCTCATTTTGCATAGGTAGATCTTCTACATTGTATTGATACTTTGGATTTGCATTTTGAACAATGTCAGAGATAGAAGCTTTATCATTATTAATAGTAATAGTAGGAATAGAAACAAACTCCTCTTCAAAGAAAATATCTTTAACCTTATCTCCCCCACAAACTTAACTTTCTTAAGAAATCTCGCATTTTCAATCTTAAAAAATGATCTAGTAGTGGGATCATAAAACTTGAAATCCTTTGATCGTTCAGAGTATCCAACAAAGTAGCAGCTTATAGTTTTTGAATCTAGTTTCCTTTCATTTGGCCTGTAAGGCCTTGCCTCAGCTAGACAACCCCAAATGTGTAAATGTCTAATACTAGGCTTGTCTGTTCATAATTCATAAGGGGTTTTAGCTACTGCTTTGCTCGGAACTTTATTAAGGATATATGTTGCAGTCTTTAGTGCTTCTCCCCAAAAGGATTATGATAAAGAAGAATGATTGATCATACTTTTTACCATGTCCTTAAACATTCTGTTTCATCTTTCAGCAACATCATTCATGCTAGGTTTGCCTACATTGTGTATTATAGGACAATACCGCATTCCTATAGGAATTTCGCAAAAGGTCCTAGACATTATTCACCGGATTCGTCATATCTGCCATAGTATTAATCACTACGATCAGATTTGACAGCTTTAATTATTTTGTCAAGTTGATTTTTAACTTCAACTTTGAAGGCTTTAAATACATCCAAGGATTGAGACTTCTCATGTATCAAATATAGGTACCCGTACCTTGAATAATTATCTATAAACGTAATAAAATACTGTTGACCATTTCAAAAAGCTGTAGAAAATGATCCGTAAATATAAGTATGAATTAGTTCTAAGACATTAGAACACTTATTGGCACCTAATTTCTTAATGTTTGTCTGTTTCTCAGTAATACACTCAATACAGACTTTGAAATCTGTCAGATCAAGGGGATCGAGAATCTTGTTAGTCACAAGCCTCTGAATTATTTGTTTAGAGATATGACCTAAACGTTTGTGCCATAGTGTGGCGAAATCCCTGTAAATTAATTTTCATTTTGTACATCGTGAATTTATATGCAAGGTTTCATTAATTGAGGCAATTGTATCCAACAAATATAAGTTATCATGCAAAGATTAAGAACCAGTACCAATAAGATTCGAATATAGAAAAAGACTAAATTTATTATTTCTAAATGAACAAAAATATCCAAATTTGTCTAAAATAGAAATTGAAACCAAATTCTGTCTAAAAGACGGTACTTGTCTTTTTCAAATTCAAAAATTGATCAATCTTTAATAATAACCTAAAAGTTCTTATAACCTCTACTGCAACTGTTTTGTCATGGCCTACATAAATGAATCTTTCAACATCATTTGACTTTTGGCTCTATAGATAACTCTGCATAGATACACTTATGTGAGTAGTGGCACCAGAATCTATCCACCAAGTGTATTTAGGTACAGAAACTAAATTAACTTTAGAATAAACTAGATTGAGAAGCATACTTTTCTTCACACGCCAGTTGGCATATTTGAGACATTCTTTCTTCATATGTCCAGCTTTCTTACAAAAGTAACAGGTAAACTCTCCATCCTGTTGCTTTTGTACCTTATGCTGTGATGTCTCAACTGCAGCTTATTTTCTTCTTTTCCTTTTCTTGTCTTTAGAGATGATTGTTAAGTTAGCACTTTCAAAACCTTCTCGTTTCAATCTTTGCTCTTCTTGCACACAATGAGATATGAGCTCGTTAAGAGTCCATTTGTTATTTTGAGTGTTGTAACTCACTTTAAACTGACTGTATTGTGCAGGAAGAGAAATCAAAACTAAGTATACCAGTAAATCCTCGAACAGTTGTAACTTTAGTGCCTTTAGTTTAGAAGCGATATGAGACATTTTCATGATGTACTCCCTTATATTCCCTTTTCCATTATACTTCATTAAAACAAGTTTCGCCAAATGGGTACTTGTTTCAATCTGTTCATTTTTCGGAAAACGTTGTTTTATTTCCTTAAGGAACTTCTTAGCATTTTCCTTTTCTGACATAGAGCCCCTAAAAGTTTCTGGAATGGAATGCTTCATGATCATAAGACTCATACGATTAGAACAGTCCCACTTCTCTATTGTCGTCTTTTCATCAGCAGAACTATCCTCATTAAGAGATGCAGGCCGTTCTTCTTGAAGCGAAGGTCAAGATTCATGCAACCAAGAACAATCATAACGTTCTCTTTCCAATTCTTGAAATTCATGTAATTAAGCATAGGAATGGAATTAATATTGACGGATATTGTTGAAGTAGTAGTAACTGAATCGAGAACAAAACCAAATACAAGCTGACAATCAATAATCATATCATAACACAAAAAATACTCAAATAATAAATTCATACATAACATGATTAAATGATTCCCATAATAGTGGACCCTAAAATAAGATACCTAGCACAACATTAATATTTAGTCTTTGGAAAGAAATATCAACTATAAGTGGTACTCTTCGTGTAGTAATAAAATATTGACAATTAATCCTGTCAAGTAGTAAATCTTTTTTTGGACTAACTTATTACTCACATGGAAAACCAAATAATCGTCACATATTTATTACCACAGGTATGCCCATTATTTGGCCAAATAACAACCTTCCTTTGGGTTAGTCATTATTCACGTAAACAATAGATATACTCATCTTAATATTTCAAAATAAACAAATTTACATTATAGAGGTTAATTTGGTAACATATAATTTCAATCAACTTATTTTGAAATATCAGATGATATATATATTTTATTATTTTCGAACCAAAACAAAACCGTCATCAATTTAATATTCATGCTGGCATTGTTGATTTTATATATACATATAATGGCATATATATATATATATATATATATATATAACTGACATCACAAATTTATGACTAGAATGACAATGTTCAAGCCAAAAACATATAACTAATATGACTTATATGTAAGAAAAATGCATGATTCAATGGCCATCGAAGATTTTCGAATATAACAGTTAAAGGGCGGCGCATCTTAAACAGTGTAAGACAATCTTTTGTTCAATTAAAAATTAAACAATTGTCTGATGAGACAACCCAATTAACAATATATATATATTTACTTTAATAATCCTAAAGCTAGTACAAAGAAGAATTCTGACATAGGAAACATAGGGATCCCACGGTTGAATTCAACTTTTCCATAATATATATGACCGTAAGTTAAAAAAAAAAAAACACACACACAAAATAAAGACACCATCATCCAAGATATATATATTTTTCATATGACTCTCGTCATTTTCCCCAAAAGCAAACCTGAGATATTCCCTTTGTTGACTTTTACACAATCTATATTATTAGTATGCCCAACCTATTGCTTCGTATGACTTTAAAAAACCACAAAAATTAAGAGATTCATTGATCTTAAAACTTGACAGAGACTAGATGTGACTTTCACGCAGAATTTCATAGATTTCATCCGATCATCTGATTCTTGTTTTAATAATCCTTAACAAAATGAAAAATAAACCAAATCAATTAATTCGTCAATGCTTTGATATGAGTAGACTCTGATACCACTTGTTAAATAAATCTTTAATAGGTAAAAACCTATATCAAAATCTAAATACTCATATTAAATCATTAAGAACTATTGTAAATAAAACATACCTGATTCCATATTGATAAATTAGAATGGGATTAGGTCTTCCACAGTCAAATCTCCTTAGTTGCTCTATAGTTTTATTCTTGAATGGAGAAGGAGAGAGAGAGAAAGCAAAATATTACGCTGATTTGACTTTGGGACCATAACCCTTTATAATGTTCCTTATATACTAATCTAATTAGGTTTTCATTAACCTTAATTTTATTAGTATTAGGTTTCTACACATTAAAATCCATACCCAATGGATATCTCTAGAGCTCAATTAATAGATCACTTATTTAACTTATTAAAATAGATAGCTTATAATATAATTGTTATTTAATATGTAAGCTCATAATAAAAAATATAAAAAATCCTAACACAACAGTTTTAATTATGAAATAATATAATAATTATAAATTAAATAGTTATATTACTTAAGCAATGAATTAGAGATTAATTATGACAAGCCTAGAATTTTTTCTTTTCTTTCAAAGAAGATTAGAAAACATTAACAAGAATCCATCCAAAAAAAAAAAAAAAAGAAAAAAAGAACATAGTTAAAGGGATTTTTTTTTTTTTTTTTTTTTTTTTTTAAGGTATAATCTAAGAAAGAAGTTTGGTAGGAGTAATTAGAGAATAGTTTGTGGGGATAGGATCATTTAATTGTTGTAACCAAAATTGGACCACATAATCAATGAGTTTGCGTTTGATCATGGATGGGAAAGGTAGCAAGAAGATTAAAAGACAACGACCGTAGGCCCATGGTAGATAAACATTCTAGAATTGTCAAATTTAATTAATTATTTTTTCAATCTAGAAATGCCAAAGTAAACTCTATTTTGAAAAAGACACTAGCTGGACTTGGATGCTTCTATAAAATTGAAATTAAATTAACTAATATTGTGATATAAAATTGAAAACATATTTTGCTATTTCTATAGATGTTCACATTTTCTGAAATGCAATGCAACCCTTACTATATTTTAATGCATAAAATTTGATAACTTGAAGTCCTTTAACACAAGATAAGGTCCATTAAAGAGGCATAGGTTAGGTGTAATAGAGTAGAAAGCGCCACATTATATGTGTTTGCCAAGGCAAAATGCTTGACTTTATTCATGAATCATGATCCTCCATCTATGTTCTACAAGCTTTTAATAGCGAAGTTCGAACTGGCACATCTATTTCATAGGCCCAAAATAATGATAAATAAATAAAAAGATTTCAAGTTTGTATTATGGTTGACAGAATTCTTCGAATTCAGATACATCAACTTGGATTCATATTTCACATTCTTTGAAATTACAACCAAATTTTGATTATTTCAGATTTTGACAGAGAAGTTTTATATATTTTGAAGTTTCTTAGAAATATAATCTAACTTCACCAAAGAGGTTCTTTCAAATCTATGAAATTTGGGGGATGCCTTAGTGGAAAAGGCATGCCCTACTTGCCTTTGTATGTAGGGTTCAAACCTCACTTAGGGTCACAATATGTGGCAATTTTCCCACTTTTTGTGGGTGTTTTTTCTAGTTTTAAAAGTAGATTTTTGGACCGTTCATTAAATTGACTCTACCAATAGGTCCGGTAGACATTTGACTTAGTGTCAAGATCATGTAATAAAATAAAATAAAAAATTTATGAAATTTGTTAAAATTCTCGCACATTGGAAATTCATTGGCCAAGAAGTAAAATAAAATATTTTAATTGTATATCAAATCTCACATAATTGTAGTTTTGTTTTATATATTTATAGGATTTGATTAAGTAAATAAAGGGTTGGTCTAAAATGAATATTATATGTGTGAGTGTTTTTTTTTTTATTAGAATTTTAAATCAAATACTTTTATAGATAGGTGTAGATATTACTACCTACAAATATGATTTCTACAACCACATTATTAATACACTAATTAATTAAATTTAAAAATTTACATATTAATATAAATACCCATAAATAAACCAATATCAACTTATTTAAAGAACATTAATTATATTAATTTAAAACAAAATTTCTATCTTTATTTTTTCCTTATTTATCTTAAATATGAATTCTTAACTGTAACCATCCTAATTTTACACTTTATGTAGAAGAAGAAGTCATATTTGAAGATTGAAACCACCAAATTTTTCATCAAGAATGAGACTTTACTTTGTGTTTTAATCAACTTTGATGTTTAGATGAATAAAAAAAAAAAATTGAAAATAATGTTTTACATTTAAAAAATCAGAAAATCATTTGATATATGTAAAATTCATAATTTTTGTTTTTAGATTTTCTTTTAGAAATATTTATAGATTTTTGTTTTTCTTTTGTTAACTTAAAATTAAAAAAGAAAAAGAAAAAGAAAATTATTTCAAATTTTAAAAATAAACAAATTGTTTTACTAATATGTGTTTGTCACTCTATATTTATATTTTTATTTAAGGATAGCTTTATAATATACATATTTTTCAAAAAATGGGTGTTTAAATAATTTTTATAAATAGTAATAATTCAACCTTTTACAGAAAAATAATTACTAAAATTTATTCCATTTTTTGTCTTTCTTTGTTTTTTATTCATTCAAAGAAAGTGTGCAAGTGCTTTCGAATTAATGATTTTTGTTTTTTTTTTTAATCGAAATAGATATGTTTGGGAACTACTTGAACGAAAAAAAAAAAAAAAAAAAAAAAAAAAAAAGATATGCCGGAGAACAACAACTCTCTTGAATTGTGGATGGCTATCAGTGTCATGACCCCCAATCCATGAAAGTTTGGTCCATTTGGATCACATGTTTATAGTTTGATCTCTATCTAAAATCTTTGAGTTAAAGATAATTTTTTCACGTGATATGAATGTTTCCTTCAGTTTCTGAAAACTTCATTTTCGGATCATATCTTAATGATCTTGGTTAAGAGTATCCAATAAATTATACAGTATGTAATATACTTGTGATATATGTAATAAATTAAAAAAAAAATCTCTTGAAAAAAAAATACTCTCTTGAATTGTTTGCACCTTGTAGAGATCTCATGAACATAAATATCTCAAACACAGGATAAGAAAATAAAAAAATTATTCTTAAAAAATAAAAAGTTCTATCCTATAATTTCAATTTTTGACTTTTGGTGGTGGATAATTAATAATTAATATTTTTTTCTAAAAAATAATGATTAATATTAAATATATGGGCAAAAATATGGTACAATTACAAACCTTTCTTGATTTTGACCAACGTAAAATATACAGTGCAATTTGTATGACTTTAAAATTAGCAAGCAAATCATGAATTTTCACATAATGAATTTTTTCATTTTTTAAAAATATAGTAAATAAGTTAATAAAACTGTTTTTAATTCGAAAATATTATTCACAAAAATCAGCAAGGACTTTAAAAGACTATTTTTCTTGCATTTTAAAACAATTAAGTAAGACTATTTTAGGAAACCATTCAAGCACCCACTTTTTTTTTTTTTTTTTTTTTGCTTGGGAGGGGGTGGGGGCTGGGGCGGGGGCGGGATAGTAATTTGGACATTTACTTTTGACTTAGGGCTTGTTTGATATTTTCACTAAGGATGGGTGTTTGTCCAGGTTGGGTTGAAAATCTTTTAATCCAATATAAATCGAGTTAAAAATTTTTCAATCCAATCCAACCCAATATAATTTTTTAACCCAATCGAATAATAATAGAATTTGGGTTGGATTGGGTTGGTTAGGTTTGACATTAGTTGAAATATTGAAAAGTTTTCAATGCTTATGACATAACTTGACTCGGATTCTTTCTAGCGAATCTAGCGATCCTGCCGGGTATCCCACGAAAACCTTCTGAAGTCTGACTAACAAGATTCAAAAGGATATCGTTGAGTGAACTCGTACTATTTCTCAAACTTTAAACATGCAAAATCATATCTTTTAAAACTTCATTTCAAGTGTGCATCGTATAAACATATGGTATCATAAAATGTGAATATCTAAAACATGCATGCATTTAAATAAAGTGCAACAACATTTATTCATAAATTTAAAAATATGCAAAATTACATTATCAAATTTAAGTTGCAAACTTTACACATAAAGATTTAAGTAGCGTCGTCTGTTGGGGCCCACCTAATTTGAACGTGGTGTACTGGTGCCTTGATCACCTGTTCTTACACCTGAGGAGGTTATTGAAATAACAACATTATGAGCTATAAAGCCGTGTGAGTGTATATGCAGTTATATAAAAATTTTCTCCGAAAAATATTTTGAAAAAATATATATTTTTTTAAAATCGTTTTATTTTGTTAAAAGCTTGGTTTCATAAAATTCCATAAACTTTCAAAGGCTTTTTAAAATACTAAAATGTTTAATATTTTTAAAAATATTTTCTTTCTAAAAATTTACTTTTAGTGGTATGTTTTTTTTTTTTTTTCCTAAAAAGCTTTAATGGCAACTCAAGGAAGCTAAAATCATAAAGGCGGTCAGACCACTTTCACTTAGTGTGGAGGGTCACGTGGCGCAAAGGCTAGCATCACTCATCGTGACAAAGTTACTAAGATGTCTCGTATACACGTGTGATAGAATTATCATCGCTCACTATGCGTCGAGAAATACCCCATAAGTGTAGAGGGCGACTGACAGACTTGACAGACTCGATCCCTCCAATGTTAACAAGACTAGCCCTCCCAAATTATTACCATACACTGTAGGGTATATCGATCGGGTTGCTAGAAGGTCGCACTATAAATACTCGAACCGTCAACTAAATTTGAAAACCTTTTGTTTTCTTTTCTACAATTCTAACAAAATTTTTTTTTCATGCTATAAAAGGAAATAGATATATATTGCATACTATCTAAAATAACTATTATTAATTTATCGTAAATATGTATTATGGAAAACTACTTAACATGTATGAATAAACCTACTAAACTCTTTAACAAAACAAATAAACTTTAGATTTTCTCTATTGCCACATCATGAAATGATAATCTTGTGTTTTATGTTTTATGAGGATTTAAATTATATAAATTTAGTTTAATTTTAAGCCTGGTTGAGAGGAGAGAGTATGGGAGTAAGACAAATTTAAATAATAAGAGAGTTTTTTTTTTTAGATAAAATAATAAGAGAGATTTGTTCATTTGTTTTTTGTTAAAGGTTTGAAATTAAATATTTGAAGTTGCTTATGAACACTAAAATTAAGATAGTAATTAAAAAAGTTGAAATTGCAGTGGTTGAATTTGACAAATTCTCTTGATGTTGGCATTTGGCAATCCAAATATGGCTCTAGTGTATTGGTTCCAAAATTTTCAACATAATCATAATTAAAAGAAAATTATGCTTTTATTTTATTAAATTATTTTAGACATTGCATTTGTACTCAGTCGTACAGAGTTGAATCAAATTGAGAAAAGACTAAATAAAATCAAGGGTGCAATATCGTCACCCATAAAACTTATTTATACATTGTTGGAAGTGTCTTAGTAAGCTTAAGTTGTGAACCAATTATATTAATCTAGCTAGTTTGATTCACTAATCATAGAGTGCCAAGTAGAGTCAAGTTAGTTAGGAAATGACCAATTAAATACTGTGAACTATGTAAAGATACTTATGGTCTTCAGGTCATTGTATATATATTGAAAAACAGAGTTATTATGTAATTAGTATACAAGAAATACAAACAAAAAAAAAACTTTTCATTCATTTTCTCTGATTTCTTGAGATTTGGAGCTCCGTTTATATGGTATCAGAGCCTCTATAAGATTTATTTGAGACTACTATGGAGATTCTATGAGGTTATCAGCATTCACTTAAGAAGATCGACAACATCTGTATGTTGTTTTTAATTTTTTTCTTCTTTCTTGAAGTTTTTATTGCGATTTTTCCTTTTCGTTTATAATCGAAGATTGTAGAAATGTTAGGGTTTTTCTAGAAATCACTTAATTTTTCGATGGTTCTTCTAGTGATAAATGTTGAAGATAATTTATGATGATAGCAAAGTTGCTTGTTAAGTGCATATAGATATTTAATCGTTGATTGAAAGTTGCTCTTATAGCAAATCAATCGATTGCAAAGATTTTCCTTAATGCAATTTTGTGGATAATAGTTTAGTAATGGTAGAATTCGAATCACATCTTGTAAACAAAAAAATTGACTTACCTAGTATGTCTTAAACTAGTTCCCAATTAAAGAAGTCTCAAGTGAATCTCCTCTTATCCAACCTAAACTTCAGGTTACCAATTAAACTAGATTAGTCTAACTACAATTTTTGGAAACACCAAGTACTCCCTGCTATATGTGCATATGATCTAGAAGACTATATACTTAGTCCCAAAACATGTCCATCTAAATTCATTAATGAGGAAAAATACATAGTTAATGAAGATTTTCTCCTTTGGAAGAAAGCTGATCAGCTACTAGTTTGCTAGCTCTTTTCTATGTTGAATGAGGTTGTTTTTGGCCAAGTTACGCAAGTGTGGCACACTCTAAAAACGTTGTATGCTCAATAGTCTAGAGCTAGCATCTTATGGTTGAAAACTGAGTTACATTCTACTAAGAAAGGGTCATTAACTATTGGAGAGTATATTTTGAAACTGAAAAGTTTGAGTGAGAAATTAGCTGTGGCTGAATAGTCTCTATCAAGTGAAGATCTGATATCACATATTTTGGGAGGACTTGGCCTTGAATATGATCTAGTTATGGTGAATATTACTCCTAGACAAGATCGTGTGACCCTACAAGAAGTGCGATTTCAATTAATGAGCTATGAGAATTGTTTAGCTTAAAACCATGCTCCTTCTGTTGTTAATCTATCTCTAGTTTCTACTCAATTTATCTATAATAACAACTTCAAATGAGGATCTTCTAGAGGTCAATTTCGAGGTTGAGGCCGTGGAAGAAATGGAGGTAGAGGTGGTCCTAAAGTGTGTATCAGTTATGTGGAAAGATTGGTCATGTTGTGTCATCTTGTTACAAATGTTTTTATCAATTTTTTCAGGGTTTGAATTTGCAAACTATACAAGCTAAATCAGGTCAAACTCAGAATCAAGGAAATACTCAAGGAAGTTATCAAGCATTCTCTTATAAACTGATTACTGAACTTGGGAACACAATACATCTTTACCACTTTTATCAGTCCTCTCAGTACAATAGATCCTCTACTGCACCAAATGCTTATATTGCTACTTCAAGCTCGGTTGCTAATCCATCTTAGTACATTGATAGTGAAGCTATGCATCACATCACCGCTGATCCTCAAAACTTTGCTCACAAAGTTTATTACAAAGAACAAGAGAAGCTTGCAGTAGGTAATGGCACTAAACTTGACATTTTTCATGTTGGTTCTACATCTATTACAACATACACAACACCACATCATACCTTATTTCTGAACAACATCCTGCATGTCCCTAGTATAACCAAAAACCTTTTAAGCATTTCCCAGTTCATTGGAGACAATAATGTTATTGTGGAATTTAACTCAAATTCTTGTGCTATCAAGGACAAGAATTTGATGACTACTCTACTGCAAGGGGAACTGAAAAATAAACTGTACCAGCTAGATCCCATAACTACTAATCCTCAATTCAAGTCTTTAAAACTTTCTGCTTTTCTCTTGTCCAAAATCTCACCAACTTCTGCTATCAGTTTGTCAAATAGCACTATTAAGTTACCTTTAATTTAAAGCTATCAAATGCTACTGATCTTAATTCTTGTACAAGGAATAATAGAGCTAAACCAACATCTTGTATATCTTCTTTGGATACTAATGTGTCAAGTACTATTGGTTCTGGTCCATGTTTGATAAATAATGTTGTTAGCCTAATATCTTGTGATGCGAACCCCGTATATAAAGATACGACACACATGATCAAATTGAAACATAACTCCAAGAAAGATTAAAACAGGTTTATAAAAATGAAATTTTGACCCATTGATTATATGTCAATCAAGAACCAAAGTTATAAAAAACTTTGACCCAATAGTTAGTCAAGAACCAAAATTATAAAATAAAGATATTGATGCTACTCTTAAAACATGGATGAGAAGGTGAGGTTAGTCGCAGCTGAGTTTGCAGATTATGTTATGGTTTAGTAGGGGCAATTAGTGTTAGATAGAAGGAGATATAAGGAACGTCCTATAAACACTTGAGGTGAGATGAAGACGTTTATTGAATAAAGTTTTAACTTTTTTTCATTGTTCTTTTCAAAACTTTGAGATTGTATCAAGAATTGATCTTGATTTATCAACCTTCATTTATCTCTCACATTCTCATTTTTTCTTAGGAGTGGCATGATTGTATCTTTGGTTCTTGGTTCTCTAATTAACGAGTTGAAGATTTTCTTTAATCTGAATTATTTTTCTTATGGTTGTGTTTCAATTTTAATCATGGGTGTTATATTGTTATATGTGAAGTTCGTATTAGTTGATATCAAAGCTTTAGGTATTAATTTAAGTTTGAGTCTTCAATTTAAATTTTCTTGTTTTAATTCTAAATTTTTTTCTTTTGTTGCATATCATCCTAATTCGCATGAGTTTTGACCAACATCATCTTCATCGCATTGCCCACTATCATCTCAATATTTTGTTGCGTCTTGATATTGCTGCATTAGTCATATATATTATTCAATTCTAGTTTGATTCACATTGCAATTGTCGCAACCTTATCAAGTATCTTCTTTAAATTTCAATTCTTTAATCTGCCATAACCACCCATTATCAATTTTCTATTGCTTTTAAGTTGTCGCACCACCCATTATCAATTATTTAATCCATATTTATATTGATTTCATTGCTTCATTGCCCTAATATCATCAATTTTTTTAGGTTCTTGAATTTTTTTGGCAGAATTGATCATAATCTTCTTATTGATTGATTGTTTTATGTTTTGGTACAATTAACTGATTCATCATTGGCCAAATATACCCAGTAGTCTTGCTATCATATCTTTTGATTCATAATTCTTGATTGCAAGATTTGAATAATAAAAATTTTTTGATTTGCAAGTATCATCAAGAACCTTATTGAGTTCAATCCACAATTTTCATTTAATTTAGTTTGTGTGCATTCCAATTTGATTTAGAAAAAAAATATATATATATATATATCAAAAAAAAAAAAAAAAAGAGAGAGAGAGAGACAAAAAAGTATCTTAAAAAGAAAGTATAAAAAAAAGGTCAGAAAAAAAAGGTGCCAAAAAAAAAAATTGAATGTCATATATTGCTTGGATTGAAGTGAGTTGATATTAATTCACCTTATTTGCAATTTAATTTCTTTGCGGTTTTCGAAATCTTTGCTTGAAATCAAATTGCTTTCCATTATTTTGTCATTCTTATAACACCCTGAGATTTACTTTAATATAATTAGTGTCTTTTAATTGAAATTAACTATGTAAGAAGTTGAATTAAATTGAGCTTATATGCATATATTAGGAAATGCATTTTTAATTTAAGGAATTTAATGTGTTGGAGGTATTTTATAATTAGAAATTAGGTGAAGGAAATTGAATAATGGAAAAATGTCATTGGATAAAGAAAGAGTGCAACTAAAATGCATCACATGGAATTTATTTTTGGACCAATAAGCAATTGCCAAATCAAAAGTTAAAAGTAATGTGAATTTAGTTAAAAATGAAATGAGAATGATGTCAAAATAGTTGTGGAATGGTGAGTTGGAATTTTAACCAATGAAATGCATGCATTTGTGACAAAGGACAAGATTGTAATAAACGATATAGTTAGGGGTAAAAATGTCAAATGAGAGCAAATGGTTTATAAAGTGAAAACCATGCTTGAAAATCGTTTTCATATTCTTCCTCTTCTTGCCGTCACCTTCAAGCTTGCTCCCTCTCAATTTTCTTTCAATTCCAAGCCACCAAATCATCACATAACCTTATTTCTTGCCTCATCTAAGCATTGAAGTCATCAATTTCACCAAAATCCATCAAGATTCCAAAGTGGGTTTCTCTAGAAAGGTACTAAATTAAGGTAAAATCATGTGGGTTTTTTATTAAGTGATGAGTTGAGACTAGAGAGGATTTAGATGCCCTCATAAACATATAGATATCTCTAACTTTACATTTAATTTAGTATTTTTGATTTTGATGATGATATATGTATTCTTGAAAACCCTAGGTGGAGAATTAGCTAAAGGAGCCAAAGAGAAAGATAAAGAAGAGTTATAGGCTTCAAGTGAAGGTGTGAAAAAGCCACATCTAGTGCCCAAAATGTTGGTGTATACATAGTTTGAAAATTCAATTTTTCAAGTAGGATTTTAGTGTGCTTAAATTTTTAATATCATATGTTTTTAATTAAATTGGTTTGATGTTTAAGCTTGAATGATGTTGGTAAGTTGTTGATAACTCTATTTTTATAGAGTTATTTTATCTTTTTAAACCTGAATTCTTGTTTAGTTTTGATGTTTTTATTATTATTAAGTACATTATTTTATCATTTTGTATTTTTCATTTTCAGAATAAAATTGGTGAAAATCACATGTGAACCCCACCAAGTGTTATTATTCAAGACAAAATCATCGTTACAAAATGAATGTCATTCGAAGCAATTAATCGCCTCAAGAATTACTCTAATCAGTATCGCATAAAGAAGTTATCACAGTTTGAAGATCGAGTATTCTAGAAATAAATATTATGTCATGCTAATGTAAGAAATGATGTAAGCAATGATGTAATATGAAAGTTGACTTGAATGAGGTAGGTGAACGATTATGCAAGCAATGATACAAAATGGTGAAAAATTAGGAAAAGATGATGCAAACAATGATGTAATTGGAGGTGAACTTTGCCTATAAATAGGCCTTAGAATCACCATTCCAAACATCTCATCAAACACCAAAACAATAAGTAGTTTAGAGAAAGAAAGAGAGAGCTTGGAGAGGAGGAGCAAAGCAGACGAAGAAATTCTACGGTGAAGCTTCAATCCACTAAGTTTTCATATATTTTGTTATGTTTAATCTTTTAGTTTTTATAAATTTTAATTTAAGCATGGAGTAATTCTGTTTTCTAAGGTTATGATGTAGCCTAACTTTGATGTTCCAACCCTTTGTTCAATTCAATTAAGGATTTTCTATCTTGGTTGATGCATTTAATACTGTTCTTAATGCTTCTAAATAAATAGTCACTATTTAGTTGAATTGTTAATCATAATGATAGCGGAAGCTGATTTATGTGTCTAGTTCATTGTATTTAATGTCATAAATTACATGTAGGATAGGAATATACCTGCACGGTTTGTGTAGTCTATAAAAGAGATCCATAAATCTTAATGAATCCTTTAATATTTTGACTTGCATGGGAACATAGCAGTTAAGCTTTATAGGGTATTTTTCTTAGACTTCGGGATGGGCTATGTGAATAATTCAGAGAATCTTGACTAGCAACTGGATAGTTAATTTTTGTTAAAAAGAACAAAGGGGAGGAACATATTAGTTATGGTGAAATCAGAACCTTAAAGTTTTTATTCATTGAAGTAATTTATATTTGCAATTAAATTTAGTTGTAGTTTTCAACTCAATTAATCAAATTTCGTTTACCAAATAAAAGTTGAGTTATTTTAATTTTAGGCATTAATTAACAACAATCCTCGTGGGATGATACTTATCTCATCACTTTATTACTTGTTCGGCTCGTCCACTTGCGATTTTGCACAACAAGTTTTTGGCGCCGTTAGTAGGGATTGTTTGTTTAAATTAATATTAATACTACGTAACTCAAATTTTAATTTGGTATTTTATTTAGTTATTTATTTATTTATTTATTTCTATTATTATTATTATTATTACTATTATTATTATTTTTTCTTTTTGCTTTATTACTTGTGATTTTTCTGGTGTATGAGAAACTCCGGGAGCGAAGTTTTGATACCATTTGATCTAGAAATTGAAAGAACTTGCTACAAGAACCGGAAAGAAACAAGGAAAGCTGTAAGTGCTGTTCTCGCAGATATGGCTGAAGGACCAAACAACATCCAAAACATTGTATCAATGAATGCTGAAAATACTCGAGCATTACGCTATTATGCTCTACCTACAATGGGTAATGCTTCGATGATACCACGACCGACTATTGCTGCCAACAATTTTGAGATTAAGCCAGCAATTATCCAGATGGTGCAAAACAACCAGTTCAGTGGGGCTTCGAATGATGATGCAAACGCCCATATTGACAGCTTTTTGGAGATCTGCGATACCTTTAAGCACAATGGTGTTACTGATGACGCCATCCGATTGAGATTGTTCCCGTTCTCTCTTCGAGATAAAGCCAAAAGCTGGCTCAACTCTTTGCCATCAAGGACTATTACCACATGGGATACCTTGGCACAAAAATTTCTGGTCAAATTCTTTCTACCAGCTAAGACTGCAAGACTACGAACCGAGATTGCCACATTCAGCAACTAGATGGAGAGTCATTGTACGAAACATGGGAAAGATTCAAAGATCTGCTAAGACGGTGCCCACATCATGGAGTTGCTGACTGGTTGCAGCTACACACATTCTACAATGGTTTAGGGAGTTCCACGAGAACATTGGTAGATGCCGCCGCTGGTGGAGCATTTTTGGGGAAACCCCATTAAGCTGCTTGAGACTTACTAGAAGAAATGACTGCAAATGCCTATCAATGGCCATCAGAAAGAGCAATTTTGAAAAAAGTTTTCGGATTTAAGAAAATGATGTGTTAACTAGACTTTCTACTCAGGTCGAGACATTAGCCAAGCAACTAAAAAACTTGATAGCTAATGCCATTCATACTTAGTCAGCATCTTATGATTTTTGTGGAAGGGACCATTCCAATGGGCAATACGATGAAGACTAAAAGGGTCAAGCTTTTTTTGTAGGCAACAGACAATAAAATAACCCTTACTCTAACACATATTATCCAGGATGGAGGAATCATCCAAACTTTTCATGGAAAAATAACGATCAACCCAGACAACCATATCTGCCACCACTTCAACAGCAACAGGCCAACAAACCATCACTTGAAGAAGCACTCGCTCAGCTCACCGAAAAGACTAATCAATTTATGATGAGAACAAACATCATGCTCCAGAATCAAGCTGCTTCCATTCGAAATTTAGAGGTACAAATGGGTCAAATCTCAAATTTGCTAACTGTAAGACCTCAAAGAACCCTACCAAGCAACACAGAGACCAATCCTAGGGAGCACGTTAAGGCTGTCACATTACGAAGTGGTAAAATGCTGAAAGAGACTGCCAAAGGAACAGACGAAAAATAAGGATCTAGCAAAATAGAAGAAGAAGTGATGGTTGAACAAAAAAAAGCAGAAAAGCCAAAGTCCAAGTTGTTTCCAGACAATCCGCCACCATACAAACCACCATTACCTTTCCCTCAAAGATTTCAGAAGCAGAAACTAAATAAACAATTTTCTAAATTTCTTGAAGTTTTTAGGAAATTACAAATTAATATTCCTTTTGCAGATGCTCTGGAACAGATGCC
Organism: Dimocarpus longan; assembly: GCA_022984855.1. Taxonomy (NCBI): domain Eukaryota; kingdom Viridiplantae; phylum Streptophyta; class Magnoliopsida; order Sapindales; family Sapindaceae; genus Dimocarpus; species Dimocarpus longan. Next base: position 17,827,926 of record CM041015.1, on the reverse strand, counting down.
CAGTTATGTGAAGTTCATGAAGAAAATCCTATCAAATAAAAGGAAGCTGGAAGAACATGAAACGGTAGCTTTGACCGAAAAATGTAGTGCAATCTTGTAGAAAAAGCTACCGCCTAAACTCAAAGATCCGGGGAATTTCACAATTCCTTGCACCATTGGTGATTCATTCTTTGATAAAGCATTATGTGATCTTGGTGCAAGCGTTAATTTAATGTCATTCTCTGTTTTTAGGAAACTAGGCTTTGAAGAACCAAAACCTACTACAGTATCTTTACAGCTAGCTGATTGATCAATCAAGTATCCAAGGGGAATTATAGAAGACGTACTCATAAAAGTGGATAAGTTCATATTTCCTGTGGATTTCATTGTGCTAGACATGGAGGAAGATCAAGAAATACCCATCGCCATTCTTAGCAACAGGAAGAACTCTCATTGATGTATAGAAAGGTCAACTTATACTAAGAGTTCAAGATGAAAAAGTGACCTTTAATGTGCTAAAAGCACTCAAACATTCACATGAAGTTGGCAACTGTGTGAGGATAGATGTAGTGGAAGAATATATCAAAGAAAATGCTAAGGTTTACAAAGAACACACCAAAAAGTGGCATGATCAACGTATTCTAAACAGGGAATTCACTCCAGATCATCGATTTAAAGTCAACAGAAAAAGACTTAAAGCTTACATGGATGGTAGAGAGACTCAACAGAAATCTATCATAGCGCTTTCAGACCTAACTTAAAGCGTTTTTCAACAGTCAAGCTAACGACTATAAATTAAGCGCTTCTTGGGAGGCAACCCAAGTTTTTCTTTCTTAACTAGTTTTCTTTTGTTTGTGTGTTATTGTTTTCTTTGTGTGTTATTATTTTTCTTTGATAATTTTCTTTTCTCTTTTAGAGATGGAGACAAGTCTTGCAGCACTCAAAAATCATTTCCCTACTCTGCCTCAAGATGTACTTAGAAAGATTTACAAGTGCAGACTCGAAAGAATGAGGGCACTAACATGTTTAGGTCTTCCAGAGCATATTCGGTGGATCATTGAACTTAAGGTACGTCTAGTAGGTGAGTTGAATGATTCATTCATTAAACGTTTACTAGGATTAGGAAGAAGTTCTTACTCAAAGAAGAGAAGAGCTAAGAGAATGAGAGTCTACCATAAGTGTGCAAGATGAAACTGCGACACAATCTGTAAAAATCCTGAATATTTGTCCATAAATCGAGAAGATAAAATTAAATACATAAATGATGGGCTGAGTAAGGAGTCTCTGGATAATATCCTTGAGACTCTTGAGACGCATCTTTGTGGGAAAGTTCAACGCATTCTTTTAGATTTATGAGAATTATTCAGGAAAGAGAAACAGCGTTGCAGTCTTGAAAATCTAACTTTAAAATACCCTGTTTGCCAGTTTATAAGAAAACTGGATGGGAAGCCAATCCTCAACTCATAGAAGGTATTTAAGCCATTTCTGGACGTAAAACTAAAGGAAGATATGAGCCACAATCACAACTATGATAGCATCATTTTTTTTTCTCTTTGTTTAACAACTTGTTTCAAACCTTTTCGATAATCGTATTTACTTTTTGATATTTTTTTACCTGTCATTTTGGATTTTTAGCTCGTTTCAAACTTTTTTGATAATTGTATTTACTTTTTGACGTTTCATCACCTAACATTTTGAATTTTCATTTTTAGTAGCTCTTTTCAAATTTTTCGATGTTTGTGTTTACTTTTTGACATTCTTTCACCCAACATTTTGAATTTTCGATTTTTAGCGGCTTGTTTTAAATATTTTTTGAAGATTGTGCTTTCTTTTTGATATTTCTACACTTAACATTTTCTTTTCCCCCTGATCATAACTGTTTAGTATCATAAAACTGTTATTTTACTCTTTCCATTTTTTTAAATGAGCGTTCATTACTGATAACAAATAATTAGTTTTGTATGAAAAAAAAATGGTAGAGCCCTCGAGCAGTAAATTTAAAACCATTTGTGTTTCTTGTAGCCCGAAGTCTGGCATGAGTACACAATATTCAAAGGCAGCTACTGAACTTGGTACAACTTTAGCAGCCTGAAATATAGATTTGGTGTATAGAGGAGACAGTTTAGGACTGAGGGGTTCTGTTGCAGTAACTACAACTGTTGGAGGTAGCATAACCCTAGGTATCACAGTAAAGCATTTGGCTGAAAGAAGAGATATCATCGGTATGAGTAAAAGTAATGAATTTCAGGTCACGAGCATACACGGGCGAATGGCGTACATGTAACTCAATGCTGATACTTTTATCGCGTTACCTGGTGGTTTGGAAACGTTTGAAGAAATCTTCAACATTGCGTTCTAGGCCCATCTCAACATTCACAAAAAGCCATTAGGTTTGCTTAATACTAACAATTTTTATGATGGTTTATTGGCTTTTCTTGATCATGCTGTGGAACAGGGTTTTATGACTCAAGTAAACCGGTGTATTCTAGTCTCAGCTTCAAGTGCTGATGAATTGATTGACCAACTGCAAGACTTTGTGCCCGAAGTTGATCCAATCATATCGTAGGTGGTTTGGGATTCTGAAGCAAACGAAAACAAAAAGTGTGCACTGGATCTTAACCTCCGATTGTAACTTTCTTACTCTATGGTTTTATTAATAGCATTTCCATTTGAGTTTTTATTCTTTTTATCTTTCTAGACATTGGGGACACTGTCTCAAATAAGTTTGGGGGTAGAGTTTGCCATTATTAAAACCATAAGATTCAAAAACTGGTCCGAGTTGAAACCAAAAAATGGTAGAGTAAGGAGTACTTTTGTGCTCTTGATACGCATCTTTGTTTTCATTTAAAAAAAAAATCATTATTTTTGTTTTTGAATTTTGTCCTAATAAGTTGACTAATTACTTTGTGTTTGAAATCTTAATGCATGTTTTTAGTTAGATATCTTTACTAAGGAATAGCCATGAATATCTTTGCATGATTTGAGACTTTTGAATGCCATAATCTTAGTTAATTGAGTGGATGAACATCATGTTTACATGAATTGTGGACTATTAGTGGAGATTACCCTTGGTGAGGATTTGAGCTTTTTAAACGTTTCTTTTTGAGAGATTTATTTGTTTCTACTCTTAAACACTCTTCACTTTGTTCTTAATAGATGATCTCTATAGGTTTTGCATTGAATACTAAAGAACAAATCATCATTGTAGATAACATGAGTTGCTTTGATTTGAAAATTAGATCGACTTCTTATAAGTGATATAGGTAATTTTTACTTCATAAAAGCTTACTTTCCTACTTTCCTACTTTGAATTGAGATACTTCATGAACCCTTTGAAGCCAAATATTTTAAATATTTTTCTTTGTTTAATCTTATTAAATGACCCTATTGAGCCGTTAAATTTAGTCATACCTTGTGAAACTTGGGATCATACTATGTAGAGAAAAAGGATAAGGGAATTGAAATGTTAACATTTATGTGATTTGTACATAAACATACGCATTAAAAGAAGTGTGTTTCTAAATATCATTATGAAAAAAAAAAAAAAAAAAAAAGTGAGAAGCAAAAGTTTTATAATGCCTAGATGTACAAGGAGAGGTGGAAGTAAAAAAAAAAAAAAAAGTTGTGATGAATTAAAGAGAATAAATGAAATACTTTGGTATGATCTTAAGTTCTTGTTGAACCTGTACCTCAAAATTTCTTACATATCAAGTAACCATAGCCCAAATACAATCTTTAATAAAGCCTATTGATCTTCAAGAGGAAGTCCAATTTGAGAGTTGAAGTATGTCATCATGTTCTATTTACGTTCTTAGTAATTTATTCCAATCATGAGATCTGTTCACTTAAAAGCACGGTTCTTTTTAAACGTCTATATTCATATATGATGTAAATGACGCTTGCTATGCCTTTACATAATCTCTATCATATATGATTGCATGAGTGTTTGCTTTAGGATTCATGAGAGTTATGAGAGATATCCTATGAGGATTAAAGTCGAGACGAAATAAGTCCATGACGTGTGAATATGGTGTTTTGAAATGAAATTGCTTTGAGAGTGGTGTAAGATTATTGATTATTGTGTTTTAGATCATTAGTGACTTATCTTTAGTCCTGATACAAGATCATACATGTATGAGATTTCTGTTAATTTGCATTTAGTGGGATGTTAATGAGTTATGGGTGAAATCTTTTAACGTTTGTGGGTATCGTTGCTGGTAAACCCTCAGGAGACACAACTCCTCCTACTAGGGACACCTAGGGGTTTAAAGGCTTATGACATACGCTCAATGCCATCATGTTTACCTACGAAAATGGATTGTGTTTTTATTTTCTGTGTTTTTAGCTTAGGTTGTTATTTTTAGTTTTACTTGAGGACAAGCAAAATCCTAAGTTTGGGGGTGTGATAACTCTATTTTTATAGAGTTATTTTATCTTTTTAAACCTAAATTCTTACTTAGTTCTTGATTTTTTTATTATTATTAAGTACATTATTTCATCATTTTGTATTTTTCATTTTCAGAATAAAATCGGTAAAACTCGTATGTGGACCCCACCAAGTGTTATTATTCGAGACAAGATCATCACTACAAAATGAATGTCATTTGAAGCAATTCATCGCCTCAAGAATTACTCGAATCAGTATCGCATAAAGAAGTTATCACAGTTTGAAGATCGAGTATTCTAGAAATAAATATTATGTCATGACGATGTAATCAAAATTATGATGTAAGCAATGATGTAATATTAAAGTTGACTTATATGGGGTAGGTGAACCATGATGTAAGCAATGATGTAATATGAAAGTTAACTTGAATGAGGTAGGTGAACGATTATGCAAGCGATGATGCAAAATGGTGGAAAATTAGGAAAAGATGATGCAAACGATGATGTAATTGAAGGTAAACTTTGTAGAATCACCATTCCAAGCATCTCATCAAACACCAAAACAATAAGTAGTTTAGAGAAAGAAAGAGAGAGCTTGGAGAGGAGGAGAAAAGCAGAGGAAGAAATTCTACGGTGAAGCTTCAGTCCACTAAGTTTTCCTATCTTTTCTTATGTTTAATCTTTTAGTTTTTATAAATTTTAATTTAAGCATGGAATAATTTTGTTTTCTAAAGTTATGATGTAGCCTAACTTTGATGTTTAACCCTTTGTTCAATTCAATTAAGGATTTTCTATCTTGGTTGATGCATTTAATACTGTTCTTAATGCTTCTAAATAACTGGTCACTATTTAGTTGAATTGTTAATCATAATGATAGCAGAAGCTGATTTATGTGTCTAGTTCATTGTATTTAATATCATAAATTACATATAGGATAGGAATATACCTGCACGATTTGTGTAGTCTATAAAAGAGATCCATAAATCTTTATGAATCCTTTAATGTTTTGACTTGCATGGAAACATAACAATTAAACTTTATAGGGTATTTTTGTTACACCTCGGGAGGGGCTATGTGAATAATTCAGGGAATCTTAACTAGCAACTGGATAGTTAATTTTTGTTAAAAAGAACAAAGGGGAGGAACATATTAGTTATGGTAAAATCATAACCTTAGAGTTTTTATTCATTGAAGTAATTTATATCTGCAATTAAATTTAATTGTAGTTTTCAACTCAATTACTCAAATTTCGTTTACCAAATAAAAGTTGAGTTATTTTGATTTTAGACATTAATTAACAATAATCCTCGTGGGACGACACCTATCTCATCACTTTATTATTTGTTCGGCTCGTCCACTTGCGATTTTGTACAACAGTTGTGTTGATGTGTGGTGTGATAAAACTTTGATGAATGGTGAAACTTTTGGGGTTGGTGGAATTTGGTAGTTTGGGTAGGGGAGGATTCTTTTGATAATTTATGTTATTTGGAATGTTATTTGAATGGAAATTGAATGAATTCTATGTTGAAAAATAATTTTTGAAGATTTTTAGACTTGAATGATGTTGACCGAATTATGCTTATAGGTTCAATATAAATTCTTTTGATGATTTTCATATTTTTAACTTAACTTAGATGTTATTCGGATGTGTTTTGAATGATATATGGAGTGGAAAACAAATTGGAAATCATATTTTGAAAAATATGGGTGCTAGGCCGAATGGGTGCTATATATGTATCAAGGGGTATTTTTGTCATTTCATGCCCATTTATGTGTTGATTGAATGTTATTTAAATAATTAATATGATGAATTAGTGAGTTAAAGAGAAAATTTTGAAAAATGCACCCTTTGGCCGAATGTATACTAGAGAATAATAGGAATGCTTTTGGCAAATTTTGATACAAAAATTAAAAGTAAAATGGTCATTTCAAATGGCCAAAAGTGATGCTCTGAATAAATTTTGAAAAATGGAAATTAAAATACGATCAAACACTTACCTGTTAAAATTGTATTTGAATGAAAAATTTTATAATTTTAGAAAATTGCAAGGGCCTGAGTAAACCTAGACATCTGTAGGTGGGGATTGATAATTGGCATACCAATAAAGTATTATTAACAGTATTGCACCATTATGAATGTATATCGATTTTGATTTATGGATCTTGAGAGACATTGAGTGTCCGGTCTAGAAATTAAAAACTTGTGTGAAATATGATCCGGCATGTAGGCACCAAGTGTCTGATGCAGGGGAAAGCTCGTTTTTCAATCCATGGTATCGTGTCAGTGTTTACAAAGGGCATTGAAAATTATTGTGGGTGAGTATGTAATTAAACATGAAAAATGGTTTTGGAAAGTTAAAATGTATAATTTATAGCTTATTTGATTCATTGTGGTTTTATTGTGAAAATTTGGAAATTCTGAATTTTTGATGTTATAATGACGTGTTTTCAAAAACAATTATGATTTTAATTTTTGTGTGTACACCTATTAAGTATAAATACTTAACACATTGGGTTTGCCACACGCAAGTAGTTGATTGGACATTGTAGATAAAGATTAAAGAGGATATATCTATAGCTCCCTGCGAGTTACATCCATCCATATTTTGGGTAATTATCCTTTGGTATTATACATTTAAACATAAAGGTGCATGAGCATGAAAATAGGTGTAAGCCCTCATCCAGACTTATTGTTTTATGGTATTAAAAATCTTCAAATTGAGTTACGGTCGAATCATAGGTTTCCCTTAGTGTTATTTGAAGTTTATTATAATTTCATATCGCAAGTCGGATGTCGTTTGGTTGACCCCGATACGAATACAAGACGGTTAGGAATGAATTATTCATTAATCATGTGAGGTGAGCTCACATGATAAAGTGGAGATACTTTATCTCAACCAATAGGAAGCAAGATAAGTGACAAATCCCATAGTTTAATATTAATTACATATATGCATAAATTAGTTGTCATGCACTAATGATTAAAGAATTATTTCAATTTCATGAGTTACCAAATTACCCTTAGATGGACAAGTCTCCATGTTATGAATAGTAGGGCTATTTTAGTCCTAGTAAGTGAGCAAAATAAATAAAATAAAGAAAGCATGACAATTAAGCCACCATTCACGCCAAAAACAAGAAGCAAAAGTGAAACAAAAGTTATGTTAGACAAAAGAGAGAGTGACGGCAATAAAAAGCAAAAGAGGGCATCAATGTCATTTCCATAAAAGTCACACCTATATATATGACACTTAGCAATTTTTAAAAGCAAAAACACAACAAATAAGTGGCAGAAACCGTGAGTTGAAAAAGAGAGAGTGGTGGGACGCCAAAGGAAAAGAGACCAAGGAAGAAGACCAAAAGTTGCACAACTCATTTTTGAAGCTTTAGGTCTCATTTTCAAGCAAACCCAAGCTAGGAGGATAAAACCCAAGCTAGCACAAAGTAAGTTACCATCACTTTCTTTAAATTTGATGATAGTTGGATGTATGAAAATGTTGATGGATTGAGTTATTTCTTGTGAAATTGTTGGTGGGATTTTGAGGTAGATTTATGCTTTAGTGATAGGTATATGATATGGAGACTTAAATTATAAGTTAGAGGGCTTGAATGACAAGTTAGGAATTATGTAGAGAAAACCCTAACTTGTGGATTAAGTGAGTAAAGAGCTAAATACATTATCAATCACTTGTTGGTTAAAGGATTGAAGGAAATGTAACATGAAAAACTTGAAAGAATGACATATGAGTGCTTGGTGTGTATGTCATGGCCAATGAAGGGGTCTGTGATCCCATTGTATTTCCATTCTTTTAAGCTTTAAATTATGCATATTTAATGTCACAAAAGTCTTTAGAGAAGTTAGAAATTTAAAGGGAAGAGCATAGGATTTAAAAAGAACAACATAAAAGCAAATTGAAAAACCCGAGGTGATAGAGGGGGCCTGGTAAGACCTGACCTATTCTAGCTTATTTGAGGTTGTTCTACACCTCAAATGATGCCTAGGAATGATATAAAACCATAGAAATTGGAATGAGATCGATCCGATAAAAATTGACGAAGTTATAGTCAAAATAGTGGGCGTAGGAAACCGAGATGTGTAATAGCGATGCAAATGCATTCGTTGATGCCCAAAATAGATATATTCGATCATAATTAGGTAAAAGAACCTTAGATACGAAAGAAAAGCCATCGTCGCTTGTCCGATGTAAAAACTCGCTTTGAAAAGTGCCCAAAATGGGGCATTTTGCCTAGGTTGACTAGCAAATGATGGAGTTTCTCGACGAAACTTTACGGGCGACTTAGTTATATGATAAGGAGACGCTAGAAAAAGGAACGGAGGTGAAACCATGGCTGGTTTCAATTCTGTTTTTCGTGGTCAACCATATAGTTAAAAAAGTTGACTTTTTGTTTTAAGCTTCCAGAGACCAAACGAAACATATGGGGATGATTCTAGGGGTCTAGAAGTAAGACTTTTACAAAGAAACCAAAATTTGAGAGCCTCCGTCGAGTCAAAAATCGAGTTGGGAAAGGGTGGTGTAGTGAGTTTTCAATGTATTGGAAACTCTATTTTTATTAGTTTTAGCTATGAAAGTGAGTAAGTTATAACGAGACTATGATGTGTAGGTGACGAGCACGCGGACGAGACACGAGAGGCTCGTTGAGGCATTGAGAGCGTTGGGATCGAGGTAAGTGTCCTTCACTTCACTTACATCTAGTTTATTTCCATTTATATGGCAATGATAAAATATATTGTTTCAAAGAGTTTTGCAAAATGATTTTCCAAAATCATAAGTTTTATGTTGAGTAATGAGTTATGCCTAGAATCTAGAAATGAGATTCGAAGGTGAAAGTAAGTTGCAAAAAGGTTTAAAAGTAAAGCAAAGTAAAGTTGAATTTAGACTCATGTGCATGTTGTGATACGATGTAGAAAATTCAGTATCTAATTGCAAGTGATGAGTAAATTGCACTACAATATGCGATGTAGAAAATTCCGCATGTAGTTGCGTAAAGTATAAGCTATTGGCACTACAACGGCGAGGTAGAAAAATTCCGCGTTGTGGTTACTTAGAGTTGAGAAAGTTCGCCCTACGTCACGATGTAGCAAATTCCGTGCGTAGTGGCTTTGCACATGGTTGTCTTATGAGAAATGGTTTTCAAAAGAAAAAAAAATAAAATCGATTATTTTCTAAGTAATGTCTATGCGGAGTTATACCTTTATATATATATTGCCTAACCTCTCTTTGTTTTGTGTAGCTTGTATACTATAGTAGATGTTGGCACGGACGCTCTTGCATCAAAGACATTATTTTGATTAACTTTAGGTGGGGAAAATAATGAGACGAACTATATGGATGTTAATGTATTTTGACATTGTGTACATGTGTATATATTGAATCAAATAACTACGTGTTGACATGAGATATTTGACGGATTATAAATCATGTTTTGATATGTATATATAAATGAACCATTACACTTGATATGCACATATTTGCACAAGGCACATATTTCATATAAGTATGAGTTGTTATATGTCAATTACATATGTGAATTATGTTTGTAAAAGAATTGCATGTTTGTGAAATGAATAAAAATTGCATATTTGAGATTGAAAGAAGTTGGACGGTGATCAAAATAGTTCGAAGTGTATTTTTTATGCAGGTTGATTTTGAAAATGTTAAACTTACAGTCATTATGCTGTCCGAATTTTATAAAATTAGTTTTCAATCAAATTTGAAAAATTCACACCGTTTCAACTATATTAAGAGAAAATAAAAATTTTTAAGCCTAAAACGAGTAAACCGGTTAAGTAAAGTAAAGGGGTTCGCTTCTCGGATTTCTCCAATCCGACAAGTCGGGTTCGGGGAGTCCGTTGAAGTGCCCGGCGGGATCCTCCAGACAAGAGTTTAGATAAGGTCTGGGAAGGGTCCTGTCAATAGGTATTTATATAAAGTGTAAACTTTTGTAAATGATAAATTGTATAAATTTTATAAGGTTTTGAATTATAATGTAGTTATGTAAATGAAATATACCTTATGTTTTGATTTTGTATTAATTTTCATGGATATGGAATTTCTTAAAAGAGTTTATTATTATGAATGATTGTGTGGAGAAGTGATTTTGAGATGGACGGGAGGCTCGAACGGAAGTTGAGAAACTATTGTGTTAGAAGTGTTTTCCTTCTTTTGCAGGTTTTTAAATTTTTGAATTTTCAGAAAAACAAACAGAACTCTATTGAATTTTATAAAAAAAAAATAAACTTTTAATAAATATTTTAGTAAGTAACGTAGCATCATTCGTCTCGATTTTCATTCCAATGGGAGTCGAGGGGAGGGTGTGATAATTCTACTGTCATTTGTTAGTCCTTATTTCTTTGTGTTCTTTATGTGCGTATTTTTCTTTGTTGAGATTTTTCGAGGGTGCTTATTTCAAGGGTGACCTTATTATAATCGATTAGTTACATCAAGAACTTAATGAGAAAAGTTTGAGTGTGGACAGGGAGCGTGTAACGTCCCGATATTTATTTCCGTCCAATTAATATTCGTTGATTTCATAAGTAATTTATTAAATGGGAATAAATTTGAATTTAATGAAATTCGCATGATTGTAAAATGTTTTGATCGTTAATAGGTGAAATTTAATATTTTCGAAAACGCTTTTCTCGTGTAACGAATTATTTTCTAATTTAAATAAAGTAAGTCGTAGAATGGGAAAGTTAAGATAGTGAAATTGGATTGTATTGTATGAGATAAAATTTTGGGTTGAATAACGAATTTATTATTATTATTTTAGATAAATTGTTAATGAAAATTAAAATAAATTAATTATTTGTGGATAAAATAAGGTTATGGATAAGTTTGAATTAGATAGTGGAATGGTGGGTAACAAGAGTGTCCAATGGGATGTTAGAATGTGCGTAGAGGTGTAAATGTAGAAAATAAAAAGTGTTGGGGTTAAATTTGTAAATAAAGAAAATTTTGGGGCAATTATGTAAATAACAAAAATGGTCATTATAAAAAGTTTTTGTTTTTGTTTTTGTTGTTGTTTTTTTTTTTTTTCCAGATTTTTTTTCAGTTCCTTCTCCCCATTTTGCCGACACCATATCTGTTCTACTCGTGGACTCCCTCTTCTTCTATTTTTCATTTTCTTTGTTTATTTAACTAATCAATCTCTCAAAATTTCATTTTATTTCATCACCTACCAATTCCAAGCTTTAAATTCATCAAAACCCATCCATTCTCCAAGCTTGATTTTGTGTAAAAAGGGAGTCAAAAGAGGTATGTTTATGGGTTTTGGTTTCTTGTGATGGGAATGAGTTAGAAATGGTTTAAATAAATTCTAGAGTATGTAAATTTAATTATTTTTGCATTTGATCAATTGTATGTGAATTCCTTTCTTGAGATTTATTTATTTTGAACCCTAGGTGAGGGTTTGAATGTGTGAGGCCTTAAGGAAGGCTAGGGAGGCGTGAAAACCTCTTATTGGATGTTTGGAAAGCTAAAAAGCAAGCCCATAAGGTTGACGTACACATTTTTGAAAACTTTAGTTTTATTGGTTTGATATTAAAATGTTAATTCATTGGAAACTTGATTAAATTGTTTTTGTTATGTGTTAAATGAGTTTGTATGTTATTAGTGTGTTGTTTGAATGCTGTTGGAGTGAAAAATTGATTGAAAAATAATTTCGAAAATAATTATGAAAACAAAATACCCTAGGCCAAATAATAAGTGGAGAAGAATTTGGGGGCATTTTTGTCATTTCCTTTTTACTTGCGTGTTATTTGAATGATATTTGGGTGGTTTTTGTGATGATAAAATGGTTGGAATGAAAATTTATATTTATTAGTTTGATGTTTATGTGTAAATCCCGTTGAAAATTGTTTGTTTTGATTTTTCAGGATATCAAATGGTTCTGGGTGTTAAAAATATGATAATTGCATGTTATTGGATAAGTTTGTTTGATGAAAAACGGTTTCGAATACGATTTCATAAAATAAACCCCCTTGTAGACGAATTTGAAATATAAAGTGCTCTAAGGGTATTTTTGTCTATTTGCTTCCGTTTTTGTGTTATATTAGGTTTTGATGGTATGTATAACGAATTTGAAATCGAAAATGAAAAAGTTGAGATTATAGTCTTTTGAGATTAAATTAGAACATGAAAAATATGATAAATATTGTGTTAAGATGTGATATGAAAACTAGGAAAAAAATGGTCATTTGAAATGGTCATAAGTGGTACCCCGAAGAAATTCGATGAATTGATTTAAATATGCAATAAAAAGTTTACGCGATTAAGAGTTTCGTTTTAAATTGAAAATTTTGTAATCTTGAAAACTTAAAGGGCCTGCGTAAAACTAGTCACCAGTAGGTAAGGATTGATAGTTGGCTAGCCAATAGGGTGATTATTAGCAGTACTGCACCGTTATGATTAATTTCAGACGTTGTATGACGAACTTTGAGAGGCATTGAGTGTTCAGTCCCGAAATGAAAACAGATTGTGATATGCGACCCGGTGGATTGTCACCGAGCGACCGTTACCGAGGTTGCCATTTAGTCTGGTTAATGTCAGGAAACCCGTTATCGATCTATAGTATCATGACAGAATTTTACAAATAGCTCTGATGAAAGAAAAATGACAATATTGTAATTAGATATGACAAATGAGATTTGAAAAGATTAATTTTAAGATTTTTATTTATTAATTGATATTATGTTATGAGCTCTTCGATTAGTTATAATTTTTAAATTATTTGTTTATTTATTACGAAAATAACATATTGGTTTCGAAAATATAATTAGGAATATGATAGGAAATTGAGTTGAAAGAATAATAGTGTAAATATGTTTAATAACGGATTTCAGAAAAGTTTATGTGATTAAAGTTTATATTGAATCATGATTGATAGATGTGTCTTTGAGAAACTGATCGTTTATGTATTTCGCTTGATCTGATTATAAGCTGATTAAAAGCAAGAAAGGATTGACTTATTTATTTTGTCTATGTAATTATGATAAAGTGATTGATTAATAACTTTAGACAAAAGTTTAAAAAGGGCGTTAAAAATATTAATTGAGAAAGTATGTGAATTGTAAATAGATATAACAAATTTTTATAGGTTTTGTACTTGAAATTTTTAGTAAATTGGATCATTAGTGAAACTGATAATAGTTTAAAATTTTGTTTAATATTAATTGGTAATTGGTATTTCGAGAAATGAAAAGTATGTTAGAAAATGGTCATAAATAACCATTTTCATGGTTAATTTTTGAATGTATTTTAATTTTGATTATGAGAGATTAAGAAAGATCCATGTTCTTTATTGTAAGAGCAATTAAATGAAGTATAATACATTCAAAATTATGATTAAATGAATGAGAAATTAAATCTCAAAATACATACTCTGATGCAAGGAATGGTCATTAATCCCACCTTGGAAGATGAAAAGGGATTTGTGTTGTTTTCCATTCAATTTTAAAATTAAATTGTCATTATTTGATTTTAATAATTTTCAATTAACAAATCTTATTAATTTTAATGATTTTGTAATTGAATTATGAATTAATAAAGGTGTTAAATTCTTATTTTAAATCAGAATTGTAACAGCCATGATATTAATAATTTTCAATTAACAAATCTGATTAATTTTAATGATTTTGTAACTGAATTATGAATTAATAAAGGTGTTAAATTCTGATTTTAAAATAAGAATTGTAACAGTCAAAATAATGATCATAATTTAGAGAGTTTAATTCCTTAAAGATTAATAATTTAAATTGACATCCAAGTTGAAGAAATGGAGTATCTTTTTTTTTTTTTTGAGAAATAATCTTCTTTGTTTACTTACACTTTCAACTCTAGTTTAGGCTTTCAGTGTGATAGAGATCAGATTCAATTCGGTTCGATGGACAGTTTCAGCCACTGTATCCTGAGAGACGAACGCAATACAGCACGAATTCGTTTTAAAGATACTATAATTCTTACAGGCCTCGGCTGCTTCAACTTATATTCAGAAATTTATTCATTGTATCTTTGATGTAATTTGTTGTTTTCATTTTCTGTTTTCTTTTTCCTTTACTCTGCGTATGTGCAGTAGTGTTATCTTGTAATCTGTATCTATTAATCCAACAACTTAAAACGAATTCTAACTACTAATGATTACTGGATTGTGCTAACTTGTTTTCAAAACCTTGGCTTGAGTTCTTGTTGGCTATTAGAAAAAGAAGAAAAAAAAAAAATTCCCCTGCTGAAATATTCATCTACTATTTTTCTGGAAAAATTTTATTTATCATACAATGTTTTAAAACTTTGTTGATTTAAATTTTTCCAACAAAATTATTCAAACACTGAAATTTCAGATTTCGGGTTTAATAAATATTATTGATTTCTCAAGAAATTTGTTTTCGTTCATTCAAACACTGAAATTTCATATTTCGGGTTTGATAAATATTATTGATTTCTCAAAAAATTTGTTTTTGTTCATTCAAATATTGAAATTTCAGATTTCAGGTTTGATAAATATCACTGTTTTTCAATAAATTTGTTTTCGTTCATTCAAAAATTGAAATTTCAGATTTCGGGTTTGATAAATATTAATAAATTTGTTTTTGTTCATTCAAACACTGAAATTTCAGATTTTGGGTTTGACAAATATTAAAGATTTCTCAGTTTTCGAGTTTGTATTTAACACTGGAATTATGGTTTCTGGGTTTCATACATACACTGAAATTGTGGTTTGGGTTTATTACAAACATCGAACAATTGATTTTGTGAAGATTGTGTTTATATGTTAAATACTAAAATTCGATCCTAATTAGTTGGATTTGAATTTAAGACAAGAATTTTGAGATTCTTGGTTGGTTTTAAATTAACTCAAAGAAATTGGGTTTGAATTTTGGATGTGTTTTAAACATTGAAATATTTGTTTTCGAGTTTGATACATACTCTAGAAATAATCTTTTGGATTATTGTTTAGGTTTTAGGTTTGTGTAAACACTAAAATTCTGTTTCGAGTTTGATACAATCACTGAAATATTGAATTTGAGATTTTAGATTTATTTGAAATACTAAAATCAAAATTGCAATTTGTTGATTATTAATAAGTAATTGTGATAATTGACTTATAAAATGTTTGTTTACGTCAATTACTGAGAAATTGAGACATTAAAGTCCAATTTTATGAACCATTTTGATTAAGGTTTGATATCAGTTTAGAAGATCAAGGTGATTGTGTTCTTCTCTACGAGAACATCTA
Source organism: Dimocarpus longan (assembly GCA_022984855.1). Classification (NCBI taxonomy): domain Eukaryota; kingdom Viridiplantae; phylum Streptophyta; class Magnoliopsida; order Sapindales; family Sapindaceae; genus Dimocarpus; species Dimocarpus longan. The sequence goes on along the minus strand of CM041015.1, from coordinate 17,812,308 downwards.
ATTGATGTGATTATAAATCCAAAATGGTTATTGAGTAAATGATAAATTGAAACTCGAAGATTATTCGTTGGAATTGAAATTCATCTGAATTTGAATAAATTGTCATTAAGTATTGAAATAGTGATAGAATGATTGCAATTAACTTCATTTGAACTATTTCATTTATGGTTTTGAATTAAACAAATAATTGCAATTGATTTCATGAAATAATGAATTAGATTAATAACTTATTTATTTCATTTCAATTTTGAATGAAATAAATAATTTTATTGGATTGCAATTGTAACAATTATTTACAATTGAATACATTTGAATGAAATAATTGCAAGGTTGAGTGGCAATTATGGTTGTAACAGAAAGATTTATGGATGAAATAAATTTGAATAATTGCAATTTTAAATGGTAATTATATTGTGTAATTGCTAAAGTATTAATTTTTGAATTTTGTGACTGTAGTCATGTTTAATTCTGAATTGAATTTGCAGTATTAATTATTGGATTAATACATTATAACGGCAAAATCAACAGAATTAATAATGGATTAAAAGACCATTAATTTTTGGTTTTATAAATGCGTATGTGACAATAACTTTGTCTGTTGTACAGTTGGATAATCCAATGATACTAGTTTCGGTTTCTATGAACCAATTGAAAAAAAAAAAAGAAAAAAAAAACAAATAAATTCAATGGTTTGAAAATCAAGAGATAGTAATAAATATTTTATTACCTTTGTTGATGATAGCACAAAATATTGCTATGTTTATTTACTTAAAAGTAAAAATGTAGTTATAGAGAAATTTATTCTCTATAAAAATGAAGTTAAGAATCAACTCAATAAGAAAATTAAGATGTTAAGAAATGATCGTGGTGGTGAATATGAAGCGTCATTTGCAGAATTCTGTGCACAACATGGAATTATACATCAAACCACTGCACCTTATTCACCTCAACAAAATGAGGTTGTTAAGCGAAAAAATCGCACATTAAAAGAAATGATGAATGCGATGTTGATAAGTTCTGAGTTGCCTCAGAATATATGGGGGAAGCTATTTTGAGTAGTAATTACCTTTTAAATAAGGTTGCCCGGAAAAAGCAAGATAAAATTCCATATAAATTGTGGAAAAGTAGGAAACATTCCTATAAATATTTACGAGTGTGGAGGTGTCTTGCCAAAGTGGCTGTACTTATACTGAAAAAAGTGAAAATAGGTCCAAAAACAGTTGATTACATTTTCATTGGATATGCAGAAAACAGTAGTGCTTATCAGTTTCTTATGTATAAATCTGAAATTTCAGATATACATGAAAATACGATAATTGAGTCTAGGAATGCATCGTTTTTTGAACATATGTTTCCTTGCAAATCTAATGAAGAGTCAAGTTCATCTAAAAGAACATGTGAGACTCTCGAAGAAGAACAAGAAGTTGAGAATGAACCTCAACGTAGCAAACGAGTTAAAATAGAGAAATCTTTTGGTTCAGATTTTTTGACTTATTTGCTAGAAAATGAGCCTCAAACTTTCACAGAAACTGTAAACTCTCCTGATGGACCATTATGGAAGGAGGCCATACAAAGTGAAATTGATTCCATCTTACAAAATCATACTTGGGAACTAGTGGATCTTCCTTCGGGATGTAAACCACTTGGTTACAAATGGATTTTTAAGAGGAAAATGAAAGCAGATAGATCAATAGACTAGTATAAGGCTAGACTTGTTATTAAAGGTTTTAAACAACGAGAATGCCTAGATTATTTTGACACATATTCTCCTGTAACGAGAATAATGTCAATTAGAATGATACTTGCTATTGCTATTTTACAAAATCTTGAAGTACATCAAATGGATGTGAAAACAGCTTTCTTAAATGGAGATTTAGATGAAGAAATCTATATGCAACAACTTGAGGGCTTTTCTGCTCCAGGACATGAGAAGAAAGTTTGTAAATTGGTAAAGTTATTATATAGCTTAAAGCAAGCGTCAAAACAATGGCATGAGAAATTTGACAATGCAATGATGTTAAATGGTTTTAAAATCAATGAGTGTGACAAATATGTTTACATTAAGGACACAGAAAATGGTTATGTTATTTTGTGTCTTTATGTTGATGACATGCTCATTGTTGGTAGTAATGATAAGATGATTAAAAATACCAAGAAAATGTTGAATTCAAATTTTGATATGAAGGATATGGGATTAGCTGATGTAATATTGGGAATAAAAATCTCAAGAATATCAGATGGGCTTATCTTAAGTCAATCACATTACGTAGACAAAATACTTCAAAAATTCAATAAAGATGATTCTGGTTTGTCTGAGACTCCTATAGACATGAGTTTACATCTCTCTAAGAATAAAGGTGAGAGTGTCTCTCAGCTAGAATATTCTAGAGTTATAGGGAGCTTGATGTACTTAACAAGTTGTACAAGACCAGATATAGCTTACACAGTTAGCAAGTTGAGTAGATATACGAGTAATCCAGGTGCTAATCATTGGAAAACAATAGTTAAAGTACTAAGGTACTTACGGTTTACTCGTAATTATGGTTGCACTATGGTAGATATCCGACTGTTTAAGAAGGATACAGTGATGCGAACTAGATATCTGATATGAAGGATTCTAAATCTACTAGTGGATATGTTTTCACACTAGCAGGTGTAGCCGTATCATGGAAATCCTCTAAACAAACGTGTATAGACAGATCCACAATGGAATCTGAATTCATTGCATTGGATAAATGTGGAGAAGAGGCTGAATAGTTACGTCAATTTTTAGAGGATATCCCAATGTGGCCAAAGCCAGTTCTTGCAATCTGCATTCACTGTGATAGTCAGTCTGCAATAGGAAGGGCACAGAACAATATGTATAATGGTAAGTCTAGACATATACGCCGTAGACAGAATACAGTGAGACAACTACTCTCAACTAGAGTTATCTCGGTTGACTATGTAAGGTCAAAGGATAACATTGTGGATCTGCTAACCAAAGGGTTAAATAGAGAGTTGGTTGAAAAATCATCTAAGGAAATGAGACTGAAGCCCATGAAAGAATAAGTCAATACAAAGAAAAACCCAATCTATGTGACTGGAGATCCCAAGATCTAGGTTCAATGGGACAACCTAATTGTAAAAACTTGGTTGTATCACTATATAGAGGTTATCCTTTGGTCCATTCCTATCATGAGATAGTGATACTCGTAGAGTTAGGATAAGCTATGCTTTTAATGATCCTTATGCGTCAGGAATCTGAGCAGAGTAATGCGGGTTACTCTAAATTAAGAGATCACCTATATGAAAGAGAAGTGGGGCCGCTTCTAGACATGACCACGGTTCGGTTCGGTTCCGGTTCCGGTTCCGAACCGACGATTTCGGTTCTAAAAAAGCTAGAACCGAAACCTTAACCGAAATAACAAGGTTCCGGTTCGGTTCTGGAACCGACAGTTTTATAACGGTTCAGATTTCGGTTCCGATTCCGGTTCTATAACGGTTCCGGTTCCGGTTCTAGAACTTTTTTTTAAAATGATAATTTGAAATTTAAAAAGTACTATTAAATTATATTTTAAAATTAAAAAATAAATTTACACATAGACCAAATAAATTACCTACCGGATTACTCATTTATGATTTACCTACCCTCACTGATTCACTATTCTCTCTCCTCTCTCTGACTCTCTCGTCTAATTGTCTTTTTCTTCTCCGATTCTCCCTGTTCTTCTTCTTTTCTATTTCTCTGTTTTCTTCTCTTTCTCTCTTTCTCTCTTCTTCTTCTTCTTCTCTTTGTTTTGTTTGTTTTCTTCACCAGATCGACGCCACCCAGATCGGCGCCGATCTGGGTTCCTGGGTTCGGCGTCGTACCCACGCCGATCTGGGCTCGGGGAACCCAGATCGACGTCTGGGGGAAACCCAGACGCGCGGGTCGGCGAGGCCAACGTTGTTTTCTTTTTTCATTTTTTTTAATTTATTTAAGAATCAGAACCGAATCGGAACCGCCGGTTCAAGGCGGTTTCGGTTCCACTGGTTCTTTGAACCGACGGTTCCGGTTCCTTTAAGGGTAGAACCAGAACCGGAACCGCTACAGTAACGGTTCCGGTTGGGTTCCAAACCGAAACCAGAACCTTATGTTTTGGTTCCGATTCTACAGTGACGGTTCGGTTCGAACCGCACGGTTCGAATCGAACCGTGGTCATGTCTAGCCGCTTCTAAAAAGAATTGTGGGGGCTTAATTCTTTAGAAACTTTCACAGAACCAGGCATATGTTCATGGCCAAAACGAACATAACAATGATAACCGATTTGTGTTAGGAAGACATCTGTGTGGAGTGTATAATCATTTAAGCAAACGGCAAAACAGTTCAAAGACATCACGTCTACTGATCAGCTAGTAAAGTAAATATATTCTCACAGGGGAAGGTTCAAAGGTAAACACCTACCTATCCTATGCAGATTTTGACCGTTGAGCTCTATCACTAAGTCATACGTGTCCTTGTGTTATAGCTTTATTTTGTTTCCTCTGTCAATTTCATTCATGTGGGGGATTGTTAGAAAATGGTCATAAATAACCATTTTCATGGTTAATTTTTGAATATATTTAAATCTTGATTATGAGAAATTAAGAAAGATCAATGTTCTTTATTGTAAGAGTAATTAAATGGAGTGTAATACATTCAAAATTAGGATTAAATGAATGAAAAATTGAATCTCAAAATGCATACTCTGATGCAAGGAATGGTCATTAATCCCACCTTGGAAGATGAAAAGGGATTTGTGTTGTTTTCCATTCAAATTTAAAATTAAATTGTCATTATTTGATTTTAATAATTTTCAGTTAACAAATCTTATTAATTTTAATGATTTTGTAATTGAATTATGAATTAATAAAGGTGTTAAATTCTGATTTTAAATCAGAATTGTAACAGTCATGATATTAATAATTTTCAATTAACAAATCTGATTATTTTTAATGATTTTGTAACTGAATTATGAATTAATAAAAGTGTTAAATTCTGATTTTAAAATAAGAATTGTAACAGTCAAAATAATGATCATAATTTAGAGAGTTTAATTCCTCAAAGTTGAATAATTTAAATTGACATCCAAGTTGAAGAAAGGGAGTATCTTTTTTTTTTTTTTTAGAAATAATCTTCTTTGTTTACTTACACTTTTAACTCTAGTTTAGGCTTTCAATGTGATAGAGATCGGATTCAATTCGGTTTGCCGGACGGTTTCAGCCGTTGTATCCTAGGAGACGAACGCAATACACCGCGAATTCATTTTAAGGATACTGTAATTCTTACAGGCCTCGGCTGCTTCAACTTATATTCAGAAATTTATTCATTGTATCTTTGATATAATTTGTTGTTTTTGTTTTCTGTTTTCTTTTTCCTTTACTCTGCGTATGTGCAGTAGCATTATCTTGTAATCTGTATCTAGTAATCCAACAAAGTATTAAACGAAATCGTGTTATGTGTATAAGAAAATACTAGAGAGATAGATATAAATATATACATATATATGAAAAATGATTATTATGTATTTGATAAGTATCATTATTGGTAATATGTTTTTATCGAGATTTGTAAAAAAGTCTTACAGATAGACTCGATACAATTAATAATTAGTATGTATTTCAAGTATATGATTTTTGATATTTGAAACTTGTAATAAAGTATCTTCGTTAGGATTTGTTCTGAAAATTTAAAAAGGAATATACATATACATATACATAGTTATATATATATATAATCGAATTGCTACGTTTAGTAACAAATTTTACATATATCAAATTATTTGGTACGTTTAATATATTTGCTACATTTAATAACAAATTTTATGTGTTGTATATGTGAAATTATTTGCAAATAGATGGAAAAAGATTATTATGTAATTAATATATGAAATTAATCATAAAGTGTTTTCATATTGAGGTGTAAGAGAATTGTTACAGATATAATTGATGTAACTAATAATAAATTGCATGTATTTTGTATGGGCAATTATTAGTAAATTGATTCGATTGGTAATTTTCGTAAAAAAAAATATTTGGTGAAAATTGTTTCAAAAGGCCGCCAAAAGTAATTTTATGCTCATATTTATTTATTAGTGTGTTATCAAAGGATTATTTGAAACTGGAAAAATTGGATTTTTGTAAGGTCATACTTGAAACATGATTTTTATGCATTTCATTACTTGTGTTTTGAGTAAAATTAAAGTATGGTGAAATTTTTATTTTATTATATCTTTGAACTCTTAAATATATTTCTGAACTCTTTAAGATATTGAAAAGTTCTATGAAATTATATTATGAGGAAATAAAGTTTTATGACTTTTAAATTAAGTGTACACCCACTAAGTAGAAATACTTAACCCGTTAGATTTACCCCGCCTAAGTTGTTAAGTCGGGCTTGTCGTCGAAACGAAGACGAAACCCTGCAGATACTCTATGAGTCACACCCAACATAAATTTTTGGGTAATAATCATTTTGTATCATGTGCATATATATATACATGAGTACCATCATGTATGTGTATAAGTTTCTAACTTTGAAAGTCTGTAAAGTACAATTTGTATTAAGGTTTTAAAAGATTTGTAAGTTATGTATACTATTTAATAAGTATGTAGTGTAAAGTTTTATAGTGGTGGATTTTTTTGAATTTTGATTAAATATTTATTTTAACTGTTTCGGTGCTGAAGTGAATTTTTTGAAATCGGACGGCAGGTCCGAATTGGAGTTAAGAAATGAATTTTATAAAAGTGTTATCATTTTCTTTGCAGGTTAAATTTTGGATTTTCAGAAAAACAGAGGAAACTTTGCTGGATTTTCTAAAATTATAAAAGAGAAAATGATATTAAAGTTTTTCAATATCGTAAAACTTTTAGTGGTGATTCAATTTCTTTTAGTAAGAAATTTTCAAATAAATGAAGAAATGAATTTTTAGTTCTGGACCGTAACGCCCTTCGCCTCGAATCTCGATCTGACGGGAAATCGAGGTAAGGGGTGTTACAGATTGTTGATTTAAATCAAAACAATTGAGTGATAAACATATGAGTGATTGGAGTGAAACATGTAAGGGAGTGTTGTGAGGTTCCTTGCACTAACATTCTTGTAGGTATCAATCATATCTACGAACCACGATAAAGTTGTTGAAGGAGGAGAAAAGAGTAATGAGTCATTTGTTCTCAAAGCCATGCAACAACAATTTGAGAGGATGTATATGGTGTTTAGAGAGATTAGGGATCGAATGGATAGGTAAGATGAGGCAATAACTACTTTGTAAGGGGCAGTAAAAGAGAGCTCCAGAAGAGCGTTGTAAGCCCCTATTCTTAATTTTTGAACTTCCTAGCATTAATAAATAAATTATGGGGTGAAAATGTTAAATTTCATAAATATTATCTTTATAAGTAATATTACGATGATAGTAGAGATTGTAGAAATTGATTGAACTTAGTAGTATGATAAAATTTTAAAAATGATGAAATGGTCATTTTTCTAAAAGATGGCTATATATATATATGAGTTTTATGTTACCAACACTTAGAAAAATTTTGAAAACAAAAGAGAGAGGGAGAGATTAAGGGTCGGTCAAGGAAAGAAAGAAGAAGGGAAGAAAACCAAAACTATTCCAAGTCATTTTGAAGTTCTAAAACAAGAATTTGAGTTGATCTAAGCAAGATTAAGGTTAGTTTTCATGATTTTCTCAAGTTTGATGTTAGTTGTGTTTATGTGAGGTGTAGATAGTTGAGTTAGTTTTTGATGTGTAATTGATGGGGGTTTGATCTAAATCAAGCATATAACTTTAATAAACTAAAAAAGAGACTTGAATTGAGAGGAATCATGCATGGGATTAGAGTTAGGGTTTATGGAAGAAACCCTAGAATTTGACTTAAACTTGTTAGAAGTGAATTAAGTTGTAGTTAATGTGTTTGATGAAATGCTTAAGAGAGTAATCTAGTGAAAATCTTAAAAAGTGAAAGAAATAGAGTGAAAGAAATAGATTGTTGTGTGTGCATGTGTGTGTCACGACCTCATGAAAGAATATGAGAGTTCGTTAAGTTTTGATGCATATGACCTTGAATTCATGCATATTAGAAGTTAGAAAATGCTATGGAAATGTTAGAATTGAAAAAGGAAAAGAAGGAGTTCAATGTGTTATTAAACCTAGATGAAGGGCATTAGTGACTATCATGTAATGCCATTTCTTCTTTACATCTTTATGTCATGTATGATCCTAATTGAGTATGTATGAGTCTAAGAACCTTAATGGAAAGAGAATTGAGTTAGGAATGTAAAAGGGTAAGTTTTGACATGAAACCTCAAGTTCTTCAGCCTTAGCGGACTGGTTCCCCGCAATGTTCCGAGCTATGAACCCCTCAGCGACTTCTCCGCTTTGCGAGGGCGCCTGATGGATCCCTCTCACCTGCCCCTCGAAGCTGGAAGTATCATCTTTTCCTATTATGTGTGTTTGACATCTGCGACCTGAAGATATCTACAAGTGAAAATGGGGTTAATTGAAACGGAGCGAGCCTTAGATCGTTAAAGAGTTCAATAAGGTATGAGGGAACTGGGAACCTAAGCCCAGCTTCTAAATGTTGTATGCTAATAGCCACGAAGCCTTTGGGAGGAGTAGCTGCGTGGTCGAGAGGAGATGCTTCCATTAGGCGGCAGTCCAGTGGGAAATGGTATTCTAGCCCTAATCCTATGAGATCTTGCTGCGATATTTTTGTGGGGTAGCGCTTAAACATATTGCGAGCCCTCCTGATATAAGATGTTTGTAAAATAAAATATGAAATGAAAGCTATAAAGTGTTTGTGTAATAAACTAAAAAATCATTTAATAAAAATATTTGCATACTCATAATTTACTTCCCAATTTACTTCACTTCTGCCTTCAGCGATCTCTTGAATAGCTCGCTATGCCACCTACACTTGGTCACATAAGAAATCTTACTTAGCTCACTGGTTACTTCAAATCAGCTCTATCAGCTCTACTTTACTCGAGCTACAGCGAGTTGTACTACCTTTCTCAGCTTGAGCTACCCATACGAGCTCCAGCTCTAACTTGCTCATGCGAGCTCCAGCTTGCATCCAGCTTAATTCATGCAAGCTTTTTCACTTAGCTAAGCTCAAACAAGCTCCTATACTCAGCTCAGCTCAAACAAGCTCATTCACTCAACTCTCCATCTCACCCTAGTTGGGACCTCAACAGGTTCTACGACAACTCTCAATCATTCTAACTCACAAACAATTTCAATTAAATCATTTCTATAGCTACATTACTTACCAAGCTTCCCTTAGTCTTCTGCCTTGTTCTCCAACTCGCGAGCTACTTCAAATATCTAGATCTACTATACACAAATATCTTGTCAGTTCCATTAAAATGTAGATCATTCCCGACATCTTTTACACCATAAAAACGTCATAAGCCACCACCTTACCATTTGATTATTACCAGATCTGGTTCCCAAATATAATTTTCACCTTCCAGCAGCTTGACCTTCTTAAAAAATGGTGGAATCCGGCTTTGAAAACGGCGACAGTAGCTTCCTCTCTTCTACTGTCGAAAGCTCTTCTTCCCTCTCTGTCTCTCATTCTTTCTTTCTTCGGATTTCTCTTTTCTCTTTTCTTTCACCAACTCACACCTCACGCCTATTTATAGACGCGGGTTAAGCTCGTCTTTAGCCCTTAAAGTTACTTAAAATTACACTTCTACCCCGCTCTAGAGAGTCTTCTATTTCCACAATGTCATTGTCCTTTTCACTTATTTAGGATTCTGCCATTCTTTATAAATATCTGACATTTTTCTCTTATGTCCCTAAACTCTTTATAATTTTTATTTATTTCAAAAACTTCCAAAAATTTACAAATATTAAAATTTCACTTTTAAAACTTAAAAATCCTTTTTATTAATTTACCAAGAGGGTACATTTGTACATTTATTCATTTCGTACATATGTACAGTAATATCCTCGGGAGAGGGTATTACAGCTTACAAATAATATTCCTAATATTACATTATCACATATAAATTCAAACATTATATATAACCATTTCAAATAAAGATTCAATTCACAAAACAAATACAAATAAAAATAGTTTATAAAGTGAGTAAAAACAAAAGTTTAACATATTAAATATTACAAATAAAAGTCAATTTATGAACCACAAAGATATATTAAAAAAAACAAAACACATGTAGCTTCCTTGATCTTTATTCCTAGAAAATGTTTTTCTAGAAGGAGGAGAAAATCTTAGATTTAGAATTAATGATGGACATTTGTTAGGCTAGATTGGGTTGAAATTTTCAACCTAACCCAATTCAATATAATTTTCAACCCAATCCATCACAACAATTTTTTTTTTTTTTAATTAAAGATATAACTTGACCTACTCAGCCAAAAATTGTTAAGTCGAGTCCGGTTGGGTTGCATATGCCCACTCCTGATTTTCACTATTCACTGAATAATATTTATGCTATGTTTACTTGTATATAATCAGAATGGTCTGAAATTAGAATGATTTGAAATTGGATTGGTCTACAATTAGAATGATATATTAGAATCAAAATAAGTTGTTTGTTTTAATTACATGAATCATAATCAGAATTGATAGTATTCCCATTGAGATATTTACTTTGATTTTGATTCGGAATGAATTAATTACAAGTTACAAAAATATCTTTGATTAAAATTATGTACTCCATAAGTAGTTTTTTTTTTTTTTTTTTTTTTAAAAGAAACTATGTAACTATTTTTTTTTTAATCTTTAATAAATATGTGTTTTTGTTATAATAATATTATGCTTATTAAAATATTTTTTTAAAAAATTTTTATAATTTATTATCTATTATTATATCATATCATGAATTATCGACATACTTAGATGGATTTTAATTTTGAAAATTAGATAACATAACATAATTTATTTATTATTAAAACAGACTTTGTATGAGTGTTGCTTGTGACCAATAATAGGAGGACACGTGAAACTAGCTAATAGGAAATGACACGTGTCAGTGGATTAGCTACCTCTGATCGAACGAATTGTTCAAAAGACCTTCGCAGATCCATTAGCTTAACAAAAGTGAAAAGAGAACAAAGGAGGGAATCGAAGGAGAATAACAGTAACCCACGAAGCATTGCTTCTTAATGGTGACGTGATAGATGTAAGACATGTAGTTAACACTTGTCATGCAAAGAACAATATGTATGACAAATGACAAACATGTTAACAAGCATGGGAACACTTGGGAAATAAGTTTTGTCTCCTTATAAAATACAATTTAATGGTTCATTAGAGATATTAGGATATTAAGAAAAAATCAAACTTTTTTAGTGAAATAAAAAATTTTAAAGATATAAGCACTGACTTAAGCATCAGAGGGTGTTCTTGGAAGAAAACTTTGAGTCACTTTGACGAAGGTATTATTTGTTTTGCAAGTTAGATCAAAGGTTGTTAACTGAAGGAAAGAAACGAGGTTGAAGGTCCAATTTCCTTGAAGGTAGTGTGAACCTTCGAGCATATGTTAATACACAAACATTAGCGTTGGAAAAAGGGCTTGAGAAGTAAGCCTTCACGAAATGGATTTGAATAACAATTTGGTGATTCGATGTTTAACCCACCCAACATGCATATAGTGAATATTGAAAAGAACCCTACGGTGATATAAGCACAAGGTATGTCTGGAGTTCAACTTTCTGTACCAACCTATCCATATCCATCTTATATGATGAATCCTACAATGTACTTCTTAGCAAATGTTGCCAACTTTTATTCAACAACTAGCTAGGAATCTTTGAGTCAAATGCCCTATACTTACCTACCATTTATGCCTTCGTTTATACCATACCAAAAGGCATTCTTGCAGATGCATATGCCAAATCAACCTTTTTGGAAAATGCTAGATCTAAATCTCTATTGGAATTTGGAAGCCCAGATCAATACGTTGACCTAAAATGTAACAAAGATGATTGGTACAATGGATGAAGCAAGGAAAGGTCATTGAGGGGACTCAGAGGAGTCATATTCAGTATCAAATAGAAGAAAAATGTGAAGGCCTCAAGTAAAGGAGGAAGTAGACCAACGAAGGATAAGGAAGATAAGTAGAGGAGACTCGTATAAGCAAGAGTCAGTCTATAAACCTTATCAAGAAGCAAATCATAATCCCCGTTATGGAGTTGATTTGCAAGAATTAAAGGAACAAATGAAGGAGCTTTAGAATTATTGCTATGTGAGACAAGGAGTTAAAAGGTGATTGAACGTTTGAGAGAGTGCCCTCTCATATTCATTAATGAAGGCAAAAATCCCTAGGCATATCATTTACCTTAGCAAGTATTTTTGTGGCTATGATGGTATTCAAGATCTTGAGAATCACTTGGACACAGGGGCGGACCCACCATTAGGCTGAGGGCACATGTACCCCTCTGAAATTTTTTGAATATTAATTAAGTTCACTGTATTAGTAATTAGGTATTTAAATATATAAATATAATGCCATATTGTTTCATGGACGAATAATGACTTTGATGGTTGTTGACAGGCCCCTTTCTAACTACTAGCTAGGCGACCTGCCCGGCAACCCCATGGTAGCTCCCCAGTCGAGATCTGCTCTGGCTGGAAAGTTCCCGTGAAGCTAAGCCTCTTTTCTTTTATAAGATACTTGAAATCCTTTTTATTCTGAAAAAGGGTGGGAATTTTTTTCGTTGAAAATAACTTTATGAAAATAGGATTTTCACAGAAAACCGGCAGCACAACGACTGTTTTTCTGAAATTCCACCCTGTAAAATATCTCATAAAACCTGTATAATTGTATTCACAAACAATTTCTATAATCAATAGGCCTCCTGCCATTTTCAAACTCATAATCATGCAATTAAGCGGAAGTAACTTGAATAAATCTTAAAAACGACATGCATGATAATTACATAAAATCCTTAAATATTTATAAAACTAAAGAATCTGGAAAATGATATTAAATATAATACATGATGCTATATGTTAGAAAATAGTGCAGTCTGGTCGCGCGTATCTAGCTGGCCTGCATGTCCGAAGGAGATACCTCTGCCGCGCTACTCACACCTGCACTTGAGGGAGGATTTTAAAGAAAACAGGAAAACAGTGGTGAGAATAACTCAGTGAGTGGGTGAGTTTATCGTAAACTATACTTTTGCTTAAAAATACTATTCCTCCCAAAAATAGATTGGAAAACTATTACTTACTTTTTCTGAAAACTGGATTCTCATTTAAAAACATGTGAAAGTTACTTATCAAACTTTTCTTAAAACTTTTCTTACTTTTCTTACTAGCCTTATCTGGCAACCCAGGGAAATCTTGTCCTTCGTGACGGTGCGAAGACACGCCACTAGGATAGGGGAACTCTCACCATGTGTAGTCGCAGATGTGGATACAACTCTGGGATCGCGAATCCCTCCAACATCAGGCAGATCTACACTATCCTATACGTGCAGAGGGTGACTGACAGACTCGATCCCCCCAAAGTTAGTAACTCCCCCCAACTACCGTACACGTATGGAATACTTTCGGTCGGGTGTAATCTTAGGGGCTAGAGTAAACCATAGGCATATATAAAATGAAATCTCGGCAATATGCTAGAATATCGCAAAATAACTTTCACAAATACTATCTCTATGCATGTATATAATTTCAACTTGCTCAATTACTTTACTGAAGAATATAAACATATTCATAGCATCTCATATAAAAATATACATGCATTTATAAACGATAAACTGAAAACTATAAACTTTTACTAGAATTTCAAAATCTTTTACTTGCTAAAACTGATTGCATTCATAAAATAGAATGTATGAAAACTTTTAAAAATCTACACTCACAACTTGCTTCCAAAATACTTATCACCGCTTCCCGTTACGGCTCTCGTTCGATTCCCGATTCACCTACAATTGATTTCGATCGAGATGTCGTTAAAACATAATTCGCGCGTAACTAAACTTTAAGCCATGCAAGGATTTATAAACACAATAATCCAAATGACTATCCTCACACGATAACCAAACGGATAACTCATATTCGCACGCGAAAACTATTTCAAACCGATTCGATATCTCGACTTAAAAACTATCCAATTAACTTATTTAAAACTCGAACTATCCTCACTTCAACGGAAACACTTTAAGGGCTTAATAACAATCTCGGGGCAGTGAGATAACATTCAAAATCCTTTTATATTCGACAACGAAAATCATAAACTAACAACGCTCGCATTCATGGAAAAATTCAACCGAAACGCTCGGAAACGATTTCTAAATAACCGAACGAATATCCGATACTTTAAAACACTCTAATACTATCTATTTTCCGCGATAACGAATGCGAAACTAAAAACATAACTCAACAGCCCCTATACATCTCATAACAGTCCATATACAAAACTCGCAACGAATATGATCGTTTACCAAATCATTCAAAACCAACCGAAACAACAAAACGAACGAACCTCCACATTAACGAGGTTCCCAATCCTAGTCCCAAGCATAATATCATCATTTATCTCTACTCTATTCTCAAAATCACATTACTAATTACTAAACATCTCTATAACGGAAATGGGGCAGCACTTACCTTACTATTTTCGCTCCGAACGGCGACGAAACTCTCGCACGTTCTCGGCAGCAAGCTGTCTCCTTGATGTTGTTTCGCCTCAGATCTGAAATGATTTCTTGGCCTGACCTGACAACTTGGCAGCAGCTTGGACAGCGGCTTGCGATGATGATACGGCAGCAACGTGAGCACGGCAGCAACTGGATAGCTCACGGCAGCAAGGTGACAGTAGCTGGTTAGCTCGTGCAGCACCAGGCAGCAAGACAGCACTTGGTGTTGACAGCAGCTGACTTCGACACCTCACGCCAGCACAAGGCAGCGACGGCAACAACTTCTTCGCTCATGACAGCACACAATGGCAACAATTGGCAGCAAAACAGCAGAGTAGAAATGTGACAGCTCCTCCAGGCCTGACAGATCCTAACACCAGCAACTCCCCCTCGCCAGCAACAACAAGTTCACGGCCAAACAACAGCAGCTTGCAGCAACGTGACAGCAGCTGGTGCACGGCAAAGGCAACGACAGCACTGGATAGCTCACGACAGCAAGGTGGTTTTCCTCACGCCAACAACCCTCCACGCCAGCAGTTTCTCAAGACAACAGCTGCTTCCTCAACGGCGACAGCAAAGGCAGCACGGCAGCAGCACTACCTCACGCCAGCAGCTCCCTCCACCGGTGACACTGGCAGCACCACGGCAGCAAGCTCAGCTCGGCAGCAACTCCTCAGGCCTGACAGCAGCTCTTCACCATCTGACAGCTCGACAGCTCTCTTTGCTTGCATGCACGTCCTCACTTCAGATCGGCCCTTGCATGTCCTCCATTGCTCAAGATCTGTCCTCTATCCGCTCTCTCACGACCTCTCTATCTCTCACGCTCGAATCTCCCTTCTTGATAGCTCTCGATTCTTACTAAATTCACGAGCAGTACCACATTTGCTTTTGGTTTCTGTTTTTGAAATGAAGAAGAAGTTGAAGAAGGATGGCCGAAAGTTGCTTGACATAAAGGAGTTCTCTCCCACACTCTTTCTTGCTCACTATATCACACTCTCGGTCTCTCTCTTCACCAACAGCACACAACACCACTCACCTTCTATTTTTTTTTTTATTTCGGTTTTGTCTTGCATGCAATAGTGGTGACCGAATTTCCCTTTTCTCTTACTCTTCCTTTGGATTCGGTTTTTGCTATAATAAAAATTGTTGACCACATGATAGCTTCTCTTTATTTGATTGTGGTGACCGAGAATGCCATAATTTTGCTTCCTTCTTTTCTTTTTTTTTTTTTTTTTTTTTTTTTTTTTTTCATGCATTCTTGCTTTTTAAATCCAAGCTCGGATTCCGTTTCCGTTTTCGTCCATCCTGGAATCCGCTTTTAATCACTTTTGATTAACTCTCGGTTTCTACTCTCGGAATAATTTAATAAATCTCGAATCCGTCTAACGAACCCGAATTTATTTCTCTAAAGTGAAAATAATTATTCCAAATATTTTCGAACTCGATAATTATATTTTTCCGATCGGACGCGATCCATCGGAAAAATATTTTGCTCTCCGATGAACGCGGTTTTGGGTTTTACAGTTGTAGTTCGGTTTGATCTCTAGCCCTATCAAAAAGATTTTGCTTTTTCTCTCTCTTTTTTTTTTCTCATTTAATATATTATATAAATAAAATGTTAGATAAAAGGATAAGGTTTGAAAGGCTTTGTTAGTTGTGGGTACTTTCCTTTCTGGACCCAACCATGGTTCAATCCCGTTTTGTCTCATAATTTTTTTTTTTCCCCTTTGTCTCATATATATATTTTATTAACTCACAAACGCTGTTTTTTTTTTTGAAATGTTTTTTTATTCACTCATAAATGTTGCTTTGTCTAATTTTTTTTTTTTTTTAATTTTTTTATGGCATGGATCTTGTTTTTCTTTTTTCCATCCACCATGGTTTAATCAATTTCCCTATCAAAACATGCTCTTGTTTTTTTTTTCCCCATTATTACAAACTAATCTTTAAATTTGAAATATTTTAACTTCATAAATTATTATACTCATTTCAATTTTTTTTATTGCAAACTATATCATATTTACATGAATTAGAGAATAAAATATATAGTGTTGTTTAATCTAAATAGGTCTTAGTTTATTCACGATTATTTGTCTGAATTATTTTTATTTTACATAAACGTTTTTTATATAACAAAATTCATAAATAAAAAAGCTCATATGAATTATAATTGTATCTATCTTTTATTTTTATTTTACTTTATTTTGTTATAAATCACATAAATTTATTAGATAAAACACTACAAATGTAGCTTGCTTAGTAACATTAATAATAAATATATGTAGTTTTATTTCATACATTTATTTGCAATTTGAATAGTAACTCTCATCATAAAGGAGACATATCCCTAAATTAATTTTTTTTTTAGTAACATAAAATTTGAATTTCTCTCACTAAGAAAAAAGGAGCTAGTGCACAATCAACTCATAATTGGTATGCTTTTGATTTTATACGTATATTAAAAATGTTATTTTAAGAAATTTTGTATACAATTTTGTAAAGGGTAAAATTATATATTTCTTACTGGTTATGTATTTTAGTTATTTTTATTTTATATAACGTTATTCTAGCCATTGAAAGAAATATTATAAAGGAAATTTCATATAACATAATTTTTTGATGTTATAATTATTAAATAAAAGTATCTCCCCTCACACAGATTTCTAGGTTTGCCACTGCTTAGACATGTATCAAGATTGGATGCATATATAAGTAGCCTCTAATCTAGTTAGTTGCAAAAGTTTCCCTTTGACCTAGTTAGTGGGTTTCTAGTTGCATCAATCATCAATGTGAACCCAAAAAAAAAAAAAAAAAAATCGACCCATTTTAAAAATAATCAACAACATAGATAAAATCAATGCTTTTTTTGCAATTACAATACATACTAATAGGTTGACAATGTCATCAGACAAAAAACCAAACCCTAATATTGCGTGAAAAATCGATGCTTGAACTAGAAAATAAGGAATCACATAATGTAATCAACATTTTCAATCTCTTAAACCAAACCTCAACAACTTATGTAGCAAGATAGAGGTGTAGGAGGAGGCGGAGGAGGCTTGGTAGGAGATATATGTTGGTATGAAGAACGGGAAAAGTCATCGACACGGAGATGGCAAAGAAATGCGAGTTGTTAGTACACATTTGTGTGATACACTGTAGTTGACATCTTATGACATTGAAGTTGATCTTATGACAGTAAGTTTTATTGTATGACTTTAATGATTGACTTTGTTTGTGTAGTAAAACTTGTGAAAAACATATGTTTACATGGACTATGATGTGTTTACATTCTGTGTTATTATTGTCTAAGTTATAACATTTATATTAATGTTGCAAGATGTTATAATAAATTACTCCTGACAGTTCACAGTGTAAGTTCTAGTATAATTTTCTGAATAATGTTAGAAGTGCATTATTCTCGTTTGTGTGATATTTGTTTGATATATTGAGTAATTATATGATTATTCAATATTGTTATTACCATGAATAAAGTGCATAAATTTTTTTTTTTATAGGTTTTAATTGAATGAAATATGTTTTTATAAGAAAATTTTCTTATTGTTGACTTGTGAAACTTAGAAAATATCTTTCATAGTTATGGCAAATATTTCATCTGTAACTAATATTTTATATTGCAGGAAAATTTCCCTCATCCTCTTTTCTCATTTTATAGGTTTGGAAGGGCAAAGATATTATTTCCTAATGCATTCGATTAATGGAGACAAAATAAGTTATTTTATTGATAGACAAGAATATATATATATATATATATATAGATAAAGAATGAAAGGATGTTGTGTGGATTTTTGAGAGAAGCAAGCCGAGCAATACAAGTACAGAAACTCTGAGAGTGCTTGTAGTTTTTGTATGTAGTTTAAAGTATAAAACATGAGAGAGTTTATTTTACAAATTGCATGTATTTGTAACTTAGAGGTTCTCAACTCTAGGTAGTTTATTTGTGAGCTTTCGTGAGTGAAAATAGTGCATATATACTGAGAGATTAAGTAATATTCATTGTAACACCTAGAAGGCTTGTTCTCTAAGTTTATGTGCTAGACTTAGGCTTGTGAGGCTATTAAGTGTATAGAAAGTGCTTGTTGAGATAACAAGTTGTTTGACCGTAGAGAGGAGATAGGTTCACAAGTTGAAGAGATTTCAAGCTATTGTCACCTATGAAGACAAAGGGAGTTTGCTAAAACAACTCCAATGAATGTGTACTTAATCTTACCTCGATTCTAAGAGGAAGTCTTAGAATGAATAAGTTAAATAGGTTGTACTTGTATATTAATTAATAGTTGATCTTTCCGGGAAAGATCTCGTGGATGTAGGGCAACATCGAACCACGTTAAAAATGGTCTTATGTTAATTTATGTTACTGCTATTTATTAAGCACTGCAACACGTAGTTTACGTGTTATGACATATAACTGAAGTGATAACATAACATATTAAGTAATTGAATTAACCCAACATAAGAAAAAGTTAAGTAGTCTACATCAAACAAAAATTTTCAATTGGTATCAGAGTAGGTCACTAGACATACTTAGTGAGATTATAGGGATTTTTTTAATTTATTTGTTGTGTAGTATGATAATGTTATTTGAAGGCGCATCAATCTCTCATCCACCCTTGCTCGATAGATCAAACTATCCATATTGGAAAGTAAGAATGAGAGCCTTTATCAAGTAATTGATGATAATGCACAGAGAGTAGTTCTTACAGGATGGATTCACCCCATTGTAATTGACAATGAACAAAGAATCACACCAAAACGTGAATTGTCATGGACTGCTGATAAGGATAGGCTTGCTAATTACAATAGAAAAGCCTTGTACCCAATTTTTAATGGAGTTTATGTAAATCAATTCAAGTTGATTTCCACATGCATTATACTGAAGAAAGCATATGACATTCTACAGAATACTCATGAGGGAACGGATGATGTGAAGCATTCTAAACTTCAAATGCTCACTTCAAGATTTGAAAATTTGAGAATGACTAATAATGATTTACTTTTTGATTCTTTTGCAAAATTAAGTGATATATCTAATGAGTGTTTTGCATTAGGTGAAAGGATACTAGAGACCAAGTTGGTTTAGAAAGTGTTGAGGTCGCTCCTTGACAAGTTTCAACCAAAGTAGTAATGACTGAAGAATGCAAGAACCTAAACAACATGAGGATGGATGAGTTAACGGGTTTTCTATAGTCATTTGAATTGATCTTAAAGCCAAGGAAATAGAAAAAGTCTATTGCCCTTCAATCAATTCAGAAAGAGACTAAGAAACAAGATGATTTAAAAACTAATGAAGATTCTGAGTTAGTATTGCTAACAAAGAATTTTCAAAAGTGCCTGAGAAAAGATAGGAAGAAATCCTAAGACTACTTCAAGATCTTTCAATGGCATTAACCTTTCTAAACTTGATGATACTTACAAAAAAAAGAGAGATTAAATGCGGAGAATGTGAAGGTTTCAGCTATATATAATATGAATGTGCCAACACTTTGAAAAAGAAGTCCAAGGCCATAAGGATTTCGACAATGACAGTGACAATGATTTGGTAGGACAAATTGCATTAGCTTTTTCTGTGGTTAATGATTTTGTTGTGCAAGATTACGCAGGGAATATTGTAACATTAGGTTCTAATGTTGTAACATTTGATAAAGATATCGAAACCGATGTTCATTGTTTAAACTCAGAAGTGGATCAAGAATCATTCTAAGAAGCTTATCAAAAGCTATATGACCAATGGTTGAGAGTTTGTGGTGAAAACCAATCTCCCATAAAGAAAAATGATATCCTTGTAAAGTCTAAAGAGATTTTTGAGTTGAAATTTGAGGAACTTAAATCCTTGCTTAAAGAAAAGAAGTGCAATATTTAAAAACTTTCAAGTGAGCTAGAGAGAACTTAGGAAAGAATAAGAATGATGAGTTTAGGAACTAAAAGACTAAATGAAATTTTGATATTAGGAAAACTTGCTGGTAATCATTTTGGTTTGGGTTATAATGATGAGAAGTCTGAATCTAAAACGGGTTTTGTGAAATCTTCAGTTAGTGAGGTTGTGACAGCAACAAGGCAGGACGTTGCAACGTTCAGTATGTATGGTGCAACATGTTCTCAACTGGTTATGACACCAGGTAACAGACCAGAAGTGTCAGGTAATAAAGGTAAGGTAGGTAAGTTCATACTAACTGGTCATTTCTGTGGAGTAAAAGACCATATCAGACTTAGATGCTATATTATGTTGTATTAGCTTTGAAGAGACGTTCCTGGACAATCTCTAAGAGTTAAAATTGATTTGAACAATAAGACTAGGAAAGTATGGGTTAGAAAGTCTGATTTGAGTTGTAACACCTTTTTATCATGTTCAAACAAGTGTTTTGTTGATTCTTGGTATTTTGACAGTTGTTGTTCTAGACACATGATAGGTTATAGAGAATGTTTGGTGAATTGTAGAATTGTGTTAAGTGGTGAAGTTTCCTTTGGTGATGGAGCAAAAAGAAGAGTTCTTGGTCAAGAAACTCTCAATGTTTAAGGCTTACTAAAGCTTGGAGATGTATTTCATATGGAAGGGCTTAAAGCTAATTTGATTAGCATAAGTCAAATCTGTGATCAGGATTATTTTGTTAACTTCACTCATGAGAAATGTCTTCTTATGAATCAATCAAACCAATGTGTATTGGAAGGAAAAAGATATGTTGATAACTATTATATATCGTCTCATTCCTTGACATGTCATAGTATATCAAATTCTGATACTAATTTATGACATGAAAGATTAGATTACTTGAACATCAGATCTTTGACTAAGCTTTTGAATGCAGTTGCTGTTCAAGGAATTCCTAAGTTGAGCAAAAAATCAGCAAAGATATATGGTTCTTATCAACATGGAAAATAGGTTAGGAGTTCACACAAGAATGTTAAGAACATTAGAATATCAAGTGTGCTGGAACTACTGCTTATGGATCTTATGGGTCTTATGAAAGTGAAAAACTTGGGAGGTAAAAAAATATATGTTTGTTTGTGTAGATAACTTTTCTAGGTTTAAACGGATTGACTTTATAAGGGAACAATCAGACACTTTTACTGTGTTTAAAAAGTTATGTTAAATTAATCACTCAAATCGAACATAAAGTTAAAAGAATTAGAAGTGATCATAGTAAAGAATTTGAGAATTCTAGCTATATTGAGTTTTGTGATAGTCATGAGATTTCCCTTGAGTTTTTTTTGCCTCTAAGACACTTAAACAGAATGGTGTTGCGGAGAGGAAGAATAAGACTTTACAGGAGATGACTAGAGTCATGTTAAATAATAAAAAGGTTAAAATATTTTAGGCAAAAGCTTCGAACATATCATGTTACACAATTAAGAAGATTTATCTTAGACCAGGTACCAAACAAACTCCCTTATGAGATGTTGAAAGGTAAGAAACCTAACTTAAGTTATTTTCATGTTTTTGGGAATGTATGTTACATTTTGAATGACAGGAAATAATTTGGTAAGTTTGACTCCAGAAGTAACAATGGTATTTTCTTGAGTGATTTAATAAACAGTATAGCTCATCATGTTTGCAACATGAAAATTTATACTGTTATGGAGTATGTGAATGTGTTGATGATAATGTTGATATTACAGGGAATAATAAGAAAGAAATTATGGTTAGCCTAATAGATGATGAATCTATTAGTGAGTTAGTTGTTATGACTAGAGATGACCAAGTTACAATAGAGATTGACAGGGTTACAACAGATGATTCCAACAGTACAACATTGCAGCATTAGAAAAAGAGAAGAGGAGAAGAAGCCTCAAATCAGTATGACTTAAGATCCTAAGGAACCTTCCTCAAAGATCAAGAAAGATCATCAAGCTGAGTTTATTATTGTTAAATTAGACAAAGGAGTAGTCATCAAGAAAAAAAATTTAATGTTGTGCCCAGACTTCAACATGTTAATGTCATTGGTACCAAATAGATTTTTAAGAATAAAATTGATGAGTTTGGTAATTTTGTGAGAAACAAAGCTAGACTAGTTGCTCAAGGATATACTTAGGTTGAGGGGATTGACTTTGATGAAACATTTGCTCTTATTGCTAGATTAGAGTCAATAAGATTATTGCTTGCTGTTGCATATGTTATTGGTTTCAAATTATTCCAAATGGATGTTAAAACAACATTTTTGAATGGAATTCTTCATGAGGAAGTTTTTGTTGAGCAACCTAAGGGTTTTGAATATTCCCACTTTCCTAATCATGTTTTCAAATTGAAAAAGACATTTTATGGTTTGAAACAAGCTCCTAAAGCTTGGTACGAAGGTTAACAAACTTTTGATTGAGAAAGGATATATGAGAGGATATGTTGATAAAACTTTGTTCATCAAGCACTTTGACTTTGGTCTTATCATTGCATAAGTTTATGTTGATGACATTGTATTTGGATCTATTTCTCAATTTAAAGTGTAGAAATTTGTTAAGCAGATGCAAGAAGAATTTGAGATGAGCAAGGTGGAAGAGCAGAACTTTTTCTTAGGTTTGTAGGTCAAGTAACTTATGAATGAGATTTATTTCTCCCAAAGAAAATATGCTAAAAACTTAGTGAAAAAATTTGGATTGAAGAATACCAAGTCTGTTAGAACTCTAATAGGAACAATTGTGAAGTTGTTCAAGGATGAAGATGGAGTTAATGTTGTTCCAACACTCTATAAGAGCATGATTGGAGGTCTGCTGTATTTGATAGTAAGCAGACCTGATATTTGTTATAGTGTAGATGTGTGTGCAAGATACCAAACTAAGCCAAAGGAGTCACATGTTGTAGCTGTGAAGAGGATACTGAATAATGTAAATGGAACAGGTGATTTTGGAATATGGTATACTAATGACTCTAATGTAACTCTTGCATGTTTCAATGATGTAGATTGGGTAGGTACTGCAGATGACAAGAAGAGAACCAGTGGTAGGTGTTTCTATTTTGGAATTAATTTTGTAAAACCTAAAACTTCGTTCGGTGAAAAATAAATTATTTTTCTAATGAATTGTGTTTCTGGACAAAAAATGTTCAGGCAAATAGTATTTTTCGAACAGTAGACCTTGATAATAAAAAATTTTGAAATTAATATTAGAGTTAAGAAAAATTGAAACGGATTAAAATTAATCTATTTAGATAGATTTTAAGAGATTCGAAGATTATCGAACGAAAATATTTTTTTTTGATTTTAGAACTGTAAAAATATTTAGAGAATAATAAAATAATTTAGAGTGTCCGGAAGCGAAATCGAATTCAAGTAAAGGTTTCGGATGTGAAATTGAGTTATAATAGGATTTCTAAATAGATTGAAAATGATTTTGAATATGGAACGGGAATAGGAGAATGCATGAAAAGTGATAAGTGAAATAAGTGCATGTGTGCCATGTGTCGTGAATGCATGAAAGAATCACGACAAGAGTTAAGCTAGCTTGGGTAATGAGTGACAAGTTTCACGAAACCATGAAACATATATATATGAAATCAAAAGAAGAAAAAAATGAAACAAGAACTTAACATCTTCATTCGGTCAAGGTATTCAAAACCAAGAGAGAGAGCCAATCAAGAAAGGAAAATAACATGAGAGAGACTGTGAGGCTGGGAGAAGAACCAAAGCAAAAACAACAATCATTTTAAGTTTTTGAGAACAAATTAGAGTGATTTCAAGCACATGCAACCATAGGAGATGCAAGAAGAAGTCACGACCATTGACAAGGAGAAAGTGTGAAATGCTGAAAGGGAAAAAAAACCAATGAGGGCAATAGCTTACATGTGGATTTTGATGAGATTTTGAGTTGATTTTCAAGGGGTAAGTTTAAGTTTCCATGGTTATTTCTTGTGGATTTGTGTAGGTTATAATATTTGATGAATTTTTATGATAATATATTTGGGATTTAGGATTTGAAACCTCATTAGTGTAGAGGTTCAATTGTATGTGAGTTTGGTATGGAAAGTTGATGATATATGAATGTTTGAATTTAGATAATATTCGGCCATGGAGGAGTTTTTGTGTTCAAATTTATTTGATTGTTTTGCCATGAGTTTTGGTGTAATTTTGAGGAGTATGTAAGTGTTGATGTGAAGAAAATTTGGTGTTATAAGCTTAAGTGTAGTTCGGCCAAGGTAGCGTGGAAATGGTCCAAATTGAATATGAGTTATTTAAGTATTTTTCATGCATGTACAAGTGTAGAAATGTTGAAATTTGATGATGAAATTTGACGCAAAAATATTAAGATGCAAGTTGTCATGAATTTGTTATTAGCGTGTGGAAGTTTTATACCATGGATTTTGAATGATTTGAATGAGTTTATAAATTAATTGGATGATAGAATTGGCATGGAAATGAAAAGGAAACTCATTGAATATTAAATGACCATTTTGCGACAAAACTTTGCATAATTGCGAAGATATAATGTTTTATGGAATTGATTATAATCTACACTATATTGTGTATGTTTGAGTATATTTCAATGAGAAAAATTGAATAAGATGAATGGTGTAAAGCTTGGTTTAAATTCGGACAAAGTGACTAGAATGACTCTAAACTTTCGTTTGATGCGTTAGTATGAAGTTTAGACTTAAATCAAAGTGATTTATGTGCATTGTTGTAATAAATTCGAATGGAGATTGTGTGTGATTGAATGATGTTATTATGACTTAAAAAAAGGTATTTCGATATCCTTGCGTAGTTAAAGATATATGCTAATACATGCATTAGTTATAAACGAAAATTCACTAGTATTAAAATGTAGGTAAATCGATGAGCGGAAGGGAAACATAAAAAGGTGATTTATATTAATTGGAAGCAAGTAATGAATGTGGAATTTTATAAAGTTGTATGCATTTTATGGATTGAATATCTATAAATGCGATATAATATTTTGAATCCGAGTTATTATGCTTATTTGAGCAAATTGCTAGCATGTTAATATTTTATCGTGATGCATGTATAGCATTATAGAGTTATGTTATAAATGTATTTATTTTAAAATAAAGTAGAAAGTTTAATGAAATACAAACATAGAAAATACATGTGAAAGTTATTTTGAAAGATTTAGGCTTTTGTTTTAGAAAGAAAGTTTTTCGGTTTTAAACCGTAAATTAGAGAATAAAACATTTACGAGATATGTCCATATGCTTTCATGCTAAGTAAAAATAAAGTTTCAAACATATTGAAAGATTTTATATGCTTTTGGTTTACTCTAATCCCCAATTACACCCGGTCGAAGTATCTTATGCATGTATGGCAAGATGAAGGTAGTCACTAACATGGGGGGTATGAGTCAATGTGTCGCTTTCTGCATATATGAGGTAGTGTAGATCTGCCTAATATCGGAGGGAATCGCGATTCCAAAGATTTCCACATCTGCGACTACACATGGTGAAAGTTCTCAAATCCTAGTAGCGTGTCTTCATACCGTCACAAAGGATAAGTTTTCCTAGGTTACCTCATAAGGCCAGTTAAAGAAATAAAATACATCGTTAGATGCAAGATTTAGAAAGTAAAAAAAGTTAAGTTTTATGAAAGTTAAATTATAAAGTATTTATTCACATTATATGAATTTTACAGTTTTTATGAGAAACAAATAAACGATTAGTTTTTCAATCTGTTTTGGGAGAAATTATATTTTAAAAGTAAAAGTCATAGTTTTGTAAAAATTACCCACTCATTAAGTTATAGGACTCACCACTCTTTTTCTTGTTTTGATAAAAATTCTCCCTAGATGTAGAAATATGACTTGTTTTGCTACAGACACCACCATAATTCGATCTCTGGCTCCATCAAAGAGATTTTGCTTTTTCTCATTTTTTAGTCATTTAATATATTATATAAATAAAATGTCAGATATAAACACAAGGTTTGAAAGGCTTAGATAGTCATGGGTGCTTTCCTTTCTGTTATGGATAAAATAGCGATCAGAATATTCAAGCCCAGACGGATCTATAGTGCAGGCCCAATGGCCCGGAAGCCCAATTATTCGCCATCATTTCGGTCCGTTCTCCTAGAAGAGGGGCCCGTTAGTGGGCGCTTGTTGTGGCCGCTGACCGCTACCACCCATTCTGGCCGCAGACCGTCTATTCCGCAAGACTGACTGTGACCGCTATATTCTCCGCCATTCAGATCACCGTGTTCTCCTTCAACTTTATTTGCTGAGTTTGATCGCTGGTCCTTGTCGCTGGCCGTTGGCTCTCATCCTTCAGACTAGCTTGCCAGAATACCCGCCATCCGTGACAGCTAAGCCTGCTCGCTATATTTTCGCCACGATTGACCGTCTGTCTGACTGCTATTCTTGTCCGATCGGAGCATCCGCCAAGAGGAACCATCCATCAGAGATGTCCAGCAAGCCATTCTCATCCAAAGTTATCTGTCTGAGCTGGTCGCTGGTTTCTGAGCGTGATCGCGTTCCGACTTCCTCGTTCATGGCATCACTCGCCTCACCGCCATATCCAGCTACGGACATACCGACTCATAACCCGCCTCCTCAATCCTCCCGGAAGATAGTGTTCAAAGACCCTCTTGTTCCCCCGCCTGATTCAGTGTTATATCCATTGAAAGATCCGTCTCCGCCTCGCATCTGGAAGCCTCATGTCGGTAGAAGTCAACAACGCCATCCAGAGTACAGTTCTGAGGCTTGCCATGCACGCTACGTCCGGCAGAAGCTGTGATCTCAACCTCGACAACCCATCATTGCGTATCCGACCCGGTCAGCAAAAATCCCCTTCTGGGCAGACCTCGGATGCGACGGATCTGACCGCATTTAATGAGTTTTCGGCCGCATTTAATGCACTGTCAATCGTTTTAATTGGGATTCCGGCGCATTAAATACTATCTGTCAGTGTAACTGTAGTTAACTGTTTGTTTTTGTCTTATTCTTTTTACTGTATCATGTCCATTTCCTCTATAAAAGGGGACGATTTTCACTATAAAAAGGGATCCAATCTCTGAGTGTCGTTACTCTACCCAAATAGTGAAAGAATGAACAGTAGATGTAGGCATCTTTTTGGGCCGAACCACTCTAAAAATCTTCTGTGTCTTCTCCTCCTTGTCTCTAACCTCTTCTTCTCATTCTCCTTGTTCTGCATGCAACCCATTGACCGTACGAAACTGTGAGCTTGGGCCCTGAAACAACCTCGTTGGCTAAGGGAACATTTTTCTGACGTTAACACTTTCTAAACCCAACCATGGTTCAATCTCTCTTTATCTCGTAAAAATGTTTTGTTTTGTATTTTTCCTTTTGTCTTATATATATATATATATATTATTCACTCACAAACGTTGCTTTTTTTTTTTTGAAATGTTTTTATTTTTAATTCACTCATAAATGTTGCTTTGTCTCACACTTTTTTGTTTTTAAATTTTTTATGGCATGGATCTTGTTTTTCTATCTTTCATCCACCATGATTCAATCAATTTCTCTATCAAAACATGTAAGTTTCCTCAAAAATTTTTTCCCATTACAGTTTAATTTGTTCTCCTATCAAAATATTTTTATTACTACAAATTGATTTTTAAATTTAAAATATTTTAACTTCATAAATTATTATACTCGTTTCATTTTTTTTTGAATTATAAACTACATCATATTTACACGAACTAGATAATAAAATATATAATGTTATTTAATCTTAATAGGTCTTGGTTTACTCACGATTATTGGTGTGAATTATTTTTATTTTACATAAACTATTTTATATAATAAAATTCATAAATACAAAAAACTCATAATTGCTTTTATCTTTTATTTTTATTTTACTTTATTTTGTTATAAATCACATCCATTTATTAGATAAAACACTATAAATGTTGCTTGACTAGTAACTTTAATAATAAATATATGTAGTTTTATTTTATATATTTATTTGTAATTTGAATAGCAACTCCTATCATAAAGGAGATATATATCTAAATTAAGTTTTTATTTATTTATTTAAGTAACATAAAATTTGAACTTCTTTCACTAAGAAAAAAGGAGCTAATGTGCAATCAACTCACAGTTGGTATATTTTTGATTTTATACTTGTATTAAGAATGCTATTTTAAGAAATTTTATTTACAATCTTGTAAGAGGTAAAATTATATATATCTTGCTAATTATATATTTGAGCTATTTTTATTTCACATAATGTCATTCTAGCAATTGAAAGAAATATTATAAAGAACATTTCATATAACATAGTATTTTGATGTTATAATTATTACATAAAAGTACCTTCCCTCACAGATTTCTGGGTCCATCTCCGGTTTCTAATATAATATTATGATATCATTGAGTGCATTTTTTTTATCGTAATTATGGCCATAGAGTCAATTTGTTGCCATGGAACATGGCAATGTATACTTAAACATCATTTGTTTACAAAAACACAAAGGCAACCATTTGGGAAGATAACAAATAATTTTGCAAATGTGAGACAGACTAGAAAGATTAGTGTAGAAAATAATTTACTGTTTTGAAACTAGAATTTCAAGATCTAACTATGTTGTAGGGTGTATATATATATATGCATGTACATACACATCTCCCAAAAATAACTAACTATTCACTATTTCTGTATCTGAATGATGCCTATGTTGTTGAATGACCAACATTGAACTTTTCAGGTTGAAATCTGTCGAAGCCAAGAGATCCCCAACTGTGCCCAGCTCCGGGCACTCCTCCCAATCACTCAAACCAGTTGTCAAGGGTGATCGTCCTCGCCCACCTTTCCCTACTATAAGCAATGAGAACTCCATACTCGTAACTTCTCTTAGAGCCGCCACCGTTTCTTCCCCGCTGTTGACGTACTTCTCTATGTATCCAACACGTCCTGATGTTACATACCTAGTAGAAAGAATTGCAGTACTAGTGTTATGGGTTGCTATATATGTTGAAAGTAATATACATATTGTCAGGAATTTAACTATTTTACTGATTGAATAACCTTACCTATTAATTGTAATAATTGAATTGACTTCAACAACTATCCTTAGAACCAATTTAATGAATATAATTGATAGGTAAGATTATCCTATTAATAAGGTAGCGAAACTCGCCTGTCTGCTTGAGATTACCTGAGACGGAAATCCTCTATGAAGACGATGTCTTTCTCATACTCTGACTTGCTTATTGATAAGGACATTAAGACATCATCAATGTTTGGGGCTGCATTGACAGTTTGTTTATTTGATGATGATTCCATAGGGCGGAATCGTATTAGAGTCAAATTGATGTTAGTGTTTGAGGCAATCCTTGTACTATAAGCTAACGCCTCCCGGTCATCAAGGCCACCAAAAAACAATGTTGCAACAGGTTGCACCTTTTCATACCCAATTGGTTGCTGGAAGCCAGTTTGGTCTCGGTGCACAAACACTCCTACAGAGCATGGTGCATGACGGAGAATCTTCTGGTTAGTAGTCCTGTAACCTTCTTTTCCATTCTCCATTTGCTTGTCAATCCTCTGATGCTTGTGAAATGGCAGCAGAATCATCGACACACGCAAGTCCTCAGCAGCATTACACACGTCTTCATATATGTTGGCGTAGCTATTCACAACCTTAATTTGGTGGATTCTGATTTTGCTCATTGCGGTGAAGGCATCCACGGAATCATTGATCTCTAGCACATCGTTACCACCGTATTCCTCCTCATCGCTGTAAGAGCCACCGTCTTCTAGTTCGTGGTACATTAACCTGTTTTTGTGGCGTTTCCTGGGGAGCTCAACCAGGTGTATCAAGTAAGGGGCGATGGATCCGCTCAAGGCTGCTGTTAGCACAAGCTGTCCAGAAGCATGGCGTGGTTCATAGGCACAGGCCAGCATTCTGAATTCACACTCTGTGTCTATTTGTTCTAGTGTTGTATCCTTGTGAGCAAAATAGTTTTCCTTTCTTTTCAATGTAAAAGCCACTATTGTCCCTGAGATCAATGTATCAAGCACCACTACTACCAAAAGCAAATTGTGGACTTTTTGGTTCCACCAAGTCTGCAATGTTTAGATACAAATTAAAATTAGTAAAAAGATAGTTTCCATTATATTGACAATAATCAATAGATTAAGACAACTTACTTTGTCATCAACGTCTACATGGATGACTAGATACTCAAAATTGCCTTTCAAATTGAGAATGAAACCGAGGAGAACTCCTTTCATACGTGGAATTTTCAGGTGCTGGCAAGCAGCCAATGTGCCAACAATTTTGGCCAAAAAACTCAAGAAAACCATAAGAAAGACAAAAGCAGCGAGGCGTAAAGTAGTCAAGTCCTTGGCATCAAATTGAAACCCCATGAAACAAAAGTAAATTGGAAGTATGAAATTGTGAATAGAATAAGTGAGTTTCTTGAACAATGTTCGAGTTGTTTTGCCTTCTCTTGGAAACATCATGCCGAGCAGGAAGCATATGAAGATACTGCTGTAGCCTAATCCTTCTATGAGCAACGAAACGAAAACAATGAACACCAATATCACCAAAACCTGAGCGTTCGACACGTAGTTTGATTTCTTGTTCCACATAGCAAAATAATGCGCCATGTATCTGTTGAGAATGACCAGTGCCACGGTGAAGACGACAGACCAAACCGCGTTTCGAAGCATTCCTGATGATGTGAAAACTAGAAATATGGACATCACCATCACACAAGAGATTTCGTTTATTAGAGAGGCGGATTTTGCTAGGCGTCCCACTTCGGAGGTGTCGAATTTGAGCTCGTCAATCAACCGGAACACCACAGGAGAGGCTGAGTTTGCTAGAAGGATTGTGGCAACGATCATGAAGGCCACCTTGTTGATTTTGATGGCTAGTAGATCCATGAAAAGAAAGGCGATTGAGAGTCCAAAAATGATGCTCATGACGGTCCCACCAAGTGCAATGGTGCTGGCCAGGCGTAGGTTAAGCCTCAGATATGTAACATCCGTCTCCAAACCAAACAGGAACATGAAAAGTACTCGGCTGATGAAATCGAATATTTTATAGTAAAACGCAGAAGTATCTTGAATGAAGAATTCGCGCACTTTGTTGATTCGGGACAGCAATGTGGGACTAAGAACCAGCCCAGCCTGGTACATTAATTTGATCAACACTTATTTAACATAAATAAATAAATCAACAAGTATATACATATATATATATATGTATATTCTACGGTACATTTGGGCATATATATAGGTACATTCTATTGTGTAATTGAGTATGGATACACCTGATAACTATAAATGACTGATTGTATTATAATAATTATATTTATTATATCTAATTACATCTAAATGAGTCAGATTAATTTTTAATGAGTATAGATATAATATAATACAATCAACCATATTTAATTAGATATAATATAATACAATAATAAATAATTTTATAATGTAATCAAGTCAGATATATCAATACCCAAATGAGCTAAATGTGGGCTATATATATGTATATAATTTCTATGGTCAGCGTCTCATAACTTGAAAAAGTTATGACGAACAAATCAAATTCATTATATACATTTGAATTAAATAAAATAGAGAATTTGTTTTAAAAGAAAAAATGTAATAGATGAATTTAATTAGCTCGTTAAAAAGTTAATAAATACTAACCATAGAAATTATATATATATATATATATATATATATAGATGAGGCTTTTATAATCGGAACATCCTAACTTTAAAAAATAAAGACCGATCAATCAAAATCACTTATTGCATTATCTCTCATATTTAATTCAATAGAAATAGGTCATTTTGATTGATTGACCTTTACTTTTTAAAGTTAGAATGTCTTAATTACAAAAGCCTTATATATATATATATATATATTCTCAAAGTCATGCATATTGAAACAAACAAATTAAATAGAGAAATTCTTACGAGAATCTGTGAAATGGGTCCTGGTTGTCCCAGAGGCTTGAAGACAAGGTGGAAAATGTGGGCGATCACAAGCATGCATGATATCTGAATAATTGCTGTTGCAAGAGGATTAAATGGGTCTATTGGGCATTCTACTAGGTTTTCAGGCTTCATTGTTGAAGATATTTATAAAGCCAATGATATTTCTATATGTGCATATATAAGATCAAGTAATTAAATTTGATTTCACAAGTGCACATATTTGAAGTTAGAGAGTAATAGAAGAAGAAGATAGACGAGTTGGTTTGCAAGCTATGCTCAGCCAGCAAGAGAAAGAAGAGTCCAGGCGCATAATGTTTTCTTTCTTTTATTTTCTTTGATGTGTTTTCCTACAAAATCTCTATCCTTGTCGTTTCCTGAAAAATCTGCCTTTCTCTAGAGGCTTTCCTTTTATGTGGCTGTCATTCATAGCAAACATGTTCGTGAACTGGTTAGTCATTCTAGAGTTAGCAAATGGAGAGCCTTTTTTCCCGGATAATTGTTTCTCAAAATTTTGATTACTTCAATGAATCCACACATGTGGACATTTAACTAGTGTTTGAAAAAGAGGAGATTTCTGTTTTTCAACTTTTATTTCAGTTACAAAAATTTCTGATTGCAAATTAAAAAGAACAAATACCGAATGAATTCTAATCTTTTCCTTGATTACCATTTTTTTTATAAAATTTTTGACTAAATAAATCAAACTAATTTTTATTGGGATTAGCGTTCAGTTGACCATGTTAGTCAATTTAATATATCACTAATAATATATGGGGATGTACTTATAAATTATATAATTTTAATGAGATATACGTGTAGAAGGGTGCATATGTGATCATTCAAGGCTGCATATATTATCGCCACTCTTTAAAATGACTAGATGGGAGTATCAATACTTAGACCCTTTTAGAACGGTATAAACATCCATTTTAAAATTGATTAAGTTTCCAATTGATAAGTACCTCCCTCAAATATTTAAAGCTAGATTCTAATATATGTTAAAAACATAGTTTTGATGCCGTTCATTTATAAATACATAATACAATAAATTTAAAAAGTAATACTTTTATATTAAATGAATTATAATTTATCTTTAAAATAACATTTAATTGTGTGTATCAACAAAAAGGTTGGGCATACAGTGATTGGAGAGTGTAAATAACGTCACTTAATAAATAGTTTTTAAGCAGCCTAACAAATTTAAGCCCAATTCTCAAAATCTTATACATGAAGCCAGCCCGAGCCCAAAAAAAACGTTTAAAAGGGTTTAAATGAATTGAAAACTAACACGAATTGCTTGCAAAAAGTAACTCATTTTCCATTTGAATGTACAATACTGCCCTTAATAAGACTTATTTTCCATTTTATATGTTTTGTTTATTTTTATGTTTAAAAAGTTTACTTTACAATTAATTTATTGATAATATCATTTCTTTGTTAAATGATTGTCATATATAACAATTAGTATGAGTTTATAATTAATTATATTTGTTACATCGGTTGGATTAATGTGAGTTTTCATGATTTCGTTATTTACTTCTATTTCCAAACTGCATTGAGAATTATTAACTATGTTGAGAAATCTAAACTCAATTTGAAATTCATACCCTTATTTAGGATTTCAGACATAGTCAGGAAACAAAAACCTAGTTTAGAATTCCAAACTTTGTTATGTAATCATAACTTAGTTATGCAGTTAGACAATCATAATTTTGTTTATGATTCACATTTGACATTTATTAATTGTTTAATGCATCTAACTGGTTTTTAAACGATATTCATTTTTCATTTGGATATATAATCACCAAATTTATCATGTATTTAAAAGGTTGATTGCATGGAGAAACTTGGAATTGTAACCTTATATGATGGTGAATGAACTCATTAATAATGGAGGAAAAGATAGTTATGAATCGGGGAAATATCAAATGATTTTCATTGTCGACGAATTTTTACAAAGAATTGCATCACATGGTATGTTGTATGATAGATGTAAATCCGGATGAATTTTACATCAAAATAAAGTTCAAAGTTAAACATGATAATTCTAATTAGAAACAATGGAAACCAAGATAACAAATGCTAGAAATGAAGGCCATAAAGTTGATGAATGAGATGTATATTGTGAAACAGACATCAAACCTTTTGATGTATGTGGCTTCTTTAGTGAAGGAAGTAGTAAGTGTGCTTGTGTTGATAAAATATAGTAGTTGGAGTTGAAGAACAAAAGTATGGATGAAAAATTATAACATTTGATAGGGATAGTGATTTCTATGATGTCAACTCAGAAGAATAATTACCTCCTACTACCTTTGATTTTGTTTAAACTCAATTTTAGGTTTTGATTTTAATGAAGTTCTAGAAGTGTACATATATATATATATATATATCTTCTTGAAGGGAAAAACAACAATTGTTTTTATTAAAAATATGAATTTTACGGAACACTGAGTTTTAAAAATTTTTAGAAAACTCAATAAACCCTAAATCCATAAAATAATGAAATAAAATAATACAAGAAAAAATAAAAATAAGATTTTTACCTTATGTATTGATCTCTGTGGATTGCTCACCACCTAACCTTCCTTGATATGTCTCTACACTAAGAAACAAGTGAGTGAGCACAATTATATAGAATTATGCTCACTTTCTATTGATTTCTTTTCTAAAAAGAATCAACAATATATTTAAAAAGTGAGTTTATGATTTTGGTTATGTTAAAAAAAAAAACTTTTTTCTCTTCTTTTCAAAAAATGTAAAGCAAAACCAAAATATATCTTCTGTTAGGAAAATAAAACTATTTCTTTTTTTTTTTATAGGCAACTACTTAGAGTTTTAATTAATCAAATTAACATTAAGCCCCAAATTTATTAAAATTAAACTTTTGCCTCATATAACATAATTAATTCAAAATTAATTAATGTTATATTTTAAAATTAAACTTGTGACCTGTAATTAATTCATAATTAATTTATACCCTGTTACAGCTAAGAATCAAATTCAAAACCTCTTATAAAATTAATTAAATAATTATTAATTCATAATTAATAATTAACTAATTAATTATTAAATAATTTGAATAATCAATATTATTTTAATATTAAGTGAACACAAATTTTGCTGCTTGCGTAACAATTATAATTGGACGGTCCAATTATAATATTCTATATACAAGTTTCTTATAGTGAAATGAGCTATCAAGGGGACCCTATGGACCTATAGTTTTAAGCTCCAATAATATCAGAATTATTAATTAAACTCTTTAATTAATAATTCACTATTATTAATCTTAGAGTTACTCCACTAAAAACCTAAGATTGCACTCTCAAAACTGTAGATATTTTATACAATCTAAAATTTTCAATGTCCATTAATTTAATCACTACATATGATTTGACCCTCCACAAATAGTTCATAATTAGAGCTAAGTCAAAATGTCCGTTTTACCCCTCTAATTATTTCTTAATCCTTAAGTACCATTGATTCTCTAATGAACAATATATCCATAACAACTTATGAATTTATCTTTCCATTTTCATATGAATGGAAAGTTGAGCGCTCATATTGTTCAAGACCTAAATCAACCCTTAAGGGAACTACTTCTCTACTTATCGCAAGAAGAAGTGGATTCCATTATCGTATAGAATGTTCCCAGCTACTTACTAAATCATATCCCTAAAGTACAAAGTTATTGACCGGACATCTACGGCGATCTCACCCATGTAAATTAAAGGACATAACTCAACAAGCAGAAGTTTATAATACACTTAGGATTAAGATCAATTCATATATGATCATCTGGTTGATAAATATAAATCTCTGAGTTTAACGGATATTGATAAGAGAATTATATTTATCGTGGTCCAGTCCTATATAATCTATATTATATAAGGTGCCTCCATTTTTATGTCACTACATGAATAAGCTCGGATAAAACTATCGTACCAAATACAAAATAGACCGCAACTATAGATTTACCACAAATAAAGTACCCAGCTTTATTTGCTTTCTACGGACTCTTTAGATTACTTATTTCAAATTAAATCCGTCTGTATATAACACTTATATACTTAGTTTGAAATTACATCAGTAATCAAGGATGTTTCTCATGATATATACAATTTTTGCAATATATATAAATTGAATAAAATAAATACTTTATTATTTATAAAACCGTTTACATTATTATAAGCTCTTAGGGCATAAAACCCAACACTTCTATGATGTCAACTCACAAGCATAAATACCTCCTATTATGTATGACTTTGTTTAAACTTAATTTTAGCTTTTGATTTTAATACAAGTTCTAGAAGTGTACATATATATATACATATATACATATATATATATATATATATATAGACAGAGACACATAAACACACACATAACAATTTATCATTTGTAGTTTACACACACGTGTGTGTGTAAACTACAAAATGATAAATTGTTCAAAATGTGTATGTATTGCTTAAAAAGTATTGGTTAATATGATTTATATCTACATATAGTTGAGGATTATAAATTAAGTTGTGTTTGTACTATATTCTAACGTATGACATTTTCCTACTATTTTCTGTTTTTGGTCTATAGCTAAATATTTCAGCAAATGAAGATGTGGAAAAATCAAATCATGCACCTGATGAACAATTAGATGAAGATATGAGAATTGTGATTGGTAGACAAGCATGAAGTATTTACAAGCATGAAGTATTTATGACCAAAGGAGAAGACATTTTGTTTATGCATTGTTATCAACTCTTATGCACTACCATGTATATAACCAAGATATGAACATATTTTACTTTCCTAACCATATTTCAAATGTATTTTTTTATTAAATATGCAATATAACTCTTATGGATATTTTGTTATAATTCTAGCATGTTAGACTTATATTTTATTAATTTTTTGAATTGTTAGACTTTCTAATTAAACTATTAATGGAATATAGTAGAGTATAGATTATTATTAAAAAAAAAAAAAAGGAATTTTAATTATTTTTTACTTTGCAATATTAGGTCCAAAAATATTAATATTTATGATAATTAGTAAACACATATGTAAACACATATAACACCTCAAGAAAAGTGTTTCTGACAACTATGAACTCCATTTCTAAGGGTTCAAACTGTTAATAAAAGACTATTTCTGATAGCTTTAGTCTATGAGAAAAACATTTGCATGTCATTTTTGTTGTGTATATTTTAGTGACTTGGGAAATGAGTTGTTAAGGCTCAGTATTTCAACTTAAGTGGATGTAAGCTTAGAAGGTCTGAAAGTCAAAATGACATCATAGGAGCGCAAGCTATTATATCTAAGCCTAATAGCTAGAGGCCCACCAAGCTCGGTAATCTGGTCGTCTTATGAGCTCGTTAATCTGATTGATGTAAAGAGTTTGCTGTCATTCATTATCCCGTGCTTTGAGACCGTCTACCAGCGCGATGGGTTCTGAGCCCACAGACTGTTATTCAGCAAGTTCACAATGACTAATAGCTCGCTTATCACCTCAGATAGCATGCCTAGAATAGTATCTACTGGTCCATCAACTCGTATATGGGCTGCTCATGTGTTTGCTCGCGTATTAGCTCGCCAGAATATCCTGCCAGTTCATGAGCTCGCTATGACCTGTCTAATTGACCTTCTAGAAGCCTGAAGCAGTCTAATTCGGAAAGGAGTCAACTTTCCTAATTTGAAGCAAATTAAATACCAAGATTCTCGGAATCAATTGGAGAAGATCTCGACACCATAATTGTCATAATTAATGTAAATAATTTTTTGCCTTATCTATATGTAAGTCAAACTTACTAAAACTGTATCACTCCTCACTATAAATAAGGGTCCAAATTTATTGTAAAAGAGACGAGAAAAATAATATACTGTTACTCTGCATAAATAGAGAGTAACAGTCGTGGACGTAGGCCTATTTACAGTCGAACCACGTAAAAATTGTGTGAGTTGTTTTTATTCTTAGCCTCTTTCTTTTCTTTGGTTGTGTTTGTTGCTGTTTCACAGGTATTGGGCTTGAAGAACTGAGTCGACTAAAAAACTACGTCGACATTTTGGGGCTAGAAGAAGGGCCCAGACTGCGATTCTGTGACTTTTCTAAATTTTACAATTCCAATCTGTCACTATGGCTAGGATAAGAACAACCAGAGTACAGAAGTGGCGGCTGACCAATCTGAAGGTCATCATGAGCAGTAGAATTCTCAGCCGATTGGGGGTAATGTGGCAGGAATGTCTTCAGCTGTTTTGCCTCCGCTCCCTCCACGTCAACCATTCACTATTGCTATTGAAGGAGACGTCGTGTAGATTTAACAGCAACGCCAGGAGGCTTTGGAGAATACCGTGATGCAATTGGCGGACACAATCAGAACTTTGACACAGGTGTAGGCCCAAATAGCCTTGAGGAATGCGAAAGTTCAAGATCAGCCAGTTTATGAGGCGCCGGTCTAAGGAGAAGGGACTATCAGGAAGAGGGTATTACTGGAAGGTTCGGTCCGCTCCTCAAATTTGCATTCAAGGGGAGGCGGACAGCGTGTTTGAGAAGAGAAAGTGGCACCTCGCCCAACAAGCTTAAGAGTAAGAGTGAGCCATGATGGGAGCCGCCGTGTAGAAGTTGGTCATGAGCATGAATGAGCTAGTGGGCACGATGAAGAGCATGTGCAGCATAGAGTTTTGCAGAGTGCAAAGAGCTCACACAGGAGGAATAGGTCGAGAGATCGATTTTCGGGTGACCAAGAGAGCCGAAGGAGCAGGCGATCTCCCACGAGTAGAATTGAGCCACAGGAACCAATAGTTGAGGAGTTAATACGGAGGGTCCAACAATTGGAGGCTTGACCTGGGCCCCAAGGTCAGAGAGAATGGTAGGAAGAGAGGACCTTATTTATAAGGGAGATTGAGATGGAACCATTGTCGTCTAGGTTCAAACTCTTGAGCGTCCTCTACAATGGTGATAGTGACCCCTACGACCATTTTGATGCGTTCAACGTCCAGATGGATTTGCAGACGTCTAACCCTTGGTGAAGTGTCGTATGTTCCCAGCCATAGTAGGGAATGTTCCAAGGGCTTGAATGAGGAGTCTTCCAGCTCGCAGCATTAATAGCTGGGAAGAATGCCAGAAAAGGCTTATTGATTAGTACAGGGTGTTGAGAAAGTAGCTTGCATCACCTTGTCATCTCGCAACGATCTTCCAACGGTAGAATGAATCGTTGAAGGACTACATTTTCAGGTTCAAAAATGAGATGAACAATGTGGAGAATCCTTGAAATGAAAGTATCCTTACTGTAATCTCGACAGGGCTCAGAAAAGATGGGAAGCTCTATAAGAGTATTTATAAATCTCCTGTGAAGGATTTGGTAAATTTTATGAGCGAGCTGCTAAGAAGATAAGATAGAAAGAAGCTTTTAGGCCAAAAAAGCCAAGTGATTAGAAGAGTGGAGAAAACAGTCCCCATAAAAGGAAGAAGAGAAGTCATGGTCGAAATGAGGACCGTGATCAAGAATCGCTCCAGCAATCAGGTGGCAAAGTGGGCTAGGAATGAGCCTAGAAGAAATTGGCCTCCCTTTTCTTGGGGCTATTATGAGAATTACAACGTCTTGTCAGATAGGCAGGACAGGATCTTTGAAACAGAGAAGAACAAAAAAAATTTCGGGAGGTTGAGACCTATGAACATCTCTAACAGATTTTGGGATCCGAGGAAGTACTGTGCCTATCATAATGAAACTGGGCAATTTACTTCATAATGCAAAGAGCTTAGGGATGTCATTGATGAGTTGATTAGAAGAGGTCGCTTGAGGGAATATGTAATGCGACTTGCAAACCAGCGATCCCAGTAACAGCATCCCCAACCAACGTAACAATGCCCTCATCTAGCCCAGCAGCCTGAGACTGCCTCAGCAGGCCGTTGAGTAGGATCATGTGCCCACAGTACGAACCATATTCACAATACATGGTGGGCCACATATTGCAAGGACGTCGAATAGGTCACACGAGTGCTATGTGTGCGAGGCCAATCATGTCATGCTAACAGGCCACAGTGAGATAGAAGGACCCTTGAAAAGAGCTAGATTGGCCTCAGACGGCATCGTGTTTACAGAGGAAGATGCTAGAGGAGTTCACTGACCTCATAATGATGCGCTAGTCATTCATGCCAAGATTGGTAATGTTGAGGTGCAAAGGATTATGGTGGACACTGGTAGCTCGGTAAATGTAATGTATAGGAACTGTTTTAAGCAAATGGGTTTGGGAGTCGAACAGTTGAAGCCATCTCCCGAGCCTTTCTATGGTTCACTAGAGATACAATTGCACCAATGCGGTAAGTCAGGCTCTCATTTACTATTGGAGATTCAGGTCATCAGTCAACAACATTGGCAGATTTTTTTATTATTGACTGTCCTTCGGCCTATAATGTTATTCTGGGAATACCGACCATGAATGATTTGGATATGGTAACCTTGACTAGAACCCTCACCATCAAGTTCCCAACATCTAGTGGAGTAGGATGTGTACGAGGAGAGCAACACTTGGCACGATGTTGTTATAAAAATGTTGTGAAGATGGTGGTTAAAGGAAAGAAGGTTAATGTGGTAGTCGAGGGAGAGCCGTGACCTGTGAGTGAACAAAGGGTGAGTCAGGATTTAGATCCAAGGGAGGTGGAAACAGACAGGGCAATAGGTCCTATAGAAGAGCTCGAAGACATACAAGTTAGTGAGGTAGATGCTGAGAGGTTCCTCAAGCTAGGAAAAGATCTATCTCCAGAGATAAAGGCCTAACTTGCCGATTTCTTAAAGGTTAACTTGGACGTCATTACCTGGAACCATAAAGATATGGTAGGGATCAATCCGCAGGTGATGTCGCATAGATTAAATGTTGATCCGCGCCACAAGCCAGTTTACTAGAAGAGGAGACCAATGACAAAAGAGTGTTACAACGCATTTAAGAAAGAAATAAATAAGTTTCCAGCAAATAACTTTATAAGGATAGCTCACTATCAAGTCTGGGTAGCTAATCCAGTCCTGGTTAAAAAGAAGAATGGACAGTGGATAACCTGCATCAACTTCAATAAAGCATGTCCAAAAGATAGTTTTCGTCTGCCAAGAATTGACCAACTCGTGAATGAAACTGCTAGCCACCAGCTTCTCATTTTCATGGATGCCTACTCGGGGTATAACCAGATCCTAATAAACCCTGAGGATGAGGAGCACACCTTTTTT
The DNA here is from genome assembly GCA_022984855.1 of Dimocarpus longan. Taxonomy (NCBI): domain Eukaryota; kingdom Viridiplantae; phylum Streptophyta; class Magnoliopsida; order Sapindales; family Sapindaceae; genus Dimocarpus; species Dimocarpus longan. Next base: position 17,770,610 of record CM041015.1, on the reverse strand, counting down.
ATGACCGATCGCGGGCTCTACTGTTACAAGGTCATGCTTTTCGGGTTAAAGAATGTGAGGGCGACCTACCAACAGTTAGTTAACATGATGTTTGAGGGGCTCATTGGCAAGACGATGGAAGTTTATGTGGATGACATGCTGGTGAAGTCAAAACAGATGTCCGAGCATATGCACGACCTAGGGGAGATGATTCAAATCCTAAGGAAGTACCAAAAGAAATTAAATCCCTTGAAATGTGCATTTTGGGGTAGCTTCAGGCAAGTTCTTGGGCTTCATGGTCAATAACAGGGGAATTGAGGCGAATCTTGAAAAGATTAAAGCCTTGATTGACATGAGGTCGCCTAACTGGATAAAAGATGTACAGAGCCTCAATGGTTAGGTCACTGCGCTTAGCAGGTTTATATCTAAAGCAACAAATAAGTGCATCCACTTCTTTGACGCTCTGAAGAAAGCAAGGGGCTTTTAGTGGACAGTTGAATGTGAAACAGCTTTTTGACAATTAAAGGAATACATGGGTCGAGCTCATTTGCTCTCCAAGCTTGCGAAAGGGAAAAAGTTGATTGTTTATTTGAGGGTCTCGCAGTATACTTTTAGTGCAGCTTTGATTTGAGAAGAGAATAGGATTTAATTTCGTGTTTATTATGTAAGTAAGAGGCTGCTCGATGCGAAAACCAGATATACTCCAATATGGAAGCTCGTCTATTGCTTGGTAATGGCATCAAGGAAGTTGCGTTTGTACTTCCAGGCCCACATAATTGAAGTACCGACTAGATACCCTTTGAAGCAGGTTTTTCAAAAGCTAGATACCTCGGGTTGCTTGCTTAAGTGGGCCATCGAGCTTGTCCAATTTGAAATTGAATTTAAACCCCGTATAACAAGTAAAAGGACAGATTTTAGCAGATTTCGTGGCTGATTTCACAAGTCCAGCAGATGAAGAAATCGAATCCTTGGAAGGCCCATTTTGGGAGCTCTATGTTGATGGATCCTCAAACGAGCAGAAGGTTGGGCTAGGAGTGATCTTGATAAACTCGAAGGGTTACAGGATTTTGTGTGCTTTGAGGTTCGGTTTCCAAGCCACCAACAATGAAGTAGAGTATGAAGCGCTACTGACAGGATTGAGATTGGCCAAAGAAGTGCGAGATGAGCGAGTAAGAATATACAGTGATTCCCAGCTCGTGGCATGTCACATTCGTGAAGAATACCAAGCTAAGGGCTCTAAAATGGTCATCTATTTGTAGAAGGTGCGAGAGTTACTGAAGACTTTTGAAAGATATAAGGTGCAACATGTTCCATGAACTCAAAATTCGCACGCTGATGCTTTAGCTCGCATCACCACGGCTAAAGATGCAGAATTTATGGGAGCTATACCTGTGGAATTCTTGCCAGTTCCGAGCAAAGAGTCGTGAGATGAGATGATGGCAATTGTCGTAGCTTAGGATTCATGGATGAGTCCCCTTCTCGAGTACTTACAAGAAGGAAGGCTACCAGAAGATAATTTATAAGCTCGCCGCCTCTGAGCTCGGGCAGCTAGATACTTCATTTATGATGACATACTTTACAAAAGGGAATTCTTAGCTCCACTGCTCATATGCATAGACGGGGTAGACTGTTAAACTGTCTTAGAGGAGATACATACTGGTCACTATGATAATTATGTTGGAAGACTATCCTTAGCTAAAAAGGCACTCCGGTAGGGGTTTTATCGGCTAACAATGAAGCGAGATGCAATTGAGATGGTCAAAAGGTGCAACAAGTGTCAGAGATTTACTAAGGTTCCTCGAGCTCCACTAGCTTTCTTGCAGTAGATGGTTAGCCTATGACCTTTCGCTATTTGGGGCATGGATCTAATCGAACCCCTCCCAATAGCTCACGAAAAATGCAAGCATGTTATTGCTGCAGTGGACTATTACACCAAATTGGCAGAGGCAAAAGAGCTCACAGAGATATCCACTGTAAAAGTTGAGAAGTTCGTGTGGGAGAATATAATATGCAGGTTTGGAGTTCCACAGCAGATCGTGACTGGTAATGGGTCATAGTTTAGCAACGAGTAGTTTAAAATGTTCTGCAAGGATCTTGGAATCACAAAGAGTTTTTTAGCTATGGACCACCCTTACGCTAACGGGCTGGTAGAAGCTGTCAACAAGATCATTAAACAGACCTAGAAAACAAAGCTAGAATCAAGGAAGGGAGCCTGGATAAATAAATTGCAAAAGGTGTTGTGAGCTTACAGAACAACTGCTTGCAACACCATATGGAAAACTCCCTTCTCGATGGTATATGGATCAGAGGCTATGATTCCAGCAAAGTTTGAAGTTACCAGTCAGACCAGAAGACAATTATCAACTGCTCGCTGCCAACTTAGATCTACTTGAGGAATCAAAAGAGGAAGCTCGTCTGAGAGTTGCCATTTACTAACAAAGGATTGCCAGGTATTACAAAAAAAAAGTTCGAGTTCATAGTTTCAGAGCTAGTGATCTAGTTTTACACCTCATCCTACCAGCAGCCCGTAAAGCTAGCGATGAGACTTTTGGTCCGAATTTGGAAGACCCTTACATTATCAAAAGATGCTTGGAGAATGGAGCCTATCACTTGACCAGCATGGGTGGAGCCAAGATCCTCAGGGCTTGGAATGCAGAACATCTCCGGCCGTACTTCACTTGACTAAGTTAGCTCGCTCCCTGCTCTTGTATTATTTAGCAGTTGTTAATGAGTTGTTTATTTTTGCAATACTTTTATTGTGCGAACTTATTCACCCTAGTGTACAAACTGATTTGTTTTATCATATGAAATAATATATTCATTAGCGAGTTATTGATTTTCAATTATTATTGTTTATGCGAGCTGTTATGGGTTTGCTAGTTGTGAAGTCTTTCTATGATGATATTATGATGAATGCATATTGTTCACCACAGCAACCATAGTTGAGCTTTGGAAGGTCCTATTGCTGCCTGTGAGCACTTATACTTTGGAAGGCGCGATTGATACTTGTGAGCTCATGATCTGAAACTTTGGAAGACACAATTGATACCTATGAGTGCTCAAGCTTTGAAAGGTATAGTTGTTGCCTATAAGTTGATGTTAATGAACCTTGGAAGGTACAGTTGCTACCTGTGAGCACTTTTGTTCTGGAAGGTGCAATTATTATCTGTCGGTTAAAATTGATAAGTCCTGAAAGATGCCAATGCTGCCTGTGAATGTATAAACTCTAGAAGGTGCATTTGCGATCTGTAGACCTTTTATTCAATGTTCTAGAAGGTACCAATGTTTTTTGTGAGCATACGAGCTCTGGAAGGCACACTCATAACCTGTAAACCTTGATCTAAATGCTCTGGAAGGTATATGTACAACCTGTGAGCCAGCAAGCTCTTAAAGGTTGTCATATTACCTATGATCTCATGTTGAATGCCCTTGAAGACACATACGAGCTAATCGTTTTGCGACCTATGGGCACTTGAAATTACAACTAAGCTAGCTTGTCTGGGTAGTATTCATGATCTAATTCACTAATTAAAGTCCATTCTGTTAGTTGGCTATGAATTATTATGGTATTTATTGCTCGATGAAAGCATACAGAATATAGAAAGACAAAGCAAACCAATTAAAAAACAAAGTAGCAAGAAGACAATCGCATATAGTTACGACCTTGCTTAGTAAGGAGCAAATATATCATAAAGTCATAAATGTTCGGCAATGAGCAAATATATCATAAAGTCATAAATATTCGAAATCAATTGCAAAGAAATCTAAGGCCTAAAGATTTTGCGAGGAGCTAACAGGGGTCTTTTGTAAGTCTTGGTCACTAGGGGTTTCTTGTGGAGCTGCAGGTTGTGCCAATGGGGCTATTTGTTGTGAGGAGCTTGGAAAAGGTTCTTGCTAAGATAAAGGAGTGCTGCTCGATGAAGAAACTGGAGGAGCATCAACTCGGTGAGCTATGGGTTGAGTGATTGGAGGAGTTGGGCTCTTTTGAGGAGCCGAATGAGTAACTTCTTGTTAAACAGTCTTAGTAGTTTGAGCTTGGGCAACCTTGGTAGCGCGAGTCGCATATTTCTTCACATCCTCAATCGCATCTTCATCGAAAAACGAGAAGTCCATTTTCAGATGACGCTTCCATAGTGTGTATAAAAAGGAATTGTAACGCCCTTCGCCCGACTTTCGTTACGGTCGGAAATCTGGAATGGAGAACGTTACTTTCCTAATAAATCCGTTTTTGTTTCTTTTGAAAAACTATTATCTTTCTTAAGCTCGTTACCAATAGAGGAATTTTTTTTTTTTAACATAAGTCCGGTAGAGTTTCCTCTGTTTTTTTGAAATCCCAAAATCCGCTTATTGTAAAACATCAATTTCTAAACTCTCATTCGGACCTCCCGTCTGTTTCTAAAACATTTCATTACTCAAATATATCATAAACATTTATATGCATACATAACCAAAAGTAAGCTTTTAATAAATATGCATATGCTTTTATACAGAACTTTGTTATAATTAAGTGAAATACAATAATTTATACAAATATACATGTATCCCAAAAATGCATGATCATATGCAATATATCTATATATCTACCAAAAGGGTAGAGGGGATGGTGACTATCTGAGCCTTCGCGTACAAGCTATTTCCCCTGTCTTTAGATGGAGTCAAAAGATTCAACCTGCACGCGGTAAACCAACGCGCTAAACATAATTGCTAAATAGGTATACACATAATCTAATTTCTCAATTTCAAATATAATTTCATTCTTAACTAAAAGCATTCTAACTTTAACATTCATAAATATATATATACGTTGCATAAAAATACTTAAACATACAGTTCACAATTTTTCGAGTTCAACATATTTCAAAGCATTGAACATTTCATTTCACATAACATTTTTCATTTCATTGCTCATAACATTTTTCAGTGCCCTTAGTAAACATATATTCGATACTCATGTATTGGTATATGGGTTTCCGGCATCGGACACGTGGTGACTTCCCGTCGGAATAACGGTCGACCCTGGCATCGGCCACTCGATGATTATCCACCGGGTCGTATATCATATCACATAATCGTTCGGGACCGGACACGTGGTGCATCTCATAGTCCATAATGAATCAATTTAGTGTATGCAAATAAACGATGCAGCTGCTGATTTCCCTATTGACATGTCAATTACTAATTTCCATTTATCGATATCCAAGTTTACAAGGGCTATTTACAACATGACGTTTGTATCACATTTTACACTTTGGTTTTAGTACCAAGATTTTCATAACAAATCAATTCCGCTTTTCCTTTCAAGTATAGGCAAATAGGTTTGTAAATGCATTGTATTAAAATGATATGTCAATCTCATTTAATAAAATCACTTCACAATGAAAACACTTTCAAGTAAAATTAAAGATAATGTGTATACCGACCTTAAACGGATTCGATCTTAGAATCAAATGCTCACTTACGCTTTATCTTTATTCTTCGGTCGAGAATTCGGTTCGACGGGTTCTCCTTGACCTTTCATTAAAACAAATATAATGAAAGTTTATTTAACAAATTTCTAGCGTTACTTAGAGCACTATAACTATATGCTTTCCTATAATGCATCCTAAACACTTCCGTTTGATATCATATCGAAACAGTTTATAATATCCTTTTTATGACTGTCTTTCCCGTATTGAAAATAACCTTAAAACAGCCCATTAAAATAGCTTATGATAGCCTAACAATCAATACGAAAACAGTATTTAATGAACTCAAAAACAACACGTATGACAATTCTAAAATCAGCATGTAATAGCCCTTAAAAACAACTTGTTACACTATACTTTGACAGCTCATGACTAGCACGTTTACAACTCATATAATAACACCTTAACAGCTCATTTATATAGCATGAAAACAGTCCATGACAGCTTTTGAATCAGCTCAAAAACAACTCTCAATCATGCTAAAAAAAACTACACTTAACTTTCATAAAAACTGCATTACCAAAACCGCCCATAATTTAATCACATCGTCATTCATTTGCTCGATTTTTAATAATCCATCAATTCGACATACCCATATGTACGAAAGTCATTTGCGCTTCTTAGTCTAAATGCACGATAAAACAGCCCACACTTTGCACCATGACAAATTTCGCAATGCACATTCAACATCAAAAATCAATCGCAAACACGTCCAAACTTAATCAAACGAACCTCCGCACTAACAAGGTTCTAAATCCTATATCCCAAACATGTCAACATTAATTTATTCCATATCTCAATCCTAAATATTTTTCATCCGAAACGGAAACCATAAATCTAGAACTTACCTCTCCACAAGCGTTTCGAAAGCTTTGAAAACTAGCACGAAGGGTTGTCTATTTAAATTTCCTTATCCGCGAGCTTCCTTCAACCCAAATGGTCACCATTAACATTTAAACATTATTCAAATCATGATAACAATATCAACGGAACAACAACTTACCTTCGTTTGAGCTGTTTTTCGCTTCGAAACAGCTCTCAAACGTTTACGACGGCTAAGTGGAGCCAAAATCACTCACGGCAGCAGCTTGAATGCGTTGATTCTCTTTAAAACAACATCCACACTTTCTTGACAGTAATTTAATGCCAACAAAAACTCACCCACTGCAGCAGCTCTTATGGCAACAGCTCCCACGGCAGCAACAGCACTTCCTGGCAGCAGCTCTCACGGTCTGGCAGCAGCAGATCTTCCAGTCCTTGCTTGCATGCAAGATCAGACCTTCCACTTGGTTTGCTTGGACAGCACATGCATCTGCTGGTGATGCTCGAGCTTCTTCACACACAGCTTTAGACTCTTCCTTGCAAGCACGAGCAGCTTGTCTTCTTCTTCAGGCCGAATGGATGCTGCCTCACTTGGATCGACACTCAAACAGAACATGCAACTATCCGATCTCACTCTCTCTCAATCACTCCCTCTCTCGATCACTCAAAATCTTTTTCTTTGGCTCTCGGATTTGAAGGATGATGATTGAATGAAGATTATGATTTTGTTTTCTTAATGTCGTACACATGTCATTCATGCAATACCCATCTCATGCTTTATGACACTTGTCCCACAATGCACAATTTCCCTTACATCAACTTTAATGTGTTCATTTCACGCTTTACGAATTTCACTTTTCGCTCGGATTCGCTTCAGGTCCGCCTGAAAATTTAATTAAAATCCAAATTCACATACGGAAACTTCATTAGATTCGGAAAAATTTTTCGAATCCAGTCGCTCTAATTTATTTTATGAAATTGAATTAAATAATTATCCTCGGACCCGTCTGAAAAATTTTATAAAAAAAATTCAATTGCTCATCCGGATCCGAACGGATAATTAATTCCATCATCCCTTAATTAATAATCAACATTTAATAAATTATTTGGACACCGAAATAGCATGTTACAGGAACTTCTCGTCTTCAAGGTGGCGTCCTCCCGAGCCTGTTCAATGCGAGCTTCAGCTTGAGCGAGCTTTTCCTTCATCGCATCTGCATCTGCTTCACCAGCTCAAATTTCTTCTTGGCTGTATCAGCTCGTTTCTGATGAGAGAGCGCTTCTTACTTTAACTTTTTGATCTCTTCCACAGCTTTGTGAAGTTGGCCTTAGAGCGAGGCGACTATGCTCTCTCGTAGTCGCAAAGTTTTATTTGTTTTAGTCTTTTGCTTCTGGGTGCTCTTAAGTTTTTGTTCGAGCTCGTGAGCAACCTTCGTTGTCTTCTCAGTCTCTTCCTACGAGACATACAACTCACCATCGAGTTTTTCTTTATCGCCCTCGAGCGTTCTGATGATGGCCTGGTATAAAGCTTTTCCTTTGTGTAATTGGGGAGTTCTTTGATTAGCTTCATTAAACCCATGGAAGCCTGAAACAAAGAAACATTAGCGCTAAATAGAGGCAAAAAGGAGGGGAAAGGAAAGATAAGTCAATGAACTCATCAACAGATTGTAGCGATCTATGTAGCCGATCAGCCTGTTGCCGTTTATCTCATCCTTGTAAAGGGCCAGCTTTTTAGGCCCAAGAACTGCGGCGCATAATCCAGGAGGTTACTATAATATTCCTCAACATCAAACTCTTGAGCCTGCTTCTTAATGCTCCCCTCAGTTGCAGGCTCTTTTCCCTTAGTCTTCAAACTCTTTAGAGGAGGTTTTGCAGGCTTTTTGTCTTTGTATGCAGCCCGAGTCACCGAGTTGATGAACTACTTAGGGCCAAGGTCGGCTAGCTAGGGGTTTCTCCCTGTGAAATAGCACCTCTGCCTGTCGTTTTCTTCCCAACGAACTTATACCTCACACCTTGTTTTGGTGAGGTCCTTGCAACCTTTGTTTGAGAGGGTGACCCCGTGGCAGCCCTTGGGGCACTTTGTGAACTAGAGCCTCCAATCGTTGAGCCGAATCCCGTCGGCTGAAAGGGAGGAGGTTTTGTAGAGCCGATTATTTAAACCTCCGAATCTGTAGACTCAGCTTTTGGAGAAGCTGGTGGAGCGTCCAAGTTAAGTCTCACCATGGTAACAAGTTTTCTCTTAGATGAGCTCGATGTCCTTTCTTTAAACCTTTGGAGAACGAATGAGACCTCTCTTTTTTCGGGAACCCTGAGGTTGAGATAAAGGCTGAGGCACTTGCTACCGATCTGGGGCGCGAGTCCATATTCCCGCAAAAGTAATCACTGGAAAACTAGTATTCTAGTGAGCTCTTGACCTTAGAAAATCTCTACAGAGCTGCCAATTCTTCTTCCGAAAGCTCGATCGAGCTCTTAGAGACGTTTGCATATTAAGATAAGAGATCGTTTTTTTTAATTAAAAAAAAAAAGTGAGACATATGCTTAAAAAATGACGAGCTGGTAATGTGCTCACTAGAAGAAAAAGAGAAAGCAAAGTGTTTAAGGTCAGAAAGGGATAGGTAGAACGTATAGAATCAACGGGTCTTATAGTCGTCCATATTTGATTTGTTAGTCCCCTTGGACAAATACACCTTATAAGGTGAGTTACGGGCTGCAGTATAGAAGAATCCATTCTGCTTCTCCGCTTTGAGGCTTGTGGTGATTTTACAGTGAAAAAGGTATTGAATTATGTTTAGAGTTGGCGGTGGTAGCTTATATTTAATAAAGACAGCAGCTAAAGAAGTTAGGTGAGCATAATAGTTAAGGGTGAGTTGGAAATGAGCTATAGAGAGATCGTTTAGAAGATCAAAGAGGTAGCAAGGAACTGAAAACCTAAATCCAGACTCCAAGTGTTAGCGGCTAATTGCTATGAACCATGAAGGAGGGTAAGCCACGTGATCATGATGAGCCAGCACCATTGCATGGCATCCTGAGGGGAAGTTAAAATGTTCAGCTAACCAGGTGAGCTCGCGGAGGGAGATAGTAGATTTATGTTGGAAAAAAGGTTCGTGAGCAGGAGAGTCCTCTCTCCCTGTAGGTTCTGGTGTGACCTCACCACTTTGGGAGGACGCACCTTGTGTGTCCCTAATCTGATGCTCAGATTGCTCTTCAACATCCTCATCAGCATATCTTATTTTGTGATTGCGACGCCCACGACTTGACATCTACAAAAGAAGTAAAGGGATTAGGTCGCTACCAGCAGATAGAACCTAGAGTACTAAAGGGTTCTCCTAAGTATCAAATTTTGTGATTAGGGGAACTATTGAAAAAAAGAGGGCTTTAGATGTGAGCCTATCATATCGCTAAAAGCTATAGGGAAGCAACAGATAGATTTCAGGCTTCACCCTATCTCTACGAACAGGCCAGAGTTTAAATGTCAAGCAACTACAAACACAACACAGCAAGCAAACATGCTTCCAAAATGATTAAACAATCTTTTTTGTTCATGGAACATACCATCTTGATTCTAGTACGAGATATGTATGGAATAGTATATGCCCTTATTATTGAGGTAATAAAATAAATTAAAGTATCTAGAGGTGATTAAAAAAATTTCTAGTTAGTTTGGAGATTATTAGTAAAATTTTTGAAATGTCCATAAAAGAATTATTAAGATTCTTGGATGCATAATTTAAGTTCCGATAAAATTCTTGGATTATCCAGAAATGATTTAATAAGGTTTTTAGATAGCGTCGGATGTATAAGTTTTGCTTTTGATTAAGGAATAATTGAATTATTTAAATATTCAGATTCGGATGGGTAATTAAATTTTTATGACATTCCCAAATGGGTCCGGGGATAAATTTTAATTTCGAAATCATAAAATAATTTAGAGCAATCGGATCCGAATCATTATTCAAATTCTAATGAAGTTTCTGAATATGAAAATGGAATGTAATAAAATTTTCAAGTGGATCGAGTCGATTCCAAAAACGGAAAGCGAAAATCAAAAAGCGTAAAAATGAGAGCATGAAAGATCGTGCATGTAGGACACTTGTCGTGAGATGAATGGAAGAGTGAATGCATGCAAGACAAGTGTCACAAAGAAGTCATGCATGGCTTGACAAATGGATGTAATTATGAATGAAATTATGACAAGTGTAAGGTGACTACGAAATATATATCTATTCAAATGCAAAACAAATAGTGGCAAGTCAAACAAAAAGCAACTCGTCACTTTGTCTTGGTAGCAAACAAAACCGAGACCATCATCAAGAAAATCACAAGTGAAGTCAAACAAAAGCAAGCACAAGCTCATGGTCACCATTGTGTTTCAAAGCAAAAAAAAAAAAACCATGAGCTTCTAGAGAGAGAGGGAGTGAAGTCAAACAACAATTCATCACCTTAGTTTTGAAAGCAAAAACCAAGAGCTACATAAAGATTGGTCAAGCAAAATTTCAAGCCTCCATTCGGTCTTGAAAGGAAGTAAACAACTTATTATGAAATGGTGATGCCGTGAACTACATTTAGGGGGCAGCTTGCTGCCATGAAAAGTTTGAAGCTATTATAGGTGGATTTTGTTACATGCAAAGGCCATAGAACAAGCTTGAAGTCACTTTCATCCATTTCCAAGAGGTGAGTTTGATTTTCGTAAGTTTTAGATAGTAATGGATGGATTTTATGATGATATGTTTAGGTTTTAGGAATGGAAACCTCATTAGTGTGGATGTTGTAATGCATGTGAAATTAATGTGAAAATCATGTGAAGTAAAGGCATGCATGTTGGTTTTGAATACGGTCATGAATGAAGTTTTAGTGTTGGATGAGTTTTGATTGTTTTGCCATGATGTTTAGTGATATTTGGATGTGATTCAAGTGTTTAAACATGATGGAAAATGAATATGAAAATGCATGTTGGATTCGGTTAGGAAGGAAGTATGAGTTGAATGATTTTCAATGATAATATTATGTGTTTTTAGTGCAATTTTAGTGCGTGATATATTTCGAAACAAAACGTAGGGACTGTTTTTGTTTTCGGTCGCGAAGGGACTGTTTTGTTGTATTTTGAGTTAAGTTATGCGAATGATTTTCGTGTATAATAATATGTTGAATCAATGAGTTTTTAGAGTTAAAACGAACAACCAAAAGTCGATGCAATTGTGTGTTATGGGTTGTTATTACATACAGTTTTTATGGGCTGTTTATGGACTATTTATAGGCTGTTAAAGGGCTATTATTATGTAGATTTATGGGCTATTTATGGGCCGTTTAATGGGCTATTAACGTGTTGATTATTGGGCTGTCATCGTGTTGTTTCGTGGGCTAGTATATGTTGTTTTTGGGGCTGTTATATATGCTGTTTTTGGGGGCTATTAAGGTGCTCTAAAAATTGTTTTCATCGTGTATTATGGGTTGTATTGACGTCAAAGCTGTCATGAATAATTGCGTAAGTTGTTTCAACAATTATAAGTTATTTCGAAGAGATTGTATGTACTGTTTTAATGACGAAGTTGGTTGTATGGATAATATGTGCTGTTTTAGCGTTTAATATTGTTTCAAATAAATGTTACACGTTGTCTTGATGTTGTGGACTATTTTGAGTATCATTTAAGGATAGTTCTCAACCGTTATATAGTGTTTTATGTATTAGATTGAAATGCAAAAGCGATTACATTACGCGAATGTGTTTATATGATTAATTATACGATTGAATTCGCTTGCGACGTTACCTAAAGAATTAATGTTAAATGTATAGGTAACGCAAAAGCAAAATCAAATAGGTTGTGAGCTTTGCAATAGTGTCAAGTGAGTGTAAATTATTTTATGATTGATAAATATATTCTAGTATGTTTTAATGTGAGTGTTCCTAAAATGTTTTGAAAATTATGTTTGATTCTAAGTGATAAAAATATTATGAAAGTTTTTATATGAATCTGTTTATTTTAAGCTTTATGATTTTAAATAAGCTTATTTAAGTTAATTTACATTATGAAGTTATATGTTATGAAATTTTATGTAACGTTATGATATGAATTTAAATGTATTATGATATTCTCCCTTACGAATTTTTATATTCAAGAATGAAATGTGAAATTTATATGAAATGCAGCTGATTTATAAATGTTTTATTAAGCCTATGGTATTCCTTAGGGTGTTCTCATGATATTATCGGTAATGGTAGAGTACCCAAAAAGCGATGTGGGATTTTGTTTCTCTCTAGTGTATATTATGAGCTAGCTTACTACTTGAGCGATGTAGGATTACGCTCGTAACGATATAGGATTCCGCTACTTAGTTACCGATCATATGGCCTTGCGATATAGGATTCCGCTTTGCCATATGCCTAGGGTGCCATTGGGTGATTAAATAAATGGTGATTGATTTATTTTATTATTACGCAATGAATTTTAATTAATATGTATACCACCATTTTATTTTACAGGTTTATGTTATATTGAAATGATATAAATTACGGGATTTTATTTGAAACTTACGAATTATTATGTTCAAGAATGAAATATAGATTTTATATGAAATGCAGCTTATTTACAAATTTTTATCAAGCCTATGATATTCCTTAGGGTGATCTCATGATGTTATCGATAATGGTAGAGTACCCTAAAGCGATGTAGGATTCCGCTTGGGAGTTGCGATGTAGGATTCCGCCTCTCCCTAGGGTATATTATAAGCTAGTTTACTACCTGAGCGATATAGGATTCCGCTTGTAGCGATGTAGGATTCCAATACTTAGTTACCGATCATATAGCCTTGCGATGTAGGATTCCGCTTTGTCATATGCCTAGGGTGCCATAGGTGAATAAATGAATGGTGGTTGATTTACTTTGTTATTACGCAATGATTTTTAATTAACTCGTATACCACCATTTTTATTTTACAATTTTATGTTATATTGAAATGATATAAACTACTAGGTTTTATTTCATATTTACGAATTATATTTTACGATTATGTTTAATGTTTAAAGTTTAAGTGCAATGATTTGATTATGTTTTATGAATCATTTATTAAACATTAGAGAGGATATAAGTTTGTGTTTAAGTATGATGTTCAACGACATAAACTTTTGTTTAATTCTAAGTAATATGAATTTTATAAATGTTTAGGCGTGAATAAATTTCTTTTAAGCTTTATAACTTCATGAAAGTTTCAATAGAAATACATAATACTCACTGAGCTTTTTAGCTCACTATTTCTTATCTATTGTTATGAAAATCTCCCCAAGTATAGGAGCGAATACTCAAGGCGAGCTATTTCCGACGTAAAGTTAGGTGAGCACATTCGACGATTGCTACTGTGAAAATTAAAATAAGTATTTTGAGATATAATGAATTTACATGATGTAAATACTTTTGATTTTATATTGATGCTTACGATTTTATACATATTAAAATAATTTTAAGTTCGAAATAGTTTCAATTTAAATGCTTTGAATTACGTTTGAATGTGAATTTTGAGATGGACCTGAGGTCCAATTTGGAAGTGAAGAAGAATGGATGTATTTAGAAATACTTATAAATTGATTTACAGGTGTTTGAAAAGTTAAAAATGTCAGAGAAATAGTCGTTGTGCTATCGAAATTTCTCCATCAGATTCTTAATAAAAAAAAAAATTCTAAGGAATGATAAAATATGACGACTTTGTTCCATAGAGTCCTTTTGAATCACCTATATGAAGACTACAAGGATTTTTGTTGGGGTGCCGGGAGGGCTTCGCTTGGATTCAGATAGAGAAAATCTGGGTTGGGTCATTTTAGTTCAGATTTTTCAGACATTCTCAGGCAAAAAATATATATGAAGAGTCTCGAAATATTCAAATAACAACATAAAACAGATTCATAGAAGCAAAAAATATGGTGCATGCTAAGATGAATGCTGAAAAAGTAGTGTACGAGTGCGAAAACTCACCTTGAACACAGTAAGATTTGGCGGTTTTAGAAGAAAAATGTTAAGCAACGGCGACTGATGGAAAGAAGCTAGAAAGCCAAAAGTCATGTAGTTTTGAAAGTGACAAGAAAAAGGAAAAGATGGAGCGGCTCCACCAATATATAGGCATTAAGCCCTATCCGTCAGATCTAAAAGTCGTGTAACCGCCTTTGATCCTATGATGCAGCACAAATCTAGGGATTTTGTCATTATGCGCAGTCGGTTGAGAGACGTGCGCATTAAATGCACACTGCGCGAAACGTGTAGAGTACTGACGCATAGGGAATCGCCACGTGTTCAAAAATAAGGAAGAATTTGAAAAGGCTACGCAACAAGTCCCGCCAAAGCAGTTTTATTAGCGAGCTCGTAACTCTCAGTCTGTAAAACACACTGAGAACTGGAAGGCTTGTGTTGTGCATATTTTAGTGACTTGGGAAATAGACTGTTAAGGCCTCGTACTTCAACTTAAGTGGATGTGAGCTCAGAAGGCTCGAAAGTCAAAACGACATCGTAGGAGCGTGAGCTATTGTACCTAAGCCCAATAGCTAGAGGCCCAACAAGCCCGGTAATCTGGTCATCTTATGAGCTCGTTAATCTGGTCGATATAAAGAGTTCGTTGTCTTTCATCATGCCATGCTTTGAGATCGTCTACCAACACGATGGGTTCTGAGCTCACAGACCGTTATTTAGCAAGTTCACAATGACTAATAGCTCACTTATCACCTCGGACAGCATGCTTGGGATAGTATCTGCTCATCTATCAGCTCGTACATAGGCTACCCGTGTATTTGTTCGCGTATTAGCTCGTCAAAATATCCTGCTAGTTCATGAGCTCACTATGACCTGTCCAGTTGATCTTCTAGAAGCAATCTAATTCGGGAAGGTGTCAACGTTCCTGATTTGAAACAAATTAAATACCAAGATTCTTGAAATCAGTTGGAGAAGATCTCGGCACCATAATTATCATAATTAATGTAAATAATTTTTTGCCTTATCTGTATGTAATTCAAATTTACTAAAATTGTATCACCTCTTACTATAAATAAGGGTGCAAAATTATTGTAAAAGAGATGAGCGAAATAATATACTGTTACTCTGTAGAAATAGAGAGTGACAGTCATGGACGTAGACCTATTTACAACTGAACCATGTAAAAATTATGTGAGTTGTTTTTATTCTTAATTCTTTTCTTCGGTTGTGTTTGTTGCTATTTCACATGTATTAGGCTTGAAGAATTGAATTGACTAAAAAATCACGTCGACAATTTCCTATTACCAATTATTGAATCATTTTTCTGATAGCCAACACTGTTAGAATTAATGTTATTATGAATAATTTACCCATCAGAAAACAAATTTGTTCATTATTTGTAAGTGCTATAATTGACAATCAATTCATTTTTTCAACAACTTGTCCATAAATATGTGCTTCTGACTACAATATTTGTGATGGCTGCTACCAATTACAAAAATGTATTTTTGACGCGATCTAATAAGTTTTGATGGTGTTTGGCCCTCAGAAAAACCATTTTATTTGTATACTTTGAAGATAAATAAGTTTTTCTTCAAATAAGCTTAATTAATTGTATATATATGTACTTTTATGGTGTTGTTTTGTTGGATTTAAATATTATATAATTTAGCTACCTTGAGACTAGATTTCTTGAGTCTATATTGGTTTGTTGTTTAAGAAATTGTTGGATTATTGGGTTGTTGGGTCGAATTCACCTAAGATGATCCAAACCTATAACTCGATCCAAATAAAATATATTTGGATAGGAATAAGTAACCACTAGCAGTTACTGATAGTTATCAGAAAATAACTGCCACCTCTATAAATACTTGATGTATTTCATTTTACAGAGAATGATAAGAAATTGTTTTTACAATATACATGCAAACACAGAGAAAAGAGCAAAAATAGAGAAAATATATGACAAGTTTCTTACACCATGATTTGAGAGTTTAGTCCCGTAATTGGTAGCCGAACTCCGATCAGTTGAACAATCTAAAGGATCCAGAAGAATTTTTACTGTGCATAAACAAGTACACTTTCGGCTCTTTTTTACTATTTTATATCGAACTTATATAGTGTTATGAATTTTTTCATTGGTCTCAGAGCCCCGTTTGGATTGTTTGCTGGTTTACAATCATCTTTATGTGATCGAAATTCGATTTTCAGATTGAAAACCTATGAAATAGATGTATGAAACTTGAATCTATTCTTAGACATTTATGTCATTTTAACTTTTTCTTCTCCATACGATTACACCATTGGATAGGGCTCAAAAAAAGCTTTCCAACAGTGTATTATATGAGTAATTGGATGAAAAATGAGAGAGAAAAACACATTTGAAATTGAATCTTTAAAACTGAAATCTAGAAATTTTTTTAATGAAGAAGATGATGAATAGTAATATTTCCACGTGGTGGCATGTAGTGAAGCCACGTCTTAACGACGTGTTAGTTTATGATGAAACAACGTATGTGCTAGAGTGGCCAATCAAGTAACCCTACGTGTTAATGACATGGCAAGATATCATTCGCCCATGTGTTGCACTATGTAGCATAACATGGTTAGGCCACATGGAAACATGTGGCGACATCTAGAGAAGCCATGTGTCGTCCGAGTGGATGAACTGGATTGTGACATATGTATAGAGAAGTGATAGTGTTTGGAGTAGTCACGTCACATGAAAATGTGGTAACACTTGAAGCTACCACGTGGCGCACTGAAGCCAGAAATTGCCACGCGCCTATGATGCATGCACGACCTAATAGTCACAGTCACCAGTTGTGACCATGAAGGTGCTAGAGTGTGCATACCAAGCATCGCCGTCGACGGGGGTTCCGATGACTAGAGAATTAAAAAAAAAAATTCCTCAAAATTTTTTTTTGAAAATATTAGCTCCAATGGGTATTGGATTGCATGGTTGAATATATTTGTTTATTTAATTATATCTGATTTAATATTAATTCTCGCATTCATGCTTGTGTACATGCATTGCCATTTTTTTTAATAGATGGATAACTTTGATCATGCATTATATTATGAGATGGATCACTTTAGTACTAGGTCAACAAGGTCAGACAATCAACCATCTGATGGTATGGCTGATATAATTGTCATCTCTAACGATGAAGAGATCATCGAGAAATCAAATGACATACAAGAGTCTGAGATCATTTATATCTTTTATGATGAGATACATGAGATCCTTGGGATCTTTGATGATGATGTGTCTGAGCTCATACTTAAGTTCATAATGCTATTAGATGATGAGGATGAGGTGAATGATATCTCATCGGATGAGGAGGATTCGGAGATGACGATTGATTTTAACTAGTGTTTAGAAGATTATTTTGATAAACATTACTACCGCACTATAAATCTATTTAATTAATGTTACTTTATTTATTTTTGTAATTATGTTTTGGAATTGATTGTACAATTTTTTCCATTAGTTATGAAATGTTATTCGTTTTTATATAACTGTGCATGATAACACTTATATGGGTGTCCTAAAATCTTTTAGAGCTAGATATTAGGACTGTTTTACATGAAATACTTATATATATGGTTTAGTGAATATTTGGAAATTGGATAATGATGGGTGGCTTGACTACTTTTTCGATTCCTATCCAAAGATTCTTTTATCATATTTATGAGTGTATAGTTGTAGTAATGTTTTAGTGAAATGATAGTGGATGTGCTAGTATAAACGTAGAAAAATATAGATTATAAGTCCTAAAATAGAATAAATGTCATTTATAAAAATGATATATGCTTCGAAAACATAGTTGCTAAATTGAATAAAGGTGACAAATTGAATGGTGAGATTTATCATATTTGGCACCATAAGTTTCCGTATATGCTAGAGGAGGAGCAATAAGCCTTCAAAACCTAATCAACATCATAATTGAACTCGAACATAGTACTTGTGCTCAACACAAAAAAATATGTTGAGGCTTATCAAGCTTATAAAATAAAAAATAGTATTGATTGTATAACGATGCTGTTTAGCATGGTTGATGACCAAATGTGCGTGTACGAAAAATATGAGACGGTACAAGACATTTGGCTAACTGTGATAGACAAATGTGATGGGACATCAATCATTTAATTGAGGAGATTCATTATCAAGTTTGATACTTATTTGAAGTGCCAAGATCACAACATGAGGCAACATTTGAAAGAACTGTTAAACATGATACATGAGTTAAAATCAGTTGGTAAGGCCTTAATTGATGAGCAACAAGTACAAGTAATGATTCAATCCCTCCCAAATAGTTGGTAAAATATGAAAATTAACATGACCCATAATGATAACATTAGAACGTTTGATGATATCTCATGTTATGTTGAACCTGACGATGTGCGCCTAGAGGCAGCCAATGCTTCGAGTCAGCTTTATTTGGCTGAATCCAACATGTGCAAGGGTTTAGGCTCTAAGCATAAGAGGGGTAAAAAAAAAGAGTTGGGCGAAAAGGAAAAAGTATTCTAAATCCAATAAGGATGAGACCGAAAAACCCAAAAAGGATAAGCATGGTGGTGCAAAAAAGGACAAGAGTATATTGAAGTGTCTCAACTGTGGCAAAAATTGGTCACTTTGCTTATGAATACACTGAGCGAAAGAAATAAACTTAAAAGTCACATACCACATAGTAAGAGATAGAGGAGCACTTGTAGAGTACCGTCGGATCAACCAAGGAATAAAATGAATCTATATAGGGAATAACTTGAGACGAATTGGTACCTGCAAAGTGATTCTGCAAGGTGGCCAAGTGTTGCATCTCCATGATATCATCTATTCTCAAAAGATTCGATGGAATCTTGTCTATGTAATTGTCCTTCTAGGTTTAGAATATAATTTAACTTTTTAAAATAATAGTTTGAGGATTTATCTAAATTCAGCGTGATTAGGTACTGGATATCTGATGGATGATTTTATTGTATTAAATATTGAATTTGATGGTATTATTAATGTGATTGTTGTTTTTCATTAATTACTTACATTGATGTTGCAAACATTGATGTTTATATTTGGCATGTTAGACTAAGACATATCAGGCAGAATCTAAATAATAAATTGGCCAAAGAGGAATTTTTTTTTGGGTCCTTCAATAAGATAGATTTGTCTATTTGTGAAAATTGTCTGGCGGAAAAAACAATTAAGAAATCATTTGGAAAAGAAATTAGGGCTGAAAATCCATTGCAATTAATTTATTCTGATATTTGTGAACCAATGATTGCAAGAATTAGAAATGGTGCCTCGTATTATATAATATTTGTAGATTATTAAACTCGTTTTGGTTATATCTATCTAATTTCCAATAAATCTAAAGCATTAGATTGTCTTAGATTATATCTAAACTTAGTGGAGAATCAGTCTAATAAAACTGTCAAAGTCTTACAATCTAATCAAGGATGAGATTACTTCTCTGAACAATTTAAGTTATTGTCTCATGAGAGAGATATTGATAGATAATTGACCATTTCTAAGAATCTGCAGCAACATGTATAGCGGAAATAAGGAATAGAATATTACTAAAGATGGTAAGATCAATTATGGCACAACGCAAACCTCCTAATATCTTCTTGGGGACATGCGCTCTTAGTAGTTGTTTATATTCTGATTAGGGTCCCTACAAAATTAGTATCTTCTATACTCTATGACTTATAGATAGATACGAAATCTGACCTTACTTAAATGTAACTTTGGGATGTGCAGGATATATACTCATAGGAGAAAACTGAAATGGAAATCTAACTGAATTAGAGTCATGAGAAGTGAACTTATTAGAGAATGAATTTCCTAGCAGCTATGAGGTTGAAAAGAAATTTTAATTTTATGAGGTGAACAATTTGGATGATGTTTAATACCCGAACACTCAACTAGAGGAAGATAAAGAGTTATCTGAACACTCTATTCCTAGTGGGAGTAAAAGAGCTACTGTAATAGCTCATTCATCTGTTTCCCGTGGGAGCAAACGGACTAAAGAGTTAGTGCCCTCAAAACTATCAACTCACAAAAGCAACCGTAAGATTGTTCCTTGTTGTCTATTTGAGATTGGAGGAGAAACTTTTATACTTGTTTCACATGATAGTGATGAGCTTAAGGATGTGAATGAGACTTTTAACTCATCTATTAGAAATTTTTTGGATTAAAGTCATGTAAGAAAAGATATAGTCAATGAAAAGTAACCATATCTGGGACTCGATTGACTTTCCACTTGATTGGAAAGTCTTTGGAAACATATATACTCAACAGGAGAGTATAGATTATGAAGAAATTATTTCCCTTGTAGTAAGGTTTACTTCCATCTACCTTATATTAACTATCGTTACACACATAGACTTGGAATTGCATTAAATGGATGTAAAGAAAATATTTCTCAATGGAGCATTAGAGAATGAAATTGACATGGAGTAATCAGTGAATTTTGTTTCAAAAAGGCCAAGAGTTGAAAGTATGTAAGCTTATGTGTTCGATGGATGGCTTGAAACATTCCTTCAGATAATAGTACCTTCATTTCCATGAGGTTGTCATGACCTATGGATTTAAGTTGATGGAAGAGAACCATTGTATCTATGTTAAGCGAGCAAAAGATAAGTTTATAATACTATCTTTATATGTGGACGATATTCTGTCAGCCAAAATGGACAAGGAGTTTATGATAACTATAAAGGAATGGTTATCCTCAACTTTCAAGATGAAAGATACAAGAGAAGCTACCTATATTATAAAAGTCAATATTAATAGAGATCATTTAAAGAGAATTCTGGTTTTGTTGTAAGAGCCATATATCAAATGATTCTATATGGCTAATTGTACGCCTATGGCTACTTCAATCTCGAAGGGTTAGACTCTTAGTCATGAAACGTGCCATAAGATTCCATAAGAGCATGAAAGAATGCAAGGAATTCCTTACTTTAGTATTATCGAAAGTCTCATGTATATTATGATGTATACGAGACCTAATACCTACTATGCAATTGGACTGGTAAGTAGATATCAATCCATTTCTAAACAAAAACATTGAATTGCTGTGAAAAGTATATTAACATATCTGAAAGAGATTGTTGATTACTCATTGTGTCACTTAGATGACAACATGCATCTTTTTCGGTATACAGAAACTGATAGGGAAGATGATTTGGATGAGTAAAAATCTGCATCTGATTATGCATTTTTGCTCAGCCAAAGTGCTATCTCTTTGAGTAGCAAGAAGCTGTTATGTATTACATTGTCCATCATGGAAGCTGTAATCGTAGCATGTTCAATTGTAGTCTAGAAAACAGTCTGGCTCAAAAGATTCTTAGAGAATTTAAATTCGAGACTAATATGTAGAAGCCAGTTACTATATACTATGATAGTTAGATAGTAATTGCTTATATCAAAGTAAGAACTATCATAGTAAATCGAAGCATATAGAGACTAAGTACAATTTCGTTTGAGATATAGTGATGAAAAATAATATAACAATTAAGTGTGTATCTACATGTAAGATCGTTATGGATCCACTCATAAAAGTTGTGATAAGAGATGTAATTATGTCACATACTAAATCTTTGGGTTTACGTAGATTGTAGTGTTATAATTGTTACGTTAAGCTATATCTACTTTATAATTAGATACGTCATTTTGGTTATATAAAACTAGGTTTTGAGATTGGTATTTTTACACGTACAGTCACCTTGACTGCTAGGAGAGCAAGCCAAGATGAGACATATATATTTTTAGAGAATAAAAAATAACGTTATTCTCTTAAAGGTTTGAAATATATGAAATATCGCTTTGATTATAATCAAGATGAGATTCTACCTAAATTAATTGTTGAACCGCTCATAATGTATCCCCACCATCATGAGAATATGATTAAGCCAGATGTGAGCTTCTTGATAAAGGCACTTGAAGGGTGAGCTTTTAGAAACTTAGGTTAGATGCTAAGAGAGCATATAAACTAAGATCTGTATGGTAAATAATCTCATTATAAAAGATACACGCATCCTCATTGAAGGACAAGATTCACTATAACATACGTTTCGTGCCACGTGTGCCTATTATGACCGACATGAAAAATAAGTGAATTTATCCCTGATTCCTCATTGTGTAAGTTCCATTGAAGTTTATAAACACTTTTACCTATGTCTTCAGTGATTGTTCACTTTATCTCAAAGTAATAAGGTGATGTTTGTATCATTAGTGTGTATTTTATGGCTATGACAATGTAGTCTATGGGACATTACTATAGTATTAATCATTTCTATTGATCGAGGGACAAAAGTGAGATAGAAAGATTTAATGAATTTTATTTTGTTCCTATAGTTACTGTTGGATATATATGTTATTATAGGCCATGGGCCGAATCCACCCGAGATGACCTAAACGCCTAAGACCCATATTATTAGATACGACCAAATAACTACTTTGATGGTTATCAAATATAATTTGAATTGGCAATTATCTGAAAAAATAACTGTCATATGATACAGAGTTTAACAGGGGGTTAAACAACACTTCTTCCAACAGTTTAGTTTTTCAGAGAAAAACAATAAAATATGTACAAAGAAAACAGACGTTCAATTTACAGAGAAGAGAACGTGCTATCTCCTTTTAGAATCTCTCTATATTCTTGATAAGAGAAGGCGGGGCTCTTACACTGTGAGAAGAATTTCATATTCCAGTTATTTGGTGACCTGAAATCGACCGGTTGAACAACTACCAAGTTCTATTTAATTGTTTCGCATTATTTTATTCGAAATTTTATATTTCTAACATTGGTATCAGAGCTTAGGTTGTAGTTGTTTGCTGGTAGGATAGTGGTTCCAGCAATTTTTATTTGAATCATTGATTGAAAACTTTGATTATGCTCGTTGAAAGCCTAGAAAATATAACATGAACTCGAAACTTGTTTATATCATAACTTTTTCTACTGAAATCCTTTTTGTTTGATTCTAAAAGCATGTGAAATTAGACTTCGAGACGAATCTGTAGCCTTTTGAATCACTGTTTTTCGATTTAAAATGAAAAAGTTATGGGCATTTAAATTTTTTGCCGAAATTAAGTTGTTTTTAAATTGATATTATTTAATTTATAAGATTGAAGACGAATTACAGTCTCGGCCTTAGGTTTGTGTAATTCAATACCCATTAAAATTGGAAACTGAGGGCATAAATGGAAAGAGGATGAAATTTTGAGTTTTCTAGTGGTGGTCCGATGACCTTCCGAGATCGTCAAGGTGGCGCGTGATTTACACGCACCGGCCTGGCACGTGAGGAAGGGAGCATGGCTGGTTCTGCCAGCGATGCTCCACGTGTCGACACGTGTCTCCATGTGTCAGATGACGTGGAGACAGGTGGCAGTATCGTCATCTGACACATGGCGAACCGAGATGTCGTCACTTGTCCCAACGGGCCAAGACACCTGGCAAGTGCGTTAGCCACGCGTCAGTGAGTGGGAGGCGCCTCCAGCGTGTGATCACCGTTGCCGGCGCGTGACTTCCATGCGCAGTCGGCCACGGCGGTCGTCGGTGATATTTCAAAAAATAATAATAATTAATTTCATCCTATTTAATAATTCGCTCTAGTAAGTGAGTTGAGTTTGTTTAATTTAATTTATATCGCTCTAGTGGGAGCTGATTTAAATTTTGCCTTAATTTCATTATCATTAATCCAATATTAATTCACATGAATTTGCATATTTTTTTTGTGTATGTGTGCAGATGGAAAATATTGACCTTGCCCTTTATGATGACAATGATTATTATTTGGATAATTTACACCCTGATATTATTAATCAACAAAATCATATCCAACCCGAGATTATTAATATTCCGTCGGACAATATGAAGTTGTGGAGGTGGTCAACATTTCCTCTGACCATGAGATAATTGATATCTCTTCAGACGAGGAGGTGAATCAGGAAGAGGTCCAGATGGAAGGCCCTGAGGAAAATCCTGAGGAGGAACCAATGGAAGAGGTTCTTGAGGAAGAGCCTATGGAGTAGGAACCTGTAGAGATGCCTACTGAGGGCCCTAATCCTACTGAGGGTACTAATCCTGTTGTAGAGGAGATACCTCAAGGGGAGCCTAATAGGGCTAATGAGAATGTTCCTATGGAAGATCCTGGTGAAAATCATGAGGGAATTGGTGAAAATGATGATTGGTTTCCTGAATTGAATTTAGGGGACCCACTTAATGAGCCTATTTCCAAAGACCTTGTACTTTTTATAGACTGGTGTATAAGGTTCTACTTGATGTATATCCTCCTGGGGGTGTAATTATGTCATCATAAATTTTACAATTTGTTTTTGTTTTGTTTAAGATTGTGGTAGGAATTCTTTGTTAAATTGTTAGAATATTTATTTGATTTAATGATAATTTCTTTGTTTTAGTTGAAATAGTCATTTATCATTGAATGTTTATATGTATATGTAATTTTGAGATGCTTAATATTAGGATCGTTTTACGCGAAACATTCATATGTATGACAACATGAAAACTTGGAAATGAATGATGATGAGTGGCTTGATCATTTTTTCGACTTCTATCCAAAGGATTATTTTATTATATATATGAGTGTAACATTACTGCAATTTTTTGATGAAATGAAAATGAATGTGCTAGCATAGATATAAATAATATAACCCTCAATTCTCTAAATAGAATAAATGTCATTTTAGGGAAAATGGCATCAACTTCAAAGTCAATTATAGCTGAATTGAACAAGGGTTACAACTATGATATCTGGCACTGAAAGATTCAGTACATCCTTAAAAAGCAAGAGACTTTTGAGACCCTGTTAAATACCATGGTTGAACCCCAACATGGTACTTTTGCTCAATATAAGAAAGATATGGAGGCATATCAGGCCTGGAGAAAGAAAAATAGCATCGCTCGTATAATAATGCTGTCAAGCATGGCTAATGACCTCATGTGTGCGTATGAAGAATTCGATACGGCACAGGACATTTGGTTGGCCTTAAAGGACAAATATAGTGGTACTTCGACCACAAAATTTAGAAGGCTCACAATCAAGTTTGATACCTATCGGAAGCGCCAAGAATATAACATGAGGCAGCATCTGAGGGAGATGTCAAATATGATTCGTGAACTGAAATCTACAGGCTATGTCCTGACTGATGAGCAGCAAGTGCAACCTGTGATCCGGTCCCTCCCGAATAGCTGGGAAAACATGAGAATCAACATGACTCATAATGACAACATCAAAACGTTTGATGAAATTGCTCGTCATGTTGAACTTGAAGATGAGCGCTTAGAGGCAGCTAAAGCTTCAGGTCAGCTTTATATGGCTGAGTCCAGTGTGCGCAAAAGTTCAGGCTTCAAGCGTAAGAGGGGAGGAAAGAACAAGTATTTTGAAAAAGGAAAAGGAAAAGGAAATCCTAATTCCAACAAAAATGAGTCTGAAAAGCGCAAAAGGGGTAAACGCGGTAGGGCTAAAAAGGACAAGAGCAAGATGAAGTGTTTCAATTGTGGCAAGATGGGTCATTTCGCTCGTGAATGCACTGAGCTGAAGAAACAGGTACCATCTTATTCTGATCCACTAACTTATGTTCACGTTTCTAACTCAATATTTCTCACTGAATCTCATCCTCTTTGGATTGTAGACTCAGGAGCCACAAACCACATAGCTAAAGACAAAGGAGCATTTATGGAGTACCGTCGGATCAGCCGAGGAACAAGGTGGATATATGTAGGAAACAACTCCAAGGTCAGAGTTAGAGGTGTTGGCACCTGCAAAGTGATTTTGCGTTGTGGCCAAGTGTTGTATCTACATGACATCTTGTATGATCTAAAGATTCAACGAAATCTCATCTCTGTAATAGTCCTTTTAAGCCTAGGATATAGTTTGACTTTTCATGATGACTGTTTGACAATTACTTTGAATTCAGTTTGTTTAGGAAATGGTTATGTAAGTGATGGATTTATTATGCTGGACACCGAATATGTCGGTAGTACTATTAATGATAATAGTTGTTTTTCATTAATATCTTCCGCTATTTGGCATGCTAGACTAGGTCATATAGGACAAGATCGCATGAACAGATTGGCAAATGAGGGACTTTTAGGTTCCTTCAGTAAAATAGAATTGTCTGTTTGCGAGAGTTGTCTAGCAGGAAAAACAACTAGAAAACCATTTGGAAAAGGAATTAGGGTTAAAAATCCATTAGATCTAATTCATTCAGATATTTGTGGCCCAGTGAATGTAAGAGTAAGAAATGGTGCATCATATTTTATTACCTTTATAGATGATTTCACTACTTGATCTCCCATAAATTTGAGGCATTGGATTGCTTTAGATTATACTTGAATTTGGTAGAGAATCAATTAGATAGAATTGTTAAGATTTTACGAACTGACCGAGGGCAATAATATCTTTCTGAACAATTTAAACATTGTGTTATGAGAAAGGTATTGATAGACAACTGACCATTCCGAGAACTCCGCAACAGAACGACGTAGTGGAGAGAAGGAATAGAACTTTATTGGAGATGGTCAGATCTATGATGGCACAAGCGAACCTGCTAGTATCTTATTGGGGGGATGCGCTATTGATTGCTGCTTACATTTTAAATAGGGTACCTTTTAAGTCAGTAGCTACCACACCTTATGAACTATGGATAGGTAGGAAACCTGATCTAACTTACATGCGACCATGAGGGTGTGCAGGATATGTACATGATCTTTCAAGTAAATTTGGGAAGTTGGGTGTTAGAGGAAGAAAGTGTATATTCATTAGATACTCAGAGCATTCAACAGGATATGTACTTATAGGTGAAAATATAGATGGTAGCATAACTGAATTAGAATCACGTGATGTGAATTTCTTAGAGAATGAATTTCCCAACAGAGGTGAAGTTGAAAAGATTTTTCAATTCTACGAGTTGAATGATTCGGATGAAGTTACAAATCCGAACTCCCAATCAGAGGTAGATGGAGATTTACAAAAACACTCTATCCTTAATGGGAGTGAGAGAGCTAATGAAATAGCTTCTTCGTCTGTTCCCAGTGGGAGCAAAGGAAATGATGAGTCAGTTCCCTTAGATTCATCAACTCGTAAAAGCAATCGTAAAACAACTCCCTGTCGTCGTTTTGAAATCGAAGGGGAAGCTTTTATGCTTGCATCACATGATAATGATGAGCCAAAGAATGTGTATGAGGCTCTTAATTCACCTGCCAAAGATTTTTAGATTAAAGCCATGCAAGAAGAAATGGAGTCAATGAAAAGTAATCATGTCTGGGACTTGGTTAACTTACCACATGATAGGAAAGCCATTGGAAACAAGTGGGTTCTCCGTATCAAACGAAAAGTAGACGGCTCAATAGAAAGATATAAGGCGAGATTAGTAGCGAAAGGATATACTCAACAAGAGGGTATAGACTATGAAGAAACCTTCTCTCCTATGGTGAGGTTTGCTTCCATTCGTCTTATATTAGCAATCGTTGCACATATGGACTTGAAATTACATCAGATGGATGTAAAAACTGCATTTCTCAATGGAGAACTGGAGGAAGAAATTTACATGGAACAGTCTGAGAATTTTGTCTCAAAAGGCCATGAAAAGAAAGTTTGCAAGCTTAGAAAATCTATCTATGGCTTGAAACAATCCTCCAGACAATGGTACCCCCGTTTTCATGAAGTTGTTATATCTTATGGATTTTAGATGACTGAAGAGGACCATTGTGTATATGTAAAACGAGTAAAAGACAAGTTCATAATATTATCATTATATGTGGACGATATTCTATTAGCCGGAAATGACAAGAAGTTCATGGTAACTATTAAGGAATGGTTGTCATCGACTTTTGAGATGAAAGATATGGGAGAGACAACCTACATTTTAGGAGTTAAAATTGTGAGAAATCGTTCAAAAAGAATCCTTGCTCTATCACAAGAGCCATTTATTAAGAAGATTCTTGAACGATTCCATATGGTTGACTGTAAGCCCATGGATACTCCTATCTCAAAAGGTCAAACTCTTAGTCTAGAAATGTGTCATAAGACTCCACAAGAGCGTGATAGGATGCAAAAAGTTCCTTACTCTAGCGCCATCGAAAGTCTCATGTATGCAATGATGTGTATGAGACTTGATATCTGCTATGCAGTCGGACTGGTAAGTAGATATCAATCCAATCCTGGACAGAAACACTGGATTGCCGTGAAAAGAATATTAGCTTATCTTAAGGGGACCGCAGATTATTTCCTCTGTTACCAAGGCAGCAACTTACGCCTAATTGGATACACAGATGCTGATTGGGGATGAGACTTGGATGAGTGAAAATCTACATCTGGTTATACGTTTTTGCTCAGCCAAGGTGCTATTTCTTGGAGTAGCAACAAGCAATCCTGTATTGCATTGTCAACCATAGAAGCTGAATTCATAGCATGTTTGACAGCAGTGCAAGAAGCAATCTGGCTTAAAAGATTCTTAGAGAATTTGAACTTGCAAAACGATGCAGAGAAGCTAGTAACTGTATACTATGATAGTCAAGCTGCGATTGCCTACACCAAAGATACGAAATATCACAGTAAATCAAAACACATAGAGACTAAATACAATTTTGTACAAGATATTGTAATGAAAAAGGGTGTGACAATCAAGTATATATCTACGCATCAGATGATAGCGGATCCGCTTACAAAAGCTGTGACAAGAGGCGTTTTTATGTCACATGCTAGGTCATTGGGTTTGCGTAGATTATGATGATTGTAATTGTTACATGTATTTATATCTATTTAATTAATGATTGATGTTTTGATCATTTAATACTAGCACATATTCACTTCATCTATTTATGAAAGTATGTCGTCAGGTATGAGACTAGTATTTTTACACATACAGTCGCCTTGATTGCTAAGATAGCAAGTCAAGATGAGACACATATATTTTAGAAGACAATTAAAAGATTATCCTCTAAGGGCTCGAATATATGATATGTCGCCTTGAATATATAGTCAAGATGAGGTTCTATCTAAGTTAATTATTGAACCATTCATGATCTTCTCCCATTGTCATGAAACCTGATTTAGCCAGATGTGATTTTTAATGGACGCTTGAAAGCGAGTTTTTTGAAAATCAGGTTAGGCGCAAAGATTGCGACTGAACTAAGATCTGTACAGTAGATAATATAATAATCACAGACATACGCGTCCTCATTTGATGACAGGATCCACTGTAACATGCTCTTCATACCATATGTGCTTGATAATGACCGACATGAAAAATGAGTGAATCTATCCTCAATTCCTCATTGTGTAAATTCCATTGAAGTTTACTCAAAACTTCAAAATTGTGTCCTCAATGACTGTTTTCTTTATTTTAAAGTGACAGAGTAATGTTTGTACCATTAGTGTGTCTTCTATGGCTATGATAATTCGGTCTATGGGACATGAATATGGTATCAATCATTTTGTTGACCAAGGAATAAAAGAGGAACAGGAAGATTTAATGAATTTTATTTAAATTCATATATTTACTCGTCGACGAATTATAATTTGGAATTATAATTGTAAATATATGGAATGGAGATTTAGATCATGCATATAATTGTGAGGGATTACATATGCTTGGACAAATAAAATTCTATTGAATCTAGGACACACAATGAACAAATTTTCAAATCTCTTATAAATATGTATAATTGAGATTTAAAAAGGCGAGCTATTTATTATCTTTGTTCATAGATCACACGGTGTATTTGTCCGTATGAATGTCTTAATGCCTTACCAAGAAAAAGTTGATCAATGTGATTCCTACAGAGTATCGTTTGGTTCATCTCGTGTGAGTGGGAGATGTTGGATATATATGTTATTATGGGCCATGAGTCGGGTCCACCCGAGATGACCCAAAGCCCAAGGCCCATATTATTAGATAAGACCAAATAACTGCTAGGCAGTTATTTGGTGGTTATCAAATATAATTTGAATTGGCAGTTATCTGAAAAGATAACTGCCATATGATACAGAGTTTAACAAGGGGTTAAACAACACTTCTTCCAACAGTTTAGTTTTTCAGAGAAAAACAATAAAATACGTACAAAGAAAACAGACGCTCAATTTACAGAGAAGAGAACGTGCTATCTCCTTTTAGAATCTCTCTATATTCTTGATAAGAGAAGGCGGGGCTCTTACACTGTGAGAAGAATTTCAGATTCCAGTTATTTGGTGACCTGAAATTGACCGGTTGAACAACTACCAGGTTCTATTTAATTGTTTTCGCATTATTTTATTCGAAATTTTATATTTCCAACAGTTACTTGTCACGATAATTTGCAATTTGGAATTGCAATTGTGATTATATGGAATATTAGAAGATCAAGCATGTTAAGAGATTAAATATGCTCAAGCAAATAAAATTCTATTAAATCTAGGACATAATAATGAACAAATTTACAATCTTTTCACAGCAGTACAATTAAGATTTGAAAGACAAGCCACATTGCCTATATTATTGTTCATAGGTCACATAATTTGCTTGTATGAATGTCTGTACTCTTTATCATAAAGGGGTCACCAGTGTTTTCTCTGTAAATTCTATTTGTCTCATCTTGTGTGAGTGAGAGATGTTAGATTATTGGATTGTTGGGTCGGATCCACCTAAAATGACTCAAAACCAAACTCGATCCAAATATTGGATAGGAACAAGTAACTGCTAGCGATTATTGATGATTATCAAAAAATAACCGCCACCCCTATAAATACTTGATTTATTTCATTTTATAGAGGATGATGAGAAATTATTTTTACAACATACATGCAAATGCAGAGAAAAGAGCAAAAACAGAGATAATATATGGTAAGATTTTTACACCATGATTTGAGAGTTTGGTTCCATAATTGATGGCCGAACTCCAACCAGTTGAATAATCCAAAAGATCTAAAAGAATTTTCGCTACATAAATGGATACGCTTTCAGTTCTGTTTTACTATTTTATATCGAATTTATATATTGCTATGAATTCTTTCAGAAATCCTACTAGACTTTCTATTATCTTTTTCACGTTTCTTTTAATGACTATTCTACATATATACCTCAATGTTTATACAAATTTTTCTTTTATTTTTTGTATTTGCTCTTTTAAGTTTCTTTGTACCTTTATATTTCATTCTTTTTAATAAGTATTGCTTTCAATTATTCCATGGATTCATTTTTTTTAATCTCATTTTGAAGCTAAATAAGTTTTCCTTCAAGTAAACTTAATTTATTAATGTTGGGGGAGGAATTGACGCTTCTTCACATCTATTGAGCTATGGTCAATTCAATTTTAGCTCAATTAACAAGCCCATAAAATGTCAATTCAATTTTATCTCAATTAACAAGCCCATAAAATCGAAATATGGGAGAAATGTGTAAGCCCAAGCGCAACACGCTAGGAACAAATGGTAAATGGGACACAAATACCCTTGTAAAAAGGTTGGAAAATCAATTAGGAGAGATTCTATTTAAAAATGGTGCTTGATCCTGTTTACGTCAGCATGACAGAACTTGCGGGCCTATAAGCTGCTTAGGCTTGACATACCAAGGGATAAAGGATGCTAGTTGGTAGGTGAGAAAATGAAATATTATGCTCACACTACGTGTCACAAGGAGCAGAGAAGCCATGGAGAAGTTGACACGTGTACATGGCATCTGAGCCAAGCAAGGCTAGAAGCGTAAGTCACAGGAAAGGAGAAAGTGACTAACCAAGGGAGCCTCGGGCGATAAGGTGCAGAAAAGCATCCTAAGAGGATAAAAAGAAAGTCAACCTAAAAGGAAATGAGAGATGGTGAGCATTGAACCTAGGAAGAATGCCTATAAAAGGCAATCATTATTCAGAACCAATGTAAGTGAGCAAGAGCAATTAGAGAGGGTCATGGGAAAGGGAATGTATACATTAGATTAAGGCTAGAGGCTTGGGAATCTTATCGTGAGATAGCCAGAGCTCTTATCTCCTCCTATCAGATACGTTCTCTGCATCCTTTTTCTTAATAGAAAGGGAAGGAAAACCGGTCAAAGGGAGGTGAAAACGCCGTTAGCAGAAGAGTGTTAGGATCTAAGGGAATCTCGCTAAATCTATTCCCTTTTCTGTATTCCATCTTATCATCGAGTTAATAAAATAGCAAGATCTCTTCTTTTTATATATTATGTTTTGATTATAATTTGTTCATTATTGTTGGTGTGGCTATCGAGGACAATTTTCACATGAACAAACGTTGTGTATTTGTGTTATAGTGTTATTTTGTTGTGTAAGGGAAAATAAAATTGTATTGGCTTTATTTCATGGTAAGATGCTCGTGTGTGTACTTGGGTTCATGTTTACGTTCACGTCAAAAGTTTGGATCTTTTGGAGAGATTATTGTAGTTCAAAAATCAAGTTTTTTTTTTTTTTGGAAATATAGTTCAAAAACCAAGTTGAATGCAGGGGTAAATGAATATGAATTCTTATTTTTTTTATTTTATTTTTTTAAGTTTATAAGTCATTCATTCATTCATTCTTTTTATATCATATTTTTGAATGAAAAATATCTCCAGAAAAAGGTTTGATAAATACTTTTTAGTTATTTTTTATATTTCATTGATCCCTGTTAAGATAGGGATTGATTCTCCATCACGACCAAGGCCGCTATAACAACCTGGTCATGATTTGTCCAGATCACGATCACAAGAAAGACCCTCTTAAATTAGTTTCATGACTTGTTGCAATCTCGATCATGAAAACAACCTTTCTAGTCGTTTCATGACTTGGTGGCTATTAAGGGATACAATCCCTTAAATCATGCAGCTAGTCAAGAGAAGGATCCTTTAAAACATGTAGTTAGTCAAGAGATGGATCAATCTGCCCCTAGATTAAAGCTATAATTAGCTTGGATACAATCTCTTGAATTATGCAGTTGACTTTACTTTTGTTACAAATATTGACATGCAAATATTGTTGTATATTATTCAAACATATCAATGAAATTTTTAGGACTTCCATTCACTTTTGCTTAAAGTTTTTCATGGTATCAGAGCACATACCTATAAGCCAGAAAAACATGAGTTCAAGTTCATCTTCTCTTTCTCTTCTAATTGAAGAATTTGAGCTAAACATCCAAACCTTTCACTAATTCTCTAGTTTGGTCTTTGTCAAACTGAGCACCACTAATTTCCTTTTATGATGCTCCCAGATCATCCCATTAGCTCGAAGTCTCGGGATATATCACCATTTGTCAAGTGATGAGAAACCAACAAAATAACTTGAGGATGCAAAGGGAAACAAAACTCCAAATCCATTATATAAAGTGTGGATGACCTATGATCGGCTGCTAATGTCTTGGTTGAGGGGATCAATCAAAGAAGACGTCCTTAGTATGATATTTAAAGAAGCCAAGATAGCCTATGAAATTTGGGATTTATTTTAACAACAACTTCTTCCGATTACTATGGGGAAAGAAGGTAATCTGAAAAGCATGCTAATGGGTATCAAAAAAGGTACTCACTCACGCGAAGATTATTTGAAGTAGTTTAAATTCATCTATGACAACTTTGCTGCTATCAAGAAGCCTATTTTAGACTTGGATAAAGTTTGTCAATTTGCTCGAGGATTAGGAAATCAATACATGAGCTTTCAAACTACCATGTTATCAAAGCCATCGATTCCGCTTCATTTTGCCAATTTGTTTTGGCTTTACAAGGCCTTGAACAAACTTTGGTATCACAAGAAGTAGAACAAGTTTATCTAGAACATGCTCAAGCCTATTTTTCCTAGCGTGGACATGGACGAAATGGGCGTGATAGAGGTAAGTAGTTTTCAGGTAATGTCTTGAAGTCGGGTTGACTTCTCGAATCAGGTATGTAGTCCTGAAGTCGGCTTGAAGTAAGAACTTGTCGGGTTGATGTCCTTTTTTGGCCCAGTAAGAACTTGTCCACACAATGAATATGTTATGACCATTACGAGATCTAAACCTAAAATTAGCTTTCAGACTGACTTCCCATATCCTAGGAAACCAAATCACTCAACATACACTCAAATCCAAGCATAATAACCTAATACTAAAACAATACTCACACATTATCGATGTAACACTATAAATCATTGAACATATACGTCGAACATAAAAAAGGAAAAAAATCAATATATTTTTTAAACTTAAAAACATAGATAATAATACCTTTAAAGTGATGGAGATGCTTTAACCATCTTACAAAGAGAGATTTTTTTGACAAAAAATGAGTTTTTGATAGAATGTTGAGTTCATGAAAAATTCTTTCTTTCTGAAAATCATTCATAATATACTCAAATCCAAGTATAATAACGTAATACTAACACAATACTCACATATTATTTAACTTTATCAATTATTGAACATGTACGTCTAGCATAAAAAAGTCAACATTTTTTTTTCTAAACTTAAAAACATATAACAGTATCTTTAAAGTGATAGAGATACTTCAATCACCCTACAAAGAGAGACTTTTTTTTGACAAAAGCTAAGTCACACAAAATGTTGAGTTCCTGAAAATTTCTTTTTCTTCTTTGAATGAAAGTTTACAATTTTCAAAGATTGTGAGAAGAAGAAGGAGAAGAAGAGTAATGACTTTTGTCCCATTTAGTGGTGGTAAAATAGTGTATTTCACTCTTTTGGCGTCATATGAACTCAAAGTATTGATTGAGTGATAGATACAAAACTCAAGGGCATTTTGATGCTAAATTCCACCTTCTTACTTTACAATACATTTCCACTCTTCTTCAACTTCATAAATCTATTGCAGTGCCAGACAACACAAAAATATTTTATTAGGACTAAAATAAACACAAAATCATCTCAACAATTGCAACCTACTGTATATATATGTTAAACATAACTTATTGAAGCTTCAATATGGTTTGAGTACTAATCATCTTAAAATTTTAAAAATTTGAATATAAAAGTAGTTTAAAAATTTAAATAAAACTTTTATAGCTTAAACAATATGATTGAATTCATTTTTTATTAGTTTAAATTTTTGAGAACAGTGATAATTCAATAATGAGAAAATAATCATATTAAAGTAAAAAAATAATAAAAATGAAAACTAACAATTTAAATTCTCTATCAATACACCAAAAACAAGACTTACTCCAATCGTATACCATTTAACATAATAAAAAACCACAAGAGTATTTTCTTGTTAAGTCTAATAAACCAATAAAACGTCATCTATCATTCAACAATGAAATACCACAATATTATTTTCTTATGTACAATAAACCAATAAAGTCATCTATCATCCCCAATAAAAAAAATCACAGAAGACTATTTTCTTTTCTTTTTATGTTCTCTTTTTGTTGAACTAATACTATTTCTTTCACAAGACTATTTTCTTTTCTTTTCTCTCTCTCTTTTTTTTTTTTTTATGTTCTCTTTTTGTTGCACTAATACTATTTCTTTCTTTCTTTTTTTTTTCTTGACCTAAGTCTAATAAACAAACAAAAAGTTGTCTATCTTCTTCAATAACAAAAATCACTAGATTATTTTCTTATGTCGTCTGATAAACCAATGAAAGGAGCTTTAGCATATACAACCATGTGTACTTTTGGCCTCAGATTTATTTTGGTTCATCGCAGT
The DNA here is from genome assembly GCA_022984855.1 of Dimocarpus longan. Taxonomy (NCBI): domain Eukaryota; kingdom Viridiplantae; phylum Streptophyta; class Magnoliopsida; order Sapindales; family Sapindaceae; genus Dimocarpus; species Dimocarpus longan. Next base: position 17,734,774 of record CM041015.1, on the reverse strand, counting down.
TGCTACAAGAATAGGAATTTATGATTAGAATAGGAATTTTCTTGGTTCATCGCAGTTGCTACAAGAATAGGAATTTATGATTAGACCCATCGCCAAGAATATATATATACATATATGACATATTATATATATATATAAACTGAACAAGAAAATATTGAACACCCAAATTCTTCAATTATTCTAGTTCATCTATTTCCTTTTGCACTTTAATTATTTTTCTAGATTTTATTTCTGTGTCCTTGGATTTATTATGATTCGTATACTAACAATTTCTGTATAAGATGCTTAGTATATGCGGTTATTTCTTATTTAATAAAATTTATGTTACTTAGCAGTAGTTTCCTAAAAAGAAACAAAAAAGAAAAAGAAAGAAAAGCTCTCTTGGGAATATTATTTATTCATATTCCCCTCAAATTGTTTTCCATATTGAGTCCGCCTTGTGAAAGAATAAAATTGATTTTGTTAAAAATCAACTTGGTTTTCGACACTGCTTTTTAGTGGACAAGGTGGGTCGTAATGGCCTAATGGAAGTTTGATGTGGCTTGGGGATGACAAGTGGGATGTCTCTGTTCAGGCCTATTCATTTGGCCATATTGAAGCAAATTGTGAGTTTTAATTTAGGGAGTTCACACTTTATTGGGGTTTTTTGGATATCCTAAATCACATCTCAAGCAATTTTCTTTGGACATGCTTAGAAGTCTTAAAGCTACTTTCTTCATGCCATGCCATGCCATGGGACTTGCCTAGGAGTCTTGTTTATATAGATGGAAAATTTGGTGGTTCAGAGAAGACCTTGGCTTCTATGCCTAATTTTAACGAGGTTATAGCAAACTGTGTTCGGTGGACTTGGGTTACTATGGTTCAAAGTACCCATGCATGGAGTAACAAACAAGTTGACTTGGTTAACATATAAGAACATTTGGATAGAGTTTTGACTAGTCAGGATTGAGGGGACCACGTGCAAGTGTTTTTCAATTGGATTTCATTTAGCTCGATAATAGCTTTTCTAGTTTTTTTTTTTTTTTTTTAAATAAATTTTCTACGAGTACTAAAAGACTGGGACGTTTTCTTTTTGAACCATTGTACATACAAGATACATATAATCAGACATGTGTGCATTGGTTTTGATTTGATTATGTAGAATCTACGGTGTTTTCTCTGTTAGGATTTTTTATAATTTCTTGTTTACATAATAAATGACAATTATATTATTAGTTATCTATTTTAATAGGACCAGATAAGTGATCAATTAATTAAACTTTAGAAATATCTATCGAGTATGAGCTTTAATGTATAGAAATCTAATAGTAATTAAATTAGGGTCAATGAGATAGATTTAAGTTAGTGTATAAAGAGACATTATAAGGGTTGTGGTCCTCAAGTCAAATCAGTGTACATAACAAAATTTGCTCTTATTTTCCTTCTCCATTCAAGAAGAAAAAAATATGTGCATCTTAAGGAGATTTGACTGTGGAAGACTTCATCATTCCTTAGTTTGTCAATATGGTTTTATGTATGTCTTCTTTATAATAATTCTTAATGATTTAATATGATATTCTAGATTTTGGTGATGGTTTTCATCTATTAAAGTTTTATCCAACAAATGGTATAAGAGCTAACTCATATTGAATCATTGAGAAATATTTTGTTTTTCTTCGTTTTAGAACATATATATCGTTGGCCCACTATTATTGTTGTAGATTGCATTGTATGAATTTATTAATTGAGTATTCTTGTGTTATGATATGATTATTGATTGTGAGCTTGTTATTTGGTTTTGTTCTCGCTTTAGTTAGTACTTCTACTTCAACAATATCTACCAATTACAATTCCATTAATGTGCTTAATGGCACAAACTTCAAGAACTTGAAAGAGAATGTTATGATTGTTCTTGATTATATGTCTGTTGACCTTGCGCTTTTGAAAGAACAACCTACGCCTTTCAATGAGAATAGATTCGCTGATGAAAAAGCAGACATGGAGAAGTGGAACTATTCTAATTGTATAAGCCTTATGATCATGAAACATTCAATTCCGAAAACTTTTAGGGGCTCTATATCTATAGAAAAATATGCTAAGAAGTTCCTTAAAGAAATATAACATCATTTTATGAAAAACAAAAAGGTTGAAACAAGTACCCTTATGAATGACTTTGTTTCTATGAAATATAAAGGAAGAGGAAACATAAAGGAGTACATCATGAAAATGTCTCATATCACTTCCACTAAAGACACTAAAGTTATAGCTGTCTGAGGACTTGCTAATGCACTTAATTTTGATTTATCTTCCTGCAAAATATAGTTAAGTTAAAGTGAGTTACAATACTCAAAATTACAAATGGACTCTTAATAAGCTCATATCTCACTGTGTGTAAGAAGAGGAAAGATTCAAGTAAGAAGGATTTGAAAGTGCCAACTTAGCAACAATCTCTGAGGATAAAAAAAGGAAAAATGAAAAGAATCCACAGTTAGGATATCACAACATAAGGTGCAAAAGAAACAGGATCATGAGTTTATCTATTACTTTTACCAGAAAGTTGGACATATGAAGAAAAAAATGTCTCAAGTATGCCAACTGATGTGTCAAAAAAGGAATACCTATGGAGCCGACGGCCAAGTGATGTGAAATATTCATCTTTTTAGGTAATGAGAAAACAATTATAGTAAAAGCTATAAGAACTTTTAGAAAGACTAGTCAATTTCTTAATTTTAAAGAGATTTATGTAGTACCGTCTTTTAGAAGAAATTTGGTTTGAATTTCTATTTTGGATAAACTTGGTTATTCTTATTCATTTGGAAATAATAAATTTAATCATTTTCAATATTTGAATCTTATTGGTGCTAATTATTTATCTTTAAATGATAATCTATATTTGAGGGATATAATTGCCTTAATTATTGAAACCTTGCATACAAGTTCATGAAGTACAAAATCTAAATTAACTAATAAGGATTCCGCCACACTATGACATAAGCATTTAGGCCATATCTCCAAATAGAGAATTCAGATACTTGTGTCTGACTAGATTTTTTATCCCTTTGATTTAATAGATTTTCAAGTCTGTATTGAGTGTATAAAAGGAAAATAGACAAACATTAGAAGATTAGGTACCAATAAGTATTTTGATGTCTTAATACTGATTGATACTAATATTTGCAGACCATTTCCTACGGCCTTTTGGAATGATCAACAGTATTTTATTACATTCATAGACGACTATTCGAGATACGAGTACTTATATTTGATTCATGAGAAGTCTCAATCCCTAGATATATTTAAGGCCTTCAAAGTTAAAGTTAAAAATTAACTTAGAAAGAAAATTAAAACTGTCAAATCTGACCGTGGTGATGAATACCATGGTAGATATAACGGATCCGGTGAACATTGTTAGGACCTTTTATGAAATTTCTAGAGGAATGTGGTATCATCCTACAATACACCATGTCAAGCAAACCTAGTATGAATGGTGTTGCTGAGAAACGAAATAGAACACTTAAGAACATGGTAAAAAGTATGATCAATCATCATTTTTCACCATAATCCCTTTGGGGAAAAACATTAAATATTGTAATATATATCCTTAACGGGGTTATAAGCAAAGCAGTAGTTAAAACCCCTTTTATGAACTACGAACAAGTAAAAAGGCCAGTATAAGACATTTATACATTTGAAGTTATTCAGTTAAGGTAAGGCCTTGTGGGCTAAATGAAAGGAAACTGGATTCAAAAACTATAAGCTGCTACGTTGATGGATGCTTAAAATGATTAAAGGGTTTCAAGTTCTACAATCCCACTACTAGGACATTTTTCGAGACGGAAAATGCGAGATTTCTTGAGATAGTTGAGTTTGTAAATGGAGATAAAGTTAAAGATATTATCTTTAAAGAGAAATTAGTTTCTTTTCTTGCTATTGCTATTGACAGTTATTAGGGTATTATTCTTGAAATTATTCAAAATATAAATCTGATATGTCAAAACAATGTAGAAAAGCTCCAATGAAGAAATTACACCTGAAGTGCAAACTCAAAAATCTCCAGAAAATATGTTATTAAGAATATCCATTAGAGAAAGGAGATATGCGTTTTCAGATAACTATGTCGTTTTTTTTCCAAGAACATGATGTTGATATATGAGTGGTGGAAGATAATCTAATTAACTTCCATCAAGTCAAACAAAGTTCTAATTCTCGAAAATAGATTGATACCATAAATGAAGAGATAAAATCAATGAAGGACAATGACGTTTGGGATCACGTTGAATTGCTTGAAGATGCGAAATCTATTGGTTGCAAATCGATATTTAAGACTGAAATGGATTCAAAAGGCAATATTAAAAAATATAAGGCTCGTCTAGTTACCAAAAGTTTTACTCAGAAGGAAGACATTGATTACAAAGAAACTTTCTCTTCGATTTCGACAAAAAGCTCTTTTAAGATCATAATAACACTTATGGTTCATTTTGATTTGAAGTTACATTAGATGGATGTAAAAATTACATTTCTGAATGATAACATTGATGAAACAATATCAACAAAAAAACTTTGTATTTGACGACCTAAACGAAATAGTCTATAAACTAAGGAAATCTATCTATGGTCTCAAACAAGCTTCCATTAATAGTATCACAAATTCAAATTATTATCTCATATGAGTTTAAGGTAAATAAGGTTGGTAATTGTGTATGTCATAAGTTCAATGGGAGTAAGTACATATTTTTGGTGTTATGTGTTGATGACATACTGCTTGCTAGCAGTGATATAGGTTTATTGTACGAAATTAAGAGATTTCTAATATAATTCTAAGATGAAAGATCTTAGGGACGTCTCTTTTGTATTAAGCATATAGATACATTGAGATCACTCTCGAGGTATCTTTAGGTTATCACAAAAGAGTTATTTTGAAAGAGTTTTTGATAAATTTGACATGAAAGGTAGTGCATAATCAAGATATACCCCTATTGTTAAAGAAAACAAGTTTAGTCATAGTCAGTGCCCTAAGAATGGGTTGGAATTAAAAAATATATATATGCTTAAATATGCATGCGCTCGAACATTGCATTCATATTAGGAATGTTGGGAAGATATTTAAGTAACTCAAAGATGGATCATTGGAAAGCAACCAAATGGGGATATGCGCTATTTTCAAAGAACAAAATATCATATGCTCACTTATTGGAAATTAGATCATTTAGAGATCATTGGATACTCAGATTTCAATTTTACTGAATCCTAAGATAGTAAAAAATCCATGTTGGGCTATATTTACCTACTAGCTAGAGGAACTATTTTCTGGAAGAGTACAAAGTAGACACTCATAGCTTCTTCAACTATGGCAGCTGAGTTCATAACCTGTTATGAGATATCTAATCATAAGAGATGTGGCTAGGAAATTTAGTCACGAGGCTACGAGTTGTGAATTATATTGAAAAATCCTTAAAGATATAATGTGATAATAATTCGACGGTGTTTTATTCCAACAACAATAGAAACTCTATAAAGTCGAAGCACATAAACATCAAGTTTCTTGTTGTTAAGGAAAGAGTTTAGAGTCATTAGACGGCTATAGAACATATCGAGACAAACTCCATGATTACATATCCACTTACTAAGGGATTACCACCTAAGGTCTTTCATTAACACACTGCTCATATATGTATTGTTTTGTTTAATGATGTGCTTGTTTAATGGGAGTTAGTATTTTGATGTTCTTTATTACAAACATGTTTTATATTTATTTTCTGCAGAATAAAGTGTATTATTCATTTATAAACTCTAAATGTTATTTGTGTTTGATCTCATTGAAGATTAAAGTTGGACCAATTGGAAATAGACATGTTTGATATTACATTACATATAATTTCTATGTTATACATTCATACTCGATCTATCTCATTGAATATATTGGTATAATGACCATTAATGGGTCTAGTTACGAATATATGTAACGAAAGTCGTTTTGATCTCATACTAATATACTAGATGGACCAGATTGTAATTGAAAGGATATTTCAGGACGAATAGCTTTGGCGTACTCATAACTGTAGATAATATATTTGTTTTAGGAAATATATATAGCCTAAATGAGAGATATTGTCGGGATTCTTTATAAGAGTAAATTGCAAATTAACTGTCAAGTTCAAACTTTTTCTCGACTAGAGTCAACTTTATACATTTATTACAAAATACTCACTTGTTATTAGCGTAGGTTAGTCAATGGTTAGTTAACTTTAACAAATCTAATGGTACTTTTGTCTCTTATTTTTATTTTTTATTTTAAAATAAATTTTAAAAATTTAAATAAAAAAAAATTAAAAATATTTTAAAAAACAAAACAAAAAACGGATGGATCTCCACCATCCATCACTCTTAATGGACAATGGAGATCAAATATTTAAAAAATGAAATTTAAATAAATTAAAAAAAAAAAGCATGGATATACAATTGGAATCATTAACTCCATGATCAAAATCATCAATCATTCGAGAATTAAAATCATCAACTCGAAAAAAAATTGAAACAAAAATCTCAAAATCAACCATCAACCATCTTCACTGTCCATCAACCATCTCCATATGAGAAAAAAAAAAATTGAAACATAAATGTACCTTAAATCCATTAACCATCTGAAACCCTAATAAGGTTCATTTAGGGCAACCCAGATGAACCTTCCATAGTAGACGAGAAGATTTGCTGGGCGAGAGTGGTGTTATTACTTTTGATTGTATTTGCACAGTGAACCAAAATTTGTTCCATGCAATTGGCGTGGTCAAAATTGCCTAAGGACTTTGATGTGGGGAAACTGACCAGGATGATTCGTCTGAACTTGGTTTTTGTTCATGGTGAGGTTTGAAAATTAAGTGATTTGATGCAAATAATTTAACAAAAAAAAAAAGTAACAAAAGACAAAAAAAAAAAAAAACAAAAAAACAAAACAAAACAAAACAAAAAAACAAAACAAAACAAAACAAAAAACAAAAGCAAAAGCGAAACAAAAGGATTCTACAAATGAATCCTAGAAATAAAATTATTTTTATATTGTATTTGATATCCACCGTCTCAACATATATTTTTTTCAAGTTTTTAAAAAATATTTTTATTTATTTATTTTTATTTCAAGGGCATACGATCTTTTCATTGTTTGACTAGGACATTCATTAAAATTAATGGGCTTTACTAACGGTGGGTTACCAAATTATAATAAATTAATAAAATTGATTTTGTCTGAGAAAAAGTTTGAATTGAGTAGCTAATTAGTAATTTGCTCTTTTTATTATTTGTTATTATGGGCTTACATATAAAATGACAATTATGTTATAAGTTATTTATTTTAAAAAGGTCAGATAAGTGATTCATTGATCGGACTCTAAAGATATCTATTGAGTATTCTAATAATAAGATGAGAAAGCTCTTTACATATGTTGCAAGTAAATGAGTAAGGTGAAACTTGAACCTTTATCATGAATAAAAAAAGAAATACACTAATCATTTAAACTATTAATGAATATATATTAAAAAAAGATTAACTAAACTCCTTTTTTTTAAATTTTTTGAAATTATTAACTACACCTTATTAATAATTCTGACATATCACCAAATTGTAAAACTTTGCCAGAATTGACCAAATCAACATATAATTCAAGTTTATAGCAGACCACACATGTTCAATGCAAAGGTACAACAGCCTGAACTAACTAAAGCAATAAATTGACTAAACGCAACTCTTTTTCAAAAGCAAAAACTAATAAAATTAGCATATTCGCGCAAAAAGCAAAAGAATAACGTGCTTTATTTTAGTGGCCCGGAAGGACGGGTTGCTGAAACCTTCCAACTGAATCAATGTCCATATATTCCTGTTTATATGTTTCAGGCCATAGATTAGTAATTTTATTTATTAGTGGTAAGGCAACTTTTGATTGTAAAAGATGCATATATGGAGATAATTATCCACTGAAAGATTCTATATATCTCTTAGTACATATATTCTATGAAGACAATACCCTATCCTACTTTCGTTAACTAAACTCTTCAACAAAATTATATTTGTAATTAATACGTGCGTGAAAAGTAAAAACAACAAACAAATCAATCTTCATTATATAAACAAATTAATACGCGCGTGAAAAGAAAAAACAAAAAACAAATCAATCTTGATTATATAACATAATAATAATATGATAATGGTGACAAACATAAAATATTCAAAGTTTAAAAGAATTTAAAGAGACTGCCCTCTAATGTAGCTTGATGATTGAAAGTATTTATTAACCTAATAATTTCATAAATTTGAGGATTTGAATTTTATTTATAATTTATTAAAAAGAAAAAGAAACTTAAAAGAGAATTCTTAATACATGTAACGTACATACAAGGAAACCTATAGTCCATGAGTTGAATATACAGCAAATAAATCTAAGTTTTATTCATTCCTGACATTAAATATATTCAAATGTAGTTAAAGTAACCACCGTTTTTTCTTATCAAGTTTATTCTATATCAGTAAGGTTTTGAAAATTAAATGACAACGAACTTAATTAAACGTGTGGGTATATATATATTCATACAAGAGTATTAAACATCGAAAGAGATACAGAAAGAGAAAGAGGCAGGAGGGATACATAAAGGAGGAGTTTATCATTAATAAGTCAAATGCTCTTTGTATGAACAAGAAAGAGAGAAGAAAAGAGAGAAGCCAATGGGAACAAAAAAGTGGGGTTTGTTAATCATGTTTTTCGTCTTGCTTCATGTTTTTGATTTATCTTCTCCTCTTCATCAAGCTTTGCAGTCAGGTAACTTTTCTTTTTAAATTTCTTTTCCTTTTCTATTGGCTGCTATCGTGGCATAATCTGTGGCTCTAGCTTTCCATGTATAAATGTGTGTGCACATAGGTCTGCAATTGCTTGGAATTTCTACAAATTAATCCTTTGGAAGTTTTAAATTATAGTAATCGCTTTTGTAGATAATAAAAGATGATCCATTTGATGATCTGAAGATATGGCATGGTTTACAGACAATAAAAAATGATCCTTTTGAGTTTTATTGCGTGGACCCTAGAAAACAAAAGAACCAAAATAAACAAAGTAGAAAGGTATAATTATTTTCCATTTGCTGTTCTAGTTAAAATTATATGGCAGGAAAAGAAAGGTTGCAACCTTTCAATGGGTTTTATACTGAGATTCATGATTAGACAAGCATGCTTGTTTCTTCATGTTTCTTTCAAAACCTTCCTACCATAACTATTTGAGTTTTCATCATGTATATGTAACAGTAAATTACTTATGATGTCTATCTGAAGTCTTCAGATTTCAAGTTACATGTTAGAAGCTTAATACCAGATGTTATAATGGGCAGTCGATCGGGGGTGGGTAGTCCGTTACATAAAAATGAGTAGCTCAAATGATATTCACTATGCTTCCCAAATGACTATATGTCTTTAGTCTTGGATTCGAGTAGTGGGGGATGCGTGGAAATCCCTCAGAAGGCAGAAGGACAGTACCTGACTGGATCCGGTGATAGACTAGGTCGGACTCCACCTAGCTAGGCCGAATTGGTTGATCAGGTAGTCGATCGGGGGTGGACAATCCATTACATGTATAACTATTTTTTATTTAACATTAAAATTAGCACAAATTTTAGAATTAATATTAAACTTTCAAAATGAGGTTTTTCAGGATAATCTATTTGCAAACAAAGATCATAGTTTACGTTATTTGTTTATAAATTAATATTGTGGTGCTAAAAACCTAAGTTTGAATGTTTAATGTTAATTCAAAATCAATACTAATTTTGGTGTTTTTTTTTTAAGGTTTTCACATTTTTATTTCAGAGATTTTCTTTTATATTTTCCAATCGCAATGATAATTAAAAAAATTTTCAAGGAAAAAAAGTCTATAAAAACATATTTATAACAAATTATAATTATACAGATATAAACTAATGTTGTAACGTGTGTCTCATTCATTAACAACTTTCTCTTAAGAGTAAATTATAAATTAGTTACTTGGTTTGAAATTATTGATAAACGAGGTAAACTTTATAAGTTTATTATGATTTGACTACCTGCCGTTAGGTGCAAACCATTAAAGTTAACAGGTAACAATGATAAAGTGGTGCAAAAAGACTATAATACCCTTGAATTAAAAAAATAAATTTAGTTAAAAAAACCAAAATAATAAAAACTTAAGAAAAAAAAATTGATGGATCTCCACCATCCATCACTCTTGACAAATGGCGAAGATCAATTTTTTAAACAAAAATAGAATTTATAAAAAAAATTGGAAAAAGAAATGGAAATACAATCTCCAGATTGAATCTCCATCCATCCAAAAGTTAACTAAAAAGGATCATGAAACAAAATCATGCTAGCATCAAACATGAACAAAATTAAAGTCATCCATTATAAATTGTTAAGATGGAGCAACTCAAACTCAAATATAAAATCTAAAGTTTGGGTTGATATTGGTGATTAAGATTTGGGTTTGGTTCATGTTGAAGATTAGGATCTTGATTGATGTTGATAATGAAGATGAAGTTTTTGGGTTATTGTTGATGATGAAGATGAGGTTTTGGGTTGATAATGACAATGATGGAAAGGAAACTAAAATCCCAAAAATAGGTTTCCATCATCCCTGGAAACCCATTTCTAGGTTTCCAATGATGGTCCATCATTGGTTTCTAACAAGTTTCCATTGCTAGAAACCAATGTACAAAAACCCATTTCTAGGTTTTAAGTTGAAATGAGTTTCCATAGATGGGTTTTAAAACCCATCTCTTTTACATGGGTTTCCATCATTGGAAACTAGTGGTTTTCATATGGAAATCCGTTTATGTGTTTCTATTTGGAAACCCATAAGGTTTTGTTTTGGCTAGAAACTTGACAATGGATTTCTAGTTGGAAACTCGAGTTTCCAACTATCGCTAGGTTTCTAATGATGGATGGAATCCATTTTTAGGTTTCCAGTTGGAAACTTAGTCTAGGTTTCTTGCCATCAATCTTCAACGTTGATGATAGAGGTTGGTGACTCTAACCATGAGGATGGAGAAACCATTTTTTCTTTTTCAAAAAATCTGACCACCATCCATCATTGTGATGGTCGGCAGTGATTTAGTTAAAATTTTTTATTTTGAGAAAAAACCATTTTTATTTTAGCAATAACATATAAATATATATATTTTTTTCATTTTTAATATGGATAAACTACCTTTATAGGTATTAAAGTCAACTAATTTCGACTAACTATAGAATATAGTAAAATTGTAATAAATTTATAAAGTTTATCCCCACATGTAAATAATTTCAAACCACATAGCTAATTTGTAATTTGTTATTTTCTACACTTTAGTAGTGTACTCATATGATTAGTAAGACATGAAAGAAAAATTAGGTGGTGTTTGGAATTGTTTTTAAATATGGTTTTTCATTTTTAAAAGCAAAAAATGAAAGAAATGTGTTTGGATGTATGTTTTGTAAATTATATTTTCAAAAATGAAAAACAAGTTTTTCTTAATTATAACTGAAAAATAAAAACAATTTTTCTATGTTTTTCATCATTTCCAAAACAAATTTTTCAAAACAAACTATTATTTTCCCTCCAAACAACTATTACACTCATTTTCAAAAACAATACCAAATATTTTTACATTATTTTTAGTTTTTGAAAATAATTTTTAAAAAATTCAACCAAACGCATTTTATTTTTAAAAATGTCATTTAAAAAATATGTTTTTTATTTTTAAAAATTATTTTCAAAAGCATCATTTTAAAAATGATACAAAATGTACCCTAAGTGTTTCTACAAGTTTGATGATTTTATTCTCCTTCTTTAGTTTGAAATTTAGTTTGACGATTTTCTTACACAAAAGGTTCTGGTTTAGATGTGTTAAGAAAGTTGAATGGAATTGTAAAAGTTGGTTGAATTCCAAGATAAAAAGGATACCAAGAATAGAGTTATCAAAGAGGCCCAAAATCCCCATCTTCAATTGGAGGGAGATTTTGGAGATTTGGATGGGAATGAAAATGGAGATGAGGGAAGCCGTCCCCATTCCCTTTTGCCCTCATTAACATCTCTAGCCAAGATTCAAACTCTTGCCTTCCACAAAAAAGCTTCTTGTATTTATGATACAAATTGCAGAGTATAGGCATCGAAATTTGGGAGTATGTAAATTTCAAATCATTAACCACTGATGGTTCTAAAATCAGATACCACATATCCATCCATCAATTGTCATTTTAACAACTTTCTCAGTTGTTCCCAATCATTTGGTCTCGAAAACTGATACTGCTACATTCTATATACAGAAGCTTTGCAAGATATTCAACCTAGTAATCAAGAAATGGATAAACATCAAAATGGCATCACAGATGTTGATAGTCATTACCATGGTAGAAGTAGTGTCGCACACAGTAGCAAAATTGCGCGAGGGGGTGTATCAGGAACAAATGGGGGTGGATCAACTGGCCCCGGTGACAATGGAAAGACAGATGCAGGAGGCGCAGCTAGTAATCACCACCCCAACAGCCACCATGGGATTAGCAGCAGCAACCAGAACTGCATCGGACTTCTGGCCTTGATCTCGGCAGCCTTTGCCTCTCTTTTTCATTTGTACACTGATTACTAGAACTTAGGCTAATCTATTGGCGTGCAAGAAGGATTTTATTTTAGTTTTTTTCTTGTGTTTCATGTATATGTGAAAACTGTGACTGTTTGGCTTTTCTGTGTAGGCTGCCTCAGTTGATGTTTCTTGTTAATGTCGGTTGCTTGTACATCATAATTTAAACAAATTGATGCAAAAAGAATATGATTTCAAGCTTGTTAGGAAACCCACGTGTGAGAAACTAGAAAAGATGAAAACTAAACTCACTTAAAACATAGAAAAGACTATATATATATAAACTGGATTCACAATCAGCTCATCATTTCAATGGTAAAATTATATATATACAAACATTCCTTGTAAAAATTACGATATGAAAATTTACAAAGTTATCAAAATTTTCCACAAAGGTTATGGACTTGAACTGAATTATGCTAAATGTCATCTAAAAATAAGAGAAGCGATATTCACACCTTCCATGCACCCTCTTGTGATTGTACATGTACCTCATAATTTGTATTTCAAGAAATTTAATTTATACAGTTACTAGTTATATTATACTAAAAATATCATTTCTTAATTTTATTATTGTATAATTAATGCCGTAAATAAATTACACTCACAACTATTTTATTATTCATTCAAATAGTTGTGCAAACATGGAATCTCATGGAGGCCATGGTAATACCGCTTATCTCTCTCCTTCTGGAATGGGATACAACAATGCCTTCGCATGCATATGCACTTCAACAAATTCAAATGGTTAGTTGTTAAGAAATACATTAGTCTTCTAAAATACTATATTAATAAAGCAATAAAATAATACGAAAATAATAACGAAATAAGAAACAGAATAAACTGACCCAAAGTAGGCTAGGTCCACGGAGCTGCAATAGATTTTTATTATAGGGAGAAAAATAACGAGTGTTTACAAACACTTAAATCCTTACAACTCAGATCCTAATTACACCTGAGAGAATAACAATCCTTTAGCACTCAAAAGAACCTCACTTTTCATTCAAAGAGTTATATCACTCTTTTTCTCTCAATTTTGGGATAATTGAAACAATGAGAAGAGAGACCTTGATATAAGCACCTTTAGGCTTCCCTTCATTAATTACCATTGATGCACTTCTTTTTTAATCATGCATCAATTGCCTTAGACGAGTGTATTCAATCTAAACTTTTAATAACTTTTATAAAGTTAAAAAGTTTGGATGTATTTAACATAGACTTTTCAAGACTCTGCAAAAGTTATATGATATTTAATATAGACTTTTAAAAATTTTTACAAAATTTATAAAAGTTATAGTATATTCAATCAAGACTTTTAAGAGTTCATAAAAGTTATGAGGTATTCAAAATGTCAATGATTTTTATAGAATTTAAAATTTTAATGACTTTTGTAGACTTTTATATTAAATTTATAATAATCAAACTCCACAAATTTTCTTCCACTCCTCTTAAAAACTTTTATAGACTTTTATTGTAATTATAGAAACAAACCTTACAATTACTTTTACATTTGAATCTCCCATAAATAAAAATATTTCACTTATTTTAAAAATACACACACACACACACACATATATATATTTTTCACTCATATTTTATTATGAATTATAATAGTTAATATTTTTCTTTCTATGTTCAAATTGTTAACTTTTTAGTTTTTAAATCTTATTAAACCCATTCTTTTTCAAAAGACTTCAATTTATTATTTTCTAAAAGATTTCAAGTTTGAATCAAAATCGAGGAATTAGATCTTGGCAAAATAATTAGAAAAAAAAAAAACATCTTATAATTTATATTTATATAAATACAATACAAAAAAAAAAAATGTCTAGATGGATATTAATCTAAATCATCTCATTATTCTTATAATAATCAATACAACTAATATTAATAATTATATTGTAAGCTAACAGTTTAATATTTCTTGTGTACAAATAATGAAAATAGAACTCACAATGTATAAATGAAAAATCTCACTGGTTTAAAATTGATGAAATTAATCGATGGAATCTTTGTTTTTTATATTACAAAATAAAAGGAAAAACTCTATTTCAAATAAAAAAAGAAAAAAAATTAATATTTGGTGATTTTTTAGCTAGTGGTTAATTAAGAAATTTTAAATTTTAAATTTAATTATTTAATTATATTTGTACATGTGATATTTTTTTCAACTTTTATTCATATTACTTTTGATTAATTAATATTTGAGATACAGTAATCAATTTTAATATTTGTAAAATATCATAAAATCAATCAGTTTGAATTTTGTAAAACATTAGTTTTGATAGTTGTTTTCCACATGTTTATTTACATTATGTCAAAAAATAATATTTTCATTGAGATGAAAAATATAACTTACAAAATGTATAATTTGCACGATTTTGTTAAAGGATTAAATTTTTATTTTAGAAGTAAATGAAAATTTATAAAAATTTATCAATACCTATGAATCTTCTTCATTCTGATCATCATTACTAATTAATATAGACAATAATTTTAACTCATTTCTTGAGACTCAAAAACAATAAAGAGAGTATACTAATGAATTGAGGGTTGTTATAGCTGCTGATATATGGAACGATATTGAAATTATTAACAATAACAGACATTAATATTTGGGATTTTTCATAGCAGTTATAAACTAAATAATAAAATGCTTGAAATACTTAATGTTTTGATTATCTATTTATGTAATTGAGGTGATTATATTTTTCTTATTACTATTATTATTTTAAAATAGACTATACTTTATTTTATGTACCGTAACTTTTAATCAATTATTGATATAATGAATATAATTTTATTAACTTATAAAGTAAATATTATATTAATCAGTGAAAGTTTATTAATGTCTATGAAAGTTTATGAAAATATAATGAAAGTCTATAAAAGTCTTTGATATTATTTTTTTAAAAGTCTATAACAATTTATACAAGTTAATAAAAGTTTTTTAAAAAGAATATATAAAAGTTTTTGAAAGTATTTCATGAATTTGTAAAATCATTAAAAAAATATAAAATTCTTAAAAATCATTCACTAAAAGAAGTCTATAAAAGTTTTTATAGTCATAAATGAATACACCTCCTTTACTTCAATCATGTTTTCACAAGATCAATGAAAAAGCTCATATTCTCCTTTTCTACATTTGCACGCCAACTGAAGCTTAACATAACTTCAGCTTGTTAATTGTCACCGTCTTCGTAAGCATATATGCAGGGTTTTCATTTTCATGAATCTTCTCAATGCCTTAGAGGTTTGTCTTATAAAAAGGATCGAATGAAATGATACTTCATTTAAATATGCTTCGTTTTGGCATGGAAAGACATATTCTTAGCTAAGTGAATTGCACTCTAATTGTCAGAATAAAGAACATTGTCCTTCTATTTCTTTCTTAGTTCTTCCAAGAAATCTTGAAGCTAAATCAACTCTTTACTGACTTATGTAATTGCAATGTTTTCTACTTTGTAGTGGAGAGAGCTACAACTTCCTATAGTTGAGAAGCTTAACTCACTGTAATTGCTCCAAGAGTATACATATACCCTATAGTGCTTTTTTTTATTGTCAACATCTCCGGCTAGGTCAATATCAACAAAGCCTTCTAGTTTCATATCTCCACTTTTAAAACAGAGTGTTATTTTTGTGGTACTTCATAGATATCTAAAATTTCATTTAACTACTTCCTAATACATCTTGCCAATATTGTTCATGATAACTCTATTTTTATAGAGTTATTTTATTTTTTTAAACTTGAATTCTTACTTAGTTCTTGATATTTTTATTATTATTAAGTAAATTATTTCATATTTTTGTATTCTTAATTTTCAGAATAAAGTTGGTGAAAAAGCGTATGTGAACCCCACCAAGTGCTATTGTTTAAGACAAGATCATCGCTACAAAATAAATGTCATTCGAAGCAGTTCATCGTCTAAAGAATTACTCGAATCAGAAATCGCATAAAGAAGTTATCACAGTTTAAAGATCGAGTATTCTAAAAATAAATATTATGTCATGCTGATGTAAGAAATGATGTAATGAAAATTATAATGTAATATGAAAATTGACTTGAATGAGGTAGGTGAACCATGATGTAAGCGATGATGCAAAAATGATAAAAATTAGGAAAAGATATGCATGCGATGATGTAATTGAAGGTGAACTTTACCTATAAATAGGTTTTAGAATCACCATTCCAAGTATGTCATCAAAAACCAAAACAACAAGTAGTTTAGAGAAAGAGAGAGAGAGCTTGGGGAGGAGGAGCAAAGTAGAGGAAGAAATTCTACGGCGAAGCTTCAATTCACTAAGTTTTCTTATCTTTTATTATGTTTAATTTTCTAGTCTTTGTAAATTCTAATATGGAGTAGATTTATTTTTCTAAGGTTATAATGTAGCATAACTTTGATGTTTCAATTCTTTGTTCAATTTAATTAAGGATTTTTTATCTTGGTTGATGCATTTAATACTGTGTTTAATACTTCTAAATAACTTATCACTATTTAGTTGAATTGTTAATTATAATGATAGCGGAAGCTGATTTATGTGTCTAGTTCATTGTATTGAATGTCATAAATTATATACAGGATATGAATATACCTGCATGATTTATGTAGTCTATAAAAGAGATTTATAAATTTTAATGAATCTATTAATGTTTTAACTTGCATGAGAACATAACAATTAAACTTTATAGGGTATTTTCCCTAGACCTCGGGAGGAGCTATGTGAATAATTCAGGGAATCTCGACTAGCAACTGGATAATTAATTTTTGTTAAAAAGAACAAATGAGAGGAACATATTAGTTATGGTGAGATCAATTTTCATTCATTGAATTAATTCTTATTTATTTATATTTACATTTAAATTTAATTTTAGTTTTTACCTCCAATTTCGTCTACCAAATAAAAGTTGAATTATTTTAATGTTTGACATTAATTAATAACAATCATCGTGGGACGATACTTCTCTCATCACTTTATTATTTGTTCGACTCATCCACTTACAATTTTGCATGACAAGTTTTTGGCGCCGTTGTCGGGGATTGTTTGTTTAAATTAATACTAATACTACGTAACTCAAATTTTAATTTGGTATTTTATTTAGTCATTTATTTATTTACTTATTTTTTTTTATTTGCTTTATTACTTGTGATTTTTCTGGTATATGAGAAAGTCTGGAGGCGAAGTTTTGATACCATTTAATCCAGAAATTGAAAGAACTTACCGTAAGAACAGGAAAGAAACAAGGAAAGCTGTAAGTACTGCTATCGTAAATATGGCTGAAGGACCCAATAACTTACAAAACATTGTACCAATAAATGCTAAAAATGCTAAAAATACTCAAGCATTATGAGATTATGCTCTACCCAAAGTGGGTAATGCTTCGACAATATAGCAACCGACTATTGCTGCTAACAATTTTGAGATCAAGCCAGCAATTATCCAGATGGTGCAAAACAACCAGTTCAGTGGGGCTCCGAACGATGATGCAAATGCCCACATTGACAGCTTTTTGGAGATCTACGATACTTTTAAGCATAATGGTGTTACTGATGACGCCATCCGATTAAGATTGTTCTCGTTCTCTCTTCGAGACAAAGCCAAAAGCTGGCTCAACTCTTTGCCATCAGGGAGTATTACCACATGGGATACCTTGGCACAAAAATTTCTAGCCAAATTCTTTCCACCAGCCAAGACTGCAAGACTACAAATCGAGATTGCCACATTCAGACAACTTGATGGAGAGTCATTGTACGAAGCATGGGAAAGATTCAAAGATCTACTAAGAAGGTGCCCACATCATAGAGTTGCTGACTGGTTACAGCTACACACATTCTATAATGGTTTAGGGAGTTTCACGAGAATATTGGTAGATGCCGCAGCTGGTGGAGCACTTTTGGAAAACCTCATCAAGCAGTTTGGGACTTATTAGAGGAAATGACTGCAAATGCTTATTAATGGCCATCAGAAAGAGCAGTTCGGAAAAAAGTTTTTGGAATACAAGAAAATGATGTTTTAACTAGACTTTTCGCTCAAGTCGAGACATTAGCCAAGCAACTCGAAAACTTAACAACTAATGTTTTTCATACTCAGTTGGCATCTTATGATTTTTATGGATGAGACCATTCCAACGGGCAGTGCGATGAAGACCAGACAAGTCAAGCCTTTTTTGTAGGCAACAGACAACAAAATAACCCGTACTCCAACACATATAATCCAGGATGGAGGAATCATCCAAACTTTTAATGGAAAAACAACGATCAACCCAGACAACCATATTTGCCACCACTTCAACAACAGCAGGCCAACAAACTATTGCTTGAAGAAGCACTCGCTCAACTCACCGAAAGGAGTAATCAATTTATGATGAGAATAGACATCACACTTTAGAATCAAGCCACGTCCATTCGAAATCTAGAGGTACAAATGGGCCAAATCTCAAATCTACTGACTGCGAGACCTCAAGGAACTCTACCAAACAACACAAAGACCAATCCTAGGGAGCACGTTAAGGCTGTCATATTCGAAGTGTGGTAAAATGCTGAAAGAGATTGTCAAAAGAACAGACGAGAAAGAAGGATCTAGCAAAGTAGAAGAAGAAGTGATGGTTGAACAAAAAGAAGCAGAGAAGTCAAAGTCAAAGCTGTTTCCAGACAATCCGACACCATACAAGCCACCATTACCTTTCCCTCAAAGATTCCAGAAGCAGAAACTAGATAAACAATTTTCTAAATTTCTTGAAGTTTTTAGGAAATTACAAATTAATATTCCTTTTGCAGATGCTCTGGAACAGATGCCCAGCTATGTGAAGTTCATGAAGAAAATCCTATCAAATAAAAGGAAGCTGGAAGAACATGAAACGGTAGTTTTGACCGAAGAATGTAGTGCAATCTTACAGAAAAAGCTACTGCCTAAACTCAAAGATCCGGGGAGTTTCACAATTCCTTGCACCATTGGTGATTCATTATTTGATAAAGCATTATGTGATCTTGGTGCAAGCGTTAACTTAATGTCATTCTCTGTTTTCAGGAAACTAGGCTTTAGAGAAGCAAAACCTACTACAGTATCTTTACAGCTAGCTGATCGATCAATCAAGTATCCAAGGGGAATTATAGAAGACGTACTGGTAAAAGTGGATAAGTTCATATTTCCTGCGGATTTCATTGTGCTAGACATGGAGGAAGATCAAGAAATACCCATCATTTTAGGTAGGCCATTCTTAGCAATGGGAAGAACTCTCATTGATGTACAGAAAGGTTAACTTATACTAAGAGTTCAAGATGAAAAAGTAATGTGCTAAAAGCGCTCAAACATCCATATGATATTGGCAACTGCATGAGGGTAGATGTAGTGGAAGAGTGTCAAAGAAAATGCTAAGTTTTTCAAAGAACATACCAAAAAATGACATGATTAACGTATCCTAAACAGGGAGTTCACTCCAGATCGTCGATTCAAAGTCAACAAAAAAAAAACTTAAAACTTACATGGATGGTGGAGAGCCTCAACAGAAATCCATCATCGCGCTTTCAGACCCAACTTAAAGTGGTTTTCAACAGTCAAGCTAACGACTATAAATTAAGCGCTTCTTGGGAGGCAACCTAAGTTTTTCTTTCTTAACTAGTTTTCTTTTGTTTGTGTGTTATTGTTTTTCTTCGATAATTTTCTTTTCTTTTTTAGAGATGGAGGTAAGTCTTACAGCACTCAAAATCATTTCCCTACTCTGCCTCAAGATGTACTCAAAAATATTTATAAGTGCATACTCGAAAGAATGAGGGCAATAACATGTTTAGGTCTTCTAGATCATATTCGGTGGATCATTGAAGCTAAAGTACATCTAGCAGGTGAGTTGAATGATTCATTTATTAAACGTTTACCAGGATTGAGAAGAAGTTCTTACTCAAAAAAGAGAAGAGTTAAGAGAATAGGAATATGCCATAAGTGTGCAAGATGGAACTATGACACACGCTGTAAAAATCTTGGATTTTTGTCCATAAATCGAGAAGATAAAATTAAATGCATAAATGATAGGCTGAGTAAAAAGTCTCTTGATAATATCCTTGAGACTCTTGAGACGCATCCTTGTGGGAAAGTTCAACGCATTCTTTTAGATTTATGAGAGTTATTCAGTAAAGAGAAACAGTGTTATAGTCTTGGGAATTTGACTTTAAAAGACCATATTTGTCAGTTTATAAGAAAAATGGATGGGAAACCGATCCTCAACTCATAAAAGGTGTTTAAGCCGTTTCTAGACGTAAAACCAGAGGAAAATGTGAGCCACAATCACAACTACTATAGCATCATTTTTTTTCTTTGTTTAGCAGTCTGTTTCAATTTTTTTTTTTTCGATAATTGTATTTACTTTTTGACATTTCCTCACCTATCATTTTGGATTTTTTAGCATGTTTCAAATTTTTTCGATAATTGTATTTACTTTTTGGCATTTTCTCACCTGTCATTTTGGATTTTTTAGCTTGTTTCAAATTTTTTCAATAATTGTGTTTACTTTTTGACGTTTCATCACCTAACATTTTGAATTTATTATTTTTAGCAACTCTTTTCAAACTTTTTCGATATATGTGTTTACTTTTTAACGTTTCTTTATCTAATATTTTGAATTTTCTATTTTTAGCGGTTTGTTTTAAATTTTTTTAGAAGATTATGTTTTCTTTTTGACATTTCTATACTTAACATTTTCTTTTCCCCTTGATCACAACTGTTTAGCATCATAGAACTGTTCTTTTACTCTTTCTTTTTCTTTAAATGAGCGTTCATTGTTGATAACAAATAATTAATTTTGTATAAAAAAAAAATGGCAGAGTCCTCGAGCAGCAAATTCAAAACCATCTGTGTTTCTTGTAGTTCGAAGTCTAGTATGAGTACACAATATTCAAAGGCAGTTGTTGAACTTGGTACGACTTTAGTTGCCTGAAACATAGATTTGGTGTATGGAGGAGACAGTTTAGGACTAAAGGGTTCTATCGCGGTAACTACAACTGTTGGAGGCAACAGAACCCTAGGTATCATAGTAAAGCCTTTGGTTGAAAAGAGAGATATCATCAGTATGAGTATAGGTAATGAGTTTCAAGTCACGAGCATGCATGGGTGAATAGCGTATATGTTCCTCAATGCTGATGCATTTATTGCATTACCTGGTGGTTTGGAAACTTTTGAAGAAATCTTCAATATTGCGTCTTGGGCCCATCTCAACATTCATAAAAAAACCATTAGATTTGCTTAATATTAACGATTTTTATGATGGTTTATTGGCTTTTTTTTATCATGCTGTGGAACAGGATTTTATGACTCAAGCAAACCAGCGCATTCTAGTCTCAGCTTTAAGTGCTAATGAACTGATTAACCAACCGTAAGACTTTGTACCCGAAGTTTATCCAATCATGTCGCAGGTGGTTTGGGATTCTGAAGCAAGCGGTAACAAGAAGCGTGCACTGGATCTTAATCTCCTGTTGTAACTTTCTTACCATATGGTTTTATTAATAGCATTTTCATTTGTGTTTTTCTTCTTTTTATCTTATTAGACATCGGGGACAATGTCTCAAATAAGTTTGAGGGTAGAGTTTGCTATTATTAAAACCATAAGATTCAAAAACTGGTCCGAGTTGAAACCAAAAGATGGCAAAGTAAGGGTACTTTTGTGTTCTTGATACGCATCTTTGTTTTCATTTCAAAAAAAAAAAAAAAAGATTTCCATTAATTTTCTTTTTGTTTGTTTTTGAATTCTACCCTAACAAGTTAACTAATTACTTTGTATTTGTTAATAGAGTCTTAATGCATGTTTTTGATTGAATATCTTTACTAGGGAAGAGCCATGAACATCTTTGCATGAACTGAGACTTTTGAATGTCATAATCTTAGTTAATTGAGTTGATGAATATCATGTTTACATTAATTGTGGACTATTAGTGGAAATTACCCTTACTGAAGATTTGAGCTTTTTAAATGTTTCTTTTTTAGAGATTTATTTGTTTATACTCTTAAACACTTTTCACTTTGTTCTTAATAGATGATCTCTATAGGTTTTACATTGAATACTAAAGAACAAATCATCATTATAGATAACATGAGTTGCTTTGATTTAAAAATTAGATCGACTTCTTAGAAGTGATATAGGTAATTTTTACTCCATAAAAGCTAACTTTCCTACTTTGAATTGAGATACTTCATAAACCCTTTGAAACCAAACACTTTAACCATTTTTCTTTGTTTATCCTTATTAAATGACCCTATTGAGCCTTTAAATTTAACCATATTTTATGAAACTTGAGATCATGCTATGTAGTGAAAAAAGGAGAAGGGAATTGAGGTATTAACATTTATATGACATGTGTATAGACATATGCATTAAAAGAAGTGTGTTTCTAAATAGCATTCCAAAACAAAACAAAAAAAAAAAGTGAGAAGCACAAGTTTTATAATGCCTAGATGTATAAGGGGAGGTGGAAGTAAATCGAAAAAGAATGTATTGAAAAAAAAAAAGAATAAATGAAGTACTTTGTTGTGATCTGAAGTTCTTGTTGAACCTGTACCTTAAAATTTCTTGCATATCAATTAACCATAGCCCAAATACAATCTTTAATAAAGCCTATTGATCTTCAAGAGGAAGTCCAATTTGAGAGTTGAAGTATGTCATCATGCTCTATCTACGTTCTTAGTATTTGATTCCAATCATGAGATCTATTAACTTAAAAGCGCAGTTCTTTTTAAACATCTATATTCATATGTGATGTAAATGACACTTGCTATGCCTTTACATAACTTCTATCACATATGATTGCATGAATGTTTACTTTAGGATTCATGAGAGTTATGAGAGATATCTTGTGAGGATTAGAGTCGAGGCGAAATAAATCCATAACGTGTGAATATGATGTTTTGAAATGAAATTGCTTTGAGAGTGGTGTGAGATTGTTGATGATTGTGTTTTAGATCATTAACGACTTATCTTTAGTCCTGATATAAGATCATACATGTATGAAATTTCTGTTAATTTGCATTTAGTAAGATGTTGATGAGTTATGGGTGGAATCTTTTAACGTTTGTGGGTATCGTTGCTAGTAAACCCTCATGAGACACAACTCCTCCTACTAGGGACACCTAAGGGTTTAAAGGCTTGTGGCATATGCTCAATGTCATCGTGTTTACCTACTAAAATGGATTCTATTTTTATTTTCTGTGTTTTAGCTTAGGTTGTTATTTTTAGTTC
The DNA here is from genome assembly GCA_022984855.1 of Dimocarpus longan. NCBI lineage: Eukaryota > Viridiplantae > Streptophyta > Magnoliopsida > Sapindales > Sapindaceae > Dimocarpus > Dimocarpus longan. The sequence goes on along the minus strand of CM041015.1, from coordinate 17,710,953 downwards.
TGTTTAAGGACAAGCAAAATATTAAGTTTTGGGGTGTGATAACTCTATTTTTATAGAGTTATTTTATCTTTTTAAACTTGAATTCTTACTTAGTTCTTGATATTTTATTATTATTAAGTAAATTATTTGATATTTTTGTAATTGTTATTTTCACAATAAAGTTGGTGAAAAAGTGCATGTGGACCCTACCGAGTGCTATTGTTCAAGACAAGATCATCGCTACAAAATGAATGTCATTCGAAGCAGTTCATCGCCTTAAGAGTTACTCGAATCAGAAATCACATAAAGAAGTTATTGCAGTTTAAAAATCGAGTATTCTAAAAATAAATATTATGTCATGCTGATGTAAGAAATGATGTAATGAAAATTATGATGTAAGCAATGATGTAATATGAAAGTTGACTTGAATGAAGTAAGTGAACCATGATGTAAGCGATGATGCAAAAGGGATAGAAATTACGAAAAGATGATGCATATGATGATGTAATTGGAGGTGAACTTTGCCTATAAATAGGCCTTAGAATCACCATTCCAAGCTTCTCATCAAAAACTAAAACAACAAGTAGTTTAGAGAAATAGAGAGAGAGCTTAGAGAAGAGGAGCAAAGTAGAGGAATAAATACTACGGCGAAGCTTCAATCCACTAAATTTTCTTATCTTTTATTATGTTTAATTTTCTAGTATTTGTAAATTCTAATATGAAGTAGATTTATTTTTCTAAGATTATGATATAGCCTAACTTTGATGTTCAAATCCTTTATTCAATTTAATTAAGGATTTTTTATCTTGGTTGATGCATTTAATACTGTGCTTAATACTTCTAAATAACTAATCACTATTTAGTTGAATTGTTAATTATAATGATAGCGGAAGCTGATTTATGTGTCTAGTTCATTGTTTTGAATGTCATAAATTATATACAGGATAAGAATATACCTGCATGGTTTGTGTAGTCTATAAAAGAGATCCATAAATCTTAATGAATCCATTAATATTTTAACTTGCATGGGGATATAACAGTTAAGTTTTATAGGGTATTTTCCTTAGACCTCAGGAGGGGTTATGTGAATAATTCAGGGAATCTCGACTAGCAACTGGATAATTAATTTTTGTTAAAAAGAACAAATGGGAGGAACAGATTAGTTATGGTGAGATCATAACCTTAGAATTTTCATTCATTGAATTAATTCTTATTTATTTACATTTACATTTAAATTTAATTTTAGTTTCACCTCCAATTTCGTCTACCAAATAAAAGTTGAGTTATTTTAATGTTGGGCATTAATTAACAACAATCCTCGTTGAACGATATTTCTCTCATCACTTTATTACTTGTTTGGCTCGTTCACTTGCGATTTTGCATAACAGTTCATATACCTATTCACCACTCTTACTGCTTGTACAATATCTAGTCTGATACAAACCATGACATACATCAAACATCTAATGGCTAAGACACAAGGAACCTTCTTCATATGATCATGTTTTTCCTCAGTTTTAGTAAATTATCCTTAGAAAGTTTGAAATTGGCACCTAAAAGAGTGCACACTGGTTTAGCATTCTGTATGTTGAATCAGAAGAGTACTTTGTTGACATACTCAACTTGTAACAGCATCAAAGTTCTTGCTGCTTTTTCTCTTGTAATCCTCATTCCAATAATATGCTTCATAATGCCAAGATCTTTCATTGTAAGTTGTTTTAACAATTCTCATTTTAATTATTTATCTCTTCCATATCAAAACCTATAATGAGCATATCATATGCATACAAAATACAAAAATAAGATGATAAAATTATTGTCAAACCATTTAATATTATAAAATCTGCTTGATATCTTGTGAAACTACTGTTATCCATGAAACTATTTAACTTTTTGTACTAATGAATTGGAGCCTGTTTCAGACTATATAAACTTTTTTTCAACTTACACACCATGCTTTCTTTGCCTACTATCAAGAAGTCTTTTAATTGCTTCATATAAATCTTTTCCTTCAAATCACCATAAAGGAATGTTGTCTTTATATCTAATTGCTATAGATGTTAATTCTCTGTAGCTACCATATTTAGCACCATCATTATCATCGTCAATTTCACTACCGAAGAGAAAATCTCAGTATAGTTGATGCTTGCTTTCTATTGAAAACCTTTAACCATTAACCTAACTTTGTAACGCTTGCTTTTATCATGTTTTTCTTTGATCCTGAAAACATATTTGTTATGTAAAACTTTATTCCCTTCTAGTAGTTGAATCAGTCTCCATGTGTGATTTGACATTAGTGAGCTCATCTCATCTTTTGTGGTAGACTTTCACTTGATCGAATCTTCAACCTGAACTGTTTCATCATAACACTTTGGTTCTCTATTGTCAGTCAATGGTAAATAATGCAAAGAAGGAGAATATCGTTATATTGGTTTAGGAGTTCTAGAGGAGCGTCTCAATTCTATTATAGGAGTGTGTGGTTCTCTTTGAGAGACTTTATTTTCAGGACTCTATTTGCTTCTTTTCAATGTTCTCTTCAAACTTAACAAACCTTTTTTTTTTAGCTATAACTTTTGTGCTGGTAGATTCTACAAATAATCTATCCTTATACATTACTTTCTCATTGAAAATGATATCCCTTATAATATTCTCTCCCAAGGATATTATTGTACATATGTATGAAATGAAGAAATGTATAAATATACCCTTAGGAGAAATAAATAAAATGATTTTTGAGTATTTAACAGTAAAAATTTGTTATTTGTAAATTTTTAAAAGTATTTGAAATAAATTTAAATTTTCAAAAAGTTGAGGGACTTAAGAGAAAAATGCTAGATATTTTGAGAGAATTTTCTAGAATATGGTAAAATTGTAATTTTAAGAAAGTTTAAAGGTAAAAAGCGAGCTTGACCCATGTTTATAAATAGACGTGTGGGTGGTATGTCGGTGAAAAAGAAGAAGATCGAGTGAGGAGAAGAGAGAAAAAGAGAGAGAAAGAGAAATAGAGAGAATGATAGAGTGCTGTGGGCAAAGTAGAAGAGAGGAAGCTACTGCCAGTGTTCAGACCAGATTTCTGCCATTGTGAGAGGCGACCTGGCTACTGAAAGGTGAGGAGCTTATTTGAGAATTAGATCTGGTAAGAATAAATTGTTTACGACGCTAATTGGGTAAAGGATCTGTTGAGATATGTTTTTGAGTCTCAATTGAAACTGATGAGAATTTGTGTGATTTGGAAAAGTGAATCAACAAGTTAGCTGGAGAGCAAGGTGGAAAACTGAAGCGAGCTAGGTAAGTGAAAAAGTTAAAGAATTAAGTTAATTTGTGAATTTTATGGTTTAAAATGGTTGAGTTTGGTCGTGAGACCTCCTATAAGGTCTTGACCTGGGTGGAGTTGAGAGCTGGTTTTGTTGAGTTTGAGGTCAAGATGTGCAAATGTTGGTGATGTGTTGCTAAATTTATGTTAAGGAATTATTGGGGTTAGAATGGTGTTAATGACTAAGTATACGAGCTAAGGGAACTTGTGAGATGCGAGCTGGGTAGATACCCATGACCCCTTAAGCGTTGGTCAAGCTGACTTGAGTTGAGTAAGGCCATAAATCGAGCTGAGCTCTATGAAGACAGCAGCTCGCTAAATAGGTGAGCTGAGCAAGCTCACGGAAAGAGGAAGTGCCCTCAATCCGAGCTGAACTGATTGAAGTAGGAGCTCACGTAGGTAAGCCGAATATAAGCTGGAGCTTGCGTTGATAGAGCTGGTGAGCGAGATGGAGCTGAGAAGGTCAGTGAAGCTCGAGTAAACTAGGTATGATAGAGCTGATCTAAGTGACCTGCGAGCTAAATTAGAATTTCTTCGTGACTAAGTGTAGGTGGAGCAACAAGCTAACGGAGGAAGTCGTTGAAGGCAGAACTAAAGTGATCTGGGTAGCGAGCTATGAGTGTGAAATCAATTTAAAAACCTTTAATTTATTTAGCAAAAATATTATTTTCATTTAAATTGTTTTATATTCTAGCATAAAAATAAATGACTTATTTATTTATGTGGTATGCATTATATAGTATTTATTTTTCTAGCATGATAAAGTAATAGCTTTTAGTTATAGAAAAAGAAAAGGTTTTCAAACCTAGTAGACAGCCCGAGTATTTATAGCATGACCTTCTAGCTTTAGACTCCACCGGTATACTCCATGGTGTATGGTATAGTATTGTGAGGGTTAGTCCAGCTAACATCGAGGGGATTAGGTTTGTCGTGTCTGTTGTCTTCTACACTTGTGGGATATTTCTTGATGCACGGTGAGCGATAGTAGTTCCGCCACACGTGTATACAAGATGTTTTTATAGTTTTGTCACGGTGAGCAATGCTAACCTATGCGCCACGTGACCCTTCACATTGAGCGGAGCTGGTCCGGCCGTCTTTGTGGTTTTAGCTTTCTTAGGTTGCCATTAGAGCTTTTAGAATGGCTAGCATACCATTAAAGCAAATTTTAGAAAGAAAATATTTTTAGAAAAATTAAACATTTTAAACAAGCTTTTGAAATGAAATACAAATTTTATGAAATCCAAAACTTTTTAGAAATAAAATTATTTCAAGGAACAATGTTTTCAAAACGTTTTTGGGTGGCAATTTTTAGAATAAATGCATCCTCGCTCACTAGGCTTCATAGTTCACAATATTTTTATTTCAAAACCCTCCTCGGGTGTAGGTGCAGGTGATCCAGGTACCAGAATGCCACGTGCAGACTAGGTGGATCCCGATTGATGACACAACTTAATATTTTGTAAACTTTGAGATTTAAATTTAATCCTATATTTGCACGTTTTCAAATTTATGAATAAATATTGTAGCATTTTTATAAATGCATGCATGTTTCATATATTTACGTTTTATAATAATATTTTCATTGTATTATGTGTAATTTCTGGTGTAAAGTGAAATGTGAATTTAATAAGTATGATTTATATAGAAATAGTTAAATAATTATGGGTTCACTCTACGATATCCTCTTAGGGCCTATTAATTGGGCTTCAGAAGGGTTTCATAGGGTGTCTGGTAAGATCGCTGGATTCATTAATAGAAATTCGGGTCGAGTCCTGTCAGTTTGGTATTAGAGCAAAAGTTTTGGAACAATTTTGAAATAAAGCTAGAAAACGTTTGAAAGATCATTTTTGCAATAGTTTTCACATAGTTACATGGTTTTACGAACCCATTTTTACTTCATGCATTACATGAAATTTGTATATTTCATAGGATCATGCGTTTTCGAGGTCATCCACCTATTAGAAGAGCAACGGCTGAGGTACCCGCACAGAGGGAAGACACGTTAATGAGTCTGTCAATGTGCCTGTAGACCAAGTTAGGCCTTTGCGACTTGTGGAGCACACAGGTGGGAATATGGATGTAGAGCGACTAACTCAAGTATTGGCAACGACTTTGCATTAGCCGCGGAAGTCAGGGGTCTCCATCTAATGTGCTTGGAAATTAGGTGCTAGATCTTACGACGAGACTGGAGATCCGGAGAGCACCCTATCATGGTTAGAGACTAGTGAGGAAATCTTCCAAGTGATTGGTTGCTCCGAAGATCAGATGGTAGCCTTCGCCACCTTCATGTTAAAAGACTGAGCTAAAGACTAGTGGAAAGCGCTGCAAAGGTAGAATCTAGTCGGAGTACCCTGGGCGCTATTCAAATAGTAGTTCATGAACAAGTTTTATCCAAGGAGCTATCAGAACGCTAAAATTGAAGAATTTTTCAGATTAGAGCAAGGCAACCTCTTTGTAGTTGATTACGAGAAAAGATTTTCAGAGCACATTCGTGTCGTGCCTTTTATCATAGACAATGAAGAGCAGAAGACTAAGAGGTTCGCAGCGGGCTTGAGTCTGATGATTTGCACTTATGTTTCTTCGACAGTCTATACTCAGTACGGAGAACTAGTAGAAGTAGCAATTAGAGTAAAGAGGAGCATAAAAGCCATCCCTAGACCCAGATAGCCGACTCAGAAGCACGGAATGATGAGAGGTTTTTCAAGAGGACCCAGCAAGTTCACCCGAAGAGGAGAGTCATCCGCTAGATCAGGTAACCGAAGATCAAGCCAAGGGTCTCATTCGAGTCAGAGCTTCATGAGGCAATCGATTGGATCAAGAAACAATAGCAAGAGCTAAAAGAATTGGCCTATGTGTAGAGCATGCAAGAGGAGACATCCGAGCGAGTGTCTGAAAGGCAGTACTACATGTTTCAGATGTAGACCGAAAGGCCTTCTCATGAAAGATTGCCCGATGGTAGCCTCAGTTTTCCAGCTAGAGATCAGGGCTGCAGTATCAAGGCAGTCCATTGGAGGTCGTAGATCAGAGCAGAAGAGTTCCCAAGCTAGAGGTGCCACCAATTCTGGCCAGCCCAACAGAGTATCAAGCAAGGGAGTACCCTCCAAAGGCTGGTCAGAAAGACCCCGCGCTCAAGCAAGAGTGTTCGTAATGACCCAGCATGATGCAAATGCCTCCCTAAACGTTATGACAAGTATCATTATTGTTTTTTATCGTGAAGCTTATGCATTAATAGACCTTAGGGCTACGAATTCTTTCATGTTTTATAGTTTTGCTAGGACAATTGGTGTTGAACCAGAACCCCTAGGGTGTAGTATGTTAGTGTCTATCTCTACTGGGGGATTCCCTTTAGGCAAAGAAAGTATTCAGGTATATTGTAGTAGTCATTGAAAGTAGGGAATTCCTGATGAACCTTATTGCACTAGACATCCATGACTTCGATGTTATATTAGGAATGGATTGGTTGTCCATACATAGAGCTTTAGTGGACTGCTTCCGAAAGGAAGTCAAGTTATCCAAAGTGGGGGAGCTAGATGTCATTTTCTGAAGAGTACAAAAGTTGCTTTCGTTCAGCATCATGTCAACAATGGAAGCTAGCAAGGTGCTTAAGAAGTCATGCTAGGAATATCTAGCTTATGCAGTGGAGGCTAGAGATGATATAGTGAGATTTAAAGATATCCCTGTGGTTAGAGAATTTTCAGATGCGTTCCCAGAAGACCTTCCAAGTTTGCCTCCAGACCGGGAAGTAGAGTTCGAGATAGACTTAATTCTGATGACTGAGCAGATATCTATAGCATCCTACGAAATGGCTCCAGTCGAATTGAGAGAGCTGAAAGTGCAAATGGAAGAGTTGCTGGATAAGGGTTTTGTGCGGCCTAGCCATTCGCCTTGTGGGACTTCAGTTTTGTTCGTTAGAAAGATGAGAGCTTAAGATTATGCATCGATTACAGACAACTGAACAAAGTGATAGTTTAGAATCAGTATCCGCTCCCGAGGATTGATGACCTGTTCGATCAGCTGTAGGGATCCATAATTTATTCAAAGATCGACCTGGGGTTAGGATATCATCAGTTGAGAATCCATGAAGAGGACGTTCTGAAAACTACTTTCAGAACTCGGTATGGCCATTGCCAGTTCCTTGTCATGCCGTTGAGATTGATGAATGCTCCAGTAGCTTTCATGGACTTAATGAACTGGATCTTTAGGTTATACCTAGATAAGTTCGTGATCATGTTTATCGATGACATCTTAGTGTATTTGAGTAGCTATGAGGAGCATGCAGAGCATCTTTGGATAGTATTACAGACCTTAAGAGAGCATCAATTGTATGCAAAATTCAGTAAATGCCAATTTTGGCTAAATAGTGTTGTTTTCTTAAGTTATATAATATCAGTTGAACGAACAAGTGTAGACCTTGAAAGGATAAAAGCAATTACGAGCTAAAGACCGCCCATCAATGTTTCAGAGGTCCGAAGTTTTCTCGAATTGGTAGGCTATTACAGAAAGTTTGTAGAAAGGTTTTCAAGGATAGTAGCCCTGTTGACCAGAAAGAATGAGAGATTCGAGTGGTTAGATGCTTGCTAGTAGAGCTTTGACAAGCTAAAAAGAAGATTGGTATCAGCTCCAATATTAACGTTACCAATAGGGGAAGATGGTTTTACAATATACAGTGATGTCTCAATACAAGGTTTAGGGTGTGCTCTGATGCATAATGGTAGAGCTGTAGCATATGCTTCCAAGCAGCTGAAGAAGCACGAGCAAAACTACCCTATCCATAATTTAGAGCTCGCAGTGGTAGTATTTGCATTAAAAATTCTGATGCATCACTTATATGGCATCCTTTGTCAGATCTCTACAGATCACAAGAGTTTACGGTATCTGCTCACTAAAAAAGAGTTAAATATGAGGCAGCGGAGGTAGTTAGAGTTAATTAAGGATTACGACTGTATGATAGAATACCACTCCAGAAAGGCTAATGTTGTGGCAAATGCGCTAAACCGGTGACATGTGAGTTCCTTAGCTCATTTAAGAACAATATATCTTTCGCTTTTAGTAGAGTTGAGGTCATTGGGAGCCGAGTTAGATGTAGCAAACTTTGGAGAACTGTAGTGGCAAGATCCCATGTTCACCTCATTTTAATGGACCAGATAAGGGAACTATAGTGGCAAGATCCTCAGTTGGTAAGGTTGAGACAAGAAATTGAAATAGGCCAAAGGATAGATTTTGTGATCAAGGAAGATGGTACACTAATGATATGATGATGATTATGCGTGCCAAATGTAAGCAAGTTGAAAAATGAGATCATCGAAGAAGCTCATTCTTTCGCGTACTCCATACATCCGGACAACACAAAGATATATCGTACCCTAAAGGAGCATTATTGGTGGAAAGGAATGAAGAGAGAGGTCGCAGAATTCGTATCCCGATGTCTAATTTGTTAGCAAATCAAAGCAGAGCATTAAAAACCAATGGGATTTCTGCAGCCACTCTCTATCCCAGAATGGAAGTGGGAGTATATCACCATGGACTTCGCTGTAGTCCTTCCGTGCACCCAGAGAGGGCATAATACTATATGGGTGGTAGTAAATAGACTGACTAAATCCGCCCATTTGTCTACCTATCAAGAGTAGCTACTCTCTAATTAGGTTAACGCAGCTCTACATAGATGAGATAACTAGACTCCATGGTATGCCCATTTCGATTATATCATATCAGGATCCCAAGTATACTTCGAGGTTTTGGTCCAGAGTGTAGAAAGTTTGAGGCACTCAGTTGAGTTTCAGCACGACTTTTCACCCTCAGACGGATGGACAATCATAGAGAACAATCCAAACACTCGATGGTATGCTCAAAATGTGTATTGGAATTCAAAAGGAGTTGGGATACACACCTACCGCTTGTAGAGTTCACGTATAATAATAGCTATTAGTTCAGCATCGGTATGACGCCTTATGAGGTTTTATATAGAAAAAAGTGCAGAACTTTAGTATGTTGGGATGAGGTAGGTGAGAGGAAATTAATAGGTCCCGAGCTTGTCCAAATCACTACGGACAGGATTAAGATTATTAAAGACAAGCTCAAAGTGACAAGCGATAAATAAAATAGCTATATAAATAACCGTCATAAAGACCTAGAGTTAGAAATCAGAGACAGAATATTCCTTAAGATATCCCCTTAGAGAGGCGTGCTTATATTTGATAAGTGTGGTAAGCTAAATTCATGCTATATTGGACCATTTGAGATCATGGAAAGAGTGGGACCTATAACGTATAGGTTAGAGCTTCCTTCGTAGCTGAGTAGGATTCATAATGTATTTCATATCTCTATGCTTCGCAAGTATGTCCCAGATCCCTCTCACATACTAAGAGAACAACTGGTTAAGCTGAAGAGGAATTTAACTTTTGAAGAAAAATTGGTTCAGATTTTAGATTGCAGAGAGCAAGTTTTGCAAAATAAAGTTATTCCCTTGGTGAAGGTACTGTGAAGAAATCAAGAAGTCGAAGAGGCTACTTGAGAGCGTAAAGATCAGATGAACCATAGATACCCCCATCTTTTACATTATAGTATGTAATTTCGAGGATGAAATTTATTGTAGAGGGGGAAGAAATATAATACCCTCTCCCGATGATAGTACTGTACATATGTATAGAGTGAAGAAATATACAAATATATCCTTTAGAGAAAAAAATAAAAAGATTTTTGAGTGTTTAATAGTAAAAATTTAGTATTTATAAATTTTTTAAAATATTTGAAATAAATTTAAATTTTCAAAAAGTTGAGGAACTTAAGAGAAAAATGTTAGATATTTTGAGAGAATTCTCTAGAATATAGTAAAACTATAATTTTAAGAAAGTTTAACGATAAAAAGTGAGCTTGACCCGTGTTTATAGATAGGCGTGTGGGTGGTATGTCGGTGAAAGAAAAGAAAAACGAGTGAGGAGAAGAGAGAAAATAAGAAAGAGAGAGAATAAGAGAGTGTTGTGGGCGGAGTAGAAAAGAGAAAGTTGCCGCCACTGTTCAGACCAGATTTCTACCGTCGTGAGAGGTAACCTGGCTGCTGGAAGGTAAGGAGCTGATTTAAGAACTAGATCTGATAAGAATAAGTTGCTTATGGTGCTAATTGGATGAAAGATCTGTTGAGATCAGTTTTTGAGTCTCAATAGAAACTGACAAGAATTTGTGTGTTGATTTGGAAAAGTGAAGCAACAAGCTAGCTGGAGAACAAGGTGGAAGGCTGAAGTGAGCTAGGTAAGTGAAGTAGTTAAAGAATTAAGTTAATTTGTTATGTTGGTTTTTAAGAATGGTTGAGTTCGGTTGTGAGACCTGTGAGGTCTCGACCTCGGTGGAGTTGAGAGCTGGTGTTGAGTTGTTGAATATGTGTTTGTTGTGTTTAAGGTCGAGATGTGCAAATGCTGGTGATGTATTGCTAAATTTATGTTAAGGAATTATTGAGGTCCAGAACAGTGTTAATGATTGAGTATGCGAGCTAGGGGGAGCTCGCGAGATGCAAGCTGGGTAAATACCCGTGACCCATTGAGCCCTGGTCAAGCTGACCTGAAGTGCGAGCTCCCAAGGAATGAGCTGAGCAAGGCCATGAATTGAGCTGAATTCTAAGAAGACAACAACTCGCTATAATAGATGAGCTGAGCGACCTCGCAAAAAGAGGAAGTGCCCTCAATCCGAGCTGAACTAATTGAAGTAGGAGCTCGCGTGGGTGAGTTGAATACGAGCTGGAGCTAGTGTTGGTAGAGCTGGTAAGTGAGATGGAGCTGAGTAGGTCAGTGAAGCTCGAGTAAAGTAGGTGAGATAGAGCTGATATAAGTAACCTACGAGCTAAATTAGAGTTTCTTTGTGACTAAGTGTAGGTGGAGCAACAAGCTATGAGGAGGTTGTTGAAGGCAGAACTTAAAGTGATCTGGGTAGTGATAAGCTATGAGTATGAAATTAATTTAAATACCTTTAATTGATTTAGTAAAAATATTCTTTTCATTTAAATTATTTTATATTCTAGCATAAAAATAAATGACTGATTTATTTATATGGTATGTATGATATAGTATTTATTTTTATAGCATGATAAAGTAATAGCTTTCAGTTATAGAAAAAGAAAAGGTTTTCAAATCTAGTGAATGACCCGAGTATTTATAGTGTGACCTTCTAGCTTTAGACCCGGTCGATATACTCCACAGTATATGGTATAGTATTGGGAGGGTTAGTCTAGCTAACATTGGGGGGATTGAGTCTGTCGTGTCCCGTGGGGTATTTCTCGACGTACAGTGAGCGATGATAGTTTCGCCACACGTGTATACGAGTTGTCTTTGTAGCTTTATCATAGTGAGCGATGCTAGCCTATACGCCACGTGACCCCCCACACTAAGCGAAGCTCGTCCGATCGTCTTTGTGGTTTTAGCTTTCTTAGGTTGTCATTAAAGCTTTTAGAACAACTAGCATATCATTAAAGCAAATTTTAGAAAGAAAATATTTTTAGAAAAATTAAACATTTTAAACAAGCTTTGGAAACGAAATACAAATTTTATGAAACCCAAAACTTTTAGAAATAAAATTATTTCAAGGAAAAATGTTTTCAAAATATTTTTGGGAGGTAATTTTTAGAATAAACACATTCGTACTCATTAGGCTTCATAACTCATAATGTTTTTATTTCAAAACCCTCCTCGGGTGCAGGTGCAGGTGATTCAGGTATCAGAACGTCACATGTAGACTAGGTGGGTCCCGACTGACGACTCAGCTTAATATTTTGTAAAGTTTGAGATTTAAATATAATCCTATATTCGCACGTTTTCAAATTTATGAATAAATATTGTAGCATTTTTATAAATGCATACATGTTTAAGATATTTACATTTTATAATAATATTTTCACTATATTATGTGTAATTTCTGATGTAAAGTGAAATGTGATTTTAATAAGTGTGATTTATATAGAAATAGTTAAATAATTACAATTCGCTCTACGATATCCTTTTGGGGCCTATTAGTTGGGCTTCAGAAGGGTTTCGTGGGGTGCCCAACAGGATCACTGGATTCATTAGTAGGAATACAAGTCAGGTTTTGTTATCCCTACCTCTGAAGATTATTCGATATTCAAAATCCAAAAATCGGTAGCTAAACCATTAATGTAATAACCAACGAAAGCACATTTTTTAGACTTCAGGTCAAGCTTGCTTTTTTTATATGAATCAATGTGAACATAACAAATACAACTGAATACTCTCAAATATGAAAAGTTTACCTCTTTAGCGATCCATACTACCTCAGATAACTTTTCTTTGAGAGGCACTGAAAGCTCATGATTGATAAGATAGACCGTTGTGCTGACGGCTTCAACCTAGAACATCTTGGGTAGGCCTAGATGTATTCTCATACTTTTAACACATACATTCAGAGTTCTGTTTATATGCTTTGTTACAACGTTCTAGTGAGATGTCTTAGGAGTAGCCTTTTCTAGTTTAATTCCATTAGCCGCACAAAACTCCTTTAGCTTCTCATCTCTATGCTCTTCTCTATTGTCTGACCTCAATCGTTTTACTTTTAAGCTCATCTTGTTCTCTACTATGACTTTCCATTTTCTAAAAACATCACAAACCTTGTATTTCTTTTTCAAAAAATAACTTATACTTTCCTTATAGAGTCATTAATGAATGTGACATAGTATAATGTGCCTCAAATGGATGAAATTGGTGATGGTCCCCACACATATGTGTGAATTAGCTTTAATTTCTTTTTTTTGGGTGGCTTGTCGATCTTTGAGAAACTAATCCTTTTTTGTTTACCAAAAATGTAGTCCTCACATAGATTAACATCTACCAACTTTAGATTTGATAACTTCTCCTTTGAAACAATAACCTTTAATCCTTTCTAGCTCATACGACCGAGTCTCTAGTTTTAGATTTTTGACTTGTTATCTGATTCCATAACTATTACGATATTATTCATGTTAAAAGTAGAGAGTACCATTTTTCTTTCCACGAGCCATGATTATAGCTTCCTTGAGTATCTTCCATTCACTACCTTGCAAAGGTTATAAGATAACCTTCTTGATCAAATTGATCTATCGAGATTAAATTCCTTTTTAGGCTAGAAATAAATCTCGCACCTTCAACTTCTATATTGTCCAATTTGATAGTTTCACTTGGTTATTGCCTTTCCTCATAATCTTCAAGGCCTTATTATCAACTAGATGAACCTTCTCAAAATCACTATCAACATAATTTTCTATGATTTCTCGATGCGAGGTACAATGAAACGATGCCCGAAAATCCAAAATCTAGGATTCAATTTGACTATTGACACTTAGGATTAGAGCGCCTCCATTATTTCATTCACATATGCGGATTCCTTTGCACTACCATTGTTCTTCTTCAGTGCTCTACAATCCTTCTTTAAGTGACTACTCTTGCCACAATTCTAACAGTTGTATTCTTTCTTCCTAGATCTAGACTTACTCAATCTTCATTTCGATATGCTTCGATTAGAGTTTCTATCATTTGATCAACCTCTGGATTTGGTGTTGTAGGCCGAACTTAAATGTTTTTTTTTTTTTCTAATTCTCTCTTCTTTAAATTAGGTCTCAAACATCTTTAAAATCCATCTTCTTACTCCTAGAAGAATTACTTACTATAGTTACCATCACATTCCAGCTTTTCGATAAAAAGGATAGAAGGATTAATGCTCAAACTCTATCATCGAAATCAATTTCCATAGAACTTAGTTGTGTTATGATCATACCAAATTCATTGATGTGAACTGCTATTGATGCCGCTTCTGTCATTCATTAACTGAACAATCGCTTTATCAAGTGCACTTTATTTGAAACAAATGGCTTTTATACATATCAAAGAAAGTTGCTATAACACCTTTCGTGGTCTTCTCCTTCGTTATACTAAAAGCAACTTTGTAAGATAACGTTAATCGGATAATACAAGGCACCTGCCTATCTAGTAGAGTCCAATATGCATCCTTCATATCTTCTAGCTTTTTCCCGAAAGAGGGAAATGCATGCCCTTCTAATATAGATAATCTTCAGTCTACATCTTCCAAAAGCTAAAATTTTCACCGTTGATCTTCTCAAATTTGATCTTTGTCTGCTACCACCACTTACACTCAAATCTGATTCCATAGGATTTCTACAAAATATTATAAAAATTCCGTTCAGAGCTTTAAACCATCGAGAAAGTTCCTAGGACAAATTGGAGGCACCATAATAGTCCCACTTAAAATCCAAAATTCTTAACGGAATTTTAGGAAAATCCATAAGAAAGACTGGAGGAATCACAACAGTACCATTTAAAATACAACTTGTTTAGACAGAATTTCCTTTGGCTACCACAAAGCTTCCAGTGATGGGCCTCTCTTCCTTATATAACTAGGCAACTCGCCCAGCAACCCCATGGTGACCTCTCAATCGGGATTTGCACTGACTGAAAAGTTTCTGTAAAGATAAGTTTTTTTTTTTTATTGAAAACCTTTTGAAACTTTTTGGAATTTCTTTTAATGTGAAAATGAGTGGAATTTTTTTCTTTTAAAATTAACATTTTGAGAAATAGGGTTTATGAAAATCTAACAGCACAACGGCTATTTTTCAAAAATTTTCACCCTGCAAAAACTCATAAAAACCTATGCACTTCAAAATTATACAAGTCTCAACTTCCAACTCTTAGGCCCTCTTTCATTTTTCACAACCAACCACAACAAAAGTTCAATTCAATTATAATTCGAAAATCATTGCTCTAAAATAAAACATCATGTATATCTAAAACAAAAACATCAACGTATAAGTCTACCAAAATAAATTTTACAAAACATCCATTGAGACTTAAAAATTTTAGGTGTCTAGTATATTTCTGAAAACAAACAAATGCAGTAGCATGATGTCCTTAGCCTACCTGCGCATTCAACAGAGTTCCTTCCTCCTGATTGATCGTACCTACACCTGGAGAGGATTTTATTAAAACAAAAAAAAAAAAGAAAAGAGTGGTGAGTCTCATAACTTAGTGAGTGGGTAACTTTGATAAAACTATAATACTTGCTTTTTAAATTATAATTCCTCCTAAAAATATTTTGAAAATCTACTAGTTTATTTCTTTCCTTTGAAAACTATAAAACTAGTATAATGCGAATAAGTATTTTTGCTTGAACTTTCATAAAACTTAATTTTTTCATTTCCAAATCTCACGTCTAATGACATATTTTTCTTTCTTTAACTAGCCTTATGAGATAACTGAGGGAAACTTATTTTTCATGATAGTACAGATAAACGCCATTAGAATTGGGGAACTTTCACCATGTGTAGTTGCAAATATGGGAAACTCTGGGATCGCGATACCCCCTAACATCAGGCAGATTTACACTATCCTATGCGTGCAGAGGGGGACACACTGACTCATACTCCCCCAAGTTAGTGACTCCCCCATCTTGCCATACACACATGAGATACTTCAACCGGGTGTAACTGGAGATTACGATACACCAAAGGCATATATAAAATTTCTTCGATATACTTAAAACTTATGCTTAAAACTTATTTTCACTTAGCATGAAAGCATATTGATAAATCTTGTAAATATTTTGTTCTCTAACTTAAGGTTTAAAACCAAAAAACTTTATTTCTAAAGCAAAAGCCTAAAATTTTCGAATTATTTTTAGCTTGTATTTTTTATGCATATGTTTCATTAAAGTTTCTGCTTTACTTCAAAAAATAAATACATTTATCACATAACTTTAAGAAACTTATACAGGCATTATGATAAAAACAATAACTTGCTAAAACTTAATAAACAGATCATGATAATTCAATTACTAACATGATATTGCAAATATAAATAATCACTTGACAAAAACTTATAAAAGCTTGTAAATATCCACATTCACGACTTGCTTTCAAATAATATAAACTACTCTTTTATACTTTTCTTCCGCTTACCGTTTCACCTACAATTTAATACAAGTGAATTTCCATTTAGAATTAACGCATGCCTTAACATATAACTTCAACTACGTAAGGATATCGAAATACCCTTTTTCAAGTCGTATTAACTTTAACTATTCATACATAATATCCATGCGAATTTCTCAACATCAACGCATGTAAATCACTTCAATTTAAACCTAAATTTCATACTAACACATTAAACGAAATTTTAAAGTCATTCTAGCCACTTTGACTTAATTTAAACCAATCTTTACACCATCCATCTTATTTAATTTTTCTCATTGAAATACACTCAAACATATACAATATGGTGTAAAATTATAATCAAATCCATAAATATTACAATTTCGCAATAACGAAAAGTTTGGTCGCAAAATGACTTTTTACATTTCAAAGGGTTTCTGTCAACTTCCATCAAAATTCTATCATCAAGATAACCTATAAAACTATTCAAATCATTCAAAATTTATGGTATAACACTTCCACACACCAATAACAAATTCTTGGCAACTTGCATATCAACATTTTTGCTTCCAATTTCATTATCGAATTTCAATATTCTACACATATACATGCATGAAAAGTACTTAAATAACTCAAACTCAATTTGGGCCATTTCCACACTACCTTGGTTGAACCATACACAAGCTTATAACACCAAATTTTCTTCACATGAACACTTATATACTCATCAAAATTACATAATTTTTTATGGCAACACAACCAAAAATAAATTTGAATTATAAAAGCTCCTTAATGGCCGAATACATATAAGCCTTCCAACATCAATATTTCATTAATTTTTCACACCAAAATCACAAGCAATTGAATCTCCACACTAATGAGGTTTCAAATCTTAAATTCCAAATATATTATCACGAAAATCCATCAACATCATAACCCAAGCATTTTCACCAAAAAGAACCACGGAAACTTAAACTTACCTCTTAAAAATCGACTCAAAATCTCTTCAAAATCCACATGCAAAGCTATTGCCCTCTTGCTTCTTCTTTGGCCATGAACTCTCTTCAATTCAAATAGCTTGCATGTTTAAAAATCACTCAAAATAAACTTGAAAATTCAACAAGGGCAGCAAGCTTACCTTGATGGATTTGAAATTTGTCAAAAATGCTCTCACATGAGCAAAAATGGCTGTTGCCCTCAAGCTTCTCCTCTTGGTTGAACCTTCTCTTGCTCTCCTAAGGCTTGCATGTAATAGAAATCCTTTCAAATGGTTGAATGCAGCAAGCTGTCCCCCTTAATTAGCTCTTGGCAGTATGCTTTCTCACTTGACTAAATGGAGAGCTTCTCGTTTATTTCTTGTTTTGACCGAACTGAAAAACTTCTCTCTTGGTTGATGTCTTGACCGAATGCACCCTTTGACCGATCCTTAGAATAGCTCTCGACAAGCTCTCTTCCTCTCTTGATTTCCTTGTCTCTCAGTTTTGAGTTTGATGACCGAATGAATCTGTTGCTTCATTTTTCTTCTTTTGACTTCATTATATATATAGTTTCTATTTTGATGACATTTGTCACTCATTATTCATGCATGAGTCACACTTGTTTTCATTCCTTCATGTGTTCCTTTCATGCATTTATTCATGCCACGTGTTATTCCATTTTCATGTATTCTCCCATTTCGATTCCGTATTCGAATTCATTTTCAATCCATTCGAAAATTCTATCATAACTTAATTCCACATTTCGAAACCTCTAGTTGAATTCGATTTTACTTCCAAGTACTCTAAATTATTTTATTATTCCCTAAATATTTCCACGGTCCTAAAATCGAGAAGAATATTTTCGTCCGATAATTTTCGGATCACTTAAAATCTATCCAAATGGATTCGTTTTTTATCCGATTCGATTTTCCTTAACTCCGATACTAATTTTAAAACTTTTAATTATCGAGATCCACTTTTTGAAAATCACTATTTAGACGAATACTTTTCGTCTGAAAACACTATCCACAAGAAAAATATTTATTTTTCACCGGACGAAATTTCAGGTTTTACATCCAGAACACAGCAAAATCACTGTGTATTGAAGCACTGTCGCCGACAAACTGGTTCAATTGAAAAATTTTACTATTCACGAATTTACTATCATATGAATAGTAACCTCATCAAAAAATTAGTATTCACGAATTCATTATTCATGTGAATAGTAACCTTACTGAAAATAATTATCGAATTCACAACCTGAGCTCTTATGCAAGTTGTTACGAAATAAATTTTCCAAAACGCAAGATTAATGAAGTGATAAAATAATGCAGAAATAACAACGAAATAAGAAATATAGAAAACAACACACAAAATTTACGTGATTCATCCAAAGTAAACTATTCCATGGAGCTGCAATAGATCTTCACTATAGGGAGAAAAATAACAAATGTTTATAAACATTCAAAACCTTACAACTCATATCCCAATTGCACTCGAGTGAATAACAATTTTTAAACATCCAAGAGAACCTCACTTTTTACTCAAATAGTTACATCACTATTTCTCTCTCAATTATGGGATAATTGAAGCAATACGATGAGAGGCCTTTATATAAGCATTTCTAGACTCCCCTTCATTAATTACAGTTATGGTGCATTTACTTCACTTAAAGGAATCGGAATAGGAATTTGAATGATCTGGAATCGGAATAATTTGGAATTAGAATAAAGTATCAGAATCAGAATAACTTGCTTACTTCAACTATAGGAATCAAAATCGAATTCAGTAATATTCCCATCGAACTGTTTACTTTATTTTAGAATCAGAATGAATTAATTATAAATTATAAAAATATCCTTAATTAAAATTATGAATTAATTATAATAGTGTACAGTTTTTATCATAATATGTGGTTTCTTTTAATATCAAATAAAAAACTGCACATTATTTTAATGGTCTACTAACTTGGTGTGCATTTTTTTTATTATAATATATAGTTTTTTTAATATGAAATAAAAAACTACATATTATAATAATAATAATAAATTGTATATTATTTTAATACTCCACCGTGATAATTAAGAAATTAGTGATGAAAAACTAATAGTATACAATTTTTTATTACAATATGTAGTTTTTTTTTTTTATTTCAACATCAAATAAACTAGGTTTTTCTTTTTTTTTTTAAAGAAGGGTATAAGAGACTTTTTATTTTGATAAAGGAAATGAGAATGAGATTCCTAAGTGGGTTGGGGGAAATGGGATTCCCATTCCACAACCCCAAATTGATATGAAATCCACACTTTTATTCCCATTGTGAAATAAATTTTAAGCAAATAAACACTATTAATCAATCTCATTCTTCATTCTCATTCTTCAATCCATGAAGTAAACAAACCATTAATGTGCTTCCTTTTTAATCATACATCAATTGCCTTATATGTGTCCTCAAATTTCTCCACTGTCAAGATTGAGTTTCCTTATTTCTCAGTTTTCAAAATGAGAATTGAGTTTCTTTATTTTCCCCTTGCCAAAACAAAGAATTATTAAATTTTCTTATTTAGGGATCAATTCCTTTTAGGAATCCAACATTATTATACTTATTTCTAAACCAATAACAAATGTAATGTAAACCTCATATTGTTATTGTCGACGTCCGGAATTAGCCGACTAAGTTCCTTTATAGCCCAAGCTACAATTTTAGGTTTGTTGTTATATGATTGGTTAAGCAAAGAAGGCAAATGAAGTAAATGAGGTCAGGGAAGAGAAAAAGGAACATAGGATTTTAAGTGGTTCGACCTTAAAAAATGTCTACGTCCACTGTTCACTCTCTTACTATTTTAGCAGAGTAACAACACTCAAGATATTTACATATTTACAAAAGAAGTCCTCCCCTATTTATAGAAGATGGGAGGAACTATAGTAGAATATAATGAAATAATGTACAATGAAATAAAAGTGTAATGATGAGTTACATTTAATGTGCCTGAATAGTATTTAATGCTGCTGACGACGCCAGACTAATTCTGCCCAAGGCATGGGTTTAGGCGGCTAACCCATATAGGTTAGGTGAGATCACTGTAATCCAGACTGTAATATCTGACGGGATTGACGTGCATAACACGCCTTAGGCTGTAATTTGTTTAACAACTTTGACTTCTGTTGATCTTGTGGAGAGAGAGATATAGCAATGATGAACTCTTTAGCGAGCAGAGCAGTCCGTCGAGTTAACGGACAAATAAAGTTCGGGTAAATTAAACATCTTGAGAGTTACTGATGTAGGCAAAAGGTGAGCACTTTAGCAATTAGACATATCGGTAATCAATAGGCCTCATAGGCGAGCAGGTATGCAAACACGAACAAACAGACCAAAGGGGTTGTACAGGCAAGAGAACGAGCAACTGACTAGTCACACGAACGAATTTAGTCACGAGCTAATAAGCGATCACAAAAGAAGAGCCGATGAACGACCAGATACGCGAGTAGAATATCGAGTAGATTTCCCAGCGGACAAACGAACAGATAAACGAGCAGGAGAGCGAGCAGATTCCCAACGGATGGAGATAGACCTTTTTTGGTTTCCTTTATTGCTAGACCCACCTTTTGGGCTTTCTTCGACCCATTAAATCTGATCGCGAAAATACCCATAACAGTTACCATAAGTTTGATTGGATGATCAATTACATAATTTTCCTATTTGGTTAAGTGTCGAAGCAATAATTGACAATACATAAATATCCAGTAACATCGACATCATTGCTTTCTTATGGCTATGCGAATTCTTTGCAAAAAAGAATGCACATGTCAGACGCATAAATCTATGAAACAAATTCAATTACTTCCTATAAAATCAAATGAAAACACTATTGGTGTGTTTACTTGAGCAATTAAAGAATGAAAATAAGGAATGAGAATGATTGTTGGTATTTACTTGTTCTAAAATAAATTCATAATGAGAATGAATTGTGAGTTGCACACAAATTTGGAGTTATAGAATGAAAATTTCATTTCCTCCAACCCTACTTGGAATTCTCATTCTCATTGCTTTTTACAATTTGAAAAATTCTTTTATACTCATTATTTAAAAAATAATAACAATAAAATTGGAAACCAAAAAAAAAAGTGAAAAAAAAAACCTATTTTGCTAAGTTCTTTATTCATATTTGCTAAGAAAGTTTATTTTGAAAAAAAAGTGAACAAGTCATTTTATATATTAAAAAAAAAAAAAACTTGATATACAATATAGATACACAATATGTTTACAATAATTTTGTTTAAGAGAATTTATTATTTTTTTTAAGTCTATTATGACGAATTATATAGTAGAACATAGTAAAAAGATAATACTATATCTTAAACATAATTTTGTAAAAAGATACACAACTTTTCTTTTGCAATTGGTAAAATCTCAATGGTTACATAGTTTTTTTTTTTTTCCTTAAATTTTTAAGAAAAAATACTTATGGAGTGCATAATTTTAATCAAATATATTTTTGTAACTTATGATTAATTCACTCCAATTCCAAATCAAAGTAATCATCTTAATGAGAATACTATCGATATCGATCTCGATTCTTACAATTGAAGTAAATAACTTATTTTGATTATATATGATGAATCAATCCGATTTCAACATTCCAATTATGTGTAATTAAATGCCCTTACATATATATATATATATATATTAATGAAACTTGCCAACAAGGACCATAAAAAGCCTTAGAAGTTATACTTATTTCGTATTTGTCCTTGGCCCTCCTCCACACTCGTTTGCCTCTTGTGGAGTAATGATGAAACTTAGCAACAAGGACCGTAAAATGGCATGTAAGTTATTTTGTGTTCATCCATGGCCTTGCTCTGCACACGTTTGCCTCTCGTGAAGTAACGCACCCCTACTAGCTTGTGCTGTCTCGAACGCCTTTATGGAGTATGAATAGACAAGTGAACCCCATGGGAAGATATTCCATATGTCTACGTTCAACCAAATTAAGCTCTCCTACCATGGTATTTGGTTCCTATCACCGCACCCATAAAATTTATTAAAAAAAAAAAAATAGATGGAATATCGTGAGCAAAGACAATTTCAAAGCGGCATCCATCTAGTGGTACTCACCAGCCTTCAAAATTGTCTTCACTGACTCCACCCAGGCAACGGGTGCATTGTTGAAGTACCTCGAGTGAGTGCCATCCTCAACTGGAGGAACGGTAGAGACATCCTTTAAAATCCAACCAATATTCTGTCACTTTAGGCCCAATTTTATTATTTTTGGCCCATGATGGCCCAACAAAAGATAGTGAAGCCCAACCCAGTAGATTACTTAAATGAATAAAACATGAACAACTGCTTCAGCTTTTTAAAAGGGTGACAGCAGTTGCCTGTGGGCAGCAGCTGCCCGTCATGAGCTGAAGCGGGTGAAAGAAAAAAATATATATATATATATATATATATATTATATTTGACTATGATACGTGGTGGTACACTATGATAAGTGGCAGTAGACTATTATTTTTAGAGCTTATTGTTGAAACTATTCATTGATGTTATAATGTCTGGATATTTCATTAATTTTTTTTTTCTTTTTTCTAGAATTGGAATTTACCCAGATAACTACCGAAATCAATCGGAATAGAAATACTGTGATACAGTCCGAAAAACTACTCCCAAACGGGAGTAGTTCATTCGATGTTATTGCAATGCAATATTTTGTTTGACCAAGTTCATTTTGTTTTATTCACTTGTACTATTTTATTCACTAGGAATGGTTCCATTTGCAGCATTAGTGAGGCCTAAAAACTTAGTTTATGTCGCATTTTTTGGCTGCTCCAAAAGAAGTTTTATACGGCAGTTTTTGGCTGTATAAAAACAAATCTTAAATTTTCTCCAATGTAATCATCTATTTAGGTAAAACTTTCATATGGCACATGGATAGAGAGGTAATAAGGTAACAATATATATATATATCTAATGCAATTATCTAACCCAAATTTAGAACTAATTCAGCAAAAGTAGTAATAATAATAAAGAATTTAGAGACAAGTTTCCCAATTAAAAAACTCTTTTACAAATCCTAATTAGTGTTTCTCATTTTTTCTCACGAAAATAAGTTAGAGCTCTTTCTTTAAGAATACAATGAGAGAGTAAGTGAGACACATGTTTTATAATGATTCGTCATAAAATAAATGTATATTTTGCTTTTCATAATTGTATTAGAGATAAAAATATATAGTTCTATATTTTTTTTTTCAAAGTGGATTTATGTTCTAAAAATTCACTAATGTGTCATTAATAGAAACTCAAAATTGCATAATAACCTTAAAAGATACTTTTAAAGTATTGCTGTCAACAAATTTTAAATGACAAGTTTTTTCTTGTCCATAAGTATAATTCTTTGCAACATTTGGTAAACGCTTCAATAGGTTATCAATTTTTGCAGCTTTTTTCAAAATGACATTTTCATAAACTCCGCCAGGATTTTAATGGTTATTTTTAAAGCTTATGAATATTAAATTTTTCTTGTAGTATACAGGGCATTTAGCTGTATAAAAACAATTCAATTCTGAAATACTTCAATCTAATTAAATGTTATAAATGATTTTTGAAATAATAATTTAAAATATACTCATCAATAACAACCCTTAGATTGATTATGGATATTAACTAAACAAATCACATAATATAACAATGCAGAACAACATGAACGATTGAATAACACAAAACCCTCATAAACTCAACTAGCAACACTACTGTCTTTATTCTCACGACCACCTTTTGTCTTCCTCCATCTTTGATGAGGGCTTGCTCAGATCGAAATGTCCTTATTCTTCTGCATGATTAGCACCTTGATCGGACTAATTCGGCTGAATATCCAAACTACCAGCCATAGACTATGTTAGTGTGGTTGGAGCCAATTGCTCCAATCAAGCCTCTCGATTGACGTGATCATCACCAGCTCCAACGCGACTCTCCTGAAAGGTTTCGCAACAGGGCGGAAAGGTCTTGTTCTGCTACTGCTCTCACATGATATTATGGGGCCTTATATGCCCGAACAAAGCATGCCAAAACTGAAAAATATAACCTTCCCACACATGTAGCACCTTAGTAACTCGTTTGCGCATTCTATAAGTTGCCATTTCTTCTGTTTTCTTTTGATCTGTTAGGTTGCTTGAAACCCCAAAATCCTCTATTCTCCTACCTCTTTTTTTCTTATCACCACTAATTCCATTCTCACTAAGAAAGGCAGTCTCTACATTTTTGATAGTAGTATCGCCACAAGAGGCAACCTCCACTGCATTGGCCTCCGTAGCACAATCATTATTTGTGACACTACCTTGACCTGCGCTTGGAGCATGCTCACAACCTTCGACTGTTGAAGGAGTAGGAGAAGTGATTCCAACATTTTCATGTTCAAAGAAGACGCTTTGGACATGTTCTTGTGATTTTGGTTTCTCCAAGTTGTCATCATCTAGGTTAGCCACTTTTCTAATATCAAAAAATACACACAAAATGATAAGATGAGAGAATGTTTGTTGGTTTTTGATAGCATTTTGTGTTTGGAAGGTCGAAGAAGAAGCCCTAGGTGAATATTATACAATAAAAAGAAAAAAGATAGAATTTGACTGTTGAATTCTGTAAATTTTTTCCATCTGTCCAAATTTTATGTACAAAAGAAGCAATTTGCATAAAGGGGATGAACATTGGTTTGGGTCGTTTTATAGTTAAATTGCTGATATCAAGTATGGTAACTTTAATCTCATTTGAGTTATTTGTAGGGTTATTATTAATTTACCCCCTGAAAGCAAAAATAATCTCAAACCACCACTGGTTTTGAAAATATTAGCTAAGATGGTCCGACCGTCAATTGGAATAGTAAAGCGATCAAGAAAGTGACGATTCTGTTAATTCTGAGGGTAAAATGGTCATTGGGACAAAACAATGAAAACAAATTAAAAGAAGGAAAAAACAAAAACTGTCTCTCTCTCTCCAGCTCACTCACCCTCTCTTTTTTCCCTCTGTCACTCGCCGTCTCTCTTTCTCTCTCTCTGTCACTCCATCTTAGCCGGTTCTGGGTGAGCAATCAACGATCGACCAGTGCGACATGGAAGCGGAAGAAGAGGAGATCGATCGGAGGAGTGACAATGCGGACCAGTGCGGACTAGTGCGGACCAGTCGACGATGGAAGTAGTCACTCCATCTTAGTCGGACCAGTGCGACATGGAAGCGAAAAAAGAGGAGATCGATCGGAGGAGGAAGTCGGTGAGGGACTAGTGCGGATCAGTCGGCGATGGAAGTAGTCACTCGTCACTCCATCTTAGCCGGTTCACCCCATTTTCCCCTTTTAACCGTCCATCTCTTTGCCTCATCTCTTTCTGTCATTACTCTCCCCACCATCGTTCTTTGTCATCTCACCCAACGACTAGATCACCGTTCAACTAGCTCATCTTCTTCTTTTCCTCCTCCACTGAGAACAAGTTGCTCCTTCAATATCTCCGACAGATCTAGCTCATTCGACGCGGCTCATCCATAACCGCATTGGGAAAGAAAGTCTCTTCTTCGTCAATCTGTTGAATCGAAGTAGATCTGGCTCATTGTCATTCTATCCAGCTTCCAAAGCGGCTCCGTCTTCGCCTCTGCATCCTCCCTTGACACTTCCAGATTGATTTTGAAACTGCATCAGATAGGTAGACTCTTCTTTGCTACCCCTAGTTCCTATTCTCCTCCGTTGACATTTGGTTTTTGAAAAGTGAAGTCGTTGGAGTGTTTGATGTTCCAGACCGATTCCAAAACCGCATCGGATAAGGAAACTCTTCTTCACCGCCTCTGGTTCCTGTTCTCCTCCTCTGACGTTCTGTTTTGGAAAAGATAGTGCCATTGGAGTGTTTGATGTTTGATTTACTACTAATGCTTGGATAAAAGAATGTATTTTTCTTGACTTGGTATTGAGTATTATACTGATGAGAATCTTTGTAGTTGTGTTTGAACATGAGCCACCATTTATTAGATCCTTCTTTGTTGCAAATGGTTGACAGAGGATTAAATACTCAACAAACGCAGATGCCTGGGTTCTTCAACAAACCCAGATGCTTGGGTTTGTTTGTTTGTTTTTTTTTTTTTTAATTTATCATTTTATTTATTTATTTTTATTTTGATTTTGGATGAGAGGCTGGTTGAATATACAAAACATTGATGATTGATTACATAATTATTTTTAATTTTTATTTAATAATAATTATTATTTTAATTTTTAAAAATTATAATTAATTTATTTATTTTTATATAAATTTAATCGTGAATTCCTAAAACTTTTATTTATTTTTTAATTATTTTAATATTGATTATGAAAGGGTAGTTTGGTAATTGATTACGTTCTTTTTTGTTATTTTTTAATTTTTTAATATGATAAGGGTATTTTGGTCTTTTATTGTTTTTGTTATAAAACCACTAAAAATTTAGATGAAAACCACTCTTGATTGACGATAAGGGGTTTTTTAGTTAATATTTATAAAAGTTAAGGTAAATTGAGATTATTTTTATTTCAGGGGGTTTTTAGGATTATCCCTTATTTGTAAAACAATAATTGTTGTAAAATTGTTCTGATGGCACAGAAGTTGATTATTTCACGACAAAGTCGGAAGTTGATTATTTCACGACAAAGTCGGAAGGTGCAACTCATCTATGCCAAATATGTTTAAGCTAATTTAGTAAAAAAAAAAAAAAAAAAGAAAACACTCAAATGGAATGTTAATAGAAATTTGTGACAAAATTGGAAGGTACAATTTATATAGATGCCAAATATTTTCATGTTAATTTGGCAACAAAGACTCAAATGGAATGTTACTTGAGATTATTGTGTCAAATTAAGAAGGTGCAACTTATAACTTCCAAATATGTCTATGTTAATTTAACACAAATGGACTCTATGTCTATGTTTATGGCCAAAAAGGAAAGTGCAACTTATACATTTTAAATATTTTTATGCAAATTTGGAAATAAAGATTCAAATGGACTGTTTAATTAAATTTGTGATAATTTAATTAGGAAGGTGCAGCCTATAAATGCCAAATATATTCATGCTAATATACCTATAAAGACCAAATGGAATGTTACTTCAAATTTACGCCGAAATAAGAAGGTGCAACTTATACATGCTAAAATATGTTTATGTTAATTTAGCAACAAGATGAAAATGGAATGTTAATTGGAATTCAGGGTAAAATAGGAAGGTGCAACCTATATATCCCAAATATGTTTATGTTAATTTAGTAATAAAGCCTCAAATAGAATGTTAATTGAATTTCATGTCAAAATTAATAAAGCTGTAATTTATATATCTCAAATATGTTTATGTTAATTTAGCAACAACGACTCACATTGAATGTTAATTGGAATTTATGTCAAAATAGGAAATATGGTGGTCAATTTAAAAAAAAAAACTCAAATTGAAGTTAATTTGAAATTAATATCAATTAATAGGAAAATGCAACTTATATATGTCAAAAATGTCTATGTTAATTCAGGAACAAAGTCCCACATAGAATGTTAATTAATTAGAATTCATTGCAAAATAGCAAGGTAAAACATATATCTCCCAAATAGTTTATGTTGATTTAACAATAAAGACTCAAATGGAATGTTAATTAACATTCATACCAAACAATATCATGCAGCTTATATTTCAAATATGTTTATGTTAATTTAGCAACAAAGACTAAAATTGAATGTCGATTATAATTCACATCAAAATAGGAAAATACAACTTATAAATGCTAGATATACTAATGCTAATTGATGAATAAAAAATTATGCATATTTTATTTCAAAAAAAAAAATTATGCAAATTTTTTTAATCCTTTTTATCTATTATTGATGCTTTGTTTTCTAGTAAAATGGGTGTTTTTATGTTGGTTTTAGTGTTATTTGATAGGTTGTCGGGCCTTGCAAGGATTTTGGGCTTTAAAGATGATTTTATGTTGAATCTGAATTATTTCCAATAAAGAAGAGCTAATGATATGATAATTTGTGTTTACTGAAGTATGAGAAAAAACGAAAGGAAGAGAAGGAGATTTAAGAGCAGATGTATAGAAGAGATTGAAAGGATTAACATTTGTCGTGCCTTTATTTCCATTACAGTGTCCTTCTAATAACTTCTGCCTTACAACCTAAGCAATAGAAATAACAATAACTCTAAGCTGAAACACTGGCTGGACAACAGCCGTATGACTCAATTCCGCTGACATTGACTAAGTCTAGCATGACGTTGATACTCCACTTTTCAGATCCACCATGCATGATTTTGTTCCACTTTTGCATGTCCACTCTTGCTTGTCCACTCTACACGGTCCTGTTTTTCTTGTTGCAAGTACTGTGTAGTCACGTTGGAAATGTGGCTTTCACATATCAACTCCCTGCCTCTCAAATTTTCCTTGTCTTGAAGGATGAATTTCGGAGAAGATTGAGAAAATTGCCACTGATTTTCCCAACTAGCATCCTCAACTGGAGCGCCGACCACTTTACTAGGATTTCTACTTTAGGCCGATATTTGCCTCATCTTACTATGCTTCGGTCCAAGATAGCTTTCGGCTGTGGAAGAATTGTAGAGTCTTCAGAAACTGGAGGAAGCTACGGCGAAATAGGAGGCACTTGTCCGACATGCTTGCATAGCAGACTTATGTGGAAAACATTTTGAATTTGTGAACCAGTAGACAAGGCTAACCTATAAGCAGTTAGTCTTATTTTCTCTATGATCTGGAAAGATCCGTAAAAGTAAGGTGAGAGTTTCAACGAGCTCTTAAAGGCTACAGAAGTCCGCCGATATGGTTGGAGTTTCAAATAGACATAGTCCCCAACTTCGTATGTGACCTCACGATAGTAGGAATGAGCTTGGCTTTTTATTCTATTGTGCACTTGCAGTAAGTTCTGGCATAATTCAAGTAAAATCGTATCTCTGCTGCGAAGAAAATCATCAACTGCTTGCACTTGTGAAGTGCCTGGAACATATGCTACCAAACTTGGTAGTGGTGTATCATAAAACGCTTCAAAAGTATTACTTTGTTGGCTGAATGGACTGATGTATTATAGCTAAATTTAGCACATAGAATCCATTCTACCCATTTTCGTGGATGATCTCCGGCAAAGCATCGAAAGTACAGTTCAAGGGTTCGATTCACCACCTCGGTTTGCAAATGGTAGCCTGTAACTTGAACAAAGTTAGCCAAAAAGAACTTGTAAAAACCTTGTCTCGGTCACTTACCACGGAAGTAGGAAGTCCATGCAGACGAACCGCATTAGAAGCAAAAACTTTGGCTACGGTAGCGACAATATAAAGATGTTTTAGAGGAATGAAATGAGCATATTTTGACAACTTATCTACCACCACCATTAAAACTATATATCCATTTAAAGATGGCAACCCTCCACAAAATCCATGGATATCTTGGCCAAATGCGGTCAGGAATGGGCAATGGTAGCAACAGCCCCGCTAGTCTCAAACAGTCGGTTTTGCAATATTGGCAAGTATCACACAAGTTTGCAAGAATTGTTTCACCATTCGACTCATATTTCCCCAAATGAAGGTTCTTTTGATTTGGCTCATAATCTTATGAAATCCAAAATATCCACCAATTGGAGAGGAATAACAATCTGATAAGATCAAAGGAATGAGAGTAGATGTTGGACTCAAGTAAATTCTGTTACCTTTAAACCAAACTCCATCTCGAAAATTCAACTTATCATGCTTGGAGGAAGAGGTTTCAACTGCTAAAGAAGCACAGAAAGAGTGTTGTTTTACTTCCTTTTGTAACATATCCCACCACTCAGCTGAAGGCAAGGAAATCACCACACAATTAAATTTGACCACCCTTGGTAAAGCATCAGCTCCTCGATTTTCTGTTCCTTTCTTATACTCGATCACGTAATCGTATATAAGGTTTTTGGGTAGCCAAAGGGTCTATGCAGATGTGGCTCCAGTAGATATTTGATACTCATTTGATCAGTTTGCACAATGAATTTCTTCCCCAATAAGTACAATCGCCATTTATGGATTGCCTTGACAATAGGGAGATTTTTTTTCTTTTAGTAAGTGGGCAAAGTTAGAGCAGAGCCTTTCAAAGCTTCACTGAAGTAAGCAACTGACCTACCATTTTGTGAAAGAATGGCCTCGATGCCAATTCCGCTTACATCACTTTCGATCACAAATGGTTTGGAAAAATCAAGAAGGCACACAACAAGTGGTGATGATAACGCTTCCTTCAACTAGCTAAATGCATCTTCTACACTCTTGTTCCATTGGAAATAGTCTTTCTTCAGTAAATGAGTCAAAGAGCAGCTATGCCTCCAAAATGTCATATGAATATTCGGTGGTACCCTACCAAACCCAAGAAGCCTTGAACTCCACTTGTCGTATTCAGCGTAGGCCACTTTATAACTGTCTGAATTTTAGCGGGATCGACAGTTACCCCTTCCTTTGAGAAGATGTGACCAAGGTATTCAACCTAAAACACTCCAAATGTACACTTTGACATCTTTACAAATAAATGGTTAGCTACTAAAATCTCTAAAACAATTTGTAAATGTGAGAGATGGTCTGCCCATGTCATGGAATATACCAAGATATCATCAAAGAAAAACAAAAGTAACCTATATAAGTGCGGGCGAAAGAGATCATTCATCAAGCTTTGAAAGGTGGTGGGGGCACTAGTGAGCCCAAACAGCATTACAATAAACTCATAATATCCCTCGTGCATCCAGAATGCCATTGTTTGGAATGTCATCTTTCTTTCACTCTTATTTGGTGGCACCCTGCTCGTAAGTCTAGTTTCGAAAAATAATAAGCGTAATGGAGTTCGTCCAACAACTCATCAATGATGGGAATGAGGTATTTGTCTTTTATAGTGATGGCGTTGAGTTCCTGATAATACACACAGAACCTTCAAGAACCATCTGATTTTTTTACTAAGAGAACTGGAGAAGAGAACGAGCTGTTACTAGGTCTAATCAAGCTTGTCTAGAGGAGCTCTTTCACCATTTTCTCGATCTCACTCTGCTGTTAATACGAATATTAGTACAATCGTACACTTACCGGTTCTATCTGTGCTTGTAAAACTATTCGATGAACATGTGAGCTCTTTGGATGCAATCTTATAAGAGGCGTAAAGACCTATGAAGATTTGGCCAAAAGTTAACTTAGGTCTGGTGGGTATCCATTGAAATCACTGTCATCTTAGGAAAGAATTATCCGAAGAAAAAATCCAGTTCCGCCATTTTTTTTAAATGTCATAGTCGACCACTTGTAATCATTCCACCAGCCTAAGAGGTTTAAGCCACTGCACCCCTAAAATCATTTGACAAGCCGCCACTGGAAGTACATAATAATCCACTGTGACTTCATACCCCTAAATCGTGATGGTGAGCGCTTGACATTGATGTGAACATTCAATTTTCTCTCCATTTGCCACTATGACTTAGAACTTGGCATCTCGCCTTACCAGTAGACTAAATGTCAAAACGGTGGATTGATCTATAAAGTTATGTGTACTACGACCATCGATTAAAAGAGTGACGTCTTTATTTCTCAATTTCCCTAGCACGTGAAGAGTTTCTAGATGATCAGTTCTTACGATGGCATGGAAGGATATCTCAAGTAACGGGTTCAATAGTTCTTACTCCTGTTGATCTCTATCATCTTCTAGTAATTTAGCTGTCAAAGAATCTTCTATCATGAAGAGTTGGGGGGCCTCACAACGGTGGCCGCGAATGGACTTCTCGTCACAATAATAACATAACCCCTTCTCATGACGTTCCCATGCTTCTTAGTTAGTAATCTGACAAACTGAAATGGGAAGATTGCTTGGAGAACGTGGGTTACCTTCGGTTACTAGTGGCAGTCCTAATACACTTGCAAATGGATTGGTTGTCCTCCTCTGTGTCGCTCATATTGTTGCATATGTCATGGGTGGGCATGTCCTTCACTGGAGCGAGTTCCTTACCTTAAGCAGTTGAGCCACTCCAATGGTGTTGGCCAAAGTTTTTGGTTGTTTGATATTAATATCTAATGGGATGTTGTCTCAAAGACTAGCTATAAAATATCCAATGAGAAAGCTTTCAAGTAATCCATCCACTCTATGAGTTTGCCTTTCAAAAGCTTTGTTATCGTATCAATCAAACCCATCAATCATTATTGTAATATATTTCCATTACCATTATTGTAATATATTATTCTAGTTTCCATTTTTGTAATATGCTCCTTAGCCTATAAATTGGTTTCACATTGTATATTGAAAGCATAGTGAAATGTACATTCAATTCATATTTATCATGGTATCAGAGCTTAAAATTTAGAAAAAATTTTTCCTAGCTTTTATTCACCGTCATTGCACTATCATCACAGCTGCTACTGTCTTTGGTCAATCTTTCTCTTCAACACATCACAGGCTGCTGTCTTACACTACCAAACCACACCGTTGCACCACAAAATTCTCACTGTCGTTATTGTTACCACCAAATCATCATTGTCGCTGCTGTCATACCCATTCCGGAGCAGCCCGAGCAGTCGTCACCGCACCAGCTACCGTTTTCGTCTTCTCACTGTCCCATTCGCCAAACTGCCGGTCTGTTCTGGTCTATTTCCATCACCTCTGACCTGCTGCCGGCGCTGTTTCACTTCCATCGCATCCGTTTTCATCGTCTCACTATCTCGTTCGCCAAACTGCCGGTCTATTCTGATCTATTCTAGTTTATTTTCGTCGCCTTTGACCTGCTGTTGGCACTGTTCCACTTCCATCGCATCTGTTTTCTAGTTTTTTGGTCTGTTTTGCCTCTGATTTTGCTCTCTTTTATATGGTATTGTTGGTTTGGCATTGCTGTGCTTTAATCTAGTATTGTTGTCACGTGATTCATTTTATTGGTTGTTGCCATTTTATTCATTTGTGTGCTGTTACGTGATTTCGCTAGTTTGGCCTTCTCTAATTTGTGTGTTTTGGTTACTGCTATTTTATTGGTTTGTGTTGGGCTCCCATTAAGTTCTTTTGGGCTTACTTCTTTTTGGATTATTGGACTACCTATTGGGCTTTATTTTTTATTAATGTGAATTATTTATTTTGGCTTAATTATGGAGAATATCTGGAAATTAGATGTGTGTCAACCCATTCAAATTATTTTGTTGGATGGCCCAAACTATGTTTTATGGAGCCCAAGCAATATCTAATCTTCTCAAAGGTAGGAAATTATGATAGTATTTTACTAAAGGTTATTAAAGCCTATAAAACTTGAAAATGAGACCGATGAGAAATATAATGAACGACTTAATGATTGAGATAGTAAAAATCATCAAATCATCACTTGGATTTGTAACACGTCGTTTCCATCCATCAATCAATCTTCAATTTAGTCGCTTTGACACCGCTTAATTGTTTTGAACTTTTTCGACTCACAGGTATACTACTTCTAATCTTTCTCATCAGTATCATTTATTACGTAATCTCCATCAATTACAACAGGAACCTAATCAGTTAATTGTTGATTTTCACTTGAAGATGCAATTTCTTTAGGAGCAACTAGCACTTTTCGAGCCCACCTAGACTGATAATGAAAATACTGAAAAATTCAATAGTTATAGAAATAACCAGCGCTTGATACAGTTTCTCATGGCTCTCACTAATATTTTTAAGCCCACTCATGCATGATATTTTTAAGCCCACTCATGCATCTCTCCCACATCATCATCCTCTACCAACTCTTAAGCAGGCTATTTCTGAACTCATTTTTGAAGAGACTCATCTTGCCACATTGCAGTCTCCTCGTATAGATACCATGTTTGCCACTCATTCTAAGCATTTTGACAAGAAGAAACCTTGTTGTCATTATTGCAAATTATTAGGACATGGTGTTCTTTACTGTCCTACTCGATACTGTAAACATTGTCATAAATATAGATCAAGACACTACAATAATGATTGTCCTTAGAATCCTGCTAATAGAGGGTCTTTAACCAAATCTAAGGATGTTTCTCTGAAGCATTTCAAGAATAATAAGCAATTTTCTACTGCTATAATTGATGATGCACAGGGTACTATTGGTTCTTTCTCCTTTTTTGTCCATGATCTCGAATCTATACTTCATCAAATCCTTTCCAAATCTAATAACTCTTCTGTCTCCGCTTCATTTGTGCCAGCAAGTAATTCCTATCGGTATATTGATTTAGTTGGTTGTGATCATATGACATTTGATCTTACAAATTTTCTAATCCATTCATCATCTTCCCCTTTACCTATCATTTCTACAACCAATGACTCATCTATGTCTATTAAGTATATAGGTCATATCTCTATAGGTAATTTATCTTTACAAAATACATTTTTCATTCCTAAACTTACTTTAAATGTTATTTATGTGGGTCAATTGTGTAAACTTAGTTTTGATATTTTGATATACACTTTACTTCTTCTAGTTATCATGTGCAGGATCCACAAATAGGGAAGATTCATAGGATAAACCGTAAAATTGGTCGTTTGTTTGAGCTCACTCATCTTTAACTTCTTTCAAGGGTCTCATCTTCTTATCAGTTTGCTACTACTTCTTCGTCTTTACCATTGAGTCTTTGACATTCACAGTTAGGTCATGCTTCATTTAGTCGTTTATGTTCTTTATTATCTGTTCTGTAATTGATGATCACATTAATTGTTTATATTGTCAGTTGTCTAAACAACATACTGTACCTTTTAATAATAGTGATTAAGTTTCTCAAGCATTTTTTGATTTAATTCATTTAGATATTTAAGGACTCTCACCAACAACTACTGTAGGGGAATCCAACTATTTTGTTATTTTTGTGGATGATTATTCTCGTTATACATGACTTTATCTTATGCATAATAGATCTAAATTATCTAAGATTTATATTGATTTTATTGAAATAATTCAGACTCAATTCTTCAAATCTATCAAAGTTTTATGCATTGATAATGCCATGGAATATTGGGATATTATATATCTTAAACTATTGAGTCAAATGGATACCATATGTCATTGCTCATGTCCTGATACATCCCAACAAAATGGCCATGCTTAACGTAAACATAGACACATTCTTCAAACTATTAGTGCACTTCTCATATTTACCTATTGTCCTGAAAAGTTTTGGGGAGAAGCTGCATTAACAGCAGTATATACCATCAATTGTGTTCCTTCCCTCATCATTGATAATCAAACTACTTATGAATGACTATATGAAACTCCTTCAAACTATCAAAATCTAAGAGTTTTTAGATGTGCTTGCTTCTTTATTCATCATCCTCATGAAAGGAACAAATTAGAACCTTGAGCTCGTTTTTGTTGTTTTCTTGGTTATGATATTGAACATAAAGGTTATCATTGTTGGGATCTCATCTCCAATTGCCTTCGCATCTCTCGTCATGTTGTTTTTTGAGATCATAAAATATTTTTATTTATCACATACTTCTCATAATAAACTTTTTATAGATCCTACTGTTCCTTTGTTTCCCAATGACAGTATGTCTAAGCCTCAAATAGATGCTTCTGATGCTGATCGGCCTATTCTTGAGTAGTCTCACCCGTTTATTGATCCTGCACCAGAATCCTCTTGTCTAATCTCGCCTACTGCTTCTCTTCATCGTTCTAATTGGGTAAGGGAACTACCTATTACGCTTTAAGATTTTCATTATTTTTCTACCATCATTTTTTTATATGAGCCTTAATCTTATAAAGAGGCCAGTACTGATCCTATTTGGCAACAAGCTATTGTTGAAGAATTACAAGCTCTTGAGAAGACTCACATTTGGGACATGGTTGATTTTCCTTTTAATAAATCTACCATCGGTTGGGTATATAAGATTAAAACAAAGTTAGATGGGTCTATTAAACGAATAAAGTCTGTCTCGTGGCTAAAGGTTTTACTCAAGAGTGTAGTTTTGATTATGAGGAGATATTTGCACTAGTTACTAGACTTACATTCATTCGTGGCTTATTAGCAATCGCTACAATTAAACGGTAGAATTTGTTTCAAATGGATGTAAAAAATGTCTTTCTTAATGGAGATCTTATTGATGAAGTTTATATGAAATCACCACTAGGATATTCACACTCTCCACATAAGTTTTGTCATCTCTGTTGAGCACTATATATGCTAAAGCAGGCTCCTCGAGCTTGGTTTGCCAAATTCTCCTCCATCATTACGCAGTTTGGTTTTGTCTCCAACTTTTATAATTCCGCACTATTTCTTTGCAAGACCAATCATGGTTCTGTCTTCTTGTTACTTTATATGGATGACATGATTATTACAAGCTATGATATAACTGGTATTTCTGACCTTAAGACTTACCTTCAGCAGCAATTTGAGATAAAAGATCTTGGCTCTTTTAGTTACTTTCTTAATCTTGAGGTTTTCTCTAACTCTGATGGTTATTATCTCTCACAAGCCAAATATATTTCGAATCTTCTTGCTCGTGTTGGTTAACTGATACTAAAATCAGTACTAGTCATTTGAACACTAATGTTGAATTGACGTCTTTTGAAGATACACCACTTTGTGATCCCACCTTTTTTCGATAGCTTATTGGAAGTCTTGTTTATTTGACTGTCACTCGGCTAGATATCACTTATGTCGTACATATTATCAATCAATTTATGTCTGCTTCTCATTCCACTCATTTTGCTATTGTATTTCATCTTCTTCAATATCTTAAAGGCACAATGTTTTATGGATTTCACTTTTCTACTAACTCTTCTTTAAAGTTACGTGCTTATTCCGATGCTAAATGGGCTGACTATCCTACTGATCAACGATTTACTACTGATTTCTGCTTCTTTCTTAGTGATTCTCTTATCTCATGACGTAGTAAAAAACATACTGTTATATCTCAATTCAATACTGAAGCTGAATACCAAGCCTTCACTGATATTACTCATGAACTTATTTGGTTATGCTGGTTACTTTCCAACATGGGAGTTCACCAAGTCATGCATACTCCTATTTGTTGTAACAATTATAATGCTAACCAAATTGCCCATAATCATGTCCTTCATGAACGTACCAAACATATTGAGATTGATTATCATTTTGTTCGACAATGTGTTCGTTAGAGTACTATTAAACTTCACTCTATTGCTTCTACCGATCAACCTGTCGATATCTTTACCAAAGCTCATCATTCGGGATGTTTTTGTGAATTGGTTACATCCATCTCACTATCTTAAGTTTGCGAGGGGATGTTATCGTATCAATCAAATCCATCAATCATTATTGTAATATATTTCCATTATCATTATTGTAATATATTATTTTAGTTTTCATTTTTATAAAATGCCCCTTAGTCTATAAATTGGTTCACATTGTATATTGAAAACACACTGAAATATACATTCAATTCATATTTATCAAGCTTCTTGATAAGCTGCCACTGTCAAAGTTTGTTTTAATAGGGTTAATGCTTTAGAAGGGTCTTCATGATCCATTGGCTCGAAACAAAGATGAACTAATTTAGTGAATTCTTCCCAGGTGAGAGGTCCACATAATTTTGTTAACCACTGATGCCATTATAGGGCAATGCATTCAAGATGGAATGAAGGCAGTTGAACCTATTGATCGGAAGTAATGCCCTTAAAATCAAAATACTGTTAAGATTTATAAACCCAACCAGTAGGGTCTTTTCCATTGAACTTTGGAAATGACAATTTGAGATGATGATGTTTACGGTCAAGTAAGATTGAAGTTTGAGAATTGTGGGTTGAGGATTGGTGATTTTGGTGCGATGATTCGGCTGGAGCAAATGGGTTTGTATCAAAAGAGTTTTTAAGAGTGAACTTGAGAAGCACAAAGAGCTTGTAATTCGGTTAAGACCATTTGAAGTGTGGAATGAATTTCATAAATTCTGGATTTGTGTCGCCTTAAAATCTTATGAACTTGATTGTGGAATTCCACATTCGATTGGTTTCACGTAGGCATGCTCTAATACTATTGATATGATAATTTATATTTACTAAAGCATGACAAAAAGAAAGGAAGAGAAGGAGATTGAAATGCAGATATAAAGAAAGAGATTGAAATGATTAATATTTGTCATGCCTTTATTTCCATTACATGGTGCTTTAAATAATCCCCTGCCTTACAACCTAAGCAACAGAAATAATAATAAAATTAAGCCGAAACACTAACTGCACAACAGTCATATTGCTTATTTTAAGAAACAAACAATAGACTCAATTTCACTAACATTAACTAAGTCTAGCATTATGTTGATACTCAATTTTTCAGCTCAACTATGCATGGTTCTGTTCCCTTTTTGCATGTTCACGCTTGCTTGTCCACTCTACACAGTTATGTTTTTCTTGTTGCATGTATTGTATAGACACGTTGGAATCATGGCTTTCACATATCAGTTAACTTTTGGGGAGTCTTTAGAGTAGTATAGACCAAACTATGCGGCAAATTAAAACCATGGAGGTTTAGTTTTCGTAATCACAAACAGTTCATAAAACTTTTTTTTTACCAAAAAAGTGACTAATGTTTAGTTCTAAACTGTCAGGGCTGTTTTATACGGGTTTTAAATTTAGTTTCCAAGTTGGTGAAACTTTCCTAAAGGCTTTTTGGACTTTTCAAATGGTCAATTAGGAATGGTTTGATGCAACAATTAAGTGAAGAAAATATCAAAAATAGCTCAGGTTGATGTCGTAGCAAGTCAAA
Organism: Dimocarpus longan; assembly: GCA_022984855.1. Lineage (NCBI taxonomy): Eukaryota > Viridiplantae > Streptophyta > Magnoliopsida > Sapindales > Sapindaceae > Dimocarpus > Dimocarpus longan. The sequence continues at coordinate 17,672,076 of CM041015.1, read as the reverse complement.
GGCGTGATTTGGAAAGAATTAAGAGCCCAACAGAATTCGGTTTTAAAGCTACTAAAGGTCACACAACTAATTGAAGACACATGCAACTGGTTGATTCTCACAACTAAAACTGACTGGCCTCTCTGCCTTAACCGACTAGGTAGCCTACTCGGCAACCCCATGATGACCTTCCAATTGGGATCTATTTCAGTTAGAAAGTTCCCGTGAAACTAAGTCCTTTTGTTTGCTAAAAACTTTTTAAAGCTTATTAGAAACTTTTTCAATTACGAAAATGGATGAAAATTTTTCTTTTTAATTTAACTTTTGCAAAATAAATTTTTCGAAAATTCGACAGCACAACAACTGTTTTTCAAATATTTCCACTCTGCAAAATTTCATAAAAAAAACTATACACTTTAAAATCATTCAAGTCTCAACTACTAGGCCTTAGGCCCTCTTTCATTTTCCAATAATCCCAAACAAAGGTTCAATTCAAATCAAAAGATAACTACAAAATATTTCGGTTTAACTAAAGTATCATGCATATATATAATTCGAAAACATAATTGTATGCAATGTTTAAAACAATATTTACAAACTAGTATCGAATTTAAAAATCATATAACAAACTTAAAATTTGTGGATGTACATAAAAATTCTGAAAACAAATTAGTACAATTCTGTCACGTCTCTAACTCGCCTGCATGTCCGACGAAGATGTGCCGCTAGTTTGCTCGTACCTGCACTTAGGGTGAATTTTTATAAAACAAGAAAGAGAACGGTAAGTATAAACTCAATGAGTGGGTAATTCTTATTAAATTATAACTTTCGCTTATAAATATTATTCTTCTCAAAATAGATTGGAAAAACTACTAACTTCTTTATTTTTCTGGAAAACTATAAGATTTGCATAATACGAAAAGTACTTTTTATTTAAACTTTCATAAACTTATTTTTCTTTTTCTTTTTTTTCTAAAACTCACATATATCAATATATTTTATTTCTTTAACTAACCTTATATGGTAACATACGGAAACTTATCTTTCATGACAGTATGACGACACGCCTCTAGAATTCAGAAACTATCACCATCTATAGTCGCAGATGTAAAACAACTTTGGGATCACAATTCTCTCTAACATCAGGCAAATCTACACTACCTCATACGTATAGAGGGCGACACACAGACTCAATCCCTCTAAGTTAGTGACTCCCCCCAACTAGCCTTACACATATGAGATACTTTGGCCGGATGAAACTGAGGATTAGGGTAAACCAAAGGCAATTTAAACTCCCTTCAATATGCTTATACTTAAACTTTTATTTACTTGCATGAAAGCATATTTATATTCTTGAAAATGTTTCATCTCTAACTTGCGGTTAAAACCAAATAATTTTTTTTCTAAGGCAAAAGGCTAAAATTTTTCAAAACAATTCTAGTTTGTATTTTTTTTATGCATGTATTTCTTTATATTTCTACTTTATTTCAAATAAATAAATAATAACATAACTTTCATAAACTATACATGCATTAAAATAAAAATGATAACATGCTAAAATCTTAAACAATCGAATAAGAATATATAATACTTGCAATTCCAAATGATAATTTCATAAAATTTGATCAAGCTTATAAATATCCACACTCACTACTTGCTTCAAAATAATATAAAAACACTCCTTCTTATGCTTCTTCCGCTCGCCAATTCACCTATATTTTATAACAATCGAATTTTCGTTAAAACTAATGTTCGCATTAACATTCAAACTTTTAACTACGCGAGGGCATCAAATCATTATTTTTCAAGTTGTAACGACTTCGATTATTTGCATACAATATAAATTTGAAATTCTTAACATCACCATCTGAAAATTACTTCAATATAAACATAATTTTATACTTAACGTATTCAAACATAACTTTATAATCGTTCTAATTACTTTGACTGAATTTAAACTCATATTTATGTCATCCATCTCATTCAATTTTCATCGCAATCACACTTAAACATATTCAATATGGTGCAATTTCAATTTGAAACCATAAAATACAATACTTTCACAATTACGAAAAGTTTCATTACGAAATATCATTTTTAACAATTCATGCATTTTCTTTCGCTTTTCAATCAATTCTAACATCATTACAACTTATAATTTCATTCAAACCATATAAAAATAAGAATTTAACAATTCATTATACACGATATCAATTCATAGCAGCTTAGTATTCATTCATTCGATTTTCATTTCGACTTTGAAATTCAATAATTAAATGTGTTCGCATGAAATAAAAATTATCCGAATAATTAAACTCTACCTAAACCTTCCAAATCATCCTAGAATCATTATCTAACATTTTAATACTTGGCAGCTTGCACATAGCAGCTTGCATACCATTTAATTTTACTTTCCATTTCGACATCTAATTAATTCATAAATCATTTTAACCACCCGAAAACCATTTATTAATATCAAGACAGCACTTTAACACTTTCAAATATATCAAATTTCATCATTTTTCATGGCTGCACAATCAAAAATAAATTTGGATCATACAACCCCTATATAGCTGAAATACACAAACTTTCCAACATCAAAATTCATCTATTTTCATACGAAAATCACATGCAATGGAATCTCTACAGTAATGAGGTTCCAAGTCCTAAAACCCAAACATTTTATCATCATAATTCATCTATATCTTAACCTAAACATTTTCCTTCAAAATGAAAACCATGGAAACTAAAATGTACCTTTTGAGAATCAATTCAAAAGCTCCAAAATTCACATGCATGATTACTGCACTTAAGTTTCCTCTTTAGCTGAACCTATTCAAGCATTTAACACCAAGATTTCCATCAATTCATGCATCAAATCCACACAAAATTCAACAATGGCGGCCATTTACCTTATGGCTGTCCAAACTCTTAAAGACAGCTCTTAAATCATCATGCATGCAAGCTGTCCACCGTGGTTCCTCTCATTGGCCGTGAGAGCTTCTTGATTCTTCCTTGCATTTCTCTCGATCTCACACTCGATCTCTCAGCCACTCTTTCTTTCTCTCCTTTTGGATTTGCTCTTGGTTCTCTCTAGATGGTGCTCTCGGGTTGAGCTTGATGGTGACCGAATGGTGACTTTCTTGGCTTGAATCTCTTGGCTTTGCTTCTAGTTTGATTCTCTCTTTCAGTTTCTCTCCCTCTCTCTCAAAATGGAGCTCTCGGTTTTGAAAGAAATGGAGATCGAATGGAGTTGATTTGATTCAAGTTTTTCTTCTTCAAAATAACATATATATATATGCTTTATAATATTGTGACACTTGTCACTCAAGCACCCAATCTTCATGCCACTTGTTTTACTTCCTTCATGTATGCTCGACACATGTCATTTCCATGCATTAGTCATGCCATGTGTTATTTCATCCATTCTTCCATTCTGATTTCGAATTTGAATTTGTTTCCGTCCATCCAAAATTCTTATTATAACTCAATTTCACCTCCAGAAATTATTTTTGAATTTGATTTAATCCCAAGTACTCTAAATTATTTTTTCTCTAAAAATATATTATACGATCCTAAATCGAAAAAATTATTTCGATCTAATAACCTTTTAGATCACTCGAAATCTATTGAATGGATTTGTTTTCGATCCAATTCACTTTTCCTTAACTCTAATATAAATTTTGAAACTTGTTATTCAGTAGGTTCGCTTTTCGAAAAATTATTACTCTCACGGACACTTTCTGTTCTGAAACACGGTCCACCGGAAAATAATTTATTTTCTAACGGACAAAGTTTTGGGTTTTACAAAAACACTCAAGACTTTAAAGGAGAAAAAGAAGAGAGAGGCAATCAAGATTCAAGAAGGAAGAAGGAAGTTTGATTGAAGAACAATGAGGATTAAGAGCAATTCCTGGACTAGTTACAAGTGAATGGCTAAAAAATTCTTGTTTTTCATTTTCTTCAATTGTGTAGCTTTGTTTTAGTTTATCATTTTGTTTAGGTATATTATGAAAAATCTTCTTGATAAGTAAACTAATCAGGAATGGACAACCTTCTCTTTTTTTTTTTTTTTTTTTTTATTAGGTGAATTGCTTCTATCGGTTATAAAAAATTGGTTAGTGTTAAAGTTGAAGAGTATAATAGTAATTGGATGAGAAATTTTATTTGTTTCAATAAAATAAAATAAAATAATAAATAATTAAATAATTAAAAAAAATTAATTTATCAGACCTTTATTATTCATCTTAAAATGAACGGTAGAGATTAATTTAAAAAAATAAAAAATTAAATATAAATTAAAATTTTAAAAATTAAATTTGAATTTGAAAAAAAAAAAAATCTCATAATCATCTTTAAGAATTAAACCCATCAACTTTCTCTCATCTTCTTTTCCCTTCCCTTCCCTTCTAGAGTGAGAACCCCCCTCCAACCTTCGTTGTCCCTCCTCATCTCTCTCATCCCCTTTTAACCGCGAGAACCCTCATCTAGTGAGAACTCAAATCAAACCCATATCCGACCACCACTATCCCTTCTTTACTTTGTCTTCCGCCTTCTTCTTCTTCCATTTTTTTCTTCTTCTTCTTCTTCCTCCATTCTTTTTCTTTGTCCATCGCTAACACCTAATACCCAAAACCCAAAACCCAAGTCGACTTAGTCTTTAGCGAAGGAGAGCAGATATGGTCTCTATCACCTGTAGACCAGATAATTTGGTATATGGTGCTAGAAACCCAACCTATATAACTCTAGGTTTCCATGACAATGTTGAAGGGCTTCGCCATTATCAACGACAACTTTGCAGTGTTAAAGGTGGGTCTAGGTTTGATAGGTCTCTGTTAGGTCTAGGTTGGGTCTGGATTGAAGGTGGATATGAGTTTTTTATAGTCTGATCGAGTTATGTTGACTTTTAATTGGAGTGAATTCTTGATGATGTTAAAGGTTTTTTTTTTTTTCTTTTTTCTTTTGGCCTTAAAATGAGTTGATGATAGTGACTATTTGATGATGGTGGATTAATTGATGGTATGATGATGATAATGGTGGATTGATATTGCTGATGGAGGTGGAGATTAATTAGAGGTGGAATCTTTTTTTTTTTTTTTTTTAAATTGATTGATGTTAAAGATTAATAGGAGGTGGAGATCCAATCTCTCCACCATTCATTTTTTTTTAATTGATTGTAGAGATCCAATCTACCCCTAAATATATATATATATAGTTTAAAGTAAAAAAAAAAAAAAAAAGCATTTTTTTTTAAATATATCTATCATCCATTAACATGATGGATGACAAAAATCATTTTAAATTTTTTTTGAGAAAATTATTAATTTTTTTATTTTTAAATTTTCTATTATTTTCATTTAATATTATTATTAATTAATAATTAATAAATTTTGAATGGTATTTCAATCATCACAATAAGTTTAAAAGGTATGATATAAATTTTATAAAATTTTAGTAAGGTTATTTTGGTCATTTTATGCTTTTGGATGAAAAATATTAACATTTTGAATGGAACATTAGCAGTAGAGGATGGTTCACTTAATAAAAAAAAATGAGTTTGTTCCCAATTAGTTTACTTTTTAGGGCGATTTTAATGATATCCCTTTTGTTTATGATATTCTTAACTATGAATATTAGTGGTAACTAATTCTCTTGCTAGAAGTCTGATATAACCTAATAGAATAACATTATGTGTTGATTAGTTTGGTTATAAATTGATCAAAGATTCTAGTTCTATTCTTTTATCTTAATTTTATCATTAATATTGTGTTATGAAAGCTTGCATGACAAAATATTATTAAATGAGAATGATGTTAGGTAAAACATCATACTTGACTTTATTGATGCTCTCAAGAATAGGTCAAATTAAATTGATGCAAGCACCATGCTGGATGAACTTTTGATTAATTGATTGTACATTGTTTAAACTTTTGAATTAAATGCATATTGATGACAACCAAACGCCATATGGATTTTCAATTCTATTGTAGAAATTAACCTAGAACTCAATCAATTGTTACTTAGATTAATTCAGTATATAATATTGGATTGTTAATGTGAAATGGGAGAGCTAGAATTCACTCTCATTGATTTTAATAATTTAATTTGTTGGCTTAATTAACTTGGATTTTGATTTTCTTTATGTGGCCTGAGAGGGGCATTTTTATTGATATGTAAGCCTCCAAATTTAAATTTTTATCTTTGTTTGTTATGTATTTTTCGGATAAATAAACTTTGGAAAAGTTTAGAACATATTTGGAGGAATTCAGCATGATTTCAGGCGGAAAACGAGCTAGTAAAAGAGCTTCCATTGTGACCTGCCACCTTTTTTAATTACTATTTAATCATTTATTAAGTATTGTTCAATATTCATGTGAAAAAAAAAAAAAAAAAAAAAAAAAACCTTGTTTTTCTACATATTATTTATTTTGAACTCTTAAAGGTAAAATTTAGATTTCAAACCCCTTTGCGTCAAGGGGAAAAAAAACTACAAATAGTAATCTCCTGTTAGGTTCTATGAGGTTTTTATCTTTTGTGATTTAATCTTCTATTAATTTCTTCTAGACAATGGAAGTTGTATCACATTTTAATTTGAACTGTCTTTTTTCCTTTTAAATTTTAAATTGCGACAAAAGTTATCTTTTAAAAATCTCACATAATTGTTTGTTGTCAATATATTACAGATAATTTATAATACACAATTCAAACCCCACCTACAGTTTTTTCCTTCTTGAGTTATGAGTTGAATCCCACTTTCTTTCTCAATTTCCTGTGTATTCAGTCAAGACCTACACTAGAATGATGTCAATTTCTCTTTTTCTTTTCACTGTTTCCTCGCTTCTCACTTTTTTTTTTTTTTTTTCTCTTTTATCTTTTCTACTTGTAGGTGAAACATAGTAGTGATGACATAAAAAAAAATAGAAAAGAAAAACAGCGCCACCTTATTAATCAAAGAATATATCTAAAAAAATAATAATATACATTGAATTCAAATAAGTAAAGAATCCGTGTCTGTAATACATTTATTCTTAAAATAGATAGCTGTGCACTTTATTCACCTTAATGATAGAAATTTAAGTTACATGAAGTGTGTTTTATACGTGTAATCTTCTCCTTTTATTATGTCAGAATGATTCTCTCTCTATATAAAGAGAGAATTATTCTGATTAATCAGAATAATCTTGATATATATATATATTTGGGGTATAAATTATGATTAATCTTGATGTGTCTCAATAAATCTCTAAGAGTATCTCTAATCATACTACCTATACATTGTTGTTAGTCAAAATGACTAATGATGTAATATTTTATTGACTTCAACCACTTTCCATATTGTTAGTTATTTTTAAAAAGTTAAATCTCCATAGCCAAAGAAAATGCTAGCCAAACTATTTATCTATTATTATTTTAATATTCAATTTGAGTTAAAATAAATAATTTTAAAAAAATATGAATAAATTTTTGTACTTGTTTAATCAAAATAGAGATAATAATGGGAATGACTTACAATTAAAATAGTTTCTCAAATGCTTTAAAATTTAATTAATATTTAGGAACTTTCGTTGGAAACACTCTAATGCACGTAACATCAACTTTATTTATAGGACAAAGATTCTCTGTCAATATTGATATGATACTAATCTTTTTATAAGAATAATTTAAGTTTGAGTGATGTATGAGAGAGAAAAAATCTATCAATCTTGATCATTCATTTTTTTAAATACTAATGTGTTACTAGATTATCAAAAGATTAATAAAAAAAAAAAGAAGATAATAACGAATCCTTACTCTTATAGAAAACCTTACTCTTATAGAAAACACAAATTGAGATCTTATATTGTTTGGCTTTCCGTTCTTGTTTAGTGGTTACATTACATGGCACAAGTGAGGGAGTTAAAGAATTGACTAGTATTTTCATTATCGTAGAAACCCAACTCTTTTGCATCAATGAAGACTAATTAAAACTCATGTATAGTTGCATCTAAAGAAAAAAGTGAAAATCATTTTCATCCTTAAGTTTTTAAAAAAATATCAAATTTGTAACTATATTTCTAAGAAAGATAAAATTATCCTTAATGTTTCAAAAAAAATGTCAAATTAGTCATTTCTATGAATCAATTGATGGTCAAACTTAACAAAAAACATGAAAATACTCATTTACCTTTTAACTCAATTAAAATGGATAAAAAGACCGTCATACCCTTGTCCATATTTTAATATTATAACAATATATAATTATGTAAATACCCTTATGATGCATTTACTTCATTTAGAGGAATCAGAATGAGAATCAGAATAATCTAAAATGACTTGGAATATGAATGAAGTTTCGGAATCAGAATAAGTTATTTACTGCAATTGCAGGAATCGAAATCGGAATCAGTAGTATTTTCATTGAGATGTTTACTTTACTTTGGAATCGGAATTGATTAATTATAAATTACAAAAATAACCTTAGTTAAATGGATTAATTATAATAGTGTGTAGTTTTTTATTATAATATATAATTTTTTTTTACTATCAAATAAAAAATTGTACATTACGATTAATAAAATAAAAAAAACTGCATATTATTTTAATAGTCCACTATGATAATTAAATAATTGATGATGAAAACAAATAATGTATAGTTTTTCATTATAATATACAATTTTTTTTTATATCAAATAAAAAATTATATATTATTTTAATAGTCCACTATAATAATTAAGAAATTGATGATGAAAAACAAATGGTGTACAATTTTTTATTATAATATACAATTTTTTTTAATATCAAATAAAATTTGTTTTTCTTTATTTTTTAAAGAAGGGTATAAGGGACTTTTCATCTTGGCAAAGGAAATGGGAATGAGATTCCCAAGTAGGTTGGGAGGAATGAGATTCTCATTCCACAACCTCAAATTGATGCGGGACCCACATTTTCATTCTTATTACGGAATGAATTTTAAGTAAGTAAACACTATCAATTAATCTTATTTTCCATTCTCATTCCCTAATCCATAAAATAAACACACCCTTAATGGATTTTTAAGTAATTTTTGTTAAATTTATATTTTGTCCTTGGAGTCATTTTTTTCGGTGTAGCTTTTGTTTGTATGACAGTGTTCGATGTATAATTAATTATAGTAAAAATACCATTTTACCCTTGAGATTGTGATGGTGCAGACTTTTATTAATATTTTGGTGAAAGCCTTTAACATTATACTTATTAAAATAATTGATGGTAAGCATGGATAATTGATGACGATCATGGATTTGGCTTTCCACGAGTAAAATCAATCCCGATATTGCTAACAGCAACATCCTCTTCCCTCGATATCACTCCACCATTTTTTAGCAAATTGAAAAAAGACACAACAAATATTAGAAACTCAAACTCTACTCTTTCAAAAAGCACACAAGCACACATGTATAAAGCACATACAGCGTATCTACCTAGGAACAAACAATATCGCGTACAGTAACATCTTTGAAATGTTCTAATTTGTCCTTTGGAACAGCACACTCATTACAAAACTGCCACCGAAAAGAAATTATGCATGTTCAGCTTCAAAACAAATTAGTGGATAACAACAGCTATAAGTGAATACACATTATAAAGCACAAGAAGAGATCTATAAACAAAAATCCTTTCACATATCGTCGTATTCGGTTAGTTAGGAATAAAACAAGAATAATCAACAATGCCTCCATACCTTGTACAGATTACTTCTGTATAAAGGTGGCAATTTGGAACCCGACACGACGGATCGATACGAAATCGACACGATAATTACGGATTAGGGTTGAGTATTAATGGGTTGGGTAAATTAATGGGTCAGCCCGTCTAACCCGTTTGATTATCGTGTCGGGTTCGTGTTTTGCTTAACGGGTTAAGGGTTGACCCGTTAAATAGGGATAAAAAAATAATTTTATTTTAGAAGGGTAGTCATGTAATTTTAATAATAAGTATATATACCCTTCAAACCCTAACCTAACCACAAGTCTCCACACTTCAATTTTCAATTTTCACCTCCAGCCGCTGCACCCACACACACTCATCCACAGTCCATTCCCGACTCCACCTTCACGGCTACATACCACACAGTCACACAACCCACACCAGTCAACGCCTATGCCGGTCATCGCTGCCACGCCAGTCACCCAACGCGCCTCCTTCATCTTCGTCGTGTCCTCGCCAGTGGCAGATCTCCTTCGGCATCTCAAGCAACACCAATCGTAGATCTCGTTCATCTCCGTCGCGGCATCTCAAGTAGTTCGTCTCCGTCGTTTGGTCGACGATCGCAGCATTTCAAACATTGTTCATCACCTCCACACCAGTCGCGCATCTCCTTCATCTTCGTCATCTCCATATCGATTGCGGATCTCCATGTTTAGTCGTGTAATCAGTGTTTAATTGATGTTAATATGTTGATTTTGTTTAACCAAGGTTGGTGTATTAAGAAATTGAGACCTTTATTGTGTTGTAAAAGTTTTGATTTGAGGTTTATATTGATTGGCATTTTGATTTTGTGAGTTGTATGGTTAATTGTGTTGATATTTAGTGGTGTCCTGTGTGATTAGAGGTTTACGTGGGTGGGAGGTTATTATAGTTAAAAGTTTATTGTGAAGATTTTGTTGTTGTTGTTCTGGTGCTAATGTTGATTGTTTGCTTTGTGTATTGAATGGTGTTTAGATCCCAACAACCAAAGTGTTGAAAGCTGAAACATATTATAAACATTGGAAAGCATTTGGTCAAGCGAGAGCTTGTAGGTTTGTTGAAATAATGTTGAGTTAAAGTTGATGGCAGTAGGGAATTAACGGAACAGATTTGTGTTTCTATATATTTGGTGAAGTGGGGAATATATAAAAACTGTTGTGTTGTGTTTGTGAAATATTTTGGGGGTATTTTTGATTTATTTTGCATGGTTTTTGTATTTTTATGATATTGAAGGAGTTGGAGGGAAGTAAATGGGTTAGTAAACGAGTCACTATCGTGTCGGTTAAACGGGTCATTAACGGGTTGATAAACAACTCGTTAATAAACGGGGTTAACGTGTCGTTTTCGTGTCGACCCATTAAGAATCGTGTCGTGTTCGTGTTGAAAGGATTTAACTCGTTTAGTTATCGTGTCGTATTCGGGTCGTGTTAAAAATTATCGTGTCGTGTTCGGTTCGTGTCCAACCCGACCCGTTAACCCGGATTGCCACCCCTACTCCTATGGATGCACAAAATCAAATCCTTTGTTTCCTTGAGGTATTGGTTTGGGCTATCTCAATAGTTTTGATTATTGTGTCATCTAACTAAAGCAAAATCGAACCCGGAAACTTGTTGTGGAGGAGGAGAAGATCTATGTGGTGCCGGCTGAAACCAAGGAAGAAAAGAGATGCGAGAGAATCAAGAAGATCAGTGTGGTGATGGAGGCCATGGAGGGGGAGAGGCAGAGAAAGAAGGAGAGAAGGGTGGTGATGGGGGCGGGGGGGGGCATGGATGTGGTTGTGTGATTGTGATTGGGATTAAATGTGGATGTGTTTGTGATTGTGCAATTGAATGTGGATGTTTTCATGTGAATATGGATTACGATTTCTTTTTTTTCTTTTTTTAATTTGAAATTCAAGTTGAAAATCTTCAATTTTTAATTTTGTTCTCAATAATTTTTTCTTTTAACTTTGGTTTTTGAATTTTATTTTTCATTTTTTATTTTTTTTCAAATAATTTGATTTGTATAATGTTAATATCTTAGATTATGATTCGAAATGATAAAATTATCCTTGTCACCATACTATCCATGAGGTTTAATCGTCAATTAATTGACGAAAGAGAATAATTTAATACTTTTTTAAAATATTAAGGATAATTTTATCCTTTTTTTGAAATATCATTTTTTAAATTTTAGGGTTCAAAATGATTTTCGTCCTAAAGAAAGATAAGGAGGCTTGTTAAATAAACAAAATGAAAGAAGGAAAAAAAAAAAAGAAAAAGAAAAGGAAGGAGGCGCTTTAATTATTTCTGTGGGCCGGAGGGACAGTTACCGCAGTATACGAAACCTCAACCAATGTCCATAGATTCTTGTTTTTTTGAGCTGAATGTCCGTAGATTCCTATTTACCAGTTTTAGGTCACATATTACTGTAATGCTATTTTATTTCCAGTTGATAAAGATAAGAAATAAAATAGTATTAAAGTTACTTTTATTTTGAAAGATAAAGCCAGATGATTATCCACTTTACTTTTTAAGGATTCTGTACATTCACGTATATTGGCTCAAAGTTTTAAGAAAACCATGTGTAATTCTTTTTTTTAATTTTTTTAGTTATTATAATTAATTTAAAAAATAATTAGAACTAAATTAAAAGAATATTAATCATACCGTTCAAATAAAATCAATGTTTGAATGAAAGATAATTCATATACATAAAAAAAAATAAAATAAAATCTCATTTTTTTCATTAATAAAACCGAGTACGTCGACTCGAACCTTCGGCTAGCAAGTCCCGGGGGGGTGGGCGGTGGTGGTTTGAGTGTTTTACCACTCCACTCAGCACCCTTGCGCTTTTCATTCTATTTCTAGAACCTACACATCTTTTCATTCAATTTCTATCTTGTTTTTTGCTCTTTTCCTTTTTTGAAAAAATATTTTTTTCTGAAAAGAGTTGGACACATGTAATGTCTTAATTAATGAATAAAATTTTTCTGTTTATTTATCTCGCAAAAAAGAAACTGTCATGACTCACAATCCTTAGGTCCGCTTTTCTGGTGAGAATGCAGAAGGAAAAAGGAAGGGAGAAGAAGAGGAAGAAGAGACACGTCAGGTGGAGAAAAAATAATAGATAAGACAACAAACATTGAAGAAGAGAATGGCCACAGGTGGAAGGTAGAAGTTAATTTTTTTTCCTTTAAAGACAATTTTGTCCATGTGTAGCTGATCCAAACTTTTATTTAGGACACAGATTATCCATATCTTTTTTTAGCCATTTTTTAGTGTTCACACTTCAAAATAAAATTACATCTAAATTAATATCAAATTTACAACCACATCGTTTTCGCATAACCGAGAATATTTAAAAGTTAAATTATTGATATGTAGAGGAATAGAAGAAAGTGGCATATGACTTCAATATATATATAAAGGAAAAATGGTACATATGCAACTATATATAAAGTGAGGGAATTGGATAAAAAGCACTTTGCATGAGCAACTAGGAGAGAAGAGGAGAGAAAATTTTCAAAAAAAAAAATACAAAAGAGAGAGAGAGAGAGAGAGAGAAGAGGGGAGAAGAAAAGCCAAATGGGAAGTAGAAAGTTGGGTTTGTTGATCTTATTTTTCATGTTGCTCCATATGTTTGAATTATCCTCTGCTCTTCATAAACCTCTGCAGTCAGGTAATAAATTTTCATTTTTAATTTCTTTCTTTCCTTTGGGCTGCTTTTGTGTGTAATCTCTTGCTCTAGCTCTTCATTTAGGTCTGAGATTGTTTGCAATGTCTGAGATGGATGCTTTGCAAGCTGTAAGCAGAAGTACAAAGGCATAAATTCAAGTTGCAGACTGCTATTATCTGGCCATATTTTTATATACATGAGAAGTCTAGATTTATCATTTCCCAAAAAAAAAAAAACAAAAGAGTCTAAATTTATCATCACGCTAGCCTGTGACCACTATATATAATCACTTTTACAGATAATAAAATGATTACCCTTTTAGGTTTTGATTGGGTGGACCGAAAAGAAATAAACAAAACAATGAAAATTTGAAGAGGAAACCTAAAGATATATGATCAGATATAGTAACAATATATAATCACTTGTACCGATAATAAAATGGTTACCCTTTTGAGTTTTGATTGTATGGACCGAAAAGACTAAACAAAACAATGAAAATTTGAAGGGGAAACCTAAAGATGATCAGATAGAGTAATTTCCTATTAAGTATTCATTTTAATTTGAAAGTATTTGGGGTGAAATATCAAAGTAGAAAAGGTTGCAACTTTTTCATGAAGTTTTTACTCTGAATAATTATGATAAGACATCCACTTCTTAATGTTACATTAAAGAACTTTTTTCCACCATAATCATCTGAGTTGCATATGTATTATAGAGCAATAGACAGTGCCTCTCCTAAGCAATTCATCATATTTCAAGGAAAGTTAGTTGTTCGAGCTTGATATGTTGATTGTGTCAAAGTTAGACTTTGGGTTCAAGCCTCTCAATTTGTGTATGCAATTGTGTTTGGTCTGCAGACTTATAATTTGTTTTACTCTCTTTTACTGCTGATTACGTAGATTTTTAAAATGATTAAAAAAATAGATTCTACAAGTATGCTAATAATATTATTTTATTCCTATTAAAGTTTTCTTAGAATAATATTGTACAATTACTGTTTACAAGATTGATAATTCTCTTATATAAGTCTTTGATTTAATTGCATTATGAAAGCTTTTGTTGACATGACAGTAATTTGTAGCACATAAAATAAACAGAGTCTTCGGATTCTTGCCTTCCACAAGAAGGCTTGGTGTATTTTTAATGCAAATTCTGGTTTGGGCGTCTATTATGAATCTTTTGTATGAATAATTCACGATTGGAATATAGTTAATGACAACAATAACATCGAATATATCTCAAAATGAATATATTTGAGAGCAAAAATTCCACTTAAAATACGAATGCTTTTTGAAATTCAAAGATGCTTTCGAGAGTTTCTAAGTATTGACAGAAAAACACTAATAAAGATACCTTTTTCTTTTCTTTTCTATTCTTTTTTTTTTTTTTTTTCTAAAAAAAAAGAAAAAAAAAAAAGAAAAGGACAACGTTTGGATTGATGGATGTTTTTTACAAGTATTTTTGAGATTAACGGAGCATCAAATTTCTTAAAAAAGGATATTTGATGTGTTAAAATGCTCTTGCCGGGAATAATTTTATTAGAAAGTGCTTTAGGCAGAAACCCTCCTCAAAACATTATCAAACACTGGAAAGTACTTATACTATGAATTGGCTTCGTACTTTCTCAAGTTTTTTCACATGATCCTGGAATACTAACGAAATTCTGTTTGCAGAATCTTTGCAGGACTTTCAATTGAGTAACGGAGATAAGAACCAACATCAACACCACAAGAGAAATGATGATGGTGATAACTATGGCAGAAGTGTAGTACATTTCAGCAAAATTGCGCAAGGTGGTTTGGGAGGAAAAACCAGTAGTAAATCAACTGGCTCTGGCGAGAATGGAAACGGTGGATCCCACTCACCTAATGGACAAGGAGGTACATCAGTCATCCCCATATATGCAGGAGGTGCTGCAATTAACCACCACCCGACACACCATGGGGCAGGACACAGTATCCATAGTGGCTTTGGACTTCTGGCCCTGATCTTGACTGCCTTTACCTCTCTTGTACATTTGGGCACTGAATGCTAAACCTCTCAGGCTCACTTACTGGCGTGCAGGAAAGAAGTTTCTGTTTTATGTGTGTATAAAAACTGACCGTTTGGGTTTTGTGTGTAAGCTCCATAGGTTGATGCTTCCTGTAAATGTCAGTTAATCTGTATATCATAATGCAAACTATGTTTGATGCCAAAATGTATGATTTTAAGTCGTAGAAAGTAATGTTTATTGTAAATGAAGGGTCTATAAAGGTTCCAATATACCTTTAATATGTGTTTTACTCATGTCAAAAGCAAAGTTGATGGTAAAGGAGGGGTCCTAGAAAGTTACAGTAGTCTTTATCATGAAGTTTAATATCAGAACATATAAAGAACTTAAGACAGGCATTTGGATTGCTATAAAGACACACGGCTCTTGAAACGGAAAAAGAAACATTTGACCTATTTAACCAATTTTAATGTAAAATGGAAGCAAACATATACAAACCATTTATGAGGAATAACAGTGAAAAAACTAAAGTAGTTTAATTGTTCAGGATTCTAATAAATGGACTAAACAGAAATGGAGGAAAAACCAAAACAAGTAAAAGAGAGACCAAGAGAAATGATACAGAATCTAATACCCAAAACTCAAATATGCAGCTAACATGGTTGATAGAGGAACAGATATATTGTCATCTATTAGACCAGTAATTGGAAGAGACTCAACCACTGTTGCAACCAAACAAATCAAAGCAACCCTTTGCATTGTTGATACCCAATCCAATCGGAAATATCCCAAAACCGAATAATAGTACAGCATCCTACATCATAAAGATAAATTTTTTGCATCAGAATCAATGTCAAAATCCATATAGAACAAGCTCAACTTTAATCAACTGACTTTGGTTAGCAAGAATGAAGTTTAAAAACATACCCAGCGGAAACCAAGAATCCGAAAATAAACATGGATATGCTACCAGCCCAACTCTTTTTCGGATTATAGAAGATTTTAATGGACCCATATTTTCTTCCGATGATGTCAGCGACACCTACAAATTGCTAATGGCAACTTAGTTAAATGAGAGGAATGAAAAAGCTATTAATGGACTAGGTAGAGAGTTTACCGTCCCCAGCACACATCATTCCCAGTGAGACCACTCCAATTGGAGATTCACGCCAAAAGACAACAGCACAAAGTATTAATATTAAAACATAATACAAAGGCCCTCTAAGCAATTCCCTGGTAATACAAAATTGAAACTAAATTACAAACAATATCATTGCATTGAAAAGAAAAATCTGAATAACTAGACGAGATGGTGCCAAACAAATTACTCTGGTTTTCCTTCTCGAGTAACGGATTTTATAAGTCCTTCATCCTTAACCAATGAGAGGCCATGAACGACAAGTCTTAAGCAATTCACAAGGGGAACCAAAGAGGCAAAATATCGAGCCTCCATTGAGGTGCTATTCTAACAATACAACAAATCAACTTAAGTAGTTTAGGAAAATCCGATATACATACAAAATGATGTTGTTGAAATTTTCGAAGCCAAAGATTAATAACCTGAAAATTGGCCAGGAAATTACGAATAGCAACCCTGACATTATATGGACAAGCTTTCTGCTCAAACTCTGTTCCATCAATAGACATGAAGAACAATTTTCAATTAGGAAAAAGCAGCAACATCTTAAACTGAGTGAGAAATTGCACCGATTCGTGCAAGCCTCTTCTTGAAAGTAATTTTTTCCTTGACGAATATACAATCATTCTAAAAAGTTAATTTAAGCTTGCCCTCAATTCAACAAAAAAAAAAACATGATGCAATTCTAAATAGCTGGCAACCTCTTCATCATATCAAATTTATATTACCCTTTATGTCACTTTACTAGTTGAATTTGCCTTGGCTGTCTAGTTCAAAATTCAAGTAATACGCTTCATGAACACGGATCATCAGCATGGCTTTGTATAGCAAGAAAATATTTTCATTTGATTGAGACTTGAAGCTGAGTAGCTAGCTCTATGTCTAAACATTAATTTTTGATAGCATTAAATCCATTAAAGTTGGATTCTAATTAACAAGCTAATGGTTTCCAAATCGAATCTCATGATACCTAAACAGTTACTAACAAACGAGTAAAATGAAACAATATCTGAAACAGTAAACAGATAATAAGAGACCTGTTGAATGATGTTCCGCTGAGTGAGACTTTCAAAGCCAAAAACCAGACCGTAGGCCCCAACAAGCACAGCAGCCGTAGCTCCGGCATCCTGCAACAAGTCTCCAGCGAGGGCCTGACACTTGTACGGCTCACGGCAGACAAAAAGTGCCCGGTTGGGAGACGGGAAATGAAGAGAGAGGTGGTGTTGGTGGTGGTAGGTGGTGGGGGTGACATGAGGCCCGATGATTGGCCGGAACTGGAGGGGAAATTTACGTGTTAACGAAAAAGATAAGATGGTCATGGTGACAAACAAAAATGGTTGCCTCTGCCAGTGGCTATTTTTCGGCCGATATTTATATGTATACTACTGGGCCTTTTACGGTGTTCCTTTTCACTTTACCAGTTTTTATGAGGGCCGCGTTATCTTTCTTTTTTTGTTAATATTTTACTTTTCAGCGCTGCAAGGACGCCGCTGCCATTGACGTTGTACTTGTATTTTTACCCAGAATTGGTCAGTTTCTGTACTCGTTTTGGGTCACTCACTCAACAAATAATTGTACGGTCAACTTATTTCTTCGTATATGGCCGACAGAGTGAGCTGTCAAATCTATTGGCTTCAGCTCTCTGAGATAACAGCCACATCAATTGGCAAAATGTGATGTTAACCAAATCTATTGCCCATCACGTGCAAGGTTTGGATCTATTTTCGATTTTTACCACTTTGGTTTCGTGACGTTGGCGAATTGACGAGTTTAGTAGATATTCGTGGATTTTAGTGGTGAGTTTTGGTTTGCTAGTTTAGATTTGTAGATATTTTAGGAGTGAATTTTTGTTTGTGGTAGCGATTTTTGTTGTTGAAATTAGTTCAATACATTGAATTGAATGTGCTGTTGTTCAAATTATTTCAATTTATTAGTTCGAGGTTTGGGTTGCGCGGTTTTAATTATTATTGTCTAGACGGTGGTGTATGTCTGTATTAGCATTTAATGTGTATTTTATTTTTATCTAGGATTGGGGCCATGTTTGGTTCTCATTTGGTAGATGAAATACTAAATGATTTAAATGCATCAATCTTTCGTATGGCGAACTAGAATTTGACTTTTTCAAAGTTGATATCAAATATTTGGCACACTACATTTGTCTTACAAGAGAAACTTTTTCTTTTTGCTTTTCCCTTTTTTTTTTTTTTTTTTTAATGAACTAAGACAAAAAATAGATTGGGTGAGGAGTAGAAAATGAAAATCCATTCTAATTGAGTGAACAAGTTTGGGGCATTTTACCTTAAATTGCATCTAGCTTTGGGCCGTGCTAATTTAGGTCCAATCCGATTCATTGTCAGCTTTATAAATTCCTATATGTTCAATATTTTTGTGCTTGGATTATTTTATATCAAAATGCCATTTTTTTTTTTTTAATATGCATTCGTTAAATTCATTAATTTTGAGGTATTGAAGATCTAAGTATGAATATTCAAGTTCATGAAGACAAGATATCTATTGACGTTAAAATCTAGTCAAGATCCCTAGTCAACGAGGTTCGTTTTGGGCTCAAGCTACAGTTTCGGGTTGTTGAGGTTAGTCATGTGGATTAAAAGTGAAGCACTAAGAGGAGGTCAAAGGCGAGGAGCAGAAACACAAGAAGATTTTAGAGTGATTTGACCCAAAAAGATGCTTACATTCACTGTTCACTCTCTCACTATTTTGGCAGAGTATCGATACTCAAAAAGAGTCTCTTTTTACAATGAAAGTCATCTCTTATTTATAGAGAAATGAGAAGAACTATAGTAAAAAGGAATAAGATAAAAGCATAAAGTAAACTAAAAACACAATGATGGGCCGCATTTAATGCGGTTGACAGTGCATTTAATACGACCGAAAATACATTTAATGCTGTCGAATCCGTCATTTTTGAGCTCTGTCCGAGCGAGATCTCGGGTGGCTGGTCTGTACGGACCATTGGAGGCCAACAGGATCTCGGCTGTCATTTCTGGTAGACATGGCGTGCATGGCACGTTCGGAGTTGTATCTTGCATGGCGTCTTTGACTTTTGTTGACTCGTGGTTGAGATGGACTTTCTTGTAGACAGAATATTCTGTCCAATTGGTGAACAAAGGAGCTTTTGATGAACCAGACATTTTGAGGGTAAGGAAGACAGATTATGAATTAATACATCCACGACTTATCATAATAATAGGTGAGCAATCTCACAAACGAGCAGGTACATGGGCATGCCCAGAAATTATCGAACAATCCAGATGGACAACTCTGAACGCATAAGTTTGGGCGAAGCAGGTCTGACGATAGCCCTTTGACGGACAGCTTACACGAACGGATATGGCGGACAGGCCAAACGATCAACCTGATCGATCAGAACCAGCGGACAGCCTGAGCGATCAAAACCAACGGACATGGTATCAACTACCTATTCACGAATAGACTGATGATCATAAAGAGGACTTGGGACATGCTGAAGAACGAAGAGCAGGTTTGGTGAACGGGTCTCCTGTCGGGAATGTGGACCGGAAGAAGGGCGGATTATTGAGCCTTTGGGCCTTTGGGCCTACACTGTATATCTTTTTGGGCCCGATTAATCTGATCGCTGAATTATCCATAACATTAAGCCCCCTAGCTCTTGGTGCTTTGTACAGGACTAGGAGCTACAAATTCCTGAGCGAGCAGATGAGGCGGGAACAGTTACAATACCTTTTAAATTTCGCTTTATTGTTAAGCCACATGGAGCTTCCCCTGGCAGCGGTTACAAGTCACACCATGTGTCGTACGCATTTAATGCAAGTCACTCAACTGACACGGAGCATGATGGTAAAATCCTGATAATCGCGTCATACCGTCAGATTAGGAGCGGTTATATAGCTGTCTTGATCCAACGGTTGGGGCCTGATAGCTTTTTAAAGAGAGCGATACTCTATCTTCTTCTCTTCTAGCTTTTTCAAAAATCAGAGACTCTCTCGCTCTTCATCTTTTCCTCCGATTTTATACTCCCGTTCACCGATCCTTGATCAGAGCCACCGGTTACCTCTGCATCCAAGGTAAAATTTCTTCTCTCTCTCTCTACCTTCATTGTTTTCCTCATCATCATTTTTCATTTTTACATGGTACTTATGTCTCTAAGAATCTGGACCGGTGTAGCCGGAATGTCTCCATGCTGCCTTTGGTCCAGTCGGATCCAGAATGCTTGTGAAATAATTTTACCTGCTTTTCTCTCTCTCTTCTTCCTTTCTTCTCCTTTATCCTGAGGGAAACTTTATTAAATGAGGCCCTTATCACCCCCTTAATGGCTTCCTAGGCACACGACTTGACGTTGAGAGACAGTAGACTTAGGTTTTCTTTGTTCCTTGGATCTGGTTAGCTGTCAGCGGCCTAACTAGTTGCTCTTTTTGTAGATGTCAAGTCGTGGACGCCGATATCAGCGAGTCATGTCTAGCGAAGAGGGCTCTGAGGAGGGTTCTTCTCAACAAGGCAGAGATTCTTCGAGTGCAACCACCTAGAGCAGCGGGGATGCGCCGAGTTTCTCTGGGCGAGAGGAAGTTCTTGCTCGCAAATCCTTTTACCAACACGATTCTTCCATCACTCTCGAGGAACTCAAGATCGTAGTTGAAACATACGGTTTCCCTTCTGGGTGTCGCGTCATGGTCCCCGCTCATCATGATCATGCGGCTTCTCCTCCTGAAAGGTTCACAGCGATCAGCCGTCAACATGTGAACCTAGGGTTTAGGTTTCCAATTCCCCAATACTTGATCGACCTGCTGAATGACTTAGAAATAGCTCCCTTCCAGCTTACACCGAACTGGTACGCTCAAGTGACCACTTTGGCCTATATATTTCTCAAGAATGGCCTTCCGCCTCCGACCCCGAACATAATCCAAAATCTTTTCTTCTTTAAATCTACCACTAACCCTAAAGCCAAAAAACGGGACGGCATTTACTATATGACTGCTCGTAATTCGCCTTATAAGGCGTTTCTGCCACAGAAGGCTGGCAGGTCAAATGTAGGAGATTATAAATCTCGTTGGTTTTATGTGTCCTGCCTGTCTTTACTGAAACTTGTCAATTTCAACTTCACCCTTAATCCTGGTGAGCATGCCACTGCTCGCTACTCTTGCATACATGTATACATTACCATTTCTTATTATTACTAACATTCTTCCACCCATGTGCAGCTGTTAACAAGGGTTCAGTTAGTCTCTCGGACGAGGAGATAAAGGCACTTGAGAGGTTTTCTGAGGTGAAGGATCCTGAGGACTATTATTTCCTAACGAGCTTTTCCTAGAGAAGTATGGGCTCGCACTTGGAGTCGGGACCAAGCCTCTGAAATTGGCTTCGGACGTCGGAGTACGAAAGGGTCGGGAGGTCCGATCTGTTTTTGTTGGACCCAGCGAAAGTACCTCTGCCCCAGCCCCAAAGAAACCTAGAACTATAGTACACCTCGATATGTATTCTCCCCCGCCTTCGCCAGCAGCTAAGACAGGAGAGCTTGAAGTAGAGATAACGGGTTCAAAGGAGCCCCCAACGCAGGTAGCAGATCTATCAGATACAGTGGTCGCCCCGTCTGTTAAAAGACCGGCAATGGAGTATAAGACTATGGGGAAGAAGACCGTGAAGAACATACCCCCATCAAAGGATGCCGCTAGGAAATGAATCTCGATTCTTGGAGATCAGTTAACCAGGCCCTCAAGGGCCGGAGACAAAGGAAAGGAGGCCGTGGAGCCTCCTACAAAACGTCTGAGGTCCAAGGGTAAGACACCCATGATAGGAGGGACTGACGAGGGATAAGCCCACAAGGCTGATGCAGGGGAATACTTCAATGACCTGTTGGATCAACTACCAGAATTATTGGGACTCGACAAGTTAGACGTATATCAGAAACGTGGCGACCAGCTGATCACCTATGCTGCTCGCTACAATGTGCTGGTAGACCCTGTTCTTTACCTTATAATTATGTATCATGTTCATACCCATCTCTAATACATTTTCTTTTCAGGCTTCATTGGCTATGATGAAGATGCGTCGGGACTTTCCCGACTTGGTAGGAGAGAAAGCCTCACTTGAGGAGGCGAATAGGAAACTGGAGGCAGAAAACAAGAAGCTCAAAGAGGAATCCGATGCTGCCAAGAAGACTATTCACAAGCTCGAGCAGAAACTTAAAACCGCTCACGGGCTAGAGTAGAAACTTAAGGATGTAGAGGAGTCCTTGGAGAGCGAGAAGAAGCTTCGACAAATTACTACCTCATCGCTCAAAGATGCTATTGAGGACATAGACAGGGTTACTCATGAGGCTCTCCTTTAAAAGAAACAGGCTGAGGATGTTGAGAAGAAGACCGAGTCAGTGTTGCAGGATTTAACTGCGGTGAGGGATAATCTTGCTTGTTTAAGGGAGTTGTTCGGCCAGTCGGAGGCTCAAGTCTTACGAGCTCGTCAGGAAGCAACTGAGAAGACGAGTAGCAAGTTCCTGTATACCTTATGGAAGCATCACCCTGAGCTGGACTTCTCATTCTTTGGGGAGGAAGCGGTTGCGGAGGTGAAGAAGTACGCGACTCATGTCGCCGGAGAGACCCAGGTAAAGACCGCACAACCTATCCAGAAGAAGATAATTCTTACAGCTTTGAAGAAGGGTTCTGAGTCTTCGTCTGCTCAAACTGACGCCCTATCAGCCTAGGGCGATCTCTTCTTAGGTCCTCAAGAATCGGCACCAGGTGAAGAGCAAGGTTCATCTTCGTAAGAAGCCCCCAGTAAGAAGGATTCAAAAGATGCGCCTGCTAGTTCTTCCAACACTTCTTACAGTAGATAGATATAGAATTTGTCTTTCTCGCCAATGAGGATTATTTGTCGGATATTGACATTGTGGATATTATTTTCATTTAATTTCATAACGTTTTACTACTATTCTTGTCAACGTGGGATTTTTTGTTGATTTGCTGTGCTATTTCCTAAGCCTCATAAATATTATCAGAATGGATTGTGGATAGGTATTCATCATAGAGTGGGCAACAAACCAAAATGAATAAGGAGGCTGATCGCCCATATGAATGCTGTCTGAGGAATAAAGAGAGGAAAATAATTCTCTGGATTATGGGCGTACCCTGAAGTTTTTTAACAGGCGACCCTTAGGATAAATTGTGGTCTAGGGAGCAGAAAAGAGCTCCGACGGGTGAAACAATAACTTAACTCCCATTACCGAATAAACATCTTTTCATTGTGAGCAGCAGATCAATTGGTTTGCTCACAAGTATTGACTGATTGATAAGTGGACCGTCTTGTACTTTCATGCGGCTACAATATATTCATTCATAAGATAATATTGATAAAACAATATGGGTTGGGGAGAAACCGAATGACAAATATTCGACGCTATTCGTGGACTTCTTCTAATCGTTACCGAAATTGGTAAGGGCTGTGCACGAAAAGTAGGGGCCTGAGCATATAAAATCGACTGCGCTCATAAGGTGAAACCTGAGCATTTACAGTGGGTTGCACTCACAAGGTCGATACTTGAGCTATACAGCTTATCGAACCTCTCAAACTGCGCTCACAAGGCCAAAGCCTGAACATTTACAGTGAGGGTAATGATCGTTTAGGCCTCAGCTGCGCTCACAAGGTCGTAACCTGAGTATTTATAGTGACGGTTATGATCGTTTAGGCCTCAGCTGTGCTCACAAAGTCGTAACCTGAGCATTTACAGCGAGTGTCGGGTTGAGAGCCTATTGATCAAGCTCCTGTTCTGTTCGCACACAATAGATCTGATTGCGGCATGTGTAGAACAACTTATAGAAGGTGAGGTCAATCAACAAGCGGTGATTAGGTACGCAGGCTCGTGGCCGTTTTAACCCATTTTTCCTTGCAGGGCAGGTGTGGGGTCGGTATTCTCCGATGTTCAGCCTCTTATCCCCGTAGGGCTATCAAATGTTTGAACTTTGAGCTGGCTCTTTGCCTTCCATGGTCGTGTACTTCACACATAGGAACACACATGAGCATTTTGTGTTAGCGGCAGTTCATAATAATAGATAAGTAGCTTTCATTATGTTTGTACATGATTGGTTCTTAAAGAGACAACAAAACATCAACAAGATTACAACAATTATGTATAATAGGGCCTCAAGTGAATTGCATTCCATGCCCTTGGAAGCATCGCTCCGCTCATGTTTGCCAGGTGGTAAGCTCTGTTTTTCAAATCTTCGTGGACCATATAGGGTCCTTCCTAATTAGGTCCTAACACACCTTCATTGGTTTTGCGAGCACCAAGTAGAATTTCTCATAGTACAAGATCACCTGGTTTGAACTGGTGCATCGGACCTTTTTGTTGTAGTGCTTTGCTATTCTTTACTAATATACGGCTGCCTTGAGACGAGCTGTTTCCCTGGACTCTTCGAGCAGATTTAAGCCAGCGGCCAAGAGCTGGTCGTTCTCTTCGGGGTTGAAATTCACTCTTCGATGACTGAAAACTTCAAACTCCGTAGGGATCATAGCTTTGGACTCATAAACCATTGAGAAAAGGGTTTCTCTTGTGGTGCTGTGAGCAGTCGTTCAGTAGGCCCACAATACTTTCTGCAATTCATCAACCCATGCTCCTTTTCTAGCTTTGAGACTGGTCTTCAGAATTTGCTTAATGATCTTGTTGATTGCCTCCACCTGACCGTTGGCTTGTGGATGGTCTACCGCCAAGAAGCTCTTAATAATGCCGAGACTGCTACAGAATCCCAAGAATTGTTCGCTAGTGAACTGGGTCCTATTGTCTGTCACGAGTTGTTGGAGGATACCAAACCTGCAGATAATGTTGTCCTATACAAATTTTTCGACTTTTGTTGTGGAGATTTCAGCCAGCTCTTTCGCCTCCACCCACTTTGTGAAGTAGTCAACCGCTACGATGGCGTACTTGCATCTCGCTCGGCTAGCTGGGAGAGGTCCGATCAGGTCCATGCCCTAGATAGCGAAGGTCTACGAGCTGATCATCTGTCGGAGATAGGCTGGTGGCGCTCGGGGAACTTTGGAGAATCTTTGGCATTTGTCACATTTTCTCACCAGGTTAACAACATCTTGCTTCATGGTTGGCCAATATAATCCCTGTCTAAGTGCCTTCTGGGCTAGAGAGAGTCCCTCAGTATGGTTTTCACAATGCCCCTCATGAATGTCCTTCATCAACAAGGTGCAATCTGGCTCGTCAATACACCTGAGCAAGGGGGCTGAGAAGCCCTTTTTATAGAGAACATCACCATAAATGCAGTACCTTGCTGCCCTTATGTGCAGACGGCGGGCCTCCATCCTATCTTCTAGTAGCTTCCCTTCCTGCAGGTATCTGATTAACGGGTTCATCCATGAATCTGCTGTCACTGTCAAGGTCATCAGCTCTGTGCCGGGTTCGGTACTTGGCTTTGGCAGGAACTCCACGGGTATATTTTTGGCACAATCTGTGTCCTTAGCGGTTGCTAGGAGAGCCAATGCATCTGCATGGGAGTTCTGGGCGCATAGAATCTGGTTCAACTCGAATTTCTCAAAAGCTCCCAACAACCCCTGTATCTTCTACAGATAGACTATCATTTTCAACCTCCTGGCTTGGTACTCACCTTTTATTTGACAAACCACTAGCTGTGAGTCGCTGAATATCCTGAGTCGCTCAACCTACATCTTCTTGGCCAAGCGAAGCCCTGCTAATAGTGCTTTGTATTCTGCCTCATTGTTAGTTGCTCTGAAACCAAATTTAAGTGCACAGAGGAACTTACTCATGTTCTGGCTGATTAATAAAATTTCGGCCCCAGCGCTCCTTTTATAAGAGGACCCATCCATAAACAACTCCCAGTATGGATCTTTAGAAGGTTCAGTCCTGTCGTCCATAGATCCGGTGAACTTAGCAATAAAGTTTGCCAGCGCTTGTCCCTTGATTGATGGTCTTGATTTGAACTCAATATCGAACTAGGCAATTTCAATGACCCATTTGATGAGCCGACCAGAGGTATCTGGTTTCTGGAGGATTTGCTTCAATGGATATTTCATCAGGACTTCAATTTTGTGCATTTGGAAGTAAGGGCGTAGTTTCTTGGATGCCATCACCAGACAGAAAGCGAGTAGCTCCATTGGGGTGTACTTGCTTCAGCTTCTACCAACTTCTTGCTAACATAATAGACTAGGACCCGAGCTCCGTTTCCTTCTTCTCTTATCAGAGCCACGCTCAGAGTTGGCTGGGATACCCTCAGGTAGACAGTCAAAGTTTCTCCTATGTTCGGCTTAGTTAGTAGGGGGGCTCGCCCCATGTACTCTTTCAGTTGTAAGAACGCGACCTCACACTCTTCTATCCACTTGAAGTTCTTGGCCTTCTTCAGTACCTCAAAGAATGGAGCGCATCTATCGGAGGCTTTGGACACAAATCTACTCAAGGCTGCTATCTGGCCGTTCAGACTCTGAATCTCCTTTACACTGGTTGGTGACCTCATGTCCAGCAGGGCTTGTATTTTCTTTGGGTTGGCCTCAATTCCTCTGTTATTCACTATGAAACCCAGAAATTTACCTGAGGAGACCCCAAAAACACATTTGAGTGTGTTAAGTTTCATCTGATATCCCCTCAGGATTTGAAACATGCCCTCGAGATCCTGAACGTGATCAGTAGCCTGTCTAGACTTCATGAGCATGTCATCCACATACACCTCCATAGTCTTTCCAATCAAATTTTCAAACATTCTATTCGCCAACCTTTGATAAGTCACCCCTGCATTTTTCAGTCCAAAGGGTAATACCTTGTAGCAATATAACCCTCGGTCTGTAGTGAACGATGTGCACTCCTCGTCCTCAAGGTCCATAGGAATCTAGTTATAACCTAAGTAAGCATCCATGAAACTAAGGAGTTCATGCACGACCGTTGCATCCACCAGCTGATCAATTCTGGGTAGCGGGAAGCTGTCTTTCAGACAAGCTTTGTTCAGATCCGTGAAGTCTATACATGTTCTCCACTTCCCGTTCTTCTTCTTCACTAATATGGGGTTAGTTATCTAGGTTGGGTAATAGACTTCTCGGATGAACTTACTGGCCAGGAGCTTGTCTACTTCTTATTTCAGAGCTTTGCTACGTTCCAAGTTCATTTGCCTCATTTTCTGACAGACCAGCTTGTGGTGGGGATCGACGTTCAACTTATGGGTTATTACGTGAGGATGAATCCCTACCATGTCCCCATGGTTTCTGACGAACACATCCAAATTTGCTCTGAGGCAGTTTGTTAGCTGGGCCTTCACTTCTGGGATCAAGTTTTTACCTAGCTTGAGACATCTTGTTGCATCTGTTTCACCAACCTGGATATCCTCAATTCTTCTACCGGACCGGTACTCTGACATGTATCAAATTCCCTGGAGTCCAAGTAGTGGCTGATTCCTGATGAAGTGATCGTCTACAGCTCACGTTCCAGGGCCACCTCCGCTTTCTTACCCCGAAATCCTCTTCTGATCGAGTCTAAATAACCACGACGAGCCAGAGATTGCTCCTCCCCCCCCACACATCCTACCCCATTGGGAGTCGGGAATTTTATCGTGAGAACCTTGGTGGAAATGATCATGTCAAGGTCGTTCATAGCAGGTCTTCCCAATACTACATTGTACGCAAAGGGAGTCGATGATGAGAAAATCTATTATAACTGTGGATTGATGAGCGACGTCTTCAAGGGTCAAGGGTAATCTAATCTGTCCAGTAGGGATGACTGAGTCTCCAGTGAATCCATATAGAGGCTTAAGGGATGGTTTGAGTTGTTCGTCACCAATCCCCATATGATCGTAGCAATCCTTATAAATCACATTTACTGAGCTCCCCACGTCAACCATAATCCTATTAACCATCAAGTTGCCAATGTGCATCCGAATCACCAAAGCATTATTATAGGGGAGGCGAACTTCTCGGACATCTTCATCTGTAAACACAATGTCCTCTATCGCCCCTCTGGCCTTCTTCGCGGGTCCCCCTGACTCTCTCTGACCTGCAAGCTGGACATTCCTTGCTTCGCGCACAAACTGCTTCTGGGATCTATTGGATTTCCCTATTTTCGAGGGACCCCTGTGAATGGTATGAATGGTTCTGACTGAAGGCCCTTGGGTAGAATCTGGCTCTGGTTGATTTTGAGTTGGCGGGTCTTGTGAGCGCTGGCGGGGGACGTTGCTGCTGGGATGGTCACCTTGGGGGTCTCGCAACATAGTCCCTCAGACGACCGTTTCTGATCATCTCTTCAATGGCGTCTTTAAGTGCCCAGCAGTCTGAAGTATTATGGATCGCTTCGTTATGATAGGCACAAAACTTGCTTCTATCTCTCCGTCCTTCAGGAGTCTAGATGGGGGCTGGTCGTCCGAAATTCTCCCTGTTCTTCTTGGTAGCATAGATCCTGTCTTAGGTATCAGATAAGGAATTATACGTGTTGTACCGGCCTTGATACCGAGACCGCTCCCTCCCCCGGCAACTCCCTGGTCTGTGCCAATCCCTAGCCTTCTTGACAACCTGATGGCTTTCTTTTCGTCCTTCAGGATTATTTCCCCCGTTGTTTCTCTTCTTTCCCAGACTGGAACTATCAGCTTCGTCCTTCTGAGAACTGACTTTTCTCGGATTGGTCACTCCTTCCCACTGGATTTCCTTTTCTGTCCGTTCATAGAATTTCCCTAAATCCTTCACTGAGGATTTGTAAATACTCTCGTACAGCTTCTTGTCTTTTCTTAAACCCGACGAGATAGCCGATAGTACCCCCTCATTTGTTGGATTCTCCACATTTGTTAATTTGCGCCTAAACCTACTAATATAGTCTTTCAACGGTTCACCGGGACGTTGATAAATGGTAGCAAGGTAGCATGGTGGCACGAGCTGCCTCTTCAACGCCTTGTACTAGTTCAGGAACTTCTGCTAATACTCTTCCCAGTTATTGATGCTACGGAGGGGAAGGTTCCTGAACCATATCCGTTGGATGTCTCCAAGTGTAGTTGGGAATACGCGATATTTTATGAGTGGACTCATCGTTTGGAGATCCATCTGAATGTTGAAAGTATCCAGATGGTCATAGGGGTCGGAGTTCCCCTTATACTGAGGGACGTTAGGAACCTTGAATCTTGGAGGAAGTGGCTCTAGCTCAATTTTTGAAGCAAAATGGGGTCCTCTCCCCGGTTCAGCCTCCCTGTTCCTGCACTTCCGGTCTTGCTTCAAGTTGCCAGACCCTCTGAAGGAGCTCTTCAATTAAGGGGCCTCGTACTTCCGTTCTCTTAACAGTGGACTGTCTGTCCTGTCTACTCGGGGATCTACGGTCTTGAACCCCCAATTCTTCATTATTGGGTCCCAGTCCTATTCTATCTCTGCGGGCCATGATTTGGTCATGGTCACCGTCAGCTTGTCCTGGCTGATATTCATCACGAGTCCGAGGCAGTCGAGCACTATAATGTACGCTGGAAGAATGAACTGATCCTTCTCGTTCTAACTCTCTGACGCCTCTCCTGTTCGCTCCAGGGTCTTTAGCGCGCCCCCCTCGGGTAACATCCCTCCCCGGAGCGGTCTGGGGAGGTTCCTGAAGAGGTTGGGCTTGTGTCCGAATAAGCGTTCTGACTTCACCGAGTAGCTGTGTCACCGTGTTTTCTAACACTTCCTGTCACCGCTGCAGCACCTGTATAACATCTCCCCCTGTAGCATTAGGCACAGGTTGACGAGAAGGAAGAGGAGGTATACCTTGAGCATCCCTTAATGCAGGCATACTAGACGTCCCCGTACCGGTATTGGGTAGCCCTCCAGTAGACATGGTATATTGTTGTTGGTCTGAAGCTTCTGGGTGATTATCTGTTACGTTGAAGTTCCTAGGAATCCTTCCTCTGACCATGGCGAATAAAAACGAGCTTGGTAGGCTAAGAAGAAAAATGTGATGAAACTGAAGATGAGCCCCTCATTCTAGTGCCAAAAATGTTGACGTTAAAATCTGGTCAAGATCCCTAGTTAACAAGGTTCGTTTTGGGCCCAAGCTACAGTTTCGGGTTGTTGAGGTTGGTCGTGTGGATTAAAAGTGAAGCAATAAGAGGAGGTCAGAGGTGAGGAGCAGAAACACAATAAGATTTTAAAGTGGTTCAGCCCAAAAAGATGCCTACATCCATTGTTCACTCTCTCACTATTTTGGCAGAGTATCAGCACTCAAAAAGAGTCTCTTTTTACAATGAAAGTCCTTCCCTATTTATAGAGAAAGAGGAGAAGCTACATTAAAAAGGAATAACACAAAAGAATACAGTAAACTGAAAACACAATGATGGGTCGCATTTAATGCGTCGGGATTTCATTTAATGCGGCTGACAGTGCATTTAATGCTGTCAAAAATACATTTAATGCGGCCGAATCCGTCACTTCTGAGCTCTGCCCGAGCGAGATCTCGGGTGGCTGGTCTGTATGAACCATTGGAGGCCACCAAGATCTCGGTTGTCGTTTCTGGTAGACATGGCGTGCATGGCACGTTTGAAGTTGTATCTTGCATGGCACATTTGACTTCTGTTGACTCGTGGTTGAGATGGACTTTCCTGTAGACAGAATATTTAGTCCAACTGGCGAACAAATGAGCTTTTAATGAACCAGACATTTTGAGGGTAAGAAAGACAGATTAAGAATTAATACATCCGCGACTGATCATAATAATAGGTGAGCAATCTCACAAACGAGCAGGTACATGGGCATGCCTAGAAATCATCGAACAATCCAGATAGACAACTCTGAACGCACAAGTCTAGGCGAAGCAGGTCTGACGATTGCCCTTTGACGGACAGCGTAAACGAACGGATATGGCGGACAAACTAAACGATCAACATGAGCGATCAGATCCAGTGGATAGCCTGAGCGATCGAAACCAGCGAACAACTTGACTGATCGGAATCAGCGAAAAGCCTGAGATATCGGAACCAGTAGACAGCCTGAGCGATCAAGACCAACGGTTAGCCTGAGCGATCAGGACCAACAGTTAGTCTGAGCGATCAGAACCAACGGACAGCCTGAGCGATCAGAACCAACGGACAGGGTATCAACTACCTATTCACGAACAAACTGATGATCATAAAGGGGACTTGGGACATGTTGAAGAACGGAGAGCAGGTCTGGTGAACGGGTCTCCTGTCGGGAAAGTGGACAGGAAGAAGGGCGGATTATTGAGCCTTTGGGCCCCTGGACCTACACTGTATATCTTCCTGGGCCCGATTAATCTGATCACTGAGTTACCCATAACAATATCAAAGTTTAAACTTTTATTTGTTTTTACTTGTTTATTTTAATGTAAGACTAGTTTGATAATTAATTCTCACATCTATTAGAGACGATCCTGTAACCGATATATGACATCTATATGATTTGGGCGCTTGTAAGGTTTATTACTTTATATGGGAATATAAAAGTAACCTAGACATTCTCAAGTAAATCAACTTGAAACTACCCTAATTTGCTCTAAAAAGATCCAAAATTCAACCTATCTTCAAAACTAAATTAAAAACATTAAATACTTTCAGAATTTACTAAATTAGTGAACTATCGGAAAGGGTTTAGGATACAAAATCACAATTAAATTAGCATTATCATGTGTGCAACTTTAGAGGCATGAGTACCAAAGGCTAGAGTCGAACATATTGTATGTTGAAACTTGACTTCATAATGGATTTTCCCTAATGGTTGAATAATGACCTGTGGTTTTTTCTTTTTGCTTTTCATTTTTTTAATGAATTAAGACAAAAAATAGATTGGGTTTGGAGTAGAAAATGAAAATCCATTCTAATTGAGTGAACAAGTTTGGGGCATTTCACCTTAAATTGCATCTAGCTTTCGGCCGTGCTAATTTAGGTCCAATCCGACTCATTGCCATCTTTATAAATTCCTATCCGTTCAATATTTTTGTACTTAGATTATTTTATATCAAAATGCTTTTTTTTTTTTTTTTTAATGTGCATTCATTAAATTCATTAGTTTTGAGGTATTGAAGATCTAAGTATGATATTCAAGTTCAAGACGACAAGATATCAAAGTTAAAGCTTTTATTTGTTTGTACTTGTTTATTTTAATGTAAGATTAGTTTGATAATTAATTCTCACATCTATTGGAGACGATCCTATAACCGATATATGACATCTATATTATTTGTGCACTTGTAAGGTTTATTACTTCATATGGGAATATGAAAGTAACCTAGACATTCTCAAGTAAATCAACTTGAAACTACCCTAATTTGCTCTAAAAAGATCCAAAATTCAACCTATCTTCAAAACTAAATTAAAAACATTAAATACTTTCAGAATTTACTCAATTAGTGAACTATCGGAAAGGGTTTAGGATACAAAATCACAATTAAATTAGCATTATCATGTGTGCAACTTTAGAGGCATGAGTACCAAAGGCTAGAGTCGAACATATTGTATGTTGAAACTTGACTTCATAATGGATTTTCCCTAATGGTTGAATAATGACCTGTGGTTTTTTCTTTTTGCTTTTCATTTTTTTAATGAATTAAGACAAAAAATAGATTGGGTTTGGAGTAGAAAATGAAAATCCATTCTAATTGAGTGAACAAGTTTGGGGCATTTCACCTTAAATTGCATCTAGCTTTCGGCCGTGCTAATTTAGGTCCAATCCGACTCATTGCCATCTTTATAAATTCCTATCCGTTCAATATTTTTGTACTTAGATTATTTTATATCAAAATGCTTTTTTTTTTTTTTTTTTTTTTAATGTGCATTCATTAAATTCATTAGTTTTGAGGTATTGAAGATCTAAGTATGATATTCAAGTTCAAGACGACAAGATATCAAAGTTAAAGCTTTTATTTGTTTGTACTTGTTTATTTTAATGTAAGATTAGTTTGATAATTAATTCTCACATCTATTGGAGACGATCCTATAACCGATATATGACATCTATATGATTTGTGCACTTGTAAGGTTTATTACTTCATATGGGAATATGAAAGTAACCTAGACATTCTCAAGTAAATCAACTTGAAACTACCCTAATTTGCTCTAAAAAGATCCAAAATTCAACCTATCTTCAAAACTAAATTAAAAACATTAAATGCTTTCATAATTTACTCAATTAGTGAATTATCGGAAAGGGTTTAGGATACAAAATCACAATTAAATTAGCATTATCATGTGTGCAACTTTAGAGGCATGAGTACCAAAGGCTAGAGTCAAACATATTGTATGTTGAAACTTGACTTCATAATGGATTTTCCCTAATGGTAGAATAATGACCTGTCGTTTTTTCTGTTCGGGTTTTCCATGTAAAATACATCGTGTGCACTTATGGACAATTAACTTTATGCTATGGATGTGCTTTATTACTTTGATTGCTTGAATTGTATTTGTTGTATTTGATTATTACTTTGATTGCTTGAATTGTATTTGTTGTATTTGATTAGTGAATGCAAAGAATCTTAACATAAGATTCTATCCAACAATTTGTAAACATTTTTCATTACACGTAAAGAATCTTTACATTCGGTACTGTCAGTGCCAATCCTGACATATAGAGACGTGGTGCAAAAAACTAAAATGAACCACTTTATATATATATATATATGTATATTTATAAACTTATTTTATCATATTTTTGGTGTATACATAATAATTCCATAAAGAAAAAATGAAAAAAAAATCATATCATTAGACAAATATATTCCATATAAGACAAATACATTCATATAATGATAAAAAAAAAAAAAAAAAATTAATCATAACTCATAAAAAAAATTTACTTATATATATCGAAGAACTCATAAAACATTATTTAAAATGTTTTCTTCTAACATTTTGAGAAGCAAATTCATCAATTATATTTCCAAATTCAATCTTTTTCAACAAATCCTTTTCAATGCCTCAAGTTGCCAATCCATTTAACCTCTTTTGTGACATAGTTAACCACAAATAAGATTTTAACATTTTTAATTTAGAAAAACTTCTTTCTGTGGATGCCACAGTCATGGGTATCATCAATAGTATCATGTAAGCAATTGATGCTTTTGGATAACAATCCGAGACTTTTATAAACTCAAGTGTTTCAATGACTGACTTTGTTTCTAATGGTAAAGTTATTTGTAATACTTTCATTTAAGAAAATAAATCATTAGAATCAATAGCTAAAGAGCTACCATGTTTTAAAAATGTTTCAAGATTGACAATACATTCTTTCAATTTATTGTCATCCAAAGAATTTAACATTTTCTAATTATATAAGAACCCAAAAATATTTTCTTATGTTTGCAATTGTTCAAATATACTCTTCAAAGAAGCAATAGCAACATCCCCTACAAAAATAAAATAATTAATTCTAAAGGATTCTTCAGCTAATTGTAACTTATCCTCATGTGCATTCTCATCAAATTGTTTCTTTCTAGGAATTTGACGTTTTTTAGAAAATATAGGTTCAATTTCAATATCAAATGCAATACTTTTAGTAATAATCACAACAGATGTAAAAATATTTTCTCTATAATTTTCAAAAAAAGAAATCAACCCTTCAATTGTTCTACGGCAGCATCAATACATATATCTTTAGATTGCAATATTTTACTAACTATAATATTTAACAAAATATCATACCAAATAGTCATGACTCATGCCTAATAAAAACTCAAAATTTTCTAGTTCATTTTCTAAAATCTCAGCTTTACTCTTTGTTTTGGCATCATTACTACTTTCTTGCAATTCTAACAAAGCTTCTTTTATTTGGAGAGCTTGATATCATGTCTTTCATACTACCAATATGACTCTTCTAACATGTATTGGACAATGTCTTAAGAGTTAAGCCATATACATAATCTTGCAAAATTTCCATCTTTTTGTAGAAATAGAAAACAATGAATATATGCATTGAACAACAACAAAAAAAAGATATTGCTTTAACACAAGATTGTGTCTTATCACAAATAGTTAGAGTAATAAGACTATGATAAGCACATGGCATGTATAATGCTCTAAGATTCATTCAAGTAATCTTTTTTGAACACCTTGATGTTTACCTTTCATACTAGCTCCATTATCATAACCTTGTCCTCTTACATCATCAATATCAAGATCAAGAGATACCAATACAAATTGCAATTCATCAAAAAGCCCATATCCAGATGTATCATGCACTTTTAAAAATTCTACGAAGTATTCTGCTATTTTTATTGAACAAGTTGACATATCTACTCATCATATTATCAAAGTCATTTGTTCTTGGTGACTTACATCTGGAGTACAATCAAGTATCACAGAAAAATATTTTACCTCTTTAACTTCTTTAATAATTATATTTTTAATATTAGAGGCTAAGCTAGAAATCAACTCATTTTGAGTTTTATGACCAAGATAGTGATAATGAATCTCATTATATTAAATGCGTCAAATTGGCTCTTGCATTACCACATCAAACTCCACAATCATTTCAATTAAGCCCAAAAAATTACCATTATTCTCTTCATAAATTTTCTTGTGGGTCCCATGAAAAGCCAAATTATGCTTAGCAAGGCATTTCACTACAACAATAATTCTCACAAGAACTTGTTTTCAATGATTTTGTTCTTTTGCAATTTGCTCTCATATATGTTTATCATTTGTTTCATTCTTCTCAATATGATTTGTAAATCAATACAAGTGTTCAAATTAGCTATATGCTCAATATTATTCTTGTAATACACACTCCCAATTTTAGTGTTATAAATATACTGTACAAATAAGCTCTCTCTCTCCCTAAAAAAGTCTCTCAATTTTTCTAGTGAATTCCATGTGTGTATATATATATATATGTATATATATATAATCTTAACAAAATGTCCTTCAAGTTTGAGATATAATTACATGCATGCCACTAAGTTAAATTTACCACTTTGCCACCTTTGTTCCTATACTTTTCCATGCATTCTCTTATCTTGTTTAATTTTCCCATAATGTCCTTCCATGCATTTCAAACTAATTCAATCCATCATGCTCTTTCTTGGAAATTTTTTTAATGTCGATTTCATGTTAAACCCTTATCGATTATCATACTACTCCTTGTATTCGAAATCATTTCCGATTTACTTCAGAAATTTTATTGAAATTCCATTTCACCTTAAGAAATTCTACTAAAACCCGTTCATACATCTGGACACTCTAAATTATTTCTTTATTTCATAAACGAGAGCTTACTTGTACAATATATTTACAATACTAAAATTGAGAGGGTGTATTACAATTCTCATGTTGTTTAAGTCTTTCACT
Organism: Dimocarpus longan; assembly: GCA_022984855.1. Lineage (NCBI taxonomy): Eukaryota > Viridiplantae > Streptophyta > Magnoliopsida > Sapindales > Sapindaceae > Dimocarpus > Dimocarpus longan. Next base: position 17,635,385 of record CM041015.1, on the reverse strand, counting down.
ATGATGCCTCCCATCATTAAATCCTTCATTCGCCAAAAAACTATTCATGTGCACTAATTTAAATAATTTAAAACAAAAACAATATACTTTGTCCACATTTTTTGAGTACACAAGCCATTTCTAATCTTGATTCTCTCCATTTGGTAATTTTCGAATATAATGTGCATATGAAAAATGTCTAGAGTTACCATGGAAAGATAAGATTAGTTTATATTATGGGACCTTTTTCGATTAATATATCATTTGTTTTGTTATCAAGATTATCTCAATTTCTAGGATCATAAATATCTTAATAAGGAGTTAGTTGTTCTTCATTCATGATAGTCACATAAATAACATTGAGTTCATTTTTATTTCTATATAATTCTTATAAACGATTTGGTTCAATCAATTGTGATAATTCATAAATAAGTGAACAACTGGAATCAACTTTTTTAACAATGAATTTATGTAATGCTCCTTTTTGAGATTGAGTTAATTGTTCTAATCTTTTTCTTTTTTAAATTTCATATTCATACTTTCTAGGAAACATTGTGAACAATTATAGTAATAACTAAAGTAATAAACTAACAATCAAACTAGCAAAGTATTAAAGAACAAATAAAACCTAACAAGAAATCTAGCCACACGGTACACAATAATACTATAACAGCAATTGCAAAGTAAATCCTTGTTTTTCATTTTTTTTTTCAATCCAAGATTCAACAACACTTTAGAAAACAATTAAAAAAAAAGCTGTAAAAAAAATAAATAATCTTGAAAAGATATAATTCAATAATAGTGAATATAAAAATATAACTTTTATCTCAAAAATGAATAACTTTTTGGAATTCCACTTTCTTCACTTTAAATTGTTGATCAAATTGTGAAAATTTTAACCAAAAAAAAAAAAAAACAATAATTTAGAGTGTATTGTTGTGTGGTTGCCATCAATGTGAAGAGAAAAGTAAGTTAGGTTGAAATAATAGAGTAAATTTTATGTATGGGTGAAATATATTAGCTTTAGGGGCCTTGATATAGTAGAAATATTTTTTGAATTAAATTAGATCAAAAAAAGTAAGTAGCATTGCTGATGTCAAGTGCTTGAAGCATGTTAGCAATCCCTGGTTTAAGACAAAGGGTGACAATATAGGTCACAACATGATAGGTCAACACTAATTCGTAAAAAATAAATGGGTTTGAATTAAACAAATTCATATTATAATAATGTCAACCCCGCTTAACTTGTTTATTAAACGAATCAAATTTGATTTGTTTAAATGAATAGCAGGTTGACACGATTAAATTAGAGGTAAAATTGTAATAGTAACATATTACAAGGGTTAATGTGTAATTATACACATATATATAGATATATACACACACATACACACACATACATTTAACCAAACCCTAACCTAACTTATTCATTTTCAGTAACCATCACCCATTCCACCGTTTCTCCTTCACGATCATCACCCCTTCTCCAAGGCTACACCACCATATCCATTATCTCTACTACTATATCCTCCATTTCTATGACTTCACTACTATATTAACCATCTCCACCACTATATCATCCCTTTCCATGGCTTTACTGACAAGCCTTGTTTTTGTAGACTCTTTTTTTTGTATAGATGGTAGCTCATCGGTAACCCCATGATGGCCTTCCAGCAGATTCCGAATTCGACTGAAAGGTTTCCATGAAGCTAAACCAATTTCTTTTATTGAAAACTTTTTTTTTTCTTTTTCATAAACAATTACAAAATAATTTTCTAAAATTTTGAACTGAGTCTCAAACCCTTATTTTATCAAAGCGCAAGCGACCACAAACATGTCATCACATCTAAAAATAAATTGAAACACATTCATAAGCCATGCATATATTTATTTACACATTTTTCGAAACCATAGAAAAATTATACAATCACTTATATAAAAATTTTTGAGAATGTCCAAAATACATTTAAGCAATCACAGCAGCACACATGACTCAACCTGTCAAATCCTGAGCTAGAGTCCCTACTACTGATGTACTTGTCCCTGTATCTACCCTTGAGGAGATTTTGTTTATAAATCATAAAATAACATGTGGGCTACACGAGTCCAGTGAGTGTCATGAGTTTCATTTCAAATTTAACTTTAGGAGATAAACCTCCTTTTTAGTTTTTAAACATTTTATAAACCTTTTCTATAATATTAAAAATTGGTTTTTCTCTAAAAACCATATTTCAAATAAATACATGGATAAACAACTTTCATAATATAATTTGATTTTATTATAAAACTAAATAATAAAACAAGATGTTGTGTGCTTTCAGTTTTCGGCTGAAAAATGTAAATAATGGTGATGCTACTGTTTTCGAAAAATCTCTGAATAAAATAAGTCAACTATTAATAGTCCGTATTATATGGTATCCTAGGTATAGAGCGAAATTTTACCTCGCTCCGGCCTTCTCGAAATTTTTTCTCAGTCATGGCATCTATTTGATTTTACGTAGTATAATTTTTCCTTCGCTATGGAGTGACATTTTTCCTCGCTCAGGTAGAAGCTAGCTAATAATATACACTGTATGTGCATTGGGCGACAAAGTAACTGAACTGACATGACACAATCCCCCCTGTGGGTTACCTTCCACTGTTAGTGACAGATACTTCTGATACTACCAATGTATGCTTAGAGTACTCAACCTCAACCGAAGATATCTGTAATATCTACTAGATATACCATAGGTTCACAAATATATTTTCAAATCCATGTAATCCATAGTTCATATAATAGATTTTTACAATTCATGCAAAAACATTTCCTTTTAAACTCATTTAGTTCAAAATCAAATTTTAACATATCAAAGCACTCTTTTTAACATATCATATCAATTGTTTAAAGGATACTCACATAGTGTTAACTCACAGTAATACAAGCTTTGAGGGTTCCCTCGATTTCAAGTTACCTACATAATTTCGCATTTCACGATTAGACGTTACGACTGAATTCAATCATACATATATATTCTCATTGATGCATTAACATACAAACAAGCATTTAACCGCATGGGGATTCCAAACACTCTAAATTCAAATCGTAATATCCTCATTTATTTACACATGCTTTCCTTTTAAATTTCTCAACATTCATGCATGTTAAACATCACAATTGGACTCTAATTTGTTCATTAATGCATTAAACAACTTTTTGCACCATTTTGACCCATTTTGGATGCATGCACTCCACCTTTCAAACCCTCTATCCAATTAAATTTTTCTTACCAAAATGACATCCCAAGGCATGCGATATATCGTAGAATTTAACCAAACTCATAAACATCACAATTAGATAACATGGCATAGTTTGGCCACGATATACATCCTTTAGAATCCAATTGAATTCTTTTCAATTCCTTGCTAAATTCACTATCAAAATAGCCCATAAATCCATCCAAAAGCAATCAAAACAATCATCCATCACATAAGGCTCCTTATGGCTGAAAACTTGAATTACATCAATATAACTAGTCTACTATGGTTTTAATTTTTATTACAACAATATAACTTGATGTTTTAGTATAGTTTCATGCATGAAATACTTCAAACCATTCAAACACAACATAAATCACATCATCCCTTCTTGGTCGAATACATATCTAAACTTCCATCAAAACATCTTCAAGTTTTCCACTTGAAATTCATGCAAACTCCCGCCAAGTATCATGGAAATAAAATCAACATTTTAAACATCATCAATCCAAAATTAAATCAAAGATCATCTTAGTTAGTATGCTTACCAATTTATCCTTGATCACTTGCTTTATTTTCCTAAGGCTTCAAAACTCTAAATTAATACATAAAAATTTCATCAATAACACATGCAGTCCATGGACAGTTTTTATCAAACTTTTTCACACTAAAACTTCATAAAAACTTAAATTTTTTCACTTGAAAATCACTTACCCTTGTTAGATAACCTTCCTAGATTTGATTACCACCTTTTGATGGGTTGAAAACCACTTAAAAATGACTTGGATTGCAAGAGGAATAGTTGTTGTCCTAGATTCTGTTTTGGCTTATTTTCTACCGACTTCAGCTCTCTCTCTCCCTAAAAAATTCTCTCAATTTTTCTAGTGAATTCCATGTATATATATATAGACTTAACAAAATGCCCTTCAAGTTTGAAACATAATTACATGCATGCCACTAAGTTAAATTTACCACTTTGCTACCTTTGTTCCTACACTTTTCCATGCGTTCTCTTATCTTGTTTAATTTTCCCATAATGTCCTTGCATGTATTTCAAACTAATTCAATCCATCATGCCCTTTCTTAGAAATTTTTTTAATGTTGATTCTATGTTAAACTCTTATCGATTATTATGCTACTCATATTCAAAATCGTTTACGATTTACTTCAAAAATTTTATTGAAATTCCATTTCACCCCAAGAAATTCTACTAAAATCCGTTCACACATATGGATACTCTAAATTATTTCTTTATTTCATAAATGAAAGCTTACTCGTACAATACATTTACAACACTAAAATTAAGAAGGTATATTACATCTACCACCATATCCACAATCTCCACCATCATATCCTTCCTCACGACGACTACCAGCTACTATTGCCATCTATATCCACCTCAAGAATAGCTTGAAAAACACAAATCAAATTAGATTGACAGTCGATGTCGCCTCAAAACAACTTCCATCTCCCAAAATGGCCTCCTCTCCTATTCGTACAACACAACAAATTTTGTCCTTTCCCCTGATTTCCAAGCAAATTCGACTTGAATATCCAACCCATACTTATAGCACCATAAACTCAAAGCCGTAGTGTTTGTCTTCTTTGAAGCCGCTTTTCAAGGTGAGAATCTTGGTTCTCTCCAAACCCTAACAATAGAATGCCTTATATTTCATCGACTAACTCTAACCTTTCTTCTCTTTTTTTTTACAGTTTCGAGTCTCTTTCGAAGATCATTGTCTTGATCGGTGAGAGAGAATGTCTTTCAACTGTTTTTGTTTTTGTCGTTTATTGATAGTTGTAACTCATTTCATGCTTTTGTCACTTTAAACATTGTTTTTGACCAATCTTTATCTGGTTTTTGATAGACCCCATTTCTGCATATTCATTTCGATACAAATGGCAGCCTGTCGAAAATCCCACGGTGGCCTTACAGTTGATCTTGAATTCGATCAAAAAGTTCCTATGAAGCTAAACCGTTTTCCATTATTTAAAAACTTTACTTTTTCTTTTTATCATATGATTATAAAATAGATTTAATAAAAATTTAAGCAATATAATAACTGTTTTTCTAAGAATACCACCCTGCAAATTTTATATAAAATTTAAAACACTTCTAAAATCAATCAATTTCCCCCAAACTACAGGGCCTTAGGCCTTCAATTTTATCAATCCACAAGTAACCATAAACATGCCATCAAATTTAAAATATATAAAGTGAAATATAATCACAAGTCATGCATATATTTATTTACATATTTTCAAAATAAGATAAAAGTTATTCAATTATTCCTATACAAATTTTTAAGAAAGTTCAAAATATATTTATATAGTCACAACAACAACCCCGACTCGATCTGTCTAATCCTAAGTTAGAGTCTCTGCCGTCGATGTACTTGTTCCTAAGTCTATCCTTGGAGAGGTTTTGTTTATAAAATATAAAACTAAGGTAAACTTTATGAGCTCGGTGAGTGTCGTAAGTTTTTATTTCCAATTTAATTTTATAAAAATTCATCCCTTAGTTTTAAAACATTTTATAAACATTCATTACTGTAATATGAAAAATCAATTTTTCTTTGAAAACCATTTTTCAAATAAATGCATGGATAAATTATTTTCATAAATATCATCCAATTTCATTATAAAACTGAATGATAAAACAAAGTGTCATATGCTTTCAATTCTTCACATAAAATGTAAATAGTGGTAACGCTACTGTTTTTGAAAAATCTCTGAATAAAATAAACCAACCACTAACGGTCCGTACCACATAGTATCATAGGTATGTAGCAGAATTTTACCTCGCTCCAGCCTTTCCGGAATTTTACCTTTGCCTTGTTCATGCCATTTATCTGATATTATGTAGCGGAATTTTTCTCTTACTATGGAGCAATATTTTTCCTCGCTCAGGTGGAAGCTAGCTAATAATATACCTTACACGTGCATTGAGCAACACACTGAACTGAACCATTGACACAACACAATCCCACCTGTGGGTTTCCTCCCACTGTTAGTGACAAACACCTCTGACACTGCCAATGTACACTTCGAGTACTCAACCTCAACCGGAGAATAACTATAAGATCTACCAGGCATACCATAGGTTTACAATAATACATTTCCAATAACTGTTTTCATTATAAAATACATCTTTCACATAATCCTTTCAAATTCATGCAATCCATGCAAAACATTTTCCTGTATGATATATCTAATTCAAAATTGATTTTATTCATAAGTCAAGGCATAAACAATTACCATATCAAATCGAAATATTTTAAAAGATACTCACCTATTATTTGTAGTGGCTCACGGTAAAAATCTCTTTAGGGTTCCCTTGTTTTCCACTTTACCTACATAAATTCACATTCTAGATTTAGACGACATCACACCTTAATTTTTTCGTATAAGCTCCCTATTAAAAATTCATGACTGCTAAGCTCATAAAATACTTCATATGATGTTTAAATTCACATCCATGAATCAAACAAAACTTTGAATCATACTAATTCATATTAGCTAAATCCTGACCACACATTTATACGTTTAACTGTACTAAATTTTGCCATTATGATCATGCTCAAATACATGTAAAATGATGTTAAATCAATTAAAATTCATAAAAACTCACAACCATATAATACAGTATGACTTGACCGAATACACCCCTTTTTGCATCCAATTGATTTCTTTCCAATTCCTACTGACTTTATAATTCACACAAGCTATAAAACTCTCCAAAACATTCAAACACAATCACATAAAACTTAAATACATTTAGGGTAGAAAAATGGCAGCTTGGTACAACATATTATTACACCTCTTTTGCTTCTCATTTTAACTTCAAATCTTGATAGTTTTACCACTTTTACATGCCTAAAATTTACTTAAACTAATCAAACACCAATTGGATCATGAAAACCCTAACTTGGACATGGACATCACTCAACATAGCATTAAGAATTCTTTAGTTTTTCCATGTGAAATCACACTAAATTCACTTCACTTCTCATGGCAAGATAGCAACTATTCCAAATAACATCCATTTGAATTTAAGTAAAAAATTCACCTATACTAGTAAGCTCATCGATTCTTCTTGAAACCCATAACTTTACTCATACCCCAACTTAAAGTCTTAATTCTTTAATTTCATGCATAAAAACTTCATAAAAATCACATAAATCTCACTTGGAACTATAATCAAACATTTTACACACAATCCACATATATAAAAATCTATGGAAATTGAACCTTATCACTTCAAACTCACTTGATCTTTTACCTTGCTTTTTCCCTTGATTAATTATTCAAAACTCTAAATTCAAGTATGAAAAACTCATTAGATACATGTGCGGTCCATGAACTGTTCTTGACAGCTTTTCACCTAAAAATTTTCATGAAAACTTCAGTCTTACCTTTTGACTTTTGCTTTATCTTGCTTGATAATCTTCCTAGACTTATTCTTCACATTTCTATGGCTTGATTACCCTTCAAAAATGGTAGAAAAATGGCTTGATGTAGCTGCTACCCCCGTTTTAGTCTTGTTTTTGTTTGTCGTCCCTCTCCCTTTCTTTCTCTTTAGATTTTTCTTCCAACTTCACTTTATATATATACTTCAATTGGTTGTGAAATTGCTCTTAAAGTTTGTTATATAATTACATGTCATGCTACTACTCTTCTTGACCATTTTGCCCTCTTTTATTTCTATATTTCTCATGCATTTATACTAATTTTTCAAAGGTTTACTTACAATGCAATTAATGGATTCATTCACTTCATGCCCTTTCTTGGAAACCTTTTGAACATCAATTTTATCTTATACTTTAAATAAATTATCATGTTACTTTTTGGATTCGAATTTCGTTTTCGATCCATTCAAAAATTTCACTAAAATTCAATTACATGATCCGAAAAATTCAACAACTTTATTATTTCTTTAATGAGGGCATTTTAGTACTGCATCTTTACATTACTTATGCAAATCTTCTCTACAGTATGGAATTCGAAAGAGGGACATCACAAATTCTTCCCCCCTTATAAAATTTCGTCCTCAAAATTTTACAAAACTCTATTTACTGAAAAAGGTAGGGGTACTTCTGATGCATTTAATCTTTGTGCTCCCAAGTGGCCTTCTCTACCTTGTGATTCCTCCACAAAACTTTTGCGAAGGAAATAAACTTTTTGCTCAGAACCTGTTCTCTGCGATCTAAAATCTGTACTGGTTCATTTTCATCCCTTAGCTCTATCGGTTGCTCTCCAAGTATGTGCGAGGAATTTGAAATGTACTTACAGAGTATGGATACATGAAACACATCGTGAATATTATCTAGCTATAGAGGTAGCTTCGACCTGTATGCTACAGATCTTACTCTTCCCATGATCTCATACAGTCCAACATAGCACAGATTCATTTTATCACGCTTTCCAAATCTGAGCATGCTTTTCCAGGGGATATTTTGAGGAATACTTTATCTCCAATCTCGAACTCCAGGTCCCTACGATGATTGTCTGTATAGCTATTTTACCGATCGCTTGCTATTTTTAGTCTATCTCTGATGACTTTAATCTTATCTACAGTGATTTGGACAAGCTCGGGACCTAACAGTTTTCCCTCACCTACCTCATTCCAACACACTGGAGTCCTGTACTTTTTTCCATAAAGTGTTTCATAAGGGGCCATACCAATACTGGCCTGATAGCTATTGTTATAGACGAACTCTATGAGTGGTAAATGTGTATCTTAACTTTCTTTAAATTCCAAGATGCATGCTCTGAGCATATCTTCAAATGTCTGAATGGTTCTCTTTGACTGTTCATCCGTTTGGGGGTGAAAGGTTGTGCTGAAGTTCAACTGAGTTCCTATAGCTTTCCACAAACTGAGCCAAAACCTCGATGTGAAGCTGGGATCACGGTCTGAGACAATAGAAATTGGTGTACCATAGAGTCTAACTATCTCATATATGTAGAATTGCACCAACTTGCTTAGGGGATAATCACTTCTGATTAGCAAAAAATGGGTGAACTTCGTCAATCTATCAACTATCACCCATATCACCTCATGACCCTCTGACCGCGTGGAAACCCTACTACAAAATCCATGGTAATCTTTTCCCATTTTCACTTTGGGATAGAAAAGGGTTGTAACAATCCTGTCGGTTTTTGATATTCTGTTTTCACTTACTGATAGGTGAAGCATCGGGAAACAAAATCTGTAATCTCTTTCTTCATCCCTTTCCACTAGTAATTCTCTTTTAGGGTATGGTATATCTTCGTACTACCCGAATGCATGACATATACTGAAGAGTGAGCCTCATCCATAATCTCCTTTTTCAGATCTTCTACATCCGGTACATATAGACACTAGCCCATCATCACTATACCAACTTCCTTAATGGTGAAATCTGTTCTGTGACTATCTTCAATTTCTTTCCTTAGTTTAGCCAACTAAGGATCTTGTTTCTGCTGCTCCTTTATCCAATCTACCAAATGGGGTGAACATGAAAGATAGCTAACAATGCCCAAAGTCTGCCACATTTAATCTCACTTCCAATGACTTTAACTTTACCAGAAGTGGAAGATATATAGTCCTCAACTGCGCTAGGGAACTCATAGGTCTCCTGCTCAAAGTATCGGCTACTACATTATCCTTTTCGAGGTGGTACTCTATCGTACAATCATAATATTTAATCAATTCTAACCCCCTCTTCTGCCTCATATTCAATTCCTTCTAGGTGAGCAGGTATTGTAGACTCTTGTGATTAGTAAAGATCTGACAAGGGAAACCATATAAGTAATGCCTCCATATCCTCAATGCGAATACAATTGCCGCCGGTTCTAGATCATAAGTAGAGGTAGTTCTGCTCATGCTTATTTAGCTATCTGGACGCATATGCAACAACTTTCTCGTTCTGCATCAAAACACAACCCAAACTCTGTCTTAAAGCATCACTTTATATGGTGAAATTATCTATCCCCGTTGGCAATGTTAATACAGGAGCTAATGTCAACCTCATCTTTAACTCATCAAAACTCTATTGATAGGCTTCTGACCATTCGAACTTTTCTTCTTTCCTCGTCAATTTGCTATTCTAGAAAACCCCTCTACGAATTTCCTGTAGTAACCTACCAACCTGAGAAAGCTCCTGACCTTCGTAACATTAATGGGCGACCTCTAGTTCATGATGGCTTCTATCTTCTAGGGATCTACACTAAGTCCTTCAGCTGAAATAACAATAAGCTAAAAAACAACTCTATCTAACTAGAACTATCACTTGCTAAACTTAGCATTTAACCAGTGATCCCTCAAGGCCTATAACACTATCCTTAGATGTTCTGCATGCTCCTCATGATTGTCTAAATACACTAAAATGTCATCAATGAACATAATCACAAATTTGTCCAAGAAAGCTCGGAAGACCCTATTCATCAGGTCCATGAATGCGGCTGAAGCATTCGTCAATCTAAATGCCATGACTAAGAACTCATAGTGCCCATACCGAGTCCTAAAGGCAGTCTTCGGAGCATTCCCCTTACAAACTTTCAGCTAGTGATATCCCGATCTCAGATCAATCTTTGAATACATTCTAGATCCCTGTAACTGATCAAATAACTCATCAATCCTCGGGAGCGGGCATTGATTCCGTATTGTCATCTTGTTCAACTGCCTGTAATCAATGCACAACCATAACTCATCAATCAACTGCCTATAATCAATGCACAACTACCTGTAATCAATTAACAAATAAAACTGGAGCCCCCCACAGAGAATAATTAGGTCTTATGAAACCCTTTTCTAATAGCTCTTCCATCTGTACTTTCAATTCTATTGTGGCCATCCTATATAAAGTGATTGAGATTGGCTCTATTCCCCATAACCAAATATATCTTGAACTTTATTTCCCTATCTAGTGGTAGACTTAGGAGATCCTCCGTGAATACATATAGCAACTTTTTAACCATTGGAATATCTTCTAATAGAACCTTACCTTTTTCCTATTCAACCATATAAGCCAGATACCCCGATATCCTTTGCGGAGTATTCAGTTGGTTGTCATGGTGGTCATGACACTGGTGGCAAGTACTTTTCGTATTCCACGAAATACCACCTCTGGTTCCTCTGGTCTGGCCAATCTAACTTCCTTCCCATAGCAATCAACTGTGGCCTGATGTTTGGATAACCAGTTCATCCCTAACATCACATCAAAGTCTCAAATGTCTAATAAAATTAGATCAATTGAAAACTCTTTATCTTCTATTACAATTTTACTATTCATCATCACTTTCTCAGCCAATAATAAGTTTCCAGTATGGTACGAACCTACTATACCACCTTCTAAAGACTGTAATTCTGCTCTGACCCTCACCAAAAATGGTACGAACATGAAAAAATGGGTGGCCTCAGGATCTATGAGTGCATATGCATCGTGATCAAGAACAGAAACTATACCAGTGACGACTTCCAGAGCAGTGCCTGCCTTTTACTGAGTGATAACAAATACTCGGGCCTGGGCATGAGGTCTACCTGGTTGACCCACAGAAGCTATTCCTCTATCCATTACATCTCGAGCTGAGATTAAAGAATCTAGTCCTCTGATCTAGGAACCTTTACCTCCTTATCTTTGGCCCACATCGGCCTATGAAGGTGCTATTGAAGGTCTTGCCTCTGAGCTGGCAATGGTGGCTAACTATAGACACTCTCTCATAAAATGACCCTCCTGTCGGAAATGGAAGCAAGCTGTACCCCTCATCCGACACTAGCCTGGATGCCTCCTCCAGTATGTACTGCACTCTTGTACCGAACTCCTAATGTCACAGGAGCCTTCAAGCACTGCAGGTGGTTCGGCTGATCCCTAATTGGATGATGCTCTTTGACTCATCCTCTGCCCACCAACCCATCTGGATTTTCTTTTCTTCTTGGCAAATTTACTAGGCTTTTCCTGATGCAAACTAGATCCGCCACGTTTGCCTTCTATCTTTCCATGTTGGGCAGCGACTGTCATGTTTCTCTCTACATTCAGTGTGGCCTCCACTAGCTTCCCATAATGTGTCTGACCCCATGACGGATGAACTCTGAGGCTGGGATTGAGGCCTACCATGAATCTCTTTCATCTCTACCCCTCATCCTCAGAGATGAATCGGACAATCCGGACCAGTTCTGAGAACTTCTTTTCATATTCGATTACGGATGTCGAGCCTTACTCCAATCTAAAATTTTTTTCCATTTGAGTGTCTGTGTAGCTATTCGGATACAATCTGTTTATAAACTCCCGCTAGAATACTATATATGATATTTCCTCTTGGTGTCGCCTCTTCAAGGCCTTCCACTAATCCTTTGCCTTGTCCTCTAGAAAAAATGAGGATAACAGAACTCTCTGCTCGTCGGAGCACCTCATCACTCTGTAGATCTCACTAACCCTATCCAACCATGCTAGGGCGCTCTCTAGGTCACCACTTTCATCAAATGGCTTCACTTCCAACTTGCAAGCCAGTTTGATTGAGCGCTTCAGTTCTTCGATGACCTCCTACGGCTGACGCATTGCTGCCATTAATATCTGGGTGACCTACTCTATATTAAAACTCCCGTCGATTAGTTCTGTTAGTGCCGACGGTCCCAGAAAGGTTTGATCTATGAGAGCATTCACCAACCACGCCCGTGCTCTGTGTGGGGTCCGGGATTTGCCTATACTGGGCTCCCCTCGGACTGGCCCAGGTTTGCCCCGCTCGCCCACTCACTAGGTACTGTCCCTGGTCAGGGGATTTCTCTCGCCTCCCTCAGCTGCCACTCGAACCTCTGACCCTCAAGGATAAGAGTGTTTAACTTGCAAGCTGGGTACCAATTGAGCTACTAGCTCAATTGGTACCCAGCTTGCAAGTTAAACACTCTTATCCTTGAGGGTCAGAGGTTCGAGTGGCAGCTGGGGGAGGCGAGAGAAATCCCCTGACCAGGGACAGTACCTAGTGAGTGGGCGAGCGGGGCAAACCTGGGCCAGTCCGAGGGGAGCCCAGTATAGGTAAATCCCGGACCCCACAATAAAAAGGCATTTTTTTATTGTGGGGTCTGGGATTTGCCTATACTGGGGTCCCCTCGGGCTGCCCCAGGTTTGCCCCTCTCGCCCACTCACTAGGTACTGTCCCTGGTCAGGGGATTTCTCTCGCCTCCCCCAGCTGCCACTCGAACCTCTGACCCTCAAGGATAAGAGTGTTTAAATTGCAAGCTGGGTACCAATTGAGCTACCCAGCTTGCAATTTAAACACTCTTATCCTTGAGGGTCAGAGGTTCGAGTGGCAGTTGGGGGAGGCGAGAGAAATCCCCTGACCAGGGACAGTACCTAGTGAGTGGGCGAGAGGGGCAAACCTGGGGTAGCCCGAGGGGACCCCAGTATAGGCAAATCCCAGACCCCACAATAAAAAGGCGCCTTTTTATTGTAGGGTCCGGGATTTGCCTATAATGGGCTCCCCTCGGGCTGGCCCAGGTTTGCCCCGCTCGCCCACTCACTAGGTACTGTCCCTGGTCAGGGGATTTGCTTCGCCTCCCCCAGCTGCCACTCGAACCTCTGACCCTCAAGGATATGAGTGTTTAACTTGCAAGCTGGGTACCAATTGAGCTATTGTAAAACCCAAAACCGCATTCGTCGGATAGCAAAATATTTTTTTCGATGGATTGCATCAGATCGGAAAAATATAATTATCGAGTCCGAAAATATTGGAATATTATTTTCAATGAAGAAAAATAAATTCGAGTTCGTGAGACGGATTCGAGATTTATTAAATAATTTCGAGAATGCAAACCCGAGGTTTAATCAAAAGCGGATTCCAGGACGGACGGACGGACGGAATTCGAGCTTGGAAGTTAAAGCTAGAATGCATGGAAGGCTTTTAGTATAAAATATTATATTATTAAAGTTGATAATCGATTAAAGAAGAGGTGATTATTGCTCCCGGTCAAAGTTTTAATAAAAAAAAAAAAAAGAAAACCAAGCTTGCAAGAGGCAAGCACTCGCTCATTTCAAAACAGCATCCAAAGTGACAAAAAGAGAGGAAGATGCTACGCTTGGTCATCATTCAAACCGAAAGTGAGCTGCTGTTGGCGTGAAGGTGGTTGCTGCCGAGCTGGAACGATTTTAATGCTGGCATGAAGCTGAAGCTGTTGAACCAGGTGCTGTCAACGTGAGCTGCTACCGGCGAAGGGAAGCTGCTGTCTCGTTGCTGTGGCTGTTGTTGCCATTACTGTCGCCGGTGCTGTCTTGCTGCTGCTGGCGTGGTGTGGTAGCTGCTGCTGCTGTGTGTTGAGCTGTTCTACTGTCAGCGTGAAAGTGCTGGTGCAACCGTGATGAAGTCCCTGCTGTTGGCTAGTGTTGAAGCTGCTGTTGCCAAATCGTGACAGCTGCTGCCATTGTCGCCGGTGAGAAGCTGCTGGCGTGAGGTCGTGCTGTTGTTGCCATCGTTTTCAAGTGCTGCTGTGGATCAGAGCTGCCGTCGCTGCCTTGTGCTGGCGTGAGGTGTTAAAGACAGCTGCTGCCAACGCCAGGTACTGTCGCTGTTATGCCGTGTGCTATCATCGTTGATGTAGCTACTGCCAAGCAGCTGCTGTCAAGCTGAAATCAACATCCAGTCTTGAAGTGGAACAGCAAGAAGAGAAGACATCTTGCTGGTAGGGAAGACAGCTTGCTGCCGAGAGAGTCGTCGCCGATCGGAAGCTATTTCGAAGCTGAGAACAGCTCGCTTCTTGGGTAAAGTGCTGTCCCCTTTTGTTTTTGTTGAGTTGTTTCAAGTAAGTAGTAAGCGTACGAATGATTAGAGTTGAATTAAGCGAGCATATCCCAATGCAATTAAGTTTTTGCGGGCTGTCGTCATGTGCAGTTTTTATGCTCGTCATGCGCAGTTTCTTTATGCTCGTTTTGTGTAGTTTTTATGGTGATTCAGGATTGATTTTAGGTGCAGCTTTTATGCTGATTTAAGGTCAGATAATGAGCTGTTATAGGGCTGTTTTGTGAGCAGTAAATGTGCTGTTTGTGGCCTGTCGAAGCGTGATGTTGCGTACTGTTTTCGGGACAGTTCTGCATGCTGTTTTGGTGCCGTTTGCATGCTGTTTTGGTGCCATTTGCACGCTGGTCTAGTGCAGTTTTGCATGCTGTTTTGGTTTAGAATTACAAGTTACTTTGACATCAAAACTGCCCCAATTAATCGCGTACGCTAGTTCGACAAATATAAGTTGTTTTGAAGTAATGTTAACCGATGTTTTTGCATCGAAACTATAGGTTTGATTGTTGCGTGTTGTTTTGATGATAACCATAGAGTTTCGAGTATTTTAAGTCACGATAACGAATCGGTTGGAAATAGTTTTCGCGTACGAGTATGAGTTATCCGTTTTGTTATCGTGCGAGGATAATCACTTGAATTATTGTGTTTATAAATCCTCGTATGACTTAAAGTTTAGTTGCGCATGAGTTATGTTTTAACGACATCTCGATCGAAATCAAATGTAGGTGAATCGGGAATCGAACGAGAGCCGTAACAGGAAGCGGTGATAAGTATTTTGGAAGCAAGTTGTGAGTGTGGATTTTTAAAAGTTTTCATACATTCTGTTATTAAATGCAATCAGTTTTAGCAAGTAAAAAGTTTTGAGATTCTAGTAAAAGTTTATAGTTTTCAGTTTATCATCTATAAATGCATGTATAACTTTAAAGTTTATGCTATGAATATGTTTATATTCTTCAGTAAGTAATTGAGTAAGTTGAAATTATATACATGCATAGAGATAGTATTTGTGAAAGTTATTTTGCGATATTACAGCATATTGCCGAGATTTCATTTTATATATGCCTATGGTTTACCCTAGCCCCTAAGATTACACCCTGCCGAAAGTATTCCATACGCGTACGGTAGATGGGGGGAGTTACTAACTTTGGGGGGATCGAGTCTGTCAGTCACCCTCTGCACGTATGGGATAGTGTAGATCTACCTTATGTTGGAGGGATTCGCGATCCCAGAGTTGTATCCACATCTGCGACTACACATGGTGAGAGTTCCCCTATCCTAGTAGCGTGTTTTCGCACCGTCACGAAGGACAAGATTTCCCTGGGTTGCCAGATAAGGCTAGTAAGAAAATAAGAAAAGTTTTAAGAAAAGTTTGATAAATAACTTTCGCAACTTTTAAACGAGTTTACAGTTTTCAGGAAAAGAAAGTAAGTAAGTAATAGTTTTCCAATATATTTTTGGGAGGAATAGTATTTTTAAGCAAAAGTATAGTTTATGATAAACTCACCCACTCACTGAGTTATTCTCACCACTGTTTTCCTGTTTTCTTAAAAACCTCCCTCAGGTGTAGATGCGAGTAGCGCGGTTGACGTATCTCCTTCGGACGTACAGGCCAGTTAGACACGCGACCAGATTGCACTATTTTCTAGCATAGCATCATGTATTGCGTTTAATATCATTTTTCAGATTCTCTAGTTTTTTTTTAAATATTATTTTGAGTTAAGGATTTTATGTAAATATCATGCATGTCGTTTTTAAGATTTATTTAAGTTACTTCCGCTTAATTGCATGATTATGAGTTTGAAAATGGCCGGAGGCCTATTGATTATAGAAATTGTTTGTGAATACAAGTATACAGGTTTTATGAGATATTTTACAGGGTGAAATTTTAGAAAAATAGTCGTTGTGCTGCCGGTTTTCTGTGAAAATACTATTTTCATAAAGTTATTTTCAACGAACAAAATTCCCACCCTTTTCCAGAATAAAAAGGATTTCAAGTATTTTAGAAAAGAAAAGAGGCTTAGCTTCACGGGAACTTTCCAGTCAGAGCAGATCTCGACTGGGGAGCCACCGTGGGGTTGTCGAGCAGGTCGCCTAACTAGTAGTTAGAAAGGGGCCTGTCACTCTGCCTCTTGAACGAATGGAATCGCAGGTGCGAGAGCCTTTAAACTGTCTCTACGGAGACTCTTTTGACCTCCTTGGTGCATAGTGCTATGATTTCAACAGAAATAAGATTATGAAACATTTGAAAGTTTTAGAAATCATATGCATACAAATAAAATAACGGTAACATGTCCAAGTTGCCTTATTCATATAATAAGGTAAAATAGAACGATTTAAGAAATCAAAACATAAGAACATAAAATCCCATTTCAAACCCTGTTCTGTTACCAACATGATAGACTCCGTTTATGCACATTCCTTTCCGTACAGATGGCAGTCTATCGGTAACCCAATGGTGGCCCTCCAACCGATCTTGAATCCGACCAAAAGGTTCCCGTGAAGCTAAGTCATTTTTCATTATTTAAAAACTTTACTTTCTCCATGTATCATAAGATTATAAAATAGATTTAATAAAAATTTGGGTAATATAATGACTGTTTTGTTGGAAATGCCACCCTGCAAATTTTATATAAAATTTAAAACACTTATAAAATCAACCAATTTCCCTAAACTACCTAATCTCAAGCCCTCAATTTTGTCAATCCACAAGCAATCGCAAACATGCCATCAAATTTAAAATATATAAAGTGAAATACAATCACAAGTCATGCATATATTTATTTACATAATTTCAAAATCATAGAAAAGCTATACAATTATTCATATAAAAATTTTTAAGAAAGGTCAAAATACATTTACACAGTTACAGCAACACCCCCAACTTGATCTGTCTAATCTTGGGCTGGAATCCCTATCGCCGATGTACTGTTCTTGAGTCTGTCCCTAAGAGGTTTTGTTTATAGAACATAAAACTAAAATAAGCTTTATGAGCTCCATGAGTGTCGTAGGTTTTTATTTCCAATTTAACTTTATAAAAATTCATCCCTTAGTTTTAAAACATTTTATAAATTTTTCATCACTGTAATATGAAAAATCAGTTTTTCTCTAAAAACCATTTTTCAGATAAATGCATGGATAAATTATTTTCATAAATATCATCCGATTTCATTATAAAACTAAATGATAAAATAAAGTACCATATGTTATAAATTCTTTTCATAAAATGTAAATAGTGGTAGCGCTACTGTTTTTAAAAAATCTCTGAATAAAACAAATCAACTACCAACGATCTGTACCATAAGGTATCCTTGGTATGAAGTGGAATTTTGCTTTACTCCGACCTTCTTGAAATTTTTCCCGGAGCGGCATTTTTCCTCTCTCAGGTGGAAGCTAGCTAATACTATATCCTACATGTGCATTGGGCGACATACTAAACTAAACCACTGACACGACATAATCCCCCCTACGGGTTTCCTCCTACTATTAGTGACAGACACCCCTGACACTACCAATGCACTCTTCGAGTACTCAACCCCAACTGGAGAATAACTGTAAGATCTACCAGACATACCATAGGTTTACAATAATACATTTCCAATAATTGTTTTCATTATAAAATACATCTTTCACATAATCCTTTCAAATTCATGCAATCCATGCAAAACATTGTCGTGCATGATATATCTTATTCAAAATTGATTTTATTCATAAATCAAGGCATAAACAATTATCATATCAAATCGAAATATTTCAAAAGACACTCACCTATTAGTTGTAGTGGCTCACAGTAAAACAATATTTAGGGTTCCCTCCTCTTCCACTTCACCTACATAAATTCACATTCTCAATTTAGATGACATCACATCCTAATTTATTCATATAAGCTCTCTATTAAAAATTCATGACTCCTAAACTCATAAAATACTTCATACGATGTTTAAACACACATCCATGAATCAAACAAAACTTAGTATCATACTAATTCATATTAGCCGAATTTTCATGAAAACTTCAATCTTACCTCTTGATTTTTGCTTGATCTTGCTTGATAATCTTCCTAGACTTATTCTTCACCTTTTTATGGCCTGAATACCCTTTAAAAATGGTAGAAAAATAGCTTGATGCAACTACTGCCCCTGTTCTGGTTCTGCTCTTGTTTATCGTCTCTCTCATTCTCTTCTTCTCTAGATTTTTCTTCCAACTTCACTTTATATGTATACTTCAATAGCTTGTGAAATTGCCTTTAAAGTTTGTTATATAATTACATGTCATGCCACTACTCTTCTTGACCATTTTGCCCTCTTTTATTTCTATATTTCTCATGCATTTACACTAATATTTCAAAGGTTTACTTATAATGCAATTAATGAATTCATTCACTTCATGCCCTTTCTTGGAAAACTTTTGAACATCAATTTCATCTTATACTTTAAATAAATCGTCATGTTACTTTTTGAATTCGAATTCGTTTATGATCCATTTGAAAATTCTACTAAAATTCGATTACACGATCCAAAAAATTCAACAACTTTATTATTTGTAACATCCCGAAATTTATTTCCATAGGATTAATATTCATTAATTAAAGATTTGGATGCAATATGTTGGATTAAATTGGATTTTAGTGCTATTAGTGTAATATATATTTATTTATTTAGGGAATTTAATAATTTTTGGAGACATTTTTTTTTTCTTAGTAAGGGATTTAATTAGAAATTAAATCAGAGAAGTTGAATGATAAAAAAATATCATTGGATAAGAAAATGAGTGCAATTAGAATGCGTTACATGGAAATTTATTTTGAACCACATAAAAGTCAAAAGTTATGGAAACCAATTGAATTTTTGCAAGTGTGTGATTCAAATGAATTAGTGGAAAGATGAGTGGCATGAATAACTAACAGGATGCAAGCATGTGTGACAAGGGACAAGATGGAATTAATGGGATTGTTTGGGGTAAAATTGAAATGCAAAAATGGCTAGTATATAAAGGGCAAATAGGTTGAAAAATTCATTTTCCATCATCTTCCTCTTTTCCCGTCACTTCTCCGTCTCCATTCTCTCAAATTTTCTTCAGTTTTTAGCTACCAAATCACTCCTAAATCTTGTTCGCTCCATCATCTACTAATCCAAGTCATTAATTTCATCAAAATCCATCAAGTTTTAAAGTTGGATTTTGCTAGAAATGTGCAAATCCAAGGTAAGTATTATGGAGTTTTGGTTTGAGAGTTAGATAGAGGTTAGTAAGCTTATAGATGCATCCTTAAGTATGAATAGCTAGCTAAGTTTGCATTTAAGTTAGTTGAGTTGCTTTTAATATCAATAAATGCATTCTTTTGAAACCCTAAGTGGAGATCTAACCAAAGAAAGCCAAGAAAAAGATAAAAAGAAGTTGTAGGCTTCAATTGACGGTGTGAAAGAGCTTGTTACCTTGCCCAAAAGGTATGTATACACTAACTTTGAAAATTTACTTTTATTAGTATGCTTGACAATGGAAAACTTTTTTGAAACTTAATAATTTTGTTCCTTTGATGTTATAACTATGTATGGATGATAATTATGTGTCATTTGCATGCCTTTTTAATTATTTATGAGATGAGAATTGAATTGGATCAAAATTTTGAAAAAAAGATGACCCTAGGTCGAATGCACACTAGAGAGAAACTTAAGGATATTTTTGTTATTTCATGCCTATTTATGTGTTAATCAAATGATGTTTGAATGGTTTATGTGATGAATGAACACATAAAAAAGAAAGTTTTCGAAATCCCCTTCCTTGGTCGAATATATGCTAGGTTTGGACCTAGAGGTATTTTTGTTATTTCTTGTCTATTTATGTGTTAATCAAATGATATTTGAATGGTTTATGTGATGAATGAACGCATGAAAAAGAAAGTTCTCGAAATCCCCTTCCTTCATCGAATATATGCTAGGTTTGGACCTAGAGGTATTTTTGTCATTTCATGCCTATTTATGAGTTAATTACATGATGTTTGAATAGTTTATGTGATGAAATATCAAGTTGAAAAGAAATTTTGAAAAATATTCTCCTTTGGCCGAATGTAGACTAATGGAAAATAGAAATTGTTTTGATAAATTTTGATACTAAAACTAGGGGCAAAATGGTCATTTAAAATGGCCAAAAGTGATACTCTGAAGAATTTCGAAAAATGGATCCAAAAATGTGTTTAAATATTTACGTGATAAAATTTTAGTTCGAATTGAAAATTTGGTAATTTTAGAAAGTTTAGAGGGCCTAAGTAAAACTAAACACTAGTAGGTGAGAATTGGGAATTGGCATGCATATAGGGTAATTATTAGCAGTACTGCACCGTTATACATGCATACCGACTTTGATTTACCAACTTTAGGAGGCACCAAATGTTTGGTCCTGAAATTATAAATGTATGTGAATTATGATCCAACGGATAGGCACCGAGTGTCCGATGCGGGGGAAACTCATTTCTGATCCAAGGTATCGTGTCAAGATTTACAAAGAGCTCTGAAAAAGTATTAGGGGTAATATCGTAAATGTGTTTGACAATTGGATTTGGAAAGTTAAATTGTAAAGGTTTTAATTTGTTCGATTTATGGTGTGTACAATATGAAAAGTTGATACTTGTGAACTTCATTTGACTTTAATGTTGTATTTTTTTTAAAATAATTATAACTTCAATATTTCTATATTACATGTGTACACCCACTAAGTAGAAATATTTAGTGCATTAGATTTTCACGTACAGGTAGTTGAGTTGGGCTCAGTAGATAAAAACCGAAGATGACATACCTGCAGTATTCCTCACGAGTCACATCCATCCTCATTTTCGGTAATGATCTTTTTGTATCGCATATGTATATCACCATGTGCATGTTCATGCAAATGTAGACTTCACTAAAATGTAACATTTGTAAAGAATAAATTGTATAAAGTTTGTAATGCTTAATAAATTATGTAAATTGAGTGGCAAATTTGAGTCGAGTTGTGTTAGTTTTCATGAAAATTGAATTTTGTAAAGATATGATTATTATAAATGTTTGTGTGGTGAAGTGAAATTGGAAACGGACGAGAGGTCTAAACGGAAGTTGAGAATGAAATTATTTTAGAAGTGTTGTTTTTTTTTATACAGGTTTTTAATTTTAGGTTTTCAGAAAAATAGATGAAACCTTACCGGATTTTTTTTATAAAATTAAAAAAATAAATAAATAAATTTTAGTAAGTGACATAGCATCATTCGTCTCGGTTCTTATTCCATTAGGAGTAAAGGGGAGTGTATTACATTATTTCTTCAATGAGGGCATTTTAGTATCGCATCATTACATTGCTGATACAAATCTCCTCTACAGTACGAAATTCGAAAGAGGGACATCACAGTTTTGATGCTCTATAATGCAAAATTAGATCCGGTTTAATTGCTTGGATTTGCATGTTTTTTGACTCATCATATGTAGTATTGCTTTGATTGATTTTTAGTGTCATTTTGTGGGGCTCATCTTAATCGAATATTGTTGTTGGAATTTGTTTATTAGAGGTTAAAGTTGTAGTGTTACTTTGATTGATATTTAGTATCATTTCGTGAAGCTCAATTTAATCTCTCTAAGCCGCTGTCATGACCAGCTTCAAGTCTCCTTCTCTTCATTTTCTTTTGGGAATCTTAGTTCTTCTGAATTTTCAGCTGTAAGTGCTTGATGTTTTGGTTAATTCGATTATTCAATGTATGGAAGTGTAGTGTGGTAAAGTTTATGATTTCATTTTAGTTTTAAGTGATTTATTATGATTATGTGGTTGCAGGCTTCGAGAGCTTTTGTTGAGTGACATGAGCCACAAGATACCTTAAGTGAGGTATTATTATCTTTTACTTTTAGCTTTAAACCATGTGATATTGTTAGTCTTTGAAGTTGAGATGCTTATAAGTGATTTTTTGTGGTCAATGTTCACACATGATTCTTGTATTCATTTGTTTATTTGGCATGGTTTAGTTAAGAGTTAGTTTCTTCTTCAAAGCCAATTCTATATGGCAATTTATATATGCGAGACTATGGACACAAATGTTTTTAGGCTAATCTTTAAGCTAACTGTCATTGGACTATTGATATGAGTTGAGAGAAGCTTCCTATTTGTATATTCTGAGTGATACTTGTTTCTTTTGGGCTAAGCTTCATTGTAACTATTGATATGAGCTGAAATAAGTCTTTTTGGTTATATATTTTGAAGGGGCCCAAATCGGATTTCCCCTACGGGGCCCAAGTGAAACCTTCCCGGCACCCCAACGGGAATCCTTGTAGTCTTCATATCGATGACTGACTAAAAAGGAAACTCTATAGAGCGAACCTAAAATAAATTTCGAACTCATAATCATCTAAAAATTATGGTGAAAATTTTCAGCAACACAATGGCTATTTTCTGACCTTTCCAACCCTTTCAAAAGACTTGTAAATCAATATACAACACTTCTAAAAATCAGTCATTCATCTCTCCACCTCTAATATGGACCTCAAGTCCTCTTCACAATCAAACTCAAATCATAAAATAAAATAACTCAATCATGAAACAAATAATTAACTTAGAAACCACATCAAATTTCAAAATATATTCATCGTACCAAAAATCTCAAATGTTTACATGAGATCAAAGAAAAGTATTCACTTCATGCATATTTATGATACATATCACTATGTACATTGAATTCATAGTTGAGGTCGTCGGATGGGTCCGCCACATGCTGTGTCACACACTACTCACTCTGAGCACCTGTCTCTGCACCTGGGGAGGTTTTTCATAAAAACATAAATAAGAAATAGTGAGTCAAAAGAGCTTAGTGAGTGATATAATTTCTATATAATGCTTACTTTTCTAAATAACCTCCCGAAATTTATTTACAAGAAATCTTTATTTTATAAACCTTTTCATTTTTAAATCATACACTTTATAAATCTATTAATGGATTTTGTAAATTCAAACATTGCATGAAATCATAAGTAATAAATACATTTCATAAATTTTTCGGAAACAACTAAAATATATATTCTTTTTCTAATTCTCATAAATAATATTATACATTTCTTTCTAAAATTTACCAATGGAAACCTAAAAGCTATAATCACAATGCGACTAAACTAGCATCGCTCAATGTGAGGTCACATGGCGAAATTACTAACAGTACTCACCGTGACGAACTACAAAGACATCTCAATTACCACGTTGCGGAATTCTATCATCGTATACGTAGTGTAAGATAATATCTCACACGTATAGAGGGTGACTTGACTGACTCAGTCTCCCATATACACATGCTAGTAACACGCTCTCCCAAACTTGTCATATATGTATAGAATATTCCGATCGAGTCTAAATCTATTAATATATCTATAAAATTGGGTAAACCTTTAGCCTTTGAAAACTTTCTTTATATATGAATCAAATTTAATATTTCTTTCCTTAAGCATGAAATGCTACAACATAACACATAAATCGTGCAAGAGCGTAAAAGCTCAATATTTCTACAATTTCATGCTCAAAATATTTTTTTCTAGAATGATATTCAAAAGCATTTGTAAACTAAATTTCTTACTATAAATGTATTTAAATAAGAAATGTGTTGAAAATAGGCTATTAAAACATTTAACTTTCATAAAATATATTTTCACTCACAGTTTTCTAACTCACTGAAAGTTTCACGATTTTCTCGCTCGCGATAATTCGCAACTTCGGGTTGCTTCATCCCCACGTTACCTATATATTTTAGTATTCCATTTTTAGGCAACATCACAACTACTTTTATTCGCATAATTACACATTCATTAATACAAATCGATGCACACAATGCATTTCATTTCACACGTACTTCTAAACACTCCAAAATAAGCATAATTTTCATAGTAATGCATCAAACGACAATTTAAGTTATTCTAATCACTTGACCCAAATCTAATAAACTCTTTATACCATCAATCAATTTCGATTATTTACATCCAATTACACTTAAATACATTCCATAGGGGGATAATTCTAATTAAAACCATAAAACGTAATACTTTCGCGATTATGAAAAGTTTCGTCGCGAATTATCCTTTTTAACAATTTAAGCATTTTTTTTTTTATCTTTCCAATCAATTCTAATGTCAATAGTACTTATAATTTCATGCAAACCATATAAAAATAAAAGTCTAACACTTTTATATTCACGATATCAAATCATGGTACCTTAGTCACTATAAATTCGTTTTTCATTTTGGCTTCGAAATTTAACGATTAAATACACTCGCATGCAATAAAAATTATCTTAATAACTTAAACATAACTTAAATCATTCTGAAATCATGATTTAACATTTAAACACTCCTAAACTAAAATTATGGCAGCTTATATACACATTTAATTTAACTTCCCATTTTATCATCCAATTAATCCATATATCATCCGAACCACCCAAAAACAATTTTCGATTATCAAAACAGTACTTCGACAGTTTCAAACACATCGAATTTCATCATTTCCCATGGCAAAACATCTCAAAATAAAATCAAAACTAAAACAGCCACTAATGGCATATTTTAACACATAATCCCATATCAAAATTTCATCCATTATCACACCAAAAATTACATGCAATCGAACTTCCACACTAATGAGGTTCCAATCCTAAAACCTAATCATTTCATCATGTAATTTCTTCTAATATCATAATCTAACATTTCCAAAATTAATCCATATCAAAACCCAAACATTTTCTAAAAATAATAACTATGAAGTTAACTTACCTCTTTGAGAATCAACTCAAAAACATTTCAAACTCAACATACAAGCTACTGCTCTCAATGCTCCCACCTTGGCCGAACCTACACAATCTCCTAACACCAAAATTTTCATCAATTCCTACATCAAGTCCACATGCAAACCACCATTTAACACTTTAAAACCTTAAATAATAAAACCCACCATTCACAAAAATCCATCCATTACTCAAACAAAATCATAAAAACCATCACTTACCTCTCAAATGAACTTAGGATAGATCCTAGACTTGCATGTAAGCTTGATGGACTTAAGAATCACTTGGAAATGCTTTCAAACATCAACAATGGTAACTGGTCTTCAAGCTTTCTCTTAGCTCCTCTTATGGACGGAATACACCCCTTTTTAATCTCTCTCGGTTTTACCTTGTTCGATGACCGAATGGAGTGATTTTCTCAGCTTGAATTCTCTCAATTTAAGCTTCTTGGACAACCAACACTCTTCCTGTCTCCCTTCTCTCTTAGTTTCTCTCATTCTCTCACTAGACGAGCATACGATTTTGAAGGAAAATAGAGACCGAACACTCTCATTCTTGGATTTGGTATGATGACCAAACCTCCCCTCTCAATTCCTCCTTATTTAGCTCTCGGCTTCTCCTCCCTCTCTTTACATTTGCTCTCGATTTTGGTTGCTTGAAATCACTCTCTCTCTTAATTTGTTTCTCTTGACCAAATTTGAATCTTGCTTCACCATTTCTCTCTCAATTTCCATATATATATATATATACACACACACATATATATATATGTTTTTTAAAATTTCGACACTTAGCATGCATGCAACATGACTTGGTGCCACTTGTTTTGTTTCCTTTTCGCATGTGTGACACAAGTCCATTTCATGTACCATTCATGCCACGTGTTATTCTATCCATTCTCTCATTTTAATTTTGAATTCAAATTTGTTTCCGTCTGTTTGGAAACCTGATTATAGTTTAATTCCACTTCCGAAAATTACTTTGATTCGATTTCACCTCCGAGCATTCTAAATCATTTTATTTCTCCAAAATATATTTTATACGATCCTAAATCGGAAAGAATATTTCCGTTCTATAAATTTTCGGATCACTAGACATCTATCCGAACAAATTTGTTTTTGATCTGTTTCACTTTTTTTTAACTCTAATATTAATTTCGAAACTTTTTATTTATTAAGTCCGCTTTTCGAAAATTTATTATCCCCGCGGACACTTTCCGTTCGGAAACACGATCCACCAAAAGATAATTTATTTTTCATTGGACGAAGTTTTGGGTTTTACATATTCTAAGGTCATACTTATTCTTTCAGGCAAGAGCTCTCATTTCATAGTTAACCAAGGAAAAGAATTATCTTCTTAAGTATAATAACACGCTTCAACAGGAATTGGTAAGTCCCTATGGTCCCACCCTAACAGAGGTCATCCAGGATGAGGTTGAAAATGTATTTCATGGCCAAATTCTTTCACTTAGTGGAAAATTCTTTTAATTATATTTTTAAACATTAACAATGTAAATTTAGATATCAAATGTTGTTTTCTTGCGATTTTTATGTAGGTTAGAGATCCTTTTAGAATCAAAGAGAGAAGAATTTAAGTTAGAAAGTTTTATGTTGGAAAATGTTATATGATATAATTTTAACTTTTATGGATTTACATTAAGTTTGAGAATGATTTTATTTTTTTTGTGGTTTTTAAGTGTGGATGATATTAGGTCTTTAGTTGGTAATTATTTGTTTTATTTGTTTTCAAAATATTATTTAAGTTAAACGAGTTAAACGAACTAAACAAATTAAATAGGTTAAATGAATAGGGCTAGCAATTTGGAACCCGACACGATAGGTCGACACGAAACCGACACGATTATTATGGGTTATAGTTGAGCATAAATGGGTTGGATAAATAAATGGGTCAACCCATCCAACCCATTTACGAATCATGTCGAGTTCGTGTTTTCTTAAACAAGGTAACAGGTTGACTTGTTTAACGGGGGTAAAAAAGTAATTTTATATTAGAGGAATATATATGTAATTTTAGTGGTAGACATATATATATTTATGTTTTGGATTGTATTTGTGGATAATTATATTTTTTTAGGTTTTAGATTGTATTTGTCGGCTTAAGAGATCTTGTGTATCTTTATTTTAATTTTGCTTTTTATTATATCTATATTAAAATTTAAATGTATTAAATATGGTTAAACGGGTCATTAAACGTGTAAGATAAACGGGTCATTAAACGTGTAAGGTAAACGGGTCAATAAATAGGTCACTAAACGACTCGTAAATAAATGGATTAATCGTGTCGTTTCCGTGTCAATCCATTAATAATCGTGTTGTATTCATGTTGCAGGGGTTTGACTAGTTTATTAATCGTGTCGTATCAAAAATAATCGGGTCATATTAGCATCGTGTCCAATCCAACTCGCCAACTCAGACTACCACCCCTATAAATGGGTTAAATGAGTTAAATAGACTAAACGAGTTAAACGAATTAACGGGTTGGTGAGTTGATGGGTTTGGATTATTTATGATCCAAGTAATAAACGAATTAATCATGTTGTGTTATGTCATCCATTTATAAATGAATTCATGTCGAATCCAAAAATGTTGATCCAATTATTAAATGAATTCGTGTCGTGTTGGCCCAATTTATAAACGAATCGAATCGAATCGAATCGAATTGAATTCAGCTCAAGTGGACATGCCAACCTATTTTGCCACCCCTATCGAGACTTTGTAACACCACCATTCCTCTTTTTCTTTTCAAAGAAGAAGAAAAAGGGTATTAAAGAAAACAACATGTGGGTGGGGTTCAAACTCCGTTCTTTAAATCCCCAAAAAGGCACTTATTGAGGCTTTTAACCACCAAGACAATTTGAAAATTATGGTTATGAAGTGCAACATTTATTATATATAAATATTACAAATTAATTGTAAAAAAAATGAAATTTTGTAAAGTTTTGGGCTCAAAATTTTGAGGTTCAGGGCGTTCACACCTTCGATACATGCTTAGGGTCAACCCTGAGTATTGTTAACTTAAGATCTTGGGTTTGATAGTTAATGAAGGGATTTGGAAAGAAAAGGGGGAAGAAATATAGAAGGTGGTGGTAGATTACTTGTCAAGTTATTTAGTCATTTTAATAAGATGGGTTGGGGGACTTGGAATCCTTTGTGCATAGAAGAGTTATACAAGAGATGAATCCTAACCTTGATAAACCCTTCACCAGTAAGAAAGCAGTGGTAGCTCAGAAACAAATGACCTCTCCTAAAGCACCTAGTCCCGATGACCTATCACCTCTTTTCTTCCAATAATATCAGGGCATAATTGGGCAAAACAAAATTGAGGCACTATTGAAGGTCCTTAATAAAGGTGCATCTATTGGTAATTTAGGGCTAAAAATGTTTGTTCGTTGTAGACTACCTAATTTTGATTTATGTTGAGATTAATTAATGTTATGATTTAATATAATATGTTATAACTGAAAGAAATTCATAACAGTATATAAATTCATCAAAATTGATAAAATTGGAATTGAAAGTGTACCCGTTTCTGCATAGCGAAAATTCTTTTGGATCCTTTGAATTGTTCAACTAGTTAGAGTTTGGCCACCAATTACTGGACCAAATCCTCTAATCATGGTGTAAGAACCTTGTCATATATTCTCTTTATATTCTCTCTAAACTGTGTAAGCTCTATTCTGTGTTGTAAAAAAAAAAAATTATGAAATACATCAAGTATTTATAGGGATGACGGTTATTTTTTGATAATTGCGAGTAACTGCCAGCGGCTACTTGTTCTTATCAAAATCTATTTCATTTGGATTCAGTCATGCGTTTGGGTAATCTAAGGTGGGCCTGACCCAACAACCCAATAACCCAATATCTCCCACTCTCACAAGATAAGCCAAATAGAAATTATAGAGAAAACATTGATGACCCCTTTTATGATAAGGAGTACAGGCATTCATACAAACAAATACACCGTGTGACCTATGAACAATAATATATGTAATGTGGCTTGTCTTTCAAATCTTAATTGTACTGTTATACAAGAGATTGTAAATATATATTCATTATTATGTCCTAAATTTAATAAAATTTTATTTGCTCAAACATATTTAATCCCTTAACATAATATGCTCGATCCTCCAATATTCCATATAATCACAATTGCAATTCCAAATTACAATTAGTCGGGACCGGTAACTATAGAAACAAAATAAAATTCATTAAATCTTTCTATCTCACTTTCGTCCTTCGGTAAAAAAAAAATGATTGACACCATAGTAATGTCTCATGGGCCGCATTATCATAGTCATAGAAGACATACTAATGATACAAACATCATCTCATTACTTTGAAACAAAGTGAACAGTCACTGAGGATATAGATAGAAGTTTTACAAACTTCAATGGAACTTACACAATGAGGAATCAGGGATAAATTCACTCATTTTTCATGTCGATCACAATAAGTACACACGGTATAAAATGTATGTTATAGTAAATCTTGTCCTTCAATAAAGATGCGTATGTCTTTTATGATAAGATTATTCACTATACAGATCTTAGTTCAGATGCTCTCTTAGCACCTAACTTGAGTTTCTAAAAACTCGCTCTTCAGGCATCTTTATCAAGAAACTCACATCTAACTTAATAAGGTTGTCATAATGGTGGGGATACATCATAAGTGGTTTAATAATTTATTTAAGTAGAACCTCATCTTGATTATAAGTAAGGTAACATTTCATATATTTCAAGCTCTTAAGAGAATAACCTCATTTTTATCCTCTAAAAATATATGTGTCTCATCTTGGTTTGCTCTTCTAGCAACCAAAGCGACTGTACGTGTAAGAATACCAGTCTCAAAACCTAACGACATACTTTCATTTATAATCTATGTGAAATGAACATGTGCTAGTTTATATATAACCATAATGACGTATCTAATCATAAAGCATATATAGATTAATGTAATAACTATAACATTATAATCTACGCAAACTCAAAAATTCAACATGTGATACTAATAATCTCTTGTCATAACTTTTATAAATGGATCCACAACCATCTCACACATAGATACACACTTAATTGTTACATTCTTTTTCATCACTATATTCCTGATGAAATTTTACTTAGTCTCTATGTGCTTTGATTTGTTGTGATATTTTGCATCTTTAGTATAGACAATTGCTACCTAATTATCATAGTATACAATAACTGGCTTCTATACATTAGTTTCGAATTTAGATTTTCTAAGAATCTTTTGAGCCAGAATGCTTCCTGAACTGCAGTTGAACATGCTATAAATATAGCTTTCATGGTGGATAGTATAATGCATGATAGCTTCTTGCTACTCTAAAATATAACACATTAGTTTAGCAAAAATGCATAACCAGATACAAATTTTACTCATCCAAATCACCTCCCCTATCAATGTCTATATCCCTATTTAAGTGGTACAGAGAGTAATCAGCAGTCTCTTTTAGATATGCTAATATACTTTTCACAACAATCAAATATTTCTATCCAGGATTAGATTAATATCTATTTATTAGTCTAACTGCATAGCAGATATCAGGTCTTGTATACATCATAGCATACATGAGACTACCAATAGCACTAGAGTAAGGAATCCTTTGTATTCTTTTACCCTTTTATAAAATCTTAGGGCACGTTGCAATACTAAGAGTTTAACCTTTCGAGATGAGAGTATCCATAGGCTTACAATCAGCCATATAGAATCGTTTGAGAATCTTCTAAATGTATGGCTCTTGTGATAAAGCCAAAATTCTCCTTGAACAATCTCTATTAATTTTAACTCCTAAAATATATAGGTAGTTTTTCCCATGTCTATCATCTCGAAAGTTGATGATAATCATTCCCTTATGATTATCCTAAACTTCTTATCATTTTTGGCTAATAGAATATCACTCACATGTTAAGATAATATTATAAACTTATCTTTTACCTACTTAACATACACACAATAGTCCTCTTCCGTCAACTTAAATCCATAGGGCATGATAACCTCATGGAAACAGAGGTACCACTGTCTAGATGATTGTTTCAAGCCATGATCGATCTCATGAGCTTGTATACTTTCAGCTTTTGGCCTTTTGAAATGAAATTCACTGGTTGCTCCACGTAAATTTCTTCCTCCAGTTCTCCATTGATAAATGTTGTCTTTACATCCATCTTTTGCAATTTCAGGTTCGTGTATGCAACAATAGCTAATATAAGGCGAATGGAAGCAAACCTTGTCATAGCGGAGAAGGTTTCTTCATAGTTTATACCCTCATGGAGAGTATATCCTTTTGCTACTAATCTTGTCGTATATCTCTTTATTAAGCTATCTGTGTTCCATTTGATACGGAGAACCCATTTGTTTCCAATGATTTTCCCACCAAACGACAAGTCAACCAAAACATAGATATGGTTACCCTTCATTGACTCCGTCTCTTCTTACATAACTTTAATCCAAAATATCTCTAGCAAGTGAGTTGAAAGATTTATTCACAACCTTTAACTCATCATTGTCCTATGAAGCAAGCATAACAGCTTCTCTTTTAATCTCAAATCAACGATAATGAATAGCCTTACGATTGTTTCTACGAGTTGATAATTTTGAGGACACTAACTCTTCAGTTCCTTTGCTCTTACTGGGAAAAAATGCACGAGCTATTCCAATAGCTCTGTCACTCCCACTAGGGATAGAGTATTCAAATAACTCTTTATCTTCCTCTAATTAAGTGTTCGGATATAGAACAACATCTGAATCGTTCAACTCATAAAATTGAAATTTCTTTTCAACCTCACCTCTATAAGGAAATTCATTCTCTAAGAAGTTTACTCTAATTTAGTAATACATCCATTTCAATTTTATCTTATGAGTATATATCATTTTGAGTGCTCGCAGTATCTAATAAAGATACACTACTTTTCTCTAGCACTTTGCTCTTCATATTTTACTGGAAAGATCATATACATATTCTGCGCACCCTAAGGTCGCATATAAGTAAGGTTAGGTTTCCTACCTGTCCATGATTCATAGAATATGAAATATACTGATTTTGTAGGAACTTTATTAAGAATATAAACAACTATTAAGAGCGCATTTCTCCAATAAGATATTGGGAGGTTTGTTTTGTACCATCATAGATCCTACCATCTTCAGTAACATTCTATTCCTTCTTTCCACTACACTATTTTATTATGGAGTTCTAGGAATGG
The DNA here is from genome assembly GCA_022984855.1 of Dimocarpus longan. Taxonomy (NCBI): domain Eukaryota; kingdom Viridiplantae; phylum Streptophyta; class Magnoliopsida; order Sapindales; family Sapindaceae; genus Dimocarpus; species Dimocarpus longan. Next base: position 17,602,407 of record CM041015.1, on the reverse strand, counting down.
TCTACTATCTATCAATACCTTTCTCATGACACAATGTCTCAAATTGTTTTGAGAAGTATTTTCATCCTCAATCAGTTCACAGTACTTTGACAGTTTTATCCAAGTGATTCTCTACCAAATTTAAATACAATCGAAAGCAATATTATGCCTTAAATTTATGAGAGATCAGATAGACATGACCAAATAAATGTAATGATCTATGAATGTTATATAATATAAGGCACAATTTCTAGCTCTCATAATCATTGGTCCATAAATATCAGAATGAATTAATTGCAATGGATTATCAGCCCTAATTCCTTTTTCAAATGGTTTTCTAGTTGTTTTTCCTACTAGTCAATATTCACATATAGGCAAATCTATCATGTTAAGGAAATTAAAAAAAAAATCCCTCTTTGGCCAATCTATTAATTTGATTTAGTCTGATATGCCCAAGTCTAGCGTGCCAAATATTAACATCAATATTGGCAACTTCAATGGAAGTAATTAATGAAAACCAATTATCTCATTAATAGTATCGTCAAATTTAGTATTTAATACGATGAAAGCATTCATTAGGTATCCAGTACCTAATCACCATTCAGTTTGTCACCTGTATTCAGTTTGGCAACTATGTTTTTTTTTTTTTTTAAGCATATGTCATTTGCCTAAATGATATTTGATTCTACTTAGAGACTTATAATCTATATCTCTCTATGTCTATACTAGCACATTCACTATCATTTCACTAAAATATTGCAGCAACTATATACTTATAAATATAATAAAAGAATCGTTAGACAAGAATCGAAAAAGTAGTCAAGCTACTCATCATCACCCAATTTTTAAATATTCACTAAACCATATATATAAGTGTATTGCGTAAAACAATCATAATATCATTCTCCAAAAAGATTTCAGGATACCCACGATTTAAATAACATTATTTAAGATCTTTATAACCTCGGACATCTTATCATTGCAATCTCTATGATCTCCAACATTTTATTGTCCAAGATTTCTATTATCTCAAGGTCCTGCTACTCATATGAGATTTATTTAATCTCAAGGTCCTAGTCGACAATTTGAGATTTCAATAATCTTCTCATCATCTAATTGAACAATGAGCATAATCATGTCATCAGATAGCTTATTATTAAAATCAATCGATCTAGTCCCACAAAAATACATTTTTTTTAATATAATAAACTAAGACATTTTTAATTCAACTCCCATTAGAGCCAAATAAATAAAACGGTATAATTTAGCTCATAATTGGAGTGAATAAATGATTAGTATGGAAAGAGGAGAAAAAAATAAACAAAAAATAAAACTAGCCAGAATCAACCATCAGTGATGGTACGTGGCATTCACGCTCGGATAAGCCTCTCACGCACTGCTGCATCGCTCCACGCGCCTCTTATGCAGGCACTGGAATCAGCGCTACACATATCACACTAAGTGAGAGACACGTGTCAACTGTATACGCGTCGCATACACATGAAGCCATGTGATGAAACCGCATTACGCCATGTGTCTCAATTCAGTTTATAAAGTGACACGTGTCGTGCAATCAAGGGACCATGTGGCTGCTCTAGATGTCGGACCGTGTCACAATATCTACCAGCCACGCGTCGATCTCTACTAACCACAATATGCCACGTGTTGATTGCGTGTTATCCCACGTGTGGAACTCGTAGCACCATGTGGCGCTTACGTGGTTGGCTCTTTGTTTTCCTTTGCATCACGTGCTAAGGCCGCGCGTGTGTTACATGGGCCATGTTGGTGACCTTCTTTTGCGATGGGACCAGTGCCAAATTATTTGTAATTTTATCCTCTTTTGATTTGTGCCTTTAGTTTGCAATTTCTGATTTGGGTGAATCACACTCCCCTTGAATAAGAGTATCCTAATGTATTCTTGTTGTTCTTCAACACCTTTGGTTATGAAACTATTTTTTCAGATTTTGATTTTCTATGTTTTCATTCAAATATGTTTTTCTCTTTCAATTCTATTCCAAATCGGGTTTATAATATATCGTTAGAAAGATCTTTTCGAGTCTTATCTAATGATGTAATAATCAGATGAAAAAGAAAAAACTAAAATGCCATAAATGCCTAAGAATAGATTTGGGTTTCATACTTCTATTTAATAATAGATTTGGGTTTTATACTTCTATTTCTTAGGTTTTCAATCTTGAAAAATTAAGTTTTCATGGCATGTTTGATCACATAAAGATGATTGTAAACTAGTAAACAATCTAACGGGGCTCTGATACCAATAAAAGAAATTCATAACAGTAAATAAATTCATCAAAATTGGTAAAATTGGAATTGAAAGCGTACCCATTTTTGCACAGTGAAAATTTTTTTAGATCCTTTGGATTGTTCAACTAGTCGGAGTTTGGCCACCAATTACTGGACCAAACCGTCTAAGCATGGTGTAAGAACCTTGTCATATATTCTCTTTGTATTCTCTCTAAACTGTGCTTGCTCTATTATGTGTTGTAAAAAATATATATATTCTTATCATCCCTTATTAAATGAAATAAATCAAGTATTTGTAGGGATGGTGGTTATTTTTTTATAATCGCCAGTAACCACCAGTAACCGCGAACGGTTACTTGTTCTTACCAAAATCTATTTCTTTTGGATCAGGTCATGGGTTTGGGTCATCTTGGTTAGACCCGACCCAACAACCCATTAACCCAACAATAACTCTGGTTAAATGTCATAACATACAAATTGTGTATTAAAATAAATTAAATGTGTAAATAAAAATAATAGTAAAGTAAACTTAACATAAGAATATTTTTAACGTGGTTCGGTATTATCCTACATCCACGAGGCCTTTCCCAAAGAGCGTAACTATTAATGAATATAGGTACAATCTACTTGACTTATTCAATCTAAGACTCCCTCTTAGAATCGACGCAATATGAAGTACACATTCATTGAAATTATTTTAGCAAGCTCCCCTTGCCTTCAAAGATGACAACAGCTTAAACTCCCTTAAACTTATGATCCTATCTCTTCTCTTTGTGGCCAAACATCTTGTTATCTTAACAAGCACTCACTCTAGGTTATCCAGCCTTAAGTTTAGCACACAAACTTATTGAACAAACCTCTCTAAATGATACAAACAATGTCTCTTAATCTCTCAATGAATATATGTAGTTTTCTACACAACTCTCGCACACATAAAACTACTTAGAGTCAAGAACCATATAAATTACAAATACATGTAGTTTGATAGATAAACTCACTTACGATCTACACTCAAAATTGCATACAAAATACTGTAATTTCTCTCAGAGTATGCTTACGCGTATAGCATTGCTTGCCTCCCACAAAAATCCACATAGCAACCTTTATTCTTTGCCTCTTATATACTTGAATGTGCCATATACTTTTCTATCAAGGAAATAACCTAAAAGTTAATACTAGAAGCAAGTTGACAAAAAATAAAATTTGAATTAATAAGAATCAAACTAAAGAAAGAAACCTCCCTATTTTGTCTTCATTGACCGAATCTTTGATTTCCATTGTTCTTGCATGTCCATTCTTGGAAATATAGGAAATAATATAGAAAATAAATAAAGTTTCCTACAAAACAAAAGATTAGTTAACAAATAAAATACTTTTCATAACCGTGAAAAGATATTTTCCATGTTACTCAAGTCAACAATAAGAAAATTTCTTTATAAAAAGATATTTCATTTCAACAAAGTTATAAGGAAATTATGCACGTTATTCATGGTAAAATTAATATTGAATAATCATCTAATCACTTAATAAATCAATCAAGAATCATAGAAAGGAGAGTAAATGTAACAACTCTACCCCGACTTCCCCGTCCGTACGAGGATCGAGGTGAGGGATGTCAACCTTTTTGGTTTTCAAATTCCTTTTTTAAAATTTCTTTTTAATAAAAACATTGATTTTATTTTTATCGAAAATCAGGCACAATTTCCTCTATTTTTCTGAAAACCCAAATTTTTAAAACTTGCATGAAAAATACACTTCTACACCAAACTATATCTCAACTTCTGTTTCGGACTTTCCATCCTATTTCAACTCACTTTGACACACAAACATATATAATTATCATTTCCTTAAAATATCAAACTTCACAAAAATAATACGACACACGACACATTCGACAATTAATATATATCATTTACAACATTTGATAAACCTTAATACACGTTTATTTTTTACAAAATTTACAACTTTAGAGAAATGCACACAACATGATGGTGCCCATACAAATTTACACACATATGATACAAAAACGTTCATTATCAAAAAGGTGATGTCGGATATGACTCGTGAAAGACTGCAAATACTTTATCTTCGTCTTTAACTTTAAGCCTGACTCAACTACCTACGCGTGATAAATCCAACGCGCTAAGTATTTCTACTTAAAGGGTGTACACATAAAATAATAAAACCAAACTCATTTTCGAAAACATAATGAGAAAGTCAAACAACATACATGAACAAATAACGTTTTGAAAATATATGCGTCAAACATTATTCAATTTAAATTTTAATCACGTAAAATTTTCAAAAAATCTCTCTATCGAACATTACAAATTTGCCCTTATGAAATCAATTATTACACATTTTTATGAAATTGCCCTTATTATAATTTTGTAGAGCCCTTTGTAAAAACCAACATGATACCCTGGATCGGCAACAGATTTCCTGGCATTAACCACTTGATGGCTACCTGCCAAAAATAAATTGTAATCTCGGCATCGGCCACTCGGTAACTACTCGCTGAGTCGCAAATCATAATCTATTTCTGTTTCACTATTGGACATTCGGTGCCTCTCTGAGTCCGTCATTCAACGTCGATAAGCAATCGTAATGGCGTAGTACTGCTAATAATCACCCTATTAGCTAGTCAACTACCAATCCCCATCTATCGATGACTAGTTTTATGCGAGCCCTTTAAATTTTTCAAAATTACGAAATTTTTAATTTAAAACTAAACTTTTAATCACGTAAACTTTTTATCGCATTTTTAAATCTATTCTTTGAATTTTTTTGAGCATCACATCTTAACAAAACATTTGTCACTTTTCTCATACTTTAATTTGGCCCTAAAAGATAAAATTTTCAAAATTTTCATTTCCAATTTCTAATCTGTCACACGTCCCACCAAAACCTCATATAATTAACACGAAAATTGGTGCAAAAAGACGAAAATACTCATGGTTTAGCCCAGGGTTACCATTCGACCAAAGGGTGTTAAATTTTAAAATTTTTGTTCCAAAATGTTTTTCATCTCAAAACTAATTCCAAAAACACTCAAATAACATATAAATATCATTCATAGCTGATTTTCATATCAAATAAGCAAAATCAATAAATTACATGGAAAAACCTTATTGTTATGTTTACTAAAATAATCAAATTTATAAAGTTTGTGTACACCCACTTTTATGAGCTTGCTTTAAAGCTTTCTACACATTCAAGGAGAGATTTTTATGTCTCTTTAGCCTTCTCTAAGGCTTCACGTCTCAAACTCTCACCTAGGGTTTCAAAATAGACAAATTTCAACATAAAAATCAAAACAACAAAATCTAATGCATAAATGATCTTATTTACATGCTCAAGAGATGCTCTAGCTCATTTCTAACTTAAACCCAATATAAAAACAAAAACCCATAACACATACCTAGACTTGGGCCCTTTTTTAGCAAAATTCAACTTGGAGAATGGATGAGTTTTGATGAATTTGAAACCTTGGATGGGTAGATGATGGAATAAGCAAGAGAAATAGATGATTTGATGAGTTAAAAAAAAAAAAGAAGAAAATCAAGAGAGAATGAGGAAAAAGGCGTCGACAGAAGAAGAAGGAAGAAGGAAATGAAAATTTTCAAAAAATCTCACCCTATTTATACTAACCAACTTCTCAAATTTGCATTTTTGCCCCAACATGTTTTATTTGTATTTTGACCCCACATTATGTAAAACCCAAAACCGCGTTCGTCGGAGGGCGAAATATTTTTCCGATGGATCGCGTCCGATTGGAAAAATATAAATATCGAGTCCGAAAATAATTGGAATAATTATTTTCGCTTTAGAGAAATAAATTCGAGTTCACGAAGACGGGTTCGGAATTTATTTATTATTCAAAAGGCGAAAGCGATTAAAAAGCGAATTCCAGGACGGACGGACGGAAACGGAATCCGAGCTTGGAATTAAAAAGCAAGAATACATGAAATCCAATAAAGGGAATGCATGTGTGTGACACGTGTCACACATGCATTGGATGATGAAAAAAAAAAAAAAAAAAGGGGGGGGGAACAATATCATAGTTAAACAAACGGTAACCCATTATGCATTCAAAAACAAAACCGAAATCATCATTCGGTCAACAAAAATTTTTATTATTTTATTCATTCCAAAACCGAATCCAAGCCAACAATCCGTCAACTTCTTCTAAACCAATTTCAAAAGCAAAAGGAGAAGTGAAGCAAGCAAGAAGAAGGAAACGGTCAAGTAAGGGAGTGAACCGTGAGCCAAGAGAGAGAGAGACCGAGAAAAGAGAGTGAGCTAGATTGTGCAAGCTGCTGCCCGTGCATGCAAGCTGGAGGAAGTTAGTTTGAGGTAGTGCTGCTGTCCGTGACTTTCAGCAAGGAGAAAGTGAAGATCTCGAGCTGGAACTGTTTTGATGCTGGCATAAAGCTGAAGCTGTTGAACCAGGTGCTGCAACGTGAAACAAGAGCAGCAGCTGTTCGTGGAAGAAGAAAATGAGCATGAGTTGAGCGGTGAAGAATAGGAGAAGAAGTGCTGTTCGAGGAAGCTAGAAGCAACCAGATCTGGACGTGATCTGGTGCATGCAAGGAAGAAGGAAGCGCGGGCAGAAGCTAGCTGGTGCAACCCGTGAAAAGAGAAGAGAAGCTGCTGCTGGAGGCGTGGAAGTGCTGCTGTCGTCCTCGCTGCTGCTGGCGTAAAACTTCTACTGCACTGGCGTGAAGGTTGCTGCCAACAGCTGCTGTCACCGTCCCCAAGAGTTGCTGCCGTGCTGCCTTTGCTGTCTGGACGTGAAGGTGGTTGCTGTTGACGTGAAGTACAGCTGCTGCCATTGTCGCCGGTGAGAAGCTGCTGGCGTGAAGGAGTAGTTGCTGCTTGGACTGAAGAGCTGAGGAAGCTTGCTGCCATGAGTGCTGTCGCCATGCAGTCTTGCTGCCGTCGCTGAGCTTGCTGTCACCAAGTTCTGTCGCCGTGCTGTTCTGCTGCCTGGTGCTGCACAAGTTGACAGCTGCTATTTTTCAAATCCAGTTGATGCAAGGAGAAGACAAGAGCAGATCTGAATCATCTAGGCACATGCAAAATCAGATTTGAGACTTTCTGCCCTTGCATGCAAGCTGAGGAGATTCTGCCAAGTTGAAGCTATCGTGAGCTGTCCAAGCTGCCGTTGTCCAAGCTGTTGAGCAATTGTTAAGTCAGACTAATCAGTATTCAGACCTAAAAGGAAGCAAAGCAAGTGAAGTCAGTGGCTGGTGGAAGAAGAAACTTGCTGCCACGAGTGTTTTCGTCGTCGTCGCAATTGCTCGAAAGTTGTTTCGGAGCGAAACTAATAAGGTAAGTGCTGCCCCATTTCCATTTTGAAAGTGTTTTGAGTAATTGGTGAGCATCCATGTGATTAGAGTTAAGATAAATTGATGATAATATGTTTGGGTTAGGATTGGGAACCTCGTTAGTGCAGAGGTTCGTTCGTTGATGTTGCGATTGTGTTTTTATCATCGATCGTGCTCGTTGTGTTTTGTTTATGGACTGTTATGAGATGTGTAGGGGCTGTCGAAATATGTTTTTAGTTTCGCGTTCGTTGTCGTGGAAAATAGATAGTATTCGAGTGTTTTAAAATATCGGATATTTGTTTGGTTAGTTAGAAATTATTTCCGAGCGTTTCGGTTGGATTTTTCTACGAATGCGAGCGTTATTAGTTTATGATTTTGTTGTCGATTATAAAAAGATTGGGAATGTTATCTCGCTGCCCCGAGATTTTTATTAAGCTGTTAAAGTACTTAAGTTGAAGTTTGGATAATTTTTCAATCGCGCGAAACACGTAAAATCGATAAATCGCGATAATTAGTGAAATCGCGTAAGCTTTAAGTTCGTCGTTTAATTTCGAATCTTTTGTTTAGTGAATTCATTAAAATCTGAATTTTTATGATGTTACATTAGATTCGAATGACATAGTTATCGATTCTATAATCGCAAAGTTTCGAATATTTTCTAGTCACGATAACGAATTGGGTTGAAATAGTTTTCGCATGCGAATATGAGGTTTCCGTTTTGTTATCGTGTGAGGATAGTCATTTGGATTATTGTGCTTATAAATCCTCCTATGGTTTAAAGTTTAGTTGCGCACGAGTTATGTTTTAACGACATCTCGATCGAAATCAATTGTAGGTGAATCGAGAATCGAACGAGAGCCGTAACGGGAAGTGGTGATAAGTAATTTGGAAGCAAGTTGTGAGTGTAGATTTTTAAAAGTTTTCATACATTCTATTATTGAATGCAATTACTTTTAGCAAGTTAAATGTTTTGAGCTTTGAGTAAGAGTTTATAGTTTTCAGTAAATTGATTATAAATGCATGTATATTTTAAATAAGCTATGCTTTGAATATGTTTATATTCTTCAGTAAAGTAATTGAGTAAGTTGAAATTATATACATGCATAGAGATAATATTTGTGAAAGTTAATTTTTGCGATATTATAGCATATTGCCCAGATTTCATTTTATATATGCCTATGGTTTACCCTAGCCCCTAAGATTACACCCGGCCGAAAGTATTCCATACGTGTACGGTAGTTGGGAGGAGTTACTAACTTTGGGGGGATCGAGTCTGTCAGTCACCCTCTGCACGTATGGGATAGTGTAGATCTGCCTGATGTTGGAGGGATTCGCGATCCCAGAGTTGTATCCACATCTGCGACTACACATGGTGAGAGTTCCCCTATCCTAGTGGCGTGTTTTCGCACCGTCACGAAGGACAAGATTTCCCTGGGTTGCCAGATAAGGCTAGTAAGAAAAGTAAGAAGAGTTTTAAGAAAAGTAAGAAGAGTTTTAAGAAAAGTTTGATAAATAACTTTCATAGTTTTTTTTAACGAGTTTACAGTTTTCAGGAAAAGTAAGTAAGTAATAGTTTTCCAATCTATTTTTGGGAGGAATAGTATTTTAAGCAAAAGTATAGTTTGTGATAAACTTACCCACTCACTGAGTTATTCTCACCACTGTTTTCCTGTTTTCTTAAAAACCTCCCTCAGGTGCAGGTGCAGGTGCGAGTAGCGCGGTTGACGTATCTCCTTCGGACGGACAGGCCACAGACAGGCCAGTTAGACACGCGTGACCAGATTGCACTATTTTCTAGCATAGCATCATGTATTGTATTTAATATCATTTTCCAGATTTCCAGTTTGTAAATATCATGCATGTCGTTTTAAAATTTTAACTAAGTTAACTTCCGCTTAATTGCATGATTCTGAGTTTGAAAATGGCCGGAGGCCTATTGATTATAGAATTTGTTTGTGAATACTATTATACAGGTTTTATGAATTATTTTACAGTGTGGAATTTTATAAAAACAACCATTGTGCTATCGGTTTTCTGTGAAAATATTATTTTCATAAAGTTATTTTCAACGAACAAAATTCCCACCCTTTTTCAGAATAAAAAGGATTTCAAGTATTTTAGAAAGAAAAGAGGCTTAGCTTCACGGGAACTTTCAGCCAGAGCAGATCTTGACTGGGGAGCCACCATGGGGTTGCTGGGCAGGTCACCTAGCTAGTAGTTAGAAAAGGGGCCTGTCACATTACACATGTTAACTTTCCATTGGACACTCTTGACAACTCACATTTCCACTAACTTCTTCAAACTTACCCATAATCTCATCCTAATCCAAAAATAAAATAATTTATATTAATTTCCATTTAAAATTTTAGAAAATTTCTCATTGGTTCCAACTTTAATCCTATGCGATCTATTCCAAATGAACTCATTTGATTATCAAAAGATATTTTTTCATCGCTCAATCTCTCCCATCAAACCTCTAATTAAATCCGTTACTGAGAAAATATCTCCAAAAATTAATAAAGTTCTTAAATAAATAATGAAATATATAATATCACATTAATTCACTCGATTTCGAATTTAATCCCACTTACTGAATTTAATTATTAACTCAACGAATACTAATCATACGAAAATAAACATCGAGGCGTTATAGTAAAGTATTTCTAACATTATTCAGAAATACTGAAACTTGTATTGTGAATTGTCAATAAAAAATTAGTTATAACATCTAAATTAATGTTGCAACATTGACCTATATGTTATAACTTAGACAATAATAACAGAATATAAGCACACTATAGTACATGCAAATACATGTTCTCCATAAGCTTTGCTACACAAATAAAGGCAATCATCAAAGTCATACAATAAAGCTCGATGTCATAAGATGCAAATAACATTAAGATAACAACATCATAAGATCAACTTCAACATCATAAAATGCCAACTATAGTACAACACACACATGTGCACTAATAGTGGCAAACCTTGGTGGCACTTATACCCAAAGTGAAAACACTGTTGAGGGTGGAAGACTATAGACCTATAAGTCTTTATAACACAATCTATAAATTTGTTATGAAAGACTCAACAAACAGACTCAACTAATTTTGAAAAAGGTGATCTCACCAATCAAAGTGCTTTCATCCCTAGGAGGTTGATTACAAATAATATTGTGGTAGGGTTTAAATGCCTTCACACTTTGAATAACAAGAGATTCGGAACCAATAGCCAACTAGCACTAAAGCTTGATATAAGTAAAGCTTATGATGGAGCTAGTTGAGGCAAATTGAGTAGTATGATGCAATGCTTAGATTTCAACCAACCTTGAATTAATAAGGTGATGAATTGTGAAGAGTCAGCCTCTTATAATTTATTAATAAATGGATAACTGAAAGGGTTGGTGATATCAACAAGAGAGTTGAGCTAAGGATGCCCTTTATCCCATACCTTTTCTTTATTTGTGTTAATGGGCTCTCAACTATGCTAACCCAGGCTAAAGGAAAAGGTTTTTTACATGATCTAAAGGTGGCAAAAAGTGCTCCCACTATCTTACATCTCTTCTTTGTATATGACAGCCTAGTGTTCATTAATGCAAGGACGGAGTGTAAAGTCCTCAAAGGTGTACTCACTAGGTATGAACTTTTTTTAGGGTAGATGATCAACTTCCAAAAGTCAACTCTAACCTTTAGTCCTAACACACCCTTAATAACTAGAGCAAAGATCAAAAGTGTGTTTAACATGGAGACCATTATGTGCCATGAGAAGTACTTAAGACTTCATTCCATGGTTGGCAAAAATAGGAAGAAGGCTTTTGAATTTATAAAGTAGATAGCATAACAAAAGCTTCAAGGTTGGAAACAAAACCTTTTCTCCATTATAGAGAAAAAAAAAAGGTACTAATTAATGTAATTATGCAAGCAATCCCAACGTTTGCAATGAGCTATTTCAAACTTCCTACTCGTCTTTACTTTGACATACAAAGGATGTGTTCCAACTTTTGGTAAAGCCTTACTAGAAAAACTAAAAAGAGCTCATTAAATGTCTTGGAAGAAGATATGCATCACTAAAAGTTGTGGAGGGATAGGCTTTCGAGATATGTATGGAGGCCTTCAATCAAGCAATGATTACTAAATAAGCGTGAATAATCCTCCTCACTCCTCAGTCACTTATAACCAGAGTCTTAAAGGCAAGGTACTTCCCCTTCTCTTCTTTCTTAAGATATCTCGCCTTCATCGATCTGGAGAAGTATACTTTAGGGTCGTGACCTCTGCTTGCTTATAAGGGCATTAGATGAGGGGTAAGTGATGGAAATGGAATCTTGCTGTATAATGATCTGTGGAACCTAAGGGAATCCTTTCCAAAAGTTTTGTCCCTAATGTTACTACACGATAGCACTAAGGTATAATCTCATCAAAAACGAATGAACATGGGATGTGGAACTTAGTAGAAGAAGTTTTGACCAAAAAAAGGCTGAACTACTCACTTTAATCCCACTAACTATGAATCAAAGAAAGATTTCATTTACTGGCAACATGATAAGAGATAACTCTTCTTAGTTAAAAATGCTTATAAAATTGTCATTCAGATGCTTAGCAGTAGATTGAGTACTAGCTTGAAAACTCTCCCTCCCTTTTAGAACTCACTGTGGAGCTTGAATTTATCTAAACCATTAGAGTTTTTGGCTAGAAGGCTTGTAAAGAAATCTAACCTATTCGAACATTGCTAACTAAGAGAGGAATTGCGAACTTTTGCCTTTGTTCCCTTTATACTTTGAAGGAATGAATGGTAGAGCATGTTCTGGTGTAGTGCTCAAAAGCTGTAAACATATGGAGTCCAAGCCTGTTTTTGAATGTTTTAAAAAGCTTTAAGGGACAAGTGTAAAAATAGCACATTAAATTAATGATTTAACATTTATGTCATTTTTTAAAAAATATAACAATTGAGTCCTAAATCATGTGTAAAAATACTAAAATATCCTTATAATAAATATAACAATTGAGTCATTTTTAAAAAAATGTAGCATTCTCATCAATTTTATCAATGATATTTGTGTCCAAAAAAATAAAGTTTGGGACTCAATTGTTAACTTTATTGAAATGGGACAAGATTGTTAATCCAATATTTAAAACTGTCATCTAGTGACATTTTCTCAAGTTTTTAATCCTAATGACTTTTTTAACAAAGTAAGCAATCTATTAATGACAAGAAGCAAGAAGGAGATCAGAACCTTTATGGTTGCTTCTTAGTTCATCTAATGGAGAAAGAGTCTATTAATGCAAGGTTTAGGTAGAGGTTTAGCTTATGGAATTTGGGAGAAAACTGGTGATATTATCAAAAGAATAGAGGAATCCTAATACCTTTCAGCCCCTCTTCCCCTCTCTCAGCCCCTCCAATAAGAGCTAGTAATTGTTTCCCTCTTACCCTTCTTATTTGAAGATAAATGTAGATGTTGTAGTGGATTCTGGAAGGAAAAAGATAGGTTTAGACATTATTTTTAGAAATGAAAAAGGTGTTAGTATAGCTACAAAAGCATTTAGCAAAAGCGGGCAAACTAGTAGCAAAACTTGCTAATGTGGCAACCATCTTGTAGAGACTCTAATTTGTAGCAAGCAAAGGTTTTTGGTATGTTTTGATGGAATTTGACATGTTGAATGTAACAGCATGTGCAAGGTACCTTGGTTGTGAGAGATGAGATGAGAGGTGATATTGATAATACAATCGATCATATTAAGGCTTCTCTCAACAACTCATGCTTTTCTTCACTGTAGTTTGTCCTTGGAACATTAAATACTATAGCACATAATATAGCCAAATGGTCTGTCAATCACAGCAGTTCTACTATCTAGTCTAGTTATTTTACAAATTAGTTGATGCATTTGTGCGAAATAGATTGTAGTGACAGTTAGTCACCATGATGGTCATTTGTCTATAGAGCATTGACTTTTGAAATGGTGTAGTGGAGGTTGGCCATTCTTGAACCATGAGTCTGAGATAAAGCTAAGCAGAAAGCATAGCAAATTACAATGCAGAGTGTGGTGAAGGTGCATTTTCCTTGAACCACATATAAATGAGCAAGGTGGTATTCCGAAGAGTTGAACTAAAGACCCATATCTTTGGTTCAAATCCTGAGAACACAACTTTGCCCATTTATTTGTGGTTCAAGGAGGATATGCCTCCAACACACTCTACTATACTCTATGTTCTAAACTCTGCTTTACTCTCTATATAGCTCTATCTTATACCTGTGGTTTAAGAAGGGCCAACCTCTATCATACCCCTCCGGGGCAACGTCAAAAACCCTTTGTGGACAAATTATCACTGTGGTGACTAAGAGTCACTACATAACACACAATTATTTATGTAGGTTTACAATCAAAATACTTATATGTCTTTTATTCAAATTCTATGAATGCCACTTTGCCCATTTTGTGGTTCAATGAAGATATATTTCTACCATACTCCGCTTTATACTTTGCTCTGCACCATTTCAAACCTGTGGTTTAAAGATGGTCGATCCCCATCACACCTCTTTGGGGGCAAAGCCAAAACTCTCAATGGACAAATGGCCAGTGGTGACTAAGGATCACTATACAAATGTATTGAGAAGTTTCTCTAGTTTATCTTAATGAATTACGTAATTCTCTTCAAAGGAAAAAAAAATCTTAACATTAGATTTGCATCTTAGAAAAGCTTTTTCAAACCAAAGTGCTTTAAACCAAGGCTTTTTATCAAAATGTTTTAGGACTCATACTAAAACTATTTTGCACACTAATCATGTTTGAAAAGGTTTTATCAAAAGATTATTTAAAGGGAAAAATTTAAAAACTCCCCTACAATGGCAAATAATTTCACTTTACCCAACTTTTCAAAATACCCATTTGATGTCAGCGAAAAGCAGTTTTCATCTAAATTTGTAGTGGTTTTATGATAAAAACAGTAAAAGACTAAAAACACTCTATATTGAAAAATTAAAAAATTAGTCAATTACCAAACAGTCGTTTCATAATCAAAAAAAAAATTAAAAATAAAAATGTTTAGAATTTGCAATCAAATTTATATATAAACAAATAAATAAATTACAATTTAAAATAATTAAAATAATATTATTATCAAACACAAATTAAATAAATTAAATAAAAAAAATTTCCTTCTGATCTCGACTATCCATTTTAAGATGAACAGTCAAGATTAATTTGAGAAAAAAATTAAGCAATTAAATAAAAAATAAAAAATAAAATTCCAACAAATTGATTTTAAAAAATAAAAAATCAATTAGTAAAAGATAATCCTGTAAAATCATCATCAACGATTTGCATATTCAACCAACATTATTGTCAACAATTAAAATCCAAAAGTCTTTTTTTTAAAAAAATGACAAATTAAAAATAAACCCAAGTACCTTGGGTTTGTTGAAAAATGAACCTAGGCACCTCGGTTTGTTGAAGAATCAATAAATATTAGCAATAAATCCAAATATATATATCTAAATCAAACCCAAAAAGTCCATTGTCACAAGCCAAAATTCCAATACAAACAAAAAAATCACCATAACCAGTCCATTATTAATTAAAAAAATCAAGACAAAACCATTAAATTAAACACAATACAAACTAAAAAATCGCCATAAACAATCCATCGCCAAACCAAAACCCTCCGCACTAATCCATCACAGTTGACTTCCTCCTCCGACAGATTCCTCGGCATCTCCTCTTCTTCAGCTTCCATCGCCTCTGCACTAGTCCATCACCAACTGGCACTAATCTAATCGATTCCAAGATGCTTGGTAACAATTGACACTGGTCCAACAAGCTTGGTGATGACGTAAGAGGAAAGCAATGGTGGGTGGGTAGGTGTTATGTTAAGTAGTGATAGGGTTAGGTTTTGAGGGTGGGTGGGTTGTGATGAAGTTGAATGGTGATGGTGGTTGGGTGAGATGAAATAGAGAGAGAGAGAGAGAGAGAGTAATGCTGGTTGGGTGTTTAGTGGCAACGTAAAAGGTGAGCGACGATGGGTGGATGGCTGTTGAGTTGAGTGTTGATGGGATTAGGGTTAGGTTTTGATAGTGGGTGGATTGGTGCTGATGAAGTTGAATGTTGATGGTGGTTGGGTGAGATGAAAGAGAGAGAGAAAGTAATGGTGATGGGAGAGAGTCATGGCGGTTAGGTGAGAGACATGATTTGTTTAATTTTTTTAAATTTATTAAATTTTATTTTATTAATTTAATTCAATCTAGTCATCCTACATTAGCCCTTAATTACCTTTTTACCCTCCAAATTGACAAATTCATTAATTCATTGGCGAAATTACTATAACAATTAACGATTGGGGCATTTTATCTATTATTTTCAAAATCAGGAATGATTTGATATTATTTTCAATGCCAAGGGTAAAATAATACTAACCCTTATTTAAATTCCTCAAAAGTTTTAGTCAACCTATTTAATCGCCCTTCTAGGTTGTGTCGTAGCAAAACCCAAACCTTACAAATATATATTTGGCAAGAATTAAACAACTACCTCAATAAATGGAAAGATGCCCAACACCCCTATTAAGAGAGATCACAAACATAGCAAATAAGGATATTTATTACAATGTAATCATCTATGCATGTCATGTATAACACTGCATGACCCGACAGCTTAAGCCGTTGGATTCTTATCAAAGTATAAGATGCTTTCCATTCATGATTTAAAATAGATCAACAGCTCTTAGCAAACAGTAGCTTTGGAAGGATTTGTGTCTGCAAGTACTCAAAAAGGAATTGGTAGGCTGATTGAGTAGGGTGGATGCTATCCCAGAATAAGAATTGTGAAGGCTTTTCACATGTTGGCGTGGTTGGATTGCACAGATATGCTACTTCTATCAGCCCAGTCCCACAACATCCTCTCTTTGTTTCCACAAATCCTGTGATTATTCAACAAAAAATAATTACTTTTCCCGCATTATTTATTTAAATTGTCATTACTTTATCACTTTGATAATTATCTAAGTTCGTTAAACTTTTTAAGAACTGTTTTATTTTTAAATTTTCTTCAAAAGAACCTATAAATTACATCACACTTTCAATTAAATTTTGCATAATATATCAAAAAGCATTATCTTAATTACTTAATAAATAGAAGAAACAATTTTATAATTAGATAAACACATGTCAAAATGTTGAACTTAATATATTAATACAATCACATCCATAATTAGGTTTGGTCATTTACTTTCCGCCATTTTTAACAAATTTTCTACAAATTAGTAAAAAAATATATATAATATGGTGAAGGGAACAAAATTTAGGACAAGAAAAACATGTGACTCGTTGTTTAAAATATGGAGAATTGCATCACAGCCCTAAAATTTGGCCTATAATGGCATCAAATTAATGGACCAAAATCATTTTTCTACAAAGACACTTCTTAGAGTTAATAGATGTTAGTCATTCCCTTTGATATTTGACAAACGTTGATATCTAAAACGTTCAAAATAACCTCATATGTAATAAAGGAAAAAATCAAATAAAATATAAATTTTAAATAACAAACCAAAAAAAAAAAAGGAAAAAGAAATAACATAAAAACAATAAAAGAGGCACTAAAAGTGAATGTGACTCTCATCACCCTTACTCAAATCAGTTGGAGGCGTGAGCCTCCTACACTTTGCTAAACAAATTAATGGATGAGCCTCACACCTCTTCCCAAGTCAAGTTTCATCCATTTAGAGATTTGCATTCTAATATAGAAAGTGAAACTAATTTTACAAATCAATCTAGCATCTCTGTCTCCAATTCATACCCATCATGTCAGCTTTTTTAAAACCCAAAATACAACATACCTAATAGCAGATCCTTTTCTCAAACCAATCACCTCATATTGTTTAATTTTATTTATTATTCAAAATAAATATTTTGGACTTTTCGGAGTCAAAATTGGTCAATTAAAAGGAATGACTAACATCCATTAACTCTAGGGGGTGTCTTTGTAGAAAAATGATCTTGGTTAGTTGGATGCAGTATGCCAAACCCTAAAGGTATAATGGTGTGTTTACTTCATCGATTGGAGAATTGGAATGGGGAATGAGATTGATTGATAGTATTTAATTGCTTAAAATTTATTTCATAATGAGAATGAAAATGTGGGTCCCGCATTAATTTGGGATTGTGGAATGAGAATCTCATTCCTCCCAACCTACTTGGGAATCTCATTCTCATTCCTTTTATCAAGACAAAAAGTCTCTTATACTCTTATTTTAAAAAAAAAATTATTTGATATTAAAAAAAATAAAAACTGCATATTATAATAAAAATTTGTACACCATTTATTTTTCATCACCAGTTTCTTAATTATTATAGTGGATTATTAAAATAATATGAAGTTTTTTTTTTAATTGTAATGTACAGTTTTTTATTTGATATAAAAAAAAATGTATATTATAATAAAAAATTGTATACCATTTGTTTTTTATCACCAATTGCTTAATTATCATAGTGGACTATTAAAATAATATACAATGTTTTTTTTTTTTTAATTGTAATATACAGTTTTTATTTGATAAAGAAACTGCATATTATAATAAAAAACTACATATTATTATAATTAATCAATTTAATTAAGGCTATTTTTGTAATTTATAATTTATCCATTCCGATTCCAAAGTAAAGTAAACATTTCAATGGGAATACTGTTGATTCCGATTTCGATTCTTGCAATTGAAGTAAACAACTTATTCTGATTCCGATACTTCATTCTGATTCTAAGTCATTCTAATTTCAAATCATTCTGATTTCTATTCCGATTCCTCTAAGTGGAGTAAACGCACCATAAGTGTAAATATCCTTTTCAATAATACTTATATGTATTTGTTTTTTAACAAATAATCTAACGATTTTAAGTTTTGAAAAAGTAAATTTTGTTTTTGTTTCTATATTTTAGGAAGCTTTACCTTTTTTTAAATGTAAATCTATTTATGGTTTGCTTGGTCTCACGTATTTGGAAAATATATCATTTAGTCTTTACTATTAGTCAAAACATTGGCAAACCTTAATGGATGGAGAGATTTTCATCATTTCAATAGGAATAATTAAGAAATATTTAAAAAAATCTCCATCATTCATAAAATGGTCAATGGAAATCAAAGTAATTAAAATTAAAATTTGATAATAAAATAAGAATTTAAAAAAAAAAAAATCTCCACCACCCATCTCTGTTATGAATGGTGGAGCTCAAAATTAATTAAAAATTAAATAATAAAAACAAAATCAAAATTAAAAATAAGAAAGATCCCCACCTTCCATCTTTGAAATGATTGGTGGGAGATCAAGATTAATTAAATAATTTGTTAATATTAAACAAAAATAAAAAAATAAAAAATAAATTGTTGGACTAGATCAATCATTTATCTGGAAATCAAATCAATGACCGACTTGGTTGGCACTAGATTGCTGAATAATTTAGCTTCAAATCCCAATCATTGAATCAAAATAAGTGACAATTGTCACTCAATTTAGCAAGCAAATCATCGTTCCACTTATCGATCTCCACCATTCATCTCCATTATGAATGGTGGATCTCAAAATTAATTAAAATAAAATTGAAAATTAAATAATAGGAACAAAAAAGCAAAATTAAAAGTAAGTTATCCCTCTTCCATCTTTGAAATGAAAGGTGAGACATCAAGATTAATTAAACAATTTTGTAAATATTAAACAAGAAGTAAAAAAAAAAAAAATTGTTGAACTAGATCGACTGCTTATCTAGGAATCGGATTGATGACTAATCTAGTTGGAACTAGATTGTTGAATAATTTAGTTTTAGATCCAAATCGTTGAAATAGAGCAAGCGACGATTGTCGCTCGATTTAGCAACCAAATCATCATTCCATTTACTGATTCAACGAACCATATCATTGTTCAACAATCTGGTTTATCTTCTCATCTCTATTGTATGATAGAGCTCTATCATGCAATGTAAACTGTCTTTCATCATCGACGATGGAGGTTTCTTATTAGGTCTCCATCTCTAGCAATGGAGGGTGACATTGATGGAGTTGGAGATCTAGACTAGATTTCCACTCCTTTTTCATTTTTCTTTTAAAATATCCACTATCCATCTATAAAATGGATGATGGATATTAGAGATGTGTCTTCTTTTACTTTTAATATATTTTTTTATGGTATAATCAAATTTCTATCACCTCTCTCATCTTGGTGGATGGATGGAGATCTAGAGTTTTCTTTTTATTTTTTAATTAATTTTCAAAAAGGGTAAAATGATAACTTAATTTTCTAATTTAAGGGTTAAATGGTCATAAAGTTCTAGTTAGATGGACTAAAATAATAAATTCTGAAACGAGAGGGACAACTGGGCCATAAATGGATATAAATTAAAAAATCAAAATTTTTTCAAAACGTAGGGATGAAAATGAAACTTACTTTTAAAAAATCTTTTAAAAAAATAAACTTAAAATTTGGTTTTTTTTTTTTTTTCAAAAATATTTAAACAAATATGTCTATAGAAAAGAAATTTAAAAGATCAATAATCAATAATCATCCTAACATCAAACAATGTGAATAAATTGAAGTTAGGAAGAAGTGGAGGTAAAGTTTAATCGTAGTCTTCACGTTTTGAGGATTTGTTTTGGTTTTAACTGTGAACAGGTTATTAAATATCGTGGTCTTTAACATTATTTTCAAGACCCATCAATCTGGCCCCCTAAAAACAATTTAATGAAAATACAAGAAATTGAATTAATGAGTTTTGAAACCTTTAAGGATGATGGCTTTCAATCACGCATTTGTAGTTAAAAATGAGATAAATAGTGATAACATAGATCACAAACTAAAGCCCCATTTGGCATGTAGGATTTAATTGAATAATTTTTACAGGATTATATTAGATTGTATAAGAATTGTATTGGATTGGATAAATTAGTGTTGTGATATATTTAGTACAATATGAAAGTGAATAAATTAATATTGTGGTGCGTTTGGTGTAATATAAGATTGGATAAAAGTAATTTTAAATAATTATTTTATTTTAAAAATTAAAAATATATATTTTTTCAATTATTTTTAATCTGAAATAAAATTTTTTAGTTAATACGAAAAGGATATTTTTAACAAAATATTAGATTAATTTTAAATAAAATGAATATATTATATACTAAAAATATTTAAATTAATTTGAAAAATAATTAAATTATATTTTATAAATAAATATAACTATATGAAATCAATTTTAGAGAAAATAACATTTATTTTATAATTAGTTTAAAAGAGTATTACATTCTAGAAATATTTATTAAGTATATTAACTTAATTTTTAAAATAAATAATTCAATTTAGATTGGAAAAACCATATAAAACATAAAAAAAAAAAAAAAAACATAAAATTAAAGAACGAGAAAAAATTACCATAAGAAGAGGTAAGCCTTACATTTTAAGTTTTTATCCTACCTGTTGTGATGGGTTTGATTTAACCCAATATAGCAGCATAAAAATGAGAGCATGGGATTGGTTTTTCCAGTTTCATGCTCTTACCAAACCTAAATTTGGATTGAAAATTATCCGGTCCAAACTCACGTAATAAATAAGAACTAAATATTGTTCTAAAGCAAAGCCCTAATGATCATCTGTTGTGACATGAGGCGTTGATGTTCGGCATTAAGGAAATTGACATTTACACCCATTCAGTAACTATACCAACAATCTACTTTTTAAAATTTTATTTATCATTATAAGCACCAAAAACAACAACAAGAACAACCTTAAAAATAAAATGTATTCATTTTCTCACTAGATTTAGGGTAATTTTATTGAATATTTTATTCAAATTGATAAGGCAAAGGGGTCGAGTATTTTAATAACATCTAATAGGTGTTTTTTTTTTTTTTTTTTTGAAGGTGAAGCTCTTTCTGGCCTTTGTTTTCTCATTTGTTATTTCTTTTGTTATTTATGTTTTCTCATTTGTTATTTCTTTTATTATTTATTGTCTAGTAGGAAATAGCAATTTATGAAGCAACAAAATCCATTTGTAATATATTTAGTTCTATACTTTCTTATTAGTCATCATTTTGTTTTGTGGGTCTAATATTCGTTGTTATGCTTTCCATGTTAATTTGTTTATAAAGTAGTACTTTGACTTTTAAGATTTCTGCCATGTCCTAATTAGTAAATTTGCATTGGGTTATATTTGTAATATAATATTTTAGTTAACATTGGGTGTGAAAATCACTTTTATGGATGATAGTATGTATACTAATGACATAAATATACCTTACATCCTTTGTATGAGTATATGATAATATACTTTATCAATAACATAGTGCATTCAAAAAGTTAAGACATTGAGATTAATTATGAGCTTTTTATGTGGATATTAAGTAAAAGGTTTATTTGGCTCAAAAGAAATTTAAATTGGACCTTAAAATTGGTGAGATGGAGCTTGAAAAAGGAAATTTGTTTGGCTTATGTGCGTGTGTATATATATATGTTCATTCATATTAACTTTTAACTTGATAAACAAATATAAAACCACCGAGACAAAAAGGATTATGAGGAGAAATCAGAAATAATATAATCTGGACCACTGTGGTTGATGAAGGAAAGGAAATCAAAAAAAAAAAAAGTAACACAATACAAAGATGGCTGGAATTCATGATTTAAAGTAAATGATATGGGAGAGGCGTAGATACAAAACAGAAAGAAAAGAAAAACAAATTTTCCTGTGATGGATAGTATATCAAGAAATATTAATTTATATACCATATCATTTAAATAAATTTTTTTTAAAAAAATGGAAGAATCTAACGTTACTCAAAATAAATAGAGACTAGCAGTGTCAAAACCAATTCAAAGCTCAAACACACTAACAATACCATCTTTATAGCTAGGGAGACAGTTTTGACTTACCAAATTTATGAGGATGGCCAATCATATCAATCAAAGGCTGATATATGTCAGCAAAAGCAATTTTGCTACATGGAAGTGAAGCTTGCAATTGATCAAGTAGCTTGGAGAGCTTGTGATTATAAAACTGAGAATCTGAGTTCTGATCCTCCAAACAGTTCCTACTTAACAGATTGTCAAATTTTAGAGTCATTTGTATGGGCAGACAACCTATTGGAGGTAAACCAGCTACAATCACCTTACGACAGCCCAGATCGTATAGTTCCTGCAATAATATTCACACAAAATCCTAATTATAATTTAACTTCAATGTTGTTATAATAAATTTTGAAAGTTTCGCCCTACAATTAGGATACAATCTCCTTTTCTTTTTTTTTTTTAATTAGGATACAATCTTTATAACTAACTTAAAAGGACCTTTTAGAATTCCCGCGTTTTGGTATGATTTTTAAAGCTATTTTGTAGAAAATCTTTAGAAAATAAAAACTTGGAAATTCAATTAGAGAACGAAAGTCATAAAAATAGGAGTAGAAGGATGATTTTATGTATTTTCAGCATTATTATAAAAAATATATATAAAACTATTTTATGGGTTTACTACTTTATTATTGATAAGATTATTCATCAATAATCACTCTTAAATATTCTTCAATTAATAACTACCCTAATAACCTTTATCCACTAATAAGTTAGTCGAACCTCTATTTTATATATACAAGTATGTTGTAATCTAACATTAACTTCTAAAAAATTAATTTGTCTTTCAAAATCAATTTTTGAATAAAATGTAAAATGTAATTTTTATCAGTTTTTCCAAAATTGTAAGAAAAGAAAAAGATAGCAAAAATTTAATAAGAAAAAAAAAATGTAGTTATATGTAATTACCTTAACAAAAGATTGTAACCTGTCCAGCAAGAAATCTTGATAGCCACTAAGAGTTAACTCAAACCTCCTTGTGGGAATAACATAAAAATTTAAAATAAAGTCATTAGAACCAGCGCTAAATACCACCAAGCTCTCACTAATTATCTTCTTGGTTTTGTCTTCACCAACAATCCCCTTAATCCTGTTTATATATTCTCTAAACAGTTTAATCTGCCTAGAAACTGAGATGGCTTTGGATGCAACAGTGGTCAGATCATCCAAACCAGATCCACCCGAAGCGAAACTGACACCAGAGAGTAGTTCATCATCTGAAAGATTTGAGTCCAGGAAAGGAGGGACGGCCTCTTTGATGC
The DNA here is from genome assembly GCA_022984855.1 of Dimocarpus longan. Classification (NCBI taxonomy): domain Eukaryota; kingdom Viridiplantae; phylum Streptophyta; class Magnoliopsida; order Sapindales; family Sapindaceae; genus Dimocarpus; species Dimocarpus longan. The sequence continues at coordinate 17,578,699 of CM041015.1, read as the reverse complement.
CTAGAGTGGAGGCTATGAAGTCAGGCACAAGTTTCCCATTAGAGAATCTGCCTGTGGGGATGTGACCAGGAAAGTCTTGGCCATATGGAGGATAATTGCCTTTAGCCAAGGTTTTTATGTGATTGTTGTTGCCTGTATCAACTGTTGAATCTCCAAAAATGAGAATGGTAGATGGGAGTTTAATGTTGTTGGCTGTGTTGAAGAAAATTATCAGAATTAGAAGAAATATGATAGTGAGGAGATTGACGGAAGCCATTTGTTGGGTTGAAAAAGAAATTATTTCGGATTTAGCAAGTTTGCAAGTGTTAATAAATAATGAATTATGTCATGAGTACTTATGGAGACTAAGGAGGTAATAACTTGCACTAGATGCCAAGTTATATATTTTTCCTTGATAAGGGAAGAAAGAGAATTGTTTGGGTTCAAGTTTTCTAGTATTGAATCATGAAGCGGTGAGCGCTACGTAGTGTATTTTGTGGAGTGGATTAATGTTGTTGGATGTTGAACTGCGGGATGTTTTCTCTGAAGTAATGATAAGATCATAAATGGTGATTAAATATATGTGGACCACATTCACAAGTTTCTACAAATGCCTTTTGTGGAGTGGATTAATGTTGTTGGATGTTGGATTCCGGGATGGTTTTTTCTGAAGTAATGATAAGAATAAGTGGTGATTAAATATATATAGACCACATTCACAAGTTTCTACAAATTATGTATATTTAGAAAAATTATTATGATAAAGGTTATTTATGAAGAAAATAATATAAGCAAGTGAATATTCTATACAGAATAACTAAAATCATATAATATAATATATTTATATATATATATACATATGTATATGACAAATGAAGATGTCACGATAATGATGTGATATGTATAGAAATGACTGATATGGTAAAATCCAAACCATAAAAAGAAAAGTTTAGTCAACTAAACTACTTTTATATAATTTAAACTTTTGTAAGTTAAAGTTGTTCTTAATATTATGAATATTTTTGGTCTGATTACCTTGCGAGAGAGCCGAGTGTGCGAACATCAAGTGCCGCTGTGGTTCCATTGCGGGCATAAACAAAACCTTGGACTCCTTTCTCTTACTCTCTTATTCTAGCAACTTCTATTTTGCTATCAATAACGATGAAGAAAGGTCTTATACATCCATTTCGAATTTGTTGAGAAATGTATATATATATATATATATATATATATATATATATGTCATCTCTTAATAGAAGTAATTGAACACTTTCTTTGATGTTAAGAAGTCAAAAATTCAAATCTTACTCCTGTTTTAAAAGCATAAACTATGGATAGTTTTTTTTTTTTTAATTTAATCATTCCTTTTCCACCGTAGAATTATATGGCTACACCTGTTTCAACACCATAACACTTTCATAGATGCCAAAGTACAAGTGTGATGTGCATCTACTATGAACTAAATAGCCTAAGTAAAACCAAGGTGATACGGTGTTTGATACAGGTGTCGCCATACTAAACAAGGAGCTGAATCTTGGTCCTCGGAGTACTCAATCTCTCCGCCACGTTGTGGTTCCATTATATCTTAACTTGCTCCCCCAGAACCCACTTTCTTGCAATACCAACAAATTTTTTTAACTCAATCAATTGAAGTCACGTGTATTGAATATTAAGCAAGAAGTTGTATGATTTAACATAACTAAAGAGTAAGCTGATGAATTGCTTCGATTTTGATACTTCATTTTAAATAATCGTTTTTCACACTTTATAAATGCAACCGGATTTTGAGTATGTATGTACAAGATCCTCTAAATTTAATTGCAGAATTATATGTAGACATATTTTAGAAATTGGAATCAAATTAAGGAGAGTCAACTGCAGGAATTAATGAATACGTTTTATAAATGAAAGAAATGATCATTAATGTGTATATATTCACTAATTGTACATCATTAATTGGTATACAAATCAAATATAAAAGATGAGACAACCTAGCATTACTCGTGGAAAACATGTGTGCGTACTTGGATAGATGAGAGAGAGGGCTTGGTTGATGTCGTATGGAATAATTTACTCCTTTTTTTTTATTGAATTTACTTGATGACGTAATTTAGATCCTTAGAATTAGTGTACGACCGGAGCTTCGTTAAACAAATGTCAAATTTTGCTTGCTACATTAGAACTTCGATCGTTGGACTATTCATGAAGGTAATGACTTTCTCGCATAGCACTAGATTGACAAAAAAGGGACATTCTCCCGTCCATATGAACATAATTATCGATTTTATGATTCACCATATTAATTTTCCTTTCTGAAAAGAAAAGAGATCTTAAGCTTCTAGATATTATTTTCATTATATTGTAAAGACAATAATTTGGTTTTGTTTTTGATATATGATCCCAACTTTAGCTTTGGCGTGAAATTAGTGATTAGGAAAAAAGGTGTCCATGATAGATCCACTCTTGACGGAGTGATGAATTCCTCTTTAATGTTAATGGTGTAGGATTCAATTTCCTATCAAGGATTTTAAGAATGTGTGGGAAGATTTCTCCTGATATTATGGAAGTATATATATACTTCTCGTTTGCTATGGATGTTAATATATGAGAGGCATGTGTAGATCTTAATCTCAATAAATTTTGATAATCCATATAACTTTTGGGAGGCACATATATATTTCTTGATTAATTGCTACGGATGTAAATATATGAGAAGTATACAAGTCTAGATTGAATACACTCCCTTAAGCTTAACAAGGAAAATGTCATGGTTTTCTATGAGAATGCATGTTATCACATTTTCTTGGAGTGTCTTCAATGTTGGATTAATAAGTGTTTAATTATATCAAATTCAAAACTGGTTTTTAAACATTTCTAGTTATGTTTATAGTATATAGTTGCATAAAGGAGTTCAGAGAAGTATTTTTGAGTGCTTCTAAACGACGATTTTTTGGTCTCTTTCTTTTTCATTATTTCCAAGTCCAATAGCTAAGGATTGAAATCGTAGGAGAACTAAAATATACGGTTTGACATTACATGTTTTGTACAATAAGGATACATACAAAGAACAAGACTCCATAAGTCAAGTCAAGTTCCTTTGATCAAATGAAAAATTCCCAACCCTTGACAGACCCATCTGGATAGTGACGAACCTGAAGTTAGCGTTTGTGAAAATTTCATTGCTTTTTGTTTTCAAATATTCATACTTTTCTTGTATCAATGGTTAGCTTGAAATTTCTCATATTTGAGAGATTTAGCCTGGAATCAGATTAGATTCTACCCTAACGTGACTTCTTTAGTTCTTTCACCACCATCTACGCTACAAATAGTGACATTCCAAATTCTTTATCTCCAATAACGACTTGGATGTGAATTTACTTATAATCTTTATTCTCATGATTTCTAAAAATTACAACTATAAAAAAGCATCTCTAATGCAAATATGAATTGTCTTTTAAAAAAAAATGGACATATTATCAATGTCAAAGAAATATACATTCTACGTGGCATAAATATGGATTGATAGACACTTAAGTCTAAAAAGACTCTCCAATGTTATTCAATTTGTTTCAATGATAAATAGTCACAATAATATATCATTAAAATAAATTATCATAAAATATTATTTGATGAAAATTTCATTCATTTATTGTTGACATGGCTGTTTAGGAGACTCTCTAAAAATAGACATTGAGGTTGACAATCTCTATTTTCTTTTTTGTCATGTCAGTTTGATAGTGGTTATGGAAGTTTGCATTTGAGAGATTAATTTGAACTCTCTATCAATTTATCATATGTGACACTCCATTTTTTTACAATTCATACTTGCATTGGAGATGTTCTAATGGCATTTGAGAAGAAAAATTTAAAATAAATCTTAAGGTGTATAGTTTTACCCCCTTTAATTATAATTCTTATAAATAATTATAAGAGCTAAGAAAATATATATAATTGCACATTAATTTCTTGTGGTTATATATCTTTCCATCCAATTTGTATTAATGTTAGAGGTTCAAGTTTCATTGAGCGCATTATACAAAATTTTGTGCATAATTGTCTTCCAATTAGGAAAGTTGGGGGTTTAAGTTTCGTTAAGTATATTTTACGAATTTTTGTGTATAGTTATCTTCTAGTTTTAATAATTGTTGATGTCAAAAATCAGCCAACACCCGAATTAATACGTATTGAATGAGATTAGTGGATGATCAAGAGCAATAATGACATAAATAAAGATTTTAAAACAAAAGACTCTTTAACATTGGTTCAATTGTATAGAATAAAGCTTGTGTTTGCGATTATATTATTACTTAATTAAGGGACAAGACAAAAATTGGTGTTTCGTAGGGCTCTTAAAAGGTCAAAAGCAATCTTTTTTTTTTTTTTTACTTTTTGTCTAAAGACCCCATTTATATTGTTACAATTTTTTGTCCTTGTACAAATAGAATGCTAAAATATAGGAAGTTTTAGAATTCATTCCTATTTTATATCAAATTATATTAAGTACATTGTGTTTGAGTTAAAGTATGCTTTGCAGAAATTTCTTGTTTGGAGTAGATTCCTGGTTGATGTAGAATTCTTTCGCTTCTCAAGATCTTGCTACGATAAGGAATTATGTGAGCTTCTGTTATTCCAGCTGCCCTTGGAAGGCACAAGCTGATTCATGTTCAAGTTGCTTGTTGCATACTTTGCTACCCATTGTTTGTTGTGCTTCTACCTTCTACTTAGAGTGACGACTTTAGTTTTTTATGTTGACGAAGCGTGGTTTTGTAGGCCTCATAATGATATTCTTCTTTTGGGCTTCTAGACTTTTAAGTCTTTCAGTCTTTTATCGGGCCCAAGGTTTAGGTGTTATTATTACTGTCTTTTTATGTAACGAACTGTCCACCCTTGATCCACTACCCAATCAACCAATCCGACCCAACCATAGCCCAACCAGATAGAGCCGGGTCGAGTCCGGTCCGATCCAGTCCACCACCGAACCAAGATAGGTACTGTCCCTCTACCTTCTGAAGGATTTTCATTCCTTCCCCACCACTCGAACCTAAGATCAAAGACATATAGTCATTTTGGAAGCATAGTGAGTACCATTTGAGCTACTCACCATACTTCCCAAATGACTATATGCCTTTGATCTTGGGTTCGAGTGGTGGGAGAGGCGTGAAAATCCCTCAGAAGGCAGAGGAACAGTACTTGCTTGGGTCCGGTGGTGGATCGAGCTAGACTCCACCTAGCTGGCCTGTGGCCAAGCCGAATTGGTTGATCGGGCGTGGACAGTCTATTACATAAAAAATAACTTCTAATGTGAGTTAGTCGTTCTAGTCACATCGAAAGCTAATCGTTTCGTCTCCTTCGAGTAACGTTAGATTAATAACAACTTTCAACCAATAATCATAATTGTCACGTCTCATTCATGCAACTTATACATGATTGAGGAACCGTTCTAGCTTCTCTATGCAAACATGATACAATTTTTCCTCCCAACCATTGGATCTTCAATAGTTATCTATTTTAGAATAGATGCTTCATTCAAGTCCACCACTAGAATAGGATTCTTGAAATTCTCAATAATAGAGCTTGACTTGTATGTAAAGAATCCACTATGTGCTACAAAGGAAATATTAGGTTCTTTATTTTAGTATTTGGTTGGTGTCGACGTTGTTTTTTAGTCAACCCGGTTCTTTAAGCTCAATATCTACGAGTCATTGAAAACAAAACAAGCAATAATAAAAGAGAGAGAGGAAGAAAAAGATACACAATAGTTTTTTACGTGGTTCGGCCACAACAGTGCCTACGTCCATAACTGTCACCCTCAAATTTGGCAGAGTAACAGTATATATTTTTCTATGTCTGTCTTATAATGAATTTGCACCCTTATTTATAGCGAGAGATAATACAATTTGAGTTATTTTAAATTACATATAGATAAGGTAAAAAATATTTACATTAATTATAATTCCAAAATAATCTCCATCGAATCAGCAACTGATCCAAAGAATCTCGAGATTTGATTTGGCTCAAACTAACAAAGTTGACTTCTTCCCAAGCTAAGCTGTTTCAGACTTCTAGAAGGTCAACTGGATCAATCCTGGCAAGCTCACAAGTTGGAAAGACAATCTAGCGAGCTGATATATCACCCAATGAGCTGAGAGAGAGTTTCAAAATACAGTACACTCTAAATAGCGACCTGATTACTGAGCTCATACGACGACTTGATTACCGAGCTCATATGGCGACCTGATTACCGGGCTCATGAGGCTTCTAGCCATTGGGCTCATCCCTTGGGCTTTTAGCGGCCAATTTATCCAGATCGCGAAAATACCTATAACACTAGCCTCCCAGCTCTTAGTACGATTTTAGAATTGAGAGCTTAAACCTGATAGTAAATACTGATTTATTAAAATTGTTCGTGTTGCCTTTTCAAATTTTTGTCTTTTCTCTTTACACGTGGCAGCATCTTAAACGACTATGCCATCTATACATCTTACGCTGTGCACATTTAATGCCCACATTTCTCAACTGACTATGTATAATGACAAAATCCCACGAATCGCACTACACCGTTAAATCGAAGGCGGTTATACTACTTTTAGATCTAACGATTGGGGCTTGGCAATTATATAAAGGTGGAGTCTCTCCATATTCTTGCTTCACTTTTCACTTTCAAATTCAAACTTCCTTTGGTTTTCTAATTTTTCTCCCTCGTCCAACGTTGCTGCTCAACGCTTTACTTCTAAAATCATCAGATTTTACTACATGCAAGGTGAGTTTCCACATTCGCTTTCTATTTTTAGCTTTCATTTTGATTTGTATCGTGCTTTTCTTGTTTTATGATTTTGGTTTCTGTTTTTTGCTTGAATATTTCACAACTCTTCGTATTCTTTGCTTGAAAAAATTTGAAAAATCTAAATGAAAAGGTTGTTTGATCGTACTGGAAGCATGTATGTATACTGTTGCTTGTTTGTAATCTCTTAGCATTCAAACTCTAGAATGTTTGTAGAAATAGAGTTGAGTTTGAAGTCTAACTATTAGGCCCCTGTAGCTTTAGAGACCTGACAAGCTCGTAACTAGAGCCCCCTTACTTTCAGTAATTCCCCTAGGCATAGGACTTGACACTTAAAAGAATAGACTCAGTTCTTTAATCTTCTAAGCTTGGTCTGCCATTAGCGACCTAATCTCTTTACCTCTTTTGTAGATGTTAAGTCGTGGACGCCGTAACCACAAAGTAAGGGCTAATCATGAGGATTTTGAGGGGCAACCTGAACCACAAGTCAGGAACAAACAAGGTGTGACCTCTCAAAGCGATGAACTTATAGGTCAAGATGATCCTCTTACAGGTCGAGATAATCCTCTTGCACGCGAGCCTTTTTACTAATATAAATCTGCTGTTACCCTTAATGAGCTCACCTATATAGTCCAGGACTTTGATTTCCCCTTAGGATGTTGTGCAATGATGTCGGCTCTTCATGACCATACGGCTCACCCTCCTCCAGGGTTTATAGCCATCAGCCGTCATCACTTGGAATCTAGATTTAGGTTTCCAATCTCTTTCTACCTCATCAACCTCCTAAATAATCTTGCCATAGCTATTTTTCAACTTACCCCGAACTCCTATGCCTATCTGACCTCCTTAGCCATTGTTTTCATAAAAACAGACTTCCACCTCCAACCCTACACATTATTCAAAACCTTTTTCTTTTTTAAACTACCACGAGCAGCAAAGCGAATAAGAGGGATAAGTTTTATTATACCGCAGCCCGTAACTCACCCTATAAGGTATTCTTACCTAAAGGGACTAGCAAATCTAATGTGGGTGATTATAAAACCCACTGGTTTTATGCATCCTGCTCATCTCTTTTTTATCTTAAAAACTTTATGTTTTCTCTTTTTTCGGGTGAGCATATCTTCAGCTCATTGCTTTATAAAATTTTTCGTTTTCCTTTTTTTTTTAATCAATCTTTATTTTAACATGCAGAGATCACCGAGAGCTCAATCGAGCTCACAGAAGAAAAGGTAGCAGCATTAAAAAAATTCCCTGAGGTCAAGAACCCGTTGGATGATCAGCTATTGAGCAACTACTTTCTACGAAAATATGGGCTCGCACCTCAGCTCTATAGCAAGCACCTCAATATCAACTGCGACCTCGGGATTCATGGTAAAAGGGAGGTCTCTTCAGTCTTTGAGGTGTTTGAAAGGGGAACATCGAGCTCATCTATTACAATGGTGGAGCTTGATCTAGAAGCCGAGTCTGCCGATCCTGATGTTCAAATAACAAACTCCACTGAACCTCCACCTTCTTAGCCCAAGGGGCCCGGTCAAACCGTAGAGGCCCTAGCTCGCAGACTGTCCTAGAAGCTGTTACGAGGTCTTCTCAGCCAAAAGTCGCAGCAACCTTACAAAAACAAGGTGTGAGGTATAAAACTGTAGGGAAGAAACCTTCAAGCAAAGATGCTCTTTCATAGAAGCGACCACCCCCCATTCAGACGGTCCCCCCCTCTAGCCAGTTCATCGACTCGACTACCCGGGGCAGCAGATAAAGGTAAAGGGCCTACGAAACCTCTTCTAAAACGTCTGAAGTCCAAAGGGAAAAAACCCCCAACTGAGGGGAGTAATGAGGAGCAAACTCGGGAGTTCGACGCTAGGAAATATTTCAATGATCTCTTAGATTACCTACTACAGCTCTTAGGACCTGATAAACCGACCCTTTACAAGAGTCACATGCATGGCGACCAACTGTTCAACTATATTGGTCGTCATACTCTGTTGGTAAGTCTCGATCTTGGTAGCAAAAATTCTTCTTTCTTTCTCTTTTTTATTCAGCACTGAAATTTCTTTGTCTCAAGCTGCCATGGGTACAATGAAATTGTTTAAAGATGACTCCGATTTTATAGAAAAGAAGGCTTCGCTTAAGGAAGCGATAAAGAGGTTCGAAGGCAATAACAATTTCTCGTAGGGGGAATATGAGAAGGCGAAGAAGGTCGCACTTGACTTTGAACAGAAATTCAAGAAAGCCCAAGAACAAAAAGTTAAGGCAGAGGAAGCCTTAACTTGCGAGATGATGCTTCGAGAAAGTATGGTCTCCTCGTTTGATAAGGCCACTGAGGAGATCAAAAAGCTAAAGCAAGAAGCGATCTCACATCAAAAGCGAGCTGAAACTACCGAGAAAAAGTTTGAGCTGGTGCTGCGAGATGTAAATGCAATAAAGGAAAAGCTCACTCAAGCATAAAAAACAATAAATCAAGATGAAGCTCATACTAAGGTTTTGGTTGAACAGGGTCACAAGGATGCCATCTCAAAGACAGAGAGCTCATTCCTATACACTCTCTGGAAGCACCATCCAGAAATGCACTTCTCATTCTTCAAGAAGAATACGGTTGAGGAGGTCCAAAAGTATCCGGCTCATGTTGCCAAGGCCGCTCAAGCTCAAGCTATGAAAGCGGCTCATCTAAGGGCTACTTCCTTCGCTCCCCAAAAGAGCACAGCTCTTTCGACCTCTGACGCTCCTCTAGCTCATTCAAAAAACCCAGTTCCTGTAGCCACTCAGCGTGCAACTTCTCAGGGTACTACTTACATGGCTTCCCCATCGAGTAGCATTCCTCCATCTCAGTAGGGACCTTTTCAAAGCTCTTCGTAGTTGACAACTTTAGAGGCACAAAGTGTAGCTCCACAAAAAGCCCCCAAAGGCCAAGGCTCCAAAGAAAACCCCTCAAGTACCTAGGAGTTTTTTTTTTTTTTTCGTGAAACCTTCTTATAACTTTTGAACATCAATATTTATGATTTTGTAAAACCTTCTATTTTCATTACTTGGTTTTTTAACTAATTTACTTCATTTTTCCAAGTTCCAGATACATCGTTGAATAATAAACTCAAATTCCATAATAAATCGAATAATGAACTATAGTCCAATATAGCCAAATAACAAAATAAATATCGAATCAGATCGCAACAATTAGCCAAATCAACTAACTTAGTCGTAATATATAATTGATAATAATTAAAACACAATCAAGTTCCCATAGGTCGCAAAAAAGGTTTGACGTGCCTTAGAACGTGCGATCCTTCCAAAGCTCGATAGCTCACAGGTCACATAAATGTCTTCCGGAGCTTTAAGATAAAAGATAAAAGTTCATAGGTCGCAAGTATGCCTTCTAGAGCTTGCATCACAAGCAGTACTAGCGCCTTCCAAAACATTTAGATAAGGGTTCACAGATTGCGATTGTACCTTCCAGAGCTCGCATGCTCACAGGCAGCACTGGTGCCTTCCAGAACCTATAAGTATTAGCTTACAGGTAACATTTACACCTTTCAGAGCTTAAGCATTCACAGGTAGCAACTGTGTCTTCCAAAACTTTAGAACGTGAGCTTACAAGTATCAATTGCACCTTCCAAAGCCTAAATGCTCGCAGGCAACAATTGAACCTTCTAAAGCTTAATTGGGGTAATCTTGGTGGAACACATATAAACCATAAGGAGAAGAATCCACAGCTAACAAACCAATAAATCAGCTCGCACAATAACATATATCAGATTGAAAAATGAAGCAAATTAGCTTGTATAATATAGCAAATCAACTCGTATAACAATAATGAGAATTGCAAAATAATTCATTAATTGTTGCAAAGTAATACAAAGGACATGAGCGAGCTAACTAATTAAATGAATTATGACCGAAGGTTTTCTACATTTCAAGCTCGCGGGCCTCGGCTCCATTCATGTTGGCCAAGTGGTAGGCTCCGTTCCCTAAGCTTTCTTTGATGACGTAGCGACCTTCCCAATTCGGATCAAGAGTCTCATCATTGGCTTTGCGAGCTGCAAGTAGGATGAGATGCAATATTAGGTCTCCAGCATTGTAGTGCCGAACTCAGACCTTCCTGTTATAATACTTCTTGACTCTTTGTTAATAGATGGATACCTTCAACTAGGCTATTTCTCTTGCCCCTTCAAGGAGATCAAGGTTGGAGGCAAGAAGCTAATTATTATCTTCTAGATTGAAGGTCATTCTGCGCTGCGAGGTCATTTCTAGCACTGCGAGGATCATGGCATCGGATCCACATACCATAGAAAAAGGGGTCTCCTGAGTAGTACTGCAAGTTATGGTTCTGTATGCCCATAATACCTTAGGCAGCTTGTAATATCCTAACTTTTAATTTTAGGTAAATAGTGATTTTTTGTGTGAATAGTGACTTTCACTGAATAGTGCTCAGATGAATAGTAAATTTTGAAAATTTTACATTAGGATTCAAAAACCTTGGAATGAATAATGGAGTCCATAAGAACTGAAACAGACTAAAAATAAGTTCATTTGAGTAAGATTTTGAACGGTCTGAACGAAAATTATTAAAACATCATTTTTGAGTTATTAAAAATAATAATGATCCGAAGGTCGTTTGAATTTTTTTCGAAGCTCAAGATTGATTAGTTAGACACCCAATTAGAGCATTGCATGGTTAATTTGATAATAGGATGACCATAGAGTATTTGTGGCAATTATTAGTGTTAAATGAGGAATTAAATTTAAGTTAGTAAGTTATTAAAGGATTTATGAGAGGATAATCATCCAAAGAAGCACAATCCATGTGATTAAGTGGGAACCAATGGTGTTGTGACACATTTAAAGTCAAAAAAAAAAAAAAAACAAAAAAAAAACAAAGTGATTAGTGAAATTGAATTAAGAAATTGAGTGATTGATTAGTTATTAATTGAATGAAATTAAATGACAAGTTTTAGTTGATAACTAGTGGCACTTGTGTGATTTTTAAGTAAGTTAAAGGGTACTTTAGACATTGGTAAGCATGAGTATATAAAGTGGAAGTGCATGAGAGCTTGAGGGAGTGATTCATTCGGTCAAAGCAAGCTGAAATTGTGAGGAATAAGAGCAGAACTTGAGCTGAAGCAGAACCAAGAAACGTGCTGGCGTGAAGGAAGAAGAAGGGGCTGTTCGGTCAGCTGCAAGAGAGGAAAGGAAGAGGATCATCTGCAGATTTTAGCCCAAGAAATACCCAAGTCATCCAAGTGGAAACCAAGCAAGAAAGGGCCAATAAAAACAAGGTGAGTTTGAGGTTGTTTGATGAGATTTGTGATGATTTTCGTGACCTGCATACATGCTGCAGTTTGGGTGTTATTTTTGAGTCCAAATCATGTTTAATTCATGAGTTTTAGCTTAGAAATGGAAAGGAAATCAAGGGGAATAAAATAGAGATCAAAACTAGTGTGTTTGGTGATGATTTTTGGTGGTTTTGTGTGGGTTTTGTGTGTTTGTATGATGAGATTTGGCTTTATGGTATATTAAGATCTTAGAAGAAGGTTGGATGCATTTGATGTAGAATTGAACTTGAAAAATTGAAAAAGGAAGCCTAGGTTGCAAGAAATTATGTATGAAAAATAAGTTAGAGTTTATGTGGAATAAACCCTAAGTGTTGAATTAAGTAGGTTCAAGGCAAATATAGTTGTAGATTAGGTGTTTGATTAATTGTTTAAAAGAATTGTTGAGCAAAAATCTTGATAAGGACAAGAAGCAATATGTTGGGCATGTATGTGTGATCGACGGCCAACAAGGGAATGATATGGTTTCATTGAATGTTGATCCATATAGACTTAAATATATGCACATAACATGTTAGGAAATCACAAGGGACATTAGTTTTACAAAAAGGAATGAAAAGAATAACATGAGGTAGTATGTGTGTGTCATGGTTTTGGTGATGTTGTGTGACACCTTTGTATTTTGAACCATTTGAACTATTAGCCAAGCATAATTGATGTTAGAAAAGCATCTAGTAGAATTAGAGTTGGAAAGAGGAAGCTAGATTGTATTGTTGGTGCATTTCGGTTTGATGAAGGGCATTAACTTAGGCATGTGTTTTGTTCATGTTTGTGACATAATTAGGGTCCTAAAAACATGCATAAATGAGTAGGAATCAACAAAATTGACATGGATACATATAGGTACAAGAATAGCCTACAATCTAGTAGAGAGTAAAATAGTGCATAGAAACAAATTGATAATCCCGAGCTCAAAAGGGGGTCTGGTAAGACCTGACCTATTCTAGCTTATTTGAAGTTGTTCTACACCTCAAATGATGCCTAGGAATGATATAAAACCATAGAAATTGGAATGGGATCGATCCGATAAAAATTGACGAAGTTATAGCCAAAATAGTGGGCGTAGGAAACCGAGATGTGTAATAGCGATGCAAATGCATTCGTTGATGCCCAAAATAGATGTATTCGGTCATAATTAGGTAAAAGAACCTTAGATACGAAAGAAAAACCATCGTCGCTTGTCCGATGTAAAAACTCGCATTGAAAAGTGCCCAAAATGGGGCGTTTTGCCTAGATTGACATAGCAAACGATGGAGTTTCTCGACGAAACTTTACGGGCGACTTAGTTATGTGATAAGGAGACACTAGAAAAAGGAACGGAGGTGAAACCATGGCTGGTTTCAATTCTGTTTTTCGCGGTCAACCGTATAGTTGAAAAGTTGACTTTTTATTTTAAGCTTCCGGAAACCAAACAAAATATATGGGGATGATCCTAGGGGTCTAGAAGTAAGACTTTTACAAAGAAACCAAATTTTGAGAGCCTCGGTCGAGTCAAAAATTGAGTTGGGAAAGCGTGGTCTAGTGAGTTTTCAATGTATTGGAAACTCTATTTTTATTAGTTTTAGCTATGAAAGTGAGTAAGTTATAACGAGACTATGATGTGTAGGTGACGAGCACGCGGACAAGACGCGAGAGGCTCGTTGAGGCATTGAGAGCGTTGGGATCGAGGTAAGTGTCATTCACTTCACTTACATCTAGTTGATTTCCATTTATATGGCAATGATAAAATATATTGTTTCAAAGAGTTTTGCAAAATGGTTTTCCAAAATCATAAGTTTTATGTTGAGTAATGAGTTATGCCTAGAATCTAGAAATGAGATTCGAAGGCGAAAGTAAGTTGCAAAAAGGTTTAAAAGTAAAGCAAAGTAAAGTTGAATTAAGACCCATGTGCATGTTGCGATATTAGCATCTTGGCACTACGCGGCGATGTAGAAAATTCCGCTCGTAGTTGTCAAGGTTGATAGAAATATGATACGATGTAGAAAATTCCGTATCTAATTGCAAGTGATGAGTAAATTGCACTACAACATGCGATGTAGAAAATTCCGCATGTAGTTGCGTAAAGTATAAGCTATTGGCACTACAACGGCGATGTAGAAAATTCTGTGTTGTGGTTACCTAGAGTTGAGAAAGTTCGCCCTACGTCGCGATGTAGCCAATTTCCGTGCGTAGTGGCTTTGCACATGGTTGTCTTATGAGAAATGGTTTTCAAAAAAAGAAAAAAAAAATCGATTATTTTCTAAGTAATGTCTATGCGGAGTTATACCTTTATATATATATATATATTGCCTAACATCTCTTTGTTTTTGTGTAGCTTGTATACTTTAGTAGACGTTGGCATGGACGCTCTTGCATCAAAGACATTATTTTGATTAACTTTAGGTGGGGGAAATAATGAGACGAAATATATGGATGTTAATGTATTTTGACATTGTGTACATGAGTATATATTGAATCAAATAATTATGTGTTGACATGAGATACTTGACGGATTATAAATCATATTTTGATATGTATATATAAATGAACCATTACACTTGATATGCACATATTGCATAAGGCACATATTTCATATAAGTATGAGTTGTTATATGTTAATTACATATGTGAATTATATTTGTAAAAGAAGTGCATGTTTGTGAAATGAATGAAAAATGCATGTTTGAGATTGAAAGAAGTTGGACGGTGATCAAAATAGTTCGAAGTGTATTTCTTATGCAGGTTGATTTTGGAAATGTTAAATTTACAGCCGTTATGCTGTCCGATTTTTATAAAATTAGTTTTCAATCAAACGCGAAAAAATCACACCGTTTCAACTATATTAAAAGAAAATAAAATTTTTAAGCCTAAAACGAGTAAACCGGTTAAGTAAAGTAAAGGGGTTCGCTTCTCGGATTTCTCCAATCCGACAAGTCGGGTTCGGGGAGTCCGTTGAAGTGCCCCGCGGGGCCCTCTAGATAAGAGCCTAGAGAAGGTCTGGTTTGGGTCCTGTCACAGCTCATCCACCAATACTCTTTTCCTGGCTTTCAACTTTGTCTTCAATGTCTGCTTTATTATCTTATTCACAACTTCAATCTGACCATTAGCCTGTGGATGGTCTACTCTAAGAAGGTCTTAGCAATCCCCAAGTCATTGCGAAATTTGATGAACTGGTCTCTATTAAACTGAGTTCCATTAACTGTCACAATCTATTGCGGGACCCCGAACCTGTAGATAATATTACTTCGCATAAATTTTATTATTTTTACAGTGGAAATCTCTATTAGCTCCTTAGCTTACGCTCACTTGGTGAAATAGTCCACCACGACCATGGCATGCTTGGAATTCCCACGAGTAGTTGGTAAAGGTCCAATCAGGTCTATCCCTCATATCGCAAAAAGCCACAGGCTTACCATTTATTAAAGGTAAGCTAGTAGAGCTCGCGGAACCTTAACAAATCTTTGGCATTTGTCATCTCTTAACTAGGTTGATGGCGTCTTGCTTCATTGTAAGCCAATAGAACCCCTACCTTAATGCCTTTTGAGCCAACGAAAGCCCTCCACTGTGGTTCCTATATTGACCTACATGTATCTCACTCAACACCTTCATGCAATCTGACCCATCTATCCATCTCAATAGCGGAGCTGAGAACCCTTTCTTGTACAGCATGTCATCGTAGATGCAATACGGCGCACTTCGAGCTCGCAAGCATTGTGCTTCAAGCTTATCTTCTGATAGCTTCTCATCTTGTAAATAGTTGATCAATGGGCTCATCCACAAGTCCTCTGCCACAACTATGGCCATCATTGAGTCTCTCTCTTCAATACTCAGGACTGGTAAGAATTCTACCGGTATGGACTTTAAATCTTCTGCAGTTCAGGTAGTCGCCAGACAAGCTAGTACATCTACATGTGGATTTTGAGCTCGTGAAATCTGATCTACCTCAAACTTCTAAAAGGTGCTTAATAGCTTCTGAACCTTCTGGAGATAAGTGGTGATTTTTGACCCCCTGGTTTGATATTCGCCCCGGATCTAGCAAACTACAAGTTGGGAATCACTGAAGATCCTTAACATATAAAGGATTTTATGTCCTTCCGGACTGATCAATAGCACTCCAGTCCTAGCCTTCAACTCACTGGATGACCCATCTATATAAAGTTCCCAAATTAGACTTTCATAAGGCTCGGTCCCCTCTTTTGCAGGCCACGTGAATTCTGCAATAAAATTTGCTAGAGCTTGGGCCTTAATTGCTGGTTTTGATTTGTACTCAATATCGAACTGTGCCAGCTCAATCACCCATTTGAGTAACCAACTTAAGGAGTCGAACTTCTAGAGGACCTGTTTCAATAGGCACCGGGTAAGGACCTCGATTTTGTAAGCTTGAAATTATGGACGCAGCTTCCTTAACGCAATCACCAGGCAGTAAGTGAGTTTCTCCATTTGCGAGTACCTAGTTTCTGCATCAAGTAGCCTCTTACTCACATAATATATAGGGACCTGTGTCCTTCCCTCTTCTAGTACTAAGGCTGCGCTGAAGGCGTGTTGAGATACCCCTAGATACAAGATGAGTTTTTCTCCCTCTACTGGCTTTGATAAAAGTGGAGCTCGGCCCATGTAATCTTTCAACAACTGGAACGCCACCTCACATTACTTAGTCCACTCAAAATTTTTTGTCTTCTTCAGCACATCAAAGAAGGGAATACATTTGTCTGTGGCCTTCGAAATGAATCTACTAAGTGCTGCAATTTGGCCATTGAGGCTTTGTACGTCTTTGATCCTATTAGGGGATCTCATGTCAATCAGAGTCTTGATTTTCTCATGGTTGGCCTCAATCGCTCTGTCATTTACCATAAAGCTTAAGAACTTCTCTGAGGCCACTCCAAACGCACACTTCAGCGGGTTCAGCTTCATTTTATAGTTCTTCAATATCTGGAACATTTCCTCTAGATCTCCCACATGGTTAGTTGTTTGCTTGGACTTCACTAACATATCATCCACATATACCTCCATTGTTTTGCCAATCTATGCCTCGAACATCATATTAACTAATCTCTGATAAGTCGCTCATGTGTTTTTCAATCTGAAGGGCATGACCTTATAATAATATAGACTGGGATGATGAACGAGGTATGCTCTTCATCCTCTAGGCTCATAGGCATTTGATTATAGCCCGAGTAGGATCCATGAAGCTGAAGATCTGGTGACCAGCTGTTGCATCTATGAGCTCATCAATTCTTGACAGAGGGAAGCTATCTTTCGAACATGCCTTGTTTAGATCTATGAAATCAATACACGTTCTCCATTTTCTATTCTTTTTCCTCACGAGCATAGAATTGGTAACCCAGGTCGAGTAATAGATTATTCGAATGAAGTTGTTGGCCAATAGTTTAACTACCTCTTCTTTCAAGGTTGTATACTACTCTTACGTCATTGGCCTTCCCTTCTGGCAAACTAGTTTATGGTGAGGATCAATATTCAACCTGTGTGATATGACCTTGAGGTCTATTCCCACCATATCTTCATGATTCCAAGCAAATACGTCCAACTTCGCCTTAAAAGAATCAACGAGCTGGGATCTTATATCTGGAGTTAGACCTCGCCCCAACTTTAGACATGTTTCAGTATCCAGCTCGCTGACATGAAAGTGCTCAAGCTCTTCAACAAGCCCAGTTGCCCTATCTACATCCACCTCGCGAGGGTTTAGGTCGTGGCTTACCCCCTTTTCACTCATAACATTGAGCTTTCCTCCCAAGACCACATTGACCTTCTTTCCTTTAACCCCCCATCTTTATTGTAACATCATAGCAGCGTCGCGCCAGATGCTGCTCGCCCCGTATATATCCTATCCCACTGGGAGTTGAGAATTTTATTGTGAGAGTCCTTGTGGAGGTAACCACATCTAAATCATTCATCGCAGGCCTCCTTACGACAACATTATATGTAAAGAGGTAATCAATAATCAAAAAATCTGCCAACACAGTTGTCTGACGACCTGAATCTTCGAGCATGAGCGAAAGCTTAATCTAACCCATTTGAGGGATGGCGTCTCCGGTGATGCCATAGAGAGGTTCTGGTGAAAGCTTCAGCTACTCCGTACCACATCCCATCTGATCGTAGCATCCCTTGTACATTACATTCACGGAACTCCCCATGTCAATCATGATTCGTCGCACCTCTACATTACTTATTTTGGTTCGGATGACAAGTGCATTGTTGTAGAGCCAACATACGCCCCTAGCATCCTTCTCAGTAAAAACAATATCCTTTGAGGTCATTTTTGCTTTTTTTGCACCTCCATTTCACCGTGGCCTGTAAGCAATATATGATTTGTCTCCTGCACATAGCGTTTATGTGATATACTAGATGTGCCTATAATGTGGAGACCACCATGTATGGTGAAGATGGTTCTTACCGCGGGCTTGTATTCTTGTTCGAGAGCTCGCCAGTGTTGTTGTTGTGCTGGCTACTAAGCTGGTTGAGAGAGCTACTGTGCTGGTCGAATATGTTGCTGTTGGACACGCTAATTTGCTAGTCGTACTATATACTCTCTCAAACGACCTCTTCTAATCAAATCCTCTATAGCATTTCTAAGCTCCCTGCAATTTGAAGTATAATGCCCAGTTTCATTGTAATAGGCACAATACTTTCTCGGATTTCAAAATTTATTTAAAAGGTTTATAGGACTTGGCCTCCCTAAATCTTCCCTACTCTTATCTACTTCAAAAATCCTATCCTGCCTGTCTGACAAGATGTTGTAATTCTCATAACGGCTTCGAGGTGGAGGTCGATCTCTTCTGGGCTCATTCCTGGCCCGCTTCGCTACCTAATTACTTAAGCGATTCTTCTAGTCCTTATTGCCACCATGGTTCTTTTTTTTCCCTTAGTGGGAACTACCTATCTCACTCTTTTGATTATTGGGTTTCTTTAGCCCAAAAGCTTCTTTCCACTTTATCTCTTTAACAGCTCGTTCGTAAAATTCTCCCAGAACCTTCACAGAAAACTTGTAAATACTCTCGTAAAGCTTTCCATCCTTTCTGAGTCTCATCGAGATTGTTGTAAGTATGTTTTCATTCGAAGGATTCTCCACATTATTCACCTTGTTCCTGAATCTGGTGATGTAATCCTTCAATGACTCATTCTACCGCTAAAAGCCCAATGGATGACCCCAATGGCTAAAAGCCTTATGAGCCCGATAACTAGGTCGTTGTATGAGCTCAATAATCAAGTGGTCGCATGAGCTCGATAATCAGGTCCCCGTATGAGCTCGGTAATTATATCACTATTTAGAGTGCACTGTACTTTGAAACTCTCTCTCAACTCGTTAGGTGACATATCATCTCGCTATATTGTCTTTCTAACTTGTGAGCTCACCAGGATCGATCCAGTTGACTTTCTAAAAGCCCAAAACAGCTTAGTTTGGGAAAAAGTCAACTTTTCTAGTTTGAGGCAAATCAAATCTCGAGATTCTGGGGATCAGTTATTGATTCGGTTGAGATTATTTAGGAATTATAATTAATGCAAATATTTTTCGCCTTATCTGTATGTAATTCAAATTAACTCAAATTGTATCACCTCTTACTATGAATAGGGGTGCAAATTCATTGTAAGACAGACATAGAAAAATATATACTGTTACTCTGCCAAATTTGAGGGTGACAGTCACAGACATAGGTATTGTTATGGCCGAACCACGTAAAAAACTATTGTGTATCTTGTTCTTCCTCTCTCTCTTTTATTATTGCTTGTTTTGTTTTCAATTATTCGTATATATTGGTCTTGAAAAATCGGGTTGACTAAAAAATAACGTCGATGGTTGGTCACTTATCTGAGAAAGGTAGGATATTGTTGTAGTCAAAGAAAGTGTTTTGATATAGATGCTAGAGGAAAGGTCATGGAAAAATCAAGTTTTGGCAAGTACAGGTTTGATGGAAAGTGGTGCCTAAGGAGAAAGCACACTGGAAAGATTATATTGTCATAATAGGGAGATTTTTAGATCTTACCTTTGAGAATATAGGTATTTTTTAAGAATGGATGAATGATAAGAACATTAAACACGAGCGCGACCTATACCACTAGATCTAACTAGCAGTGCCTCCTACAAGATTATTCCAAAAAGCAACTACAACTTACATCACAATACATACTCAATGACATACCTAATAGAATTAATCAAGAGAATGATCACAACTTGCATCGCAAGATGCAACCCGCGAAGAAAGTCATGACTGACAGGTCTTGATACGACTATATACCAATATGGCACCCACACACAAATCTGAAATCAACCCTTAGAAAGTTAATTATAGGTTTATAAAAAGAACTTTGACCTGTTGATTTTATGATAATCAATAACTAAAATTATAAATAAATTTTGAACCGTTGGTTATAGAACAACCAAAAACCAAAATAATAAAAGAATGATATTGACTTCACTCCCAAGAATGAGATGAGACTGTGAGAGATAAGTTATGAATTTGATCGCTATAAGAATTAACTTGACAATATCATATGTTCATGAACGAAGAAGAAAATTCTCTATTTCAATTAACATAATCGGCTAACTCTAATTTGTTTATGTTTACAAAGCTTTTTATAAGCTACAAATTAATTAATCTACTAGGAAAATAAAAACCCTAACTTATTACTAACCCCACACGCCTAAAACACTAAGTGTGTTTACTTCATAGATTAGAGAATAGAAATAGAAAATTATAATAATTGATAGTATTTACTTGCTCTAAATCATTTCGTAATGAGAATCAAATGATTAGTTTCATATAAATTTGGAGTTGTGGAATAGAAATCTCATTCCTCTCACCCCATTTAGGAATCTTATTCTTATTTTCTTTTTCAAATTAAAAATACTATTACACCCCTTACTAAAAAGACTTTTTGAAGAGATTAGTACCAATTATTAATCTAAAGTTAATGCATAATTTGAAATCACATTATAATTTTTATATATATAAAAAACAAAAATGACCATCATATTCTTATTTGAGAAATAATATAAATTATGGAATTTTTGCTTATAAACAATGAAAAAATATATATATAATGTGGTTTCATATACGATGAATAGTTTGGAATTCATTAACATTAACAAAAACAAAAAGTAAAATATAAATACATAATATGCTTATAATAATATTGTTAAGAATTTTTTTTTTTATGGAGCGTAAAATATTGTTAATCAATGACATTTTTGTAACTTGTAATTAATTCATTTCAATTTCAAAATAAAGTAAACAGCTCAATGAAAATATTATTGATCTCGATTCCGATTCTAATTCCTACAATTGATGATGGACCCATCCTAACTCTTATTTTGAATTCAGGAGGATGTTGTGAAAACTTTAATCTTTCTAACTAAAATTTGGAATTTCTAAAAAACCTTTTTAAAAATCATCATAAATCTGATGGTCATTTTATAAATATAAATTGAACAAATCGAAAATATTTACATTTCTTGTGTTGGACTCCTAGACTGAATATATAAAATATATTTATAAAATATTTGAAAAATATATTTTATTTGTAAAACTATTCTAAAAATACATTGACAAAATCTAATTAATTAAAAATAATATACACTAATGCAAAAATGTTTCTATTTAAAAATAATATTAATGCATTTTATCATCATCATGTATCTTTTGTCACGATGTGCAATAATCTACATGAACATGTAACGGATGCCTAAAAAAAATGGGTTTTATAAAAGAGTGAGCGTTAACGCCAAGTGAGTAGATATAACTTTTGTAAAAATATTTTCAAATAAAATATAACATATAGCTAGTAATAATGCACAATCATATTTGAAAATAAAATCGAATTCAAATAAGATATCATAATAAAGCTGTAAGTGTCTGTATGAATTATTACTTTGTAATTTTATTAAAACATATTATGGAATTATAATTTGTAAAACTTTTCTGAAATATCTTTCTATAAACTAATGTTCTATAAATTTGTTTCTCTACCAATCAAACTTAATATATAACATTTATAATCTAGAAATCAACATCAACTAATACTCAGGGAAATTTGGTTAAACGTGATGAAAAATATCGTTGCACATGTAGAGCAAGCATAGTATATGTCATACAAGTGCTGGACGACTCAATGACTCTCCCGACAACTCGATGACTTTCCTGACATCTCAATGACCTTCCTGACATCTCAATGACCTTCCCGACATCTGTCATACACGTGCACACATGCTAGACGACTTTATAACTCACACATGTGTAGTTTGACTGTTAAAAGAAAGAGTACAATTCTATTGTTTTGAAAATATTTTTATTTTATTATCAAATCTGAAACAATTCCTGTATCCAAATATACATAATTCTGAATAATACTTTCTCAAAACATAAACAATTATTCTTTCTCGAAACATAACATAATATTACCAAAAATATTTTGAGCAATTCTTATAATCAATTCAAGCTAAAAATATAAAATTTTGATTGGAATTTCTAATAGATATGCGGATATATTAATACATAATAAATCCTTATTTCAATTATAAAATATAATTTATAATCTATAAAATCAATTAACTAAACAAATTATTTACTTCAAATAAATAATAAAAATTTAAATAGAAATAATCATAATTCAATCGATTTAATTAAAATAAAACAATCTACTCACAAAACTTCTTTGCTCAAATCTGGATCTAAAAAGGGTTTTCATATGATTCCTCCTAATCTTGGATCCACCCTAAAATTATATAAATTTAATTTAGAGTTTATGGCAAAATTAACTTATTTTTTGAATTTCAAATCCAATGAAATATAAATAATTTATCTGGAGAAATTAGGTACCAAATATTTCGAACAAACTTCTGAAATTTTCTATAAATTAAATATTTTGTTTCTGCTCATCTCAATTCTTTGTACTGGCTGCCGTTCATATGCTGTGTTTGCTGTCTTTGTTAATATCTACATGTGCAACTAAAACTGCTCCGCCACTTAATTTGCTTATCACTGACACTTTATTGCTTTTAATTGTCTCATGAGACACGTCTCAATTTCATTTATACATTTCCTAGGCCACCGCCTCACTTCTCCTGTATTGTTTCAAAATGTCATCCTTCAAATTATATATATATTTCTATGTTGATTATCAAGTCTAGGAAACAAACACTTGTCCTCTTTACTCTTAATTTGCTTATCACTGACACTTTATTGCTTTCAATTGTTTCATGAGACACGTCTCGATTTCATTTAAACATTTCCTAGGCCACCGCCTCACTTCTCCTGTATTGTTTCACAATATCAACCTTCAGATTGGGCTATTGCTGTTAAGCATGAGACAATTATATATATATATTTCTATGTTGCTTATCAAGTCTAGCAAACAAACACTTGTCCTCTTTACTCTTAAAAACTATGGCCCCCTTTGACTTTTGGTTCTGCTTCCTTGCTTTTGATTTTATCTCATGCTTTTTTTTTAGTTGCTTAATCCAAGCCCAATTTGAATTGGGCTTGCTTCGGCCCAATACTTATTCTTTATCACGTGGGCTCTCATAAAATACTTTTAGTGTTTTGTTGAAAAATGACCTCTTTTTTATAACCCATTTGCCCACTAACCTTTTTTTTTTAAATCCCAACCTCAAGGTAAAGAATCTCAACCTCTAGGTTCGGAATCCCAACTTCTAAGTTGAGAATCATAATATTAATTCAAATCAATCTCAACTTCAAGGTTGAGATTTTTTTTTTACAAAAAAAAAAGGTTAGTTTTGAAATCCACCTTTTCAAATGGGTCATTTTTCATAATTTCTCATACTTTTAACCCATTTAAGATTTGGACTTTTTAATTGAGCTCTCTAATTGGCCCATTTGCCCTATTCATTTTAACCTTATTTATGTTTTTAAAACTCTACTAGATCCATTTGGATTTAAGTTTTACAATTAAAGTAAATAATTTATTTTGATTCTGATATATTATTCTGATTCCAAACCATTTCGATTCTAGATCATTCTGATTTTCATTCCGATTTCTACGATTGAAGTAAACGCACCATTGATACACCCACTTTGGGCTTAAATTAAATTAAATATCTCAACCAATATAATTTTGAAATAATAAAATAAGATAAATATATTAAATTAACTAAGGCTCAATTAACCCTTATAAACCCTTCTAAATGCAACCCACATGAACTAATTAAATTGCATGACTTATAGTACAAATTGAGCCCAAATAAAATTAATTGTTGCTCAGGTGCTCCAATTGCCTTCAACATTGATGATCTTTATGAAACCAGCCCAATTGTCTTTAAGAATTAGCCCAATTAATTAAAGTCCAAATTTGACTTCAAAATTCACTAGAAAAATCACAACTCACATGAACCCGCATAAAAAAAAACCCAACCCCCTGTACACTACTCTCAAAGTCAAAAGCCTATTTTAGTATTTTAACCATAACTTTCGTATCTGATGTTGAAATTGTACGATTTTTAGTGCTTTGGAAAGTTAAGACAAATGGGTTATAACTTTCATGTTGAAGACTTTCACTAAATTAGTATCCATCTATGCTAAAAATTGACCACAAATTTTTTCCATTTTCAGCACTATTTTGACCCATTTTGTTATCTCTGTGATTGCTATCTTGGTTTTCATCATTCCTCATTTTCTCAAAACGATTTGTCCTAAAATTATGATCCATCTTTGTATATGTCCTCACGTGTTTCACTCCACTTACTCACATGTTTATCACTCAACACTCTTTTTGTATACTCAAAACTTTTTTTTTTTTTTTAAATCAAATCAAAACACTCAAATAGTTAACTTTAGTGTAGAACTTGTGGAACAAATACCAAGATGATGAATCTTGCAAACAAAGAAACCCTAGGCCTTGTGAATCTTGCCAATCGATAAAGATCTATAAATCACAATATATGACTAGCAAGAAAATAAACTCAATCGATTATGAATATGATCAATCAATCAAGAGCCCTAGGAAACCTAGAATATTCAGTCAAAGTAACTAACAAGATTGATGCAACCAAGATTAATGATTATGATGGATGTTGCAATCAAATAAGAATTCGGCCAGCAAAACAAAATAACAAACTCAAGAAAATCAAACCCTAGATATGAATCAAGAATGGTGATGTGCACTAATAAAAGGAAAAAAAAAAAAAAAAACAAAGAATAGAAACCAGCAAAATGATAAATATATATATATATATATATATATGCATATATTATGGTGCAAAATTAAAGACAAAGTTGAATTTTGAGGAAAAAAGAAAAGGAAAAAAATAAATTGGATAATCAAACCTGAATTAATATCCAAAGCTCTGATATCAACTGATGTGAATCTTATATACCAACATAGCACCCATAGACAAATCTATAATCACAACCCTATAAAAGTTAATTATATGTTTATAAATAGAACTTTGATCTGTTGATTATATGACAATTAAGAATCAAAATTATCAAAGAATTTTGACTTGTTGATTATAAAACAACCAAGACCTAAAATTATAAAATAATGATATTGATGTCACTCCCAAAGACAAGATGAAAAAGTGAAAGATAAGTTATGAATTTGATCAGTACATGAATTAACATGATAAAATCACATATTCATAAAGAATAAAGAATAAAGAAGAAAATTCTCTCTTTCAATTAACAAAATTAGCTAACTTTTATTTGTTTAGGTTTACAAAGCTTTTATAGACTATAAAATCATTAATCTACTAGGAAAATAAAAACCCTAACTTATTACTAAACCTACACACTTAAGACACTAAATACACCTACGTTGGGATTAAATTAAATTAAATATCTCAGCCCAAATAATATAATTATGAAATAATAAAATAAACTAAACATATTAAATTTACTGAGACCCAATTAACCCTTATTAACTCTTCTAAACATAGTCCACATGAACCATAGTTTTAAAAAGCACGCCTAGCTCTAGGCATGATAAGGTGATGTTCTAGTGCCTGAATGCTAGCTAGGTGTTACAACCTCGAAGAGGTGCATGCCTAGTGCGCCTAGCCACAAAAGCCCAACGCGCGCTTGGGTAGAATAGCTTGATATAAATATTAGACCCATTTGTTTTTCACCCATTTGTGTGTCCTAAAGACCGATCTGCCTCTCCCTTTCTACCTCGACCTAAAAGTTGTCGATTCTATCTTCTAAACACCTTCCAACTGTCGTTTGGCTACTGATCAGCCTCATCCCGCTGCCAGTGATTGTCTTTTCTTTTCCTCTCACCAGTTTCAGCTTCTTCAATACCAAATGATCTTAAGTAAGTCTTTTTTCTCTCTTCTCTCATATTTTCTTCAATCTTTTGATCAATTTCTTTATGGGTTATTGTTTATTTGTATGATTGTATGCTTAGATGATGTTTATTGTTGATTTTCATGGACTGTTTTTAATTTTTTCTATTTTCTGTCATCTTTTCATTAATCTTTTAATAATTTGATTAATTTATTCATAGGTTATTGTTTATTTGTATAATTACATGCTTGGATGATGTTTATTGTTGATTTTCATGGACCGTTTTTAATTTTTATTGTTGATGTTTTAGTTTCACATATGTTTTTATTGTTCTCTGTATGTATAATGCATGTTTGTAATTTATGAGCCATTTTTATATTTACATATAATGTTAATGTATGAATATATTTTATTTGCAGCTGTAACTACTCCAGCTCAAACACAATGTCAGTTAGTATTAAATCTTTGGACCCTGCATGAAATTATGTTAATTTGTCGAATTATAAGGATAAAAATACTATAAAATGTAAATTTTAAAGGAAAGTGATGAAATGAGGGATATATCGAGCAAAACAACATTTAGCAGGGGGAGGGGGGTTGGAGGGGTTGAGAAATGCTAAACATTGTGTACGTTGTCTAGAACCTATAAGACAAAAGATGAAATATTACTTGCAAAAAAATAAGAGTGATAACATATGACACCACCAGTCAAGTTTAAAATAGGTGAAGGGTATGATGATAAGCCACCAATAAAACCACTTACAAGTAAAAGAATAGCCCATTGTGCATTTTAATAGTGGAGTTAATTTTAAGGGGCCAAAACAAAAGGGTTCACTGAATGTCTCCTTTGCCCTCGACCTAGAAGTTACTATAAGAAAAGCTAGAGGAAAGTAATTGATTCTGAATGAGATGGACAATGCAGTGAAGAATGAGTTGAGGGGTCGAGCTTGTACAATGTTTGCTAGATGGATGTATGATGTAGGCACTCCATTTAATGTTGTATCATATGACGGATCTAAATAAAGCTTGCCTGAAAGACAGCTTCCCGTTACCCAGAATCGATCAGCTGGTTGATGCAATGGTCGGGCATGAGCTCCTTAGCTTCATGGATGCTTACTCGGGATATAACGAGATTTCTATGGACCCTGAGGATGAGGAGTGTACATCATTCACTATAGACCGAGGGTTATACTACTACAAGGTAATGCCCTTTGGACTGAAAAATGCAGGGGCAACTTATCAAAGGCTGGTGAACAGGATGTTCGAAGACCTGATTGGAAAGACTATGGAGGTGTATGTGGATGACATGCTCGTGAAGTCCAAGCAGGCCACTGATCACGTTTAGGACCTCGAGAGGATGTTCCAAATCCTAAGGAGATATCGGATGAAACTTAACCCCCTCAAATGTGCTTTTGGGGTGTCATCAGGTAAATTCCTGAGCTTTATAGTGAATAACAGGGGGATTGACGCCAACCCAGAAAAGATCCAAGCCCTGCTGGACATGAGGTCGCCAACCAGGGTGAAGGAGATACAAAGCTTGAATGGTCAATTAGCCGCCTTAAGCAGATTTGTATCCAAAGCCTCCGATAGATATGCCCCATTCTTGGAGGTATTGAAGAAAGCCAAGAATTTTAAGTGGACCGAAGAATGTGAGGCCGCGTTCCTACAACTGAAAGAGTACATGGGGTGAGCCCCGCTGTTGACCAAGCCAAAGGAAAGGGAAACTCTGACAGTCTACCTAGGGGTATCCCAGCACCCCCTGAGCGTGGCACTGACAAGGGAAGAAGGAAATGAAACGCAGGTCCCGGTCTATTATGTCAGTAAGAAGTTGGTAGAAGCTGAAACGAGATATACCCCGATGGAGCTGCTTGCCTACTACTAGTAATGGCATCCAGGAAACTGCGTCCTTACTTCCAAGCGCACAAGATTAAAGTCCTAACGAAGTACCCTCTAAAGAAAATCTTCTAGAAACCAGATACTTCCGACAGACTCATCAAATGGGCCATCGAGATTGCCTAATTCGACATTGAATTCAAACCGAGACTAGCAATCAAGGGGCAGGCGCTGGCTGATTTTATTGCTGAGTTCACTGAACCTATGGACAATGAGGCTGAACCTTCTGAGGGCCCATACTGGGAGTTATTTATGGATGGGTCCTCCTGTGAAAAGAGCGCAAAGGCTGGGATACTGCTGATCAGCCCAGATGGGAGTAAGTTCCTCTGTGCACTCAAGTTTGGTTTCAGGGCGACTAACAACAAAGCAGATATAAAGCATTATTAGCAGGGTTCCGCCTGGCCAAGAAGATGCAGGTCGAGCGGCTCAGGATATTTAGTGACTCACAGCTGGTGATCTGCCAAATAAGAGATGAATACCAAGCCAGAGGATCGAAAATGACAGTCTATCTGCAAAAGGTACGAGAGTTATTGGGAACTTTCGAGAAATTCGAGTTGAATCAGATTCTGCGCGCCTAGAACTCCCATGCAAACTCATTGGCCCGTCTAGCGACCGCTCAGGACATAAATTGTGTCGGAAACAAACCTGTAGAGTTCCTACCAAAGCCAAGTACCAAGCCCAATACAGAAGTAATGACTTTGACAGTGGCAGCAGATTCATAGATGAACTCGCTAGTCAGTTACCTACAAGAAGGAAAGTTGCCAAAAGACAAGATGGAGACCCGCCGCCTGCGCATAAGAGTAGCAAGGTATTGTATATATGGTGATGTTCTTTATAAAAGAGGCCTTTCAGCCCCCTTGCTCAAATGTAACGATGAGCCGGATTGCATCGCATTGCTGAAGGACATTAATGAGAGACACTATGGTAACCATGCTGGGGGATTCTCCTTAGCCCAGAAGGCGCTCAGACAAGGATTCTATTGGCCAACCATGAAGCAAGATGCTATCGACATGGTAAGGAAATGTGATAAATGCCAAAGATTCTCCAAAGTTCCCCGAGCACCGCCAGCGTATCTCCGACAGATGATCAGTCCGTGGCCTTTTGCCATCTGGGGCATGGATCTGATCGGGCCCCTCCCGGTAGGATGAGCGAGATATAAGTACGCCATCGTAGTGGTTGACTATTTCATAAAATGGGCAGAGGCGAAAGAGCTGGTCAAAATCTCCACAACAAAGGTTGAGAAATTCGTGTGGGATCATATAATTTGCAGGTTCGGCATTCCCCAGCAACTCGTGATAGACAACGGGACTCAGTTCACCAGCGAGCAGTTCTTGGAATTCTGTAGTAGTCTTGGTATAGTTAAGAGCTTCTCGGCGATAGATCATCCGCAAGCTAACGGTCAGGTGGAGGCAATCAACAAGATCATTAAACAAATTCTGAAGACCAGGCTCGAAGCTAGAAAATGAGCCTGAGTAGATGAACTACAGAATGTGTTATGGGTCTATCATACGACTGCTCGCAGTACCACAGGGGAAACCCCTTTCTCGACGGTTTATGGGTCCGAAGCTATGATCCCCGCGGAGTTCGAGGTGTTCAGTCAGCGAAGAGCAAATTTCAATCCCGAGGAGAATGACCAGCTCCTGGCCACTAACTCTGATCTGCTCGAAAAGTCTAGGGAATCTGCTCATCGTAGAACGGCCATTTATCAGCAGAGGATGGCGAAGCACTACAACAAGAAGGTTCGGGCACATCAATTCAAGCCAGGGGATCTTATGTTTCGAGAAATTCTACCCGGCGCCCGCAAAGCCAGTAAAGGTGTGTTAGGACCTAATTAGGAAGGGCGATACTTGATCCACGAATATTTGAAGAACGGGGCTTACCACCTGACGGACGTGAGCGGAGCAATGCTTCCGAGAGTATGGAATGCTACCCACTTAAAGCCCTATTATACATAATTATTGTAATCTTGTTGGCATTTTATCTCTGTAAAGTTAAACGTGTACAGATGTTGTGCAAAATCGCAAGTGGATACAAGTAATAAAGTGATAAGAAAAGTATCGTCTCACGAGGATTGTTGTTAATTAATGCCTAAAATTAAAATAACTCAACTTTTATTTGGTAGACGAAATTTGAGTAAATGAGTTGAAAACTACAAATAAATTTAATTACAAATGTAAATAAATGAAAATTAATTCAATCAATAAAAACTCTAAGGTTATGATTTCATCATAACTAATCTGTTCCTCCCCTTTGTTTTTTTTAACAAAAATTAATTATCCAGTGCTAGTCGAAACTCCCTGAATTATTCACATAGCCCCTCCCGAGGTCTAAGGAAAATACCCTATAAAGCTTAACTGCTATGTCCCCATGCAAGTTAAAACATTAATGGATTCATTAAGATTTATGGATCTCTTTTATAGACTACACAAACCATGCAGGTATATTCCTATCCTGTATATAATTTATGACATTTAATACAATGAATTAGACACATAAATCAGCTTCTGCTATCATTATGATTAACAACTCAACTAAATAGTGATCAGTTATTTAGAAGCATTAAACACAGTATTAAATACATCAACCAAGATAAAAAATGCTTAATTAAATTGAACAAATGATTGGAACATCAAAGTTAGACTACATCATAACCTTAAAAAAATAAATCTATTCCATATTAAAATTTATAAAGACTAAAAAATTAAACATAATAAAATATAAGAAAACTTAGTGGATTGAAGTTTCGCTGTAGAATTTCTTCCTCTGCTTTGCTCCTCCTTTCCAAGCTCTCTCTCTCTTTCTCTAAACTAGTTATTTTGGTTTTTGATGAGATGCTTGGAATGGTGATTCTAAGGCCTATTTATAGGCAAAGTTCACCTCCAATTACATCATCACATGCATCATCTTTTCTTAATTTTCCACCCTTTTGCATTATCGCTTACATCATGATTCACCTACCTCATTCAAGTCAACTTTCATATTACATCATTGCTTACAGCATGGTTCAGCTAACCTATTCATGTCAACTTTCATATTACATCATTGCTTACATCATAATTTTCATTGCATCATTTCGTACATCAGCATGACATAATATTTATTTTTAGAATTACTCGATCTTTAAATTGCGATAACTTTTTTATGCGATCTCTGATTCGAGTAATTCTTGAGGCGATGAACTTGCTTCGAATGACATTTATTTTATAGCGATGATCTTGTCTCGAACAATAACACTTGGTGGGGTCCACATGCGCTTTTTTCACCAATTTTATTCTGGAAATAAAAATACAAAAATATGAAATAATTTACTTAATAATAATAAAAATATCAAGAACTAAGCAAGAATTCAAGTTTAAAAAGATAAAATAACTATATAAAAATAGAGTTATCAACAGACATAATGAAAACTACCTATATATTATCATAAATTGTCACTAACGCGAAAATGTTCATGTGTGTTCTTATGTATGAGGTACGTAACCATGAAAGGCAAGGAGTCGGCTTAAAGCTCAAACATTTCTTAGCCTTGTAGGGGTAAATGGCTGAATATCGGTGGATACCGACCCCACACTTGCCCTACGGGAATAAGGGGCTGAATATTGGTGGATACCGACCCCACACCTACCCTACAAGGTAAGAAGGGCTAAAATGGCCACTAGCCTGCGCACTTAATCGCCGCTCGTTGATCGATCTCCCCCTCTATAAGTTGTTATACACATGTCGCAACCTGATCCATCATGCGCGAACAGTACAGAAGCCTGATCAATAAGCACTCAACCCAACACTCGCTGTAAACGCTCAGGTTACGACCTTGTGAGCGCAGCTGAGGCCTAAACATCTGTAACTCTCACTGTAAATGCTTAGGCTTTGGCCTTGTGAGCGCAGCTTAAGGGGTTCGACAGGCTGTATAGCTCAGGTATTGACCTTGTGAGCGCAGTCCGCTGTAAATACTCAGGTTTAACCTTGTGAGCACAGTCGGCTATATATGCTCGGGCCCCTACCTTTCGAGCACAGCCTCAATCAACCTTAATAACGATCAGAAAGATCTGCGAACAGCATCACATGCTCATCATCTGATCTTCTCTCTTTCTCAATTCATATCACTCTATCAATATTATCTTATGTTGTATATGTTGCAACTGCACAACAATACAAACTGGCCTAATCATCAATCGGTTAATATTCGCAAGTAGGCCGATTGACCTATTATTTCTGACAAAATGATGCTTGTTTAGCGAGGGGAATTGAGTTATTGATTCGCTCACTGGAGTTCCTTCCTGCTCCATACTATTATTTGTACTAGCTATTATTTATTAAAGAGCCTCAGAATACACTCGTAACCCAAAGGATTATTTTCCTCGCTTTATCTCTCTGAAGGTATTTATATGGGCGATCAGCCCCCTTATCTATCTTGATTCGCTGCCTACCCTATAATGTGTACCTGTTCACAATCCATTCTAATAATACCTATGAGGCTCAGGAAATAACAAAGTAAATCAACAGGAATCCCACATTGATAAAAATAGTAGAAAAATATTATAAAATTAAATGAAAATAATATCCACAATGTCAATATCTGACAAGTCAACCTCAGTGGCAAGAAAGACAAATTTTATATTTATCTGCTCTAAGAAGCCTTGGAAGAGCTGGCAGGAGCATCATTCGGATCCTTCTCACTGGGGGCTTATTGCGAAGACGATCCCTGCTCCCCACTTGGCATCAACTCTTGAGGATCTGGAGGAGGATCACCCTGGGCTGGCGAGGCGACAGTTTGAGCAGACTAAGACTCAGAGCTCTTCTTAGGGGCTGTAGGAATGATCTCCTTCTGGATGGGTTGCGCGGTCTTTACCTGGGTTTCTCTGGCAGCGCAAGCCACATACTTCTTCACCTCCTCCACTGCCTCATCCCGAAAGAATGAGATGTTCAGTTCAAGATGGTGCTTCCATAAGGTATATAAGAACTTGCTGCTCGTCCTCTCAATCGCTTGG
The DNA here is from genome assembly GCA_022984855.1 of Dimocarpus longan. Lineage (NCBI taxonomy): Eukaryota > Viridiplantae > Streptophyta > Magnoliopsida > Sapindales > Sapindaceae > Dimocarpus > Dimocarpus longan. The sequence continues at coordinate 17,545,509 of CM041015.1, read as the reverse complement.
CCTCCGACTGACCGAACAATTCTCTTAAACGAGCAAGATTGTCCCTTACCGTGGTTAAATCCTACAACATCGGCTCGGTCTTCTTCTCGGCCTCCATAGCCCGCCTCTTTTGGAAGAGAGCCTCCTCAGTGACTCTATCTATATCGACGGTGGCGTCTTTGAGCGAGGAGGCAGTAATGTGTCGAAGCTTCTTCTCCTGAGCCAAGGACTTTTCTGCGTCCTTGAGTTTCTACTCGAGATCGCTAATGGTTTTGAGTTTTTGCTCAAGCTCACGAATAGTCTTCTTGGCAGCATCTGATTCCTCTTTGAGCCTCTTATTCTCTGCCTCCAGTTTCCTGTTCGCCTCCTCGAGTGAAGTCTTCTCTCCTACCAGGTCGAGAAAGTCTCGACGCATCTTCATCAAAGCCAATGAAGTCTGAAATGATAATGTGTCAGTAATGGGTATGAAAATAACATATGGTTATAAAGCGAAGAACAGGGTCTACCAGCATTGTGGCGCGCGGCATAAGCGATCAACTGGTCACCGCAAAGATGTTTCTGATAGACATCCGGCTTGTCGGATCCCAGTAATTCTGGCAGCTGATCCAGCAAGTCATTAAAATATTCCCCCGCATCAGCCTCCTAAACCTGCTCCTTGTCGGCCCCCCCTATCATGGGCGTCTTGCCTTTAGACCTCTGGCGTTTAGCAGGAGGCTCCATGGCCTCCTTTCCTCTGTCTTCGGCCCTTGAGGGCCTCATTGATTCATCTCCAGGAATTGAGATTCCTTTGCCAGCAGTGTCCTTCAGTGGAGGTATGTGCTTCACGGTTTTCTTCCCCACAGACTTATGCTTCATTCCTGGCCTTTTAACAGATGAATAGACTACTGTTTCTGATAATTCTGCTGCCTATATTGGGGGCTCCTTTGAGCATGTTATCTCTACTTCACGCTCTTCTGTCTCAACCCCTGGCAAAGATGGGGGAGAATACATATCGAGGTGCACCATGGTTCTGGGCTTCTTTGGAACTGGGGCAGATGCGCCTTCGTCGGATCCTGCAAAAACAGATCGAAACTTTTAACCCTTTCGTACTCCGATGTCCAAAGCTAAATTGAGAGGCTTGGTCCCAACCCCAGGTGCGAGCCCGTATTTCCTCAAGAAAAAGCTCGCTGGGAAGTAATCGTCCTCAGGATCCTTCACCTCAGAAAACCTCTCAAGTGACCCCAACTCCTCGCTCGAAAGATCGATTGAACCCTTGTTAACAGCTGCGCATAGATGAAAAAATGTCAGTAATAATAAGAAGCGATAATGTATACATGTATGCATGAGCAGCGAGCAGTAGCATGCTCACCAGGATTGAGGGTGAAGCTGAAATTGACAAGTTTCAGCAAAGACAGACAGGACACATAAAACCAACGGGATTTATAATCCCCTACATTTGATCTGTCGACCTTCTGTGGTAGAAATGCCTAATAGGACGAGTTACGAGCAGTCATATAATAAATGTCGTCCCGTTTTTTGGCCTTAAGGCTGGTGGTAGATTTAAAAAAGAAAAGGCTTTGGATTATGTTTGGAGTCGGTGGCAGAAGGCCTTTTTTAAGAAAAATATAGGCCAGAGTGGTCACTTAGGCGTAAGAATTCGGTGTAAGCTGGAAGGGAGCTATTTTTAAGTCATTCGGCAAGTCGATCAGGTATGGGGGAACTGGAAACCTAAACCCTAGGTCCACATGCTGACGGCTGATCTCTGTGAACCTTTCAAGAGGAGACGCCGTGTGATCGTGATGAGCGGGGACCATGACGCGACATCCAATAGGGAAACAGTACATTGTAGCTACGGCCTTGAGCTCTTCGAGAGTAATGGAAGAATCACGTTGATAAAAGGACTTGCAGGCAAGAGCTTCCTCTCGCCCAGAGAAACTCAGCGCATCTCCGCCGCCCTGGGTAGTTGCGCTCGAAGAATCTCTGCCATGTTGAGAAGAACCCTCCTCAGAGCCCTCTTCGCTAGACATGACTCGCTGATATCAGCGTCCACGACTTGACATCTACAAAAGAAGCAGCTAGTTAGACCGATGACAGCCAACCAGACCCAAGGAATAAAGAAAACCTAAGTCTACTATCCCTAAGCGTCAAGTCGTGCGGTTGGGAAGCCATTAAGGGAGCAATAAAGGCCTCATTTGACAAAGTTTCCCTCGAGCTAAAAGAGGAAAAATGGAGGAAGAGGAAGGGAGATGCAGGTAAAACTATTTCACAGGTATTCCGGGCCCAACTAGACCAGAAGTAGTACAGAAACGCCCTGCCCGGTTCGGTCCAGACTCTTAGAACAGGAGCGCCATACAAAAAAAAAAAATGAAATGAAAAGTGATGATAATGAAAACAATGGAAGTAGAGAGAGAGAAGAAACCTTACCATGGATATAGTGGTAACCGGTATGTCTGATCAAGAATCGACGAACGGGATTATGAAATCGGAGAAGAAGATGAAAAGCGAGAGAGTCTCTGATTTTTGAAAATGCCAGAAGAGAAAAAGGTGGAGTGTTGCCCTCTTTAAAAGGCAGCTAAGCCCCAACCGTTGGATCGAGACAACTGTATAACCGCCCCTGATCTGATGGTATAACGCGATTCTCGGGATTTTGCCGTCATGCATCGTGTCAGTTGAGTGACATGCATTAAATGCGTACGACGCGTGGTATGACTTGTAACCGTTGACAGGGGAAGCTCCACGTGGCCTAGAGGTAAAGCGAAATTTAAAAGGTAACGTAACTGTTCCCGCCCAGGGTGCTCATCGATAAGTTTATAGCTCCTGGTCCCCTGAAAGGCACCAAGAGCTATGAGGCTTATGTTATGGGTAATTTAGTTACCAGGCCCATTAGGCCAAAGGGGATCTACAATGCAGGCTCAACGGTTTAAGGGCTTAACAATCTGTCATTATTTCTTACCATCTTTCTGATAATGTATCTGGTTATTGGACTGACTCTCCATCCTATTCATATCCCAAGTCCCCTGTTGATCATCGATCTACTCGTAAATAATTATGGTTCCCCGAACAGTGATATGTTTGTTATTCTACACGCCATGGCGATCAGGTCTGTTTGCCCAAGCTGATCGCCAGTTCTGTTCGCTCAGGCTGATCGTTGTATCTGTTCGCTTAAGCTAATCGCCATGTCTGCCCGTCTGGGCTGCCTGCTACACCTGTTCACCAATTCTACTCGCTAAATCTGTCCGTTTGATCTGTCCGCCAAATGGTCATCAACAGAGTCTATTCCACTCAGGTATATTCACCCAGAATTGCTTTCCTTGCTACTCGATAACTTCTGAGCATGCTCGTACACCTGCTCGCCTGCAAAACCGCTTGCCTAACTTTACGGTTAGTCGCGAAAGTATTAATTTATGATCCATCTCCTGAACCATCCAAGTACCCGCTCCATCGGAAGTTAATCTGTTCGCCACTCCGACTAAATATTCTGTCCACAGGAAAGTCTATCTCAACCGTGCCACCCCCACCCCCCCCCCCCCCCCCCCCCCCCCCCCTTCCCCCCCAAATCGCAGGTCAGTAGAAGTCAAAGATGTCATACAAAATATAGCATAAGACGTGTCATGCACACCATCTCTGCCAAAGACGACCGCCAAGAATCTGGTGGTCTCCAACGACCCATACAGATCAGCCACTTGATGTCTCGCTCGAGTAGAGCTTAGAAGTGACGGATTCAGCCACATTTAATGCACTATCAGCCGTATTAAATGAAATCCCGACGCATTAAATGCGGCCCATCATTGTGTTTTCAATTTACTATATATTCTTATCTTATTATATTTTGTTGTAGCTCCTTCCCTTTTTCTATAAATAGGGGAGAATTTTTAGTCTAAAAACGGTGATAATTTTTTAGCGCCGTTACTCTGCCAAAATAGTGAGAGAGTAAATAGTGGACGTAGGCATCAAGTTAGGCCGAACCACTTTAAAAATCCCCATGTGTTTTCCTTCTCGCCTCTGACCTCTTCTCCTTGTTTCCTTTACCTTGCACATTCCATACCAACTAACCGAAACTGCAGCTGAGGCCCAAAACGAATCTCGTTTACTAGGGAGCCAAATCCGGACGTCAACAAGTTGACCTGGAACAATGTTGCTATAGCTACAGGAGTTAGAAAGCCTAACTATAGATTTAGATCAAAATCGGGTTCTTTATTAAGGCTACCAACAAAAACAAGACAATCGATTTTTAAGGAAGAATAAAAGGAATATCAAGGGTCAGATGCATAAGAAGAAGAAGAGAGAGATGGAGAAGAATTTCTAGAGGAAGAGGGAGAAGATGAAGAGATGAGAGAAGAGAATGAGGATTTTGATGATGACTTAGAAGACAATGATTGATTAAATACTATAAATGAACTTTTTTTGTGACTAGTGCTAGTCACAAGTTTTTGTTTGCATAAGTACATTTTGATGATGACTTATGACTTTTATTATTTGCCTAGGTTAGGACACTTAGTTAATGACTTAGTTCTTAGTTGAACTTCGATGATAATTTATATTGTTTGCCTATGATACTTGGTTGTTGAACTTCGATGATGATGATAATTTTGATTATGATTAATAACAATATCTTATTATTATTGGTTGTTTATGAATTTATAATATTTTGAGGTTTTTTTTTTTTTTTTTCAAAACACCTAACCTTAAAAAATTGTGCCTTGCACCTTGAGCGCCACAGCCCCTTTGCCCCTTGAGGCATTTACATCTTTTAAAACTATGACATTAACTAAATTAAACTATAAATTGAGTAGATATTTGATAATGTATCTCTCGAAGAATCAACAACTTGCTTATTAGTGCCGCTCCACCTATGAACATTAATTCTTAATACAAATATAAAAGCAATAAACTAAACAAGGAAAAAAGGGTTTTGCCACAAATTAACCAACACGAATGAAGTATAAAATTGCAAACCTTACAAAGACCAATACCTTCTACACCTAACCAACTCGAGTTAATATGCACAGTTTCATCTATTCTCACGATCTAAATAAATGATCATGCAACATGAATGAATTTTAACCTTCAAGCAATTACTTGCACAAGTAGATCCACGTGAAAATAAAGGAAAAACTTCATTTTAGTTATTAAGGTTTGGAAAAATATCAGATTTTTAAAACTCTTTTAGAAACAACTCTTTTCATTTCTAATATTTTTATAACTTTTCAAAAAAGTTTAAACTGTCAGTCAACTAATAGTTAAAAAAAAAAAAAAAAAAAAGACCCAATTGCCCTTTTATCACCTAAAATAACCCCTTTGCTCCTAATAAAATAAAAATATTACATGTCATTTGACAAATAAAAAGGTGACATGTGTACAATAACATGATTATTCCTTTTTTTCTTTTTTTGAAAAAATATATGATTATTGTTTTTTTTAAAAAAATTAAACAATAATTAAAAAAAAACTAATTTTAGGAAAAAAAATTTAGCTTAATGATTTTTTTAAAGAAAAATTAAACCCAGATGAAGTTCCTAACAATTTAAAAAAAAAAAAAAAAAATTGACTAGATGAACCTAACAAATCTCTTCTCCTAATTACTCATATGAAAAAATCAACTCAATTACTCATAATGTGTGTCTAAAAATTAATCATGAAAAAAATAATAAAATTAATCATGAAATTTTAAAAATAAAAAATAAAAAATAAATCTGGGTTTAGCTTTAGACCCAAAATGTTGAAGGTCTATTATTGCAACCCACCACCATTACAACAACCGCCACTATTGTTACATAAAAACAAAACCATTTGTTACAGTCCATAATCATCCAACCCATAAAAACAAATCCATCATCTATTCCAACCCACCACCATCGTACAACTACCATCTCCATCATCGAGTCAATTGGTTTTTTTTTTTTTTAGATGATTATTGTTTGATATGTTAAGTAGGTGAATACTGGCCGGGCTATTGTTGGGTTGAATGCAATAGCCATCATCTCTATCACAACAACCATACAAATTATAACGAGCACCATGTCTTCGAACCCAGTTCATCATTCAAACCCACGCCAAGTCGATTGGGCATTTTATTTTGTTTTATCTTTCAAATAATTGTTTATTGATATGTTGATTGGGTGAATAGTGGGTTGTTATTGGGTTGAATGCAATAGCCACCATCTCCATTAAAACAACCACCATGTCTTCGAACTGAGTCATCATTTGAACGTAGATGAATGATAGATTGTTGTAGGGTTGTTGGGTTCGATTTCTTCAATAGTGGGGTTGACTTTGATGGGGGTGGTCAGTTGTTCATTTGTTGCTACGGGTTGTTAGATTGCTACTACTACTACTACTTCGATGGCAACTTACTACGACTTGCTCCTACACATCAGTTCATCATTAAAACTATTTTTTTTTTCTTATTTTATTTCTACCGTCTATCTTAAAAGATGTAAGGTAGAGATTTATTGTTGTTTTAATTTATTTTTAATTAAGTTATTAATTTTTTAAAATTTTTAAAATTTTTTCTTTTTTATGATATAAATCATAGTTATTCAGCTATCACGATCTTAACCTCTCACGCTAAAAGTCTATCTTATCATTACTGTTCAAATTATCTGTTACCGTTAATTGTCAGTTGACTGATAATTTAAATTTTTTCGAAGAATTTTAGAAAAGTTATAGATAAAAAGAGTTATTTTCAAAAAAATTTAAAAAATATGATATTTTTTAAAATTTTAAAAATTAAAATGATAATTTTTCGAAAATAAATTGTGAATGTGCGTATCCGACACAGAGTATTCTTAAAATAAAATAAGATAACCAATGTTAGCTGTACTTAAAAATCATCGTCGTAAACTGAATTACAAACACATGAGAATTGGGTTGGCAATGCATTGGCATTTCCCTATGCAAAGAAAAAAAAATAATAATAACGTCCTTCGACTTTCCCGCGGAATCAATCCCCGAATATACAAATCCCGCGGACCCACCACCGCTGTCCACTATGAACGAACAAATATTTCCAGAGGACAAACGAGTCTTTTCGCTCCCTGGTAAGAAAAATATCTCTGAATTCTATAATTATCTTATCCAAAATTGAAAAAAGCCACGTACGCTTCACCTCCTTGTACCTTCTGCTTTACCGCTGTTGTACCTTAAAGAAAAGAAATTATTTTCCGAGAAGTATAAATGAACCCAGCATTTGCCTTCAGACGGAGTCTCAGCAAGCAGAAACACGAACACAGAAGAGTGACTTGTTTTAAAATCTCGATTGGTTTTGACTGGTGATGGAGGGTGGTGGGATCGTAACATGCGGGTCGTGGATCAAGCGACCCGAGAAGGTGAATCTGGTAGTGTTGTGCAAGTCAAGGCGGCTCCTTTCGTCGCCGGCCCTACTCGAGATCTTCTCTTTCGACCCTAAAACCACCACCTTCTCTACCTCTCCTTTGGTGAACACTCTTTTTTCTATGACAATCGTTTTTTGGGTTTTTTCTAGGGTCTCCCTTTATTTGTTTGCTTTTATGATTCTGGGTTTATTTATTTATTTATCGTTTGTGTAGGTGACATATGTGTTTGAAGAAAGCGAAGGAGATCCTATAGCAATTGCAGTCAACCCAAGTGGAGATGATTTTGTTTGCTCTACCACAAATGGTGGCTGCAAGTAAGGTTTTTATTTTATTTTTAAAAAATTATTCTAGTTATGACCTTCTTTTTGTAAAGACTTTGTGTTTGTAATTTTAATTTGTAAGCTGACATATTGATATGAGTATTTTTTTTATTTAGTAATGTTTTAGATTTTGTCTTGTATGATTTGAAGTGTCAGGTTACGTCAATTTTAATTTTCTTTTAATCAAAAGCAATTTTAAGGGCTGAGACTATTGTTGAGTTTTCATTCATTCTCAAAACTTGGATTGAGTCCGGATATATGGTTGGATATTGAAGGCATAAATTTAAGTGGGTATAGTCTTAAACTGTGAATGATAAGTGCTTTTGCATTCAAAGCCCTTTTTTTTTTTTGGCACTTATATATAATGTTGGCCAGCGAAATAGTTGGTGGAAAGCTTATTGAAGTGATGTATGCGATGAATAAAAAGGCTTGAAAATACTTGTATTCTGTATTGTATTTGTTGCGAGAAATGTTATATTTTGAACTCATACATTCAGACAGAAGTTCTTAGAAGAATATTGATGCTGATGGTTTAGTAGAGTTGGTGGTAGAGGTAGGGACGGATGATGAGTGAAATTATACGTAAAAGAATGTTGATAGATTATCTGAGAGGATATTGCATAAATGTTGTTGTTTGCTGTGCACTGCTTCGTTGGCTGGAGGTTACTTGTGGTGTAGAATATAAAGGGTATTGCTACTTTGGAAGTTAAATTTTTTTGGTAATATGATTTTGATATGCCCTCTTTTTTCCTGTTAGGCCATTTGAAGTATAACTGTTTGTGTGCAGCAATGGTTTCTTTATTATTGGATGTGTGCAACAACGGTTTTGTATCTAGTCTTGCAACATAAATCTGTTGCAAATTGAGTACATGATTTACGTATAGTCTTGCTTGCTACTCTATGTTCATCATTTATTTATCTTTCTCTCTCTCCTCATGAAGATATAAATGTTTCCATCTGGGACTTGGTGTGATATTAAAGTGAGATGATCTATACAACGTACAGATTGTTTGAGTTATACGGACGAGAAGAAAATCTGAAGTTGTTGGCCAAAAAGATGCCTCCTCTACAAGATGTCGGCCCACAAAAATGTCTAGCTTTTAGTGTTGATGGATCTAGATTTGCTACAGGCGGGGTGGTAAGCATTTATGTAATATTATGATCTTTGTTATAATTTGGCAATGGGAATGGTTAGCATAAACAAATACTTTGATCTGTTATTATGGTTATGCTTTTTGTTACTGCATCACTGAAATACTTGTATATTAACATTTTAATATGTGACAATGTATGTTCTGACATTTTGCCGATCAACTATAGGATGGGCACCTCAGAATCTTGCATTGGCCAAGCCTGCGCATAATTCTAGATGAGCCACGAGCACACAAGTCTTTCTGTGACATGGATTTTAGGTAGGCCAGGAGCGTACGTGTATAAGTATCATGATAGTGTAACACTATCATGTGCATAACATATTAAAATTAATACTGTGTGTAACACAAATAATTTTTCTTTTATTTAAAAAAAAGAAAAAAAAAAAAAAAAAGAGAGAGAGAGAGAGAGAGAGAGAGAAAATTATTGTTTAACTTAGTATTTTGGTCGGAAAGGATTAGAGCTGTAAGTACTGAAGGTTTAAGGCTGTTCTTGGAAGCAAAGTCAGACATCAATAGATCACAAATCATGAGCAAATGTTACAGTATTTTTTTTTTTTTTTTTCCTTTTTGCTTTTTGGTAGTACTCCATTTTGTTAATCAATTATTGCTATCCATATATCTTTATTTGCTAATTGCATAGCCTACTTGATTAGATTTATTGTATTTAGAGCAGGACATGTAGAGTAATAGAGATCAATCCTCCTAGCAGCAAACCTGGAAAGGACTCCTTTCATTTTAGTTTACGCATAGGGAGGGGGTAGGATTTGTGTGAACTAAAAGAAGTGAAAAAAAAAAAAAAAGAGAGAAGAAAAATTCTGGTCAAGCTACTAATTTAATACTATGTTTAGATGAAATGAATAGTTGAATAACTTTCACATTTTGTTCTCTGATTTTTTTTTTTCTTTCAACGGTTTTCTGGATCAAAAACATTGTATGAGAGTTTGACATTTTCTGTAACTCAATGCTAAATTTGGTCTTGTTTTTCATACGATAGCCTAGACTCAGAGTATTTAGCCTCGACATCTACTGATGGTTCAGCTAAAATATGGAAGACAGAAGATGGCGTTCCGTGGACCTTTTTGAGCCGCAACTCGGTATGGTTTGCTTAATCAAACAATTTATGTTTGTACACTGTAGAATTTTGTGTATATTGACATCATATTTAACATTGTTTCTCTTGCAGGATGAGAAAATTGAATTATGTCGTTTCTCAATGGACGGGACAAAACCATTTTTATTTTGCACTGTTCAAAAAGGCATACTCATCTCTTTTTGCTTTATTAATTAAACATTGGAAATTTGTTATTCTCTTATCTAATTGTTAACTGTATTGATGTATGGAACAGGTGCCAAATTTGTCATTGCAGTTTATGACATAAGTACATGGAATAAAATTGGGCAGAAAAGGCTGCTTAGAAAACCTGCATCAACAATGGCTATTAGCCTAGATGGAAAGTATCTTGCTACGTAAGGATTTAGTGATACACTATTTAACATCTGTTTTATCTGACGTTGTGTTACATTTGTTTAACGAAGCTCAAACTTATATGTTTGGTGTGTTTGTGGGTTCTTAAATTAACTAGAAAATAGTATGCAACTCACTCTTAATTACATAGATATGAGTGGAGTGACAAATTATCTTATGAGGTTTTTAGTTACAGGAAGGACCAAGGAGGCAGAAAGCTGAAAAGAAAAATTGAAGTGAAGTAAAGATAGGGACTGAGAGAGGAAGGGGATGAGCTTAAAGAGTCTTACAAGGCTCATATATGATAGAAAACGGGTGGTTGTGGAGAAAGAGAAAATTAGGAGGGAGGGGTGAAGAGGCAGAAAACCTTTTATATTAGGGAGGGTGAACAAGGAGGAAAACTTTCAAATTCATGCAATCTGTGGTTTCTGGTGCCAGTGATTGACAGTTACTAAAATTAGGATGGCGCTTTGCTGAAATTGTTGTGTGCTTGTGGAAAAATGATCCCTTTCAGTTCCTTTTTTTCCTTCATTTATGATATAATTGTAAATGATGTTTGATTTTTTTTTTTTTTTTGGAAGGGGAAGCAAAGATGGAGATATTTGTGTTGTTGACATAAAGAAAATGGAAGTCTGCCACATGAGTAAGAGGCTGCATCTTGGTACATGCATTGCTTCACTAGAGTTCTGTCCTAGTGAAAGGTAACATTTAAATGGTTCCTTAAGTATCACACTTCATTTTCTTTTAGATAGCCTTTGTCTGCTAAATTGCCATAATTCTTTGATCAACTCTTGAAGATTTTGGATTTCTTGGTTTATGCAAGTAACTCATTCTTTGATTTAATTAAAATGGAAATTAATGATCATATGAAGCTTTGAATGGACTTTGTTTTGTTAATGAATGTTTGAGGAAGTAGTAGTTTTGCATATCATCAGAATACAACATAACCGTTTTTTATGGTCCTGTTGCTTTAGTATCATGCTTGGGTTGAAACTTTTGAAAGGTTTACATTAATTTTTTAAACTTTAAGTCATTGAATTATAAATGTTTTTCTATAATCATATTTTAAATGATCATTTATTCATCATCTCATCATTATGCAGAAGACTTGCACTCATGTATTCTAAGATTTGAGACTACTGAAAATGAAACCCTGATACAACCATAGTAGCTGTTTTTAAACTTTTTTTTCTTTTCATGGTTCTTCCATTTTGGTGCTTTCCTGTGAACTCTCCCATTGGGCTGTGTTTATGCAGGGTGGTGCTTACTACTTCTAGCGAATGGGGAGCGGTGGTCACCAGGCTAAATGTTCCAGCAGATTGGAAAGGTCTCTTCTGCTCTCCTCCCCCAGTCACATACAAAAGCACTCTCTCTCGATCCTGCTGCCAATGTTCTGTATCTGACACTCTTTTTTATTTTCTTGTGCAGAGTGGCAGATTTACTTGCTGCTTCTAGGACTATTTCTGGCATCAGCTATTGCATTTTACATATTCTTTGAGAATTCGGATTCATTCTGGAAATTTCCACAGGCAAGGCAGCAAGCTGGAAGACCAAAGATTGAAACCATTATAGGAGATCCTCAGTCTGAGGATCAGAACGTGTGGAGTGCATTTGGACCATTAGATATGTGAGCACTTGTTACAAATAATGTCACTGAACACAGGAGTGTGAAAATAACCTTTTTCTGTCTCGAAAGCTTTTACAATTAAAGATTAGTCATGTGTAGCTGTATTTGTGTCGTTTCTAGTAGGTGATTTCTTCTAATGTATAACCTTTTCTTATTTTTTGTTAAGTTCAGATAATGATAGTAGAAATGGATCAAAAAGATATATATATACATTTTTTATCCAAGTGAATACATTGTTTGCTAATATGGTTCCTTCTTTCATTCAGTAGTTTAGTTTTTTATAAGATTATAAAAATTCAATGTGCAAGAAATTCAAACTACTTTAAGGTGGACTTGTTTCACAGCATAAAGAATATATAGTTATGTTACTGGAACTTCGAAATTAATTATAATCACCTGATAAGTGGACTTGCTTGGTAACTTTTGTATGTGGTATTTAAACTGTCTGGTCAAAGAAAATTATCAACCTAGAATACAATTTAGTGGAATGGTGCTTTCACTAAACCGCATTAGATTGTAGTAAATAAATTATTTGAATAACTTACAAAGGTTGGCGGTAATTGCACCCTATTAAAGTTGTACGTACTCCTATTACAAATTCACCTCATTAAAAATTGAGTAATATTAGGGTTCTTAAAAAATTGTCCAAAAAAATAGTTCAAATGATGTGACATCCTAATAAACATTAATATCTTACTTGACATATCACTCTCCTAATATTAATCAAACTTATTTTTTTTATCCATCAAACTTTATCTAATTGCAAAATTAGTCCTTGAAATAATATTAACAAATTTTATTTCTATATTAATTTCTCTTTATTATTTTCCGTTTCCATTGTTTTAGAATTGACAATAAAAGCAAGAAGGCAAAGGTATTGTTTAATCCTTTATTTTCTCCTCTTAATTTCGAATTCATTTATTTGGTTGTGCTTGGACAACAATTTTTACTTTACTTTTTTATTATTCATGTACAGTGTTTGTCAAAAATTATTTAGAAAACTTACTTGAAATATATGAAGAAATCGGTATAAGTCAGAATCAAAGAAACCCAAAAATGCAAGTCAGATAGTTAGAGTCTTGCATTTCATCGAACAACTGATGTGCTATATTAATGACTTTGACAACAAAAAAAATGTAAACAAAACATCATTTTATATAATTTTATTTTCAGTTATATTGTTATTTTCACACCAAACAAAATAAAAAATAAAACACAAAGAAATATCATGTAATTCTAGAATCAATAGAAAAGTGGAAACAATCCTTAACAAAAGTGGAAATTGCTGAATTCGAAATTAGGAAGAGAAAATAAAAGGTTAAACAAAATAAATTGCGTTCTTGCATGTATTGAAATTGGAAACAATGAAGAAAAATTATGGAAATAAAATTTGTTATTATTATTTTAAGGGCTGGTTTTGCAATTAGGAAAACAAAATAATAGATAAAAAATAAGTTTGACTAATATTAGGAGATTAATGTGTCAAGTGAGATGACAATGCTTATTAGGATGCCACGTCATTTAAGCTATTTTTTTGGGTAATTTTTTGAATAACCTAGTATTACTCTTAAAAATTATTTTAAAAAAGTATAATTTGTAATTAAGATTGACTATTAAAAAAGATATATACATATATATATAATTTCTTTAATTTTGTTGTATTATATGTGCAAATAACCATTATGAAAACTATTATTTTACATAAATTATGATTTTTTTTTTAAACATTTAATGGAGTGAACTTATTAAAGAAATTTATAAACTATCAATCCTCACAAAAATTAGCAGAGGGTCTAATACAGTAACAGGAGGAGATTGTCTCCCTATTAGAGGCTACTACCTCAATTGCTGGAGGAGGTTGATTGCCGCCAATTATAAATCCCCCGGGATCCCTCTTGGTAGACATGACCACGGTTCGGTTCGGTTCCGGTTCCGGTTCCGGTTCTAAAAAAGCTAGAACCGGAACCTTAACCGAAATAACACGGTTCCGATTCGGTTCTGGAACCGACGGTTCTATAACGGTTCAGGTTCCGGTTTCGGTTTCGGTTCTATAACGGTTTCGGTTCCGGTTCTGGAACCCTTTTTTAAAATGACAATTTGAAATTTAAAAAGTAATATTAAAAAATAAATCGATACCGGATAGGCGGATACACTGATACACAAATGAAATAAAAAATTTAATTATTTGAAGACCAATACTCACAATCACAAATCACAATTAGCTTTAATTTATAAAATTCATTACGGATTATCCATTTACTGATTTACCCTCAGTCCCTCACTGACTCACGTCAGTACGTCACTCACTCAGTCACTCTTTAGCCATTGAAATAATTTAATAATAATAAATTGAAAATTTAATATTTAAAAATAATAACTAATAAATTAAAAATTTAGATTTAAAAATATAAATTGAAATCAAAATTTAAGTTAAAAAATATTATAAATTAAAATTTTGAAATTTATAAATATTATAGGTTGATAATTTGAAATTTAAAAATAATAAAATAAGAATTTAAAACTGCTAAGTGCTAACAATAAACTAAAAATTATAATTTATAGACCCCAACGGTTTTTTTTTTATTTTTTATTTTTTTATTTAAGAACCGGAACCGAACCGGAACCGCCGGTTCAAGTCGGTTCCGGTTCCACCGGTTCTTGAACCGGCGGTTTCGGTTCTAATTTTCAAAGAACCGGAACCGGAACCGCTACAATGACAGTTCCGGTTCGGTTCCGAACCGGAACCAGAACCTTATGTTCTGGTTTCGGTTCTACAATTACGGTTCGGTTCGAACCGTACGGTTCGAACCGAACCATGGTCATGTCTACCTCTTGGAGCCCCATTTAGAATATTTAAAATAAATTAATATTTTTATATTTAATTAGTTCTGTACTTTGAATAAATAGGAAAACTTCATCTTTGTCTATAAATTTTTAGATTACTCTATTTTCTAAGTTTGTTTACATAAATGATTCACGTTGTTACTAAATCATCATAAAATTATCATAAAATCATCAAGTTTGGTCCCTAGCAAAATGTTAGTCAAACCTGACAGAGTGGGGGTATTTTTATCATTTCAATTGATTATTTTAGTTACAGTAATATTAATAAAATAAAAAATGAAAAAAAAATTAATAATAAATCTACACCTTCCATCTTAAGATGAATGGTAAAGATTAAAAATAAATTAAATTTAATTTAATTTAAAAAAAATAGATTTGAAAAATGATTTCTACCATCCATCTTTGTTATAAATGGTGAAAATAAAAACCTAATTAGCAAAAGTTAAAAAAAAAAAAAAGAATTTTTTTTTTTTTAAAAATGATGATCTTCATCTTGAACCAGATGAATAATGTAGAATGATAAAAAAGTTTGATCTAGTTTTGAAAATCAAATTTGATCTGGTTTTTGAAACCAAATCATGACGATTTCAGTAACCTAAATTGTTGATGTCTAGGTTTCAAAATCTAGTTATGAACTTAAGTGACGAAGATGAGTGATCTTCAAACAAATCCAAGTTGCTTGCTTCGTTCTTCCTCTCCATCTAATATGCCTCAATCACAACAGGATCTCTACCATTTTGTTTTTTTGGTTTTTTGTTTTTTTTAAAGTTTTTTAATATATTTTTATCTATTATAATTTTTTTCTTTAAACTTTGTAAATAATTAATGTTAAATAAGTAAGATGCTAACATGTGTCAAAGTTTAATTGGGTAGGGTTTTTTTTAATCTTTTTTTTTTAATTTAAGAAAAAATTATTCCTTTTTATTGTTTGTAGGTTTATATATTTTGATTTATAAAATGGTGATGCGTCAATTTGTGATTGAGTGAAATTATTATTATTTTTTAATTTTAAATTTGGAGTGACATGTCTTGAATCCCTTTTGGTTGATGGGTTAGGGTTATATTGATAAATTATATTGATTAAAGGGTAAAACAACAAGTTTAAGGTGTTCCACTAATGGCAGGGGCGATAACATACTTTTTGCAACTTTTTCATCACAGTCAAGTACCATAAGTGTGGTTGGCAGAACCAAATCAAGGAGTTTTCTGATAAATTGGGAATAACGAGAATCATTTACACAAACAGACTTAAAAAATAAAGATATTGCAAAAACTTGAGGGCTCAAATGATGTCTTTCAGCACTATTTTTGTAACATTGAAGGACCGAAAAAAAAAAAAAAACTATTAAGCAAAATACCTTTTGTAAAAGAAGTAATTGCACGAAATCCCCCTAAAGTTTATCAAAAAACAGATGAAAACATATTTACCCTTTTATTATATCAAACCCTCGTGTCATCGGTTGACTTTCATCAAATTTAACGGTTTGATTAGGATTTTAGACTAATACTTATAATACCCTCAACATTATAACTTGAAAATCTGGATTCCAAATCTTCAATTTGAAGATCTGTCTAGATCTTAAAAAAAATTAACGTTAAGTATGAGAGTTTTGTGCAATAAAATGATAACTATGTTTTTATCTATGTTTAGACAAATCTCATGGGAGTGTCGTGCTATTCACTCTTTTGTAAAATCACATTTTGAAAATAAAAAACCTGTGAATCAAAATGCATTTTAAATGTCTTTGATCAAAACAAACTCCATAGAAAAGCTTATACATTTATTCTCAGAAAACATACTTCTAATTAAAAATATATATATATTTAAATATATTTCATAGACAAATAACTGAAATTAAATACAAAAGCATATTTAACTAGTTAAAAAGTGCTGTGGATAATTTTAATTTTTCTCTATAACTTGACATAAATAGCCAAAAAACCTCCTGACTTATGAAATAGCTAAGAGCCTTTGTAGTCAATAAAAATAGTCAAAAAACCTCTATCATTTATAAAAACAGCTAAAAAAAATTGCCTTCAATTTGAACATTAAAAATTAATGTTTGAACGTTAATCAGAAATGATAAAACCATTAATTCATTATAAAATAAGTTAAAAAAGTTTGAACAAATTTCTGAGTGTCACGTGTACACTGTAGGTGGAAAATTGTATTTTTAAAAATAATTAATAATTAAAATAATTTAAAATATATTTTAAAAAAATCATGTCCACCACATAATTTAAAAAAAAAAGAGACATTTCATTTCCACAAAAAAAAAAAAAAAAATGCCTCTCTTTCTCTCTTTCCTTCGTCGGTCTCTTCTTCTTCCTCATCTTCTCTCTCCGATCCTTCTTTTTCTTGTCTTCTTCTCTTCTTGTTCTTCTCCTTCTCTTTTTCTTCTTCTTTTTCTCAAGCCCATCATCATCTGTTGACGTGGTAAACCAGCCAACCAGATTCTTGAGCCCAATGCCGCACAGATGAGGAGACCTGCAACAAACAGACCAGATAATGGCAAGGAAAAGAAGAAAGAAAGAAGAAGAACACACAATGTTTGAAGTGGTTCAGCCTTTTTAAGAATGGCCTACGTCCACTTTATCTGGTATTAATGGCAGCCTCACTCTAAATGCTCAATCTCTCTGTATTTCGACAAAATAACAGCCCTCTCAACTCTCAATTTTCTGGATCCGGATACAATAAATGCCTCTCTCTATTTATAGAGGAGATGAGGCTACAGATGGAACTAACAGACAAAAGAGGACTGATCTTGTCGTAATTAATGCTGCTGAAATGCATTTAATGCTTCTGACTTGCGCCAGGTTAACTCTGACTTTACGTGGGCCGACTGTTAACCCATGCTGGTTTGGTGAGATTTCCCGAAATTAAGCTGTCATTAGGTGAAAAAACCCTTACTTATCGTGCAAGACACGCCATTTTACTGTCTTGCACTGAAACTGGGCGAACTGGGTAGAAAACGAACTGAATCTTCGTCGTGATGATCTTGACTTCGGTCCGTCCTGGCGATCTTGACTTCGCAATGACCGGTATGCGACCTCAACGTCGCTGTAAGGGCGATCTGACATTGTCTTCGCTAGTCTCCTGACGGGCTCAATCTTTAGTCTAGAACTGGAGCGATCTAGCGGGCTGAGGAATAGTGTTTTACACTTGGTCTTGGTAACTTGGGCCACCATCTTGATGGGCCTTCGCCAGTCCATTTTGGGAATCCAAAAATACCCATAACATCAACCCCCCAGTTCTTAGGTCGTTTCCTACGGCCTGAGAACTTGATAGTCAACAACGATCTTTATAACGAACCGAAACTTTGCATGGCGATCTGACAACTGGAGCGAACTAAAATCTTCATACTGCTCTGAGAGACTTTCCAGCGGTCTGAATGTTAAACTGAAGACTTATTCGAACTGAAGAATTGCCCGGCGAACTGAGAATTTTGATCAGCGGACTGGTCTTTGAAGCGGACTGAGAACCTTTCACCGATCTGAGAACTTCAAATTTTAATAAATAAATTTTTCCCTCCTTTATCTTGGACCCGTGGCAACACCCCCTGAGGCTGTTCGGCTTCTGCAACGGGCATTAAATGCACGTCTCTTCGTCTGATGGCGTCTCTTCGGGTCACGTACCTGAGATCGCGCTGCACCGTTGGATTTGAGGCTGTTGGCATGCCACCAGATCCAACAGTCGGGGATACGACATCGGGACCGACTATATAAGGGAGACCAGTCTGTCTTTTCCTGTTCTTCTTGTCATTTTCACGCTTCAGGCTTCATCTTCGTCTTCTCTGCTTCCGTCTGCTATCAGTCTTCAGTCTTTGATTCTCCGGCGTCCATCATTCAGGCGACGTTTCTGTTCTCCGGTCACCAGTGAGTGCATTATCCCTGTTGATTCTTCTTTTTCCAGCATTTTGTTGTTACTTTCCTGGTGATGATTTGTCTGCTGCTTGGTTTTTGACATTTTGTTCTTCTGCTTGTGTGCTTGAATGTCTGCGACTCTTCGTATTTGTTGTTTTTGATCCGTTAGGCTTTTGTAGATTGTATGATTAGTTGTTTGTGAGAGTCCAAGCGATCTTGAGGTCGCGCATAGGAAGTAGAACACGATCTTGAGGTCGCTAATAACCTTGTGTGGTGTCTGCGACCTGTTAGGAAATAGCTAGATAGCAAACTTGGAGCTTTAGCTCGATAGGAACGGTCCGCATTCAGCGGCCTAACTGCTCCTTTTTGTTTGTAGATGTCTTCAGGTCGCAAACGCCCACTGCACATCGTAGGAGAGGACGATTCCTCTAGCTCGGAGGATCAGGTGAGGGAAGTCCCTCAAGCGTCCTTACACAGCGAGGAGGTCGCTGAGGAATTTTCAGCTCGGGAGAGCTCCGGAGGGGACCAGCCTTCAGAGGCCGGGGACCTTGACCCCGTAGAGGCTAGGCGAGGTCGCCAGGTGTTCAAGTTCTACCCCTCTCGGTTGACACGTGAGGACCTCGCCGGGCTAGGGTTGCAGTTCCACTTTCCCCGGGGTTGTCGTTTGATGGAGCCCGCTCCCACGGATCATGCGGCCACACCCCCCAAGGGTTTTGTGGCCATCAGCATCCAGCACTTGGAGGCCGGACTGCGATTTTCGGTTCCGTCCTACCTGATCGAGCTTCTGAACGATCTGAGGCTCGCTCCAGGTCAATTGACACGGAACTCGTACACCCAGATGTCGTCCTTGGCGATCTTCTCTAGAAAGTTTGGTCTCCCTTTTCCAACTTCTGGAATTATAAGGTATTTATATACCTTCAAATCCACCAGCAAGGGACAACTTCGGGATGGTTTTTACTATACCTCTCCTCGTCCGTCATCCATTTATAGGGAAGTCTTGCCGAAGGGCGAGGCCAAGGACAAATCCAACGTAGGCCGCTATAAAACGAACTGGTTTTACGTATCCTGCCCTTCATTATTAAATCTTGCGAAGTTCAGCTTTCGAGCTGAACCGGGTAGGGCGTTCTTCAAGCTGCGTTCCAGCTTTTGTATGGCGATCTTGGATGAACTAACCATCTCCTTTCTTTTGCAGATCTCACCGCACCGTTCCTTGGTTTGACTCAGGGCGAAACAGCTGACCTCGAGATCCTTGGAGCTCACAGGTCTGACGAGGACGACGTCAAACTAACGAACGAACTTCTTCGGCAGTACCTACTCACCCCCGAGCCTACGGAGAGACTGATCCGTTCTAAGCACATAGGGTCTCGGCCAACTCGACCCGTAAGCTCTGTTTTTGACGAGGTCGTCGGAACAAGCTCGAGTTCGGAAAGCGTTGAAGAGGTGATGGCACCATTGCAGATAATTCCACCCCCCAGGAAGAGAGTTCGCCAGACCGGGGGTCAGGCCGTGACGCCGTCATCTACTCCGGACTCCTTGGCCTCAAAAAGACACCGGGCCGCGAGCACGGCTGAATCTCCAGCCCCCTAGGTCGTACAGCCTGTTTCGCAGAGGGCTCCTCCGGTCAAAGATACCGCTGCTGTGGACAAGGGCAAGCAGGTCGCGATTGAAGAGGGGACGAAGAGGAAGGATCACGACGTCCCAGCTGAACTTCCTCTTTCCAAGAAGACCGCGCTGGAGAAAGGGAAACAGGTCGTTTCCTCACCACAGGAGCCTCCTCCCCAGGACACCTCGGAAGAACCTGCCCAAGTCATTCCCGGGCTTTCCTACCTTCACCTCATGGTTGAGCAAGTTCCCAGCCTCTTGGGAAATACGGCCAAGTTTCTGGACGACCCGAACAGTCACGGGGTGAATCTGGTCTCCTGGGCAGTTCGTGAAGCTGCTAAGGTAGGATTTCTTTCCCATTTCTATTCATTTCTTTTCGATCTTCTTTTCCTCATTGCTTTTTGCCGTTCGCAGAGCGCGATGGCGATGGCGAAAGTGCTAGACAGCGAAACGAAGAGGGAGCAGGAGGAGAACGATCTTAAGGCCGCGAAGAAAAAGCTCGAGGCGACCCTGTCAGAGCGTGACATCGACCTCGCGGTGGCGAAAAGCGAACGCGAGATCTTTCAGGGGAAATTGGCCGTGGCTGAGGCCGCTCGTCTCTAATCCGATACCCTTTGGGCCGAGGAAAAGAGCAGGATGGAACTGATCAATGATAGCCTCAATTCTCAGCTGGAGACGGCCAAGACTCTAGTGGTTGACCGTGAGATCGAGCTAAAGGCCGTAGAGGAAAAGTATGCCGGGGTGGCTATCCAACTTGAAGAAGCGCAGACCGCGGCTGCAGTTCAGGCTGAGGAGATGACCAGGCTCAAGGAGGCGCTGGCTGCTGCGGAAGCTCGGGCCGAAGAGATCAGGGTGGAGACGGAGCAAGGCATCATGTACACCCTGTGGACGCATGACCCCAAGATGGATTTTTCTATCTTTGGGGAAGAGGTCGTGAAGGACGTCGAGTTCTATGCCGAGGAAGCTCGCGCGGCAGCCGAAGCAGAGCAGGGCCAACCTCAAGAAACTTCCCTGACGCCTGCTGAGGTCGTCCCTCCAGAGGCCGACCCCCCAAGACCCTCAAGACCCCTCCAGCTCGCAACCTTAGTCCTTTTTTGTATTTATTTTTAAACTTACCTCTTCTGAGGTCTTTATTTGTAATAATAACTTTTTAACTCAATATATACTTTATTTCATTTCGCTCTAATCTGTGTGATGCTTTTATCGAACGACGTAAATAATGATTGCGAGTGTAAGTTATTACGAATGTGCTGGTGACGTCGTCACGACGTGCCTAATAAGTCCACAGAAGTACGTCGGCCCGTCCAGAGCATTGCGACCTCACAGGGCGCGGCGTCTCCGTTCAAGACTTGTTGAATAATAATAAGTCCACAGGAGGACGTCAGCCCGTCCAGAGCGTTGCGAGCTCACAGGGCGCGGCGTCTCCGTCCAAGACTTGTTGAATAATAATAAGTCCACAGGAGGACATCGGCCCGTCCAGAGCGTTGCGAGCTCACAGGGCGCGGCGTCTCCGTCCAAGACTTGTTGAATGATAATAAGTCCACAGGAGGACGTCGGCCCGTCCAGAGCGTTGCGAGCTCACAGGGCGCGGCGTCTCCGTCCAAGACTTGTTGAATGATAATAAGTCCACAGGAGGACGTCGGCCCGTCCAGAGCGTTGCGAGCTCACAGGGCGCGGCGTCTCCGTCTAAGACTTTGTTGATGCAGTGTAAGTGAGAATGAAGACAGAATATTCTTGAGAAGCGATGCAAATCTGCTTGAATATATTCACATATATACACAAAATGTTACAAAGTTACATTTAAAGCAGATAATTTTGACCTGAATACATTACACGAAGTACGGTCGAAGCTTCTCTGCGTTCCATGCTCTTGGGACTTCCGTTCCATCCATGTTGCTTAAGTGATAAGCCCCGTTTCCCAGATCCTTTTGAACGACGTAGGGACCTTCCCAGCTCGGTCCTAAAGTTCCTTCGCTTGAGTTCCGTGCTGCGGGCAAAATGAGTCTTAGCACGAGATCCCCGACGTTGTAGTGGCGAGCTCGGACTTTCTTGTTGTAGTATCTGGCGACCCGCTGCTGATAAACTGCCAACCTCAGCTGAGCTTCTTCTCGCAATTCGTCCACGAGGTCAAGGCTGCAGGTAAGCAATTGCTGATTGTCTTCGTTGTTGAAGGTCGCTCTCCGATGTGTCGTTACCTCGAATTCTGTCGGAATCATAGCCTCGCATCCATAAACCATTGAGAAAGGCGTCTCCTGAGTTGTACTGCGAGCTGTAGTCCGGTAGGCCCATAATACCTTCGGGAGTTCGTCTACCCATGCTCATTTTCTTGCCTCCAGCTTCGTTTTCAGGGTCTGCTTTATGATCTTGTTCACGGCTTCGACCTGTCCGTTGGCCTGAGGATGATCTACTGCTGAGAAGCTTTTAGTTATCCCGAGCTCGTCACAGAAATCGATGAACTGCTCGCTGCTGAATTGAGTCCCGTTGTCCGTTATTACCTGCTGTGGAACTCCAAACCTGCTGATGATGTTACTCCACATAAACTTGATGATCTTCGTTGTCGAGATGTCAGCCAACTCTTTCGCTTCCGCCCACTTCGTGAAATAATCAACCGCAACCACGGCGTGCTTGCAATTTCCACGAGCTGTCGGCAGGGGCCCGATCAGGTCCATTCCCCAGATCGCGAACGGCCATGGACTTACCATCTGCTGCAGGAGCGCCGGAGGAGCTCGGGGCACCTTTGCGAACCTCTGACACTTGTTACACTTCCTCACCAAGGCGATAGCGTCCTTCTTCATTGAAGGCCAGTAGAAACCCTACCTTAATGCTCTCTGGGCTAGAGCGAGTCCCCCGGAGTGATTTCCACAATGGCCTGAATGCATGTCGTTCAACACTTTCTCGCAGTCCGCCCCATCTATACATCGCAAAAGAGGAGCTGAGAAACCCCTTTTATACAATAGATCGTTATAGATGCAATAGCGCGCAGATCGCACCTTCAACTGGCGAGCTTCATTCTTGTCTTCGGGAAGGATCTCATTTTGCAGATAGTCAATCAACGGCCTCATCCACGAGTCTTCGGCCACCACCAGGACCATCATCGCTTCTCCTCTTTGGATGCTCGGAACTGGCAGGAGCTCAATAGGCACGGGCTTCAAATCTTCTGCTACTTGAGTAGTGGCTAAGCGAGCTAGAGCATCAGCATGTGCATTTTGAGCCCGCGGGATCTGGTTCACTTCGTACCTCTGAAACGCCCTGAGCAACTCTTGCACCTTCTCAAGATATGCAGCTGTATTCGATGTCCGAGTTCGGTACTCCCCTTTCACCTGGAATACGACGAGCTGAGAGTCACTAAATATTCTCACCTGATCAGCCCGCATCTCTCTAGCGAGCTTTAACCCCGCTGTGAGTGCTTCATACTCAGCCTCGTTATTGGTTGCTTTGAATCCGAACTTTAGTGCATAGAAGATTTTGTCCCCTTCCGGACTGATAAGTAGGATATCCGCCCCCGCTTTAAGCTCGTTTGATGATCCGTCAACATATAACTCCCACATCGGAGCTTCTGATGGCCCAGCTCCTTCTTCTGGAGCTCCCGTAAATTCTGCAATAAAATCTGCCAGAGCCTGAGCTTTGATGGACGGTCTGGGGACGTACTCGATGTCAAACTGGGCCAGCTCGACTGCCCACTTCAATAGGCGACCTGAGGTATCCGAGGTCTGGAAAATCTGCTTCAGGGGATACCGAGTCGGGACCTCGATCTTATGAGCCTGGAAATAAGGTCGAAGCTTTCTGGATGCGGTCACTAAACAGTCAGCCAGCTTCTCTATCTGGGAATACCTCGTCTCCGCATCCGATAGCCTCTTGCTGACATAATACACAGGGAGCTGCGTCCTGTCTTCTTCTCGCACCAAGGCCGCACTGAGGGCGCTATCAGATACCCCCAAATAAAGGATGAGCTTTTTCCCTTCTACAGGTTTTGACAAAAGTGGAGCCCGGCCCATATATTCTTTCATCTGCTGGAAGGCCTGCTCGCACTGCTCCGTCCATTCGAAGTCTTTCACCTTTTTCAGCACGTCAAAGAATGGGATGCACTTGTCAGTCGCTTTAGAGATGAATCTGCTTAGCGCCGCGACCTGACCTGTGAGACTTTGGACTTCCCTGACCTTTCTTGGCGATCTCATATTGATCAAGGCCTGGATCTTCTCTGGATTGGCCTCGATCCCCCTCTCATTCACCATGAACCCCAGAAACTTCCCAGATGCCACTCCGAACGCACACTTCAGCGGATTGAGCTTCATCCGATAACTCTTGAGGATCTGAAATGTTTCTGCCAAATCGTTAACATGGGACTCGGCCTGCTTCGATTTGACCAACATATCATCTACGTACACCTCTATTGTCCCGCCGATCTGCTTTTCAAACATCTTATTGACCAGCCTCTGATAGGTCGCTCCTGCGTTTTTAAGGCCGAAGGGCATTACCTTATAACAATAAAGACCTCTATCTGTAATAAACGAGGTATGCTCTTCATCCTGCGGGCTCATGAGGATCTGGTTGTATCCGGAGTACGCATCCATGAAACTCAGCAACTGATGACCGGTAGTCGCATCCACCAGCTGATCAATTCTTGGAAGAGGAAAACTGCCTTCGGACACGCCTTGTTGAGATCGGTAAAGTCAATGCACGTCCTTCACTTCCCGTTCTTCTTTTTCATGAGGACGGGGTTGGCCAACCAAAGCGGATACTGGACTGGTCTGATGAAATTATTGGTGAGCAGCTTATAGACTTCTTCTTTGATGGCATCAGATCGTTCCTTGTTCAACGGTCTTCGCTTCTGACGGATTGGTCTGCAACGAGGATCAATATTTAACCTGTGCGACATGACCTCTGGATCAATCCCAACCATGTCCTCATGATTCCATGCGAAGACATCTGCATTCTCCCTGAGGAATTCCACGAGCTGACTTTTTACATCCGGAGTCAGACTCCGCCCCATACTAAGACATCTTTGCGGATCTTCCCCACTGACCTGGATAGATTCGAGCTCGTCAACCGGACCCAATGTCCCATACTCATCCACCTCACGAGGATCAAGATCACGATCAAAGCCTTCTTTGCTGACTTCACTTGGCTTTCCTCCAGCCACCATATCCAATCTCTTATACGTCACCCCAATCTTCATAGCCTTCACATAACAACGCCTTGCTGCATATTGCTCACCTCGCACTACCCCCACTCCGCTGGTCGTTGGGAACTTGATTGTGAGAGCTTTGGTTGACACGACCATATCCAGATCGTTCATCGCGGGCCTCCCCAGAACCACATTATAAGCAGATGCCCCATTAACGACGAGGAAGTCCGCTAGGGTAGTTGCTTAGCGAGCTGGATCTCCTATGGACAGCGGGAGTCTTACTTGACCCATCGGGATGACGGCGTCCCCAGTGAAACCGTAGAGAGGCTCTGGAGACGGTTTCAGCTGATTAGCTCCTTACCCGAGCTGATCATAACAATCCTTATACATAACATTTACCGAGCTGCCTGTGTCAACCATGATTCTCAGGACCTCGGCATTGCTGATCTTTGCCCTAATGACAAGGGCGTCATTATGGGGATATTTCACCTTGCTTTCATCCTCCTTTGTAAAAACGATGTCCTCCGAAGTCATTCTGGCCTTCTTTGCTGGCCCTTCATGATCACCCCGCCCTGTAAGATGGACGTGATTTGCCTCTCGCACATATCTTTCATGAGACTTACTAGAGGATCCGGCGATGTGGGGACCGCCATGGATGGTATAGATAGTCTTAACCGTCAAATCAACCCCCTGCTCCTGGCCCTGCTGACTCGTCTGCGCGGGCTGGTGATCTCGACGAGGACGCTGGTTCTGGGGCTTCTCGTGGGCGGGCTGCACCACGTACTCCTTCAGATGGCCATTTCTTATCAACTCTTCTATGGCGTCCTTAAGGTCCCAGCAGTCAGATGTATTGTGCCCGTTCTCCTGATGATAGGCACAATACTTGCGAGGATTTTTGAACTTACCCGGGAAACCAGTAGGGCTCGGCCTCCCGAAGTTGACTCTGCGCTTCTCAGTCTGAAAGGTCCGATCTTGCCTGTCTGATAAGGTACTGTAACGATGGAAACGGCTTCGAGGTGGGGAGCGATCTCTTCTGATTTCTTTTTTAGCCCGCTTCGCCACTTGATTGCTAGACCGGTTCTTTTTATCTTCGCCACCGACCTGATCCCTCTTCTTGCCCTGATGGGATCCACTTGCTTCATTCTTCTGGTGATTGGCTTTTCTCGAGCTGAATGATTCTTCCCATCGGATCTCCCTATTAGCTCGTTCATAGAACTCACCCAGGTTTTTCACAGGCATCTTGTAGATACTCTCGTACAACTTGCCATCCTTCCGAAGTCCCGATGAGATCGCATTTAAGATTCCCTCATCAGACGGGCTCTCTACATTGTTTATCTCGCTTCTAAATCAGTCGATATACTCCTTCAGCGATTCCCCTGATCGCTGGAAAATTGTCGCGAGGTGACAAGCCGGAGCAAGCGTTCTTTTCAAGGCCTTATATTGATCGAGGAACTTCTGCTGGCACTCCTCCCAGCTGCTGATGCTGCGAGGTGGAAGGTTTCTGAGCCAAGTTCGCGGTATTTCTCCAAACGTTGCTGGGAAAACACGACACTTCACCAACGAACTGGAAGTCTGCAGGTTCATCTGAACGTTGAAGGCGTCCAGGTGATCATAGGGATCTGAATCTCCATTATACTTTGGAATGTCAGGGAGTTTGAACCCGGCAGGAAGCGGCTCTCGATCTATCTCCGCCGTGAAAGGGCTTCTGTCTTCACTTCGCTGTGCCGCTGCCTGAGCTCCAGGTCGCTCTTCGAGCTGCTGCATTCGCTCCAGGAGCTGCTCAATAATCGGGTCTCGAGCTCCGAGCTGCATCGCGGGGGATCTCCTAATCCCTTGGCTCACCCCAGTGAGGGAATGCTGATCATGCCTCCTGCGTCCTTGGCCTACCTCGTAGTTTTCATTTTCCCTACGCCGGTCCTCCTGGCCTCGACGCAGCTCGTCTTCATTCCTGCGAACTGAAACACGGGGACGCCCATCACTTACCTCGACCCGCCTATGACCATCCTGGCTGATCCTTACTCTTAAGTCTGAAGGCCGGGCCGCATCCCCATTCTCCCTAGCTCGCTGACTCCGGGCTTCGGGACGTCTGTTCGACGAATGGATGGACCCTTCTGGAACATGCACCCCCCTTGCGACCTCTGCTCCGGGTGGCGGGATCACAGTCGTCCTGGGAGCGTTCTGACCCTGACCTCGCGCCATTATTCTCAATGTATCCAAGATCTGCGCCACATTAGTTTCCAACCTTTCCTGACGTCGAGCCAGGTCATGCACGGCGTCCCGTCCTCCACGAGATGGTCCTGCACCGGTATCAGCCATCTGGGCTTGGTTTCGCAGCTCGGCTTCTTCAGCTCGCTCGTCTACGAAATTTCTGGTCGTTCTCCCCCTTACCATGGTGATTACAGAGCTCCACTTGCAGTTGGACCCTCCTTCTAGCGCCAAAATGTTGACGTGGTAAACCAGCCAACTAGATTCTTGAGCCCAATGCCGCACAGATGAGGAGACCTGCAACAAACAGACCAGATAATGCCAAGGAAGAGAAGAAAGAAAGAAGAAGAACACACAATGTTTGAAGTGGTTCAGCCTTTTTAAGAATGGCCTACGTCTACTTTTCTGGTATTAATGGCAGTTTCTCTCTAAATGCTCACTCTCTCTGTGTTTCGACAGAATAACAGCCCTCTCAACTCTCAATTTCTGGATCCGGATACAATAAATGCATCTCTCTATTTATAGAGGAGATGAGGCTACAGATGGAACTAACAGACAAAAGAGGACTGATCTTGTCGTAATTAATGCTGCTGAAATGCATTTAATGCTTCTGACTTGCGCCAGGTTAACTCTGACTTTACGTGGGCCGACTGCTAACCCATGCTGGTTTGGTGAGATTTCCCGAAATTAAGCTGTCATTAGGTGAAAAAACCCTTACTTATCGTGCAAGACACGCCATTTTACTGTCTTGCACTGAAACTGGGCGAACTGGGTAGAAAACGAACTGAATCTTCGTCGTGACGATCTTGACTTCGGTCCGTCCTGGTGATCTTGACTTCGCAATGACCGGTATGCGACCTCAACGTCGCTGTAAGGGCGATCTGACATTGTCTTCGCTAGTCTCCTGACGGGCTCGATCTTTAGTCTAGAACTGGAGCGATCTAGCGGGCTCGATCTAGCGGGCTGAGGAATAGTGTTTTACACTTGGTCTTGGTAACTTGGGCCACCATCTTGATGGGCCTTCGCCAGCCCATTTTGGGAATCCAAAAATACCCATAACATCATCTAAGTTCGAATCGAACCTAGATGAACAACTGGGTTCGATTTCGAACCTAGATCTTTTTATTGTTTTTGTATTTGTTTTGTTTTCAATGAGATTTTGAATGAATGTATTTGTTATAATTGTGTTTGTTTGATGGGAAAATGTGGTTTTGTGTCTAAAGATTGATTCTTTTTGCCTACTAATGAAGGAATCCCAACTACAAGCCTTTAGTTTAGCATTTTGTTGCTAAGAATGATAATGATTAAGTGATTAGCGAAAAGTGTTTGAAGACAATGTCTGAGTTTTTTTCTTCATTTTTTTTAATTTCATTTTTGTTTTTATTTTATTTAGTTAATTTTATTTTTTTGAGTTTTTCTGAATTGATAGGCAATTTTGTCTTTTCGCACACTATTATTGTCAAAATTCACTTTTCATTAATAGAATTAACAGAAGAGGGAAAATGAAATTTATCTAAATTATAGGAAAAAAATTAGTGATTAAACCAAACAGTAGGGGATATTAGAATTATCCCAAATAAAAAAGTGCATCATCAACACATTAATTATATTCTTAGGCAAATCTAATTGTTAAAATAATAATGAAATTAATGCTAAAGAAACATAAGAGTAAGAGATCAATCAAATTCGCTTAAAGAATTATTTCTTTTCTCCCTAAACAACTAATATGATTGAAACATATCCTGATAGTATTGGAGTATCCAGCTGCGTATGACCGCAACTTCTTCCATTCGTTGTCGAGCCAACCAGGACGGATCGTCTTTGCTTTCAGGCATTAGGTCTAAGCAGTGAGAACCTGCAACAAAATAATAACCATATAGGAAAACTTTTATATTATAATATGTTACTGGGATAATACTGTAGCAATATCAAATATAGATAGAGATGAATAATCTTAAAATTATTATAGATCTTAATAGAATTTATCATATTTGAAATCATCTGCATGTTTATGGTATATTGTGTAATGTGGTAATATCTAGTATTTTGTAATGGATTAATTCTAGTTTAGGTTAGACAGTACATCATCAGTTTGCCTAACTTAATTGAACTTAATTGAAATGTACAACCGCTAAAAACACAATGTGTGAACAAATTTTTCTGAATTTAATCTCACCCCCACCCAAAAAAAAAAAAAAAAAGAAAAAGCCAAAACTATAGCAACCCTAACATTGGATATTCAGTTAGTTAATAAAAAATAAGCGAGAGTATTGATAGAGACCCAGCAATTATAATAGCACAATACTAAAGACTCAAAATGATATCATGATGTTAGTAGAAATTAAACAAATAGAATTACCTTGTTGCGTTTTTAATGCTAGTATACTGTTTGATATGTTTTCCAAAACCCTACAATCACAAAATAGAAAAACAATAAATTAAATTAATTTTCAGTTATTTCTTGAGCACATACAAAAATAATGTCAATGCAAAGCAACGTAGAAATTAATTAAATTCCAAGCATTGAGGTTTACCCGCCACTGCTATAAGGATCATGAAGGCCATTGGAGAAGATAATATTGCTACCAAATCTCCTCAGAACCTCTCTTATATTCTGCATAATATATAAGAAGAGACATTTGATTTGTGAGTAATTTAATTTTAGTTGTCAAAACATTTAAATTCTATTGGAAACTGATTTCAGATACCATCAAAAACTATTTTTGAATAATTAAGAAGATTTGTCTATATATATATATATATGTATGTAAAATAGGATGATAGATCGTACAAGACCACCATAATAAGTTGTGACCCAGTGTGGTCGTGGAGTGACTCCAAATTCTTTCTTGCAAGAATCACTAAAATTTTTCATATCAAATGGATCTGCCTGAAACATTGTATCGTCATGGCCGCACCCGACCGGTATTACAATTTCACTACATGTCTGCAAAAAATAACAGAAAAAGTTGATACGTGATATATGATTATTATTAATGGATAATCTTAACCAATCAGTAAAATAATAAAATCGTTAGTATAAATATTCAAGGACTGGAAATATTTTTCTAAATAAACGCTTGTACTATGTCATAATCTGTTAGCTGATCAAACAAAAGTCTATCAATCATGTGAAATAACTAAAACAAATTTAAAGGTTGACTAAATCGCACGATTTTTGTTTCGTTAAACTACTAAAAATTCATGTGAAAAAAAAGTGTGAAAGTCCGCACATATAAATAAGATGGATGTATGTCTATATAACCATGCTGACACAATACATCTGTTGCAATAAAGACTGAGATTATATATATGAAGAGAAGATGATGAGAAAATAAATAAAGGGCTTGCCTGCCATCGCCATCCTTGTAATGTTTCAGGGGAAAAAAATTCAGAAAGATTATAACAAGGTTTGTTGCCTATAAAAGCAACAACTCCAGAGAAAATCCGGTCAAGGGTGTCACTGTTTTGTGTTGCTCCGTCGATACCACTGCAAACCATGGTCACTGGATATCTTGGAGGACGATCATATTGAGCTGCCGTGGCGAATATAGTTTCTAAATAACTCTTCAACTCTGAACCATTCTTTAAAGGTCTGTTAGGTGAAAAAAGAAAATAGAATAAAATGGCAAGAAAGAAAAGCTGCAACTTTGAAGAAGTGTGCATTGAAAATTAATTAAGTATACCAAACAAAATAAGAGATGATATAATAAAGTAGAGTGTTTGATTGGTCAGTCAAAATATCAAAAATACATTTATGTTTGTTTTGAATTGTAAAAACAGTTTTTGGACATAATTTCAAAGCTGTTAATAAAAAAAATAAAACCAAAGATTTTTTAATAACTATTGTAAATAATTCAAAATTTAAGGGAGATGGTATGGAATTATACGAATGAGTCGACTTCATCTCGTTAAGCTTTTTTTTTTTTAAAAAAAAATTTTGATATTATATATATTTTTATACATTATTCTTAAAGCTTGGTTAAAATGGGTTTTAAGTGAAAAAAAGAAAAAATAGAGAAACAATTCAAAGTGCAAAATTACTTTGTGAAAGAATATAAAATAAAGAAGGCATTATCAAAATAATCCTAAAAATAAAACTAATATAAAATCACCTGTTTTTATATTCAAAAAATGAGATTTAGTTATGTTACTTTTCATTTTAAAGGGTTTTTCTCATTTTATCCAAAAATGAATGTGTAACATTGAAAACATACTCTGTATAAAATCCATTATCCCAATTCCCAACAGAATATCTAATTTTTTTTATTCTAAATGAAGAGATAATAGAAGTTCACAATGCAATTACTTGCAAGTCTTGAATTTTTTACTGAGCCATGAAAGACCAATTGATGTACCAGCAGCCCTATCGATCTCAGCCCAGGATCGCTTGATGGTGTTATAGCAATTGCGACTGACTTCCTGGATCAATTAATTATACACAACAATCAATAATTTATCTCCTTCACTGTAACTATTGAAAATTAAAAAATGTCATGATCAAGAATGTTGCTGCATACTTACCAAAAAATCATTTGTGACAACAGAAAAGTAGGCATTCGAGGGTGTGATGTGATCAAAGTAGAGAATCGGAGCCGAGGAGGCAAATGCTCCCACAGCTATGTGAGGGTATTTTAAACGGAACCATGTAGCCAGCACTGCCAACAAATGTTTCTTCAATAACTACTTCCAAGTATATAATTTTTTTTTTTTTTTTGGTCAGGAATCCAAGTATATTGCTCTTAAATGCATAAATGCGCTAAATTAAGGGCCTTAATAATAATAATAGCAATAATAATAATAATAAAATACTTACTTCCACCGTATGATCCGCCCATAACAATAATAGGAGATTTTTCAGCTGATAAATGTTTCTTCAAGTATAAGAGGATCTCTGCATAATCAGCCAAAGCTTGTTCCGAGTTGAAGTATCCACGAAGAGTTGCATTCTTCAATGCATTTTCTCTTGATTCGAAAGGGACTGATTTTCCATAGAAGCGATGCTGCATGCCAAAACATTTCATGACATCATTTAACACATTAATCAAGCAAAATTTCCACTTATATTGCTTTCATAACATTTTTACCATCTAAATACAATGCTTTTGGTATATTGTTTGAATTCATATATAGTGCAATAATATAATTATACATATATATTTTTTTATTTGTTTAAATCAAAAGTATATATGGTTTGCAAATATGCATTAATTTGTATATATTGTTTTATGTAAAATAATATAGTATTTCTAAAACAAAATAAAATAATTAAGATCATTACATTAGGAGACTCCACCATGTACAAGATGCAAGGAGAAATTTCGGTGGGAAATGCACGCAAAGACGTTTCCTTGCATTAGAAATACCGAAATATATATATATATATATATAAAAAAAAAAAAAAAAAAAAAAAAAAAAAAAAAAAAAAAAAAAAACAAAAGAGTGCCTTTCTTTTCCTAAAATATGACTACAGTTGATCCAATTGTGAATCAAATTTACCCAAACCTTTTTATTTATTTATTATTATTATTTTTTTGATGGCTTGTTTTTTTTATAGAACTTCTGCCTTGAGGGCACAAGGGTCAGCCACTGACCTTCTCTATTTATTTATTTATTTTTTTTTTAAGTTCAAAAGTCCATAATTTCAATTAATATTAATTCTTGTAAAGATACTCCTTGGGTTTTGGGTAATATTCATTTTTTAATAAAGTTATGCTGTTTTAATTTTGTCATCAATATAGAGCTTGGAAAGCAGTATATAACTCAAACCAATAATTTTGTTGATATTAAAACATGACATTAAACCAGTTCATCTTATAATCCCTAGATCTTACGCTTGGGATATATATATATATATATACAAGCGATATATATGTATATATATATATGAAGAGATAGAGAGAGAGATTACAGACCATGCGAATTGCTTAAATCAAGGCTTCAATGAAGAGATGTTGTACTCACCTCTATGTAAACCTGTAATGCACTAAAACGAGCAGCATTATCCCTGAGGAAGCCAACGCCTTTAATATCACCATCCAAAGCACTCTCCTCGCCCATATAGGCGAATATCGGAGCCGCCACACGGCTGCCGCCCCAGTTCTTGTTATTCACCACATATCGCTGCCGAAAAGTAGCATAACTTACCGGCTGATAGTTGAAGTGATCAAGTGTTTGCTCATAGTAGTAAGTTTTGTAATCCTCTGGTTTATATCCACTTAGGTTGGACGTGCTAGGGCTTCCAAGATTGATTTGATGATGGACGCCTAGTTTTGGTATGGTTTTTAATGGCGAAACGGAAACGAATGTTGTAAGGAATACAATAAGAAGGCATGGAAGCCATAGAGCTTGGATTCTAGGAGCTGTCATGGCTGCCAGGTTTTGTTTTGGGGTTGATGAAGGTTATTAAGTAGTACTTGGTATCATATATAAATGCGTGTAACAGAAGTTATCTGGATGTTGCGCACCACTAAATCCGTAATTATCTTATTGTCATTGTCATTATCTTATATATTATTATTAATTTTCTTACCTATAATATATTATTATTGTTATTATCGTTTATGATGTTATCATTGTATGATTTTTTTTTTTTTTGTGTTAATTATAAGAATCATCTATTTTAAAGATTTAAACATTAATATTCAATTCTGTCAAAAAAAAAATTAACATTAAAAAATAATAATAATAAAACATTAAATTGAAAGGTCAAATTATGAAGGATTTCATTAATAAATATCCTAAAAATGTTGCGAAATCAAGGTTCCAGAACTCGTTACTTGCTACTTGACCAGCGAGATGGCGAATAGCGAGTTCTCAGTTATTTGATAAATATTCAGTTTGATGGTCGTCAATGGTTAAACTTGTAAAAAAATTTAAAAAATTTTCATCATTACTTAAGAACTAACTCAATGAAATATAAACTCTTAGTGCCTACAAATTTGTGTCCTAAACAAATTTATCTGAAAAATAAAAAAATAGAGTTAAAAGTAGAAAAAAATTTCAAAATTAAACAAAAAAAAAAATGTCACTAGAGTGGTGACTGCGACAATGACAACATAATGGTGAAGACATCATAGATCGGCAAGTAGAAGAGAAGTATTAACAAGAAGGTTGAGAAGAAGGGTTTCAAAGAAGTAAGAATAATTAAAGAAGTGAAACCGATGAAGAGGGTTTCTCTTTCAACCCTTTTTTATATTTTGCTTTTTGCATCGTTTTGGGTTAATTTAAAAAATGATGTTATTTGGGCATACTAAAACAACGTCATTTTAATGTCGTAGATTGAAAAAAAAAAAAAAAAAGGCGCAAGTGAGTTAGGCTGAGTCGAGTTGGCTGAATACTCACCTAACCCAGGTAAGACCCTCAATCTGGGGTTATCATATCAGCATGATATCGATCTAGGAGTATTCATCAAGAACTTAGCCTACTTGATTGAGTTTTTGAGCATTGTAGGAGATAACAACGTTTGATAGTTATTGTGAGTTGTGACTAATTATAACCTGATAAATAATTTGACTTTCAATAGCATCAAATATCATTAAAAAGATAAAAGTCATTCTTTTTCATCGTTTCTTTTTCTACTTTCTTTCATCTTTACACTAATTCTTGAATTTTCTTTCCACAATATCATTTTTTATGAGAAAGAAAAAATTTTAGCGTTTATAATTGTGATTTGATTTATTTTTTATAGTGAAAATGTGATTTAATTTGTTGTTTGAATCTATAAATGATTTATAAAAGTTGTTTTATTATTAGTATTAGGTTTAGATTTGTAGGATTTCAAATAAAAGTGGAAAACAAGATGAAACTAACAAGAAGGAAACACAAATCAAAAACAAAATTTGAAAATATTAAAAAAAATAGAGAAAGAGCAAAAATAAGAAATTAAGCGTGAAAGAAAGAAAAATTGCTTCCATCAATATTTAATTGCTTCATTCCAGACTTAATTGTTACATGGACTATGTCTTTAAACAACCCCAATGTTTGCCACTAATAAGAAAATACTCCCTATAGTTTCGTAATCAGTAATTTTTCACCCCACTATTAATGTTTCCATTAGAAAGTTGACTCTGACACATGCTAAGCAATAAATGACTTCTTTGTCTTTGGTTTAAACTTAATTAAAATAAAATTAAAAAATAAAAATAAACTTAATTTAAAAATTTTGAAAAGTCAAAATTAATAAAAAAAAAAGATCTACACCGTCCATCTCTTAAGTAGATGGTGGAAGATGAAAATCAATTTAATAATTTATTAAATTATTAGACAAAAATGAAAAAAAATAAATTAAAAAAAAAAGCATTAACTAGACCATCAAATTTGGTCAATTTGGTTGGAACCAGTAGTTTACATATTTGGTTCCAAATGTAAATCTTTAGGAGAAAAAGTTAGGTTTAATGCAAATCGTTTAAAGAAAAAACAAAAAAGCTGACTGTGCATCAACCATGTCTTCATCAACCTGGATCATGCATTAAGCTAGAAATATCCCATGCAAATCTGGTTTCAAATGAGATTTGAATGGGTCATAAGATATCAAAAACCGTCTTTATCAACCCAGATCGTGCATTAACCATCTCTTCTTCTCCACTCAATCAAACCAAACCATATCAAGAAAATAAGAAAAAAATAGAGGCAACAGAAGTGGTGTCTCTATCGTTGAAGACCCAAAGTTTTAGTAGATCTCCAAGAGACCCAAATCTGGGTCTCTAAACGACAAAGCAATGGTGATAAAGGAAGGAGAGTGGAGGAGGTGATGGAGGAAAATAGGGGATACGGAGGAAAGAGAGTGGAGAAGGAGGAAGAGTAGCTAGAAGTGGCGATTGGTGGCAACAGATATTGGTGACTTATGGATGGAGGGGTGGAGCATAGTTCAAAAAGGCGAAAGACACATCGAGGCACAAAGAACCATGACGTTTGAGACGTAAGGCACAAGGTGTGAGATGTGTCTTTTGGATGCGAGACATACTTTTTTGTGAAAAAAAAATCAAAATATTGTAAAATCATAAACAATAAACAATAATGAGATCTAATTCATAAAATAAACACATTTTAATCATCTTCAAATTCTAAACTAGCAACATGCAAACAACAACAATTCATCCTAAGTGCTAATAGTAAATTTAGTCACCTACTAAGTACTAGTACTACCAATAACAAACACTTAGTGGAAATGCAAACAAATATTTACTACTAGTAACTAACTACCAACTAGGTGTTAGGTACCGATCAACAACAAAAGTTTAAAGTTCAAATGCTAAATTAAAAAAGTAAAAACATCTATTGTTGCAACTTGCAAACAAACACTAGTCACTACAAAAAAAAAAAAAAAAAAAAAACATGCATCATCAAAATCATCTTCTTCATCCTCTCCCCCTTCAATCTCCTTTTCATCTTCTCCTTCCTCTCTAAATCCTTCTCCTTCTTCTTCAATGTGACTTCTTAACCATCTTGATGAAGAACCTGATTGTGATCTTAATCGATGGCTAAGCTTTCCTACTCCTGTTGCCATGACAACATCACTCCAAGTCAAATCATCATCTGGAAAAACAATCTCATTATCTTCATCAAGCCTCCTAGTTAACCATCGATTGCTTTAATCAATCTGGTTCATTATGATGGGATCAATGGTATCACATATTTGACACCATTGATCCCATAACCTTAATGTTCGATTGTATTTGACAAACACTAAATCGTTTAAACGACTTTGATTAAGCTTGTTTCTCCATTTACTATGAAGTTGCAAGAATTTTTGTAACAAAAAAAAAAAAAGAAAAAAAGAAAAAAAAAAAGCCTAAGGATAAGTTATATGGAACAAACTAACTTCTTAAAAAGAAATTGTAAGTTATATGTGCTTACATTTTCATTGGAGGGTGTTGCAAATTGGTTGATTCCACCATTGTAATATATTAAACTGTTTGAAGTTGGTTTGTTTAACGGGAGAAAATTTTTTATAGGATGCTTAGTTGACATATCATGTTGATGTTGGTGTGAACTTCTAAGAATAATGTGATACGTGATATTTCTCTTTCATAAAAAAATTAATGTTAATGTCTTACTTCATTTATGAGAAAATTTTTATTTAAAAAATTATGCAACATGTCATGCTATTATTAGAAAGTAACACGAATATTAATGTTTTATTATTAAAAGGTCATATCAACATCAGTATAACACATCAACTAAGCGTCACATGAAAAATTTTCTCATTTAACCGACCTAGTATTTGCCTATATATATGTTATGCACCTTGTTCAAATGCAAATTTTAATGAGAAACAAAGTTCTCAGTCCTCTCATTTCTCTTCTTGCTTCTCTTTTATATTGTTTCTGTTTGTCCGTATAATTTCTTTTTTAATTGACTGAATTTTCTTATGATTTATTTTAGAGAAAATGGACAATATGACTCCTTTCAGCAGCTGTTTGGAAAACTAACCTTTTAGTTTTTGTACGTACAAAAAAGAGTCTGAATGGACAAGAATGCCCTTAATGATCATTTTCCTTTTCAATGATATATTGACATGGGCTGTGCTGCAGTTTTTGTTCTGACCCTCCAACCTCTCTCGCCAACCAGCCTCTCCTGCCTTTCAGTTGTGCTGCAGTCTCCTCCCACTGATCGGCCTTACATTCTGTCACTTCCGACGGGCAACACGTCTACTCACTTGGTAAGCTCTTATGCGAAATGTCTATGCTACTCCCTTCTCATATCCTGCGGCCACCATTCCGTCTGTCTTCCGTTGCTTAAGAAGGCAAGGACCGTGAATTTTTGGACCGTCGAAGAACTTTGCTTCTCTGCTGCTGGTTTGCTTCTCTGCGGGTGGTTTGCTTCTCTACCGGTGACTGGTTATGGTTGGATTGGGTAGATGAAAATGGTGATATGAACGGAGGATAGGGTAATGAAAATGGGTTTTCGACTATTTGGTGAAAATGGTTGTGTGTGTGTGTGTGGGTATGCTGAGAATGTGAGAGTGAGATTGTTGGTTTAGGGAATGTGAATCTGAAATTTAATTGTTACGGGTTTGTAACTTAGGGTGAGAAGAGTTTTGGGGTGAAGGGTTTATGTAAAGGGTACGAATCTTTTAGGTCAGGAATCTGGACTTTGAGGTTGGCATTCCAAACTTGTTAAATAGGAAACTGAACATGAAATTGAGATTCCAAACCTTCAAGTTGGGAATATCATACCTTAGAGTTGAGAATCTCAACCAAAAGTTGGGAATGTCATACTTTGGAGTTACGAATCTGAACGAGAGGTTGGGATTGCCATGTTTGGGTTGCCATCAAGTTGAGTATCCCATGTTGCAGGTTGGAAATCCGAATCTCCAAGTACAGAATCCCAACACTGATATTCAACCAAAGTTGGGATTCCTAGCTAAAGGTTGCACTTCCCAACCTTGAGGCTGAGAATCCCAACGCTGAGGTAGTTTATCCAAACGTGGATTGGGATTCCCAACCGTGAGGCTGGGATTTTGTTGTAATTCGAAACGTTGAGTTTAATACAGTGTTGAGAATCTCGTCCTTAAGGTTAAGATTTCAAATAGGCATGTTGAACCTAGGTTATTCTCAACCTTTACGTTGTGATTCACAACCTGTATGTTGAGAATAGTGGATTGTCTAACGAATTGTGATTCATGACTACAAGTTATGTATTCCCAACCTATAGGTTTTGATCCCAACTTATAGGTTGGGATCAAAACCTAGGTCCCAATCATGAATTTAGAATGCCGAAAAGTTAGAGGCTGTCTTTTGTTGCATTTATGAATGTAATTGATGTGATATATTTTTTGGTTTCGAAGTACATATTCATTTACTTGTTGATTGATGTTGTTTATTCAAGGTTTGGTGGATATGGTAAATGGATAGTGATTGTTATCGTTGAAATATATGCTATACATATGGAAAAACAAAAATGAACTGATACATTGTCGTATTAGATTGATTGTGGAGTATAAGTGTTTGTTTGTTTGTCACAAAGTTGAAGGAAGCAATGTTTTGATATATACTGATAAGACTGACTTTATTTGACAGGTTGAATGATATGGATAAAATTCGAATCCCACTTCGATATGATGGTGTGTGGACGATGAATAGTGGAGGAAATGTGTTGTACGAAGGTGGCAAGACTAAAGGAATTTTATTACTGAAGAATGCATCTTATGAAGAATTACATTTTGCTGTGGTGCGTGCACTTGATATTAATCCTGCTGAATTTGTAGTTACGATGATGTTCAAATGTAAAACGTGTGATCCCAACCCACCAATGGAAGTGATGAATGATTGTGATGTTGAGTTCTTTATTGCCGAAGTCAGTGATGTATCAACAAGGAATCCTTTATGCATTACAGTGGAACGTAAGTGTGAGCGGACAGAAGGCTTGTTAGTTGGTGAGGAAGAACGTGCAACAAATAATGGATTGAAAGTTGGTGTAAATAAATATTTAGGTAGTCAAAGTCCGATTTGGCTGGAATGCACAATAACCGAAGAAGATGTGCTGGGGTTTAAAAATTATGTAGAAGACATATTTGATCATTGTGGTTCCGAACCTGTAGATGTATGTACATCTCCTGCAGGTCCTAAAGAAGCATCAGTCCTTCCCATGGACGACGGTTTGAAGTGGAATAAGTTGAAAACAGAAATAGACGAACAGGATTGTCAACCTCCAACAACATCTTTGATTCCTGTGGGAACAAATGGTGGGCATATTGACAGTGTGTTCAACATTGTGAAAGATGTTTGAGCTGGTGATATATGCTCTACTAAGGATGAGCTGCAACTGAAGATACGAATGTTAGCTGTTGCTAGACAATTCAACCTAAGAGTGAAGAAGTCCACTAAAGACTTATTGGTTTTGGCTTGTGTGCAGAAAGGTTGTAAGTGGTGGCTGCGTGCAACGAAATTTGTGGGCTCGGAAGCT
The DNA here is from genome assembly GCA_022984855.1 of Dimocarpus longan. NCBI lineage: Eukaryota > Viridiplantae > Streptophyta > Magnoliopsida > Sapindales > Sapindaceae > Dimocarpus > Dimocarpus longan. Next base: position 17,505,102 of record CM041015.1, on the reverse strand, counting down.
TTTCGCGTGACGAAGTACATCCCAGAGCACACATGTTCTCTTGATTCGCTCGTTTTTCACCGTCCGCAAGCAACAAGTAAATTGATTGGTCATTGTATTAAATGGAAGTATGAGGGTGCTTCTCAGAGTTATCGACCAAATGACATAGTTCAGGACATGAAGAAAAGGTATGAGATGACTTGTACTTATGATAAAGCATGGAGGGCTAGAGAGGTTGCTATGACGCTAGCTAGAGGATCACCCGAACAGTCCTATAGTGTGCTTCCGTTGTATTGTGCCATGTTGGAAATGAAAAATCCGGGGACTATTACTCACATTGAATGTGATGTTTCTAATCGATTCAAGTACTTTTTCATGGCATTAGGAGGTTGTATTGCTGGATTTAGATCTTGCATTCGGCCCGTTATAGCTGTGGACGACACTTTTCTGAAATGCAAATATAAAGGTACCCTATTTATTGCGACTTGCATGGATGGAAATAACCAAGTGTACCCATTAGCTTTTGGCATTGGAGATTCAGAAAATGATGATGCATGGATTTGGTTTATGGCCAAGTTGCATAGGTGTATTGGAGAAGTTGATGATCTAGTGTTTATTTCTGACCGAAACACAAGTATAGCAACGGCTATTACACATTCATTTCCAAGGGCTTTGCATGGAATATGTATGTATCACCTAGGGCAAAATATGAAAGTCAATTGTAAAGGTTCTAGTTTTCTGCATAAGTTGTTTTACAAGGCTGCGAAAGCATACCGGGTTTCATTGTTCAATGAAGTCATGTCCCAAATCGTCGGTGTTAATATTAAGGCAGCTGAGTATTTGATTCTTGCGAAACCTACAAAATGGGCTAGATGTCAGTTTCCGGGTAGACGATATTCCATCATGACAACAAACATTGCCGAGTGTTTGAATGCCATTTTGAAGGAGGCACGAGAGCTACCAATAATGAAGTTAATAGAGCATATACGTGGTGTACTTCAAAGATGGTTTTGGGAAAGGCGGGAGGAAGCTGCAAAAATGACAACGCCTATGACAACATGGGTTGAAGCGAAGTTGAGACAGAGGATGAATAAAGCTTCTTCTTATCCAGTGCGTGCCGTTGACGTACATAAGTACCTTGTCATCGATGAACTTTTGAACCCGGTTGTGAACCTAGAAACTAGAACATGTGATTGCAAAAAATTTCAGCTGGACCAACTGCCATGTGCACATGCATTAGCAGTGTGTATTAGTCGCCATCTATCTTGTTACGACTACTGTGCGCCCTATTACAGCACGAAAGCACTAGCAGCAGCGTATGCAGCTTCCATCCATCCGGTTGGCCCTGAAGATGAGTGGATTTGGCTAGAACTTCTTGATGTTCCTGTTGTCCTACCACCTGAAGGTCGTAAGCCTCGTAGACGACCTCCTACAAAAAGAAAACTTTCTAAAGGTGAAGGTAAGCAGCAAACCAAGTGTAGTAGATGTGGTGGCTTCGGACACAATAGACAAAAGTGTAGGACACTAATTCCAGTTAGGACATCTGCTGCATAGAAATTGTCTGGCGCTTGGGGAAACGGTTACCCATTAACAGCTTCCATACTAATATAATATGGACGGGGAACTATTTATATTTTTGTGAAATCAACTTGCATAGGGGGTCTTGCGTTCTTTGATTATATATTTCTGTTATGTTTTGTGGTTTTTTAAAAATACATTCAACAATTTATTAAATTAGTTTTTTCTGATAACCAAATCACAAATCAAATTTCAGGAAAATGTGAGACATTGTAATTTTAACAATTGATTTGCATGAGCAAATTCTGTTGCTGTCGTCCAAGCTCAGAAGGAATTTTTATTTATGATCTAATTGGAATATATGATAAATGATAACACGAACAATGAGGTTCTCGATACAACATCTATGTTGGGCACATAGATTATTTGAAGAATGACTGCTTATATTATATGGATTGAGCAACATGCGTGACAGGAAACTTCGTAACTCTAATACGATGACCTGTAACTTCCTTCTCATTTGTCAATGAAGCATTCTTGGTAATGAACTTATCCAAACCAACCATAGCCCTGTTATTCGCACAGGCCATAGCATTCTTGGTAATGAATTTACCGTTAGGCTACACCAAACATAGCACCATTTCGCAACTCCAAAAAATAAACCAACAAAAAATTATTGTACCACAATAAATGAACACCAGCACACGCAACACAATACTGTCCCCAAAATTAATAAAAAGAAAAAAATAAAACAACCGTTGACCGATAAAAAATAAACACGAAATCATGACATAGAAGCATAACTCACTATCTACCACGAGAATTCCAACATTACCCTCAAAATTTCAAGCTTTATTAATAATAAAACACAAGTCACATATACAGTAAATCTGGTGCCAAGTCATCCACATGTTCACCAATAGTTGGTTAACAAAATGTCATTTGGTTTACTACACACTTCATTGGACATAGGATGCCATCAGCAATGGTTACTTTGGAAGCTACCTCCCCGGACAACTTGTATTTCTGCGAAGAATTCTTGGCCAGTAAGTCCACTTAAAATAGAATTTTCTCCAATTGGTCAAACAAGCCATAAAAAGAAACAATAAAATATGCACATCCACATAACAGAGTTACAGAAGGGAATACCTCACGCTTATCACCAGTAACCTTTTCTGTGATCTCATTTAGTCGATTGTCACATCTGCTTTTATATAAAATCTGGTACAAGGTGATGGAAATAGAAACAAAATAAGAGTAAACAGAAAACATAATAAAACATCAAGGTATACTAAACAACATAACACTGCAATGACGGTCAAATTTATTGATTTCCATTCTCTCAAAACAACGAAATAATAAGCAATGATAAAATTAATCTGGTCATAGCCAAAATATATCCTGTAATACCTGGTAACATTTATGAAATTGTAAAAATCAACACTTTGCTTAAATAAAATGGGAAAAGATTGCCTTTGGTGGTTGCGGGAAATACCTATGCTACACTGAGATTAGATTCAGTGTCAACCAAAAACAATTGTATAATTCGCCGAATTAATGAGGCATGCAGTAAAATCAGACTTGTATCATGAAAGATCTATGCATAAACAATAATGCATGCTTTAAACTGAGAATAGAGACTGCACAGAATGTGCTTTTTTTTTCTGCTTCAGTTGCATCTTTAAGCTTTGCATTCAGTGACTCTTGTTCCTCTTTGCTAAGTTGATCCACAAGATGTTTTTGAAGTGATGGAACTTTGGGCTTTTGCGGAGGAGTAGGTTGAGGAGGTCTATCCATTTGTGGAATAGGACCTAGCCTTGGTGGCTTTCCAGTAGGGGGTCTTGGAGCTTGTGGTTGTTGAAAACTTATTCAAGAGTTTCCCCCTATACAGGTGAATACACCAATAAAAGGAGCAAGAAACATATAATAAAATGTTTTAAAATGAACAAGAAAACCAACCTGCAACTGGGACAACTCTTGAAAAGGATGCAACTTTTATCTGCTTCAGTTGCAGCAGCGTTGGCATGACGTACGTCGGGGATTCAGTCACCTGGTCAACAGCCCGCAAAGATGGAACAGCAACGGTGAATAAGTTTGAATGTAACAACATAAAAATATGAAAGACGTATAATATTTACAAAGGCATCGCAACCAGTTTCATTTTACCCCCCAAAAACTGACTGGACCATTTCCAAAGGTTCACCGCTAGCTCCTCCCGAAAATAGGATATGTCTGACTGGTTGAATGAGTCCACCGGCATACCATTCGCCAAACGTTCCACCAACTTTATTACAAACATCCCACAATCACCGCTACTACATAACAGAAGATAAGACAGCAATTAGCAAATAACGGATTTGACATTGGAAAACGAGAAACTTCTCAATCGTCTAACAATGCATTACAGTGGTCCTTGTTGTGGCGTGTCGCCGCAATGATGTAGTGTCCATCCCTCCCGCCTATACCACAAGTATATCATGTCTGGATGTTTCGCATAGTGAGCGGTCTTTTGGAGGAGCAATGGCAATAGTGTTGCGATGGGCTGCAAAAACCTGGCGTAATTGCGTATGGTGCTCATCGAGTCATACAGAGTTATGGATCAGTCATTAAAGTTTGCTTTCGCGAGGACCCAATGTGAACCCCTGTAATTTAGTGGGATGTATAGCTACGCACAGCACAAGTATATGGGGAACCACAAGTAAGTCGCAGTATATGACATCAAAGACATAATGACAAAAAGATTTCAACTAATAAAGCATGATACCGTAGTAAGTCCTGCCCAGGGACGATAGGCTACCTCTCTTGCTGCGTTTGAACTGCCACCCACCTCCCCCTTTGCGTATCGTACGCAGATGTCATCGTCAGCCCAAGTGCATTTTTTCTTTGTATACGCCTCCCATTTACTCTCAAGGTGTTGCTACAAATATTCAAACAAGTACACTCACTAATTAGTAGCGGAAAAATGTCTCCTACTTGAATGGCTAAGTTGCTCATAAGCATAAAAAATTAGTTACAGCAAACAGAATGTTGGTTGTTGTGAAAGCTTCCAGCTTGTTTGTGGGGAAAGTCATTGCCTTCCATCGCAAGAAGCACAAAGCTGCATCTATATGCTGCAAAACATGAAACACAAGCAACTTAAAAAAAACAACTCAACTCTTTTGTTCAAAACCTAGTTGACAAATCCTACAAACCCAACGTAGAAGCAGTCTTTTAATAAACGCATAACAGCTATCCATCTTGTTCATACGCACCGAATCAGTCAACCAGAAGTTGTCAGTACACAAATCCCTGAACCACTTCCGAGAACAATCTCCTGTTGGCAACCGGATCGGTGGTCTGCAATGGCATACAATTTACTGACATTATGTTATATAATAACCATAATTAACATACATGTATAACGAAAAAAATACAAGGAGTAAGAGTGACGGAAACATACAACTCATTAGGCACATCAGTGTCCCGCCACGCTTTAAATGCATTAATCTCGATATCGGACGGTTTACGATTTCATCCCAATGTCGAAGTTGGGAATCTCAATTCTGCCAAACCACCTCGCAGGTAGCTTTCATATGAAGTTCACAAAATAAATAAAATAAAAAATAGGAAAACCCACAACAGAATCAATTTTATATACATATATGTATGTGTTCATTCAACCAAAACTTATAAATCCCAACGTACAGATTGGGTTTCAAACATTAGGCACATCAGTGTCCCCACCAAATTTAGAAAATCCCAGCCAGATTGGGAACCTCAACCAGCAGATTGCCAATCCCAACCTTCAAGTTTCGAATCTCATCTTCGAGGTTGGTTTCAACTTTCGCTGGGAATCCCAACCTTCAGCTGTTTACAATACGGGTAGACTACACGAATATGAATTTGGAGATAATACAACCACTAAACAAACGACAACAAAAATACCAACAACAAACTTTTTATGCTACAATAACATACAACCACTAAACAAACGACAACAAAAATACCCCATAACAAACTTTTTATGCTATAATAACATACAACCACTAAACAAACGACAATAAAAATACCCCACAAGCAATGTGTTCTTACTGTGGAGTTTTCTTTCAAACTATTGCGACTGTCAGTCAGTCAACCTCTGGACGCTCTTCTGCCTTCAAGTTTTTGCCTCTTCTGCCATTGACTTCTTCCTTCTTCCGTCTTCTTCGTCTTCTCGTTCGGATTGTCGGTGGCTGGAATCGACCTTAGAGTCGTAACTAACAGGACATTCACTGTCAGGCGGTGGGTCGACTTTTGTTCTGACAGTGACGGTGGTGGACCCAGGAGCGGTCAGGACGGGAGGTTAGGGTTTCCTTCACCAATAATAACGTACCAGGCTTACAGACAGACGGAATGACGGTGGGTGCGTCGCGGGTTGAGGTCGGCAATCACTGGCAGACGAGGGTGATGACAGTGATGACGGGTACAGTGAGAGACACTCGAAGGTTGGGAATTTGAGAGACAGAGAACGGTTTTGGATGGTTTTGGACGGTTTTGGTAGGGTTAAAGTCACCGACAGTTGAAAACATGTGGGATAGGGGCAGTATTGTCCAAAAAAGGATAGTGTCCAGTGCTTTAAAAAAAAAGGTTCATTTCCCAAACGGGTCATCCAAAATGGGTCATTTTTCCAAAAAACCCTTTATTTTATACGACCTAAACAAAATTGCTTGGGCCAGCCGGAGAACAAAACCAAAAAAGAGAAGGACCAAAGTGGAATGGCATTTCTGAGAATCTCACAAAAGCTGATCCTCTTTTGTTCGATTCCAAGCAACTTCTATAAAACCCCTAATAAAAAACATCGGTTCAAAAAGTCACAGATACCTGTCTACTCCGGATTTGCTTTCTCTCACTCTCCATCGACCTCGCTTGTAGTCAATGGACTGCCTGCAGAATCTTCCAAGGTCCCTCCTCTTCTCTTCCTCTCCTAACATAAAATATTCATGAAACTAACTCATTTCTCCTCTTTTCTTTTTGAATTACAGATCCTCAGCTTTGCCCTTGCAGAGCTTCAAATTCCATAGAAGAAACCACCCTTCTTCATGCTTCTTCAACAGTCCGGTACTTGTATCCTAACGTTACTTTCAATTACATATTTATAATACTTATATATATATCTGTGGTTGTTTTTCATTGTTGATTCCAGCGAATGCTGAATTCTGTTGATCTACACACCAGTATGGCAAATAAGGTAACTTAAACCAATCTTCAATTCTTACATTGTGATCGGTGTAGTATAGTGTGTTTTTGTGTTTTTAAAATGCAAGTGGGAGAATCAGATAAGGTCATTAAGAAAATGTTGTGGATCCTGTGAAGTTTTGCCAAATAATCGAGTATGAAGAAGAAAGAACAACATAGAGACTTACACGCCTATCCGCTCTCGAACGGCTGAAAAATTCCACTAAACTTTCAATAGGTTACAGCAGTTATTTATATCTAACCTTAATCATGAAAGTGTCCTTACAAATTACATACTCTGAAGTGGAATCAATTAGTCCCAAATATTATATATATTTAAATATGAGCCATGTAATCAACAAGTTTTAAAATGCATATTGGCCACTTACTGTATATTTAAATATATCAATCAACATCAAGTGATTATATTAGTAAGTTTAATGAGTATGTGTTGAACTTTGTTTGGAAATTTTTTATTAATTTATGTGTTATTGATTTTATGTGAGAAATTTGTGTGTTGACTCAATTCATGTTACAGGCAGTTTCTGGTTCTATGTCAAGTAAGGAGATGAATGAGCCTGAAGTTAAGGAAGAAAAGTCTGAGATCTACAGTACTAACATGACAGAAGCCATGGGTGCTGGTAAGTTTTCTTATGCTATGCTTTAAATTTGAGAAAGAGGAAACTTAGGAAATCTTTATGTAGATAGGACATGTTCTTCTGTCGAAAGCATGTAACATGTTTGGCTACATAAAATGTTAATTAGTTTTATTGATTGAACAAAACATTCGAATCTATTGTCTTAGAGCAGTTTTTCTTTTTTTATATTTATGTCTTTTCAGCAGCCTATTTGTGTGTGATATAGAACGGTTGACATGTGTATTGAACTAACAATTGGATAGTTCATTATGGACAATTTGCTCTGAAACTTCATCTTGTATAGAGTTATGTCTTTTCTGTGTTTGTTGCTAATTATCATTTATTTGCCATCTACAGTTTTGACCTATAGGCACGAACTAGGAATGAACTACAACTTCATTCGTCCGGATTTGATTGTGGGATCATGTCTTCAGGTGATCATCAAGTTTAATAGAGGGACTATTCTATCCGCTTTTGAGTGATCTCTGATTTTCTCTTTCTCTTTCCTGATTGTAGACTCCTGAAGACATTGACAAGCTTCGTCATATTGGAGTTAAAACCATATTTTGCTTGCAACAAGATCCAGATTTGGAGTATCCTAAAGAAATTTATCTTCGAAAATTGAAATTTTATCTGACATTCATTAAGAAAATTATCATCGTTGTTCTTTTGGATCAGTATTTGTTAAAATGTGTAAAATAGACCATAGGAGCAAGTTGAAATGCTATAATTCCTTCACTAGTGCCTTCAGATATTTCGGAGTAGATATTAAAGCCATTCAAGAGTATGCGGGGACATATGATTACATTCAACACTTACGTGCTGAAATAAGGTTTGTAATTACAAAAGAGTGATTGTTTTACATTATGACTTGGGTATGTCAGCAGTGATAAGTGTAAAAACTGGTTGATTTAAAATACACTCTGTACTTAGATTTGCTTCTTTTCTTCCCCTTCTCTTTTTCTAATAAATTATGCATATCAAACATTTGAATGCTATAGCTTTAGTTAAAATCTGTAGCTCTACGAACACATGTATTGCTTTATGTGTGCATGCAATAATGTACTTGACTTAAATAATAATTGTTCACATAACAGGGACTTTGATTCGTTTGATTTGCGGATGCGGCTTCCTGCTGTGGTTAGTAAATTATATAAGGCCATTAATAGAAATGGAGGTATTACTTATGTGCATTGTACTGCTGGACTTGGAAGAGCCCCTGCTGTTGCGGTATGCATTAGCTAAGACCTTAAAAATTTCACTCTGCAGCATATTCTGTTGTGGCTCTAATTACAATTCTCATTTTATAATCCATTGCAGGCATTAATTATAACTTAAAGTACTGTTGTTCTAGGTGAAATTACATTCTCTATTAATGTGAAATAGGACCTTGCTGCATATAACTAATATCTCTTTGCAGAAAACTAAAAATTCCTAAAACAAACAATCAGGCAGGATGTGCAAAAATCGGCCCAACTTACATAAGAAAAATTATCTTTTGTGGTTTTTTTTTTTTTCCCTATTTCCAATTTATTATCCTGCGAATTTTCTCTCTTTGTTAGAATTTAATAATTAATGAATTCGTCCAAAGTAGTTTCTTGCATGAATATGAAGGCTAATGCTGTAATTTCTCTTTTCCCTGTATAAGTTGTGGCTTGCACCCGATGTAACTTGTATTAAAACCCCAAGTTGTGTTGAAGTCGTCTGTTCTAAGTAACTTCATCCATAAATATGAAGGTAATGCTGTTAAATCTATTTGAGCCTGCCTGTAAGAGTTGGAACTTGTTCCCAAGGAGATTTGTCTGAATCTTTCTGCTAAGTTTGTTGGTTTCATTTTCCTGCCTCACTCTGCTTCCCCATATTGCTTTTGGCTTTTGCAATCTTGTTTGTAGCACACTCGATGGGTAAATTCTGCCTAATGACAAATTGTCAATGAAATAGCATCACTGTCCTATACTCTCTGTCTTCAATTGCAATATAATGGACTAAGTACAACTTTGAAGGTCATTTACTTACTCATAATAATTTAAAAAATCCTTGCTTTCATATTACAAATTTATGAGTTATCTTGTTGGGCAATGATTTGGTTTTACTCTGTCAAATTAGGAATATTAACATTTTACTGGTACCCAGGGGGATTAGATTCACATATATTGTCCTTGAACTGCTTTCTTCTTTTGTGCTATTTGGTCGATTGTTAACAAGGTCATTCCTTTTATGTTGACTAATGAAGTTAATACTCAAGGCAATCAGTTCTATCAAACTGTATATTTTCTTGGTGCAACATTACGAGCAATTTACTCCTTCAAGATCCTCAATGTCATAAATATGTTTTGCATTTATTGATATTTGAATGGAACACCTCATTGACCATGGTATGAAAAACAAAGATTATAATCAACATTTTGTATTCTCTATGAAGTGTCCACCCTTGTGAGAAGGGAAACTGAAAATTTGAATGGTTTTGGCAGTAGTATTCTGTTCAAACATCCCATAACATTGATTGTCTTTATTGAAACATGAGCAGGATTCGATTCAAGGTTTTTCTAAGAAGTTGCAAATACCAGGTTTATTATCTGTGACGTGTCCATGCTTCAAGTGTTAAATTAAGACCATTAATATCTTACGAGAACATCCAATTGAAATCAGGTTTTTTCAAGGGATAATTCTGTTTTTTCCTTTGTGGTTTGACATAATGCCAAAATCCTATAGAATTATTGAAAATTACTAATATCCTCTTTGTCGATTTATGAAATAGATCAAATACCTCATGTAGTGTACAAAAATGTCTCCCCCACCACCCCACCCCACCCCACCCCACCCCACCCCACCCCGAAAAAAAGAAAAAACTTTTACCATTAAAGTTGACGTTAAAAATCAAAGTTTGACTGTTAATGTGAAATGACAAAACTATAGAAGCATTCTGGTCATTTCGGTCATTTTAGTAATGACAGAGGGTAAAATGGGATTCCTCGAAACTACAGGATGGTAATTAGCGACTATGTTAAATTACAAAGGAAAAGTGTGATTATCCCTTTATTCAATGAGATTTAGCTGGTAATTTTTTTTTTTTTAATTTTTATTTATTTATTTTATGAAAATGAGGGTAAGAGAAAAGGAAATTCAAGTGGTTGCTGAATGTCAGCATTCACCTACATATCATATATGGAAAAGGCGGAGAAGAAAATTAGCAATTATGTATTTATGACAATAAATGATTTCTCACTCACATGCATACAAGCTTATCGATTTATTCCTATCCTTAGTGTGCTGAAGCTCTGTTGCTTTTAAACTACAGCTGGCATACATGTTCTGGGTTCAGGGCTACAAACTAAGTGAAGCTAACAGATTGCTGCTGGTAACTCCATAATTTCATCCTTATCTCAATTTTTCATAATTTTTTTATAGTTTTCTTCTACGTTTTACTGCTTATTATATGGACTTCCTGAAACCATTACAAGCTGTCCACGCCTAGCGGGTTTGACAATTGGATTCTGATATCTTGATTAGCTTTTGGAAATTGTTTAAATTGATGTTATGAAGGATGCCTTTATTTCGTCTATTAGATGCATGGTTGAAAGAATCCCAGAATTGCCTGTATATTGCTTGCTTATATTATTTCTGTGCCCTATGACTTGGATCAATTGATCGATGAGCAACATTTGGATTCCATAATTGATTTCTGAAGTATCAACCGAGCTTTGGTTGAATTAATGCTGTCTACATTTTGCTAATGTACAAAGAGTACTTAGTATTCCATGGAACAAATTTCTTGTATATTTCCTTATCAAGAATAATTAAACATTTCTTAAAATATCCTGCAAAATTTTGATGTTAATTTCATGTTGATAGTCATTTACAATTAAGTTTTCTTGTTGGAGATAAATCGGCAAGAGAGCCACCATGTTGTTAAGATAACTGCCTATCTTCTAACTATCTCTAAGGTAGTTTAGTGTTTCCTTCCTTGCAGAGCAAGCGCTCGTGCTTCCCAAAATTGGATGCTATAAAGAGTGCAACTGCTGATATTGTAAGTCGTATTTGCTTTTTCATGTTAGATTAGTCCTAGTTGCTTAAGAAGTCTTGCAGTCCGTAGATGTCTTTCTTAAGTTAGAGGTTATTAACTACTAACAATATATTTGATATAATTCATTGTAATGATGTTTAATGCATTGAAACTTCTTCTCTAACAAATTCTTCTTTATTTTCCAATGCCATTGGTCAAATTTACTCGGTCTTTGTCTTCTTGTTCAATACTGCACCAAATGTTAAAAATAATGGTATAATGGCCTTAAACAAGTAAAATACTCATTAATTGAGAAGAAGGTCAGTAGGTCACTTTTCTTACTTTTTTGGTGTCCAAATTTCTTCTATCTAAAATAGATGACAGGGAAGAAGCCTTTGATTTTGTTTCACATTTAAGTTATTTTACTTCAATGTATTTCAGATTATCAGTTTTTTCTTTTTTTTTTTGACTTTTTATTTGCACTAAGGTCCAAACTGATGACCACAATCTAATAAGATGTTTATTTTGAAAAGCCTTTTGCTACATGTGATCATCAATTTTCTTTAACAGCTTCAATTCATGACTTAGCTTTTGGGTGGTCTGATTTCTTAGATGTAAAATTGCTGACAAGAAGTTACTTTTTGGATGTGTTGTCAATGTATAGATGAAATTACTTTTATCTAATTTATGTTCTATTTTTATATAATAGCTTACAGGGTTCAGAAAGGAAGTAGTCAGTTTTTCATGGAACGATGAAAATTGCACTACTGTGGAAATATCTGGACTTGATATAGGATGGGGCCAGGTACTGTTTTTTATGGATCTTGCTGTAAAATCCTTTCCGATGCTTAAAATTGAGGAAAAAGAATATGAAGACTTACAGGTTTTTACAATAACACTTCTGTGCAATGACGAACAAAATGACTTGCTCATGTGAACTTTGAATTTTCATCTTGATAAGGAACTGAGAATTGCTCATCAGATTTTGACATATTCATCCTACCCCGAGCGAAAACATGGTATTCTTGTGACTAATTCAATTATTTTGTTTTGAGATTTTGTTCAGAGAATACCTTTAACATTTGATGAGGAGCAAGGTTTATGGATTCTTGAGAGAGCATTGCCTGTAAGTGTACTCCCTGTAGGGTAAACAATTTTTTGAAGGTATGTTGACATCTATTACTGCAATGCATTGACCAATGAACTTTTTTGTTTAACAGGAAGGACGCTATGAATACAAGTATGTTGTTGATGGTGAATGGACATGCAACAAGAATGAACTTATTACCTCTCCCAACAAAGACAGTCATGTCAACAATTATATTGAAGTAAGATTTGGCTATTCAACTAATGAAAAATCTTTTAATGATTACTGATGTTAATTGAGTCCAAGGCACATTTTGTCGCTGTCTTTATATGAAAGAAAATAGCTTAACCATTAAAGGCTTTGATGAAGTATGTGATAAAATAAATGTTGAAATAAAGTCAGAAAAGATAGAAATATTCGATTAGGGAATTGAGGATTCTTGGATTTACCAAGTGCTGCACCCTAAAACTTCCCATGTACTCGTTTAAGGCTCCGCCTTTCAGAAAATTGGTTTTGGACTATGATCTACAATTCTAGAAGCCCAACTTTTCTTTCCTGTCAACCCCAGTGAAGGACTTTCGGTCGCCAGAAATTATTAGTGTCTCACAACCTAAGTTGAATAGACAAGGTTTTGTTTATTTGTCTTTTACGAAACAAATGTCACTGGAATTTCACATTTGGACCTATTCAGATTTCTGCAAGAAACTAACCTATGCCCCCATGAATCATGTCTTAGGTGAAGACAATATTTTTTAATGAAGTAATTTTGATTTTTTCGTCCATTCTTGTTCACAGGTTATAGAAAATGATCCAAGCAGTGCTCGTGCAGCCCTGCAGATGAGGTCAGTCAGTGATGATTTCGATCTTACAATGGCTGAACGCCAGAAAATAAGGCAGTTTCTTGAAGCTTTTAAAGATGAATAGCAAAGGCAAGGTGGTAATCTAAGGTTATTTCCATGTACAAATATTTGTATTCTTACCCAAGGTAATCATGTCACCCAATATAAGCATGTATCATATAATCGCCAAGTTGTGGTACACTTGACAATAATAGCTATAAAGTTACGGAGTATACTTTTGAAATACCACAATGTAATATAACAATTCGAACTTGATACATTGTGAAGCTAAATAATTACTTTATACCATTAAACTACATTAGATAGTAAATACTGAGTACACTTAGAAGTACTCAAATGAAGTCCAAAAGACAAAAATATCCATTTAAAGTAGTGGATTAATATTTCAGTCATGTTTGATTAGTTTTGATATTTGAGTCAGAAAAATATACTGAATGGGTCGAAGTGCCCATAATATGTTTCGGAAAAATAAAAGGTCATATCGATTAAAAATTTAATGGTGGTGATTTATCTTCACTAATCAAAGCGTCATAATTGTCATGACTTACTAGAACACAACTAGAAAATCACATAGTCATTAATCACAACATCATTATTGCTTTAACAAATGATTTGCTCACTAGAAAATCATCAAGTCACTAATTATGGCGGTTTATCCTTACTAATCGCAAAATCATAATTATCATGACAAGTGATTTGCTCACGGGAGAATCATCAAGTCACTAATCCATGGCAATGCAACCTCACTAATCATCACATCATAATTTAAGCCACAAATGATTTGGTCACAGAAAATCATCGAGTCACAAATGATTTGCTCACGGAAAAATCATTAAGCCACTCACAAATAATTTGCTCACGGAAAAATCATTAAGCCACTAATCGTGGTAGTTTTGTTGCGTTAATAGCGATATCATAATTGTTATGACAATTGATTTGCTTACAGACCAACCAATTTTATTTAAATGTCAAAGGGCAGTTTTTTGTCTGTGTATAATAGACTTTTGTGACCGATATGTTAAAAACAATAAAGAATGCTTTAAACGTTAACTCAATTATTTTTTTATTGACTATTTCACTATATTTTCACATAAAAAATAAAGGTTTTCATATTTCTTTTTTATTGGCTCATAAGTATTTAACTATTTTGTATAAACCTCCATTGAAGAATTGGAACATATAAGTTATAATTACAAAGTAACATAAGCAAGAATATGTTTTTTAGTCAATGTTGTAAAACTCCCTAGGTGCCCAAAAGTCAGTAGCTTGGTGCCTAGCACTTAGGTCACCAAGGCGGTTAATGAATAACCCAAAAAAAAATTATAAAAAAATTACTTTGGTGCTATTCGACTCGTTCTTACCCTTCATGATCATAAAGGTCTCCCTGTTGTGATTAAGCTTTCTTTGCTTAACACAATATATACAAAATATGAACATGCTGTCCTTGACACTTGTTTGTCCTCCCTTCATACTGGTAGCCTTTCTTTTACTTTTAGGCCAAACTTCAATATCACTCTCCAGGATAAAAATATGTCCACCTATTTAAAGGTCCAGTTACAACTCGGTGGTGCTCTTATGGTAGCTTCTTCTTATGCTGCTGCCCTCCATCATCAGATTGTTTACAGACTGCAAGATCATGCTCTCGATTTCCCTATCCCTGGTCACTCTAGTGACATAGTCATGATCATTGTTGAAAGAGAATGTGAAATTCCTACTATTCTCCAAATTCCAAAACAACTGTCCAGAGATCAAATTATCCAAATTATACCTCTGGAATGGATCACCAGTTATGAAAAATTGTTTCAAGATGATCAGCCTGTCCAAACATCTGATGCTGTCAACATCTCTCAACCTGATGGTACTGTCAAAACCATCTATCAACCTCCTCAGAAGGAGCCTGCTACCACAGCTCCTATTTTCCAAGCTCTTATGGTTCGTCCTGTTCTAATAGAACCTTCAATACCCATCCATAGTTTTGCACCCTCTGGTTCTACTACTTATGTCAGCAAGATCAATTGTCACTTTATTTGGGATGTCGATCCTAATATGTGTGACAAAACTTGTCCCTGTCGCAACTCCAAAGATCATGCTGTTTCCTCATGCCAAGCACAGTGTTGTTAGTACAAACCAGATGATCCTGATAGCCCTTGGATTGGACTTCATGAACCAAACAAAAAACCTCTTTCCATATATGATGAAACTCTTCAACTCTTACGAGATGAAAGATTGTTATCCAACCAACTAGAGTCTATCATCACCCCTACAGTTTTACCAAAGCCTTTACCATGTTTTATGGCCTCCTCATATGACCAAGACTTTCCTCCCTTGGAACTGCAAGAAGATCGTTCATCACACTTATTTTCTAGACCCTACATTCAACCCACTGAAATTCTTTCTGATGGTCGTAAGACTCCTACTCAAGCTGAACAAGTTCTTAACTGGTACACTCATAACACCAGATCTCAAAATCGAGTTTTACATTAAATTGATCAGAAACTGACTCAAGTCTCCAGTCATGTTTCTTATTTTGACCAAATATTACTTTTTATGGGTTCCCAATTCCGAGATATGTACATTGATCTTCAATCTCGGATTGCTAAACTCGATGCTGATATTTATTCTTATATCCAGCTTGGATATAATAGACCACAGTTTGCTAAAAAAGAACATGAAATTCGTCATTCACAAGATCAGCTCCGATATATGAAAAAAGATTTGTATAACTCTTCATATGTTCCTCGAGCATACCCATATTCCTCTTCTTTGGTATTTCCTTATTTGCCTCCTTCCTTATCTCCCCCACAAGATAAACATGATAGTTATTTTAAATCCACTGGCGAATTATTTCGAAAACATCCAATTTATTCTCAATCCAAATCCACTTTTTCCCAACCATCTTTTTCAAAAGATCCTCCTGCTGTAATGATGACTTCTCATTTTCCTTCTTCCATGCCCAGACATAATTCACCTTCTACCTGAGAATATTCATCCACGTCGAGTTTTACTAATATCACTAGATCTTTTGAACACCTTTCTGATTTCCATACCTTTGATACTTTTCCTAAAGCTCTTCTTGCTTCTCAACCACCACCACAATATCCTCCTCATAATGAACCTTCAGACTTCCACCGTGCTGATTCTCCCATCATTAAGGATCTCTCTGATAATGTTTCTTACCATTCCTTTCCCAAGCCTACCAATGGTCCTTGGTTCTCTCTTGATGGTCCATCTACAGAATGGAGAAAGAAGATCTTTGAAATGAGTGCTTGGCTTGATTTTCAAGTCACAAAATCTAATCAAAATCTTGAAGGCATTCTCAGCGAATTTGTCTCTCGATTTACGGGCACTCTCCGTGATTGGTATCAAACCTTGGAGAATACCGACAATTACAATTTGTCCGTTCTTTCTCTGTAAACATAGCTATGAGAATTATTGTTAAAGAATTCCTTGATGACACAAACCAGTTCTACAAGCAGACAAGGCAAGAATACTTTGACATGTGATGTTGCTCTCTCAAAAGAAAAGACCTTGACAAACATTACCATCGCATGACCATTCGCTACCATACTCTTGGAGGTCTAAATGATAAAAGCCTTAGACAGGTTTACATCAACTCATTACCCATAGAACTTCAAGATGAACTTCAACGACGTATTGAAGCAACCAATTGAGACATCACTCTTGGTGAAATTCATATGCTCTTTTTGCAATGTCTCGACAAGCTCTGTGCTACCCAGATATTCTTCTCAAAAATGTTAAAAGAAGGACAAAAGTATGATAAGCAATGTCTGCAGCCCAACTTACACATTAAATGCAAGTCCTCTGAGCATTGCACATGCAAACCCAAGAAACAGAAGCACTTTCAGCATTCTTTCCGACACCGAAAGAACAAAAAGTTTAAATACTACAGAAAGAAGACTTCCCGTTCTTGGTGAAAATCAAACAAATGCTAAATCTGTGGTAAGAAAGGTCATTTTGCAAAAAAATATCCTAATCAGCCTACCAAGTTTGCAAAAATAGTGTAACACCTTGAACAGGTTACTGGGGAACACATCCCATCTGATGCTGACATTGAATCTCTTTTCTCAAAACACTCTTCTAATGATGAAGATGCAGTCATTATGATCGAACACTCTTCCTCTTCTTCAGATAGTAACTCTGATACTTTCAAATCTCCACTTCCAAAAATCCAAGCAGTTACAGTAGCCAGTCATGATACTTCTCAATATCTTGAACCCTACTTCCCAACATCTATTCTCCTGACTAAATATGTCAAACCTATTTCGGTCATTGCTTTATTTGATATAGGATGCCACTGTACAGTGATGAAACCGTCCATTTTACCTTCCCATGCCTGGACCTCTCATTCTTAATATTTTCTTGCGGCTGATGAAAAATTGTTTACTACGAATCTTATTACCACCCATCAGATTGGTATACAATTATTTCCTGACTGTGTGCTCTGGATGAAAGTCCTAGGTTCTCATTTTCCAGACAAGGATATCATGATTGGGTGGGATGCTCTTACTCAATCTGATCATTTACACATCATTCCCAGAGGTCTCAAATACAAAAGGTCTTTCAATCATTCTGTTTCATTTCAAAAAATTTATCCTCTTTCTCTAGTGTTTTCAAAATTCCAAGACATCAGAAACCAACTTTTAACCCTCTATGCTGAAAGACATGATGAATCCGAACATCCACATCCTCTATGGACAAACCCAGAATTTTTCATAAAGCTTCCTTTTGAGCTTAATGAAGATGCCAACCTTACCAAAGCTACTCATTCTGGAATAACTCCATCTGACCTACAAATGGCCCGACTTGAATGTCAACAGTTGTCAATTCAAGGTTTCATTGAGCCCACTTCCTCTCTATGGGCCTGTCAAGCTTTCTATACAGAAAAAAAGGTTGAACAAATCCGAAGGAAAAAACGTCTTGTCATTTATTACAAACCTTTAAACCAATTCTTACAAGATGACAAATTTTCTATCCCAAAAACAGAATCCCTTTTTGCACAATTAGCCACTGCTAAGGTGTTTTCCAAATTTGACCTTAAAGGTGCTTTTTGGTAAATTGGTATTGATCCCATTGACCGATACAAAACTGCCTTTTGTATTCTAGATGATAGGACCTAAGCCAGACCTTATCTAGGCTCTCGTTTGGAGGATCCTGTCGGGTACTTCAACGAACTTCTTGAACCCGACTCGTCGGAATGAAGAAAACCCAATAAGCGAACCCTTAACTTTCTTAGCCGGTTTACTCATTTAAATTTAAGAACTTGGTTTTCTTAAAAACAGTTGTGAGTGATACAATTTTTCACGATTTCATTTCAAAATAATTTTATAAAATTTCGGCAGTATGACGGCTGCATTTTTAACAAATCCAAAATTTACCTATGAGTAAACAAACACTTCAACTATAGTTTCATTTCTTTCCAACTTTTGTATCCACAATCATGCAATTTCATAACTTTTTCCATAAAAAATAAGTATGAACTTCATGTTAAAATGTACATGTATATACATTATATGTCAAATGCCTAAATATTTACAATCATGCAATTCAAAATACGAATACTTCTTCACAATTAAAAGTTTATTTCATACACAAAATTTTACATCATCACATTGCATGAGTCGCCCACCTATATATATACAAAATAAAGTGTTGTCGTCTTGTCCGCAGTAGCACTCAATGGAATGTAAATAGGCTACACAATAAAGGTAAAAGGTTAGTTCGTTACATATTAATAATACAAAATAACATTCCATAGTAATGCTTTACTTATATAAATATTGGAGGTTTTAAATTTTCAAAATCATTTCTTATAAAAAGACCCTGTGTATATTTAACGCACTCAAACCATCACGTGACGCTTTTTCAACTGACGTCGACGTGAAGCTACTATAGTATCTCGATTACTACGTGCAAAATTTACTTCGTCGCCTGAGTGGTGTGAAATGCGAAATTTCTTCATCACAATTGTAGTACTCAATTCTATAATTATAGCAACGACGTGCGAAATTTCTTCATCGCAACCATAGTGCCCATAAATCAAACCTTGGTAACTACGTGCGTAATTTTTATCTCGTCACGTAGCGCTAAATCTTATGTAAACTATAGGTATACACATGGTTTCAAAACTCTTAACTCAAATCTTTTCGAAAACTTTTCATTGTTAAATTTTCTTTTCTAGACTCAATGTAAAGGTCATTTTACAAAACTTTAACTCATAATCTTGGAAATTATTTTACAAAGCTTCAACTACAACAATAACAAATATGTTTAAAGAAAGGATAGAAACAGCGCAAACGATAGAACACTTACCTCGAAATCGTGCAAATCCGAATCAAATGTCTCGATAAGTCTCTCAGACTTCGCTCGCTCGCTCGTCACCTACATGACAATTTCTTATTATCACTAGTGACAATTCATAACTCAACTTTAACTTTACAATAACATTTCTAATATAACTTTCTCAAAAACTATCTTTTTTACATTATAACTTCTTAACTCGATTTGTACTCAATCTAGACTCTCTAATTCCGATTTCTTCGCAAAATTTTAAGTTTTGGACCCTTAGGGATACCCCCACGAGGTCCGTAAAATTTTTAGAGGCTTGAAACGAAAAATCAAATTTTTAGGCCTCTTTGATATACCAAAACAGAATGTAACGCAGTCCCCTATTCGGGGCTCCTTTTTCTTTCATTCTTTTTCCTACTGTTCACCTATCTCACATTCTGGTCACATGTCAAATTTCATTGAAAAATTCTATCGTTTGCTATATCAAATCTACAAAAAACGCCCTTTTTCGAGCACTTTTTGGGCACTTTTTATGCACTTTTTAACGTCGAATGAGCGATGTTAGTTTTTCTTTCATATCTAAGTTTCTTTTACCTATTTATGATCAACTAAACTCATTCCATGCAATAAAAATTACATTTGTATACCTATTTCACCTATCGACTCTCTAACGGCACTATTTTGCGCATAACTTGCGCAATTTTTATCGGAATCGATCTGTTCCAAAACCTATGGTTTTCTATGACTCCTAGGCATTATTTAAGGTGTAGAACATCCCCATATAGGTCAGTTTTGCCCAAATTATCTCCAGCCCATGGTTTGAACTTGGGATTGCAAAAATTGTCTAAACTAGCTCTTTTGAACTTCTACCACTTTTACATGCTTTTCTATGTTTTTCCAACCTCAAATATGTCTAAATTTGAGTTCAAAACCCTTTAATCTCAGAGCTTTTCTATTGTTCTTCATGTCCTTAATACACACACAAACACTACTTTTTTATTTTAACACTCACAACTCACTCATAATTTTTGACAAATACTTAGAGTGCATGAAAACTACTTTTGTTTCCATTGTTATTAAGCTTATGGCAGCTCTTTTTGTACAACCCTAACCTACCATTTACACACCACAACATGTCATTTAAATCTCTACATCATCTAGTTAGGGTTCTACACTTGTTTGAAGTGTAAAATTCCCATCACAACAACACAACCATTATACCAATCAACAAACCCACTAAAACAATATCTACACCATTCCAACCATTTTCATACAATTTCTACTAACTTGAAATTTGAGAAAGTGGCTAATAACTTACTTGAATCTTGCTTGGATCTTGTTATTCTAGCTTGGGTCAACACAAAAAACTTGTTTTGGAACTACAAAATGACTTGGAAAGTGATTGTCTCTTCTTCTCCTTTTGGTGTTTCTTCTTACCGTTCCACTTTGCTCTCTCTCTCTCTCTCTTAATCTCACGTTTTCTTTTTTTGCTTCTTTGGTTCATGTTTAAATTTGTGTCTAAGTATCATTTATATATGAGTCACTTTTATTAAAATGACCATCATATCCCCTACATCATTTTACACTGTCGTCCACTTCATTTTGTTTACTAGTTTTTTTTTTTTTAAACTTTTCCTAAGTGTTGGAAACAACACTTATATATATATCCTCACTTGAATAATTTACCAATTTTACCTTTCATTTATATTTTGTCTTCATCTCAAGTTAAATTGACTTTTAATTGATTTCAATATTTCACTATCACTTGTAAAGATAATAATAACAACATTTATCATCTTTATCTCATAATCTAGTTTCTAGCATTAGAAGATTAAAATTAAAACTAAGGGCTTACACCAGATGCTCAATACCAATGGAAAGTTTTACCCTTTGGGTTAAAAACTGCTCTATCCCTTTTTCAAAAAGCTATGACTCGAATCTTTTACCTTATTCTTTCTTCTACCTTGATCTATATCGATGACATCTTGTTGTTTTCTACCGACACATCTTCCCATCTGTCTTTACTCTCTTGGTTTTATGAATTAGCTAAGTCCCATGGCATTATGCTTTCTGAAAAGAAAAGCATTATTGGCTAATCAGAAATGATGTTTTTAGGCATGCAAATCACACATGGCATTGTCACTCCTGAACCTTATCTCACAGTTCAATTATTATCATTTCCTAACACTCATCTCTCTGTCAAAAAACTCCAATAGTTCCTTCACATAATTAATTATGTCCGTCATTTTCTTCCACATGTGACTCATCATACAGCTATCATTTCAGCTTTATTAATGAAAAATCCACCTCTTTGGTCATTTGTTCATACCACTGCTGTCCAGCAACTAAAAAAGATTCGTCAAAATCCTCCACCTTTGATTATTCCATCTACTGGTCAGTTAATCCTTTAAACTGATGCCGGTGATCGGTACTGAGATGCTATTCTTATTGAAGACCGCAATCAACAGCAATTTTATTGTGGTCATGCTAGTGGACAATTTAATGAATCCCAAAAACATTACCATACTATTTATAAAGAAATCTTAGATGTCAAGTACGGTATCCAAAAATTTGATTTGTATCTTCATACCTCCACCTTTGTGGTACAAATGGACAATTCATCATTCCCTAAAATTCTTGACTTTAAAAACAAGATTTTCCCTACTCCATTATTATTACGGCTAAAAGATTGGTTTTTCAGATATGATTTTACTGTTAAACATGTGAAAGGTTTTACCAATAGATTAGCTGATATGTTATCCCGTCCATCACACACTAAGCTTATTACTTCTCATCAGACTATTCCCTCTGTTCTAATAGCCTCATCTTCTTCTCCACCTGATTTTCCTGATCTTCCAGCTACTACCATAGTAACTTACCCTCCAAAGCTTCTGCACACTATTCCACCAAATTCTTCTCCCACTATCCATCAGATTAACACTTTTGCAAAAGACCACCTGTTGCTTTATTATTCTCGCCTTTGTCTTCATGGTCATCCATACCGACTTCTTAATCCTCTCAGGTCTTCCCTTGACATTTTTCCATTATGGCCTTGTTCTCACTTTTCCCCAGAAGTCCTTCAGTACCTTTGGTGCCTTGCTATCACCTACCATTTTCCTATATCTTTTCCTTTACAGGCTCTTTATGCAAATCTTCATGATCCTAACCAACACAATAGTTTTCTTTGGATTTTTCTGCAGTGGTTTGACCCTCTTCCTTCTTGGTGCCGTGAACTCATTCGCCTCATGGGTTATTACAATCTTTGGAAGCTTTCTCTTGACATGGCCAGTAAGGTAACCTGCATCTGGATCCTTCGTCGACCATATTTTTCCAATCCATAAAGAAATCTGATATGGTCCCACAATCAAGGATATGAATGAGACACCCTATTTGATTTCGAGACTCTGTATCCCACAAGATGCAAAACACTCCTCAACTTTCTATGTGACGTGAATCGAGCACTTCCAGATGAATTGCTCATTTTACCAGATGTCCTCCGAGATCCATCTTTCAGCTGACATTCATTCCAAGATGCTGAACCTTTCCAAGATTTCTAAGACCCCATAGACCTTGATCCCGATTTTCCTTATCACATATGTAGGGCCTTTAATTCTGATGATGAAGACCACGTCAATTGTAACCTCACATTTTCACCTTGACTTATGCACTGATCCCATCAGCCACTTCTGCAGCACCGAAAGTTTGTTTGTCTGTTTGCTATTATGGTTTGTTTTCCTGGGTCCTCTAATGCTCTGGCCCGAAAGTGTATTTATCTGCTTGTAACCTTTTTCTTTTCAGCTTTATGATATAATGGTCCCACATGTTGGGCACCACTAGCTTATTTATTTTTCTTAGTCTTTGTGTCCTTCGTCTCTATAAATATGTAAGTTCTCAACCTGAGAAGGCAGAGCCAGTTTCCATTAATAAAAGAATAATGTGTTTTCCTCTCCAATGACTTTCTAAAAATGATAATGATAAACAGTCTGTCATGATCTAAGTATGCTTTGTGCTTGCCTCAAGTGAGGATTCTGCACATCAGAACAGATGCTACGGTCCATGACTACGGTCCCCATCCATAATAGGTGTTGAGTATAGCCACGATGGTACCCATTCAGGTTGTGAGGAAAGGCCGCCCCCGGGGGGAAAGTCCGAATCTATGCTTTGTGTTGTGTTATGGTGTGGGGCTCCCAGACCAGTGATGGTATCAGATCATAGATTTAGACTTTTCCCACGGGGACGGCTTTTCCTCACGACCTGAATGAGTACCATCGTGGCTATGCTCAACACCTATGATGGATGAGGACCGTAATCATGGACCGTAGCATCTGTTCTGATGTGTAGGATCCTCACTTGAGGCAAGCACATAGCATACTTAGATCATGACAGACTGTTTATCATTATCAGTTTAGAAAGATATCACCCCAAAAATTTGAGAGAATTTTAGAAAGCTATTGGAGAGGAAAACATACTATTCTTTTATTAATGGAAACTGGCTCTGCCTTCTCAAGCTGAGAACTTACATATTATAGAGACGAAGAACATAAAGCCTAAGAAAAAAAACAAATAAGCTAGTGGTGCTCGACATGCGGGACCGTTACATCATAAAGTTGAAAAGAAAGAGGTTACAATCAGACAAATACACTTTTGGGCCAGAGCATTAGAGGATCCAGGAAAATAAACCATAATAGCAAATAAACAAACAAACTTTCGGTGCTACAGAAGTGGCTAATGGGACCAATGCATAAGTCAAGGTGAAAATGTGAGGTTACAATTGAGGTGGTCTTCATCATTAGAATTAAGGGCCCCACATATGTGACAAGAAAAATCGACATCAAGGTCCATGGGGTCTTGGGAATCTTGAAAAGGTTCAGCATCTTGGAATGGATGCCAGCTGAGAGAGAGGGATCTCTAGAGACATCTGGCAAAATGAGCAATTCATCTGGAAGTGCTCGGTTCACATCACAGAGAAAGTTGAGGAGCGTCTTGTGGGATACAAAGTCTCGAAATCAAATAGGGTGTCCCATTCATATCATTGATTGTGGGACTATATCAGATTTCTTTGTGGATTGGAAAAATATGGTCGATAAAGGATCCAGATGTAGGTCACCTTACTGGCCATGTCAGGAGAAAGCTTCCAAAGATTGTAATAACCCATGAGGCGAGTGAGTTCATGATGCCAAGAACGAAGAGAGTCGAACTACTATAGAAAAGTCCAAAGAAAACTATTGTGTGTTGGTTAGGATCATGAAGATTTGCATAAAAAGCCTGTAAAGGAAAAGATATAGGAAAATGGTAGGTGATAACAAGACACTAAAGGTACCAAAAGACTTCTGGGGAAAAGTGAGAAAAAGGCCATAATAGAAAAATGTCAAGGAAAGGCGTGAGAGGATTAAGAAGTCGGTATGGATGACCATGAAGACAAAGGCGAGAATAATAAAGCAATAGGTGGTCTTTTGCAAAAGTGTTAATTTGATGGACAGTGGGAGAAGAATTTGGTGGAATAGTGTGCATAAGCTTTGGAGGGTAAGTTACTATAGTAGTAGTTGGAAGATCAGGAAAATCAGGTGGAGAAGAAGATGAGGCCATTAGAATAGAGGGAATAGTCTGATGAGAAGTGATGAGCTTGGTGTGTGATGGACGAGATAACATATCAGCTAATATATTGGTAAAACCTTTCACATGTTTAACAGTAAAATCATATCTGGAAAACCAATCTTTTAACTGTAATAATAATGGAGTAAGGGGAATCTTGTTTTTAAAGTCAAGAATTTTAGGGAATGATGAATTATCCATCTGTACCACAAAGGTGGAGATGCGAAGACAAAAATCAAATTTCTGGATACCATACTTGACAGCTAAGATTTCTTTATAAATAGTATGGTAATGTTTTTAAGATTCATTGAATTGTCCATTAGTATGACCACAATAAAATTGATGTTAATTGTGGTCTTCAACAAGAATAGCACCCTAGTATTGATCACTAGCATCAGTTTGAAAGATTAACTGACCAGTAGATGGAATAGTCAAAGGTGGAGGATTTTGACTAATCTTTTTTAGTTGCTGGACAGCAGTGGTATGAACAGAGGACCAAGGAGGTGGATTTTTCTTTAATAAAGCTGAAAGGATAGTTGTATGATGAGTCACATGTGGAAGAAAATGACGGACATAATTAATTATGCTAAGGAACTATTGGAGTAGTTTGACAGAGAGATGAGTGTCAAGAAATGATAATAATTAAACTGTGAGATGGGGTCTAGGAGTGACAGTGCCATGTGTGATTTGCATGCCTAAAAACATGATTTCTGGTCGGTCAATAATGCTTTTCTTTTCAGAAAGTATAATGCCATAGGACTTAGTTAATTCATAAAACCGATAGAGTAAAGACAGATGGGAAGATGTGTCGATAGAAAACAACAAGATGTCATCGATATAGATCAAGGTAAAAGAAAGAATACGGTAAAAGATTCGAGTCATAGCTTTTTGGAAAAGCAATGAAACAGTTTTTAACCCAAAGGGTAAAATTTTCCATTGGTATTGGGCATATGGAATACAAAAGATAGTTTTGTATCGATCAATCGGATCAATACCAATTTCCCAGAAAGCACCTTTAAGGTCAAATTTGGAAAACACCTTGGCAGTGGTTAATTGTGCAAAAAGAGTTTATGTTTTTGGGATAAAGAATTTGTCATCTTGTAAGAATTGGTTTAAGGGTTTGTAATCAGTAACAAGATGTTTTTTTCCTCGGATTTATTTAGCCATTTTTTTCTACATAGAAAGCTTGATAAGCCCATGGAGAAGAAGTTGGCTCAATGAGACCTTGAATTAACAACTGTTGACATTCAAATCGGCCATTTGTAGGTCAGATGGAGTCATTCCAAAATGGGTAGCTTTGGTAGGGTTGGCATCTTCATTAAGCTTAAAAGGAAGCTTTATGAAAAATTCTGGGTTTGTCCATAGAGGATGTGGATGTTGGAATTCATCATGTCTTTCAGCACAGAGGGTTAAAAGCTGGTTTGTGATGTCTTGAAATTCTGGAGACACTAAGGAAAGAGGATAAATTTTTGAAAGGAAACAAAAGGCTTGAAGGACCTTTTGTATTTGAGACCTCTGGGAAAGATGTGTAAATGATCAGATTGAGTAAGAGCATCCCATCCAATCATGATATCTTTGTCTGGAAGATGAGAACAGAGGACTTTCATCCAAAGCACACAGTCAGGAAATAATTGTATACCAATCTTATGGGTGGTAATAAGATTCATAGTAAACAATTTTTCGTCAGCCGCAAGAAAATGTTAAGAATGAGAGGTCCAGGCATGGGAAGGTAAAATGGACGGTTTCGTCATTGTACAGTGGTATCCTGTATCAATTAAGGCAATAACCAGAATAAGTTTGGCATATTTAGTCAGGAGAATGGATGCTAGGAAGTGGGGTTTAAGATATTGGGAAGTATCATGGCTGGCTACTGTAACTGCTTGGATTTTTGGAAGTGAAGATTTGGAAGTATCAAAGTCACTATCTGAAGATGAGGAAGAGTGTTTGATCATAAGGACTGCATTTTGATCATCAGAAGAGTGTTATGAGAAAAGGGATTCAATGTTAGCATCAGAAGAGATGTGTTCCCCAGTAACCTGATTAAGGTGTTGCACCATTTTTGCAGACTTGGTAGGCTGATTAGGACATTTTTTTTGCAAAATGACCTTTCTTACCATAGATGTAGCATTTGTTTGATTTTCGTCAAGAACGAGAAGTCTTCTTTTTGTAGTATTTAAATTTTTTTTTCTTCCGATGTCAGAAAGAATGCTGGAAGTACTTCTGTTTCTCTTCAGGAAAAGTATCAGAGGTATGGAAATCATGAAGGTGTTCAAAAGATCTAGTGGTATTAGTAAAACTCAAGGTGAATGAATATTCTGAGGTAGAAGGTGAATTATGTATGGGCGTTGAAGAAGGAAAATGAGTAGTCATCATTGCAGCAGGAGGATCTTTTAAAGAAGATGGTTGGGAAAAAGTGGATTTGGATTGATACTGAATTGGATGTTTTCAAAATAATTCGTCAGTGGATTTAAAATAGCTATCATGCTTATTTTGTGGGGGAGATAAAGAATGAGGCGAATCAGGAAATACCAAAGAAGAGGAATATGGGTATGCTCGAGGAACATATGAAGAGTTATACAAATCTTTTTTCATATGTCGGAGCTGATCTTGTAAATGACGAATTTCATGTTCTTTTTTAGTAAACTGTGGTCCATTTTATCCAAGCTGGATATAAGAATAAAGATTAGCATCGAGTTTGGCAATCCGAGATTGAAGATCAATGTACATATCTCGAAATTGGGAACCCATAGAGAGTAATCTTTGGTCAAAAGGAGAAACATGACTGGAGACTTGAGTCAGTTTCTGATCAATTTCATGTAAAACTAGATTTTGAGATCTAGCGTTATAAGTGTGCCAGTTAAGAACTTGTTCAGCTTGAGTGGGAGTCTTACGACCATCAGGAAGAATTTCAGTGGGTTGAATGTAGGATCTAGAAAATAAGTGTGAGGAACGATCTTCTTGTGGTTCCAAGGGAGGAAAGTCTTGGTCATATGAGGAGACCATAAAACATGGTAAAGGCTTTGGTAAAATTGTAGGGGTGATGCTGGACTCTGGTTGGTTGGATAACAATCCTTCATCTCGTAAGAGTTGAAGAGCTTCATCATATATGGAAAGAGGTGTTGTGCAAAATCGCAAGTGGACGAGCTGAACAAATAATAAAGTGATGAGAAAAGTATCGTCCCACGAGGATTGTTGTTAATTAATGTCTAAAATTAAAATAACTCAACTTTTATTTGGTAGATGAAATTTGAGTAAATGAGTTGCAAACTATGAGTAAATTTAATTGCAATTGTAAATAAATGAAAATTAATTCAATGAATAAAAACTCTAAGATTATGATTTCACCATAACTAATCTGTTCCTCCCCTTTGTTCTTTTTAACAAAAATTAACTATCCAGTTGCTAGTTGAGATTCCCTGAATTATTCACATAGCCCCTTCCGAGGTCTAAGGAAAATACCATATAAAGATTAACTGCTATGTTCCCATGCAAGTCAAAACATTAAAGGATTCATTAAGATTTATGGATCTCTTTTATAGACTACACAAACCATGCAGGTATATTCCTATCCTACATGTAATTTATGACATTAAATACAATGAACTAGACACATAAATCAGCTTCCGCTATCATTATGATTAACAATTCAACTAAATAGTGGTCAATTATTTAGAAGCATTAAGAACAATATTAAATGCATCAACCAAGATAGAAAATCATTAATTGAATTGAACAAAGGTTTGGAACATCAAAGTTAGGCTACATCATAACCTTAGGAAACAAATCTACTCCATAATAGAATTTACAAAAACTAGAAAATTAAACATAACAAAAGATAGGAAAACTTAGTGGATTGAAGCTTCACCGTAGAATTTCTTCCTCTGCTTTACTCCTCCTCTCCAAACTCTCTCTCTCTTTCTCTAAACTACTTATTGTTTTGGTTTGTGATGGAATGCTTAGAATGGTGATTCTAAGGCCTATTTATAGGCCAAATTCACCTCCAATTACATAATCGATTGCATCATCATTTCCTAATTTTCCACCATTTTGCATCATTGCTTGCATCATCATTCACCTACCTCATTCAAAGTCAACTTTCATTTTGCATCATAATTTTGATTACATTATTTCTTACATTAGCATGACATAATATTTATTTCTAGAATACTCTATCTTTAAACCGCGATAATTTCTTTATGCGATCTCCGAATCGAGTAATTCTTGAGGCGATGAACTTGCTGTGAATGATATTCATTTTGTAGAGATGATCTTGTCTCGAACAATATCACTTGGTGGGGTCCGCATGTGCTTTTTATTTAACCAATTTTATTCTGAAAATAAAAATAAAAGAAATATGAAATAATTTACTTAATAATAATAAAAATATCAAGAACTAAGCAAGAATTCAAGTTTAAAAAGATAAAATAACTCAATAAAAATAAAGTTATCACACCCCCAAACTTAAGATTTTGCTTGTCCTCAAGCAAAACTAAAACTAACAATCTGAGCTAAAACCACAAAAATTAAAACACAATCCATTTTCGTAGGTAAACACGATGACATTGAGCGTATGCCACAAGCCTTTAAACCCCTAGGTGTCCATAGTAGGAGGAGTTGTATCTCCTGAGGGTTTACCAGCAACGATACCCATAAATGTTAAAAGATTCCACCCATAACTCATCAACATCTCACTAAATACAAATTAACAGAAGTCTCATACATGTATGATCTTGAATCAGGACTAAGGATAAGTCACTAATTATCTAAAACATAATCATCAACAATCTTACACCACTTTCAAAGCAATTTCATTTCAAAACATCATATTCATATGTTATGGACTTATTTCGCTTCGACTCTAATTCTCACAAGATATTTCTCATAACCCTCATGAATCCTAAAGCAAACACTCATGCAATCATATGTGACAGAGGTTATGTAAAGGCATAGCAAGCGTCATTTACATCACATATGAATATAGACGTTTAAAAAGAACCGCACTTTTAAGTGAATAGATCTCATGATTGGAATCAAATACTAAGAACGTAGATAGAGCATGATGATAGACTTCAACTCTCAAATTGGACTTCCTCTTGAAGATCAATAGGCTTTATTAAAGATTGTATTTGGGTTATGGTTAATTGACATGTAAGAGATTTTAAGGTACAGGTTCAACAAGAACTTATGATCATACCAACGTACTTCATTTATTCTTTTTAATTCATCACAACTTTTTTTTTTTTTTTTTTTAGAAACACATTGTGTAAATGTTAACACTTCAATTCCCTTCTCCTCTTTTACTTCATCGCATGATCCCAAACTTCATCAGGTATGACTAAATTTAAAGGCTCAATAGGGTCATTTAATAAAAGTAAACATAGAAAAATGTTTCAAGTGTTTGACTTCAAAGGTTTTATGATGTGTCTCAATTTAAAGTAGGAAAGTAGGCTTTTGTAGAGTAGAAATGACCTATATTACTTCTAAGAAGTCGATCTAATTTTCAAATCAAAGCAACTCATGTTATCTACAATAATGATTTGTTCTCAGTATTCAATGCAAAACCTATAGAGATCATCTATTAAGAACAACGTGAAGAGTGTTTAAGAGTAGAAACAAATAAATCTCTCAAAATGAAACGTTTAAAAGGCTCAAATCCTCACCAAGGATAATCTCCACTAATAGTCCACAATTCATGTAAACATGATATTTATCCACTCAATTAACTAAGATCATGACATTCAAAAGTCTCAAATCATGCAAAGATGTTCATGGCTATTCCTTAGTAAAGATATTCAACCAAAAACATGCATTAAGACTCCATTAATAAATACAAAGTAGTTAGTCGACTTGTTAGGGCAGAAAGAAAAAATAATAAAACAAATAATGAAAATCTTTTTGCATTTTTTTTTTTTTTGGAAATGAAAACAAATATGCGTATCAAGAGCACAAAAGTACTCCTTACTCTGCCATCTTTTGATTTCAACTCGAACCAGTTTTTGAATCTTATGGTTTTAATAATAGCAAACTCTACCCCCAAACTTATTTGAGACAGTGTCCCCAATGTCTAGTAAGATAAAAAGAAGAAAAACTCAAATGGAAATGTTATTAATAAAATCATAGGATAAGAAAGTTATAACCGGAGATTAAGATCCAGTGCACGCTTCTTGTTACCGCTTGATTCAGGAGTCCAAACCACCTGCGACATGATTGAATCAACTTCAGGTACAAAGTCTTGCAGTTGGTCAATCAGTTCATCAGCACTTGAAGCTGAGACTAGAATACGTCGGTTTGCTTGAGTCATAAAACCCTGTTCCACAGCATGATCAAGAAAAGCCAATAAACCATCATAAAAACCGTTAGTATTAAGCAAACCTAATGGCTTTTTGTGAATGTTGTAATGAGCCCAGGACGCAATGTTGAAGATTTCTTCAAATGTTTCAAAACCACCAGGTAACGCGATAAAGGCATCAGCATTGAGTAACATGTACGCCATTCATCCGTGTATGCTCGTGACCTGAAACTCATTACCTATACTCGTACCGATGATATCTTTCCTTTCAGCCAAAGGCTTTACTGTGACACCGATGGTTTGCCTACCTCCAACAGTTGCAGTTACCGCGACAAAACCCCTCAGTCCTAAACTGCCTCCTCCATACACCAAATCTATGTTTCGGGTAGCTAAAGCCGTACCAAGTTCAGCAGCTGCCTTTGAATATTGTGTACTCATACCAGACTTTGGGCTACAAAAAACACAGATGTTTTTGAATTTACTGCTCGAGGACTCTGCCATTTTTTTTTTCATGGAAAACTAATTATTTGCTATCAGTCATAAACGTTTATTTAAAGAAAATGAAAGAGTAAAAGAACAGTTTTACGATACTAAACAGTATTGGTCAGAGGGAAAAGGAAATATTAAGTGTAGAAATGTCAAAAAGAAAGCATAATCTTTGAAAAAAAATTAAAACAAGCCACTAAAAATACAAAATTCAAAAAGTTCGGCGATGAAACGTCAAAAAGTAAACACAAACATCGAAAAAGTAAACACAAACGTCAAAAAGTAAACACAGACATCGAAAAATTTTGAAAAGAGCTGCTAAAAATAAAAATGTTAGGTGATGAAACGTCAAAAGTAAACACACTTATCAAGAAAGTTTGAAACGACCAAAAAATTCAAAAGGACAGGTAAGGAAAAGTAAACACAATTATCAAAAAATTTGAAATAGACTGCTAAATAAAGAAAAAAAATGATGCTACAGTAGTTGTGATTGTGGCTCACATCTTCCTCTGGTTTTACATCCAGAAACGGCTTAAACAACTTCTATGAGTTGAGGATTGGCTTCCCATCCAGTTTTCTTATAAACTGGCAAACAGGGTCTTTTAAAGTCAGATTCCCAAGACTGTAACGCTGTTTCTCTTTATTGAATAACTCCCATAAATCTAAAAGAATACGTTGAACTTTCCCACAAGGATACGTCTCAAGAGTCTCAAGGATATTATCCAGAGACTCCTTACTCAGCCCATCCTTTATGCATTTAAGTTTATCCTCTTGATTTATGGTTAAATATCCACGATTTCTACAGCTTGTGTCATAGTTCCATCTTGCACACTTATGGCAGACTCCCATTCTCTTAGCTCTCCTCTTCTTTGAGTAAGAAGTTCTTCCTAATCCTGGTAAACGTTTAATGAATGAATCATTTAACTCACCTGCTAGACGTACCTTAACTTCAATGATCCACCGAATATGATCTGGAAGACCTAAACATGTTAGTACCCTTATTCTCTCGACTCTGCACTTGTAAATCTTTCTGAGTATATCTTGAGGCAGAGTAGGGAAATGATTTTTGAGTGCTGCAAGACTTGTCTCCATCTCTGAAAGAGAAAAGAAAATTATCAAAGAAAAACAAAAACACACAAAGAACACAATAAAACACAATAAAGCACAAACAAAGCAAAACTAGCTAAAACGATAAAAACTTGGGTTGCCTCCCAAGAAGCGCTTAATTTATAGTTGTTAGCTTGACTGTTGAAAAACACCTTAAGTTGGGTCTGAAAGCGCGATAGTGGATTTCTGTTGAGGTTCTCCACCATCCATGTAAACTTTGAGTCGTTGTTCATTGACTTTGAATCGACGATCTGCACTTTGAATTTCAACAGCACCATGTGGAAACACTTGAACAACTGTGAAGGCCCCAGACCATCTAGAGCGTAGCTTACCTGGGAACAAACGTAATCGTGAATTAAACAAAAGAACTTTCTGTCCTGGAGTGAAATCCTTGTTTAGGATACGTTTATCATGCCACTTTTTGGTGCGTTCTTTGTAGAGCTTAACATTTTCATATGCACCATGACGAAGCTCGTCCATCTCATTAAGTTGCAATCTTCGCAGAGCTCCTGATGCTCCTATGTCGAAATTCAACTTTTTGATAGCCCAATATGCACGGTGCTCCAGTTCAACGGGTAAGTGACATGCTTTTCCGAATACCAACTTGTATGGAGACATCCCAATCGGCGTTTTAAATGCTGTTCTGTAGGCCCATAATGCATCATCAAGCTTTTTCGACCAGTCTTTTCGAGATGCACTTACCGTCTTTTCCAAAATCCATTTCAATTCTCGATTGGAAATTTTAGCTTGTCCATTGGTTTGCGGGTGGTAGGCTGTAGCAACTTTGTGTTTGACTCCATATTTGGCTAGAAGAGCATCAAAATACCTGTTGCAAAAATGCTTCCCTTCATCGTTGATGATTGCTCTAGGAGTTCCAAATCTGGTGAAGATATTTTTACGCAGAAAATTCACCACCACTTTGGAATCATTGGTTGGTGCAGCAATGGCTTCAACCCATTTTGACACATAATCCACGGCCACCAGAATGTAGAGATTCTTGAAAGACGGTGGAAATGGTCCCATGAAATCGATACCCCAAACATCGAACAACTCCACTTCCAAAATATTGTTTAAGGGCATCTCATGCCTTCGCGAAATGTTACCTGTGCATTGGCATTGATCGCATGCAGCAACATACGATTGAGCATCCTTAAAAATGATAGACCAATAGTATCCAGATTGAAGAATTTTGCCAGCAGTTCGGTTGGCCCCAAAATGTCCACCATAATCAGAAGAATGACAATGGTGGAGAATATCTCGTGCTTCATCTTTTGAGACACATCGTCGAAGGATCTGATCTGGACATAACTTGTATAGGAACGGCTCATCCCAATAGTAATGTTTTACATCCGCCAAAAATTTCTTCTTCTGCTGCCATGAAATGTCAGGTGGATAAACTTTGTGAGAAAGAAAATTAACAAAATCAGCATACCATGGAACATTGCTTGTATCCAGAACAAAGAGCTGTTCATCAGGGAAAGTCTCTTTAATATCTACGTCAAGATCCTCCTTATCCCCTCGTTGCTCTAGTCTAGAAAGATGGTCGGCCACCACATTTTCACTTCCCTTCTTATCTCGAATCTCTAAATCAAACTTTTGTAATAGAAGGACCCATCGGATCAGGCGTGATTTTGCATCTTTCTTCTCCAAAAGGTACTTGATGGCTGAGTGATCCGTGTATACAATGACTTTGGAACCGATCAAGTACGGTCGAAATTTATCGAATGCGAAGACTACAGCTAGAAGCTCTTTCTCAGTGGTAGCATAATTGACCTGTGCATCAGTTAGTGTACGGCTAGCGTAATAAATGGTATGAAAAACCTTACCAATACGTTGCCCTAGCACGGCTCCAATGGCATAATCACTAGCATCACACATCAGTTCGAACGGTAAAGCCCAATCAGATGCAATAACTACTGGGGCTGTCATAAGGGCCTTTTTCAGTATCTCAAATGCCTCTTTACATGTATTATCGAAGTGGAATGAAACACCCTTCTCGAGTAAATTGCATAATGGCTTTGTGATCTTCGAGAAGTCCTTGATGAATCTTCTGTAAAACCCTGCATGCCCTAAAAAACTGCGAATGCCTTTGACAGATGTTGGTGGTGGCAGCTTCTCAATTGCCTCAATCTTGGCTCTATCAACCTCGATGCCTTTAGCTGAAACTTTATGACCTAAGACGATCCCTTCTTATACCATGAAATGGCATTTCTCCCAGTTAAGAATCAGATTTGTCTCTTCGCATCTTTTCAGTACTTGTGCTAAGTTATCCAAACAAGAATCAAATGATGAGCCAAATACTGAAAAATCATCCATAAATACCTCAATGAAGCGTTCCACCATATCTGAAAAAATTGACATCATGCACCGTTGGAAGGTGGCTGGTGCATTGCATAGACCAAATGGCATTCTCTGAAACGCAAATGTTCCATATGGGCATATGAATGTAGTCTTTTCTTGGTCCTCAGGTGCTATAGAAATCTGATTGTAACCAGAATAACTGTCTAGGAAACAGTAGTAAGGGTGACCTGCTAATCTGTCGAGCATCTGATCAATGAAGGGTAAGGGGAAATGATCTTTCCTGGTCGCCTTATTTAGTTTTCTGTAGTCAATGCACACTCTCCATCCGGTTACTGTTCGTGTTGGAATCAGCTCATTGTTTTCATTGGTGACTACTGTCATGCCTCCTTTCTTCGGTACCACTTGCACCGAGCTTACCCATATGCTGTCCGAGATAGGATAAATGATACCTGCATCCAAAAGTTTAAGTACCTCTGCTCGAACAACCTCCTTCATGTTTGGATTTAGACGTCGTTGGTGCTCGATGGATGGTCGGTACTTATCCTCCATGAGAATTTTGTGCTGGCATAAAGATGGACTGATTCCTTTAATGTCTGTGATCGACCATCCAATAGCCATCTTGTGTTCTCGTAGTACTCTCAAAAGCTTTTCCTCTTGTTCTCTACTTAGAGAAGATGAAATAATAACAGGTAGTGTAGATGAGGTACCTAAGAATGCGTACTTGAGATGAACTGGCAGTGGCTTGAGCTTCAACTCTGGTGGTTTTTCTGTTGATGGTACCGGTTGTCTCTTACTTGCTCCAAGTTCCTCGAAAGGTCGTTTGAAAAAGATAAGAGATGAAGCTTCCAGTTGGTTAACAAATTCCATGATGTTCGGACTTTCTGAGTTTGGTGCTCCATTTAGGCAAGCTTCAAGTGGATCTTTTGGAGTGATGGTTTGATGTATTCCTTTGATACATTCATCCACCACATCTACCCTCAAGCAGTTGTCAACATCATGTGGATGTTTGAGAGCTTTTAGTACATTAAAGGTCACCTCTTCATCTTGAACTCTGAGTATAAGTTGACCTTTCTGTACATCAATAAGGGTTCTTCCTGTTGCTAGGAAAGGTCTACCCAAGATTATGGGTATTTCTTGATCTTCCTCCATGTCGAGCACAATGAAATCCGCAGGAAATATGAACTTATCCACTTTTACTAGTACATCTTCTATAATTCCCCTTGGATACTTGATTGAACGATCAGCTAGCTGCAACGATACTGTAGTGGGTTTTGCTTCTCCAAAGCCGAGTTTCTTGAAAACGGAGAATGACATTAGGTTGATGCTTGCACCAAGATCACATAATGCTTTATCAAAGAATGAATCACCAATGGTACAAGGAATTGTGAAACTCCCTGGATCTTTGAGTTTGGGCGGTAGCTTTTTCTGCAAGATTGCACTACATTCTTCGGTCAGAGCTACCGTTTCATGTTCTTCCAGCTTCCTTTTATTTGATAGGATTTCTTTCATGAACTTCACATAGCTGGGCATTTGTTCCAGAGCATCTGCAAAAGGAATATTAATTTGCAGCTTCTTAAAAACTTCTAGAAATTTAGAAAATTATTTTTCTAATTTCTGTTTCTGAAATCTCTGAGGGAAGGGTAATGGTGGTTTGTATGGTGGCGGATTATCTGGGAACAACTTTGACTTTGGCTTCTCTGCTTCTTGTTGTTCAACCATCACTTCTTCTTCTTTCTCGTCTGCTCTTTTGATAGGTTCTTTCAACATTTTACCACTTCGTAATGTGACAGCCTTCAGGTGCTCCCTAGGATTGGTCTCTGTGTTTCTTGGTAGGGATCCTTGAGGTCTTGCAGTCAGCAAATTCGAGATTTGACCCATTTGTACCTCCAGATTTCGAATTGAAGCTGCTTGATTCTGGAGCGTGGTGTCTGTTCTCATCATAAATTGAGTAGTGCTTGCGGTGAGCTGAGCAAGTGCTTTTTCAAGCGACGGTTTGTTGGCCTGCTGCTGTTGAAGTGGTGGTGGATATGACTGTCTGGGTTGATCATTGTTTTTTCATGAAAAGTTGGGATGATTTCTCCATCCTGGATTGTACGTGTTGGAGTACGGATTATTTTGCTGTCTGTTGCCCACAAAAAATGCTTGACCTGTCTGGTTTTCATCACATTGCCCGTTGGAATGATCCCCTCCACAGAAATCACAGGATGCTGACTGAGTATGAATTGCGTTTGCTGTCAGGTTTCCGAGTTGCTTGGCTAATGTCTCGACTTGAGTGGAAATTTTGGTTAACACATCATTTTCTTGTATTCCGAAAACTTTTTTCGGCACTGCTCTTTCTGATGGCCATTGATAGGCATTTGTAGCCATTTCTTCTAGTAAGTCCCAAGCAGCTTGATGGGATTTCCCCAAAAGTGCTCCACCAGCGGCGGCATCTATCAATGTTCTTGTGGAACTCCCTAAACCATTGTAGAATGTGTGTAGCTGTAACCAGTCAGCAACTCCATGATGTGGGCACCGTCTTAGCAGATCCTTGAATCTTTCCCATGCTTCGTACAATGACTCTCCGTCAAGTTGTCTGAATGTAGCAATCTTTGTTCGTAGTCTTGCAGTCTTGGCTGGTGGAAAGAATTTGGCTAAAAATTTCTGTGCCAAGATATCCCATGTGGTAATGCTCCCTGATGGCAGAGAGTTAAGCCAGCTTTTAGCTTTATCTCGAAGGGAGAATGGGAATAATCTCAAACGGATGGCGTCATCAGTAACACCATTATGTTTGAAGGTATCGCAGATCTCCAAAAAGCTATCAATGTGGGCATTTGCATCATCGTTCGGAGCCCCACTGAATTGGTTGTTTTGTACCATCTGGATGATTGCTGGCTTAATCTCAAAGTTGTTAGCAGCAATAGTTGGTCGCCATATCGCTGAAACATTACCCACTGTCGGTAGAGCGTAATCTCGTAAGGCTCGAATTTCAGCATCTATTGGTACAATATTCTGTGTGTTGTTTGATCCCTCACCCATATCCATGAGTGCAGTACTTGCAGCCTTTCTTGTTTCCTTCCGGTTCTTGCGGCAAGTTCTCTCTATTTCTAGGTCAAATGGTAAAACTTCGCCCCCAGACTTTCTCATACACCATAAAACTCACAAGTAATAAAGCAAATAAAATAATAAATAAATAAATAAATGACCAAATTAAAAATTGAGTTACGTAGTATTAGTATTAATTAAGACAAACAATCCTCGGCAACAGCGCCAAAAACTTGTTGTGCAAAATCGTAAGTGGACGAGCCGAACAAGTAATAAAGTGATGAGAAAAGTATCGTCCCACGAGGATTGTTGTTAATTAATGCCAAAAATTAAAATAACTCAACTTTTATTTGGTAGATGAAATTTGAGTAAATGAGTTGCAAACTATGAGTAAATTTAATTGCAATTGTAAATAAATGAAAATTAATTCAATGAATAAAAACTCTAAGATTATGATTTCACCATAACTAATCTATTCCTCCCCTTTGTTCTTTTTAACAAAAATTAACTATCCAGTTGCTAGTTCAAATTCCCTGAATTATTCACATAGCCCCTCCCGAGATCTAAGGAAAATACCATATAAAGATTAACTGCTATGTTCCCATGCAAGTCAAAACATTAAAGGATTCATTAAGATTTATGGATATCTTTTATAGACTACACAAACCATGCAAGTATATTCATATCCTACATGTAATTTATGACATTAAATACAATGAACTAGACACATAAATCAGCTTCCGCTATCATTATGATTAACAATTCAACTAAATAGTGGCCAATTATTTAGAAGCATTAAGAACAATATTAAATGCATCAACCAAGATAGAAAATCATTAATTGAATTGAACAAAGGTTTGGAACATCAAAGTTAGGCTACATCATAACCTTAGGAAACAAATCTACTCCATAATAGAATTTACAAAAACTAGAAAATTAAACATAACAAAAGATAGGAAAACTTAGTGGATTGAAGTTTCACCGTAGAATTTCTTCCTCTGCTTTACTCCTTCTCTCCAAGCTCTCTCTCTCTTTCTCTAAACTACTTATTGTTTTGGTTTGTGATGGAATGCTTAGAATGGTGATTCTAAGGCCTATTTATAGGCCAAATTCACCTCCAATTACATCATTGATTGCATCATCATTTCCTAATTTTCCACCATTTTGCATCATCGCTTGCATCATCATTCACGTACCTCATTCAAAGTCAACTTTCATTTTGTAGCATCGCTTACATCATAATTTTGATTACATCATTTCTTACATCAGCATGACATAATATTTATTTCTAGAATACTCTATCTTTAAACCGCGATAATTTCTTTATGCGATCTCCGAATTGAGTAATTCTTGAGGCGATGAACTTGCTGCGAATGATATTCATTTTGTAGCGATGATCTTATCTCGAACAATATCACTTGGTGGGGTCCACATGTGCTTTTTTTTAACCAATTTTATTTTGAAAATAAAAATAAAAGAAATATGAAATAATTTACTTAATAATAATAAAAATATCAAGAACGAAACAAGAATTCAAGTTTAAAAAGATAAAATAACTCAATAAAAATAAAGTTATCAAGAGGTTTTTTGGTTGGTTCATGAAGTCCAATCCAGGGGCTATCAGGATCATCTGGTTTATACTGACGATGCTGTGATTTGCATGGGGAAACAGTATGATCTTTGGAGTTACGACAGTGACAAGTTTTGTCACACATTAAGATTGACATCCCAAATAAAGTGACCATTGATCTTGTTGACATAAGTAGCAAAACCAGGGGGTGCAAAACTATGGATGGGTACTGAAGGTTTTGTTGAACAGGGCGAACTATAAGAGCTTGAAAAATAGGAGTTGTGGTAACAGACTTCATCTGAGGAGGTTGATAGATGGTTTTGACAGTACCATCAGGTTGAGAGATATTGATGGCATCAGATGTTTGGACAGGCTGATCATCTTGAAATAGTTTTTTTATAACTAGTGATCCATTCCAGAGGCATAATTTGGATAATCTGATCGTTGGGCAGTTGCTTTGGAATTTGGAGAATGGTAGGAATTTCACCTTCTTTTTTAGCAATGATCATGACTGTGTTACCAGAGTGACTAAGGATAGGGAGATTGAGAGCATGATTTTGCAGTTTGTAAGCAATTTGATGATGGAGGGTAGCAGCATAAGAAAAAGCTACCATAGGAGCACCATTGACCTACAAATGGCCCGACTTGAATGTCAATAGTTGTTAATTCAAGATCTCATTGGGCCCACTTCCTCTCCATGGGCTTGTCAAGCTTTCTGTGTAGAAAAAATGGCTGAACAAATCCAAGGGAAAAAACGTCTTGTCATTAATTACAAACCCTTAAATCATTTCTTACAAGATGACAAATTCGCTATCCCAAAAACAGAAACCCTTTTTGCACAATTGGGCACTGCCAAGGTGTTTTCCAACTTTGACCTTAAAGGTGCTTTCTGGCAAATTGGCATTGATCCCATTGTCCGATACAAAACTGCCTTTTGTATTCCAGATGCCCAATACCAATGGAAAGTTTTGCTCTTTGGGTTAAAAACTACTCCATCCCTTTTTCAGAAAGCTATGACTCGAATCTTTTACCCTATTCTCTCTTCTACCTTGATCTATATTGAAGACATCTTGTTGTTTTCTACTGACCCATCTTCCTATCTGTCTTTACTCTCTCGGTTTTATGAATTAGCGAAGTCCTATGGCATTATGCTTTCTGAAAAGAAAAGCATTATTGGCCGACCAGAAATCATGTTTTTAGGCTTGCAAATCACACATGGCATTGTCACTCCTGAATCCTATCTCACAGTTCAATTATTATCATTTCCTGACACTTATCTCTCTGTCAAACAACTCCAACAGTTCCTTGGCATAATTAATTATGTCCGTCATTTTCTTCCACATGTGACTCATCATACAGTTATCCTTTCAACTTTGTTAAAGAAAAATCCACCTCCTTGGTCCTCTGTTCATACCACTACTGTCCAGCAACTAAAAAAGATTAGTCAAAATCCTCCACCTTTGACTATTCCATCTACTGGTTAGTTAATCATTCCACTAAAAATATATAAAATTAAATCATTCTAAGCAGCCGGATTAACCAACTCTAGGCAAAGACCATCTAAAACACCTAATTAGAGGGTTTTTGGGATGACTGATTATGCTTAATCGATCTTTGAAACAATGCTTTTAGAGGAAATTAATTACATTCAAGAAAGGTCTTTGACATTTTCTAATGGAAATGCATGACATTGTTTAGCATTTAGAGAAAGTTTATGATGAATTTTAAGTTGGAAAATTGTTACATAAGTCTCTTTAATTCACATAATGTCAAATGTCACCTTTTAGAATCTTTGTTCGTCATATTAATATCTTCAGCAATTTTTTTTTAATCAAAAAACGGGGCAGAACACCCGATTCCTTATCTCAATTATCACTCTCAAGTTTCTCAATGTTAATATCTAGACTTAATCACCTCATAGTAACTCATCACAGTATCAGTATTCATGACTCTAACTGCCATAATCACTCTCATCAAAACGGGACTTATTGGTTAAGCTGGACTCTTTCCATTTCAAGAGATAACTCACCAGAAGAAAGTTCATTGGATTGATACTAAGCTACTAGGGAATGAGAATATGAACAAAGAACCAGATGATTTCTTTCCTTATCTTAGTATTTTGAAATATATCACAATTTTTACTAAGGTATGTTCAGACAGAGAAGAGAAATTTAGCTAGAAAACATAGTAATTTTATTGATTTTTCTCTGGAATTCCTTCTTGAGTACAACGAAAAAAGGAAGTCTATTTATAGAGGATCAACTTAAGATAAACAAAGAAAATTACATCATTGCTTAATCACACACTAATAATATAGCTAAATTACATCATTGCTTATATCACACACTAATAATATAGCCAAAAGTCAAACATAATAATGGATCAACAAACTTTTAATTATTACAACCATACTTTTTGACTTTTTGGATAAAAGAGAATCTGTTGATAATATCTGGGGGTCGTCTGACTCATCACCTGAGTGTAACCTATATTTTGATGTTCAAG
Organism: Dimocarpus longan; assembly: GCA_022984855.1. Classification (NCBI taxonomy): domain Eukaryota; kingdom Viridiplantae; phylum Streptophyta; class Magnoliopsida; order Sapindales; family Sapindaceae; genus Dimocarpus; species Dimocarpus longan. Next base: position 17,462,644 of record CM041015.1, on the reverse strand, counting down.
ATAATGTTAATTGGGTCCACATGCTGTCACAAAAGTCTGAGATATAGGTTAGAGTATCATTATCAATAAGGATATTGTAGTAAACTAATTGCTAGAGTTGGGACCTTCATCATTGCACTTTTGTTTTTTCTTTTTGTCTTCATCATATCTTCTTTTTGCTTTTTGAATATCTTCTGCTTGCTGAGTGTTTGGTTGAGAGTCTGGGTAGTACCATTATGAAAATTCTTAGTTGAAAATTAGGACAACAAAGAGTCAACATATTGATCATGAGCTTGAGAAAGTTTTTAAAGAAGATGGAGAAAAATGATCCCAAGGGGCATCATCAGATAAGGTTGGCCAAATTTCATCTGAAATTGTCTGATTTTTTTTCAAAAGTTTATTTTGGATAAGTCTTATCCTTGCAGCATAATTGAGCTGGTTATTGAAAACTGGAATTGGATTTTATTGAATTATTTCAAAATGTTGTATTGAAAAATACAGATCATCAGGACGACTAGAAAAAAGATGATGAAACATCAGAACTGACTAATGTTTAGGGAGAAGGATGTTTTTTCAAGTTTTCCATTCATGGAGGGATTTAAATTTTAAAAGAAAATCAACAAAATAACTATATGAAGTTTTATAAGCTGAGGATAAAACTTATCAGAGAAGATCATTAGGAACTTCAATGGTAAAGTAATGAAGATGACCGAGACACCATAAAAACCATAAAAACTCTAAAGGGAAAATGAAATAAGGAAACTGTGGTTGAGTGGGTAGAAAAAGAATATGAAAAAATAGATATATGGGATGAACACAAAGGGTTTTGAGAAAAAGCTGACAATGACCTTGAACACATTTGTACTGATAGGCAAACAATAATTCCTTAATTATTTTTTTTCTAGAAATTGAGTTCTAAGGAACTCTGAGAATTCTGAAATTTCTAAATATGAGTATGAAGATGAAGATGATTGGACTATAAAAATAGAAGACAAAACAGGATTGTTTTGAATTGATCGAGAAAGAAAGTCTGCAAAAAAAATTGGTTTTACCTTTGATGTGCTTGACAGTGAATGAGTATTTACTGAATCATTCTATTAATCGAAGAAGAAGTTGATGAGTCAATTTTTCTTGTGAAACTAGAGCATTTGAGAAAATGATTTCATATCAGTTTCCATAATAAAGTGATGATCAATTAAATGAAATTCAAATTTCTCTATTGCATTTTTTACTGTCAAAATCTCTTTAAATATTGAATGGTAATGTAACTAACTTGGTTTGAAACTACCACTTTGATAAGCACAGAGATAGTGGATACCTTGATCTGTTTGTTTAAACAATATAGCACCCTAAAAATTTTCATTTGCATCCGTTTGTAAAATGCGCTTTCTTACATAAGAGATTATAGAAGAAGAAGTGTTTGGCAAACTTGCTTGATCTGTTGAACTGCTTGAGTTTATTGATGGCTCCAAGGAGGAGGGTGTTTTTGTAGTAGGTTGGATAAGGGCTTCGAAAGGACTGCAACATTAGGAATGAATGCTCTGACATAGTTGACTAGACTAAAGAATTGTTGGTTTTTGTGCTTAGTCTGCAACTGATCTGGAAATTTAAGCAATTCTTAACCGATGTGCGGTTGCGAATGATATTTTTTTTTTGAGATTTTCATACCACCGAAAGTAATTTTCTTCTGGGCAATCTCCAATTTTTTTGCTAAAAGGATGATGTCGTGATTTTTTTTAATCTAGGCAAATTATTGGAGGAGCTGAAGATGATCTTGTTCATTTTTGGAGAATAATATGATATCATCAATGTAACTGAGAGCACTGTAAAATATGAGGGCACAAATCTTAGTTATGGCCATTTGGAACAAAGAATGAGCTATTTTGAGACAAAAAAAGTAGAACTTACCATTGAAAATGATGATCTGGTATGCAGAATGCAGCTTTATATTTGTCTTCAAGATGAATTTTTAGTTGCCAAAATCCAGCTTCAGATCAAATTTGAAGAAAATATGAGCATTTAAGAGATGAGCGAACAAAGTGTGCTTCATGAGTAAAGGAAACTTATCATCTTAGAGAAATTGATTAAGATGTTTGTAATTAATAATAAATCTCAACTTTCCAAGAGCTTGTTCAGATCTTTTGTTCACATAAAATGGTTGGCATGCCCATTATGAAATTGTTGGTTCAATAAGATCTTGTTGTTGTAATTGGGAACATTCTGTTCTTGCAAGCATTAGATGTTCTGGATTCATACCTGAATGACTTGCTTTGATTGGGTTTATGTTTTCATTCAGATAAAAAGGAAGTCCGATAAAGAACTCAGGATTTTGCCAGAGAAGATGAGGACATCTGAAGGAACTCAAGGTGAGTTTTTGAACAGGAATCTTGGATAAGCTGGTGATAAATTTGAGTAAAATCTATAAGTGAGTGGAGGGTAAAAAAATTGGGTAAAGTAGTCTAAGGTATCTATTTGTACGAGGTCCTGGACTAACTATTGAGACTTCTTTTTTTAATTGGGGCAGTTTTTAGCAAAATTACCCTTTTTATGACAGAGATAACATCTGTTGATCTCTGTTTGAAGGGTTTTCTTCTGAGAAATCTTTTGAGCTTTGGCTTGCGATAATGTGGTGAAGATGCTCATTTTCTAATGTCTTAGCTTTGAAGAAATGATTTTTCTGTTTTGTAGAACAACTGCACTAATTTTGATTTTTGCATTTGATATGCAAATTTGGTCTTTGATAGACTTTCGTCAACTGTTTCGATTTCTATAAGTAGTTTTCAAAAAATTTCTTCTGAGCATAAAATTTATCCAATGCAATGAGAACAATCTGGTAAATTTTACCAAGAGCACATTACTGAAGAGATCTATCTTGTGTCTGTCTAATCTTTGTGGCTTCTTGGGACAAGGAATCTAGAATGGAGGATAAAAATATTTGCTTCATGTTTGGATCATCTATTCCATGAAAAGTGTAACATACCCTTCCGAATTCATGTCTCGGACATGTATTTTATAAATTATGCCCTTATGTATGAGAATAAATTTTTTCTATGAATATTACTTTCGTGTCAATAGTATTTTCGGGTGAATAGTTATTTCAGAAAACGGACTCCGAAAATTATAAATGTAACGCCTTTCACCCGATTTCCGTTACGGTTGAAAATCCGGAACGGAGAACGTTACTTACCTGATAAAACCGTTTCTGTTACTTTTGAAAAAAACTATTATCATTTTAAAACTCTTTACCAATAGAGAATTTTTTTTTTTTTTTTTAAATATAAATCCGGCAGAGTTTCCTCTATTTTTCTGAAATCCCAAAATCCGTTTCCTGTAATTGAAACTCTAACATTTCTAAGACATCAATTTCTAAACTCCCATTCAGACCTCTCGTCCGTTTCCAAAACATTTCATTACTCAAATATATCATAAACATTTATATGCATACATAACCAAAGATAAGTTTTTAAGAAATATAGATATATTTTTATACAGAACTTTGTTATAATTAAGTGGAAAACAATAATTTACACAAATATACATGTATCCCAAAGATGCATGATCATATACAATATATCTATATATCTACCAAAGGCGTAGAGTGGATGGTGACTATCTGAGCCTTCGCGTACAAGCTATTTCCTCTGTCTGAAGATGGAGTCAAAAGATTCAACCTACGCGCGGTAAATCAAAGCGCTAAGCATAATTGCTTAATAAGTATACACATAATCTAAATTCTCAATTTCAAATGTAATTTCAATTGTAACTAAAAACATTCTAACTTTAACATTCATAAATATATATATATATATATACGTTACATAAAAATACTTAAACACATAGTTCACAATTTTTTGAGTTCAATATTTTTTTTTTCAAAGCATTGAACATTTCATTTCATTGCTTATAACATTTTTCAGTGCCCTTAGTAAACATATATTCGATACTCATGTATTGGTATATGGGTTTCCGGCATCGGATAGATGGTAGTTATCCGCCGGAATAACGGTCGACCCTGGCATCGACCGCTCGGTGATTATCCACCGGGTCGTATATCATATCACATAATCGTTCAGGACCGGACACAAGGTGCCTCTCATAGTCCATAATGAATCAATTTAGTGTATGTAAATAAACGGTGCAGCTGCTAAGTTCCCTATTGACATGTCAATTACCAATTTCCATTTATCGATATCTAAGTTTACAAGGACTTTTCACAACATAACGTTTATATCACATTTTTCCTTTGGTTTTAGTATCAAGATTTTCATAGCAAATCGATTTCGCGTTTCATTTCAAGTATAGTCAAATACGTTTGTAAATGCATCATATTGAAAGATATAACAATCTCATTTAAGAAATTCATTTCACAACGAAAACACTTTCAAATAAACTTTAAAGATAATGTGTATACCGACCTCAACGGATTCGATCTTTGAATCGAATACTCCCTTACGCTTTACCCTTATTCTCTGATCGCGAATCCAGTTCGCCGGGTTCTCTTTGATCTTTCATTAAAACAATCATAGCAAAAGTTTACTTATATATGCTACTAATATAACTTAATGCACTATAACTATATGTTCTCCTATAACGTATCCTGAACACTTCCGATTGATAATATTTCGAAACAACTCATTACATCCTTTTTATGACTGTCTTTACCGTATTGAAAATAATCTCAAAACAATCCCATTAAAATAGCTTATGACAGCTCACATCTAGCTCATTTACAGTTCACTAAAATAGCTCTATAACAGCTTGAAATACTACATGAAAACAGCCCTTAAAACACTCAATATCAACACTTAATCATGCATAAAAACTGCACATAAACAGCTTTTAAATTTCATAAAAGCTACACATTAAAATCAATCTACAATTCTTACTCGCGTCAACTTTTGCTTGCTTGATTTTAACTCTAACAATTCATCATCTTAACATATTTTTATGCATGAAAATTCATTGCGAAACTTAATTTAAATTCACAATATAACAATTCGCATAACTCCTCAAGACAGCTTATGACATCAAAACAGCTTACACAATGCATTCAAGATAGCTTAAAACATCGTAACAGCTCACATAACTCTACCAAGACAGCTTACGACATCAAAACAGCTCCTATAACACTAAGACAGCCCTAAACCTCATCCAACATAATCAGAACAGCCCGTTAAACATTAAGACAGCTCTTAACAGCCTTTAAGACCATTTGAAATAGCTTAAACAGCTTTTAACACAAACCAAAACAGCTTAAACAGCTTTTAATATCATCAAGACAGCTTCAAACAACTTTAATATCATCAAGACAGCTTCAAACAGCTTTAATATCATCAAGATAGCCCATCAATTAAATTAAGACAGCATCTAAAACAACATAACAGCCCATAAATTGTCATATCATCTTTTACTTACGCAAATTAACTCTAATAAACTATCATGAAATCTCTCAGTCATTTTCGTTATAGATATTCATTTGAATCACATTCAAATATCGCTTAACATCATAGCATTTTAATCACAATTCATTTGACACTAATTTGCAAACTAACACTTTTCAAAATCATGGAAAAACTTGATCGAAACACTTGAAAACAATCTAGCGATATTCAAATAACTTTTCAATACTCTTAAGCATATCGATGCGAATCATTTTCCATGCCGACAATTTTGAAACGAAAAGCAAAACATAACAGCCCCTATACGGATTTCGCAACGCACTTTAAATAACAAAATCCGTTCGTGAACATATCGAATCAATATCGAACGAACCTCCGCACTAACGAGGTTCTAAATCCTATATCCCAATCATGTCATCATCCATTAAATCCACAACTAAATCATAAATATTTCCATTGCAAACGAAATCCATAAATTCGGACTTACCTCTCCGAAATCAATTCGAAAGCTTTGAAACTTTAAGGGACTCATGGGAATGGGCTGCCTATCGATTCTCCTATCCGCGAACTTCCTTAAATCTAAACGAACAAGATTAACTCTTATAAATTAATCGAAACATGATAACAAGACCAATGAGGCAGCAACTTACCTTCGCTTGAGCTGTTTTTCGTTTCGAAACGGCTCTCAAACGTTCGCGACGGCGAAACGACGCTCGGTTTAGCTCACGATAGAAAGTTGTCTCCTTTCACCAGCAACTGTCTTCTCTTCAGGTCTATTGAGTAGTTCACGGCTTGACTTGGCAGCAGCTCGCATAATGTCAGCTTGCGACGACAGCACGACAGCAATTGGCAGCAACGGCGACAGCAACCGGTGCACGGCAGCACCTTAATGACGACAGTAGCTCACCAAGGCAGCAGGACACGGCGACAGCACCTGGCAGTAGCAAGAACAGCATCACGGCAGCACCAGCACCTTCATGCCAGCAGCAGCAGTCTCACGCCAGCAGCAGCAGCCTCATGCCAGCAGCAACTCCTTCAGCGCTCGCTCGGCAGCAACCCATTTCCTGGTAGCAGCAGATCTTCAGTCCTTGGTTGCATGCAAGCTTAGATCTTTCACCTAGATGGCTTGGACAATACATGCATCTGCTGGGATAGCTCAAACTCCTTCACCAGCTTGGATCACGACTGGATGAGCTGTAAGCACAAGCAGCTTGTCTTCTTTTCCAAGCCGAAAGGATGCTGTCTTCACCTGGATCTACACTCAGACAGCACATGCAATTAACAGGTCACTCTCTCTCTCAAGCTCTTCCTCTCGGTCTCTCTCTCTTGGCTCTCGGTTCAGCTTCTTGGATGGGAGGCCGAATGACTGCTTTGGTTTTGCCTTTCTCTCCCATTCTCTTTCTTCACTCGGCTCTCTTTCTTTTGGTTCCTTTTGTGACCGAGAATGCAATTGCTTCCATTCAAATGTTTGCTTTCATTTAATATATCTTTAATAACCATCAAACACTTGTCACCTTTTCAGCCAAAATCACCATCCATTTGTCATTGAGATATCATGCATGAGAGCCACTTGTCTTGATTCCATTCTTACACGATGACACGTGTCCTTCATGCGCGGATTTCGCTCTCCACTTATTTTCATGCTTTCCATTCCGCTTTTCGCTTCGGGTCCACTTGAAAATTCTTTTAAAATCCATTTTCATTTCCGAAAACTTCATTAGATTCCGAATAAATATTCGAATCTGGTCGCTTTAATAAATTTTAAAATTTTGAATTTATTACTTATCCCCAGACTCATCCGAGAATTTTATAAAAATTCTATTACGCTTCCAGATCCGAACGGATTATTAATTCCTTTATTCCTTAATTAATAATCAACATTTAATAAATTATTTGGACACCGAAGTAGCATGTTACAATAAATTTCTAGAATAAGAGACTAAAGAAACTGAAACAGATCAAAATTAATATGTTTGAATAGATTATAAGTGATCCGAAGCTTACTAGATGAAAATACTCTTCCGATTATTTATGGAGTAATAAAATAATTTAAAGTATCGAAAGTGTAAATCGAATTCCAGTACAACTCCTAAATAGACCGGAAACAATTTTAAATACGAGGAAATAAAATAATTGAAAGTGGTCGGATCCGTAGGTGTAATTGAATTTTAGTAGAGTCTTCGGATGCATAATTAGATTTTAGTAGAGTTTTCGGATGTGTAAATATGTTATAATAAAATTTTCGGATGGACCTGAAGTAATTTCGAATACGAAAAATAAATTTAGTGCTAAAGAAAATTACCAAAAATGGAATGATTTTATTAAATTCTAAAAGACATGTGCAAGAGCATTTTAGAAAATTAAAAAGTATGGATGAAATACATAAAAGTGGAATTAAAAGTGGCTAAAAGAGATAATGCATGCATGACAAATGGCAAGAATGCATGAAAGAATGCATTGCATAAGTGACATGTGACAAGGAAAGAGAGAAAGAGATGTATACATGCTTGACATGTGGAAAAAGAGTGTCATGCAAAGTGAGACATGTGGGATCCATGCATAGCAAAGAAAGGACAAGTGTCATAAAATTATAAGAGCTATATAAGTGATATTTGGAAAAAAGAAAGAGAGTTCTTAGATAACAAAGGAAGCATTCGGCCAAAAGAGAGACAAATGGGTGTTTTGGTCGAGAGATAAAAGAACCAAGGGTAGCAATTTGTCATGGATGTTTTGAGGTGATTTTTGATGGATTCCAAGCTAAATAAGGTTGTATGCAAGCTTAGAAGAAAGATTCATCAATTTGGAGTCAAGTTAAAGAGGTAAGAATTTAAGTTCCATGATTTTTCTTGTGAAAATATTGGATTTATGATTGTTAATGGAGTGTTATGATATTTATGTTTAGGTTTGAGGATTTGTGACCTCAAAATCATGGATATTATGTTGCATGTAAGTTTGATGTGAAAATTGAAGGAAGTTGATGTCAATTTTGTCATGAAAGTTATGGCTAAGAGATGTGTTAGTAGTTCAAATTTTGTTTGGTTATTTTGCCATGAAAAATGATATGATTTTGATGTGAATATAAATGTAAAGCTTGAAAGAAATGTTAGTGATATGTTGCATGTAGGTTTCGACCAAGGAGGCTTTGAAATGATTCAATTTAAATTTGATTGATTTGAGTAATTTTCATGCATATATATATATATATATATATATGTGTGTGTGTGTGTGTGTTGAAATGTTGAATTTTGGTGTTGAAATGAAAAGCAAAAATATGATAATTTGAAATGCTAGGTTTCAGCCATGACGGGTTTAAAATGATGGATATTTATTTTTGAATGTTTTGAATGATTTATGAGTTGTAGGAATGATGAATTTGATATGGAAATTAAAAGAAATTCGTTAGATGACAAAGGATGTTAGGTTCGGCCAAACCTTGAGTTATTGTGTAAATGTGGTGTTTTATGAGTTTGACTTGATTTCACACCTCTATACATGTGTTTGAGTTTAATTTTGATGAGAAAAATTGAATGATATTGATGGTGTAAAGGTTGGTGAGAATTCGGTCAACCAAGGGTAAAATAGTCTAAAAATGAGTTCAATGAAATGATGTGAAAATTTTAATTTTAGTTTGAGGTGTTTTACATGCTTGAATGTTGAGAGATTCGAATAGAATGTTTATGTGATTAATTAGGGTCGTTATGACTTGAGAAAGGGTATTTCAAAAGTTTTGCGTAGTTAAGCGTTTGTGTGTGTTGATGCGTGTTAATGAAAGTGTATGATATTGGAAATGCTTGTACGAATCATTTTGGTTTTGATGTTGCCTAAAAGCAGAATGTAAAATACGTAGATAATGTGGAGGTGAAGGAACCCGAAATTGTAAGATAATGGGCTAGGAAACGGTGAGTGTCCTTACGAAATGTTTTGACACAATTATTTTCTATTCAATGAATTTATGTGATATGTTTAAATTCATGTTTTGAAGTGTTGAAATTTGATTTTTAAAGTAAATGTGTTCAACATGAAAACCTCTTGCATGAATTTAGAAAGGTTATGTGAATTGTGAAATATGTGATGAAAAGCATCATGTATGGAAATGTTTTCGTAAGCCTATGACACACAGTATCTTAGTTAGATGTTATCGATGAAGAGTATCCTAAAAACGTGTATAACAGTATCAGGGGTGTCTATCACTAATAGCGGGAGGTACCCGCGGGAGAGACTATATCAGTTAGTCCAGTTCAGTGTGTCGCCCATATACGTATAGAGGTATATAATGACTAGCTTTTAGTAGTGAAACTTTCGCTACATAGAACCAGATAGATGACCTAAGCAAGGACAAATGCCGCTTGAAGCAAGGATAAATTCCGCTTTGTTTTTCTTACCTAAGGTGTCATGTAGTATTCAAGCGACAATGGTTGGTTTATCTCACAAAGAGATTTTTCAAAAAATTGTATTGCCACCACCTTTAAATTACAGTAAAAATAAAATAATACAGGCTGCTATGTTTTCGGATTTGAGAAACACATTCAGAATAGCTTTTGGAAAACAAGAAAACTGTTTTCAATGTGTAATTGAATTTCAATTTTGATATGTATGATTTATACTTTATTAAATGCTTATACATGCGTTTGATACAAATAAGGTTTTCAGAAAATGCATTTTAGTTGTATGGTATTGAAACAGTTATAAAATGTTTTGAAAGTTTTTAGGGAGGTTTATTTTCAAAGCATAGTTTGAATAGAAAATCATGAAACTCACTAAATTCGTTTAGCAAATTTTATTTTCATGTTTTATAAACAAAACCTCCTAGGGGTAGGTACAGGTGTAGGTGTCACGGTAGTAGGGACTCCAACCCCAAAGAAGTCAAACGACGTCATGTGCTGCTGTGTTGAAATTTATTTATGTATGTTTGCCATAAATGTTCTCTTTTGAAACCTTGTGTAATAACTTTTATATGAAATTGTATGCAAACTTTGGAAAATTTATTTATGCATGTTATGTGAATGATTTTCAAGTGCTCTCTTAAATTTCAAAGTATATTTGTGGTGATTGTAAAAACGAAAAAAGAGAGCTTGAGATCCAAAAGTTGAGTAATTTATTTGCTTTAGAAGTGTACAACTTTTCGATGAATTTTTATAGGGTGAAATTTTTAGAAAAACAACCGTTGTGCTGCTAAAATTTTTATAAATCTTGTTTTGCAAACATACTTTAAAAAGAAAAAGTTCCCACATATTTACGCTAGACTAGAAATTTCTAAAGAATTTTAAAAAGGGCTTTTAGTAAAGGAAAAAAATTTAGTTTTACAAGAACCTTTTAGTTAGAATAAATCTTAATTGAAAGGTTACCATGGGGTTATCGGGCGGGCTGCCTTGAGTATAAGAGTCGGGGCCGTAAAAAAGTATAGAATCATTTTAGCATCTGTTGATAATACCGATCAAGATCCTTCCTTTTTTAAGAATAGCACTTCATTAGAAGTACTTTTCTCTCATCTTGGCTTCATGAGCTTGGGGTCTACCACAAATTATAGAGGACAAAAAAGGCTTGATTAAGATCAAGGAGTTAACAAAATTGAATTTGTCTATACTCTCCTAATTCTTACCACTACTCTTTTAATGTGCCACCGAATCTAGTAGTGAATTGAGTAAAAACTTATTGGAGCTGAGCATATGGCTTGAGCATTTCTATTTGTAGTCATGTCTGAAACTCAAAAATTCTGTCTCTCCATTTCGAGAATGGAACATCATCTAGGGTGAAAGTGAACAATTTCGAGGTGTAAATATTTTGAGGAGGTGGTTGAATAGGAACAACTTGTTGAGGAGCTTCAATTTTAGCACCGACATTTTCTTCATAGATCTGAGGTTCAATGTTCATAAATTAGGGGTAAAGAACATAACTAGAGGAACTAAAAGTCTCATATTCAGATTGTTTTAGAAAAGTTATCAGAATATAGATTGAAGAAGATTCAAAATGAGATGTTGGGAAAAAACTAGATGGGGTAGATGGGATATTGGGAGAAGTGTTTGTGGTGGATTTTGAAGATGTTAAAGAATAAGGGAGTAGGGATAGAGGTGGAATGTATGAAATCTGAGAGGATCCCATTTCTTGTAAGACTTGAGAGGTCAGATTTGGCTAAGAAACTATGTATTGGTCTTATTGTTTGGAGTGAGACTAAGAACTAAAATTGTGTTAAGGAGTAGTTACTTTGGATTTTTCTTTTCTTTGGGCTAAGTGTTTTTGTCGTTTCTGTTCTGCTTGTTGAGCTTCTTGTTGGTATTTGAGCTTAGCATAAAGCTGATGTGTAGTGTCAAAGGTTATATCTACTTTAGACTTTATCTCAATTGGAGCAAAAGGTTGACTAACATTCGAGAAATTAGTTGAGGAAAAGTCCACGAGCTGCTGGATGCTTTAAAAGGATTGTAAACATGAGCAGGAGGAGGAACATGAAAAGTTTGTTTGTAGAGATCTTGTTGGAGAGATGCAAGTTGAGAGATGAGCGAACAAAGTTTGCTTTACAGGTAAAGGAAACTTATCATCTTGGGGAAACAGATTGAGAGATTTGTAATTAATGACAAGTCTCAGTTTTTCATGAGCTTGTTCAGATATTTTGTTCATATAAAATGTTTCACATGCCTATTGTGAAGCTGTTGGCTCAACGATATCAATAAACCCCTTCTTTTTGAAATCTTCTCTGGATGCACTATTACTCAAAGAGTCTTAAACTTCTCATTTCTACATCCTTTTATGTAAAAATAATTGTGAAACTTTGGTTTGTCTGAATAAAATGAAGTAGATCATTATGAAGTTGATTAATCCTCTACTGTAATTCAACAATTACTTGAGCAGTTCTTTCAACAGTAGTAGATGTATGAGATTGCAAATGATTGAGTTTTGACTCAATTCTATGCATAACTTTATTCTAAGTAATTGTATTATCAAATTGCTAGTTTAAAACAGCTTCTGCTTGGGAAATGAGCTTAATAGAATCGTCAGGATAAACAATTTGTATAGAAAGCTCATTTGGTTTTTGGGTAATAGTTTCATCTTGTGGTAAAAAATGAGTATCATATGAGGTAGAAGAGTGTTGAAACATCATGATAGGTGGAACCAGGGATTAACAAAGATTCTTAACAATCCATTTTTGAGAGGGCTTGCAAGATTTAAAGGAAGACGATTTAGAATGTCACTCAAGACTTTTTTTGTAACAAGGTAACAGGGTATGTTCATAAGAAGTCTCAAGTGAAGATCGAGGAGGACATTTGGGAAATCTTTAAACAATTGGGTCTTTTGAATCATCATCCCAAGTTGGATTGGATATTGGAGGATGTTTAGGGGAATCATAATATCTGACAATATATTCGTATTTGTCAGAAGGTTCTCCTAATGAACCAACAGTAGAGTCTCCCTCATGCCAAAACTAGCAAAGAAATTTGGATTTGGAGGGTTTTTGTACAACAGGAACTTGGTTTTATTTTACTAAAACCTTTTCATAGCTTTGGCATTTGCATTCAAGATCAAATAGACTATGACCATCTGGATGAGTAAAATAGTAAATAGGCTAACCTATGTGAGTGACATATTTGACTTGTGGTTCTGCTGGAGTAAGATTGAAAGCAGCAGTTGGTTGAATCATGAACTGAGTAAAAAACTTGTCAGAAGGAGCACTAGGTTTTCCTAGCTTCACGAGTTTAATGATTGTTGTTTCATATGGATTTTGAAGCATTATAGACTTATTGGCAAAAATCAGAACTGGAGGTTTACACTGTTTTTCATAAGAAGTGATCAACTGTTCTGGTAATAGCTCAATAAGCTTTTCGCGAGTTATCTACCTTGGAATGGATGTGCAGTGAGAAACATGAGAGGAATCCATGGTAAGAAGCACGGCTTCTGTGGTGCTAGGAAGTGAAAGATCAAGAGTATGATCTTGTACTCTCCAAACCATCTGGTGATGGAGGGTAGTTAAAATGGATCCAACCTTTTGCATTGCTTCGATGATCTGCAACTGAACTTGTAAAAAGGTAGAGCAGAATTCATCTTTAAGGGACATGTTAAAATTTGGACGCAATATAAAAATGATAGTTCGAGCATTTAAAGTAGTTTGAATAGTAGCAAGATAAGTATGTTAGTAAGAGGTATGTCAAGTGTCAAGTAAAGTCGTTCTATAGGAAATAGAAAGACCTTTTCTACCATAATAAGTAATTACTAATCTAATGACACCAAAATGGATATGAGTATATCCTTTTGATAACCATTGATTTATAAAAGACTGAGAGATTTATAAAGGAAAATATTATTCTTTTGGAGAAGCTGGGATAGGGTATGCATTAAACTTAGAAGAATATGCATATTCTTTTGCAAGCTTTCTAGAGGGTTTTACTAAAGTTTTTACAGAATGAGAAAAAGAAGATGAGGTTTTAAGAAGAGCAAAGTAAGGATTTAGAAGAGAATGGATAGTATCTGGAAGTACTTTTGTGTCAAGAATATAAGTTAATTCGTACAAGCTATCTATTTTAGAAGAAGGAGATTTGAGAAGAGAAGAACTAAGAGATATTGAAAAAGTTGGAGAAGTAACAGTAGCCATGATTTTATTACCTATCTAGCCACAACTTGTCATGAAAATGATGATATGGGCTATGATACCAAAAACAGGGCAGAACACCTAATCCCTTACTTAACGGTCAATTATAATAAATTTTGAAATTTTGTGCTTGTTAGTATTTAATAAAGGTAAAATGATGATTTTGCCCTCAATTTTTTATTTATTTATTTTTTTATGGGAAAATCCCAAAAAATAATATGACATTTGAAACATTATTCTTTTACCTACCAATGTTTTATTTTCATTCAAAATCCAACAAAAGTTAACTTTAACAAAAAAAAAAAGTTTTAGAAAAGTTAAAAATGCCTTTCTACCTTTGAAATTTTTATTTAAAAAATAAAAAAATAAAAAAAATAAAAAATTGAATAACAATCTCTACTAGCAAACTCACCATCTCTAATCTGTCCACCAGTAAACACCATCTCCATAGCCCACAATCATCATCAACCTTTAACCTTTTATAACCTTTTATCAATCTCCCATAATCATCAATCTCCATTAGAATCGCTATTGGGAAAAAAAATCTAATAAAAAAACAGTACAAAAAATAGAGGTAGAGGGTCTCCACGATAGAGACCTGATCTGGGTCTTTGGCGGGGAGATCCAGTTCGGGTCTTCACCATTGGAGACCAACCTAGGTCTCTAATGGTGCAGACAAGACTACTCTCCAAATGATGATGACCACAGTAGCATTGGAGATGGCAGATGTGGTGGCGATGACAGCAAGGAAAATGTGCGATCATTGAGATTGAGACGGAGAACCAGTGTGACAACAACAGAACCGACAATGAAAGTAGACCAGTAGAAAAGATAGAAACGGGTGATGGAGATAGAGGCTCACTATTTGAGATTGATGGCGCCACATTCTCGTTGCCATCAAGATGCCACTGTCGAAGATGAAGAAAGAGAGAGAAGGGACCGTTGGAGATAGAGAGAGAAAAGAGGAGGGATAGAGAAAGAAGCAATATAGAGAGAGTTAAGAGAAAAAAAATTATATATATTTATTGTATATTTAATATTTTTAATATTATTTATTTTATTTTTTATATTTTAATTAAATTTTCATTGTTTTTCATTCTTTACCTCTGGAATCAAACGGTTATATCAACCAAATAGAATCCATGACTATTAAGGGTTTCTTTTTGTACGCCTTTAGATTTTGGATATTTATATATGTTAAGTTGTATTTCTGATAAATATGAAATTATGGATTTCAAAATCTATATATTTCCATATGTCAAGTTGTTTTTTAAGAGAGAAAAGAGGAGGGATAGAGAGAGAGAGAGAGTTAAGAGGGAAAAAATTTATATATATATTTATTTTATATTCAATACTTTTAATATTATTTATTTTATTTTTTACATTTTAATTAAATTTTCATTGTTTTTTCCTCTTTATCTTTGGAATCAAACAATCAATCATGTCAACCAAATAGAATCTGTGACCGTTAGGGGTTTCCTTTTGTACGCCTTTAGATTTTGGATATGTATATTAATGTTAAGTTGTATTTCTGATAAATATGAAATTATTGGTTGCAAAATCGATATATTTCCATACGTTAGGTTGTTTTTAGGATTTCCCCTTTTTTTTTATGTTGGGTACCAATATTATCACTCATATATATGATTTATACACTATATTTAATAACAATTTTAAGTATAAAACATTCTTATACATTTTCGCATGACCATTACTAGTTAGATTTGTGTTTAATTAATAGGCTTCTCATTTTAGCACTATAAGATAGTAATGGGTGTCCACTCCTAACTGATTATGGGTGAGTATTTAAGGGAAAACTCAACATGTAACTAGTACACACTATTAATTAAGTAGCCTAGCCTTAATTGGGAAGAGGTGTGGGGTTGTGATAGTTCAATATTGCTAATTAATAGGGGTGGCAAAACGGGTTAGCATGTCGGGTTGAGCTGAATTCGATTCGATTCGATTCGTTTATGAATTCGACCAATTCGATACGAATTCGTTTAAAAAACGGGTTGACATTTTTGGATTCGACACGAATTCGTTTAGTACTTGAATCATAAAGAATTCTAATTCGTTTAACCCGTTAACGCGTTTAATTCGTTTAACCCATTGAATTCGTTTAAGTCGTTAAATTTGTTTAACCCGTTGATTTTGTTAGACTCGTTTAATCTTAATAATATTTTAAACATATAATAAATTTAATCTTAATAATATTTTAAACATATATACGATAAATCATTTACAATTAAATATTTAAACAATTTCAACAGATAAAAATCAAAACCCAAAACGTAATAAACACATAAAATCCAAACACCAAATATCAAAAACCAAAATGGAATCAACACATAAAATTCAAACACCAAATTTAACATAATTAACACATAAAACCAAACACAAACACATAAAAACCAACACATTAATTTTTTTTTTAAAAAAAAACCCAGTAAATTAAATCAACAACAAAATGAAATCAAATCATACTCAAACTCAATAAATCCATGAAAATTAAAATTTTATAACATTATGGTGGTGGAGTCATGGATCTGATGATGGACCATGGAGAGGAGGCGGCGATCTTGAGGAGAAATGGAGAAGGGGTGCCGACCGTGAGGGAGAAGGGGAGAACGGGCAGCGATAATGAAAGAGGAGGAGAGAATGGCCAGCTACCGTGAGGGAGAAGGGAACAACGGCCAGCGACCGTGAGGGAGGAGGGAAGATCCGACGGTAAGTGTGAGGGACGAAGGAGGAACGGGCGACAATCGTGGGGAGAAAATGACGACGGGACAGCGACCTTAAGGGAGAAGACGGGATAGCGTGAGGGAGAAGGGGGTGAGTCGGCGGATGGGTTAAGGGGTGTGAGTGTGCTGCCAAAATGAGATTGTTTAGGTTTTGGATGAACATGTGTATATATATAAATGCACAATTACACACCAACCCTCTAATATATTAAATTACAATTTATCCTCATTTTAATCGTGTCGACTCGCGATTCGTTTAAGTAAACTCAATTCGATTCGTTTAATAAACGGGTTAAGCTGGTTGACATGATTACGACACGAATTCATTTAACTCCAACCCATACCCATTTATTTTTCGGGATCGTGTCAACCCATCGTGTCAGAACTCATATTGTCACCTCTACTAATTAATAGAGCTAATTAGGTACTTGGTGATTTAACTGAATAACGTATGTGTTAATTAATCAAACACGCATAGCATTGATGTCTTAACTTATCCATTGCCCCTCAGTTTCTTGTAGAGTAATTGTTTTCAGTTGTTAATTAGTGTAGTTTTATTTTTCTTTTTTGTTTAAATCATTTTTAATTTCTGGTTTTAATCACTTGCACTTTAATCGCATTTTAAACTTAGCGTTAAAGTACCTCACCTCTATGGGACAATCTCATCTCCCGTTGCACTGTAACGGGTGTATAGTCTAATTGTAAATTTTAAAATTGAGGAGTACCAAAATAGACCACCAGGCCTGATTCGTTTGGGGCATTGAAATCGGGTTTCAAATTAGATTTGGTGAAAAAGCTTGACCTAACTTTACATTGGCTCGGGTTTGGATCAAACACCTTTGACTTGATCCAACTCAGTTAACTCATTTTATTACATTTATATATTATTATTATAGTTTATTTTTAAGTGTTGTGTGTTATATTTTGTTATGAAACTTTGTTATGTATTAATGATTATTCTGGTATGTGTAATAGAACTTTATTATATCATAGCTATTATTATTATTATTATTATGTTTGAGGAGATGTCATAGTTATTATTTTAGTGTTTGTGCTTAATGAATTAATGTTTTCCATGAACTTAATATTGATGATGTTAAATTGAAGTAAAGATTGAGTTATAACTTTTAATGTTTATTTATTTTTTGTATATTTATTTTCAATATAAAATTTGTGATTTGTTAAAAATTGAATTGTAATAGAATGGATTGGGTTAGAAGCAAACCACCTTAAACGAGTTCAGGTTTGGGACAAATAATAGGGATCCGTTCGGATCACGAGTTGAGGTTTAGGACACTCTATAAAAAAGTTGGTCCGAATTTGAATGGCTCAATCTAACCTATTATCTTTTCGAAATGTGATAGATTTATTACTCTTTTTATTTTATATCATCTTCCAGTGAAGATGATTCGAACTTATGATATTATGAAAATGAGTAGGTGCTTTTTATCATTGAAATTTAAAAGCTTATTACTTAATCAACTCTCAAGTCCTCAACTTTCATTCTGGAAAGTCAGCAATTCAATTTCAAACTTGAAGTCTTACAAATTTTCAGGGGCTAAGGTAATTGATCTTGTGGGTCCCACAAACTTTTGATCCAGACTTCAAAATCCTTAAATTTGGGCGAAACATCTATCACCAAGTCCCTTCTTAGGACCACGACAAAACCTGCGATTGTTATTATTATTTTTTTTAGAATAACAAAACCTACGAATTATTCTTAAATGTAACGAATATCGAGTGACATAATAAGGCCATTAGGTTTCAACCGAATAAATAATTTGGTCTCAAAATTTAATGATTTTCAGCTTTTTATTTTTAAAGAAAAATTATTTTCAATTTTTTAATGACATATAAGTTATAAACATCGTATTAATTACCATATTTCCTATCAAAATAATATAATATATGATCAGTTATTAACATCAAATCAGTAATCTTATATTCAAATGATATGATATTTAAGTTGTTAATATCATATTAATAATCACATCATCTCATGATTTGTAAGATATTGATAATTTATATGTTCTATCATTTATACATGAATTTAGACAAAAAATCTTATAAACATAACATTACTCTTTAATAATATTATATTATAATTTCTAACTTAAAAAAAAATAGGAGTAATAGTAGGTTTCTCAAATATTTTATTCAACTCAAGATATTATTAATTATCACATCATTTTATGATTTATATAGTAATTCATATATTATATCATTTATATATTAAGATATGAATTTGAATAAAATATTTATGGAGGGTATGGTTGCTAACAAATAATAAATAAAGAGGAAATGTCAGCCCAGGTCACTTTCAATTATTGAATAGACATTTTTATCCCATTTGAATAAACTTAACATTTGTGTCCCAACCCCATCTTTTTTAGATACAAATACCCTTAAAAACTTATTTAACTCATTTCAAAGTTTTCTGTCTCAGTTTTTACCGCCGACAGCTCCTATTTCTTCTTCATTTTGCCGCCCCCTCCTCATTCATTTCTGACAGCCCTACTTCTTCTTCACTTTCTCCTCCTCCTTCATTTCTTTGACAGCCACTGCTTATTCTTCACTTTCTTCTCCTCCTCCTACTCAGCACACAAACTCTACCGCTGTTCATCTCCTCCTATCATTTTTATCTGATTTGGTAGACCGACACAGCAGCTCCCGCTCTCCATCAGTGGTCGCGACTTTCATCTTCTTCCTCCGCACGACCAGACCAGGTATGATGCTCTTCTTTCCCTTCTGCTTCTTCGTTTTCTCCTCCTCTTCCTACTCATTTTATCTTCCTTGGCAGACCGGGACACGACCTCCCTCTCTTCCTCAGTGACTGAGCCCTTCAGCTTCTTCCTTCGCACAACCAAAAGTTCTCAAAATGAAAAGGTGCATCATGGAATTGGGGGGTATCAGAAGTTCTCAAAATGAGAAGGGAATATGGCTTCGCCATATTTTGTAATGTTGTTGATGCAAATGTGGAGTAATTATCAATAATGATGTAACATATTTTATATATAAATGTATATAAAGTTACTTTATTTGAGGCTCTGTAACATTTATGGTTTTTACTAATATATTTTGCATTTTGTTGATATGGTATGATGATCATTCGTGTAAGGGTATATTCAGTTGGCCAAAATCAGTACCCAAAACACTAGTCACACCAAGGTAAATAGCGTTAATCATGCTAGCTCCCTCGGTGTGATTAGTGGTGCTATGTGGAGATAGAACGAAAACAGAAGCGAAATCACTAATCATACCAAGTGGAACGAGTATGAATCATACTGGGCACACTTGGTATGATTAGTGGTGCCATGTGGATATGGAACGAAAACAGAAGCGAAATCACTAATCATACCAAGTGGAATGAGTATTAATAATACTGGCGCACTTGGTATGATTAGTGGTGCCATGTGGATATGGAACCAAAACAGAAGCGAAATCACTAATCATACCAAGTGGAACGAGTATTAATCATATTGGGCGCACTTGGTATGATTAGTGGTGCCATGTGGAGATGGAACCAAAATAGAAGCGAAATCACTAATCATACCCAGTGGAACGAGTATTAATCACACTGGGCGCACTTGGTATGATTAGTGGTGCCATGTGGAGATGGAACCAAAACAGAAGCGAAATCACTAATCATACCCAGTGGAACGAGTATTAATAATACTGGGCGCACTTGGTATGATTAGTGGTGCCATGTGGATATGGAACTAAAATAGAAGCGAAATCACTAATCATACCAAGTGGAACGAGTATTAATCATACTGGGCGCACTTGGTATGATTAGTGGTGCGATGTGGAGATAGAACCAAAACAGAAGCGAAATCACTAATCATACCCAGTGGAACGAGTATTAATCATACTGGACGCACTTGGTATGATTAGTGGTGCCATGTGGAGATGGAACCAAAACAGAAGCGAAATCACTAATCATACCCAGTGGAACGAGTATTAATCATACTGGGCGCACTTGGTATGATTAGTGGTGCCATGTGGAGATGGAACCAAAACAGAAGCGAAATCACTAATCATACCAAGTGTGTCCAGTATGATTCATACTCGTTCCATTGGGTATGATTAGTGTTTTCGCTTCTATTTTGGATCCATCTTCACATGGCACCACTAATCATACCAAGTGCGCCCAGTATGATTAATACTCGTTTCACTGGGTATGATTAGTGATTTCCCTTCTGTTTTGGTTCCATCTCCACATGACACCACTAATCATACCAAGTGCGCCTAGTATTATTAATACTCGTTCCACTGGGTATGATTAGTGATTTCGCTTCTGTTTTGGTTCCATCTCCACATCGCACCACTAATCATACCAAGTGCGTCCAGTATTATTAATATTCGTTCCACTAGGTATGATTAGTGATTTCGCTTCTGTTTTGGTTCCATCTCCACATGGCACCACTAATCATACCAAGTGCGCCCAGTATTATTAATACTTGTTCCACTGGGTATGATTAGTGATTTCGCTTTTGTTTTGGTTCCATCTCCACATGGTACCACTAATCATACCAAGTGCGTCCAGTATGATTCATACTCGTTCTACTGGGTATGATTAGTGTTTTCGCTTCTGTTTTGGATCCATCTCCACATGGCACCACTAATTATACCAAGTGCGCCCAGTATGATTCATACTCGTTCCACTGGGTATGATTAGTGATTTCGCTTCTGTTTTGGTTTCATCTCTACATCGCACCACTAATCATACTAAGTGCGCCCAGTATGATTAATATTCGTTCCACTGGGTATGATTAGTAATTTCGCTTCTGTTTTGGTTCCATCTCTACATCGCACCACTAATCATACCAAGTGCGCACAGTATGATTAATACTCGTTCCACTGGGTATGATTAGTGATTTCGCTTTTGTTTTGGTTCTATCTCCACATCGCACCACTAATCATACCAAGTGTGCCCAGTATGATTCATACTCGTTCCACTTGGTATGATTAGTGTTTTCGCTTCTGTTTTGGATCCATCTCCACATGTCAAAAGTGTTCAAAAGTTAAGATACATTACCCGTAGCATAGAAGATGAAAATAGATGGTCGCTACTGTAGAAGCAAATAAAGATGGATGGTGGGTGGTGGATAGTGTTTGTGTAGTTGAAAATACGAAGAGAGATCAAAAGAGAAAACAGATATAAATAAATCGGTAGAATAAAGAAATGAAACGAGAAGAGAAAGTGATGAAAAAGCAGGAGCTATCAGAGAAATGAAGGAAGAGGCGAAAGTGAAGATGAAGAATAAGCAGCGGCTGCCAGATAAATGTAGGAGGAAGAGAAAGTGAAGATGAAGAATAGATGAAGAAAAAGGAAGAGAAGCAGAGGCTGTCAGAGAGGAGAAAGTGTGGATGAAGAATAGATGAAGAAAAAGGAAGAGAAGCAGGGGCTGTCAGAAAGGAGAGAGTGAAGAACCAGACTGGGTTGTTAGAGAAATAGATGAGGAGGAGGCGAGAAAAATGAGAAAATGCAGAAGAACCAGACTAAGAGAGAGAGAAAAGTTTGGAATGAGTTAAGGGCAGCTTGGTATTTTCACACCCAATTTAGGATTCAATTGTTATGTTTACTAAAAAGTGACATGATTGTTCACTTATTTATCAGGTCATTTTTGCCCCTGTCCCATAAATAAATAAATAAAGTATCCTGAGCCGAGCCAGTTTGAGCAACATTTTGGAAAAGCCGAACACAGAAAGTAGAAGCTAAGTAGTGCCAACGGACAAAAATGAAACAAACTTGGTTGAGTTGACGAAGAGAGAAAGGGAGACGTACCATCACTTTGTTTCGATGGGCCGAAGCAGCGCTTCTTCACCTCCGAATACGTCGTCAGACGAGAACGGGACGCCATCGAGCGCCAACAACAACAACAATGATCTAGGAGGACTCTACTCGATCCGCGGTCGTTTTCCCTTCAAGCGAAACCATCCCAACCCCAGCCATAAGAAGAACCAAAACAAACCCTCCTCACATTTGTTACGGCAGCAGCAGCGGCACGTTAATCGGTTCAATCGCAAGGGTTTGGCGTCTCTGTTCCGGTTCAAAGGTGCGTACCTCTTGTACGTGATGGTATTCCTGGCGTTGTTCGTCTTCGCGATGTCGTCGATGGTGATGCAGAGCTCGATCGGGTCAGTGTTCGGGAGTAGCGAGAGGCGGATGGTGATGATGAGTCAGCGACTTAGGCTGGGGAGTAGTTTGAGGTTCTTGCAGAGTCACGTGCTGGATGGTGATGGCCTTGATAGGGAGCGCTCCTCCAAGCTAAGAATCATGGCTCTTCGTCCCCCAAGGATTGCTCTTGTCAGTCTCTCTGCATCATTTCTTTAGTATTTTTTCAATTACATCAACTTGTGCTTATTATTTGAACATTTTCTTGACAGATCATTGGAAACTTGATCAAGCATCCGCCGTCATTAATGTTGATTACTGTGGTGAAGAATTTACAGCGACTTGGTTACATTTTTAAGGTAAATTGTTAGAAAGTGCTGCTGTTTCTTGCAGATGAATAATGCTACTGATAGGGGACCTAAACTGATATTTTGTGACAGATTTATGCAGTAGAGAATGGGGAAGCTCGCTCGATTTGGGAACAAATAGGTTGTCAGGTTTCTGTCTTAGGTCCGGAGCGATATGACCATATTGATTGGTCAATGTATGTTTCTAGTGTGGGGTTTATTTATTTGTTTATGATTTTAGATATTTTCTTGATTAGGCAAGACGTAATCATCACCGGCTCTATAGTTATCCTTACTGTGTATTGGCCTACTTGAATGAATGATTAACATCCTGTGCATTCATTTTTTTTTATCAGTTTTGAAGGCGTTATTGTTGATTCTCTTGAAGCTAAAGATGCTGTATCCAGGTGGGTGCAGTTAATGTTCTCTATGTGGCTCACATATATGCTAAAAGTTACATTAAGAGTTCTTTTAAAAAAATTATTTGATATTGATATTCATATATGGAAGTATTAAAAGAGCTAACAATGAAATCAGTATGAGAAAATGTTATATATGGAAGTAAGGCTAAAGAGCATTGGACTGTGCATTTGCTTGGAGTTTATCTTTATCTGGGTTTGTGGACGTGAGAAGATCGTTATTGTCTGTTGTTTTAGTTTGGGATGCTGTGATTAGTGGGTTTTATATCTATGCAGCCTTATGCAGGAGCCTTTTCGTTCAGTCCCACTTATATGGATAATTCAGGAAGATACTCTGGCAAATCGCCTTCCAGCGTATGTGGAAAGGGGCTTGAAGCATCTTCTTTTGAACTGGAAAAGTGCTTTTAATAGGGCTAATGTTGTTGTGTTTCCAGATTTTGTTCTGCCGGTAAATCTACCTTCTCTTTGTCTGACGACTGATTATTTTTGTTTAGCTTGTATTAGACATTCTTATTTGGTTTCTAACCGTTCCTGTATCAGATGTTATATAGCATGCTTGACACTGGAAACTTCTTTGTAATTCCTGGATCACCAGTAGATGTATGGGCTGCAGAAGTCTATAGTAGTGCCCATGACAAGCATCAACTAAGGAAGGAAAATGGATTTCTTGAAAATGATATTCTAGTTCTGGTTGTTGGAAGCTCGTTCTTCTACGATGAGCTATCTTGGGACTATGCTGTTGCAATGCATGATATAGGACCTTTGCTAATGAAATATGCAAGGAGAAAAGACGTGAAAGGATCGTTTAAGTTTGTTTTCTTATGTGGCAATTCCACTGATGAGTATAATGGTGCTTTACAGGTACTAGCAAGTTCGATTGATGCGATATTATTATTGTTGTTGTTGTTGTTGGAACTTTAATGCTTTATGATCAACCAGTTTGCAACTGATTAATTGTGTGATGTAGTGACAACATTAATGTATAAACAGAAAAGCAAGGGTCTCTGAAATTTTAGCTTGGATCAAACCATGTATTTTAACTTGTTTGTCAATTTCTGTGTACGTTACATCTGTATTAAGATATGATATCTGACTTGGGATGATTTTGTATGATCCTTAGAAGTAGTGTCTCCTTGAAGCTTTTATCTTTTATTTAGTTATTATTATTACTATTTTTTTACTTTTAATATGTAATTGGACGACTTTCATTCTTCATTGTGTGAGCTCATGGACTTATTCAGTTGGTTGCATAAACTCATCATTTGTTATCTTTCTATCTCATTGTTCATATGTTACATACTTTTATGTTTTTTCCCTTAAAACGAGTTATCAATTATAAGGGATAAAGTTGAGATTTCAAAAATATGTATTAATAGGTGTCATTGGAATAGGAAAATTGAATTGGAATAGCCCTTATTTAAACCACATATATTGCATATTCTTGAATCTTATATTGTATTCGCACTACAGCATAACTTTGTAGTTTTGTTGTTGCCTTTAACTGACTTGATTTTATGTGTTTCTTCTATAGGAAGTTGCTTCACGGCTAGGACTTCTGCAAGGTTCTTTTAGACATTATGGCTTGGATGGTGATGTGAACAGTGTGTTACTAATGGCTGACATTGTACTTTATGGTTCTTCCCAAATTGAACAGGGTTTTCCTTCTTTGATTATCCGGGCCATGAGTTTTGGTATCCCTGTCTTAACACCTGATTTTCCTATCATGAAAAAATATGTAAGACTATTGAAGATCTGCTCGTCTTAGTTCCAATATGCTAAAGTATATGGATGGTTTCCTTATCCTGTATTAACGGTTGTAAAGTGTTTTTTGGTAATTACAGGTGGTTGATGGATTTCATGGAATTTTCTTTGCTAAAAATGATCCTGATGCTTTGGTGAAGGCTTTTTCACTTTTCCTGTCAGATGGGAGATTATCGAAGTTTGCTAAAGCAGTTGGTTCTTCTGGAAGACAGCTTGCTAAGAATATGCTGGCTTCAGAATGCATAACTGGTTATGCAAAGCTTTTGGAGAATGTACTCAAATTTCCATCAGATACCTTGCTGCCAGGTCCTATTACTCAACTTCAGCAGGGCTCATGGGAATGGAATTTGTTCAGGAAAGAAGTTGGGCAGGGAACTAGTGACATGGCAAACCTGGATGTGAGGGACACTTCATATAGAAATTCTAGTGTTGTGCGTGTTCTTGAGGAAAGGTTTACTGATATTGATTCAACCATCATCTCAGAGATTAAAAATCAGACTGGGGTGCATGATATTCCAAGTGAACTAGATTGGGATGTTTTAATGGATATAGAAAACATGGAAGAAAGTGAGAGACTAGAGATGGAGGAGGTACAGTATCTATGTTTAAATATTTAACATTCTCAAGTCTTCTGCTGTTCTGACTTGGTCCCATCCCCCGTTTCCTTGTGTTTGCTTTTAAATTTTCATGACATCTTTCTAAGAAGGCAGCTTACTAGGAGATTTATTTCCTGATCTGTAGCTTGAAGAAAGAATGGAAAGAGAGTCTGGCTTGTGGGATGATATCTATCGTAATGCTAGAAGATCCCATAAACTTAAGTTTGAAGATAATGAAAGGGATGAAGGAGAGCTGGAAAGGACAGGGCAGCCAGTATGCATCTATGAAATATACAGTGGTTCTGGGGCCTGGTCCTTTTTGCACCATGGTTCCTTGTACCGTGGGTTAACTCTTGTGAGTTTATTTTGTTAACGAATATTAATTTCTTTCCTTTGGTGTTTGATATATTTCATATATCGTCCCATTTACTTACCTTGAGACTTGCCTTTTTATTTTAGTTATATTACTTATTTAACTTGAAAAAATATTAAATTGTATAATCTTTTCAATGTCATTGATGCTTTTAATTTAGATGAGGAAAAGGAAAAAAGTAAGGTTGAGAACCATCCGCTATTTGTAATCACCTGATGTGTTTCATCCTTACTTTTTGTATTGTAATTTAGTAGTTTCTTTTTGTGTTGTGCATAATATTGATATGATATAATTGCAAAATAAATAGTTTCATTTCTCTTAGTCATCCTTCATTTTGTCTGCCAGTCTAGAGCTGCTCGAAGGTTAAGATCAGATGATGTGGATGCGGTCGGACGGCTTCCTATTTTGAACAGTACTTACTATAGGGATATTCTCTGTGAGATTGGAGGAATGTTTTCTATCGCAAAAAGGGTGGATAACATTCACATGAAACCTTGGATTGGTTTTCAATCATGGCGTTCCGCTGGTAGGCAGGTATATTATGCATTTAATTTTTTGTCGTGTGAATTTCCTAGCTGGATTGAGCCTTTGGAATGAAAATTTGGAATCACCTTGAAATTTTATAGCAAAGGAAGTTTGCATTCGGAGGATAAGGGAACTATTGTAGCATGCTTAAATACTATTATATAGTTCAATGCAAGCTTAAGCTTTGGGTCTAATGATTACCTAACATGGGATTAGAGCCAACTTTACCTGGCGGTCCTACATTTGACCTTTTGATTTTGTGTGTGTGTGTATTTATGACCCATACTTTGTCTATTCACATTTGAATTTTTGTTAGCCTTTGGGTCTTATTTATGTTATAAGGTCGTTAATCTTGCGCATGAGGAAGTGTGATAAAGTCCTTATATTATTATCAATGTCTTATCTGGAAGCACAAGCTCTCAGGTCTAGCAACTACCTAAAAGACTATTCTTCTTTATCAAGTATGAACTGAATGTGGCATTCTCCGCTAGAAATTAATTTCCAAACATTTTATGGTTTACAACTGATGCCCAGTCTCTTTCGCTTTAAAATAGGTTTCGTTGTCCTTGAGAGCTGAAAAGGTTCTGGAAGAAACAATACAAGAAACTAAAGGTGATGTAATGTTCTTTTGGGCTCAGCTGGACATGCATGGTGGAGTTGCAGGAAGTAATGATATGCTCACTTTTTGGTCTATGTGTGACATCCTAAATGGAGGATACTGCAGGTATATTGATGTAAATAGTAGTCTGGTAAAAAAAAAAAGCACTGTATAGGCACAGATCATGGTGCCATACTTCGTGCTGATGTTAAGATTTATAATTTAATTTGCACGGTTTAATGGTTTTTATCTTGCCCTATTGCAAACTGGGCCTACTTTTAGAATAAGTTACTTGTGAGATCATCTTCAGATGCAACTTTAGACATCAGACATGACCTGACATTACCCTTTTTAGTGAACCAGAAAAGAGACAATCTGATTTTGGGTTCTAACCATTAACAATTATTTGAAAGTTTAGACATTTTAATGACATTATGACGTGTATGAAACATCATTGTTTTTCCCACCTGCATGCATGCAGAACTGCTTTTGAAGATGCTTTTCGTCAAATGTATGCGTTGCCATCACATGTAGAAGCTCTCCCTCCTATGCCAGATGATGGTGATCACTGGTCTGCCTTGCATAGCTGGGTGATGCCAACCCCTTCCTTTTTAGAGTTCATGATGTTTTCACGGTAATTTACTAATTTATTCAATTTCAATTTTCTCTTACATTTTTGTGAATGTTGCATTGAAGTATTTAATGGATTCTCATGAAAGAAAATATAACTAAAATTTTTGCTACTTAATTTCAGGATGTTTGTCGATTCTCTTGATGCTATACATATCAATTCTAGCAAAAACAATTCATGTTTGTTGAGTTCAAATGAGCTCGAGGTAAGTGGGGTCCAAAAGCATTATTTTATAATTATCTTTTGATAGTACTGTTAAGAAGTATCTCAATCGTTTAATCCTTGGCAGAAAAAGCACTGTTATTGCCGTGTACTTGAACTTCTTGTAAATGTTTGGGCTTATCATAGTGGACGAAAAATGGTTTACCTCGATCCAATCTCTGGTTCATTAAAAGAACAGCATCCCATTGAACGACGTGAAGGTTTTATGTGGGGAAAATATTTTAACTTTACGTTGCTAAAGAGTATGGATGAAGATCTAGCCGAGGCTGCTGATGATAATGACTATCCAAGGGAGAAGTGGTTGTGGCCATTGACAGGTGAAGTGCATTGGCAGGGGATTTATGAAAGGGAGAGGGAAGAAAGATATAGGTTTAAGATGGACAAGAAGAGAAAGACACTCGCAAAACTGTACGAGAGGCTTCAAAATGGATACTCCCAGAAATCACTTGGAAGATAGGATTCTTATAGCTTGAAACACAAAACTGTTAGTTCAGACATTGCAGGACCTCAATCATTGCACAGCCTACAAAACCAATTCAACTGAGAAGCCTAAAAAGATAATTGCAGATAGAAGAGAAGCATTCATTCTAACAGCATAATTCAAGATGGATGGAGTTCTAATTCTTCTCATTTTCACAGAATACGAACTCCGAAGACACTGGAGGGCAAATGAAGCTTTGAGGCTTTATGTATTTACTTGGCCATTTTAAGCGGCTCGAGAGATACAAGGGTTTTTCTTGGAGTGCCAAACATTGATTGAAAATTCTCCCACATCAGATCACTCAGTTTAGCAAGTTAGGAATGTATTCTTTCACATTGTCTATTCTTTTATAAATATTAGAGGCAATTTTGACGAGCTTATTGTTGAACGTTGCATTAACACGAATTGAACTGCTTTTGTGGGGTTCAAATCCAACTATGCACCTTTACTAGCAAGAGATGCTGATTATACATAATTTTTTTTTTTAATTGTCGTGGAATTCTATGATTAATTTTTGTAATTAATTTATTTCGAGTCAAAATATCTTTTGCGTAATAATATTAGCTTGATGAGTTTTTGATGTTCGCATTCAGAATGATGAATAAGGCTTGATGTTAAAGTTAGAAACTCATTTAATGACATGTTTATAACCTATTTAATCATATTAATATATTTATTATAAAAATTAACTTAATAAATCAATAATAATAAAATATGGATCTAATAAAAAACAAAATTAAAATATAGATATTTTAATCTACAATCACAGTGAAATAATTAGGTTTACTCAATTAAATCCATAAATACAATCCTTAATAACAAAAACATGTAATTGTAAACAGCCATAAAGATATTATGTTCATAAAAAGTTAAAAACATATCCACAAATATACAAATACAGTAGTTCATATTAGAAAAAAAAAAAAAAATGAATTGTTGATGAGTGAATATATGTGCACTCATCAATCTGTAAGCTGCCAAAAGATAATAACTTAAAAATAGTTAATTATGAAATTATGCATTTATACATAAAAAATACTTTAATAAATATTATCAATAGCAAGTGAAATTTACCACTACTAAGTAAATTGGGATGAGACGATTTTGATAGTTCGATTGCTAACACTTTCAATATCAACATTCAAGTTTCTAATATCTTTGGTATGCTTTTCCAATCTAGGATTCGGACACCCTACAATAATGATAAATACAAAAAACTAATATTAAATAAACTTAAAATAAAATTAAAAAAAAAACACACACACACACAATAATATAGCATATGAAAATGCAATTAACATTTTTTAGTGAAAATTACATTTTTCTCCATACATTCAATCCCAAGTACAAACTATCGTTTCAGATGTCACTGTAAATATCAAGATACTGAAAATAGCATGAACAATCATAGAAAGTTCGGGAAATCGAACTGTTAATAGCCTTCCAAAAGTTCAAAACATCCATTTTTGTTGACTTTTCAAGCTTTAGTTCATTCAAATACAACTCCAATTGTGTCTTCTTTGTATAACCACTAAAAGATTTATCTTTTTAAAGTACTCATTCTCCTGTATTAAAAAAAAAAAAAAAAGGTAACAACTATATTATATCATAATATATATTATAAAACAAAATAAGTATATGAACAAACTAGCAATTACATTCATAAAATCCAAAGATAATGTAGAAAGGGTAGTTTGTACCAAAGAATTAGTATTAATTTCATTGTCACTACCACTAGGAAATGAAGTTGAAGTGGATGTAGTTCCAGAATTTTTTTATGTACTTCTCAAACAACAAAAGCAACTTACTTTGAACATTTTCTGGCTCCAATGAATCTTCAACATAAAATTTTTTTATAAGCCAACTCAACAAATGTCATCTTATAATGATGATCCAAAATCAGTGCTATGGCAGACGAAAGAGGTAGCCCTTTTTTGTTTGTAGCATACCCAAACATTAAAAAAAGGCAACGAACAGCAAAACGACCGAGTTTTGTTCGTTGATTTTTAGGCAGGTGAACAAACGCAACACATCAAAAATATGTGTGGTCCAATAAACAGTATGGATGGTAAGGTCACATGATTAGACAAAGCCAACAATGGAGTCTGAAACTCCAATACCTTTGAGGGCAATCGATTCAATAAATGTACAATACTAACCACAAGATCATCCCAATGTCGACCGGGCATTTTTGCTCTAATTGACAAAGCATGTGCCGTTACTAAAATATGTGGTTTCATGAAAAAGGCCATTTAATTTAAAGTACGCCTGAAATTCTTTGTTGACGTACTGTCTTCCATTATCTAATCAAAGAATCTAGACTTTAGCTGAAAATTGATTTTGAATCATGGCTTGAAAGGCATGAAACACTCCAAATACCTCATGCTTATGTTTTAATATATAAAACCAAGTCATTCGGGTACAATCATCTACAAAAGTCACGAGCTAACAACACTAAAAAGAGTTATGATGGGAGAAGGTCCCCACATATCAGAATGAATCAAAACAAAAGGAACATCACATTTATTGAAGCTAATTGGAAAAAGTAAACGATGACTCTTTGTTAAAGCGCAAGTATTACATTTAAAGTTTGAATAATCCAAATATGTAAATAATTGAGGAAACAAGTATTTCGTATAACTAAATGATGGGTGCCCTAAATGATGATGCCATAGCCAAATCGGTTTCTCCTCGGCACTGATTGAATGTTGCACATTATTGACACGACTAGAACTGAAGTCATCCATGTAGTACAACCCCCCCTCTCGTAGTACCATGCTCAACGATCTTCTTGGTGAGAATATCCTGAAAAAGGCAAAAGATAGGATATATTAGAAATAGTTCTTGAGTTGTTTGACCAACAGACGATAATGTATTGGAAAGAGATGGTACTAATGAAAGTATTTGACAAAGAAAGTGATGCTGATAAGACTACGGTTCCAGCCCCTGTAACTAGATATATAACCCCATTATCATTGGCAATGCTAGTCCGCCTCGGTTTTGTAGTCTAAACAAAATCATTCAGGCAAAATGTCATGTGGTCTGTCGCTCTTGAGTCCATTATTCAACAACTACAATTATCTTGGTTAGAAACAAGTAAAGAGTGGCTATTGTTACCTTGGTCACTAAGTATAGTCGTTGATTCAATTTTAGATTCAACCTATGGAATAAGAGAACTGGGCCCGTCCTGATCTACTAGCAGTTCTCTTTGTTTCTGTACCTTCATTTCATTCCACCATTCTGGACACCCATGCAACTTAAAGCATGTGTCTCAAGTATGTTTCATGTCCCCACAATGAGAGCAGCCACCTCCTCCGCCTTCTGTTTGTCTCTTCACCTTTGTTGATGCACTTGGTTTTCCATTGCTTGAAGATGAGGACCCAGGTTTGATCACTCAGAGTATAGACTGCTGTTGAGGTCCCATGTTTATTCATTAAGATGCCATAACAGCGGCTGTTGCATTCCCAGTACCGGTTAGCATCATTGCTTGTCTAATACCTTCCCTTCGTACATGAGCAAAAGTTTGTTCAACAGTTGGAAATGGCTGCATCTAGAGAACATCACTCAGAATCTTGTCAAGTCTATCATCCAGTCCATCAAGAAATATATAAACTCTTATCTTCTTGTAGGAGAGTGTTATATTTCTATATATCACCAGTGCACTCCATCGGATTTAGGTGGCAGAAATCAATCTCCCTCCACATACCTTGAAGACTATTGTAATATGATTCAATAGATCCTTCGACTTGTCTCGTTTGAGTCACACGTCTCTTCAAATCAAATACTAGCGATGTGTCTGTTCCATCAAAGTTGTAGCAATCAACTCCTAAACCTGCTTGGCAGATGGAAAAACAATGAAGTTGCAGATTAACGATGGGCCCATGGAATTTATCAGCCATCCCTTCAAAATCGCGTTTTCTGTTCTCCATTTTATAAAGGTTGGATCAGTTGGTCCAGGTTGTGGGAAGTCACTGTTTATGTATCCCAACTTGTCCCTACATGTCATATACATCTCAACTCATAAAGCATAATTGGTACCATCAAGCTTGATACCAATTTTTTCAACTAATGATTTGCGAGTTGTTATTGGAGTCTGGGTTTGATTTTGAGTCAAAGCTGGAGATATTCTAGTCGTCAGGTCTTCAAGAACAGTAGCTGTGGAGTTCTCACCACGTTGCTCACTCTCCACCAATTTAATTGGAGCAACCATCACTTCTAGTCAATTCTGGGTTCTTTTGTTCAAATTTGGATGCAATAAGGATCCAAGAAAATTCCTAGGATCCCCGCTCTGATACTAAGTTAAATCAGAAAAAGGAGTTGAATGTTTTCTTCTTATTTCATTTACACGAGGAGTACACCATATATACTAAAGGTTCACAAAGAAACAGAAGACTAGTAAGGAAAAAGAAAAAAAAAAAAAAAACGCATTGGCTAGAAATTAGGCTCTTCAAAATATAACAGATTTACGATAAATATTGTAACTACTAGAATCACTCAACAAACTATTCCTATAATCATTCTAATTATCTAGAAATTACAGCTCACGCCAACATGAACAGTGAAATCAAACGTTGTGTTGGAAGCTTGAATGGAAATTTGGTGAAAATGGAAACTAAATATACACAAAACGCGAAGAAGCACCGGTAAACATTGTGCATCGCGACTAGAAGGTCGCGGCATCCTGGCCGTGTAAGCCACTGTCTGTGCAATAATGCAAGGCGCGACCAAGAGGCATGACCACAAGGTTGCACATCCTCGTTGCAGATGAGTGACAGAATCAATCGCGACCTGAAGGCATGAGCACCAGGTCACGGCACTTTGGCGGAATGTGTTACGTGCACGATAATGTTACGTGCATGATTCAGTTGTTGGATCACATGTTGCTTGGCTTGGTGTGGACCAAGTCTTCACACTTGATTATTGTTATCAGTTTGTTAGCGGCAATAATGTTGGGGTAGTGGCAGAATGTAGGCCATATTTTAATACCCTGTTTTTCTTGTTCGTGGGAAATGTGATCCAGTTGTTGCTTGTTTGTTAACAACTGATCTATTTACGTAGGCAGTGGATGTAATTTGTTTTTTTTTTTTTTTCTATGAGGAAATAATTAAAACCCATTCCTCCCTAATCTATTTTCTTTTCTTCTTCCTCACTCTTCTCATATTTGAACCCAAATCCACTTATCAGAATGAACTGCAACCTAGAGGCATGAGCTGTAGGTCGCGACACCTTGGTAGAATGAACTGTGACTTCGAAGGCACAAGCACCATGTCGTGACAAAGGCTGCTTCCAGAAAAAAAGTTTTCAAATTTCAATTTACAGTGAAGAGTAGCAACTATTCACACCCGACGGACACATTTATGAACGTATTTTAGGCCTAGTAATCCTATGCTTCTGTTACGTTTTTCGAGTGTTTTGTGCAATCAACGGAGTTTGTGAGTGGTTTTAGAGAGTTTTGTGTTGAGATTTTTATATGATTTATTAGGGATTTACATATTAAATATAAATTATGTTATTTACTATCTACTTTAATAGGACTAGTGATCTATTAATTGAGTTATAGAGATATCCATTGGACATGAACTTTAATGTATAAAAACTCAGTATTGATGAAATTAAAGTTAATGAGAACTTAATTTGAGTTAGTATATAATGAATATTATAAGAGTTATAGTCTCTAAATCAAATCAACATATGTAATTTTGCTCTTCTTCTTCTTTCCCATTTAAGAAGAAAACTATAGAGTATATTAAGGTGATTTGACTGTGAAAGACTCAATTCTTCTCAATTTATCAATATGGATTTAGATATGTTTTTTCTGTAACAATTATTAATAATTTAATATGAGTTTTTGGATTTTGTTAAAGGTTTTCACCTATTAAAGTTTTATTCAATAATTGGTATTAGAGTCAATTCATATTGAATCATTGACAAATTAATTGGTTTGGTTTATTGATGTTGTCATGGAAGTATGAAGAAAAATTTATTGAATTTCCATGGAATCTTTTGTGTTCTTTGAGAGTGTCTTTTGAAAATAATTGAAGAAAATATAAATATATTTTTTAACAATAACCACAAATCATG
Organism: Dimocarpus longan; assembly: GCA_022984855.1. Taxonomy (NCBI): domain Eukaryota; kingdom Viridiplantae; phylum Streptophyta; class Magnoliopsida; order Sapindales; family Sapindaceae; genus Dimocarpus; species Dimocarpus longan. Next base: position 17,427,795 of record CM041015.1, on the reverse strand, counting down.
ATTCTAGTTGGGTCATTAAAGTAAGAATATATATATATATATATATATATATATATAATGTTGATCTACCTGTTGTCTCATATGTAATTCAACGAGACTCTTTTGGATAATTATGAAATTGTTTAATTCACTTTGCTGAATAAGTTGTCGTGAATATATCTAGGACTCAGTAAAGTGGTTAAATCTATGGCATATATGTGCATATATACAAGCTGGCAAATGATTTAATTTTTGTAGTATCAAGAAAAGTTTTGTTGTTTAGTTATTAGAGATAACATTATTTATAGGATTATAGCAATCATGGGCTTGATTTTACAATACTAAAGCCTACATACTTTTTGTCAATTTATTAAAAGATATGATCAGTTCATGATTGTTTAACATTACATTGAGTTTTGTTGATATGCTGCGCAAGTACTTTTGTCCTGTACACTGAAAGTTTGATATTAGTTTTATATAAATATATCAGTGCCATTATATATATAAAACCAACCATACATATATGATAATTAAATTGATCACAGTTTTGTTTTGGTTCAGAAATAAAAGCCTGTGAATACATGTTGCCAAAATAAATTATTAAAATTTATTGTAACAATTATATTATATTGTTTTGGTTCAATAGTAATAAATAAATAAATAGTAGTATGATATTTCAAGATAAATTGATTGAAATTATATGTTACCAAAGTAATCTCTATAATATAATTTATTTATTATTTTTATTATTATTATTATTTTATCTTGGAATATTAACATGTGTATATCTATTGGTTATGCAAATAATGACCGGTCTAAAAAAAGGTTGTTGTTTGTCAAATAATAGGCATATCTATGGTAATAAATATGTGATGCTTATTAGGTTTTCCAAGTGAATAATAAGTCAGTCCCAAAAAAGATTTATTATTTGATAGGATTAATTGTCAATATTTGATTACTGCATGGAGAGTACCACCTATAATTGATATTTCTGTCCAAAGACTAAATGTCAATGTTGTGTTAGATATCTTCTGTTAAAGCCTACCATTATGAAAATTGTTTAATCATGTCATATATTAATGTATTAATTGAGTTTTCTTATATCATAACATGATTATTTATTGTGAGCATGTATTTTTTTTTTTTTTTTTGTTTTTTATTCAATTACTACTTTTGCTTCAACAATATCTGCCAATATCAGATTCATTCTTGTGCTTAATGGTATAAACTTTAAGAATTAAAAAGAGAATGTTATGATTTTTTTTGGTTGCATGGATCTTAACCTTGTGCTTCAAGAAGAACAATCTACATCTCTCAATAAGAATAATTTCATTGATGAAAAAGCAGGTATGTAGAACTGGGATCGTTCAAATCTCATGAGTTTTATGATCATAAACGTTTTATTCCAAAAATTATTAGGGGCTCTATGTCCAAAGAGAAAAAGGAAAAGAGGAAAAGAAGTTATAGTTAAGACATCTGTTGACATTTAATTTTGGTCAACCCGGTTCTTGAAGCCCAATACTTGCGAAACAATAACTAACAAACAGAACAATAATGACTAGAATAAAAATAAGCAGGACACAATGATTTTTACGTGGTTCGACAAGGTAATGACTTACGTTCATGACTGTCACCTTTATTCTCACAGAGTAACAATATATATTTCTTACTTAGTTGTTCTTTACAATGAATTTGATCCCCCTATTTATAGAGGAGATATTACAATTTGAATAAGTTTAAGAATCTTATAGATAAGACAAAAAATAATATACATTAATTGAGATAATATCTCCCAAGATTATCTCCACCATATTTGCAGCAATCGTCGAGAATGTCGTGATTTGATTTGCATGGAAATAGGCAAGTTGATTCATTTTCTGAATTGAATTGATTCGGTATTCTAGAAGGTCAACTAGTCAAATTTAACGAGTACTTTGAGCGAACAGACTACTCAAGTGATCAGATATTGCACCTAGCGAGCAGATTATTCCAAGGAATCTGCCCTATGACTAGCAATCAGATAAGAAGACCTCATGATCGTTTCTATAGCCTTTGAAGAACACTATCGAACAATTCTTAAACACGATCAGATTGTCTTAGCGTTCTAACACACGGTCAGATCTTCACGTGATCAAACATATGTTCAAATGATACGATCAATTATTTAGTAATTAAAACGATTAGTCATACGATTAGATGTGCTCAGGTTCACAGGTTAAGAAAAAACCACATGTTCCCTCCTTTGACCGTTGACTAATTTGACCAGCTTCTTGGGCTTTTTCTCATAGAATAGCATACTGGGCTCATCCTTGAGCCTTTCTTAGCCCATTTTCTATGATTACAAAAATGCCCATAACACTAGCCCCCTTGCTTTCAGTACATCCCTTGTGCTGGAAGTAACGAACTCATCCTTAAGGCAATTTTGGCGGGATCCATACTGTCGCTTTTTTAAATATTGACTTATCCTGTGACACGCAATACTTCCCTAGGCGTCAGTTTACTGCACGTCCAATGTCATGCGCTATTAATGTGCATTTAAGGCACGTCTCTTCATTGGCTGCGCATAACAACAAAATCGCGAGTTTTGCGTTGCACCGTTAGATTAATGACGGTTACACAGCTATTTTTTATTTGACGGCTAAGGCTTCAAGATGACAGCTATATATAAACTTTTAGTCGTTTCATTTTCTACTTTTACCAATCACTTTCAGATACAGTCGTCTCTTTATCTTCAACTTCCTCTCGTTTGCCATTGCTTGTTCTGCATCAACTTCTTTTTCGCCGTCGAAATCCACCGTACTCAAGGTAAACTTCTATGACTTTCCTCAACCTTTTCAGTTACGATTCTTACTTGCATTGTTGGATTGTGTATATAAGTCTGTCATTTCGCTTGCATGAATATTCCTATTTACATTCTTGGCATGATAAAACCTGAAGAACCCAAATAAACACTTGCTTGATTGTATCAACCACATGTATGTATACCATTATCTGTCTGTAGCCATTTAATTCCCCAACTTTGGTCAAGTTGGGAGTTTGTTGATTGTTTGATAAATTTTGTAGCCCATTACGCTTGTAAATAGGGCTTCCCTGCACTCGGTAGCCCCCTGTACACGCGACTTGATCTTTAGGAAAATAGAAATAGCCTTAAACACTCAATCTTGGTCTGCTATTTATAACCTGACCTCTTCGTTACTTTTGTAGATGTCTGGTCATAGTCGTCGTGACCATAAAGTAGGGGCTGTTGACGTTGATTCTGAAGAGGAGCTCGACTAAGTCAGAAATACTGATAACGCGACCTCTCAGAGCGGTGAGGCCGCATCAGCCCTTTCAGGACATCATAATCCCCCTGCTCGCATCCCCTTTTTTAGACACGAATCTTTTGTTAGTCCTAGCGAGCTTGAATCCATCGCTGAGGATTTCTTCTTACCTTTTGGTTGTCGTGCAATGGTAACGAAAACCCACGACCACGCAACCTGTCCTACTAAGGGATTTATTTCTATTAGCCGCCAACACATAGAAGCTGGTGTTGTGTCAAATCGCAAGTGGACGAGCCGAACAAGTAATATAATGATGAGAAAAAGTATCGCCCCACGAGAATTGTTGTTAATTAATGCCTAAAATTAAAATAACTCAACTTTTATTTGGTAGACGAAATTTGAATAAATGAGTTGAAAACAATAACTAAATTTAATTGCAAATATAAATAAATAAAAATTAATTCAATGAATGAAAATTCTAAGGTTCTGATTTCACCATAACTAATTTGTTCCTCTCCTTTGTTCTTTTTAATAAAAATTAATTATCCAATTGTTAATCGAGATTCTCTGAATTATTCACATAGCCCCTCCTAAGGTTTAAGGAAAATATCCTATAAAACTTAATTACTATGTCCCCATGCAAGTTAAAACATTAATGGATTTATTAAGATTTATGGATCTCTTTTATAGACTACACAAACCATACAGGTATATTCCTATCCTGTATGTAATTTATGACATTCAATACAATGAACTAGACATATAAATTAGCTTCCGCTATCATTATGATTAACAATTCAACTAAATAGTGATAAGTTATTTAGAAGCATTAAGCACAGTATTAAATGCATTCACCAAGATAAAAAATCCTTAATTAAATTGAACAAAGGATTAGAACATCAAAGTTAGGCTACATCATAACCTTAGAAAAATAAATCTACTCCATATTAGAATTTACAAAGACTAGAAAATTAAACATAATAAAATATAAGAAAACTTAATGGAATGAAGTTTCGCCGTAGAATTTCTTCCTCTGTTTTGCTCCTCCTCTCCAAGCTCTCTCTCTCTTTCTCTAAACTACTTGTTGTTTTGGTTTTTGATGGAATGTATGAAATAGTGATTCTAAGGCCTATTTATCGGACAAGTTCACCTCCAATTACATCATCACATGTATCATCTTTTCCTAATTTTTTACCTTTTACATCATCGCTTACATCATGGTTCACCTACCTCATTCAAGTCAACTTTCATATAACATCATTACTTGCATCATGGTTTACCTACCCCATGCTAGTCAACTTTCATATTACATCATTGCTTACATCATAATTTTCATCACATCATTCCTTATATCAGCATGACATAATAATTATTTTTAGAATACTCGATCTTTAAACTGCGATAACTTCTTTGTGCGATCTCTGATTCGAGTAATTCTTGAGGCGATGAACTGCTTCGAATGATATTCATTTTGTAGCGATGATCTTGTCTCGAACAATAACACTTGGTGGGGTCCATATGCGATTTTTTCACCAATTTGATTCTGAAAATGAAAAATACAAAAAAATGTAATAATTTATTTAATAATAATAAAAATATCAAGAACTGAGCAAGAATTCAGGTTTAAAAAAGATAAAATAACTCTATAAAAATAGAGTTATCACACCCCCAAACTTAAGATTTTGCTTGTCCGCAAGCAAAGCTAAAAATAACAACCTAAGCTAAAAACAAAGAAAATAAAAACACGATCCATTTTTGTAGGTAAACACGATGACATTGAGCGTATGCCACAAGCCTTTAAACCTCTAGGTATCTCTAGTAGGAGGAGTTGTGTCTCCTGAGGGTTTACCAGTAACGATACCCACAAACGTTAAAAGATTCCACCCATAACTCATCAACATCTCACTAAATACAAATTAACAGAAGTCTCATACATGTATGATCTTGTATCAGGACTAAAGATAAGTCACTAATGATCTAAAACAGAATCATCAACAATCTCATACCACTATCAAAGCAATTTTATTTCAAAACACCATATTCACATGTCATGGACTTATTTTGCCTCGATTATAATCCTCGCAAGATATCTCTCATAACTCTCATGAATCCTGACGCAAACACTCATGCAATCATATGTGATAGAGGTTATGTAAAGGCATAGCAAGCGTCATTTACATCACATATGAATATAGACGTTTAAAAAGAACCGCACTTTTAAGTGAATAGATCTCATGATTGGAATCAAATACTAAGAACGTAAATAGAGCATGATGACATACTTTAACTCTCAAATTGGACTTCCTCTTGAAGATCAATAGGCTTTATTAAAGAGTATTTGGGTTATGGTTAATTGATATGTAAGAAATTTTAAGGTAAAGGTTCAACAAGAACTTAAGATCATACCAAATGACTTCATTTATTCTTTTTAATTTATCACACTTCTCTTTTTTTTTTTTTTGAATCACAATGCTATATAGAAGCACATCATATAAATGTTAACACTTCAATTCCCTTATCTTTTTTTACTGCATAGCATGATCCCAAACTTCATAAGGTATGACTAAATTTAAAGGCTCAATAGGGTCATTTAATAAAGGTAAACAGAGAAAAATGTTTAAAGTGTTTGGCTTTAAAAGGTTTATGATGTGTCTCAATTCAAAGTAGGAAAATAGGTTTTTGTGGAATAAAAATTACCTATATCACTTCTAAGAAGTCGATCCAATTTTCAAATCAAAGCAACTCATATTATGTACAATGATGATTTGTTCTTTAGTATTCAATGCAAAACCTATAGAGATCATCTATTAAGAACAAAGTGAAGAGTGTTTAAGAGTAGAAACAAATAAATCTCTCAAAAAGAAACGTTTAAAAAGCTCAAATCCTCACCAAAGGTAATCTCTACTAATAGTTCACAATTCATGTAAACATGTTATTCATCCACTCAATTAACTAAGATCATGGCATTCAAAAGTCTCAAATCATGTAAAGATGTTCATGGCTATTCCTTAATAAAGATATTCAACCAAAAACATGCATTAAGACTTCATTAATAAGCACAAAGTAATTAGTCAACTTGTTAGGGAAGAGAAAAAAAAATTATTAATAGAAAAAAAGTAATGAAAATTTTTACAATTTTTTTTTTTTTTGGAAATGAAAACAAAGATGCGTATCAAAAGCACAAAAGTACTCCTTACTCTGCCATCTTTTGGTTTTAACTCGGATCAGTTTTTGAATCATATGGTTTTAATAATAGCAAACTCTACCCCCAAACTTATTTGAGACATTGTCTCCAATGTCTAGTAAGATAAAAAAAAGAAAAATACAAATGAAAATGCTATTAATAAAATTATAGGATAAGAAAGTTACAACCGGAAATTAAGATCCAATGCACGTTTCTTGTTACTGCTTGCTTCAGAATCCTAAACCACTTGCGATATGATTGGATCAACTTCGGGCACAAAGTCTTACAGTTGGTCAATCAGTTCATCAGCACTTGAAGCAGAGACTAGAATACGTCGGTTTGCTTGAGTCATAAAACCCTGTTCCATAGCATGATCAAGAAAAGCCGATAAACCATCATAGAAATCGTTAGTATTAAGCAAACCTAATGGCTTTTTGTGAATATTGAGATGGGCTCAAGACGCAATGTTGAAGACTTCTTCAAAAGTTTCCAAACCACCACGTAACGCGATAAAGGCATCAGCATTAAGTAACATATACGCTATTCACCCGTGCATGTTCGTGACCTAAAACTCATTACCTATACTCATACCAATGATAGCTCTCTTTTCAGCCAAAGGCTTTACTGTGATACCTAGGGTTTTGCTGCCTCCTCCATATACCAAGTCTATGTTTCGAGCAGCTAAAGCCGTACCAAGTTCAGCAGCTGCCTTTGAATATTGTGTACCATACCAGACTTCGGGCTACAAGAAACACAAATGGTTTTGAATTTGCTACTCGAGGACTCTGTCATTTCGTTTTTTCATACAAAACTAATTATTTGTTATCAGCAATGAACGCTCATTTAAAGAAAAAGAAAGAGTAAAAGAACAGCTCTACGATGCTAAACAATTGTGATTAGGGGGAAAAGAAAATATTAAGTGTAAAAATGTCAAAAAGAAAGCAGAATCTTCAAAAAAATAAAATAAGTCGCTAAAAATTCAAAATTCAAAATGTTAGGTAAGGAAATGTCAAAAAGTAAACACAATTATCGAAAAAGTTTGAAATAAGCTAAAAAAATCCGAAATAGTAGGTGAAGAAACGTCAAAAGTAAACACAATAATCGAAAAAGTTTGAAACAAGCTAAAAATCCAAAATGACAAGTAAAGAAATGTCAAAAAGTAAACACAATTATCGAAAATGTTTGAAACAAGCTGCTAAACAAAAGAAAAAAAAATGATGCTATAATAACTGTGATTGTGGCTCACATCTTCCTCTGGTTTTATATCCAGAAAAGGCTTAAATACCTTCTATGAGTTGAGGATCGGCTTTCCATCCAGTTTACTTATAAATTGGCAAACAGGATATTTTAAAGTCAGATTCCTAAGACTATAACGCTGTTTTTCTTTACTGAATAACTTCCATAAATCTAAAAGAATGCGTTGAACTTTCCTACAAGGATGCGTCTCAAGAGTCTCAAGGATATTATCCAGAGACTCCTTACTCAGTCCATCCTTTATGCATTTAAGTTTATCTTATCGATTTATGGATAAATATCCAAGATTTTTACAGCGTGTGTCGCAGTTCCATCTGGTACACTTATGGTAGACTCCCATTCTTTTAGCTCTCCTCTTCTTTGAGTAAGAACTTCTTTGCAATCCTAGTAAACGTTTAATGAATGAATCATTCAACTCACCTGCTAGATGTACCTTAGCTTTAATGGTCCACCGAATATGCTCTGGAAGACTTAAACATGTTAGTGCCCTCATTCTTTCGACTATGCACTTGTAAATCTTTCTGAGTACATCTTGAGGCAGAATAAGGAAATGATTTTTGAGTGTTGCAAGACTTGTCTCCATCACTGAAAAAGAAAAGAAAATTATCAAAGAAAAACAATAACACACAAAAAACACAATAACACACAAACAAAATAAAACTAACTAAGAAAGAAAAACTTGGGTTGCCTCCTAAGAAGCGCTTAATTTATAGTCGTTAGCTTGACTGTTAAAAAATGATTTAACTTGGGTTTGAAAGCGCGATGGTGGATTTCTGTTGAGACTTTCCACCATCCATGTAAGCTTTAAGTCTTTTTCTGTTGACTTTGAATCGTCGATCTGGAATGAACTCCTTGTTTAGGATACGTTGATCATGCCACTTTTTGGTGCGTTCTTTGTAAAACTTAGCATTTTCTTTGATACATTCTTCCACTACATATACCCTCATGTAGTTGCCAGCATCATGTAGACGTTTAAGCGCTTTTAGCACATTAAATGTCATTTTTTCATCTTGAACTCTATATTTCTGTACATCAATAAGAGTTCTTCCTGTTGCTAAGAATGGCCTACCCAAAATGATGGGTATTTCTTGATCTTCCTCCATGTCTAGCACAATGAAATCCGCAGGAAATATGAACTTATCCACTTTTACCAGTACGTCTTCTATAATTCCCCTTGGATACTTGATTGATCGATCAGCTAGCTGTAAAGATACTGTAGTAGGTTTTACTTCTCCAAAGCCTAGTTTCCTGAAAACAGAGAATGACATTAAGTTAACGCTTGCACCAAGATCACATAATACTTTATCAAAGAATGAATCACCAATGGTGCAAGGAATTGTGAAACTCCCCGGATCTTTGAGTTTAGGAGGTAGCTTTTTCTGCAAGATTGCATTACATTCTTCGGTCAAGGCTACATTTTCATGTTCTTCCAGCTTCCTTTTATTTGATAGAATTTCCTTCATGAACTTCACATAGTTGGGCATCTGTTCTAGAGCATCTGCAAAAGGAATATTAATTTGTAATTTCCTAAAAACTTTAAGAAATTTAGAAAATTGTTTATCTAGTTTTTGCTTTTGGAATCTTTGAGGGAAAGGTAATGGTGGTTTGTATGGTGTCAGATTGTCTGGAAACAGCTTTGACTTTGACTTTTCTACTTCTTTTTGTTCAACCATCACTTCTTCTTCTACTTTGCTAGATCCTTCTTTCTCGTCTGTTCCTTTGACAGGCTCTTTCAGCATTTTACCGCTTCGTAATGTGACAGCCTTAACGTGCTCCCTAGGATTGGTCTCTATGTTGCTAGATAGGGTTCCTTGAGGTCTTGCAGTCAGCAGATTTGAGATTTGACCCATCTGTACCTCTAGATTTAGAATGGAAGCAACTTGATTCTGGAGCGTGATGTTTGTTCTCGTCATAAATTGATTAGTCCTTTTGGTGAGCTGAGCGAGTACTTTTTCAAACGACGGTTTGTTGGTTTGTTGCTGTTGAAGTGGTGGCGGATATGACTGTCTAGGTTGATCATTGTTTTTCCATGAAAAGTTGGGATGATTTCTCCATCCTGGATTATATGTGTTGGAGTACGGGTTATTTTGTTGTTTGTTGCCCACAAAAAATGCTTGACTTATCTGGTCTTCATCGCACTGCCCGTTGGAATGGTTCCTTCCACAAAAATCACAAGATGTAGACTGAGTATGAAAGACATTAGCTGTTAAGTTTCCAAGTTGCTTGGCTAATGTCTCGACCTGAGCGGAAAGTCTTGTTAAAACATCTTTTTCTTGTATTCCAAAAACTTTTTTCGAAACTGCTCTTTCTAATGGCCATTGATAAGTATTTGCAGCCATTTCCTCCAATAAGTCCCAGGCAGCTTGATGAGGTTTTCTCAAAAGTGCTCCACTAGCTGCGGCATCTACCAATGTTCTCGTGGAACTCCCCAAACCATTTTAGAATGTGTGTAGCTGCAATCAGTCAGCAACTCCATGATGTGGGTACCTTCTTAGCAGATCTTTGAATCTTTCCTATGCTTCGTACAATGACTCTCCATCAAGTTGTCTGAATGTAGCAATCTCAGGTCGTAATCTTGTAGTCTTGGCTGGTGGAAATAATTTGGCTAGAAATTTCTGTGCGAAGATATCCCATGTGGTAATAGTCCCTGATGGCAAATAGTTGAACCAGCTTTTGACTTTGTCTTGAAGAGAGAACGGGAACAATCTCAATCGGATGGTGTCATTAGTAACACCATTGTGCTTAAAAGTATCGCAGATCTTCAAAAAGCTATCAATGTGGGCATTTGCAACATCGTTTAGAGTTCCACCGAATTGGTTGTTTTGCACCATCTGGATAATTGCTGGCTTAATCTCAAAATTATTAGTTGCAATGGTCGGTCGCCGTATTACAGAAGCATTACCCACTGTGGGTAAAGCATAATCGCGTAATGCTCGAGTATTTTCAGCATTTATTGGTACTATGTTTTGTGTGTTGTTTAGTCCTTCAGCCATATCTACGAGCGCAGTACTTGCAGCCTTCCTTGTTTCTTTTCGGTTCTTGCGGCAAGTTCTTTCAATTTCTGGATCAAATGGTAAAACTTCGCCCCCAGACTTTCTCATACATCAGAAAAATCACAAGTAATAAAGAAAATAAAATAAATAAATAAATAAATGATCAAATTAAAATTTGAATTACATAGTATTAGTATTAATTTAAATAAACAATCCTCGGTAACGGCGTCAAAAACTTATTGTGCAAGTGGACGAGCCGAACAAGTAATATAATGATGAGAAAAAGTATCGTCCCACGAGGATTATTGTTAATTAATGTCTAAAATTAAAATAACTAAACTTTTATTTGGTAGACGAAATTTGAGTAAATTAGTTGAAAAAAACAACTAAATTTAATTGCAAATATAAATAAATAAAAATTAATTCAATGAATGAAAATTCTAAGGTTCTGATTTCACCATAACTAATCTGTTCATTTCCTTTGTTCTTTTTAACAAAAATTAATTATCCAGTTGCTAGTCGAGATTCCCTGAATTATTCATATAGCCCCTCCCGTGGTCTAAGGAAAATATCCTATAAAACTTAACTGCTATGTCCTAATGCAAGTTAAAACATTAATGGATTCATTAAGATTTATGGATCTCTTTTATAGACTACACAAACCATACATGTATATTCCTATCCTGTATATAATTCATGACATTCAATACAATGAACTAGACACATAAATCAGCTTTCGCTATCATTATGATTAACAATTCAACTAAATAGTGATCAGTTATTTAGAAGCATTAAGCACAGTATTAAATGCATCCACCAAGATAAAAATAAAAAAAAAAATCCTTAATTAAATTGAATAAAGGATTGGAACATTAAAGTTAGGCTACATAATAACCTTAGAAAAACAAATCTACTCCATATTAGAATTTACAAAGACTAGAAAATTAAACATAATAAAAGATAAGAAAACTTAGTGGATTGAAGCTTCGCCGTAGAATTTCTTCCTCTGCTTTGCTCCTCCTCTCCAAGCTCTCTCTCTCTTTCTCTAAACTACTTGTTGTTTTGGTTTTTGATGGAATAGATGGAATGGTGATTCTAAGGCCTATTTATAGGCCAAGTTCACCTCCAATTACATCATCACATGCATCATTTTTTCCTAATTTTCCACCATTTTGCATCATCGCTTACATCATGGTTCATCTACCTCATTCAAGTTAACTTTCATATGACATCATTACTTACATCATGGTTTACCTACCCTATGCTAGTCAACTTTCATATTACATTATTGCTTACATCATAATTTTCATCACATCATTCCTTACATCAGCATGACATAATATTTATTTTTAGAATACTCGATCTTTAAACTGCGATAACTTCTTTGTGCGATCTCTGATTCGAGTAATTCTTGAGGCGATGAACTGCTTCGAATGATATTCATTTTGTAGCGATGATCTTGTCTCGAACAATAACACTTGGTGGGGTCCACATGCGATTTTTTTCACCAATTTGATTCTGAAAATGAAAAATATAAAAAAATGTAATAATTTATTTAATAATAATAAACATATCAATAACTGAGCAAGAATTCAGGTTTAAAAAAAGATAAAATAACTATATAAAAATAGAGTTATCAGCTGGCTTTAGATTTTTGGTCCATCATTACTTGGTCGATCTTTTAAACGACCTTAGGCTTGCCCCATTTCAGTTCACTCCCAATTCCTATGCTCACCTTACTGCCCTTGCTTCAATTTTTCTAAAAAATGATCTTCCTCCACCTATTCCGGCCATGATTTAACATCTTTTTATCTTTAAAAGCACCACGGGCCCTAAATCAAAGAAGAAAGATGGATTCTATTATACATCGGCCCAAAACTCTTCCTACAAAGTGAACATTCCAAAGGGGGTTGGTAAATCTAATGTAGGCGACTACTAGACGTGTTGGTTTTACGCTTCCTATCTCTCTCTGTCCAATCTCAAAAACATATTATTTTACTCTTCTCCCAGTAAGTATGTATTTGTAATACTGCTTTGTACACATACTATTTGTTATTAATATTTACTTTTGTGTAGATGTTGCCAAGAGTAAAATCGCGTTGTCAAGCGAGGAGTTAGCTTTGCTGCAAAAATTTTCAGAGGTGAAAACTCTTTTGGACGACCAACTGCCAACTGAGCACCTCCTTCAATTACACGGCCTTGCTTCTCCGGTTGACCAAACATTTCTCAACATATGCTTTAACCTAAGGGCTCGTAAAAACAAAGAAATTTCTTCTACTTTTGAAGCTTTTGGGAAGGAAGTATCGAGCTTTCAAGGAAGCTAATCGTCAACAATGGTGCGGCTCTATTTTGAGCAATCCCTTCTTGGCGAGGCTCTTCCTCCAAAGAAAACTGACCAAGCTGCTGGGGGTTCTGATTCCTAAAAGACCACAAAAGCCTGCACAGGGTCAGCTATTCAAAAGGATTCTTCCATACTTTCTGCTCACGGTATGAGACATAAATTGGTAGGGAGAAAGTCTTTGAACAAAGATGCTCACAAAGAGTCTGCTTCACAATCGGCTCCTGCTGCTAGCAGCTTGCCTGTTCCACATCCCCAAGACATTGACAAAGGCAAAGGGATTACAGAATCCCCTCCCCTCCAAAACGCCAAAAAACTTTGGGAAAAAAGCCCGTTGTCGAAGAACAGGTCCAGGACTATGATGCGAGGATATATTACAATAATCTCCTAGATCGCGCGCCCTAGTTCCTCTGTATGAGGAAGCCCACCCTTTATACTGAAGATATGAAGGGCGAAAGGCTGATTAACTATCTAGGTTTCCACAAACTACTCGTAAGTTTTCGTTCTTTATTACTGTCACATTTATTGCTTTTTTGTCTTTTTATTGCTTTACTAACATTTCTTTTCTGGCATCCATGGCCTACATGAAACTTCTCAGGGAAATTTCTAGTTGGTCTGAGGAGAAAGCTACTATGGAGGCGACCATAAATTCGCTGGAGGACAAGAAGAACAAAATCCGAGGCAAGGTGGCTTTCTTCAAACAGGGGGCTGAAAAGTCCCAAAAGACCGCTCATATCCTAAAGTGGAAACTTGAAAAGTCCTTAAAATTGAGGGAAGGTCTAAGGTAGGCTGTGCAATTCCGAGATGCCTCTATCAATTCGCTGAAAGAAAAAGGCGAAGATTTGAAGAAGAAACTCCATCATGCTCAAGACTTGGAGAAGCACCTAAAAGAAGAGAAAAAAAGACTGAAAGAGGAGCTGGCCTCACACAAGCATGGAGCTGACAAGGCAAAGAAGATTATTGAATCAATGCGGTAGGAGGTGATTTTTACCAAAGAAGAACTAGCCCGGGAGCAGAGCCATACTAAGGCTTTAGTTAGAGAGGTGGAAGAAAGAATGGGAAGTCTGTTCTTGTATAACCTATGACTGAAGCGGCCAGATATGGATATCTCGTTCTTTGGTCAGAAGGCTGTGGAAGAAGTGAAAATGTACGTAGTAAGGGTTGTGCAAGAGGCTCAGTTAGAAGCCAGTCTTCCGGCTTCCCAATCAGACCCAGACCATTCTTCTTCTGATCGTGCTCCTCTAACTCACGTAGGACCTTCTTCGAGCTCTTCTCAGCCAATTATTATAGAAGATGAAGGCAAAGCTTCAGTAGAGGCCACAGGCGAACTGAATATACCTCCCAGCAATACTTAGAAAATTTTCAATTCTTTAACTTCATTTGTAATACAATTTATTCATCTTGCGAACTTTAATATAATAAAGGCAATTTGATTCCTTTATCTGTTTTCATATCCTCGTTCTTTATTGATGTTGAATGTCAAGCAATTTTGGCCGTTAATCAGATCAAATTGTAACAAATATCATTTAAGTTGCAACGCTCATAGTTCATGTGAGATTGCTTAACCTTTCCAAAGCTTGCTTGCTCACAGGTAGTGTTGGTTCCTCCTAACATATAAGAATCCACAGATCAAATGTTCTTTCCAGAGCTTGCTCGCTCACAGGCTACATAGATCTTCCCGGATTATTTTATAAGTCCATAGGCCATAAGCATTCCTTCAAAAGCTTGGTCACTCACGGGCTATGTTGGGACCTTCTAAGACGTTTTTAGCTCATAGATAATGATTACACCTTCCAGAGCCTGGCTACTCACAGGTGGTAATCATATCTTTCAAAGCATAGGCTTACAGGTAACAATTGCACCTTCCAGAGTCTACTCACTCACAGGTAGCAATTGCACCTTTCAAAGCATGAGTAGAAATAACGAAACGTATTGCTCAGCAAGGATAAATGCAACTATAATTGCTTTGCCAAGAGAGTCATTATTGATAAATTAGCTGCGCCCATACAAGTCAGATAAACTAAATAAATTAAACAAGATATGAACTAAATAAGTCGAACTAAATATGGCCGAAGATTCTTGGCATTCCACGCTCGGGGGACCTCTACCCCATTCAAATTAGCCAGGTGATAAGCTCCATTTTCAAGACTACCCTTTACAACATAAGGGCCTTCCCAGTTTGGGCCAAGAGTTCAATCACTGGCTTTCTAAGCAGCTGGTAGAATGAGATGCATGACCATATCACTAGGCTTAAAGCTCCGAACATGGACTTTCCTATTGTAAAACCTGGCGACCTTTTGCTGGTAAACAACAACTTTCATTCGAGCTTCATCTGTTGCTTCCTCGAGCAGATCTAAATTAGCTGCGAGCATATGGTCGTTATCTTCTTGTCTGAACGTTGCTCTGCGCTGACTAGCGACCTCATATTCTGCTGGAATCATTGCTTCTGATCCATATACCAACGAGAAAGGAGTTTCCCTAGTGGTGTTGCGAGCAGTTGTTCTATAAGCCTACAACACTTTCTGCAACTCATCAACACAAGCTCCTTTCCTTGCTTCCATCTTAGTCTTTAAGTTTTGCTTGATAATCTTGTTGACCACTTCAACCTGCCCATTCGCTTGAGGGTGATCCATAGCTAAAAAGCTCTTCTTGATTCCAAGGTCTTTGCAAAACTTCTGCAACTGCTCGCTGCTAAATTGGGTCCCATTATTCTGTCACGATCTACTGAGGAACTCCAAACCTACAAATAATATTCTCTCAGACAAACTTCTCGACTTTAGTAGTGGATATTTCAACAAGCTCTTTAGCTTCTGTCCATTTTGTAAAATAATCCACGACCACTATTGCATGCTTGCATTTTCCTCTAACTGTTGGGAATGGGCCGATCAAATCCATGCCCCAAACGGCGAAAGGCTATGGACTGATCATCTGCTTAAGGAAAGCTGGTGGGACTCGTGGAACCTTGGCGAACCTTTGACACTTATCACATCTTTTGACCATTTCGATTGCATCTTGATTCATGGTTGGCCAATAGAATCCCTGTCGAAGAGCCTTCTGAGCCAAAGACAGTCCTCTGCATGATTGTCACAATGTCCCGCATGGATATCTTTAAGAACGACTTGGCAGTCCATACCATCAATGCACCTGAGCAAAGAGGCCGAGAACCCTCTCTTGTAAAGCCTGTTGTCGTAAATGTAGTATCGGGCTGCTCGGGCTCAAAGAGGATGAGCTTCTAGCTTATCCTCAAGCAATCTTCCATCCTGCAAGTACTCTATCAAAGGATTCATCCAAGAGTCTTGTGCCACAACAATCGCCATCATCTCGTTCTGTGATACTGTGCTTGGGACTGGCAGAACCTCCACTAGTACAGCCCCCATGAAATTTGCATCCTTTATTGTGGTAAGATGGGCTAATGCGTTCGCATGAAAATTCTGTGATCGCGAAACATGGTGCACTTTATATCTTTTAAATATAGCCAACATCTCTCAGACTTTTTGCAAATAAATAACCATCTTGGATCCCTTGGCTTGATATTCCTCTCGGACTTGACATACTACAAGCTGAGAGTCACTGTATATCCTTACTCGTTCTGCTCGTACTTCTTTGGCCAACCTTAATCCTGCTAGCAGCGCTTCATACTCGGTCTCATTGTTCGTAGCTTTGAACTTGAACCTCAAGGCGCACAAAATCTGATGACCCTCTGGGCTTATCAGCATCATGCCTGCCCCAATCATCTGCTCGCTTGAGGATCCATCCATATACAATTCCCAAAATGGGCCTTCAGAGGATTCGGCTTCTTCACTCTCCGACCCTGTAAATTCAGCCACAAAATCTGCTAGCACCTACCCCTTGATTGCTGTTTGGGGTTTGAACTCTATCTCAAATTGGGCTCAATGGCCCATTTAAGTAAGTGACCCGAGGTGTCAGGCTTCTGAAGAACCTGTTTCAATGGATACTTGGTCGGTAGTTCAATTGTATGGGTTTGGAAATAAAGGCGAAGCTTTCTTAATCCAACCACTAGACAGTACGCCAATTTCTCCATAGGGGTATATCTAGTCTCTGCATCGAGCAACCTCTTACTTACGTAGTATACAGGAAGTTGTATCCCATTCTCTTCACCAACTAAGGCGGCATTGAGGGCGTGCTGAGTAACCCCCAGGTAAACGATCAGTTTTTCTTCTTCTACAGACTTAAAGAGCAATGATGCTTGGCCCATATACTCCTTTAGTTGTTGAAAAGCCACTTCACATTCCTCTGTCCACTGAAAGTTCTTTGCTTTCTTCAACACATCAAAGAAAATGATGCACTTGTCCGTCGATCTGGATATAAAACTACTAAGAGCAGCGACCTGGCCATTTAGGCTCTATACTTCTTTGATCCTAGTGGGTGATTTCATGTCAATCAAAGCTTTAATCTTCTCGGGATTTGCTTCAATCCCTCTATTGTTGACCATGAAACCCAAAAACTTGCCGAGGCCACCCCAAATGCGCACGTTAAGAGATTCAACTTCATTTGGATTTTCTCAGGATCTGGAATATCTCTCATAAGGTGTGCACATGCTCGAATTTCTGCTTAGACTTCACTAACATGTCATCTACATATACCTCCATCGTTTTACCAATAAGGTCTTTAAACATTATGTTGACCAGCCGTTTATAGGTTGCTCCAATATTTTTCAACTCGAACAGCATTACTTTGTAGCAATGTAACCCTCGGTCAGTGATGAATGAAGTGTGCTCCTCATCTTCAGGGTTTATCAGGATCTGATTATACCCTGAATAGGTATCCATGAAACTGAGGAGCTGATGACCAGCGGTTCCATCGACGAGCTGATTAATCATCGGTAGAGGAAAATTGTCTTTTGGACATGTTTTGCTCAGGTCGGTGAAGTCGATGCAGGTTCTCCACTTCTCATTTTTTTTCTTCACTAGAACGGAATTTGCTACCCAGACTGGGTAGTGGCCCTCCCTTATGAATATGTTCACTAAGAGTTTCTCTACTTCATCTCTAAGTGCTTCATAGCGGTCTTCCATCATTGACCTACTCTTCTAGCGAACTGACTGATGGTGAGGATTGATATTTAATCTGTGCGACATAACATCTGGACTGATCCCTACCATGTCTTCGTGATTCCAGGCGAAGACATCTAAATTCTTCTTTAAAAAGTCAGTAAGCTGTGCTTTAACATCTTGAGGCAAATCCTTCCCTACTTTCAAGCACCACTCAACATCCTACTCACTGACTGGCACCTCATCGAGTTCTTCCACAGGACCTGCTGCTCGTTCTGCTTCTATCTCCTTAGGATCCAGGTCCTGGCTTACTCCCCTCATACTAACTGTTCGCGACTTCTCCTCAGTTACCACATTGACTTTCTTCCCTTTAGCCCCCATTTTTATTGTATTTCTATAACATTTCCTCGCCAATTCCTGTTCTCCTCGCACACATCCTACTTCATTTGGCATTGAAAACTTGACTGTGAGGGACTTGGTCGATATTGCCATGTCCAGATCATTCATGTTGCTCTATTCTACTCGCAGGGGATAGGTGACTCCTCCTGCTTTCCCTATTTCCTAAAAAATGATCACGTGATCTCTCTTGGTCAACGAGTATTTTTTCACGCGACCTATTTCTTCTACGTGAGCTCTCAGTATGGTGCGACTCTCCTTGGCGCACACATTCCTTGCTGCGTCCATGAGCTTGCTCATTACCATGATTAGCCTCTACACGGCGGCTGCCATCCTGGCTCACTTTTACCCTCAAACTGGGTGGGTGAGGCACTACTTCTTCTTCTCGAGCCTGATGTCCGCCTCCTCCAGAGCGTAAATTTGAGGAATGAATGGAACCTACCGGCTGTACCCTCATTCCAACACTCTCTTCTCTTCTGGCAGGTACAACATCTACTGGCTGGTGCTGGGGATTTGCATTCCTAAGGACCTCCTGAACTTGGGCTTGGGTCAAAACCCTGATTGCCTCTGTCAATTGCACCATTTCCAACGCTTCCTGGTGCTATTGCCTAATTGGTACAGCATCTCCATCAGCGGTAGCCTGATATGGGGGAAGTGGAGGCAAAGCCGCACTGGAAGTTCCTGCAATGTGACCTTGGCACAATCCTGGTTATCTTGATCATGACCATGTTCACGAATCATAATTGTATTAAGAAGATTATAGAATCGCAGAGTCTGAACCTCCTTTTAGCGCTAAAAAATGTTGACACTTAATTTTGGTCAACTCGGTTCTTGAAGCCCAATACCTGTGAAACAATAACTAACAAACAGAACAATAATGACTAGAATCAAAACAAGCAGGACACAATGATTTTTACGTGGTTCGGTAAGGGAATGGCCTATGTCCACAATTATCACCCTTATTCTCATAGAGTAACAGTATATATTTCTTACTTAGTTGTTATTTACAATGAATTTGATCCCCCTATTTATAGAGGAGATGTTACAATTTGAATAGGTTTAAGAATCTTACAAATAAGGCAAAAAATAATATACATTAATTGAGATAATATCTTCCAAAATTATCCCCACCGTATATGCAGCAATCACCGAGAATGTCGTGATTTAATTTGCATGGAAATAGGCAAGTTGACTCCTTTCCTGAATTGAATTCATTCAGTATTCTAGAAGGTCAATTGGTCAAATGTAACAAGTACTTTGAGCGAACAGACTACTCAAGCGATCAGATATTGCACCTAGCGAGCAGATTGTTCCAAGAGATCTGCCCCTATGACTAGCGATCAGATAAGAAGACCTCCTGATCGTTCCGATAGCCTTTGAAGAACACTATCGAGCAGTTCTTAAATATGACAAATTGTCTTAACATTCTAACACACGGTCAGACCTTCATGCGATCAAACATGTGTTCAAATGATATAATCAATTACTCAGTAATTAAAATGACCAGCCATACGATCAGATGTGCTCGAGTTCACAGGTTAAGAAATAACCACATGTTCCCTCCTTTAACCGTTGACTAATTTGACCAGTTTCTTGGACTTTTTCTCATAGAATAGCATACTAGGCTAATCCTTGGACCTTTCTCAGCCCATTTTCTATGATTGCAAAAATGCTCATAACAACATCATAGCATAAGGTGCAAAATACACAGGATGAGAAGTTTCCTTGTTACTTTTGCAAGAAAACTGGACACATAAAAAAAGAATGTCTCAAGTATGCCAACTAGTTTGGCAAGAAAGGTATGCTTCTCAATTTGATTTGTTCTACAATTAATTTAGTTTATATACCTAAACACACTTGGAGGATAAATTCTGGTGCTACTACTCATATAAGTTTGTCTATATGAGGTTACCTGTGGAGTTGGAAGCCAAATTGTAACACCTTTCACCCGATTCCCATTAAAATAGAAACCTAGTCGAAGAATGTTACTTTGATTGATTTATTCATTTTGGTTATACGTAAATGTACCATTATTTAAAAAAAAATTAGGTAGAATTTCCTCTATTTTTCTGAAAACCTAGAAGTTAAAAAACCTGCAAGGAACAAAATAACACTTCTAAAATTTACTTAATTTTTAGTTTCGGACCCTCTGTCTGACTCCAAAATCACTTCACACACAAACGTTTACAAATACATCATTTAATAAAAATCATATTAATAAAAGTAATTACCAATTAAAAGAAAAGTAATGAATTTGTTTACAAAATCACTTTACAATATCAAAATCTTTTATTTTATTTATATATATTATGATTTCAAAATCTCAAATTATACATATTTGTGTACATATATACGTGCATGTCAAGATACGTTAACAAAAATACATAGTGCTTAAAAGAATAACTACCCAAAAGATGGAGAGATGTGACTTGCGACAATTGCTGCAAATATCTTTTCTTTAGTCTTTATCTACAATGTCCAAATTTTCTAACCTACACATGGAAACCCAACGCGCTAAATATTTCTACTTAGTGTGTGTGCACTTAAGTTAAAATTCACAAGGCTTTATTACACAATAACATAAACTCACTCTTTCTACATTTTTCAGGTTTCAAAATATAACATAATAAAAATTAAATAACTAGTGAAACTAAAAAAAAATCAATTTTAACAACCATTCTTAAATTTTGTATCAAAATTCACTAAATAATCAATTTACTAACAATTGTCCATACAAAATACGTAAATTTGTTTCTTTCCATTCACACTCACACGATTTTCATCAAATATTTTTCAGTGTCCTTGTAAAATGCAACATTTCTTAATATATAAGTCGTAAATTAATATTTCACAAATTTTCATATTTTTATAAATAAATTACAAAGAGCTCAAATTACAAATTAATACCCACATAAAACATAACATTTGTCATTTTTAATCATATCAACATTGTTTTCTTTTATATTTTCAGTGCCTTTCGTAAACACTGACACGATACTATGGATTGGTAAACGAGTCTTCTGGCATCGGCCATTCGATGATTACTCACCGGATCGCATATCACAATCAGTTTCGACTTCAGAATCGGGCACCTCGTGCCTCTCATAATCCATTCGTTGAAAACTATGTATTGGTGTAACGACGTAGTACTGTTAATCTATCATATTAGCATGCCAATTATCAATCTCCACCTACCAATGTTCAGGTTTACTCGGGCCCTTATAAGTTTCATTTATTACTCACAAATTTAATAATTTTCGTTTCCGAATAAAATTTTCATTGATAACAAAACCTACTGAATTTTTAATCATCATTTTTCCACGTTTCATCAAACATCAAAAGCACATTATAAAACATTATTTTTTATTCGATTATTCATCAACATTTAGGCAAATATCACGTTATCCTTCATTTTACCAATATATGGTCAAGTCCTTAAACTTGTCCCTTTTTTTTTCGTTTCTTTTCCGCTTTCATTCGAAAGTCATTAAAATCACATGCAAACAATATTAAATCACAAATTGTCAAAAATAATTTCACCAGACTCTCTATATCCATATTCAGCCAACATATATAAGTAATTCAAAATTTGTCAACCTTTCACCATTTCATACATCAAAATAATCCACAAATCATTTCAAAATAGAAATCAATCTCATGATTTTTAATACATAATTAAAACTGAAATATACGTAAACGGATTAAAAATCTTATTTTATTCATTCTTAGTTCTTAAATCACTTTATATGCAAAATTGTATAACTCGATTTCTAAATAGAAATATAATTATCGAAATACATATTCTATAATCAAATCATAAATCATAATACAAAATCAATAAATCAATATACTAATTAAATAATTTTCTTCTAATAATATTTAAATAAATAAAATTTGAAACATATATAAAATTTTCTTCCAATCGTATAACATAATTTATAATCTATAAAATCAATTAACTCAGCTAATTATTTACTTGAAATAAATAATAAAATCTGAAATATAAATAAATATAACTCAAACAATTTAATTTAAAAACAAAATTATCCATTCATATAACTCATTTGCTTATTTCTGGATATAAAACGAGTTTCCTTGATTTTCTAATTGACAGGACCTGGCTCGAATTCCTACTCTGAATCCGACTGCCCTACCGGGCACCCCATGAGCCCCTTCTGGAGTCTAACTATTCTGATCCAAAAGGACCTCATGGAGCGAACCCTTAACTGCTAACTAGCCTTGTTTATGAGCCTAAAAAAAAATTTTCTCATAAATCATAAATATACAACTTTCTGAAAATATGCAACTATAAAAAAAAAAAACTATTGTTGTTGCATAGGTTTATAAATCTGAAATTTATAACAATTTCATGATAACAACTATCAATACTATCTTTATACAACAAGAACTATACTGCGTTGATGGTTGGAACCCACATAATCTGCATGGCGTACAGGGTACCTGAAACTCCTGAACCTGCACTTGGGGAGGATTTTATACACAATACAAAAGCATGGCAACATAAATTCAATGAGAATAATACTTTAATACACTATAGAAAATAGTTTTATATTCTTTCTAAAATACTTTTTAGAAAACTATTTCGAAAACTATTTCTGAAATTCATTTTTGAATTTCTTTCTAAAACTTTTCTCTTATCTCGCCTTAATGGCAACCCAAGGAAACTACTCCTGTCGTGGTAGCATCAAGTCTCTAGCTAACCACTAGGAATGAGGGAATCTACCCTATGTAGTCGCCGATACGTAAACTCTGGGCACACGTTACCCTTTCGCAATCGGACGTATCTACACTACCCTTATACGTGCAGAGGGTGACTCAATTTACTCTCTCTCTCTGGAGTCGACCAGACTCCTTTCTCGGTTAGTGACCCTCTCACATCTACCGTACACGCATAGGGTACTCAACTGGGCTCTCTGGGGGTTAGGGTAAACCATAGGCGTAATAAAATGCTTTTTATAAAATTTAAAAAGCTTTCTTTTCCCCAAAGACATAACTAAAAGTATTTTTATGAAATACTTTATAAATCATAATCTGAAAATTCTTTCGAAGCTCATTAAGAAATCTTTTTCTAAAATACTTTCTGAAATCTTTTCTTAAAATCTTTTCTAACATGCATCTTACTGACATGCAAATAAATATAAATAACTTGCTTTATTTCTAAAATATAGAAAATTTCTATATATACTTTTGTAGCTCATATGCATCACATAAATTAAAAGCATACTAAAATACTTATTTTATTTTATTTGGGCTTGAGTTTAAGTTTTTCTCTCAAACGCCTACGTACCCAATTCATCATTGGGATCAAAGCCCTCGTAGTTCCCTAACTTTAATTATTTTGCAACTACACATGCATTTTATAAAATAAACACATGCTAATCATCTTACTCAATTAGTCATCACACCACTATAATAGAATATTGAAATTATGACTACTCAATTGATAATACGTATAAAAACAAACTTAAATAAACCTCACATTTCACTGGATGCTTACTACCTCAGCGACCTCCTTAGCTCGCTGCTCAATGTCCTTCTTTAACTTGCTGCTTTCTACTCTAGCTTGCTCCCAGCTCTAGCTAGCTTTAGCTCCCAGCTCTAGCTCTAGCTAGCTAGCTCTCAGCTCTAGCTCTAGCTCAGCTCTCTAGAGGTCAGCTCTCTAACTCAGAGCTAGCTCACTAGCTCAGCTCCCTAGCTCACTAGCTCAGCTCTCTAACTAACGAGCTCAGCTCTCTAGCTTACTAGCTCAGCTCTCTAGCTAACGAGCTTAGCTCTCTAACTCAACTATCTAGCTCTCTAGCTCACTAGCTCAGCTCTCTAACTCAGCTCTCTAACTCTCTAGCTTAGCTCTCTAGCTCACTAGCTCAGCTCTCTAGCTAACGAGCTCAGCTCTCTAGCTCAGCTCTCTAACTAACGAGCTCAGCTCTCTAGCTTACTAGCGCAACACTCTAGCTCACTAGCTCAGCTCTCTAGCTCCCTAGCTCAGCTCTTTAGCTCACTAGCTCAGCTCTCTAGCTCACTAGCTTAGCTCTCTAACTCAGCTCTCTAGCTCACTAGCTCAGCTCTCTAGCTAACGAGCTCAGCTCTCTAGCTCACTAGCTCAGCACTCTAGCTCACTAGCTCAGCTCTCTAGCTCCCTAGCTCAGCTCTCTAGTTCACTAGCTCAGCTCTCTAGCTAACGAGCTCAGCTCTCTAGCTCACTAGCTCAGCACTCTAACTCACTAGCTCAGCTCTCTAACTAACGAGCTCAGCTCTCTAGCTTACTAGCTCAGCTCTCTAGCTAACGAGCTTAGCTCTCTAGCTCACTAGCTCAGCTCTCTAACTCAGCTCTCTAGCTCTCTAGCTCACTAGCTCAACTCTCTAGCTAACGAGCTCAGCTCTCTAGCTCACTAGCTTAGCTCTCTAACTCAGCTATCTAGCTCTCTAGCTAACGAGCTCAGCTCTCTAGCTAACAAGCTCAGCTCTCTAGCTCACTAGCTTAGCACTCTAACTCACTAGCTCAGCTCTCTAGCTCACTGGCTCAGCTCTCTAGCTAACGAGCTCAGCTCTCTAGCTCACTAGCGCAGCACTCTAGCTCACTAGCTCAGCTCTCTAACTAACGAGCTCAGCTCTCTAGCTTACTAGCTCAGCTCTCTAGCTAACGAGCTTAGCTCTCTAACTCACTAGCTAACGAGCTCAGCTCTCTAGCTTACTAGCTCAACACTCTAGTTCACTAGCTCAGCACTCTAACTAACAAGCTCAACACTCTATCTTACTAGCTCAACACTCTAGCTCACTAGCTTAGCATGCATCTAAATATTTCTTTCAATTAAAATAAATAAATTCATAGAATAAAACCTTACCTCTTGGGAAATTACTTAAACTTGATTATTCATGCTCCAGCTCTACTGACGCGAGCTCTCACTCTCTCTTCCTTCTTTTTTTCTCTTTCTCTTTCTCTCTCTCTTCACTCTGCCCTTTTGTTTTTCTCCCGTCTCTTTTTTTTTTTCCCTCCTTTCAAACTGACGCAGCACACACCTATTTATAGGCACGGATCCAAGCTGACTGTTTCTCAAAATTACGAGAATGCCACTGATTCTAGAGATTTCTCTTAAAATATCTGACAAATTTTGCTTAAGCCCCTTAACTTCTAAAAATTCCACTCATTTCGTTAAACTTTCAAAATTTTACACTTTAATTAAATAACAAAAACTATTTAAAACAAAGAGAACCCACATCAAATTAAAACCAAACATGATCATTCAATTCACCAAATCAACATACTATACACACTACGTTAAATGTAATAAGCAAAAACTAATCCTTTCAATAAGTAGAAACATACAATATACATCAATGAACATACATTAGCTATTTCAGTAGAAAAATCAACTAACTTTAAATGTAATAAGTAGAGAAACGACTAATGTGATCGATCGGGTACCTTGAACAATGAAAAGCAAGTGACAGATCATAACCTATTACACAGAAACTGATCTTTTTATTCTTTTTTCATTCATCTTTGTTATTGATTAAAAACACGAACCTATTACATAGAAACTATAAGTATACAGGGTATTAATTAAGAGTCCATAACCTATTTTTTAGTTAGACACAAATTTAATTCCTTCTCTAAATTTTCGTGTTTAAATAAATGAGATCAATTATACTTGTACAGTTATAAATCTGGTAAAATAACATGAATAAAAAAGGGGAATTGGTTTCAGCTTCTAATGAGACAATGGGTTCATCTATGATAAGTTGTTTAACATGAAAAGCAAGTGAAAAGAGCGAGAATAGATAGCTAGAAGGTTGGAGAGTACCATCGGCAAGTGGAAAGGGAGGATGAAAAGCGACATGACTCGATGGAACAAATTGATAGCGAAAACAGCATGAAGGAGGTTGCATTAGAAGAGAAAAAAAGGGATGAAGACAAAGAAAAAGGAGATGAAGTGGAGAAAGGTGAATACCAACATTGAATGACGAAGCAATGGGTGAAAAAAGGCTAGAATTTGGAGAGAAAAGTGAAGAGTGATTGGAATGAGAAATGAGAAATGCAAACCAGCTACTAGGGTTTTTTGCAAATGTATATATACATATATCGAGTCGGGTCACATTTCTTAAGTCTCCGGTTAACCCTGACCCAACCCGAATTCGGGTCGAGTTGTCCAAATCAAATTAATTCCATTAATTTTTAGCTTAGGCCTGACCCAATCCAGTCAACAATGGTCGGGTTAGGTCGGTCCTCAGGTTGGGTTAAAAATATCCACCCTAGGTGATGCTACAGATACATCCATACCTGCTAAATAGATAAAATATATAAATATAATTTCATAAACCATTTTCCTAAATTTATCATCAGGAAAAATGCACAAACACCCTAAGGTTTTGCCAAATTGCATAAAAATAATGATGTTTAGGTAACTCGTACTCTCACCATTTGAGGCTCCAAATACTTAGCACAAACCTTCCCTACTGTTGGTCAACCATTAGACAACTTCTGTTAAGTCAAAAGTATTAATGGTAAAATGATCAATACACAACTTATAAATATTTTAATTCAATATATTTTTTAATTTAATTAAAAAAAAAAAAAGATCGCCATGAGAGATCAAACCAGAAAATCGGTCTCCATCGTCAGAGATCAAATCTCTACTTGGAGACGTGGTCTTCAGCAATGGAGACGGAGGTCTTTAACGATAAAGAACAGTTGATCTCTGTTACTGGAGACCATCTCTATAGATGGAGAGACTTTGGTCTCCGATGATGAAGATCTTGCTCTTCGTCTGTGGAGACCGTTTGGCAATGAAAATCAGTTGGTCTCCATCGTCGAGCTTTTTTTTAATTTTTTAATTAAATTAGAAAAACATATTATATTAATTTTAAATTTATAAAAATAAAATGTTGACTTTACATTTGACTTAAATGGTATTTTAGTCTTTTTCTATCTTTAACCATTGATCCTGAGAATTTAACAATGTTTGACTAACAACAGGAGAGGTTTGTGCTGAGTTTTTAGAACGTTAGGGGAAATCAGAGTGAGTTACTCAAACACCGTCATTTTTATGTAATTTTGTCAAATCTCAAGGAAGGTTTGTGCTATTTACCCTTTATCATCCAACAAACTCCACATAATTCACACTTAATATAACATTCCACACTCAAACAAATAGAACATTATGCAATTTCGTTCCTAATATTTAGCTAAATATTATTTTTTTTATTCATTTATCTGTTTTGAATACCTAATATGTAAAATCCAAAACTTTGTTTTGCAAAAAAAAAAAAATTACTTTTCGGTGAATAGTATTTTCGGATGGAAAGTGTCTGCTTAAAGAGTAATTTTCGGAAAGCGGATCTCGATCATCATGAGTTTCGAAATTAGCATTAGAGTTAAAGAAAATTGAAACGGATTGAAAATGAATCTATTCGGATAGATTTTAAGTGATCCAAAAATTTTTGAACGGAAATATTCTTTTCGATTTAGGATTGTATAAAATATTTTTAGAGAAATAAAATAATTAAGAGTACCCGGAGGTGAAATCAAATTCAAGTATAGGTTTCGGATATGGGATTGAATTATAATAGGATTTTCGGAAGGATCGAAAATGAATTTGAATATAGAATCAGAATGGGAAAATGCTTGGATAACGCTTGGCATGAATTGATGTTCTAAATGGACACATGTCACGCATGCATGAAGGAAGTAAAACAAGTGGCATGAAGATTGGGTGCATGAGTGACAAATGTTACGATATTATCAAGCATATATATAACAACTGAAAGAAGAAAATGCAAGGCAGAAGCTCATTCGGTCATCAATCCAAACCTAGAAAGAGAGAGAAATAAAGGGGTGTATTCGGTCCCTAAGAGTAACTCAAAACCAAGAGCTTAAATCCAAAAGTGGGAGAGAGACCAAATCCGAGAGAGTAAGCAAGAAAATGAGAGGGTGCGAAGCTAAGAGAGAGCTCGAAAGGAAGAGAGAGTGAAGTAATGCCTTGGCTAAGATCAAATCAAAGGAGGAAGCTGTTGTTTTGGTGAGATTAGATGCAAATTTTGAAAGAATTTCACTTGCATGCAAGCCCATTTGGGAAGAGAAGACTCACGGCCAAAGGAGAACAGTCATTTTAGAGGTTTCAATGTGAGTTTTAAGAGGATTCTCAAGCTATTGAAGTTGCATGCAAAAGAATAAAGGTAAGCATACTGTCTTGTTGAATTTTCAAGCTCATTTTAAGTGGTTTTTTTAAGCTTGCAAGCTATTTGGATTGAAGGAAGCTCACGGCCAAGGAGGAAGAATATGGGTTATAGCTTGTATGTGGGGCTTGAGGTGTTTTTGAGTTGATTTTAAAGAGGTAAGTTTGTGTTTTTATGGTTCTTTTTTTTTATGGAAATGTTTGAGTTATGGTTTTGAAAAATTATTGTGATAATATATTTGAGTTTTAGGATTTGGAACCTCATTAGTGTGGAAATTCATTTGCATGTGATTTTGGTGAGAAAATAGATGAAATTTTGATGTTGAAAAGTTGTGTAATTCAGCCATATAGGGGCTTTCATAGTCTAAAATTATTTTTTGTTGTGTTGCCATGAAAAATTGATGTTTGATGGTATGTTATATTCGGCCAAGGTAAGGTTTCAATAGGTTATTTGAGTTTGAGTTATGCAATTGATTTTCGTGCTTTGGATGCGATAGAAAGCTGAAAATTGGTGTTGAAATAAAAAGTAAAACTTGAATGTATAAATTATCATGTTGAAGTTAAAATGATGGAGAATTATTTCGAGATGTGTTGGATGATTTTATAGCTTGTTTTGATAATTGAAAATAACTTGGATATCAATAGAAATGCGTTGAATTGTAAAAGACAACTTTACGGCAAAACTCTAGTTAATTACAAAAGTGGAATACTTTATAAGTTGGACTTGCAATTTCATCCTTAACCATAAGTATAAATGTGATTCCAATGAGTAAGCAATTGAATGAAATTATAGTATAGTTTCAATCAACATGGGCCAAAATAATCTAAAATTGTATTTCAATGCGTTGATATAGAATTTAGGCTTATTTTGGGGTGTTTAGAAATCTTTGTGCAATGAAATGTGTTTGTGCGTGTTGATACATAGTAATAAAAGTGTGAATATACAAATAAGATTAGTTACAACGTTGCCTAAAAATACAATACTAAAATATACAGATAATGTGGAGTCGAAGCAACCCGAAATAGTGAATTATCGTGAGCGAAAAAATCGTGAAACTTTCTATAAGTTAGAAATCTGTGAGTAAAAATATATTTTATGAAAGTTAAATGCATTAATAGTCTATTTTCCAAGCATTTCTTATTTAAATATATTTCTATTAACAAAGTTAGTTACAAATGCCTTTGAATATCATTCTAGAAGAAAATATTTTAAGCATGAAATTATAAAAATATTGAGTTTTTATGGTCTAGCATGATTTATGTAAAATGTTGTAGTATTTTCATGCTTATAGAAAGAAATATTAAAGTTGATTTACTTTTAAATAAAATTTTCAAAAACTAATGGCTTACCCAAATTTATAGATATATTTTTAGATTCAAACCCGGTTGGAATATACTATACGTGTATGGCAAGCTTGGGAGAGCGTGTTACTAACATATGTGTTTAGGGATTTGAGTCATTTGTGTCGTCCTCTGTACGTGTGGAATATTATCTTAATTTACATATGTGATGATAGAATTCCGCAGCATGGTAGTTAAGATATCTTTATAGTTTATCACGATGAGCGCCACTAACAATTTCACCATGTGACCTCACATTGAGTGACACTAGTCTAGTCACCTTGTAATTGTAGTCTTTTGGGTTTCCATTGGTGCATTTTAGAAATAAATGTATAGTACTATTTGTGAGATTTTGAAAGAGAACATTTTAGCTATTTCCGAAATATTTAAGAAATGCATTAGTATTTTATGATTTCATTCAATGTATGAATTTGTAAAATCCATTAATAGATCTATAAAGCGTATGACTTAAAAATGTGAATACTTATGAGATAAAGATTTCTTTTAAATGAATTTCGAGAGGCTATTTTAGAAAGTAAGCATTATATAGAATTTATATTACTCACTGAGCTCCTTTGGCTCAATATTTCTTGTTTATGCTTTTATGAAAAACCTTCCCAGGTGTAGAAACATGTGCCAAAAGTGAGTAGTTTGCAACATAGTATGTGGCGGACCTTTTCGACGATCTCAGCTGTGAAATCAATGTACATAGTTTTGTGTATCATAAACATACATGAAGTGAATACTTTTCTTTGATCTTATGTAAATATTTGAGACTTTTATACGATGAGATATTTTGAAATTTGACGTGGTTTATGATTTAATTATTTTATTTTGTGATTGAGTTATTTTTATTTCATGATTGACTTTCATTGTGAAGAGGACCTGAGGTCCATATTAGAAGTGGAGAAATGAATGAATAATTTTTTAAATATTTATATATTGATTTACAAGTCTTTTGAAAGGATTGGAAAGGTCGAAAAATAGTCGTTGTACTGCCGAACTTCTTCGACCCTAATTTTTAAATGATTACGAGATGGAAATTTTTTTTGGGTTTGCTCCACAGAGTTTCTTTTTAGTCAGTCATTGATATGAAGACTGTAAGGATTTTCGCTGGGTTGCCGGAAGGGTTCCGCTCGGGTTCCAATAGGGAAAATCTAGGTCTAGTCATTTCACAATATCTCTAATGTTCAAGAATTTCATCAAATTTGTTCCTCTATCAATTAACCGTTAGTCAAACATAACGATTTAAATGGTATTTTGGTTTTTTTGTTCTACTAACCATTTGAAAATTTGAAATTAATAATAAAAATAAATATATGCTATGTGCTTACACCCAAAAAAAAATAGAAATTAAAAACATAGTTAATCAAATATATAATTATTAAATAAGTAAAAATTAATTAAAAATATTCAAATATATTTTAAAAAACTGAAAAATTAAATAAAGGTTAACCTTCAACCACAATATTCACTACCACCGCAGTTACCAGATCTCCATCTTCATCCTGATTCCCAAACCACATCATCGCCACCATCACTCATGACTCTGTTGTCGTCTTGAGACCGTCGTATGGACTCTATCTCCTTCACTAACAACACCTACCATTGCTACCACAGCCACCACAACATAATTTTCTCCACCTCAACTACCACAGTGAAAAAAGAAAATTAAGTTGCAAAAAAGAAAATACAATTCCTAGAACCTAGATCGTCACCACTTGTAACTATAAAAATCGACAAAGATAGAGATGGAAACGAAGACCCATCTCTGCCTTCACAAACACAAATTGCCATAAACACTATCTTTGCCACAAACACCAAAACCTAAAACATATACACAAAAACCCCATTTTTGCGGGATGAAAGCACCGCCTTCATTTTAGAGACAACTATTAGTTTGAGCGACGGTTATGATGGTGACTCCTTTTCCAAGGCCATGTAGTGGCGCTCTTTATCGATGACCATGGCGATAGTGGTGGGGTTTGAGGGAGGTAGAGAGGCAAATGGAGGAGGATTCACAACAAAGAGAGAAATAATCACCTTTGAGTATGTCTTCGAGAGTTAAGTAGATATTGTTGTTGGTTTTGCTAGTTGTTGAAGACCAAAACCGAGAAAAAGAGAGAGAGAGTGTATGTGCATGTGTGTATGTGCGCGCGCGATTGGAGCTCCGATTGAATAACAATAGAGATGATATCTAAATGAACAATTAGGTAACCCACAAAAGTGAAAATTCAAAAAATTTAGAAAAATACAACATATGATTTCCTTTGTTGAACATCTTTAGTATTAACTATCCTATTTGCCTTGTCTGGATTTACATTCATCTCACAATAAGATTATTGAATTTTAAACTTATTTCACTTGTTCCATGTTATTTAAAATAAATTACATAGCGCATAGTACGGGCCTTGCATCAAAACTACCTTTTACTTTCTTATAATACTCTATTAAGACTAGTTTTGATATTTATTGGGTGCTTATAGTAAATTTAGTATAACTATAGGTCTACTAATGAAAAAATTTTAATTTAGTCTCTAACGTTTGGTAAAATATTACTTTTTTACTAACGTTTGCATTTCGAATTCTC
Organism: Dimocarpus longan; assembly: GCA_022984855.1. Classification (NCBI taxonomy): domain Eukaryota; kingdom Viridiplantae; phylum Streptophyta; class Magnoliopsida; order Sapindales; family Sapindaceae; genus Dimocarpus; species Dimocarpus longan. Next base: position 17,395,258 of record CM041015.1, on the reverse strand, counting down.
GTCATCCCTAACGTTTCGAAATTGTATCAATTTAGTCCTTTTGTTAGTCAAATGTTAATCAACCTTAATAGTGAGATGATTAATTTGATCATTTTAACTTCAATATATTTATATATTTTTAATATATATATTTAATATAATATATATTTTTATCTTTTTAATTTAATATATAAAAATATTTTTAAGTTAAAAAAACAAAAACAAAGATAAAAAGAGATCTCCATAGGAGACCAGTTTCTGGTCTCCCATTAAGACCATTTTCCTTCCGACAAGGGAGACCAAAAAATTGGTCTTCATCGTCGGATCGAAGACCAGATCGGAGAGACCTAGTCTCCAATGAGGAAACCAACACTGGTCTCCTCGTTGGAGGTAGGTCTCCACGCTGGAGATCGATTGACCTCCATCGCCAGAGACCAATTGGTCTCCAACGATGGAGACTAGAGGGTCTCCATTGTCGGAGACTAGTCTCCGACTATAGAGACTGCTTGCAATTTTTTTTTTTTAATTTGCATAAATATATATATATATATTGTTTTATTTGGAAGATGTTTGGTTTGATATTAAATGTTTAATTTGGATGATGTTGGTTTAATAAAAATAATGGAGATGATGATTTTGATGAATGTAGAAGATGAAATTGAAGATGAGGAAAATGATGCAAGGTAAAAGATGAAGAAGAATTTTTTTTTATTATTTTATATTAAAAATATTATTTTTTAATTAAAATATTATTATTAATAAATTGAATTAAAAAAATTCATTCAATGATGTGTCACAATTTGATTGGAATGTGGTCAATGACAATTTTGTAATAATGGAGATGATTATTTTGTAATTATCAGTTTTTAAAAGGGTAATTATGTCCAAGTATTTTAAATTATATCAAGGGTAAATCCCTTTTTTTATCCCGTATGTCACGTTTGATTGTTATTTTTTTGTCAAAAAGACTAAATTAATACATTTCAGAAACGGGAATTCGAAATACAAACATTAGTTAAAAAGTGATATTTTGTCAAACGTTAGGGATTAAATTAAAATTTTTCCTCTGGTAATTAAATTGGGTCACTTTAATGGGTGATAATATCTATACTTGTAACTAAATAAATATAATATATATATATATATATATATATATGTTGTCTAATTCAATCCGCCTCATCACATTAAAAAACTTAATTTAAAATAAACAAATAAATATTTGTTACTTGTTGCCAATTAAAAATTTAGTAAATATCAATTAATAACAACAAAATATAATAAATTTAAAGAAAAAAAATGCTTGTTTAAAACTTATAAATTTTATAAATCTCACATGTTTATTTAAATAATTTTTAAAATTTTATTTTTCATTTATTTGTTGTTTTGAATTAACTAATTTGTAAATTATTTTATTGTTAGTCGTTTACCCCACATCACAATTATTCGCATGACATTTATATTTTCTCATGGTTAATTTCTAAGAATGATCAACCATTAATTAAAGAATTCAAGTGATAATTCGTATAATTATAGTCAAGGATAAATTTACAAGAATTATAGTCATACTATAAACATTTGGGGGCAATGGCTCTTAAGTCTTAACCTTGGCCTTTAAAAGCATTATGTGCATATTTACATCTCTCCTTGAAATAACCCTTTTGCTGATGCAGGTATTGTTTAATGTCCTTTTTGCCAACCCTTTTGCTGATGCAAGTATTGTTGACTGTCCTTTTTGCAGGCAATAATTATTCTAAAGTGCGAGAGCCCTAATGCCACTAATGTCAGTGGTAGTCCAGGCCTATTAAGAACACTAGGCAACTGTGACTGAAAATGATGCCAATTTTCAAACCCCGGAGACCCCCAAGAAAGTTAGCAATCCAACATTACCTACAATTAATCTGTGCGCATATCAACTAAGCCTGTCAAAAGTAAATCAACTTTATTTTTCTTTATTTTGTGAGCAGTTTCCGGAGAAAAACTTTGCGGAGTCGAGCCAAATTATCTATTAGGCTGAGCTAGAATAAGTAAATTAACTTCAATTGCACCAAAAAAAATATATATGAAAAATATATTTTAACTTACGTAGAGGATAAACAATGAGCTTTACCTAGGGGTGGACGTTTACGGATTCGTATTGGGTTAGATTAAAAATCTCTCAACCCAACATAATTTGGGTTAAAAATTTTTCAACCCAATAAATTCTTCAACTCAACCTAACCCAACCCAATAATAATCATATTGATTTCTGTTATGTTAATCGGGTTGGATTTAATCAACTACGAAGGCATAAAAAGTTTAGTTAGTAACTTTTATAGTCTTAACAATTTGTTTACAAATAAAATGAATGCAAATAAATATTCAATTATTAAAAATAAAATATTTAATCCACCATATAGACTATTCTTGATCTTCATCTCTAGTAAATGTGTTTTTAAAAAAAAAACTTGGATTTAGAATTAGAGATAGGCATTTGTTGGGTTGGGTTGGGTTAAAAATTTTTCAATCAAACCCAATCCAGTCCAATTTAATTTTGAACCCAACTCAATCCAATCCATCTCAATTTTTTTAAAGATGTAACCCAATCCAACCAGACAAAAAGTGATCGGGTTGGGTTGGATTGATCGGGTTGGATTAGAAATGCCCACCCCTAACTTTACCCTTTAAAATTCATATTATATATAGATATGTTAATTAAAAATGAAGAGTAAAACTGACCCAACAAAGTATGGGAAAACAAAAAAGGTAAAATACAAATATAATCAAACATCAATAAAATCATATCTAAAGATATTTAAATAATCAAATTTATAATATAGATAATCTATATTCTGATAATCATAAATTATTATAATATTTTAAATTAAAGAGCGCGTTAGAAAAGATGCTAAAAGCAAAAGATATTAAATTTTAGTAATATAATATGTAACTAATATTATATAATGAAAAAATTTACAAAATTTTATATTTAATGTATCTAGTCAAACTTTTTTATAAATATAATATGTGAATACAAAAGTAAACATAAACAAGAACTATAAAATTGACTAGAAAAATATATTTAATTATTTTAATGCGAAAAAAATTAGAAAATAAAAAATATATATATTAATTAAATGGCTATGGTAGGCTTGAACCATAAATTACATCTCTGGGTGGCGCAGGCATAGTGTGGTACCCACTCATAGCATTCTTCATGCAACATAATCTTAAATTTCGTATTCTTTCCCACCGCGATCTCATGATTTTTTTTTTTTTTTTTAATTTTTACTTCATTTGGTATGTTGTGGATAAATGGACAAATAGGTGATATGGTGCACCATTTCATCTAAGATTTTCTCCCGTTTCCTATCTCACCTTATTTATTTATATTTTTTTCAAAAAAAAATGGTTTTTTTATTTTCTAGTTTGGCGGCAGAACAAGTGATGGGAAGGGACCCAAGAAAGTCAGCTGAAACGGAAAGTAGCCCACCTTGGCTATTTTCAAGTGGCATAGATTTATTTTGCTCCTTGATGAAAGGGATGAATCTTTGTAATGCACTATCATTCACCAACATGTGCTTTTGAAAAATGTGATTACATAATTTATATTGAATATGTCCAATTCCAGTCATTCTCACCATATCCTATTTCCCATTTCCCTAACTCTAGTGTCGCTTTTGTTGTAGGTACAACAGTGTTGATAGAAACCTCTCATCATGATGATGATAGAAAACAGATAATCAATATTAATGGTCATGATCATGGCAGCACCCCTCAACTCGCGACGGGGCGCGGGGTTGGGGTTGGTGGGTCCATCTAATTTAATTATAATCATGTAAAAGTTTACAAGCTTAACAAATTAAATTATTGACTTTGTGTAATTCTAACATCAGTATCTTTTAATTTTAAAAAATTATGACGAATTAATTAAATTGAATTAAATATAAAAAAGAATTTATTGTATGAGAAATAATGTAATGGAAATAAAAGAGATAATTTGTTTTAGAAGATAATATAATTGATTAATTTGATTTGTTCGTCCTAACTATTTAAAATTAGGAAGCAATGATAATAGAATTACTATATATATAGTGGTGATAATGTATATATATACACTATTATCACTATATATATAGTAATTTTACCATTAGTATTTTCTAACTTTAAAAAATTAGGAATCAATCAAATTCATCCATTAAATTTGAATTAAATAGGAGATAAAATTTGTTCTATAAAAAAGAATGTAATGAATGAATTTGATTGGTTCGTCTAACTTTTTAAAGTTATGAGGCATTGATGGTAGAATTACTATATATATATATATGTATATATATATAAAACAATTCTACCATCAGTGCTTCCTAACTTTAAAATGTTACAACGAATCAATCAAATTCATTTATTATATTTGAATTAAATAAGAAATAGAATTTGTTCAATGAGATAATATAATTGATGAATTTAATTGTCTCATCTAACCTTTTAAAGTTATGAAACATTAATGGTAATATGTATCTATATGTATATATAACTGTTGTTTGTATAAACAACATTTGACTCTAATACATTAAAACTGCTTTGTCATTACGTCGTGTAAGAGATTGTAATTTTCCCTCCATATCAAATTATTGTAACAAGAAATCATCCTTTCCTCTCATAATCTTAACTGTCCCACCTGCAACAACCAATTTGATTTTTTCTAGTTGAAAAATCACATCCATATTGTTCCTAAAATGTTTCTGGATTGAATAATTTACGGTTCTGGACCCAATAGAATTGCCGTTATTGCTTTATCGTTGAAGATGCTATCAGAAATGCAGAAGGTGTGCAAAGAAAAGTCCCATCTCAAGCAAACGCAATTATCCAGATAACTCATCTTTTAGAGCCAAGTAGAAGCTGTAGATGAGGAACGTCATAATGACTTGGTTCAAGTCAAACTTGCTAGCTAAGCATAATTTATTTCAAATCCATAATTATACAAGATATATAGTTACACATGAAACATTATCCTTTTTTTTTTAATATGTTTATTTTTAAATTTTTATATTTATCTGAATCATTGAATTGAAATCAAATGAACCATCGTCACTTATGTATAGTTACTACCATGTACTGCAGCACAATCCTAACAGTAAATAGCAATCAAAATACGTGAAATGATGACTCTTTGTTTCATTACTTTTAGTAAAATAACCACAGTCATCGTTCAACTTGATATTATAAAAGAAAATCTTATCTATTTCAATTATATAAATAATTACTTTATATATATATTTCATAAAAGAAAATTTTTTAAGAAAATCTTTAAAACCCAAAAAAAAAAAAAAAAGATCTCCACCATCAATCTCTGATATGAATGTTGAAAATCAAAAGAATTAAAAAGAACAAACCAAAATATATATATATATATATATATATATATATATATATATATATGAAAGTCCAACATAGATATTGAATCTCCACCCATTCTCTATCTCTAACCATCTAATTAAAGATAAAGCTATCTACAACAAGAGGTCTCCAATGATGGCAACTTAGAACTAGGTCTCTATCATTGGAGACCCAAAGGTCTCTATCGTTAGATACTTAGTTTTAGGTTTCCATCTGTAGAGACCTCTAGATCTCTAATGGTGGAGACCTTGGCTTTCCATCAATTGAAACCATAAAATTCAGGTCTTTAACTGACAATGGAGACATTGGTGAAGGGATCTCCATTGTCGATAGATATGTGGTGGAGATGCAACTCCACTTTTTCTTTTTCTTTTTTCTTTTTTTAATTTCTTTAACTTGATCTCTATCATTTATCAATAGTGATGGACAATAGAATTTAGTTTTTTATTTTTTTGACAAAAAACTTTATTTTCAAATTTGATCTCCATTATTCACATGAATGGTAAAAGATCAATTTTTTTATATTAATTTTTCTTTTTTAAAAATAATTTTTTAAAAAAAAAGCATGGTGAAAAATGAAAATACTCTTATTGAGAATTAAATTTGATTAACTAGATTATCTTCGACTAATTGGGCTAGGGATTTCATATAATTTAAAAGTATTGTTAGATTTCTCAAAATTTTTTGTCTAAATAATATGATATTTGAGTTGTTAATATCATATTAATTATTACATCATTTTATGATTTGTAAAGTATTAATAACTTATATATCATATCATTTGGGTATGTATTTGGACCAAAAAAGAATTAGGAAGCATAGCATTACTCATAATTTAAATTTTAAACTTTAATCGTTTTGTAAAAGTGAAAAGCTTATGTGAGTTTGATGCAATTTCTTCTTAAAAATACAATCAATAACTTAGTAAATTAATTTAAAAAATTAAATTAAAATTGTAAAATCTAAATTTAAAAGTGATATATATGAGAAGTGGTTTGGGGCTGGTGGCCCCTCTCTGTTCCCCATCCCATTTATTCTTATCCTCACTAAAAATTAAAAACTCTTCGTCGGACAAGGTGGAACGGAGAACGCTTTTTCCCTGCTACTGTCCTATATACCTAGCTAATTATCCAAACGACCCACTAAAGGAGTAAATACGTGTCACATTGAACTCGACACAAACACAATAGGGCAAAGCCATGCAGATTGCCCTGATAATAAGTCTTTGTTTGGGATTTTTAGGAAGACAATCAAACATTTGTTGTCGGACCATCCTGTCAATTGTGACGAAACAGCCCCCGTGTATGTGCAGTATGCTAACAGTCTGCTTGATAATAACTGCTTTGCTTTTTAGGTGATATACTTATTGCTTTTAAGTAATTACAGTAGGTGATATACTTATTGCTTTTAAGTAATTACAGTAGGTTTGCTAGGTCGCACTAGATACATACCTCGCATACCCATTTATTATATACCGAGGTCCAATGCTTAATTTGTATTGGCAAATTATTTAAGAGTTAAAAAAAAAAAGAAAAAAGAAAAAGATGCTTTAATTCTATTCGCATATATTTACACTTCTAACAGAATTAAATTGACGAGGTTTGATTACCCATTAATGATCGCTGCCTTGCACCTGCCTGTCTGTTTCCTTATTATGATTGCTTTCGTAAATGCCTTAAGTATTGTAGGTATTGTATTAATCCGTGAGTAAAATTTTCTGTTCATTTCAACAACTCAACGGGGTTCAATTTACTCTATACTTCATTTTCTGTCCATTTCAACAACTCAACGGGGTTCAATTTACTCTATACTTCAGATTCAGAGTAATGCTTCTGTATAAACAGATAGTGAATAATAATTTTTTTTTTTTTTTTTTTACACATGACATATGATCTCTTTTTATCTCCTGGGGCCAAAAAAAAAAAAAAAAAAACTAGTTTATAAAATAACATTGGAAAATTTAAGTTTTTTAGCACTATAGTTTGTGAAAATAAAAAAAGCTCAATAATAAGATTTTAGCATTCCATCACAAATTCACAATTGGTCATATGCAAAACCAAGGAGCGAAGGGCTGCCAACATGACACGAGCCTTCAAATTTAAGGGTGTGTTTACTTCACGGATTGGGAAATGAGAATAAAGAATGAGATTGATTGATAGTATTTACTTGCTTAAAATTCATTTCGTAATGGGAATGAAAATATGGATCCTGCATTAATTTGGAGTTGTGGAATGCGAATCACATTCCCTCCAACTTATTTGGGAATCATATTCCCATTCTCTTTGTCAAGACGAAAAGTTCCTTATACCCTTCTTTAAAAAATAAAGAAAAACCAATTTTATTTGATATTTAAAAAAAAAAAAAACACTGTATATTATAATAAAAAACTGTACACTATTTATTTTTCATCTCCAATTTCTTAATTATCATAGTGGACTATTAAAATAATATACAGTTTTTTTTTTTTAATTGTAATGTACAGTTTTTATTTGATATTAAAAAAAAATTACATATTATAATAAAAAATTGTACACCATTTGTTTTTCATCACCAATTTTTTAATTATTATAGTGGACTATTAAAATAATATACAATTTTTTTTTTTAATTGTAACGTACAATTTTTTATTTGATATTAAAAATATATATACATATTATAATAAAAAAACTGCACACTATTATAATTAATCCATTTAATTAAAGTTATGTTTGCAATTTATAATTAATCATTCCGATTTCAAAGTAAAGTAAACAACTCAATGAGAATACTACTGATTCCGATTCTGATTTCTACAATTGAAGTAAACAACTTATTCTGATTTCGATACTTCATTTCGATTCTAAGTCATTCCGATTCCAGATCATTTCGATTCCCATTCAGATTTCTCTAAGTGAAGTAAACGCATCATAAATACTTTAACACTACCTATCAAGTGTCAAACCCTTTACTTTGGCAAGTGGACCAATCTCAAATGCAATGCACATTGTATAATAATAACAAGAAACAAATACAAATAGTATAGCACTAAAAATCAACAATTTTGGATCAAATCAAGCCTTGATTCTAATCAGTAAACAGTAGTTTCAAAAGTCCGATTTGCTAGATAAGAGTCTAACTAATAAGATGATGCTCTCTAACCAAATTTAAATCACATAGATAAATAAAATTCATATATGTTAACAATTTATACAAATGAATATATAGAATATCCAAATTTTCAATGTGTAGCTCTCTTAAACCAAGAATTTGTATACTTTTCTCTCTCGTATTTCTTTTTCGATAATCTATTATCAACCATGTGGTCCAATTTTGGTTTGCTCAAATCTAAAGTTCATTTATTTTAACAAATTATACTAATTAATATAGAATGCCCAAAATTTCTATATATGGTTCCCTTAAGCCAAGAATTTGTATGCTTATCTCTCTCATATTTCTTTCTCGATTATATATTATCAATCAACGATGTGGTCCAATGGCTTCCTCAAATCTAAAAATTCATTTATTTTAACAATTTATACAAATCAATATATAGAATGTCCAAAATTTCAATATACGGTTACCTTAAACCCAGAATTTGTATGCTTTATCTCTCTCATATTTCGTTCTTGATAATCTATTATCAAACAACCATGTGGTCCAATTTTGGCTTGCTCAAGTCTAAATTCTAGCAAGTTGCAATAATAATTACAAAACCCCAGAAAGCCACATCGCCCGGAATGAACGTGGCCAACCTAATTAATCATAACAGCTCACCATCCCTTAAATCTCACTCAAAAGGCTATTAATTAAGAGCCCGTGAGTTTATATCCCTATCACAAGTTGCTCTTCTCATGATGTCCTCTATGAACAATATCAATTACTTCTACCTGTTTCAATTTTCACGCAAAGACAAGATTTTCTTCCTCATAATGACTGTTAACCTAATTCATCATCACGTGCTTTTTTGTTTACTTGTACATGATCTTTTCTCCATTCCGTACTCATGAGTTAATACTGTTACTCTTTAAGATATGACTTAAAACTGCCCTTTTTTAACTGTAGTGCTAAAAAATATGTGAACTTTCGAGCTTCGAATAAATATAAAAAATATACAAATTGTAGTCTTTTGTAGTTCTTGCGAATTATTGTTCAAAAATTTGATTTTATTTCTCTGGTACTAATTTGAGAAAGCATATTTCTTTTAAAGTTAGTTTTTGACATTTTCTCGTATGAATTAATTCCAATACCACTGAAATCTCATCTATGATGTGTTTACTTCATGAATTGAGAAATATGATTGATTGATAGTGTTTATTTGTTTAAAATTCATTCTGTAATAAGAATGAAAATATGGGCCTCAAATCAATTTGGGGTTATAAAATGAGAATTTCATTCCCTCCAACTCACTTAGAAATTTCATTCTCATTCATTTTGTTAAAATAAAAAGTCTCTTATACTCTTCTTTAAAAAAATAAAGAAAAATCGATTTTATTTGATGTTTAAAAAAAAAAATGCATATTGTAATAAAAAACTACATACTATTAATTTTTCATCATCAATTTCTTAACTATCATAATGGACTAATAAAATAATATGTAATTTTTTTTGTTATAATATGCAGTTTTTTATTTGATATTAAAAAAAATCATATTATAATGAAAAACTGCATACCAATTTAGTAGACTATTAAAATAATATGCAAATTTTTTTTATTATAATATATAATTTTTTATTTGATATTAAAAAAAAAAAAAAACAGTGCACTATAATAAAAAATTACACATTATTATAATTAATCCATAATTTTAATTAAGAGTATTTTTGTAACTTACAATTAATTCATTCCGATTTCAAAGCAAAATAAACAGTTCAATGGTAATATTGTTGATTCTAATTCCGATTCCGATTCCAATTCCTATAGTTAAAGTAAACAATTTATTCTGATTCCAATACCTCATTCCGATTCTAAGTCATTCGATTCCAGATCATTTCGATTCCTATTCTGATTTTTCCAAATGAAGTAAACGTATAACTAATGTTGTAAACAAAACATATAGAACTGTGTGATATCAACTTGAGAATTTTAATACATGAATATACGTCTTTAGACCAAGTAGTTGTAGGCAGTAATTGTACAAAACGGGATGGGTAGGCAGTAGTTGTACAAAACGAGACAATTAATTCCCATTACAGTGCATCCTGTCAGTGCTGTCACCGTTCAATTATCATTTTTTTTTCTTTATCAAGTTGGGTGTTAAATTGTGTTTGGTAACATTGAAGTCAGAGTAACTTCAAAAAAACATTGAAGTCAGAGTAATTGTATTCGTTTTGTTCATGATTGGTTCGTTAGACGACAATATCGAGGCAGCTACTAAGTACTAACTGACCTTTACGTGCTGTTGATAAGTGTCCGGTTTATCATCATGAATGATGCTTTGTATTAAAAGCATTCAAACATCATAATCTCCGTTTCGATGCCCTATTTACCTTGTAAAAATTATCAATGATTTTTCCATCCAAACATAAACCAATTTTTTTAATAAAATTGAAAAAAAATATATTATTTCTTTATTAATATAAGAAGAAATTAAAACTACAAGCAATAATAATATCGTGCTATAGTTGCTATTATAAAACTCGACGAATAGATTTGATCACTTGCCAAAAACTCCATTAATAAGGTTCTATGGATCTGATAATCTCAAATCGAGTACTCGACCCAACTTAGACAACTTAGACTCCATGACTAGGCATGTGGAGCCCTTTGTTGTTATTATTATTATTAGTTTAAAACAAAAAAAAAAAGAATCTTGAGAAATCGTTTTGGTGTCCCAAAATGACACCGTTTTGATTAATTTAAATTTTTTAAATTAATCTAAAACGAAATCATTTTGGAGAAACTAAAGCGATGTTGTTTTAGTGTCCAAAAACTTAAAAAATAATAATAATAATTGTTGCAACCCTTTTTCACCTGGATGCCCATTTGCAGACACTCAACAACAGCCATCTTTTGCAACCCTTAGTTGCTGCCACCTTCACTAGCCTGCCTCTACTGCCATGATGTCGTCATCGCCATGCTAATAAGTTTTTTTTTTCTTTTTTTTTTATTAATTATTAACTTGTTAATTTACAAAATTGTTTGTTATTTTTGCTTTGTTATTTTCACTATGTTAATTATTTGTTATTTTTTATGTTATATAACTTGTAATCATATGCACATTATTTTTCTTTGTTATTTACATATTTTAATTGCATTAGAGATTAAAATTAATATTTATTCTTCAAAGTTGAAAAAAAATAATTAAAAAGGGAGATAAATAGAAAGAGAGACCTCAGTTGATAGTGTACTACAGATTGTAGTGACTGTTTAGTTGTTGTTGTTGTTGTTTATCTTGGTTTGTTTGGGAGGTAATGATTTCTTTTTTATAAAAAAAAAAAAAAAAATCACAAATTTGATTGTTGGTCAATGATTAAACCAAATACTCACTAGGACTAGCGACTAGTGAATTTTGAAACATTGACTACATCATATATAGTAATATTGGTCATAGATATTGTCTAGTAGTAATCACATTTCTCCATAATGTAAAAGTCTCAAGTTTAAACCCTCTTAGCCTAAGTGCATATGTATATTGTGTGACATCATATATAGTAGTAGAAACAAATATACATTATTATAGGATTAATTGCAAATTTGCAATAACTTACTCGATTTATACAAACTACTAGAATAAATTTTGAAAAATTGAGAGAAATAATCCTTGACTTTTTTGGTCGTTTTCAGATTTGATAGTGGTCTTAACTTACAATTGGAACATACCAAATTGTTTTTTCATTAATATTGTTATTATTATATTATTTTTAGGAATTTAGCTACTTTACTGGTTGGATACATAACCTTATTCATCAATTACAACAACTGAATTAATTGCAATAACTACCCTTACAATTAATTTAATAGATATAATTTATAGGTAAAGTTATCTAACCAGTAAGTTAGTCAAACCTTATTTTTAGATAAAAGTAATTGAAAAATAAAGTATGATAACAATAAAAAATTAAAAGGTTATAAAAGTTTTGGAAAATATAAAAGATAAAAGAAATTCTAGATCTCGTCCGAATGAGATCTGATTTATTTCCTCCATATATAAGGATATTTGAGAATCGAAAATACTTGTTTTTTTTTTATTTCTTTTTTATTATAACTAATTAATTATACTTCTATTTAAGCTTGATTATTTATTAGGTGCAAATATTGTCATCCAAAATTATGACTTACACACTCAGATTGTATTATAAAAGTTTATTACAACAATAACCTAAAAGAAAGTGACCATTATGGACAATATGATTAAAATAAAATAATTAAAATATTTTTCATATATATTAATAATTCTTAATATGTTTAAACCCTAATTTAAGATTTAGATAATTGAATCAATACACTTTCCATGCTCATTAATTTATCCTAATATATTAAACCCTAATTTGAAATCTTACTATAATAGAATTACGTAATTATCACAATTTTTCTAAAAGAAAGTTAAAAAACAAAAACAAATTGGAGACCAAAGTAGAAATAGCCTACTTTCTTCTTGTTCAATTTGTTCCATAAGCATTAATCATTAGAAAGAACAAAAAATATTGTAGTAAATTGATAAATATTCTAGTTCTAAAAAATATTTAGCATTTTGCCTTTATAGTTGTTGTATCCAAAAATAGCGCATGGGCTAGAAACCTAACATGGTCCAAGAAGACCAACAAACCCAATAGGTTGAGAAGATCGTGTAACACCCCTCTACCCTACTTCCCCGTCAGTAAGAGGATCGAGACGGGGTGACGTTACCTTTCTTACTGAAATCTATTTAAACCGTTTACAAAATTTATTTATTTATTAAATATCTTAAAACAAAAGTTTTATTTGAAATAGTTTATTAAAATTTGTTTATTTAAAACGCTTATAACAATTTAAAACATTTTAGTTTTTGGAAAATCCGACAAAATTTTCTCTGTTTTTCTAAAAATCCAAATTTATAAACCTACAGGGAAGAACAATAACACTTTTAAAGACAATCAAATCTCCAACTTTCGTTTCAAATCTCCCGTCCGTTTGTAAATCACTTCAACACTCAAACAATTATAATTTTATTTAAAATTCAAAGTTCACAACCGTAAAACTTCACACTACATATTTATCAAATAATATACATAATTTACAAACGTTTAGACTTTGATACAAATTTTACTTTACAAACTTTGAAATTTAAAAAAAAAAAAAAAAATTACACACATACATGATGATGCCCATGCATATATATAGACACCTGATATAAAATGATTATTATCCAAAAATTTATGTCAGATTGTTATAGGTATTTTTTGATGACATGAGAAAATGGGCCGGTGAGGCCCAGTGATTTCAGTCCATAGGTTAAAGCTCGTCAGGCCTGAGAGGCAAAGTCGTTATCATGCAAGTTCAGGTCCTTGTGCGAGCTCAAGTTTTGGTTGGAGCTCGGCTCCTCATAAGCAAGCTTGCAACCCCTTAGCTAAGGAGTTCGCGATGTAGTTCCCAGCTCGCCTGTTGCTTTCAACCCATGACCAGAAGCAAGTTCAGCTCGAACGAGCTCACCTAGCATACATTCTGGAAGCTTGAAACAACCAAATCCTAGAAGGATTCAACTTACCTATTTTTAAGCAAATCAAACCTCGAGAATATTGAGTCCGTTCCAAATTTAGGAGAGACTGTTTAGAAAGTGCAATTAATGTAATCTTCTATTTCCTATTTTAAATGTAGTTCAAAATGTAAACCCTTCACTATAAATTGGGGGTGAAATCACATGTAAAAGACATGAGATAATTATTATATTGTTACTTTGTCAAAATTAAGAGTGACAACCGTGGACGTAGGCATTATTAAACCGAACCACGTAAAAATATTTGTGCTTCTGTGTTCTTCTTCCTTTGTTTTCATTGTTCGTTTGTTTTGTACTTTTATTTCACATTATTTACAAGTATTGAGTTTCAAGAACCGAGTCGACTGGTTTCTAATGTTGATATTTTGGCGCTAAAGAAAGGTCCCAAATTGTAAAAAATCTTTCCAAAATTTTCACCGTCATGGCTAGATTGAGAACAACCAGAAGCTTTGACACGATAGCAGATCAACCTGAGCAGCATGAAGCTTAACCGAGAGGGAATATAACTCTGCCTATTGCAGGAGCATCTCACGCCCTTATTGACAGCGCTGTTGGGGGTATTCCACTGCTGGCAGCGGCCCATACAACTGAGGGGTTACAAACATGATATCAACGGCAAGAGGCGCTGAAAAACATGGTGCAATAGCTTGCGTATACAGTTAGGGCATTGGCACAAGTCCAGACATATAATGCACCTATAATTGAAGTCGCTGCACTCAGACAAGCTCACCAATGCCAGCATCAAGAAATAGCAGCTCCTAAGAGACCGATCAGAGAAGAGCTGCGACCTGTAAACTCAGCTCGATCCTCTAATTCATGAGCAAGACTAAGGGTCGTGGAGCTCATAAGGAGGAAGAAGTCCCACGTACTGGAAGTTTGAGGGTGAGGGTGAGTTAGGATGGGAGCCGTCACGTAGAGGATTTTTGTGGCCGAGCTCGGGCTATGTCTCGATATAAAGATGAAGTTTATCATTAGCAACGTGCAGTGTCGTATCAGCCTGACGACTCCTAAAGGGTTAGTCAAGGGCGTAAACCAGATCGTCATTCTTCAGACCGTAAACACAGGGGGGAATGTGGACCTCAAGACTCATGGATGGAAGAGCTTTTCCAGAGGGTTCAACAACCTCTCCCTGATGTCGACGTGAAACGTTCCTTGATGCCTCTTGCCAACGAGATCAGTATGGTGAAATGATCTAGCTCTCTAGGGAGATTGAGACGCAACCTCTCCCTCGTAGATTCAAGGTCCTAAATATTCCTTAGTATAATAGAGATACCGACCCCTATAATCACTTGGATACATTCAATGTCTAGATGGATCTCCAAATAGATAATCCACTGGTAAAGTGCCTAGTGTTCCCAGCTACCTTGGGGGATATTCTGCGGACATGGTTCAGAAGTCCCCCGGCTTGCAGCAATGAAGCTGGGAAGAATTTTAGAGGAGATTTACGAGCTAGTACAAGACTTTGAGGAGACAGTTCGCACCATCCTGCCGCCTTGCCATGGTTTTCGAGAGGTAGAAAGAATCCTTCAAGGATTACATTTCCAAGTTCCGTGGCGAGGTCAGCAAGGTTGATAACCCTTTAGTTGGAATGTCCTGATAATGATCTCAGTAGGACTCCACAAGGATGGGAAGCTCTACGAGAGCATTTATAAGTCCCCAGTAAAGGATTTAGGTGAGTTTTATGAGCGAGCCGCCAAAGAGATTAGGTAGGAGAAGACTTTCGACCCCAGGCAACCTACTTAGAAAGCTAAACCAAACAGCTCGACCCACTCGAATAAGAGGAATAATGATAGAACTAGAAGAGAAGATCGAGGCAACAATTTTACTAATCAGGTCGCCAAAAAAGCTAAGAACGACCCAAGAATGAACAGTCTCGGCACCAAGGTCGTCATTATAGTTACAATGTCCTGTCAGATAGTCCAGACAGGATCTTTACAATAGAGAAAAATAGCGACTTTGGGAGGCCAACACCAATGAAGACCCCTGCTAATTATAGAAACAAGAATAGATTTTGTGTTTATTATAATGAGGTCAGGCATAATACCTCAGATTGTTGAGCGTTAAAAGATGTCATAAAAGATTTAATCCGAATAGGTCATCTAAGGGACTATGTGGTGAGACCAGCAAATCAACGACCTCCGCAATAATGACCTTAGCAACAATACCACTGAGCTCCTGAGCCAGAACACGAGCCCACGGTGAGAACCATCTTCACCATACATAGTGGTCCTCACATTACAAGTACATCGAACAGATCACATGAACGTTATGTACAGGAGGTGAATCATGTCTTGCTTATAGGTCATGATGAAATAGAAGGACCTGCGAAGAAACCAAGAATGACCTCAGATGATATTATTTTTACGAAGAAAGATGCCAGGAGTGTATGTTGGCCCTATAATGATGCACTAGTCATCCGAGCAAAGATAAGCAATGCCAAGGTAGGAAGAATCATGATCGATACGGGAAGCTCAGTTAATGTTATGTACAATGGGTGTTATGACCAGATGAGACTTGGTAAAGAACAGTTAAAGCCATCTCCAGAACCTCTTTACGGTTTCATTGGAGATGTCATCACCCCAATGGGCCAGATCAGGTTCTCGCTTACAATCGGAGATTCAGGTTGTTAGGTAACTGTGCTGGCAGATTTTTTGATTATTGATTGCCCTTCTGCGTATAATGTTGTCTTAGGGAGACCAGCAATGAACAATTTAGATGTGATCTCCTCCACCAGGACGCTCACAATAAAATTCCCAACTTTCAACAGGATAGGCTATGTACGGGGCGAGTAGCACTTGGTGTGACGCTGCTACGAGGAGGCAGTGAAGATGGGGGTTAGAGGGAAAAAGGTCAATGTGGTCTCAGGAGGAAAGTCCTATGTTATGAGTGAAAAAGAGGTAAACCATAACTTCGATCCTCGTGAGGTAGATGTAGACAGGGCGATTGGGCCTATCGAAGAGCTAGAGCATGTTCAAGTTAGCAAGTTGGATGCTGAAAGGTGTCTAAAACTGAGGCAAAGTTTGACTCTAGAGGTAAGATCTCAGCTCGTCAACTTTCTAAAGGTGAACTTGGACGTATTTGCTTGGAATCATGAGGATATGGTGGGAAGAGACCCTAAGGTCATATCACACAGGTTATATTGACCCTCACCACAAATCAGTTTGCTAGAAGAGAAGGCCAATGACATAAGAGCGATATACAGCCTTGAAAGAAGAAATAGATAATCTATTGGCTAATAACTTCATTCGAGTATCCTACTACCCGACCTGGGTTGCCAATCCCGTGCTCGTGAAGAAAAAGAATGAGAAATAGAGAACGTGTGTTGATTTTACGAATTTAAACAAGGCATGTTTAAAAGACAACTTCCGTCCGCCAAGAATTGATCAGCTCATAGATGCAACAGACTCTTAAGCTTTATGGATGCTTACTCGAGATTACAATAAGATATCCATGAGCTCGGAGGATGAAGAGCACACTTCGTTCATCACAGACCGTGGCCTATATTATTATAAGGTCATGCCATTTAGATTGAAAAACGCATGGGTGACCTATCAACGCTTGGTAAATATGATGTTCGAAGATCAGATTGGCAAAACGATAAAGGTATATGTAGATGATGTGCTGGTGAAGTCTAAGCAGGCAGCAAATCATGTTGGCGATTAGAGAAAATGTTTTAGATACTCAGAAGCTACTATATGAAACTAAACTCGCTCAAGTGTGCATTCGGAGTAGTCTCAAGGAAGTTCCTTGACTTCATGGTAAATGACAGAGGGAATGAAGCCAATCCTGAGAAGATTAGGGCCCTGATCAATATGAGGTCCCCCAACCAGATCAAAGATGTCCAAAGCCTTAATGGCCAGGTTGCAGCACTTAGCCGATTTATTTCAAAGGCCACAGACAAATATATTCCCTTCTTTAATGCACTCAAGAAGGCAAAAAATATTGAATGGACTAAACAATGCGAGGTGACATTCCAGCAACTAAAAGATTACATGGGCTGAGCTTCGCTCTTATCAAAGCCATTAGAAAGAGAAAAGCTCATCTTGTACCTGGGAGTATCTCAACACACCCTTAGCGCAGCCTTTGTGAGAGAAAAGGGAAAGAAGCAGCTCCCAGTATATTATATGAGCAAGAGGCTACTTGATGCAGAAACTAGGTACTCGCAAATGGAGAAGCTCGCCTACTGCCTGATAACTACGTCAAGAAAAGTGCACCCGTACTTCCAAGCTCACAAAATCGAGGTCCTTATTCGATACCCGTTGAAATAGATCCTCCAAAAGTCTGACACCTCAGGCAGGTTACTCAAGTGGGCAATTGAGTTGGCACAATTCAAAATTGAGTACAGACCAAGAACAACTATTAAGGTCCAAGCTTTAACGGATTTTATTGCAGAATTCATAGGGCCTACAAAAGAGGGGGCCGAATCTTCTGAAAGTCCAATGTGAGAGCTGTATGTAAATGGTTCGTCCTGTAAGAAAAAAGCTAAGGTTTGAGTCCTATTGATTAGTCATGAGGGTCATAAAATTCTCTACGCTTTGAAGTTTGGGTTTCAGGCCACCAATAACAAAGCTGAATATTAGGTATTAATAGCAGGACTGCGACTGGCTAGAGAAATAAGAGCTAACCAGTTGAGAATCTTTAGTGATTCCCAACTTGTAGTCTACCAGATTCGGGACGAATATCAGATCAGGGGATCAAAAATGGCTGCTTATCTCCAGAAAGTTCAAGAACTGCTGAGCACCTTTCAGAAGTTTCAGGTGAACCAGATTTCACGAGCTCAAAATATTCATACAGACTCACTAGCTCGTCTGGCAACTACCCGAGCTACGAAAGACTTAAAGTCCATACCTATAGAGTTTTTACCGATCCCGATCATTGAGGAGAAAGACTTAATGATGGCTATAGTCATGGCAAAGGACGCCTGGATGAGGCCGTTGATTAGCTATTTACAAGATGGGAAACTACCAAAAGATAAGTTTGAAGCATGACGCCTACGAGCTCACGCTGCGCGGTACTGCATCTACGATGATATGTTGTACAAGAAATGGTTCTCTACTCTGCTATTGAGGTGTATAAATAGACCAAATTGCATGAAGGTGCTGAGCTAAATACATGTAGGCTATTGTGGCAATCATACTTGGGGGTTTTCCTTGGCTTAAAATGTATTAAAGTAAGAGTTTTACTAGCCAACAATGAAACAATATGTCATTAACCTAGTCAAGAGATGTGATAAATGTCAGAGATTTGCTAGGTATCCACGAGCTCCACCAGCCTACCTTCAGCAAATGATGAGCCCGTGGCCTTTCACGATCTGGAGGATGGATCTGATTGGACCTCTAACAACTACTCGAAGGAATTATAAGCATGTCGTGGTCGCTGTCGATTACTTCACCAAATAGGCAGAAGCCAAAGAGCTAGCAGAAATCTTCACCACAAAAATAATAAAGTTTATGTGGAGTAATATTATCTGTAGGTTCGAAGTCCCACATTAGGTTGTAACAGGTAATGGGATTCAGTTCAACAACGATTAATTTATCAAGTTCTACAATGACCGGGGGATTGTCAAGAGCTTCTCAGCAATAGACCATTCACAGACTAATGGTCAAGTCGAAGCTGTGAACAAGATAATAAAGTAGATCTTGAAAACAAAACTAGAGGCCAAGAAAGGAACATGGGCGGACGAACTTTCCAAGGTGTTATGGGCCTATAGAACCACAACTCGTAGTACCACTCAGGAGACTCCCTTTTCTATGGTATATGGATTCGAATACATGATCCCCACAGAGCTAGAAGTGACCTCGCAATGCAAGGCGACCTTCAATTTGGAAGATAATGATCAACTTCTTACCTCCAACCTTGATCTCCGTGAAGAGGCAAGAGAAGCAGCCCAAATGAAGGTAGCCATGTATCAGTAGAGAATCTCGAGGTACTACAACAGGAAAGTTCAAGTTCGACAATACAGCATTAGAGACCTAGTATTACGTCTTGTCCTACTTGGAGCTCGCAGAACAGGTGATGGCTCATTAGGACCAAACTGGGAAGGCCCCTACGTCATCAAGGAAAACCTGGGAAGTTAAGCTTATCATCTGACAAATGTGAATGGAGCTGAAGTCGCACGAGCTTAGAATGTTGAGCACCTCCGTCCGTATTTTTAGTAATTTTTCTTTCCTAACATGTATTTATGATGTGAAGTTTTATTGAAATTTAATAAAAACTCTATATTTCCCATATTGTTGCTCCGTCATGTGTTTAACATTATTCTTGGCAAAGAACAAAATAATAATATATGCTATGTTAGTTGAGGTTATGACCTACTGGATATGGCTTGATAAAGTATGTTGTTAGTTGAAGTTACGACCTACTGGACAACTTGTCAAAAGAATATTGTTAGCTGAGGTTACGACCTACTGGACAGCTTGCCAAAGGAATGCTGGTAGCTAAGGTTACAACCTATTGAATAGTTTAGCAAAACTTATACTGTATTAGCTGAGGTTACAACCTACTGAATATAGCCGATATTACGACCTCTAATGTTCGCTGTTAGTTGAGGTTACGACCTACTGGACAACCTATTAAAGATTCACTGTGTTAGCTGAGGTTACGACCTACTGGACATGGCACATTATAAAACGTTTCAATGAAGCTCGCAATAAAATTTGTCAGACTTCAATAGCTCGCCATCTATACACCACATTCCAACATAGCTTGTTAAAAAGTCATCCTACATTGTCCAAGAATTCTATTCATATAGGCACAGTTCTTAAATATCAGATCAGGCGAGCTATAAAGTGTCATTAGGAAATATCACCAATTTTATTATGTCACAATTTGCAAACAGTTTAAATATCAGATAGTGAAATAGAAACATGATGCAACATAAAAAATAAATTTGAAACAATTCTCATAATGAGGTGAATAAATATATAAAACCTAAAAGTTTAGACATCTGGTGCAAATACCCTCACAAAGCGAGGTGAGTATTACATGAAGAAGGATTGTCCAAAGATTACAAGAAAGTAAAAGAAACCTAGTCTATATTAATGGCATCATCTTCAGAAGGAGCTAGAGCACCATCTTCAGGAGGAGCTGGTGCATCATCTTTAGAAGGAGCTAGAGGACCATCATCAAGAGGAGCTAGAACTCCAAAGGCTAGACCTTAAGAGATTGACACTTGACCTTAAGGGCTAGCCTTTGTATTTCATGTCCTCAACTCCTTCTTCCCTAAAGAAGGATTTTACTCTTTTTCTTAATTAGAGCTTTTTATAAAATTCTATCACGATATCATAGATCGATCATGGGTTTCCTCGGCATCGGACACGCGGTCCCTCCCCGTCGGAGTGTAGTTCACAGAATTTCACAAATTTTTCAAATTCCTGGACCGGGCACTCGGTGCCTCTCAAAGTCTGTTATTCAGCATCGGTATTCAAGCATAACGGCGTAGTATTGCTAATAATCACCTTATTGGTGACTACCAATCCCCACCTACCGGTGACTAGTTTTATGCGAACCCTTTAAATTTTTTAAAATTTGAAATTTTCAATTTTTAGTAAAACTTTTATCGCGTAAACTTTTTAACACATTTTTGAATTCGTTTTCATTGTCTCTTTAAAGCATCACACTAGACCATTGCAAATGACCATTTTACCTCTAGTTTCCATTCATACTTTAACAAAACTAGATATATTTTCTTGTAGTTTTCGTTCGGTTTTATAGAAGAAATTTTCAAAGTTTTCATTTTGAAACTTCAATTCATCACATGTATTATCAAAATATCATATAATTAACACGTAAATACAAGCGAAATGACAAAAACACCCCTAGTCTAGTCCACTATCACCATTCGGGCTAGGGGTGTAAATTTTTGAAATTTTTGTTCCTACCATTATTTCATCACAAAAATCACTCAAACATCATTAGAATATCAAGTAAATAAAATTGAAATAATGAAAATACCCCTAGATTCATTTCTAGCCCAAATTCGGCCTAGTGGGTTTTTATTTTAAAATTTTTATTTCAAATTTTCTTTCATCATAAAAATCATTTCATCATCACTATATTAACATATAATTGAGGTTGAAATGACTAAAATACCTCAAAATTACACTAGGTCCAATTTGGCCTATAGAGGCCAAATTTCTGAAAATTGTTTCACTTAGTTTTTCTTTTCAAAATTCATTCAGAAAACATCTAAATAATTCATAAATAACACTCAAACAATTGTAGCATATTTCAAATACAAAATTATTAAATTTCAAATTAAATTCCAAACATTTACTACACTAATAGTAGAGAATTTTTAGAATAAGTGTACACCAATATTATGGAATTGTTTTCTAACTTTCCACACGTCTAATGAGAGATTCTCACATCTCCTTAGCTTTTCCTAAAGCCTCACACCTAAAATCCTTACATAGGGTTTCAAAAATAGACAAAAATACAACAATAAACTCAAAATAATAATTCTAAATGCTAAAATAACTTCAAATGTATGCTTATGGTTCAATTTATGACTTCCCTAACCAAAACTCATCACAAAATAGCAAACACACATCAACTTACCTCCTTTGACCTCTTACTAACCAAAAATCAACTTGAAAAATTAAGGGGTTTTAATGATTTTGAAGCTAAGGATGGGTAGATGATAGAAAGATTAAATGGTTGGATGAATTTGTTAATGAAAAAGGCAAAGAAAATGAAAAAAAGAAGAAGAAGAACACGACAAGAAAAAAAAGTAGAAGTCGGTTGAAATGGAAGAAAGAAATGAAGATTTTCAAAGTCACACCCTTTTATATAGTCACCAACTTTTTAAAATTACACCTTGACCCAAACTTTTTTTATTTACACTTGACCGCAAATGACACTTGTTACCATGCCACTGGACACCCTTGCTAACACATCATTCTACTATCTTATTCAAACTTATCTAAAACTTATTTTTGTCTAAAAATAATTAATTTATTTTAATTCCCATTAAAACTTTTAAAAATTCTTTATTTGACCCAAAAATTATCTCATATAATATGATCCAATTTCACTTCCTTATCTGTCAATCCTAACTTTCCATTCTTCGACTTATTTCATTTAAATTCAAAAATAATTCATTACGCGAAAAAATATTTCCCAAAATATTAAATTTCACCTATCAATGATCGAAATATATATAATTTCGTACTAATTCGCTCAATTTCAAATTAAATCCCACATATTGATTTAATTATTAAATCAACGAATATTAATCATATGGAAATAAATATCGAGGCGTTACAGATCGGAAGGCCAGACAAAAGTTAAGGAGACACAAAGCCCATATCCAAATACACGTTAGCAGTATGCCATATTAGTAGGAACATCAAGCAAGTTCAATCTCACCAAGGCAGTAAGCTAGCTTTGGTTAAGGAGCTTGCATAAGGCACACTTTAAGGTTGCAATCATAGTGTAGCTCATTACATGTCATTAGTTGGCATATTTCCTTAATTCGACGAAGCTCTAGGAAGGGAAAAAATAACCTCACCAAATAGGAAGACTTATATAACAACTAAAAAATCTTTTTGAATAGGAAACTGCCAGAATTATAATACAAGTTGAATAAGGCCATTGTTAATTATAGTCCAATTCAGTATCTAAGTATTTACTGCAATTTCATATAAAATAAAAAAGAATATTTTAAACTTTTCTTATATTATAGTGATCGAATTATATATAAACAAGAAACCTTAGTACTATATAAATGGTGTTTGGTGAACACAAGATACAACATTCAACAGTCATTCTACCCTTACCAGAAATTCTGCTAAATATAGTCTCTCCCTCTATAAATAATATAATCATAGATATAAGCATTACACATAGGATCGAACCACGTCAAAAACTCTTTGTGTTTGCTTCATTGTCTCAACTTCTTTTCCTTTATTTTACATTATCGATTTTTATTGTTATTCACTTGTTTAGCTTAATCAAGTCATACACTTATGCCACCACTCGTAATATTTCATCATAACCCTCTACAAATCTCCATATTCATACAATTTGCTAAATTCAGATGTTGACCTTTTTTGACATCAACATTTTGGTGCTAGAATTTGTCTCAATGGTACTATGTTTGTAACGAAAATACCTATAAGGTTATTGGTTTAAATCTTAAAACGTCATCTTATGATTTAATAAGGACACGATAGCATCCAACTTTCACCACACCCCCTCAAGGGCAAAGCCTAAGAACCCGACGCTTCGACTAAAGGTTCAATTGTGGAGTCAATAATAGTTTAATTTAGTATTGATGTTTTCAATAATATAAAAATTTTATTACACTTGCATGTGCATTGACTAATCAACTTTGACAAATAAGTATATTATACACAAGTCTTATGAATTAAACTAATGGTAAAATTGATAATTGAAAACTTACAAATTAATCTTGATAAATATGATTGGTTAGAATTAAGATTTTTTATAAAACAAAGAAAAATATGTGAGATTTTTTTTTTTTAATGCAAAAAGTTGTTTAAACTTAAATTTGGGTGTTTTTGTAAAATAAATGAATTTTTTTTTTTTTGAAGGAATAAATGAATTTATTTTCATAAGGTTAGTTTTGCTATCGGATTGAATGCATATAGTAAAGTTGATTTTAAAATTTTTAATGATGTGTGTACTTATAATTTGGGTGTATAAATATATATATATTTTTTTTGGGCAATATCTGCACTCTTATTTATTATATATTGAAAATATATTTTACCCTCCGGACATTAAGACCACTGTTAATCTAACTGGAATCATGCAAGTCAAGGGCACCTTCTTGTATTGTTGTAAAAGTCCATTTTAATTATGGTATTACAATATATATATATATTTACATATATACATATATGAGGGTATGTTATTGTAATTAACCCTAAAGTATAAATAGATTAATTAGCAATTATACCCATGTTTTATTTTATGTATGTATTCATGTTCCGTTCTTTTTCGATATCCAATGTATACTCAGCTATAGAAGTTCAATACAATCGCAGTACAATTTCTCATGGTGTCTCAAAGTACTAAAGGAGAGCTCTGCAATATGACCACTTTTCCTTGCTATAAAGTTTTCCTCATGGTGAATTATTTTCATGTCCAAATATCTACTTGCGTAACCTAAATACAACTATTGTTGTAGTAAGAGAAGAAAACTCCTCACATACGTTTGAAATAAGCGTAGTGATACTGTACCGTACCGTTAAAATGAATGGAAATGTGTACCATGTAAGCTATGAGGTAATGTATATTATGTTCTGATTCTTAGTTACCCAAAAGTAATCTTCCCAATTACCACAAATCCACAATTAAAAATTTTGCTATGGTCTCAACCTCCTCACATTTACATTGATATGTTTTAATAAATTTAACTTTACACTGCATGGGAATGTCCAAATCTTAGAATCGTAATATGCTCCAACACATGTTCATGTTCTATTCACATGCACAGATTCTCATTTAGACTTATGTTTAAAAATCTTGCATATGGACAAAGTCCTCTCACAGGACCATAGGAAAACCCGGCAGTCTAATTAACACTACTCTTGAATGTGTTTTCTTAATCAAGTCTAAAGACACACTGTGTGGATTCAAATCCATAACCCAACATTTATGCATTGATCAATTGCGTTCATTATAATGGTGCTAAAATATTAGAGTTGTGCTCTAGATGTCGTTTCATATAAAACTACCCTTTCAAAACCCATGTGACAATGTTTTATCACAAATAACATATTCACCATTTAACCAAAAGCACCCTGTTTTTATTTTGAATATAAGAGCAAAAGTAATATTGTATCCATTTTTTTGTCCAGTATTGTTGATTAATATATTAATTGTAACATTGCTTTTCTCTAACTTCCATGTCAGACATCATTTGGTTTTATGTGTTAAATTCCGCCTTATTTACGGGAATAGCAATAAAATCTTGTAAGAAGACAAACCCTAACTATTATATACAAGTACCCATGTCAAGTCAAAATTTTTCTCTTTCTCCTCTTTTATCCTTTCTTTCTTAATTCAAGGCTTGTTGTTAACTCTTCTTCTTGATGAGTAGAAAGAGAAAGAGAGAGGGACATAAAAATTATTAAAAAAATAAAAAGAAAAGAGAGAAGGAAAAGGTTAAAATTAGGAAGAAGCTTAGACATAGGGAATAAAGCGGTGGTTAGAAGGTAAGAATTGGAACATAATCCTTATATATTGTCTGGTTAGTTAGCTTACATGTGAAACTTGTTCATTAGTTAATTCAAGTTTTGATTTTTATACATGTTTGACCTATGAGTGCACAGAGAGGTCTGTCATAATTATCATAAAAATCATTGCACAGTTAACGATGAGACTTACGACGATTAGAATATATGTAGCTCACTAACAAACCCAATCCCTATGTAGATTGTGTTAAGCTTCTTTTGTTATCACAATTACTACTGTTTGTAAAAAGTTTTTATCATGTCATGGCATCCTATTTTGGAGATGTACTAGCTCTTTATTATTATTTATTTTATTTTTAATTTGGGAATGTATTTGATTTTAGAATCTCAATATTGATTTTTTTCTTATTAAAAGGAGAATCTCAATATATGATATTAAGAGGTATGATTATGATCACATATTATATGCATTTAATGTCTGGATTTCATATATCTAATTCAATATTATCAAATATGTATTTATTTTAGTAAGTGACATCTCCACGACATTTTTAATGTGTTAATGTGTGTTTCTTATATATATTTAATATTTCTATCATATATATATAATTTATTAATTTTGTTATACTATGCTAATATTTTAATTAAATATTGAACAAATAATATTTTTTTAAAAGCAATCATCAATATTATATAAAACGAAAATGGATTAATGTCTTTGGTTGCTGACGCCATTGATTGGCCATCAGCAACCCCCATACCTCCCACTGTGAGTGACATGGGTTCGACACTCCTCGCCTAATCCAAATATATATGTATATAATTATACTAATAATAATAATAATATAAATATACTAACAGTCTCTCACCATTTAATTTAGATTGACTTTCCACCCTCGTGTGGATTTCTCTCACATCTCCGTATGAATAAATTCCTTTCAATTGAGACTTGTTTTCCGAACCATGTCATAGTACTTCTATTCTGGTTGGTCTCAATAACCACCTGAGTCAATCTCAATTCTAAAAAAAGAAAATAGATTAATTAATGCTATAAAATATAATTGCATTAAAGTTGGATGATACCGTATATTTTATAGTTTTTTAAATACCATTCACATTGAAGGTACTCAAATTTGAAATATATGATAATTCATAAGTTGAAATATAAAATATAATATTTAATATTAATTTCTTTTTATACTAATTTCTTTTTCAATCAATGTCATCTAGACAACAAGCGTGGAGGACAACTTAATTTAGGATTAAACTGGCGTAATTTTTATTTTTTTTTTTATGAGAGAGAGAGAGAGAGAGAGAATGAATGGGTTAAAATACGTAACTGAAAAGGTAATAGAATATTATATTAGGATTGTTAATCAAGATGAGACAGTTCACGTGCAAAGATTCATGAATCAACGGCGTTGGTATTTGGTAAACCCAATCCTTATGCCCAGATTTTAGTACTCCGATGCCGGGATCTGGTTGGAGAACTCTATTCAACCCTCTTCCATGGTATCCTATGCTTTGATGTCACTATTATATTAATATCGGTTGAGTTGTTTTCAAATAAATAATTTAGAGAGTGCGTAACACGCGCTCCTGTAGTGCGTTAAGAGTGGTGTTTAGATGTTGATACGTAAGTGTAAGCATTACGTTCCACGATCCACATGGCATCCAGGAAAAGCAAAAGGTCTTAGGAATTGAAAACGAGATCCATCCCAGTAAAAGTAGTTTTATTCCATGTGTCTCTTGCTCACACCAATCAAACAAAGACGTGCCACATAATGTTTTTTTTTTTGTTTATTTATTTAATTATGTTGTTTTCCTTTTTAAATACTTGCAATGTAAATTCATGGAAGGTAAATTAGTAATTCTGACAAGCCTAACGGTAATTGCGGAGATTAAGTAGATAATATACGTTATATGGGAGATATCTTCTATTATTATAATTAATAAGGTAATAAAATTTTATTCGTATATTGATAAATGTTTGTGGTTGAACTTAAACCATCATCACGAATATAAATAAGAAGTGTATTAAGGGTTTTTTTTTTTTTTTTTACTTAAGATATAATAATACTAAATTACGCCTATTAAGTTATTTTTATTTATTTTTTTTAAGCGGTCAAACCACTTAAAACTATAAAAAAAAATGACTGAAAAAATTAAGTAAGAATTTTTTAACTTTTTACTTAATTACAAATTATTTAATGATATTTAAAAAATTATTATTCCAAATCTATTCTCCTCAAAATAACATAACTTAAAATTTATTCTAATTTTATATTACTTAAATTTTTTTTTTTCTGTTACTTACAAAAATATATTTGAAAAAAAAAACTAAAATACATATCATTCCAAATTGTCTTGAAATTAAACTAATATATTTTAATTTATAATTTAAACATTTATTATTTTAATTTTTTTTAAATATATTAATATATTTAAACATATAAATATGATTAATACTACTATATTTTTAATCATATTTTAATTATGAATAAAATATTATTAAGATGTATATAAAAAAAATGTTTTAGAATTTGTTAAATTATTTATTTTCAGATATATGTATTAAATTAATTAAAATTATATAAAATTAATAGTAAAAAATATATAAATGTCAACTTACTAATTTTTAAATAATTTTAAATTTAAAAAACAAAAAAAAATTATAACATATTCAAAGGCAAGAAAAAAAAAAAACATGTTATTCAGATTTCAGATTTCTGTCACTATTCAATCTTCAGTTTTCAGCAGCACTGTTCAGTCTTCAAATAAAAAAATAAATGACCCCTAAAACTTAGAATTATGACCTGATGAGTATATATTTCTCTTATTGATAAAAAGAAAAAAATATGGGCTTACATATTTATAAAAAAAAAAATTGTGTTTTACCAAAATTGCTTTGATATTGTTTAAAGGTTTGAATACATATGCAATTCTTGTGCTTAACTTTATAACCCCAGTTCACATGTTTAATTAAAATCATAATTTTGACTTATTCGGTATCTATTTTCTTTTAAAATAACATTTTTAAATATAGTTATATAAAATTATAATTCTTACATTGTGCAATATTTCACAAAATTAAAATTTATAGTTTTACCGTATTTTTTTTTCTAATATTTACACTAGATTGTTCTACACATATTAATAAAACCGTGATATGAACTGTATCTTATTTTTCCTAATTTTTAAATTTGTTGTTCTAAATAAGAAAATGAAATATAATTACATTTTACACCTATAAAAAATGAGTAAAGATTCTCTGTTAATACGCATGCGTTTGTGGTTTTAATTCCATGAGCCCCACATGCATGGTAATATAGATACATATGGCAAGAATATGACGAAATAAAAAATTTTAGTGGTGAGTTTATAAGGAAAAAAAAAAAAAAAAAAAAAAAGGCAATGAATGATTCCCAAAATTTTACTAGTTAATGGTGATAAAATTACATGGATGCAAAAATTTACAGTTACTTCCATTAATGCCCGGCTAAATATGAGTGGTGTTTAATTACCCAACAACCACTTGAGATAAAAGCAAACCCTCCTCCACTGCCAACCTCTATCTCCAAAATCTGTAAGTACAAAGTAAATTACAGAAGTAAATCGAAAGTCTTGAATACCTCCATGTCAGGGCCAGGTCATTTTCCTTTCAAGCGAATATAATTAATTAAAAAAAAAAAAAAGAAGGTCCAACTACTCATATAAGCTTCTCATCCCTCTTCATTACCTTCTCACGCACGCATTCCTCTCTTTTTCCAAGTTATATACCCACCTCATCTCCTCTCATTTCTTTATTCTTTTATTCAATCTTCAAAATCTCCTCGTCACTCTCCCACCACCATGTCAACCAATCTCCAGTTGCCCCGAATCCGGTTACCGGAGATCAGGGTTCCTGTGACTTCTTCATACAGTAACAGTGGCGAGAGTGGTGGTGAAGTGGAGACTTGTAGGACACCAACATCGGTGGAGAACAAGATTCCTGAGATTCTGAGCTGTCCACCACCGCCACGCAAACCCAAGAGGAAGGTGGCTCTCTCATGCAAGAGGAAGCTGTTTGATGAGTTTCAGTTCTTCGAGATCGCCCACCGCGAAGAGGTCGAGTCCTTTTTCCGATCCAGTTATGAGCAAATTTCTGATTCGGCTCGGGTCATCGCCAAAAGGAGGCGCAAGTGTACATGAACATTAATGCGCTCATCGAACTATTACTGATACTTCTCTCTCTCTCTCTCTCTCTCTCTCTTGTTTTTTTTTTTAATATAATTAATTTGTAAGGCTTCATGAATGAATTCATGAATAATCTGATTGTAATTAGTAATTACACGTAATTCATATGTATTTACCACGTCCATGGGATACGTTCAGACTCTTAATTTGGATCTGAAATTTAATGATTAGGATGGAATATGTTGATTTTTTTAATTTATTTATTTTCACTCAATGGCTAGTATTATTCAATATTATTCTTACAGATATACTTGACTTTCAATTTTTCCTATGATAAAATTTCCTGGGTATATTTTTCTTGAGAAGAAAATAAGATCAGAAGACATATGTATTCTTCTTTAGAATTGAAATTTTGGAGGAGAATTTGGTGCACATACATAATATCGGTTTCTGACTTCCTGTTCCTTTTATTTTAACTAATTACATGTTGTGCTTTTTTTTTTTACTAGTTTTCTCTAATTTCCATGATCCAAGTAAGAGCTAAAAGAGAAACAATCTGGCTCAGTTTAGTATGGATTTAACCTGCAGTTACAGAAGCATTTGGTAAAATCATTATTACAATATTTTCAAGGGAGTAGGAGAAAATGTTCAAAAAAGGACTCAAATTTAATTGGAAGAGTTACAGATTAATCCTTCTATATTCTATCAGATGTAGCTAGCTATTGGAAAGTGAAAATGTCTTATGTCTCTTAGCAAGCGAGCTAAAAGTCTCACACTCTCCCACACAACTCACCCACAAGTGCTTAAATGGAAAGTTGTGTATGTGTACAAAAAAGTTACGTAATACTATTGCCCACTTTCCCTGATTCACACTTGTCTCAGTTTTTAGCTTTTTAGTCTTTAAGTTGATGATTCGATATTAGACTTGTAGAGGAATAGAAGTATCCAACGATCTCTGTCTCTCTCACCTTCCCATATACGCCACCTACTTGCTATTCTTTTCTCCAATTCATTACATTCTATTAACAGTTTTAAATCCGAACAGATCTTGTGGTGGTGGATACATGAAAACACACCCACAAACATACAAAGCAATTTGGTTCTAGCTCATTGCATCTTCATGATCAAGAACCATGTCGAGTACGGATCCTGAATTCTGCCAATATTTAGCAAAATTCCGATTGTCTCCAATCAAGATCCTGACACTCAAGTCTTTGAATATCTCAAAAGAAGTTAGCGATGAATAGTGAAGGACACCAACATATGAGGAACACGAGATTCCTACAATGCTAAGCTGTCTCCCTCCGCCGCGGAAACCGACAAGAACGACAACAGTTTCATGTAATAGAAAGCTGCCCAAAGCTTCAGTTCTTCCACATCCTGATGATCAAATCAGAAGTTGAAGATATTTTTGGATCTAGTTTCGACATGGAAGATATTAGATCTTCCATGAAAAGAAACTGTGTTCATGCACATAAGCAAACATATGGTTGAAGTTTTAATTTTTAATTTTAATAAAATTGTGTAATTATTGATTGGTTCCAAATTTTTATTGATTAAAGATTTGTTTCTGATTGTATTGGTATTTTTTTATGTGGGTTTCAGAGCTCGACTAATGAGATTAGAATACTAATTAATTATTATAGGGAAAATTTTATTTAGTCCCTAATTTTATATGAAATTTTTTCTTGACTAATTGTTCAATTTTTTGGCTTGCATAGTTCCTATACTTTCAAAACTACATTATTTACTAATCAATTTTTAACTTAACAAATTACAAGACTTTTTGTTATAAAACACACTATCTTTGAAAATATGCCATAAGTTCATATAAGAAGACAAAAGTTAAAATAAATATTCATTCAAAAGATATTCAGATCTACATTAGTGAAGATCTCCACAATCCATAGAAGCCTATTGTTCAGGACCATCCATCATTGAGATCCATCTTTGGATCTTCATCGTTGGTAAAAATCTATTGGGTCCTTATAGTATCAATAGATTTTCAACTTTGACAATGAAGTAGTATCGATAGAATTGAGATCCATCTTATATATATATATATATATATATATAATTTCATTTTCTCCTTCCCAAAAGGATGTATATTAACAAAAGTGAAAAAATATATATATATATACTAATACAAGAATGTCAAAATTTATTTTTAGCCACATTTTTAAAAATATTCATTTTCAATCCCTCAAACAAATTAATTGTACCATATACCCACTTTACCTAAATTACCCCTTCCTACCTTGTTCTTCTCATACATCGCTCTACGTTGTCCTCCTTCTCCATTGCTCATGGTATAAGATCTTTGATTTTATTTGTTAATTATTTGAATTTTGTTATGATTTTTTGAGTTTTTTCTATGATTTTTCAAATTTTATTATTATTATTATTATTATTTCGTGTTTTGAATGTTTAGTATTGATATTATGATTAAATTTTGTTAGATTTAATTAGATTTGATTGGATTTAACTTGAAAATAAAAATTTTAAATTAGATGCAACTTCAAAGATGATGATTGGATTTTAATAGGCCATAAAATTCAGTATAAGACCATGAAATCTGGTATCACCATAAAATCCGATGGCCTCATAAAATCCACTAGATTTAGTGAGCAATAAAATTTAGTATCAAATTTTGTTGCCCATTAAAATTCGGTACTGAGTTTAAACTCCATATTTTTTAAATTTTGATTTAAGGATAGTTAAACTTGGGTATAAAATAAAATTAGTTTGTTAGAGGGGTTAAAAATAAATTTTCATAAAAAGTGGACAAAAACGAATTTTTTTTCTTTTGTTTTCAGATAAAAATGAATTGGACCCCAAACTTAGGGACCATACAAGTGCAAAATAGAAATTTCAACTAAACATCAATATTTCACAAAATATCATGGGCAACAATGAAATTTCCCCTTAATTATATTATTTATGAAATGTACGAATATAGCAGAGGGGATATTGTGCATGGTAAACGAGGTTGGTTAATGGCTTAGATGGAGTTGTTTGAAAAGAGTGTACGATTTCATTTGATTGATTATTCTATTAATTGTTGGTTAAGATTGGTTGATCAGTAATCCATTTAACATGTATTGTTGAGTGATTGACACGGCTTTTGGATCCATAAACTTCATTTTATTATGTATTTATTTAATTTTCTTAGGGAGAGAGAGTGTCGTGCTCAGTGCTAACTATTAATGAGCAGGAAATGAGGCTTTCAAATGTCATAAGCTTTGTAATATTCAATGTAGTGATGTTTTGTCTCTTTCCATAAGTCTATGCATATATGACCATGAAAACAGAAAATTATTTGTATTTATTATTAACATATGCATTGTTTTATCAAAGCTTCAATATTTTTACCAAACCTTAGATTTTATTTGAAGACAAACAACTTTATATGACCTGCAAAAGGATCCTAAGTTCGGAAATATGGCCTTTGGCCATAATATTCCATTTAAAAAAAAAAAAAAAAAAAACCAAGCAACTCTTCAAATAATTTTTAATTATAATTAGCACTGCTAACTAATCGGTTTCCTTTGATAATCTCTCTTATAAGGTAGAATTAAAATAAAAGATTAGACTAAAACAATTAACTTAAAAATTTAACTTCAATATATAACTTTTAATGTGTTTTCAATCCAAAGGTCAAGATAATTATTGATATATATATATTCTACTATGTCGGCAATCAATTATAAACTTTAATTATGTTAAATAAAAATCCAAATAAACTGGAAATTTGAATTCTTATGTAATATTTGACAAGTCAATTCATAGAATTCATCTTTATAAAGTACTATTAGGTCAAGTCTCTGTTTATAACTTATAATCTTATATATCTGAAGTTAAACTATATGTGTTCATGGTTATGAAAATATCTAAAAATTTAATTAATTACTGCCATCAATTAACAGACGTATTTATAATTAAAAAGGAAAAAAAGAATGGAAGGTAGTTATGGTCTTGTGGATCAAAACCGAATTTAGGTCGGATAAAAGGGTTCAAACTTTGGGATCCTCCCAGATCCTCGTCTTGCCCAAATGGATTATAGTTTGTGGTCGTCAATTACTTTTTTTTTTTTCATTTTTTATTTTAACGATCTCGAAACTAGTCTGGATGTTTTCTATTTTGAAATTGTTGCTCCAATAATATATATATATTATATAATGAAAAAGCTCAAATATTATATACAAGAGGACACAACTGGTTCCTTTTTATATCTATAAACTGAATGAATAGCAAAGAAATTTTTTTAAAATAAACAATATAATGAAAGACTAAGATCATTGGTCATAATAATTTATAATTAGGATGAATTAATCATGGAAGCTCTATATATATATATATATTAAATAAAAAGAAAAGAGAGTGCCCTTAAACAGGAGATTAAGAAAAAAAAAATCAATAAACCTCATCTCTCAATCTTTTTTAAAGTAAAAATAAAGATAAGTAAGAGGCTTTTCATTGAAGATTTGGACTTGCAAAAGGACAGTGCGTATTATATAAGAAGTTAGAAGTGTACAATAAAATGCATGTGTTCATTTAGAGCGCATGCGCGTACACACACACTCACACACACACACACACACATATATATATATATGGTTTGTTTAATAGGTACAAGTGCCAATTACGGCTGGCGAACTAGTCACTATACAGACACAAAGATAGTACATGCATATGATATCACAAGAAAATTTTTAAGGTCCCATTTCACAGTACGTATAAATTAAATATGACAATATCTCAAGTCTCAACAAATTGATGAAGCACCCTGTCCTTCAACCCTAAATGTATACACATGAAAAGTATTCGAAATAGACATGGCCCCTTGCCTGCCACAATCCATAACAATATCTATAGTCTCAATTAATTGATGATGATGTTGCAGAAATATAGACCACGCAAAGCTTGTTCAAGCATATTTTATTGACCCCTTTTGTTGCTGGATTTGACACACCCTGTCTAAACCCTAATTATATGCGCATGAAAAGTAGAATAGACTAATATAATTAGAAGGAAAGTAATTAAACTAATGATGCATGGAGAGAAGTGATGAGAGTAGTCATAAATATTCAAAAGAGAATGCGGCTTTGGAGCTAGAAGAGAGCTTAAAACATAAGCTTCACTTTGTTTGTTCCTTAATTAATCTTCAAGGAACAAAGACTATGTATACTTTCTCAAGGAATATTATGTATGGAGAGAGAGATGTTAGATCAAAAGAGGATTTCATACTTTCACATGCTAGTTATGCCAAAAGCTACAAAAAATACACTGTCTAATCAAAAAGTTCCAATACATATATATATATATATATATCTACCTTTTTTACTAAAACTCATGGAGTTATGGTTACACACATATATGTCTATATAAAAGATGTTTGACAATTTAGATAACCAATGTTGCAATTATTGAGTAATTAGGATAACGAAGTGTCCAATCTATATCAAGGGTTTAGTAATTTATACAAATGAATTGATTGTTAATAATTCGATTAGCAATAAGAAGAATATCTAGCTAGTTTCAAAATATTAGAAAAGTTGGTCTAATAAAGCCTTAAGAAGTAAGAGAGCGTAGTGGTGAAGACCAGTACTCATTTGGTTCATGGCGTGAGATGATAGAAATGAAAGAAGGTCTACCGTCCAAAAAGAGGCAACAGTAAAGCTGTTATTAGTAGATATTATAACTTTAATTTGTTACCTAAAACAGTAAACATAGAGTATCTTATCCATGCACACTCTCTACGTTAATGCAAATGTGAAAGAAATCCGAGGAAAAGGAAAACCGAGGAAAAGCGAAAGGAAAGGGGAGCCCAATCCAAGATTGTTGTAATTAAATCAATCCCTTTTGTCTTGTTGCACAAAGACAAGTTCTGACATCTCTCGCTGTTTTGTTCTTCGCTTGCCACCAAATGGTAATATATGAATTTGTTAACCATCCATTTATTTGTCAACAATTTCAACTTGTATCTGCATCTAGAGCGACTAAGATGAAATACTATATATCTAATAAGATTTTTTGTTTTTAATGACATCGAAAAAAAGTTACTTCAACGACATAAAAGCAAAATCCATCTGACTGATAAATATATATCATAAGATTAAGTTTTCACCACATGTACGGGTGAAAAGACATGCATCGCGAAACTAAGAAATAAGAATGCTTCCCTATTTTTGTGAGATTACCACTTATTTGAATATATATATATATATATATATATATATATTATTAAAAACCCATTAAGAATGTTGACTAATAGTTGTGATTGTACGTAAATTATTCAACGATTATTTTATTTTTAAGATGATATATTATATATCAAATACAAAAAAAATTTCTTATAGCATCAAAAGAAATTTACTTCAACGACATAAAGACAAACCTCCTTGAATATGCCTATTGATAAATACATGTCATGAGATTAAGTTTTCACCATACACGTGAGAGAAAAGCCGTGCATCACTTAACTAAGAACTAAGAACCGTTCTCTATATTTGTGAGATTACAGCTTATTTGAATACATATATAGATATATATATATTATATTAAAGATTTGGATACCTTACTAGTAGAGGTAGGCACGGTTCGGTTTTGGATAAAATCGAACTGAAACCGACTATTTTCGATTTCCAAATAAAAGACCCGACCCGACTCAACCCGATTTGAGGCAAAAAGCTGCTTTAAATCGATTAGTGTCATATCAGTTTAATCCAGTTGGTTTCCATAGGTTTCACGCTTTGCACTACCGTTTTCTTAGATGTTGTTCACTGAAGTTGATCTACCACTCCTTTGGCTAGAGTGTCCAACTCAAGCCACTCCCAATAGCTTCGAGGCCGCTCCTAACAAGTCCAATTCCAGCACTAAAACCATATTCAACAAGCCTAACTCCAACGGCAACACTAGTGCCCACCAATCCAATACCAGAACCAAGTAGGGATACTGCTACATCAAGTGTATCCAACAAGTCAAACACAACAACAAATAATGTGAAAAAGATACAAACTTTGTCTACAATCAAAACTAACACAATCAAGGTTCAACAAAAAAATAATAAAAAAAGGAATTGAATTTGATAAAAAAGAAAAAGAAAATTAGCTACTTGAAAAAGATTGAAATTTGAAAAGAAAGAAGAGAAGAAGAGATATACCTAGATCTAAAAATCATCGGAAGAAAAACAAATAGAAATCGAAATTGGTCTCAGAGACAAAAAAAAATTAAAAAAAGGAAAATTAAAAAAAAAAAAAACTATGGAGACAGTGATAGAGGTACGAATAGCGAAGAGGTATGTGAGGTGGTGGAAAGAGCGGCAAGGGAAGAGAGAGAGGCATGGTTTTGGTTGAACAATGGAGCTGTTAGCTTGTGAGAGTGGGGTGTTAAAGATCAAAGAGAGGAGGCCTGAAACTGATCAAGATAGAGAGATGAAGAAATTTATTGAGAGGGGTGGCAACTAGGGTAAGAGTGAGAAAGTCTTTGAGTGTTAGGTTTGTACATATATATATGTATATATATATCTCTCTGTGTGTGTGTGTGTAATTTTTTTTAAGTCAGTTTTCAATTTTTCTGATCCAAAATTGACCTGGTACCGATTAGAGTCCCTTTTTGACATAAAAAATCGATCTGACTCAAAACAGTAATTGACAATCAACTTTTTCAAGTTGGTTATATACATATATATAATTTTTTAAGTCAATTTTCGATTTTTGTTACCCAAAACCGAGCCCAATATGATTGGAGTTGGTTTTCGACACTTAAAACCAATCCGACCCAAACACTAATTTGACAACTGACTTTTTCGAGTCAGGTTAGTCTCCATTTTTTTACCCATCCCTACTTGTCGGTTGGGTAAGTTAAAGTTAAATTTTTATTTCCTACATCCTTTAAAATACCAAAATTATCTTTCAACATTAATATCTATTTTATTAATGTATGTTTTCTCATAACACCTATTTTACACACAATTAAAACACAATTCTAGTTTTTCTTATTTTGATTTGAATTTGAGTGGGACTTTTATCTATGTTACTTGTTGGGCAAGTTAAAATTAAATTTTTATTTCCTACACCCTTTAAAATATCAAAACTGTCTTTCAATAATAATATCTATTTTGTTCATGTTTTTTTTTCTCATTACACCCATTTTACACATATTTCAAACACAATTCTAGTTTTTCTTATGTTGATTTGAATATGGGTGGGACTTTTATCTATGTTATTGTTTCTATTTCTTTCATTGCATTTTCTTCTTCCGTATCACCTATGCCATACGTACATATATATATATATATATATATAT
The DNA here is from genome assembly GCA_022984855.1 of Dimocarpus longan. NCBI lineage: Eukaryota > Viridiplantae > Streptophyta > Magnoliopsida > Sapindales > Sapindaceae > Dimocarpus > Dimocarpus longan. The sequence goes on along the minus strand of CM041015.1, from coordinate 17,356,587 downwards.
TTCATGTTCATTTGGTTTTAGTTTTTTGTAGTTTATTTATGATCATGATCATAGTGATGGGGCTTTTTTTTTTTTAATAAAAAAAGTGATGAAACAACATATTTGGTTGGAGATATGCTACTTGTTAGGTTCTCTTTTATTATTATTATTAGAGCAAATTACAATTTAGCTATCCAGTTAAAACGCTTTCACAGGCGGAGCAATTGTTTTAATGTTATTGCAATTTACCCCTCTACCGTTAGTGAGATTCGTTACATTTAACGGTAAACAGTATCAAAACAGTAAAAAGATGAAATTACCCTTTGACTGGAGTTAACCAGTTGACCAAATATAAAGCCCGATCAACTCATCAGTCTCTCATTCTCTGCCAGTCTCCTCCTTCCTCTCATTCTTCTTCTTCTTCCCTTCTTCCGTGTCTTCTTCTTCGTGCAGATCGGAGTATGAACCCAGATTTAGGTTCCATCTGGGTTCGTCAGCGAACCCAGATACAACACGAACCCAGATCTGGGTTTGTCAGGAACCCAGATCTGGGCTGGGTTCCTAACGAACCAAGATCTGGGTTCTCAAGAACCCAAATTAGTTCGCATGAACTCAGATCTGGGTTCGTCGGGAACCCTGATTTCTAGATTCAAAAGAACCCAGATCTGGGTTCATCACGAACCCAGATCTGGGTTCATCACGAACCCAGATCTAGGTTCGCGATCATGAACCCAGATCTCTGGGTTCTTAAGAACCCAAAGTTTGGAACCCATATCAGATTTTATTTTATTTTTTTTCAATTTTTCTTCTGATTATTTGAGTTGAATTTGTGATCTAAATTTTGTTATTAAATTGGTGATTGTTTGGGTTGATAATTATGTTTAACCGGTGACTTTGGTTGATTTTTTGATACTGGATTTGGTTGATTGGTGAAGTTGATGACTTTGGGTTGATGGATTGAAGTTGATTTTTTTGGTTAATGTTCAACCTTTGATTTTGATTTTATTTAATTTTTTTATTTTTTAAATTGATCTCTACCGTCCATATTAAGATGGACGATGGACCGTGGAGATTTAGTTAATATTTTTTTATTTATCTTAAAAAATTAAAAGTAAGGTTACAAGACAATTTTGTCCCTTATACAGTTAATTTTAACGGGAAGTATTAACAGTAAGGAGTAAATTGTAATAACATTGAAACAGTTGCTCCGTCTGTGAAGACGTTTTAACTGAGTAGCTAAATTGTAATTTGCTCTTATTATTATTATTATTTTGATATAAGGCTGTTGGTTGAAGCCAACATTTTATTAAAATGAGAAAAGAAAAATGCAAGGAAAAGCAATGCATAAAGCAAAAAAGCAAGGCATAAAGCCAAAATTAAACAAAGATTAATCTTTAAAGGAATAAAATCGGGCCATGAGAAGAGAAAGACAATAAATAATTTAATCGAAATCAAACCATTACAAATCAATCCCTATAGAAGACCTCATTAAAACTTTAATTGTTAGGTTCTCATGATTTGATCTTAATTTATAAAAAAATTATATATATGTTCGATGAAATGCCTCAAAAAGAAAGTGAAACTACAAAATTATTTAAAAAAAATATTGGCTTTTGGTTTTAGTGTCTTACATTGGCTGTACGTATATGTTTTCTAGTTTCATTGTCTAGTAAACTGACAAATTTTATATAAACACTACTGCATATTGTTTCAATTAGAAGAATTTTTGTGATAGTGAAATATACATGAGGAATTTGATGAAGGACAACGGTTAACCAATGATGAAAGAAAAAAAAATTCTCAATAGAACAATATATGAATGATTGCTCATGGTATATTGACAAACTTGAACATCATAAGTTTTAATTGAATACATATAAAAAAGTGTCACCAAACTTGAACATCACTAAGTCTTTTTAAAACATAAGCCAAATAAATGAAAAGTACAATATAACAAATAAATGTACAATATAACAGATAAATGACAAGAGGTGTGGTTGTTGAGGTTGATAAAAACAAAGAGGAGAAGGGAAAAAAGTGTGGTTTGATCACCGAGAAAAGGTAGGTTGAGATAAGAACTGGGTGGAGAATGGCGGCTAAGGTTGTGTAGGGTTAAGAGAAGCACTGGTGGAGTGGCGACTAGGGTTATGCATGTTTGGTATATATAGTTTTTTTTTTTTTAAATCAATTTCTAGTTGAGTCGAATCAATTTTTCTAATCTAAAACCAAACTAAAACTTAAAAAATTTGATTTTGACATGCAAAATCAAACCAAGTCAAAATTAAATTGAAAACTGATATTTTCGGGTCAGGCTGTGTCAGGCTAGATCAGATTGGTTTAGTTCCGATTTCTTTGCCCATCCCTAATCTAATGGGATAGATAAGGAAGATCCAATTTAGAAATAAGATCTTTACAATGGTCAGCATCTCTATCGCAACTACAACGAAGATCTCATTATTGTAGTAATGATGGAGAAAAGATCTCGATAATAGCAATGGAGATCTATAAGTCGCCATTGCCACTATGATGGAGATCTAGGCTCTCTATTATAATGGTAGTTGAGATCACTACGATGGAGACTAGGTCTCTATTGCCACTGCAACGAAGATCTCCATCTTCATTGCTAATGTGATGGAAAACTCATATTTATGAAATAAACGATAGAGATCCAATCTAATAATTATCAATAAAAGTATCTTATATCCGTATAAAAAAAATGGTATCTTATAAACTTCGGAGATCCGAAAACTACAGTGTTTCTATAAATTGGACCAAAGAAGATCTGCATCCAGCAAGAGCCTAGCTTGACCCAATCAAGTAAGATTTGAATGGTCGGGCCTGCTTTTGAAATCAATGGGCTTGAAACCGAACATAATGCATTTCAGGCCTATATTTGTCCTTTGCGAAACAAATGCAATCAATGGGCTATGAAAGGGGTGTACATAAAATTATGAGGGGTGAAATATCTGATCAGATCTGAACTCAAAATAATTGTGATTTCTCATGGGCCTCATTGTTCTACTCTTTTTCTGTAACTTCTCTAATCAGTAACAACATTGTATGCACTGGTGGAGCCGGATTTCATTTTAGCGGGTTAAAAAGAGAATTTTAATTTTTAAGATAACGCACATTAAATGCACTAATATTTAAAAATAAGTTACTAAAATCAAGCTTGAACATTTACTATAATGGTATAAAAATTAATTATTCATCCTCATCCTCCTAATTAGCTCCCACGAACGATCCATCAGGCTCAAATTAGGATTCTCATATACTCTAGAGAATCTCCAAGGAAACCCTTTGTAAACTCTTACCCTCACATTAATATGAGCTTTGGAGAGGGATAATACAGTCATATCCCAATTGTCTCTCCGTATCAAAGATAAAACCATCATTTTCACATTCGCTGTCTCCATGGACCCTTCTTGAAAACCCTAAAAAATCTTTGATTTTGCTAGCTTCACTACCACTAAACTTAGTTTTGCTACGGAAAGTTAAGTTTGGGAAGAACTCTTTTACCCCCATTTTTAGGGCTACGAATACACGCGGATCCCTAGCCTGTGTACGTTCCAACTTAACAGAATCATTGGTCCCTTTGTCAATAGAAGGTGGTTCGCCAACTCATTTTCTATTCCTCTCATCTTCGTCACTTGATTCATCATCTTGGGGAATCTCCTTTGTTCTGCCTCTCTTTGTGACCTTTGCTTTTGCCTATAGTCACTCTCCCTCCTGTATTTCTAGATTTTTGCTTTTGAAATGGGGTCTTTCTATTCTTCAAAGAGTGGAGCTTTGAGCCAAAGATCAAATTTAGTGGTTGATCCTTCATTTGTATCACTTTTGTCTGTGTCATCCCAACACTCTCTCAATTTATTGCCATCAATCCACAAGCAGAGTAAAATTCTGGGAGTCTTTCATACCTTAGTAAAATGTTTATCATAAAGTCCAAACTATTATAAAGTAAAAATGCACTTAAATTAAATTTCTTTTACATAAACTATAATAAAATTCACAAGTTAAAAAAAAAAATTCATATAAACTAATGTTTTTATTTTTAATTTTTATTTTATTTATAAGGTTGTCCCCTCAAAATAAATGTTTGGATCCGTCATTTGACCGTCACGTTGGGCTTCCGTGAGAAGGTGGACAATTGGTCCATCCTCCTATGCGAGAACTAGAGATTCACACATCTTCGCTCTCTCTTATGCTTCCATTTTTGTAACCCAAACCAATAGAGGATAATAGCAAAACCTGCAAACCACACTCACAAGAAAGAGCTGCTCAAGGGGAGCACACAACTGACAATCGTCTTCTTCCTTTAGGAAGAGTCCAAATCCTAAGGATTATCTGCTGCTTCCACGTTTATTATCACTGAAGAGGGAGAACCTACAAGAAGACCTTGTTTTCGTTTTTATTTTTCTCATCAAAGTAAAATTCAGAATTTATCCTTAACTATAATGCATACTAATAAGATCCCTTTTCTTTCCTAGAACTACAAAAAATGTTGGTTTTGAAACTATCATTGAAAAATTAAGTTAAGTTTTTTTTAGCGTTACTAGTTTATTAGTGTGCCTTTGCGAGTTAAAAATAGGTTCACAAACATGCCCTTATGAACTAACAATTGTTTATGAATGTCTAGGAAATCCGTTTGTGAAGTGCCAAAAATGTTTAACTTAATTTTCTAATGTTAGTTTTAAAATTCATGTATTTTTTTATGGAATTAGGTGAAATTTTCTATAAATAATGATACTACAAGTTATTCATAAATGGTAATTTTTGCACACCACCTTTTAGTATAAATGATTGAAAACCTCCTTTGATTTTAAGAGGTCAAAAATTTAAATTTCATCTGTATTGATGGTGTAAGTAGTTTTTTTTTCATAAATTTAATCCCCCTACCCTATTTTTTTTTTTTTTTAAAATGATTCTTCATTGAGATGGTAAGATTCTTATACAGTTCCCTTGGAAAATCAACAATGCATCAATAACATAAAGGAAGTATCCTTTCTATGCACCCAAACAATGTATAAAATTAGCCATCTTAATTTTTATTAGGAATAACTTTATTTTGAACCCTATATTTTTAAGAAACTTTTTATTTTTAAATACGAATCAGTTTACAGTTTTCATGATCTCTTACATTTCAAAAACTTATCAAATTTTTATAGAAGAATAACTTAGTCGAACTTCAAATATACGAACAACTAACCTTAAAACACCTCGTCTCTTTCTAATTGTCTTTGGAAGTGTGTCGGTGAAGTCAATTGTGGTAAGGTTTAGAGTTGGTAACGAGGGAACATCATCGTAAGACTTGGTATAGTTTGAGACAAAGTGTTTGATTAGTGGGGACCAAACACTCTATATCAAATGTTTCGTACAAAGTGTCTAAGATAAATTGTAGAAGGATAATTTAATCATTTTATGTTACACTTTTAATTATTATTTTTATTTAATTTTTAATTTTTTTTTCAATTGACACATGTCCTTATATCATCAACTAGTGCTCAAAGACAAAACTATCCCACATATATAACGTTTGACCACCTATTGACTGATGGTAAGGACTGACTTGATGACTTTTTGAAACGTAAAAGATCATAAAAGTTATAAACGGATTCACATTTAAAAACAATAAGTTTTCCAAAACTATAGGGAAATGAAGTTCTCCCTTTTTATTAATACTGTCGTTACAAACGCCAACATTTCATTTGTGAAGATTTTATACATGTTCATGTCCCATCCTTCTTATATTTTTGTTTCTTTGCTCTCCTTTTATAATATATTGCCTGGGTTCCTCACATGCTGAGGCTTTCTACTTTTAACTCCAATCACATCATTATCTTTCCATAAAAATTAACATTATTTTCACAGGGTGGAGACGGATTCATGGGTCTTATATTCAGGTTGGGATGAGTTAAATAAATGAAATATTATCAATTTGATGAGTTAAATAAATAATATATTATCAATTTAATTAATCTCACCTACTACCAAGACACTAACATGATCTATGTATAAAATAGATAAGATGACACATTCATCTAAACTGTTTATGAAATATTGCGTTAAGTACAATATCTGACTCATCCAACTCATTAAATTAATAAACTACTCAAATTATTAATAAGACCCTTCGACTTGCTTAACTAGTTAACTCTGTATATATAATTTAATAATGCTAGGTATCCTAGCTTGTTTAAGAACTTTTAATGTGAAAATTTAATTTATATAACATATAACAAATGATATAAATTAAATAATAATTAATATATTTACCAATTAACAAATCGTGAAGTTAAGATACTTGATGGAATATTAGACTTTGTTGTTATATTAACAGCACAGGTCAGAGTACAAACCAGCTTGTTTAAGTTGACTTTTAACCAATATAATCCAACCGTTTCGAATTTCATTTAATTTGCACACGGAATTGGGCCCTTATTGAATTCAGAAATTCTGCTAATGATATTGAGATCCATGTTAGTCTTGGATACCGATAGAAGGGGACCGCTCAACCTAATTATAAAGATCCTAATGGTTGTTGAATTGAAGCCATCATAAGCTTAAAGAATGCCTTGTCCCTTAATTAATAATTACAATCAACAATCATTTTCTAAATTACAAAATAAAATTTCTAAAACTTTATAAGTTAATTATCAGTTAAACGTGACAAAAATGTCTGAATTTGGTACAAATATGAATATAAAATGAATACATATAAAACTAGAATTACAATTATATAAAAGAAATATCAACCTAATTAAGATCTATTTGTCAAATCAACCGTGATATTATACTAAATTACAGATAATTTAGAATATTCTATATCTAAAGTGTAAAAATATAAGGTTTAGGGTGTTTAGAATTGTTGTAACTCCAAAACTTATCATTAATTTTTTATAAAATATTATAGCTGTATTTGATAATTTATTTATTGGATTAGTAACCATTTTATCCCCAAAAACTATATAATGGAGTAGACATGATCACGGTTCGGTTCGGTTCTAGTTTCGGTTCCAAACTGACAGTTTCGATTCTGAAAAAGCTATAACTGGAACGTTAACTGAGATAAAACGGTTCCGATTCGATTCTGAAACAGTCGGTTCTGTAACGGTTCTGGTTTTGATTTCGGTTCCGGTTTCGAAATTTTTTTTAAAATAAAAATAAAATTTAAAAATTAATATTAAACTATATTTTGATATTAAAAAAAAAATAAATCTATACACAAAAAAAAATAAGAAATTTAATTATTTGAACTTTAATTGAATAAAAAAATAAAATAAAAATATTGGGCTTGCACTTAAAAAAATAAAATAGAAACGCTCAAGTTGACCCCAACGGTCAAGTTTTGTAGTCCTTTTTTTTTTTTTTTTTTTTTTTTTTAAGAACTGGAATCGAACCAGAACCGCCGGTTTAAGGCGGTTCCGGTTCCACCGGTTCTTTGAATCGGCGGTTCCGGTTCCATTAATAGAAGAATCGAAATCAGAAACGCTATAGTAGCGGTTACGGTTCGATTTTTAACCGGAACCAGAACCTTATGTTCTGATTCCGGTTCAATTGGCCTGGTTCGGTTCGAACGAGACGGTTCGAACCGAACCGTGGTCATGTCTATAATGGAGACACGGGTCATTTAACCAAAATGTGGTAGGGTATTAATTGTAGTAGTAATTAAGATATAGGTTAATGGTTTTAGTTTAAAGTTCAAATATAATCTTTAAAATGTAGTATGTTGAGATTTATTTATAATAAGTCGACATCTCTTCAAATATAACGTAGAGATAAATAGCGAGCTTAGAAGATATAATAGATGCTTTAACCATTTTGTATAAGGTGTATGATAAATAAGAACTAGAAATGAAAAGGGAAAATGGGGATTTAAATCCCAAAATCTCAACTCTAATACTATGGTTATAAGTGTTTAAACCAAAAGACTTATAAATTAAAACTCAACTATAGTATTACCACATAAATTAGATAAAATTCATGATAATTTATCCATTGTATCATGCCACAATCACTTTTTAAATTGATTATCAAATATTTCATGAAAGTACAGATTATGGACCCCGTATAGAAGAGGTAAAGTGTAACTCACAGCTGTAGAGAATTGTTTTAAGTGAATTCCATCATGTCCATGCGCCATCAATAATTTGGAGTATAAATATATATATATATATATATATATATATGGGAGGCAGAGACTGAGATTCTTATTAACTGGGAAAGGTATCAACCATGTCGGGGTGGTTTGCAAGAGATGTAATTGAATGCAGACAAATTAATTAAGGTAGCTATTCTGACATTGGTACTTTGGCTCTTAAATGTCCACCTGTATTTTGCAACAGATGGCGTAGAGGTAGGCCAACGCAATATTACCTTCTTAGTTACTAGAATTTGATGAATTTTTTTATTTTCAACGATAAAATTTGGTGAAATTAACTGATTACATGGATTTATATTGATTTTATTAAAATTTTTTAAAATATTTAATGAAATTTTTATAAGAATAATAAAATTTGTTATAAATTTTTTCCTTCGTAAAAATCACGTTTAAAATTCATTCAAATTCATCACTAAAAATGAAATATATGAACCCAAAAATTTTTATGAATACAGATAAATTTCCTTAAATTTCATATAAATCTAAATTGAATACATATAAATTTTAATAGATTTTATATAAATATGGATTGAATATATTAGGATTTCAATAGAATTGATTTAAATTTAAATTGAATACACCTAAATTTTTAATTTTTTTTTTTTTTTTAAATTCTAATAAATTATATATTGAATACACTTTTCTTAATTTGTTATATATCAACGCCATTATATTATGCTATTTAACTTTGTATATGTGTCAATTTTACTTTGTGACTTCAATATATCAGTCTTGAAATATATTTTTTCTTATACTCTGATGTGTAATTCTTTTCCACATTTATAATGGAAAATCTAAATTCCAACTTAGGAATTTTATAAAGTGTTAGGATCGAGAGATACAATTTTTTATATAATTTATTGATTATTAAATTATGAAGATTTGAATGACTTAGATTTACTTACATATTTATACACAACTTAATTTTATATTCCACACAAATATGTTTTCTTATCTTTCTCTCTTCAATATTAATTTCATCATATTTCCTCTCATCTATTAATATTAAATTAATAAGTCATCGATTAATATTCTTCTCACTCAATCAATGATTTTGTATTTTTTTTCCTTTTATTCATTTTTAAATTATATATATTTTTTTGAAGTACATTTTTAAATTATATTATTTTTATCATTTTTATTACATATCATGCCTGTACCTAAAATGAGTTTTTTTTTTTTAATTGATTTTTTTTTTATTTTAAACTACTGTAATCAATATGTTTGTTTAAATATATACAATATAGATCTTGTTTGAAAGTTTATATTGAGAACTTGAAATCTATATATTATTTGTATGATTTGATTAATTCAATGGAGAGAAAAGATTAAATGAAAATTTAATTTATAATCTTTTTATTCTGTGTGATGAATGATAAGGATAAAAAATAAATATATATTGTTATGAGTGTTTTTACGATCAGACCAAATGGGTCATAGAAAGCCCAAAAGAAGAAACCAATTACTAGAAACCCAGCGCTATGCTCTATTATCAGCTTGTTAACCTGCTCGCCCCCTAGTTGTCCATCTATATCTGCTCGTTAATGTGCTTGCTTACCAACATTCCTTCTCTGCTTGTATACCTGATCGTTTATCTGCTCAGCAATCTACTAGTCCAGGTGATCATTTACCAAGTTTTCTCAGGTGCTCGTTAATCAGCTTGTGAATGAGCTCGCTTGTGGGATTGGTCATATGCTCGGCCCGTACTGCATGTATTAGTTTATCAGCTCACTTATGAGGCCAGCTGTTTGCTAATTCATCAGATCGTTGGACAACTCGCTTTTTACCTTTATCAGTAACCATTAATATGAGCAGTTCAACAGAACCCTACTCGTTCATCAGACTGATAGAACATCTTTCTCGCTAAGGTGCTCGCTCCTATCGTATCTCTCATAATACAAATCAACTACAGTCAGCGCTGTCAGATCGATTACAGTTCAAGATGTACCGTACACGCCAACCCCGTCAGAGATTACAGTCTGGATTACGAAAATCTCACCTAACCCATATAAGTTAGCCGCTTAAACTCATATTTTGGAAAAATTAGACCTGACATTGTCAGTCGCATTAAATGTAAACTCATCATTACAATTTGATTTACTATACATTGTCATATTATATGTTACTGTAGTTTCTTTCTTTCTCTATAAATAGGAGAAGACTTTCATTGTAGAGGGATATCCATTTTCTTAAGTGCTGTTACTTTGTCAAAATAATGAGAGACTGAACAGTGGACGTAGGCATCCTTTTTGGGCCGAACCACTTAAAAATCTCCGGCGTTCTTTCTTCTTCCCTGACCTCTTTCCTTTTGCTTTCTGCTTAGCTTACTATACTACAACAACCAAAAACTGTAGTTTGAGTTATAAACGAATCTAGTCGGTTAAATTCAAATGTCGACATATATATATAAATTATTTTTCATTTTTTCTATCTATGTGCGTTTATGAACAATAGAGAGGGAATAATTTTTTTGGGTACTTTATGGACTATACAAAAAAGAAATTATATATATATGTGTGTGTGAGTCTTTTTTGAGATATAATTAAATGTATATATGTTTGAAAATAACATAATTTAAAAATAAATATATAAATAAAAATGTAAAAAAATTTCAATGAGCGAGAATAATATTAATTTATTGATTTTTAATATTAGTTGGAGAAGTTTTAAAATATATATAATATTAATTAGAGAGATGATAGAGATAATATAATAATGAAGAAAGAGGAGAGAAATATATTAATATAGAATTATAAAATTAAGTTGTATTTAATAAGAGAGGGAAAAAAGGAGATATGATGTAATTAATGATGAAGAGAGAGATGAAGAAACACATTTATATAAAGTCTAAAATTAAGCTGTATATAATTGTGTGAGTAGATTTAAATTATTGAAATATTTATTATCTAATGATCAACAAATTGTGTCAAATTTATGTCAAAACTTGTATCCTCCGATCATACTCTTTTTATAAATATGATTTTGATAAGTCTGGTACATCATTTAGTATTATTATTATTATTATTATTCTCTTATATCTATTAATTGGTTGTTTGTGGATATTAAGGGCAAATGTTAACGCTACTCTTAATTTAAAAGTCGAAAATAGTAAATAATATTCTTAAAGAATAGAACAAAGTAGTGTCTAACTATAAACTAAAAAAAAAATAATAATAATAATTAAAATAAACTACGAATATGTAATAAGAGTATTTTCAAATATATGAATTGTAGTGATTAGTGAGCTTCAGAATTAGTTTGATATTGCAATATTTAAACACTTATATCCATATATGAGGTTCAACAACGTTAGTTCAACTAAAAGAAAACAAAAATGACGTTTAAATGTTAAGTATCTAGAAATGACATTATTATGATTTTCAATTCAATTTTAAAGTATAGAAAAAACTAAGAGGTTATTTGTTTGTCACGCTTATAGCGTAACGATGTTGAATATATCTATTAAGTGATTATTTTTTTAAGAGATTAAATCAATTAAAATTATTTAAAAACAATTGAAAACAAAAAGTAATATTTATTTTTTAACTTTTAATTGAATTCTAAATCACTTCATTATTTTTAAATATTTTATTTCAAAATTATTCTTTCTAAAATAATATATTTTTAAATTTATGTTAATTTTATAATATATAAATTCCATTTATTGCTCTAACACTATTTTAGGATATCATTATATTACTTTTGTAATGTTACATCAACCAACTCTGAGAATTGGATGGCTTTGTCGATTGCCGAAGACAAACCTGCTCCTCATTTTACGTTGGATTAGATTGTGGCTTTAAGAGGTACGTTGATCAATTTCTTGCGCGTGAATATTGTTTTCTAGTAAAAGTCGGTACTAACCTTTTTCTTATTTTTAATAGTATGCAGCGGCTGTGATCGAGAACAAGATGAATGAAAATAGCATTAAAATCTTTCTTACAAGATTAGGTGCAATGAATAAAATATTATTTTATTTTAGTTTTTAATCATATATTAATTATAAATAAAATATTATTAAATTATTTATTTATAATTATTTATGTCATATTAAAAGATATTACTTAACGATTAATAATAAAATGAGATCAATATGAAATCATTAATTTTCAAATAATTTTAATTTAAAAAATAAATAAAATTATTATTTATTTAGATATAAGAAAAAGAAAATATGTCAATTAGACTATTGAATAGTCTGTGAGATAATAAAAATAAACAACCTATAATATTATATATATATGTATGTATGTAATGAATTGAATTGTATTATTGTACTAAACAATGCTAACTTCTTGCGTAAAAAACAAGAAACAAATTATTCTCATACATACAAAAAATAAGAAATAAATTCTATTAATTATCGTATTAGTTCATGATTTATAAGATGTTGACAACTTATATGTTACATCATTTGAATATGAATTTAGATAAAATTTTTAAAAAGTTTAATGTTATTAATAATATTATTATTAAAAATAATACTAGATATTTTAAAAAATTTACCTAAATTCATATATAAATAACATGATATAAAGTTATTAAAATTATATTAATTATTATATTATATCATAATTTATAAAATTTTAATAATTTATATATCATATTATTTAAATATAAATTTAAATAAAATTTTTGAAAAGGTGGATGTTACATTATCAGTGATAATGAAAAGACGCGCAATTTAGAAATACCAAATATACGAAGGTGACCCGATAGAAAAGGCAATGCAAACAAACAAAAATTTAAAATAATAATAAACAAATAACAAATAACAGCTAGTGAATAAGGCCCTCTCCGTGTGATTCTCTCTCTGCAAGAAGCATGTGAAACTGAAACAAGCTCTTCTTCTGCTTAGCTCTTCTTCATCATTGGAAATTCAGACGAAAACCACCGAGTCTGACAAGCACAAAAATGTTCAGGTTACACAAACTCAAGTCGGATAAAAAACTCGGCAACAATCTCGATTTCACCTTGTCCAACTTTCACGCTCTTCAGGTTCACATTGATTTTTCTTGTTCTCTTTTTGTTATTTTGAAATTATTTAAACTGCAGAGAGACACACATTTTCTTGTGTTGACCTTGTTCGACTCTTAGTTGACTTGATGTATTTATTTATTATTTATTTCAAAATCTTTTTGATATTGGATATTGCAGGTAGCCAAAGGATGGGAGAAGCTTTATGTGTGTATAGTGTCGGTGGAGACAGGCAAAACAATAGCTAAGTCAGGGAAAGCAACAGTACGGAATGGAGATTGTCGATGGACGGAGGCTTTTTCGGAGTCTATTTGGATTCCAGATGGTGATGCGTCAAAAGAATGTCTTGTTAAGCTTACTGTTGTGGTCTGTGTGCCTGCCTCTGTTATTGTTTGGATTTGTGTTTTCTTGTTCTGATTTGGTGCGGAATTAATTAACAAACTCGATATGACATTTGGTGTATGTAGGGGTCATCTAGATCCAGCATTCTTGGAGAGGCTACTGTTAATTTATTAAGATACGTGACGTCGAAAAGTCCTGTTCCTGTTTCCTTACCGTTGAAGAAATGTAATAGTGGGACTGTTTTACAAGTGAGTTTTGGTTTTTTAATAAATTTTTGTAGAAATTATAGATATTCCCCACACTTAACAAATAAGTATTTGCTCTTAAGTTTTTGTGCTTTCACATGTCAAGCCTGTATTTACATTAGTATTTATGTTTGCCTATGCACTGACCTCGCAGTGGGGGTGGCTTATGATAGGGAAAATCTTTCATAACACTGTTTCACTGTTGATATAATGAAACGAACTAATGAAAAAAGTAAAAGAAAAAGAAATGACATTATTTCAATTGTTCGTCTCACGATATCAGCAGAGAGATAGTCCCATGAAAGATTTTTTGTGTAGCTAATTTTGTGTTCTTATCTGTTGGCTTATGCTCTAGGGAATAATGCCACGCAATACTAAAAATGTCGGTATAGGGAGTCAATTTTCATACAAGTCTATGGCGCTACCAAAATCAATGAAGGAACTTATGCTTGACTCAACTGATGATACTGTCCATAAATGTATACGAGCTCCTTTGATGATTTATGTATATATTGGATGCGAATTACGGCATCATACAAGAGTGGCTTCAGTCTACTTTTATTTAAATGTTGCCTTTTTTTTTTTAATATTTCAAATTTTATTGCTGACAAGTTAGATATGATTTAATATTTGTATAATGCTTGAATGCATGAAGGATCAAGTAGGTGTTCTTGATGTCAAAGGAGGTACTTGGATCAAATTTAGAGTAACTTGTTCTGTTTGTAAGTCTTGCAACTGTGGCCGATATGCTCCTTTCATGTTGACTATGCTGAGATAGTTATGATCTTAACTACACGCACACAATGAGAGAAAAACTAAGAACCGTCACTGACAAACTTTTTTCTCCTGCTTTACAGCTTAAAATTCAGTGCCTAACTCCAAGAGAAAAACTCAGGTTTGCAGTTCATGGCAAAATTTTATGCTGTTTTTTTAACTTTCTGTTCTGTGGTTATGAAGAATTGCTGCATCTTTTAAAGGGACGGACAGAGGAGTGACACAAATTCAGACATGGAGGAGATCAATGTTGACCGTGATGACATGGAAAACAAATCAGATGTTTCTGATGGTACATGTTCCAGAAGTGTTGGATCTTCATCAAGTAACTATTTGGAGGGTACATCCCATCTGGAAGAACCATGTAGTAGGGTATGGCACATTGATCTTATAACCTAGTTTGGTTTCTAAACAGTTAATTACCTTGTACTTTCCACCATGAGCATATCTGCAATATCGATTCCTTAAATTAACTCATTTTAAGTGCTAAAGTTTACTTACATTGATTGAAAGTGGAAACATTTTAAGGCCTGAGCTTCAGCCCTTTTGTGGTTAACATATTTTTCTCCTTTCAATGCAGAACATAAATTACTCATTGTTGGGTTCTCACAACAGTTTTGATTCTTTGGAGGGCTCCTTAAGCAGGGAACTAAGTTACTCAAGTGGGGCCACGAACAGTCCAGTTGGAGGACAAGATTCAATCAGTTCTCTAACTAGTTTTGGTTATGGCTCTTGTTCTTTTAATGATTCATCTAGGTCAAATCAGTCACCTTTAAATTCTAAGGCATTGGGTTCCGGAAGGCATGTCCAAAATCAAAGAGAAGACTTCACTCGAGTTTCACATGCTGTTGCCTCATCACCTTTACAGAATGTTGGTTCATCTAAAGACCTTCTGGAAGCTGCAGAAGTCACAATTGAGGAGCTTCGTGCTGAAGCTAGGATGTGGGAACAAAATGCTCGGAAGGTGATGATTGATTTTGAAAAGTTACAGAAAGAATTTTTGCACCATTCAACGCGTCAGACCGATCTTGAAAGGGAACTCTCAGCATCACGTGCTAGATGTGATGGCTTGGGCCAGGAAGTCGAACGGCTGAAGATTTTACTTGAGGAATCACAGGCGCAACCAACTGCTATCGGAAATTTGAAGTTTCAGGCCAAGGATTTGGAGAATATTCTAAAAGAATTGGAAGATGAGAACAAGTTTCAAAAGGAATCAAATGCTAATCTGGAGGTACAGCTACAGAAGACCCAGATATCAAACATTGAACTTCTTTCTATTCTTCAGGAACTGGAAGAGACTATAGAAAAGCAGAAAATGGAAATAGACAGTCTCACTAAAATGAAATCAGAATTTGAAGAATTAGGGTCTGATCATGGATTTAAAGTCAGCAACCAAATAAATATGAGCAAGCAGGTATTAGCAAAGAAGATACAAGACGTCTCATGTGATTCAGATCAGGAAGGTAGCATTGTTGAACACCCAATAAAATTTTCAAATACAGAGGTTGAACCAGAGGAGGATAGGAAACTGCTTGAGCTACAACAGTTACAGGAATCCCAGAAGAATATGGAGAGTAGAATTCAGTTACTCGAAAAATCTGTGGAGGAAAAAAATCGTGAGATAGAGATGGAACGGGGTTTGAAGGTTAAAACTCTAAGGGATTATGAGGCAGAGTGGAGGGGTCAAATAGCTGAAAAGGAGGAAAAAATTATCAGTTTGGAGACTAGGTTATCTGAAGCTCTAAGTGCTCAAGGATTCGACAATATGGGTTCTGGAAACCAAGAATATCATAGTTTGTTCAAAGAAATTGATGTTCTAAAGCAGAAGGTGCAGGAACTTGAGCGTGACTGCAATGAACTTACAGATGAAAACCTGGAACTTCTGTTGAAGCTTAAAGACTTGAGAGAGGATCTTCCAACATGTGATGCTTCTTCCAAATCTTTGCTCCGTGAGTGTCCAGACAACAATTTTATTCTTACAACAGAACCTGAAGCAAGTGGACTCAAATCTCAAATATGCAAACTTGAAGAGAAGCTGACGAGCAAAAATGTTCTTATTGAGAAACTTTCTGATGACAACCAGCAGATTCAATCTGTACATCTTCAAAATAAATGTGATGAACTGGAGCTCCAGTGGCAAGCTTCCAAGGACAAAGCTAGTTACCTTGATCGTGAACTTTGTAAGTGTTGTTCCAGAGCAGAAGAACAGGCGAATGAGATTGCTGAACTGCAACAACAGCTAGAACTTTACCGAGGAAAGAAAACAAAAAGTAAAGATCATCCTGTAGCTGTCAGTCCAGAAAGTAGAGTGTCCAAATCAGATGCTTTCAATGAATTGTCTAATATGCTCTCCGAGTTACATGAACAGATTCGACTCTCTGTGGCCTATCTCAAGAAACAACAATCTAGTCTTCATTCCTCTGAAATTACTGAATGTAGTTATGGCTCTGATGAGTCAGAAATTCAAATATCTAATACTGATTTGACTCCAAATGAGCACGTTGAGGCTATCCTGAACAGTTTTATTGAGCTGAAAAAGTTTATTGCAACTAAAAATACTGGGGGTGATGATGAGCTTCAGTCTAGAAAAGAAGTCAGACCAATGGTGGCAAACTTGGTTGGAGTCCGGAATAAATTGCAGGAGGATAATTTAAACGAATGTACTCCAAGCACTTACGATCAGGAATTTGAGAGTCTACATATGGAATCTAAATCTGAAGTTGCGGAACCTGGTAAGGAATTTTTGGAAAAGATGACTGAGATAGACAAGCTCAAATCAGACAATTTGCTGAAGCAAGAAGAGGTCGAGGCTCTAAGGCATCTCCAAAGGGAGTTGGAAACTCAGATAGCTGATCTTAAAAAGGAAAAAAGCCAGTTGGGGGAAAGCATGGGCATGATGTGTAGAAAAAGTTCTATCACAACAAAATGCTTGGACGATTTAAGGACTGAAATAATGGTTCTTAGTAGGAATATGGATGCTCAGGCTTCAGCCAACAAGGTTCTTGAAAGGAAAGCCTCAGAACTAGAAAGCAGCAAACATGAACTAGAAGTTCATGTGTGTGAATTAGAAAAAGAAAACATTCAGTTATCTGAACGTATATCTGGCTTGGAAGCACAGCTAAGATATCTGACTGATGAGAGGGAATCAAGCCGATTGGAACTTGAGAATTCAGAATCTCATGCTGTGAATCTCCAGGAAAAGATAAGAAGATTGGAAGTCGAAATTGAAGCACAAAAGGTTGAAATGAAGCAGAAGTTGCAGGACATGCAAAACCGATGGATAGAGGTTCAAAAAGAGTGTGAATACCTAAAATTAGCAAATCAGAAACTACAAGCTACTGCTGAAAGTCTCATTGAGGATTCCAGTTTGCTGCAGAAATCAAATGCCGAACTAAGACAGCAAAAATTGAAGTTACATGAACAGTGTGCAGTCTTGGAAGTAGAATTGAATGAGTCAGAAAAAGCTTTTTCTGACATGACATTGAAAATTGAAGGTCTTGAAGGAAAATATTCTTCAATGCTGGAAGAAATTGTTTCAAAGGAGAAAGCCGTTAATCTTGAATTAGATGCACTGCTTCATGAACACAAAAATCATAAAAATAAACTTGTTCTGGAAGAGAGTCTCTTAAATAAGATGTATTTGGAAAAGACGGTTGAAGTTGAGAACCTTCAAAGAGAGGTTGTGCAGCTTAATGAACAGATATATGCTACTCACGATGAAAACAAGAGAACAGCTTCAGAAGCTATTCCAGAAGTGTCTCAACTGCGTGCAGATAAAGCTGTGCTTGAAGCTACTCTAGAAGAAGTACGAGGGAAACTAAAATTGTCTGAGAAAAGCTTTGATATCCTTCAGATGGAATCTCGGACGAACCTAGAACACGTTATGAATGAGCTCACTGCTGCAAAGCATGACAGAGAAGTTCTAACAGCTGATAATGAAAAGTTATTGGATTTGTTGCAAGATGTCAAATCTAATAAACAGAAACTAAAAAGCGTCATTAGAGGGCTTCAGTTAGAACTCAAAGCTTCCAAGTATATGAGGCTACAACAATCAGAAGAAATTTCCAGCCTTAAGGTTCAATTGGAGAAATCTACAGTGCTTCAAGATGAAGTTTTGGAACTCAAGAGATCACTCAACGAGGCCAAATTTGAAAACGAAAGACTGGAAGCTTCATTTCAGATGTTATCTGGAGAGCATGAAGAACTTCAGGCTGAACGAAACCTATTAATTCAGAAAATCTCTAGTAGTGAGAAGGCAGTGTCTGAATTAGAGGACTGCAACCGTAGGAAAGTCGCCCTTCAGGAGAAAGTCCTCCGGCTTGAAGGGGATTTAACTGCAATAGAAGCATTAGGTTCCCAGAAGCTGAAAAATGAGCTTTCTCAGATGAGGAGGGAAAATAGCCAATTACAGAGGAAGATAAAATCTCTTGAGGAGGAGAAGGAGGAGTGCCTGAGGAGAGCTCAAGCTCTTGATGAGGAGTTGAAGAACAACAAAGAAGTAAAACAGGATCTGCATGAGTCTGCTGGAAGTCTTGATCATTCTGATTATAGTACTACCAGTAGTCCTATTCATGACAAATTAAATCTCTCGCTGAAGGTCAGTGCCGACAATTCTCCGTAGTCTCATCTTAATAATTAACTCAAGCTTAAATATGGATTTTAAACCTCAGCTTTGAAATGACAGGGGCAAGGGAAAGATAGTCTGCAGGTCATTGAGATGCCCTCTGTAGAAACTGGCAATTTACAAGTTTCGAACCATCAAGACAGTCTACGGACAGGCCAAAACCTAATACCCGTGAGTGTCACTTTTTGTGCCTTAATGCATCATTTTTATTACATGGTCCTATTATGCCTCGAAAAGGTATCACCCTTATTTAATTACTCTATACCTATTATTATTTTTTTTTTCACCAGGTTGATAACAAACAAAATTGTAACTTCGGAAAGTCTCGAGCTATTGAAATCGATCCTTTCTCAAAGATTCAGTCTCTAGAGAACGAACTGGCTGAGGCTTTGGAGGCAAATGACATGTATAAAGCACAACTTAAAAGGTGGGGTAAACATGATAAGTTTCAGAGTTTAACATGCCAATTTCTTGTTTTTCTTGAACCTCGTGTCGGATTTATTAACTTTTCACAAGCATTTGACTACAAATTCACTACACATTATTTCATTATATAAAACTATGCTACTACTCTCGTACGTCAAATTTATTATAAAGGACTGGAAGCTCTAAAGTGGCACATGGATTAGATTGATTCCAGTTGAAACTACATGCAACCTTTGACTCTAGTAGACTATTTATTCCTTTTAACATCTGTTTATGGATGGAATGCTAATTCAATAAACTGAAACTGTTGTAACTACAACTGTGGATCCGAGTGTAATCTTGGACCTTACTGATTTTTCATGCTTAATGAATGGTACCGGTAATTTTGTACTTGTTCCTTGGCACAAGTAAAACATTCTTATTAAGTAGAGTAATGCTGACAACTTCTAAAACTGCTGCTTGTTTTCAGCTTGTTGCCTGGGGAAGTAAGCACTCCTTCAGACACTCCGATGGAACTGACTAGTGAAGATGGAGCAGCGAAGAGAAATGAATGTGATCGCAAAGCAGCATCACTTGAGGCCGAGTTGAGAGACTTACAAGAGCGCTACTTTCACATGAGCCTTAAATATGCTGAGGTAGAAGCTCAAAGAGAACAACTTGTGATCAAGCTCAAGAATGTCAGCAATGGAAGGAAGTGGTTTTCTTGAGTCAGTTTCCCAGACTTTTTTTCTATCTTATAGGCTATAGTTTCTAGCTCAATAGCCTTATTTAAAGGTAAAAAATTACTTGTAAATTGTTCTGAGGTGGGCATGAGGCTGTGCCAATAGCTTGTTGTATCAATAAATCAGGTAAAGTGAACAGTTACAAATTTTGGTCCATGAATGTAGAATTAGCAGGTCAATTTATTATTGCCACATCAAAATGTTACCCACATAACGAGTAATCATGAGATTTATATTCATGTGACTAAAGTTGTTTGGCATGGCTTCTAAAAGCCATTTTTTGGCTTTTGGATATGTTGACGTTCGATTTCAATCAATGAGATTCTTTTGAGCTCAATACTACAATACGGTCAAAAACAATACAAGAAACGGGTAAAGAATGAAGAAGAGAGCAAATGGGGAACAAAAGACAACAAGATTTAGAGTGGTTCGGCCAATCTGTGCTTGCATCCACCGTTTTCCTTTCACTATTTTGGCAGAGTAACGGTCAGTTTACACTCAGTGTTTCTCTCTTGCTTTTACACTGAAAATCCCCCCTATTTATATAGGGGAAGGTGCTACAGTAAAACAAAATAAGTTAAAATACAATGATGACCATAATTAATGCAGCAGGATTACATTTAATGCATCTGACACTTATCAGGTTTATCCTGTCAAAGTATGGGCTTATACGGCTAATCCATGTGGGTTAGGTGAACTCTTTATAATCCAAACCGTAATTTCTGATGAGATTGGCGTACACGACACGTTATAAACTGGTATGGTTTCACTCAGGGCGAGCTGGAGCTCGAGAGGGCTAGCTGGAGATCTCAGTCTTTCTAATGATATACGAACTGGTAGTAAGCAAGGTTAAGATCACCCAAGTCTTGAAACTTGCGGACTGGGAGCTTGCTTCTCCAGATTGGCAGATTGGGTCTGGCCTATTGGGCCAGCTAATTGGGTTTTTACCAGCTCATTTGGATGATCCAGAAAACACCCATAACATAAGTCCCCCAGCTCTTAAGGCATCCTACAAGCTAAGAGCTCCGAACTTGCTAGTAAAAGCAGGCTTGGCGGGAACGTTTACTCAGCATTTTTCAAATTTGTCTTATTTGGACACGTGGCAACTTATCAAACGATAGTTTCGGAGCACGTCTTGTGCAAGGTATGCATTTAATGCATGTTTTTCAATTGACAACGCATGATGACCGAATCTCGGACGTTGCACTGGGTCATCAGATCTAAGACAGTTACTGGGTCTTGAGATCCAACTGTTGAGATATGCCTGCTATAAGATGGTAGAGGCCTTTCATATTCTTCACCTTCACGTTATTTTCAGAATCTGATTACCATAGAATTTTTTACTTCTCTCAACTGCTGTAACCGTCCTCTATTTTCGCCGACGATTACCTTCCGTTGTCTCAGAACGTTTAAGTCATGCGTCTTCAAAGTAAGTTCTTGCGACTTTTCCTTTGGTTTTATGCTTCTGTAGAATGCATTGCTGGTGCGTTTTTCTGGGTTTTGTTTAAAGCTTGTTCTTCCTGTTCTTGCTTCCTGACTGTTTGCTTGGAATTGAAACTTCGATTTTTGATGGTTTTGATTCGATGAAACCCGTTTTTGAAATCTGTTTATTGTTTGTGATATGCATGCGAGCTTGTAAATAGAGTAGTAGATTGGCAGCTCGTAGGCCGCTAGACTGTAGCTTAAGATTTGCCTTGTAGATAGTCTTTTGTGGTGTTTGTGACCTGTTGACCATAAGAGGGTTAGCAGTTTAGGGAACTGGAGCCTTAGATATTTTTAGGCCTGGTCTGCACACAGCGACCTAACAACTCCTTTTCGTAGTGTAGATGTTTTTAGGTCGCAGACACCAGTCACACATAATAGGAGAGGGAGAGTCCTCAAGCTCGGAAGAACAAATAGAGCAAAGGCAAGCTCCTCAGGAGGCGACCTCGTAAGGCGGGGAGGTCGCTGAAGGGTTCTTTGATCGCCAAGATCTTGTTTAACTAGCCCAGCAATCGACATTGGCTAAACGGGCTGTTGAAGAAAGGAGAGCCTGCGAGATGTTCAAGCGTCATCCTACGAAAATGTCCTCCACGGAACTTATGGGAGTGGCACTTGAATTCCGCATCCCAAGAGATTGCCGCATCATGGCAGCCTTTTATGAGGATCATGCGGCTTACCCTCCTGAGGGTTTTATAGTTGTCAGTCCGTAGCACCTAGAAGCGGGGTTTAGGTTTCCTGTCCCCTCGTACATTGTAGACCTTCTCAATAACCTGGGCCTTGCTCCTTTCCAATTCACCCCAAATATCTACTCACAAATAACTTCCCAAGCCGTGCTTTTTAGGAAGAACGACCTTCATTTTCTTTCCCCTAAATTGATAAAATATCTGCTCGCCTTTAAGGCCACTAGTACGGGCCAGCCACGGGACGGGCTGTACTACATCTTAACTCGCAATTCTATATATAAAAGCGTTTTATCTCAAGGAAAATTCAATGTGGGTGATTATAAAACACATTGGTTTTATATATCCTACCCTTCTTAATTTAATCTTGATAATTTCACATTTCGAGCTGAGCTAGGTAAGAACCCCCAGCTCGCGCTATTGGTTATTTTTGTTCTTAATTGTTTGCAGCCTCATTGATGACGTTTCCTTTATTGCTTGCAGATTTAAAGGCCAAGAAACTTCAGCTGACTCAAGGTGAGGTTGTTGATTTTAAAATTCTTTTGGCACAGAAGTCAGAGGAGGACGACATCAAGTTGATGAACGAGCTCCTCCGGGCTTACGAACTTGCTCCTCCTCTTGAATGTAAGTTTGTCAAAAGCAAATACGTGGGCTCCCACGGTATCGAGGACATCGAATAAGCTTTCGCAGCGAGAGACGTGAGTGAAAGCTCCAATAGCTTGCTAGGGTTATCCTCTTCCAGTGACGCCGAAGTTGAGATTATTTTCAGAGAAGCTGCAGAGATAGCCGATTCGAGGGGCAATTTGAGTCTACTAACTCCCCAAAAGAGAAAATCTCGATAGCCCGAGAGCTCTATTACTACAACCTCCGCTGCTCCTGGCTCATTTGTATCCGTAACGAAAGGGGCTCCGTAGGACCTCCGTACCGTAGAGTTCCCTGCTCCGATTATTCCAGAAGGTCCTTCAGTGGCTGCTCATTCCGAAACTTCGTAGGTTATCACTCCTCCTTCTTAACCACAAATTCCTTAAGATCCAAATGTTGTGCGACGGCCAAAGGCAAAAAGGTTGCCACTCGGGGTGCAGAGAAAAGACCTCATAGTTCTAAGCAAGCTTCCTTCTGCCAAGAAGACCCAAAAAAAAAATAATGGGAAACAGGCCGCAGTTTCGACCCTGAAGGCGAGACCTAAAGTCTCCGTTGAGATTCCTCCTGAGGATTTCCTTGGAAAAGCCTACCTCGATATCGTGTACAAGCAGACCCCCTATCTCGTAAGTTCCTCAGCCAAAAAACTCGAGGACGATGACTTTTCTAGCGTAAATCTTCTTTCCTGGTCGCTACACCAGATCATCAGGGTAAGACTCTTTTTCTTCCTCATGTAATTGTGAATTTTTTCATAATCCTTGTTGCTAATTATTTTTTGAATTCTGTAGGCCTCTATGGGGCTCATGAAGGCCCTGGACAAAGAGTCCCTCCTGGAGGAGCGACATAATGAGCTCAAGGTTGCCAATAAGAAACTCAAGGAGGCAATTAGGAAGCATGGCGCTGGGCTGCTTTCCTTAAAGGGCGAGGTCGAGGAATCCAAGGAAATATCAAGAAAGGTCGAGGAGGCAGCAAGAAAGGCTCAGGAAGCGGTCAGCAAGGTTAAAGAAGCGACAACGACTCTTCAGTCCAAACTAGACGTCACCGAGGCGGCAAGACACGAGGTTAAAGTCGCCTTAGTGAAGGAGAAGAGCCTTCACGAGTCAGTATCTTCCAAGTTGTATTCTCAGCTTGAGAACACTCAAGCTACACTGGGGAGAGAGAGAAGGACTTGGAAGCAGCCTCGCAAGAGATAGCCAGGCTGAAGGAAAATGTCGCCACGGTCGAGGCCAGTGCTCAAGAGATCAGGGTTGAGATCGAATCAGGGTTTTTGTATACCCTGTGGAAGTCGTACCCTAAGTTGGACTACTCAATTTTTGGTGAATAAGGGGTTAGAGAGGTTCAGTTCTTCATTGAGGAAGCTACGGAAGCGCAAGGCGACGTGCAAGATCAAATTCAGGAGACCTTGCCTGGAGGGAATGCGTAAGACCCATCTATTGGAGGCACGGATGATCAAGCACCCTCCTCGTCAGCTCCTCAAGACCCTGCCCCCATGAGCTCCTGACTTTGCGAGCACAGCATGAGCTTTCTCTTATTTTATTTCTTGACTCTTGTTTTGTATTTGAACAATTTTTTTTTTATTCCGTAAATTCACCTCGTCAGTGGGGTCGTTTTCTTGAATTGTATGGATATTGACCTCGGAGGTCTTGTAATATTTGTTGATATATATACACATTGCTGATTTCGTTTCTGTGTATTCTTATAAGTTGATAAAATAAATGTTTGACTTGATATACTGGCAGGAACTCAATAGCTCACATGTTATAATGCTTCTTGAGCTCTTGAGGCCCGCAATTTATAATATAAATCTTTAGGATCGAATATGACTCATATTGCCTCAGTAAATAAGAATGCCTTAGCAGAATATTTGCATGAATTTGTCTAATAAGCTGGAGCTCGTAATATAGATTAGATTATAAACTCAAGAAATTGAATTTGAATGTACAGAATGAGTACTTAACAATTTGCATAGAATAAGTCATTTATAGGCGAGCTCTTACTTGGACTTTTAGATGAAGCTTTCAATACCCATAAACTTTCGTTGACAATGTGAGCTTGTGCGGCCTATCAACGAAGGTTGACGATATGAGCTCCCGCAGCCTGTCAACGAAGGCTGACGATATGAGCTCGCGTGGCCTATCAACGAAGGCTGACGATATGAGCTTGTGCGGCCTGTCAACGAAGACTGACGATATGAGCTCGCATGGCCTATCAACCTCTGGTGGGAGCTTCACGGGTGTTGATCCTCTTTAGACCACAGGGCAGGTGTGGGTTCAGCTGGGATGCTGATATTAAACCCTTTACCCTTATGACTAATCGACAAAAGCTGACGATATGAGCCCACACGGCCTATCAGGGAAGGCTGACAATATGAGCTCGTGTGGCCTATTAACGAAGGCTGACGACATGAGCTCACGCAGCCTATCAGCCTCTGATGGGAGCTTCACGGGTGTTGATCCTCTTTCGATCACAAAGTAGGTGTGGAGTCAGCTGAGATGCTGATATTAAGCCCTTTACCCTTGTGGCTTTCTATCTGAGGTGAGATTCCCAATTTCGTAACTCCTATTGTCAAGTTAAAAATGGCTATGAGTTCATTTTCTATTGCATATGATCATGGGTAAGTGATATTAGTAAATTTCATAAAGAATATGGAGCTTTTATTAATTTGCAAACAACCAGAATTTACAAAGTAAGATGAGAGAGTTTTAAGTTATTGGTAATAAAGCCGTAGATGTTCTGCATTTCACACTTGCGACACTGTTATTCCACTCATGTTGGTTAGGTGATATACTCCATTCTTCAAATCTTCTTTTATGATGTAAGGCCCTTCCAAGTTTGGGCCTAATGTCCCATCACTTGCCTTGCGAGCTCCTGCTTGAATGACACGAAAGTACGAGATCGCTAGGCTTGTAGCTCCGAACTCGGACCTTCTTGTTATAATACCTTACCATTTTCTATTGGTAGATGGCTACTCTTATGCAGACTACTTCTCTTGTTTTGTCGAGCTGATCTAGGTTTGCAGCGAGGAGCTTATCGTTCTCGACGGAGTTGAAGCTCGTTCTTCGCTGACTGGCCACCTCTAGTTCAGCTGGTATTATTGCCTCGAACCCGTAGACCATAAAGAAAGGAGTCTCTCTAGTGGTGCTGCGAGCTGTAGTTCTGTAAGCCCACAACACTTTCTGTAGCTCGTCTACCCATGCTCCTTTCTTAGCTTCCAGTCTTGTCTTTAAGGTCTGTTTGATAATTTTGTTGACTGCTTCGACCTGGCCATTTGCTTGAGGATGGTCTACTGCTGAGAAGTTCTTCTTGATGCCAAGGCTTTTACAGAATTTGAGGATTTGCTCGCTACTAAATTGGGTGCCATTGTTTGTCATGAGCTGTTGGGAAACTCCAAACTTGCAAATGATATTATTATAGATAAACTTTTCTACCTTCGCAGTAGAGATCTCGGCTTATGATGTAAGGCCCTTCCCAATTTGGGCCCAATATCCCATCACTTGCCTTGAGAGCTCTTGCTTGAATGATGCGCAGTACGAGATCGCCATGCTTGTAGCTCCGAACTCGGACCTTCTTGTTATAATACTTTGCCACTTTCTGCTGGTAGACGGCTACTCTCATGCAGACTACTTCTCTTGTTTCGTAGAGCAGATCTAGGTTTGCAGCGAGGAGCTGATCGTTCTTAGCTAAGTTGAAGCTCGTTCTTCGCTGACTGGCCACCTCTAGTTCAGCTGATATCATTGCCTTAGACCCGTAGACCATCGAGAAAGAGTCACTCTAGTGGTGCTGTGAACTGTAGTTATGTAAGCCTATAATACCTTCGGTAGCTCGTCCACCCATGCTCCTTTCCTAGCTTCCAGTCTTGTCTTTAAGGTCTGTTTGATAATCCAGTCTTGTCTTTAAGGACTTTTAAGGTCATGGCCATTTGCTTGAGGATGGTGTACTACTGAGAAGCTCTTTCTAATGCCAAGGCTTTTGCAGAATTTAAGGAATTGCTCGCTATTGAATTGGGTGTCATTGTCTGTCACGAGCTACTGAGGAACTCCAAACCTGTAAATAATATTATTTCAGACAAACTTTTCTACCTTCACAATGGAGATCTCGGTAAGTTCCTTAGCTTCAGCCTATTTTGTAAAGTAATCAACTGTGACAATAGCATGTTTGCATCTTCCACGCCCTGTTGGGAGAGGCCTTATTAAGTCCATGCCCTAGATCGCGAATGGTTAGGGACTGATCATTTGTTGCGGGTAGACAGGTGGAGCTCACGGGATTTTGGAAAATCTTTGGCAATTGTTGCACCTCTTGACCAAGTTGATGGCATTTTGCTTCATAGTTGCCAATAATACCCCTGCCTCAGGGCCTTTTGGGCTAAGAAGAGCCCCCCGGCGTGATTCCCACAATGACCTGCATGAATATCCATTAAAACTTTAGAGCAATCGAGCTCGTCTATGCACCTCAACAGTGGGGCTGAGAAGCCTCTTTTATAGAGCGCATCGTCATAAATGCAATATCTTGCCACTTGAGATCACAGGCGACGTGCCTCCAACTTATCCTCTGGTAGCTTCCCATCTTGTAGATATTTGATCAAGAAGCTCATCTAGGAGTCATTTGCTACGATCATAGCTATCATTTCGTCTATTGGCTCCGTACTTGGTTTCGAAAGATATTCCACTGGTATAGCTCCTAAGAATTCTACATCATAGGCTGTTGTAGGTGAGCTAAGGCATCTGCATGGGAGTTATAAGCTCGCGAGATCTGGTTCACTTCATACTTTTTAAAAGTTCCTAACAACTCCCGAACCTTCTGTAGATAGACAGTCATTTTAGTCCCCTTGGTCTGATAGTCTCCCAGCAGTCTCCCAGCACTTGACATACCACGAGCTGGAAGTCACTGAAAATTCAGAGCCGTTCAGCTCGCATCCCCCTGGCTAAATGAAGCCCTCCCAATAAAACCTCGTATTCGACCTCGTTGTTAGTAGCCTGAAAATCGAACCTGAGCGCGTAGAGGATCTTGTGCCCTTCTGGGTTAATAAACAATACTCCAGTTTCTGCTCTCTGCTCGCTGAAAGACCCGTCAACATACAACTCCTAATAGGGTCATTTTGAAGTCCCAGCTTCTTCATCCTCTATCGGCCCCGTGAACTCTAAGATGAAGTCAGCTAAGGCTTGCCTCTTGATTGCTGACCTTGACTTAAATTCTATATCAAATTGGGCTAGCTTAGTGGCCCACTTGAAGAGGCGGTCTGAGGTGTCTGGCTTCTGTAGGATCTGCCTGAGCGGGTATTTGGTCAGAACTTCTATCTTGTACGCCTGGAAGTAAGGACGCAACTTCCTTAACACTATCATTAGGCAATAGGCGAGCTTCTCCATTGGGGTGTATTTTGTCTCAGCATCAACTAGTTTTTTGTTGATATAGTAGACAGAGAGTTGCATCTTGTCATCTTCAAGGACTAGAGCTGCGCTCAGGGTATGCTGAGATACCCCTAGGTAGATCATCAAGTTCTCCCCTTCCTTAGGTTTTGAGAGAAACGGAGCTCATCCCATGTATTCTTTCAGCTATTGGATGGAACGCTGCTTCACTTTCTTCTATCCATTTAAAATTATTTACTCCTTTAGCACGTCAAGGAAGGGAATGCACTTGTCAGTGGCATTCGCAATGAATCTGTTAAGTGCTGTGACCTGACCGTTAAGACTCTACACCTCTTTTATCTTTATTGGTGACTTTATATCCATCAGGGTCTTTATCTTCTCAGGGTTAGCCTCAATCCCCCTGCTATTCACCACAAATCCCAGGAATTTTCCTGAAGCCACCTCAAAGGCGCACTTGAGAGGGTTGAGCTTCATCCGATACTTCCTTAGCACTTGAAATGTCCTCTCTAGGTCGCGCAAATGATTTGTGGCTTGTCTTGACTTTATAAGCATGTCATCCATATAGACCTCCATGGTTTTCTCTATCAAGTTCTCGAACATCATATTCACCAGCCTTTGGTAAGTTTCCCCTGCATTTTTAAGTCCGAAGGGTATTACCTTGTAATAGTTCAGACCGTAATTTGTGACAAACGAGGTGTCTCCTCGTCTTCAGGATGCATTAGGATTTGATTATAGCCTGAATACGCATTCATGAAGCCAAGGAGCTCATGACCAGCAGTTGCATCTACGAGTTGGTCGATTCTAGGCAGAGGGAAACTGTCCATGGGGCATACTTTGTTGAGGTCGGTGAAGTCTATACAGGTCTTCTACTTCCCATTCTTCTCTTTCACAAGTTCTGGATTTGCTACTTAGGCTAGATAGCTAACTTCGCGAATAAATTTGTTTGCCAGAAGTTGGCCTACTTCTTCTTTTAGTGTTTCATACAGCTCCTTCGTCATTGGCATTTTCTTCTGGGGAACTGGCCTATAGTGGGGTTCAATGTTCAGTTTGTGTGACATCACCTCAGGATTTATCCTCACCATATCTTCATGACTCCAAGCAAAGATATCCAGCTTGATTTTAAGGAAGTTAACAAGCTGGGACCTTATTTATGATGTTAGACCTCGCCCTAGCTTCAGACATCTTTCAGTGTCCAGCTTACTTACCCGAACATGTTCAAGCTCTTCGACAGGCCCTATAGCTCTTTCCTCATCCACTTTATGAGGGTCTAGATTGTAACTCACCCCGCTTTTGCTCACATCGCAAGGCTTTCCTGCAGAAACTACGTTGACCTTTTTCCCTCGAACTCCCATATTCACTACTTCCTCGTAGCAGTGTCGTGCCAATTTCTGTTCACCCCGTACACAGCCTATTCCTTTAGGGGTCAAAAATTTGACTGTGAGCGTCCTGATGGAAGTGACTACATCCAGGTTATACATTGCTGGTCTTCCCAGGATGACTTTGTATGCAGAAGGGCAATCTATGATCAGAAAATCTACCAGTACGGTCGCCTGTCGACCCGAGTCTCTAAAGGTAAGTGGAAGTCTGATCTGGCCTATTGGCACAATGGCATCTCCAGTAAAGTCGTAGAGAAGCTCTGGGGATGGTTTTACTTGCTCCATTCCAAACCCTATATGGTGTAGTACCCCTTATACATAACATTAACTGAGCTCCTTGTATCGACCATAATCCTCAGTACCTCGGCATTGCTTATTCTGGCTCGAATGACGAGTGCATCATTATGAGACCAGTACACTCCCTTTGCATCTTCCTCAGTAAAAATGATGTCATCTGAGGTCATTCTTGCTTTCTTCGCAGGTCCTTCTTGTTCACTCCGGCCTGCGAGCCATACATGATCTGTTTCCCTCACATACCATCGGTGTGATCTGTTTGAGGTACCTGCAATATGAGGACCACCATGAATAGTAAAGATGGTTTTGACAGCGAGCTCGCGTTCTCACTCTGACTTAGAGGCCTACTGGGTGGGCCGAGGTGCCAACTGTCATCGAGGACGTTGATGTTTGGACCTGTTGCTCTATAAGTTTTACCACATAGTCCCTTAGACGACCGTTTTTGATAAGCTCTTTGATGGTATCTTTTAGCGCCCAGCAGTCTGAGGTATTGTGTCCTACTTCATTGTGATAAGCACAATACATTCTTTTGTCTCGGATTCGATGAGGCACATTTGTTGGAGTAGGCTTCCCAAAATCTTCTCTTCTCTTTTCTGCGGCATAGGTTCTATCTTGGGAGTTTGATAGGACGACGTAGTTTTCGTAACGACCCTGACAATGAGGTCGTTCACGCTTTTGATCACCTCTCGACCTAGGTCCGTTCCTGGTCTTCTTTGCCACTTGATGACTGTTTCTGTACCTTTTATTACCATTCCCCTCATTTCCTCTTTTGCTCTAGCTGGAGCTGCTAGCCTTTTCTTCTGATCGCTAGACTTCTTCGACCTAAAGGCTTCCTCCCACCTTATCTCCTTAGAGGCCCGCTCATAGAATTCCCTAGGTTTTTAATAGATGATTTATAAATGTTTTACTATAACTTCCTATCTTTTTTTAACCCTACTGAGATAGTTATCAAGATTCCCTCATCTGTAGGGTTCTCCACGTTGTTCACCTCGCGTCTGAACCTATTGATGTAGTCTTTCAATAGTTCACCAAATCGCTGAAAGATTATAGCGAGATGACATGGCGGCGCGAGCTGCCTCTTCAACGCCTTGTACTGATTAATAAATTTTTTCTGGCATTCCTCCCAACTGCCGATGCTACGAGGTGGGAGGTTTCTGAGCCACGTCCATGGTACATAGCCTAGCATCGATGGGAAGACGCGACATTTAACGAGCTGGTTGTTCGACTGTAAATCCATTTGACTGTTGAAAGCGTCCAAATAATCATAAGGGTCAGAATCCCCTTTATACTATGGAATGCTGGGGATTTTAAACCTGGGGGGAAGAGGCTCTGCTTCGATCTCCAAAGAAAATGGAGTCATTCCTCCTTCTGGACACCCCAGCTCCTAGGTCCTGGGTTTCGCCTCCAACTATTAGACCTTTTTGAAGAGCTACTCAATTACTGAATCCTGCACTTCTGACTGCCTGATGAAGGGTTACCTGCCTCGTCTACTCTCCCTGTTCGGAGGATACTGGTCTTATTTATTATGCCTTTGTCTGCGCTCAAGGCCGGGGGAGTGGTGGCTGGACTCATGTCTCCAGTTCAACTTGTTTAATTCATCCTTTTTGTTCGAGCCCCCATGACGGCGTTGGTGCTCATTCTCATTTCTCTAAGCTGATGCCCCGTGCATGTCCATGGCTCATCTCGACCTGCCGACTCCCATCATGACTTACCCTTACTCTCAATCCTGAAAGCTGAGCCACGTTTTCATCCCCACGGGCTCGCTGGGTCCGAGCTTCAAATCGTTCATTTGAAGAGTGGTCTGATCCCTTCAACGTTGGCACCTCTCTGGTAGTTCTCTCTGCTGCTGTTGGGATCTCCTCTTGTCCCCGAGGGACCTGAACATGAGCTTAAGTTAGCGTCTTTACAACATTTGCTATATGTATTATTGTATTCTCCAATCTCTTCTAGCGTTGTTATAATACATGCACCGTATTTCCTCATTGGGCAATCCCTTTCGTAGGAGCATTCGAGATACCTGTGCCCAGGTTAGCTGGCACAACACCTCACTGGTGATTCACACCCTCAATTCTATCAGCCATCACGCCAGAACTTCTAGTTGTTCTACCATTTACCATGGTTATGATCGATGAGAGATTGCAATTGGGCCCTTATTCTAGCGCCAAAATGTTGACATTCGATTTCAATCAACGAGATTCTTCTAAACCCAATACTGCAATACGATCAAAAACAATACAAGAAACGGGTAAAGAATGAAGAATAGAGCAAAGGGGGAACAAAAGACAACAAGATTTAGAGTGGTTCGGCTAATCTGTGCCTACATCCACTGTTTTCCTCTTACCATTTGGGTAGAATAATAGTCAGTTTACACTCGGTGTTTCTCTCCTACTTTTACACTGAAAATCCCCCCCTTATTTATAGAGGGAGAGGTGCTACAACAAAGCAAAATAAGTTAAAATACAATGATGACTATAATTAATGCAACCAGTTACATTTAATGCATCTGACACTTATCAGGTTTATTCTGTCAAATTATGTGCTTATACGACTAACCTATGTGGGTTAGGTGAGATATTTGTAATATAAACTGTAATTTCTAACGGGATTGGCGTACACGACACGTTATAAACTGGTCTGATTTCGCTCTGGGTGAGCTGGAGCTCGAGAGGCCAAGCTGGAGATCTCAGTCTTTCTAATGATATACGAACTGGTAGTAAGAGAGCTTGAGATCGCCAGAGTCGTGAAACGTGCGGGCTGGAAGCTTGCTTCTTCGGACTGGCAGATTGGGTTTGGCCTATTGGACCAGCGAATTGGACTTTTACCAGCCTATTTGGGTGATCCAGAAAACACCTATAATAGGATGTTAGAAGCTACTTTGGGGAGTGTTTGGGTGCATTCCCAAAACAGCTTTTAGTTTTCAAAAGAGCTTTCAAGGGAAGTTGGGTAGCTTGGAAACTTTTTACTTGCTTTCATATGAAAGATCTTGACACTCTTACAGATTCCTTTCATATGAATTA
The DNA here is from genome assembly GCA_022984855.1 of Dimocarpus longan. Lineage (NCBI taxonomy): Eukaryota > Viridiplantae > Streptophyta > Magnoliopsida > Sapindales > Sapindaceae > Dimocarpus > Dimocarpus longan. Next base: position 17,323,489 of record CM041015.1, on the reverse strand, counting down.
TAGAGTTCAAGAAGTTTCTTATAGATTCCTTTCATATGAAAAATCTTGACACTCTTACTTTCTCAAATTAGAAATATCCTATTCTTCTAATGGTATACTTCTTACTCAGTGCAAGTACATTGAAGACTTATTCAAACTGGCCAATCTCACCGATAATAAAATTTGTTCTACTCCAGTGGAACAAAATCTAAAAGTAAAACAAGATGATGGTGTCTCTTTTGTTGTCTAAGTTGTAAGTTAATTTATTTTTGATCCTAGGGGGTGTCATCTCTCAGCTCTTTATCGTGTTTTTGGGTATTTGAAAGGTACTTGTGATCATGGGCTATATGTTCCTTCTAACACATTTCTTAATCTCATAACATTTGTTGATGTAGATTATGTCGGGTGTGTTAACACTCAGGGCTTTACCACACAGTGTGGTATGTCTTCTTGGTCATATCTCTTGAAAATATAAGCAAAAACAGAAATCTAAAACATCCACAGAAGTAGTTATTCTCATATCTCCAAAAAGAGTATCGCTCTATGTCCTTTGTTATTGTATGGCCCCAACGACTTCTCACGGAACTTAATGTTACTTGCTCTCAACCAATTACTCTTTTTGGAGATAACACCAATGCTATCAGCACTGTCACTAATCCATTTCATCAAGAACGAACTAAACAATCGAGGTTGATTGTCATTACATCCGAGAACTAGTTCAAGATCAAATTCTTAATCTTGTCCATGTCTCATCTCATAAGCAAATTGCTGACTTGTTTATCAAGCCTTTGTAGCTAAGAGAAGATCTCTCCTAATTTTAAGGGTTCTTAATTGTATATTATCTTTTCCATAATTAGACAGGTTTACTATGTAAAGATATAAATCTCTTTATATATATAGACAAGTACAGTTCAATTTTGAAATATGAAAAACAATCTTCTCTCTTTGAAATTGTCAAGAACAAGAAAGTGAAAAGCATTATAATTTATTTAGGCTTCAATCTATATTAATCCCAATTAGACCAAAGACTTGAAAAGGAGTATCAAGCATTATATTTTCATTTAGTTGTCCTTAGAGCATTTTCAACCATACTATCTATTCATTGTCTTTAGTAAAAAAAGCTAGTGATGCAATATGTTATAGACTCAAACCATTTTTTATATTGTTAACTATTTTGTAAAAGTTGAATTACTTAGCCACATATAGAGAGTAAAGAAATTCTAGTCAAACTCTTTCTCCTATTATTTTAATATTTAATTTGTGATAAAGCAATTTTTTTTTTTTTGAAAAAATAAACTTACATAAATTTTCACACTTGTTTAGTCAAAATAGAGAGAATGGTTAGAGTGATTCAATAAAAAATTACTAGGTAAAATAGTTTTCTTATGTTTAGAGGAAATCTAACACCCTAAAATCAATTGGGATTGATCAAGACAACCTCAAATCAATTGACCACTTTAGGCCCAATTAAACTAAGTTGTCCAAATCTCTAATTAATTTCAAGAGAAAACCCGTGAGGAGTGGGTTCAAGGAGAGAAAAATCTCAAACCTAATTACCCCTTTAGGAGAGTAGGAGTGGGAAAAGGTCAAGATATCTAAGCAAAATGGAGGGAAGTAAGTTTAAAAAAGGAGGGAACCCTTCAAAAAGGAAATCGATCCCCTTTGACTAACAAATTCTCCTAATGTCACCTAAAGGACAACTTTATCACCTAACGCAACACTAACACAATAAAGATGTGATAGGCCCTAGTAAAAGGAAAGGTCTATGGCACGCCATCTACCTTTAGAGTTAGGCAAGCCAATGAGAAGGAAACACATATTTATCGTAACCAATTAATAAGTAAGAGGCAAAGAGACTTGAAATGCAACGAGACATAGAAAAAATAGGTGACAAGAAGCGGAGGGGAAGTTGGTGGAAATTTGACCATATCAGGGACAAGAAAATGACTAGAAGCCTCCAAGGCATAGGTAGCAGCATCTATAAGGAGGCAACTGTTTACCAAAGAGGTAAGGTTTTTAGAAAGGCATGAGCGAACTAATTTGTAAGAAGATTTTCGTGAGAGAGATTCTCACAAATATTAGACCTTGTTTGAAGCTTACTTAGTGATATTATACATCTCTTTTTTCTAAAAAAACTTTTCAAAAAACCCCTCGACTTCCAGCTGAGTGGAGCTTCCCTCACGGCCCTAACCTCTGTTCCTAGTTTCCTAGTGGAATGCTGGGGATTTTAAACCTAGGGGGAAGAGGCTCTGCTTCGATCTCCAAAGAAAATGGAGTCATTCCTCCTTCTGGACACCCCAGCTCCTAGGTCCTAGGTTTCGCCTCCAACTATTAGACCTTTTTGAAGAGCTACTCAATTACTGAATCCTGCACTTCTGACTGCCTGATGGGGGGTTACCTGCCTCGTCTACTCTCCCTGTTCGGAGGATACTGGTCTTATTTATTATGCCTTTGTCTGCGCTCAAGGCCGGGGGAGTGGTGGCTGGACTCATGTCTCCAGTTCAACTTGCTTAATTCATCCTTTTTGTTCGAGCCCCCATGACGGCGTTGGTGCTCATTCTCATTTCTCTAAGCTGATGCCCCGTGCATGTCCATGGCTCATCTCGACCTGCCGACTCCCATCATGACTTACCCTTACTCTCAATCCTGAAAGCTGAGCCACGTTTTCATCCCCACGGGCTCGCTGGGTCCGAGCTTCAAATCGCTCATTTGAAGAGTGGTCTGATCCCTTCAACGTTGGCACCTCTCTGGTAGTTCTCTCTGCTGCTGTTGGGATCTCCTCTTGTCCCCGAGGGACCTGAACATGAGCTTAAGTTAGCGTCTTTACAACATTTGCTATATGTATTATTGTATTCTCCAATCTCTTCTAGCGTTGTTATAATACATGCACCGTATTTCCTCATTGGGCAATCCCTTTCGTAGGAGCATTCGAGATACCTGTGCCCAGGTTAGCTGGCACAACACCTCACTGGTGATTCACACCCTCAATTCTATCAGCCATCACGCCAGAACTTCTAGTTGTTCTACCATTTACCATGGTTATGATCGATGAGAGATTGCAATTGGGCCCTTATTCTAGCGCCAAAATGTTGACATTCGATTTCAATCAACGAGATTCTTCTAAGCCCAATATTGCAATACGATAAAAAACAATACAAGAAACGGGTAAAGAATGAAGAATAGAGCAAAGGGGGAACAAAAGACAACAAGATTTAGAGTGGTTCGGCTAATCTGTGCCTACATCCATTGTTTTCCTCTTACCATTTGGGTAGAATAATAGTCAGTTTACACTCGGTGTTTCTCTCCTACTTTTACACTGAAAATCCCCCCCTTATTTATAGAGGGAGAGGTGCTACAACAAAGCAAAATAAGTTAAAATACAATGATGACTATAATTAATGCAACCAGTTACATTTAATGCATCTGACACTTATCAGGTTTATTCTGTCAAATTATGTGCTTATACGACTAACCTATGTGGGTTAGGTGAGATATTTGTAATATAAACTGTAATTTCTAACGGGATTGGCGTACACGACACGTTATAAACTGGTCTGATTTCGCTCTGGGTGAGCTGGAGCTCGAGAGGCCAAGCTGGAGATCTCAGTCTTTCTAATGATATACGAACTGGTAGTAAGAGAGCTTGAGATCGCCAGAGTCGTGAAACGTGCGGGCTGGAAGCTTGCTTCTTCGGACTGGCAGATTGGGTTTGGCCTATTGGACCAGCGAATTGGACTTTTACCAGCCTATTTGGGTGATCCAGAAAACACCTATAATAGGATGTTAGAAGCTACTTTGGGGAGTGTTTGGGTGCATTCCCAAAACAGCTTTTAGTTTTCAAAAGAGCTTTCAAGGGAAGTTGGGTAGCTTGGAAACTTTTTACTTGCTTTCATATGAAAGATCTTGACACTCTTACAGATTCCTTTCATATGAATTATAGAGTTCAAGAAGTTTCTTATAGATTCCTTTCATATGAAAAATCTTGACACTCTTACTTTCTCAAATTAGAAATATCCTATTCTTCTAATGGTATACTTCTTACTCAGTGCAAGTACATTGAAGACTTATTCAAACTGGCCAATCTCACCGATAATAAAATTTGTTCTACTCCAGTGGAACAAAATCTAAAAGTAAAACAAGATGATGGTGTCTCTTTTGTTGTCTAAGTTGTAAGTTAATTTATTTTTGATCCTAGGGGGTGTCATCTCTCAGCTCTTTATCGTGTTTTTGGGTATTTGAAAGGTACTTGTGATCATGGGCTATATGTTCCTTCTAACACATTTCTTAATCTCATAACATTTGTTGATGTAGATTATGTCGGGTGTGTTAACACTCAGGGCTTTACCACACAGTGTGGTATGTCTTCTTGGTCATATCTCTTGAAAATATAAGCAAAAACAGAAATCTAAAACATCCACAGAAGTAGTTATTCTCATATCTCCAAAAAGAGTATCGCTCTATGTCCTTTGTTATTGTATGGCCCCAACGACTTCTCACGGAACTTAATGTTACTTGCTCTCAACCAATTACTCTTTTTGGAGATAACACCAATGCTATCAGCACTGTCACTAATCCATTTCATCAAGAACGAACTAAACAATCGAGGTTGATTGTCATTACATCCGAGAACTAGTTCAAGATCAAATTCTTAATCTTGTCCATGTCTCATCTCATAAGCAAATTGCTGACTTGTTTATCAAGCCTTTGTAGCTAAGAGAAGATCTCTCCTAATTTTAAGGGTTCTTAATTGTATATTATCTTTTCCATAATTAGACAGGTTTACTATGTAAAGATATAAATCTCTTTATATATATAGACAAGTACAGTTCAATTTTGAAATATGAAAAACAATCTTCTCTCTTTGAAATTGTCAAGAACAAGAAAGTGAAAAGCATTATAATTTATTTAGGCTTCAATCTATATTAATCCCAATTAGACCAAAGACTTGAAAAGGAGTATCAAGCATTATATTTTCATTTAGTTGTCCTTAGAGCATTTTCAACCATACTATCTATTCATTGTCTTTAGTAAAAAAAGCTAGTGATGCAATATGTTATAGACTCAAACCATTTTTTATATTGTTAACTATTTTGTAAAAGTTGAATTACTTAGCCACATATAGAGAGTAAAGAAATTCTAGTCAAACTCTTTCTCCTATTATTTTAATATTTAATTTGTGATAAAGCAATTTTTTTTTTTTTGAAAAAATAAACTTACATAAATTTTCACACTTGTTTAGTCAAAATAGAGAGAATGGTTAGAGTGATTCAATAAAAAATTACTAGGTAAAATAGTTTTCTTATGTTTAGAGGAAATCTAACACCCTAAAATCAATTGGGATTGATCAAGACAACCTCAAATCAATTGACCACTTTAGGCCCAATTAAACTAAGTTGTCCAAATCTCTAATTAATTTCAAGAGAAAACCCGTGAGGAGTGGGTTCAAGGAGAGAAAAATCTCAAACCTAATTACCCCTTTAGGAGAGTAGGAGTGGGAAAAGGTCAAGATATCTAAGCAAAATGGAGGGAAGTAAGTTTAAAAAAGGAGGGAACCCTTCAAAAAGGAAACCGATCCCATTTGACTAACAAATTCTCCTAATGTCACCTAAAGGACAACTTTATCACCTAATGCAACACTAACACAATAAAGATGTGATAGGCCCTAGTAAAAGGAAAGGTCTATGGCACGCCATCTACCTTTAGAGTTAGGCAAGCCAATGAGAAGGAAACACATATTTATTGTAACCAATTAATAAGTAAGAGGCAAAGAGACTTGAAATGCAACGAGACATAGAAAAAATAGGTGACAAGAAGCGGAGGGGAAGTTGGTGGAAATTTGACCATATCAGGGACAAGAAAATGACTAGAAGCCTCCAAGGCATAGGTAGCAGCATCTATAAGGAGGCAACTGTTTACCAAAGAGGTAAGGTTTTTAGAAAGGCATGAGCGAACTAATTTGTAAGAAGATTTTCGTGAGAGAGATTCTCACAAATATTAGACCTTGTTTGAAGCTTACTTAGTGATATTATACATCTCTTTTTTTCTAAAAAAACTTTTCAAAAAACCCCTCGACTTCCAGCTGAGTGGAGCTTCCCTCACGGCCCTAACCTCTGTTCCTAGTTTCATAGATACAAAAGGGGGGGGGGGGGGGGGGGGGGGGTGGCGAAGGGTGGGTTGCTGGGTGCAAACCCCAGGGAAACAGACAATCTGATTGAAAAGGGGACTAACTTCCTCACCAGAACCACAAGTATTAAGACCTTGCCAGCAAATAGCCTATTATATCTGCAAAGCAGCCTGAAAGTTCTGATCTCTTGTTGATGATAGTTTGTAACATCTGCTTCAGGGGCTTAATCCCCTGAGGTGCCTTATGGAATTAACCTATAGATTTTATTCTCTAGATTGTATTCAATTTAGGATCTTGATTTTACTATTGATATAAACCTTGCAGACAATTTTTGCATCAACATCTTATTATTTTAGTTAAAATTTAGCTAGCAGTTAGGGAGTTCCCTTATAGATGCTCTAATTTACATGAGGATAAATTAATTCCTATTTGCACATAAGGCAGAAAATGAATGCTTCCTAAGTCTCACTGGACCATAACTTTCATTCAGAAGATGTCGATATATTTTACTTTTTTATGAAAGATTATTTTCTCAATACATTTTTATTGTTTAATTTATGATTTTTTATTGTACCAATTGTTTTAAAAATCATAGATTACCTAATCTTCCATTTATCACTAACTAGTATCCTGTCGGTTCTATAACCTCCAGATTGAGAGTTCTGATCATCGAACGCAAGTACTTAGCCGAGTTGGCAATTTATTGGTCCAACTCAACCCAAATCTACGAGCCCAACCACCACACCGAACCAGAAATCACCCCAAACACCATAAAAAAATATGATTTTTATCCTTAACCTGCAAGTACCATAAAGTCGAATCTAATCACCCACAAAATTGATTCTGTACAAAAAAAAAATCTTAATCACTTACTCTCACACACAAACACATCAAACTCCAACCCAAAAAAAGCTTGTAGATTTAAAGTCAGAACCAAAAACCCACCAAAACTCAGTCGTTTTCTTGCCCAATAATTACTTTGAATATTATTGCAACGTGAGGTGAGGTGAGAGAGGAAGGTGAGATCGGAGCAAAGGTTGGAGGAGTCCGTGAGACTATGAGAAGAGGCATGAGGTAAGGTGATGAACAAGTCGTGGTTTTAAGAGAGAGAGAGAGAAAGGGTGGAGGGGTGGACAACTAGGTTTTGTGTGAGGGGATGTTATGTCTGTATATCTATTAGAGAGAATTATACAAATGGCCCTGAGGTTTAATAAAATTACATCAATATCTAAGTTTTGACCATAATGATATTAATCTTCTTTTTAAGTTTTCTTTTTATAGGTGTGATCTAGTTTGACTATCGATGAACAGTATTCATTGATTAATCACTGAATAAATATAAATCGTTAACCGCTGCCTCATCGATTAATTAGCGGTTAGCGATCTTTGGAACATTGATTGTATCTCATATAATCGATTTCATTTAACATGCAAGTGAAAAAGAGCTAACGATGGTTTTTAGGCATTTATTATTTTTCGTAGACGAGCTATTGGTACTAAAGAGGAGGAGGGTGTTTTAGGGAAGTCTGATGATAAATTTGGTGAGAAATCCGGAGAGTGAATAGATTTGGGATACAATTTTATCCTAAATTTAATATTTTGGGATACAAATGATAAAATTATTGAAATGGAACATAAATGTCTATTGCCTTTATGTTTTGTTTGTCCATTGTCTAACAGTTCCATAATTTACAAGCTAATAAAAATATTAAATCCCTTAAAAATAAGTAGAAATATGGTTTTTAAAATTTTATACTTTAGAATTTTGTTACTATATTAATGCATATATATGCCAAGATCACCATTATTTATTTTTCTAAAAAAACATTTTGACTTTTAGGAACGAAATAGATTAAACTCCTATGGGTATTAACTACTCAATAACCATATAGGTTCTACTTTTAAGAGGCTAAATACTTGGGATATTACCGATTGAATAGATTTGGCTGAACAACAGGATACCAGGAACAACTTTGTGACGCTCCAATAGGCATATGGATGTCAAATAAGGATTACATGACTCTGGTAGATGTTAGAATACCATGGAGAAATTTTGTTGGCCAAATTATGGTTTGTTTGTGCTTGTGCTACCGCGTACCTGTCTGGATTCTCTCATCCATAGAGTAAACACACTTTCAAAGTTAAAAACCCTGTAGATTGGTGTGTTTATTTTTTGCCTCTAAATTAATTTGTGCATTCTGTTATAGTCAAGAAATAAAGTTCAATTGTATACACAACCTCCTAGCATAGTGGTTACGTATCTCCTTATTCTTCCAAACATTGAGAACTGAATTCTATTACCTCTTAGCACAGACGATTGTGCACCTTTCCATCTTCCAAAAAATGAAGGGTTCAATTTACATTCTCCCCTTATTGAAGAAATAATTATCAATCTGAATTGTATGTGCAATGTTTCATGTCAATAAGATCTTGTACGAGTAGTCTACTTTTCTTACCATGAGAATAGTTGTTTTCCATTTATTCAAGTACATATTCAGACTGTGCCAATAACATTTAATTTTAATAGATTCCAACGGACCTTTGGTCCGTTCAATGACAGAAGACTAGAGTCATCACAGGAAGAAAGTCAGCAAATCAGTACATAGAAGGGGAATATGCCTACAAAAACCAAGAAGTTGACTCCGGATGCTGCATTGGTTACCCACTTTGAGCCCACAATAGAAATCTACAAAGACAAGTTGATAACTGGAAAGGTTCTTACACGGAGTTTTGAAATCAAAAGATTATCAAAACAGGTTAAAGCTTTCGAAAGGGGTTTTTTTTTTTTTTTTTTTCCAATTTCTTGAAAATACCTTTTGCATAATTCACCTGAGGAATTGCTGTATGTTTAATGTATCATGCAGTTGCCTAAGCTTCAGAAAGGAATGTAAAGAATCTTACGTTATACTTTTTATTTACGCAAGAATGAATCGGAGGTGCCATTTGTTATTCCAATTATACACTGCACAATGTTTCACATATAATCAGAAAAACCGCGGCAACACTGAACAATGAACAGTCTACAAATAGGAGCCCCGCGAGCTTCTCATTCATGTACAGCAACTGACATGGACTCCCTTAAATCTTACCACTCATTCTATTTAATTTATTGTTACCTTTTCTTCTATCTATCTTTACAGTATTGAGTATGCTCGGATCACCTCAACAATTGGTGCTCGACACAATGGGCACTTTCCACCCCCACGGATCAACTCATTTGCACATTTTGAGCAGGTGCACATGTGCCCACATCTGCAAGCAGTTTTCAAAATGTTTTACAAAAGGAAAGAAAAGAAGGAAACAAGAAACAATAAAAATTCATAACCCACAAGAAGTACTATAAAAAATGATTTCCTATTCTTTTCCGGGTATTAGTAACTGAAACAATTGTGATAGATACCAGTAGCTATAAGATATACCTGTACAGTAGAGAATCAATGTGGCTATCACAACAGACACAGCAAGTCCCTTTCCTCACATGACCCCATTTAGAACCATCTGCTGATGTCTCTGGACCCATTGCTGTAACAAAAAGATAATAATTAGGAATCAACATTAAATGCAGAATAATGAAAATACCAATTCTTTAAAAACTGTTCAATAGAAAGCTGAATTAAAACAGCCATATAATTTCAATCAAAACTTAAATGTAAGTTTAATAGAAGTTCAACACGTAAAAAGCATTTTACTTTCAGTCACAACACAATGTTGTGCAACAAAGAGATAAGTAACCATGACAGGATAGAAGTTGCAGCACCTTTTTCACCAGTTGATCTATTAAGAGCTGCAGACACTTCCTGTCTAACTGAGCGCTGCAACTCCAATTGCATATCCATACAAGCTTCCAACATCCTCTGCATATGGCTCATACCTTGTTGAAGCCTTGCCATATCTGCCCTCAGATCATTAATCATCTCCCATTCCTGTTCCAGATTTGTTTCCAATTCCCACATTTAGTTAAAAGTTTTAAATATATAAATAATACAAGATACTGTACATACTGGTACCGACAAGTTTAGGCATTTAAAACAATAATAACTACTAAACTAGACACTTCGATAGATATTAAACAAAATGAGATATCTCAGTTAATTACTTTCATTTTCATCATCAATGCCTCAACAGCATTCAGTAAGAGGCTGACTACCTATACATTGTAATATGAGATAGCTGAAATTACCATCTGCAATTATCCTAATTATAAAACTAGCCGTACACAAATTCAAAATTATGAGACAAGTAAGCTTCGCAATTGACATGATAGAATCAAATAAAAAAATAATAAACAATTTTTTAATAAGTGTGATAATTAGTTCCCAGATCAACAGACGAAAAAACTCACAATTTCTGATCGGTGCATGCTGTGACGAGACCAGCTAGAGTGATGTAAATCCTGGTGCCAAAGCGGCTGTGGTGGGGGCACTGGTGGAGATGGTAGCACCAATGAAGGTCTATTGATAGTATCATGTTGATCCTCATTATGTTCATCCCTCTGCTGCTCTTGATCCCGGTCTGGAGAAGTGGGGGTTGGTGTTGGCAGGTTTCTATGCAGATCCCAGTCAATGGGAGCACGACCTTGCCTTTCTACATATGACTGTATTAACTGGTCTAGACTCTCGCGGAAACCACTACGAAGAAGATTAGAAACACTTCTCCTACAAAAAGGGTAAATCACAGATTATGTACATTGTAAAAGCAAGTTCCAAAAGGTATAAGACATGAAACACCTTCTACAACAGATCAATTTACCTGCTCAGGAGTTCCCTCAGTTCCATGCTATACACATTATCGTCATCAGGTGGATGAAATCTGCTGAATCTTCTAACAGGAACAGTACGGCGAGTTCTTGGAGGGTCAGAGGGCCCGTCAGACCAACTTTCTACAGCTTCTCTCGACCCATCCTCACGCCAAATCCCCTGAGTTTCTTGCTGTTGATCTACTTCCCCATTTACATTTCCAGGTGTTTGCTGGGCCCAGTCATTAACTGGACTTCGTTGCCAGTTTGAATCCATTTCTGCTTCATTACTGTTTCTTGATTCATTGAACTGACTGTAAGATGGCCGTTGCCAATTTCCCCTATTATCTTCAGAAATTTGTTCTTGCCAATTCCCACCTTGATCAGAAGTTTCTGGCTGATTTAAATTCCCAATGGCTGTATTAATCTCCAAGCTGCCCGTTTGATCAGGCAACCGACGGATGTCACTTTCCTGACTCCTAGGCTGTACATGCTCATTGGTTTCATGCAGGGCATCCTGTGAAGAGTTTGTTTGAGGCCAATCATTTCTAGATTCGTTGAAATTATTATTAGACGTGCTATCAGAATTGCTGCTTGCTTGACCACGGACAATAGTTTCTAATCTGGTGCGAAAACCATCCCTGTATCAGAAAACGAATGTCATCATCAAGACCAACCACAAAATATTCATCTTTGCAATATATATATATATATCCACACTTGTCTGAAATAAAAAACTAAATTGCATGAAAGGTAGCAAGCTAACATAAAGTATATGTACTTGTGGAACATGCAAGAAAAAGAGCGAGAGAAGCCAACACAAAATAATAACAACATCAATCGAATCAGCTAACTCTGTCACAACTTTGATGGATTCTGAATCTATGCTTCATGTCTTGATATTGAAGGATAAACCTCAAAGAATACAAGTATTGCAAAGACCAAGAAGCTTGTGTAATGAACAAGAAAAGATGGGACTAAGTGGTCTTGTTCCTTGATAATGGCATGAGTTCCACAAGCAATAATGGAGAACAAGGATGTTATTGCTAGAGATATTTGGAATACTGAATAACTGAATGTCGATATACAATGTAGTCATTCATTAAATATTTGAATTAAAAGTGGGACATAATATGTATTTCTGGATTATACTGTTCCGATGGATTGTTCACCGTTTTAACTAGTTTTTGATTCCCCCCCTTCATTATTAGTATAAATTTTCCTCCCAGAACAACTGATGCCATTACCTTGTATTATGAGAAAATCCATATATGCTCTGTTACATTTTACTAATTCCCCGCTTTTCTTGATTATAACAGGAAGTTGTATGCACATAACCCAGCATAAAAATTGATGCTAGTATAATAAAAATATTAATCACAGTAGTTTGATCCCCAGACTAAGGAGATGACTGCATAATGTATTAAATAGAAATTTACAAAATTGTTTATCGGTGTGTGTATGTGTGAACATTTATATGCTAAGAAAGCCGACACATATCATAATATGAAGAGCCAAAATCACTAAGATCATTCTCTGATCAGAAGCAAACTGATCTAAGCAGTTAAAAGTGAGAAAAATGGAAGCATTTTCCGTTCCAACCTTTGTCTAAAGAAAATCCTATCCATGTCTCAGCTCTAATTTTAAAAAATTCCAAGTTGGATCAAGAAATCATAGAAACAACCTGGCTAAGGTTTAATACAAAATCACCCGGTAAAACAGGATTCTGACACCATGATCCTCATAACCAAAAAGACTATTTTCAATCCATATGATCCCAGTTAAAATTATATGCAATAAAATTGGTTAAAAGAAGAATGGAAAAAATTATAAAGTCATCAGGATACATTGAAGAAAGAATGCAGCCATTTGAATGCAAAATAAGGCACATACTAAATGGTATACAAAATAACATTATATCAAGGAGTTTCAAAAAAGAACAAAAAGAACAATTAACTAACGCACGTACTAAATCTTATAGAAGAACGCATTCTTCCAAAGAGTTTCAGACAAAAACAAAAAGAACAACTACTATCTTCTTCACATGACAAAAAGACTGAATACCTTAATCCGGATACAGTGTGTCGTTGTCTCAATTGAACTAGTTCACCAGCTGCCATTGAGGGTGGTCTCTCATCTTCAACTGGTCTTTCATTAGTTCGTAAGAATCTACCTCTGAGTAATGACTGAAAAAATATAGTGTAACAGTAGTTCAGCTACTACCACAAATGCAAGAAACATATCCTGGTAAAATACAAAGAAGCTTTTAACAGGACAGTAAGTAAATCTTTTCATCACCACAACAATTCAATCACATTGGCCCAGGGTAGCACAGCAAGCAGGATCTGGATACCTTATTTTTTTATCACAAAGTAAGTTGACTCTTAAATGGCAAGTATTAACCATTCAGAAGATAATGATCACTGTATACACATTTATTTCTTGTCCAATCACAAATAAAAGCAGCAAGATTCTCTACCATCTAAGATACTAGCAATGAAAGAAAGAAAATTCTACTGAACTGAAGACAACAACTGCTATATGAAATTTAATCAAGAACATAAGAAAAATGGATTTATCAACATTCTGAAATATTGTATCATCAACACCTACATAATGAAGATTAATAAGATAGACTAAGAAGTATTATTTAACTAATACATTAACAAGATGTTGAAAACATGCAGTGAAATTATAATGATTCACTCCACAGGCCATTCAAAAGTAAGAAGATTAAAAGGTGATCAAGCCTCTAAAGGGAGAAGATAATGGTGTAAACACATTTTGACAGCATCCCCTAAAATGTATCTTTTGGTCGAAAGAGGAAACTCTATTAAGCCTCCCAGAGTGAAATCACAAGTATTGCTTAGATAACAAACTTTCAGTAAGACTTAAAAAAGCCTAAATGTTCTGCAGAAATGACAAACCATTTTCTCTTGATAGCCAACTAACCTGAATGCGGTTTCGATGAGCAAAATCGGAGACAGCACGATGCTCCAACAGTCCCTGAAGTTCCCTTTGTCTTTCCCTCTCAATTCTCACAAGCAAGTCAAGTAAAGCTTGCCTTCCACGCAGCCTCAGCATATCCCTGCGAATATGCTCGGGTTGCCCTTCGTCGTGCTCGGCGACCAACCGTTCATGACCTTGGTCAACTACCTGTGCACCAAGCGGAGGTGCCTGATCCTCTCTTCTCCCCCCACGAGCACCACGCTGCTGACTCGTCATTTGCATCCACTCCCTGACAATTCTAACCCTTTCCCGTTCAGTTTCGCCAAGCCATTCAGATCTCGGACTTCCATTCCTTTGGGCAGCAGCGTTAGATGAATGTTCATTAATGCCACTCTCCATCCATCCCCGAACAATCTGCCTCACTCTCTCCCTCTCAACTTCGCCAAGATCAGGCGATTGCTCCCTACTAGACCCATTATTCTCCCCACCTTCATTCCGCGTTTCCATCTGATCATGCGACCAACTCCCATACTCATTCTCACTCTCACTCACATCCCCCAAACTCTCTTGGTTCTCACTCTCCTGACCATCCGAATTATTCCTACTCGACCCATTCGTATTGGACTCAACACCCCCCCTCCGCTGTCGCAGCCTTTCCCTCACTCTCTCACGCGCCCTATTCAATACATGCTCATCCTCCAACTCCCTCCACATTTGCATAATCGCAGACGCCTGACTATCCGGCCTCTCAACAGTCCCCCCCTGCCTCCTCGAAGATGGAGACTGAGATTGCGACTCAGACTCCCTCAAAAATGAAGAATCAAGCATCGAAACCGTGTGCAAACCCGCTAACGCCATCAACTCCGTTTCCCGATTCCTCCTCTCAATAGTGGTTATCATCTCCTGCGCCTGGCGGGCAGCCCACCTGCTCAAAATCCTGGAGTGACGCCGCCTCGCCGCAGACGACTCCGCCAAGTCATCCCCCTCAAGGTCAGACCTCCTCCTCCTCCTAACCAACTGATCCCCATCGTCATCTTCCTCATCACCATTCCGCGACGACGCGAACGAGGACATACAATCATCCAAGTGGCCGCGCATCAGTTCCTCCAGGCCACGTTCAAAATCAGCACAAGCATCATCGGTGGTCGTAGTGGATTCGGCTTTTTGTTGTTGTAATTGTTCAAAATCAGTCATTTCCACCCTATGACTTGTATTGTATCTATCTCTCACACACACTCATGAATTAAAACCACCTTTACAATCCCTCACATTTGTAATCCTTTACAATCACAAAAACAAACATTCAAATATATCATTTCAACACGACCACCACCACTATTCAATCACATTAATTAAAACAAAATCAAAAAACTAGGTCAACACATATTCAAAATTAAAAATTGAAATACAATTACATCGAGAAAACAGGATCAACTCAGAATGATAGAATTGAATTTCCGTTTTAGGGCAAAACAGATACATACCCGCTGAGGCTGTGTGTTTTTTGTTTCTTTGTCAAAGTGAAGAGAGAAATTTGTAACCATTAAACAAAAAAAAAACCCTAGCTTTTGCACACACAACAGAAAACCAAAAAAAAAATTAAAAACACAAAAACAAAATAACAAAATAAAAATGTAGAGTGAAAAAAACACCAGCAACAGAAAAGGAGAAGAAGAGAGAGAGATCGGAGACGGGAATGATGTCAGAATTTATACAGTACAGAAGAGAGACAGAGAGGGAGAGAGAGAGACAATGAGAGAGGTTTTTTTTTTTAATTAATTAATGGTTTTTATTTATTTTGTTTTTTTGCTTTTTGTTATTATGGAAGAAAAGACCGCGGATCTAAAAGCGGTAAAGGAGAGAGAAGCGCCGATCCATTATGGGTTGACACGTCTGCTAATTTTGGGCTCTAAAATTCTCAATTATTTGATTAGTTTTGACCCGTTATTATTGTCGTTTGTATTTTCACAAATGAAGAAATTTTTACTGTTGCTTTGAAAATTGTTTGTATTATTATTCATTACACTGCTGTCGTTGTTCGGTGCCGTGTTGATATTTGATAGTTTGTGGCAAACCCAAACTCCCCAACTTTTTTTTTTTTATTTGATAAACAAATATAGAAAATTATAGACATTCCGACTAAATATCCAATCTAAAAATCTACTTTCAAATTGAAAGAGGACAACCCATAAAATAGTGGAAAAATTATCATCATATTAGATGATCGGTATGGTTTGAACCTTGACATACTGTTAATTTGGGTTGTCTCCACTTCATTGAAGCAACCCAGCTCTTCAACTCTTCAACTTTTTATTTACATTTTTTTTTTCAATTATAAGGATTGATTTGAAAATTTGAAAATTTCTATCTATAAGATAAACTTCAAGATCTATTAATTCATGTTCATTCAATTCAAAGGTAAAAAAGTAAAATAATTCAAAATTGATTATAATTATTAGATTGAGTAAATATAGATAGATAGACATTAAATTTTAAAGTTACAATATTTCTAATAAAATCATACATAAAGGATTGTACACATAATATGAAGTTACGTGGGAAGTGAGAGGTGCGTCGTATGCCACATGCGTTTAATTTTTTTTTTTTTTTAATTTGTATATCAAATGTGTTGATAATTAAGACAAGATTATCGGAGAATCACATAAAGCAAGACAGTTAAAATTTGAGATAACTTTATTTCAAAAAAAAATAATAATAATAAGTATTCTGGCAAATGGAATCGGAGATAGATTAGGATAATAAAGAAATAATCCGAGAAGAAGCCTATGTTTTAGTGATGATTGGCCTTTTTTTTTTTTTTTTTCAGAGAACAAATGTTCGTCAAAGCACTTTTGTTATTGCCATTTATAATATTACATCTTCTCAACCTATTTAAAATTTTAATAGATTTGTCACTGTCCATTCTCCAAACAGCAGGTAACATCTCGCTAGCCTGTCATGATTTGGTGGCAGTAATGCCAAAAAAAAAAAAAATTCTGTCACATCCAATTTTCTCTAACACGCCTATATTAAAAAGTTAGAACTTAATTTCTTTTATACACCCATCAAAATAACAAAACTATCCTTACATTTTAATAATTAGAAAAAAAAATCTTTCAAAATATATTAAAAAAAAAAGGAGCAGTCTGACAATAAATAAAAAAAAAAACCTTTAAACAAATAATACCAATTTTCATAAATCAATACTTCAATTTGTGCTCCAGTATTTAGTTTTTTATTTTAATTTAGAGGCTAATGTTTGTTATCTTTTCCAATAAATTAAATCTATCAAATTCAAAAGTTTCAATCATAAGAAGAATTACTTTTATAATTGATGTCAATAAAGTGTTCCATGAAATGTCTCAAAAAAACTATTTGTTATATGAAACACAATAAAAGCAACTTATGAAACAAAGTCCAAATTAAAATTGATTTGTTTTTAATCTAACAAAGAACCACATACCATCCAAATCATAGTACTACACTTTTTTAAAACCAAAAAAAAAAAGAAAAAAAAAAGAGTACTATTACTTTTTATAGATTGGATTTTTGTTTAATAAGAAAACAATGCTAAAAATTAGAATAAAAGTATATATCTATTTAAAATTCATCTTGTTAATTTTCATTCATTCATTGATTATAAGTGAAAATTTAAATTCCTTTGTGTTTTGATATTAATTTTGATTTCGTATAAATTATTAAGGTTTATAATAAATTGGGTGTACGTGGTAAAAAAAATGTTTAGTTTGTTAATTATATAATTATATTCTTTTAAGTAATTGTATCTAAAGTTACTTTAGTAATACAAATTTTTATTAAAACATGGGCATGCCAATAACTTTTTCGTGTGGCTCTATGTTTTTATTTATTTATTTATATAATATTATACATTATTAACATAATTTTTTTTCCAATATCATCTTTTGGTTCACAAAATTGAATACATTCCTATTCACTTAGGGGTGTATTTAATATATAATTTATTAGAGTTGGATGAAATTTTTTAGTGATAGATTTTAGTAGAATTCACATATTAGACTCTATACTGATTTTATTAGAATTTGTTATGAGTGTTTTCACGATCAAGACAATGGGCTGATAAAAGTCTAAAGAATAGACCCAATAGTCGAAGAATAAAAAATGCTCAACTCTCTGCTCATCTATTTGCTCGCTTATCTACTCGATTATTTGCATATGTTTGTCATCAGCTCGCCCATGAGCCCGTTTATGGGATTGATCATGTGCTTGTCAATTTGTTCATCTAATTGCTCAACCCTTTCTGCATGTACTCGCTTATCAGCTCGTCTATCAGTTCGTCTATGAGGCCGATTATCTGCTGATTCATCAAATCGCTAAATAGTTCGCTTATCACCTTTATCAGCAACCTTTAATGAGATCGGCTCGGTAGTCTTATTTGCTCATTAATTTGACAGAATATCCTTCTCGCTGAAGAGCTCGCTTCTGTCATGCCTCTCAGACTACAAGTTAACTACAGTCAGAACCGATTACAGCTCAAAGCGTATCGTACACATCAATCCCGTCAAAAATTACAGTATGGATTAAGGACATCTCACCTAACTTGCATGGGTTTAACGTCTAAACCTATGTTTTGACAGAATTAACCTGACAGATGTCAACTACATTAAATGTAATCCATCATTTCATTTGACTATTGTAACTTTGTCTTATTATAACTTACTGTAGCGCCTCTCCTTTCTCTATAAATATAGGAGGAAATTCATTGTAAAAATGGGACAATCTTTTGAGTGCCATTACTCTGCAGAAATAGTGAGAGAGAGAAAACAATGGACGTAAGTATCAATTGGGCTGAACCACTTAAAAATTCCTGGTGTACCTTGTTCTTCCCTGACTCTTTCCTTTTGCTTTTTACTTGTTTGCTATACCACTTTGATCAAAACTGTAACTTGGGCCTAAAAAGAACCTAGTCGGTTAAATCCAGACATCGACATTTTGATACTAGGGGAAGGGCCTATCTACAGTTTCACCACATTTGTACTCAACTTACAGAGCTTGTTTACTAATCACTATGGTCAGAGAAAGAATCATCAGGAGCTCCGACGCGGATGCTGACCGACTTAAGAGCTTAGACCAACAGCGAGACACTCTGCTTGTTGGCGAGCTAGCTTGCATAGGTACAGGAACATCTACAACACCTATGGCTAGGAACGTTGAAGGTATATCTCCTCTTCCTTCCCGTTAACCTATACATAATATTGCAGGAAAAGATGTTATACAGGTTTTATAATAACGTCAGAAGGTGTTAGAGAACACCATGACGCAGCTGACAAATGAAGTTAGGGCATTGATGCAAGCCCAGGTTCAAACTGCTTAGAGACCACCTCAGGCAACTGCGAGAGGGGATATCCCACAACGATAGCACGCTGAGGCCCCTGCCCCAAATGAGAGAGTTATCAGGGAATCGGTTCAAGAGGGGTCAGCCCATTCCTCCAGTGTGTAGTCCAGTGCTCAATTTCAACGAGCTTGTAATGGGGAATGTGCGGCTCATCCTTCAACATTCGGGGCAAGGGTGAGCCGAGATGAACACCAACTGGCGCAGATGGACCGTGGATATGGTCAAGTCTCAGCCCGCAAAGATAAAACCGGGCAGAGGCATCATCGTAGAGGTTCATGTTGAGAAATTACGTCGGATAGGCCTGACCAAGGACGTGAGCCTAGTCGTTATGCCCCCGAGTTTGAAGATAGAAGAAGACAAGGGACAAGAGGTCAGCATTCCCTGAGTAAGCAAGACAAGTAGAATAGACAACTTGTTATCGGGCAATCCACCGCCAGACGAGTTAAAGGGCAGGATTCATTCGTCAAGCAGCTCATTCAGAAGGTCCAGTAGCTTGAAGCGAGATCCGAAGCCCATGAACGGAGGAGTGGGAGTGGAGAAAGGACTCCATTCACCTCAGAGATTGAGATTGAGTTGCTTCCCCTTAGGTTCAAAGTTCCCAACATTCCACAATATAATGGGGATGCTGATCCCCACGATCACCTGGATGCATTCAATACCAAGTAGACCTGCAGACCACTAGTTCTCTAGTCAAGTGCCGTATTTTTCCAGTAACACTTGGGGATATTTCGCAGACATGGTTCAGAAACCTTCTATCCCGTAGCATCAATAATTGGGAGGAGTGCTAATAAAAATTTATGAACCAGAATAAAGCGCTAAAGAGACAGCTCGTGCCACCTTACCACCTCGCTACAATATTTCAACGTCCAAGTGAGTTGTTAAAGGACTATATCAGCAGATTCAGGCGCGAAGTGAATATTGTAGAAAGCCTTTTAGATGAGGGATCTTGACAGCTATCTCGACGGGATTAAGGAAAGACATGAAGCTGTACGAGAGCATTTACAAATCCCTAGTGAAGAATCTTGGCAAATTTTATAAGCGAGCCGCAAAAGAAATAAGGTGAGAGGAAGCATTTGGCCCCAAGAAGAAGAATAATCAGAAAGATGAAGCCGGTAGCTCCAATCAAGGAAAGAAAATGAGTAATGGAGGAAATAGCCTTGAGGGTCAAAGAAATAATAATAAGATTGCAAATAAGGTCAGATATGGGCCTGGACCGAGGAATAACCAGAGGCGAGAGTGACCTCAGTATTAGGGTCATACAATAGATACATCACCCTATCTGATACTCGAAAGATGATGTTTACAATTAAAATGAATAAGGAGAACTTTGGAAAGTCAGCTTATATTCAGACTCCTAAAGGATGTAGGGACAAGAGCAAATTATGTATCTATCACAACGAAGTAGGGCGCACCACCTCTGATTGTTGGGCGCTGAAGGACACCATTGAGGATTTGATTAAAAAAGGTCGTTTAAGAGAGTATGTTGTGCCACCTGTGGGGTGACTATCCCAACAGCAGCGTCCTCACCAATGGCAGCAAAAATAGCAGCCAGTCCAACCAACTCCTGATCAGGAGCACACACCCACTGTGAGGACGATCCTTACTATCCATGGGGGTCCTCATATGGTAAAAACATCAAACAGATTGTAAGAGCGGTATATGCATAAGACTAATCATATCCAGCTTGTAGGCCGAAGAGAGCTAGAAGAACTTGCAATGAGGGCTAGAAGGGCATCTAAGGAGATTGTTTTCACAGAAGAACATGCTCAGGGTGTTCATTAGCCCCACAATGATGCCTTGGTAATCCGAACCCGTATCGGAAACTCAGAGGTTAGAAGAATAATGATTGACATCGGGAGCTCGATGAATGTAACATATAAAGAGTGTTACAACCAAATGGGGATTGGCGATAAATAGTTAAAGCCTTCCCCCGAGCCTCTGTATGGTTTCATTGAAGATGCGGTCACTCCTATCAAGCAGATCAGACTGCCCCTCACTCTCGGAGATACAGCTTACCAGTCAACTGTGCTAGCAGACTTCCTAATTATAAACTCTCTCTCAACCTATAATATGGTGTTGGAAAGGCCCGCGATGAACAATCTAGACATGGTCACCTCCACTAGGACCCTAACGGTAAAATTTCTAATTCCCAATAGGATGGATGTGTTCGAGGCGAACAGCAGCTAGCTTGTCGTTGCTATGCAAATACAGTGAAGATAGGAGCTCGAGGAAAGAAGGTGAACGTGGTCTCAGGGCACGAGTTACAGGCTATTAGTACTTCCGGAGTTAACCATAATCTGGACCCTAAGGAGATCGATACGTGTAAGACCACAGGTCTAGTAGAAGAGCTGAAAGATGTGCCAGTGAGTAAGGTAGACGCTGGAAGGTGCCTCAAGCTGGGAAAGAACCTGGCTCCATAAATAAAGGCCCAGTTGGCTAATTTTCTTAAGGTTAATTTGGATGTGTTCGCCTCGAACCACAAGAATATGGTGCGGATTGATCCAGAAATGATGACTCATAAGCTGAACATAGACCTTCACCACAAACTGGTTTGCCAAAAGATGAGACCGATGACTAGCGAGTGGTATGAAACCCTTAAAGAATAAGTGGACAAACTCTTGGCAAGTAGGTTTATTTGTGAAGCTTGCTATCCAACCTAAGTAGCAAATCCTGTGCTGGTAAAGAAAAAGAACGAAAAATTGAGAACCTGCATCGACTTTATAAACTTAAATAAGACTTGCCCAAAAGATAGCTTCCCACTGTCCAGGATTGATCAGCTTGTAGATGCAACAGCTGGGCATGAACTCCTCAGTTTCATGGATGCATACTCAGGGTACAACCAGATTCCAATGAACCTTGAAGATGAGGAGCATACCTCGTTCGTCACAGACCGCGACCTATATTATTACAAGGTGATGCCTTTCGGACTGAAGAATGTAGGTGCAACCTATCAAAGGCCGGTGAATATGATGTTCGAGGATCTAATCGGGAAGACTATGGAAATGTATGTCGATGATATGCTAGTAAAATCCGAGTAGCCCGTTGATCATGTTGGTGACCTCAAGGGGATGTTCCAGATCTTGAGGAAATACCAGATAAAGCTTAACCCCTCAAATGTGCATTCGGAGTAGCCTCGGGTAAATTTGTAGGTTTTATGGTGAATAACAGGGGAATTGAAGCTAACCCAGAAAAGATAAGGGCTTTACTAAATATGAGGTCGCCAGCAAAATGAAAGATGTCCAAAGCTTGAATGGTAAGGTCGCTGCCCTTAGCAGGTTCATTTCCAAAGTCACGAAAAAATGTGTTTCATTCTTTGAAGTCTTGAAGAATGCCAAAAGCTTTGAATGGACAGAAGAATGAGAGAAGGAGTTTCAGCAACTAAAGGAATATATGGGGAGAGCTTCTTTCTTGTCAAAATCAAATGATGGGGAAACTCTGATCGTCTATCTCGGTGTATCTTAACATGCTTTAAGTGTAGCCCTAATTCGGGAAGAAGACAGGACGCAATTCTCTATCTATTACATCAATAAGAAGCTGGTAGATGCTGAGATGAGGTACACCCCAATGAAAAAGCTCGCCTACTGTCTTCTGGTGGCATCCAGGAAGTTATGTCCTTATTTCTAAGTGTACAACATTGAAATGCTGACCAGTTATCCCCTCAAGCAAATCCTACAGAAACTTGACATCTTAGGTCGCCTTCTCAAATAGGCAATCGAGCTCGCTTAATTTGACATTGAGTTCAAGCCAATGTCAGCAATCAAGGGGCAGGCGCTGGTAGATGTTTTGCCCAATTCACAAGACCTGTGGACGAAGGAGTTGAATTTGTGAAGTCTCATTTTGGAAGCTATTTGTTGATGGTTCTTCTAACGAGCAAAGAGCTGGAGCTGGAGTCTTATTGATCAGCTCGGAGGGACATAAAATCCTCTATGCACTCAAGTTTGGGTTCCGGGTTACGAATAATGAGGTCGAGTATGAGGCCTTGTTGGTAGGGCTTTGCTTAGCTAAAAAGATGCAAACTGAACGACTCAAAATCTTCGGCAATTCCCAGCTCGTGGTTTGTCAGATAAATGGTGAATACCAGGTTAGGGGGTCAAGTATGACAATCTACCTGTAGAAGGTCTGAGAGCTGTTAGTGACATTCGAGAAGTATAAGGTGAATCAGATCCCGCGGGCCCAGAACTCCCATACAGATGTTTTAGCCTGCTTGGCAATAACTCAGGACACAGATTTTTCTGAGGATACACCAGTAGAATTCTTGCCAAAGCTAAGTACAGAGCCTAATGACAAGATAATGGTCTTAGCCGTGGTAGGGGATTCATGGATGAGTCATTTAGTGGATTATTTACAAAAGGATAAGCTGCTAGATGATAGTTAGAAACACGTCATCTGCGAATAAGAGCGGTGAGATATTGCATCTATGACGACATGTTTTACAAAAAGGGTTTCTTGGCTCCACTGTTGCGATGTGTTGACGAGTCAGATTGTAACACGATCTTAAAAGACATCCATACTGGTCATTGTGGCAATCATGTTGGGGGGCTGTCCCTAGCCTAAAAGACGATCAGACAATGATTTTGCTAGCCAACGATAAAGCAAGATGTCATCAATCTGGTAAAGAAATGTGATACGTACCAGAGATTCGCCAAGATTCTATAAGCTCCACTAGCCTACATGCAGCAGATGATCAGTCCATGGCCTTTTACGATTTGAGGTATGAACCTGATAGGACCTCTCTCAATAGGTCGGGGTAGGTGCAAATATGTCGTCGTTGCAATTGACTATTTCACCAAATAGGTATAGGCGAAGGAACTCGCTGAGATCTCCACGATAAAGATAGAAAAGTTCGTGTAGGATAACATTATCTGCAGGTTTGGAGTTCCTTAACAGCTCGTGACAGATAACGAAACCCAATTCACAAGTGAGCAGTTCCTCAGATTCTGTAGCTACATTGGCATCACAAAGAGCTTCTCAATAGTAAATCACCCATAAGCCAATGGCTAAGTGAAGGCAATCAACAAGATTATTAAACAGATTTTGAAAACCAAGCTTGAAGCCAAGAAAGAAGCATGGGTAGACAAACTGTAGAAGGTACTATGGGCTTACAGAACAAAAGCTTGCAGTACCACTGGGGAAACTTCATTCTCAATGGCCTATAGATCTGAGGCCATTATCTCTGCTGAATTTGAGGTGATCAGCCAATGAAGAGCCAGCTTCAATTCTTCGAAGAGTGATCAACTCTTAGTCGTGAACCTAGATCTCCTCGAAGAAACCAGAGAAGTAGCTCGCCTAAAAATAGCCGTCTATCAACAAAGGATGGTGAGATACTACAGCAAAAAGGTCCAAGTTCGGAAGTTCAAGTCAGGCAAACTTATGCTATAATAGATTTTTCTTAGAGCTCGTAATCTCAGTGATGGTATGTTAGGACCAAATTGGGAAGCACCCTACATCATCCATGAAGATCTCTGGAATGGAGCATACCACTTGGCAGACATAAGAGGGACAGTACTTCTACAAGCCTAGAACGTAGTACACCTGTGATAATATTACCAATGACTATTGTATTAATTGAACTACCTCTATAATGTTAATGATGTAAATATGATAAAAAGCTCCATATTTCCTCTGCATTACGACTAATACAAATTGATTGTATATTCTTGTGTGAAGTGTGTAGCTATGAAAAATAAGGGTTGATACGACCACGAGCTTGCGCACCTAATCACAGGTCGTTGATAGGCTTTCCCCTTAGACCGTTCCAGACACTTCACAATTCGACTCGCCACACGATAGACAGATCAGCCTGATGATTAGGAGTTATGCACCCAAAATACCTATTTGGTTAAGGGTACTACTCCCGACGCGACCCTACAAGGTCAAAGGGTTAAACGAGCATTAAGGCCTACAGGATATGAGACGTACCCTCCCAATAAGCTCGACCTACAAGTGCCACGCAAATCATTCGTTGATTGGTTCAAACCAACAACATAAGAGCACGCGTTACAACGAAAGTTCGCTCATATACCATCTATGCCACCCATCAAATTATGTTGTAGATGTTCGGGTTACGACTCTATGAGCGCAGTTGAGGTCTCATTACCTCCATAACTCTTGCTATAGATGCTCGGGCTCTGACCTTGTGAGCGTAGTTTAAGAGGACATTATGCTGTAACAGCTCGAATATTGACTCTGTGAGCACAGCCCGTTGTAGATGTTCAGGTTTTGACTTTGTAAACGCAGCCTGCTGTAAATGCTTAGGTTTTGACCTTATGAGCGTAGCCTACTGTAGATACTTAGGTCCTAACCTTGTAAGTGCAACGTGCTACAGAAGCTCGAGTCCTTACCCTTTGAGCACAGCTTGTGATTGATTATAGAACAGCTATGACAGCTTACAAGCTTGGGATGCTAGAAAACTCCTGTTATATCAGTTAATTCTCTTATAACCCTCATATTACTTTACAAGCATTTATCTATATTGCAACTTTTATTAGCATGTCTCTGCTATGCTATCATGCAAGTTGATTTGCTTCATCTTTAGAAGTTAATGTCTACTATTAAACAAGCTGATTACTTAAATTATCGATTAAGGTTTTTCTTTTCCTCTTTTATGAGTTATACGTTCCAGTTATATCAGGCAATCTTGCTTAATTTTTTAAAGGTGCACTTGCGACCTACGAGCTCGTATATATGTTCTAGAAAATACTTGTGCAAGATATTTGTGCCCTGACAGGCATCCCTACGACCTGTTAGTACTTATCATTACATCTAAGCCTATCTGGCAAGTTCTTTTAAGTAGATTCTTTTATTATTTGATTATTTATTCTGTTGCTTGTATGATTCATTCAAATTATGCAAAGTGTGTTATTATTTGGTGATGCATGTGAGACTCAGGAAAAGTAAAGCCAATCAATTGAGATCTCATCTTGTAAGGAATAAAAATATATATTATTACAAAAACAAATCATCATTATCATCAATGTTTAAAGATAATCCATATAAAAGGGAGAAGAATAAAAGAAACTATTTTATAAGGGGCTTGTGGAGAGCTCGCAAAGGTCTTCTTTTGACCTTGATCACCGGGGGTTTCCTTTGAAGATACATTTTGTACCCCAGAAGCAGTTGGCTGTAATAAGCTCGAGGAAGGTCCTGGTTGTGCTGAAAAATCAGTGGCCGAAACAGGAGCAAATGAGATTGAGCCTTGGGCAGTTGTAAGGGCATTGGTTTGAGGAGCCATTACCTAAACGGCTGGAGGTGTCCCATTCTGAGCAACCTGAGCAGCATGAGCAACATACTTATTCACCTATTCCACTGCCTTTTCCCCGAAGAAAGAGACATCCAATTCTGGGTAACGTTTCCACAAAGTGTACATAAATAAACTTGATGTCTTTGAAGTGGCATCTTTGCAAGTTTGCTCGATACGGGCTTCAGTCTTGCTGAGTGACTCTTTGGTGTGGACAAGATTTCCTTTCATTGTGTCCATATCTCGCAGCACCAACTCGGCTTTCTTCTTAACAGTCTCAGCTCGTTTATTGCCCGAGCTCACATCCTACCTCAACGAGTTATTCTCTTTCTTTAAAAAGAGAGCCTTCTATTTTAGCTTATTGATCTCCTTGATGGCTTTATCAAGTGAGGAGGCAGTGATATCTCGGAGCTTGATTTCTCTAGCTAAAGCCTCCTCCGCTCTATCCCTCTTCTCCTTGGCACCTTTAAGTTTCAGATGAAGCTCATGGGCGACCTTTTTCGCCTTTTCGGACTCCTTGTGAAAGAACTTCGTTTCGCATTTGATCTTTTTATTGTCGCCCTCGAGCTTCTTGTTCACTTCCTCAAGCAAAGCCGTCTCCTGTGCCAGGTCGGAGAAATCCTTGAACATCTTCATCAAACCCAAGGCAGTCTAAAAAGAAGATACATTAGTGATAAATATGATAAGCGCAGAAGTTCAATGGTTAAAGTTGAAGCTTACCAACATGACATGACAAGCAAAATCGCTAAACAGCTAGTCGCCTTGTATATTACTTCGATAAACGGCTGGTTTATTAGGCCTCAAGAGCCACAACATATAGTCCAAAAGATCACTAAAGTACTCTTCAACATTGAAGTCCAGGGTTTACTTCTGGCTCCCTTCAGCAGAGGGCTCATTGCCCTTGGTTTTCTGGCGTTTTAAAAGGGACTCAACGATCTTTTTCCCCTTATCCGTGACCCCTCGTTGCCCTAGTAGTGATCTACCCAGAGCTTGAACTACCCCGCTTGGGGGCTCTCTTGGTGGGGTGGTATCTTTTGGAGGCTTTTTCCCCACCGATTTATGCCTCACACTCTGCTTTTGTGAGGTCATTGCAGTTCCAATTGGGAAGACAACCTCATAGTAGTTTTCGAGGTAGTTTATGAGCTCGGTCCCTCTAAGGGTTGGCTTGTGGGTCTAGAAGTACCCGTTACTTGAACCTCAGTTTCCTTGGGCTCAATTTTTGGAGAAGGTGGTGGAGTCTTAAAGCGAAGTTACACCATTGTAGCAAGCTTTCTTGAGGTCGGGTCTGGTGTTCCCTTTTTAAAAATCTTAAAAATTGAGGGGACCTCTCTCTTTTTTCGGACTCCGATGTCCTTGTGAATGCTCAGGAGCTTAATCCTAGCCTTGGGAGCGAGCTCGTACTCTCACAAAAGTATTCGTTGGGAAACTAATCATCCAACAGCCTATTGACTTCGAAAAACTTCTGAAGAGCCTCTACCTCCTCGTTAGTGAGCTCGAGCGAACTTTTGGATACGTTTGCACATGAAAATGAAGATTGGTGAGCGCAATAATAATAACAATATGTGCATGTAGCAGCGAGCTAAAAACTTACTAGGGTAAAGAGAAAAAGGAAAATTTTCGAGATTGAAAAGAGATGGGCAAGACGTATAGAACCAACGAGTCTTATAATCGCCCACATTCAATCTGAGGACCCCTTTCTGTAAGAATACCTTATAAGGTGAGCTGCGAGCTACGATGTAGTAAAACTCGTCCCCTTTGTCCGCCTTAGGACCCGTGGTGCCTTTGAAATGGAAAAGGTGTTGGATCATAGTAGGGGTCGGAGGTGGAAGTCCATTTTTGATAAATATGGAGACCAAAGCGGTCACTACCTCCTCGTTAGTGAGCTCGAGCGAACTTTTGGATACGTTTGCACATGAAAATGAAGATTGGTGAGCACAATAATAATAACAATATGTGCATGTAGCAGCGAGCTAAAAACTTACTAGGGTAAAGAGAAAAAGGAAAATTTTCGAGATTGAAAAGAGATGGGCAAGACGTATAGAACCAACGAGTCTTATAATCGCCCACATTCAATCTGAGGACCCCTTTCTGTAAGAATACCTTATAAGGTGAGCTGCGAGCTACGATGTAGTAAAACTCGTCCCCTTTGTCCGCCTTAGGACCCGTGGTGCCTTTGAAATGGAAAAGGTGTTGGATCATAGTAGGGGTCGGAGGTGGAAGTCCATTTTTGATAAATATGGAGACCAAAGCGGTCAGGTGAGCATAAGAATTTGGTGTAAGTTAGAATGGGGCTAAGGCCAGGTCGTTTAGGAGGTCGATGAGATATGGGGGGTACTGAAAATCTAAACCCGGCCTCTAAGTGTTGGAGGCTGATCGCTATGAACCCTAGAAAATGGTAAGTTGCATGGTCGCAATGAGCGGGTACCATTACCCAACATCCCATGGGAAGGTCGAACTTTTGGGCTATTGTAACGAGTTCGCTGTGGGGGACAGCGGAATCGTGTTGGAAGAAGGGCTCGCGAGCAGAGAAGTCTTCTCACCTTGACAACTCTGGTACACTTTCGCAGTTTTAGGAAGTTGCACTTCGAGAATCTCTGATCTGTTGAGTATATTACCCGCAAAGTCCTCATCGCTAGCCCTTACTTTATAGTTGCGGCGTCCACGACTTGACATTTACAAAAGAAATAAGAAGATTAGGTCACTTATAGCAGACCAACCTTAAAAGCTATAATCTTCCTGAATCCAATCTTCTAAACGTCAAATCAAGCGCCTAGGGAAGCTGCTAAAGACAAGAAAAGTTCTGGGTATGAGCTCATTAAAACCCAGCAAAAAAAAATAAAATTCTTTTTTGTAGGAACCTTGAGCGACAACAAGCAAGAAGCAGCATACATGACCCCCAATCAGATCAAACATGTCATCTAACACAGATTTCTCAAGCTCTCTCAAGCAAGATATTCGAAAATATAGTAGAATGATCAAGCAAAGAACAGAAACCAGATTCGAAGAAAAGTGAAACAGTACCATCAATGCAAGAACAAAAACAAAAAAATAAAAAATAGATATATAAACTCACCTTGAATATGGTAGAAGTTGGTGGTTCTAGTAGAAGAGCAACGAACAGTGACGGTAGGGAGTATAGAGAAAGTTGGGAGACGAAGAAGCGTTTGATTTTGAAAATGACAGATGAAAAGAAAATGAAGCACTCTATCATTATATAGTCGCCAAGCCCTAAGCATTGGATCAAGACAGCTGTGTAACCACCTCAGATCTGACGACGCTGCGTGATTCTCAGGATTTTCTCATCATGCGTAGTCAGTTGAAAGATGTGCATTAAATGTGCACTGCGCATGGCATGTCTTGTAACCGTTGTCTAGGGTAACGCCACGTGCCTGGAGGTAAAGCAGAATTTGAAAAAGTGAAATAATTGTTCCCGCCTTAACAATTTGTGTATGAGCTCGTAGCTCCTGATCCATAACATGCACCAAGAGCTAGGAGGCTTGTGTTATGGGTGTTTTCACAATCAAGACAAATGGACTGATAAAAGTCCAAAAAATGGGCTTAATAGTTGAAGAACCAAAAATGGGCTCGTCTATCTACTCGCTTATCTGCTCATTATCTGCAGATGCTTATCATCAGCTCGCCCATGAGCCTGTTTGTGGGATTGATCATGTGCTCGTCCAACTACTCTGCCCTTTCTACATGTACTCGCTTATCAACTTGTCCATCAGCTTGTCTATGAGGCCAATTGTCTGCTGATTCATCATATTACTGAATAGCTTGCTTATCATCTTTATCAGCAACCCTTAATGAGATCGGTTCGGTAGTCTTATTTGCTCGTCAATTTGACAGAATATTCTTCTCGCTGAAGAGCTCGTTTCTATCATGCCTCTCAAACTACAAGTCAACTACAGTCAGAACTGTAAGAACCGATTACAGTTCAAGGCGTATCGTACATGTCAATCCCGTCAGAAATTACAGCATGGATTAAGGATATCTCACCTAACCCGCATGGGTTTAGCATCTAAACCCATGCTTTGGTAGAATTAATCTGACAGATGTCGATTGTATTAAATGTAATCCATCATTTCATTTTGACTTATTGTAACTTTATCTTATTATAACTTATTGTAGCACCTCCACTTTCTTTATAAAAATGGGACAAACTTTTGAATATCGTTACTCTACAGAAATAGTGAGAAAGAGAAAACAATGGACGTAAGCATCAATTGGACCGAACCACTTAAAAATTCCTGGTGTACCTTATTCTTCCCTGACCCTTTCCTTTGTTTTCTACTTGTTTGCTATACCACTTTGATCAAAACTGTAGCTTGGGCCTAAAAAAAACCTAGTCGGCTAAATCTAGACGTCGATAAAATTTTTGAGAAATCCAATGAAATCTTTAGGAGAATAATGTAAAGCCCAAAACCTTATTCGTCGAAAAAATGAATTATTTTCGATAGATCGCGTTTCCAAATGGAAAGTATCTGTGGGAAAATAATTATTCGAAAAGCAAAATAAGTGGTTAGAAAGTTTTGAAAAGTAAATTTGAGTCGAATAAAAGTGGAACGACTCGAAAACGAATCCATTCGGATAAATTCTGAGCGATTGGAAAATTTAATAGACAGAATCAAATTCGAATTCAAAATCGGAATGGGAGAGCGAATGAAATAACATGTGACATGATTGATGCATGAATTCGACAAGTGTCATGCATGCATAGGACAAGCAAGACAAGTGGCACGAAGAGCTTGTGTATGAATGCCATGTGTCAAAGCATTGTGGAGCATATATAAAGTAATTTCAAAAGTGAATTAAGGGAGCAAACAACTCATTCACGGTCATTCTTGTCTCCAACGCCGTGAGAGCCATTTTTTAGAAAGAGAGAGAGGTTCTTGAAAGAGAAAGAAGCAAGCTCGATCACCATTTCTTTTCAAGATTGAGAGAAGAAGTATAACTCAAGCATGCAAGCTTCATCCATTCAAGCCCCAAGTAAACTCGAAAGCTGTTTTCTTCCTTACCCATTCATTTCATGATTCAAATAGAGAAAGAGTGCTGAACCGTGAGTTAGAGTGCGTGAAAGTGCAGCTCAATCATCAACCTTCATCACCCAAACCTTGAAAGCTGACCTATGAGCTCGTGAATGAGAGAGGGGCAATTTGGGTGTGAAAACCGGGAGCTCAAGACATGCAAGGAATAAGTTGTTTCAGTTTGGAAAGGAGGACAGCCTGCAGCTCGTGAGTTTTGGGAGTTATTTTGAAGGTATTTTTCGCATGCAATAGGAGATTCAAGTGCAGCTAGCTTGGTAAGTGGAGTTAGAATTGTTTTGGCATGAAAAACAACAGCTGCATCAACCATTTGAAGATGACAGCTCGTGCATGCAGGTGAAGAAGAAGGTTGCTTGCTACCATGAGTTTCTTGTGGGTGTCAACTTGTTGTCAAGGACGTTTTGATGCTGTTTTTGATGAAAAATCAGCACATCAGAGGTGAGGTTGCTGTCTTATGAGAATGTTTAGGTTAATTTTGAGTAGTTCTAACCCGTGCATGTCTATTTTGGATTGAATGAAGCTCGGTTAAAGGGGGATTATAAAAACAGCACCTCCACGAGTAATTTTCGAAGCTTTCAAAACGATTTTAAAGAGGTAAGTTTTGATTTTATGGTTTTCATTTGGATGAAAAATATTTAGGATTGAGATATGAATTAAATTGATGATGACATGATTAGGTTTTAGAATTTAGAACCTCGTTAGTGTGGAGGTTCGTTCAATATTGTTTCATTGTGATTTCGATGCGATTACGGGTGATTTCAATGTCGAGATATTTGTGTAAAATCTGATTATGGACTGTTAGAATTAAAAGTATAGGTTTTTTTGTTGTGCATTTAAACTAAGATGCGCAAAGGATTTCCGTGTATAAAAATATGTTAAGTTGATGAATTTTTAGAGTTAAATCAATTAAATAAAGTCGATGGGATTAAGTTTTATAGGTTGTCATTATGTGCAGCTTTGTTTATGAAAGTTTAAAAGCTGTTTTGTGTGCAGTTTTTATGCAATGATTAAGGGCTGTTATTGATTGTATACGGGCTGTTAGAGGGTTGTCAACATGCAGTATTTTAGGTTGTATTTGGGCTGTTTAGTAAGCGATTAAAATGCTAATTTTGGAGCTGTCAAAATATCGTGTAGCGGGCTGTCATCGTGTTGTTTCGTGAGCTGTTTATGTTGTTTTTAGAGCTGTTACGTGCTGTTTTTAGACTTGTTTTGGGGCTGTTTTATAGGCTATTGTGATGTTGTAGCATGCTGTTTTGGTTTAGAATTACAAGCTGTTTTGACATCAAAGCTGTCTCGAATAATTGCGTACGCTAGTTTGATGAATATAAGCTATTTTGAAGTGATGTTAAGTGCTGTTTTTGTCTCAAAACTATTGGTTTGATTGTCGCATGTTGTTTTGATGATAATTATGATTTCGAATGAGTGTTACGCGCTGTTTTAATGTGCGGGTTGCTTTAAGTTCATTTAGAAGTGTTTCGAAGCTGTTATGTAGTAGTTATATGATTGATTATGTGATCGAATTCGCTTATAACGTTACCTAAGAAATTAACATTAAATGTATAGATAATGCGGAGGCAAAATCGAATAGATTGTAAGCTTCGCAATAAGTTATCCGGTGAGTGTTATTAAATTGTTTCAAAACTATTATTTAATTCTAAATCATTTGAATTTTATAAACGTTTTGACATGAATGAATTTATTTTAAGTCTTATGATTCCATGCAAGCTTTTTTAAGTTAAATAACGTTATAAGGTTTTAAAGTTATGAAGCTTTACATGATATTATATTCTATGATCAATTATTTCATGATATGAATTATATTAAGTATGATATCCTCCTTTATGGATTTTTATGTTCAAGAAATGAAATGTGGATTTTATATGAAATGCAGCTTATTTATAAATCTTTTATCAAGTCTATGGTATTTCTTAAGGTGATTTTATGATGTTGTCGGTGATGGTAGAATACCCTAAAACGATGTAGGATTCCGCTTGGGAGTTGCGATGTAGGATTCCACCTCTCCCTAGGATATATTATGAGCTAGCTTACTACCTGAACGATGCAGGATTCCGCTCGTAACGATGTAGGATTTCGCTACTTAGTTATTGATAATATGGCCTTGCGATGTAGGATTCTGCTTTGCCATATGTCTGGGTATACCATTTGGCGACTAAAGTATTTGTGGTTGATTTACTGTATTTTTATGAAATGAATTCTTATTAATTTGTATACAACCACTTTAATTTACAAGTTTACGATATATATTGAAATGATATAAGCTGCTAAATTTTGTTTTATAATTTATAAATTATGTTTTATGAATGTGTTTAAAGTTAAGCGAAATGATTTAATCATGTTTTATGAATAAATTCGTAAATGATAGAGAGGTGACTATTTTGAAACTGGATTTCATTTAGAATAATATAACACTCACTGAGGTTATTATCTCACTCTATTATATGTTTATAAAACCAAACTCTCCAAGTCAAGGTGCAGCTTTAGGTGCTATAGTTTCAACCGCTGGAACTCCGACTCACGAATAGCAGGACTTGGTTGCATTGTAATTATTGTGTGTGTTTATTTATGACTTTTGTTATAAATATTTTGGGTTGTAAATATTAACACTTGAATTATATTAACTATATTTTGAAAGAGTTGTAAACCTATCTATATATGAATTCTAAACTATTTTAAATGATATTTTAAATTTCACTTTGATGTCTTTTTGTTTTAATTACTCGATTGCATCTTACTTTGAAGTTTTGAATGTATGAAAATATATTTAAACTTCCGCTTTTATATTAACTCTGGGTTACCAAAACTATTTGTATAGTTATCTTTCAAGTTATCAGGGAAAAGGTTTAACTTCATGGGAACCTTCTAGTTGGATTGAGTATCCTCTGGAAGTCCTCCGTGGGGTCGCCGAACGGGTCGCCGATCGTATTAGGATAAGGCAAACGGGGCCTGTCAAATAGTAAGATTTGTTATAAACCTTTTTCTTCATAAAAATCACTTCCAAATTCATCACTTGATTGGAATTTCTAAAATTAATAACATTTTTAATACACCTATATTTCATTAGATTCTATACAAATTTGAATTAAGTGCACCTAAATTTTAATGTTCATACAAATTTTAATTGAATACACCTAAATTTCAATGGAATTTATTCAAATTTGATTGAATACATCCAAACTTTTAAAGTATTTTAAATTTTAATGAACTCTAGATTTAATACACTTTCTTAAATGTTGAGGGTTCAATTCTAGCATATTCTAAAGCTTATGTAGATAGTATTCCCCTTTTGTTGTGTTAGTAGTTATCTCTCATTTATTGTGTGAATATTTGGACTGCCCATTTAGTTTTTGATGTTAATAAGTCATGATAGTCCTCTAACTCATTTGGTTTCGACTTAAGAAAATATAAATATTTTTAATGAAATTTTAAATGATATTACAATTCATTCATCATCAATTGGGCAAGTCATACAATAGAATTTTTTTATAATTACATGATAACACAACTAAATTAAAATGCAAATCAGCCCCTTCAAATTGGTATTATTAGCATTCAAATTTTTTTTTCCCCTCGAAAGTTAAATCAAAGTTTACTGAAACTTGTTAAAATAAATCCGTACTTGTACAATCTGAAAATCTATTTTACATAATGGAAGATAAGTACTTCAATGATAAGAAGGAAAAACTATCCACACAAAGCTTATGAAATGTGCTAAGAGGGACTTAAACACTTACCATTCACATGGATGAGGTGGTGCTCAACCACATATAATAGAAGGGAACATGCAATTAG
This sequence comes from Dimocarpus longan, assembly GCA_022984855.1. Taxonomy (NCBI): domain Eukaryota; kingdom Viridiplantae; phylum Streptophyta; class Magnoliopsida; order Sapindales; family Sapindaceae; genus Dimocarpus; species Dimocarpus longan. Next base: position 17,288,236 of record CM041015.1, on the reverse strand, counting down.
TATTTAATTTTAAGGGCAAATTTGGTTTTACACTAACTTTTATAATAATCATTGTCAATTGTGTTGCAGACATAATTTGTTTTAAAGTTAATAATAGTTTTGTTTGATTGTATTATTAAAACTGTTATAAACCTTAAAAGTAGTATGCATACATGTAGTAAATCTTATGTTTGGTGTAAATTTATAAAACATATGAAAACATAAAAATAAAATATTTAAATTTAAATTTAGTATAAATATAATTTTATATAATTAATGTTGAGATACAAGTGTTTTTTAATAAAATCAACGAGCATGATTTGGATATTTAAAGAATTCATTAAATTTCATGTCAAATCAGTATATAATTACTTTATAAAGGCAAGCTCCGCCTACTTAAAACTATTATTAGATCTACTCATATTATTAAATCATCACTTTTGATGAAAGGTTTATAAAACACATTTTCATACAAAATTATTAAATAAGCAGATTTTAATATTCTAAAAGGCAATACTAATAGACCTAAAACCTACTTTATGTGATTATGATATTCTTTCTTATTTAATCATTTAATTTGGTAATTTTATAGACTATTGTTTTTTTTTTTTTCAACCTCCAACACTAGGTTCGACAACTATTGAGACCTGATTGAGATAAGACTCTAACGCATGATTCAGAATATTGTTTTCAAAAATCGAGGGAGGTCTATCTACATTAAGCGAGGAAAATTGCTCACATTTTTTGTAGATTGGTGTTTGAAAACTATCCCTTTGCTTTTTCTAAGAAAGTTGGGCAGATGGGTTAGTGCTACTATGCCAACGCACTTAAGAGCTTATAGACTATCGATTATCTACTTATTTTTGATAAATTTTGCATGAAATTGGATTCAGTTATGATAAGTTACCAAACTCAGTCTAATATCATTTATTAATTTCAAACATTTACAATCCTCCGGAAATACTAATTTGCGACATGATATGACATTCGATCTGATCAAATCTCATGTGAAATTTGTGACAAATATATAAACCAAATTTCTCACAAAATGCTAACAATTTGCTAGAAAAATATTCTTATCTAAAGAATTATACATGTTAATAATATGCCTTATATTATCCAGACAAAGATGTAAGATTTAGACAAATTGATTGTACAAGTCACAAAACCATTGGTGGTACTATGCTAGCTACTTGGTACGATTGAGCTATATATGTCTTTACTCAAAATTTGAGTTCAAGCTTGCAAATATTTTTATATGAGGGAAACTATGATGATGTATATTGGCAAAGACTTCAGTGCATGTTCATAAATATGTTGTTGTTTGGCAAACAAAAGTGGATGATTTTTGTTTTGAGCATTACTCACAAGCCTTTGAAAGTTTGTTTAATGACAAATGAAAACAACATTTACCTTTTATTACAATGACCTCTCCTATACTAATGGTTTGACTATAATTGATCGTGAAAGTAGATGTTTGACTGTCAAAATAGATTAAAAGACCATAATGTCTCTCAATAACTATAAAAAAAATAAAAAAAAACTTAAAAAATCTCCACATCGTCCATCCCTCCTCCCTCTCTTCCCTTTTATCGTCTCTCTTCCCTCTCGTCACTTTCCTTCACCTTTTGCCACTCACGGCTCACTACTAGTCACAATTTTTCTTCCCTCTACTAAATGCTGCTCACTAATGTCTTTCTTCCCTCTCGTTGGTGTTGATTTTTGTTGATTTTTTATGTTGGGGGTGTTTAATTTTTTTGTTAGGGGTTGATTTTTTACGTTGTGTTAGCATCGATTGGTGTCGAAGATGGTCTCATCGAAGTTGGAGACCCATTGAAGATGGAGTCGATTGGCTCCATCTCCAATGGAGATCCTTCATTGAAGTAGATGGAGCAGATGAAGTAGATGAAATAGTTTAGATGAAGAAGAAGAAGCAAAAGAAGCTGATGAGTTGAAAAGAAGATGATGAAGATGATAGTCTTGAGAGAAGTTGAAGAAGAAACGGTTATGCACTTCTTGAGAGAAATTTTATTTATCTATTTATTTATTTAAAAAAAAAAACAGTTGTTGAATTCAAATAATGTGAGATGTTAAATGGTTTGATGAAGATGACGGGTGATGAACTGGGTGGAGATCTCCACCTTCATTAACTTGATGAATGGTGGAGATCCAATTTGGGTTGGATCTCCATCCTTTTGTTTTGTTTTATTTTATTTTATTTTATTTTTTGTTTTTAGATTTCTTGTTCCAATTGTTTGGATTTTTTTTTTTGTAATTTCTTTTTAATCTCTACCATCCATCTCCATCTTAGAGATGGATGGTGGAGATCTATTGTCTTATTTTTAAAAAAATGTTAAAAATTATTTTTTAAATTTCAAATAATTTATTTTTTATTTATTCTATAATTTTTAAAATTTTAAATTATTATAAATGGATCTCCAACCTCTAGATGGACGGTAGAGATCCAAACAACCTATTAGTTAATATAATATTTAAAGAAATAATGAAAATGTCCTAAATACCCTTATTAAAATTAATTCTCATGGTCAACCATAGTCAAATCGTTATTGTAGGGAAAGATATTATAATAAAAGGTAAATATTGTTTTCGTTTGTTATTATGCAAACTTCTAAAGGCTTGTGAGTAATTTACTCTTTTTGTTTTTGCCAATTTGTCATTGTCACAACTACCGCACCATATTACAAGTGAGCAACATGTTCCTTAATATAACAAAAAATTTAGTGGTGAACTTTATGGTGCAATACGTTATTTTGCAAAAACACTATTTTGGAAAGTGGAAATTTTTTATGCATGATTTGGGAAACTTCCCCTCACAACCTTATAATTTTGAAATCAAATGAAAATTCTCTTTATGATGACAGGGTACATAAAATTCTAGAAAATATTCATTTTTTTTTTTTTTTAATTTTAAAAAGATCAATTTCTCATGGGAGTTTTTTGAATTTTCATAAGAGTCTCAAACCTAATTTCAACATGAAAGAGGGCATGTGATGCTATAATATTATAAATGTTTCATTACATTATTGACCTACATAGTATACTTCTGAAGATATGAATCCACTAGTTTAAACAAGTCAAAAAAATAGAGTATTCTCCAAACAGACACAGGGGCATGTAACTACACAAAACGCAATAAAAAGATAAAAATAAATAATATGTATCAATGATTGTTATATTATAAAAATAAATAAACAAAAGAAAATAAGAATTATCAGGGAAATAAGAGAAATTATCAGGGACTAAAGAGAAATTGTGATATAAAAAGAGAGAGAGCAAGAATGAGACAAAAAGAAACAAAAAGCAAAATGCAAAAGAATATATATTTCTCACTGGTGCTCCACCTTTTATATGCACAACAGAGTCGGTTATGACTAACTTTAAATTTTATATTATTATAACATGTATCATTCAGAATTTTTACAATATTCCCCCTTGGATGATACTATTATATTACATTTAAAATTTTAACTAGTAAAAACTCAAAATCTAAGCAAAAGATATTTTACGATCTGTTGGATCGAAAATTTTATAATCTTTTGGATTCAATAGTATTTAGACATGTTTAAAAGAGACTGTCTCATTAAAAACCTTATCAGGAAAACCCAGTGAGATAAAACCTAATTAAGAGAAAAAAGAGTACAGTACACATATGTCCATATTGATTTAATGTACTCCCTCTGAAAGGATGCTTCATAATTAATCATATACTTTATATACTCGACGCATTCCAATGTCATAAGTCAATTTCTTGAATGTTGATGTTGGTAATGTTTTGGTGAATAAATCTGTAAGATTATTTGAAGAGTGGATTTGTTTAACATCAATCTACTGACTTTGTTGGAGTTTATGAGTATAAAAGAACTTTGGTGAGATATATTTGGTTCTAACTGTTTTGATGTATCCTCCTCTAATTTGAGTAATACATGCAACATTATCTTCATATATATTTGTGGGAGAATTTGAAGCAGTAGATAGTTCGCATGTACTCTGGATATGGTGAATGACAGATCTCAACCATATACATTCTCGACTTGTTTCATGAAGTGCAAAAATTTCAGAATGGTTGGAGGATGTGGCAACCAAAGTTTGTTTTGTTGAGCATCATGAAATTGCTATATCATTATAAATAAAAATATACCCAGTTTGTGAACGAGCCTTATGGGGATCTAAAATATATCTAGTATCAGCATAACCAATTAAACCTACACCATTATTAAATTTTGAATAGAATAACTCTAAATCTGTTGTTCCACGAAGATAATGAAAAATATGTTTGATATCATTCCAATGACACCTTGTTGGTTCATAACTAAATTTGGCCAACAAATTTACCGAAAAAGCAATATCAGACCTAGTACATTATGCTAAATATAATAAGGTACCAATTGTACTTAGATATGATACTTCTGGATTGAATATCTGTTCATCATCTTCTTTAGGTCGAAATGGATCCTTTTTAGGATCAAGTTGAGCTTTATTCATATTGAACCTTTTTAGAATTTTTTTCAATATATGTTGATTGATGGATAAGTACTCTATATGATTTGTGCTCAATTTTCAGGCCGATACAATATTTTGTTTATTCCAAATCTTTCATCTCAAATTCTCTTTTTAAATAGTCAGCATTTTTTTGAAGCTCTTATTATGAAATAAACATTATTTTGAAACCAGTGCCCAGATATGCCACATCTAAAATAAACATCTTTATAGTTTTAAGAACAATTTTCTCTACACTTTTGCCCTTATTATGTTTAGCGTTATAAACATTCCATTTGTGAGGGATATTTTTCTGATTTCGGTTACCTGAAAATTTATACCTACCACGACCATGATGACCATATCCACGACCTTTACTTGTCCTAGCATTTACTTTTGGAAGTGCAACTACACCAGTTGGACGAAGTTCATGATTTTTCATTAGAAGCTCATTGTTTTGTTCTGCCACTAAAAGACATGATATTAGTTCAGAATATTTTGTGAACCTGCGTTTTCTATATTGCTGCTGTGGGAGCATATTAGATGCATAGAAAGTAGTATATGTCTTTTCCAACAGATCTGCATCAATTAGTGTTTCACCACACAAATTCAACTGTGAGGTTATCTTAAACAGAGCATAATTATAATCAGCAACTGATTTGAAATCTTGGAGTCTTAAATTACTCCACTCATGCCGGGCTCTGGAAAGGACGATAGTTTTCTAATGGTCATACCTGGCTTTTAGATTTTTTCACAAAATCAATGGATCTTTAATTGTGAGGTATTGAGTTTTCAGACTTTCATGTAGATGACGTCGGATAAAGATCATTGTAGTTGTCTTATCTTATAGAGATGTTTCATTATTATCTCTAATAGTATCAGCTAAGCCCTTAGACTGCAGATACAACTCTACATCAAAAATCCATTGAAATATAGTTATTTCCTAAAATATCCAGTAGAGCAAAATCTGATTTTACGATATTTGACATAACTATATGCATAAAATACCACAATTAGTGACATAATCAAAATATTAATATTATATTTAAAGAAAACTTATATATGATAAATTTCTTTATGAATATATCTGAAACTTCAGGTTGCCAAAAATTTCATATATATTTTTAGAACTTCAGGTCAAAAATAATAACTTCAGATTTCAACAATATATATTTAGAACTTCAGGTTTCATTTATTAAAATCTAGAAATTTAGGTTCTAGCATATTATAAATTAAAGAGAATAAAAACATAAAATATAAAGATATAAAATAGATAACAAAGCAATCAATTAATATAAATGATATATTGAGCCGACATAAACATGCATGAAATACATAATAAAACTAGGAAATAATGGCTACTAGACTACACATATAGTATATAATAATAAATAAATAAAGTTAGATAATTAGATGTGCAATGCATGATAATAATAATAATAATAAATGATTAATGAAGTTAATATAATAATTAAGTCGGTAGAACCGTAAATAGCTTGGATTGGTATAGTCAAATTTCTCAATCAGAGTTAGAGTCAGAATATCAAGAATTTTAAGTTTTGATAAATTTATTCAGAACTTCAGATTCTGGATCATACTGATAATATATTATAATATTAAAATAAATAAATAAAAGAAAATAAGAATTATCAGGGAGCTAAAAGAAATTATCAAGAACTAAAGAGAAATTGTGATATAGAAAGAGAGAGAGCAAGAATGAGACGAAAAGAAACAAAAAGCAAAATGCAAAAGCATGTATATATCTCACCGGTGCCCCACCCCTTACATACACAACAGAGTCGGTTGTGACCAACTTAAAATTTTATATTATTATAACGTGTATCATCCAGAATTTTCACAACAATGATAAATTAATAGGTTAATGGAGAAGCTATTTGAAACGACTTTGTAGCTTTATAATTATGAAACAAAATTCATATAAAAACTATAAAGCATCCTGTACAGAACTTTCACTCAGCTTCCCTGACGTGGAGTCCACAAAACCCATTTTTTTATTATTATTATTTTTATATTTTCACAAACAAATTCACAACCACCTAGGGAGTTTATATTTGTTGAGATTTGGCAGTACTGGGCACTGATTAACATATTAGAAAATCATGTTTAAAGCTCGAAAGTAATTAATTTATTATTCTACATTGTTTTTCTAAATGATATTATTCTACATTTTTATATATTATTAAAAAAAAAAATATCCTGTTTTGTTGTGTATGCTTTCGTCAATTAGTTAATCATGTAAGTATCACAAATATTTGAGAATAGAGCCAGTGAGCCAAGTTTGGAGGCCAAATTGGTCTTTTAAAAATCTATAACGATATTAATAGGTGGGAGGAGGCAAATTATATGATGTTACTACTTACAAGTTAATTCCACAACACTGTCAGACTGGAGAAAGGAAACTTCTGTGTTAGGCTGCTACATGACAACATTTAGATAATTTGTTATTTTTTTCTCTTTCCAATTTAGTCATTGAATTACAAGCCAACGGTTGTAATTCAACCCAATAACCTTAATTAAGAGTAACTAACTAAAAGTTCTTGATTAGTAGTTGTTTCATTGTTTCAAACTTTCAAAAATATATACATAAGTCTCATAGTACGTATTTATTAGTATTTGTTTATAGTTAATTTTTGATATTATGTAAATAAATTTTTCAATTACACATAATATGTTTATTTTCAACATTTAATAAAGTCTTTAAACATTGTTTAGATAGTTAAAATTTAAAATATGAACATTTGTTCAGTTTTATTATATTTAAATTAATTAAAATATAATTCGCTACGACATGTTAAAAGTAGAATAAAGAAAATACATCGGTCCTTAATTTAAGTGGTAAGTACTTAATTTTTATTTTACATTTGTGATGAGGTTTAAATTTCATGGAGATTATTTGTAGTGAGCTCAACAAGCCCATCTATAGGCACTTAAGATTTTTAAATAAAAAATAAACTAAGAACTCTAAGTTGTTGTGCCTGGTTATCTCTTCTATGTGAGTGGACAAATTAAGAAGAAGCCCTTTAGAGTGGTAAGGATAATTTTTCTCTTAAATAAGGTTCTATAATTCAGATCGTACTCTAATATTCATTATAGTGTTCTTGATCTTAGTAGATGTAATCAGCTCAAAAAATAATAATAATAAAGTAGGAAAAAATAAAGGTGACTAATTAAAAGTGTGTTTAAGTTGACGACAGAATTGAGCGGCTGTGATTATTATAGAGGAAGAATAAAAGAATACGTTGAGAGAGAGAGAGAGTGAGTGACGGAGAAAAGGAAAATAAAAGTGATGTTTTGGTGAAGGGAATAAAGAGGCCAATTTATGATAGGGATTATCCTTAAAAAACTCCCGTAGTTTATCAAAATCTTTATTTTTCCACTATAATTTAATTTTGACCTAAAATCTCTTCTATTATCAAATTTCTAATGACAATATTAATGTGACATCAAAATATCAAATTTGTCCTTAATTTAAATAATAATAAAATATTAAAAAACTAAAAATAATAATTAATTTGAATCTTCATCGTACATCTAATATAGAAGGTAAAAATTAATTTAAAAAATAAAAAATTAATTAATTTTCATATTTTTCTTAAAAAATTTAAATTTTCTAAAAAAAAAAAAAGATTTTCACCATTCATTTTAAGATGAATGGTAAAGATCAAAAGAATTTAAAAAACTAAAAAAATTGAAAAAACAAAAAAGAGAAACTCAAAATATCATCTTCACCCAAAAAGTATAAATGTTTTTCATCATCATGAATCCAACAAAATCATCATCATCAACATGACCTTACAATCATCATCATCAATAAGTAAGTATCAGTGTTTCAAGAAAAAAACCAAAAAAGAAAAGAAAATCTCGTCAAACATGAACAAAGAAAAACTCATCAAGCAAGTTACAAAATCAACTATTTGGAAACCCAAAAATGGGTTTCTAGATGGAAACTACTAGTTTCTAATAGAAAACCAATACGTTTTCATTGCTTGGAAACTAACTAGTTGGTCGAGTTTCTATCATTGGAAACTAGTAGGTTTCCAAGGCAAGAAACCATTAGGTTTCCAATGAGGCAAGCCCATGAAATCCAAAACTCAACATAGGATTCGTTGTCGTCAACTTTCTCTCTCTTTCATGGTTAGACACAAAGACGATACTAGAGGTTGAGAAAGATTGTTGCCATTGAGATGGTGAGGACAAAAACTAACATAGTCACCAACACTCCCTTTTTGTTGTTTTGATGAGGTACAAACCAACTAGGTTCATCATCAAATGAACCCATGAGGGTTCATTTGATGATCTAGTATGAACCCACCTAGGTTTATTGTTGAACCAAATCTTCAAATTCATTACTCTACCACCATTGAAATCTTTCACCATCATCATCACTGACTAAAGATGGAGACAGGGAAGAGGAAAAGAGAGGAGAGAGAGAGAGAATTAGATTTTTATTCATTTTCAATTTTAATAATATATTTTATTGTATTTTAATATTATTAGCTTTGATTTTTTGATTTTCTATATTTTAATTAAAATTTTTTTTATTAATTTTCAACTGCATTTTGCTTTTTGTCCCTAGAATCAAACGGTCCTAACGATCCGGTGATGGTCAAATGTATTGTCGTTATTTCACCCTTATCCAAGGGGTATTGTTAGTAATTATTTTAATGTTAGGAGGGTGTTAGGTAATTCAAAGTAAAGTAGCAAAATTGAGATTTAGATAAACTACAAGCATGTTTAGGGATTTTATTTTTATTTTTATTTTTATTTTTTTTAACTAGGGATTTTTCCTTTAGGATATGAAAAAGGGGTGAGGGAAATCAGCTCCTTGTCTTATTTATTATTATTTTTTTGATACAATGTCTTATTTTAGCTTTTTGATTTTTGAATGATGGAAGTTGGAAGATGCCGTATGTGAGTGACTCATGTATGTGTTAGGCTGTTAGCTAGCTTGCCTTTTTCATTGATTTTGATGTTTTTGTTTTTTCATTTTATTTTACTTTTGCAATTCTACAACAAATGTATAAACTGATATGGTCTCATTTGGTAGATGGCTGTAGAGCACATGCCATTCGTTTTCTTTCCTTCTTGTCTTCTATTTTTATGATTACTTCATATTTGTTTGTTCAACTAAGATAGCAAAGCTTTAACTGCTGTTGACTTGGCAAATATTTAGTAAAAGTATGAAACTAATCAAACATACTTCGGCATAGAAATTAATATAATTTGGTACAGTTGCTATTTTGTGGTATACAAGCCTCGCTTGTAAAACAAAACTATAAAGTGTTAAATCTTTTTCTCTTTAACTCCGATTGGATATGTTTAAAAAAATGAACGTGATTAATAATGTGTTTATTTTGATGAATAGAGAATGAGAATGATTATTGGTGTTTACTTACTGTAAAATTAATCTATAATGAAAATAAAATTATGGATTCCACATGAATTTGAGGTTGTGGAATGAAAATTTTATTCTCTCCCACCGCACTTGGGAATTCCATTCTCATTCATTTTTTATTAGTTAAAAAGACTTTTATAACCCTTATTAAAAAAAAAAAACTTAATTTAATCAAGGGTAATTTTTTAATTTATAATTAATCAATTCTGATTGTAAAGCAAAGTAAACATCTCGATGGTAATACTATTGATTTTGATTTCAATTCAAACAATTGAAATAAATAAATTATTCTGATTCTGATACATCATTTCGATTTTAAGTCATTCCAATTATGTGCAAGAAAATACACTATTAAAAGTTTCTATTAGAAAAATGGATCGCTAAAAGGTCTATTGATAAGCACGGATTTTCTTAAAAAAAAAGAAGAAGTGCATGTGTAAAATGTCTATAGAATAAGAACGAGTTATACCATCTCTTTGTCCAAGTGATTGTACAACTTGTCATCTATTTTAGTTGAAGGAATCTTAGTCCCACCAAGCGTTATATGGGTAGTTTTCATTTCTTATTATGGAAGTGAGTTTTCAAATCATACATATATTGATTAAATACAATAAATCTCTCACTTGTTCAATATATATATATATATATATATATTTTAAAAAATGGATATTTTCTTCAAGGGGGAAAAAAAAAGAAGCTTTTAGGAAAATTACTTGTAAATTATGATTTTGTTTTTCAAATTTCTTTTGTAATCCTTTTATTTCAATGAATCTAATTAACATTACTATAAACAATTAAACAAAATCTTTTCCACATGCTTTTCATATAATTACAAGTACCTTATCTACTGTCCCAAAAAAATAAAATACCTTATCCATTTTAATTTCATGCTTTTTTAAAGCAGAATTCTGGTCCAGGTGTCTAAGAACTAGGGGATTTCATTCAATCAACATATTTATTTATCAACAAATATTGTTAAAATATTTAAAAGGTTTTTATTTATAGACATAGCAATCTGATCAAAACATATTGCAAGGCCATTAAATACTGCTTTCTAGCGTGCCATAAGATAGATAATATGTATAAGATTTCTTGAAGTAATAAGCATAATAAAGTATCTTAAAATTATTTAAATAAATAATTATAGAACAAGCCCACCTAATTTATTTTATATAAACAAATATTGGGACTAAGGTCAACAATAGGCAGATGGCATGAACCGGCCACAATTTTATTGTTTTTATTTAAAATTTAAAGATAAAAAATTATGATCACAAAAGGTAAAATATATGTCAAATTGTTCAACTCAAAAAGGTGTCATTATCATTTTGTTCCTGTCATCTCTCTATCTTTATTCCTTTTCTTTTACAAAACTATGCATTCATGCGACCAACTTAATTATAAAATATATGGAGGTTGTGTCTCTCCAATTTTATATTATATGTTACCCCAATGCAGATAATTCCAAAGTTAGTCATTAGCATATTTAATAAGCGAGTTTTTGGTACAGATACCTATAATAACTTCGGACAAGGAAATTCTAACGAATTACAAAATTAATCTTTTAAGTACTTGCCATTATATATGTATATATATATATTACTGGGACTAATCCAAGAAATAACCAAGATCAAATAGGATTTGACACTGGTGACACGATCCAAAGAACGATTCTAATACGGGAGAGAGTGAATCACACATGGATGGAAAAATGGTTCATCCAATGGTGAGGGATGACTCACATGTAAGTGGGAGAATACTAACTTGGGGTGGGGGATATCGGTGTCGAACCATAATCTCACAAGAGGCCATGGTGGACAGTAGCGTTTAGCCGACAACGCTTTTATATATTTAAAATTTGACATCAATTGCGAAAGATCACCATCAATTAGGAATTTTAATGGGGCAGGATCAGGGCATCGTTAGAACTTTCTTAACAGTGATCACAAAAGATTATTGATCCCTAAACCCAATAACTGAATACCAAGACCAGGGCGGGGGAGGTGGACCGACCTTTGCCACTGGTCCACCATGATCACAAATTTTTTTTCCTATATGAATACAAAAGTTATGTAAATTCAACAATTGATTTTATAGAAGAAATAGTTATTTAAAGATAAATAAATCAAATTCAGACCAAAACTTTTTCATTTCATTTAAAATTAAATTTGTTAAGAACAAAAGTATTTCATAAATTTTATTGTTTATATTTTATTTTTATTAATTCTAAAAAATATATTTTCATTAGAATATTTAAAAATATATATGTATTAACTTTTAAATATTCAATTAACTAATATTAAATTTTCTTTATAAACTATTAATATTTAAATAAATAATGAATATGGTAGGGCAAGGCCGAGGCTAGGAAAGCCACACAGCACCCGCCCCAGCCCCAAATCTATTTATTAAGTTTAACTTGGCCTTGTTTGGGGCGGGTGGGACGGGTCGAATCCTTACAGCCTTCGGTTTTTTTTGACTTCTCCACAAAGAAATGTATTCCTCATGCTAACACTAGGAGTTGATATTTAGATTAAATTATCCACATATATTCAAAAATCTGTTTCTATAACGTTTAGATATATATATATATATTCCCATAAAATAAAGGATAAATACTCATAATTGAATTCAAATCCCCTATCATAAATATGAAAGGAAAGTATATCATCACTAAATCATTGGTGTATTTACCTTCACCTTATTATTTGGAGTAATGTTTGTCATCTTGTTTGTCTATCCCCCAATTAGATTTTCATCATAAAATTAAGTTTATTAATAAACTAAAATATTGAAGGGGTAAGATTATAATTTAAAATAGTGATTTAAATTTAATTAAATTTTGATAGATAACTATCTACTTACATTTAATTCAAGAGTGGAGACAAATTACGTTATACTTGACAATATAATTAAAAATATACTTCAAGATATAAAATAGTGTGATATCGTAAAAATCCTGGAATAAAAAATAGAGATTGTTAATATATATATTATCATTGTTTTAAAAAAATATAATTTATAACCTTAATAGTCTTTATTTATTTATTATTTTGTATGGTGCTTGATGTTGTAGACTTTAGAAACCATCTTCAAGACTGAATCATATATAATGATTTCCTCGTTTCGTGGCTCATAACATGACATGGAAAAGGCATGCTAAACTATGATTAAAAATCATTTAGTGATTGGAGAACAATATTCTTTGAACTTGCTTTCTTTTAAAGTCAAGAAAGTTACGAAATTGTTATAATTTGTCATTGCATGCAATTGAAAGATGAAGTAATTAAACTTCTATTTGTTGTGGCTGTTTATCTTAATTTTCTTTTAAATGTTATATATATAATTTAGTTATTATCATTATTGGTAATGTTTAATTAGATATTTATGTTTATGGATCAAGGGGTACTTGTCCTCTGTCTCACTGAAAACTTCCTCCAATTTGAAGAGTACTTGAGTTTAACAACATGAGTGAAACAAAATTATTTTGGCGATGGCCCCATTCATTGATTGAAGGGATTAAACCTGCCTGATTGCTAATGGATTTGACTGCCCCCCTTAAACATGATGATAGATTAGACTTTTGTTTTTTTTTTTTGTTTTTTTGTCTTGACCACGATCCTTGATATAGTATTATTTGAAGGTCTTTCTTTTTTTTTTTTTTTTTTTTTTTTTACATATTATACTATATATTTATATCACATTGTTTGACATTCTAAAATAGATCTGATAAGGTGCGGTCCGGTACCAGGCTCCTGAAATGAGAAGGCTCCTATGGGAGTGAGGAGAGGCCAACTAAGCAACGTTTGTAAATACATAGTATGATACGGTACGGTACGGGCACCCCAAAATGGTACGGTACAGTATGGTCGGTACGCATTATACAAGCATATTATATGGTAAATATTTAAAAAAAAAAAGTAGGAAATGTCATGAATTTCTAGAACAATAATATGTTTAAATATCAAATCAAGCCAAAAATAATATAAAAGTCATAAAAACAAAAGATGAACAACAATGCATTACTAGTACATACTAGTAGTAACAATACATCAATATCAAACCAAAAACAACACACAAGTCACAAAAACAAAAGATGATCTAAACATCTGATTCTAGCCAAGTCTTTGGTCGAAAATGAGTATTGAAATGAAAATGGAATGTGTCATGATTGTCATCTTCCCCATCATCATCATCACAATCATTCTCCTCCTCACCACGAATATCATCCCATTCCGTTTCATTGTCCACTGATTAAACATATTTTCCTTTCCCTACGTCAAAAGAATTTAAAGTAAGATAATTAAAAATTTCAATCTATATCCAAGTTACTTCATTTATTTAATGATAAACTTATGTGTATCTCTAATCCTCTTTCGTTGTTATGGCCTACTTCCACTCGATACCACAACATCTTCTCCTATTAGCCACTCATTATCGGAAGGCAAGTCGACAGAAACTAAGGGGTCAACATCATCAGGTAAACATTGGAGCTTCTCATATCTCTACCGCAATTTTCTATTGTACATTATGTACATCAATGAGTTCAACTTTTCCGTGGCCAACTGATTTCTTCTTTTAGTATGAATCTACAATAATTAATAATTAAAAAATCAGTATCAATGATAAGTTGCTTTATAGTATATTCTAACTAGAGTCGTACCATATTAAATGCACTCCAATTTTGCTCACAAGCGGAGGATGAGCAAGTGAGGCTTAAAATCTTCACTGCAAAAGATCTCAACTCTGGGGTGCGATCTCCAAATTGCATCCACTATTCAACTACAATGCCAATAAGAATCCCTTCAGTAAGAAAACATAAATGATTGAATAACACCTAAAAGAAAACTCCACATACCGGGGGTACGTTTGGTGATAGAAGTTTTTACCTAGGTTATGCCAAACATCCCTCTCGTTTGCTTGAAATCTTCAATCTGTAAATCTGCCTTCTCTCGCTCTCTATCATTTGCAACAAGCCTATCCATACACTTATACAACCCTCACTTAATCTCATGATCGGTCATGTCTTGTGAATATTGATATTGAGGATTCAGAAAGTAAGCAGCTGCGTGCAAATGGCGGTGCATCTGGAACTCCCATTTGTCATCAATTATATTCCAAATCTCACTATAAGCTGTAACATCACCCCACAAGTTTTTGGCTATTTCCTCCTTAGTCGTATCCATTCTCCATAAATAAATCCCATTGCAGGCACTTTTTCTGAATCTGCTATTCTCAACACATGAACAAGAGGTCGGGTTGTCTTCAATGCATAAGAGATATCTTCCCAAAACAAATCCGCCAGTATGATTTGTTTGACTTCCTTCCCCTCTGGCTTTTTTGCATATGAACATCCCTTCCACTCCACTGAAGTAAACATATGTTGCAGAGGTTGCCACAGTTTAGATATACCTTGCAAAGTCAAATATGCAGTAGCAAATCTTGTAGGAGCAGGTCGGACCAAATCTTTGTTTGTAAACTTTCTCATCAATGCCAATACCCATCCATGATTGTAAATGAAGTTCGTCACCTATTATAGGACATAAATTTTTTAATGAAACTATGAGTTAGGTTGAAAAAATATAGAAAGAAATAGTAATACTATGATTGTTACGGTACCTTCTTCGCCTTTCTCAATGCATTTATGTGTTGAGGCAGTTCTCCAAGTTTTTCAAGCATCAAATTTATGCAATGAGCTACACACGATGTCCACCACAACCGTTTCCTCTTCTCCATCAACATTTCCCCAGCCTTTTTGTAATTAGAGGCATTATCCGTCACCACTTGTACAACAATATCCTCTCCAATCTCTTCAACCATGTCATCAAGTAAACTGCACAACAATGCTGCATCTTTAACCACATCACTAACATCAACTGAATGAAGGAAAACTGTGCCATATGGATTGTTTACAAGAAAGTTGATCAATTGTCTACCCCTCATATCTTTCCACCCATCTGACAATATTGACACTCTTGTTTTCACCCATGTCTTCTTCACTTCATTCACAATAGTTTCGGTATTTTATTCCTCCCTCCTCAATATGGAAGTTCTCAACTCATAGCTAATTGGTGGTTTGAAACCTGTCCCATAGCGCCCAGTTGCTCGCATTATTGCCACAAAAGATGGACTATCAGCAACATTAAATGCGATGCCGTTTTCAAAGAAGAATCGGCCTACCTCATCGCATGTTCGATCACGTAACTCCTTATCAATTCCTCCCTTTTTAGTTCCCCTCAATTCTTCAATTTGATCATCTTCCACACTAAGAAACCTATCCATAGGTCCCCTGATATCTCTCTGACTTTCAGTCACACTACCACTACCCGACTTTTCCATAGACTTAGATCGACTATTCAATGTAATACACTTATCAATTCTTTCCTCCCTAACTAACTAATTATATCTTTTCATTTTCTCTGAATTCTCCATATAACTTTTGATGTCATCTCTAACGTCCTGTGGAACACTTATACACGAGGCAACATTCCCTTTAACACCCGCAAGGTGTTCTTTTATCCTATACACTCCCTTCCTCCCTTATTACTTTATCACATAAAGTGCACCTCATATGATTTTTTCCATCTATTTCAATTTCAACCCTATATTTCCATGCTAGATCCTTTTTATTACTAGTCATTGCAAATGTATAATTCACAAATCACAAATTCATAAATCACAGCAACAAATAACAACCACAATTCACAAATCACAATCACAAGGCTTCAAAAAGAGAGTCTGAAAGTGAGATACTACCAACAATATTCCAAACAAGCCTGAGAATTAACAATTAAACAGAAAAGATAGTGAAAATATCAGATCACCAGATCAAACTGTTGAAGAAAGAGAACAGTTCAACGGCAAAAAAAAATACCCGCCGAAAAAAAGAGAAAGACAGTCACATGCAATGTCCAGCGTCGTCGAAAATGGACATAGATCAATGCCGGTGATGACAGAGGCTGGGATGGAGGGATCTCACTGGAATTGGATGACTTCAACTGCGCAAATGGAGGCTCTTTTTACTGGACTGTTTTGCCCCTTATGCAGATACGCCCATATATTGCAATATACAGGCGTATCAATACGGCCGTACCGGTACGCATTATACGGGGCAAAACAGATACGGGCGAGATACGCTCGTATCTGTACGTCCCACCTTCAATACGGCCATATCAGCGTATATACGACCTGATACGGTCGTATTTACAAACAGTGCAACTAAGGAAGGGAAAAATCGCCACAAACTAGGTGGCAGGCATGAGTTGAACTCTGCCCTTTGCTGGGCAGGCAAAGGCAAGGCAGCAATGGCCCCCACTGAGCCACCACACTTTACTCGATATTTGAAGGTTTTAACGAAGACAATTTTGTAGCATTGCAGTATAAAAGTTAATCCCTAGTAAATTGAAGGCCTGTTTGATATTGATTTCGAATGGTTAAAATTTAATTATTTAATAATTTTTGTATTAAAAGGTGTATGCTAAAATTTTCAAAAGTTATTATTTAAATAAGAGTGGATTTGACAACAGTTATAAGGAGTAGGTGGTAGGTTATTTTTGTAAAGTGTAATTTTGGAATATTTTGATATAAATATAATAAATCTTTTAAATGATCAAACTTTTCTCGTTAATTTTAACATAAAGGCACTTATATTCCAACCTTAATAATATAAAAGTATATTTGTACCAAGTAGTAATTTAATATTTTATTTCCATGTCTATTTCAAATATTTTATAAATGCACAACAACAAATATTAAATTTACTGCATTTGCTTTTGAGATTTCTAATTAATAGCAAAATTAACTAAACAGCAGTCCGATAGATTTTTAGCGGAGCTAATAGTGATTATTTTAAAAGTTAAAACAGTATCAAAGTGGCCTTAGTTCTCTTTTCTTTTCTTTCATATTCCTGACTAGAAAAAGAAAGTTAAGTACTAGTGAAAAAAAATAATAATTAAAACGGGGGTCCTCCCTAATGGTTTTGCCCTTCTTTTTATATTTTCTTCCTTTCAAACTCAAAAATCCTTTTGTCTATTTAAAGTTTTTAAAATGGATAATGATCGACTTCCAATACTCTTATCCAACTTATTCATCCAACCTTATATTACAGTTGATATATCATTTGATAGCTGATATGTCATGCTCATGTCAACTGTCTTTTTAATTTCAAACCTAAATATTTAATGATATATCAACTGACATATAAAATTGGATGAAAAATTTAGATAAAAGTATTGGATGTCTACCATTATCGCTATAAAATTCCAATTACTTAACTTATCCAAGGCCATAAGCTTGCTTATATAGTGTTACTTAGGGATTAACTTACCATTTGCAAGTAAGTCATTCAATTAAGATAAATCACTTGAAATAATTAAATTAATAATTACTTCTAATATCAAGCTCATTAAAAGACCTCAGGACAATATTTATTATTGGATTCCTTAAATATAAATTATATATCATAAATCCCTTTCCCGAATTTATTGTAATTCATATTTCTTAATAATAATTTATACCGCTATAAAATTATAACTGGACTCCATATATACATTATTGAAGTAATTAATACATTATCAAAAAGTGCTTAATCAATTATGTATTGTTTAGTTAAATTCTCTGCTTGAATATCCGTAATCAAGAAGGAGATCTTAAATAATGTCAGCCATACTCGTTTACATCTTTAGTTTGATTACTCAAGTTATAGATTATTTATAATATTTTCAAATATCATAAATTATTAATTCTATTATGACCAATAGCATGCCACTATCAATATTTTCGTCATGACTAACCCATGTTATTGACAAAGCGACATGCATTCCATATTGGTTAACATAATTCCTTGATAGATCTCGCTCATTGATATATAAAAATGAGTCGATTACTCAATTATGATTCCACCATACTTTCTAGAATAAGATCGACATCTCTATAACGCTATGTTACTCCTTATGCACTTGGACAGAATCTATACATAGATAGTTTGACATGTATGTTTCAATTTAATGTATTTGTCATACACTAATATTTTAATTCCAATGGAAGACTCCCATTCAAATGACATAAACATTGTCATTCCACCGATGGCAAACCCAAAAATTTGTCCAGAGAGGGCACATAAATAAAATAATAAAAATATCGAAAATGAAAAATATATTAAATATGTAATGTTTTTATGTAAAACAATGTTCGATAACAATGTAAAGTTTAAATAAAATAAAATATACATTATATTTAGGTAAAACAAATAGTCTTATGCTTAAAAATTCTAATAAAATCATTTAAATAAAAAAAAAGAAAATAAACTACATAAAATTATAATCTTCCTCGACGAGACTTCACATCTTAAAATCGTTTCATAATAACTTATTTATCAGTTTTATCAAAAATATCTTTCTCCAAATATGCAAGCAAGTTATCATTTAATCATTGATCTTCCATTCGATTATGTAATTTAGTCTTCACAATATTCATAACAGAAAATGCTCTTTCAACAGTAGCAATTGCAACAGATAGTAATAATGCCAATTTCAAGAGCAAGTAAACTAATAGGGAAACTTTATCTTGTTTTTTCTCAACCATCTTTTGTGCCAAATCTATAAGATTATTTAATTTTGAAAATTCAATATTAGAGCGCATGACTGCAATATAATTCTTAGCAATATAACTCAAGTGATGATTTTCTTTTCATATATCTCTCCATAATTGTTTCATAACAAATAAAAACATAATAAAAATTTTTATAATAATTTATTGATTCTAAATAAAATAAAATTATAAAGTAAACGATATTGTATATATAATTGAATTATCACAATACATTATACATGAATAATTTTAATGCCATAATTTAAAGTTTAAAATTTTAAGGTTTATCGATAAATATATATTAAATTCAAATTATGAAAAAATAAATTAATTAAAAAGTAATTAATTTAGATGACTAACTTGATAAGTCACAAGATGTCAAAGTGAAAATGAAGAGATGCCAATAAAGATGAAGAGAAAAAAAAATGTTCATTAAAATTACAAATTGTCAATGAATTTTATATAACACACAAAAAGTAAAAGTAAATTGTATTTATATAGGAGGGAACCAAAAAAGAAATAAAATTGAAAAAGGAAACTATTAAATAATTAATTAGGAGTAGGAAAAATATTAGTAGTAGGAAAACTAGATTTAATAGAAGTAACCAATAAGAAATGATGTTAATTTATTAGAAATAGAAAATAATAAATAATTGAATAAGAAAATAATAAACAATTAAAAAAAGAGAGAAATAAGACATGAAATTTGAACCAAAGGTTTAAATCATATTTTAAAATAAAATGGTAAAAGATAAATAATAATAATTATTATTATTAAAAGTAAAAAATTGACAGCTTTTGCATTGCTTGCAGACTGAAACAGTGCAACAGCAGAACACCTTAAGATTTTGTTTTGTTTTTTTTTTTTTTTTTTCTTTTGGATTATACAATAAACTTTGCAAATTTTTTTAAAATTTTGGATTATAATAATAATTATTTATTATTTATTATTTTAAAAATTAGATAAATATTTATCGTTTATTAATTTCCATTGAGGAAGATTAAATAAGCACAGGTCCCATTTATTATAGAATGTATTTGATTCATATGTGTTGGGGAAAATGTGAGCGGATGAATATGAATTGAAAGTTCTTTGTAATTAAACAAATATTTAGTTCCAATTGTTTTTGAAAATAAAAAAGCATAAAAGTACCTTAATTTCCTTACTTTTAGTACGCAGACAAATAGCGGAAGCGTCTTTGCATCTTCAAGATTGAATTAGTAGTTTGTCAAACCATTACAACGAAAAGTTCTCTTAAGTCAAGGTGCGAGCACCCTTTACCTCGTTATTAGAAGATACCTACGAAAGCAAATAACACTACGTTTTGTGCAATTTTTAATGCTTGCTCACATGTGGATCTGTAAAGCCTCTCATACTACTTGGAGAAGCAAAGTTTTATCTCATCTATGATTTTGTTTTTTGTTTCTTATCTATTGGTCAGGTTTATCTTTATCTGTAATTAATGCATAATTACTTAAAACATATATGTTAACAACTAAGAATTAGTTTGATTTGTTGGATAAACTTTAATAGGTATAAACCTATACCATAATCTTGAAACTCATATTAAATCATTAAGAATTGTTATAGAGAAAACATACCTGAATCCATGTTGATAATCTTGAATAGGATTGAATCTTCCACAATCAAATCTCCTTAGTTGCTATGTAATTTTTCTTCTTGAATGGGGAAAGAGAAAGAGAGCAAAATTATTTGATTTGACTTGGGGACCATAACCCTTTATAATGTTCTTTATATACTAAACCAATTAGGTTCCCATTAACTCTAATCCTATTAGTATTAGGTTTCTACACATTAAAGCCCATACCCATTAGATATTTCTAGAGCCCAATTAATAGATAATTTATTTGACCCTATTAAAATAGATAGCCCATAATATAATTGTTATTAAATATGTAAACCCACAATAAGAAATATAAAATATCCTAACAATCTCCCACTTGGGCTACATATGTTTTCTGAGACAATTATATTATCTATAATCTTAAGTGCGCACTGAAAAGCTATCCGTCTTGAAATATCTTTTTAGTTACAATCTGGTCCATATATTAGTATGAGATCAAAGCGACATTTGTTACATTTATTCGTAACTAGACCCATTAATGGTCACCATACCAATATATTCAATGACATAGATCGAGTATGGATGCGTAGCATGAAAATTACATGCAATGTGATCTCAACCATGCCTATTTCCAACTGGTCCTACTTTAATCTTTAATGAGATGAAACACAAATAACATTCAGAGTTTATAACTGAACCATATACTTTATTCTGCAGAAAATAAATATAGAATATGTCTATTATAAAGAACATTAAAATACTAAGTCCCACTAAACATGCACATCATCAGCTAAAATAACACCTATATGAGTAGTGTGCTCATGAAAGACCTTGGGTGGTAATCCCTTAGTAAGCGGATCCGTAACCATGGAGTTTGTCCCAATATGTTCTATAGTCACCTGACGATTCTGAACTCTTTTTTTAACAACAAGAAACTTGATGTCTATGTACTTAGACTTCATAGAGCTTCTATTGTTGTTGAAATAAAGCACAGCTAAATTATTGTCACAATATATCTTTAATGGTCTTTCAATAGAATCCACAACTTGCAACCCTGTGACAAAATTTCGCAGCCATATCCCATGATTAGATGCCTCATAACAGGCTATGAACTCAACTGTCATGGTGGAAGAAGCTATGAGTGTCTGCTTAGCACTTTTTCAGGAAATAGCTCCACCAGCTAGCAGGTAAATATAACTCGACGTGGATCTTTTACTGTCTTGGCATCCAGCAAAATCGGAATCAGAATACCCAACGATCTCTAAATGTGCTGATCTCCGATATGTGAGCATGTGATCTTTTGTTCTCTGTAGATAACGCATAACCCTTTTGGCTGCTTTCCAATGATCCATCCTTGGGTTACTTAAATATCTGCCCAACATTCCCACTATGAACGCAATATCTGGACGCGTGCATACTTGAGCATACATCAGACTTCCTACAGCTGATACATAAGGAATCGTTTGCATTTCTTTTCGTTCCAACTCATTTTTAGGGCACTGACTGAGACTGAACTTGTCTCCTTTAGCTACAGGGGTGTCTCCTGGTGCACAATCTTTCATGTCGAATCTATCAAGAACTTTTTCGATATAACTCTTTTGTGATAACCCAAGGATACCTTGAGAGCGATCTCGTTGTATCTGTATGCCTAATACAAAATAGGCGTCCCTAAGATCTTTCATGTCAAAATTCTTTGTCAGAAATCTATTGGTTTCGTACAGTAAGCCTATATCGCTACTAGAATATATAACACCAGAAATATGTATTTACTCCCATTGAACTTATGATATACACAATCCTCAACTTTATTTACCTCAAACCCATATGAGATAATAACTTGATGAAATTTGTGATACCATTGACGGGAAGCTTGTTTGAGACCATAGATGGATTTCTTCAATTTACAAACCATTTTCTTTGAATCACCGGATACAAAGTTTTCTAGTTGCATCATATATATTGTTTCGTCAATGTCACCATTGAGAAACACAGTCTTTACATCCATCTGATGTAGCTCTAAATCAAAATGAGCCACAAACGCCATTATAATTCTAAAAGAGTCTTTCGTAGAAATCGGATAGAAAGTCTCTTTATAATCAATGTCTTCCTTTTGAGTGAAACCCTTGGTAACTAGACGAGCCTTATATTTCTCAACATTGCCTTTTGAATCCTTTTTGGTCTTAAATATCCATTTGCAACCAATAGGTTTTGCACCTTCAGGCAATTCGACGAGATCCCAAACGTCATTGTTCTTCATGGAATTCATCTCATCATTCATGACATCAATCCATTTTTGAGAATTAGAACTTTGTGTGGCTTGATGAAAGTTGATTGGATCATCTTCTATCATTCCTATATCAACCTTATGTTCTTGGAGATAAACGACATAGTCATCCAGAATCGCATTTTTCTTTTCTCTAATGGATCGTCTCAATGACATATCCTCTTAAGGTAGTTGAGTTTGCATTTCAAGTATAATTTCTTCATTTTGCACAGGGAGCTCTTCTACATTGTCTTGAAATTCTGGATTTGCATTTTGAATAATGTCAGAGATAGAAGCCTGATCATTATTAATAACAATAGTAGGAAGAGAAACAAATTCCTCTTCAAAGACAATGTCTTTCACTTTATCTCCCCCCACAAACTCAACTTCCTCAAGAAATCTCGCATTCCCCGTCTCACAAAATGAGCTAGTAGTGGGATAATAAAACTTGAAACCCCTTAACCGTTCAGAGTACCCAACAAAGTAGTAGCTTATAGTTCTTGAGTCCAGTTTCTTTTCATTTGGCCTGTAAGGCCTTGCCTCAGCTGGACAACCCTAAATGTGTAAATGTTTAATACTAAGCTTTTTGTCTGTCCATAATTCATAAGAGGTTTTAGCTACCGCTTTGCTCGGAACCCTATTAAGGATATATGCTGCAGTCTTTAGTGCTTCTCCTCAAAGGGATTCTGGTAAAGAAGAATGATTGATCATACTTCTTACCATGTCCTTAAGCGTTCTGTTTCGTCTTTCAGCAATACCATTCATGCTAGGTTTGCCTGGCATTGTGTATGCGGGACGATACCGCATTCCTCTAGGAATTTAGTAAAAGGTCATGGACGTTGTTCATCGGATCCGTCATACCTACCATAGTATTCACCACCACGGTCAGATTTGACAGCTTTAATTTTCTTACCAAGTTAATTTTCAACTTCAACTTTGAAAGCCTTAAATACATCCAGGGCTTGAGACTTCTCATGTATTAAATATAGGTACCCATATCTTGAATAGTCGTCTATGAACGTAATAAAATACTGTTGACCATTCCAAGAGGCTGTAGGAAATGGTCCACAAATATCAGTATAAATTAGTTCTAAGACATTAGAACACCTGTTGACACCTAATTTCTTAATGTTTGTCTGTTTCCCTTTAATACATTCAATACAGACTTCAAAATCTATCAAATTAAGGGAATCAAAAATTTCATCAGATACAAGCCTCTGAATTCTCTATTTAGAGATATGACCTAAATGCTTGTGCCATAATGTGGTGGAATCCCTATCAGTTAATTTTCGTTTTGTACCTCGTGAATTTATATGCAAGGTTTCATTAATTGAGGTAATTGTATCCAACAAATATAGGTTATCATGCAAAGATAAAGAACCGGTACCAATAAGATTATAATCTTGAAAAAGACTAAATTTATTATTTTCAAATGAACAAGAATAACCAAATTTGTCCAAAACAGAAATTGAAACCAAATTTCTTCTAAAAGACGGTACTACATAAGTCTCTTCCAAATTCAAAAATTGACCAATCTTTAATAATAACCTAAAAGTTCCTATAGCCTCTACTGCAACTGTTTTGCCATCACCCACATAGATGAATCTTTCAGTATCACTTGGCTTCCAGCTCCACAGGCAACCCTGCATAGACACACTTATGTGAGTAGTAGCATCAAAATCTATCCACCAAGTGTGTTTAGGTACAGAAGCTAAATTAACTTCAGAACAAATTAGATTGAGAAGCATACCTTTCTTGACACGCCAGTTGACGTATTTAGGACATTCTTTCTTCATGTGTCCAGCTTTCTTGCAAAAGTAATAGGTAAACTCTCCATCCTGTTTCTTTTGCACCTTATGCTGTGATGTCCCAACTGCAGCTTCTTTTCCTCTTTTCCTTTTCTTGTCCTTAGAAATAGTTGCTAAGTTAGCACTTTCAACACTTTCTCGCTTCAATCTTTCCTCTTCTTGCACACAGTGAGATATGAGCTTGTTAAGAGTCCATTTGTCATTTTGAGTGTTGTAACTCACTTTAAACTGACTGTATTGTGCAGGAAGAGAAATCAAAACTAAGTGCACCAGCAAATCCTCAGACAGCTGTAACTTTAGTGCCTTTAGTTTGGAAACGATATGAGACATCTCCATGATGTACTCCCTTATGTTCCCTTTTCCATTATACTTCATTGAAACAAGTTTCGCCAAATGGGTACTTGTTTCAACATTTTCGTTTTTCGCAAAACGTTGTTTTATTTCCTTAAGGAACTTCTTAGCACTTTCCTCTTCGGACATAGAGCCCCTAAAAGTTTCCGGAATGGAACGTTTCATGATCATAAGACTCATGCGATTAGAATGGTCCCACTTCTCCATTCTCGTCTTTTCATTAGAGGAACTATTATCATTAAGAGAAGCAGGTCGTTCTTCCCGAAGCGCAAGGTCAAGATCCATGCAACCGAGAACAATCATAACGTTCTCTTTCCAATTCTTGAAATTCGTGCCATTAAGCATAGGAATGGAATTAATATTGGCAGATATTGTTGAAGCAGAAGTAACTAAATCGAGAACAAAATCAAATACAAGCTCACAATCAATAATCATGTCACAAACAATATATATATCAATTAATAAATTTATACATGACATGATTAAACGATTTCCATAATGGTGGGCCCTAAAACAAGATACCTAGCATAACATTGACATTTAGTCTTTGGACAGAAATATCAACTGTAAGTGGTACTCTCCATATAGTAATCAAATATTGGCAATTAATCCTGTCAAGTAGTAAGCCTTTCTTTGGACCGACTTATTACTCACATGGAAAACCTAATAATCATCACATATTTATTACCACAAGTATACCCATTATTTGGTCAAATAATAACCTTCATTTGGGTCGGTCATTATTTACATAAATAATAGACACACACATCTTAATATTTCAAAATAAATAAATTTACATTATAAAGGTTACTTTGACAACATATAATTTCAATTCAATTTATTTTGAAACATCAGACTATTTTTTTTTTCGAACCAAAATAATATAATATAATTATTGTAATAAATTTTAATAATTTATTTTACAACATATATTCACAGACTGATATTTCCAAACCAAAATAGAACAGTAGGCTGAATCACAACAAATATATATATACATGGCAGTGAGCCCTTTCGTTTTATTCCATAAAACTAAGAGCATCTAAAATTAAATGACATTAGAACCAGAGAGACAAGCACATGCATGTTGTATAGGACAACACACGCACCACTTTATCTGAGAACAAGAAAAACTTATGTATATATTTTAATAATTAACTAGAATGATGCGGCTTGCTTTAAAAAATATATATATATATTCTTGCTTTAACGATACTGAATGCAGTACAAAGAGGAATTGTGCATAGGAATAAAAAAAAAAAAAACCTCACGTCTGAATCCACACGGCACAAGGAAACCAGGCCCAGCATATATTCTGAATGCTCTCAAAACAAACAAACATCCTTAAACAAACGCAAGCAGAAAATATATATATATATATTTTTTTTCTTTAACAATCGATCTTCACCTGATTATAGAATATATAAAATATATATTCTTCGATTGGTCTCTAAAAAAAACAGTCACCGTATATGAAAAACACCATCATAATAAATTAAACCAATTAATCTTAATGATTCAATATAAGTAGGCTCTGATACCACTTGTTGGATAAACTTTAATAGGTATAAACCTATACCATAATCTTGAAACTCATATGAAATCATTAAGAATTGTTATAGAGAAAACATACCTGAATCCATGTTGATAATCTTGAATAGGATTGGATCTTCCACAATCAAATCTCCTTAGTTGCTATGTAATTTTTCTTCTTGAATGGGGAAAGAGAAAGAGAGCAAAATTATTTGATTTGACTTGGGGACCATAACCCTTTATAATGTTCTTTATATACTAAACCAATTAGGTTCCCATTAACCCTAATCCTATTAGTATTAGGTTTCTACACATTAAAGCCCATACCCATTAGATATTTCTAGAGCTCAATTAATAGATAACTTATTTGATCCTATTAAAATAGATAGTCCATAATATAATTGTTATTAAATATGTAAACCCACAATAAAAAATATAAAATATTCTAACATGATTTGCCTTAGATCTGTGGGGGTGATTTTAATAAGATCCTTAGTTTTGGAGAGAAGCATGGGGGGTAGGGGCGGGTGCGAAGGAGGCGGGCGAAGGCTTATATGGATCTCTTTTGGCAAGCTTAGGCTCTGAGTTACTTAGGACAATAGACATGAAGGAGGAGCCAATATCCAAGACCATTCAAACATATTTGTTGCTTGCTTTAGATGGAGAAATTAATTTGAAAGAGTCAGAGCTTGTACACTTGATTTTTGGGGGTTGGATTATCGTGCTTTTCATTGTTTTTTAGATTCTTTTTTAGGCAATAGTACTATAAGTCGAAAGAAGAAACGTTTTTTCTTTGAACCATTATGGGCGAAAGATAAAGATTTTGAAGACATTATTCGGCATTCTTGGGCTTCTAATTCTTTTGATGGATCATAAGTTTCTTTGAATAGAGGTGGCAATTTGGAATCCGATACGACGGATCGACACAAATTTGATACGAATATTACGGGTTAGGGTTGAGCATAAACAAGTTAGATAAATTAACAGGTCAACCTTTCTAACCCATTTAGTAATCATGTCAGGTTTGTATTTCCTAAATCGTGTTCGAGTTGACCCGTTAGCTAAGGGTAAAAAATTAATTTTATAGTTAGAGGAGTATTGATGTAATTTCAAGGGCAGTATATATATATATATCATATTTTTCTTCACAAATCACAACCCTAGCCGCACACTGCATACAACACTTCTTCCATTCGGATAGTAGCCATTCCTACAGTCCCATTCGGTCTCGGTCTCAGTCTCAGTCTCAGTCTCACTCTCATACTTCATTCTTCCTTCACAAATCACTCATGACCCTTGGCCGTGAGCTATCCATACCACACTAGCCATTCGGTCTCGCTCTCACATTTTCGTTCTTCCTTCGCAACTCACTCACAACCACCCAACTTGTGACCGTAAGCCATCTCCTTTATCTTGTTCATCTGCTAGCTCAGCTAGCTTCCTCATCTCGTTCATCTCCTTCATTTTCAACAGCCAGCTCAGCCAACTTCATTATCTCCTTCATCTCCGAGCTCCGACAGTAACAGTACTTAGCTCAGCCAGCTCCTTCATCTCCGACAATAACAGTAGTCGCAACCAACTCAACAGTTGATGTTGCTTTTCTAATATAAACAAATATATTTGCATATATATATATATATATATATATTTTTTATGTTGTTTTTTTTTTTTTTTAATATGAAGGACTATTTTTACAAAGATATTTCTTTTTGGATTGTATTTATGGATTATTGTATTTTTTTTAGGTTTTGGATTGTATTTGTTGATTTAAGAGACCTTGTGTATATTTATTTTAATTTTATTTTTTTATTAGATCTATATTAACATTTAAATGTATTAAATGAGTCATAAATGGGTCATTAAACATGTCAGCTGAACGGATTATTAAACGTGTTGACTAAACGGGTCATTAAACGTGTCGGCTAAATAGGTCAATAAATGTGTCACTAAATGAATCATTAACATGTTAATAAACGACCTATAAATAAACGGGTTAACCGAGTCGTTTTCATGTCAACTCATTAATAATTGTGTCGTGTTCGTATTAAGGGGGTTCGACCCGTTTTCTTATCGTGTCGTATTCGTATCGTATCAAAAATAGTCGTATCATATTCGAGTCGTGTCCAACCTGACCCGTCAACCCAAATTGCCACCTCTATCTCTGAATATAGCTTTATCGGCTTATGCATAAGGATATATTGAGGATGTGGAGCTCAAATAAATACGAATTCATCTCTAAGAAGATTTGCATAATGAGGGAAAAGTTGGAACGAGTGTATTTGAGATATAGAGATGCGAATAATTGGATAGAGATTTGTAAGTTGGAGAAGGAAAAAAGAGGCTCTTATTTCTTGAGGAAGAATATTCTAGACAACAATTTAGAACAAACTGGTTGGAGGCAAGGGATACGAATACATCTATTTTCCATTTTAGAGCTTCATGAGGCGGCGAAGGAAAAATGAGATTGTTTATCATGCTAAAATATACCGTGATTCTATATTCCTTTACTTAGTTTTTGTAATGAAAACTCGTGTAATCATGGACATTTCTAATGTTTATTTAGTGAATATTTATAGGTAATATATTGGAGGTGATAAAGAGCAAAATGGTAATTTTTCAAGGCAATTATAACATGAGAGAACATGCCATATATGTCCATGAGCAAAGATATGGAAATCTAAAGCAAAGATGTTAAATTACCAATGTAAGCAAATATTTTTGGATACAAATCATAATCAAATCATATTTCTTTGAAGGCTAATCGAAATTTGGGTTAAAAAGCAAATCAAGAAGAAAACGGGAAGAAAATCGTTGAGAAGAATTAATGTGAATCAATGGAGGATCATGAGTAAATTAAAATCGGTTAATTTTGGAAACAAAGCGGGTTAGAGTTAATGCATATCAATTGAAGATCGTGAGAGAGGAAGAATGATGTTGGTCATGGTCAAGACTTGTGACCAAGGCTTCGGAGGTATCGCAAATAGTTATGGCAAGGAGGCACCTCGTGACTAAGACTCGCCATGAGTGGTGGGTTGTGATGGCAAGGACTGTCCTTGCGATCACTGCTTTCCATAGAAGATGAAGGTTAAGGTGAGGAAGGCATCCGCAACCTTGAGTCATGATCAACATGGTAGATCCTGTAGAGGAGAATTGATTGGAGTTCGACAAGGAGTATCTTTTGTTAGAAAATCTCGCAGGCATATCAAATGGAGCGGTTTTTGGAGGAGATTTCGCATCCGAGTTCAATTTGGAAATTTATGATAGTGCAGCATCTTTCAGTCTACTTGCAGGTTATATATAAGATATTAACATAACTTTGAGAAGAAGTGTGCAGCCGCCCATAGACACAGTAAGATGATAGAGATTCAAGAGGCTGTGAATGAGAGGTTGAAAGAGTTAGAAGAGACAACTTACAGCAGAGTTTCGATAGCCCCTCAACCTCCATTCATAACTATTTCGCAGTAAATATCAGTAGCCTCTATATTAGCCATTGCAGAAGTCGTGAAGCCAACATCAACTCATCATTAATATGTGGTTTGAAGACTCAAGAATCACCAGATCTTTATTAATAATTTTGACGTGATAACAGTACGAAGAGAAGGATTATCGACATTAGAGAAGGAATATATTCGACCTTGGAAACAAGGGGGATCACTCTTAGTCAATGTTGTTTGGATTTTGGTTGATCGATTTATACTGTAGTTTGATGATAAACTAGTTCTTTGATCTAGGGTTATAATGTAGCCCAAAAACCATGAAGTCACTGTTATGATGTTGTTTCTAATTTAAATTCTCATTATTGTGTTCTATTCTAACTTTTTTGTAATGCTTATGAATTAACTAATCATAGTTTATGAGATCTGGTAACCATTAGTACACTTGCAAAAGGTATTTATATATTTATACTTAAATAGGATGACATGAATTGCATGAAATAGACATATACTTGTGTGATTTGTGTGGTCATGATCAGTAGTTGATGCTTAATGTGTCTAAGTTAACTGTCATAGGAATATAGTTGGTTAAGTGATTTAGGTAGTCCACTCAACTGTTCGGAAGAGGCTTGTAAATGGTTTAGAAGTATTCGATCAATCACATGATGAGAATAAATTATTAAAGATGAAATATAGGTTGGGTGAATTGATAGGGTGAAGTGGTAATCTTAGCCTTAATTCTTTATTGGTTGTATTTTGTCTGATAATTTGTTTTTGTTATTTTCTTTATTTCAATAATTGTATAAAATTCACCTGTTCGATAGTTTAGATCAAGTTCAGTTTTGATAGGTTTAGTAATTAACATAATTTGAACAATCCTTATAGGAATAATACTATCGATATCTAGATTTAGCCGACCAGGTTCGTTTATGACCCAAGCTACAGTTTTGCGTTGTTGTTGTATAGTAAACAAGGTAGAAAATAAAGGAGATGAGGCCAAGGAATGAGAAAGAACATCGGGGATTTTTAAGTGGTTCGGTCCAAAAAAATGCCTACGTCCACTGTTTACTCTTTCACTCTTTTAGTAGAGTAACAACACTCAAGATATTATAAATTGCATTACAAAGGAAGTCCTCGCGTATTTATAGAGAAGAGAAGGAGCTACAGTAATACATCATAAGATAATGTACAGTAAATCAATATTGCAATGATGGGTTACATTTATGCGTCTGGATTACGTTTAATGCGACTAACGGGGTCAGGTTTAATTCTGTCAAGGCATGGGTTTAGGCGGCTAACCCATGTGGGTTAGGTGATAGTCTCGTAATCCAGGTTGTAATCTCTGATGGGATTGACGTGTATGACACTCCTTGAGCTGTAATTGGTCTGATAGTTCTGACTGTAGTTGACTTATGCTAAAAGATGTGATTGAAGCGAGCACCTTAGTGCGAAGGATGTCCTGTTAGGCTGATAAATGAGTAGGGTTTTGTTGAACTGACCATATTAGGGGCTACAGATAAAGGCGATGAGCGAGCTGTACAACGATCCGATGTATTACTAAACAATCGGCCTCATAGGCGAGCTGATAAGCAAACACATGCAGTAAGGGCCGATTAGATTGATGAATCAAATACACAGGCTCATTCTCGATCTGATGAACGAGTACATAGGTGATCTGATACGTGAATAGATAGACGAGCAGGTTAGCGATTAGAAGGGAGATCAAAGGGGCGATCAAAGGGTTGGACAAATTACTGGGTTTCTTGGGCCTCCGGGTCACTGGGCCAATACTTTGGACTTTCTTTGGCCCGATTGATTTGATAGTAAAAATACCCATAACATAAGCCCCCTAACGCTTGGTGCATTTTGTGGACCAGGAGCTACGAGCTCGCGTACAAATTTCCTTGGCGAGTATATTTACTGCACTTCTTCAAATTCTGCTTTATTTTCCAGACATGTGGCATTACCTCATGCGGCAGTTACAAGGCACATCATGCGTCGTGTGCATTTAATGCACGTCTTTCAACTGACTGCATATAATGACAAAATCCCGAAAATCGCACAGCGTTGTCAGATCTGAGGCAGTTATACCGTTGTCTTGATCCAATGACTAAGGCTTGGCAGTTATATACTGACAAAGACTCTTCATCTTCTTTCTTCCTGTCATTTTCAAAAATTCAGATATCTCTTCGTCTTCCAACTTTCTCTGTGCTCTCCATTATCGTTGTTCGTTGTCCTTCTACCAGAACCACCAGTCTCCACCGCATTCAATGTAAGTTTATATATCTATTTTTGATTTTTTCACTTTTGTTCTTACGCGTATGGTACTGTTCATTTTATTTTATTTCTGGGACTGGTTTCTGTCATCACTTGAGCATTCTGTGATTATTCATTTTTCAGTTTGAGAGAGTTCTGAAATAATCTAGGTAAAAAAGAGGGCGATGTTTGATCTGACTAAGGACACACATGTCGCCCCTTCTTTTTCGTTGCTCAGGATACCTTTGGGACACCTGCACAATAAGAGTTTTTTTTTTTTTTGCTAGGTTTAAATGAGTTCGTACCTAGAACTCTTCTTATCCTAAGCAGATCCCTTAGGCGCGCGACTTGACGCTTAGGAAAAAGGGATTCAGAAGGATTCTGCTTTTTAAGTCTGGTTCGCTATCGGCGACCTAATCTTCTTGCTTCTTTTGTAGATGTCAAGTCGTGGACGCCGCGACCACTGAGTAGGGGCTAGAGATGAAGATTCGGAGGGAGAATCCACTCAACAAGTTAGAGATTTTCCAGGTGCGACTTCTCAAAACGGTGAAAGTGCATCGGAGTCATCAAGGCGAGAAGATTCCCCTGCTCGTGAGCCTTTCTTTAGGCATAGCTCCGTCGTTCCCCATAATGAGCTCGTTGCCATAGCTCAAAAGTATGATCTCCTTTCGGGATGTCGTG
The DNA here is from genome assembly GCA_022984855.1 of Dimocarpus longan. Classification (NCBI taxonomy): domain Eukaryota; kingdom Viridiplantae; phylum Streptophyta; class Magnoliopsida; order Sapindales; family Sapindaceae; genus Dimocarpus; species Dimocarpus longan. The sequence continues at coordinate 17,254,844 of CM041015.1, read as the reverse complement.
TTATGGTGTCGGACCAGCACGATTATGCGGCTCACCCCCCTCTGGGGTTTATAGCGATAAGCCGTTAGAAATTACAGTCTGGGTTTAGGTTTCCAATACCCCATTACATTATCGATCTCCTGAACGACCTAGAGCTAACTCCATTCCAACTTACACCAAATTCTTCTGCCCATTTGACCGCTTTAGCTTCCTTTTTTTTTTTTAATAAAAAATGGACTTCCGCCTTCGACCCCTACTATGATTCAACACCTCTTTCAATTTAAAGCCACCATGGGTCCTAAAACAGATAAGAAGGACGAATTTTCTACACCGCGGCCCGTGCTTCACCTTACAAGGTTTTCTTGCCCAAAGGGGTCATTAGGTCGAATGTGGACGATTATAAGACTCGGTGGTTTTATGTGTCTTACCCATCTTTGTTCGACCTTGAAAATTTTTCTTTTTCTCCTTATTTTAGAAAAATTTTTAGCTCGCTGCTGCATGCTCTTACATTTAGTTATCATTGCATTTACTGACTTTTATTCTCATGTATAAACATATCCAAGAGTTTGCTCGAGCTTACTGACGAACAGGTAGAGGCTCTTCAGAAATTTTTTGAAGTTAAGAGTTTGCTGGACAATCAGTTTCCCAGCGATTCTTCCTTGCGAGAGTATAGGCTTACACTGAAGGTTGGACCAAGTTCTTAAACATTTATAAGGACATCAGAGTCCAAAAGAAGAGAGAGGTCCCTTCAGTCTTTGAAGTTTTTAAAGAGGGGGCGTCAGACCCGACCTCAAGGAAGCTTGCGATAATGGTGCAACTTCGTTTTGTGACTACGCCACCTTTGCTAGGAGCCGAGCTGGGGAATCCAGAGGTTCAAATAACGGGCGCTACTGGATTTGTAAGCCAGCCCTTGGGGGAGCCGAGCTCGCAGACCACCTCAAAAGCTGCTACGAGGTTGTCTTATTAACTTGAAACTGCAGTGACCTCACAAAAGCAGGGAGTGAGGTACAAATCGGTGGAAAGGAAACCTCTAAGAGATACTATCCCACCGAGATAGCCCCTAAGTGGGATGATACAAGCCTCAAGCATATCACCAACGGGGTAACGAAGGGCCACAGATAATGGGAAAGGGATCGCGAAGCCCCCTAAAAAAGCTAGAAAACCAAAGGTAAGGAGCCCTCTATGTAATGGGGCCAGGAGCAGTAGGGCTAGGATTTTGATGCTTAGGAATACTTCAGTGATCTCTTAGACCAGATGTCGCAGCTATTGGGCCCTAACAAGCCGGGCGTTTACCAAAGCCACATTCGTGGCAATAATCTGGTCGGATATTTTGCCCGACATTTGCTGCTGGTAAGCTTTCATCTTAACCATTAACCTTTTGCTTTCTCTTTTCATATTTTTCACTAACATATCTCCGTTTCGGTTTACCTTAGGATTAATAAAGATGTACAAGGACTTCCCTAACTTAGCACAGGAGAAGGCTTTGCTGGAGAAAACGAATAGGAAGCTCGGGAGCGATAATAAAAAGATCAAGGGTGAAGCGGAGTACTTTCGTTAGGAGTCCAAAAAAGCTAAGAAGGTCGCGCATGAGCTTGAACGGAAGCTAAAGGGTGCCAAGGAGCAGAGGGATAAGGCAGAGGAGTCCTTAGCCTATGAAATCAAACTCCGAGACATCACCGCATTCTCACTTAATGCCACCATCGAAAATATCAAGAAGTTGAAGCAGGAGGTTCTCTTTTTAAAGAAGGAGAATAGCTCGCTGAGGTAGGATGTGAACTTGAGCAACAAGCGGGCTGAGATAGCTGAGAAAAAGGCTGAATTGGTGCTGCACGACATGGATACAATGAAAGGAAATCTTGTCTGCACCAAAGAGTTACTCAACCAAGCCGAAGCCTGTATTATGCAAGCTGCCAAAGATGCCACTGAGAAGACATCAAGCTCGTTTTTGTATACTTTATGGAAATTTCACCCAGAACTGGACGTCTTATTCTATGGCGAAGAGGCAGTGAAAGAGGTAAAGAAGTATGCTAATCGAGCTGCTCGTACTGCTCAAAAGGGGATGCCTCCAACTGCCTAAGGCCCAACTTCATCGGCTCTTGCTCTGGGCACTGTCTCTTCAGCGCAACCAGGACCCCCACCGAGTTCATTACAACCAACTACTTTCGGGGCATAAGATGCATCTTCAAAGAAAGCCTCCGATGACCAAGGTGAAAAGATAGCCCTCGCGAACTCCTCACATGCCCCCTAGAAATTAGCGTTCTTTACTCTTCTCTCCCCTTTTGTAAGGCTTATCTTTAAATATCGATGACAATGATGATTTTTAGTTTTGTAATAGTATGCTTCTGTTCCCGCCAATATGAGATCTGTTGGTCTGCTTTATTTTTCCCGAGTCTTATATGCATCACTAAATAGTATCCTACTTTGCATAATTCGAATGATTTGTGACTAAATATAGACAATGGAATAAATAATCAAACGATTAAACAATAAATCTGATCGAGAGAGTTAGCTAAACTTGCTCTGTCATGATGCTAAGTATTAACTGGTCGTACAGATGCCTCATAGAGTATAGAAAATAAGCTTGCGGGTCGCGAGTGCACCCTCAAGGATTTAAGTAGATAGCTTTGATGAAACATATAATCTACATAGAAAAAGGAGATCTTCAGCAGGTGAATCAATAACATAGCCCCTCGTACCTGGCAAATAATAACTCATAATAAAAAGAGAGTTTGCTCAGGTAATGATAAACACTAATCAATAACGAGTAAGTTAGCTCGCAAAACTGTGTAACAGTAATATCTGCAACATAAATAAATATTTACAATGTAGTCTGAGTTAAGAAATGACTAACTAATATGGATGGGATGCTGCTGGTGAACTACCTCAGTCATTCTTCAACTTGATAAGAGTTGTGCTCAAAGGGTAGGGACTCGAGCTTTTACAGTGTGTTGTGCTCACAAGGTAGGGACCCAAGCATTTACAGTAGGCTGCGCTCACTAGACCTATATCTGAGCATCTACAGCTGATTGTGCTCATAAGATCGAAACCCGAGCATCTACAACAGACTGTGCTCATAAGGTCAACACCCAAGCTGTACAGCATATTGTCCTCTCGAGCTACGCTCACAGGGTCAGTGCCCGAACATCTATAAAGAGAGTTGAGGAGGTAGCAGGACTTCGACTGCACTTACAAGGTCTTAACCCGAGCATTTACAACATAATTTAAAGTGTGGCACCAATTGCATATGAGCAGATTTAAGATGCACGTTTTGATCAATAACGCTTTATAGCACTCGTAGGCCAATTTCGTTGGGAGGGTACGCCCCATATCTCGTAGGCCCCAACGTTCGTTTAACTTTTTGGTCTCGTGAGGTTGTGTCCGGAGTAGAACCCTCAACCTTATAAGTTTCTTAGGTGTATAACCCTTATCCGTCAGGTTGATCTTTGCATTGTAAAGTGGGCTGAGTTTGTGAAGTGACTGCGATAGTCTAGGGAAAAACTGTAAGCGAGCTACGATTAGATGTGCGAGCTTATGGTTGTGTCATCCCATGCTTTCGTAGCTATGCACTTGAGCATTTCCTGTCATAGGTGTATTGGATGTCCTTGTACCCATGTTGGGTGGTCTTCCAACAAGTGTGACATTCTATCGTTGATCTGAGATTTTTAGACGGTCCATAGTAGAGTCAGAACTTCTGGTGACTCTTCTTCTGACCATGGTGACTATCAAGCGAGCTCTGTAAGCTAAGAGTAAAAGTGGTGAAACTGCAGATGGGCCTTCCTCCTTCTAGCACAAAAAATGTCGACGTCTGGATTTAGCTGACTAGGTTCGTTTATGGCTCAAACTACAGTTTTAGGTTGTTGTTGTATAGTAAGCAAGGTAGAAAGTAGAGGAGATGAGGTTAAGGAAGGAGAAAGAACACTAGGGATTTTTAAGTGGTTCAGCCCAAAAAGAAGCCTACATCCACTGTTCACTCTCTCACTCTTTTAGCAGAGTAACGACACTCAAGATATTGTAGATTACTTTACAAAGGAAGTCTTCGCTTATTTATAGAGAAGATGATGAGCTACAGTAATATATAATAAAACAATGTACAGTAAATCAATATTGCAATAATGGATTACATTTAATGCGGTTAACGGCGTCAGGTTTAATTCTGCCAAGGCATGAGTTTAGGTGGCTAAACCATGTAAGTTAGGTACTAGTCCCGTCATCCAGGTTGTAATCTCTGATGGGATTGGCGTGTACGATACGCCTTGAGTTGTAATTGGTCTGACAATTCTGACTGTAGTTGACTTATGCTGAGAGATGTGACTGAAGCGTGCACCTTAGAGAGAAGGATGTCCTGTCAGGCTGATAAACGAGTAGGGTTCTGTTGAACTGACCGTATTAGGGGCTGCGGATAAAGGCAATGAGCGAGCTATATAGCGATCTGATGTATTACTAAACAATCAGTCTCATAGGTGAGCTGATAAGCGAGCACATGCAGTAAGGGCCGATTTGATTGATCAATCAAATATATGGGCTCATTCTCGATCTGATGAATGAGCACATAGGCGATCTGATACGCGAACAGATAGACGAGCAAGTTAGCTATCAGAAGGGCGATCAGAGGGGCGATCAGAGGGTTGGACAGATTGCTGGGTTTCTTGGGCCTTCGGGTCACTGGGCTAATACTTTGGACTTTCTTCGGCCCAATTGATTTGATTGTAAAAATACTCATAACAAATACTCTATTCTTTATTATGTTATTGTGGACTATGTATACTAGCATATGTTTCTGATATATGTTTTATGCACTAAAAATTAGCCCATCAAGTTTTTGGCACCGTTATCGAGGATTATGCCAAGTTATTGTTAATATTGATGCTATTTAAGACTTCCTTATATCAAACCCGTATTTTTATTTAATTTTGTTTTTGTTTTTATTTTTTTAGAGAATGGCCTATAGGAATTACAATGGTATAATGATAGTGGGATGAATGCATTCAAAGCCTATTCATGAGATATGATTATTGGTGTGGTAGCGAATGGAGTGATGGTTGTTAGGGCAATCAAGTGTCAAACCATTATATGTCTAATTTTAATAAACAATACTATCATCCTAATTTGAACTTTTACAACATAAAGGGGGGTGGCTAATCAAGTTTCACATAGAGTCAAGAGCAAGAAGAAGACTCATGTATGTGGCTGTCATATTTGCCTGATTCTTAAGGTGATCATCAATAGGTTGATATCCCTCCTCAAGAAGATAGACCATTATCAAAAGAGGTGCTTAGGTAGTCGCTCATATAGTCTATAGAGAGGATGGATGAGTCCAAGCACTAGATGAACTTGGACATTTTACTGTAAGAACATAGGAATGGGAGTGGGTTTGGGACTAAAAAATCTTAAACTTCTTAAATGTCATATCTAAAGACCAATTGTAAAGCAATGAGTTTGGTATCTCTCCAATTTTTCAATCTTTTGGGATTCTTCATTCTCATCCAAGACCATGAGTTTTGGTGGGAATGAAATTTCTCATTTCCTATATTTTTTCTCTTCTCTCACACCTCAATCCATCTTTCTTTTTCTCACCTTCCCTCTCTCTCTCATCACACATCTATGAAACCTACATCACTCTATACTCCTTTTTTTTTCCCTTTCCTAGTTTGGGATTTGGTTTTGAGGATGAACCGAAAACCAAATGGTTCTGAGTTCGATAAACTTAGAACCATTCATCGAACATAGAATCATCTGGTTTTGGGTTCAAGAACCCAAAACTCGATGGTTTTGGGTTCATTGTCGAACCCAAAACCATTTGGTGTTCTGGTTTCGACGATGAACCCAGAACCATCTGGTTTTGGGTTCGATCAAAACCCCATTTTTAATTTTTTTTTTTTTTTATGTTTTGATGTTTAGATGTTATTGATGATGTTATTGTTGTGGGATATGATGATGTTGATAAATTGGATTGATGATATTAATGAACTATGAGTTGATAATATTGAAGATAGTGGGTTCATGATGAACTATGATTTTTTTTTTTTAATAAAATTAATTTTATATAATAAAAAATTTAAATTAATTTTATTCCAATCCAATCCTAATTTATATAAAAAAATGATATGGTATAATTTCTAATTCAATCCAAAGTTATACAAAACATGGGACAGTAATTCTTTAATCCTACATGCTAAACATAGCCCGAGAGATTAAAGTCATACTTATCTTTAACTACTAAAAATTATTTAGTTGTTAACCAACAAGTGATCCATTCACATAAAGTTTGTATTAATCTATACTTGGTAATTACTAATTTTATGGACCATTCGAATTTACATTATACTAAAAGTTGCCAATTACTAAACCACAACCTAGAAGAAAGGGTGTGAATAGGTTGTAGAAACTTTTTATGGATTTTAAAAACTTAATGAGACATAAAATAAAGATAAAAAGAAAAAGAAGAGATCTTCCGTTGAGAACCCAATAAGATTAAAATCATGGCACTAGAATGCTCTATAGCCACTTTTGAACGAAACTAGTAATAGATTAATTATAAATAGCATTTGTTATAACCCTTTGTCTAGCTATCTAACCTCTCTCTATTTATTAGTAGCCTCAATTTTGTCCTTCGTGAACTGAGATGATAACTTTGTTTATCTTTTCAATCCGCTACGATCTTGAATCCGTCTTGTTAACTCATGTGCGAGCGAAATGAACTATTTTTACTACTCTACAAAAACAATGATCAACCAAAGATTATTATGCACACACAAGACTATGAATGCAATATAAGTAATGTGCTTGACCGAAACATGCTACTGGCAATAAAGCCCTAACTCCGCTCATCTCTCTTTTGGGGGATGAAATGGCACATACGTTGACTATTCTAGCCTTTTCCTTTAGAAAGAAACAAATATGGCTCGATTGGGAACCAATTTCTATTGCTTCTCTTCTTCTTTAATGAAGTAGACTTTGTGTCCAAAAAACATAAAAATAAATAAATAAATAAAAACAGGATAACTTTCAAGTTTTTTTCTTTTTTTAAGTTACCTACCAGTAGAGAAAGGAAACATTGGTGATAGAATCATATAAAATAGTAGACATATGTGGATGTTCAAATATTTTGGTTTAATTTTCTTTTCTTTGCAAATCAAGTGTTAGGGAGTGAGTTTTACACTAATTACTTCACTGAAGATACATGGATCTGGTTAAGAAAATATGAATATAAAATCGAAAAAATAAAAGAGAGAAATTGAAAAAAAAAAATAGAAACTATTGTATGAATAATTATACTTTGCACAAATTAGTGTTCAAATTTGATGGTTAAATGATGTGACACCTGGTAAAATATAGAGCAAATTACAAAAAGGCTACCCAGTTGAAACGTTTTTACAGACGGAGTAATTGTTTCGATATAATTACAATTTACCCTCCTTCCGTTAGAAGATTTTGTTATATATAACTGAAAATAATGTAAAAAGAGTAAAAGACAAAAATGCCCTTGATTGTTGGAGTTGACTGAATTGATGGAGTAAAAAAATTTGGTTTCAGTCATTTAAATTGCCACTTAAAAATAATTAATTAAATAAAAATTAATTAGAAAAAAAATTTAAAAATATATATTAAAAAAATAAAATAAACTCAAATTCTGATTTCAATATTTTTGAATTTTAAGAATCTGAGTTTCCAGAAACTCAAAACTGGAAACCAAATTTGGGTTTGCAGAACTGGAAACCCAGATTTTGGGTTTCCACCCAAACATCCAAAAAATGGTCATAAACATTATCAACCAATCATCCAACATCATCAATCTACTCCTGGAAACCAATTACTCAACATAATCAATCTCCCAAGAAACCAAAAAACCCAACATCATCATTGAAATCAATCTCATAATCACCCACAACTGTTAATCAAATTGGAAAAAAGAAAAAGCAGAGAGTTCGTTGTCGAACCCAGATCTAGGTTCATCGTGAACCCAGAATCTAGGTTCATGAGAACCCAGATTCTGGGTTATTCGCGAACCCAGAATCTGGGTTCCTTGCAAACCCAGATATGGGTTCGTGTCACGAACCCAGATGAACCCAGATTGGGTTCGAGGAAGTAGAATAACGGAAGAATAAGAAGAGAAGAAGAAAAAGAAGAAACGGAAGAAGAGAAGAAGAAGAGACAGTGGACGACGGCAACAGTGACAGGCACGGTGGAGACAGAGTGACGACGAAAAACGTAAGAAGGGTGAGGGATGAGAGAGAGAGAGAGAGAGACATAGAGAGGGCTGAGGAGGGATGTTTTAAATTTTTTTTTTTAAAAAAAAAAAAATTACAAAGTTTTTAAAATTTATTTTTTGAAAAATAAAACATCAAAATATAATTTTATCCCTAAACCAATTAACACTAATTGAAGTCCACTAACGACAGGGAGGTTAATTGTAACAAAAGCGAAATAGCTGCTCTGCTTGTAAATGCGTTTCAACTGGGTAGTTAAATTGTAATTTGCTCTAAAATATAAAGACTAACAAATAAAAATTAATGAATTAGTTTTTTATCCCATTTTTTAGGATCTCACGTCGTCGTTCGGGTGAAGTGACAGTACTACCATTATGTTTGTTAGGACCTCAGATCAGTTGAGGAAAGTAGCATTATAACTATTGTATTATTTTCTTATTACATTTTGAATATAGATTTTAATAGAAAATAAATATAATTAACTAACTTTACTTAATATGGGAATGTACTATTGTCGGCTGCACTTATTACTTAATATCAAGTACATAATTTACAATGTGACGGTAAATATTTTGACACACACGTATATAGAATTTCTGAAGTGGGAGCACCTTAAAATTGTGCTCCCATCCAAACATATAAACATTATAAAATGAATGAGTGCTCTCAACTGCCGATTTCTATATTATGACTGCAAAAATAACTTCTACACAAAAGAAAATATAATATTAATTTATTAGGGTGCTCATATTGGCCCACGATTATGACTTTCGTACCCACATTAAAACCTAACAATCTTGGCAAAATTTCATTAACTTCCCCCTTTTTAAGAACTGTCGCTTTTGTAAATGTCTTTGTCAGATTAGTAACTTTAGTCCCCCAATAAATCACCTTGGTCATTTTGACCAAATTTTGCCCTTGATATCATTTAGTTTAGTGAAATCAATGATTTTACCGTCAAATTTAGTGCAATATTACGTCTCAACCTTTATACCAATTATTCAAAAATGCCATAAATTTTCTAAAATTATACATATAAATAAAAAACAAAAATAATAAAATCAAATATAAAATTTATTATCAGCTAAACCACATTTAAATTAAGCAGTGGAAAAACTAAACTCTTTTCAAGCAAATTATACTAACTATAAAATAAAATGTTTTTGAAATTCAATTAAAATATTAATTTATATAAAAGAAATAGTTTAGAAAGCCTTCACATATGTTCACAAAGGAGGCATCTCATATTTGATGGGAATACATCTCCCATCATATATAAGAGTGGAGCCCCTCCCAAATTATATATATATGTGTGTGTTATTGTTAATTTATATATTTATAATTTTATATAATTAAAAAAATTATTTTATTCACTTTTTAATTGTGTAAGTATATTTTAATTTTTTTAATTTGTCATTATTTGCTTTTTAAATTATAATGAAATTATAAATTTTTTAATTTAAGGATTGGTTATTTTACTAATTTATTAATAGAAAGTCATAAATTTAGCATTTATTCAACAAGTTATCTTATTTGACATTTTCAAACTTATGGCATGCGGCACATTTTCTGAGGGTGTATTGGTTTAAGTTCAAAAATAAGTCTTGCGGTTGACTAATAAAAGGATTAAAGTGATGTATTCTTAATAAATAAAGGACGATGTATTCTTAATAAATAAAGGACTATAATTACTAACATGACAAACATATCTTAAAAGATGTCATTTCTTAAAAAAATGGACTATGATGAAGTTTTCCTAAACTTTTGATTTAGAAACTAACACTTAACATAATGTCTAATAAAGACGAAATATTTACGTAAAGTAAGGGAAAATTTTAAGTTTGTCCCTATAATTTTGGAAAAGTTCACTATTTTAATTATATATAGTTATTATCATTTTATTCCTAAATTATCAGGGATTCATCAATTTAATCATTTTGGTCGGATTTTGAGCAGTCAACTGTTACAGAAAAAGCAAAAAGTCCTTTTTATCCTCACCATTGTTTAAACAGCCTGAAATTACCATGTAGACCTCAAACCATTTACAATTAACCTTTACATAATCCAATGGGAACATGACACATGTCACATGAATTTAAAATTAAAAAAATAAAAACCTTACGACCAACTTAAATCCAAATTGCAGCTCATAGTTTTTTAAGAAATAAAAAATAAAAATGCATAAAAAATCATTTCAAAAATAATATAGAAAACAAGCATTGGTACATATCCTCTGTTGTTGTATCTCCATCAATGGTGTAAGCTTTTTTGAAACAAAAAACAAACTAAAAAAAAATTCACCCTCAATCCTAGATTTCATATTTAAAATAATATAGAAAAAAAGCATTGGTACATAGCCAACGTTGTTGGATCTTCATGCTTTGTGTGGTGGGGATTGTCTATGGATGAATGTTTGTTTTTTTGAAAATTATTCATTTTTATTTTTTAGATTTAAAGTATTTTTTTTGAACTTTTTAAAATAATTTTTAGGCATTTAATAAATATATATTTTAATTTTTGAATTTTTTTGGTGTAGACATGTGGCTTGTATATGTTTAAAATGAACATACCCTTGCATCGTAAGGTTCGACCAACAGTTGACTTACATCAAAAATCAAATTGATAAATTTCTTGATAATTTAGGGATGATGGGTTATAGACTAATTTACATTATAAAAATGGAAGTTTGTCAAAAACTAAGGCATGAATTAGTCATTTTTCCCAAAAATAAATTATATACACAAGGCTTTGATACCATATATTGGACCGGGAGCCTCACACCATAACCACTACAGAGCAAGTCATATTTAAGTATAAATTTTTTTGGAAGGACTTCATTTTGGTCCTTATATTTTTAAAAAAATTTCTCATTTTTAAATGTGAATCCGTTTATAAAATTCATGGTCCCTTATGTTTTAAAAACTCATCAAATTAATTCCTCTAACATGATCTTTGATAATTAACGTCAGCAAAAAATGGTAAAAGACTATTTTACTCTTAATTTTATATGTATTTTAATTATTTTTTATTTAATTTTTAAAAAATTATTTTTCATCTGACATGTATCCTTGTGTCATCAATTAGTATAAAGATGAAATTAACCCCATATAAGTAACGTTTGACCGGCTATTGATTGTCGATAGGGACTAATTTGATGAATTTTTGAAATATAAAATGTCATAAATGCTATAAATGGATTCAAAATAAGAAGTTTTTTTAAAAACATCGGGATCAAAACGAAGTTCTCCCTTTTTTTTTTTTTTGTTATTTCCCCTCCTCTTAAAATCTCCTTCATTTCAAGTCTCTCAATTATGCCTCAACTCTTATTTGAATGCAGGACAAATTAATTAGACTATTATTTTCTTTCCCAATTATGACATCTCATATATCATCTCAAGCATCTTCATCTTCATATGTAGCCAATAAATGATGAAATAACAAAGATGAGCTCTTAAGAGGAAGGACAACCTTACGTATTTGGAGTTTGGGGTACACAGAGACACGCTCATACTTATATGATCTAGGCGGCTATTAGTCTAGGCAAAAAGATAATAAAACGATGGCTGATCCACCTCCACCTTGCTTTTAATTAATCTCCCCACTTAGGTGTTAGATTCTTCCATTTTAAATATGCTGCTTCCATGAATAAAATGGTAGGTAGGCATGGTTCCATAATTGGATGTTTATAGTAGAAGTTACAATTTTCAATCTTTAAGAATGAATGTACTTAAAAATTAGGTGTGCAGATCATATTGATAGATGACAATATTGACACCCATTTTATTAACGCTCATTATATCTTTCTATAAACTCTCATAATTAAGTCTTTCTAAACTCTAAAGTATATGTATGTACAAATATCAACCTCGTCAACCAGAACTACCTAATGTCAAAGTTATTCCATGTGTTGATAGTCGGATGGCATAATATATTTACACAATTATACATTTAGAAAAAAGTAAAATCTACTCCACGTAAAATTAAAGTGTAAGAGACAAAAGCATTAATTGGCGCGTGTAATCATTTTCTATTTTGACGAGGACACAAGATTACCAAACTAGGTACGAGCCCATACCACTCCCGAATAAAATATTGTCCTCTTCGATTTGGAGATTGGAGTTACGCATACAAAAGAAGAATGTTATTGAATCTGACAACACCAATCGTTCACACACGGCGACATGCTGCGTTCCTTCGTTTCCCTCATCAACTGTACATTCTTCCATTACTTTTCACATTTCCCAATACAATTTATAATCCTCAATCCTTACTTGCTTGGCTTCTAGCTAATAAATTTACCTATCGGATAAGACTAAGTTATATGGTTGAATTAATTTCATCCGACTAACTTTTTTGAAAAATAGGAGACAATTTTTTTTATTTTATTCATTATATACATGTATTATGAATAATATGTACCGCATATATTATTAAACACTTTTGATTAAGATTTTTGAAGTAAGGTCTAAAATTGAAGCTTTCAAAAATGGAAGAATAGATTCATGACGCGTGAAAAATTTATCATATATTATAGGCATGACTGCATCTCGAAATTTGCCCTTTGCATGAGGAGCATGCTGGATATTTAAAAGTGAATAGAAGAGAGAATTTGCTGGAATGTATTTTTATTGATGTTATAGTCTAAATATATACAACTTGCTAACTTTCTTTACAAGTCTGTTACTTCCTACAATTAAACTATCACAACTACAATACAGTAAAGCTACATGAATACTAACTATAATCAAGGAATACATAAGGAAAACAAATATTTACTATTAATACAAATGATATGACAGTTTTGACTTTCCAACACTTCCCCTCAAGTTGGAGAGTGGATATCTTGCACTCCCAACTTGCGAACCATAGGTGTAAAAAACTCCTTTCCCAAAGCCTTGGTCAAAATATCAGCTAACTGATTTGCAGAACTCACAAATCTTGTTACCACAGAACCATCTTGAATCTTGTCTCTTATAAAATGACAATCCATCTCTATGTGCCTTGTACGTTCATGAAAAATAGGATTTGCTGCTATGTGTATTGCAGCCTTATTGTCACAATACAGCAATGCAGGCTCTTGATGCAAAACCCTCAAATCTCTGAGTAAATAACGAAGTCATGTCAATTCACAACAAGCTCCTGTCATTGCACGATACTCTGCTTCGGCTAAAGAAAGGGAGATTGTTTTCTGGCGCTTCGACCTCCATGAAATTAATGAGGGACCTAGAAATACACAGTACCCTGTAGTAGATCTTCTCGTAAGTGGGCATCCTGCCCAATCTGAGTCAGAGTAGGCTCGCAGCCGAAGATCACTAGTTGAGGAAAAGAAGAGGCCTTGGCCAGGCGTAGATTTCAAATAGCGTACAACCCGTAAAGCTGCTTTCCAATGATCCTTTCAAGATTGGTGTATAAACCTGCTCAATATATGGACAGAATACGTAATATATGGCCTTGAAATTGTGAGATATATTAATCTCCTAACTAATTGTTGATATTGTCCTGGATCTTTGAGTGGCTCACTCTTATCAGACAATTTTAAACCACGTTCTATAGGAGTATTGATAGGAGCTGCCCCTAATAACCCTGCATCCTTAATGATTTCCAATGCGTACTTACGTTGAGAAATAAAAATACCATTCTTAGATGTAGAAATCTCAATACCAAGGAAATACTTCAATTCACCAAGATCTTTAAGGGGAAATTTATTATGTAAGAACTTCTTGATATGAGTTATACTCACAGGATCATTGCCAGTAATTAAAATGTCATCAACATATATCTAAAGAGCAGTAAAGGACTTGCCTTGCTTCCTTATGAACAGAGAGTAGTCAGCTTTTGATTGTTCATACCCAGTTGAACGGATGGCCTCAGAGAATTTGGCAAACCATTGATGAGATGCCTATTTCAACCCATATAATGACTTGTGGAGGCGACAAACCAAGTGTTCCTCCCCCTATCGCCGAAGCCCTGGCGGTGGAGACATGTAAATTTCTTCGTGGAGGTCACCATAGAGAAAGGCATTATTAACGTCGAGTTGATGAAGGGACCAGCCACGGGCAGCAGCTAAAGCTAATAAACAACGAACAGAGATGATCTTGGCTGTTGGAGAAAAAGTATCCTGATAATCAACTCCCTCCAATTGAGTGAACCCTTTTGCCACAAGGCGCGCTTTGTACCGCTCAATGGATCCATCAGACTTAAGTTTAATCTTGTAAACCCAACGACAACTAATGAGAGTCTTGCCAGCTGGAAGAGGAGTGAGAGACCAAGTGTCAGTTGCTTTGAGAGCCTGTAATTCAGAATGCATTGCATCTTGCCACTGAGGGTGAGCAGCCGCCTCTGAATAAGACCTGGGTTCTGTGACAGGACCAAGTTGAGCAACAAAAGAGTGATATGCAGGCTTGTATCTATGATATGAAACATAATTTGTCAGTGGATAGCGTGTACCTTTGGTCAGACCTGGAACGAAGGAAGTCGATTGGTCGGAGTAAACGTTGGAGCAAACATAATCATTAAGCTTGACCGGTGGAGCAGTCTGACAACTGGAACGACAGAGTGGTTCTGGTGGTGGAGCAGGATGCTCGGAGAGGGATGGTTCAGGTGAAAGAAGAGAGTGGTCGAGGAGGTTAGATGATGCTCCCGACGTCTGAGATGGTGGATCAGAGGTCGCCGGTTCGATGGTGGTCGAAGGTGATGGATTGGAGGCTGTTTGTGGTGCAGGAGGTGAAGTGGGAAGTATGTGGTCAAGAGGAGGAGGATGAGTTTTGGGATCAAAGACTGAGTCAAAGGTATCATGGGTCAGTAATGGAATTGGCAGAGATGTATCAGAATTGGGCTTGATAGAAGCATATGGAAAAATATTTTCATGAAATTTCACATCCTGACTAGTAAAAACATTTTTGGTTGATAAATCGAATAATTTGTATGCTTTTTGACTGATGGGATAGCCGATGAAGATGGAGGGCAAGACTCGACGATCAAATTTGTGAGAAGTATGAACGTTAGTGGCATAAGCAAGACAACCAAACACACGGAGATGAGAATAAGAGGGCATTTTTGAATAAAGAAGTTCGAAAGGAGTTTTGAAAGAGAGAACTGGTGAAGGTAATCTATTGATGATGTGGACAGCGGTGAGAGCACATTCTCCCCAAAATTATGAAGGGAGGTGAGCATGAAATTTTAAAGCACGAGCCACCTGTAAGATGTGACGATGTTTGCGTTCCACAACCCCATTTTGTTGAGGAGTTTAAACACAAGTATGTTGAAAAATGACGCCATTATCATGAAAAAAGGAACGAAGTGAGATAAATTCCCCACCATTATCACTTCGAAAAGTTTTAATGCGAGATTCGAATTGAGTGGAAACATAACTGAAAAAGCGTTTTAAAATTGATTGTGCTTCATTTTTGTGACGCATTAAAAAAATTCATGTGAAACGTGTATAATCATCAACAATTGTAATAAAATAATTAGCACCAGAAAGAGAAGAGTGTCGATAACGACCCCAAATATCACAATGTATAATATCAAATGGCTTTGTGGAGGAAATAGTACTAGTACCGAAAGGTAAACGACTCTGCTTAGCCAAAGGACATGTATGGCAAGCATTATTTGACTCAACAGAAAAATTTAAAAAATTCTTAGCAATAAAACTTAAGCGAGAGGGTGATAAATGGCCTAAGTAACTATGCCAGAGGTTGGTGGATGAAGTGGTGAGGTTGCAAGCTTGTCGGTTTATAGATGAGGAAGATTTCTCTGTCGTTAGTGCCACCAAATAATATAGTCCATCACGTTGTTTACCCAAACCAATCATCCTCTTCGTAGCCAGATCCTGCAAAATACACCAATAAGGGAAAAACGTCACTGAACAATTTAGACCTCTTGTCAAATGACTAACTGACATCAAATCAACTTGGAATGTAGGCACATATAACACATCATGCAGATAATAAACTGAATTCAGGGGTAAAGACCCTTTTGCTACAATATTCGCTTTTTCTGCATTAGGCAACAATACGGGCGGTAGCAAGCAATTTTTATCTTTATACAACAGTTTAGATGACGAAGTAATATGATCTGTTGCCCCGCTATCAATAACCAATTGTGGGAATCGATTTTAGACAAACCTGGCTTTGTTACTGCATTCGCTTTGGAACTAGAGTCTTCATCTTGATTGTTAAGGGGTGACAAAAGCTGCTTGAGTTGGGTTTCTGATAATGAAACTGCAGGCCTTACCTCATCATTGTGTGACAACTCAGATACTTGATTAGCAGCAGAAAACCCTTTATGTTGATTTGAATTTGAGCCTGAATTCATTCTTGCCTTGGGATGACCTGATGGGTACCCATGTAATTAAAAGCTCTTTTGGACCCAATGGCCCATCTCTCCATAGTAAGTGCATTGAGGTCGTCCCTTTCCTGATCCAAAACAATGTCGATCCTGGTCAAAGCGTCGTTCTCCTTGCGATCGGACATCCTGAGGTTGAGATGAATGATTTGCTGGGGACTGGTATGAGTGATCTGTTCTTGCTAAAAAGTTTGATTTTCCCCGGTTGTTGTTGTGACGCACCGCCATAGCAGCGCTCCCACCTAGCTCAGTTGTGGTCTGTGTGGTACTGATGAGTCTTTGCTTTTCTTCTTGAGAAACTGAAGAGTAGGCTTGGCGGACGAAAGGCAGAGGATTCATCAGCAGGATTTGACAGCGAATTGCAGAGTAAGTCTCATTCAAACCCATTAAGAATTGCATCAATCTTTGTTGATCTGCATGTGCTCCATGTGTTGCATTTGAATATGAAGCCAATTCATCCCATAAGCCCTTCAATTTAGTGTAGTAGGCAGAGACAGAGAGCTGTTCTTGTTGAAGATAAGCAATATCTTGCTGAATCTCAAAGATGCGAGATGCATTATTTTGAGAGAATCGCTTACGGAGATCTTCCCAAACTTCATGAGTAGTAGAATAATATATCACACTGTCTGTAATTTCTGCATTGAGAGTATTGATGATCCAGGAATGAACCATGTCGTTACATCGCGACCAAGTTTCATAGCCTTCAGGATCAGCTTCTTCTGAAGGAGCTTTGATAGAACCATTGACAAATCCGAGTTTGTTTTTGGAGTTTAAAGCCAGAGTCATAGCCCTTTTCCAACCAGCATAATTGTCTCCATTCAAAGATTTGGAGACTAAAACCAATCCTGGATGATCTGAGTGATGAGAGAAATAAGGATTTGAGATGTTAGATTTTGAAGAATTCGATAAAAACTCCTGCTTAAATGAAGTGGAAGAGGCAACAGTCTTCCCAGAATTTAATGGAGATGTTGGTGGAACTTGATCGTTAGCCATGATAGTTGAAAAGCTGAGAATATGTCTACACGAGAGAATAGAGTGCAGAGATGAGTTGGATCTTAATCCTACTCTGATACCATGTAAAAGTGAATAGAAGAGAGAATTTGCTGGAATATATTTTTATTGATGTTATAGTCTAAAAATATACAACCTGCTAACTTTCTCTACAAGTTTGTTACTTCCTACAATTAAGCTATCACAGCTACAATACAGTAAAGCTACATGAATACTAACTATAATCAAGGAATACATAAGAAAACAAATATTTACTATTAATACAAATGATATGACAGTTTTGACTTTCCAACAGGATAGACGGTTTAGTGACCACTTCTCAAAGGCACCTAGAGCTAATAGGAGAAAATCTTCTATAGCATGTGTGTACTATGATATTTCCATTTATAACACGTCATACAATTTAACATCAAATAATATTTTGAGTTGATACTATGTGTCGGTTTGAGTGTAGCATTTGCATACAGATTATTTCACTAAAATGTTCCTCATAGAAATTTGTAATTCATTTTATGATGGACAAGCGGAATGGATATGGGAGTTTTCTTTTATATGACACTAAAACATTCGTGAGTTTGTAAAATGGAGTTGGAAAACTAGAATGAATTATAACAGCACCATTCACCTTTAAATAAATTTAAGGACAAAATTATGCTGGTTGGAAAGAAAAAATCAAAATATGTTCCATCAAATTTAGAAAGAAGACAACCGAACGACGACATAGTGTTTCGTAAACTGATTCGTGAAGATAAATCGACAGCGACATGAGGACGATAGAGATTAGATCGATGGTGAAGCCCTAGATTAGTTCGTGAAGCCATCCATAGTTTGTTGTAGTCATGATTGTTCGCAGTAGTTCGTAGTAATTCGCGGTAGTTCGCAATAATGTGCATAGTTCATGTAGTTTGCAAATACATTAACAATACACGAATTACAACTTCCTCACAAACTAATCATTCGTGATCCAAATACAAAACTCTAATGTTGTATATACTTCATGACTCAAATGTCTTAACATAAATTTAAGGTCATTCAACTGCAATGTACAGATTACCAATGAAAAAGTTTCTCAAATTTAAGCTTAGACTTGATGGACCTTCAACTATATTCAGAGAGAGTTTTACAAACTTTAATGTCACTTACTGACTTTCAAAAGAAAAAGTGAGTTTCTTGAGGTTGATATATTGATGAAGTAGATCAAGCTTAAAATCGCCCGAAGAAGAATGACATGTCTCCACCTATTTTTTAGTGAAGATAATAAGTCTGAAGAAGAGCTAGGAAGAGAAAAATAATGGAGAGTCAAATTTTTTAATAAAGTATAATCTCAGTAATTCACTTTAGCAGGTATCATTAAAACTCTAATGTTAGTTTTCTTGTACTTGTTTACAAACTCAACAATTTTTTTATGTTATTGTATGAGATTTTCACAATGTATATTTGGACATGAGGAAGATTTGTCGCTTTAGGATTTCACTATCCTACTGAATTGTCTCCGCTATACAATAATGGTCTAAATAATTATTGAAAAGATTTATCAGACACGTGTTGATATTTGAAAATGTTATCAATTTTCGATATAAGTATTTTTATGAATTGGATGTAGAGATTCATCGTGATACTAAACAATGAAATGTTCCAAACTTATATTGATTTGACAGTTTATCGATCTTATAAATAGTGAGTTGAGGGTTCATGGATTGATCAGTAAAAAGTTTGTATCCAAATTCTTAGAATTATAGAAATATCAAGAGCACCAGTGGCAAATCCTACCTGTATAAATTCTAACATATTACATATATTATAGATATATAGGTGAGAATATATATACATAAATATATTCTGATCTAGATTACATTTTTTTTTACGTCTATAATATTTGTTTACAATATAGATTTAATTGAATTAGATTGGATTAAATTAGTATTATTACATTTTATATAATATGGAATTAGATTAATTTTATTATAATATAGTTGGTGCAATAAAGATTGGATTAAATTAATAATATTATGGATTTTTGAATATTTTAGGATTAGACAAACACAATTAAATTGGATTAAATCAATTTTTACATTAAAAAAAATTAATAAAATATTAAAAGTAAATTATTTAAAATAATTTAAAATAAATTACCAATCCTTAAAATGTTTTTCTTAAAAAACTATGTTACATGATATAAAATTTAAACATAATATCTCAAAATTATTTTTATGATAAAATATTTTATGATACTATTTAAAAAATATTCATATCAATTATTTTAAATCATATACAAAATAATAATAATAATAAATAAATAAATAAAAATAGTGGTTACAGGTATTGTCTAAATGGTAACCAACCTCTCATCAAAACCGGGTTACCAAATTCAGATCCTCATCTTTCAAAAATAAATTAATAAAATTATATTAATTAATAAAATATAAAAAAATAAGAATAAAAGGAGTTTGAAAGCAGGGAATTGTGAACCACATGCTTTGGGTTCGAATAATTATTTAAAAATTATTTATTTATTTTTGATTTGAAGATTATACATTGTTAAAATTCACTGAATGCTAAATAGTGACTAAAATTTGAAATTTGAACTATATATTTTATTGTTTTTTCCCTTTAAATGTATTATATATATATATATATTTTTATGTTAAAATTATCTAAAAACTAGAAAATTGATATTCATACAATTTTTATGATTAAATGTTATGAAATTTAATTTAATATGATGCAAATAACTAAAAACAAATAATTATTAGTAATATTTTATTCATAATTAAAATTGATTAAAAAATATAATATAATTAATAATATTATATATTTAAATAAAAATCAAGAAATGATTTCTGAGTTAAATTATATGTAAGAAAGCAACTTAAAGGTACTTTTTTTTAAAAAAAAAAAAAACAAAAAATTGTAACTTAAAACATTGGATTGTATCCAATTTCAAAAAGTTTGGAACAATAGATTGTTCTTTTCAAAGTTATTTCTTATAAGTACTAGGAAAAAAGCTAATATTTATAATATAAAATTAAAATAAATTTGAGGATATATTATTTTGAGACTTCAAATTATATATTTTAAATATCATTAAATGATTCGTAATTAAGTTAAAAGTCAGAATTTTTTTTTTTTTTCTAATTATTTTTAAATAATTTTAAGTAGTTTGACTATTTAAAAAAATAATTCAATAAGTGTAATACTACAGTATTAAGTTATAAGAAAAAAACAAACACCCTTTGAACCCTACTATAGCTGGATTGATATGTTGTTTGGAATAAAATTTTTCAATCCTGTCTAATTCCAACACGCACAAGCAAAGGATTGTACAACGCAATAATCCCATATTATACCAGCCCTGATGGATACATGCAACTTCCGAAGAGGAAAAAGAAGCATCGAGCTAGCACGTGAGATTCGGTAAAGAAAATAGCAAGAAGCGTAAAGGAAGGCACAATTATTCATAAACATCCATTAATACAACGACAAGAGCATGGGGATATAAAAAACCAGTATAGTTATGTTAGGTTACATGTCATTCAATTATATATATATATATATATATATATATTTGAACGCCTTGCAACTTGTCTCCTTCTCGATCTCTCTCTCTCACGTCATATCATTCTCTCCAGTGTTTTCAGCAAAACTCCATTCTCAAAAAGTCAAGGAAAGAGAGAAAAGTTGGCCTGGAATTTGAGAGGTCTTTGGGAGACAGATCCCATACAAGATCAGAATCCTATGTTGTTGATAGAGTTTTGAAGAGGTGAAAGTGAAAGGTAACTGCTTGGGTTTTGTTAGGTATGTGAATAATGCAACATATGTGTTTGCGTGTTCACTTGGGCTTTTGCTGCTGTCTACTTCTTTTCAAAGGAATATCTCATTTATCCTATCAATACAGTATATATTTTAATATATAATTGAACAATTATTTTGTTTATCTTTTAATCAATGCACGGTGTAACATCTGTTAGAAAAAAATATATTATGTTTGAAATAAAGAATCCCACGTTGAAGAAAAATAAGAAAATTTATGGTTTATAAATGAGGGATTAATTGAGTAAAGTGGGCTAAATGGATTGGGTTTGGACTTTATTAATTATTATTTATCAAAGATTGGGCCTTGGGCTTTCGGGGCCCGGGCTCTTTGACTTAAGTCTAAATCTTTTAGTTGAATTATTATTATTATTATTTTTAAATTAAATTAAATTAAATTTAAATTCAAATAACATAAAATAATGTTAAAACAGTATTTGAGAATATATATAACTGTTCTAATAATCATGTATTACTCTATAAATACAATGAGTTTTCTATCTTAAAACAATAGAAAAATTCTTTAATAAAACGCAAATAAATTCACTCATATCATATCATCTATTTGGTATTGGAGAGAAATGTTCATTGTTTGCCTGGCTTCTACATCATCTGCTTTGATAGAGAAGATCGATAGTTGTATCTTGAGACAGACTCCATTAGACCTTTAAGAAGTGAGAAGAGGAGAAATTTTTGTCTAAGGACATTGCAATTACTGTAAATTTCTATCAATCAAGTTAGTTATTCAATTTTTTTTTTTTTTTTAATTGTTGAACTAACAATCTTAGATAGAAATTTTCTTTATTTAGTATATAATTCTTTGTTGTTTAAATTGTGGTGGTTTAATATATAATATATCAGTGGTGTTTGATTTAATATATATTAGTGTTAATATATATATATCAGTGCCCAGTATTAAAGACTGGTTTATCATATATATACACATTGTTGCATTCGGGTATTATTGCAATAATTTGAGTTTTGCTTATATATTTGTATATTGCTGCTCATTGGGTTTATATATATATTGTTTGAGACTGTATTGAATTCGAGTTTGAATATATATATAATTTGTTATTGCAATATGATATTGATTGCTTTTGTTTTAAATTTGTTGTTTGTAATATATTACTTTGAAGGAAATTATTAATAAGTGTTCTAATTTTTTAAGCAGAAAGTATTTTTTGCTTTTTGCTGTGAACATATAACATCACAAATAATGAATAATGTCTCTAAGGACTACATGCCAGAAAAGTTTAAAGGTTTAGACTTTAAATGATGGCAGTAGAATATGCTTTTCTATTTAACAACCATGAATCTAGCACACATTATGAATGAGGAAGTTCCGAAAACGGATAAAAATCAGTGTCAAAGGAAACTATGTTAATCATAAAAGTCTGGAAATAATCTGACCTTTTGTGAAGAAATTATATTCTTAACAGGCTTGATGACTCCTTGTATGACATATATTCCTCTTTCAAAACAGCTAAAGATGTATGAGATTCACTTGAGAAGAAATACAAAACCGAAGATGTTGGGGCAAAAAAGTTTGTTATCGATAAATTTCTAAAGTATAACATGGTTGACTCCAAAACTGTCATCAAACAAGTTAAAGAAATTCAAGTTCTAATCCACAAATTACTGGCACAAGGTTGTGTTATCAATAAAAACTTTTAAGTTGGAGCAATCATAGAAAAATTACATCCCTCTTAAAATAATTTTAAGATATACTTGAAGCGCAAGCGCCGGGAAATGACAATGGAGGACTTAATATTAAGGCTTCGAGTTGAAGAAGACCATCGAAAAGGAGACAAGGCTGCTGAAATGCCAGAAATTGATGCTATGACTAATGTTGTTGAAGATTCCAAGCCAAAATTTCAGAAGAAGAAAAACAAAAATGTTGCTAAGAAAGCAAATTCTCATGCTCCAAAACCACATAATTTTAAGAAGATTAAGGGCAGTTGTTGGGTATGTGGTAAGGTTGGTCATAAGGCACAAGTTTGTAGACTTCGTAAAGACCAAAATGTTGAAAATTCTAGTTAGAATGCAGCCAACAATCAAGCCAATATTACTTAAATGGATGTAGATTTGGTTGCTATAATTTCTGAAGTGAATATGGTCACAAATGTCAAATAATGGTGGATTGATACAAGAGCCATAAGACACATTTGTGTTGATCGAAATTTGTTTTTAGATTTCAAGGAAATTACTAGTGAAGAAAAACTCTACATGGGCAACTCATCTACCTTCGTGGTTCAAGGCAAAGAGAGTGTTATGTTGAAATTCACATCTAGAAAAATAGTTACCGTTTTGGATGTTTTATATGTTCTTGATATTAGGAGGAATTTAGTGTCTGGTCCTATGCTTAGCAAGAAAGGATTTAAACTTGTATTCGAATCCAATAAATTTGTATTGATCAAGTCAGGAATATATATTAGGAAAGGGTACTTGACTGATGGAATGTTCAAATTGAATGTAATAGTTACTAATGCTATTAAAAAAATAAATAATGTTTCTGCTTATATTGTTTGTATGTTTGATATGTGGCATGCTAGATTAGGACATATAAATAATAGGTCTATTTATAGAATGGTAAACTTAGGTTTATTACCAAAATTTGATATTGACTTAAAGCATAAATGTGAAATAGGCAAAGTTTGATAGGCAAAGTTTTAAAACAATTCAAGAAAGGTCAAATGAATTGCTTGGTTTAATTAATATTGATCTTTGTGATTTTAAGTCCATACCAACAAGAAGTGGAAAAAAATTATTACATCACTTTTATTGATAATTGTAGTAAGTACTATTATGTGTACTTGATTAGCAATAAGGATGAAGCCTTGAATATGTTTAAGACATATAAGGCAGAAGTTGAAAATCAAGTGAACAAAAGGATAAAAATAATAAGAACCGATAGGGGTGGAGAATATGAGCCCACCATCTTTGTTGAATTCTGTGCAAAAAATGGAATTATTCATCGAACAACTGCATCATATACTCTACAACAAAATGGAGTAGTAGAAAGAAAGAATAGAACTTTTAAAAATATAATTAATTCTATGTTGTTTAATTCGGGATTACCACATAGTTTTTGGGGAGAGACATTACTTATTGCAAATTACATATTAAATAGAATTCCATTTAAGAAGACTAATATGTCCCCTTATCAAGTTTGGAAAGGACGTTTGCCAACTTATAAGACCCTAAAAGTGTGGGTTTACCTAATTAAGGTTCAGATTCCTTTGCCTAAAATAACAAAATTAGGACTTAAAATGACTGATTATGTTTTTATTGGTTTTGCTAAAAATAGTGCTATATATAGATTTTTAATCATTAAATCTGAAATTCTTCATATGCATGTAAACACAATTATAGAATCTGTAGATGCTGAATTCTTTAAAGGAATTTTTCCTTATAAAGAATCGAGGTTAGGTTCATCAAATAAAAGACCACGTGATGAAAATCAAGATGAACATTCCACTTCAAAAGTTCAAGAAAAGATTGTGAAACCTAGAAGAGGAAAGAGGACAAAAATTCCAAAAGATTTTTGACCAAATTTTAAGAGTTTCTTGACTGAAGCTGAACCACAAATATACAAAGAAGCCATGTCATCACCAAAAGCTCATTTTTTGGAAAGAATCTATAAATAGTGAAGTTAAATTTATTTTACAAAATCATACATGGAAATTAGTAAACTTATCACCTGAAAGTAAACCGATAGGTTATAAATGAATTTTTAAAAGGAAGTTTAAAGCTGATGGGACAATTAATAAATAAAAGGCACGATTAGTGGCTAAAGGATATCGACAGAAAGAATGAATAGATTATTTTGATCTCTATTCTTCGCCGTCAAGAATAATATCAATCGGGATGTTAATTTCTATTGCTATCTTACACAATATAGAAATATATCAAATGGATGTAAAGACAGTTTTTTTAAATGGAGAACTAGATGAAGAAATATATATAGAACAACCAGAAGCCTTTGTGGTTGAAGGTCAAGAAAATAAAGTCTGTGGACTTGTTAAATCTTTATATGGACTTAAACAAACTCCAAAACAATGATATGAGAAATTTGATCATAGAATGTTAACACATGGATTTAAAATAAATGAATGTGATAAGTGTGTTTATGTCAAGAATATGAAAAATTCTTGTAGATGACATACTGATAATGGGTACTAATGAAGATGTTATAAATTAAACAAAAAAGATATTGAGTTCAAATTTTGATATGAAAGACTTGGGTTAAGCCAATATTATTTTAGGAATTCAAATCAAAAGAAATAATGACGGATATAACCCATTATGTGGAAAAAAAATATTAAGAAGAATGTTTAATCAATTTGATTGTAAACATACTATAACACCTTTTGAAGCAAATTGCAAATTAAGGAAAACTATTGAAAAGACAATTTCTCAATTGGAATATTTATAGATAATTGGCAGTCTAATGTATATGATGAATTCTACTAGACTTGACATTACTTATTCAGTAAGCAGACTTAGTAGATATACAAGTAGTCTTGGACGTGATCATTGGGAAGCATTGATCAGAGTATTAAGTATTTAAAATATCCCTCAAATTATGGATTATATTATACAAAATATCCACCGGTTTTAGAAGGGTATAGCGATGCAAACTAGATCTCTGATAGTATAGAATCGAAATCAACTAATGGATATGTTTTTATATTAGAAGGATCTGCAGTTTCATGGAAATCCTCAAAGCAGACGTGTATAACACGATTTATAATGGAATCAAAATTTATAGCAATAGATAAAGCTGCTGAAGAAGCAGAATGGTTAAGAAATTTTCTTGAAGATATTCCAGTCTAGCCAAAACCTGTGACAACGATTTGTATATATTACGATAACCTGGCAGCTCAGGCTAAAGCAAAGAACAGTGTATATAATGGCAAGTTAAGACATATTAGGTGTAGACATAACACTATTAAGCAATTGCTCTCAAATGGAGTGATTTCCATTCAATATGTAAAGTCAAAGGGAAATATAGTGGATCCTTTGACGAAAAGTCTACTGAGAGGCCAAATTAAGCTTCCATCGAGGGGAATGAGTTTAAAGTCAATCTAATAAGTTGAACTTGATGAAAACCTAACCTAGTGAATTGGAGAACCCATGGTCTAGGTTCAATAAATAAACTAATTGGATGATAACTTAAAAATAAGACACATAAAGATTAATCCATTCTTATGATGGATGATGTGTCTATAAAAGAAGAAAGATTAGGATATGCTTTGCATTTAATGATATTAAAAATGTCACATATATGATGGCAAATGTGGGGTCTCATTTACGAGAATGAAAAAATTAGCTAAGTTCTCTAAAACTATCATTATTAAAATCAGGATATGTTCAGAACCAAAATGAACAAAACCGTATGAACTACTAAATACAATTAGTGTTGTGTATAAGACTTATTACCTTGATTTGCTACAAGAAAGTGAATAGTTCAAGATTATTATATCTACTGCATCATTAAGTAAATCCGATATACTCTTATTATGGTAAGTTCAAAGTTTAAAAGACACTTCTCCTAATATACAATACTACTATCACACTCCAATGCATTTGCATATCATATTATTAAAATCATATTTATTTGAAGACTGAGATTCTTGTTTCAAATTTGCAGTATTGTTAGAAAAAAAATATATTATATTTGAAACAAAGAAACCTACATTAAAGAAAACAAGAAAATTTGTAGCCTATAAATGAGGAACCCATCACACTTGTTAATTGAGTAAAGTGGGCTAGATAAATTGGGCTTGAGCTTTATTAATTTTTATTTGTCAAAGATTAGGCCTTGGACATTTAGGGCCGAGGTTCTTTGACTTAAGTCTAAGTCTTTTATTTGAATTATTATTATTATTATTTTTAATTTAAATTAAATCAAATTTAAATTCAAATAACATATAATAGTGTTAAAACAGTATTTGAGAATAGACATGACTATTCTAACAGTCATGTATTACTCTATAAATACAATGAGCTTTCTATCTTAAAACAACAGAAAAATTTCTTAATAAAACACACATCAATTCACTCATATCATATCATCTATTTGGTATTGGAGAGAAGTATTTATTGTTCACCTAACTTTTGTATCATCTGTTTTGATACAGAAGATCGATAATTGTATCATGAGGCAAACTCCAATGGATCTTCAAGCAGTGAGAATGGAAGAAATTTCTGTCTAAGAACATTGCAATTATTGTAAGCTTCTATTAATCAGGTCAGTTATTTATTTATTTTTTTATATAATTGTTGAACTAACAATATCATCCCATTTAAATTCGATTTCTTGCAACCTGTTTATGAAATAATTTAATCTAATACAATAGGTACGTATTGTATGGCCTTTTCTTTTATTTTTTTCGGAGAAACCTCATGTTCTTTTCCATTTTTTTTAATTTATATATTTTTCTATTTTGAAAACTTTTAAATTTTCTTGAATTATATATAAACTCAATTCTGATGAATAAAAATTGGCTTGCCTTAGTTTGGTTATAATTTATAGGCCCCTATTGTTATATCATACATGGTCCTCAAGATGTGGTTAAATCATTTCAAAAGGATTTTTTTTTTTTAAAAAAAAAAAAAATATATATATTATATCAATCATTTAGAAAAATGCCAATTATATGAATCAACATTTTCTACACTGCAAATTATAGTGTACATGAGGTTTGATATGAAACTTATAAAATTAAGGGAAAATTGCACGACACTCTCCGAAGTTAGATGAAATTGCACGATATGACATTAATACCATAATTATAGCAACTTCCCTTGAACTTTCAAAAGCGTAATACAAACACCCCATATTGTTAGTCAACCATTAAAACCTTTCTATTAAATAGGGGTAAAATGGTTCATTCATAAATATTAAATATTATATTTATAAAATAACAAAAAATATTTTAAAAAAATTGAAGATCCAATCCTAAATTAAATCTTCATCGCCCATCTTAAAAAATAAACAATGGATATCCAATCTAGGAATGGATCTCCATCCAATCAGAAATCTCTATCATAGAGTTTGAAACTCCATTAGAGATGGAGACTAGATCTGGTCTCTAGATGGAGATGAAAAATCTTGTCTCCAATTTGGTTAGATCAAAGATTAGATTCTGGTCTCAATCTGGAGCCGGAGACCAGATCGCTTTGGTCTCCAACGCTAGTCTCCACCAGTGGGGTGAAATTTTCATCGTCAGAGGCCAGTCTCCGATGGTGGAGATTGGTTGGAGATGGTGATGCCATCTCTAATTTTTTATTTTTTTTTATTTTCAAATTAATAAATATGTATTCATTATTTGAATTAAAAGTAATAAAATTAAAGAGTATTTTGGTCATTTCAAATCTTTAACTGACACTTAATGGTGATTGAGTAATGGCAATAGGTGTTTATGTTACACTTTTAAAAATTGAAGGGAAGTTCTGTAATTGTGGCCAAAAGTGCCATATTGTTTCAATTTCATCTAACTTTGGAGGGTTTGTGCAATTTTCCCTAATATTAATAAGAATTTAATTAGCTGATACCAAAGCCAAAAGTGAAAATAATAATAATAATAATAATAAAATTATGCAAGACTTTTTTTTTTTTTAATATAAATAAAAATGTAATACCTTTTATATTTGATCGTGGCATTTTTATTTAATATTTATGCCTCCAAAACTAAATCTTTATTTGTTCTTGAGTGTTTTTTAGTGTTGTTTAGGTAAATAAGCTTTGGAAGAGTCTTAGAATTCATTTGGAGGAATTTGGTATGATTTCAGGCAAAAAACAAACTAGAAAGAAACGTATCCGCTAGCAAAGGGCATTACCTACGGTGGTATAAGTGGTGGCAACCTTTACAACCAGTCCGCTAGCAAGAGGCGCTAGCACAAATGGCACCCACTGCTAGCGACTGACATCTAGGGCCATATGCCAGCATAGGTGCTAGCAACGATGGCCAATCCAACTAGTGATAAAGCTACTTCATACATTTTCACTTTAATTTCTCTAATTGAGGAGACTATAAATAGGTCTGTTTCACTAGTTTGAGAGAGTTTTGAGGGGTAGAGGACAAAGCCCTAGTGCTTCTCATCTAACCTTGATTCTCACTACTTCTTTCACCTCCGTACACCTTCCAAACCACCACCATCACATATCCTCCACTGCTTTCTAGAGTAAAGACATTGCAATAGAGGAGAACAAAAAGAAAAGAGCTCAAGCTCGAGAGAGGAGAGCTCCAAGGATTTGATCATGGGTTTTAACTTAACTTCTCCTTTGTAATTGTTTTCATTTCATCTTTTTGTAAATATTACATGCATGTGTGTATACATATATACATATATATGTATATATATGTTATGATGATGTTGGATGTTGATAAATGAAATAGATTGGGTTATTATTGCTTGGAGATTGCTTATATATGTTGGTAGGTATTTAGTAGTTAATTCTTGTATGTGATTGGCCACTATATGCATAATTTAAGGTTTTGTGTAGAGGTTGGGAAGAGATGCACACAATGTGCTCGATAAAATACTTGCCCTAGGCTTAGGAGATGAAAATGTTATCCATGTGACAATGGGTTAACCATAAGTTGCTCGGGTGATAGTTGAGTATTTTCATCATCATAGAGTAATCCACTTAGGTAGTAAATTATCTTGAAAATAATGAACTTTTGTCTATTCAATATCCAGAGATAGGTGTTCTCAAATGAGAGTATATTGTATTATCAGAAGAGATGTATAGAGAGAATTAGTGATAAAATAGCAACAACACAACCAGTATATCTTTAATGCTATGATGATTGAATTCTATAATTAAGTGGAATCCAGAATCTAAAATCCTAACACATTAAATTTGGTTTATTTCCATTTAGTACTAGTTTGGTAATTGATTCTCACTCCTAGTGGAGATGATCTCGCCAACTATTATACGACATTTATATGATTAGTATGCTTGGGAGATTTATTACTTAAATAAAGGAACTGAGTAAACAACAAGTTTTTGACGTTGTTGTTGGGGATATGTTTGAATTGGTTGTTAAATCTAGTTCCTAGTTTCTTTTAATTTCATTTTCTTTGTTTTTGTTTGTGTAGCTTTTTACTTTTATTTTTATGTAAAGCCAAAATTCATCTAGCTTACCTAGACGTTAACTCATGCACTTGATGGGAGACAACCCACATAAGTAAATACTTCTTTCCAATTTTTTTCATATTGTCTTTTGAGATTCATACCCTTTTACCATAAAATATTTCATTGTCTATGATGTTTGATTTAGGTTTGAGAGTGTGAATTTCAAAATGTTAGTTCTTGTGTGCTATATTTTTTTTTGTTTGATTTTTGAGTGGATTAGTTTGCGTTAATTTTAAATTGTGAAATTGTTATGTGTTGCGTCTATAGATATATTTTGTGTTTTTTGATTATTTGTACATATTCTTGATTTTTTTCTTTTGTCCACATTCTTTATTATTTGTTGTTTTGTTGAGTCTTGTAAATATTATGTTTTTCTTTGAAACCTCCAAAGCTTACTAACATTGAGGACAATGTTAGGTCTGAGTTTTGGGGTGGGGTTAGTTATTTTGTTAAGTTGCTTTTGTTTCTAGGTTGTTTTATATGTAAGTTTTGTTTAATTTTCATTTTTTCTCCTCATTTTTTTTTTCAAAATTTTAGGTAGTTAGGAGTCTTTGGTGTGAGTGTACATATTGATGTGTTATAGCTCTTATGAAACACATAAGATCATCTTGGCGAAGTTCATAGGTGGTGAGTAGAATGTTGCTTTTGAGAGCTTTGTGTGTTTGTGCTTGTTTCCTTAACTAAGCTTTAGATGTGATGGTGACGATGACTTGTTGTGAAGTGCCATAATTAATAGTGGAGACTTCCTGTGCAAGTTATTGAGTCATAACATTGCATTTTAAAGGTTGTTTTCATTTAAATCTTAAGCACTCTTCTTGCGCTTTTGATCGATCTCATTTAGGCTTTACATTGGAAACTGATAATATGTCTTGCATGAAATAACTTGTTTGCTTTATTTGTAAGTTTGATAAATTTTGAGAGGTGATTCTAAGCATTGCTTGCTTAAAGCTAGTAAAAGGTGCAAACACTTTCTTATCCTTGTGTGTGTGTTCCAATAGTCAATTTGAAACCAAACACACAGAGAGCCTAATTTTTTGTTCATGCACTACAAATTCCCATTCGAAGCTTGAAACAAATATTGCTTTACCCTTTATAACTTGGGATCTAGTAGAGACAAAGTTAGGCAAGAAAATGGGGAAGAAATATGAAAAGATTGTTGAAGAATGTGATGTTTGCTCTCAAGAGTAAAATAAAAATAAAAATAAAAATAAAATCAAAATCAAATAAGCAATCATAGAAAATGCAAAAGACAGAAAGAAGAGCAAAGAATAGAAAGAAATTTATATACGAAGAAAAAGTGGTTGCAAAGAAAATAAGAAAGAAACCTAGCATGTGGAAATGAAATTGAAAAAGGCTCATGCCTAACAAAAACATCTATGGTTCTCTTAATGTGATCCTAGGTCCCTTTTTGTACTACTTACTCATTTCTTTCTATAAACCATTCATCCTTGGCCATATTACAAGCTATAGAAGCCCTAGTTGATTTCTTGAGTTAGACTTACATGTGATGACAAACAATGCATGATATGTTCTTGAACTCCAATATTCACTCATGAGATCCTTTGTATGCTTATGAGCATTTGCCTACATATTAATATTCATACGCAATTAAAATTTTGAAATTTGCTTGTGTATAATCTCCAAATTGCATATGTTTTTAAGAGTGTCTTCACATAGGTTTTAAGAGCTTTAAAGAGAGAAATCTTATGAGTTTTAGAGTCAAGGGAAATTACATCATAGGCATTTCGAATGCAGAATTGTTGTTAGTCTATAACATTTTGAGTTTTGGCCCAGACTTCTTGCTTGAAGTGCATAGATCTTTGGGTAATATTATGATTATATTTTTATGGTTAGTCAGCATAAATCTTTGAGAAAATTTGAGCTACAGCTCATCATTTTCTTTTTCTTACGTAGGTTTGTTTGTGGGTATCAGAAAGTTTAAAACCCTTAGGAGACATAACTTCTCCATTAGGGATATCTAAGTGTTTAAAGGCTTATGACATACGTTAAATGCCACCATGACAACCTATAGAGGTGGTTGAATAAATGTTTTTTATTTATTTGTTTTTATGCTTTAGTTTTGCTTTTCTGAAAGGTGAGCAAAAATTAGACTTAAGGGTATTTGATCGTGGCATATTTATTGAATATTTTAAGCCTCCAAATCTAAAACTTCGTCTTTGTTCTTGAGTGTTTTTATATGTTTTTTTAGTGTTTTTTTTTAGGTAAATAAGCTTTGGAAGAGTTTTAGAACTCATATGAGGGAACTTGATAGGATTTCAAGTAGAAAACGAACTTGAAAGAAAGTCTCCAAGGCATTCGCCAGCAAAGGGAGCTACCCAAGTAGTGGTCACCAGAATCTAAAGTAGTCCGCTAGAAAGGGGCGCTAGCATAAGTGGTGCCATTGCCATAAGCTAATATCCAATGTAATGCGCTAGCATGAGGCATTAGCAATAGTAGCACATCCAACTAGCTGTACAACAATATCATCATTTTTTACTCCAATTCATCCCTTAATTTGAGGATGTTATAAATAAGCCCACTTTCACTAGTTTGATAGAGTTTTGAAGGGTTAAAGATAGGGGCCTAGTGCTCCTCCTCCAACCTTGATTCTCACCATTTTCTTCATGTCTATACACATTCCAAACTACCACTATCACAAATCCTCCACCATTTCGAAGTGAAGATGTTGCAAGATAGAAGAAGATAATGAAAGAGCTGAAGCTCGAGAAAGGAGAGCTCTAAGGATTCAATCATGAATCATAACTTAACTTCTTTTTTGTAATTGTTTTCACCTCATCTTTTGATAAATATTATATATATGTTGTGTTGGGATAATGATGGATATATATTGATAAATGAAATAGATTTGGTTATTATTGCTAGAGGATTACTTGTATACCCTGAGTAGATATTTAGCATAAAATACTTGTATTTGATTGTCCACCATATGCATGACTAGAGGTTATGTGTAGAGACCGGGAGGAGATCCACACAACGTGCTCGTTAATGAAAAGACCAGACTCAGTTTTCCCTTATAAAGTCCGAGAGAGCCTTCCCAACACCCAAACGGAAATCCTCGTAGTCTTCATATCGGTGATTGACTTAAAGGATTCTGTGGAGTAAAGCCGAAATACATTTTCATTTCTTTAATCGTTTAAAAATTAAGATAGAAAAATTTTGGCAGCTCAACGATTGTTTTTTTCGACATTTCTAACATTTTCAAAGTACCTATAAATCAATTTTAAACACTGCTAAAAACATACATTATTCTCCACTTCTAATTTGGACCTCATGTCCATCTCCAATTCCAAATATAATCATATTTCAAAGTATTTAAATCAAACTATTTTGAAACTTAAAACATTTTAACATATATGAAATCGTAAGTATTAATATAAAATCAAGAGTATTTACATATACAAAATTCATTACACATCAAAACATTTACTTTAAGTTCACAGCAGAAGTCGTCGGGTGAGCTCGCCTAACTTTGTACCAGAGATTTATTAGCTTAAGCACTCGTTCCTGCACCTGAAAGATTTTTCATAAAAACAGGCAAGAAATAGTGAGCTTAAAAGCTCAGTGAGTGTAACACATTTCTAATTAAACATTCATTTCAAAATATAACATTCCTAAAAACGTTTGAAAAATCTACGTTCCCTAATAATTTATTCAAAATATAAATTTCATGATTTTGCATAAACATAAATAAATAAAACTACTTGAATTCTCAAATACATGTATAATAAAAATTTATTCCATAACATATCTCATTTGAAATTCATTCGTAACATAATAATGAGTTCGTAAATCATATCCTAAGTCATAAAACATGTATCCAATGGAATCCAAGGAAATTATGATCACCGCTCGGTCCTAGGACATCGGTGGTGATGAAGGTCAATCTCAGTCATAAGTTACTATACTACGGAATGTTACCTTGCCTTGCATAGGGCATCAGTCATAATAGTACCTTAAATATGCATAGAGGGCGACATGACAGACTCAATCGCCCCAAAGTTAGTGGACTTACCCCCTCACTGACATGCCATACGCGTAATAAGATACTTCGACTGCATAATAATCATATCTCAATCATATAATGAGGATTAGGGTAACCATCAGTTTTGAAAATTTTCTTTAATTGTACTTGAAAATTAAATTTCATGCTAAAAGAATTTAATTATAGTAATACATTTCTTTAATTTAATGCTAAGAGCATGAAATCCCATTTCATAAATAATTTCACGCGATAACATTTCTTTAAATGCATGTATAAAACATTTATAAATTAATAACATTAATATAAATTTATTTAATGCTTAAATATTCATAACTTATCATGGAAGCATACTAAAAAGAATAAAATACTTTTAACAATTCAAAAATATTTTATGCTCACATTAAAACATACTAAATTGCGCTTATCAATTCGTAAAATAATTTACACTCACAGATTTCTAATTTACGAAAAGTTTGCGACTTCCTAACTCGCGATGATTTTATAATTTTCAACTCCTTAGCCTTTTCGATACCTATAAAATTTAACATTCTAATATAAACACATCGTAACTATGCTATTCGTAAAATCATTTCCATCAATATACATTCAATCACACAACATTTAATTACATAATGATTTTCGAAACATCATTTTTCAAATCGTAACAACGTCAATAATTCACCGTTCCGTTTGAAAATTTTAGTATTCAAGCATGCCAAACGCCTCATTTCAAGTCTAAATTTCATGTAAACGAATTCATGAATCTTATTTTATTTTTTCCATCGAAATCACACTTAAACATAATGTCTAGAGGTGTAAATGTAAGTGCACCATATAAAATATCTCACTTTTGTAATTACACAAACTTTTATCACAAGGTTGCTATTTACATTCTAATGAATTCCTTGATATCCAAGCTAATTTCTATCATCAAAACAACCCCTAACATCATTCAAAACATCCTAAAATAATTTTCCATCATATTAATCACAACATGGCAGCTTAGAATCAAAATTTTCCTTCCATCAAAACATCACATTTTTTCCAAGATTTTTCACTAAAATTCACATCAAACAATACTGTATTCACATGCAAATGAATCTCCACACTAATGAGGTTTCAAATCCTAAATCTCAAATATATTATCTCAACCAAACTATCCAAAAATCATAAATCTAAAAATCTCCGCAAACTAGTTTATGAAAAACTCAATTTTTACCTTTCAAACTAACCTTTAATGATTGGATTTTACTTCTACTTTGTTGTATACTTCATGTATGTATTGAATCCCTTTGAAAATAGCTTCGAAATTACTCAAAATACTTGCTGTCCTCTTTGGTCTCTCACGACAAAACCACTTCCATTTCATTCTCTTGTTTCGATTACCTCTTACATGAGTTTATATCACTTCAAAAACAACCTCTAATTCACCATGCAAGCTGTTGTCTTCATGCTTCTTCTCACCTTAATTCTCTCGGTCAAGACGCCACTTCCTCTCTTTGATTTTCAAATAGACCGAATAATGACCATGACTTCTCTTGTTTTCATTTCTTGCTTTTCTCTCTCGGTTTGTTGATGACTTTCTACATTATTTTTTGGTGTTGTTTTACTCTCAGGTTCTTGTGTGATTTCTTGACCAAGTAAAAAAAAAAAGCCTCTATTCATTCAAATGTTTGTTTTAACCGAATAGGTTGCTTCCTCTCTTTCGTTTCTTGTTTGCTTTCATTTATATATGGTTAACAATTCCTTACCACTTGTCTATCATATATGCTTCCTTTGCAGCCACTTGTCACTCATTTACTTTCTCTAGTGACATATGTCCTTCACGCACACTATCATTCCCTCTTTTCGTGACACTTGTCATGCATGCAATCCATCTCATGCTTTTGTTTCACACTTTTTGATCTCCGTTTTTTCGTATTCGAATTCGTTTCTAGTCCATCCGGAATTTATTACTAAAATTTGATTTGCACATCCAGATATTTTACTAAAATTTGATTGTACATCTGGACTATCCGGGAATTCTAACGGAACTCAATTCACATATTCAGATTATTAAAAAATTCTATTAATCTTTCCGTTCTACCTGAAAATCACACTGAAATTAAATTTTACATTCGAAACCATCTCCGATCTACTCAAAAATATTGTTATTCACCTCCAGACTATTTGGAAGTTATAATATAACTCATTTTATCATTTCTATACTTTTCAAAAATTTCATTAATTACTTCTGAACTGTTCGGGAATCGTTCCGAAAATTCAGTTTTCATGCCTATGTACTTTAAATCATTTTATTATTCCTAAATAATCAAAAAGGTATTTTCGTCTAATAAGATTCGGATAACTTATAATCTATTCGGATGGATTCATTTTCAATCTGATTCAATTATTTTAGTCTCTAATATTAATTTCAAAACCTTTTGATTCGAAATCCGTTTTTTCGAAAGTTACTATTCATACGACCACTTTCCGTTCGAAAACACTATTTACACGAAATTACTATTCATAAAAAAAATCACTTTTAACGATTTATGTGGTTCATTTTTCAAAAATCACTATTCACTCAGAAATATTATTAATTCGAAAATACTATTAACTGAAAAAATAATATATTGTTTTTTATAAAATGAAATATTGTGTTTTATAGTTAAAATGCTTGCCTTAGGTTTAGGAGATGAAAATGGGTCACCTCTGTGATAACTAGGTCGACCATGAGTTGCTTTAGTA
The DNA here is from genome assembly GCA_022984855.1 of Dimocarpus longan. Lineage (NCBI taxonomy): Eukaryota > Viridiplantae > Streptophyta > Magnoliopsida > Sapindales > Sapindaceae > Dimocarpus > Dimocarpus longan. The sequence continues at coordinate 17,217,607 of CM041015.1, read as the reverse complement.
ACAACTGAATATTCTCATGATCATAGGCTAATCAACTTAAGTAGTATATTATCTTGAACCTAATGAATCTTTGTCTATTCGATAGTTATTAAGAGATAGGTGTTCTTAGATAAGAGTATATTCAATACATTATCAGAAGAGATGTATTACAAAGATTAGTGACAAACTAGCAACAACAAACCTAATATGTCTTCAATGCTATGATGATTGAATTCTATAATTAAGTGGAATCCGCAATCGTGGCACATTAAATTTAATTCATTTTCATCTAGGACTAATTTGATAATCGATTCCACATCTATGTGGAGATGATCCTGCAACCATTATATGACATCTCTACGATTCATATACTTGCGACGTTTATTACTTAAAATGGAAACTAAAAAATAACAAACAAAATTTTTTTCTTTTTTTTTTTTTTAGAATCCAAAAAACTCGTTTTTTTTAGTATCTTAATTTGACTTAATTAACTATAAATGTAATTCCTTTTTTTTTTTAAGTAGTATTCTTAATTATGTAAGTTTTGATCCTATCACCAAGTCACTACTTTGAATTTTAATAGGATCCACTATGAGTTCTGGACAAAAATACTTTATTTATAAATTTAGAAAAATAAAGCTTCTTGCTTTTCATGGAGAGAGATAGAGATCACATGAGAGAAAAGAAACATGACCTACAATGAGATTGAGGAGAGAGAAAGATGACTATGATGGTATAAAAAGTCATCCATTTTTTGAGCAGCTTTGACAACATCAAAACAAAAAACAAAAAACAAATGCAAAAGTGGTAGATGAAAATTTTGGAAATATAATAAGAACTATGTTTTGCTTGTTGAGATTATTATAATGAATTTGACATTGTTTGCCCCGCTCAAAGAATTCTCAAAATTGTCCTCAATATAAGTCACAAAAAATAGATGTTAAAAAAATCCTAATAAAAAAAAGTAAATTCCGAACAACTTTTAACGAATGACAAATAATGTCACTTTCAAAGCACTCAATAGAGATAAAAAATTAACTCATTTGTGACATGTGGAATGCACTGTAAATGTGGTTGCTAATAGGGCTGAGCAACTCTATGTTTGTCAACGTCTAGATTTAGCCGACTAGGTTTTTTTAGGCTCAAACTATAGATACAATCGAAATGGTGCAAGAAACAGGCGAAAGGTAGAAGAAAAAGCAGAAGAAGAACAATGAACACCAGAGATTTTTAAGTGGTTCAGCCCAAAGTTTATCTACGTCCACTGTTTTTTCACTATTTTTGCAAAATAACGATACTCTAAATGTTTCTCTCTTCTTTACAATGAAAATCCTCCACTATTTATAGAGAATGTGAGGTGCTACAATTACATTACAGTAAGTCAAAGTGAAATGATGGATTACATTAAATACGGTTGATATTTGTCAGGTCAACTCTGTCAAAGCATGGGTTTAGATGGTAAACCTATAGTGGTTAGGTGAGATTTCCTTAATCAATGTTGTAATTTCTAACGGGATTGGCGTGTACGATATGTTTGGAACTGTAATCGGTCTAACAGCTCTGACTGTAACTGACTTACGTCCTACGAGCTATAGTAGCTGAGAGCTCGTGTACACGAGCTGAAATGTCTAAAGTCTGACTATGAGTTTGCTTTTGCGAGTTAAGCATGCAATCTAAGAATCTAAGTTCGCGAGCTGGCGTCATGACGAGCTGGGTACTGGAGAACCCTTAGTGGGCTATGCCTTAGCCAAATGTGCGTTCTTATTAAAACAGTCCTGGGTTTCTTCCAACAGTTTTAGGCTTTTTCCAACCCACTTAAGAATCCTAAAAATACCCACAGCATTAGCCCCTCAGCTCCTAGTGCGATCTGCGGATTGGGAGTTGATAGGCCGCTGGTAAAAGTTGGCATTTGGATATAGTTGTGACGCCTCTTCCTATTCAAATTTTTCTAGGACACGTCGTGGCTTCATGGACAACGGTTTAATGCACGTCTTGAATAATGAGCATTTAATGCGCACGTCTCTTCAACTGACTATGCATGATGATGGAATCCCGAAGATTGCGCTGCACCATCAAATCTGATGGCTAGGGTTTCAGCCTGGTGCCCTATTTAAAGTAGAGTCCCAGTCAGTTTCAACTTCTTTATGTCATTTTCAAATTCAACAGATAGTTCGTCTTCCTTTTTCTCTAACTTCTTTTCGCTTCAGTCTTCCGCACCAACGTCTCAGAGTAGAGGATCATCATTAAAGCTTCAGTTCCACTCAAAGTAAGTCATGGAATCTTCTCTTAACTTCTGGTTTTTGCTTCTGATTTGCATGTGTTGTGCGTTTTCTAGGTTTGGCATTGGGTTGTTCACCATGTATTCTCGTTCCTGAGAATTTGTTCTTCATTGTGACTCTTCATTTTCTGTTGTTTTGATCTTGTTGGTTGAATTCTTGTGCGTAAGTTGTTGTTTGTGATGTTGTGAATGCGAGCTTTAGGTAGAGACAAATATAGATCGTTAGCTCATAGATCATCTAAACCGTAGGTTGAGCTACCATACATTTAGTGATCTGTGCAGCCTTTGTGACCTGTAGATTTAGAAAATTTATTAGAAAAATAGAAAACTTAAGTATAGTTAGGGGTGGTCTGTAGACAGAGATCTAATTACTCATTTTCTATGTGTGTAGATGTCTTTAGGTCATAGTCACCAACGGTACAGAGTAGATGACCTTTCTAGCTCAAACGATGAGGATTCGGGAATAGCCCTTGAGGTCAAAAGGGCGACTTCTTCCAACGGTGATGTCGCTGAGGAGTTCGCAGCTCGGGTAAACCCTATGATAGCCATACCGCCTCCTGGTCGGGAAGGTTGCGAAGTATTCGCATTTCACCCTACGAAATTACAACTCGACGAGTTGAGGGGAATTGCCTTGGAATACCGCCTTTTTAGGGGATATCGCATCATGCTCCCTTCTTCAAGTGATCACGTGGCTTTTTCACCCAACGGGTATGTTACTGTCAGTGCCCAACATTTGAGGCATGGGCTCAGATTCCTAGTTTCCGGCTACATTATCAATCTTCTGAATCGATTGAAACTTTTTCCGTTCCAGCTGACTTTGAACTCATACTCCCAGCTCACATCGCTGGCATTGGTCTTTTTAAGGGACAAGCTTGAAGCTCCAAATCCACGCATCTGCTCCCACTTATATAGTTTAAAGGGAGTAGCCAGCCCGAAGGGAGGAGCTCGAGAGGGAATTTATTACCTGACGGCTCACGAATCAAACTTTAAGGGCTTGTTGCCAAAAGGCGAGGCAAAGGGCAAGTCCAACGTCGGGGACTACAAGGCAAGATGATTTTATATCTTCTTCCATTCCCTCGAATGTCTTCAAAATTATAGCTTTGTCTTCACCCTAAGTAGTTATAGGAGTGGTATTAGCAAGCTCTTTTTCATGCACACTGATTTTAACACTTTTGTGTCCTTTTTTACAGAAGGGAGTAAAGGAACCATTACTAAGAAGGAGAAAGATCTTCTCAGGACGCTTGCGGACTTAGGAGAAGGAAACGTTGTACACGCATTTGACGACGATCTCCTTAGACAATTCCAGCTTGCTCTAGCCTCCGACAGCAAGCTAATAGATAATAAAAAGGGCATTCGAGGCCAGCACAAGCTCATCTCAGTCTATCAGGCCGTTCGAGGAAAGATCGATCTAGCCCTCCACACAAGTTCCAGAGATGATAATATACAGCTCGCAAATTATAATTTGATAACAATCTACACAGCAAAAATCAGAAAGTAATCTTTAGCAAGCTTGATTTACAGCTCATATAATAGCTATTTAGTTAACATGGATGTTTATCAGCTATGCTCAGAGGATAGGAACCCGAGCTGTACAGCGAGTTGCGCTCAAGAGATCGAAACCCGAGCATATATAGCTAGCTGTGCTCAAAGGGTTAGAACCCGAGTTGTGCAGGATAATAAACTTCATAGGCTACACTTAAAGGGTGGTAGTCGAGCTTTATAACATAATAATCTCTCGAGCTACGTTCACAGGGTCGAGACCCGAGCTATATAGCTAGAGTTGGCGAGGCCATGGTCTCGGCTACGCTCACAGGATCAGATCTTGAATATATACAGCATATTCTGACTGGTTAGGTCGCACGAGAAGTAATTAAGCCAATTTGGGCAGACCTACGTTAATGCACCTCGTTCTGACATTTGCTAACCAGAATTGTGAAGTGTTTGGAACGATTTGTGAGGGGTTGGCCTATCAACAAGCTGCCATTAGGTGTACGATCTCGTGGCCGTACTGCTGTCTTGATCTTATAAGGTAGGTGTGAGGTCGGTTATCGCGCCGATATTAAGCCCCTTATCCCTGTAGGATAACTGAGTGTTTGAATCTCCAACACTTTCCCTACTTTTCATAGCTTTACACTTCACATATAGAAACACATAATCAATTTATGTCAGTAATATAGTGGGAAATTTGGAGCTCATATAAAATAGTCAATATTACAAAGATATTACAAGCGGAGGACAACTATTGGTAATAAGGTCGCAGGTGTACTGCGTTCTAGGCTCTTGAAAGTACTGCTCCGCTCATATCTGCTAAGTGATATGCTCAATTCCCTAAGTCTTCACTGATGATGTATGGTCCTTACCAGTTAGATCCCAGAGTCCCATCGTTGGCCTTACGAGCTCCAAGGAGAATGATACGTGACACAAGGTCACCGGGTTTGAACTTTCGAACTTAGACTCTTTTATTGTAGTACCTCACCATCCTCCGTTGGTAGACGGCTATTCTCATGCGAGTTGCTTTTCTTGTTTCTTCGAAGAAGTCCAGGTTGGTGGTCAGAAGTTGATCATTCTCCGAAGGATTGAAGCTTGCTCTTGGCTGACTGGTCACCTCGAATTCAGTAAGGATCATGACTTCGGATCCGTAGACCACTGAGAAAGGAGTTTCTCTAATAGTGCTGCAAACTGTTATTCCGTAAGCCCACAACACTTTCTGTAGCTCGTTCACCCGTGCTCATTTCCTAGCTTCAAGTCTTATCTTCAAAATTTTTTTGATGATTTTGTTGACTGCTTCGACCTGGCTATTTGCTTGAGGATAGTCTATTGCTGAGAAGTTTTTTGTGATGCTGAGGTTACTGTAAAACTTGAGGAACTGCTCGCTAGTGAATTGAGTCTCATTGTCTGTCATGAGCTGTTGGGGGACTCCAAATCTGAAAATGATATGATCTCACACGAATTTTTCTACTTTCTTGGTAAAGATCTCAGCAAATTTCTTTGCCTCTGCCCATTTTGTAAAATAGTCTACTATAACAATGGCGTGTTTACACTTAACTCGACTTGTTGGGAGAGGTTTTATCAAGTCCATGCCGTAGATCGCGAAGGGCCATGGATTGATCATCTGCTATAAGTACACCGGTGGAGCTCGCAGAATCTTTGCAAATCTCTGGCACTTGTCACATCTCTTCACTATATTGATGGCATCTTGCTTCATCGTTGGCCAGTAAGATCCTTGTCTGAGTACTTTTTGGGCTAGGAAAAGCCCCTCAGCATGATTGCCACAATGGCCTTCATGGATGTCTTTCATGATGGTGGTACAATCTGGCTCATCCACACATCACAACAATGAAGCCGAAAAACCTTTCTTGTAAAGCATATCGTCATAGATGCAGTATCTTGCAGCTCGAGTTCACAGACGATGTGCTTCTAGCTTGTCATCTGGAACTTACCCTTCTGTAAATATTCAACCAACGGACTCATCTATGAATCTGCTGTCACAGCTGGTGCCATTACCTCATCACTGGGTTCTGTACTTGGTTTTGGTATATATTCTATTGGTATTTCCTTAGAAAAATTTGTCTTGAGTTGTAGCCAGGCGAGCTAAAGTGTTAGCGTGTGAGTTCTGAGCTCACAAGGTCTGGTTTACTTTATACTTTTCAAATGCTCCTAACAGCTCTCGGACCTTCTACAGATAGATTGCCATACTGTACCACTTAGCTTGGTATTCACCTTTTATCTGACAGACCATGAGCTAGAGTCGCTAAAGATTTTGAGTCATTTAGCTTGCATCTTCTTGGCTAGGTAAAGCCTTGCTAACAAGGCCTCATACTCGGCTTCATTATTCGTGACCCGGAACCTAAACTTGAGCGCACAGAGGATTTTATGTCCCTCCAAGCTGATCAATAATATCCCTGCTTCAGCTTTCTGTTCGCTGGAAGAACCATCAACAAATAGTTCTTAATATATACCTTCAGAGGATTTCGCTCTTTTGTCCACAGGTCTTGTGAATTCAGCAATAAAATCGATTAGCGCCTGCCCTTTAATTGCTGACCTTAGCTTGAACTCGATCTCAAATTGAGCGAGCTCGATTGCCCATTTGAGAAGGCGACCCAAGGTATCTGGCTATTGGAGGATCTATCTAAGGGGATACTTGGTCAGCACTTCAATCTTATGCGTCTGAAAATAAAGACACAGCTTTTTGGTCACCACCACAAGATAGTAAGCGAGCTTCTCTATTGGGGTATACCTTCCTTTAGCATCAACTAGTTTTTTACTGATGTAATAGATAGGGAATTGTGTCCTGTCTTCTTTCCGAACTAGGGCGGCACTTAGAGCATGTTGAGATACCCCTAGATAGACTGTTAGAGTTTCCCCTTCTTTCGATTTTGACAAGAGCGGAGCTCGCCCCATGTAATCCTTAAGCTATTGGAACGCGACCTCGCATTCCTCTGTCCATTCAAAGCTTTTGGCCTTCTTCAAGATTTCAAAGAATGAGACACATTTGTATGTGGCTTTGGAGACAAATATGCTGAGGGCAACAACCTGACCGTTTAAGCTTTAGACTTCTTTCATCTTTGTTGGCTACCTCATGTCTAGCAAAGCTTTTATTTTCTTAGGGTTGGCCTCAATTCCTCTATTATTCACCATGAAACCCAAGAATTTACACAAGCCTTTCAAATGCACATTTGAGGGGGTTGAGCTTAATCTAATACTTCTTTAAAATTTGGAACATCCCCTTGAGGTCGTAAACATGATCAACAGCCTGCTTAGATTTTATCAGCTTATCATTGACATACACTTCTATAGTCTTCTTAATCAGATCCTTGAACATCATATTCACCAGCCTCTGATAGGTTACCTTTGCATTCTTCAGTCCGAAGGGCATCACCTTGTAGCAATATAGGCCGCGGTCTATGACGAATGAGGTGTGCTCCTCATTTTCAGGGTTCATTGGAATCTGGTTGTACCTTGAGTATGCATCCATGAAACTGAGAGCTCGTGCCCGGCTATTGCATCTACGAGCTGATCGATTCTAGGCAATAGAAAGCTATTTTTTGGGCAGGCCTTATGTAAGTCCGTGAAATTTATGCAAGTTCCCAATTTCCTATTTTTCTTCTTTATCAGTACGGGATTTGCTACCCAGGTCAGGTAGCGAGCTTCACGGATAAACCTGTTTGCCAAGAGCTTGTCCATCTCTTCTTTCAGGGCATCATAACGTTCTAGGGTCATCGGCCTCCTCTTTTGACAAATCGGCTTGTGATGAGGATTTATGTTTAGCTTGTGCGTCATCACCCCTAAATTAGTTCCTACCATAACCTCATGGTTCTAAGCGAACACATCTAAGTTCACCTTAAGAAATTCAGCTAGCTGGGTTTTGACTTCTGGCACTAGGCTTTTTCCCAGCTTGAGGCACCTTTTAGCATCTGCCTCGTTGACTTGTATGTCCTCCAGCTCCTCAACTGGATCGGTAGTCTTATTTACATCTATCTCCTTGGGATCTAGGTCGCAGCTCAGCCCCGTAACATTGATGGCTTACAGTTCACCTCTTAACACTACATTCACCTTTTTCCCTTTGGCTCTCATCTTCACTAAATCTTCGTAGCAACAATGAGCTAGCTGTTGTTCACCTCACACACATCCTATTCCATTGAGAGTTGGAAATTTCACTGTGAGGGTTCTAGTCGAGGTGATCATGTCTAGATCATTCATCGCAGGTTTTCCCAATACCATATTGTATGCCGAGAGGGAATCTATGATCAAGAAATCTGCAAGCACGGTTGATTGATGACCTACATCTCCAAGAGTCAGAGGCAATCTGATATGCCCAACAGGAATGACTACATCTCTAGTAAAACCATATAAAAGTTCGGGGGAAGGCTTCCGTTGTTCATCTTCAATCCCTATCTGGTTGTAGCATTCCCTGTACATTACATTAACCGAGCTACCTGTATCAATCATTATTCTTCTCACCTCCACATTTCTAATGCGAGCTCAGATCACCAAGGCATCGTTCTGAGGCCAATGAACACCCCTGACATCTTCTTCTGTAAAGACTATCTTCTTCGATGCCATCCTAGCTTTCTTGGAAGGCCCTTCTAACTCTCTTCGACCTGCAAGCCATATATGATTAGCATCGTGCACATAGCGCTCATGCGATCTGTTTGAGGTACTACTATATGAGGTCCCCAATGGATAGTAAAAATTGTTCTTATTGCAGATGCTTGTTCTTGGTCAGGAGTTGGTTGAATTGACTGCTGCTCTTGCTGTCTTTGCGGTTGAGGGCGCTGTTACTGGCGTGGTTACCCTGCAGGTCGCACGACATATTATCTTCAGCGACTTTTTTTGATCAAGCCCTTTATGGTGTCCTTCAATACCACGCAGTCGGAGGTATAGTGCCCTGCCTCATTATGGTAGGCACAGAACTTTCTTTTATCCCTAAATTCTTCTGGATTGGGGTTGGTCTCCCAAAATTCTCCCTACTCCTCTCTGCTGCAAAGATTCTTCCACAAGTGTCTGAGAGGAGGCTATAGCTTTTATAGCGACTTGGATGCGGAGGTCGCTGATGCCCTTGGTCGTTTCTCGGCCTAGGTCCATTTCTGACTTTCTTTGCAATCTGATTATTGTTCCTTTGACCCCTATTGTTATTTCCTCCATTGCTTATTTTCTTGCCTCAGCTGGAGCTGTCAGCTTCATCTTTCTAATTGCTTAACTTCTTTGATCCGAAGGATTCCTCCCACCTTATCTCTTTGGAAGCTCGCACGTAGAACTCTCCTAGATTCTTTACTGGGGACTTGTATATGCTTTCGTACAGCTTCTCATCTTTCCTCAATCCTGCTGAGATAGTTGTCAAAATCCCCTCATCGATAGAACTCTCCACGTTATTCACCTCATGCTTGAACCTACCAAAATAGTCCTTTAATGATTCACCAGGACGTTGAAAAATAATAGCGATATGACAGGGTGGAGCGAGCTGTTTTTTCAAAGTTTTGTACTGATTGACAAACTTCTGTGGGCATTCCTCCCCATTGCTAATACTGCGGGGCGAGAGATTTCTCAACCATGCTCGCAAAACATCTCCAAGCGTTGCAGGAAAAATGCGACATTTGACCAGCGGACTGGTGGTCTGCAAATCCATCTGGATGTTAAAAGCGTCCAAATGGTCATAAGAATTAGAGTTCTCATTATATTATGGGATGTTAGGGACCTTAAGACTGGGAGGGAGTGGTTCGAGCTCTATCTCTGAAGTAAATAGGATTCTTTCACCATGCTGACTCCCCTGTTCATTGGCCCCAGGTTGGGCCTTCAACTACCGGACCCTTTGAAGAAGCTGCTCAATAATCGGGTCCTCAGGTCTCAGATTGTTTGGTTGGAGATCGTTTTATCCACCTACTTTCTCTGTTTGGAGAATATCGGTCTTGCATCCTGTGCCTTCTTCCTTGCTCGGGCTCGGGGGAATGGCGATTTGGTTCGTGCTTGTGATTTGGTCTGTTTAGTCCATCTTCTTTACGCGAACCTCTATGTCGGTGTCGCTGCTCATCATTATCCCTCCGAGTTGGGACCCGCGTATGTCCATAGCTCGCCTTAACTTATCGATGTCCATCTTGACTCACCCTTACCTTCAATCCTAAAGGATGAGCCACCTCTTCCTCATCGCGAGTTCACTAGGTCCGAGCTCTGGATTGCACGTTGAAGGAATGGACTGATCCCTCAAGCGCTGGCACTTCCCTGGCAAGCCTTCCATTTGTGGTCGGGACCTCAACGCACTATCGCTGTGAAACGTCCCTCATTGCAATGATCTCATCAAGTCTCTGAGTTGTCTAAGGCTGGGCCTGGGCCAGTGCCCTGACAACATCTGTTATTTGCATCATGGTATTTTTCAACACCTCCTGATGCAGCTGCAAAACCTGCATGGCGTCCTCTCCAACGACATTAGATATAGGTTGATGACAGGGAAGTGGAGGTATACCTTGAGTATTTTCAGTTGAGGGTACGTTTGAAGTCCTAGCCCCTAGGTCGGTTGGTTCTCTAATGGGTCGGACTTCTCTCTTGTGGTTTAAGTTATCGAACTGGCTAGCAATCGCACTTAAGCTCCTGGTGGTCTTCCTCTGGCCATTGCGTCTGGTACGCGAGCTCTGAAAATCAGAGATGAGAAAACTGAAATGCAGGAAGGGCCCTTTCTCTAGCGCCAAAATGTTAACGTCTGGATTTAGCCAACTAAGTTTTTTTTAGGCCTAAACTACAGATACAATCGAAATGGTGCAAGAAACAAGCGAAAGGTAGAAGAAAAAGCAGAAGAAGAACAATGAACACCAAGGATTTTTAAATGGTTTGCCCTAAAGTTTGCCTACGTCTATTGTTCTCTTACATTTGTCAGGTCAACTCTATCAAAGCATGGGTTTAGACGGTAAACCCATGCTGATTAGGTGAGATTTCCTTAATCAGTGCTATAATTTTTTATGGGGTTGGCGTGTATGATACGCCTGGAATTGTAATCAATCTGACAGCTCTGACTGTAACTAACTTGCATCCTATAGCTATAGTAACTGAGAGCTTGTTTACATGAGCTGATATGTTTGAAGTCTGACTATGAGTTTGCTTCTGTGAGTTGAGCATGCAGTCTGAAAATCTAAGTTCGCGAGCTGGCATTATGATGAGCTGGGTAATGGCGAACTGAACCCTTAGTGGGCTGTGCCTTAGCCGAATGTGCATTCTCATTGAAACAGTTATGGGTTTCTTCCAATAGTTTTGGGTTTTTATCAACCCACTTAAGTATCCTAAAAATACCCACAACAATGTTTGATTAGGTTCCAATAAGAACCAAAATGAATAGATTTTTGTTTGTTCTCAATTTTAAGAATCAAACATGAAAAGTTTGAGGACTGAAATCGACCCGAATCGAACACGGTTCGGTTCAGTTCAGGTTGGTTTGATCATCATTAACTTTGGATGCTTGGTTTGAAGACTAACAAATAGACTTTTCACACCAATCGCAAACCAACTCAAAGCTTGGTTCGGCTACTAATAAGCAGATAATCACACCAATCGCAAACCAACTCAAAAAGCTCAAAGAAATAAAAATTAAATAACTCAAAAATTCAATCAAGCAACAGAAAACCAACACCTACCCTAGATAAAAAAAGCCAGAGAAATCAAAACACGTAAAAAAAATGTAAGAAAGTGAGTGAGAGACATGAGTATTGGCTAAGGAAAAAAATAGAAGAAAAGAAAACGACAGTAGGTAGTGGTAGAGATCAACGACATGGTTTGGTAGCAGGAATCGACAACAGGGTTCCATGAAGGGGTTGACAATGGCAGCTCAAGAAAATCAAAATAAAATAAATAAATAAACTAGAATAAAAAAACAAAAAGAAAAGAGACAGAGAGAGTGAGAGGGTTGTCGACACAGAAGAAATAAAAAGGATAAGAGCTAAAAGTGAAAGGGGTTAGTCAGTTAGGTGTGCATTAAATAGGCTAGGTTTGTCAATTTATGTATGTGCCTTTAAGGGTCATTTAACCCTCAAAGGCACATATGCAAATCTCATGTGTTAAAAAATTAAAAAAATAAAATAAAATACATACATGGACACACACTAAAAAATATATACACATACACTCAAATATATATACAAATATATATATATATATATGTATGTATAAAGTAAAAGGTACAGGTTGGGTTCAGTTCTATTTACGGGTCTGGAGACCTAGAACCGAACATGGATCGATTTTTCTAGAATTGAACACTCTCCTTTTTATTACATGAACCAACTCTAGCGTTAGAAATTCAGTTCGATGGTTCATGTTAAATTGCCTAGGTTTAGTTACAAAGTTGCAACATATATGAAAGCAAGGCATAATAAAAGTTTGGAACTTCAGGCGGTGTCTTAGAAAGTATTTGCCAATGAATTTTACCAGCATCACTATAGAAAATGATTGAACCCCAAAGAGGCCTTTTCTACAACAACATAATCTCTGTGACAAATATGCCTTGCAAAAGTAAACATCATTCAAATAACAATTTAAATTAACGATTTTTTAATTTACTAATTAATTAAAGCCTTTAATTCCTCACGCGATTAATTAATAATCATATAAAACCAAATTTGTATATATAAAAGTAAGGCAATGATTCAACTATAAATATTTATAATAATTATAAACCATATAAACTAGCACCAAAGAAATGAGCATTTGTTTAACTAGCACCAAAGAACTAGATTGAGTTTTACTAGTACCTACCCGAGTAAAAAAATAATAATAACCTTTATTAAAAAATAAAAACTAATACATTTTTTTCAATTTGTCATATTCTCTAATTCAGCTCCTAACTTGCCATTTTCTTCTTCATCAAACAGCTGCTACAACTCTGATCTAACCAAAAACAAAGTCAAATTAAAAAAAAAAAAAAAAAACAAAAACAGAAATCAATTAAACACCAAAACAAGTTGAGCTTTTTTAATACCAGAGTCTTGGATTAATAAATTCAACTGAAGTGGAGTCTTGGATCAGTAAATTCAACTGAAGCAACACCTCTTGGTGACTAAATTTTCCTGATACAGTTAGTTGGAAGCAAGGGAAAATTAAGACATGAGTATTCGATGAACTTCTTGTCTCTCATCTTCATGGCCATGCCCCACATGAAAATTAAGGCTCCATTTTCAAAGCAAAAAAAAAAAAAAAAAAAAGAGCATGGACTGTTCGATGACCACCATGCCCTCTCCGTCGCTATCTATATGAAAATTAAGGCTTTATTTTCAAAAAAGAAAAATATAGCATGGACTGTTCGATGACCACCACGCTATCTTCGTTGCCATCTCTGTCAACCACCACTGTCACTGTTTTTGTTATAAAATCTGTTAGATTGTGAAGGTGTCGAATTTGACGTTTTTGTAATCTTACAGTGGTGGTGGTTTCAAGTGCTTTGCTTCTAGGAAAAAAAGTTAAAAAAAAAAACCAACAACAAACGACAAGTGCATCGTCGAACAACTATGGTGGTGGTCGACGGCCGAAGCATATTGTTATGTAAATGAACAAGTGCATCCTCTACATTTTATGTTGGTTTTGGTATCGAAGTTGGTTTTGACATAAAAATGAAGAAGAAGAAGACCTACCTCTCGTTTGTTTCAATTGCATACTAGTGTTGGTTTTGTTTCCCTATTTTGTTTTGGCATTAAAATTTGATTTCGATATTGAAGTTGATTTGTGTTCTTTATTTTCGTGGCAAGCTTTTAAAATAAGGATAATTTTGTCATTAAAAGTTATGAACAGTGAAATAGTGTTATTAAAACTAGTGTTGTAGAACTTGGCTAAGTCTACTCGAATCGGCCTTCCACCAATCCAAAAACCCTCAAATCAGGGGTTCTACTCACCTCTAGCTAGTGTGGTCGATTTAGAGCTCGATGTTGTTAGGTTTGATAGCGATGGTTTGAGTGTAAAGATTGATGACCAGCTCCAAGCGGTCATCGATGAAGGCGTCCATGGCCGTTTGTTTGAGATCAGAAGCCACTGTAGTACTTATAAGGATTGGTGTGGTGTGTGTTTTGGTAAGAGAGGAATACGAAGAGAAGAGTCTAAAAGATGAGAATTAAGAGAGATACAAACAAGACTGTAAAACCAGAGAGATAGAGAGCAAAAGAAATGAATGTAGAGATCGATGTTTCTTTTCCTTTTGTCAATCAACACAAAGACTCTGGACACCATGAAAGAAAGGGAAAAAAACAAAGGAAATGTGATATAGATATTATATGAGACAAATAAGGTAAAGTGGGAGTTATATATATATCACATTCTAGCATATAAATATTTAGGGTATGTATACACTTGACATAAAAATGAGTGATTATATTTTAAAATTACTGATTGTATTTTATTATCTTTTTATTACATCTGATTACAACTAAATATGTGTACTTTAAAAAAAAAAAAAAAAAAAAAAACTAAACATATGTAATTATAATTAGTAAATGTGATCGATAGAATCACATTTATTGATTATGATCATACGTTTAATTGTAATCAGATATAATAAATTACAATCAACAATTTTAAAATGTAATCACTAATTTTCTCTTAATCAAGTGTATGCATACACAGATGTATCCAAAATATAAATATATATATATATATTCCTAGTATGTTTTGTATTTGTTCGAGGTTTTACATGAAACCGCCAAATTATATATATATAATTAATTACAATTTGTTTGTTAGGATTTTACCATTTAGCCCCCTAAGTAGCTTCATTCATGATAAGTGGAAATTATAGTTGTTAGTTCATTAATTATGAATCTCGATTCCTCGATTTGATTAGTATGGGTGGAAAATAGTTATTTGTTAGTAAATTTAAGAAAATAAAGAACATGAGATCACTGGGTGTTTTAGTGGTAGAGACAATTCGTTCTATTGATCAATTATTTAAGTTTGAATCATTATATCGTAAGTGGTTTATTTATTTTTAAAAATAAAGACTCGACTTCACAATTAAATTTTTTATTGCACCCAATTGCTCTGCTTGCAATTTTTTTTAAAGTCTAAATCCAAAATAGCATTGTTTTGAGGGGTTTAAACATATTTTCATATAAAAAGAAGAAGCTTTGGTTATACCAAACCAAAGCTTCTTCTTTTTTCTCCACGATTGTTTTATTCTTTTTCTCCCAAACCAACTCACCTTGTCATCGCACCACCAACAGCCATTGTTTTCCTTGCCATCGAATCGCCACCTACCATTGCTCCTTTCCGCGTTACTCGTCGTCAATGGTAAGGATTGACTGTGTTGAACTTGAATCTATTATTGTCTTTCTATGTTTAATTTTAGTTTTTACTCTTTAATTTTAATTCCTCTTTTTCTTTTCTATTCTTAAATGTCATTGAATGTTGTTTCTATGTTTAATTTCTATTGTTGGATTTTTATTTTTTTAATTTTTTATAAGTTTGATCAAATTTGATTGTTAGTTAACAGCTTGATCGTTGACTAACAGTCAAATTGAGTACTTGCTCAGTAGTTGAATACTAGCTACTTACTGGGTTGCTGGTTGAATAGCCAGTAGCAATTTTTACAACATTATGGAAGAGAGTAATCACATAGGATTGATTACCATCAGACTTAAAAACTTAAGTTAATAAAAAATGATCTAATTATAATATTTAAGATTTGAGGTTATGATATGTTAACATAAAGTATATTATAGACAATATCAATTATGCAAATCCAAAAAATAGTAATGATAAGGAAATGCTTGTCTAATTTGAACTCTTCAAAACTCTAAATGATCTTATAACAAGCTATTATTATAATGATGAACCTTTCTGAACATGTTAAATGGCATAGTTGGAAGCTTATATTTTCTATAATTTAGAGTTCCGATTGAATATTTATAGGCATAGAATAAGAAATGGCCACATATGATAAGATTACAATGCATACACTTATAGAATCTCAGTTCGCGGTTTGGTTTTGCTGGTAAGAGAGTGGGACTTGTCTGTGGAGAAGACGCACAACCTGTGAACGCCATTTTTGAAGCTGTATGGCTGATCTTCTGGGACATTATAGGGCCTCTGTATGAGCAAAATTAAATGGTTTAAAGAAACTGAGACAAACCCTTTCGTAGGATCAATGGCTTCCCTATCAGAGACTTTTGATGAATTTACGAGCTGAAACAACGTATAACAAGAAACTGCCAAGAGAAAAACAGAACTGTAAGTCATTTTGTGGAATTAAGCTAGGTTGAGAGCTAAAGAAAAATGTTGATGAATGTTGACCGTGGATAAAATGAACTTGCTTGGACAAGTATCTGTATATAACTTTCCTCATATAACGAGTTACGCCAAAGTTATGCGGAATTTTGTTTTCCAGCAAATTATATGCACAGAAACTGTTTAACTAAGACAATTTGATTTTATTTGATTTATTTCTTTTTTGAGCATTGGTAACTTGCTCAAGATATTACTGAGATTAGCTACAATATAACTCTAAGACGCGATTCAAGGATTTGCTTTCAAAAGATGTGAGGGAACAACCGACTGCAAATGGGGGCAAAGTGCTTACAAAGTGTGACTTGGTGAGATAGGACTCACGACCGTGAAGCCAAGGTTGTGAGTTTTTTTTTTTTTTTTTTGAGGGAAAGGTTGTGAGTTAACCATAGTCTTTTCACTGGATCAGGACTCTTTTTTCAAGACAATTTGAAAGTCACATTGGATTGGTGGTTTTGGCCCAAAATAATTGGAAGTTGAATTTAAACCTGATAGTTTTCAGCTAGGTGGGAGTTTGGTTCGTTTGGTAACGTGGGATTGGATTAAATTAAATTATCTTATATAAATAAATAGAATTAACATTGAATTAGATTGAACGAAACTAAAATTTTTTAATGTATTTGGTGCAATATATGATTGAACTAAAATAGTAAGCTCTACTAAATTCTTTGTAGCAAATAAGATAGAAAAGGATGATCTTAAGCGTAGTCGACAAACTGAAGAAATATTTTGTGCTTCACTTTGGTTTCATGAAGGCTTTTGGTCATGGTGAGTGGTCCAAATTGTGGTTCAATCATCTAGTCGTTGGATAGATTTAATCACAAGTCCAATTTTCCAAACTACATACTAGACAATAGTTATGCATTCATTTTATGCTTGATGGTTTCTAAGCGAGGATTCTTTTGGCATGCAGAATAGGGTTGAATTATCACTGATTATATGATTCATATATATATATATATATATATATATATATGTAACATGTGGGGCTAGTTGACAACTTGACATATAAACAAAACAACAATATGATAGTCAGAATTTCAGTTTAACAAAAGTTGTCAGCCTTCTTGATCCCTATTGTTGTTTAAATATGAAATTCTTATTTAAATAAGTTCAACTTCCATACCATGTTCTACTAGGTAACAAAAAGTTGAACTCATTTAAATATGTAGGCTGCAAAATAAAGTGGCCAAGTAACCCAATGCAATCAGATGAGCCTCCTACAAGGAGTTGCCAGCATCCATCACAAGCCGGGTATTGTAATCAAACTACTTCGACAAGGAGTTTCCAATATTGATCACAAACCGATAACTGACATCAGATTTTGCAAGCCTTTCCATGGTTTTGTTGATCTCATCAATGCGGATCGGCTCAATGTCTGCAGTAATATTGTGCTTAGCACAGAAGTCCAGCATCTCCTGTGTCTCCTTGATCCCTCCAGAGTTACTTCCTCCAACAAGCTTCCGCCCTGTAAATTCAACATAACACAATTTCTATTAATTCAATACAAATGTCATATTTAAGATATACAATCCTTTTCCAACTTATATGCAACACAAAAATTCTACCCAATTTATGGAAAAGGTTTCCATTCAGAAATTTATATAAAATTTTGTTTTTGGCTTCAACATCATTTGGGGTCTTGATTGCGCCATTGGTTTATAATATAATCACTAAATTTAACTTAAAGAAAACCAACTATCAACAACATTTAGCTCTGCTAGAAGCTCAGAGATAACAAGGCTGTTAATCAGAATTTTTTCTACATTTTATTTTTAGTGCTCGCTAAAGTAGACGTACATAAAATAAAATGTTAGCTAGAATTAGGATCCATTGAGCATGAGATTTAAAATATTGAACTCATTGCAAACTGTCCCTCATCAATCTTTCAAAAATATAATAATTTTAGTTTCTAAGGTGAAGGCTTTAAATAACATACCCGTAGCTAAAGGAAAAATAGGCAGCTCCAGGGGCTTCTGATTAGGTAAACCCACGATGACCAGCTTTCCATTTACGTTTAACAGACTAAGAAGCGGAGCCAGGGGATGAATTGCAGATATAGTGTCAATGATGTGATCCATGGCACCCACAGCTGCCTTCATTATGTAAATACAAATTACAATATTATTTGGAACGTTATGACGAAGGATTGACATGTTAAAATCCTTTTTGTACCTCCGGATGCTAATAATGCTGCCTACTGGTGGCAAAAAGAGCTCTTGAAATGTTTGAGGAGGATATTTCTTTGTCTGATGCCCCTCAAAGTTGGAGTATTTTCTCATTTTTTAATATCAGAGAGCGCAGACTCTCTATCAGTTTTTTCTTTTCCCCTTTGGACGTATACCCTGTTTTTGTATTAAAAAAAAAAAAAAAAAAAAAAAAATAACATGAGTACTATTATAATTTTGCTCAATTTGAGTTAGGAAGTATCATTTAATGGGTCAAACACATGGGTACCATTTTAATTTCCTCAAAAAAGGTTAGTTTGTTATATACCTTAAATTTTGCAGGATCAGTGCTAACAAGAAATGAATCAAGAACCAAGTCCACCGATTGCTTCACTCTCCTTCTTTGGCGATGTACTGATGACAGTGACTTTCAACCCAAAGGCCTTACCAAGCTTCACAGCAACATGACCAAGCCCTCCAAGTCCTGCTACACCCAAATGTTTGCCAGGCTGGTTCATTCCATAGTACACCATTGGGCTGCACACTGTGATCCCCGCGCACAACAGCGGTGCACCAGCATCAAGAGGCATGTTATAAGGAATGTGGACCACATAGTTCTGATCAATAACAATGATATCAGAATAACCACCATAAGTTCTCGTCCCATCACAAGAAAAGGTATATATCATCTCAGGGTAATAACTCTTCAAGCCCTCATGGCAGATGTTGCATTTCCTGCAGGAGTCCACCATGGCCCCAACCCCAACCTTGTCACCGACTTTGAATTGGTTCACGTTGTACAACTGCTGTCACGGCACCAACAATGTCATGCCTACAGAAGAACATTAAGATCATATCATTCCTTATCTACATAAAAGCCTCGACCAAGCACTCGCAAGAACGCAACAAGTTTAAACCACTCGATGCATTTTAAAAATTTATGATCAACAAAGTTAGATTGACTTTGGACAATCCATATGTGGTATATTTGACATTATAAAAATGACGAGAAATTATTGTACTTGTGGTTCGAATGTTTAGCTGTTGCTGACACGCACAACCATGATACAAATTAATTTTACTTGGCAACAATGCCATTGGTACTATTACATGAAACAAGACATATACAAGTCACGGCAGGTACACTAAAGTAACAATTCTTGATGATCATTCACAGCCTGGGATAAGTGTCATACACGGGGACACAAGGGTAATTGGAATGCCCCATTCATTCCTGTCAGTATGCAGATCAGTGTGGCAAACACCACAATTAAAATTTTGATAGTTACATCATCTTCACCAGTATCTCTGTCAAAGTCACAAACGAAATTTTAGTAGACAGCCACACAACTTCCATATAAACAGATGGTAACTTTGAATGAAATATATAAATTGTATATATAATCATTTTTATCTCAACTGCTACAAGACAACAAAAAAACTCACAGTTTTCTAACTGGACCATGCAATCCAATTAAAATTTTCTTGGACCACATATTACACTAGCTTTTGCTTAAAACCCGGTTTAGAATCATTTGAAAAATATCTCAAAAAAGGTATTATTGTGGAAGCACCATCTTTAATTCACAACAAGCAACAACCTTTCTTCACAAACTCATCATCTTAAACATAAAAAAGTTGATCCAACTTACAAATGTCATATATCCTTAAACCATGTGAAAATTTACAAACAGAGATATAGCAGAATTCTATACCAAGGTGGGCTAGAATAAGTTTTTTTAAATAAACTCTGATGGTACGATAATATTTAATAAATTTAAAAATATAAACATACCTAGTTAAGGAAGATATAATAAGTTTTATCCCTTAGGATTCATGTTATATATAAATATATATGTTAACAAAAATAGAAGTAAAAACTTAACAAATTATTTAAATAATAAAATTTATCAAATATGAATTATAGCTAATGTTATGATATTAATAATTTAAACATAAACAATATACATTTTGATCATTATAATTCATAATAACTACTACATTTCAAATTAAAAAGTAGATTAGGGGAAACACCAAAGATATTAAACTTAAATAAAGAAAAAATAAAATAAATTATGAAAATCTTAAATAAAATTTTACATTTAGTATATGAAATAAAGTTATTATATATACAATATTTAAATAAGCAAATATAAATAATAAATTTGGAATAAATACGTTTTGTTTTTTCATATCACATGATTTAATAAATGATATATATATTTATTTACTTAAAAATTTTAAAATAAATACAATATAGATTTTTTTTAGGAGGGGCCTGTCTTAACCCCCATTATGCTTTGTTCCTGATTACAAACACAAACATTTGTGGACAAAATAATGAATTAAAGAAAGGAAATATGATGACAAAAAAGACAAAAGCAATGCCTACTAGAGAAACTGAAAGGGGAAAGGTTCCGGACTTACCTCTGGCAGCCCAACCAAAAGCCTTTTGTGGGTGCTCTTCTTCAGGTGATTTGACCATTTTTTGATCTGTTTCACTTTCTCTTGATCACTTTCTTGTTTCTAATGTACTTTAATATGTGTGGCACAAGTCACAAACATATATATAGTACATGCAGGGATGGAAAGTGGAATAGTACAGCCTAGATGTAACTGTTTTGTTTACACTAATGTTAGAAAATCTTTTTTTTTTTTCTTTTAAGAAAATGAATTTCCATTTTCGTGATGATATTCAAGATATCTTAACTAATTTATTATTATTTTTTTTTTGAATTTATAGTGGTCACCATACCATACTGTCATTCTTTTTATGTATTTTGCCGTCCTTGGCTCTGTGATTTTCCAAGCCAAGGAAAAGTTTTAGTGGGTTTGGAATATATTGATGTGGACTGACACAGAGTTTACAAAGTTGCATCCAGAAGCAAATGTAGTAAATAACGCAAAAGCTAATATGAATATGATGTGGAAGTAGAAGCAGTTTAAGGCACCTGGAAAAGCTAAATTTAGTAAGTTTAATTTAAATATAATGGGAGGTAGATCCGTATGTGTTTTTGTAACAACACTTTGGCCTTGTTTCATTTTTCCATTTTACAGTTAATAACGCTTTATATATCTCATTAAATTATTTTATTTGATTTTTTAAATAATAAATAACTTCTAAATTATTGCATTATAATATAAAAATCCTTCACTTTTAACTTAATGAAATACTAAATTAAATATCGGCGTTTCTATTCCTAAACTAACTTTGCCAACGTCTTTGGTTGCTGGCACCGTTAGTTGGTGCTAGCAACCCCCATGCCTCTCATTGTGTGAGGCATGGGTTCGACACCTCTTCCGTAACATCCAAATCATACATCATATATACATGTATATAATATATAATAATAATAATAATTATTATTATATCATTTATGTGAGTTAATCTTCCACCCTAACGTGGGCCTCCTTCTACCTTCGTATAAGTAGATCCTTCCTAATTGGGAGCGATTCTCCTGACCGTGCTATCAATATCCTATCTCGATTAGTACTGACAGTCTTCTGAATCCATCCTAGTTACATATTTTATACTAAAAAAAAAAAAAAAAAAAAAAAAAAAACTTCCTTTGCCAACTTCATCTATTTGCAACTTCGAATTTGTTCACAGGGGTAGAGTCAAAATTGTTAATTTGGAGGAGTAAGGATTCTCTACCATCTTTTTTTTTGTTAATCTTTTGGTAATCCAGTGACACATCAGCATTTGAAAAAATAAATGATCAAGATTGATATATTTTTTTTCTTTCATATAACACTTAAACTTAAATTATTTTCATAAAAAGATTAGTACCATGTCAACATTGACAAAGAATTATAGTCCAATTTGGAGACCAAATAAAAAAAATAAACATTTATAAAATGAGGTTCCACTCTTTTATCTCTCGAGAAAGTGGAGGCGTTGGGTTTTGGCAACTCTTTCTACATGGAAGTTTATGGTTTAGGGCTTTTGTAAAAGCTGTTTAGGTCTCTTTCTAAACCCTTGTAAACCCTAGATATTAGGTTTATTACAGTAGCGGTTCTACATAACCAAGTCTTGTGCAATAGCAAATCCGTCTAATAGTATCTTCCTTTTCCAAAATATTAAAGTCTGTAAGTATGGCTACTGACGAGCTGATCGAACTGTGTAGAGCTCTATCCTTGAATGATGAAGCAGTACCAGAAATTATAGTCAGTAAAGAGGATCAAGAAGAAGGAAAGGCAGAGATGGAGAAGTGTCTAGTAAGAAAAGTCCTCTCTTCCTTTTAAGAATGTTATGGCACAGGTTTGGAATATAGGGGGGCAGGTTAGAGGTTGAAATGGTAAGTGATAACGTGTTTGTGATCCACTTTGATCGAAGCTCAAACAGGGATAGGTTATAGGTTAACGGGACCATGGCATGTTGATCAGAACCTTATAGTATTGGAGAAACCATATGAGGCAGGTGAACGGACAAATATGAAGTTTAACACGAACTCTAGGTTCAGATTCATAATGTTCCTTTGTCATGCATGACCCGTAGAATGGCAATAGCTACTGATGGAGTTCCTACGAGAGACAAAGGAATATAGAGGCAAAAATCTAAGAATCAAGGTGACGATCGATATATTGCAACCTCTCGAACGTGGTGTAAAGCTTAGACTTGATGAGTTTGGAAAAAAGGTGGCAGTCCCAATTACATATGAAAAGCTTCCAGGATACTGCTATACGTATGGTAGGCTGGGCCACTCCCTAAATGAGTGTTTAGATGAGGATGCTAGAAGAAGGGCTAGGGAAAGAGAAGACTCTAAGTATGGCCCTTTGTTGCGGACCATTTTTTCAGCAAGGCAACCAGCTTCGAAAACCAGTGAGACGCGAATGAGAAAGGAGAGTAATATAGCTAGAACTGGCCAGGGGTTCCCGGAATCTACTTCGGATAGCAGAAGAGAGGAGATAGGGAAGAAGTCAGGAAGTGATAGTTTAGCAATAGAAACCGGAAAGAATAGGGGCTAAATGTTCGAACCCAAGATGCTTGGAAGCAGGTCTCCCCCAAGGAGACAATTCTGACAGTAATGACAGGGGGACCCACCAAAGCTGACGTGGGAGCCTCAGATGTCATGGTACAGGTGGCAGTTACACAAGGACAGATCAGTCAGCTTGTAAAAGGGGCAGAAACAATCATTGGGTGAACATTGCAGGGCAAATTATCGAACCAACCAGGATCTTCCAAAGCAAAAGGGCAAAATTGGAAGCGGACAACAAGAATGGAACATGCTAACACCCCTCAACTGTCAGCAGTTTTTGAGGAACAACCAGTACATGGCGAGCAGTATGGGCAAAAGAGAAAAAGCAAACAACCAAAGGGGTCTGAGGAAACAGAAACGGGTATTGTCTCTTATCCCATTTCATATAGCGGCGGAGCTTGGGAATCAGGCCCGCCGGACGCCATGAAAATCCTGAGTTGGAATGTGCAGGGAATGGGGAATTCTCGCACATTTAAAGCCCTGATAAGGGTCCTGAAAAGCTATTCCCCAAACTTGGTGTTCCTCAGTGAAACCAAGTTAAGTAATAGGGAGGTAAACATGTAAAGTTTAAACTAGGATATGTAAGTGGTATGCATGTGGAAGCTACAGTTAGAAGGGGGGGGGTTTGTTCCTGTTGTGGAAAGATGATTGGGTGGTAAAGGTGCTATCTTATTCACAACATCATATCCATGCGCAAATTACTAGTGAGGATGGAAAGTCATGGAGGTTCTCAGATGTTTATAGGGATCCTATCCCAGCAAATAGGAATGAAACATGGAAACTGGTGCGTCGACTTCGAGGGGTTGATTAGAGGCCATGGTTGTGTCGGGCAAACCTCAATAAGGTCCTGCATTTTGAGGTTTACAGAAAACGGACCAAGACATCTTGAGGTTTCGACAGTTAATGGAGGATTGTGAACTTACAGGCCTGGGGTATAGGGGACCAAAGTACACGTGGAGCAATAAAAGTACGGGGATGCCAATGTACATGAGCGCCTGGATCGGTTTGTGGCAGATATTAACTAGAGGAATGCATACAAGACAGCCCGAGTTGAGCATCTAGGGTTTTACTTCTTGGATCACCGTCCGATTTTTTTGAAGCTTATGGAACCAGTCTCGAGCTCACAAGCACAGATGTCTGGTAGTCGAAGGTTTCGGTTCGAACCGTACTGGCTGTAGGATGAGAATGTATCGAAGTAGTTAAAAGATCCTGGGCTGTCCCGAAGACTTGTGTAATCAGTTAAGCAGATGTGCAGCTAGACTTAATGAGTGGAGCAATGCGAAGTACAGCTTGTTGGGCAGAACAATAAATTCGAAACAGCAACAAATAGAGGAGCTCATCCAGAACCAGAAAACAAATGTAGGGACAGGCAGGTTGCAGCAAGTGGAACGTGAGTTGGAAGCTCTTTTGGAAAGGAAGAAATCTACTGGAAACCAAGGTCCCGAGCCGATTGGCTTAGAGCAGGTGATCGCAACTCATAAGCTTTTTCATGCGAAAGCTACTGCCCGTCGACGGAAAAATACCATCTCAACCTTAATAAGTACGGATAGACAGACGGTGGACAATATGGAAGGCATAACTACCGTAGAGTGAGAGTATTTTGAAGAGATTTTTGCTTCTCAAAATCATTCACAAGCTAATCTAGATAGACTTGTAGATGAAGTCACGGCAGAATTGGAGGAGGCAGAAATCGCAGGTTTGGAACATTCATTAACAACAGTTGAAGTGAAAAGAACAGTGTTTGATCTTGGTCCCTTAAAGGTACCAGGAGCAGGACCGATGGATTCCAAGCAATTTTCTTCCACAAATTTTGAGGTGAGATAGGTCCAGCAGTCTCAATTGTATGTCTGAATGTTTTAAACAAAAGAGCTTCTGTACGAAAATTCAACCTAACCCATGTGGTCCTTATCCCAAAGAAGATAGACCCTCTCAGTGTGCAGGACTACCGGACCATAAGCTTGTGCAATGTTGTATATAAAATTATTAACAAAACCATAGCAAACTGGCTCGAGTCAACATTGCCAGGTATAATGTCAGCAACCCAATGTGCATTTGTTCCTAGCAAGTCGATCGTGAACAATATCACAATTGATTATGAACTCCTCCATTGCATTCAGAAGCGATGCAACAAAAAACAAAGGTATATGACATTGAAGCTTAACGTGTCCAAAGCGTCCGACAGGGTCAAATGGTCATTCATACTTCGAATACTCTCCAAGATAAAGTTCCCAACGCGATGGATTGGATTAGTGCTGGAATGTATCTCCATTTCAGAAATGGCTTTCATTATTAACGGACAAGTACGAAGGAAGGTGGTTCCAGGTCGTGGCATAAGGCAAAGGAGCCCTTTATCACCATATTTATTCTTATTGTGTGGTGAGGCGTTCTCGCTAAGTAAAGAGGAGCACAAGATAGCATTGTTGAGGTTCAAATGTAGCCGAAGCAGTCCAATTGTAAGCCATTTGTTGTTTGTCGATGATAGTACTGTCTTTAGCAAAGCAACAGTCCAGAGCAGTAGAGAGATCAAGAGACTTCTGGCATGCTATAAGGCTACAACGAGTCAAAAGATCAACTTCCAGAAATCAGGTGTCACATTCAGCTCCAATGTTCTATCGTCGGAAATAGAAGGAATTAAAAGAGAATTGGGACTGCAGGCCACTCTTCCACTTGATAGGTATCTAGGACACCCTTCAGCCAATGGAAGAGCAAAAAGAAGAACGTTTAATACATTGAAAGACCGTATATGGCAGAAGCTTCAAGGTTGGAAAGGGGGGTTTTTTCGATGGGTGGAAAAGGGATCCTTCTCAAAGCGGTAGTGCAAGCAGTCCGAACCTATACGATTAGCATATTGAAGATCCCCAAGACATTATGTGATAAGCATGGTGCCCTTATGGCTCGGTTTTGGTGGGGAACAAGCAAGGGCAGGAGGAAGATTAGTTAGGCTAAATGGCAGAAGCTATGTTTACCAAAAGAAATGGGTGGGCTTGGTTTTCGAGACCTCTTCGTTTTTAATCAGGCATTAGTGGCAAAACAGGTCTGGAGACTGTAGAACATCCAAGACTAGTTGATATCTAAAATCTGAAAGGCCAAGTACTTTAAAAAAACTCAACTTTTGCAGGCTAAGGTTCAAACAGGAGCATCCTTTCTATGGAAAAGCTTACTCTAGGGTCGTGAGCTACTAATCAAAGGCATAAGGTGGAGGGTGGGTGATGGCAATTCGATTCAGGAATTCATTGTTTCAATGAAGAGATGAGAATATGCTCTTTGATTTCTGATAGAAAGAATGGGATGCTGGAAAAATTAGGAACCTTTTTTGGGAAATGGATGCCAATAGGATGTTGTTTATACCTCCTAGTTTGTATGACCATCAAGATACTATAATGTGGCACTATCACAAACAAGGGGTGTATAGTGTAAAAAGTGGTTACAAGCTGCAATTTTTGGACAGTATCAAAGAAACCAGCTTTACTTCAAGTTCAATCATGCACTGGTGGAAAACAATGTGGAGTCTGCAAATCCTTCCCAAGGTAAAGGTATTTATATGGAGAGCCAGTAATGAGGCTCGACCATCTTTCTCCAACTTGTTCAAAAGAACCATTTCAGTTAGTCCAATGTGTCCACTGTGCAGTAAGGAGGAAGAACGGATATAGCATGCACTTTTATGGTGTCGAGAAGTTATTAAGCTTTAGGAAAGAACATCCTTTTGGCCTCTGTTGGAAGCTAAAATGAGCCAACCAGTGAAAAAGGTTGCAAGTGGATGGCTAACCTAGTGTCTAAATCGGAGTTTGAGCCTTTTTATATGACCCTGTGGGGAATTTGGGTGAATAGAAACCAGCCAGCCAGCCAGAAAAAATGTAGAGAGGCAGATGTGGTGTTAAATTGGGTTGTTGTCTTCAGTAGAAGTTCAAGTACGCAGACCAATCCTTTCACCTGCTGTTTTGTCAGGGGTAGCTATGAAGTGTTCACCAGAAACAGAGGTGCAACCGGGAGGTGTCAAAATGCAATCGGATGTCACGGTAAAGTTAGACCTGGACAATGTTGGAATAGGGGTAATCTTTTGTAACTTGACTAGCAGGAAGATAGCAGTGTAAATGTGTCTACTCTCTAGAAATGGGGGAGTTAATGGCAGTCCGGATGGGATTAGAATTCGCAAGCAACATAAGGCTGCAGGTCAAGGTGGTGGAGGTAGATGCTTCGAATGCAGTTGCTGCAATAAACTCGGAGGTTCAATGGTATTCAGAAGCTGGCATTGTCATTAGTGATATAAGAGCGCTTTTCCAGGCAGTTGGGGTGCAAAAGTGACTGGTGATATTGCAATCTTGGAATCGCCTAGCCAAGGTTCATAAATATGTGGTACGATACAGTACGGATACCCTGAAATTGTACGGTACAATACGGCCGGTACGCATTATACGGGCGTATTATAAGCAAATAGTTTAAAACAAAAACAAAAACAGTAGAAAATATCGTGAATTTCTAGAACAACAATGTATCAAACCAAAAATAATACAAAAGTCATAAAAACCAAAAATGAACAATAATGTATTGCTAGTACATACTACATAGTAACAATGTGTTAATATCAAACCAAAAACAACACAATTCATAAAAACAAAAGATGATCTAATTATCTGGTTCTGGTAAAGTCTCTGGTCGGAAATGAGAATTAAAATGAAAACGAAATGTGTCTTGATTGTCATCTTCCCCATCATCATCATCACAATCATTCTCTTCCTAACTAGGGATGTCATCCCACTCTGTTTCATTGTCCACTGATTGATCACCCTTTCCTTTCCCTACGTCAAAATAATTTATAATAATATAATTAAAAATTTCAATGTATATTCAAGTTACTTCATTTATTTAATGATAAACTTACATGTATCTCTAATCCTCTTTCGTCGTTGTGGCCTACTTCCACTCGGTTCCACAACATCTTCTCCTGTGACCCACTCATTATCGGAGGCAAGTCAGCAGAAACTAAAAGGTCAACATCATCAGGTAAACATTGGAGCTTCTCATATTTCTATCGTAATTTTCTATTGTACATTATGTACATTAATGAGTTCAACTTTTCTGTGGCCAACCGATTTATTGTTTTAGTATGAATTTATAATAATTAATAATGAAAAAATCAATATCAATGAAAAAATAATTTTATAATATATTCTAATTAGACTCATACCATATTAAATGCGCTCCAATTCCACTCACAAACGGAAGACGAGCAAGTAAGGCTTAATATCTTCATTGCAAAATATTTCAACTCTGGGATGCGATCTCCAAATTACATCCACCATTCAACTACAATGCCAATTAGAATCCCTTCAGTAAGAAAACACAAATAATTGAATAACACCTAAAAGAAAACTTCACATACCGGGGGTACGTTTGGTGATAGAAGTTTTTGCCTAGGTTATGCCAAACATCTCTCTCGCTTGCTTGAAATCTTCAAGTTATAAATCTGCTTTCTCTCGCTCTTTATCATATGTAATAAGCCTATCCATGCACTTATACAACCCTCACTTAATCTCATGATCGGTCATTTCTTGTAAATATTGATATTGAGGATTCAGAAAGTAAGCAGCTACGTGTAAATGACGGTGCATCTGCAACTCCCATTTATCATCAATTATGTTCCAAATCTCACTATAAGCCACAACATCACCTCCCAAGTTTTTGGCTATCTCATTCTTAGTTGTATCTATTGCTCCATAAATAAATCCCATTGCGGGCACTTTTTCTGAATTTGCTATCCTCAACATATGAACAAAAGGTCTAGTTGTCTTCAATGCATAAGAGATACATTCCCAGAAAGTCAAATCCTTCAGTATGATTTTCTTGACTTCCTTTCCCTCTGGCTTTTTTGTATATGAACATCTCTTCCACTCCATTGAAGTAAACATATGCTACAAAGGTTGTCACAGTTTAGATATACTTTACAGTGTCAAATATGCAATAGCTAACCTTGTAGGAGTAGGTCGGACCAATTCATTATTTGTAAACTTTCTCATCAACGCTAACACTCATCCATGATTGTAAATGAAGTTCGTCACCTATTATAAGACGTAAATTTTTTAATTAAAATATGAGTTAAGTTGAAAAAAGTATAGAATAGTAATATTATAACTATTATGGTACATTCATCACTTTTCTCACTGCATTTCTGTGTTGGGGTAATTTTCAAAGTTTTTCAAGCATCAAATCTATGCAATGAACTACACACAGCGTCCACCACAACTGTTTCCTCTTCTTCATCAACATTTGCCCAGTCTTCTTGTAATTGGAGGCATTATCTGTCACCATTTGAACAATAATATCCTCTCCAATCTCTTCAACCACATCATCAAGTAAACTAAACAACAATGTTGCATCTTTCACCACATCATTGACATCAACCGAACGAAGGAAAACTGTGTCATATGGATTGTTTACAAGAAAATTGATCAACTGTCTACCCTTCATATCTTTCCACCCATTTGATAATATCGACACTTCTGTTTTCACTCATGTCTTCTTCATTTCAGCAACAGTAGTTTTGGTGTTTTGTTCGTCCCTCCTCAATACAGAACTCCTCAACTCATAGCTGTTTAGTGGTTTGAAACCTATCCCATAACACCCAACTGCCCGGATCATTGCCACAAAAGATGGACTATCAGCAACAATTAATGCGATGCCATTCTCAAAGAAGAATTGGCCTACCTCATCGCATGTTCAGTCACACAACTCCTTATCAATTCCTCTATTTCTAGTTCTCACCAATTCTTCAATCTGATAATCTTCCACACTATTGAGAAAACTATTCATAAGTCCCATAATCCCTCTCTGACTTTCAGTCACACTATAACTACCCGACTGTTCCGTACACTTAGATCAACTATTCAGTGTTATACATTTATCAATTCTTTCCTTCCTAACTAACTAATTAAATCTTTTCACTGTCTTCGAATTCTCTATATAACTTTTGATGTTATCCCTAATGTCTGATGGAACACTTATACAAGGGGCCACATTCACTTTAATACTCGCAAGATGTTCTTTCATTCTATACACTCTCTCATTCATTACTTTATCACATAAAGTGCACCTCATATACTTACTTTCATTTACTTCAATCTTATCCCATATTTCCATGTTAGATCCTTTCTATTACTAACCATCACAAATGTATAATTCATAAATCATAAATCACAACCACAATTCACAAATCACAACCACAAGGCTTCAGAAAGACTTCCAACGGTGTTCCAAACAACCCTAAGAAAGAATAATTCAAGAGAAAAGAGAGTGAAAAATATCACATGAGAAGAGACTATTGAAGACAAGAGAAAGAGAACAGTTCAACAGACAAAAAAAAATACTCATCGGAAAAAAGAGGGAGACAGCAGCATGTAACGTCTAGCATTGTTGGAAATGGACGATTTCAACACCAGTGATGACATAGGTTGGGACGAAGGGATGTGATCGAAAATGGACGATTTTGGTTGCAGAAATGTAGGCTCTTTTGGAATCAGTGATGACAAAAGCTAGGATTGAGGGATGTCGCCAGAAATGGATGATTTCGACTATAAAAATGGAGGCTCTTTTGGCGCCGGTGAGGACAGAGGCTGGGATGGAGAGATGTCGCCAGAAACGCAAGGTTTTTACGTCGAAAATGGAGGTTTTTCACATCGATGAACCGATTGTGGGAGGGAAGCAGTCGATCAGGAAGAAATGGAGGAAAAATAGGGTAGACAGCCTTATATATCCTTTTTTTCGACTGTTTTTGCCCTTGACTCAATATACGGCTGTATCCGTACGATACGACCATACCAATGCGCAATATACAGGAAAAATCATATACGGGCAAGATACGTCAATATCTATTCGTCTTACATCCAATACGGCCGTATCAGCATATATACGGTCTGATACGGCCGTATTTACGAACATTGGGCCTAGCGCACCATCTAGCTTCGAGAACTTTAGTTTCTAAGATAGTATACTGTTGAAATATAGATAGTGTCTAATGTTTTCTTTATAGTTTCTGTTGTGGTTAATATAATTGTTTTCTTTCAAAAATAAATAAATAAACATTTAAAGTTACACAAAATAAATATAGTAATATTCAAACCTAGATGTAACTATTCTTATTATAAAAAATAAATTAGTAATTTGTTAACGTCAGAAAACGGTTTCCTTAGTCAACGAGGTTGTTTTCGGGCCTAAGCTGTAGTTTCGGATGATCGATGGAATGCATGCAAAGCAATAAGAATGAGAAGAAGAGATCAGAGGCGAGGAGAAGAGACTCGGGGGATTTTAGAGTGGTTCGGCCCAAGAAGATGCCTACGTCCACTGTTCACTCTCTCACTATTTTGGCAGAGTAATTGCCCTCAGAATCCTCTCCCCCTTTTTACAATGAAAATCCTCCCCTATTTATAGAGAAGGGAAAGTACTATAGTAAAACAGAATAAGACAAATGCGTACAGTAAGCTACAGTCACAATAATGGAGCGTATTTAATGCGTCGGGATTATAATTAATGCTATTGACAATGCATTAAATGTGGCCGAATATACATTTAATGCGGTCGAATCCGTCACTTTCGGGCTCTTCCCAAACGAGATTTCAGATGGCTGATCTGTACGGGTCATAAGTGGTCACCTAGATCTTGGCAGTTGTCTTTGGCAAAGATGACGTGCATGGCACGCTTTGGGGCTGTATTCTGTATGGCATCTTTGACTTCCGTTGACTCGCGACTCTGAGGAGTATGGTGTAGATGGACTCTCCAGCAGACAAAGTATCAAGTCGAGTTGGAGAATAGATGAGCCTCTGACGAATCCGGCTACCTGGAGAATTGAGAAAGCGGATTATGAATCAATACTTCTACAGCTAGTCATAACAATAGGTAGGCAATATCGTAAGTGAATAAGTTGGCACGCGATCACGCTCAGAAATCAGTGATCAGCCTAGGCGGATCATCCTGAACGAGCAGGACTTGCGGACATGTTTGATGGATGGCCTCTCCCGACGGATAGCTTAAACAGACAGAATCGACGAATAGACAGGCGGACAGTCATGTCGGATATGTTGGCGGATAGGCTTAGCGGACACGATCAGCGGTCAGCGGTCAGTCTGAGCGATGAGAGCCGACAGTCATAACGAGCAACAGTGACCAGCGATCAGACCGAACGAACAGAACTGTCGGATAGGTACGGCGAATAGCATTCAGCGCCAGCGACCAGACTGAACAGATAAGATCAGCGGTCAGTCGGGTAAGTAGAACCAGCGGTTAGGTCCAGCGGACAGGCTGAAAGATAGGATCGGCTGTCACATTGACCAATAGCGACCAGCGAATAGATTGAGCGACCACGAATTGGCCCCTTACCAGGGAAGCGGACTGGAAGAAAAGCGGATTATTTTAGGCCTTTTGGGCCGCTGGTTCTGCACTGTAGATCTTTTTGGGCCTGATTATTCTGATCGCGAAATTACCCATAACGTTAAGCCCCCTAGCTCTTAGTGCTTTACAGAAGATCGGGAGCTACAGATTCCAGAGCGAGCAGATTAGGCGGGAACGGTTACGAGCAAGAATAGTTACGATACCTTTTTAAATTCCGCTTTATTGATAGGCCACATGGAGCTTCCCCATGCAACAGTTACTAGTCACATCATGCGCCGTTCACATTTAATGTACGTCTCTCAACTGACATGCTGCATGATGACAAAATCCCGGGAATCGCGCCACGTCGTCAGATTGGGGACAATTACATAGCTACCTTGATCTAACGGCTATGGCTTAATTATTTTAAAAAGAGGGCGACGTTTCATTTTCTTCTTCTTCTAGCATTTTCAGAAAATCAAAGGCTCATTTACTGTTCTTTTTTCACTACTTCGATTTTTTCATTCCCGTTCACCAATCTTCAACCGAAGTCGCCGGTCATCACCGTGTTCAAGGTAAGTCCTCCTTTCTTTCTCTGCTCACATCGTTCTCGTTATCACTGCCTTTCATTTTCTACATGGTACCTGCTTCTTTGAGAACCTAAAATGCATGTGAAAAAATTTTGCCGGTCTCTCATTCCCTTCTTCTTCTTCATCTTGGGGGGAACCTTACCAGATGAGGTCCTCATCCCCCCCTTTGTGGTTCCCTAGGCGCACGACTTGAAGCTTAGGCATGGTAAACTTAGGCTTTCCTTATCTTTGAGTCTGGCTGGCCGTCAGCGGCCTAACTGGTTGCTTCTTTTGTAGATGTCAAGTCATGGACGCCGATATCGCCAAGTCATGTTTAGTGACGAAGGCTTTGAGGAGGGTTCTTCTCATTTTGACAGAGACTCTTCGAGCGCAACTGCCCAGGGCAGTGAGGATGTGCCGAGTTCCTCTGGGCGAAAGGGGACTTTTGCCAATCAGAATTTCTACCAACATGACTCCCAAATTACCCTTGATGAGCTTAAGACCGTAGTCGAGGCATTCCATTTTCCTTCCGGTTGCTGTGTTATGGTTCTTACTCATCGCGACCATGCAGCTGATCCTCCTAAAGGGTTCATAGCGATCAGTTGCCAACATGTGAAATCAGGGTTTAGGTTTCCAGTACCCCAGTATTTAATCGACCTGCTAAATGACTTGGAAATAGCTCCCTTCCAGCTCACACCGAATTCTTATGCCCAAATAACTACCCTGGCCTACATCTTTCTCAAAAACGGCCTTCCGCCACTAACTTCGAACATTATCCAAAGCCTTTTCTTTTTCAAATCCACTACCAGCCCTCAAGCTACGAAACAAGACAGTATTTACTATATGACCGCTCGTAATTCTCCTTACAATGCGCTGCTGCCACAGAAAGTTGGTAAATCAAATGTAGGGGATTATAAATCTCGTTGGTTTTATGCGTCATGTCTGTCCTTGCTGAAGCTTGTTCACTTTGATTTTAACAACGATCCTGGTGAGCATGTCTCCGCTCGCTGTTCGCGTATGCACGTATACATCATCATGCCCTATTATTACTTAACATTTCCCTTTCTTGTGTGCAGCTTTTGTCAAAGGCTTGATCAGTCTTTCGGACGAGGAGGCGAGGACACTTAAGAGGTTTGCTGAGGTGAAAAATCCTAAGGACGATTATTTCCCTGCGGGCTCTTCCTTAGCGAAGTACGGACTCGCACTCGGAGCCAAGACTAAGCCCCTGAAATTGGCCTTGGACGTTGGCGTGTGAAAAGGTCGGGAGGTTCAATCTGTTTTTGCTGGACCTGGTGAAGGTATCTCTGCTCCAGCCCCAAAGAGACCCAAAATCATGGTGAACCTTGAAATGCTTTCTCCTCCGTCTTCGCTAGCAACTGAGACCTAAGGTAGAGATAACGGGTTCAAAAGAGCTCCCAACGCAGACGGCAAATCTATCGGATATAATGATGGACCCATCTGTTCCAAGACCGGTGATGAAGTACAAAAGCGTTGGGAAGAAAGCCGTGAAACAAATACCTCCACTGAAAAGTGCAGCTAGCAAGGGGATTTCAATCCCTGGGGAAGGGTCAGCAAGGCCCTCGAAAGCCGGAGACATGGGGAAAGAGGCCACGGAACCCCCTGCTAAATGTCTGAGGTCTAAAGACAAAGCGCCCATATCTGAAGGGGCTGATAAAAAGCAAGCCCAGGAGGCTAACGCAGGGGAGTACCTTAATGATCTGTTGGATCAGCTGCCTGAATTGCTAGGGCCAGACAAGCCGGAGGTTCATCAAAAGCACATTCGCGGAGACCAGCTGGTTGCTTACGTGCTTATAAGTCCTGCTCTCAACTCTGTAACTTCGTATTATGTTCGTGTTTGATACTGACATGTTATTATTTCAGACCTCTTTGGCTTTGATGAAGATGCGTCGGGACTTTCCCGATCTCGCAGGAGAGAAAGCCTCACTTGCGGAGGCGAACCGGAAGCTGGAGACGGAGAATAGGAAGCTTAAAGAGGAATCTGATGCTGCCAAGAAGACTATCCGCGAGCTCGAGTAGAAACTTGAGGATGCGAAAAAGGCTTCAGAGAACGAGAAGAAGCTCCGACTGATCGCTTCATCTTCGCTCAAAGAAGCCACCGACAACGTAGACAAGGTCACCCGTGAGGCCATCCTTCAGAAAAGACGGGCTGATGACGCCGAGAGGAATACCGAGTCGACGCTGAAGGACCTGACCGCAGTGAGGGATTTGCTCGCTCAGGTAAGGGAGATGTTTCGTCAGTCGGAGGTCCGGGCCTTTCAGGCTCATAAAGAGGCAACCGAGAAGACGAGCAGCAAGTTCCTATACACTTTGTGGAAGCATCATCCTGAGCTGGATTTCTCATTCTTCGGGGAGGAAGCGGTGGAGGAAGTGAAAAAGTATGCGGTCCGCCCTGCCAGAGAGGCTCAGATAAAGGCCGCGCAATCCGTCCAGAAGGGGATAGTTCCCGCAGCTACGAAGAAGAGTTCTAACTCGTCGTCTGCTCAAACTGGTGCCCCACCAGCCCAGGGCGGCTCCTCAAGAATCGGCACCGGATGGGGGGTAAGGTTCGTCCTCACAAGGAGCCCCCAACAAGAAAAACCTAAAGGACACTCCTGCCAGTTCTTCAAAAGCTTCATAGGATAGATAACTTTAGTATTTTCTTTTGTTGCCAATAGGGCTTATCTTTGAACATCGATACCGTAACTATGATTGTTGTTTGATTTCATGATGCTTCACAACTACTTATTCATTATTATTTTTATAAGACCTCTGTTGATTTGCTCTATTGTTTTCTTATCTTCATATATGTATGTAATCAGACCAGATTGCGAACAGGCGCATTCTGCAAGGTAAACAATGAATAAGAATAGTAAGGGGCTAATCACCCATGTGTGTACCTTTGGAGAGGTAGAATAAGGAAGGTAATCCTCCGGGTCGCGGATGCTTTCCAGCAGACAGCCCTTAATGTGAGTAGTAGCCTGAGGAGCAGAAAAGAATCCCAGAGGACAAATAGGTAACCTGACTTCTACTATCGAACAGATGCCACCAGATTATGAGTGATGGGCCGATTGGCTTGCTTGTAGAAATTAACCGATTGACGAATAAGTAGACCTGTCTTGTGGTGTCTTGTGGTCGCGACATATCCAATATATATATATATATATAAATACACACACAATGTAAGGCAATATAGATGATGAGAAATGCGTTGAGAGAAAGAAGAAACCAGACGGAGAACAGGTGGGACCATTCGTGTGTTTTTCTGATCGCTGTCGGGGTTGATAAGGGGTTGTGCTCGAAAGGTAAGGACCCGAGTATATACAACCGGTTGCGCTCACAAGGTTAAACTTGAGCATTTACAGCGGGCTGCGCTCACAGGGTCAATTCCTGAGCTATACAACACAGTGATCCTCTCCAGCTGAGCTCACAAGGTTGGAACCTGAGCATTTACAACGAGAGTTGTGGAGGTTGGGACCTCGGCTGCGCTCACAAGGTCAAAGTCTGAGCATCTACAGCATAATGAAGTGATCCTCTCCAGTTGCGCTCACAAGGTCGGAACCTGAGCATTTACAGCGAGAGTTGTTGAGGTTGGGACCTCGGCTGCGCTCACAAGGTCAAAGCCTGAGCATCTACAGCATAATGAAGTGATCCTCTCCAGCTGCGCTCACAAGGTCGGAACCTGAGCATTTAC
The DNA here is from genome assembly GCA_022984855.1 of Dimocarpus longan. Taxonomy (NCBI): domain Eukaryota; kingdom Viridiplantae; phylum Streptophyta; class Magnoliopsida; order Sapindales; family Sapindaceae; genus Dimocarpus; species Dimocarpus longan. The sequence continues at coordinate 17,180,846 of CM041015.1, read as the reverse complement.
AGCGAGAGTTGTAGAGAGGCTGTCTTAGGAGTCGTCACTCGTGACAATCAATAATCCGGCCCCCGGTGGCCTTTAACCCCTCCAAGGGGACCCGTAGGCGTAGGCAAGGCGTCAATGAATGAGTTTTCTGTTCTTGTTCGCGCGCGAAGGTATGGGGGGAAGGCCATTCAACAAGCAGCGGTTAGGTGCGTAGGCTCGTGGCTATTTTAGCCCCTCTTGCATTGTAGGGCAATTGAATGTTGGAGCTTTAGATCGGCTCTTTGCCTTTCATGGCTGGGTATCTCACACACAAGAGCACACATGGGCATTTCGTGTCAGTAATAAATCATAATAATCGATGAATAGTTTTCATTATGTTTGTACATAGTTTGTTTTATATGGGCAACAAAATAGCAATAAAAATACAGTAGTCATGTATAGTAAGGCCTCAGGTGAATAACATTCCAAGCTCTTGGTAGCATTGCCCCGCCCATGTCTGCCAGATGGTAGGCTCCATTCTCAAAATCTTCATGGATCATGTAATGTCCTTCCCAATTTGGTCCCAACACTCCTTCGCTGGTTTTACGGGCGCTAGGCAAGACCTCTCATAGTACAAGATCACCTGGCTTGAATTGGCGCACTCGAACCTTTTTGTTGTAGTGTCTGGTCATCTTCTGCTAGTAAACAGTTACCCTGAGGTGAGCAGTTTCCCTAGATTCCTCAAGCAAGTCTGAGTGAGTGACCAAGAGCTGGTCGTTGTCTTTAGAGTTTGAAATTAGCCCTTCGGTGACTGAAGACTTCAAATTCCGCAGAAATCATAGCCTCGGACCCATAGACCATCGAGAAAGAGGTCTCTCCCATGATGCTACGAGCAGTAGTGCGGTAAGCCCATAGCACCTTCTGCAATTCGTCTACCCATACACCTTTCCTGGCCTCCAGCTTGGTCTTCAAGATTTGTTTGACAATTTTGTTGATTGCCTCTACCTGACCGTTAGCCTGAGGGTGATCTGCTGCTAAAAAGCTCTTGACGATGCCGAGGCCGTTGCAAAACTCCAAAAATTGCTCACTTGTGAACTAGGTCCCGTTGTCCATCACAAGTTGTTAGGGGATTCCAAATCGGCAGATTATGTTGTCCCACACGAACTTTTCGAGCTTCATAGTGGAGATCTCGGCCAGTTCTTTTGCTTTTGCCCACTTTGTAAAATAATCAACGGCTGCAACGACGTACTTGCACCTTGTTCGGCCAACTAGGAGTGGCCCAATTAGGTCTATGCCCCAAATGACGAAGGGCCACGGACTGATCACTTGTCGGAGATAAGTTGGCGATGCTCGGGGAACTTTGGAAAATCTCTGGCATTTGTCGCATCTCCTTACCAAGTTAACGACGTCCTGTTTCATAGTCGGCCAGTAGAATCCCTGTCTGAGCGCTTTTTGGGCCAAGGAGATTCCTCCAGCATGGTTGCCGCAATGCCCTTCATGAATGTCCTTCATCAACGCGGTGCACTCCGGCTCGTCAATACATCTGAGCAACGGGGTTGAGAGACCCCTTTTGTAAAGAACATCGCCATAAACGCAGTACCTTGCTGCCTTGATACGCAGGTGGTACGCTTCCGTCTTGTCTTCTGGCAGTCTTCCTTCTTGTAGATAATTGACCAGTTGGCTCATCCACGATCCTGCCGTTACCGTCAAAGTCATCACTTCCACGTCGGATTCAGTACTTGGCTTAGGCAAAAACTCCACCGGTATATTTTCGGCACAATCTGCGTCTTGAACGGTCGCTAGGCGAGCCAGTGCGTCTGCATGGGAGTTCTGGGCGCGTGGAATCTGGTTCAACTCGAATGTCTCGAAAGCCCCCAACAACTCCTGGACCTTCTGCAAATATACTGCTATTTTCAATCCCTGGCTTGGTATTCACCTTTTATTTGACAGACCACGAGTTGCGAGTCACTGAATATCCTAAGCCGCTCAACTTACATTTTCTTGGCCAAACGAAGTCTTGTTAACAGTGCTTCATACTCCGCCTCGTTGTTAGTCGCTCTGAAACCGAACTTAAGGGCACAGAGAAACTTACCCCCATCTGGATTGATCAATAGAATTTCAACCCCTGCACTTTTTCCACAGGAGAACCCATTTACAAAAAGCTCCTAATACGGTCCTTCAGAGGTTTCAGTTTGGTCATCCACAGGTCCAGTAAACTCAGCAATGAAATCGGCCAGCGCTTGCCCCTTGATCGCTGGTCTCGGTCTGAATTCAATATCATACTGGGCAATTTCAATGGCCCATTTGATGAGCCGGCCAGAGGTGTCTGGCTTCTGAAGGATTTGCCTTAGCGGATACCTCGTCAGTACTTCAATCCTGTGCGCTTGGAAGTAAGGACGCAACTTTTTGGACGCCTTCACCAAACAGTAAGCGAGCAACTCCATCGGGGTATACCTGGTTTCCGCCTCTACCAGCTTCTTGCTGACATAATAGATTGGGACCTGTGCTCCATTTCCTTCTTGCCTTGTCAGGGCCGCGGTCAAGGCGTGCTGGGATACCCCTAAGTAAACTGTCAGAGTTTCCCCCTCCTTTGGCTTAGTCAGCAGCGGAGCACGTCCCATATACTCTTTCAGCTGTAAGAACGCGGCCTCACACTCTTCTGTCCACTTGAAGTTCTTGGCTTTCTTCAATACCTCGAAGAATGGAGCGCACTTGTCAGAGGCCTTGGATACAAATTTGCTCAAGGCTACTATCTGACCGTTCAGACTCTGAATCTCCTTTATGCAAGTCGGCGATCTCATGTCCTACAGAGCTTGGATTTTTTCTAGGTTGGCCTCAATTCCCCTGTTGTTCACAATAAAACCCAGAAATTTACCTAAGGAGACCCCAAAAGCGCACTTGAGGGGGTTGAGCTTCATCTGATATTTCCTCAGGATCTGAAACATCTTCTCGAGATCACGGACGTGGTCAGCAGCCTTCTCAGATTTGACAAACATGTCGTCCACATATACCTCTATGGTCTTCCCAATCAGATCCTCAAACATCCTGTTCACCAACCTTTGATAAGTAGCCCCTGCATTTTTTAGATCGAAGGGCATTACCTTGTAACAGTATAACCCTCGGTCAGTTGTGAATGACGTACATTCTTCGTCTTTAGGGTCCATGGGGATTTGGTTGTAGCCTGAGTAAGCATCCATGAAGCTAAGAAGTTCATGCCCTGCCGTCGCGTCCACCAGCTAATAGATTCTAGGCAGGGGGAAGCTATCTTTCCGGCAAGCCTTGTTCAGATCCGTGAAGTCTACACATGTCCTCCACTTCCCGTTCTTCTTCCTCACCAGTACGGGGTTAGCTACCTAGGCTAGGTATTGGACCTCTCGGATGAACTAGTTGGCCAGAAGCTTGTCTACTTCCTCTTTCAAAGCTTCGCTGCACTCTCAGTTCATTTGCCTCCTTTTCTGGCAGACCGGCTGATGGTGGGGGTCAACATTCAGCTTATGGGTCATCACATTCGGATTAATCCCCACCATGCCCCCGTGGTTCCAGGCGAACACATCTGCATTTTTCCTGAGGCAGATTGTTAATTGAGCTTTTGCCTCTGGGGCCAAGCTTCTGCCCAGCTTGAGATATCTCGTTGTATCTACTTCATTGACCTAGATGTCCTCCAACTCCTCCACTAGACCGGTACTCTGACATGCATCAAATTCCTTGGGGTCTAAATCGTAGCTGATCCCTGATGAAGCGATAGTCCGCAGCTCTCGTTCTGGGATCATGTCTGCTTTCTTCCCTTGAACTCCCTTTTTTATTGCGTCCACATAGCAGCGACCAGCCAGAGATTGCTCGCCCCGCACACATCCTACCCCATTGGGAGTTAGGAACTTCACTGTAAGGGCCTTAGTGGAGACGATCATGTCAAGGTCGTTCATAGCGGGTCTACCCATCACCACATTGTATGCAGAGGGAGAGTCGATGATGAGGAAGTCTGCTAGTACCGTAGATTGGTGAGCGGCGTCACCAAGGGTCAAAGGCAATTTAATTTGTCCGGCTGGGATGACCGAGTCTCCAGTGAATCCATAGAGGGGTTCAGTGGATGGTTTGAGCTGATCGTCACCAATCCCCATCTGATCATAGCAGTCCTTGTACATCACGTTCACTGAACTCCCAGTATCAATCATGATTCTTTTGACTACTGAGTTGTCGATACGCGCTTTGATCACCAAGGCATCGTTGTGAAGGAGGCGGACATCCCGGACATCTTCATCTGTAAATACGACGTCCTCTGATACCTTCCTGGCTTTCTTGGCAGGTCCCCCCGATTCTCTGTGTCTTGCAGGTTGGACGCGTCTAGCCTCACGCACAAAACGCTCCTAGGATCTATTGGATTCCCCAACTCCCGAAGGTCCTCCATGAATGGTATGGATAGTTCTGACAGAAGGCCCTTGGGTAAAGTCCGGATCCGGCTGACTTTGGGCTGGCGGGTCTTGTGAATGTTGGCTGGGGCGTTGCTGCTGGGATGGTCGCCTTGAGGGTCTCACAACATAATCCCTTAAATGACCATTTCTGATCATTTCTTCGATGGCATCCTTAAGCGCCCAACAGTCCGAAGTATTGTGCCCTATTTCATTATGGTAGGTACAGAACTTGTTTCTGTCCCTTCGCCCTTCGGGGGCCTGAATGGGAGCTGGTCGCCCGAAGTTCTCCCTGCTCTTCTCAATTGCATAGATCCGGTCCTGGGAGTCTGACAGGGCATTGTATGTATTGTAACGACCTTGGTACCAAGGTCGCTCCTGTCCCCGGCTGCCCCCTGGTCTTCGCCAATCTCTAGCCTTCTTGGCAACCTGATTGCTTTCTCTTCGCCCCCCCAGGATTGTTCCCTCCATTACTCATTTTCCTTCCATAACTGGAACTACCAGCTTCGTCCCTATGGGAGCTGGTCTTCCTAGGATTTGTTACTTCCTCCCACTAGATTTCTTTCTCTGCTCGCTCATAAAATTCCCTCAGATCCTTCACAGCGGATTTATAGATACTCTCGTAAAGCTTCCCGTCTTTTCTCAATCCTGACGAGATATTTGATAATACTCATTCATTCGTAGGGTTTTCCACGTTCGTTACTTCGCACCTGAACCTGTTAATATAATCTTTTAACGACTCACCTGGACGCTGGTAGATGGTCGCAAGGTGGTAGGGTGGCGCGAGCCGCTTCTTCAGTGCTTTGTATTAGTTTAAAAACTTCTGCTGACATTCTTTCCAGTTGTTGATACTGCGAGAGGGAGGTTCCTGAACCACGTCGGTGGAATGTCCCCAAGCGTAGTTGGGAACACTCGACACTTCACGAGCGAACTTGTCATCTGGAGATCCATCTGAATGTTAAAGGCGTCCAGATGGTCGTAGGGATCGGAGTTCCCTTTGTATTGGGAATGTTGGGAACTTTGAATCTTGGTAGGAGTGGCTCCAGTTCAATTTCTGAAGTAAATGGGGTCCTCTCCCCAGTTTGGCCCCTTTGTTCCTGCACCGCGGGCCGTGCTTCAAGCTGTCGGACCCTCTGGAGGAGTTCTGCCACTAATGTACCCCCCGTCCCGGTCCCTCCGACAGTGGAATGCCCATCTCTTCTGCTCGGGGACCGGTTATCTCCAACCCCCAATCCTGCAGTTTTAGGCCTTGGCCCTATTCTGCCCATGCGGGCCAGGATTTGATCGTGGTTGTGGCCAGTTTGTTCCGGACGACGTTCGTTGTGGGCTAGAGGGAGCCAAGCACTAGAATGGATGCTAAAAGAATGGACCGACCCCTCTCGTCCTGATTCCCTGACATCCCTCCTGTTCCTATCAGTATCTCCGGCATGCCTCCCTCGGGGAACCTGAGGAGGCTGGGTTTGTGTCCGGATCAGAGTCCTGACTTTACCAATAAACTGCGCGACTGTATTCTCTAACATCTTCTATCGTTGCTGCAGTGTTTGCACGGCATCTCCCCCTGCAGTATTAGGCACAGGTTGGCGAGTTGAAAGAGGAAGTATACCTTGAGCATCCCCCATTACAGGCACGTTAGAAATCCCTACATCCGTATTGGATATCCCTCCAGTAGACATAGCCTGTTGTTATTAGTCTGAAGCTCCTTGGCGATTTTCTATTGCGTTGAAGTCTCTGGGAATCCTCCCTCTGACCATGGCGGACAAAGAAGGAGCTCTCACAGCTAAAGAGTAGAAAGGTGACGAAATTGAAGATGAGCCCCTCCTTCTAGCGCCAAAAATGTTAACGTCAAAAAACAGTTTCCTTAGTCAACGAGGTTGTTTTCGGGCCCAAGCTGCAGTTTCGGATGGTCGATGGAATGCATGCAAAGCAATAAGAATGAGAAAAAGAGATCAGAAGCGAGGAGAAGAGACTCGTGGGATTTTAGAGTGGTTCGGCCCAAGAAGATGCCTACGTCCACTGTTCACTCTCTCACTATTTTGGCAGAGTAATTGCCCTCAGAATCCTCTCCCCCTTTTTACAATGAAAATCCTCCCCTATTTATAGAGAATGGGGGGTACTACAGTAAAACAGAATAAGACAAATGCGTACAGTAAGCTACAGTCACAATGATGGAGCGTATTTAATGCATCGGGATTACAATTAATGCTGCTGACAATGCATTAAATGTGGCCGAATATACATTTAATATGGCCGAATCCGTCACTTCCGGGCTCTTCCCAAGCGAAATTTCAGGTGGCTGATCTGTACGGGTCATGAGTGGTCACCCAGATCTTGGCAGTTGTCTCTGGCAGAGATGACGTGCATGGCACGCTTTAGGGCTGTATTCTGTATGGCATATTTGACTTCCGTTGACTCGCGACTCTAAGGAGTATGGTGTAGATGGACTCTCCAGCAGACAAAGTATCAAGTCGAGTTGGAGAATAGATTAGTCTCTGACGAATCCGGCTACCTGAAGAATTGAGAAGGCGGATTATGAATCAATACTTCTGCAGCTAGTCATAACAATAGGCAGGCAATATCATAAGTGAATAAGCTGACACGCGATCACGCTCAGAAATCAGCGATCAGCCCAGGCGGATCATCCTTAACGAGCAGGACTTGCGGACATGTTTGATGGATGGCCTCTCCCAACGGTTAGCTTAAACAGACAGAATCGACGAATAGACAGACGGACAGTCATGTCGGATATGCTGACGGATAGGCTTAACGGACACGACCAGTAGTCAGCGGTCAATCTGAGCGATGAGAGTCGACGGTCATAACGAGCGACAGTGACCAACGATCAGACCGAATGAACAGAACTATCGAACAGGTACGACAAATAGCAGTCAGCGCCAGCGGCCAGACTGAACAGATAAGATCAGCGGTCAGCCGGGTAAGTAGAACCAGCGGTTAGGTCCGGCGAACAGGCTAAAAGATAGGATCGACTGTCACATTGACCGATAGCAACCAGCGGATAGATTGAGCGACCACAAATGGGCCCCTTGCCAAGGAAGCGGACTGGAAAAAAGGCGGATTATTTTAGGCCTTTTGGGTCGTTGGGTCTGCACTGTAGATCTTTCTAGGCTTGATTATTCTGATCGCGAAATTACCCATAACATAATTAAATATAATTTAAATTTATGAATCAAAGAAAAACTCATCACTCTTTTAAATATTAAATATCATCTATAAGTTTTACTGTCCCCTCCCTCCGCCCACCTCCCCCCCCTAAACAAAAAAAAAAAAAACATTTATAACTGAATTTATACTAAAAGGTTTTTGAGATTTGTAAATTAATTTTTAGAAGTTGAAATATTGAAATGGAATGCTTACTTTTTCAAGTCTTGAAATATACCACTAATGGGACCGGGAGTCCCACACCATCTCAAACCCCTCACAGTTTAAACCTTTCCCCCCATGGAACGACCTTTCAATCCAATATGGCCTAAAAAGGAGTACTTCTAGTCACCATGAAAACTCAAAGACGGATGGAAACCGTAGTCATGGGCCTGAGCGTTCTTTCTGATGTGTAGGATCCTCAAGAAAGGCAAGCACAGAGAATACTTGGATCAATCACAGACTGTTCTTCATTTTCAAAGAGAAAAATATTGGAGTTAGGAAGGAAGTATTTAGCAAACCATAAAAGAGTTATAAAACACTATGATTTTATTGCAAGAGTAGTTTGGAAGTGGTCTGTCTCTCAAAATGAGAGGCATTACATATTTATAGGAGAGCAAGGCTCTCTTACAGGATTCTTTTACACAAGTGAAAAACATATGGACCCATAAAGTACAATAATTACCCATGACTCACCAGTCACTAGTACAATAATGACACATGACTCACCAGACACGAGTATAATAATAACACATAATAATTACACACAATAGTGACTTATAATACAGGTGGACCTGCAAAAATGTTACCAACATCATCTTTATGCTAAGGGATCTACAACTTTAATAATACATACAACAGGACATATGTCTTTAATAATTGACAGGACAATAATGGTGAAAGCCATTATAGGGAGTTGGTTAGATTGCAATTTATATGGTCCTCATCGTCTGAGTCAAGGGCTCCATAAATTCTGCATAGTCAAGTGTTAACGTCTATTGGATCTTAGGAATCAAGTAGATAAGCATCCTGGAAAGGGTGCTGGCTTAGTGAGCTATTTCTGGGGACACCTGGAATGATGATTAACTCGTTTGTGCTAATATGATTAACATCATAGAGGAAATTGAGTAGTACAAGCCTAATATTGGGGTAAAATTCATCATAATCATATGTAGTGTCTCATTCATAGCTAATATTAGTTTGGTATGGGGATTATGATGATAGGGCTTGTGCAATGTCCATATGCATGTGACTTTTGATGCCATGTCAGGTTCTAATTTCCAAAGATTGAGTTGTCCCATAAGCTTGGTGAGTTCTCTTCTCCAGAGATGGAGAGGGTTGAACTACTACAGAAATATCCAAAGGATTGAATGTTGATGAAGGGGCTCATGAAGATGAGCATATAGTGCCTGTAAAGGGAAAACAATAACATGATGTAAAATTGATAAACATCATAAGTACCAAAGGACTGTAGGGGTAAATTGGGAAAATGGATAAATGTGGAAGGGATCTAAGAAAGGTCTGGTAAGGTTAGTGAGTCTGTGTGGATGTCCTTATGCTTGAATCCTTGAAAGGAAAACCATCAAGTGATTTTTTGCAAAGTTTCTTATTTGTAAGATAGAAGGACCTTGATCTGGAGGTAGATCTTGGAGGAGCACTAGAGGGTAGGTCAAGATAGTTGTGGCTGAAAGATTATCTTGACTAGGTGAGGCCATCAGGACTAATGGTATATGTCTGAGAGGAGTGAAGAGCTGCACATGTGAAGGTCTGGAGAGCATATATGCTATTATATCGTGATTGCCTTTCATATGTTAAATAGTGAAATTGTACCTAGAAAACCAGTCTTTTAACCTTAACAATATTAGATTAGGAGGAATCTTGTTTTTGAAATACAATATTTTAGGGAATGATGAGTTGTCCATTTGGACAATAAAGTTTTTGGTTCTCAGGTAAAAATCAAATTTTTGAATGTCGTATTTGACAGTAAGAGTCTCCTTATAGATGGTATGATAATACTTTTGAGAGTCCTTGAATTGTCTACTGACATGTCCACAATAGGCAAATGTTATGGATTTTTTCAATGAGAATGGCTCCCCAGTAATCATCACTAGCATCTGTCTGAAGGATAAGTTGTCCATGTGATGGAATAGTGAGAGGGGGAGGATTCTGACTTATCTTCTTTAACTCTCGTACTGCAACTATATGAGCTGGGCTCCACGGAGGAGGATTTTTCTTTAGCATGGCAAACAACATTGAAGTGTGTTAAGTCACGCGTCGAATAAAGTTTCTGACATAATTGATAATGCCAAGAAATTGTTGTACCTATTTTTGGGAAAGATAAGAATTTGAAAAATGCAATAATTGTTCTGTGAGGTGTGGGCCAGGTTGATAATGCCCATGTGAAATTTTCATTCCCAAAAAATCAATCTCCTGGTGTCTTATCATGATTTTCTTTTCAGAAAGCATTACATTATGTGAGTTGGCAAGCTCATGGAATTTGGTAAGAGGGGCCAGATGCTCTTGTGGGGTTTCAAAAAAAAAGCAAGATGTCATCAATGTAGATAAGGGTAGAGGACAGGATAGGATAAAATATCCTAATCATTGCTTTTTGAAAAAGTGAAGAAGCAGTTTTTAAACCAAAGGATAAAACTGTCTATTGATATTGAGCATCAGGGATGCAGGAAACAGTTTTGTACTTTTTAGCGGGATCAATACCAATTTGCTAAAAAGCTCTTTTGAGATTAAATTTTGAAAAGACTCGAGCTGTAGCTAGTTGGGGAAACAATGTATCAATTATAGGAATTGGGAACTTATCATCCTGAAGGAAAGAATTTAATGGTTTTTAATCTATGACAAGTCTCTTTTTTCCCTTGAGTTGTTCAGAACGTTTTTCAACATAAAATGCTTGACAAGCCCAAGGAGAACTAGTAGGTTCAATGAGACCTTGCTGTAAAAGTTGTTGACACTCCATTCTTGCCATATGGAGGTCAAAATGAGTTATACCAGAATGTGTGGTCTTCGTAGGATTAACATCTTCATTAATCTTAAAGGGTAGCATAATAAAGAAGTCAGAAGTAAAAGTTTCTCTTGTATTTGACGATATTCTGATGGGACGGAGGACAAAAGATAGATTTTGTCAATGAGAGAAAATGGTTTGAATTCTCTCTTGTATTTTAGTCCTCATGGCAGAATTCTAAGGTTTTTGGATTGAGAGTAGGTGCCCCACCCCAAGAGAATGTCTTTGTCAGGTAGGGTTGTGCCAATAACATGAGTCCATATAATGTAAGATGGAAAAAGTTTGATGCCAATATTTTTCTTGGTGATAAAGGTAGTGGTGAAAATTTAACCATTTGCTGCCTTAATCTGACGGATATAATTTTTCCAGTGGTCTGGAGGAAGAATTTTAGAGTTCATCATGGTGTCATGGGACCCAATGTCTATAAAAGCTATGGCACTGATTGGTTTGTCATATTTGGTAGGAAGGATATAGATTTCCAGGTAGGGACTAACAAGATGAGCTGAAAGAATGTAAATAGGTTGTATTTTATAAGCATCTGATGTCTCATCTCCTGTGGTAGTGTTGTATGAGTTATCATCATATGAGTTATCACTGATAGTGGATAGGTCTTCCATGATGAAAGCAGTATCACTATTTCTTGATTCCTGTTCCGAGAACAATGATTTAATATCTGCATCAGAATGAATAGATTCTCCTCGAAGTTGGGCCAGTTGTCGTGCCATTCTTGCAGACTTCGCTTTATTGTTTGGACATCTTTTTGCAAAATGACCATTTTAACCACAAATAAAGCATTTTTTTGGATTTATTCCAAGCACATGTAACTTTCGTTTTGTAATACTCAAATTTCTTATTTTTTCGGTATCGAAACAACTGCTGGAAGTGTTTTTTCTTCTTTGGTTTGCATGTGCACTGATAAGTTGCTTTACACTTGATCTAAAGTTTGGGTTACTTGCACTGTTTATTATATATTTTCCTTCTTTAAGCATTTTTGAGAAAAATTTTTGTGTAGCATAGAGTTTTTCCAAGCACTGTAGTGACAACATGTGGATTTCACCAAGGGTGATATCCTAAGGATTTCTATTGGTGGTTTCAATTCTCCTGTGAAGTTCATCTTGTAATTCTGTGAGCAAAGAATTGATGTACACTTGTTTGATGCTTTTATCATTTAATCCACCAAGAGCATGATATATAGCAATCATTCGGTTTTTCTTGATAAAGTAACATCTCATCTTAAAAACTCCTGTCTTGTTTGTTTATAAAATTGATCTGCATCACCAAAGAATTATTTAAAGATAGCTCTCATTGTTGTATCGACCGAAATGGATCTGACAAATTGAAGTTGACGGTATTCACCGAGAGCTTGATACTAGTCTCTGAAAGTGCCAGTAAATCTAGAAATGAATTCTCTTAATACTCCTTCGAGATTTTGTTCCGATTAAGTGATTTGTAAGTCAAACCATGCACTCATTTATGAAATTTTCTTTCTCCAGTCTGAATAAGGTCCATCAAGATTGAACCACTGGCCATTGGTTGGTTTTGTGGAAGAAGTACCATGAGAAGTTACTTCTGGTGGTTCTTCAACAATGGGTGTTTGACCAACATGAGGTTCATCTCGGGTTGTGTCTAACTATGGTGGATATTCAGGCGGAGGCCTGGATGCCATTAAAACTTCAATCAGATCAGCAAGATCATCTTTAACCAGGTCATAGGTTCTAGAATTAGTGGATGCCTGGAAAGATGTGGAAAATGTTTCTGATGATTCAGATGATTCTGTGGATCTGGATTCTGAAGGGTTTACAGGATTGGGTATATGTGAAGACACATACAGAGCAGGTGGTTTTTGTGGTGCTAACTTTTCTGCATAAGAAGTAGAAGAAATTGAAGGATCTTTAGGAGATTTTCTCTTCGGAGGATGGTTGGGTTGAAGAAGAGGATGTTTTCTGAAAAGTTGTCCTATTGACTTACAATATTAATTATATCTGCTGGATGCAACTAAAGGTGATAATGGAGGAGAGCTATCAGGGAAAAAAATTAAAGAAGAATATAGATAAGCCATGGGAACATATGAAGTTGAAGGAGATCTTAATAGATCTTTATTCATCTATTCCAACTGTTCCTTCAATTATCTTATTTCATACTCTTTTTCAGCAAACTTTGATCCATTATACCCTTGCCGGATATTAAAGATCAGCATCAAGTTTAGCAATTCTGAATTGCAAATCTATGTACATGTCTCTAAAAGTAGACAAAAGTCTTTGGTTAAAATGGGAGATATGGGCAGAGACTTGACTAAGCTTCTGGTCAATTTGTTGGAAAACCCTATTTTATAATCTGGCATTATGAGTATGCCAATTGAGGATTTGTTCAGTCTGAATAGGCTGCTTTCGACCATCAGGGATGATCTCTATCGGTTGCATGTACAATTGGGAGTATAGATGTTCAAAGTGATCAACTCTTAACTCTAAAGGAGGGAATTCACCATCATAGGGTGATGCTATGAAACAGGGAACTGTCAGTGGTGATTGAGGGATGATAGGCTCTGACTGATTAGGTTGATCAAGAGGCAATAGGCCTTCCTCTTTTAAGACTTGAAGGGCCGTTTCATAGATGGATAAAAGTTTATTTTTGATAAGGTGAAGCCCTATCCAGGGACTATTAGGGTCATTAGGTTTGTATCGTCGTTTCTCTGGTTGACATTTGGTTTTTGAGACTCTAGGATAGTCTTGGCAGTCACAATCATCATCACATATACTGGGGTCAACATCTCAGATGAAGTGACCATTGATTTTACCAGTATAGATGGGTGATCCATCTGAGGTAAAACTATGGATGGGTATGATTTTTCCAGTAACAACTGGTTGGATCATTAGAGATTGAAAGACAAGTGGAGTGTTTGAAGGCTGTTTAAGAGGTTGGTAAATGATTTTAACAGTACCATCAAACTGACTGATATTGACAACATCAGAGGCTACTACTAGCTGATCATCTTGGAAAAGCCATTCATAGCTGGTAATCCATTCCAAGGGCATTATCTGAATGATCTGATTCTTAGAAAGCTGCTTGGAGATCTAAAGGATGGTAGGAACTTCTTCATCATATTTCGCTATGATTATTACAATATCTCCAGATTGGCCAGGTATAAAAAGATCAAGAGTATGATCTCGTAACCTATAGGCGATCTAGTGATATAAAGTAGCCATGAATGAAGATGATACCATAGGTGCTCCAGTAATCTGGAATTGTACCTTCAAGCAGTTGTGAAGGTTCTTGTCTCTCAAAGAAATGTTGAAATTAGATCTGAAAGTGAAAGATAGGCTCCCAGCATAAAGGGAGGAGAGATAGGTGCTAATGACAGCATGTTCATACTTGGTATAGATAGTGTTGGGGATGGCCAATCGAGCAACAACAGGTAAACCTTTCCTTCCATGAAGGGTAAAAACAAGTCTGATTACTCCAAAATGGAGATGAGTATATCCTTCTTGGATCCACTGATCTATCAATTGTTGGGAGATCTCAATATCGACATACTATTCAAAAGTGGAAAAAGTAACAAGACAATTATTTAAAGTAGAGGCTTGGATATATTCTTTGGTTGGTAGAGGTTTACCAGAGATCAGGATATGCATTTTCTTGGTAAAGGACTTTTCTTTTTTAAAGATGTTGTATGGATTTAGGAGAGGGAGATTGGTTTCTAAAATCTGGAAGTCTTCAGGAAGAAAGGTAAACTCTATAAGGTTTTAGATTTTAAAGGAACGAGTTCTTTTTACAGAAGGAGGAAGAGTCATAGAGGAAGAAAGACGTTGAGGAGTGATGACAGAGTCTATGTAAGATGAAGAAACAGTAACACTAGAGGAAGCCATGGTTTATAGTATCCCTTCTCCAATATTCTGTTTAACTAGAGGTTCCAACTACTACAATTGCTTGTAGATCAAAGTCGGGGTTACTGGCTTTCAGCCTATATACCTAATCAGAATATGGCTCTGATACCATTTATAGGACCGGGAGCCCCTCACAGTTTAAACCTTTCCCTCCATGGAACAACCTTTCAACCCAATACGACCTAAAAATTGGTACTTCTAATCACCATAAAAACTCAGAGATGGATGAAGACCGTAGTCATATACCTGAACATCCTTTCTGATGTGCAAAATCCTCAAGAGAGGCAAGCATGAAAGAATAGTGTCCTTAGCTATGGAACACAATTTAAAATGGCAAATTTATCAAATTAGCTCTTTCATCCGTTGACCATTAATCAAACTTAACAATTGAAATGATATTTTGATCTTTTTATTCCACTAGCTATTTAAAATAAATATTAAAGAAACCTTTATATCTCCACCATCTATCAAAATTTGTGATGTTATATTATTGTGAAATTGAACTACTAGAAGTTTAAAGGTGTATTTGTTTGTATATTATTTTTTTATATTAATTATATCATTAATTAAAAACCAAATCGGATCAACAGATCGAGTTTAGAATAAATACCTCCAATCAGGTTTGGGTTTGAAGCAAACACTAACCCGTTTGGGGCACGGATCGGATTTGAGACACTACTCAAAAATTCCAAATCAGATTTGGAAAGAGCAAAGCCCGATCCAATCTCATCCATTACTATCCCTAATTTCTTGAGAGACTGGTTATATTTAAAGTTACAATAAAGAAAAACATTTTATTTTCTCAAAGCAATTTCAATAGATTTGTTATAATTTGTAAAATACATATGCTTGTGAGTACGGAAAAGAAGAAAAATCACAAAATTATATTTGAATTCTTGGTACCAATCTTAGAAAGTGGTTTTCTTATTGTTAAAATAAACTGGAAACCAATTAGAAATAATTATTATTTCTAACAGCAATGTTAAGAAGGATCAACGTCACATAAGAAGCACCGCAACAGGCAACCAAAAACATGAGCAACACGGCATAGCACCAATGTTGACCAAGTGCAAACATCTACTATTTCTACAACAAAATTAGCACAACATATCTCTTGTTAAAATGGAGTTACCAAACTAGATAAAGACAATATATAAATTACATACGTAAGAGATCTTGGATGCAAAATCCATTCATACCAAGGCTGTGGATGGGCTTGGTTTTTTACTTATGGAGAATTGGAGTGGGTTAGCGGAAACATTTTAAAAAATAAATAAATAGTTGCAGACTGAAGTCTCAAACACAAATCCGTATTGAGGCACATATAAAAGGTGTTTTCAGTGATTCTCCTAAACAAGCAAAACTGCATTTATACAACCATCATTCTCCGGGTTATTTGTCACTTGAGCATATTTCCCTGAATCAAACACACGAACTTAACAAGTAAAAGAACTTAAACAAAAGAAGTGATGTCAATGCATAACTAGTTCGCATGAGAAGGAAAATTAAACCATAATCTTACCCCACACAACTTTTCCAGCGGGTGTAACCAGACCCAATTCACTGACGTTCACCTGCAATTCAATGAGGATAAACAAGTGATGTAGCCACAAAATCGTAAATCTGTTTCCCTGATGGGTTAATAATATATTACCTCAATGATTGTTCCCTTGGTCATGACACCAAGAGAAGTATACATTGGACCATTGGGATTTTTCTTAACTCCAATGATCTCAAGATTGAAGGTGCACTTGAGTTCAGGGTGTGTTACATGAGCTTTTGTAAATCGCAAGCCTGAAGGGCGAATAAACCGTTCATACTTGGGAGGTTTTCTTGTAAAACCCGGTCCAACAAATGTGGCCTTGGTAACCATCCTCTTCCACTGCTTTGCTGCAAAGGAAAAACCAGGTAGGGTCTGTCAAAGATATCGGAAATAATATCTTACATTTATACAGCAGTTTATATATCAGACCAGTTTATACATCACGCCACACTCTCTCTTCTAAAGTCAATTACTTCAGGCTCTCCTAGACATTACAAATGTCATTCTACTAAGGACAAAGTTTCTTCAGCCACTTGTTACCTACAAATTCACAACTGACAATCCAACCTTAACTGCAGGGTAACAAGGTTCAATATTTTAATCCATACAAACAAATTCAGGTAAACACCATTATATCAATCTGCTGTTTCCATCAAAAAGGTCAGAAAACTTACTTCTTCTTTTACCAGATCTGATCACTTTAAACATTTCATCTTCTGCCACTGGCCTAACCTAAAGACAGAAAACTTCCAGTTAAAGCATGCTAAGGCAAGAAGATTCCCATATCTTCCAACGGGAGAAAAACACAAGTTATAGGAAGAATGCAAGTGAAAAGCAGAGATACTAAAGACAGAAGACAAATTTTTTTTTTTATAGGAAAGATAGATGAATTATAACTTACCTTGGGTAGGGGTACCTCCCATTTCCCAGCTTTCTCTTTCCTCTTTTGTTTTATGGTGTTGCTAAGAACCTACAAACAACAGAATGGCAAATTGTGAAAATAACTCGGCAGATAAATGTGTGAGCATGTATTTGATTGAGTGCATATATGTGCACTAAACAACATCACAACAACTTGCCTTTGCTCTTGTTGTGTTTTCACGATCAAGCAAATAGGCGGGGACAGCTCCCTCATGAACTTCATCGTCCACCTTTCTCCTACTCGATGACTCTTCATGCATAGCCAATCTGTTCACATGGTATAACAATCATCCACAAGCAGAACGCTTATAAACACTCTATTTAGAAAGCATTATAGCAATCATAATCGGCCAATATAACACGAAATACAGAAACAACATGAATTATACACAAGCTCATGTGTTCATATCATAATTCATACATAACAGAAATGGAGATTAAAAACATTAAGAAAATAACAATAAGAATGAGCTAGCACTTCTATTTCAAGTAGTTGATACAATCGATTAAAAACATAACACACCATCAGCCTTAAACTTTATCTTCTTAAAATTTTAAATAGTCATACTCCATAATTTTAAAAATAAAAAAGTCAAGAAATATGACGACCGAGATACAAACAATATTAAAAAAGAAGTAATGAGTATGGAAAAAAGAGTTAAAAGAGAGAAAGACAAACGTTTTCTTCATGAGGGCCTTCTCAGCGTAGCGTTTCTTAGCAAACATCTTGCCTTTGATACCCAATGCCTTTTGGGCGATTTCAGAGCGCTTGTGGACTTGACGAGCCTCCTTCTTGCGCTTTCGCTCGAAGTGGTCAAGGCGATAGCCATGCCGCTTCCTGTGAAGCTCTATGTAATCTCCTTGCGGCTGTTTCAATCAGCAAAACAAACCGAAAACAAGCATAAAAAATTTGAAAAAATCAGTTCAAATTCAAGATAAAGAAACAGGAATCCAGTTTTCACGAATGACGAACCATTTCGACAGTGCTTTGGAGGTTAGGCCAAGACACAGAGCGAGAGAGAGAGAGTAGGGTTTTGGGAGACAAAATGGAAGGAATGGTGGGTTTTCAAAATTGATTGGGTTGGGCCGGGTGTATTATGGACCCAACGGATCGGAACCGGTAATGTAATACATTAGTACACCTGAACATCTGCATTATTACAAACAAAGATCATTTTGCTTTTTATAACAACCTTCTCTCTTGACTAGGGTTTGACCGCGTGAGAAAACTCTAGGTTGACAAAAAGCAGTAAAAAGATGATGTTGCACCTGACTAACTAATTTGTGGAAATTGCATAGTTACCCCTATTTTTTAAGGAAAAAAATTGATAAACTTAAAAAATCTCAATCATTTATCTTCAAAATAAATGGTTAAGATCTATTTAATTTTAAGTATAAAAAATATTTTTTTTTCCAAATTGATTTAAACTGTCCATCTAAAATTTGGTCGGTCATAATCAATTTGAAAAAATAAAAAAAAAATAAATTATTTTTTAAAATTTAAAAATAATTAAATTTTAATTATAAAAAATAATTTTAAATATAGAAATATATTTTTTTTCAAATGGATTTAAGTCATCCGCATTTCAAATGGATAGTTAAGTTCAATTTGAAAAAAATTACAAAAATTTTAAAAAAAAAGTTGAACAATTGAAAAAAAAATTAAAATTACTTAAAAAAAAAAAAAAAAAAATTGGAGTTATAGATTGGATTTCTACCTATTTCATCTTCCTCACACCATCCATCATCATTAAGATGAAGCCTTCAACAATTCATCACCCTTCTTCATCAACCTTACCTTGGGTTAAAAAAATAATGAACAATTGATTAAAAAAAAAAAATACAACCACAACAACGACAACTAAAGACCAGGGTTGAAGATGAAATTGAAGATCTGATTCAAAACCTAGATCTTCATCTTCAAAAAAATTGGAAAAAAAAAAAAATCAACCTTACCCTTCTTCATCAACCTCACTCTTCGTCATGATCAATCAACCTTATCCAATCTATCATAACATCAGAAATCCATCACAAAAACAAATCCATCAAAAATTAAAAAATCTATATATATATATATATATATATGGTCTCCCAATTGGGTCTTCACCGATGAAGACTCAGTCGAGATTGAGACCGAACTGGGTCCCTATAGTGGAAATGTAAGTGGTCTCTCTAATGCAAACCCTATATAAAAAAATATGACATCTACAATTAAATTGAAACACAACACCAAGGAATATTAAAACAGATTTATAATGAAAACTTTGACCAATTGATTATGTTATTCAATAACCAAAATTATAAAAAAATTTGAGTCATTGAATATATGATAATCAAGAATCAAAATTATAATAAAAATCATATTAATGTCACTCCTAAGACATATATGAGAAGGTGAGAGGTAGGTCATGATTTCGATAGCCATAAAGTAGATTGATAAGATCACATGTTCAACAATAAATAAAAAAGAAACGAGTCTCTATTCTTTTCATTCAAGAAGTCGGCTACATCACCATTGTTCTTATGTTTGTTTAGGGTTATAAATCTTTTTATAAGTAAACAAATAAAACTCTAACCCCCTAATAGCTGGGCTTAACTAAATACACTCACTCGGGCTTAAATTAATTATATATCTTAGCCTAAAAAGCCTAACATAGAATTAGATAAACTAAACTAAATTAAAACCCATTTCATAATACAAATTAAGCTCAAATTAATTCAAATAAATAAACAATAGCCCAATTCGCATCCAATTGAAGCCCAATAAAGTCTAATTGTCTTCAAGAATTAGCAAGAATGCCTTTAATTTCCTCGTTGTCCAATTGTTTCATTGTCTTCTATGATTGCTATCTTGATTTCCATCGACTAAATCTAAATTTTGATAAACTGGTCGCTATTGAATTGAGTCCTATTATCTGTTACAATCTATTGAGTGACCTCGAACCTGCAAATAATGTTACTCGATACAAATTTTATTATCCTTGCAGTGGAGACCTCTGCCAGTTCTTCAGCTTCTACCCACTTGGTGAAATAGTCTACTATAACCACAACGTGTTTACAATTCTCACGAGCTATTGGTAGAGTTCCAATCAAGTTCATTCCCCAAATTGCAAACGGTCACAGGCTCACCATCTGATGAAGATAAACCGGTGAAGCTCATGGAACCTTAGCGAACCTTTGGCACTTATTGCAACTCTTGACTAAGTTGATAGCATCCTGCTTCATTGTCGACCAGTAAAATTTTTATTTGAGCGCTTTTTGAGGTAAATATAGCCCTACAGCATGATTCCCGAAGTGGCTAGCATGTATCTGATTTAGCACGATCTTACAATCCTAGCCATCAATGCACCTAAAGAGTGGAGCTAAGATCCCCTTCTTGTATAGTATATCATCATAAATGCAGTATTGAGCTGCTCTAACATGCAAGCGACGTGCCTCCATCTTGTCACTCAACAGCTTCTCGTCCTGCAAATAGTCTAAAATTAGACTCATCCATGATTTGATTGGACAGCTATAGCCATCATTGAGTCCTCTTTTGTGCTTGAGTTCAGTAAGAACTCTATTGGGATGGATCCCAAGTCACCTGCAGCTTGGGTAGTCACCAAGCGAGCTAGTGCATCTGCATAGGCATTTTGAGCTCGCAGGATTTGGTTTACCTCAAACTTTTGAAAGGTGTCTAGCAGCTCCTGAACCTTCTGAAGATAAACAACCATCTAAGATTTTCTAATCCGATATTCCCCTCGAATGTGGCGGACTACGAGCTGAAAGTCATTGAAGATCTTTAGCTACTCAGCTCACATTTTTTTGGCCAGTCGCAAACCTATTAGCAATGCCTCATATTCAGTTTCATTATTGGTGGTTTTAAAACCAAACTTCAACGCATATAGGATCTTGTGCCCTTCGGGACTGATTAGTAGTACTCCAGCTCCGGTCTTTTGCTCGCTAAATGAACCATCCACATAAAACTCCCACATTAGACCTTCAGAAGATTTAGCCCCCTCTTCTGCAGGCCCCGTGAATTCTACAATAAGGTCTGCTATAACTTGGGTTTTGATTGCCGATCTCGATTTGAACTGTGCCAACTCTACCGCTCATTTAAGCGACCCGAAGTGTCTGACTTTTGGAGGCCAGCTTCAGTGGGTACTAAATGAGGACCTCGATTATGTGGGATTGGAAATATGGATGCAACTTCCTCGACGCGATTACCAGCCAATAGATGAGTTTCCCTATCTGCGAGTACCTGGTTTCAGTATCGAGCAACCTCTTACTCACATAATATACTGGGAGCTACGTTCTTTCCTTATCTCGCACCAAGGCTGTGCTCAGAACGTACTGAGATACCCTCAAGTACAAGATAAGTTTCTCTCTTTCTACTGATTTAGATAGAAATGGAGCTCGACTCATGTAGTCTTTTAACTGCTGAAACGCCACCTCACATTGCTCAGTCCATTTTAAATTTTTGGCCTTTTTCAGTACATCAAATAAGGGAATACATTTGTCAGTGGCCTTCGAAATGAATCTGCTGAGAGTTGTGACCTGACCGTTAAGGCTCTACACATCCTTGATCCGAGTAGGGGGATCTCATGTCAATTAGCACCTTGATCTTTTCAAGATTGGCCTCAATCCCTCTGTTGTTTACCATGAAGCTGAGGAATTTCCTAGAGGCGACCCTAAATGCACATTTGAGCGGGTTCAGCTTCATCTGGTAGTTCTTTAGTATCTGAAACATTTCCTCTAAGTCACGCATATGGTTAACGTCCTACTTGAACTTTACCAACATGTTATCTAAATACACCTCCATTGTCCTCCCGATCTGCCCATCAAATATCATATTGACTAGGCGTTGATAAGTCACCCCTACGTTTTTCAATCCAAAGGGCATCACTTTGTAACAGTACAGGTCGTGATCTATGATGAAATAAGTGTGTTATTCATCCTCTGGGCTCATAAGTATTTAATTGTAGCCTGAGTAAGCATCTATAAACCTCAGGAGTTGGTGACCAGCTGTTGCATCCACAAGCTGATCAATCCTGAGCATGGGGAATCTATCTTTTGGACATACCTTATTTAGGTCCGTGAAGTCAATATAGGTTTTTCACTTCTCGTTTTTCTTCTTCACGAGCACAGGATTGGCAACTCAGGTTGGGTAGTAGGCTTCTCGAGTGAATTTGTTGGCTAATAATTTATCGACCTCCTTCTTCAAAGCGGCATAACGTTCCATTGTTATTGGCCTCTTTTTTTGACAAACTGGTTTATGTTGGCGGTCAATGTTTAGCTTATGTGACATGACCTTAGGATGTATCCTAACCATATCCTCATAGTTCCAGACAAAAACATCTAAGTTTGCTCTGAGAAAGTCAACGAGCTAGGATCTCATATCCGAAGTTAGATCTCGTCCCAACTTGAGGCATCTTTCAGCATCTACCTCGCTAACTTAGACATCCTCTAGCTCTTCTACGGGCCTAATTGCTCTATCCGCGTCCACAACGCATGGGTTGAGGTCATGGCTTACATAACAGACAGTTCATGTAACGTCCCAAAAGTTTCTGAATTTTTTTTTATATATATATTGAATTTTATTTTCAAGTGGGATTAAAATAAAACTTCAATGAGTGGCATAAAGGTAATAAAGTAGTTGGTCTTAGGGTTAAGATGGAATAAGAAATGAAAGAAAATATCAAGTTAGGAATATTTATTATTCGAGGGGTTTGAATGAGAATTTTAAAAAGTTAGGGGTCGATTTAACATTTTAAATTTTTGAGGGACTAAATTGTAATTTGACATAAAAAAATTATATAAAAAGACAAGCATAGTGACCGGCATTATTTATTTTCTTCTCTCCTCGGCCGGCTGCGCTCTCTGGTGCGATTTTTGTTTTTTTTTTTTTTTTATTTCCTATTTTCTTTATTTCTTTTACTTTAATAACCCTTTTTAACCCATTTCCTAGCCAAAACACCTAGATCTAACCTCATTCAAGCTATTGGGTGTCTAAATCTAGACTTAAAAAATTGTCAGTGAAGTGAAATTCGGATAAGTTAATTTTTTTATCCCATTGAGAGCTCAAATCGTATAGAAATTCATGTAGAAGCATGCTAGAATATTTAGGAAGCATCAATAACATTATATGATAGCTTAATCACCTCTCAAGCATGATTTTCTTTAATTTTTCAAACCCCAGGTAGAGAAATACGCGATTCTGATCCCAAAAATTTCAATTAAAGATTTTAGGGATCAATTGAGAGCTGTTAGAGGCTAGTAGAAAGCCCAAAGGTTGGTGTACTCATATTTTTAAAAATTTTGCTTATTAATTCCGAATTTTAATATATATTTATTATTGTGATAGTTGATTTAATTATTTATTTGAGATATTAAATAGTTTTGGGTGTTAATTATATGTTATTTGATTAATTTATTTGAAGAAAAAATAAATTCGAAACAATTTTTGAAATTAAAATCCCCTATAGTCGAAATTGATGTATAAATTATTATAGGGGTATTTCCGTCATTCTGTTTGCCTTGAGATGTTAATTATGTGATGTATTGGTGGTATGTTTGATAGATTTAATATTTGAAATGAAAAATTTTGAGAATATCCTATTTTGGGATCGTCCCAAAAATAAGAGAAATGAGATAATAATTTTATTAAGATGTGATAATGAGATTAGGGGCGAAATGGTCATTTGAAATGATCACGAGTGGTACCCCGAAGAATCTGGAATAACAGATTTAAATATGAAATAAAATGTTTATGTGATTAAAGTCTTGTTAAATTCTGTATTTTTGAAAAATTTAAAGGGCCCAAGTAAAACTAATCACCGGTAGGTGGGGATTGGTAGTTGGCTAGCCAATAGGGTGATTTTTAGCAGTACTGTACCGTTATGATTGCTTATAGACGTTGTATGACGGACTGTGAGAGGCACCGAATGCCCGGTCCTGAAACGGAAACAGATTGTGATATGCGACCCGGAGGATAGACACCGAGCGGCCGTTGCCGGGGTTGCCGTTTAGTCTGGCTGATGCCAGTAAACCCGTTACCGATCCATGGTATCGTGATAGACTTTACGAAAGGCTCTAATAAATTGAATAAAGAAAATCGTGTGAATTTATTTGATAATGGAATTTGTGAAAATTAGATTGTGATTGTGCTTGCAATAAAAATGTATTGGAAAGTCACAGAATTATGATTTATTTTGTGAAATTGGGTACCGTGTGTTTTATTGATAAATAAATTATGATCGTGCATATTTGTTTTAATTTATGCTTGTATTTTGAAAATAAATATGATTTCAATATTATATGAGTACACCCACTAAGTCGAAAGACTTAGCGCGTTGAATTTACCGCGCGTAGGTAGTTGAGTAGGGCTTGAAGCAACGACAAAGACAAAATAGCTGCAGTTTCCCTCAAGTCACATCCGCCCTCATCATTTTGGTAATCATCATTGTTGTGTTGTAGGAATATCCTATTTTGGCCACAATCATGTCATGTGGATTTAACGTTTATCACTTGTAATAACTTCTGTAAATTATCCGCTGAGGAAAGATTTTATATGGTATTATCTTTGTAAAATATTTGAATGTTAATCGAAATATTTATTATCAAATGATTGTGTGTTGGAGTGGATTGGAAACGGACGAGAGGTCCGAAACCAGGAAATTGAGAAATGAATTGATTTAGAAGTGTGTTTTCTCTACAGGTTTAAATTTGGATTTTCAGAAAAATAGAGAAAACTCTGTCGAAATTTCGTTAAAGTATAATAAGAGTTTTTGAAAACGATAATTTTTATAAAAGAAATTTTGAAATAAGAAAAAAGAGTAACATCCCACGCCTCGATCCTCGTACAGACGGGAATTTGGGGTAAGGGTGTTACAGTTCACCCCTTAAAACTATGTTTACCTTCTTTCCCCTAACCCTCATCTTGACTGCGTCTTTATAGCAACGTCTAGTCAAGTGCTGCTCACGTCGCACATAACCTATCCCATTAGGGGTTAAAAATTTCACTGTAAGGGTTCTAGTGGAGGTGACCGCATCTAGATAGTTTATTGCAGGTCTCCCCAAAACTACATTGTATGTTGAGGGGCAGTCAACTATCAAAAAGTCTGCCAGCACAATTGCTTGACGTCCTAAATCGCTAAGTGTAAGTGGAAGTTTGATCTGGCCTCTTGGGATGACGGTATCTCCGGTGAATCCATGAAAGGTTTTAGGAAATACCTCAATTGTTCTGCTCCGAGTCCTATGGTCATAGCACCTTTTGTACATGACATTCACTGAGCTCCTTGTGTCAATCATGATTCGTGGAACCTTGGTGTTTCTAATTTTGCTCGAATGACAAGTGCATCATTGTGGGGCCATATTACGCCTTTAACATCCTCTTCAGTGAAAACAATATCAGCTTCTTCACAAACCCTTCTAGCCTATTATGACCTGTGAGCAAAACGTAATTCGCTTCTTGTACATATCACTCATGTGATCTATTGGATGTACCTGCAATGTGAAGGCCACCATGTATGATGAAAATTGTTCTCATTGTGGGCTCATGTTCTCGTTCGAGAGGTCGTTGGGACTGCTGCCGTGGTGGTTGTTAAGGTTGTTGCTATTGAGGTCACGAGATTACTGATCGTACCACATAGTCTTTTAAGTGACCTCTTCTTATTAGATCTTTAATAGCATCCTTTAGTGCCCAACATTTTGAAGTGTTGTGCCCGACCTCATTATAATAGACACAAAACTTGTTCTTGTTCCTGTGGTTAACAGGAGACCTCATGGGAATGGACTTCCTAAAATCCTCCCCGTCCTTCTCTGTTGTAAAGATTTTGTCATGTGTGTCCGACAGGACGCTATAGCTATCACGACGACCTGGACGTTAAGGTCGCTCATTTTTAGGCTCACTCTTGGCCTTTTTAGCGACTTGATTGCTTGAACCATTGTTTCGACCGTCATCTCCGTTCTCGCCACTATTTTTTTTCTTCGATTGGTTGGAACTATTCGCTTCACCTTTTTGGTTGAGCTGCTTTAAGCTGAAGGTGTCCTCTCATCTGATCTCCTTGGCAACTCGTTTATAGAACTCACCCAGATCCTTTACTAGAGATTTGTAAATGCTCTCATACAACTTTCTAGCTTTGCAAAACCCAGTTGAGATCGCAGTTAGAATGCTTTCATTTGAAGGGTTCTCCACATTGTTGATTTTGCATTTGAACCTCGTAATGTAATCTTTCCGGGATTCCTTTCATCGTTGGAAGATTGTAGCGAGATAGCAAGATGGTGTGAGCTGCCTCCTCAGAGCCTTGTACTGGCTAGTGAATTTTTGTTAGCATTCCTTTCAGCTATCTATGCTGCAAGCCGGGAGACTCTTGAATTAGGTTCGCAAAACGTCCCTAGAGTGATTGGGAAAACACGTCACTTGACCAAATGATCGATCGTCTAAGGGTCCATTTGGACGTTGAATGCATTCAGATGATTGTAAAGGTCGATATCTCCAATACATTGAGGGATACTAGGGACCTTGAATCTGCGAGGAAAAGGTTGCGACTCAATATCCCTGGTGAAAGGGGTCAGCTCCCCAAACTGATCACACTGGTTTGAAGTGTCGGGACGTGCCTCGAGCTACTGAACCTTTTGAATGAGCTCTTCTACCCTTGGGTCCTGAGGCCCGTGTCCACCCCTATACTCGTGACCTGAAGAGTGACGGTCTGATACATACCCTGGACTAGCCCTTTGAGTGTCGTCATGTCGGTGCAACCCTACACGTCGCTGATAGTTTACTTTACCTACATACCTAGATGAGGCTTGAACTCGGTCGCGACCATCCTCCATGTGGCAGCTACTATCCTAGCTCACTCTTACTCTTAAGCTCACAGGACGTGGAACTTCCTTCTCTACGCGAGTTTGGCAGCCTTCAACTCTCGAGTGTGAGTTGGAGGAACGGGCTGAATCGATAGGTCGCAACACCTCTCTAATGGGTTGTCCAAGAACCGACACCTCTCTGGAAGCAGCAGCCTCAAGTTTGGGCATGTTTTGTGCTTGGATCTATGCCAGTGCCCTGACTACATCTGCAAGTTGTCGCACTGTGTTCTCCAATGCCTTCTGCCATTGATGCCATCCCTGTAGCCCATCGGTTGTAAGGACTGCCAGTGCTAGTTGGTGAGGGGCCAGTAAAGGCATACCCACAGTAGTGTCGTTTGTGGGGATATAAGACGTGCCCATCATGGGCACAACGATATTCCCCATCGTCTGGATGTCATATTGTTGCTGATCCATTTGCCTCTCTAATTAATTAGCCGCCACATTAAAACTTTTGGTTGTTCTTCCTCTTATCGTGGTAGTTGAAAAACTGAAAAAAATTACAATTTAGGCCCTCCTTTTAGCGCCAAAACATCGATTTATAAATTTAGTTGACCTAGATTTTTTACTCAATACTGCAATTAAAGCACACAAAAGCAATAAAAAAGAGCTAAGAGGAAGAACATAATGCAAAAGATTTTTTACGTGGTTCAATCAAATAAAATTACCTATATCCACAACTGTTTCTCTAATTATCTTTGTAGAGTCACAATGTATTACCAATTATACGTTTGTCTTACAATGAACTTTCAACCTCTATTTATAAAGTGAGAGACTACAGTATTATTACAATTGAAACAAGAAAAAAATCTACATTGATTACATTCCCAAGACTAGCACCCATCAATGTAGGGTCAACTTTCGCAAAAATAGGATCTTGATTTTATCTCCATACTTGATAGTTGAATTTTTCCTTATATTAGGCTGCTACCTTTTTGAAAAAATCTCTTTTACGTGCACGTCAAACAACACACTGGATCTCGTTTCGAACAACCTGAAGCTAGATATTAAGCAGCTCTGATCATAGTCAACCAGTGACCTGAAAACTGTAGTAGTAAACATAGAGCTCATTTCTACGAGCTAGACGACCCAAGGTCAACGAACTAGGAGCTTGTTTATACGAGCCGAACGTCCTAAGAGTTAGGAGCTCGTATCTGTAAGCTGCATGCTGACAGACTGTGTTTTTATCTATTGGATCGGTCTATTGAACCAGTTCGTTGGACTTTTACCAGCCCATTTAGGCAGTCCCAAAAATACCTATAACATTGTCTAAACGAAATTAAGCTTTCAAGTGCATCTGATGAGATAGAAATATGCTAACATATCATAGGTTGCTTCACTCTCTTTTTAGGCCTTTGAGTTTGCTGATCTTTTGGGACTTATTTGGACCAGTGGCCCAGATGCTATTTTTGGGCAGAACAATTTCATTTGTGGAATTTTTATCCATCCTTAATATTTTAGATTAATATACCATTGGAACATAGTTGCAGATAAAATTTGAAATTACTATTCATTCCCAACAGCTTTCCAACTACAACCTTCAAAAATGTACAAATATAAGATGGACTAGGGTGAAACCGAGCCTGAAATATCTGTACCAAATCGTAATCTCAAATTTCTCCAGTTCCAAGGGGCTGCCTTGAGATATCACCTGTAGCCCATGCTTGATAGTCTTTGACAAGCTGAAATAACCCCACCAAAAATAAATAAATAAATAAATTAGATGAAGCATTCACTAAAAATAAACATATAGAAGAAGGCGACTAAAATTTCTTTCCATCATTCAAATATGATATGTAAATCCAGAGTGTTGAAACAATCTAAATGATGTATCAAGCTCAATGATACTCTTGATAATAGTTACACAACTCACCTGTTTCATTTCTATAAGACAACCCAACACCACCGACTTTGATGCAGCATCGATACAATGAAACAGAGTCAAACTATATAAACATAATACATGGTTTAACAGATTCAACTGTGCCAAGGAAAAGAATGAACTCAAGTCTGAACCTTATCTACTTGGCCCAGATTAAATTTGTAGAAGTACTAAAATTGGTACTCGTAAGAGCATAAATAAATAGATAAAAGTTCGTTCAAGTGAATTCTGAAAATGGGTGCCAATTTACATGCCCAGTCTGACAGCAATAGGGCCTTGCTATTGAGAATTTGAGATTTATGTGAGTTTGTCACAACACCAGTGCCTTGGTTCATCTTGTCCCAGCATCCAGTCTAATGGATGGTGTCAATATAACATGCTGGCAGGCACACATGGAGACATTATCGAGCTTCATTTTATGTAACTAGATTCGAGTTGCTATTTCAAACCAACTCCAACTCCAAGCAATGAAGGGGAGAAAAAGAGAAACTACTTGTTTATTCTTCCCGTTTTTAGTCAGTTAGCTAATGTAAAAATGCTTCCACCCACAAATAATTACCAAGTTGATAGGAAAAAGTCCCATATAAGGAAAAGGGTAGAAAACTGGAAATTAAGATTTTTGTCTACATTGGAGGCATGGGATAAGTTTCCAATAGTTAAGGTGTCATGTATAAACAATTCACTTTTACAGAGACAATGGATTAAGAAATATTACAACTTTCAATACATTATATATCTTTAGCTTCATATTAGCCGGTCTAAAAGTCCAGTGAATATTTGACATGCCTCCTGAAGTACAATAATTCTCATTAGCCATAATGGAAGTGTCTCAAGTCTTCATTTTAACAATAACATGACTTTTAAGGAGAAAAATGATAGCATAAAAGAAGGCTTGAATCTGTTGAGGGCTGAGCCCTGGAATAATTCATTCAGATCATGTATGAGGCATCTTCCTTAATGTTTCTTTTAAGGTATAACCATAAAAACCTATAAAAAAATTTTAACCATTCATCATCATGATGTCCAATGTTCATCGGATTCTGACTACAAAGACAACGCAGACAAACAACCAAATTGACTAAATGACAACATATGAGGAATATAACCAAAATTCAACTGAACAAACAAGCAAACTCAAAAGCATCATGTCTAATTTAGTCAAAAGCAAAGTACAACATATATTTCCACAAACCTGTGCCATAAAACGAGGAAGCATAATTTTAAGTATTTGCTCAAGAACTTGTGTCCCAGTTGATTCTATAGCTTGCACTGGAAGTACTCTAAATGCAAAAGGGATTTCAATGCCAACCTACAGAATAGATAATGAAGCCAAAATTAATGTTAAGAAATACATGGACATATAAATATAATCATCATACTGCTACAACTAACAGGGATCAATATATAAGCTGGACCTCGATTACTGCATCTGATGTTAGTTGTTGTACTGCAGAATTGCTATTGTTGTTATTGCATGATATTCGGTTTACCATAGAAGCTGCAGTATCATATAAATCAGTGTCAGAGCAATTCCATGAACAGCTAAAAAAAAAAAAAAACCAATCCTATTGTGGCTTTGTATCAGAAAAGGTGTTTAATGCTATGATTTTTATACTTTAGCGGTAAAAAAATGACATTATTGATCACATACAACCAGGGCTCTCCTTCTGTGCTATCTTTCTCATCACAAAGTACAATGATCATGCTACAGGAGGGTTCTCTTAACCAAAGCTGGAGCTAACAATTGCAAACTGATTGCTGGAGGATATTAAAATATTCAAACTAGCATAACCTTGTATTTTGATAGCATAACCTTGCATTTAGAGAACAAAATTCGATTGTGTCCATGCTTATAAAACATTAACAGACTTACTTGCTGTTGAAATATCTAAGAAAAAAAAAAACTCATAGTCATTTATATCAGACTGCACAAATAATGCCAATCAAAAAAAGGACCAGCCTCAATATGTCTAAATAATAAGAAATCTCAAGATTTGATTGTTGTAGTTAATCCTCAAAAAAATATAAGATTCCATAGCTACGAACGATTTCCACTATTCCTTACCATAAAAAGATGTTCACAAACTAATTGTTGTCACCACAAAACATCTAACTAAATCATTCTAGTAAAAGGATTATGTAAAATTAGTTGTACACTGAAAATACTAATATACACAGGTCCCTTGTCCCAAAATTAAAGAGAAAAAACAATCCGAGTTGCTTAAAGCTTTTCAAAATCTAATTAACATGGTCAGGTTCTTGTTTCCTGTTAAAGATAATGAGCACAAACTAGAAACCATTACTACAAGTATATTAATCATTTAAGTTTTTAAATAAGCCATTTCAATCAAACTAATTATTATTAGATATTAAAAGCCAAATTTTGCTTACCATCAAACTTGTCATTCTGTGCAACCACAATGGGTGAGCCCTCAAGCTGATATCATTCAAACATATAGAGGGTTACAATACAATTTCCATCCAAACAACACCACAAAACAATGCCAAGTCACACACACAAACCTTACAGGACAAGAGCTTGATGCAACAACCATTAGGCTGTTCTTCAACTCTGACAAGCAAAACAGGACAGACCTCGAAAGCAAAGAACTTGAATCTGTACACATAACACCTGAAAGTGTCGTCATCAACTCTCTCTATCCTCTCAGCGTCCAAGACCGAGTACTGACTAGCAGGTAAGCTCATGTACTCGACTGCATGCACCCAGAAACAAACACACAGTCATTTCAACCAAAAGATTTGATTTTCAAACAAACCCATGAAGACTCAAAATGCTAACATTACTTAGAGGCCGCTGGAGTTGACGGACAGCGACGGATTCCCTGCGGCGGGCGATGAAACGCGCTTTTGGGCTGGAGCCGACAGCCGAAACGCGAAACGGCGAGTTGGAGGTGTTCAAGAACAAGAAAACGTTTTTGATGGTTTTGTTGTGGGGGAACGAAACGGGACTCGGGGTCGTGCATATTGATGATGAAGAGGTCAGTGCCATTTATTTGTATTTCACTCCTGTTTTTGCTGTCTCAACCCTGAATGGAGTTATCAGAAGAATGGGCGCCGCTCGTGGGTTTACTCGGACGGAGAGAGATAAGACCTCACGTGATCGTCGCGTGATACCTGAAGAAACTCATGTGCCCGTGGTATCCTTGTGGAACGAATCAAAGATTTACTGAATTTTAACTGTATGGATTACCACTCTTACAATTACGGGAGAAATTTCTGCATAAAAAACTTATAAATACGGGATTCGAACACGCGTTGTGGTAGCGGATAGAAAAGTGCGTAGCTATTTATACTATCGGGCGTTTGGTATCCTGGAAACCTTTGGGTCTGGAAAAATTATATTTCCATCCTAGCCGTACCAGCGAGGGTAGGAGGGAAAAAATGTTTCCTTTACTCTGGTAGGTCCCACGTTGAAGTCCCACTGTATGGGATTTTGTTAACCCACTCACTTTGGTGGGTTTTATAAATCTCAAATGAGTAGGATTTCTTTTTTTTGTTTTTTTTGTTTTTAAACACAATTATGGCTACTATGACTTTTTTGTACAATATCACTTGAGGTTTTGTATACTTAATAAAAGCATCTCAACCGTTACTTTACTAACTGTTGACTAAACCTTAAGATAACCATTAAGTGGCAATTTGATTTTTTTATGCAATATTAAATAAATTTAAAAATTAGTCAATCAAATTGTACCACGTTATCATCCGTTCAGTGCAATTTTATCTTGTAATTCTAAGAATATTAAGGGCAAATTACACAAACGCCCGATGTTTGCCAATATTACACAAACAAGACAACGATGACCCCTCTTTTGCACTCATAATACTTGAGGTTCCATAAACTCAATAAAAACATTCGAACCATTAATTTTGACCGTCAATTAATAATGGTCAATAGTCAATTATGTTAAAATGACTAAAATATGTTTCTTCTAAAAATTTAAATAAGTTAATTAATTAATAATTATTTTATCATTGTTTTATTTTAGAAATTGTTAAAATTAATTGATTTTTAAAAGTGAGGATAAGGAGAAGGTAGACCAAGTGGTTCCTACCCTAGTTTTTTATTTTTAAATTATATTTTAATGTTTTTAGGTTAAAATACAAAATTCCCCTTAGACACTGTTTAGCATAGGAGATTGGATTGGAATGGATTAGATTGGAATGAAAAATCATCATCCCATGTTTGGTAGAACTTAAGATTAGATTAAAAATTATATCATATCATATTTGGCGTAGGTTAGGATTGGATTGGAATCAAATTAATTTAAATTTTTTATTATATAAAATTGATTTTATAAAGAATCTGGAGAAGAAAAAAATCCTCTTATAATTTATCAATATCAAATCCTACAGTTCATCAATATCATCATCTCCCACAATTCAACATCATAAATTTACAGTTCATCAATATCATTCATCCAATTCATCAACATCACCATCTCCCACAACAACAACATCATCAATAATATCAAAACATCATAACATTAACCAAAAAAAAAAAAAAAAAACTCAAAACTGGTTTTGGGTTAGACGACCTAGAATCGAAACCCAATTCTGGGTTCGACGACCCAAAACCACTTGGTTCTGGGTTCATCGGACCTATAACCTTATGGTTACGGGTCGTTGAACCCAGAACCAGATCCTAACTCAGAGAAAAAAAAAAAAAAAAAAAAGAGGGCATAGCTGGTTCATTTGGATAGAGAAGAAGATAAGAGAGACGGAAAGTAGTTTATGGTGGTGGTGGTGAGTTGACGTGGTGGAGATGAGGAAGAGCAAGAGTTTGTGACTTTATGGAGAGAGAGAGAGAGGATGAAATGTTAAAAGAAAAAAAAAAACCCATGAACTTGGGATTTTAGAAAGTCATGAGTAAGATTGGGATTCCATTTCTCAAGTTGAATAGGAATTGAGGGGAGTTTGGGAATGAAAAATCCATTCTCATCATTGGCTCCAAATGTTAGATATGGGAGAATGAGAAAAAATGAATTCCAATCATGTACCAAATCCTACATGCCAAACATAAGGTTAATGGATGATAACGTGACAAACTTTGATTGATTGATTTTTAAATTTATTTAATATAGTATAAAAAGATCAAATCACCCCCTTAATGATTATTTTTAAGTTTGGTCAACAGTTAGTCAACTAACGATCAGAGTGTTTTCATTGAGTTTATTAAATCTCAAGTGATATTAGTACAAAAAGGGGTCATAGTTACCATATTTGAATAATATTAACAAACTTTGGGGTGTTCGTGTAATTTACCCATCAATTTATTTATTTAAACTTTTAGGAGAAGGATATTTTAGTCTTTTAATATAATATTCCATTGACCATTACTAATTGACTGTTAAAATAATCAGTTGGGGTGTTTTTATTGAGTTTATGGAACTTCAAGTGATATTAATGCAAAAGGAAAAAAAAAACCATAGTTATCATAGTTGTGTAATGTCGACGAACGTCGTGTGTGTTTGTGTAATTTGCCCTTTTTAAATTAATTTTTTATTTAATATATCATTGATATTAAATGCATTTAAAAATTTATTCATCACTTATTTCAAAACCTTTCAAAAAAGGAAAATACTTGTTTCAAAAATAATAATAATAATAATTCATTACATATTATTTAAAAATCAATTTACTGTAATATTAAATTAATTTAGTTGAATTAAATCGAATTCAATCCCAATTGCACCAAACATACTGTAGTTCTAATTTAACTAAATTTAGTCTCATTTAAGCCTACCCTATCCATTTGTATCAAATTTCATCTCATCTAATCTTGCACACCAAACGAAGCCTAAGTGGTGATGTAATTATATTATTTATTTTTTCTTACTTAGTTTTAATTAATTTTGATTTTCACCATCCACTTCAAAGATGAACGATGAAGACTAATTACTACTTTTTAAAATATTTTTAATTATTTTAAAAATTTTAATTAGTTTTAATCTTTAGTATTCATTTTAAAGATAAATTGTGGAGATTTTTTTTATTTAAATTTCTTATTTATTAATTGTATTATTTAATGTCCAAACTAACATTGTATACAATGATCAACATTTGGTTTGACAAATAGTGGACTAATGATAAGGACCATTTGGATGTGTTTTGTAAACCTTAGGAAAGATTGGACACGTTTTGAAAAAATAATTAAATAGTTTCTACTTTCTTAAAATATAGGGACGAAATAAAATTTAACCATTCATTTTCAATATAAAAAATTAATAATTTAATTAATTAATTAAAAAAACAAGAAAAAAATTAGAGGTAGAGAACTCTACCACCAATGAAGTCGGATTCATGAGTAAGGGTTCTCGTCTTGTGATTAGCTGAGAGGGCGAAACTTAGACTCTTACCTTACCATGGTCGGACAAGCTAACCACCTGTGTAGGTTGCACACTCGTAAGGGTGGAATGTAAAACATTTGGAAAGACTAGGGTTGTGTAGGCATTGAGCCCCAATAAGGCGAACCCTTATTGGTATCAGAACCCATGTCTCTACTCATCCTAAAGGGAAGGCTTGTTTACTCATGGAAACTTCTCAAGTAAGTTCGTCAGCTCCTTCTCTTATTAGTACTTCAGTGTCTATATATTTTCGATATTCTTCTTCCAAGATATCTAGTTTGTATAAAATCTCTTATATACCTAATGATCAAGATCTTTCTCAAAAAATTCCTTCTATTGTTAATCCCTATTCTGAATTCAATAAACCTTTTTTTTTTCTTTTCCTAAATCTATCAAAACTCTTGTTAAGTCAAATAGAAAAAATATAAAAAAATTTGTCCAATCTAATCAGTTTATTAAGTGTCAACTTCTAGCTTCTTTAGCAGAGTAGTATATTACTCTTGAAATTCCCTAAGAATTCATTAATCAATGGAAACAAGAGAGCTATACTCATATCCATTTTGACACTATTAAACTTGTTCTTACTCTTCATGGTAGAAAATGTCTTCTTGCCTCTGCTAGGCTTGCACTTTTGGATATTCGGTACAACTTATATGAAAAAGCATGTCTAGGCACTTTTCTAACCATGTTGAATATAGGAACAATTGTTCTCACTCTCCTTCCTAAGTTCAACATTCCACTAAATGGCCAGTTTTGTTCTACAGCCCTTAAAGTTCAAATCCAAATTTTTGGTTTAGCAATGAAACCTAGTTCAATTATGACAACACTCCATTACCAGATGGTATGGAGTCTCCAGGATCATGCAATTGATCTTGCTCTCCCAACATCTATAGATATTTTGGTACTGAACATGGATTCTCTCAGCATGTTCTATATAACAAGTTTATTCTACAACAACCTGATAAACAAAAAGCTTCTTAAACTCCTTCCTGTGCATGGATTACAAGTTATGAAAAGAAATTCAAAGTCCTAGAGCCAGTCACCACCAATAATGCACACATTAAGAGCAACATTGATGGCATAACAACCATTACCTTCTCAAAGCCAAATACACCCAATGCTTATCCACTTGAATTCCCAACACAGTTTATGATCTCTCTGGTGCAGTTGAAAGCCAAAGTTTACAAGAAAGATCCATTAACATAGTCATTTATTCACAATGGTAACCTTGTTGTTTATCTCAAACTCCTTCATAGCCAACACTGTCCTTTTGACTTTAACTGCAATTGTTCTCTTTGTAAGAAGTCCTCAGACATCACTTCTTTAGAGCCCACATATGGTTATGCTCCACATAATCACTCAAAACCCAAATTACCTAAAGATTCTTTGTACCAGAATTACAAAGAGGGTGACTAAACTGTAGGACTCTTAGGAGAATCTTTGAAAAAAATTGATTTTGTGGTCAGATACTCTGTACCACCAAAACACTCAGATCTAACCAACTCTTCATGGGATCTACCAGATCTCTCAGATCCATTTGAAAAAAAATTTCCCATACGTCATCCAGAAACTTCTATTTTTGGTAAACCACCTTCTTTATCTCCTTTACTTGTTTATCACAAAGGCTTAGAATGGATAGCAAAACATTCCCCAACAAAATTCCCTCCTTTATCACCTACTCCCATTTTAGTCATGATGATGCAACCTTCCTCTTATGCATCCTCTTTGTGTAAAGTTGATTATGAAAAGGATTTTCCTTCTATTCCTGAATCGGTAAATCAAAGACCAAAGATAATTCCTTCCACATTTATCCAGTCAGATGGAACCCCAAAACTTATGTCTCAAGCTAAAGCAGTTCTCAATTGGCAGTCAAAGAATACTTTACAACAAAATCAGGTACTTCATAATATCCGCAAACAAGTTGATTATTTTACATATTGTTATATGTATTTTTGGGCTATCCCAAAAGGGCTGGTAAAAGCCCAACGAAAATGACACAACTGGTTAGCCATGAACTCGTCCATCCATCATGTCGTTCATGAGGTCATTCTCGTTTATCAGCTCATCAGTTCGCTAGCTCACCCAAAACGCGCTGATGAGGTCGCTAAAGCTGCTTGCCCGATCGCCCGCTAGAGCCTGCTTGCCCGGCAGCCAGCTAAACCTGCTCGCCCTGCCATCCGTTAGAGCCTGGGCGCCCGACCGCCCACTAGACCTGCTCTCCTGGCTGATCGCGGACAGCGTGACGTACAAGCTAAATCTTCTCAATCAATGGCAGCGTGATTTACTCAATCACTACAGCGTAGTGTCAGAAGACTCAGACTTTTTGACAGAAAACTTTGACAATTGTAATATGCATTTAATGCTTTCCCATTATTATAGCACATCTCCCTCTCTATAAATAGAAGTAAAATCATCAAAAAGGGAGATGATTTTTCTTGCTCTCTCCCTCATCTCTTTTTGTACCCAGAAAAATGTATTCTATACAGTGACTGCCTCTCCACCATCGGAGTAAGGCGTCGTGGACGTAGGCCCTTCAATTGTCCGAACCACGTAAATCTGGGTGTTTCGTTTATTCCTTACTGCCTCTATTCTCTCCTCTCTCAATTTTTCACAGATCTACAGTCTTAGGCTTTGAAGAACCTTGTTGACCAAATCCCAACGTCAACATTTTTTACGCTAGAAGGAGGGCCCAAACAGCAGATTCCTCCAGATCTACAAACTGCCATGGTAGGAGAAAGAACTAGGAGTTGCAACGCAGTCGCTAACCGGCATGAAAGGCAAAGAGAATAGCAACTTGGCACATCCCATGCCTTTATAGATGGAGCTGTTGGGGAGAACCCCCTCCGACCCCTAGCCAGTTAGCTCCAATAATCTCAATGGCTGGGGGGCTTCAGAAGTTGCACCAATGGCAAAACGCATTGTAAGACTTAATCCAGTAGCTCGCGGATATAGTCAAAGCACTAGCTTAAGCCCAGACGTAGGACGCGTTCAGGCCATAAATCGTAGCTCCCGAACAGTAAGCATGAACATGCCACTCTATGACCCTCAGCATAGGGGCACATATTTATGTTCGCTAACCTTCTGAGCTGAAGCTCTCAATGTTCAATTTAATTTTTTGAATATTAATCTCTGAACTATTATATATACTCTGTGTTTTTACTTGTTACGCCTACTCGGTCAAAAAGCATGTAACTCAGCAGATACTCGGGTTATGCTATCGGGTGATGACCCCTTGGGTTTAACTTGCTAGAATACCACTGTTACCCCCAAAACAACTCGAAAATTATGCTATAGATGCTCAGGTTACGACCTTGTGAGCGCAGCTGAGGTTTCAACCTTTATAACTTTCGCTATAGATGCTCAGGTTACGACCTTGTGAGCGCAGCTGAGGTTTCAACCTCCATAACTCTCGTTGTAGATGTTCAGGTTACGACCTTATGAGCGTAGCTTGAGAGGTTTATTATATTGTATATGCTCAGGTTACAACCTTGTGAGCCCAGCTGAGGTTTTAATCTCCGTAACTCTCACTATAAATGCTTAGGTTACGACCTTGTGAGCGCAGCTGAGGTTTCAACCTCTATAACTCTCGCTGTAGATGCTCAAGTTACGACCTTGTGAGCGCAGATTAAAAGATTTATTATACTGTATATGCTCGGGTTAGGACCCTGTGAGCGCAGCTGAGGTTCCGACCTCCTCAACCCTCACTATGACGTCAGGTTCCAACATCCCTTGGATGTAGCTCGAGAGGCTTGTTGTTACTGATTCTATATTTTTTTAGTCTACAGGGAAATCCAATGACTTGATAGAATAGAAGCATAAGGCAACGTTCAAATAAAATAAATGTCCAACAGACCTCACCATGAGTTCCTCCTTACTCTCAAGGAACTCGAGCTCGAAACATGACAAATGCAAAAAGATTTTGAAGAGAGCAATATTGCAAACTCATATGCACCAGCTTTTACCAGCATGATTAAACTCCCAGCCCGCAAAGCACCCTGAGAGCTGAGAGGCTTATGTTGTATGTAATTTTGGGCTACCCTAGAGGGGCTGTAAAAGCCCAACGAAAATGACCCAACTGGTTAGTCATAAACTCGTCCATCCGTCAGGTCGTTTATGAGGTCATTCTCGTTCATCAGCTCATCAGCTCGCTAGCTCACCCAAAACGAGCTGATGAGGTCGCTGGAACTGCTCGTCGGGCAGCCCGCTAGACCTACTGCCAGACCGCCCGCTAGAGCCAGCTTGTTCGGCAGCCAGCTAGGCTTGCTCGCCCGATCGCCTGCTAGAGCCTGCTCGTCCGGCAACCCGCTAGACCTGTTAGCCCGACCGCCTACTAGAGCCTGCTCACTGGGCAGCCAACTAGACCTGCTCATCCGGCCGTCCGTTAGAGCTTGCTCACCCGACCATCCGCTAGACCTGCTAGCCCAGCGCTGCTCGCCCAACTGTTCGCGGATAGTGTGACATACAAGCTAAATCTTCCCAATCAATGGCAGCGTGATTTACTCAACCACTACAGCGTTGTGTCAGAAAACTCAAACTTTTTGATAGAAAACTCAGACTTTTTAACATAAAACTTTGACAATTGTAATATGCATTTAATGCTTTTCCACTACTGTAACACCTCTCCCTTTCTATAAATAGAAGTAAAATCATAAAAAAAGGGGATGGTTTTTCCTGCTCTCTCTCTCCTCTCTTTTTGTACCTAGAAAAATATACTCTATACAGTGACTGCCTCTCCACCATCGAAGCAAGGCGCAGTGGACGTAGGCCCTTCACTTGGCCGAACCACGTACATCTTAGTGTTTCTTTTCTTCCTCACTGCCTCTATTCTTTTCTCTCTCAATTTTTCACAAATTTGCAGTCTTGGGCTTTGAAGAACCTTGTTGACCAGATCCCAACATCAACATATATCAACTTTCTTCACATGCATAAAGCACAACAAAGGTAATTGATCAATTACAAAGGCAAATTACCCAAGTCCACAATGAATTGATGATGCTTACTCGTACTATACAAAGTTTCTCTTCTTAATTCCTCTAAAAGGAAGTAGAAATGAGAAACTTGTAGACTCTTTGCTTCTTTGTAATGAGAATATTATAAGCACTTTACACAAGCTTTTAAATAGCTCTGACCACTCTAGTGGGTTTTAATTTATTTGATAATACTTCATGGTCTTCTCCTCTATAACCCTTTGCAGACATTTTCCAAATTCAGTCAACCATTCCGTACACTACAAAAATCTTCTGAAGCAGATACAGCGTTCGGATCTACATGTCATTTCTATGCTTAAATGAAATAACAATTTTAAGAACAACATAGACAATAGTGCGCAGCAAAAAGAAAAGGGAAACAACCAGTCACCAGTTTCAAGAAACTAGATATATCTTCTCCGATAACTTTCTCTCAGCTGATGGTGTCAAACCCAATGTTAGAATTCTTCACCAATTTAACCACTCAACAGATCCTTTATATTTCTATTGATGACCACAAAATAGATAATCTTGTTGGCTCTGAATCAGAATTGTTACAACCAGATTCCTCTGATAACTCCTCAGAACCATTTGCAGATTTCTCAGATGAATCATTTCACCAGCCATAATTGATGAACACACGGCCTCAAGTTCATCACCCTAAAGAAGTTATTTCAGACCCTGATAACGAATTAGTTCAACCTTCACAGCAACAAAACAACATCAGTATAATTCTCCAGGTTCCAAGATTCACATATTCACTTTTGATGATATTCCACAACCAAATGGTGAGATCACATGTTTAAATTTCAAGCATGGCTTTAGATAGAAATGCTAAAACTAAATGCCCAGATACAAGTAGTTCTTATCCAATTTTCTACCAGATTTATAGGCACTCTCAGAGATTAGTAGACAGATTTAGGACAATACAGACAGATGCAGTTTTTCTAGATTTCTAAAATAGATCAAGCATTATACATCATGTACATAGAATTTTATAGACTTCCCCAATCACATAAAAAACAAATAAGAGAAGAATTCTTTCAAATGAAATGTTATTCTCTCAAATGCAAAGATCTTGATTGCCATTATCAAGAAATGCTTAAAAGATATCATGTCCTCAAAGGCACAAATGATCCTAATATGAAG
Organism: Dimocarpus longan; assembly: GCA_022984855.1. Classification (NCBI taxonomy): domain Eukaryota; kingdom Viridiplantae; phylum Streptophyta; class Magnoliopsida; order Sapindales; family Sapindaceae; genus Dimocarpus; species Dimocarpus longan. Next base: position 17,139,759 of record CM041015.1, on the reverse strand, counting down.
CAGACATTCCTTTCCTTTCTTTATTCTAGAATCATTGAGTCAAGAAGCATATAAATTTATACAGACCCAAAGAAAACAATTAGATCAGATTATTGTTAGAGAAATCTATCAATTTGTTCTCACTACACCTGAAAAACTATATGCACAGAAAAAGTTATTTGAAGATTATCTGGAATGCAACAAACAACTCCAAAAGGTTTTTTTCCAAGCCCGGATCTCAAAATCAAATGTAAAGGTGATAAGCAATGTTCATGCAAATCTCACAAAAAGAAACATGTAAGAATATATAATCTTCAGAGAACTTCTTCTTCCCACCTTCATCCTTGTAGAAAGATCAGACAGCACGAAGTTGCTTCAAGATTTCTCAGAAGAAAAAAGACAAAATGGCGTACAATAGACCACTGTTATCTCTGCAATGGGAAAGGTCATTTTGTAAAAAGTTGTCCCAAACATAAGAAATAGTCTCAGCACATCCTTTAAACCTTTTCACAAATCTCAGGTATGCATTTTACTGATGATAAAATTGAAACTTTATTCTTTGTAGACGATGAACCTTCTCCTGAAACTCAATTGCAATATGAGTTAGAAAAAAATTCAGACCTTGAATCCTTTTCTATCTCTTCAGATTAGTTCTCTGATCACTCCCTTTACCATATTGAAAACACTCTTCCAAAAATTACCCCATCCATCATGTTCTTGTGTTAAATTCCTCTAGCTCCAATTCATATTGTCCCAATCAAATTCTCCAAGCCTATAAAAAATCATTGCCTTCTTTGATGTCGGTGCAATTAAATCCATCATAAACCTTAAAATTCTCTCCTCCAAGTATTGGAAACATCATGAAGAATACTTTTAAATAGCTAGTAGTGACATTTTCACAACAAAGCTGATCAGCAGCCCCATAACAATCCAAATGTTCCTTGGATGTTCTACCACTCACAAATTTCTTGATTCTCATCTTCCACGAAAAAAGTTGATCTTAGGCTTTGATATCTATTCCAAGCTCATAAAACTCTGTATCCTACTAGAAGGGATCATATACAAATCCTACTTTCAACCTTGGACTTCATGCCCTAAACTTTTTTTAGTAATCCAAACAAATTTCACCTATCTCATTGATTCTCTCAAATAGCATTCTTATATTAACTCTTATTTTGAATTTATCACCAAATGCAATCATCCGCTTTGGTAAAATCCTAATCATTTTGTCAAACTTCTTTTCAAAATCAATAAAGATATCAATCCCACTAAGGCCAGTCATGCAGATATGCAACCTGATCGTCTTGCTTTTACCTAAGAAGAATGTTCATAGCTTTTAGCCTAAAATCTCATTAAACCCTCAGATTCTCTATAGGTTTATGAAGCATTTTATGTCAACAAAAGATCATAACAAATCAAAAGAAAGTTAAGATTGTTAATTAATTATCAACCCCTTAACCATTTTCTCAAAGATAACAAGTTTTCACTTCCATCCAAAACCATTTTTTTACACAACTCTATAACAACTAGATTTTCTCAAAATTTGATCTTAAAGTAGGATTTTGGCAACTTGATGTCCATCTTGACGATTGACCTAAAACAACCTTTTTGCTTCCCTAACCATCACTACCAATAGAAAGTTCTTCTATTTTGTTTGAAAATAGCCCCTTCACTCTTTCAGTAGGTCATGACTAGAATTTTTCAACCTATCATTCACTCCACACTTATTTATATCAGTGATATTCTTCTATTCTCCCACAATGAAGAATCTCATATAACTCTCCTTACTTAGTTTTCAGAAATTATTAAACAAAAAGCAATTATGTTATCAAAGAAAAAGATGAAAATTGCTCAATCTCATATACAATTCTTTGGAATGACAATTAAGCAAGGATAATATTACCCATAGCCTCATATAGTTGAAATAATCTTCTAATTTCCTGATGTCCTTACAACCACTAAATAAATCCAACAATTCCTTGACTTTATCAATTACATTCATAACTTTATTCCTCACATTACTCAGTATACTCTCATTTTTTAGCCCTTTTGAAGAAATATCCTCCTCTTTGGACAAAAACCTAAACTAATGCAGTTATCACCCTCAAGAGACTTGTTCAATCCCTTCCTCCTCTTAAGATTCTAGTAGATGGAAAAAAGATTCTTCAGACTAATGCAAGCAAAGACTATTAGGAAGTAGTTCTGTTCGAACAAGACACACATGGCAAAAGACATTTTTGTGCTTATACTAATGAAAAATTCAAAAGCTCTCAGTGCACTATAATTCTACATTCAAAGAAATACTTACAGTAAAAATGGTCATTGAAAAGTTTGAGTTCTACTTCACCGGCCATCACTTTATAGTAGAAACTGATATGGTTTCATTCTCTCAAATGCCAAGTTTTCATAAAAGCAAAGTTCCACATCAGCAATTACTTTGATAAGCAAAATGGTTTAGCAGGTATTCATTTGAAGTCAGACATATAAAAGATCACATAAATACATTTGCAGACCATTTTTCCAGAAATCCCCAGCCTCCCACTTTCATAACTACTCCGATTATTCTCTGTTATATGTATACAAGTATGTTTTTCTCTTTATCCTTTTATCTTTTTTCTAATTTTATTGATTATGACACACCCCCAGAGTTTAGAGAAATAGTTTAGTCAGATTTTTCCTTCCCCATAATCAAAGATCTCATGTTTCATTATCAGTTTAAGTGCATAAAAAATTATGGTAAAACATTTCTTGATGCCTTAAATGTTCATCCCATTTATCTGTTATCTAAAATCTTCACTCTTCCTACAAATCCCTATCATCCTATTTTCAACTTTTCTGTTGAATTCCTTTGGTTCTTCTGGTGTCTCCTTCATCTTCATCACATAACCATAGAATTCTCCATTTTTCGTCTTCTCAAAGTTATACAAAAGTTTTAACAGAACCTTAAACCCTCCATGACTCTTACTATGACATTTTTGCATGGTTTTAACCTATTTCTTAGTGGATAACATAGTTAAAGAGCCAATCAGTTAAAAATTTTCCTTCTGAAAGCCAATGATCAATTTTTCTGTTCTATAGACCCTTCAATCTCACCCTTCACTAGTTGTGTTACAGTCAACCTAGTTTCCAATATTTTGAAAGTCCCCCAATTTAAGTTTTTGGTTAAAGTCACAATTACCAAGCCAGAACTAGACTAATTGAAAAAAAATTATATTTGAAAAGAATTAAGTTATTCTAGAACAAATATGACCATCTATCCAAGATGATGCACCATGTGAATTTTTACCTTCTAAATATTCACAGTAGCTCCAGCAAGTGCAAGAAAGTTATGTGAACTCTCTCGCTGATAAGTTTGAACAGACAGGATATTCAGAATGGTTCCTCCTAGACTCACAATCAGACATGGTCCAACAACAAGAAATTCTAGATGCAAAGGCTCGTCTCCAGAAAAGACAAAAGTAAAAATCCAAAAGACCTACTCACCAAAATACCTCCTCACAGTTTGGTGCTAGTACAACACTCACTTTCATGGACACAGACTATTATACATTCTTATCTGATTTTGATGAATCTCTTATTGATAAGCTTACAATAGAAAAGGCAATAGCTGATGAGGAAAGTGAGATCACGAACCCATCAACTCCATAATCTTGTGATCCATCAGATAGTCAAAAAAGCAGAATTTCACTAATCCAAAAGAAAAGTTTGAATGTGACAAAAGTATGTATTATTGTAATAAAGTTAATCACGTGTTTTGTATGTAAGGCCACCTGTCCAAATAATTATTCGAAAAGGAATTATTTTATCAACCACAATGTTTGAAATTATTAAGTCTATAATGCATGCAATAACATCTAGTGTGTAATTATTGAGGATCATCTTTTCCTTTACAAATGGAGCTCATATCAGTTTGTAAGCAACTCGTTTTTTAACTCATTTTCAATTTGTAATAAAAATGTTTTCTTAAAACCTCTCCAGCAAAAAATTCTTCTTTCCGATTCAAGAATGAGGATGAGATTATGATCCTAAGTTCTTCCAACATGCGTTGGTAACAGTAATTTACTTTGCTTATTATATTTAATTTTAATTATTTAGCGATAAAATATTTTCATGATTTATGTGTTAGTCTCCAGAACAAAAAAAAAGAAAGGAACAAGAGGTAGGCCTTGAGCAAGTAAGACCATACAAGTTGGCAGTAAAGCTCGGCTAGCATACAGTTCCTAGAAAACATCAGTTCTATATGAAAAGCTCTTAAATCAAGTCATGATTTTATTGTTAAATAGTTGAAATCAGGTCTGATAAGTGAAGGACCCCAGTGGCATTGAGCCCCAGTAAGGCGAACCTTTATTGGTATCAGAGCATGTTTGACAAGAAGGCTGTAAACAATCGAAATCATGAGTAGGGGTCTCGCCTTGTGATTAGTTGAGAGGGTGAAGCTTGAACTCTTACCCTACCATAGCCGGACGGGCTTGCCACCTGTGTAGGTTGCACACTGGTGAGAGTGTAGCGTAAAACATGCGCTGAGGTATGCACAATTGCCCTTAGAAAGACTGGGTTGTGTAGGCATTAAGCTCTAGTAAAACGAACACTTATTAGAGTTAATTTTTATTTCAAATTAAAAATTTTAATTTATAAAGCTTTTTTCTTTTTTTGAAATTTGTCCGTAATAGACTAGTAATTACAAAAGTATTTGATGTTGTTTTAAAAAATTAATATTAGGTTTCCTAAAAATTTTGTTCAAATTCATATTCAAATGATATAACATATGAGTTGTCAAAATTATATTAATTATCATATTATTTTATGATTTACAAGATTTTAATAATTCATATGCCACATTATTTAGATATAAATTTAGACAAAATTATTAAAAAAAATGAAAAAGACTCAATTGCCCTGAAGTTCGTGCAACCTACCCAAAACAAACCTTGGATCAAGTAGAGCGTCGTTCCTGCCCGACCCGGAAAACGTCAAAGCATTCTTAAACCCTTTGAATTCAACAGACAAATTACAAAACCCTGATTGTTTCTTAAAAAAGCCCACGACCGCCACAATGTCGTCCACTTCACTCGTCCTCCGCCGTTCCAAACCCACCACCACCAATCTCCTCTGCTTCATACGAATCTTCAACCGTCCGATGGGCGGCGGGCCGCGCACTTTTCCCGGCGGCCTTAACAAGTGGCAGTGGAAGCGCATGCACGAGAAGAGAGCCAAAGAGAAAGAGAAACGACTCCTCCACCAAGAGAAACAGCTCTACCAAGCCCGTATCCGTTCCCAAATACGGGCCAAACTATCTCCCACACCCGACCCGTCTCCACAATCCGCCAACCCCATGACTCCCCAAGAGCACATCAAAGCCTTGGCTGATCGCTTCATGAAAGAAGGAGCTGAAGACTTGTGGAACGACGACGATGGACCGCTCAACTCGGACGACCAACGGCCTAGATTGACTGGAGGAGCCACAATTCAACGGCAGAGATCGGTTGGTTCGCCGATTGATTTGAGGAGCTTGGTATATAACAAGCCTAATAGCGGAAATGTGAGTTCAGATACTGTTTATAGTTCTAATTTTGTTAAAACTAGAAATTATTCAGTGCAGAGGAATGTGAGTGATTTTGTGAATAAAAAGAGAAACTTCAGTAGAAATGAGAGCTATTCGAGCAAAAATGAGAGCAAAGTGAAGCCGTTTGGTCAGAATTTGGGATATAATGGGAGAAATTGTGATTCGGGAAATGTGAGTGAGTATATAAAGAATAGGATTGTTGGTGGTAAAAGGAGGTTTAGGAGAAACGAGAGTTCTTCGAGTAGTGACGACGATTTGGATTTTGAATTGGAAAATGTTGGTGATAAGGTGGAAGGGTGGACCGATGTGAAGAGGTTAGGGAGTAGCGCTTCGTTGGGGAAGTATGATGTGAAGATAACCAAGAGAGTGCCTTTAAATAAACTTGAGGAAGAGACTGATGTTTCGGAGCAGGTGGAGTTGATTAGGAAGGATATTATTAGTAGGAATAGGTTGGTTGAAAATGTAGGGGAGAAGGAGAACGGCGAGAAGGAATCAATTCTTAGTCAAAAAAGGTAAATGGTTTTTTTTTTTGTTTTTATTGTGGGGAGAAAATTTGCATTCTTTATCATTGTATGTTTTCGTGTTTTCTGTTTTGTCGTCAATGTAATTTAGAGGAAGAAAGGATGTATTTCGGGTTTTTAGTTGTTTATTTAAGGAAATTGTCGTTGTTAGGTGATGCTAGTGGTTTTTTTTTTTTTGTTTTTTTTAATATATATATATATTCTGCAGATTTGATGAGTGTGGGATATCTCCATTGACAATAAAAGCACTAACAGCTGCTGGTTACATTCAAATGACAAGGGTACAGGAGGTTGCTCTTTCTGTTTGTCTTGAGGGTATGATATTTACTTTACTGCTTTTGATGTGTCAAGGGTTGTATAATTTGTTTCCATTGCTCTTCTAGCTGCAAGTTACTTGATTCACAAGTCAGAATTAACTTCAAATAAGTCGTTTTCAATGTTAAAAGGACCGTTCATTTGGGTTGAATTGAGTCATCTAGTTATTCACGGAAGTACTGTTATGTAAATGCAAATTTAGTGCTGGAAAAGTTATTTACTTTTGTAAGCAAGATTGTTAGTAATGGGGAAAGAAAGGAAAAGATAATTATATTTAGGATATGAACATTTTTTTATATGCTGTAGTCTTCATTGGAGTGCAACTTTGTTTGACGGTAAGCCTTTGTGTCCGAAGAAACTGCTGCAGAAATTTTCGGGCAGTGGTACTTGGCACCTTAATTCTGTTTCCTATTCTTACTATATATTTTTCGAATTTCTGTTTCCATCTCTTTCCTTAACTAATATAGTTCATACATTCTCTAGACAATAATGGAGGGCACATAGCAATCTGTTCTCATCTAATTATTATTAATTTTTGTACTTGATGTCATTAGCTGTGTTATGGGGAAAAAGGCACTTTTTACTTAAGATGTTTGACCTTTTGATACTTCTCGTACTTAGAGAAATAACCATATGCCCATGTCAAGGTCAACATAACATCAGTCTAACTCTTTGATCGGTTCGTGTTTATTAGACTTACAGCACGATACATTTAGTTATTATGGTGCTCAAAGGTTTCTCCTTATTCATCTGGTCTGTGTCTTATGACCCAGTGATTAGGTTGATATAGTTATACTTGTGTATTTCTTGAAAATGTTACAAAACATCAAAAGTGATGTTCTCAAACTCATGTGGAGCAGGGAAGGATGCTTTGGTTAAAGCCAAAACTGGCACAGGAAAAAGTGCAGCTTTTCTGGTACTTTATAACCTTTTCAATTCCCTCCGACCCCCCCTCTTCAGATTAATTATTATATGTGTATCATCTTTTTTGTCACTGCTGCTATTAAACACAAACAGCTTCCTGCAATTGAAGCAGTTTTGAAGGCCACAAGTAGCGGAACCAATCAGCAGGTGCTTCCAATATCGGTTCTTGTTCTCTGTCCCACAAGAGAGCTTGCAAGTCAGTTAGCTGCAGAAGCTATTGCCCTGCTGAAGTACCATGATAACATAGGAGTGCAAACATTAGTTGGGGGCACACGTTTCAAAGTTGACCAGAAACGCCTAGAATCAGATCCATGCCAGGTTTGTAGAGATGTGATGGTTCAAATCTTTTTGCACGTTTACAGAATGTGATTGCACAGAGAGAGAGAGAGAGAGAGCATGCTTGATCAGAAATCGAAAAGAGAATAAATGTTTCTATAAAAGTGAATTCATGAAAGTAATAATTTTTTTTTACTTCTTATAAACTCCTGCAGATATTAGTTGCAACTCCTGGGAGATTGCTAGATCATATTGAGAATAAGTCTGGATTAAATGTACGCCTGATGAAATTGAAAATGCTTATACTTGATGAAGCTGACCACTTACTAGACCTTGGATTTCGAAAGGATGTGGAAAAGATTGTGGATTGTTTGCCCCGTCTGAGGCAATCCTTATTGTTTTCTGCTACAATTCCAAAGGAGGTTGTGTTACCATTTTTCTAGCAGTGCGTCATTCATAAAAGCAGTAACTTTATCTTTCCCTTTTTACCTGCATGAAGAATTCAGATTAAGATTGTGTAACATTTTTGCAGGTTCGTCGAATATCTCAGCTTGTTTTGAAAAGGGAACATGCATATATTGATACTGTGGGGCTGGGTTGTGTGGAAACTCCTGAGAAGGTAGAATACAATTCCTTTTTTCTACTTGTGTTTTAAAGTTGGTATTATTAGAGTTTATGATTTCTGTATTACTTGGTGCATGAAGATTTAATAAGTGTTCTGGTTTCTAAATGCAGATAAAACAATCTTGTTTGGTTGCACAACATGAACAACATTTCCAAATAGTACACCATCTGTTACAGGAGCATATCTCTAAAGTTCCTGACTACAAGGTAACACGTACTAGCTTTTGGGTTCATTTGTTTGATAAATACCAACTTAAGGCCTAATGATTTAAACCTATCCTCAGGTCATTGTTTTCTGTTCAACTGGGATGGTAACATCACTTCTGTATTTACTTCTGCGAGAAATGAACATGAATGTCAGGGAGATACATTCAAGGAAGCCTCAATTGTATAGAACTCGTGTTTCAGATGAATTCAGAGAATCAAAACGATTGATTCTTGTTACATCTGATGTATCCGCACGTGGAATGAATTACCCTAATGTTACTTTGGTTGTTCAGGTATTTTAAAGCTTGCGATCATAATGAATTTTGCCTGTATATGATGATTTAAATATTTCTTTAGTTTCCAGATTTTGAAAATTTTATTACAATATATGAAAAAATATCTAATTAGCCGGTGGCATCCAGACATTTTTTAATGTTCAGAAATTCTATTTGGTTTAGGTAGTGTCAAAAAAATGAAGACCCATTTTTCTTGGGAAATTGTCAAGTCCTGCTTTCGTATTGGTGGGTTTATTTGTAATAATTGTGATAAAAGTCTTAATAGTTTCTTTGAAATGCTTGGTTATATTTAAAATTCTTCCTGGACTGGTTTTTATCATAAACACAACCAACTGATTTTGGTTGTTGCCAGACTTAGAATGTCCCATCAAATTTTAAGTTGATTGCACTACTGAGCTACTGCAATGATTACTAAAGTAAATCTGGAAATTGTCTGAATGGGTAGGAATGAATTCACGGTTTCATATTAAAAATGAGTGATTGTAAATTTGTAATAAGGCTTTCATTTTGTGTACATACTGATTTATTCATGTAATGTATAAAATTTGCTACTATCAGGTGGGTATTCCTTCTGACCGGGAACAATACATCCATCGTCTTGGAAGGACAGGACGGGAGGGCAAAGAAGGGGAAGGGATCTTGCTGCTTGCACCATGGGAGGAATATTTCTTGAATGATTTGAAAGAATTGCCTCTTGACAGATTTCCATCACCACATATAGATCCAAACATTAAACTTCAGGTTCATGTCTAATTCATCATCACTCTATTCTGTGCTAATACCATTTAACATTGGATTTGAACAGGATGGTTTTGTGTAGTCATAGCTTGATTTTGAACAATAGGTAACAATATCTGCGGAACATGGTTTCATTAATTGAATTCCTTTCAAAGTGATTTTATGCCCATGATTATGTTCTAGACTTTGTGGAATTCAGTGTTGCTGTAGATAGGGGTTTGTTAACTTGTGAATCATGATATATTCACAATATATAATACCTGCTTTATAGAATGTGGAAGGATCGTTGGCGTGACATCTTAAAAGATAGTTCGACTTTATTTCATTAAACCAATTTTGGTTACTTGTTCATCTTCATATATTGGCAGAATACATGTGCTCTATGTTTGGGGCTCTTGTTTTTAATCAGTTGGTACTAGGAGGCAAACATTTCTCATTCAAGTCTTAAAATCTGTTCACTCTGCAGATGGATGATGCAATGGCAAAGATAGATGGTAGCGTTAAAGAGGCAGCTTATCATGCTTGGCTTGGTTATTACAACTCCATCAGAGAAATCGGCAGGGATAAGACCACACTTGTCGAGCTGGCCAGCAGATTTAGTCAGTCCATAGGTTTACAAAAACCTCCTTCGCTCTTCAGGAAGACAGCACTAAAAATGGGTTTGAAAGATGTCCCTGGCATCCGACTTCGAAAGTAGCACAGATGGGGAACATAATGTTTGAGTTCTTGATTATTGTTGCTATATGTCTAAGAAGAATGAGCTGATTTTGGTTGTAGATGGTGGAAGATCATTGTAATTATTAATAATGGACACTTTGCACCATTCAAGTATGATCTTCCCATTATTTTGCCCATCCAACTGTATTAGTTTAATTTTTATTTTTTTATTTTCAAATGCTGATTAAAAAATTTATAGAGGTAGATCACTATAGCGTGACTTGTATAATTATTTCCATGATCAAGAGATAACAAGTCCTCTAAAAAAGAGAGCATTTCTCATATTTTTCACATCGGCTATTTTAATATAGCAAGATTAGGATTAGAACTCTTGATCTTTTGGCCTAGTTTGACATGTAGAATAATTAATCTTATAATATGTTTGGTGTAATATAAAATTGGATTAAAAGTAATATTGTCCATTGTTTGGTGTATTTTGAGATTGAAGTGGACAAAAATAACTGTGTATTATATCATTTTAATAAAAGAAAATAAAAAATATTGGAATTATTTTTTAAAAAATAAATCTATTTAAAAATAATTTTTAAGATAATATTTGTTTATAATTGTTATTGAAATAAAATTATTTTTAATAAAATATATAAAATGATTTTAAAATTAAATTTAACGTTTTATATCAACAATATAAAAAAGAAAGAAAACTAAAAAGAAAAAAGAAAAGTTATTAAAAAAAAAAAAATCAATGAAGTGGGATAAATTAGTTACATAGGATTGGAAAACCTAATCACATGCAACCAACAAACAAATAAGGGATTAGATTAGTTTAGAACTTATCCAACCCCTTATAACAAACACATCTTTAAGGTGCGTTTGGCCGTAAGGAAATATGATGATTTTAAGAATTACTTTTTCTTGTCAAACCATTTCTGGTGTTTAGTGCCAACCAAGGATGAAAATGATCATCTAGCCATGTGGGGCCCTCACTTGAAATCCCACTCATGGCCCTACCAATTTTGTTAGGAAAGTGGGATTTCATTTATTCTTTACATTTAATTTTTTAATATATTATTTATTAAAAATTTTAACAAATTTTTTATAAATTAAACATAGTTAATAATTACAAATTAATTTAAAATAATTTTAATATAATAATTTATTTTAAAATTATTATTTATATATTATATTAAAATATAATAATTTTAATTTAAAATATACAATATATTATAATGTATTATTAATATAATAATATATTATATCTGTTATGGGCGTTTTGGTGATTATGGAAAGGGGATGGAAAAAGTCCAAGAATGAAGCACAACGTGTTGTTTTATGAGAGGAAGTCCAAGAAACTGGTCAAAATTAGTTAATAGTTAAAGGAGGGAATATATGGTTGTCTCTTAGCCTGTGTACCCGAGAACATCTGATTGAATGACTAATCGTTTTAAACTGCTGAGTAGTTAATTGGATGCGTGTTTGTTCGCAAGAAAGTTTGATCGTGTGTTAGAGCATAAGACAATCTGATCGTGTTTGAGAAACTACTCGATAGTATTCTTCAAAAGCTATTAGAGCGATCATGAGGTATTCGTATCTATTCATTAGTTGAAGGGGCAAATCCCTTAGTCAAATCTGCTCGCTAGAGGTGATATCTGATCGTTTGAGTAGTTTGCTCGTTCTGAGTGCTCGTTGAATTTGACCAGTTGACTTTCTAGAAAATCGAATCAATTCAATTTAGGAAAGGAGTCAACTTGCCTATTTTCATGCAAATCAAATCACAATATTCTTGGTAATTGTTGCAGATACGATAGAGATAATATTGAGAGATATTATCTCAATTAATGTAAATTATTTTTTACATTATCTGTAAGGTTCTTAAGCCAATTTAAATTGTAACATCTCTACTATAAATAGGGGATGAAATTCATTATAAAGGATAGAGTGAGAAATATATGTTGTTACTCTAAGAAAATAGAAATGACAGTCGTGAACGTAGATCATTACTTTACCGAACGACGTAAAAATCAGTGTGTCCTGTTTGTTTTGATTCTAGTCAAGATTGCTCTGTTTGTTTATTACGGTTTCGTAGGTATTGGGTTTTAAGAACCAGGTTAACCAAAATTAAGTGTCAATAATATCATTACAATAAAATAATATAATAAAATTTATCAATAAATTTATATAAAATAATAATATATTTAATATATTATAGTAATATATAAATTTATATATTTTAATATATTAAATAATGTATTTAATATATTAAATATAATAATATATTTAATATAATATATATTAATTATATATATTGTTATTAATAATATATTAAATATATTATAATAGATTATAATATATTAAAATGAATTTATAAATTTATTATAATATATAAATTTATATATATTATAATAGATCTAATCATATATTACAAATTTATTAATATATTTGAATTTTTTTATTAAATGTAGAATTTTTTTTGGTACTATTATTGAAATCCAGATTTTATTGAGTGCAGAAGGTAAGCAGGTCTCCAAGATGATGTAAATACTTAAGCTGAGCATACACCAAGCTTAAGGTGCGCAACCCTGAGGTTCATCCACATTCTTTCCTCATTTTGGACTGGACAATGTTCCAAAACTCGTGATTCGCTATTCGATCGGTGACACAACGAGCAATGACTAATCGGTATTTTGACGAATAATCGACGAGCATTGTTTAGGGAGAAAATTATTAGTTTTGATATTTAATAGCGTAAATTGATATTTTATAAAAATCAGGGGCCATAGCCAAACTTTCATTACCTTATACAAAACTCACCTCACATTCTAATGACCCACACTCGATCCATTTGAAACCTTTAGCCTCATTTTCTCTCTCTATCTCCTTTCTCCTCTCTCATCTCTTCTCTCTCTTTAAAATTACCGTCGTCGTCACCTTTAAAGTGAGCCATCGCTGTCGTTATTGCCTCTTTGACATCATCAACTACCGCTGTCGCTGAAGTTGAAGCAAATCTCTCTAAAATGGCTGAAGTTGATGTGGAGAGGTTTTAGTGGTGCTTATGGTAGTCCAGTGACGGCGAGGACGAGTGGCAGTAACCAGTGACAGGTAAGAAAGTTGATTTGGGTTTGGTTGGGGGTCGAGGTTTAGTCTTGGTGTGGTGAACTGGTGATTGGATTTGGGGGTCAGGGTTGGGGTTTGGTGTGGTGACTGATGAGTGACTGAGATTGATTATTGAAGTTTGGTTGAGAGATTGGTGTGGTGTTGAAGATTGTTAAACTGGTGATAAGTTTTTTTGAAGTTTGGTGGTGAGTCTGGTGCCTGAGTTTCAAGATGAATCTGTTGAGTTTGATCACCAAGTTGGACCGAGTTGGTAAGTAATCAATCCAACTTGGTGAATATCGTCTCTAGCGAGTAGAGCCACCGATCTGGAGTTCTCGGATTGGCAACCGACAAAGTGACGATTTTTCGTCGAGAAATCGATCAGTTCGACCGAGTTTTCAAACCATGGGACTGAAAGATAACTCCTTTCAAATTACCACTAAACTCCTTAAATTACCACTATTGAAGCATTGTAGTCATTTATGGTTAAAGTGGCGATCAATAAAGACTTGAGATTGTATCTATGACTATGAGTACTAGAGAGAGAAAGGAAAGAGTTAGGTAAAGATGAGTGGGTGGCGGACGGATCGGTAGTAGGAGGAGTGACAATGTTTATTTAAGAGAAAAGCCTAAGAATACTCCTCAAATGGACAATAATCTCAATTTATCCCAACTTCTTAAACTATTAGTGAAAAAACTCATACCGTCAACCAAAAGCATTGTTTTAAAATTTCCAAAAATCGGTGATTTTCTAACGATAAAGTGCTAATCAACACCTTGTCGGTCCAATAAGGATGAGATCGGTGACTCTAATTGGGTGGACCGAATAATCATCTGAATGGGCCAAATCGAGCCTGAATTGATCGAATCGGTTACAATCGAAAACTCAATCTCTATCAACCAAAAAAAAAAAACAAATTTGAATCTCCCAACATCATCATTTGAAATCATCAATCATACCCACAAAGATTGAAAAAACAATAAAAAATCAACACAAAAAAAATTAAAAATCAACATAAAACAATGAAATGTTAGGAGGAAAGGGGAGAGCGAATTGTGATGGTGTTCACGATCAGGTTGCGACAGATGTTGATAGAGATGAAGAGTGACGACTTGCGGCTAACTCATGGTTTGGTCCGTTTGGAAAAGGGTGGTGACAAGAAGGCTGGAGATTGGCATTTGGCAGAGGCTAGAGAGGAAGAAGTAGTGGAGGAGGATGTGGTAGCCGATGAGGCCGGCGAAGGAAGAGGTAGAAAGGATAAAGAGAGGGAGTAGAGGACAGTGTTGTTGAAAGAAAATGACGGCTGACAAAAGAGAGAGGAGGCTAATGATTTGTAAGGTTAGGTTAAGTTTATATATATATATATATATATAAAGGAAAATTACACAAACCTCTCTCATATTTAATAAAATTATAATAATATTTAAGTTTTGGTCCCTAATATTTATAAAAAAACAAAAATCAATTTACATCCCTAGGTTTCAAAAAAAATAATAATTTTCACCCAAAACATTACTCACCAATTAATCACTAAGTAAACGATAAATCACTAACCGTTGTCTTGTTGATCAATTAATAATTAACGATTTTTGAAACCTTGGCCAAAAGTGGTTTCCACCCAAATTTTTGATGGTTTTATGGCTAGATGAGTAAAAGACTATAATACCCTTCTTAGACTATTTACCAACTAAAAGACAAATAAACTTTAATAAAATTACATATTTGTCCCCTTGCAAAGTACTGGTGATAGCCACAGAAAATTATAGAATTACCTTGACAATTACAAATATTATAGCGTTAATCCATTTAAAATTACTGCTTTGCCCCTGCATATAAATGTTGCTAGAATGGTAACAAAGCCACTCGCCTTAAAAAGCATGGTACTTGTTAACAAATACAAACATACACACACTCCCCTTCACAGACACACACACATGCATTTTAAAAGTGTATGCATATACCCTATGCACACAATGTAACCCACATATATATATATATATATATAATAGCATGGATTGTAATGTGCTTTTTGTCTCTACACACACACGTGATCGCTAAACACACACACATGAAACGAGTAGACACACACACTTCCCAAACCAAACCAATTCTCACACACACACACACACATATAAAAGTGCATACACAGACATACATACATGCATTAAATAAAAGCATGCATTGTAAAACTGCTTTTTATCTCTAAGCACATACACACCTAAAACTAGTTGACACACACTCCCCAAACCAAAGCAGTTCATAAGCACACACACATGAAATCAGTTGACACACGCACTCTCCAAACCAAACCAGTTCACAAACACACACACTTGAAACCAATTGACACACACACACACAAAAACATATATAAGCATGCATTGTAAAAATGATTTTTGTCTCTAAGCACACACGCATGAAACCAGTTGACACACAAATACACACCTGAAACAAGTTGACACACACACACACACAAAAGCATGCATTGTAAAAGTGCATTCGGTCTCTAAGCACACATACCTGAAACCAGTTGACACATACACACACACACATGTAAGCATGCATCGTAAAAGTGCTTTTTGTCTCTAAGCACACACACCTGAAACCAGTTGGCACACACACACCCACACACCTGAAACCAGTTGACACACAGACAAACCTGAAACCAGTTGACACACATACATACACACCTGAAACTAGTTGACACACACACACATATGAAACCAGTTGACACAAACGCACATAGATACACACACACACACACATATATATATATATATGCATGCAATGTAAGAATGCTTTTTGCTTCTATTTGTGTGTTTGTGTCTTCCAGTAAGAGAGTTGACTTTCACAAAATTATTGTAAATTGTTTTAAAGGGAACATGTGGGCTCTCTGGCAAACCAGGAAAAAGGAAAAAAACATTAAAAAATTTAATAATATCTCATGGGCGGTACACTACTAATTTTGTCTGTAACCCTTCAACTACTAACCAATATCAGTTGAAGCCTTTGAGATATATATATATATATATATGTATGTATACATACATACATACATATATATAGCATAATTTTGAACTACTTTAAAGAAGCCATCAAGACTTTTGATCAAAATGAAATTACAGCGCATATAACAAGTCAGAGCATGCCGGGATCCAGATCAAATAATATAAACATAGCAAAACGGAAAACCATGAAAAGAACCAACAATAATATAACTGTATGACGCATAAACATATTCAACCAAAGATATTTGAACCAACCAGTTCCTGTCGTAGCTTTTGATTTTGTTGAATACCAGAGGTTTCCTCTTCGGTTAACTTAGATATCATCAACCAAGCCTGAGGAATAAAAGTATATCAAGAAATTACCTATTGATGAAAAAAAGGCAACAACTAAGCGCAATTGTCACACTACAAGTACAATCAAATAACACACACTATAGACTATGTTAATAATTACTAGAATAGAACATGACAAGCAATGATATTAAACAAAAACACTTTCACAATTTTAGGCATTTAATTACCGGCACACAAATCCATTTTGTCCTCCAAAAATTCAAATTGAAGATCAAACTCACCCCACATTAGAGACTACATGAAACCTTAAGATTAAGAGGCACCCACGAAGTAAAGCGTTTGTATCTAGATGTACATCCAGCATGAGCTTATTTAATATAGAACACAACTATTATAGATTCGGCATAGTTTTAAAAGACACGCGCGGCTTTGGGTGCGGCGGGGTGCTATTTCGACGTTCGAACGTCGGCCACGCGTGACGACCTAAACAAGGCTCGCGCCTGGTGTGTCTAGGCGCAGAAGCCCCAGACACGGAGACTGCCTGATATTTATATCAGGCCCAAATTTTTTTTCACCTATTTTCTGCCCTACTCGACCGGTCTGCCTCTCCCTCTCTACCTTGACCCCCAAGTCGCCGATACTGTCTTCTAGCTGCCTTTCAGCTGCAGTCCGGCCTCATCTCGCCGTTGGTGACTGTCCTCTCTTCTCTCATCAGTTTCAGCTTCTTTTCTCTAACCCAATTCGCAAGCTGCCGATTCTGCCCTCCAGCCGCCGTCCGACCGCTGATTAGCCTCATCCCGCGGTCGGTAACTGTCCCCTCTTCTTCTCTCATTAATTTCAGCTTCTTCAACACACTTTCTCTCTACTCGCTGTCGATTCTGTCTTTCAGCCGCCATCCGATTGCCGATCAGCCTCATCCCGCCGCCAGTGATTGTCATCTCTTCTTCTCTCATCAGTTTCAATTTCTTCAACACCAAATGACCTCAAATAAGTCTTCAACATCAGTTTCAGTTTCTGTTTCTGTTTCTTCAGTATGATTGTATGCTTGGGTTTCTTCAGTACGATCGTATGCTTGGATGATGTATATTACTGATTTTTATGAACTGTTTTTAATTTTTAGAGCAAATTACAATTTAGCTACACAGTTAAAACGCTTTCACAGACGGAGCAAATGTTTCCATATTATTACAATTTACCTCCCCACCGTTAATGAATCCAGTTATACTTAACTGAGAGAGAGGTAAAATTGTCTTTTGATATATATTAAAAATAAAATAAAATAAATAAAAATTAAACATTTGCTGGAAACCCAATCAGTTCAAAATCATCCGGTTCAAACTCATCAACATTATAATCCCAATCAGTTCAACAGATTACTGAAAATCCAAAAAATGATCTCAGACATCATCAATCAACTAGCCAACATCATAATCCACTCCTGAAAACCCAAAAAATACCTCAAACATCATTGATCAAACCCAACATTATCAATCTCCCACAAAACCATCAAACCCAACATCATCTAAAATCAAAACCATCAATCAAACTGAAATATATACATATATCTGGATTCAAATCTGGGTTCACGAGCGAACCCAGATTCGTGAACCCAGCCTGACAGGTTCGTCACGAACCCAGTTGGGTCACTGGGTTCGTGAGCGACAGGAACCCAGATCTGGGTTCGTCAACGAACCCAGCTGGGTTCGCTGGAACCCAGATCTGGGTTCGTCAGCGAGTTCGCTGACGAACCCAGATCTGAGTTTCAGACGAACCCAGTTGGGTTCGTCAGCGACAGGAACCCAGATCTGGGTTCCTGAAACCCAGATCTGGGTTCGTCAACGAACCCAGCTGGGTTCGCTGACGAACCCAGCTGGGTTCGCTGACGAAACCAGCTGGGTTCGCTGACGAACCCAGATCTGGGCAGCGAACCAAGAATATCAGAAGAAGAAGAAGCGAAAGGGAAGAAGAAGAAGCGGAAGAAGAGGAGAAGAAGAAGAAGAAGAAGAATGAGAGGAAGAGAGAATGTTCGTCAGCGAATCCAGAATAACAGAAGAAGAAGAAGCGGAAGAAGAGGAGAAGAAGAAGAAGAAGAAGGAGAGGAAGAGAGAAAACAGCAGAGAGACTAATGAGTTGACCAAGTTTTATTTGGTCAATTAGTCAACTCCGGTCAAAGGGCAATTTCGTCTTTTTAATGTTTTGATACTGTTGACCGTTAAATGTAACGAATCTTATTAACGGTGGGGGGGTAAATTGTAATAACATGAAAACATTTGCTCCGCCTGTGAAAGCGTTTTAACTGGGTAGCTAAATTGTAATTTGCTCTAATTTTTATTGTTAATGTTTTCATTTCATGTATAATGTTAAATAATGAATATATTTTGTAGATTGTTTGTATCGTTGATTCTCATTAGTTTTATAGGTTGTTTTTATGTTTATGTATAATGTTAATATATAAATGTATTTTGTTTGCGGTTGACTACTCTAGCTTAAATACAATGTCAACTAGTACTAAATCCTTGGACCCTATATGGAATTATGTTGAGCTGCTAGATCATAAAGATAAAATTACTATAAAATGTAAATTTTATGGTAAAATGACGAAAAGAGGGATCCATCGAGCAAAATAACATTTGGGGGGGAGGGTTTAGGAATGCTAAACGTTGTGAAAGTTGTCCCGAATCTATAAGATAAGATGAAAGAGTATTTGGTAAAAAAGAAGAATGATAATGATTAGCGTAATATGAAACTATTAGTTGAGTATGAAATAGGTGAAGGTTATGATGATGAGCCACTAGTAGGATCACCTACAAGTAAACCAAAAGGCCATAATGAATTAAGTAGTGGAGTTAGTTTTAAAGGACTGAAATGAAAGGGTCCACTGGATGTCTTTTTTGTCCCCGAACTAGAGGTTATTGTAAGGAAAGCGAAAGGACAGCAATTGATGTTAAATGAGATGGACAATGCAGCCAAGAAGGAGTTGAGAAGTCGAGCTTGTACAATGTTTGCTAGATGGATGTATGATGCAGACATTCCATTTAATACTGCATTATATGATAACTTTAAGGCTTTTGTTGAAGCAGTGGGCCAATATGGTCCGCGTATGAAGCCAGCTACTCCTCATGAAGTTAGGATTCCCTTTCTGAAGCAAGAGATGGAAAACACTTGTAAAATGATGAAAGATCATCAACATGTGTGAGCTCAATATGGATGCTTATTGTTATTAGACGATTGAAAGGATAGGAGAGAAAGAACATTGATTAACTTTTTAATCAATTCTCCTAAAGGGAGTATGTTTTATAAGTCTGTTGATGCCTTTGCCTATGCAAAGACTGGTGATAAAATGTTTGAATTATTAAGTGGTATTATGAAAGAGATTGGAGTAGGTAATGTCATTTAAGTGATGACGAATAGTGCTTCAAATAATGTTTTAGTAAGTATGAAGTCTATTTTTGTATCATAATTAGAAACAATTTGACTTTAAATTAGATGTGTACTAGTATTATTACTAACTATTTTTTTTTTTTTGTAAATGGTAATAGGAAAATTATTAGAGGTAAAATATCTTACACTCTTTTGACACCATGTGCAACTCATTATATCAATTTAATATTGCAAGATATTTTCAAAGTGCCCAATTTGAAGAAAACATTTGAGAGAGCAATAATGATGACTAGTTATATCTATACCCGTTCTGGTTTGATAAACATGCTAAGAAAGTTTGCTAACAACAAAGAGTTGCTCAGACCAGCAAAAACAAAGTTGTAACTACGTTTATCACTTTAGGCAGGATGAACAAGTTGCAAAGTAACCTCAAAAAAATGTTTATCTTCGATGAATAGTGTACGAGCAAGTGGGTAAAATAAGCGGAGGGTAAAAGGGCACTAAAAGTGATTTTGATGCCTACCTTTTGGAGCAATATGGTGTTTGCTCTCAAGGTGGCTAGCCTACTAGTGTGTGTACTTTGCTTAGTGGATGATGAAAGGAAGTCTGCTATGGAATATATTTATGAGGCTATAGATAGAGCCAAAGAAGCCAATGTCGCTTCTTTTAATGGGAATGAGGCTAGATATAAGCCTATCTTTCGTATCATTGATAATAGATGAGATGTTTAGCTTCATCGCCCCTTGCACACTACCGAATGGTACTTGAACCCTAAATACTTCTACAAGTCTAAAGGTAAAATTCATGAAAAGGTGAAGATAGGCTTCTATGAATGCTTAAGAATGTTGGTTTTGGATTCTAAGATGCAAGATCAGATTGATAATGAGCTTTCGAAGTATTGAAACGCGGAGGGTTTATTCAAAAACTACATGACCATCAGAAAGAGAGCTGAAAAATCATCATGTATATATATATAATGTCTTATTAAATTAAAGCAAATAAACTTAAGATTAGAGATTAATCATTAATTCATGAATTTTAATTGACAGCTGAATGGTGGAACGCATATGGAGATTCAGCACCAGCATTGAAGAAATTCACAATAAAAGTTCTTAGCTTTACTTGCAGTTCTTCCGGTTGTGAATGTAATTGGAGTGTGTTTGAAAATGTAAGTATATGTTTTTATGAGTTTTTTAAGTAATTCGTTCATTTATTGTATTTTATATCCTTAATTTTTTTTTTTTTTAACAAAAACTCTTACAGCTTTATACTAAGTGAAGAAACAGGTTTGCTCAAAGTCGTTTAAACAACTTGGTATTTGTGAAATACAATGGAGCCTTGAGATGTCGGTATGAAATGCGTGATACGATCAATCCTATCGCATTGACTGATATTGATGAAAGCAATGAATGGTTAATGGGAAAGCTCGATCAGGAGGATGATAAAGATGGCAAGAATGTTTTTTCGGATGATAATGGGTTGACATGGAGCAATGTTGCTATGGCTGTAGAAGTTGGAGAGCCTACCTATAGATTTAGATCAAAATTAGGTTCTTTATCAAGGCAGCCAAAAAAAAAAAAAAAAACAAGCCAACCAATTGTTGAGGAAGAATAAGAGGAATATCAAGGGTTAGATGCAGAAGAAGAAGAAGAAGAAGAGAGAGAAGGAGAAGGATTTTCAGAGGAAGAAGGAGAAGATGAAGAGATAGAAGAGGAGGATGATGACTTGGAGGATTCGATTGATTGAATACTATGAACAAACCTTTTTTGTGACCAGTGCTAGTCATTAGTTTTTGTTTGTATAATTGCATTTTGGTGATGACTTATGACTTTTGTTGTTTGCCTAGGGTAGGAAACTTAGTTATTGACTTAGTTTTTAGATGAACTTTGATGATGATTTTCGTTGTTTGCCTAGAATACTTAGTTGTTAAACTTTGATGATGATAATGATTTTGATTATAATTAAAGATTGGATGTTTATTTTGTTGAATTTTATCTTATTATTGTTAGTTGTTTATGAATTTCTAATATTTTGAGGTTTTTTTTTTCTTTTTAAGTGCGCCTTGTCTTCAAAATGCGTGCCTTGTGTTTTGTGCCTCGGGCTCCACAGCCCTTTTGCGTCTCGGTGTGCCTTGCATCGTTTAAAACTATATTATTGTCTACAATATTTTAACTCATCTTTTAATCAAATATTAACAAGTCATGAAAAGGTAACAATCATAAACATTATAAACTCATAGATACTAATAACACTAGGTTCATCAAAATTGAAAACTCTAATGATATAAGAATTCTATTAAGGTAAAAACAATACTACGACAGTCAAATAGACTGTTTAATTCTAAGGACTTTTCTTAAGGTGCATTTACAAGAAGACACAAACACACAACCAGAGAGAAACATAGCAGACATCTGGGTTATACAACAACTAATTGGCCAAAAAAAAAGAAGTCAAAACTTGTGGTCGGACTTCACCCGACCCAGATAGATAAAAGAAGATCCTGATATTTCGTCAGTATTCGGCACTAAAGCAGTCGAACTTGAGAGTAGTAACTACCACATTTGTCTCTACTTTATGTTTAGTTCGAATATTACAAACCCCTAATTTTTTTTTTTTTCCAAATTCTAACCTAGAAATCAACCATTTACGGACATTAAATTTAATAGATCAACCACATGGAGCTAACAACACTTATGATATGCGAAGCACCAATATTACCAATGGATACCTCAACTTGCATTCTTCGATCAGCAGCAACTGCTCCCACAAGTCCAAACTTCTTCATAACACTTTCTAGAAGTAGTGAAGATGGTCAACCACAACCATCAGATGTCGATGCAGCGGAGGTTTGTTGTGGCCAAAAACCGCCAAGCCCATAAAGCGATGGCTCAAAATGTATTTCGGTAGGCTGACCCAATAGCCCAGTCAGTCCAGTTTGAACCCAAGAGGTCATATTCCTATTTGTATTCAATCTTACCAAAATAGAAAAGACAAATACATTTCGAAGATAATTAACAACCAAAATAGAATTATTATTGAATAGGAAAATCTTCTATTTTGTAGACTCTTGGACACCTTATAAAAGGAGAGTTCTTCACCTTGATTTGGTGAACTCGGTCATCACTTACTGGGGGATGTCTCAGTATCATCTCTCTGAGTCTCTCTTCGAAGACCAAACCCACTTGTCTATACATCCATACCCGTGTCATTAACATAATGCACTAGCTTCAAGGGTAGCGATATTAATATATATATATATATATATATATATATATTTGCCTACGCAACCTCCATCCTCAGGTTGCCCCTAGGCAAGCTTCATCAGCATAATATATAACATTCAGTTTCATAACTTGAATGTTATATACACCGGTTCCAATAGCAAAGGTCTCCACTCGCCTAGTTCTTTGTTTATTTATATATATTCTTTCTTATCAATGTATTTTATATCGTCATCTCATGACATATATCTTATCTTTGCATATTAATTTAAACTACATGATCATATTCGCTATTACTTGATATTTATTCTGCACAGTTATGCTTATTATGGCTTAATAATTCTCCATGATCACAATTATTATTACATGTTCATGCTTATTTTATATATATATATATTTATGCTTGTTATTGCATGCTCATGCTATGCAGTCATGCATTCATTTGTTGACAGTTTATTACCACATTGTCATCGAACCTGTGCCTGTCAATTTGTATATATGATCGGTGGACATCTTGTATGATGTGTTTATTATGTTTATTACATATAATTTAGCTATGAATTATATATAATTCAATAGCTGTCATAGTCGTTTGTATCAAACGGAGTTTTATTGATACTTTACTATTATTTTTGCCTAGTTTGGGTCATGTGATCAAGCCATCTTTGTTTGTCACCTTACATAATCAGTTGAGTTTATTGCATATGCTTGATTTTAATCTATGAATTTATTTATACACATTTGGACCATTATATTTATTTGTATATAAATATATGAACTTGATCTATAATTAATGGCTATAAAACTGCTTCTGTACAAAATGAAGCCTCTTTTATGCCATTATTCGATTTCTCAAATAATGAGCACTCGATCCTACGACTATCACGGTCTACTTAGTGGCTCGACAGCCCGCTATATTGGCCACACAGCCACTTCCACACAACTAATAATGATAGTTCATATTGTCCTACTTATAGTTGAACGATGCTTTATTTTACTTGTTTTTATTTACTTTTACGTAGTTTACCGATTTAAGCATCAGAATGTTTTCGACTGGCATCTACCGATGTCAAGATCATCTACGTTCTCTTTATTTGATTTGTGTAGGATATAGGTTACTGAGTTCCAAAAAAATTAACTATTGAGATCTACTCAAGGTTGACATACTCTAGTTTTGACCCCACTACAATTTGGTGTCGTTTGTGGGAAATCTAGCAATCTAATCCAGCACAAGTCAAATTACATTGCATAATGTAATGGCCAAAATCATAGGATTAATCTTTCGAAATCAGATGAATCAGAAGTCAATTTATGATGAACGACTATGTAACACCAAACTGAAAAGTGCATGTTACCAGGAAAGGTTTGTTCTACAACTCTGATCCGTGTAAAGAGATAACGAAGTGCCTCTCCCAAAACTTTGGGAGAACATACTTGCCAAAGCATAAACACGAATTAAATAAGAGATGTCAAAAATCACCAACCAAAAGACTCAAACGACAAAATAACAGAACAAGGTCAACCGGCCCTTGCATAACATAATCATCTTTCCCAGCTGACACTTAGATATAGCCAACTAGAAGGGAAATAGGAGAGCAATCCAATTTGTAGATATTGGAATTCGACCTAGGGACACACATCGAGCTAAAGGTAAAAACACTGGTCGCGTGACAAACAACTATAAGTTCCCACATACATGCTGGGGACATTCAGTAAGGTTTCTAGCTTAAAGCCTTATATTCCTATCAATTATTAACTTGAGTATTGAAGGGTCCTTGGCACATCCAGGGACCACTTTAACAAGTTGTGGTGCAGAGTTGTATGAAGAATAAGCCTAAGTACACCTGCATTTCAAACCACTCAACTGGAATATGGTCGGTGGACTGCTTCGACATTCACTGCTATGAGGTTTAAGGGGTGGCCTACCTTCATTGCATGATTTACTGTTTCGTGGTTCAAAGAGGACATAACAATACCTAACCTCTCCCAGATCGAACTACTTTCATGGTTCAAGTGGACACGACAACACCCAGCGTTTACCACGTTGAACTACATTTATGGTACAAGGGAGACACGACAACACTCAACCTCCATCACGTTGAACTACATTCGTCGTTAAAGGAAGACCAATAACATCCAGTCTCCTCCACGTTGATTACATTTATGGTTTAAGGAGGACACGAAAACACCTAATCTCCACCACACGACTACATTCGTGGTTCAAGGAGGATAAGATAATACCTAACCTCTACCACTTCGATCTACGTACATGACTTATAGAGGACATGGCAATACCTTGCCTCTATCACCCAACAATATCCGTGGTTCAAGAAAAATTTACTTTTGCCACAATTTCAATCGACAACAACACTGTCGACTCACAACATTCAACATAACTTGAATTCATAGGTAAATAGATCATACAACATGAATAATGTCACATGATCTTATTGAACTCAATAAGCCGAATGCCACCCATTCGCAACTACAAGCGAACGCATCTCCTTCGCATAAAAGTCAGACTAAAAAAAATGTCACACTACAAAAGCCAACTAACGAAACTTCGCATTTTCAACTCATATCACAGTCGGCTCGATCTATGTCGACCGAATACAAGTTAAAGCAGCATTGTCCAACTAATTTGGACTACTGGCATCAGGTATCTTAGATGCCCAATTTAAATCATCGAACAAACATTTATTACAATGTTGATCGATCATGTTATACTTTCATTTCAAAGTATAGAACTTGTATTCCCAACAGTAACTTCAACAAACAACAAATTCAAAAACAATACAAACAAAAGGCTCACATGTCAATTGAGTTATCCAGTAGTAATACTACGTGAGGTTCTGAGTGAAATGCTTATGAGATTACTTCTCAGAAAGCTATGTACAATTAGACATCTAAAGTTTCTATTGTCATGCTACTAGATTCGATTGGTAATTAAGAATTATTTGAGATCCAATTTACTGAATTCTTAGCGATCGATTGACAAACATAACTCGGTACTAATTCTCAAGATTCACATTGAAATTACTCAAAACTCTGAAAAATTAATATCGAGCACATGTAAATCTCTGCTCATGAATCCAGCTTTCAGCTATATATCCTGAGTTCTGGCAGTTCGTTCAACCAAAATAACATCAAACGACATCATACTCATTACCTTAGTCATTCGATTAGTATCTCAACATTTGACATCGTCTATTCCAATTCACCACATGAACCACTCGACTGATGTCTTAGCCTTGTTCGACAAAAATAATGTCGAACATATTAAATACATGAATCTTGGTGCCAACTATCTCAAGGACATTTTTCAAAATAATCGATTCTAGTAATATCATTCCACTTGATAAACTCAGTGGTAGAGTATACTGACATTCGAAGTTCTTCAAAATGACTTAATATACAAATTTCTACTGTTAATCTACTCTTAGACCAATATTACAAAATCAATTGGTATAGACCAAATCACTTGTAATCCAGTTCGACAAACTTGAAAATGTTGTTTGACATATACGATGTCAAATGGTGTATAGTTTATATCTCAATAGTATATATGAGGGGAGAATTGACTGAGTGGCATCGTTGCTAAAACGAGTTGCGAGAGTTACGCTTTCGCTAGAAGCCCATCTTACATCGCCATAGAGAAGATGATTGAACGATTATGATGATCATCTGCTCAAAAGGATTATCACATAATTCTACCATCTCTTTTCCGGTCGATATTTTTCAAACATTTGACCGAAAATGCAAAGTGAAAATGAATGTAGTTATTTATAGCAACTAAATGGGTATCCCAAATTTCGAAAAACACCACAAATGAAACCCTAGTGGTATATATATATATCTGTCATGCATTAAAGAAGGTAGTTGAAAAGATGCCCATCTTGATTGATAAATGTAATCATCACCATTCACATTAAATGCTTATTTGTTGATATTTCATATTTTGTTGAGCAAGTCGAGATATGAGATTGATCAACATGGCGCCACCAAGAGTTTAATGTCATCTTCGACTATCCAACTATGACGTTAGATGATTAATCGAGCTATTAGATGGTTATTAGGATTTCTACTCCTCTAATCAACCAAGTCAATTGAAACAGTGGAGGACAAACCGTAGTGGACAAAAACCCCTAAGCCCATAAAGCTACGGCCCAAAATGTATTTTAGTAGGCTGACCCAATAACTCAATCAATCCAATCTTAACTTAAGAGATCATATTTTTATTTTGATTCAATCTTAGCTGAATAGAAAAGATAAATGCATTTAAAAGATAATTATCAACCAAAATAAAGCTATTATTGATTAGGAAAATCTCTATTTTGTAGACTCTTGGACACCTTATAAAAGGGGAGTTCTTCTGCCTCACGGGAGAGAGGATTCATTCAACTACGGACTGCCATTCATCACCTTGATTTGGTGAAGTCGGTCATCACTTATGGGGGGATGTCTCAGTATCATCTCTTTGAGTCTCTCTTTGAAAACCAAACCCATTTGTCTATACATCCATACCCTTGTCATTCCCACAGCACTAGCTTCATGTGTAGCGATATTAAAATACATATATGTTTGCCTACACAACCTCCATCCTCAGGTTGCCCATAGGCAAGCTTCATCAGCATAATATATAACATTCAATTACATAACTTGAATGTTATATACACTGGTTCCAATAACAAAGGTCTCCACTTACCTAGTTCTTTCTTTATTTATATATATTCTTAGTTATCAATGTATTTTATATGGTCATCTCGTGACATATATCTTATCTTTGCATTTTAATTTTAACCTACATGATCATGTTTGCTATTACTTGATATTTATTCTGCACAGTTATGCTTATTATGGCTTAATAGTTTATTCTCTGTGATCATACTTATTATTACATGTTCACGCTTATTATATATATTTATGCTTGTTATTGCATGCTCATGCTATACAGTCATGCATTCATTTGTTGACAGTTTATTACCACATCATCACCGTGCCCATGCTTGTCAATTTGTATATATGATCCGTCAACATCTTGTATGATGTGTTTATTATGTTCATTACATATAATTTAGCTATGAATTATATGTAATTCAATAGTTGTCATATTCGTTTGTATCCAACGGAGTTTTATTTATACTTTCTATTAATTTCGCCTATTAGTTTGGGTCATGTTATCAAGCCATCTTTGTTAGTCATCTTACATAATCAGTTGAGTTTATTGCATATGCTTGATTTTAAGCTATGAATTTATTTATACGTATTTGGACCATTATATTCATTTGTATATAAATAGATGAACTTGGTCTATAATTAATGGCTATAGAACTGCTCTTGCACCAAATGAAGCCTCATTTACGCCATCATCCGGCTTCTCAAATAATGAGCATCGATCCTACGACTATCACAGTCTATTTAGTGGCTCGACAACCCTCTACACTAGCCACACGATCACTTCCACACAACTAATAATGATAGTTCATATCGTCCAACTCATAGTTGAATGACTTTATTTTATTTGCTTTTATCTACTTTTACACACTTTACAGACTTAAGTGTCAGAGTATTTTTTATCGACATCTCTCCGGTGTCAAGATCATCTACATTCTCTTTATTTGATTTATGCAGGACATAGGTTATTGGTTTTCAAGAAAGTTGACCAATAAAACCTGCTCAAGGTTGAATATCATAGTTTTGACCCTACTATATGGTTGTAAGCTTTTTTGGCAGGAAGTTGGAGGGTCATCAATAGATGACAAGGGAGGGGCATGGATGGTATGGAAAGTGTGGGGAAGAAGTTGGCTTTTGGCTTTGTATCTGGACCACCATCGCATGCCACGCATGGCACACTCTCACTTGTCATCATTTTGTTTTTGCTTTATTTTTTTAAATTAAAAAATTACATAATATTTCCCAACTATAGCCTATGTCTATCATCAAGCCCCAATTACCCTTTTACCCTAAAAAATCTTGGATCCGTTACTTCATTAACAGATTTACTATTTTAGTTAGCGATTAGATTGTTTTAGCTATTATTTTCTATATCAAGGTTAGTTTGATATTATTTTCAAAATCAAGGGGTAAATGATAATAACCCAATATTTAATGCATTAATGTTGGTAGACAAGAAAATTTATGAAGAGATATTTTCTCTTAAAATGGGAGATTTAAGAGAAAAGACATAATGTTACTTTAAGAGCGGAAAAATGAAACTGGATTTGAAATACTAAGAGCGGTAATGGAGGGTACAAAGTCATAGATATTAATTAATCTTATCTAGCCCTATATTAGCTTAAGACTAAAAGTTCAACCAAAGACTAAAAGTTCAACCAAATGCATGCAGTTGTACTTTCTTTTAAAAAAAAAAAAAAAAACTAGAAATTTCATTAAACTATCCCAAATTTGGGAACCACAGATTATAATCACCAATATCCATCCAAACTTGGGACAATCAGAATATACTCAATACAATTAGATCTTATCTTTAAAAAATGAACGAGCAAGGATGGATAAATGGAATGTCAGACGATATCCAATAATGGGAATGACAAGACACGTATGAGATCCAACCAATCCACATAACAACTAAAACTCAAATTAACATATAAAACTAAAACATAAATGAAAATAAGCATTAATATAAAAGACTATACAAATCTATTTCCTTGACCCAAAAGGCAGCAGCTATAGCTTCTTGAAAATAGGACACGATGCATCAAAAGAAATTCTTCCTATATAGTAATTAGATCGGCTTCCTAAACTTGAATAAATCCACCTTAAAAAAGCTTTAAGATCTTTGATTGCAACACTCTAAGCCCGTTAAAACCATCCAAGAATCATCACTGTCATTGGTCAAGGGAGACTTGGAGCTGCTGATCTTCACTCAAACCTAGAATATTTTCAAACAAAGCATGACATATTGGGTTTTTAGGACTGGATCCAGATATCATCTAGATCCACCCCTAAAAACCCCTAAAACTAAAAAAGCAAATGATGAGAAGAAATGAAGAGAGGAAAACATAAAGGAATAGACGAAGAGAAAGGCAAAACAAGCTGAACCAGGCCGGATCTAATCAAAAAAACAACTTCTACATTCTCCCTTTTTAGTAGATTAGAAGGCTTGTAGTTGAACCTTGAATGTAACCTGAAACGACATGGTTTATTAGTATTATATAATGATATATTTTTTTCCTTAAAAAATGAAATTACATATCACTTACATACATACAGGAAAAACTTCATAAAATGTTAATGTGATAATAAAAATGTGGATATATAAGCCAAAAAAAAAAAAAAAGTAGAATTGAATAAATCACAAGTTTCAATGCACTAGCTAGCTTGTGAGTTTGAGGTCTTTCTTGATGGTTACACTATTATCTGTGGATTCTAACACTCCATCTACCAAATAATTCATGGCTATTCAAGTTATGAAAAAATTGAACAAAAAAATAACATATTGGAAATTGTGTTGCTTGTTTTGAACCAAATAAACATCAGTAATCAATATTATCATGATAATTATATTTTTTGAAGCAAAAATTGGATCCTACACCAATAAGTAAAAACAAGGAAATGAAATCAAAGAGAGGTTAGGAAACTGGTGGAATAAACCCTCTTGACTCTGAAAGGGGAGGTTTAAATCCAGGATGATTTGTCCCCTTCGTCTACCTGTTTATAAGGAAAGGCAGGTTAGGGGTCATCGATGGATTCACAGCGAAAATCCTTTAACGCTCAAGTTAGTAAGTATTTTATGGCAGAGCCTATGAAATTAAGGCTACAACAGTAGAAAAGGGAAGATTTTAGATTAGACATTAATTGAGACCTTAGAATAATATCAAATATTTTTAAAGGACTTTCCAGAGGAGTACCATTACATATTAGGGTGTTCCACTGTTAATGAGAATAACTTACCTTTCATATTGAATAGTGTGCATATATATACTTCCTCTCTAGTGATCAGGCTTCGTCATTCTTCCTTTAGCTGGCAATCAACTTCCCTTCCAATCCTTTTGCTTTGTCACCTACTTATTGTCTCCTAATCCTTGTCCATCTCGTCACTTTCACATTCCTCTTCATTTTGTGTTCGTTGTTTACTTGGTTCGAATATATGTGACGAGACCCAATTCAGATTTCCTCTAGATCAGTATTTGGTAGGCCTCGCTTGGCACTCCAACGGACCTTTCGTTACCCTACTAAGTTGTTAAAAGAAATCCGCGTAGCGAACCCTTAAAATTTACCCATTTAAACTTTGCTTCAAATATATGTTGTTTTCATTTTTTTGAAATTAGTTGGGTTGATTTCATTTTGAACTCAAATTTTCTAGGTTTTGTAAATTCAATTAAGCCATAAAAGTAACATTTATTATTTTCAAAATCTAAAACAATTTTAACAACAATCTGGCAGCATAACGATTGCATTCATAAAGTTTCTAAATTTCCTACAAAGAAAATACGCTCCCAAATAATCTCAATCACAACCCAACTTCTTGTTTTCCACAATCATGCATCTCAAAAATCATTCAATCATTCTCATAAAAATTACAATTGATTATCAAAGTCTTTTAGACCATAAGAAACTTTACAAAGCATGTTTACATCACAAAAATATCATAATATAAGTTTTCAAATGGAGGTCATAAAAGTCACAAAAGTGATGCATGCAAGTGATTGATTTCTAGTTTTAACAAAATGAAAAAGTAATCCATGAAATGCATCCGTCGAGTGCACATCCCACCTATTTTGACGAAGGAGCATTTTCACCTATTTCACCCGTGCAAGTATCTGAGGAGAATTTCATAAAGTACAACTAGAAAATAATGAGCTCATAGAAGCTCAGTGAGTGCTTTAAACCATCAACCAATCCTAAGTAACTATATAAGAGTTTGAGATAAAACTAGCAAACATGAATTTCAACACCACTAAAGCAATTTAACAATCATGAAATAAAACTGAAATAAACTGATTTTAGTATGCATAAAGTCTCAACTTGAATCTTTTCTTTCTAGAAGCACCATTTGTATCCCTAAATATTCTGACCACACAGCGACTAAACTATTACCGCTCAATGTAGTATGTCACATGATGATTTTCAACTGACATCAACTATGACTCTACTGAGACATCTCGGTAACTACATGCGAAATTCTCTACATCGCAATTCATAGCATGAGATAGTCTATAAATCTTAACAACTACAAGTGAAATTTTCTTCATCGTAAATTATAGCATTATATGATATATAAATCTGAGGGTGTACGCATAGCCTTTAAAAATCTTTTCCATTAAGCGCAATAAGTATAAAATAGCTTGTCTTTTCAAAACTTTAGGCTTGAGCATGTTAAACTCAATTTTCATAAAAGCTACCTTATTTTAAATTTACATCGAGATAAATATAATAATCTTCTAAATCAAGAAAGAATCTTACATAATAACAAATCATTTATAAATTTTTTAACAACAATAAACTTACGTTTCACAATAGAAACATTATAACGCAATAGTGTAGCACTCACCAGAATCCAAAGTTTTTTTGACGAACCTTAATAGGCTTCTCTTGCTTCACACCTGCACATCATATCCTCATTTAAAATACGCTAAAACGAACTACACAAAACTATACACATTTCTTCCAACACAATAAACTCTATTGGAAACCTTTTAAATTACAAACTTTTCATCTAAGTTCTAATTTAACTGAAGTTTTAAAATTCTGATTTCTTTCCATAAATCTTATTTATTATCACCTGAGAACACCTTCATATACTCGAAATAATTTTCTGAAGCTCGAAATGAAAAATAACGATTTTAGACCCCTTTTGGCCGAATGCTTGCTAGGGAGCAATCCCTAACTTTTCTTCCATCCATTTTTACTCCATTCATTTCCTTAACTCCCATTTAGGTTAGCCAAAAAGCAATTCGAAAAAAAACAACCGCCGGGTGAGGTTCCTAGCAAAAAACCCCTATTTTTCATTACTTTTTCATGTCAAACTTCACCACTTTTTTATTCTGAACTCAATTCTGCTTTCACTAGGGTTCTTAGACTCATATATGCTCAATTATGATCATACATCACATGAAAATGCAAAGAGAAAATGACATTTGCATGGTGATCATCAATGCCCTTCATCTAGCTTAAACAACACACTTGTATCATTTCATTTCCTTTTTCAATTCTAACATTTCCATAGAATTTTCTAACCTATAACATGTATAAATTCAAGCTCATTTACATCAAAACTCAATGGTGTCACACATCCCTATTGTTGCCATGACTACATACTTACACACACAATACATTACTTCTTTCACTTCTCAAGCTATTCTCTTGATTACTCTCTCAAACATTTTATCAAACACCTTAAATACAACCTAATTTGATTAAAACAAACTTAAATCAAATTCTAGGGTTTCATCTATATAAACCCTAACTTTCATCTCTTGCATGATTCCTCTTAAATCAAGCTTCCTTTTTAGCTTAATAGGGTTCTAAACTTGATTTAGATGAAAATCTCTATCAAATTTCACATCAAAACCAACCTAATTATCAACAGGCATACAACCCCAACTAATCTTATACTTGATAAAAATGATGATAATTTACCTTAATTTTGTTTTAATCTTGATCTCTTAGCTTGAATGAGCTTAAAATCTTGATTTGGAGTCTTGAAAATGGTTGAAAGCACTTGCTCTCCCTTGTTCTTCCTTTTGCCGTCCACCCTTTAGTCACTCTCTCTCAATTTTGCTTCAAAATTTTGATAAGTGTTGGAACACTTATATATATAGATCTCATATGGACAATTGACCATTTTACCCTTCTTTAAATTTTATCTTACTATTAGACTCAATCAACTTCTAAAATTACTAATAACACCTTAATATCACTTATAAAAATAACATTTATGAAATTTAGCATTTTCATCCCACAATTTATTTACTAATACTAGGAAGTCCAGAATAAAAAATAAGGGCTTACAATAGGTATATGTGGCATTTCTTCATTTACCTAGTCTTTATGTGAGGACCCGTGGCGTTCCCCCGTTCGTCCCTCTTGAGATAAGGCTACGTGGCTAATCCTTAGTCTTTCATTTTTCCTATTTTCTGGTGTCTATCATCCTTAGGTCCTTGTCTGACCCAGACGTGTTATCAAACCTAAACTCACTACCACTCTGACAATGTAAGGAGTTGTCAGATGACATAAGAGCTTGTATTTTAATTTCAAAATAGAGTTTCCCTTCAGTCTATTTTCCTTCCTATTGTCAGGGGTATTTCAATTATTTTTAAGTCCCCTTCTTAAAGTGGTTGGGTTGGAGGTCATAGTTCTCCTCTGGACCTGTCTTTTAGGATCAGTTCTTGGATTTCCTTTAGGTTTATTTTTAGTTATTATGTATGAGTGACCCTAAGTCAATTTTAATTTTTGGAGCTAATTTTCCCCAAACAATTTTTTTTTTCTCAAGAGATAACATGTCGTCATGTTGCAAAATTTTTCTTCGAAGTTTTAATAATTGTTTCCAGGGTACAACAAATATGATTGTTTTGTAGATTTATTTGGTTTCCCTAACAGAAGAAATATTATCATAAAATACTGAGCCATGCATATATCACAAAACTAAAACATATAAATTCATACGATGTAAAAAAAATAATTCATTTATTATGATAGGTTTTTTATGGAAATTAATTAAGACAAATTTAGTTAAAAGTCTTCTAATTATGAAAACTAATTTCTTTTTGAGCAATAATGTCATTCAAAAAAAAAAAATCATTCAAAATAATTTTAAAAAAAATCACTTCATTGACAAATTGAACAGTTGACCCTTTTAAACTTAAAGCAATATTTACTAATTAACAATCACATGGAGAGAAAGGTAACTTAATTCCTATATTATTCTTGTATTCACTAAAAAATATTGAAATCAAATTATATAGACCCTACATATTTGAGTTATTATGAATTTACCCTTTGGAATTGAAAATAATAACAAATCACTGCTGGTTTTGAAAATATTAACTAAAAGTGTTCTATCGTCAATTGGAATTTTAAATCAATCAATAAAGTAACAGTTTGTGAAATGTGAGGGTAAAAAAGTCATTGTGGGTTGAACCTGGAAATGGATTCTAGTTGGATTACTCAGAATGTGCCACTTGTAGCATCAAAAAATTAAAAAAATTAAATAAAAGAATGTTCATAAAAAATTAAAAAAACTAAATAAAACAAAATCTTGAAATCCAAAATGGCCACACTCTCTCTCTCTCTCTCTCTCTCTCTCTCTCTCTTATTCTTCTTCTCTTTTTTGAAGTTGAAGTCGAAGTTGAAGTCATTAGATCTAGAAAACCACTTAGGTATTCTCTGTTTCTACACTTAAAATAGACATTGTTTCTCCACTCAGGTCTCCTCCATCAACGAGTATAATGGCAATGGATGGTGGTCGTGATGGTTCGTGTGACAGAGTGCATGAAGCTATTGAAGCAATGTGTCGGGCGGAGTGCTTGAAGCTGTTAATTTTGGGTTTGATTTCATGGGGCTGTCATTTGGTGGTGGGTCGAACAAAAGCTTTTTTTTTTTTTTGTTTTTCATTTTTATTTAGTTAGTAATTGGGTTTATGAAGAATTGTGATATTTATTTTTTATGAAATTGATTGTGGTTTTGTATCAATTGTTATTTGATGTCCTTATTGGAGCTTATAAGGGTTCATTTCTGATATGGGAAGTTTAATGTGTTTGGGGATCATCTAGGTTGATTTGGAAGATTGATTAATGATGAAAGATGATGGTTCATTTCTAGATTAGGATGAAGATATTGATGAGAATATGTATATGTATATATATATATATATATATATATTTCATTTTCTTTGTTTTCATTGAAGCATTCTGGGTCGATGTAGATCCAATCTGGATCTTAATATATATATTTTTTAAAAGAAAAAAGAAAAACTCTATTTTTAGTTTTTTTTTTTTAAAATTTACTAACCAAATTTATTTTTAAATTTGTTTTAAAAACAATGGAAATCAAGATAGGATCTCTATCATTTGTCTATTATCTTAATGGGCGGTGGAGATCACATCTGGGATGTCCACCTCTCTATATATATTTTTTCAAATTTTAATTGTTTTTAATTATTAATTAATTTTAAATTTATTATATTTATTTATTATAGTTATTATTAATTTTTAATTTTTAATTTTTATCATTTTCCATTTTTAATTTTATTTATATTTATATTTTTTAAATTTTATTTGAGTGCGGAAGAAAAAAAATAAAAAATCTAATAATATATTATCTTATTAAAATAATAATATATTTAATAACTAATAGATTATAATATAATAAATGATATACTATATATAATATATTATACTAATATATTTCAAATTTACTAATTTACTTGTTAATATTTTTTTAAAAATATTATATATATATTTCATTTGAAATTAAATTTAAATTTCATGATTAAATTTTTGTATTTAATCAATAAAATTAAAATATTTTATTTTATTTTTAAAATTAATCATATTTAATATATTTTTTAACCCAATCCAATCTAGTTTGGTTTGTACAATAATCATTCCAACCCAATCAAATACAATATAATCCAATCTGGCATGCCACACGCAGCTTAACAGGTTAGGGAGGCGGTACTCAACTACTCAATGTTGAGGATAAGCTATTCATTTCAATGTTGTAGAAAAAGAAAATAATGTTTGAAAGAAACATAGTTTTTTACACTGGTACTGGTTCATGGAATTTTTTTTTTTTTTTTGGACAAATCACGGAAACTAATTTTGAAAATGTCATTCAAGAAGTAATTAGCATCATTTGCTCTATCATATGATACTGGGTTGAAAAACTCATTTCATTTTCATGTATTATTTATTGTTTTGGCATAATTTGAGATCCATGTATGAAGTTTGTACAACCGGAGAGAAATGAATTAACTCAGAAAGGCATTGTCACTGGTTGTAAAACAAAATTTACCTTGTCTCACGTACCCAAATTGGTCCTTTATTACAAGATACTGATTGGCTTTACCTCAG
This sequence comes from Dimocarpus longan, assembly GCA_022984855.1. NCBI lineage: Eukaryota > Viridiplantae > Streptophyta > Magnoliopsida > Sapindales > Sapindaceae > Dimocarpus > Dimocarpus longan. The sequence continues at coordinate 17,102,610 of CM041015.1, read as the reverse complement.
CTAATTTGTCCAACGATGTTTATTTGTCTCCAATCTTCTAGATTTGTAACAAAATAGTTTCAACTTTTGTAGGCATTTTGGACAGAAATCTGTTTTCTTGAATCAGTTTTCCAATCCTATATAGACTGTTGTAAGTCTTTTATCTGTTAAATATACTGGATAAATTAGTTTTAAGTATTTATGTTTGATGATTTCACCAAACTGCTTTCTAACAGTGCATCAAAAGAGAACAGCAAGATCAGACAAATGAGATTAGAAGTGCTATGAAATGACTTCAAAAGCTTGAAAGACAAGTAATCATGGCTCTGCCCATAATTCTTTCAACATTATCACCACACTAAAAGAGACAGTGACTCAACCAAAATCCACATCAAAGGCCAGTATATCCGTGTCTGAAACATAAACATTGTGTTTCAGTTCTACATTGATGTTATTCAGCATCTCATACATATGAATAGTGGATTTTGAATGGGATGTGTCATGGGAAATGAACTCACTAATTACACCATTTAATTGTATCCAGCTACAGCCTGGAGTCTTGTCCACCCCTTTTCGTTTCATTATCTGCCTCACTTGAGCGCCTCCATCCCATCTTTTACATTTCGAATACAAGTTTGCAAGAAGCGCATATCTACCGCTATGATTCGGTTGTAGCTTGATTAAATGATTTCCTATATATTCCCCTAGCTCAAATGCATTGTGAATTATACAAGCAGCCAATAGAGCTCCCCACACACCCGGACTAGGCTTCATCGGCATGTCTTCAATTAGCTTCCTTGCTTCCTCCAGATACCCAGCTCGACCTAGTAGATCAACCACACAACCATAGTGATCTACATTAGGCTCCAAATTGTAATCATCCCTCATCGATTTGAACAACTTAAGTCCCTCATCCACTAGACCTCCATGAGCACAAGCACCAAGGACACCAATGAAGGTGACTTCATTTGGTTGAACCCCACTCCTTAACATGCTTGAGAAGACATCCAAGCAACTCAACACATCCCCATGCATTGCCAACCCATTAATCATGGCAGTCCTAGAATACACATCCTTCTCAGGCAACTTCTCAAAAACCATCAAAGCTTCTTCAATGCATCCACACTTTGAATACATATCTATCAATGCCGTTCCAAGCATCAAGTTCACGTCCAACTTAAGCCTATCAATACAGCCATGGATCCACCTTCCTTGATCCAATGCGCCTACTTGAGCACAAGCAGTGAGAACACTTGTCAATGTCAATTGATTTGGTTTAACACCCTCTATAACCATGGCTTTGAACACATGCAATGCATCCTGAAATCTATTACATTGCACATAGCCTGCAATCAATGTAGTCCAAGAGACTACATTAATACTCGGCATCTCATTAAAAACTTTACGAGCATCGTCACAACATCCACATTTGGAGTACATATCAATAAGAACACTACCAACATATACATCAAATGGTACTCTCCCTCTTTCAATATAAAATCCATGAACCCACATTCCAAACCAAACATCACCCACCATTCCAGCTGCAACAAGTACACTGACAACAGTCACTGCATCAACTCTCACACCTACTGATCTCATCTCCATGAAACATCTCAACCCCTCAACAGCACAACCGTTTTTCAAATAGCCATCAATCATGGCAGTCCAAGCAACAACATCCTTGTGAGTACTATCATCAAACAACTGGCGAGCCAAGCTCACATACCCACTACTAGCAAACGCAAAAATCAATGAGTTCCTAACAAAACCATCATATTCGAAACCGTACTTGACAATATGAGCGTAAAACTGAAAAGGGTTTTGGTTTCTAGACTTGGAAAACGCTTTGAGAAGCACAGGAAAGGTGTGCTTGTCAGGAACGACACCGTTTTGGTGCATTCCGGCATACAAAGCAAGGGAGCGGGAACTGGTGGAGAAGCCTCTGATGATTGTGTTGCATAGGTGGATATTGGGTTTTTGGATTTGGTGGAAGAGAAGCAAAGCGTGGTTGGATTGATGAGAAAAAGTGAGAAAACAATGGAGGAGTTTGTTTAACAAGAAAATGTGTTGTTGTGAGAGACCACAAGTGATGACTAAAGATTGAATCTGTTTGAGATGGTTCAAGCTTTGATGTCTCTGTAAAAAGTAGACGAGAGTGTCATGCATGGAGGTGGTTACGAGTTTCATTGTTCTCGTTCAACGTTGTAAAATTGAAATAATAATACTAGACATCTCAATTTTTGCAACATCACCGTGAAATTCGCATAATATGCGAAATGACTTCACATCAATATAATTAAAAAATTACATTTATAATTTAAAAATTACAATAAAAAATAAAATGAAAGTACGAATTTTAAAATAAAATATCAAAAACTTAAAGTGTAACTCTTGTGTTGAAAAATAGCATAGAAGGTTAGAAACCCAATAAAAGCTCAATAGGCTAACAAGTCCAAAGGTCCAGATAAAAAATGAAACAATACAAATCCCATCATACTTTAACCTGATAGCAAAATGCCACGATAGTAAGGATACTAAAAGAGTTCAGTTGCACTAAGACAATAATCTAAAGATCTCGCATAAGGCACAATTTAGGGTTGTAGTCATAGAGCAACTTGTGACATGTTTTTAGCTCATTACTCCCTTAACAGTGAGAGAGACCCGAAAACAGGAATTTTCTACTAACTAGCAAAAGTTGATATATTTTCTTATTTAATGAAACAATAGAAAAAGAAAAAAAAAAAGTTTATCAACAGAAATATTCCTATAATGTATAGAATATCTCTTCAATGGGAAGCTACCAAAATTGTATTATAAGTCAATTATAGACACAGTTAATTGCATTTGATTTAATATCTAAGTGTTTAATATAGTTTCATGTAAAATAAGAAAGAGAAATCTTAGTGTTTTCTATATCATAGTAACCAATTTATATGTAAATAAGGAATTCTAACACTATACAAAAGATCATTCGCATGTACAATAGATATCGGGCATCTCTACAAACCTGTCTATGTCCTGAAAGAGCTTTTATACGCCTATTAGCATTCCCTCTCCTAGAGAAAACTCTGTTAAACCTAGTTTCCTTTTAGTAAAACATAATTGTGGATGTAGACATTATCCTTTGCGCCGACCACGTTAAAATCACGTTTGCCTCATTCGTCTCTTCCTCTTTCTCTCTTTTTTATATATTAATTACTTTACTGTATTTATTTGCATTTGTTTTATTTTTGTTTATTATATTAATACCATTGCCAAATTTCATTTAACTTTCTGAATTTCACACTATTAATCATTTTCACATTAATCTGAGTGTTGACTAATTTTTGATGTCAACATTTTGACACTAAAATAAGGGCCAAAACTTTGGTTCTATCAACCTTAATATCGGGTTTATTCTTTCTTTGTTTATTTGCTAACTAATGGCTAGGTTGACTCGGACATAGAGCATGGTAATCCTTACAGAAGTACGTGTTTGGGTATCGTTGTGGGTATTTTTGGGACTGCATAAATAGGTTGGTAAAAATCTAATGAATCGGTTCAATGGATCAATCCAATAGACAAAAGCCCAATCCGCCACCACTAAGCTCACAGATACGAGCTCTCAGCTCTCAGGATATTTAGCTTGCATAGATAAACTCTCAATTCGCTTATTGCAGTTCTCAGGTCATTGGTCAACCATGGTTAGAGCTGTTTAATACCTAACTCCAGGTCATTCAGAGTGAGGTCTAACTTGCAGCTCGAAATGTGTAGTCAATGAATCTTTCCAGAAAGGAAACAACATAATTTGAAAGAAAATCTACTGTCAGAATTGGAAGCAAACTCAAATTCCTATTTTGACAAATTCGATCCTCAAACTGATGGACGTTAGTTTTGGTAGTTTAATTACTGTAGATTTCTTTTCTATTTTAAATGTACTCAAACTGTAACACACCCTACACTATAAATAGGGGTAAAAAATCATTGTAAATAAACAGACAAACAATTAATAATATATTGTCTCTCTACCAAAATAACCAGATAACAGTCGTGGATGTAGACATCTTTTTTGATCAAACCACGTAAAAATCTCTTTACAAGCAATGTTCTTCCTTTTCTTCTCTTCTTTTTCTTTTCTGTTTTGCTTTAATTACAGTATTAGGTGAAGAATCTGTGTCGATCAAATTCAGACGTTGGCAGGTACTATCCCTAGTATGAATGAAGGAATTGATTGGGCGCGAGATGCGTCAGATGTTAGGAATCAGCAAGAAGTGGTTCGGAACCATGATTGGCTCAATAACCTTATAGCAAATCGACAACAGGGGCTGTACAAGGTACACCTTTAGTCAATGTAATAATTGAACCAACAGGCCTTCCAAACCCCTAGGTATGAGAAAACTAAGAAGGTGAAATAGAAAAGGCTCTACAAACTTTGACTCAAACCATCCAAGCATTCATTTAAAGGCAACGAGCAAAACTCCCCCGAACATAAAACACAGCAAATGGACCAGTATCCTCCTCAATAGGCAGATAGATAAGGGGATCATGATTAAGGTGTGCAGCAATGACCCGCTAGGCCTATGTTCTTGAGTTGTCACTCAACAAGTAAAGCCTAAAGGTATCAAAAGAATGTCAAAGTAATCAAGCAATCCCAGGGCGACCCACCTGATTTACAAATGATGCTCAAATGACTAAATCACTCAAAGAGATAGAGGGTGAGAATCAAGATCGCCTTTAAGGGAATACTTTGAACGAAGAAATTACCAATGAACCATTATCAAAGCATTTCAAAATGTCAACCATCACCTCATACAATAGAGAAAGTGACTTATATGATCACCTGAATACGGTTTGGATACTCCCAATAGGAAGAATAACGGGTTGGAAACAATATTAGAAATTATTCTTATAGCAGTACTAGGTCGTCAGGAGACAGTATATGTCATCTTGACATATGGTAACGTTTATCATAAATTAAGAGAATCACTTAAGGATTACATAGCTCACTTTTCATAATGAGCTGAACTATATTGATAACCTGCAAGATGACAGCATCCTCACGGCAATATCGATAGGCTTAGATAAAAATGGGAAACTCTATTAAAGTATATATAAGAACCCTATTCGTACATTTAAGGAATTCTATGATCAAGCTGTGATTTATATCCAGTTAGTGGAGTCATCAGACGCTCCGAATCATAAGCCTCTGGGAGATTAAGGCAAGAGCAAGCAAGATAAATGGAATGATGACGATAGGAAAAATAACTCGAAGAACATAGTTTCTTCGTAGAGATCAAATTCATCTCCAAATCAGGATAACAAGAAAGCTAGTATGAATGATGAGTGGAGGAAGTTTAATGGCCACTATAACACCTATGTAGAGTTTAAAGATACTCAGAAAAAATCTACATGGTCGAGAGAAATCAAGAGAATTTTGGCAAGCCTCCAGCAATTAGGTCTGTGAAGGAATCCAAAATCAAAGGAAATTCCGCCACTACCATAATGAAGTCGAGTATATAACTGCAAAGTGTTTTATGTTAAAGGATTCCTTTGAAAAGCTTATTAGAAGAGGGAGGTTGTGCAAATATGTGGCTAGCTCTAGGACGGACCAACAGCCCGTGCCTGCTTCTTAAAAAGCACATTTATCAGTCAGAGAGATTCGCACCATTTTTAGGAGACCTCACACAACAAGAGTCTCTAACAAGTCGCACAATTGGCATGTTAGAAAAGCTAGGTACTTTCCAATAACCAGTTTTCTTGTCTATGAAAGACCAGTCAAACAGGCAAGAATGAGCATGAAGCTAATTACATTCACAAAGGTGGACGTAGGGGCAATTCATCACCCCAAAATAATGTCGTTGTTATCAATATCTCGATCGGCAATATTAACATTCACCTTATGCTAGTGGACAATGGAAGTTAAGTAAATATTAAGTACAAGGAAGCGTATCAATACATGGGTTATAGATTGGACCAACTGAAACTAGCACCTAAACCATTATATGGATTCATGGGAGATTCAATCCAAGCCTTAGGATAAGTTAATCTCTCGTTGACATTATGTGAAGTAAGGTAGTAGGTAAGTAAGGTAGCAAGCAAGTACCTTGGAAGATTTTTTTATTATTGACTATGGTGGTGCCTACAACTTGGTTAACCTTGAAGCAATCACTTTTACTTACCACTTGATGGTTAATTTCCTAACTCCTAACGAAGTAAAATATTTTCGAGGTAACTAATAAGCCAGAAGGATGTGCTACAAGAAGGTGGTTAAGATGAGGCATAAAGAGCAAAATTTGTCAATGTCAACACCAACTCCCTGAAAAAAAAAAAAAACTACCAATGCCACTATCTCCAGATTGAATCTCCACCATCCCTCAATCTTAATTGACTATTAATATAAATTGGAGATCCAATCTAAGGATTAAATTTCCACTGTATTTTTTTTCTTCATCCCTTTTATCATCGTTTTCTTTTTTCTTCCACTTTTATCTCTTCTTCTTTTACTTCTTCCCATAACCATTCTTCCTCAACAATATTGTAAACCACAAAGTCTTATTTTTCAAAAATTAACTTTTCGATGAATAGTGATCGGATGAATATTGATTTTCGAAAAATGGACTCTGGACATTAGAAGTCTTAGAATTGGTATTAGAGTTATTGGAAGTCAGAATGGGTTGAAAATAAGACCATTTGAATTGGTTTAAGCGGTCCGAAATTTAATTTATGAAAACGCCATTTTCAAAAAATACTAAGTATTGATGATTTTAAACCCAATTAGATTTTTTTAAAACATGAGATTGAGAGTTAAGATACCCAATTAGAGTACTACATGGTCAATTTGATGATAGGTTGACCATGAAATATTTTTTAAATTTATTGAGTATGAATGACAGTTAAATGCATTAGGGACAAAAATGGACATTCCAACTTCAAACAAATATGGATTTGGTGTGGGCATCACATGGAAAGAAATTAAGTAAGAAGCACAATCCATGTCATGTGGAATTAACCAATGGGAGAGTGACATATCAAAATACACTAAAACAAAGTATAAATATTTTAATGACCAATTGACTTAATTGTCCTTGGATGGATGGATTAATATGAGTTATAATTAAGGGCATTATGGTAAAGTTAATCAAAGGATTTGATGGTTATTTAGGGATTTGATGAGGGCATTTTGGTTAATAAAAAGTGAGGGTATATGAAGTTGATTGTGAAGACATTTCTAGCAAAAATTGAAAGAAAAGAAATGAGACAAAGAGAGGGGTCTCGGCCAAAGAAAGAAACCAGAAGAAAGCATGTCCATTTGAAGGTTTTGAGGTGATTTTTAAAAGATTTTCAAGTCCTTTAAGGGTGTACACAACCTTAGAAGCAAAATCCATCTATTATAAATCAATTTCTAGTGGTAAGTTCACTTGTTTTTCATGGGTTTTGATGAGTTACGAGTTTGGAAGATAAATTGATGGATTTATGAAATTTTTGTCATGTTTAGAGGTAGATCCACTTGTTTTCAAGTGTGAACGTGAAAGTAAACCAAAAGAAGTCATCAAACAAGCAAGGAAGTAAGGTAAGGTTCTAGGGTTTTTATGATTTTTCATGAAAAATTTCATTTGAGTTGATCTTTAGGTATATGATGAATGATTGAGTGACTTTAGTGTGTTTAGTGGCCATGAAAGTGGATGAATGATATGGAATGTGATGATATTAGTTTAGGCCAAGTAAGCGTTTGTGAAAAGTTTTAAGTAAAATTGAATTAGATAGATTTTATGGCATTTGAATGATCTTGGAATGATTTTGATGTAGTTGATTAGCATTAAAATGGGAAAACAAACTTGAATGGTCAAGTGGTGTATTCGACCAAGCTAGGAAATGGATGTGTTTGAGTTGATTTTGTTGGTTTTATGGAATTAAATAATGTTTGGCATAATTTTAGGTTGATATGTATTAACGGAATGAAAAGAAAAAGTTTGTGTATGGTGAATGTGTAATTTTGGTTAAGAAGGACATTTTGGTTTCCAAATGGCTTCCTAATTATTTTGATGTATTTTTATGAAATTATGCATGTGATTAAGTGAAGTTGAATCAAGAAAATGGAAGAAAATGAATGAGAGTAGAAGAAATGTATTAGTTTGTGTGAATTTTGTAGATTAATGTGGATATGGTGCTTTAAATGGAAAATGGGTGAATAAATATTCATTTTGTGTAATTAGCTGGTGAATTCTAATCTAGAATGTGCATTATAAGTGGAAAGAAAGCAAACAAATCGAAGGGGATAAATCGAAGGGCAAACTAGTAACGTGTGGGCCAAGTGAGTGAAAATACATTTTTAACTTGTTAAATATATATATTTTGCCATTTTAAAGTATATATGTTGGTGATAATGCATTTTAAGAATTAAAGTGATTTTCCTTGAACATATTAGTTTATGAATAATTTAAGTATTTGTTGGATAAAGGAACGTTTTATGCATGAAAGATTTGAAATGATAATGCTTATGTTTAATGAAATTTTTATGCGATATGTTTAATATTCTAAGTTTAAGAAATGAAGGGATTCGATTTGGTATGATATAGAAAGGAAAATATTTTCAAACGTCAATGATCTACCCCATGTTATATATTATATGTTATGAGTTATATTTTGGACCCAGCCGTTATACCGCCACTATGTATGACAAGTGCTGAAAGGGCGTGCCACTAACATCGGAGGGATTGAGTTAATCGGTCGAGTCGTGTCACCCTCTACATATGTGGGGTATTATCTCACTCGTGCATAAGATGCACGAAAATTTCCCTACGTGTTGTGCGGTGTCTCATATATTGTCACGGTAAGCGCCGCTAATCAAATCACCACATAACCATGTTATGATAGCTTCTCTAGGTTCCATTGGTGCGATTTTCGTAAAGAAAGGAAACTTTAAATTTTATGTAATAATTGAAAGATTAATATGTTTTAATGCATGAAATCAAGTTTTAAAGATTTTCTATAAATTTATTAAAGTGTATGATTTCAATTACGAAGATGTTACGAAATTGCAAAAGGGTTTCTGAAAATAGTTTGGGAGGAAATTTAAAAAAAAAAAAAAAAAAAAACGATTTCACTAGAAAAATCGTAACATTCACTAAGTACTTTTAGCTCGCTATTTTTGTTTTATGTTATAAAAACCTCCCCAGGTGCAAGATTCAGTGGTCAGGGTGTTCGCTCTCTCACCGTAGATTAGGTGGGCTAGCTAGGGACGATGTTCTGTGAAGTCATATTTTTGTATTGCTTGGATTTCAATTAAAACATTTATATATGTACATAGATTTGATGTAAATAACTTTATGAACTTTACCACGTCCATGGTGATGTAATATATTTATTTATATAGAGTGATTTGATACTTTTAGGATGTATTTTTGGTTTCATGCATGACATTATGTTTTCGGCTTTGAAATGATTTTGTTAAATTAGATCTTTGTAGCTAGGTGATGTTTTGAAATGGACAGGAGGTCTAATATGGTACTGGAGATTGCTGTTTCAGATATTGAAGCGTTATTGATTTATTTTTCTGGAAATTGAAATTTTTGGAGACCATGAAAAACAACAGTTGTGCTGTCAAAATTTTTAAAAAATCTAAACTATGAAATTTTATTAATTATGATTTTTATGCTTGGGAATTAATTTAAATTTTAGGGCTTGCTCCACGATGTCCTTTTGGTGATGCTAACTAAAATCCATAGGGATTCCATGGGATGCCCGGCGGGATCACAAGAGCTCCGAAAGAAGAAATTCAGGATCGGTCCTGTTAGAGTGGTATCAAAGCCTGGTTTTGGGTGATTTTGACATGTTTGTTTTATTGAATGAATTTTTCGACATCATTTTTATTTTCATTATTTTATGCATATCATGACCTTATTTGTGAATGACTTCACAGAATTATGCATCGTCAAAGTCGCCCAGTTACGAGAAGGGCAGTTGCAGAAGCACCTGTTGTAATATCCTAACTTTTAATTTTAGGTGAATAGTGATTTTTTTGTGTGAATAGTGACTTTCACTGAATAGTGCTAAGATGAATAGTAAATTTTGAAAATTTTACATTAGGATTCAAAAACCTTGGAATGAATAATGGAGTCCATAAGAACTGAAACAGACTAAAAAATAAGTTCATTTGAGTAAGATTTTGAACGGTCTGAACGAAAATTATTAAAACGTCATTTTTGAATTATTAAAAATAATAATGATCCGAAGGTCGTTTGAATTTTTTTTCGAAGCTCAAGATTGATTAGTTAGACACCCAATTAGAGCATTGCATGGTTAATTTGATAATAGGATGACCATAGAGTATTTGTGGCATTTATTAGTGTTAAATGAGGAATTAAATTTAAGTTAGTAAGTTATTAAAGGATTTATGAGAGGATAATCATCCAAAGAAGCACAATCCATGTGATTAAGTGGGAACCAATGGTGTTGTGACACATTTAAAGTCAAAAAAAAAAAAAAAGCAAAAAGCAAAGTGATTAGTGAAATTGAATTAAGAAATTGAGTGATTGATTAGTTATTAATTGAATGAAATTAAATGACAAGTTTTAGTTGATAACTAGTGGCACTTGTGTGATTTTTAAGTAAGTTAAAGGGTACTTTAGACATTGATAAGCATGAGTATATAAAGTGGAAGTGCATGAGAGCTTGAGGGAGGGATTCATTCGGTCAAAGCAAGCTGAAATTGTGAGGAATAAGAGCAGAACTTGAGCTGAAGCAGAACCAAGAAACGTGCTGGCGTGAAGGAAGAAGAAGGGGCTGTTCGGTCAGCTGCAAGAGAGGAAAATAAAGAGGATCATCTGCAGATTTTAGCCCAAGAAATACCCAAGTCATCCAAGTGGAAACCAAGCAAGAAAGGGCCAATAAAAACAAGGTGACGAGCACGCGGACAAGACGCGAGAGGCTCGTTGAGGCATTAAGAGCGTTGGGATCGAGGTAAGTGTCCTTCACTTCACTTACATCTAGTTGATTTCCATTTATATGGCAATGATAAAATATATTGTTTCAAAGAGTTTTGCAAAATGGTTTTCCAAAATCATAAGTTTTATGTTGAGTAATGAGTTATGCCTAGAATCTAGAAATGAGATTCGAAGGCGAAAGTAAGTTGCAAAAAGGTTTAAAAGTAAAGCAAAGTAAAGTTGAATTAAGACCCATGTGCATGTTGCGATATTAGCATCTTGGCACTACGCGGCGATGTAGAAAATTCTGCTCGTAGTTGTCAAGGTTGATAGAAATGTGATACGATGTAGAAAATTCCGTATCTAATTGCAAGTGATGAGTAAATTGCACTACAACATGCGATGTAGAAAATTTCGCATGTAGTTGCGTAAAGTATAAGCTATTGGCACTACAACGGCGATGTAGAAAATTTCGCGTTGTGGTTACCTAGAGTTGAGAAAGTTCGCCCTACGTCGCGATGTAGCAAATTCCGTGCGTAGTGGCTTTGCACATGGTTGTCTTATGAGAAATGGTTTTCAAAAGAAAAAAAAATAAAATCGATTATTTTCTAAGTAATATCTATGCGGAGTTATACCTTTATATATATATATATATTGCCTAACCTCTCTTTGTTTTTGTGTAGCTTGTATACTTTAGTAGACGTTGGCATGGACGCTCTTGCATCAAAGACATTATTTTGATTAACTTTAGGTGGGGGAAATAATGAGACGAAATATATGGATGTTAATGTATTTTGACATTGTGTACATGAGTATATATTGAATCAAATAATTATGTGTTGACATAAGATAGTTGACGGATTATAAATCATATTTTGATATGTATATATAAATGAACCATTACACTTGATATGCACATATTGCACAAGGCACATATTTCATATAAGTATGAGTTGTTATATGTTAATTACATATGTGAATTATATTTGTAAAAGAATTGCATGTTTGTGAAATGAATGAAAAATGCATGTTTGAGGTTGAAAGAAGTTGGACGGTGATCAAAATAGTTCGAAATGTATTTCTTATGCAGGTTGATTTTGGAAATATTAAATTTACAGCCGTTATGCTGTCCGATTTTTATAAAATTAGTTTTCAATCAAACGTGAAAAATTCACACCGTTTCAACTATATTAAAAGAAAATAAAATTTTTAAGCCTAAAACGAGTAAACCGGTTAAGTAAAGTAAAGGGGTTCACTTCTCGAATTTCTCCAATCCAACAAGTCGGGTTCTGGGAGTCCGTTGAAGTGTCCGGCGGGGCCCTCTAGATAAGAGCCTAGAGAAGGTCTGGTTTGGGTCCTGTCACCTGTACCTATAAAGGAACACGTTAACGAATTTGTCAACATCCCTAAAAATCAAGCTCCCGTAGGACCCTCCCAACCTACCGAGCCTGTAGAAGGAAACGTAAATGTTGAACAGATGGCTCAGGCGTTAGTAGTAGCGATCCACCAGTCGTTGGAGTCGAAGGTTTCGATTGAACGTGCTCGTAAATTGGGCGCTAAGACATATGATGGGACTGGTGACCTCGAGGGTGCATTTTCATGGTTGGAGCAAATGAAGAGATTTTCCAAGTGACGGAGTGTTCGGAAGATCAGATAATCACTTTCTCCACCTTCCTATTAAAAGACAGAGCTAATGACTGGTGGAAATCACTGCAAAGGCGGATTCCAAGAGGTGTGACATAGGAGGTGTTCAAGAAGGAGTTACTGGATAAATTCTATCCTAGAAGCTACTAAGATACTAAAGTTGAAGAATTTTTCAAGCTAGAGCAGGGGGCACTGTCGGTAACAGATTATGAGAAGAGATTTTCAGAACTAGTCATGATAGTCCCATTTATTGCAAACAATGAAGAGCAGAAGATCAAGAGATTCATAGTGGGCCTAAACCCTAAAATCAGGGCCTACGTGTCGACGATGACCCACCCACAGTATGGTGAGTTAGTAAAGATGGCAATCAGAATGGAAAAGAGTGTAGAGGCCATCCCTAGACCAAGAAAACCAACGCAGAAATGTGGTTAGTCAGGTAGTTATTCCGGGGGACCTAGCAAGTTTCAAAGAAGTAAGGGAAGTCAACCGAATCAGATAGTCGAAAGTCGAGTCACAGGGCACAATCAAGGTAAAGCTTCTTGAACCCACTAGCCGGATCCAGAAGTAGCAGGGGGAGTTGGCAGACTCGGCTCGTGTGCAGAAAATATGGAAAGAATCACACAGGCGAATGCTTCAAAGATAGCACCAGTTGTTTCATATGTGGGTAGGAGGGCCATTTTGTGAAAGATTACCTACAGACGGGTTCCATTAGTCAATCAGAGACCCATACTGCCACCCAAGGACAGACGAGTGCAGGCCGAGGACCAGATCGAAAGGGTTCATAATTCAGAGGGCCTACTAGTTTAGATCAGCCAGGTGAAGCTGTTGGTAAGGGTGCGCCATCCAGGGCTCAGTCAGGTAGACCCCATACAGAGGCCTAAGTATTCGTAGTGACGCAACATGAGGCAGATGCTACCACTAAAGTAATGACAGGTACTATTCAAGTATTTGGCCTTGATGCATACATATTGATTGATCTAGGAGCTACCTATTCTTTTGTTTCCATACGTTTTGCTGAAACTGCTAGTAGAAAGCCAAAACCCCTAGATTGTAGTATGAGGGTGTCGATTCCTACAGGGGATTCGCTTTTGACAGAAAAGGTATACATAGGTAGTCAAGTAGTTATAGAGGGCCAGGAATTTTCTACGGACTTGATTTTGCTGGCCATCCGGGATTTTGACATGATTTTCAGGATGGATTAGTTGTCTAGGCATCACGCCATAGTAGATTGCTTCCGTAAGAAAGTCAGATTTGTTAGAGAGGAGGAGTTGGATGTAGTTCTTCATGAAGTACAGAAATTGCTGCCCAATAGTCTGATGAGTGTAATGAAGGCAACTAAGATGCTTCGGAAATCGCAACAGAGGTATCTAGTCTACGCAATAGAAGCCAAGAAGGATGAAATGAGGTTGGAAGATATTACTGTGGTTAGGGATTTCCCCGATGTGTTCCCAGAAGATCTTCCTGGTTTGCCACTTGACCGAGAGATCAAATTTCAAAATAAAGCTGGTTCCCTGAACGTAGCCAATTTATAAAGCAATCTACAGAATGGCTCCTTCAAAGTTGAAAGAGTTGAAAGTTCAGATGGAAGAGTTGGTAAACAAGGGTTTTGTTAGGCTGAGTACCTTGCCTTGAGGAGCACCGGTGTTATTTGTAAAAAAGAAAGATGGAAGCACGAGGTTATGTATTGATTACAGGCAGCTGTGTAACGCCCCGAATTTTCTCTATTTAAGAGAAATAAAAATATATCTTGATGAATAGTATTTTCGAAATAAATAGTATCTCTGAGTGAATAGTGATTTCAAAAAAGTTAACATTTCTTCAGGTTTCGTGAGAAATTTTTTTTTTCGATGAATAGTATTTATAGACGGAAAGTGTTTATGTGAATAGTAATTTTTGAAAAATAGATCTCTTATATTAAAAGTTTTGAAAATCATATTAGAATTAACGGAAACTGAAACGGATAAAAAATGAGTCAGTTTGAAGTAAAATGTAACAGTTTTCGGATTCGATGAAAAATTCAGATGAATTTTCGAAAAATTTCAAAAATTTAAAAATGTATCAAAATGGGTATTAAAATGCTAGAAAAGTATTTTAAAAACTCAAACGACACTTTCAAATGATATTCGGATTGAAATGGAATCAACCTGGAGATCACCAAAGGTGATATAGTGAAATTCAAAGAGTCAAAAAGGGGCATAGAATGACTTTTAAGAGTCACCAAGGTTACTAGGAGTATGTTAGAAGTCTAAATATAGATACTGGTAAATTTTGAAAGGATTTCGAAAAAGTCCTGAAAAAGTTGAATTCGAGTCTCCTAGAAAAGTCAAATCAAAAGAAAAATGAAAGGATAGACATGTGGGCAATCAAAATAGAAAATGTAACACGTGGCATAAGGGATAAGGATGAGGACACTTGGCAAGATCTCATGGATGACATTTTTGTGGTTTTGAGTAAGTTTTAAGGGCGAAATAGTTATTTGGTGGATAATATATATAGTTGAATGCATGAAATGATGAAGGAAGAAATGATGCTCGGCCAAAAAGAGGAGGAAAACGTGAAAGAAAGGAGAGAATCGAGAGAAGAATAAAGAAAAGAAAAATGGAGTCGTGAGGAAGAAGAAAAAAAAGGAGGAGAAGACCAAGCAATCCAAGTAGGTTTTCATTAACTCTTTTCCTAGATATCATCCTCATATAATCAAGAGAAGGTGGAGAAAATTTGGTAAGAAAAATTTGAGTTGTTTTGGTGTTAATTAATGGTAATTTTTATGGGTTTTTAAAGATAGTTGGTATGATAGTTAATGGATGAAATTTTTTGCTTCAGTAGAGTTAGATTGTCATCAAAACAAGGTTAGAAATGGCAAAGGGGTGTGAATCCAATTTTACTCAAGGGTTTTGGTAAGTTAAAAGTTATGGGTTTTTGGTGATATGTTGAATTAAATTTATTTGAATTGATTTTTGTGTGTTGAATGAATTTTGTAGTGTTTTGAGTGTGATTGATGTTGTTGGAAATGAAAAAAGAATGGATGGTGTGTGTGTTAGTGTTTGGTCAAAGAGGTTTGTGGTAGAGATTTTGTAGCGTTTTTATGTTTGATGGATTGACATGTAAATATATGTGAATTTAGGATGATATGTGTAAAGAAAATAAGAAAATAATTGGTTGGAAAGCTCAGTGATGATCTTGGTTAGTGTAGGGATTTTTATGTGTTGAGTTGATTTTAATGAATAATATGGTTTTGAGGATGTTTTATGTGAAATTGGGTGACCTTGAGTTGAATGGAATTGAGTTAGGGAAGGAAAATAAAGTTAGAATTTATTT
The DNA here is from genome assembly GCA_022984855.1 of Dimocarpus longan. Lineage (NCBI taxonomy): Eukaryota > Viridiplantae > Streptophyta > Magnoliopsida > Sapindales > Sapindaceae > Dimocarpus > Dimocarpus longan. Next base: position 17,086,768 of record CM041015.1, on the reverse strand, counting down.
AGATGAGAATTGGATTGATTTTGGAAAGTATTATTAAACTAGTGTGATTAGGACTAATTAAATTTAAGTGGATTGATTTTATTTTCAAATGAAATTAGTATGTGATGAGTTTAGAAAAGTTGATTTAATTTTATGTTAATAAAATGTTCTCTTGAAAACCCTAGGTGTGGGTTTGAAGCAAGATACTCAAGAGAAAAGTAGAGAGAAGTTATAAGCTCTAAATTGGTGGTGTGGGAAAATCATTAGCAAGCCCAAAATGTTGGTATACACTTGCTTGAAAATTTCATTTTTATTAGTAAGGTTTTAGAATGTTTAAAATTTTAATTATTTATGTTTTTGGTTGAATGAGTTTGATTTCCATTTTGGAATGATTTGTGAATTATTTTGATATGTGAAATAGTGAAAGTTTGATAAATTTTTAATTACTTATATATGTTGGTCGAATATGGATATAGAGGGTTTTGTGAAATTATTTTGATAATTTGTGATTTGATATCGTTTACATGTGATTTTAATGATTTTCACATGAAAACGAAAAAGAATCGGAAAGAAATTGACGAGTTTAGTGTCTTAACCGAATGCATATTGGGTGAAGGACACGGAAGTTTTGATAAAATTTGATAAATGAAATGATTGAAAAATTGTGTTTGATGATACCGAAATTGATATTTCGAACAAATGGAAAAAAATTTGTGAATGATATTTTGTTTGTTACTTTCCGAACGAAAGTTTTGTTAAAAAAAAAAATTTGTTAATATGAAATTATTTGTAATAAACAAAATTTATAAATCGGCCGAATGGGATCCATGAGTTCCATGTGATTCTGTTTTCAATGTTTTGACTTGTTTTGGATAGTATTAGAGTGATATTTTAATTATAGTTGAATTGAAACAAAGTTTTGAAAACGTTTCCAAAAGTTTGGGCCTTTTTGGACGAAAATGTGTAAGTTTTGTATCTATGAGTAATTTCGTCATTTTATGCCCTATTTACATGTTATCGAAATGTATTTTGATGGACTAACATGTTTAAATCGCAAAACGAATCAGATTTCGAAAGTTTACTCATTATTGTTGAAATTTGATAAACATAAGAAATTGATATTTTGATAATATAATAATGTTATTAATATGAGTAAAATTGTCATTTTAATGACCAAGACGGACGTTTGAAAAAATTTTGGAAAATGGAAAAATGCATTCGTAAATGAAAAGTCAATGCAAAAAGTTTTGTGAAAAATTCGAAAATTGTAAATTTTTTAGAACTATAGAGTGCCCAAGTAAACCTAGATATTGGTAGGTCGTGAGGATTGAAAATTGGCTAGTCAATAGGGTAGATTAGCAGTACTGTGTCGTTACATTGACACACAGTTTTCGACTGATGGATTATGAGAGGCACTAGGTGTTTACTCCTGAAGTTAAAACAGATTGTGATAAGCGACCCGACGGGTAGTCCTCGATTGGCCGATGCCTAGAACGCCGTTTATTCTAACGGACAGCCACCTAGTGGTGGCTGATGCCATGAGACCCGAATCCGGTCCATGGTATCATGATAGGATTTATGAAGGGTGCTAGAAAAAAAAAATTATAAAGAAACCCGTGTATGAAACTTGATTTTGAAAGTTGTTAGAAAAAGTTCTTTAATTAATATGCAAAATTTGAAAATCATGTAAGGAATAAATCTTTAAATGTGGTTATATTCGTAAATGTGTTTATTCGAGTTTATTTTGAATTGTTATGTTTACTTCGAAAATATTACATGCTATTTAGTTTTATATGAAATTATAGAAAAACCGTTATTTCAAATTTTAAAAGTGTACACCCATTAAGTAGAAATACTTAGCACGTTGGATTTACCACACGCAGGTTGAGATTTGGGCACTGCAAATAGAGACAGATGAGAAGTCAGCTGCCGCTTTTTCTACGAGTCACATCTTTCCGCCTTTTGAGTAGTTATTTTTGTGAGCATTATGTATTTTTTGTTAACGTGTTTTGACATGCATGTATATATCTATATATACACACAAATATGTGTTCATGAGATTTTGTAAATGATAATGTATATAAATAATGTAAAAGATTTTGGTATTGTAAAGTGATTTTGTAAATAAATTTATTACTTTTCTTTTAATTGGCATTTACTTTTATTAATATGATTTTTTATAAATGTTGTGTGGTGAAGTGAAATTGGAATCGCACGAGAGGTCCGAAATGAAAGTTGAGAAATGAATGTTTTAGAAGTGCCATATTTTTCTTGCACGTTTTAAATTTTGGGTTTTCAAAAAAATAGAAAAAACTCTGCCAGATTTTCTGTAAAACGGTTGATAAAAGAATAAATGAATTTTTAATAAAATAAACCGTTTAAATGAACTTTAGTAAGACAGGTAATATCCTTCACCTCGATTCTTATTCCACTGGGAATGATCAAGGGAAGGGTGTTACAAGCTGAACAAGGTGAAAGTGTGTAATCAATACCCGCTTTCAAGAATAGATGACCTATTTGATCAGCTTCAAAGATCCAGAGTGTTCTTCAAGATTGATTTGAGGTCCGGCTATCACCAGTTGAAGATTCAAAGGGAGGATGTTTCCAAGACTGCCTTCAGGATGCATTATGGGCATTATGAATTTTTAATCATGCCTTTCGGATTGACTAATACCCCTACAGCTTTCATGGATTTGATGAACAGGGTGTTCTGGCCTTATCTTGATAAGTTTGTGATTGTATTCATAGATGACATATTGGTGTATTCAGACAGTAAAGAGGAACATGCAAAGCACCTCAAAATAGTGCTGCAGATTTTAAGGGAGTACCAGCTGGACGCCAAGTTGAATAAATGTCAATTCTGGCTAGATCAGGTGGCATTTTTGGGGCATGTAATCTCCGCGAAAGCAATCTCTTTTGATACCCAGAAAATAGAGGCGATTGTGAACTAGAGACCACCTACCAATGTGACAGAAGTCAAAAGTTTCTTGGGTTTAGCTAGTTATTACAGGAAGTTCATAAAGGGATTTTCAAAGATAATTGTTCCCTTGACCAAGCTAACCAGAAAGGAAGAAAAGTTTGTATGGTCAGACGCTTGTCGGCATAGCTTCGATGAATTGAAGAAAAGATTGACTTTGGCTCATGTGCTTATAATTCCAATCGGAACGGACGGTTTTATAGTGTATGGTGATGCTTCTAAGCAAGGATTGGGTTGTGTTTAATGCAACATGACAAGATGATCGCATATGCTTCCAGACAGTTGAAGAAGCATGAACAAAATTACCCAACACATGACCTGAAGCTTGCAGCAATGGTGTTTGCCTTGAGGATATAGAGACATTATCTATATGGAGTCTCTTGTCGAATCTTCACAGACCACAAAAGCCTACAATATTTGTTTACTCAAAAAGAGCTGAATTTAAGACAGCGAAGGTGGGTAGAGCTCATAAAAGATTATGACTACACCATTGAGCACCACCCTGGAAAGGTAAATATGGTCACAGATGCCTTAAGCAGGAAGCCAACAGGTTCAATCACATACATGAAGGTTGTATAACTCTCTTTATAGTGGAGTTGAAATCTCTAGAGGTGCAACTGGAAATAGCAGATTTAAGAGCATTAATGGCTATATTTCATGTTTGCCTTATCTTGGAGGATAGGATTAGGGAACTTCAGCCTCAAGATCCCTACTTAGTTAAATTGAAGAGCAAGATAGGAACTGGCCATCGCAATGAAGGATGATGGGACTTTGGTTTTGGGTAATAAACTGTGTGTACCAGATGTAAACGAGTTGAGGAAAGAGATCAAAGAAGAGGTGCATTCATCAGCATATATCATACATCCAGGGAGCACTAAAATATACCACATCTTGAAAGAACATTACTGGTGGAAGGGTATGAAGAGAGACATAGTAGAATTTGTCTTCAAGTGTTTGACATGCCAATCAGTAAAAGCTGAACATAAAAAACCAACAGGATTGTTGCAGCCACTTCCCATCTCTTAATGGAAATGGGAGAATATTGTAATGGATTTTGTGGTAGGACTCCCGCGTAGCCAGAGTGGTTATGACACTATATTGGTGGTTGTGGACAGATTGACAAAATTCGCTCATTTCCTATCAATCAAGAACAATTATCCATTGGAGAAATTGGCCCAATTGTACATGAATGAGATTGTACGATTACATGGTACACCCGTTTCTATTGTGTTAAACAAGGATCCCAGGTTTACTTCCAGGTTCTGACCCAGTTTACAAAATACTTTAGGCACCAGATTGAATTTCAATACAACGTTCCATCCATAAACGAACGGTCAATCAGAATGCACCATTCAGACTTTGGAAGACATGCTTAAGGCTTGCATGCTGGAATTTAAAAGAAGCTAGGATGCACATGTACCTTTGATTGAGTTCGCATACAATAACAGCTATTAGGCTAGCATTGGCATGGCGCCTTATGAAGCCCTTTATGGAAGAGAATGCAGAACTCCAGTGTGTTGGAACGAGGTAGGGGAGAGAAAATTAATAGGTCCCCAACTTGTCCAGATTACTTCAGAGAAATTCAAGACTATTAGAGACAAGCTAAAGATCGCTAATGATAGATAGAAGAGTAATGTAAATAACCAACGAAGGGACTTGGAATTTCAAGTCGACAATCAGGTGTTCCTCAAAATATCGTCGTGGAAATAGGTGTTAAGATTCAGGAAGCGTGAGAAACTAAGCTCACAATATATTGGGCCGTATGAGATTGTTGAGAGAATTGGAGAAATGGCGTATCGTTTGAAGCTGCCACCAGAATTGGCCAGGATCTGTGATGTATTTTATGTTTCCATGCTTCGCAAGTATGTGGCAGATCCTTCACATGTATTAAGAGAACAACTAGTGAAGTTAAAAGAAAATCTAACATACGAAGAGGAGCCAGTTCGAATCCTCGATCGCAGAGAACAAGTGTTGTGCAGCAAAGTCATTCCATCGATTAAAGTTTTGTGGAGGAATCATGCAATAGAAGAAGCTACATGGGAACATGTGGAGTAGATGTGCACGCAGTATCCTTAGCTATTTGAGTCAGGTGCGCTTGTTTAAATTACGTGCATTTTTAAAATTCGAGGGCGAAATTTTTTTAAGGGGAGGTGAAATTGTAAACCCAAGAGTCTCATTTTTTGAAAACTAAATTTTCAATGAATATTATTTTCTGATTAATAGTGATCGGATGAATAGTAATTTTCGAAAAATGGACTCTGGAGATTAGAAGTCCTAGAATTGGTATTGGAGTTATTAGAAGTTGAAACGGGTTGAAAATAAGACCATTTGAATAGGTTTAAGCAGTCTGAAATTTAATTTACGAAACACCATTTTCGAAAAATACTGGGTATTGATGATTTTAAACCCAATTGAATTTTTTTTAAAACATGAGATTGAGAGTTAAGATACCCAATTAGAGTATTATATGGTCAATTTGATGATAGGATGACTATGGAATATTTTTGGAATTGATTGAGTATGAATAACAATTAAATGCATTAGGGGCAAAAATGGACATTCCAACTTCAAACAAATATGGATTTGGTGTAAGCATCACACGGAACGGAATTAAGTAAGAAACACAATCAATGTCATGTGGAATTAACCAATGAGAGAGTGACTTATCAAAATGCACTAAAACAAGTATAAATATTTTAATGACCAATTTACTTAATTGTCGTTGAATTGATGGATTAATATGAGTTATAATTGAGGGCATTATGGTAAAGTTAATCAAAGGATTTGATGGTTATTTAGGGATTTGATTGGGGGGCATTTTGGTTAATAAAAAGTGAGGGTATATAAAGTTGATTGTGAAGACATTTCTAGCAAAAATTGAAAGAAAAGAAAGGAGACAAAGAGAGGGGTCTCGGCCAAAGAAAGAAACCAGAAGAAAGCATGCCCATTTGAAGATTTTAAGGTGATTGTTAAGTGATTTCAAGTCCTTTAAGGGTGTACACAACCTTAGGAGCAAAATCCATCCATTATAAGTCAATTTCTAGTGGTAAGTTCAATTGTTTTTCATGGGTTTTGATGAGTTACGGGTTTGAAAGATAAATTGATGAATTTGTGAAATTTTTGTCATGTTTAGAGGTAGATCCACTTGTTTTCAAGTGTGGAAGTGAAAGTAAACCAAATGAAGTCATCAAACAAGCAAGGAAGTAAGGTAAGGTTCTAGGGCTTTTATGATTTTTCATGAAACATTTCGTTTGAGTTGATCTTTGGGTATATGATGAATGATTGAATGATTTTAGTGTGTTTAGTGGCCATGAAAGTGGATGAATGATATGGAATGTCATGATATTAGTTTAGGCCAAGTAAGGGTTTGTGAAAATTTTCAAGTAAAATTGAATTAGATAGATTTTATGGCATTAGAATGATCTTGAAATGATTTTGATGTAGTTGATTAGCATGAAAATGGAAAAAAAAACTTGAATGGCCAAGTGGTGTATTCAGCCAAGCTAGGAAATGGATGTGTTTGAGTTGATTTTTTGGTTTGATAGAATTAGATAATGTTTGACATAATTTTAGGTTGATATGTATTAATGAAATGAAACGAAAAAGATTGTGTGTGGTGGATATATAATTTCGATTAAGAAGGACATGTTGGTTTCCAAATGGTTTCCTAATTATTTTGATGTATTTTTATGAAATTATACATGTGATTAAGTGAAGTTGAATCAAGAAAATTGAAGGAAATGAATGAGAGGAGAAATGCATTAGTTTGTGCGAATTTTATGGATTAAATGTGGATATGGTGCTTTAAATGGAAAATGGGTGAATAAATATTCATTTTGTGTAATTAGTTGGTAAATTCTAATTTAGAATGTATATTGCAGGTAGGAAGAAAGCAAACAAATCGAGGGGGATAAATCGAAGGGAAAACTAGTAACGTACAGGCTAAGTGAGTGAAAATGCATTTTTAATTTGTTAAATAAATAAATAAATATATATATATATATTGGCATTTTAAAGTATATATGTTGGTGATAATACATTTTAAGAATTAAAGTGATTTTCCTTGAACATATTAGTTTACGAATAATTTAAGTATTTGTTGGAAAAATAAACGTTTTATGCATAAAAGATTTGAAATTATAATGCTTATGTTTAATGAAATTTTTATGCGATATGTTTAATATTCTAAGTTTATGAAATGAAGGGATTCAGTTTTGTATGATATGGAAAGGAAAATATTTTCAAACGCCAATGACCTATCCCATGTTATATGTTTTATGTTATGAATTATGTTTTAGACCTGATCAGTATACCCCACTGTGTATAGCAAGTGTTCGGAGGGCGTGTCACTAACAGCGGGAGGATTGAGTCAGTCGGTCGAGTCATGTCGCCCTCTACATATATGGGGTATTATCTCACTCGCACATACGATGCACAATAATTCCACTGCGTGTTATGAAATGTCTCATGTATTGTCACGGTAAGCATCGCTAATCAAATCGCCACGTGACCATGTTATGATAGCTTTTCTGGGTTCCATTGGTGCGGTTTCGGTAAGGAAATGAAACTTTAAATTTTATGTAATAATTGAAAGATTAATATGTTTTTATACATGAAATCAAGTTTTAAAAATTTTCTATAAATTTATTAAAGTGTATGATTTCAATCACAAAGATGTTACGAAATTGAAAAAGGGTTTCTGAAATTAGTTTGGGTGGAAATTTTTAAAAGAAACGATTTCAATAGAAAAATTGTAACATTCACTGAGCACTTTTAGCTCGTTATTTTTATTTTATGTTATAAAAACCTCCTCAGGTGCAGGATTCAGCGGTTAGGGTGCTCGTTCTCTCACCACAAATTAGGTGGGCTAGCTAGGGATGATGTTATGTGAAGTTAAATTTTTGCATTGCTTGGATTTCAATTAAAACGTTTATATATGTACATAGATTTGATGTAAATAACTTTATAAACTTTACCATGTTCGTGGTGATGTAATGTATTTATTTATACTGAGTGATTTGATACTTTTGGAATGTATATAAATGTTTTTGGTTTCATGCATGACATTATGTTTTCGACTTTGAAATGATTTTGTTAAATTATATCTTTGTGGCTAGGTGATGCTTTGAAATGGACCGGAGGTCTAATACGATAGTGGAGATTGTTGTTTGAGATATTGAAGGGTTATTGATTTGTTTTTTAGGAAATTGAAATTTTTGGCAATCATGAAAAACAATCGTTGTACTGTCAAAATTTTTAAAAAATCTAAACTATGAAATTTTATAATTTATGATTTTTATGTTTGGGAATTTAATTTAAATTTTAGGGTTTGCTCCACGATGTCCTTTTGGTAATACTAGCTAAAATCCAGAGGGATTCTGTGGGGTGCCCAATGGTATCACAAGAGCTTCGAAAGAAGAAATTTGGGGTGGGTCCAGTCAAATATATACTTTAATACCCCTTAAACTCAGACCCAAGACTTAATAACCCTAATGACTTTTAGGTCTCCTTCGTTAGAGACCAAGGTCATCAAAGAACTAGTCTCTATGTTGATGGAGACCAAAACTTGTCTCTATGTGATGGAGGCCAAATATGGTTTTCATGTGATGGAGACCTTCTCAATCATCTCCATTGTGTGATAAAGATGATGAAGATGGTCTTCATCGTAGGGGTGGCAATCTGGGTCAACGGGTCGGGTTGGATACGACATGAACATGACCCGATTATTTTTAATATGATATGAATATGACATGATTAATAAACGGGTCGAATCCCTTCAACATGAACATAATATGATTATTAATTGGTCGATACGAAAACGACACGATTAACCCTTTTATTTATGGGTCGTTCAATGACCCGTTTAGTCGACACGTCTAATGACCCGTTTATGATCCATTTAACCATATTTAATACATTTAAATTTTAATATAGATCTAATAAAAAATAAAATTAAAATAAAAATACACAAGACCTCTTAAATTCACAAATACAATCCAAAACTAAAAAATACAATCATCCACAAATACGATCCAAAATATAAAATTACAAATGTTCACAAAGATGAGTATAAAAACATTTTTGCAAATATAGTCCTTCATATTGAAAGGAAAAAAAACAACATAAAAAATGATTCCAACTAAATATATGCAATTAAAAATAATCTCATAATCAATTCACTCAATGAATAAATGAATTGAAGTGTGGTTAGGTAAGGTTTGAAGGATATATATACCTATCACTAAAATTATATGGATCCCTCTCTAATATAAAATTATTTTTTTATCCCCGTTAAACGGGTCAACCTGCGACCTATTTAAGAAAACACGAACCCGACACGATTAGTAAACGTATTGGACAGGTTGACTCATTTATTTATCCAACCCGTTTATGCTCAACCCTAACCCACAATAATCGTGTTAGTTTTGTGTTAACTCGTCATGTCGGGTTCCAAATTGCATGTCTTACTCAATCGCTAATGATAGTTGTTGGCAATGGAGACCCATACCTCTATCGCCGAAGTCCGATAATAAAGTATTGAGTCCTAACTTGGGTCTTTAGTCCACCTATACTATATTCCTCAAAATACAATGGAAGATTTTTTTTTTCTTTTATTTGATTTTGATTTGGTTTTGGCTTTAGATGGATAAGTTTAATTTTGTGGATGAACACCTTCTCTAAGTTTAGTTGTTTTGGTAAAATATTCAAAAGCTACACTAGTTCTCAAAGACATAATAGTAGTTTTTTAATATTAGGTCAAGGCGAGTTGATGATATCAAAGTCAGATCAATTTGACTCAATGAATATTTTTTAAAGTATTTTTTTTTCCTTTTAAATTAGCATAAATTTCATTTTAGTCCTCAAATTTTTTAAAATTCTCATTTTTTAAAGTTTGTTCCCATTGATGGCTCGCATGGTATCTAAAATTTTATAAACCCATGGACTTGGTCTCTTACCGTTAGTCAATACGTTTGTCACACCTAATAAAAGTTTTATTTCATGGGATATGTCAATTTGTGATTTGTTTTAAATTTTTATATTTCTTATTTCAAAATTTGGTTGACACATGTTGCATTTCTATTGGTTGGTAAGTTCGGGGTAAATTGTCAAATTGAAAATGGAAACAAATTTTAAAAAGTGATAATGAAATTTTAGAGACCAAGAGCCATTGATGGAAACAAAAATAAAAAAGTGAGAATTTCTAATTAGGGACTAAAATAAAGTTTACCCTTTAGTTACTATTATTTATACTTTGCAATGTTTTATTTGCATAAGGAGAATGTAGTCAATTAAGAATTTAATGGAATTTGATATATATATATATATATATTAGAGTAAATTGCACATAACCCCCCTAAAGTAAGGCTTTAAACTTCCATAATCAAAGTTTGGCTTATATAACACATTACCCCCCATTTTAACAGTAAAAAATAGTTAAATATAACGTTGACTGTATTATGTGATAAAATGATGAAAATGACCTCAGAATCAACTCAGCATCATCATCAAAGTATTATGTGATAAAATGACGAAAATGACCTCAGAATCAACTCAGCATCATCATCAAATTCGAACCAGTATCATCATCAACAATAAATCATCATCTCAAACATCATCATCAACAATATATCAACATCATCTCAGATCATCATCATCAAATTCGAACCCAGAATCATCATCATCAACAATAAATCATCATCACCTCAGAATCATCATCAAATTCGAACCCAGAATCATCATCAAATTTGAACCCAGAATCACCATCATCATCTCAGATTATCATCATCAAATTCGAACACATATAAAATCTGGGTTCGACGAACCCAGAACCCAGACGTCCAACGAACTCAGACTTCTGGGTTTAACCCAAACAAACACAGACGTTTGGGTTCGCGAACCCAGACCAGATCTGGGTTCGTCGAACCCAAATCTGGGTTCTGGGTTCGTCGAACCCAGATCTGGTATGGGTTCGACGAACCCAGAACCCAGACGAACCCAAACCAGATCTGGGTTCGTCGAACCCAAACCCGATGAACCCAGATCTGATCTGGGTTCAAAATGAAGAAGAAGAAGGAGAAGAAGAAAAAGGTGGAGGATGGTGGTCTCTAGTGGAGGAACCTAGACCCGACGAACCCAGATCTGATCTGGGTTAGAAATGAAAAAGAATAAGAAGGAGAAGAAGAAGAAGAATGAGAAGAAGAAGAAGGTAGAGGATGGTGGTCTCTGGTGGAGGCGACAGAGAGAGAAGAAAAATGAGATGGAAATGGTTTTAACTTTTGTTATTAGTAAATGACGAAATTACCCTTAGTTAATCTTTTTTTGATTGACTAACAGATACTGATGGCGTGGGGGTAATATGTTATATAAGCCAAACTTTGATTATGGAAGTTTAAAGCCTTACCTGAGTGGGGTTATATGCATTTTGCTCTATATATTAATGATAGATTTTGATGTAATTCATGAACTCTATAGATTTCATATAAATTTTATTGGAATTTTTTATGAAATTAGTAAGATTTGTGATAGAATTTTGTATTCATAAAATTTACTTTCAAATCTATCAAAATTCATTGAATTCCATTATTTATATAAAATCTTCAAAGTCAATGATTTTTTTAATACATCTAAATTTATTTGAATTTTTTAAAAGTCTGAATTAAATATATCTGAATTTGTATGGATTTCAATATAATCCAACTAAATAAGAATTGAATACATATAAATTTACATGAATTTCAATAGATTCTATATAAATCTATATTCAATATACCTAACTTTTGATAGACTTTTTAAATATCTTAATTGAATATACTTAAACTTATAAAAGAATGGCTCTATTACTATCCAAAAAATTCTTTGTTGCACCCACTTTTTAATAAAATATTCATTAAATAATATCCTTACATGTAATTACTTAAAAGTACATAATTATATAATTAAAATTTTCAATTTTCTTTCTACACCCAATTTTCTAATAATATATACAAAATCAAAAGTAATATGACATAAAGAAATATAATTTTCATAAGTAAACAAGGAATAGATTAACAGAGAAGTGATTTGATGAGTTTTGAATATATACATGTATGTTTATTTTAACTTCTTGTACGATTGATATTGATAACTTTCTATGGCAAATAAAAAAAATATATTTTTTGTTTAAACAAAAAAAAAAACTAGTTTCTAATATAATTAAATTTATTTTTATTATTTCTATTAGATCTAGTTTTCCTACTTGTAATATTTTTCCTACTCTTAATTAATTAATATATATTTTTTTTCAATTTTTCCTTTTAGTTCTCTCATATATAATGATATCATAAAATGATTTCAAAATATAAAGTCTCGTCAAGGAAAATTATAACTTTATATAATTTATATATATATATATATTATATTTTAATGATTTCATTAAGACTTTTAAGTATAAGACTATTTGTTTTGTTTAAATATTGTGTATATTTTATTTTATTTAAACTATATAGTGTTATCAAATATTGTTTTACATAAAAACATTATATATTTAGCATAATTTTCAATATTTTTATTATTTTATTTATTTATTTCCCTAAAAACATTTTCTGGGTCTACCATTGGGTAATATAAAGAATTTTATCATCTTGAAAAATTAATTTGGCCAACAAATGCAAAAAGTTAAGAGTTATTTGTTTTTTCTACTTATAGTTTAATAATACTTAATTATATCTATTAATTTATTTTTATTTTTTGTAAGTTGTAAAATCAATTAAATGTACCTAAAAATAATTAAAAAGAAAAAGTAACAATTCTTGACTTTTAATTGAATTCCGAAACGCTGGATCATTTTTTAAATATTCTATTACAATCAATCGTCCCAATACATATTTTCAAATATATTCTAATTTTACTTTATACAACCTTTTAATTAAATATCATTAATTCTACTATACTTTTTTATTATATTTAATTATGAATAAAATATTATTATTATATATATATAAATCTTTTAGTATTTGTTAAATTACTTGCCTTTAATTGTTTGTATCATATTTAATCACATAGCAACTAATAGTAAAAGGGTAGAAATTTTAAATTAATGATTTTCGGACAATTTTAATTTAAAAAAAAAATGATTACTACACATTCAGAGGTGATGAAAAAAGTTATTTAGATTTTAGGTTGCATTTAGTATTTGGTCTTTAATAAATTTCAACATTGTTTAGTCCTTAGGCAAAAAAATAAAAGATCCCTTAGTATGGATGATAGTATTTTACAACTTTTTGCATATTTTTATTAGGGAGATGTACAACTAGTTCCTAAATTTTCAAGAAACACCACTATTTTACATACATATGAAGAAATTAACTTTTTTAACCACAATTCTTAAAAGGCATCAAAATGTTCCCTTTGACTGAAAAAGACTAGTTTGATCTATATTTGATCGAGTAAATTACAAATTAACTACCTATTTGAAACTTATTATTAGGTAGAGTCTACTTTATATATTTATTACAAATCGCTTATGTAAAACCCTAAACCCTATGTTATGAAAAACAATTAATTTTCTCGATGAATAGGGTTTTTTGATGGAAAGGGGGTCCGTATGAGTAATAATTTTAAAAAAAAAAGGGATTTCGTAGATTAAAAATTTCGATATTAATATTGGAATTAATAGAAACTAAAACGGAGTGAAAAAAAGTCAATTTGAATAGATTTTAAGTGATTTGAAGTATATTGGACGAAAATACTCTATTCGATTAGTGTCCCGAATACGGTATTAGTAGAAAAATAAAATAATTTTCAGTACCCGAATGTGAAAATTTAATATTAGTAGAATTCCGAATAGGATCGGAAATGATTTCATTTCCGAAGTAATATAATAATTGTTTTTAGTGACCAGAGATGTTAATCGAATTTTAATAAATTTCCAAAAGTATTAATTTAGTTCTCGTATAATTTCCATATGGATCAGAATTGAATTCGAATACGAAAATGGAAAAGTGTGAAAAGTAAATGCATTCGAGTGACTTAATTAGTCGAGAGAGAAAGTTTGAGAAGTGAGAAAAGCTCTCAGTTTTGAGAGCTAGAGGGATTATCGAGAGCTTCTCAAAAGGGTTGAAAGTTTCCTTTGATGTTTGAGAGCATTTCCAAGTAAGTTTCAAGCCCATCAAGCTTGCATGCAAGTCAAGGAACTAAGACATCCATCCTAAATTCATTTTGGGTTTGAGAATTTAAGGACTCAAAAGGATGGTTGATGTGTTGCATGTGAGTTTGGAGTAGAATTTTGAAAGAAAATTGATATTGGATTGCATAAAGGTTACGCTCAATAATGGATTTATGTGATAAAAATTTTGTTTGATTGTTTACCATAAATTTTGATGTGGTGATGTATGTTGGTTCGGCTAAAGGAGGCTATTATGGTTGAAAAGTTGTTGATGATTTTGACGGGACCCTTCTAAAATCCCTCATCTAGATTCGAGAAAGACCCCGTAGCACCTCGAAAGAATTTTCACGAACTTTATACTCAGCCTGGAGGAACCCAGTTAAGACACTAAAAAATCATTTAGCTAGATATTTTAACTTCTTTTACAAGGTGATAGTGATAAAAATTTTTCGTTTTTTAACAAACATTTCGGCAGCATACCGTCCTATTTTCTAAACCATGTCACTCTGTAAGTTTCAAATACAGTTTATAAAAAAACACTTTTATGAAATCCATTTTTCAACTTCCAGAGCCTCCGACTCATTTCTTACAGCACAACCACAAACAAGTAAATAAAATCTGAAAACTGAATTTCATAAAAACTTTAATAAAACATTTTCAACTAATGCATCCGCTATCTCTTCAAAATATTTATAACTATGTACATCAACATATGCATTATCAAAATGACAAATATATACATGTAGTAGGTGTTGTCCTATACGTTCGCCTGCACGTCTGACTGAACCTTGTCGACTGGACAACTAGCTCCTGTACCTGTAGGAGAATTTTTAAGAAAAATATTTAAAGAAAAATATGAGTATAACTCAGTAAGTGGTATAATTTATATAAACTAAAACTCATTTTTGTATACCATATTCTCCCAAAAACAGTTTTTAAAAACTAAAATACTTTCTAAGATTCTTTTCTAAAATACTTTCTAAAATCTTTTCTTAAAATATTTTCTGATGCTCGCCTAAACGGTAACTTAGGGAATATCTAATCCTGGTATGGTAGCATATAAAATCTAGCTAACCACTAGGAGTAGGAATTTACTATGTCTAGTCGCCGAAAACGGGCCCACGCTGCAGACCAACTACACTACCATATACGTGCATACGGATCACTCATGCCTCGCTTACACAAGAGTCGACTAGACTCAAATCTCAATGACTAACTTCCTCTGATCTATCGTATCACACATAGGGCATTCGATCGGGTACCAAACTGGGGCTAGGGTAAACCATAGGCTATTAAAATTTATTTTTTTTAATACATTAAAATATTCTAAATCTCAGGGTAATAAGTCTAAAATCTTTAATTCTAACACATTCTCATACACATAAATAATAAACTAAAATCTTTATACTAGAATTATAATAAAAATTCAATTAATAAATGAATAACTATTTATAATATATTCTTTTAACTTAAAATAAACTTTAAGAAGATATAAATATTAAAAACTCGTAGTTCCACTCACTATACGTTCTCGGATAGAATCCGATCCTCCTCCGAATGCCTTCAGAACTCTGCACTTTTACCCTAAAACATCAAATATCCATTTAGGGTCATTTAACTCATTCAAATAACATTCAAAATCAATAAAATCTCATTTATCTCTATTAATACCCTTTAACGTTTAAACTTTCGGATCTCAATTTTTATTCAATTGGGGTTTTCGAAATCCGTTTTCTCTACATGAATTCTACTTATTCTTTCTTAGAAATACTTCATAATACTCAATCTCATTGTCGGGAACTCGGAATGAAAATCGATCGGATTCGCTTACTAACGAAAATCACTTTTCTCTCCGGACTTTCGATAACTTCAAAAATCAATCCTCTAGTATTCTAACACCCAACTATGATTAAATAAATTGTTTCGAACGTTAAACAAAATCATTTCGAAATGTTTCAAAAAACGCTCTTCAACTAGTCCGTTTAGTTTCGAAATCGATCCTAAACTTTTTCATTTTTGAAATCTAACTTCAAAAGATTATTCCCTAACCTCTAAAACATTCATCTAATACCTTAGAATTGAAAACGAAATAAAATTCCATAAAAACCTATTTTTTGATCGCGAATTTCCCTCTCTTTTTCTCCTATTTATCTTCCACTAAATCACTCCAAAATCACACCAAAATCATCCTCACACATCCCTCTCAATATTCCTAAACTCAAATTCAAAAATCAAACCAAAAATAAAAATGGGTTTCACGAGAACCAACAAACTTAAAACTGAGATAACTCACCAAATAGGCAATCTTTTGGCTTTAAATTTGTTGCGTTAGCTAAAGGAGATGACGAGAAACAACTTTCATGAAGAAACCGCATTGAAATTCGGATAGGATCTCTTTCTTCTTCCTTCTCTCACTCGTAGCGTCACACAACTCTCTCTCTCTCGGCTCTCACCCGATTCTCTCTATTTTCTTTCTTTCTTTTGTTTTTGTCGTTCACAAATGACCACAAATGAGACAAAATTAACTTATATATATATTAATACTCAATTGCTAAAAAGTCCCTCAAAAAAATTTCATTAATAACCTCAAACTTTCAATAATCTCACTATGGCCCAATTATAGATAATCATGAATCCTATTAGTCTACTTGGCTCATTCTAGTCCACCTATTTTTCAACCAATCTATGGATGACACGTGGCACATCCATAGCCATTACTTTTTAAATCACTTATCTCATTTCTCATTGGTTGAATTAAAATATATTTTATTTTATTCCGTGAGCTCATCTCGCTTGATTAACACATAAATCACTCCTAATTACTTTGTGATCGCACCGGGGTCAACCAAACGACATCCGACTTGCAATACGAAAACATAATAAACCTCAAATAACACTACTAGAGACCTACAATTCGATTGTAACTCAATTCGAATATTTCTAATACCATAAAATAATAAATCTAGGTAAAGACTTACAGATTTTACCATGAGATTTAGTGTTATTGTGATGTGAAATTTATGTGTTGATAAGTGTAAGAATTGAAGACAAATTTGTGTTAGATGTTTGTATGATAGACCCCGAACTTGATTTTCTATTATATTTCGTGTACTTGAGTAAGATAGGAATATTGATCCAGAAATAGGGCCAAAGAATGATTTAAGACTCGATTAGGGTATAAAAAATTTTGGAGTTTGTTTTGACGAAAAACGAAAACTTTCGGTGAATAGTAGTTTCGGACGGAAACAATTTTGGATCAATTGTGAGTTTCAAAAAAGAGCTCTAAGAATCGAAAATGTCCGAAATAGATCATGGACCTTGAGGGAACTGAAACAAAATGAAACGGAATCCGTTTGATTGAGTTTTAGGAGATCCGAAAGATTCCAATTAAATTGCACTATTTTCCGAATATTGAGTTTTCGTGACTTAAACTATATTCAAAAATTTTGCGAAGCATAGGATTGAGAGGTAAGAGACCCAATTAGAGTATTTCATGATCAATTTGAAGTTTAGATAACCGTGAAATATTTTCAGAATGTTTTTCAGATTGAATAGTATATTAAATTGTGTTTAGGTTAAATTTTCACCCAGATTTATTATTTTATGGTACTAGAAATATTCGAATTGAGTTACGATCAAATCGTAGGCCTCCAGTAGTGTTATTTGAGATTTATTATATTTTCGTATTGTAAGTCGGATATCGTTTGGTTGACCCCGGTACGATTATAAAGTGATTAGGCGAGATTTACATATTAATCAAGCGAGGTAAGCTCATGGAATAAAGTAGAAGATATTTTAATTGAACCAATGAGAAATGAGATAAGTAATTTAAAAAGTAGTGGCTATAGATATGTCACGTGTCATCCATGGATTGATAGGAAAAATAAGTGGATTAGAATAAGCCAAGTGGACCAATAAAATATAAAATGATTTATTTTTGGGCATTAGTGAGATTAGTGAAAGTTTGAGGTTTTTAAGTAAAATTTTCTTTAGGGATATTTTAGTAATTGAGCAATATAATATATATAAGTGAGTTTTGTCTCATTTGAGACAATTTTTGCCGTGAATTAGAGAGAAAACAGAGAGTGAGACTCGGGTGAGCCGAGAGAGAGAAAAAGAGAGGCCGTGAGGTGCGCCGAAAGCGAGAGAGAGAGAGAAGAAGAGAAAAAGATCCGGTCCAAATTTCGTCATGGTTTCTTCACGAAAGTTGTTTCTCGTCATCCCCTCTAATTAAGCCAACAAATTTGAAGCAAAACGATCACCTATTTGGTGAGTTATTTCAGTTTAAAATTTATGTTTATATGAAACCCATTTTTTTTCTTTCGTTTCTTTTCGAATTCGAGATTAGAGATGATAAGAGGGATATGTGAGGATGATTTTGGTATGATTTTGGAGTGATTTGATAGAAGAAAAATAGATAAAATGAGAGAGGAAAGTCGTGGTAAAAAATGAGTTTTTTATGGGATCCTATTTTGTTTTCGATCCTAATTGATGTTTTAGAGGTTAGGGAATAATCTTTTGAAGTTAGATTTCGAAAACGAAAAGTTTTAGGATCTATTTCGGAGCTAAACGGATGAGTTGAAGGGCGGTTTCTGAAACTCTTCGAAACGCGTTCGTTTAATGTTCGAAATAGTTTATTTAATCATAATTGGGTGTTAGAACACTAGAGGATTAATTTTTGAAGTTGTCAGAAATCCGGAGCGAAAAGTGATTTTCATTAGTAAGCGAATCTGGTTGATTTTCGTTCCAAGCGTCCATCGATGAAATTGAGTATACTGAGATATTCCTAGGGAAGAATAAGTAGGATTTATGTAAAGAAAACGGATTTCGAAAACTCTGGTTGAATAGAAATTAAAATCCGAAAGTTTAGACGTAAAAGGGTATTAATAGAGATAAATGAGATTTTTATTGATTTTGAATGTTATTTGAATGAGTTAAGTGACCCTAAATAGATATTTGATGTTTTAGGGTAAAAACGGAGACTTCCGGAGGCATGCGGAGGAGGCTCGGATTTTATCCGAGGACGTGTAGTGAGTGGAACTACAAGTTTTTATTTATATCATCTTAAAGTTTATTTTAAAGTTAAAAGAATTTATTATAAATAGTTATTCCTTTATTAATTGAATTTATATTTTAATTCTAGCATAAAGATTTTAGTTTATTAGTTATGTATATGAGAATGTGCTAGAATTAAATATTTTAGATTTATTGCCTTAAGATTTAGAATAATTTAGTGTATTAAGAAAAAAAAAATTTAATAGCCTACGGTTTACCCTAACCCCAGTTTAGTACCCGATCGAATGCCCTATGCGTGATACAGTAGATGAAAGGAAATCAATCAGTGAGAATTGAGTCTAGTCTACTCATGTGTGAGTGAGGTATGAGTGATCCGTATGTACGTATGAGGTAATGTAGTCAGTTCGCAGCGTGGGCCCGCTTTTGACGACTACACATGGTAGATTCGCACTCCTAGTGGTTAGCTAGATTTTATATACTACCACGCTAGGAGTAGATATTCCCTGAGTTACCATTTAGGCGAGAATTAGAAAAGATTTTAAGAAAAGATTTTAGAAAAAGATTTCTTAATGAACTACTAAATGAATTTTCAGATTATAAGTTATAAAGTATTTCAGAAAATACTTTTAGTTTTATTAAATGTTGTTGGAAAAATTTAGAAATTTTAGAATCAGAAATTTAGTTAATAAAGATTATACCACTCACTGAGTATAAACTCATATTTTTCTTTAAATGTTTTTCTTAAAAATTCTTCTATAAGTGCAAGAACTAGTCGTCTAGCCGACGAGGTTCAGTCAGGCGTGCAGGCAAACGTATAGGACAACACCTACTACATATATATATTTTGTTAATGTATATGTGTGATGTACATAGTTGTAAATATTTTGAAGAAATAGTGGATGCATTAGTTAAAATGTTTTATTAACGTTTTATGAAATCCAGTGTTCAAATTTTATTGACTTATTTATGGTTGAGTTGTGAGAAAGGAGCGAGAGGCTCTAGAAGTTGAGAAATGAATTTCATAGAAGTGTTTTTATAAACTGTATTTGAAACTTGCAGGGTGACAAAATTTAGAAAACAGACGGCATGCTGCTGAAATTTTTATTAAAAAGCGAAAAAATTTTATCACTGTCACCTTGTAAAGAAGTTAAAATATCTAGCTAAATGATTTTTCGATGCCTTGACGGGGTTCCTTCGGGCTAAGTATAGGGTTCGTGGGAATTTTTTCGGGGTGCTACGGGATCTTTTTCGGATTCAGATGAGGGATTCATGAAGGATCCCGTCAATTTGGTTTCAGATTTGGTTAAAGAGATTAGTAATAATCCAAAGTGAGTTCATTTTGTTTGACTGATTTCCATGCATTTGAATGTGTTGAACTATGAGTTTTGATGATAAAATGAGAAAAGAAAGTTGGGTATAGCAGACTGTCCTATTTGGCTAAAGATACTAAAATGAGATAGAAAAATTGTTTTGGATGTTTGAATGATATTGTGGACTGTTTTGATATTGAATTTAATAAGGAAATTGTCTTGAATATTTTGAATGACATTAGGGATTGTTTTGAACTTGAATTTAATAAGGAAATAGAAGGGATTCATTAGAAAGTTTACGATTGATGCGTTAGTACGAAATTGAGGCTTAAATCAAAGGAATTCTTATGTGTGAATGTTAAGGAATTCGATTGGATATTATGTGTGATTATTTCAAGTTATTACGGCTTGAAAATGGATAATTTGATATTCTTGCGTAGTGAAATTATAAGTTAATGTGTTCGTAAGTTCTAAACGAAAATCTGTTCGTATTAAAATGTAGGTGAAATAACGATTGGAAGGGAAATGAAAAGGGAGTGGTTTAGTAAATTGGAAGTAAGTTGTGAATGTGATTTATTTTCAAAGTTTTTATGAAATTATAATTGATTTGCAAATGTATATTTTAGTATTCAAGTTATTATAATGCAATGTTTATTTTAATATTCCAAGTTATTATATTGAATTAAATTTCTAGTATGTTATTATATTTTTATTATGCATGTAAGTTTCCTTTAAGTTATCTTATAAATGTATTTATTTTAGAAGTAAAGCAAGTTAGTAAGTTATGATAAATACATGCATAGAAAAGATTTGCTAAGGTTGTTTCAAAAGTATCTTGTTTATAAATCGTCTATCATAGAAAAAATGCTTACTAGTGAAAACATTATGTTTTCAAGTTAAATAAAAAAGAAAATTGTAAGCATATTGAAAGAATTTTTAATGCATCTAGTTTACCCTAGTCCCCAGTTACACTCGGTCGAAGTATCCCATACATATAAGGCTAGTTGGGGGGAGTCACTAACTTGGGGGGATTGAGTTTATGTGTCGCCCTTTGCACGTATGGGATAGTGTAGATCTGCCAGATGTTGGGGGGAATCGTAATCCCAAAGTTGTTCCACATCTGCAACTACACATGGTGATAGTTCTCGAATCCTAGTGGCATGTCTTCGTACCGTCATAAAGGATAAGTTTCCCTAGGTTGCCGCGTAAGACTAGTTAAAGAAGTAAAGTACGTCGATAGATATGTGTTTTAGAAAAATAAGAAAAGTAAATTTATGAAAGTTTAAATAAAAAATATTTTTTGCATTATACAAGTTTTATAGTTTTCCAAAATATTAAAGAAATTGGTAGTTTTCCAACCTATTTTGGGAGGAATAATTTTTATAAGTAAAAGTTACAGTTTAATAAAAATTACCCACTCACTGAGTTTATGCTCACCACTTTTTTCATTATTCTATAAAAATCCTCCTTAGGTACAGGTACGAGCAAAGCAATGGAAGTATTTCCATCGAACGCACAGGCAAGTTAGAGAAGTGACGCTGCTGCACTAGTTGTTCATAAAAAATATCATGTATTGCATATTTTTCTTTTTAAACTTATTACATGTTTGTAAATATTATTTTGGATAATGCGTTTTATCCATAACTTTTAGTAAATATGTTTTAAAATTTTAAAGTAAACTAGATTTTTGTATAATTGATTGGAAGTTATGTTTGCGGTTGTTTGTATGAAAATGAAAGAGGGTCTAAGGCTCAGTAGTTGAGAATTGAATGCTTTTGAAGTGCACAGGTTTTTATGAAATTTTACAGAGTGGAAATCTTCGAAATATAGTTGTTGTGCTACCGAAATTTCGAAAAACTTGTTTTTGCAAAAGTTGATTTAAAAAGAAAAATTTCTACCAATTTTTCATAACTGAAAGAGTTCCTGATAAGTTTTAAAAAGTTTTCAACAAAGAAAAAGACTTAGCTTTACTAGAACTTTTCAGCCGGAGCAGATCCCGACGGGAAGGCCATCGTGGGATTGCTGGACGGATTGCCTAGCTAGCTAAGGGAGAGGGGCCTATCAGCCTACCTGTTGTTATTGTAAGTTAGCCAATGGTTAGTCAACTTTAACAAATCTAAGGGTATTTTTATATTTTGACCTGATTTTTATTTTTTATTATAAAAATTTGGATAAAAAATAAATTTATATCAAAAAGAAAAAAAGTTAAATCATATTTAAAAATAATAATAATAATAATGTCATCTCCACCATCCATTCATGTGATGGACGGTGGAGATGAAAATAAAAATATTTGAAAGAAAAATAAATTAATGGTTGTTTTCCATACCTATGGACATGGAGATGAAAAGACCATCATCATCTCCATTCATCTATCATCAACCTACCATTATCATCCCTCTGTGCTGCCAACTGGACCCCTCACAATTATCAGCCTTCATTCGCGTCAAAACTCAAAACCTACTATCATCGTCATCGCCATCACCATCATCGATTCATCAAGAATAGAACATTATCAAGTCGTTCGATTCCATCTCAGACTTGAGATGAAGAACTAAATTTGTGAGTCTCCATCCATAGATGGAAAAGCCTGAAACCTCTTCCAATTTCTTTTCCGATAGTCCAACCACCTCACCGCCCTCTTCAACTACATTAACTAGACCATAATAAGGATCTCCTCTGTAAGCACCAAGCAAATCAATTTCTATGAATCAATTAAACCAAGTCAAATTGGTTTTCTACAACTCAAATAAATAATCAAACCTAAAAATCTGGTAGCGATTGGAAACTTCAACAAAAAATGAAACCCGAAAATTTGGCAACAATTGGAAACTCAAATTAAAAACCAAACTCAGATAAAAAAACAAAAACCAAAAACTAAAACAATTTCCAACTAAAGATGGAACGACTCCATTTTTGGGCTTATAGAGTTGGAAACCCATTATGGGTCTCCATCTTTGGAGGCTCAAATCGGAGTGGGTCTCCAACTAAAGCTCCATTTCAAACCTGAGATAGAGGATGAGTAGAGGTTAGATGAGAGAGAGAAATAAAGGATGGGGAGAGAGAGAGAAAGAGAGAGAGAGAGAGAGATGAGGGATGAGAAAAGAGAGAGAGAAATGGAGGATAAAAGAGAAGAGGAGAAAGAGGATGAGAGAATCGGATGAAGGAAAGATGAAGAAGACGACTTCAATCTGAAAATTTTATAATGAAGAAGATAAGGAACGACGACATGTTTTGATGTTCAATCTAGAGTTTTGTTAGGTTTTTGACAATGGTTTCATATTATTAGTGGTCTAATGATAAAAATGACAATGTTTTCAAATTAATCTTCACTGTCCATCTTAAGATGAATGATATAAATAATTTCTTAATTTATTTTTTTAACTTTATTTAAAAACATTTTTAAAATTCATTTTCAAATTAATCTCTACCATCTATCTTACTGTATCTTACCATCAATCTTAAGATGGTCGATAAAAATCTCATAAAATTTTAATTTGATTTATTTGATTTTTTTTGTTCAATTTTTTATTTAGTCAAACCAATTCAAATAATATGCTTTTCAACCATCAAAGACATTTTCATTTTTTTGGGTACTTTGACACTGTTTTTCATCAAAGCTAATGGACGTGGTTTAATGATGGGTAGATGATTTGTAATGATTACATATAGTTGACTATGTTTAAGAATCAATTTAAACTAGGTAGTTAATTTATAATTTGCTTATATTCGGTTATATTTTTACATATATAGCTGAGCCATAACTAAAAAGACTTACATGCCCTTATAAATAATTTAATATTACAAAATTGACCTTGTTATTTCATTTCATAAGAAAAAATTGACACTTACTCTAAGACCATTCAAATATTTTGTCATTTCGATTTTACCCCTGTATTATTATATTAAAATGCCAAAGCAAATTAAAAATAAGAAAATTACCTTATAATATTTTAAAGATCGATAAATAAGAAAAATTCAATCATTTTATGAAAAAAAAAACCTTCAAAGATAATTTGAAGAGCCTTCTTGATTTAAAGGAGATTAAGTGATCAAATGTCAAATTCAATAAATATTTTTATTAATTTTTTAATAAACGATTATATTGTAAATATATGTGTCAAAAGAAAGAAGAAAGCAATAATAATAAAAAGGGTAATGTTAGACTTTCTAAAGATTTTATTTAAATGATATGATATATGAATCGTTAAGATTTTATAAATTATGAGATGACATGATAATTAATAGGATATTAACAACTTACATATCACATCATTTGAGCATAAATTTAGATGAAACATTTAGAAAATCTAACATTACTCTTAGAGTAATGTTAGATTTCCCAAATATTTTTCTAAATTTTATATTCAAATAATGTGACATGTGAGTTATCAAGATTTTATAAATCATGAGATGATGTGATAATTTATAGGATCTTGATAACTTATATGTCGCATTATTTGTGCATGAATTTGAGCAAAATATTTAAGAAACTTAACATTGCTATAATAATAGAGTAATACTAAACTTCCTAAATATTTTGTTTAAATTTATGTCCAAATGATGTGATATGTAAGTTGTTAAAATCTTGTAAATTATGAAATGATGTGATAATTAATATGATATTGACAATTCACATATCATATTATTTGAACAAGTTATTTGGGAAACATAATATTACTCTAATAAAAGGGGAACGTTTAGTAAAAAGAAAAAACTTCATTTTAATCCACAAAGTTTCAAAAAATATTAGAGTTTTAAAGTTCTTTTAAAAACAGTTGTTTTATCATTAATTTTTTGAAAACTCTTAAAAAAAGTTTAAACCGTTAGCCAACTAAACTATTAAAAAAAGTTCAAATCATTAGTTAATTAACAGTCGAAAGTAATATAATGCATAAAAAAAAATATTTTTGTCTTTGATAGTTGTTGGTGGTATGAAAATTATTGGATTACTTTCATAAAATAATATATTTACAAGTTAAATTATCTAAAATATTTTTGAATTTAAATTATTAAATTATAATTTAAATTACCTAAAGTCATTATTGATCGTCAGTTGACTGATTATTTGAATTTTTTTTTGAAGAGTTTTGAAAAATTAGGGATGGAAAGAGTCATTTTTAAAATAATTTTAATATAATATGATATTGTTTAAATTTGAGGGACTAAAATGAAGTTTTTCCTAAAAAAATAAAATATATGCACGAGGATGCGATTTTCACGGCTTTTCCAACGAACAAAACACACTTAAATTGAACGGCGAGAAAAAGAGAAAAAAAAAAAAAACCCCTTTGATATTTAACCAAAGATATCAACAGCTACAAGCAACGCCACAGCTCACCACCCCACAACATAACAACACACTCGTTCTTTTTTATAATAAAAACAAAACAAAACACCGGCTGCTGCAACAATCCCTAGCCAGCCCCATTCAACTTGGTAAAAGCCAACTACAATATCTCAATTTATTTATTTATAATTATAATTATAATTATTATATATAGAATAATGTCCAGCTGTTGTTTTGATAATGTGTCTACTTGTATGTAAAACATTGATTTTTAGTTAGTTAGTTTATTTCTGTCTCTAGAAGTAGAAAGTGGAGAAAGAATGGAATCGACGGAGTCATCCTACGTGTCGTCACCTGAGGCCCCCAGGAAGCGATCTCCGCCGCCGCATAAGTCCTCCGCTTCAGGTCTCTGATCTGACTTTCCTTTCTTGCTTTCATTTTAGATTTAAATCTTGTTTGACTGAAACCCTAACTTTGACATTTTGAATCTAGTGATTTTGTGAGAAAATGAGAATGTTGAATTAGGTATGTGTATAATGTGGTTGAGACTGATGTGACTCTGCTACAACTATTGTGCTTTGCTAGTACTAGGAAGACGATAAAGCCATGTGTTGATGTTGACATGAAATCTTGGACAACTAGTTTTTGCTGCTGAATAATTTCCTGATCTCTTGTTTGGTTCTGCCAGACACTGCAGAGAAGGCCACGTATATTAGGTTTCTGGTGTCGAATTCGTTAGCTGGTGCTGTCATCGGAAAGGGTGGCTCGACGATTACTGAATTCCAGTCACAATCTGGAGCGAGAATCCAGTTGTCGCGCAATCATGAGTTCTTTCCGGGAACAACTGACAGGATTATTATGATTTCCGGAACGATTGACGAAACTCTGAAGGCTGTTGAACTTGTTCTTGATAAATTGCTGAGTGAGGTATTCTTTATAACGTAGGAAGGAATGACAACATGAAATTGATTTGTTTCTGTTATTAATGTGATTTTTTCTCTGTTGGTCAGATAAATAATGAAGATGGTGATGATGTTGGACAGAAAACAAAAGTGAGACTCATTGTCCCGAATAGCTCTTGTGGTAGCATAATTGGGAAGGGAGGGGCCATCATAAAGTATGCACATTGCATTTTCTGGTTTTAATTTTACAACTTTTAGTTGTAAAATCTTTAAAATGTAGTTGATAAATGAGAATTTGTTTTTCTTCTCCTTAAATTATGAAGCTTTTCGATTCTTATTGTTGTAAACATTCCGATCATGGTAATATCTGTTGTTACTAGTTGCATGCTTGTTTCTAAATAATATTCTTCATTCTAATAATACAACTTTTGTTTGTTCATGATGAATGATCGAGTGATTCATCTACTTAATTAATAATATTTAATCTGAAGGACTTGAGATATGTATTTTGTGACAAGAGTATTTCATTTGGGAAGCAGCTCGTTATAGTTTCTATGGTTTTTCTTTAGAGTATAGTCGTATAAAATTCTTGAGAGATGTATATTTTCTGATATGAGTGTGAACTTGACCCAATACCTTCTTTTTTGATGGCTGATGTCATTGAGCAATGATATTGATAGGGTCATCTAGGCTGCTTTTGGGGATATGGAATTCATGGGGTGATTGTAGGCTGCTTCATCTCACTAATTAAAAGAGTTGACTGATGCTGAAAATCTTTATGCATTAATTTCTAATTAGACCTAGAGCCTTGTGAAAGATCAGAGTTATGAGTATTTTTCATTATAAGGATGCTTTGGAATGAATTAAAAACTGTTGATAATCAGATGGCACTACAGAACACCAATGGTGTTGTGGTGTGACTAGAAATATTGACACGAAAGCCTAGTAAGATTATATACATACCTGGTTTGTGTGCCTTGTTTCATTTGATCTTTTGAGATAGTTTCCATTGAATATATCATCTATTTTCTAAGTATTCCTGAGCAAATTTCGATTTTATCAATCTACCTCATTCACCCATGGTGCTGTGGGACAAGCGTTTTCTAACGCCTGAAGTCCTAAACTTTGTAGTTTTTTTGGTGAACTTAGCCTATGAAAGCCAACTTTAATCGAAGACATTATGTTTTATCTGCAATGGTTTCCTTCTTGTCTGTAATCTTTTTAGCTGTCTGATGTTGAATTTTTCCACTTCTGAAAGTTTTGTGTTTCATGTATTGTTATTTAGATATTGCTATTGTAAACAGAGGAAGTTAAAAACAGTTGCTGACAGTTGCCCTGCCCTAGTGCAGGTCATTTATTGAGGAGTCTCGAGCTGGCATCAAAATCTCTCCAGTGGATCACAATTATTATGGTTTGAATGATAGGCTAGTGACACTGACAGGCTCTCTTGATGAGCAGATGAGGGCTATCGAATTGATTCTCTCTAAGCTAACTGAAGACACTCATTACTCACAAACTATGAATATTCCCTTTTCATACGCAGGTGTGTTTCTTAATTTACATAATTGGGTCATATATAAACCTGTAGTCTCTGTGTGCAATTTGTAAATTTTATATGCTTTATATATCTCATCTATGTTCCTAATTTATCTTGCATATGTCTTACTAGCAAAATTATGCTCATTACTCCTTGGTGATTAAGGAAAAAATTGAGAAATTGTACTTATGACTCCATAGTGCTTGGTAGTTATCCTTTTGTTTATGAGGAGATAACCTGTAGATCTGAAGTCAAGATACCTTCAGTGCTCATCCATGTTTGAGAGATTTATAGATCTGGTTTCCTATTTGAACGTCTTGTTTCATGTGTTTCATTTCAGTTTGCAGTAGTGAAATTATTTATATGAGGCCAAAGCCTATTCTTGTCATTAAATGATCCAGTATTTTCGGCAAAGGAGCTTAGTCCTATACTGACACTATTTGGCTCAGGCCATTAAGTTCTCTTGAAAAAGATATATACGCACATCAGAGATAAATTGCTTTCATTTAAAATAAAAATTCTTATATTTTCTACTGTTCAGTCCAAGCCATAGAGTCTGCTCTACTGCAGGCAAGTGTGCATACCATAGGACAGATCCACAATGGCGATGAAACTTCCTATCTGTTGGAAGTTAACAAGCTACAAATTGGTTCTGCACAGATGTCATGTGTGTTATATGAATCAATTTTTTTGAAGTCATCTGGTTTGTACAATGTTAGCCAACAAAAAGGCTATTTCCAAAGCAAGTAATAATCTTATTAAAAATGTTTAGCATGAAAATGAACCTGATGTTTATAGGCATGTTTCAGTTGTTTTTCAGTGTTTTTCCTGATTAAATTGTCATGTAAAGTGGACTTCATAGTTCTTACAATGAGATCAGAGAAATGCATTTCTGCTTTTATCACTGAATCATTGGGTTTACATGCTGTTTCAAAACTAAGAAAACCACCAAACTATTGAGAAGGATGTTGTTAACATCTTGAAAAATGTAGTATATCCAGCTGTTTTCCATATTGCAGTGTTTTGTATGTTTTGTATGTCATACAAAGTGCTGCATTTTTTGAAGTTGTCTTGGTTGTGGGGTGGCAACCCAACAAATTTGTAAGGAAAGTAAAAGTCTATCAAAGAACTCTGAAGTCACTTGACAAGATTTATTTGAAGTCTTCTAATAGAATTCGTACATGGATGATGTCCTTTATGGAACTGGAAAAGTTTTGGTCATCAGTCATTTCTATGATTTATACACTTAATATTAATGGTCATTTTTCTTTTGTAACTTTTAGGATGTGTGAAATGTGATTGATGTCACATGCTTCCTATTGGTTACTGAAATTATGTTTTTTTTTTTTTGGGGAAATACCATGGAATTCATTCTTTGTTAAGATCCTCTAATTTAACTTTTCAGGTGTTTACTTTACTGGTTTTCATGGTATTCCATATACCCATGTCCATCCTTCAGTTACAACCGTGGCACACAGTGGAATGAACTATGGACCAAATGCAACTGGAAGAAAGTATCAAAATAACAAGGTTCATCCTGCCCCAATATGCTTAAAGCTGATTGTTGGGATCTGATGTTTTTACTGTCTGTGGCTCAATAATGGCAATTAGTTTCACATTCTTATCAGTCAAATTGTTTATATGAAGTGATAAACTTGATGACTGCTGATTTGCTGCAACTGTCTGCGGCCTTATATAGAGGCTTGAATGATGAGTGCATTCAAAAGGTTCTTACCTATGTGCTTGGGCTCACCAGAAGGAAACCCCCGCCACTAGAAGATGCTATGTCTTATGTTATTTTTGACCCATTGATGATCTTCACCTTCCCATGTGACTGAAATAATTCTAACTTATATCAAAATTGTCATACAGAAATGTCATTGGTGTTTTTGAGCCCCTGACTTCAACCTGCTTAATATTGAAACTATTTGGTAGATGACCAAATTATTGGTTTGTTATGACCTGAATCTTTTTCCATTCAAGATGAGAGTTTTTGTGCTACTTTCTAAAGTTTATTCTTCTGAATATTCATTCATATAGTGGGCAAAGTAATTAGTTTAGTTAGTTGATCCTAGAGATGCAGTATTTAGAAAAGATACTTGTTTGATAATGTTTACTTGTATACTGATAAACCCCTTAGCATTGAGCAACTGGCGGAGTGGGATACAATCTGAAAAATCTCAGCTAGTCCAGCAATTTTATTTTTTCTATATATTTATATTTTACTTCTATAATAATGTAAAATGCTTTTAAATTCGTTGACTTTGATTGACTTAGGGTTTTATTTTTTTTTTTATTGTTATTTTCTAGGAGGATCGTTCCAACTCAATGACAATTGGTGTGGCCGATGAGCATATTGGGTTGGTTGTTGGTCGTGGAGGAAGGAATATACTGGAAATTAGTCAGGTATGTGATTGCAAATTATACTACGTATTCCATAATTTTACATTTGAACTGAAGTGGAAACTTTATTTTTGCAGGTCAGTGGGGCCAGAATTAAAGTATCTGATAGAGGTGATTTTATGTCTGGAACGACTGATAGGTATACAAATGTACAAAGAACTCTTTAACATACTGTGCTAGAGAATCTGCACTTGAAACTTATTCAATTCTTTGCTGTTCTGTTCCTTGGTTGGCAGGAAAGTCACAATTTCAGGGTCACAAAGAGCAATTCGTTCAGCTGAGTCCATGATAATGCAAAAAGTAGCCTACGCTTCTGAGAGAGCGATGGATTAGTTTTCAAGTGTTGCAATCCATTCTTGTCGAGAATCTATCGTCCAGCCTTGTTATGACTTAATGGTCAAAGAACAAGTCAACATATCTTTTCTAACAAAAATCAACGAGAAATCTGAAACAGTAATGGGAGTAGAAAGAAGGAACGGGAAATTTTTATCGATGCAGAGCTTCTTATAGGGATTCATCTGAATACACAACTCTATATCTCATTAAATAAGTTTATTGGAATAGGCCTTCCTTGAGTTAGCCTCATTTGTTTCGTGTTAAGTTGTAACTTCTAAATTAGGTAGTGGCGCATTCAATTTGAAGGTTTCTTTTATAGGATACTATGCTTTAGATTAAGTTTTTGAGGTTATTGTTGTTCCAATGATGCAGTGATTGGTGATTGTTACAGTGCGTAACCATCAATTGCTTCCACATTTTGCTGCCTTGTCATGGCGGCTTTTTGATGCCAAAAAACAAATGATCACGAATGACTTCTTTATTTGAATGAACTGGGTCAGTGTTAGAAACAGAATTGTACATTGTGGAGCCTTTTGATTGTTGATACCTTACGAGTACCTTTTGTTGCCTTGGAAGTTATAGTTGCTAGGCTTTGCTTAGTACACCTATTTTGATCTATTGCCAGTGCAAGTATTGGATGAGCTCAAACCTCTTCAATTAAGTAATCAAATATGTTATTTCAGTAAAATTGACGTCTAAACGATGTGATGTCTTTTGAAAATAGAAGGGTTAATGGATTGAAATTGATAAATTAAAATTTGATTGGTTAATCCTACTATTTTTTATGATGTCATATTATTTGAAAGCAAAATTTGGATTTTAATTTGGACAAAGTAGAATCACTCTTTTTAGAATGTTTTAATTAAAAAACAACTTGAGTGGGTTTACATTTACTCAAATGTTTGATTTCAACATCAATTAGGCTCTAAAATCTTAATCTAAGGTTGGAAAAAAGGAAAAAAAAAAAAAACAACTTGATAGATTAAAAGTAGGTGGATCTCAATTTAGCAATTAAATGACTCTTACGGTAAACAGTGCACCATAAGAATATTTGGATGTGGGATTTATAAATTTATATATATATATATATATATATATGCAGAACATCAATTATGATAGTGATTGATATATTAAGAAGAAATTTTTAAAGAGAGATTTGGCACTATGTACTCTCTGATAAAAGATTTGGCAATTAATTAGCAAAGGGTAATAAGGCCAGGGAAGGAATGTGGTAAGACCTGTGAGGTGGTATTGTTTGTGCATGGACGAGTATGGTTGACGTTGACTCAAGATTACTTTCTTCGTGGAACAAATTTTTGTGAGTTAGTGCAACAACGTTATCATAATCAAAATAACCTCAAAAAAAAAAGTGTTATTATAATCACAATGAGCACGTGTCTAACAAAAACAAACAGCAAATGAACTTTTTATTTACTAATAATAATAATACGCCCTTTTTGTTTTTTTTTTCTCTGTAATAACGACAAGTAGTAGGGTTTTTAGAAGCATGCACAAATATTGCAGCGTCCACCAACCCCTGCCTGTACATGCAAAGATGATGAAAACCGCTACAAATTTATTTCAACACTTGACAAAATCAAAATGCTATAACAGATTGAATAATTCTCTACCTAAAATTAATATCTCCATTCATGGGAACTCCTCGCCTCCGCCGCCACCGTACCCGGAGCCCGAACCATATCCACTGCCGCTACCATACCCCGAGCCATTGCCTCCACCACCACCGCCTCCACCACCTCCACCTCCTCCACCTCCACCCCCACCTCCTCCTCTGCCACCACCACTTCCACTACCGTACCCTGATCCACTCCCACTTCCATAGCCGGAACCACCTCCCTTGCCTCCACCCCCACCACCTCCTCCTCCTTGTCCACCCCCACCACCTCCACCGCCTCCAGTTCCTCCTCCTGAGCCATATCCAGACCCAGACCCATACCCACTACCAGATCCGTAACCTGAACCATTCCCTGATCCACCACCGCCACCACCTCCTTTACCTCCACCTCCTCCTCCACCACCTCCCTTTCCCCATTCACCACTTCCATAACCAGACCCACTCCCAGACCCATACCCTTCACCATATCCAGAACCAGACCCAGAAATACCACCACCACCACTACCTCCACCCCCACCCCCACCTCCTCCTGTCCCTAACTGTCTAGCAGCAAAGGAGATGTCTAAAAGAATCAAAATTAAGAATGCAACGCCAATCACTCTATAACCAGCCATTTTCCAAACACTCCTGTGTATATGTAGGTCGTCTTGATCAATATCAGACTACGTGTATATATAAGAAACAAATAATTGATGTCGTGGTGAGCGAAATGTGTTGAGAGTAGGGTCTCTATATATAGGACTCAACAACGTGCAAGCTTTTGTCCAAACTCGAGAGTTTGATGAAATTCTAGTACCTTCTCACTTTTGATACTGAGTATTTTATTAGATTATGATGAATTATAAAGGAACGTGTCACGTATACCGTTAGTGGGTGTTGGTGGTGGGGGTGACGATGATAGTGTGGGTGTTGGTGGTGGCGGTGGGCTATATAGTTTCTTCTTGTCTTCATCCAAACTCTCTCTCTTCATAGAATAAAGTTTCTCTCTCTCCCCACTTTTGACTCCTATGTGAGATATACTAAGTACCATAGGCTTTTGGAAGGGGACCAATGGGATGATCAAATACCAAACACATTTTGTCAATGTGTTCATATTTGAAGTTTGAACTCCACTTTGAGTGCATCCATTAAGTATAGTCACTTTCATTCTTGTGGTATTATCTTTAACATTTATCCTCTTAATCATCCATCTGTTTCACTTTTTTTTTCACAATTTGATTATGATCACCAGTCGCTAGCAAATAGCATACACAAAAATGAAGGCCTCCTATTACGCGTTTCAATTTGTAGTTTTTGGTTTTTGGTAAGTAATAAATTATTTGTCTAGCTAGCACAAATATTTTGAAGAATTATAATAAAATTTTTATTTTTGTTGAATTTTTCTAAGCAGGCTCTTTTGTAGATATATTGCACTAGTTTAAGTAATACATTCCTCAATATAGTTTCTTTTATATGATATGTAAAACAGAAAGATATATAATATATATATTCTCTTTGTTACAATTGATCATGAGAGCATTATTATATATTATCGTTACAATCTTTGACATTGCCATTTAGCATATGATCCATTGTTGTAATAATATGAGGAAAACAAAAGGGAGAATGCGTGCCCTTATAAGATTACGCGTATACTATATGTAACTTTCGGGAAAAGCCTAAAAACCTGCGGCCACAAAATACCCACTAACTCACCTACTCGAATTGGGTGTCAAAATCTTTGATAGAATGTTAATGGAGTTTGTGTATTTCTTTCTTCGAATATAAGTTAGGGTGACAACTGGCATCTCTACTTTGTACACTTTGTTGCTTTTGTCCATTTTCCGTGGCATGCTTGCTTGCTCTTTCAATGGCCATCATGGTCTTTGTCTTGAATCAAATACATAATTAAGCTACTGTCAATTTCTGACTTTGCCAATATAGATTCTTACCTTCTAAAGCACTTGCCGATTTTACTACAATTTCGATGTTAATCCTTTCTTGATAGTGTCCAGATGTTTATCAACAATACCAGCTTCAAAGTAGTGGCTATGCACATGTTACCAGCTAATTGAAGAATATGATCGGAAAAATATATACATACGTTTCATTTTGTGTTCTACAGTCTCACATGCATGAATTGATTGAAAACAAACTTGAGGTTTATAGATAGGATGAGTACACATTTTTGAAGAGTTAAGTACAGTTGTACAATATGTGCTTTACAAATCGGGATTCTCTCCTACATAGATATTTTTTCATGGACACAAAGATTAAAAAAACAAAACAACACTTGAAAATAATGTAAGTTAGTATAGTTAAACAAAAATATGAATCTTAATTATTGACGAATTATATCACTAAATTTATTGAGTTTACCACAAAGATCAATATAATAGAGTATCTAAATGCATAATTTACATATGTACATTTATATAATCACTATTGTACTTAAATAGTATTATTATTGGATTCTTATATAGCTTCTATTCTGATTAATCTTTTAGATTTAGTGGTAATTAATATAATATTAGAGTTGTTATACCAGTGCATTCAAGACTTGAGTGCCCACAATTATATTTGCACTTGTTATTTGTTATTAAAATTTGTTGTGTTTTTGTTTGAGCTTAAGTCTCCATCATCGCTCGTTAGCCTTGCACATAGGGAAATATCTTAGATTAATGCTTAAATATTATTATTTAGCTATTTCTTATCGGGCTAAGATTTTAAGCTCAATAACAACTAACAATAGTTGAATGAACCTGTGTATTAAGTGCACAATCTATATATACTTCCAGTGCAATTGCTATACAAACCCTCTCAGATAGATGAATGATAATATAGATCATGCTTATCAACAATGCTTAGTTGAAAGTGGTTTTCACATGCTTCGATTCAATTGAAACTGGGATTGAAAAGAATATATTTATATGTTATATAGAATGGATTTCGTATTAATTGGTAATATTGACTTGATGGATACCGATTTATCCTGTGGAAGGCACTAATGGTAGACTTAAAGTTAGTGGCAAACATCTATGTGCATATGCACTCTTTGATGTGTTGTTTCCATAATATTTTTTCAATAACAATTTTACTTTGTGGGTATTAGGATTGTATATATCTTCATGAATTCACCCTCGTTATAATTGTTTCATGGCCTCTTAATGCGGGCCTTCAATTATGTTAGGTTATTTAGTATTATCAATTATGCTTCACTTTCCCCACAATTTTAGGGGTGTGTGTGTGAAATAAATTAATGTTTGACCTTAATGTCTATCACATACCACTTAAAACGTCTCCTCAAATGAACTATGGATACGTAATGTTATGCACTTGTATGGAGTTAGTTGTGTGCGCGTTCACGGAACTCTTGCTGTGGGTATTGATACATTTTCTTAAATATACAGGTTATAGGTCCATCATTCATTGACTTAATTTAATGGCCTGAATAATATGTTCTTATTTCATACTCGAATTATATGTTCGATTAAGCTTTAAAAACGACAACATTGGTTTTTTTTGTTTTTTTTGAAATCAACGACGACATTGCTTTAATCCCTGTATTAGAGTATAAATGGTTGATGTTGAAGTTCAAATTTGAGTAAAAAAAAAAAATTGAATTACATGAATTTAAAGATGATCCAGAGACAAAAATATTCTAATTGAGTGTGACATAATATTATAAATTTATTATCACCTAAAGGCTTGTTTTGAAATATATGTAGACTAATGATTATTTAACATACACAGTTATTTGAAATTTTCATGTTTAAACTACAATCAACGTTTGTTGTTTTGTATTTCAAATTAAATATGTGTTGAAGTGCATACATAGAGCTATAATAACTTAGATATATAACTTAAGTTCTTTATTAATATAATAATTATTCTTTAATTGAATAACTGAGACTACTGAATGAAAAAAAAAAGTAAATATATTCAAACCCAAAATTTTCTAAAATAATAGGGTTATTATCAATTTACCCCTATAATTGAAAATAATATCAAACTATCACTTGTTTTGAAAATATTAACTAAAAATGTCCAACCGTCAATTGGAATAGTAATCCAATCATCAATTGAAACAGTAAATCGGTCAATAATGTAACAGTTTCGTGAAATCTGAGAGTAAAATAGTCATTAAGGATTGAACCCATAATGGATTCCAGTTGGATCACTCATAATATGCCACGTGTGGCATCAAAAAATTATAAAAATTAATAAAAATAAAAAAGTTCATAAAAAAATAAAAAATAAATAAAAATTAGCCACATCTATCTCTCTCTTATTCTTCTTCTTCTTTTAACACAGATGACTCTTTCTCTCTCTTTCTTCATCTCCTTCTCCTTATTCTTCTTCTTGTATTCTTCTTTTTCAAACTCAGATGTTCAAAACCCACCTGCGCACCATCACCACTCACCCACCATCAAAACCCACTCTAACCTACCACCATCGGCCACCCTTTGTTTTTAGGTCGTTATCTAGCTTCTTACTAGGGTCGCTTTTCCAGGCAATGCGTCGGAGCTTCAGCTCTCTACCCACCAAAGGGCCGTCAGATCTGTGGGTGTCCGTTGACTTGGACGTTAGATCGATTCAGAGTAATTGTACCACGATCCTAAGTAATAATAGCGCTAGTGGTGGTGGTTTTAGTTATGAAGAGATAGGATGTACCCGTCGTTTTTTGGGCTGTATATGTATAATACCCCTACCCCGACGTCCCCGTCCGTGCAAGGATCGAGGTGTGGGATGTTATCATTTTTCTATTTCAAATTCTTTTTATTAAAAATTTCGGTTTTCAAAAACTTTGATTGTATGTTAATAAAATTTCGACAGAGTTTCCTCTGTTTTGTCTAAAAATTCAAAATTTAAACCTGTAAAGAAAATACATTTCTAAATCAATTCATTTTTCAACTTCCTGTTTCGGACCTCTCGTCCGTTTCTAACCCACTTCAACACCAAACATTTGATAATAAATATTTATTTTAACATTTAAACACTTTACAAAAATAACACCATATAAAACCTTTTTCAACGGATAATTTACACAATGTACCACAAGTGATAAACTTTAATTATAAATTTGTTTACGAAATTTATAACGTTAAAGAAAAGCACACGACTAGTGATACCCAAAATCGGATACTCTTGCGACACAAAAATAGTGATTACTAAAATGATGAAGGCGAATGTGACTTGAAAGAAGCTACAACTATTTTATCTTTGTCTTTTCTTTAAGCTCTACTCAACTATCTGCGTGCGATAAATCTAAAACACTAAGTCTTTCGACTTAGTGGGTGTACTCATATAATATTGAAATTACATTTTTTTTCCAATTACGAGCATAAATTAAAACAATATGTACGATCACAATCTAATTATCGATAAACACACACAATACACATTTTCACAAAATAAAACATGATCATGTGACTATACACACTTTCATAAAATAAAACATGATCATGTGACTTTCCAACACATTTCGTTGCAAACACAATTACAATCTAATCCTTATAAAATCAATTATCGAATAAATTTACAAGACTTTTTTTATTCAATTTGTTAAAGCTCTTCGTAAAGTCTATCACAATACTATGGATCAGCAACCGGTCTCTTGGCATCGGTCATTTGGTGGCTATCCGTCAGAATAAACGGCGACCTCGGCATCAGTCGCTCGGTGACTATCTACCGGGTCGCATATCACAATCTGTTTTCGTTTTAAGACCGGACACTCGGTGCCTCTTAAGGTCCATCATATAACGTCTGTGATCAATTGTAACAGTGCAGTACTGCTAATAATCACCCTATTAGCTAGCCAATTACCAATCTCCACCTACCGGTGACTAGTTTTACTCGGGCCCTTTAAATTTTTCAAAATTACAAAATATTCAAATTGTTAACAAAACTTTTAATCGTGCAAACTTTTTATTACATATTTAAATCTATTATCTAGATTTTTCGGGACATCACTCGTGATCATTTTGAATGACCATTTCGCCCTTAGTTTCGTCATCACATCTTAATACAATTATTATATCTTTTCTCATACTTTAAGTCGATCCTAAAAGAGGATATTCTCAAATTTTTCATTTTAAATTTCAAATTCATCAAACATATCACCAAAACATCACATAATTAACACGTCAAGAGAAGCGGAATGATGAAAATACCCCTAGAACATTTTACACATCAAATTGGGCTATAACGGGGTTTATTTTCGAAAATTATTTCGAAATCATTTGTCATCAAATAAATTCATCCAATAGCATATAATGAACACCCAAAACCATTTAATATCTCAAACAAACAAAATAACCAATTTTCAAAGTAATTTATACATTAAATTCAAGATTAATAAACATAATTTTGCAAATACGAGTACACCATCCTTTTTTGGGCTTTCCACTAGCTTCTATAAGCTTCCAAATGATCCCTAAAATCTTCAATTTGAATTTCTTAGATCGGATTTATGCACCTCTCGACCTAGAGTTTTAAAAATTGAAAAAAATTATGCTTAAGTTGAGATTAAACTATTATATGATGGTATTGATGTTTCATAAGTGTTCTAACATGCTTCTACATGAATTTCCACATAATTTAAGCTCTCAAATGGAAAAAAAAAAAAAAATGGCTTACCTAAATTTGTGCATCTCACTAGAAGTTTTTGAAACTCAAATCTAAGTATCCAATGACTTGAATGATGTTAAATCTAGGTGTTTTGACTAGAAAAATAGTTAAAATGGTGATTAAAAGTAAGAAAAATAGGAAAAAAAAAATAGAATTTTAGAGGAAGAGTGTCGGGCACGAAAGGAAGAAGAAGATGAATAGTA
Source organism: Dimocarpus longan (assembly GCA_022984855.1). Lineage (NCBI taxonomy): Eukaryota > Viridiplantae > Streptophyta > Magnoliopsida > Sapindales > Sapindaceae > Dimocarpus > Dimocarpus longan. The sequence goes on along the minus strand of CM041015.1, from coordinate 17,047,427 downwards.
TTGATACTATTCCTCTTTATATATATTTTGCTAATTTACAATTTGACCCCTCAAAAATTTAAAATTCTAATTCGATCCCTATACTTTTTAAAAATCTCATTTCTACCGCTCAAGCAATAAATATCATAGCTTGACCTCTTTTTTTTTATTCCTTATTTCATCTTAGCCCCAAAACTCACTATTTTATTACATTTATGCCACTTATTGCATTTTATTTTAATCCCACTTGAAACTTATCACCAGAATTTATAAAGTCAAATAATATTTTAATTCGATTTAATGCATAATAATACTGTAATATATATATTCCTAACAATCCTAGAAAATTTTGGGGCGTTATAATATGGGTTGGAGTCGGATGACAGTTAAAGCCAACAAGGCCTCCATCACTACCTAAAAAAGTGGTGGGGTGCTGGGTAAGGTGCTGATGGATTAGAAACAGATGATTTAAGTTCAGCAAAAGGAGGAGAAAAAGAAGAAGAAGGTGGAGGCGAGTCAAGAGTTGGTGGTGACTCAATCGAGTTTGGTGAGTCAATTTAATGGAGGAACAGTGTGATATTGGTTTGACAATGGACTAAGTATGATGTTGATTTAATTTAGGAAATGTAATTTTTTTATGAAGATTTGTTATTCATCAAAAATTTGGACTGAACTGTGTTACGTAAATCTGAGTATATTTTTTTTGTAAATTTTTGTTTCTAAAACCAATGGTTGTTAGTAATGTTGATGGTTTTGGTTTTGGTCTTGGTTGTGTTGATGACTTAGTTTAATTGATGAATGGTGGAACTGTTATGTTTTTATTTATTTAAAGTTTTTATGTTAATGACCCAGATCTTCAAAGTTTGAAAATCTGGGTTTATCTTTCATTTTTTCACTAATTTATTTTTTCATCTCATTGAAATTTTTTTATTTAATTTTTTCATATTTTTCAAATTCATATTGATGGTGGAGATCTCACTCCTTTTGATCATTTTTTTAATTATTAATTAATTAATTAATTAATTTTTGATCAAATATTTAATTAGTTTTTTCCCATTTTTAATTATTTTTTAAATTTAAATTTTTAATTTGTTAGTCTTTTTCAAATGAAAATGTGAGGGTATTTTGGTCTTTTAATATTTTTATCACAAAACCACTAAAATTTGAATGAAAACTGTTTTTGGGAGACAGTAGATATAATACTTTTTTTTGAATTTCCGTATTGTAAAGGAAGTTTGCATAAACAATGTAAAGATGTTGTACAAAATTTGCTCTTATTGGTGAAATAATAAAATTGTTAAATTTTTTGGATTATATGATCGGATTTTCAGTAAGATTTCCGAACGGATCGGAAATGAATTCAAATCTGAAAAGTGACATGACGATTTATCTATGTATAAGATGAAATTTATGTTTAGAGATATCCAAGTAAGGGTATAAATTGAATGAATTAATTTAATTGCATGGTAGGTGAATTTAAAAAAAAAAAAAAAATAGTGTAATGCATGGAAAATAAGGAAACAAAAGAGGGCAAAATGGTCAAAGAAAAGGAGTGACATGACATATAATTATGTAAAAAGTTTAAGGGCAATTTTACAAGTGATGGAAGCATATATAAATATGAGACAATGAGTGAAAAATCTAGAGGAAAGGGGTTTCATTCACGACAGAAACAGGGGGTTACAGATCAGGGAGCAGCAGCCATTCCAAGCAAGATTTGCACCATTTTTTAAGGTTAATCAAACTACCAAAAGTTGAAAACAAGTCTAAGAAGATTTATAAGCAAGATCAACCCAAAAACAAGAGATAAGATAGGGTTTTGGTTGAGATTTTAGTTGCAAAACTGTCATAATACAGTTCATGGACAACTTGTGATATTGATGAATTTTCTGCTAAATTCAAGGTTTTGAAGCACTAAACAAGTGGGAAGGTAAGGTAAAGCATTAAGGAATAATTGGTAAGTGATTTGGTTGAGAAATATTATTATTTGAAGTAAGTTTGATGGTGATTAGTGAAGTTCAAATTGTGTTGGAAATTAAATTGTTGTTGTGGTTGAATTTTTGTGTGATAAGTTTGATGATATGTTATCATATATGTTGGTATGTATCTTGGTCATGATAGGGTGGTATATTTCAAATGAAAATTAAATGATTTGGCTTGAGATAGGGGCTGTTTCAATGTGCGAAAAAGATGAGATGGAATGAAGTTAAGATGTTTGAACAGATACTTGTGTATTTGGCCAATATGATAATTTTATGTATTAACTTTGTTTGAATTATTTTGATGATGTTATATGCTGGAATTTATATTAGAATGATGGTTTATGGTGTTAAAATATGAAATGAAAACATGGTGGTGATGATGATGAGAAGCATTTGGTCAAAGGAACATCAAAAGAGGTATAAGCTGTTTTTGAAATTTGTAACAGATTTCTGGACAGTTTAGGGGCTGTTATGAGGGTGAAAGTGATGTGAAAATGAGATGGAAATGTTTAGGTTTGAAGGTGAAGCATTGCAGCCAAAAAATAATGTAAATTGAATGATTAAATCACTTTAGATGTTGGAATGAATTAAAGGGTTGCATGTATGATAAATTAAAGGGCCTTGAATAGCCCTAAATTACATCAACATAAATTAAACTGAAATCATACTTAAATGAACCACAATAACAAACCCAATTAAAACCAATTACAGTATATATATAAATCAATGAACGACAATTATAAAACCAATTGTAGTATATATATGTCAATGAACTACAATAACAAAACCAATTACAAATTGTAGTGGATATCTCACAATGAACCAATAACAAAACCAATTGCAATATATATATATATATATATATATATTACAAACATGACATATAATATTCATGACAATAAGATAAAAAAAAAAAATACAATATTAGCTAAAACCAATTGAAAAAAAAAAAAAAACACAAAATATAAAAAACTTACTGTTGACGTCTGGATTTGGATCCCTAGTCAACGAGGTTTGTTTTGGGCCCAAACTGCAGTTTCAGATAGTTGATATAGAATGTGCAAAGTAAAAAAAGAAATAATAAGAAGAGATCAGAGGTGAGGAGCAAGAAATACAAGAAGATTTTAGAGTGGTTTGGCCCAAAAAAATGCCTACGTCCACTGTTCACTCTCTCACTATTTCGACAGAGTCTCGACACTCAAAAGATTGTAACCGTTTTACAATGAAAATTCTCCCCTATTTATAGAGAAATGAGAGGTGCTACAGTAAAACAGAATAAGACAAAAGCATACAGTAAACTGAAATTACAATGATGGACCGCATTTAATACGTCGGGATTCCATTTAATGCGACTGACAGTGCATTTAATGCGACTGAAATTGTCACTTCTGAGCTCTGCCCGAGCGTGACTTCAAACGGCTAATTGGTACAGGTCATAGGAGGCCACCGTAATCTCCGCTGTAGCTTCTGGCAGATATGGCGTGCATGACACGTTTGGAGCTGCATCTTGCATGACACATTTGACTTCTGTTAAGTCGCGGTTTAGGGGGCATGACAAATATGGACTTTCCAGCGGGCAGAATATTCAGTTCAGTTGGCAGACAGATGAGCTTTTAATGAACCGGACACCTTGAGAGTTGGGAAGACAGATTATGAATTAATACTTTCACAACCGGTTATAATAATAGGCAAGTAATCTCGTAAATGAGCAGGTACATGAGCACGCTCAGAAATCACCGAACAACCATGCAGACAATTCTGAACGAATAGGTCCGGATGAAACAGGTCTGATGATCGCCTTTTGACAAATAACTTAAACGAACAGATATGGCGAACAGGCTAGGTGAACAGACTCAGCGGACAGCTTAGTCGATCAGGTTCAGCGGTCAGCCTGAGCGATCAGATTTAGCGGACAGATATTGCGATCAGCCTGAGCGGACAGATACTATGATCAGCCTGTCAATACTTTTCACGATCAGAAACGATCATCACGGGGACTTGGGTCATGTCGAAAAATGGAGAGCAGGTATAACGAACGGGTCATTTGCCACGAAGGTGGTCAGGAAGAATGATGGACTGTTGAGCCTTTTGGGCCATTGGGCCTGTACTGTAGACCTCCCCTGACCCGATTGATCTGATCGTTAAATTACCCATAACACTTACTGGTTAGAGAAGAGTTCTCAGAAGTTTTTATGAAATAAAAAGTAAATGAAAGTAGAGTTTATGTGTTTATATTTATAAAGAAAATCTAATAATGTTATAAGGGTATAAAGAAATTAACAAAATAAAATAGAGGTATATTAGACATTTTAATCTTTTAAAAAAAGTTCAAAAATATCTACTTGGAGAAGTTAAAAATTTGAGCTTCTTAAAGTAGACATTTTTCAGTTTTTTTAATTTTTTAGAAGTTTTATTAGAATATCAACCAAACGATACGAGAAAAATTAAATAGTGATTTTGACATTAAAAAAATACTTTTGGCCAATAAATCAGTTATACCAAATGTACACTTATTCTTTTTCTCTTGTTTGGTTGGTTAGAAAATGGAGGAAAATAATGATTACACAGACTAGTCAACTCTGGTATTTAAACAACAGTATTTTTTTTCTAGTTTTTTTAATTTTAAAAAAAATTAAATAGAAGTATTGGAGACCATTTTTTGGTTTGATTGTTTATCAATGCCATGTAAGAAGCGATTCCCTTGATATTGACGACAGCTTATTTTTTCAAAAAGTAATTCAGAAGAGCATTGGAGATGCTCTAAGGAAACAAAACTAACTTTTTAGGTGTTATAATGCATGTGAAAGCATCCGCCATTTGTCACATGAGTTATTCTTGGGTTGACAAGTATCTGCTTGCATGTTGCATATTTATCACTGATTTATTTAAGGAATAGTTATCTCGAAGGTTAACGTGCTATCCCTTTGAAGGTTTATTTACTTAATTATAAAGTTTAACAGGTTATCTTATGTTTTCTTCGCTCAACATTTGTGACACTCACCACGTATCTTATTCCTACTGTACTGATGTGTCTTCCTCCTGTTCAATCTTTCATGCACCATAAGAAACGATTCCAAACGCACTCTTAGTCACCAATGTTTAATATCATACATGAAGCATGGTAGTTAATATTCATCTTTCTTCGAAAATATAATTTTGAACATAAATTAATTGATTTTTTAATATTTTATTTACAAGTTTTCACTCTAATAAAATGCTTTTTATATGTTAGTGGATTAAGTTTTTAACCTATTATAAATCGCATCCATTTTAATTTTGTATACTATAGTTAAATCATTATCTATTAGTTTGACTATTTCCGTTTAATGGTTGCTAATCGTATCCTCTCTCCCACTTTTTCAAGAATTTCCGTATCTCCTCTCTCTATTTTATCAATAATTTTATTAATCATTGCGTATATTATCCAATGGGGGGCGTCTAAAATGTGTTAGCATTCACTATCTATCTTCACAAGACACATTATTATAAAACAATTTAAATTAAAGTTTTACGTCTAACGATTACTAACACAAACATTGATGAGTCGTGATTCTTGCGAAAGATCACAAAATACTTCACCTAATGATAGATCATGCAAGAGCTAAAACTTAAAAGAAAAGAAAATAGCAAAGCATTTTTAATGAAAAATACGTTTATAAGGAATTTTCATCCCCTCTTTACAGAAGTTTCTCACCTAACATGATGAGTCATCACTTTATAATCTCTCTCATCACATATCAATTTCTTTCATTACAAATCAATATCTCTTATCACATGTTAATTTCTCTCATCACATTTATCCGTCAAATAACATGTTCTCATCTTGCTGTGCTGGTTGTCTTTTTGTACATGTCGAATAAAATTTTGGAATGCAATTTGATTTTTATATGCTAAGATTCCAATACCCTTTTGTCATTTTTCTCTCTTATCTACTACATAAGCACTTCTAGCATAAGCTGAGTTTAAGTGCTTTTTCCCAGACGAAACTTAACAGGAATGTCGATGGAGTCTTCAATATCCCTCCCTGTCCTCTTAGCTGGTCATCTCTTCATGTTGATGCTGGTGAACCTCCGGAAGAATTCCAAAGGCAACGGGAGGGCTTTTCCAGGAACTTGACTCAATTGACTGGCGGTTCGCCCCACCATGCTGTGACAAGAATATGCAAGAAATTTGGTCCTGTCATGAAACTACAACTTGGTGAAATTGTTGCTGTTTGTCATTTCATCCCTTGAAGCTTCCAAAGAGGTGTTCAAAATGAAAGAGATCAGTTTTGTGCAGAGGCCTAAAGTGTATGCTGTTGAAGTCATGTCTTATGATCATTCAAGCATGGTGTTCGCACCTTGTAATGAATATTGGAGACAACTGAAGAAAATATCCGTTGAGGAGCTCCTGAGCACCAAGCACATACAGTCTTTCGTGTCAATAAGAGAAGAGGAGGTTTGGGATCTTCTTGAATTCATTTCTGCATCTCAGGGTAGTTTGATACATCTCGGTGACATGATTTTTACTTTGACAAACAATGTGGTTTCATGGGCAGCTTCAGGGAAAAGATGCAAGGATCAGCATGATTTTACCTCACTGGTCGGGGAAGCTGTCTGTCTGGCTGAGGGTTTTAACACTGCTGATCCGTACCCTTCGCTTACTTTTATCCATGCCATGAGTGGGATAAAAGCCGCATTGCTGAAAATTCAGAAGAAGATAGATAAGATTCTTGAAGATCTTATCACTGAACATCAGCAAAGAAGAAAAGAAACTACTGATAAGAATGTTAATCCTCATGAGGAAGATCTTCTAGACACTCTCTTGAACTATGCAGAGGCAAATAATTTTGATTTTCAACTCATAATTGATCAGGTCAAAGTTGTCACCATGGTTGGAGCTCTATGATAATTTCCTGATACCGTTAATCTTTAAACATTATCATTTAACAACCTTTTATTAATGATGAATTCAACCTGTTTCCAGGACATATTCTCTCCAAGGAGTTAGACTCCGACAACAACAATAGAATAGACGAGATCTGAGTTGCTAAAAAACCCAAGAGTGATGGAGGAGGCGCAAGCCGAAGTTTGACTAGCATTCGAAAACTAATATTCAAAAACTAGATTACAGATTACCTGGAATCAATTGTGAAGGAAACTCTCAAGATTCACCCGGTGCCCTTACTTCCAAGAGAAGCAAGGGAAGCATGTGAAATTAGTGGCTACACAATACCAGCCAAGGTCGAAGTCTTGATCAATATATATGCAATAGGGAGGGATCCAAAAATTTGGAAAGATCTTGAAGACTTTCGACCTGAAAGATTTGAAGGTTGCTCCATTGATTTTAAAGGCAACAGCTTTCAATTGCTTACTTTTGGAGGAGGAAGGAGGATTTGTCCAGGCATATCATTTGCCAATTCAAGTATTGAACTTGAACTCCCTCAATTGTTATACCATTGCGACTGGACTCTTCCGAATGGGGTCAAACGTGAAGATCTTGATATGACTAAGAATTTCAGAATAACATCTAGAAGCAAGAACAATCTCCATATCATCGCCACCACCGAAATTCCTTTCAAGAAATGAGACACAGTAGTCATGTTAATATAATAGGTACATAATGTTAGTTTTTGGTGTGACAAGTACAAGAGTGAAATCGTCAAAAGAACAGATGATCAATTTCTATTTCAATAAAAATTTTCATTAATGTTCCTAGTAGGAGCATAATTAGGTTTGGAAATATTCTGTGAAATTCATACAAACTATGTTTTCTGCTTATTCAATTTTCACTTGCTCAGACATCATCATGTCAGTTTTTCATTTGGTTACTAACATCTGTTTCTTATAAATGTCTGTTCATAAAAAAAAAGATTTATGAGATTTTTTTTTAATGATCTATGTTCCCTGCATAAAAATTTTATTTCAACTTGAATTTTGGTATTGTTTTCTACTTTTGTTTTGTGTTGTATAAATTTGAAAACATGGCAGAGATATATGCCGTGTAGCAGCTGTTGCTATAATCCTCAAGTATCACAAAGCAGATGACATATATCAGAATAATTATCGACAAACAGTAGTGCAGCAACAACATGAAATTGCAAGTCAAATGATCAACCTACAAAATATTACACGCAAAATTCTTCCTAGTGTACATGTATGAAATACTGCATATTCATGGGATGTTATCAATGATTCCATTCAAGCAAGTAAAATGCACGAATGATATTCTTCCAAGAGAGAGCACATTCTAAAGAGTAAAAAATTAAACATTTGTAAATAAACTATAGCTTTGTAAACTAATGAAGAGAGATCAACAGAAAGGCTTGAGTGCATCTACCTTTTCTCACTTGCATTATGGAATTTTGCTCTGTAGGAATGTTCTTTGGAAAAGCTCAGTAGTTAAGAAGATACAACAAGACAATCACAACCTTAAAGGTTATCCCCAACCTCTTTATCATGATTCTCTGGTTTCGAGTTGATAATTTTGGTTTTGTCAAAACCTTCTGGCAAAAGGCATCTAATTTCCATTTCATTGAGTAGTTTGATTGCCAATTGATCTTTTCCACACAGGCAAAGTCCACTGTAAAGCTTGGACAGGATATCAGTATCTGGAGCCATACATCTTTCAAGCATTTCCTGCATGAGATGGATAGCACCATCAAAATCCTCATTCTCGCAAAAACTAGATATCAACATCTCAAAAGTTTGTTTGTTTGGATGACAACCACTCTTTATCATGCTTTTATACAGCTGAAATGCGTGCTCCGATTTCTTCCTCACACACTGCCCAGTGATAAGAGCTGAAAAGGTTGATGCATTTGGAACTAAGTTTTCTTTACCAAGATCTTTAACCAAATAAGCAGCTTTCCTTGTCTTCCCCACCTTGCATAGACCCAGTATCAAGGCATTATAAGTCAGTATATTGGCCTTAATTCCATTCCTCACCATCTCCTCATAAAGCCTACCACCCATCTCACTACTACCGGTCTGACTAAACCCATTTATCAAAGTATTATAAGTCACAACATTGGGTGCCACATTCAGCGCTTTCATCTCACTGAACATCCTGTTCGCTTCATGTAACTTTCCTTCTTTACAAAAACCATATATAAGTGTATTAAAAGTGATCACATTCGGCTGCACCCCATTCTTACCCATCGAGTTTTTAAGCTTCACAGCCGTACTCAAAAGACCCTTACTACAATATCCTGCAATCAATGTATTATAAGACACCACGGTGGGACTAAAACCAACGCATTCCATATCCTTAAACACTTCAACTGCATTTTCAAGCTTCCCCAACTTACAAAAAGCACAGATAACCATATTTAAAGTATAAACATTCGGCGAAATCCTACAACGCCGCATCTCTTTATAGAATCCCAAAGCAATATCAACTCTATTCAAATCAAGCAACGAACTGATATACTTATTGCAAGACTCAACCGTTGGCAAAAAACCATACTCCTTCATTTGACAAAAAACATCAGTAGCATTCCTAAACTTCTTCATATGAGCATAAGTCCTAAACAAACAATCAAAAACGTGCGGCGAAGACTCACACACTTTATACGAATACAAAACACAATCAAACAACATAGATGGCAAATCAATCGAACCCGAAACAAGCACACCCTTCAAAATGGATTCCGCAGACTTAAACTTCCTATTTTTAGTCAAAATATGGAGAATCATAGAATGAGTCTCGAGGGTATGTGAGGCCGGCATGTGGGTTTGAACCCAAGTGAAGAACTCAAGTGAAAGAACATAATCTTTTTTAAGTTTCAACAAAACATGCTTCACTCTAAACGGTGTCATGTAGGGTGTCAATGGTTTCAATTTTTCCCAATCAGAGTGGACTAAATGACTATAGGCAATGTTTACAAAATCAAGGTCCTGGCCTTTTGGCTCTGGGACTGTCCTATGAGGAACTGGAAGTGGGTTCCAGTTCTTCTTCATTGAATTCCCAGCAACTGAAGGGTTTTCAATGGTGGGGTTTTTTTTCACCAGAATTGAGAATCTACGAAGGTGAAAACTAATCATGATGTTGAAACATGAAAATGTGGAGATGGGGTTTTGCTATTTTCTGGAACAAGACAAGAAAGAGCTGCAAGTACTGACCTTTTTTGTGTTTTCAACAGTATTTGATCGGTCTGGTGGCGGTTTGGCGGCAGCTCCGTTCACAGGCCTCTTGCCGTTGCAGCCAACCAAAAGCGTCTCTGTCCGGGAGAATTTGCGAAATACCAGATTTGTCATTCAGTTAGAATCTTGACAAAGCCCAATCGGTTCAAGGCCCAGAGAAGGAGGATGATCCCTTCCAATGGAGTAGATCATATTGCTCCTTTAGAAGGCATATCTCCAATGGAGCATAATTGGTCAGTTTGACCTTCAATCAAAGATGCCTCTGAAGTCATTTCAATTCCATCCCCTCCAGCTATCCTAATTCTCTGATGCAAATATAAAAATCATCACGCTAAAGTCTTTATATAGTCTCATTATTATTGGCCAGAATGTAACTCTAGTTGCTCATCTCGAACGTCTATGAGAAACTCAATGAGTCAAGTAATATTTCTAACTTATATAACAAGTTTAACAATTTGATATTACTCTCATCTTTCTATTGTAATTGTAGTTATATGGTCCCACTAATATTGCCCTGAATGTAATTTTCGTTGCATATCTCCCTTATTCCTAGGTAAACTTGGTGAGCCAAACAATATTTTTAACTCATATAACAAATTTAACAATTACTTTTACTCTCATTCTTTAAATTATAAAGGTAGTTATATGATCCCACTATTATTGCCTGGTATATAACTCCGATTGTCCATTTGTCATGTCCATGAATAAACTTAGTAAGTCAAGCAACATTTATAACCTGTATGACAAGTCCAACAATTGATTTTATTTTCATTCCTTTAATTATAAAGATAGTTATATGGTCCATCATTATTGCTTGAAATATAATTTTGGTTGCTCATCTCTCGTGTCCATGAGTAGACTTAATAAGCCAAGCAACAATACTATCATATATGATAAGTTTAACAATTGATTTTGCTCTCACCTCTTAGATTATAGAGGTAGTTATATTTCCTTGATCTATTCTAACCATCAATCACAAACATTTATCTTGGCTGCTGTCAAAATGGTCAATATTTTTTTTTTTATTTGAATGACTTTTTTAGAAATTTACGTAAGTTATTTATCAACTAGTAGTTCAGTATTTTGAAGACTAGATCATTGATGTCTGTGGCGACTGGTGATCAAATACCCATGAATATTAAATAAGCATTATAAAACTGTGAAATGTGAACTCATTCAAGCATGCACCATTGTTATATGGTCCATACGAAAATAATTATTCTAGAGGAGCAAATCTGCTTCCAAATGGCAACTATGGTATTTGTCAACCATTAATCACATAATATTTCTACAACATTTTTAGGTGGGCTGGGCTTGCAGAAATTTCACAAGTGAGAACATATATAATTTATACTTTTGTTTTAGCTGTTATCTTTAAGATAAAAGATGAATTCGCATGAAATCAGAACTGTCAACCTACCATATTGTCAAGAAAATAACATATTTCTTACTTCAAAAAAAATGAAAATAACATAACTTTTTAATTTAATAATATCACTTGTTACTTAATCTCTGAAGATTAAATGTTAAAATGTTGTTCTTATAGTTGTGTTTTTTCTTTTTTCTACATTGAACATCCAAACAACAGAGTTATACTTTTGATTACCTGTGCCAAATCAAACAAATATATATATGAGGAGCCAATTTATTCTATTTGGTATTTTTTAATTTGAAAATTTGAAAACATGTCTCAAAGAATTAAGAACGTAAGGGGAATTACTTCATGAATTCAGTTTCTTATTGAATGAATTAGAGACCTCATTGTAAGTCTACTTTTTAAATGGGCTAGCAAGCATTTTTTTCCTTTTTGGGGTCCTCATCAAATTTCATTGTTAATTAAGTTGATTATCTTAGTCTAATGAATTGTGACTTGTGAGTATTAATTATCTACCGATCTATACCAAAGTTGAGTTACGTTTTAAAAATTATAATTTGCTAATTTCTTAATTCATGGTATGTAGTGACTATTTGTTTTACGCGTGAAGGGTAATTATTTTTCTTGCCAAGGTTTGTTGGAGTTGAAATAGACATTTATAACTCTTAATTAAAGTTTTATCTTTTTCCCCTCTCCATCTTAAAGTAATGCCTTTGTTGTTTTGTTTTTAAATAATTGAAATATATGTTACAAACATGTTATTGGACATCAATGTTATGGGCGACTAGTGAGTAAATGAAGATACTACAATTTGAAAGATTTTTGTACATCAAAGATCTAAAGAACTTTAATCAAGTGATTTACATAGAATATAGATTTAGTTGTATATATCAATCACATTCTACTAGAAATATTGAAGAGCCGGGCAATATTTTGTAACTTGATGACAGCTTTGATCGCAACCGTCAATTATATGCATGCCTAATGTCAAAATAATCAATAATTTTTTCTTCCAATTTTCTTAGAAATTTATATAATTTGATGAATTGACTATCACAAGTCTTCTATTTCAACTTGTTTTTGTCTTTTAAGACGATACATTTAACTTTAAAGACTCCTACATAACTTGTTTGAGAAGATGTAAAAGCTTTGACTTAAGGTGAATTCCACCAACATGATACACATGCATAATGATAAATTTAGTATTTGTTTTACAAAGCTTATCTCATTTAGCACTAGATGCATGTAATTTGAAACTTACAATAATTATTCTCTTTTAATTAATCAAATAAGTTTTCCAATTTGAATAAAGGAAAAGAAAACCAATAGTTTTTTTTTTTTTTTTTTTTTTTTGAAATAAGAAAACCAATAGTTAAGAAACATAAAAAATAAATAAAATAAAAATCACAACCCTCAACAACCATTTTAGAGCTTACGATAATTGTGAAAATTCTTTCTTTAATTAATTAATTACAATGTGTGGAAATTAAACAATTTAAATATGGTTCGATGACCTAGAAATGAAGTGCACAAACCACTTTAATTTCTTTAAAAAAAAAAAAAATTAGATTCAATAAATATATTAAAGCTCAATAAACAAAAACTATAGATTTAATTATTGAATTATTGTAGATTATCTTCACTAGCTTTGATGGTTCGAAGTTTGAGCATAAAACCAATTCTTATGAATTTACATAATTAATAACCAATTCTTATGAATTTACATAATTAATGGATGCTTCGGGAAAATAATTACATACATAATATGATAATGAATTATTACAAATTAGAATTATCACACAATATAATTTAGAGTATTCTGGATCATAATATATATCAATTCATTGCCAATATAATTATGAATATTAATAGATCAAAGTCCTATAATCACACTATTATTGCTATGTTTTAAAAGTCTTGACAAATATGTATTCGAAATATTAAGTTTAGATGACAAATTAGTAATGGAGGTCTTATCATTCAAATTAAAATGACAGTTATACATTCTTGATGTAATGATCAAATTTTACATATATGTATTGTTGAAGTCAATATTTTTCTCCATTGGACATTCTTTTATGAAATTTGGAAGAAATGTAATTTCCACTATTACAATATCATTATATAGTTGAGATGTTGACACGTTTGTCTAAAAGAGCTTAAATGGTTGATTTGATCATTTAATTTTCTTATATAACACAAGCACATCATGACTAGAAGGATTTAACATGGTGATTCCATTGTTATATTATCTTTTGAGTTTGAAATGATTGTAAACATCTAAAGTGAAAGTATCTTGCCACTAAATTACTAGTGTTGAAAATAAACTCATAGTTTTTATATTAAATTTTCATCCAAATAATCTTATGCATAGAGAATCCAATAATATTGATATTTTCTAACATAGTGATGTAAAATCTCATAAATAATATATTTGGCTCTAAATTGTTTTCACTCCCTAATACAAATAACAAATCTTTAGCTCTACACTGACTGGTTTTTACTTTGAAAATAAGAGCATTGGAAAGAATTTGCACACAACACATGCAGAGGATATGCCTAAACTTACAACAGTTTTTAGTTTTTATTGACATGACATGTGCAACATGATTAATCTAGTATTTGTCATACAAACATAATTTCATTTAGTACTAAGTGTATGTAATTAGATACTTGTTATGATTTTTTGAAGTTTCTAACAAAACATGACTCCCTCTAAATGGTGTCAAGTGGGGTGTCAAACCATCAATGGTTTCAATTTTTCCCAATCAGAGTGAACCATATGACCATAAACAATGTTGACAAAATCAAGGTCCTAGGATTTTGGCTCTGGGACTGTCCTATGAGGAACTGGAATGGTTCCAGTTCTGCTTCGTTGAATTTTCTAAAATTGAAGGGTTTGCAATGGTGGGATTTTTTTTTTTTTTTTTCCGCCAAAATTGAGAATCTACGAAGTTGAAAATTAGTCATGATGTTGAATTTTCTAAAATTAGTCATGATGTGGAGATGGGGTTTTGTTATTTTTTGGAACAAGACAAGAAAGAGTTGCAAGTATTGACCTTTTTTGTGTTTTCAACAAACCCATTGGATGTGGTGGCGGTTTTTTGTGGCAGCGCCATTCACTGGCTCTTGATGTTGCAGTCAAGTAACCCGACAATTAAAAGTGTTGGGGCACTGAAATTGTTGTCGGTAAATATGATTTCCACACCTAAATGATTAATATATCTATTAATTAAATTTAAAAATTTACATATTAATTTAAACACCCATAAATATATCATTATAAAATATTAATTATATTTATTTAAAAGAAAATTTTTATCTTTATTCTTTCCTTAATACTCTTACACATAAATTCTTAACTTTAACCTTAATTTTACACTGTTTCAAAAAATAAATAAATAAAAATAGGTCATGCTTGAAGGTTTAAAGCCACCAAATTTTTCATTAAGTGAGATTTTTTTTTAATCAATTTTTTTGTTTAAATGAATAAAAAAAATTGAAAACAATGTTATACATTAAAAAAATCTAAAAAATCATTTGATATATATATACATATATAATATTCAAAAACATTATTCTTTAAATTTTTTTGTTTTGTTAACATAGAATTTAAAAAGATAAATTGTTTCAAATTTTAAAAGTAAACAAAGTGTTTTGCTAATATGCGTTTGTTTTTCTTTATAATTTTATTTAAGGATAATTTTATCATATAAATATATTTTAAAAAATTGGTGTTTAAATTTGTCATTTTTATGGGTGGCAATAATTCCACCCAAAGTGTTTATGTTTGGAAGATTTTGTGAAATTCCATATTTGTCCTTCAGTTCAAATCTTGCATGAGCGCAATTGGTTTAAAACTCAAAGCTAGATATAAGACGCATGAATAATGGCCCAAAGTTCTTATGCAAGGGCCAGTGGTTCGATGTCACTCCACATGTTCTATTTTGTATTGTGGCATGCCAACGCTAACAACGAGAAATGATTGACGGCAGTGTTCGGAAACATGATAATTATATTTTATAAATCACGTCCAAATTTCATGCCGATATTACCATTGGCACGTGATTGTTAGCAATGTTGAGAAAAAATTAACAAGAAATTTATGTAGAAATGATAGTTTAAAATTTGTGCGTCAATCACGAGAAATAGACACATTTTATCTTCTCCTTTGTTGAGTTCTCTTCTTCCCTTTGATGATCTTTTCTTGCCGTTGATGATCTCTTATATGAGAGAACTCTTCTTTTTCTCCATCCAAGTAAGAGAGCCGATCTCCTCCTTTAGTGGGGGGTGATCCTTTCCCTTCTAATGGAGTAGATCATATTTGCTCCATTAGAAGGTATCTCTATACTAGCATGAAGTTATGTTTTTTTCTTTCAAAAAAAAAGAAGTTTTGTATTTTCACTTATGTTAATTGGGAAAAAAAAAAGTGTAAATGGTTTAAAGGTATTGGTATCATTAATGTCATTTATTAATTGGTGAAAGTTAATAAATTAACTAAAGAAAGAATAGTAAATTAAATGGCTATTTCCAACCATTTATTCTAACTTAACTAGTAATTAATAAAAGAAGTTGATAAAATTACAATTTTGTTAAGCTTAGCAAAATCAAACAATTGGATAATTTTCTTTTTTTAAAAAAAAAAAAAAAAAAAAATCCGTTTTATGCTATTGAGTCACTCTTCAGTTTTCTTTTGCTTAAAACTTGAGAAATTTGAACGTATTTTATACATTATTCAACAGATTATGTTTCTCGTTGATTGAATTAATTTTAAACCTCAAGATTATGTACTTGTTAGAACAACGATGGACTTATTTCTATTGGTACCTTTACTTTATTGTCTTCCACATACATGGTCGCAGAACAAAGGACCATAATAAATTTGAATTATACATTGAAATGGCTTCTAGATAGTCAATGATGCATTGAAAAGGCATAAATGGTTGGTGCTACTTCCAAAAGACTACTTATTATATACTTGATCAATTATATGTTATTAGCTTTCTCCTCCCACACTTTAATTTAATACTGTGTGTTAGGTAATTAGACACCTGAAATGATTTTTCTCCTTCTTGAGCTCCAATCATAGGCATTTGCTCCATTTCATTTTTCAATTAAAATTTTTGCAATTGCCTTTCTTAGTGCTCTATTAAAAAGTAAAGGAAAACCATTTACTTCAAAATAAACTCAAATTCACCTGCCATATGATCATTATTACTTTACATTTTTTACCTTAAAGATTAGCAGGGACATAAAGTTAATGCAATTATTTGAAGTGGAGTTCCTATTAATTCCATTATTGCTTTAAATAATTCTATTTAAATGATGATCAATGTTTCCAAATCAGCCAAAAAAACTAACATATAAAGTATATATTACAAATGTGTTATTGGACATCCATGTCGTGTACAACAAGTTAATAAATGAAAGGTGTAACAACTTGGAAGATTTTTGCACATAGTAGACATTGAAGATCTGAATAAGTTTAAGTGATTTACCTAGAATATGGATCTGGTTGCACATGTATATTGCAATCCACTACTACTAGTAATATTGAAGAACCATTCAATATTTTCTAACTTGGATGACGTGTTTTACAATCACAAATTATAAGCATGCCTATATAAGCTATATTTCTAATTTTGATGACGGGTTTGACAACCGTCAATTATATGAATGCCTATTGTCAAAATAATCGATAACTTTTTTCCTACTAATATATTCTTAGAAATTTACATAATTTGATGAATTGACTATTGTTAGTAATATAATAATATTAATATTTAATGGTATTAAAAAAAAAAAAAATTCTAGAGACTCTCCAAATTACAATGAATTTGAAGTAATAGAAATATTGACTAAAAACAATGTTTGAGAGAAAGTATAACTGAAAAATAAAGTGGATTCTCAGTTGCCATTACAACAAAACAAGCTAATTATATCATAATATCCATACCGAGCACTAAAGGCTCGGTATGGATACCATTTTTTAATTAAAAAAAAAAATTAAACTGAATTATCCATACCGGGCATTAAAAGCCCGGTATGGATAATATTTTTTTTTATTATTAAAAAA
This sequence comes from Dimocarpus longan, assembly GCA_022984855.1. Taxonomy (NCBI): domain Eukaryota; kingdom Viridiplantae; phylum Streptophyta; class Magnoliopsida; order Sapindales; family Sapindaceae; genus Dimocarpus; species Dimocarpus longan. The sequence continues at coordinate 17,029,892 of CM041015.1, read as the reverse complement.
ATAGTATATCAATTATCCATACTAACCACTAATAGCGCGGTATGAAAAATATTTATTTTATTTTTTAAAAAATGTAAATTTAATTATTCATACCGGCTATTGGTGGCCCGGTATGGATAATTATTTTTTAATTTAAAAACATTGATTATTCATACCGGCCTCATGATTGCTCAGTATGGAAAATATATTATTTATATATAATTACATATAAATGAATTTTTTTTGTGTGTTGTAATATTATTTTTATTTTAATATAAAACTATATATATTTTCTAAAAAACATATATACATATATATATTTTTAATATGAAAATGTATATTCATGCAAGAAATGTGCTTGGTATGGATACTTTTATCCATACCAGACCGTTCGGCATGAATATTCTTATCCATACCGGGCATGTGCCCGACATAGATATTCTTCATCCATAGGTCGGCTCGTGGATTGATCCATTTCCGATATGTGTATCCGTAGCTTATGACCAATATGGTTACCTCGTATCCATACTAGGCGAGTGTCCGGTATGGATATTACTAGCAATCCACACCGGGCACTCCACCCGGTATGGATAGTCAACCATACCAAGCAATACCCGGTATGAATACCCATTTTTGTTGTAGTGTGTCTTAAAAAAACTAAATATGATGCCAATTTAATTTTGAGTATTTTGGGTCATAATATCTCAATTCATTCGCCAATATAATTAATAATATTAATAGCTCAAAATCCTATTATAACACTATGATTGTTATGTTTTAAGACAAATATGTTTTTGAAATGTTAGATTTAAATGACAAATTGCACTATTAATAATCGAGGTCTCATCATTCAGATTAAAGAGAGAATTTTATGTAGTTGATCTAATAATTAATCAATTTTCTGTATACCTATCGTTGAAGCCAATATTTTTATTCATTGGACAATTTTCTATGAAATATCTTGATCTTTCTAAAAATAATCTCGTTGATGGCATTTCATCATCCTTGGGCAACTTGACAGTATTAGAATCATTGGATCTTTCTCAAAACAACCTTCAGGGAGAGCTTCCACAACTTCTTGTTAAACTTACACCTTTTGTCGTTTTTGATGTTTCATATAATAATCTCACAGGCACAATACCACAAGGAGCACAAATTTGATACATTCAATACTAGTTCATATAAAGGTAACTCATGGTTGTATGAACAACCTTTGTCCCAATTTTTTTTTTTTAAAAAAAATGGAAATTTGGGCTTCCACAAAAAAAAGATGATCAGGAATTGGAATCTCCATCTGCATTTGATTGGAAAGAAGTTGCAATAGGATATGCAAGTGGCCTAATAATTGAAGTGGTTCTTGGGTATATTTTATGCGCAAGGAAGTATGACTGGTTTGTGAAGATTTTTAGGATGCCACTAAAAAGAGTTTAGAGGAAGAAAGGACGACAAAGAAACTAATGATATGTTTATTTGAGGGATTAGAGAATGAAAATGACTGTTGATGTTTATTGATTCCAATATAAATATATAATGAGAATAAAATTGTGAGTCTTATACGAATTTGGAGTTATGGAATGGATTCTCATTGTCCCTACCCTTCATGGAATTTCCAATCTCATTACCTTTAACAATTTAAAAAGTCATTTTTACTCTTATTAAAAAAATAATAAATAAAATTGAAAATAAAAAAAAATTGTGAAAAAAAAAAAAAACTATTTTGACATGTATCATGATAAGTTCTTTATTCATCTTTGCTGTTGTCATTGCTATTTGTGGCCATCACCATTGTTGTTGTTATTATGTTTATAAACTTGTAATAAGTTGTTTTTATATTTATAAATAATATTGTTAAGAAAGTTTATTTTTTTTAGCTTATTACGATGAGTTACATAGCAGAATATAACAAAAAAATACACTATATCTTAAACATAATTTTGTTAAAAAATACACAATACTTCTTTTGCAATTGACAAAATCTCAATGGTTACAGTTTTTTTTTTTTTTTTAAATGCTTATGGAGTACATAATTTTAATCAATGATATTTTTATAATTTATAATTAATTCATTTTAATTTCAAATCAAAGTAAGAATCTCAATGAGATTACTATTGATTCCTATTCCAATTCTTATAATTGAAGTAAAAACTTACTTTGATTCTGATACATTAATCCGATTCCAAGCTAATTCAATTCCAGATCATTTCGATTTCAAACTATTTTAATTATGTACAAGTAAACATACTATAAATGTAATCATACATGCAGCCTCAAAAGGTCATGTGTTCTTTTCTTTTTCTTTCCTTTTTATGTCTCTTCCTTGTTTAAAATGTATATTTGAAATTGAAGCAATTAAAAAATATATATTTTTTCTAAATGAACGTAACTGCTAATGTTTAACCATCATGTAATGTTATATGCATTCAACTTTTGTTTTGTGAAGACTGTAAATTAATTTAATTATTATTCAAAATCAACATGTATAATCCTTAAGATTGTAAAAACTAAATATCTGACTTATTCAATTCTTGTGAACCAACTACAAATTATTTAAAAATAATAATTTTTAAAATGCAAATTCATTCATGTGCATATGTAACTTTTATATTTATTATTCATTGATGTAAAGATTATGAGTAAAACTAGGTTTCTTAAATATTTTGTCCAAATCAATGCTCACATGATGTGGCATATGAGTTGTTAAGATCTTGTAAATCATAAGATAAAAATTTGACAACTCACATACTATATTATTTTGGAAGTTTAGCATTACTCAAAAATTATAATTCACTTGAAATTAAATAAAAATGTGACTTATAACATTTCTAGCATACTTCAATTGGAGATTCAATGAGATAAAAGATCATATAAATTAATTTTCAATTAAAAATGTGAAGAAAAATTGGGCACACAGACTAATTGTAATAATTAGTTTCCTTTTGGAAGAAACAAAGTTCGAAAGACGAACCTATAGGTAAAATCTCTCCCCTAATATGGGACCGACACCTGAAAATTCAAAAATGACACTATCTCAGAGACTTTTTAAATTCATGTAATCACAGTAGCCCACCCAATACCAAATGATTTACCCAGAAATATGGTAGACATAAAAATTTTAAAATTTTTTATAAGCCCTCACCCAGATTTATTATTTTATGGTATTAGAAATTTTCGAATTAAGTTACGGTCGAATTGTATGCATCAAGTAGTTATTTGAGGTTTATTATATTTTTGTATCACAAGTCGGATGTCGTTTGGTTGATTCCGGTATGATTACAAAGTGATTAGGAGTGATTTATATGTTAATCAAGTGAGGTGAGCTCATGGAATAAAATAAAAGATATTTTAATTCAACCAATAAGAAAAGAAATAAGTGACTTTGAAAAGTGGTGGCTATGGATGTGCCACGTGTCATCTATTGATTGGTTGAAAGAATAAGTGGACTAGAATGTGTCAAGTAAACCAATAGAATTTGTGATTATCCGTATTTGGGCACTAGTGAGATTATTAAAAGTTTAAGGTAATTAAATGAAATTTTCTTGAGAGACCTTTTAGCAATTGAGCATTAGTGTATATATATCTTGATTTTGTCTTATTTGAGTTGTTTTGAACGGCAAAAACAAGAAAAAAAGAGAGAGTGTCGTGTGAGAGAGAAAGGGAAGCCGAGAGTGTGCGACGCCGAAAGAGAGAGGAAGGAAGAGAAGGATACGGTCTGAATTTCGTCGCAATTTCTTCACAAAAGTTGTTCCTTATCATCTCCTCTAGTTAGCCCAATGAATTTGAAGCGAAAAAATAGCCTATTTGGTGAGTTATTTCAGTTTATAAATTGATGTTTTATATGAAACTCATCTAATCTTTTGTTTCCTTTTCAAATTAGAGTTTAGGGATGATGAAAGGAAGGTGTGAGGATGATTTTAATGTGATTTATGAGTGATTTGATGAAAGAAAAATAGGTGAGAGAGAGAGAGAAAGTCACAACCAAAAATAGGTTTTTGTGATATCCGATTTTGTTTTTGATTTTAAGGTATTAGATGAATGTTTTAGAGATTAGAAAATAATCTTATGAAGTTAGATTTCGAAAACGAAAAGTTTAAGATCGATTTCAGAGTTAAACGGACAAGTTGAAGGGCATTTTTCGAAACCCTTCGAAACACGTTCGTTTAACGTTCGAAATCGTTTATTTAATCATAATTGAATGTTAGAACACTAGAGAATTGATTGTTGAAATTGTCGGACGTTCGAAGTGAAAAATCATTTATACTAGTAAGCGAAATCGAATGAATTTCGTTATGAGTTTCCGACGATGAAATTGAGTATACTGAGGTATTCCTAAGAAAGACTAAGTAGGATTCATATAGAGAAAACGGATTTCGGAAACCCTGATCGAATAAAAATTGAGATCCGAAAGTTTAGACGTTAAAAGGTATTAATAGGGATAAATGAGATTTTTATTGTTTTTTAATGTTATTTGAATGAGTTAAGTGACCTTAAGAGGATATTTGATATTTTAGGGTAAAAGCAGAGAGTTCCAAAGGCATACAGAAGAGGATCGGATTCTATCCGAGAACATGTTATGAGTGAAATTACGAGTTTTTAAAATTTATATTTTTTTAAAGTTTATTGTAAAGTTAGAAGAATTTATTAGACATGATCACGATTCGGTTCGGTTCCGGTTCCGGTTCTGAACCTACGGTTCCGGTTCTAAAAAAGCTAGAACCGAAACCTTAACCGAAATAAAACGGTTCCGATTCGATTCTGGAACCGTCGGTTCTGTAACGGTTTCTGTTTCAATTTCGGTTCCGGTTCTATAACGGTTTCGGTTCTGGTTCTGGAACCTTTTTTTTTAAATAATAATTTGAAATTTAAAAATTAATATTAAAATATATTTTAAAATTAAAAAAATAAATCGATACACAAACAAAATAAAAAATTTAATTATTTGAAGACCAAATTATCACAAGTTACAACTAAGCAACTAGCTTTAATTTATAAAATCCATTATCGGATTATCCATTTACTGATTTACCCTCACTGACTCACGTCACTCACTCTTCTCTCTTTCTCTCTCTCTCTGACTCTCTCGTCTTTTTCTTCTCCCGTTCTCCGGTTCTTCTTTTCTTTTCTATCTCTATTAGTCACTTAGTCTGTTTTCTTCTCTCTCTCTTCTCCTTCTTCTCTTTGATTTTTTTGTTTGTTCTGGTGGGTTCCAGCCCAGATCGACGTCTGGGTGGGATCTGGGTTCTGTTCGGCGTCCAATCTGGAAACCCAGACGCGACACCAGTTAGGCGTCCAAACTGGCGTCTGGGTTTCGGAAACCCAAACGCCGTTTGGAAATCCGATCTGGGTTTCTGAAACTCAAATTTGGTTCTGGGTTTCTAGATGGAAACCACCCAGACGGGCGTCTGGGTTTCCACCTGGAAGCCCAGTTCCAGATCGAAAATCGATCCCGGATGGGTTTTCGATCCGAAAACCCAGATCTGGGCAAATCTGGAAACCCAGATCTATCTGGGTTTACGTCTGGAAAACTGGGTTTTCGTTTGGATTGATTTATACTGTTTATTGTTGATGATAATGATGATTGTGTTTGTGTCTATGATGGTGTTGATGATTGTGTTTATTGTAGATGGTATTGATGTTTTGGGTCTGTTTGATGTTGGATTAATGTCTGTTGATGAACCAGAATTAGAAATTCAGATATCCATGAACTGAATCACCATCAATTTTTTATTTTTATTTTTTTAAATATTATTTTTCTTATAAATTGATCTAGACCGTCCATCTCAAAATGGATGATCTAGAGCAATTTGAAAAAATTTTAAATTATTTTTTTATAGTTTAAATTTAATTTTTTAAATTATTTAATTTTTAAATATCTTAAGTTTTATAATTTTAAATTATTTATTTATTTATTTATTAATATAATTTTTAAAAGAAAAAATAAAAATCAAATAAATTGATCAAAATATCCATATAAGTTTATAACTTTGACGGTGAATCATGGTTAAACATTAATAGAGAGGAGATCATTGTTACAAAAGGTAAAAGTGATTTTCGATTATAATAAAGTAAATATGGAGAGAGTTTACACTTTACAGTAATTTATTTATTATTTAAACTTTGATTGAATAAAAAAATAAAATAAAAATATTGGACTTGTACTTAATTTATTACCATAATTAAGTTGCCTACGTATCCTCTCAAATTTTGGAGGAATCAAAGCCTACGTAGTTCTCTTACCTTTTATTACATGGAGATAGAGTTAATGAAAATTTGTGACTCACTTAATCGTCACTTGTGTTTCCAATGCCCCCGGTGGTGGTTTGATCAGTATCTTCAAAAAAATCATAAATTTCCTCTTGAGCTTTCACTTCATCCATCTCTTGCTGTCTCAATTGTGCCTTCGTCCAGTCGTGGACACAAACTTCAGCTTGTGCAGACTCTAGACTCATTAAGGACCGTTTGAGGTCTAGAATATTACCGCCAGAGCTAAATTCTTGTTCCACTGCCACAGTTGAGACGGGGGTCCCAAGAATTTGTTTGGCTATTATAGACAAAATTGGAAAATGTTTCTCATGTTCCTTCTACCACTCCAAGATATTAAATTCAATATTATCACTGTCCATAAACTCGAACTGCGTCTTTAAGTAGACGTCAACCTCGGTGGTGGAGGATGAAGACGAAGTTCGACCTTTTTTCGTTTGTTTGGACATCAACATAGAACCTTACTCCATAAATGATGAAGAGGATTCTCGACTTTTAGAACCAGAAGCATTTTCAGATGTCTGAACGCCGGTAATGTTCATTGATGGACCGTATAGTATAAGGTACTCATCATACAATTCATAAAATAAAGTTTTAATATTATTAGCGAGAATAACTGGATCTACATTAGTTATCCCTAAACATTGATAATAATTGCTATAATAAATAAATAAATTTTCAAATTTACATCGTGGCTCAAAACATAATGCAATTGCATAAATTAAAGGAATTTCTCTATAATAATTTAATCATTTTTGCTTCATAGCTACTACAACATTACCTAATAATTCATCATTCTCACATGCAGAAAATGCACCTACAATATTAAGAGCTTCTTCAAAAAATAAATGGGTGGTAAGATAATAAATGTCAGATAAATTATGAGTACTATCATTAAAAACTTTTAATAATTCACAAATTTGTGTGCAAACATCCCAATGTTGAGGAAACAAAGCAATTTCTGAACAATTATATTGCATAAAAGTAACTAATAAATCTTTATATGCATAACTTTCAGAAAGCAATTTATAGATTGAGTTCCAACGATGTGGAACATCACGAGAAAATCTAATATGATGCATTCTATTAGATTTACAAAATTTAGCCCATTATTTCATGTTATTTTGATGTTTCCATAAATAATAAAATGCATTCCTAATTGGGGTAATACTATCTTTAAGTAAAGTTAAACTAGTTTGTACACATAAATTTAAAACGTGACAAACACATCTTTGGTGAAAAAATCTACCGTCAAAATAAGGGTTACATAAATTAATTAAATGAGGAATAGCAGCAGTATTATTTGCAGCATTATCAAAACCAATTGCGAAAATTTTATTTTCAATAGAATATTCTTCAAAAATAATTTTCATAAGTTTATAAATATTTTGTGCAGAATGAGAACCATCAAAAACTCGAAACGCAAGAATTCTTTTTTGCATAATCCATGAATTATCTATAAATGACAAGTAACACCTAAATATGAATGTTGTTGCAAATTATCACTCCAAATATCAGCACAAATTATAATACGACCTTCATATTTTTTAAAAAATCTAATTAAACTTTTTTTCTCTCTTTTGTAAATATCATATAATGTGCGTGTGAGAGTTGTTCTAGGTACCCTACATGCAGCAGGATTTAAGGCTTTACGACAATAATTAAGAAAACTTGTTTTTTCACCAAAACTAAAAGATAAGCTTTCTGTGGCTACAAATCTATCTAATTTTTTCCTATTTTGTGCATCACTATAATTAAATAATTAATTAGTAGGACTTGCAAACCTGAAAATTTGTTGTTGTCCGCGTGAACGATTCGCTTCGACCGGATGTTGAGATCTTATGTGTTTTCAATATGAGCCATATCCTCCGGATTTGTTCCACTTGAATTCTGCCCCACAATAATTGCATACAGCCTTGATCGTACCTGGTTCTTTTTCAACCTTCTTCATGTGTACCTTAAAAAGATCAGATCTGTACTTTTTCTCGTCATCAACATCAGCTACATCACAATTCCCAAGCCCAATACTAGACATATTAGCTGAATTACTTCCAAAATTGGACTGACGAGACGTCGGCGTCTCAGGTTGGTCCTGGAGTTGGGGGTTTTGAGGAGTAGCATGAGGAGGATTAAAATTAGGAGGATTTTGAGAACCAAACATTTCTAAAAAATCTGCTTCTTGTTGTATAAAATCATTATAATTTTCCTCATTGAAAAGACCAAGATTTAAAAGATCTGCATTTGGTTGTGGATCTTGTGGTGTTTCTTCGATATTAATAGGATCTTTACCCTTGTTCCTAGAAAATGATTTTCTTGAATTAGAACTAACCATTGAAATAATTTAATAATAATAAATTGAAAATTTAATATTTAAAAATAATAACTAATAAATTAAAAATTTAGATTTAAAAATATAAATTGAAATCAAAATTTATAAGTTAAAAAATATTATAAATTAAAATTTTAAAATTTATAAATATTATAGATTGATAATTTGAAATTTAAAAATAATAAAATAAAATTTAAAAATAATAAATTAAGAATTTAAAACTTCTAATAATAAACTAAAAATTATAATTTATAGATATAAGTAAAAAAAATTAAAGAAAATTAAGATTGAGAATTAAGAGAATATTTTGAAATTGAGAGAGAGTTGAGAACTTGAGATTAATGGAGAGAAAGAGAGTTGAGATTGAGAGAGATAGATGTGAGAAAAAATTAAGAATGGGAGAGGAATTTATAGGGGAAAAAAGAGGGGTTAAAAAAGAAATTAAATGGGGGTTTAAAACGTAAAAAAACAAAATGGTGACAGTTTTTAGCCTAAACGGCTAATTGCTAAACCAACCGTTGGGGCCAACGGTCGGGCCGCGTGGCCCCAACGGTTGTTTCTTGTTTTTCTTGTTTTTTTTTTTTAATTCATTTATTTAAGAACTGGAACCGAACCGGAACCGCCGGATCAAGTCGGTTCCGGTTCCACCGGTTCTTTGAACCAACGGTTCCGGTTCTTTTAGGATTAGAACCGGAATCAGAACCACTACAATGACGGTTCCGGTTCGGTTCCGAACCTGAACCAAAACCTTATGTTCTGGTTCCGGTTCTACAGTGACGGTTCGGTTCGAACCGCACCGAACCGTAGTCATGTCTAGAATTTATTATAAATAGTTATTCATTTATTAATTGAATTTATATTATAATTCTAGTATAAAGATTTTAGTTTATATTTATGTACGAGAATATGCTAGAATTAAAGATTTTAGGTTTACTGTCTTGAGATTTAGAATATATTAGTGTATTAAGAAAAAAAAATTTTAATAGCCTATGATTTACCCTAGTCTCAGTTTAGTACCCGACCGAATGCCCTATGCGTGATACGGTAGATGAGAGGAAGTTAGTTAGTGAGATTTGAGTCTAGTTGATTCTTGTGTGAGTGAGGTGTGAGTGATTTGTATGCACGTATAGAGTAGTGTAGTTGGTCTGTAGCGTGGGCCCGCTTTCGGTGACTACACATGGTAAATTCTCTCTTATAGTAGTTAGCTAGATTTTATATGCTATCATGCTAGAAGTAGATATTCCCTGAGTTACCATTTAGGCGAGAATTAGAAAAGATTTTAAGAAAAAATTTTAAGAAAAGATTTTAGAAAGTATTTTAGAAAAAGATTTCTTAATGAGCTACTAAAAGAATTTTCAGATTATAATTTATAAAGTATTTCAGAAAAAATATTTTTAGTTTATGAAATGTTTTTAGGAAAAATTTAGAAATTTTAGAATAAAAAATTTAGTTTATAAAGGTTATACCACTCATTAAGTATAAACTCACAATTTTTTTAAAAATATTTTTCTTAAAAATTCTCTCACAGATGCAGGAGTTAGTAGTCTAGCCGACGAGGTTCAGTCAGCCGTACAGGTGGACGTATAGGACGACTCCTACTACATGTATATATTTTGTTATATTGATCATGTATATGTTGATGTACATAGTTGTAAATATTTTAAAGGAATAGTGGAAGTATTAGTTAAAAATGTTTTATTAAAGTTTTATGTTCAGATTTTATTTACTTGTTTGTGGTTGTGTTATGATAAATGAGCCGGAGGCTCTGGAAGTTGAAAAATGGATTTCATAGAATTGTTTTCATAAACTGTATTTGAAATTTACAGTGTGACATAGTTTAAAAAACAAATGACATGTTACCGAAATTTTTATTAAAAAGTAAAAATTTTTTATTACTGTCACCTTATAAAAGAAGTTAAAATATCTAGCTAAATAATTTTCTTATGCCCTGACGGGGTTCCTCTAGGTTGAGTATAAGGTTCGTGAGAATTTTTTTAAAGTGCTACGGGGTCTTTCTCGGATCCAATGAAGGGATTTAGAAAGGGTCCCATCATTTCTACAATAACAAAATAACAAAACACAAAATTACCACACAATATTAAAATTTACATGCAATAAAACACATAAAAAAAAAGAACAAAATATTACCAATTAAAAGATACAATATAACCTATATTTCATTACTAACCAACTGATAGTACAATTATCAGTTCATACAGAACATATAGCCAATTCCATAGAGTCATCACCCAAACACCAAAACTATTATGTTTGACATCAAACATGAAAACAACATAATAAACATCACAAGCAAACCAGTTCATCACCAAAACATACATTAAAACAGACTAACCAATTTCAACAGTACAATTTTCACTTCATACAGAACATATAGCCAATTCCATAGAGTCATCACCCAAACACCAAAACTATTGTATTTGACATCAAACATGAAAACATCATAATACACATTACAAATAAATCAGTTCATCACTCAAACATACATTAAAATAGACTAACCAACTTCAACAGTATAATTATCACTTTATACTGAACAAATAACCAATACCATAGAGTCATCACCCAAACACAAAAACTATTATGTTTGATATCAAACAAGAAAACATCATAATACACATCACAAATAAACCAGTTCATGACCCAAACATACATTAAAACAGACCAACCAACTTTAATAGTACAATTATCACTTTATATATAACACATAGCCAATACTACAAAGTCATCACCCAAACACAAAATTGTTATGTTTAACATTAAACATGAAAACATCATAACATACATCACAAATAAACCTACAATTATCACTTCATACAGAACACATAGCTAATACTACAAAGTCATCACCCAAACACAAAACTGTTATGTTTAACATCAAACATGAAAATATCATAACACACATCACAAATAAACCAATTCATCACCCAAACATACATTAAAACATATCATCACATAAGTAAAATCTAAAAATACATGTTTACATAAACCCAAACACTATTTAAGCATTGACAAACATGAAATGAGAGATAAATATTATAGAAAGTTCATATGAAACCTAAAAACCATCATTTCATAATTCATATACCCTTTTAAACAAAAACCATAGAAATATCAAAAGACAAACATCAAAATAGAGATGCATGTCACAAAAAGACTATATGACAAAGATACCTAAATCGATGAAAACACTAACTTTTTAATTTAATGCAAAAATCATCAATAAATTACAATATAAACACATAACAGCATCATCAAAACAAACAAAAGACATGCATATCATTCAATGATTACAAACCCTAATTGTAATAACAAAAACCCATTATCAAACACACGAACAACATCATCAAGTTAAACAAATTTTATACTCATACCTTTCGCCCATTTTCTATACACAACAATTGTTTCGTCTTCCATAAGCTAAGACTTATGTGTATGAACAAGTAACAAACGAGAAAGTGGATAAGGTTTATGTTTGATTTGAAGTTGGAAGGCTTTGGTTAGTTTCAAGTTAGGGTTTCGGAAGAATATAAGAGAGAATTGAAGACATAAAGACATAAAGACACAAAGACAATGAAAGAGAAGAAGAGATGATATGGAGAGAGAATGGATGAGGTTTCATTTGTGCCTCTTCATATGATTTTTTTTTTTTAATTTCTTTTCTTTTTTATTTTCAAATGTTTAATTGAGAATATTGATTTTGCATTAATGGTGACCTAACGTGTCACAGTCCTTCTTTACACGCCAATCAACTTAAATAAAATGACAAAAATTCCTATCGTCCAACAAGCATTGACTGACAGTCACCAATGACATGAGAGTTTTTTGTTATAGAATGAAACATTGTATCTATGTGTTTAACGCTTTACCTTAAGGGCTCGATTATAAATGTAATTTGATGCTTGAAAAGACAACTAGGTTAAAGCAACAACAACAGTTGCTTTTGATGGAGATGAGACATCTACCAAATGTCTTAGGCAACTAAATGATCATTTTATTAACTTATTTCTTTCCATACACAAATTGATGACTAAAACCTTCTAATGTTAACTAGTAATAGAGATATGTTAAAATGAAGGGATTTACTCTTATTATGGGCAAACCTTGAATATTTTACATTATTTCCTAAATAAAAGGGAGTTTGCGCAATTTAACTTGACAAATGAAATGGTCACAAAACCCCTCTTGTGTTAATTTTAAGTGGTTTAGGGTGTTTGTGTTAATTTAGAGCACCTATTATACCTCCTTTGGTGGGTGTGATAGAATTGAATAATTTATATGAGATTAGATTTGATTTGATTGGATGAGATGAGATAAAGTGGATGTTATCCCATATTTGATTAAACATAGGATAGGATTAAAAATACTCCGTACAAACTGGATTTTAAAGTAATCTTTCAAGTGGTTTTTACAAATTTTACAGACTAAGACCAAATAAACTCACCTCCATCGCCATATCGTCGCTTACCTCCTTCACCACCATTCTCCTTCATTAGCGATTTACGACATCGAAGAAGATGGACGATTGACAATGTTGAAGAAGCTAGGCGATTGATAACTTTATTTTTATAGAGTTATTTTATCTTTTTAAACTTGAATTCTTGCTTAGTTCTTGATATTTTTATTATTATTAAGTAAATTATTTCATATTTCTTTTATTTTTATTTTTAGAATAAAATTGGTTAAAAAAGTGCATGTGGACCCCACCAAGTGATATTATTCGAGATAAGATCATCGCTACAAAATGAATATCATTCGCAGCAAATTCATCGCCTCAAGAGTTACTCGATTCGGAGATCGCATAAAGAAATTATCGCGGTTTAAAGATAGAGTATTCTAGAAATAAATATTATGTCATGCTGATGTAAGGAATGATGTAATCAAAATTATGATGTAAGCAATGATGTAATATTAAAGTTGATTTGAATAAGGTAGGTGAATGATGATGCAAACGATGATGCAATATGAAAGTTGACTTTGAATGAGGTAGGTGAATGATGATGCAAGCGATGATGCAAAATGGTGGAAAATTAGGAAACGATGATGCAATCGATGATGTAATTGGAGGTGAACTAGGCCTATAAATAGGCCTTAGAATCACCATTCCAAACATTCCATCACAAACCAAAACAATAAGTAGTTTAGAGAAAGAGAGAGAGAGCTTGGAGAGGAGGAGTAAAGCAGAGGAAGAAATTCTACGGTGAAGCTTCAATCCACTAAGTTTTCCTATCTTTTGTTATGTTTAATTTTCTAGTTTTTGTAAATTCTATTATGGAGTATATTTATTTTCTAAGGTTATGATGTAGCCTAACTTTGATGTTCCAACCCTTTGTTCAATTCAATTAATGATTTTCTATCTTAGTTGATGCATTTAATATTGTTTTTAATGCTTCTAAATAATTGGTCACTATTTAGTTGAATTGTTAATCATAATGATAACGGAAGCTGATTTATGTGTCTAGTTTATTGTATTTAATATCATAAATTACATGTAGGATAAGAATATACCTGTATGATTTGTGTAGTCTATAAAAGAGATCCATAAATCTTAATGAATCCTTTAATATTTTAATTTGCATGGGAACATAGCAGTTAGTATTTATAGGGTATTTTCCTTAGACCTCGGGAGGGGCTATGTGAATAATTCAGGGAATCTCGACTAGCAACTGGATAGGTAATTTTTGTTAAAAAGAACAAAGGGGAGGAACAGATTAGTTATGGTGAAATCATAATCTTAAAGTTTTAATTTGTTGAATTAAATTCATTCATATTTTGTAGTTAAATTAGTTATAGTTATCAATTTCTTAAATCAAATTGCGTTTGCCAAATAAAAAATGAGTTATTTTAATTTTAGGCATTAATTAACAACAATCCTCGTGGGACGATAGTTATCTTATCACTTTATTACTTGTTCGGCTTGTCCACTTGCGATTTTGCACAACAGCGATCAGTGACGCAAAAGAAGCTAGATGATGCTAAAGAAGATGTCGATGATGCCTAGAGCAAGAGCTGAAAGAGAGAAAGGCTAAGGAGAAGGAGGACCAATACCAACACGTATAGGGAGAGAGAGAGGGAGAGAGAAAGAGGGAGGTGGCGAGGACGAAGGCGAAAGTGAGGCATCGGGCTAGAGGAGAAGGAGTAAGCAACCTTAGAGTATTTTAACTCATCTGCTCGATGGGTTAGTTTTATCCCAATCTAATGGAATATGATTAGTGATGGGGTAAATTAATGAAGTGTTAATGGATGCATCAATCATGGATTTGGATCAAAATATAATCCAATTTCGGTCCTAACCCACTTAACAAACATGAGTCTTATAAATTTTATTCAAAGCAACAAAGGCAGGGATATTTATGTAATTAACCCTTCATTTTTTGTTTTTGATCGGCAGACACCGAGTGATTGAGAGGTAGCTGTAGTGGTGTGTAGAAAATTTTAAAAATATGAATAAGTAGTAGCGAGCAACAGGAAACGACTAGTTTCAGCTTTTACGGTTCTGTCGATAGGAAGACTCAGAAATCTCCTCTTCTGGGACTCAGATCTCCACGGCTGGTGTTTGATTCTTCGCTTCTTCGGAGAATCAGCACCGTCTGATTTTGATCTTCATTTTTCCTTTGTCTAGACCACTTCTTTCTGATTCCTCCGCATTTTGAAATTTTCAGGTACTTTATTTCTCATTCTTCAATGCTCTAATTTTGAAATCCGATTTCGTTTCTATTATGCTTCGGATCTCTGTTTACTGATGAGTTAACGCTCAATTTTGTTGAAATTTTTTAAATCAAATCGTGAAAATGTAATTTACATTTTCTGTTTGATTGAATTAGGTCAATACATTTGTGCATAAATAAATCATGCCCAATCTTTACCTGATTTTGTTTGATTAATTTTTATAACCTGACCATAATTATGAAATTACATGTTCAATAAAACACACACACACACACACACACACACACACACACACACACACACGCACGCACGCACACGCACACGCAAATGCATTTTGATTTTATACTTTGATGAATTGTGTGGTTCAAGGCAGTGATTATAAATGTGATCAGCTCACGGGATCGCTTGAATCTGATATGATTTTCACTTTTAACTCACGGCCGTTTGATGCTCACTGCTTGTTTTAATGGTGCATTGACTTGACTGGACTATGGCATTGGTGGGATCTACTTTTGTTGTGGATCAGTCATCAAAAAGTTTATGGTTGTTAGTGTGTCACTGTCACTGGATGTTTCTCTGAATTATTCTTAACGTAGTGAGCCTTGCTATAACACTGTCCAACCATGAATAACAATTGAATGTGTTAATGTGTACGGATTTCAATATGTAAATTGTGAAACCACAATTTTACTCCTTAAATCACTGAATACGTGATAAAGTTGAGAATACTTGCAATTTTCTTTCTGTATCCTTTGATTTTCTAAAATACAGAGGGAGGATGGACACTTCATCTATTTAGCAAAAGCTTCCTCCTTCCTTTTAATTTCTGGGAAGTTGCTCTTCGTTTATTCACTGAGTATTTATAATTTAATGGATTCAAGTGAACAGCTATGCAAACTGAGGACGTTAGGAAAGATATTGATATGAGTAATTGGCATTCAGAATTGGACTATGAGCAGTGGGTGGCACTCCCTGTTTCCGGTCCACGGCCAGCAGCACGATACAAGGTGATTTTATGGTTTCAATAATTATTCAACTTTTTGTTGCTTCAGAATGAAACAAAATCTTGCTGTTGGTTCTGTCACTACATTTTCTAACCTCTCAGGCGTTGGAGCACTTAGAAAGATGACATATACTCCAAGGATCAATAAAGCTGTTACTACTTAATGTATTGTCATTATTCATGATGTAGATACTGATGATCCCCGTTTGAATTTTTATTTTAGCATGCTTCTGCAGTGGTTGGTGAGAAACTGTACATTGTCGGAGGTAGTCGTAACGGTCGGTACCTATCTGATGTTCAGGTATCGGAGATGCCTCTTGCCATATGCGTGTTATATCTGTTTGTTTCAACTTCAAGTCATATGTGATCTACCCTTCAATGCAGGTTTTTGATCTTAGAAGTTTGGCATGGTCTAGTCTAAAACTTAAACCTGAAGTAAATGCGGATAAAGCTGAAGATAGCGGATCCCAGGAGATTCTTCCACCTACCTCAGATCACAGGATGGTAAGAATTGATAAGCTCTACACAAAGGTGCAGAAAATGCCACTCTCACCCTCACATGCACACTAGGGTGCCTATATTCTAATTTATCTGATTTCTGTCTGTTAATTGTGTAAGTCTTTGTGTTCTGTGTAATTAGTTGATGCTTTATTAATTTTGGCAGATCAAATGGGGAAACAAACTCTTCCTTCTGGGTGGGCACTCCAAGAAATCTTCTGACAGCATGTTAGGTTTGTTTGTTGTAGAGCTATGTTCAATATTGATTTGAAGAGCCTGTGTTTCCTTTTGAACCTTTTGATTATGTGTTGTAGATTTTCTATAGTTTGAACTTATGCCAGGTTAATTGCTTTTCTTGTAGTATGGTTCATTGATCTTGAAACAAATGTATGTGGTGTTGTGGAGACCTCAGGAAAAGCTCCGGTAATTATATGACTTATTGATGGCTGGATATATTCCTCAGCTTCCTCTCTGTCTCTCATTTTTTTTTTTTTTTTGTTTTTCTCAGTTATTTATTTGTCAAGAAGAACATAATTCTTTTATACTTGTAGGATTTTGTATGATATTTAGTTTGTTTATAAACATGGAGTCTGTTCCAGGTAGCTCGTGGGGGGCATTCTGTGACATTGGCTGGTTCTAAATTGTTCATTTTTGGTGGAGAAGATAGGAGCAGGAAATTGCTAAATGATGTTCATGTTCTTGATTTGGAGACAATGACATGGGATGTAATAGAGGCTTTGTAAGTATCTCTTTTCACCTTGTTAAGGCAGCTGTGTGCATCCTTTTAGAAGTGTTCTGTATCATTTTCATGTGTTTTGATAGGCAGACATCCCCAGCTCCTAGATATGATCACACTGCTGCAGCACATGCTGAACGGTACCTTCTAGTTTTTGGGGGTTGTTCTCATTCAATCTTCTTCAATGATCTTCATGTGCTGGACTTGCAGACTGTAAGCATTACAATTTCTTTTTTCTATGTTGAGTCATATTGAGGTCTATTATGTGAGCAAATGTTACTGTGTTTTGATTTCCTTGTTAACAGTGGGGATTGTAAGGATATAAAGCATACAACATCTTGTTGCATTTAGTACATGTGGGACATTCCTAGGTGTTTAATACATGAAACATCTATCAACAAGATGGTTGATTAATATCTTTCACAGAACAAGTAATCAAAACCACATGTCTACGCTGGTTCTCTCAATGATACATTGGATACTTTGTTATTCATAATTGATAAAATAAGCTATCTTAAATGTGCCTTTTATCAGAGGTTTCATGTGGGCGTTCTGTTGGAGGCCCATTCAAATTTCAGTACAAAGTTAAGAATCAATATTCTTGGAATACCTTGACTCTTTGCAGATAACTTTTTAGAGCCTTATACCCATTTCCTCAAGTTGTAAGAACTCTGAAAAGTACAATTTTAAGAATTTCAAATTATTAAACTTTCTAATTATATGAAAAATATCAAGATAACTTTAGGTAACCTCAGTTTTAATATCCAGAAGTATTTTTCTGGCCAGCACCTCCCTCTGAATAGGTACCAAAGTTTAGATATGTATTTATGGGTTTGTTTCCCCTAGTTTGCCTAGGCCTCTACTTGTTGGAGAGGAAATTGTATTGGATGGGATTTGTACACTCAGAAACTTGGATTTTTATGTAAATGAGTTATCTAAATTCTGTAGCATTATCTACTCAGTCCAGTATATATCTTCAATGATTATTGTTGTTCACTTCTCAAATAAATAAATAAAATCTACTTAGTCTGGCATAAAATTTCTCTTCTACATTGTCCAGGCTTTTTTTTTTTTTTTTTTAATATTATAATATCATTATAATTATATAAAACCTGTTGTCACTCACGCTTTAGCCTCGTAGTTTTATTAATTTTGGTTATTGAATTTATCATGCTGGCGCAAGGGGTTGATGCCATTATAGATATTTGGCCTGTCTAGGACTGGATCAGTTATTATTTGTCCATAACCAGAACATTGTAAACTATTTGTTTAGTTTTAGATGGTCCGTAATTTATAATTTCATTGCTTTATCACAAGATACTGGAAAAAGAGTTCTTTTGGTTAATCAGGTATGATACCAAGGAACATAAGAAAATATTCTTTTGAAGTTTGAGCTTGTGAAAATGCAACATTAAGTTCTTTGAAGTGTTAGATTTCTCTGCACTCTGTCTCTCTCCTCCCTTCCTACTATGCAGCATGACAAGGTATACCTGTTTGCAGAATGAGTGGTCTCAACCTCAAATACAGGGTGATTTGGTGTCTGCTAGGGCAGGTCATGCCGGTGTAGCAATGGATGGGAATTGGTATATCGTTGGTGGTGGAGATAACAACAATGGTATGTAGAAACTTCTTTTCATCTAGACTTATCTTGGCATTTGGCATGTATATGTGATCTTCTGTATTATGGTACTCTATAGGCTGTGTGACTTGACTTGTGCTTATAGGTTGCTCTGAAACCATTGTGTTACACATGTCTAAGCTGGTTTGGTCAGTCTTGACAAGTGTAAAGGAAAGGACTCCACTTGCTAGTGAGGTTAGTATTTTGTGTCCTCATTAGACCTTATTTATAACTTCTAGTTATAATTTTGAATTTTTAAAAAGAATTCTAGAACTATTAATGGACCAAAGGTTTCAAAGTTGTCTTGTGATGATGCTTCTGGTTTTTGTGACATTGTGATCAAGAACTGATCTTTCTAGGCTAGACCGTCATGGTTTAATAACTTACAAGTGCTTTTGGAGGTCAGACAATTGGTGACCAAAGGAAAATACTCTAGTTTAGTGATTTGGCTTTTGTTCTTGCTTTTCTTTAACATAAATGAAAAATTCATCTTTATTCCGGGATGAAGGAGATAAGTGTGATATTAATATTGATGTTCCAGTTGCCATTTAAGCATCTAAGCGCTATTTTCTGTCAATGAAGATCAATGTTGTCAGTTGAAGTATTCAAATTTGCTGCCGTCTTTAATATGTCACTATCATTTTCAGACAAGTGTTATAAGATATCAGTATATAAATGCCATAAGAGCCCTGAGGAGCCTTTTTACCAGATATGTATATGTTACTTGAAGGTTGCTATAGTGTAGTTTTTGTTGTAATTAAATTAAACTTCCAAATCTTTTATGATGTCTAAACATATTTATTGAAAGCAGGGGCTCAGTGTTGGCTCAGTATCAATTGATGGGGAAAAGTATTTGGTTGCCTTCGGTGGCTATAATGGGAAATATAATAATGAGGTATGTTGATAACTAGTCCTTACTAATTTTAAATAAACTGGTGCCAACTTCAATACCAGTATAATCACCGATCTTTTATTTTCTGGCTCCTAGGCTGTTTGTCCATTTTTTGTTTTTTATAAAAGCTATGATTTTTATACTTGACCTTTACTTCTAGGTTTTTGTTATGCGACTCAAACCAAGAGACATATTACGCCCCAAGATATTCCAGTCACCAGCAGCAGCTGCTGCTGCAGCTTCTGTCACTGCTGCTTATGCTCTAGCCAAATCAGAGAAGTTGGATTTTCCCCAAAATTTTAATCTAAACTCGACTGCAATTGCAAACAATCATGCTGAAGAAGATGTCACAACTAAAATTGATGCGCTCAAAGAAGAGAAAAGAGTGATGCAATTGTCACTTGCAGAAGCCACAGCAGAAAATTCTAGGCTTAGAGAAAAGATTGATGAAATTAACAGCACTCATGCTGAATTGTCCAAGGTCAGCTTGGGAGGAGAAAATTGCTTTTTGCTTGCTAAGTCTATCGCAGTTACTTAAAAATTTAAAATGTTACTGTATTTGTTTAGCATCCAATAAAATGTTTCTTTCTGCTGTCTGCTTGCAGGAACGCCATTCTGTCCAAGGTCAACTGGTAGCCGAGAGATCAAGATGCTTTAAGCTCGAGGTTTTTCTTTCTCATATCTTCTTCTTATTTAAGTCTTACCTCTTTTTCCCCTATGTTCAACTGATGATTTGGTGTTAAACTACTTTCAAGTTCTGGACTCAGTGTGTATCTGTGAACTAATCTTATCTAATGAATTAATGATAATTTCTTCGTTTTTGGTTATGGTGATTTTCAGGCACAAATTGCGGAGCTACATAAGATGTTGGAATCATTGCAAACCATAGAAAATGAAGTGCAAATACTCAGGAGACAGAAATCTGCATTGGAACAGGAAATGGAGCGTGCTACAGCTGTTCAGAAGCAAGGTTCCGGTGGTGTATGGGGATGGATTGCCGGTGGCCAGTAGAGGTTGCAACATGAAGACCTCAAATGGAAATATCAAACTGCCATCTCTCTCACAAGCTATGAAAAGATATGATCTTGAGCTTGGGCAATAGTGAAAACTATCTATTTTGCATTGCATATCTAGTCAATCTGCATTAGTTCACAGTACTTGTTTAAGTTTTATAAAATTTCAGGCACAGTAGGAATTTCTTGAGATGGTAATCTTAATCCGGCAGAAATATGATAAATTTGGTCAGAGACTCCGAAAAATCTGTGTGCTGCATCTATAATTTATTTATTTTTTCATACCTATTTCTTCCTGTGTAACAATAATAGTTTTCTCGTGTAACCTTTATTGCTTTTGCATCGAATTAATCTTAAATTCTCTCGCTCGAGGAGGACTGTTTATATATTCAAATAGCAGTACTTGAACAGTGCAGTTGAGATGAATTTGGACCAATTTTTGATGGGTATCTTTTTATATCTTGTGTAGCATATGGCGTATCTATTAACTTGCTTTTTCTTCTTTTCTTTTACTTTTCAATTAACATTATTAAGTAGGCATTAGTTAGTTTAGCTGGTATGACATTTTATTATGCAAGAAATTTTGGACTTGGTTCTTCCATAATCACAATTGAGTTTCAGAGTTTGGTTTACACTTTTCAACTCCATGTATGTTCTTCAATATTCGTTGAAGTATTCAATAATATATTTAGATGGGGTTTTGGATGGATTCTACAATTATTTACCTTATTTAATTCAAAACACATTATAGAATAATGGATTAGGAGCCTTGGCTCTGTTCATCCTCATCTTGTCTATAGTAGTTACTTTTCTAACAGTAAATGCTAACATTAAGCAAGTTTATTTATTAAACATCACCATCTATCCTATTAAACATCTCCATCTATCCTTCAGGACTCTAGCCATTCAAACCCTAGAGCTTGGAGATAACTTTCTGTTGGCTCAGGGAGGCCAAGTCCTTCCTTAATATTTTGCCCGCAGCTGATCTTGGTATGGCACTGATAAAATCCACTCTTCTTATTTTCTTGTAAGGAGCCACCTGAAACGTCCATACGAATATAAAAAGGTTCTCTTGATTAATGGAAAAATTTTTTCTTGCATGATATCATACGTGCATTCTTATATATATGGTAAGATCTTATTGAATATGTGTGTACATATGTCTAATGTATCATAGACTCTTTTAGTTCTAAAGAAATGAGAACGACCTAGAAAACAGACCTGGCCGACGACGAATTGAATGACTTGGTCTTCAGTTAGTTGAGAAGCGTCTGTTCTCACTATGTATGCCATTGGTATCTGTCCTGCTTCTTGATCTTCAAGCCTGCACAACTATCTATTAATGAGCTTGAGAGATGAACATAAAGAGTAAAAATAAAGGCACAGATGTTAAAGCTAACGCACGGTATGACAGCAGCATCAAGTATGTCATGATGACTTAGTAGTATAGCTTCCAATTCTGCTGGAGCCACCTGCATATATCAACATTATTTAATTTATTAAATTAGTCCCTTTCATGTGTGTGAGTCTGCACCACTTTTGGTTTGGATAGATCACTTGATTTACGGTCTGGTTGCACTACTATTAAAAAAACGGTGTGAATTGTCCTCACTTCAAAAAAAAGCTTTCTTAAAACACATTTACACATAGCAGTCGAGAATATATATATATACTAAAAAACACTTTTAACAAATACACATTTCTCTTTGAAAAAGCCCTTCATGTAGCACATGCATGTTGTTTCTCTATAGAGAGAAAAAAAAAAAAGAAAAGAAACAATAATTAATCAAGCAAAATCATGCTTCCAGAAAAAAAAAAAACAAACAGGCATAATATATACTAATTAATGATCAACGATAAATGAGAAGTGATGTAAAAGACAAGAAGAATGTACCTGATACCCATTATGTTTGATGAGCTCCTTTATCCGATCAACAATATAAATATACCCATCTTCATCAAAATAACAAAGATCACCTGTCTTCAACCACCCATCTCTATCTAACGTCGCATTAGTAGCCTCCTCATTTCCCAAGTAGCCTTTCATGATGGTAGGACTCTTCATCCACAACTCTCCTTCTTTATAAGGTGGCAAAGCCCTTCCTGTCTCCACATCCACCACCTTGGCACTAAAAGTCGGCACCAACCTCCCACACGACCCCGCACGCACCTTTGCCTCCTCGTCACTCACAAAATATGTGGCTGCACCGCAGCTCTCCGTTAGCCCGTATCCTTGCCGGAGCTCCACCCACGGAAACCGCTCTCTAAACCCATCAGTCACTTCCTTGCTCAAGGGGGCTGCACCCGATCCAATTCTCCTTAGCGAACGCAAATCACCTGTAAAATATACTAACTAGCTTATCTCGTAAGTAAAGTAATCAACAGATACCCAAAAACTTAAGTTTATACGAAATGATCAAACTATAATATTTAAAACTTGAACTTGACACGTCCCTTCACGTATAATATGGACAGATGATAAATATCGAATATATGCTAAACGCCCTTTATCATATAAGATGTATAAGGAGAAATTTTTCAGATAAAAGAGAGAAAGAAAGTTTGAACAAAAAACTTTTAAACTCTAATACCCTATTAGTTATTATCAGATTTAAAAGTTCGAGTTCATAGAAAATTATCTAACTACATATTTAAGATCGAGGTTGATACTTAATATTTTTATTATGGGTGTTAGTTATCAATAAACCCAATAACTTAAACCGATAAAAATGACAACCGTTTTTGATATTTGAAATTACGTTACATTGACATTTGGAGAAGTTTACCTGCATCTTTGCCATATTTGACTAACCCTAATATGACTGGAGGCACAGCAGGGATGTTATTGACCTGATGAGTCTTTATAGCGTGAAGCATAGCTTGGAAATCAAATCTCTTCATGAGGACAGTTGTAACCCCGGAACAGAACAATCCCAACCCGAAAAACGCTAACCCGTATATGTGAAACATCGGGATAAAGCACAAAAACACGTCGTTTTGGGATTGTGTTATGTGAACTGTCCATTTTAACAGTGTCATGACTGTTATGAAGTTTGCATGCGTCAGTACCACTCCCTTGCTCGTCCCAGTAGTGCCCGAAGAGTAAAGCACCGCTGCGGTATCGGACTGAGTCAACTGGGGTTCTGGACACTCGAGCGGGTCACAGCATTCGATCAACTCTTCCACAGAGACCCAGTTGTTGTTTGATTGTTCTCGACGAGTGACAAGTACCGGAATGTCGAGTTTGGCAAACTTGTGTAGCTCCTCAGGAGCTGAGATGATGAATTTTGCACCCGAGTCACGCACTTGCTTGAGGATTTCTGACTCAGTGTTGACTGGGTTGGCGGATGAGAGTACAGCACCCAGCGAGAATATCGCTAGACACATTGTTGGGTAGAGGACCGAGTTTGGCGATAGAAGGAACACAACGTCGCCTTTTCTGACACCGACAGCGTGGTAGAGCCCTGAAGCGAGTGCACGAATCGACGTTCTGAGTTGCGCGTACGTGACCCGCTGGTTGGTGGCCGAGTCAATGAGTGCAACTCGTGAATCGGCAACGTCCGGGTGGGGGAACTGTGAGAGCACAAAGGTGGCAGTGTCAAGGTCATATCTGGTGGGAATTCTGTGATTTTCACCAAGTTGGAGGAGAGAATGGTAAATTCCCGTTTGCGGCTCGAACCCACTGTTTTTGAACCGAGTCCCTTTCTCCCACAGCTCTTGCATGGACATCTTCGCGCCTGCGATGAATATAATGCTAATGTTAACGTTAACGTGTGAGTATATAAGTTAGGTTATAAGAAGCTTTGTTAATTGGGATTATTGAATGTCTTTAAGTGGAGATTAGCATAGTTAACGACGCTGATTAAGGATACAAATAATTTAGCTTTTGTGCTTAGTAGCCGGCTAGGGTGATAACATGAGGTTTCTATTCGTTGAAAATTAAAATTTGTACCAACATGATCCGTATATTTCAGAGTTATCAAATTAAAAGATTCGCGTTTGATGCTGTTATGTTTTGTAATTAACGTTGGTAATATAAAATACATACTAAATATAAATGTTCTGTATTGTTTGTCAAACGACTTTACATGGCTGCCGTCTTGTTTTAATGAATACACATCGAGCGAAACAAGAAATGGTAATTTCAATTAGGGTTAAATTTATAAAAGACCTCAAATAATTGGTCATTTTAAAATTAGCTCCTTGCATTTTTATTTTTCCCCGACTGAATTACAATTTACCCCCTAATTGAAACGCTTTTACAGACGGAACAATACTTTCATCTTTATTACAATTTACTCCTCTACCGTTAATGAATTCAGTTACACTTAACTAAGAGAGGGGTAAAATTATCTTTTGATATTAATTTTATTTTTTTTATTTTATTCAGTTCCAATCATAATCTCAACCATTCAACAGATTAATGAAAACCCAAAAAATAATCCCAAACATCATTAATCAACTAGCCAACTTCATAATCCACTTCTAAAAACCCAAAAAGTGACCTCAAACATCATCCATCAAACCCAACATTATCAATCTCCAACAAAACCATCAAACCCAACATCATCTAGAATCAAAACAATCAAACTGGAAACTGAAAAAAATATATATATACCCAGATTCTGGGTTCATCAGAGTGAACCCAGTCTGGGTTCAAGAACGAAGCCAACTGGGTTTGTCAGGAACCCGGTTTGGGTTCTTAGAAACCCAGATCTGGGTTCCGGATGAACCCAGATCTAGGTTCCCGGACGAACCTAGATTTGGGTTCCTGTTAGCGAACCCAGCTGGGTTCGTCCAGAAACCCAGATCTGGGTTCGTCAAAGAACCCAGACTGGGTTCCTGACGAACCCAGATCTGGGTTCCCGTCAGCGAACCCAGCTGGGTTCATCAGGAACCCAAATCTGGGTTCCTAAGAACCCAGATCTGGGTTCGTGATGAACCCAGCTGGGTTCCTGAGAACCCAACTGGGTTCGTCACGAACCCAGATCTGGGTTCGTCATGAACCCAGATCTGAGTTCGCTGACGAACCCAGAGAAGAATAACATAAGGGAAAAAGAAGAAGAAGGGAAGAAGAAGAAGAAACGGAAGAAGAAGGGAAGAAGAAAAAGAAACGAAAGAGAGGAGAAGAAGAAGAAGAAGGGAAGAAGAAGAAGAAGAAGCGGAAGAAGAGGAGAAGAAGAATGAGAGGAAGAGAGAGAACAGTAGAATAAGAGACAGATGAGTTGACCGGAGTATATAGTTGGTCAACTGGTCAACTTCAGTCAAAGGGCAATATCGTCTTTTTATCATTTTTGTATCGTTTGCCGTTAAATGTAACGAATTTTACTAACGGTAGGAGGGTAAATTGTAATAAAGATGAAAGTATTGCTCCGCCCGTAAAATCGTTTCAATTAGGGGGGTAAATTGTAATTCAGTCTTTTTCCCCTTTTAGCCAATATAAATACTTTTGAATTAAAATACCTTTAGTTGTAACTCTCACCAGTCACCACTTCTGATGCACCTATACAGTAAAAAACAGATAGAAAATCATAGTCAAATAAAAGAACAACCATCAATTGCATTAGAGAGAGAGAGACATTGAAGCTAGTGAGAGAAGTCGATGAAACCATAGAAACTAATAAGGGAAACAATTAAGAGGAAGAAGGTGTGGGGGTGGTGTGTTGGGGGTACAAAAACTAATGTATATTAGTGCATTTAAATCCAATAACAAACCTATTCCGATCCAATAACATATTACAAACAAGATGGAAATTGAATCAATTGATCCACAACATTTAGCAAATTGATCACCTACAATTATCTAAGCAATCATAGTATCTCTATTTAGAAAAGCCAAAAAATCAACAATCTAATTACTTGAAAATCTGCATGATTTTACAATTTTTTCAAAGCAAAATAACATACAAAATTATAAAGTCTCATGACTATTTATAGCCTTGTAATTTTTTAATAAACAAGACTTCCTAAAATGAAATAATAACTAAAAATGAAAATTATCAAACAATAAAAGAAATAGTATCAAGAAGGAGACTTAAATGGAAATAATACCTAGATCTAAAAGGAAAGAATATCAAATCTTAAAAGAAAATGATATCAGATCTTAAAAGAAATAATATATAAATCTAAAAGGAAATAATATAAAATCGTAAAAGGAAATGATATTAAATCTTATTACAAAAAATCAACAATCTAATTACTTGAAAATCTGCATGATTTTGCTATTATTTCAAAGCAAAATAACATACAAAATTATAAAGTCTCATGACTATTTATAGCCTTGTAATTTTTTAATAAACAAGACTTCCTAAAATGAAATAATAACTGAAAATGAAAATTATCAAACAATAAAAGAAATAGTATCAAGAAGGAGATTTAAATGGAAATAATACCTAGATCTAAAAGGAAAGAATATCAAATCTTAAAAGAAAATGATATCAAATCTTAAAAGAAATAATATATAAATCTAAAAGGAAATAATATAAAATCGTAAAAGGAAATGATATTAAATCTTATTACAAAAAATCAACAATCTAATTACTTGAAAATCTGCATTACTATTATTTCAAAGCAAAATAACATACAAAATTATAAAGTCTCATGACTATTTATAGCCTTGTAATTTTTTAATAAACAAGACTTCCTAAAATGAAATAATAACTGAAAATGAAAATTATCAAACAATAAAAGAAATAGTATCAAGAAGGAGACTTAAATGGAAATAATACCTAGATCTAAAAGGAAAGAATATCAAATCTTAAAAGAAAATGATATCAAATCTTAAAAGTATAAATCTAAAAGGAAATAATATAAAATCGTAAAAGGAAATGATATTAAGTCTTATTAGAAAAAAATATCTAAATCTAAGGTTCCAATCTAGTGATGTAAGTTGCACGCTCCTTTTTCTTTTCCTCTGGGATCTTTTAAGGTTCTCATCATTCCTTCATTCTTCAAGAATATCCTTATCCTTAAGGATAGGAACTGGAACCTTCTTTACCCCATCAAATCTATCGTTGATCATAATATTCCCTTTTTCATCTCGGGCACCAACATCATCTTAATAGACGGTGAATTGAAAACCACTTTGGGCATTTGGCAACATAGAACCACGCTTAGGCTTTATTTCTTGCCACTTGGATTGATCTAGATACTAAAACATATAGTCATTATAATATCTTGGTTCTCTGAGAGTGTCACTGAAGCCACCAAAAATAATAATCTTGTGCTCGTGCAAAACCATTCGATAACTTGGTCGTGGACTAGGACACACTTTTAAATTTAGTTGCTTCCATTGATTTGTCTTCAAGTTCAACATCCAAAAGTCGTTATACTGACAGTATTGTTATGTGTATTTTTTGGGCTGCACTAAATGGGTTGGTAAAAACCCAAAAGCCCAGTGAAACAGACCCAACAGATAAGGGTCCAACTTGCCAAGCTTCAGCCCATTGGAGTGACCTCTTGGAGCATTGAACAAGCTACCTCTTATGAAATGAGCTCTCATACGACGAAGCGGCTCATCAACGACCAGATCCCATAAGCTTGCCCTCACCACGACAATGAGCTCGCAGACAAGTTTCTAGTATCAAGTGGTCAGCTCGCCTAGAAGAGCTTTCCTCAGGTCGCTTACCAGTCTTAGTCAGCACTGCCTAAACGAGCTCTCTAGCTCGTTTAGAACAAGTTGAGCTCGCCCAGAGCAGGATCAGCTCGTGGCTTAACATGCTGTGCATAATAAATTTTTCTCAGAATGATAGTACACAATCTAAGGGAAATGTCAAATATGAAATCTAAAGATAAGACCAAATCTCGAAAATTAAGGGAACAATCTTGAAAAATTGTAATTAGCATTTAATGCTTTCCCATTTATGTTTGATAAAAACTGTAACACATCTCCCTTTCTATAAATAGAAATAAAATCATTGTAAAAGGGGTTGGTCTCTGATTCTGCTCTCTTTCTCTCTCTCATTGTAACCATAAAAGCTTAATAACAGTGATTGCATCTCCTCACCGGAGCTGGCACTATGGATGTAGATCAATTTTAAGGTCGAACCACGTAAAACTTTGCGTATTCTTCTTCCTCTTTGTCTTTCCTCTATCCTATTTGCTTTGTTTGTGTCTAATTTGTAGTTCTAGGATTCGAAGAACTCGGTTGACTATTATTTTATATTAACATTTTGGTGCTAGAAGAAGGGCCCAAACTGCAGTTTTATTTTTTCAGTTTCTGGCAACCATGGCAGGAGGAAGAACCAAGAGTTGCAGTGCAGCAGTTGAGTGACGACCTGAAAGGAAAACAGAGCAGCCTGACACATCCCATGTCTTAACAGATAAAGTTGTTAGAGGAGAGCCCTTTCTAGCCCCTCATCAGCCAATGTTGGCAGTCTTTGTGGTTGGAGGGCCATAGGATTGAAGCCAGCAGTAGGAGGCGCTGCAAGTCATGATGCAACAGCTCACAGATGGTGTCAAATTATTGGCTTAGGCCCAAGCACATAAAGTGCCTAGACCTGAGATTGTAGAACCCAAAAAATCACCACAACCAAGAGAACAAGTGCCAGCTCATGAAAGGCCCATTAGAGAAGCCTCATGATCTGTTAACTCAGCTCTTCCCCCCAATTCGTATTTAAGAGTTGATGATCGTCGATCTTAAGCAGAGGAAATAGAGTATCAATGACGAGCAGAGTCACACCAAGCTGTCAACTCGTAGAGCCAAAAATATGTTCCAAGTCATGGTTCTTCAAGTTACGAGCACATGAGGTAGCATATTCCTCAAAATCCAATGGTTGAAAAGCTCCTACAGAGGGTCCACTAGCTCGAAGTGCGACATTGAGCTCAGGAGCAGAGGGATCAGTATAATAAAAGAACCCTTCTTACCTTGGATATCGAGCTTGAGTTTCTACCCCCCCAAACTTAAGGTCCTTAGCATCTTACAGTATAATAAGGATGCAGACCCGTACGACCATCTGGACGCATTCAATATTCAGATGGATCTATAGACCACCAACTCGTTGGTTATGTGTCGTGTCTTCCTAGCAACTCTCAAGGACATTTCATAAGCTTGGTTCAAGAACCTCCCAGCTCGTAGTGTAAGCAGCTAGGAAGAATTACAAAGAAGATTCATCAGCCAATACAAGGCTATGAAGAAGTAGCTCACACTGCCATGCCACCTCGCAACAATCTTCTAGTGATGAGATAAATCGTTAAAGGACTATCTTGCTAGATTTAGATATGAGGTCAACAAGATAGAAAATATCTCAGATGAAACCATCCTGACAGCGATCTCAACTGGTCTTTACAATGATGGAAAACTATATAAAGACATATACAAGTCTCCAATTAGGGACTTAGGCGAGTTTTACGAGCGAGCTTCCAAGAAGGTCATATGGGAAGAAGTTTTGGCTCAAAGCGACCTGATCAGAAGGATGAAACTAGTAGTTCGAGCTAGTCCAAGAAAAAGATCATGACTCGAGCTATCAGATCACTAAGAAGGCCAAAAAAGAGCCTAATGCTAGGCGACCTCAACATCTTGATAGCTACAACACCTTATTAGATACTGAAGATAAGATTTATGTGGCTAAGAAGGATAGGGAAGACTTTGGGAAGCCCAATCCCATGAGATCCTCAGTCCATAGCAGAAATCAAAAGAAATTCTGTGAGTATCACAGTGAGGTTGGGCATAACGCCTCGGATTGTAAGGAGCTGAGGAACGCTATTGAAAATTTGATTAAACAAAGTTGACTGAATGACTATGTGGTGCAGCAAGAAAACTAGCGACCTCAATGACCTCAGTAGGTAGCATGGCAACAGTTCTAATGAGCCTCAATCCAGAGCATGAACCAGCCGTAAGAGAAATCCCTAAACATGGTGAACCTCACCTCACGAGTATAGCTCCATGTTCCGTAACTTTCTGAACTCATGCTCTTGATGTTAAAATTCAATTTTTTTTAATATAAATAAATTACATCGTTGTGCTATGGTTATTTCTATGATTGTTTCCATGCTAAGCCTTTTTGGCCTAAAGATTAAGCAACTTCCAGCTATGTCATCGGGTGATGACCCCTTAGGCATAACTCGTGACCCATTACTCTGTTGTCAGATGACGACCCCCTGGACAGCCCCAACTGCTTTTGCTGTTGTCGGGTACGACCTCCTGAATATAGCTTGCAAATAATTGCACTATGTTGTTGGGTATGACCTCCTGGACAGCTCACGAGTTATTAAACTATATAAGCTCGATTTCTAACCTTTAAAGCACAACAAAGGTTCCGACCTCTTCAACTCTCGCTATGTCACCAGGTTCCAACACCCTTTGAGAATTTCTCAAGAGGTCTATTGTTGCTAATGACTATTTTTCAGTCCATAGGAAAATCCAAAGACTTGGTGGAATAAAAGTACAAGGCAAATGCTAGAAGCAAAATGGGCAAAAGCCGAACAGACCTCACAACGAGGAGAATCAGGCAACCTGCGCCCAGTGCTTCTCCATTTCACCGTCCAGACCATAGCGGCCTCCTCAAAGCTCGCTCCACACTCTTACCTAATTCCTCATCGCTCTTAAGGAACTCAAGCTTGAAATCTGACTGAGTAGCTGCACGAGCTCATTCCCGATAAGCCAAAGTAATAATGCAGAAGTTGAAGGGGGAACATAACAGGTTCAGACACATAAGCTTTTACCAGTTTGTAAACGCACTATAAGCTAGGGGGCCTATGTTATATGTATTTTCTAGGCTGCACTAAATAGGCTGGTGAAAGCTCAAAAGCCCAGCGAAACTGACCCAGCAGACAAAGATCTAACTTGCTAAGCTTCAGCCCACTGGAGCAACCTCTTGGAGCACTGAACAAGTGACCTCTCATGAAACGAGCTCTCATACAACGAAGCAATTCATCAACGACTAGATCCTAGAAGCTTGCTCTCATCATGATAATGAGCTTGCGGATAAGTTCCCAGTATCAAGTGGTAAGCTCACCTAGAAGAGCTTTCCTCAGGTCGCTTACCAGTCTCAGTCATCATTGCCTAAATGAGCTCTAACTCGTTTAGAACAGGTCGAGCTTGCCTAGAGCAGAATCAGCTCGCGGCTTAGCGTGCCATGCATGATAAACCTTTCTTAGAATGATAGCAGGCGCAATCTAAGGGAAAAGTCAAATACCAAATCTGAAGATAAGATCAAATTCCGGAAATCAAGGTAACAATCTTGAAAAATTGTAATTAGCATTTTTAATGCTTTCACATTTATGTTTGATAAAAAAATGTAGCACCTCCCCCTCTTTATAAATAGAAGCAAAATCATTATAAAGGAGGTTGATCTCTGATTCTGCTCTCTCTCTCTTTCTCTCTCTCTCTCTCTCTCATGTTGTTATCACAAAAGCTTAATAACAGTGACTGTCTTTCTTCATCAGAACCGGCACTGTAGACGTAGGCCATTCTTAAAGTTGAACCATGTAAAACCTTGCGTATTATTCTTCCTCTTCGCCTTTCCTCTATTCTATTTTCTTTGTTTGTGTCTAATCTGCAGTTCTGGGCTTCGAAGAACTCCGTTGACCATTATTTTACATCAACAAGTACCGTTCTTGATTTGGAGATGTAAACTCACCACCAAAGATATGGAGATAATTCTTTCAAGCAACAATTTGATGAGCACTGTGAGAAGGCGGACTGTTGGGTCTTAAAATCAACTTTCACTCATACTTCTCCACATCATCACTGACCTCTGGTTCATCTGTAGAGTCACTTCTTGATTTGTTACTTGAACTCTCATAAGGCACATTTGGCGTCTTTGCTTTCTGAACTGGATCCCTTTTCACCAACTTCGGTTCTAGTTGAACTCTCGCCCGGTATGTCTGTCTTGGGAGTTGCCTTTCTCTTCTTAAAGACATCTTTGAGCTCTTGGTCACGGTCGGAGTCCTCAATTCGAAAACTTCCATGGAGTGGTGGGGATTCAATTCGAAGACTGGTGCCCCCAAAGTCATGTTGCACAGCAGCAGGCTGATCAAGGCCAACCATTGCGCTGCCACTGTTCCAATTTAGCATGGAAAGCGCCCTCTCACCATCCAGCGCTTCCAACTCAATATAATTCTCTGGATTCTCCACTTTCGCCGTTTTCTAATTCTCTGGCCATTTCTCCTCCACCGTTGATGTTGTCTTTTGATAAATCAACAACGTGGCGTCGCCGCCGTCATCTGTCACCAAGTCTTGCTTTTGTCATCACAACTTGCATTCTTGGCGTAGGATTGAAAAGTGTCTTCTCCAACCTTGGCTCCAGTTCTGTAACTAGAAAATCTACCGATGACTTAGTTGGCTGCGTAGGTGATGAACTCGGTTGACCCCACATTGCCGTTCTTGCTGTAGGTGATAACTGACTTGGGCCCTGCGTTCATGTCATTACTGTAGCTTCTGAAATCGAGTTTGTGGTTGTTGCTGCCGTCCGAGTCGTTGTTGGCAAACTCGCCAGCGCCACTACTGCCTTGTCCTTCACATCTGCATTGCCATATGTTCCACCTTTTTCTTATAAGCAAATTTACGGTCTACATCACCCTTAGTCGATCTCTTGTTCCCAACGAGATGATCTCCTTGAGTTCATCTACGGTGACTCTCTCTTTGTTCCATCCATTCTATAACCATCGACAATCGCTCCAGTGTAAAAGATATTATATCCACCTACTTTGTCAATCTCAATTGGACTTTTTCCAAAGTCTCTAATCCTACTCAATCGTCGCAACCAACTCCTCTTAACTTTTTTTTTTTGTTTTTTTCAAACACTTTCAATGAAATTTTCCTAACGAAATTAACACCAGAAATCTTTCGATTAAATAGTCACTCAAACACTCCCAATGAAATCACCAAATTGTTGAAGAACTAAACGTAGATCTAACAACAAGAATATTCCCACCTAATAATACACCACAAACAGGATAGAAATTTAATCAATCAACCCACAGAATTGGACAAATTGTTCCTTTAGAATTAAATAACAAAATTTAACTAACCTTAGCTCAAGTAATCCTAATATCTCTACTTAGAAAAGCCAGAAAATCAATAAGATAATTACCTAACAATCTGCAAGATTTTATCAATTCTTCAAAGTAAAATAACATATCAAACTTTAAAGTCTTATGCCTATTTATAACCTTACAATTTCTTGATAAACAAGATTTCCTAAAAACAAATAATAACTAAAAAGGAAAAATATCAAACAATAAAGGAAATAGTATCAAGCAATTAAAGGAAGCCTAAATGGAAATAATATCTAGATCTAAAAAGAAATAATATTAAATCCTGAAAGAAAATAATATCTAAACTTTAAAAAAAATATATTAAATCCTAAAAGGAAATTATATCAATCTTATTAGAAAATAATACCTAAGTCTAAAAGGAAATATACTAAAAAAAGTGTTTTTATTATTTTACCCTTTAGACTTGAAAATAATATAAACCACCTCTGATATTAAAAATAATAGCTAAAACAACTCAATCATTACATGGTATAGTAATTCTGTTAATAAACGAACGAATACGTTAATTTCAAGGGTAAAAAGATAATCAACCCATTTGTATTTGTTTTCTCCATTTTTTCCTTATTAACATTATTTTATATTTTTTTCTCTTTCAACAAAAAATATATACATTTTTTACATTCTTATTAGATTATGTATCTCTCTACCATTACTCTCTCTCTCTCTCTCTCACATATCTCACCTACCTACCAACACCATTCAACTTTATCTCTTCCCACCCACTATCAAAACTTTCAATCTCTCTCTCTTTTCTCTCTTTCCTCTCTTTCTCTAGTCTGTTCCTTCAGTCTCCACTATCACACACCTCTAGCTTCCCTCTCTTCCCTCTCCACTGTCACACAGATTTAGCTTATTATTCCTTCAGCCCATTTTGCTCTACCACCTGTATAGCAATAACATCACATCTACTACGTAAGGCCTTTGATGAGCCACTGTGCACGGTCAACACTTGGCCTCGCTCAGTCTCTTGGGCTCAAAATCGCGAAACCATTATGGAGGGAAGTCGTGCTCGATCTATCACGATGCAAAACGAGAGACATCTCATCTAGTAAGGCACCTCTGCTCTCTACTGTCGTCACTAGTAAGACGCATCGTCTAGTAGGATTTGAGTTTTTGATTTATTTTTTGTTTGTGTTTAGTTGGTGAGAGGGTTATGAGGAGAAGATTCTAATGGTAATGATGGGTGATAAGAAATCTTCGAAATGGAATAACAAAACTGGTAAATTGAGATGGTTCTTAATTTTGTTTATATTTATATTTATATTTATTTTTGTTTTGAGGTTTTAGGTTTTGTTGGTTTTTTTTTTTTGTCACATTTTGATTCAGAAAATGTAAATTTTTTTTATGAAAATTAGTTATTCATAAAAAATCTAGGTTGAACTATATTATACAAATGTGGCTATATTTTTATGTAAATTTTTATTTCTAAAACTAGTGGTTGTCAGCAATGTTGATGATTTTATTTTTGGTTTTAGTTGTGTTTATGGTTTGGTTTGATTGATAAGTGGTGGCCCTATTTTTTTTTTTTTTAAAGAAAAATAATTAATGGCTAGATTTTTAAAGTTTGAAGATCTGGGCTCATCTTCTGCTTTTATACTAATTTATTTTCATCTCATGGAAAATTTTTTTATTTAATTTTTTCTTTTTTTTTTCAAATTAATCTCCACGATCCATCTTAAAATGGACGGTGGTGATCTCACTCAATTTTTTAAAATTTTTTTAATTATTACTTATTAATTAATTAATTAAATTAATTTTAATCAATCATTTAATTAGTATTTTTCTCATTTTTAATTATTTTTTATATTTATATTTATTTCTTATTTTTTATTATTTTAAATAAAAAGATAGGAATATTTTGGTCTTTTAGTATTTCTGTCGGAAAACTACTAAAAATCTAGTTGGAAGCCACTTTTGACTTATGATAGTTTTTTTTTTTTTTTTTTTTTTCCTGATATTTTAAAATATTGGAATAAACTAAGATTATTTTCAATTTCAGGGTCTTTCTAGATTTTTTCCAAAAAAATATCCTAATTCCAATCCGGCGGCACAATTTGTACGCTCCTCTTTCTTTTTGTCTCGGATCTTGCAAAGTTATCATTAATTAGTTTTTTTTTTTTTTTTTTTTTATTTTTTATTTTATCTTAATGCTTGAACATTATTTGTCTTGGTGTGTGACCATCTGTTGTTATCGCTACATGAATATATTTTGTTCTTGACGTATGATTATTCGTGTTTATAACTTAGATGCGTAATTTTTGTTTATGATATATGTGAATATTATTTATTCTTAGCAAGATGTTAAACATTTTCGAAGGACTTTTAATGGATTAAGAGATATTGACTTTGCACGCCTAGATATTAGAATTTGTTTGATGAAATTAAAAGGACTACATTATAACTTAGCTAAAGAAGAGAAGAGAGTGAGTCCTAGAGGAGGGAGGGAAAGGAGGAAGAAGAAAGAGAGAAGAGAGAAGATCCTAGGAGAGGGAAGCAAGAAAGTTGTAATAATGAAACGCATAGACGAGAGAGATGAGCAACTCATATTTTTTAGGGAAGAGGGTTAAAATTACGGATTTGAATTCTTTGTCAACCTTATTTTTGTTAATATTTTAATTAGATTTTGACATGTAGTAGATATAATATAATTGAATGACCCAGATGAAATTAGATTCTCTCTCTCACTTTTTTTTTTTTAACCTCAAAACAACAATAATTTCTTAGAACACCTTTCTTCAATAATCCAACATTGTGCAGCACTTTTTGCAAGCCCACATTTTCGGCATCCACAAAAGCCTTGAAGTCTCACCAAATGAGGCCACTTATCAACTATGGTCTCATTCATCATTTTCACAGACCTGGTGGCAATCCCTATGCCCCAGTGCTTGGAAGCCAAAACATAGTCAATCTCACCTCTGCATATATCATTTCTTGAATTTGTTGTCACTAAGATATCACCAATCGGCCTATCGTCAAGGCAGATTGCTTTGAACCAGGGGTGAGGCAAAACTTTGTTCTTGATGTAGTCGATGCCTTGTTAATAGGATTAAAAAAAAAAAAAAAAAAAAGCTTCAATATTGTTGTTTTGTGATAAAAAAATGGGAGAGAGAAATTGATTGGCCTTTCTTTAATGGACTTGTGCTTGTTTTGTGTTTGAATGATAGTGATTGTTAACGGGAGAGCAAAAATGGCAAGGCTCTTGTTAATGGGAGAAAATGACGGATAAAAAAAATAGCTTGAGAAAATGATAGAGATAAAAAAAAAAATGGCTTCAACATTTTCGTTTTGTGGTAAAAAAAAAAAATAAGGAGAGAGAATATGATTTTATGGGCCATTCATTGTTATATTTCTCACATGTCAAATCTAATTAAAAGATTAGCAAATATAAGGTTGATAGAGAATTCGGATACGTTACTAAAATTGCATATGAGTAACTTCAATCATTCCTCTTACTATGCAGGGGCATTTTTATTAATTTAATTGCAAACGTGGACAAGAAAAGGAAAATTTTTGGGCTAACTGGTTTTAAAATGATCCATAATTTGAATCCCAAAACAAAAAATTTCCATCCATAATAATTCTGTCCGTTTTTCTTTTTTTTTATTTGAACAAATATCTCTTCTGCTAGTATTCAAATATATATATATATATTGTTATAAAATTAAAATAAATAAATAAAATCAAGGGGTTAAAGAGAAGTTTACCAGGGACTTGATATGAATTTTGAATAAAATAATGTGATAGCTGTGTGAGAGAGGCGAAAGAAACAATAACAAAAGCAATAAAGTGGAGAGAGAAATGAGAATAGGAGAAACAGAAAATTATGTTTATTAACACGGAAGCTTTACATATATATAGATAAAGTGAGTCGGTTATAACCGACTTAAATAATATATTATTATAATATTATATTATCATCAAAAGTTTCACAATACTCCCCCTTTGATGATTATATTATATTATAATATATTTAAAATTCCTACCAGTAAAAGCTCAAAAAAAATATTTTATGATCTGCTGGATCAAAATGTTATAATCTTCTGGATTTAATAATATTTGAATGTGCTTAAAATAACTGCCTCATTAAAAACCTTATCAGGAAAACCCAGTGGGACAAAACCTGATTGAAGGAAAAAAGAGTGCAGTGCACATATGTCCACATTGATTTAATATACTCCCCCTGAAAAATACTTCAAAATTAATTATGTAATTTACATACTCGACGCATCCCAATGCCATAAATCAATTTCTCGAATGTTGATGTTGGTAATGTTTTGGTGAATAAATCTGCGAGATTATCTGGGGAGCGGACTTGCTTAACATCAATCTGCTGGGTTTGTTGAAGCTCATGAGTATAAAAGAACTTTGGTGAGATATGTTTGGTTCTATCTCCTTTGATGTATCCTCCTCTGATTTGAGCAATACATGCAGCATTATCTTCATATATGATTGTGGGAGAACTTGAAGCAGTAGATAGTTCGCATGTACTCTGGATATGGTGAATAACAGATCTCAACCATATACATTCTCGGCTTGTTTCATGAAGTGCAAGAATTTCAGAATGGTTGGAGGATGTGGCAACCAAAGTCTGTTTTGTTGAGCGCCATAAAATTGCTGTATTATTATAAGTAAAAACGTACCCAGTTTGTGAACGAGCCTTATGAGGATCTGAAAGATATCCAGCATCAGCATAACCAATCAAACCTGCACCACTATTAGATTTTGAATAGAATAACCCAAAATCTGTTGTTCCACGAAGATAACGAAAAATATGTTTGATACCATTCCAATGACGCCGTGTTGGTTCAGAACTGAACCTGGCCAACAAATTCACTGAAAAAGAAATATCAGGCCTAGTACATTGTGCTAAATATAATAAAGCACCAATTGCACTTAGATATGGTACTTCTGGACCAAGTATTTGTTCATCATCTTCTTTAGGTCGAAATGGATCCTTTTTAGGATCAAGAGATCGAACAACCATAGGGGTACTCAAAGAGTGAGCTTTATCCATATTGAACCGTTTTAGGATTTTTTCAATATATGCTGATTGATGGATAAGTACTCCGTATGATTTATGCTCGATTTCCAAGCCGAGACAATATTTCGTTTGTCCCAAATCTTTCATCTCAAATTCTCTTTTTAAATAGTCAGCAGTTTTTCGGAGCTCTTCAGGTGTTCCGATTAAATTCATATCATCAACATAAACTGCAACAATGGCAAATCCAGATTCTGTTTTCTTTATGAAAACACATGGGCATATAGGATTATTAATATATCCTTCATTTGTCAGGTATTTGCTAAGACGATTATACCACATTCGCCCAGATTGTTTTAATCCATACAAGGATCGTTGCAATTTAATCGAATAAACATTTTTGGCTTTTGATTTGTATGCTTCAGGCATTTTAAATCCTTCAGGAATTTTCATATAGATATCAGTATCAAGTGATCCATATAAATATGCTGTCACTACGTCCATAAGTTGCATTTCGAGTCCTTCTGAGACTGCTAAACTGATCAAGAATCTAAAAGTAATTGTATCCATCACTGGTGAATACGTCTCATCATAATCAATCCCTGGTCTCTGCGAGAAACCTTGTGCAACAAGCCTTGCTTTATGTCTTACAATTTCATTCTTTTCATTACGTTTCCGTACAAATACCCATTTGTATCCAACAGGTTTGACATTTTCAGGCGTTTGGACTACAGGTCCAAAGACTTTACGTTTGGCTAAGGAACTTAATTCTGCTTGAATTGCATTTTTCCATTCAAGCCAATCGTGTCTTTGTCTACATTCATTAACAGTATGTGGTTCATAATCATCGTTCATAACTGTCAAAGCTACTGTATATGAAAATATATCATCGATGATTATTTCATTACGATTCCACATACCTTCAGCACAATTGATTGAAATTTCTTGATTTTCAGAATTTCGTGGCTCATCAATTGTTTGTGCCTCTTTGGGGGTTTCAGTCTCTTCAGGGATTGACAACTCTTCGAGAGTTGATTTTTCAGAGATAATGGATTTTGTAGCTTGAG
Organism: Dimocarpus longan; assembly: GCA_022984855.1. Taxonomy (NCBI): domain Eukaryota; kingdom Viridiplantae; phylum Streptophyta; class Magnoliopsida; order Sapindales; family Sapindaceae; genus Dimocarpus; species Dimocarpus longan. The sequence goes on along the minus strand of CM041015.1, from coordinate 16,989,835 downwards.
TATTATTTTCAAAAGAATCAGAATTTTTCAATCTCCGTTTTCGGGGAATACTATCTTTTGAGCCCATTGGTCTACCACGCTTCTGGCGTGCAGTAGATGATTCGTTTGCTGCGTTCTGATTACATTGTTCTGCAGGAACAATTATTCTAGCTGGTGTATTGGCAGCTGGTATGTGTGATTTTGTCACTTTAGCAGCATCAGTAAATGCATCTGGCAACTGATTCGCAATCATCTGAAGATTAACTATTCTTCGTACCTCACTTTCACATTGGGTAGTACGAGGATCCAGATGAGATATTGTTGTCACATTCCATGACAGCTCATTTTTCTCTCCAATAGTTACATTTTTCTTGTGCTTCTCTTCAGGAGAAATTTTTCCTCCCCCTAATGGTGGGAAAGTTGTCTCATCAAAATGACAATCTGTAAAACGAGCAGTAAAAAGATCACCTGTCAATGGTTCAAGATATTTGATAATTGAAGGTGAATTAAAACCAACATATATTCCCAAACGACGTTGGGGTCCCATTTTGGTTCTTTGAGGAGGAGCAATAGGGACCTATACGGCACAACCAAAAATACGTAAATGAGAAATATCAGGTTGGTGCCCAAGTACAAGTTGTAATGGAGAGTACTGGTGATAAGCTGCAGGCCTAAGTCGAATCAATGTTGCTGCATGTAAAACAGCATGTCCCCAAGCAGAAACCGGTAATTTGGTTTGTAACAATAAAGTTCTAGCAATCACCTGGATACGTTTGATGAATGATTCTGCTAGACCATTCTGGGTATGTACATGTGGGACTGGATGTTCAACATCAATTCCGATTGATGTGCAATAATCATCAAATATTTTTGATGTAAACTCACCAGCATTATCTAGTCGTATACTCTTGATTGGATAATCTGGAAATTGTGCTCGGAGTCTAATGATTTGAGCAAGCAATCTAGCAAAAGCAATGTTACGACTGGATAATAAACATACATGTGACCACCTTGCTGATGCATCAATTAATACCATAAAATAACGGAATGGTCCACTGGGTGGATGAATGGGTCCACATATATCTCCTTGTATTCTTTGCAGGAAAGATGGAGATTCAAAACCAACCTTAGAAATGGATGGTTTAATTATCAATTTTCCTTGTGAACAGACAGTGCATATATTGTCATTGGATAATAGAATCTTCAGGTTCTTTAATGGGTGCCCATGAGAATTTTCAATGATTCTACGCATCATCGTAGATCCTGGATGACCAAGACGGTCATGCCAAAGTCGAAATATTATTGGTTTAAACAGCTTCTGGCTTGAAACTACATAAGTTTCAATTGATCTCATAATTGTATAATACAACCCAGATGAGAAAGCTCTGAGTTTTTCTACAATTAGCTTCTGGCCTGAGATAATTTTAGTAATGCATAAATATTCAACATTCTTCTCATTTGTAGTTTCAATATGATATCCGTTACTACGTATATCTTTGAAACTGAGTAGATTTCTTCTAGATCTACTAGAGTATAATGCATCATTTATATATAATTTAGTACCATTTGTCAATAAGATTATGGCTCTTCCAGAACCTTCAACCAAATCTGCAGGACCTGATATAGTATTTACCTTGACTTTGGCTACTGTCAAATTTGAGAAATATTTCTTATTCTGAAGAATAGTATGTGTTGTTGCACTGTCGACAATACATATATCTGCACCTTCCTTTTTGAGAATAGATAATTCATCCATATCCGTCTTTCATCATATAAACCATATGTTAGTACATCATTGATAACAAAATATAAAGCAAAATAAGTTATCTTACTTCTGGAAGATTACAAAAATATGTACTAATATAACAAAAGTTAATATGACTATATTAACTAGGCAACTTTCTAATTGGTATGGATATCTCCATCACCAATTGAGTAATCCACTTTTCCATCCGCATTATCAAGAAAATCCGATAATTTCAGGCTTGTGATATCTACAGGATCATCACTTTGATCTGCAAAATTTGTATCAATTTTCTTTTCTTTCCCCTTTACAGAGGCTTGATACAGATCAACCAAATGCTTAGCTGTACGGCAGGTACGAGACCAGTGTCCAGATATGCCGCATCTGAAACAAACATCTTCATAATTTTTAGGGGCATTTTTCTCTACATTTTTGCCCTTGTTATGTTTAGCATTATAAACATTCCACTTTTGAGAGATGTTTTTCTGGTTTCGATTACTTGAAAATTTATACCCACCACGACCATGATTACCACGTTCGCGTCCATGTCCACGTCCACGGCCTTTACTTGTGCTAGCATTTGCTTCTGGAAGTGCAACTGCGCCAGCAGGGCGGAGTTCATGATTTTTCATCAGAAGCTCATTATTTTGTTCTGCCACTAAGAGACATAAGATTAATTCAGAGTATTTTGTAAACCTGCGTTCTCTATATTGCTGCTGCAGGAGCACATTAGATGCATGGAAAGTAGTATATGTCTTTTCCAACAGATCTGCATCAGTCAGTATTTCACCACACAAGTTCAGCTGTGAGGTTATCTTAAATAGGGCAGAATTATAATCAGCGACTGATTTGAAATCTTGGAGTCTTAAATTACTCCACTCATGCCGGGCTCTGGGGAGGACGACGGTTTTCTGATGGTCATACCTATCTTTTAGATTTGTCCACAGAGTCAGTGGATCTCTAATTGTGAGGTATTGAGTCTTCAGGCTCTCATGTAAATGACGGCGGATAAAGATCATTGCAGTTGCTTTATCCTGTAGAGATGTTTCATTATTATCTCTAATTGTATCAGCTAAGCCCTTGGACTGCAGATACAGCTCTACATCAAGGATCCATGAAAGATAATTATTTCCTGAGATATCCAGTAGAGCAAATTCTGGTTTTGCGATATTTGACATGACTATACACATAAAATATCACAATTAGTGACATAATCAAAATGATATATTTGAAACTTCAGGTTGCCAAAAATTTCATTTATATTTTTAGAACTTCAGGTCAAAAATAATAACTTCAGGTTTTAACAATATATATTTAGAACTTTAGATTCCATTGATTAAAATCTAGAACTTCAGGTTCTAGTACATTATAAATTTAAGAGAATAAAATATATGAAATATAAAGATATAACAGAGATAACAAATCAATTAATTAATAATATATTGAGCCGGCATAGCCGTGCATGAAATATATAATAAAAATAGTAAATAATAATAACAGAACTGTACATATAGTATGTAATAATAAGTAAATAAATAAAATTAAATAGTTAGATCTGTAATGCATGATAATAATAAGTGAGTCGGCAGAGCCGTACATTGGTTGAGTCGGCAGAGCCGTACATTGATTGAGTCGGCAGAGCCGTACATTGATTGAGTCGGCAGAGCCGTACATTTATTGAGTCGGCAGAGCCGTACATAGATTGAGTCGGCATATCAAGAACTTCAGGTTCAAGATCGTGCTGATAACGTGTTATAAAATTAAAATAAATAAATAAAATCAAGGGGTTAAAGAGAAGTTTACCAGGGACTTGATATGAATTTTGAATAAAATAATGTGATAGCTGTGTGAGAGAGACGAAAGAAACAATAACAAAAGCAATAAAGTGGAGAGAGAAATGAGAATAGGAGAAACAGAAAATTATGTTTATTAACACGGAAGCTTTACATCTATATAGATAAAGTGAGTCGGTTATAACCGACTTAAATAATATATTATTATAATATTATATTATCATCAAAAGTTTCACAATATATATATATATATATATCTTCTGCTATTAATTTACGTGTATTTATAATATTCTAGTAAATTATCCGATGTGTGTATATGAAGACAACAATAAAAAAATGAGGAAACAAAGCACGTGGCATGAAAGATGGCAAAACAAGTGGAATAGAAGTTGAAATGGTGGTTGAGGTGGGGAATGAGATGTGACAGCTGATCATGCAATAGACAGAAAATGTCATGGGCTGCAGCTTGGGCGCAATTCAATTGCCTTTGCCTCCACTCGTTTATGCCTTCAAATGAGAGCGACCCTCTTGGCTTTTTGCTCGTGTCTTTCCATACTAACTTTTCACATCCTTCTCACCAAAGCAGCAAAACTCCAGTTTGGATACCGACAGCCTGCTTGTATATGCTGGTATTGCCTGTTGTTAACTTAATATATATATATATGATGTATTTTAAGATCCATCCTATGTATGCATACACTTAATAAAAAAAAAAAAAGTGATTACATTTTAGAATATATAATTATAATTTATTATATATGATTACAACTAAATATGTGTGATTATAATTAGTAAATGTGATCACATTTACTGATTGTAATCACACATATTTAGTTGTACTCATATATAATAAATTATAATTATATATTTTTAAATATAATTATTATTTTTTTTATTAAATGTATGTATACATTCGGTACACACAACGCAACCCCTATATATATGTATGTATATATTTTGTAAAAAGTTTTTTAATAGGTTTTCAAAGGGATTTGGGGAGTGTGTTACATTCTCGGGGAGTGTGTTACATTCTCTTTGAATCAACCTTGCAAGTTGCATGTTGTCTATAATTAGTCATTTGTGGTCGAGACAGCAGCATATATTTTCGTTCAAATATAAGTTAAAATAGTTGCAAAATCAATTATTAAAACTGTGAAACCAATTATTGAAGTCATGAATTATTTATGGAACAACTTCATTTTGGTTCCTATAATTTTGAAAAACTGTTTACTTTTAACTGTGAGTTCGTTTATATCATTTATGATCTCTTACGTTTTAAAAACTCTTCAAATTAGTTCCTACTGTCAATTAATAGACAATCAAGTGTTACATGTGTAGGGGTAGTTTCATCATTTGACACTAATCAGTGGCAAAACGACACATGTCATATGATTTTTTTTTAAAAAAAAAAAATTAAATAAAAACAACAATTAAAAAGGTAACATGAAATGACTAAATTGTTGTCCAAGAAAATTTGATACAAAGAGTGTTTGGTCCCCATGAACCAAATACTTTGTCTTTGACTTCTCATTTCTTTACCACAACGTTCCCTCATTACCAACCCTAAACCTTACCGTGATTGACTTTGCATACACTGACAAGATCCAATCCAGATTTCCTCTAGACTAATATCTGGTAGGCCTCGCCTAATACTCCAACGAACCTCTCTTAAATCTTACTGGACGACTAAGAGAAATTCGGGAAGCGAACCCTGAAACTTGCCTGTTTAAGCTTTGCTTTGAAACTAATTTAATCTTACTATTTTAAAACTTATTGGGTTGATTTTACTTTGATTTCAGCTTACTATTATTAGAATTTGAACTAAAACTATAAAAGTAACCATTTTCTTTTACAAAATTTAAAAGCATTTTAAGAAAAGTCTAACAGCATAACGACTGCATTTTTAAAATTTCCAATTTCCTGCAAAGAAAATACTCTCCAAATAATTTCAAACACAACCCAACTTTTTAGTTCCACAAATATGCATCTCAACAATAATTTATATAATTTTCATCAAGCTACCAACAAAAATCAAAGCCTTTCATATCCAAAGAAACTTTACAAGTTTTTTACACCGCAAAATATCATATTACAAGTTTTTCAAATAAGTGTCATAAAAGATGCAAAGGTGATGCATGTAAGTGTTCGGTATTTCATTTAACGAAACCATTTATGAACTTATTTCAATTCGTATAAAATCTCAATATAATTCTTTTCTTTTTAAAAACACCATGTGTACCCCTAAATACTCTGACCACACAGTGACTAAACTATTGCCGCTTAATGCGGTATGTCACGTAACGATTTTCAACTGACACCAACCATGACGCTGCTGAGACATTTCGACAATTATATGCGAAATTTTCTGTATAGCAAAACGTACCGAGAGATAATCTATAAATCTTGGCAAGTACGTGTGAAATTCTTTGCATCGCAAATTAACACTAGATACTATATAAATTTGAGGGTGTACGTATGGCCTTTGAAAATCTTTTCTACTAAGTGCAATACGCACAAAATAGCTTATCTTTCAAAACTTTTAACTAGAGCTTTTAAAACTCAACTTCTCATAAAAACTTCCTTATTTTTCAAATTTCATTAGAACAAATATAATGATTTTCTAAATCAAAGGAAGAACTTGTATAAAAATAAATCATTCATAAGCTTTTTAATAAATAATAACCTCACATTTCATAACATAACCATTTATGAGAGAAGTCTTTAGCATTCACCTGAATCCAAAGCTTGGTTGATGAACTTCAACGGGCTTCTCTTGCTCCACTCACTTGCTTCTCACCTATACATCACATTCTCATTTAGAATGTACTAAAATAAACTACACAAAGCTATACACATTACTTCTAATACAACTTTTTTTATTGGAAACCCTTCAAACTACAAACTTTCCATCTAAGTTTTAACTTAATCAAAACTTTAAAATTCCGATTTCTTTCCACAAATCTAATTTATTATCACCTAGGAATACCTACATACACTCGAAATAATTTTCTGAAACTCGAAACGAAAATTGATCGTTTTAGACCTCTTTTGGCTAAACCTATGCTAAGGAGTAATCCTTAACTTTTCTTCATTCCATTTTTGCTCCAATCATCTCACTAACTCTCATTAGGTCAGGGAAAAAGCGAATTCAAAAATAAAAGGCAGCCGGATAGAGGTTCCTAACAACCCCTAATTTTCACTACTTTTTCATGTCAAAATTTATCACTTTTACATTCTAAACTCAACTCTTTTCATTAGGGTTCTTAGACTCATATATGCTCAATTATGATCATACATCATATGAAAATACAAAAAGGAAGTGACATTGCATGATAACCATCAATGCCCTTCATTTAGCCTATACAATACTCTTATGTCGTTTCATTTCCTTTTTCAATTCTAGCTTTTCCATAGGATTTTCTAACTTCTAATATGCATGAATTCAAACTCATTCGAATCAAAACCTAATGGAATCACTCTTCCCTATAGTTGTCGTGCCCTACATATACATACAAAACACATTACTTCTTTCAACTCTCCAAGATTTCCACTTGATCAATCTCTCAGGCATTTCATCAAACACCTTAACTACAATTCAATTCACGTCACACAAGCTTAAATCAATTTCTAGGGTTTCACCTACATAAACCCTAACTCACATCTCTTGTATGATTTCTCTCAAATCAAGCTCCCTTTTTAGTTTATTACGGTTCTATGCTTGATTTCGATAAAAATCCACATCAATTTTCACGTTAAAACCAACTCAATCATCAATATGCATACAACTCCAACTAAGCTCATACTTAAGAAAAATGATGATAACTTACCTTAATCTTGTTTTAATCTTGATCTCCTAGCTTGAATAAGCTTAAAATATTGTTTTAGAGCTTTGGAATGACTTGGAAATGGCTTGGCTTGCTTTTCTCCTTCTTCCTCTCCTTTACAGTCCACCCTTGGTTTCTCCCTCTCTCAATTTGTGCACTAAAATTTTTGCTAAGTGTTAGATGACTAACACATATATATATAAGGCTTTTAATTGGAAAAAGATCATTATGTCATTCTTTTAAAATTTTTCTTACTATTAGGTTAAATCAATTTCTAAAATATCTACTAACATCTTAAAATCACTTATAAGAGTAATATTTATGGAATTTAGCATTTGCACCCCATAACTTATCTACTAATATTAGGAAGTCCAAAATTAAGAATAGGGGCTTACAATTTCTCCCCTCATACAAATTTCATCATCAAAATTTTAAATTATATACCTAACTCAAATAAGCTCGAATACTAAGTGCGCATTTGCTCTTCATGCTCACATATAGCTTCTTTCGACCCATGATTTCTCCACAACACTTTTACTAATGGAATAGTCTTGTGGCGCAATACTTGATCTCTACGATCTAAAATCTCCACTAATTGCTCTTCGTAGGTCAAGTTGTCTTTTAGTTGCACCGGCTATTCTCTCAATACATGCAAAGGATTCGCTACATACTTGCGAAGCATGGAAACATAAAAAACATATTGGATGTTTGCTAACTCTGGTGGCAACTTCAATCGATATTGTAAACCCTCAATACTAGTTTCGGTTAAATAGTATAGTTTCAAAAATAGTTTTTAAAGTTTAGTTTATTTTCGTATATCGAGTAGGATGTTGATTAAAAGACCCAAGAGTATTATGAATTGAGATGAGAGATTATTGGATGAGATAAGCCTACATTTCAAAGTTGAAAAGTCAAAAAGTTTCACCAATGAGATTTAACCAAGTGTAATAGAAAATGTGGAGCATGGTGAGCTATTTGGAGTCTTATGATTGGTGGAAAAATTAGTGGTGTCAAGTGATGTCAAAGGGACCAATTAGATTCAAGTTTATCTAGTTAGGGGTCAAGATAAGATTAAGTGAAAGTTAAGGGTCATTTTATCAATTTTTGAGAGGGAATCCTTTAGCAAATTTTACACCACTATATATGGTTGCACTAAAGTCATCTTTCATTCATTTTTCCAAGTGAAAATTAAGAGAGTGAGGAGGAGATATGTGTCGGCCAAGAGAAGGGAGAAAGCAAGGGAGATCAAGCCAAATTCTTCAAGTTTTTCATCATCAATCTCAAGTTTGTCACCAACCAAAGCTACTAGAGTAAATTAGGATCAAAAGCAAAACATAAATAAGTGGGTTTCTTGATGTTGATTTACTATAGATTATATAGAGACCCATTTTTATTTTTCTTCAAAAGCTAAATTTGATGTTAAAGGTTGAAACTAAGATAGTTGATGATGAGTTTGGTATGTTTACTATGCTAGAAATTGAAAGATTGATGATGGTTCCTTGTTGATGTCAATTTCGGTCATGCTTAGGGTTTGTGATGTAATTGTTGTTTCAACATTTTGAGTTTAAATCTAAGTATATTTGAGACTAAGAAACCTCATGGAAGTAATAGAATTGAAAAAGATAAAGTGTAGAGACAATTTTAGTGTTTTTGGTTTAGTTGAAGGACATGAAGATATCTCATGCCTAAGTGTTCTTTTAATGCTTGAATTGTATATGTTTCATTATATTTGAATGAAAGAATGTTAGATGTGAAAGATTTGAGCTTAGAGTGCAAGTGAGTTAAAATTTGAATTTAAAAAGTGTCGAAAAAATGGGGTTTTTGGCTAAAAACGCCTACCCGGTGGTCGTTTCTTTCCAAATTCGCTTCATGTTTGACCTAAATGCGAGTAAGGGAGATGATTGGAGTGAAAACGGAATGAAGAAAAGTTAAGGATTTCTCCCTAGCAAGCATTCGGCCAAAGGGGGTCTTATTTTGGGATTTTTCGTTTCGAGCATCAGATAATTATTTCGATTGTATCGAGGTGTTCCTAGGTTATAATAAATAGGTTTCGTAAAAAGAAATCAGAATTCGAAAGCCTCTGATAAGTTAAAACCTAGTTACGAAGGTTTAGGTATAAAAAAGCTTTTATAGAGTTAGTTGTGTTAGAAACTATTTATAACTTTGTTTTAGTGAATTTATTGATTCTAAATGAGTATTGGATGTTTTAGGGTGAAAGCGAAAAGTATTGGAGGATTTCGAAGGAGGTTCGCATTCGATCGGAAAGCGTTTTGTAAGTAGAAACCTAATCCTCTAAAGCGTAGTTTTATTTAAAGTTTATTTTATGGTTATATGCACTTATGTCATTATGTAATTGATTGGTGTCTTGTAGTATATGTAGATCTTATTATATCAATTGTTAAGTTGAATATGTATTCATATAAAGAACTCATGAAAAATTAAAGTTTTTAGACTTTTTGCCTTAAAATGAGATTATTTAAAAATATCGAGAAAAATATTTTATTACATTGATGGTTTACCCTAGTCCCAGTTGAGTACCCAATAGAATGCTCTATGCGTGCATGGTAGATGTGAGAGAATTACTAATTGAGAGAGAGAGAGTCAATTGAGTCACCCTCTGCATGTATAGGGTAGTGTAGTTCAAACTGATTATGTAAGGGTAACACGTGCCCAAAGTTCGTGCATCAGTGACTACACAGGGTAAGTTCTTTAATTCCTAGCAACTAGCTAGAGATTTAAGCTGCCACGACAAAAGTAGTTTCCCTAGATTACCATCAAGGTAAGAAATGAGAAAGTTTTAGAAAAAAATTCGACATGAGTTTCAGAAACGATTTTGTTTGAAATGTTAAAAAATATTTCAGAAAAACACCAAACTAACCGGAAATGCTCTACCTCTAACTGTTAGCTCACCACCTCTGTACACCCTCTCTGCCATCAATACATCTCCAGTAGGAGTAGTCACCATCATCCCACACTCTAATGGCTTTAATGGCAATCCAGCTCGATTAGCAAAACTCTCAGAAATGAAGGAGTGAGTAGCTCTTGGATCTACTAATGTATAAATATCAAAACTAAAGAGTGAAATTGCACCTGTAACCACTTCAAGGGTCGCCTCTACCTCCTGCTAAGTGACGACAAACACCTTGGCCTGAATTGAAGGTCTCATTGACTGACCTCTGAATGGGGTACCTCGACCCATACCTCTGCTTGGCTGACTAGAGGTCCCTGGTCCTCTCCTCTGTGGACCTCCCCTGCCTCACGACTGCCCCTCACTAGGCTGAACCGAAGTTGCTGGTCTCGACTCATTACCTTCTACAGTAGTCCTCTGCGGGCAATCTCTCTTTACATGTCTCTCCTAACCACAATAGTAACACCTAATACAGCTAAAGTGACACTCTCCCATATGCCATCTCCCATAGGTCGCACATCGAGGTACCCTACTTTGGCTACTACCTCTATCCTGTGATCCTGACGGGGGTCTCACCGAACCCTGACTGGAAGTGACTCCCTGACTCTGCTGCCTCACTGAAGGTCCTCCAGACTTGCTTCCTGTCTTGGGCGTTTTACTAAGTCCCCATGTCTGCCACCCCTGGCTCGGTCCCCTCTTCTGCTGTTACAACCCCCTCTCGGCTTGAACAATCCGCTCAAACCCTCAAAGTTGCCTTTACTAATCACCTGTACTCTCTATACTTGGTAGCAACTACATATGCCTTGATTCTGAAATTCAGGCCCTTCAGGAATTTATAGCACTTATTAGCTTCATCATCGACAATAAACGGTGCCACTCGGGACAACTCTGTAAACCTTTTTTTATATTCTGCCACCGTCATATTACCTTGTACCAAACAGTAGAACTCCTCAATAATCACATCCTTGTAAGCCTTAAGATAAAATCTCTCTTTGAAATACTCTTTAAACTGCTCCCATGAAAGCGGAGTGGCCACTCTCATTCTCATGGAATCCTACCAATCTCTAGCGGAAGCTCGAAGGAGAAATGAAGCAATAGATACCCTCTGTTGATCCTTGCACTCCATCTGCTCTAGAACCCTCTCTGTACTCTCCAGCCACTCTAAAGCTATATCTGGGCCTCTTGTCCCATCAAAACCTTCGGTATCTAACTTTCGTGCTCTCTCTATGATGGTGCCTGGTGTGCGAGGTCTCATACCCTGCATAATCTGGGCCAGCCTTTTAATAGGATTGATTGTTGGCCTTGCCATTGGTGGCTCTGGCTGCATCCCAGACTGAGGTTCATTTACGGACTCATGAATAGGCTCCTCAACCTCTAGTGGAGCAGAAAGAACAGGCAAAGTCTCAATAGTGGCTCTGTGCATATGAGGACGACTAGTTGGATGCATAGCTCTACTACAATCAAAACAATGAATGTCATGCAACTTTTAATGATTCAATGCCATAAAATGCATAAATAACTTTTGGATGCACAATTTTTCAAAAATTTTCTAAACAACTTTAAACAGAAAGCTCTGATGCCAAATTGACGGGACCTTTCCCGAATCTCTCCTCTGGACCAGTGAAAGACCCCGTAGCACCTCGATAGAATCTCAACAAATCCTAACTTTAGCCCGAAGAAATCCCACCGGAGCACCGATACTTAGTTAAAACTTATTTTGAATTCATTTAATAGGTGGCAAGTGTAATTTTTTTTTTTTGTTTTTCTGATGAAAATTTGGCAGCATGCCGGCTGTTTATTAAACTATGCCACTCTCCAATTTCAAAAGCAATTTAAAGACACTTATATGGCATGCAATCTCCACTACTAAGGACCTCAGGCCCTCATCCAACATCAATCACCACATAAATCATCACATTTATGAAATCGATGGAAATCTAGAATTTTCTTTTCAAAACATTTTCATAAAATGTGCATCCAACAACTGATATTTATGTTTACTAATTTACATCATTTACACCATGATTTATATACAACATATGCATGGCAAAATGTGAGTTATACAATGGGGTGTAGTCGTCCGTCAGTCTATCCGCACGTCAGTTTGAGCTTCGTTTGCTGGAAGACTCACTCCTACACCTGAGGGAACAAGTTAAGAAACACATAAAAAAACAAACGGTGAGTATAACTCAATGAGATAAACCTTAAACAACTTAATGAACTAAAGTATTTTTTTGAAATACTTTTTAACATTTCAAACAAAACTATTTTTGAAACTCATTTCGAATTTCTTTCAAAAACTTATTCTCAATTCTTGCCTTGATGGTAACTCAGAGAAACTACTCCTATCGTGTCAGCTTAAATATTTAGCTAGCCTCTAGGAATTAAGGAACTTACCTTGTGTAGTCACCAATGCAAGAACTCTGGGCATGCATTACCTCTACGCTATCGGTTTGAACTACACTACCCTATATATACAGAGGGTGACTCAACTGACTCTCTCCCTCTCAGTTAGTAATTCTCTCACATCTACCATGCACGCATAGAGTAATCTACTGGGTACTCAACTGAGGTTAGGATAAACCATCAACGTAATGAAATATTTTTCTCAATATTCTCAATTAATCTCGTTTTAAGGCAAAAAGCCTAAAAACTTAAATTTTTCATGAGTTCTTTACATGAATACATATTCAACTTAACAATTCATGTAATAAGATCTAAATATATTACAATACACCAATCAATCACATAATGAAATAAGGGTATATAATCATAAAATAACTTAAAACAAACTACGCTTAGTAAGGTGAGATTTCTTGTAACGGCCCATCCCAGTCTGGACCGGGGTTTATCTGGCTGCTAGGCCAGTCCTCTAAGCTCAGGATATCTCGGCTTCCCAACTAATTTCTTTCGCCTTCCCAGACACTCGAACCCACGACTTAGCGGCTAAGTACTTGTGGGAAGCATGTCTGGTACCAATTGAGTTGGTCGTAGGTTCGAATGTCTAGAAAGGCGAAAGAAATCAGTTAGGGGGTCAAGATATCCTGGGCCTAGAGAACGGGCTCGGCAGCTAGAAAGGCCCCGGCCCAGACCAGGACGGGTCGTTACATAAAAATTTATCTTTTTATTATGGGGTCCCTTTCTCTCTAGGCTGCCCTACTCACAAGGTACTGTACCCGGGTTAGAGGGTTTTGTTTCGCCTCCCCCACCCGCACTTGAACCCATAACCTAACCCCTTAGTCAAATGGATTCTTCTTGCAAGGTGAGTACCAATTGAGCTAGTGAAGCAAAACCCTCTTGCCCGGGGACAGTACCTTGTGAGTGGGATAACCCAGAGAGAAATGGACCCCACATTTTTACTCACAAAACGTCTTTTGATCGAAAGCCAACCTCCTTCAAAAATCTCTAATACTTTTCGCCTTCCGCCTAATACATCCAATACTCATTTAGAATCAATAAATTTACTAAAACAAAACTATAAATTGATTCTAACGCAACTAACTTTATAAAAGCCCATTTTCACTTAAACTTTACAATTAAGTTTTAACTCATTTGAAACTTTCAAATTCTAATTTTTTTTACGAAACCTATTTATTATCATCTAGGAACACCCCGGAACCCTCGAAATAATTTTTTGAAGCTCGAAACGAACAATCCCAAAATAAGACCCCTTTTGGCCGAATGCATGCTATGGAAGAATTCCTAGCTTTTCTTCATTCTGTTTTCACTCCAATCATCTCCCTAACTCATGTTTAGGTCAGCCATGAAGCGAATCCGGAAAAAAACGACCGTCAGGTAGGCATTTTTAGTCAAAAATCATACTTTTTCAACACTTTTTAAAACCCACTTTTATACCAATTATACAATAAGCTCAATTCTTTCATAGCTAATGTTCATTCACTCAAATATGAGCTAACATATTTAATTCAAGCATTAAAAGAACACTTAGGCATGAGATTTCTCCATGCTCTTCAACTAGACCAAAAACACTAAAATTGTCTCTATACATTATCTTTTCCTATTCTAACACTTCTAATAGGTTTCTTAACATCTAAAATGCATAAACTAAGCCTCAAATGGATGAAAAAAAAATGGGTTACACAAACCCTAACAATGGCCTAATTTAACATCACAAGGAATCATCATCTTTCTTTCAATTTCCAACACACAATTCACACCAAACTTATAACCAATCATTCTAGTTTCAATTTCTAATATCAAAATAAACTTTAGGATAAACTTAGAAATGGGTATTATCCGCTATCAACTAGAATCTAAAGCAAGAACTCACTTCTTTATGCTTTAAATTCACTTGAATCTTGTTCCCATGACTTTAGTTGATGAAAAACTTGAGTATTAGTGTGAGGTCACTTGAAGAATTGCTTTGAATTTCCTTGATTCCTTCTCTTGATGGTGGCCGACACTCTTTCTCCCTCACTCTCGATTTTGGACGGCAAAAATGAAATGAAAGAGTGACTTGCTTCCACTTTATATAGTGGTGTAATAATTGTAAATTGGTCCCTCTTGAAAATCATCAAATAGCCCTTAAACTTCTCTTAATCTTATCTTAACTCCTTACTAGATAAGATCACTTCCTATCGATCCACTTGTCACTTTAAAAATCACTAATTCTTCCACCAATCAAATGGTTACAAATGGCACACTAAATACCACATATTTCTATCACACTTGGTGAATTCCTATTAAATGAACTTTTTGACTTTTCAATTTTGAAAAGTAAACTCATCTCATTCTATGCTCTTCCATAACATTTTTTTAATACTTTGAGTCCTCTAATTGACATCCTATTATCGATGTGAAAATCAATTTAACTTTCAAAACTGCTACATAAGTGATACTATTTAACCGTAGCTAGAATCGAGAGTTTACATCACTTTCGTTACGCTGGTTAATGGTTTCCAATTTACAATCGCCTTTATCTTTTGAGGATCAACACTAATACTATCTACCGAAACAACATATCCAAAAAATGTAACTTCATTTAATAAGAACTGACACTTATTAAACTTGACATACAGTCGCTGCTCCCTCAACGTTTGTAAAACTACTCTCAGATGCTCAATATGCTCTTGTTTACTGCCTAAGTACACTAAAATGTTGTCTATGAATACTATAACAACCTTGTCTAAGAAATTATGGAACACTCAATTCATTAAAGCCATAAATGTTGCTGGTGCATTGGTTAGCCCAAAAGGCATAACCAAGAACTCATAGTGTCCATAGTGAGTTTTAAAAGCGGTCTTAAGAACATCGTCACCTCTAATCTTTAACTGATGATATCCCAATCTCAAATCTATCTTGGAAAACACTCTGGCCTCCCTAGAGCTGATCAAACAAGTCATCAATCCTCAGAAGTGGGTATTGATTTCATACAATTACCTTATTCAACTCTTGATAGTCAATACACAACCTCATACTCTCATATTTTTTCTTAACAAATAGTACTAGTGCTTCTCGGGGAGATACACTTGATTTGACAAAACCCTTGTCCACCAATTCTTCTAATTGAACTTTCAATTCCTTCAACTCTGTGGGTGCCATTTGGTAAGGCCATCTGAAAATAAGCGCTGTTCCCATAATCAAATTAATTTCAAATTCAATCTCCTTGTCTAGCGATAAACTAAGAAAATCCTCTAGGAACATGTTTGGAAACCGTTCAACTATGGAAATATCCTCTATTCGTACCTCCCTCCCGGTCATATCTATCACATAAGCCGATTATTAACTCTAGCCCTCAGACTAACATACTCTGATACCAATGTTGACGAGCCCCTCTTCCTTATGCAACTAGGTAGCCTGCCCGATAACTCCATAGTGACCTTCCAATCGGAATTTGCTCTTGCTGAAAGGTTTTCGCGAAGTTAAGCTTTTTTCTTTCCAACGAACCCTTTTTAAACTTTTAGAGTTACTTTTCAAATGGAATGAATGAGAACTTTTTTATTTTTTAAATGAACATTTACAAAACAGGGTTTACAAAAATTTTGACTATACAACGGTTGTTTTTCTAAAAATTCCACCTTATAAAAACATGATAGAAAACTTGTGCACTTCAAAAACCAAAAAATCTCCACTTCTAACCCTCAGGCCCTCTTTTTTATTTCACAAATCAATCACAACATGATTTCAATTTAGAAGACAATGCAAAATACATTGAACTTACATAAAAACATTATGCACATATGATTTTAAAACATAATACAAAAACATAATTGTATATATGTTCTAGAATGATATTTACAAAACGTGTATCGAGTCTTAAAAATTATGCATGTACATGGTATTCCAAAATAAACTAGTATAGTAGTGTCACGTCTTCAACTCACCTGCACGTTCTATAGAGCTCCTTCTGATTGTTGGCTTATACCCACACTTGGGGAGGATTTTTATCAAAAATAAGAAAAGAGTGATAAGTATTTAACTCAGTGAGTGGGTAACTTTTAAACTGAGATAATTGTTTTTTAAAAAATATATATCCTTCCAAAATAGATTGGAAAACTAATAGTTTATTTCTTTCTATTAAAAACTATAAACTAGTATAATGCATACAAATACTTATACTCAAATTTTCATAAAATGTAATTTTCTTATTTTTATGAATTTCACGTCTAATGACGTACTTTTCTTTTTATAACTTGCTTTATGAGGTAAACCAGAGAAACTTGTTCTTTATGATGGTACGTAGACACATCACTAGAATTAGAGAAATCTTACCATGTGTAGTCATAGATGCGGAAACTCTAAGGTCGCGATTCCTCATAACATCAGACAGATCTATACTACTTCATATGTGTAGAGGGTAACACACTGACTCAAATCCCCCAAGTTAGTGACTTCCCCCATCTTTTGTCATTCACGCATAAGATACTTCGGTCGAGTATACTGGAGATTAGGGTAAACCATAAGCATTTAAAATTCTTTCAACATACTTAAAACTTTCTCTTTAACTTTGCTTAAAAACATATTGTTTTAGTTTGTAAATATCCTTTTCTCTAGTATATGGTTTATAACCGAAATACTTTCTTTCTAAGGCAAAAGCTTAAACTTTCAAAATATCCTTAGTATGTCTCTTCTATGCATGTATTTAACGTAAATTTACTAACTTGTTTTACTTCGAAAATAAATGCATTTATAATATAAATTTAAGAAAGCATACATGCATTATAAAAATAACGATAACATGCTAAAAGCTTGCTCGATAAAACATAATAAATCGGATACTAAAGCAATTATTTGTAATTATAAATAATCAATTGATAAAGTTCATAAAAACTTTGTAACTAGCCACACTCGCTGCTTGCTATCCAATTTAGTAAACCACTCCTTCACGTCCTCCTTTAGCTCGTCGCTTTACCTACACTTTAATACAAGCATAATTTTCGTTTAGAACTTATATACGCATCAATACATAAACTTCTAACTATGCAAGGATATCAAAATACTATTTTCAAGTCGTACCAACTTCAATTATTCACACACAATATCCATTCGAAATTCTTAACACCTAAGTATGTAAAACACTTCAATTTAAGCCTAAATTTCATATTAATGTATTAAACACGTTTTTGGGTTATTATATCCGATGTTGGCTGAATTCTTACCAATTTTTACACCATCAACCTCATTCAATTTTTTTTCATTGCAATTACACTTAAACACACGAAATATGGTGTAAATTCAAGTCAATTTCATAAAACATCATACTTTTACAATTAAACAAAGTTTGGCCGTAAAATAACCATTTGACATCTAATGAATTTCCTTTCAATTTCAAATTGCGAAACATCGCAGCTTGTATACTAAAATTTTGCTTCTAATTTCAACATCAAAACTTGATATATTATCACATCTATATATATGAAAACCACTTAAATAAAATAAATTTCATTTGGACCATTTCAACACTCCTTGGCCGAAACACTCACACGAGCATAACTTCAACATTTCTTCAAGATTTATACTTAAATTCACATTAAATATCATGTCAAAACAACTAGTGTCCTAAAAAACACCAACTCAAACTTAAATAAAAAATTTACTATCACTAGTATGCTTACCAAGGGCTCTTGAAACTCTAGGCTTTCCCACAACTTTAAACTCTTAAACCTCTAAATCCATAGATGAAAATTACAAACCATCCATTAGAAATCATAAATCCAACCAAATTCACCAAAAAAAACTCATGGAAACTTGGTGCTTACATTTGGAAATCAACTTGAAATGGATAGATCTTGTTCCTAAACTTGCATGCTACCTTGTTATACTTGAAAATCCTCAAAAACTCTCTTCAATTATCAAAAATGCTTGCTGCACTCAAGTCTCTCTCTCAGCAGCTCACACCACTCTCTTGGCCGAGACACACTTTTTTTTTTTTTATATCATGAGCTTCTCTTTCATCAAATGAGTTTTTCTTCTTTCAATTTCACTTTATAAATCATCTCTATTTCCATGAAATTTGTCCATAGTTTGCCATGCATGTCACCACCACTTGCCATGCATGTCACCACCACTTGTCATGAATTCATCATCCTTCTCTCTTATTTCACGCTACAAGTTAGAATGTCCTTCTGATTTCAATAAATTTTCCTATAGAATGTACAAATATTTTTTAATGATTCTGGTGAATGTCCTTTTGTTTAGAACATAGTTTGCTGCTATTCATGATTAATAATATTGTACTTGTTTACAGGCTAAATTAGTGCACCCATGTGTAATTTTCTTTAATAAACTTGATTCTCTTGCTCCTGCTCATGGTGCCTTTAGGGATTCTGGTGGTGTTATGGACATAGTGGCTCAAGTAAAAATATATTTGTTGTGATTTCGACTGATAGGTTTCCTTGAATTTTTTAATGGTTGATTAATGTGGCTAATTTCTGTTGTTATTAGATGCTTGTAGAGATTGATGGTCTTAATGATTCTAGCCAGGTTATTTATAATATCATACTCTCTCTTTGGTCAACAATATATTTCTCTTTTTTTTTTTTTTTCTCTTTCCATTCTTCTTCATTTTCATCCTTTTGCTTCTAATGTGAAAAGGCATGGTTGTCTTTCTCCTTTCTGGTTGGCTGTTTTGATTCTCATATCCAGTTTATGTGTTTATGTGCTCTTTAAAGCAATGTTTGAAAACTCAACTGAGTAGGCCAAGTTATGAATGAGTACTCTTGGATCAACACCCTACCAATCCAAGAACCCTAGATTGAGCTTCTTACTTGGTTGGTCGAGTACTTGGTGAACTCGTTTGTGCCTTTTTCTTTTTTCAAATCTACGACACTAAATTAGGGTTGTTTTGATGTGCCCAAAGCGACTCTATTTTTTAAACTGACCCAAAATTGTGTAAAAAATATATAAAAGAGAGTTGTGACAACAATCTTCTTCACTAGTTTCACTTCTTCATTTCTTCTTACTTCTTTGAAACCCTTCTTCTCATTCTTCTTGTCAATGCTTCTCTCCTGCTAGTCGGTCTACCATGTCTTTGCCACCGTGCCGTCATTGTCGCTACTCTAGTGAAGTGTTTTTTTTTTTTTTGTGCTTTTAACATTCATTTTTTATTTTTTAGATAAATTCGTTTATGACACAAATTTGTGGACATTAGGAGCTTATATTTCATTATATTAGTTCTTAAGTAGCCATAAATATTTTTTTTAAGTTTTCTTCCTAATTTAACTAATTGGCCGACGATCAAACTGAGTATTCACTGAGTACACATTGAGTAACCAAGAACTCGCTATTCGTTGCCTCACCAATCAAGCAGCGAATAGCGAATTTTGGAACCTTGCTTTAAAGTGTAGTGTTTTTATGAGGTTTTTTTTTTTTTTTTAACTTTTGTGTGTGTACGTGGTGCACTAATGCTAGTAGAGGATGGAAAATGTTTCGAAAACCTTATCTACTTATAGGGTATGTCTGATATTCCATTTATACGGCATGTGTTTTATTCCATTATTAGCTGATGGAAATAAAATATCTGAATGTCGTTTCACTTTGTTTGTCGTCATTGCAATGCCATTTATATCTGGTGTCTGGTGGCTAAGAAATTCGGACAGTGGAATTTGATGTTGCTGAAGTTTGGGTTTTGTATTTGTTTATTTGTTTTCTAGAAATTAATAACAATTTTTGAAAGGGTCTTGGTGTTGAGAAGTATGTGATTCTTGGTGGAAGCTTTGGCTATTACCAGAGAGATGGCTATATTTTTGATGTTGGATCTTGTGTTACGTTCAGTTTCAGAAGGTCTTTTTTGTTTTATCAATTTAATTCATTTAGTCTGTTCTCTATGTTGCATATTGTTTGGTAGTAGTTAGAGGGTTGAGATGATTTGTTCAAATTTTTTGATGGGCTTCAAGCAACTCAGTTAAGCCCACCAGCCGGCCCTAATACACTTATGGATAATAATAAATAAACATCAATTTAATTTTGAAGTATAATAACTAATAAATATTTTTTAAATATGCTTTTTCTATAGCATGTTGCTAAAAAAACATTCACTAAAATTTGAATTCAAATGCTGTTTTCATTCTATAGTTGAGAAGGATTCTTCTTTTCTTAAAAAAGTAGCAACTCCTCTCTTTTAAAAAGAGAAGAATACATTCCACATCGTAGCATTGCTCTTTCTTGGATATGAAATTCAAATTCAAGACACATTCGATTTGAGAGGGGATGGACAGATGAGCAACAAAACTTCTTCGATCAAACCAAGAAACACAATGACAAGGACCAACAGGTTACAAAGGTCTTCTATTGAACTTCCGGTGGCCTGGAGACCAACATAACTTCTCTAACGAAAGTTAGAGATACAACAATGAAAACAAAGGACAGACTGATAGTTGAGTTACTAATCATGCCCGACACAACATGGGGGGTACTTGACTTTGAACGGTTTGTCATGTTTTCAATTCTGTTGTCTTCCAGCAACCAGTATTAAATTTCTTTTAATCATTCATCTCTTCAACCAGTATTAACAGTTTCTTTGCGTCATCAAAAATATTAGCAACCGTTGTTATATTCTAAATTAATAAATATTGCTTTATATTATTTTAAATTAATTTTTATTCCGTTTATATTTAATCATTTTAATTTTATGTACATCCAATTAATAAATCCTAAAATATCAAATTTTAAATTTTTTTGTATATTTAATAGTTTTGGCTTTATTTACTTAATTGAATGGGGAATAAATGGTTGAATAGTAGCTTGCTTGATTATGAGGAAACATAAATTTTCAATAAAATTAATAAAGAGATTATAATGATTCAAAATAAAAAATCCGATCGCGAAAAATTATATGGATGTACAGTGTATATTGTTTTTATCTTTTTTAATACCTTGGTTAGAATTTTTTAAGTGGTAGACTACTTAAATCATCTAAATTAAGTGCATTATGTGTTTTATTTTATATGAACTTCATTATGTTATCGAATTTTTATTTTTATAAAATATTATATTGACAACTTTTTAATTTTTCATTGTTAGATTGTTATTATTTTATATGGGTGCCATTCTAATAAGAATTTTTAGTCCGTTATCAGTGTATTACAGGTCATATATAATAAGGTTTCATAATCAAATAACATAATTAAAGCATGTTGGCTCTTATATTACTAGACAAGATAGGTATTCTTCGTTTCACTTGTTTCGTGGGGGTTTGAATCTTATAAATAAAATCACAAAATTGGAGATTTTATGTAAACAGTATTTTTTACGGTCGATCAAACTTTGACTCAGCTTATTTTAAATTTCAATAAAGAAAAACTTAATTAAAAATTATTATTTTTTATACATTGATGAATAGAAAACAACTACAGTATAACAATTATAATGTTGGCAACAGTTACAGGTAGGAATTATTCTTTCAAATTTTTTAATTTTGGAAAAGCTACACAAACCTCCTGAGATTTAATGAAATTATACAAATCTAACACATTTAGTTATAACCTCTATTAAGATTTAGAAAACTCAATACAAAAATCGCTTGATGTTAGAGTTCCGTTGATGAAAACAAACTGTCAAAGTCAAATTGAGGAGAACTACTAAAAT
This sequence comes from Dimocarpus longan, assembly GCA_022984855.1. Lineage (NCBI taxonomy): Eukaryota > Viridiplantae > Streptophyta > Magnoliopsida > Sapindales > Sapindaceae > Dimocarpus > Dimocarpus longan. Next base: position 16,967,542 of record CM041015.1, on the reverse strand, counting down.
ACCCTTAAAAGTGATGACCCATTTGACACATATACAAGCGTTGCTTTTGAAGGATATTTGGTTTCATGGAAAAGACATTTATATCATGACAGTTGAAATAAATTAAATGGCACGACCTAATGGACAGATCATCTTCCAATTCAACACTTTTGGTTTTAACTTTTAAGTGACGACCGGATCATCTTCCAATTCATTCCACTTCAATTACATAATTTTTATAAAAAATATAAATAAATCCAATTTAATTAATTAATTCATCAATCTAATTTGTCATCAAGATTCGGTTCATAATTATCAATTCATCACCAATATTATCATTTCCAGATTTTAAACTTATCCTTAATCTTCATCTTTATCAATATCATCTTAAGACCAAATCATCAATCCAATCAAAAACCCCAAAAAATAACCACAAAAATTTTTGCAGATTTCTCAAACATTAAAACAAAAGAGAAATTATTATTATTATTATTATCTGCACTTCAGTAGATTTCTCAAACATTAAAAAATATATATATTTTGCACTTTCGTAGATTTCTCAAACATGAAAACAAATATATATATATTACATTTCTACAAATTTCTCGTCCAACTAGAGAAGATCGATCTCCTTTAGCCACATTGGAGGAGAACGTCGAGTTGAAGGAGATCATGACAGATCTCCTCTAACTAGAGGTTGAATCATTGCGTGACAATCTCTGTTTGATCGAAGGAGATCATCACGCGACAATTTCCCCAACTGGAAGAGACAATCGACTTCTCCTCCAATAAGAGAAGATAAGTGATGATTTCCTTTGGAAAGGGAGATTGTTGCCCAATCAGCCGATTGTTCTCCTTTACCTACTCCTCCTTCCTTTTCCTCTTTCGTCTTGTTCTTCTTATCCTCCACTTGGTGATCTCCATATAAACCATGGTCTCCATATGTGCACAACTATCGATGAGAAGATCTATAGCATTTTATATATTTTTTTAAATTTTTAATTCAATTTAAAAGTACTATATTATTATTTTATTAAGTAATATATTTGTTTACCTATGTATTGATCATTTTACCCTTGATAATGTTGAGTTAACGGTATTTGACTAACAGTTGATTAACGGTAAGAGATATTTGTATTGAGTTTTATAAATCTCAGGGAGATGTGTGTCATTCTAACCAAACATGTCATGTTTGTGTGATTTCATCAAACCATAGGGAGTTTGTGTAATTTACCCTTATTTTTTTATATTTTTCAAATATTTAATTTTTGTATACTTTTAGATTTAATTTAATGACTATTTTCACCTCAACAACCTTTTTTATCCTAATAAAGTAGTATGATATCGTCCAACAATCGGTATAAACAGTGGATGGTTCTTAATACATTCCATTACTTGAGAGCTAATGAAAACGTTGACTTTCAATTATTTTTTATATAATATTTATGATTTCTTTATTTGTGTTAAGTCCTAACACTTTATGCCGCTTTTTATGCATAGTGATGGCCATCCATCATATTATAAAATGTGCCTTGCATTAGGATGATACTTTGTGACAAACTCAAATAGTAAAGCCAAACAATATATATATATACACACTAGTTATTCTTAAACGATATATATATACTAATTATTTTTTTCTTCTTATTATTAATAATGGTATTAAAAGAAATGTTTTAATTGCATAATATTACACAATTATCTTTAAAAAAATATGATGTATTATCAAAATTTATCGAAATGAATTATTATTAGTGATGTCCGAATGTGGCCTAGGGCACGAAACAAAACTCGTAAAACATAGTCATACTTGAACCCTCACAGTTACAGGCAATGAAGAGATAAAACTGCGTGCTACTAGTGACCAACAAGTTGAGATATATATATTTTTTTTTAAATGGACAAGTGGAGAAATTTTAGCAGCAGAAAGTAGCAAGTAAAAAAGAAAGGAAAGCATATCTGCAAGTCAGAGAGAGAGATTATGGATGACATTGTCTGTCCAAGTGTCATGTGCATGGCCTTATACTAATATTTCAAATCAATCCTCTAACTCATCTTCTAACTCTTCCTCCAAACTCTCTCATTGCCATGGCGGTGGTGGCAGACCTTTCATCTTCTTCTTACACCAACCCCACTCGTCTTCACTCTTCCCAGCTCTCAATCTCTTCCACCCATCTCTTCTATCTCCGTCGCCGAGCCTTTCTACCCAGACATGCCACTGTTACTTGTTCTGTTACCTCTAAGTAAGCACCTTTTTTTTCTTTTTATATATCCATGTCTCTCTTAATTCTGCTATTACTAGAGTTACTGCTACTTTTTCTTGAATGATCTGACATTGGGTTTGCTTGTTTTTGCTATTCAGCCAAGTTGAAGCCCCGATCGCTGTTCAAGCAGAAGCTCCCAAGACCAAAAACGATTGCTATGGTGTTTTCTGCCTCACTTATGATCTCAAGGCTGTATGTTCTTTTAATACTTTGTTTTTCATATTATGTTTGCATGTATGTGTGTCTATGATGCTTGATGCCGGGGCTGCTATAGCTTACATAGGATTGCATGGTTGTTGTTTGTTGATTTTCAGTTTTTGTTATTTTTTTTAATTGTTCTTGTTACTGGTTACGAATCATCAATGAATACTAAATCATGTCTTTATTGATTTTGCATTGAATTCTTTCAATATGATAGTTGGATTAGAGAGAGGAATGTTGAAATTGTTGGATCCTGAATCTTACAACTATGTTAGACTAATCAATATATAATAGACAAGATAAATTCACTTAAAATAAACTCAGAATTTTGAGTTAGTTGTCTTGTCTTTTAAGTCTAAAATAATATTTACTTGTGTAAAGTATTTGCTCCATGGCCGTAGGCATCTTATCGTTGCTGTTTGATATGTCAATTTATGATTAGAAAATCTAAACAATCTTTGTCAAATCGCCTTCATAGGGAGAGGACACAAAATCCTGGAAGAAAACGATTTATGTTGCAGTTTCAGGTGCGGCTGGAATGATATCTAATCATTTACTTTTCAAGGTGAGGATTCTAATTATCACATTCTAGTTTAGATTACCATTGGATTTTTTATTTGCCCTGGTATGACATTAATTTTATATGAAGATAATTTTTGTATTGGTGAAGTCAAGCATCACATGTTACATGTTTGCCACTAAAATTCAGTGTCACTTCGAATAATTTGGGTTTCCATTATGTTACATGCACTAAAATCCTCGACTGTAGTTATGCGTAAAAGAAAAAATCCCGGAAGAGAAAAATCCTCTAAAATAGGCTGGATGGAACCTAAAAATGAATACTGGCACAGTAATATTCTTAGGATACTGTTTTATATAAAATTATGCAGATTTTTATGTAATGGCTGTGGTTTCTGCTATAACTTCTCTGGGAGCTACAGAGTAGATTATCCTGGCTTGTTTCATTTTGCAGCTTGCATCTGGGGAGGTTTTTGGGCCAGATCAACCGATTGCATTGAAACTGCTGGGCTCTGAAAGGTCATTTCAAGCTCTTGAAGGTCGGATTTTTTAATATCCTTCTGTACAGTAAAATAATTTTTTAATATCCTTCTGTACAGTAAAATAATTATTCAAACTATAGAGTTGGCCGGTTATCGTAATTGTAACTTTATTGTTTTTCCTTCTTTATATGTGCAAGTCTGAGATCCTGTTATATTTCAAAATAAACAAAGATAAAGTACACTTGTTGACTCAAATGGAAAAAACTGACCACAAGTTGACATTAGTTTGTTGTGAAACAATGAGAATAATAGCATGGGTCAGCATCATCTGAGTTCTCTTAAATGTTGTGGAGGTATTATCAGTATATTTTGTATCCTTATACCATCTAAGCATACACGCGATTATAAGTTACTGGGAAATTGTATGAATTTGATATGCACAATATGATAATATATAAAAACCAGACCACTTGGACACTCTGCATTGCCACTGTGTTTCTGTTTTCTTTTCCCATCTGCAAAGTTCTACTGTCTAGCCCTGATGCGCAATTTACATCAATGTATATTAATCCAATATTTCAATATCCAGGGCAGAAAATTGGCAACATACAGTTTCAGAGTAGTTATAATTTTTAGTCTGTAATAATGTCATTGCCAACTCTGGAATGTAAAATTTAGCTTGACAAGAGAAAAAAAATGGAAAAAAAAAAAAAAATTCTAATACTTAATGATAGAAATATCTGCTCTCATCTAATCATGCCTTCATGTGCACAGGAGTGGCAATGGAACTAGAGGATTCTTTGTTTCCTCTGTTGAGGGAGGTGAAGATTGGAATAGATCCATATGAGGTGTTCCAAGATGCAAATTGGGCTCTTCTGATTGGAGCAAAGCCTCGTGGACCAGGGATGGAACGAGCTGGCTTGTTAGACATCAATGGGCAGATATTTGCAGAGCAGGTTCCATTTGTATTTGCATATTGACACTACTTCTGAGTTTTATTAAAAGTAATTCTCAATTGTGATCTTGTGTGAAATATATTAGGGAAAAGCTCTTAATGCTGTCGCATCCCCTAATGTGAAAGTGATAGTTGTCGGCAACCCTTGTAACACTAAGTAAGGAGAATTGCCATTACAGTGACTAATAACATTCTTATAATTTGTTATTGATTTCATGTGTTACCACTGTTGGTAATTGTATATACTTTTGTTGCAGCGCATTAATTTGTTTGAAAAATGCTCCCAAGATACCTGCAAAGAATTTTCATGCTTTGACTAGATTAGATGAAAATAGAGCAAAATGCCAGGTATATGTAGCTTCTAGAGACTACCCTTCTTCATATTATGTAGTTTTTGTTGACTGTAAGTTGATAATTGCTATATGCACTGGGAATGGTTTGTGCAGCTCGCGCTTAAAGCAGGTGTCTTCTATGACAAAGTGTCGAACATGACCATCTGGGGAAACCACTCAACCACACAGGTCATTGAGAAGATAGTGTGATTAGAGTAGTACTCACAACTTATTTCCCCTAACTTTCACTCTTATGATTTTTTTTTTTTTCAATTTGCATCAGGTTCCAGACTTCCTAAATGCTAGGATCAATGGCTTACCTGTCACAGAGGTTATCAAGGATCGGAAATGGTTGGAAGAGGAGTTCACTGAAAAGGTTCAGAAGGTAATATCGTAAATATCTTAAGTTTTACTTCAGTCTTAATGATTACATAGTCTTTTGTTATACTGTTTTGGAGTTTAGTGATCAAGTATACATTTCATTTTCAGAGAGGTGGTGTCCTGATTCAGAAATGGGGAAGATCTTCTGCTGCATCCACATCCGTTTCAATTGCTGATGCCATTAAGTCTCTAGTCACTCCCACCCCTGACGGTGATTGGTTTTCATCTGGAGTAAGTTTATGTTCACTTAATGTATGATGTAGAAATAATGCTTTTTACTCTCAACTAATATTTAAGTAGAAGATCCATCATATCTACCCCTGTCAATACAGAGGAAAGGGTTTGGACCCCCAACAAACCCGTAGACTTAAGAGTATTGCTTGAGCTTGAACCTTTGTCCTCTTCTATGCTTTTTATTCAAACGAGGATGCCAATTTCCAGAAGGGTGAAAAGGAATTTCCCATCATCTAGCAATGAAAACTAACAATAACATTAAAAATCGGTAGATGTAGTTTTTCAATTAATTTTGATTCTAGAGTTGTGTATTTTCTCTCACATTTAACATTGCAAATTTAGGTTTATACGACTGGAAATCCATATGGCATAGCAGAGGATTTGGTATTCAGCATGCCCTGCAGATCAACAGTAAGTAAAATATAATTTCCTTTCCCATCTTTGTTTGCTCTACACCATACAGAGATGGTAAACTTGTATTTAAAGCTGTGCCTAAGAAACTTAAACCCTATCCTTCAGGGAGATGGTGATTATGAACTTGTGAAGGGTGTGATATTTGATGATTATCTTCTCAAGCGGATTACCAAGGTATGTCACCATATTCTTTTGTTTTAAGTATGTTCTTATTAGTGAACAACATACAAAAATGTTAGCTGAAAAGGGAAAATCTGTTTTAAGGAACTATTGATGACATTGTAGTAACATTTTCATGTGTATAAGTGAAGAAGTCCCGTCACGTCGTGAGATGGCATTGATTTCTTCATATACTAGGATATAGTGTTAAGGGGTAGCGAAACTATAGTATAAACCCCAGTCTAATTTAGCATAATAAGAAACTCCATTCCTGCATGATGTCACAATGTACCATTTTCTCATCTTATCTTTGTATTCTTTCCTTGCAGACAGAGGCGGAGTTGCTAGCTGAGAAACGATGTGTTGCCCACTTAACAGGAGAGGTAAATAAACAACTATCACAGCGGTTGCTTTTCATTTTGAAATACCCTGGATTAGTATCTTATACAACCCTTTCTTTTTCAGGGTGTTGCTTTTTGTGATCTTCCAGAAGACACAATGCTTCCAGGAGAGATGTAAATGTAATTAGGACTGTTTAGAAATGAGTTGCTGGATCATAAAGCAGAAAAATGAAGCGCAAAAGTGTGTGTATATATATACATACATACATACATATATATATATATACACACACACTTGCCACGCATTAACTATCATACAGGGAGGTTCTAGTCATTTGTATAATCATACTCTCTATCATGATAATTTCTTATTTGACTCGAGTGATATTATAATTTTCAACATTTGTCTGTTCAACTAGTTGTTGCATTCTCTTTTCAGGAAGCAAATATGCAATTGAATCTTTGTTGCAAAATGACTACAGATTCTTCTGCAAGGAGGATTCATAAAATGACGAATCTAAGTTCAGCTTCCGTCATTGCTTAGAGTTTTTTATTAGGCAAACCATTGGCAATCACTAGTACCTGCAGTGAAACGTCAGATATTACATAAATTGCAACAGTAGATCAAATGCAAGTAGAATATCCTCCTAAAGAGACAAAAAGAAAACAAAAAACCTTAAAAAAAAGAAAAAAAGAAAAAAAGCCTAAATAAAGATTTAATCTGCGTATGACTAAACACGTATGTTAAGTACAATGAAATATTGTAGGGTATAAGACACCAATTCAGTTTGGCAATCAGCACAACTTACAAAAAAAATACATATAAAAGCAAATCAAGCTGTTGAAGTCAACCTATAACGAATTACACTAACAATTGGTCCTAGTAACTTAATTTGCAATACAGTTTATGGGTATCCCATAGCCAAACCGTACTGATGAGTGGTGACTGGTTTATTTGGTATAGATATAGCTACCAATTTTAAAACTCACCGAAAGCATAAGCACCCAGAAGAACATCAACAAGAACAAGCTCCTGGAAACCACAGACCCTGACCCTGTCTTGCCAGAGAGGGAACTAGACACTGGCACGAAATTAGCTGGACTCGCATCAGTTTGTGCAATGTCGAAAGATAAAATTATGTTGACGTCTCCATTCTTGCCAAATGACCAGTCCATTCCAGTGCCAGTCAGGGTCACATTCCTTATTCTGATCATACCAGCTGTGACATGAACTGAACTGGAAGCTTGTGCCATTGCATTGAGCTGCAGAGCCGCGTCCTTTGTAGGGAATTCGGAGGCAAATGCTGGAGGAGCATGAATCCCACCCAACATTTGACTGGCCTGTTTGAGGAAGGGATGGTTGACATCTGTGACAAGAAGAAAGAAGGTAAATAAAGATGGAGAAAAGTAAAACTGTGAAATTATGATTTCACAGATGAAACTATGATTTACATATCTTCAACTGCACAATTTTACCTGATTCCAATTTTGAGGTCTCTGGCTTTTGCTTTGAAGAGGATGCATCATCATTACCATGTGCCTCAGGCAGATGTTGGCTTTGCATGGATGCTTGCTCAGAACCACCATTCACCTGATTTAAGAAATACCAACTTAGTTGAATATGCTATTCAAAATTTAAGAATATAATGATGGCTGCCAGACAGTAAGTTTGTAATGAACCTCTACCTCTGGGGTAAGCAATGCTTGATTAGGTACATTAATTTCGCTTCCCAAAATTTCAGAAGCATCAAAAGAAAGGCTGTCATCATTAGCATCAAAGAAGTTGAGGTACTCATCAACCATGTCAAAACCTGCAGAATCTGGTTCAATAGTGTTTGAAAGATCATTAGCTTCCAGGTATAATCCATCACTAAATGGAGGATTGGCTGTAGCATCCATGAAAGGCTCTTCAAGCAAATAATTAAGTTCACCAGGATCGACATTGTTGCTTGATCCAACAACATATTCATTCTTTACTGATCTAGAATCCATCTCATATTGCTCAGGTAAATCAGAGAACTGCTGCCCAACTAGGAACTCCGGTCCACATGTCTCACGAGTGCCTATGATGGGCTTTTGTTCATTTTCGCTAAAGTCCCTTGAATTCTCAACAAAGTTGCTTGAATCTCCATAAAAGAAGCTCGGGGGAGGAGCATCTTCAGATTGAATGGCAATGTCAACATTCTGAAAAAGGATCAAAATTTTCAAAATGACTTGATCTAAAGCCCAAAAAGAGAGAGAGAGACAGAGAGAGAAGAAAGACAACATTAAAGGCAGAAGAGAAGTGGAGTGAATGGAAAAATGTCCATTACCAGAAAACCAACAGATAGAATATAGAAGACATTTTTACCCCAATTATCCAAAATCTTACTGATCTGGTAACTTTCAGTCAAACACAATTCTACAACCACATATCACTGAAAAACACCCCCACCCCAAGAAGAGGAATAGAAAGAAACTTTTTTCCTCTTCCTCTCATGACTTAGATGATGTTCTAACACTATAAATCCATCAAATGGCTTCTCTAATAATTCAGCTTTTTTGTTAATTATAAATTGTTTGCTAGCCTTCAACAGTCTGTTTCATTGTCGAGGTTTTTAACACATTGTTTTAGATAATTTTACAAATTATACTCTAAATACCTGGTCCTTCTATTGGTAGATACAGGGACAAGCATTTTGAAAACATCATCATAGAAATGGATCGTAAATGAACTGGATTGAAAAAGAAATTAAATGAAAAATATTAAAAGAAAAATGTATTGATAGGTTACCCAAAAATTTTACTCAAATAATATGGCATGTGAGTTGTTGATACCACATCATCTAATACTTTACATAGTACTGATAACTCATACCCCACATTGTTTCACAAAGTGTTTTGAGGAATTCATTAAAAATGAAAATGATCTAGTCAAACCAAAAACATCCTTGGTCTACAATTGTTACCGAAGATGGTCAAATTACTATTGCCATTTATATCATATGGTTAATGCCATGAAGAGGCAACTATTGTCCTCTTATCCCTAACCAAATAAAACCCTTGAGATCAGAACAAGGTACAGAGGTGGAAGAGTAGCTTTTTTTTTTTTTTTTTCCGGGACTATAGACTTGAACTTCAAATCCAAGAGTTTATGCAAAAGTATTCCATACTAGTTCTTTATTTCTTATAATGTGCTGACAGAATATTCTTACTCACGATTCAGATTATTACGCAACATGAATGTAAATAATTCTATATGAATCCTACAGTGTGATTTAATAAGAAATCAAGGAACTTTATATTAGATAGCTCAAGCTAGTGATGTATAGTAACAAAATACTTCAACTACAATAGAATAAGGCATGATCTACGTTCTCTTTAACTTACAAATGATGTTCACTTAAACTGAAGAAAAACACTCTATAAGACAACAAAACTAACATAATCCTCAGATCCTTAACTGCTACAACTAAATTCCAACTCAGTTCACTTCTAAAACTCAGGCAAGCCTGTGACTTATCTGTGTACATTTAACTTTCTCTTATTTCTATATTCTTAAAAGCATTTATTCACTTCTAGAACCGATGACAAATAGGCAAAAAAACGTATAATTAAATACCATGAAGCAGACAACAAGGCTTGTTCCTCTAAACATTAAAAATATTTTAGCTGTATCAGGTTTGATTCACATTGATTTTACTTTATTTTTTCTTGTCTTACAAAGACCCTGGCTTGACAAAACCATTCTTACAATCAGAAAATTTCTAATTACTCTGACAAACTTAAAAGAACTTCAACATTAAGAAAACAAGACCCAGAACTAGATTTATTTCCACAATCAGAAGACTTTAGTATGCTAAATCAACACAATAAGCATGAATAATTATCAAGTCCCGAAAACAAAATTAGACTAGAATTCACCTATCTGTAAACCTAGAGGAATGGTCTCTGTTTTAAAAAGTTTTCAAATACACTTATATTCGCTATTACCCTGAAATTTAAGTAACCAGTATAGATCAAGTTGCACCTGTGTTGTCAAGTGAACAAATTACCAGCCAAGAAGCGACTAAACAAAACTTTTTCACTCATTTTTAAAACCTTTCATACAGAACCGCGCGTCCATTTTCCTTTCATTACAAATGTTTCCCCAAACATTCAATATAAAGTACAATGTTTGCTTTATTTAATGGCTTCTATTGATCTTCTAGTACACCTAAATTAGTACCACTATTTCACCTGATCAAATCCATAACTACAATTAAAGTTACCATTTAACTCATTCACCATCTAAACTAAATGAAATACGAATTCAAAACCACATTAAGACAAAAACCAAACCTGTTCGAGGTCATTTGTGTCGACATAATCACCAACCGCTACTTCATCAGCAACCATCTCTTGACCTGGTAGAATTGCTTCCTCAATCATCTCGTCATCCTCCCACTCCTCCTCAATAAACGGTGCTCCATACTGCTCCCCATTCTTCGGCCCCGATCCACTCTTTTGGAATATCCTGCATAGAACAAAAGAATCCTTCCCCACCATAACCAACAACAACCACTCAGTTCCCAATATCACCAAAAAAGCACCATAAGTCCAAGCACATACGCACACAACTTGATTACCTGCAAGATTCCAGCTTTATCCAATTCCTCATCAACAAGGCGATACTCATGCATAACCCAATTCGTGCGCTCACCACGTGGAGCCCTGCCGAGATGGTAAACAAGGGTCTTCTTCATCCCAACAGTTCGTGAATTTTGAAGAATAGGGCGGTCCTTCCCGGTCGTCTTCCAGTACCCTTTCTCGGTCGCACGATTAGTTCTCGACCCATTCCCGTACTTCTTATCCAACATACTAAAAAAATACCATTCCAAGTCCCTGCTTTTCAACCTCGACTTATCTAACCAAAACCAATCAACATAAACATAAATAACAATATAAACTGAAGAATATAAATTGAAGGGTTTTGCTACATATTTATCAATCAATCACATCGGAACCCCAAAAACAGAAAACACATCCCACTTAATCGAAACATAACCATTTCAAATCAATCAATCACATTAGAATCCCAAAAGCAGAAGAATCGAAACATAACCATTTCAAATCCAAACGAAAACACATGAAAGATACGTACCGGGGAGGTCCCAGGGCTCGGATCTATAGATGTCGATGACGGAAATCGCATCAAAACGGAAGGGTTTGTTGCAGACTTTCCGTTTGAGATAGTAGCGCACCAGCTCCTCATCAGTGGGATGGAATCGGAAGCCAGGAGCAAGCGACTTGGACGACGACCCACAACTCATTGAAACCACTACAACAAACCTAGTTTAGAGAATCGAGATTTGTAGAGGATTTTGTCGATTGTTTCGAAAATTAGGGTATAGCTAATGAGAGTGTTTATTCGTGTGAAGAAAGTTAAAAAGAGCCACTGGGTTTGTTGAAAATATCAATCGTTTGAGAGACAAAGAGAGAGAGGGGTGTTTGTTATGTGAAAGTCATTGTGACAAGGAATGTTACAGTTACCTGCCGAGGACGCTCTGATTGTAATTTGAGTCGACATGGCACGAGATGGGTGCGGGTACAATGGATGGCACGTTGGTGCCTTGGCAATTTGAGGGTGTGCCACGTATGATGATTCAGAGCCAATGGTAGCTGGTTGCTTGGTGGCTTCGTGTTACTGACGTAATTGCACGCGTCTCATGGGTCATGACTTAGTGCGAGGCATACGAGAGTGACAAAATGACGGTTATGCCCGCTCGGAATTTGCACGAGCTATAAGTTGGACTGTATTTTATATTATATAATTACGATAAAAATATATGCTCAAAATTGACTATATTGATAAAGCAAAATTGTATACGTTACTATCAACGTGCTGCTTCATCAGTAAGCATCTACTTTTTTTTTTTTTTTTTAAGTAATTAGAACGAACCAAGAATATAATTGGGACTAAATTAATAAAATATTAGAAACTCGATCCGAATAAACGATCCCCATAAGATTGAGAACCACTTACATATGGGTGGAAAATAACCCATATGCATAATAAAAAAAATAAAAATAAAAAAATCTCACCATTATTAAGTGAGGTGAGATGTCGAACCCTAGTTTTTTAAACCAAGTCAACACGTGTGTTTATGCTACACTACAATGTAAGTGATAAAGATTTGCCATTTTTATTACTACAATATAGGTGGCATGAAAAAAGCGAAAGTAAACATTTTTTTAAAAAAAATTTCTTATTTATCCAAGACAACAGAACTCATACATTAAATATTGCTTATCTAACCTAATAATCTTTGATGTTCCAATTGTTTTCATCACATACATTAAGGCTAGGCAACACCATATTCAGTGTGATTTACATGATGTTGACGTGGGAAACCAGTCAACCAGATTCTTGAGCCCAATGCCGCAATGCTAAGAAGACCTACAATAAAGAGACCAGATAATGGAAAAAGAGAAGAGAAGAAGGAAGAACAAGCAACAACAATTTTTAAAGTGGTTCGACCCTTAGAAGCTACCTACGTCCACTGTTTTTGTTATTTTTGGTGATGAGTTCCTCTCAAAAGTATTTCGCTCTCCCTTTACAATAAATGCTCCCCTCTATTTATAGAGAAGAGGGGGCTACAAAGAGAACAATCAGACAAAAATGTCTAAATCTATTACAATTAATGCTGTTGAATTGCATTTAATGCTTCTGACTTTCGCCAGGTCAACTCTAGCAACACGTGGGCCGAATGCTAGCCCATGCTGTTTTGGTGAGATTTCTCGGAATTATGCTGTCATTAGGTGAAGTAACCTTGCTTATCGTGTAAGATACGCTATCTTACTGTTCTGAACTGATACTGGGCGAACTGAGGTGAAAAACGGACTGGATCATTAACATGAGCGATCTTGACTTCGCAACGGCTTAGCGATCTCAACGTCGTTACGACCATAATGGCAGATCCGCGACTTTGACTTCGTTATTCTGCTAACGAGCTCGACCTCGTTAGCCTATAGATCAATCTTGCGAGCTGATATGCTGGGCTTCACGATTGGTCTTGATGGCTTGGGCCACTATCTTTATGGGCTTCTGCCAGCCCATTTAAGAAGTTCGAAAAACACCCATAACATCAACCCCCCAGTTCTTAGGTCGTCTCTAGCAGCCTGAGAACTTTGAATTTCAATGAGTCAACAATTTTTCCCTCCTTTTTCTTGGACACGTGGCGACTTCCCTGGTGACGGTTCGGCGTCTGTAACGAGCATTTAATGCACGTCTCTTCGACTGATGGCGTCTTTTGACCACGTCCCGAGATTTGCGCTGCATCGTTAGATCTGAGGCGGTTGGTAAGCCACCAAATCCAACGGTTGGGGACGCGACCTCGGGACCGGATATAAGACAAAGAAACTTTGCCCTTTCACTTTCTGCTTGTCATTTTCACACTTCAGCCTTCCTCTTTGTTTCCTTTTCTCCTGTCCGCCACCAAGTTCCAGTCCTCGGTTCTTCAGTGTGCGCCGCTCAGGCATTTGTTCCGTTTCCGACCAACTGTGAGTTTACCTCCGTCACTCTTCTTTCTTTAGTCTTTTATTGTTTTTCTTGGCGATGATTTTCTGCGTATGTTGCCTGGTTTTCTGGTTTTTCTGATGCTTTCATTCCTCTGTTTGTGTTTGAATGTCTGCGTCTTTTCATGTTCCCTTGGTTTGATCCATTAGGCTATTGTAGACCGCTTGATTGGTTGTTTGTAAGTCTCAGCGACCTTGAGGTCGTGCATAGGGAATAGAAAACACGTCCTTGAGGTCGCTAGTGATCTTGCGTGGCGTCTGTGACTTGTTGTTCCTAGGAAATAGCTGAGTTACAAACTTGGAGCTTTAGTTTTGATAGGAACGGTCTGCATATAGCGACCTAATTGCTCCTTTTTGTTTGTAGATGTCTTCAGGTCGCATACGTCCACAACACACCATAGGAGAGGATGATTCCTCCAACTCGGAGGATCAAGTGAGGGAAGTTCCTCAAGCATCCTTACATAGCGGGGAGACCGCTGAGGGGTTCTCAGCTGGGATGAGTTCTGGAGGAGACCAGCCTTCAGAGGCCGGGGATCTCGATCCCGCAGAGACTGGGCGAGGTCACGAGATGTTTAAGCACTATCCTTCACGGTTGTTGCAACAGGACCTCGTTGGTCTGGGATTGCAATACCACCTCCCCCGGGGTTGTCGCCTCATGGAGCCCTCTCCCTGGGACCACGCGGCTACTCCTCCTAAAGGTTTTGTGGCCGTTAGCGTTCAGCATTTGGAGGTCGGGTTGCGATTTTCGGTTCCTTCATACCTGATCGAGCTTCTTAACGACCTGAAGCTCGCTCCATTTCAGTTGACCCTGAACTCGTATACCCAGCTATCTTCTTTAGCGATATTCTTTAGGAAATACGGTCTCCCTCTTCCTTCTCCTGAAATCATAAGGCACTTGTATGCCTTCAAATCTACCAGCAAAGGTCGGCCTCGGGATGGTTTTTATTACGTTTCACCCCGTACGTCGTCTATTTATAGGGAAGTCCTGCCAAAGGGGGAGGCTAAGGGCAAATCCAACGTAGGCAACTACAAAACCAGTTGGTTCTATGCGTCCTGCCCTTCTTTATTAAATCTTCTGAACTTCAGCTTTCGGACTGAGTCGGGTAGGAAATTCTCCGAACTGTTTCGCAGCTTATTGGCGATCTTGTCTTAAACGAACTAACTTTTTTCTTTTGCAGATCTCAACGCGCCGTTGCTTGGTTTATCTCAGGGTGAGACAACTGATCTCGAGGTTCTTGGAGCTCAGAAATCTGACAAGGACGACGTCAAGCCGTCAAACGAACTACTCCGTCGTTATTTACTTGTTCCCGAGCCCGGGGAGAGACTGATCCGTTCCAGACATATCGGATCGCGGCGTACTCGACCCGTAAAATCTGCTTTCGACGAAGCTGACATCGAGACGAGCTCAAGTTCGGAAGAGCCATCGCCTATTGGTGCTGAGGTTGAGGTCGAACAGGGGGGATCCGTTGAGATGGCGCATTTGAAGGTAATTCCTCCTCCAAAGAGAAGGGTTCGTTAGACTGGTGGTCAGGCCGCGACGTCGTCGGTTGCTCCGGATTCATCTCAGGCGGCTACCAAAGAAGGGCATCAGGCCGCGAGCACGGCTGAATCTCTAGCCCCTAAGGTCGCTCAACCCGTATCCTAGAAGGCTACTGCGAGCAAAGAGGTCACCACTGTCGGGAAGGGTAAACAGGTCGCAGCCCAACAGGGGACGAAGAGAAAAGATCACGACGTTCCCGACAAACTTCCCCCGGCCAAGAAGACTTTGAAGGAGAAGGGGAAGCAAGTCGTCTCCGCGTCTCAGGAGCCTCCACGCGAGGAAACTCCAGAAGGACCTGCCGGGGACATTCCTAGGCTATCCTACTTCGATCTCATGGTCGAACAAACTCCCGATTTTTTGGGCAAATCGGCTAAGTTTCTAGACCACAGAGACTACCACGGGGTGAATTTACTTTCCTGGGCAGCCCGCGAGTTGGTTAAGGTTGAATTCTTTTTCTATTCTCGTCCTTCACTTCTTTTGGTCGCTTTCTTCTCATCATCTTTTGTTATGCAGGCCGCAATGGCAATAGCGAAGGCGCTGGACGAGGAGCTAACAAGGGAAGAAAAGGAGGACGAGCTTAAGGCCGTCAAGGAAAAGCTTAAGGAGACATTGGCGGAGCGCGATATCGAGCTTGTAATGACGAAGAGCGAACGCGAGGTCTTTCAGAGAAAATTGAATGTAGCTGAGGCCACCCGGTTCCAGGCCGAGACCCTTAGGATCGAGGAAAAGAGCAGACAGGAGATCGTCAACGCAAGTCTCTATTCTCAGCTCACAACGGCCAAAACCCTTGTGGACAACCGAGACAGGGAGCTAAAGGTCGCAGCGGAGCAGCATGCCAAGGAGATCGCCAAACTTAAGGAGGCGCTGGCTGCTACTGAAGCTCGGGCTGAAGAGATAAAGGCGAACATGGAGCAGAACATCATGTACACCTTGTGGATGCATCATCCTGAGATAGATTATTCCATCTTTGGAGAGGAGGCCGTGAAGGACGTCGAATTCTATGCTGAGGAAGCTCAGGCCACAGCAGAAGCAGAACAGGGTCAGTCTCAAGAAGCTTCGCCAATGTTCGCGGAGAACGTCCCCCATGAGGTCGTTGGTGATCAAGCGACCACAAGCTCAACCCCCCAGGACCCTCAAGACCCCCCAAGCAAGGAAACTTAGTTCGCTTGTACGAATCCTTATTTTTGTTAGCTTACCTCCTTTGAGGTTTTTACTTGTAATATTTTAACTCTGATGGATGATTGATTTTTAATTCAAAGTACGCTTCCCCTTACTTCGAATTTTGTTTGTGCGATCTGAATGTTTTTGTTGAATGATGTCAATAACGATTGCAAGTGTGATCCCAAGGTCGTTACATCGCGCTTTTTATCCACAGGAGACCATCGCTCCGTCCAGAGCGTTGCGAGCTCACAAGACGAGATAGTTCCGTCCAGGACTTTCTTGAACGACGAGTCCACAAGAGACCATCGCTCCGTGCAGAGCGTTGCGAGCTCACAAGACGCGATGGCTTCGTCCAGGACTTTTCTTGAAGGATGAGTCCACAGGAGACCATCGCTCCATCCAGAGCGTTGCGAGCTCACAGGACGCGATGGCTCCATTCAGGACTTTGTTGAAGAAAGAGTCCACAGGAGACCATCGCTCCGTCCAGAGCGTTGCGAGCTCACAGAACGTGATGGCTCCGTCCAGGACTTTTCTTGAAGGACGAGTCCACAGGAGACCATCGCTCCGTCCATAGCGTTGCGAGCTCACAGGACGCGATGGCTCCGTCCAGGACTTTGTTGAAGGACGAGTCCACAGGAGACCATCGCTCCGTCCAGAGCGTTGTGAACTCACAGGACGCGATGGCTCCGTCCAGGACTTTGTTGAAGGACGAGTCCACAAGAGACCATCGCTTCATTCAGAGCGTTGCGAGCTCATAGGACGTGATGGCTCCGTCCAGGACTTTACGGATGGGCGTACGAGCGTGGGTGAGCCAAGAATAGAGAAACGATTTTGAGAAGCAGAGTAAATCTGTCTGAAAATATATATAAAATGCCAAAAGATCGTTACATTTAAGACAAACGATTTAAACTGAATAAATTACATAAAGTACGATCGGAGCTTCTCAGCGTTCCACGCCCTTGGCACTTTGGTTCCATCCATGCTGCTCAAGTGGTAGGCCCCATTCCCCAGATCTTTTTGAACGATGTAAGGCTCTTCCCAGCTTGGTCCTAGAGTACCTTCGCTTGAGTTCCGTGCTGCGGGCAGAATAAGTCTTAGCACTAGATCCCCGACGTTGTAATGACGGGCATGGACTTTCTTGTTGTAATATTTGACAACCCGTTGCTGATAAACTGCCAACCTCAGTTGAGCTTCATCTCGCAGTTCGTCAACGAGGTCAAGGCTGTATGCAAGCAGTTGGTGATTGTCTTCGGTGTTGAACGCGGCTCTCCGATGCGTCGTTACCTCAAATTCTGTCGAAATCATAGCCTCGCACCCATAAATCATTGAGAAAAGCGTCTCCTGGGTCGTACTGCGAGCTGTAGTCTGGTAAGCCCATAGTACTTTTGGAAGCTCATCTACCCATGCCCCTTTCCTTGCCTCCAGCTTTGTCTTCAGGATCTGCTTTATAATCTTGTTTATGGCTTCAACCTGTCCGTTGGCTTGGGGATGGTCTACTGCTGAGAAGCTTTTGGTGATTTCGAGATCATCACAAAAATTGACGAACTGCTCGCCGTTGAACTGAGTCTCATTATCCGTTATCACCTGCCGCGGAACTCCGAACCTGCTAATGATGTTACCCCACATAAATTTAATAATCTTCGAAGTGGAGATATCAGCTAACTCCTTTACTTCCGCCCACTTTGTGAAATAATCTACTACGACTACGGCGTGCTTGCAATTCCCTCGGGCTGTCGGTAAGGGTCCAATCAGGTCCATTCCCCAGATCGCGAAAGGCCATGGACTCACCATCTGCTGCAAGAGCGCTGGAGGAGCTCGGGGTACTTTTGCGAACCTTTGACACTTGTCACATTTTCTTACCAGGGCGATAGCGTCCTTCTTCATCGTAGGCCAGTAGAATTTCTGCCTTAATGCTCTCTGAGCCAGAGCGAGTCCCCCGGAGTGGTTTCTACAATGTCCTGAGTGCATATCGCTTAACACTTTCTCGCAGTCCATCCAGTTTATACATCGCAAGAGTGGGGCTGAGAATCCTCTTTTATACAATTTATCATCATAAATGCAGTAGCGCGCAAATCGCGCCTTCAGCTGGCGAGCTTCATTCTTGTCTTCAGGGAGAATCCCGTTCTGCAGATAGTCAGTCAGCGGTCTCATCCATGAGTCTTCTGCTACCATTAGAGCCACCACTGATTCCCCTTTCTGGATGCTTGGCACTGGTAAGAGCTCGACAAGCACAAGTTTCAGGTCTTCTGCTGCTTGGGTAGTTGCTAAGCGAGCTAGAGCATCAGCATGTGCATTTTGAGCTCGCGGTATTTGAGTCACCTCGTACCTCTGGAATGCTTCAAGTAATCCCTGCACCTTCTTGAGATACACAGTCGTCTTTGGCCCTCGAGTATGATATTCCCCTTTCACCTGGCATACAACGAGCTGCGAGTCACTAAATATTCTTACCTGGTCAGCTCGCATTTCTCTGGCAAGCTTTAGCCCTACTGTAAGCGCCTCGTACTTAGCCTCGTTGTTGGTTGCTTTGAATCCGAATTTCAAAGAGTAGAAGATTTTGTGCCCCTCCGGACTGATGAGTAGTATACCTGTCCCTGCTCTCAGCTCGCTTGATGAGCCATCGACGTATAACTCCCACATCGGATTTTCTGACGGTTCAGTTCCTTCTTCTGAGGCTCCAGTAAATTCTGCAATAAAATTCGTCAGGGCTTGAGCCTTGATAAACGGTTTGGGGACGTAGTCGATGTTAAATTACGCCAGCTCGACTGCCCATTTCAATAAGTGACCTGAGGTGTCCGAGGTCTGGAAAATCTGCTTCAAGGGATATCGAGTCGGGACTTCAATTCTGTGAGCTTGGAAATAAGGTCGGAGTTTTCTAGACGCGGTCACCAAGTAATCAGCGAGCTTTTCTATCTGGGAATATCTTGTCTCTGCATCAGATAGCCTTTTACTGATGTAATACATCGGGAGCTACGTCCTGTCCTCTTCTCGCACTAGGGCCGCGCTGAGGGCGCTCTCGGACACTCCCAAATAAAGGATGAGTTTTTCTCCGTCTACTAGTTTTGACAAAAGTGGAGCCCGACCTAGATACTCCTTTAGCTGCTGGAAGGCCTACTCGCACTGCTCGGTCCATTCGAAGTCTTTCACCTTTTTAAGTACGTCAAAGAAGGGGATGCATTTGTCCGTCGCTTTCGAAATGAACCTGCTCAGCGCCGCGACTTGACCTGTGAGACTCTGGACTTCTTTGACCTTCCTGGGTGACTTCATATTGATCAACGCTTGGATTTTCTCTAGGTTGGCCTCGATACCCCTTTCATTCACCATAAACCCCAGGAACTTCCCAGACGCCACCCCAAACGCACATTTTAACGGATTGAGCTTCATTCGATAACTCCTCAGGATCTGAAATGTTTTCACCAGATCGTCAACGTGAGATTCTGCCTGCCTTGACTTGACCAGCATGTCGTCTACATACACCTCCATCGTTCTGTCGATCTGCTTTTCAAACATTTTGTTGACCAGCCTCTAGTAGGTCGCTCCTGCGTTCTTGAGTCGAAGGGCATCACCTTGTAGCAGTAAAGGCCTCTGTCCGTGATGAACGAGGTGTGCTCTTCGTCCTGCGGGCTCATGGGGATTTGATTGTAACCTGAATACACGTCCATGAAGCTCAGCAGCTGGTGACCAGTAGTCGCATCCACTAATTGATCGATTCTTGGAAGGGAAAAACTATCTTTTGGACACGCTTTGTTGAGATCTGTGAAGTCGATGCACGTCCTCCACTTACCATTTTTCTTTTCCACGAGAACTGGGTTGGCGAGCCATAGCGGATACTGGACGGCCCTGATGAAATCATTGGCTAGCAGCTTGTCTACTTCTTCTTTGATAGCTTCAGATCGTTCATTGGTCATCGGCCTCCGCTTCTGGCGAACTGGTCTACAGCGAGGGTCAATATTCAGCTTGTGCGACATAATCTCTAGGTCAATTCCGACCATGTCCTCATGATTCCAAGCGAAAACATCCACATTTTCCTTGAGGAACTCGACGAGCTGGTCTTCACGCTTGGTGCTAGGCCTCGCCCCACACTTAGACATCTCATAGGGTCTTCCTTGCTGACCTGGACTGATTCGAGCTCGTCAGCTGGACCTAACGTCCTATCTTCATCCACCTCGCGAGGATCAAGATCACGATCAAACCCTTCTCTGCTAACCTCAGGCGGCTTTCCCCCGGCAACCATGTCGATTCTTTTATACGTCACCCCTATTTTTACGGCTTTCACATAGCAGTGCCTCGCCGTATACTGCTCACCTCGCACTGTTCCCACTCCGCTGGTCGTCGGGAACTTGATTGTAAGAGCTTTGGTCGAGACGATCATATCTAGATCGTTCATTGCAGGTCTCCCCAAGACCACATTGTAAGCAGATGGTCCATTAACGATAAGGAAGTCCGTCAAAGTGGTTGCCTGGCGAGCTGGATCCCCTACTGAGAGTGGAAGTCTAACTTGGCCCAATGGGATGACGGCGTCCCCGGTGAAGCCATAGAGAGGCTCTGGAGATGGCTTCAATTGGTTGGCTCCCAGCTCGAATTGATTGTAGCATTCTTTGTACATGACATTTACCGAGCTACCTGTATCCACCATGATCCTCAGAACTTCTGCATTGTTGATCCTCACCCTGATGACAAGGGTGTCATTATGAGACCACCGCACCTCGCTCGCGTCCTCCTTGGTAAAAACAATGTCTTCCGAGGTCATCCTGGCCTTCTTTGCTGGCCTTCGCCCTGTAAGTAGGACGTGATTGTCTTCCTGCACATATCGTTCATGAGATTTATTGGAGGATCCAGCGATGTAAGGACCGCCATGAATGGTGAAGATGGTTTTTACCGTCAGGTCGACCTCCTACTCTTGGCTTTGCTGATTCTTCTGCGCGGGCTGATGATCCCGTCGAGGACGTTGGTTTTGGGACTTCTCGTGGGCGGGCTGCACCATATATTCTTTCAAACGGCCATTTCGTATCAAATCTTCTATGGCGTCTTTGAGGTCCCAACAGTCAGATGTATTGTGCCCTACCTCCTGATGATAGGCACAATACTTACGAGGGTTTTTGAACTTGCCGGGGAAACCAGTAGGGCTCGGTCTTCCGAAGTTCACCCTGTGCTTCTCGGTCTGAAAGATCTTATCCTGTTTGTCTGACAAAGTGCTGTAATGGTGGAAGCGGCTTCGAGGTGGAGAACGGTTTCTTCTGGGTTCCTTTCTAGCCCGTTTTGCCACCTGATTGTTAGATCAATTCCTCCTATCTTCATTACCACCTTAGTCCATTTTCTTGCCCTGATGGGAACCATTTACCTTGTTTTTTGGGTGACCAGCCTTCCTCGAGTTGAAAGACTCTTCCCACCTGATCTCCCTATTAGCTCGCTCATAGAATTCACCCAAGTTTTTCACAGGTGATATGTAGATGCTTTCATAGAGCTTACCATCCTTCCGAAGCCCCGCCGATATTGCAGTTAGGATCCCTTCATCGGACAGGCTTTCCACATTGTTGATCTCGCTTCTGAATCGATCGATGTATTCCTTTAGCGATTCTGCAGATCGTTGAAAAATTGTAGCGAGGTGACAGGCCGGGGCGAGCTGCTTTTTCAAGGCCTTGTATTGATCAAGAAACTTTTGCTGGCATTCTTCCCAGCTGCTGATGCTACGAGGTGGAAGGTTTCTAAGCCAGGTTTGCGGAATGTCTCCGAATGTTGCGGGGAAAATGCGACACTTCACCAACGAGCTGGAGGTCTGCAGGTTCATCAGAACGTTAAAGGCGTCCAGGTGATCGTACGGGTCTGAGTCTCCATTGTATTGCAGAATGTTTGGGACTTTGAACCTGGCAGGAAGTGGCTCCCGGTCTATCTCCGCTGTGAAAGGACTTTTGTCTTCACTTCACTCCTCCACCGCTTGAGCCCCAGGCCACGCTTCCAGTTGCTGCATTCTTTCCAGGAGCTGCTCAATTATCGGGTCTCGAGCTCCGTGCTGTCTCACGGGGGATCTCCCGCTCCTTTGGCTTACCCCGGTGAGAGAGCGTTGATCATACCTCCTATGTCTTTGACCCATCTCGAGATTCTCATTTTCCCTGCGTAGGCCTTCCTACCCTCGTCGCAGCTCGTTTTCACTTCTACGAGCTGAAGCTCGGGGATGCCCGTTGCTCACTTTCACCTGTCTATGTCCGTTCTGGCTGATCCTTACCCTCAACTTTGAAGGTCGAGCTGCCTCTCCGTTTTCCCGAGCTCGCTGCCTCCGAGCTTCAGGCCGTCTGTTCGACGAATGGATGGATCCTTCTAAGATAGGTACTTCTCTTGCGACCTCTACTCCAAGTGGCGGGACTATGGTCGTCCTTGGAACGTTCTGATCACGACCTCGCGTCAACGTCCTCAGTGTATCAGCTATCTGCGCCATAGTAGTCTCTAACATCTCCTGACGTCGGGCCAGGGCATGCACGACGTCCCGACCTCCATGAGAAGGTCCTGCACCCGTATCTGTCATTTGAGCTTGACGTCGCTGCTCAGCTTCTTCAGTTTCCTCGTTTATCGCATTAGAATTCCTTGTAGTCCTCCCCTTTGCCATGGCGATTGCAGACCTTCACTTGCAGTTTGGCCCTCCTTCTAGCGCCAAAATGTTGACGTGGGAAACCAGTCAACCAGATTCTTGAGCCCAATGCCGCAATGCTAAGAAGACTTGCAACAAAGAGACCAGATAATGGAAAAAGAGAAGAGAAGAAGGAAGAACAAGCAACAACAATTTTTAAAGTGGTTTGGCCCTTAGAAGCTGCCTACGTCCACTGTTTTTGTTATTTCTGGTGATGAGTTCCTCTCAAAAGTGTTTCGCTCTCCCTTTACAATAAATGCTCCCCTCTATTTATAGAGAAGAGGGGGCTACAAAGAGAACAATCAAACAAAAATGTCTAAATCTATTACAATTAATGCTGCTGAATTGCATTTAATGCTTCTGACTTTCGCCAGGTCAACTCTGGCAACACGTGGGCCGAATGCTAGCCCATGCTGTTTTGGTGAGATTTCCCGGAATTATGTTGTCATTAGGTGAAGTAACCTTGCTTATCGTGTAAGATACGTTATCTTACTGTAATGAACTGATACTAGGCGAACTGAGGTGAAAAACGGACTGGATCATTAACATGGGCGATCTTGACTTCGCAACGGCTCAGCGATCTCAACGTCGTTACGGCCATAATGGCAGATCCACGACTTTGACTTCGTTATTCTTCTAACGAGTTCGACCTCGTTAGCCTATAGACCGATCTTACGAGCTGATATGCTGGGCTTCACGCTTGGTCTTGATGGCTTGGGCCACTATCTTTATGGGCTTCTGCCAGCCCATTTGAGGAGTTCGAAAAACACCCATAACACATGAAAACCGAACCAAAACCAAGAAAAAGTCGGTTTTCATATGTTAAAACCAACATGTCTTTTTTTTTAAGTGTTATAACTGATAGTTTGGTTATGTTCAGGTCGGTTTGAATCGGTCTGGAACTATTTGGGCCTTTGACCTAATTTACTTTTTGGGTCGAGTTCTTTTTTGTTTTTTATTTTTCAAACTAAGTTTTACTATACCTGGCCAAATTAATTCCCCAACCAAGTTTAGGCCATTTGGCCTAATACTGTTTCAATTGAAGCCCAGTTTGTTTATATGTTTATGATTATGTCATTCACTTGCATAATAATATTAATAACAACAATATTTTATCATGCTTAACAATAAGTAATATTCAATTACGTAATTCCTAAATATGTTATGCATAACAATAATTAATAAATTAATAACAGTCCAAGTATCCCATTAAATAACAATCCAAAGTCCCAACAAAAATGATAATCATTGAGTGAATCACCAAACCACAGCAAACAAAGACACACCACGTTACCATCCTTCTTCCAATTGCATAATTGGAACCACATAAAATGCAAAATAAGAAAATCCAATGAGGATGGTGTTTCCACATAACATAGCTGGAGCTTAAAAATAAAACACAACTTGACTTGCTCTTGATATGTCAAAGGGGTTGGGCCAACCCAGTCCGAGTTTTTCAAACCCATTGCACGTCGGGTTTGGGTTGGGCTAATTACTGGATACATTGGATCGGTCTACACTTGATTATCCCACCTGCTTGTAAAGCCCAGTTAAAATGATCAAATCTAAAAGGACTGGGCCAGACTAAATTTGGCCCAATCAGAATTGGATCGTTTGCAAAATATTTTTAAAAATTAGATGGGTGGGTTGTAAAGCCCAATTCATAAGGCCTAGTCTTATAGGACTAGGGTAGACTGAATTGAGCCCAATCATATTTGGATCCTTTTTCGAAGGATTTTGTTATAATTGAACCTATCACGGAGAAGATTAAAGAACCGGCATATTACCACACCACCACGCCAAGTTACTTCCATGGCTGTGCTGCCAATGAACTCTTAATTATTTTAGTTACTTTTATTTCTTAATTCAGATTGTTTATATATATTACAGTGTGGGTTGGATTTTTCAATTTCGGACTAGACTCGGTCCATATAATTCCTTAGAACTTAATCCGTATTCAGACTTTTTAATAGACGGGGGGAGGTCAGACTGAATTCAGTCCCCAACGAAAATGGATTGGGCCGATCTAGACACGGACTGGAGTTAGACCAGGCTAGACATGCCCAACCCCTTTTGTACCTCTATTATATTATTGTTTTTCTTTTTAGATAAATTTTGCACCTCTATTTGCACATTAACACAACTCCTCCAAACAAACAACACATTAAACAAATAACACATAACAAAAGTCACAAAATGGCACCAGTCCATAGCTTCTTCACCACCACCAGTATCACATTGACCCTTCTTCCAATTGTATCATTTACATTCTCCTAACCCTTAAATTGAAAACAAATTAATTAGTGAACAAGCTATAAGTGGATATTCAAATAAAAAAATATATATGAAGTAAAACATTTTATATTATTATTATGTATAAAAAGCTTCAGTTGCACATTAAATATGTAACAGTAATTGAAAAACAACATTTATACCAGTAGTTTACACCATTCACTATTACACTAATAACTATATATTGATGAACATTCATTTTCAATGTGCTGAAGTTATAAGCTGATAAATCATATTTTATACATATTTCCACCCCTATCATCTATTATTTATTTATTTATTTTTTTGTAAAATTAGTACTTTATGTCATTTTTAGTGTGTTAGATAAGTTACTCGACCTGGTAACAATTTTAGGTTTGAAAGATGATTTTTAGGTAAAAGTCTGAAATAATACCAACAAAGAAGGATTTGAACAAGAAATTCAGGCTACAACAACGTTCAAAAGACAACGTGCATCAGGTTCACGTTGTCGTAGGTCACTTATAGCAACGTGTAAAAGCTGCATGTTGCCAAAGAGATTTACGGCAACATGTAAACGTATGTTGCCAAAAGTAAGGAAGCAGCATGCAAAACCATGCACATTGCCAAAAAGTCTTCTTTTGGCAACTTGCATAGATGTAAGTTGCCAAAACCACATCTTTTGGCAACGTATAGCCCAGCACATTGCCAAAAACCTAACTTTTGGCAACGTGTAGGGTTGCAAGTTGCCAAAAACCCAACTTTTGACAACGTGCATGGCTGCAGGTTGCCAAAAACCCACCGTTTGGCAACGCCCATTGCCGCACGTTGCCAAAAGCCCATTCTTTAGCAACTTTCATGGTCGCACGTTGCTAAAAATCGATATTTTAAATTGGTATAAATAAATTTAATTAATTTAATATTATAATGACTAATTACATATCATTTCAAACATAAATAGATAATTATTATTTGACTTAAATACAAATTATCTACCTAATGTATGCCTTAATTAAAACAAATAGAGCTAACTTTTCAATTTACTTACATTTAATATCATACTATTACAGTAATAATGATCGGCTATAAAGGAAATGGTTGAATTATCAAGTTTAGTGAAATTACATCATAGCACTCTTATAAATTGTTGAGTGTTGATTTTGTCACGTTGTGAGAAACCTCAACTTTGAAAATAATGAAAAAAAATTGTTTGTGATTTTCTAACCGAAAAAGAAAGAATTTGTTTATGTTAAAAATTGTTCATAAATTATACAAAATATTTTATTCAAAATAAAATATAGTGATTATCATCACTACTATAAAAATGTACAAAGATATCACTAACAACATATTAGTCTTTTAAAACTAATTTAAAAATAAAATAAAAAATCCATTATTTAAAATACTATGTCTTAAAAATTAAGATATTATGAATACATTGGTTAATTTATTAACTAATGTGGATGTATTTAATTCAACACATATTTTTTCTTAAAACAAATTTTTTAAGTAACTAGAAATCTTAATAAATTGCTTTAGAAAGAAACCGATTTCTTTTTTTTTTTTCTTATTTATTAAATCATTTAAAAATAAATGATGACTTTATTATAATTTATTTTAATTAATTTTAAAATAAAGAATTTTTTAAAATTGTAAATTAATATTACGATTTATTAAAACTAAAAATAAATAATTTAAATGCATTAATTTAATCATATTTTGTTAGGAAGAAATATTGTAAGTTTCTTATAAATTAAGTTATTTTAAATTTGTAACTTAATGTTTTTAAATAATATTTATGTATAAATAAGGTTTTTTTCTTTAAAAAAAAAAAAAAATCCAATTGTCATTTCATCCAAAGTCCAAGTTACACTCCTATCTTCTTCATGCCTAAAAACATTACCTAGTATGGGCTTTTAAAAACCCATGTTGAATATATCCATTTAAAAGTCTTTATTGCGGGCTTTTGATAACCCATGATGGATACTTGATAGCAATTAGGGAGCACAAAATTTGTCTATGATAAATTTTTTAGTATACAAAATTTAAGGAGGGAAAAATTCTCATTGATTTTTTTCTTCCCGCCCGTCTCATTTTCACTCACTACTCTCAACTCAAATATCTTACTCCTAGATTTTTTTGTTCCCGACCTTCATCTTCTCCAAGCCACCACCGGACCTAAAATCATATCCTCTATGGCCGTCGATCTTCATCTTCTTCGAACCGTAACCTCTATAGTTGTCGCCGAACAAACAGCTCTCTCATCCTCCATCGTTGCCGGCCGCAACTCATCTCTCTTTCATTTCTATAGCCACAGCCGAACCAGTAGCTCTTGTTAAGCCTCCATGGCTATCGCCACAACTGCCTTCTTCTCCAACGATGGCCACTGTTGCTTGAACCTTTATAATCGAGTCTGTTCTCTATCCTCTCTCGTCTCTCTGAACACACACACAAAAACAAAGCTGCTTTTTGTTGAATCCACCAGTTCATGACCGAGTCAACTCGCTCGCGACTCAGTCTCTGAACTTACACGTTTTCATTCTCACAGGTGAATGAACAAACAGGAGGGAGATGACTCAGGTTTGCCATTTTCCTTCCCGATTGGTTTCAATTAAGTTTTTTTGTCTTCTTTTTGTGTTTGGTCTTTTGGTGTCTCTAGGTGTTCGACAAAATGCCGATGAGAAATGTGCTAGAACTAATTCATATTATCATTTGGACATAAAACCACTTTCTTTTAGCATTGTTTTCTTGTTAATGAGTATTTGTTTTTTTAATTATTTAATAGCGTTGTTTTTTCCTTCTTAAAACTAATTAACTGTTCTGAATTTCTTTTCAAATTTTTTTTTTGATTTGTTTTTTACTATTAGTAACTGTATAGTGGATTAGAAAAGGCAACACGAATAATTCTTTTTTTTTTTAGTTATATAAAATAGGATAAATAAATTCTATACCTTTTTCCCCTTCTTATCAGTTGTTACCAAGTTTTATTCATCAATTTGCTTCAAATGCATTTTCTTTTCTTTTTGAAATCAATTGCTTATAACTCTTAACTATAGTTAGTTTTAGATAGATGAATAAAATTCTTGTTATATATAGTTTGATATAACTTTGGAGAGGAGTTGTTGCAAAAATAATAGGTGAAAATTACAAGAAATACCCACTAAAATAAGCTTAGTTTTGTTTTTACCCTATATTTTTTAAAAAAATATTTTTAACCCCTCAAACAAAATAATTGTATAGTATACCCAAATTACCCATAATGCCCCTACATATTTTTACATATAAACCATCAACTGTCATAATTTATAAAAAAACCCACATGTAAAATTACGAATTAATCCCTGACAATATATATATCCCAGAAATCGATGGAAAGCAATTTTTTCATCACCGATCAATTTTTGAGCGATCTGTCAAAAATTGATCTGTCAAAAACTGAACGAGAGCCGACGATGCACAACCACATTTTTCGACCACAATTGCGACGTTTTCGACTTGCTAGAGGAGGTATGAGCACGGGCGAGCTGCATCTTATTGCCAAGGTTAGTTTTCGGGTTGGGTTATTGTAATTTTTTTATTTTGATTCACGATTTTGACATGTTTGTGTGATATAGATGTTGGATAATGAGTATTTGGTTTAGACTAAGTTGGTAATCACTGGGTTTGGCCTGATTTGTGTCGAAAATGATCGATTCCGATCATATCAGCCTCGTCGGCATCGGATCGATTTTTGTCATCCTTTTTTCGGAATCGATTTTTCACTAGTGTGGAAAATCGAATCGGTTTTTCACTATGTATGAAAAATCGATTCGATTTTTCACTCATAGTGAAAAATCTATTTTTCACTATATCTAAAAAATTGATTAGCTTTTCAGAGATATGAAACACCCATTCGATTTTTCAGATCTTGAAAAACCCGAATATCTTCATCCATTTTCACATCGGTTTTCGAAATCTAACTCATATCGGTTTTGCGAGTTCAATTTTTGAGTTCTGCTCATTTCAGGTGAAAAATCAAAATGAAAAACCGAAATCGAAAAATCGATGATGAGATTCGGGTTTTTACTATATCTGAAAAACAGAATGGAGTTGCATATCAGTGAAAAACTAATCGGTTTTCCAAATATATTGAAAAATCGAATCAGTTTTCAACACATAGTGAAAAATCGATTCAATTTTTCGGACATAGTGAAAAATCGAATCGGTGTTCGACACATAGTGATAAACCGAATCGATTTTTCAGACGTAGTGAAAAATCGAGTTGGTTTTTCAGGTGTAGTGAAAAATCGAAACGATGTTCCACACATTGTGAAAAACCAAATCGATTTTTCAGACGCAGTGAAAAACCGATTCGGTTTTCCAAGTATAGTGAAAAATCGATTCTGTTTTTCAAGCATCGTGAAAAATCGATTTTACATGTAATGACATAATGGCTTTTAATTTTGATACTGATCTTTTTATCACTATTTTTGTTTCCTACAGATGGAATTCAACTATAAATATAGTTTGCAAACACTTTCGAAGGAAAAGAAAGAGATTACACATATTGGTCAGAGGATGGTTAAGAAAATACTTGATATTCTGACTAGAAGAAACTTGTCTGACCAGTTCATAAGAGAGTACCCATTCGAATATATGTTGAAGAATATCAAACATACGGCTGTCGGTTCCGTTCTATTATGGGTTCTTGCTAGAGAAGTGGAGGTGAGTGGATGTAAAGATGAAATGTGATTTGAAATTGGTGGGAGAATATATAAGTTTAGGAAACATGAGTTTTTATTAATTATAGGACTTCATTTTGGGGGTATAGACCGTGAAATTTTCAATACACCACCAAAAGACCAGAACAGTCTGCTATTGGGATGGTTCAATGGAGTATTGCCGAATATATCCGAATTTACTACATTTGTTGAGGCAAGAAGTCATTTGAACCGTGAAGGCGAGGATGTATTAAATGATGAAGATCTTTTAAAGTTAGCGAATATAGGGATCGCTTTTCATCTGTTTATGGGGCAGGATGACAGGGTGAAGATTTCGCAATTTATGTGGGTCATAATTGAGGATATAGAGAGGTGAAACTCGTTTCCTTGGGGCACATTATGTTATAGTGTTCTATTCCATTGCCTTCACATGGTATTGAATGAAGAGCGGATCAAAAATCCACCGTGTAACATCAATATTTATGGCTATATCTATGCGTTTCAGGTATAACCAATACCTTTAATATTTATTACTCTGTAGTTTGGTTATATTAACTATATGTAATTTTTTTTTTGTTTTTGCATTATAGTGGTGGTTGGTAGAAATATTTCTGGTGTTGACAGAGAAAATATTAGAAGGTAACCAATATTTGTAAAATGAGTTACCAAGATGCAAGAGAAGGTCACTTAAAAGGACACCAACAACAGTGAAAAGTCTTGATGATTTACCTCCCGTAAGTGGCAAACGTAAACTAAATTAGTTTATTAAATTTATTGTTTGTTTTAACTATCCTTATTCATATGAAGTATAACATTATAATTTAACTATATACATGTTGTTGACGTCTGAAACTGATTCAGTCAACTTGCTGGTTCGTTCAAGCACAAGACTGCAGATCTGTAAAAAATACAAACAAACAAAAAGAGGGGCAAAGAGAAAGAAAAAAAACACACGAGATTTACGTTGTTCGGTATTGAAAATGGCCTATATCCACGGTGCCAGCTCCGATGGTGGAGAGGCAGTCCCTGTTACTATATCTGTTCTGTGTTTACAGTGATAGATCTCGAGAGGTAAGTCTCCTTTACATTGATTTTGATCTTCTATTTATAGAGGAGATATTACAATTCGAATAGGTTTAAAGATCTTACAGATAAGACAAAAAATAATTTATATTAATTAAGATAATATCTCCCAAGATTATCTCCACCACATATATAGCAATTGCCAAGAATGTCGTGATTCGATTTGCATGAAAATAGATAAGTTGACTCATTTCCTGAATTGAACTGATTCGCCTTCCAGAAGGTCAACTGGTCAATTATAGCGTGCATATTGAGCGAACAACTTACTCAACGATCAGATATTGCACCAATGAGCAGACTAGTTCAGCGATCAGATGTTACACCAGCGAGTAGACTAGTTCAGCGATCAGATGTTACACCCAGCGAGCAGACTTTGGCCTGGGCGAGCTAGTGCTCGGGTAATGTCAGCGATCTAATTGTTCGAGTAGAGATCGCATAAGCTGGTCGCGCAGTGTAGTCGAACACGCTGGTTGTGCAGGATGTCCGAGCAGCTTGGGAGCCTGTAATGTTGCAATGAGCTCGTTGAAGCGTGCAGATTTGCTCTTACGCGAGCTGATTATCTAAGCTTTAGTCTTAACTGGATTCTTGCTCGTCCTTCTGCTCGTTCATCATCTCGTTTGTATGCTTATTCGCGGACTATTCGTTCAGTACTTTTTGACGTAGAATGGGAGAATAAGAGTATTGCAAACATAAACCTCAAGCACACATCCACTAAAACAAGAATTCTTAGGGTGTCAACGGCATCAACCGGGAACCCAAGTTGCCACGTTATAGAGCACGAAAATCCCTATCCAAAAACATATTATAATAGATAATCTGACAACCGAACACAAAGTTATGTCTGTTTCCTTGAACCAGTAACTTAGGCCCTTGTCTATTGGGACGGTTTTAACAGGTTATCTTACTGGGCCTTTGGGCTTTTACTAGCCCACTTGGGGTAGCCCAAAAATACGTACGACATATGTATATAATGCAAATAGTTGGCATCACGCAAACCCTTGAGCCTACCAACGCTGAAAGACAAACGGATTATTGGAAATCCTTTAACCCGAATAATTTGGTTACTGGTGATGTACATAAAGTTGGCGGCGGAAGGAGTGAGGGTGACAGTGTATCAGATGAGGATGATGATGGCAATGATGATGGCGATGATGATGGCGATGATGATGGTACTGGTGATGATGCTAATGATGATGATGATGATGAGGTTGATGATGTCAGGATGGAGGGTGATGATGTGGTGGAGGGTGACTCTATTGCAAATGAAGACGTTCGAAGCATGCAATCAGAATCAGAGGATTCCTTATCAGAGTTTCGAACAAAAAGGGCGCACGATGTCCCAAACGTCCATCCTGAGGTACAAATCAACTATTTATATGATTATTTACTGAATATTCATTGTATTTAATGCAAAAGATATGAACATTATTGTGTGGTAGTACGGTGTTTGACGGAGAGACGGAGTCTCTAAACATGATAGACGAAGTGTAATTTATTATATACAGGTTATATTTCTTTAGATACTTAAAAAACAGGGGACACTTTGGCAAAAAATTTTTAAAAATGTGTTAACTGTGTCCAGTCTGATACATATGCGAATTTTTTTTACAGGTGAAACAGTTGATTGAGTATATTGTAAATTTATAGAAGTTAACTACTAAGAAGTTAAGTAGGATGGATAAGAGGCAGAAGACAACTTTAAAGATCGTTGAGGACATCGATAAGAGACTGAGACGGATGTAAGAGCATTTCCTATATATTAAGAGGTTTCTCAATAGTAACGGTGATTCAGATGATGATGACGGTGACGACGATGATCATACCGGTGGGAGCTTTGTCCCAGAGGAGGACATCTACGTCCCTACTATAGTACACCACCACCATCAGGTCTACATAAGGATGAGGTGGTTCACCAGTCACCCCATCAGCTGGAGGAGCAGGAGATACAGTCTGACTTGATAAAGGACATAAGAGGTGTATCAGATGCAGAGACTGAGCGTGCTGATGACCAGGTAGACATAGTTTAAACAGTGTATTGCACCTTGACATATAATTATAAATATTCATCTTATGTGTTTGAATTTGAGTGCAGTTACAGGAAAAAGACATCCAGGAATGGGGGAAACGAAAGATGAAGCCAGCAGCACCGCTACGAATGCCATACATGGATCCTGGACCTGCGAAAAAGAAAAAAAAAATTGCCCAACAACAGGTCAAAGAGGTTGCAGAGTCTGTAGATCCCGTAGAGACCGTTTATAATGAATATAAAACTTCAACATATTTGGACCTTAGGTATTGAAACAAAATAGTAATTTCCTAAAATCGTTGTTGTTGCCGTAACTTTTAACAATTTGTTTAAATTGTTTATGTTAGACATGAGGTTGATCGTTACGGGTGGTGTGTGATACCAACCACATTGGTGACCCTCGAGGATGGAAACAGTTGGTTGACTAATGAGCACATCGATTCGTATTTCATGTGCATACGAAAAAAGTGGTGGAATGAAGAAGAGGATAGAAGATACGCCCTTCATGGCAGTTCTTTATTTGTAAGTTATTGGTTGATAATTTCATGTAATGTATTGTCGGAATCAAATAACATTATTAATTGTTATCCTATAGGGCTTTATGACAATGGAGTATAATCTATAATACGTCAAGAAAGAGAAAAAATTTGATCCAGCTACAGCCACTATACCCTCAAAATGGCAGACATTCGGATGTGGAAAGATAGACGCATCAGTCCCTTGGTGGCGTGTTGACAATGTAAGTGTTGTTTGAAGATATTTATTTTTTATTTGATCATTGGAACTAGTCCTACAACACTTACATTGACCGAAACTGCAGGTGCTATTGCCGTATAGTTTGAATCAACAACATTGGGTCCTCTGTCGGGTGTGCTTCAGAGAAAAGAAAATATATGTATATGATTCCCTGGCGTCTGGTGACATAGAAGAACGGCTCCAGGCACTTGAGCCGTTGGTGTGTTTTATGCCCATTATACTTCGCTCTATAGGATTTTATGAGAGGACTGAATTAGATATGCTAGCTGTAGATGAGCGGTGGGAGGTTGAGCGTCTTGATAGAAAAGTTGTGCCACAGCAACCCGATGGGTGAGTAAGTTTAAACCAAAATATATAATTTTCTATCACTTGTTAATTATTATTTAGTTATTATTACTTAATTGATTTATTATTATGAAACAGGACGAGTTGTGAAGCATATGTCGCCATGTACGTAAGTGACATTTTGCAGTCCAGAGACAGTACATAGACATTAAGAAAATCTGATACAGCTGCAAACGTCATCGCACTGAGGGCAGAGATTGCACGAGATATTTACTCATTTTCACGTCCTTTGTACAAAGTAAATAAATTTGGAAAATGGACGATTGATTCTGATGGAGAAGTTGTATATAAGTAACATCAATAAATAATTCATTCTTTATTTTATTAATTTTCTGATTTCAATTATTTATATCAATCAATGAAATTAATAAATCATTGGTTGTGAATCAATCACAATAAATATTTCAGTAATTGAAATCAATTATTTAGTTTTAAACATTTAATTCATGAAATCAATACATCATTGGTTGTGAATCAATGACAATAAATATTTCATCAATTGAAATCAATTATTTAGTTTTAAACATTTAATTCATGAAATCAATACATCATTGGTTGTGAATCAATGACAATAAACAGGTAATATATATACGTTTAAGTATTATATCGATTAGTTATTCCATCGGTCCAAACAAACATAATCATTTAAATCAATAAAAATAAAATATCATCACGGTGGATTAGTAATAAAATGATGTTAATTAACACATGACACAAAATTGGGATCACTTGTTCCTCACCCAGATGAAATATTTGCAAAGCAAAGATCAGTATTTCAAACACACCGAAAAACCGAATCGGTTTTTCAGATGATCTGGAAAATCGAGTCGGTTTTCAGATACTCCCAAAAACCGATTCAGTTTTTCAGATGCCCTGAAAAATCTAATTGGGTTTCAGATACTCTTGAAAAACCGATTCGGTTTTTCAAATGCCCTGGAAAACCGAATCGGATTTCAGATACTCTGAAAAACAGAAACGGTTTTTTAGATGCCCTGAAAAACTGAATCGGTTTTCTGATACTCCCAAAAATCGATTCGGTTTTTCAGATGCCCTGAAAAATCGAATTGGGTTTCAAATGCTCTGAAAAACCGATTTTTCAGATACCTTGGAAAACCGAATCGATTTTCAGATACTCCCAAAAACCGATTCGATTTTTCTTTATCGGAAAAATTGATTCCGATTTATCTGAAAAACAGATGACTATGTTTTGACACATTCAACCAATTTCAACAAGTACTAAACTATAAATCGATTCATTAAAACTAAATGAAAGTCCATTCCGTTTATAATATATCAATTTAACGAAATAAGTTAACTTATACATGACAAAAGAGTTCATACTCAATTCCTACTCATTGTTTTCATCATTATCCACTTCTTGATTTGTAGTAGGAAATCGCAGGGAACATCGACGTTGGTTGTGTCCAGTCTCATGACACAAGCGACATCTGTGGGATGGTGGGGCATTGGCATTAACAGTTGTGCTCGTGCCAGCTTCCGCATCCACTGAACCTGTGCTCATCCCACCGTTGGTAGAAATAGGGTTAGAGCAACGAAAACGGTTGTGCCCCTTCTCACCATATTTTCCACACTTTTTTTTATGACGATCTTCACCGGCTGAAGGAATCTGAACTTCTTTCGGCCTACCTGGTTGTCTTTTTCCTATGGGTGGTAGTACAACCATGTTTCTAACTTCCGCAGAAACATTCCAGCTGACTAATTTAGGGACTGGATTGATCGGACTTGCATATGCAGCTTTCAACCATTCTGTGCTGTAATACTGACTGGAAAGGGTATCACAACTGACGCCCTTGAACCTGTCAAATTATAAAAAAATCCAAATTTAAGTGTCTCGCCATAACATGAAAAGCCGAAAGCAATAACGTACAAATATCATACCTGGCCACAACACATACATGAACACATGACAACTGATCTAGGTTCCACTGCTTACATGTACATGTGTGCTCTTGAATATTAACCACCGTATCTCCTTTACTAGGATGCATGACACTGTACGTTAACGGTTCTGTAATGGGATATACACTACCTTCCGTTGATAGATTTTTTGCCAACATGATGCGATCGTACGCAGCGGTGGTAACATAAGTTATCAACTTTTCAGCAGTAATACGTCTATTATTAAACCATCTCTGCAACACATTTATTATATATTTATGTGCAGTTGTTACTAGCAAACGGCGTGCTTGTATCATACATTTGTTGAGCGACTCTACAATGTTGGTGGTCATCATTTCATATCTTCTTTTTGAACAATGTGATCGTGACCACCTGCTCACCCCAGCTTTAACCAAAGTTCCATGTGTCCTCGGATGTAATGCTCGCATTTCTTCCAATATTCTATTGCATTCCTCAGTCACATAACAATATGCTGTATTGTAAAATGCATTTTTCACATCCGATCGCTTTTTACAATGTTGCTTAAAGTTTTGTCATAGGTGAAAAAAGCATAACACGTGTGGGACTTCTGGAAAAGCTGCTTTCATCCCATTCGATATGCTTTTATGATGATCAGATGCAATAAGCAAATCGTCCGACACGTCGATCGCCAATCGTAATTTTCTTAAAAACCAAGTCCACGAACAGTCTGACTCTCCATTAGCAAATCCATAAGCGATGAGATAAATCATCTCCTCTCCATCTTTGCATGCAGCAAAAAAAATTACCCCTTTATATTCACCTTTCAAATTAGTTGCATCAACAGCAACAACCGGTCTCATATAATATCGAAAACCCTCAATGGAAGCTCCAAGTGATGGACCCCGAACCTGATTTTCCATTTTATTCTATGTACCTAAGTAGTATAGGGAATATTAATCCAGAAATAAGGCCAAAGAATGATTTAAGACCCGATTAGGGTATATAAAATTTTAGAGTTTGTTTTGGCGAAAAACGAAAACTTTTGATGAATAGTATTTTCGAACGGAAACATCTTTTGATGAATAGTGATTTTTGAAAAAGAGCCCTAAGAATCGAAAATGTCCAAAATAGGTCATGGACATTGAGGGAGCTGAAACGAAATGAAACGAAATCCGTTTGATTGAGTTTCAGGAGATCCGAAATATTACAGTCAAATTGCACTATTTTTCAAATATTGAGTTTTCATGACCTAAACTCTGTTCAAAAATTTCGCGAAGCATAGGATTAAAAGGTAAGGGACCCAATTAGAGTATTTCATGGTCAATTTGAAGTTTAGATAATCGTGGAATATTTTCATAATATTTTTCGGATTGAATAGTATATTAAATTGTGTTTAGATTAAATTTTCACCCAGATTTATTATTTTATGGTACTAGAAATATTCAAATTGAATTACGATCGAATCGTAGGCCTCCAGTAGTGTTATTTGAAGTTTATTATATTTTCGTATCGCAAGTCGGATATCGTTTGGCTGACCCCGGTACGATTACAAAGTCATTAGGCGTGAATTACGTGTTAATCAAACGAGGTGAGCTCACAGAATTCAACCAATAAGAAAATAGATAAGTGCTTTTGAAAAGTAGTGGCTAGTATTGTGCCACGTGTCATCCATGGATTGGTTGAAAAAATAAGTGGACTAGAATGTGCCAAGTGAACCAATAGAATTGATTTTGGGACACTAGTATAATTAGTGAAAATTTGAGGTGACAAAGTGAGATTTTCTTGAGAGAGTTTTTAGTAATTGAGCAATAAAATATATATATATTGTTTTGTCTTATTTGAAGCCATTGTTGCCTTGAGAATTAAAAAGAAATAAAGGGAGAAATGAGAGAGAGAGAGGTCGGGTGAGAGTGAGAGAGCCGAGAGAAAAGAGAGAGGAAAAAAAAAAATTTGTGCCGAGAGAAAAAGAGAAGAAGAGAAAAAGATCCAGTCCGAGTTTCACTGTGGTTTCTTCACGAAAGTTGTTCCTCACCATCTCCTCTAGCTAACCCAACAAATTTGAAGCAAAACAGTTGCCTATTTGGTGAGTTATTTCAGTTTTAAGCTTGATGCTTTGTATGAAATCCATTTTTTTTCTTTCGTTTATTTTCGAATAAGAGATTAGAGATGATAAGAGGGTTATATGAGGATGATTTTGGTATGATTTTGGAGTGATTTGATGGAAGAAAAATAGATAAAAAGAGAGTGAAGTCGTGGAGAAAAAATGGGTTTTTATGGAATTTGATCCTGTTTTCGATTCTAAGAGATTAGATTGATGTTTTAGAGGTTAGGAAATAATCTTTTGAAGTTAGATTTCGAAAGCGAAAAGTTTAGGATCTATTTCGGAGCTAAACAGATAAGTTGAAGGGCGGATTCTGAAACCCTTCGAAACGCGTTCGTTTAACATTTGAAACGGTTTGTTTAATCATAGTTAGGTGTTAGAACACTCGAGGATTGATTTTTGAAGTTGTCGAAAATCCGGAGCGAAAAGTGATTTTCGTTAGTAAACGAATCCGGTTGATTTTCGTTCCGAGTTTTCGTCGATGAAATTGAGTATACTGAGGTATTCTTAGGAAAGAATAAGTAGAATTCATGTAAAGAAAACGGATTTCGAAAACTCCGGTTGAATAGAAATTGAGATCCAAAAGTTTAGGCATTAAAGGATATATATAGAGATAATAAGATTTTTATTGATTTTAAATGTTAATTGAATGAGTTAAGTGATCCTAAATGGATATTTGATGTTTTAGGGTAAAAACGGAGACTTCTGGAGGCATACGGAGAAGGCTCGAATTTTATCCGAAGACGTATTGTGAGTGGAATTACAAGTTTCTATTTATATCGTCTTAAAGTTTATTTTTTTTAAAGTTAAAAGAATTTATTATAAATAGTTATTTATTTATTAATTGAATTTATATTTTAATTCTAGCATAAAGATTTTAGTTTATTATTTCTGTATATAAGAATGTGTTAGAATTAAATATTTTAGGCTTATTGCCTTAAGATTTAGAATATTTTAGTATATAAAGAAAAAGAAATTTTAATAGCCTATGGTTTACCCTAGCCCCAGTTTAGTATCCAGCCGAATGCCCTATACGTGATACGGTAGATGAGAGGAAGTCAGTCAGTGAGATTTGAGTCTAGTCGACTCATGTGTGAGCGAGGTATGAGTGATTCGTATGCACGTATAGGGTAGTGTAGTCGGTCCGCAGCGTGGGCCCGTTTTCGGCGACTACACATGGTAAATCCCCACTCCTAGTGGTTAGATTTTATATGTTACCACGACAGGAGTAGATATTCCTTGGGTTACCATTTAGGCGAGCATCAGAAAAGATTTTAAGAAAAGATTTCAGAAAGTTTTAGAAAGAAATTTAGAACGAGATTCAAAAGCAGTTTTAAATGAGTTTTAGAAAGTATTTTTCTAATATACTATAGTTCTATTAAACTGTGTTTGGGAGAAGTTTAAGTATAGAAATAAGTTTTAATTTAAAAAGTTACAACCACTCACTGAGTATAAACTCACGTTTTTCTTTAAATGTTTTTCTTAAAAAATTCTCCCACAGGTGCAGGAACTAGTCGTCCAGCCGATGAGGTTCAGTCAGGCGTGCAGGCGGACGTATAGGACGACACCTACTACATGTATATATTTTGTTATTTTGATCATGTATATGTGTTGATGTACATAGTGTAAATATTTTGAAGAAATAGTGGATGCATTAGTTAAAATGTTTTATTAACGTTTTATGAAATGCAGTGTTCAAATTTTATTGATTTGTTTGTGGTTGTTTGTGAGAAAGGAGCCGGAGGCTCCAGAAGTTGAGAAATTGATTTCATAGAAGTGTTTTTATAAACTGTATTTGAAACTTAAAGGGTGGCATAGTTTAGAAAACAGACGGCATGCTACCGAAATTTTTATTAAAAAGCGAAAATTTTTTATCACCGTCACCTTGGAAAGGAAGTTAAAATGTCTAGCTAAATGATTTTCGATGCCTTGACGGGTTCCTTCGGGCTGAGTATAGGGTTCGTGGGAATTCTTTCAAGGTACTACGGGGTCTTTCTCGGGTCCAGATGAGGGATTCGGGAAGGGTCCCGTCACCAAGTGCAACGAAGGAATACAAGAACTGGTTGTTTTCATCTCTCTCAATTGCTCTTATTGTGGCTGGGTTTGCTACCTTTAATATCTCAAAGTAGGACGGAAGCTGTTGATATGACTCATCCGCTTGTCCATATGCAAGTTTCTTTGCATACTGTAAAGTCTTCCAAGCTTTGCTATACAAGATCTGAACTCCATACTGCTCTAGCATTTCTCTAAGCAAGCGATTAGGTGTATACATATCTCTCCCCACCTTTCCCGCATACAACTTTCCGATGACAATGGCCTTCACACTCTTCATATGTGATTCCATGGCTATTTGACGACACGTGTGCTCCGCTTTATACTTCAACACAAACCACATCGAGCAACCATTCCTGTATCTGGCACGAACTATAAAGCTACAAGTTTTGTCCTTGTAACTGACCTCAAATCGCTCCGTGTCTGAACATTTAACCCGATATTCAAATTTCGCATTCAGAGCATATTCTCCAATAGCTATACTCATTTCTTCATTACTGTTAAAGAATGCTCTCTTGTACAATGAACCAAGTTGGTAGACGGTTGACATAGCACTTGAAGTAGGCTCAATGTCGCCCTGTTCAACACCAGGAACAATCCAGTATGGTTGTAAAGGATTGTTCTGAAATTGTAAACCTGAAAATCTTATTTCTGGAAACCCTTCTTCTTCAGACACATCATCAAATCGAGTTCCCTCGTTATCACTATCTCCAGTTTCCTCAGACTCAATATCCCCTATCCCACCACCATTATCATTTATGTCCCAATCTTCATCATCGGTACCATAATTCATATAGTCATTGTTAACGTCGCAAATTGGACTTTCTGTAGATGTAAATTGGGTGACAGCAACATCAAACAGATTATTGCTCCTAATTCCTGAAGTTCGATGAAAATGACTTTCAACCATATGAGGATTTACAGGTCCTGACGTATTTGCCTCGTCATATCTTCTTTCTGGTATTGAGTTGGTGCCAATCAGAAAAATGATACGCCTACTAACCTCAGCTCCACAATATTTCACAATCTTATCCACATAAATCTCTTTAACATCAATATTTTTTATAGCCATCAAACCAACAACATCAAGATCGGACATGATACGTATCTTTTTAACTTTACCACTTGTTGCACTTTGTAGTAAATAATGTAGACGGATATCCCACATTCTTCTATCAATACCAGCCTCTCTGTACACAACATCCACTAATGATGAAAAACTACTATTACTGTGAACCCCACACATGATCAACTCCCCTTCTACGTAATTACATCTATTCCACTCTCCGTCAAAATTGATTACAATTGTCTCTTGAGTCATTCCTGTAACGTTCAAATAAAATAATAAATTAATCTCATTTCAATCGGGCAACAATACAAAATACAATATTATATAATCAAATTAAACACTATATTAAAATTATGCTAATAATTCATTCAACTCGATTTTTGCTCCACTAATGTGTTTTCATTGTACACTCTTAATACTCTCCACTCCTATATAATCTGTTATAAAAATACAATCATATCTAACAACATATAAGACTAAAAATTTATTTTCAGCATTCCAAACACAAAATATACCATAGTAGTTTTTTAAAAAATCGCTAATAATCGATTTTTCAGTCAGTCTGAAAAACTGGCTGAAAAATCAGTTTTTCAGTGATTGAAAAACCGATTCGATCACTCAAAAACCAAATCAGTTTTGCAGGGACACTGAAAAATCGATTCGATTTTTCAGTGACATTGAAAAACGATTCGATTTTCCAGTTTTTCAGCGGTTTTTAGCCATTGAAAACCCAATCACTGAAAACTCGATCGGTTTTTCTGTGATCGGTTTTTAACTAAAATCGATTTTTTGGGTCACTGCAAAATCGAAATATGTGACTGAAAAACCAATTTTGATTTATCATCTGTTTTTTCACACTGAAAAACCGATCGATATTTCAGTCACTGAAAAATCGATCTGAATCGTCAATTGGTTTTTCAGTCACTGAAAAACCGATTATTAGTCACGAAAAACCAATTTCATCGCACCTTCTGTAATTTTCGTCGCATTTACAGATTTTCAAAACCATCAAAACCAATACAATCTTACAATCTTGTACCATGTAAATATGAACTACATAACCCAAAAACTAACAAAAAAACATATACATTACCTTTGATAACCAAATTCTTCAACAATCAAATCCTTCAATGGATGAAACTAATGTTGAAAATCCTTCAATGGATATTGTGATGAAGAAGAAGAAGAGAAAATATGGACAATCAAAATCAAATCTCAGAAATAATTAATGGAAAAGTAGGGAGAGGAGAAAATATGGAGGTATTAGGAGGAAGAAG
This sequence comes from Dimocarpus longan, assembly GCA_022984855.1. Classification (NCBI taxonomy): domain Eukaryota; kingdom Viridiplantae; phylum Streptophyta; class Magnoliopsida; order Sapindales; family Sapindaceae; genus Dimocarpus; species Dimocarpus longan. The sequence continues at coordinate 16,924,885 of CM041015.1, read as the reverse complement.
AATGTTAGTTTGGTAATTTCAATATTGGGCATTCGGGTAATATAAACTTAAGGGTAATTTCGTAATCTTGGGTATACAATAGGAATAATTTGTTTGAGAGGTCAAAAACAAAATTTATTAAATATCTGGGTAAAAACAAAAATTTCCTTTGTATTTGGGTAAAAACTATAAATTTCCCAAATAATAATGATAGAAAACAGAAATTGAGATCATGCGAGCTGAAGAATTTGTAGTTATTATTAATTAACATAAAACATGAATATTTACATGCAGAAGCCATCCTTGTAGAGATGCTATTACAATACAACATGATTTGCTCGACTTAAATAAATGAAAATTTGAGGCATCTCTCCAGTTTCATGGCAAATAGTTAGAATCTCCATCCATCCATGCCACTTAGTATTATTTTGATATTATGTTATGTGAATATGATTATATGATGCCTCAAACAATGGTCATGATATTTTCACTACTCCTGTCACCAAACTTGATATACTTGTACCATCTGGCGCATATAATGTACACTAGAAGATTAGCTGTTGTTAGAGCTGCTAAAAGGAAGTAGAATCTGTCTAGATGGCCTTTGTTTAGATTTCCAAGGATCCAACCAGGCATATTATCATTGCAGAACTAATTCACATTATCATTTGCACATAAAACCACTTTTGGTTTAGGACTTCTATGCGTCAGAATGCTCTGTAGAAGTAGTTATCCATATAAAAGAGGGAGAAATTGTATAGTTGTACTTAAGCATTGGTTTAGAAATTTTCGATTGCTTGAATACTTGGATTCATGAATGTTAGGATGTTATGTGTTATTAATAAATTAACTTCATTGATCGTCATATATGTCTATAAGACTTTTGAGAGTTTACCTGAGCTGTTGAGAGAACCACCTACTCTTTTATTTAATAATTTGCATGAAATACATGGGACAATTGGATGTCAGATACCCCATTACTTATATAAAAATACAAATAACCAGAAGTAAAATGTTCATGCTCTGGAATTGATTGAAGTATATCACTTTTTTAACTATTAATGCTAAGTTGAATTTCTATTGTTATGAATTTTATCATGTTCAATATTATATGAATGTTATAGAAATTTTATTAGCTTTATGTATATTCCAAATTATTATTAAAGTGTTATTTGACTACATTTTTATATTAAGAAATTTACATTAAAAAAATAAATATGTTACTCGACAACAAATACAATAATTTATTAATTAGGGGAAAAATTGGTTTTAAACTAAATTATTATTAATTTTTTTTATTACAGACATTACTTATTTTCAATATAATAACCATAATGGGTATGTTCAATGGTAATTAATTTATTTAGTACAAATAATAATTGTTCTTATTATTTTTTTAGCACGGGCTTCGCTTATACTCGTTAATATTTTTAGCACGAGCTTTCGCTCGTACTCCAAAAGTGATGTTTACCATCACACATTTGTACATCACGTACGCCTGCCCTGTGCTTTGTCTGTGCTAGTTATACATCTAGCACGGACATTGTCCGTGATTAATAAGCGCTTTTCTTGTAGTGTATAGACTTCCAATGAGATATATATAACATAAATTATTATGTTTTATATTTTTTTTATTATTGTATAGTGCTTATTTATTAGTGCATTTAATTAACATGTTTGATTATATAGATTTAGATAACATTTATGATTATTTGATAATATTTTATAATTATGATAATGATTTATAATTGTTTTCAATACAAGTGATAGATGCGCAATCCTAAGGACAATGAAAAAGTGCATAGCGAATGAGTTTGATAGATTGATTAATTTTTTTAGTTTAGAAATATATGTTAATTCTATATTGTATTGTCACTTGTGTTAGAGAAATAATTGTATATACTAACTCATTTGGGAATTATGAAATGATTTTATTGTTGGATATATATCTAATTATATTAATAAAAAATATTCATTGTTATTAGATGAATCTATATACTAGATTAATTGTTATTAGAAAAGAACCAAATAAGATATTATAATAACCACCAACTAAGATATATAAATGATCAATGGCAACATGCAGGGAATGTTGTCTTAAGATCAATAGCAACCTACATTTGATGTTGTTATAACTGACCAATGGTAATGTGCAGTCAATGTTGCCTTAAACATCAATAGCAACTTACGTATCATGTTGCTTTCCACATCTATGGCAACGTGCAGCAAGTGTTGTTGTAGACGTCTATGACGACATTAATTGCATGTTGTTGTAATCTACCGCAACATACAGTGCGCGTTGCCATAAAGCCTAAGACAACGCGCGTCGAACGTTGCCAAACTCTTCTACACTAAGGCAACAAGCTTATCAGCAACTTGCTCCCGCACGTTGCAAAAGGCTACGACAATGTATTTTGCACGTTGTCGTAGGCCAAATTTCTTGTAATTCGAGGGGTCTTTAAGTAGCATAAATTGAATTGTATGGCTTATTACTGTCAAATCAAAGTCCTGAATGTCATGTTTTCGTAATCACAAATGATTCACAGAATGAAGTGTTTTAGAGGAATTTATGACAAAAAAAGTGATCGTTGTTTAATGCTGAAAAATGTTAGGGTTATTATTTATAGGTTTCTAATTTAATTTTCAAGTTGGTGCAACTCTTCCAAGGGCATTTTATTCTTTTCAAGGGGTTACGTAGGGATGGTTTGATGTAGCAAATAACGGAAGAAAAGATCAATCTTAGCTTGGGTTGATGTGGTAAGTGAAAAAGGTGAATTGAATATAACTAGGAGTCTAAATTGAACTCAGTTTTGGAAAGAAACAAAAGGGGCTGTACAGCTAATTAGAAGGGACATACGACTGGTTGATGTCCAAACCTAAAATGCTCAAATTTTGAAGGAAAAGAAGAATAGAGAAATGATCAAAAAGGAAGAAACAACATTGGTTAAAGAACATTGAGGATAAAGAGCAATTCTTAGACCAGTTGCAAGCCAACGACTAAGGATTTCTTGTTTATTGTCTTCATCGATTTTATAATTTATTTTAGTTTAACATTTTGTTTATGATGTTTGTAATTATGAATATGAGTGATAATTAATTCTCTTACTACAAATTCGATGTAATGTAGCATGATAATATTATATGTCGCAATCATGTTTGGTAATAAATTGATTCAAGTTTCTAGTTCTTTTCTTTGCTCTATACGTATCTTTAATATTGTGTTATGAGTATATGCATGGCATGATTATTATTGAATGAAAAAGAAGGTGGAGTAAACACCATACTTGATTTTATTATTGCTCTTTAGAATAGGTGAAATTACACTTATACAAACACCATGTCAGATGGAATTTTGGTTACTAAATTGTATATTTTGGGAATTTTAGAAAGTAACCACAATTCAAAAGTGAAATTCCTCTTTGGCCCACCAAAAAAATTAATACATTTTTAGCCCCTCAAATAAACCATTTCATCTTATGTCCCCTTTTTAACCAAATTAACGCTACTACTAAATTATCCATTTACTCTTATTAATTTAAAATTTAAAAACAAACTTTAAATTGAAAAATTACGCACATACACTTGCCATCAAAACTTGACTTATCACTGTTTGGAGAGATCATCACTGCCATCCTACATCCCTAACCACCATTGCACGTTACCATTTCGCATGCCATCTCCATCGTGGAGCAATTTCACATGTTGTTGTTTTGATTAGAAGGAATTTTGAAGGTTGCCGATCTAGTTTGGCACATCATCAACCACTATCGCAGTCCTTTGATTCCTAATTGTAACACCCCTACCCTGACGTCCCTGTCCGTACAAGGATCAAGGCAAGGGATGTTACCTTTTTCTCGTTTTCCATTTTAATTCATAAAAATTCTTTTAAAACGTTGATTTTATTTTAACGAAAATCCGGTAAAGTTTCCTCTATTTTTCAGAAAAACAAAAAAAATTTAAACCTACAAAGAAAACATACTTCTAAACAAATTCATTTCTCAACTTCCTTTTTTGGACCTCCCGTCCGTTTTCAAACCACTTCAACACATAAACATTTTATAATGAATATTTCTTTTAACATTTCAAAACTTTATAGAAATAACACAACGTAAAACATTCTTGAGGAATAATATACATCATTTACAACAATTGATAAGTTTTTTTATACAAATTTCTTTACAAAATTTACATTTTAGATAGCTACAATGTATATATGGTGGTGCCCTTACGTATGTATACATATGATACAAAAAGATTATTACCCAAAAGGATGACTGCTGATGTGACTCGTGAAAAATCTGTAGGGGCTTCGTCTTTGTCTTCAAGCCCAACTTAACTACCTACGCATGGTACATCCAACGCGCAAAGTGACAGGACCCAAACCAGACCGTATCTAGGCTCTCGTCTGGAGGATCCCGTCAGACACTTCAACGAACTTCTTGAACCTGATTCGTCGGATTGAAGAAATCTGATAAGCGAACCCCTAACTTTCTTAGCCCGTTTACTTATGTTAACATAAAACTATTTGCTTTCTTTTAAAATAGCTGGGTTGGTGTAAATTTTTTGCATTTTCTTAAAATGAAGTTTATAAAAATTTTGACAGCATAACGGTTGTAATTTGAACATTTTTAAAATTTGACCTGCATAAAAATACACTTCGAACTATCCTTTATCACCTCCCAACTTCTTTTATTCCATAAACATGTAATTTCACATATGTAAATTTTCACAGACATACAATTTCAAAACGTTTTGAATACTTTGCATGTGCATCAAATGTGAGTGTTGCAACTATATATATACATGTCAAAACAATAATTACAAATATTATACACATTCATATTCAGATTAATCAATCTTTTAATTAACATATTTACAACATCCAAGTTAGTTAGATGTTTATGCAATGCATCGAGACGATGCCCACCTAAAGTCTCCAACGAGATTTTATGTATACAAAATCACCTGCACGGTACCTAAATGAATATACAAGCTACACCAAAAACAAAGGCGTTAGTGCAAGCATATGGAAATAACAAGAATATATTCACATAAAAATCATAAATTATCAAAATCCATTTTCAATTTTGAGAATTTTTCTTTCTAAACCCACAATGTATATCCCTAAAACACTCTATCCATCACGAGGTGATTTCGACTAACACCAATCGTGAAGCTAATGAGATATCTCAACCATTACGATGCAGAATTTATTTCGTCGCAAGAGTAGTGTGAAACCATCTCAGTTCTAGACAACTACAATGCGGAATTTCTTCATCGCGATTGTAGTGCTATATATGAATTATAACTCTGGCGACTACGAGCGAAATTTCTTCATCGCCCCATGTTGCCCAAAACTATAAATCTAACCGACTACGTGCGAAATTTCTACCTCGTCACGTAGCGTTAAATCTCATGTAAGCTGAGGGTATATACATGGGTTTTCAAAATTCTTTTCCATTAAGTGCATTGAGCACAAAATTTGAATTTTCTTTCAGAATCTTAACTATAATTCTTTGCTCAATTCTTTCCTAAACAACTTCGTTTCAAATGCTCATTTCTAGATCCGATGTAAGAATCATTTTACGAAATTTTAACTCATCGTTTGGAAATCATTTTGAAGTAATTTCATTATACAACTCAAAACTTAACATAGAAATTGAAAAAGTTGCAAGTGATAGAACACTTACCTCGCTCCACGCAAGCTCAACTATCTCAACGAGCCTCTCGTGTCTCGCTTGCTTGCCTATCACCTACATATCGATTTCTTATCATTACTTGTTTAATCACATAACTCAAAACTTAAGATAACATTTCTAATATACTTTTCTCTATTAACAAGGCTTTACTCTATAACCTTTCCAACTTGATTTTAACTCAATTGATACTCTCTAATTTCGATTTCTTTGTAAAAGTTTTACTTTTAGCTCCCTAGGATCATCCCCATATGGTTTGTTTGGTCTCCGAAGGCTTAAAACAAAAAGTCAACTTTTTAATAACTCATTTGACCAACAAAAACAGATTTAGAACCGACGCTCATTTCGCGTCCATTTCTTTTTCTTCCATCTCCTTATCGCCTAACTAAATCATCTGTAAAATTTCGTCGAAAAATTCTATAGTTTGCTATGTCAAATCTAGCAAAAACATCTTGTTTTAGGCACTTTTCGATGCATTTTTCGTATCGAATGAGCAATGATGATTTTTCTTTTGTATCTAAGTTTCTTTTATCTAATTATGATCATCTAAATTCATTCCAAGCAATAACAATTGCATTTACATAGTTATTTCACTTGTCGACTCTCTAACAGCACTATTTTGGTCATAACTTGTGTAATTTTTATCGGAATCAATCCGTTCCAAAACCTATGGTTTTCTATGACTCCGAGGCATCATTTGAGGTGTAGAAAATCCCCATATGGGTTAGAACAAGTTAGGTCTTACCAGACCCCTTTTTGAGCTCGGGATTGTCAATTTGTTTCTAGGCACTATTTTACTCTCTACTGGATTGTAGGCTATTTTTGTACCTATATGTATCCATGTCAATTTTGTTGATTCCTACTCATTTATGCATGTTTTTAGGACCCTAATTATGTCACAAACATCAACAAAACACATGCCTAAGTTAATGCCCTTCATCAAACCAAAATGCACCAACAATACAATCTAGCTTCCTCTTTCCAACTCTAATTCTACTAGATGCTTTTCTAACATCAATTATGCTTGAATAATAGTTCAAATGGTTCAAAATACAAAGGTGTCACACAACATCACCAAAACCATGACACACACATACTACCTCATGTTATTCTTTTCATTCCTTTTTGTAAAACTAATGTCCCTAGTGATTTCCTATCATGTTATGTGCATATATTTAAGTCTATATGGATCAACATTCAATGAAACCATATCATTCCCTTGTTGGCCGTCAATCACACATACATGCCCAAAATATTGCTTCTTTTCCTTATCAAGATTTTTGCTCAACAATTCTTTTAAACAATTAATCAAACGCCTAATCTACAACTATATTTACCTTGAACCTACTTAATTCAACACTTAGGGTTTATTCCACATAAACTCTAACTTATTTTTCATACATAATTTCTTGCAACCTAGGCTTCCTTTTTCAATTTTTCAAGTTCAATTCTACATCAAATGCATCCAACCTTCTTCTAAAATCTTAATATACCATAAAGCCAAATCTCATCATACAAACACACAAAACCCACACAAAACCACCAAAAATCATCACCAAACACACTAGTTTTGATGTCTATTTTATTCCCCTTGATTTCCTTTCCATTTCTAAGCTAAAACCTCATGGATTAAACATGATTTGGACTCAAAAATAACACCAAAACTGCAGCATGTATGTAGGTCACGAAAATCACCACAAATCTCATCAAAAAACCTCAAACTCACCTTGTTTTTATTGGCCCTTTCTTGCTTGGTTTCCACTTGGATGACTTGGGTATTTCTTGGGCTAAAATCTGCAGATGTTCCTCTTCCTTTTCCTCCCTTGCAGCTGACCGAACAGCCCCTTCTTCTTCCTTCACGGCTGCACGTTTCTTGGTTCTGCTTCAGCTCAAGTTCTGCTCTTACTCCTCACAATTTCAGCTTGCTTTGACCGAATGAATCACTCCCTCAAGCTCTCATGCACTTCCACTTTATATACTCATGCTTACCAATGTCTAAAGTACCCTTTAACTTACTTAAAAATCACACAAATGCCACTAGTTATCAATTAAAACTTTTGATTGGTCATTTAATTTCATTCAATTAATAACTAACCAATCACTCAATTTCTTAATTCAATTTCACTAATCACTTTGCTTTTTGACTTTAAATATGTCACAACACTATTGGTTCTCACTTAATCACATGGATTGTACTTCTTTGGATGATTATCCTCTCATAAATTCTTCAATAACTTACTAACTTAAATTTAATTCCTCATTTAACACTAATAAATGCCACAAATATTCTATGGTCATCCTATCATCAAATTAACCATGCAATGCTCTAATTGGGTATCTAACTAATCAATCTTGAGCTTCGAAAAAAAAAAATTCAAACGACCTTCGGATCATTATTATTTTTAATAACTCAAAAATGATGTTTTAATAATTTTCGTTCAGACCGTTCAAAATCTTACGCAAATGAACTTATTTTCAGTCCGTTTCAATTCTTATGGACTCCATTATTCATTCTGGGGTTTTTGAATCCTAATATACAATTTTCAAAATTTACTATTCATCTGAGCACTATTCAACGAAGTCACTATTCACACAAAAAATCACTATTCACCTAAAATTAAAGGTTAGGATATTACACAAAGTCTTTTGACTTAGAAGGTGTACATAAATAATATTGAAATCACATTTTTATTCAAAAATATAATTATAAATTAAGACGACATGCATAACAATCTGTTTTCTTTTTCAAAGGCACATACATTGCACATTTATGCGAAGCGAAACATAAACCATATAATTTTTCAAAACGTTCTATCATTAACACAGTTTCAATAATCACTCTTATAAATACCAAATATTACACAGTTTCAATAATAACCTGACGTTGTCAACCGCATTAAATGTAATTCAGGCGCATTAAATGTGATTCAGACGCATTAAATGTAATCCATCATTGCAACATTGACTTATTGTACATTATTTTATTATGTTTTACTGTAGCTCATCTTTTTCTCTATAAATAGGAGAGAGTTTCCTTTGTAAAATAATACAATATCTTGAGTGTCGTGACTCTGCTAAAATAGTGAGAGAGTGAACAGTGGATGTAGGGATCTTTTTGGGCCGAACCACTTAAAAAATCTCTGGTGTTCATGTTTCTTCCTTGACCTATTTTTTGCCTTTGCCTCTCTGCTTTGCTTATTACACAACAACAACCCAAAATTGTAGCTTGGACTGAAAACGAACCTAGTCGGCTAAATCCAAACTTCGACAATTACTTTCCGAACAAAACTATTACGTAGAAGAATATTTGTCAAAAATATGAAATTTTTAATAAATAATAAAAATTGAGAAAGGTCCAAGTAAACTTGAACATTGGTAGGTGAGGATTGGTAAATGACATACGATACGAAACACAGTATTCGACAGATGGATTATGAGAGATACCGGGTGTTTGGTCCTGAAATCGAAACCGATTGTGATATGTGATCATGATATGAGACCCGACGAGTAACCACCGAGTGGCCGATGCTAGGAGATCTGATTGTGATATACGACCTGACGGGTAGTCATCGAGTGGCCGATGCCGAGAACGTCGTTTATTCTTGCGGGTAGCCACTGAGTGGCCGATATCAGAAAATCTATTTTCCAGTCCATGGTACCATGTTAGAGTTTATAAAAGGCGCTAAAACATATAAAGAAAACCGAGTTGATACGGTTAGAAATAACAATGATGGTGTTTATGAGTGGATTAATTGGTAATTTAAGTCATTTGTAATTTATTGTAAAAGTTCGAAAGTTTGTGCAATATTGATTTACGACTTGCATTTAAAAAAAAATGTTAATATATGGTGAAGATTATGTGAGTGTAAATGAAAAGGAATGATATTACGTATTTTGTATGTGTAAATGTTAGTAAATTGATTATGTAGTGAAACTTTGATACAAGGTTTACAATGATAGTTAAAAGTGACTTTTAAATTTCACTAGTGATTCACTTTTTATTTTGTTATATTTTGAAATTTGAAATACATTGAAAAAGTGAGTCTATATGTTGTTGTAAAATAAAGTTTTGTAGCTTTTAAATAAAGTGTATATCCATTAAATAGAAAAACTTAGGGCGTTGGATTTACCACGCGTAGGTTGAGATTTGGGCATTATAGATAAAGATTAAAGAAAAGATATCTGCCGCGATTGTCACAAGTCACATTCCTCCACACTTGGGTAATTATTCTTGAGGGCACCATGTATTATCGTTTACATGTATTGATACACATGTATATATATATATGTATATATATATATATATATACAAATAAGTATTCATGAGAGTTTATAATTGATAATGTATATAAATGGTATAAAAAATTTTGTTATTGTAAAATGATTCTATAAATTAATTTATTATATTTTTTAAGTAACAATTACTTTTATTAATATGATTTTTATTAAATGTTGTGTTTATAAATATTTGTGTGGTGAAGTAGTTTTGGAGTCGGATGGCAGGTCCGAAATAGAAGTTGAGAATGTATTTTTAGAAGTGTATTTGTGTTTCCTATAGGTTTGATAAATTTTGGGTTCCCCAAAAAACAAACGAAACTTTGTTGGATTTTTTTAATTATTTTTATTTAATTCAAATAAACATTTTAACGAAATTTTTAATAATGAAAAACTGAATAAAAAGAATAAACGTTTTAATAAACGATTTTTTTTTTTAAACGAAATTCAGTGAGATAGGTGACATCCTCCGTCTGAATTCTTTGTTCCAGCGGGAGTCTGGCGGAGGGTGTTATATTGAGCATGTTACTGATACTTCACTCTCACTTAAAGCAGCTATTGATTTTTTTTTTTTTTTTCTAGGTATGGATTAAATATTTCTAGATTGCGAGGACAAGGTTATGATAGAGCAAATAATATGCGAGGTGAATTTAATGGACTTAAAAGCACTTATTTTAAAAGAGAATGAGAGTGATTTTTATGTGTATTGTTTTACCCATCAACTTCAATTAGTTCTTGTTGTTGTGGTGAAAAGTCATATAGATATTATTGGTTTTTTTATTAGATTACTTAAGTGGTAAATATTATTGGAGCATCTGCTAAACGCTGTAATATTATTCGAGAAAAACAAGTAGCTAAAGTCTTTGAAGCACTAGAGAGTGATGAACTTTCAAATGGACAAGGTTTAAATCAAGAAACTAGTTTTAAAAGACCAGGTGATACACATTGAGGCTCACATTACAATACTATAATCAGAATAATTTTCATGCTCTCTTCTATTGTAGAGATACTTGATATGTTAGTAGATGATGGATCGAATTAGGAGCAAAAATATGAATCAAAACTTTTATTGGATGCAATAGAAATATTTGATTTTATTTTTAATCTTCATTTGATGAGAACAATATTGGGAGTTACACATGAATTGTCACTTACATTATAGAAAAAAGATCAAGATATTGTTAATGTCATGACCTTAATAAAAGCATATAAGGAATGACTTCAGACAATGAGAGAAAATGGTGGGATTATTTCTTGATGCAGGTTTTTGCTTTTGTGAAAAGCGTAAAATCAAAGTTGTTAACATGGATGATTTGTTTATTCCTCAAGGGAGATCAAAGTGTAAAACTCAGAAGATAAATAATAGACATCATTATCGAGTAGACTTGTTTATGTTGTGTTAGATTTACAACTTCAAAAACTAAATAATCGATTTTCGGAGACAACTACTGAGTTGCTTCTTTGTGTTGTATGTCTTAGTCCAAGAGATCAATTTCGTGCATTTGAGAAACAAAAACTTATTCAACTTGCTTAATTTTATTCAAAAGACTTCTCATCTATTGAACTTTTGGCACTTGAAGATCAACTTGAAAATTATATTGTAGTCATGTGCTCTAATATTGAATTTTCAGAATTAAATGACCTTACAGATTTGACACAAAAGATGATTAAGAAAAAACAAGATAAGATTTTCCTATTGATTTACTTACTTTTGACATTAGCATTATTACTTCCTGTTGCAACTGTTACCACTGAAAGAGCATTTTCTGCTATGAATATTGTGAAGATTGAATTACATAATTGAATGGAAAATCAAAGGTTAAATGATAGTTTGCTTGCATATGTAGAGAAATATATTTTTGATAAAATTAATAAAGAAATTATTATAAAACGATTTCAAGATATGAAGTCTCGTCGGGGAAGATTATAATTTTATGTAGTTTATTTTTTTATTTTTTATTTATTTTAATGATTTCATTATGATTTTTTAAACATATGACTATTTTTTTTGCCTAAATATAATGTATTTTTTATTTTATTTAAACTATATATTGTTATTGAACATTGTTTTACATAAAAACATTACACATTTAGTATATTCTTAATTTTTGATATTTTTATTAAGTTATTCATGTGCACCCCTAAACAAATTTTTTGGGTCCGTCACTACCTGTATGGTTGTTGGGTTTGTTTTCTGGTTGTATGATACCTATTTGTTTCTTTTCTTTTAATGAAATATTGGTTTAAAATTAAAAAACAAAAATTGAAATGTATTGATATCGTTTTGATGATTGCACCGTAGAATAATGGATATAACTTCTTGGTAGAATTCATTTTGATGACTTTTTGAATATTGATTTAATTGTTTTTAATTATTTATTAATTTTTAAGTTTTACAAAGATAAATATCAACGGTATATTTATCTTTTTAATTATTTTAAAAGCAAAAGGGGTTTCTATTCTCCGGTAAACAGTGCAGCAAAGGCATTTTGATCTTCTAGTGATTTTACGATAAAATCACTAAAAGATTGGAAGAAAACTGTTTTTGATTGGAAGTATTCAAAACTGGAGTAGACTGACAATATTTTTTTTCAGGATCTGTTTTAGATTTTTCCCTTAATAGAATTTATTAAGCTTAAAGTTGAAAATCTAGTAATGAAGGGAAGGTAAATCCAACGAAAACTTGGAAGTTTAGAACACGAGACTGTAAAGATCAAGAATAGGCAAGCTCCAAAAGGCCAAGAAAATGATGTTAAGGACTTCTCAAGTCAATTGACAATTTTTTGGTTGGACTCTGAATAAAAGCCAATAATAGACTAGTCCATCACGATACCTGACCTGAACCGAACACTTGATACTCTTACAACCACTAAACAACAAACATTCTCTGATCAGATGATCTGAGAGACGAGGTCCATAAGAGGCCGATGGTTTCATGCATTAATTTAGATTACATATATATCAACTTGAATTAGGCATTTCCAGCCCTCTTCAAATCCTCGTTTTCCTTGCTCAGGGAATCAATTCGCGACTTGAGGACGTTAATCATGGCTTGAGCATTCTTTACTTCAAGCTTCAATGTCTCTCTCTCAGCAGCAACTTTGTCCACCTGTTTCTTCAAATCATCGATCAGTTTGACATACCTAGGGGACACTGACAAATCACTACGGTCAGCTTGAAATGTAACCCCGAAAAGTCGAACGCTCTCCTTGGGCAGAATAGGCTCTGACAGAGGGAACTCCAACGATCCTGTCGTTGTTGCTGAAGTTGACAATGTTTTTTCTGCAGTGGAAGGATCCTGACCAGTCCCACTTGAGTTTTCTGCAGAGGAAGGATCCTGAGGAGTCCCACTTGAGTTTCCCGGAACAGAGGATTGAATGTACCCTGAGTCGTTTTGCCTCCTTCTCTTGTATTGGAGAAGAGGAAGAGGTGCCTGAGCATCTGTTGGAAGTTCATTAATGTTCAGAATTTCCTTATTCTTTGTTTCAGAAGTCCGCAATGGAGGATCCTTACTCATGGATTCAGAATGCTGCAACAATCCACCAATATTGGATAAAATTAAATTTCAACTGGCAAGAAATTTTGAGGCTAAAAAGCAATTTAAGAGTAAGGAACACAATATTACAGTCAATGGTTAGTGAAACAACGTGAAGAATGGCTAACTTAATTGACATTTGATGAAGAAAACTACAAAAAAATGTACTTATATCAGCCATGGTGATCATCAAATCTAGAAATATTAATTGATAAATAAAACCCATCTTAACCCATTTAACGCCAATGTGCTTTATGCCATTAAAATTCCTTGACTTTGTCAAAAGCTTACATGTTTAGCACATAAAACTCTAAGATCACTTGAAAACCAATATAAACCAACCAAAGTCAACCAGGAACACAAACACGGCTCTGGTTTTCAGGTGTTGCACATAATAAGTCAACGGAGAGACTTACTACAAAAACTAACCTCATTTTGATGAGTACCTATAAGTTGGTATAATTTACTATGCTTGTTTTGACCTAGTCTTTATGGTTTACCTTGCATGCTTTAATAGTCATTCGACAGATATTTACCAAGGGTACATCATTATTTCTAAGTTTGAAATATATTTTAAACAGCTGCATGCACAAGATCAGTGGTTTAAGTGTTTCTCATTTAATTAATAATGATGCAGCATGGTCAGCTTTTAAGAAAAACAGTTACATTAACATAGCTATATCGCACATTATCGATATTTATACTATATGATACCATAAACTTTGGAAGTTTTAACTTACAATTGTGCTGTTTTCTCTATGATATCTAAATTATGTTCACTTATAATGTTCAAAGTTTTAGTCAAAGCGGCAGGAACTCAACAACCTGCTTTATCATGTCTAACAATGTCAACCTTAAGCCACGTATTCTTAAAGTCCACCATCAACCTATAGCTTTCGCGACTCCCTTTTCTTTCACAAACTTGAAATGTTTTTCAGAATTTGCTTTGCTATATAAAACTTCAAAACAGAAAGGAAATTCAAAAAACAAACCTTCTGATCATCATGCACGGTTTCAACACCATTCATTTCAACATTTACATCATCGCTAGCAACTAGATCATCTTTGGCATCTTCTCCTGGAAAAGTTGCGTTGCCGTCATCCCATTCCTCTTCGTTAAATGGTGCATATAGTGCACTTCTATTGTTCTTGTGAAATACTCTGCATAGTGTATACGTATCCTTGTCCACAAAAGAGGGGGAAAAAAGAAAAAAAAAAAAAAAAAAGCAAACAGAAAAAACAGAACAAAAAATTTAAAATTTTATTGTGAATTATAATCCGGTTTGATTTCAAAGAAAATGTAAGAAAAGAAAATATAATTAAACTTCAATACTTGAGATTTCAGGTTAATCAAAAGGAGTTTGATAAATGCATGAGATCTGCCAGCCCATGGAAAAAAGTTTAATTTCCCAAGATCAGTGACACAATGACAACTATTGACCTCAAATGCAATCACTTGTCCATCTGTCTTCAAAATCAAAATGGTATAACCACGACATCCAAACTAATATTTTCACAATTAGCCTTAAATTCTTTCAGAAATCAAATATGGCCAGAAAACTGAACTTATGTTTGTTTAGTGAACTCTAAATGGGGAATCAATACTGGACTCTACAAACCTAGATAGTTAGGAGCCTTTAACATGTTAAATTCTAGATAGATGTAAAGACGTTGACAGGGGCAAATAGGGAAGTGGTGGTTTCCCCATCCATACCCATCTCTCCAACCTTCCCCCATTCCCACCCAAATCTTCATTTAGAGGAAATGAAGATTGGGGTTTTAGGAGTTGGGTTTCCCCATCCTCGTTTTGTTCCCCATTTCCCTTGTTTCTCCCATTCTCATTTTCCCTCGTTTGGCTGAAAATTAAAACAAAAACATATAATTAAAAATATAAATCAATTTCATAGAATATCAACATATTAAATGCATAATATCTCAACATATGAAATGCACAATATTGTAAAAAAAATTACAATTGTCATAGGTAAGTTATAACACCATGATAAAATTTCAAACAATATATAAAGATTACATATAATAAAGTCATTAGTAAGGGAAATGAGAGGAATTATTAAAATAAATTTGATTATTAAATTTAATATATTTATATTTATATAATATAAATGATAAAAATGGGGATTAGGTGGCTTTCTCCATCCCCATTTGCATATGGGGATTGATTTTCATGCCATCCCTGTTACCACCCTACTATCTCCCTCCAAAATGGGGATGAGGATTTAGACTTAAAAACAAACACTTCAAACTCTCATAATTATTGACTAAAAACATTACATTTTACATCAAATAAAACAAGCCTTATGTTATCATGCAAAAGTTTATATAGTAACAAGAATAATATAGGGATTCAAACAATGAAAAAAAGAAAAAAAAATCAAAGGTTTGGAAAATTGAAAATTTTGATACTTAAATCTATCCCTATTAAAACTACCCATTTATAATACAACTCATCTATAGGCAAAATCAATGCTCTCGCAACATTAGTGGCGACACCATTAAACTACATTGAGTTATGTCATATAACTCATCAAATTTCATAATCTAATTTCACTTTCCCATGTAAATTGTGCTATGTGATTCAAGTAGTCAGACAATCTCATCGCTTACATTGTGTGAGCTACCCGTATAGGATTCTCCTCGTGTAGTAGCTAAACCCATAAAATGATAAATATATTTTGTCTAGTTAATCCTAACACTTAAAACTAGCTACTTATTAATAATAAAATTTCTCTCAGAACTACCCAAATGATATTGAAAAAATGATGCCTCTCATAACCACTCATTAATAATATAATTCATGTATAGGCAAAAATCAACGCTCTCACTACATCAACGATGAGAACATTCAACTACATCACTCGTAAAATGTCAAAATCTATTTTTTTCCAAAGTAAATTATGACACATGACACAATGTAATCAAATAATTTCACTACTGACGTGGGGAAAGCAGCTCATATAAGAGCATCTCTAATGCTAGTGTGGATTGTACAAAAATAAGATGCAACATAGGATTATATGAAAAATGATCTCTCCAATGCAGATGTCAATCTCCACTATTAAGTTGAGTTGGCAAAAAAAAATATAGACATTGTGAAGATGACCATCTATTTGTAGAGGGTCTGATAGACAGACCTCTACTAGTTGACTCAGTAAATCATTAAATACAACTTCTCTTCCCTCTCTCTCAACTCACATCTTTTTCTCTCTACCTCTAAATCCATCTCCCATCTTAAGTGGAAGCATTGGAGAACATTTTGTAATTTCAATGTCTATCAATTGCTATTCAATGTCACATACGAAACAATTCCTTAAACATTAATGATATGACAATGGATTGTGAAAAACAATCCACATTTGCATTGGAGATGCTCTAAGATTTCCCTTCTTGTATAGTAGCTAAACCCATAAAACAATAAATGCAGTTTGTCGAGTTACTCATAACGTTTAAATTAAACTACCCATTAATGAGACTATTCTTGTATAATACCTAAGCCTACAAAACAATAAATTTAATTTATCGAGTTGTTCAAAACATTAAATCAAACTACTAACTAATAATACAATTCCTTATCATAACTAAACCCACAAAACGATAAAGTTTGTTGAGTTGCTCATACCATTTAAACTAAACTACCTAAACTTAATATCCACTCTCCTCTTTTCTTCTGATCCAAAAATTTATAGACAACCAGTCAAATACTTATTGAAACCATTAACAATGATTTCCATAAAGCCTCACCTGTCCGGCCTGAAATTTGTCGTTTTCCTCATCAACAAGACGATATTCATGCATAACCCAGTTCGTCCGTTGCTTATCTGAAACATGCCCGTTATGGAATACAAGGGTTTTTTTCATTCCAACAAGTTGTGTATTCTGGCGAATCTCATGATCCTTCCCTGTTGATTTCCAGTACCCTGTACCTGTTGTCCTATTCATTCTTGCCCCACTTTTGAACTTCTTATCTAATGCATTGAAAAAGTACCACACTTGGTCCTTGGTCTTCAACCTTGAGTAAGCTACAACCCACATTAACAAACAAAGTCTCAAATTCAGATGCAACCCTAAAACCAAAACAAAAAGATGTATAGAACCCATTGACATAACAAATGCTACCTAGGAAAAACAACATTAATCAACATAATTGTGACACTATGTAAACAAAAAAGTATAAATAAATGAACTCAGAATGCACTTAGAGCAAAAAATAAAGTCCCAAAAACTAGAAATAGCTATGCAAACCCCTTTTGAAACCTAATTTAATCAGCAACTAATATAAACATAAAGCAAAAAAGAACTTCAAAAGAAAAAAAAAAAATTACCTACTTTAAACACTATATATAAACAACGTGAAAAAGAAAATTAAAATAAATAAACACTATCAACCTTAGAAATAACGAATAGCTGATAGCTGATTGAGACATAGTGAAAAATGAAAAACAAAAACAAAAAAGTAGAAATTAACAATATCTACCAGCGAGCTCCCATGGCTCATTTTTATAGATATCAATGTCTGCAATGGCATTGAAGTGAAAAGGTTTGTTACTGACTTTCCTCTTCAAGTAATAGCTTACTAGCTCCTCATCAGTTGGGTGGAATCGAAACCCAGGTGCAAGTGCTGTTGTTATAGTGTTTGGTTGGATTGTTTTAATGGTGCTTTTAGGTGGAAGAGTTTCACAATCCATCAGAGAGATTGGGTTCTGGAATGTGTGGATTTTGGTATTGATTATGGTTTTGAAAGACAAAAGAAATGGTGGAGATTGGGATGGATTGGTAGGGAAGTAACTGGAGTTGGTAACTTCAAATACAAGAAATTTGTTGGGTGTCTTTAGCTTTTAGTTTTTCTTCGCAGGCTAAAAATTGTGTCAAGTTTTTTTTTTTTTTTTTTCCAAGAGTGAAAAAGTAAACTGTATTGATTGTGGTACAACAAAGCTGAGCTTGCTAGTCAAATACAATGACCGAAATATCAACTAAATTCCAAAACTAATAATTAAAATCAAGGTTTATATAGTAATTTGCACTCATACGTTACAAAACTTTTTCCTTTGATTGAAAAAAAAAATTTGACCACCAAACATGTTAACTGAGTATATCTGTCATTTTTTTTTTTTTAATTCTTAAATAAAGATAACATTAAATAGTCAGAGCCTACCAAAATCAAATATTAAATGAGTAGATTGGATATAAAAATTCATAGTTGGAAAGATATCTGCAGATATGGAATGGGATATGCACACATTAATTAAAGTAAAAGGAGAGGTGCACAGAACTCATGTTCAATTTTACAAATTTGCAATAAATTCACAAGTTATGCATTAACAAGCATATTCTACACTAAATTAATAAAGTTTAATGAAACTTAATGAATCAAATATAAACTTTGCATAGTGACATGAGCTTTCTATATCTTAAAGCAAGCAAGTCTTGTGGTAATACTCTTTTTGTTCAAAAGATTTTTCTATTTAGATTGTTTTGTATATGTGATACTAGTATTTAGCAAGTAACATCCGGGTTATGCTAGTATTTGTGAAGTTCAAATTTGAACTTTAAATGACAAAATTAGAGGTGGCCCAATAAGGTTTTTGCATCGTAATAATGAAAGTATGAATTGATGCCTTATCTCTCAACTCTCAAATTCATAATTGAAAAAAACATTAAACCTTTTATTCTGAAAGTTTAACAAAACAAATTTTATATCGTAATATAATCCTCACTGTACTGAATGAATAACCTTTTTTAAAATTTTCTAGTGAATTACTTACACTAATAACGTTTTTACTTATTAAGAATTGTACTTAAGAAAAGAAAGTTTTATTAATAGTTAACAAATGAAAATATTTGACCCAACAAAACTTTTATTAACTGTTAACGAAAGAATGTAATTGAGCCAACAAATGGCTAGTTGACATGAGTACCTCTTGTAAAGCAAATAAAGCAAGCAAACGGAACGTAAGGTGAATTGACAAGATAGAAGTGAGATTTATATCAGACGTACTCCTTTACCATCTATGATTATTAGTGATGAAGTTATCTCAAGTCAAATGTTAAGGAAAGACATCATGGAGGTACAAAACAATCAATTCACGAAACATATATATCCACAAAATTACTAGAAATGTAAGCAAATTTGCCTATCAAGCTAGCTAACAAAAAGGGCAAATATGACCAAATGCAGGATTAAAGCATAGTCAATCAACATGCTATAAGAATAACAACAAAAAGAAGCAGGAAAAGAAAGACACATGATGATAAACAAGAAAGAATGCATAAAAATGACCCAAAAAGACTAATAAGGTGGCAGGGCAGCCTTGAAATTCACGGGATGGTTAGAGCAACTCCCGCCTTAAGGGAAGCACGCTATTATAGCAAATGAAAGTAAAACTTAACAATTAGACTAACTGATACACAACTAGCCATTATAGAGCTAATAGAGTTGTGATAGCTAAGGCTTCGCGGAATCCAAATGGTATATAACACTGGGGCAAAAAAGATGCTATATCGGCTGTAAGAAGGGAATATTATGATGATAGCGGTCTTTTTTTTTTTCTTTTTGCGCATCATGCTTTGATAGGTACTCGACAATGCATTTACAAAAGGCAATATAAACATTTTTAGAGGAAGACACTATTTTTATTCCTTAAGCTTAAGTTTTTTTGACATTCTTTTCTCTACACTACCCTCGGACAAACTTGAGCATCAGAGTATGATTACTGGCTAACATCTTCTTTAAACCTTACGTGCTATAGGAATATTGCCAAGCAATAAGAGATTGAACCTAAGTCCTCAAACTACAACATCAATTAGTACTATGAGTGTCTATCATTATTATCTTTTTTCTCTTTCGTAATCTCATGAGGTGCAAACATGTGTACGTCATGTGATATAAAATAGAGCTAGTTATGCATGTCATCATTACAAAGAAGAAAAGGCATCTGCAATTGGCAATGCCCGTTGTAGATGGCTATCTACAACAAGTGGGATGCCCATAATCATTTTTGTTTTTTATGACAGGCAATGCCCGCTATAGAAAACAACTTCTATAACGGACGAAGCCTATGTTAAATAGGTTTTCTAACACGAGCATTGCCTGCAATAAATAATTTCGCATATTTTGTTAAAAAAATAAATTATATAAATAAATTGGTGAAAAAAATGAATTTCATCAATTTGTTCATTTAATATTTTATTCATGATTATTTATTTTGTTTATAATTATTAATCCTGTTCATAATTATGAAATTTACTTATCCATATTTTTCATAGATATTATTCAAATAATATTCTCAAACTTCTTATGTGGTATCCTAACCAAAAATTAAAACTCAAAAGAAGATGATGAAATTATAACAACAATGAAAGAAATTAACTAAAAATCCTAATAAAATCAAATTTGAAGTTTTATGACCAAACAAATAATAGATTAATTACGTAAGAATCCAAAGACATTAAAAAAAGGATCATAATAATACTAAAAGCATCTATGAACCTTTAAAAAATAGAATACAGAAACAAGAAACATTATAACAATTAAGAAAAACATAAATGAATTAAACAATAAATATAACTATTCCTAAAACATTTATAAAATAAAGAAGTAAAATTAATGAAATGAGAAAATGTAAATCAAAAGATGAAATAATAGTGATAAAGAATTGGAGTGGTGTAGAGAATAAAAGGAAAAGATGATAGTATTTAGAGAAATAAGATATATAATACAGAAATAAGGATCATTATAACAATTAAGAAAAGGGACAGGGACAAAAATAGCCTAATAAATTAGTGAGTTAACATTCATGTTACCTTTTAGTAAATGTAACAGCTGGGTCCTAAATGAGATGTGAAAATACCAAACCACCCTTATAATAAAAAAAAAGGTTAAATAGGTGTTTTACAAAGGCCAGCTGACATTTCCTCTTTCCTCTTTTACAAATGTTTGTAACCCTCAATATTTCCTCACATTTTTTCTTACTACAGCTTCTACCGCCATTCAAAACCATTCATCTGTTTCTTTTTCTCCTCTTCCTCCTATTCTTTTTATCTGATTTGGCAGACCGGTACACCATTTCCCTCTCTCCGTCAGTGGCCGCAACTTTCAGCTTCTTCCTCCGTACGACCAAACCAGGTATGCTTCTCATCTTTCCCTTCTTCTTCTTCATCTTATTTTTCTCATTTTTTTCCCTCTATGTAGATCTATTGTTGTTGAAATCTTCCATTTAGATGCAAAGGAGATTCTGAACGGCAGTGTAGCAGGTCATATCTATTGCTGTTCAAATCTGTTGCGGCTCTTCCATTCAGATCTATTGCTGTTCAAATCTTCCATCAGTGTAGCAGGTCATTTCTTCTCCATTGTTGGACCTTTAAAAACTGATTAGCTCTATTTATTTATCTTGTTTTGGTTGATTTATATGAGTTTGTTGGGGTTGTTTTTTGATGGGTTTTATTGTATCCACATCTATGTTAAGTGAAAACGAAATGAATGGACAAAATTAGGTAGCGTTTTGCCCACCCGAGACAACCAAAGTAGCTTTTTTGCTAATTTTCTTAAGAGAGTGCATATATTGCTAGCTGGCTCTTGAGAAAGATGAAGAGAGAATTTAATGAAGTGAAAAGATGAAGAAAGAATTTAATGAAGTGAATCTGGTCTTGGATACTTGGAAGGGAATTGTGGTGTTGAAGTCACGGAAAGTATGGCTTAATGTTATTTAACATTGTTGTCTATCCATGGTTTATGTTAATTTCTTGTTTTTTGTTATGCAGTTGCTAATTCTATGTGCTGTTGGATTTTTTTATGGTCATTAGATCTTATGTAAGGTAGATTTATCACAGTGGAGTATTGTTATATATGATTCATTGCCACATAGGATCTCAAGTGATTCGATATATAGAGAGAACCAGGTGACACCTTTAAGGTACTTGTTGCCTTCTGTGTTAGCAAAGTGTGGTTATTTTGAGGATAAACACATGGAAAATAGAGGGGACTTCTTTACCGTACAGATGTTGAACCATAAAAGCATACCAACTCAAAAGGATAATAATAGCTGCGGTGGATTTGTATGTAAGTATATCGAGTGTATCAGTAAGAAATGTGCATTATGGAATTGAGGGCTACCAGAAGTTCACAAAATGAGAAGGGAATATGCATTCACTATATTTTATAATGTTGTTGATGGAAATGTGGAGTAATTGTCGATAATGATGTATAACATTTTATATATGAATGTATATAAAGTTACTTTGACTCAAGCTATGTAACATTTGTGGTTTTGTTGAACTATTATATGATATATATTTTGCATTATGTTGAGGTATTATAATATTCATGTGTAAGGGTACATTCAGTTGGCAAAAACCAGTACTTAAAACACGTGTAACACAAGATGAATAACGTTAATCACACTAGTTCCTTTGGTGTGACTAGTGGTATCATGTCAAGATGGAACAAAACAGAAGCGAATACACTAGTTACACCAAGTGTGACGAGTGTGAATCATACCGGTCACACTTGGTGTGACTAGTGGCCCCATGTCGAGATGGAACAAAAATATAAGCGAATACCGGTCACACTTGGTGTGAATCATACCGGTCACACTTGGTGTGACTAGTGGTGCCATGTCGAGATGGAACAAAAACAGAAGCGAATACACTAGTCATACCAAGTGTGACTAGTGTGAATCATACTGGTCACACTTGGTGTGACTAGTGGTGCCATGTCGAGATGGAACAAAAACAGAAGCGAATACACTAGTCACACCAAGTGTGACGAGTGTGAATCATATCGGTCACACTTGGTGTGATTAGTGGTGCCATATCTAGATCGAGCAAAAATATAAGCGAATACACTGGTCACACCAAGTGTGACGAGTGTGAATCATACTAGTCACACTTGGTGCAACTAGTGGTGCCATGTCGAGATGGAACAAAAACAGAAGCGAATATACTGGCCACACCAAGTGTGACGAGTGTGAATTATACCGGTCACACTTGGTGTGACTAGTGTTGCCATGTCTAGATGGAACAAAAACAGAAGTGAATACACTAGTCACACCAAGTGTGACGAGTGTGAATCATACTAGTCACATTTGGTGTGACTAATGGTGCTATATCGAGATAGAACAAAAACAGAAGGGAATACACTAGTCACATCAAGTGTGACGAGTGTGAATCATACCGGTCACACTTGGTGTGACTAGTGGTGCCATGTCTAGATCGAACAAAAACAAAAGCGAATACACTAGTCATACCAAGTGTGACGAGTGTGAATCATACTGGTCACATTTGGTGTGACTAGTGGTGTCATATCTAGATCGAACAAAAACAGAAATGAATACACTAGTCACACCAAGTGTGACGAGTATGAATCATACCGGTCACACTTGGTGTGACTAGTGGTGCCATGTCTAGATCAAACAAAAATAGAAGCGAATACACTAGTCACACCAAGTGTGACGAGTATGAATCATACCAGTCACACTTGGTGTGACTAGTGTGTTCGCTTATGTTTTTGTTTGATCTAGATATGACACCACTTGTCACACCAAGTGTGACCGGTATGATTCACACTCGTCATACTTGGTATTACTAATGTATTCGCTTCTGTTTTTGTTCGATCTAGACATGGCACCACTAGTCACACCAAGTGTGATCGGTATGATTCACACTCGTCACACTTGGTGTGACTAGTGTATTCGCTTTTGTTTTTGTTCCATCTCGACATGACACCATTAGTCACACCAAGTGTTCGATACTCTTACAAGAAGCAACCTAAATTTACAATCATTATCCGACCAGATGATCCGAGAGACAAGGCCCATATGAGGCCGATGGTTCCATAAACTACTTACATGAGTGTCAACATGTACTTGTCATTTTTGTACTCTTCAGATCCTCTTTTTCCTTGCTCAACAAATTAATCTGCGACTGGAGGATTTTATTCCTGGCTTGAGCATTCTTCATTTCAAGCTTCACTATCTCTCTCTCGACAGTCAAATCATTTATTAGTTTGAAATAGCTAGAAGGTATTAATGAATCAGCTGGAAATGTAACCCCGAAAATTCAAGTGGTCTCCTTCGGGTCAATAGGCTCCATTAGAATTCTACAACAATCCAACCCATATTTGATAAAATTAAAATTTCAAGGAGCAAGAAATTTTGAGGTTAAAAAACAATTGAAGGGTAAGGAACACATTACAGTAGTATAAGGTAAGTGAAAGAAAGTACATAAGAATGGCTAACCTAAGCAACCTATATTCTAACTCTACTCATTTATATTTGTTAAAGCTTTCCTGAATGCTTCAAGGGACATAACAACCTTCTCATTACTCATGGTTTATCAGAATTTGTTTAGAAAATATAATACTTCAAAACAGAAGGGAAATTCGAAAAACAAACATTCTCATTATCCATGGTTTCAATGTAAGCATCGTTATTCCTTTCAATGTATGCATGCTTATCAGCAACTAGATCATCTCCGGTAGCTTCTCCTGGAAAAGTTCCCCTGCCATCACCCCGTTCCTCTGGGATAAATGGTGCATATTGATTCCCACTCTTTGCTCCTATGTTGTTCTTATGAAATACTTTGCAGAGCACGTGTAAATTCTTTTCCACCAAAAGAGGGGGAGAAAAAAAAACAAAAAACAAAAACAAACAATAATCTTCATATCATAATGATCATAATGGTATTCTTCTCATAACTATCAAAGATACTTAAACATGATACCTATCATAGCTACCCAATAATAACACAATTCATGCACAGGGAAAAAGTCAATGACCCTACTTAAGCAATGAGACCGTTCAACTATGTTGAATTATGTCCTATAACTTGTAAGCTTTCAGAATGTAGTCTTACTTCCACAATGTAAATTGTTCTACATAACACAATATAATTATACAATCTCACTATTGATGACATGATGAGAGTATCCCATATAAGATTTTCTTACAGTATAGTCATTAAACTAACAAAACGATCTAGTTTGTCGAGTTGCTCATAACATATAAACCAAACCACCCATTAATGATACTATTCCTACATTCTAACTAAACTCATAAAACGATAAATTTAATTTCTTGAATTGATCATAACATTAAACCCAACAACCAATTACTAATACAATTTCTGATCGTAACTAAATCCACAAAACGATAAATTTAGTTTGTTCAATTGCTGATACCACTTAAACCAAACCATCTAAACATAACGTCCACGGTCTTAGTTTTCTTTTTAAGAAATCTAAAATCAACCGAACAAATACTAATTGAAACCACCAACAATAGACCCTCACCTGTCCGGCTTGAAATTTGTCGTGTTCCTCTTCTACAAGGCGATACTCATGCATAATCCAATTTGTCCACTGCCCATCTAAAACAAACCTATAATGGAACACAAGGAACTTTTTCAATCTAATCAATTGTTTATTCTAGCGAATCTCACAATCCTTCCCTATTGCTTTCCAATACCCTTTCCCTGTGGTCCTATTCATTCTTGCCCCAGTTCTATACTTCTTGTCTAATGCACTAAAAAAGTACCACTCTTGGTCTTTGGTTTTAAACCTCGAATAATCTACTAGCCCATGCATAAAGAAATATCAAATTCAAATACAGCCCAAATGACAACAAAAAGATATACATAACCCACTAGCATTAAAAAATATTACCTAGGAAGAACAACATTAATCAATGTATTGTGAGACTATATGTAAGCATAAACATATAAATAAACAAATCTAGCATGCATTTAAAAGAAAAAAGTAAAATAAAAAACTAGAAATAACCAAACAAACCCCTTTTGAAACCTAATTTAACCAGCAAAAATACTAAAACATCTTTAAACGCTAAATATAAATAAATGGAAAAGACATTAAAAATAAAAGAAAATTAAAAATGAAAAAAAAAAAAAAACCTTATCAACCTCAGAAATAAGAGATAGACAAAAAGGTAGTTCTAATAGTGAATTGAGAAATAGTAAAAA
This sequence comes from Dimocarpus longan, assembly GCA_022984855.1. Lineage (NCBI taxonomy): Eukaryota > Viridiplantae > Streptophyta > Magnoliopsida > Sapindales > Sapindaceae > Dimocarpus > Dimocarpus longan. The sequence goes on along the minus strand of CM041015.1, from coordinate 16,898,413 downwards.
AAAAAAAAAAGCAAAAGCAATATCTACGAGGAACGTCTCATGGCTCGATTTTGTAGATATCAATCTTTTTAATAATATAGAAGCCATAAGGCTTGTTGATGACTGTCCCCTTCAAATATAGCTAACTAGCTCCTTAGGTAAGCAAGGAGACCATTCAACTATATTGAATTATGTCCTATATCTTGCAAAATTTCAGAATGTAGTCTTACTTCCACAATATAAATTGTTCTACCTAACACATGTACAATATAATTATACAGTCTCACTACTGATGACGTGATGAGAGTATCCCATATAAGATTTTCTCCCAATATAGTAACTAAACTCACAAAAATATAAATGTAGTTCGTTGAGTTGCTCATAACATTTAAACTTAACCACCCATTAATGAAACTATTCCTACATTATAAGTAAACTCACAAAACGATAAATTTAATTAATTGATCATAACATTTAACCCAACTACCTATTAATAATACAATTTCTTATCATAACTAAATCCACAAAATGATAATTTTAGTTTACCAGAATTCTGCAACAATCCAACCTATATTGGATAAAATTGAAATTTCAAGGAGCAAGAAAGCTGTTTGAGGTTAAAAGACAAATTGGAGGGTAAGGAACACATTATAGTAGTCTAAGATAACTTTAAGAAAGTACATAAGAATGGTTGACCTAAGTAACCTATATTCTAACTTAAATAAAGAAATCTAGCATGCATTTAAAAGAAAAAAGAAAATTCAAAAACTATAAATAACCAAACAAACACTTTTGACACCTAATTTAACTAGCAAAAATACTAAAACATCTTTAAAAGCTAAATGTAATAAAATAGAAAAGACATTAAACCAAAAAAAAAAAAAAAAGCCCTTATCAACCTCAGGAAATAAGAGATAGACAAAAAGATAGTGCTAATAGCTGAGTTGAAACATAGTAAAAAGGCCAAAAAAGAAAAAGAAAAAAAGGGAAGGCAAAAGCAATATCTACTAGGAAGGTCCCATGGCTCAGTTTTGCACATATCAATCTCTTCAATAACATTGAAAAGAAAATGCTTGTTGATGACTTCCCCTACAAGTAATAGCTAACTAGCTCCTCATTAGTCGGGTGAAGTTGAAACCTAGGTGCAAGTGCAATTGTTGTTGTTGTGGTGTTTGCTGAGACTGTTGGAATTATGGTGGAAGAGTTTCACAATCCATTAGAGAAAATAGGTTATGGAATGTGTGGATTTTGGTTTTGATTAGGATTTTGAAGGCAAAAAAAAAAAACAAAAAAAAACAAAAACAAAAAACAAAAAAACAAAAAAAAAAGAAAAAAAGAAAAAAATGGTGGAGATTGGGATTGATTGGTGGGGAACTAACTGGAGTTGGTACCTTCAATTGCAAGAAATTTGTTGGGTGTTTTTAGCTTTTAGTTTTTCTTCCGAGCGTCAAATGTTTTCATTTTTTTTTAAAGAGCGAAAAGTCAATTATATTAATTGCGGTACAATAAAGTTGTCATTGTATTAAGTGAGAGACCAAAATATTAACTAAATTCCAAAAACCAATTTTAAAGATCAAGGTTTACATGGTAATTTGTAGCCATACATTACAAAAGTTTTTCCTTTTATTAGAAAAGATATTAGTATCAAGCTAGTCAAAGAGATATATCTTTTTTATATAAGAATTAACAGGCGTAGACCACCAAAATTAAATTTTATATGAGCAGTCTAGATAGGTAATATAGACTGCTCCTAAAATTATTTACTTTCATAATTAGAAGGTTTTCACATATATTTACACATTAATAAAACTAAAATGCTAAAAGATATGTCCAATTTTAAAAATTTTGACAATAAATTCACGTGTTATGCATTAATATGTAAGTTTTTAGTTTAAAAAATTGAATTAAAATTTCGCGGATCCAACATAAACTTTGTGTAGAAATATACGTTATGAACGTTCTATATCTTTAATCAAGTTTTGTGATAATAGTCTATTTGTTCAAAAGATTTTTCTATAGTTGGATATGCCATACTAGTATTTAGCAAGTAATCTCCTAGTTATTGTAACATATATTTTCGAATTCGTATATTGTATATTTACAACTAATTATGCCCTTATTTATGGAATAATAAAATTTTTTGATTGAAAAGTGATTTTTGGGAAATTGACCTCGAAAATTTGTAAATTTCTAAAATAGGCATTAGAGACTAAAGAAACCAAAATGGATAAAAAATAAGTCAATTTGAATAGATTGCAAGCAATCCGAAGATTATTGGATAAAAATATCTTTTTCCAATCTTAGTACTGTACATGTACCATATATAATATTTATAGAGTAATAAAATAATTTAAAGTGTCCGGATTTGCAATCGAATTCTAGTAGAATTTTCGGATTTGTTAATTGAGTTATAGTAAAATTTTAGAATGGACCGAAGATAATTTCGAAATTATAAGAGGGGCATTTTAGAAAATTAGAAAGTATGAATGAATGCATGAGACATGTGGTGTGAAATAGGAGAATGAGAGAATGCATGCGTGACAAGTGGCAAAGAGGAGAGCATGCATAAGGACAAGTGGCATTAAAGTATGAAGGCTATATAAGTGAAAATTTAAAAGAGAAAAACAAGAGAGAAACCATTTGAAACAAGAGAAACATTTCGGCCAAAAAAGGGTGTTCAATCGAGAGGGTGAGAGAGACCAAGACAGCAGCTAGTTTTGATATTTTGGAAGCCATTTTTTAGTGTTTTTCACATATGCAAGAGGTGTACACAAGCTTAAGAGTAAAACTCATTTATTACAAGTTAATTTCAAGAGGTAAGGTCTAAGTTTCCATGACTAATTTGTGTAAATCTTAAGGTTTATGGTTTCTAATGGAGTTTTTGAGATTTTTATGCATGAATTTAGGGATTGAAGACCTCAAAGTTATGGAAAAATAAGGCTAGAGGTTCAAGGACAATTGGTAAACATACTAGTGTAAATGAATTTTTTATTTACGTTTGAGTTGGTGTTGTTTTAGACACTAGTTGCTTTACCATGATATTTGATGTGATTTTGATATGAATTTAAGTGTACAAGCTTGAAGAAATGTTGGATTTGAATTTGTATGTGGTTCGGTCAAGAGGTGGTTGAAATTGTCCAATTTAAGTTTGATTGATATAAGTGATTTTTATGCATTTAGATATATTAAAATGTAAAGTTAGAATGTTGAAATGCAAAGCAAAAGTGTGATATATTTACATGTTATATTTCAGTCAAAGAAGGATTTTAATAGTTCAAATTGAGTTTAAATGATTTGAGTAATTTTTATGCATGCAATGTGCTCAAATGACAAGTTAAAATGTTGAAATGAGAAGGCAAAATTTAGTGTAATAAGCTGTCATGTTCAGCCATAGGTACCAAAAAGTGATAGATAATTGTTTTTAATGATTTGAATGATTTTATGAGTTATATTGATGATGAAATTAACTTGAAATTGAAAAGAAATTTAGTGGAATGTCAAATGGTCACTTCGCGACCAAACTTTATTTATTTGTGTAAAGTGTGAGTTTTATGGATTTGACTTAATTTTACACCCTTATACATGTATTTAAGTGTGATTATGATTAGAAAAATAAAATGAAATTGATGGTGTAAAAGTTTGTGTGAATTCGGCCAACATAAGCCAAAATGATCTAAGAATGTGTTTTATGCATTGATGTGAAATTTGGATTTTAATTATGGTGTTTTATATGTCTAACTATTAAGAAACTCGAATGAGAAGTATATGCAGATAATTGAGGTTGTTATGATTTGAAAACGGGTGTTTCAAAATCTTTGTGTCTTAATGTGTTTGTGTGATTGATACATATCGATGGAAGTGTATATATGAGTAAATTTAGTTGTGACATTGCCTAAAAATAGAATGTGAAAACATATAGGTAATGTGGAAGCAAGGGAACCTGAAGTCGTAAATTTTCATGAATTAGAAAATTGTGAGTGTCTTTTTAAAATGTTTTAATACAATTGTTTTCTATTCACTATGAATTTTACATATTAAATTTAAATTCATATGTTGAATACTTGAAAGTTAATTTTTTTAGTAATGTTTTAGCATGAAACCTTACGGGACCAAATCCGAATTCCCTCTAACGAAATCCAGCTATCCCACCTGGCACCCCAAGGAACTCTTCTGGACTCTAGCTAGCATCATTAAAAAGATGTCGTGGAGCGAAATCTTAACCTTTAACATTTGCGAAACATATAAAATGTAGATCTTAAAATTTTCTTTCTCCAAAATTAAGGTTTCCAAAAGAAATTTTTGACAGCATAATGACTGCTTTTTCAATGCGTTTCATTCTTTCAAATCACTTGAAAACAATTTGTAAACACTTTAAAAGTTCATACAACCTTATCCACTTCCAATTAGGTCCAATCTCAATCAAAACCTAACCACAAATTAAGTTATTTCCACGAAAACCATTTCAAATCTGAAAAGAATATTTTCATACATACACTCAAAAGTATTTACACATAATCTAAATAGTTCATTTACTTTGACATAAAACACCATTTCAATGTGACAAGCTTTACAAATTTGTTTACAACTGAAAATGTAAGCATGTACATGCTCTTATCTTATCCAAAATATGCATAAAATAATTTCATAGAAGCATTGATTGTATATGGATCACCTAGCTTGAAGTAGGTGAACGGACACTCTGATCACTCGTCCCTACATCTGGAGAGGTTTTCATAAACAAAGTGAAGAAAAGTGAGCTAAAAGAGCTCAGTGAGTAGTTAATAATTATTTGCTAATAAAACTTATTCTTTCATAAAAATATCTCCCAAAAACATTAAAAGAAATATCTAAATAGCTTACTAAAATCAAATAAATCTTATGCATTCCATAAGCAGCTTTACGAAACTCATATTTAGGCATAAAGAGACATAATATATTACAAATTAGATGCTGAAAACATAAAAGGCATATCGTACTAAAATTGATCATTAACTTTTAATAATCATTTAAATTAATATCTTTCTAAAATCTTCACATCTTGTAAAATGGTTCTCTTGCTAAAACCGTACCAATTAGAGACCTATGAAAACTTATATCACATGTCGACTATCCCAGCGTCGTACAATTTGATGTCACGTGTCGACTAGCATAGCACCGTATAACGTGATAACTATAAAGACATCTTAACTATTACGCAACAGAATTCTACATAACATACGTAAAGCGAGATAATACCCCACACATGTAGAGGGTGATACGACCGACTCAAGACTTAACCCCGATGTTAGTGACGCTCCCTCCCAACACTTGCCATACACATATAGGATATACCGGCCGGGTCTGAATCTTAAATTATGGGTAAATCATTGCCCTTTGAAAACATTCTTTACATTACTTTGAATTTAGTCATACTAAAACATAAAGTATATTGCTTTAAAAAAAAAATACTAAAAGCATTCTCTTTACTTGATGCATAAAATTCTCATAAACTAGCATCTTTAGAGTACTTTAAAACATGCATTCTAGAAGCATAAAAACATATTTCTTTTAAAAGAAATACTAAAAGCATTTCTCTTAAATATTCATAGCTAATATTTTTAATGAAATCTTGATATTCATTTCAAACATACTTTCACAAGAATCTACTTACAATAAATTTGATAAGAAATTAATTAAAAATTAATCAAACTATCTACTCACAATTTACTTTCCAACCACTTGAATCGATTTCTCAATATTTCTTTCTTGCTTCCGCCTCCTCTACAAGTCATATACCAAAATGGAATCTATCACAACTATTTCATTTAAAACCAATACTAATTCACCTAATTTGCACTTAAACTAGTATGCCATTTATCTTGGTCAATTACACTACCTTACACATGTGCTTTATTCTCTTGGTTTCCCATGCATTAATCATCTTAATTTCATCTCAATATCACCCAATTTCATTCACATGACAAAAATATAAAGTGCACCCAACATTTCCATGCTTGGTCGAATGCATCACAATCCCTTCCAAGCTTTTTCTTTTCTTTTTCTTGATGCAAATAATCTTAGAATCATATAAAACTTTATATAAATGCAGCAAAACATTAAACTCAATTTATTGGACTCAAACACTAGTTTTGGCTGAATTGTACGTCATGCATCCAATATCATTCTTTCACTTTCATGGCCACCGAACACACTAAAATCACTCAATTATTCATCATATGCCCTAAAATCAACTCAATTGAAATTTCCTTGAAAAGTTGCACAAACCCCTAGAATACTCACATGCAATATCACATCAACATTTCTTCAAGTTTCAAACTTATATTCTCTCGCTAAAATCACATCCAATTTCATGGCAAAACAACTAGTTTCCAAACCAACCTCCACTTAAACTTAAATCAAAAATTTATTTTTACTAGTACGCTTACCATTTACATTTGGGTTTCTAGTCTTACTTTCACACCAACTTGACGTCTCAAATCCTTATATCCATACACACAAATCACAAATAATTCATTAGAAACCATTTATCCAAACATTTACATATGCAAGTCATGGAACCTCAAACCTTACAACTTGAAATCAACTTGATATTGCTAGAACCCACTCTTGGGCTTGTATATACTCTTGGTACGACTTGAAAACACTAAAAAATGGGCTTAAAAGCATCAAAACTAGCTGTTGTAGTCTAGGTTTCTTCCTTGGCCAAGAATTCCTTCTCTTTTTCCTCTTGGACCAAATTGCATCTCCTTTTGTTTATTTCATTTGGTTTCACTTTATATAGTCTCCATTGTGTAAAACCCAAAACTTCGTTCGATAGAAAATAAATTATTTTCTGGTGGATAGTATTTTCGAACGGAAAGTATTTGCAGGAATAATAATTTTTTTTTTTGAAAAGCAGGCTTAGTGAATAACAAGTTTCGAAATTAATATTGGAGTTAAGAAAAAATTGAAATGAATCTATTAGGATAGATTTCGTGTGATTCGAAAAGTTATTGAACGAAAATAATCTTTCCGATTTAGGAAAGTATAATATATTTTTTGAGAAATAAAATAATTTAGAGTACCCAGAGATAAAATCGAATTCAAAAATAATTTTTGGAGGTGGAATTAGGTTATATTAGGATTTTCAGATAGACGAAAACGAATTCGAATTCGAAATGGGGGAATGAATGGAATAATACGTGGCATGACTAATACATGAAAATGACACGTGTCTCTCATGCGAAAAAGAAGCAAAACAAGTGGCATCAAGTTAGCTTGCATGCGCGCCAGTGTTCAAGCATCATGAAGCATATACATATTTCAAATAAAAGAAGAAATACTTGAAGCAAAAGTCAATTCTTTCATTCGGTCAAGAGAAGCTAAAATGGAGAGCTTAATAGAGTGAGAGAGAGAGCTTCACTTTCGGTCAAACTCATTAAAAGCCGAGAGGTAGTCTTGTGAGAGAAGGAGAGAAACCAAGAGAAAGAGAACATTATCAAGCTCAAATCCAAGAGATTCAAGCCAAGAAAAATCACCATTCGGTCACCATCAAGCTCAACCCGAGAGCATCACCAAGAACGAACTCCATTTGGTCATAAAAGCAAAGCAAAACCAAGAGAGAATTAAAGGGGTATGTTCAGTCTACAAGAGGAGCCGAGAGAAAGCTTGAAGACCAGCCCCCATTGTTGATGTTTGAGAGCATTTTCAAGTAATTCTTAAGTCCATCAAGCTTGCATGCAAGTCTAGAATCCATCCTAAGTTCATTTTGAGAGGTAAGTGATGATTTTTATGATTATTTTTGAGTGATGGATGGATTTTTGTGAAGATTGTATGGGTTTGATTATTTAAGGTTTTAAAGTGATGAATGATGGTTTGCATGTGGGCTTGATGCAAGAATTGATGAAAATTTTGGTGTTAGGAGATTGATTAGGTTCGGCCAAAGAGGAAAGATAAGGACAGTACCTTTGCATGGGAATTTTGAAGCTTTTAAATTGATTTTCGAGAGGTACGTTTGAATTTCCATAGTTTTCATTTTGGTGGAAAATGTTTGGATTGTGATATTGATGGATATTGTGATAATATATTTGGGATTTAAGATTGGAACCTCATTAGTGTGGAGGTTCGATTGCATGTGATTTTTGGTGTGATAATGGATGAAATTTTGATGTTGGATTATATGTTAAAATCTGCCATATAGGGGCTGTTATAGTCCCGATTTTATTTTGGGATGTTTTTTCATGTAAAATGATGAATTTCGATGTGTTGAAAATGTCAAAGTGTTGTCTTGATATTAGAAAATTATTTTCGGGTGATTCGGATGATTTATGGATAATTTTGATGATGAAATGGGAAGTAAAATTAAATGGTGTAAAAGCTACCATGAATTTATATAGTGTATATCAAACTGTCAAACTTTTATTTTTGTATGTTTTAAATGAAAATATAAGTTGTAATAACATTATAATTGATTGGAAAGCTAATGGAAATGCATGAATTGTTAAAAAGAATAATTTCAAGCAAAACCTTTCGTTATTATGAAAATGTGATGTTTTTTGGTTTCGATTAGAATTATCACCATTTGGAATGTGGTTTAAGTGTAATTACAATGTGAATAATCAAAATTGATGGATGGTATAAAGATTTGATTAAATTTGGGTTAAGTGGTTAGAATGACTTAATTTGTAGTTTGGTGTATTAATATGGAATTTAGGTTTATTTTGGGATGTTTAGAAATATGTATGAAACAAAATGTATTGTGTGCATCGATCCGTATTAATGAATGAGTAAATATTTGAATAAAAGCAGTTGTGATGTTGCCTAAAAATGGAATAGTAAAATATGTAGGTAACGTGGAGATGAAGCAACCCGAAGTCGTTATTTATCGCGAGCAGGGAAATCGTGAGACTTCCTATGGGTTAGAAATTTGTGAGTAAAAATATATTTTATGAAAGTTAAATGTTTTAATAGTCTATTTTTGATGCATTTCTTATTTAAATGTATTTCTATCATGAAAGTTAGCTTACGAATAATTGAATATTATTCTAGAAGAAAATATTTTAAGCATGAATTTATAGAAATATCAAGTCTTTGCAATCTAGCATGATTTATTGTGATACGTTGTAGTATTTTTATGTTTATAGAAGGAATTATTCAAGTTCGATTTACGTGTAAAGAAATTTTTCAAAGGCTAATGACATACCCAAGTTTATAGATATGTTTATAGATTCAGATCTGGCCGGAATATCCTATACGTATATGGCAAGTTTGGAGGGCGCGTTACTAACTTATGTGTGTGGGGGATTAAGTTAATCGAGTTGCCTTCTATATGTGTGAGATATTATCTTACATTACATATGCGATGATAAAATTCCATAGAGTAGTAGTTGAGATGTCTTTGTAGTTTGTCATGGTGAGCGCCGCTAGCAATTCTGCAACGTGACCTCATATTGAGCGGTGCCAGTTTAGTCGCCTTGTGATTGTAGCTCTTGGGTTTTCCATTCGTGCATTTTAGAAAGAAATATATGGTACTATTTATGAGATTTAGAAAGTGAACATTTTAACTATTTTCGAATTGTATACAAAATGCATTATTATTTTATGATTTCATTCAATGTATGAATTTGCAAAATCCCTTAATAGATTTATAAAGTGTATGATTTAAAAATACGAATGTTTATGAAATAAAAATTCCTTGTAAATAAATTTTGGGAGGCTATTCTAGAAAGTAAGCATTATATAAAAATTATATCACTCACTAAACTCTTTTGGCTCACTTTATCTTGTTTATGTTTTTATGAAAAACCTCCCTAGGTGCTGAGTAGGTGCCGAGAGCGCGTAGTGTGCGACGCAGTGCGAGGTGGACTTTTCTCGACGATCCTAGCTATGAAATTAATGTACATAGTTTTATGTAATCATAAACATGAATGAAGTAAATACTTTTCTTTAATTTTATGTAAATACTTGAGATTTTTGTACGATGAATATAATTTGAAATTTGACGTGATTTCGAGGTTAGTTATTTTGTTTCATAATTAAGTTATTTTATTTTAGAGCAAATTACAATTTAGCTACCCGGTTTAAACGCTTTCACAGGCGGAGCAAATGTTTCCATGTTATTATAATTTACCCCCCTACCGTTAGTAAGATTCGTTAAACTTAACTGAGCGAGGGGTAAAATTGTCTTTTCATATTAATTTTTTTTTTATTTTAAATTTTATCTCAAACATCGTTAACCTATAAACTGATTCCAAAGATGATCAACCAGCAACCATCATCAACCAGCAACCGTAAAATGATTCCAAACATCATCAACCATCGTCAATCAACTAGCCAACCTCATAATCCGCTTCTGAAAACCCAAAAAATGACCTCAAAGGTATCCATCAAACCCAACATTATCAATCTCAAAAGCATCAAACCCAATATCATCTGAAATCAAAACCATCAAACTGGAAAAAATACATATATACGGTGTGAAATCAAAAACCATCATCTGAAATCAAAAAATACATCGTGTGAACCCAGATTCTGGGTTCACGATGAACCTAGAATCTGGGTTCGTCAGTGCCCAAAATCTGGGTTCGTTAGTGAACCCAGTCTGGGTTCACGAACTAACCCAGCTGGGTTCGTCAGGAACCCAGATCTGGGTTCCTGACGAACCCGGCTGGGTTCGTTCGTGATAACGAACCCAGACTGGGTTCACTGACGAACCCAGGTTCTGGGTTCGCTGACGAACCCAGGAACCCAGATCTGGGTTCCTGATGGGTTCGTCAACGAACCCAGCTGGGTTCATCAACGAACCCAGCTGGGTTCGTCAACGAACCCAGATCTGGGTTCCTGAGAACCCAGATCTGGGTTCGTGATGAACCCAACTGGGTTCGTCAGCGAACCCAGATCGGAGTGTCTGGGTTCACTCCGAGGACGAACCTCAGTGAACCCAGCTGGGTTCGTCATATCACTGAGGTTCATCCTCGGAGTGAACCCAGATCTGGGTTCGCTGACGAACCCAGCTGGGTTTGTCAGCGAACCCAGATCGAAGTGAACCCGGACTCCGAGGAAGAAGAATAACAGAAGAAGAAGAAGGAAAGAAGAAGAAGAAGCGGGAGAAGAGGAGAAGCGGAAGAAGATGAGAAGAAGAAGAAGAAGAAGAATGAGAGGAAGAGAGAGAACAGCTGAATGAGTGAGTGAGGAGTTGACCAGATTATATATTTGGTCAACTGATCAACTTAAGTCAAAGGGTAATTTCGTCTTTTCACCGTTTTGGTATCGTTTACCGTCAAATATAATGAATCTTACTAACGGTAGGGGGGAAATTATAATAACATGGAAACATTTGCTCCGCCTGTGAAAGCGTTTAAACTGGGTAGCTAAATTGTAATTTGCTCTTTATTTTATGTTTGAGTTTATTTGTGAAGAGGACCTGAGGTCCATATTGGAAGTGAAGAAATGAATGAATGAGTTTAAAAGTGTTGTGTATTGATTTATAGGTTAGAAAAGTCAGAAGACAGCCGTTGTGTTGTCAGAATTTTTTCATCCTAATTTTTAGATGAATATAAGATCAAAATTTATTTTGGGTTCGCTCCACAGAGTTTTCTTTTTAATCAGTCACCAATATGAAGTTTGCAAGGATCTCTGTTTGGGTGTCGGGGGGGTTCCGCTCGGATTTCGATAGGAAAAATCTAGGTTAGATCCCTTCACATTGGTTTTAACATTTGCCCCTAAACTAAGTCGAAATATACAAATTTGCCATTGATTAGGTTTGAAAGCTTTTGATTGGTTGAAATTTAAAAACCAATTAAATTTTAACTAATTTCCAACCAAAAGCTAAATGAACGTTAACTAATTTGTCTTCATGTGCCAAACTTATCTTCTCTTTTCATGCTTCATTGCTCTCTCTTTCACGCCACTTGCATGCATTTGCCTCCTTTTCATGCCACTTCATGCTTCCTTTCATAATTCCAAATTTTCTAAAATGCCCTTAATGCATTTCATTTACTTTCTTATCTAAGTAAATTCTAAAATATTTCATGGTTATTTAATCATCAAATTGACTATATAATACTCTAATTGAATATGTTATCTCTCAATTTCATACTTTAACAAAAAATTCAAATAAGTGTAAAATTATCAATCCCCATTAATCTCTAAAAAGGGTAATTTCGTCCAAAACTCTTCGAAACTTTTAAAATCTACTTAAACGGACTCATTTTTGATCCGTTTCAGTTTTTTTAGACATTAATACTAATTTTGGTCCTTTTGATTTGCGAGATTCGCTTTCCAAAAATTACTATTCATGTAGACATTATTCACACGAAAATTCTATTCATAAAAAAATCACTATTCATGATTTTCAGGATCTGTTTCTCAAAATCAATATTCACTTGAAAATACTATTTGCATGAAAAAATTTTATTTTTTATAAAAAGAGAAAATTCTGGACTTTACAAAACCTCCTGCATGAATTTTAGAAAGTTTGTGTAAATTATAAGTTATATGATAAAAAAATAGCATGTATGGAAATGTTTTTATAAGCTTATGGTATACCTTATAGGTATTTCAAAAATTATCGATAATAATAGAATACCCTAAGCGATGCAGGATTCTGCTTGAGAGCGATATAAGATTTCATTTTGTCATATATACAGGGTATATTACAAGCTAGCTAACTGCCTGAGTGATGTAGGATTTCGCTCTGTCATATACCGAGGGTGTTATGTGATATTCAGGCATCAGTGGTTAACTTATTTTAAAATGTGAAATTTTTCAGAAAATTGTATTACCATCACCTTTATAGTTTACAGTAAAGTTAAAATAATATAGGTTGCTAGGTTATAATTCAATTTTATTATGCATGAATTATGTTTATACTAAATGTTTAAACATGCATTTGCTCCAGATGAGGTTTTCAGAAAATGCATTTAAGTTTTATAGTATTGAGACAGTTATGAATGATATAAAAGTTTTACGAAGACATGTTTTCGAAAGTATAGTGTGAATAGAAAATTTAGAACACTCACTGAGCTCATTTAACTCACTCTTAGTTTTATGTGTTATAAATAAAACCTCCCAAAGGATAGGTGCAGGTGCAGGTACAGGTGGTTCAGGTTCAGGTTCAGTAGTAGGGACTCGAGCCCCAGAGTAGTTGGATGACATCGTGTGCTGTTGTGTAATTGTGTTTATACATGTATGATATAAATTTTTTGAAAACTTGTATAATAACTTTCATATGTAAATGGATGTATCTTTGAAAAGTTGTAAATATATTGGTGCATGACATGTTGTATTTTAGTTACTTTCATATTTATGGTTGATTTTGAAATGAGGGCCTAAGGCTCTGAAGTTGGGATTGTGATGTTTTGAAAGTGTATAGGTTTTCTGTCAAGTTTTTGTTAGGTGGAGTTTTCAAAAAAACAGTCATTGTATTGCCGAATTTTTATAAACCCTATTTTGTAAATGCATTATTCAAAAGAAAAAGTTCACACCCATTTTAGCTAGAAAAGAAATTTCTAAAGAGTTTTAAAAAGGTTTTTAGCGAAGGTAAAAAAGCTTAGTTTAACAGGAACTTTTCAATCGGAATAGATCTCGACTAGGAGACTATCGTAATGTTGTCGGGCACGGGCCACCTCGTAGTAGAAGAGGGGTCCCGTCAATTATTCTAGCATGTATCAGATACAAGTTCGATGTTAAACTGCTAATGACAAATTGAGGTATCTTGAACTTATTAACATTATGTCTCTCAAACTCATTAATTAATTACAAAATTGAGGTATCTTGAACTCATCAATGTAAGTCTTTAAACCCATTAATGTTAAAATTGAGATGACCCAATAATAAGGTTCTCAAATTCATAATTAATAAAATTATGAATTGATGTCTCATTTCCCAATTCTCAAATTTATAATGAAAAAATATATATATTTATTATACTTTTACTTAAAAAGTTTAATAAAAACAAATTTCATTCAGTAATACAAACTTCAATAGTGTTGAATGAACAACTTTTTTTATTTTTATTTTTTCAAGAATTCTTTATACTAAATGTGATTACTAATTAAGAATTTTAATTAGGGAAAAAATATTATTAATTGCTAGGTAAAGAAAATAATTAATCCAATAAATGGATGCCTTACATAATAAGTACCTCCAGTAAAACAAACAAAGCGTGCAAAAGAAATATAAAGTCAATAAAAAACGATAAAAGGGAGAGTTATATAAGTGATACTTCTTACCATCAATGACCATTAATGATAAGTATTCTAGGTCAAATTTAGGAAAGATGTCATGGAGCTACATGGAACAACCTTTCATTGTAACATGCCTACAAGTAAGGGTGGCAATTCGGGTTGACAGGTTGGGTTGGACACGACCCGAACACGACACGATAACTAAACGGGTTGAATCCCCTCAACACGAACACGACACGAATCGTAATGGGTTGACACGAAAACGACCCGATTAACCCGTTTAGTTACGGGTTGATTATCAACCCGTTAATGACCCGTTTATTTGACATGAATAATAACCCATTAGTCGACACGTTCAATGACCCGTTTATCCGACACGAATAATGACCCATTAGTCGACATGTTTAATGACTCGTTAGTCGACACGTTTATTGATCCGTTTATAACCCGTTTAATTATAATTAATACATTTAAATTTTAATATAGAGATATAATAAAAAATAAGATCAAAATAAAAAATACAATCATCCACAAATATAATCCAAAAATACAATCATCCACAAATATAATGATCCACAAATACAATCCAAACCATAAAAATACAAATATTCACAAAAATAATGTTAAAAATATATTTACAAATATAGTCCTTCATATTTAAACAAAAAAAAAAAAAAAAAAAACACAACATCATACAAAATAAATGTACAAATGTAGTCCTTCATAATAGAAAAACACCATCAATTGTTGATTGCATGATTTGCATCCATCAAACTAAATCTGCTAAAAGATAACAATTAAAAGTTAGCTAATTAGAAAATTATACAATATCATAATCAACTCACTCAATTTGAATCATCAAGCACATGTAATCCATAAAAATTAAAATGATTCCAACTAAATATATGCAATTAAAATAAAATATTTCAAAATTAAATAGATCTTCAATCAAACATAAATTAGAAATTACATTATATGAATAATTTTACAATAAACATTACCAAGTAAAGAGGAATGCAATGTATGTTAACAAAATAAACCGATAAGCTCAATTAACCAATCAACAGTATGCAGACTAAAGTATTATCAAGCAACACGATCAAAACACAAAAATTGTCGACCTATTATAATAAGAACATTGACTGAAATAACAAAAATAAAAAATAACTAAAAAAAACATAAATATATAAAAATAAGATCATATCTTCTGTAAATCAAACCAACAAATCTCCAACAGTATGCAGACTAAAGTATTGTCAACCAACACAATCCTATTTCGCTCTCTCATTCGAGAGCTTGAAATCAAACCAACAAATCTCCAAACGAACCAAACCAACATACAAAACCAAACTCACACTCGCATAACAAAAATTAAACCAATTTTTAAAATAATTAAGAAAAGGACAATGCATGAATCTATCACTGCAAGTTGAAGATAAACCCGTGCATGAATATGTCAGATTGTCACAGTGTCACTGCTAGTTGAAGATCTACAAACTACAAGGCATGAAATTTG
This sequence comes from Dimocarpus longan, assembly GCA_022984855.1. Lineage (NCBI taxonomy): Eukaryota > Viridiplantae > Streptophyta > Magnoliopsida > Sapindales > Sapindaceae > Dimocarpus > Dimocarpus longan. The sequence goes on along the minus strand of CM041015.1, from coordinate 16,882,753 downwards.
GCAGGGGGCGAGTTGGCAGAGGAGGGGGAAGAACAGGGGATATGAACATAATATCAAATATTCAAACATCAATAATCAACACACAGATTATATCAACACAATAACTAAAATATAAAAAATCAGAAATAAAATAGAAATTACATACCTAAGGAGATGATGGACGGCGAAGTAAGATGTGGCGTAGTGTCCGAGAGAGATCAGCGTGGAAAGGGATGCGGCGGCAATAGATCTCGCACTGACCGAAAGAGATCGGCGTGGAAGGAGATGCGGCGGCGATAGATCTTGCACTGACCGAAAGAGATCGACGCAGTGACCGAAATTACAGATCGAAGGAGATGATGGATGGAAAGAGAACCGGCGTGACGATATAAGGAGAACCAGCTCGGCGACAGAAGGAGACCTGTGGCCGCGACTAAAGGAGACTATGGGTGACAAAGGGAATGTGGCAGTTGGCACGGTGACCAAAAGAGACAGGCGACGAAGCAGATGTGTGACCAGCGCGACGACCAAATGATAGGCGTGGTCCGTGGAGGAAATGACCGGCGTGGCCATGCGATCGATGGAGCCGTGGAGGTGGAGCAGTGTAGTGGACTGTGGGGGTGGGCTAGAGAAGAGGTGCGGCGGCTGCAACAATGTGTGGAATGGTTAGGGTTTGGATTTTGAAGGTATATATACCTCTCACAAAAATTACAGGAATGCCCTCAGATATTAAATTACATTTTTACCCTCATTTAACGGGTCAACCCGTGACACGATTAACCCGACACGATAAGTTAACGGGTTGACCCGTTAATTTACCCAACCCGTTTACGCTCAACCCTAACCCGTAATAATCGTGTCGGTTTCGTGTCGATCCGTCTGTCGGGTTCCAAATTGCCATCCCTACTTACAAGTTAGCTTAAAAGTAAGCAAAGTAGCCTATTAATCTAGTAAACAATAAAGGCAAGGTAGACCAAGTGCAGTGATGGGACCCTTCTCGAATCCTTCCTCTGGACTCGTGAAGGACCCCATAGCACCCTGACAGAACTCTAATGACCCTTAACTTTAGACCGAAGAAATCTCATTAGAGCACCGATACTTGGTTAAAACTTATTTTGAACCCATTTGTTAGGTGGTAAGGGTAAAATTTTTTCATTTTTTTCATAAAAATCCGATAGCATGCTGGCTGTTTATTGACTATGCCACCCTATAAATTTAAAAGCAATGTAAAGACACTTCTATGACACATAATTCTCCACTACCAGGGGCTTGTGGCCCTCATTCAAAATCAATCACAATATGAATAATCGCATTCACGAAAATCGATGAAAAACTAGAATTTTCTTTTCAAAACATTTTCATAAAACGTGTATCCAATAACTGGTATTTATGTTTACAAATTTACATCATTTACACCATGAGTTATATACAACACATGCACGACAAAAATATGAGCTATATAATGGGGTATAGTCGTCCATCAATCGATTCGTGTGTCAGTCTGAGTCTCGTTTGTTGGGCGACTCGCTCCTGCACCAGAGGGAACATTTTAAGAAACACATGGAAAACAAACAGTGAGTATAACTCAGTGAGATAAACATTAATCAACTTCATAAACTAAAGTAATTTTCTGAAATACTTTTTAACATTTCATATAAAAACTATTTTTGAAACTTATTTCGATTTTTTTCAAAAACTTTCTTATTTCTCGCCTTGATGATAACCCAGGGAAACTACTTATGTTGTGGTTGCATAAATCTCTAGCTAGCTACTAGGAATTAAGGAATCTACCCTTTGTAGTCACCCACGTGCGAACTCTAGACACGCGTTGCCCCTACACAATCAGTCTAAACTTCACTACTCGATACGTGCAGAGGGTAACTCAACTGACTCTCTTTTTCTCTCAGAAGTCGTCCGGACTCTACTCTCAATTAGTGACTCTCTCACACCTACCATGCACGTGTAGAACATCCAACTGAATACTCAATTGGGGCTAGGGTAAACCATCGGCATACTAAAATACTTTTACTCAATCTCTTAAAATAAACTTATTCTCAAGGTAAATTGCCTAAAATCTTTAATTCTCATTCATTCTTGGTAGAAACATGAACTTAACCCAAAACTCACAAGATATGATTACAATACATAATTAAATTACATAATGAAATAAATGCATATAATCATAAAATAAAATTTAAACAACATTATACTCGCAAGAGTTGGTTTTCTATTCATAAAACGTCTTCCGATTGAAAGCGAACCTCCTTCGAAATCCCTCGATACTTTTCGCCTTCAACCTAATACATCCAACAGTCATTTAGAATCAATAAATTCACTAAACCAAAGCTGTAAATAGCTTCTAACACAACTAATTCTATAAAAGCCCTTTTTTGCTTAAACTTCGCAATTAAGTTTCTACTTAACCGATGCTTTCAAATTCCGATTTCATTTTACAAAACCTATTCATTATCACCTAGGAACACCTGGTACACTCAAAATAATTTTTTGAAGCTCGAAACGAAAAATCATAAATTTAAACCCTCTTAGGTCGAATGCATGCTAGGGAGCAATCCTTAGCTTTTCTTCGTTCCATTTTCGCTTCAATCACCTCCCTAACTCGCGTTTAGGTCAGTCATGAAACGAATTTAAAAGAAATGACCAGCGGGTGAACGTTTCTAGCCATAAAGCACACTTTTTCAACACTTTTAAATGCTCATTTTTACCCAACACTTGCAATTAACTTATTTCTTTCACAACTAACATTCTTTCACTCAAATATGATAAAACATACTCAATTCATATAACATACCCTCCCAATCCTAGTACGGTATACGTATAGAATAGTGTATGACCATAATATTGAAGTAATAAAATAAATAAAAGCGTTTAGATGTGAGATTTAATTTTAGTATGGTTCCTAGTCGGTACAGAGGAGATAAAAAAAAAATTCTAAAAAGTCTAAAAATGATCAGTAAAATTTTCAAAAGGTCTATAAAGGATATGGTAAGGTACTCGGAGAGCTCGAATGAGCAAATTAAGTTTTGATAAAATTTCAGGATCTCTCAAAAAGGGTTTAATAAGATTTCCGGACAGCCCCGGATGTGTATGTGGAAGTCTAGAATAATTTTCGGGTGGTCCAATAAGGATTCAGAAAATTTTTGAAAGGTCTGAAAATGATAAGTTAAGTAATAAATAAATAAATAAATAAATAAAGTTATTCGCAATGTGAAACCCAAAGATTCGTTCGGCTAAAAACGAATTATTTTCCGATGGATCGTGCTTTCGAACAGAAAGTATCCGTGGGAATGATAATTTTTCGAAAAGCGGATTTAGTGAATGAAAAGTTTCGAAATTTATTTTCGAGTTGAATAAAAGTGAAACGGATCGAAAATGAATCCATTCGAATAGATTTCGAGCAATTTAAAAATTTATTGGACGAAAATATAATTTTGATTTCGAATCGTGTGGAATATTTTAGAGAAATAAAATAATTCAGAATGCTCGAAGATGAAATCGAAATTTTAAAATAATTCTGGAGATGAAATTGAGTTATAAGCGGATTTCTGAATGGATGGAAAAGAAATCAAATTTGAATCGGAACGAGAGAGCACATGGAAAACAAGTGGCATGGTAATAGTGTGCATGAGGGACACTTGTCAAGCATGTAAAATGGAAGCAAGACAAGTGGCATGAAACTCTCATGCATGAAGGCCAAGTGTCACCATTTCAAAAAGCATATATAAAGTAAAGTTGAAAGATGAAAGTTGAAACAAATTCAAAGCATTCACGATCACCGTTCATCCAAGGGAGCCAAGAGAGTGTTTAGAGTGAGAGAGAGAAGAACTCGATCATTTCCTTTGTCTCTAAACCGTGAGAGAGAGAAGCTACCATCTTTCTTCAACTAGCAACTCGGTCATTGAAGCTATACCCGAGAGCAAGTCGAGAGCGAAGAAATCGTGAGAGAAGGAGATATGAGAGAAAGAAGCAAGTGCAACCGTGAGCGAAGTAGAGTGAGAGAACCGTGAGAGTGAGCTCGTAAAGAGGAGGAACGAGTAGCAGTTGCATGCAACCCCAGAGCCCAAAGAGAGATTTGATTGTGAGTTGCACTTTCAACTCGAGAACTTACATTTTTGTTTATCAATCATCGACCTTTTGTATATAAATGATTATGTAATATCATGAGATTTATGTTTTGAATAAATTATTATGGAACTTAGAATTTTTCAAAGGATTTAAAGGATATTTTTGAAAGGAAAGTTTATTTAGAAATGCGTAACACTCACTGAGCTTTTTAGCTCACTATTTTCTTATTTATTTTTTTAAGAAAACCTCCCCAGGTGCAGGAACGGGTACTCAAGACCATAAATCTCCGGTTCAAAGTTAGGTGAGTTTGATATTATCAAATGACTGTCATTGTGAAATTAAAGTAAATGTTTTGATATACAGCAGATTTAGTAGAATGTAAATGTTTTAAATTTTATGATAATGATTACGATATTATGCATGTAAAATGTTTTCACGTTTGAATTGAATACTTTAATTGTGGTTGATTTTGAATTTTGAGATGGACCTGAGGTCCCATATGAAAATGGAAAAGAATGTATGTATTTAGAAATGATTATAAATTTTTTTACAAGTGATTGAAAATGTTGGAAAAATCGGAGAAACAACCGTTGTGCTATAAAATTTTTGCACCCTAATTTTTAAATGATTAAGAAATGAAACTGTTTTACGGCTTTGCTCCACGGAGTCCTTTTGAGTCACCTGCACGAAGACTAAAAGGATTCTATGGGGTGTCGAGAGGGCTCCGCTCGAACTCTATAGAAGTAATCCGGGTTGGGTTCTTTCAATTCAAGCATTAAAAGAATACCTAGGCATGAGATTCTTTCATGCCCTTCAACTAAACCAAAAACACTAACTTTGTCTCTACATTTTAGATTTTTCAATTCTATCACTTCTAATAGGCTTTTTAGTCTCTAAAATGTATGAATCAAGCCTTAAATGATTGAAATCCAAATGAGTTACACAAACCCTATCATGGCCGAATTCATCATCACTAAAGAGCCATCACCATTCTTTAAATTTTAACACAAAAATCACACCTAACCCATCACTAACCAACCTAGATCAAACCCCTAACCTCAAATTTAACTTTTGAAGCAAGATTAAAATGGGTTTCTATATGATCTAAGATAACTTAACATAATAAAACTCATTTACTTATTCTTTGCTTTTGCCTAAAACTTGTTCTAATAGCTTTGATTGATGAAAAGAAGAGATTTGATGACAAAATCTTGAAAGAAAGTTACTTGGAATCTCTTGCTTTCTCTTCTCTTTTGGCCGACACCACCACTCCCTCTCTCTCTCGGTTTTTCATGCCCAAAATGAATGAAGAAGTGAATTTGCATAAACTATATATAGTGGTGCCACAATTGCTAGATAGTCCCTCTTGAAAATCACTAAAATGGCCCTTAAACTTTACTTATTCTTACTTTAACCCCTAACTAAATAATTGACTTCAATTGGTTCAATTGTCACATTAAAAACCACTAATTCCATCCACTAATCAAAGGAATCCAAATGGCTCATTAAATACCACATTTTCTATCACACTTGGTTAATTCTCATTGGTGGAACTTTTTGACTTTTGACTTTGAAAAGTTAACTCATTTCATTTTATACTCTCCCGTAACATTTTCTAGTACTCTTGGGTCATCTAATCGACATCCTATTCTTGATGCAAAAATAGATTTAACTTTAAAAATTACTACTAGAGGAATACTATTATATCGTAACTAGGATCGAGGGTTTACAATTTTTCCGCCTCTAAAAAAATTTCGACCTTAAAATTTAAATCACATACCTGAATAAAAAAGATGTGGGTACTGTTTTCGCATCTGCTTCTCAGGCTCCCACATAGCTTGCTCAACTGAATGATTCCTCCATAAAAGTTTTACCAATGGAATTATCTTGTTGCGTAGAACCTGCTCCCTCTTGTCTAAGATCTGCACTGGACTCTCCTCATATGTCAGGTTCTCTCTCAATTCCACTGGCTGCTCAGTCAATATATGTGAAGGATTTGGCATGTACTTACGGAGCATTTGGACATGGAATACATTATAAATCCTAAATAACTCTAGCGGAAGCTCTAGACGATAAGTCACATCTCCGACTCTGTTGATCACCTCATAGGGACCAATATATCATGGACTAAGCTTTCCACATCTACGAAATCTGATGATCCCTTTCCACGGTGATATCTTCAAAAATACTTTATCCCCTAGCTGAAATTCCAAATCTCGTCTTCAATTATCTACATAACTTTTCTGACTATCCTAGGGCGATCTTCAACCTATCCCGAATGATTTTGATCTTATCTGAAGTCATCTGCTCTAATTCGGGTCCCAGAAGTTTCCTTTCGCCCACTTCATCCCAACATATCGGCGTCCTACACCGCCTCCCATAAAGAGCCTTATAAGGTGTCAGGCCGATACTGGCCTGATAACTATTATTATATACAAACTTAATTAGAGGCAAATAAGTATCCTAACTACCTTCAAATTCCATCACATAGAATCTCAACATATCCTTTAAAGTTTGAATAGTACGCTCGGACTGTCCGTCCGTCTAAGGATGAAATGTCGTACTGAAGTGTAACTGAGTGTCGAAAGCTCTCTATAGACTAGGCCAAATCTGGATGCGAATCTGGGGTCTCTATCAGATACAATCGAAACTGGAGCTCCATACAACTTGACAATCTCATCAACATATATGCTGGCCAATTGTTCTAGGGAATAAGCATTGCGAACCGGTAGAAAATGAGTTGACTTCGTGAGCCGATCCATAATCACCCAAATACTATCATGACCACTCTGACTACGGGGAAATCCAACCACGATATCCATGGTAACATGCTCCCATTTCTTCTCTAGGATAGGGAGAGGCTGAGATAATCCTGCTGGTTTTTTATGTTTGGCTTTAACCTGCTGGCATATCAAACATCTGGATACATACTTAGCTTTCTCCCTATTCATACCTTTCCATTAGTAGTGCTCTCTTAAAGTATGATACATTTTCGTACTTCTTGGATACATCGCATATGTAGAAGAATGAGCTTCATCCAGAATTTCATTCTTAAAATCTGTCAGGTCTGGAACACATAATCTCTGACACATCATCAAAGTACCATCCTCTCTCATAGAGAACTCCTGTCCTCTATCCAACTCAATCTCCTGATAGATCTTTCTCAATTGAGGATCCTGACCTTGTAACTCTCGAACTCGATCTGCAAGTATCGGTCGAACTTGAAATATAGCTAACAGAGCATCGGACTCTGTAGCCCCCAAATGAACTCCTAGGGACCTCAGATCTCTAAACAACGAAAAGTGCCCTGCCCTTAAATGAGCCACTGAACTAGAGGGCTGTCTACTCAAAACGTCAGCAACCACATTAACTTTCCCTGAATGGTATACAATGGTACAGTCGTAGTCCTTGATCAACTCTAACCACCTTCTCTGCCTCATGTTTAATCTTTCTGAGAGAGTAAATATTGGTGGCTTTTGTGGTCTGTAAATATCTGACAATGAACTCCATAAAAGTAGTGTCTCCAGATCCGTAGTGCAAATACCACTACAGCTAATTCTAAATCATGAGTAAGATAATTCTACTCGTGCTTCTTGAATTGTCTAGATGCATAAGATATAACTTTCCCATTTTGCATCAAAATGCATCCTAAACCCTGTCTGGATGCATCACTATACACCACGAAGCCTTCTGCTCTGGAAGGAAGTGTAAGAACAAGAGCTGTGGTCAATGTAGCCTTCAACTCATCAAAGCTTTTCTGACAGGCTTCTTACCACTCAAATTTAACATCTTTCTTAGTCAATTTCGTCAAAGGAATGGCTATCTTGGAAAATTCTTCCACAAATTTTCGGTAATACCCTACCAATCCTAAGAAACTTCGAACGTCCATAACCGAAGTCGGCAGCTTCCAATTCAGAATTGCTTCAATTTTCTGAGGGTCTACACTGATCCCATTTGCAGATACCACATGCCCTAAAAACGAGACTCTATCTAACCAGAACTGACATTTGCTGAACTTAGCATATAGTCGGCGATCCCTTAGAGTTTGCAAAAGCAATCTCAAATTCTCGACATGGGCCTCACTATTGCATGAATACACTAGGATGTCGTCAATGAACACTATCACAAACTTATCAAGAAAATCATGGAACATCCTGTTCATTAAATCCATAAATACCACATACCCTAAAAACGGTGGTGCCCAGTGCACGAGGTCTCATACCCTGCATAATCTGGGCCAGTCTCTCAATAGGATTGACTGCTAGCCCTGCCACTGGTGGCTCTGGCTGCACCCCAGGCTGAGGCTCATTTGCTGACTCATGAATAGGCTCCTCAGCCTTTGGTGGAGCAGAAGGAATAGATGGAATCTCAGCGCCGGCTTTACGTGTACGAGGACGACTAATTGGACGCATAGCTCTATTACAACCAAAATAATAAATGTCATGCAACGTTTTATAACTCAACGCAATAAAATGCATAATAACCATTGGATGCACAGTTTTCAAAAATTTTCTAAACAACTTTAAACTGAAAGCTCTGACACCAAATTGACGAGACCTTTCTCAAATCCCTCCTTTAGACTCGTGAAGGACTCCATAGCACCTAACAAAACTCCAACGACCCCTAACTTTAGCCCGAAGAAATCCCATCAGAGCATCGATACTTGGTTAAAACTTATTTTGAACCCATTTGTTAGGTGGCAAGGGTAAGAATTTTTTTTTTTTTTTGATAAAAATCCGACAGCATGTCGGCTATTTATTGACTATGCCACCTTGCAAATTCAAAAGCAATGTAAAAACACTTCTATGGCACACAATTCTCCACTATCATGGGCCTTTGGCCCTCATCGAAAATCAATCACAACATGAATAATCGCATTCGCGAAAATCGATGAAAAACTAGAATTTTTTTTTCAAAACATTTTCATAAAACGTGCATCCAATAACTGGTATTTATGTTTACAAATTTGTATTATTTACACCATAATTTGTATACAACATATGCACAACAAAAAAATATGAGCTATACAATCGGGTATAGTCGTCCGTCAATCGATCCGCGCGTCGGTTTGAGCCTTATCTACTAGATGACTCGCTCCTGCACCTAAGGGAACATTTTAATAAACATATGGAAAACAAATGGTGAGTATAACTCAGTGATATAAACATTAATCAACTTCATGATCTAAAGTATTTTTTTGAAATACTTTTTAACATTTCATATAAAAACTGTTTTTAAAACTCATTTCGACTTTCTTTTGAAAACTTTCTCATTTCTCGCCTTGATGGTAACCCAGGGAAACTACTCCTATCGTGGCCGCATAAATCTCTAGCTAGCCACTAGGAATCAAGGAATCAACCTTGTATAGTCACTGACGTGCAAACTTTGGGCACGCGTTACCCTTACACAATCGATCTAAACTACATTACTCGATACGTGCAGAAGGTGACTCAACTGACTCTCTTTTTCTCTCAGAAGTCGTCTGGGCTCCACTCTCAGTTAGTGACTCTCTCACATCTACCATACATGTATAGAGCATCCAACTGGATACTTAATTGGAGCTCGGGTAAACCATCGACGTACTAAAATACTTTTACTCAATCTCTTAAAATAAACTTATTCTCAAGGCAAACTGCCTAAAATCTTTAATTCTCACTCATTCTTGGTAGAAACACGAACTTAACCCAAAACTCATAAGATATGATTACAGTACACAATTCAATTACATAATAAAATAAATGCATATAATCATGAAATAAAATTTAAACAACACTACACTCGAAAGGGTTGGTTTTCTAATCACAAAACGCCTTCCGATAGAAAGCGAACCTCCTTCGAAATCCTCTGATACTTTCCGCCTTCACCCTAATACATCCAACACTCATTTAGAATCAATAAATTCACTAAAACAAAGCTATAAATAGCTTCTAACACAACTAATTCCATAAAAGCCATTTTTCGCCTAAACTTCGCAATTGAGTTTCTATTTAACCGATGCTTTTGAATTCCGATTTCTTTTTACGAAATCTATTCATTATCACCTAGGAACACCCCGGTACACTCAAAATAATTTTCTGAAGCTCGAAATGAAAAATCACAAATTTAGACCCCCTTGGATGAATGCATGCTATGGAGCAATCCCTAGCTTTTCTTTGTTCCATTTTTGCTCCAATCATCGTCCTAACTCGCATTTAGGTCAGCCATGAAGCGAATTCAGAAAGAAGCAACCACCGAGTGAACGTTTCTAGCTAAAAAGCACACTTTTTCAACACTTTTAAATGCTCATTTTTACCCAACACTTGCAATTAACTTACTTCTTTCACAACTAACATTCTTTCACTCAAATATGATGAAACATACTCAATTTAGGCATTAAAAGAACACCTAGGCATAAGATTCTTTCATGCTCCTCAACTAAACAAAAAACACTAACTTTGTCTTTACAATTTACGTTTTTAAATTCTATCACTTCTAATAGGTTTCTTAGTCTCTAAAATGCATGAATCAAGCCTCAAATGATTGAAATCCAAATGGGTTACACAAACTCTATCATGGCCAAATTCATTATCATCGAAGAGCCATCACCATTCTTTGAATTTTAACACAAAAATCACACCTAACCCATCACTAACCAACCTAGATCAAACCCCTAACCTCAAATTTAACTTTTGAAGCAAGATTAAAATGAGTTTCTATATGATCTAAGATAACTTAACATAATAAAACTCACTTACTTATGTTTTGCTTTTGCCCAAAACTTGTTCTAGTAGCTTTGATTGATGAAGAGATGAGATTTGATGACAAAATCTTGAAAGAAAGTTACTTGGAATCTCTTGCTTTCTCTTCTCTTTTGGCCGGCACCACCACTCCCTCTCCCTCTCAGTTTTTCACGCCCAAAATGAATGAAGAAGTGAATTTGCATCAACTATATATAGTGGTGCCATAATTGCTAGATAGTCCATTTTAAAATCACCAAAATGGCCCTTAAACTTTACTTATTCTTGCTTTAAACCCTAACTAGATAAGTTTGACTTCAATTGGTCCATTTGTCACATTAAAAATCACTAATTCCATCCACTAATCAAAGGACTCCAAATGGCTCATTAAACACCATATTTTTTATCACGCTTGGTTAATTCTCATTGGTGGAACTTTTTGACTTTTGACTTTGAAAAGTTAACTCATCTCATTCTATACTCTCCCATAACATTTCTTAGTACTCTTAGATCCTCTAATCGACATCCTATTCTTGATGCGAAAATAGATTTATCTTTAAAACCTTCTACTAAAGGAACACTATTATATCGCAATTAGGATCGAGGGTTTACATGCAGGATAGAAGCACAATTAATCAACATGCGGCAACACATCATGAGAATTGTTAAAATGATTCCCACCTTAAAGGAAACACGTCATGTGGGAAAAAAAATACCAACTTAACGGTAAGACAAGCTAATAGACAACTAGCTTTCACTGGTTCTAATAAAATTAATACAAATGGAACAATTTAAATGACAAAGGCTTCGGTGGAATTTATATGGTATAACAACAACATTCCAGTGGCAAAGACTTGTTGAGGATGCATTGAGAATAGGATATTATGCAGCAACGTTTATCTTTTCTTGTGTCTAAAACAAGTCAGAAGCGGACAAGTATCCAGACAAATACCCAGAATTACCTTTTAAAAAGCACCATAAACCTTGTTAGAGATATATCATTTTTGTGATCTAAACCATTTACTTATTTTGATGTTCTTTTCTCTACATTAGCCTTGGCCTAACATTGGCATCAGAGGACGATAGTCGACCACTCCCCAATATTGTCTTTTAACCCTATTTTGTTTATAGGAACTGTGAAGTGGTGGAGCTTGAACCTTAAGACCTCGCTTGATATATGAGATTGGATTGGATTAATTTGATGTGATTGGTTAGATTAGAGAGGATAGGATTGGATTATGTTGTGTTTGGTGCGGTATGTAATTGAATTAAAACTAGAACTATCTATTATTTGGTAAATTATTAGACAAAAATAAATGCACATTATATAATTTTAATAAAATAAAATCAAAAATATTTGAATTATTTTTTGAAAAGTAAATCAATTTATAATTAATTTTCAAGATAATAATTATTATATAACTGTTATTGAAATATATTATTTTAACAAAATATATATAAGAATGAATTGCACAACACCCATACATTGTTGTTATTTATACAATTTGATACTATAAGCTTTGGAAGTTTTAACTTATAATTCTCTTGTTTTCTCTGTGACATCAACTTCTGTTCACTTATAATGTTCAAAGTTTTCCTCAAAGCAATGAGGGACTTAACAACCTACTTTATCATGTGTGTAAAAATATCAACCTTAAGCCACATATTCTTAATGTCAACCATCAACCTATTGATGGACCTTGTCCTTATACAACCTCGACAGCCCGCTCGTCAACCTCATGGTGGCTTTTCGATAGAGATCTGCTCCAATTGAAAGGTTTCCATGAAGTTAAGTCTTTTCTTTTACTGAAAACCTTTTTAAAACTCTTTAGAATTTCTTTTCTAACGTAAATGGGTGAGAACTTTTTCTTTTTAAAAGTGTATTTGCAAAACAAGGTTAATAAAAATTTTGGCAGCATAACGGTTATTTTTCAAAACCTTCCACCCCACAAAACTTTATAGAAAATCTATACACTTCTGAAACATAAAACTTCTCAACTTCTGGGCCTCAAACCCTCTTTTTCTTTTTCACAATCAACCATAAATAGGCTTTCAATTTAAATTGCCACTTGAAAATCGTTAATTTACACAAAAAGCATAATGTACACAAGATTTTAAAACATAAATACAAAAACATATGTGTATATGTATCTTCCAAAATAATATTTACAAAACGTGCATCAAATCTTAATAGTTATGCATGCACATTGTATTTCCAAAAGTAGACTAGTGCAGTAGCATCGTGTCCTCAGCCCACCTGTATGGTCGACGGAGCTCTTTCTGATTGATGGCTCACACCTGCACTTAGGGAGGATTTTTATCAAAAACATAAAAAGAGTGGTAAGTAATTACCTTAGTGAGTGGGTAAACTTTTAAACTATGATATTTGATTTTAAAAAATATATATATCCTCCTAAAATAGGTAAAAAAACTAATAGTTTATTACTAGTCGTTAAAAACCATTAAACTTGTATAGATCATATAAATATTGCTGCATGAAATCTAGTAATAAATTTCGTAAAACGTAAACTTTTCTTCTATTCTTAACCTTACGTCTAACGACATGCTCTTTCCTTATGTTGCTTAGCTTACAAAGTAACCTAGGGAAACTTATCCTTAAGTGGCAGTATGTCTACACGTCACCAGGACTAGGGAATGCTTCCTATGTAGTTACAGATACGGGAACTCTAGGATCGCGATTCGCCTTAACATCAGACACATTTACATTACCCCATACATGCAGAGGGCGATACACTGACTCAAACCCCCAAGTTAGTGACTCTCATTGTTTCTTGCCATACATGTATAGGGTACTACGACCGAATATACTGGGGATTAGGGTAAACCAAAGGCATTTAAATCCTTTCAATATACTTAAAATCTTATCTTTCACTTGGCTTGAAAACATATTGATTTAACTCGTAAATATTCTTTTATCTAGTATATGGCTTACAACCAATGTAAGCCCCTGTTCCTAAATTTGGACTTCTTAGTAGTAGTTGATGAATTATATGATGAAAATACTAAATTTCATAAATATCATCCTTCTAATTTAAATTACAATGTTAGTGAACATTGTAGAAGTTGTTTAAACCTTAATAGTAAGAAAAAGTTAAAGAAGGGTAAAATGGTCTTTTTACAAATAAGAGCTATATATATACGTAAGTGGCAAAATGGTCTTGTCTAAAAAAGAGTTATATATATATATATATATATATATATATAAACACACATGTTAGTCATCTAACACTTAGAATAATTACAATAAATTGTGAAATAAATTAAAGAAGGGCATTATGGTCATTACCCCCAATTAAAATGCCTATATAGATGTGTGTTAGTTATTTTAACACTTAGAAAAATTGAGAGCAAAGTTGAGAGTGAGAGATAAAGGTGGATAGTAACAAGGAGGAAGAGGAAGAAGAGAAAACCTAGCCTAATTTCAAGCAATTTGAAGATTCAAATCAAAATTTTGAGCCAATCTAAGCTAGAACATCAAGGTTAAAGTAAGATTTAGGTAAGATATCATCATTTTCTCTAAGTTTGATAGATAGTTGGGCTTGTAAATATGTTGATGGTTGGGTTAATTGTTTGATGTGTTATTGATAGATTTTGATGTAAATTAAGTATAGAACCAAACTAACTAAGAATGGAGCTTGGTTTACAAGAAATCATGCATGAAATGCTAGTTGGGGTTATGTCGGAGAAACCCTAAGGATTGAATTAAGCATGATTAAAGTAATATTAGTAGTAGATAAAGTGTTTGATAAAAGGTTTGAGAGAAAATAGCTTGAGAAATTGGAAAAAGTTAGCATGTTGTGAGTGTGTGTGTAGGTCATGGCCAAGGAAGGGGTATGTGACTTCATTGAGCTTTGATCCATTTGAACTTAAATTCATACATATTAGATGTTAGAAAACCATAAGAACATGTTAGAATTGAAAAAGAAATAGAGCTAGTACAAAGTGCTAGTTAAACTAGATGAAAGGCATTGATAATCACCATGCAATGCCACTTCCTCTTTGAATTTTTATACCATGTATGATCTTAATTGAGCATGTGAGAGTTTAAGAACCTAATAAAAAGAGAATTAAGTTTAGAAGGTGAATATAGTGAAATTTGACATGAAAAAATAGTGAAAAATAAGGGTTTTTGGCTAGGAACCTCCACCCGATAGCTGTTTCTTTTCGAATTCACTTTGAGACAGAAAGATGAGTGGAGCAAAAATGGAACGAAGAAAAGCTAAGGGTTGACCCCTAGCATGCATTTGGCTAAGGAGGGTCTAAAACGAGATTTTTCGTTTCGAGCTTTAGAAAATTATTTGGAGTGTGTAGGGGGTGTTCCTAGGTGATAATAAATGAGATTCATAGAAAGAAATCAGAATTTTAAAGTTTCAGTTAAGTTAGAACTAAATTGAGGAAGTTGTAGTCAAAAGGGTGTGTTAAAGTGTTAAGTGCTTTGAAACTTTCATTATAGCTTGAGTAGCTTATTTTAGCATATTTTAAATTAGAATATGATGTGTAGGTTAGGAGCAAGCTAGTGGAGCAAGGGAAGCCCATTGAAGCTCTTTATCTCATTTTGGATCGAGGTAAATGCTAAATACTTACTCTATAATGTTATTTTTAGAAATTGTAACTTTATTTCTTTTTTAAAAACTTATGAATGAATATTTTGATATAAGTTCTTTCATTTCGAAAAAAAGGGATCATTAGATCCATTTCAAAGATAATTGAGAACAAAGTTGTTTTAGAGAAATGAATTAAAAATGAGTTTAAAAGTTTTGAAAAATAAAGCTATTTTGGTGCTTAGGGCACTCAATGAAAAAGATTGTCAAAAGCCATGTGTTTACCCTCAGCTTTATATGTATCTAACGCTATGTGGTGATGCAGAAAATTTCGCTCGTAGTTACTAAGAGTGTTAAATCATTTAGCACTACGTTTACGAAACAAAAAATCCTATACGTAGTCGCATAGATTTATAGCTTATTGCATTAAGATTTGCGATGCAGAGAATTCTGCATATAGTAACTTAAAATATAGATCATTTCACACTACGTTTCACGATGCAATAAATTTCACACGTAGTTGTCGAAATATCTCAGCAGCATCACAGTTGGTGTCTGTCGAAAATCGCCACGTGACTTAACATATTGAGCGGCATAGTTAGTCGTCGTGTGGATAGAGTTTTAGGGTTACACATGATGTTTTTAGTAAGAAATTTTTATATTAAACTTTATGAGCATTTAAATAAGTTTATAAATAATTATGCAACAACCATTATATTGCTTCAATTGGTTAAGCTGACAAACCTTCTTTGTTGTAGTGCATAAATTTGTTTTAGGTACTTTTACAAGTGATCAAGGAAAAAGAAATACTTCATCAAAAATATAGGTGAGCGAAATCGACCGATGCATCACATGAATCATGCCTATATTTGGTGAAACTCAAAATCAAGAAAGTGCATGTATTATATTACATCTTTGATAACACACATTACAAAACTTGTATTTTGGTGTAAATGGTAATGTAAATATTTTTATAAAGTTCCTTATAATGTAAAAATTTTGTTGGTCATCAATTACATATGTCATGAATGACTGAATGATAATTGAGATGTATGTTTGTGGAAAATAGAAGTTGGGTTATGGTTAAACATACTAGGAGAGTATTTTTCTTGCAGGTAAAATTTGGAAACCTTAAAAATGCAGTCGTTATTTTATCAAATTTTTGTTAAAAAAATTGTTTTAAATTGAATTCTAAAATAAGAAAAGTTTGAGTTTAAAATTAATACCAACTCAACTAGTTTTAAAGCAACAAAATCAGTTTAATTCAAAGCAAAGTTAACGGACAAGTTTAAGGGTTCGCTCCACGAATTTCCTTTAGATGCTGAGTAGGGTTTAAATGAGGTCCGTTGGAGTGTCAGGCAAGGCCTACCTGACACTAGTCAAGAGAGGTTCAGATTGGGTCACGTCAACCAAAATATTTCTAAGACAAAAGCCTAAAACTTTACAAATATTATTAGTATGTCTCTTTATTGTATGTACTTCACTCAAATATACTAAATTGTTTTGCTTCTAAAATATATACATTTTTAACATAAATTTAAGAAAACTTACATGTATATATAAGAGAAAATAATGACATGCTAAAATTTTTATTGATACAACATAATAATTTAAGTACTATAATAAACATTTGCATTTATCAATCATCAATTTATAAAACTCATAAATGCTTTGAAAATAACTACACTCACAACTTGCTACCCAAACTAGCAAACCAGTCATTCCAACCCTTCTTTAACTTGTCACTCAACCTACACTTTAATACAAGCATAATTTTTATTTAGAACTCATATATATATATCAACGTATAAATGTTTAACTACACAAGGATATCAAAATACACTTTTTCAAGTTGTACTAACTTCATTTATTTGAATATACATTCCATTCAAATTTTTTAGCATTCAAATATGTAAAACACCTCAATTTTAAGTCTAAATTTCAAGCGAATGCATTAAATGAAATTTTTTGAATCATCCTACTCATTTTGGTCGAACTTAGACTAACTTTTATACCATTACTCTCATTCAATTTTTCTCATCATAATCACACTTGATGTGTATATTCAACCTCTAGATCATGGGTTTGAGAGGTATGAGAGGCGTAGAAAACCCCAAGGGGGAGGGGACAGTACCTATGACGTTTAAGCCTATAATCCCTTGAGGGTTGTGACCCAAGAAAGGAGCCCAACGTGGCCGGAGGGTCACCACACGAGGCGGGATCGGTTCGTTACAAGTGGAGTAACTGGTAAGGGTTTATCACTCAGAGGTCAGTCAGTAGACCCCGTACATAGGTCCGAGTGTTTACGGTGAGTCAATAGGAGGCAGATGTTATCTCTACAATAGTAATGGGTACTATTACCATTTTTTATCATGATGTATATACATTGATTGACCTTGGGGCCACCCATTCAGTTATTTCTATGAACTTTGCTAAAATTGTGGGTATAGAGCCAAAACCTCTAGATGATAGCATGATAGTATCCATTCCTATAAGAGATTCCCTCTTAGTGGAAAAAGTGTACATAGGTAGTAAAGTAGTTATAAAAGGTCGAGAATTTTCAGTGAATTTGATTTTGTTGGACATCCATGACTTTAATGTAATATTAGGGATGGACTGGTTGTCCATGCATCATGCTACGATAGACTGTTTTCGGAAGAAAGTTAGAGTTATTAGAGTAAGAGAGCCTGTAAAGCCGCAAAAATTTACTTCAATATGATTAGTGTTCTTTAATTGAAAATTAGTATGTAAAAAGTTAGACTAAATTGGAATTATATGCATATATTATGAGATGTATTTTTAATTTAAGGAATTTAATATTTTAGAGGTATTTTATAAGTAGAAATTAAATTAAAAATTTAATAAAGGAATGGAATGGTGGAAAAATATGATTGGACAAGAAAAGAATGCAAGTAGAATGCATTACATGGGATTTATTTTTCGACCAATAGGAATTTGCCAACTTAAAAGTAAAAAATGATACAATCTAGTTGAATTTTTAGACAAGAATGATGTCAAGATAGTTAGTGGAAAGATGAGTTCAATTTTTAACCAATAAAAAGTTAGCATTTGTGACTAATGGCATGATTGTAATTAATGATATAGTTAGGGGTAAAAATGTCAAATGAGGGCAATTAGTATAAAAAGTGAAATCCATGCTTGGACATCATTTCTTCTTCTAGCTATCACCTTCAAGCTCTTTTCTCTCTCAATTTTTTTTTCAATTTCAAGCCACCAAATCATCAATTAACCTTGTTTCTTGCTCATCTACCCATTCAAGACATCAATTTCATCCAAATCCATTAAGATTCAAAGGTGGTTTTCACTAGAAATGTGCCAAATCAAGGAAAGATTACATGGGTTTTTAATTGAGTGATGGATTGAGGTTAGAAAGGATATAGATGCATTCATAGACATGTAGATCTAGCTAACTTTGCATTTCATTTAGTAGATTTGATTTTAATGATAATGCATGCATTTTTTAAAACACTAGGTGGGGAATTAGTTAAAGGAAACCAAAAGAAAGATAAGGAGAAGTTGTAAGCTCAAATTGAAGGTGTGGAAAAGCCACAAATATTGCCCAAAAGGTTGGTGTACATATAGTTTTAAAATTTAATTTTTCAAGTAGAGTTTTAGTGTGCTTGAATTTTTAATATCCTATGTAATGGCCCGTTCCAGTCTGGGTCAGGCTTATCTGGCTGCTAGGCCAGCCCTCTAAGCTCAGGATATCTCGACCCCCCAACCGATTTCTTTTGCCTTCCCAGACACTCGAACCCACGACTTAGGGGCTAAGTACTTGTGGGAAGCATGTCTGGTTAGCAATTTGACTTTGACAGTTTGTTTTCATCAACGGCACTCTAACATCAAGCGATTTTTGTATTGAGTTTTCTAAATCTCAAGAGAGGTTTGTATCATTATAACTAAATGTGTTAGATTTGTATAATTTCATTAAATCTCAGGAGGTTTGTGTAGCTTTCCCAAAATTAAAAAATTTGAAAGAATAATTCCTACCGTTAACTGTTGCCAACATTATAATTGTTATACCGTAGTTGTTTTCTATTCATCAATGTATAAAAAATAATCATTTTTAATTAAGTTTTTCTTTATTGAAATTTAAAATAAGCTGAGTCAAAGTTTGATCAACCGTAAAAAATACTGTTTACATAAAATCTCTAATTTGGTGATTTTATTTATAAGATTCAAACCCCCACGAAACAAGTGAAACGAAGAATACCTATCTTGTCTAGTAATATAAGAGTCAACATGCTTTAATTATGTTATTTGATTATGAAACCTTATTATATATGACCAGTAATACACTGATAGCGGACCAAAAATTCTTATTAGAATGGTACCCATATAAAATAATAACAATCTAACAATGAAAAATTAAAAAATTGTCAATTAATATTTTATAAAAATAAAAATTCGATAACATAATGAAATTCATATAAAATAAAACACATAATGCACTTAATTTAGATGATTTAAGTAGTCTACCACTTAAAAAATTCTAACCGAGGTATTAAAAAAAAGTAAAAACAATATACATTGTATATCAATATAATTTTTCGCGACCAAACTTTTTATTTTGAATCATTATAATCTTTTTATTAATTTTGTTAAAAATTTATGTTTTCTCATAATCAAGCAAGCTACTATTCAACCATTTATTCCCCATTCAATTAAGTAAATAAAGCCAAAACTATTAAATACACAAAAAAATTAAAATTTGATATTTTAGGATTTATTAATTGCATGTACATCAAATTAAAATGATTAAATATATAAAAAAAAAAACTGAATAAAAATTAATTTAAAATAATATAAAGCAATATTTATTAATTTAGAATATAACAACGGTTGCTAATATTTTTGATGACGCAAAGAAACTGTTAATACTGGTTGAAGAGATGAATCATTAAAAGAAATTTAATACTGGTTGCTGGAAGACAACAGAATTGAAAACATGACAAACCGTGCAAAGTCAAGTACCCCCATATTGTGTCGGGCATGATTAGTAACTCAACTATCAGTCTGTCCTTTGTTTTCAGTGTTGTATCTCTTAACTTCAGTTAGAGAAGTTACGTTGGTCTCCAGACCACCGGAAGTTCAATAGAAGACCTTTGTAACCTGTTGGTCCCTGTCATTGTGTTTCTTGGTTTGATCGAAGAAGTTTTGTTGCTCATCTGTCCATCCCTTCTTAAATCGAATGTGTCTTGAATTTGAATTTGATATCCAAGAAAGAGCAATGCTACGATGTCGAATTCAAGTTTTATAAATTTATTAGTTTTATCACTAAGGTTTTAACAGTAAAATGCACGTCGGTAACAACATTATTGAAAAATTAAAAAAAAAAGAAGAAAGTATAGAGTCTACTGTTATAGCTTTTTACCGTACTAACATACCGTACTAACCATAAGCTGGTTAACCGTTTTGGCCCCGGAGGGTCACGTGAGAGAGTTACTAACTAAGAGAGAGAGTCAGTTGAGCGACCCTCTACACATATAGGGTAGTGGTAGTTTAAATTGATTGCGTAGGGGTAACGCGTGCCCAGAGTCGCGCATCGGTGACTACATAGGGTAGATTTCCTAATTCCTAGTGGATTGCTAGAGATTTAAGCTACCACGACAGGAGTAGTTTTCCTGGGTTACCATCAAAACGAGAAATGAGAAAGTTTTATAAAGAAATTCAAAATGAATTTCAGAAATGGTTTCAAATGAGATTATATAAAAGTATATCAGAAAATGTTTTAGTTTTATTAAGTTATTTATCTCACTGAGTTATTGACAAGACCCAAACCAGATTCTCTCTATACTCTTATCTGGAGAGTCTCGTCGGGCACTCTAACGGACCTCTCTTGATCTGACTTGTTGGATTAAAGAGATGCGTAGAGCGAACCCCTTTATCTTGCTCGTTTTCTTAAATTTATTTAAAGGTATTCTTTTCTGATGTAAACAATTGGGAGGGTATAAATTTTTTGTATTTCTTCAAAACAAATTTTATAAAAATTTCAATAGCATAACGGCTGTATTTTTAATATTTCCAAAATTTACCTGTAGAAGAAATATATTTTGAACTATAGAAATCACCACCCAACTTCTTTTGGCCACAACATGCATTTCTTAATCTATTTCACAACATATATTATTCATAAATATATAATTTCCATAACATATACTTGGAAATACTTTAAATATTATGCATATGTATCAATATGTATATATATATATAGATCTATCAAATGAAAATGTATATCATATGCAAGTGTTTCAATTATATGTTCATAACAAAATATGAATTTACACTTTGTTGAATGTCCATGCGTCAACAAACAATTATCTAATCATGTTAATTACAACAAAAGTATGTTTATCGTTTAAGCGTTATATCTACGCAACGCCCACCTAAAATATCTGACGAGGTTTTATGTATACAAAATCACCTGCATGGTACCTAGAAGAATATACAAGCTACACAAAAAACAAAGGCATTAGTTCAACATATAAAAAAAATAACAATATATCCACATAGAAAGTATGACATATTAAAATCTATTTCCAATTTTGAAAACTTTTCCTTTCTAAAACCGCCATGTATACCCCTAAAACACTCTAATCATCATGAGATGATTTTGACTAACACCAACTGTGAAGCTAATAAGATATCTCAACCACTATGATGAGGAATTTTCTACTTCGCAACCGTAATGTGAAACGATATCAAATTTGAGCAACTATACTATAGAATTTTCTACATCGCAATTATAGTGCTAATAATCGGTAACTCTTTGCAACTACATGCAAGATTTTCTACATCGCATATTGTAGTGCAAACCACTCGATAGCTCTTACAACTATGTGCGGAATTTTTTACATCGCAGCATATAGCAAGCAGCTATAAATCTGGACGACTACGAGCGAAATTTTCTACGTCGCAACGTAGTGCCAAATAACTCTAAATCTAGACAGCTAGGTGCAGAATTTTCTACATCGCTACGTAATGCTAGATATTCTGAATACTAAGGGATTCACTTGGCTCTTGAAACTCTTTTGCTTTCTAAGTGCTATAAGCACAAATCACTTAACTTAAAGACTTTTTAACTCAATTTTTCATCAAACTTTTTGAAAATAACTTTAGGTTCTGAATCCCATTTCTCGATTTAGAGATAAATATTTTTACTCGAAATCTAACTTATATTTGAGAAATCATTTTATAAGTTTGTTGAACAATAACAAGTTACAAATAAAAATTAAATTTTAATAACGTAAGCGAAGTACACTTACTTCAATCCGCGTAATATCAACTCGATTATCTCAACGAGCCTCTTGTGTCTCGCTCGCCTACTTGTCACCTACACATCAATTTCTCATTATACCTTACTCAAATATATAACTTAAAACATAACAATAGAGTTTTCAATATAAATCAACCTATTGAAAACCCGTTATGCTATAACCTTTCCGACTCGATTTTAACTCAACTGAAACTCTCTAATTCCGATTTCTTTATAAATTTTTTACTTTTAGACCCCTATTATCACCCCCATATGGGCCATATAATTTTTTGAAGGCCCGAAACAAAAAATCGAAAATTTACGCCCTTTGATACCCCAAAACAGAATGCTATGCACAACCCCGTTCGGGGCTTTGTTTTCTTTCGTTCTTTTTCCTACGATCTTTTTAATTCACGTTCTGGTCACCCATAAAATTTCATTGAAAAATTCTATCGTTTGTTATGTCAAATCTAGGAAAAACACCATTTTTCGGCACTTTTGATGCACACTTATGGCATCCTACATGCGACGACCTCATTTCTTGCGTATCTAAGGTTTTTTTTACCTAATTATGATCGAATACATTCATTTCGGGCATCGAAGAATGCATTTGCATCCTTATTTCTCATTACGACTTCCTACGCGCACATATTTTGGCCATAACTTCGTCAATTTTTATCGGAATGATTCCGTTCCAATTTTCATGGTTTGCTATATTCCCGAGGCATGTTTTGAGGTCTAGAACAATCCCAAATAAGCTAGAATAGGTCAGGTCTCACCAGTCCCTTTATCCAACTCGGAATTTGCTACTTAGCTCTATGCTTCTTTCTTTGAAATTCTATCTCTTCAACAAGTTTTTTTAGACACTAATATGCATTTATATGGGCTCATTTTTATTAAGAATCAAGGGATTACACATCCCCTTAGTGACCGAACTCACCCTGTTCACACATCACATATCCTTGGTCGTGACATACATACATTCTCACATCATTTAACTTTTCAATTTCTCAAGTCATTTTCTCTCAATTATTTCATCAAGCACTTAATCTACAAGAAATTTTACTATAATCAATTTTGAATCACTACTTAGGGTTTTACTTACATAACCCTCGCTATCATTTTCCTCATGTTTACTAGTGTCTCTAACTTCCTTCCTTCTCAATTTCAAGTTCTACTTTTGATTAGAATATAAAACTTCACCATGTCATGCTAAGAAAGTAATCTAATTCATCATTATATCACATAACCCATCTCACTATTTGGTTCAATTTGACTAGGTAATGGGTAATTAACTTTCACTTATATGCATTTGACTAACTCTCAATTTCCCTCATCTCATTTCAACATAAATTTCAATATCATAATGATGGGAGACAAAACAAACACAAACAAATTTCACAGCGGAACTTTTTCTCCCCCTGAATGAATCCTATGGAAAACCACTAAGTAATGCACAAATCCACCACAATATAAAGCACCAACGATCAAATAATGAGTAAATAAAATCACCACCACATGCACCAATAACACAAGCCAATTTTTACGTGGAAAACCTCTCCAATGCGAGGAGTAAAAATCATGGGACCGTAGTTCACCCAAAAATCTCCACTAATAATCAAATGTGAGAGTAACAAACTGTTTTAACATCAAATAGGAACCAAAACCGAGCAACAATTATCTAGGTTCCCTAATAACACAAATTCAAGTTTAAATAACAAGTGAAGAGAAAAATCACAAACTCAGCAGAACGTTTTGGACTGCGTCGCTCTTTACTGGGATCTCGAAATCCAATCTGCACCATCCAAAATTTAGAATAACAGGTGCTGAGTATACTGCCCAAATTTGAGCTCGATCCAACGGTGAATGAAAGAGATATCGATCTTACAAAACTGCTGCGCTGACAGTGAGAGTGAAAACCTGACAGCTCTGTTACGGGTTGTATATCTCACAAAAGACAACTCTTTTTCCGATCTCCACCGTTCAGAATCAAGATCCAGAAGAGAGGAATATTCTGTCCAAATTTCAGCATGATCCAACGGTTAAGGAAAACGATATTGCAGTAACTTCAAAACTGTACGGGATGAATTTCTGTACAGAAAATTCACTCTTTTCTTTCCTCCTCTCTTTCACACGATTTTCTCTCTTCACACTTGATTTTGTATTGTTTTCTGCCTCCAAAAACTCTAAACTCTCACAGCCAGCCAACCCTCTCTTTCTTTTTATTTATATTGATCAAGGAAATAAGACTTAAATAGGGTTATGATTCCTAAATCCATTAGGAATTTCATATGGGCTCAATTTAACATGTTGAGATTTGTTGGGCCTCTACATAAGAGGAAACCCAGCCCAACAAATCTCCCCCTTCCAGATTATGTGGAGGGGTTCGCCATTCCGGCGATCATCCTACAGGCCTCAAGCTTCTTCCTTGGTAATACCTTTGTAAACATATCGGATCCATTGTGGTCTGTATGAACTTTGTCAAGTTCCAGTAGTTTGTCATTCAACACATCTCTAATCCAATGATATCTCACATCAATATGCTTCGATCTTACATGAAAGGTTGAATTCTTCCCAAGGTGAATAGCACTCTGACTATCACATAATAACACATATCTCTGTTGCTTGAAACCAAGCTCTACTACAAACTTTTTCATCCACAACAACTCTTTACAAGCTTCAGTTGCTGCAATGAATTCTGCTTCTGTGGTAGAAAGTGCAACACATTTCTGCAATCTCGATTGCTAAGCTACAGCGCCACCTGCAAAGATAATCAAGTAACCAGATGTTGACTTGAGAGAATCCACATCTCCTGCCATATCTGCATCTGTGTAGCCAACTAGCAGTGGCTTCTCACCACCAAAACCAAGTCTCAAACTGGAAGTACCTCGAAGATATCTCATGATCCACTTGACAGCATTCCAATGCTCTTTTCCAGGATTAGACATGAACCGGCTAACAACACCAACAGCATGAGCTATATCTGGTCTCGTACATACCATTGCATACATCAAACTCCCGACTACTGAAGCATATGAAAATTTTTCCATGTCATTTTCTTGGGCATCTGTAGGAGGACACTGCTTCATACTCAACTTGAAATGTGCACCAAGTGGAGTCCTAACTACTTTAGCTTTGTCCATGTTGAATCTCTGAAGTACTTTTTCAACATATTTCTGCTGTGACGTATATAACTTCTTGGACTTCCTATCACGATCAATTTGTATGCCAAGAATTTTCTTTGCTGGCCCCAAGTTCTTCATAGCAAATGACTGACTTAATTTCTTTTTTAACCTATCAATTCTTGAAACATTCCTGCCAGCAAACAATATGTCATCAACATAAAGCAGTAAAATAATAAAATCATCATCAGAGAATTTTTGAACAAATACACAATGGTCAGAAGTTGTTTTCTTGTAGCCTTGCTCCTCCATAATTGACTCAAACTTCTTATACCATTGTCTCGGTGTCTGTTTCAAACCATAAAGACTTTTCTTCAACTTGCACACATAATTCTCTTTTCCTTTTACAATGAAACCTTCTGGCTGTTCCATGTAAATCTCTTCCTCCAAATCACCATGGAGGAATGCAGTCTTCACATCCATCTGCTCGATCTCCAAATCAAGACTGGCTGCTAAACCAAGCACAACACGGATGGATGACATCTTTACAACTAGAGAGAAAATTTCATTAAAATCAATGCCTTTCCTCTGGTTGAATCCTTTGACAATCAATCTGGCTTTGTATCGAGGTCGAGTATTAAGCTCGTCATGTTTAATTTTTGTAAACCCATCCGTTCTTCAAAGCTCTTCTATCTTTTGGCAGCTTTACTAACTCGAAAGTATGATTTTGATGAAGTGACTGCATTTCATCTTGCATAGCCCCAAGCCATTCCTTCTTGTGCTCATCTTCCAAGGCCTTAGTATAACATTCGGGTTCTCCCCCGTCAGTCAATAACACGTACTCACTTGCAGGATATCGATTTGAAGGATGTCGGTCTCTGGTAGACCTCCTGAGTGGTACATCTAATGGAGTATCAGGAATTTGCACCTGTTCATTAGTTTCAACATTTTCCTCTGCCTGTGAGGAACCACCTGTATCAACTGTAACCTGTTGATCATCAACCTGTGTTGGAAAATTTGTTGAAGAAACTGAACTCAAATCGACCAAACCATTATTGTCACCGAACACTGAATTCCCAACTTTCTCAATATCCTGTATAGTCTGGTTTTCCATAAATACTACATCTCTGCTTCTCACAAGTTTCTTCTCAACCGAATCAAAGAATCTATATCCGAACTCATCCTGACCATAACCGATGAAGATGCACTGTAGAGTTTTCATATCAAGCTTGGATCTCTCATCTTTGGGAATATGCACAAATGTCTTACACCCAAAAACACGTAAGTGATCGTAGGAAACATCTTTACCACTCCAAGCTCTGTCTGGTACATCAAACTATAAAGGAACACACGGTGTGAGATTAAGAACATGTACAGCAGTACTCAAAGCCTCACCCCAGAAATCTCCTGGTAACTGTGCTTGTGAAAGCAAACATCTCACTTTCTCTACTAGTGTTCTGTTCATCCTCTCAGCTAAACCATTCAACTGAGGAGTCTTGGGAGGTGTCTTTTGATGTCGAATACCCTATTGTCTACAATACTCATCAAAAGGGCCTGTATACTCTCCTCCGTTATCAGTTCTGATGCATCTCAACTTTTTCCCAGTCTGTCTCTCAACCAGTGCCTGAAATTTCTTGAACACATCTAATACTTGATCTTTCGTCTTCAAGGTGTAAACCCATGTCTTTCTCGAGTGATCATCTATGAAAGTCACAAAATATAGGGCTCCACCGAGTGATCTCGTCTTCATAGGGCCGCAGACATCTGAATGCACTAGATCAAGTATACCTGACTTCCTTGTAGGTGAAGAGCTGTGAAAACTGACTTTGTTCTGCTTCCCTGCTAAACAATGAGAACATCTCTTCAACTATATATTTTTCATGTCAGGTAGCTTCTTTTTCTTGGTTAAAACAATCAAGCCTTTCTCGCTAATGTGTCCAAGTCTCTTGTACCAAAGTTCTACCTTGTCTTCATCCTGAATTGCATTGATGATGGACTTTGAAATTTTTGCCTGCAACAAATATAAGGTAGAACACTTTTTACCTTTGGCCACAACCATAACACCCCTGGTGAGCTTCCACTGACCATTACTAAAGAAGTTGCAGTATCCCTCATCATCAAGTTTACCTGTAGAAATAATATTCACACGAATGTCAGGAATATGTTTTACATTTTTTAAAACTAACCTGGAGCCGTTATCTGTTTCTAGGTTCACATCTCCAATGCCAACAACTTTTGCTGTGCCATCATTCCCCAACTTTACACTCCCAAAATCACCATGTGTGTAAGATGTAAAGAAATCCTTCCGCGATGTAGCATGAATAGAGGCACCATTGTCAATCACCCAGCTAGTCTCATGGCATGCAAAATTAATGGAATCAGCATCATACATGAAAAGAAAGTCTTCATGAATGGCGGTAGCAACTCTGTCATCATTGCTATTATTTTCATTTTTCTTTTCTTTGCTTGTGTCATTTTTATTTTTCTTTTCCAACTGTTTGCAATTTTTCTTTATGTGTCCCAATTTGTGGCAGTAGAAGCACTCAACATTTGCAAACTTATTGGACTTACTTCTGTGTTGATTTCTATTCTTCGGACCCCTGCTTTTACTTCTCCCTCTGCTTTCTATAACCAGAACTTCTGAAGATGAAGTGGACCCTTGTGCTTTTCTTCTTGTCTCTTCATTTAGAATATTACCCTTGACAAAATCCATTGTCATCGTTCCATTCGGAGCAGAGTTAGACAAAGAAGATCTGAAAGTCTCCCATGAGTTCGGTAATGTACCAAGCAACCATAATGCTTGTACCTCATCATCAAACTTGATACCCATACCAGCCAACTGATTTATAATCCCCTGATATGTATTCAAATGATCTGTCAGAGGAGCACCATCATGATATCTCAAATACATCAATTGCTTCATCATAAACAATTTATTATTCCCGGTTTTTCTGGCATACAACTCCTCAAGCTTGACCCACAAAGTCCGTGCATGTGTTTCCCCACTGATATGATTCAAAACATTGTCACTCACCCATTGTCTAATGAAACCACATACTTGCCGATGAAGCAAAGTCCACTCTGCATCAGATTTATCACTAGGCTTTTCTATAGCAAAAACAGGTAAGTGAAAATCTTTCACATATAAAAGATCCTCCATCTTTTCCTTCCAAATATGATAGTTCGAACCATTCAGAGTAATCATTCTACTTAGATTCAAATTGTTCTCCATATTCATCATTGCAAAATTCGGAACCTGGCTCTGATACCACTTTGATGGGAGAAAAAACAAAACACAAACAAATTTCATAGCGAAACTTTTTCTCCCCCTGAATGAATCCTATGGAAAACCACTAAGTAATGCACAAATCCACCATAATATAAAGCACCAACGATCAAATAATGAGTAAATAAAATCACCACCACATGCACCAATAACACAAGCCAATTTTTACGTGGAAAACCTCCCCAATGCGAGGAGTAAAAACCACGGGACCGTAGTCCACCCAAAAATCTCCACTAATAATCAAATGTGAGAGTAACAAACTGTTTTAACATCAAATAGGAACCAAAACCGAGCAACAATTATCTAGGTTCCCTAATAACACAAATTCAAGTTTAAATAACAAGTGAAGAGAAAAATCACAAACTCAACAGAACGTTCTGGACTACATCACTCTTTACTGGGATCTCGAAATTTGATCTACACCATCCAGAATTTAGAATAACGGGTGCTAAGTATACTATCCAAATTTGAGCTCGATCCAACGGTGAACGAAAGAGATATCGGTCTTACAAAATTGCTACGCTGACAGTGACCGTGAAACCTGACAGCTCTGTTACGGGCTGTATATCTCACAAACGACAACTCTGTTTCCGATCTTCACCATTCAGAATCAAGATCCAGAAGAGATGAATGTGCCGTCCAAATTTCAGCACAATCCAACGGTTAACGAAAAATATATTGCAGTAACTCCGAAATTACACGGGATGAATTTCTGTGCAGAAAATTCACTCTTTTCTTTCCTCCTCTCTTCCACATGATTTTCTCTCTTCACACTTGATTTGTTTTCTGCCTCCAAAAACCCTAAACTCACACAGCCACCAAACCCTCTCTTTTTTTTTATTTATATTGATCAAGGAAATAAGACTTAAATAGGGTTATGATTCCTAAATCCATTAGGAATTCCATATGGGCTCAATTTAACCTGTTGAGACTTGTTGGGCCTCTACATAAGAGGGAACCCAACCCAACACATAACAGGCCCTAACAACCCTTAACAGCCCTCAAAACTTGTTGCAAAAATCATGGATAACTTGCACCTTTTCAAACCCATGTTGAGCGAATTTTATCTATACATTACACCATGCTTTTGTTTTGCATTTCAACACCACAAACTATCATTCTAACACAAATTCAAGTATCTAACATTACCAAATTGAATCAATTCAAGGTAGAATATAAAACTTTATCTTAGCTGAACAGCCTGTGCATTTATTCAAACATCATAACTTTATTAAATTTTCATACTCTTATACATCCAAAATAGCCCCTATCTCAACTCATATTTCACTTTAATTATTCTACCTTATCATAACCAATATGCACAATCAAACATAGACCAACATTCCATCAACTTTCTTCACACAAATTCTATCCATAATCACACTTCTACACTTAACAGAATTTTTCACACATAAACATCCATCAAACCATTTCAAATCAAAATAATTCTTAACTAAATCACTTACCAATTGTTCCTTGATCTTGTGCCATGCTTTCCCACTTGATTTATACTTCAAAACCTTAAATCCATGCATGAAAATGTTATTAGAAACACAAGCTATAAGTGGACGGCTTTGAACCACGTTTTTCACACGATATCACCATAGAAACTCAAGTTTTTCACCTGAAAACCACTTACCTTTGTTGGGTAATACTCCTAGGCTTGTTTATAACCTCTTGGGGGCTTGAAATCACTTGAAATTGGGGTGAAATGAGCTGCTGGACCAGGTCTGTTTTTGGTGTTCTGTTTTTGGCCGTGAGCTACTCTTGTTTTCCTGTGTTTCTGCCTCATCTCACATCTTCCAGCAGCTTCTTCACCCTTTTATAGCTGCCAAAGACTTGAATAATTGCTCCTTAACTTGGTCATTTAATTACATTTCATGCCATTTATTTACATGTCTATTTTGCCCTCACTTTTCACACCTTTTTGCTGTCATCCTTTTCTTGTTTCTACTCTACCGTATTACATACTTCTTCTTCACTTTTATAACTTTAATTTACTCTTATTAATTGCCCTCAATGTTTGTTACTTATTTACATGACATGCCATCATTTTATTAGATCAAAATGCCCTCCAAATTTTTGTATAAATTTCATAGCATCTTTACTAATTTTTATAAAATTTCACAACTCATGCAATTAAATTATTCTAACCACTTCTAACCCATTTTGGATGTCCTTTGATCATAAATTTCATCTCATGTCATCGATAAATTATCATGTCTTTGATTGGGTTCGAATCCGTTTCTGTTCCGTTCAAAAATTCTAAAAAATCAAGTTACGCAATTTTGAAAAAATCTAATAACTTTATAAATTTTTAACGAATTCGTTTTATACAGTCCATTTACATTGTTTATACATATTCTTTTCTATTATAAAGAATTCAAATGAGGAACATCACAGTTATACTCACAGTTTGTTTTCCTTGTGTTTATGAAAATGTTCCCTTAGGTACAGGAGAGAGTCGGTCAATGGACGAGGCACAGACAGACGCGCGGAGAGACTGACAGACGATTTGGATATCATTGTATACCTCAATTTTTGGTCATATGCATATTTGTAGTAAAGTATGATGTACATTGTAAATATGAATACAAATTGTTGGATGCATGTTTAGAAAACTGTTTTGATAAGAAATTTATAGTTTTTCCATCAGTTTTTGCGATTATGGTTTTTTGTGCTGGAACTGAGTTTGGAATGCGGGCCGGAGGCACTTGGTAGTTGAGATTTGTGTGCTATAGAAGTGTTTTTGAATTACTTTTAAATTTTGTAGGGTGGCATAGTCCAATAAACAGCCTGTATGCTACCGGATTTTTATCAAAAAAAAGAAAATTTTTACCTCTGCCACTTAGTAAATAATTTAATAAATAAGTTTTTAAGTAAGTCATGGTGCTTCGACGGGGTTTCTTCCGGTCAAAGTTAGGGTTCGTTGGAGTTCTGTCGGAGTGCTACGGGATCTTTCTTGAGTTCAGAGGAGGGATTCGGGAAGGGTCCGGTCACTGTCTTTGACACCTCAGCACATGTATTGATAGATCTAGAATCCACCCATTCATACATATGCATCGCCATATCTAAAGAGAGAAACCTAAAAACAGATACATATAAGCATGAGGTGTTAGTTAATAATCCCTTAGGTCACAGTGTGATCGTGAATAGGGTATTCAGAAAGTGTCCAATTAGAATCTAAGGATATGAATTTTCAGGTGACTTGATGGAATTGCCTTTTCATGACTTTGATGCGATTGTGGGTATAGATTGACTATCCAGGTATCAGGTTATGATTGATTGTCATCTGGAAAGAATCATTCTGAAGACTGTAAACGGAAAAGAAGTAACCATGGTGGGATAGAGGTCAGATTACCTCTCTAATGTCATTTTAGCTGCTACTACCAAAAGACTTATGAGAAAAGGGTGTGAAGTTTATTTAATGCAAGTAGTTGATTCTTAGAGGATCTGGTATAGCCTCCAAGACATAGCCATATTGTGTGATTTTTCGAACATGTTTCCATAAGAGATACCTGGCTTGCCACTGGAGAGAGAAGTGAAATTTGTTATTGATGTTATGACAGACACTACTCTAGTAACTGTTACCCCTTAAAGGATGGCACCCGCTGAATTGAAAGAATTAAAGATTCAATTACAGGAGTTGTTGGACAAGGGAATCATACAGCCCAGTGTATCTCTGTGGGAAGCATTTGTATTATTTATGATGAAGAAGGATAGGTCATTTAGACTGTATGTAGAGTATAGGTAATTGAATAAAGTCACAGTCAAGAACAAGTATCCATTGCCTAGGATTGCTGATTTGTTCGATTAGTTGAAATGAGCTAGTGTCTTCTCTAAGATAGATCTCAGATCGAGGTACCATCAGTTGAAGGTAAAAGAATTTGACATCCCGAAAACGGCTTTCAGAACACGATACGAACATTACGAATTCATAATGATGCCATTTGGGCTAATGAATGCACCCACACCTTTATGGATTTGATGAATCATATTTTCCGTCCATATTTGAATCAGTTTATGGTGGTTTTCATCAATGACAGCCTGATGTATTTTAAGACCCCAGAAGAGCATGACAGACATCTCTGAGGAGTGTTGCAGACCTTGAGAGAGAAGAGATTGTATGCTAAGTTGAGTAAATGTAAATTCTAGCTTAATGAGATTGCCTTTCTAGGACACATTGTATTCGCTCAAGGTATTATGACTGATCTAAAGAAAATAAAAGCAATTTTGGAATGGAAGCCTCCTAAGAAACTCACTAAACTCAGAAGTTTTCTAGGTTTGGTCAGCTACTACAGATGGTTGTGAAGGGATTTTCCTCCATAACAACCCCGTTGACCAAGTTACTTCACAAGAATTTTAGATTTGAATGGACTGAAAAATGTCAGGTGAGTTTTGAGAAGCTTAAGGCGATGTTAGTCGAGGCTCCAATCCACAACTAGTTTCAGGTAAGGATTTTGTGGTTTATAGTGATGCCTCACATAATGGACTCGAATGTGTGTTGATGCAAGAAGGAAAAGTGGTTGCTTATGCTTCCAGACAACTAAAGAATCATAAGAAGAATTACTCGACACATGATATGAAGTTAGCAACCATAGTTTTTGCCTTAAAAATATGGAGGCATTGCTTGTATGGGGAAAAGTGCTACATTTATACAAACCACAAGAGCCTTAAATACTTATCCACTCAGAGAGAGCCTAACTTAAGACAAAGGAGATGGATGGAGTTGCTTAAAGACTATGATTGTATCATTGACTACCATCCAAGGAAAGTAAACATGGTGGTTGATGCCTTAAGCAAGAAATCCTTGGTTGCTTTAAGAACTATGAATGCCCAATTGAGAATGACAGAACACAACACAATAAAGGCAGAATTGAAAGTCAGACTTAGTCTATTGCAGTAAGTTCAGGAAAAGCATAAATAAAATAAAAATCTTATGGCCATCCGTGAACAAATCGAAGAGAGGAAGGAAACCAATTTTGTAATAAAAAGGATTACTTGTACTTCAGAGAAAGAATCTGTGTGTCAGATGATGATGAGTTGAAAAAAGCAATTTAGACGAAGGTTTACAACAGTTCTTATGTGATGTACCTAGGTAGCACAAAAATGTACAGAGACCTGAAAGCTCATTATTGGTGGTCCGGCATAAAGAAGGATGTGGTAGATCATGTATCTAAATGCATAACATGTCAATAAGAGAATGTCGAACACCAGGTTCCATCGAGGTTTATTGCAGCCAATACCTATACCTGATTAGAAGTGGGATCATATCACCATGGATTTTGTCATGGTTTGCCTCTCACTCGGAGTAAAAACGATACAATTTAGGTAATTGTGGACAAAATGACCAAGTCGGTGCACTTCCGACCAGTTAGAATTATTACTCACTTGAGAAATAAGTAGAATTGTACCAAAAGGAAATAGTCCGATTGCATGGAGTGCTTGTATCCATAATATCAGATAGGGAGCCGAAGTTCATATCAAGGTTTTGGAAGAAGTTACATGAAGCCTTGGGTACTCGATTGAGCGTCACACAGCCTTCCATCCACAGACTAATGGACAATCTGAGAGGATAATTCAAGTGCTAAAGGATATGTTTAAAAGCTATGTCATTGACTTTGAAGGGAGTTAGGTTGTACACCTTACGTTGATAGAATTTGCATATAATAATAACTATCAGTCAAGCATAGACATAACACCATATAAAGCACTGTATGAAAGGAAAAAGCATGACACCTCTGTGTTGGACTAAACTTGGTGAGAACAAATTGGTAGGACCC
Organism: Dimocarpus longan; assembly: GCA_022984855.1. NCBI lineage: Eukaryota > Viridiplantae > Streptophyta > Magnoliopsida > Sapindales > Sapindaceae > Dimocarpus > Dimocarpus longan. The sequence continues at coordinate 16,847,946 of CM041015.1, read as the reverse complement.
GAATTGATAAAGCAAATCGAAGAGAAGGTGAAGACTATCAAGGAAAGGTTGAAAGCCACATTTGATCGACAAAAGTCCTTTGTGGACTTAAAAATGAAGGACATAGTGATAGACCCCGATCCTAGTTTCCTCAGAGAATTCATTTTCGGCGATCGGATAAAGAATAAAGAGTCTAGAAATAATGCAAGAGGTCCGGTTAGAATTCGATTATATTTATAAGGCCTTGAGTATCGTGTTAGGAAGAAATGAGAATTTTCAGTTAATAGTATTCGGATCCAGATAAATAGTATTTTTTTTAAAAAGATCCGAAAGTTTGTGTTTAAGATCGAATTTGGACCCGGTTATATTGTTCAGGGTCATGAATTTAGATTCGATGGGAAATAAAAGTTTTCGGTGAATAGTATTTTTCGGACGAAAATTTTTGAATGAATAGTAAAATTTTTAGAAATTGACCTTAAGGGTCGCAAAGGTCTGAAAATAGTATGAGAGTATAGAGAAACAGAAACGGATCAAAAAGAAGACCATTTGAATCAGTTTTAAGCAATCCGAAGAAAATTACGATATTGCCCTTTTGAGAGATTAATAGGTTTTAATGAGTTTAAATCCAATTGAATTTTTTCGAAGCATGAGACTGATAGATAAGACACTCAATTAGAGTATTTCATGGTCAATTTGGAGATTAGATGACCATGGAATATTTTCAGAATATTTTTCGATCAAAGTGAAATTATATCATAAAAAGGGCAAAAATGGACATTTTAAGTTAAGTATTCGTGGATCAAGCATGAGAATGATATGCAGAAGTTTCAAGGAGTATAACCCAAGTGAATGAGAATGAGTTAACGAGAATGAGTGTAAAAATCGAGTTTTTAAGCTATAGATACGTATAAAAAGATATCGGTTGATTCGATCAGATTTCGGTTAGGAACATTTCCTTTATCAAGCATATATGAGAGGTATCAGACCTAAATTGAAGTTTATAAAGTCGAATTGTCCATAAGATGTGTGTAGAATATTTGTGGAATATTTTTCAGAAGGATTAGGTATTGCTATTGAAATGAAAATTCACCAAGTGTAAGCCCTCACCAGATTTATTATTTTATGGTACTAGAAATATTCGAATTGAGTTACGGTCGAATCATATGCCTCCAGTAATGTTATTTGAGGCTTATTATATTTTCATATCGCAAGTCGGATATCGTTTGGCTGACCCCGGTACAATTACAAAGCGATTAGGCGAGAATTACGTGTTAATCAAACGAGGTGAGCTCACGGAATTCAACCAATAAGAAAATAGATAAGTGCTTTTGAAAAGTAGTGGTTAGGGTTGTGCCACGTGTCATCCATGGATTGGTTGGAAAAATAAGTGGATGAAAATAGGCCAAGTGGACCAATAGAATATAAAATGATTTATTTTTGGGCACTAGTATAATTAGTGAAAGTTTGAGGTGATAAAGTGGGATTTTCTTAAGGGAGCTTTTAGTAATTAAGCAATAAAATATAAATATAAGTGATTTGTCTCATTTGAATCATTTGAGACCGTGAAAAGCAAAGAAAAAGTGAGAGATATCGGGTGAGGGAGAGAAAAGCCGAGAGTGGAGAGAGAGAGAATGTCCCGTGTGTGCGCCGAAAGAGAGAGAGAGAAGAGGAAAGAGATCCGATCCGATTTTCGACGCGATTTCTTCGTGAAAGTTGTTCCTCGTCATCTCCTCTAGCTAACCCAATAAATTTGAAGTAAAACGGTTGCCTATTTGGTGAGTTATTTCAGTTTAAAGTTTGATATTTATATGAAACCCATTTTTATTCTTTCGTTTATTTTTTAATCAGAGATTAGGGATAATAAGAGGGATATGTGAGGATGATTTTGGTATGATTTTGGAGTGATTTGGTGAAAGAAAAACAGATAAAACGAGAGAGGGAAGTCGTAGAGAAAAAATGGGTTTTTATGGAATTTGATCCCGTTTTCGAGTCTAAAGCATTATATTGATGTTTTAGAGGTTAAGGAATAATCTTTTGAAGTTAGATTTCGAAAACGAAAAAGTTTAGGATCTATTTCGGAGCTAAATGGACGAATTGAAGGGTGGTTTCTGAAAACCTTCGAAATGCGTTCGTTTAACGTTCGAAACAGTTTATTTAATTATAGTTGGGTGTTAGAACACTAGAGGATTGATTTTTGAAGTTGTCGGAAGTCCGGAGCGAAAAGTGATTTTCATTAGTAAGCGAATCCGATTGAATTTCGTTCCGAGTTTCCGACGATGAGATTAAGTATTCTAAGGTATTCCTAGGAAAGAATAAGTAGAATTCATGTAGAGAAAACAGATTTCGAAAACCCCGGTTGAATAGAATTGATATCCAAAAGTTTAGGCTCTAAAGGATATAAATAGAGATAATAGGATTTTTATTGATTTTGAATATTATTTGAATGAGTTAAGTGACCCTAAATGGATATTTGATGTTTTAGGGTAAAAGCGGAGACTTCCGGAGGCATACGGAGGAGAATCGGATTTTATCCGAGGATGTGTAGTGAGTGGAACTATAAGTTTTTATTTATATCGTCTTAAAGTTTATTTTTTAAAGTTAAAAGAATTTATTATAAATAGTTATTCATTTATTAATTGAATTTATATTTTAATTCTAGCATAAATATTTTAGTTTATTATTTATGTATATGAAAATGTGCTAGAATTAAATATTTTAGGCTTATTGCCTTAAGATTTAGAATATTTTAGTGTATTAAGAAAAATAAATTTTAATAGTCTATGGTTTACCCTAGCCCCAGCTTAGTACCCGGTCGAATACCCTATGCGTGATACGGTAGATGAGAGGAAGTCAGTCAGTGAGATTTGAGTCTAGTCGACTCATATGTGAGCGAGGTATGAGTGATCCGTATGCACGTATAGGGTAGTGTAGTCGGTCCGCAGCGTGGGCCCACTTTCGGCGACTACACATGGTAGATCCCCCACTCCTAGTGGTTAGCTAGATTTTATATGCTGCCACGCCAGGAGTAGATATTCCCTGGGTTACCATTTAGGCGAACACCAGAAAAGATTTCAGAAAGTTTTAGAAAGAAATTGAAAACGAGATTCAAAAGAAGTTTTTCTCACTCCTAATGGTTAGCTAGAGTTTATATGCTACCATGTCAGGAGTAGATATTCTCTGGGTTACCATTCAAGTGAGCATCAGAAAAGATTTTAAGAAAAGATTTTTAAGAAAAGAGTTTAAGAAAAGATTTCATAAAGTCTTAGAAAGAAATTTAGAACGAGATTCAAAAACAGTTTTAAATGAGTTTTAGAAAAATACTTTAGTTTTATTAAACTGTTTTTGGGAGAAATTTAAGTGTAGAAATGAGTTTTAGTTTAAAAGTTACTACCACTCACTGAGTTATACTCATGTTTTTCTTTAAATGTTTTTCTTAAAAGTTCTCCCACAGATGCAGGAGCTAGTCATCCAACCGACGAGATTTAGTCAGACGTGTAGGCGGACGTATAGGACGATACCTATTACATGTATATATGGGGTTATTTTGATCATGTATATGTTTATACATATAGTTGTAAGTATTTTAAAGAATTGTGGATGTATTAGTTAAAAATGTTTTATTAAAGTCTTATATAAATCAGTTTTCTGATTTTAATTATTTGATTGTGGTTATGTTGTGAAAAATGAGCCGGAGGCTCTAGAAGTTGAGAAATGAATTTCATAGAAGTGTTTTTATAAACTGTATTTGAAACTTGCAGGGTGGCATAGTTTAGAAAACAGACGGCATGCTGCCAGATTTTCAATAGAGAAGCGAAAAATTTGTACCCCTGCCACCTAGTAAACGAGTTTAAAAAGAAGATTAAAGAAAGTTTCGGTGCTCTGACGGGATTTCTTCGGACCAAAGTTAGGGTTCGTTGGAGTTCTGACAGGGTGCTACGGGGTCTTTCTCGGGTCCAGAGGAGGGATTCGGGAAGGGTTCCGTCACATAGAATATGAAGTTAGAGATAAAGTCTTGCTTAAGGCATCTTCATGGAAGAAAGTGTTAAGATTCGGAAAGAATGGTAAGTTAAGCCTTCGGTTTATCGATCCATACAAGATCATTAAGCGTATGGGACTGGTGGACTACAGGCTAGCTTTACCACCGGAGTTGGATAAGATATGTAACACCCCAAAATTTACTTCAATATGATTGGTGCTCTTTAATTAAAAATTAGTATGCAAAAAGTTGGATTAAACTGAAATTATATGCATACATAATGAGATGTATATTTTTTCTAACGAATTTAATATTTAGAAGGTATTTTATAAGCAGGAATTAAATTAGAAATTTAATAAGGGAATTGGAATAGTGGAAAAATATGATTGGATAAGAAACGAATGCAATTAGAATGCATCACATGGGATTTATTTTTGGACCAATAGGAACATGTCAAACCAAAAGTAAAAAGTGATTTAATATAGTTGAAATTTGAATGAAAGTGATGTCAAAATAGTTAGTGGAATAGTGAGTTAGATTTTAACTAATAAAATGCATGCATTTATGACAAAGGACAAGATGGTAATAAATGATATAGTTAGGGGTAAAAGGGTCAAATAAGAGTGACTAGTATATAAAGTGAAACCTATGTTTGGAAATCATTTCATCTTCTGCCCCTTCTTACTGTCAACTTCATGCTCCATTCTCTCTCAATTTTTTTTTCAATTTCAAGCCACCAAATCATCAATTAACCTTGTTTCTTACATCATCTACCCATCCAAGACATTAAATTCATCAAAACCCACCAAGATTCAAAAATGGTTTTCACTACAAAGGTGCCAAATCAAGATAAGGTTATGTGTGTTTTTGATCAAGTGATGGATTGAGGTTAGAAAGGATGTAGATACATTCATAAACATGTATATCTAGCTATTTTTGAATTTAAGTTAGTAGATTTGATTTTTAATGTTGATATATGCATTCTTGAAAACCCTAGGTGTGGATCTAGTTAAAGGAAACTAAGAGAAGGATAGGGAGAAGTTGTATGCTCTCATTGAAGGTGTGGAAAAGCCATAAGAGTTGCCCAAAAGGTTAGTGTACACTTGATATAAAAATTCAATTTTTTGTAGGGTTTTAGTTTATGTCAATCTTTGGTATTTTATTGTCTTTAGTCAAATTGATTTAGTAACTATGTTTGAATTATATTATGAATGATTTTGAGGTATTAAGTAATGAAAAACTTGAAAATTTTGTGAAAGAAATATGTATGACCAAATGGGTCATTCTGGGAAAGAAAATGAATTAGTTTGATGTTATTGATGATTTAACTTATAGTGGGTGTAAATTGAATGAAATTTTTATTAGATTTTGGGTGAAATATGAATTTGAAAACAAATATGGAAAATTGATGGTATTGGCCCAATGTGGTGTTTGGAGGAATTGTGAATTGTTTTGATGATTTTTTTTTTTTTTTTATTTTGGAGGTTAATTGCTTGTGATATTAATGATTTATTTTTGGGAATGAAAAATTGAAAAGAATTTGACAATTTTAATTACCTTGGCTGAATTCTTGTAAGGTGAAGGGGATGATGTTTTTGGTAAAATTTTGATGAAATAATTTTGTGCCAAATGATATTTTGTGATACTAAATATGATATTTCGACTAAATGTGAAAAGTGGGTACTAAAATATAATTGGTGGCCCACTTGATGAAATTGTTATTTGAAACGGAAATTGTGAATGTATGAAAATATTGATAATAAATAAATTTTATAAGAGCCTTAGTAAACTTGGACATTGGTAGGTAGAAATTGGTAATTGGCATACCAATAGGGTGAATATAGTAGTACTGCATTGAATTGTTTATATGTTGATGATAAATTCATAGACCCTGAGAGGTATTGAGTGTCTAATCTTAGAATCGATTATGTATGTAAAATGTGATTATGGCAGGTAGGCACTGAGTATCCGATATTGGGAAAGCCCGTTTTTCAGTCCATGATATTGTGTCAATGTTTACGAACGGTGCTAAAAATTATCATGGGAAATCGTGTAATTTGTATATGAAGATTGACTTTTAAAAATTATTGTATGTATTTACTGGTCATTTGATTTTGTTGTGATTTCGTATGAATATTTGATAATGGGAAATTTTGATTTTATAATGTTGTATAAGTAAAAATTATAATTTCCTATTTGTGCACATCCACTAAGTAGAAATATTTAACGTGTTGGATTTATCATGCGCAAGTAGTTGATTAGGCATTGTAGATAAAGACTAAAGAAGATATATCTGTAGTACTTCCCTGTGAGTCACATCCATCCATATTTTGGGTAATTATCTTTTGGTATCATACATGTAAACATGATGGTGCATGAGCATGAAATATGTATTTATATAAAGTGTAAACTTTTGTAAAGGATAAATTGTATAAATTTTATAAGGTTTTGTATTATAATGTAGTTATGTAACTTAAGTGGTATTTATGTTTTTATTTTGTAATTAATTTTCATGGATAAGGATTTTTATTAAAAGAATTGATTATTATAAATGTTTGTATGGAGAAGTGATTTTGAAATGGATGGGAGGTCCGAACTGATGTTGGGAAAGAATTGTGTTAGAAATGTTTTCCTTTCTTTACAGGTTTTTAAATTTTTGGGTTTTCAAAAAAACAAGCGCAACTCTGCTGGATTTTATTAAAAAAAAAAAAAAAATTAGCAATGTAGCATCCATTCACTTGATTTTCATTCAACTATAAGTCGAGTGAAAGGTGTTACAAGGTACATAATGTGTTTCATGAATTTATGCTGAGGAGATACAGATCAAATCTTTCTCATATTATATTGGTCGAAACTATTGATGTGCAACCTGACTTGTAATAGAAAGAGGAACCAGTAAGGATATTAGATCAAGAAATCAGAGAATTGAGGAATAAGAGAATTCCACTGGTCAAGACTTTTTGGAAGAACCGCAAGGTCGAAGAGGCTACTTAGGAGAGCGAGGAAGTAATGCAACAACAATATTCTTAAATATTCAAATCAGGTAAATTTTGAGGACAAAATTTCTTAAGAGGAGAAGAGTTGTAACACCCCAGAATTTACTTCAATATGATTAGTTTTCTTCAATTGAAATTAAGTATGCAGAATGGTGGATTAAATTGGAACTATATGCATATATTATAAGACGTATTTTAAATTTAAGGAATTTAATATTTTGGAGGTATTTTATAAGTAGGAATTAAATTAAAAATTTAATAAGGGAATTGGAATGATAGAAAAAATATTGAAGTAAAAAGTGATTGGAATGATGGAAAAAATTAATAAGTAAGAATGCAAGTAGAATGCATTACATGAGATTTATTTTTGGACCAATAGAAATTTGCCAACTTAAAAGCAAAAAGTGATGCAATCTAGTTGAATTTTTCGACAAGAATGATGTCAAGATAGTTAGTGGAAAGATGAGTTGCATTTTTAACCAATAAAAAGTTAGCATTCGTGACTAATGGCATGATTGTAATTAATGATATAGTTAGGGATAAAAATGTCAAATAAGGGCAATTAGTATATAAAGTGAAAGCCATGCTTAGACATCATTTCTTCTTCTTGTTGTCACCTTCAAGCTCATTTCTCTCTCAATTTTTTTTTTCAATATCAAGCCACCAAATCATTAATTAACATTGTTTCTTGCTCATCTAGCCATTCAAGACATCAATTTTATCAAAATCCATCAAGATTCAAAGGTGGTTTTCACTAGAAAGGTGCCAAATCAAGACAAGATTATGTGGGTTTTTGATTAAGTGATGGATTGAAGTTAGAAAGGATGTAGATGCATTCATAGACATGTAGATCTAGCTAACTTTGCATTTCATTTAGTAGATTTGATTTTAGTGATGATGCATGCATTCTTGAATATCCTAGGTGGGGAATTTGCTAAAGGAAACCAAGAGAAAGATAAGGAGAATTTGTAAACTTAAATTGAAGGTGTGGAAAAGCCATAAATATTACCCAAAAAGTTGGTGTACACATGATTTTAAAATTTAATTTTTCAAATGTGCTTGAATTTTTAATATCCTATATTTTGGTTAAATTGGTTTGATGTTTATGCTTGAATGATGTTGGTGAGTTTGTTTTGATGTGTGGAATGATAAAACTTTGATGGGTGGTGAAAAATTTATAGGTTGGCTGAATTTGGTAGATTGGGATAGAAGAGGATTCTTTTGACAATTTATGTTATTTGGAATGCTATTTGAATGGAATTTTAATAATTTATAAGTTGAAAGATAACTTTGAAAAGAAATTTGGAAAATTTCATACTATGGCCGAATACATGTAAGGTGAAAGGGATGATGTTTTTGGTAAATTTTGATGAAATAATTGAGTGCAAAATGGTATTTTGTGATGTCTAAATGTGATGTTTTGATTAAATGTGAAAAGTGTGTACTAAAATTTAATTGGTAGCACACATAAGGAAATTGTAATTTGGAAATGGAAATTGTGAATGTATGAAAATGTTGGTAATAAATAAAAATTTATAAAGGCCCTAGTAAATCTGAACATTAGTAGGTGGGGATTGGTAATTGGCATGCCAATAGGGTGAGTATAGTAATACTGCGCCGATTTGCTTATATGTTGATAATAAATTCATGAACCTTGAGAGGCATCAAGTGTTCGGTCCCAAAATTGATTGCGTATGTGAAATGTAATTCCGGCGGGTAGGCACTAAGTGTCCGATACCGAAAAAGCCCGTTTTCCAATTAATGGTATTGTGTCAGTATTTACGAAGGACATTGAAAAGTATAATGAGAAATTGTAAAATTTTACATGAAAATTGGCCTTTAAAATGTTATTGTAGGTATTTACTACTTAATTGATTTTATTGTGATTTATTACGAATGTTTGATAATGGTGAATTTTGGTGTTATAATGTCATGTAATTCGAAATTGTGATTTTAAATTTTGTGCACACCCACTAAGTAAAAATATTTAACACGTTGGATTTACCACGCGTAGATAGTAGATCAGGCAAAGTAGATAAAGACTGAAGAGGGTATTTCTGCAACAATTTCAGCAAGTCACATCCATCCACATTTTGGGTAGTTACTTCATTTGGTACCATATATGTGTATATTCATTATGATAGACAAACATGCATGTACATACATATGAAGTTTTAGAAATGACCATTTATATAAAATCTGAAAATATTTTGTATTATAAAGTAGAAGTGTAGACTAATTGATATTTATATTCTTATCACGTATTAAATTTTTATGGATATGAATTTTTCATTACATGTTTGAGCGGTGAAGATAATTTTGAGATGGACGGGAGGTCCGAAATGGTAGTTAAGAAATGGATTCCTTTTAGAAGTGTTTTCCTCTTTTTGCAAGTTTTTAAATTTTTAGGTTTTAAAAAAAATAGACGGAATTCTGCTGGATTTTTTTCAAAAACAATAACAATAATAAAATAAGGAGCGTTAGAAATGTAGCATCATTCTACTTGATTTTCAATCTAATAAGAGTCAAGTGGAGGGTGTTATAGAGCCGACGTTATTTTTCGTGGAGTACGAAAAGTGCTTCCTACTAGCATCATGACTGCAATGACAGCTAGCAAAATGCTTAGAAAGTTATATCAAGGGTATTTAGCCTGTACAATAAAAGTAAGAGATAATGAAGTGGGGTTGGATGATATTCCAGTAGTTAGGGACTTTCCTAATGCGTTCATGGAGGATCTTCTTAGGTTACCACTCGAGTAGGAGATTGAATTTAAGATAAAATTAGTTCTAGGAACTCAACCGATCTCTAAAGCACTCTACATGATGGCTCTCTCGGAGTTGAAAGAGCTGAAAGAGTTGAAGGTGCAGATGGAGGAATTGGTGAGTAAAGATTTTGTCAGGCTAAGTACATCCCCTTGAAGAGCACTGGTGTTATTCATTAAGAAGAAAGATGGAAGCATAAGATTGTGTATTGATTATAGACAATTGAATAAGGTGACAGTGCATAATCAATATCCGCTTTTAAGAATAGATGATCTGTTTGATCAACTTCAGGGATCCAGAGTGTTCTCTAAGATTGATTTGAGGTAGGGCTACCATCAGCTAAAAATCCATAGGGAAGATGTTCTCAAGACTACCCTTAGGACATGATATGGGTATTATGAATTCCTAATCATGCCTTTTAGAGTGATAATGCCCCTGCAGTCGTCATGGATTTGATGAATAAGATTTTTCGGCCCTACCTCGATTAGTTAGTGATAGTGTTTATAGATGATATATTGGTGTATTCAAGCAGCAAAGAAGAACATACAAAACATCTCATAATTGTTTTACAGACTTTAAGGAAGCATCAACTGTATGCCAAATTATGTAAATGTCAATTTTGGTTAGATAGAATGCCATTTCTAGGACATATGATCTTCGTGGAAGGAATATCCATGGATCCTCGAAAAATTGAGGCGATATTGAACTGGAGACAACCCACTAATGTGATCGAAATCAGAAGTTTCTTAGGTTTGGCTGAATATTATAGGAAATTTGTAGAGAGATTTTCTAAGGTAGTTACTCCATTAACTAAGCTAACCCAAAAAGAAGAAAAGTTTATATGGTCAGATATATGTCAATAAAGCTTTAATGAATTAAAGAAAAGATTGATCTTCACTTCAGTGCTCACACTTCCATCAAGAAGAGATGGTTTCGCAGCATACAGTGATGCCTCGAGGCAAGGCCTAGGTCGTGTGTTAATGCAACATGACAAAGTAATTACATATGCTTCTAGAAAATTAAAGAAGCATGAACAAAATTACCCAACACATGACCGAGAACTTGCAGTTATAGTGTTTACTTTGAGAATATGGAGACATTATCTGTATGGCATCCTTTGTCGAATTGTCACTAACCATAAGTGTCTACAGTACCTGTTTACTAAAAAAAAGTTGAACATAAGGTAAATAAGGTGGTTAGAGCTTATTAAGGTTTGTGACTGTAGCATCCATAGCCCATACACAGTATGGAGAGTTGGTAAAGGTAGCAGTCAAAGTGGAAAGAAGTATTGAAGCGATACCAAAGCCAAAGAAACCAACTTAGAAGCATGGTTGGTCATGTGGCTACCAAGAAGGACCCAGCAAATTAGCCAAAACCGGAGAGATCAACAGGATCCGATAGCCAGAGATCCAATCACGGAGCACAGTTCAGCCAAATCTCTGTTAAGTCACCAGGAGGGTCTAGAAACATCAGAGGAAGCTGGAAGAACTGGTCAGTATGCAAAAATTGTGGAAAGACCTTCCAGGTTTGCCTCAAGATTGAGAAATTAAATTTGAGATAGATTTGATTTCAGGAACTAAACCAATATCCATTCCACCATACGAAATGGTTCTAGCAAAGTTAAAAAAGTTGAAAATGCAGATGGAGAAATTGCTGGATAAGGGTTTCGTGTGACCTAGCCATTCACCTTAGGGGGCTCTAATGTTGTTTGTAAAGAAAAATGATGGGAGCATAAGAGTATGCATCGATTATAGGTAGCTGACCTTGGTGACAATACGTATTCAATATCTGATCCCAAAAATTGATGATTTATTTGATCAGCTACAAGGATCCAATGTGTATTTAAAGATCTACCTGAGGTCAGGGTATCAATAGCTAAAGATCCGTAATGAAGATGTTCTGAAAACTGCTTTTAGAACACATTATAGACATTACGAGTTTCTAGTTATGTCGTTTGGATTGAATAACGCCCTAACGGCTTTCATGGACATGATGAACAGGATCTTCTGAGCTTATCTAAACAAGTTTGTGATCGTGTTCATCGATGACATTTTAATATATTCAGGCAATCACGAGGAACATATAGAGCACCTCAAGATAGTATTACAAACCCTAAGGGAGCACTAACTGTATACTAAATTCAGTAAATGCCAATTTTGGCTAGACCGAGTAGCTTTCTTGGGTCATGTAATATCAGTTGAAGAGTTGAGTATGGATCCCCAAAAAATAAAGGCTGTCACGAACTGGAGACCACCCACTAATGTTACAGAGGTCCAAAGTTTTCTTGGGTTGGTAGGTTACTACAAGAAATTTGTAAAGGGGTTTTCTAGGATAGTAGCCCTACTGACCAGATTAACCAAGACATAAGCAAAGTTTGAATGGTCAGATGCTTCCCGACAAAGTTTTAATGAGCTAAAAAAGATATTAACATAAGCTATTAAATTGACATTACCAACGAGGAAAGATGGCTTTATAGTTTACACTGATGCCTCAAGATAGGGTTTGAGGTGTGTTTTGATGCAGAATGATAAAGTTATAGCTTATGCTTCCAGATAGCTGAAGAAGCATGAACAAAACTACCTTACCCACCATCTGGAGCCTGCAGCAGTGATGTTCGCACTGAGAATATGGAGGCATTACTTGTACGACGTCTCTTGTCAGATTTTCATAGATCATAAGAGTCTGCAATATCTATTCACTCAAAATGAGCTAAATATGAGGCAACAGAGGTGATTAGAACTGATAAAGGATTATGACAACACAATAGAATACCACCCCAGGAAAGCTAATGTTGCAGCAGATGCTTTAAGCAGGAGACCTACGAGTTCCCTAGCACATCTGAAGACCGTATATCTTCCGCTTCTAGTGAAACTAAGGTCCCTGGGAATCAAGTTAGATGTGGCAGACTCAGAGGCACTATTAGCTACTTTTCAAGTTAGCCCTATTTTAGCAGATCAGATAAAGAAGCAGTAGAAATAGGATCCCCAGTTTGTAAAATTGAGAAAAGAGATTGAAAAAAGACAGAAAACAGATTTCACAGTAAGAGAAGATGGTATAATAATGATGGGTCGATGCTTGTGCATGCTGGATGTAGAAGATTTGAAGAAGGAAATAATGGAAGAAACTCATTCTTTAGTATATGTTATGCATCCAGACAGCACCAAAATGTACCATACCCTGAAATAACATTATTGGTGGAGAGGGATGAAAAACGAGATCGCAGATTTTGTATTCCGATGCTTTAATTGTCAGTAAGTAAAAGCAGAACATCAAAAACCAATGAGATTGTTACAACCTCTCCTTATCCCAGAATAGAAATGAGAGAAGATTACAATGGATTTTGTAATAAGGCTTCTGCCCAGTCAGAGGGGGCATGATACCATATGGGTGATTATTGACAGATTACAAAAGTCCGCCCATTTCCAATCAATAGTGACTACCCTCTAAGCAAGTTAGCACAACTCTACATAGATGAGAGAGTCAATGTAACGCCCCGATATTTAATTTCATATGATTAGTATTTGCTGGTTAAATAATTAAATTCGATAAGTTGGATAAAATTAGGATTGAATGAAATTAGTTCAATATTAAAATAATTTGTTGGTTATTTAGGGAATTTAATAATTTTTGGAAATATTTTTATTAGTAAGAGATCTAATTAGAAATTTAATAGGAGAGATTGAATGATGAAAAAATGTCATTAGATAATCAAAGGAGTGCAATTGGAATGCATGGCATGGGATTAATTTTGAACTAGTAGGAAATTGCCACCTAAAAGTCAAAATATTAGGGAAACCAATGGAATTTTAGCAAGTGTGTTGTAAAATAAGTTAGTGGAATGGTGAATGTCAAGAATGCCCAATCATGAGCCAACATTTGTATTAAGGGACAAGATAGTCATTAATAGGATTGTTAGGGGTAAATTTGGAAACCAATGGGAGTTAGTATATAAAGTGGGAGATAGTCATGAAAATCATTCCATTTTCTTCTCTTCTTGGGCGACACCATCATCTTCTTCTTGCCGTCTTCTTCATCTTCTATTTCTCTTCGTTTTCTTTTTATTTTAAGTCACCAAATCACTCCTAAATCTTGTCCTACACATCATCTACCTATCTAAAGCATCAATTTCCTTAAAACCCACCAAGTTCTCAAGTTGGACTTTCTCTAGAAAGGGTTTAAACAAGGTAAATTGATATGGGTTTTGATTTTTGTGATGGGTTTAGGTTAAAAATGGTATAGATACTCTCCTAAGCATGTAGATAATGTTATTTTAGCATTTGAATAAGTGAATTTGATTTTGATGATGAAAGTTACTCTCTTGAAACCCTAGGTGACCAATTGGAAAGAGGTGATCAAAGTAAGGGTAAAGAGAAACTTTGAGCTTTATTTGAGGGTGCAAGAAATCTAGAAAATAAGCCCAAGAGGTTGGTGTATATTTACTTAAAAAATTTGCTTTTATTAGTAAGCATAACAATGAGAATTTCCTTTAAAACTTATTGATTTTGTTCTTTTGATGAGATAATTATGTTTGAATGATATTTATATATCATTTGGATGCCTTTGGAATGAGTTTTGAAATGAAAAACCAATTAGAACATAAATTTTGAAATTTAACCCTCTTAGGCCGAATTGGTGCTAGAAAAGTACCTAGAGATATTTTGGTCATTTCAAGCTCATTTATGTGTTATTCCAATGATGTTTGAATGATTTATATGATGAAATATTGACTGGAAAATAACACCCCTTAGTCGAATGCTTCCTAGAGAAGTAACTGAGGGCAATTTTGTCATTGTAAGTCCAATTATGTGTCAAGGGAATGATGTTTTGATAATATATGTGATGAATTAAGGATTGGAAAACAAAAATTTGAATAAGCCCTTCCTATGGCCGAATGAGGACTAGAGGAAGATGGGTGTTGTATTGTTGAATTTTGACATTAAAATTAGGGGTAAAACGATCATTTGAAGTGGCCAAAAGTAATGCGCTGAATAATTTCGAAGAATAGATTTAAATATGTGCTTAAAAGTTAACGTGATTACAGTTTTGTTAAAATTTGAAAATTTTATAATTTTGAAAAGTTTGGAGGGCCCGAGTAAAACTCGACATCGGTAGGTGGGGATTGGTAGTTGGCATGTTGATAGGGTAAATATTAGTAGTACTACACCGTTATGATCATACATCGACTTTGATTGACGGACCTTAAGAAACACTGAGTGTCCGATTCAGAAATTGTAAAAGTTTGTAAATTTGAGATCCGACGGGTAAGTATCGAGTGTTCGATGCCGGAGAAAACCCATTATCGATTCAAGATATCGTGTCAGAATTTATGAAGGGCTCCAAAAATTATTAGAGGTAATAGCGTACTATGATTGATATATGGTTTTAAAAGAGTAAGTTATGTAATTTCCAATTTGTTTGATGTTATGTGTGTTTATTACAATAATTTGTTGATTTTGTAATTAATGATGTTTTAATGTAGCATTTCTTGAAAACAATTATCATTTCAATATTATATGTCTGCACCCACTAAATATAATTACTTAGCGCGTTAGATTTATCATGCACAGGTAGTTGAGTCAGGCTTGTAGCTGGAGATGAAGATGAAACATCTGCAGTTTTACCTCCCGAGTCACATTCGACATCATTTTTGGTAATAGACATTTTGTATCACATGTATATATTCAAGTACATGTTTATAAAAGTTTGCACTTCTTCAATGCGTAACCTTTGTGAAGAACAATTTGTATAAAGTTCTAAAATGGTTTGTAAATTATGTAAATTGGATGATAAAGTAACTTGATTTTGTATTATAGTTTATGAATGTGGATATTTTTAAAATATTGTATATTTTGTATTTTGCGTGGTGAAGTGCTTTTGAAAATGGATGGGAGGTCCATATGGAAGTTAAGAAAGAGTGATATTAGAAATGCTATTGTTTTCCTTGCAGGTTTTGATTTTGGGTTTTCAGAAAAATAAAGGAAACTCTACCGGATTTTATGTAAAATAAAATAAATGTTTTAATAAATGAGTTTAAGAACGAATTTTTAATAAAAAAAAAGTAATAACTTTCGCCTCGATTCTCATACGGCTGGAAGTCGAGAGAAGGGTGTTACAATTTCAGTGGTATCAGAGTTAAGGTTTAGGCGTTCCTAGACCTAGCAGTTTTTGAAAAAGATTTGCTGCATTTATGTGAGCATGCATTCCATATAGACATAAAATAGGAGGATGTGACTCTGATTTGCAGATTTCTCTTTTGTTTTGAATAAGTTAAGAAATGGATCCCTCAGATGCTAAGAGAGTTGAGGGTGATGAAAGTAGGCAGAGTAATCTTACCAGTGTAGCAAGCGGAGCGTCCAACGGGTCATCAAGCTGCGACGGCTGGTCCAGAAGGCCAGGTCAGCCGACCTTTATATAGTAGATGGCAAAGCTTTTTCAGCAGAAGGCCCAAGCTACACTACGAAGGTCTAAAAAATGTTGCATCGTGGAGTTTTTCCAGCAAATGGCTTGCCAAATATAGGTCCATAGACTTCCACGGTTGGAAAGATGAAGACACATCTGCAGTGGAGAATTGGTTGGAGCGGACGGAGCGTATTCTCCAACAGCTGCACTACACTCTAAATGAGAGTTTAGAGTATGCAGGAGGATGTGTATCAGTGGTGGACATCCGTATCCTACCCAGTGCGGTCAAAGAAGAGGACCTAGGAGTTTTTTTAGAGAGAGTTCCAGAGAAAATACGTTGACCGTATTCATATTGATACTATGAAAAGGGAATTTATTAATCTGAAGCAGAGGCAGATGACAGTGACTGAGTACGAGCGGGAGTTTATCAGGCTGAGCAAGTACTCCAGAGAGATTATGGCTACGGAGGCGGACATATGTAGATGGTTTGAGAATGGTCTGAATGATTATATCCGCTTTCAGCTTACAGCATTGTAGCTAGAGGACTTTCCACGACTGGTCTCTGTAGCTTTGAATGTGGAAAGAATAAAGAAATAAGAGCAGGCTAGAAAAGATCGAAGCCAATAGAAGCGGGGTCCAGGACAGTTTAGTGCATCGTAGCCGTCGAGTAAGAGATTTAAAGGTCCCCATAAGGGTAGTCAGCAGCCATAATAGCATAGGCAGGGACAAGGGTCCTCTGCCAGACCCGCTCAGTTTATAGTTTTAGTTGCCAACACCCCAAGCAGTACAGCTAGAGGACTAACCTTGCCACAATGTAAGCACTAAGGAAATAGGCATCCGGAGGAGTGCTGGAGGATGACCGACGCATGTTACATATATGGGTTCCGTGATCATTTCTAGAGGGATTGTCTGAAAAACCGAACCACACCCGCTCCGTAGACTGAGAGATCAACTCTTGTAGCTCTGAGGGGTAGGAGGCCTAGTCAGTCAGGAGCTGAGAGGAGTAGATAGAGAGGAGCACCAGAGGCAGTAGAGAGATCGGATACCCATACTCCAACTCGAGCTTATGCCATCAGGGCTCAAGAGGAACAGGACGCACCGAATGTGATAGTGGGTAAAGCCTCTATCTTTGGTACTTCTGTGCATGCATTGATGGATCCAGGATCTACTCATTCATACATTTGCATTGCAATTCCGAAAGAGAAGAATCTTCAGGCAGAGGCTACAGATAATGAGATATTAGTCAGCAATCCCTTAGGTCATAGCGTGAACATGAATAGGGTGTTCAAAGAGTGCCTGATTAGGATTCAAGGGTATGATTTCTCGAGCGATCTGATGGAGTTGCCATTTAAGGAGTTTGATGTGATTCTAGCATGGATTGGCTTTCTAGACATAGAGTTGTTGTAGATTGCACCCTGAAAAGAATCATTTTGAAGACATCAGATGAAAAGGAGATTTCTATGATGGGTGAGAGGTCGGATTTCCTCTCTAATGTCATTTCAGCCATGACTGCTACGAAGTTGATTCAAAAAGGGTGTGAAGTATATTTGGCACATGTGGTTGACTCTCAGAGGCTCGGATCTAGCCTTCAGGACATACCCACCGTATGTGATTTTTCGGATATGTTTCTGAAAGAGTTACTAGGATTACCATCGAAAAGGGAAGTAGAGTTCGTGATTGATGTGATGTCAGGGCTACTCTAATAACTGTTACCCTTTACAGGATGGCACCCACTGAATTAAAATAGTTGAAGCTCCAGTTGCAAGAATTACTAGACAAGGGATTTATATTGCTCAGTGTGTCACTGTAGGGAGCTCTAGTGTTGTTTGTGAAGAAGAATGATGGGTCATTCAGATTGTGCATGGATTATCGACAGTTAAATAAAGTCACAATCAAGAATAAATATCTCTTGCCTAGAATTGACGATCTATTTGATCAGTTTAAGGGAGCCAGTATGTTCTCCAAGATAGATCTTCAATCAAGATACCATCAGTTAAAGGTGGAGGAATTAGATACTTCGAAGACAGCTTTTCGGATGAGATATAAACATTATGAGTTTGTGGTGATGTCGTTTGGGTTGACAAATGCACTCACAGCCTTTATGGATTTGATTAATTGTATTTTCCATCCATATCTGGATCAGTTTGTGGTGGTCTTCATTGACGATATTTTGGTATATTCCCAAACCCCAGCAGAGCATGACAGACATCACTGGGTGATGTTACAAACTTTGAGCGAAAAGCAATTGTATGCCAAGTTGAGCAAATGTAAATTCTGGTTGAATGAAATTGCTTTTCTGTGGCATATTGTGTCAGTTGAAGGGATAAAGGCTGATCCGAAGAAAATTGAAGCAAGTTGGAATGGAAGCCTCCAAAAATTGTTACGAAAGTTAAAAGCTTTCTGGGCTTGGCCAGTTATTATCAATGATTTGTGAAGGGATTTTCTTCCATAGCAGCTCCATTGACCAAGTTATTCCATTAGGATGTTAGATTCGAGTGGACGGATAGATATCAGAAAAGCTTTGAGAAGTTAAAGGCGATGTTGCTAGAGGCTCCCATTCTTACCCAACCTATATCCAGTAAGGATTTTGTGATTTATAGTGATGTCTCTTATAGTGGACTCGGATGTGTATTGATGTAGGATGAAAAGTTCATTGCCTATGCTTCTAGACAGTTAAAGAATCATGAGAAGAATTATCCAACCCATGATCTGGAACTAGCAGCTATAGTCTTTGCTTTGAAGATATGGAGGCATTACTTGTATGGGAAGAGATGTGTTATATATACAACTCACAAAAGCCTTAAGTATCTACCCACTCAGAAGGAACTTAATTTGAGATAGAGAAGATGGATGGAGTTGTTGAAAGATTATGATTACATCATTAACTACCACCCAGGGAAAGTAAATTTGGTAGTTGATGCATTAAGTAGGAAATCCTTGATGACCTTCAGAGCGATGAATGCCAAGTTGAAGATGGTAGAAGATAAAGCAATGATGGCGGAGTTGTAAGTCCGACCTAGTTTCCTTCAATAGATTTGAGAAAAACAAAAGCAGGATGAACAGCTTATAGTAATCAGTAGACAAATCCAAGAAATGAATGCGACGGAGTTTGTGATCAAAGGAGATTATCTGTACTTTAGAGATAGGATTTGTGTTCCTGACGATGATAAGTTAAGGAAGGCAATTCTGATAGAAGCTTATAGTAGTCCATATATGATACACTCAGGTAGCACGAAGATGTACAGAGATCTGAAAGCTCAGTATTGGTGGTCTGGTATGAAGAAAGATGTGGTAGAGTATTTGAGTAAATGCATGACATGCCAACATGTGAAAGCTGAGCACTAGGTTCCTTTAGGGCTATTGCAACCGATATCTATCCCTGAATGGAAATGGGATCACATCACCATAGATTTTGTGACCTTTTACTTGGAGTAAACTTGATGCAATTTGGGTGATTGTAGATTAGTTGACTAAGTCAGCACATTTCCTACCGGTCAGGAGGGATTACTTATTAGATAGATTGACAGAGCTGTATATTAAGGAAATAGTTCAATTGCATAGAGTGTGAAAGGACCCAACCCGGATTTTCTCTATCTGAATCCGAGTGGAGCCCTCCCGGCACCCCAACAAAAATCCTTATAGTTTTCATATAGATGACTCAAAGGACTCTGTGGAGTAAAACCGTTATATTTATCCTTCCCTAAAAATTATTATTATTATTTTTAAATCTGCTGGAGAAATCTAGACAGTACAATAACTGTTTCTCCAACATTTTCAACATTTTTAAACACCTGTAAATCAATTTATAAGTATTTATAAATACATCCATTCTTCTCCACTTCCAAATTTGATCTCAGGTCCATCTCAAAATTTACATTTAAACATAAATTAAGGGATTTAACTTGAAATTATTTCGAACTTAAATTTATTTTAATATGCATAAAATCGTAAGCATCAATATAAAATCAAAAGTATTTACATCATGTAAATTCATTATATCTCAAGATACTTTTTTAATTTTCACTGTAGCAATCTTGGGTGATGCTCGCCTAACTTTGCATTGGAGATCGCTCATATTGAGTATTCGCTCCTACACCTGAGGAGATTTTTATAACAACAGACAAGAAATAGTGAGCTAAAAAGCTCAGTGAGTGATATGCATTTATATTTAAACTCTTCTGATGTCGTAAAGCTTAAAAAAAATTTATTCATGCTAGAACATTTATAAAATTCAAATGACTTAAACACAACTTGTTAGGACCAAGTCCTACATGCTTAAGCATATATATAAATATCGATAAATACGTCAAATGTGATCGTATTTTTAAAATATTCCACCGTTGTGAAAATAATTTTTTTATGTGATGCAATTGAACTATTATAAGTTTAATTGAATGTTTATGAGGTTAAATTGATGAATTGATAAGGGTGGAATATTTTAGAAATACTCTTGAGAGAAATAACGATTAAGTTAATCGATATTAAAATCGTTATGGAAATTGACGGATTTAACGTATTTATTTTTATGGAATAATTTTTTTTATGAAAAATATAAGTGATGAGGATTTAAAGAGGTCATTAGTAAATGTTAATTATAGATTAAAAATGAGTATGAGCATGATTGGAAATGGATAAATAAAGTTCATAAAAATAGCAATAAAAGAGGGGGCGTTAGTGCAAAACTTTGGTTGAAAGTTAAGCTGTTATAATTGAGGAAAATAGAGGGGCTTTGGGGCAATATGTGAAGGGTTATTTCTGTCTTCTTCCAGCTCAGATCTGGTCTCCAGCAGCCACTCCATCAGACCCGAAATCAGCCAACAACAGAACCGAAGCTTTCCACTCGACGATCTCATCGTCCCTCTCGGCCAACAAGTGCAGCTACAAAACCCATCATCCAAGGGATTTCTTCACGGTCTGAAGGAAGCTTAGAAGAGCTGGATGAACATCTGTTCTCAGCCCAGAAAACCAAATCTGGAAGTGAGGAGGACGAACCAGAAAACGAGAAGAAGATGAAGTCGCACGGCGGGCTATCGACGAGCTGCTGACCGCGAGTGAAGAGAAGGGATTTCGGGTGAGCTGAGGCCAGAAAAAGGGGAGCTGAAAGGAGTTGGATGAAGCCAGCAGATAGAGGAAAAAATACAGGGGAGGCGTGAATGATGATGGTCATCAATAGGTAAGAGACTAGCTTGACTTTTTGAGTGATTTTCGTGAGTTCTTTGCTGTCCATTTGATGTTATTGTTGGATTTTAGGCAGTAGCTCAAAGTTGACAAGCTGAAATGGATGTAAATGGTTGCCGTGAGAATCTCAGAGGAGTGACTGGTCTCAAAATCAAGTAAGTTAGGTTGGGTTTTCATTGATTTTATCTTATGAAATGTTGAAATGGAATGAAGGATTGTGTAGATGGGTGTGTGTGTATGCCGTGAAAGAGTGAAAAGAATGGGTATTTGTGTGTGTTCTGCCGGCTGAATGTGATTGGGTGTGTGAGGGTTGTCTTTTGTTTAATTAAATGAGAAGTAATTGATTATTAAGTGTATAAATGCATGATAGAATGTGATTACGCGTTGGAACCGAAAGAAAATTCGCGTTTTGAGTTATTCGTGTGATTTTCGACAAAAGTAAGACAGCTGCATATAAGTAGGAATTTGTGTGATTTTAAGTTAATTTTAAGGTCTTAAACATGTACTTGAATGCGTATTTGAGGGTGATTAAGTTATAGATGATAAATAGCATTACATGGAATGCGTGTAACGCTCAAAGGTAATCGTATGATCAAATAATGTGCTTGCTGTCCCATTTTTATTTTCTTTCAAATTGGTGGGTTCAAGTATGTATTTAAATATATTAGGACATGGAAATATCATAGAAATGAATGGTATTAAGATAATGGCATGTAATGGAGAATATGGGTTAATTAGTTGGAGAGATTGTTAAGGAAAATTCATTTATCATTAGAGTTGTGATTTGAGGAGAATTGTAAATAAATTGGTGATTAAATGTTAGGTGAATTGGAAACTCTTCAAACGGAAACGGAGACGTGCGGGAAGTGAAGGAAATTCTTTGAATTGAAAGTTAACGGACGGAAATAAGTTGTGAGTGTAAAACTATATATATATGTTTTATTTAAATATATATGTTATGTTTAACTATATATGTTTTGAGTATATGTTTGCATATGCATATTTTATATATGTTTATGACTTGAATATAATCATTTTGATTATATAAATGTTTTAAGTTTCGATATGAGGTTTAAGGAAAAAGAATCAAGTGTTAAGGTTTTGATTTTAAGAAAAATCTTGACAAATCAAATGTTTATGGAAAGTATAAAAGAAATGGTTTTGGTTTTTAAATGAAGTGTGGTTTATAAAAGGATTTTAGCCAATGGTTATCCTAAACCCTATCATGACTGGAATGACTGAAATGACTGGATAATCGGCCGAGATACTTTAGATGTGTAAAGGTATGGGTAAAGAAATAGGTTACTAACTAAGGGAAGGGATAGAAATTATAGGATTGCCTTTACACATTATAAAGTATTCTTATGACTGTTACCCTGCGCAAGGCGTGATTTATCCGCAGCGTAGTGGTTTTATGACTGGAAATGGATCGTCCCACCACCGTTGCTTTCGAGCCGGTTGGTGAATTATTCCCTGGGTTCCATTGGTAGTGACGGAAATGTTAAAGATTGTTTTAAATGTATGTTATGATTGATATAATTGATAAATGAAATGTTTTAATTATATATGTAAATGTTATGATTTTATTGAAAGATGTTGAAAGGTATTTTGTTATTAAACTGTACACTCACTGAGCTATTTTTAGCTCACTCTTCCAAAATGTTTTAATAAAATTTTCAGGAACTGAGACTAGGGAGCAGTCTGAGCAGCCTTCAGGGCAGTCGTAGGCGGCCTACTTGTAGACGACGACGACTTGAAAATATGTATATAATTTTTGGGCTATAAATATGTCATATTATGGTTTTGATACTTGCATAATTATTTTTGTATTATATATACGTATATGCATAATTACACTCTAAACTACGAGGGCTTTGATCCTCTGTAGATAATTGAGGTACGTAGGTGTTTGGGAGTGCCCAAACTCAAGCCCAAAATATTTCAGAAAATATTTTGAATTGTTCATCATGCATATGTTTTTCTTTATGGATGGAAATGATTTTATTGAAAGTTTTTAATCGTTCTTGCGATTAAATTGTGGTGGACCTAAGGTCTTGAAAATGGTAGTGGAGAAAATTGAATGAATTTTTGAAGTGTTTTATGATTTTATTTGCAGGTTTTGTAAAATTGGAATGTTCGAAAAACAGAGGAAACTCTGTCCGTTTTTCTGTAAATTTTTCATCGAATAAATGGTTTATTGGTTTTAATAGAAAAAAAAAAAAAAAAAATTTCCCACCACATTTTCTGTTAGTTAATGAAATGAATAAATGTTTTAAATGGGTTCGCTCCACGGATTCCTAAGTTAATTGTTTAAAGAAAAGGTTTTCGGAGTCCGTTGGAGTGCCGGGAGGGCTTCCCACGGATTCAAGAGGTTAAATCCGGGTTGGGTCCCTTTAACGTGGTATCAGAGCCAATGGTTTTGATTAGGAATAAAATGATTTTGAAAAGTCTCCACTTCCAGAAATGATTTAATGTTATTTTCGAAATTGCATGACTCATTCATATAGTTTGAAATTGCATATGTTTTACATGATAATGAATAAGTTTTATTTAACAGAAATGCGTCGTCGAGGCCGACCTCCCACTAGGAGAGCTCCTGCTCGAGAGCCTGTTCCAGAGGAGGAACGCATAGAAGAGTCCTCACATGTTCCTCCACCTTCAGTTCCTTCTGAGCCGTCCCAGGCAGGACCTCCAGTGCCTCCAGAGATGGCAGGAGGAAATATACCCGTAGAGCAAATGGCACAGATTTTAGCAGCCGCCCTTCGGCAACCCCGTGAACCAGGAGTGTCTATTGAAAGAGCACGAAAATTGGGGGCAAGAAATTTCGATGGTACAGGGGATCCAGAAAAAGCCCTGTCATTGTTAGAGGGAAACGAACGTGTCTTCCAGGTGATGGATTGTACAGAGGAACAAATGGTGACTTTCTCTGCTTTCTTACTCAGAGATAGAGCAATAGATTGGTGGAAAGCGGTGCAAAGGAGATTTCCCGAGGGAGTGTCATGGAACCAATTCAAGGAAGAATTCAATAATAAGTTCTTCCCAGCCAGTTACAAAGATGCAAAGATTGAAGAATTTTTCAGGCTAAGGCAAGGAACATTTTCAGTGACGGATTACGAACGAAAGTTTTCAGAGTTGGTCAGATACGTTCCGTTGTTTTCAGAGGATGAGGTACAGAAAAGCAAGAGATTTGCAGTGGGTTTAAATCCTGAAATCAGAAGTATTGTAGCATCGAATGCGCATACACAATATGGGCCATTGGTTGAAGCCGCAGTCAGGGTAGAGAGAAGTTTGGGATCGAAGTCTCAAGCTAGTACTTACACGCAAGGACAGAAACGAAGTGGGTCAACTTGGGTTCAAGGAGGCTCCAGTAAACAGACAAAGAGAGGAGGTAAACCACAGTGGATAGGTGGCAGTAGGCCTAGTCAGGGGGCGCAATCAAGTCAGAGCTCTGCAAAATCATCGACTGGTAGCACATAAGGTTCGAGACCAGAATGTACTCAGTGTGGAAAGAGGCACTTCGGAGACTGCAGAATTGGTACAGACATTTGTTTTAAATGTGGGCAGTCTGGTCATTTTGCTAAAGAGTGTCCACAGTTAGTATCGAGCAGTGGATCAGGTGCAGGACCAGTAGGACAGAGGCCTTTTAGCGTTGGTCGAGGCCAGGATCAAAGAGGTACACCGACTAGAGGCCCTATACCCTCCAGCAGACCCAGTGCATCTGCAGGTAGAGGTCAGTCATCTAGAGGACAGATTGGTAGACCTCCGACTCAGGCCAGAGTATTTACAGTTACTCAGCAGGAGGCAGATACTGCTCCAGAGGTTGTGACAGGTACAATTACAATCTTTGATCGGAATGCTTATGTGTTGATTGATCCAGGTGCTACTCACTCCTTTATTTCCAAGAATTTTGCTATAAATATAAATGCAGAATCTCAACCCTTAGGTTGTAGTATGACAGTATCTTTTCCTACAGGGGATTAAGTGATTGTAGATAGAGTTTATCTAGGTAGTACAGTTATTATTGAGGGTAGAGAGTTCTTGGCAGATTTGATTGTATTAGACATCCAGGACTTTGATGTGATATTGGGGATGGACTGGTTGTCGAGACATCATGCAATTGTAGACTGTTTTCGAAAAGAAGTCAGTTTTGGTAAAGTAGGGGAGTCAGATGTGATTTTCCATGGGGTATAGAAAATACTTCCCACCAGTATGATGTCAGTTATTACAGCTAGAAAAATGCTTCGAAAGTTATGCCAGGGGTATCTCGTCTATGCAATTGAGGCGAGAGGCTCTGAAATGAGATTGGAAGATATTCCGGTGGTTCAAGAATTTTCAGATGTGTTTCCAGAAGATCTTCCGGGATTACCTCCAGACAGAGAAATTGACTTTCGAATAGAGTTAGCCCCAGGGACTGAACCAATTTCTAAAGCACCTTATCGAATGGCTCCTTCAGAGTTGAAAGAGTTAAAAGCACAAATGGAAGAGTTAGTAAATAAGGACTTTGTCAGGTCGAGTACTTCCCCATGGGGAGCACCGGTTTTGTTTGTGAAAAAGAAAGATGGAAGCATGCGGTTATGTATTGATTACAGGGAATTGAACAAGGTAACGATACGTAATCAATATCCACTTCCGAGGATTGATGATCTCTTTGATCAGCTGCAAGGAGCTAGGGTATTCTTTAAGATCGATCTGAGGTCAGGCTATCATCAGCTGAAAATTCATGCAGAGGATGTTCCGAAGACTGCTTTTAGGACACGGTATGGACATTATGAGTTCTTAGTCATGCCATTTGGACTCACTAATGCCCCAGCCGCTTTCATGGATCTCATGAATAGGGTTTTCAGACCTTATTTAGATCAGTTTGTAATTGTGTTCATCGATGATATACTGATCTATTCTGGCAGTAAGGAAGAACATGCAGGACACTTGAGGACAGTTTTACAGACATTAAGAGAACATCAGTTATACGCCAAACTCAATAAATGTCAGTTTTGGCTGGACAGTGTCGCTTTTCTAGGACACGTGGTTTCTGCAGAAGGGGTCTCAGTGGATCCACAGAAAGTAGAGGCTATAGTGAATTGGAGACCGCCTACTAATGTGACTGAAATAAGGAGTTTTCTGGGTTTGGCAGGGTACTATCGGAAATTTGTTGAGGGGTTTTCAAAAATAGCCGCTCTATTAACTAAGTTGACACGGAAAGAGGAAAAGTTTGTATGGTCAGACGCGTGCCAGCAGAGTTTCGATGAATTGAAAAGGAGATTGACTTCCGCTCCTGTGCTTACACTTCCGTCAGGAAAGGACGGATTCTCACTATATTGTGATGCTTCTAGGCAAGGTTTAGATTGTGTGCTGATGCAAGATGAAAAGGTGATAGCATATGCTTCCAGGCAATTGAAAAAGCATGAGCAGAACTATCCTACACATGACCTAGAATTGGCAGCTGTAGTTTTTGCCTTATGGATATGGAGACATTATCTGTATAGAGTGCCTTGCAGAATTTTCACGGATCACGAGAGTCTGCAGTACCTATTTACACAGAAGGAATTGAATATGAGGCAATGAAGATAGATTGAGCTCATTAAGGATTATGAATATACCATTGAGTATCATCCAGGGAAAGCTAATGTAGTAGCAGATGCTCTCAGTCGGAAGCCTATGAGTTCAGTAGCTCATCTTAAGACTACGTATCTCCCTCTTTTAGTAGAATTAAGGTCTTTAGGTGTGAGACTAGAGCCGACAGAAACAGGAGCATTGCTAGCTGCATTTCATGTTCGTCCTATTTTGATAGACCGAATCATAGAGTTACAGACTCAGGATCCATGGTTAGTAAAACTAAAAGAAGAAGTGTAGTTTGGAAAGAGAACAGATTAGTCAGTTAAGGATGATGGTACAGTGGTATTGAGACAGAGATTGTGTGTATCAAATGTTAATGAATTGAAAAGAGAAATTATGGAAGAGGCTCATTCTTTTGCTTATGCAATGCATCCGGGTAGCACTAAAATGTATTGTACCCTGAAAGAACATTATTGGTGGAAGGGTATGAAGAAAGAAATAACAGATTTTGTTTCCAAATGCCTTACATGTCAGCAAGTAAAGATTGAACACTAGAAGCCTGCAGGACTTTTGCAACCTCTTTCGATACCTGAATGGAAATGGGAGAGGATTACAATGGATTTTGTGGTAGGACTTCCGCGTAGCCAGAGTGGCCATGACGCGATATGGGTGATTGTTGATAGACTGACGAAATCAGCCCATTTCTTACCCATCAAGAATACTTATTCTATGGATAAGTTGGCTCAGGTATATGTAAATGAGATTATACGACTTCATGGTACGCCAGTATCAATTGTGTCAGACAGGGATCCAAGGTTTACTTCTCGTTTTTGGCCCAGTTTACAGCGAGCTTTAGGCACCAAGTTGAATTTTAGTACAGCTTTTCATCCTCAGACAGATGGGCAATCTGAGCGGACTATTCAGACGCTAGAGGACATGCTTAGAGCCTGTATTATGGATTTTAAAGGTAGTTGGGATACTCACTTACCTTTAGTGGAGTTCGCATACAATAATAGCTATCAGTCTAGCATTGGAATGGCTCCATATGAAGCTTTGTACGGACGAAAATGTAGAACTCCAATTTGTTGGGATGAGGTAGGCGAGAGAAAATTGATTGGTCCAGAGATTGTCCAGCTTACGTCAGAAAAAGTTAAAGTTATCAGAGACAGACTAAAGATAGCAAATGACAGACAGAAAAGTTATGCGGACAATCGAAGGAGGGACTTAGAGTTTCAAGTTGGAGACAAAGTATTCTTGAGGATATCACCCTGGAAGGGGGTGTTGAGGTTTGGAAAAAGAGGAAAACTGAGTCCTAGATACATTGGACCCTATGAAATTACAGGAATAATTGGGGAAGTGGCGTATAGATTGAAGCTACCTACTGAATTGGCCAGGATTCATGATGTTTTTCACGTGTCTATGCTTCGTAAATACATTCCAGATTCTTCGCATATTTTAACGGATCAACCGATAGAATTGAAAGAGAAATTGACTTATGAGGAGAAACCGGTTCAGATCTTGGACAGAAAAGAACAAGTTCTTCGCAATAAAAGAATTCCCTTGGTTAAGGTGTTATGGATGAATCACGGAGTTGAAGAAGCTACATGGGAGCGCGAGGATCAAATGCAGACTCAGTATCCACATTTGTTTACTTAAGGTATGCATATTTAAATTTCGAGGACGAAATTTATTTTAAGGAGGGAAGAAATTGTTAGGACCAAGTCCTACATGCTTAAGCATATATATAAATATCGATAAATACGTCAAATGTGATCGTATTTTTAAAATATTCCACCGTTGTGAAAATAATTTTTTTATGTGATGCAATTGAACTATTATAAGTTTAATTGAATGTTTATGAGGTTAAATTGATGAATTGATAAGGGTGGAATATTTTAGAAATACTCTTGAGAGAAATAACGATTAAGTTAATCGATATTAAAATCGTTATGGAAATTGACGGATTTAACGTATTTATTTTTATGGAATAATTTTTTTTATGAGAAATATAAGTGATGAGGATTTAAAGAGGTCATTAGTAAATGTTAATTATAGATTAAAAATGAGTATAAGCATGATTGGAAATGGATAAATAAAGTTCATAAAAATAGCAATAAAAGAGGGGGCGTTAGTGCAAAACTTTGGTTGAAAGTTAAGCTGTTATAATTGAGGAAAATAGAGGGGCTTTTGGGCAATATGTGAAGGGTTATTTCTGTCTTCTTCCAGCTCAGATCTGGTCTCCAGCAGCCACTCCATCAGACCCGAAATCAGCCAACAACAGAACCGAAGCTTTCCACTCGACGATCTCATCGTCCCTCTCGGCCAACAAGTGCAGCTACAAAACCCATCATCCAAGGGATTTCTTCACGGTCTGAAGGAAGCTTAGAAGAGCTGGATGAACATCTGTTCTCAGCCCAGAAAACCAAATCTGGAAGTGAGGAGGACGAACCAGAAAACGAGAAGAAGATGAAGTCGCACGGCGGGCTATCGACGAGCTGCTGACCGCGAGTGAAGAGAAGGGATTTCGGGTGAGCTGAGGCCAGAAAAAGGGGAGCTGAAAGGAGTTGGATGAAGCCAGCAGATAGAGGACAAAATACAGGGGAGGCGTGAATGATGATGGTCATCAATAGGTAAGAGACTAGCTTGACTTTTTGAGTGATTTTCGTGAGTTCTTTGCTGTCCATTTGATGTTATTGTTGGATTTTAGGCAGTAGCTCAAAGTTGACAAGCTGAAATGGATGTAAATGGTTGCCGTGAGAATCTCAGAGGAGTGACTGGTCTCAAAATCAAGTAAGTTAGGTTGGGTTTTCATTGATTTTATCTTATGAAATGTTGAAATGGAATGAAGGATTGTGTAGATGGGTGTGTGTGTATGCCGTGAAAGAGTGAAAAGAATGGGTATTTGTGTGTGTTCTGCCGGCTGAATGTGATTGGGTGTGTGAGGGTTGTCTTTTGTTTAATTAAATGAGAAGTAATTGATTATTAAGTGTATAAATGCATGATAGAATGTGATTACGCGTTGGAACCGAAAGAAAATTCGCGTTTTGAGTTATTCGTGTGATTTTCGACAAAAGTAAGACAGCTGCATATAAGTAGGAATTTGTGTGATTTTAAGTTAATTTTAAGGTCTTAAACATGTACTTGAATGCGTATTTGAGGGTGATTAAGTTATAGATGATAAATAGCATTGCATGGAATGCGTGTAACGCTCAAAGGTAATCGTATGATCAAATAATGTGCTTGCTGTCCCATTTTTATTTTCTTTCAAATTGGTGGGTTCAAGTATGTATTTAAATATATTAGGACATGGAAATATCATAGAAATGAATGGTATTAAGATAATGGCATGTAATGGAGAATATGGGTTAATTAGTTGGAGAGATTGTTAAGGAAAATTCATTTATCATTAGAGTTGTGATTTGAGGAGAATTGTAAATAAATTGGTGATTAAATGTTAGGTGAATTGGAAACTCTTCAAACGGAAACGGAGACGTGCGGGAAGTGAAGGAAATTCTTTGAATTGAAAGTTAACGGACGGAAATAAGTTGTGAGTGTAAAACTATATATATATGTTTTATTTAAATATATATGTTATGTTTAACTATATATGTTTTGAGTATATGTTTGCATATGCATATTTTATATATGTTTATGACTTGAATATAATCATTTTGATTATATAAATGTTTTAAGTTTCGATATGAGGTTTAAGGAAAAAGAATCAAGTGTTAAGGTTTTGATTTTAAGAAAAATCTTGATAAATCAAATGTTTATGGAAAGTATAAAAGAAATGGTTTTGGTTTTTAAATGAAATGTGGTTTATAAAAGGATTTTAGCCGATGGTTATCCTAAACCCTATCATGATTGGAATGACTGAAATGACTGGATAATCGGCCGAGATACTTTAGATGTGTAAAGGTATGGGTAAAGAAATAGGTTACTAACTAAGGGAAGGGATAGAAATTATAGGATTGCCTTTACACATTATAAAGTATTCTTATGACTGTTACCCTGCGCAAGGCGTGATTTATCCGCAGCGTAGTGGTTTTATGACTGGAAATGGATCGTCCCACCACCGTTGCTTTCGAGCCGGTTGGTGAATTATTCCCTGGGTTCCATTGGTAGTGACGGAAATGTTAAAGATTGTTTTGAATGTATGTTATGATTGATATAATTGATAAATGAAATGTTTTAATTATATATGTAAATGTTATGATTTTACTGAAAGATGTTGAAAGGTATTTTGTTATTAAACTGTACACTCACTGAGCTATTTTTAGCTCACTCTTCCAAAATGTTTTAATAAAATTTTCAGGAACTGAGACTAGGGAGCAGTCTGAGCAGCCTCCAGGGCAGTCGTAGGCGGCCTACTTGTAGACGACGACTTGAAAATATGTATATAATTTTTGGGCTATAAATATGTCATATTATGGTTTTGATACTTGCATAATTATTTTTGTATTATATATACGTATATGCATAATTACACTCTAAACTACGAGGGCTTTGATCCTCTGTAGATAATTGAGGTACGTAGGTGTTTGGGAGTGCCCAAACTCAAGCCCAAAATATTTCAGAAAATATTTTGAATTGTTCATCATGCATATGTTTTTCTTTATGGATGGAAATGATTTTATTGAAAGTTTTTAATCGTTCTTGCGATTAAATTGTGGTGGACCTAAGGTCTTGAAAATGGTAGTGGAGAAAATTGAATGAATTTTTGAAGTGTTTTATGATTTTATTTGCAGGTTTTGTAAAATTGGAATGTTCGAAAAACAGAGGAAACTCTGTCCGTTTTTCTGTAAATTTTTCATCGAATAAATGGTTTATTGGTTTTAATAGAAAAAAAAAAAAAAAAAAAATTCCCACCACATTTTCTGTTAGTTAATGAAATGAATAAATGTTTTAAATGGGTTCGCTCCACGGATTCCTAAGTTAATTGTTTAAAGAAAAGGTTTTCGGAGTCCGTTGGAGTGCCGGGAGGGCTTTCCACGGATTCAAGAGGTTAAATCCGGGTTGGGTCCCTTCACAACTTATATCTTTGAACATAATACTTAAGCATAAACTTATATCAATGAACATAATACTTAAACACAAGCTTATATCGTTAAACCTCATACTTAAACACAAACTTATATCTTTGAACATAATACTTGAACATAAACTTATATCGTTGAAAATAATACTTAAACATAGACTTATATCCTCCCTAATGTTTAATAAATGGTTTATAAGACATAATCAAATCATTACACTTAAACTTTAAACATAAACATAATCGTAAATCTGAAATAAAACTCAACAGCTCATATTATTTCAATATAACATAAACTTGTAAAATAAAAATGGTGGTATACGAGTTAATTAAAAATCATTATGTAATAACAACATAAATCAACCACCAATCATTTATTCGCATATGACACCCTTAGCATATGGCAAAGCGGAATCCTACATCGTAAGGCTATATGATCAATAACTAAGTAGCGGAATCCTATATCACTCAAGTAGTAAACTAGCTCATAATATACCCTAGGGAAAGACGGAATCCTACATCGCTTTAGAGTACTCTACCATTACCGATAATATCATGAGATCACCCTAAGGAATACCATAGGCTTGATAAAATATTTATAAATAAGCTGTATTTCATATAAAATCTGTATTTTATTCTTGAACATTTCGTAAGTTTCAAATCAAAATGGTGGTATACATATTAATTAAAATTCATTGCATGATAATAAAATAAATTAACCACCATTCATTTAATCACCCAATGGCACCCTAAGCTTATGGTAAAGCAGAATCCTGCATCGTAAGGCCATATGATCTGTAACTAAGTAGCGGAATCCTACATCGCTATGAGCGGAATCCTGCATTGCTCAGGTAGTAAGCTAGCTTATAATATACCCTAGGAAGAGATGGAATCCTACATCGCAACTCCCAAGCTTACATCGCTTTTTGGGTACTCTATCATTACCGATAATATCATGAAACATCCTAAGGAATACCATAGGCTTAATAAAACATTTACAAATCAGTTACTTATCATATAAATTTACATTTCATTCTTAAACATAAAATTTCGTAAGGAATGATATCATAATACATTTAAATTCATTTAATAACATATCTCATAGAATTTAAATATTACATAGAATTTCATACTATAAAACTTAATAACATCATTTAACATAAATAACATTTCATGAAATCATGTTCATATCAAAACTTTCATAATATTTATATCATTTAGAATTAAACATAAGTTTCAAAACATTTTGTAACACTCACATTAAAACATAATAGATTGCATTTAACAAGTCATAAAATAATTTTTACTCACTTGACACGCTATTACGAAGCTCACAACCTATTCGATTTTGCCTTTGCGTTAGCTATACATTTAATGTTAATTCTTAGGTAACTTCGCAGATGAATTTAATCTCATAATTAATCATATAAATGCATTCGTGTAATGTAATCGCTTTCACATTTCAATCTAATACATAAAACACTATATAACGGTTGCAAACTATCCTTAAATGATACTCAAAACAGTCCACAATAACAAGACTGACAAGACCCGAACCAAACCTTTTTTTTTTATGCTCTTGTCTGGAGGATCCCGCCAGGCACTTCAACGAACTTCCTAAACCCGACTCATCGGATTAGAGAAATCCGAGAAGAGAACCCCTAGAATATCTTGCCGGTTTACTCGTAATAACTTTAAAATGTTGTTTTCTTTTAGAATAGTTGGGATTAGTGTAAATTTTTTGCATTTCTTTAAAATGAGTTTTGTAAAAATTTTGACAGCATAACGGCTGTAATTTGAACATTTCTAAAATTTGACCTGCATAAAAATACACTTCAAACTATCCTTGATCATCTCCCAACTACTTTTATTCCACAAACATGTAATTTCATATATATACATATTCACAAATATACAATTTCAACAACATGCAATTTTATAAACGTTTTGAATACTTCGCATGTGCCTCAAATGTGAGTGCTGCAACTATATATATATATGTATATATATACATGTCAAAACAATAATTACAAATATTATACACATGCATATTTAAATTAATCAATCTTTGAAGTAACATATTGACAACATCCAAGTTTGTTTGATGTTTATGCAAAGCATCGGGACGATGCCCACCTAAAGTATCCGATGAGGTTTTATGTGTACAAAATCACCTGCATAGTACCTAAATGAATATGCAAGCTACACCAAAAACAAAGGCATTAGTTTAAGCATATGGAAATAACAAGAATATATTCACAAAAAAATTATAACTTATCAATTCCAATTTCGATTTTTTTTTTTTAAAAAAAAGAACTTTTCCTTTTAAAACACACCATGTATATCCCTAAAAACTCTCTATCCATCACGAGGTGATTTCGACTAACACCAACTGTAAAGCTAATGAGATATCTCGACCACTACGAGCGAAATTTACTTCGTCGCAAGAGTAATGTGAAACCATCTCAATTCTAGACAACTACAATGCGGAATTTTTTCATCGCGATTGTAGTGCTATAAATTGTAACTCTGGCGACTACGAACGGAATTTCTTCATCGCTCTATAGTGCCCAAAATTTCAATTCTAACCGATTATATGTGGGAATTTCTACCTCGTCATGTAACGCTAAATCTAATGTAAACTAAGGGTATACACATGGTTACAAAACTCTTCACTTCTTTTTTTTTGAAAACTTTTCATTTTTAAATTCTCTTTCCTAGATCCAATGTAAAAGTCATTTACAAAGCTTTAACTCATAATTTTTTTTTTAAATCATTTTTATAAACATTTAACTACAACAATATATATATGTTTAAAGGAAGAACGATAGCGCAAGTGATAAAACACTTACCTCGCTCCATGCAAGCTCAACTATCTCAACGAGCCTCTCGTGCCTCGCTCGCTTGCCCGTCACCTACATATCATTTTCTTATCATTACTTGTTTAATCACATAACTCAAAATTTAAGATAACATTTCCAATACACTTTTCTCTATTAACAACTCTTTACACTATAACCTTCCCAACTCGATTTTAACTCAACCGAGACTCTCTAATTCCGATTTCTTTGTAAAAGTTTTACTTTTAGACCCTTAGGATCATCCCCATATGATTTGTTTGATCTCCAGAGGCTTAAAACAAAAAATCAACTTTTTAATAACTCGTTTGACCCAAGAAAATAGTGTTAAAACTAGTGATCATTTCACGTCCTTTTCTTTTTCTAGCATCTCTTTATCGCCTAACTAAGTCACCCGTAAAGTTTAGTAGAAAAATTCTATCGTTTGCTATGTCAAATCTAAAAAAAACGCCTTGTTTTGGGCACTTTTCGATGCATTTTTCTCATCGAATGAGCGATGATAGTTTTTCTTTCATATCTAAGCTCCTTTTACCTAATTATAATAAACTAAATTCATTCCATACAATAAAAATTGTATTTACATATTTATTTCACTTATCGACTCTCTAAAGGCACTATTTTGGTCATAACTTGCGCAATTTTTATCGAAATTGATCCATTCCAAAACCTATGATTTTTTATGATTCCTAGGCATCATTTGAGGTGTAGAAAAACCCCATATATGTCAAACTTGCATAGGTCTTACCCGTGCTTTTAACCAGCTCGGGATTTTTCAACTTAGCTCTATGTCTTCCTTTTTCAACTCTATATTTTTCCTTTTCTAATTCTAACTTTTCTAGTGACTTTCATGACATCAAATATGCATAATTTAAAGCTTAAAAGGATGGGAGTACAATGGGATCATACATCCCTTCATTGGCCATGACTCACTCTTTCACACACCACACACTACTTTTTTCAATTTTACATGTTTGTCTCTCTCAACCATTTCATCAAACAACATATATGCAAATTCTTTAACATTTCATTCCCTTGATTTCATAATGTAGAGTTTCCCTTTCATAGCCCTAACTTGTCACTTGTATACTACATCATGCAAATCTAAGATTCCATGTCACCTACTTACGGTTCTACACTTATTCTAAGCGTAAAACATCCATTATAACACACCACAAACAACCCAATCTCTACATCAATTATCAGACCTAACAAATCATAAATTTGACAAAGTTGATGGTGTCATACCTTATTCTTGTTTAGAGTTGATTAATCAAGCTTGAATCTACTTAGAAGTTTGATGAAAAGCTTGAATTTTTGCTTGAAATAACTTGATCTTTCCTCCTCTTCTTTTCTCCCTTTTGCCGTCCACTATCTCCCCACTCTCTCAATTCTCTCACGGCATGCACTTCTTGTTTTATGATAATTTTGTTAAGTGTTGATTACTAACTAAATCAATATATATATAGGCCTTTTAAAG
This sequence comes from Dimocarpus longan, assembly GCA_022984855.1. Lineage (NCBI taxonomy): Eukaryota > Viridiplantae > Streptophyta > Magnoliopsida > Sapindales > Sapindaceae > Dimocarpus > Dimocarpus longan. The sequence continues at coordinate 16,811,733 of CM041015.1, read as the reverse complement.
TGATAAATTACTCTTTTATCCCTCTTAATATTTATACAATCACTTGATTAAATTTAATTAAGTATTAAATAACTAAGACTTATTTACATGTATATAACTAACTCTTGATTGGTAAATTACTATTTTGTCTCTTATGAAGGTATATAACTTCTATTTATAAAAAGACTATTTCGCCCTTTATTGAATTTTCTTACTATATGATCAAAGACTTTCTAAAATGGCTAGTAGCACTTCAATCTCACTCGCAAGATTTATATTTACGAAATTTATCGTTTATTTATTGGGTCTTACCAACTAGTACTAATAAGTGCACCTTTTTATTTTTTTTAAGAATCAGGGCTTACAAAGACAATGTGTAACACTCATTTGAACCAATATTTAACTCTAAAACAACACAAGTTTTCCATACAGCCGGCTTCGTCATTAAAACAGTACATACAATCTCTTCGAATAGCTTATAATCGCTGAAACAGCTTGCGAAATCATTCGAGACAGCTCAATGCAATACAACCCATGATTTTGAATCAAAACAGCATGTTATAGCATAATAACAGCTCATAGAACAACACTTTAATAGCCCCCAAAAACAGCATATATACAGCCTCAAAAACAGCACATACTAGCCCACGAAGCAACACGATTACAGCCCAATAATCAACACGTTAATAGCCCATTAAACTGCCCATAAATAGCCTATAAATCAGCATACTAACAACAGCCCACAAAACTGCATGAAAACAGCCCATAACAGCTCTTAAAACACCCATAAAATTGCATGTTAACAACTCACAAAACTGTATGTAATAACAGTCCATAACACGCATTGCAACAATTTTCGGTTTTTCGTTTAAACTCTAAAAACTCATCAATTCAATAATTAATCGCATTCGCGCGTAACGAAATTAACCTAGTAACTTTAACTTAACTTAAACCATCTTAATATCATAATTTAACATTTTAACGCTCCTAAACGAAAACCATGGTAGCCTAGAAACTATATATTCACTTTTCTATTCGACTTCGAATTTCGTCAATCAATTAATCTATAACACATCCAAACAACCCGAAAACAATTTTCGATAATCAATACAACACTTCAACATTCTCAAACACATCAAAAATCGTCATTTTTCATGGCAACACATTCGAAAACAAAAATAAAATCATAACAGTCCCTATGACGACAGATTTTTCGTAACAAAATCAATATCAATATTTCATATGTTATCATGTAAAAGTCACACACAAACGAACCTCCGCACTAATGAGGTTCCAATCCTAAATCTCAAGCATAGATTTCACAAAACTCATCCATTTACTATCTAAAGCTTACGAAAATCAAACTCACCTCTTGGAAATGGATGAAAGTGACTTCAAGCTTGTTCTATAGCCATTGCATGTGACAAAATCTGCCTAGAATAACTTCAAACTTTTCATGGCAGCAAGCTGCCCCTAGATACAGTTCACGACAGCATCATCCTTCATTTTCTCATGCTGAGCTGCTACAGGCATGACATTCGATCTTCACTTCTTCATCTAGGTGAACACTATCTCTTTCTTGCTTCTTGCTTGATTTAACTTTCATCAACACTACATGTATTACCAATCCCACATTCTTAAGGTTCCAAATCTCCCATTTAACACATAAAAACCATAATCCATCTATTACATAAACCCATCCATCAAAAACTACAAAAATCACTATGAAAATTAATTTTTTTCTTACCTTTCAAAACCAATTGGAAACTTGCTTAAGTGATACTCTCGGTTGAACTTCTTCTTCTTGCTTCAAATCTTTCTTTGGCTCTCACTCTCTATCTCTATCTCACAGTTTCACTCCCTTTCTATCTAGAATGGCTCACGGCTTTTGCTTGATGACTGAACTCTCCCTCTCTCATGCTCTCTCTTCCTTTTGTTTCGGTTTCTTGATGATTTTGGCTTTTGGTTTTGCTTCTTGTAAACCGAAATCACCTTTTAGCTTTTCTCTTGTCTTCACTCACTCAGGCTCTCTCTCTCTTTTCATTTGTTTATTTGACTCCATAAATTGCTTTTTGTCTTCTTCATTAGCTTTTTGGACAGTGAGCCTATTTCTAATCTCATTTTCTCAGTTTTAATGCTTCAAGTGACCGTGTGATGCCTTGGTTTCCATTACATTTGTTTACTTTCAAATATATATATTCTTAATACTCTCTTGCCACTTGTCATGACATCCACTTGCATTTACACTTGTCTTCATTCCTATATGCATGCATGACACTTGTCAACAATCCTCCTCTCTTTGTGACACATGGCTTCTATGCAAATCCACTAACTCTCTTTGCTTACCAGATGTCTTTCATGCACACTCTTCGATGCTTTCATTTCACGCATCTCGATTTTCGTCTTTCCGTCCATCTAAAAATCTTATTATAACTCGACTATGCCTTCAAAATTAATTTTTTAAATTTCGATTTCACCTCCGAGCACTAGGAATTATTTTATTTCTTAAAAAATATTTTGCACGGTTCGAAATCGAAAAATATTCTTCCATCCGATAAATTTTTGAGTCACTCGGAATCTATTCAAATTGATTCGTTTTCGATCTGTTTCACTTTTATTCAACTTGAAAATAAATTTCAAAACTTTTCATTCACTAAGTCCACTTTTCGAAAAATAATCATTCCTACGGATACTTTCCGTTCGAAAATACGATCCATGAAAAAATAATTCGCTTTTCGTATTGACTGGGAACCATATTGAAATTAAATCTTACCTCTAGACACTTTAGTTTATTTTATTACCTCATTATTATGGGCATATATTATTCCATACGTATTCCGTTCCAGGATCAGAAGGGCATGTTACAAATTCTCCCCCCTTTATAAAATTTCGTCTTTGAAATTTAAAAGATCCGCTTTTTCAAAAGGAAGGGTATAACTAAGGCGCATATGATCCTAAGGAATGTTTTATCACCAATTTCAAATTTAGAATCTCTACAGCAAGTATTCATATAACTCTTTAGAGCTCATTTATTATTCAAAATCATGTCCTGTGACACCAATACTATAACACATTCACTTTGATTCTCATTTAAAAATTATTTCAAAATTCAAGTTTACTATCTCGTAATTCAATTGCAAATCTAGCAAACCTGAAATTCTCATATATAAAATATTAAATATTATAAAGCCATTATATAATCTCAAACACATTCCATGAAATCATAGGATTTAACTTAAATCAACTTACATGAAATCAATAAGCTTAAAATATTTATATCACTTAAAAGCTCCAAGTCATAAATATTCAAGACATCGATTATCATCCATTTGCTCCTCTACTGGTGAAAAAGTCTCTACAGGGGCTCTCCCAGTAGGCGGGCGAGCGAGCGACCTCGACGAGGCATCTTCTGTGAAATTTAAACTTGTATTTTCATGTAATATATTCGATTCTAAAAGAATATAGAAAGAAATCATGCAAATTTTAGAAAAACATCAAATCATTTTTGGAAATGGGTTTTCTTTTCATTTCTAAGACAACCTTTCGAATTTTTCAAACAGCATTTCAAAACCTCAGCTTTGATACCAAATTGAAGGGACCCAACTCAGATTTTCTCTATTTGAATCCGAACGAAGCCCTCTCAGCACCCCAACAGAAATCCTTATAGTCTTCATATAGGTGACTCAAAAGGACTCTGTGAAGTAAAGCCATCATGTTTATCCTTCCTTAAAAATTATTTTTTTTTTTTTTTAAATCTGATGGAGAAATATCGACAGCACAACGGCTGTTTCACCGACATTTTCAACATTTACAAACACATGTAAATCAATTTATAAGTATTTCTAAATACATTCATTCTTCTCCACTTCTAAATTGAACCTTAAGTCCATCTCAAAATTCACATTCAAACGTAAATCAAAGCATTTAAATTGAAATTATTTCTAACTTAAATTTATTTTAAGAAGCATAAAATCATAAGCGTCAATATAAAATCAAAATTATTTACATCCTGTAAATTCATTATATCTCAAGATACTTGTTTTAATTTTCATAGTAATGTTCGTCAAATGTACTCGCCTAACTTTGCATCGGAGATCGCTCGCTTTGAGTATTTGCTCCTACACCTGAGAAGATTTTCATAATAAGAAACAAGAAATAGGGAGCTAAAAAGCTCAGTGAGTGATATGCATTTATAGTTAAACTTTTTTGAAGTCATAAAGCTTAAAAGAAATTTATTCATACCAGAACATTTATAAAATTCAAATGACTTAGACACAACTTATATCTTTGAACATAATACTTAAATATAAGCTTATATCGATGAACATAATACTTAAACACAAGTTTATATCGTTAAACATCATACTTAAACATGAACTTATATCTTTGAATATAATACTTGAACATAAACTTATATCGTTGAAAATAATACTTAAACATAGACTTATATCCTCCTTAATGTTTAATAAATGATTTATAAGATATAATCAAATTGACAGGCGCCTTTCTAACTACTAGCTAGACGACCTGTCCGGCACCCCACGGTGGCTCCCCAGTCGAGATCTGCTCCGGCTGAAAAGTTCCTGTGGAGCTAAGTCTCTTTTCTTTTCTAAACTACTTGAAATCCTTTTAGTTCTGAAAATGGGTGGGAATTTTGTTTGTTGAAAATAACTTTATGAAAATAGAATTTTCACGGAAATCCGGCAGCACGACAGCTGTTTTTCTAAAATTTCACCCTGCAAAAGCTTATAAAACATGTATAAGTTTATTCGATATCTTTTATCAACTAATGGGCCTCAGGCCCTTTTTTTTTTTTTCAAATTCACAATCATGCAATAATGCAGAAAGTAACTGAGTTAAAATCTTAAAACGTCATGCATGATATTTACATAAAATCCTTAACTCAAATTAATATTTACAAAACTTGAAGAATCTAAAAGGATAATAAATACAATACATGATACTATGACTAGAAAATAGTGTAGTCTGGTCGCGTGTCTAGCTGGCCTATACGTCCGATGAAGATACTTCCGCCATGCTGCTCGCTCCTGCACCTGGGGAGGATTTTTAAATAAAACAGAAAACGATGATGAAAATAACTCAGTGAGTGTACATAATAATAAATTTCGCTTTCATTATTATTTGAAAAACGATACGGCTTATTTAAGCAAAAGATTCTAAACTAACGTCTATGGACGTATTTCATTTCTTTACTAACTTAGAAGGGTAACTCTAGAAAAACTCATTCTCTTAAGCACTTAAATTAAAAAAAATCTATATGACATGAAATACTAGAAATTTTCTGTTTGCGTGTGCTTAGATGCGGGAACTTGGGATTATAATTTCCCCCAACATCTGGAAATGTGGGAACTTGGGATTACGATTCCCCCCAACAGCTAGAAATGCGAAAACTTGGGATTATGATTCCCCCCGTAGATTAAGCCGTACGGGAACTTGGGATTACGATTCCCCCCGTCTATTACCATACACGCATAGGGTACCTCGGCCGGGTTATACTAATCACTTTTAGAATTATCTCATAAGTATTTCGTTTTCTAGTTACGGTTTAAAACCGAAAAACTTGCTTTCTAGAGCATTTAAAGGAAAGCGATAATATTCTAAAATATTACTTGAATAACATAATAATCATAAACTAAAATAGTATCGCATTTATAATTTCGTATAATAGAATTTCGTGAAAGCTTAATAAAAATGCACACTCACAATTTGCTTCCAATTACTTATCACCGCATCCCGTTACGGCTCTCGTCCGCTTTCCGATTCACCTACAATTGGTTTCGATCGAGATTTCGTTAAAACACAACTCGTGCGTAAAATAAACTTTAAGCCATACGAGGATTTCTAATCTCGACAATTCAATTGACTATCCTCACGATAACATGATAACAATACAGAAAACTATCGAACGCATGCGGAGACTATCTCAAACCGATTCGTTATCGTGACATAAACTACTCGAAACTCTACGGTTACAAAACCGACAACTATGTCATTCGAATCTAAAGTAACATCATCGATATCACATTATAATGGATCCAATAAGATGAAGATTCGAAACTAAACGACTAACATAAAGCTTACGCGATTTCAACTAGTTATCGCGATTTATCGATTCTAGCGTTTCGCATGATTCCTTCGTTTCCAATTAAACTTATCGTCAATTTCAACTCGTGACTTTACTTAAAACACGGCAAACGAATATTCAAACACTTTAAAGCACAAACAAGAAAAAGATGGCAGCAAGCTTAACGAATATCCATTTCCGATTTCAACTCCGAAATTTCGACAATTTAACGATTTCGCGCGAAACAAAAACTATCCGATTAACTTAAATGTCTTTCAAACTATTCTAACATCAGCTTTAACACTTTAACGGGCTTAATAACGACTCGAGGCAATGAGATAACATCACAAATACTTTCAAATTTGACAACGAAAATTGCAACTAAAAACATACATGCTCGTGGAAAACTCAACCGAATCGCTCGAAAACGATTTCTCAATATCCGAACGACTATCCGATACTTTAAAACACACTAATACTAACCATTTTCCACGACGACGAACTCGAAACTAAAAGCATAACTCAACAGCCCTTAACTTTCCTATAACAGCCCACACTCGAATCGCAACGAAAACAATCGATGATAAAAACACAATCGAAACAACAACGAGCGAACCTCCGCACTAACGAGGTTCCCAATCCTAAACCCAATCATAATATCATCAATTATAGAATTCTTATTCACAAGCACACTTTAAAATTTTCTAGAAGCATCTCAACAAAGTAAATGGGGCAGCACTTACCCAAAGAACAAGCTGTTCTCCACTTCGAAATAGCTTTCGAGCAATTGTGACGGCGAGACGAACGACAGTAAGCAACACTTGCTTCCACCAGCAAGTTGTCTCCTCTTGATGTTGTTCCACTTCAGGTCTGAATGGGTGTGCTCAGCCTGACTTAACAGCAGTTCGGCAACAGCTCGCACAACGGCAGCTTGCAACGACAGCACGGCAGCAATTGGCAGCAACGGCGACAGCAACTGGTGCACGGCAGCACCTCAACAGCGACAGCAGCTCACCACGGCAGCAGGACACGGCGACAGCACCTGAGGACGACGACAGCAGCTCACGGTCTTCCTCAAGCCAGCAGCTCCTCTCGCCAGCAGCAGCTCACGATGACAGCAGCAGCATGGCAGCAAGGCAACAGCTTCCTCAGCTCACGGCCTGACTTCTCCCAGCTTGCATGCACGATCTGAAGTGCTCAGGTCTGTCCTTGCATGTCCTCCTTTGCTTCAGATCTGAAGTCTCCTTCAACCGTGAATCACTTTGGTCTGAAGACAGCAGCTCCCTCAACTTCTCTAGTCTTCTCTCGTTCTCTTTCTCTCTTGATAAGCTCTCGGATCTGTTGGCTAAGGAGGTCGAATGGGACTTGCTTTGGTTTGGATTTGCTTACATCTCTCTCAAGTTCTCTCCCTCACTTGGTTCTCTCTTCTTCCACGAGCAGCACACACACACACGACTCACTCTCGGTTTGCTTGATATGGAGGCTGAATACTTGCTTGCTTTTCTCTCTTTCTCTTACTCTCACTTATCTCTCTCGGGTTTGCTTCGAGTTTTGTGAGCTGGTGACCGAATGCAATATTTGCTTTTTTTTTTTTTTTTTTAATCTTCATTTCTTGATTTTTAATCTTTTAATATTATAAAAACATGGCTTGCTTATCATTTGATGACACATGGTCACCATACAATCCATCTCATGCCACTTGTTTTGCTATCACCTTGCATGTGTGACACGTGCCACCACATGCACAACTTTATTATATTTCTCATGCATTCTCTCGGAATTATTTATGAATATCGAATCCGTCTTCACGAACTCGAATTTATTTTTATTTATTCTAAAATAATCATTCCGAATATTTCCGAACTCGATAATTATATTTTTCCGATCGAACGCGATCCATCGGAAAAAAAAAATAGTTCGCTTTCCGACGAACGAGGTTTTGGGTTTTACACAAATCATTACACTTAAACTTTAAACATTAAACATAATCGTAAAATATAATTCGTAAATCTGAAATAAAACTCAACAGCTTATATCATTTCAATATAACATAAATTTGTAAAATAAAAATGGTGGTATACGAGTTAATTAAAAATCATTGCGTAATAACATCGTAAATCAACCATCAATCAGTTATTCACCTATGGCACCCTAGGCATATGGCAAAACGGAATTCTACATCGCAAGGTCATATGATCAGTAACTAAGTAGCGGAATCCTACATCGCTACGAGCGGAATCCTACATCGCTTAAGTAGTAAACTAGCTCATAATATACCCTAGGGAAAGGAGGAATCTTACATCGTGTTAGGGTACTCTACCATTACCGATAATATCATGAGATCACTCTAAGGAATACCATAGGCTTGATAAAATATTTATAAATAAGTTGCATTTCATATAAAATCTATATTTCATTCTTGAACATAATAATTCGTAAGTTTCACATCAAATCCAGCAGCTTATATTATTTCAATATAACATAAACCTATAGAATAAAATGGTGGTATACATATTAATTAAAATTCATTGCATGATAATAAAGTAAATCAACCACCATTCATTTAATCACCCAATGGCAACCTAGGCATATAGCAAAACGGAATCCTACATCATAAGGCCATATGATCGGTAACTAAGTAGCAGAATCCTACATCGCTATGAGCAAAATCCTGCATCGCTCAGGTAAGCTAGCTTATAATATACCTTAGGGAGAGGCGAAATCCTACATCGCAACTCCCAAACTTACATCGTTTTTCGGGTACTCTACCATTATCGATAATATCATGAAAACATCCTGAAGAATACCATAGGCCTAATAAAACATTTATAAATCAGCTGCTTTTCATACAAAATTTACATTTCATTCTTAAACATAAAATTTCGTAAAGGAGCATATCATAATATATTTAAATTCATTTCATAACATATCTCATAGAATTTAAATGTTACATAGAATTTCATACTATAAAACTTAATAACATCATTTAAGGTAAATAACATTTCATGAAATCATGTTCATATCAAAACTTTCATAATATTTATATCATTTAGAATTAAACATAAGTCTCAAAACATTTTGTAACACTCACATTAAAACATACTAGATTGCATTTAACAAGTCGTAAAATAATTTTCACTCACTTGACACATTATTGTGAAGCTCACAATCTATTCGATTTTGCTTTCGTGTTACCTATACATTTAACGTTAATTCTTTAGGTAACATCACAAATGAATCCAATCGCATAATTAATCATATAAACGCATTCGCATAATGTAATCGCTTTCACATTTCAATCTAATGCATAAAACACTATATAACAGTTGTGAACTATCCTTAAATGATACTCAAAATAGTCCGCAATAACAAGACAATGTGTAACGCTCATTTGAACCAATATTTAACTCTAAAATAGCACATGTTATCCATACAACCAGCTTCGTCATTAAAACTGCACATACAATCTCTTTGAATAGCTTATAATCGTCGAAACAGCTTGCGAAATCATTCGAGACAGCTCAACGCAATACAACCCATGATTTTAAATCAAAATTGCACGTTATAGCACAATAACAGCTCATAGAATAACACCTTAATAGCCCCCAAAAACAGCATAAATACAGCCCAAAAAACAGCACATACTAGCCCATGAAACAACAAGATGACAGCCCAAAAATCAACACGTTAACAGCCCATTAAACGGCCCATAAATCAGCATACTAATAGCCCACAAAAACTGCATGATAACAGCCTTTAAAACGCCTATAAAATTGCATGTTAACAGCTCAAAAAATAGCATGTAATAACAGTTCATTACACGCATCGCAACAGTTTTCGATTTTTCGTTTAAACTCTAAAAACTTATTAATTCAACAATTAATCGCGTTCGCACGCAACAAAATTAACCAAGTAACTTTAACTTAACTTAAACCATCTTAATATCATAATTTAACATTTTAACACTCCTAAACGGAAACCATAGCAGCCTAGTAACTATATATTCACTTTTCGATTCGACTTCGAATTTCGTCAATCAATTAATCCATAACGAATCTGAACCACCCGAAAACAATTTTCGATAATCAATACAACACTTTGACATTCTCAAACACATCAAAAATCATCATTTTTCATGGCAACACGTTCGAAAACAAAAATAAAATCATAACAACCCCTATGACGATAGATTTTTTGCAACAAAATCAACATTAAGATTTCATCCGTTATCACGTCAAAATCACACATAGACGAACCTCCTCATTAACGAGGTTCCAATCCTAAATCCCAAGCATAGATTTAACAAAACTCATCCATTTACTATCTAAAGCTTACGAAAATCAAACTCACCTCTTGGAAATGGATGAAAGTGACTTCAAGCTTGTTTAATATCCCTTGCATGGTAGCAAGCTACCCCCTAGATGCAGTTCACAGTAGCATCATCCTTCATTTTCTCATGTCAAGCTGCTACATGCATGGCATTCGATCTTCACTTCTTCATCTAGGCGAACACTATCTCTTTCTTGCTTCTTGCTTGATTTAACTTTCATCAACACTACATGCATTACCAATCCCACATTCTTAAGGTTCCAAATCTCCCATTTAATACATAAAAACTATAATCCATCTATTACATAAACCCATCCATCAAAAACTACAAAAATCACTATGAAAATTAATTTTTTTCTTACCTTTCAAAACAAAATGGAAACTTGCTTGAGTGATACTCTCGATTGAACTTCTTCTTCTTGCTTGAAATCTTGCTTTAGCTTTCACTCTCTATCTCTATCTCATGATTTCACTCCCTCTCTCTCTCTAGAATGGCTCACGGCTTTTGCTTGATGATCAAACTCTCCCTCTCTCATGCTCTGTCTTCCTTTTGTTTTGGTTTCTTCATGATTTTGGCTTTTGGTTTTGCTTGTAAACCAAAATCACCTTTTAGCTTTTCTCTTGTCTTCACTCACTAAAGCTCTCTCTCTTTTCATTTGTTTGTTTGACTCTATAAATTGCTTTTTTTCTGTTTCATTAGCTTTTTGGATGGTGAGCCTATTTCTAATCTCATTTTCTCAGCTTTAATGCTTCAAGTGACTGTGTGATGCCTTGGTTTCCATTTCATTTGTTTACTTTAATATATATATGCTTAATACTCTCTTGCCACTTGTCATAACATCCACTTGCATTAATGACACTTGTCTTCATTCTTATATGCATGCATGACACTTGTCAACAATTCTCCTCTCTTTGTGACACATGGCTTCCATGTAAATCCACTATCTTTCTTTGCTTGCCTAGTGTCTTTCATGCACACTCTTCGATGCTTTGATTTCATGCATCTCGATTCCCGTCTTTCCGTCCATCCGGAAATTCTATTATAACTCGACTACACCTTTAGAATTATTTTTTAAAATTTCGATTTCACCTCCAAGCACTAGAAATTATTTTATTTCTCAAAAAATATTTTGCACTATCCAAAATCGAAAAATATTCTTCCATCCGATAAATTTTTGAGTCGCTCGTAATCTATCCGAATGGATTTGCTTTCGATCCGTTTCACTTTTATTCAACTCAAAAATAAATTTCAAAACTTTCCATTCACTAAGTCCACTTTTCAAAAAATAATCATTCTCGCAGATACTTTCTATTCGAAAACACAGTCCACCGAAAATAATTCCCTTTCCATATTGACTAGGAACCATACTGAAATTAAATCTTACCTCTAGACACTTTAATTTATTTTATTACCTCAATATTATGGCTTAATTTATTCCATACGTATACTGTACCAGGATCGGGAGGGTATGTTATAGAGTGACCGTTACCATTATATCAGACAGAGACCCGAGATTCACCTCCAGATTCTAGAAGAAGTTACATGAAGCCTTAGGTACTCGATTGAGCTTCACTATAGCATTCCATCTGCAGACTAATGAGTAATCCGATAAGGTAATTCAGGTGCTAGAAGATATACTCAGCAGCTGTGTTATTGATTTTGAGGAGAGTTGGGTGGAACATCTCCCATTGGTGGAATTTGATTATAATATCAGCTATCAATCAAGAATTGATATAGCACCTTATGAAACTTTGTATGGAAGAAAGTGTAGCACACCTCTTTATTGAACCGAATTAGGTGAGGATAAATTGGTTAGACCTGAGTTTATCAAACAGACTGAAGAGAAGGTAAATATTATCAATGAAAGGTTGAAAGCTGCATCCGATCAATAGAAGTCCTACGTGGACTTGAAGAGGAAGGACATAGAATATGAAGTGGGAGATAAAGTCTTCCTTAAGGTATCTTCTTAGAAGAAAGTATTAAGATTTGGAAAAAAAGGTAAGTTAAGTTCTAGGTTTATTGGTTCATACGAAATCATTGAACGTGTCAAACCGATAGTCTACCGACTAGCTTTACCACCAGAATTGGATAAGATACATAATGTGTTTCATGTATCGATGTTGAGAAGATACAGATTGGATCCTTCTCATGTTGTGCCAGTCGAATCTATCGAGATACAACCTGACTTATCATGCGAAGAGGAACCTGTAAGAATTTTGGATTGTGAAATTGAAGAGCCAAGGAATAAGAAGATCCCGTTAGTTAAAGTTCTCTGAAGGAATCATAAGATTGAAGATGCTACCTAGGAAAGTAAAGAGACAATGCGATAATAGTATCCATAGCTTTTCAAATAAAGTAAATTTCACGGATGAAATTTCTTAAGAGGGAAGAGTTGTAACGCCCCGATATTTAATTCTGTATGATTAGTATTCGTTGATTAAATAATTGAATTCGATAAGTTGGATTAAATTAGGATTGAGTGAAATTAGTGCGATATTAAAATAATTCGTTAGTTATTTACAGAATTTAAAATTTTTGAAAATATTTTTATTAGTAAGGGATTTAATTATAAATTTAATAGGAGAGGTTGAATGATAGAAAATTTTCATTGGATGATAAAAGGAGTGCAATTGAAATGCATGACATGGGATTAATTTTGAACAAATAGGAAATTGCCACCTAAAAGTCAAAAAGTTAGGGAAACCAACGGAATTTTAGCAAGTGTGTGGTAAAATAAGTTAGTGAAATGGTGAATGTTAAGAATACCCAATCATGAGCCAACATTTGTATGGAGGGACAAGATAGTCATTAATAGGATTGTTAGGGGTAAATTTGGAAACCAATGGGAGTTAGTATATAAAGTGGGAGATAGTCATGAAAATCATTTCATTTTCTTCTCTTCTTGGCCGAGACCATCATCTTCTTCTTGCCATCTTCTTCATCTTCTATTTCTTTTCATTTTCTTTTCATTTTAAGTCATCAAATCACTTCTAAATCTTGTCCTACACACCATCTACCTATCCAAAGCTTCAATTTCCTTAAAACCCACCAAGTTCTCAAGTTGGACTTTCTCTAGAAAGGGTTTAAACAAGGTAAGTTGATATGAGTTTTGATTTTTATGATGGATTTAGGTTGGAAATGGTATAATTACTCTCATGAGCATGTAGATAAGGTTATTTTAGCATTTGAATAAGTGAATTTGATTTTGATGACGAAAGTTACTCTTTTAAAACCCTAGGTGACCAATTGGAAAGAGGTGATCAAAGCAAGGGTAAAGAGAAGCTTTAAGCTTCATTTGATGTGCAAGAAAGCTAGAAAACAAGCCCAAGAGGTTGGTGTACACTTACTATGAAAATTTTCTTTTATTAGTAAGCATAACAATGAGAATTTCCTTTAAAATTTATTGATTTTGTTCTTTCGATGAAGTAATTAAGTTTGAATGATATCTATGTATCATTTGGATGCCTTTAGAATGAGTTTTGAAATGACAAACCAAATGGAACATAAATTTTGAAATTTAACCCCTTAAGTCGAATTGGTGCTGGAAAAATACTTAAGGGTATTTTGGTCATTTCAAGCTCATTTATTTGTTATTCCAATGATGTTTGAATGATTTATATAATGAAATATTGATTGGAAAATAACACTCCTTGGCCGAATGCTTCCTAGAGAAGTAACCGAGGGTAATTTTGTCATTCCAAGTCCAATTATGTGTCAAGGGAATGATGTTTTGATAATATATGTGATGAATTAAGGATTGGAAAACAAAAATTTGAATAAGCCCTTCCTATGGCCGAATGAGGACTAGAGGAAGATGGGTGTTGTATTGTTAAATTTTGACATTAAAATTAGGGGCAAAACGGTCATTTGAAGTGGCCAAAAGTAATGCTCCAAAAAATTTCGAAGAATAGATTTAAATATGTGTTTAAAAGTTTACGCGATTACAATTTTGTTAAAAATTAAAAATTTTATAATTTTGAAAAGTTTAGAGAGCCCGAGTAAAGCTAGACATCGGTAGGTGGAGATTGGTAGTTGACATATCGATAGGGTAAATATTAGTAGTACTACACCGTTATGATCACATACCGACTTTGATTGACAGACCTTAAGAGGTACCGAGTATCCGGTTCAGAAATTATAAAATTTTGTAAATTTGAGATCCGACGGGTAGGCACCGAGTGTTCAATGTCGGGGAAGACTCGTTACCGATCCAAAATATCATGTCAAAATTTAAGAAGGGCTCCAGAATTTATTAGGAGTAATAGGGTAACTATGATTGATGTATGGTTTTGAAAGAGTAATTTATGTAATTTCCAATTTGTTTGATGTTATGTGTGTTTATTACAATAATTTGTTGATTTTGTAATTAATGATGTTTTAATGTAGCATTTCTTGAATACAATTACCATTTCAATAGTATATGTGTGCACCTACTAAGCAGAAATACTTAGCACATTAGATTTACCATACGCAGGTAGTTGTGTTGGACTTGTAGTTAGAGACGAAAATGAAGACAAAGCATCTGCAGTTTTACCTCCCCAATCACATCTGACATCTTTTTTGGTAATGGACATTTTGTATCACATTTGTATCTTCAAGTGTATGTTTATAAAATTTTGTACTTCTTCAATGTGTAATCTTTGTAAAGAACAATTTGTATAAAGTTTTGAAATGGTTTGTAAATTATGTAAATTGGATGATAGAGTAACTTGATTTTGTATTAAAGTTTATGAATGTGGATATTTTTTAAATGTTGTATATTATGTATTTTGCGTGGTGAAGTGCTTTTGAAAAGGAACGAGAGGTCCATATAGAAGTTGAAAAATAGTGATATTAGAAGTGTTATTATTTTCCTTGCAGGTTTTGATTTTGAACTTTCAGAAAAACAGGGAAAACTCTGATGGATTTTCTGTAAAATAAAATAAATGTTTTAATAAATGAGTTTAGTAATGAATTTTTAATAAGAAAAATAATAATCTTCGCCTTGATTCTCGTACTGTAGAGAGTCGAGGGAAGGATGTTACAGTCATACCTCATGGTACGCCGATTTCTATCGTGTTAGATCGGGATCCTACATTCACTTCAAAGTTTTGGCCCAACTTGCAGAAGACATTAGGTACTCGACTAAACTTCAGTACGGCCTTCCATCCTCAGACAGATGGACAATCAAAAAGAATAATCCAAACACTGAAAGATATGCTCCGAGCATATGTCTTGGAATTCAAGGGGAGTTCGGATATGCATCTACCACTTTTGGAGTTCACATACAATAACAGTTATCATGCCAGTATTGGTATGGCACCATAAGAGGCACTATATGGAAAAAAGTGTAAAACTCTAGTGTGTTGGGATCAATGTTGAAAATATCGATATCGACGGAAATATCGGTACTACGATTCGGCGGAAATGTCGATAGAAATATCGATATCGACGGAAATTTACGTAAAATTTACGGAAAGTACGGAAATTTAGTTAAAAACATAATATTTTTTAATGAAACTTTTGGTAATATTAAAATAATCATTTCTACAACCAAAAATCATGTTATATTTTTAAAAAAAAAAAAACATATTCTATCTAAAAAGTAACAACTAAAAGGTATAAATATAGATATAATATATAGAGTAGATATATGAAAATATAAAAAGTTTCCATTAAAACTTTTCAATTAATTTGCATCACATAAATCATGTAAATTTTAAAACCAAAATGAAGTCCTAGGTGGTTCATAGATTATATAGCTAGCATCTAGATTTATACAATACTGATACTATGACATATAATTTGAATGATTTTGAATATAATCACGAACATGCCATGAATAAGCTTCTTGATTTATTCTCACCATCTGTCCATAGATAGGAAATTGTGTGTAAGGATCATTGGAGATCCCAAAACTTATATGGTCATCATCACTTGACCTTAAACTCATAGATTCAAAAGCAGTTGAAATGTTATCTTCATTGGATGATGACATCTCTAACTGCATTTGATGGATTCTCCTTGTATAATCCTTACTAATAGCCCCTATGTTTAGACCCGCAGCTCTACACCCATAGTCTTCATCTTGTGTGCAATGAGTGTATTGTTCTTCACAAGTAAATGGGCTCAATGGCAAACCTGTATCAGTATCATTTCTTTTAGTAAAAGCATAATTATTTCCTCTATTGTTATCATCATCATCATTATTGTCGTCGTCATCATTGTCATCATTATCATCATCATCATCAGCACCATTATCTTCATTATGAATTCCATCATTAGCAAGGGCTTAGGAGTTTTTGTTTTTAAAATAGAATAGCAATTATGAGATGTTTGAGCTTGACTACAAAATGGAATATAATAATGAGATTCCTGATGAAAATAAGATTATTCACGTGGGTTGAAAACTTATTTTATTTAGGGTTTTGTTGAAAACTAACCCATTTTTGATAACTCATTTGAAAAATAATCTTTATTGTTTTAATCTTCGCACAATGTCTTTTTTTGGACGAAAATGCCCTTGACCCATCATTTTTGTCGGTCACTCTTTCTACCAAACGATCTGGTTGAGAATCCCAACCTCGAAGTTGAGATCCCAATCTACATCCCAACTTCGAAATTGGAAATCCCAACCTCGAGGTAGAGAATCTCAACCTTGATAAAACATCCAAGTTCACATTCTCAACCTTCAGGTTGGGAATCCCAACTTCTAGGTTGGGAGTCCTAATCTTGATTCAAATCCATATTCGGAATCTCAACCTTAGGGTTGAGATTCCCAACCTGGATGTTAAATCAAGATTGAGAATCCCAACTTAAAGGTTGGGGCTCCCAATATAGAGGTTGAGATACCTAACTTTAAGGTTGGGAATCCCAACAGTGATTCAAATTACTATCATTTTATTAAGGGTATTTTTGTCCACCCAATGTATTTTTTATAACAATAAAATAAGAAATGTTATTTTAGAGATTGTTCTTACCAAATGAGTCTTTTTTGTAATTATTCCTTTTATTTATTTAATAAAAACTTAACAAATTCTTATTTGAAAAACTTAAATTTCACTTTTATTTTATGAAAATTTAACCGATATTTTCAGGATATTTCACGGATATTCTACAGATATTTCCGAAAATTTCCTCGATATTTTGTAAAATTTGTACTACAAGTTCACGGAAAGGATATTTTACGAAAATATCACGGATATTTTCGGATATTTTCAGGATAAGAGATTACATCCCCTATCGATATCGGTATCCTTGATTTACGGAAATATCGACGAAAATATCGGGAATATCGTGGATATTTTAAACTATGGTTGGGATAAGGTAGGTGAGAGGAAATTAATAGATCCCAAACTTGTCCAAATCACTGTAGACAAGATTAAAGTCATCAGGGACAAGCTTAAAGTAGCAAGTGATAGACAAAAGAGTTATACGGATAATCGCCATAGGGACCTCGAGTTCGAAGTTGGCAATAAAATTTTTTCCAAGATATCCCCATGGAAAGGCATGTTCAGATTTGGAAAGTAGGGTAAGCTGAGTCCGCATTATATAGGGCCATATGAAATTATGGAAATAGTAAAATCTGTATCATACAAGTTAAAGCTACCACCTCAATTAGATAAGATTCATGATGTGTTCCACATATCCATGCTTCGTAAGTACATTTCAGATCTCTTCCACATACTCAAAGAGCAACCGGTAGAGCTAAGAGAGAACCTGACTTATGAAGAAGAACCAGTACAGATTTTAAATCGCTGAGAACAAGTTCTGCATAATAAAGTTATCCCCTTAGTGAAATTTTTATGGAGAAATCACAAGATAGAAAAAGCTACTTAGGAGCATGAAGATTAAATGTGTCAGAAGTACCCCCACCTTTTTCAATAGATAGAGAGTTGTAAATTTCGAGGACGAAATTTTATAAGAAATGAAGAATTTGTAATGTCCCTTATTTGAATTCCGTACTATAGAGGAGAATTGAATAAATAATGTAAATCTATTGTACAAAAATGTCCTTAGTAGAGAATTAATAATAAAGTTATTGAATTTTTCGAATCGTATAGTTGGAATTTTAGTAGAACTTCTTAATGGATCTGAAACGAATTCGAATCTAAAAAGTGATACAACGATTTACCTAAGATATAAGATGAAATTTATGATCAAAGACTTCCAAGAAAGAGTATGTGTAACATACCCTCCCGATCTTAGTACGGTATACGATGGAATAGTGTATGACCATAATATTGAGGTAATAAAATAAATAAATATAGTTATTCGCTATGTGAAACCCAAAGCTACATTCGACAGAAAGCGAACTATTTTGCGATAGATCGTGCTGTCGATCAGAAAGTATCTGCGAGAATGTTATTTTATTTTATTTTATTTTTTTTGAAAAACATATTTAGTGAATCTAAAGTCTTGCAATTTATTTTCGAGTTGAATAAAAGTGAAACGGATCGAAAACGAATCTATTCAGACAGATTTCGAGCCATTCGAAAATTTATCGGATGGAAGCATATTTTTTTTTCAATTTCGGATCTTGTGGAATATTTTAGAGAAATAAAATAATTTCGAAGGCTCGAAGATGAAATTGAAATTTTAAAATAATTCTGAGTATGCGGAGAGGAATTCGAACTTTAAAATTAATTTCGGAGGCGTAATCGAGTTATAAGCGGATTCCCAGGCGGACGAAAATGGATTCGAATTCAGAATCGGAATGGGAGAATGCATGAATTAGCATGTTGTATGAATGGTGCATGAATTCGACACGTATCATTCGTGCAAAAATGGAAGCAAGACAAGTGGCATGAAACTCTCGTGCATGAATACCAAGTGTCACCATTT
Source organism: Dimocarpus longan (assembly GCA_022984855.1). Lineage (NCBI taxonomy): Eukaryota > Viridiplantae > Streptophyta > Magnoliopsida > Sapindales > Sapindaceae > Dimocarpus > Dimocarpus longan. The sequence continues at coordinate 16,792,516 of CM041015.1, read as the reverse complement.
CAAGATGCATATATAAAGTAAAGTTGAAAAATGAAAGTTAAAACAATTCAAAGCATTCTCGGTCACCATTCATCCAAGAGAGCCGAGAGAGAGAGCATTTGTGAGAAAGGGAAAGTTAACCTAGATTTCAATAGAGAAGTAAGAAGCAGATCAAGAGCAGCTATCATCCATTCGATCACCATCCAAAACCGTGTGTGAGAGAGAGCTAGAGAATGAAAGAGAGAGTGCAGCAGCTTGTAAAATCTGCATGCAAGGAAGGAGAAAGCTTGCACTTGGTCAAGCTTTAAGCTAAATTGAAATGGAGAAACTTCAAGGGGTTATTCTATTGTGTTTGGCCGTGAAGAACTAAGGAGGAGTTGTTGTGTATGGTGGTTTTGAAGGGGGACAGTTTAAGTAAATTTTAGCCTATGCAAGAAGCAATTCACTCAGTCAAAATCAACATAACAGATTCTCGATAGAGAGAAAGAGGGCGAGAGAGCTGCTGTTGGAATGAAGGGTGTTGTTCTACCATGAAGGTGAGGCCGAGACAGCTGCTATTTGAGTGATTTTAGAAGCTAGATTGAAGCTTCTAAACGCATGTAGCAAGCATTTCGGCAAGGCAGCAGACTACGCTGAATTTGAGAGAAACTTTAGAGGGTGTGTGCGTTGTTAAGGGGGGGCTGTGTTGGCCGTGAAAGAGCATCAAAGAAAACAATCTTGCATGGTGGTTATGGAGCCATTTTTAGTGCGATCTTAACTCATGCAAACCTTTGGAATGAAGGTAGCTCTCTTAGTTAAGGAAGAATTCAACTAAGTTGCTGCATTGACGATTCTTTTTGGTGATTTTTTATGTGTTTTCTAACCGATGCAACCTGTGTAATTAAAGAAGAAGCAATTGGAAAAAGGGAAAATAGATGGGCAGTAGTTGAATGTGGTGTTTGATTTGTTTTCGAGTTGAATTTAAGAGGTAAGTTTGTGTTTTATACTTCTCATTTTGTTGAAAGTGCTTAGGTTGTGATATTGGATGAAATTCATGATGAAATGTTTAAGATTTAGGATTTAAAACCTCATTAGTGCGGACATTCGTTCGGTTGAAATGTTAATGCGATTATGGATGATTTTCGATGTTGGAATTGTGTGAAAAATATGTTGTAGGGGCTGTTATATAGAGATTTAGGGGCTGTTATGTTATGTTTTCACTTTCGAGTTCGTCGTCTTGAAAAATTATGCATAATGGTGTATTTTAAAGGATCGAATAGTCGTTCGGTAATCAAGAAATTGTTTCCGGGTGACTCGGATAACGTTTGTTTGCGTACGAATGTGTTCAGTTGCGCTTTTACTTGTCGAATCTAAAAGATGGATATGATATTAGTAGGCTGCCATGATATGTGTTTGAGGTTGTTAAAATGATAAATATTGATGTTAGGACAGATTGAATTATGCTAGAGTCACTCAAATAGTTTTCTTTGCAAGCGAATGTAATTAATTGTTGATTCTTGAAGTCGAAGCGGAAAGCTAATAAACGTTTAGTAAGCTGCCATGAATTTCGTTTATGTGTATCGAAGTGTTCGAATATTAGTTTTACATTTATTGAATGAAATAATAAGTTGTTTAATGTTGAGTTTGAATTGAAACGAAAAAAATCGCGCGAATGGTTAAAAAGAATAATTCGAGATAAAACTTTTCGTAATCGCGAAATATTTAACGTTTATGGTTTTTAGTAGAATTATCACCACGTGGATTATGTTAAATGTGATTGCGATGAAAGTAATCGAAAGGAATAGATGGTTTAAGGTCAAATTTAATTTCTGTTAACATGGAGAAGTTAATTCGAAAATCTTTATATTATTTGATGTTGTGTAATTGATGTTCGATGATGGAAATGATTTCACGAATAGCGTAGTTACGATATGCTTATATTAGAATGTTAAATTATATAGGTATCGATAAGGTGGAAGAAATCGAAGTTGAGGAATTATCGCGAGGTAGAAAATCAGGAAGTTTCCGTGAGTTAGAAATCGGTGAGTGTAAATTGTTTTATGAAATGATAAATATACTATGATTAGTATGTTTTTATGAAAGATTGAGGCATTCTTAATAATTAAATAAATTTATATGAATGATGTTCGATTATAAATGTTTTTATATATGCATCTAAAGAAATATTGATCGCGTGAATTTATTATTGAAATGCGCTTTTATGTTTTAATATCAAATTGAAGAAATATGTTTTACAATAATTATTTTAGCATGTAGATGTAATTCTTGAGAAAAGTTAAAGAAAATTTTCAAAACTGATGGCTACCCTAATCCCTATTATATGACTGAAATATGACTGAGGTATGACTGTTATGCGGTCTAAGTGCCTTATTGCACGTATAACATGTCCGTGGGAGAAAGTCCACTAGCTATGGGGGGATCGATTCTGTCATGTCGCCCTCTACGCGTATATAAGGTACTATTATGACTGATGCCCTATGTGCAGTGAGATAACATTCCGCGGTATAGTGGCTTATGACTGAGATTGACCATCCCCACCACCAGTGTCCTAGGACCGGACGGTGATTATGATTTCCCTAGGTCTTATTGGATACATGTTTTATGACTGAGGATACGATTTATGAATTCATGATTATGTTATGAATGAATTTCACATGAGGTATGTTACAGAATGAATTTTTACGATGCATATAATTTTGTTTCAAGCAAATATGTATATAAATGATTATGTAATAACATGAAATTCATGTTTTGAATAACTTATTACGGAACTTAGAATTTTTCAAAGGATTTTTAGAGAGGATATTTTTGAAATGAAAGCTTATTTAGAAATGCGTAACCCTCACTGAGCCTTTTTAGCTCACTATTTTCTTGTTTATTTTATAAAAAAACCTCTCCAGGTGTAGGCACAAGTCCTCAACGTGATAAATCTCCAGTTCAAAGTTAGAAAGTTTGAAATGGTTTTGTCTTGAATACTTGATTTGTGATTGAACGTGGATTTTGAGATGGACCTGAGGTCCCATCTGAAAGTGAAAAAGAATGTATGTATTTAGAAATTTTTATAAATTATTTTACAGGTGTTTGAAAATCTTGAAAATATCGGAGAAACAGTCGTTGTGCTGCCGAAATTTTTTCACCCTAATTTTTAAATGATTAAGAAATAAAATTGTTTTACGGCTTTACTTCACAAAGTCCTTTGAGTCACCTGCATAATGATTACAAGGATTCTGTGGGGTGCCAGGAGGACTCCGCTCGGATCTTTACAAGGGTAATCCGAGTTGGGTCCCTTCAGTATGGGTTGAATGGATTAATTTATCTACATTGTATGAATATTTAAAAATAATAATAAAAAAAATAGTATGGCATGCATGAAAATATGGCAACAAAGGAGGGCAAAATGGTCAAGATAAAATGATGGCATAGCATGTAATTATGTAAAAAGTCTAAAGGAAATTTCACAGTGATGAAAGCACATATATATATGAGAAGATGAGTGAAAAATCTAGAAGAAAGGGTTGAGATTCACGACAGAAATAGGGGATTACACACTAAGGAGCAGCAGCCATTCCAAACAAGATTTCCACCATTTTTTAAGGTTAATCAAACTATCAAAAGTTGAAGAACAAGTCTAGGAAATTTTATAAGCAAGATCAAGCCATAAGAGGTAAGATTGGGTTTTCATGGAGATTTTTGATTGAGAAACTGTCAACATGCTATCCATGAACAGCTCATGATCTTGATGAGTTTTTTTATATTTAAATTTAAAGTTTCGAAGCACTAATCAAGTAGGAAGGCCAAGCAAAGGATCAAAGAACAATTGATAAGTAAATTGGTCGAGAAATATTATGATTTGAAGTAGTTTGAATGTTGTTATGGTGTTAAAAATTCTGTTGTGAATTGAGGTGGAATTGTGGACTGATTTTGGTGCGCAAGAAAGTGAAATTGGATGAAGTTATGATGTTTGAAATTATGCATGAGCTGTCCAGCCAACATGAAAATGTTATATTTCAATTTTGTTTGATTCAATTTGATGATATTATATGTTTAATGTAAACCCTCGATTCTAATTACGGTTAAATAGTATAGTTTCGAAAATAGTTTTTAAAGTTTAATTTATTTTTGTATCGAGAGTATGATGTCGATTAGAGGACCCAAGAGTATTAGGAATTGAGATGGGAGATTATTGGATAAAATAAACTTAGAATTCCAAAGTCAAAAATCAAAAAGTTCCACCAATGGGAAGTTGCCAAATGTGATAAAAAGTTGTAATGTTTAGTCAGCTAATTGGAGCCATTTGATTGGTGAAAAAAATTACTTGTGTTAAGTGATGGCAAGTGGACTAATCAGAAAGAAACTTATCCATTTAGGGGTCAAAGTAAGAATTAGCAAAGTTTGAGGGTTATTTTGGTGATTTTTAAGAATGACTAAATAGCAAATGATGTACCACCATAAATAGAAGCCCAATTGTCTCTTCTCATGCATTTTTGTAGTGAAAAACCGAGAGAGAGTGGGAGATGTAGTGTCGGCCAAAAGGGAGAAGAAATCATAGGAGTTCATGCAATATTCTTCAAGTTTTTCATCATCCAATTCAAGTTTGCCATCAACCCAAGCTAGTGGTGCACTTTTAAAGTGAGATTGAAGCATAAACAGGTGAGTTTCACATCTTGAATCAACTTGGATGTGTGAGAAATCCATTTCTATTCTTGCTCCAAATGTTGTTTTAATTTTATGGATTGATATTATATTAGTTAGTGATGAGTTTGATGTGATTTTTATGTTAAAAATTTAAAGAAAAATTATGGCTCTTGTTGGATGTTCTGTTCGGCCAACTTAGGGTTTATGTAACCCAATTTGATTTCTTTCATTTGAGCTTCAATTCATGTTTCCTAGATACTAAGAAATCATCTAGAAGTGATAGAATTAGAAAATCAAAAGTCTAGAGCCAAATTTAGTTATAATGGTCTAGTTGAAAGGTATTAAGAAATGTCATGGAAAACCAAATTTTTAATGCTTGAATTGAATATATTTCATCATATTTGAGTGAATGAACATTAGATATGAAAGAATTAAGCTTATTGCATGATTGGTATAAAAGTGTGTTTTAAAAAGTTTTGAAAAAGTGTGGTTTTTGACTAGAAACACCTATCTAGCGGTCATTTCTTTCCAAATTCACTTCATGGCTTACCTAAATGAGAGATAGGGAGATTATTGGAGCAAAAAGGGAACGAAGAACAGTTAGGGATTGCTCTCTAGCATGCATTCGGCCTAAGGGGGTCTAAATTTGTGATTTTTCATTTCGAGCTCTAGAAAATTATTTTGAGTGTACCAGGGTGTTCCTAGGTGATAATGAATAGGTTTCGTAAAAAGAAATCAGAATTCGAAAGCCTCTAATAAGTTAAAACCTAGTTGCGAAGGTTTAGGCATAAAAAGACCTTTGTAGTGTTAGTTGTGTTAGAAGCTATTTATAACTTTGTTTTAGTAAGTTTATTGATTCTAAATGAGTATTTGATGTTTTAGGGTGAAAGCGGAAAGTATCGGGGACTTTCGAAGGAGGTTCGCTTTTGATCGGAAGGCGCTCAGTGAGTAGAATTCCACTTTTCCCAAGCGTAGTTTGTTTAAAGTTTATTTTATGACTATATGCACTTATTTGATTATATAATTGATTTGTGTATTATAGTATATTTAGATCCTATTATATGAGTTGTTAAGTTGAATATGTATTTATGTAAGAAACTTAAAAGAACTTAAAGTTTTTAGGCTTTTTGCCTTAAAAACGAGATTATTTGAGAATATCGAAGAAAGTATTTTATTACGCCGATGGTTTACCTTAGTCCTAGTTGAGTACCCAGCCGAATGCTTTATACGTGCACAGGAAATATGAGAGAATTACTCAATGATAATGAGAGAGTCATTTGAGTCACCCTCTGCACGTATAAGGTAGTGCAGTTCAAACCGATTGCGTAGGGGTAACGCGTGCCCAGAGTTCGTGCATTGGTGACTACACAGGGTAAGTTCCTTAATTCCTAGTGGCTAACTAAAGATTTAAGCTATCACAATAGGAGTAATTTCCCTGAGTTACCATCAAGACGAGAAATGAGAAAGTTTTTTAAAGAAATTCGAAATAAGCTTCAGAAATAGTTTTGTTTGAAATGTTAAAAAGTATTTTAGAAAAATACTTTAGTTAATGAAGCTGTTTAATTTTATTTCATTAAGTTATACTCACCGTTTGTTTTCCATGTGTTTTTTAAAATGTTCCCTTAGGTGCAGGAGCAAGTTGTCCGATAGACGAGGCTCAGACCGATGCGCAGATCGATTGACGGACCATTATTTTTCATTGTATAGCTTATACTTTTGTTGTGGATGTTTTGTATATGAAGTATGGTGTAAATGATGTAAATTTATAAATATAAATACCAGTTGTTGGATGCACATTTTACTAAAATGTTTTGAAAAGAAAACTCTAGTTTTCATTGATTTTCGTAAAGGTGATTATTTGCGTTGGGGTTGAATTTAGATGAGGGTCAAAGGCCCCTGGTAGTTAAAATTGTGTGTCATAGAAGTGTCTTTAAACTGCTTTTGAAATTGCAGGGTGGCATAGTTGAATAAACAGCCGGCATGCTGCTGGATTTTTATTAGCAAAAATGGAATTTTTTTTTTCTTTGCCACCTATTTAAAAATTAAAAAAGTGATAAAATAAGTTAGAATTGAGTCTCGGTGCTCCTGTGGGATTTCTTCGGGCTAAGGTTAGGGTTCGTTGAAGTTCTGTCGATGTGCTATGGGATCTTTCTCGAGTCCAGAAGAGGGATTCGGGAAGGGTCTCGTCACTTAAATTCATGATAGAATAATGGTTTTTGGTGTTGAAATGCAAAACAAAAACATAGTGCAATGAAATTACATAATTCAGCCAAGATGCATTCAACATGGTACAAAGTTATCCATGGTTTTGTGAAATGATTTAAGAGCTATTAGGGGGCCGTTATGATGATAAATTTGATGGAAAAGAATGAAGATGAAAAGTGAACTAAAATGCATGCTAGGTTCGGCCAAAGTGGGAAGGATGATGTTTAATAAATTGTATAGTGTTTTTAATGGATTTTGTGAAGTGTATATGTGATTAGAAAAGTTAGAATGGAATGGAAAACATATGTTGATGTTAGAATAAGTTTATGCATTAAATGGGGTGTTATATTTGTAATGGTTTAAACTAGACTTAGATATTGAATTCCAAAATTTAGAATGCGCATAATAGGTGGAATCGAAACGAGGAAATCGAAGGATAAATAGGGAAGAGTATTATGGCGAGATATTGAGTCAAGTGAGTGTAAAGTTATTTTATGAAACGTTAAATACGTTGTAGAAAGCCTTTAAATGTTTTTATCAATCTTAAATGTCCTAATAGTTACTTTAAAGCTATGTTATTATACTTTAGAAATTGATAGCAAGCACCTTAAATTTTATTAGATCAATCATGTTTTTTATATTATTGAAGAGATGATGTATTTATGCAAAAGATTGTAAAGATAATCATCTTTCATGATTTAGCAAAATTTTGAGTTAGAAATATTTATAGATACTTGATTTAGATATATGACAAAAAAAAAAAAAAAGATTTAAGTTTTGATTTATGAAAAAGAAATATTTTCAAAGACCAATGGAATACCCACCCTTACATATTTACAAAGATTCAAATATAAACCCAATCGGTATGCCCCATCGTGTATGGCAAGTTTGTTGGGAGAACGAGTTCTACTATTATATTGGTGACAAAGGTGACAATTAATAAGCATTGGTCTCATTCCTAAACAATTTCACACAAGTGTAGTTTCACAAATCAATCTTTTATTTATAAAAACAAGTACTTTCACACATTACAATATTCTTTGTAAATCAATTTAATTTTACTTTTTAACCTTTAGCTTCTCATTCATTAAGTTAGAAGTTTATTTTTTCCCTTAAACTGACATTAAACAGATTAAAAAGTTACTAAAACTTACCACAATCAATCATTACGGGACAACTGCTACTACAATAAGGAGAGAACATTACTCCCCTAAAATCACTCCCATTACCGAAGTTCATTAAGCTTAAAGTCGAAATATAATAATGAAGGGAAGGATCATGCAAATTAACTTCGCAGTTTGAACACATACTCCGGGCATTCAAACTTGTTACTGAGAGTATCAAGCATGCGCAGGCTTCAAAAGGCCTAGCAAATGATGTTAGAGACTTCTCCAGTCAAATGACACCCGTTGATCACCATCCAATACAATGGATTCCCAACAGAACTGTGACAATCCAATAATCTTTGATCACCGACAATTCTCGTTGGACTCTGAATAACCATTAATAAATATTCCCTCTTGTTACATAACCAGGTCTCAATTTACGATTACCTACCCGAATCCAATATTAGTAGAATTTGATACTCTCACAACAACTAAACCACAACGATCCTAAATTTACAAACATTCTCCGATCAGATGATTTGAGAGACGAAGCCCCTAAGGGGGCCGATGGTTTCATACACTAACTTAGAAATAGCAACAAGATTACTCGGGCATTAACATGCACTAGGCTTTGTTGGCCCTCTTCAATTCCTCGTTTTCCTTGCCCAGGGAATCAATTCGCGACTGAAGGATGTTAATCATGGCTTGAGCACTCATCATTTCAAGCTTCAATGTCTCCCTCTCAACAGTAACTTTGTGCACCTGCTTCTTCAAATCATTGATCAGTTTGACATAGCTAGGAGGCACTGAAGAATCATAATGATCAGCTTGAAATGTAGCCCCAAAAACTCGAGTACTCTCCTTGGGCTCAATAGGCTCCATTAGAGAGAACTCCAACAATGCAGAAACTGCTGTCGTTGTTGCTGAAGTTGTTGTCATTGTCACTGTTGTTTCTGCAGTCGTCGTGGTAGATGAGGAAGGATCCTGACCAGTACCAGTTGAATTTTCTGAAACATTCGATTGGTTGAAACCTGAATCGTTTTGCCTCCTTCTCTTGTACTGGAGAAGAGGCAGAGGTGCCTGTGAATTAAGCACACAAAGTGCTGGATTATCATCCCCCTCTCTCTTGCACACTGGTAAATCATTCTGAGCATCCGTTGGAAGTTCATTAATGTTCAGAGGATCCTTATTCTTGGATTCAGAAGTCTGCCACAGAGAAACCTTATTCATGGATTCTGAAAGCTGCAACAATACACCAATATTGGATAAAGTTAAATTTCAAGGAGCAAGAAGTTTTGAGGTTAAAAAAAATTAAAGGGTAAGGAACATCTATTACAGTATATGATAAGTGAAAGTGAATCAGAAGGCTAACCAAATTGACATTTGATGAAGAAAACTACAAGCAATGTACTCATAAAACCACGGTGATCATCAAATCTATAAAAATTGTGCAAGGTACCCTGATTAAAACCCATATTAACCCATTCAATGCCAGTGTGCTTTATACCATTGAACTTACTTGACTTTGACAAAAGCTTACAAGTTTAGCAGGTCAAATTCTCAGATCACTTGAAAACCAACACCATCCAATCAAACTCAAGTAGGAAACAAACAAGGTTCTTGTTATCAGGTGTCGTACATAATAAGTCAATGCAAAGACAGATGCAAAAACTTAGCTCATTTAGATGTGTAGCTACAAGTTGGTGTAATTTACTCTGAATGTTTAACCTAGCATTTATGGCACACCTTGCATGCTTTAATAGTCACTAGTCAGATATTTAAAAAGGGTACATCGTTATTTCTGAGTTTGACATATATTTTCAAACAGCTGCATGCACAAGATCTCGGATTTAAGTGTTTCTCGTTGAACATATGATTCAGAACAATCAGCTTTTAAGAAAAACAATGAAATTAATATAGCTGTATCATACATTGTCTGATATCTATCAATACTCTTAGTGTATGATACTTATAAATTTTGGAAGTTTTAACTTATGATCATCTTGTTTTTCTCTATGACATCTAACTTCTGTTAGTTTATAATGTTCAAAACTTTCCTCAGAGCTGTGAGGGACTTAACAACCTCTCCATCATCCATGTAGAGACATCAACCTTAAGCCCATACTCTTAAGGTCCACCATCAACCTATAGCTTTCTCGACTCCCTTTTCATTCACAAACCTGAAATGTTTATTAGAATTGCTTTGTAAAATAAAAATTTCAGAACAGAAAGGAAATTCGAAAAACAAACCTTCTCATTATTCATGGTTTCAACACCATTCCTTTCAACATACACATCATCACCAGCAATTAGATCATCTCCAGCATCTTCTCCTGGAAAAGTTACCTTGCCATCATCCCATTCCTCTTCGATAAATGGTGCATATCGATTCCCACTCGGTGGTCCTATATTGTTCTTATGAAATACTCTGCATAGTACATACGTATCCTTGTCCACAAAACAAGGGGAACAAAAAAAGAAAAGAGAAGTTTAAAATAATAATAATAATAATAATTTTAAAATTTCATTACGAATAGTTATCCAGTTTGATTTCCACAAAAGTGCATGGAAAAACTAATTTAAAGAAGTCAAATAAAGGAGATCTTGTGCCACCCCAAGAAAAACAGTTTTGACCCCTCAAGATCGCTGACACAAGGACAACTACTGAACTCAAATGCAATCATTTATCCATGTATCATCAAAATCAAAATGGTATCACCCATAAACCAATAAATTCAGTTTGCCGTGTTGCTTACAACATTTAACTCAAAACTACCTAAACATAACACACACACTCTCACTTTTTCTTCTGATCAAGAAATCTATAGACAACCAGACAAATACTAATTGAAACCATCAACTATGATCTATAGTTTCAACAATGATATGTATAGAGCCTCACCTGTCCAGCCAGAGATTTGTCACGTTCCTCATCAACAAGGCGATACTCATGCATAACCCAGTTGGTCCGCTGCCCATCCGGGGCACGCCCATTATGGAACACGAGGGTCTTTTTCATCCCAACAAGAACCATATTCCGGCGAATCTCACGATCCTTTCCAGTTGCTTTCCAGTACCCTTTCCCTGTGGCTCTATTCATTCTTGCCCCATTTCCATACTTCTTATCCAACGCACTGAAAAAGTACCACTCTTGGTCCCTGGTCTTCAACCTCGAAAAGGCTACAACCCCCATCAACAAACAAACTATCAAACTCAAATGCAGCCCTAATAACCAGAACAAAAACAAAATACACAACCCACAAACATTACAAAATACTACCTAGCAAGAACAACATTAATCAACATATTGTGACACTAAGCAAGCACAAACATATAAAAACCCTTTGAAACCTAATTTAACCAGCAAAAAATACGACACACAGCAAAATGAAAACAAAAATCAAACACTAAATATAAAATAAAGAAACCCCATCAACCTCAGACCAAATAAAAAGTAGTACCAATAGATGAACTGAGACCATACCAAAAAAAAAAAAAAAAATGAAAAGCAGAAACAGTGAGTACCAGCGAGGTCCCATGGCTCGTTTTTGTAGATATCGACCTCTCCAATGGCATTGAAGTGGAAAGGCTTGTTGATGACCTTCCTCTTCAAGTAATAACTGACCAGCTCCTCGTCAGTCGGGTGGAATCGAAACCCAGGTGCAAGGGCAGTCGTGGTTGTTGTGCTGTTTGCTGGGACTGTTGGAGGCGTTGTTGATGGGAGACTTTCACGACCCATCACGGAGGTTGGGGGTTCTGATTAGGGTTTCAAAAGACAAGAGAAACGATGGATATTGGGATTGATTGATGGGGAAGTAACTGGCGTTGGTTCCTTCGATTACAAGGAATTTGGGTGGGTGGGTTTCAGTTTTTCCCTCTTAGGTCAAAAATTTGTGTCAAGTGTTTTCATTTTTTTAAATAGTGAAAAAAGTAAACTCTGTTGATTGTTGTACAACAAAGCTGCGGTTCTGTCTTTGACAAAGACCGAAATATTAACTAAATTCCAAACTCACTAATTCAAATCAAGGTTTATATGGTAATTTGGTAGCTATACCTTACAAAATTTTTTGTTTTATTAGGAGAAATAAAGGGTCCAAATAAAGAGAAGACATCAAACTGGCTAAAGATGTATGTCTTTTTATCTTTTTAATTTCACAATAATATATGTTTGAAATGGTATTTAAAATAATATTTTTAAAAATAAAAAATATATTTTAAAAATAATGTTTTTAAAAATTTAATATATTTGAAATGATTTCTTAAAAGTTTTTTGAAAACAAAAGATGTTATAAATGTGTTTGGTTTTATTTTTAAAAATAAATGAAATAGTTATTTGGAGAGAAAAGTAATGATTTGTTTTAAAAACATGTTTTGAAAGTAGTGAAAAACATTAAAAAAAAATTATTTTTCACCTTTTAATTATCATTTTCAAAAAATTATTTTCCATTAAAAAACATGTTTACATTTTCAAAAACTTATTTTTAAAAACATCAACCAAACATCTTTCCTCCCATATTTTGTTTTTGAAACTAAGAAGGCATTTTAAAAAATGCATCTAAACACACCTTAACAGTCTAGCCCACCAAAATTAAATAGTTGAAAACTAAATACATTGAACCAATATACTCTCCTTATATACTCTCCATTCCATATATGATGTAAGTATAAATATTATAACATAAATATACAGGAATTTAGCAAAATTACCCTAAATACATACTAAGACTACAAAATTATCCTTTAAAGCCATTAAATTGCAAAAATACCTCTAAATGACTAAACTGCCCTTAAGGACATAATACCTTTTCATTCATTTCCTTCTCATGACAAACCACACTCACGGCTGACCCATTCCTATCCTTCACGGCAGACTACACCTCGCCTCTCAAACCAACTCGATTCTCCTTCTTCAAACCAGTCCAACGTCATCCCAAGTTCCACCGAAACTCAACCAAGCTCCACCCAAGTCAAGCAACCTCCACCTGTCGACGCAAAAGCACTTCTCAAACATCGACCAAGGTGAACCAACCTCCACCTGAAGTCGCCCAAGCTCAACCAACCTACACCGAAGTCAAAGGTCATTCGCTACCCAAGCTTAACTACAACCATCCATCCAAGCTCAACCATAACCACCCATACAAGCACAAACCGACTAAGCACACCCACCAACCGTTCAGCGAAAGTCCCGACCCAACAACAAGACAAATCCGACCCATTGGAAGGTATATTTCGCCCAAATTCATCCATTTTCATTTGGATTTTAAGTGTTTTGGGTTTATCTTAAATGATTTGTGGTGTGTTTTGATTGTTTGTGTATAGGTTTTTAGGTTTTGATTGTTTGTTTATTGGGATAAGTTTTGATTGTTTTGTTGGGTTTTGATTCTTTGGTAGAGAACATTGTTATTATTGGTCTCAACTCCTTAAATCCTATTTTCCTACTAATAGTTATAATTTTTGCATAAAATAGACGTGTAATTAAACAACTTTTACATAATAGGATCAATGCAACATTTTTTATCATTTAAATGATTTTGTATATCACCACAGTACAACCTGAGGGAATGTAGAACAACCCACTAAAGTCATAAAAGTTGTTGACATACTTTGGGACATACACTGGTGTCAGAGATTTTCGAATGCATATAGTAGGAAAACTATGCTCATCTTTTGACTACATAATAGAATTTTTGTACTTGGTGCAAATTTGTCCAAAAAGAAATGATAAGTTACATTAGCCTTTGCATCTTAATTGTTACAATGTTAGTGACTTCCCATATTATAATTTTTTCATATTGTGCTCCATCTGTTATGCAGAGTATGCTTATGAATAAACAAATAGTAGCAAGGAGCATATCTTTCTTGATGTCGTCTTATTTTTGGCATGACAAAATAGTAAAATTAAACTATTACTCTCTTTGAATGCTATGGTACCTAGCAATGTACTCTATCATCAAGTTTCTGATTTTTGTATAAGTAGAAACAAACAAGGCAATCACAGGTATAAAAACATACCTAATGAAAATAGAAAAACTTAATATTCTAGTATTCCTAATTAATATTGGAGTCCTAACACACTTCTCGACTCAATTTTCTAACTCAATATTTAAATGTTTGGTTATCTTTTTTATTAAACATTAAGGATTTTTTGGATGGAAATATTTTAGTTCATTGTGTTTTGTTATGAATTCTTAATATTATATTTGAAATGACAATTCTATGTAGCTACCGCAAGCAGAGGAAGTTTGTTTGACTTAACTAACTAGTATAAACTCTGAGATTGATTTACTTGAGCCCCATTCTTTTATAGGTTCTTATTCTTTTTTCAGTGCACCCTACTCGCTAATTACACATTTGCTTTTGTAAGGATTAATTTAAAACCAATCTCCATGGCTGGCTTCGAGAATAAGTGAAGGAAATCTTATCATTATGGTTTCGTTTTTAATCTTTAACTAACTATTTAAAATAATTATTTAAAAACAAATTATTGTCATTTCAAATACAATATTAGTTTTAAAATCACCCACCCCAAAGGCTAGAGGAAAAATTTGATCATTGCCATTCATACACACAGCCACAAATAAAACCTTATTGTGAGGACCTTTTAAAAAGGTAGCATCAATAGCAATGACTGATCTAATGGAAGACAAAAACTCATCTATACAAGCTTTCAAGCAAAAGAATATGTACATGAACCTATCATTAGAATTAGCCTAAAGGTCAGTAACACTTTCAAGATTGACTTGCTTTAGCATGTATAAATATGAAGACAAAATCATGTATGACTTGGTAGAAGTTCCTCGAGCCACATCCAACGCAATATGTCTAGCTCGATATCCCTCATTGTAATTACATGATATGCCAAACTCATTTTATATGTTTATGATAATTTCCTTAGGTCGGTATACACGATGGTCTTTAAATTTTTCTTTGATGTATTTCCCTATAACACGAGCACTTACTTGCCTTTGATGTGGAAATTGTTGTTCTATGGAGCATGTGTGTTCATTATCAAATCTTCTAATCTGAAAATAATATGAATTTTCATCTTTAACTGCACATAAGCGCCAATTGTAATCTACAATGATGCACCGAACCTGATATCTTATTGTGTCTGATTTCATAACTCTTGTTTAAAATTGGTTTGTCATGGCATATCTACCTAGCTCTGATTGTAATTGTTCTTTGTTGTCAAATAATTCACCAACTTGAATACGTATAGGATTGCATCTAGGAGCAACTTTATTGGAATTAACTTGGTATAACGCACGTGGTGGTAAAACAAACCTTTGAACATGCTCAAATTGTTGGTCATATCAATTCGAAACTCCACCCGATACTGTTTCACCATAACTAGTAGGATAGGTATGATGTTCTTGTTCATCACAACCGTTGTATGGTGATCAATCGAAACCTCCTAAACATGCTCCATTCTTGACGTACCATTAAATCCATAATAAAGAGGGGAACAAGTATTATCATTGTCACATTATGAAATCCTTCCCTAATATCATCCAAATGGACACTTGAGTTTGGTTGATATGTTGGACTAGTACTGAACGTCTTAATATCATTCACATTCGTTGTTTCCAAATTGGGATCAAAATCAAATTCGACCGTATGGTTTGGTTTACAAGAAATTTCTGGTTGACAAGTGTCCTTCACATCTGTTGAATCACGCTCAACCTCCAATGCACTTATATAAACTATAGGGTCAACATTCTTACGGCTAAACAATAATTCAACATCATCATCATCAATGATCTCAATAGGCATGCTTGGACAAATGGTTTAAGTGACAGTAGTTAATATAGCTCGGTAATGATTTTTATCAATACCTATGACGCAGGTATGTTTTATCCAATAATTGCTTAAAAATTGCATTCTGTGGAAATCTAAAAGTTCTTGCTCTCTGACCTTTATACTAATAAACCCCACGCTTACTCTTCCATTGTCCACCCCAATTGAAAACTAATTATACAGTAGACATTTTCAATCCTGAAAATTTAATAACACATAATTATTACTATTAAACAGCTCAAAGAGTAATTTAATAATATATAATCAGCATTTTTGGAGCTCAATCAATTTCATTTTTGAGTTAGAAGGCGATCTGAATTCTGGTTGATCCTAATTCAGGTTGCTTTCTAACCTGAATGGGGTTACAAAAAGTGACCCGACTTCGGGTCGACCCGAATTCAGGTTGATCTCTGACCCAAAGAGAAGTTAAGATTTTTCTTTTCGAGTCGCCCGAATTTGGGTCACCCTTTGACCCGAAGAGAAGTTGAGATTTTTTTCTTCGGGTCGGGTCGCCCTCCAACCCGAAGAAATAATTCTCTAATTATCTCTTTCTGACTCGAAAAGATAATTAGAGAATTATCTCTTCAAGTCAGAGGGCAATCTAAATTTGGGTCGCCCTCTGACCCGAAGAGTTAATTCTGACGCGATCTGACCCCATCAGGTCGGAATTTACTCTTCAGGTCAGAAGGCCATAATATCATTTTTTTTCTTTTTTTTTTTTTCTCAAACATATCAAATAAAATTTTAAACCCAAATATAAATACTAACCTTTATAAATTCCCAAATTTCTTCAACTTTTCTTCACATTATCTTCCACTCAAAGCTAAAAGTTAAAAAAAATGGTGATTATTTTGGCGAAAAATTGTGATGGAGGAATGATTTAATGGATTTTAATGTTATTTGATGGTTTGTTTTGTTTATTTTATTGTTTTAATTAGGTAGGTAAGTAATTAATGTGTATTAATGAGTTAATTTTAATTTATTATGGGTATTTTGAGTAATTTAGGATGATTTTGTGATTTTTTTGATTGAGAGAATGAAAAGGGTTAGTAGAAAGGGCATTTTAGTCAATTAGGGGCAATTTTGTAATTTAATTGCTTCAAATGGTAATTATGTAATTTTGATGTGTTTTCAGGGCATTTTTGCTAAATTCCGTAAATCTTAAATCATGAAAATATAAACTTGTACATGTATGATATATTGATGATGAATTAGTGTATTAAGAGAGTACATTAGAAGAGTGTAAGTAGTATTCCTCAATCAAATGGAGAGATAAAAAATAAGTACTTTGTATAAAAATATCTGCATGAGTAATTAGGAGGAACTAAAAGGAGAGGTGCATAAGAACACTTGTTTAATTTTATAAATTTTGTAAGAAATTCACATGTTATGCATTGATACGTCAATTTAAACCATTTATAAAGTTGTATGAAAATTTTGTGAATCGAATGTAAACTTTGTGCAAAAATATGAACTTTCTATTTCTTAAAAGCAAGTTTTGTCAATTAGTCTATTCATTCAAAAGATTTTTCTATTTAGCATGTGTTGGATGTGTGATACAAATATTTAGCATGTATTCTCCTGGTTATTTTAGTATGTGTCAAGTAGGAGTTCAACGCTCAACTTTTAATCACAAAATTGAGGTATCTTGCACTTATTAATATTAGTCTTTTAATGATAAAAATGAGGTATCTCAAACTCATTAATAATATTAGTCTCTCTAACTAATTTATGATAAAATTCAAATGACCAAAAAATTAGTAATATCTCCAATATTTTTGTAAACCAAAAGTACCGATATCGATATAAGGTTTAATATTCATTTAGTAAAATATCTTTAAAATTTTTGAAAATATCTGTAGTATATCTGTAAATATTGATATCCATGAATATGTAGTGTAATTTTATAAAATAACAGGAAATTTCCGTGAAATATTAGGAAAATATCCATAAAATATTTGATATGTTGGCATCAATAAAAAATGAGAAATTGATGATATTCCCTAATATTTTTATCTATTTTTTTAATTAAATAAATTATGTACATATATTTCACTTTTTATTTATGCTAATATTAATTAATGAATTCCAAACAAACCATATCACAATCTATGAAATCAAGGCATAATTTCTTTTTTTATTGTTTTATACAAAAATCTCATAATATCATACTCTTTTTTAAACAAGAATATGGTGGTCCCTTTTTTGTTTGAATAAGAATAAATAAATAAATATATATATACATAGACTTTTATTTTTTTCACCTAAATTCTAATTAATAGTTCTTTTTCTTCTAAATATGAGAATGCAGGTTTCTAAAGCACTAGTGATAATGTGTATACAAGTTTAAGGATTGCCAATTATTCTTCCATATACAATATTCTATATGTGGACAAATAATGGGAAGAAATCAAGAAGCTTACACTTGATATGTTTGTGATTATATTGCAAAAACAATGGAAAAAAATAATAATAATAAAAGACGAATGAAAAAAAAAAAAAAAACCACTTGCACACACTAGTTTTGAAGATTTTATTTTTATCCCATCAATGTTTGTGTTATGATTGATTCCAATTTTGATTGAAAATCTGACAATTATTTTCATGATTTGATTAATCTCTTGGATCTTGTGCATTATGTGTTTCATATCCCTTGAGCATTTAAATTGCACACAAAGTAAACCTTTGATTGAGTTGATTATTTATCTTGCTTATTGTTTTAAGACAATTATGATCTTTTGTGTATGAATATAATTTGTTCGTTGTCAATGAAATAAGCTCTTGAATTTTTTGTTTAGATTTGTAGAATTAGTATCTAATTTTTTAGTGGGATTTATGTTGTTTTCCTCTACTCTCTCATGTCTTGCAATGTTTTATGTTCTTTTGTGTCTTTCATGACAAAAAGGAGAAGATATACAAGCTTCTTTTGTAGATAGGGGAAGAGTTTTAGAAAGAGTTTATTGGATTTTTACTTACTATAATGTCTTGCACAGTTGCACTTGATCTTGGTTGTTGAGGTTTCTCTTTTTCAGATCTTGAATGATTATTTCAGCATGTGTTTAATTTCAACAACAAGAATAGTTTGCGAAACAGTAAATTTTATTATGTAATCATTTGTTAAGGTTTTGACATCAAATAGCCAATGGGAGATTGTTCAATATTTTTGTAATTGACTAATTTTCTTGTCAAAATGTTTTTATGTGTACCATTAGCTTCATAGGCTTAATTCTTGGATTCGATGACTAGTGATGAAACTCGAAGATCAATAAGAAAAGACCTGTTGACTTGAGGTGGTCAACCAAGCTCGTAGAACACTTGAAGAAAGTAAGCTTATATTTGAGCTAATCAATCAATGCTTTGTTTGCATTTAATGTCAACTAGTAAATCAAGTCGTCGGAGCTTGAGCTTGTTGTTTTGTGATTTATAGGTATACATTCACTAACACTTGATGTGTTTTTATATGATTTTCATAGAGTTTAAATTTAAGGGTCTGAAAATGGGGCATTTTCAGGATCATATTTTTGAGAAATGGTTTCATCACAAAAAAGTAATCTTAGGTGTTAGCTAACCATAAAATACAAGATGCACAGAGTTATCTGATGTGCTTTTGTTGTTATCATCATTAATGGTGATGGGTGCAGTCTGCTTGAGTGTTCCAGACAGAAGAAATCTGCTTGCAAATGGGCTTGGCATGCATCAGTACTCCTCCTATGGGGTATGTATGCATTTCATCAACTTTGTTAGTGATGTGATGTTAGCAACTCATGTGTATTTAGTGATCTTCTGTCTATGATGCCAATCTTATGCTAAAAACCTGAGTTGATATAACATGCTTAGAACTAGAAGTCAAAATAAGGTTGGACGAGAAGTTGTGGTAGAAACCATCACTGCAGTCAAAGTGCTATTACCAAGGTCCGTTGGGGTGACTGCTGGAGCGGTACAACTAGTAGTCGTAAGTCTTCCTTGCGTGGATTCTGCTTGGTGGATGGCAGCATGCTATTACCAACTTCCATTGGGGTGACTGCTGAAGGAGTCCAACTGGTAGTCGTTAGTCTTCCTTGCACGGATTTTGCTTTTTTTTTTTTTCGTTTCTACATATTTTCCTTCGAACTTTTTCGATATTTTTTGGGATAAACATACATAATTATGAGATAAACATGTTAAAAAAATAATTTAAATCATGACCTGTTTTAAGACTTCCTAAATAGTTTTCTAATTATATATAAACTCATCTTTGAATTGAAATAGAAATCTAACATAAAAAAGTTTTCCACAATATTTTAAACTCTAACCCAATTCTATTTTAAGTAGTAGTTTTTTCTTACATAGATCATGGGTTTTATTTTGAAACCTTAGATATCGAAGGAGCTTTGAGAGACAATTGTTTTCCAGAGTTTTGATTATTCGAATTTAAAGCATGATAATTGCATCTAAATTCTCATAATGTGTTTTGATCAAACACATTACTAGTGATTGCATATATATATATTTATATATGTGTGCGCACGCGCGCGTAACTTATATATGTAACTTTGATTCATTCGATCATCTTATGGCCTTGTTTTTTTCTTGGAGTGTTAATTAAGGAGTGAAGTAGAGTTCTCATGAGAACCTTCACCGATCGACGAAGGAAAGGAAGAGAAGTGTGCGACTGGTAGCTTGTGGAACCATTGATCAATTGCGATCATGGCGATCAATGTGGGTCAAAGAAAGGTCAACGATGATGTAATTTAGGAATTGTTTTAATTAGGATTTGACTTTCTAAGTTTAAGTAGGATTTATTTTTGTTATTTCCTATTTTATTTATTTTTGTTAATTTAGAATTATTTCCTTCTAAGAATCTATTTACTAAAGGAATTAATTATTTCCTTCTAAGAATATATTTCCTTAATTATTAGGATTCCTATTTCCTAAGAAGGTTTATTTTATTTGATGTATTTCCTTTTATTAATTAGACTATTTCCATTTAAGTTTTATTTCCTTAAGTATTAAGGTCTAATTTCCTAAGAATGTTTGTTTCCTAGGAAGAGTAGTATTGTTCTTGACAGGACCCAAACCAGACCTTATCTAGGCTCTCGTCTGGAGAATCCTGTCGGGCACTTCAACGGACTTCCTGAACTCGACTCGTCAGATTGAAGAAAACCCGAGAAACGAACTCTTAACTTTCTTAGCCGATTTACTCGTTTAAACTTAAGAACTTGGTTTTCTTAAAAACAGTTGGGAGTGATACAATTTTTGGCGATTTCATTTCAAAATAATTTTATAAAATTTCAGCAGCATGATGACTGTATTTTAAACAAATCCAAAATTTACCTGCAAGTAAACAAACACTTCGACTATAGTTTCATTTCCTCCCAACTTCTGTATCCACAATCATGCAATATCATAACTTTTTTCATCAAAAATAAGCATGAACTTCATGTTAAAATGTACATGTATATACATCATATGTCAAATGCATAAATATTAACAATCATGCAATTCAAAATACGAATACTTCTTCACAATTACATATTTATTTCATACACAAAATTTTACATCATCACATTGCATGAGTCGCCCACCTATATGTATACAAAACAAAGTGTCGTCGTCTCATCCACGGTAGCACTCAATGGAATGTAAATAGGCTACACAATAAAGGTAAAAGGTTAGTTCGTCACATATTAATAATACAAAATAACATTCCATAGTAATGCTTTACTTATATAAATATTGGAGGTTTTAAATTTTCAAAACCATTTCTTATAAAAAGATCATGTGTATACCTAACGTACTCAAACCATCACGTGACACTTTTTCAATTGACGTCGAAGTGAAGCTACTATAGTATCTCGACCACTACGTGCGGAATTTACTTCGTCGCCCGAGTGGTGTGAAATCATCTCAGTTTTAAACAACTACAATGCGGAATTTCTTCATTGCAATTGTAGTACTCAATTCTATAGTTCTAGCAACTACGTGCGGAATTTCTTCATCGCAACCATAGTGCCCATAAATCAAACCTTGGCGACTACGTGTAGAATTTCTCCATCGCCCCATAGTGCTCAAAATTATAAGTCTAACCGACTACGTGTGACATTTCTACCTTGTCACGTAGCGTTAAATCTTATATAAACTATAGGTATACACATGGTTTCAAAACTCTTAACTTATTTTTTTTCGAAGACTTTTCATTTTTAAATTCTCCTTTCTACACTCAATGTAAAGGTCATTTTACAAAGCTTTAACTTATAATCTTGGAAATCATTTTACAAAACTTTAACTATAACAATACAAATATGTTTAAAGAAAGAATAAAAATAGCGCAAGTGATAGAACACTTACCTCGAAATTGCACAAATCCGAATCAAGTGTCTCGACGAGTCTCTCGGACTTCGCTCGCTCGCTCGTCACCTACATGACAATTTCTTATTATCACTAGTGACAACTCATAACTCAACTTTAACTTTACAATAACATTTCTAATACAACTTTCTCAAAAACTATCATTTTTGCGTTATAACTTTTCAACTCGATTTTTCCTCAATCTAGGCTCTCTAACTCTGATTTCTTCACAAAATTTTAAGTTTTGGACCTTTAGGGATACCCCCACACAGTTCGTAAAATTTTTAGAGGCCCGAAACGAAAAATCAAATTTTTAGGCCTCTTTGATATACCAAAACAGAATGTAACGCAGCCCCTTGCTTGGGGCTCCATTTTCCTTTGTTCTTTTTCCTACGGTTCACTTATCTCATATTCTGGTCACACGATAAATTTCGTTGAAAAATTTTATCGTTTGCTATGTCAAATCTACGAAAAACGCCCTTTTTCGAGCACTTTTTGTGCACTTTTTAACGTCGAACGAGCGATGTTGGTTTTTCTTTCATATCTAAGCTTCTTTTACCTATTTATGATCAATTAAACTCATTTCATGCAATAAAAATTATATTTGCATAGCTATTTCACCTATCGACTCTCTAACGACACTATTTTGCGCATAACTTATGCAATTTTTATCGGATTCGATCTGTTCCAAAACCTATGATTTTTTATGACTCCTAGGCATCATTTGAGGTGTAGAACATCCCCATATAGGTTAGTTTTGCCCAGGTTATCTCCAGTCCATGGTTTGAGCTCGGGATTGCAAAAATTGTCTAAACTAGCTCTTTTGAACTTCTACCACTTCTACATGCTTTTCTATGCTTTTCCAATCTCAGATATGTCTAAATTTGAGTTCAAAACCCTCTAATCTCATAGCTTTTCGACTGGTCTCTACAGCCATGACACACACAAAACCACTATTTTGTTATTTAACCACTCATGTAACTACCACTTGTCATCCCTTTTAAAATTTCAAGATTTTTAACTTAATACTTCTCCTAAACATTTAATCAAACATATTAACTACCATAAATTTGTCTAGGTAGACTTCATTAACAAGTTGGGGTTTTTTGTTTCCATAAACCCTAACTATCTTCCACTAATATCTACTTAAGATTCAAGCTTTCATTTCACTAGATTAGGGCTCTACAATCTATTTAAATTAAAGCCCTATCACATTCTCAACAACAACTAATCCAACAACTTCATGTCCATACCATACAATCAATAGAAATCTCAAATAAAATAATGTTAACTCACTTACGTTTTTGCTTGGAATTTGATATCCTAACTTGATTTTGCTTGGAAATGATGTTTAGAGCTTCAAAAATGGATTGGAAACACCTTTGGTCTTCTTTCCCTAAGTCTCTCCTCTTTGCCATCCTTTCTTGTCCCTCTTTCAAGTTCAAATTCTATTTTCTAAGTGTTAGAACAACTAACACTTCAAATATCACATATTTATATCTTTTAATTTGTTTAATTTACTATACTACCCTTAGTTATTTACTTTACTAATAACTTTGATTTGGTTTGTGAGTCTTTTGCTAAATTTAATCATGTAATGATCTATTTAATTCTCATCATTGAATTATTTTACAACGTCACCACTTATGCAATTATCTTTTATTTACGAAAATGACCTTTTTGCCCTTTGTGGCATTTATTTCATTATTAGCGTTCAACACTTTTTTGTAAGTTTTATTGATATTGACTTTACTTACAAAGTCATTATTCATCACTCTAATATTTCCATTACCATATTCTAACTTCTAATATTAGAGAGTGAAATATCCAGAATAGGGGTTTACAGTTCTAGTATAAATAGAACTTTAAAAGTTAGGGATTGTTATGTTTTTAGCTTTTGAGAAATTAATAAAATCTCACATCTTGGTGAGGCAAGTATCTCTAGTTCTTCAGCTTTTCTAATAAGCAACACTTAGAATTGTTCGAGCTAGATTCAATTCAATTCCATGATTTAATTTTAGAGGATCAATGTACCTAATTTTGTTGGTTGATTGATTCAAAATCCATCTTGTTTGTGGTGTGATTTTGGGTTGATTAGGCTTGTTGTTTGATCTAAACTTATATCCTCAACAATTTGGTGCTTTCATTAAGAGTTTTCTAGCATTAATTTTGTCGAAAAATTTCATTAAAAGTTGTTCGTTAGACTCATTTTTTTTTAAAAAAAAAAATCATTAAAAGGATTAGAGAGAGGTTGTAGGATGGAGATTAGCAAGACTTCCAATTCAGTGGAGAATGCGCCGCTTTCCAACCGAGAAAGATTTGAAGCTTTGGTAGAAGGTCAATCAAGGGTTTCTAAAACGGTGAAGTTATGTCTACTTCGATGGTGCAGTTGTCAATGGCTATCAAAGAAATTCAGAGATCCACCAATGAGATTGAATGGAGATTGGAGAACAATCATGGCAAAGTCAAGAAGAGGTGCCACGGTCACAGGTCTCTAGGCAAGAGGCAAATACAAGGGCTAACGAGCTTGAAGAAATTGACCTGAATGAGAACCAAGTGAGAAATAGAAGAAAAGATAGGGGTGAGCGAGTATGAAAGACATAGAACTATGGTTTAATGATATAAGACTGCCTAGGGTTGTTGGGCAATATGAAAAATGGAGGGTTTGACATAGATAAGGATAAGGAATCCAAGGAGGAGTTTCAAAGGTTTAGTAAGAGGCCTCGCAGCTCAATACTGGGGTGGATCAACATCATTAGGGTCGTGAAACTGATTTTAGAGATGAAAGAGAAAAAGATAGATATGACCATCGAGGGTCGAGGAAACCAAAAGTAGATTTTCCTTACTTTGATGGGGGAGATCCACATGAATGGTTTGATAAGGTGGAGCATTACTTTAGGGTTTATGAGATTGCAAGAGATGATAGGATTTCAATGACTTGCATTTATCCTAATGGTAAGGTCAATAACTGATGGCAATAGATTAAGGCATAACATAATGATAATGGTAGGCATATGAGATGGACGACATTTGAAAAGAAATTTCTGAATCATTGGAAGCCATCTCCAGTTGTTAATCATCATAGGTAGTTAGCTAAGCTTAAACATAAGGGTAAGGTATAGAGCTACATTGAAAGGTTTCAACGACTACAGAATATGGTTTGGTTGGTTAGAAGAAACGTTACTTGGTACATTTCTTGAGGGCTCGAAACCATGGTTAACTAGGTGATAACAGAAAAATATACCATTATTTAGTATTCCTCAGTTGAGCTTTTGTAATGAAAACTTGGGTAATTTTTAGTGTTTCTGATGAATTTTGAAAATTTAGTGTAGATTAAGAAAATTATGAACAAGTTGGTAATTTGGAAAAAAATTTAGGTATATTTGAGATTTTTGGAGTTTTAGTTCGAGTCAAATTCCTTCAGGTGAAAAAGAGTTTGATTCAACTTGGAAGATTATCCAGAAGAGTTTGATCATAGTTAAAACTTTATCTAAAAGAATTGGAGATGAGATCGAATTCTGGAACGAATAAAGATAAAATCTAGAAAGAGATAAGGATCAAGTTTGGATGAAGATAAGGATAGCATTCTGAAAGTGGATAAGGATAAAATTTAAGAATTTAGGATTAGATAATGATCAAATTTAGGAGTGGATAAAGATAGAGTTGAGAAAATAAAGAAGAAATTAAGAAGAAATCGAATTGGCAAAAGTTTTAAAAGCAAATTACAGAATTATTTGGACCGAAAGTGAAGTGATTTATGAGTGCTAATACGAAGTGCACAGTTTGAGTTACATGAGGCACAACTTATCAAATTAGAGTCCTGAATGTCTAGTTTCCATAGTCACCGATGATTTGGCAATTGAAATTTTCTAAAGAATATTATGATCGATTTAGTGTTTGAAAGTCAAGCTGTCACGAGACTTGACTATTATGAGAAAACCTAAGCAATTTGGATTTCCTCTTTTACCACTTAAAACAACTTTCTAAACCTTAGTTGAGCAAAATTAGGAAAGATTCTAGCCATTAATATGAGGTAATCAATTTTCAAATCAAGTTCTCTCTAAATCATGACCTTTCCTAATCAAAATTGGAAGTTTAGGAATCTTATTTCAACCTAATTTGGGAATCCTTTTTCAACTCAAACTTGGTTCCTATAAATAGAAAGGTTTTAGACGAAAGTTCATCAGTTTTCATTGATCATTCAGAATAGAGTCTGAATACAATAGAGAGGTAGATTAGAATAAGACCAGTTTCCAGTGGAGAATTAAGTGAAGGAGAAATTAGTTTATTTCTTTTTCTTTATTATTTTATGGAAATTGTTTTTGTTATTTTTTTTTTTGTGACTTTATTATCTTAAACTAATTAATTTGGATTTAGGTTACAATGTAGCTTAATTATTAGTTTAACTTATTCAATGATTCCATATTTTTTATAATTGATTTTTATTTTTGTATTTTATTTTATTTGTGCTTAATGTTGTCAATTAATTAGAGCTCATTAATGGATTTGATATTGTGGCCATAGTGCATTTGAAAGAGGTATTATGTGTTTAGAAATCAATAAAGTAGCATGATTCATATGAGATAGAGATATGCTTGTATGAGTTGTGTAATCATGTGAAGATAATTTGTTCTTAATGCATTCAAGTTAATTAATCTGCATAGTGATATAGCCATATTAGTTAATTTGGGTATGTTTGCTCGACCATCGAAAAAGGCTTATAGATGCTTAAGAATTATCCGATTAAATACAAAATAAAAATTATCTTTAGGTTGAGGAGAATAAATTAAATGAAATAGTTAAGTGAAATTGTATGTCTAGATATTTATCAACTATTATATTCTCATTAATTTTAATTGTTCTACTTTAATTTTTTTGCAATCAAATCAATTTTGATAGTTTGAATAAGGTGTTGTCTTGACCTGTATACTACTTAACATCCATATAATTTGGAAAATCCTCATGGGAATGATCTCTACTCATCATTATATTATTTGTAGACCATGTATACTTACATGAGTTTTTAATGTGTAATTGGTATTGTGTTTCTATTAGAAAATATCCATCATTGAATTTAGTTTGTAAAACACACTAAAAATTTATCATCAAGTTTTTTGTACTATTGTCAGGAATTGTGCCAAATTATTTGTTAATATTGATACCAGTTGAGATTTCCTTAATTCAAACAATTTTTTTATTTAAATTTGATTTTTTTTTTAAGGGAATAACTTACAGGTGGTTGATCATGTCAAATATAGACATGATTTTGTATCTTTAATCAAGCTTTTGTGAAGAATACTTGAGTAAATTCTATTATTTTAATGTGGTTTTCTAATGCTTTTGCTTGTAGGGTATTAGAAGATGGAAGCAAAGGGTGGAAGAAAGCAAGCTTTTAAGAGAGTTGGAGTTGTTTGCGAAAAACATTCGCTAAACGCGAGTTACATGCTCAGGTCACAAAATTGGTCAGAGATTCTCACTAAACGTAGCTCGCCAAACTCTAGTAGCAATAGTTTCCAGGGATTTTCTCTAAATTCAATCGCAACATGCAAGTCACGATCGTAAGTCGCTATTTTGGCATCAGACGTGCACGAAGGAAACTTTTCAATCGTACATTGATCCACCTATTTAATCTTCATGTTCTCAATTGTAGAAGATGAGTAGCAAACTCTAGAGCAGTTCTAAGTCATTTTTCTTTTATTTTAGCCTAGGTTTTCATAGATTAAAGTCAAGAATCCATTTGAGGTTCATACAAGAACTTGTTAGAGCAATAGAAGAGCAACATAGGAGTGATTTAGGGTGATTCCGAGCAACAATAATGGTTATTTCATGATGTTTACTTCTACATTTGTCTCATTTATTATGTTGTTCAATTATGCTTTATATTTTGGCTTTATTTTTTGTAGATCTATAGAGAACTAAACTTGTTTCAAGGGGATTCAATGTAGTTTAGTATGGATCTATTCTTGTGGATGATTTATGGTGTTTAAATGGAATGATTTCATATGTTTGCATTCTATTTTATCAATTCTTAATGCTTTCGATTGATTTTAGGCATAGTTAATTGAATGATTTTGTGTTATTAATATGTTTGAAAAAAATATTGATAATTAGAACTTGATAAAATGGCATTTGAGAATTAGAATAGAAATATATCTAGATTTTAAATGTGACCTTGCGTGGGTAATTATATGTAATGAGTTTGTATTAACCATTCTAGTTAGGTGTTTAATGTGAACATACCTGTGATGAACTCAAAAGAGGCTTATGAATATAGTTATTTACCTAATCAATTATAATATGAAATTATGTATCTTAATGTAAAATAATGCAAGAATAGTGAAATATTAAATGAAGTTAAATTTCCCTATATCTTTTATTTAAGTGTTTGTTACAATTTAATTAAGTTTTTCTGTTAATTGGAATTTTGCAATTTTATTTTTAATTTAATTTTATTAATCAATATCTTAATAAAGTTGCATAAATCAATTTCAATTATTAGTTCTAGTTTGAACCGTCTTTCGGGATTGACCTTGATTCACCACTATATTGTATAGAGACCGTATATACATGCACGTGTTTGTATGTAATAAAGTGTAATACAGAAAACATACTTAACTAGTCAATCGAAAGTTATTTGTCCAAAAAAGTAGTAGAAGTAGAGCACGAGCTAGTCACGACATAAGCCACACTAGTGTCTATAATGGATAAGAATTTGGATGCTCTTAGTATGAATACAAGTGAGGTGAACGCCTTCCAAAGCCAATGTGTGAGTCTTGATAATTGGTGCTATAACCAATGGAGTGATAGTTGCTGGAATAATCTCGCATCGGACCATTGTGTGTCTAACTTTCATGAGCAATACGACCACCCAAATCAAAACTTCTACATTCCAGCATAGAGTGGTTAATCAAATTACAGATGGAGTAAAGAGCAAGAACAAAGCTCATACATAAGGCCATCGTATCCACAGGATTTTCAATATCAATGTTAGCAACCTTATAGTTCTCCAAATTTTCAAAGCTATTGGTAGCAGTTCAACATTCCTCCTCAAGAGAAGAAACCATCTATAATGGAGAGGACTATACAAATGGGTTGTCAAATTTACGAACGAAGTTGCGATAAAGATGATCAACGTGGGTTAAAGAAGGGTCAACGATGGTCAAATTTAGGAATTGGTTTAATTAGGATTTGAATTTCTAAGTTTAATTAGGATTTATTTTTGTCATTTCCTATTTTATTTCTTCTTATTAATTTAAGATTATTACCTTCTAAGAATCTATTTCTTAAAGGAATTAATTATTTCCTTCAAGGAATCTATTTTCTTAAGTGTTAGGATTCTATTTCCTAAGAAGGTTTATTTTATTTTACTTCTTATTTTATTTGATGCATTTTCTTTTATTAATTAGACAATTTTCATTTAGGTTTTGTTTCCTTAAGTATTAGGATTCTATTTCCTAAAAAGGTTTGTTTACTACGAAAAGTAAGATTATTCTAGTACAAATAGAACTTTAAAAGTTAAGGATTGTTATGTTTTTGGTTTTTGAGAAATTAATAAAATCTCGCTTCTTAGTAAGACAATTATCTCATCGCTTACGTTTAATTCAAATCAATTCTGTGATTTGATTCTAAAGAATTAGTTTGTCCAATTTTGTAGGTTGATTGAATCAAAATATATTCTACTCATGGTGTGCTTTGGGGGTGATTAGAGCTTGATGGTGGATCTAAAGTTAAGTCCTCAACAAGTCTTTATTTGCTTACGCCGAGTCAAGGAGGTGAATTTAAGAGTATAATGGATCGAGACATTATCAACCTTGTTTATAAGGAATCAAAGTTGCTAATAGATAAAGAGAGGTTAGATAATTGCAAATGCTACTTATAATCCATTTATTATTGGTAGAGTTTCATTAGAGGGTTCTAGCAAAGATGGGTGGGTCTAAACCCGCATTAGGCCTAAAGCCATATTGGACCCTCTTGCTTTTAGGGTCCAAACCTTCATCAGACCCTTCAATTAAATTAAGGGTCTAAATCTAGGCCCGAGCCATGTATTTAGAGGTCTGTCTAAATCTACACTAGACCGAATTTTGACAAGGTTATATGACCTTTTTTCAAAAATATTTTCAAAATTTTCTCCCAAAATTTTTATAGCCTAAGAAATTCAATAGGTCGAAAATTTTGACACAATTTTTTTTTTCTTAGGAAAATCAATTTTTCTACTAAATTAAACTAAACTAATTCCATATATCACATAATTTATTCAATAATTGATTCTTGCTAAATTTTATGAGAAACATGCCATAATCAAAATTAAATAAATCTTGGATTCAAAGTTTTGGACATAACAATGATGGAGAAAGAGAGACGAAGATATTTTAGTTGTCGCACAACAGATGACACAGTGGCGATGGAGAGAGAAATGAATAATCAACAAGGTAGATGGTGAAAGATTGTGATATAGAGAGTGAGAGAGAGAGAGAGAGAGAGGTGTAGTCAAGAAGGCAAATAAAGCCTAGGGTTTCATTTTAGAATAAAAAAAAAAAATGGATATAGGGGCTTTTTAAACATCGGATCTCTTGCAGGTCTAATGAGAACCATGGGTAGACTCTCATCCTGTGCACTATTAATGTAGGTTTTAGGAAACCAATTCTTTTAAAAATCTCATAAATTGTCATTTAAGTCTATACCCGAACCACAATTATGTAGGTATGAATCGGGTCTAATCCATTTTGCCATCCTTAGGTTTTAGTCTCACGGCTTTTATCTTTTAGGATTTTCCACATAAGAATCATTTGACATGTTTTCTTTCTTCTTCTTCTTCCTCTCTCTTTTATTTTTGTGATTGATTTTCTACTATGCATTAATTTTAATAAAAGAGAATATATATATATATATATATATAACAATCTATTTATCCCATCCCCCGCTTTAGGTTCTACTTAGTGTTCAATGGGGACTTTTAGCTATAAACAATATGCTATAAGAAACATCCATGAACAACTAACATGGGTTTGTATATGCAAATTCCTATAATTTTTAAGAGGTTAAATTTGCCTTAAAATGAGTAAATATTTGATAGGATATCTCTTGAGAATTCAACAATGCTTGTAGACATTATGTTGGTACTTTTCAGTTCCTATTTTAAGTAATAAATCTCGTAAGTATACGAATCATATAAATGTCATATAACAGTTGCGAGATCATCTCCACGGGGATGTGAGAATTGATTACCAAACTAATCCTATAGGAAAATAAACAATTAAAAATAAGTATGTACTAGGATTTCGGATTGCACTTAGATATAGACATTGATAATCAAAGCATCAAAGATTTATTTGGTTATGTTTGTCTCTAGTTTGTTACTAATTCTCTTAATACATATCTTCCGATAATATAAAAAACATACTCTTGTTCACCGAAACCTATCTTCCGATGGCTATCAAATGAATAAAATCTCATTAGGCTTAAGATAATCTAATACCTAAGTCGGATTGGTATTTTTATAAGATTTTTTACTATCACTTGAGCACTCATAGCAACTCAGTTGTCACATGAGGGGCCTATTTCCCTTTCCTAATCTAGTGTAGGCATTTTATCAAGCATTTTGTGTGCTATTTTTTGCGGTCTTAACACACAAACTCAAATCATGCATATGGTGACTAATCACATATAAGCATGAAGTTCTAAAATCCCTACTTAACATGTATACCATCCTCAAGCAATAATAATCAACTCTATTAATATTAACAATTAAAATCTATCATCATCCAAACAAAACATAAAATATGGCTACATACAATGAAAAAATTACAAATATAAAAGAGTAAGTTAGGAAAACAACACATAAACCTCCCTCTTCCAAGTTTGAATCTAAGTAGCTCCTCTCATCGGAGTTAGCTCCATTCATGTAAAACTTTCTCTTCAAAGTGTGGGTGAATGATGTTGGTAGGTGATGTTAGCTCCTCTCATCGGAGTTAGAACCCTTGTGTCCTCTTCTCCATTCATGTAAAACTTTCTCTTCACAGTGTGGGTGAATGATGTTGGTAGGTGATGTTTTGAAGGTGAAATGGAGGTATGTGAGGTAAGAATCAAATGTGAGAGAAAAGACATGAGAGCCTATTCTTAGGCCCTCAAAACTACTAAAAATGTGAGCTTTGGTTCCCTTTTAAAGATGCGGAAGTTACGACATTGATTGAAAGGTGAAAAGTGAAAAATGCCCTTGGAAATGCTCTATTTCACATTGTTGGAGTGGGTTGGCAGCATGTGGTGCTTTTTGGCACACTGCTTGGTGCATAAGCATGTTGGTGTGCATGCTTGGATGATAGGGGGATGTTGGTTGGGGTGCAGGTTGAGGAGGGAGCGTGCTAGGGCACACCAACTTTGACCCTTGCTCACTAAAATTGTCATAACTTTCTTTATAGACCTTCAATTCACAAACCGTTAGTTGCAATGGAAAGTGGACATCTATAGCTTTAATTGATAGGTTGTAGCTCACATAATGCAAACTGATGTCTCCGCATTAGCTCTCACAAATTAACCCATCGTTCAAACCCGAAAATCCACAATTATGTCACTTTTTTCACAAAACCTAAACCCAACACTTCTTTGACTTGATTTGACATCGAATCCTTTCCAATTAAGTGTACACATCATTTAGAGACTATTCCCTGAAAAATTCTTAAACAAACACATAAAAAAACTTGAGAACAATGACAATGTATAAATTTAAAGGCCTAAATCTTCATTAAAAATGCCCTTATCACATTACTCCACAATGAACATTAAGTCTTTAATGCAACTTAAGAGCAACAAAATATGTATAGCAAAACAATGTTTTATCACAAATAAAGCAAACAAAAGTTTGAAAATCATAGATTTTTAAATTTTTATTCCTATTAGTAAATGTGCAATACATAGTTACACTTAAAAATGTGCCCCTAACCACTTTTTGTAAATTGGATTAATATATACTTTTATATGTATGGCTGTTTAATATCTATTGATACAAAATCGAAATATATAAATATATATAGAAACAAATGGTAAGAGATTTGCTAGACCTTATTGAAATTAATTGCTATTTGTGCAATCCATAAATCTACTCCTATAGCATGGAAGATATCTACAACCACAGTTAGGAGATAGAACTAAACAAATGGTAAGAGATTTGCCAAGCCTTATTGAAATTAACTGCTATTTGTGCAATCCAAAATCTATTCCTATAGCACAGAAGATATCTATAACCACAACAAGGAGACAGAACTCGTTATACCTTCTAGTAGATGCACATGGTAATAATCAAACTCTTATCATGAATGTGAATGGAAAGTGTGTTAAGCTCATTATAAGTCGATGTAAAATGTAGTTTATCTCTTAATTTAATTATGGGTTAAAAATATATATATAGAAAGACTTTAACGCTCATTTATTTATTTTTACTCAATCTAATGGTAAAAGGGTGAATAAATATAAAATTGATAACAATAATTGAATTGAATTAAAATGGATGAATCGATGTTGAAGCCATATTTTTAAGTCAAAATTTGAAGTTACTTTAGTCTAATTCGTTAATTATGCCATCTATAAATATCAACTATTTTTATGCTAACTTAATTAATTTCTTTGCACGACAAGTCCATAAAAAGAAAATGGCTTAGAAATGGGTGTATCTTTTTTTTTTTTTTCCTTTTTGGACTTCATCATCTATCTATTTATTTATTTATCAATGCATTAGCAACCAATTTTACTGTTAACAAAATATGTCAAATATTTTTGCAACATTAGTTTAGGTAAAATGATATGACATTTAGAAATATATGTACCTTCTAACATATTTTTTAGAATTAAAAATCTTTTTATATTGGTTGTTACTAATTCTTATAACTTGATTATTCCACTCCATAGATGGATGTTATATTTAAGTTTAATCTTGGAAAAAAAAAATAAGCGAATTTTGTTTCTGGAAGAAATTTAGAAAATGTATTTAAAATTATATCTTAGATATTTTTGGAAATTTTCATAATTTTTTATAGCTTAGTATGAATGAATAAATAATTACACCTAATTACCTGAATGTGTAAAATAAAAAAACGGAAATAGTAACTGGTAATAGAACACAATGTGCAGGAAGTGTTGATAAATCGGCTAGTCTACAGTCTACACAAATCAAAGTGACGATTCATAAAGCTTGAAAACTACGTTTCCTTTTTAACATACTTTTCCTCTAAGGCAAGTAAACTTCTGTGGGACCTTTGGCTACGTAGTCAACGGCCATGAAACTTTTTTTCTTTTTTGAAATAACGAGCCTTTTTATTTATTATCTACCACTCTGAATTCTTATAACTTAAACAATTTAATATCCACCAATCTGAATACTTATAACTGAAGCAATTTAATGACCACAAACAATATCTGTAAAAAATAAAAAATAAAATCAGAGTAGTATCGAGCCCAATCCACCGGTACAGAAAATATATCTTCAGTACTTCGAATTTTACTAGTGGTGGTTAGCTTAGACCATGTATAGACAAACCAGTCTGTCTATATCAAACCCAAATTCTGTACATGGTTTGTCTATATCCTATGAACGAAATTGAATTGGATTATTTTTAAGGGATATGATTGAATTAAATTGAATTGAATTACTTTTAAGATATTGATTGGATAAGATTAAATTAATTAATACTGTAATGTATTTGATACTATTAGGACTAGATTAAAAATAATA
Organism: Dimocarpus longan; assembly: GCA_022984855.1. Lineage (NCBI taxonomy): Eukaryota > Viridiplantae > Streptophyta > Magnoliopsida > Sapindales > Sapindaceae > Dimocarpus > Dimocarpus longan. The sequence continues at coordinate 16,757,746 of CM041015.1, read as the reverse complement.
TAGTATCTTATTTGGTATAAGATTGTATGAAAAAATATTATATTATTTGATTAGAATAAAATTGTATTAAATTCATTTTTGAATAAAACAAACTTATTTTTAAATTAACTTCATAATAATAAAATTATTTTAAGTTAAATTTTTGAAAAATTAACTTTAATAATATAAAATATTCAAATTATTTTTAAAAATAAATACAATCATGAATACTAAAGTTTAAATATAATAAAAATTATTTTTTATTTAATATTAAAATATTATAATAAAATATGTTATATTAATTTCTAAACATATATAACATGTATTTTTTTGAAATAAATATATTTAATAATTTTAAATATAAATAATAATAAACTATAAAAATAAACAAATAACAGTCCCATCTGTGGGACCTACTTACTCCACACTTCAACATGATCCAATCTCATGTCTCCTCCAAAAATTAGATTGGACTAAAATTAAGGTTCACGACTCATCACAAATTTTTGGAATTATAAAATGTATGAATTCCAAACCGGAAAAATCAAGGTTTATATGGTAATTTGCAGCTACACCTTAAGAAACATTTTCCTTTTATTATGAAAAGAATAGGACACTGAATTGATAAAAGATGTATGTCTTTTTTTCTTTTTCTCTTTTTAATCTAAAGATAAGACTTAACAGTCAAGCCCACCAAAATCAAATAACTGCAAACTAAATACATTGCCCAATGCACTCTCCTAATGTACAAATTTGCTCCAGCGTACTTTTTTAATATAAACCTTATCACAAATTTCACATTTTTGGCATAAATCTTTCATCATGAAAATAAATGAATTAGTGTATTAAGAGAGTTTATTGGAAGAGTCTAATTGGCATTCCTCATTCAAATAGAGGGATGAAACATAAGTACTTTGTCTAAAATTATCTAGATTAGTAATTGGGAGATATCTACGTATATGAAACTTGATTTTAAGGGAAAAAATAATAATTGTTTTAATTAAAAATAAGAATTTATGGAACACTGAATTTTAAAAATTTTAAAAAAACTCAAGAACTTTAGATTCATAAAATAAAATACTATAAAGAAATAAAAATAAGATTTTTACTTTATGTATTGATCTCTGTAGATTGCTCATCATCTAACCTTCTTTGATATGTCTCCACATCAAGAAACAAGTGAGTGAACATAATTATATAGAATTGTGCTCATTTTCTATTGATTTCTTTTCTAAAAAGAATAAATAATATATGTAAGAGGTGAGTTTTAATTTTTGTTATACAGAGAAGAAAGATACAGATTCTTCTTCTCTGTATTATATTGTAGAGAAAAAAATTTTCTTTCTGTTTTAAAGAACGTACAGCAAAACCAAAATAATTTATATTAGAAAAAAAAAACTATTTCTTTTTTATTTATAGGCAACCATTTAGGGTTTTAATTAATCAAAATTAATATTAAATATCATATTTATTAGAATTAAAATTTTACCTCATATAACATAATTAATTCATATTATATTTTGAAATCGAATTTGTGACCTCTAATTAATTCATAATTAATTTATACTCGCTCACGGTTGAAAATCGAATTCAAGACCTCTTATAAAATTAATTAAATAATAATTATTTCATAATTAATAATTAACTAATTAATTATTAAATAATTTGAATAATTAATATTATTCAAATATAAAGTGAACATATATTTTGCTACTTACGTAACATTTATAATTAGACGGTTCAATTATAATATTCTATATACAAGTTTCTTATAGTGAAATGAGCTATCAAGGGAACTCGATGGATCTACAGTTTGAGTTTTAATAATATTATAATTATTAATTAAACTCTTTAATTAAATAATTCATCATTATTAATCTTAGAGTTACTCCACTAAAAACTTAAGATTGCACTTTCAAAACTGTAGATATTTTTATACAATCTAAAATTTTCAGTGTCCATTGATTTAATCACTATATATGATTTGACCCTCCACAAATAATTCATAATTAGAGTTAGGTCAAAATATCTGTTTTACCTCTCTAATTATTTATTGATACTTGACTGTCATTGATTCTTTAATAAACAATATATCTATAACAACTTATGAATTTATTTTTCCGTTTTCATATGAACGAAAAGTTGAGCGCTCTTATTGTTCAAGAGTTAAATCAACCCTTAAAGGAACTACTTATCTACATCTCGTAAGAATGAGTGAATTCTACTATCATGTAGAATGTTTTCAGCTACTTACTAAATCATATCCTTAAAGTATGAAGTTATTGACCGGGCATCTACACCGATCTCACTCATGTAAATTAAAGGATATAACTCAATAAGTAGGAGTCCATAATACACTCAGGATTAAGATCAATTCATATATGATCATTTGGTCGATAAATATAAATCTCCAAGTTTAACGAATATTAATAAGAGAATTTATTTGTCGTGGTCCAGTCCTATATAATCTTTATTATATAAGACGCCTCCATTTTCATATCACTACATGAATAGTATGGGATAAAAATATCATATCGAATATAAAATGAATTGTAACTATAGATTTTGTCATAAATAAAGTATCCGGCTTTGTTTATTTTCTACGGACTCTTTAAACTACTTATCTTAAACTAAATCCGCTTACATATAACACTTATATACTTAGTTTGAAATTACATCATTAATCAATGATATTTCCGCATAATATATACACTTTTTGTAAAATATATAAATTGAATAAAATAATTATTTTATTATTTATAAAATTATTTATATTATTATAAGCTCTTAGAGCACAAACCCTAACAGATTTACACATTAATTAAATTGAAAAGAGAACCCATGTTTAATTTTACAAATATTGCAAATCTGCATTCATGATTGAGAGATATATAAATATATGGAACTGGATTTGCACATTAATTAAACTATAATGAGCGGTGCACAATAGCCCATGTTTAATTTTATAAATTTGGTAAGAAATTCACATGTTATGCATTGATATGTCAATTGATAAAGTTAAAATTAAAATTTTGTGAATCCAATGCAAACTTTGTGCAAAAATGTAATGTTTCTATATATTAAAAGCAAGTTTTGTCAATTAATCTATCGATTCAAAAGATTTTTCTATTTAGCTTGTGTTGGGTGTGTGATGCAAATATCTGGCATGTACTCTCCGGGTTATTTTAGTATGTGTCAAGTACAAGTTCAACGTTCAACTTTTGACAACAAAATCGAAGTATTGAGGAAAATATACATAAAATATTTGTTATATTTTCACCAACAAAAAAAATCAGAAATTGATTATATTACCTAATATTATCTTTTTTTTTTATTAAACAAATTATATACTGTCGACGTTGGGAATTAACCGACGAAATTCTTTCGGCCCAAACTACGGTTTATGTTGAGAGTGATGTAATAAACATAAAAGAAGCAATAAAAAGGGACCGAGGAAGAACACTAGACAAGGAGTTTTTATAGTGATTTGGCCCAAAGTGTTTTTGCTTACGTCCACTATGATTTTACTACATCTACAAAGTAAGTGTACTCCTCAGAAGTTATTGTGTTGTTTGTACAATGAGAACCCTCTCCTATTTATAGGGTGGAGAGGTGCTACAGTAATGAGCAATTATTTACTTTGTAATTATGAGTTACATTTAATGCGTGATATTTAATGTTTCTGACATATGTCAAACCAAGTGGGTTAAAGTCTGCATTAGGCGGCTAATCAACGCAGATTAGGTAAGGTGGCCGTAATACATACTGTAATTGTTGACGGGAATGGTGTGTACGACATAGAATGGCGTGGGCTGCATGATTTGCTGACTTTTACTCTGACAGCTCTGACAGTATTTGATCTGCTCCAGGCGAGCTGAATTAGTCGAGAGTTCGTCCGAGCGAACTGGAATTCATGATTCTGTCTTTATCTGCTATCTTGTATTGTGACTACGCGACCTGGCGACCTTCTTATCTGACAAGCGGTGTGATGGATAAGCGGAGTGACTGGTCTGCAGTATCACGGTTGATGAGCTGAATTCTCTGATATTTGGATAACTTGTAGAGCTGACGAACTGTATTTCCAGATGATTTGCGCGTGTACTGGGCCGGTTTCTTTGACGGACTATATCTTTATCTCCTGAGCAGGCTCTTTGATATGTTGTCTGGGTATCGACGAGCTGAATGTTGGATGAACCACTGGTTGATTCGTTGAGTCCTCAGCAAGCTATGCCTTAGCTGAAATAAGTGGTCATTCCCTCTCAGTTGGCCTTGGGCTTTGTACTGTTCTGGGTCTGCTACTTTGGCCTTTCTATGAGAATCTTGAGCTTTTACCAATCTTTTAAGGTGGCTCAAAAATACCCATAACATATATATACATTTTACTTTTTATTTGTGTTAATATTAACATATTCCACATAAACCATATCAAATTCTATAAAGTTATAATTTTTGTATTATTGTTTTATACAAAAATCTCATAATATCAAATTCTTTTTTAAACAAGAATATGGCGGTCAAGTTTTTTCTTTTTAATAAGGATATGTTTCTATATATATATATATATATACATACACACACTTCTTGGCTTAAAATACATACTTCTAGTTTTCAGCCAAATTAAATATAATTAATACTTATTTTTCTTCAAAATATAAGAATGAATGTTTCTAAAGTATTAGTAATCATGTGTATGCGGGTTTAGGGATTGCCAATTATTCTTTCATACAATATTCTATATATGGACAAATAATGTGAAGTTATTATATTGAAAAATATATATATATATATATATATATGCACAGTTTTGAAGAGTTAATTTTTATCCCATCAATGTTTGTGTTATGATTGATTGCAATTTTGATTGAAAATCTAAAAGTCTTATCATGATTTGATTAATGTCTTCGATCTTGTGCATTGTGTATTTCGCATCTCTTGAGCATTTAAATCACACACACACAAGTTAACCTTTGACTGAGTTTATTATTTATCTTGCTTACTGTTTTAAGACAATTATGATCTTTTGTGTGTGAATCTAACTTGTTCATTGTCAATGAAATAACCCCTTGAATTTTTTGGTTTAATTTTTAGAATTAGTATCTAATGTTTTTAGTAGGATTTATGTTGTTTTCTTCTTCTCTCAAGTGTTGCAATGTTTTATGTTCCTTTGTCTCTTTCATGACAAAAATAAAGAAGGAGAAATATAAGCTTCTTTAATTTGTAGATAGGGGAATTAAAAGGTGCTTATTGATTTGTTTTTTTATTGGATTTTTATTTACTATGATGTCTTGTATGGTTGCACTTGATCTTGGTTGTTGAGTTTCCTATTTTGCATGTCTTGAATAATTTATTTCAACATGTGTTTAATTTTCAGCAACAAATACTGGTTTAGGAAACAATAAAATTTTATCACGTACTATTTGCTGAGGTTTTGACATGAAATAGCCAAATAGGAGATTGTTTGTTCAACAATTTTGTAATTAACTAATTCCGTGTCAAAATGCTTTTGTATGCACTATTAGCTTTGTAAAACCCAAAACCGCGTTCGTCAGAGAGCGAAATATTTTTCCGATGGATCGCGTCCGATCGGAAAAATATAATTATTGAGTCCGGAAATAATTGGAATTATTATTTTTGATTTAGAGAAATAAATTCGGGTTCGTGAGACGGATTCGAGATTTATTAAATAATTCCGAGAATAGAAACCGAGAGTTAATCAAAAGTGATTAAAAGCGGATTCCAGGATGGACGGAAACGAAAACGGAATCCGAGCTTGGAATTAAAAAGCAAGAATGCATGAAATCAAATAAAGTTATTGCATGTTGTGACACATGTCACACATGCAAGAGAGGAGCAATTTTATATTCATATATGTAGTTGATGTTGAAAAAGAAGAGAGCAAAATTATAGCATTCTCGATCACCAAAGAAGCTATCATTTGGTCAACAAATTTTTTCATTTCAAAAGCCGAAACCAAAGGAAAGCATCTGTCAATTTCTTCTTATTCATTTCAAAAACCGAATCCAAGCAAAACAGTCTGTCAACTTCTTCTTCTTCAAGCTCAAAACAGAAACTGAAAATTAGAAGAGTGGCTCGTGAGTGGAAGAAGAGAAGTTGAGAGATAGAGAGACCGTGAGCGGAGGAGAACTGAGAGCTGTCTGTGAGCGTGCTCCAAGCAGAACCAAGATCAGATCTGAAGCAAGGCAGCTTGAGTGCAGATCGAAGCCAAGAAGCAAGACAGGCAAGCTTGAGGGAGTTCCAGCCCGTGCATGCAAGCTAGGAGAAGTTGCAGTGCTGCTGCCTTTGTCGTCGGTGAGAGGAAGCTTGCTGCAGATTGCTGTCGCCTGTGAAGGGAGCTGCTGGCGTGAGGGTGCAGCTACTGCTGTGGATGGGAGCTGCCGTTGCTGCCTTGTGTTGGCGTGGGGTGTTGAAGACAGCTGTTGCCAACGTCAGGTGCTATCGCCGTGTTCTACCACCGAACGAGGAGTTGAGGTCGCTGCCTTGTCCAAGCTGCTGCCATCGTGAGCTTGCTGCCGCTGCTGTCACCGTCCCAAGTGCTGTCGCCGTTTCCAAGCTAGCTGACCGTGAGCTGAATCAGGTGTGGCCGTGAAGGCTGCTGCTGTTTGAGCGTGAGCTGAAACTGTCTTGCTGCCATTGCTGTTGTCTGAGCATAAACTGCTGCCAGCAAAGGGAAGATGCTGGTGATGCTGCCATCCCTGTCTTGTACAAGCTGAAGCTGTCGAAGTGCTGCCGTTGTCACCGTTGTAAGCTTGCTGCCGTGCCGTCGTCACAAGCTGTCAACGTGGATGTAGTTGCTGCCAACAGCTGCTGTCAAGTTTATTCACTATTCAAGAAACCAATTCAGAACTGAAGCGAAACAACATCAAAGGAGACAGCTTGTTGCCGATAGCGTGCGACAGATTCGTCGCCGTTTCGGAAGTCGTTTCGAAGCCAAAAACAGTTTATTTCTTGGGTAAGGTGCCGTTCCATTTCTTTTTGTTTAGTTGTTTCGAGTATTTATAAGCTTGCTTGTGAATTAGAAATCAGATTTGGTTGACAATTGATAATTGCTATGATTGGGTTTAGGATCGAGAACCTCGTTAGTGTGGAGGTTCGTGCGTTTGTTGTTTCGATTGTGTTATCATCGATCGTATTCGTTGAGTTTTATATATGGGCTGTTATGAGAAGAATAGGGGCTGTTAGAGTATGTTGTTAGTTTCACGTTCGTTTTCGTGGAAAATGGACAATATTAAAGTGTTTTAAAGTATCGGATAATCGTTCGGATATTTAGAAATCGTTTCCGAGCGTTTTGGTTGAATTTTTCCACGAATGCGAGCGTTGTTAGTTTATGATTTTCGTTGTCGAATATAAAAGGATTGTGAATGTTATCTCGCTGCCCCAAGATTGTTATTAAGCCCTTAAAGTGTTTCAGTTGAAGTGAGGATAGTTCGAGTTTTAAATAAGTTAATTGGATAGTTTTTAAATCGCGCGAAACGCGTAAAATCGATAAATCGCGATAATTAGTGAAATCGCGTAAGCTTTAAGTTCGTTGTTTAATTTCGAATCTTTTGTTTAGTGAATTCATTAGAATCTGATTTTGATGATTTTACATTAGATTCGAATGGCATAGTTGTCGGTTTTATGACCGTAGAGTTTTGAATATTTTAAGTCGCGATATCGAATCGGTTCGAAATAGTTTTCGCGTGCGAATATGAGTTTTCCGTTTTGTTATCGTGCGAGGATAGTCACTTGAATTATTGTGTTTATAAATCCTCGTATGGCTTAAAGTTTAGTTGCGCACGAGTTATGTTTTAACGACATCTCAATCGAAATCAAATGTAGGTGAATCGGGAATCGAACAAGAGCCGTAACAGGAAGCGGTGATAAGTATTTTGGAAGCAAGTTGTGAGTGTGGATTTTTTAAAGTTTTCATACATTCTGTTATTGAATGCAATCAGTTTTAGCAAGTAAAAGGTTTTGAGATTCTAGTAAAAGTTTATAGTTTTCAGTTTATCATCTATAAATGCATGTATAGCTTTAAAGTTTATGCTATGAATATGTTTATATTCTTCAGTAAAGAAATTGAATAAGTTGAAATCATATACATGCATTAAGATATAGTTTGTGAAAGTTATTTTGCGATATTATAGCATATTGCTGAGATTTCATTTTATATATGCCTATGGTTTACCCTAGACCCTAAGATTACACCCGGCCGAAAGTATTCCATACGTGTACGGTAGTTGGGGGAAGTTACTAACTTTGGGGGGATCGAGTCTGTCAGTCACCCTCTACACGTATGGGATAGTGTAGATCTGCCTGATGTTGGAGGGATTCGCGATCCCAGAGTTGTATCCACATCTGCGACTACACATGGTGAGAGTTCCCCTATCCTAGTGGCGTGTCTTCGCACCGTCACGAAGGACAAGATTTCCCTGGGTTGCCAGATAGGCTAGTAAGAAAATAAGAAAAGTTTTAAGAAAAGTTTGATAAGTAACTTTCACATGTTTTTAAACGAGAATCCAGTTTTCAGAAAAAGTAAGTAAGTAATACTTTTCCAATCTATTTTTGGGAGGAATATTATTTTAAGCAAAAGTATAGTTTATGAAAAACTCACCCACTCACTGAGTTATTCTCACCACTGTTTTCCTGTTTTCTTAAAAACCTCCCTCAGGTGCAGGTGCGAGTAGCGCGGTTGACGTATCTCCTTCGGACGGACAGGCCAACTAGACACGCGTGACCAGACTGCACTATTTTCTAGCATAGCATCATGTATTGTATTTAATATCATTTTTCAGATTCTCTAGTTTTGTAAATATTATTTTGAGTTAAGGATTTTATGTAAAGATCATGCATGTCGTTTTTAAGATTTATTCAAGTTACTTCCGCTTAATTGCATGATTATAAGTTTGAAAATGGCCGGAAGCCTATTGATTATAGAAATTGTTTGTGAATACAATTATACAGGTTTTATGAGATATTTTACAGGGTGGAATTTTAGAAAAACAGTCGTTGTGTTGCCGGTTTTCTGTGAAAATCCTATTTTCATAAAGTTATTTTCAACGAACAAAATTCCCATCCTTTTTCAAAATAAAAAGGATTTCAAGTATTTTAGAAAAGAAAAGAGGCTTAGCTTCACGGGAACTTTCCAGTCAGAGCAGATCTCGACTGGGGAGCCACCGTGGGGTTGTCGGGCAGGTCGCCTAGCTAGTAGTTAGAAAGGGGCCTGTCAAGCTTCATTGGCGAAGTTCTCAGATTTGATGACAAGTGATGAAGCTTGAAGATCAAGAACAAAATTCAAGTTGACTTGAAGTGGTCAACAAAGCTCGTAGAACACTTAAAGAAAGTAAACTTTTATTTGATGTGATCAACAATGCTTTGTTTGAATTTTATGTCAATCAGTAAATCATGTCTTAAGAGTTCAAGCATGTTGTTTTGTGATTTATAGGTTTACGTTCGGTCACACTTTATGTGTGTATATATTATTTTCATAAAGTTTATAAGTCTAAGGTAGGGGTGGCAATATGGGTCACGACATGACGGGTCGACACGAATTCGCAAAAAATAAATGGATATGGGTTGGAGTTAAACAAATTCGTGTTGTAATTGTGTTAACCCATCTAACCTGTTTATTAAACGAATTGAATCGAGTTTAGTTAAACGAATCGCGAGTTGACACGATTAAAATTGGGGTCAAATGATAATTTAACATATTAGAAGGGTTAAGATGTAATTCTACATATATATATCTATACTTAATAAATCCCTAACACATTTACAAAAAATTTTGAAAGTTGAACTTGAAACCAGTGTCTCTGTGTGTGTCGGCAGCCTCCATTTCCCTATACACACCATCATCTTCCTCATTCTTCCTTAAAAAACGACGACATCACGGCACCAACACCGATGGTGACACGACGACACCAACACCGACAGGGAAACACGACACCAACAGCGAGGACGACACGGTGACCTGATGACAACCCGACGTCGACACTACCGACGACCTGGACGATGACCTCAACCGACCGAGTTCATTTCTCAGTTACCAGATATGATGCCCTACAACTTTTCTTCCTTAGAACTGGTATGTATTTTGGCCGCTTCCATAAAGATCTGTAGATCAAAGTCATTCAACAAGGAACAGTCGTAACCACTGCTAGTACACTCGCCCATCTACTAGATCTCCTATCCAGATGCGAATAAGCCCGGAGGTCACTGCAATGAGTAGAAATCTTACTCACCTACTAGATCTACCCCTGGGTTCTATTTTCCTTTTGAGTGTTGCTGTTATTATTATGTTTTTTAATTTGTATAAAATTATTTTTTTTTATTTGTGAAACTATTAGGCTCTCTAATATTGACGATTTTGGAGGGGATGGATATATGTGAATTGTGATTGAAATTGGCTAGTGTTGGATATCTGTGAAACATGGTTCCTGGCTTGATCTCAGCTTTTATTTATTTAATTTTTTTTGGATTGTATGTTTGTTTTTCTGGATTGTATTTCTTTTTTTTTTTCTAGATTGTATTTTTTTTTTCATTTTTTTGAGTCCATGGTTGTTTAATTTTTGTAACATGATGAAAGAGAAGATTATGGGATTTGATTGGTTTAATCAAAGTACATTTTGGCTGATTTAATTGAATTTAAGCAAAAGTTCAAAGTGGATTTTATATTGATGAAGATTTTGAATTGATTTAAAATTGTAGAGCACTATTGAAGAATAAAGATTTTAATTTGATTAATTTGTTTAACGAATTAGCAAATTCGTTTAATGAATTTGTTTAAACGAATTAATCGATTTAAATGAGTTAAACGGGTTAAACAAATTAACGGGTTAATGGGTAATAAATGAATTAAGTGAATCATGTCGTGTCATTCATTTATAAACGAATTCGTGTCGTATCCAAAAATGTTGACCCGTTTGGTTGGTCAAATTCATAAACGAATCGAATTGAATCGAATTCGACTAGACTCGACACGGCAACCCGTTTTGCCATCCCTAGTCTAAGGGTCTAAAATATATCAAAGAAAAAAAAAAGGTCTAAGGTCCAGAAAGAGGGGCATTTTCAAGTTATAATTTTGATGAAAAAGTAACCCTAGGTGCTAGCTAACCATGAAAAGAAAACTAGAAGTCAAAATGAGGTTGGACAAGAAAAGTTGTGATAGGAACCATCAAGATGCACAGAGTTGGAAAGCACCAGTAAGGCCACCGCGAGCACCACCACTGCAGCAGTGGATGGCAACGTGCTATTACCAACGTCCGTTGGGGTGACTATACTTGAATGGTCCAACTAGTAGTTGTCAATCTTCCTTGCATGGATTTTGCTCATTAGATGGTAATGTGTAATTACCAACATCCATTGGGGTGACTGCTGAAGTGGTCCAACTAGTAGTCATCAGTGTTCCTTTTGTGGATTTTGAACTTTTTTTTTTCTTTTACACATATTTTCCTTCGAATTTTTTCAATTTTTTATGGGATAAAAATACATTAATTATGAGTTAAACATATTAAAAACAAAAAGATTAAATCTTGACTTGTTCTCAGACTTGCTAAATGGTTTTCTAATTAAACATAAACTCATCTTCTAATTGAAATAGGAATCTAATATAGAAAAGTTTTCCACGTTATTTTAAACTATAACTCAATTCTATTATAAGTAATAGTTTTTTCTTACATAGCGGATCATGGTTTTATTTTCAAAACATAGCTAGTTATAGAGCGTTGAGAGACAATTGTTCTCTAGAGTTTAGATTATTTGAATAAAGGCATAATTTCATCTGAATTCTCATAGGTGTTTTGATCAAACACATTACTTGTAACTGCATATATATTTGCACATATGTGCATAACTTTGATTGGTTTGAACATCTTGCAACCTTGCTTTCTTGGAGTGTTGAGTGAAACGGGTTCTTGTTGCTTACACTATGTCAAGGAGGTGAGTTTGAGAGTATAGCATATCGAAACATTATCAACCTGGTTTGTAAAGACAAAATCAAGGTTGCTAATAGATAGAGATGTTAGGGTTTGTGTCCTAAGAGCTTTTAATTATGTAAACATTTTTATAAATATTAATAAAGTAATAATTTCATTCAATTTATAATGTTACAAAAATTGTGAATATCATAAGAAACATTCTTTTATCAATGTAATCACAAACTAAGTTTATAAATGTTTTATACAAACAGATTTAGTTTGAGATAAATAATTTAAAGAATCAGTAGAAAGTAAACAAAACTGGATACTTTGCTTGTGGTAAATTTACAGTTGTGATCAATTTTGTATTTGGTATAACAATCATATTCGAGAATGTTCATGTGAAGACATAGAAATGGAGACACATTAAATAATAGAGGTTATATAGGACTAGAATACAATAAAAATCGAATTTCTTATTAATATCCGTTAAGCAAAAAAATTTATATTTATTAATCTAATGGTCATATATGGATTAATCTTAGTCTTAAATATATTATGGACTCCTATTTGTTAAGTCATATCTTTTAATTTATATAGGTAAGACCATTATAAAATGACAGTCAATCAGCTTCATATTTTGGAGATACTGAAAGAACACAACCCGAATTTCTCTTTTAGGGACCTGAGAGGAGGCCTTCCGACACCCTGATGTAAGTCCTTGCAGTCTTCATACCGGTGACCTTAAAAGACTCCATGGAGTGAAACCGTGATACATTTCTATTTCCTAGTCGTTTAGAAATTAGAGTGGGAAAAGAAAAAAAATCGATAGCTCAACGATTGTTTTCCAACATTTTCGATCTTTTTAAATTACCTAAAATTAATTTGTAAAAATTTTGAAATTCATACATTATTCTCCACTTCCAATTTGGACCTCAGGTCCATTTCAAGATCAAAGCTTAATCATAGTTAAAAATAATTTGACAAAAAAAAAAAGCATTTCACATTCTAAAAATATTTTATCATGCATATAATCATAAGTATTTACATTATGCATATTTACTAGACATCAAAATATGTACAATATTTTCACAGTTGCAGTCGTCGGAAGTGCTCACCTAACTCTGCATCGGAGATCACTTGCTCTGAGCACCCATTTCTATACTTAGGGAGGTTTTCATAAAATAAACAGAAAAGAGTGAGCTAAATGAGCTTAGTGAGCATTATGAAAGACATATTTCTGACAATGATACCTCCCAAAAATATTCAGAAATCTAAGATTCTTAATGATTTATCCAGTTTATAAATCTCACAGTTTTGCGTATACATTGATATAAATCTACTTAAAAACATCAATATATACATCATTAAAATCCATCCAAAACATGAACATAGATATATAAATAATAGCATCATTCATGTAATATATATATCTAATAGAACCCAAGAAATCATATCTCCCCGATCAGTCTTAGATCATAAATGGTGGGGACGATCCATATATTTTATAAACCACTACACTGCGAAATGTTACCTCATCTTGTGTAGAGTATCAGTCGTAGTACCTTAAAAACGCATAAAGAGTGACATGACAGACTCAATGCCCCTCATAGTTAGTGATTACGCGAACCCCCCCACCCCCCCTCCTCCGAAATGCCATGCGTGCATAGGGTACTTCGACTGATTCTCAGTCATATTGTAGGGATTAGGGTAACCATTAGTCTTGAAAACTTTTGTAACGTCCCAAAATTTACTCCAATATGATTAGTTTTCTTTAATTGAAATTAAGTACCCAAAAAGTTGGATTAAATTGGACTTACATGCGTATATTAAGAAATGCATTTTTAATTTAAGGAATTTAATGTGTTGGAGGTATTTTATAATTAGAAATTAGGTGAGGGAAATTGAATGATGGAAAAATGTCATTGGACAAGGAAAAAGTTCAACTAGAATGTATCGCATAGAATTTATTTTTGGATTTAGCAATTGCCAAATCAAAAGTGAAAAGTGATATGATATAGTTAAAAATGAAATGAGAATGATGTCAAGATATTTAGCGGAATGGTGAGTTGGATTTTTAATCAATGAAATGCATGCATTTGTGATTAAGGACAAAATGGTAATTAATGATATAGTTAGGGGTAAAAAGGTCAAATGAGAGTGACTAGTATATAAAGTGAAACCCATGTTTGAAAAAATCACTCGATTTTCTTCGTCTCCTTGCCGTCACCTTTATGCTCCATTCTCTCTCATTTTTTTTTTTTTTTTTTAATTTCAAGCCACCAAATCATCAATTAATCTTGTTTCTTACATCATCTACCCATTCAGAACATCAATTTCATCAAAATCCATCAAGATTCAAAGTGCTTTTCATTATAAAGGTGCTAAATCAAGATAAAATCATGTGGGTTTTTTTATTTAGAGATGGGTTGAGGTTAGAAAGGATGTAGATTCATAAACATATAGATAGAGCTAACTTTGCATTTAATTAAGTAGTTTTATTTTGATGTTGATATGTGTATTTTTAAAAACCCTAAGTGAGGAATTAGCTAAAGAAAGTCAAGGGAAAGATAAGGAGATGTTATAAACTTAAGTTAAGAGTGTGAAAAAGCCATAGCTAGTGTCAAAAGGTTGGTGTATATATATGTTGCAAATTCACTTTTATTAGTAAAGTTATATATTTGGGGATTTTTTATTTTTAATAAATTCGATGCAATTGAGTTACCAACTAAGCATTAATGGTTTTTAGGAATCATTTGAATGTACTATGTTATAAAAAAAAAAAATTGAAAATTTTTAGACTCGAATGATGTTGACCAAATTGTGCTTATAGGTTCAATGTAAATTCTTTTGATGATTTTCATGTTTTTAACTTAACTTAGATGCTATTTGGATGTGTTATGAATGATGTATAGAGTGAAAAATAAATTGGAAACTCTGTAAAACCCAGATCCGCGTTCGTCGGAGAGCGAAATATTTTTCCGATGGATCGCGTCCGATCGGAAAAATATAATTATCGAGTCCGGATATTTTTGGAATAATTATTTTAGAATAAGAAAAATAAAGTCGTGTTCGCGAAGATGGATTCGATATTTTAAGTAATTCCGAGAATGCGAACCCGAGATTTAATTAAAAGCGAATTCCAGGACGGACGGACGGAATCCGAGCTTGGAAATTTAAGCAAGAAATGCATGGAAGGGTTTTAATAAATAAAGTAAACTTTATGCATGGTTGTGACAAGTGTCACACATGCAATGGAAGGATGGTACAAGTGTCCAAATGAGAGCAATTATATAGTATTATATGTGATTGAAAAAGAGGAAAGCAATATAATTATATCAAGCTCGGTCAACACTTCATTTCAAAACAAAAGCCAATGTCATTCATTCACCATTTCTCCACCCAAAAACTGAGAGTGAATCAAGCCCATTCGGCCATCCTTCTTCAACTTCTTCTTCATTTCAAATCAGAAAGCAGAAACCAAAAGCAAAAGAAGTGCAGCAAAGGAGTTTCGGTTTGGGCAAGCTGAACCCGTGAGCTACTGTCAGGCCTGAGGACTTGCTGCCGTTGCTGTCTAGTGCTGACCGTGAAGCTTCAGCTGCTGTTTTCAGATCCAGTTGATGCAAGGAGAAGACAAGAGCAGATCTGAATCATCTAGTCACATGCAATATCAGATTTGGGACTTTCTGCCCTTGCATGCAAGCTGAGGAGTGCTGCCTTTGCTGTCGCCGTTAAGGAATGCTGCTACCGTCGCTGCCTTATGCTGGCGTGAGGAGACTGTGCTCGTACTGCCATCACCTTGCTGTCTTGTGATTCACGAGCTGGCCATTGTCGCCGTTGTCACCTTGCTGCCGAGCTGAGTTGCTGCCATCGTGAGTGTGCTGTCATCGCAAGCTGCCGTGAGCTGTCCAAGCTGCTGCCGAGTTGTTAAGTCAGGCCAAGAATTCATTTCAGATCTGAAGCGAAGCATCATCAAAGGGGTCAGTTTGCTGCCGAGAGATTCGTCGTCGTTTAGAAGCGTTTCGAAGCGGAGAATAGCTCGTTTTTTGGGTAAGTGCTGCCCCATTTCCATTTTGAAAGTGTTTTGAGTAATTAGCAATGTGAATATGTGAACTGAAGTTGAGATAGTTTGAGTTTTAATAAAGTTAATCGGATAGTTTTGGTTTCGCGCGAAATCGTTAATTGTCGAAATTTCGGAAGTTGAAATCGGAAATGAATATGCTAAGCTTGCTGCCATATTTTCTTCTTTGTGTTTAATCATGTTTGAATATTCATTTTCCGTGTTTTAAGTAAAGTCTCGAGTTGAAATTGACAATAAGTTAAAGCGGAAACAAAGGAATCGCGCGAAACGCTTAAAACGAGATAACGCGATAATTAGTTGAAATCGCGTAAGCTTTAAGTTTGTCGTTTGGTTTCGAATAATTGGTTTAGTGAATTCATTGGAATCTAATTCTGATAATGTTACATTAGATTCGAATGGCATAGTTGTCGGTTTTGTAACCGTAGAGTTTTGAGTAGTTTAAGTCGCGATAACGAATCGGTTTGAAATAGTCTTCGCGTGCAAATATGAGTTTTCCGTTATGTTATCGTGTGAGGATGGTCGCTTGAATTATTGTCTTTATAAATCCTAGTATGGCTTAAAGTTTGGTTGCGCACGAGTTATGTTTTAACGACATCTCGATCGAAATCAATTGTAGGTGAATCGAAAACCGAACGAGAGCCGTATCGGGAAGCGGTGATAAGTATTTTGGAAGCAAGTTGTGAGTGTGGTTTTTTTTAAAAGTATTCATACATTCTGTTATTGAATGCAATCAGTTTTAGCAAGTAAAAGATTTTGAGATTCTAGTAAAAGTTTATAGTTTTCAGTTTATCATCTATAAATGCATGTATAGCTTTAAAGTTTATGCTTTGAATATGTTTATATTCTTTAGTAAAGTAATTGAGCAAGTTGAAATTATATACATGCATAGAGATAGTATTTGTGAAAGTTAATTTGTAATATTACAGCATATTGCCGAGATTTCATTTTATATATGCCTATGGTTTACCCTAGCCCCTAAGATTACACCCGGCCGAAAGTATTCCATACGTGTACGGTAGTTGGGGGGAGTTACTAACTTTGGGGGGATCGAGTCTGTCAGTCACCCTCTGCACGTATGGGATAGTGTAGATCTGCCTGATGTTGGAGGGATTCGCGATCCCAGAGTTGTATCCACATCTGCGACTACACATGGTGAGAGTTCCCCTATCCTAGTGGCGTGTTTTCGCACCGTCACGAAGGACAAGATTTCCCTGGGTTGCCAGATAGGCTAGTAAGAAAATAAGAAAAATTTTTAAGAAAAGTTTGATAAGTAACTTTCACATGTTTTAAACGAGTATCTCGTTTTCAGAAATAGTAAGTAAGTAATAGTTTTCCAATTTATTTTTGGGAGGAATAGTATTTTAAGCAAAAGCATAGTTTATGTAAACTTACCCACTCACTGAGTTATTCTCACCACTGTTTTTCCTGTCTTTCTTAAAAATCCTCCCTCAGGTGCAGGTACGAGCAGCACGGCAGGCGTATCTCCTTCGGACGTACAGGCCAGTTAGACACGCGACCAGACTGCACTATTTTCTAGTCATAGCATCATGTATTGTATTTATTATCATTTTCCAGATTTTCTAGTTTTGTAAATATTACTTTGAATTAAGGATTTCATTGTAAATATCATGCATGTCGTTTTAAGATTTTATTCAAGTTGCTTCCGTATTATTGCATGATTATGAGTTTGAAAAGGGCCTGAGGCCTATTGATATATTGGGAATATTTGTGAATATAATTATACAGGTTTTATGAAATATTTTACAGAGTGAAATTTTAGAAAAACAGCCGTTGTGCTGTCGGATTTCCGTAAAAATCCTATTTTTATAAAGTTATTTTCAACGAACAAAATTCCCACCCATTTTCAAAAACTAAAAGGATTTCAAGTATTTTAGAATAGAAATGAGGCTTAGCTCCTCGGGAACTTTCCAGCCGGAGCAGATCTCGACTGGGGAGCCACCGTGGGGTTGTCGGGCAGGTCGCCTAGCTAGTAGTTAGAAAGGGACCTGTCAACGTTGGTATCGGAGCAAAGATTTTAAATGCATTACATGATTTTCAAGCATTTTCATAGAATTTCTAAAACATTATACATTTTATGACTAAGTATCTGGTTCAAGTGCAGTGAGTCATGCGTCGCGTCGGTCGTCCGCGTACAAGGAGAGCCGCTGATAATGCTCCACCTCCTGCTCCAGAAATAAGGGAGCAAGTAAATGAGTCCGTCAATGATCCTCAGCCAGGGATTCCAGTTGAGCCACCGGTAGTAGAGCCTGAGCAGGATCCGATCTAGAGATTAGCCCAGGTTATACAAGGGTTAAGGCCTCGCGCACCAAGCGCCACCGTAGAGAGGGCAAGAAAATTAGGTGCCGATGCTTTTGACGGAGCGGGTGGTCCAGAAAGTGCAACGGAGTGGTTGGATAATACTGAAAGGGTGTTGGAACAGATGGAATGCACCGATCTCCAAAAGGTGTCAATTGCTTCATTCTTGCTTCGAGCTTCAGCTAGAGATTGGTGGGATTCCGTCAAGCGAAGAACAACCGAACAAGTCTCATGGGAAAAATTCAAAGAAGAGTTCAATGAGAAATTCTACCCAAGGGCATACAAGGATGCAAAGATTGAAGAGTTTTACAGTCTTGTGCAGGGTAACATGTCAGTCGAAGAGTATGAAAGGAAGTTTATCGAATTGTCTCGAGTGGCGCCGTTTATCGTGAATGATGATGTGAACAAGTGCCATAAGTTCGTGCAGGGCCTGAATCCGAAGATCAAGGCATATGTGGTAGCTGCAGAGCACAGAGAGTATGGGCGGATAGTTGAAGCAGCTTTGAGGGTAGAGAGGACAACAATAGGTGACAAAGAGCCGATGCAGAAATTTAAGCGCAGTCAGGGGTCAGGTTGGTATTCAGGAGGCTCCAGCAAGGCACCGAAAACTGGAGGTAAGTCTAGATGGTCAGGTAGCAAACAGCGAAGTCAGGGAGCCGCGTCTAGTCAGAGTTCAGTCAGACCTCCATCAGGACCCCAGAGCAGAGGTAATACTCAGAGCGGAGAGCCGTGTAGGAAATGCAACAGGATGCACCGAGGAGAGTGTCATATGGGTATCACTGGATGTTATCATTGTGGTAAAGAGGGACATTTTATGAAGGAGTGCCCGCAGAGAACAACAGGAGCCATTGGGTCGAGACCGTCTACTCAAGGACAGTCTAGTGGGGGTCAATCGCAGGATCAGAGAGGTCCGTAGATGAGAGGACCAGGGACTACAGTTCAATCCGGAAGAGGTACTGAGAGAGGTTTGCCACCCAGAGGACAGTCAGGGAGACCCCGTACTCAAGCCAGGGTGTTCGCGGTAACACAACAAGATGCTGAAGCTACACCAGAGGTGGTGACAGGTACTGTAACGATTTTTAATTCTGATGCTCATGTGTTAATAGATCCTGGTGCTACGCATTCTTTTGTTTCTAAAAGCTTTGCCAGTCGTGTTAGTATGAAGTTAGAACCTTTAGAGTGTGATATGGTAGTAGCTACTCCTACCAGAGATTTCTTAGTAGCAGAGAGTGTTTGCAGAGATTGTGATATTGTACTTAGGAATAGATCCTTTCCAGTTAGTTTGATATTATTGGATATATGTGACTTCGACATTATTTTGGGTATGGATTGGTTAGCTACGCATCATGCCGTAGTGGATTGTTTTCAGAAAGAAGTCAAGTTCAGTTCAATGGGAGAGTCAGATGTAGTATTTCGAGGGGAGCGTAGAATGCTTCCGTCCCGTATCATATCAGCCATGACCGCCAGAAAGTTGTTAAAGAAACAATGTGCTGGTTATTTGGCTTATGTGATAGATTCGTCCGAGAGGGAGACTCAGTTAGAAAATATTCCTGTGGTTGCAGAGTTTTCTGATGTGTTTCCGGAAGATCTTCCAGGTTTACCTCCAGATAGGGATTTTGAATTCGAGATTAATCTGATTCCGAGAACAGCACCAATTTCCAGAGCACCGTACAGAATGGCACCTCCAGAGTTGATGGAATTAAAAGTTCAGTTGGAAGAATTAGTAGACAAGGGCTTTGTTAGATCTAGTGTATCTCCTTGGGGAGCACCAGTGCTCTTTGTTAAAAAGAAAGATGGAAGTATGAGATTGTGTATTGACTACCGGGAATTGAATAAGGTAACTATTCGAAATCAATACCCTTTACCGGGGATCGATGATTTGTTTGATCAGTTGCAGGGTGCAAGGGTGTTTTCTAAGATAGATCTGAGATCAGGATACCATCAGTTGAAGATCAAAGGAGATGATATTCCTAAGACTGCCTTCAGAACGCGTTATGGACATTATGAATTCTTGGTTATGCCTTTCGGGCTAACTAATGCTCCAGCAACATTCATGGCATTGATGAATCGGGTGTTCCATGAATTTTTGGATAAGTTTGTCATAGTGTTCATTGACGATATATTAGTATATTCTGGCAGTAGGGAAGAGCATGCTGAGCATCTGAGATTGGTTTTACAGACGTTAAGAGAGCAGCAATTGTATGCCAAGTTCAACAAATGTCAGTTCTGGTTAAATGAAGTTTCATTTTTAGGCCATATGGTTTCAGCTGATGGGATTAGTGTTGATCCTCAGAAGATTGAAGCGATTGTGAACTGGAAACCGCCTACAACCGTAACTGAGGTTCGGAGTTTCTTAGGGTTGGCAGGTTATTACAGGAAATTTGTTGAAGGATTTTCTAGGATTGCCATCCCGTTGACGAAGCTAACCAGAAAGGAAGTAAAGTTTGAGTGGTCAGAAGCTTGTCAGAGGAGATGGTTAGAACTGCTCAAGGATTATGATTGCACCATAGAGTACCATCCCGGGAAAGCAAATGTAGTAGCCGATGCATTGAGTAGGAGACCCTCTAGCTCGATAGCTCATTTAAGAGCTGGGTATCTTCCATTGTTAGTAGAGATGAGATCTTTGGAAGTTGATTTGGAAGTAGGGAATTCAGGTGCATTGTTAGCTACTTTTCAGGTTCGACCGGTACTCGTGGATCGAATCCGAGAGTTACAGATTCAAGATCCTCAGTTAATTAAGATCAGACAGGGAGTAGAGTCAGGCCAGCAGGGAGACTTCTCAATCAAGGATGACGGTACGTTGAGGATGAGACAGAGGTTGTGTGTTCCAGATGTGGCGGAACTCAAGAAAGAAATTTTAGATGAAGCTCACTCCTCAGCATACGCTATGCATCCGGGAAGTACGAAAATGTATCATACCTTGAAAGAGCATTATTGGTGGAAAGGTATGAAGAAAGAGATAGCTGAATTTGTGTCAAGATGCTTGATTTGTCAACAGGTGAAAGCCGAGCACCAGAGGCCATCAGGACTTCTTCAGCCACTCTCCATCCCGGAGTGGAAATGGGAGCGTATTACTATGGACTTTATGGTAGGATTTCCTCGAAGTCGAAATGGTTATGACAGTATTTGGGTGATAGTAGATCGACTTACGAAGTCAGCTCATTTCCTACCTATCAGGAGTACTTATTCCCTGGATAGATTGGCTAAGTTGTATGTCGATGAGATAGTAAGATTGCATGGGGCTCCAGTGTCAATCGTATCAGATAGAGATCCGAGATTTACATCCCGATTTTGGCCTAGTCTCCAGAAAGCATTAGGTACTCGATTACATTTTAGTACAGCATTTCATCCGCAGACAGATGGTCAGTCTGAGCGTACTATTCAAACTTTGGAGGATATGCTCAGGTCTTGTGTGATAGAGTTTGGAGGAAGCTGGGATACTCATCTGTCGTTAATCGAGTTTGCCTATAATAACAGCTATCAGGCTAGTATCGGCATGGCACCGTATGAAGCACTGTATGGAAGACGGTGTAGGACGCCGGTATGTTGGGATGAAATGGGCGAGAGAAAGTTGATTGGGCCCGAGCTTGTTCAGATGACTACAGATAAGATCAAGGTTATTCGGGACAATCTGAAGATAGCCCAGGATCGTCAGAAAAGTTACGCAGATAAGCGTAGAAAGGATTTGGAGTTCCAGGTCGGGGATAAGGTGTTCCTACGGATATCTCCATGGAAAGGAATAATTCGTTTTGGGAAGCGAGGTAAGTTAAGCCCTCGGTTTATCGGTCCCTACGAAGTGATTGGCAAAGTAGGTGAGGTAGCGTATCGACTTGAGCTACCAGCAGAACTTTCCAGGATCCATAATGTATTTCATGTCTCGATGCTCCGTAAGTACATCGCAGATCCTTCGCACGTGTTGTTAGAGCAGCCAATGGAACTCAAGGAGAACCTATCTTATGAGGAGACCCCAGTTCAGATTCTTGATAGGAGAGATCAGGTTTTTCGTAGTAAAGTTATTCCGTTGGTTAAAGTGTTGTGGAGGAATCATGCAGTGGAGGAAGCCACGTGGGAGCACGAGGAGCAGATGCGCAGTCAGTATCCGCATCTTTTTGATACAAGTAAGAATCTTTAGTTATTCGAGCTATGAAAATTTAATTCAAGAAAGTATTGAGTATGTTTGTTAAATCCTAGTGTTGATAGATTCTAGCGTTGAAATGCATTGTATGAAGTTGTGTAAATTTCGAGGACGAAATTTTTATAAGGAGGGGTGAATTGTAAAACCCAGATCCGCGTTCGTCGGAGAGCGAAATATTTTTCCGATGGATCGAGTCCGATCGAAAAAATATAATTATCGAGTCCGGATATTTTTGGAATAATTATTTTAGAATAAGAAAAATAAAGTCGTGTTCGCGAAGATGGATTCGATATTTTAAGTAATTCCGAGAATGCGAACCCGAGATTTAATTAAAAGCGAATTCCAGGACGGACGGACGGAATCCGAGCTTGGAAATTTAAGCAAGAAATGCATGGAAGGGTTTTAATAAATAAAGTAAACTTTATGCATGGTTGTGACAAGTGTCACACATGCAATGGAAGGATGGTACAAGTGTCCAAATGAGAGCAATTATATAGTATTATATGTGATTGAAAAAGAGGAAAGCAATATAATTATATCAAGCTCGGTCAACACTTCATTTCAAAACAAAAGCCAATGTCATTCATTCACCATTTCTCCACCCAAAAACTGAGAGTGAATCAAGCCCATTCGGCCATCCTTCTTCAACTTCTTCTTCATTTCAAATCAGAAAGCAGAAACCAAAAGCAAAAGAAGTGCAGCAAAGGAGTTTCGGTTTGGGCAAGCTGAACCCGTGAGCTACTGTCAGGCCTGAGGACTTGCTGCCGTTGCTGTCTAGTGCTGACCGTGAAGCTTCAGCTGCTGTTTTCAGATCCAGTTGATGCAAGGAGAAGACAAGAGCAGATCTGAATCATCTAGTCGCATGCAATATCAGATTTGGGACTTTCTGCCCTTGCATGCAAGCTGAGGAGTGCTGCCTTTGCTGTCGCCGTTAAGGAATGCTGCTACCGTCGCTGCCTTGTGCTGGCGTGAGGAGACTGTGCTCGTACTGCCATCACCTTGCTGTCTTGTGATTCACGAGCTGGCCATTGTCGCCGTTGTCACCTTGCTGCCGAGCTGAGTTGCTGCCATCGTGAGTGTGCTGTCATCGCAAGCTGCCGTGAGCTGTCCAAGCTGCTGCCGAGTTGTTAAGTCAGGCCAAGAATTCATTTCAGATCTGAAGCGAAGCATCATCAAAGGGGTCAGTTTGCTGCCGAGAGATTCGTCGTCGTTTAGAAGCCGTTTCGAAGCGGAGAATAGCTCGTTTTTTGGGTAAGTGCTGCCCCATTTCCATTTTGAAAGTGTTTTGAGTAATTAGCAATGTGAATATGTGAACTGAAGTTGAGATAGTTTGAGTTTTAATAAAGTTAATCGGATAGTTTTTGTTTCGCGCGAAATCGTTAATTGTCGAAATTTCGGAAGTTGAAATCGGAAATGAATATGCTAAGCTTGCTGCCATATTTTCTTCTTTGTGTTTAATCATGTTTGAATATTCATTTTCCGTGTTTTAAGTAAAGTCTCGAGTTGAAATTGACAATAAGTTAAAGCGGAAACAAAGGAATCGCGCGAAACGCTTAAAACGAGATAACGCGATAATTAGTTGAAATCGCGTAAGCTTTAAGTTTGTCGTTTGGTTTCGAATAATTGGTTTAGTGAATTCATTGAAATCTGATTCTGATAATGTTACATTAGATTCGAATGGCATAGTTGTCGGTTTTGTAACCGTAGAGTTTTGAGTAGTTTAAGTCGCGATAACGAATCGGTTTGAAATAGTCTTCGCGTGCAAATATGAGTTTTCCGTTATGTTATCGTGTGAGGATGGTCGCTTGAATTATTGTCTTTATAAATCCTAGTATGGCTTAAAGTTTGGTTGCGCACGAGTTATGTTTTAACGACATCTCGATCGAAATCAATTGTAGGTGAATCAAAAACCGAACGAGAGCCGTATCGGGAAGCGGTGATAAGTATTTTGGAAGCAAGTTGTGAGTGTGGTTTTTTTTAAAAGTATTCATACATTCTGTTATTGAATGCAATCAGTTTTAGCAAGTAAAAGATTTTGAGATTCTAGTAAAAGTTTATAGTTTTCAGTTTATCATCTATAAATGCATGTATAGCTTTAAAGTTTATGCTTTGAATATGTTTATATTCTTCAGTAAAGTAATTGAGCAAGTTGAAATTATATACATGCATAGAGATAGTATTTGTGAAAGTTAATTTGCAATATTACAGCATATTGCCGAGATTTCATTTTATATATGCCTATGGTTTACCCTAGCCCCTAAGATTACACCCGGCCGAAAGTATTCCATACGTGTACGGTAGTTGGGGGGAGTTACTAACTTTGGGGGGATCGAGTCTGTCAGTCACCCTCTGCACGTATGGGATAGTGTAGATCTGCCTGATGTTGGAGGGATTCGCGATCCCAGAGTTGTATCCACATCTGCGACTACACATGGTGAGAGTTCCCCTATCCTAGTGGCGTGTTTTCGCACCGTCACGAAGGACAAGATTTCCCTGGGTTGCCAGATAGGCTAGTAAGAAAATAAGAAAAATTTTTAAGAAAAGTTTGATAAGTAACTTTCACATGTTTTAAACGAGTATCTCGTTTTCAGAAATAGTAAGTAAGTAATAGTTTTCCAATTTATTTTTGGGAGGAATAGTATTTTAAGCAAAAGCATAGTTTATGTAAACTTACCCACTCACTGAGTTATTCTCACCACTGTTTTTCCTGTCTTTCTTAAAAATCCTCCCTCAGGTGCAGGTACGAGCAGCACGGCAGGCGTATCTCCTTCGGACGTACAGGCCAATTAGACACGCGATCAGACTGCACTATTTTCTAGTCATAGCATCATGTATTGTATTTATTATCATTTTCCAGATTTTCTAGTTTTGTAAATATTACTTTGAATTAAGGATTTCATTGTAAATATCATGCATGTCGTTTTAAGATTTTATTCAAGTTGCTTCCGTATTATTGCATGATTATGAGTTTGAAAAGGGCCTGAGGCCTATTGATATATTTGGAATATTTGTGAATATAATTATACAGGTTTTATGAAATATTTTACAGAGTGAAATTTTAGAAAAACAGCCGTTGTGCTGTCGGATTTCCGTAAAAATCCTATTTTTATAAAGTTATTTTCAACGAACAAAATTCCCACCCATTTTCAAAAACTAAAAGGATTTCAAGTATTTTAGAACAGAAATGAGGCTTAGCTCCTCGGAAACTTTCCAGTCGGAGCAGATCTCGACTGGGGAGCCACCGTGGGGTTGCCGGGCAGGTCGCCTAGCTAGTAGTTAGAAAGGGACCTGTCAAACTCACCCTTTTTTGGTCCAAGGTATCATGTTAGAGTTTACAAAGGGCGTTGAAAATTATTATGGGCAATTATATAACTATGCATGAAAAATGGCTTTGGAAAGTTAAAATGTATAGTTTCTAGCTTATTGGATTTATTGTGGTTTTATTGTGAAAATTTGAAAATTTTGAATTTTTGATGTTATAATATCGTATTTTCGAAAACAATCATGATTTCAATTTTTGTGTATACATCCACTAAGTAAAAATACTTAGCGTGTTGGATTTACCACGCGCAGGTAGTTGAATTGGATATTGTGGATAAGGATCGAAAAAGGTATATCTGCAACACTTCAAGCAAGTCACATCCTTTTTATATTATATATATACATATTAAAGTGCATGAGCATGTAAGTATGTATTTATATAAAATGTAAATATTTGTAAATGATAAATTGTATAAATTTCATAAGGTTGTATCATAATGTTGTAACGTCTCGAATATTCAGATGAATGGTATTTTGAAATAAATAGTAACTTTTGGATGAATAATGATGAATAAATAATGATTTTTGAGAATTAGATCCTGAAACCCAATGAAAGTGACCTTTTTTTATGAATAGTATTTTCAGGTGAGTAATATTTTCAGAACGGAAACCATCCCTATGAAT
The DNA here is from genome assembly GCA_022984855.1 of Dimocarpus longan. Lineage (NCBI taxonomy): Eukaryota > Viridiplantae > Streptophyta > Magnoliopsida > Sapindales > Sapindaceae > Dimocarpus > Dimocarpus longan. The sequence continues at coordinate 16,731,375 of CM041015.1, read as the reverse complement.
AATAATTTTCGAAAAATAGGTCTTGTATATTCAGAGTCCTGAAAATTTTATTGGAATTTGTGAAAACTAAAATAGATCTAAAATGAGTCCGTTTAAAGTGAAACAGAACAATTTCCAGATCTGACAAGAAATTCGGACGAATTTTCAAAAAATTTTAAAAATCTCGAAAAGTGTCAAATAAGTATTAAAATGCTCAAGAAGTATTTTAGAAACTCAAACGACACTCCCCGAAGAAGATTTGGATCGAATCAGAGTCAATCCGGAAATCGTCAGAGGAAATTTAGTGAAAAATGAAGATTCGAAAAAGGGCATGAAATAACTTTTAAGGGTCACCGAAGTTACTGCGAGAATATAGAAAGTTTGAATATAGACTTCATAAATTTTGAAAAGATTTTGAAAAAGTCCTGAAAAAATTGAATTTGGGCGTTTCGAAAAAGTCAAATGAGGTTGACATGATTTTTTTATATATAATAATAATATATAGAAATTAGTGGTGAGACCCATTGAAAAACAATTTAGTGGATAATGATGGAAGAATAATAATATTAAAAAAAATGAGGCGGTGGAGATGATAAGAATGAAAAGGTGGGTGGAGGCGAGGAGGGAAGGAGTATATATATATATATATATATATATATATATATGCACTCATGGCAGAAGAAAAAGGAATGGAAGAGAAAAAAAAAATTAAAATAAAAAAAAAAAAAAGAGAAAGAAGAAGAGAAGAAGAAAAAGCTAAAGATCCAAGTGGGTTTTCATCCTCTTTCCCTCTAATTTCTACCCATAAGTAATCAAAAAGAGTTGAAGAAAAATTTGTGAATAAAATAAATTTATTTTGATGTTATTTGATACTAATTTTAGGGATTCTTGAGGATTGATGATATGGCTGTTAATAAATGAAATTTTTGGCTTGAATAGAGGTGAATTAATATCACATTAAGGTTGAAAGTCGAATAGAGGCATGACTCCCATATTAATCAAGGGTTTTGATAAGTTAAAGATTATGAGTTTTTGGTGATATTTTGAATTAAATTTGTTTGAATTGATTTTTGAGTGATAAATGAGTTTTGAAGCATTTTGAGAGTGATTGATGTTGTTGTAAATGAAAAAGGAATGGATGACATGTGTGTTAGTGTTCGGTCAAAGAGGTTATATGGTTTTGAATTGCATGGAATATATTAGTTTAGTTGTGTTACATATAGTGTTTTGCATGTTTGACCTAAAATAGAGATTAGGTATATTGTGAATTATTATAGATAATTTATAGTAAAAGTTTGTTGAACTACGAGGACTTTGATCCTAGTGATGGAATAGGTACGTAAGTGTTTGAGATGATATCTCAAACTTAAGTTCAATTAAAATAAAATAATAGTAGTAATAATAACAATAATAATTATAATTTAGTTCCCTAGACCGTATGCACAATAGAGAGTAACCTAGTTGTATTTTTATCATTTCAATTTTATTTATGTGTTAAACCAATAATTTTTGAATGCTTTGTGTGATGAAGTAATGCATGAGAAAGAAATTTTTCAAAACCCCCTTTATTGGTCAAATATAGGTTAGTTTTAAATTCAATGGTAGTTTGATCATTTTATGTTTAATCATGTGATGCTTACATGATGTTGAATGAATTATGTGTTGAATTAGTAATGTGAAAGTAAAAGTTTGTAAATTTTACCCCTTGATCGAATATGAGTATGAAAAGAAAAGAATTGATTTCATTAAACGTGATGTTAAAATAAGAGGTCAAATGGTTATTTGAATTGGCAAAGAGCGATGCCTTGAAAAATTTCGAAAAATTGATTCAAAAATGAGATAAAATATTTATTCGGTTAAAATTATATTTGATTTGATAATTTCGTAATTATTGAAAAATGTCAAATGTCTGAGTAAACCTGAATATTGATAGATGGGGATTAGTTGTTGGCATGTCAATAAAGTAATATTAGCAGTACTGCGCTGTTACACCGATACAGAGTTTTAGATGGATAGATTATGAGAGGCACTGGGTATCCGATTTTGAAGTTGAAACCGACTGGGATATATGATTGTGATATGTAACTCGACGGGTAGCCACCGAGTGGCCAATGCCTTAGAAAGCTGTTGATTCTGGCTAGTAGCCACCGAGTGGCCAATGCCAAGAGATCCGAATCCAGTTCATTGGAAGTTGACATGCCAATAAGGTAAGTATAGCAATACTGTATCTATTTGCTTATACATATTGATGCTAGACTCATGGATCTTGCGAGGCACCGAGTGTTTGGTCCCAGAATTTATGCGATATGTGAAATGTGACCCGACGGGTAGTCACTGAGTTGCCAATATCAGAGACGTCGTTTATTCTGGCGGGTAGCTATCGAGTGACCGATGTCAGAAGACCCAAATCCGGTCCATGGCATCGTGTTAGTGTTTACAAAGGGCACTGAAAATATATACAAGAAAACCGAATTGATATGGTTTAAAATGCAAATTGTTGTGTTTTATGGGTGCCTTAAATTGTAATTTGAATATTCTATAATTTAATTGAAAATTTTGACAATTTATGAAATATTAATTTACGACTTATATTTTGAGAAAGGTTAAAGTTGGTTGAAAATCTTTGAGAGGTAATCGGAGAGAAATAATATAATGTATTTTGTATGTGAAATTGTTAGTAAATAGAATAATTAATGAAAGAGCAAAATACACAAAACCCCCCTGAGGTAAGCCCTTAAACTTCCATGGTCAAAGTTTGAGTTTTATAACACAATACCCCCGAGTCATCAGTCATTGTTAGTCATCGTTTGATTGACCAAGGGTAATTTGGTCATTTAGTGATAACAAAAATTACTGAAATCATTTTTCATCTCTGATACCCTTCACCACCAGACCCCTCCACCATCTTCCTCTCTCGCAGACCTCTCAACCATCTTATTCTTTTTCTCTCGCAGACCTAGGTTCGTCAATCGAGCCTAGATCTGGGTTCGACCACCAGACACAACAGCCCCCTCCACCATCTTCTTCTTCTTCTTCTTCTCTGGTAGCTTTAGGTTCGATTGACGAACCCAGAGACGAACCTAAATCTGGGTTCGTCTCTGGGTTCGATGGGTTCGTTGAACGGGTTCGTCTCGGTTCGACGAACCCAGATCTGGGTTCGATTTGACGAACCCAGATCGGGGTTCGTCTGGGTTTGAGACCGAACCGAGACAAACTCGAAACCAGATCTGGGTTCGTCTGGGTTCGAGACCAAACCGATCTGGGTTCGTCTCCATTCGACGAACCCAGATCTGGGTTCGTCTCGGTTCGGTCTCGAACCTAGACTGAGTTCATCTCAAACCCAGACGTCTGAGTTCGTCGTCTGGGTTCGAATCGAACCCAGATTTTATCTCGGTTCGAATCAAACCCAGATTTTATCTGGGTTCAAATCGAATCCAGATTTATGAAATCTGGGTTCAATATTGATGATTTTTTGAACAGGATTGTTGAATGATGATGATGGAGTTTGAGTTTGAGTTTTCAAGATTGATAGAGTTTGAGTTTGAATTTTTTGAACAGGTTCAATATTCTAAGATGGAGTTTGAATTTGGTTTTTGAGTTTGGATTTGATGATGTTTGGAGTCGATGATGAGGATTCTGAGATCCATTTAAGTTCTGGTGAAAGATTTTTAATTAAATTAATATTTATTATTTTAATTTTTTTAAAAAAATTAATTTAAAAATTAAGGGCATTTTTATCTTTTTATTATAGAAAACAGTCATCTGTTATATTTAACTGTTTTTGACAGTTAAATGGGGGGCATTGTGTTATAAATATCAAACTTTAACTATGGAAGTTTAAAGGTTTACCTCAGGGGGGTTTTGTACATTTTGCTCTTAATGAAATTTTGATACAAAGTTTAAAAATCGTTGTTTAAAATGACTTTTATGTACTTCATATATTTGTTTACTAGTAAATTGATCTTTTGGCGATTTATTACAAAAATTTGAGAATTGTGAAATCTTTCTTCACAATTTTTTATTTTTGGGAAATGATGAATTTAAAGATTTGTGTATACCAATTAAGTAAAAATAATGAAAGCGTTGAATTTTCCACGTATATGTTAAAAAATTGGATACTGTAGATAGAGACAGACAAAAAGATAGCAGCCATGCTTCTTGCAAGTCACAACCTTTTACATTTGATAGTATTTCTTTTTGGTATCATATAATGGTATTAATGTATGTAAAGTTGCATATACATGTATAAAAAGTCGTGATCTTTTGTATATGATGATGCATATCAATCGTAGAAAAAGTTTTTAAATTGTAAAGTAATTTTATAAAAGAATTATCTTTTATTTAATATTTTATTTCGATTAAACTGATTTCTATTAAATGCTACGTATATAAATGTTTATGTGGTGAAGTAATTTTGGAGTCGGATGGAGTGTCCGAAATGGAAGTTTGAGAAAATGAATGTATTTTAGAAGTGTTTATTTTGAAATCTGCAAGTAATGTTTTAAAATATGGATTTTTAGAAAAATAGAGGAAACTCTATCAGATTTTCTTTAAATTAAAATGAATGTTCTAACTAAATTTTTAATAACGGAAATTGAATAAAAAGAATAAACATTTTATTAAACGAATTTCAGTGACATAAGGTGACATCCTCCGTCTGAATTCTACGTTCCAACGTCGAATGGAGGGTATTACAAATGTGGTTATGTAAATTAAATATACTAAAAATGTTTTAATTTTGTATTAATTTTCATGGATATGAATTTCCTTAAAAGAGTTGCTTATTATAAACATTTGTGTGGAAAAGTGATTTTGAAACAGATGAGAGGTCCAAACAGAAGTTGTTAGAAGTGTTTTATTTCCTTTACATGTTTTAAAATTTTTGGATTTTCAGAAAAACGAGTCGAACTATGTCGCATTTTACAAAAAAAAATAAACTGTAATAAAAGTTAGTAAGTTATGTGGTATCTTTCATCTTGACTTTTATTTCAATCAGAGTCGAGGGGAGGGTGTTACAGTTTTATTGGTATCAGATCTTATAGTTTAGGTGTTCCTAGACCTAGGCAGTTATGAAAAAGAATTTTGACATTTAAATGAGCATGCATTGCATTTAAGAATAGGAGGATGTGACTTTGACCTGCAGATTTTTTTTATGTTTTATATAGGATAAAGGATGGAACCCTCTGACGCTCGAAGAGACAAGGTGGTGCAGAAAGTAGACAGAATAGCCCAGCTAGTGTCGCTAGAAGATGCTTTCGAGGGTTTTCTTGTTAGAGGACGGTTGGACAGTCAGGTCAGGGCTAGCCAGCATTTATACAACAGATGGCGAAATTTTTCCAGAACGTGGCACGAGCTACACCACGGAAGTCTATGATAGAAAGGCTTGCTAAATACAGGGCCACAGATTTTCATGGCAAGAAAGATAAAGATGCATTCGTTGCTGAGTATTGGTTAGAGCGGATGGAGCGGATTTTGTAGTATCTTCACTACACTTCAAAGGAAAGTTTGGAGTGCGCAATTTCCCTCTTACAGGAGGATACGTACCAGTGGTGGACTTCAATGTTGCATACAATACAGCCAGAGGAGAGGACCTGAGAGTTCTTTCAGAGAGAGTTTAGGAGGAAATATATTGGCCGCATTCACATTGATAATATAAAGAGGGAACCCATCAATTTAAAGTAGAGACAGATGATAATTACAGCGTATAAGCGGGAGTTCATTAGGTTGAGCAAGTATGCTAGGGAGATTGTGGCGACAGAGGCAAAAAAATATAAAAAATTTAAGGATATATTGAATGACTACATACACCTCCAGATCACAACATTAGAGATAAAGGACTTCCTCATACTGGTTTCCACAGATCACAGCCTTCCAGATAGATCACACCCAGTCAGGTAGATGTTGAGGGGAGCAGTTAGAGAGAGGTACATGAGATAGTAGTGAGACAGGATACCCATACATCGGCACAAGCCTATACCATCAAGGCTTAGGAGGAGCAAGATGCACCAGATGTGATCGTTGGTACAATCTCCATCTTTAATAACTCAGTACATGCATTGATAGATCCAGGATCCACGCATTCATACATAGGCACTACTATCCCTAGAGAGAGAAATCTACAAGCAAATATTATTGAGCATGAGGTGTTGTTTAGTAATCCCTTATGTCATAGTGTGATTGTGAATAGGGTATTCAGAGAGTGTCTAATCAAAATTTAGGGATATGAATTTTCGGGTGACTTGATGGAATTGACTTTTTATGACTTTGATGTAATTTTGGATATGGATTGGTTATCCAGACATCGGGTCATGATTGATTGCCATTTGAAAAGAATTTCGTTGAAGACTATAGACAAGAAGGAAGTAACTACGGTAGGAGAGAAGTTGGATTTCCTCTCTAATGTCATTTCGACTACTACCGCCAAGAGATTAATAAGAAAAAGGTATAAAATTTATTTGGCACATGTGGTTAATTCGCAGAAGATTAAATCTAACCTCCAGGACATACCTACTGTATGTGATTTTTCGAAAGTGTTTTCAAAGGAATTACCTGGATTGCCGTCGGAAAGGGAAGTGGAATTTGTTATTGATGTTATGCCAAACACTACTCCAGTAATAGTTACCCCTTACAAGATGGCACCCGCTGAATTGAAAGATTTGAAGATATAGTTGTAGGAATTGCTAGACAATGAATTTACACGTCTCAGTGTGGCTTCGTAGGGAGCGCCTGTATTATTTGTGAAGAAGAAATATGGGTTGTTTAGATTGTATGCAGACTATAGGCAATTGAATAAGGTAACAGTCAATAATAAGTATCCTTCGCTTAGGATCGATGATTTATTTGATCAGTTGAGAGGAGCTAGTGTCTTCTCCAAGATAGATCTCCGATTGGGTTACCATCAGTTGAAGGTAAAAGAATCCGACATTCCGAAAATAGCTTTCAGAACACGATACAGACATTAAGAATTCGTAGTGATGTTATTTGGGCTGACGAATGCACCCACAGCCTTTATGGATTTGATGAATCATATTTTTCATCCATATCTGGATAAGTTTGTGGTGGTTTTCATCGATGATATTCTGGTGTATTTTAAGACCCGGAAAGAGCATGATAGGCATATTGGGATAATGTTGCAAGCTTTGAGGGATAAGAAGTTATATGCCAAGTTGAGCAAATATGAGTTCTAGTTTAATGAGATTGTCTATTTAGAACATATTGTATTAACTCAGAGTATTAAGGCTGATCCAAAGAAGATAGAAGCAATTTTGGAATGGAAGCTTCCTAAGAATGTCACTAAAGTTAGAAACTTTTTGGGCTTGATCGACTACTATAGATGGTTCGTGAAAGAGTTTTCCTCTATAGCAGTCCCGTTAACCAAGTTGCTTCACAAGAATGTTAAATTTGAGTGGAGTGAGAAATGTTAGGCAAGTTTTAAGAAACTGAAGGCAATGTTAGTCGAGGCTCTAATCCTTACACAGCCAGTTTCAGGTAAGGATTTTGTGATTTATAGTGATGCCTCATATAATGGGCTTGATTGCGTGTTGATGTAGGAAGGAAAAATGGTTGCTTATGCATCCAGACAGCTAAAGAATTATGAGAAAAATTATCCAACGCATGATCTGGAGCTAGCAGCCTTAGTCTTGGCCTTAAAAATATGGAGGCATTACTTGTATGGGGAGAAGTGCTACATTTATACAGGCCACAAAAGCCTTAAGTATTTATCCATTCAAAAAGAACTAAACTTGAGACAAAGGAGATGGATGGAGTTGCTCAAAGACTATGACTGCATCATTGATTATCGTCCAGAGAAAGCAAACATGGTGGCTAATGCTTTAAGTAAGAAATCCTTAGTTGCTTTGAGAGCTATGAATGCCCAATTGAGGATGACGGAAGATAGTGCAATAGTAGCAGAATTGCAAGTCCGATCCAATTTGCTTCAGCAAGTGTAAGAAAAGCAGAAACAAGATGAAAAGCTTATAGCCATCCATAGACAAGTCCAAGAGGGGAAGGAAACTGATTTCATAATCAGAAAGGATTGCTTGTACTTAAGAGAAAGAATCTGTGTTCCCAATTATGATGAGTTGAAAAATGCAATTCTAACGTAGGCATACAACATTTCCTATGTGATGCACCTAGGTAGCACCAAAATGTACAGAGACTTGAAAGCTCATTATTGGTGGTCTAGCATGAAGAAAGATGTGGTAGATCATGTAACTAAGTGCATAACATATCAGCAAGTGAAAGCCGAACACCAGGTTCCATCAGGTTTATTGCAGCCAATACCTATACCTGAATGGAAATGGGATCGCATCATCATGGATTTTGTCACAGAGTTACCTTTCACCCAAAGTAAACATGATGTAATTTGGGTAATTGTTGACAGAATGACCAAGTTAGCATACTTTCTACCGGTCAGGATGAATTACTCATTGGAAAAATTGGTAGAATTGTACATAAAGGAAATAGTCCGACTACATGGAGTACCTACATCCATAATATCAAATAGAGACCTAAGGTTCACATCGAGATTTTGGAAGAAGTTACAGGAAGCTTTGGTTACTTGACTGAGCTTCAGCATAGCCTTCCACCCATACACTGATGGACAATCTAAGATGGTAATTTAGGTGTTAAAGGATATGCTTAGAAGTTGTGTTATCGACTTTAAAGGAAGTTGGGTTGAACACCTCTTATTGATAGAATTTGCTTATAATAACAACTATCAATCAAGTATAAACATGGCACCGTATGAAACAATGTATAGAAGCAAATGCAGAACACCTCTGTGTTGGACCGAACTTGGCGAGGACAAGTTGGTAGGATCTGAATTGATAAAACAAACAGAAGTGAATGTGCAAATTATCAAGGAAAGGTTGAAAGTTACGTCCGATAGACAAAAATCCTATACAGACTTAAAAATGAAGGACATAGAATATGAAGTGAGAGATAAAATTTTCCTCAAGGTATCTCTGTGGAAGAAAGTATTAAGATTTGGAAGGAAAGATAAATTAAGTCCTAGGTTTATCAGATTAAACTAGATCATTAAGCGTATGGGACTAGTAGCCTACCGGCTAGCTTTACCATCAGAATTGGATAAGATACATAATGTGTTTCATGTATCTATGCTGAGGAGATACATATCAAATCCTTCTTATGTTATATCGACCGAAACTATTGATGTGCAACCTGACTTGTCATATGAAGAGGAACCAGTGAGGATATTGGATCGAAAAATCAGAGAATTGAGGAATAAGAGGATCCCACTAGTCAAGATTCTCTAAAGAAACCATAAAGCCAAAGAGACTACTTGGGAGAGCGAGGAAGTGATAAGACAATAATACCCTCAACTATTCGAATAAGGTAAATTTCGATGACGAAATTTCTTAAAAGAGGAAGAGCTATAATGCCCCATAATTTATTTTAATATGATTAATTTTCTTTAATTGAAATTAAGTATGCAAAAAGTTTGATTAAATTGGACTTACATGCGTATATTAGGAAATGCATTTTTAATTTAAGGAATTTAATATGTTGGAGGTATTTTATAATTAGAAATTAGGTGAGGGAAATTGAATGATGGAAAAATGTCATTGGACAAGGAAAGAGTGCAATTAGAGTGCATCTCATGGAATTTATTTTTGGACTGATAAGCAATTGCCAAATCAAAAGTGAAACATTATGTGAATTTAGTTAAAAATGAAATGAGAATGATGTCAAGATAGTTAGTGGAATGGTGAGTTTGATTTTTAACCAATGAAATGCATACATTTGTAACTAAGGACAAGATGGTAATTAATGATATAGTTAGGGTAAAAAGGTCATATGAGAGTGACTAGTATATAAAGTGAAACCCATGTTTGGAAATCACTCCATTTTCTTCCTCTTCTTGCCGTCACCTTCATGCTTTATTCTCTCTCAAATATTTTTTAATTTCAAGCCACCAAATCATCAATTAACCTACCCTTGAACTATTTCCATAACTTCAAACAAATCTTTAGTTACAATTAATGACATGTAATTGGTTTATAGGCTAACTAGTCATTAAACTAACTAAATCTCACCAATTTTTTGTTGTATGACAACTAATTAGTCAATTTAGTGACTTCAATGTGGTTTCTCTCATTGGTTCATTTTGTTTCACATGGATTGTACTTTTTACTAGATTTCCTTCCATGTAATACTCATAAATAATCCATATGTACTTGAATTTGAAAATATCTTCTTTACCTTTAATGAATTTAATTCTCATTCATGTCTAAATAAATTGTAAAGATATTCTATAATCATCAAATTGATCATATCGTACTTTAATTGGGTATTTTATCTCTCAATTTCATACTTAAAAAAATAATAATAATAAAATGGGTGTAAAATCATCAATACCCATTATTGTCCAAAAATGTATTTTTATCCAAAAAATCTTCGGAGCTCTTAAAATCTATCCAAATGGATTCATTTTTGATCCGTTTAAGTTTCTTTAGACTTTACTATCTATTCTAGAAATTTTCAATTTTTGGGGTCTGTTTCTTAAAAACCACTGCTCACCCAAAAATACTATTCATAAAAAAAATTATTTCTCATAAAAAAGAGGAAATTTTAGACTTTACAGATATGATTTAATAGATGATTGCGAACATCTTACATAATCTCATAATTCACTCATTCTAACAATAAGTAGATGAATAGTTTCCTTAAGTATTGATTCGGGTCTTGAATAATAAGAGACTTCTACTTTCTATTTATGAGTAAATAGAAAGATAAATTCATAAGTTGTAATAAATATATTGTTTATTAAAGAATTAGTGATACTTAATGGAATAATATATAATTAGAGAAGTATAACATACTTTAATTATAAACTACCCGTGGATTATCAAACCATATAAAATGATTAAGTCAATGGGCACTGAGAATTTAGATTGCATAAAACATCTACAATTTTGAGAATATAACCTTAGATTTTTAGTGGAGTAACTCTAAGATTAATAATAATGAATTATTTAATTAAAAAGTTTAGTTAATAATTTTGATATTATTGGAGCTTAAATTATGGGTCCATTTAGCTCTCTTGCTAGCTCAACTACATAACGAAACAAATGGTAGAATATAATTGCATTATCCAATTATTAGTGTCACATATAAATTTTATGAACGTATTAACGAATTATTTAAATATTTGTAATTATTTAATTATCTGTAGAGGTTAAGGTTTCAATTCTAATGGTGTTATTAAATTATTTATAATTTAGAATAATTTAATTTAATGAAAAAACATTTAATTAATTAATGAGAATGTTAATTTAATTTAATTAGAATTAGATTCCATATTAAATTAAATTAAAAAAATTTTAATTTAACAAGAATTGAATTGCATATTAAATTAAGAAAATAAAGAGTTCCAAGACAATTACGAATTTAAATTCCATATTGGATATAAACTAAATTCTCAATTTGAAAAGAAAATTGGATTCCTTGTTAAATTAAAAAAAAAAAAAAAAACCCTAATTTATCATTATAAAATTGTGTTAATTTTATGTTGATAACTAAATAGAAATTTTTGCTCCTTGGACAAAAATCTTCCATTGATTAACAAAACTATATTGTCGCACACTTCATAAGAAGTCGAGAAAATTATTTGTTGATTTCTATGAAACTTTTTTCTACAAAAAATTTTCGTGATTTAATTCTTCAAGATTATTCTCATATATAGTTTCTTCTGTGAAAGGTCATTATAAAGAAGATCAGGTAGTGAAAATCAATCTATAACAAAAGAAATCAAAGTTATTCATCAATCAAAGAAAATCAAAATTCAATCTTGTGCCTTTAATTGTGTTGCGTAATCATTACTAACGTCGATTGTGTTGTTTTGGTTCACAAAATATTTTTGAAATCCATGTTTCCATAAATATTTTTTTTAAAATCTTTTCAACCAAAGCCCTTCAAGAGAGAGGTTAGATGATTGCAAACACTATTTGCAATACGTTTATTACTAGTAGAGTTCCATTCAAAAGTGGCTATGGAGGGTTAAAGTCTCATGGTTTTAAATATCTTTTAGGATTTCTGCGTAAAAATCTTTGTGCATGTTTTCTTTCTTCTTTTTCTTCTTCCTCTCTCTTTTATTTTTGTATCGACTTTCTACTATGTATTAATTTTAATAAAAGAGAAAAAAGTATGACAACCTATTCACCCCCTCCCCCACTTTAGGTTTTACTTAGTGTTCATTGGGGACTTTCAACTATGAACACAATGATGTAAGCTTAAGAAACATGCATGAACAACGAACATGGGTTTGTATATGCAGAATCCTAACATTTTTAAGAGGTCAAATTTAACTTAAAATGGAGTAAATATTTGATAGGATATTTCTTGGGAATTCAACGACGCTTTAGACATTACTTCACAATGAACATTAAGTCTACAATACAACTTAAGAGCAACAAAATATGTACAGCAAAACAACGTTTTATCACAAATAAAGCAAACAAAGTCTGCAGTGAAAATCTTAGATCTTAAAATTTTCATTCCTATTAGTAAATGTGCAATATATGGTTTTACTTAAAAATGTGCCCCTAACCACTGTTTGTAAAGTGGATTAATTTTTTTTTTTTTAATTTATGACTATTAGATATCTATTGATACAAATGGTTAGAGATTTGCCTGACTTTGTTGAAATTAATTGTTATTTGTGTAGTCCATAAATCTACTCCTATAACACAGAAGAATCTATGGCCACACTAAGGAGACAAACTCGTTATACATTCTAGTAAATACACATGGTGACAATCAGACTTTTATCATAAATGTGAATGAAAAGTACACTAATCTCATTATAAGTCGATGTAAAATGTTAGATTATTGATGATAGAAAATATTAAAATACAACTGATTGAAATAAATTATCTCTTAATTTAATTCGAGTTAAGATAAAATAACTGAAAATTTTTTACTTTAAAAGAAAAAAAAGACTTCAATATCCATCCATTCATTTTCACTTAATCCAGTGGTAAAAAATGTGAATAAATTCAAAATTGATAACAATCCTTGGATTGAATGAAAATGAATGAATCAATACTGAAATCATATTTTTAAGTTACTTTAGGCTAATCCTTTAATTATATTAACTACAAATATCAACTATTTTTATGCTAACTTAATTATTTTCTTCGCCAGACAAGTCCATAAAAAGAAAATGACTTAGAAATGGGTAGACATGACCACGGTTCGGTTCGAACCGTTCAGTTCGAACCGAACCGGGTCAATTGAACCGGAATCAGAACAAAGGTTTTAGTTCCGGTTCCGATTCCGGCTCGAACCGAAACCGCTACTGTAGCGATTCCTGTTTCGGTTCTTTTATTAATGGAACCGAAACCACCGGTTCAAAGAACCGATGGAACTGGAACCGCTTTGAACCTGCGGTTCCGGTTCTAACAAAAAAAAAACCAAAACTGCAAGGTCACTTTTTTTTTTTACATTTCACTTCCTCCCCTTAATTTCTCTTTTAACCCCTCCCTTTCCTCTATAAATATCCCTTTTATTCTTAATTTCTTCTCATACCTATCTCCCTCAATCTCAACTCTCTTTCTCTCCATTAATCTCAACTCTCTCTCAATTTTAACTCTTAATTTCAATATTCTCTTAATTCTCAATCTTAATTTCCTTTCATTTTTTTTAATTATGTGACATGTCATTCCGACGTCCAGGCAATTATTTAAATGTTGATTATCAATTAAGGGAAAATGAAAATTAATAATTCGTTCAGATCCAGAAGCGTAATTGAATCGTTATAAAAATTTTCGGATGGGTCCGGAGAATATTTAATAAATTCAAAATCGTAAAATAAATTAGAGCGATCAGATTCGAATAATTATTCGAAGTCTAATGAAGTTTCCATTTATAAAATTTGATATCAATAAAATTTTCAGGCGAACCCGAAGCGAAAAGAGAAATCCGTAGAGCGTGAATTAAATGTACGGGAAATGGTGCACGAAAGTTTGTGAAAGTAAGACAAGTGTCTTGAAAATAGAGAGATAGGCATGCATGATGGACAAATGTCATTAATGCATGGTGATTAATGACAAGTGTAAGTCGGTCACCACTTCATTTGAAAAGCAAAAACCGTGAGAGAGATGGGAGGAAAGAGAGTCACGGTCATTCTTTTTGGAGGCTAGACCGAGAGAGCTCGAGAGAGAGGGTTATTTGAGAGAGATTGAGCTCGGATGAAGTGAGAAACTGTGAGAAGCTGCTTGGTTTGAAGAAGAATGACAGAACCGTGAAGCTAAAAGTGCAGCCCGTGAGCTGTCCAAGTACAGATATGATCTGGTGGCGTCCTCCATTCTCCTTCCTATTCGGTCTTCATCAAATCTGAAGTTAGGATGGAAGAAGGTCGTTGTTGCTGTAAGTGTAATTTATGCATGATTTCTCTTGTGAAAAATGTGGATTTTATGGTGAATGGGCAGTTGTGAATTTTTAGTGTGATGAAATGATGTTGTATAAAGGATTTATGGATGTTAGAAAGATGTTATGCTCGGTCTAAGATAGTTTAATTGCTCAAATGGAGTTCTAAGATGTTAACTTGAATCTTGAGTTGATATTGATGTGATTTGGAGATTAAAAGCTTTATTTGGTGTGGGTTGTGTATAGCTCACGGCCAAGGGGACATTTTTGTGGTTCAAATGGAATTTGGATGCAATGTAATAGTATCATGTTTGATTATATGTTAAATGAATGTAAAATGATGAGTTGTGATGTTGAAATGAATTGCATGGGCTGTTATGGTATTGCAAGCTGTTTTGATTAAGTGTATGGGCTGTTATGTTGTTTTAGAAACTGTCTTGATGGTGTTAAAACTGTTTGAAGCTGTTTTGGTTTGTGTTAAAAGCTGTTTAAGCTGTTTCGGATGGTCTTAAAGGCTGTTAAGAGCTATCTTGTTGTTTTAGGAACTGTCTTGATGGTGTTAAAACTGTTTGAAGCTGTCTTGATGATATTAAAAGCTGTTTAAGCTGTTTTGGTTTGTGTTAAAAGCTGTTTAAGCTGTTTCGGATGGTCTTAAAGGCTGTTAAGAGCTGTCTTGTTATTTTAGAAATTGTCTTGATGGTGTTAAAACTGTTTGAAGCTGTCTCGATGATATTAAAAGCTGTTTAAGCTGTTTTGGTTTGTGTTAAAAGCTGTTTAAGCTGTTTCGGATGGTCTTAAAGGCTGTTAAGAGCTGTTTTAATGTTTAAAGGGCTGTTTTGATTATGTTGGATGAGGTTTAAGGGCTATCGTGGTGTTATAGGAGCTGTTTTGATGTCGTAAGCTATCTTGGTAGAGTTGTGTGAGCTGTTACGATGTTTTAAGCTATCTTGAATGCATTGCGTAAGCTGTTTTGATGTCATAAGCTGTCTTGATGAGTTGTGCGAGCTGTTATATTGTGCATTTAAATTAAGTTTCACAATGAATTTTCATGCATAAAAATATGTTAAGATGATGAATTGTTAGAGTTAAAATCAAGCAAGCAAAAGTCGACACGAGTAAGAATTGTGGACTGGTTTTAATGTGCAGTTTTTATGAAATTTAAAAGCTGTTTATGTGCAGTCTTTATGCATGTTTAAGGGTTGATATTGAATGTTTTAAGGGCAATTTTCATGCAGTATTTCAAGCTGTTATAGGGCTGTTTTAGTGAGCTGTAAATGTGCCAGATATGGGCTGTCAAAGCGCGATGTTATGTGCTGTTTTCGGGACTGTTATGCATGCTGTTTGTGCATCGATTATTGGGCTGTTATAAGCTGTTTTGATGGATTATTATATGCTGTTTTTGATGGGCTGTTTTGGATTGTTTTTGGTACGGTAAAAGCAATCGTAAAATGCTATCATAAGTTGTTTGAACGTCAACGTTGCATAGAATATTATGTAATTGATTGTGCGATTAAATCGCTTATGTTGTTACCTAAAAGATTATCGTTAAATGAATAGGTAACACGAAGGAAATAACAAATAGGTTGTGAACCTTGCTATAAGGACACGTGAGTGTAAAAAGACAAATATTTTGCCATTGATGAAAGGAAATAAAGTATGTTTTAATGAAAGCATTTATGGTATGTTTGAAAATTATGTTCAGTGATAAGTGATTTAAATCAAATCATGTGATTTCGTGAAATGCCATATAAGTTAAGAGATGTTACTAAAGTTTATGTTATGAAATCTTACATAGCGTTTAAATTTTATGAAGTATGTTATGAAGTAAATTTAAATGCATTATGATATCCTCTCTTTCGAAATTTTATGTTTAAGAATAACATGTAAATTTTATATGAAAAGTAGCTGATTTACATGTTTTAATAACCTATGGTATTCCTTAGGATGTGTTTATGATATTGTTGATAATGGTAGAGTACCCGAAAAGTGATGTAGGATTCCGCCTGGGAGGTACGATGTAGGATTCCGCCTCTTTCTAGGGTATATTATAATGCTAGCTTCTAACTGAGCGATGTAGGATTCCGCTACTTAGTTACCGATTATATGGCCCTGCGATGTAGGATTCCGCTTTGCCATATGCCTAAGGTGCCATTAGGTGATTAAATAAATGGTGGTTGATTTACTTTATCATTACTTAACGAATTTTTATTAACATGCATGCCACCATTTTATTTACAGGTTTATACTATGATGAAATGATATAAGCTGCTAAATTTTATTTGAAACTTATGAATCATTATGTTCAAAAATGAAATATAGATTTTATATGAAATGCAGCCTATTTATAAATATTTTATCCAACCTATGGTATTTCTTAGGGTGATCTCCTGATGTTATCGGTAATGGTAGAATACCCAAAAAGCGATGTAGGATTCCGCTTGGGAGTTGCGATGTGGGATTCCGCCTCTCCCTAGGGTATATTATGATGCTAGCTTACTACCTGTGCGATGTAGGATTCCGTAAGTAGCGATGTCGGATTCCGATATTTAGTTGCCGATCATATGGCCTTACGATGTAGGATTCCGCTTTGCCATATGCCTAGGCTGCCATAGGTAAATAAATAATTGTATACCACCATTTTTATTTTACAAGATTATGTTAGACTGAAATGATACGAGTTGCTGGATTTGATTATGTTTTATGAAACATTTATTAAACATTAGAGAGGATATATGTTTATGTTTAACTATTATGGGAAAAGATATAAGTTACGTTAAGTATTATATACAAGATATAAATTCATGCTAAGTAATATGAGTTTATAAATGTTTCAGCACGAGTAAATTCTTTTTTTTTTTTTTAGTTTTATAACATCATGAAAGTTTAAATAGAAATGCATATCTATTACTAAGCTTTTTAGCTCACTATCTCTTGTCTGTTGTTATGGAAACATTCCCAGGTGTAGGAGCGAATACTCAAGGCGGGCGATCTCTGATGTAAAGATAGGCGAGCACACTGGCAATTTCTACTATGAAAATTTAAAACAAGTATCTTGAGATATAATGAATTTACATTATATAAATACTTTTGATTTTATATTGATACTTACAATTTTATGCATATTAAAATAATTTTAAGTTCAAAATAGTTTCAATTTAAACGCTTTGAATTACATTGAATGTAGATTTTGAGATGGACCTGAGGTCTCATCTGGAAGTGAAAATGAATGTATTCATTTGGAAATATATATAAATTGATTCACAGGTGTTTTGAAAAGATTGGAAATATCAGAGACTGTTGTGTTGCCAAAAGTTTTTTTTTTTTTTCCCACCCTATTTTTTTTAAATGAATAAGAAATGAAATTGTTTTACGGCTTTGTTTCACAAAGTCCTTTTGAGACACTTATACGAAAACTGTAAGGATTTTGTAGGGTGCCGGGAGGGTTCCACTCGGATTCAAATAGAGAAAATCCGGGTTGGATCCTTTCAAATTGTATCTATAAATTATAATTTTCAATTTATTGTTTGAAGTTTCAAATTCTTAATTTATTATTTTTAAATTTCAAAATCTTATTTTATTAGTTTTAAATTTCAAATTATCAATTAATAATATTTATAAATTTCAAAATTTCTATTTATAAAAAAGGTTCCGGAACCGGAATCAAACCATTAAAGAACCGGAATCAAAACCGTTACGTAACCGTCGGTTCCAGAACCGAATTGGAATCGTTTTATCTCGGTTAAGGTTCCGGTTCTAGCTTTTTCAGAACTTGAATCATCGGTTTGAAATCGGAACCGAACTGAACCGTGGTCATGTCTAGAAATGGGTGTATCTCTTTTTCTGCCGTTCTTTTTTTTTTTGGAAAAACAATCATCATCTGTCTATTTATTTATTTATTAGTTGCATTAGCAACCTATTTTATTGTTAACAAAATATGTCAAATATTTTTGCAACATTAGTTTAGATAAAAGGATATGATATTTAGAGTTACATTACACTTTGTAATATATATTTTGTAATTAAAAATCTTTTATATTGGTTGATACTAAATTCTTATAATTTGATTATTCCACTCCATCGATATTATATTTAAGTTTAATTTTGGAAAAAAAAAAAAGAGCGCATATATATATATATATTTTTTTAGAAGAAATTTAGAGAATGTATTTAAAATTATATCTTAGAGATTTTTGGAAAATTTCATAATTTTTATAGCACAAAGTATGAATGAATAAATAATTACACCTAATTACCTGAATGTTTGAAAAAAACAAAAGCAAATAGTTAGAAGACAATGTGCAGGAACTGTTGATAAATGGCTAGACTACACAAGTCAAAGTGACAATTCATAATCTTGAAAAAAGAAAAAAACAAAAAAAGTGACAATTCATAAGGCGTGAAAACTACGTTTCCTTTCTAACATACTTTTCCTTCAAGGCAAGTAAACTTCTGTGGGACCTTTGGTTATATGATCTACGGCCGTGAGCCTTTTTATTTAATATCGACCGATCTGAATAATAACTCGAACAATCAGTGGCCACAAACCATATCTATGAAAAATAAAATATAAAATCAGGGGAATATCGAACCCAACCCATCTGTACAGACAATCAAATATTATACACATCTGTCCCATTGGGTGGTGGTTAGCCCAATCTGTAAGACAAACCAATATGTCTATTTCAAGCCCAAATCCAAAAAAAAATCAGACATTGTACACTATTGTCCTATTTAATACATGAGATCAAATTGAATTATTTTTAAAATAATAAGATTTAATAGAATTAAATTGGATTATATTTGAAAAATTAAATTGAATAGAATAAGATTGGATTAATCAGTACTGTGATGTATTTTGTACAATTAAGATTTGATTAAAATAATATAATCTCTTATTTGGTATAACATGAGATTGTATAAAAAAAAATATTATATTATTTGATATCAGTCGGAATAAAATTGTATTAAATTCATTTTTAAATAGAACAAAATTATTTTAAATTAACTGCAGAAAAACAAATTTATTTTAAATTAAATTGTTGAAAAATTAATTTGAATCATATTTTAATATTTAAATTATTTTTAAAAACAAATAAAATCATGAATGCTAAACTTTAAATATAATAAAATTTTAATTTTAATTAACATTAATAATATATTAAATATATTTAATATTTTTTTGAAATAAATATATTTAATAGTCTAAAAAATAAATAATATTAAAAAATAAACCATAAAAACAAATAAATAACAGTCTCATGCTATGGAACTAATTTATCTCGCAATCCAACATGAGTTTAATTAATCCTACAATTGTAGGACTAAATGGGACATGGGATAAGACTCCAAACTATGTCTCCTCCAAACATCAGATTGAATTAAAATTAAGCAAATTCAGGTCCAATAAGCACACCTACTAGCCTCTCTTTGTATGGTTAAGATTGGATTGTATTGTTTACAACTAATAAACCTCCTCGTTCGTTTTAGTGGTAAGAGTTTAAATTCCATAAAATATATTTTACAAGTTTTATATGCATAATTTTTTCTTTTGTTCTGAGAGTAGTCATTTGCTATTGAGGGATGCAAGTAATGATTAAACTTTGTATGTCTAATACACCTTTAACCCATCCGGTTTTAACTTTTTTTAATAAAAAAAATTAGGTTTTATTATTAAATAAGTTTATGTAAAAGTTTTAAAAGCTCAAAGTTTGTAAGAATAATGCTACAATATCCAAAAAGTTTTTCCAAATTTATTTAGCAAAATGATATAGCAAGTTGATATGTAGCTACTATATCATCAATATATAATCTCATACTTAGGGGTATTTAGTATAATTTCAAATATAGTTTTTATTAACAAAAATATTTTAGAGAATGGGTTTCATAAAATAGAGCTTCTAGCAAAAAGTTTAATGTTATTTGATTAAGTATGTATAAAATGATTGATGGTTTGAGAAATTACATAAAGGTGTTTGAGAAATAAAATGGAGTTTTTTTTTTTCTTATATATATATATGGGATATCTTAAAATTTATTAAATAAAATAAGGGTATTTAAGATAATTTATGTCTTTCTAAAAAGCTCAAAATGAGTTTATTGAAGAAACCCAAAATTTGAGGCTCTCCCTATGAACATAAAACATATTTTTTAATATTAAAAAAGCTCATATCAAGTTTATGCCAAAAAATTTAAAAAAACAAAAAATAAAAGAGCTTCTAGCATTAAAAAAATTGTAAAGAAACCATAAAAACACACTCTTAATACGGTTACTATTAATCAACTTATCATATTACTTAAACAATAAATTTAAGAACTGGATTATATAATAGTACTCTTTTGTAAAGTGATGATGTGTCTTTAATCATTTGTTGATAGACACATCACCACTCTTTGAATATAAATGATAATCCATACATCCTCACTTATATCTTAACTTATAAACAATGATGGACACTTGGAAGGCAATTGTTGGCATGATCTAATGACACATATGAATATGACAAAAATTAGTGAGTTTGAGTTTGGTCTTATTAGGTTCGAAATCACAAATAGGTCAATATTTTAAACCTATTAAGTTAACGTGGTGTGTTTGGGTTGAACTTTTCCCAATTTGTTAATCCATTTAACACGATTAACTATTAAAAATAAAATAAAATAATTTATAAAAGATAAATTCTTTTGAAAGAAAATTAAAAAATTTTAAATTTTGAATATTTAATTTCTTTGAATTAGAGAAAACTTCAGATTCATTTTTTTTTAAATTCTTTTTATTATTTTTTTTACCTTAGGTTAATTATGTATACATTCCTATGGTTTAACATTTTATAACCTTTTTCACTGTGAATTCATTTTTGGCTTGCGTAGTTTCTCGAGTTTTGGAAATACTATATTTTAGTTCATTTGACCAAAATTTTAATAGTCAAATTGACAAAAATACATAAAGACCATTCTACCCTTAATATTCTAATACAAAATTATCCTTTATAAATTTAAAATAAATTAAATAAAAAATATTACAGCTCACCATTTATCAAGGTCTGATAAATGGTAAAGATTTAATTATAAAAAAAAAAAAAATTAAACTAAAAAAATTGAAAATTAAACAAAAAATTCCTTATCTCGATCATCCATTAATATGATGGAAGCTGGAATTTTTTTTTTTTTTTTTTAACAATTAAAATAGAAAAGATCATTTGTATGCAAAAAAGGGTAGTGATCCCACTTTAAGCCTATAATTATTATTCTTTTCTCTTGTTGCTTGAGTAATTTACTGTATTTAATGAGTTTTATTTAGTGTTTTAGAGTAATTTGTGTTGCAAAATGATTTGGAGGAAAAGTGAAGAATATAGCTGTTATTGGGTCAAGTTTGGATGTGTTTTGAAAAATTCTTGCGCTAGCATGTTACGACTATGTGTACGCTCATGCAATAAATTTGTTGACTCATTTGTTCATTATGGCAACCTAGTGTGGCGAGGGTAGAGGTCATCGGTGGCTCTGTAGTTTATGACAACCTAGTGCGACGATGGTAGTGGTTGCTGATCATGCTCGAATTTGGCACTAATTCATGCCTCTAACCTTCTCTTTTGTGATGATAACTTTGAAAAATTTTGGATGTTTTTAATATTTTTCCAATGATTTTGTGCAAGGGAATAAGTTCTGGGAACTTAGAGCTTATTGGAGACTTTTAGGTAAATTTGGAGAACTCTGAAAGCTTGAAGAAGTCATAGTTGTAAAGCAACATGAGGTACATCACAATCCAAGGAGCATGTTTCAAATTGACAGTATTGTTGGATGCTATGCGAGATGCATCCAACGATCCATCAAGTGATTTGTAACTCGAGAGCATCACGAGATGCGGCACGAGTTGTATCTAGCGATTGTAAACCAGAGATAGATGCAACATATGTCATGAGGTACATTCAAGGATGCATGTGATGACAGAAGTTCAAATTTGACTTTTTCAATGAGAATCTCAACCTTAATTGAGACCACCTATAAATACCATACTTTTACTTGATTGAGAGAAGAGGTGGCATAAAAGGCGGGTAGAGAAAGAACAATGAACGGCCATAATCAAATTTTCCATACTTGAGAGAAAAAGCCACAAGCATCAAGCATCAAGATTTTGACAGGCCCCTCTACCTTAACTAACTAGGCAGCCCGTCCGGTAACCCTACGGTGGCCTTCCAATCGAGATCTGCTCCGGCTAGAAAGTTTGTGAAGGTAAGCCTTTTTCTTTGATGAAAAAGCTTTTTAAAACTTATTAGAGAAACTCGTTCAGTTACGAAAATAAGTGACAATTTTTCTTTTTAACTTAACTTTTGCAAAATAGATTTTTTGAAAATCCAACAGCACAACGACTGTTTTTTAAGTATTTCCACCCCGCAAAATTTCATAAAAACCTATACACTTCAAAATCATTCAAGTCTCATCTATTGGGTCTTAGACCCTCTTTCATTTTCCAACAATCCCAAACAAATATTCAATTCAAATCAAAGATAATTACGAAATATTTTGGTTTAACTAAAGCATTATGCATACGTATAATTTCAAAAACATAATTGTATGCAACGTTCGAAACAATATTTACAAACTAGTATCAAAGTTAAAAACCATATAACAAACTTAAAATCTATTGATGTACATGATAATTCCAAAAACAAACTAGTTCAGTTGCATTACGTCTCTAACTCGCCTGCACGTCCGACAGAGATGCTTCTGATGGTTTGCTTGTACTTGCACCTGAAGAGGATTTTTGTAAAACAAAAAAAAGAGCAGTGAGTATAAACTCAGTAAATGGGTAATTCTTATTAAATTACAACTTTTGCTTATAAATATTATTCCTCCCAAAATAGGTTGAAAAAACTACTAGTTTCTTTATTTTTCTTGAAAACTATAAAACTTACATAATGCGAATAAATACTTTTTATTTGTAACTTATATAAAACTTAACTTTTCTTATTTTTTTAAAACTCACGTCTATCGACGTACTTTATTTCTTTAACCTTACGAGGTAATCTAGGGAAATTTATTGATAGGACCCAAACCAGACCTTATCTAGGCTCTCGTCTGGAGGATCTTGTCGGGCACTTCAACGGACTTCCTGAACCCGACTCGTCAGATTGAAAAAAACCCAAGAAGCGAACCCTTAACTTTCTTAGCCGGTTTACTCGTTTAAACTTAAAAACTTGGTTTCTTAAAAATAGTTAGGAGTCATACAATTTTTCATTTCAAAATAATTTTATAAAATTTCGGCGGTATGGCAGCTACATTTTTAACAAATCCAAAATTTACCTACGAGTAAACAAACACTTCGACTATAGTTTCATTTCCTCCCAACTTCTGTATCCATAATCATACAATATCATAACTTTTTCCATAAAAAATAAGCATGAACTTCATGTTAAAATGTACATGTATATACATCATATGTCAAATGCAAAAATATTTACAATTATGCAATTCAAAATACAAATACTTCTTCACAATTACATATTTAGTTTATACACAAAATTTTACATCATCACATTGCATGAGTCGCCCATCTATATATATACAAAACAAAGTGTCGTCGTCCCGTCCGCGGTAGTACTCAATGGAATGTAAATAGGCTACACAATAAAAGTAAAAGGTTAGTTCGTCACATATTAATAATACAAAATAACATTCCATAGTAATGCTTTACTTATATAGATATTGAAGGTTTTAAATTTTCAAAACCATTTCTTATAAAAAGACCATGTGTTTACCTAACGCACTCAAACCATCACGTAACGCTTTTTCAACTGACGTCGACGTGAAGCTACTATAGTATCTCGACCACTACGTGCAGAATTTACTTTGTCACCCGAGTGGTGTGAAATCATTTCAGTTTTAAACGTACAACTATAATCCGGAATTTCTTCATAGCAATTGTAGTACTTAATTCTATAATTCTAGCAACTATGTGCGGAATTTCTTGATCGCAACCATAGTGCCCATAAATCAAACCTTGACGATTACGAGCGGAATTTCTTCATCTCCTCATAGTGCCCAAAATTATAAGTCTAACCGACTACGTGCGGAATTTCTACCTCGTCACATAGCACTAAATCTTATGTAAACTATAGGTATACACATGGTTTCAAAACTCTTAACTCATTTCTTTTCGAAAAATTTTCATTTTTAAATTTTCCTTTCTAGACCCAATGTAAGGGTCATTTTACCAAACTTTAACTCATAATTTTGGAAATCATTTTACAAAGTTTTAACTACAACAATATAAATATGTTTAAAGAAAGAATGGAAATAGCGCAAGTGATAGAACACTTACCTCGAAATCGCGTAAATTCAAATCAAGTGTCTCGACGAGTCTCTTGGACTTCACTCACTCGCTCGTCACCTACATGACAATTTCTTATTATCACTAGTGACAACTCATAACTCAACTTTAACTTTATAATAATATTTCTAATACAACTTTCTCAAAAACTATCTTTTTTGCGCTATAACTTTCCAACTCGATTTTTATTCAATCTAGGCTTTCTAACTCCGATTTCTTTACAAAATTTTAAGTTTTGGACCCTTAAGGATACCCCCACGTAGTCCGCAAAATTTTTAAGAGGCCCGAAACGAATATTCAAATTTTTAGGCCTCTTTGAAATACTAAAACAGAATATAACGCAGCCCCCTGCTCGAGGCTCCATTTTCCTTCGTTCGTTTTCCTACGGTTCACCTATCTCACATTCTGATCACAAGTCAAATTTTGTTGAAATATTCTATCGTTTGCTATGTCAAATCTACGAAAAACGCCCCTTTTCGGGCACTTTTTGTGCACTTTTTAACGTCGAACTAGCGACATTGATTTTTCTTTCATATCTAAGCTTCTTTTACCTATTTATGATCAACTAAACTCATTTCATGCAATTAAAATTGTATCTGCATAGCTATTTCACCTATCGACTCCCTAACGGCACTATTTTGCGCATAACTTGACCAATTTTTATCGGATTTGATCCGTTCCAAAACCTATGATTTTCTATGACTCTTAGGCATCATTTGAAGTGTAGAACATCCCCATATGGGTCAGTTTTTTCCAGGTTATTTTCAACCCATGGTTTGAGCTCGGGATTGCAAAAATTGTCTAAATTAGCTCTTTGAACTTCTACCATTTCTACATGCTTTTCTATGCTTTTCCAACCTCAAATATGTCTAAAATTGAGTTCAAAACCCTCTAATCTCAGAGGATGTCCACTGTTTTTCATATCCATAACACACACACACAAACATTACACACAACTTTACTAGTTTAAAAATCAACATTCACTCATACCTTTTGTCAAACACTTGAATTACCTAAAAAAATCAACTTTATTTCCACTTTTTTCAAGTTTATGGCAGCCCCTTATACAGCCCTTACTTCATCTTCTACTATATTTTGTTGGCTTTTAATCACCTAACAAATTAACACACATAACCAAGCAAAACCCCACCAAATCTATCTTACATATCAACCCAAATTCTCATAAAAAACTAACCAAAAATTCAACTTCAAATTGTTGAAAACTTACTTGTTCTTGCTTGTTTCTCTCTCTAGACTTGTTTTCCTAGCCTTGGGTGACTTGATTTGGAGTAGGGAAGCTTGAAACGAAAAAAAAGATGGCTTGGTTCTTGCATGGAGGTGGATAGCCGACATACACCCCTTATTGTCGTGACCTTTGCTTTCTTGTTCTCTCCCTCTCAATTTCCTCTCTTTCAATTCACGGTACTCTCTCTTTTTGTTTACAATTTTGCTAAGTGTCTAATATATATATACTTAACTTTTATAAAAATGACACTCATGTCCCCTTGACTTGTTGACTGTCATTTTATTACTATATTGCCATTAATGATATTATTGTAATTCTTTATTTAACTTAATCTTTTGATAATTGTTACCAATATAATTAAGTATTTGATTCATAAAATGAGATTTACCATTTTGCCATCTACTTCATTTATTATTTTCTAAATGACCATCTTGCCGTTTTCATTTGGTAACTTGGTTTCTAAAGCTCGGAAACGTAAAAATCGATTATAGGGGGTTACAATTTCTCCCCTCCTTATAGAAATTTAGTCCTCAAAATTTTAAATCGCTTACCTGAGGTGAATAGGAGTGGATACTGGGTGCGCATCTGCTCTTTCGGCTCCCATGTAGCCTCTTCTAATCTGTGATTTCGCCATAACACCTTCACTAGCGGAATTACCTTATTACGCAACACTTGATCTCTACGATCTAAGATCTCTACTGGCTATTCTTCATAGGTCAAGTTTTCTTTCAACTGCACCGGTTGTTTTTTTAAGACATGCAATCGATCTGCTACGTACTTGCAGAGCATAGAGACGTGAAACACGTCATGAATGTTTGCAAGCTCTGGTGGTAACTTCAATCGGTATGCTACTTCACCCATTCTTGCCATAATTTCGTACGGTCTAATGTATCGTGGACTTAACTTTCCAAGTTTCCCGAACCTCACAATACCTTTCCAAGGTAAGATTCATAGGAATACTCTATCACCCATTGCTAACTCTAAATCTCTTCTTCGATTATCCGCATAGCTTTTCTGTCGGTCCCTAACTATCTTCAACCGCTCTTTTATTACATTGATCTTCTCGATTGTAACTTGAACAATCTCTGTTCTAATCAATCTTCTTTCACCTACTTCATCCCAACAAATTGGGGTTCTACACTTTCTGCTATACAACGCCTCATACGGTACCATATTAATGCTGGACTGATAACTGTTGTTGTAGGCAAACTCTATTAAAGGTAGGTAATTATCCCAACTCCCTCTGAACTTCATTACCCAAGCCTTCAACATATCTTCGAGAATCTGGATGGTTCTTTCTGATTGGTCATCTATCTGCGGGTGAAAGGTCGTACTAAAGTACAATCTGGTGCCCATGGCTTCTTGTAGCTTCAGCCAAAACCTCGAAGTGAAACGAGGATCTCTATCTGATACAATGGATACCGGTGCGCCATGCAACCTCACGATTTCATTTACATACAACTGAGCTAGTCTTTCTAAGGAATAAGTGTTCTTGATGGCTAGAAAGTGAGCGGATTTTGTCAATCTGTCAACTATTACCCAAATGGCGTCATGCCCGCTCTCAGTCCGTGGTAATCCAACCACAAAGTCCATCGTAATCTTCTCCCATTTCCATTCAGGAATAAACAGAGGCTATAATAAACCTGCGGGTTTTTGGTGTTCTGCTTTGATCTGCTGGCAAGTTAAACACTTGGATATGAACTCTGCTATCTCCCTTTTCATATCTTTCCACTAGTAGTGGTTCTTTAGAGTCCGATACATCTTTGTACTTCCCGAATGCATAACATATGCCGAGGAGTGGGCTTCTTCCATGATTTCTTTCTTCAACTCTACTATATCTGGCACATATAATCTTTGTTCCAAGATTAGTGTTCCGTCATCTCACAAGGTGAAGCTACTTTGCTGCCCAGCCTCTATCTTGCTTCTCAATTTCATCAAATATGGATCCTGAGCTTACAATTCCCTGACTAGGTCTACCAACACTGGACGAACATGAAAAGTGCTAGTAAAGCACCTGACTCTGCTGCCTTTAAACTGACCCCCATAGATCTCAACTCTATTAATAGTGGCAAATACTCGGCTTTTAATCGAGCTAAGGAGCTAGTGGGTTTTCTACTTAGTGTATCTACCACTACGTTTGCTTTACCCGGATGATATTCAATGGTGTAGTCATAATCTTTAATGAGCTCAATCCACCTTCTTTGTCTCATATTCAGCTCTTTCTACGAGAACAGATACTGCAGGCTCTTATGATCAGTAAATATCCAGCAGGGTAGTCCATAGAGGTAATGCCTCCAAATTCTCAATGCGAACACTACAGCCGCTAACTCTAAGTCGTGTGTTGGATAGTTTACTTTATGCTTATTTAACTATCTTGAAGCATAAGCTATCACCCGGTCGTGCTGCATCAACACACAACCTAAACCTTGCCTGGAGGCATCACAATACACTGTAAATCCCTCACTTCCTGAGGAAGTGTAAGTACTGGTGCAGTAGTCAACTTTTGCTTTTAACTCATCAAAACTGCTCTGGCATGCTTCTGACTAGACAAACTTCTCTTCTTTTCTGGTTAACCTAGTCAGAGGAGTAGCAATCTTCGAAAACCTTTCCACGAACTTTCTGTAATATCCAGCTAGGCCCAAGAAACTTCTAACTTTGATCACGTTCGTAGGTGGCTTCCAATCTACAATGGCTTCTATCTTCTGGGGATCTACTGAAATACCCTCTGAGGATACTACATGTCCTAAAAATGCCACTTGATGAAGCCAAAACTGGTACTTGCTGAACTTCGCATAAAGCTGATGATCTCTTAAAGTTTGTAATACAATCCTCAAGTGCTCTACATGCTCGTCTCTACTACCTGAGTACACTAGGATGTCATCGATGAAGACTATTACGAATTTGTCCAGGTAGAGTCTGAAAACTCTGTTCATTAAGTCCATAAAAGCTGCTGGGGCATTGGTTAAGCCGAATGGCATCACCAAGAACTCATAATGCCCATATCTAGTCCTAAAGGCCGTCTTGGGAACATTTTCCCTACGTACCTTCAGTTGATGATACCCAGATCGTAGATCTATCTTCGAGAAGACCTTGGCTCCCTGTAGTTGGTCGAATAAATCATTGATTCTTGGCAACGGATACTGATTCCGGATGGTTACTTTGTTAAGCTACCTATAATCGATGCATAAACGGAGGCTTCCATCTTTCTTTTTAACAAACAACATCGGAGCTCCCCACGGTGATGTACTGGTCTTAACGAAGCCTTTGCTCAATAGTTCTTCCATCTGCACCTTCAACTCCTTTAGCTCCGCTGGCGCTATCCGACACGGCGTTATAAAAATGGGCTCTGTACCAGGTGCTAGCTCAATCTCGAACTCAATATCTCTATCTGGTGGCAACCTTGGTAGGTCTTCAGGAAATACATCAGGGAACTTATTAACCATAGGAACTTCTGTCAATTGCAACTCACTACTGCCAGCTTCTATTGCATAAACCAAGTAACCCTAGCATGCTGTACGGAGCATTTTGTTGGCTTGAATCACACTTACCAAACTTGTAGAGAGTATTTTCCTCTCTCCACAAAAGATTACATCTGGTTCCCCAAGCTTGTTAAACTGAACCTCTTTCTTATAGCAATCTACGGTGGCACGATACTTGGATAGCCAATCCATGCCCAAAATAATGTCAAAATCATGAATATCGAGCACTATCAGATCAACCTCGAACTCATGACCTGCTATAGTCACTTTACTTCCCATGTAAACTCTATCCACAATAAGCGAGTCACCTATGGGAAGTGACACTACTAGGCTACACTCGGTCGGTCTCAACTCTATCCCGACTCTATCTATAACTCTCATGCAATAAAAGAATGGGTGGCCCCTGGGTCCACCAGTACATAAGCATCAGTATCGAATAGAGAAATGATACCTGTGACCACATCTGGTGTCGCATCTGCTGCCTGTTGGGTCACTGTATATACTCTAGCGGCATAACTGCGAGGTCTGCTAAGCTGTCCTCTGGGTGGCACGCCTCTACCTGATCTACCACTGGACTGTCCTGCACTAATAGCTCTTCCGGTTTGGGGGCCTCTCCTATCGGGTCCACGGCTCCTACTAGGCTGTCCCTGTACTGTTGATCGAGCCTCTGATGGACTAGAGGCGACTAAGCTGGGACAATCTTTCATAAAGTGACCTTTCTGACCACATCGATAGCATCCCGTCCTGCCTTGAAGGCACTCGCCGGGGTGTGATCAACCACATTTGCTGCAAATGGGTCTGCTCTTCCAACTCTGACTCCTCCTAGATCCCCTAGAAGACTGAACTAAACTCTGACTCTGATTAGGCTGTGCCCCCGACCCTATCTACGGCTCTCAGACCATACGAGCCTCTGATCACTTTTGCCCATTTTACTCGGCCCCTTCTGATGGCTACCGCCCCAACTACGCTTCTAACTAAATGGTGGTTTCGGTTTGGGAACGTTTCCTGCACTCTGCTCAACCCTAGTGGCTGCCTCCATCAGCTGTCCATATCGAGTATATACTGAGGATGATACAATGGTCCTAACTGTAGAGTTAAGGCCTGCCATGAACCTATTGATCTTCTGCTCTTCGTTTTCTACAATAAAAAGGACCAAGTGGATCAATTCTGAAAATTTCTTTTCATAGTCTGGCATGGAGGAGTTTCCCTGTTCTCATATGAAAAACTCTTCCACTTTCGCGTCTCTATAGCTCTTAGGGAAGAATTTCTCTATAAACTCTTTCTTGAATTCTGCCCAAGACACTCCCTCCGGATGCACCCTCTGATGTGCCCTTCACCAATCTTTGACGCGAGCTTTTAGTAAAAAGGTTGAGTATGAAACCATTTGTTCGTCTGTGCACCCCATAATCTGAAATATTTCTTCATTGGTTTCAAGCCACGATAGTGCACACTCTGGCTCTGCTGTTCCATCAAAGGGTTTTGCGCCTAGCTTCTTGGTTAGCTCTATAGATACCCCTGTCTCTCGCGACTGTTGAAATGCTGCTGCTAAGGCCTGAGCCATCTGCTCTACATTCACCTGTGCTTGTGCTTGCTCTGATCTCTCAGGCTGGAAAGGCTCTGGATGTGCAGAACTAGCAGGTACATTTACTGATTCCTCAACCCGCTATTCTTCTGGAGTGAGCGCCTCTGCGGGTGTCCTTCTCGTTCTTGGTCGATTTTGGCGCTGCATACCTCTATAGTTTTTAAATAATTATAAAACTCAAGTTAGAACATTTACAAAGCATGAATTTATTTTGTACTCATGAAATGTTCAACTCAAATCATATAGCTTATGCAATCAATGAAAGCATAACTCATATACTCTTAAAAGATAATTGCATATAATGGCTTCATGCCTCATGCATAACTCAAGCATTACTAACGTACACTTTATGCGAAAATAACTCAACCTTTCGTTTAAAACTTTATCTCAACTTAATGAGAACCGGGCTCAGATACCAACTTGACAGGACCCAAACCAGACCTTATCTAGGCTCTCGTCTAGAGGATCCTATCGGGCACTTCAACGAACTTCCTAAACCTAACTCGTCGAATTGAAGAAAACCTGAGAAATGAACCCTTAACTTTCTTATTCGGTTTACTCATTTAAACTTAAAAACTTGGTTTTCTTAAAAACAGTTGGGAGTGATACAATTTTTCGCGATTTCATTTCAAAATAATTTTATAAAATTTCAGCAGCATGGCGACTGCATTTTTAACAAATCCAAAATTTACCTGCTAGTAAACAATCACTTCGACTATAGTTTTATTTCCTTCCAACTTCTGTATCCACAATCATACAATATCATAACTTTTTCCATAAAAAATAAGCATAAACTTCATGTTAAAATGTACATGTATATACATCATATGTCAAATGCATAAATATTTACAATTATGCAATTCAAAATACGAATACTTCTTCACAATTACATATTTAGTTTATACACAAAATTTTACATCATCACATTGCATGAGTCACCCACCTATGTATATATAAAACAAAGTGTCGTTTCCCGTCCGCGGTAGCACTCAATGGAATGTAAATAGGCTACACAATAAAGGTAAAAGGTTAGTTCATCACATATTAATAATACAAAATAACATTCCATAGTAATACTTTACTTATATAAATATTGAAGGTTTTAAATTTTCAAAACCATTTCTTATAAAAAGACCATGTGTATACCTAACGCACTCAAACTATCACGTGATGCTTTTTCAACTGATGTCGACGTGAAGCTATTATAGTATCTTGACCACTATGTGTGGAATTTACTTTGTCGCTCGAGTGGTGTGAAATCATTTCAGTTTTAAACAACTACAATGCGGAATTTCTTCATCGCAATTGTAGTACTTAATTCTATAATTCTAACAACTACGTGCGGAATTTCTTCATCGCCCTATAGTGCCCAAATTTATAAGTCTAACCGACTACGTGCGGAATTTCTACCTCGTCACGTAGCACTAAATCTTATGTAAACTACAGATATACACATGGTTTCAAAACTCTTAACTCATTTCTTTTCGAAAACTTTTCATTTTTAAATTTTCCTTTCTAGACCTAATGTAAGGGTCATTTTACCAAACTTTAACTCATAATCTTGGAAATCATTTTACAAAGCTTTAACTACAATAATATAAACATGTTTAAAGAAAGAATGGAAATAGCGCAAGTGATAGAACACTTACCTCGAAATCGTGCAAATCCAAATCAAGTGTCTCGATGAGTCTCTCGGACTTCACTCGCTCGCTCGTCACCTACATGACAATTTCTTATTATCACTAGTGACAACTCATAACTCAACTTTAACTTTACAATAACATTTCTAATACAACTTTCTCAAAAACTATCCTTTTTGGACTATTACTTCCCAACTCAATTTTTATTCAATCTAGGCTCTCTAACTCTGATTTCTTTGCAAAATTTTAAGTTTTGGACCCTTAGGGATACCCCCACGTGGTCCGCAAAATTTTTTAGAGGCTCGAAATAAAAATTCAAAATTTTAGGTCTCTTTGATATACTAAAACAGAATGTAACGCAGCCCCCTGTTTGGGGCTCCGTTTTCCTTCAGCTTTTTTTCCTATGGTTCATCTATCTCACATTCTGGTCACACGTCAAATTTCGTTGAAAAATTCTATCATTTGCTATGTCAAATCTACGAAAAACGTCATTTTTCGGGCACTTTTTGTGCACTTTTTAACGTCGAACGAACGACGTTGGTTTTTCTTTCATATCTAAGCTTATTTTACCTATTTATGATCAATAAACTCATTCCATGCAATAAAAATTGCATCTGCATAGCTATTTCACCTATGGACTCTCTAACAGCACTATATTACGCATAACTTGCGTAATTTTTATCGGATTCGATCCGTTCCAAAACCTATGATTTTCTATTACTCCTAGGCATCATTTGAGGTGTAGAACATCCCCATATAGGTAAGTTTTGCCCAGGTTATTTTCAACCCATGGTTTGAGCTCGGGATTGCAAAAATTGTCTAAAGTAGCTCTTTTGAACTTCTACCCCTTCTACATGCTTTTCTATGCTTTTCCAACCTCAAATATGTCTAAATTTGAGTTCAAAACCCTCTAATCTCAGAGGATGTCCACTGTTTTTCATATCCATAACACACACATACACAAACATTACACACAACTTTACTAGTTTAAAAATCAACACTCACTCATGCCTTTTGTCAAACACTTGAATTACCTAAAAAAATCAATTTTGTTTCCACTTTTATCAAGTTTATGGCAGCCCTTATACAACCCTAACTTCATCTTCTACTATATTTTGTTGGCTTTTAATCACCTAACAAATCAACACACATAACCAAGCAAAACCCCACCAAATCTATCTTACATATCAACCTAAATTCTCATAAAAAAACTAACCAAAAATTCAACTTCAAATTGTTAAAAACTTACTTGTTTTTTCGTTGTTTCTCTCTCTAGACTTGTTTTCCTAGCCTTGGGTGACTTGATTTGGAGTAGGGAAGCTTGAAACGAAAAAAAAGATGGCTTGGTTCTTGCATGGAGGTGGATAGCCGACATACACCCCTTGTTGCCGTGACCTTTGCTCTCTTGTTCTCTCCCTCTCAATTTCCTCTCTTTCAATTCATGGTACTCTCTCTTTTTGTTCATAATTTTGCTAAGTGTCTAATATATATATATATATATATATATATATATTTAACTTTTATAAAAATGACACTCATGTCCCCTTGACTTGTTGACTATCATTTTATTACTATATTGTCATTAATGATATTATTGTAATTCCTTATTTAACTTAATCTTTTGATAATTGTTACCAATATAATTAAGTATTTGATTCATAAAATGAGATTTACCATTTTGCCATCTATTTCATTTATTATTTTCTAAATGACCATCTTGCCCTCTTCATTTGGTAACTTGGTTTCTAAAGCTCGAAAACGTAAAAATCGATTATGGAGGGTTACATTTATCCTTCATGACGGTACAAAGACACGCCACTAGGATTCTAGAACTATCACTATATGTAGTCGCAGATATGGAACAACTCTACGATCGCTATTCCCTTCAATATCAGATAGATCTACAGTAACCCATACGTGTAGAGGCGACGTATAGACTTATCCCCCCCAAGTTAGTGACTCCCCCTAACTAGCCATACATGCATAGGATACTTCGACCGGGTGTAACTGAAGACTAGGGTAAACCAAAGACAATATAAAAATCTCTTCAATATGCTTAATATTTATGCTTAAACTTTTATTTATTTGCATGAAAGCATATTAATAATCTTGAAAATCTTTCATTTCTAACTTGGGGTTTAAAACCAAATAATATATATATATATTTTTTTAAGGCAAAAGCCTAAAATTTTTCGAAACATTTTTAGTTTGTATTTCTATGCATGTATTTAATTAACTTTCTACTTTATTTTGAAAATAATACATCATAGCATAACTTGAGTAAAATTATACATGCATTACAATAACATACTAAATCTTGATAGACAATCATGATATTCGAATATAAATACTAAAACTTGATAGATAATCATGATATTCAAATATCTAGAAAAATCCCATGTTAAAACTTATAAAAACTTATAAATACCCACACTCACAACTTGCTTCCAAACAATATAAAAACCACTCATTCTTATGCTTCCTTTCCGCTCGCCGATTCACTTACATTTTATTACGATCGAATTTTCGTTAAACTAACGTTCGCATTAACATTTAAATTTTTAACAACGCGAGGGCATCGAATCATTATTTTTTTCAAGTCGTAATGACTTCAATTATTTACACACAATATAAATTTGAAATTCTTAACATCATCGCATGAAAATAACTTCGATATAAACATAATTTCATACTTAATGTATTCAAATGGAACTTTATAATCGTTCTAATTACTTTGACCGAATTTAAACCAATATTTATGCCACCCATCTCATTAAATTATTTTCATAACAATCACACTTAAACATATTTAATATGGTACAATTTTTAATTGAAACTTTAAAACACAATACTTTCGCAATTATGAAAAGTTTCGTTTCGAATTATCCTTTTTAACAATTCACACATTTCCTTTCGCTTTCCAATTAATTCTAACGTCGCTACAACTTATAATTTCATTCAAATTATATAAATATAAGAGTTTAACACTTCAATATACATGATATCAATTCATGGCAGCTTAGAATTCATACATTCGATTTTCATTTTGACTTTGAAATTCAACAGTTAAATGCGTTGGCATATAATGAAAATTATCCGAATAACTTAAACTCAACTTAAACCTTTCAATTCATCCTAAAATCATGATCTAACATTTTAACACTCCCAAACTAAAACCATGGTAGCTTGCACATCATTTAATTTTACTTCCCATTTCATCATCCAAATAATCCATAAATCATCCAAACCACCCAAAACAATTTTCTAATATAAAGACAACACTTTGAAACTTTCAATCACATCGAAATTCATCATTTTCTATGACAACATAATCGAAAATAAAATCGGACCATAACAGCCCCTACATGACAGAATTTAGCAAACTTTCCAACATCAAAATTCATCTATTTTCACACCAAAATCATATGCGATCGAAAATCGAATGGGAAACTTTGCAGCACTCTCTCTCCCTCTCTTGGCTCTCGGGTTTTGGGTGTTTGTTTGGACCGAATGAAATGTGTTCTTCATGCTTCAATTTCTTCTTTCAACTTTAATATATATATGGTTCACAAAATCCTTACACTTGTCATCCATTCAACAAGCTAGCTCAACACTTGTCTTCATTCTTTCATGCATGCACAACACGTGACACACATGCACTCATTCACTTCACTTATCACTTTCCATACATTCTTCCATTCCAGTTTCGTATTCAAATTTGTTTCTATCCATCCAGAATTTCGATTATAACTAAATTCCACCCCCGAAAATTATTCTTGAATTCGATTTCACCTCCAAGCACCCTAAACTATTTTATTTCTCAAAAACTATTTTATATGATCCTAAATCGAAAAGAATATTTTCATTTGATAAATTTTTATATCACTCGAAATCTATCCGAATGGATTTATTTTCGATTTGTTTCACTTTTTTTTAACCCTAATATAAATTTTGAAACTTTTTTATTCACTAAGTCCGCTTTTCGAAAAATTATTATTACCGCGAACACTTTCCGTTTGGAAATATGATCCACCGAAAAATAATTTATTTTCCATCGAACAAAGTTTTAGGTTTTAAGATTTTTTGTACACCTTTGTTTGTAGATTCATTTGTAAGAAGGGAGGTTAGGCTTAGGAGTCTTCTTGTCTCTTAGGAGACCACTATCTATCTAAGCTTTTCTCTTCTACTTTTCTTTTAGTTACTTGTATTATTTGAGTGAATCTTGTATTTTGATGAGGATGTATATGATGAATGATGCTTTGTTGTTGATTTTACACCTACTCATGAACTAAACATTTTTAGTGGTTGGGGTTGTGATGGATCTTGATTGACACAAATATATGTGTATGAGTTGATGTTGATGTTATTTTTTAGTTTTATTGTGATTGTTGATTGAGCATTTTAGTACTTAATGCATGTATGTGATTGACCAATATATGTATGATATAAAATTTATGCGTTAAGATTGAGTGGAGATGCATATAACATGTTCGACAAAAGGCCCAATCTAGGTGTGGTTAGTGTTGGTTAAATTTTTTAATAAACCAAATTTAAAACCTTGCAAGTACACTAATCATTTGATTGAGTACAATCACAAGCAAGGGTCGATCCTACAATGTGTTATTAACTTACTTTAATTCTAAATTTATTTTTAAAACCTAAATTAGAAAACAATTGAATTAAATTGAAAATTAAATTATAATAGAAAACTAAATTATTTAAAAGAAAATCAATAGAGAAAAATTAGTCAGGATATTCTATCCACCACTAAACAATCATTCAATCCATAATTAAATTAATGAAGCACAATAATATTAATGTACGATAAAGACATTCACGATAAGGTAATGGTTATACTGCATGTCGTATTAATTCTTCCTTAGATTGTATATAAATCACATGGCGTATGTGTGAATACCTGTATTCCTAATTATAACATAGCATTATGTCTATTTAGGTTTAATAATTGTAACTCATTAAAAACTAGAAGAATATAAATATCACACAAATCCTAGAACAAGGCATCTATTCTAAGTGTCTATGAATTAATACCTCTCAATTGATTTGTAAGCAATTGATTGTTGCAAATTAAGAATACTATCATTAGGCATGCGATTTATATCCTTACAATATAATCCTAAAAATATGCTCCTATGATGACCAATCAAAGAAACGAAATCAATATAATATAATTAAAATAGAGATATTACTTTTATCATGTAGAAATAAATAATTTCATTAAAAATAAATAAAGATTGAATTCATGTCTAAGGCTTTAAGTAGCCCTAACTAATAAAAGAACTTAGTCACACATAGCTTTAAAATAACACATGACGATTAAATAAAAAACAAAAGAAGAAAAATAGAATTAGAAGTCGAAAATTGCAGCTCACACCTCTTCCTAGTCTCTAATTGAATGGTGCCAATTGTGAAGAGAAAACACCTATTTCTAGGTGGGATAGGTTAGTGAAAAATCCAAGAAATACGGAGTTGATAAGTGTAAAAAATTACCACTTAAAATAAATACTGAGATAAATCAGAAAATATGAGAAAATAGGGAGTCGCAACTTCAAGTTGTGCCTTGTATCACATTTTTCCCCTCGCGTCAATTGCCCACACCTTAGTCACTTGATGGAGTCGCCGTTATGGCAACTTGCCCCTTCAAGCAATCAAAACAAGCAACCAATTAAAGTTTATAATATTGTCTTGCACCTGACACATCACACATAAAAAACAAACAAACAATTATATCTTTTATTTAATTACGAAATAACCCTTTTTTTAATTTTATCTCAAACTCTTGTAGAATAACTTGAATCATTTTCAAACTCTTCTCGAATAATCTTAATCTTATCTAAATTTCTCTTGATCTTCATATTCGATTTGAACTCTTGTACTAAAAAGAATTATGAATTAAATTGGACTATTGTTACCTTTTCTAACTCAAATTTAAATAGCAATTTTAATAATCAACCCTTGAATTCTTCAATTTTTCATAACTGCATTAATCTTCAAAAATTCATCGATCCTATCATTTTATTTTCCAAACCTAATTTCTAACACAAAAACACTAAACACATTAAAAGTACCAATTCTACACAAGAATATAGCATAAATAATAGGTAAAATTGGCATAAAATAATAATAATAAATGACTTAAGAAATTCCTTCAAACCTATATTTTGCTAGTCCTTGAGCAAAATTAAAACTTTAATGCCAATTTTATAGATTAATGCTAGTCCTTGAACAACCTAATCTAAAAAAACAAAAAATAAAAACAAAATCTATTTTCATAGATAAACATGATGATATTGAGCATATACCACAAGCCTTTTAAACCCCTAAGTGTCTCTAGTATAAGAAGTTATGTCTCCTGAGAGTTTACCAATAACGATACCCACAAATGTTAAAACAATCTACCCATAACTTGTCAACACATCACTGTTATGGGTATTTTCGCGACCTGGATAAATGGGCCGCTAAAAGCCCAAGGGATGAGCCTAATGGTTAAAAGCCTCATGAATCTGGTAATCAAGTCGCTATTTAGAGCGTGTTGTACTTTGAAACTCTCTCTTAGCTCGTTGGGTGACATATCTGCTCGTTAGATTGTCTTTCCAGCTTGTGGGCTTGCTGTGACTGATCCAGTTAACCTTCTAGAAGCCTAAAGCAGCCTAATTTGAGAAGAAGTCAACTTTCCTAGTTTAAAGCAAATCAAATCTTGAGATTCTCAGAATTAGTTGCTGATTCAGTGTAGATTATTTTGGAATCATAATTAATGTAAATATTTTTTGTCTTATCTATATGTAATTCAAATTAACTCAAATTATATCTTCTCTCAATATAAATAGGGGGCAAATTCATTATAAAAGACACGAGAAAAAATATACATTGTTACTCTACCAAATTTGAGGGTGACAGTCATGGACGTAGGTATTGTTGTGGCCGAACCACGTAAAAAATCATTGCAAGTATCTTATTCTTACTCTCTCTTTTATTATTGTTTGTTTTGTTTCCAGTGATTCACATGTATTGGGCTTGAAGAACCGAGTCGACTAAAAAATAACGTCGACATTTTGGCACTAGAAGGAGATCCCAACTATGAATTATACTCTATTCATACTTTATTACTTGACACAGCCTAGTACACTTGCTAGTAGCATGCGTAGTCAATACAAGCTAAGTTTTTGTCACTGTTATCGAGGGTCAATGTAAAACCCAAAACCGCGTTCGTCGGAGAGCGAAACATTTTTCCGATGGATCACGTCTGATCGGAAAAATATAATTATCGAGTCCGAAAAATAATTGGAATAATTATTTTCGCTTTAGAAAAATAAATTCGAGTTCACGAAGACGGGTTCGGAATTTATTTATTATTCCAAAGGCGAAAGCGATTAAAAAGCGAATTCCAGGACGGACGGACGGAAACGGAATCCGAGCGTGGAAATTAAAAAGCAAGAATGCATGGAATCCAATAAAGGGAATGCATGTTGGTGACACGTGTCACACATGCATTGGATGGAAAAAAAGAGAAAAAAAAAAAGAAAAGAAAGCAAATTATGGCATAAACGGTCACCTATGCATTCAAAGACATAATCAAACCAAAGTTATCATTCGGTCCCCATTCATCTTCATTTCAAAACCGGATCCAAGCAAAACATCTGCCAACTTCTTCTTCTTCATTTTAAAACAGAAAACTGAAGACAAGAGAGGTGCTGCCCGAGAGAAGAAGAGAGCTGTCGTTGCTATCTAGTGCTGCGTGAAAGGAAGAGCTGCTGTCGTGCATGCAAGGGTCGAGCCCGTGAGGTGTGAGCTGGCCGTAAACGGGGATCCAGAATCTGAACGTGAGCAGGTGCAGCAACGAAGGAGAAGAAGTGCTGTTCGGCCAAGGACTTTGTAACAAACAGATCTGATCGTGCACTGCTGCCAAGTGCTGTTGTCAGGTGCTGTCACGTTGCTGGGAGCTTGCTGTCTGACGTGAAAAAGAAGATAGCTGCTGGAGTGAAAAAAAGCTGAGTTGCTGCTGTCGCCGGTGAAGAGCTGCTGGCGTGAGGTCGAGCTGTTGCTGCCTTGTCCACTACCGTGAGCTTGCTGTCATCACTGTGAGCAAGGAAGACAGCTGCTGGCGTGAGAAGGCTGTGCTGTCACCGTCCCCAAGAGTTGCTGCCGCTGCTGTCGCCGGTGAGGAGCTGTTGGGCGTGAAGTTGAGCTGCTGTTGCCATCATTTTAGGTGCTGCCATGAAGCTGGAGCAAGCAAGTTGAGCTGCTGCCGAGCTGAGTGGCTGCCATCGTGAGAGTGCTGTCACGTTGCTGAAGCTGTTGCTGTCTGACCGTGAACAAGAAGACAGCTGCTGGCGTGAGGTTGTGCTGCTGCCGTGTTGCCTTTGCTGTCGCCGGTGAGAGGAAGCTTGCTGCCGTGAGCTGTCCAAGCTGTTGCCGAGCTGATCAGCTGCTGTCACGTTGCTGTCGCTGCTGGTATCACATTGTTGCTCTGCTGTCTTGCTGCCGATTGCATGTGTGTGTGTGCTGTCTTGTGCTAGCTGTTGAGCTGAAACTGCCTTGCTGCCATTGCCGTTGTCACCGTTGTAAGCTTGCTGTCATGCCGTCGTCACAAGCTGTCAACGTGGATGTAGTTGCTGCCAATAGTTGCTGTCAAGTTTATTCACTATTCAAGAAACCAATTCAGAACTGAAGCGAAACAACATCAAAGGAGACAGCGTGCGAGAGATTCGTCGCCGTTTCGGAAGTCGTTTCGAAGCCGAGAATAGTTTATTTCTTGGGAAAGGTGCTGTCCCATTTCTTTTGTTGAGTTGTTTCGAGTATTTATAAGCTTGCTTATGAATTAGAAATCAGATTTGGTTGACAATTGATAATTGCTATGATTGGGTTTAGGATGGAGAACCTCGTTAGTGCGGAGGTTCGTGCGTTTGTTGTTGTGATTGTGTTTTTATCATCGATCATATTCGTTGAATGTTGTTTATGGGCTGTTATGAGATGTTTAGGGGCTGTTGAGTTATACTTTTAGTTTCGCATTCATTGTTGTGGAAATTAGTCCGTATTAAAGTGTTTTAAAGTATCGGATAGTCGTTCGGATATTTAGAAATCGTTTCCGAGCGATTCGGTTGATTTTTCCGCGAATGTGAACGTTGTTAGTTGTGATTTTCGTTGTCGGATATAAAGAATTGTGAATGTTATCTCGTTGCCCCAAGATTGATATTAAGCCCGTTAAAGTGTTTAAGTAAAGTTACGAGCTGTTATTAACGATAAGTTTAAGTGGAAACAAAGAAATCGCGCGAAACGAGTAAAATTGATAAGTCGCGATGATTAGTGAAATCGCGTAAGCTTTAAGTTCGTCGTTTAAATTCGAATCTTCTGTTTAATGAATTCATTAGAATCTGATTTTGATGATGTTATATTAGATTCGATTGGCTTAGTTGTTGGTTTTATAACCGCAAAGTTTCGAGTATTTCAAGTCACGATAACGAATCGGTTTGAAATCGTTTCCGCGTGCAAATATGAGTTTTTCGTTATGTTATCGTGCGAGGATAGTCACTTGAATTATTGTGTTTATAAATCCTCGTATGGCTTAAAGTTTAGTTGCGCACGAATTATGTTTTAACGACATCTCGATCGAAATCAATTGTAGGTGAATCGGGAATCCAACGAGAGCCGTAACGGGAAGCGGTGATAAGTATTTTGGAAGCAAGTTGTGAGTGTGGATTTTTTTAAAAGTTTTCATACATTCTATTTTATTGAATGCAATCAGTTTTAGCAAGTAAACAGGTTTTGAGATTCTAGTAAAAGTTTATGGTTTTCAGTTTATCATCTATAAATGCATGTATAGCTTTAAAATTTATGCTATGAATATGTTTATATTCTTCAGTAAAGTAATTGAGCAAGTTGAAATTATATACATGCATAGAGATAGTATTTGTGAAAGTTATTTTGCGATATTATAGCATATTGCCGAGATTTCATTTTATATATATGCCTATGGTTTACCCTAGCCCCTAAGATTACACCCGGCCGAAAGTATTCCATATGTGTACGGTAGTTGGGGGGAGTTACTAACTTTGAGGGGATCGAGTCTGTCAGTCACCCTCTGCACGTATGGGATAGTGTAGATCTGCCTGATGTTGGAGGGATTCGCGATCCCAGAGTTGTATCCACATCTGCGACTACACATGGTGAGAGTTCCCCTATCCTAGTGGCGTGTTTTCGCACCGTCACAAAGGACAAGATTTCCCTGGGTTGCCAGATAAGGCTAGTAAGAAAATAAGAAAAGTTTTAAGAAAAGTTTAATAAATAACTTTCGCAGCTTTTAAACGAGTTTACAGTTTTCAGAAAAAGTAAGTAAGTAATAGTTTTCCAATCTATTTTTGGGAGGAATAGTATTTTTAGCAAAAGTACAGTTTATGTAAACTTACCCACTCACTGAGTTATTCTCACCACTGTTTTCCTGTTTTCTTAAAAATCTCCCTCAGGTGCAGGTGCGAGTAGCGCGGTTGACGTATCTCCTTCGGACGGACAGGCCACGGACAGGCCAGCTAGACACGCGTGACCAGATTGCACTATTTTCTAGCATAACATCATGTATTGTATTTACTATCATTTTCCAGATTCTCTAGTTTTGAAAAATATTATTTTGAGTTAAGGATTTTATGTAAATATCATGCATGTCGTTTTTAAGATTCATTCAAGTTACTTCCGCTTAATTGCATGATTATGAGTTTGAAAATGGCCGGAGGCCTATTGATTATAGAAATTGTTTGTGAATACAATTATACAGGTCTTATGAGATATTTTACAGGGTGGAATTTTAGAAAAACAGCCGTTGTGCTGCCGGTTTTCTGTGAAAATTCTATTTTCATAAAGTTATTTTCAACGAACAAAATTCCCACCCTTTTTCAGAATAAAAAGGATTTCAAGTATTTTAGAAAAGAAAAGAGGCTTAGCTTCACGGGAATTTTCCAGTCAGAGCAGATCTCGACTGGGGAGCCACCGTAGGGTTGCCGGGCAGGTCGCCTAACTAGTAGTTAGAAAGGGGCCTGTCAACGTTGGTATCAGAGCAAAGATTTTAAATGCATTACATGATTTCTAAGCATTTACATAGTAAATTTTTCAAACCTCATACATTTTATGATTAAGTATCTGGTTCAAGTGCAATGAGTCATGCGTCGCGTCGGTCGTCCGCATAAAAGGAGAGCCGCTGAAAATGCTCCACCTCCTGCTCCAGAAATAAGGGAGCAAGTAAATGAGTCTGTCAATGATCCTCAGCCAGGGGTTCCAGTTGAGCCACCAGTAGTAGAACTTGAGCAGGATCCAATCGAGAGATTAGCCCAGGTTATCCAAGGGCTAAGGCCTCGTGCACCAAGCGCCACCGTTGAGAGGGCAAGGAAACTTGGTGCCGATGCTTTTGACGGAACAGGTGGTCCAGAAATTGCAACAGAGTGGTTGGATAATACTG
The DNA here is from genome assembly GCA_022984855.1 of Dimocarpus longan. Taxonomy (NCBI): domain Eukaryota; kingdom Viridiplantae; phylum Streptophyta; class Magnoliopsida; order Sapindales; family Sapindaceae; genus Dimocarpus; species Dimocarpus longan. The sequence continues at coordinate 16,687,273 of CM041015.1, read as the reverse complement.
AAAGAGTGTTGGAACAGATGGAATGTACCGATCTCCAAAAGGTGTCAATTGCTTCATTCTTACTTCGAGCGTTAGCTAGAGATTGGTGGGATTCCGTCAAGCGAAGAGCAATCGAACAAGTCACATGGGAAAAGTTCAAAGAAGAGTTTAATGAGAAATTCTACCCCAGGGCATACAAAGACGCAAAGATTGAGGAGTTTTACAGTCTTGTGCAGGGTAACATGTCTGTGGAAGAGTATGAAAGGAAGTTCACTGAATTGTCTCGAGTGGCACCGTTTATAGTTAATGATGAGGTAAACAAGTGCCATAAGTTTGTTCAGGGCTTGAATCCGAAAATCAAGGCATATGTGGTAGCTGCAGAGCATAGAGAGTATGGGCGGTTAGTTGAAGCAGCTTTAAGGGTAGAAAGGACAACAATAGGTGACAAAGAGCAAACGCAGAAATTGAAGCGCAGTCAGGGGTCAGGTTGGTATTCAGGAGGCTTCAACAAGGCACCGAAAACTGGAGACAAGTCTAGATGGTTAGGTAGCAAACAGCGAAGTCAGGGAGCCGCGTCTAGTCAGAGTTCAGTCAAACCTCCATCAGGACCCCAAAGCAGAGGTAATACTCAAAGCATAGAGCCGTGTAGGAAATGCAACAGGACACACCGAGGAGAGTGTCATATGGGTATCACTGGATGTTATCGTTGTGGTAAAGAGGGACATTTTATGTCTGAGTGTCCGCAGAGAACAAGAGGAGCCAGTGGGTCGAGACCGTATACTCAAGGGCAGTCTAGTGGGGGTCAGTCGCAGGATCAGAGAGGTCCACAGATGAGAGGACCAGGGACTACAGTTCAATCCGGAAGAGGTGCTGGGAGAGGTTTGCCACCCAGAGGACAATCAGGGAGACCTCGTACTCAAGCCAGGGTGTTCGCAGTAACGCAGCAAGATGCTGAAGCTACACCAGAGGTGGTGACAGGTACTGTAACGATTTTTAATTCTGATGCTCATGTTTTAATAGACCCTGGTGCTACGCATTCTTTTGTTTCTAAAAGTTTTGCAAGGCATGTTAATATGAAGTAAAAACCCTTAGAGTGCGATATGATAGTAGCTACTCCTACCGGAGATTCCTTAGTAGCAGAGAGTGGTTGTAGAGATTGTGATATTGTACTTGGGGGTAGATCCTTTCCAGTTAGTTTGATGTTGTTGGATCTATGTGATTTCGACATTATACTGGGTATGGACTGGTTAGCTATGCATCATGTCGTAGTGGATTGTTTTCAGAAAGAAGTCAAGTTTAGTTCAGTTGGAGAGTCAGATGTAGTATTCCGAGGAGAGCGTAAAATGCTTCCATCCCGTATCATATCAGCCATGACCGCCAGAAGAATGTTAAAGAAGCAATGTGCAGGTTATTTGACTTATGTGATAGATTCGTCCGAGAGGGAGACTCAGCTAGAAGATATTCCTGTGGTTGCAGAGTTTTCTGATATGTTCCCAGAAGATCTTCCAGGTTTACCTCCGGATAGAGATATTGAATTTGAGATTAATCTGATGCCGGGAACAGCACCAATTTCCAGAGCGCCGTACAGAATGGCACCTCCAGAGTTGAAGGAATTGAAGGTTCAGTTGGAAGAATTGGTAAACAAGGGTTTTGTTAGATCCAGTGTATCTCCTTGGGGAGCACCAGTACTCTTTGTTAAAAAGAAAGATGAAAGTATGAGATTGTGCATTGATTACCGGGAATTGAATAAGGTGACTATTCGGAATCAATATCCTTTACCGAGGATCGACGATCTGTTCGATCAGTTGCAAGGTGCAAGGTTGTTTTCTAAGATAGATCTGAGATCAGGGTACCATCAGTTGAAGATCAAGGGAGATGATATTCCTAAGACTGCCTTCAGGACGCGTTATGGACATTATGAATTCTTGGTTATGCCTTTCGGGCTAACCAATGCCCCAGCGGCATTCATGGCATTGATGAATCGGGTGTTCCATGAATTTTTGGATAAGTTTGTCATAGTGTTCATTGACGATATATTGGTGTATTCGGGCAGTAGGGAAGAACATGCTGAACATCTTAGACTAGTTTTACAGACGTTAAGAGAGCAGCAATTGTATGTAAAGTTCAGCAAGTGTCAGTTCTAGTTGAATGAAGTTTCATTTTTAGGCCATGTGGTTTCAGCTGATGGGATTAGTGTTGATCCTCAAAAGATTGAAGCGATTGTGAACTGGAAATCGCCTACAACCGTAACTGAGGTTCGGAGTTTCTTAGGTTTGGCAGGTTATTATAGGAAATTTGTCGAAGGATTTTCTAAGATTGCCATTCCTTTGACGAAGCTCACCAGAAAGGAAGCAAAGTTTGAGTGGTCAGAAGCCTGTCAGAAGAATTTCGACGAATTGAAAACAAAATTGACTACAGCTCCAGTGCTTACTCTTCCTTCAGGAAATGAAGGCTTTGTGGTGTACAGTGATGCTTCGAGGCAAGGTTTGGGTTGTGTTCTGATGCAAAATGGAAAAGTGATAGCTTATGCTTCCAGGCAGTTAAAGAAGCACGAGCAGAATTACCCAACCCATGATCTAGAGTTGGCCGCAGTAATTTTTGCACTCAGGATCTGGAGGCATTACTTGTATGGAGTTCGATGTCAGATATTTACAGATCACAAGAGCCTTCAGTATTTGTTCTCCCAGAAAGAGTTGAATATGAGACAAAGGAGATGGTTAGAGCTGCTCAAGGATTATGATTGCACCATAGAGTACCATCCCGGAAAAGCAAATGTAGTAGCCGATGCATTGAGTAGGAGACCCTCCAGCTCGGTAGCTCATTTAAGAGCTGGGTATCTTCCATTGTTAGTAGAAATGAGATCTTTGGGAGTTAATTTGGAAGTAGGAAATTCAGGTGCATTGTTAGCTACTTTCCAAGTTCGACCGGTACTCGTGGATAGAATCCGAGAGTTGCAGATTCAGGATCCTCAGTTAGTCAAAATCAGACAGGAAGTAGAATCAGGCCAGCAAGGAGACTTCTCAGTCAGGGATGATGGTACGTTGAGGATGAGACTGAGACTATGTGTTCCAAATGTGGCAGAACTCAAGAAAGAAATTTTAGATGAAGCTCACTCCTCAGCATATGCTATGCATCCGGGAAGTACGAAAATGTATCATACCTTGAAAGAGCATTACTGGTGGAAAGGTATGAAGAGAGAGATAGCTGAATTTGTGTCAAGATGTTTGATTTGTCAGCAGGTGAAAGCCGAGCACCAGAGGCCATCAGGACTTCTTCAGCCACTTCCCATTCCGGAGTGGAAATGGGAGCGTATTACTATGGATTTTGTGGTAGGATTTCCTCGGAGTCGAAATGGTTATGACAGTATTTGGGTAATAGTAGATCGACTTACGAAGTCAGCTCATTTCCTACCTGTCAGAAGTACTTATTCCCTGGATAGATTGGCTAAGTTGTATGTCGATGAGATAGTAAGATTGCATGGGGCTCCAGTGTCAATCGTATCAGACAGAGATCCGAGATTTACATCCTGATTTTGGCCTAGCCTCCAGAAAGCATTAGGTACTCGATTACATTTCAGTACAGCATTTCATCCGCAGACAGATGGTCAGTCTGAGCGTACCATTCAGACTTTAAAGGATATGCTCAGATCTTGTGTGATAGAGTTCAAAGGAAGTTGGGATTCTCATCTGTCCTTAATCGAGTTTGCCTATAATAACAGCTATCAGGCTAGTATCGGTATGGCACCGTATGAAGCACTTTATGGAAGACGGTGTAGGACACCGATATGTTGGGATGAGATGGGCGAGAGAAAGTTGATTGGACCCGAGCTTGTTCAGATGACTACAGATAAAATCAAAGTTATTCGGGACAATCTGAAGATAGCCCAGGATCGTCAGAAAAGTTACGCAGATAAGCGTAGGAAGGATTTGGAGTTCCAGGTTGGGGATAAGGTGTTCCTACGGATATCTCCATAGAAAGGAATAATTCGTTTTGGGAAGCGAGGTAAGTTAAGCCCTCGGTATATCGGTCCCTATGAAGTGATTGGCAGAGTAGGTGAGGTAGCATATCGACTTGAACTGCCAGTAGAACTTTCCAGGATCCATAATGTATTTCATGTCTCGATGCTCCGTAAGTATATAGCAGATCCTTCGCACGTGTTGTCAGAGCAGCCAATGGAACTCAAGAAGAACCTATCTTATGAGGAGACCCCAGTTCAGATTCTTGATAAGAGAGATCAGGTTCTTCGCAGTAAAGTTATTCCGTTGGTTAAAGTGTTGTGGAGGAATCATGCAGTGGAAGAGGCCACGTGGGAGCACGAGGAGCAGATGCGCAATCAGTACCCGCATCTTTTTGAGACAAGTAAGAATATTTAGATAGTCAAGTTTTGAATTTTCTAACTTAAGAAAGTATCAAGTATGTTTTATAGAAATGCATTTTATGAAAGTTGTGTAAATTTCGAGGACGAAATTTTTATAAGGTGGGGTGAATTGTAAAACCCAAAACCGCGTTCGTCGGAGAGCGAAACATTTTTTCGATGGATCACGTCTGATCGGAAAAATATAATTATCGAGTCCGGAAAATAATTGGAATAATTATTTTCGCTTTAGAAAAATAAATTCGAGTTCACGAAGACGGGTTCGGAATTTATTTATTATTCCAAAGGCGAAAGCGATTAAAAAGCGAATTCCAGGACGGACGGACGGAAACGGAATCCGAGCGTGGAAATTAAAAAGCAAGAATGCATGGAATCCAATAAAGGGAATGCATGTTGGTGACACGTGTCACACATGCATTGGATGGAAAAAAAAAGAAAAAAAAAAAGAAAAGAAAGCAAATTATGGCATAAACGGTCACCTATGCATTCAAAGACATAATCAAACCAAAGTTATCATTCGGTCCCCATTCATCTTCATTTCAAAACCGGATCCAAGCAAAACATCTGCCAACTTCTTCTTCTTCATTTTAAAACAGAAAACTGAAGACAAGAGAGGTGCTGCCCGAGAGAAGAAGAGAGCTGTCGTTGCTGTCTAGTGCTGCGTGAAAGGAAGAGCTGCTGTCGTGCATGCAAGGGTCGAGCCCGTGAGGTGTGAGCTGGCCGTAAACGGGGATCCAGAATCTGAACGTGAGCAGGTGCAGCAACGAAGGAGAAGAAGTGCTGTTCGGCCAAGGACTTTGTAACAAACAGATCTGATCGTGCACTGCTGCCAAGTGCTGTTGTCAGGTGCTGTCACGTTGCTGGGAGCTTGCTGTCTGACGTGAAAAAGAAGATAGCTGCTGGAGTGAAAAAAAAGCTGAGTTGCTGCTGTCGCCGGTGAAGAGCTGCTGGCGTGAGGTCGAGCTGTTGCTGCCTTGTCCACTACCGTGAGCTTGCTGTCATCACTGTGAGCAAGGAAGACAGCTGCTGGCGTGAGAAGGCTGTGCTGTCACCGTCCCCAAGAGTTGCTGCCGCTGCTGTCGCCGGTGAGGAGCTGTTGGGCGTGAAGTTGAGCTGCTGTTGCCATCATTTTAGGTGCTGCCATGAAGCTGGAGCAAGCAAGTTGAGCTGCTGCCGAGCTGAGTGGCTGCCATCGTGAGAGTGCTGTCACGTTGCTGAAGCTGTTGCTGTCTGACCGTGAACAAGAAGACAGCTGCTGGCGTGAGGTTGTGCTGCTGCCGTGTTGCCTTTGCTGTCGCCGGTGAGAGGAAGCTTGCTGCCGTGAGCTGTCCAAGCTGTTGCCGAGCTGATCAGCTGCTGTCACGTTGCTGTCGCTGCTGGTATCACATTGTTGCTCTGCTGTCTTGCTGCCGATTGCATGTGTGTGTGTGCTGTCTTGTGCTAGCTGTTGAGCTGAAACTGCCTTGCTGCCATTGCCGTTGTCACCGTTGTAAGCTTGCTGTCATGCCGTCGTCACAAGCTGTCAACGTGGATGTAGTTGCTGCCAATAGTTGCTGTCAAGTTTATTCACTATTCAAGAAACCAATTCAGAACTGAAGCGAAACAACATCAAAGGAGACAGCGTGCGAGAGATTCGTCGCCGTTTCGGAAGTCGTTTCGAAGCCGAGAATAGTTTATTTCTTGGGAAAGGTGCTGTCCCATTTCTTTTGTTGAGTTGTTTCGAGTATTTATAAGCTTGCTTATGAATTAGAAATCAGATTTGGTTGACAATTGATAATTGCTATGATTGGGTTTAGGATGGAGAACCTCGTTAGTGCGGAGGTTCGTGCGTTTGTTGTTGTGATTGTGTTTTTATCATCGATCGTATTCGTTGAATGTTGTTTATGGGCTGTTATGAGATGTTTAGGGGCTGTTGAGTTATACTTTTAGTTTCGCATTCATTGTTGTGGAAATTAGTCCGTATTAAAGTGTTTTAAAGTATCGGATAGTCGTTCGGATATTTAGAAATCGTTTCCGAGCGATTCGGTTGATTTTTCCGCGAATGTGAACGTTGTTAGTTGTGATTTTCGTTGTCGGATATAAAGAATTGTGAATGTTATCTCGTTGCCCCAAGATTGATATTAAGCCCGTTAAAGTGTTTAAGTAAAGTTACGAGCTGTTATTAACGATAAGTTTAAGTGGAAACAAAGAAATCGCGCGAAACGAGTAAAATTGATAAATCGCGATGATTAGTGAAATCGCGTAAGCTTTAAGTTCGTCGTTTAAATTCGAATCTTCTGTTTAATGAATTCATTAGAATCTGATTTTGATGATGTTATATTAGATTCGATTGGCTTAGTTGTTGGTTTTATAACCGCAAAGTTTCGAGTATTTCAAGTCACGATAACGAATCGGTTTGAATCGTTTCCGCGTGCAAATATGAGTTTTTCGTTATGTTATCGTGCGAGGATAGTCACTTGAATTATTGTGTTTATAAATCCTCGTATGGCTTAAAGTTTAGTTGCGCACGAATTATGTTTTAACGACATCTCGATCGAAATCAATTGTAGGTGAATCGGGAATCCAACGAGAGCCGTAACGGGAAGCGGTGATAAGTATTTTGGAAGCAAGTTGTGAGTGTGGATTTTTTTAAAAGTTTTCATACATTCTATTTTATTGAATGCAATCAGTTTTAGCAAGTAAACAGGTTTTGAGATTCTAGTAAAAGTTTATGGTTTTCAGTTTATCATCTATAAATGCATGTATAGCTTTAAAATTTATGCTATGAATATGTTTATATTCTTCAGTAAAGTAATTGAGCAAGTTGAAATTATATACATGCATAGAGATAGTATTTGTGAAAGTTATTTTGCGATATTATAGCATATTGCCGAGATTTCATTTTATATATATGCCTATGGTTTACCCTAGCCCCTAAGATTACACCCGGCCGAAAGTATTCCATATGTGTACGGTAGTTGGGGGGAGTTACTAACTTTGGGGGGATCGAGTCTGTCAGTCACCCTTTGCACGTATGGGATAGCGTAGATCTGCCTGATGTTGGAGGGATTCGCGATCCCAGAGTTGTATCCACATCTGCGACTACACATGGTGAGAGTTCCCCTATCCTAGTGGCGTGTTTTCGCACCGTCACAAAGGACAAGATTTCCCTGGGTTGCCAGATAAGGCTAGTAAGAAAATAAGAAAAGTTTTAAGAAAAGTTTAATAAATAACTTTCGCAGCTTTTAAACGAGTTTACAGTTTTCAGAAAAAGTAAGTAAGTAATAGTTTTCCAATCTATTTTTGGGAGGAATAGTATTTTTAGCAAAAGTACAGTTTATGTAAACTTACCCACTCACTGAGTTATTCTCACCACTGTTTTCCTGTTTTCTTAAAAATCTCCCTCAGGTGTAGGTGCGAGTAGCGCGGTTGACGTATCTCCTTCGGACGGACAGGCCAGCTAGACACGTGTGACCAGATTGCACTATTTTCTAGCATAACATCATGTATTGTATTTACTATCATTTTCCAGATTCTCTAGTTTTGAAAAATATTATTTTGAGTTAAGGATTTTATGTAAATATCATGCATGTCGTTTTTAAGATTCATTCAAGTTACTTCCGCTTAATTGCATGATTATGAGTTTGAAAATGGTCGGAGGCCTATTGATTATAGAAATTGTTTGTGAATACAATTATACAGGTCTTATGAGATATTTTACAGGGTGAAATTTTAGAAAAACAGCCGTTGTGCTGCCGGTTTTCTGTGAAAATTCTATTTTCATAAAGTTATTTTCAACGAACAAAATTCCCACCCTTTTTCAGAATAAAAAGGATTTCAAGTATTTTAGAAAAGAAAAGAGGCTTAGCTTCACGGGAATTTTCCAGTCAGAGCAGATCTCGACTGGGGAGCCACCGTGGGGTTGCCGGGCAGGTCGCCTAACTAGTAGTTAGAAAGGGGCCTGTCAGTCAATGTTGTTTTGGTTGCTATTAGTATAAAGGATCTTCCCTACCTTGGAACTTTACTTTTTGTTTTTCTTTTTGTTTTTATGGACCCTTATATTTTCAGACTGCGTCATACAAATATTCTTTGAATGATAAAAATACCAAAATATTATTATTCTTTTAATTTAGGCCTTAAAGTACCTTAAAAGATAGAAAGAATGAGGAGATTCTGATGAATTCGAGAATAAGAAGAAATAGACATTGTGTTGTAAGAAGAGAGAAAAGAAAGAGAAAGCAAGAGAAGAGAAAGAGAAAAGAGAGAAGAAAAAGTGTAATGCTCAGAATTTTCTCCTTTTATGAGGAATAAAATTTTCGATTAATTTTGTTTTCGATGAATAGTATTTTCAGATAAATAGTATTTAAGAATGAATAGTAATTTTTAGGAAATAGACCGTAAAAATCATTAAAAGTGATCTTTTTGATTAATAATAATTTCATGTGAATAGTATTTCTGAACGAAAAGCGTTTGCATAAATAGTAATTTTATAAAAGTGGACCTCACAAATCAAAAGTTTCGGAATTAGTATTAATGGTAAACAAAACTGAAACAGATCAAAGATAAGTCCATTTGAAGATATTATAAATGATTCGAAGTTATCAAACGAAAATACTCTTCCGATTAGTTAGAAATAATAAAATGATTTAAAGTGTCTAGGTGTGAAAATTGAATTTTCAGAAAAATCCCCGGACAGTCCAAAAATAAATAATAAAATTCTCGAAAAGTACAGAAACGATAAATTGAGTTATAATATAATTTCCAAATAGTCTAGATGTGAATAATATAATTTTCGGGTAGGCCGAAGATGGTTTCGAATGTAAAATTTAATTCTAGTATAATTTTCACGTGGAACGGAAAAGATAAATAGAATTTTTGAATAGTCCGAATAGGTAAATTAAGTTCCGTTGGGATTCCCAAATAGTCCGGATGTGTAATTGAATGTTAGTAGAATATTCAAATGTATAAATCAAATTTTAATAATAATTTTTGGATGGACCAGAAACGATTTTAAATACGGAAAGACGAAAATCAAAAAGCGTGAAATGAAATCATGAGAGAGACTGCATGCGAAACAAGTGTCAAGAGAAGGCATAGATTGATGACACTTGTACGACATGTATAACAAAGGATGGACACATGACAAAGAAACATTAAACATGTATAAAGTGAGAATAAAACAAGAAATGAAATAAGAAAAAGGAAGAACTTGCATTCGATCACAACACTAAAAATCCTAAAGAGAGAATCAAAGAGTGGAAGTGAGGAGCTTTTGGCCAAAATAATCAACAGAGGTTTGAAGACCAAATTCGAGAGGTTTCTCAAAGCATGCAAGAAACAAATCGGTCAAAAGAAGCAAGGAAGAAACAAGATGTTGTTCGGCTAGTGAAGGAAAGTTGTTCTGCCGTGAGAAGCCAAAGGAAGGTAGCTACTATTCGGTGACTTGGAAGGACATTTTTGAGCAATCTCAACACATGAATGAGGTATACAACAAACTAGAAGAGAAATCTACCCATTTGAGGTTAGTTTGAAAACTAAAAATTGAGTTTTTCATAAACTAGTTTGTGCAGATTTTTGGATTTATGGTTTTTGATATCTTGGTTATGATTTTATGTTTGGGTTTTAGGATTTAAAATTTCATTAGTGTGGAGGTTCATTTGCATATGAATTTGGTGTGGTTTTTGGAGAAGAACTGATGTTTGACTTTGGGTTGCTTTTGGCCAAATGATGAATTTGATAGGTTAATTGAATTTAAGTGTTTTGACATGAGTTTTTATATCATATTGATGTGTAAAATCTTGATGGAAAGTTGGAAATGGGTTAACATGCATTCGGCCAATGTGGGATATCATAGACTAAAATTGAGTTTGATTTATTTGGATGATTTTTATGTTACGAAATGTGTTAAAATAATGGATTTTAGTGTTGAAATTAGAAATAAAACTTTGAGTATTGAGCTGCCATATTGATATTAAAGTGATGTAAATTGTTTTGAATGTTTTGAATGATGTCAGGGGTTATTTTGATGATGAAAAATAGCTTGGAAATTAAAAGAAATGCATTGGAATGTAAATGGCAACTTTGCGAGAAAACTTTAATTAATTGCATAAAGGTGATATTTTATGATTTGGACTTGTATTAACACCCCTAGATATATGTTTAAATGTAATTTTGATGAGAAAATAATAAAATGAGATTAATGATATTTTTATGTTAGGTTCAGCCAACATAGACTAATAGAATTCAAAAACGTGTTGGATTCGTTGACATGAAATTTGAACTTGAAAAGAGGTGTTTTGCATGTTTGAATGTTAAGAAATTCAAACGGAAAGTAAATACGAATAATTGGCGTTGTTACGATTTAAAAAATGATGTTATGAAAATCTTTATGTTATTAGGTGTTTATGTGATTGAATGCATGTTGACAAATATAGTTTTATGAATAAATTAGTCGCGACGTGCTTATAATAGAATGCTAAATTATATAGGTATCGAGAAGGCAAAGGAATTCAAAATTTGTAAAATTATCATGAAATAGGAAATCGGAAGTTTCCATGAGTTATAAATCGGTGAGTATAAATTATTTTACGAAATGATAAATGCATTTTAGTTTGTTTTAATGTAAGTGTAAAGTTATTTTATAAAACTTAAATGCATCTTAGTATGTGATTTTGATGCCTTTATGAATGTTGAAGCATTTATGAAATTTAAATGAGTTTTATGAAATAAATGTTTATAGCATGAAATGATTGGGGAAATATGTTTTATGTTTTTAGCAAAAATTTGAAAGCAATATGTTTTTATGAATGATTATTTTAGTATACAAACTAAATTGTAAAGCAAAATTAAATGGAAGTCTTCAAAACCAATGATTACCCTAATCCTCATTATATGACTGAGATATGACTAAGGTATGACTAAAATGCGGCCGAAATACCTTATTACACGTATTGCATGTTAGTGGGGGTAAGTCCACTAACTATGGGGGGATCGAGTCTATCATGTCGCCCTTTGCGCGAATTTAAGGTACTATTATGACTGATGCCCTTTGTAAGGCGAGGTAACGTTCCGCAGTATAGTGACTTATGATTGAGATTGACCATCCCCACCATCGGTGTTCTAAGACTGGATGGTAATCATGATTTCTCTAGGTTCCATTGGATACATATTTTATGATTGATGATATGCTTTATGAACTCATGTTACAAACAAATTTCAAATGAAGCATATTATGGAATGAATTTTGCAATGCATGTGTTTATTATTTCAATTAGATTTGTATACATATACATATATATATATATGCAAAGCCATGAAATTTACAATTTGAATTAATTATTAGGAAATGTAGATTTTCCAAATGATTTTTAAGGAGACTATATTTTAAAAGAAAAGTTTAAGTAGAAATGCATAATACTCACTGAGCTCTTTTAACTCACTATTTCTTATCTGTTTTTATAAAAAAAAACCTCCTCAGAAGCAGGAACGAGTACTCAAGGTGATAAATCTTCCGCACAAAGTTAGACGAACTCACTCAACGATTTCTGTTGTGAACTTAAAATAAATGTTTTGATGTATAATGAATTTTGTATATGTAAATACTTTTGATTTTATATTAATACTTATGATTTCGTATATGTTTAAAATGTTTTAACTTTTGAAATAGTTTGATTTAAATGCTTTGATTTGTGATTGTGTTTGGAATTTAAAATGGACCTGAGGTTCAAATTGGAAGTAGAGAAGAATGTATACTTTTAGAAGTGTTTAAAATTGATTTACAGGTGCTTTAAAAACGTTGTAAATGTCGGAAAAACAACTGTTGTGCTATCGAAATTTTTCCATCCTAATTTTTAAATGATTAAGAAATGAAAATATATTACTGCTTTGTTCAACGGAGTCCTTTAGAGTCAATCACCAATATGAATACTGTGAGGATTTCCTTTAGGATGCCGGGAGACGACTCCTCTTGGATCCCTAAAGGGGAATTTTGATTCGAGTCACCTAAAAAAGAAGGTACTGAATGATTATGAGTGAACACTAATGAAAAAAATGATGTCTTCGGAGAAGTTGCATGTAAAATAGATATTTCATGTTGCAAAAGCTACTTGGCACTTCAAAGCAATGAAATCCCAAGCATTGACTATAAATTTATGTTTCGAATTTGTTTTGCATAATAAAACTTCAACTATTGGAATATACAATCAAAATCCATTAAATGAGTACTTTTTGTTTTTCCTTTTGAAAGCAATCAAATGAATGATGTTCCAATAAATAATGCAATTAAAGTAAGAATTTTGCATAAAATACAAAAGTAGTAATTTTTTAAAAAAATTTTCATTAAAATTTAGAAATCCCTACCATTTACAGTAATGTGACAATACAATATTGCTTTGGGATATTGGTAAAAATTTAAAAGTGTCCTTTAAGTTCTTTCACTTATTAAATTTGGTCATTCTCTTTATTATTTTAATCATTTTATGATAAATTTACCCCTCAACAAACTTGAAAATTACCCACCAATTTCTTAAAAGAAAAGTAAAACTATTTATATATATAAAAGAAAACTAAAACTATATATATATATATATATATATATATAAGATTGTTGGTCAAAGCCAATTATTAAAAAAAAAAAAAAGAATACAAAAAGAGAGAAAGGTAGAAGCCAATACAAAAATATGTAAAAAAGGAAAAAACAAGGCAGAAAAAGATAACAAAAGAATCAACCAAAACCAAAACTTTGCAAATCAATCTCTAAAGTAGATCTCGCTAAAAACATTAATTACTAGAAAAACCCTATGGGAAAACCCTAATAAGGGAAAAAGAGTGTTTAAACCTCAAAGTCAAAACTAACAAAACCGATAATGATATTTTCCAAAAAGATCATCAGAAAGAAAAAGGACATAAAAATCAGTGACCGTCCACCATCAGTTAGAACAAACAAAAGAAGGGGAAAAAAAAGTCAATGCATCTATCGTAGTATTTCTCTCACAATAAATATGTGTCACTATGAAATCCACAACTTGCAAATGTTAAAGACACCTCTCCCAAGCTAGTCATTAACGCTAGAGAAGTTTAGAAAAATGATTAATAAGAAGAGAAACTACATAAGCAAAGTCACTTTCCAATCAAAACTTCTTCTAATGATATTTTTAGGCACACTCAATGGCATGAATAGTTGCTACTAACATCGTCTCAAAAGCAAAGCCTTTTCCTAATGGAATATCAAAGACACTCTTGAAGAACCCTAGAGAGGTCCAAAAAATTCCTACACAACCAGTTAAACCAGGAGATCCGAAAGCAAAACTGTTGATATTAACCTTGAACCGACCTAAAACGGGGGAAGGCCAAACTACTTCTATAATTCGGGGAGCTTTAGGAGGACAAAAGGAAACATAAAGTTTATGCAGAGCTAATAAATCATCCATGGAATTTTGCATAACCCCAAAACTAAGAGAATCTATCTTACTCTCAAAGGTGGCAGAGATTCGAGTAACTTAAATAACCTAAAAAACAGCAATGATGCCAGCCTTCCAAAAATACTGAAGTTAAGAGCAAAAAGCAGTAAACACAGTAGCTTACCATAAGTTTCTAATGATCCTCGATAATGAGATGGAATGACCAAAAATAGAAGATAAAGAATGTCAGAAACCAAAAGCAAAAAGGCATTTGAGAAATAGATGCTCCAGACTCTCCTCTATAGCCCAACACAAACGACAACATGAAGGCAAAATAAACCTACAATGCTACAAAGATAAAATAGTGGGCAATCTATTATGCATAATTCTCAAAACTAGCATAGATCTTGAAGGAAGGATTAAAGCAATGCAAATATATCTTATCTAATGATGTTGATGATGCATTGGAGATAATGAATTATAAGCACTAACAGTAGTCACTTTCCTATCGAGAGAGATGGTCAAGACTTATGAATCAGAAGAATTACCAATGACTACATGCTTAATGTCATAAACTAAATCTAGGTGCGTTTGACATACCATAGAAGGGAAATTCCAACTATCATTGTAATAGACACCACCAATATGAGTTAAGAGAGACAATTCCAAAGGAGGTAAATTAGAAATTCTGTCCTTAAGAGGGGTCTATCCATCCAGTTATCTAACCAAAGATAAACTTTTGAATGACGACCAACCAACCACTTGGACTCAAGCACTAAAGAAAGTTAATGAATTTTCATACCAGGCCAAATGGAGGAAGAACAGTAGCTCGCTCTAGGAAGAAGCATAGGAGAGAGGCATCTAACACAAAAAAACTTGAAAACTGCAGAATCCTCAGTCATGAATCTCTAAATAAATTTTTTAAATAAAGCATTGTTAAGGACTCGTAAGTCGTACAAACCTAGACCCCCTTTAGGCTCAAATTGACAATAAACTTTCCAGGAAACCAAACCAATTTTCTCTTATCAGTAGATCTTGCCAGTATAAATTTTTGATTGAAGAGATAAGAGAACGCAATAAAGACGAGAGCCAATGACAAATCTAAAATGAGTGAAGAAACAAACCATAGATGATTGACTAAATAAGACTAAGTCTTCCGGTCATAGAAAGAGTATATCCTACCGAAGAATTAAAACTATTAAAAATAAATAAATTCCACTATTGGTAAACTCTACCGTTGGTAGAGGACTGGCACCTTGTGAAGGAGTTAGGGCAATCTTTTACTATTGATGGTAAAGTTTTTGGAGAAGAGAGTTATTGAAGTTTTAAATTTTTTATTTAAGAATGATAAAGGAACGTTTTGGTCTTCATAGAGGTATTCAGTGATAAAAATAATAAACTATTAAGATGGAAAAATTTAATAAAAGTATATTAAAATAAGGTCATTTTAGGTATTTTGTCTTGGATAATTTTTTGTATATAGATATAATTATATTTTTGTATAGGTCAAATCCCTTAAAATAATAGCAATAATAATAATTTTGTGGGAGAAATATGGGAAAAAAGTAATGATAAAAGCGTGATTGAAGAGAAAGAGCAGAAGGGTTGAAGGTAAAAGATGGTAGGAGGGTTTCTGTAATTTTTTAGCAATGGGGAATTAGTAACAAATTTATAAGATTAAATTTGTTAATCTATAATTGATAAATGTTTCGGTCATTGCCTTACATTGGACTATCGGTCAAATTCTTTACCCTCTTTATAAAAACTTGATAAAAACCAAAATCTCCAACATTGATTTTAAAAGGAAGAATTTCATTTTGGTCCCTAGGTTATTGGAAAATATCACTTTTTTAAAATGAGAAATTAGTTTTGACTCCATTGGTCCCATATGATTCAAAGAGAGATAATTTTAACGTCTACCGTTAATCAAACATTAGTTAACTTTAACTGGAAGAGGGTATTTTCATCATTTTAATAGGTTTTTCTAGAATTTCAGATAAAATAAAATAAATAAACAATAATTAAATTATAATTAAAAAAATAAAGATCTCTAACATTCATCTCAAAGAGGAATGGTGAAAATAAAAACTAATTAAATTAATATTTAAAAAAATAAAAAAATTATAAAGATGGACGGTAGAGATCAAATCACAAAATCAAAATATAAAGAAATTTTTGAAAAACAGAAAAATTGAAAAAAATATATATATGGGTGGAGATACAATCTATCTGATTAGATGGACAGTGAAAATCCGATCTAGATCTTCACCAGACATCATCTCCATCTATGGCTTTCTGATTTCAAATCACCACCACCACTGTCATTAGAGTCTCTTTTCCACAACAACCACCCATGTGTATCTCCACCACTATGATGCATCAACTGCCATCGCTAAGAAGCATTAACTACCACCACCGGGATACATCTCCATTGTGTGATGGAAATGGAGGCGATCTAGTTTCACTAGAGCGTCTAATGATATAGTAAAACCATATCTTTAAATATCTGATTGAACCAGACATTCAATCATGGATGCTACTTCGATTCACTCCTCTATCACCAGATCCTCTATTGCCACGGCAATAGTGGCTACCATGGTAGCCATCATTGTAACTTATTTTAAATTTTAATTAAATAAAATAAAATTATTTAAAGAGAAAATTAATAACTTATTTTAAATTATTATTAAAAGCTATTATTAAATTAATAATGATAATTTTTTCGTTAACTTTTATAAATAATTATATAATTAATATTAAATATTTAAGATTGTAATATGTGTCCAATTTTTACTGGTTAGGGTTTTTATATATTTTTCTTTTTAATTTAATCTTCTTTTCTTTAATTTATTTTTGAAATTGGGTAAAATCATAAATTTTAGAATTTATATACAATTGTTGGCAAAAAAACTCTTTTCACATTTTTTATTAATATTGACAATCAAATTTTTGGGTAGATGGGCTAAAATTATCCCCGTATAGAATCAAGAGAGTCAAAACTGAACTCGTGTTTAAAAAACAGGAACTTTCCGATGACATTTGAACCAAGATGAAATTATCTCTTTTTAATACAATCACAATTGTCCCTAAAAATGGAAAAAGCGACGTGTGAGAAGGTGCGCACAAAACAAAGGTCAAAAGAATGACGTGGTCATCTGATAGTGTGTACCAAAATCCTGCATGGTACAACACGTGTTAACCAGTGGCACTCTCATCTGATAGTCCATACTCTTTTCGTAGCGTATTCATGTTAGCTTCCATCCCACATTCAATAACTTTCATTCACTCTCCTTTCGATCGCGTGACAACACCTCCTTTATTTTGGGTTAAAAGATGGTTACTTTGGAAAAGGGTTGTCTCTCTCGCGTGTGTACATATATATATGTTCATGTTGTCTCTTACTTTAGTATAAATAGCTCTCAATCATATAAAGGTCGTTTATCCAGAACGTATCACTAGGATCTTACTCATTTGATCACGATTATTTTATTGATTCATCCCAATATCTCAAAAAATAAAAAAATAATATTAATAAATGAAAATAAAATTAAAGGGAGATTGAGAATAACGGGGAGAGCGAGAGAGAGGAAGAAAGATTGAAAAGGAAAACAACAAAGTTGCTTAAAATATATACACAGCTAAAACACATGTATATACACAAATTTTACCACCTCACAATATATAAAAAATTGTTTCTTCATTAATTGGTGAACCTCCACCGCTTCAAATATATACAAAATTTTGTTGTTTAAATTTGGTAGTCATCCCACCTGCTTACAATACTTTTCATTGGATGTACACCAATTTAAGATAGATTGTCTTATTAAAAACTTTATTAGTATAATCCAATAGGATAAAACCTTATTGAAGGGAAAAAAAGTGTAACATACAAAAATCCAAAAAGAGATTACATACTCCATTGATGGAACTTTTGGGATGACATCATTTAAATTTTGTTAGTAAAAACTCAGAGAGATAAAAACCTAAGCAAAAAATACTTCATGATCTGCTGGATCAATCATAAAGAAAATATAATTATTTTATGGATTTAATAGTATTTGGACACACTTAAAGATATTGTCTCATTAAAAGCTTTGTCAGGAAAACCTAGCGGGATAAATCCAATCAAAAAAAAAAAAGAATGCAATATATATATGTCCATATTGAGTTAATATACTCCCTCTGAAAGAGTGCTCCCTCAATGAAGTGCTCACTTCGATGGAATACTTATTATGACAATATTCTTCCAAAATAAATATTTAACTTGAGTTATACAAGTGAGAGAAACCTACATGTAGTTTAAATTTGACAAATAATATATTTCAACCATAAACATGTTGACCTTATGCTACAAGTCATGCTCATATATCATTCATTTATTAAGTATTCGCTAAGGTGATTATATCACATTTACCCGTATTATTTCAATTCATACAAAAACCGTTGCAACTTAATAGAATAAACATTGTCGACCTTTGATTTATATGCTTCGAGCATTTTAAATTATTCAAGGATTAGTCTCATCATATGAAACCAACTATGAGACAATTTATTTCTACATTGTCAATATTGGATTTTTGTATTTTCAATATATATATATATATATATATATAGGATTTTTACAATAAATCCTTTGAGTTGAGATACAATTATATGTCATTATCTAAATTTTCATATGAATAATTATTTTGATCAAAACATATGACATCATCAAATGTCCATATGATGAGTCTAATAAGACTACATAAGTATAGTTGTGCTTTTGTTTTGATTAATAATTTATGTTGATATTTATCCATAATTTGTGATTCAATATCCTCATCATTATTCTGTAATATGCAGAGCAATAAAATTTAATATCTTAATTTTCATTAAGCTTTCAGTACACATACCACTTCAGGGGTTAGTATAAATTTTCACACATTTTTACGGCAAACTATAATATTTATAATCTGGATATGTGCACTTTTTCATATACAATTAAGATTCCTTTTTGTGAGTTTTATAATGGGGGATTACATAACTTTGTTTCTTGTTCAAAGAGTTTTACCTTTTCAAAAACATTTAACTCTTTAGGTGTCGTTATTTATATAATGAGGATTACATATAGGTCGAGTGTAATCTCTAATATGATCATGATCTTTGATTGTTCAATTCAAGTAATAATGACTTTACAATAACATTTACGTTTCACATTTTTGTATGTAATAAATTATTTATTTGTTGTTATTTACATAAATTAGTCTTCAAGAATAATCACTCGAGTTAATATATTGACAATGAGTATAAAATCATTCAGATATACAATTTAGCAAGTGATTAATCCTTTGAAGTTTGTGTTCACATGACGCATACAATATTGTCATAATACAAAGATGATGCATGCCACTTATAATTTTACGTCGTTAATTTTTCTAATTTTATTCAAATTCTCCCCTTAAATGTTATCCTTTATGGACTTATTTGTATCATCGCAATATCTTTCTGAGACTTATTTATATTGTCTAATTATCCTTTAGGGATATGTTGGACTATCATATTATTCGTTAGTGACAAAAATGTCATGTCACATAGTGTCTTTCAAGGATCGAATTGTGATATCAAAAATTGTCTTTCACAAACATTTACCAGATAAGAACTTTTAGGTTCTATAATGAATATCTATGTTATTTTCAATAATTTGATGCATCGTTTCCTTTGTATTATTGGATGAAATTTTTTTTGTTCATCACAATTTTTAATCATATGATAGTCTCGATCGTTAAATATGCTTCTGGCATCTGATAATCTAAATAATATGATATATTTTTTTTAACATATGTCTAAAAAGGTTCATTCAAGATTTATTAAAGTAACAAAGTTTTCACTTATACAACACTATTGTTTTTCACTTTGAAATATGAAACTTCAATTTTTCATTTTGTAATATGAAACTTTCTATCCTGGAGCCTTTATATATAAATTGGTAAAATATTAATATGATATTTATGTATACTTCAGGTACATAACTATTATAATTTCATGTTCCACCAACGGTAAACATTTTTCTTACTTTATTTTGGTATGAATTCCAATTCTTGTGGTTAAAATTCATTATGATCATCAAGACTTTATTGACCATAATCATCTTCATGACTATTAGATGATTTAATATTCTTTTCAGAGAATAATATTAATTAATTTAGTCATGCGAGAAAAATAGTTTTTCACCTTGTATTAACTTTGCTACTTTTGGACCAAATTTGAAGTACGAATTATTTCAATAATCCAACTTCGTTTATGTAAAACCCAAAATTTCTAGAATAGTGAATTTTGGGTTAATAGTATTTTCGTATGAATAGTGATTTTGGAAGACAAACCTTGAAATTTGTTAAAAGTGATTATTTTAATGAATAGTATTTTCGAACGAAAAGTGTCCGTGAAAATAGTGATTTTGGAAAGCAGGTCGTATGAATCAAAAGTTCTGAAATTAATGCTAGTGTTGGATGAAATTGAGACGGATCAAAGATAAGTCTATTTGAAGAGATTTTAAGTGATCCGAAGTTTATAGGATGAAAGTACTTTATTCGATTTTAATACCGTATATAGTTTCCAAGGAGAAATAAAATAATTTAAGTACCCGGACATGTAATTAATTTTGGTAGAAATTCTGAATAGGACCGAAGATGATTTTATTTGCAAGACAACCAAATAATTTAAATTGGTTGGATTCGGATAGATAATTGAATTCTGATAAAATTCTCGATTGCAAAATTGGGTTCTAATAAGATTTCCAGATGGATCCGAAATGATTTCGAATATAGAAATTGAAAAGCGAACGAGTACATGGAAGTGGAATTACATGTGTCAAGAATTGGGAGGATGAAAGATTGCATAAGAGACAAGTGTCCACATGAGAAATGAGATGGTGACAAGTGGTTGGTGATTTATAAAGCTTAATGACAAATGTACAGCAATAAGAGGTTTGTTGATAACTCTATTTTTATAGAGTTATTTTATCTTTTTAAATCTGAATTCTTACTTAGTTCTTGATATTTTTTTTATTATTAAGTAAATTATTATATCTTTTTGTATTTTTCATTTTCATAATAAAATTGGTAAAAAATTACATATGGATGCCACTAAGTACTATTGTTCGTGACAAATTCATCGCTGAAAAATAAATGTCATTCGAAGTAGTTCATCACCTCAAGAATAACTCGAATCAGATATCGCATAAAGAAGTTATTGCAGTTTAAAGATGGAGTATTCTAGAAATAAATATTATGTCATGCTGATATAAAGACTTATGTCATTATGATGTAAGCAATGATATAATATGAAAGTTGACTTGCATGAGGTAGGTGAACCATGATGTAAGCGATGATGCAGAATGGTGAAAAAATAGGAAGAGATGATGCATGCGATGATGTAATTGGAGGTGAACTTTGCTTATAAATAGGCTTTAGAATCATTATTCTAAGTATCGAATTAGAAATCAAAATAACAAGTAGATTAAAGAAAGAGAGAGCTTGGAGATGAGGAGCAAAGCAGATGAAGAAATTTTATGGTGAAGCTTCAACCCATTAAGTTTTTTTATTTTTATTATGCTTAATCTTCTAGTTTTTGTAAATTTTAATTTAAGTATAGAGTAATTTATTTTTCTAAGGTTATGATGTAGCCTAATTTTAATGTTCCAACCTTTTGTTCAATTCAATTAAGGATTTTCTATCTTGGTTGATGCATTTAATACTGTTTTTAATGCTTTTAAATAACTAGCTACTATTTAGTTGAATTGTTAATCATAATGATAGCGGAAACTGATTTCTGTATCTAGTTCATTGTATTTAATATCATAAATTACATACATGATAGGAATATACCTGCATGGTTTGTGAAGTCTATAAAAGATATTCATAAATCTTAATTAATCCTTTAATGTTTTACTTGCATGGAAACATGGCAATTAAACTTTATAGGGTATTTTTCTTAGACCTCGGGAGAGGCTATGTGAATAATTCAGGGAATCTCAACTAGCAACTGGATAGTTAATTTTTGTTAAAAATAACAAAAGGAATGAACAAATTAGTTATGGTGAAATAAGAACCTTAGAGTTTTTATACATTGAATTAATTCATTTATATTTATAATTAAATTTAGTTGTAGTTTTCAACTTATTTACTCAAATTTCGTTTACCAAATAAAAATTGAGTTACTTTAATTTGGATATTAATTAACAACAATTCTCGTTGGACGATACTTATCTCATCATTATATTACTTGTACGGCTCGTCCACTTGCTATTTTGCACAACATTTGTATATATAATGAGATAAGAATTTAAAATCAAAGAAAAAGATAAGTGGAGAGAGCACTCACTCTCTGTCAAAACAAGAAACAAAAGGAAAAGATAGAGGAGTTCGACATGAAAGAGAGAAATCAAAAGTGTTCTGTCGTGAGGATGAGACCAAGACGGTTGTTATTTGAGTGATTTTAGAAGCTATTTTTTTTAGCAATCTCAATACAAGAGACCACTCACACTCGGTCAAGCAAAACAAACAAGAAGGAGAAGCAATTTGGCTAATGAAGGAGAACAGTTCTGCCAAGAGGAAAAAGTCATGATAGCTTGTATTTTGTGAGGTTTGGAGGCCATTTTTGAAGCTTCTTCACTCATGCATGAAGGTTACGTCAACCTAGAAGGGAAATCTATTCATTTGAGGTTAGTTTGAAGGATAAACTTTGAGGTTTCCATGAGTTGTTTGTGTAATCTTTGGATTCATTGTTTTAAATGATTATGTGATGAAAAAAATGTTTGGGTTTGAGGTGTGGTAATGATGTAAATGGATTTGCATGTGGTTTTGGGTATAAAAATTGAAGAGAAAATTTAGTGTTGGATGCTTGATATGTCACGGCCAAAGTGATGGAAAATGATATAAATATAGTTAAGTTGGTTGTTTGTTATGAATTATAATGTGATATTGATATGCATATAAGTGTAGGTGTGAAAAAAAAAAAAAATTGGACATGTTAGAATATTGAGTTTTGGTATTGAAATGGGAAGCAAAAATATGACTTTTTTTTAAAGGTTAAGGTTCTGTCAAGATGTGTATATTGTGATAGAAAATTTTTTTTGAATGCTTAAGATGATATTATGAGTTGTTTGGATGATAGAATTGGCATGGAAATTGAAGGAAATGCATTAATATGTTAAAAAAACATTTTTGCGGTAAAACTTTTCGAAATTACGAAAGTGTAATGATTTATGAAGTTTATTAGAATTTGCACCTTATTGTGTATGTTGAGTGCTATTGCGACAAGAAATATTGAAGGAGGATGATGGTGCAAAAGTTATTGAGTTCGCGGCCATCATAGAATAAAATAGTCTAAAATCGTGTTTGATGCGTTAGTACGAAACTTAAGCTTAAATCGAAGTAATGTACATACGTGAATGTTAAGAAATTCGAATGAAAATGTATGTGTGAATAATTTAGTTGATACGGCTTGAAAAAGGGTATTTCAATATCCTTGTGTAATTTGAAGATATATGTAATGTTACGCATAAGTTCTAAACGGAATTCGTACTTATATTTAAGTGTAGGTGAAGCGACGATCGAATGAGGGCGTAAAGGAGTGGATTATTGATTTGGAAAAGTAAGTTGTAAGTGTGAATTTTTATAAAGTTCTTATGAATTTATTAATTAAGTATTTATATTTGCAATATTTATTTTAGTATGCAATTTATTATGTTTTATCAAACAAATTTTTAGAATGCTACCGTATTACTTTATGATACATGTATAGTTCCTGAAAGTTTTGTTACAAATGAAATTATTTAAAAAGAATAAAGTAATTTAGTAAGCTTATAATAAATACATGTATAGAAGAGACTTACTAAGGTGATTTTGAACGTTTTAGGCATTTACCTTAGAAATGATGTATTTCGGTTATAAACCATGTACTAGAGAGCAAAATAGTTACAAGTCATGTTAAAGATAAAAGTTTTAAGCATATTGTTATGAAAAGGATTTTAGATGCCTTTGGTTTACCCTAATCCCTAGTATTACCCGATTTAGGTATTCTATGTATGTATGGCCTGATAGTCGGGGGGAATCATAATCCCAAGTTTTCGGATTGTGGGACCCTGCCCCCACTCTCGGGTACTTAAGAGGCTCACTCACTAGGAACTATCCCCGGGCCACAGGGTTTTGCTTCGCCTCCCATACCACTTGAACCTATAACTTAGCCCTTACAGTTAAATGAATTCTTAAAGTAAGGTGTGTACCAATTGAACTACATAAAAAGATAACTTTTTTTATTATGGGACCCCTCTCTGGTGTTCACTGGCCCGATAATAATGCCCTGGTGATTCGAGTTTGTATCGGGAACTTAAAAGTCAGAAAAATAATGATTGACACCGGGAGCTTGGTGAATGTGATGTATAAGGAGTGTTACGACCAGATGAGGATTGGCGATGAACAGTTGAAGCCTTCCCCTGAGCCTCTGTATGGTTTCACTGGAGATGTGGTCACTCATATCGGGCTGATCAGACTACCTCTCACTCTCAGAGATGCAGCTTACCAGTCAACTGTGCTAGCGGACTTCTTGATTATTAACTCTCCCTCAGCCTATAATGTAGTGTTGGAAAGGCCTGTAATAAATGGTTTGGACATGGTCATCTCCACGAGAACCCTAACGGTGAAATTCCCAACTCCTAGTGGAATAGAGTGTGTGCGAAGCGAGTAGCAGCTAGCCCGTCGTTGCTATGCAGATGCAGTAAAGATGGGAGCTCGAGGGAAGAAGGTGAATGTGGTCTCAAGGCATGAGTTTCAGGCTGTTAGTACTTCCGGGGTTAGCCATGATCTAGACCCTAGGGAGATTGAAACGTGCAAGATCACATGTCCAGTGGAAGAGCCGGAAGACGTACTAGTGAGTGAGGCGGATGTTGAAAGGTGTCTTAAGCTGGGAAAGAATTTGGCTCCAGAAATTAAGGCCCAGCTAGCTGATTTCCTCAAAGCTAATTTGGATGTGTTTGCCTGGAATCACAAGGATATGATGGGGATTGATCCAAAAGTGATGACTCATAAGCTAAACATAAACCCTCACCACAAACTAGTTTGCCAAAAGAGGAGGCCGATGACCCGAGAGCGTTATGATGCCCTAAAGGAAGAGGTGGACAAACTCTTGGCAAACAAATTTATTCGTGAAGCTCGCTATCCAACCTAGATAGCAAATCCCGTGTTGGTAAAGAAGAAGAACGGGAAATGGAGAACTTGTATCGACTTCATGAACTCAAATAAGGCATGCCCGAAAGATAGATTCCCTCTACCTAGGATTGATCAGCTTCTAGATGCAACAGTTGGGTATGAACTCCTAAGTTTCATGAATGCATATTCAGAGTACAACCAAATTCCAATGAACCCTGAAGATAAGGAGCACACCTCGTTCATCACAGATCGTGGCTTGTATTGCTATAAGGTGATACCCTTTGGACTGAAGAATGCAGGGGCAACATATCTGAGGCTGGTGAATATGATGTTCGAGGATCTTATCGAGAAGACTATGGAAGTGTACATCGATGATATGCTGGTAAAATCTAAGCAGACTGTTGATCATGTTTGCGACCTCGAGGGGATGTTCCAAATTTTGAGGAAGTACCAGATGAAACTCAACCCCCTCACATGTGCATTTAGAGTAGCCTCGGGTAAATTTCTGGGCTTTATAGTGAATAATAGGGGGATCGAGGCCAACCCAGAAAAAATAAAGGTGTTGTAGGATATAAGGTCGCCAGTAAAGGTGAAAGACATATAAAGTTTGAATGGTTAGGTCATTGTCCTTAGTAGATTCATCTCCAAGGCCACAAACAAATGTGTTCCATTCTTTGAAGTCTTGAAAAATGCCAAAAGCTTTGAATGGACAGATGAATACGAGGTCGCATTCCAACAACTGAAGGAGTATATGGGGCGAGCTCCGCTCTTGTCAAAACCAAAAGAAGGTGAAACTCTCATAGTCTATCTCGGTGTATCTCCATGCTTTAAGTGCAGCCCTAATTCGGGAGAAGATAGGACACAATTTCGCATCTATTACATCAATAAGAAGCTGGTAGATGCTGAGGTGATGTACACCCCGATGGAGAAGCTCACCTACTATCTTGTGGTGGCCTCTGGGAAATTACGCCCTTATTTCCAGGTGCACAAGATTGAAATGCTGACTAGATATCCCCTCAACCAAATCTTGTAGAAACCTGATACCTCAGGTTGCCTTCTCAAATGGGCAATCGAGCTCGCTCAATTCGACATTAGGTTCAAGCTAAGATCAGCAATCAAGGGGCAGGCGCTAGCAGATTTTATTGCTAAATTTACAGGACCTATGAACGATGAAGCGGAGTCTTCTGAAGGTCCATTTTGGAACTATTTATTAATGGTTCTTCTAGCAAGCAAAGAGCTAGAACTGGAGTCTTATTGATCAGCCTAGAAGGACATAAACTCCTATGTGCGCTCAAGTTTGGATTCCAGGCTACGAATAACGAAGCCAAGTATGAAGCATTGTTGGTAAGACTTCGCTTAGCCAAGAAGATGCATGTTGAACGGCTTAGAATCTTCAGTGACTCCCAGGTCGTGGTCTGTTAGATAAGGGGTGAATACCAGGCTAGGGGGTTAAGCATGACAATTTATCTATAAAAGCTCCGAGAGTTGTTAGGGACATTCAAGAAGTATAAGGTGAACTGGATCCCGCGAGCCCAGAACTCCCACGCAAACGCTTTAGCTCGCCTAGCAATAGCTCATGACACAAATTTTTCTGGAGAAATACTAGTAGAATTCCTGCCAAAGCCAAGTACAGAGCCCAATGATGAGGTAATGGCCCTAGTCGTGGCAGCAGGCTCGTGGATAAGTCCTTTGGTAGATTATTTACAGTAAGGTAAGCTGCCAGATGATAAGTTAGAAACGTGTTGTCTGCGAATGAGAGTGATGAGATATTGCATCTATAACGACAAACTTTTTAAAAAAGGTTTCTCGGCTCCATTATTGCTTGTGTTGACGAGCCGGACTACATCACAATCTTAAAAGACATCCATGCTGGTCATTGTGGCAATCATGGTAGGGGGCTATCCTTGGCATAAAAGACACTTCAATAAGGATTCTACTGACCAATGATGAAGCAAGATGCCTTCAATGACAGGCCCCTTTCTAACTACTAGCTAGGCGACCTGCTCGGCAACCCCACGGTGGCTCCCCAGTCGAGATCTGCTCCGGCTGGAAAGTTCCCGAGGAGCTAAGCCTTATTTCTGTTCTAAAATACTTGAAATCCTTTTAGTTTTGAAAATGGGTGGGAATTTTGTTCGTTGAAAATAACTTTATAAAAACAGGATTTTTATGAAAATCCGGCAGCACGACGGCTATTTTTCTAAAATTCCACCCTGTGAAATGCTTTACAAAACCTGTATAATTGTATTCACAACATTTCAATAATCAATAGGCCTCAGGCCCTTTTCAAACTCATAATCATGCAATAATACGGAAGCAACTTGAATAAAATCTTAAAACGACATGCATGATATTTACAATGAAATCCTTAATTCAAAGTAATATTTACAAAACTAGAAAATCTGGAAAATGATAATAAATACAATACATGATGCTATGACTAGAAAATAGTGCAGTCTGGTCGCGTGTCTAACTGGCCTGTACGTCCGAAGGAGATACGCCTGCCGTGCTGCTCGTACCTGCACCTGAGGGAGGATTTTTAAGAAAGACAGGAAAAACAGTGGTGAGAATAACTCAGTGAGTGGGTAAGTTTACATAAACTATGTTTTTGCTTAAAATACTATTCCTCCCAAAAATAAATTGGAAAACTATTACTTACTTACTATTTCTGAAAACGAGATACTCGTTTAAAACATGTGAAAGTTACTTATCAAACTTTTCTTAAAAATTTTTCTTATTTTCTTACTAGCCTATCTGGCAACCCAGGGAAATCTTGTCCTTCGTGACGGTGCGAAAACACGCCACTAGGATAGGGG
Source organism: Dimocarpus longan (assembly GCA_022984855.1). Classification (NCBI taxonomy): domain Eukaryota; kingdom Viridiplantae; phylum Streptophyta; class Magnoliopsida; order Sapindales; family Sapindaceae; genus Dimocarpus; species Dimocarpus longan. Next base: position 16,659,546 of record CM041015.1, on the reverse strand, counting down.
AACTCTCACCATGTGTAGTCGCAGATGTGGATACAACTCTGGGATCGCGAATCCCTCCAACATCAGGCAGATCTACACTATCCCATATGTGCAGAGGGTGACTGACAGACTCGATCCCCCCAAAGTTAGTAACTCCCCCCAACTACCGTACACGTATGGAATACTTTCGGCCGGGTGTAATCTTAGGGGCTAGGGTAAACCATAGGCATATATAAAATGAAATCTCGGCAATATGCTGTAATATTGCAAATTAACTTTCACAAATACTATCTCTATGCATGTATATAATTTCAACTTGCTCAATTACTTTACTGAAGAATATAAACATATTCAAAGCATAACTTTAAAGCTATACATGCATTTATAGATGATAAACTGAAAACTATAAACTTTTACTAGGATCTCAAAATCTTTTACTTGCTAAAACTGATTGCATTCAATAACAGAATGTATGAAAAATTTTAAAAAAAACACACTCACAACTTGCTTCCAAAATACTTATCACTGCTTCCCGATACGGCTCTCGTTCGGTTTTCGATTCACCTACAATTGATTTCGATCGAGATGTCGTTAAAACATAACTCGAGCGTAACTAAACTTTAAGCCATACTAGGATTTATAAACACAATAATTCAAGCGACCATCCTCACACGATAACATAACGGAAAACTCATATTTGCACGCGAAAACTATTTCAAACCGATTCGTTATCGCGACTTAAACTACTCAAAACTCTACGGTTACAAAACCGACAACTATGCCATTCGAATCTAATGTAACATTATCAGAATCAGATTCCAATGAATTCACTAAACCAATTATTCGAAACCAAACGACAAACTTAAAGCTTACGCGATTTCAACTAATTATCGTGTTATCTCGTTTTAAGCGTTTCGCGCGATTCCTTTGTTTCCGCTTTAACTTATTGTCAATTTCAACTCGAGACTTTACTTAAAACACGGAAAATGAATATTCAAACATGATTAAACACAAAGAAGAAAATATGGCAGCAAGCTTAGCATATTCATTTCCGATTTCAACTTCCGAAATTTCGACAATTAACGATTTCGCGCGAAACCAAAGCTATCCGATTAACTTTATTAAAACTCAAACTATCTCAACTTCAACTTCAACACTTTAATGGGCTTAAAAAATAACTCGGGGCAGCGAGATAATATTCACATTCCTTTTATATTCGACAACGAAAATCACAAACTAACAATGCTCGCATTCGCGGAAAAATCAACCGAATCGCTCGGAAACGATTTCTAAATATCCGAACGACTATCCAATACTTTAAAACACTTTAATACAATCCATTTTCCATGACCACAAACGCGAAACCAAAAACATATTTCAACAGCCCCTAAATATCTCATAACAGCCCATAAACAACATTCAACGAATACGATCGATGATCAAAACACAATCGCAACATCAACGAGTGAACCTTCGCACTAACGAGGTTTCCAATCCTAGTCCCAAACATAGAATCATCAATTATCTCAACTCAATTCACATATTCACATTGCTAATTACTCAAAACACTTTCAAAATGGAAATGCCGCAGCACTTACCCAAAAAAACGAGCTATTCTCCGCTTCGAAACGGCTTCTAAACGACGACGAATCTCTCGGCAGCAAATTGACCCCTTTGATGATGCTTCGCTTCAGATCTGAAATGGATTCTTGGCCAGACCACTGACTTCGCTTGCTTTGTTTCCTTTCAGGTCTGAATACTGAATTGTCTGACTTAACAATTGCTCAACAGCTTGGACAATGGCAGCTTGGACAGCTCACGGCAGCAAGGTGGAACTCACGCTGACAGCAGCTATCTTCAGCTCACGGCAGCTCAGCTCTTCAGTCCACCTTTGCTTGCATGCACGAGCTGCACCACACCATCCATCAGTCCACAGCAGTGACACCCCTTGAACAGCAAGCTTGCAACGGTGACAGCACACTCACGATGGCAGCAACTCACGACAGCACTTCCCTTCGCCGGCAGCAGCTCACGATGACGTCAGTACCTCACGCTGACAGCATCTCTTCAATTCAATGCAGCAAGACAGCACTCCACTACGGCCACAGCAGCTGGTGCACGGCAATGGCAGCAGCTTCTCTCGCCAACAGCTACACTCACCGGCGACAATGGCAGCAGCTTCAACTCGGCAGCAACTCCTCCTAGCTTGCATGCAAGATCTGTTTGCTCCAGCTTGTTCCTAGCTCGCTCAGATGCAACAAGCAGCTACTGGATTGAAGATTACTCTCAGATCTGGTCATTTTGGGGCTTGGAAAGCACATGCATCCATGGGAGCTCCATCTTCTTCACCAGCTCGCGACTGCCTCTTCTTACTCTTCACGGCCAGCAGCTTGCTCCATCAAGCTCTCTCTCTCGGTCTGATGGCTTCCTTCCACGAGCTCTCTTCCTTCTCTTGTTTTCGTTATCACTCTCGGTCTCTCTCTTCACTCAAGAGCAACACATCTTGTTTTTGGTTTCTGTTTTGAAATGAAAGTGTTGGCCGAGCTTGATATATATATATTGCTTTCTTCTTTTTCAATTACATATATTAATATATAATTGCTCTCATTTGGACACTTGTACCATCCTTCCATTGCATGTGTGACACTTGTCACAAACATGCATGTCTTTATTATTTTATTTCTCATGCATTCTCACTTTTATATTTCCAAGCCCGGTTTCCGTCCGTCCGTCCGTCTTGGAATTTGCTTTGATTAAATCTCGGGTTCGTATTCTCGGAATTATTTTAAAATTTAAAATCCAATTCACGAACACAAATTTATTTTTCTTAATCAAAAATAATTATTCCAAAAATATCCGGACTCGATAATTATATTTTTCCGATCGGACGCGATCCATCGGAAAAATATTTCGCTCTCCGACGAACGCGGTTCTGGGTTTTACATTCAACCTGGTAAAGAAATGTGATAAGTGCCAAAGGTTCGCTAAGATTCCGGGAGCTCCGCCAGCCTACCTACAGCAGATGATTAGTTCATAGTCCTTTGTGATTTGGGGTATGGACCTGATAGGACCTCTTCCAATAGGTCGGGGTAGATGCAAATATGTCGTCATTGCAGTTGACTATTTCACAAAATGGACGGAGGCGAAGGAACTTGCTGAGATCTCCACGATGAAGATAGAAAAGTTCGTGTGGGATAACATTATATGTAGGTTTGGAGTTCCTCAGCAGCTCATAACAAATAATGGAACCCAATTCACAAGCGAGCAATTCCTCAGATTCTGTAGCGACATTGGCTTTACAAAGAGTTTCTCGGCAGTAGATCACCCCCAAGCCAATGGCCAGGTGGAGGCAGTCAACAATATTGTTAAGCGGATTATGAAAACCAAGCTTGAAGTGAAGAAATGAGCATGGGTAGACGAGCTTCAAAGAATGTTGTGGGCTTACAGAACAACACCCCGTAGCACTACTGGAGAAACTCTTTTCTTAATGGCCTATGGATATGAGGCCATGATCCTTATTGAATTCGAGGTGACCAACCAGCAGAGAGCTAGCTTCAATCCTTCAGAGAACTATCAACTCTTAGCCGCGAACTTGGATCTCCTCGAAGAAGCCAGAGAAGTAACTCGCCTACGAGTAGCTGTCTATCAACAAAGGATGGTGAAATACTACAACAAAAGGGTCCATGTTCTGAAGTTCAAGTCAGGCGACCCTATGCTACGACAGATTCTTCTTGGAGCTTGCAATCCCAGTAACGGCACGCTAGGATCAAACTAGGAATGACCCTACATCGTCCATGAAGATCTAAGGAATGGAGTATATCATTTGACAGACATGAGAGGGACAGTACTTCTACGAGCTTGGAACACAATACACTTACGACAATATTACCAATGACTATTGTATTAATTGAACTGCGTCTGTAATGTTAATCATGTAAATATGATAAAAGCGCCATATTTCCCCTGTATTACTACTAACACAAATTGATTGTATATTCTTGTGTAAAGTGTGTAGTTGCGAAAAGCAAGGGTTGATACGGTCACGAGCTCGCGCACCTTATCGCAGCTCGCTGACAGGCTTTCCCCTTAGACTGTTTTAGACACTTCACAATTCGGCTCGCCACACGACAAATAGATTGGCCTAATGATTAGGAGTTATACACCTAAAATGCTTATAAGGTTGAGGGTTCTACTCCCGACGCAACCCTACGGGGCCAAAAGGTTAAACGAGTGTTGGGGCCTACGGGATATAGGACGTACCCTCTTAATGAGCTCGGCCTATGGGTGCCACGCAAATCGTTCGTTGATTGGTTCCAACCAACAACATAAGAACGCGCGTCACAATGAAAGTCCGCTCATATACCATCTATGCCACCCCTTAAATTATGTTGTAGATGCTCGAGTTACGACCTTGTGAGGGCAGCTGAGGTCCCACTACCTCCACAACTCTTACTATAGATGTTCGAGCTCCGACCCTATGAGCGTAGCTTGAAAGGACATTATGCTGTAACAGCTCGGATATTGACTTTATGAGCGTAGCCAGTTATAGATGCTCAGGTTTTGACCTTGTGAGCGTAGCCTACTGTAGACGCTCGGGTCCTAACCTTGTGAACGCAATGTACTGTAAAAGCTCGAGTCTTTATCGTTTGAGCACAACTTGTGATCGATTGCAGAACAACTATGATAGCTCATAAGCATGAGATGTTAGAGAACTCCAGTTATATCAGTCAGTTCTCTCATAACCTTTATATTACTTTGCAAGCATTTATCTATATCGCAACTTTTATTAGCATGTCTCTGCTGTGCTATCATGCAAACTAATTTGCTTCATCTTTAGAAGTTGTCTACTATTAAGCGAGCAGATTACTTAAATTATTGATTAAGATTTTTCTTTTCCTCTTTTATGAGTTATATGCTCCAGCTATATCAGGCAATCTTACTTAAATTTTTAAAGGCACACTTGCGACCTACGAGCTCGTCCATATGCTTTAAAAAATACTTGTGCAAGATATTTGCGCCCTAAAAGGTGTCCTTGCGACCTATTAGTAGTTATTACAACTAAGCCTATTTGGCAAGTTCTTTCAAGCATATTCTTTTATTGTCTGATTATTTATTCTGCTGCTTATACGTGGTCATGATTCATTCAAATTATGCAAAGTGTGTTATTATTTAGTGATGCATATGAGATTTAGGAAAAATAAAGCCAGTCAGCTGAGATCTCATCTTGTGAGGAAGAAAAATATATTATTACAAAAACAAATCATCAATATTCAAAGATAAGCCTTATAAAGGGGAGAAGAAAAAAAGAAGCCATTTCCTAAAGGGCTTGTGGAGAGCTTACAGAGGCCTTCTTTTGACCTTGATCATTGGGGGCAAAAGAGGCCTTTGAAGATACATTTTGTGCCCCAGAAGCAGTTGGCTGTAATGAGCTCGAGGAAGGTCCTGGTTGTATTGAAGAATCAGTGCCCAGAGCAGGAGCAGATGAAGTTGAGCCTTGGGCAGCTGTAGGGGCATCGGTTTAAGGAGCCACTACCTAAACAGTTGGAGGTGTCCCCTTCTAAACAGCCTGAGTAGCACGAGCAACATACTTCTTCATCTCTTCCACTGCCTCTTCCCCGAAGAAGGAGACGTCCAGTTTTGGGTAACGTTTCCACAAAGTGTACAGGAATAAACTTGACGTCTCCGAAGTAGCATCTTTGCGAGCTTGCTCGATACGGGCTTCAGCTTGGCTAAGTGACTCTTTGGTGCGGACAAGATTTCCTTTCATTGTGTCCATGTCTTGCAGCATCAGCTCAGCCTTCTTCTCAACAGTCTCAGCTCGCTTATTGCCCGAGCTCACATCCTGCCTCAACGAGCTATTCTCTTTCTTAAAAAATAGAGCCTTCTGATTCAGCTTCTTAATCTCCTTAGTGACCTTATTAAATAAGGAGGCGGTGATGTCCCGGAGCTTGATTTCATGAGCTAAAGCCTTCTCCGCTCTATCCCTTTGCTCCCTAGCACTTTTAAGTTTCAGATCGAGCTCATAGGTGGCTTTTTTCGCTTTTTTAGACTCTTTGTGAATGAACTCCGCCTCGTCTTTGATCTTCTTGTTGTGGCCCTCAAGTTTCCTATTTGCTTCCTCAAGCGAAACCTTCTCATGTGCCAGGTCGAGGAAGTCTTTGAACATCTTCATCAAGCCCAATGCAACTTGAAAATAAGATACATCAATAATAAATATGAAAAGGGAAGAAGTTCAATGGTTAAATTCGAAGCTTACTAGCATGACATGATGAGCTGAATAGCTAACCAGCAGGTCATCACATATATTACTTTGATAAATGGCTGGTTTATTAGGCCCCAAGAGCGATAGCATATAATCCAAGAGATCGTTAAAGTATTCCTCAACATCAAACTCTGGGTTTGCTCCTGGCTCCCTTCGGCAACGGGCTCCTTACCCTTAGTTTTTTGGCTTTTTGAAGGGGGCTCATCGATGCCTTTCCCCTTATCCGCAACCCCTTGTTCCCTCGGTGGTCCAGAGCTTTGATTACCCTGTTTGGGGGCTCCCTTGGTGGGGTGTTATCTTTTAGAGGCTTTCTCCTTACCAGTTTATACCTCACACCCTGCTTTTGTGAGGTCACTGCAGTTCCAAGTTAAGAGGACAACCCGGTAGCAGCTTTCAAGGTAGTCTGCGAGCTCAGACCCTCTGAGGGCTAGCTTGCGGGTTCATAAGTGCCCGTTACTTGAACTTCAGGTTTCTCAGGCTCAACTCCTGGAGAAGTTGGTGGAGTCTCAAAGCGAAGTTACACCATTGTCGCAAGAATTCTCGAGGTCGGGTTTGGTATTCCCTCTTCAAAAATCTCAAAGACTAAAGTGACCTCTCTCTTTTTTCAGATTTTGATGTCCTTGTGAATGCTTAGGACCTTAATCTTGGCCTTGGGGGCGAGCCCGTACTTTTGCAAAAGATACTTGCTAGGAAACTGATAGTCCAATGGGCTCTTAACTTCGAAAAACTTCTGAAGAGCCTTTACCTCATCGTCAGCAAGCTCGAGCGAACTTTTGGATATGTCTGCACATGAAAACGAAGATGAGTAAATACAGCAATGATAATATGCATGTATATGAAGACAGCAAACCGATAACATGCTCACCGGGATAAAGAGAAAAAGAAAGATTTTCGAGATAAAAAAGAGATGGGCAAGACGTGTAGAACCAACGAGTCTTGTAGTCGCCCACATTCGATCTGAGGACCCCTTTTGGTAAGAACACCTTATAGGGTAAGCTGCGGGTTGCGGTGTAGTAAAACCTATCCCGCTTGTCCGTCTTGAGACCCGTGGTGGCCTTGAAATGGAAAAGGTATTGGATCATAATAGGGATCGGAGGTGAAAGTCTATTTTTTATAAAAATAGAGGCCAAAGCGGTCTGGTGGGCGTAAGAGTTTGGTGTAAGTTAGAATGGGTCTAAAGCCAGGTCATTTAAAAGGTCAATGAGATAATAGGGGACTGAAAATCTAAACTTGGACTCTAGATGCTAGTGGCTAATCGCTACGAATCCCGAAGGAAGGTGAGCTGTGTGATCATGCTGAGTCGGCACCATTACCCGGCATCCCATGGGAAGGTCAAACTTTTAGGCTATTGTGACAAGCTCGCTGTGAGGGACAGCGGAGTCGTATTTGAAAAAGGGCTCGCGAGTAGGGGAGTCTTCTTGCCCTGACGACTCTAGTGCACTTTCACCGCTTTGGGAAGTTACACTTAGAGAATCTCTGACTTGTTAAGTATATTCCCTCTCAGAGTCCTCATCGCTAGCCCCTACTCGGTAATGGCGGCGTCCACAACTTGACATCTATAAAAGAAGCAAGAAGATTAGGTCGCTAATATCATATCAACCTTAGAAGATATAATCTTCCCGAATCCAATCTCCTATGTGTCAAGTCGCACACTAGGGTAGCTACTAAGGACAATAAGAGTTCTGGGTATAAGCTCATTAAAACCCAGCAAAAAAAAAAAAAAATTATAGGTGTCCCAAAGTAACCCTGAGCGACAACAAGCAAGAAGTAGCAATTAAATCAAACATGTCATCCAACACAGATTTCTTAAGCTCTTTCAAGCCAGATATTCAAAAGAGTCACAGAACGCTCAAGCGAAGAACAGAAACCAGACTCAAAGAAAAAGTAAAACAACACCATGTATGCAAGAACAAAAGTAGAAAAATAAAAAATAGATATACAAACTCACCTTGAATGTGGTAGAGTCTAGCGATTCTGAAATGAGAACGGTGAACAGCGGCGGTAAAGAGCACAGAGAAAGTTAGGAGACGAAGAGATGTCTGATTTTCGAAAATAATAGGAGAGAAGAAAATGAAGTGTCTTTATCATTATATAGCTGCAAGCCCTAGCCATTGGATCAAGACAGCTGTGTAACTGCCTCAGATCTGACGACACTGCGTGATTCTCAGGATTTTGTCATCTTTCGTAGTCAGTTGAAATACGTGCATTAAATGCGCACTGCGCGTAACGTGTCTTGTAATCGTTGTCTAGGGTAACACCACGTGTCCCAGAGATAAAGCAGAATTTGAAAAAGTGAAACAATTGTTCTCGCCTTAACAGTTCGTGTATGAGCTCGTAGCTCGTGGTCCATAAAATGCACCAAGAGCTAAGGAGCTTGTGTTATGGGTGTTTTCACGATCAAGACAAATGGGCTGACAAAAGTCCAAAGAATAGGCTCAATAGTCGAAGAACCAAAAAGGCCAAACTCTCTACTCGTCTATTTGTTTGCTTATCTGCTCGATTATCTGCATATGCTTATTATCAGCTCGCCTATGAGCCCGTTTATAGGATTGATCAAGTGCTAGTCAATCTGCTCGTCCAACTGCTTGGCCCTTTCTACATGTACTCGCTTATCAGCTCATCCATTAGGCCAATTATTTGCTGATTCATCAGATCGTTAGATAGCTCGCTTATTACCTTTATCAGCAACCCTTAATGAGATCAGTTCGGTAGTGCCTTATTTGCTCGTCAATGTGATAGAATATTCTTCTCTCTAAAAAGCTCGCTTCTGTTACATCTCTCAGACTACGAGTTAATTACAGTCAGAACTGTCAAAATCGATTACAGCTCAAGGTGTATCGTACATGCCAATCTCGTCAGAAATTATAGTATAGATTAAGGACATCTCACCTAACTAGCATGGGTTTAGCGTCTAAACCCATGCTTTGGTAGAATTAACCTAACAGATGTCAGCTGCATTAAAATGTAATCCATAATTTCATTTTGACTCATTACAACTTTGTCTTATTATAAATTATTGTAGCACCTCCCCTTTCCCTATAAATAGGGGAGGAAATTCATTGTAAAAAAAAAAAAAGAATATTTTGAGTACCGTTACTCTGCAGAAATATAGAGAAAGAAAATAATAGACGTCGGCATCGATTGGACCGAATCACTTAAAAATTTTCGATGCACTTTGTTCTTCCCTGACCCTTTCCTTTGCTTTCTACTTGTTTGTTACATCGTTTTGATCAAAACTGTAGCTTGGGCCTAGAAAAAACCTAGTTGGCTAAATCCAGACGTATACAAATATCAAATATTTGGATGATTGATAGTGTCAGGATTATTTCTTATATTATTGATTAGATATTCAATAAGCGAATTCAATCAGGATATTGTATGACCATTGCTAATTTGGTTGAATTACTCTATCTCGGTTATTGCATGATGTGTTTTTCATTTAACCACAAACAAGTTCAATTGTGCCCAGATAGTGAATCAGTTTAGGTTAAAAGAGCTTGCATAAAGCACAACTTCAAGTCGTAGTCATAGAGCAGCTCGTGACATGTGCTCAGCTTGCTATTACCTTCATAGTGAAAAAGACTAAAAAAAAAAAAGTAATTTTTTACTAATTGGTAGAAGGTAACATATTTCCTTATTTTAATGAAGCTTTAGAAAAAGGGAAAGAACTTAATCAAATAAGAGATTCCTATAATACATAGAAGATCTCTTTGAACGGGAAGCGACCAAAATTATATTACAAGTCAAATGTGGATACAATTAATTGTAGTTTGATTTAGTATCTACATGGTTAATGTAGTGTCATATAAAGTAGGAAAGATAAATCTTAGCATTTCTAATATTGGAGCAACCAAACTGTATGTAAACAAGGAACCCTAAAACTATATGAAAAGTAATTTACATGTATAACATGCATTATGCATCTTGGCAAGCTTGTTTACATCATAGCAAGCCTGCCTACATCCCGAAAAAGCTTTTATATGCTCATTGACATTCCTTCTTTGAGCGAAAACCCAGCTTCTGCTTGGCAATAGCATAATCGTGGATGTAGGCATTATCATTAAGGTTGAACCAAGTTACAAAATCCACTTACCTCCTTTGTCTTTTTATCTCTCTCTTATATCTCTATTACTTTACCATATTTATTTGTATTTATTCTATTTTTCTTTTTGTTTATCATATTAGCACCATTGTCAGATCTTGCTTCACTCCCTGAATTTTACATTATTTATCGTTTTATATTAATCTAGATGTTAACCAGCTTTTGACATCAAAATGACCTAACTTTCATTAAATCTTTGTCCCTTACAGAGTATTTGTGACTAGTGGTCCTCTAGTGTAGCTACGTTTTTAGTTTTAATTAAATCATTTTCAACTTTTGATTTATTTTAATTGCATTTAATCACATTAGGAATTTAATGATAAAGTACTTCGCTTTTCTGTGGGATGATCCTACATTCGTTATACTGTAATTGAGGTGTGGTCTCATAAATTTAAAATTCATGAGCATTATGAAAGAGACCATCAACATACATATAAGTTCTAATCAACAGAAGATAAATTATTTTATATAGAGCTGCAAGTCATATAAAGGATAAATGATGAATTGAATTCATATATACTTTCAAAACAATATGCATATTCGATTCACATGAGCTAAAAATAAATTATACAACACGAAGCCATGAACAAAGTGGAATCATATAACTCATTCTCCTATGAACACTAAAGAAAGAAATACAAAACTAGTGATAACAAAGATAAAGTTTTGAAAAAATGGTAAAGATTCAGGGTAGAAATAGAAAGTATATAAAATATAAAATTAGGTTAACTAATATAAAATTAGCTTAACTCTATTTTAGTGTTTTTTTAAGGAAAAATCCTTAAAAAACAATCTGACTTTGGATATATTATTCATTTTCCCACATATAGTTTTATTTTTATCTAAAGTTTCCGTTTTGTTGATAAGTTAACAAAAACGTTAAGCAAAATATAAAAGGACATTTTTAATCCTGGCAGATAAAAATTAACACACCAAATTAAAAATAAAAAAGAATGGATAAAAATGGGAAAAAAAAATATTTTAAACCAACAAATTATAAACTAATAACATACCAAATTAAAAATTAAAAATTTGATAAAAAAGAAAAAAGAGTGAAGATCACTATCCATCTAATTGCACCTTCTTCATCATCAACCTTAAACTTCCATCTTCATCATCATCAACCTTCAACATGCCAGCCATGGACTCCATTAAACCACCGTCGCTAACAACCATCTTTCCTTTTTCTTCTTCCTTTCTCTCTCTCTCTCCCCCTTTCTGGAGTCAAACAAACCCAATGGGTTCCTTTTGTTGCACCAATGAGGTACAAACCTACTAAGTCAAATGAACCAAAACCACAACCACAACCCAAATCATCACCACCACCACCACTCCCTTTTCTTGCATTGACGAGGTATGAACCAACTGAGTCAAATGAAGCCAAATCACAACCGAAATTGTCACCACCACCACTCCCTTTTGCTGTGTCAATGAGGTACAAACCCATTAGCATCACCGGTCGAAGATAGAGATAGAGAAGATGAAAATAGAGGGGAGAGAGAGAGAGAGAGAAGCAGTTAAGAGGTAAAAAATATAGATTTTTATTCATATAGATTTTTATTTTTTATTTTTAAATCAAAATAACTTGATTTTTTTATATTTTTAATATTTAATATTATTTATTTTGATTTTCATATTTTAATTAATATTATTTTAATATTTTTGTCAGATTTCCCATTTTACCCCTCGGGTCAAACAGTTAATGATTTCAACCTAACAGAATCTATGACCATTGGAGTATTTTTATCATTTCATATACCTTTAGGGGATATTTTGAGTGTTTAATTTAAAGTTATACGGTATTTCGAATAAAAATGAAATTACATGGTGGAAAATAGACAATATGTCAAAATTTAGGGGATTTTTTTGGGAAAAACAAAACTACGTGGTGAAAACCGAATAACATGTCAAAAGTCAATTTTTTTTCCCTTTATATATAGGTATGTATGTATGTATTTATATATATACATACACATATAATGGTTGGGTTGGGTTATTTGGTTTGATAAAACAACCCACACCATTTGGTTGCTTTTAACCGATGTAATGGATTTATTTCATTTTATGAACCCAAACCAACCTATTTTAATCGGTTTGGTTTGGTTGGTTGATTGGTTTAATGGTTTGAATGCCCATCCGTGAAGTAATTTCTTTCTAGCGTCCATGGGAGTAAATATTTTCTATTATAGGAGTAAATATTTACACTGTTTATATAATGGCTAAATCTCAATAGATCCTTGATATATTTTGTGCTAATTTTTAATTTTTTTTTTAAAAAAAATATCAATCAAGAGATCAAATAAATTGAAAAAAAATAAAATATCCATTGAATCTTTTGACAATTTTGAACATTGCCTAGGATGGAAAGAACTTCATAATATAAAGAGAACTATTATAAAAATTGAGTTGAATTATCTATAAATTATGTACATTATTTCTTAATATACATGGTTATGCACATTCTCATCTACTTTAATGATATAGATTCAAGTTCTATCAAATATATTTTATAACCTCTTATGGATAATTTTGTTTTTTTTTTCGATTTTGTAGAAGTAATTATCTCCTATTATAAAAGTAGGTTTTCGAATTATATAAGTAATTATTGATATTAATAGAATCTAACAAATTTCTAACTTATTTGGTGATATTTATATTTTTTTAATCTTTTGATAATAAAATGACCTACTCCATGTTGGTCAACTAGAAAAAGCTTTGATCCATATGCAAAGTTTAGAATGGAATTTAACTAGATATCTTAACTGCTATGCAAAAATATATCATTTAGATTGTGTATAATATAGTTAAACTTGATTTTTCATTTTTGTACAAAATTTATTATGCAAATTCTTTTATTATTATTAGTATTATTATTTACCATTTGTACTTGATGGAGGTTTGATCCGTTGGCCCTCATGTTTGTTTGGCATCGATTACAAGTACAGAAAAATTAGACTGTCGGCAACTTTTCACTCTCTAGGTAGTCAAACATTTTCAAAAAATTATTTTGACTAGAAATTATAAAATGGGGATTATTCATGTGTATATTATTTTTGAATATGTGATTTTTTTTTTTCCCTCAAAGCTAACATTGAATAAGTTAAAGTTCAATCGGATCCATCAAAATTAAACACTATCCCAAATATTTACTCCTATAAAGAGAGAAAACTGCTTCAACAATAAGAAGAAAAAATCATTCATACAAGTTTTAAAATGCACTGGATGAAAATTGAACCCTTAACATAATAGACAATATATGATTTGAATTATATAAACTGGACAATTAATTTGAATATTTTGTTGCATGACTTAAATTATACGAATCGAAAATCCATACATCCACAAGAGATTTGACTAATATCAAAATGTCATCGGATATTAATATGATATTAATAATTTCTCCCCACATCTTTATCTCCTCGTTGAGATGGTTGAGTAACTCCTCATTTACTAAGATATTTGAGATTTAATTCTCATTAAGTACATTTTATAGTTTGTGTAAACAATTGTTTTCTCTGTGTCTGAGAGTAGATATATATAAAAAGTTTTTGTTTCATGTTTATGGAAGTAGATATTTAGTTTGTATAGTTTATTCTCCTTATTATAGAGTGATTGTTTTTCTAGATATCCAATTTATATGGGTAGTTTCTTTTACTTATTGTAAGAGTAGTTATCTCCTAAGGTAGATATATATATTTTTTTTTATGAGACTAGTTTTCTTTAATTATAATGTTTAATTATTATTTGATCTCAGCACATTTCAAATGTCCTTTGCCTCCAGGATATTAGTATGATAGTAGATATCGAAACTGTACAATTAGTGTTTAATCTAGTCATATCTCGATAATCCTGTGATATTAAGATATTTGTATGATAGTAGATATCTGGGCCATACAACTAATGATTGATCTTGACATAGTTTGACATTCCTTTGATACCAAGATATTCGGACTGGGAAATTAGTGTCACTTAAAAGAAAAAAAGATTAATTCCTCCTCAAATTCTTAATTTCCACTTAAAAAATAAAATAACGTTTTCCTTCATTTATTTATTCTGCTTTACTGACCACACAGTTATTCGCTAAAATGAGGTTTCAAGAACGGCTAATGGGTCTCTCTCAAACTTAAATCAAAGCTCAAGGGTGAGTAGGAGTAAGGACAATTACAGTTTAACCACAGATCCTCAACAAAACATATTTCATTACTCATTCTATACCAAATAAAAGCCAAACCAGCCAGCCAAACTAGTAATTATTGAACTGCTGCAGTAATGAAGGCAAAAATTTATAAAATAATACACATATTTACAGCAATTATCTACAGCTGCTTTATTCGTAATATTAAAATGTACAGTTTTCATTTTATTATCATAACTGCTTTAATAATTAAAATTGGACAGAAAATTAAATAAAGAAAGAAACAATAACTGAAATTCTAATGAAGAGAAAAAAAATTCCCATCGCCAGCGGACCAAGTTAATACATATAAAGACAAATTATTGAATGCCAAAATTTCAGATGGGAACATAGATAATATAGTTTTTTTTTATTTGATTTTGACGTGGAACCTGAAGCGGCCCCCACGGGCGCCTGCAGAGCCATGTGATCATCAGAATCCATGAAACATGTTCAAGAAGAGAAGACATTTGTCCCATTGTCTTGTTATTAATATTAATAAATATATATATATATATATATATATATACCAGGAACATTACCCGCCAACCCCACCAATGTCTTCTACTGTCCGAGGAAACTTCCCCATTTGGTTTCTTTATAATTTATATGTTCTTTGTTCTCTAGTTTTTCTTGTTTTTGATGCATCAGTGTTGCAAATGAAAGTTTTCAGGTGGCAGTGAAGAAAAGAGCCTGAAATCCTCAGGTTTCTCTTTTTGTTGCATGTGGAGAGCAGAAAGGAAGAATGGGTTCTTCTCTTAACGTAGGGAGCAATAGTTATGACTACTCTTTCAAGATTCTATTGATTGGTGATTCTGGTGTTGGAAAGAGTAGTATTCTTCTCAGCTTCATCTCCAATTCTTTTCAAGATCTTTCTCCTACAATAGGTTGTTAATTCTTCTTGCATCTTCTCTTTCAAATTCAATACCTGCCTGCTGTATTATTTCTACCTTTTGTGCAGCATGAATGCTCTCTCTCTCTGCCCCCTAAACTTTCTTTAATTTACTTACTTTAGTTGCATAATTAGATTGAAGAAATTTAATGATATGTGATTGCGTATTTTTCTTTGTTATTTATTTATTACATTTCTCATGTATACATGGATGTCTATATATGTGTGTATTCTATATTCTATTATGGGTTTGGCTACCTTACTTAGACACTTATTGTATAAGGTTATCCGATAACAACCCTTAGATTAGTTGTAAGGATGGTTATTGAAGATCATCCGATTGTTGTTATGGATGGATAAACCTTACCCGTCCAGTAATGTTCACTGACTTTGTTTGGATGCCTAACAGGATTTTCAGTGGTGTAGAGTAAGAAATTAAGTTATGAGTTGTTTTTTTTACCCTCTTTTGTTTTGGGGTGATGAGTAATTAAAAGCAGCCTTACTTTATATATATATATATTTATATATATTTTTCCTTTGCAGAAGAATTTCATTGAAGGGTTTTTTTGTTTGTCACTAGCATTTCTTTCCCGAGGGAAATTTGAGTCATTATCAGTCAAATTAGATGTGTATATGTGCCAATAATGTCTTTACTATAAGGTTACCTGAAGAAAGATTTCCATGCTACATCATCCTAGTGAAAAAATTGGTCCTCCTGAAGTTGTTCACATACCATTAAAGTGCTCCTATTCAAGCCAATGTGTAGGACTTGGAAATGCTATTGCTTGATTGTAATTGTTCTGAGTTTTAATTCACTAAGCTTGTAGTTGCCCTTTTGAGTTATTCATTGTTTAATACTGAGGTTTGGCTGCTATCCCATTTGTGTTCAGGTGTGGATTTCAAGATCAAACTACTCACAGTTAATGGCAATAGACTGAAGCTTACAATTTGGGACACAGGTAAATGTTGGACATGATGGCTGAAGCTCTGTAGCTTTCATTTCAATTTTTATATTACATGATAAGTGGTTGGAAAACTTGGCTTTGGTTTATGGAAATTTATTTTATTTGCCTTAGGTGGGGAGGCTTGGAATTCTAACTCCATGATGGATTAGGTGTCCTATCTCTAAGTATTGGTTCTAAAATGTATATTTTTGTTTCTCACTAGTATCCTTTAATAATTAGATGCTATTGTGATCAAGCATTCTTTCAATGGAGTTGTGTAGGGACAGAGATATCGTCCACATCAGCGTTCCATTGTGAAGAATGACAAATTCATTTGTGAGTCTCAGTAAGAGTTGGCTTCAGGTCCATAGGAATTGGCCAAGTATATGAAGAAATATATTTATTTATTTATTTTCAATAACTAGGAGTTTCTGCTGGTAGATTCTTTCCCCAGAATGCCTATGAGCCACTACATGTAGAGTTTTATATGAAATGAGACGTTGTTTATAAAAGGTCCAATGCTTTTCAAGCCTAATAGTGCTGGTGCAACCACTAACTGTGAATGGGGATTGGCTATTTGTCTGGGACTGATGCATTTATAAATGATTGCATCCTTCAGTGATAATACTGTGTGGTCAAGGAACAATGAAGAAGCACCAAGTGTTGGGTTGGTGGGAAAACACGTATTATTAGGTTATGACCTGACAAAACCATGGCCTAGATAGAGCAGAATGAGAAAAACAGGATTGGTAGGGTTAATCATATGTAGATTGGGATAGGGCTTAATAAGATTGTTTGGAACTGGAGAATCTGTTGTCTGGTTAATTGTTTTTCCTCATTAGAGCTCTAAGTATTGACTCGTGAGCATTAGATGCTGATTGGCAGGTTGAAAGTCCATAAAATTTCTTATGATATAGTGTTAGATGTGTCAGAATCATCAGATGGTGGTAGTTATAGTTTTAAGACATGTTATCTACCTACATGTTTTGTTTTACTGGTTCTAAAAGGGTGTTGTGCTTGATAGATAATGGTTGGCTACTGTGAAAATGTAATACGTAGACAATGCACAAGTTTTTTTCATAATTTTCAACCCAAAAGCTCAAAGATGTCCTAAAACCATTTAGTTGGTTTACTCAACTGCTGGAATGGTTCATTTTGTTCTGTAGTGCTGCACTGCACTACCCTTAAAAGGAAATTAGAAAAGAGCATATGACAATCAATAGATGATGGCATGCACTCCAAAGAACTTTATTCTTTAAATGCTTGATGTTCTTAATTTTTTTTTCCTCTATGATGCTTAAATATTATTAGCAGATTTCATAATTTTTTATGAAGTTTTATCGCACAACTTGATCGGCAGTATTCCATACATGAATGAAGAGTCATATAGATGTGAGGTTACTCATGCCATGATTTGTAAACACAAGGTACTAGCTAGTGAGCAAAAACTTTTCATAGTCTTTACATTGTAAGAAACATATAATATACTGTTATAAGCTTTTCACTTTATACTAGAATACAATCCTATTTGCAAAGAGACAGGGCACTGAAACATAATGTCTTGATTATGCACTCGAACAATTGATATAAAATCCTTTATTACTTCATGAATGCCCCCATGTAAAGTTAGCTTTTAAATTGTTCAAATAATCTAAAGCTGGTTTAGTTTTATTGTTTCATTAACATCTTATTTTACATTGCAGCTGGACAGGAGAGATTTGGGATGTTAACAAGCTCTTACTACAGAGGTGCACATGGAATTATCCTTGGTATGTCATTGTGAATACCAATCATCTCGTGCTACATATCTGTAGATTTCATTATCATTTTGACATACAATCTGGATTATATTCCAGTGCCTGTGATTTCAGGTATTAGGAGTTTGATAGAATACTTATATATTTATAAAATCACCATGCCTGAATACAGTGGATAAATCCATAATGTAGTGAATGGTGCCTGTTTGAAGCGCTTGTTCTCTGACCAATAGGAATTCTTTGATACTTGTTCTTTGCACTGTTAACTATTGTTAGCAGGTAGTGGTTGCAACTGGAACAGTGCATGTCAAGATAAAATGTTTCTTCTTAATACATGTAATAACTAAACTAATTGTCTAAGGTCTACATGTCAACAGAGTATCTTATAGTTAAGAGTATCTGTTGTCATTTTGTGATGCATGTATTGATGCCTGCTCTTTTCACAATGGAGAAAAAAGCCTTAAGCATCATTTTTATTGTACTTTTGATTTACTCTTACTTTTTAACATACTTCTTGTGTAAATTTACTGGTGCCATATGTTGTTTAATTCATCTGGATTTCACCTCTATATATACCTTTCACTTTGTTGGGGTAAATTGTAAAGTATGTACTCCTAAGATATTCTTCTCAAAGTTTCACCCAGAATGTCATATCTCACTATTTTGTTTTATAATTTTTCAATTCAGTGTATGATGTGACACGGAGAGAAACATTTGCAAACTTGTCAGATACATGGGCAAAAGAAGTAGAGCTTTACTCCACTAATCCCGAGTGTGTCAAAATATTGGTGGGAAATAAAGTGGACAGAGTGAGTTTAATAGTCTTGCTACGCCCCTTAAGATCTCAATGTTCACATATTACTTCTGTAGGAAAAATTTTCTTAACAAAAATTTGAAAATGTTAGAATAGCTATGCACTTCATGGTTTTGTCACTTTCGTAATTAGTTTTATGTTTTCTAATCGTGGAGGAGTTTACTTCTTTTTAATAATCTCAGGAAAGTGAAAGGGCTGTTACTAGAGAGGAGGGGATGGCACTGGCGCGGGAGCATAAATTTATGTTCCTTGAATGCAGTGCTAGAACTAGAGAAACAGTGAGGCAATGCTTTAGAGATCTCATCTATAAGGTATGGTCGCAAGAAAGTTCTATTCTATACTGTTTTCTTGAATCTGCTTCCTGTTCTAACAGTTTTCTAGATTTTGTTAATACCACGGTTTGGATGCCGGTTGGAAGTATATATTGTTACTGAACGTTTAGATGCGACCCATCGCTATTACATATTGTCAAAAACCACTCTATGTGATTTTATGATCTAACTATGAAATATTGTCAAAAGCTATTATATTGGATTGTATGATCTAAATATGAGATAAACTCTCACCATTAACCATACCTGGTCATTATTAATTATACAGTGTAGCAAGTTTTATATTTGTAAATCTAATTTGCTACTGTTGTATGAATTCTTACGAGTGTCATTAGTTTTCAGATACTGGAAGTACCCAGTTTATTGGAAAAAGGATCTGCGGTAGTGAAAAGTCAGATTTTGAAACAGAAACAAGTTTGCCAGGCACCTCGTGGCGGTGGTTGCTGCTGATAAATATCTATATATGCTGTGACAAAGAAATCAATACAAAATAGAAGTTTTCATACAATCAGTACAATGGCAAATGGATGCGTAACCGTTCCTAGACACTTCAACTTTATATATCGTAGATCACCATATGTACATCACTTAAAGCTTTACTGGAGCTCTCACAGTTTGCTTTCATAGTAGTTTTGGATTTCTTTCTTCCAGATGGTCAGCTGGGGGCTGAAGGGGTTGTCAACATCATTCAGTTTTAATGTAAATCTGCATAATTTTCGTTTCTCTGAGGTTTTTATTTGTTGAATCTACTCTTGCTGTAGATGTTAAAGAGTCAGCATAGTATATTGGTCAGAGAGATGTCTAAGGAGTACAGATTTTGGGGTGAATAATGGTCTTGTATATAAAATGATCTGCAATGTATTTGTTCAAAGTTGATAGCTACACACATTACTGGATACAGGAAATGGCCAGAGGTCCTTGTGAATCATGATTAATTGTTATGTGTCATCTGTAAGCCACACCTCAGTTCAGTACAGTTATCATGAAAGATAAAGGGATTATTGCAAGCAGATGATAAGAATCTATGTAGAATGTTGAGGAATTCCTTTTGATAAATTTTTTTTTTTTAACATTAAAACTATGCATGGAAGTTGAGTTCAACCTAAAGCTTGTTAATCTATAGCTACAATTTGTAGCACCTCCTCAAAATGATTTGAAAACGATAGACAATGCCATGAGTAAAAGCAAGATTCCCAAGACAAAAGAGAACTGCATTTTGAATCACTTTTTGACATAGAGAGATGCAACCATTCCTCCCAAAAGCTGCAACTGTTAGAAGAGGCACAATCCAATCCTATATCACTTCGGATCAGGCTCAAGAATCCATTTCGAACCTAACTCATTTAGATATTACTTCGAGAATCCTCAAAGAGAGGCTTACCCTTGTGTTTTCTTGATGTCCCTGCATCAGTCTCCCACACCAAGGAGAAAATCCTCCTTTCAGATCGCACCCAAGGGGATTCAAACACGAAATCTCCGGGGCTTGCTGGACAAATGACAGGCATCAAAATTATCAGAATAAATTCTGTTTCTTCCAGAAAGTACTTTTACATATACAAGTAAAAAGCAAACAAATTTGACTGAATCTGATGCATCTATTTATGCACAATTAATAAGCAGTGAGACTCCTACGGATCATTGTTGTTTTCATAACTCTTAGAAAGTCCAATCAGATAATTTAGACCAAAGCATATATGTCAGAAGACAAAAAAACAGCTTTGATATATGACATTGTGCCAAGATTGGGAAAATTGAGGCAAATTTTGTCTTCTCATTATCTCAATCAGCTACATTTTATCTGCCGGCTTGCCCGGCCCAAAAGTACTTAAAAATATGCCAAAATTCTCTTGATTCAAAGTCTCTCTTACAATTATTTCGTTTCTTGGCTGCTTCCTTCCACTCACTTTCTTTGTAAGCCCCATTGGCCTCATTCCTTCTTTTACAAGAAACAAGGCCATTCTTTGCTCTCTATATCTATATAACCTATTTTGGTGTATTTTATACACCCTGGAAGAGGCCTAACGAAATCAAGTGCCATTGTACTTTGCTCCTTCTGATGGCCTGCCAATGGTGGCTTATCGCTTCAGCAACATTGCTGGGAATCCTTTTCGCAACTGCTAGTGGCATCGACATATTTCTAGAATGGAATGTGGCCATTGACACAACTATCAAACCTGCTGGTCTTGATCAACCTGTAAGGAATCTTTCACGTGTTATTATTAATATTTCCATGTTAGTATACATGCTAGTGTTTGTTTAAAACTAATGACTGTTTGATCAGGTTATAACAATCAATGGAATGTTTCCTGGACCCCTTATCAATGCAACCACCAATGATCTTGTCCATGTGAATGTTTTTAACAATTTGGATGAGCCTCTACTCTTCACATGGTAAGCACTAGGAGCTTTGGTTCTTTGAACATCTTCTTCAATCAAAATGCAATCTTAATAGATCATTTTCTTTGCATTGAACAAATAAAAAATGGGGTGGTTGTGGTTGTGGTGGTGGTGGGCGCAGGAATGGCATACAACAAAGGCTAAATTCATGGCAGGATGGAGTTTCAGGCACAAACTGTCCAATCCTACCAGGGACAAACTGGACTTATGTGTTTCAAACTAAAGATCAAATTGGCAGCTTCTTCTACTTCCCCTCCATCAACTTCCAGAAAGCTGGGGGAGGATTTGGGCCCATTCGGGTCAATAATCGTAATGTGATAGCTGTCCCCTTCCCCGAACCTGAAGCTGAATTTGATCTTCTCATCGGTGATTGGTTTTATGGAAACTACAAGGTCATACACTGACTTGAAAAAACAAATCACTCATGAAGAATTTGATTTTCATTATGCTGCAGCAATAATTATTATCATTAACAATATTTTCTTGCACAAAATTTTAACAGGAAAGAAGGCCCATGGTGGGGAATTCGTCTGTAATTAATCAGGATGTCCCTGGTATGATGTTGATGAATGGAAAAGGCCCTTATGGACACCCAATGTCAACATCCTATGAGTCCTTCACTTTCACAAAAGGTAGATATTAAAATTCTAAAATAAGAAATTGAATTTGATATTTTATAATCTCATAAAGCATCTACTATAGTTTTGTCATGTACGAGTTTTTTATATATTTACAGAATATATGGAAAGATAAGATCAAAACCTGATCTTTCTCTCAACACATTTTTTTCATTATTTATTAATCTATTAAAGATTTATAAGACATAACTAAGGTTTTGACGTTTGTAATGCAGGGAGGACTTACAGGTTGAGGATATCAAATGTGGGGAGTTTATTAAGTCTCAATTTCAGGATACAGAATCACAAGATGGTATTGGTTGAGACAGAAGGGTCTTACACCAATCAGATCGCGTTGGATTCTCTTGATGTGCATGTGGGTCAGTCCTACTCTGTACTTGTCACAGCTGATCAAGATGATTCTGATTATTACATGGTTGCATCTCCTAAATGGTTCAACTCTACTGATTCTAGTAACAGCCTTGTTGGTCTGGGTGTGGTTCACTATTCCAATTCCAATTCTCAACTTAGTGGTCCCCTCCCCACTGGCCCTGATCCCTTTGATTTAGATTTTTCAGTCAATCAAGCCAAGTCTGTAAGGTAAGCAAGAGGAAGTTTGATTGATTCCTAATCTGAAAACAATTTTAGAATTCTATGATACCATTCAAGATAAAAATGTGATTTCAATATGGCATATTTGTGACAGACCATTAGTTCATGCTACCTTGATAACATAACTTTTTCTTTAATTATCAGAAGTCAGGGCTTCGGATAATAATGAATATGCCTGTTTTTACTTTATGCTTATTTCTGATGGTTTACTATTTTTTTGAGTGTCAAACACAGCAGTCTCCCTATAACAAAGATACTCAATAGCATTTTATTGAATAAGAACTGTCAAAGGCTTTTATGATCAAATCCTTTGAGTGCGTACTAATTACCAAATGGCTTACTATCAAAAGTTTTACCTGTATTTGTGTCATTACACTTTTAAAATTCAGGCCTTCAATTTCTAATAGTTTATGACACATATGATTCATGCTTTTCTTATGTGAGTGACACGTTGTTCTATACATAATAAAAAAGCAAAAAAAAAACAAATAATCTGAGTATGAGTATGGTGGGTGACCTAGCGGAAAGACCAATCCCACTTGCTTCTCATTGGCAAGGTTTAATCCTCACTCAGAGTGACAAATTTTTCACTCTTTGTGAGTAGTCTTCTTCTTGTTCTGATAGTAGATTTTCGGACTGTTCGTTAAGTCGACTTTAAATGTCATTAGGGACAGGTAGATATCTGACTTAGTATCAAGAGATATAATATATAAAAATAAATAAATAACCAATAATCTCATCCATTAAATATCTTCCAAGATTGATAATGGAAGGTCTCTTAACAATTTCCGTTTGTACCTTCTTGTAAGTTGCTTTATAATCTATAAATTGCATGCTCACACCCCCATTTTTTTTTTTTTTTTTTGATTAGTTGGAACTTGACAACAGGAGCAGCAAGGCCTAACCCACAAGGAACCTTTAACGTATCAAATATTAGCTTATCACAAACATTCCTGCTCCATGCCTCAAAGGGTGAGATAAATGGACAACCACGCTATCTTGTCAACAACGTCTCTTACTTAACTGTGGCTACCCCCTTGAAACTTGCCGATTACTTGGCAAACGGGTCGGGTGTATACCAGCTTGACTGGTTTCCTACTCAGACCCCCAACAATGAAGCTACTTATGGAGTTTCTGTTGTTTCTGGGGATCACAAAGGTTGGATAGAACTTGTGTTTATCAACCAGTTGGACGTCATTGATTCCTGGCATTTGGATGGTTTTGGCTTCTATGTTGTCGGGTAAGTGTTATATTAAACTGTCAACACTGCCTTTTTAGCTTTAGTTTTTGAGATAATCCTATCTTTTGCCCTTATAGTTTGATATAATTCTAATTAATTCCTATAATTTTCAGAAATTTATTTTACCCTCTATTATCATTGTCGTTGCTGAAACGACCAAGTGACCAAAGCACCTTTGTCGTTTTGTTCTTCCACATTAACGGTCAAACTATGATTTTAACATTAATTTTAACAGTGAGATTTTTTGGATATTTTCATACCTTATAAGGGGTATATGATTAATTTTATAAATTGTTAAGAAAGATATTAATGATTTACAAAAACATTAGAAGATTTTAGTATTATATCAAACTATAAAGAGGAATATATATATATATATATATATATATATATGTATATTGAAAATTTATTAATCAGTAAGAAACCTTATGTATGCTTAAAAATTTGAGTTTAAATACCTTATTCAACCATTACTTTACTCCTCAATTGGAGTCTTTTGATTGATATCAATAACCATCCTTATAATTAATCTAATTACAACCAATCCAATGGCTTCAATTAAGGGATTAGATTAGTGATTGGGTAAGATAGTTAAATTATAAAAATTTACCTTATAAGATGAAAGAGAAAACTTCTTACAAATATTGGTAAATGCGTATGGTGGAACTTAAACCACCACACAGATATAAAATTTACTCCTATAATAAAGGAAAAAGACTTTTCACACACATTCTAATAAATATGTGTAATGAGATTCAAATATCTATAAGAGATGTAAAAAGGAACTGCATTAATTAACTATTTAAACTATGATTGGATATATTTGTAATTTCATTTTAGTTTTCACTTTTAATAAGAAACCCACTTGGAAGAACTTTCAAAAGATACTCTAGTGCAAGCTTATCATAATCTTCTTACATATAAATTCAAGAATCCTAATTTATTAAGAGGTTGTTTGTTTTTTGCACTTAACACTTAATGGTGCTTAATTTGGTTAATTAAGAGATTTTTGTTTGTTTTTTTAAGTGATCAAATCACTTAAAATCACCCAAAAACCACTTAAAAAAAAAAGTAACATTTTTTGACTTATCACTTAATACAAAATCACTTAATGATTTATAAATATATTATTCCAAGTTTATCCTTCCTAAAATAATATGTTTCCAAGTTTGTTTTAGTTTTATATTATAAAAATTTCTTTTAATACTTTAATAAATAACATTGAAAAATAAAAACCCTAAACATCTTAACATCAAATTTTTTTTTTTTTATAGTTGGATTACTATATTTCTCTAATTAAATTCTGGTAAGAATCTTTATTGATAAAATGTTTATGCAATAACTTAGAGACCAAATTACAAATCAATTTGTTTAAGTATTTGATTATTTTTATTTAATTATATCAGAAAATATATATTACTTTACAATTTCAATTTTCGTTGTAATAGTAATTTAATTTAAAACCATTTTATTTATTTTTATTTGAATATATAAATTTAATTGACTCTACTATTTTAATTAATCTTATTTTAATTATGAATAAAAATACTATATATATAAGTTACAATTTCAACTTTTGTTATAATAGTAATTCAATTTAAGATTATTTTGTTTATTTTTATTTGAACATATAAACTTAATTGATTCTACTATAATAATTAATCTTATTTTAATTATGAATAAAAATATTATATATAAGTGTTTTAATATTTGTTAAATAATTTATTACAATTGTTTGTATCATATTAAATAAAATTACACAATAACTAATAGTAAAAGGATATAAATGTCAAATTACTAGTAATCAGATAATTTTAACTTTAAAAAACAAACAAAATTATTATACATTCAGATATAAAAAAAGAAAAAACAAACATGTCAATCAGATTTCAGATTTCAGTCACTATTCAGCTTTCAGTCTTCAGCAGCACTGTTCAGTCTTCAGATAAAAAAACAAACGACCCACTTTTAATAAGAAACCCACTTGGAAGAACTTTCAAAAGATACTATAGTGCAAGCTTATCATAATCTTCTTACATATAAATTCAAGAATCCTAATTTATTAAGTGTTTATAATTTAAACAAAGATGCCTTTTAGCTGTCAGATACAGGTTATGTAACTTCATATTCTTGTTTTATGTAATAGAAAAGTTGTACACAAATTATAAAAGAGTGATGTTAAATTGTCCAATTTTTTCACTGAAATAATTTTGAATTTTTTCTAATCTTCAGGTTTGGAAATGGAGAATGGACAGTAGAATCACACAACACTTACAATCTATATAATCCAGTAGTTCGAGCCACCGTGCAAGTTTATCCAAAAGGGTGGACTGCAGTTTATGCATTTCTTGATAATCCTGGCATGTGGAATGTGAGATCACAGCTATTGAAAAATTGGTACTTAGGCCAGGAATTCTATATCAGAGTCTTCGACGTTGATCCTAACCCTGCTAAAGAGCGGCCACCACCTCGTAACTTGTTGCTATGTGGTTAGTACAATTTTTTTAACAACTCTTTCAGCATATATGGGTTTGGCTATTTTACTAGTTGGATAATGTTACTCACCAATAACAATCTTTGGATATTCTTTAATATTACCTTTAAAACCAATCCAAATGTTGTTATTAATAAGTAACCTACTAACCTTAGTTGACTAGTATGTTAGCAAAACCCTATTAATTTATATATACCTAACTGTTAGAAATCTTAAAGATCTTAATTATCATTGATTTGCATGTTGCCTCGTAGTATGGTTATTCACTTCCCTTTTCACCCTATTAGTTAGACCTCAAATTCTATCTTGTTATAGAAAACTAAAAAATGCCAATTGATTTCAAGTAAAAAAATAGAGTAAATATGATAGGCAATGATAGCAAAAAAATAGAAAATAGACAAGAGGTTTATAATGGTTCGATCAATTGATCTACATTCACTTTGTAAGCTACTGTTGAGATTTCATTCAAAATAATGGCAAGAGAATACAACTTCTTCTCATTATAAGGTCTCTTTGAAACACTCTAAAAAATGGCAAGCTTTGCTATATAGAACAGTAAGTTATGTGTCTCTTGTTCTCTCAAGCCTCACCACTCTCTCATTAGAGTCACACACAATAATCCTTTTTGCTTTTTCAAAACCTACAGCTACTACTGCCTCATGCCTCTTCCCATTAGCAAAGTTGTTTTAAGCCAATTAAAATTACATAGCTTGCTTAATAGCTGTAGAGAATCACACAGCTTGTATGACAACTACAGTAATAAATAAATTGCATGCAAATCAAGAGAAACATTTCATTGCATTTGTGACTTTCGTAAAAATGTTTTCAATCCTTTTATGTCATGTCATTAAGTGTGTTTTTTGAGTCACAGACACTATAAATCTCTACCTTGATTCTCAAACACACTTTAACTTCATCAATTATAGTAGCTCACCTCCTTCATCTTTAAGGTTGTTCATTAGTGACCTAAACTAAGTCCAAACAATACTTGAACTTAGTTACAGGTAGCACTTTTTTTGCCATATCTACTGGGTTATTAGTTGTAGGAACTTTCTTAATCATCACTGCACCATCAGTAATTATATCTGTAACGAAATGTAACCTCACATCAATAGGTTTAGTTATTTTATGATGCACTTGATTTCTTGAAAGATGTATTGCACTTTGGTTGTCATAGAAAATAGTTAAATTTTTCTCAGGATTCCCAAGTTCTGCTATCATTCCTTTGATCCAAAGTGCTTCTTTAATACACTCTATAATAGCGATGTACTCGAACTAAGTTGTAGACCAAGCCATAACAGACTGAAGTTGAGATTTCTAGCTAATACAACATCCACCTAGAGTGAAAATATACCTTGTATATGACCTTCTTTTATTGAAATCTCCAGCATAATCTGCATCAACGTAACCCTTGACAAGATACTTTAACTTATTTAGTCTTTTAAACAATAAGCCAATATTCAAAGACCTCTTCAAATATCTTAATAACAATTTTACTGCCTCTTAATGTGCTTTCCCAGGATTTTCCATATATCTACTCATTAAGCTCACTGCATGAGCTATATTAGGTCGTGTACACACCATTGCATACATGACAGTTCCAATAGCACTTATGTACAGTACCTTAACTATCAACTATATATCTTCATCTTTCTATGGGCATAATTCAACAGAAAGTTTGAAATGTGCAGTTAAGGGAACCGTTACAGGCTTTGCATCTGACATGCCAAACCTCTTGATCACTTAGGTAGATATTCCTTTTGTGACAAGATCAAAACACCATTTTTTCTATTCTTGAGAATATCTATTCCAAATATTCTTTGTGTCTCTCTAAATTTTTTATGTCAAATTCAGATTGTAGAATTTGTTTCATCTTTTGCACTTCCAGTGATTTTTTACTAGCTAGCAACATACCATCAATATACAACAACAAATAAACTCTATCATGATAAGTAAAGCCTTTGAAGTATACACAGTATGTATGATGATCTCTTGAAACCATTTTTAGTTATAAAAGTGTCAAACCTCTTATACTATTGCATAGGTGATTGTTTAAGTCTGTATAAGGATTTCTTAAGTAAACATACATAGTTCTCCTTACCTAGTACCTTGAAACCATCGGGTTGGCTTATGTAAATAGTCTCGTCGAGTTATCCATGCAAGAATGCAGTCTTACCATCTATCTGCTCAAGCTCCATATCAAAAACTGCAACTAAAGACAACAGAATTATGATAGAAGTATGTTTGACCACAAATGAGAACACTTCATTATAATCAATTCCATCTCACTGAGTGAACCCCTTGGCAACTAGCCTTACCTTAAATCTGGTCTCTTTTCCAGGTAGCCTATGTTCCTTATTAAACATCCACTTGCACTCGATAGTCTTCACATTTTTTAGTTTCTTCACTAATACCCAAGTATTATTCTGACATAGTGATTTTATTTCTTCTTCCATAGCTAGCTTCCATTTCATAGAATCACTACATTTCATAGCTTGTTGATAGTTCAGTGGCTCAACATCCGATTCTTCCATTGTTGTATTCAAAGCATATGCTACTACATCTACATAGCCATATCTTTTAGGAACTTTTGTTTGTCTCTTCTCTTTATCTCTAGTCAAGAGATAATCTTGCAGGCCATTTTGCTCTTCAAAATTATGCTAAGGTTGATCTTCAATTTCTTTAGGAATGTCAAAGAATGTAGGTTCAGAATTTTGTGATGGCTCTACCTCAATCTGAATTTTCTCTCCACTCTGAGCATTTTCATTTTCAACATATGTTGCTGGTAATATACCTAAAATTTTTTCCTTCTTAAAATTTACACCCCTATTGATAATTGTTTTTCAAAACCATCTCTCTTGTACCAAAGCCTATAGCCTTTTGTACCTTTTTGATACTCAAGGAATTGCACTTCACCACTCTAAGCTCTAACTTGCCAGTGTTTGAATGGGCATAAGTTGTGCACCCAAACACTCTATCATTGTCATACTTAGCAGGCACCTCATCCACTTCTCTTCTGGTGTCTTAAACCCAATAGCAGAAGATAGACATTTGTTAGTAAGATAACAAGTAGTTGTGACAGCTTTAGCCCAGAATTGTGTTGGTATTTTTGTATTTGAGAGCATACATCTTACTTTTTCTAAGAGAGTTTGATTCATTCTTTTAGCCAAACTGTTTTGTTGAGGTGTTTTAATAGTTGTCATATGCCTTTGCATTCCCTTTTGTTTGAAAAAAACAATAAATTCATCATTAAGATACTTATGACCATTATCTATCCTGATTTTATTGACTTTTCTACCGGATTGCTTTTCCACTAGTGCTTTCCATTTTTTGAATTTAACAAGTGCTTCACTCTTATGCTTTATCAAGTACAACCATAATTCCCTTGAGAAGTCATCTATAATAGTTATGAAGCATCTATTATCTCTACGATAATTAACTTTTGCAAGCCCTCAAACATTCAAGTATACGTAATCAAGAGTACCATTGGATGTTAAATTTCAACATGGTTTGCTTGCAAATTATGTAGTGATCATAGAAATCTAATTTTCCAATTGTATCTCCACATAGCAGCCCTTGATTACTTAGCTCTTTAAGCCTTCTCTCACTCATATAACCAAGTTTCATGTGCCATAGTCTGATTTTGTCTTGTTCATGTTGAATTCCAACTACTAAGCTACCTGTAAAGGTGCTTCCAACAAGACTGTATAGCCCACTTTCCCTCTGACCCTTCATAGGTATCATAATTCCCTTAGGGATATTTAATGTACCATCTATTCCTTTAAAGCTATACCCAACTTCATCTAGAGTGCTTAGTAAGATTAAATTCCTCTTCAAGTCAGGAATATGCCTTACATTAGACTATGTTCTGATTTGACCATCAAACATTTTGATTCTTATAGTGCCAATACTAATCATTTGACAAGCCACATTGTTTTCCATTAAAACTTTTTCACCATCAATTAATTGGTAGGTAGTGAAAAGCTTCCTTCTAGGACATATGTGATATGTACAACTCGAGTCTAATATCCATTCTTTATGGAATTCCATGGTAGACAACTAGAACATCTGCACTCCCATAAAACCATCCGAAATAATAACAGCATCACTGTCCTCTTGATTCTTCTGTGCTTTTTCTTTCTCTCTAAACAATCACGTCTGAAGCGACCTTCCTTGTGACAGCCATAGTGCTTCTTGCCTTTTGCTCTGGACTTAGATTTAAACCTTCTTCTACTTTTGTAATTGCTATCCTTCTTTTCAGATCTCCCTTTTACATTGAGTTCATCTCCGTTGCTTGCTTTCTTTTCTAACCTCATCTCCATCTCTCTAGACCTTAAAGCTCTAAGTATATCATCAAGAGTAAGTGAATTTCTTCCATACTTGATTGCAACTTTCAAATCTTTGTATGAGTCAGGTAATGAATTTAGAACAATAATAGCCTAACTTTTATCAGTCAGTGCTTCATTAGAATAAGCATTAGCAAGCTCAATATTCAACTCAGTGAAATCATAAAGATTATTTTTAAGAGACTTAGAAGGATCCATTTGAAAACCAAATGATTGTTCTTTAAGAAAAGTCTTTCCAAACCGAGACTTAATCATGTAAAGAGACTCTAATTTTAACCAAACTTTAGCAACAATATCTTTGCCATTTACCTATCGTAGAATAATATCTGCAAGGTTGAGAATGATTATGCTATATGCAGTCTCCATCAACTCTTGCTTTTCTTCAGTAGATAATGAATCAGGTAAATCCTTTTCTTTATCGAGAGCTTTGGCACACTTCTATTGAACCAAGATTGCTCGCATTTTCTTCCTCCATATCCTAAAATCACCTTTCCCATTGAACTTCTCCATTTTGAATAAAGCCGAACTCATTACTCTTGCTTCTACTTTAAGATGATCCTGGAATCTTAAGCTAACTTACAACTTGGTGCTCTTATACTATCTGTTATTGCAAACTTAAAAATACGAACTGATTTCAAGCAAAAAACAAAACAAATATGATAAGTAATGATAGTAGAAAAATAGAAAATATAGAAGAGATTTATAGTGGTCTGATCAATTAATCTACATCCACTTTGTGAGCAACTGCTGAGATTTCATTCAAAACAATGACAAGAGAATACAACTTCTTCTCATTACAAGATCTCTTTGAGACACTCTAAAAAATGGCAAGATTTGCTATAGAACAATAAGTTATGTGTCTCCTGTTCTCTCAAGCCTCACCACTCTCTCATTAGAGTCACACATAATAATCCTTTTTGCTTTTTCAAAACCTGCAGCCACTACTGCCTCATGCCCTTTCCTACTAGCAGACTTGCTTTAAGCCAATTAGAATTACAAAACTTGCATGACAGTTATAGTAACAAACAAATGGCATACCAAATCAAGAGAGGCAACATTTCATTGCATTTGTGACTTTCATAAAGAAGTCTCCAATCCCTTTATGTCATGTCATTAAGCGTGTTTTTTGAGTCATAGACACCACATATCTCTATCCTACAGTGGGTGTTGCATTTATGTGTTTGTAGCTGTTTATTTAGTTAGATATTGATAAATTTCTTACTCAATTAATATTAATGTTTTATTTTTTTGGAGAAAAAATTATTAATATTTGTTTGGGTCGTATCATCACTCCTAAGTCTAGTTGGATCAACTCGTTTCTATGTTAAAAAATTATTTATATTTATTTGCATCAAGCATCAGTATTTGACCTTGATGACAAATTAGCTGATTTTGCATTTGACGAGCTGTGTTAATGCAGGAATTTTCCAAGATTCAAATGTTTCTATTATTGCACCGGCACCTGATTCCATGACAGGATGATGATTAGAAGAGTCGATTGAGAGAGATAATTCTTGCTACATAACACATCAATGGATGGTCATTTCCATGAACATTATATCTTTATTTTTTTGTAACCAGTTGCTGTCAATGTCTTCTACTCTCATGCATGGTGATTCATCAATCTTAAATGGAAGAAAATTTCCTCTCTAGCTTAAAGAAGCATATTTTATTACTCATTAATTTTGTTGTATTTTGAGAGTGTTATTTTTTACTTTTAAAATTATGATTTATCTTGTTGTATTTTGAGAGTGTTATTTTTTACTTTTAAAATTATGATTTATCTAAAACTGTTACAGATATTGAAATTCAATCGACATCAATTACAACCAAAATAGTTTCACCAAAAATCCATATTGGGCGGCAATTTTTGGCCACAGCCAGGAGGCAGATGCATTTGGAAATTACTTTTGCAGAAAACATATTTTATTAGTCTTTTCAAAGATAACAACAAATCTCCAATGTTAACAGCCTTGCCGGGGAAGTCAAGTCATTAATTAATATATATTTGGCAAAATTATAAGATTGAACAGCTAAAGCCACATCGATTCTCTCATAAAATATTGTTATGTGAACATAGACATGGCATGACTGATCAATACAAATGGTTCACTTAGATCATTAAAAGCAATTACCGACTTACAAGGAGTACTAAGAAAATCTGACTCAATTTGATAGGAACTATGTGATCCAAAAACTTGATTAAGTTTGTAGCTTGTACATTGGTAGCAACTTTCAGCATATCTAAGTTGTTAAATGTTCTTCTTTTTTTTTTCCCTTTTTTTTAAGCAAGTCTTACAGGTTATGATTGAATAAAATAATCTAAACGACATGCAATCAATAAAAGAATCTTAGAAAAAAAGGATTTTTTTTTTTTTTACCGAATAGGATATCAAAATGTCATTTAAGATATTTCTCTCATCTCTATCTCTATTCCTCATCCTTCCCCATCCCCACTCAATTCTCTATTTGGGCAAAATGAGTGCATGAGTGTATTTAGAGGAAGCGCTCCCTCTCGTTATCCTTATTCTCTTGTTTCCCATGTTTTTCGTTATGTCCCATTTACACTTTATTTTTTGGATCCATGGTTCCAAAAATCGTTACTCATTAATCAACCGACAATACAGCAGTTAATAATTTATCGGTCACTGATTAGCAAGTAATCGATGATTAATCAAAGAGAACTGTTTTGTGAAAAAATTATTTTTTTTTTTGAAATTTGAAGGTGTAAACTAATTTTTTTTTAAAACATTAATGACCAAAACTTAGATATTGATATAATTTTATCAAACCTTAAGGAGTCTATGTAATTTGCCCTAATATATATATATATAAACACAAACCCATGCACTTTCTCACTCTTCTCTCTTACACGCTAGCGTTGCAATCTTCTATTCTCTCTTCATCTTCTTCTTCCAATCAACCTTCTTCTTTTTCTTCTTCCAATCTCCATGTGTGTGGGTGACGACGACCTCATCCACTAGATTTGGAGATGACGACTAATAGTACGGGTGATGATGATGAAGTGACCACAACTAAGTCTCTCTGATGGAACCCAAGAAAGCAAGTAAGATTTGGACCTAAACTACAATGGGTCACTTTTGTGTTATTCGAAATATCTAGCAAAACCTTGAAAATTTAAAAGATCTTGAGAATTTAATTTATATCTAGCAAATCTTGGAGATTCAGAAGATCTTGTAAATTTAATGTCATCCAATCTTTTATTTAGTAAGTTATTTTATTAGGATTATTTACTTTCCGTATTGATTTTATTTTCCTAGATTTTAAGTCCTACAATTTAGGTTTTTATTTGGGAATTAATTATGTTCTAAAATTAGTTTATTTCTTTACTTATTAAAAGGCTTGTAACCCTAAACAAAAGAAAAGGAATGAAAGATCCAATTATGTTTAATTGAGAGAGTAAATTCTCTTTTATTCTTCATGAAAATATGATTTTATCAAGTTATGCTTGTGGCGATCGAAACCATGACTTATCTCTCACATTCTCATCTATGTCTTGAGAGTAGCATCAATATCCTTCTTTTATAATTTTGGTTCTTGATTGAGTTTTAATCATTGGGTCAAAGTTCTTTATAACTTTGGTTCTTAATTGACATATAATCAATAGGTCAAAATTCCTTTTTATAAACCTGTTTTAATCTTTATTGAGATTGTCTTTCAATTTAACTGTGGGTGATAGACCCCGATCCTAGTTTCCTCAAAGAATTCATTTTCGACGATCAGATAAAGAATAAAGAGTCTAGAAATAATGCAAGAGGTCCGGTTAGAATTCGATTATATTTATAAGGTCATAAGTATCGCGTTAGGAAGAAATGAGAATTTTCAATGAATAGTATTCGGATCAAGATAAATAGTAATTTTTTTTAAAAGATCCGAAAGTTTGTGTTTAAGATCGAATTTGGACCCGGTTATATTATTCAGGGTCATGAATTAAGATTCGATGGGAAACGAAAGTTTTTGATGAATAGTATTTTTCGAACGGAAATTTTTGAATGAATAGTAAAATTTTTGAAAATTGACCTTAAGGGTCGAAAAGGTCTGAAAATAGTATGAGAGTATAGAGAAACAGAAACGGATCAAAAAGAATACCATTTGAATCAGTTTTAAGCGATCCGAAGAAAATTACGATATTACCCTTTTGAGAGATTAATAGGTTTTAATGAGTTTAAATCCAATTGAATTTTTTTCGAAGCATGAGACTGATAGATAAGACACTCAATTAGAGTATTTCATGGTCAATTTGAAGATTAGATGACCATGGAATATTTTCAGAATATTTTTCGATCAAAGTGAAATTATATCATAAAAAGGGCAAAATGGACATTTTAAGTTAAGTATTCATGGATCAAGCATGAGAATGATATGCAGAAGTTTCAAGGAGTGTAACCCAAGTGAATGAGAATGAGTTAACGAGAATGAGTGTAAAAATCGAGTTTTTAAGCTATAGATACGTATAAAAAGATATCGGTTGATTCGATCAGATTTTGGTTAGGAACATTTCCTTTATCAAGTACATATGAGAGGTATCAGACCTAAATTAAAGTTTATAAAGTCGAATTGGTCATAAGATATGTGTAGAATATTTGTGGAATATTTTTCAGAAGGATTAGGTATTGATATTGAAATGAGAATTCACCAAGTGTAAGCCCTCACCCAGATTTATTATTTTATAGTACTAGAAATATTCGAATTGAGTTACGGTCGAATCATATGCCTCCAGTAGTGTTATTTGAGGCTTATTAGATTTTCATATCGCAAGTCGGATATCGTTTGACTGACCCCGGTACAATTACAAAGTGATTAGGCGAGATTTACGTGTTAATCAAGCGATGTGAGCTCACGGAATTCAACCAATGAGAAATGAGATAAGTGATTTAAAAAGTAATGGCTATGGATGTGCCACGTGTCATCCATGGATTGGTTGGAAAAATAAGTTGATGAAAATAGGCCAAGTGGACCAATAGAATATAAAATGATTTGTTTTTGGGCACTAGTATAATTAGTGAAAGTTTGAGGCTATTAAATGAGATTATAGTAAATGAGCATTAAAATATATATAACTTAGTTTTGTCTCATTTGAGACATTTTTGATCGTGAAATGAGAAAGAAACAGAGAGAGAAGCCGAGTGTTGCCGTGAGAGAAGCCGCGAGCGCGTGAGAGAGAGAGAGAGAGGAAGAGAAGGTGATCCGACCCGATTTTCACCGCGGTTTCTTCACGAAAGTTGTTCCTCGTCATCTCCTCTAACTAACCCAACAAATTTGAAGCAAAACGGTTGCCTATTTGGTGAGTTATTTCAGTTTAAAGTTTGGTGTTTATATGAAATCCATTTTTATTCTTTCGTTTATTTTCGAATCAGAGATTAGGGATAATAAGAGGGATATGTGAGGATGATTTTGGTATGATTTTGGAGTGATTTGGTAGAAGAAAAACAGATAAAACGAGAGAGGGAAGTCGTAGAGAAAAATGGGTTTTTATGGAATTTGATCCCGTTTTCGAGTCTAAAGCATTAGATTGATGTTTTAG
This sequence comes from Dimocarpus longan, assembly GCA_022984855.1. NCBI lineage: Eukaryota > Viridiplantae > Streptophyta > Magnoliopsida > Sapindales > Sapindaceae > Dimocarpus > Dimocarpus longan. The sequence goes on along the minus strand of CM041015.1, from coordinate 16,623,039 downwards.
AGGTTAAAGAATAATCTTTTGAAGTTAGATTTCGAAAACGAAAAGTTTAGGAACTATTTCGGAGCTAAACGGACGAATTGAAGGGTGGTTTCTAAAAACCTTCGAAATGCGTTCGTTTAATGTTCGAAACAGTTTATTTAATTATAGTTGGGTGTTAGAACACTAGAGGGTTGATTTTTGAAGTTTTTGGAAGTCCAGAGCGAAAAGTGATTTTCATTAGTAAGCGAATCCGGTTGAATTTCGTTCCGAGTTTCCGACGATGAGATTAAGTATTCTGAGGTATTCCTAGGAAAGAATAAGCAAAATTCATGTAGAGAAAACAGATTTCGAAAACCCCGGTTGAATAGAAATTGATATCCAAAAGTTTAGGTTCTAAAGGATATAAATAGAGATAATAGGATTTTTATTGATTTTAAATATTATTTGAATGAGTTAAGTGACCTTAAATGGATATTTGATGTTTTAGGGTAAAAGCGGAGACTTCCGGAGGCATTCGGAGGAGAATCGGATTTTATCCGAGGACGTGTAGTGAGTGGAACTACAAGTTTTTATTTATATCGTCATAAAGTTAATTTTAAAGTTAAAAGAATTTATTATAAATAGTTATTTATTTATTAATTGAATTTATATTATAATTCTAGCATAAAGATTTTAGTTTATTATTTCTTTATATGAGAATGTGCTAGAATTAAAGATTTGAGGCTTATTGCCTTAAGATTTAGAATATTTTAGTGTATTAAGAAAAAGAAATTTTAATAGCCTATGGTTTACCTTAGCCCCAGTTTAGTACTCGGCCGAATGCCCTATGCGTGATATGGTAGATGAGAGGAAGTCAGTCAATGAGATTTGAGTCTAGTCGACTCATGTGTGAGCGAGATATGAGTGATCCGTATGCACGTATAGGGTAGTGTAGTCGGTCCGCAGCGTGGGCCCGCTTTCGGCGACTACACATGGTAAATTCCCCACTCCTAGTGGTTAGCTAGATTTTATATGCTACCACGTCAGGAGTAGATATTCCCTGGGTTACCATTCAGGCGAGCACCAGAAAAGAGTTTAAGAAAAGATTTCAGAAAGTTTTAGAAAGAAATTTAAAACGAGATTCAAAAGCAGTTTTTCCCACTCCTAGTGGTTAGCTAGATTTTATATGCTACCACGCCAGGAGTAGATATTCCCTAGGTTACCATTCAGGTGAGCACCAGAAAATATTTTAAGAAAATACTTTTAAGAAAAGAGTTTAAGAAAAGATTTCAAGAAAAGATTTCATAAAGTTTTAGAAAGAAATTTAGAACGAGATTCAAAAGTAGTTTTAAATGAGTTTTAGAAAGTATTTTAGAAAAATACTTTAGTTTTATTAAACTGTTTTTGGGAGAAATTTAAGTGTAGAAATGAGAGTTAGTTTAAAAGTTACTACCACTCACTGAGTTATACTCACGTTTTTCTTTAAATGTTTTTCTTAAAAATTCTCTCACAGATGCAGGAGCTAGTCATCCAGCCGACGAGGTTCAGTCAGACGTGTAGGCGGACATATAGGACGATACCTATTACATGTATATATGGGGTTATTTTGATCATGTATATGTTTATATATATAGTTGTAAGTATTTTAAAGAATTATGGATGTATTAGTTAAAAATATTTTATTAAAGTTTTATATGAATCAGTTTTCTGATTTTAATTATTTGATTGTGGTTGTGTTGTGAAAAATGAGCCGGAGGCTCTGGAAGTTGAGAAATGAATTTCATATAAGTGTTTTTATAAACTGTATTTGAAACTTGCAGGGTGGCATAGTTTAGAAAACAGACGGCATGCTGCCGGATTTTCAATAGAAAAGCGAAAAATTTGTACCTCTGCCACCTAGTAAATGAGTTTAAAAAGAAGTTTAAAGAAAGTTTCGGTGCCTTGACGGGATTTTTTCGGACCAAAGTTAGGGTTCGTTGGAGTTCTGACGGGGTGCTACGGGGTCTTTCTCGGGTCCAGAGGAGGGATTCGGGAAGGGTTCCGTCAGTGGGTGTCATATTTTTATATGCGAGGTTTATATCAATTGGTATTAAAGTTTTGAGAATTAATTCAGGTTTCAATCACCTCTTCGAACAACAATAAAGATGAGTCATAATTTGAGGACAAATCATTTTGAGGAAATGGGGAATGATGGAACCCAAGGAAGCAAGTAAGATTTGGGCCTAAACTACAATGGATCACTTTTGTGTAATTCGAAATATCTAGCAAACCTTGAATATTCAAAAGATCTTGAGAATTTAATGCATATCTAGCAAATCTTGGAGATTCAGAAGATCTTGTAAATTTAATGTCATCCAATCTTTTATTTAGTAGGTTATTTTGTTATGATTATTTATTTTTCATATTGGTTTTATTTTATTAGATTTTAAATCTTATAATTTAGGTTTTTTTTTTTTTATTTAGGAATTAATTATATTCCAAAACTAGTTTATTTCTTTACTTATAAAAAGACTTGTAACCTTAAGCAAAAGAAGGGGAATGAAAAAGCCAATTATGTTTAATTGAGAGAGTAAATTTTCTCTTTTGTTCTTCATGAACATGTAATCTTATCAAGTTATACTTGTGGTGATCGAAACCATGACTTATCTCCTACCTGCTCATCTATGTGTTGGGAGTAGCGTCAATATCCTTTTTTTATAATTTTGGTTCTTGATTGAGTTCTAATCATTGGGTCAAAGTTTTTCATAACTTTGGTTCTTGATTGACATATAATCAATGGGTCAAAATTTTTTTTTTATAAAGTTGTTTTAATTTTTCTCGAAGTTGTGTTTCAATTTGACTATGAGTGTCGTATTTTTATATGTGGGATTCGCATCACTCTCTCTCTTCGATCTCTCTCGCTCTCGACGAACGATTCCTTCAACAACAACATCACCTCAACTAGTCATTTGCTCGATTTAGTTCCAATGATTTCAATTCTCATCATTTGCTTTTATTATTCTCTCTAATTTTATCATTATAGAGACCCGGACAATTCACTTATCAAAATTGGTTTTGTATTGCAAATGTTTAGTCTTTGATTTTACAATCAAATTTTGTTTCTTGTTTGGATCTTGATGGCTTCAATGTTTGATTATTTTTTAGTGATGTTTAGAATGTTTTCCGGTCGGTTTTGTGTCGAGTTGGACTGATTACTCTATTTCGACAAGCAGAACCCTTGATCTAGGGATTATTAGATCAACAAGGTGATAGACAAAAATGATCGTTGACTGGGAATTTTTGGAAAAATGGTTTGATCTAAAACTAAAAACAAATACACATGATAAGAAAAAAATTCTCAATTAATAATATGATAAAATTCACAAAAATAAATACATATAATTGAAAATTCTCCATAAAAAGCTTTAAAACATTAAAGTCCCACCATACATAAGTCACTCATAATAAAAGTTCAAACAAATTCTAAAATATTAAATATGATAAAACCGTAAAAGCTTTGAAAAATTACAATCCCCTCTTATGTAAGTCATTCCCCATAACAAAAGTTCAAACAAACTCTAAAACGTTAAATATGGTAAGATTATAAAGGTTAGGTAAGTAAGGTAAAACGAGATGACTTTTTATTTTTATAAACAATTACCAAAAACTATTTTTTAAAAAATTGAAATAACAAATTTACTTATTTAAAATAAATATATATTTATATATTTACATAAAAATAAATGGAGGAAATGGGATGAGATGGTTTCCACTATCCCCATCCTTATTTACATTTGAGGATAGTAATTCATCATCATTCTCAATCCTTAAAAATCAATAAAATCTTCCCTCAAGTACGAATGGTGTTTGGATTTGTAAAACCTTTAGAATTCCAAAAGCTACATACAAATAAAAATGCAAACAATAAGGAAAGTTAAAAATTGATAAAAAAAAAAAAAAAAAAAATTATTGTGATACAGCACTTACTAGTGAATAAGACACTAAATTTGGTAGACTACAGTATGATCCATATTGAATTTAAAATAATTTTGATTGTAGTAGTTAAGCGGATTTAATTAATGAATTCCATTATAGAGTATTTGTAATTTTGTTATTAAATAAAAATTTTTCTCTGTTATGATGTGGTTTATTTTAAAATTTGGTGAGCAAATATGTTCAACAGAATTAGGGTATCTTGAGGCCTATCAAGTAGTTTTTTTTCCTACCTTATTTCCATTTTTCGAGTTAAAATATAGATAGAAACTTTGTTCGCCCCACAATATATTAATGGCTTATCCAGTACGTGTTTTTATTTTTATTTTCAAAATATATAAAAAATGCCTCTAGTAGTCTTTTTTTTTTTAAAAAAAAAAAAAAAAAATCTTCTTCTTCATTGGATCTGATAAAATTTTAAATTTATTAATTTATTTCTTCTTCTTCTTCACAAGATTTGTTTTTTTTTTAAAAAAAAAAAAAAAAATTAGTTCATTTAAATAATTCTTCTTCTTTAGAATGCATTTGGTGAATTTATTTTAGGAGAAAAAATACAATTGATGAATTTGATTGGTTCCTCCTAAAATTTTTTAAAGTTATGTGGTGTTTTTGATAGTAGAATTACTAAATATATATATATATAGGGCTTTTAGAATTAGGTATACATGATTTTAAAAGTAAGGACCAACTAATTAAATTCATCCATTACATTCTCTCTCTTAAAACAAATTATCTCTCCTAGTTAATTCAAATGAAATAGACAAATTTGATAGGTTGATCCTTACTTTTTAAAATCAAGTATATCTGATTATGAGAGCCTTATATATATATAGAGAGAGAGAGAGAGAGAGAAAGAGAGAGAGAGTAATTCCACCATCAGTAGATGAGTTTATGTGTGATTAAAAAAGAATGGAGAAGTTTTTAGATGAGAATAAGTGAGAAAGAAGTTTTAGAAGTTTTGATAAATTATAATAAAAGTTTATTGAATTACGAGGGCTTTGATCTCAATGATGGAATGAGTACATAGGCATTTGAGATGATATCTCAAACTCAAGCCCAATTAAAATAAAATAATAATAATAATAATAATTTAGTTCCCTAGACCGTATGCACACTAAGGAATAACCTAGGGGTATTTTTGTCATTTCAATCTTAATTATGTGTTAAATCAATGATTTTTGAATGTTTTATATGATGAAGTAATGATTTAAAAAGAAAGATTTTAAAACTCCTTCTTAGGCCAAATGTATATTAGTTTTGAAATCTAAAGGTATTGGTATTATCTTATGTATAAATATATAATAATTAAAAGAAGAAGAATGATGTTATTACACTTTGATGTCAACACTAGGGGTAAAATAGTAATTTAAAACAATAAAGATTTATGTTTTGAAAGAGTTCGAAAAGTTACTACAAATATATTGTTAAAAATTTACGTGATTGAAAAGTGGTGCTTGATTATGAAATACGTGGTAATTTTCAACTAAATCGTAATGAAATATGTTCAAAAAAATGATTTTAATGGATTTCAAATGACAACGAAAAATAAACGAAAAGAGACAAAGAGAAACGGACAAGTTCGGTGCCTTGATCGAACATATATCGGAAGAAAGACACGGACGTGTCGGGAAAGGTTTGATGAGATTATTGAAATGGAAAATACAGTTTTATGAAGTTTATTTTGACAATTTGAATAAGTGTGAAAAATTGTGACTGAAATGATGTTTATTAATTTTCGAACGAAACTATTATGTAGAAGAAAATTTGTCAAAAATATAATAAAAATTTAGAAGAGCCGGAGTAAATCTGAATATTGGTAGGTGGGGATTGGTAATTAGCATACGATATGAAACACAGTATTCGACGGATAGATTATGAGAGACATTGGGTGTCTGGTCCTGAAATCGAAATCAATTGTGATATGTGATCATGATATGCGACTCGACGGGTAGCCACCGAGCGGTCGATGCCGGGGACACCGTTGATTTTGACAGGTAGCCACCGAGTGGCCGATGCCAGGAGATCCGATTATGATATGTGATTATGATATACTACTCGACAGGTAGTCACTGAGTGGCCGATGCCGAGGATGTCATTTATTCTAGCGAGCAGCCACTGAGTGGTCGATGTCAGAAAATCTATTTATTAGTATATGATACCGTGTGAGAGTTTACAAAAGGCGCTGAAAAATATAAAGGAAACCGAATTGATACGGTTAGAAATAACAATGATGGTGTTTATGAGTGGATTAATTGCTAATTTGAGTCCTTTATAATTTACCTGTAAAAGTTTAAAAGTTTGTGCAATATCGATTTACGACTTGCATTTAAAAAAAAATGTTAATATATGGTGAAGATTGTGTGAGTGTAAATGAAAAGGAATGATATTACGTATTTTATACGTGCAATTGTTAGTAAATTGATTATGTAGTGAAACTTTGATATAAGGTTTATAATGCTAGTTAAAAGTGACTTTTAAATTTCACTAGTTATTCAATTTTTATTTTGTTTTATTTTGAAATTTAAAATACATTGAAAAAGTGAGTCTATGTTGTTGTCTAATAAAGTTTTGTAGCTTTTAAATAAAATGTACACCCACTAAGTAGAAAAACTTAGAGCGTTGGATTTACCACGCGTAGGTTAAGATTTAGGCATTATAGATAAAGATTAAAAAGAAGATATCTGCAACAATTGTCACGAGTCACATTCCTCCACATTTGGGTAATTATTCTTGAGGGCACCATGCATTATAGTTTACGTGTGTTGATACACATTTATATGTGTATATATATAGATATATACAAATATGTATTCATGAGAGTTTGCAATTGATAATGTATATAAATGGTATAAAAGATTTTGTTATTGTAAAATGATTTTGTAAATGAATTTATTTTTTTTTTAAGTAACAATTACTTTTATTAATAAGATTTTTATTAAATGTTGTGTTTATAAATATTTATGTGGTGAAGTGGTTTTGGAGTCGGACGGTAAGTTCGAAATGGAAGTTGAGAATGTATTTTTAGAAGTGTATTTGTATTTCCTACAGGTTTGGTAAATTTTGGGTTTCCTGAAAAACAGACGAAACTCTGTTGGATTTTTTTATTTATTTAATTCAAATGAACATATTAACGAAATTTTTAATAACAAAAAACTGAATAAAAAGAACAAACGTTTTAATAAACGAATTTTTTTTAAACAAAATTCAGTGAGATAGGTGACATTCTCCGTCTGGATTCTCCATTCCAATGGGAGTCGGGCAGAGGGTGTTACACCATGGGATACTCCAGTATTGTTTATAAAGAAGGAGGATGGATCGTTAAGGTCGTGTATTGATTATTGACGGTTAAATAAAATGACTATCAAGAATAAGTATCCTCTCCCCAGATTAGATGATTTGTTTGATCAATTGTAGGGAGTAAGTCACTTCTCTAAGATTGATTTCCGATCAAATTATCACCAATTGAGAATCTATAAGGAAGATATGTCAAAGACTACTTCTACAACAAGATATGGACATTATGAGTCTTTAGTGCTTCCGTTTGGGTTAACCAATGCATCGGCTACATTCATGAACTTGATGAACCGGGTCTTTAGATCATATTTAGATAAATTTGTTGTGGTCTTCATTGATGATATATTGGTCTATTCTAAAAGTCAGGAGAAACATGAAGAATATTTTAGAATTGTGTTGCAAACTCTAAATAAGCATCAATCGTATGCCAAACTATCGAAATGTGAGTTTTGGCTAACTAGTGTGTGCTTCTTAGGACACGTGATCTGCAAAGAGGGCATTCAGGTAGATTCATAAAAAGTGGAAATGGATTCTAACTAGCTTAGACCTACCAATGTAATGGAGATAAGTAGTTTTCTGGGTATGGCTAGTTATTATAGAAGATTTGTCAAGTATTTCTCCAAAATATTTGCTCCATTGACCTAATTAACACATACGCAAGTGAAGTTTCAATGGGATGATGCATTTGAGCAAATTTTTCAAAAACTTAAGGATTATCTTACTTCAACTCCAGTACTAGCTTTGCCAACAGGACTGGGAGGATTTGTTGTGTACTGTGATGCTTCCAGAGTGGGACTTGTATGTGATCTAATGCAGAATAGACAAGTGATTGCTTATGCTTTTAGACAATTAAGGAGGCATGAGGTGAATTATCCTACTCATGGCCTGGAAATGGCTACAGTAATCTTTGCATTAAAGATTTGGAGACATTATCTGCATAGAGAGAAATGTGAAATTATACAGATCATAAAAGCCTTCAATACATACAACAATAAAAAGATCTGAATCTTCGACAAACGAGATGGATAGAGTTGTTAAAAGATTATGATTGTTAGATCTTATATCACCCAGGTAAGGCAAATAAGGTAGCAGATGCATTGAGCCGAAAGTCAATGGGTAGTCTATCCTATATTACAGTATTAAAAATGGAGTTAGCCAAAGAACTGGAAGATCTTTTTAACATGAGAGTTCACTTTGAGGTTCTTGAATCTCAGGTTTTACTTGCATAATTTTAGGTGAAGCCTAAATTAATTGATGAGATAAAAGTTGTACAAGATAAAGATCATTCCCTAGTTCGGCTGAAAAATGAAGTGCAAACTGGGCAAGCACCAGGTTTTAAGATAGTGGATAAGGTATTGAAGCATGGAAATAGATTGTGTGTACTAGATGTGGATGAGTTAAGACATAGAATCCTCTATGAAGCACATTATGCCTCCTACAGTGTACATCTAGGAGCCACTAAGATGGATCATGATGTTAAAAGTATTTATTGGTGGTCTGGAATGAAGAAGGATATAACTAAATTCATTCCATCTTGCTTGACATGCCAACAAGTCAAGTTTGAACATTAGAAACCGACAGGCCTTTTTTAGGAGTTACCATTACCAGAATGGAAATGAGAAAAAATTACTATGGACTTTATCATAGGGTTGTCAAGAACTCTCAAAGGATATGACTTCATTTGGATAATAGTTGACAGATTGATCAAGTCAACCCATTTTTTGCCAGTCAAGACTATGTATAATATGGCTCAATATGCTCAATTGTATCTTGATAACATTGTAGCTCTGTATGGAGTACTAGTATCCATCATCTCTGATAGAGGTCCTCAGTTTACCTGTAGGTTCTAGCAAAGGCTTCAGGAGGCCTTAGGCATACAATTGGATTTCAGTATAGCCTTCCACCCATAAATAGATGGTAATCAGAAAGAACGATCTAGACTTGGAAGATATGCTTAGAATATGTGTGCTTGACTTTGGTGAAAGTTGGGACAAATACTTGCCTATGATTGAATTTGCTTATAACAATAGCTAATATTCCACCATTGGGATGGCACCATATGAGGCTTTATATGGAAGGAAATATAGGTCTCCAATATGCTGGATGAAAGTTGGAGATAAACATTTAAAGGGACCAGATCTAATCAGAAAAACTTCTAAAAAAGTACCCATAATCAAAGGAATGTTGAAAACGGCATTTAGCAAGCAAAAAAGCTATGCAGATCCAAAAATGGGAGATATACAATTTGAAAAAGGCGATCATATATTTCTTAAAATCTCTCCTATGAAAGGTATGATGAGATTTGGTAAAAAAGGAAAATTCACCCTTAGATACACTAGCCCTTTTGAGATACTGGAGAGGATTGGTAATGTTTCTTATAAATTGGCTCTACCTTCAAACCTCAGCCATGTTCACCCAGTGTTTTACATTTCCATATTCCGTAAATCTATTTCAGATCCTTCACATGTATTATAAACTCAAGAGATTGAAGTAGAAAAAGATCTATCATATGAAGAGATTCCAATGGCAACAATGGACAGGCAAATCAAAAAGCCAAAAAATAAAGAAATTGTTATGGTGAAAGTCCAATGGTAGAATGATGGAATTGAAGAATGTACATGAGAGAGTGAACAAGCTATACAAACCAAATATCCACATTTATTAAGATAATTATTCAAAATTCGATGATGAATTTTAATAAGGGGGAAAGAATGTAACACCTTATACTTTAACATACCCAACGAGTAAAGTAATTAAGGGTAAGACTTATTTATAATTAAGTATAAATATTTAAGGGTTGATTAAGTATGAAAATCCCAAATTTTCAAAAGCTTTTAGGACATAAATGTAAAGATTTTGTAACCTTAGAGGCTAGAACAAAAAATATCAAGATTAGGATGACTTAAGCGAAAATTTAAAAGTTTGTTTTAGTATAAAAAAGTAGAGAAATCTGGAAAAACCAAGAAAAACTAGAAGAAAAAAAAAAATAGAGCAAAGATGATAGCAGACAGGTAGAAGAAAGGAGAAAGAGTTTTTGATCAATCCAATTCCATTTTTTTCAACTTGGTTGGATTTGAAGCATCTAAAAGATAAATAATCTTTTCCAAGCTTGATTTCTTGCTTTTGTGGTGAAAAATTTCTATTTATACAAAATTTAGATTGCATGTGGATCTAAAATTTAAAATGGGTTTTTGGTGAACTAAGAGTGATATAAACTTGGATTTAATGTCAAGAAGTTTAGGTAAAACCTTAATTTGAATTTTCAAGAATTAAATCATGACATAGCATGCAAATTAGGGTTTTGGATGAGAAAATTTGGGAGTCTTTTCATGTTAATGGGCTACCAAGTTGGGTAAGAATATGAAACTTTGTGTTTAAGTTGACGTACAGAGTTGAACTATAAAAGGAGTCAATTTGATAGGCTTTTTAAGGGACCAAATGAAATCATTTTGAGGCAAATAATATATGATTGGAAAACTTTTTGAGTGCCTTAAATGTTGGTGGTGATTTGGTCGAAATTAGATAAGTGTAAGGGAGTCAAATAAGGCAAAAACTGAAGGCTGCTCTATTCCAAGTACTGTTCAATAGAATATGATCTTCATTGAGTTAACTTCTATCCAACTTCCATTTAATTGCCATTTACTAAAGAATCATTAAAAATCTATTGTAGCATGAAAATGAATGTAAGTAAATATTATGTGAAAACACACTATTTTTGTATTTTATTCACTGAATGCTTTGTACATATTACAACTCTATTTTATAGCTATACTATGAAATAGAAAAGGAAATAAATCCCCTAATTATATACATAATCTGTCAATTTGTCTCCTAATCATGGGCATATAATCTGTCTATAATAACTCCCTCAATCATAGGACTTTCTACACTCCCCCTCAAGTTGGATCATAAATGTTAATTAAGTCCAACTTGCCAATGAAGTCATTAAATAACTGCCGAGGTAGCCCTTTGGTGAAGATATCAGCAATCTATTCCTTGGTAGGCACATATACCATGCACACAATTCCATTTTCAACTTTTTCCTTAATGAAATGTCTGTCTACTTCCACATGTTTAGTCCTATCATGCTGTACTGGATTAAGAGAAATGTTGATAGCAGCCTTATTGTCACAATAAAGTTTAATTGGATAACTTACTGTGACAAATAATTCTTCCAGGAGTTTCTTTAACCACAGTCCTTCACACATTCCTTGGGCAACAGCTCTAAATTCTGCTTCAGCACTGCTTCTAGAAACTACATTCTGCTTTTTACTTCTCCATGTTACCAGGTTCCCCCAAACTAAAGTGCAGTACCCAGTAGTTGATCTCCTATCGTCCACAGATCCTGCCCAATCAGCATCTGTGAACACCTCTACTTCTTTTCTTTCACATTTCTTAAAAAACAATCCTCTACCGGGTGTACCCTTCAAATATCTGAGAATCTTATAAACTGCTTCAAGGTGTTCTTCTTTAGGCGAATGCATGTGTTGGCTCACTACGCTCACTGCAAATGCAATGTCAAGTCTAGTATGCGAGAGATAAATTAGCTTGCCCACTAGCTTCTGATATCTATCAGTTTCCACTGATTTCCCATCGGTATCAATTTTCTTTCCTACTTCAATTGGAGTGTCATTTGGCTTACATCCAAGCATATGTATTTTCGTTAAGAAACAAAAATACCTTTTTTCGACCGGGCAACTTCTATTCCCAAGAAATACCTCATTTGACCTAAATCCTTTACTTCAAATTCAGCAGCTAGAATTCTCTTCAGCCTATCCATCTCAGCTATGTCATCTCCTGTTAGGATTATGTCATCTACATACACAATTAGAATTGTCTTCAATCCTTTTTCAGATTGTTTTACGAACATTGTGTGATCTGACTGTCCTTGATTGTATCCCTGACCTTTTATAACCTTCGCGAATCTGTCGAACCATGCTCTTGGTGATTGTTTAAGGCCATACAAGGATTTTCTGAGTTTACATACCAGATTTTCTTCTCCCTTTTTGTTGAACCCAGGTGGCAATGTCATAAATACCTCTTCTTCTAAATCACCATTCAGAAATGCATTCTTAATGTCTAATTGTTGAATGGGCCAATCTAGATTTGCTGCCAACGATAATAGAACCCGAATTGTATTCATTTTCGCTACTGGTGCAAATGTAGTCAATGTCATAGGTTTGGGTAAACCCTTTTGCAACCAAACGAGCCTTATACCTTTCTATTGTTCCGTCAGCTTTGTATTTTAGGGTAAAAACCCACTTGCAGCCTACAGGCTTCTTCCTCTTCTGTAACTCTATTACCACCCACGTACCGTTTTTTTCCAAGGCCGTCATTTCTTCCATGACTGCATTTCTCCATTTAGGAACCTGTAATGCCTCATAGATATTTTTTGGGATATCTGCACTGTCAAGGTTAGAGGTAAACGCTCGAAATTTTGTAGATAGAGAGGTATAAGACATAAACCTTGAGATGGGATGTAGTGTACATGACCGAGGTTCTTTTCTGAGAGCAATGGGCAAATCAAGATCAGAAGGCTCTAGTGTATTCGGAGCTATCACTGGTTCAGACTTCTCGGGTGCATCGGGTGTGACGTCTTCTTTTTCCTTTGACTTTGGCTTCCTTGAGTAAACAATTATTTCCTTGTCAGTTTGTTTTCTTTCATCTCCCCCTGTCTTAAAGTTTCCATTTGTACATGGCATATTAGACTTGGAGGATGATTCAGTGTTTGGGATTGGAATTGATTCATGGAATGGTTTAGTGTTTAGGGTTGACTCAGGGAGAGAGAAATCAAGATTCAGAAAACAGTCAAAAAACTGATCTTCACTCACTTTCTCCCCCTAAAGAGAAGATTTTTGAAAGTAAGACGTATTTTCAAAGAATGTGACATCAAGATTAACAAATACCTTTTTATTTATAGGATCATAGCACTTATAGCCCTTCTGAGTAGATGAATACCCAAGAAAAACACATTTAACTGCTCTAGCGTCTAATTTACTGCGATGATGAGAGTGAACATGGACAAATACAGTACAACCAAACACTTTTAAAGGGACACCAATATTAAGACGATATGTTGGAAAAAAATTTTGAAAGTTCTGGATGGGTGTTGCAAATGAAAGTACACGACTGGGTAATCTATTTATAAGATAGGCAGATGTTAAGATGGCATCACCCCAGAATTGTTTAGGCATATGAGTGGAAAACATTAGGGCACAGGCAACTTCGAGAAGATGTCGATTTTTTCGTTCAGCAACTCCATTTTGTTGAGGAGTATCAATACATGAGCTTTGATGGATTATCCCATGTTTTTTAAAGTAATCACCGAAAATGGTATTGAAATATTCGGTACCATTATCAGTTCGAAGAATTTGTATTGAGGTTTGAAATTGTGTTTGGATCATGGATTGAAAATTAATGAACACGGAATGAAAATCTGCTTTCGTTTTTAATAAATATACCTAGCATACACGTGTATGATCATCAATAAATGTGACAAACCATTTTGTATGAGTGCGATTAGGAATACGAGATGGACCCCATAGATCACTGTGGATTAATGAGAATGGTTTTGATGGCTTGTATATAGATTTTGGAAAAGAAGCACGATGGTGTTTTGCCAATTCACATATCTCACATTGAAAATCAAAATACTTTTTATTCAAGAACATAGTAGGAAACATTTCCATTCGAATACTCGTTCCTCCTCGAGTCGCTTCCGATAGTGAGCACTGTCATCGGAACATTTCCATTCGTCGGCGTAACTCAGGTCGAGTTCTTGCCAAATCCCCGACATCTCCAGGTAATATTCTGTGACATCTCTCTCACCTTGCTTCATCTGCCATAATCGGGTCTTGAGGTCAAAGATTTGCGATGAGTTTTCCATATCCGAATAGGTTTCGCGAACGGCTTCCCAGACCTCCTTCGCCGTCGGCAAGAACATGTAGGTTTTGCCGATTGAAGGTTGCATGGAGTTCACAAGCCAGGCCGTTACCAAGGAATTTTCTGACTTCCATTTTTGTAGAGTTGCAGCGTCCGTTGAGGCTGGTTTGGGTGTTTCACCAGTAAAGTACCCGAGTTTTCCTTTGCCGTCGATGACTAGTTTGATTGATTGTGCCCATTCATGGTAGTTTCTCCCGTTGAGTTTGGCCACTGTGAGTTGAATAGATAACGTATCGGTTCCATTCGAACCATTGGTAGAGATTTTTTATTCTTTTTCTGAAATAGATGACCCTGTGCTTTGATCACTAGAATCAGCCATTGATTGCTAAGGTTTAGACACACCCTGCTCTAATACCATGTGAAAACACACTATTTTTTTATTTTATTCACTGAATGCTTTGTACATATTACAACTCTATTTTATAGTTATACTACGAAATAGAAAAGGAAATAAATCCCCTAATTATATACATAATCTATCAATTTGTCTCCTAATCATGGGCACATAATCTGTCTATAATAACTCCCTCAATCATAGGACTTTCTACATATTACATATAAAAATTTTCACATAGAAACCATAGAGGAATGGGAGAGTAAGTCAATTTAACTTAAACATATATTATTAAAGGTACTAATGATAAATATGCTTTGTTTCTATGCACGAAATAAGTAAAGCTAAAGTGAATGAAGGAGGAGAAGACTTTTAAAGTCAATTCAGATATATAAAAGAGTTTTAAGCTGACAGGACCTACCCCGAATTCCTACTCTAAATGCGGCGGCCCTGCAGGGCACCCCATGAGCCCCTTCTGGAGTCTATCTATTTTGATCCAAAATGACCTCATGGAGCGAACCCTTAACTGCTAACTATCCTTGATTATGAGCCAAAAAAATTTTCTCATAAATCATAAATATACAACTTTCTGAAAATATGCAATTATCCAAAAATATATATATATCGTTGATGCATATGTTTATAAATCTAAAATTTATAAAATTTTCATGATAAAAACTATCAGTACTATCTTTATATAACAAGAACTATACTGCGTCGATGGTTGGAACCCACATAATCTGCATGGCGCATAGGGTACCTGAAAACTCCTGAACCCGCACTTGGGGAGGATTTTATACACAATACAAAAGCATGGCAACATAAATTCAATGAAAATAATATTTTAATATACTACAGAAAATAGTTTTATATTTTTTTCTAAAATACTTTTTAGAAAACTATTTCTGAAATTCATTTTTGAATTTCTTTCCAAAACTTTTCTCTTATCTCGCCTTAATGGCAACCCAGGGAAACTACTCCTGACGTGATAGCATTAAGTCTCTAGCTAACCACTAGGAATGAGGGAATTTGCCCTATGTAGTCGCCGATACGAAAACTCTGGGCACGCGTTACCCTCTCGCAATCGATCGTAACTACATTACCCTTATACGTGCAGAGGGTGACTCAATTGACTCTCTCTCTCTGGAGTTGACCAGACTCCTTTCTCGGTTAGTGACCCTTTCACATCTACCGTACATGCATAGGGTACTCAACTGGGCTCTCTGGGGGCTAGGGTAAACCATAGGCGTAATAAAATGCTTTTGATAAAACTAACTAAAAAAAAACTTTCTTTTCCTCAAAGACATAACTAAAAGGATTTTTCTGAATTACTTTATATATCATAATCTGAAAATTCTTTCGAAAACTCATTAAGAAATCTCTAGCTTACTAGCTCAGCTCTCTAACTCAGCTCTGTAGCTAACGAGCTCAGCTCTCTAGCTTACTAGCTCAGCTCTCTAACTCACTAGCTCAGCTCTCTAGCTAACGAGCTCAGCTCTCTAGCTTAATAGCTCACTAGCTCACTAGCTCAGCTATTTAACTCAGCTCTCTAGCTCACTAGCTCAGCTCCCTAGCTGACTAGCTCAACTCCCTAGCTCACTAGCTCAGCACTCTAGCTCACTAGCTCACTAGCTCAGCTATCTAACTCAGCTCTCTAACTGACTAGCTCAGCTCCCTAGCTGACTAGCTCAGCTCCCTAGCTGACTAGCTCAACTCTCTAGCTCAGCTATCTAACTCACTAGCTCAGCTATCTAGCTAACGAGCTCAGCTCTCTAGCTTACTAGCTCAGCTCTCTAACTCACTAACTCAGCTCTCTAGCTAACGAGCTCAGCTCTCTAGCTCACTAGCTCAGCTCTCTAGCTAACGAGCTCAGCTCTCTAGCTTAATAGCTCACTAGCTCAGCATGCATATAAATATTTCTTTCTTTCAATTTTCATAAATAAATTCATAAACTAAAACCTTACCTCTTGGGAAATTACTTAAACTGGATTAATCTTGCTCCAGCTCTACTTACGCGAGCTCTCACTCTCTCTCTTCCTTCTCTTTCTCTTTCTCTCTCTCCTCACTTTGCCTTTTTTTTTCTCTCTCTTTACTCTGCTTTTTCTTCCCCTTTTCTTTTTCTTTTTTCAAACTGACGCAGCACACACCTATTTATAGGCGTGGATCCAAGCTGATTGTTCCTCAAAATTACAAGACTACCACTGATTCTAGAGAATTCTGTTAAAATATCTAACAAATTTCATTTAAGCCCCTTAACTTCTAAAAATTCCACTCATTTCATTAAACTTTCAAAATTTTACACTTTTAACTATTTCACTTAAATTACTTAATAATCCTTTTTCTTTCTTTCCAAAGGGCACATTAGAACATTTCTTTGTTCTAAACACAGGAATAGTAACATTTTCGGGAGAGGGTGTTACATAAGCTCCTAAGAATGAGGTGAGTGTAAATATACTACTATACTTGTATTTTGTTTACCATACGACTTTGAATTTCATGTTACCTATGTTCTTATAAATGAACCTATGTTCTCATAAATGATTGATTATGTTCTATTGGTTCTATTAATTTCATGAACCTATGGTCATGATATCATGATTTGTTTTATCAATCTTATGATACTTATTGTTTTCTTGAGCCTATGTGCTTGTGATATCATTACTATCATGATACTTTTGTTCCCATTGAAATTCATTAAACCCACTGAGTGGCATATTCATAGAAAACCAATCTGATGGGTTAAAATATCAGGCTATGTGCATATAATACCCATTGGTATGGGTGAAATCCAACCCTTTCTAGGGAGAAAAGAGTGCCTTAGATGTAAGACTTGGCCAAGTCTTACATAGATTGTATTACGGAGGGTTTACACTTAATCTCTACCTCTGTTTCCACCTATTCATATTACATATTATAAAAGTCACAAATGTTGCAAATATTATCCAATTATGAATTCTATGAATGATGTAATGAACCTATGCCATTTCAGATATTAATATTGTCGCAATCCATTGTCATGACCATGATGTGTGATATGTTTAAATAAGTATTCATGTTTATGTATCTATGAACCATTCTTGTGAGCTTGTCTTAAGATACCTAGCCCTCACAAGCATTGTGGTATATTTTCTACTGAGTTTATACTCACATCATTTCTTTCACATTTTCAGGAGAGTAAAGTAAGGCAAAGACAAGCAAAGATCCAAGCATATTCTTGTTCCGCATGAATCCATTATGACTAATGTAATTATTTAAGAACATGAAATTCTTTTGAGGTCTTTTTTCTAGAAGCTCCATGGTATATAGTTTAAAAATGGTATATAGATTTTGATGTATAACATGAACGATATATAATGCAAATGATGTATAATTTGTATGGTGTAAAATTTATGATATATTATGAAATGACCATAGATAAAATGTTAAATTGATGTGTCTGTTATATGCATGTTTGAAATTATTGGAATTACTGTGAGTTGATGGGCGAAATAAAGAAAGGTTGATTTAGAAGTGTTTTATATATGTTTTGATCTTGGGATATGACGGGACCTAATCCAAATTTCCTCTATCGGAACTCTACGATCCTGCCGGGCATCCCACAAAAACCTTCTGGATTCCTTAACTAACAAGACCAAAAAAATTTCATGGAGCAAACCCTTAAATTTTGGATTCTCGCTAATGTAGAGTTGATAAACTTTTAAATTTTCATTTTTTTATATTTAAAGTTTTAACAAAATTTCGACAGCATAACAGCTGCTTTTCCACATTTTTTGTCCTGTCAAATCATGAAAAATCAATTTGTAAACACTCCCAAAAATTTCAAACATTCTCTACTACTTCCAATTTGGACCTTCGGTCCATTTTCAACATAATCCTAGCCACAAGTTATCTAATTCAACCAAATTATTTCAATGTTGAAAATATATTTTTATACAATAAATCCAAAAATATTCACACGTCATTCCACCAACATTCATATATATATATATATATATATATACATATATATATAGCTCAAATATTCATATCGTATACGTGAACTAACGATCAATTATTTAATTTACATAGGTAGAACACATTACTATAAATATAGAAATTTTACAAAACTCATTTACAATCAAAACGTGAACATGCATGTGATTTTATCTAAATTCAAATATGCATAAATGTGGTTTTACACAAACATCGATCATCTTCAATCCACCTAATCTGAAGTAGGAGAACGGGCATGCTGATCACTTATCTTTGCATATAGGGAGGTTTTTAGAACATAAAACCAAACAACAGTGAGCTAAAGGAGTTCAATGAATGTTTATAGTTTTTCTATTTAAACTTACTTCTTTAAAAATCTACCTCTCAAAAGTAATTAAAAGAATTTTATATTTCTTAAATATTTTTATTTCTAAAATCGTACACTTTATGACTTTGTTAAGCAATTTTGAAAACTCGTAATCACGTATAAACGTTTAATATAATTTTTTACTAAAAATAATTTCATATTTCACTAAAATATTTCATAAGCTTTCAAAATTTTCTAAAACATTATTTTTTTTTTCTAAAATTCACATATATTGGTGTGTTTTTCTTTCCAAAACCATACTAATGGAACCCAAGAAGCGATCATCATATCACGACTCGTCTAGTGCCGTATGCAACTCATCTAGCACAGCAAAATGAGTCACGTGAACTCAGTTAGTGTCGCTTATGGTGACAACTGCTAAGACATCTCACTATTATACAGCGGGAATTTTCTACATCGCAAACATAGAGTAAGATAATACCCACACGTGTAGAGGACGACACGACTAACTCAAGACTTGAGACTCCATCCTCCTGATGTTAGTGACAGGTCCTCCCAACGCTTGTCATACATATATAGGGTAATACCGGCCAGGTTTGAATCTATCATTTCATAAAATTTAGGTATGTTATTAGTGTTTGCAAAATTTACTTTCACATAATTCAGGGTTGAATCTTTCATTCCATAAATATGAAAGTACCAGACATATTTCATAAAATTTCATAAAAGCAAAAGAGCTTGATAGTTTTGCCATTTCATGTTTTTCACTTTTCATCAATTCAATACATAACCGTATTCATCACTAATATCTTAATAAGAATTCATAAAACAACCTATTAAAATAAACTAACAAGCATTTAACATCCATAACATTTTAAAAGCAAACTAAATAGCATTTAATACTGTAATACACTTTTACACTCACTTGGCCTCAAATTACTAGAATACCCTTCAACGTTTTTTTCTTGATTTCTTTGCTCTCTTTTTCCCTTACAATACACATTCTTCTTTAGAATACATCCCCTAATCATTTGAAATCAATACCAAGGCATCCAATTTGGCATTCAAATAAACATACTCTTTACTTGACCAATTACATTATTTTTCACGTAAACTTCATTCTTTGATTTCTCATGCACTAATTATTTTGATATTATCTTAATATCATTCTAATTTTATTCAAGTGACAAAACATAAAATTATGCTCCAACACCCATGTTTGGCCGAAATTACACATTATCCACATCCAACTTTTTCTTTTCAATTTCTTATTACACATCATTCTAAAATCATGTTAAACATCACATAAATGTGTCAAAACATTAAAATCAATTTATTGACTTCCACCTCTAGTCTTGGCCAAATTTACATGTCCATTCAATCTAAGCTTTACTAGTTTTCTTAATGCACATCATGTTAGAATCATATATATCATCATATAATTACATCCAAACATTAAAATCAATCCATTAACACCAAATCCTCATCGTGGCCGATCACACATCATATGCATCCAACATCATCCTTTCATTTTCATGGCCTTTAAACACATCAAGATCACTCAAATCTTCATCTAATTTCCTAAAATTAACTCAACTAAACTTTACTTGAAAGTTTGCATAAATCCTTTACATATTAAAATACTTATTTTGATTTCTTATTTGTCTAATGACTGCCTTTTGAGTTCCTTTTAATTTTCCACTTGAATACAAGTTAATCCACTTCACTTTCTCTTCACCTTCTTTGCTAAAACCTTGCCCTAACACCAACTTTAAATGGATTTAATGGTTCTAGCATGAAAAATTGATCAAAACAAGCTCACCCTTCCTTTTTCCTCCCTTGGCTGAACTTATCTCCATTGTCCTCTCAATTTTTCTTTTGATTTCTTCTATTTCATTCTACACCATATATATATTCATACATATATATATATATATATATATATATATATATATATATATCCTTGTTTAGTTTAACAATTACCGTTCATTATCCTTTATTTTACAAGTTTTTCATTGTTTAGTTTGGAAATTGCCCCTAAACTAACTCAAGTTTTACAAAAATATCATTAGTTAGAAATCAAGGCTTTTGATTGGTTAACACTTAACTATCTATTTAATTCTAACCAATTTCATTCCAATGCAACCATACTCTAGTCATCTAGTTGCTTTGTCTCCAAATTCACTTTTTAAGTTTCCTAAAATACCCTTGGCATGTCTCTTTATTTACATATTTGTCATTTTCTAGAGAATTCTTTCATTTTTCGAAATGCCCTTGCCATCTCACTTTAACTACAACTTTACTCTTTTCTAGAAAATTCTTTAATTTCCCAAAATGCCGTTAACATAACACTTTAATTACCTCCTTGCCCCTTTTTATAAAATTCCTTTATTTCCACCAATTGCCCTTAAAACTTGTCTTTTATTACTTTTCTAATAATACCCATTTTTGATAATTTCTTTGTCACAATCTCACATTAAATTCTAATCAATTACCACACCATTTCCCGTATTCGAATTTATCTTCAATCTATTCGGAAATCCTACTAAAATTTAATTGCATCCCTGGGTACTTTAAAATCACTTTATTATTCTATAAATAAGGGCTTACTTACGTAATGTAATATATAGTACATGTACAGTACCATAATCAGGAGGGTGTATTACAAGATAAGTAACAAAAACATAGCGATCATGTCGAAAAAATGTCATTTTGTCAAAAATTATCAGGGGTTCTATGAGTGGTTGATGACCTTAAGTCTACCCATGCCCTAGGACCATCACAACCCTAGATTGGGACGTGACAATTTATTTTTTTAAAAATTATACATGAAATGAGTTTACATTTGCCATGATTACTATTAAAAGTATTGCATTTGATATGAAAATTGAACCTGTATTTTCTTTAAAATGTCAAATTCATAGGAAGAAACAATTTGATGACAATACATGTAACACCCTTCCCTCGACTACCATTGAAATGGAAATCGAGACCAAGGATGCTACGTTACTTATTAAATTTATTTATTTATTTTTATAAAATTCGATAGAGTTTCTTCTGTTTTTCTGAAAATCCAAAATCTAAAAACCTGCTAGGAAATGACAATACTTCTAAAGTAATTATTTTCAACTTCCATTCAAATCTCACATCCGTTTCCAAACTCACTTCACCACACAAATATATATATATATATATATATATATATATATACATACACTAATCATCACTACTTTTAAATAAAAACCACATTCATTAAGGTTTAATACAAAATAATACACAAGTAAAAATAATAGTTCACAACTAGTTTATAATATAATACCAAAATTGCACTCCTTTCAATTTTTCTCTATACCAAAATAATACTTCACATAGCTATGCACAAACTTCCTCATTTATACAACTAAATACATGCATATGTGGAAATGAATGTGATATCTATCCCAAAATATGGATGTTACCTACTAGAAGTGCTGTAGATATATCTCGTCTTCAGTCTTTATCTATTCTGCCCAATCTACTATCTGCGCGTGGTAAATTTGATGCGCTAAGTATTTCTTCTTAGTAGGTGTATACTGAAATTTGAAATCATAATTATTTTCGACCATACAACATTATAATATAAAGAATTGCACAAATATCAAACTTTTATAATAAAATCACACTAAATCGAAGAAATTAGAATTTATACAATTTAACTTCCCAAAACCATTTATCATACAAACACATATTATTGCTCTTAAAGAATTTCAGAGCCCTTTGTAAATTAAATTCTGACACGATACCTTGGATCGAAAACGGGTTTCCTCAGCATCGGACACTTGGTGTCTACCCGTCAGATCACATTTAACATAAGTTTACGATTTCAGGACCGGACACTCGGTGCCTCTTAAAGTTCGTAAGTAACAATTGATATGCATTCATAATGGTACAATACTACTAATAATCACCCTATTGGCATGCCAATTGCCAATCCCCATCTACCGATATCTAGATTTACTTGGGCCCTTACTATTTTTCAAAATTACAAAATTTTCAATTCAAACACGATTGTTTTTGCATAAATGTTTAAGCACATTTTGGTATCCATTTTTCAAAATTTTTCGAATCATTACTTTTGGTCATTTCAAATGATCATTTTATCCCTAGTTTTAGTCTCAAAATTTAACAAAACTATTATTATTAAACTCTAATATATATTCGGCCAAGGAGTTAAATTTGCAAACTTTTCTTTACAAATCACTAATTTATTATATAAATCATCAAAACATCATTTAATCAACACATAAATGGGTATGAAATGACAAAAATACTTCTTGGTAACTCCCTAGTGTGCATTCGGTCTAAGTATCCCTATTTTCCAAATTTGATTTCCAAATCATTTTCCACTCCTTGCATCATTCAAAATACATTCAAATAACATATAAACAACATTCAAGTATAATTATCAAATCAATTGAATCAAATTCATGAAATTTTCAAAATTTCCAAACACTAAACTTTACTAATAAAAATGAAATTTCAACATAAATACACACCAACCTTTTGGGCTTGATCTTTAGCTTTTCCATACCTTTAAAAAGAGCTTATAACTTTTCCTTATCCTTCTCTTAGCCCCCTTTAGCTAAATCTCCACCTAGGATTTTCAAGAATGCATTTATTAACATAAAAAGCAAATCTTCTAACTTAAATTCAAACATGACTAGCTATTCACGTTTATGAGTGCATCTTTATGCTTATCAACCTCCTTCTAATTCTCAAACCAAAAACCCACATCACATACCTTAGATTTACACCTTTCTAGTAAAAATCCAACTTGAAATCCTAATGGATTTGAGGGGAATTAATTCTTAGATGAGGTAGATAATATAAAGAATAAGGTTTGGGAGTGATTTGGTAGCTAAAAATTGAAGAAAAGTTTAGAGAATAGAGAGAGAGAGAGTGGACGGCAAGAAGAGGAAGAACATGAAATGGTTCCAAGCCATAAGATTCACTTTATATAGTAATCACTCTCAATTGACTCATTTACCCCTAACTATCTCATGAATTCCCATCTTGTCCCTTGTCACAAATGTTAGTTTATCACTTGTTATTCTTGATAACTCATTTTTCCATTAATTCTCTTGACCATTCACTTGTAAAATTTCAATTGGTTTCCATGACTTTTTGACTTTTGGTTGGCAAGTTTTTATTGGTCCAAAATTTAATTCCATGCCAAGTATTTTAATTGCACTCATTTTCTTATCCAATGATATTTTTCCATCATTCAATTTCCCTAACCAAATTTCAAATTTAAATCCTAATTATAAAATACTTCCAACACATTAAATACCTTAAATTAAAAATACATTTCCTAATATATGCATAAAATTCTAATTTAATTCAACTTTTGCACTCAAATCTTTAATTAACGAATATTAATCATATGAAAATAAATTTCGGAGCATTACATGCACATAAAGATAAGACACAATCAGCTAAAGAATCCTTAGAAATTAATTATTTTATTGTTGTAGTATTGCTTCCTTGAAAAGTAGATTTGAACAATTGCAAACATATGAAAATACTTTTGGGTTCTTATATCATTCGAAGGTAAATTCTTTGGATGACAATAAATTGAAAGAATATTGTATCAATTATTAAAAGTAGAAACATCATAATAGCTCTTTAGATATTGATTTCAATGATTTATTTTCGGAGTTGAAAGTATTACAAGTGACCTTACCAACATAAACAAAGTTAGCCATTGAAATACTTGAGTTTATAAAAGTTTTGGATAATTATCCAAATGTATCAATTGCTTCTAGAATATTATTGAGGATACCTATGACTATGGCATCTGTAGAAAAAAGTTTTTCTAAATTAAAATGTTAAAATCTTATTTGCGATCAACTATGTCACAAGAAAGTTTAAACGGATTGGCAACTTTATGCGTCGAAAAATATTTGTTGGAAAAGATTGAATTTCATTATTGATGAATGTGCTTCTCAAAGTGCTAGAAAAAAGTTTTTTAAATGATGTTTTATGAGTTCTTCAGTATGTATAGATAAATTTTGTTTATGAGTTGTGATAAATTTTTTTATCATTATACTTTTGTATTATATGAATATATATGTCTTATGATATCATTTTTTTTTTTTGTTTTTTTCATGAAATTATTATGTGCACACCAAAAATATGATAAAATAAGTTTTATATATATACATATATATATATATATATATATATATATATATATAATGGTCCATTTTAGTTTTTCGCACTGACCTCTAAAATGTCAATACCGATATTGTTTGTGAATTTAACAGTCAAAAGTTATTGTCACTAATTCTCATGGTTCTTAATTTCTTTCTTCTTTTATTCTTTTTTTAAGGAAAAAAAATAAAAATCTTGTGCTTTGTATGAAAAGATATAGAGTGATGACAAAGAGAAAATTTAAAATGACGAAAATAGAAAAAAAAAACAAAATACAAAAAAAAAATCATTGATGGAGATACATTGTGTAAATCAGACATATGGAAGACTTTTAATAGATGAGGTCAAAATTAGTATTTTAATTGTAATCATAATTGTTTTTTATACATATAAGAACTTGTTGTGAGCTATCGAAGTGCTTCAACCTTATTTGTGAGCAAGAATTGTTTAAATTATTATTTCATTACAATTAATTTGTTTTATTTGGGGTCACCTTCAAAAGGTTGTGTTTCCATAACTGTACGGCGTTGGGAGCTACACATGATCTGTCCATTAGATACAAAAGATTATAGACAATGCATAATTATGCTTTGATTGCTTATCTGTAAAACAATCATCAGGCGTGAGAAATCAATGGTGTATAGAGCCTTTTAAATGTTCTTTTCCTTCTAATAATCTGTCCATTTCTTCGTACCCCTTGTCGAAAGTTTCAGGTTTTCTTGATAAATTTCATCATCAAACTTGTAGCGATTGAAGAGACTTTAACAGCTATATATACTTTTGTCTAAGGACTATAATCAACACAAAAACCAGACCTGCATGCAATGGCCTTTTACGCGGCCAGTAGTCCTCGGCTCATCATCTGTGCATATTTCCTTGCACTAGTGTTACCGGTGGCACATTGTAAGGATATTTTCCTGAAATGGCATGTTGCTTTCGACTACAGGAATATCGGATCTGTGTATGAAGTTCAACCGGTAATATTTAAGCTTGGGAAACCACTTTTATCCTTATATATATGCTTTGTGCATGATTGGTGGTTTTATATGTTTGTGAAATTTTGATCCCTGGACAGTTTATTACTATAAATGGAAAGTTTCCGGGCCCTCTTATCAATGCCACAACCAATGATGTTATTTATGTCAATGTCTTCAATGATCTGGATGAGCCCTTACTCTTTACATGGTATTAACTTCCGTCTCAATTTTAAGGCTTCTCTGTGTTTAAGTTCCATGGTTGCCTTTGTTCAAGATCTAGCCATCTAGGTTAGATGGGGAAGGCTTCATCCTACCCATTCGACACCTTTAAACCAACGTAGAGTAAATTTGAAAAATCCATTTACTTATATAAATATCATTGAATTGATTGTATAATACTGATATATTTTTTCATTTTTATTATGATAAATATCCTTAAAAGTAACAAGTTATACACTTACGTGACTAAACATAAAAATTCTCAAAATCAATTATTGGAAAATTTAGCAGTACAATCCTTGGTTTTGGAGGATACTGAAGTGGTGATCAATGGTGCAGGAATGGCATACAGCAGAGACTGAACTCATGGCAGGATGGAGTTTCAGGCACAAACTGTGCAATCCAACCAAGAACGAATTGGACATATGTGTTCCAAACCAAGGACCAAATTGGCAGCTTCTCATACTTTCCCTCCGTCAACTTCCAAAAAGCTGCAGGAGGATTTGGTCCACTTCGTGTCAATAATCGCATTGTCATCTCTGTGCCCTTTCCTAAACCTGATGCCGAATTTGATCTTCTCATTGGTGATTGGTATCAGAGAAATTACATGGTAAAATTCATTTCCATACTGTTTAAGGATTATGTGTGTTACTATATACTTTTATACTTAAATAAATTAATTTTGTTGGCTACATGTTGTAGCATAACCTAATTATTATACATACATACATACATATATATATATCTATGTTTTTGCATAAATTTTAGCTATTCTAGAGTTCTATATAATTATAAGATTATAATTAGAGACCCATATCTTGATCTACTGCATATCAATTACTTTTAAAATTGTACTAATTGGCCAGCTAGCAAGACCTACATTGGATTTTATCTCACTAACTGTTGAAATTTTTTTCATAAGAGAATTGATAATTGCAACCTTCTAAAACTATATGTACATTTCTTTCTTAAGTCTATCCCATTAGTGAATCATAATTATAAATTATAATTTTTTTAAATAATATTTAATAGGCGTGCATGCATATATACAGTGTTAGTGGGATGCAAATACCGCCACTCTTTCCATTTTTATAACTATTGATCCCTGGGGAGTTTTAATATTCTATTTGGGCAGCAAGTTAGGTCCATGATGAACAAAGACAATTGGGCCTACAATGTGTTCCCTGATATGATGCTAATTAATGGAATGGTCTCATATTTGTACCCAGACGCCATAGGATATGCCTCCACTGTCAGACAAGGTACGTAAAGGATCATGTTGCTAAGATTTTATTTTTAAAAAAAAAAAAAAAAACATGTTGTGAAGATTTTATTTTAAAAAACAAATGTTGGAAGCATAAAAAAACGCATAATGAGTTCTTAATTAATTAATTGTAATGTCATAGCTTCCGATAATTTTAAGTGAACAATTAAAAGGCTGTTTGTTTTTTTTTTTTTTTTTCATTTATAACTTAATGATGTTTAATTGCATCCATTAAATTGTTTTTATTTATTTTTTTAAGTAATCAAACCACTTAAAACTACTCAAAAATAACTTTAAAAAAAAAAAGTAAAATTATTAACTATTTAACTTAACCGTAAATCACTTAAGTTTATCCTCCCAAAATAATATATTTTAATTTTATCCTGATTTTATGTTATAAATATTTTTTCTCTAATACTTATATGATATAATTTAAAAAAAAAAAAAAAAAAAAAACCTCTTCCATCCTAAATTTTTTTAAAATTGGGCTAATGTATCTTAATTTACAATTTAAACATTAACCTTTTTCAATTGCCTTGTAAATATAATTCAACTCATAGATAATTTCATTATTTTTATTTAAATATATAATTATAATTAATTCTATTATATTTTTAATCATATATGAATAATAAATAAATATTAGAAATAATTATTCTTTTTTTATTAAATGAAATAAAATTTCATAATAACTAATAGTATAAATATCAAATTACTAGTTTTTAGATAATTTTAACTAAAAAAAAAAAAATTATAGTGTATTTAAAGGTGAGAAAAAAAATAATAAAACAAACATATCATTCAGATGTTATATTTCAATCACTATTTAATTTTAATAAATCTCAATAATGTTCAATATTTAGATAAAAAAAAAAAAACAAACAAACAAACAAATAAACGACCCTTAAATGTTTGAGACATTAGTGTATGTAGTATCATTCATGGTAAAGTACCCCTAACACAAAACATTATGAGATATTTTACTGAATAAACTCTTTTTAATTGTTAACTACATTAGAAGGTGATTTATGGCTATACGTAATAATTATAAGAAAAAGAGACGATATTAAAAAAAATATATTCAATAGTTTATTTTTTTACTTTTTAAAAATCTTTATTATTTAGATTGAAACTAATAAATTTGAATTATTACAGTAGAACAACGTAACCCCACCGAAAATGTTTTTATTGATAGTAATTCGAATGGGGTGTAGGAAAAACATATCGATTCAGGATATCAAATGTGGGGACAGCATGGAGTTTCAATTTTAGGATTCAAAACCATCGGATGGTGTTGGTTGAAACTGAAGGATCATACACCAATCAGATAACGTTGGATTCATTGGACGTACACGTTGGCCAGTCTTACTCTGTTCTAGTCACAGCCGATCAAAATCAAGCTGATTACTACATGGTGGCAAGCCCCAAAATGTCTAATGCATCTTCAAACAGTACTCTTGTGGGCGTGGCTGTCCTACACTACTATAATTCCACTACTCCTGCTACTGGCCATCTCCCAAATGGGCCTGATCCATTTGATTTGCAATTTTCTGTAAATCAAGCCAAGTCCATCAAGTAATATCACAACTTGTGCTTCATTGTCTTACGTAGTTTTTTTTTTTTTTTTTTTTTTTAAAGTAGATATCTAGGATCAACCCAAGATACAATTATCGAAAAAAGCAACGATGAAATGTAATGGCATGACCCGAAGATCAACTCTCAAAAATAGGAGGGGGAATTCTACAAAAAGTGGGAGAAAATACCTATGATATTGTGGGGCTTTTAGGTGTAAAACCCTCCATCTCGATAAAAAGTTGCTGATAATCTATCGAAGGATGGTTGATAGTTTAACCACCAGATTACAACTCAATCTATTGTCTTACGTAATTATTATCATAATTAATACTATGATTTCAAAAATGATTATAAAATTATGTTTTTTGAAATGGGTCAAACATCATAATCTTTTGCATTCTCTTTTAAGAAAATATGATATAATTTAAACTTATTTAAATATATTTAATTTATTTATCCAAATTATAAAATTGTCCCCGATACTACGTTTTAAATCATGAAAAATTTGTAACTAATTGGTTACAAATCGACCCAAAAAAAAGAAAAAAAAAAAAAACCCCAACTCGTTACATACATCATTCTTTCTTGATTTATATGTTAAAGTGCATATGTAGGTACCATTGACATGTTAAGACTCCTCTTTTAAAGTGTGTCCTTGAATTACACTTGTTTACATTCTTTCTTTCTTTTGATTTACATTTTGTTTTATTGATTTTCTCATCAATATTTGCTATGTTTTTTTTCATGTGAAGATGGAACTTGACAACAGGAGCTGCAAGGCCGAATCCGCAAGGAACCTTCAACGTAACAAATGTGACACTATCACAAACCTTCATCCTCCGGGGCTCAACCGCCCAGATTGATGGTGCACCTTATTACGCAGTCAACAATGTGTCTTATCTGACACCAGATACTCCATTAAAACTAGCTGATCATCTAGCCAACGGTTCTGGTGTTTACCAGCTTGATCAGTTCCCCGTTAACTCCTCGAATGTTGACCCTGTTCGTGGTGTTTTTGTTGCCACAGGAATTCATAAGGGGTGGATAGAACTAGTGTTCAAGAATGATTTAGATATTATTGATTCTTGGCACTTGGATGGTTTTGGATTTTTTGTGGTTGGGTAAGCACCTACTTGCAGATTTTCCATTGGTTTGAGTTTTTATTGAACAAATATAAGTTTTTTGATAGTAGCTAAAATAAGGAATATATTGAAAACAGAATTTTTGGACAAAAGTTAATGATAACGATCAAAGTCTTACCAGATCTTTTAAAATCTAAAAGAGTTTAGATCATGAAAGGATATTCCCTTTATACATGATTTTATGCATTATACTGAATTACTGATAATGGATATTTGATTTTAACTAGATTTGGAGATGGTAATTGGACACCAAAAGTACGCTCTACTTACAATACTTATGACCCTGTTGTCCGTTCCACCGTTCAGGTAATTATTCATATATATGTATATATATATATATATATATCACTGATTCTAACTGGTATCAAACAATCAGTAGATTTGGTCAAAAAAAGAGAAGTGTTAGGATTATGAACTCTAGTATTATATTAAAGTTTCATAAATTTTATTTATCTCTTGTTTCTGAAAGACTGGACAGCAATAATGTGTAGGTTTATCCTGGAGGTTGGACAGCAGTATATGCATATCTTGACAATCCAGGAATGTGGAACTTGAGATCACAACTCTTGAAAAATTGGTACTTGGGTCAAGAACTATATTTGAGAGTATATGATGCTGACCCTAACCCTGCCAAGGAGTCGCCTCCTCCACAAAACCTCCTTCTATGTGGTCTGTCTCATCTCCATTTTCTTGCTTATTAATTTATTGTTATAATATAATGATTAATATGATATAGTTTTCTAATTTATAAGAGGACTGACTAGATGTGGGATCTTGCATACCTTTTAGTATAAGAATGGACTTTATAGGAGTATAAAATCAATCAATCTCATTATATAACGCCATGGATAATTTAGATCCTGAACCTAAAAAACAAGAGAATCTCATGCCTAACAATTATTATAAATTACAATGTACATTTTGTCATTACCTTTATATTACAGGAAAGTTTCAACCTCCAACTCCTCCATCTTCTCCTCCGCGCTCTGCGCCCCCACCGTCTAAAACTAATGGTGCACCATTACAGCAATTAGCATGGTAATTATATGATTGAATTTATAATAATTTAGTTTGTCGTGTTTGGTGCATAGCATATCCGGACTTGTTCACATTTGCTAACACATCCCTTTGTTACATTGTTGTAGGTTTGACATCTTTGTTGTCTTCATTGTCACAACTTTGTATATTTGTTAGTAGTTGCGTCAGTGGTTCAATTGATTATCAAATTTTGATCGTACAAGGCATCGTTATTTGAGATATTAAACAGTTTTAAGTCTATCATTTGTGAACCTCTATTAAGATAAACTTGTAGTTATTTTAATATTTGATGACATGTTCATTATTATATCGAAAATTATTCAAATTTCATGTCAAAACATAACTATGTATAAATAAAGATAGTAGACATACTATATTTGAATCATGTAGGTCTCCATTTTAGTATTAAAAATTGAGAGAATTACTAAAAACCTCTAGATATATACTTTATTACAATCAAAAACCACTTTTCCTAACATATACCTTATTATAATCAGAAACCATTTTTCCTTTTTGTAATGATGATCTCCCTTATATTAATTATTTGACCATAGTTTACTGTGAGAGTTAATTATAATAAGAGCATTTTGTTCAATTTCTCTAATTTTTATTTTTCTTTTAAAAATTATATTAATTAATAAATTTTCTAGATCTCCATCATCCATATGGACGATAGAGATCCATTTCAAATAATTTAAAATTTTATAGTTTAAATAATTTTAAAATTTAAAACAATTAATTTTAACTATAAAAAATAATTTAAAATTTTTTTAAATGGATCTAAACTGTCTATCTCAAAGATGGACGGTCAAAATCAATTTGAAAAAAAAAATAATATTTCACAAAAATAGAAAAATGAAAAAAAAAAAAAAAATTATTTGATGATGGTTCATCAAAATTCAATAGTATGGGTTTCGATAATAAAAATCTAGGTTCATCAATAGAGGTTTGATTCATCAACAATGATTCATTATCATCAATCATCAACACAAACAATCACGATCAATCATCAACACAAACAGTCATCATTTATCATTAACATAAATAATACAAATAGGGGTCCAACATCGTCAATCATCAACACAAACAAAAACCATTGTTATCTTCAAATAAAAACCACTTCAATCATCATCAAACAGACCAAGAACATCATCATCAGCACTATTTACAATCAACATCATCTATAAAATCATCAACCTGCATAATCAATCAATCGCACGCATAACAATAATAAAATTGGGAGTAAAAATCAATCACCAAATCATCAACCCAATCTTAGTAAGAGCAAAAAGAGGGAAAAAAGATCAAGTGGACTGGTGATGGACGATAGACTGGCGAGGATGTGTTCCGATCTGGAAACCCAGACAATAATGTGGGTTTAGGTTGGAAACCTAGATCGACGGGGGGTGATGGTCTAGTTTCAAGATGGAGCCAGACAGACGTCTAGGTTTCCATCAACCTAGACAACTAAAAACCTAGATCCACGTCTTGGAAGCAGACCTACGTCTGAGTTTCTAGATGGAAACCTAGACGTAGATATAGGTTTCCACTGGAAACCCAAATCGATCTCTGTGGAAACCCAAATCGATCTTTAGGTTTCCATATGAAAACTCAGACGCTCGATACCCAGACGTCAATCTGGATATTGACTAGTGAAGAAGATAAAGAAAAAGAAGAGAAAAAAAAAAAAGAATAAGAGAGAAAGAGCGGGAGAGAGAGATGATGACAATGACATCGATCTAGGTATTGACCGGTGAAGAAGACGAAGAAAAAAAAGTGAAGAATGAGAAGAAAGAGAGAGAGAGAGAAGGAGGAGAGAAACAATGGACAATTGTTGGCTTTAATGAATGGAGATTCAATATGGAGATTAAATCTCCATCCTTTTTTTTTTTAATTTTTTTATTTTTTAAAATATTATTTTTTTTTTTAATTTTGGTTTTCTAAAGTTAATCACCACCGTCCATCATATTAATGGACAAAGTAGATCTTATTTTTTTTATTTTTTTAAATTTAATATTTTATAATTTAAAAATTATTGTTAGAATTTAAGGGTTTTTTTTGTTTAACTAGATCTCAATAGTTTATTTTTTAGATTGACGATTGAGATTTTTTGAAAGTTTAATTTTTTTTTTCTCACAAAAGTAAGACCACAAATTAGTTAGTCAGGAGCATTATCGTCTTTTTGCTTTATTTTATTATTTTTTAATCATCTCAAACAGTCAATATAGTCAAACTATTAGTACAAGAGATGTCATTGTTACAAAAGACATAAGTGATTTCCGATTATAATAAGTCATATATTTAGAGGCTTTTCAATAATTTTTCCATTAAAAAATCTATAACTTCTATGATGCGGACAATTAAAAAATAAGTTTTAATGGATTATTTTTAATTTTTTTTATAGTTCATAAATTCATTATATTCTTGTTTATACCATATTGATGTTAGAAATTATATCCTTTTGAAAATATGTATTTTTTTTTTTTTTGTTAAAGTAGTAATTAATTTAACATTTTTCTAAAGTTCTATTAAAAATTTTATCCGTTCAGCCAAAATTTTTGTACTTTTTGTAAATTTTGCATTAAATTACATTGATATCAATCTTTGACATTTTGCATTATATTATTGATATTGATATTTTCATGAGAAAGAGAGGAATCCAAACTGACAACCACGAAATTTGAAAGAAGGAAATAAAATATTGGCCCTTCAAAACTTAAAAACAAGAGAGTTAGAAGAATTGAGCAATTACCTTTATCTATGCCCTATCAGTTATTATTTGTTATATGTATATATTTTAATACAGGGCAAAAGACCAAAAAAAAAAAGTTATTTAGATTAGTGGATTAGCATTTTGGTCTCTTTTCAGTAGTTTTGACATTTGAGTCATGAAACCCTGCTAGATGGACAAAAATGTGGATAAACTATTTCAAAAACAATGAACCATCAAATCGGTTCAAAGCTTAATCACGATAGTTTACCATCACTAGTGAAACACAACCGAAAAATCACTAACTCATTAATTACGACACTTGACCCTTACTAATCACGACATCATAATTATTATTATAAGTGATTTGTTCACTAAAAAATCATCAAATCACTAATCATGACAGTTTATCCATACTAATCACGATATCATAACTGTTATGACAAGTAATTTGCTCACTAGTAAATCACCAAGTCATTAATCATGACAGTTTACATTCACTAATCACAATACCATAACTGTCATAATAAGTGATTTGCTCATTTGAACATCACTAAGTCATTAACAATGACAATTTACCTTCACTAAACAGAGTATCATAACTGTCATGATAAGTGATTTGTTCACGAAAATATCATCAAATCACTAATCATGGTAGTTTTGCTACTTTAATAATGGGATCATAACTTCAATGAAAGTGATTTGCTTACAAACCGGCCAATTTTTATTTGAGTTAGTCAAAATACAATTTTGTCCTTTAGGCTTTTGTGATTGAAATGTCAAATACAATGGGGAGTGCTTCAAACGTTAATTCAATTACTTTTTTTTCTATATAATGTGATAAAATCTAACACATAATTATGTTATTTTCAAATTTTTATAAATATTTAAAGAAATTAATAATATTTTAAATAGTTTTACATATTTGTTTTTAAACCTTGCCCAATTCAATTCTTAAGTTTGTTTAACACACACGTATATAGAGAGAGCAATATTGCTCCATGCATTTTGAATTTTGTTTGTTTCGTACACACACACAAAAAACAAAACTTCGATATAATATGAATCATATTTGTAAAATTAACTGCGAGCGGTATTGCAATATTCACACTACCAAGATAAGAATATGTTTCAATTTCCAAGCTAACATATATGTCACATTGAAGTCAAAGAATTCGAGTTTCAATTTAAGCTTTAAACAATCCGTTATAAAATTAGAATATCACAAATCTGATATGGGGGTGGCTTCTCCCATCCTTATCCTCATTTGAATGGTGGGATGGATTTTTATTTTCATAAAAGAGTTTAGAATAAAAATGTTAAGCACGGACTGTATATCTTGACGATCCATAAGTTCGAGGGAACTCTTCTCTCTTTAATTTCTCACTACTAATTAATTAATGTTGTACCATTTCAACATAATTAGCATGGTAAATTGGTTACATATAGAACTTGAGTTTGATGCAATTTTTTTTTTTTTTTTTTTTTTTGTTCCATTTGCTAACACATAGGTTTCACACCTTTGTTATCTGCATTGTCAGCAGTAGAATTGGTGGTTAACTTGATCAGTTGATTATTTAGTTTTGATCATAAGAGTGACTGACATTTAAGAAATTAATGTTGAGATAGTTTATTTCTTTGCCACACTTAAAACCCTATTTATTGAAATCTTATTTTTGACAACCAACTTAATAAATAGGGTTTTTTTAAGTTCATTGATGTGAACATAATTTCTTTGAAATAAAAATAAAATGTAATTACAAAACGAAAAAACCACATCAGCCATCCTTAGTGCTTTCTGTTATTACACCAAAGTTCCAATCCAACTTGTATTTGATTGGACTAAAAATTATGTTTTCTTAGGAAATTGCAACTATAATATTTCATGTTTGTATTTGTAAGGATTTTTTTTCATGCAGCAACTCAACTTCAAAATATTGTCGAACTAATGGATGCTTTTTTATAACCAATCTACTGTGATGGGAGATATTTCTAAAAAAATTGATATATACATATATATATATATATATTTTTAGGACTGAGACTACCTAAAGAACTATCAAAATAGAAAAACTGTTAGCGCGGATCGGAGTGTTGCTCTCATATTATTGTTGGGTTGGGTTCCCTCATATGTAGAGGCCCAACAAGTCTTAACAAGATTGAGCCCATTTGGAATTCCTAATGGATTTAGGAATCATAACCCTAGTTAAATCTTATTTCCTTGATCAATATAAATAAGAGATAAGAGGGTTTGGTGGCTGGTGAGAGTTTAGGGTTTTTTGGTGGCAGAAAACAACACAAAATTAAGTGTGAAGAGAGAAAATCGTGTGGAAGAGAGGAGGAAAGAAAAGAGTGAATTTTCTGCACAGAAATTCACTCCGCGCAGTTTCGGAGTTGTTGCGATATCTTTTTCGTTAACCGTTGGATCGTGCTGAAATTTGGACAGCACATTCATCTCTTCTGGATCTTGATTCTAACGGTGGAGATCGGAAACGGAGTTGTCGTTTGTGAGATATACAGCCCGTAACAGAGCTGTCACGTTTTGCGGTTACTGTCAGCGCAGCAGTTTTGTAAGACCGCTATCTCTTTCGTTCACCGTTGGATCGAGCTCCAATTTGGACAGTATACTCAGCACTCGTGATTCTAAATTCTGGACGGTGGAGATCGGATTTTGAGATCCCAGTAGAGAGCGATGCAGTCCAGAACGTTCTGCTGAGTTTGTGATTTTTCTCTTCACTTGTTATTTAAACTTAAATTTGTGTTATTAGGGTGATAATTGTTGCTCGATTTTGGTTCCTAGTTGATGTTAAAACAGTTTGTTACTCTCATCTTTGATTATTAGTGGAGATTTTTGGGTGGACTACGGTCCCGTGGTTTTTACTCCTCGCATTGGGGAGGTTTTCCACGTAAAAATTGGCTTGTGTTATTGATGCATGTGGTGGTGATTTAATTGCTCATTATTTGATCGTTGGTAATATTTATATTGTGGTGGATTTGTGCATCACTTAATGGTTTTCCATAGGATTCATTCAGGGGGAGAAAAAGTTTCGCTGTGCAATTTGCTTGTAATTGGTTTTTCTCCCATCAAAGTGGTATCAGAGCTTGGTTCCGAATTTTGCAATGATGAATATGGAGAACAATTTGAATCTAAGTAGAATGATTACTCTGAATGGTTCGAACTATCATATTTGGAAAGGAAAGATGGAGGATCTTTTATATGTGAAAGATTTTCACTTACCTGTTTTTGCTACAGAAAAGCCTAGTGATAAATCTGATGCAGATTGGACTTTACTTCATCGGCAAGTATGTGGTTTCATTAGGCAATGGGTGAGTGATAATGTTTTGAATCATATCAGTGGGGAAACACATGCACGGACTTTGTGGATCAAGCTTGAGGAGTTGTATGCCAGAAAAACCGGGAATAATAAATTGTTTCTGATGAAGCAATTGATGTATTTGAGATATCATGACGGTGCTCCTTGACAGATCATTTGAATACATATCAGGGGATTATAAATCAGTTGGCTGGCATGGGTATCAAGTTTGATGATGAGGTACAAGCATTATGGTTGCTTGGTACATTACCGGACTCATGGGAGACTTTCAGATCTTCTTTGTCGAACTCTGCTCCGAATGGAATGATGACAATGGACTTGGTCAAGGGTAATATTCTGAATGAAGAGACAAGAAGAAAAGCACAAGGGTCTACTTCATCTTCAGAAGTTCTGGTTACTGAAAGCAGAGGGAGAAGTAAAAGTAGGGGTCCGAAGAATAGAAGTCAACACAGAAGTAAATCCAATAAGTTTGCAAATGTTGAGTGTTTCTACTGCCATAAAAAGGGACACATGAAGAAAAATTGCAAGCAATTGGAAAGGAAAAATAAAAATGACACAAGCAAAGAAAAGAAGAATGAAAATAATAACAATGATGACAGAGTTGCTACCGCCATTCAGGAAGACTTTCTTTTTATGTATGATGCTGATTCCATTAATTTTGCGTGTCATGAGACTAGCTGGGTGATTGACAGTGGTGCTTCCATTCATGCTACATCGCGGAAGGATTTCTTTACATCTTACACACATGGTGATTTTGGGAGTGTAAAGATGGGGAATGATGGCACGGCAAAAGTTGTTGGCATTGGAGATGTGAACCTGGAAACAGATAACGGCTCCAGGTTAGTTTTAAAAAATGTAAAACATATTCCTGACATTCGTGTGAATATTATTTCTACAGGTAAACTTGATGATGAGGGATACTGCAACTTCTTCAGTAATGGTCAGTGGAAACTCACCAGGGGTGCCATGGTTGTGGCCAGAGGTAAAAAGTGTTCTACTTTATACTTGTTGCAGGCAAAAATTTCAAAGTCCATCATCAATGCAATTCAGGATGAAGACAAGATAGAACTTTGGCACAAGAGGCTTGGACACATTAGCGAGAAAGGCTTGATTGTTTTAACCAAGAAAAAACAGCTACCTGACATGAAAAATATACAGTTGAAGAGATGTTCTCATTGTTTAGCAGGGAAGCAGAACAGAGTCAGCTTTCACAGCTCTCCACCTACAAGGAAGTCAGGTATACTTGATCTAGTGCATTCAGATCTCTGCGGCCCTATGAAGACGAGATCACTCGGTGGAGCCCTATATTTTGTGACTTTCATAGATGATCACTCGAGAAAGACTTGGGTTTACACCTTGAAGACGAAAGATCAAGTATTAGATGTGTTCAAGAAATTTCAGGCACTGGTTGAGAGACAGACTGGGAAAAAGTTGAGATGCATCAGAACTGATAACGGGGGAGAGTATATAGGTCATTTTGATGAGTATTGTAGACAGCAGGGTATTCGACATCAAAAGACACCTCCTAAGACTCCTCAGTTGAATGGTTTAGCTGAGAGGATGAACAGGACACTAGTAGAGAGAGTGAGATGTTTGCTTTCACAAGCACAGTTACCAGGATATTTCTGGGGTGAGGCTTTGAGTACTGCTGTATATGTTCTTAATCTCACACCGTGTGTTCCTTTACAGTTTGATGTACCAGACAGAGCTTGGAGTGGTAGAGATGTTTCCTATGATCACTTACGTGTTTTTGGGTGTAAGGCGTTTGTTCATATTCCCAAAGATGAGAGATCCAAGCTTGATATGAAAACTCGACAGTGCATCTTCATCGGTTATGGTCAGGATGAGTTCGGATATAGATTATTTGATCCGGTTGAAAAGAAACTTGTGAGAAGTAGAGATGTAGTATTTGTGGAAAACCAGACTATACGGGATATTGAAAATGGGAATTCAGTGTCCGATGACAATAATGGTTTGGTCGATTTGAGTTCAGCTTCTTCAACAAGTTTGCCAACACAGATTGATGATCAGCAGGTTGCAGTTGATACAGGTGGTTCCTTACAGGCAGAGGAAGATATTGAAACGAATGAACAGGTGCAAATTCCTGATGCTCCATTAGATGTACCACTCAGGAGGTCTACCAGAGACCGACATCCTTCCAATCGATATCCTATAAGTGAGTACGTATTATTGACTGACGGGGGAGAACCCGAGAGTTATACAGAGGCCTTGGAAGATGAGCACAAGAAGGAATGGCTTGAGGCTATGCAAGATGAAATGCAGTCACTTCATCAAAATCATACTTTTGAGTTAGTAAAGCTGCCTAAAGATAGAAGAGCTTTGAAGAACAGATGGGTTTACAGAATTAAGCATGATGAGCTTAGTACTCGACCTCGATACAAAGCCAGATTGGTTGTCAAAGGATTCAACCAGAGGAAATGCGTTGATTTTGATGAAATTTTCTCTCCAGTTGTGAAGATGTCATCCATTCGTGTTGTGCTTGGTTTAGCAGCCAGTCTTGATTTAGAGATCGAGCAGATGGACGTGAAGACTGCATTCCTCCATGGTGATTTGGAGGAAGAGATTTACATGGAACAACCAGAAGGTTTTATTGTAAAAGGAAAAGAGAATTATGTGTGCAAGTTGAAGAAAAGTCTTTACGGTTTGAAACAGGCACCGAGACAATGGTATAAGAAGTTTGAGTCGGTTATGGAGGAGCAAGGCTACAAGAAAACTACTTCTGACCATTGTGTATTTGTTCAAAAATTCTCTGATGATGACTTCATTATTTTACTGCTTTATGTTGATGACATATTGATTGTTGGCAGGAATGTCTCAAGAATTGATAGGTTGAAGAAGAAATTAAGTCAGTCTTTTGCTATGAAGGACTTAGGGCCAGCAAAGAAAATTCTTGGCATACAAATTGATCGTGATAGAAAGTCCAAGAAGTTATATATGTCACAGGAGAAGTATGTTGAAAAAGTACTTCAGAGATTCAACATGGACAAAGCTAAAGCAGTTAGTACTCCACTTGGTGCACATTTCAAGTTGAGTATGAAGCAGTGTCCTCCTACAGATGCCCAAGAAAATGACATGGAAAAATTTCCATATGCTTCAGCAGTCGGGAGTTTGATGTATGCAATGGTATGTACGAGACCAGATATAGCTCATGATGTTGGTGTTGTTAGCCGGTTCATGTCTAATCCTGGAAAAGAGCATTGGAATGCTGTCAAGTGGATCATGAGATATCTTAGAGGTACTTCCAGTTTCAGACTTGATTTTGGTGGTGAGAAGCCACTACTAGTTGGCTACACAGATGCAGATATGGCAGGAGATGTGGATTCTCGTAAGTCAACATCTGGTTATTTGATTATCTTTGCAGGTGGTGCTGTAGCTTGGCAATCGAGATTGCAGAAATGTGTTGCTCTTTCTACCACAGAAGCAGAATTCATTGCAGCAACTGAAGCTTGTAAAGAGTTGTTGTGGATGAAAAAATTTGTAATAGAGCTTGGCTTCAAGCAACAGAGATATGTGTTATTGTGTGATAGTCAGAGTGCTATTCACCTTGGGAAGAATTCAACCTTTCATGCAAGATCGAAGCATATCGACGTGAGATACCATTGGATCAGAGATGTGTTGAATGACAAATTGCTAGAACTTGACAAAGTTCATACAGACCATAATGGATCCGATATGTTTACAAAGGTATTGTCAAGGGAGAAGCTTGAGGTCTGTAGGATGATCGCCGGAATGGCGAACCCCTCCACATAATCGGGAAGGGGGAGATTTGTTGGGTTGGGTTCCCTCATATGTAGAGGCCCAACAAGTCTTAACAAGATTGAGCCCATTTGGAATTCCTAATGGATTTAGGAATCATAACCCTAGTTAAATCTTATTTCCTTGATCAATATAAATAAGAGATAAGAGGGTTTGGTGGCTGGTGAGAGTTTAGGGTTT
Source organism: Dimocarpus longan (assembly GCA_022984855.1). Lineage (NCBI taxonomy): Eukaryota > Viridiplantae > Streptophyta > Magnoliopsida > Sapindales > Sapindaceae > Dimocarpus > Dimocarpus longan. The sequence goes on along the minus strand of CM041015.1, from coordinate 16,581,830 downwards.
TTTGGTGGCAGAAAACAACACAAAATTAAGTGTGAAGAGAGAAAATCGTGTGGAAGAGAGGAGGAAAGAAAATAGTGAATTTTCTGCACAGAAATTCACTCCGCGCAGTTTCGGAGTTGTTGCGATATCTTTTTCGTTAACCGTTGGATCGTGCTGAAATTTGGACAGCACATTCATCTCTTCTGGATCTTGATTCTAACGGTGGAGATCGGAAACGTAGTTGTCGTTTGTGAGATATACAGCCCGTAACAGAGCTGTCACGTTTTGCGGTTACTGTCAGCGCAGCAGTTTTGTAAGACCGTTATCTCTTTCATTCACCGTTGGATCGAGCTCCAATTTGGACAGTATACTCAGCACTCGTGATTCTAAATTCTGGACGGTGGAGATCGGATTTTGAGATCCCAGTAGAGAGCGATGCAGTCCAGAACGTTCTGCTGAGTTTGTGATTTTTCTCTTCACTTGTTATTTAAACTTAAATTTGTGTTATTAGGGTGATAATTGTTGCTCGAGGTTCCTAGTTGATGTTAAAACAGTTTGTTACTCTCATCTTTGATTATTAGTGGAGATTTTTGGGTGGACTACGGTCCCGTGGTTTTTACTCCTCGCATTGGGGAGGTTTTCCACGTAAAAATTGGCTTGTGTTATTGATGCATGTGGTGGTGATTTAATTGCTCATTATTTGATCGTTGGTAATATTTATATTGTGGTGGATTTGTGCATCACTTAGTGGTTTTCCATAGGATTCATTCAGGGGGAGAAAATGTTCCGCTGTGCAATTTGCTTGTAATTGGTTTTTCTCCCATCAATTATAGGGATCTACCTACACAAAAATGAAAGAAAGATTCACACAAAGACAAGAACAATCCATATATATGATGGAAAAATATATTATTTATTGACTTACACCAATATCGAATCTTGCCATCGGTAAAGGGCAGCTGGCGACCATACGAACGGCGCCCAGCTACCAAACGACCTTATAAAAAGATTGTCACAGCGTACTAAAGTAGCCATTATTATATGAGATATTTAGATTGGACTTGCATTTGGACAAGGCCCAGTTTAAAGTCCAGCTTTAGTTCTGATTGAAACAGGAGGGCTATAGGCTTCAGTGCCCCTGATTTTTTTTTTTTTTAATGGGCCTGTTAAGAACATCACTCAACATTTAATTCATTTTCATCTTAACGTTATGACTTTTCTTCTGTTTTCAATAATTCTCTGTCTACATTTATTTCACCAAACTACATTGAATGGTGTTACTCTTGTTAGATTCTTATAATTCTATTTTCATTTTAAAGTATTATACTTCTATTTTTTTTTTTTAACAACTATTTATGTTTCAGTTAACCTTTTTAATTTTCTTCACACTTATAATAAAATTTAATAAACTATTATTTATACGGTTGAACCTCTTCCTGTCCAAATTGGTGATGAAGTTCAAATTCCTTATGGTTTATTAAAAAAGTAATAATAATAGAAAGTGAAAACACATTCCTTGATCATGTAAGTAATTATTTAGATCACATTTATAGTGTTTCATCAAATAGATTTTAATTGCCCTTTAATCCAATTAGAGTATTAATTTAAAATAAATAAATAATACAAAATATTAAAGTTAAAAGTGATTGATTTTTATTTTTATTTCTTGCCTAACAACTAGATTAAAATATTCAAGTCAGGATTAGAAAAATTACATTCAACAAATACCAAAGAAAATTTTATTTGTTTCTTTTGGACTTGCTGAGTAATTTTAGCATATATATATATATATATATATGACTATGCCAGTATATGAGTGAAGTTGAAATCATATGATATTGGTACCATATTTTTACTTTTATTTAAAGAAGAGAAACATTGTGCAATATATTATATCGTATAAGAATTCTCTACGAATATAAATAGCTCTTTAAAGATTTTGTTACAACTAACACATGGACTTGCGATTTTTATATTTGCAAAATCAAAAGTTACGATCAGCAGAAAGTTTTTTTTTTTTTTAACCTCTTAGTAGTAAACTTAGAATAATAATAATACCCAACATAGCAACAAATCAATTGACCATATTTCTAAAATACCACAAAAATGCACAACTTGAACTTATCTCAAACCTCACAATTTGCATATCTTCTTGTTAGCCCAAAGAATCCCAAATTTTGGCCATTATTATTTTCTATAACACAGTCAATGGCTACCTCACAAATTGCACCTTTCTTCCTTACTACTGCAGGGATACAAAGTACAAACACCATTTCTTACTTAACAACCACCTAATTATGCTTAAAATATGCTTTGGTAAAAAGCTATTTGTCTTATATATATAATCATAACTTAATTTGGTATTATCACCAACTGTGTTAGTTGATACAAGCTCATACCCTAGGTTTTCTTAGTCAGCCTACGTTTATAACAACTACTTTTAAGCCTCAAAGAGAAAATTTTCCTGGAAAATACATTTTTATTGAAATATTTATACCATGATAAGTAACCACACTAAAGTTGAGTTCTCAGTTCAGATCTTCTCTCCCCTGATAAAAAAGAAAAAGTTGCTTTGTAGATGTGAGATTCCTATACTCGTACAATATTGCAGTAAATTATAAACATTCATGGCAGAAGGTAACTCAAATTACTTTTAAAATATATCATGCATTTATATTGTAAAAACCAGTCTTCACAGATCTTATATTTTAAAACAACTTTGAATAAGTAATTAATAATTTTTTAATTAGATTTGGTTGTCTTATTGATTGGATAATCTTATCCAACAATTACATCAATTGGATTGTTTGTAAGAATAGTAATTAAAATCAAATCATTTGTTTTAAAGAAAAAACACACATTTGAGTACTCTTCTTGGGTTTAGTATCTTATTGATTGGATAAGATTATCCATTAATAATAATTATTGAATATTATTCAACAATCACTCTTATAATTAATTTAAAAATTATTATTAATAAGTAACTTTAATTAATTAGTAAGATAGTAGAATCCGTTTATCTAATATAGAAAAAAAATTTAAAAAAAGATGGATAATCAATACTTCTTCCAAAAGTTAAAGCAAGTGGAATTTCAAGAATTTATGGACTTTTACAGCACACAGTGGGTCATGTCCTGCAGCAATCAATAGTAACTATTGCTTAATTAGATCAGATACCTGAATCAGCCTTTACAAAACTTTAATGTAACTGATCTAGCAACGGTTTCACTAAAAGACGTATATGATGCAAACTTAAGAGCACATGCAACAATCAAACATAGATAATTAAAACCCCAGCAAAGGTATATTCTAAAATTTGGTGCTCTCCATAAAGTAGTGGATAAATTCCAGATATTGATTGAGTAGGCTAGTAACCAACAAAGAGAAGTGGACCAAGAAAAGAAAAGAACAAAAATATAGCCAAGTAGCAGCCTATTTTAATAATGCACATAACTAACTAATTAAAGGGCAAAACAGGACAAGAGGTGGATTCATATGGGAAGTCCAGTTACTTATTAGCTTTTTCATACCTTTATTCTAATCTTGTCACTAACTCGTTTTACATAGAGAAAAAGAGAGGTTGGCACATTCTTGTATTGTAATTTTTTTTTTTTTTTTATTAGAACGAGTCCAGAAAATAATCGGGATCACACTAACAATATACATATATAAGAGAAAATTTCATCTTTATTACAAATATCAAACCATAGTCTAAGACCATGGTTGGCCTTCCATTGCACTGCTTGCCCATTGACTCTTGCATTGTAATTGAAACAATGGAAAACAAACCATGGTGAAAAACCTAAGAAAATTAATTCTTCATCACTGTCCAAAGCGTCTGACGCAAGATTTGAACTAGAAACAGAGCAAAACACAAATTGAGAAGAAAAGAAAAAGATCTATTCATCCCATATTGCTTTATCAAAAAATTCCATTAAGACTAATCACAATTGATCATCATCGTCATGCAACATGACATGTTTTTTCAAAAGAATGGAAAGAATCTCATAAATATTGCCAGTAAAAAAAATTAAATTACAATCTTTGTAATTTATCAACTTGGATCAAATAATTCAGCACCAGTTTGTGGAAAAGAGAAAAAGATTAAAAACAAACATGTGACCTTTGTGTTTTATCAGTAATGACAATCCACCAAAGTGGGAGCGGAGAAGACAAGAGGTGATTTTTGTTGTTGTTGTTGCTGTTGCTGTTGCTGTTGCTTGGAAGCAAAGGGTGGTTTTGATTCTCTGAGATCATCTTCTGGTGCTGGAAGATTGAGATCCAAGTCTAAAGACAAGACACTTCTTGGTTTCTTGGGCTCCTCAGAGGAGGAGGCCATTGGTGTCAATGACAAAGTTGTATTAGTCCCAACTGAGGCTCTATGCCGCCGCATGTGGCCACCTAAGGCTTGTCCAGACGTGAACTCCGCACCACAAATGGAGCACTCGTGAACCTTGCCACTCTTGTTGCTGCTATACAGATTTGCCCTATTATTATTATTATTATTATTTATATGATGACTCAATTGAAAGACGTTCTTGAAATTATTGCCTTCTTCTTCATCAGAAACGACGAAGTTGGATCTTCTCTCATCGTGATTGATGGTGGTCTTTGGTTTCTTGTGACTAGCCCTGTGGCCTCCAAGCGCTTGAAAGGATGGAAACGTACGGTTACAAGTCCTGCACTCGTAAACATAGTAGCCCGCCTTGCCGTTCCCTGAAGAGGGTGCTTCAAGGAATCTTCTGCTATTGAATTTGTTTTGGATTACAATATCATCATCAGGTTGTTGTTTGGAAGAGTCTCTGGATCGGCATTGAGCTAGAAGAATCAAGCAATTCGCCATGTCTTCGTCTTCCTCCGTGCTATCCATGTAATATTCGGTCAAACTTGCTGGTGACAAGCTCTTGTGATCATCATGTCCACTCGTTGAAACAACAAAAGGGATTGGAGATTGTGGCCTTTGCCTCTTAGTCCTCTTGCCTTTCACGATGTGGGATTGCTCTCGCTCTGCAGTCACAGCTTCCATGGCTTCTTCTCCACCACCCACCACAAAACAGAGAAAAGAGAAAAAGAGAGAGAGATTGAAGGGTAGAGAGGAAGCAAGAAAAGAGAGTAGGGGGGTGGGGGGTTATTTGTATATATTTATAAAAAAAATAATGGTTTGATGTTTAGGTGACGATGATATATACAAATAATTGAGAAGGGTCAGTTTTTTGGAGTCAAAATGGACACCCCAATAGAACAGTAAGTGTGAATTAGTCCGTCAATGTTTTGTTTTGAGTTTGGAACAATTTCAAATATAGAACTTAGTTGGGTAAAATTTGGTTAAAAAGTAAGAAGAGATAAAAAAGACAATAAAGAGAGAGAGAAGACCAAAAAAAACAAACAAATGTAACTGAAAATATGCAAAATTAGAGGGAGAAGAGTATTATAGCATTTAGAGGAGGGTGTTAAACGTAAAGTCCGTTTCACACTCTCTTTCTCACACTTTGCCAACGCACTTCACGATATAGAACCCAAAAAAAAAAAATAAAAAACAACCCTCTCTCTCTCTTTTTAACACAAAACACAAAAATACAATATAAGGGCTTGCTTGGTTGCACGATTTCAGCACTGCTCTCTCACCCCCTTGCGCCCCACACTTGCTCCACTGGCGTGTGTCGTCACACTCCTATTCTTAGTTTTTTCTTTCTTACTAAATTCCTCACTCTTGTCTTACATATCTCACTAAGTTTCTAACATCACATCAATATTCTAATTTTTGACCAAGTGGTTACTTTCCATTCTCACTATATTGTTGTAAAAGATGTAATATGGGTTGTATTTTTCTACCTACGTTTCCTCTTTATCCAACTTGGTAAATTTGGCTTGACTCAAGTTACCTGATCTTGTATGTTGTGGTGAAATGGATTTGCTTGACAAGCTTGTTCATTTGTTTTTCATTTAATTTATGAACCATTGCGAATATGAAGTATGCTTTTAAAAGAATAGAATTGTTGATTTTAACATGATAGATGCTTCTTTCTTTTTTTTTTTTTTTTAATATATTGAGTAGAATTGTCAATAGCACCCTTAAATCCTTATCCCCATTTGAGAGGAAATTTTGAGAATTTTATAGGATTGGGGATCGGGATGGAGATAGAAATACATCCCTAAATCCAAACGAGGATGGAGAAACCAACCCTATCTTTATTTCTCTCATTTATAATATAAAAATATTTATATTCAATGAATAAATTTATTTTAATATTTTTAAAATATAATTTATTAAACATGAATAGTCACTTAGGAACCTTAATCATTTACTCATTTTTCATTCATTCATCTTTTTCATTTAGCCATTGGTTGCAATCATGGCTTAATAACTGCACATATTCTTTCCATTTTTCTTCACTGATCTTTTGTTTTTTCACCAGTCCACCATAATTTCCTCACACAATCGTAATCACTATCACTAGTGTAGTCCATGGCTTAAGTGACAAAGTGAAATGGGGATGGAGGAAATGGAGGAATCAAGATGGGGATGAGGGAATCCACCCCGAAATATCTATGTCTTCATTTGCGCTAAATGAAGACTTGGGTGGAGATGAAGAAAGGGTGGAGAAAAGTGATGGGCATGACCAATGTGGGAACGCAATCTCATCCTCATTGGCACCACCACCACCACAACCCACTCCCCAATTAACATCTCTAATAACGAGTAAACATGAAATAAATTTATCGATGAAGATTGTGGTTTTGACACTATTATTAAAAAGGTGCATTTGAATTAGTTAAACACATAATATGATAATTAAATCAGTTAAAACATAATATAATAATATGATAATATGAATTTACACTATTCCTAGATGTGAATTTATAATATATAAATTTTTAATGTAAAAATGAACGGTGTCAAGTCGTGTCAAATTACTACATTGGTCCTAAATCCCATACAAATCCCAAATCAAGTTACATCTATATAAACAATAAGTTAAATCAGTATTGTATGTATCTGTCAATTTGAAATAATTCACATTTGTACACCCTTTCACTACTAAAACTACTATTTAGAAGGTAGCAAGCAGCGGTGACATATGAGATCATAGTATTGTGTAATCTGTGTATTTCTTAAAATAAAGGAAGAGCATAAGTTAGGGTGAAGGAATGAGTAATGGATGATGATTGGGGTGCAAGGCTGGATCCCCACGGAATGTGCGGTGGCCCTCCTCTCCTTTTTATTCTCTCATCATTCTCAACTCATACTTCCTTCACTTCCCATTCCATGCATTTCTTGTGCTTTCTTCTCCTTTTCTTTTCCTTTTTTTTTTTTTCTAACAACTGTTAAGTTCTATTTGTGTTTTGTTTTTTTTCTTTTTCAGTTTTTTAAAATTATGTTGGGTCAATCAATTTTGTTATTAAATTTAATCCCATATTTTTCTTGGCTATTAGTAGTCTCGGTTTCAACTCTTGAGAGAGTAAAAAAGAATTTGTAAATTTATAATACGGAAAACAAATTTGTAAAATATATTGTCAAAATGCTTTACTTCGCAAAATGGTTCCAACATTACATACTAATATACCATTTTCCATAGTAAAATACAAAAACCAGTATTAAAAAAAAAAGCCGTTAACAAAAATGTAAAAAGAAAAATAGATAAAGGTTTTCTCTGCATCTCATCTCTACTTTCTTTTACTTTTTTAAGAATTTATTAATGTAAGTTGCATTTTCAATCTCATTACATTTAAAACGTGATTGCACTATGTGATTTGAAAAACATTTTAGTATTTTGTTTTAACATAAAAAACTGTAATTACTGTTTTCATTTTTTTTTTCAAATAATGAATATTGTCAGTGAAAAATTATTTCACACAAGTAAAATTACACAGGTGTATAGGATTGAATTGCACAAATATCTCCTCTTAATTCAAATGGTGTGGTGTCTTAGCATATAGGTGGTTGTACACCATCCTATCCTTTAAATAATTGAGAGTTTAATTTTCATCAAATATATGGTATAACTTATGTGAGTAGTTTTCGTTTTTTATTATGGAAGTGATTGTCTTTCGTTCATGGAGTACATATCCGAACTATATGTATAATGTATGATTTTGACATTTGTCCTAAAAGATCTCTAATAGTTCAGTGACTGTTTCCAAGTAAAAAAAAAATCAAATCATGTCCACCTTCTCTTTCATATTTGTTGTGAAGAGTTTACATTTCACCATACGTATTTTATATTTTCCAATTTAGAATATGTATTCAATCAGCGCGTACGAAGATATATATCTACAAACTTCTAGCCTGATCCGTGCCACAAGTTGAAGAAAAAGATTATGCCTTAAAATATATATATATATTACCGAGTATTAGGGCAGATAACAGCTGGCTTATGTGCAGAGTTACGTGGCAAACAAGAGACTAGGTGGCAGACAGAATCTGTGCATCTACATTGGGAGTGTGGTGGTTGTGTGCAGCTTGTTTTTGCCTCTCACTCACCGAACTCGAATAAATATATGAATATAGTGCAGCTTGAAAATTATTAAATAATTAAAAATTGGATAAGTATCTTTGTGAGTATTTCATAATCCATTATTATTTAATAGACCATTCTAATCATTATTATTTAGTAGACAATTCATTTCTAATCAATCACTTCATGTGCTGTTGACCCTATTATTAGTTTAATTGCATCAATATTTTTATGATCTCTCGTAGATTTACTATCATTTCTTAATTTGTATTTGCAATTAGTAATCACCCACTAAACAAGCCTACTTGATTTAAAAATAATTAGTGTGAACCATTTGTGCTCAAGCCAATCATTAAGGTTCACTTAATTATTATTTGAGTTGTGGCTATGCATATTATACGTATAATTATAAATCGCAATAAGACAAGTAGTGCATGTAAATATTTGGGAAAATAGCAAAATTGCCCTAAAATGCATTCAAAATTACATATATGCCATTACCAGAAATAATTTAGCAAAATTACCCCAATAAGACCAAAATACCCTTGAGTAAATTACCCCTCCCATTAGCTCTGCCACCAGCCCGATCCTACACCCCACCGGCCCGATCCCACTCCTCAGCAGCTCGAACGGCGTCAGATCAAGGTTGGCAGCGACGACGGCGGTATAAGGACCTCCAGCGGCGACGACAAGCTCCCCAAGCCGTATCATCCCAACCCGGAAGCCCCCGAACCCGATCCGAAAGCCACCAGCCCGAACGGCGACAGATCAAGGTCGGCAGCGGCGATGGCGGTATAAGGCCCTCCAGCGGTGACGGCAAGCACCCCAAGCCGTATCATCCCAACCCGATTTGAAAGCCACCAGCCCGAAAGACAGCACACGAACCGGAAAGCTGGCGTCGGAGCGATGACGGTGACTTGCTTTTCTGGATAGAGGAACAAGTTGACTTGTAAACCCAGTAGCTGTGTACTGGACAGTAGAGATCTGCAATATTGTTTTACAATGTTTAGTTTACAATGTTTAGTTTGCTAGTTGTCACCTGGTTACCATACGTGACTGACCCGAAGAGGAACTTTTTCATCTTCGGGTCAGTCGCTGACCCAAAGATGAAAAAGTTCCTCTTCCGCTTTTCTCTTCGGGTCAGTCACCGAAGAGGAACTTTTGCCTCTTCGGGTCAGAGGCTGACCCGAATTCGGGTCAGAGGTCGGGTCAGCCTCTGACCCGAAGAGGAAATGTACTCTTCGGGTGACTGACCCGAAGAGAAAAATTTTTTCCTCTTCGGGTCAGCGAATTCGGGTCGACCCGAAATCGGGTCACCTCTGACCCGAAGAAGAAATTTCGCGTTTCTCGGTTTCTGGTTCAGATAATTTCGGGCTGTCCTTACCGTCGCCAATGGAGGGGTTTATACCACTGCCGACGATGACCTAACATCGGCGTTCGGGTTCGTCTAGTGTGGGATTGTGCTCGTGCGGTGTCTTATCAACTTGGCGGGTGTGGCTATGGGCGGAATGCATGAAAGTTGGGTAATTAATAAGGGCATTTTAGTCCAAATGGGGTAGTTTTGCAAATTCATTTTTGTTTAGGGTATTTTTGTCATTTCAATTTGTATTTAGGGTAATTTTGCTAAATTCCCTAAATATTTTATAACTTAATATTATTTGAATTTTTACCTGAAATTTAACTTAACATGGCAATAAAGCACTTACGATTAATCTCTCGATATTAATATTGTATCTCAATTTATTATTTTATTTGGTTTGTGTAAACTTACAAAAGCTTTATGTTTAGACAGCTTTCAGGTTTGAGCATTAACTTCAAATTGAATTCCAATACATAATAATTTTAAGCGTGATTTAAGTTAATATAAATATTTGAAGTTGTAAAACATATAAATATTTTCCTCACTTCTTCAAAATATTAGTGTTTTTAATCTAATTCCTACAGTGCAAAGCCAATACCCTAGAGGCAAGGACGGAGCCAGGATTTTTAAAGGGAGGCCAAGTCAAAAATTCAAATTCAAATTGACACAAAATAAATATAGTAATATTAAAACTAAGTTATTATTATTATTATTATTATTTGACAATATTAAAACTAAGTTATTAAAAACTTAATGTAATGCAATTTAGTTTTATTATAAAAAATAAATTAATAAATAAAGTAGACAGTAACTTTGTAAATTAAAATGAAATTCGGATACTGTTCTAAATCTCAAAAATCATTTATAATCGAATCTATAGTAAATTTCTATGCAATTTCCCTTTCAATATACATGATCAAAGAGTTTGTATGAAAGTCATCTTCTAGCTTGTTACGAAGTCTAGTCTTAACAATCCGCATAGCTGAAAATGATCTTTCAAAATAGCAATTGACATCGGGAGTAAGCACATAATACAATTATTCTGTGAACAAGTGAGTACTTTATTGATCTCCTTGTCTTTCACTTTCTTTCAACTCTTATTCTTTCCAACCATCTTACGCTTAGAGCTTAAACACTTGCACATGTCGGACTCAGCCAAATAGTGTTGACTTGAAGCATTGGCTGTCTCTAGGCGCATATCTCCAAGTTCAACATGATGTGAGATATCATCAAACGTTTTAATGTTATTGTTATAGGTCATGTTGATTTTCATATTTTACTAGCTGTTTGAGAGGGATCGGATCATCGTTTGTATTTGCTGCTTATCAGTTAAGGCCTAGCCAACTGATTTCAACTTATGTATCATGTTTGACAATCCTCTTAGATGCTGCCTCATGTTGTAATCTTGACGCTTCTGATAAGTATTAAACTTAATTATGAGTCTCTTCAATTTAATAGTTTATGTCCCACCACATTTGTCTATCAAAGATAGTCAAATGTCTTGTGTCATCTCATATTCTTCGTACATGCACATGTGGTTATCAGTCATGCTAAATAGCATCATTATATAAGCAATAATATTCTTTATTTTATAGGCCTGATAAGCCTTAACACCTTTTTTATGTTGAGCAGAAGTACTATACTGGGGTTCAATCATGGTGTGTTGGTTAGGATTTCAAGGACTTCTTGCTCCTCTAGTATATACTGAAACTTACGGTGCCAAATATGATAGATATCACCATCAAATTTGTCACTAGTATTTAGTTTAACAACTATGTTTTCAAATACATGTTATTTCTCTAAATGACATTTATTCTATTTAGGACTTATAATCTATATCTTTCTACGTCTATACCAACACATCTACTATCATTTTACTAAAATGTCGCAGCAATTGTACAATCATAAATATGATAAAAGAATCTTTGGATAGGAATAAAAAAAGTAGTCAAGCTACCCATCATCATCCAATTTTCAAATATTCACTAAACTATATATATAAGTGTTTTGCGCAAAACAGTTATAATATCTTGTTCTAAAAGATTTTAGGACATCCACATAAGTGTTATCATGCACAAGTATATAAAAGGAATAACATTTCATAACCAATGGAAAAAAATTGTAGAATCTATTCCAAAACATAATTACAAAAATAAATAAAGTTACATTAGTTAAATGGATTCATAGTGCGATAGTAAAGTTTATCAAAATAATCTTTTAAGCACTAGTTAAAATCAATCATTATCTCTGAATCCTCTTCATCCGATGAGATGTCATTCACCTCATCCTCATCGTCTAAGAGCACTATGATCTTGAGCATGACTTCAAATGCATCATAATTAGAGATCCCAAGGATCTCATGTATCTCGTCATCAAAGATATAAATGATCTCAGGCTCCCGTATGTCATCTAAATTCTCGATGATCTCTTCATCGTTAGAGATGACAATAATATCAACCATATCATCAGATGCTTGATTGTCTAACCCCATCAACCCAGTACCAAAGTAATCCATCTCATAATATAATGCATGATCAAAGCTATTCATCTACTAAAAATTGACAATCCATATATACAAGCACGTACGTGAGAATTAATATGAAATCAAATATAATTAAATAAACTAACATATTAAAGCATGCAATCCAGCATCCATTGAAGCTAATATTTCAAAAAACTTTTGTAAGGAGCCAAAAAAAATTTTATATATTTTTTTTTAAAAAAAATTTCTGGTGGTCGGACCGCCGTCGTCGGCGGCGCATAGAATGCACTTGCTAGCACCGCCGAGGCCACACACTGACGATTGCAGTTGAAAGGTCGCGCATGCAGCACGGGCATGCTTGGATTTCTGGCTTTAGCGAGCCACATGGCAGCTTCTGATGCTATCACACTTCCATGCAACGTGGCTACTCCAGACGCTGCCACGTCTCCTTACACATGTCACGATCCAGTTCGTCCACTCTGATGACGCGTGGCTTCCTAGATGTCACCACATGTTTCACATATAGCGTAACCATATTCTACCACATAGTGAAACATGTGGGCGAAAGAGATCACGCCACATATATGCATTAGAATGGCCAATCGAGTGAGGCCACGTGTGAGGCCACGTTGTTAACACGTGGCCTCACTTGATTGGCCATTCTAATGCATATATGGTTTCATCAGAAACTTACGCGTTAAGACGTGGCTTCACCGCAGGCCGCCACGTGGATCTACTACTGTTCATAGTCGTCTTCATTAAAAATTTTCACATTTTAGTTTTTTGAATTGGACTTCAAATGCATTTTTCTCACTCCAAATTGCTCATATAATATACCGTTGGAAAGCTCTTTTCAAACCCTATCCAATGGTGTAAACAATCGCACAAGAAAAATGAAGCAAAATGACATTAATTTCTAAGAGCAGATTCGGCTTAATTGAAAAAATCATGTTCTTAAATTTCGAACACCCTAAATGCCTTAAGCTTACTACAAAAATTAAATTTCATGGCATTGGACATTAATCCACTAGCAAACAGCACATAAAGGCTCTAATACCAATAAAAGAATTTAAAGCAATATAATCATGGTCAAATATTGTAAAATGGAATAAAAAAACGTATCAGTTTCTACGCAGCAGAAGTGCTTCTAAATTCTCTTGATTGTTTAATCGGTTGGAGTTCGACCACTAATTATGAGATTAAACCCTCAAATCACGATGCAAGAACCTTACGATATATTCTTTTTGTTTTTGCTCTTTTCTCTGTATTTGCATGTATGTTGTAAAAACAATTTCTCATCATTCTTTACAAAATGAAATACATCACGTATTTATAGGGGTGGCGGTTATTTTCTGATAACCGTTAGTAACCGTCAGGGGTTACTTACTCCTATCCAAATCTATTTTATTTGGATCGGATCATGGGTTTAGGTCATCTTGAATATACCCGACCTAACAATACAGTAATGCCACATTTTAAGAGATAGTTTCTTTATAAAAAAACTATAATCCTAGATGTTAGCTAACTATGGAAAATAACACTGAGTTGAAAGGAGTTCAAACGAGGGAGATATGGTCAAAATCGTAAAGTCACGTGGAGTTGAAATGGACCACCTTTGGGAAGACAACTTGAAAGGTAACCTTAGTGGTGAGCCTAGCCCTCCTTGTGTGGATCTCGTTTGTTTTTCTGTTTGATCTCATTATGTGTTTTCATTTCCTATTTTCTCTACAACTTTTCATATGTCCAAAATACATGTAGGGAAGGGTGAATATGTCTTGATTAAGTTAGAAATTGACATTTCTTAGGATTTCATTCCTTGTTGAATTCAAAATCAGAAAACTTAGTTTGATTAGAAATCTTAAATGGAAAAGTTTTCTAAATTAGTTTTAACTCTAAATCTCTTCTTTATAAATAGAAATTTGTCTGACATTATTCGTATACGAATTCCATAGATATATTTTGCTATTGAGAGCTTTGAAAGAGATGGTTTTTGTTATGGGTATTTTGGTGTCCATGAAAAAGCCCAAGGATGAGGCCCAATGCATCGTTTTACAGGGAGAAGCCCAGAAAGTGTAGTCAAAATGGTTAGAAGTCAAAGAAATGGATATAGCCATCAATTGGTATACCCGAGCACACCAGATTATATAGTTGATCGCCTTAAAAACACTACGCGCTCAGATTGACCATAAGAAGGTTTGACCGTTTGACAAAGCATAAAGATAATCTACTCGTGATTAAAAGGCTGCTCGACAAATGCTCTTTAGAAGTTATCGTAGCGATCAGGAAGTCTGCTCGACTGCTCGATAGTCAGAAGAACAGTTAAAACTGCTCGATAGTGGAAGTGCCTGACCGTTGAAGCAATCAGCTCGTTAGCGCTACATCTGATCGCCGAGATAGTCTGCCCGTCTGAGGTGATGTTTGATCGTTGAACAGACTGTTCGCTAGAATTGACCAGTTGACCTTCTGGAAGGCGAATCTATTCAAATCAGGAAAGAAGTCAGTTTACCTATTTTCATGCAAATAAAATCACGACATTCTTGACAATTGCTATATTTGTGATAGAGATAATCTTGGAGAATATTATCTCAATTAATGTATATTATTTTTTGCCTTATCTGTAAAATTCTTAAACCGATTCTAATTGTAGCATCTCCATTATAAATAGGAGATAAAATTCAGTGTAAATGACAGAATGAAATAAATACAATTACTCCGAGAGAGAGAGAAGGGGTAATTGTCGTGGATGTAGACCATTGTTCTTACCGAACCACGTAAAATCTCGTTGTGTCTTGTTTGTTTTGATCCTGATAATACTTGTGTTGTGTGTGGTTTGTTGTGTCACAGGTATTGGGCTTGGAGAACCGGGTTGACCAAAATCGAGTGTCAACAGTTTTCATTCATAAGTCTAACTATATATTTGGTATAGCTTTTTTATTAGCCAAAAGAGTTTTTTTAATCTCAAAAACTTTTTCAAATTTATTTTATATTGTTTGGTTATCATCCTTGTAAAGTTTTTGAATAATTGAAAAATCTTAAATACATCTAAGAGAAACTCAAAGTTTGAGTTTTTACAAGTAGATCTTTTTGAGGTGATTTTTTTTTTTAAAACATAAAAAATGTCTATTATAGCCCTATTGTATTTTATTAATTTCACTCTATCCTTATAAATTAAATCACTAATAAAATTTTTCCTTAAAATATTATAAATACTTCATATGTCTCATATTTGTGTCAACAAAAAAATTTGAAGATTTTTTTTTTTTTTTAGCAGCAAATTTTCTAAATGTTTTATGTGTTTTTACTTTTTACTTTTAAATTTCCTTTTCACTTTGAAGATAATTTTTATGCATGTATATAAACAATATGATGTAACTTATGGAACATTAATATATTGTAATTTTTGAATTTATAGTGAAAGCATTGTATATGAATTTGATTATTTTACTATCTTTTAAATATTTTTTTTAGTAATCTTATAACTTAAAAGAGCTTTTAAAATTGATCCAACTAAATGGCTTATCGCTTAAAAAAACTTTTTTAATTGGGAACTAAAAGACTAATAGTTTCTCTTC
Organism: Dimocarpus longan; assembly: GCA_022984855.1. Taxonomy (NCBI): domain Eukaryota; kingdom Viridiplantae; phylum Streptophyta; class Magnoliopsida; order Sapindales; family Sapindaceae; genus Dimocarpus; species Dimocarpus longan. Next base: position 16,565,981 of record CM041015.1, on the reverse strand, counting down.
AAAAGCTTTACTATTGTAAAAGTTGATATCTAAAAAATATATTTTTACAAGATCTACTAGGAAAGTTCTATCAAATTGAGCCTAAATTATTTATGTAAGTGCTTGCATTGCATGTAGACTTAGATAATGTATTTTGATCAAGCATATTACTTGTAAGTACATACTTATTTACATGTGTGTGCTAAATACCTTGATTGGTTCGATAACTAAAATTAAGAAATATTTATCACTTCTATCTAACTTATGTTAATGGTTGGTAAAGTCCAGAAAATAAATAATATCCTAGTTGTTCATAGAATAATTGTTCTTGTGCTAACCTTTTTCAATTTCAACAGCAACTAATGAACCTTTTAACTTCATTTTTGGATTTGTGGATTATCATGACTAAGATTCATAAGCAACTTAATGACAAATTTTTTTAAAAAAAAAAATTACAAATTTGGCAACTTAATGGATGTAGGGACCAAAAAAGTTTAAAAAAAGACTTGGCTAAAATCAACCATTTAATTCTTTCAAAAATAAAAAAAAAAAATCAACCATTTAAAAGAATAATAATAATAAGCAACTTGACAAACAGTTTATGTCAACTGAAAGACTTTGGTTTGTTCGCTAATTTTGAGGTTACAACTTACAAGCCATGGAAAAAATCTGTGGTTTACTAAATAAATATAAAATATAATTTTGCAAGTCAGCTCAAACTGTTAAAGCAGTTTAAAAATAAGATTGACGAATAGTATTATATCGCAGTTTGAGAGAAATATGTGAAAGAAAACATGTCGAATAATAAAAAGACTGAAAAGCCAATGTTAAGCACCATAAAATCATGTATAATAATTGATCTTTCTGTGACAACAAAAGCTTAATTACTTTCAACTAGACGATGTTGGCAACTTGCACGATTAATGAACTTTCTATACCATACAATTTTGAAGCTCCAAATTATGTTCCACATGTACGTGGCATAAATAGAAACTATTTCTATGTTTTTTTTTTTTTTTTTTCACCTCTTTCTACTAGAATTGCTTTAATTTTATATTCGGACGTTCTACCTCTTCCTTGCCAATTTCAAATAAGCAAAACTCTTACATCTTAACTTTATACTAAACCTAATTAGTTAAACTAGCTAGTATTATTATATATATTATATAATTAAATGGCTTTAAATTTAAAACCCCATCTAGTTGGGTTTTAAGGGGCGGTAGGTTTTACCAAAATTTTGCATTATTGATTACTTATAAATTATATGGATAATAAAATTACAATTGAGATATATTCTTACTAGTGATCCATTTGAAATAATAAATTTTTGATTACTTATAAATTATATGGATAATAAAATTACAATTGAGATATATTCTTACTAGTGATCCGATCCACTTGAAATAATAAATTTTTGATTACTTATAAATTATATGGATAATAAAATCAAAATTGAGATATATACTTATCCACCTGGAATAATTGTAATTAAATTAATTACTACTCACACCAACCGAGTTACTGCTTACTAATTAAGAGATGATTGTCAACCATTTTGTTTGTTGTAATATACACTTGATCATGGCATATTCATGCATAGTCCATAGTTTTGGTGGTTGTGGTTTATATTAATCTTATAGGATGATGGGTGGGTTAAGGAGGGCAAGTCCTTAGCGTGAAGTGCTAGAACTGCTAGTTGGTGTGCGGCACGTAATGGCCTTTAAAATTAACCTAAGATATTGCATTAATTTGGCCAAGCAAAGTATCATATCCCTTAATTTATGGGGTATATAACCTTCCAGCCAACCTTCGATCTCTATAATTTCACCTAAACCAAACTCGATTGCTTTTAAAGGTGAAAAATCAGTATCAATCTCAAAATATAGTGATATTTATATTTAAAATTCCAACTTTAAGATGTATGTCTCTAATTATAGCATTTTAAAATAAAACCCTACAAGTTTAATATTATACATTAATAATTAATAATATATAATTTTTTATTATAATATTCAACTTTACAACTTTAATATAACTTGACAATATTATAACATGATTCAAAATTTTTTTTTTGCTTCCCTCTAAAGCGATGCAACAGAGCAAGTATAAGCAACTACGTCAGGGTAGTGTATGTATAGAACCGACCTTTAAATATTTTATTGAATTTATTGAAATTGTAGCAATATTTGTACTCCACAAGTCAGCGATTAGTGAGGGAGAGAGAGATTTATTAGCTTGGGAGGCACTCAATATGTAACATGTTCGCTGCAACTAAGCAAAACCAAAGTCTCCAATAAAATAAGTACAAAACAGCGAATGCGTGAAGAGCGAACTCATCCAATTATTCACCATTAATTTTATGAGTCAACTACTATGACGTCTGCTGCAACACTAACTTGGTTTCTATTCTAATGCCAATTTATGCACATATATTGTATTTATATGGTCAGTCCTTAAATATAATGCAGTAATATGGATGAATGATATTGAGTCACAACTAACTTGAATTTATAATTAAAACATAAACTTTCAAGTCTACATATTTTTTTTATTTATATATATATATTTTTTATGGTTGGGATAAGTCCAAGAATTAACTGAAACCAAATAAGGTTTGACTTTAAGGCGTGACACAGAAAGCGACACTCAAAAGGGAGGAAGTAACCCAAACATAAGTGAAGACAAGGGCCCACACAAGGTGGAGAGACAACTTATATATTTTTATACGATGAGAGAGAGACTGTCTTTGTTTGGTGAGAGTCTAACATGAGCATTTGAAAGCACAACCCTTGTTGTTAACATTCTATCCAAAAAGTTAAACATTTTTCCATCTACATCCGTGAAATGACTAAAATTACATTATTACGATTTTAGAAAATTTTTATCATACCCTTTAAACTTATGTAATGACTGAAATGTTCTTCAAATTTATTAATTATTAATTAATAATAAATAAATAAATAACAGAAAATTTTAAAAATTAAAAAACTAAATAAAAAATTTTCATCCCCATTTTCACCATTCATTATTGACAAGTATGTCTCTCTCTCTTCATTTCTCTTTTCTTCTTCATCTTCTTCTTCTCTCTTCTTCTTCTTTTCCTTTTGCTTCTTCTTCTTATTCGAGGTTCGAACCTAGATTCCACTGGGTTTGAACCTAGATGTTTGAATTTTTTTTTTTTTAATTATTTTTTCTTAACATTTGTTGATGATGGATTGATGGTTTAATGATAGTCAACATTAACGTAAAATGTAAAAAGACTATTTTACCCTTAACAATTTATAAATTCTATAAAACTAAAATTTTATCCTGTTTTAAAAATTAAAAATTCTAACTAAAAATTAAAAATGGACGATGGAGATGAAAACTATATAAAACAAAAAACAATAGAAATAAAAAATAACAAAAAGTTTATTTTAATTAAAAATAAAAAATTAGAAAAACATTTGTCAGATCCATGATCAGCAATATCCGTTGTGAACCATGGATCTAGAAGCCCAGATCAGCGTCGATCTTGGTTTCCAGAAACCCCAATCAACGTTGATTACCATTTGGGTTTCTTAAATCCCAGATGTTTCCACAAGAAACACAAATTGATATCTTGGTTTCCAAAAACCTAGAGGTCAATTTGAAACCAGTTCAATGTTGATCTGGGTTTCGAAACTAGATTGAGGTTTGAAAACCTAAATCAACGTTGATCTGGGTTTCGAAACTAGATTGACAGTGATCCTGGTTTGAAAACCTAGATCAACGTTGATCTAGGTTTTCAAATATGTGGCTATGGATATGATTTTTTATTTTTTTTTCAATTTTTTTAATGGTGTGGACCTTTTATGTTTTTAATTATTTATTTTATCTAAAATTCTAAAATATCATATTAGAATGATGAAAATGCCCTTCTTTCCGTTAAAGTTGACCAATGTTTTACTAACTATAGAGACTAAAATGATCCCCTTTTTAAAATATATAGGAACACGAGAGTAAAAAATAAACTCACGTTTAAAAAACGAACCTTTTAAATAACATATGGACGAAAATGAAATTATCTTTTTTTTATTAAGTAACAGATTAAAACTTTTTATTTGTGCTTAACGATAAGAATTTATACTGTCATAAATGTTAACCATGATCACATAAACATTAATTATAATTACATATTATAATATATATATAATACAAGTGAAACCAATGTGATACCCCTCAATAAAGTTCATGTCCTAAATTTTAGTCATATTTTGCCAAAGTTTTAACAAGACTACTAAAGTTGATTTACAAAATCACGTGGAGGTCTTGATATACAGGTGCACTTTCAATATAATTTTCATTTTTGTGTGTTCACTTCATATCATTAAACCTATTAAAACCCATTAAGCTTTCAAAGAAAAAAAAAACTTCCTTGTGTTCGCAATTAATGATGGCACCACCACTTACAGTAGCCAACTAGTTTTTGCGAAATTTTCTGCAACTGTACAAAATTAATTTGAATTTCCTTTGTTAAGGAACAATGAGGTTGAGTTGCAGTTGAAAGCAGCAGTTGAACTCTAACAGAACCCAAAATGACCAAACTCTTATGAACCCATAGTTGAGGTTAAAAAAAGGTTTATTAGTACTGTTTGATGGAGGAAAATAATTATAATTGTTTGATGGTGATGTTTCATTCTTCATAATTATAATGCAATGTTAAATTTGCAGACCCTTTTTTTTTTTTTTTTTTTTGCCCTTTTTGGTTTTTGGATAACCACACTATAGTTAGAAGAGTGAATCGAAAACAATGTCCAATAACACTAAATTTTGGAACATTTGCAACTGAAATTGGATTACGAAATTATTTTTTCAAATAAACTAAATTACGAACAAATGCAATAATTCATGAACAAGTAAAATAATTCATAAATAAATTAGTTCACGAATAATACAATAATCCATAAAAACATCAAAATAAGATGGCGACCACTCATTTTCATAGTTAGGTGTTAATTACAAAATTTCCGATAATTTTAGTAATATATATAGATATAATTAGAACTATATATAAATACTAGAATTGCGCCTTTAACATGGATAACTTTTACAAACCGACATTATTGTAACACTACAATATTTCCCTTTATAAATATTTGACGTCTCATGACTTCAAATTCATCTGTAGATGAAAAACGCATGCATACCATACCAAATACTAACACTGAAACTAACACAGTGTCATTTTCCACGTACTAATACTGACACTAACATAATTTCATTTTCCAAGTATGAATTAATTGTCCAATATGAATCTAATGAGGCAAATACACACATCTAAACACTGACAGATATCATCATTTATGCATTAAAAATAAAAGTTAGGTTTTTTAATGTAAAATCTTAATTTATTATGGTGTGATTGGTTCTAGTGACAATAGGTGGTCTCTGTTGCATGAAACAGAAAGTTTAATTAACTTTTTGCCTACGTTTTTAGCTTCTTCTCTAGTCTCCCGTTCTACTCACAGTCACACACGTGCTTTTGTAGCAACCATTTGGCTCTACCAACAAATAATTATCATTTACGTGTCATTAATATTGCTATCAAAAATTTAAATTCATCCATTATATTTTCTCTTATTTAATTTAGATCTAATAGATTAATTTGATTGGTTGATACTTATTTTTTAAACTTTGGTAAGGATTATATATATAAATATATATATAGACACGCACTTGTGTGTGGAAGTAAGCGGGCCCTTCAATTGGGCAGCGTCTATACATGGATCAGAATAATTAGTTGGACCAGTTTTGTATGTGCGTTTAAATTTTCCAGATTCAATAAGTATGTTGCCCAAAAGTAGCAAAAGCAACATTCGTAGGCTACAAAGGCCTTCAATTGGGCAGCATATATATATATATATATATATATATATATATATATATATATGGATCACTATATTTAATTGGACCACCTTTGTCAAAGCCAACCTTGAACCGAGCAGCTCACTATACCAAGGGTGTATTTACTTCATGGATTGAGGAATGAGAATGGGAAATGAGATTGATTGATAGTGTTTACTTGCTTAAAATTCATTCCGTAATGGAAATGAAAATGTGGATCCCGCGTCAATTTGGGATTGTGGAATGGGAATCTCATTCCCCCCAACCTACTTGGGAATCTCATTCTCATTCTCTTTGCCAAGACAAAAAGTCTCTTATACCCTTATTTAAAAAAAAAAAATTTTAAAAACCAATTTTATTTTATATTAAAAAAAAACTACATATTATAATAACAAATTGTACACAATTTATTTTTCATCATCAATTTCTTAATTATCATAGTGGACTATTAAAATAATATGTAATTTTTTTTTATTGTAATGTACAATTTTTTATTTGATATAAAAAAAAAAACCGCATATTATAATAAAAAAGTGTACATCATTTGTTTTTCATCACCAATTGCTTAATTATCATAATGGACCATTAAAATAATATACAGTTTTTTTTTTTTAATTGTAATGTATAATTTTTTATTTGATATTAAAAAAATTATATATTATAATAAAAAACTACATACTATTATAACTAATCCATTTAATTAACGTTATTTTTGTAATTTATAATTAATCCATTGCGATTCCAAAATAAAGTAAACATCTCAATGGGAATATTGTTGATTCTGATTCCGATTCCTATAGTTAAAGTAAACAACTTATTCTTATTCCGATACTTCATTGAGATTCCAGATCATTCCGATTCCCATTCCGATTCCTCTAAGTGAAGTAAACACATCACAAGAGTTATATATGATATCTCCGTCCCACTAAAAATTTTGTACATACACCCCAACAAAGATTATTTTAAAACCATATAAAATATTTTATCTGGATCCTTAAGGTATTAAAAATTGATAATTTTTTACCTAAAAAAACTCGATACATAATCCTTAAGGTATACAAAAATACATAAATTTAATCCAGCCCTTAGTTAACTGTTAATCAAATTTAATGATTTTATGAGTATTATTAACTTTAAAACAAATAGGATACATATCAATACCATATATTTTAATAATTAATTATTAAAAATTGATAAAAATTAAAAGAATATTCAAAATAAAATAGTTAACAAATTAAAAAGAAAAACTTAAAAATAATCCCATAATAATAATAATAATAATAATAATAACCCACATCGTTTTGAAACGATTTGGCTGGAATGAACCCAGATCAAACCACCATCTCCATGCGACTTTTTAGGCTCAGCTCCGCTGCTCCTCGAGAATCGTTCTCTCCTTCGGCTTGTCGCTGCCAAGACGCTTGGCTGAGGAGGCCTTTATGTGCTTGGTTGGAGATGGATGAGGGAACAGTCTCCTGAGGAACTTCTTCGGTGTGGATGCTTGTGTCTGAGACGGAGAGACGCCAGGTTGCAGTGAACTGGCCTAGGCGCCTTGAGGGAAGGACTTGGCTGGGAGCTAGGATGAGAGGACCTGGCCGGAGTGTTCTTGACCACCAAGCCGTCACTAGGCTGCAATGGCTTTTGGTTCAGATAAACGGATACGACCATGTTGATGGTGCGAGCTGCGCCGATTGTCACGTCATTTTCATTTTAATAATCTGGTTTTGAAACTCCTTGAAACCAGATGAAATCTGGTTTGAAGATGGGCCGTGAATTGGACTCGAGATGAAATCCACATGGGTTCAAGAAGAAGGATCTTTCTTTCTTTCTCTCTTTCTTTCTTTCTTTTTTTTTTAATATAAAGTTTAATGATAATTAATTAATAATATAAATTTGATTTAGTCGATCAAGGATAAAATTAACATTTCCTCTTTCGGTTATGTTTTATCGTTAATAAATCGGTCAAAAGGATCTAATTAATATATATTTGAAAACTTTAATGCTTATATATCGAGTTTGGCCAATTATAGGTAAAAAAAATTATTAATTTCTAAAGCTTCAAAAACTAAAAGAAAATTTTTCTAAAGTTATAAAATATAATTATGATTGAATTAATGGGATGAACTTATTAAATGTGTGTATAAATAGCTTTGGAGGGGTGTAAATATCGATACTCTTTGACGAACTAGCTTAATTGGCACCGTACAATCAGAAGGATGTCTGTCAATCCAATAAATTTTTGTTCCAATTGAGTTTGATATCAAGGAGTGATATTTCCACCCCTAAAAATTTAGAGAAAATACCTAAACTAACCCCTTTTTGAGAGTTTATTTGAAAACTAACTTTTTTTTTTTAGGTTGAAAAAATCTCAACCCTGAAGTTGAGATTGAATTACATTAACACTATGACTCACAACCTGGAAGTTGGGATTCTGAACCTAGTGGTTGAGATTTTCTACCTTGAGGTTGAGATTTAAAAAAAAAAAAGTTATTTTTCAAATAGGTTATCAAAAAGGGGTTAGATTTCAATTAAACCCAAAAATTTATATCTTGACCACCGCTTTTTGTAAATACACTCCATTAAAATATTTTAATTGATCATATCTAATAAGCCCATCCCATATAATAAGTAAATTATAAAATAGTTAAAAAAAAAATGCAGAGAGCTGTATCGCCACCAGATTTGGATGGGGGCAAACCGTAAATGATTTGGTTCTCCATTAAATGCATCAAGATTCAAGTGTATATGAAGGAGCATATTATGATTTTTTTCAGCTATAATTATGGAGAAGTTTTTATAAAATGAATTCATGGATCTGCTTTTTGGTTTGAGTCCTTGTGAACTGAAGATGATTATGCTTTTCTTCTGCATAGCAATTTATTGATACTTGGCCATTTGTTACTTCACCTCTCCTTAATTTTTGATTGGGGAGGCTATTGACTTCTCCATCCATTCTATTCAAGATGAAGGAGGCAACGACTTCCTCTATGTTTTAGTTCCTCCCACTTTTTATTGTAGACTTTTATATGATTTTTTAATTTGTAATCTAATTTAATTAGTTAAATTTGAAAAAGTAAATAGTTCTTTTTTTTTTACTGATGAAAAGGTTAATAAATTATAACATATTTTGATTAAAGTATTAAAAATTTAATTTAAGGGTAACGTTGAAATTTTAAAAATAATAAAATTAGGGGTGTGAGTACAGTTTTATAGGTGTGTAAATATCATCACTCTTTTCAAAATTTAAATCCACAACATAAGTGTGATTGTTTTTATTTTATGGATTTTATGGATCAAGGTGGTAATGACTCATTAGTCCACTAGCACTTTCAATTAAGGATATGTTCTTCGAAGCTTGATGGAAACTTGGATGTCTATATTTTCTAAGGAATTTGAGAATCTTTAAAGTGGGATGATAGACTTTGACCTGCATTGCTCCAGAGATTTGATTAGTTTCATATTTCTGAGGTAAAGTGGAATGGATTTGAAAAAACAAAAGAGGCTGAAAACAAACATAACCCATATCACTGTTGATCAAATTGAATCTAAAGGAACTTCTTATAAAACAAAAAAGATGAACAGATTGAGAATCTTAAAAAACTGATTGGAAAACAAAAAAGATGAACAAAGCCATTGGCTTTTCATGAGCTTTTAGCAATGAGTGTGCAGCAAACATTAAGCATCAAGTAGAATCTGAGAAGAAATTTTTTAAACCAGCCATTGCTCCTTACCCACAATCACCATGATCACCAACATCAAGATAAATGCAAGGCCTCAATTCCGGCTTAAGAGTGAATCAATGAAAATGGAGATACAATAAGTAACTAATATTTGTAATTTTATTGATGGGTATTGTTGGAATTTTAAATCAATGGCAGATACGGGATGTGCATACAAGTTTTTTACGGGTGTAGATATCACCACTCTATTAAAATGTGAGTTTCAGTCTTAGCGTAAAGAGTTCATATAAAAAAGAACCCAACAACATAAATATATTACAATTGTTTTTCTTTTTTTTTGACATATTACATACACATTATAAGTACAATTACACTACAAGTGACATTGCTAGGTCCTTTTGTACGGCCTGGAACTAGGGGCTCCCATAGGCGGGAGGACAGCTCCCTAGAAGAGAGAGGAGGGGCTCACAAAGAAGAAAATCAACCACACTTTTTGATGGCATCATGAGTAGAACCCGAGACCAATGCATGACAAACAAAGTCACGGGAGTGTTGCCGCTGCAATAACACACAAAACTCAAATATATAACAATTGTTTTATACATTATGGAAGATAGGGATGCAGTAAAAAGGAACTATTCATCAATCAATTATTAGTATCCATTTCTTATGAGCATAAAGGAAAAAAAAAATTTACAATTTGTACAGGATACAGCCTCAACAATTAATTAATTGCATTAGTGCCAACAATTTGAAGGTCGAATATACATTTTCTTAAGCATTTCTGTACTAATTTTGGTGGGGATATGATCAACCATGATACCTCCAGTGAAAAAATTACCAGAAAATTGGTAGTGCAACACCGCATCTTATGGCAGATGCTTTTTAAATTTGACGAGGTTCGACAAACACAGATGTTGTCCTTGCCGGCACAGTGAAGCACCCTGAGGATGCTTTATATGACGAGGCTTTGACTACTTTATCAACTGACATCACCTGCATCAAAAATGCTTATAGCAGAATCAACAACAGTCATAAACCTTAACTTACAAAATCATCCATTACATTGAAAAAGATAGTGAAAACCCATGTTAGAAATACAAGTATCAAATAAAATAGAACAAATCTAACAAAAATACCCAAACATACAAAATCTTAAGTTAGGCTAACATGACAAAAATTTAAAACAATTAAAAAGTGTAATTATATAAAATGTGAGGTGCTATTTTAATAAAAGTGATAATATAATATTTATTAAAATTATATAAGCACTCTCTCTAGCACAGATTCTCTTTTGTTGTTGTTTTGGTTTTGGCTGCAACGAGTACTCCATATATTTCCTTAACGATGACACCACCATTGCCAATGATGACGTCAGCTACTAGTAGGCGGCGGCGTGAGTGCTCCTAGTCCAAGTCCTAGCCAGTCATATTGGCTTTGTTGTCACTGAATCGAGCCACAAACTGCTGCTCCTGCTGTGGTGGCAACGGAGGAGGTAACAGCAGCTTTTTCTCTCTCTCTCTCTCAACCAGCTCTCTCCCACTCTCCCCCCTCTCCTCTCTCTCAATTGCCTCAGCCCGCCTCACTCTCCAGAGGCATGGTTTTACAAATCCATTGCCCAAGTGCCTCAGGCAGCGAGGCACAGCCTCACCTCGTTTTTTTAAAACAATGGAGTCATCCATAGATTTTCAATTTCTCATGTTCTAAACTATCCAATCATCAATTAAGAAATAGTTCAACAAATACGGTTAATCAGCATATATATTTACTCTTTTCTTGTTTATCTATAATGACTATCTGAAATATCAGCTAGAAAATATGTTGCACATGCTCCTACTAGTAATTCCACTGTCAAAAGCTGAGTTAGCTGAAAGTCACCAAACAAGAACATCTGGTGAAACATCAAATTTATTATCTATAAACTTACTGAAAATTTGAAAAAAAGTCACTCAGATCGAAAGCAATTTTACTAGCAAATATAACTACCTGCATAGGATGCAGTTGAAAGTTTCTTCCCCGTAGTGCAAGACTACCAAATGACACCTCAGTTGGACGTGCATTGAAGATGACCACAATGTATGAGTATCTGTGTAGAAGAAAGGAGAACACTCTTAACAATCACACCTTAACATCAAAAATAGCAGTAATTGTTTGACTCACTTAGAATCCAGTTGGGATAACCCTGGGAAACCTTTGTGACCATCTTCAACGCTCATCACTATAACACCAGCGACTGATGAGGGACCAGTATTATGAAAACGTACACGTTCCTGAAAAAGACAGCATATCACTTGAACTAGGTAATATTATCAACCAAAACCAGCTGAACATAGAAAGGCCTAAAGCAATTAAATAAAAAAGGATTTAGAGAAAGCAAATAATTATTTCAGTTATCAACAAATCAGTCATATTCATCTTTTAGCGCTCAGAGAGAGCCATCACATACAGTTTGGAAAGCAACCAATGTTCAATACGCAAGTTGGAAGCTAGCTATTAACTATGCAGTCTTATAAGAAAGGGACATTTTGTAAGACATGAATCTCGGGGGAGAGTTTCAGCAAAAGCAGAAGAAGTCCTAGTTATGGGTGGCAAGGGGTCTGGATTGGGAAGGTCAAAAGCTCACATTCTAATCCTAAAGCAGTAATACAACCAATCATTATCAGGCTTAAATCAACTCCTTTACCTAAGACTAAGAAATACTTCATCATAGTCAAAAGGATCATTAGTGCCAGTACATAGCTTGACCTGAACCCATTGGAGTTTGGGAAAGTGTCCAACCTGAAATAATTAGAAGGCCAAGAAGACACTATAGAAGGATCATTCTTCAGCCTCTTAGGCAACGAGTAATGTCTGGCTTTCTAATCACGGCAACAAGTAATGTCTGGCTTTCTAATCATGAAAAGTCTTATCCTTCGTAAACATGTATCAATTCCATTGAAACAGAAAATCATCTCCTAGTTAGATTGTTTAGAAACTTCACTGCACACTATTCTCACCTGGATAGAATTTGCTGTCCTCAAGCGAAATAGAGGCGAAGAATACCGTATGCCTAATATGTCTGAAAAATTTTCCAAGGCTGCAAGGATGTGACTTTTCTGAGGCTTGAAGGATGGATCTGCCAATCTTGGTCCTATTCTGAAAGAAATCAGAACCCAGTCAATCAAAAAGATTTTGCACCAATGCTCCAACGGCAGAACAATGGTGGAAAAGCCATTGAAATCTCTAAGAATCAACCAATACATATACATATAAAGGTACTTACAAAGACCAATTCTTTTCGTTTTTTTCTTTAGGCGGAAGACCAACACCCCAGTTGTTAAAATTGTAAGTGAAATCTATCCTGAAATTTTAAAAAGAAAATTTATAATTTCAGATAAACTCAGTGAATCCACACTCATATAAAGATATAAGGATCCAAAATGCCAATATATGATCAGTGTTATGGTATTAGTTTAAAAAAAACAAAAAAACAAAAAAAAAAAATCAATGCTGTGGTATTTTAACATGCATGGGTATCGCTTGACAACATATAAGATATGATCACTAATCATGAAATAAATTTTCAAATGAGAATAATGGCAGACCTATTGAACCAGTCACCAGAATTGTATGAATCACGATCAAGTGACTTCGAGCGTAAGATCTCATCACCAGAGTGGAAAAAGGGTATTCCCTAACAGAATGAGATCATTAGTCCAGGAGGATTAACAATACACATGCACACACACACTACATAGAGAGCTATCAATACACAAGCCATCATTCATGTTAAAATCAACTTAGATTTTGAAAAACTAGCCTGAATTGGTTTCAAATAACTTCATCAAATATTAAACTAGGTCATGGTTATTGGATACAACTATCATTATTTATATCTCAAATTGTGTACGAGCAACAAGTGATCAAGAAGGGATGCTGAAGCCAAAGGTCGAGTAGTAGATAGAGGATATTATCTAAGTTGTCATAGTAAAAAATTTAATCATCATCTGACAAAGTTATCAAGCTTACATAATATCCTTTAGTAATGAAATGTTGATGTATTCATTAGTATTACATTAGACATTGCGTACTATAATTTTTAAATGAACTACATAGTTGGTTCTAAATCTTGAAGTTAGAATTTTGTTCTCAAGTTTATCAGTTCAAATAATATCTTATCCAGCAAATTAGAGCTAGATTAAAGAAATATGAAGGTGTAGATTTTCTATTAGTAATGGTGGGTTAATTAGTTTCTTATTTTGGGAGATGTGGTCAACTTATCTACTTACCTTTTCTGTGTAGATTGTATGTTAGTGCCTAATTTGTAGTGATTGTACCTAGTTTATTTTTTGTTTTTTTTCATTTCATAGCTATCTCTAGGTCAACTACTTTGTGTATATATATATATATATATATATATTAGGCTAAGGTTGTACTGTTTTCCTTAAGTTTTGAGTGAAATATACATAAAACTTCTCAAAAACCCTTTCTTTCTTCATGGTATCAGAGCTTTTCTGATTACCAATCATGTCCCAGGCGGGTGAGGACTCAACTATCGAGACTTCCTCTCTCAATAGAGGTTTCAACGACCTGCTACTCGATCCTCACATGCCCATCACCAACCATAAACTCAATGGAAAGAATTATTTGCCACGGTCTCAATCAATGTTGATGTTCATCAAAGGGAAGGGAAAATCAAAGTTTATTACAGGGGAGGCTATAATCTTGAAGAATGAGGACAGAGCCTACAAACTTTAAGAGATGGAGAACAGCAAAGTCATGACATGGCTTTGTAATTCAATGACACCAGAATTGAGTGAGAGTTACTTACTGAGTAAGACAGCAAAGGAACTATGGGATGCTGTCAAAGAAACTTACTTGAATAAAGATAATATTGCTGAAGTTTTCAACCTTGAAGGGCTTCTAAATGAGCTAAAACAAGATGAGATGTCAGTGATAGACTACCATACTAAACTTTCCAGGAATTGGCAATAGATGGATACCTTCGTAAAGCTTCCTTGGAAGTGTTCAGACGATGGAGTGTTGTTCTGAGACTTTATTGAAGAGAGGAGGATCTTCACGTTTCTGCTGGGTTTAAATGACAACCTAAATGAAGTACCAGACAGAATATTGGGTAAAAAACTCTCTCCCAACAATTTGAGAGGTTGTCTCTAAAGTGCACTGAGAAGAAAGACGAAGAAGGGTTATGCTTTCAAAATCAGATGCTGGTAGAATTAAAGAAGAGGCATCCGCTCTTGCCACAACCAGAGTCAATCCGAATCAGATGTTTGACAACCAGCAGAGAGAAACAAACCTTGGTGTAACCATTGTCGAAACCCAATCATGTCAAAGAAGCTTGAAGATTCACGTTAAACTTCAAGACTGGAAGCCTAAAAATCAAAGTGATAGGAATGCTTAGGGCTATACAGCCAGCGAGAATGAAATTTCAGGGGCCGATCGAGTCCTGTTTAGTCCAGAACAATTAGAGCAGCTACATAAGATGTTTTAAAGCATGAATACTGCAGTAATGGGGCAAGTTCTGTTGCTAAAAATGATAAATTCTCATCTGCCTTGAATGTAAAACAAGAGGTTCCAAGGTCCTGGATTGTAAACTCAGGTGCTATTGATCACATGACAGGTGATGCTAGAGTCTTTAATACCTTTGAGCCATATGAAGGTAATTATAATATTAAGATTGTTGATTGTTCGCTATCTAAAGTTACTAGGTGTGGTTCAGTTGTGATTTTAGAAACTCTAACATTACATTTAGTTCTATTTGTTCCTAATTTGGACTATAATTTATTATCAATTTCGAGACTCACCTTTGATAAAAAATGTGTAACCAAATTTTACAATTCCTATTGTGTTTTTCAGGACATGATCTTGAGGAAGATAATTGAAACTGTTGAGGTAAAATTTGGTCTCTATATCCTCAACGCTAAAGCTCTAAAGGGTGTACAATATAATTCTGTTGATTCTGGATTATCTTTTACAGAGTCTAGTTGTAGGTCTAACAAAAATAATGCAATCATGCATAGTTATCAAAGGCGCGCCTAGGCGAGCGCCCAGGCGCTAGGCGGCGCAGGGCGCTGTTCCGGCGCCTGGCGTCACCTGAGGCGCGCCCATGTTTGTTAGGCGAGCGACTCGTGCGCCTAGGCGACGAGTCGGTAGGCGCGCCTAGGCGCGCCTCGTAGAGTCACTGACCCTTTATAAGGGTCAGAGTCGGTCAAAGGGCATGAAACACCCTCTGAACCCTGTCTCGTTCTCTCATTTCACCGGCCAGTTTAGCCAACTTTCCCAGCGCCGTAAAGCTCGCCGGCGCCGAAAATAGCCGCCGGCAGTCGTAAATAGCCTGCCGACTGCCGACAGCCGCCGATCCACTTCTGGTCTCTTCTTCTCTGCTCGCGCCGACAGCCCAGCCGCCGAACGTCTTCTCCTCTCTTCTCTTTTGCTGTTTTGCTCACGCCGACGGCCGACAGTCTACAGCCGCCGATCTGCTTCTCCTCTATTCTCCTCGGCTGACGTCGATAATCCAACCCGGCAACCACCATTCTACTTCTCCTCTGCTCACGCCGGCTGCCGTCAGTCCAGTCACCGATTGCTGTTGCCATTCGGCCCATTCCCAATTCCAGCCTCCTCTCTTCTCCGTTCCTCTCCTCTGAAGCTATAGTCAGGTCAGTTCTTCACTTCTTCTTCTCTGATATCTGTTTTTGAGTTTGTCTATTTGTAGCTGAGTTGTTGTGAGTTCTGATTTATTTATGTTATGAGTTGCTGAGAGATATGTTGGATATGATTTTGTTATTGTATATTATGTGCATTTACAGTTTACGAATGTGGTTGTGTTTTGGTTCAGTTACACTGTTACACAGAATGTGGTTGTGTTTTGTATATTATGTTGAATACTTGAATATGATTTTGTTATCGTATAATTTGGAATTTGTGTTGCTATTTGAATGTTTGTAACTTTGAATCAACTGTTTATTATGTTTTGGTTCACTTGTTGATGTTGTTTTGTTCTGTTTTTGGGTTTGTAGACATTAATAGTTGTGCAGCTTGTGCTCACTTCTTCTATGTAATTGTGCTACTGGCTACTGCTGTGGTTTAGTATAATAAAATGTAATTGTTTGATGGTCCTATTTTATTTCAGCAGGAGCTCTCCATGTCGACTACAACGTCGAGTTACTCAAGTAATAAAAGCGATCCCGCATGGAAATACTTTGAAGCTGATCCTAGTAATAAAAACAACACCAAATGTAAATTTTGTGGTAAAGTGACAAAAGGTGGCATATTTCGGGCAAAACAACATTTAGCCGGTGGGCATAGGAATACTAGAGTTTGTCTACGATGTCCTCCATCGGTAAGACAGGAGATTCAAGAGTTCATGCAAAAGAAAAAGAATGATAAAGATGAGCGGAATATGGCACCACCATTAGATGATGAGTTTCAATTTGGCGATGATGATGAGGAGGATGAGCCCCAACAGTCAAATATTAGAAAAAGGCCAAAACAAAAGGGCCCAATGGATCTCTTTTGTACCCCTAACCCAGAAACATTTGTGTTGAAGAACAAAGGAAAACAAACGAGGTTGGATCAGAATGACCACGTAAAGAAAGAGTTAAGGAGTCGAGTTTGTAAAACCTTTGCAAGATGGATGTATGACGCAGGCCTTCCTTTTAATGCCGTGACATATGATAGCTTCAAAGCGTTTGTCGAGGCAGTTGGTCAATATGGTCCAGGTGTAAAGCCGCCTACTTATCATGAAGTCAGGGTTCCCCTTCTCAAACAAGAAGTGGAAACCACTCGTACCATGATGAAAGATCATGAACAGGCATGGACCGAGTATGGATGTTCCATTTTGTGTGATGGTTGGAAAGACAGGAGGGAGAGGACATTGATTAACTTTTTGGTGAATTGTCCTAAAGGAAGCATGTTTTTAGAGTCTGTTGATGCTTCTGCTTATGCAAAGACTGGAGAGAAGATGTATGAATTATTGAGTAAGTGTGTCGAAAAGATAGGAGTAAAAAATGTTGTGCAAGTGGTGACCGATAGTGCTTCAAATAATGTTATGGCAGGTATGAAAAAATTCCATTTTTGTTTTATATTTAATTCTTTATGAATAAATAAACAATTTGAAGATTTAGATTATTTATCTACTAATCTTTTTTTTTTTGTTTCCCTGTAAATAATAATAGGGAAATTCTTGGAGTCAAAGTATCCTACATTGTTTTGGACACCATGTGCGGCCCATTGCTTGGATTTAATATTGGAAGATATTTTCAAGTTGCCTGGTATGAAGCAGACATTTGAGAAAGCTATTATGGTGAATAGCTTCATCTACACTCGTCCAGGGCTTGTAAACATGCTTCGAAAGTTTACCGATAGGAAAGAGTTGTTGAGGCCTGCAAAAACACGATTTGCAACTGCTTTTATCACTTTAGGCAGGATGAATAGTCTGAAAAACAATCTCAAAAAGATGTTTACCTCTGAAGAGTGGATGAGAAGCAAGTGGGCAAAAGAAGCAGGAGGTAAAAAGGTTGTAGGTGTGATTTTGATGCCATCTTTTTGGGTCAATGTGGTAAATGCTTTGAAGGTGTCCGGTCCACTAGTGCATGTGCTTCGCTTAGTGGATGGTGAGAGAAAGGCTCCTATGGGGTATATATATGAAGCTATGGATAGGGCCAAAGAAACAATTGCCAAGTCTTTTAATGGGATTGAAAAGAAGTATCAAACAATTTTTCGAATCATTGATCATCGATGGGATATTCAACTTCATCGCCCTTTGCATGCCGCCGGTTGGTACTTAAATCCGGAATTCTTCTACAAGGTTAAGCATATAGATACAGAGATCATGAACGGCTTGTATGAATGTATTAGAAGGTTGAATCCAGATCCTAAAGTTCAAGACAAGATCGATGAGGAGATTCCAATCTATGCTAAAGCTGAGGGTTTTTTTGGAAATTATATGGCAATTAAAAAGAGAAGTGACAAAGCACCAGGTATGTATATTATGTTTTATATATAAATAGTAAATTAAATCAAATATCATTAATCATATTAACCTATGAATTTTAATGAACAGCTGAATGGTGGAGTCAATACGGAACATCAACACCTACGTTGCAAACTTTTGCAATTAAAATTCTTAGCCTTACTTGCAGTTCATCTGGTTGTGAACGTAACTGGAGTGTGTTTGAAAATGTAAGTGCATATATATAACATATTTGTTTTTACAATTGTTTTTAAAAAGCTAGTTTGTTCCATATTGCTTATTCTTAATATTTTTTGCAAAAATTCTTGCAACTTCATACCAAACGGAGAAATAGGCTTGATCAAAGTCGTTTAAACGACTTGGTGTTTGTCAAATACAATCGAGCATTAAGGCGTCGATATCAAATGCGTGATACCATTGATCCCATCACATTGACTCAGATTGATGAAAGCAATGAATGGTTGACTGGAAACCTTGATGAGGATGATGACATTGTTTTTCCAAATGAGGATCTGACTTGGACTGATGTTGCCAGGGCTGCAGGAGTGGGAGAGCCTAGCCATCAATTAAGATCACAAACGGGTTCATCAAAGCGATTAAGAATTGAAGAGATTGAAGAGGAGGAGGAGGAGGAGGAGGAGGAGGAGGAGGAATGTGACATTGAGCAAGAGGGAGTAGAATTTGGAGAGCAACTAGAAGATGAAGAGGAGATTAGAGAGGAAGAGGATGAAGATGATTATTTGGATGATCTTGATGTTGATTGATGGCTTGATGCATGAATTTGTGTTGATGCATGAATTTGTGTTTTTTTCTTTTTTTGGTTGCAAAGATTAGTGTTCTTAAACTTTAAATTTTTGTTGTTGGGCAGGTGTCTAACAAGTAACACCTATTTGGTAGTTACTAATTTGCTAGTTAATTACCACTTACAAGTGGTTTTAGTACTTTACATTTGCATTAAGTGTTTGTTGTTTGATGAAAATATGTTTGTTTTATGAATTAAATCTCATTATTGCTTATTGTTTATGATTTTACAATATTTTGAAGTTTTTTACAAAAAGTGCGCCTCTCATTCGAAAGGCGCGCCTCGCCTCGTGCGCCTTGCGCCTCGGGCTCCAGGGCCCTTTGCGCCTTGGTGCGCTTTTCGCCTTTCAGAACTATGCAATCATGTTATGGCACTATAGGTTAGGACATCTAAATTTCATGTACCTTGAAAAGTTGTTCCCTAACTTATTTATAAATAAAAGTTCCAAAGATTTTCATTGTGACATTTGTAAGTTACCTAAGCATACTCATACTATGTTTCCTTCTAATAGCTATAAAGCATCTAAACCTTTTTCATTGGTTCACAGTGATGTTTAGGGAGCCTCTAACGTTCCTAACATCACTGGCAAGGTGGTTTGTCACCTTTATAGATGATCATACTAGGTTAACTTGGGTATTCCTAATGAAAGAAAAATCTAAGACTACCAACATTTTCAAGAACTTTAATTCTATAATACAAAACTAGTTCCAGACAAAAATCCAAGTGCTGAGGTCTGATAATGGGAAGAATTCATTAACCAAGGGTTAAAGGAATATTTATTGAGTGGGGGGTATAATACATCAAACATCTTATATTGATACTCCCTAACAAAATGGGGTGGTTGAAAGAAAAAACCGTCATTTGTTAGAGGTTGCCCGTTCCATACTATTTTATATGAGAGTTCTAATTAGATTTTGGGGCAAAGCTATTTTGACAACTGTATACTTGATTAACGGACAACCATCAAGGGTGCTACAATACAAAACTCCTATTCAAAGCCTACTTGAAATATACCCTCACACAAAACTTATTTCAAATATTCCTATTCGAGTCTTTGAGTGCACAAGTTTTGTATATATATATCTCCACACACACAACAAACTTGACCCAAGAGCAGTAAGGTGTCTATTTTTAAAGTATTCTCTTACACAAAAAAGATACAAATGCTATGACCCAATAAATAGGAAATGGTATGTATCCGTAAATGTTACATTTGTTGAAGATCAACCATTTTTAAGCCTCAAAATCATGCGTTTAGTGAAACACTCCACCTTAGTAGTTTCACAGAACTCTTGAGTCAAGTCTTCTACTGTTTCTGATATCTTTAATTTTGAGTCAAATCTTCTTCTTGAATCTCATAATTCTGGTTAAAAACAATCTCAAAATATACCATTGTCTAAGTCAACAAATCATGAAATTTTTTCTAGAGATCAGTTGTACCTATTGTATACATAAAGAGGCCTAAAGCAAAGCATGATGAACCGAACCCGGTTGTACTTCATCAAAGCCACGAATTAGACCCAGGGTCATCAGTCCAAATCCTTGATCTCAATACAAGGCCCTTGAGTGAAATTACAAACAATCTAACAAATCCTATCTTGAGTGAAACCTGTGAGGAGCCAGACACCGATGAAGAGAAACCAATTGCTTTAAGGAAGCTCATGAGAAAATGCAGGTCCAGACCTCTATATCCATTATGTATCTATCATATGAAGGCTTATCACCAAATTACAAAAAAATTTGCCCTCAATATCACCAATGTATCAGTTCCAGCCACCATTAAGGAAGCTATGATAATCTTAGAATGGAGAAAGGTTGTTCTAGAAGAGTTAGAAGCTCTTAAAGGAAACAAAACGTGGGATATCATAGATTTATCAAATGGAAAAAGGACTATAGGGTGCAAATGGGTTTACAGTAAAATGCAAGGCTGATGAGAGTATAAAACGCTACAAAAATAGACTGGTAGCAAAGTGTTTTATACAAACATGTGGCATTAATTATAAGGAAACATTTGCTCCAGTAGCTAAATTGAACACCATTTCAGTTCTATTTTCTATTGTAATATATCTGAACTGGAAGCTCTATCAAATGGATATTAAAAATGCTTTCTTGAACGGAGAGTTGAAGGAAGAAATTTACATGATGGGATCATTGGGTTTTGAAGCAGTTTTTGGGAACAAAGTGTGTTAATTGAAGAAATCATTGTATCGGTTAAAACAGTCACCTAAAGCGTGGTTTGAGAGGTTCACCAAGACAGTTAGAAGATATGGTTACTCTTAATGTCAAACTGACCATACCTTGTTTGTCAAGCATTCTATAGGTGACATTTACTATGCTCATAGTATATATGTAGATGACATGATAATAAGTGGGAACAATGAAGAGGAGATTTAGAAATTGAAGAGTTTCCTAACCCAAGAATTTGAAATTAAAAATCTGAGAAGTCTGAAGTATTTATTGGGAATAGAGGTTGTAAAAAGAAAAGCTGGAGTGTTTATCAACCAAAGGAAGTACATACTGGACCTTCTCAAAGAAACTAGGATGATAGAGTGCAAATCTACAAATACTCCTATGGACAGTACAACTAAACTGGATTTAGTTGAAGGTAGTCCTTCGATAGATAAAAGGAGATATCAATGCTTGGTAGGAAAACTAATCTATTTGTCACATACTAGACCAGACATTGCCTTCTCTATGAGCATTGTAAGTCAATTCATAAATAACCCAACAAAAGAGCATAAGAGAGCTATTCAGCAGATCTTTAGGTATTTGAAAATGACACTTGATAAGGGGATTTGTTTTAGGAAGAATGAGAACAGGGAAATCAATGTATTTACTGATGCAAATTGGGCAAGTTCAGTAGTAGATAGGAGATCCACTTTAAGGTATTGCTTCTATGTGTGGACAATTTGGTCATTTGGCGCAACAAGGAACAAGTCGTTGTATCTCGAAGCAGTGCTAAAGTAGAGTTTAGAGCTATGGCTGATGGGATTTGTAAGGGAATTTGGCTACAGACACTTTTGAAGGAACTTAAAGTACTATGACCACACCTATTAAGTCATTGTGTGACAATCAAGCAGTTATTAGTATGGCTAAGAACCTGATGCATAATGACAGGACAAAACATGTGGAGATGGATCGACACTTCATAAACGAGAAGGTTAATTAAGAAATAGTCAAGTTGATCTATACATCTACAAACTCACAAGTACCGGATGTTTTCACAAAGGCTTTTCCTAGAGCATTATTCGAAGAGTTGTGTTCCAAGTTGGGAATGATCAACATTAATGGCCAAGCTTGACAGGGGGTGTAGATTTCCTAGTAATGGTAGATTGATTAGTTTCCTATTTTGGGAGATTTGGTCAACTTATCTACTTAACTTTTCTATGTAGATTGTACGTTAATGCCTAATTTGTAGTGATTGTACCTAGTTTTTCTATTTTTTGTTTTTTTTCCTTCATAGCTATCTCAAGGTCAACTACTTTGTATATATATTAGATTAAGGCTGTACTGTTTTCTTTAAATTTTGAGCGAAATATACATAAAACTTATCAAACACTCTTTCTTTCTTCAGAAGGAAACCAATATAAAAATAGATACATATTGAAGCTGCCACATGCCTCTCTAGCCATTTAAAAGAGAGAGAGTTGGCATTGTAAGGTACAACTATAGACAAAAGGATTCTTCTAATGCTTAGAGTGAATAATTGCCTTTTTTTTTTTATAAGTTTGTAATTATTACATCCAAAAGTTTAAGCTATCACTAAAAGGATAAATAATAGTATTTAAACACTCTAAAACATCCCTTCACATGCAAAACCAACAAACTTGCCACATGGCTCTACCTCAAACACAAATACATGATAAGTTCAAATAACATGTAACTATAATCACCAATGCTTTAAAATTTGAATAGAGGCGGTACCTCAAGGCGACCACCTTTTATGCTAGCATGACAACCACCTAAGTGCGTAGTTTTAAAAGGTGCACCTAGGCTCCGGGCGCAGCGAAACGCTGTTCCGGCTCCTAAATGCTGTCCAAGCACGACAACCTCAAAAAGATGCGCGCCTGGAGCCCTTAGGCGCAGAGGCCCAAGGCACACCTAGGCAATGTCAACCTAATATAAAAATCGGACTTTGTTTTTTTCTTTACCCATTTATGCCCTAAAAACCCGATCTACCTCTCTTTACCCTGATCCCCAAGCTGCCAATTCTATCTTCCAGCCACCATCCGGCCACCAATCGACTTCATCCGACCGCTGGTAAATCTCCTCTCTTCTCCTATCAATAGTTTCAACTTCTTCAACATCAAATAACCTTAAGTCTTTTTTCTCTCTTCTCTCATCTTTTCTACAATTTTTTCTTCGATTTCTTCATGCATTATTGTTTATTTGTATGATTGTATGCTTGGATGATATTTATTGCTGATTTTCATGAACTATTTTTAATTTTTTCTGTCTTCTCTCATCTTTTCATCAATCTTTTCATCAATTTCTTCATAGGTTATTATTTATTTGTATGATTGTATGCTTGGATGATGTTTATTGTTGGATTTCATGGACTATTTTTAATTTTTATTGTTGATGTTTAGGTTTCATGTATGCTTTTATTGTTCTACGTATAATGTATGCTTTTAACTTATTACTGTTGATGTATGTATAATGTATGTTTGTAATTTATTGACTATTTTTATGTATAATGTTAATATATGAATGTATGTTTGTTTGCAGTTGACTACTCCAACTCAAACACAATGTCAGTCAGTACTATATCATCGGACCCTGCATGGAATTATGTTGAGTTGTCGAATCATAAAGACAAAAATACTATAAAATGTAAATTTTGTGACAAAAGGAGGAATATATCGAGCAAAACAACATTTAACAAAGGAGTTTACGAATGTTAAGCGTTGTGTACATTTTCCAGAATCTATAAGACAAGATTTTCGAGTACTTGCAAAAAAAGAAGAATGATAAGGATGAACGCAATATGGAACCGCCAATTGAGTGTGAAATAAGTGAAGGGTATGATGATGAACTGCCAGTAGAACCACCTACAAGTAAAAGAAGAACTCCTATGCATTTGGTAGTGGAGTTAGCTTTAAGGGGCTAAAACAAAAAGATCCATTGGATGTCTTCTTTACCCCCGACCCAAAAGAAATTGTAAAGAAAGTCAGAGGCAAGAAATTGATGTTGAATGAAATGGACAATGTAGCTAAGGAGTTGAAGAGTCGAGCTTGTACGATGTTTGACAGATAGATGTATGAGTATGTAGGCATTTCATTTAATACTGCATCATATGATAACTTTAAGACTTTTGTGGAAGTAGTGGGCCAATAAGGTCCAGGTATAAAGCCACCTACTCCTCATGAAGTTAAGAGTTCCCATTTTGAAGCAAGAGATGGAAAACACTTGTAAGATGGTGAAAGATCATGAATAGGCGTGGACCCAATATGAATACTCAATGTTATCAGACGGTTAGAAGGATAGGAGAGAAAAGACATTGATTAACTTCTTAATCAATTCTCCTAAAAGAAGTATGTTTTACAAGTCTGTTGATATCTCCGCCTATGCAAAGATTGGTGACAAGATATTCGAATTATTAAGTGGTATTGTGGAACAAATTGGATGGAGTAGGTAATATCATTCAAGTGTGACTTGCTTCAAATAATGTTTTAGCAGATATGATGTTCATTTTTGTATTATGATTATGAATAAAACAATACGACTTTAAATTAAATGTGTACTAGTACTACTACTTACTACCTAATGTCTTTTTTGTAAATGATAATAGGGAAATTATTCGAGACAAAATATCCCACTCTTTTGGACACTATGTGCAGCTCATTACATCGATTTAATGTTGGAAGACATTTTCAAGATGCCTAATTTGAAGAAAACATTTGAGAGAACAGTAATGGTAAATAGCAATATCTACACCCGTCTTGGTTTGGTAAACATGTTAAGAAAGTTTACCAACAACAAAGAGCTGCTCAGACTAACAAAAACAAAGTTTGCAACTGCCTTTATCACTTTGGTAGGATGCACAAGTTGCAAAATAACTTTAGAAAAATGTTTACCCCCAATAAGTAACGTTCAAGCAAGTAGGCAAAAGAAGCGGGAGGTAAAATGATGCTAGAAGTCATTTTAATGCTTACTTTTTGGAGCAATATGATGTTTGCTCCCAAGGTGACTAATTCACTAGTATGTGTGTGCTTCGCTTAGTGGATGATGAGAAGAAGCATGCTATGGGATATGAGGCCATGGATGGAGCCAAAGAAGCCATTGCCGTTTCTTTTCATGGGGATGAGTCTAAGTATGAGTCTATCTCTCGAATCATTGATAATAGATGGAATGTCCAGTTTCATCGCCCATCGCATGCTACCGGATGGTACTTGAACTCGGATGGTACTTGAACCCGGAATACTTCGACAAGTCTAAAGGTGAAATTCATGAGGAGGTGAAGACAGGCTTCTATACATGCGTGAGAAGGTTGGTTCCGGATCGTAAGATTGAAGATCAGATTGATCGTGAGCTTCCGAAGTAATGGAACACGGAGGAATTATTCGGAAACTACATGGTCATCAGAAACAGAGTTAAGAAATCACCAAGTATATATATCACATCTTATTAAATTAAATCAAATAAACATAGGATTAGAGATTAATGATTAATACATGAATTTTAATGAACAGTTGAATGGTGAAATGCATATGGAGATTCAACACCTACATTGAAGAAATTTGCAATAAAAATTTTTAACCTCAATTGTAGTTTTTCTAGTTGTGAATGTAATTAGAGTGTATTTGAAAATGTAAGTATATGTTATGATTTTTTTAAACAGTTTGTTAGTTCAATGTATTTTTTATCCTTACTTGGTATTTTTTTTTTTTAATAACAAAAATTCTTGCAACTTCATACTAGACAGATAAACAAGCTTGCTCAAAGTCGTTTAAACGACTTCATATTTGTCAAATACAATAGAGCCTTGAGGAATCAGATTAAATGCGTGATACGATCGATGTTATCACGTTGACTGACATTGATGATTGCAATCAATGGTTAATGCGGAAGCTCGATCAAGAGGATGATAAAGATGATGAAAATATTTTTTTGGATGATGATGGGTTGACATGGAGCAATGTTGCTATGGCTGCAGGAGTTGGAGAGCTTAGCTATAGATTTAAATCAAAATCGGGTTCTTCATCAAGATAGTCAACAAAAACAAAGCAATCGATTGTTAAGGAAGAAGAAGAGGAATATCAACGGTAAGATGCAGAAGAAGAAGAAGAGGAGGAAGAAGAAGAGAGAGAGAGAAGGATTTCCAAAGGAAGAAAAAGAAGATGAATAGATGGGAGAGAAGGATGAGGATTTTTTATGATGACTTGGAGAGGAACAATTGACTAAATATTATGAATGAACTTTTTTCGTAACTAGTGCTAGTCATTAGTTTTTGTTTGCATAATTGCATTTTGATGATGACTTATGACTTTTGTTGTTTGCCTAAGCTAAGACACTTAGTTAGTGACTTTGTTCTCAATTGAACTTCGATGTTAATTTTTATTGTTTGCCTAAAATACTCAGTTGTTGAACTTTGATGATAATGATTATAATTAATGATTGGATGTTTGTTTTGTTAAATTTATCTTATTATTGTTTGTTGTTTATGAATTTACAATATTTTGACCTTTTTTTTTTAAGTGTCTTGCATCTTGAGCCTTGGGCTCTACAGCCTCTTTACGCCTCAGTATGTCTTGTGCCTTTTAAAACTATGCCTAAGAGGCTAAGGCAGTCACCTCAAACCCACCTCGCGATAGTGAGGCATTATCCATGTTGGCAGTAATGGTGGTGGAGAAAGTAAGTAGCCAGTGGTGACTTCAAGGACCAGTCAAAAGGGAGAGAGGAGAGGGACTGAGCGAGAGCAAGCATGGCAGTCAAGTAATTGGCATCGATGGCAATGGTGAGGAGGATGAGGACAAGGAGGAAATGGTGGTGGTGGTGAAGAGAGAAAGCAAGGGCATGCCATTTGGTTTGGAGTTAGGAGAGGGATTGAGAGAGGAGAGATAAAAGGTGGAGATGTGATGTGAGTTGTAATCCATTTCTTTCTCACTTTTTTTATTTAACCTTTAGTAACTTGTAACTCATTACTTGCATATTCTATTATATAACAAAGCAGATACAAACGTGAACCAAAGGTCCACTAACAAAACAACCAAAAACTAAAACAAAAATAAAATTTAATGAACAACCGTCTTCCAATCAAGAAGAATGAGAAATAAGAAATAGTCTTTAAAATCTTCCCAAGAAGAAGCCCAAAGAGAAGCTAAAACATTGGTTCTTCTCCACTAAAATATTGATTACTATTTTTTCAGTACTATATAAGATTTTCTATGTAAGTTTTTTTTTAAAAAAATAAATAAATAAATTTTTGTCATTTCAAGGCGGTTGCCTTAATAGCCTTGAAGCACCTGTCTCAACGAGGCTTGATTGCCTCGTCTCGCCTTACCTTTCGCCTTTTAAAACATATAAAATCACATGAAGGGCTTCAAAACTCAAAACACTCCAAGAAAAATCTAAACTCTGATATTACATTAGTTGTCTAAAGTCACTCAACCCAAAAGGCTTAAACTAACTCAACGACAGCATTTTAAGCATTCTTAACACTACGAACTCAACAAATCACAAATATTTATCACACATTGGAAACTTTGAAGATCTATTTGATAACTTTGACAATTCAATGAGATATGTAGTTATATATCCATCATATCATCAAGATCTTATTTCATATTTATATAAAATTAGCCGAAAAATCTAGCATGGATTTAAATATTAAAATGAAAAACAAGAAAAGAGAGAAAATGAATGTTATATCATAAGATGGGATGTAAGAAATAATGGAATAGCCAGAAATTTGGTCAAAAAATTATGTGAGTTATCATTTGTGTGCCATTTCAGTACTTTTATCATTTGTGTTCCAAGCCATTTTATTTTGGAAAAAAATGCCCCTTTTACATTTTGCTTTGCTCTCACCTTTCCCACTCATCAGACTGCTCACTGACCTCAGGCATCTCTCATCTCTCTCTCCTCCCGCTTCTTTCTTCTCTTTTCTTCTCCTTTCTTCTTCTTCCTTCTCCAATAAGAAGCATGAAGCTCCTCGCCACCATAAGTCGCAGCATTGTGTAGTGTCATGGCAATGCATTCTGATGTGGTAGTTTGACTGTTATAAGTCACGACAACAAGCTTATAAATGTGCAGGTCTGCTTCACCGGCGAGAAAGAAAGAAGAAAGGAGAAAAAGAAAAAGGAACAAGAAGAAAAAAAGAAAGAAAAAAAGAGATGAGTGATGCCAGATAAAGATGAGTGAGAATCTGCTAGAGAAGATGCCAAACAGATAGACAATAAATTCCAGAGGTGGAAAAGACTGAAGAAGATGCAGCTTTTCTTTTCTTTTTTTCAAAGGGTAATTTTGTCAAAAAACATATTTTTTGGACACAAATGATAAATTTATTGAAATGGGACAAAAATGTTCTTCGCCTTAATTTTTCGGTCTTGTTTGTCTTTACCCCATGTAAATATGTAATGCAGTTACTTTATATGCCAAATCTAATGTATGTGTACAAACATAAGGAAAAACAGAAGATGTGGTCTGATATTAATAATAAGAATTAATACAACCTGTGCCAATGCAATTATACTTGTCGCCAAATGATTTATCCTGCATCTCTCATCAACAGAAATATCCATTGGGGTCTACAAGTAAATGCACTAAATCAGACCAAAAGTTATAAACACAAATAGAGAGTAAGAGTATACTGAGCATACCTTCATACTCACAATGTCAAATAGGGTCTCATTATCATGAGCAGAAACATAATTAATCTGGAAAGCATTGAATTGTCAATCACATGGTTACCAAAATTGAAATCATTATTATAGCATGTAAATCTCGAAAGCAAATAGCAATATAACTAGAAAATTAATCTTGCTCATAAAACAGCTTAAAAGTAGTAAAAGAGAAACAGGGACATTAGTAGATTATGTAGTTTCATAATACATTTAGGATATCTAAAAACTCCATGGTAAACAGCAAAAGCACAATGATCATGTTAAAACCATCTATGTCATGACCAATAGGCAAAAGGCCGAACTAGTGCAATATGTTACAAGATTCATTCAATGTATAAATGTAAGGTGGAAATTAGAAAATATTATATAATTATTCTCATTCTCTCAACTCAAGTTTAGTGTCAACATGGATTAAAAAAAAAAACAAATCCAAAAACAGTCTATAGTCTCTGTCCTTAGGTTAATAAAAAGTGTATATCTATAATTCAAAAAAAAAAAAAAAAAGATAAAATAAAATAAAACATGTATATCTAGAATATAATGTTTAAATAATTATTTCAAAGAATCTATCAAGAGTAATGCTAAATTGTTCAAAACTTCTCCAAAATGATGTAGTAAGCTAATTAGCAACTACCACATCATTAACACATCGTGTTATATTTAATACAGTCGCTGCAAGTTAGCTTACACATCATTTGGCAAAGTTTTGGCCAATGTAGTATTATTCATCAATCAATGATTATAACTTATTTAAATAAAGAATTACACAAAACCCCCTTAAGGCGACGGATACAAGTTTACCCTTAAGTTACACCAAACCCCCACTCCACAATCAAATTCTATCAAAGTTAGACCATCTATAGGAAGTGAGAAGGAAGCACAATATCGAACGTGTTTCGACATTAGTAGATTCTTCTTTGAGAATGGGATTGCATTTAATGTTGCCCAAAATCCTTCGTTTTTTAATATGTGCCGATCAATTGGCAATTATGGGCGTGGCTTAAAACCTCTTTTACACCATATGAGATTCGCACTAACATTTTGAATAACGAAGTAACTAACGTAGTAGCTGTTGTTGATGACATAAAGAAGACATGGTCAAAGACAGAGGTATCAATATTGTCGGATGGCTAGAAAGATATAAGATGAAGGCAACTGGTAAACTTTCTTGTGAACAATCAGCAAGGTATAGTATTTTTTAAATCAATTGATGTAAGTGATGCGGTGAAAAATGCAAAATTATTATTTAAGCTACTAGATGATGTAGTTGAAGAAGTTGGTAACGATCTTATTGTTCAAATAGTGACAGATAATACGTCCAACTATAAAAACGCAGGTGAAATATTGATGGAGAAGAGGAAACGCCTATGATAGACGCCGTGTGTTGTTCATTGCATTGATTTAATGCTTGAGAAAATTGAAGAACTTTCTCAACATAAAAATGCTTTGTTTAAAGCAAAGAAGGTGAATATCAATTATTTTATCAATATTGTTTTTACTTTAATTATTTTCTAGTTGTTAATATTTTTATTATTGCTCTATAATAGGTGAGTAACTTCATCTACAATCACGGGTGAGTGTTGGCCTTGATGAGGACCCATACGAAAAAATATTTGGTTCGTCCTAGCCCTACGAGATTTGCAGCTGCATACTTGACTTTACAAAGTATGTACAATCTAAAAGCACAATTGCAGGAGATGTTCATTTCACAAGAGTGGCGAGAGAGTAGTTGGGCTAAAAAACTGAGGGAAAAGCAATTAAAAAAATCATATGGAGGGATGGGAGCTTCTGGCATAGTATGTTTTATGCATTAAAGACAACTAAGCCCATTGTGAATGTGTTGAGGATGATGGATTCTGAAAAGGTTCCTGCAATGAGATTCATTTATGGTGTCATTGATAAAGCTAAGGAGGAAATAGCAAAAACCTTTGGAAATGATTTAGGAGCTTACAATGAAATATGGAACATTGTTGATGACAAATGGGAGTTTCAATTGCACCGTAATTTGCATGCAGCTGCCTACTTCTTGAATCCCTAATTATAGTGAAAATCCTTCCAAGCACCCAAAGATTGATCGGGGAGTCATTATGTGCGTGGAGAAACTTTTTTCTAATGAAATGGATAAAGTTAAGAATCATTGTCAAATGGATGACTATAGGCAGAAAAAAAAGGATGTTTGGATATTTATTGGCGAAGAATACCGTGTACAAACGTAGCCTTCGTATGTGAAGTTATCATTTATCATTGTTAATTTGTTTATGAAATTTATAGTATTATCCTAATTTCTAAATACTTATTTGTAGTTGATTGGTGGCTTGTATTTAGAGCTGACACCCCTGAACTTAAATCTTTTGCTATGAGGATTTTGAGTCTCACTTGCTCGCCCTTCGCCTATGAGAGAAATGAGAGTGCTTTTAATATGATTCATACAAAGAAAAGAAATCGTTTGAAAACCAAGAGATTGAATGATTTAGTGTACATCATGTACAATAGAAGACTACAACATAGATACTTGAAGAAATAGACACTAAAAGATGATGAAGATCCCTTGGTTGTTAATGATTATGTGTCTTCTAATGATGAATCAGTGAATGATGAATTCTTAGGGGTTAACATGAGTCAACCAAGTGATAATCGACAACTAACCTATAAGAGAGAGAGAATTTGAGGTAAGTTATTTTCTAATTAAATGTAGTAAATTCTATTAAAGTTAATGATATAATCACTAAAATATTATTTTATATTATTTGTTAGACAAAGGGAAGAATATACGTCAAGAGGCTGAAGTACCTGAGTTGGAGAGGGATGAGAGTAGTGATGAGAAGGGTGATGCAAGAATCAGATATAATGATAAGGATGATGAAGATGAAACTTTACCTCCAGATTCAACCATGCCTCCATATTTTGATCCAAATTTTAGGCCACTAGATTCAAATGATTCTTTATTTAATAGCCTTAATGATCATTAATTATTTGATATATTATATGTTAAGATTTTATATGGATGATTTAGTGTTTTAGGATGATATGGATGATCCCTACTTGTTGTATTGGTTACTCGGTTATATTTTGTTTGATATTTGTGATTCTAATATTGCTTTTCACAATATTTTAAAATTTTATGAATGATTTTATATGTTAGGTTTTCTTTTTTTTTTTTAATTTTTTTAATTTTTTTTTTATTTGGTGTCGAGGCTATAGCCTCAATCTCCTTGAGGCTATCGCCTCGCCTCATCGAGGCCCCACCGCCTCGCCTCGCCTCCCCTTTCTCCTTTTAAAACATTAAGGGTGACAAGGGACATCTACCTATCATACGACCCCTAACATCATCAAACTCCACATTCAGTCCTGCCAAAATGGAATATACCCTTGAATTATCAACTTCTTTATTATAATGAGCAATATCTGTGGGATCCTTCCAAGTATAATCTTTAAACAAGTCAAGCTCCTACCATAATCTTTTCAAAGGTGAGAAATATTTTGTCACTTTCTCGTTGCGTTGTCTTAATTTTCCAAGCTTCAACTGCAACTCATAAATCTGATATTGGTTCCTCAGATCTGAGTACATCTCGTTCAAGTTGTCCCACATTTGTTTGGCCATCAAATAGCCAAGATAGGTTGAACTCACATCTTCCTCCATAGAGTTGGTAAGCCCTGCCATCACCATTGAGTTCTTTACATCCCAAACTTCATATTGTGCATCTTTCTTGTTCAGTTGCTTCTTATCACCAGTCAAGTACTCGATCTTTCCCCTTCCACGAATATACATAGGGACAGACAAGGACCAACGATGAAAATTATCTCCATTAAGTTTTACAGTGGAGATTCGGACGACGTGATGGTCAAATTGACCATATGGGTTTTCAGAGGTTGTTGTCATGATTAAAAAAAAAACGTTGAGAGATACAAAGAAAGAGCTTAGGTCTCGGAGTTGAGAACCTGGCTCTGATACCATGAAAAACACTCAAAACTAAATGACTGACTTGTATTCCTTACATTTTAGGTTTTGCAATCTTGTTTAAATAGAAAAACAAACACCTAACTTCTAGGAATTTAACAGGCTAATTACACAAATTAAGCTAATCTATTTCCATACATGGAAATACTAAATTATGAATTGAATACCTAAAATATCTCTTCCCTAGAATTATATGATTTGATCAACATTGTTTCCAACACAAATAATCATAAAATTTCTGGCCTCCACCTAACATATATTCAGTATTAATGAATTTTACATTGACAGTCTATCTGATTAAGGAAAAGATGCCAATTCACACCTCCAAGAGTGATTACTACATTAGTTCTGCCTTATGCCTATTTATGGATTTTATGGATTTAGGTTGTGACATTCTATTCACTTTATCACATTTTTCGATCAATTTAAGTATACAATATCATAAGAAAAAGGCCAGCCTCAGCTCATTGAATGCTTGCGATGCCTAACTCCTAAGCTTCATAGTTCTTAAAATAGGGTGTGACTTTAAACTATTACCAACAGCCTGATTTGTGATGAAACAAAAAGACATGCTAACAGTTTACATGAAACATCATGCCATATCACACAGCTGCGACGCATTTTATCCAATAGAAATTAGAATCTAAAGTTTAGCTATTAATACGATGTATGCTGGTATGGTATAACTGACTAATTGTTCTCAAGCAAGAGACAGCACTCACATTCCAAATATAAGGGGTGTAAAAAAAATTTTAAAAAAAAAATGAAGAAGGTAATCATGTATAATAAACTTACTGTTTCTGTGGGACATAATGCATATGCAACAGGTGTCCCATCATAAGTTAAAACTTCAGATCCTTTTACCTGAAAAAAGCATCATAACAAATATCAAAATCAATAGGAGCAAAAAGAGCAGGAAACTTCATGAGCATATAGTAGCATCACCATAAACTCGTATATGAAAATGTACAGTTTCAGATACAGCCAGTAAAATCAAACTGCAATTCTTAAATGACAGTGCTCCTTACCTCCGTCCCTTCACAGTTGGTTAGCACAAAATCCCTCAAGTTTGCAGCCAAGCCGACCTAATTATGCGAGATTACTGCATTTAGTTGCATATCCAAGGAATATATCATAACTTAGTATCATTTGGAAGATGTGAGCAATTTTTTATTCAGTTCCAAACTCCAGAAGAAATCAATGGCAACTTATCAAAGTTGACACAGTTTGCAAGCTTGGCTTAGATGCCTAATTACAGAATGAACCATTTTTTCTTCTTTCCTTTTCTTTTCTTTAGTTCCCTCTCATTCTCAAATCTAATGCTAGAGAATTTGAAACATTTTTATCAAAAGAAAAGAAAGGTACGGTGGATTGAATTTTTATCAAAAGATTTATAATAAATTTTTCATATTTTCCTCTTTCTCAAATCCCTATCCCATAGAGAGGAAACTTATATTCACATCATGAAAACAAATTGTGGAGGTCATCACAGCCATACCAGTATCTGACTTCAAAACTATTTGTTTGACATTGTCAAATGTGGAAATGCAGGAAAAAATCAACCTGTATGTGATCCTTCGCAGTAGCAAGCATTTGCTTTACAACAGTTTCTGTACCATGGTCATGACCATTAGGCTGTAGAAGAAGAATAAAGATATTATATCCTCAAAAACTGTTTAATTACGTTATTAACATAAAAAATATCAACATAAGATTAAAAAAAAAAAAAACTCAGAAATGAAAAAAACAATTAACATTATACAAGAAAATAAAATATAACAAATAAAAACAAGAGGCCACCGTAAGTGCCTCAATGATATTAATCATTTTTTTCTTTTTTATTTTTTTAAAAATATGTATTATTTTATATTATAGTTAACATTTACAATAACGTATATTTCATTATAACTTTACAGGATACCCTCCCAAAATTAAACAGAGGTCCACAATAGGCTGTATCAAGTGGGTATGGTAGAAGAGGTGCATGTGACGTGTGATAAACAAAGGGTTCAATGTGATTTTTACAAAAACCATATGAGATATCAAGGAAATCAACAAATGGGTGTATGGTAGTGGTTATGGTAGGAGGTGCATGCAACAAATTTTGAAACAAAAGGGTTAAAGGTGATTTTAACCAAAACCATATGGGTTTCTTATAGGAGATATCAACCAGTACTTAGTCTAATGAAAATTTTATCAATATGTCATGTCAACAGATGACTGCAAAATAAACATAATTCCTTCAAATCTACACAACTGACGGTAGCTATTGTAAATATTTTAATGATGTTAAAACAATTAACCTCATGTTTAAGTTAGTTCAGGCAACTGTCATATCATTTCATGTCTATAGCAAATTTCACTCTACAAGAATATGATATGACAAGACAATATATAAATGTAAGTTCAATGCCTCCCCAAAAATAAACATATAAATAAATTCAATGAATACCTGCAGCAACAAACCAGTAACAAATCCCTGCTGAAGAGGAGGGCCAAATGGAGATCCACCAAGTGTTGCATCTCGAATCCGATCATTAAAACTAACATCAAATCTCCAAATTAGTTATTAAATCCAAAATAATTCATGCAGATTATGTTATGACTACATGATTACTTTTATAATATATGCATCAGAAAGCAATTTATAAATTTAAATTTGAATCTTTTTAGCACTTATCACATATAACAATATCAAATATTTCTATGTTTGTATAAGGTCCTAAACTGTAAATAGACTCTATTATGTAATATTAAAATATATATATATAGCAAAAATCTCCCCTATACTTTTTTAGAAATCTCAAAAAAAAAAAAATTATTTTACTGACTTTTTCATTTTTCTTGAAAGGAGAAAGTTGCTTATCTTACAAGCTAGATCTAAAAGGCAACAGACATTGATAGAATCCTCTCAATTGTCAGACAAGAGAACCATGTATGGAGAAAATATTGAATTTCTACACTTATTCCTTTGTAGATGATTCTTTTGAATCAGAAACTAAGTAATAATATATCAGAAAATATTTATTCAAAAGAAGGAAGAGCACCTCCCAATTCCAGTCCCACAAATATTGAACTGTGAAGCATTGACCCCACGTCCGTTTTTAGCAACTTCACCAAAGTCCCATCCTTCACCATATCTAGAAAGAGAAATATTGTCCAGTCAAAATATGTACATGTATCAGGAATAAGATAAGTGTACCAGGGAAAAATAAAGTAAAATACCAGCTTTGTCCACAATCAAAACCCAGTGCACAAGGGAAAAGCAGGGACAAATATAAAAAGTAAAATAACAATTTTGCAATCCAGCAAGAGTATCACTTTGAAAGTAACAAAAAAGAAAAAATAAAATCATAACTCTGTACTTACATATAGATATTCGAACCATCAACTCCATTCACTTCCTTTGTTAGGTTACGAAGCATGTTTTTGGCTTTCACCTGTACATAGCTTATTAGTTATCTTCTACTTGCATGGCTCCTGTACATAAGTATCTAGCTCGACACTGAAATAGTTAAGACTCCAAATATAATATTAACTTTAAGCCATAATAATACATCAGAATTCAGCTCTATCAATCATTCTGTTCAGATATGTAATCCAAAAATAAATTGAAAAAATAATTTGAACGTGTACAAGTAGCTTTTCAGTTCAGAGGTGTCTTGATAAGTCATTAAGAACAGAATTAATTTTACTTTTTCAATATTTGATAAGCAGAGTACAAATAAGGAGTCAAAGAGAGTCATCTACCATTGTCCTCTTCATTATATGACCCATAAGGTCAAATCGAAATCCATCAACCTATCAAAACCATAATAAAATCAACTATTAATAATTCACTAAGATACCAACCAAAATATTGAAAAATATCTACCACAGTGATAAAAAATATAACTGCTATACGCCAACAAAACATCAACCAATTACAAAAGTATCGCCGTTAATTACAGAAAGAAGAAAGTAGCTCTTGTGGATACACAAACATGGAAAAATGAATCATTGGACAGACAGCCCACAGTATATTTCAATGGTTACCTTGTAATCAACTGCCCAGCAGAAAAGATCATCAACAATCATACGCTCAACCATGTAGTGCTCGCTAGCAGTGTTATTCACACATGTACTGTTCTCAATTAAACCATCAGTGTTTCTCCTCAGATAGTAACCTGGAACAATCTACTGAGAAAATTTATTTCAGCATTTAGGATAATATACACATATTGGATGGGACAGTTATTATTTATAGAATGATATCCTACAAACACATGTCAAAGTACAACCCAAGAAGAAGCATAGGTTGACACTGAGATCAACAAGAAATTATGACCTTATCAAGAACGGAATTCTCGTCGAAAGGCCCACTTCCATGTAAATGATTATAGACCACATCTAACACTGCACGAAGGCCAATATGGTTAAGTGCCTACAGGTAAACAAAAAGATGAAGCATCCCTTTAGTTGACCTTCAACACTACCAACACTAGTAAATCCACATTCTCAAAACTGTCAGAAAGAGAATACAAAATTTAGACCTGAACCATCTTTCTGAACTCAATTGTACGGCAAGGACCATTTGGATTACTCGTATAGCTTCCTTTAGGAACCCCCCAGAGAACAGGATTGTACCTTTTAAGGCAACAGTGAAAGAAAGCATCATAAATATATGGGCAAGACAACTAAAATCTTCTATAACTCTGCAAATTAGTATTATGAGCTTACCCCCAGTTATACCCATCCTCGTTTTGAATTGCTGTAATTTGAGCTTGCTGCTCAGCTGAATTGGGCGGTAATGCTTCCAGCATTTTGGTATCTGCAAAAGCCTTGATGTAAGATAGACCAAAGATGCTATCAAGAAAGAAAAGAAAAGGAACAAGGTAGGCATTCCGAAATTGTTCTATTCAGTTTTATAGAGTATGGTAATAATGATCATATGCAGCATCTTCAGAAAGCTGGTGGAAAAATTATCATAGTTTTATTTAGAGAAGATGTGTTTAAATTATCTGAATATTAAGTATATGGTTCCCATTTTTCATAATTCATATTTGCCCATGATCAGCATGTACAGTGAACCAAAATACCCGAAATAGAATATAGATAATCAATGCTTTAAAATATGTTCCAACAGTTAATATGGCAAAGGTAAACCCTTTTAGCTCAATCCAGGCAACTCAACACATTTTATAAATATATCACTATACGAAAGCATCTTACATAACCATGAGGCCTTTTATTAGGTGCACAATGACACAAAATTAGTTGGATTATCAAAGGCTAAACTGAAAGCCCCTTACCTACACTCTTCCACTTCTCCTTCACATCATCAACAGCAGCAAATTGAAAGGTCGGAAGCAGATGGACATGAGTAATACCAGCATTTGATAATTTCTTAAGATGAAGTATGCCTGCTGAATCCTTCAAGTTGCATGTAATTATAAATTACTATTAGGTCGACAGTATCTAAACATCTTCTATTCTTTCAACAATTCCACATGATAATTAAAAAAAGAAAAGTTATATTGTCCTCATTACATTTTGTCACCAGCATTTGATAATTTCTTAGATAAATTACACCAGCTGAGTCCTTCCAGTAGCATGTGATAGTAAGCAACAACATCTAAGCATCTATTATGCTTTCAACAATTTCATATGGAAAATGATAATTGATGAAGAAAAAATATAATATCCTCACTACATTTTATTGTCATATTAATATGTAACTCCAATATATCAAGAAAATAGACTATGAAAATGCAATTAAACTTTGGTCAAGAGCATTCACACTTTGTCTATTTATAACTCTCTTAAAATGTCCATCATCAGACTAAGAAACTTAACAACTAAGTGAAAGTTCACTTAATTGAATGCTATAACCTGTACAACAAACAATTGATTACAATGCATTTAAGCATCTTTATAGAGTAATGTCTTCCAGTTAGAAAACATTTTTGCTTTCACTTTTGTTACATTAATCAAGAACACTAATTAAACAAAATAAAAAAAATAAAAAATAAAAGCAAAGAAAAAAATGAATATCACCAAAAACAAAAGCTAAAAGATATTGTCTGTTCTGGGAATCCATCTTGAAAAGGACAAAAGGGACTTTCTATTACGCGTTGGTAGCATACACGGGTGAAAAATCTACATAATTTTTTTATTTTTTTCAATCATTAAGGTTCTCAAGAACAGAACTACCTGCAAAGTGAAGGCCAGATAACCACCACGCAAATCAGGATGCACTGTGTGGTCGCTGACACTGTCAAAAAGAATATTGTAAGGAACTCAACCAATTGATTCAGCAAAATGCCAAAACAAGTAACACAATCCAGAGAACCTATCTTCAGCCATAAACCTAAAATTAGATCGTTCACTTAATTTTTAATAAGGAAAGCATAATTCAAGTTCAAAATGATACTAGGAACACAGCAAAAGCAAATTTACGCTGTTGTGAGAATATCTAGAAAACAGTAGAGCAAGCAAACTCCACATTGTAGGTTTACCAATATAAAGTTTAAACCTGGAGACCAAACCTTTTGTTTTTCTTTATTCTTCGTTTTGTTTTAATTAGAAAACAGACCTATCTATTAAACAAAAAGTCCAAAACCATTCGGAAACCATGTAGGGAACATGTAACAATGTCTAACTTGGAAACTTCTCAATTCTTGTAGATATATATCCAAGACATGCCAGATTCAGGTAATAAAAGCACAATATTCTGCATTTACCTAAAGTCCCTTATATGCAACTCATAAATGCTTATGTCGGAGAAAGAATGGAGATCTGGTTTCTCATCTGCCAATTTATCCCATCCTTCTGGTTTTAAAGTATCAGAATCTAGATTGACCAACAATGTTCGCCTACCATCTGATGAGAGCCTGCTCCAAGGAAGAAAAAATGAGAATATTATAGGTAACATATGTGCAACAAATATACAGAAGACATATAAATGGTAGAAAGTAGTATTATCCAAATTTACAATATGAAACACCTTAGCTATTTTCAGAGAATTGTTGCAAAATTGAGACAGCGAGTATACCCTCTAGCATATGGATCATTAGCATAGCATTTCTCAATTCGCAGCGTGCTTGGATGGTAAACAGATACTTCGTACACATAATAACAGCCTTCCCAGCTTTTTGGTCCTTTAACACTCCAGACACCATTATTCTCGTGGAGCTGAACTATTTCTAGGGGATTCCCACCTAATGGATCCCTATAGATGCAAGCACAAACTGCCTATTTTCTCACACAAATAAGAATGAAAAACAAATTGCATGAATGATTACAGAAATGACAACAAGAGCGTCAGAAAACACGAAGAATGTAATGAATATCATGTTGAGAAACAAACTATACTTGAGCTGTAGGAGCCCAAATGTAAAGTGAGACAGTTTCTCCCGCATAAACAGCACCAAGAGGCCCATCATATGAGAATAAGTCATCCAAGATACCAGGTAACTGCAAACCAGTAGCATTGCTACATTTCCCATCAGCTGTATAAAAAGAATAGAAATGATCAACATATTTAACAAGATATCATGTCAAAAGACTGCAGTCAAAGTGTTACAAGAAACAACAACGTCAAGATAAAGAGCTTCAGAGATCACGAAACCATCTAGCCTACAATCAATGCCACATTGTTTAAACAAAGAACGGCAGGTTAAACACGTGATATCACACCTTGAATCAAATTAAATATCGATAAGACGTTAGTTAAACTGATGCCTTTCCCTTTTTACTTAAAATTGGTGAGTCTATGCGAATAACAAGAAATGCTTACAATCAAAAGAAGCAACTGCTAATTGGCATTTGAGGAGAGATTTGACATCCGAAACAGGAGGAAGTTTAAAAGCTTTGTAATGTCGAATATTAGGAAATTTTTCAATCACCTATCGGAAGAAAAGAAAATCAAAGACATAAATAAGCATGAACAAGAGTGGATTTCATAGAGAAATCAAAGTGAAGGGAAATCAATCAACGTTGGGGGGTAGTGGGGCAGAGTGTTGGTGAAGCTGAATTCTGACATCCTCCCCTGAAAACATCAGTCAAAGTGAAGTCTTTAAAATACAAAAATCAATAACATTTTTGAGCTGAGCAGAATGTGAATGTGGAGAGTCAGTAACCTTGAATTCCATGAGGAGCAAGAGACAAAGCAGCAGTTCGACTAGCGTATAAATAGCATGAACCATCAGAGACATCCACATTCCACGCAATTATAGACTCACTAACCCAATACGCCCTCGAATACAACAACAACTCATCGTCCTGATTCTTCAATTAAAGATATACCATTGAATATCAGTAAATTAACATTGGAGAAAGTAGAACGTAATGGAAGAGCATTCATTCACCTGAGAAGCTGCGGAGGAGATTTGAAGAGGCATGGATGATGAAGAAGTGCAGTGGCGACTGTGCCACGTTCGACGGCGTCGTCGCTGGAGTGAACGACACGTGGTGACAGCAGCAGCAGCAGCACGAGGAGGAAGTTGGAGAAGCGATGATGATGATGACAGTGAGGAGCAGAAGGGAAGACAAACTGGAGAAGGAGATGATAGATTACACACTGCCATTATTCCTCTCACTCCCACTCTCTGCTTTCTGGATTCATCTTATTTGTGTTATTTCCGTGTGTTTTTTTGGTCTTGTTGTACACTAACCACTTTTAATATCTTATTCAAACCCCGATCTGAAGATAGAGACTAAAGAATGATAACTGGAATCCTAACTTTTAGCTTGTAAATTCTAATATAAATTCAAATCATGTCAGAGTTGAAATGATTTGAATATAAAAGTTATTTTTGAGATTAATTATATAAAAATGGATTATTTTTATAATTATTTCTTTCCTTTTTTTATGATTTTATCTTTTATAAATTCATATGGGAAAATTTAAAAAAAAAAAAAAACATTTGGGAAATTATAGAAAGAGTTATTATTATTTTTCCAATTTAAAATGATCAAAACAAAAAACCATGAATTTAGGATAAATGAAGAGATAAAGAAATTTTCTGAATCAATTAAGGGTGACGATGATTCATCAACTGTGTAAAAATAAAAATCACTCTTATATAAAGACACAGTGTTGTATGTGTGTATGGAAACACTAATTGGTGCTGTGTGCGTATGTGTGTGCATGCAAACACTATTTGAAGTTTTGTGTTACAAGCGTGCACTTGTAGGATACCCTAGTTGCACACTGTGTGGAGAGTCATATGAAATGAGGCCATTTAGAATTCCATCACTTGAAAATGAAAAAACTTTATTTAGTACTTGAGGAATCAAAAACTATGGGTTCTTTTTTTTTCTTAGAAACAGTTTATTTTATTCTCAAAGTTTTGGAAATTCTTTAAAAAAATTTAACTCGTCAGTCAACTAATAGTCAACGGAAATAAAATATACATAATACTTTTTATACCCCTGATAGTGATGATTGGTGCTTAAATTATCATATTACCCTTGACGAAACAATGATATTAAAAAATTATTAATGATTGTTTTTAATAAAAAAGATTAAAAATAATTTTTAAAAAAAGAAATTAAATAATAATAAATAAAATTAAACAATTCATTCTCCTTAGGATTTATTTAAAAATAAAATTATAATAGATTAAAAAAATAGTAATAAACACTAAAAAAAGTCAATAATCATAAATTTTTTAACACTAAAAACATCAACAAACACGTAAATCACCATAAAAAATATTAAAAAAAAAAACATAAAACCCCAAAAATGATATTTCAAAAAAAATATATTCCAATAAAGCCCATATGTAGAATCCATAATCAAAAGCGGAAGGAAAAAAAAAAAAGAAGACCTAGAAAAGTGAAACCTTTGATGAAGTAATCAAATGAGGGCCAACTATAGACAATGCTAGTAGACATGGACTACTCAAGGGTGAGAGGGTTGGCCAACTTCTCCACCACCTAGACAACACCATGGTATTGAGAGTTTAGAAAAGGGACCCAATACGAGTACCAGGTAAAGAAACAATAGCCAATAAGTTGTCGAGTGTTATACGATTATACAGTGGCTCACGTCATCTAGCTTCGAAAGGAGAAGGTCAATAGTGGTCTCGTCATGCTCAAAGAAACTAGGCCAGATCGATTGGGAGCGGAGAGGGATGAAATGATAACAATGATGTTTTCTCTCCGAAGATCAACTCCAACTCTCCATAGTCATCACTTCCTAGCTCAACAAACAAACACTAGTAGGTTCTCAATCACGGTTTTGATATTGGAAACATTGTCGTTTTAAGAGGTTATAGTGAATAGAGACAACCACTTGGCACATATATACTCAGCTTTTCTCCATTGAGGAAAGTACATGTTGTTCTTCTTCAAGCTGAGTTTGTTTCTTCTTAGATGTAATCCTTTTTTGGTTTTGATGGGTTCTTATGCTCTGGTTTTATTTTTGGGGAGTTTTAAATGGTCTATTTTGATAGGTTTTGGTGTGTTTGGTTTTTGATGGTTGCCGATGAAAAGAGATTAAAGTTATAGTTGTCAATTGTGGTTTTTTATGGTTGTTACGGGAGAGATGAAAAAGTATAGAGGACAACGGTTGCGAAAGGCTGGTGTAACGCCCCAAATTTTACTCTACATTCGAACGAATAGTATTTCGAAATGAATAGCGATCTTCGAATGAATAGTATTGAGTGAATAGTGATCCTTAATAATCGAATTCCGAAAATCATTGAAAGTGAAATTTTTGAGGAATAGTATTTTCAGATAAATAATATTTTCTGACTGAAGTGTCTGTGTGCATAGTGATTTTCAAAAAATGGGCCTCGTATATTAAAAATTTTGAAAAATTATATTAGAATTTATGGAAACTGAATCGAATAAAAAAAAACGAGTCTGTTTGAGGTCAAACGAAGTAGTTTCTGAATCCGATCAAAAATTAGGAAGGATTTCTAGAAAAATTTTAAAAATCTCGAAAAGTGTCAAATGAGTATTAAAATACTCAAGATGTATTTTAGAAACTCAAACGACACTTCCAAATGAGATTTTGATCGAATTGGAGTCAATTCGGAAATCATCAGATGCGATTTAGTGAAAAGTGGTGAGCTAAAAAGAGGCATG
Source organism: Dimocarpus longan (assembly GCA_022984855.1). Lineage (NCBI taxonomy): Eukaryota > Viridiplantae > Streptophyta > Magnoliopsida > Sapindales > Sapindaceae > Dimocarpus > Dimocarpus longan. The sequence goes on along the minus strand of CM041015.1, from coordinate 16,521,808 downwards.
GAACAATTTTTAAAGGTCATCGAAGTTACTAGAAATATATAGAAAGTCCGAATATAAGTCTCGAAAATTTTTGGAAGGATTCTGAAAAAGTCAAATCCGAGCGTCCCGAAAAAGTTAAAAATCAAAAGAAAAAGAAAAAATAAGCATGGGAAAAACAATCAATGGATGAGTGACACATGGCGTTGTGGATAAGAATGAAGACATGTGTCAGAATTTTTTATGGAATATGTGCTTAAAAAGAAAAAAATGGACTTTGTTAAATTTTGATATTGAAACTAAAAGTAAAATAGTAATTTAAAATGACCAAGATTGACGTTTTGAAAAATTTTGAAAAATTTTTACAAATATGTGATTAAATATTCACACGATTCAAAATTTTGTTTGATTTTAAAATACATGTAATTATTCTGATAAATTGTATTAAAAGGTGTTTAAATGTGTTTTAACGAAGTTCGAACAAAAACGAAAAAAAAAAAAACGGAAAAAAACGAAAAGAAACGAATACGTTCAGTGCCTTGATTGAGCATATATCGAAAAAATGGCACGAACATTTCGAAAAAAATTTGATCAGTCAATTGAATGAAAATAAAATTTTGTAAAGTTTATTTTGGTAATTTGTATATATAGGAAAAATCATGATTGAAATTATGTTTATTATTTTCTAAACGAAATTTTTACTTAAAGATAAAAGTTGTCGAAAATATGAAGTTTTTGATAAATAATAAAAATTAGAAGAGTTCGAGTAAATCTGAATATTGGTAGGTGGGGAATGATAATTGGTTAACCAATAAGGTGATATTAGCAGTACTGTGCCGTTACACCGATATACAACTTTCGACGGATGAATTATGAGAGGTACCGAGTGTCCGGTCCTAAAGTTTAAATCGTGTTAGTGTTTACGAAGAGTACTACAAATTTTAAAATAAAATTGTGTTATTATATTTGAAAACTATTAAACGAAATCGTGTTGTTATGTTTGAAAATTATTAAATGAAATCATTTTATTAAATGAATCTTGATGCATTTGATATATAAAATTATGAGTAAAGGGCCTTCGTTGAAAATTGTTATAAAACTTTTAAAACAAAATCGCAACAAATTTTAAATTGTAATTTTGGTTATTTGTCATTTATTTGTAAAAGTTTGAAATTTGTCGAAACATTAATTTACGACTTATAATTTTATTTTATATTACGGTATTTTGAATACATGATGAATATAAAATTAAGTATACACCCACTAAGTAGACATACTCAGCGCGTTGGATTTTTCGCGCATAGGTTAAAAAATTGGACATTATAGATAGAGGCAGAAGAGAGGATGGTTGTTGCGCTTCCTGCGAGTCACAATTCTTCCGCATTTAATAATTGTTTTTTTTGGTATTTTATAGTGCATGTACATGTATATAAAGTCGTGAGGTTTTGTATATGATGAAGCATATCAATAGAAGAAATAGCTTTTGGGTTGTAAAGTAATTTTATAAATAAATCACTAATTATCTTTTAATTAGTGTTTTATTTCGATTAATCTGATTTTTATTAAACGTTGTGTTTATAAATATTTATGTGGTGAAGTACTTGTGGAGACGGATGAGAGGTTCAAAATGAAAGTTTGAGAAAGGAAAATGAAAATTTTTAGAAGTGTTATCATTTTCTTGCAGGTTTTAAATTTTGGATTTTTAGAAAAACAGACGAAATTTTGTCGGATTTTCCATAAAATAAAATAATTGAATAAATGAATTTTTTAAAACAGTTTAAATGAATTTTAAATAAATTTTTCAAACAAAAGATTAGTAACACAGCATCCTTCATCTAGATTCCCTATTCCAGTGGGAGTCGGGCATAGGTGGTCACAGTTGGTGTGAATTTTCATCTGGTAAGGGTTACCGAACCACGAAGCAATTGCGGCTACGATCTTGATTGATCTGACTTCAAACCCATATGTTGATTTTTTTTTTTAAATGTATATATATTTTTTCGTAATTATTTATTCATTGCTTATCATTTTTTTTTAATTAATTATCTAATTATTTTTATTAAAATTTTTATTTTTTCAGTTTTATCTTGGCTATACATATGTCACAATCACAACGTTCCTCATGAAAAGTCAATAATACCCTTCCCACATAAACATCCTGTTTCCGTTTGCTGTTAATCGACTGATTATTTGGACTGTTTTTAAGAGTTTCCAAAACATTGGATATAAAAAGAGCTTTTCTAAAAGACCTTTAAAAAATGAATAATTTTCAATACCTCAAAGACTAAAATAAAGTTTTTCCCTTGAAAATTTAACTACAGATACCATAGTTGTGCACTATATAAAGAGTCCTATGAGAGGATGCCATTTAGAATCCCTTCACTTGAAAATTAGTTACGGATGCCCTAGTTGCGCATTACATAAAGAGTCATATAAGAAGAGACCTTTTAAAATCCCATCACTTGAAAATTTGGCTGCGATTTAAGGGAAAGTAAACAAAGTCTTATTTTTATTAATTCCCTTACTATAACCAATTTTCTTCAAAAATCTCTAGTGATCCTTCTTTTGTTCCTCTTTCCTAATAAGGTATCCACTTATCATATGAGTTTAACCAAACGTATAATTGAGAAGATATTTAGTAATCAAATAAAAAAGACTAAGCAAATTTGTTTTAATTTTGCAGGTCCTTAAGAAGGTGATCGAAATATGCTTCAAGTACAAATCATAGGACAAGTGGTTTAAAATTGATATTGATCAATTCTTGGTAAGTCTGTAACACCAACAAGATTCTTTGAAATTAATATACTAGGTCTACGAACTCTTATTTGGTTAATTAATTGTAAAAACTTTTCTTTCTATAAAATACATAATGTTTTTTGTTGTAGGTGTTTTCCGGATCACCTCAATGAGCTGGCGGGAGCCCAAGAGATTAGCGGCCCAGACCACTGGGACCTATAAGTGAAGCCCAAAATGGAAGCGCGCATGAGCCTAATTGAGCCATCTGCGAAGTCAAGACCGTTGGCTTTATTGCAAAGTCAAGATCGCTCAAAGAACGTTCCTGTTATAACAATGTCGAGATCGTAGAGTCAGTCCGTTCATGGTGTCAACCTACTTTCTCAGCAGTTTCAGTCTGTCTTTTGCCTCGTTTCGTCCAGTGCCAGTTCAAAACAGTAAGCTAGCATATCTTACACGATAAGTAAGGTTACTTCACCTAATGACAGTCTAATTCTGAGAAGTTTCATCTAACCAGCATAGGTTATCAGCCAAGCCCACGTGTAGACAGAGTTGACTTAGCAAAAGTCAAAAGCATTAAATGTGTTCCATGAGCATTAATTGTAGTTGATTATGACTTTTTGTCTGATTATTCTCTTCTGTAAAATATTTTTCCTCTATAAATAGAGGAAGACTTTCATTTGTAAAGGAGAGAGCGAAACACTTGAGAGGGAAATATTGCCACAACTCTGCGAGTAATAGAGAAACAGTGGACGTAGGCAGCTTAAAAGGGTCGAACCACTTTAAAAAACTTGTGTCGTTTATGTTCATGCTTCTTTGTTTTCTTCCATTTTGTGCTCTTTTCTTCTGTTTCTTGTTCCAGATCTTCTTACATTGTGGCATTGGGCTCAAAAAATCTCGTTGACTGGTTTCTCATGTCAATATTTTGACGTTAGAAGGAGGGTCCAACTGCAATTAGAGGTCTGTAATCACCATGGCAAAAGGAAGAAATGCAAGGAATTCTGATGCAATAAACGAGAAGACTGAGGAGACAAAACAACGACATCGCGCTCAGGTAACGGATATAGGGGCAGGGCCTTCTAACGCAGGTGGAGACGTCGTACATGCCCTGGCCTGACGTCAGGAGATGTTAGAGACCACAATGGCGCAGATAGCTGATACTTTGAGAACGTTGACGCAAGGTCGAGATCAGAATGCCCCAAGAACGACTGTGATCCCACCTCTTGGCCAGAAGGTTGCGAGAGAAGTGCCTATTATAGAAGGATCCATCCACTCATCGAACAAACGACCTGAAGCACGGAGTCTGCGAGCTCGAGAGAACGGAGACGTAGCTCAGCCTTCGGGTTTAAGAGTAAGGATTAGCCAAAACAGACATAGACGGGTTGAAGCGAGCAGTGGGCACCAATAAGCTTCAGTCTGTAGGAATGAAAACGAACTACGACGACGGCAGGAAGGCCTGTGCAGAGAAGGTAATAATGATGAGCTGGGCCAACGGCGTGGAGCACCTGATCAACATTCCCTATCCAGAACGAGCCGAAGAAGTAGGGAGTCTCCCACAAGACAGTATGTGGCTCGAGACCTAATAATTGAGCAACTCTTAGAGAGAATTCAGCAGCTGGAGGCAAGGCCAAGGACTCAGGAACCGAGGAGGCGAAGTGAAGCAAGGAGTCCCTTTACAGTGGAAGTAGATCAAGAGCCACTCCTAGTCAGGTTCAAAATCCCCAACATCCCGCAGTACAATAGAGATTCAGACCCCTATGACCATCTAGATGCCTTCAACGTTCAAATGGACCTGCAGACTACCAGTTCGCTGGTGAAGTGCCGTGTTTTCCCCGTGACACTCAAAGAGATCCCACGGACGTGGCTCAGAAACCTCCCACCTCGTAGCATTGGCAGCTGAGAGGAATGTCAACAGAAGTTCATCAACCAATATGAGACACTTAAGAAGCAGCTCGCGCTGGCCTACCACCTCGCTACCATCTTCCAGCGGTCTGGTGAGTCACTCAAGGATTACATTAGCAGGTTCAGGAGCAAAGTCAATAATGTGGAGAGCCCGTCTGAAGAAGGGATCTTGATTGTAATATCTGCTGGGCTTAGAAAGGACGACAAATTGTATGTAAGCATCTATAAATCACCTGTGAAAAATCTGGGTGATTTCTATGATCGAGCTCATAAGGAGATCAGGTGGGAGGAATCCTTTGGCTCAAAGAAGGCTAATCATCAAAAAGGTGAGGCGAGTAGTTCCCACCAAGGCAAGAAGAGGGATCAGGGCGGTAATGACGACAGGAGGAACCGATCTAACAATCAGGTAGCAAAGCGGGTTAAAAAGGAACCCAGAAGAAATCGTTCTCCTCGAAGCCGCTACCATCATTACAGCTCATTGTCAGATAGGCATGATAGAATCTTCCAGACCGAGAAGCATAGAGTAAATTTCAAAAGACCAAACCCTACCAGCTTCCTCAGTAAATTCAAAAATCCTCACAAATATTGTGCCTATCACCGGGAAAAGGGGCATAATACCTCCAACTGCTGGGACCTCAAAGATGCCATAGAATATTTAATAAAGAATGACTGCTTGAAAGAGTATGTGGTGCAGCCCGCTCATGATAAATCCCAGAGTCAACGCCCTCGACAGAACCAGCAGCTCGCGCAGCAAAATCAGCAAGACTAGGAGCAGGAGGCTGACCTGACAGTGAAAACCATCTTCACCATTCATGACGGTCCTTACATCGCTGGATCCTCCAACAAATCCCATGAGAGATATGTACGGGAAGCTAATCACGTCCTAATAGCGGGACGAAGTGGCTAGGAGGGGTTCGCGAAGAAAGTCAGGACGACCTCAGAAGATATCGTTTTCACTAAAGAGGACGTGAGAGAGGTGCGCTGGCCTCATAATGACGCTCTTGTTATCAGGGCGAGAATCAGCAATGCTAAAGTTTTGAGGATCATGGTAGATACGGGGAGCTCAGTGAATGTTATGTACAAAGAATGCTATGATCAACTAGGGCTGGGAGCCAATCATTTAAAACCATCTCCGGAACCTCCTTATGGCTTCACCGGGGACACCATCATCCCCATGGGTCAAGTTAGATTGCCGCTTTCAATAGGAGATCCAGCTCGCCAAGCGACCACATCGGTCGACTTTCTCATCATCAATGGTCCATCTGTATACAATATGGTCCTATGAAGACCTGTAATGAACGACCTGGACATGGTCGTCTCAACCAGAGCTCTTATGATCAAGTTCCCGACGCTCAACGGAGTGGGATCTGTGAGGGGTGAGCAGTATACGGCGAGGCGCTGCTATGAAAAGGCCTTTAAAATAGGGGTAACAAGTAAAAGAATCGACATGGTATCAGGAGAGAAGCCACACGAGGTCAGTGAGAAAGGGTTCAGTCATGATCTCAATCCTCATGAAGTAGATGCGGATAGGACATCGGGACCAGTTGACGAGCTTGAGTCAATTCAGGTCAGTGAGAATGACCCTGAGAGATGTCTAAGTTCGGGGCGAGGCCTAGCACCAGATGTGAGGAGTCAACTTGTCGATTTCCTCAAAGCAAATTTAGATGTCTTCGTTTGGAATCACGAGGACATGGTCGGGATCGACCCAGAGGTTATGTCGCACAAGCTAAACATTGACCCCAACTATAGACCAGTTTGCCAGAAGCGAAGACCAATGACCAAGGAGCAATCTGAGGCCATCAAAGAATAAGTGGACAAGTTGCTGGCTAATGGCTTCATCAGAGCAGTCCAATACCCAGTTTGGCTAGCCAATCCCATGCTTGTGAAGATGAAGAATGGGAAGTGGAGGACGTGCATCGACTTCACGGACCTCAACAAAGCATGCCCAAAAGACAGCTTCCCCCTTCCCAAGATTGATCAACTGGTGGATGCGATTGCAGGTGATCAGCTCCTGAGCTTCATGAACGCATATTCAGGGTACAACCAGATACCTATGAGCCCGGAGGATGAAGAGCACACTTCGTTCATCACCGATGGAGGTTTGTATTGTTACAAGGTTATGTCGTTCGGACTCAAGAACGCAAAGGCGACCTACTAGAGACTTGTCAATAATATGTTCGAAGAGCAGATCAGAAAAACAATTAAGGTATATGTAGACGACATGCTAGTAAAGTCAAGACAGGCAGAATCTCATGCGGACAATCTGGCAGAGATGTTTCAGGTCCTAAGGAACTATCAAATGAAGCTGAATCCACTAAAGTGCGCATTTGGGGTGGCATCTGGGAAGTTCCTAGGCTTCATGGTAAATGACAGAGGTATTGAGGCCAACCCAGAAAAAATTCAAGCTCTGATCAATATGAAGTCACCTAAGAAGATAAAAGAAGTCCAAAGCCTTACAGGCCAAGTCACGGCGTTGAGCAGGTTTATCTCGAAAGCAATGGATAAATGCATCCCTTTCTTTGACGTACTTAAGAAGGTGAAAGACTTCAAATGGACCGAGCAAGCCTTCCAGCAGTTGAAAGAGTATCTAGGCCACGCTCTGCTCTTGTCAAAGCCAATCGACGGGGAGAAGCTCATCCTGTACTTGAGGGTATCTGAGCACGCCCTCAGCGCAACTTTAGTACGAGAAGAGAACAGAACGCAACTCCCAGTGTATTATGTAAGCAAGAAGTTATCTGATACAGAAATGAGGTACTCGCAGATAGAAAAGCTCACGAACTGCTTGGTAACCGCGTCAAGAAAGCTCCGCCCTTATTTTCAAGTTCACAAGATCGAAGTACCAACCCGATATCCCCTAAAGCAAATCTTTCAGACCTCGAATACTTCGGGACGGTTACTAAAATAGGCAGTCAAGCTATCACAATTCGACATCGACTACGTCCCCAGGCCAGCCATCAAAGCTCAAGCCCTAGCAGATTTCATTACAAAATTTACAGGATCCATAGAAGAGGGAGCAGAACCTTCCGAAAAGTCGATGTGGGAGTTGTATGTTGATGGTTCTTCAAGCGAGCTGAGAGCTGGAGCAGGTATACTACTGATCAGTCCAGAAGGGCATAAGATCTTCTATTCATTGAAGTTTGGGTTTCGAGCAACCAACAACGAGGCTGAGTATGAAGCGCTCATAGTAGGACTCCAGCTAGCAAAAGAGATATGAGCTGAGCAGGTGAGAATTTTTAGTGATTCTCAGCTTGTGGTGAGCCAGGTTAAAGGAGAATATCAGACTCAATGATCGAAAATGGCTGCATACCTCGAGAAAATCCAGGAGCTACTCAAAACATTCCAGAAGTATGAAGTAACACGAATTTCGCGAGCTAAGAATACGCATGCTGACGCCCTCGCTCGCCTTACAATTACTCAAGCGATAGAAGATTTGAAGCTCGTACCCGTTGAGCTCTTACTGGCACCTAGCATCCAGCAAGGAGAATCAGTGATGGCCTTAGTAGTGGCAGAGGATTCTTGGATGAGGTCGCTGACTGAATACTTATAGAAAGGGAAGCTCCCTGAGGACAAGAATGAAGCACGTCAGCTAAAGGCACGAGCTGCGCGGTATTGCATATGTGACGACATGCTGTACAAGAGAGGGTTTTCAGCTCCACTCTTGAGATGTATAGACGGGGCAGATTGTGAGAAAGTACTGAACGACATGCACTCAGGCCATTGCGGGAATCATTCCGGGGCACTCTCCCTGGCTCAAAGAGCGTTGAGACAAGGATTCTACTGGCATACAATATAAAAAGATGTCATTGCCCTGGTTAGGAAATGCGATAAATGTCAAAAATTTGCGAAGGTACCTCGAGCTCCTCCTACACTTCTACAACAGATAGTAAGTCCATGGCCTTTCGCAATCTGAGGAATAGACTTTATTGGGCCTCTGCCAACAGCTCGAGGAAATTGCAAGCATGCTGTGGTCGCAGTGGATTATTTCACAAAGTGGGCAGAAGCAAGGAATTGGCAGAAATCTTCACTACGAAGATTATTAAATTTATGTGGAGTAACATTATTAGTAGGTTCGGAGTCCCACAGCAGGTGATAATGGATAATGGAACTCAGTTCAACAGCGAACAATTCCTCAGTTTTTGCAACGACCTCGAGATCGCAAAGAGTTTTTCAGTAGTGGATCATCCTCAAGCCAACGATCAATTCAAAACAGTGAACAAGATTATAAAACAGATTCTGAAGACAAAGCTGGAAGCTAGAAAGAGGTATGGGTGGACGAGCTTCCAAAAGTGCTATGGGTCTATCAAACTACAACTCGCAGTACCACGCAAGAAACGCCTTTCTCAATGGTTTATGGTTGCGAGGCTATGATCCCAGCAGAATTTGAGGTGACGACGCACCGAAGAGCAACGTTCAACATTGAAGATAATCATCGGCTCCTCACCTCTAGCCTTGACATGATTGACGAAGTGCGAGATGAAGCTCAAATGAAGCTAGCTATCTACCAGCAGCGAGTTGCCAGATACTACAACAAGAAGGTTCATGCCCGCTACTATAACGTTGGAGATCTAGTGCTAAGACTCATTCTGTCTGCAGCACGAAATCCTGGTAAGGGCACATTGGGGCCGAGCTGGGAAGGCCCCTACATCGTCAAGAAAAATCTGGGAAACGGAGCCTACCACCTGACCAACATAAATGGAGATAAAGTCCCCAGAGCGTGGAATGCCGAGAAGCTCCATTCATATTTCGTTTGACATGTATTTATTTCCGGATTGTCTGTCTCAAATGTTATTTATGTTCCAACATGATGACCATATATTAATACAATCAATGAAAATTTGCTTCAACTTCTCAAAATTATATCTATTATCATATTATATTGCTGCGTGCACCTTGGGAGCTCCAAGTCCTGGAAGGAACCATCGCGTCTTGTGAGCTCGCAACCCTCTGGACGAAGCGATGGTCTCCTGTGAACTCATCAAAGTTCTGGAAGGAACCATCGTGTCCTGTGAGCTCGCAATGCTCTAGACGGAGTGATGGTCTCCTGTGAACTCTTCCAAGTTCTGAAAGGATCCATCGCATCCTGTGAGCTCACAACGCTCTGGACGAAGCGATGGTCTCCTGTGAACTCCTCCAAGTTCTGAAAGGAATCGTCGCGTCCTGTGAGCTCGCAATGCTCTGGACGGAGCGATGGTTTCCTGTGAACTTACCAAAGTTCTGGAAGGAACCATCGTGTCCTATAAGCTCATAACACTTTAGACGAAGCGATGGTCTCCTGTGAACTCCTCCAAGTTCTGGAAGGAACCGTCACGTCCTGTGAGCTCGCAATGCTCTGGACGGAGCGATGGTCTTCTGTGAACTCCATCAAGCTCTGGAAGGAACCATCGCGTCCTATGAATTCGCAACGCTATGGACAGAGCGATGGTCTCTTGTGAACTCCTTCAAGTTCTGGAAGGAACCGTCGTGTCCTGTGAGCTCGCAACGCTCTGGACGGAGCGATGGTCTCCTGTGAACTCCTCCAAGTTCTGGAAGGAACCATCACGTCCTGTGAGCTCGCAATGCTCTGGACGGAGCGATGGTCTCCTGTGAACTCCTCCAAATTCTGGAAGGAACCGTCGTCTCCTGTGAGCTCGCAATGCTCTGGACGGAGCAATGGTCTCCTATGAACTCTATAAAAGTTCTGGAAGGAACCATCGCGTCCTGTGAGATTGCAACGCTTTGGACGGAGCGATGGTCTCCTGTGAACTCATCAAAGTTCTAGAAGGAACCATCGCGTCTTGTGAGCTCGCAATGCTCTGGACGGAGCGATGGTCTCCTGTGAACTTATCTAAGTTTTGGAAGGAACCATTGCGTCATGTGAGCTCGCAATGCTCTGGACGGAGCGATGGTCTCTTGTTAACTTCTCTAAGTTCTGGAAGGAACCATTGCGTCATGTGAGCTCACAACGCTCTGGACGGAGCGATGGTCTCCTGTGATCTCTTCCAAGTTCTGGAAGGAACCATTGCGTCCTGTGAGCTCGCAACACTCTGTATGGAGCGATGGTCTCCTGTGAACTCCATAAAAGTTCTGGAAGGAACCATCGCGTCCTATAAGCTCGTAACGCTTTAGACAGAGCAATGGTCTCCTGTGAACTCCTCCAAGTTCTGAAATGAACCATCGCGTCCTGTGAGCTCGCAACGCTCTGTACGGAGCGATGGTCTCCTGTGAACTCCATAAAAGTTCTGGAAGGAACCATCGCGTCCTGTGAGCTCGTAACGCTCTAGAAGAAGCGATGGTCTCCTGTGAACTCAAAGTTCTTGAAGGAGTCATCACGTCCTGTGAGCTCGCAACGCTCTTGACGGAACGATGGTCTCCTGTGAACTTTACGAAAGATTTGAACAGGAATTGCAGCTTCGCGATCTCAAGATCACCTTGTCGTTATTAATTATTATTGCGTTTCTTTACAAGTCATGAAGGCAGTTCAACAATTTTCTAAAAACCGCGCAGATAAAAAAAAAAAAGAACAACATGCATTAAACCGTAATCAGGAAGCGTAAATCAAAGTCAATGGAGTCAAAACATTACAAACGAAACTGTTAAAACCTCAAAAAGAGGTAAGTTGACAAAAATAAAAAGAAATTTATACAAGGCAAATGGCCTATGCTCCCTGACTTGAAGGGTCTTGAGGGTCTTGGGGGTCGAGCTTAAGGGCGCATGATCAACCGTGCCCTCTTGGGGGACATTCTCCGCGACCATGGGGGAAACCTCCTAGGGCTGGCTTTGATCTCCTTCCTTGGCAGCTCGAGCGTCCTCAGCATAAAATTCCATGTCTTTAACTGCCTCTTCGCCAAAGATAGAATAATCTATCTTGGGATGGTTCAACCAAAGGGTGTACATGATATTCTGCTCCGTATCTGCCCTTGTCTGCTCAGCGTGAGCTTCAGCAGTAGCCAACACTTCCTTGAGTTTGGCAATCTCCTGATCAGCCTCAGCAGACTTCTGTTCATGCTGCTTTACTGCGGTCTCCAGCTCCCTCTCCCGATCATCCAAGAGGGTCTTAATGGTTGTGAGCTGAGAATATAGGCTGGCCAAAACGGTCTCGTGCTTGCTTTTCTCATTGGCCATAACAGTCTCAACCTCGAACTGAGCGACCTCAGCCACGTCCAACCTGGACCGAAGATTCGCAGCCTCACCCTTGGCCACAGCGAGCTCATTATCGTGCTCTATCAAAGTCTCCTCAAGCTTTTTGTTGGTGGCCTTAAGTTCATCCTCTTGTTCCTCCTTCGCCAGCTCTTCGTCCAGCGCCTTTGCCATTGCCATAGCAGCCTGCACAACAAAAGATGAAAAAGGAAACAAGACTAAGAGGAGCAAAGGGTGAAAGGGAAAGAGGGAGATTTGACCTTAAGTGACTTGCGAGCTGCCCAAGAAAATAGGTTCACTTCTTGGCAAGACACCTGGTCTAGATATCTGGCTGACTTATCCAAAACGCTGGGGGTCTGCTCAACCAGAAGATCAAAATATGACGCCCCGGGGATATCCCGGAGGGTTCTTTTACAGCAGCATCACGCGGAGGTTCCCGAGCTGCAAAAACGACTTGCTTCCCCTTCTCTTTTGAAGTCTTCTTGGCGGGTGGGGGCTTGTTGCTAGCATAATGTTCCTTCATTTTCGTCCCTTGTTGGACCACAGCTTGTTTGCCTTTGCCCGCGATTGCGACTTTCTTACCCGCGAGAGCCTTCGACTGGGGCATGGGTTGCGCGACCTCAGGAACTGGTGACTCAGCCGTGTTGACGGCCTGGTGACCTTCTCTTGCCGTAGCTTGGGACAAACTTAGAGCAGCCGACGATGTCGCGGTGGTACCTCCGGATTGGTGACTCCTTCTCCACGAGGGCTGAACCACTTTCAGGGGCACCATCTCAGCAGCTTCTCCCGATGCGACCCTAATTTCGACACCGCTAGAGGAAGGAGATAATTCTGATGAACTCGAGCTTGTCGCAACGTCGACTTCGTCGAATGCAGACCTTACGTACCGACAGCGTCGAGACCCGATGTGTTTAGAATGAATCAAGCTGTCCTCAGAACGGAGGGCTAGCTGATAAAGGCGAAGCAGCTCAGTTGTCGGCTTGACGTCATCCTCATAAGATTTTTTAGCAGAGAGAACTTCAAGGTCTGCTGTCTCACCTTGAGTTAAGTCAAGCGGTTTCGCTTTAAGGTCTACAAAAGAAAGCACTAGTCTAGTCAGATTCAGTTACGAGACCGCTAGTTATGAGCGGATCAAAACAGTTTATGAGTTTTTACCTGGCTCAGCTCTAAAATTGAAATTCTCAAGACCCGCTAAAGAAGGGTAGGACATGAGGAACCAATTTATTTTGTAATTGCCTACGTTGGATTTGCCTTTGGCTTCACCCCGTGATAAGACCTCCCTGTAAGGAGACGACATACGAGGAGAGACATAATAATATCCATCTCAAGGTCGCCCCGCACTGGTGGCCTTGAAGGTATACAAGTGTTTTATGATTCTGGAAGAAGAAAAAGGGAGGTCGTATTTCCTAAAGAAAATGGCTAAGGAAAACAGTTGGGTGAATGAGTTCGGGGTTAACTGAAATGGAGCTAGCCTCAGATCGTTAATGAGCTCGATCAAGTAAGAGGGAACTGGGAATCGTAACCCAGCTTCCAGATGCTGTACACTGATGGCCATAAAGCCTTTGGGAGAAGTAGTTGCGTAGTCCATTGTGGAGGGTTCCATAAGGCGGAAACCCTTGGGAAAATGATACTCTAGCCCTAATCCTACGAGGTCTTGGTGCGATACCCGAGAATGATCATGCTGGAACATATCGCGACCTCGCCTGATCTCTACAAACTCGAGATCCTTGGCCTTCGAAGGCTGGTTCCTTTTAGGGTTCACCCGAGTTGCGAACCCCTCAGCGGTCTCCCCGCTTTGCGAGGGCGCTTAAGAAGTTTCTATCATTTGGTCCTCAGAGCTGGAGGTATCATCCTCTCCTATTATGTGTATTGGACGTCTACGACTTGAAGACATCTACAAACGAAAATGAGCAGTTAGGCCGCAGAACGCAGACCATACCTATAGGAACTAAAGCCCCAAGTCTGCTACTCACTATTTCCTAAATTACCAAGTCATAAACGCCGCACAAAGTTGTCGTTCTAAATGACCCCAAAATGTGTCCTAACATCCTATATCTGAAAGCGATCTGAAGACCGTTTAGACCCACAAACAGCAATCAAGTATTTTGACAACCAACTAACAAGATCAAACTAGTGAAATACGAAAAGACGTAGGCATTCAGTCAAACATTCAAGTAGAAACCAAACAGCATTCAGGATAATGGAGGCGCCAGATGTTCAAGCAATGGCAAGGAAATCACCAGAAGAAGCAATAAAACGCCAAAGAAAAATGAGCGACAGATATGAACTTACCGTTGATCGAAGTCGGAGGCGGTGACTGAGTCGTGCACTGCGAAGTTAAAACCCAGAGCTTGATGACAAATGGAGGGCATAAGAATGAAGAAGATGACTGAAGCGTGAAAATGACAAATGGGATGTGAAAAGACAAAGCCTCCCCCTTATATACGGAAGTGAAGTTGTACCCCTGGCCATTGGATCTGATGGCTTACCAACCTTCTCGAATCTAACGGTGAAGCATGATCCTCGGGACGTGGCCAGCAGGCGCCATCAGTTGAAGAGACGTGTATTAAATACCCACAGCAGGCGCTGAACCGTCGCTTAGGGAATCGCCACATGTCCAAGTAAAGGGGGGAAGTCTTTATCAGTTATAATTCCAAGCTCTCAGGCCGTGGGACGACCTAAGAGCTGAGAGGCTGATGTTATGAGTGTTTTTCGGATCACCTCAATGGACTGGCGGGAGCCCAAGAGATTAGCGGTCCAGACCACTAGGACCTATAAGTGAAGCCCAAAATGGAAGCGCGCATGAGCCTAATTGAGCCATCTGCGAAGTCAAGACCATTGGCTTTATTACGAAGTCAAGATCGCTCAAAGAACATTCCTGTTATAACGATGTCGAGATCGTAGAGTCAGTCCGTTCATGGTGTCAGCCCGCTTTCTCAGCAGTTTCAGTCCGTCTTCTGCCTCATTTCGTCCAGTGCCAGCTCAGAACAGTAAGCTAGCGTATCTTACATGATAAGTAAGGTTACTTCACCTAATGACAGTCTAATTCTGAGAAGTTTCACCTAATCAGTATGGGTTATCAGCCAAGCCCACGTGTAGACAGAGTTGACTTAGCAAAAGTCAGAAGCATTAAATATGTTCCAGGAGCATTAATTGTAGTTGATTATGACTTTTTGTCTGATTATTCTCTTCTGTAAAATATTCTTCCTCTATAAATAGAGGAAGATTTTCATTTGTAAAGGAGAGAGCGAAACACTTGAGAGGGAAATATTGCCAAAACTCTGCAAGTAATAGAGAAACAGTGGACGTAGGCAGCTTAAAAGGGCCGAACCACTTTAAAAAAACTTGTGTCGTTTGTGTTCATGCTTCTTTGTTTTCTTCCTTTTTGTGCTCTTTTCTTCTGTTTCTTGTTCCAGATCTTCTTACATTGTGGCATTGGGCTTGAAGAATCTCGTTGACTGGTTTCCCACGTCAACACTTTTGTAATGTGTTTTTGCCAAAATAATTTTCTTCGATCCAATTAAAACCTAATACTAAATCTTCTTCGTCATTTCTATCTCATCTACAATTAAAAAAAATTAAAAATTAAAAATTAAATCCAAAGATATTTTTTGTTCACACTTACAAAATATAACGTATTAGGGTAAGATCTGAATCCATTTTCCAAATAAAACTATGGTTGCGGTTATAATGTTGAAACCTCAACCCTGGTTTGTAGACATCACATAACAAGAATATCATGTGGATGTATTTTTAAACCCTAGCCCAATCCGTTATGATTGAATTAATATATGTATTTTTTTTTATTGTTTTACCTTCTTTATTATTATTTTGGCAATTAATAAAAGGATGGTCTTTTTTTTTTTTTTTGGTGGATCTAGCAAATGAAGATGAAGATGGGGCATCTTCCCCCTAATAAGGCTTGCCCTCATTTATACTAATAGGATTTAGGCCTAGGGTAAAGACAAATAGGATTTAATGGTCAGAGGTGAGGTCTTCTTCCCTCAATTGAAGGAAGAGGTTAAAATCCCTAATCTAGATCCTGCTAGCAATTTTTATTTATTTATTTATTTATTTTATGTATTGTAGATATACCGTTTTATGCTAGAATTATATTTATATTTAGAATTTATGATAGTACAATGGATAGAAGACTTTACCAAAGGTAGATCATGAAACTCAAAGGGAAAAAAATAAATAAAACAAAAGGTTCATTTTATATAAAGAATAATCATAAAATCAAATAGAGTTAAAAATTACACAAATGTTTCGTCTTCTTCTCCTTCAAAAAAAAAAAGAAAAAGGTGGTTTTAAAAACTGGCCAGCTAGAAAATTAAATTTAAGTGGTTTACTAAACAAAACATCTTTTTTGGGGGGAGAAAAATGATAAATACAGTTGTTTTAGTAATCAATTAATGAAATATCCTAACATGTTTAGTGGCCACCATTATGTTAGTAGGGAAATTCACATTTTAAAGTGGTTTACTAAATGGGTCAAACTATAAATATAAACTATAGTTTCTAATTGCAATATTTACACATCTATTTCTACTCAATTTAAGGGTTAAAAAAATTAAATGAATTCGAAATAAAAGACAACCCTTAAGAATAGATGATGAATATTGAAATTTAAGTATAACTTTAAATCAAGATAGCTTAACCCATCCATCATTACTTTATTTAAAATGATATTTCCTATTCTGTGTACATATAAATATATATATATATATGTATGTATGGAGACCATGTTAGGATATTTCATTAATCGGTTACTAAAATAACTAAATTTATTTTCTTAATGAGGTGTAATTTAGTGAATCACATAAAAATATAAGATTCTATTATTAATTATATTTTACCATGTTAGGACATTTAATAATTAAATTGATTGCTAAAACATAGAGTGAATTACCCAAAAGCCTCCGAACATTAGTTTTATTACAATCGGAAACCACTTTTATCTTTTGCAACAATGACATTCCCTATACTAACGATTTGAATATAGTTGACCGTTTGAGATAATTGAAAAATGACAAAATATACTAAAAAGACGAGAATACCCCTGACTAATTAATTTTATAAATTTTAAATTATAAAAAATCTTTAATATTTTAATAAATAAAAAAAAAAATCTGTAAAACGCCTCTCCTCCCTCGGTCTCTCTCTTTTCTCTGCTTCTTCTCTTCTATTTCTTCATCTTCTTCCAGTTTCTCTCCCTCTCTCCTCTTTCTTCTCTTCAGTTTCATTTTCTCCATTGATCTGTTGGACGTCGATCTGGGTTGTATGGGTTGTCTGGAACGTCGATCGACGTCTGGGTTGTCTGGGACGTCAATTGACATCTGGGTTGTCTGGGTTCTAAGACGGAAACCCAGACGTTGATCTGGGTTTCCAGATCTGGAAACCCAAACCCAGACCTAGATCTGGGTTTCTAGATCTGTAAACCTAGATCCATATCGATCTGGGTTTCCGATTTGGAAACCCAGTCGGAAACCCACATCCGGATCTGGGTTCCGATCTGGAAACCCAGATCCATATGTTCTTGGGTCTATATTTGGAAACCCTTTCCAGATGTCCTTCTGGGTTTCCAGATCGCAAACCCAGATCCAGTTGGATTTCCTTATGTTCTTAGGTCTGTAGATGGTGTTGATGATGATGTGTTGGGTCTGTTTGATGATGATGGAAGTGGTTTTTGTTTGAATATGACCGTGATTTTTGTTTGTGTAGAGGATTGATGATTTTGGAGTATCCTTCATGAATCTAGATGATTTTTTTTTTATTATTTTTTATTGTTTTTGAAATATTATATTTTTTCAAACTGATCCAGGTCGTCCATCTCAAAAGATGGATGGTTTAGATCCATTAGAAAATTTTTAAATTACTTTTTAAAGTTTAAATTTAGTTTTTTAAATTTTAAAATTATTTAATTTTTAAATATTTTAAAATTTTAAAAATTTAAAAATTTATTAATTAATATAATTTTGTAAAAAAAATTAAAATAAAATAAATTGATCAAAATACCTTTATTACAGTTAACTTTTACAGTAAATTATGGTCAAACCATTAGTACAGGGGATGTCATTATTACAAAACGTAAAAATGATTTCCGATTATAATATGATAAATATGGAGAGGCTTTTGAGTAATTTCCTCCTAAAGCATATATTGTATTTTTCCCAAAAAAAAAGGGCTAAAAAAGGTTAATGAATTCAAATAGCCATTGGATTTATAATGGATACTGGAATCACAAATTTGAGTCAAAATATTGAACTGATATACCTTGGCTCATAAATATAGCAAGTTTAAGTCAATTTTTCTTGAATAAATATCCTAATATGGTAAAGTTTTAATAATATTACATAGATAAAAATTTCTAGAGTTATACTAGATTTCTCAAATATTTTTCTTAGATTCATATTTAAATGATATAAGATATAAGAGATTGAATATACAACTTTATTAGCATATATTAAATATTAGAAATTTGAATAATGTTAGATTTTCAAATATTTTGTCGAAATTGATAATTCACATATCATATCATTCAGATATTAATTATAACAATGTATTTAAGAAGTCTAACATTATTTAAATTTGTAATATGTATTATATGCCAATAAAGTTGTATATCTAGTCTATTATATCTCATTTGGATCCTAACTCATGATATGATAAGCAGTGAACAGATACATTAATATATATTCATTCATCACTTACCACATCATAAGTTGAAATGCATTTATATCTATCCTTTAACCCCTTATGCTACTATAAATCAATGAACTTCCACCATATTTTCAACAATAAAATAACAAATAAAAAGGTGTGTAAAAACTTTTACTCACCTTTCTAGTTGTTTTATTTTACATTTAGTTGTTTTGCTGCTGAAAATATGGTATAAGTTTATCAGTTTATACATAGCAATTATAGCATAAGAGATAGGCATATATTTGGTAAATATGTGTTGGAAAAACGAAAATCAAAGATTACGTGATTAAGAATTTACCATATTAGGATATACATTGGAGATGATGTGATTTAACCTTGCTACATTAGAAGATTTATTCACTATTACATTATCCAAATGATCTGTACTATACTAAATGCATATACAATTACCGTGTTAGGATACTTCATTAATTGATTCTTGTAGTTATAACCTTTTTTTTTTTTTTAAATGACATTTCATCGATTGATTGTAGAAAAAGTTAAAGTTATTGTTGTATTTTTTTCTCAAAAAATAAGGTTTTATTCGAAGGTCACGTTAAGGACTCAAAAGTTAAATAAACAATTCATTTTTTCTTCCCAAACATTCAGACACAACACTTTGAAGGATAAAAGCACGTCTAATAGCATTTTTATTAGCTATTTGTTGGAAAAAAATCAAAATAGTGTTACTTTATTTTTATTTTTTTTGGGATTCTAAAATTGTGCCCATCTTTGCTTAAAATAGTATTTTATAAATGAAAATTGAAAAGATTGTCTACTAGTAATAATTGAAAATATAAATATATTAAATATCTATTATTATATTAATAAATAAGATTTTTGGGATATATAATATAAAAAATAAGTAGAAATTAATTTTACTAAATAATTCATGGTCGTGCTCTTTCAAAAGTAGGAGATGTGAATTTTATTAAATATTTAAAATTTTTTATTTTCTTAAAAATATTTTCACTTTTACTTTTTGTGGTTTAAGATCACAAATAAAATATAAAAATTAAAGGTTTTTTTTTTTGTTAATTTATTTCAACTTTTTTATTTTTTTTAAAAATAATTTAAAATTTAATTAAAATATAAATTAGTAAAATAAATATTGATTTGATTAAAATAATCGTATTTAAAGGTTAACGTAACCATGTTTGTTTGAAAATATTTATTTATTTCATTAAATACAGGAAAACTTGTACAACCTAAACATAATGACAACAACTTCGTTAGGACTTTAAAAATTGAAATACGAATAACCCCGCCGTAAACTAGCCATCAATGAGGCGCGATTAAGTGGAAATGGTCAGGGATAAATTGATAAAAACGTTCAAGTGCATTAAAAAAAAAAAGTGTAATGATGAGAAGTTAATATTATAATAATTAAATAATATTATTTTAATCCATTGAGATTTGTGTAGCTGCCATTGTTGATGAGCCGCATTAGTTGGCGCCATCCGTTTAGTGACGAAAAGACCTTTACACCAACGCCAAAAATTGAAGCATAAAACCCTAGTCTCTTAATCTTCATAGTCTTTTCCTCTTCTTCGTCTTCACTCTTACCAAACCTAGAGAAACAAAGTCATTTTCACTCAAAAAATGAACCAAATGTTTCTCTCAAGCCTATCAATCATCAAAGCAGCAATGGAAGGACAGTGTTGCTCTTCATACTAGGTTAGTTGACAATCCCCTATTTCCGTTTCATTGCTTTTATGTGCTGTTATGTGTTTTTATGTTGTTTAGATTATTTTATGTGATATTTTGTAATGATTAATGAAAACGCATGAGAAAGTGTCGATTTGAAATTACTTTGATGGTGAATGAAAATTTTAAAGTTGGTTTCTTTGATTATATTGCTTTTTTTCTGGTTGAAATGTTTTAAAGCCTTTGATGAATTTGTTTGAAGACATTGGTTTTAAGGATTGTATGCTTTGATTTGGAGGGAAAAAAAAGTTGTTCTTCGTATGCCAGGTTAGATATACCAGGTTAGTTTAACAATATTTTCCAGTTTCTAAGTTTTGGAGAAGGTTAAATGATTGAGTGGGTATTTTTTACCTGAACATGAATTGTTGATTTTCTTTGTTGTTGCTTTTCAAAAAGTCTGGGTTTGAAAAGGGTAAAATATTTGGTTTGGTTATCAGATGAGTAACCTTTCTGTTGTAGGGTTTTTCGAGTTTTCTTTGTGTTTTAAGTTTACTTTCAGTTGTAATCGATTGTCGTATGCTTACAAAATATAGATTATATTATTAAAGCTTGGATATTGGTATTGATATATATGGTTAAAGTTTGGACATTGTACGAACTAGACATGTTACTGATATATATGTCGCTGCTATGTTCGCTTTGTCGATATATGTTGTGTGTCTATATGTTGCGTTATTGCTAATATATTTATGTATACCATATTGTGTAAAACTAGGGTGATGAGGCCAATTACTATATCAAGAAGGTTTTTAGGTTAGCAATATGAGCTTAAAATAGATGATCCTTGAAACATTTACTTTGGAGACTTTTAGACAATTGTGTATATGTTAGCATGTGCAGATGTACCTAAGATTTATGGGCAGTTCAAAGTTGAGGCTGAATTGCCTTGGAATGGAGGCTTTATATTGGTTGAGAATGATATGGATTTACAGTATGTGTTTTTGGAGTATAGCTGTTGTCTACTTTAAACTACCCACGAGGGCATGGGGTCAACACAAATAATAAAAAGTGAGTAAGAGCCCGTTCCCTCAAGGGCCAATGGTATGCCAAGCATCGAAAGTAACTAAACAACTTCTATTTGGAAAACCGATTAATGGGTGAAACGAAATTAAAGGTAACAACCAGCTAAAACAAATAAACTTAAAGTAGAAAATAATCACAATCGCATAGGTTAAACCAGGATTTTAAGAAGCTAGGATTACCAACTTCACTTAATCAATTTTTATGAATTTGGACTTAGTTTACCATTGAGAATTAAATTGCATATGTTGATAGCATGTTATCACAAATGCTCTCAATACTCTCTCTCACAATGCATTGAACATACTCTCACCTAAACACATCCGATCTCTAAATGGATATCAAATAAATGAGAGTTTATTAAGTTTAAGATAACATAAATGTGCTATAAAAATTGATTAGTATATCTCTATTAGGGTATGTATTTTATCAAGCATGTTGTGGGAATCTTTGCTTAGTCTCAACTCGCAATCTCAAATCATGTAAATGGAGTCCAGTCTTTCATAAGCATAAAACATAAAAATATCTACTCAAAAAACACAATCAATCTCAAGGCAAACAAAGATTCAATCCATTAATCTCAATTAAGATCCATCATAATCCTAGCATTAACAACTTAGTTCATGTTTGAATACAAAGAATAGAACACAGAGTTAACAACCCAAAACATGACTAAGGTTATAAACTACAAGTTTGATGAGAGAAAAGAATAAAAGAACTCTTTTGAAGTCTTCTACTCAAGAAGCTCTTGTCCTCTTCTTCTTCTTGCTTGCTTGCTCGCTCTTCTCCAAATAGTGTGGTTTTATGGATTGAAAAGGCTTGCAAGGTGTTTGGAATGAATGATTGGGGTGAGTGGCGAAGATGAAGTGTTTGAGCATCCAAAACCTAGACATGTCTCTGCCAAACCCCTCTCTTTTGGTCATTAGGTGAGATGTTTATAGTTTCCACAAGTTAGGGCATGATTTTGAGGTGAAAAGACAAAGTTACCCTACCACTACGAGCGTCCGCGACATTTGCCCACACCCTTTAATTGCACATGCTCATTGGAAAGCCACGCATACATGTGCATGACATATGGCCATACCCTTCGATGCGGGTTGCACTAAATGACACCCATGTGTGCATCCTATGGCCACGACCCTTACCTATTGTAGATTTCAAGTCTCACTCTTGGTCGCTTATTTGATCATAACTTTTTCTAGAAAACTTTGATTCACGAATCACCAGTAATAATGGAAAGTAGATACCTGTGACTTTAATTTGATAGATTGTAGCTCATATAACTCGAATTGAGGACTTTATACAATCTCTTACAAGATAGTCTATCTATCTTACCTAAAAATCCATAATTTAAACACTTTTTTCGAAAAACCAAAACCAAAACCTAACACTTCTTTGACTCGATTCACATTGCATCATTTCCACTTAAATGCATACACCATTTCTAGAGTTATTTCCCAAACAACACTAAACAAACACATCAAAAATGCTAAATTCCACTCAAGAACAAAGCCAAAAAAAAAAAAAAAAAGGAACTAGATGTTAGAATTTAATATAGAAATGGTGTGATCAATAGTGAGAGAGGTTTGCACAACATTAGGCTTGATGTTGACTCATTACCATTAGGTGTTTTGCCTCCAATAGTTGCTAATCATTTTGGAATCGGAAGACATGAATAATTTTAGTCATGTAACATTGGTGGTACACGATATGCACCCTTATATATGTGGAAATTTCATGTGAGAAAGAAGTTAATTGTTGAGAGCAATGTAAAAGTGCTAGTGGAAGTGAACAAAAAGTACTAATATAAGACAAGGATGACCATAATGGTCTGTCATCGTTATCGAAGGATGGTGATTATGTTCCAATGGGATTGTCTAGAAATGAAACCATTGAAGATTATAATGAGGATGAGCAAGAGACTATCGATTCCAAATATGAATATGCATCTCAATTTCAACCTAACTTTTACCTAGCTAACAATGATAACTTAGAATAAGGATGAATAACCTTTAATTGGCCTCTAAATGGAACAACTTTAAGGTGGGCAATGATGGAAAAGTTCACTAGACAAAATGTCAATTGTTTAGGAATATATATCACTTTAAAGGAGTGTTTAAGGAGTATGTGGAGCAAGAAAGGTTGCAAGTCAAAGATATCGAGAATGAATTAGAAAGGTTCATGGTTGTGTATGCATTTAAAGGTTGTCTTTGGTGGCTACATATAAGTCTAAACAAGTCTGCAAATCAAATTAAGACTTTTATTAACATACACGAATATCAAAAAGTGCATCATAATACTGAAGCAACATCAATGTGGATTGCTCAGTGAATCAATTTGCTGTGATTTGAGATTAAAACCATTTATGGGTTAAACATCAACAATTATACACTTTATAGAGCTAATCGAGGCCTTAAAAAGACAAACATGGAACATATGAAGTGTTTTGACCAAATGTACACATATGCACATATGGTGAAGAATAACAATTTTGGTTTTGTGGCTCTATTGAAGTGCTTTACACCAGTTATGGATGCATGATTAATGTATTTTTGTTATATATATTTAAACTTCCAAATCTAATTTTTTGATGTCATTCTCGAGTGTTTTTATGTATTTTTTAGGGAATAAGTCTCTAAATAGTGTGTGTACTTAATTGGAAAAGATTTGATATGAAATCATGTCAAAGAAATGTTGGGATTGGGTTTTGTAAAAAATGTAACATAATTATGGATTTCCGAGCTAAATGGATAGGTTGTCTTGTGAGAGCTCGTGTGAAGCCATCAATTTTAGTTATTTGAGCTATAACCTATCAAACTAAAGCTATGGATTTCTAGTTTTTATAGCTACTGTCGCTCTGGCAATTGGAAATCTATAGAGAAATATATGACCGTTTTAGTGAGCAAGGATCAAACTTGGCATCCCTTTTGTGCTGATCTAATAGAGAAATATTGAAACTTAAACTACAGTAGGAATAGATTTATAAAATAAAATATTGTCTTATGGACTCATTTATATGTTGTTTGAATAACAAAAATTTCAATTATCATACAAAACAAAAACAAAAAAATAAATCACAAGATTAAAATTTGAAGACAAAAATTGAAATATAAGTAATCTAAATTACCAATGTTGCCTTTGTGGTGTGATGTGAGCTCTCAATAGTGATGTCCGAAGAGTTAGAGGTCGGCGTCGTAAAAGGAAAGTGAGAGAGAGATAGTAAGGGGGAAACAATGAGGGTATAAGGGGGATTAAGGGAAAGAGTGAAGGGAAGATAGGAGGAGAGAGTCGAGGTCGGCATATAGGTTTTATATGTATATAAATTGGGTTACAGAGTTGGGTCATGGCAAGAAAGCTTACCCTAATCCTAACTTGTCAACTCAATTGACTAAGGCTTTCGACTCCAAACTTGCCTCGAATTGAAATTTTGTTGTCCTAAACCCATACTAACAAAATAGGGTCTCTCCGAGTTTGGATTGGATTGGGTAGTTTTGTTATTCGTAGGTGTAGAGCATTTATCGATCTTGATGGTTGTCTATCTTGGTGTGTTGATGACAATAGTTGCTATTAAAGCAAACTTTGAAGCATAGTTTTAAAAGGCGTAAGGCGCGCCAAGGCGCAAAGGGACTGTGGAGCCTGAGGCATGAGGCGCAAGGTGTAAGACACGTTTTTTCAAGATGAAGCGCACTTAAAAGAAAAACCTCAAAATATCAAAAATTCATAAACAACAAACAATAATAAGATAAAATTTAACAAAATAAACATTCAACCATTAATTATAATAAAAATCATTATCATCATCAAAGTTCAACAACTAACTATCCTAGGAAAACAACAAAAATAATCATCAAAATTTAACTATAAACTAAGTCAATAACTAAGTTTCCTACCTTAGGTAAATAACAAAAGTCATAAGTCATCACCAAACAACAAAAGTCATAAGTTTACTTGAGCTCATTTGGTGGTGAAGAAATTGGAACTGATGAGAGGAGAAGAGAGGACAGTCACCGGCGGCGGGATATGGCTGATCGACGGGCGTACGGCTACTGATCGGCAGTTGGAAGACAGAATTGGCGGCGGGTAGAGAGAGAGTGCATGTTGAAGAAGCTGAAATTGATGAGAGAAAAAGAGAGGACAGTCACCGGCGACGGGATGAGGCTGATCGACTGCCGGACAGCGGTTGGAATGTGGCTGGAAGACAGATCGGTAGCTTTCGGGTTAGGTTAAAGAGAGAGAGTGCTGAAAAAGCTGAAACAGATGAGAGGAGAAGAGATGACAGTTATTGGCGATAGGATGAGGCTGGACGGCAGTCGAACGGCAGCTAGAAAGTGGCAGGAAGACAGAACCGACGGCTTGAGGGTCGGGGTAGAGAGGGAGAGGGTCGAGTAGGGCATAAAATTGGTAAAAAAAAATTAGGGCCTGATATAAATATCAGGCAACATCGCCCAAGCGTGCTTGGGGCTTCTGCGACTAATTGCGTCGGAGACGTGCCTAGTCCAGGTCACCACTCCTGGCCGATGTCCGGGAGCCGGAATAGTGCCTCGCAGCGCTTGGAGCCTAAGCGCGTGCCTTTTAAAACTATGCTTTGAAGTGTTTCCGATGGTAGTTACTTTATGTGAGGCAGAGAATAAAGACAACTAAAGTCTGATTTCTACATCACTTGTATAAGCATATTGGTGTTAACAATAATCGAAGAATGACTTTTATGTCTGACCATCAAAAGGGTGTCATTGATGCAATTGAATCTAAGTAGGCAAAATCTAGCAATTGATTTTGTGTTAGACACATAATAGCAAATATGCATGCAAAACATAAAGGATGTCTGTTTGGTGATATTGTTTGAAAAACTAAAATAAGCACTAACTTGAAGGACTTTAAGGAAGTAATAAAGGAAATTCATGACTCAAACCTAAATGCATATAGTTTAAGTAGAGCATAAACATGTATCACTGGTCCAGCCATGCCTTTGATGGTCAAGTTAAATATGATCATGTGACAAATAATGTTGTGAAGAGTTATGATAATTGGGTGGACAAGTTAAGAGGACAATTGACTTTGACAATATTTGGAAGCTTGCACAGAAAAAAAATGAAGCGTATCTGCAAAAGATTAGAGGCAACGAAGTGGGAATCAATTCTCCCACCATTAATGGCGAAAAAGCTATCACAAAGGCAAGCGATGAGGAGATTTGTTCATGTGTTGTTTTCAAGTGAAATTGAGTTTTAAGTTAGATATGTGGAAATTTGTAGAATTATCGATATACAGAACCATACATGTGATTTTCATGAGTGATGTAAGCATGCAATGATAATATTTGTAGAAGTATACCTTCGAACATATACACATGACATCCATCCTATACTTTAACAAAGTTTGACCTCTGATCTACCGATGACTAATTTCTAGATCATAAAACACGTATCGAAAACATGTGTAAATATACAAGGTCCACAAGTAATACAATGAAGAGTAGAGTATCGTTCTCACGAGAATTGCCCAAATTATATTAATTACTAAAACTGATCAAGATTAAACGTTAACTAAACTATTGAACTTATGAATATACAATTACTAAAATGAATAAAATAATGGAAACAACTTATAAAATAAATTACAACCAATGGAGAATTAATTCTAGAGCCACAACTTCACCTAACCAATTTATTCATCTTATATTTCTACCATTATTTACTCATTCTCATCATGCACTTGATCGAGTAACTCTAAATTATCCATAAACATCTTCTGATGCTCGAGTGGACTTACCATCAATTATATTCCTATGACTATTAGTTAACTTAAACACAGTAAACATCGATCACTTATCATTATCACACAAATCACACGAGTATACTCTTATCTGATGCAACCTATGTCATCCTATTCAGATCTAAACACATGAATACATTTTCTAAGTGCACTCAAAGTTACCTAATCTCTTAAACTTGTGGCCAAATAATTCAAGAGCATTACTAACATGAGAGTGTTCCATTACATGAATTTGGACCAAGGAGCAAAAAGTTTTCAAATTCTTACTATGATTTGTTAAGCAGTTGATTCTACACAAGGGGCATTTTTGTGACTATATATCTTTTGATTTTAAAAGAGTTACGAGATGTGCCATAAGTCATTGGAAAGATCAGCATGTTAACTTCATTTTTATGTTTCAAAGCATGTCAAATGAAGGTTCCAAGAAGAAGTTATGACTAATGAAGTTCTGGTGGTCAATGGTCAATAGGTTTTAAGAATTGAGGAGTTTTTCTTGAGTTTTAAGTTTCTTTTGATTCCTAAATCTTTTTTTGCTTCTTGTTATCAGATGTTTACATTTATTTCTTTTGTTTCTTGTACTCGGAGGGCTATTCCAGCACTAGTTTGTAAATATTAAAGTCTCATGTAAGTCTAAGGGTAGTTACGATGTTATTTTGAATGGAAATTATTCTCTTTGATATTTCCTTTTAACTCTATATCTTTTTGGTGGATTTCCATTGGAAGGCGAGTTTTCCTTTGGGCATTGTATCCTTATTTAGTTTTTGAGGGTAGTGAATTCTTTATATCCCTTTTAGACTTTGGTGGTGAGCTTGTTGGTTTTATTTGGGTGGTGATATCTGTATCCCTTTGAAAGTTAGCAAATCTTTATATACTTATATATGTTGTATGGGTTGTTTCTTGTGCGTGTGGGGCGTTTGTTGATCGTGTAGATTAATACGATGTCAATCTGATATCAGAGCTTCTAGTTCATTATCACTAATTCTAATATCATCTTTTGGTTCTAGTTTTTTGATCACAAGTTTATCTCTTTTATTTCTTTTCAAAAAAAAAAAAAAAAACAAAAAAAACAAAAAAGAAGAAGAAGAAGAAGAAGAAATGACCATAAACATTCAAAATCTTGCTAAAATAGAGGAGTCCTTTCATTTGATCTTTCTTGATGAAACAAATGTATCAAAATTAGTTTTTGTTGATTTAGATTTGCCACTAATATTTGATGAAGAGGTGTTAAAGAAACATCATGAGAGCAATTCAAATTTTATGGATTGTTTTTATGATCATTCCATAATATCTCCAAATTATTTGCTACTCAAGGCATTGATGATTGATGCTTTTATTTTGATTTATTTGAGTGATTGGATGGATATCGTTGTAAAGGTGGGAAAATTCAAAGTTCTTCAACTTATTAGCAAGAATGCAAACCAAGTTAAGTTGTTGGACACTTATGGAGTCTTTACAACACTCAATGTTGCTTATCTATCTCCTTATCATGGTAATGCTAGCAATTCAGACTTTAGCTTTTTTCAACACGAGGAGATTGACACAGGAGTGTTTTATTACATGAATTTGGACCAAGAAACAAAGAAGTTTCAAATTCTCACTATAGTTTGTTGAGCAACTGATCCTACACAAGAGGTATTTTGTGACTCCATATATTTTTATTTTGAAGAAGTTATGAGATGTGTCATTGGTCCTTTGAAATATCAGTGTGTTAACTTCATTTTTATATTTTGAAGCATGTCAAATGAAAGTTCCAAGAAGAAGTTATCACTAAATAAGTTCTAATGGTCAATGGTTAATAGGTTATAGAAATTGAAGAGTTTTTCTTGAGTTTTAAGTTTCTTTGTTTTCTAAATCCTTTTTGCTTCTTGTTATTAGATGTTTGCATTTATTTCTTATGTTTCCTGTGCTTGGAAGGCTCTTCCAAGACTAGTCTATAACTATTAGAGTCTCATGTAAGTCTAAGAACAATTATGATATTATTTTGAATGAAAATTGTTCTCTTTGAGAATTTCTTTTAGCTCCGTATCTCTTTGGTAGATTTCCATTGAGTGGTGAGTTTTCTTTGGACATTGTATCCTTATTTAGTGTTTGAGTGTGGTGAATCTTTGGATCCTTTTTGGCCTTGCATGGTGGTAAGCTTGCTTTTTTTTTTTTTTTTTTTTTTTTTTTTTTTTTTTATGGTGATTTATGTATCCCTTTAAAAGTTAGTAAATCTTTATCTACTTGTGTGTGTTGTATGGGTTGTTTCTTATGTGTGTGGGTCATTTATTGATCATGTAGGTTGGTACAGTGTCAATTACGCACAAAATATGATAGAACACATTTAATGAGAATTTAATTAAAAATAGTATTATAATAATGAATTCATGATTTTAGGGCTATATCATAACCCTAAATCATAGATCTAGTTTATCATTGTATTACAATTAAAGTCACTCAAACAAAAATCAAACAACATAATTTCAATGAACAAAAATAAAGAGAAAAGAAAATCTCATTAAATAGGAGCAATCCCTTTTGTTCCCAAGGCCGAAATCGTCTCCTCTAACTTGATTCTTTTCAACTCTTTGTTGTTGTTGAACTAAGAATTGATGCTGAAGATTTGTTGAAACAACAATTGTTGATGATGGCTTGATGTTGGCTATACTATCTTCTCCAAAGGCTACTAAAATTTGTGGTTAAGGGCTGTTAAAAATGTGTAGTTATGTGTCCAAAACCAACTCTCAAAATCCACCTTCGAACCTTTACAATTGGCCTGTATGTGCCGGCTACTAAAAAGATGTGTTTCTTGTCACTAAGTATGGTATTTACGAGCTCCAGAGATTAGGGTTACAAGTTTTTCTCATGCATGTGGCATGCTCTTATCATGATCCACCATCACGAGTTACCTCCTAGCGAGCTTGGCTCATAATATAGTTGTTTGGATTACGGGGAGTGACTATCACGAGTAGCTTCCTTTTGATCAAGGCTCTCGATCGTCACGGTCCATTATAGGCAGTAATGATCGTAAGGATTGCCTTACCATCATGGCTCATGATACACATGAAAATCTCGCTACTTGTAGTTGTGATAGCCTGACTTTTAGGTAGGGCTGGCAATTTGGAACCCGATACGACGGGTCGACACGAAATCGACACGATAATTACGGGTTAGGGTTGAGCGTTAACGGGTTGGATAAGTTAACGGGTCAACCGGTTTAACCCGTTAATTAATCATGTCGGGTTCGTGTCGGGTTTATCGTGTCACCGGTTGACCCGTTAAGGGAGGGTAAAAATGTAATTTAACATTGGAGGGCATTCATGTAATTTTCACATGAGGTATATATACATTCTTCATTATGTCCAAACCCTACACTGCTACACATTTGTTACAGCCGCCCCCACCGTTCCACTCCACCAGGCACCATTCACTGTCCATCTCCACAGCCGCTACAACTGCTTCCGTCTAGCGTCTCGTTCGGTCGCCGCCACGCGTCTCCTTTGGTCACCGCGCCGCACCACCTTCGTCACCCATTGTCTCCTTCGATCGCCGCCACTCGTCTCCTTCTGTAGCCGTCGCATCTCCTTCCGTATATCATCTTCTTTGGGTCGCCGCCACGCCGATCTCAGTTGGTCGCTACGTCGCTACTCATCCGAACCCCGATCTCCTTCAGTCGTGGCCACCCATCTCCTTTGGTCGCAGC
This sequence comes from Dimocarpus longan, assembly GCA_022984855.1. Lineage (NCBI taxonomy): Eukaryota > Viridiplantae > Streptophyta > Magnoliopsida > Sapindales > Sapindaceae > Dimocarpus > Dimocarpus longan. Next base: position 16,491,198 of record CM041015.1, on the reverse strand, counting down.
GTCGTATCTCCATCGTCACCTATCGTCTCCTTCGTCACCCAGCCACGCCGCACCCCACACTATTTCTTCATCTCGGTTCATCAGCTTCGTCACCCAGCTGATATGTAGATTTGTTTTAGTTTTGATTTTTTATTTTTGATTGTGATATTGAAACTGTTTAGTAGAGATGTGTGAAAACTATGATTGTGTTGATTACTTCGAACATGACTAACAGTTTAACACTAACATTAAACTATATAGTTAAATTTTTTTTTTTCGATTCTTGATGTTGATGGTTAACAATCAAGAACAACAATCAATTCTTGATGTATAAATGAATAATTTACTAATTAGCTTAATGGGTCATAAACGGGTCATTAATCGTGTCAGCTTAACGGGTTGATAACATGTCGGTTTAACGGGTTGATAAACAACCCGTAAATAAACGGGTTATCGGGTCATTTTCGTGTCAACCCGTTATGAATCGTGTCGTGTTCGTGTTGGAGGGGTTCAACTCGTTTGCTTATCGTGTCGTGTTCGGGTCGTATCAAAAATTATCGTGTCGTGTTCGGGTCGTGTCCAACCCGACCTGTTAACCCGAATTGCCACCCCTACTTTAGGTACTACATCAGTCATAATTTTCTCAAGAAAACTTTGATTCATAAATCTTCAGTGGTTATGAAAACTTGATATCCGTGGTTTTAATTTAATAAGTTATGGCTCACATAAGTTGAACTATGTACTTCGCACGAGCTCACATAATACAACATATCTTTTAGCCCAAAAACAAAAATCTATCATTTCAACTCCGATTTGTCTTGAAAATGAATCACTTTACTCATCAAACACTTAACATGGCTCATCTACATAAAATACTTATAAAAACATCAAAAGCACTCATAATTTACTCAACTATTTATTAGAAAAATGAGGCTTAAAAGCATGAAATCATAATATATTTTAGCATGATCAACTATGGCAGATCAAAAAAATAATAATAAAAAATAAAAATAAAAACACGAAAAGGAGGTATTGAAGAACCTGCCAAAACAAGAAAGGCACCTTTTAGAAGGTGTAACATTGAAAAGGAAGTCAGCATGATGCCAAGAACTCTAAGGATAAAGAAGAAGATGTCAATGCTAGCCCCTCTTAGAATAGGAATTAGTGCACTCTTTGTATTTATTTATCAAAACTTAATTTTTCAATATATTATCATGAACATTATTTTAATAAATGTGTGATTATCTACGGGGAAAGTAAAAGTCAACCATGTTTGCATTAAGGAAAAAGAAGATTTTAAGGTTGCAGTCCTAGTTAAAGTCTTGAACATGAGTTTTTGTAACATTTTTCTTCATTATGATATATTAGGAGCAGCTTTAGCAACCTCAAGAGGTGTAAGAACAGAATTGAAACCACTTTTGAGGTTAGTATTAAAACCTTTAATCAATTAACTAGTTTGGTGTTACAAAATTAAATGAGTTATTAACAGGAATATGATGTTATTGCAGTCTCAATCTCAGCCAATTATAGGTATACCACTATTATATCAACCAACTATCCAGCAAATATCACCATCTCAACCACAAGTCCAATAGCACTATATTTCAGCCTATCACACAAACTACACCATTATTCTCTAACATTCACTCATCTCAACTCAATAAATGATGATTCAACCTAGGTAAACTATTATCTATTGTGTTTAATAATTCGATGGAAAAAATTTTAAGTTAAAACTATAATTTCACATTAGGTACTATTTCTAGTGTGGATATCAATTAGGCACCAATGTTGTGACATAGCTCCAATTATATTTTGGTCTTATTTTCTTGTCACTTTTTGTTCATATTAGAATAATATACTGTTAGTTAAACCACTTGGAATCACAATCATTTTGGTATTTTGTTTATGATATATGGTTTTTGTATTCTTTTTCTTTCAGAATAGAAATTTAACTTATTAACCTCATATGACTACCATTAGTGGTGTAACAATAATCATGAATCTGTGCAAACAAAACACTAGGTTTACATAGTGTTTATATTTTTTGTTGCTTATTCTGTTGAATGTACATGTACAAGAAGAGTTGAGTTCATCTTGGACCTGTACATTAGCAACATTATTGTGTCGTCAACTTGAAACATATTGAAATGTATGAATTTTTAATTTATGTCAACTTCATTATCAATGATTGTTTTGTCTATTTTTCTATTTTTCTTTTACTAAATCAAATATGACCCTACATATGTCGTTAAACAATAGGGGAGACATATCATATAGGCTATAACAAATAAATACAAATATATTACCTTTTTTTTATTATTTTTTTATTTTTTTATATAAGACTGTTTGTGAAAACCAATATTTCATTAAAAGAAGAAAAGAAAAATACAAGGAAAAGTAAGGTATAAAGCCTTAGAGATAAAGATCAATCCTTAAAGGAGTAAAACTAGATCATGAGAAGGGAAAGTCAACAAATAGTTAAGTTGAAACCAAACTATTGCTAATCAAATCCTATAGAAGATCTAATTAAAAACCTTACCGAAAAACCCAATGAGAAAAACCCAGTAACAAAAGAGTGTCCACCCCCCATAGCCAAAACTAATGCAGTTAATATTAACTCTTGCTAAGTAAATCTTATAAAAAAAAAAAAGGAACTTAGAAAAACACAGGAGCAGTCCACCACCAAGTGGAACAAACAAAAGAAGAAGAGCGAGAAGTTAGAGCATCCACAGCTGAATTTAACTCACGATAAATATGAGTTACCTTAAAATTCATATCCTATAAATAAGAAAAGCACATATTCTAAGGTGGTCGCTAACGTTAAAGAACCTTAAAAGATTGAGCAAGAAGAAGCAAAACCACATAAGTTAAATTACTCTCCAATCAAAGCTTCGTCCAATAATAGCAACTATCAACTCTGCCATAAAAAGATATTCATAAAGAAATAGCAAAAGTACCCTTGAAAATTCCACAGCAAGTTTGAAAAACTCCAGCATAACCAGCCAAGCCAAGGGCCCCAGAAGTAGAACCGTCAGTATTAACCTTAAACCAACCCGAAGAATGAGGAACCCAAACAACCTTTGTAATACGTGGAGCCTTAAAAAGATGAGCTAAAACATAGAGCTTACTCAGAGTCAAAAGACCATCCACTAAATTCTACATAACCCAGAGCTGATAGAATTTGCCTATCAAATAGAACGCCAAACAAAGGGGGAGGCCTTATGAAAGAAATGATGCTTACCCTCCAAAATAGACTTATTGTATGCAAGCCAAATTATCAAAAATTACAATTATACCCATCTTCCAAAGATTTTGAAGTTGAGAGCAAAAATTAATACAATAGTTTGCCATAATTCAATAATAGACCTAGATAGAGAAATAAAATGACCAAATACAAATGAAAAAGAATGTCAAAGACTTACTACAAAAGGGCAAAACATAAACAAATGCTCTAAACTCTTCTCAGCAGACCAACATCAATGATAGCAAGAAGAAAAAATAAAACCACAACGTTGTAGAGATAAATCAGTGGGTAATCTATTGTGCATGACTCTCCAAATTAGCATAGATCTTGAAAAGGGAATAAATGCAGTCAAAATATATCGTGCCTAATGAAGATGTGGATGAGATATAGATAAAGAAGTATAACCAACAACTGTGGTTAATCTCTCATCCATAGAAAGAGTCTTTATTCTTAAATAAGAAGAAGTACTAATAACTACCCTCTCGATATTTTCAATTAGATTCGGATGAGTAATACAAACCGAAAGAGGAAAATGTCAATTATCTTCATAGTAAATTTTGCCAATACTAATATTCAGAAAGCTTCAAAAAGGGCAAGTTAGAAGCCTTATCTATAAGAGACCCTTCATCTAATTATCTAACCAAAGACGAACTTTTGAATGATGACCCACCAAGCATTTGGACTCAAGCACTAAATACATATAATGTTGTTTCATACCAAGTCAAACAAAGGAAAAATGGTATTTCACACCTTGGAGAGAAGTGTGGAAGAGAGGCATCTAGCGCAGATAAAATTGAAAATAATTGAGTCTTCATTTATAAACCTCCAAGTAAATTTTTTAAAGAGAGTTTCATTAAGTGCACGTAGATCTCACAAACCCAAACCCGCCTCAAGTTTTGAATGACACAAAAAATTCTAAGAAATCTAAATTGGCTTTCTTCTATCAACAGAGCTTGTCTAATAAAAATTCCTGATCGAAGAGGTGAGAAATCGTAGGATAGACGAAGGCCAAAGATAGTTCTAAAAAGAATAAAGAAATGAATCGTAGACCACTGATTAAATGAGACACAACTTATTAGCTGTGGAAAGTGTAGAACCCACCCATGATTGAAGCTTTAAACAAATTCTATCAGCTAGAGGCAAAAACCATGGTTTACGAGGGCCACCATGAAAAAATAGAAACACCAAGATATGTCATAAAAGAACCTCATCTTTTTATAACACTAAGCGATAGGACATCACTAAGGGTGGAAAATTGAACACCATCTCCAAAATAAATATAAGATTTTTGTTAATTAACACGCTGACTAGATAAATCTCTATAAACATTAAAAAACCTCCATAATAACCTAAATATTTGATATTGAAACACGACAAAATAAGAGAATATCAACAGCATATAAAAATCAGAAGGAGGTTGCACACATCTTGGACTGGAAATACTAAGAACTATACCAGAAGAGACTAAATATAATATATATCTGTTCAAGAAATCCTCAGCAAGGCAAAAAGAAGAGGAGATAGGATATCTTCTTGCTTGACTCCACGAGATCGGAAAACCAGCAATAAGAATTGAAATCCTTGTTGCATAAAAATACAAAGAACCCAATTAATAAAAACAAAAGAAATTCCAAAGTACCATAATATCTTCAAAATGAAATACCAACTGATTGAATCAAAATCCTCTCGAATATTAATCTCTTAAGCCATGTAATCCCTCCCCCAAGACCACCACCCCCCATCCCTCACCCTTGACTAGCATTAGAAAAGACATTAAAACATTTTGAAAACCTAGCAATACAATCTCTAATCTATCGATCAGGCAAAAAGTCAAACTGAATTAGAGACATGATACGAGCATAAATAGAGCTAAGAAGATTTGTTAAAATTGGAGTAATAACCTTGTAAAAAAAGCTACCTAGAGTAATAGGACGAAATTGATCTACTAAGATAGCCTCTGGGGTCTTAGGAATTAAAACAATAAAATACAAATTAATCTTAGGAAAAACAACACTAGTGCGAAAAAAATCATGAACAACAACAATAACATTTTTACCAATTATCTCTCAACAATGCATACAAAATCTTCCTGTAAATCTGTACAGTCTAAGGGCACTCAACAGATCCATATAAAAGATAATATCTCTTACATTTTAAGCAGAAGGAACATGAATAAGAGTCGAGTTTTCTTCCACTGAAACAAGGAAATGAATATACTTTTGAATTAAAGATAATTCATGGTTTAAATCATCAAACCGCTAAAAAAGATTCTGGCAATAAGAAACTATATGATCAACGATGCGACGCCAATCCAGATAATATCATCTCCTATATGAAGAACTGATAAAGATTTCATCGCTCACCTTTTTTTAAGAGAGAATAAAAATAATTTGTATTGCAATATTTATAATGTAGCCACTTAATATAACTTTTCTCACAGATATAAATATATTGTTACTTCAAAATAACATCTAACTTAGATAAAACATCAGTTTTCATGCAAAAAAGAGTATCAGAAAAACCCTCCAAATAAGACGCTTCTAGATATACATAATTTTATCTATAGCCTTAAAAATGCGAAGAGAAATATCTCCAAAAACCTCCCAATTCTAACGCTTCGAAGTAGCTTTTACAAACTTTAGCTTTCGAATAACAATGCTCATAAGAAAGCCTCTTAAAGGGACATTCCAAGAATCTCTAACTAAATCTATAAAAGAAGCATAAAAAGTCCACATACTCTGAAATCTAAAAGGTTAAAGTCGTTGGCCAAGATAAGGTGATGATCCGAATGTAATCTAGGGAGAGTCTCGAAACTGATGTCCAACAATTAAGAAGTGAAGGTGAGTAAAAAGATCTATCCAATTTGGAAAGGAAAATGAAATGAGGGTCCTACTCTAATGTATAAAGAAACTCTATTTTGGATTTCTTGAATGTCACAATATGTAATAGTAGCCACAAAATCTTTAAAAGATCATTTATTTACTACCCCTATAGTCACATGTTGTTCCATAATAGCATTGAATTCACCGACACCTAACCAAGGAGTCATGACATCAATTATGCCTAACAAAGAAGTCCAAGGGAGCAGCAAGTAACATAATTAACTCTACCATAAATAAAGGTTAGAAAAAAATGCAAAGACTCATTAAAAGAAGCTGAAATCGTGACTTACTAGGTAAAAATCATATAAATTAAAGCATCTAGAATATCAGAAGAAACAAACACCCATAAACTCAGAGGAGAATGATTATTCAAACAAAGAAGTGTGAACCCCGGAGAAACACAATACCAAGAATCAACACCATCGAAAGAGCAAAAGGCTCAGCCAAACAGAGAAAATTTGACCTATAACGAGTGCAAAAATCACTCAAGGCTCATTGAGTAGAGAACTTCTATTTAACAACAGCCTTCTTAGCTGCCATTGTTTTGGGTGAAAAAGTCACATTTCTCTTCCTTTGCTTCCTAGAAATTATTGGTTCCCAAACACCTTCTTCCTCTACCTCATCCACCCAAGAAGTAGACCCATCAATTTGATTATGAACTATCACATCCTTAGCAATTAAGTAATGAACATCCTCTGAATCATCTTCTAAGTCAGAACTATTGGCAACTACCTCTTCATCCCTATAATCTTGATCATTTTTCAAAGCGTTAATTATGGAGTTTTCGCATACAGTAAGTTGTCCAACATTAACCAAATTTCTATCAAAACCATCCACTCCGAGGCCATTAATTTCCACAACAAGACATTCTCCCAAAGGTACATTATTCTAATTGTCTATTGAGTCATATGGTAAAGTATATGCCATAACATCACCATTCTGATGAACCTAAATCAAAAGGGGATTTGTTGAGTTACCCACAGACTTATTTGTGTCAATTTCCACTAGACCAATAAAAGGAGCTTTGAATCGATAAACTTGCCTTAGATCTCCCTCGATCTTAAGGTTTATTCTTTCCTTTGTCATCTTCTGTATCCTTATCATTATTAGGAGTCGGGCCGTACACGTGTTGACAAGAAAAAGGAAGATGGCCTATTGCAAGACAATGAGAACACAAAGCTAGAACATTCTCATAATGAATTGAGACAAAAAAAAAAAAAAAAAACCACAATTTTCATCACTAGTTTCTATCATGATCGTTTTCTGAGGGGGCTTTATAAATCGAGATCAATAAATATATAAGCAGAGTGACCCAAATTACCCTCCAAAGTAGCTTTGGCAAATCGTAGAGGGACCCCAGCCGCCTTAGCTATTTCCGTAAGGAGATGCTTATGTTACAACTCCGAAGGAAATTCATATATTCTTATCCAAACCTGAGCCATTGTCATCCTTTGAGAGTATGGATCGAAATTCGGAACCTAAGGCTGCAAATATATTACTTCTTTAGAAGTAGCATTACGTTAACTAGCATAATAAAACAAAGAAAAAAATGAGCAGCATTAGAAATTGTCTAATTTTGTTAATGTTTTCTTCTAGCTTTCTGATCTCGTTTGTCCATCCTTTCTAACATACACATAACATAATTGATATCTTCTTCAATGTGTTTCAAATTTTGTTTACCCATACACTAACCTTTGTTTTCCATTACACCTTCACTTTCAAAAAAGTTCATCTCATCCCTATTTGGCTAAACGAGTAGTAATTGCATTTTCCAATTTCGCAGAAAAAATACAATTTCAATGGATTTGCTCTTGAATATGAAATTCGTACTCCCCCTTTCTGACCACATTTACAGCTCCAATTTTTGAATTTTATCAATCTATCATTAGCTTCACCACTTGAACCTTTTTTTTTTTTTTAATGCACCGCTATAGCCCTCTTATGCATCCTTGCCAACAGCAATATTTGCACAACAATAACAAAAATTAATGAGCTTAAGTTAAAGAACAAGAGCCAAAAAAAGAAAAAGAAAAAACTATGCTAATGCACTGCCTTGTGCATTTAAATAGGAAAAAAATATGATCGTTGCCAACAAACGATCATATTCATTCAATGGCAAAATGGCAATTCTTACCTTGTAAATTTTTTAACTGTTAGGACATAATTGTTATTTTGAATATAAAATAATCACATTTTAGAGAAGTTACTGTCATTATGACCAAAGTTACCATATTGGTACAATTTCATCAAACTTCACAGGTGTGTATGCAATTTCCCCTTAAATATATTATCAAAAGACCAAATTACCTTTCATCAATTACCATAAAATTTTATCCATTAATAGTCAAGTAACAATCTGGATGCAATTGTAACACCGATTAAACGCCAAGTAGCATTTTCATAATTATACCATAAACCCACGTATTTGTGTCATTATCCCAATATAAAGGCATCTTTTCAACTCCCCCAAACATAAAGTAAATGAAATTTCTTCAAGGTCAGAAAAACTAGAATTTAATCAAAATTTTATTTATTTATTTTAACTATTCTCTTCTTCTGAATTTATAATCTTTAAATTTCAATTTTAGGATGAGGTATACATACATACATACATACATACATATATATATGTCATATTTTATCTGTCTTATTGTGATTTAGTTTCACTTCTAATTTCTATTATTATAAATTTAGGTTTTGTTTCTTGTCAAAGATTAGATTAGATTATTTTATGGAATTGGATTGGATTTAGTAGGAATTGATTGGATTAAATTTAGTACAGTGTTATATTTAGTGCAATATATGACTGGATTAAAATTAAACATATTTGTGACTGGATTAAATTAAATTATTTTTTGTTAACTAAACTAATTTCAAATTACCTTTATTTAAATTTACTTTTAGATAAGAATAAAATATTTTATGTATTATATATATATTATTTATATTAATAGTCATTTGAAGAAATCTACTAGAACTACGTTAACGATCATATAATTATTAATATTTTAATAATAACATAATTTTAATTCTTATTAATCAGATATTAAATTTATACATTGCATTAACATTTCTGTATATCATTTTCTAAAATTAATATAAAATATAATCAAATATGCAATTTAAATAAATTATTTTACTAATATAAAATTAATTTCATTTATATAATATTTTTTTGAATTTATTTACTAGTATCATATTAATAATCACATAATTAATAATATAATAAGAATTATATATTTTATTCATAATTTATAAAATATATATACTAATTTATATTTTTAATTAATTTCAGTACATTAATAAATTATTTAAAATATAATTTATTCTTAAATATATATATAAATTATTTGTGTTAATAGCCCTATAGATTCATTAATGTAACATAATATGAATTAGTAATATCAATAAATCAAAATATAATTAATATTTTATAAAAACAACTAGTCCCAGGGGGATTGGACTATTTAATCATGGTAGAACTGGGATTAAATAATCCTGTTATAGTTGGACAAACTCAAAGAAGCGGCTAAATAGTCTCAACCCGTCCCATTCACCAAACTTTGATTTAGAATATCATTCACTTAAGATATCAATCTTAGTCCCACTTGTGTGCACCAAACATTAGTTTAAAAACATTTTTTTTGGTTCGTTTGGACAAATCCCATTCCAATCCCTCTTTTGGCGTACCATCGGATTGGACAAAATTCTATGGATATCATGTGTTCGGGACAAATTAATCACAATAGAATGGTGGACTTTCAACTTTTTTTTTATTATATTTAAAAATGAATTTAATTTATATTATTAAAATAGTTTAAATAATTGATACTCTTGATGTTAATTAAAAATATATATTATTTTTAAAAAAATTAAATAATTCTGTTTTAAGAAATAAATTTAAAATATTTATTTAATTAAAATTAAATATATATTTAGATAAAACTTAATCTTTTTATAATATTTTGTACTTTTAATCTATATAAATAAAATTTTATTTTAATACTATTTGTTGACGTTCAATATCAATCAACTTAGGTTCGTTGAAGCCCAGTACTGCAACTAATGAGAAGCAAAGGAAACGAGTGAGAAAAGTCGGAGGAAGAATCGTAGATACAAGACTTTTTAAGTGGTTCGACCTAAAGTATGCCTACGTCGACTGTTTTTCTCATAATATTTCGGCAGAGTAACGACCCTCTCAATAAAAGTGTTTCTCTCTTCCTTTTCTACAATGAATTTTCTCCCCTATTGATAGAGAAATGGAAGGTGCTACAGTAATACATAATAAGACAAAGTGCAATAAGTCAAAATGAAATGATGAGTTACATTTAATGAAACTAACATTTGTCAGGTCAACTCTGTCAAAGCAAGATTTAGACACTAAACTCATGCTGGTTAGGTGAGATTTCCTTAATTCATTCTGTAACCTCTGACGGGGTTGGCGTGTACGATACGCCTTGAGCTATATCGGTCTGATAGTTCTAACTGTAGTTGACTTGTAATATGAGAGGTGACAAAAACTAGCTGGGATGCATGAGGTTGACATGCTATGAACTTGGTAATAAGCAGATGATCTCAGTTCAACGAACTGGTCTTCTTCTTATTAGGCTGAAGCATTGGGCTGAAATATGAAAGTTGACTTCTTCTCTAACTAAATTGCTTCAGGCTTTTAGAAGATTAACTGGGTCAATACAGCGAGAAGGATATCCAGTCAAGTTAACGAGCGAATAAGACTTTCTACCGAGCCGATCTCACTCCGGGTTATTGACCAAGATGATAGACGAACTAGATGACGATCTGATGAATCAGTAGACAATCGATCTCATCAACGGGATCATGAACGAGCTGATAAACAAGCACATACAAAAGGCTGAGCAGATAAACGAGCAGATGCAAAAGGCTGAGTAGATAAACAAGCAGAGTACTGGGCTTTTTGGGTCTTTGGCCATTGAGCTCATCCTTTGGGCTTTTAACAGCCTATTTGGCTTGATCATGAAAACACCCATAACACTAGCCCTCTAGCCCTTAGTGTATTTTATGGACCAGAAGCTACAAGCTTATTCATGAGTTACTTTGGTGAGAACGATTATTCTGCCTTTTTAAATTCTGCTTTATCTCCTGGACACATGGCATCACCTCAGACAACAATTACAGGGCACGTCTTACGCTGTATGCATTTAATGCACGTTTTTCAATTGATTGCGCATGATGATAAAATTCCAGGAATCACTCAGCATTGTCAGATCAAGGGTAGTTACACAGCTGTTTAATCTAACAGCTAGGGTTCAGTTGCTATATAATGATAGAAACGCTTCATTTTCCTCTCATTTGTCATTTTCAAAATCAGACGCCTTTCGGTCTCCCGAGTTTCTCCGCTTTCTCTGTCGTATCTATTCATCGCTCTCTTTCCAGAACTACCAGACTCTGCTGCACTTAAGTTGAGTTTTACATTTGCTCATGATTTTCACGTATTTATTTTCGTATGCATGGTGGTTCTCACCTTTTCGAGTCTGGTTTCTGTTTTTTGCTTGAACAACTTGCGACTCTTCGCATTTCTAGTCTGAGAAAGTTTGAAAAACCTGAATAAAATGTGTGTTTGATCATTCTGGGAGTATACACGCGTACTGTTTCTTGTTTGATTGAGTCTGGGATACCTATAGAGAGAGAGATTTTTTTTTTGGCTAGCTGGGTCTTGATGAGCTCGGACCTAGAACTCTCCTATTTTTAATAGCTCCCCTAGGCGCACGACTTGATGTTTAAGAAAATAAATTTAGGAAACTTCTATCTTCTAGGTCTGGTTTGCTATTAGCAACCTAATCCTTTTATTTCTTTTGTAGACGTCAAGTCATGGACACTGCAACCACGGAATAGGGGCCAGCAATGAGGACTTTAAGGGGCAACCTGCTTAACAAGTTAGGGATACTCAAGGTGCGACCTCCCAAAGTGGTGAACGTGCATCGAAGTTGCCAGGGCCAGAAGATTCCTCTACTCGTGAGCCCTTCTTTCAATACGACTCCAATATCCCCCGCAGTAAGCTCGTTACAATAGCCTAGAAATTTGACTTTCCTTAAGGATGTCGTGCAATACTGTCAACCCTTCGTGACCACGCAGCTCACCCTCCTTCAGGGTTTATAACGATCAGCTGCCAGTACTTAGAGTCTGAATTTAGGTTTCCTATCCCCAGCAACCTTATAAATCTCCTAAACGACCTAGCCTTAGCCCCGTTTTAACTTACACCGAACTCTTACGCCTACCTAACTTCTTTGGCTTCCGTTTTCATCAAAAAAGGACTTCCACCACCGAGTCCAAATATGATCCAGCATCTTTTCCACTTCAAGTCCACCACAAGCACTAAGGCAGAGAAGCGGGATGAGTTTTATTACACCTCGGCCTATAGCTCGCCTTACAAGGTGTACTTACCAAAAGGGGTTCTCAGGTCGAACGTGAGTGATTACAAAACTCGCTGGTTCTATACGTACTGTCCATCTCTTTTCGACCTTGAAAATTTTTCTTTTTCTCTTTATCCCGATGAGCATGTTTTCAGCTTGCTAACTTCGCACATATACATGCATATTATTATTACTACATTCACTAATCTTCATTTTCATGTGCAGACGTAACCAAGAGCTCGATTGAGCTAACAGACGATGAAGTAGAGGCATTACAGAAGTTCTCAGGTAAAGAGCCTGTTAAACGATCAACTACCGAGCGACTACTTTTTGCAAGAATATGGACTCGCTTCCATGTTTGAAACCAAGCGCTAGGCATTCACAAGAACATCGGGGTCCGAGGAAAAAGAGAGGTTCCCTCTGTCTTCGAAATTTTTGAGGAAGGAATGCCAGAATTAACCTCGAGAAAACTTGCTACTATGGTACGACTGGACTTAGAGACGCCACCATTTCTCTAGTGGTTGAAGCTGTAGATCCTGATGTACAGATCATGAGGTCTACAGAACCTCCATCTTCTCAGCTTATAGGACCTAGCCAGACCTTGGAAGGTCCTAGCTCGCAAGCCACCCCCAAAAGCTGTTACAGGATCATCTTCTCAACCAGAAACTATAACAACCTCACAGAAGTAAGACATGAGGTATAAATCTATGGGGAGAAAAGCTTCAAGCAATGACGCTGCCCCATCGAATGAGCCCCCTAACCAAATGATCCCAGTCCCGGATAGTTTGTTAGTAGGGCTATCCGAGGCCGTAGACAAGGGAGAAGGGATCGCAGAACCCCTTCCAAAGAGTTAGAAAACCAAGGGCAAGGAGTCCGTTGCTGAGGGGAGCCATGAAGAGCAGGCCCAAGAGTTTGATGCTAGGGAATACTTCAACGATCTTTTGGATTATTTACCGAAGCTCTTAGGACCTAACAAGCTGGCCGTCTATTAAAGCCATATATGCGGCGACCAGTTGGTCAGCTATTCTGCTTGTCATGTCATGCTGGTAAACTTCAACCTTAATCACTAAACTTATGCTTTTTTCATATCCATCACTAAAATATCTTCATCTCAGTCTATCATGGGCGTAATGAAGATGTTCAAGGACTTCCCCGATCTGACACAAGAGAAAGCTTCGCTTGAGACAGTGATGAGGAAGCTCGAATGAGATAATAAGAAGATCAAAGCTTAATCGAAATTCTTTCACAAGGAATCTAAAAAGGCTAAGAAGGCTGTGCATGACTTCGAGCAAAAGTTTAAGGGTGCCCATGAGCAAAAGGCTAAGGTGGAGGAGGCTTTAGCTCGCGGGATAAAGCTTTGAGAGAGCATAACCTCCTTACTCGATAAGGCCATCGAATAGAATAAGAAAATGAAGTAGGAAATGGTCTTACTAAAGCGAAAGGTGAGTTCGTTGAAGTAAGAGGCAAGCTCGTTGAAGTAGGAGACGAGCTTGTACTAGAAACCTACTGATACTGCTGAAAAGAAGATCGAGCTAGTGTTGAGAGACTTGGATTTAATGAGAAGCAATTTAGCTCCTACTCAAGAGTCAATCAACCAGGCTGAATCTCGCATCGAGCAGGCTCTCAAGGATATTACCTTGAAGACTGAGAGTTCATTTATATGCACTTTGTAGAAACATCACCCAAAACTAGACGTCTCGTTGTTCGGGAAAGAGGTAGTTGAAGAGGTGAAGAAGTACGCGGCTCGTGCTGCAAAGGTTACTCAACAGAGGACTATTTCTCCAGCCCCCAAAAAAAGTTCAGCACCTCCAACTGCTCAAGTTGGTGCTCCCCCAGCTCCTTCTAAAGGCTCAGCTCCTACATCTACTCAAAGTGTGACTTCCTTAGCTTCTTCACCAAGCACTACCTCTTCGTCTCAGTCAGGACCTTCCTCAAGCTCTTCACAACCAACAACCTTTAAGGTACAAGATGAAGCTTCAAAAGAGGCCTCTAATGATCAAGGCTCGAAGAAAACCTCTACTAACCCCTTCTACTAGCCTCTTGAATACTTATCTTGTCCTTCCTCTTTATAATTATTTTGAACGTTTAATGATAATTATATGACTTTCATAATATAATTGCTTTTCGCGAGATGGGATCTCAATTGACTTGTCTTATTTTTCTAAGTCCCATATGCATCATAGAGCAATAAATCATATTATATAGTTGAATAAACCTCAATTATGCAGAAGCAGCAGGATAAATGATACAATAACCATGTAATGAATCTGATCGAGAGAATTGACCAAAAAGCCTTAGTTATTATGACAAGTGTCTACTAGTCAAAAAGATATCTTCTAGAGCATTAAAACGAGTTCACAGGTAGCAAATGCGCCTTTCAGAACTTAAGTATGGTTGCTATGGTGGAATATATAACTCATAAAGAAGATTCACAGCTAATAAATCAACAAGTCAACTCGTATCATAATAGTAGATATTAGCCTATAACATGAAGCAAATCAGCTTGCGCAATATCAAAATAATGAGAATTGCAAAATAAATAAATATTTGCAAGGTAATATGAAAGTTATGAGAGAACTAACTAATATGATCAGAGTTTTTCACCATTCTAGGCTTGCGAGCTGTCATAGCCGTTCTTCAATTGGTTATGAGCTGTGCTCAAAGGGTAAAGACCCGAGCTTCTACAACACGTTGCGCTCACAAGGTTGGAGCCCGATCATTTACAGTAGGCTGTGCTCGCAAGGTCGAAACTTGAGCATCTACAATAGACTGTGCTCAAAGGGCCAATACCTAAGATATACAACATAATATCCTTTCGAGCTACGCTTATAGGGTCAGAACCCGAACATCTATAGCTAAAGTTGTGGAAGCAGTGGAACCTCAGCTGCACTTACAAGGTCATAATCCGATCATATACAACATAAGCTTTGTCAGGCGGACCATCGTGTGACGATCAAAATCGTGAAGTGTCTGGTATGATCTAAGGGAAAGGCCTATTGATGAGCTGCGATTAGGTTCGTCGGCTCTCAGCCGTATCAACCCCTTGACCCTGTAAGGCAGGTATGGGGCCGGTTGTTGCGCCGATATTTAGCCTCTTATCCTCATAGGACAGGTGTGGGGTCAACTTTCGTGTCGATATTCAGCCTCTTATCTCTACAGGGTAGGTAAGTGCTTGAATCTTCAATTCGTTCCCTACTTTTCACAGCTTCACACTTCACATAAAAACACATAATTGA
Source organism: Dimocarpus longan (assembly GCA_022984855.1). Taxonomy (NCBI): domain Eukaryota; kingdom Viridiplantae; phylum Streptophyta; class Magnoliopsida; order Sapindales; family Sapindaceae; genus Dimocarpus; species Dimocarpus longan. The sequence continues at coordinate 16,475,465 of CM041015.1, read as the reverse complement.
TCTGTATTTGTAGTAATTCATGGGAAATAAGGAGCTCATATTACATGATTAATGTTACAAAGGCAGCAATCAAATCAACAATAATTAATAATAACGTTGCAGATGTACTACATTCCAAGCTCTTAGAAGTACTACTCTGCTCATATCTGTTAAGTGGTATGCTTCATTCCTAAGGTCTTCATTGATGATATAAGGTCTTTCCCAGTTAGGTCCTAACATTTCATCGCTGGCCTTGCGAGCTCTAAAGAGGATGAGTCGTAGCATAAGGTCACTAGACTTGAACTTCCGAACTTGGACTCCTTTGTTGTAATATCTTGTCATCCTCGGTTGATAGATAACTATTCTTAGGCGTGCTGTTTCTGTTGTCTCTTCGAGAAGATCCAAGTTTGTGGCCAGAAGTTGATCGTTCTCTAAAAGATTGAAGCTTACTCTCTGCTGGCTGGTCACCTTAAACTTTAAAGGGATCATAGCTTTGGATCCATAGACCATTGAGAGAAGAGTTTCTCCAATGTTACTGCGAGCTGTTATTCTATAAGCTCATAGCACTTTTTGTAGTTCGTCTACCCACGCCCCTTTCTTGGCTTCAAGTTTGGTCTTCAGGACCTGTTTTATGAACTTATTGATCGCTTCGACCTGCCCGTTAGCTTGAGGATGGTCTACTGCTGAAAAACTTTTTGTGATGCCGAGGTTGTTGCAAAACTCAAGGAACTACTCGCTGGTGAATTGGGTCTCATTATCTGTCATGAGCTGTTAAAGGACTCTAAATCTACAAACGATTTGATCCCACACGAATTTTTCTATTTTCTTGGTGAAGATATCGGTAGGTTCCTTCGCCTCTGCCCACTTCGTGAAGTAATCTACCACAATGATGACATGTTTACATCTACCTCAACCTGTTGGAAGAGGTCCTATTAGGTCTATGCCCCATATTGCGAAGGGTCATGGACTGATCATCTGCTACAGGTAGGCTGGTAGAGCTCACGGGATCTTGACAAACCTCTAGCATTTGTCACATCTTTTCACAATGCTGATGGCATCTTGCTTTATTGTAGACCAATAAAACCCCTATCTAAGTGCCTTTTGAGCTAGGGATAGCCCCAGCATGATTGCCACAGTAACCAACATGAATATCTTTTAAGATCATCGTACAATCTGGCTCATCAATACATCACAACAATGGAGCTGAGAAGCCCTTCTTGTAAAGCATGTCATTATAGATGCAATATCTCACATTGTCCGCATTCGCAGACGTCGTGCTTTTAGCTTATCATCAAGTAGTTTTTCGCTCTGCAGATAATCAATCAAAGGACTCATCCATAAGTCTTCTGTCATAACTATGGCCATCACCTCGTCTTTGGGTTCTGTACTTGGTGTTGGCAAGAATTCTACTGGTATTTCTCCCTGAATATCTGCGTCTTGGGTCGTTGCTAGGTGAGCTAAAACATCTGTATAAGAGTTTTGAGCTCGCAGGATCTGGTTTACTTTATATCTTTCAAATGTTCCCAACAGCTCTTAAACCTTTTGTAGGTAAATAGTCATTCTTGCCCTCTTGACCTGGTATTCACCTCTTATATGACATATCACGAGCTAGGAATCGCTGAAAATTCTAAGACGTTCAGCTCGTATCTCCTTGAGTAGGCGAAGTCCAGCTAACAAAGCTTCATACTTAGCTTCATTATTTACGGCCCGAAACCCAAATCTTAATGCGCACAGGATTTTATGTCATTTTAGGTTTATTAGCAACACTCTTGCCCTGACCCTCTGCTCATTGGAAAACCCATCAACAAATAATTCCCAATATGGACCTTCTGAAGACTCAGCTTCTTCTTCCACAAGTCCTGTGAACTCAGCTATAAAATTAGCCAGTGTCTGCCCCTTAATCGCTGACCTTGGTTTAAATTCAATATCGTACCGGGCAAGCTCAATTACCTACTTGAGGAGACAGCCTGAAGTATCCAGCTTCTGGAGGATCTGTCTAAGAGGATATCTGATCAGCACTTCAATCTTTTGCATTTGGAAATAAGGGCGCAACTTTCTGGATGCTACCACAAGACAGTAGGTGAGCTTCTCTATCGGGGTGTACTTCATCTCAGCATCAACCAGACTAATATAATAGACAGGGAATTGCATCCTGTCTTCTTCCCGAACTAAGGCTACACTTAAAGCGTGTTGAGATACCCATAGGTATATTGTCAAAGTTTCCCCTTCTTTTGGTTTTGATAAGAGCAGAGCTCGCCTCATATATTCCTTCAGCTACTGAAACGCGACCTTGCATTCTTCTGTCTATTTAAAACTTTTGGCTTTCTTCAAGACTTCAAATAAGGGAATACATTTTTTCGTTGTTTTGGAAACAAATCTGCTGAGAGCTACTACCTGACCGTTCAAGCTCTATACCTCTTTTATCTTGATTGGCAACCTTATGTCCATCAAAGCCCTTATCTTTTCTGGGTTGGTCTCGATTACTCTGTTATTTACCATGAAACCTTGAATTTACCTGAGGCTACTCCGAACGCACATTTGAGGAGGTTGAGCTTCATCTGATACTTCCTCAAAATCTGGAACACCCCCTCGAGGTCACGCACATGGTCGATCGCTTGTTTGGACTTTACCAACATGTCATCAACATAGACTTCCATAGTCTTGCCAATCTGATCCTCAAACATCATGCTCACCAGCCTTTAGTAGGTTGCCCCAACATTTTTTAATCCGAAATGCATCACATTGTAACAATATAACCCGCTGTCTGTGATGAACGAGGTATGCTCCTCATCTTCAGCGTTCACTAGAATCTGATTGTAACCTGAGTAAGCGTCCATGAAGTTGAGGAGTTCGTGACCAACAGTTGCGTCTACAAGCTGGTTAATTCTGGGAAGTAAGAAGCTATCTTTCGAACAGACCTTATTCAAGTCCGTGAAATATATGAAAGTTCTCCATTTCCCATTATTTTTCTTAACCAGCATGGGATTAGCTACCTAGGTTGGATAGCGAGCTTCATAGATAAACTTGTTTGCCAAGAGCTTGTCTACCTCATCCTTCAAATCTTCATAACGCTCGCGAGTCATAGGTCTCCTCTTTTGGCAAACTGGCTTGTGATAAGGATTTATGTTCAGCTTATAAGTCATCACCCCCAGATCAATCCCCATCATATCTTCATGGTTCCAGGTGAACACATCCAAATTCACCTTAAGAAAATCAGCTAGTTGGGTTTTTATTTTTGGGGCCAAGTTCTTTCTCAACTTGAGGTATCTCTCAACATCTACCTCACTGACCTGAACATCTTTCAGTTCTTTTACTAGACCTGTAGTCTTGTACGCATCAATTTCCCTAGGGTCCAGGTCATAACTCACCCTTGAAGTACTAACAGCGTGTAGCTCACGTCTTGAGACCGTATTCACATTTTTTCCTTTAGCTCCCATCTTTATTGCATTTGCATAGTAACGACAAGCTAGTTGTTGCTCCCCTCGCACATATCCTATACCACTGGGAGTTGAGAATTTCACTATCAAGGTTCTAGTAGAGGTGATCATGTCCAGATCATTCATTGCGGGCTTTCCCAACACCACATTGTATGCTGAGGGGGAATCTATGATCAAGAATTCCGCAAGCACGGTTGATTGGCAAGCTGCATCTCCAAGAGTCAGAGGTAGTTTAATCTGCCCAATAGGAGTGATCGTATCTCCGGTAAAACCATATAGAGGCTTAGGGGAAAGCTTAAGCTGTTCATCACCAATCCCCATTAAGTCATAGCATTCCCTATATATTATGTTAACTGAGCTCCCTATGTCGATCATTATTCTCCTCACTTTCGCATTCCCGATGCGAGCTCGGATCACCAGAGCATCATTATGAGGCCTATAAACCCCCCCCCCCCCCCCCCCCCCAACATCTTATTCTATAAAAATTATCTCCTCAGATGCCATCCTTGCTTTCTTGGCCGGCCCTTCTGATTCTCTTCGACCGGCGAGTTGTATATGGTTGACTTCGCACACATAGCGCTCACGCGATCTATTAGATGTCCCTGCCATATGAGGACCTCCATGGATAGTAAGAATTGTCTTCACTGTGGGTGTATGTTCTTGGTTAGGGACCAATTGGGCTGGTTGCTGTTAGGATGGCTATCCCACAGGTCGCATAACATACTCCCTCAAACGACCTTTTCTAATCAAACTCTCTATGGTGTCTTTCAGTGCCCAACAGTTGGAGGTATTATGCCCTGCTTCATTATGACAAATACAGAACTTGCTCTTCTCCCTAGACTCTTTTGGAGTCTGAATAGGAACAGGTCTCCCAAAATTCTCCCTATTCCTTTCTGTTGTAAAGATTCTTTTCCGAGTGTCAAACAAAGTGCTATATCTCTAGTAACAACCTTGATGCTGAGGTCGCTCTCGCTTCTGGTTGTTCCTCGATACAGGCCCATTTCTAGCATTATTCGCAATCTGATTGTTACTCCTGTGGCCCCCGTAGCTATTTCCTTCATTGCTCATTTTCTTGTTCTGATTGGAGGTGCCAACCTCGTCTTTCTGATTACTCCGCTTCTCAGGCTCAAACGCTTTCTCCCACCTTATTTCTTTCGTAGCTCACTTATAAAACTCCTATAGGTCCTTTATTGGGGATTTGTAAATGCTTTCATACAATTTCCCATCCTTTCTTAATCCTGCCGAGATAGTTATTAAGATCATTTCGTCCGTAGGGCTTTCCACGTTATTCACCTCACGTCTGAATTTGCTAATGTAGTCCTTTAACAGTTTATCAGGACATTGAAAGATTGTAGCAAGGTGGCAAGGTAGCGTTAGCTACCTCTTCAATGCCTTGTATTGGTTCACAAATTTTTGTTAACATTCCTTCCAATTATTGATACTGCGAGGTGGGAGGTTTCTGAACCACATCCGCGGAATATCTCCAAGTGTTGTTGGGAAAACGTGACACTTAACTAGCGAACTGGTGGTCTGCAGGTCCATCTGGATATTGTATGCATCGAGGTGGTCATAAGGATCAGCGTCCCCATTATACTACGGGAAGTTAGGAACTTTGAACCTAGGAAGAAGTGGCTCCAATTCAATTTCTGAGGTGAATGGAGTCATTTCTCCATACTGACTCCCCGGTTCATGAGCTCCAGGTCGCGCTTCTAACTACCGGACCCTCTGAAGGAGTTCCTCGACGAGTGGATTCTGTGCTTCAAATCGTCTAACGGTAGATCGTCTATTTTGCTTGCTCTGCTTGTTTAGGGAACATTGGCCTTGCACCCCCTGTTTTCTTTTATATCCAAACACGGAGGCACAGCGACCAGGTTTATATCTCTGGTCAAACATGTTTGACACATCTTCTCTACACGAACCTCTATGACAATACCTCTGCCCGACTTCATCTCCATGGGCTGAGACTTGCACATATCCATGGTTCATCTCCACCTATCGGTGTCTATCCTGGCTTACCCTCGGCCTCAATCTTGAAAGGTGAGTCGCTTCTTCATTATTGCGTGTTTGTTGAAACCGAGCACTGGACTACACGCTGAAGGAATGGGTCGACCCCTTTTAAGCAGATTCCCTGATAACTCTCTCATTTGGGCTAGGAGCCTCAACATACTGACACTGCGGGATATCCCTCCTTATAGCAGCCTAAGTGGTCTCTAAGCAGTCTGAACCTGGGTCTGAATCAGTGCCCTAACTTCATTTGCCAGCTGCGTCATAGTGTTCTCTAACACCTCCTGACGTCGTTGTAATGCCTGCATGACATCTCTTCCAGTAATATTAGGTACAGGTTGACGAAAAGGAAGATGAGGCATATCTTGAGTATTTCTAACTATACGTGCGTTAGACGTTCCTGCACCCATGTTAGGTGGTCCTCCAATAGGCAAAACGTCTAGCTGCTGGTCTGAGTTCTCGAGCCGGTCAGTAGCCATGTCAGAACTCCTAGTGATTCTTCCTCTGACCATGATGATTAATGAACAAGCTCTGGAAGCCAAGAGCAAAGATGGTGAAACTATAGATGGGCATTTTCTCTAGCGCCAAAGATGTTGACATTCAATACCGGTCAACTTAGGTTCGTTGAAGCCTAGTACTGTAGCTAATGAGAAGCAAAGAAAACGAGTGAGAAAAGTCGGAGAAAAAACTGTAGACATAAGATTTTTAAGTAGTTCGGCCTAAAGCATGCCTACGTTCGCTGTTTTTCTCTCAATATTTCAGCAAAGTAACGGTCCTCTCAATAAAAGTGTTTCTCTCTTCCTTTTCTACAATGAATTTTCTCTCATATTTATAGAGAAATAGGAGGTGCTACAGTAATACATAATAAGACAAAGTACAATAAGTTAAAATGAAATGATAAATTACATTTAATGAAAGTGACATTTGTCAGGTCAACTCTGTCAAAGCATGGTTTAGATGCTAAACTCATGTTGGTTAGGTGAGATTTATTTAATTCATGCTGTAATCTCTGACGGGGTTGACGTGTACGATACACCTTGAGCTGTATTCAGTCCGACAGTTCTGACTGTAGTTGACTTGTAATCTGAGAGGTGACAAAAGCTATGCATGAGGTCAACATGCTATGAACTTGGTAATGAGCGGATGATCTCGGTTCAACGAGCTAGTCTTCTTCTTGTTAGGCTGAAGAATTAGGCCGAAATATGAAAGTTGCTTCTTTAACTAAATCCCTTCAAGCTTCTAGAAGGTCAACTAGGTCAATACGACGAGAAGGATATCCAGTCAAGCTAACGAGGGAATAAAACTCTCTACCGAGTCGATCTCACTCCGAGTTACTGATCGAGATGATAGACAAACTATATGACGATCTGATAAATCAGCAAATAATCGATCTCATCAACGGGCTCATGGACGAGCTGATAAATGAGCAGATGCAAAAGGCTGAGCAGATAAACGAGCAAAATGTTGGGCTTTTTGGGCCTTTGGCCATTGGGCTCATCCTTTGAGCTTTTAACAGTCCATTTGGTTTGATCGTGAAAACATTCATAACACTATTTTAGTTTAATGTGATAGTAATTAGACTCATATCATCTCAAGCATAATTTTATTTTTTTGTCCAATCTCATAAGAAGAAACAATATTATTTTTAGTGTAATCTCAATTGCACCAAATACATCAAGGTATTAATCCAGTCTAACCCTATCATATTAAATCTCATCTCTTAAAAATGATTTAATCTAACGTAGGCTTCATAAGAGAAAATTCCACATATAATTTTATCAACTTTTTTTTTTTGTAATCTATAACAACCTTACTAAATTAGTTTAGAAAGAGAAAAAAAAATAAAAAATAAAAAATAAAAACTCTGTCAAGACTGTTCAGCTTCTTTTGAGATTGCAATTTTAATTTTCGAGAGCACATAATCCACGGCAAGATCGAATGTGGCATAAGTAATGAGTAAAGATACATAAATGTACCAACCATCATGTGTGTCTTTTGGAGCGAAGAAATTAGTGTAACATAAGACATAGAAAAGACTTTGGCCATTGCCGTGTGGGACCCGAGCGGTGAATATGGTGGTGATGAGCATGTGCAGGGCATGAAAATGGCTACTCCCCCCAAGTCACAGAAAAAGCAAACATCATTGATCGACCAACTGGTTTCACTTCCCCTGTGTTTTTCATTGACTTAGCTTGGTTTGCTTCATTCGTGGTGTAAAAGCAACCAATGACCATGACTTACAGCATGTGAAGATATCAAACCATTTTTCAATGATTTCATTTTATGACCAATTTCAAGTCCATTTAATTGGCTATGGAAGAATTATGATGAACCCTTCCATGGTAGGTGGCTCCATTTAATGGCAAACATTCACCATGAATGATTGGTTGGTATACATGCTTCATTTAAAGATTTAAAAAGAAATCTCTCAAGATTTATGATTAATTGCTCATCTTGGTCTTACTTATCATTATTAATCCACTTTTCTACACAAGAAAAAGCAAAGCCAAAAGCATGAGCACTAAAACCAATTGTGTGCTTTAAAATACAACTTCTGATGATTATGGGGATTTGTCTACATCAAACCTAATCAAGCCACAAAATTTGTAACAAACTCCATTAGTTGTGGAAAATTTTTCAACCCCACTTAGAACAAACTTGCATAGATTGAAAATATTGTTAAGGTTTGATCTAAACATGAAAGATATGAAAAGTTAGGATCCTTCATTTCCTAAGACAAAATAGTTTACAAACTCTTGAAGTAGTGATGCAGAACAGCCCACTGAAGTAGTAGAGAATTATGTGAAGCACACTAGAGGGGTATTGGTTATAATTAATGGAGCACAACTTTTTGGTACTTTGTGTTAGGGGAAGAATCAGAGACTTCATTGAGCTCTAGACCCCTCTTCTTGAGAGCGCCAGCACCGTTGAAAGAGTCTTGGTGCAGTAGCCGCGGCGACGGTGAAGAAGAGATGGCCACTGGAGGGATTTCAATGGAGTCAAGTTGGGGAGGTGGGTGCTGCCATTGAGGAAGTGGTCCAGCCAAGAGAAGGGTCTGAAGAAGCGGCCCGGCTTCCGTTACTGCTTTCAAGAGCTTGCCTTTCTCTGGAAGTGGCTTCTCAGCAGCTAACTTATCCAAAGCTGGTTCTGCCAATAATGGCTGTTGTTGTTGTTGGGATATAATTGGATCAGAAAGGCCTGGAGATAATGCAGCAAAGTTTTTGGTAGAATCTGAAGAGGTAAAGTGCTTGTAGGAATCAGCACTTTTTGATTCATCTTCACTGCTAGAAGCACTTCCAGAAGGCAAGGCAGCTTCTTGCTTATGATTATTCTGTTTTTGTAATTGTGACTGCTGTCGGAGTAAGAGGTTCTCCAACATGAGGTTTCGGCATTTAGTTTGTGCATCGTTTCTCTCTTTGATAGCCCTATTTAAAGCATCGTTGAGACGAATTATCTCAACTTCTCTTCTTGCAATTTCTTCCTTGGCTGAAACAATTGTTGTTTCTAACTCCAAAGTTGTGTAAAAAAGAGAATGTTTCAACTCTTCCATCAATCCCTGTCAAATTCACATGATATTAGAAGACAGAAAGACACCAAAAACCTGTAGAAAAGCAATACATAGAAGAGTGCTTTTACCTCTTCAGGATGGCAATATCCCCAGTCAAGAGGACTGCATTCTACTTCCATTTTGATTCTACCACAGCTAGCTGCTTTAAACTAGAGAGAGGGGGATGTTTAAACTCGTTTGTGGATTAGTCTGCTTCTTATAGAAGTGCTTCTCTACTTTGCTGTCTAGTCTTTCTTTTTGCCCTTTTTTATGGGACATGAAGTTGGACCTAAACAAATAAGGCCAAAAGCATAGTAAAAAGCCGAAATTCTAAGTGCTTTTGGATTTAGACGGGCAGATTCTCACATTTAGACAAACGAGGAATGTGAAACAGCAGTTTTTTTGTTCTTTCTTAAACAGCAGTCAAAAGTGTGAAAACTAAAACACTACCTTTCTGCTATATACTAGCTGCAGCTTATTCGTGTGAATTATGCACGTGCGACTGTAAAAGGTAAAAAATTTTTAGATGCTATTCAATTGAGGACATGGTGAGAATGAGAATCCCATTAAAAAGTTGAAGAAGAATATCCAAATTCTATTATTTTTAATATTGATTAATTGTAAAAGTATATATTTTGAATGATAGGTTATGATCATTTATCAATCACATGTCCAAAAAATTATTGTTGAAGTATTGTCTAATAGCTTTAAACTTTTGTATTTGAAACCAAAATGTTTAACGTATTAGTTTCTGCCCTTTTTTTTCTGAAAGCAGAGCAATGTATTTAATAAATAGAAAAAGAGGGAAAGATATATGCAACGGTGACATTGTGTCAATTGAGATCCTCCTTACAGAACAAAACCAAAGATGCCAAATTATGAGTCAAACGGTTTACTATTCTGAAAACGGTCTAACACTTACAAGAATCTAGATCTTTACATTGGGTCTTAATATCCTTTAATAACAAACCAGCACCAAAACTGTGGTTATTATAGAATTAAGATTTTATTAGAATTTGTTTTTGGTAGTAGCACAAACCATACCCATTATTCTAAAGTTAGGCTATTGTTTTTGGTTAGACCAAGAGAAAAGTCACATTAGATGAATGATTAAAGCCGTGTGATCTATAACACCTCCTTTTCCTTTTATGAAGAGTATAAATTTAGGTTTTCTGTTTGACTAATAAAGAGGAAAAATTCATGGATTTGAACAGAATTATAAAACACTTTGTAAGTAGCCTCTACATATTGTATATATCTTCTTTTTGACGCCCATAGACTTGCTTAAAGGCAAATCTCATCATATAACTTAGCCAGAAGCTTATTATAATATTATACGTGCATTATTTGGTAAAAATTACAGATCATTCTTCAAAAATTACAACGCCAAGACTCTTTACCACTAATGATGTTCTCATTAACAATCTGAACGGACCATTACAAATTCAATCATCAGTATAACACTTGGAAGTTAGCCGATCTATGTGGTTGACATTAGACAAATGCATGTATCCAAAATTTAATCCTATATAATAAAACATATATGAAGATCAAGGAATTCTTATTATCAGCCAAAAACTTATGGGGCCACAAATGCAAATTGTATAGTTTTATGCTAATCACACCTTAGATTTGAAGTTCATATCTCTTTCCTCCATGTGAAAAAGAAATATGTATGTTATGATTATTAGCCCTATAAACAAATAGTCGGACTAACATTACGTAATTCATATACCTTTTCCCGAATTGTAATCAAAGAATAAAACAATATGAATCGACTGAAAATAAAAATTGTTGAAACATAATTAAAGTAAAACTAAATCAATTCATTACCGATTTTATTAAAGTGGTAGTTGCTTACTTACAGGGCTTGTCAAGATTATCATCCTTAACTAAAAGTGGATTTGTATAGAAAATCAATTGATTCAACCTTTCTTTTTAAAGTAAAAAAAACTCCTGTGAGTCTTCTCTTCCAAATGAGTAGTTTCCCTTGTTGGAGACTGTATGCAAACATTCTTGAGGGTCAGAAAAAAGGGCGGGAAAAACGTATATTCCCACCAAAAGGAGATAATGGTGGGTCCAAATGGACCCTCAATTGGGGCACCAACCTTACTGCTTTTTCACTCTTTTCTCAAAATCAAAGTCTATCAACGGCTTCAAACCTCACCGTACCCCAAACAGACCGTTTTGACAATGAGAGAGAGTTGGATTTCCATGCAATTACGTGTGGGTCCAACTAAATCAACCCCCAAATCGAAATTATAGTGCACCCCACGCTCTCAAGTAGACTGTATACCCTTTTCTTTTTGTAGCTTTGCTTCTGACCTCCTAGATTTTTTGTGGGGTCTACTTGTGGTCCTATTACATTCTGACACATCGTATTATTAGATTTTCCATATTTTTTTTTCCATTTACCATCCCAAAGCATTAAACAAGATTTAAAAAGGAAAAAAAAAAAAAAAAAAGCCACTGTTATTCTAATAGTGCAATGGTGTGATAGTACAATTACATCTTGTTTAATGCACAAGATTGAATTATATATGATTGAATTAATTAGAATTGAAATTTATTTGATATAAAGAACATTGGATTTAAAATACCTTGTTTGATATAATATGAAATTAAATAAAAAAATTATATTTTATATTTTATATGGGTTAAAATAAAATTATATTTTTTTCAAAAAAAAAAAAGAATAACATTATATTAAATTCATTTTTTGAATAAAATAAAATTATTTAAAATTAATTTAATAAAAATCTCATTAAATTAAATTTTGAATAATATAAAACATTTAAATTATTTTAAATATATATATAAAATCATGACTACTAAATATTAAATAAAATAAAACTTAGTTCTTAATTAATATTAACAATATTATAATAAAATATATTAAATTAATTTTTAAATATATTAAATATATATTTTTTGAAATAATTATATTTAATATTTAAATATAGATAATATTTTAAATAAAAAGAAACTAAAAAAAAATGAGAATTCCACAAAAATATTCGATCTAAAACAAATTGATGAGATCCAAATCTAGTTGGGATGAGTTTTGGAGCATTAAAATTGGATTTCAAGTCAAGTTTAGGATAAAAGTGTTTAACCTGATTTTAAATCAAATTGAATTTGAGTACAAAACTTTTAACTTATTTGAGCAGATACAACTTGATTGGTTGGTTATTATTATTATTATTATTATTATTATTATTATTATTATAGTAACTTATTTTTAAGTGTTGTATATTATTATTTTGTTATAGAACTTTGTAATATATTAATTATTATTTGGTGTATGTATAGAACTTTATTATATGATAATTATTGTTTTGACATTTGTACTCAATAAATGAATATTTTCCGTAACCTTTATTAATATTATTTAGATATGATGTTAAATTAAAGTAAAAATTGAATTATTTTAAGTTTTAATTAGTATTTATTTATTATTTTTATATTTATCTTTAATATAAATTTTATGACTTGTTAAAAATTAAATAAAATCAAAAAGAGTTAGATTTTGAACAAACCACCCTAAACGGGTTCAGGTTTGGTGTAAAAAAGTAGCAGTGTGTTTGGGTGACGAGGTCAGGTTTGGGTTGACCGATCTGATCCTGATCCGATTTGTTGTTATTTGTTACAATTGTTGTGTGATGTAAATGAGATTAAAAGAGAAAAAAAAAAAAAAAATCTAATGCAATTGAAAGAGAAATCATCAACTCAGGGCCCGTAAAAATATATTCTAAACGTGATGATTTATATTTGATGAAATAAAAGGTGCATAAAAAAATTTTAAATTAAATTATTATGAATGTAAAATACTTATAAAAATCTTAAAGAATTAATTAATCAACTTTTTTTAAGTCATTTCTAATATATTAAAATATAAATATGTATATAAATTAAAAAAAAAAAAAAACGATATAAACAACCTTAATAACCACATATTATGATTTGGGTGGACATCTACCACCATAGAACTACATCTAGATTGACAGAAAATCACCACAAATGTATATTTAACTAGAACAAAGTCTACTGTAAATCTAGTTTCATATATCTACATGGAAGGATTATTGGAATCAGAACAACAAAGATAAAGGAAGAAAGACCTACCATGACAGAGAAGAGTTAATTAACCCTCTCTTCGGCCTGAGTGAAAGAGCATACATATAAAAATATTTATTTTTAGATTATAAAAATAGACAAACAACTCCTTATTTATATTCAGTTTTCAATAATAAGAAAAATATTTCATCAGTTTTCAATTTTTAATCATTATTCACTTTTTCAACTTTATAAAAAAAAACAAAACAAAACAAAACAAAAGCAACCTAAAGGGTTGTTCGTGTTTTTCATATGAAGAATGACCACTTAATTTTATTGAAAATCGAATTGTGAATGAAATATAATATATTTATATTTGTTTTAATTTTTCCTTACATGTGAATGTACTATCAATTAATTTAATTTTTAAGAATAAAGTTTTATGAAAATAATTAAATTGATATAGCTTTTTTTTTTATTGGTATGTCTTTTTGTTTATTATGATACAAACAACTAAAAATAAATATTTTAATAAACCTTGAATTATTCTTATGTACATATAGATAAGATTTATTCATAATTAAGTAATAAATTGATGTAGAAATAATTTTTATATTGTTAAAAAAAAAAAAAAACAAAATGAACATTTGAAAAATGGTGTTGAGATGTTAATAGCTAAGCTTATATTTGAAGTTATTTTCTATAAGAAAATGTTAGGGTAATTATCTTTTATTCATTATAAGTATTAGATTATAATAAAAAAATTTGTACGATATAATATTACAATGAAATTGGAAATATATTATTTTGGATGACAGATTTGGATGAAAATATTTTTAATGTAATCATGGAACTTGAAATAAAATAAAAAGTCATGATTTTTTACTTATACTTTTAGTTATTTTTGAGTATTTTTAAGTTATTTAATCACTTAAAAAACTAACTTAATAAATTCAATATAAATTTGTTAAGTGTTAAGTGGAAAAAGAATACCCAACCCCTTATCGATTTTGATCATTTTACTAGATTGAATTGTATTTGGATGTTAAAAAAAAGGTGAATATAATCAGTTGAATTCTCATCTACTTTTCATAATATAATTAGACATTTATTTTAATGAAAAATACATGAAATTTGTTTGGATTGAATTGAGTTTTATATTTATTATAGTTATATTATATTAAATTTTTTCCTAGCTGAGTTTTTCCCATTGGATTTTTTCGATTAGATTTTTAATGAGGTTTACTATGGGATTGATTTGCAAAATTTTAGTTTCAGCTAAATCTTCTGCTATAATTCTCTTCCCATGGTCAGTTTTTAATCTTAATAGGATAATTCTTATTTTTGTATTAGCTTTCTGTCCTTTCTCTTTTGTATTCTTTTCTCTTTTTTAATAATAAGTTGATTTTGACCAACAATCTTATACCAAATATATATATATATATATATATATATGTTAAATTTTAATATGTGTATTCGAAATAAAAGAAACAAAAAAATCTAAATGTGTACAAAGTTTCAAAAAAGAGATTGTCTAATGCCAAATGATTAGGAGTTTAGTTACTCGCTTATGTTAGTACTTAGTACGGATTAAAACAAGGAGAGAAAATTTATTTGATTAAAAGTTTGAGTGAAATAGAAAGTGGTTTCATTTTCATAAAATGGTAAAAACTTTCAATCTAAATGGAGACTTTACCAATATATCAACAGCCATTTTTTAAAAATAGTGACATATGAAAATCATGTGAGGTAGCGTTAAAAAAGCGTGCGAGTATTGAAAATATTAGTGAAAAAAATTTTAGCACTTTCAATATTTACAAATTATGGTTCACGAACGAAAATTGCTAATTGTGTTTTTTATTTCTTTATTAATGATATTAAAAATCTCTTTTTAATTTTTTGTTAACACTTTTAAAACTCATGCTTTCTTTTTCTTTTCTTTCTTTTTTTTTTTTTTTTTTAAGAAATATCTCATATGACACACAATATTTTCACTTATTTTTAAGTTATTAAAAATTTGAAATTTTAGGAATAGAGGACGTTATTTAAAGTTTAAATCCACGATTTTATTTGAGAGTGAGAGTAATTTATTGTTGGATTGATCTCAAGTTCAGAGGACTTTTTTTTACTATTATTATTAATTTATTGAATTAATAGTTTGAGTTTTTATGACACTTATTTCATATTTTGGACAAGATTGTCATTCTGTAAAAGGGGAACAGAAATTCAACAAGTAGAAGAGATTGAGAGAGGGAAAGAGAGAAAGAGAGCAAGAAAGAGAGAGAAGGAGAAGACAACTAAGAACAATCAAGACTAGTCGAAGATGATAGTGGAAGATGACAACGAAAGAGCAATCAATGATAATGACGAAAAACCCATCCAAGTTTGGTGTTATGAAATTGATTGATGAAATTATAATTACAATGTTAGGGTTAATGAAATGGGTAATGTTCAAGACCAACGACCCATGATTTGGGATAGAGATGCTTATAAAGGCAAATAAGGGTGGGTTCCCCCATACCCATCCCCATTTCTCCATTTTTTTCCCCATCCTCACCCCAAAATCCCCATTTGTTGAGGTATTTAGGGGTGAGGTCCTATATCCCCATCCTAGTTCCCCCATTTTCCTTTTTTTTTCAATCCTTATTTTACTCTCTTTTGACTCAAACTTAGAATATATATATGTATGTATGTATGTATATATATACACACACACATACATACATATATATAATTAAAAACATAATTCACAAATTAATTTTATAGAATTTTAACATATAAGATTCATAACATTGTATTACAATTACAATAATCTTACATAAATCATAACATATAACAAAAGTTCAAATAATATAAAACTATAATATCTATGATAATCATAAATGAGGGAAATGAGAGAGATTATTATAATAAATTCAATTGCTTAAATATAAATATTTTTATAATTCAGTTTAAATGGGGGAATTTGGGATGGGGATGGCTTCCCCTATCCCTATCCCTATTTAGATTTGAAGATGGATTTCTATCCCCATCTCCACCTCCAACCGTAAAAAAATCTCAAAAATCTCCCCTTCAAATAGGGATGGAATTTGAGAATTAGAAACTTTGTTGACAACTCTAGTTTGGAATCTATACAAATAAGTCATTCATGTTGAACTTAACGAATAGGTACCAAATTGTTTCAAATTCCAGACCAATGTGTAAAATTGGGACCTAAGTTTTGGAAATCAGAACCTATGTTTTTCAAATTCAATATCTATTTTCTCTATTAAAATTCATTAAGGGTAACATTCGAAGTTTTCACTTTTAGATGTTACTAAATCTTAATATCCAGTGACAATAACAGAAGAGGAAGGTACAGGACTTTCATTTCCGTCCACTTTCGCTTTCATTAATGAATTGTTGTGAAAAAATTACTTTTAATTTGCATAATATATTTTTAGTTTAATTTTTGCTTGTATTTACATGTTTTTAGGATGCGAAAATCAAATTAACCTTTGCTCAAAAAACTTATATTTTAGAAATAAAGAATATTTCCAAAACAAACTGAAATTTCAAAATCAACAAAATTGCCACTAGCAAATGATTTGGAGTTTAAATATTCGTTAATGCTAGTACGGTTTGAAACATAATGAGAAATTTGGGTGAAAAAAGTTTGGGGAATAGGGAGTGGTTTAGGTATTGTTTGGTTTTGTTTTCAAAATTGATTTTTTATTTTTGAAAATAAAAAATGGATAAAAATATGTTTGATAGTTTATTTCAAAAACATGTTTTAAAAAATATGTTTGGATTTGTTTTGTAAAATATTTTTTCATTTTCAAAAACAAAAAGTGAATGAAAAACGTTAGATAGATTATTTTGTAAAACTTGTTTGGTAAATTATTTTGCAAAACATGTTTTTGAAAAAAAACACATTTTGAAAACGATAACTAAAAAGTAAATAACAATTTTTTTTGTGCTTTTCACTATTTTCAAAACTTATTTTAAAAAACAATCATTATTTTTCTGTGAAAACCACTATTTCATTCATTTTCAAAAACAATATCAAATATATTAATATCATTTTCTATTTTTGAAAATAACTTTTAAGAAATCTTATTAAATGTATAACATTCTCAAAAATATCACTTTTAAAATATGTTTTTTATTTTTTAAAATAGTTTTCAAAAACACCATTTTAAAAACAATTTGAAGTGCACGAAGTAAAAAATAGCTTCTTTTTTTTTTTAATTTTTGAAATATATTTTGAAAAATGCTATCAAAGGTATTATTGTTTTTCAAAACGATATTTTTAAAATATATTTTTATTTTTTAAAAACATCATTTTTAAAACATATCGGAACAGACAATTAAATTTTATGAAATGGTAAAAATATTCAATCAAGACGAAGACTTTAAAGGCATGATCATATTCATATATATAATCAAGCAGATTCAAAAATCTTTAGAAAAGGTGTGATTAGAAATATAATTCTTTTTTTTTTTTTTCTCCGTTCGTGCCGAGACGCGTTTATGTGGCTGTGAAAGTGTAGTATATACAACAGAAATGACGCGAAAATTGTCTCCTTCGCTTTTTGTCACTTTGCATGTGAGATTGTGATGGCTACTGGACCAACATGTCCCTCTTCTTTTTCCTTTTATGTTTCTTAGTCTCTATAAAGTTTCAAATATATGCACATATATGGATTATTTTCTCATGTGAGGTCAGACCTCACCTTCTTTGATTTTTTTTTTTTTAAAGAAAATTATTTTTTCCTTTTTTATATTTATGGTTTAATTTTCTAATTGTAGTTACTCACATTCACTTACAATTCAAGTTATGGATTTGACTAATTTAACCATTAACGTTATCAATTAATTTGAATCATTGGATTGGTTGTGAGGATGGGTATTGAAATCAATCCACATTGATGGGTAGTGTTTGTAGGGTAGAAAAATCCTTTTCTACACTTTTTGTACTATTTAAAATAATTATTCAAATTTCATTTTTATCTATAAAATTATAAAAGGTGAAAAGACCATTATGTAATAATGCTGAGTTGTTTCTTAAAACTTGACACAAGAGTCGTTATTACTTGTATAAATTGACCCTATCTTGATAGATCGCTAACTCAAACGTATCAAATAATATTAATTAAATATTAAAAAAATATTAAAAAAAAAAAAAGACAACAAACCCTCAACTGCATAGAATACCTTTTTCCTTGATAAATAGAGATTTTTGACAAAAATAATGATAGTAAGAATAAAATCTATTAGATTGTAGAATATAAGTTCTATAAGGTCTTCTGATGGATTTGAAATTACGCAAATTTGTGTGACTGAACTAAATTTACCCAAAAGTTTATGATTGGGAAGCGAAATTAGTGGTGATATGATTTCATTTATCAACACGCTTTGATATGGAATTTGTCTATGATTGAATACCCAATTTTTCAATTTCTTAGATGATGATCTCAATTGTGTTATAGCTTTGCCCATCACTGATACCAGATTTTTCACCTAATTAGAGCCCACATCATGGCCTCCTGCTTTGGTACCTCAAAACTAGAAATCCAATCTTATTAGTTTGTCACAGGAGAAAAAATGTCTGATTGGACGGGTGCCACACAGGCATTCAATGATACTACACCCGGCCCCACCAAGTTTCTCATACACAATATGGTAACACTTCTTTTGGCAAGTAGAAAAAGAAAGCCATCCCGATAATTTTGACGGAGAAAACCCCACTAACTTCATCAACAATGTTCATAACCTACATTAAACACCTCATCTTTAAAGAAGTATTCCTATCAAAATTTAACATTTTGAATAAACATTCAATAACAAATTTCAGAAGATCAGAAGAGATTATCAGATAAAATCAACAAAAGACTTTATTTTAACCCATGAGATTTCGAAAAATATTAAATTTTTAAAGTTATTTTAGAAAAAGTTTTTTAAACTCCTAATTTTTTAAAAACTCTTCCAAAAAAATCCAAACCGTCAGTCAATAGCGATTTTAAGTAATTTAAATTGTAATTTAACAACTTAAATTTAGAGATATTTTAAAAAATTTAACTTATAAATTCATTATTTTAAGAAGATAATATGATAATTTATGTATTATTAACAACTATTAAGGGCAAACATGTTTTTTAATATATTCTGTTAATATTAACTGTCAGTTGATTGATGGTTTGGACTTTTCTGAAGAGTTTTGAAAAGGTTAAAAGATGAAAAAAACTGTTTTTAAAGGAATTTTAAAAACCTGATTTTTTTAAAACCTTAGAGACTAAATATGAAATTTCCCCTAAAATCAAATACCTCAGCCATGCTTATGTCAACCACTGAGTATTAATAATCTCTCTGCTGCATGATGATTATATATCCATTGAGTAGCACACATATATTTCACCTCTTTCCAACTAATAATGTTACTAATCCAACAATACAGTGTAAAACCTGCCAACAACCAAACTCCCATGACAAAAAACGTACTAGTCTGCATTAAGCAACTACATGACCACATCCCTTAGAAACATATTCTTAAAAAAAATTGCAAGTCTAAAATAATGTTGCACACCTATAATCTTGGCAGATACATCAGCTTTGAAGAAAAATCTCACTAAGATGTACTAAATATCCTTCTTCTAGGTCTATTAAGGTAGTAGTTAGCCAGTCTCTGGTCTAACAACAGACATCTGCATACAGTTGAATGAACAAGGAAATGGCATTTTGGGTTGCCTTGAACCGATTATTTCCTAACTGGTTTAAAACTGTAATCTCTGACCGAGTTCAAATTAGACTTGAAGTTAGAACTCCTAATTTACCTCTTTTCCTAACACGGCAATGATCCAAAAGCAATGTGAACAAATGTCCTAAACTAAGTTTAAGATCGAAAAATTTAAGAACAAAAACATGTTCATAATCTTCATCAAGTACCCTATCTGTAAAGAAGAATTCTAATAAAAAACTAACAAAATGAATTTTGAACAAACATTCAACAAATTTCAGAGAGTTAAAGGAGATTATTTGCTAAAATCACATACTTTAAAGCCACCTATGCTTATGTCAACTACTGAATACGGAATTCTACAAAAATCCACCACCATTCTACTACATTGATAATCTCCATGCTGCCTGATGATTATATCTCCTTCGAACATCTGCATACAGTTACACGAACAAAGAACTGGCATTTTGAGTAGCCTTAACCTGATTACGAATACAATAAAATGAACTAAATCTAAGGTTGATTTAGTGCATTTCTTACATATCTATCAATGATAACAAATGAGAAGATGTGCTGGGTTACGGATTTACAGAATTTTAGCATTGTATTCCAGAAAGGAAAGTCACCCGAATAGATCATGGATGGTAAAGGAATGACTATTAGACCAAAAAGATATGTGCAATAGACTATTGGTGCTTCTTCACTTTCTTCAGCCAAGCTCCTTAACAAAATGCAGGGTTGATGAAGGCAAAATGTTGACCTACTGTAGCCGACGCATCTTCACCTTAAGTGGAATTTCCTTGTAAGACTGTATCTTCTCAGCTGCTCGACGCGAAGGCCTTCCAGTAGAGCGTCTTTTAGATTCTTGAGCTTCCATTTTCAGTGAACTGTTTCCTTCTTCATGCTCTTCATGAACTGATGCATCCAATGTTGGACCACTCTCATGCACTACAGCATCATGCAGAGGAGAAGCAGGAAATTTTGCATCATCTATCTCAAATAAATCCTCAGCTGGTTCTGTTTCATCAGACCTAAACTGAGCAGATTGCCTTCTCGAACAAGTCCTGTTAAAGAAGTTAAAAATTAAATAGTTTGAAGAAAATTCAAGTTTACTTTGTCGCTTGAAACTTTCTATATAGATCCTTAAAACAAAAACATAATTTAAGAAACAAAAAATATACAGTAAAACATTGCAACAAACCTATCTTTAGATGGTTCAGGTTCCTCACATTTAAACCTAGCCGATTGCCTTCTCAAAGGAAGCCTGTTAACAAGAGAAAAAAGAAAATGCCCACAAAAGCAAATGTAAAATTTCCTTTGCTTCATTACTTTTCTATTTACACAAGGTTTTAAAAGGCAAAAAGCAAAACGAGGCAATCAAGCTTCAGCGAGATGAGGCGGTCACCTCAATTTGAAATGACAATAAAATTTTAAAAAAGTCCTAACATAGAAAATCATTTACAACATTGAAAAAAAATAGTGATACCAATGTTTTAGTGGAGAAGAACCTTGGATGGAGTAAGATGAACCTTGAGTAAAGGAGGAGATGTGTTGAGTGATGAAGAGGACTTTAGTGAAGGAGATTTCTAGGGTTAAAACCAATGTTTTAGTAGAGAAGAACTTTGAATGTTTCTAGGATTTCAAACATTAAAACCCATAAACAAAACAAGTTTCAGTTAACTCTTCAACTTTTCTACCAAATGTCAGAAAAATGACTTTAACTTGCTAAAACTCTCCACTGAATTCAATTGCCAAATGCCAATCTGAATTCAGCTGACTCTCTCCACTTGGCACCTCCAAATCATGCCAGCTGAAAAACAAACATTAAAAACCATAAAAATCCCAAGAGAGAAAACCACCCACTTTTTTTCCATTAATCCCGGCAACAAATATCTATTAACCTCCCTCTCTCTCTCACATAAACCAATAGGTGAAATCAACCAACCTTAGCAGTTTTTTTTTACTACAACAAAAGTTTGAAAATATCTCTACTTGTAATCATGCAACAACAACAAGGAGGATGAACTTGGGTGGAGAAGTAGAAGTGTGGGGATTTTTCGAAGAACAATAGAGTGAAAAGGGATGGGAGTCAGTCCTGCTGAAAGGGGCGACTCCAGCAGGGCCGACTCCCTGCCCATTTATATAAGGTTAGATCTTAAAAAACAAAATAAATAAATAAATAAACAAAAAGTCAGACTTTTTAACCCTTCTTGCCAGTGACCAGCCTCTACCCGCCTCGCCTCAAGGTGGATCTGAGGCGGTCACCTCACTCAACTGGGATCGGTGCCATGCTGGCACCACATAAGGTGGTTGCCTCAAGGCGCCTTGAGGCACCGCTTAAATTCGAATTTTGAAACCATGTATTTACATTCTTCTTGATAACCTGAAATCAAAATTGTCATTAAAAATTCAAGTTGCACAGAACAACAAAAACATGCATAACAAACCTGTCCTCCATAGGTTTAGCCTCTTCAAATTTGAACCTACCAGATTGTCTTCTCAAAGAAAGCCTGTTAAACAAACATGAAATCCAGTGTTAGTTTCATCTATTTCTCTCAGTTTTTCATTTTTTATGAAAACTTCAAATTGAAGACATAAACTTAAAGATTTAAGTTGCAAAGAGTAGTAAAAACATGCAGAACAAACCTCTTGTCATCAACCTTCTCTTTATCTTGGATTGGTTTAACAGTGGACGAATCCGAAGCTACATGCAAAATGAAAAAAGAAAAATAATAATAATAAATTAGGATGGACAACAAGGTTCAGAAATTTAGAACAAATCATCTGCTAAGCTAACTACATCGGTTTTTTGATTGCCGTCTCCTCCTATTGGTTTTACAAGTTTTATCGTCTCCATCATCAGCTTCAACAATTTTGCCAGCCTTGTCAGACTTATCTGCTTCTACCTTAAAATAACAGAAGAGAAGGTGTAAATAACACAATATCGATAACAAATAGTTTCAGAAACTTAATAATTAGGCTTGATCAATTACCTGATTACCAGAAGTTACTTTTTTTGCTCTACTCTGGCAACAGACAAAAAGAATAAGCCAGTCAAAGCCTCTTAACAGATACCCTCAAACACATGTAATATGATGAGAAGATAACTAACAAAATTCACCTCTAACACAAGTTTTCTTGCTTTAAGCAAACCATTTTTACATCCAAGCTCATGATTAAGTGCCTTGAGCTGAAAATTAACACATCCAAAGCTCAATCCATGGAAACCATGACATAAAAGGTAGAAAACTCAGATATGAACAAAAACACACCTTATCTTTAGCTGAATTAAGCTCCTGCAAAAATCAAAGTATGATAGTAACTAACAGCCCCATTTATAAAAAAATAATAATAATAATAAATAAATAGGGTAGGAGAAAGCAAAGATACTGCCAACATCTGAGTATTTGCTTGGGCAAGTTGCGAATTCTGCAGCTGAAGTTTCTGCAAATTGAGTCTCAACTTTTGGAGCTCAATTCCAGTCAACTCAACGATTTTACTAGAAAACCAACAAGAAATTAGAGAACCAACCAAACAGAACATTCAATTTGCAGAAAAAAAGATAGAGAATGGAGGGTAGAGGATACTTTCTTTCGGCGACCACTTTGAGGAGGCTCAAATTTTCCTGGTGGAGCTTCTCAATGTAATCTTTGGTTGCAAAAGGTTGTTGGTTTGAGGAGGGCTTAGAAGAAGGCAGCTGCTGCAAGTTGCTTATGTCAGCAAGCCTTCTCCTCGGCGGAGGACTACCACCACCACCCTTCTTTGAGCCTTTAGTTTTATTATTACCTAAAAAACCCAAAACAATCTCTATCTCTCAGCATCAAATCGTTCAACCAACGAATATCACCTAAACAGTTATCAAATCATCACAGGCATCATGTCGTTTTTCACATATTAAGCTCTTGTAGCGGCGAATAGGAGGTTCATTTTCGGATCAAATACACAGACTAGTTAGTATATAATAGAAAGAAAACCCTAGTTACAGCGACAATCTGAAATCCAAGCATTTCGTAGTCGAAATCGTAGTTCATATATTACGGGAAAGAAAAAGGGTACCTGCAACAACAACATCGCAATTCTCAGCATCCAGGACTGTGAGACCACCGTCCATTGCTCAAACCCTAACTCAGAATGGGAATGGAAGCAGAAGGGTAAAATGGTAAATACACCTACAGACAGATTTGGAGGCAACACCGACGTCCCAGCCTATTTCAAAACTTGACTTGAGAGAGACTCTGCTGCTCGGTACTTGCAAATATTCGACATCTGTCCATTTCAAATTCTCGATGCCACCTTCGACCAATTAATTCCTAATAGGATTAAATGGCTTAATTATTATTTATCAATTAAAATAGTGTAGTAGATAACATTAAAAATTATTTACTATGATTAAAATAATTTAATAAACATAATATTATTATAATAAATATACGTATTTCTTGATGGCAAGTAAAAAATCATAATTTTCTTTCAAAAATGCTAAATGAATAAATATTTGAATAATATTATACTTCTAAAAAATTTGTTCAAATGATGTAGTAAATGGATTTATAATTATTATATTAATTTTGGAATAATGTATTGTTGATATGATAATTACACGTAAGTTTGATATATCATTTAGAAAATGAATTTAGATATATTTTTAAATTGTGTAACATTACTCAAATATTTTTAATCAAAGACATATTTATAACTTACAAACAATCTCTTCTGTTTCCAAATTAAAGTAAGAGCAATAATATTTACACCCCTAAAAAATTGTATGCATACCCCAACATAGTTTATTTTTAAAAATCCAATATTATCGTTAATTAAAATTATTAAAAAAGGTAAATAATTGTAATTAGACCCACAATTATTAACCACTTCCTTACATATATGATATATAAGCTTTTTATTTTTTCAACCCTTAACTTCTCTTTTAGATGTTAATTTCAAATATCAAATAATTTTTAAGGAAATAAATTAATTACAAAATATTGAGAATGAATCAAATTTATCATATGAAATTATTGTATTTAGTTAACAAAGAAAAAAAGAAAAAGGAAAGCATGTTTGAAAGGAAAAATATATATATATATATTGTTATAAATATATAGTCTTAACACCACTTCATTTCTGATAATATTTATTATCTTATTTGTTGATATTTCATTATGAAAATGGTTTTTCAATTTGTTTATAAATAGACCTATATTATAACCACTGAAAAATACATTAATTGAATTATTTTCTCTATTTCTCTCCTACTTTTGCTTGTTCCTCTTATTTTATTATTATTATATATTTATTGCTTTTAGATCATATTTTATAACACATTATCAACACGAATCTGGTATGAGATATTTTATTCATGTGATCTACTCTATACTGGTATATGTGTTTCGCATAAATGTCATGTTATGCTAACAGATATTATGTTAGATCCAAAATAAATTTTTCTTTAAGTTTAATTGATTTTTACCTTTTTACCATTATAGTTTATATATTTATTTAAACATATGCAATATGGATCTTATTTTGAAAGTATATATTAAGAGTTTCAAATTTATGTACTGTTTGCATGATTTGATTAATTGTACAAAAAGAAAAGATTGAATCAAAAAATTTCTTTTATTTGTTTGATTGATGCAAAAAGAAAAAAAATATATATGAAGTTTGTTTTTGTTCTGAGTATGGAGAGAAAAAAAATTATTATTTTTTCCTTATTTATGTACTATGTAGAAAATATATAATATATATATATATATATATATATCTTAGCTCTTTGTGAGATATCAATGTTAATGCTATTTGTTTAAATATTTTATGAACATTACTATATGGGAATTGTTATTTTTAGATCTTTTGTATTTGAAAGTAAGTTTAATATCATTGAACTTATGTTTTAATATTTTGTTTAATATGATATTCTTTCTAGTTTTCTAATCTACAACTTGAAGTTTGCAAGTAATAATTAAAACTAAAAGTTTTAGTTTTCAAATAGAACTAGAAATTCTATAATCTCAATTTAATTAGAATCAGAAGTTCTAAATTTTCAATTTTATTAGAACTTGAAGTTCTATATTGAAAATTTGTTTAGAACCAAAAGTTCTAGACTTTCAATTCAATTAGAATTATAAATTCTGATATATTTATCTATTATGATCAAAATTTTTAGAGTACTAATTTATCTAAAACTAGAAATTCTAGTTAAATTCTAATTAAATTTTATTGGCTTTCATGTTCAATGCGGACAATTATATTTGTCAAATAAAATTATAGTTGTTTGAAGTAACATAATTATTTCTTGCCTATTTTATAGAAAGAGTGTGTCTTAAATTATGGATCTAAACACAAAAGACAACAAAATATAAAAGTTTGTATTTTGTGTATGAAGTCAATGTTATGCATATACATATAGACAGAAAATAATGTGACTTTTTTTAGTTATGAAAAATTAAATAAAGATCAAAAATATTTGATCCTGTGATGTTATGTTCTTGTTTTTTGCATTTAACATAATGGTTCCATCAAATTCGCTTTAATTGATTAAATTCTCAATGAATGGTTTGAATTCGAATTTTTCCATTTTAAATATGAACTAGAAGTTCCGAATTCTTAATAAATTTATTCTTAGTTTTATTTGGATCTTAAAACCTAAAGTTTCAGATCCTTACTTCAATTCTATATTATAATTTATTTAGATTTTGAAACCAAAAGTTTCAAAATTACAAAGAGAAAAAAAAATTGAGAAAAACTAAATCAATTTGAATTTGATATGAAAAAAAAAAAAAAAACGGTCTTGAACCAAGCATGTAGGTTTGAAAATATGTCTCCTCATTGAGGGTGAGTAGAGACTTGAAAATCTTTATACTAATTTCTGTTTATGATTTCAAGATATATAGCTCATAAAATTTAGATTTATAAATACGTTAAAGTATTCTATTTTTCTGCTTATGAATTTTAACGCATCGAGGTATGTATTTTCATACTTATGTATTTAATATGAATGTCTTGATCGGATATATATATAACAATCTCATACCTTATGTTATATAGTTAAATCTATTTGTATTATGGTTAAATTGTTACATTTCCAATGACGACATGAGTTTGATAGTGACATGAGCTGTTAAATATGAAAATTAGGTAGCAACGACTATTAGAGTTTTCTGATAGTGATTTTGTTTGAGATCTTTTAAAATATCTCATAAAATTAAGGTATTATTATAATTTATTTAGAACCTAAAATTCTAATATTAATTATAGTGATTGATGTGATTTGGAAAAGAATTTCATTCTCAATTCTATCAAAACCTGAAGTTTTGAGTTATTATCATATTGAACATGTAATTATGATGTACAATCACATCATAACTTAAAACTTTGAATTTTTGAGAAGAAAATGTATAATATTTTTATTCTTCTTATATTAAATTATATAATTATTGTTATTTCTCATTTTTTTTTTTTAGTGAAGGATAATGTTATTTTCGTTTTTCTTCTTTCCTCAGAGTAAGATACGAAATAAGGTACATGACATGTGTTTTCTTATACTTTATTTGATTATTAAATATTTGTTACAATTCGTTGTAATAGTATTTTGAGAAATTGTTAATTAATTCACTATGATTACAATTTATATATCTTGGTAAAATGATAAATTTATATTTTTAAAGAAATATATATATATTTGATTACCAAATAAATGAAATTAGATGATTAAAATAATTTGTACTTTCAATTTGCTCCTGAAGTAGCAATATTAATGATTATAATGTGAAAAATCATTTATCCCATATGACAAAATTAATTAACATTATTTCCTGAAGTGAATGTTAAATTATCTGATAGTCGTGGAGATGATTATGATCAGTAAAGTCTTAGTGATCATAATAAATTTTAACTACCTGAAGTGGAATTCACATCAAAGCAAAGTAAACAAAATGTTTACTATTGGTGGAATATGAAATTATAATAATTGTGTACATAAAGTATACATAAATGTTATATTAATCTTTTACCGATATATAAAAGCTCCAGAAAAGCAAATTTGTATATACAATGTAAAAAACAACAATGTTATATATATAAAACTTTGTTACTTTAATAGATCCTGAATGAATCTATTTAGATATACAATAATAAAAGTATATCGCATTTGTATTATTTATACTATTATATGCCAGAAGCATATTTTACGATGACTATCATCTGATTATAAGTATAATATGATCAAAAATTATGATGAATCAAAAGTTTGTTTTGTGGGGTTCCTTCTCTCTGAACTGTCTCACTCACAAGGTACGGTCCCCGGGCCAGAAGGTTTCGCTTCGCCTCCCCCACCCGCATTTGAACCCATGACCTAGCCCCTTAGTCAAATGAATTCTTCTTGCAAGGTGAGTACCAATTGAGCTAGTATCCAATAATAAAAAGAAAATGATGCATCAAATTCTTGGAAGTAATATAGATATTCATTATAGAATCTGAAGATTCCTACCTAGTAAATATCTTCGAATGACAATAATTGATATTATGTTGATATAAATAAGTCTCAGAATGACATCGTGATAATGCAAAAAAAAATAAAATAATAATGCCAATGACTAAATTTTCTCATTGTTTGGGGGGGGGGGAAGGCGGGGAGGAAATTGACAAAATTAGAAAATTTAACGAAGTGAAATTACAATTAGCATACATAGTTTATTATAACGATTATTATATAAGTCATATGAGCCTAAAGTCCAAATGATCATTTGCTTGAAAATTGTATACTTGAATGATTTTATACTCATTACCAATATATTAACCATGTTGATTGTTCATAAAAAACAATTTACGTAAATGACAACAAATAAATTATTTGTTACACATAGAAGTATGAAAAGTAAATTTAGTTGTAAAATTATTATTTTTTGAAGTGAATAATAAAACATCATGATCATTTTAAAGATTACACTCAAGTTATATATAATCCTCATCGTATAAATATAAATCCTGAAGAGTTAAATATTTTTGAAGAGATAGAACTCTTTAAATCTCCCCATATAAAACTCAAAAGGGATCTTAATTACATACGAAAAAGTGCATGTATTCAAACTATAAATATTATAGTTTGTCTTAAGAATATGTTAAATTTTACAGTAGCCCTAAAGAGGTATTATACTGAAAACTTAAAAAAAATTAAGATTTTATATTTTATTGTTCTGCATATTACAGAAAAATTATGAGGATATTAAATAACATATTGTGGATAAATATTAACATAAAAATTAGTGATCAAAACAAAAGCAGAGCTATACTTATATAGTTATATTAAACTACATATGAAAATTGAGATGATGAAATATAATTATATCTCAAAGGTTTACTGTAGAAACTCAATATTGATAATGTGAAATAAATTGTCTCATAGTTAATTTCATATGATGAGAATTAACAGCCCTTGCAGAGGTTAATACTCCAGCAGTAGTATAATATCTTGAAGAGATACAAAATCTTGAAATTATAAAAAAATTCCTTAGAAGAACTGTTGAGTCATGATAAAATAATCATCGACAATTTATTTACACATGTAGTAGCTATTGAGATTATAAATGATGATTATAAATCATATAGTATCAATGAGTGTTGAAAAAGTCATGATTAGCCTAAGTGGAATGAAGCAATTCAAGCAGAATTGATTTCATTAACCAAATGTTATGTATTTGGACCAATAGTCTAGACGCTTGAACATGTCAAATTTGATGAAATAAATGAGTATTTATTCGAAAACGTAATGAGATGAAACATTTTCATCTATGATTGATTCGATTACGTTTCGATTTTTAATTAGTTTGACAGTTTCCAAAAGACTTTAAATGTGTCTTATGGATGTGATAACGACATATTTATTTGGATCATTAGATACCAATATACATGAAAATCTTTAAAGAATTTAAAATATTAGAAGCATATAATTTAAATTCTCGTAATTTGTATTCAATAAAGTTACAATAGTCTTTATATGACTTAAAGTAATTCAGATGAATGTCATATAATCCTCTTAGTGAATACCTCATAAAATAAGAATATATTAATGATTTATATGTCTTTGTGTATTTATAAATTAATCACAATCTGGATTTGTAATTGTAGCAATATATATCGATGATATTAATTAAATTGGAACTCCTGAAAAGCTCTTAAGAACTGTTGAATATTTGAAAAAAGAATTAGAGATGTAAGATTTTGAGAAAACAAGATATTGTCTCAGTCTAAAGATCAAGCACAAATCAGAGGGAATAGTAGTCCATCAACTCAAAGACACTAGAATTGTGTCAACCATATTTTTTAATATCTTCAAAGAACTACAAAAGTAACAGTTGTATACTTTTTAGGGGGTATATAATAAGTCAATATAGATATATATGCACTGCACTCTTTTTTTCTTCGATCAGGTTTTGTTCCACTAAATTTTTCTGACAAGATTTTTAACGAGACAGTCTATTTAAACACGTCCAAATACTATTGAATTCATAAGATTATTGAATTTTTAATCCAACAGATCATGACATATCTTTTGCTTTCATCAAGGGAATATGTCATAACTTTTTGGAGTTTTGTATTCTGCACTCTTTTTTCCTTTTGACCAATTTTTATCCTATTGGATTTTACTGGTAAGGTTTTTAATGAGACAGTATTTGGTACATCTAAAAATTTTGAAGAGTATTATCAAGTGGTGTACCCTTAAGGGGGAGTGTTATGAATATATGATCTTAACGTCACTTCCTTTTTGATAATATTCATTATCTTATTTGTTGATATTTTATTATGGAAATGATTTTTTAATTTACCTATAAATAGGCTTATATTGTAATTATTGGAAGATACATCAATTAAATTATTTTCTCTATTTCTTTTTTACTTTTGCTTATTCCTCTTATTTTATTATTATTCTATATTTATTACTTTTAGGTTATATTTTATAACATATATATATATATATATATATCAAGAAGTTTCTTTTATTCCAAATACTTCATAAAGAATTACCGATCAATCCAAACTTTCTTTTTTCGTGGTACAAAATATCTATTGAATTGAGATAAAAAAAAAAAAATTAGATCATGATCAAATAAAAAGAAACTTATATGAATGCTATAATATAACTCCAAAAATTAAATCTAATCAAATGTCTTTAATCTTCTCATCACACCAAAAAAATGAATGAGTTATTGTCTTTTGGCCACCACTACATCAATGACAATCAAGGGATTGACTAGAAAACTTCTCAATATTTTCTTAAAAAAAGAAAAGAAAGCTTTTCGATGTGAATCATATTTTTTAAAGTATTTTAATATATATAAATCAAACACTCAACTACATTGTGTATTTCACAATATTTTTTCCTCTCATTATTCTCATGTACATCCAAAAAACAATTTGATGAAAAATAATTCAATAATTCAATATATTTTTTGTGATCAACAATTACAAAATTTTTATTTGAAAATAAAATAAATAAAACAACCATCTTCTAAATGACATTATAATTCCTACTTTGTAGTTTGCTGCAATTTGAAAATTGTGGATCAATAAAATCTCAATATAAATAATGTTAAATAGATAATAACGTAGATGTAAATGGAGTGCTCTTACAAACAGATAATAGAACAAAATTAATGAAAGGATAATTTTAGTATTAGGTGGGGTTTGTTAAAAATTAGAGAGTTTTCAAAATTTTAATAGTGTGTGTTTATTGAAGGGGTGTTCATACAATTTTTAAATTGTGCAAATATCGCGACGCTTAAAATAAACATCTTTAAAGGAATATTATTGACTTCGATAATAATTCCTATAATTGAAGTAAATAACTTATTTTAATTTCAATACATCAATCTGATTCCAGACTAATCTGATTTCAGATCATTTTGATTTTAAATCATTTTAATTACGCTCACGTAAAAACAACCATAAACCATTTTGTTTATTTTTTAAGTAGTCAAATAACTTAAAATTGCTAAAAAAAAACTTCAAATAAAAAGTTAGGAGTTGTTTATTTTATTATCTGAAGACTGAATAATGCTGCTAAAGACTGAATAGTGACTAAAATATGAAATCTGATTAACATATTTGTTTTTTTCCTCATCTATGAATATGTTGTCAACTTGTTTGTTTTTTAAAAATTTAAAATTATCTGAAAACTAGTATGTTGATATTTATACATTATTTATTATTTATTATTATGTAATTTTAATTAATTTAATACAAACATCAAAAAATAAATCATTAATAAATTCTAAAAAATTTTTATATACATATTAATAATATTTTATTTATAATTAAAATATGATTAAAAATATATAGTAGTATTAACCATATTTATATATTTAAATATGTTAATATAATTAAAAAAAACTTTAAAAAAGGAATGTTTAAATTTTAAATTAAAATATATTAGTTTAATTTTAAAATAATTTGGGATAAGATGTATTTAAGTTTTATTTTCAAATATATTTTTTGTGAGCATCAATGAGAAAAAAGAAAAAAGGAAAAAAATTGAGTAATGTTAAATTAGAATATATTTGAAATTGTGTTATTTTGGGAGGGTAGATTTGGAATAAAAACTCTTAAATATCATTAAATGATTTATAATTAAGTGAAAAGTAAAAAATTATTTCTTAATTAAGTGATTTGGAATAAAATTATTTTTTAATAGTTTTAAGTGATTTGACCATTTAAAAAATTAAACGTAAATAACTTAATAGGTATAATTCAGTACTATTAAATCTTAACTGAAAAACACAAATGATCCTTTAAGAATTCTAAATTATCACTTAACACCTAATCATTTAATCATAATTAAATATATTTTGCTCTATAACTATTCCTCTAAAATATACATATTTCCAATTTTATATTCATTAAATCTTATAAATTAAAATTTTTCATAATTCATATTTTCAATTGTAATTTTGAATCTTTATATTTATAAAACAATTTTAACGACATATATTTATTACTTACAAAGAATGTATAAACTATGTGAACATAATATTTTCTTTAACTATTATTGTTTAAAACAATGTATATTTGTTATTATCAATAAAAACTACATATGTAAAATTAGAAATATATAGATAAATTTGGTTATGATTTATTAAATGATTTATTTTTTACCACATATCTAATTTAAAATAAAAGTACATAATAATTAATTAATTATTACTTATATACACGTAAAAGTATTTGTTTTCGTATGTTTTTCTCTTAGAAAAACATATATATTCAAACATTAGGAAAAAAAAATGTTATCGAAGTTTCAAATTTTAATCATTATTCAGTTTTGAATAATGTTTAAGACTATTCATTCATCATATATGTTATATGTATTTTTAGGCTACTGCAAATGGGTTGGTAAAAGCCCAGAGGCTCAGTAAGATAACATGCTAAAACCGTCCCAACAGACAGGGGACCCAAAGTACTGGTCTAAAGAAACAGGCATAACTTTGTGCTCGGATGTCAGATTGCCTATTATAATATATTTTCGGAAAGGGATTTTCGTGCTCTATAGCGTGGTAACCGGGTGTTCCCCGGTTGATGCCGTTTGCATCCTCAAATTTGTTGTTTTAATGGATGTGTTCTTGAGGTTTACATTTGCTGCCAAAAAGTTCTGACAGCAACCAGCAGCGACAAGGCATCCAGATCTGCTCGCCCGGCCGATCGCTCGGCTGTCCCCTGACAGCCTGCTCGCTGACATCCTGACCGCTGATCGTTGACAGTGTGACCGCTGATCCTGTCCGCTGACAGCCTGACCGCTGGTTCCGTCAGCTGACAGTATGACCGCTGATTCTGTCCGTTGACCGCTATCCGTCAGTCTGTTCGCTGGCCGCTGATTCTGTCTGCCAGACTGATCGCTGATTTCTCCGCCTGTCCGCCAGACTGACCGCTGATTTCTCCGCCTGATCGTTGGTCGTGTCCGCTGAGTCTGTTAGCTCAGATCTGCTCGCCAGGGTCTGTCCGCCCAGAACCGCCCCAACTCGCGGACAGTGTGACGTGCACGTGCCAAGCCCTTCTCAGAATGTTAGCAGCGCGATTTTCGGGGATCTCACCTACCATGTCAGACGACTGAGACTGTGTGACAGAAGACTTTGAAAATTGTAATATGCATTTAATGCTTTCCTATTTAAGTTGTACTATTACTGTAGCTTCTGTCCCTCCTCCCGATAAATATGAGTGATTTTCATTGTAAAGGGGCGGCGGGCTTTCTGGTTCTTTCTCTCTCTCTCTCTCTATTATTTTCTCTCTCTACTGCTGTAACAAAATGAACAGTAATAACAGTGACTGTTGCGCCCCTCACCGGAGCCGACGCCATGGACGTAGGCCTTCCCTTTGGCTGAACCACGTAGATCTTGCGTGCTTTTCTTCTTTCCTCTCTCGTTTTCTTCTTCCTCTGCCTCTGTTTTCTCCTTTCTTTCTCTCATTTTCTGTGGATTGCAGCTTAAGCCCGAAAACAACCTCGTTGACTAAGGAAAACAATTTTTCGACGTTAACAATATATAATATATATTAAAAAAAAAAACCGTTATCCACGTTAAATTATAAAATGTCTAAATTATCCTTCCTCTAATGTTTTATCAATTGTAATTAATTTTAAATAATCAATACAAATCAATTAATAAACATTAAAATATTAAAAATTATTAAAAAAATTATTCAATCTCAATTGTTATCGATAGGTTCATCCCTAAAAAGAAGAAAGAAAATTCTATCATCACCGTTAACTTCTCTCCGTCTCTATCATTAGAATCATTATCATCAATAACTACTGCTTCTATATCGAAACCAACACCATCATCTTTTTCTTTCTTCCCCATATATTCTATCGATACAAAACAAAAACAATGTCGAACCAAATCCAGCGTATCATAAAAGGAACAAATTATAGAACCAAATCCAACGTATCATAAAAGGAACAAATTATCTAAATTCGTGTTAGTGACATTGGTGCTCTGAATAATGCATAGTTTATCATTTTCAGTTGCCATCTTATTAGGGTTTTATCAAAGTACAAAGAAAGATATGAATAACAAAGTAATTTGTCTCTAAACACTGTAATGGAAACCTTAAATAATGGTCTACTCAATGAACATGAAAAAACCCTAATATCACTCCAACAAGTACAAGAACTTTAAAGGTGACGATGAAATCACCACTACCATCATGACAATAATATTCATATTTTTGTAATTGTTTAACTCGTTTAAAGTAAAATTTTAAATTAGATTAGGAAAGAAAACAGAAAAGACGAAAAAATAGCTGATGGGCTTCAGGATTCAATGTATCGCTATTTTTGTGGATGGGCCCAATTCAAGCAGTGGTGGGCTTCTGCTGTTACAAATGGGTGAGAATCGACAATATTTTTGAACATAGAGCCAAGTTTCAATGGTCAAATTAATTTCCGTAGCACCTTTTTTTTTTTTTAAAAAAAAAGAGGAACTATGTAACGCTTTAGCAAATTTATTAGTGATGCACTGATGCTAAGGAAGTGTATTCATTTATGACTATAAAATTTTTTTATAAATTATTTTTTAATAAATGATTTTTATAGAATTTTATAAACTTTTAATGACTTCACAAATTAATGAAAAACTTTCAAAAACTTTTATAAATTCTTTTAAAAAAATATTTATTAACTTATATAGAATGTTATAGACTTCTAAAAAAATAATATCAAAAAATTTCATAGACTTCCAATATACTTTCATAAACATTAATAAACTTTTACTAATTAATATAATATACTTTAAAAGTTAATAAAATTATATTCATCATGTCAATAATTTATTAAAAAATATGACACATAAAATAAAAGTATAGTCTATTTCAAAATAATAATGATAATAAGAAAAATATAGTCACCTCAACTATATAAATAGATAATCAAAACATCAAGTATTTCAAGCATTTCATTATTCAATTTATATCTTCTATAAAATATAAAATCTTTAATGTCCATTATTGTTAATAATTCCAATATTGTTCCATATATCAACAATTATAACAACCATCAATTCATTAGCATGCTCTTTTTGTTGTTCTTAAGTCTCAAGAAATGAGTTAATCGTCTATATTAACTAGTAATGATGATCAAGACGAAGAAGATTCATAGATTTCAATAAATTTTTATAGATTTTTATTTACTTCTAAAATAAAAATATAATCCTTTAATAAACTCGTGCAAATTATACATTTTATAAGTTATATTTTTCATCTCAATGAAAAAATATATATATTTTTTGATATAATGTAAATAAACATGTGGAAAACAACTATCAAAACTAATGTTTTACAAAATTCAATATGATTAATTTTATGATATTTTATAAATAGTAAAATTGATTACTGTACCTCAAATATTAACTAATTAAAAGTAATATGAATAAAAGTTGAAAAAAAAATATCACATGTAAAATATAATTAAATCATTAAATTTAAAATTTTATTTTTCTTAATTAACCACTAGCTAAAAAATCATCAAATATTATTATTATTATTTTTTTATTTGAAATAGAGGTTTTTCCTTTTATTTTGTAATATAAAAGATAAAGATTCTATCGATTAATTTTATCAATTTTATAGCAATGAGATTTCTCATTTATACATTGTGAGTTCTATTTTTATTATTTGTACACAATAAATACTAAACTGTTAGTTTACAATATAATTGTTAATACTAGTTATATTGTTTATTATAAAAATAATGGGATGATTTTGATTAATATCCATCTAGAGTTTTTTTTTTTTTTTTTTTTTTTTGTATTGTATTTATATAAATATAAATTATAATATGTTTTCTTTCTTTTTTTTTTTTAATTTATTTTTTCAAGATCTAACTCTTCAATTTTGATTCAAACTTGAAATCTTATACAAAATAATAAATTGATGTTCTTTGAAAAAAAAAAAGGGGTTTAATAAGATTTAAAAACTAAAAGGCTAACAATTTAAACATAGGAATAAAAATATTGATCATTATAATTCACAATAAAATAAGAGTGAAATATATATATGTGTGTGTATTTTAAATAAGTGAAATATTTTTATTTATAGGAGATTCAAATATAAAAATAATTGTGAGATTTGCTTCTATAATCAACAACAGAAGCCTACAAAAGTTTTTAAGGGGAGTGGAAAAAAATTTGTGGAGTTTGATTATTATAAATTTAATATAAAAGTCTACAAAAGTCATTGACCTTTTGAATATTTCATAACTTTTATAAACTCTTAAAAAGTCTTGATTGAATACACCATAACTTTTATAGACTTTGAAAAAATATTTAAAAATCTATATTGAATACCATATGACTTTTGTAGAATTTTTAAAAGTCTACATTGAATACACACAAACTTTTAAACTCTATAAAAGTTATTAAAAGTTTGAATAAACCCCCCTAAATGTTTATGTTTATCGTCATTTTCTAATGATATCCATCTTTGTGCATTAGATAGATACAGAGGGTACACTTAAATAATCAGTGAAACTACATTCAACAACTCGAATTTAATTGATATTATAATGACCCATCCTCTCCCCATACTGGGCTGGGACCTTCCTGGGTGTATGGGCTCACCCATCCTTCGATCCAAGTACTGTCCCTTAGTCTTTAGGGATTTCATACGCCTCCCATGCCCCTCGAACCCATGACCATGGCCATATAGTCAAATGGGAAGCCTAGCTCAATTGGTACACATCTTGCTTCCCATTTGACTATATGACCTTGGTCATGAGTTCGAGAGGTGTGTGAGGCGTATGAAAACCCTAAAGGCTAAGGGACAGTACCTGGACCGAAGGATGGGTGAGCCCATGCACCCAGGAAGGTCCCGGCCCAACATGGGGAGATGATGGGTCGTTATAGATACTCCTTTTGGATAATTGCTTCATTCACTAACAAAAATAACTATGAAAAATTTATTTAATGCAATTGTGCAACTTTATTACTTCTTATTTTTAGTGACATTTTACATGAAATACTAATAATATATTATTGTTATTATTATTTTCACCTCAATGCATATTGAAATTAAGTAAGTTGGTGCATTTTAATGTAGACTTTTGATTAAATATAAATGATTATTGACTAAGTCAAATTAAGTGAAAGTTATTGACATCAAAAAAGGATCACCTCAATGCATATTCACACTTAAATTTATGCAAATTGTGTGAATATGAAGATTTGTAAGGGTTTGCAATAAAATATTGTGAGTGGTGGCAAAAGTTTATAGGTTGATTATGCTGAAAAAGTGAATAGTTGTAAAAATTGATAATGTAAAGTAAATGAGAAAAAGTGGAGACAATGAAACAAACACAATGCTTTTTTAACGTGAATCGACTATATATCTAATGCCTACATCTATGGTTATATCATTTATGGAAAGAGAGACTATGTTTAGTAGAGATTTAGTTAAGGGTAGAATGATTGTTGAATGTTTTATTTTGTACATGCCAAGGACCCTTTTATATAGTGTCAGGTTTCATTGTTCACATATAATTCCATCACTATAATTTAGGAAAGGCTAAAGATATTTTTTCCTATTTTATATAAAATTATATTAAACACTTAAATACTGAACTGGACTACAATTAACTGTGGCTATATTTGACTTGTATTACAATTATAACAACTTCCTATTCAAAGAGATCTTCTATTCATTATGGAAGTCTTCTTGTTTGGTGAGGTTCTTTTTCCCTTTCTTAAAATTTCATAGATTTAAGGAAATATATCAGTGTCTGCAAGTTTGTAGAATATTTTCTGTTTTTGAATCCTCTACACTGATAAGGAAATAACGAGCCGATGATATGTAACTGGCCACACTATGATTGTAACCTTGAGCTATGCCTTATACGAGCTTCTTAACTTGAGCTAACTTACTGTTGTGGCACGATTGAACTTGCTTGATGTTTCTACCGATGTGACATATTGTTGATGTGTATTGGGGATATGGTCTTTGTACCTCATTTTCTTTCATTTAACATTTTGGTCTTGTCAATCTATCGAGCCTGTTAGTTTTTTTGGGCCCTATCTGAGTTTCTGACTCGGATGCTATTTTAAAACACAACAAAAATAAATAAATTTAATGATTGATAATTGAAACACTGAATTTATTATATCAATATGCACTAAATTTATTATATATTTCTTTTCTTCTTAGTACACACTAAAAAACTATATATATACTTAATAATATAATAAAGAGTTATTATTTTTCCTTCTGATAATTATAAATCATCATTTTTCCCGTTGATGATTCTAAACATGTCAAAAACCCCCCTGAAATGGTATTAATTTCAGTTAAAAAAATAGGAGAAAATGATTTTTTTTACTCAACAGGAGAGAAAATGACAATTCATTAATCGTTAGTAAGAAAAATAATAATAGCTTTATAATAAATTCAGTGTCTTAATCAATGACTCATATCCAATACATTGATTTAATTAATTTTGTACCAACGTAAAAATTATTACATATAGTGACGATTATATGATTAAATAAATATATATTGAACTTCAGTTTGGTTATTCGAAAATAAATTTTAATATGGTGTAACATTAATATTAGAAAAAAAAACACAATATTGATATGTTCTTTTAAGAGGTAGTGTATGTTATTCCAAGAAGTTAGGGTGCAAAAATGTTAAAAGATACAAAGGGCTCGGAATGGCCTAGCACACCACCTAGTGTCAAGGGCTTCAGTTACTAGGACAGAAGGTTGTTGGATTACAATATGATGTTTTCTCTATGTAGTTTCAGTTTAGTTTAATATAATGGTGCGTTTACTTCACTTGGATGAATCGGAATAGGAATCGGAATGATCTGAAATCGGAATGACTTGGAATCGGAATGAAGTATCGGAATCATATAAGTTGTTTACTTCAACTACAGGAATCGAAATCGGAATCAATATTATTTTCATTAAACTGTTTACTTTACTTTGGAATCGGAATGAATTAATTATAAGTTACAAAAATACCCTTAATTAAAATTATGGATTAATTATAATAATGTGTAGTTTTTTATTATAATATACTCTTTTTTTTAATATCAAATAAAAAACTACATATTATAATAAAAAAATTTAATATTATTTTAATAGTTTACTAATTTGATGTGCAGTTTTTTATTATAATATGTAATTTTTTTTAATATTAAATAAAAAACTACATATAATAATAATAAAAATACATATTATTTTATTAGTCCATCATGATAATTAAGAAATTGGTGATGAAAAATTAATAGTCGCAATTTTTTATTACAATATGTAGTTTTTTTTTTTTTTAACATCAAATAATTAGATTTTTCTTTATTTTTTTAAAAAGGGGTATAAGGGACATTTTATTTTGACAAAGGGAATGAGAATGGGATTCCCAAGTAGGTTGGGGGGAATGAGATTCCCATTTCACAACCCCAAATTGATGTGGGGCCCACATTTTCATTCCCATTACGGAATGGATTTTAAGCAAGTAAACATCAATCAATCTCATTCTCCATTCCCTTTGTTTAATCCATGAAGTAAACACACCATAAGTGTTTTCTTTAAAAAAAAAAAAAAACTCTTAAAAAAACAATATGACTTTTGATATGTTGTTTATTTTTCATCATGTAATTTTATTTTCATCCAAAATCATCCTTCCATCATAAAGTTATCTGAAATGCTAGACAATAAGTAAAAATATATTTTTACCCTCAGATTTTTAAATAAAGAATAGAATAATTATAAAATAATATTTTGAAATAAAAATTATAAAAAATTTTAAAAAAAATGATAAAAATTTAAAAAAAAATCTATCAATCATCTTCACTTTCAACTTTAACCCATTTTTGGAAACCCAATTATCATAAGCCCATTCATGGGTTTCCATTTTATCATCAATTCAAAAACAAATCTCTCATATTAACCCAATCAATAATCAACACCATTATCATCAATCATCAACACAATTACTAACCAAAATAAAAATCAACAACCAAACTCAACCAAAATCAACCAAGGAGAAGCATGCTACCGTGCAACTAGCCAACCACAAACGAGGAGAAGCATGGCTAGGGGAGAGTAAAAGGGAGAGAGTGCATCCAAGTAAGGGGTAGGCAAAGGGAGAGCGAGAGAGAGGGAGTCGTTTGCACGAGGGACTGGCAATGGTAAGGGGAGACTCTGAAGGAGAACGACAACCTGGACAGGGGAGAGGACGTTGAGGTACCGCTAGAGACTCGGTTCAGGTCTCCATCGTCGAAGATCTAGAACCAGGGTCTCTATTACTGCTACCATCAAACATACCATATCGCAACTATCGAGAACACCTGCAAATCCTACCAAAGATGGCGAGAGAAAATAGGAAAAGATGAGTGAGAGAAAGAGAGAGAGAAAGGAGTTAAAGAGGAATTTTTTTTTATTGTTATATATATTTATTATTTTTAAATAAAAATATCTTTTTCTTATAATTTTATATTTAATATTATTTATTTTTATTTTTATATTTTAATAAATATTTTCATTGAATTTTTCTTTTTACTCCTAAAGTCAAACAATCAACCATATAACCTAATGGAATCTTTGACCATCAAGGGTATTATCGTCATTTTAA
The DNA here is from genome assembly GCA_022984855.1 of Dimocarpus longan. Taxonomy (NCBI): domain Eukaryota; kingdom Viridiplantae; phylum Streptophyta; class Magnoliopsida; order Sapindales; family Sapindaceae; genus Dimocarpus; species Dimocarpus longan. Next base: position 16,434,121 of record CM041015.1, on the reverse strand, counting down.
AAGTAAACAGTATTTTGAATAAAAATAAAACTATTTGGTGAAAAATTGATAATATATCAAAAATCAATGGTTTTTTGAGATTTTCCCAAAAAGAGTTGTGCATAACTCCAACTAAAGACCTATTCTGAAGATACTGATATCTATATTTTTCTAAAAATAAAATAATTGTGTTATATATATATATATATATAATTGTGTTTACATTGTGGATCAAACAAAATTATGGATATTTCAAATTAATAAAGAGGTGGAACAATAAAATAAAATTGTGTTTGCATTGTGAATCAAACAAAATTATGGATATTTCAAATTAATAAAAAGGTGGAACAATCAAAGTGGGATCCACATGGACTACATAATTCATGAAATGAGCAGCCAGAAGAAGATGACAAGTCCTTTTGAGCTTTATGAACAAGTTGGATAACGAAATTGAAAATTAAAAATAATATTTGATTCTCATGGTCCCAGCTATGCAATCAAAATCCTTCCTTTCCTAGCTGGTTAGAATCTTTATTGCCTTCTAATGTCATCCTCCCCCACCACTGTCATCTTCACGAGAGAAGTATGATGTTTCTAAAAGAATTAAATACCGAAATGGTATTGAATATATATTTTTTTCATTTTGGGATGATGGAAGATATTTCTAAGTATTCTTAATATAAAATTTGTGAAAAATACCAAAAATACCAATACAAAGTGTCAAAATTGGTTTTTGTAACATTTTTAGAAATATTCGTTTTCAGTCATTCAAACAAATTAATTACATCATAAACTCACTTTATCGAAATTGTCTCTGTCTACCTTATTCTCCTCCTCAATTGTTCATGGTATGCAATCTTTGACTTCCTTTGTTTATTATTTGAGTTCTGTTAAGGATTTTTGAGATTTCTTTTGGTGATTCTTTCTTTCTTTTTTTTTTTTTTTGACGTTTTGGATGTTGAGTATTAATGCTCATGATTAGATTTGGTTGAATTTGATTTGAAAATAGAGGTTTCTGGTGAGATGTAGCATGGAAAACAATGACAAATTTTTAAGTACACTTAAATAATGGTCGGTATTGATTTTAAATAGCATGTTTTATATTTGAGTGGAGGGTAGTTCGGTAAAGTTGGATGTAGAATGAAAATAATTTGTTCGATGGATTAAAAACAAAATTCCATAATAAAGCAGGTAAAAACGATTTTTTTTTTTCATTTATTTTTGCATAAAAGTGAATTTGTCTCCTATAATTTTAATATTTTCATAAATTTAAATCTTATTATTTTCAACGATAATGATATTTAAAATTTTGGATGTACCGTATGATCTACATGTTATGTTGTGGTTTTGATAAATGGTATTATTTTTGTCACTAACTTATGTTAGATATCTTTAGTTTTGGGGTTGGGATTTATGGTCTCTTTATTTATGTAATTCATAACACAGTTTAAATTGTTATCTAATATACTTATGATAGTTGTTGACACCGTTTTTTGATCAATCCGGTTCTTAAAACCCAATACCTGCGAAACAACAAATAACAAAGAGAAATATGGAAAACCAAGATCAAAACGGATGGGACACAATGATTTTTATATGGTTCGGTAAAGTAATGGCCTACGTCCACGACTGTCACTCTTATTTCTGCAGAGTAACAATATATATTTTCTTCTATATCCCTTTATAACAAATTTGATTCCTATTTATAGATGAAAATGTTACAATTTGAATTGATTTCAGTATCTTACAGATAAGGTAAAAAATAAAATACATTAATTAAGATAATATTTGCCAATATTCTCTCTACCATATCAGTAATAGTCACTAAGAATGTCGTGATTTGATTTGCATGAAAATAGACAAGTTAACTTCTTTCTTAACTGAACCGCTCCAAGCTTCTAAAAGGTCAACTGGTTAAATTTAGCGAGTACTTTGAACGAGCAGATTATTCAAGTGATCAGATATTACTCATAGCGAGCAGATGAAGAGAAGAATAGTCAACTCATGACTTGTCAAGCATTCTGGAAAGATCATGGCATCTGGTCGTACAACGGACGGCCTCCTGGTTACTTTAATTGCCTCTTGAAGAATATTATCGAACAGTTCTTGGTCACGATCAGATCAACTTAGCGATTACAACTCGTGACCAGATTGCCACGCGATCAAATACATAATCAAATGATACGATCAACTATGTAGTAATTAAAACGATCAGCCATGCGATCAGATGTGCTTAGCCATACGATTAGATGAGCTCGGGTTCACAGGTTAAGAAACAACCACATGCTCCCTTCTTTGATATTTGCCTAATGGACTAACCTCTTGAGTTTCTTCTCATAAGATAACATACTAGGCTCATCCTTAGGCCTTTATAAGCCCATTTTCTATGATCGCAAAAATGCCCATAACAATAGTCAAGATTATATCTAATACAGATTATTTGTTGCATAAATTAATTAAAATTGTTGAATGCAAATTTCGACAATTAAAATTGAAATAACTTGTCTGTTGAACTTACACATGAAATTTATAAAAATAAAATAAAATTTATGGGATCTTTTATGCAATTCACAAATCAATATTTCCACAAAAGAGTTCTGCTTTTTACTAGCGCTCTCTATTGAGTGGTTTTTGGCAGTGTCATTGAATCAATAATCTGAATTTATGTGGCCCTTATTTTATATTTTGGAACAAATTGCTCTGGTATGAAAAGGAAAAAAAAAAAAAAAAGACTTTTCTTCAACAATGTTAAGAAACTAGGAGAGATTGAAAGAGAGAAAGAAAATGCAAGAGTACGAGAGGTAAGAGAGAGTTCCATTGATGTTGGGCAGGTTTGACAAGAAGGAAAGGAACGCCGGTGATAAGATTAGCAGTAAATAACCCACCCTATTTCACCCTATTTTAACAGTTGTCAATCAATTATAAGAAAGAATAAATTTTAAATTCATTTACAAGTTTTGTATGGTTTTTAAGTTATGCATAAATCATAGGTTCTTGAATAAAATGATAATTCAAATTTTAGAAGTAAATAATTTGAAAACTATTGCAAAAATATTTGAGTGCTATATAAACAACTTAAAAATCATTTTTAACAATTAATGCTAAGCACAAATATATATTTTGGAATATTCAAAAGTTCACATATCAACATACATGACAAGATCCAAATCAGATTCTCTCTATCTCTTATCCGAAAGGCCTCGCCGAGCACTCTAACGAATCTCTCGTAACCCTACTAGCTAGGTAGGGAGATCTGCAGAGCGAACCCCTTAATCTTGCCCGTTTAGTTTACTTTACTTAAATTGAGGCTCGTTTCTCTGAAAATTGTTGGGTTGGTATAAATTTTTCGCATTCGTATTAAAACAATTTTTAAGAGAAATTTGACAGCATGACGACTGTATTTTTAACATTTTCAAAATTTATCTATAAAGAAAAACACACTTCGAGCTATTTCAAATCACTACCCAACTACTTTTGACCACAAGGATGTATTTTCTCAATTCAATTTTATACCATACATTCTCGCAACTAAGTAATTTCTATAACATACCTTTTTCGCAAGCTTACAATTCACCAAGCATTATGAAAGTAATTCATATGCATTAATATATGTGTATATATATGGAAATATCACATATTAGTGTATGTTATATGCAAGTGTGCCAACTACATATACATATCAAAATGTGATATTATAGTTTCCAATATCCATATATCTGACATGCAATCACTCATTTATGTTATTTACAACCACAAAATGTATGTTTTGTTTGATGCATTCTTCGATTTCACCCACCTAAAATATTCAACGAGGTTTTCTGAATGCAAAATCACCTGTACAAACATCTAATACAATATATAAACTGCACAAAAGTAAAAAGGTTAGTTCAATGAATAATAATAACATCAAGATATAATTACATCACAATTCATAACTTCATTCGGGTATCAAGTTCTTTTTCAATTTTTAAAATCTTTCTTTTTGAAAACTCTATGTATACCCCATATGTACTCGAACCATCATGTGGCAGTTTTCGATTGATGCCAAACGTGAAGCTACTGAGATATCTTGATCACTACAATGTGAAATTTTCTACATCGCAAGCATAGCGTGAAACTACCTCAAATCTGAGCAACTACAATGCAAAATTTTCTACATCGCAAGCGTAGTGTGAAACCACCTCAAATCTGATGAACTACAATGCGAAATTTTCTACATCGCGATTGTAGTGCTATATATGAACTGTAACTCTGGGCGACTACGAGCGAAATTTATTACATAGCAACGTAGTGTCAAAACTGTAAATCTAAATGACTACATGTGGAATTCGCTACATCGTAACGTATTGCTAGAAATCTCTCTATATCTTAGCGATCATGTACGAAACTTTCTACATCATACATATCATGCTAGATACTCTGAAAACTGAGCGACTATGGACAAAATTTTCTACATCGTCGCGTAGCGCTAAATCTCGAATAAGCTAAGGGTATATACATGAACTCATAAAACTCTTTACTCATCTCTTTTCGAAAACATTTTATTTTCCATTTCTCTTTTCTAAATCCAACATAAGGATTATTTTACAACACTTTAACTTGTAGTTTTGAAAATTATTGTTTTGAATTTATCAAGTTACACGATATATATTTAAATGAAAAACTGAAACAATGTAAGTGATAGAACACTTACCTGACATCTTATTGCAAAGCTCATAACCTATTCGATATTTCCTTCGCGTTATCTATACATTTAGCGTTAACTCCTTAGGTAACGTTGCAAGCGATTTCAATCGCATATTTAATCATATAAACGTATTCGCATTATGTAATCGCTTCCACATTTCAACGACTATATAAAATACTACATAACAATTTCGAAATATCTTTAAATGATATTCAAAACAGTCCATACATCAAGACAAGGCGTAACGCTAATTCGAAATAATAATTAACACTAAAATAGCTCATGTTATCCACACAACCAATTTCGACATTAAAACAACACATACAATCTCTTCGAAATAGCTTATAATCGTCGAAATAGCTTACACAATTAATTCGAAACAGCTTAACACAAAACAGCCCTCGTTACATAATCAAAACAGCTCTTACAACGTCAAAACAGCTCACGAAATCACCCAAGATAGCCTTGACATCAAAATAACCCATAAGACACGATGAAGACAGCTTTTACAGCACATTAACAGCCCCTAAAATAGCATACATAACAGCCCCAAAAAAAAAAAACAGCTCGTAACGGCCCACAAAATCAGCTTATAACAGCCCCTAAAAACAGCTCATAAAAACTATATATGCCCATAAAAGTAGCACGATGACAGCACCATAAAATAGCACGATGACAACATTATAACAGCATGATGACAGCACCATAAAACAGCATAATGACAGCATCATAACAGCATGTTATAGCACTACAATAGCTCATAAAACAACATCCAAAACAGCATATGTAATAGTCTCGAAAACAGCATATAATACGACGCTTTGACAGTCCATTATGTGATGTTTTGACAGCCCAATCAAGTGTACTTTAACAGCCCATTAATATTCACAGCCCATGAACTATACTATAACAGTCCTTAAACATCCAAAAATAGCCCCTAAAACTGCATGTAATAACGGCCCATGAAACATCATAAAAATAATCCATTAATCATGCAATCATATCGGCTTTCGGTTTTTCGTTTTAACTTTAAAAACTCATCGATTTAATATATTCTTATACACGAAATCATTTGTATAATTTAACTTAAATGTGTAACAAAATAGTCCTTTCGCAACCGAACATAAAAATAGTCCACACGTTTTGTTTCAAAATACATCGCACATTAAAAACACACAACAATACGATCGAAATTCATCCGTTATCACCACGAAACACAAGCGAACGAACCTCCATACTAATGAGGTTCTAAATCCTAAAACCCAATCTTATTATCATCAAATTTCTTCCACAACACAACCAAAATATTTCCAATGAAATGATGTTCGAAAAACACAAGTTACCTCACACTTTTTCAACTCAAAATGACATAACAACAGCCCACAATTCGCATACCGCTGCTGTCCACAAAATCACTTTGAGCGAGCTTCCTTCAATCCAAACAATGAGATACAAGCTTTAAATCTCTCAAAAATAGGTTAGAAAGATTTTCAAGACATTACTTTACAAGCTTTTAATCCAAACAATGACATACAAGCTTTAAATCTCTCAAAAACAGGTTAGAAAGATTTCCAAGACATTATTTTACCTTGCATGAGCTGATTTTTCATTCAAAACAGCCTTGGGATCATTCAGTAGGCTGTTGATGGGCTGCCATCATTTAAAACTGCACACCACCCTTTCCCGGGCTGCTGCACTTGATTAATCCTTTCATTCCCTTGCTACACAAGCTGAACTACTCCTAAAATGGCTACTGCAGCTAACGATTCTGCTTGTGCATGCTCTCGGTTCAACACCTAGATCTTGGTTCAGTTTTCATGCACTCGGTCTACACTTGGAGCATGCTCACAGTTCTGCTCTCAACTCCAAAACCAAGCAGTTCTCTCACACTCCCCTACAACTTTGAGGTTGATGATTGGAGAACAAAAATGGAAACTCTTGGGTTGAAGGTGCTGCACATGGTCTAACCTCTCTTTGGCTCTCAGTCTCTCACTCTTTCTAAATCTTATGAGCTCCCTCTCAATCGCTCTCCTTCTCTCATGCTCTCAAGCTTTCTCTTTCTTTGGTTTCAGTTTTTGCTTTGTGTTTGACCGAGTCCACTCTCAAATACTCTCTAGATGACTCTCTCACTTTCACCAACACAATACACCTATTTGTCTCTTGCTTTTTGTTTGTTCTTCATTTGCTTTTGCTTTTAATTATATATATTTAATTGTCACCTTATACTTGTCACCTTGATTTCATGCTTGAATGCCACTTGTTTATCATACATTGGTCCATCACTTAATTTGTGACACTTTTCTTGCATGCATTCACTCATTCTCTCATTCCTTGACACGTGTTCCATTATACACAATCTCCTATGCACATTCTTTTATGCTTTCATTTCATGCTTTTCGATTTTCACTTTCCGTATTTGAATTCGCTTCGAGTCCACCTGAAAATTTTATTATAATTCATTTTCACATTCCGAAACTTCATTCGTATTTGAATAATTATTCGAATATGATTGTTCTAAATTATTTTATAATTTCGAAATTAAAAACTATTCCCAGACCTATTCGAGAATTTCATAAAAATTTAATTATACTTCCGGATTTGAACAGATAATTAATTCTATCATTAATTAATATTTAATAAATTACTATCAACATTTAATAAATTACCTGGATGTCGGGATAGCATGTTACAAATTCTCCTCTCCTTAGAAAATTTTGTCCTCGAAATTCATCATATCTAGTTACTCAAAAAGGTGAGGATACTGATGGTGCATCTGATCCACAAGCTCCCAGGTGGTCTCCTCCACATTATGATTCCTCCATAATACCTTCACTAAGGGAATTACTTTACTGCGCAGAACCTGATCCCTACGATCTAGAATCTGAACTGGTTCCTCTTCATATGATAAATTTTCCCTTAGTTCCACAAGTTGATCCTCGAATACATGAGATGGATTAGGAATATACTTCTGAAGAATAGATACATGAAATACATTATGAATCATCTTCAACGGTGGTGGCAACTTTACCTTGTACACCACTGGTCCAACTCGGTCCGTGATCTCATACGGTCCAATATAGAGCGAACTCAACTTATCATGCTTCCCAAACCTAAGTAAACCTTTCCAATGAGAGATCTTAAGAAATACTTGATCACTAATTTCAAACTAAAGCTCTCTACGACGCTTGTTTGCATAACTCTTTTGTCTGTCTCTTGCCGTCTTAAGCCTATCTCTGATAATCTGAATCTTATCTGAGGTGATCTGGACTAGCTCTAGATCGATTAATTTTCTCTCACCTACCTCATCTCAACATACTGGAGTCCTGCACTTCCTTCCATAAAGTGCCTCATATGATGCCATACCAATACTAGACTGATAACTGTTGTTGTATACGAACTCCATAAGTGGTAGATGTGTATCTCAACTTCCTTTAAATTCCATGACACATGCCTTGAGCATATCCTTTAGCATCTGAATCGTCCTCTCAGACTGGCCATCTGTTCAAAGATGAAATGCTGTGCTGAAATTCAATCTCGTACCCAAAACTTCTTGTAAACTGGGCCAAAACTTAGAGGTGAATCTAGAATCACAGTTTGAAATTATGGAAACTGATATGCCATGAAGTCTCACAATTCATCAATGTACAACCGGGCCAATCTACTTAAGGGATAATCATTTCTTATTGGTAAAAAGTGCACGGACTCAATCAACCTGTCTACAATAACCCATAAGGCATCATGACCTCTCTGACTATGAGATAGTCCTACAACAAAATCCGCAATCTCTTTCTTCATTCCCTTCCACCAAAAGCGGCTAAAGCATTCGTCAACTCGAACGGCATAACCAAAAATTCATAATGTCTATACCGAGTTCTGAAAGTAGTTTTCGGAACATCTTTATTGCGAACCTTCAACTGGTGATACCCTGATCTTAGGTCAATCTTTGAGTACATTCTAGATCCCTACAACTGATCGAACAACTCATCAATTCTAGGAAGGGGATACTGATTCTTGATCGTTGCTCGATTCAGTTGCCGATAATCAATACATAGCCTTAAACTTCCATCTTTTTTTTTTTTTAACAAACAGAATTGGAGCTTCTCACGGAGAAGTACTCAGTCTCACAAAACCTTTGTCTAATAATTCCTCCATTTGAACTTTTAATTCTCTCAACTCAACTGGAGCCATTCTTTAAGGAGTGATTGAGATTGGTTCAGTTCCCGGAGCCAGATATATTTCAAACTCTATCTCCTAATCTAGGGGTAGACTTGGAATATCATCCAGAAACATATCTGGGAACTTTCTTACCACTGGGGTAACCTCTAATCGACTCTTATCCCCTAACTGATTAATCATATAAACTAGATATCCTTGACACCCTTTACGGAGCATGTTACAATACATATATCGTGAATGCATTTACTTACCTTGAACAAACAAAAATTCACAAAATAGGCTCAACGATCGTACGCACCTAAAATTATATATATATATCCTTTGAACCTCAGAGCATATCTCTTCTTTTTTTTTCTTTTTTTTTCCACTCTAAAATTGTAACCTTATTTATAGTCTCCATCCAAGGTGGTTACAAAACTATTTTAAAATCAATCATTAAACCAAATTAAATTTGAGTAGTTACCATTTTAAAAAAAATTAAATCTGCAATTCAATTTGACAATTTCAATTTTCAAAATTCAAAAGTTGCAAAATATTAAACCTTATTTATAACATGCAAAACTATAACAGTTAAGAATTTTAATCCCTATATAACTTCTATTTAATTTAAATACTTATTATATTTCCATTAATACAATAAAACTCTATAACTAATTGAGTTATTATTTTCTTCTAAAAGAAATCATTGTGTTACACTGTGCTTCTTATACAAAGAAAGAGAGAAAGAGAAATGCAAAGAGACAGAGAAAGAGAGAGACAAGCTAACAACAACGTGTGCTTCTTACACACATACAGAGAGAGAGAGAGAGAGGGAGAGATGGAGGGAGAAGAAGAAGAAGACAAAGAAGAAGAAGAGAGATGGAAGATTGAAGAAAACAAGTAGCATGACTTGTCATCATTCATTAAAAGTATGTTGAGAACTTTTCTCTTTTAAGTACTATTAAAGCTTAAAGTAATAATTAGTTTGGTGTATTGTCTCAATGATAGTAACACCGTTTTTGCTCTTGTATGTTTCACAAAGGGCAAGGTTCGACTTACATGGCCACCAAAAGTGTGATAGATTTTTCGTCTCTTTTGTAAGCCTCTCCTCTCTCTTTTAGGGAGCCTTCCTCCAGCTTCGGGGAGCCTCAATTCCGAGCCGTGCCACAGTGGCCAAATCAAAAGAACCCGATAATGTTACATGTTCTTGTAATATGTACGTAATATGTCAATAAAAATAGGTAAATAAATAAATAATAAAACTTAAGGTAATAATTTAAGTAATAAAATTAAAATAAGAGAGAATTCGAGTGCTTTATCCAATCATTTTTACAAGGCATATATAGAAGCAACTTCCTTTTATGTTTTAATGAAAATTAGATTGTTTTAGATAAATTTAAATGTGGAAATTACAAAAAATTACCATTCTAAAAAAGAAAAATTTGTTTTTACTCACTTTTTTTAAAAAATTTATCTTTAATCTTTCAAATAAATTAATTACAGTCTACACCCAAATTACCCAAATTGCCCCTACATATCTTATTCTCTTTATCCATTGTTCATGGTATATAATATTTGACTTTATTGATTGTTTGAGTTTTGTTGGGATTTTGTTGAGGGTTTTTTTTTTTTTTTTTTTAGATATTGGGTATTGATGTTTAGGGTTATATTTGGTTAGATATGGTTGGATTTGACTTAAGAATAGAGATTTTTAGTGGTGAAAACGATGACTAGGCTGGGTTTTAAGTGGATTTAAAAATTGATTTTTGTGTTTTTTTTTAATGATTTTTCATTTTTTTTGTGTGTGTTTTGGATGTTAGGTATTGACGTTTGTGTTAGATTTGGTTGGATTTGATTTGAAAATTGAGATTTTCGATAAGATGTAGTGTCAAGACGACAATTAGATATAATCGGTTTTTAATACCACTTAAAAACCAATGATCGATTTCACTTAAAAATCGATCCCATCAATACTCGATTAGTAAGCGCATTTTAAATGTTGAAGTTAGTTTTAAGGAAATGCAAATTTTTAAGTGGATTTAAAAACCGAATCGGTTTTTAAGTCCACTTAAAAATAGTTTGTTTGAGGGTAATTAAAAATAGTTTGTTTGAGGGGTTGAAAACAAATTTTTATAAAAAAGTGGGTAAAACAATTTTTTTTTTTCATTTGTTTTTCAGTAAAGTGAAATTTTCCCATTTAAAATTTATCAAAAAAATATAATTTTTTTTTTTTAATTATAGTTTATTAAAAATCTTTTCTAAAATGCATAATCCTATATGCATGGAGCCCTGCTTTTCCGCTTACCTCCAATTGGCTCTCTCATATGCATTTTGTCAAAAACAACTTTGTGACTTGTGAGCAATGCAAAGCAAAGTTAATATTATCTAAAATGATGAATTCGTGCTTTAATTTCTATATTTTCAATCTTTCCTTTCCTTTTTTTGAGGAAATGCATCAAAGCTTTTCTTCCAACTAAGACAAAATACACGTAGATCGAGCACTAACTCTCGCATTTTTCTTATCCGAAACTCAAACCGAATTCATATAAGTTATGCTTACATTCCATGAATTCTCAAGAGTTTTAGTGATACGTTTTGAAGGTATATGAGATTCAAATTCAAGATTTAATTTCGTATCCAAGAGTTGATTCCAAATGTCATAATTTATGAATGTTTTGTCTTTAGATGATAAGGTGAATATTGTCAAAAGATTCATAAGCAATTATGTGATTTTATTAAAATTAAAAAATAATTTTGTAGTTGTATAATTAAAAATTACATTGTTTAATATTCTAAATTTATACATATAATTATTTTTCGACTTTACAAGATATTGTATCACAATGGCATTCCTTGTCACACTGGTATACTCTTTTTTTTCTTTAATATAAAAAACTATCGGGATCTGTCGAAAATGATCACTGATAATATGATTCGAATGACTACTCCTATAAGATGATACTCATACTCATACCTTATGTTTTAATAAAATAAATGTAGAATTCGAACTCTTAACCTTTTAAGATTAAGGGAGATACTAAACCATTCTTACTAAAAAGTAGTGTATTGTTACAATGGTATACGTGGGAGTGTGTTTGGTGTGCAAACGGAAAACAAGATTCAAAATCAACTCAATCAAAAGCAAAATTGCCAAAAAGTCAACACTTTAATGTTATCAAAATGCATGTGTATGATTAGGATCTGGGTCACCAATCAATCATGGTAGTGTAAATGTTAAGATATCTTAAAGGCCAAATGCTAATTATGCTCCTTTACAAAAATGTCTAGATCAGCATCATAGCCTACTTTTTCATTAAAGTGGTACAGGTACCAACGGATCTAGATTACACATGAAATTGATTAACTTTTAATTATATACTTTAATTTGATTCAGTGAGATACATATGATATTTGGTTGAAGTGTGAACAAAAGTATCCTTCTAAAAGTATCGGAAACACATGAGAGTGTTTTACACCTCCTCCATGTGGGTGAGGTTTGAAATGTCTCATTCACTTATGGTGAGATCCCTTCTCTACTTACTAGAGTTGATATCCAAACCACATCATAAGTGTTTATCCCTTCAAACTTCTAACATAGTTTCATGCTTCAATGAATTACTATCAAATTTGTGCATGTTTAGTGTATTGCTTTATATCATCAGTACAATGCAGGATTGGATTGAATTGAGTGTACACTCTTTGTATAATAACGTGATTGTGATAATTTGTATTAAATTAACTAATATTTTTATTTTTTATAATGTACAATTTTATTGTTATTTCATATTTTTATTAAATGAAATTACTCTTGAAATTATATTGTTCATTTTGGATTTTTTACTAATTTATATAATTTTTATGATTTTATTAGATCGATATTTTCATTAAATATACTGTGTATTAATTAATTTAGTTACCATATAACTCAATTTGAAACAAATGAAAAAAGAAAAAACCGACGGTTCCAATGCAATGCAATGAGGCCTGGTTTCTATGTACTACGTAATGCAGCTTCCTTTGTATTAGGGGCACTCTTTGCAATAATTAGCGCAATACAGACCGACAATCCTGTACTTGAATATTATATAACATATATTATAACTCCATTGTACAGTATTATACATCCTCCATAATAAGAGTGGTTGGATATTTTTCTTCACATGAAGGTACGTTTAGTATATAGGATTAGATCGGATTATTTTGATAGAATTAGATTGAATTAGATTAGATTGAACAAATTAACATTATAATATGTTGGGTGCACAATGAGATTAGATAAAATAGTCTTACCTTTTGTTTAGATTGGGATTGGACTAAAATACTGAATAAGATAAATATATTTTTATATTTAAATAACTAAATTAATTTTAAAATAACATGACATATTAAATATTTTATAAAATTAAATATAATTATATAATATCAATTTTAAATATTATAATATTTATTTAATAATAAATATGCAAAATATTTATTTTTAAAAATAATTAATATATATTAACTTACATTCAAATAATTAAACAAATTTAATATTATATTTAAAAGAGAGGCAAAGAAAATATATAAAATAAACTCATGGAGCAAGAGACAATGTTGTGGTGGGTTTAAATAAACTTACCACAACCGCTTATAATAATGGATATAAGATTGGCTTTCCAATCTCGTATCTTAACCAAATATGGGATTGGACTGGAAATTATCCAAATTCAGTTTAATCTCATATTTCAAACATACTTAAGGAATCAAGTGTTGAAGTCCTACTCTTATTTTTCTATTAAAATACAAAGTGTGAATGTTGTAGCCACACTCTTATTTTATTGAAACATAAAACATATATACGATAACTCGTCTTCTATAATACAAACTACTAAACATGTGGCTAGTGTTTAGTGTTTAATTTGATTAAGTCACATTAGATCCTGACTCAACCATAGTTATCCATTAAAAGAGAAGTTAAGAATAAAAATATTTATTATAGTAATCCTGATAGTTGTAATTAGCTTAAAAAGAGAAAAAAAACCATAATGAAAACATCTACCACATGATGGAAGAAACCCAAGTAGCTAGCTTGTATCCACATTAAATTTGTGTCAAACATTATTATTATGTTCCGCATTGTGCGCGACATTCAAGCCATCGCCGAACAAGCCAAAAGTTAAAAGTGCTTCTAATTTGTTTGTTTTTGATCCAAGTTGAAAAGGCAGGCATAAAAGCCATAAGCATTTCTCTCAACTTACGAAAAGCATTTATGCCTCGCGATCTAAAGTTGGTTTTGTATGTCCCTAAAAATCAACTTACTTCTTCTAATTAATTAATTAAATTCCCCCACCTTTGAATAATAACTATATTAGCCGCCGCCGCCGCCGCCGCCATATAAGCGCTCTTAATTTCAAGAACGAGAAAGCCAAATTCCATTACATCTCGTTCATTTTATAGAGATATTTCATTTTAGTTATTAAGATTTTAAAAATTATCATATTTTTAAAATTCTTTTAAAAATATTTTTTTTTATTCCTAATTTTTTTTTTTAAATTTTTCAAAAAATCCATATCATTAGTCAACTTACGGTCAATGATAACTTTGGATAATTTAAATTGTAATTTAACAACTTAAATTTAGATGTATTTTAAAAAATTTAACTTATAAATTCATTATTTTATGAGAACAATCCGATAATTTATGTGCTACTAACAATCATCAAAGATAAAAATATTTTGTAATGCATTCTGTTAATGTTGACCATTAGTTGATAGAAGATTTGAATATTTTAAAAAAGTTTTGAAAAAATTGAGAATGAAAAAAACTGTTTCCAAAAGAGTTTTAAAAACATAATATTTTTCAAAATTTCATGACTAACATAAAATTTTTCCCATTCATTTTCATAAAGACAATGTTATATCACCCAAAATGTTATCTAAATGTCAATGGTAGCTGACGCTCTTGGTTAGTGTGTCAGCTACCCCCATACCAAAATGTATGGGTCAACATCTCATGAAGTAAAAAAATAAAAATGTTCTCCCATTTGTAAGTGTGGGTTGCTCGTCGTTCTGGTAAGGGTCTCTCCCTTACCTCTTTATAGGTAAATTCCTTCCATATAGGGGCAATTTCTCGGGTCGCGCTACCAGTATTCTTATTTCGGTAGGTTTTGATTGTTTTCTGGGTTAGTTCCAATTCTTACAAAAATATATATATATATTATCCAAATAACATATAGTAAATTTATATGTAATAATCTCATCATCAATATATTAAATTATAATTAAGGTGATTGATATAAATCACTTTATCATATTATTTAAAAATTAAAAAGAAAATTTGACTTTTTTTTATAGAAAGAATAACGTTCTTTTTTCACAAAAATAGTCCACTTGTCTTAATTATTATTGAATTTGATTGATGGATCTGTTTTTTTTTTTCTTAAAGCAGTCTAGTGGCAGCTGATATTGTTGAATTAATTTTCAAATTTGGTTGTTATTGGTTTTCTGTTTAGCATTTATTTATTATTTCTAATTAAATTAGTTTTAGGTCACTATCAAAATTTTGATTTTTTTTTGTAATGAAATCAAGTGAACAGATGCATGCACGCATCAATTTGCATTGCAGCAGTACTCTTTTCTATGTCAGTCTCAATTGGAAAAAAAATAAATAAATATGGCAAGTATCTTTACTGTAAAGAGTATATTAAAGCTAATCAGAAATTAAATTAAAAAAAATAAAATAAATTAAAATATAAAAACATGTCATTTAAAAATAAGAAAAAAATGAATTTTTTTTTCCAAAGTATAACATTTTTTTTTTCACAAAAACAGTCCACTTGTCTTAATTATTATTGAATTTGATTGATGGATTTATTTATTTTTTTTTTAAGCAGTCTGGTGGCAGCCGATATTGTTGAATTAATTTTCAAATTTGGTTGTTATTTGTTTTCTGTTTAGCATTTATTTATTATTTCTAAGTAAATTAGTTTGACTCGATTAGGACACATTTGAGTCACTATCAAAATTTTGATTTTTTTTTTTTTAATGAATTCAAGTGAACAAATTCATGCACGCATCAATTTGCATTGCAGCAGTACTCTTTTCAATGTCTGTCTCAGTTCGGAAAAAAAAAAAAAAACATAAATATGGCAGGCATCTTTACTGTAAAGAGTCTATTAAAGCTAATCAGAAATTAAATAACAAAAAATTGAAAAAAATAAAATAAAATAAACAATAACTAATGTTAATTCTTTACCATATTATAACAATCAATCCCCCTTTGAGAACACTTCTTATGGTTAACAGCTAATATGCACTTGCTTTTTACTAATAAGTTGATAACTTTATTTTTATAAAAGCTCTATTCGGAAGTTGAAAAAGTTAATTATTTTAAATAAATAATACTTATCAAAAATATATTGTCGATTAATACTACAGAATATATATGTTAATTACTAAACAAAAACACTGTTAAATTAGACTTGGAAGCAGTGACTAGAATCCTTTTTTTTTTGGGTAACATGGTCTCCCCCACTACTATTTAGATCATTAAAAAATATTTCTTCTCATTTCTGAATTGAAATCTTTTAGCAAATCATTTCATGACTACTCAATTTTATAATGGTAATAGACATAATTATTGATCAGCTATTGCTAGGGGCCTAAAAGTTCTCAACTCAATTTAAGTCAAATTGAACTTATTAATTTTGTTAAAGTCCATGTGTCATTATACCAAAAATAAGTTCATTTACTTTTTTATTTTATATTTTAAAATCTTATAGTAAATAAATTAGGATTATCCAGACTGCTAAACCTACTGTCTATTGATTGAAATTAAAAAATAAATTAGTGATCGTTTTATTAATTTTTTTTGTTTCTCTTGCTCTTTTATCTTCACTCCTTTATTAATGTCAAGGTAACACTACTTTTTTTTTTTTTTGTTCTTTAATGCGAACTAGAATTTTTAAAGAATTACCTTTTTGTTTTTTGGTTGAAAGATTCAAGAATTACTTCTAACATAACCAAACAAGTCTATAATTGTTATGGATATTTTCGCAATCTGAATAAATTGACCGTTAAAAACCCAAAGGATGAACCCAATGACCAGAAGCCTAGTAAGCTTGGTAATCTGATCGTTGTAAAGAGGTTATTATTTAGAGCACAATGTGCTTTGAGACTCCATCTGCTCGATGAGTGATATATATTAGCTCACCACGACTGATCCAATTGGCCTTTTAGAAGTCTGAAGCAGCCTAATTTGGGAAGAAGTTAACTTTCCTAGTTTGCAGCAAATCAAATTTCGAGATTCTCGAGATCAGTTGCTGATTCGGTGAAGATTATTTTGAAATTATAATTAATGTAAATATTTTTTGTCTTATCTGTATATAATTCAAATTGACTCAAATTGTATCACCTCTTGTTATAAATAAGGGTATCGATTCATTGTAAAGAACACAAGAGAAAATATATATTGTTACTCTGTCAAATTTGAGGGTGACTGTCGTGGACGTAGGCCTTATTCTTGTCAAACCACGTAAAAGTTTGTGCGTATTATTCTTCTTCCTTGCCTCTTTTTTTTGTTTTTGTTGTGTTTTTTGATTATTTGCAAGTATTGGGCTTCAAGAAATAGGTCGACTAAATTTCAACGTCGACATTTTGGCACTAGAAGGAAAGCCCAAACTGTAAATTTCTTAAGATTTTCAGACTGTTATGGAAAAATTAAGAACAACTAGGAGTTCAAAGGTGGCAGCTGACCAATCTGAAGGTTATCTGGAGCAGCAGAATGCCCAACAGGTTGAGGCCAATGTGGCGGGAACCTCCATTGCTGTTTTGCCTCCGCTTTCCCCCCGTCAATCGCCCACCATCACCATTGGAGGAGAAGCCATGCAGATCTGACAGCAACGCCAAGAAGCTCTTGAGAATACTGCGATGCAATTGGTGGATGCAGTTAGGACTTTGGCACATGTGCAGATCTAGGCAGTCCCAAGGAATGTAGAGATCTAAGATCGGCCAGGTGGTGAGGCACTAGCTCGAAGAGAGGGGGCTGCGAGAGAGAGAATGTTACCAAAAGGTTCGGTCCATTCCTCAAACTTGCACTCGAGGGGAGGCGGACGACGAGCTCATGAAGTGGAAGTGATACCTCGTTCAGCAGGCCTGAAGATAAGGGTGAGTCATGATGGGAGTCGCCACATGGAAACTAATCGTGAGCATGAGCTAGCTCATGGGCATGATGAAGAGTATGTATCGCGAAAAGTTTCGCAATGAGCAGAGAGCTCGCATAAGAGGCACGAGTCCCGAGATCACTTTTCGGGTGATGAAGAAAGTAGAATAAGCAGACGATTTCCCACGAGAAAAACTGGGTCATAGGACCTGATGGTTGAGGAGTTATTGCAGGGGGTCCAACAGTTGGAGGCATAATCCTGGCCCCAAGGTCAAATAGAGTAGCCAGAGGAGAAGACCCCTTTTATAAGGGAGATCGAGATGGAACCATTAATGCCTAGGTTCAAACTTCTTAGCATCCCACTCTATAACGGAGATAATGACCTTTATAATCATCTTGATGCATTCAACGTACAGATGGACCTGCAGACATCTAACTTCCTGGTGAAGTGCCATGTGTTTTCAGCCACACTAGGGAATATTTCGACGACCTGGTTGAGAAGTCTTCCAGCTCGCAGTATCGATAGCTAGGAAAAATGTCAGAGAAGTTTTATCGATTAGCACAAGGCATTGAGAAAGCAGGTCGTACCACCTTATCAACTAGCGACGATTTTCTAGTAACATAATGAGTCGCTGAAGGATTACATCACCAGATTCAAGAATGAGGTGAACAATGTGGAGAATCCTTCGGATAAAAGCATCCTTACAACAATCTCGACGAGGCTAAAAAAAGATGGAAAGCTCTACAAGAGTATTTACAAGTCTCCTGTAAAGGATCTGGAAGAGTTTTACGAACGAACTGCTAAGAAAATCAGATGGGAATAAGCCTTTGGATCAAAGAAGCCTAATAATCAGAAGAGCGAGGCAAGTAGTTTCCATTAAGGGAAAAAGAGAAATCATGGTGGCAATGAAGACCAGAAGAATCGCTCCAACAATCAGGTAGCGAAGCAGGCTAGGAATAAGCCTCGAAGAGATCGACCTCTACCTCGGGACCGTTATGAGAATTACAGCATTTTGTCAGACAGGCAAGATAGGATTTTTGAAACAGAGAAGGACAAGAAAAATTTCGGGAGGCCAAGTCCCACAAATCTCCCCAACAAATTTCGAAATCCAAGGAAGTACTGTGTCTATCACAATGAAATTGGGCACTCTATTTCGGAGTGCAAGGAGCTCAAGGATGCTATAGAAGATTTAATCAGAAGAGGTCGCTTAAAAGAGTATGTGGTGTGACTAGCAAATCAGGGAGCTCAGCAGTAACGTCCTCGACCAGTACAGTAGCTTCCTCAACCAGCTTAGTAGCCAGCACAGCAGCAACCTTAGCAGACCACTGAGCAAGATCACATACCTATAGTAAGGACCATCTTCACAATACATAGAGGACTTCATATTGCAGGAACATCGAATAGGTTGCACGAGCGCTATGTGCGAGAGGTAAATCACATATTGCTTACAGGCCATGGTGAAATAGAGGGACCTGTGAAGAAAGCAAGAATGACCTCGCATGACATTGTTTTTACTGAGGAAGATGCTAAGGGCGTATGTTGGCCCCACAACGATGTGCTTGTCATCCGAGCCAAAATAAGTAATGTTGAGGTACGAAGGATCATGATTGATACAACAAGTTTGGTGAATGTTATGTACAAAGGATGCTACGACCAGATGAGACTTGGTATGGAACAGTTGAAGCCATCCCCAGAACCTCTATATGGCTTCACTAGAGATGTCATCACTCCAATGGGCCAGATCAAGCCTCCATTCACGCTTGGAGATTCAGGTCGTCATGTAACTGTGCTTACAGATTTCCTGATTATCGATTGCCCCTCTGCGTATAATGTTATCTTAGGGAGACATTCGATGAATGACTTAGTTACCTCCACCAGGATACTTGCAATAAAATTCCTAACTCTCAATGTGATAGGTTGTGTACGAGACGAACAGCATCTGGTGCGACGTTGCTATGAGGAGGTAGTAAAGATAGGGGTTAAAGAGAAGAAGGTCAATGTGGTCTCAGGAGAAAAGCCTCATGTTATAAGTGAAAAAGGGGTAAGCCACGACCTCGATCCTCGTGAGGTAGATGCAGATAGGGCAACCGGGCTTGTAGAAGAGCTTGAGCACGTCCACGTCAGTGAGCTAGATGCTGAAAGATGTTTAAAGTTGCGGCGAGGTCTAACTTCAGAAATAAGATCTCAACTCGTCGACTTTCTTAAGATGAACCTGGATGTATTTGCTTGGAATCATAAAGATATGGTAGGAATAGACCTCAAGGTCATGTCACACAGGCTGAATATTGACCCTCATCACAAACCAGTTCGTCAGATAGGAAGGCTAATGATGTAAGAGGGGTATACAGACCTGAAATAAGAGGTGGATAAGCTGCTGGCCAATAACTTCATTTGAATAGCCTACTACCCAACCTGGGTTGCCAATTCTATGCTCGTGAGGAAAAAGAATGGGAAGTAGAGAACGTGTATTGATTTCAAATATCTAAACAAGGCATGTTCGAAAGACAGCTTCCCTCTGCCAAAAATTGATCAGCTCGTAGATACAACAGCTGGTCACCAGCTCCTAAGCTTTATGGATGCCTACTCGAGCTATAATCAAATACCTATAAGCTCGGAGGATGAGGAGCACACATATTTCATCATAGACCGCGGCCTATACTGCTACAAGGTTATGCCCTTCAGATTGAAGAACACAGGGGCGACCTATAAGAGATTAGTCAATATGATGTTTGAGGAGCAGATTGGCAAAACGATGGAGGTATATGTGGATGATATGCTAGTGAAGTCTAAGCAGGCAGCCACCCATGTGGGTGATCTGGAGGAAATGTTCTAGATATTAAGAAACTATCAAATGAAACTGGATCTGCCGAAGCGTGCATTTGGAGTGGCCTCAGAGAAGTTCCTAAGCTTCATGGTAAATGACAGGGGGATTATGGCCAACCCTGAGAAGATCAAGGCTCTTGACATGGGATCCCCTAATAAAATCAAAGACGTGCAAAGCCTCAATGGCCAGGTTGTAGTACTTAGCAGATTTATTTCAAAGGTCACAGACAAATGTATTCCCTTCTTTGATGTGCTGAAGAAGACGAAAAATTTTGAGTAGACTGAACAGTGCGAGGTGGCGTTTCAGCAGTTGGAAAGATTACATGGGCTAAGCCCCGCTCTTATCAAAGCTAGTAGAGGGAGAAAAGTTTATATTATATCTAAGGGTATCTCAGCACACCCTCAGCGTAGCATTGGTAAGAGAAAAGGGAAGAACACAGCTCCCAGTATATTATGTGGGCAAAAGGCTACTTGATGTGGAAACTAGGTACTCGCAAATGGAGAAGCTCGCTTACTGCCTGGTGATTACGTTAAGTAAGTTGCGTTCATATTTTTAAGCTCATAAAATCGAGGTCCTTACTTGGTACACATTGAAACAGGTCTTCAAGAAGTCTGACGTCTCAGGTCGGTTACTCAAGTGGGGAATTGAATTGGCAGAGTTGGACATTGAGTACAAGTCAAGATCAGTAATCAATGCCCAAGCTTTAGCAAATTTTATTGCAGAATTCACGGGGCCTGCAGAGGAGGTGGCCAAGTCTTCTGAAAGTCCAATATGGGAGCTTTATGTAAATGGGTCGTCTAGTGAGCAGAAGGTTGGGGCCGAAGTACAGTTGATCAGTCTTGAAGGGCATAAAATCCTCTATGCTTTGAAGTTTGGGTTTTAGGCTACCAACAACGAGGCTGAATATGAGACATTACTAGCAGGATTGCGACTAGCCAAAGAAATGCGAGCTGAGTAGTTAAGAATTTTTAGTGATTCCCAACTTATAGTCGGGGCAAATATCAAACCAGAGGGTAAAAAATGGCTGCTTATCTCCAGAAGGTTCAGGAGCTACTGAGCAAATTTTAGAAGTTTGAGGTAAACCAAATTCCACGAGCTCAAAATGCACATACATATACACTAGCTGGTCTGGCAACTACCCGAGCTGCAGAAGACTTAAAGTCTATATCGGTAGAATTCTTACCAATCCCAAGCACCAAAGAGAGAGAATCAATGATGGCTATAGTTGTGGCAGAAGACTCGTGGATGAGCCCATTGATTAACTATTTTCAAGATGGGAAGCTGTTGAAAGATAAGCTTGAAGCACGACGCCTACTTGCTCGAGCTGTGCGGTATTGCATCTATAATGAATGCTATACACGAAAGGGTTCTCAACTCCGTTATTAAGATGTATAGATGGGCTAGATTGTATGAAGGTGCTGAATTAGATACATGCAGATCACTGTGGGAACCATGCTGGGGGGCTTTCGCTGGCTTAAAAGACATTAAGGCAGGGGTTCTACTGGTCTACGATAAAGCAAGATGCAATTGAGACGGTCAAGAAATGTGATAAGTGTCAGAGGTTTGCTAAGGTTCCTCGAGCTCCAACAGTTTTCCTACAGTAGATGGTAAATCTATGGCCCTTCGCCATTTAGAGCATGGATCTGATAGGACCACTCCCAATAGCTCGCGGAAGATGCAAGCACGCCATTATTGCAATGGATTACTACACAACATGGGTAAAGGCAAAAGAGCTCACTGAGATATCCACTACGAAAGTTGAGAAGTTTGTTTAAGAGAACATAGTTTGCAGATTTAAAGTTCCTCAACAGATCGTGACTGTCAATGGGACTCAGTTCAACAGCGAGCAGTTTATGAAGTTCTGCAAGGATCTCGAAATTGCAAAGAGCTTTTCGGTTGTAGACTACCTTTAGGCTAACGGACAGGTCGAAGCTGTTAACAAGATCATCAAGCAGACCCTGAAAACTAAGTTGGAAGCAAGGAATGAGGCCTGGGTAGATGAGTTGCAGAAGGTTTTGTGGGCTTATAGAACAACAGCTCGTGACACCACAGGTGAAACTCCCTTCTCAATGGTGTACGGATCAGAAGCTATGATTCCAGCGAAGTTCAAAGTCACCAGTCAACGAAGAGCAACTTTTAGACCAGAAGACAACGACCAACTGCTCGCTGCCAATTTAGATTTGCTTGAGGAGTCAAGAGAAGAAGCTCGTGTGAAGGTTGCAGTTTATCAATAGAGGGTTGCCAGATACTACAACAGAAAAGTTCGAGCTCGAAGTTTCAAAGCTTGCGACCTAATCTTGCACCTCATCCTACCTACAGCTTACAAAGCCAGTGATGGGACTTTTAGCCCGAATTGGGAAGGTCCTTACATCATCAAAGAAAGCTTAGAGAATAGAGTATACCATCTGACCAGTATGAGTGGAGCCAAGGTCCCAAGAGCTTGGAATGCAGAGCATCTCCGGCTATATTTCACTTAATTAGTTAGGTCTCTCGCGACCCTTATATTACTTAGCAACTATTAATAAGTTATTTACTTTTGCAATTCTTTTATTGTGTGAGCTAATTTGCTTTATTGTACGAGTTGAACTATTTTATTGTGCGAGCTTATTTACTCTATTATACAAATTGATCTATTGTGCAAGCTAATTTATTGGTTTGTTAGCTATGGATTCTTCTCATAGTTTATATATCTTCCACCAAAACAACCCTACTTGAGTTATGGAATGTACAGTTGTTACCTGTGAGCATTTAAGACTTTGGAAGGTGCAATTGGTACCTGTGAGCTCACATTCTACAGCTCTAGAAGGCACAATTGTTACCTATGAGCGCTCAAGCTTTGGAAGGTGCAACTGTTGCTTGTAAGCTGATACTGATAGACTTTGGAAGATACAATTGCTACCTGTGAGCACCCGTGCTTTGGAAGGTACGATCGTTATCTGTAAGCCAAAATTGAAGTTCTGGAAAGCACCAGTGCTGCCTATGAGCACTCGAGCTCTGAAAGGTGCACTTGTGACCTGTGAACTTTTATTTTAATGCTCTGGAAGGTATTTGTGCGATCTATAAGCCATTAAACTCTAGAAGGTTGGCATGATACCTATGAGCTTTTACCTAAGCCCTAGAAGGCGTATCTGAATTAATTCTTTTGCGTCCTATGGACACTTGGTTGTTTTAATTATTATCAGTCATATTATGATAGGGTAGCTCGTTTGGCTAACTGCCACGATCTGGCTTATTATTACCAATTATGTCGTTAATTATGTCGTGGCTGATTTGTTACTTGGTCGTGATTGATTATGGTTTAATTCTTAATCCGTTATGTAATTGAGATTATTGTTTAATGATGTATCTGGAACTTGGAAAAATGAAGTAAATCATTTTAAAAACCAAGTAATGAAAATAGAATGTCCTACAAAATCATAACTATTAATGTTCAAAAGCTACAAGAAAGTTTCACAAGTCTTCTAAATGCTTGAGGGGTTTTTTGATGAGTCATGATCTTTGAAGGCTTCTGGTCAAGTTGCATCTTGTGCCCCTGAAGCTGTTTGCTGTGACCGGTCTGAGAAGGTCCTTGATGAGATCGAGAGGCCGAGGAAGTAGTCCTTTAAGAAGCTGCACCCTAAGTGGTTGCAGATGCGGGGTTCTTAGAAGTTGGAGGAGCATCAGCTCGAGGAATTGCAACTTGACCGATTGGAGAAGTTGAACTCTTTTGGGGAGCTGGAGGAATAACCCCCTGCTAAGTAGCTTTTGCAGCTTCAGCTTGATCGGCCTTGGCAGCGTAGGCTGCGTATTTTTTGACCTCCTCGACCGTCTTCTTCTCAAAGAACTAGAAGTTCATTTCTGGATTATGCTTCCATAGTATGTATAGATATAAAATTCTTGTATTCGAGGTGGCATCCTTGCGCCCTTGTTCTACCAGGGCCTTAGCACGGGCTTCAGCCTGGTTAATTGTCTCTTAAGCGTGAGCTCGCTTCTCCTTTATTGAGGCTGTATTTTGTTGCACCAGCTCGAACTTCTTCTCAACAGTTTCAACCTGCCTTTGGTGCGAGATAGCTTTCTGTTTCAGTTTTTTATTCTCCGTAGTAGCCTTATCAAGCGAGGAGAATATTACTCTCTCGAAGCTTCATCTCGCGAGTTAAGGTTTCCTCTACCTTAACTTTTTATTCTTGGTCGCTCTTAAGTTTCTATTCGAGCTGAAGGGCGGACTTATTCAATTTCTCAGATTCCCCTTGGTAGAACTTTAGCTCCCCCTTGATTTTCTCATTGTCACCTTCGAGCGTCCTTATCGCTTTTTTAAGTGAAGCCTTCTTCTCTTCATAATCGGCTCGTCTTTGAACATTTTCATTGTACCCATGATAGCCTGAGACAAAAAAATTTTAGTGCTAGATTAAAAAGAGAAAGAATTTATTTGATCAAGATCAAGACTCACCAGCAGACAATGATGATCAATATAGCTGATCAGTTGATCACCGCACATGTGACTCTTATAAAAGGTCGGCTTATCAGGTCCCAAGAGCTGCGATAGGTAATCCAGGATATCATTGAAATATTCCCCTGCATCGAACTCTTGAGTCTGCTCCTCGCTACTCCCCCCAATTGTGGACCCCTTTCGCTTAGTCTTTTGACGTTTAGACTGAGGCTTCGCGATCCTTTGACCTTTATCTACTGCCCCAAGTTGCCGAGCTGATAAATTGTCTGGGGTTAGGATCATTTGACTAGGTAGATGTCCTTGTAGGGGAGCATCTTTGCTTGAAGATTTTCTCCCTACAGTTTTATACCTCACACCTTATTTTTGTGAGGTCGCTGCGACTTTCGGTTGAGAAGACTCCGTAGCAACTTTTGGGGTAGTCCGTGAGCTAAGGCTTCCTGCGGTTTGACTGGGCCCCTTAGGCTGAGAAGGTGGAGGTTCAGTGGAGCTAGTTATTTGAATATCAGGATCAGCAAACTCGGTTCTCGAAAAGAAAGGTGGCGTTTCTAGATCAAGCTCCACCATTATAATGGGTTTTCTACCACACGAGCTCGACGTTCCCCCTTCAACACCCTAGAAACTAAAGAGACCTCCCTTTTACCATGAACCCCAAGGTTGCGGTTGATACTGAGGCGTTTGCTATTGACCTGGGGTGCAAACCTGTATTCCCGCAGAAAATAATCACTCGGTAGCTGGTCGTCCGATTGGCTCTTGATCTTGGAGAACTTTTGTTATGTTGCTACTTAAAGCAGCGAGCCGGAGATATGCTCACCAAGAAAAAGAGATAACACATAAGATAGGAAAGAGACGGGCATGACACATAAAATCAGTGGGTTTTGTAATCACTCACATTTGATTTACCAGCCCCTTTAGGTAAGAACACCTTATATGGGGAATTACGGGCTGCGGTGTAATAAAACCTATCCTGTTTGTCCGCTTTGGAACTTGTGGTGGTCTTAAATTGAACAATGTGTTGAATCATATGTGGGGTTAGTGGGAGAAGTTCATTTTCGATGAAAACGACGGCTAAAAAGGTCATATGGGCATAGGAATTCGGGTAAGTTGAAAATGAGCTACAACAAGGTTATTTAAGAGGTTGATGAGCTAGCGAGGGACTGGAAATCTAAACCTAGACTCCAAGTATTGGCGATTGATCGCTATAAACCCTAGAGGAGGGTAAACCGCATGATTATGAGGGTCGGTACCATTGCATGGCATCCTGAGGGGAAATTAAAATCTTGGGCTATCAAAGTGAGCTCGCTAAGTGTAACAGTGGATTTATATTGGTAGAAGGGCTCATGGGCAAGGAGATCATCTCACCCTGTAGGTTCTGGTACGACTTCACCAATTTGAGAGGTCGTACCTGGTGTGTCCCTGACTTGTGGTTCGGATTGCTCTTTGAAATCCGCATCAGTATCCCCTACTATATGGTTGCAGCGTCCACGACTTGACATCTACAAAAGAAGTAAAGGGATTAAGTCGCTAATAGCATATCGATTCTAGACAACTAAGGATTTTCACGAGTCTATTCTCATAAGTATCATGTCATGCGCTTAGGAGAACTACTGAGAGTAAGGGGGCTCTACGTGCGAGCCCGTCAAGCCTCTAAAGCTACAGGGGCCTAATGGTTGGATTTCTAACTTAACCTTGCTTCTACAAGCATTCTAGAAGTTTGAATGCTAAAAGACTACAAACAAGCAACAATATACATACGTGCTTTCAGTACGATCAAACAATCTTTTCATTCAGAATTTTTAGACTTTCTCAAGCAAAGAATATGAAGAGTCGTGAAATATTCAAGCAGAAACCAGAATCATAAAACAAGAAAAACACGATACAAACCAAAACGAAGGCTGAAAATCGAAAACCAGTGTGAAAACTCACCTTAAATGCAACAAAATCTGGTAGGTTTCAAAGAGAAATGTTGAGCGACGGCGTCCGACGAAGTAGAGAAACGTTCAGCGACGGCGTCCAACGAAGGAGAGAAACTGAAAAACCAAAGAGCGTTTGAATTTGAAAGTGACAAGTAAGAGAAAAAGATGGAACGGCTCCACCTTTATATAATTGCATAACCCCAACCTTTAGATCTAAAAGTTGTGTAACCGCCTTCGATCTGACGGCGTAGCGCAATTCATAAGATTTTGTCATTATGCGTAATTGGTTGAGAAACGTGCGCATTAAATGCGTACGGCGATAGGAGAGTAGATTGTGCTGTCGTCTAGGAGGCTTCTACGTGTTAAGAGGGAAGACAGGAATTTGAAAAGACGACATTGCAAATTTTAACAAATTAGTATTTGCTATCAGGTTTCAGCTCTCAATCTTAAAAATGTACTAAGAGCTGGAGGGTTAATGTTATGGGTATTTTCCCGATCTGGATAAATGGTCTGCTAAAAGCCAAAGAGATGAGCCTAATTGCCAGAAGCCCAGTAAGCCCGATAATCTGGTCATTGTAAAGAGGTTGCTATTTAGAGCATGCTGTGCTTTGAGACTCCATCTGCTCGATGAGTGATATATCAGCTTGCTAGGATATCAACTCGCCGCGACTGATCCAATTGACCTTCTAGAAGTCTGAAGCAGCCAAATTTGGGAATAAGTCAACTTTCCTAGTTTGAAGCAAATCAAATTTCGATATTCTCAAGATCAGTTGCTGATTTGGTGGAGATTATTTTGAAATTATAATTAATGTAAATATTTTTTCATCTTATCTGTATATAATTCAAATTGACTCAAATTATATTACCTCTTGCTATAAATAGGGGTATCGATTCATTATAAAGAATACGAGAGAAAATATATACTGTTACTCTACTAAATTTGAAAGTGACAGTCGTAGACGTAGGCCTTATTCTTACCGAGCCACGTAAAAATTTATGTGTGTTGTTCTTCTTTTTTGCCTCCTTATTTGTTTTTGTTGTGTTTTTTGGTTATTTGCAGGTATTGAACTTCAAAAACCGGGTCCACCAAATTCCAACGTTGAGAATAATCATTAATTTGTTTGTGTATCTTCTACAAATTGAATTCGAAATTATTAATTTTACTACTCACAACAATGCACTAAACGAGTACTTGTTTACTGTCATTAACACTTATTCTTGCTCTTATATATATATATATATGTATGTATGTATGTATGTATATCGGTCCCTTGGCTATACTTAGAGTATCGATACACTTGATAGAAAAATAATAATTGTTTTTTAATATTGCTGATTGTAATTTAATATATTTTTATTATATATGATTATAATTAATATTCTACAATTAAACATGTCTTATTACAATCAGTAAATGTGATTCTGTCTGTCGATAGATTGATTTAGTTGTAATTAGATATAATAAAGATATACAAATTACAGTAAGCAATTTCATAATATAATCAATAATTTTTTGTCAAATGTATCCATATTCTAAGTGTATTATAAATTTTCTCTCTCTCTCTATATATATATATATATATATATAAGCTTCGGGTCCGAGTCATGAGTATTTGAAAACGAATCCAAAGTCGGCCAGTTATAGTTTCAAATGTATTTGATCTACCTGTAACGTGTAACATTTGCAATTCATGTTGTGCTGTAAAGACAAACATACAGCCACTCATAAAGATTAAAGTCAAGGTTCAATTAAAGCAAGTATAAATAGTTTATTTTCTTTTTCCTATAGATTAAATAAAGAATTTCAAAGACGAAAAGTAAATACCTTTCATGATTTTAACAAAACGCAAATAATCTGATCACATATATATTATTATCTATATCACATGACAATTTATTATTATTGTGTAAAATTTCATTGCATATTCCTATACGATTCACATGGTACATTATTCAAATTATATTACACATTTATATTATACGTTTAAAACTGTATTGACTAAATAATTTTAATGTTTTCCTTTCAAATATATATATATATATATGTTTTTTAATGCATTTCTTAGTTGTGAATTAATGCCTGCTACAAATGTGAAATCTTGCTAAACTTTTGAAAGGATTGCCTTGCTTTATGCTCTTATGTACGATTGGTGCGTGGGATTGAATGCAATAGAATTAGATATTATTTAATAGAATTAGAGATCATTTATTTTTTTATAGTGTTGTCAAAGACTGAAAACTGAATAATGATTGAAACCTAAAATTTTAATAATATATATATATTTTTTTCTGAATATGTAGTAAACTTATTTATTTTTAAAATTTAAGATTGTCTGAAAACTAATAAGTTGATATTTATACATTTTTTACTATTTATTGTTATATACTTTTAATTAATTTAATACAAACATTTGAAAATAAATAATTTAATAAATTCTAAAATATTTTTATGTACATAATAATAATATTTTATTTATAATTAAAATATAATTAAAAAATATAGTAATATTAACTATATTTATATATTTAAATATGTTAATATATTTAAGAAAATAACTAAAAAAACTGAATGTTTAAATTGTAAATTAAAATATATTAGTTTAATTCTAAGATAATTTGAGATATTATGTATTAACTTTTACTTTTAAATATATTTTATGTACGTATCAAGGAAAACAAAGAAAAAAAAATTTAAGTAATATAAAATTAGGATAAATTTAAAGTTATGTTATTTGGAGGAGGGCTGATTTGGAATAAAAACTTTTAAATATCATTAAGTAATTTGTAATTAAATGAATAGTTAAAAATTCTTACTTAATGTTTTCAGTTGTTTTTTTTAATAATTTTAAGTGATTTGACTACTTAAAAAAACAAACAAAAATAACTTAATATATGTAATTCAGTACTACTAAATCTTGAAAGGAAAAGACAAATGACCCATTAGATAAGATTAAATTAGTATTGTAATATATAATGTAATGTGTTTGGTGCAATTGAGATTGAATTAAATTAGATTTGATTATATTAATTTGATATTAAATTAAGTTATTTTGGATAATAAATACATTTTTAAATATATTTAATGTAAATATCATATAAATAAATAAGAAATTAATTATATTAACGTTAAAATTTAAATTGATATTTGATAATTTAAAATTATTTATAATAATAAAATAATTAATATATTATTTAATAAAATAAAGCAAAAAATAAAACGAGAAATATTGATTAGGATTGCAAGTGGGACTGGGAAAGGAATTCCTTTCCCTTTCCCTTCTCCTCGTTACACCAAACACGGGTTTGGTGGGCAAGAATTTTTAATCTCTTCCCTTTCCACCTATTCCCATGAATCAAACACTGCCTTGATGAGTTATTAATTTTTATAATTATTATAATTGACGTTTGAGAGGAAATATGGTTCGAACTCATGATTCTTATGTAGGGATGAGAATCTTACCATTAGATAAACCTAATTTTGTGGGTTTTTAACATTTTTATGAGGGCAAATTATGTAGTATTATCAATCAACAACTAGAATTTATTTCTTACTTGTATTAACAATGCAGTCACAATTTTAAATTGTGATGGAGTAAAAGCTTTTAATCAATAATTGATTGAGTCTTACGATATATGATAGAGAAACTTTAACTATAATGTAATTTGTGTTTGTAGTACATAACAAATCACGTTACATGTCATTCTCATATTTCTTACTTTATTGTTTTTCTTTTTTTGAAATACAAATAACCGTCGGGACTTACCGAGATCAATCATTTATAGTGCGATTCAAATAATTACTCCCATAATCGAGAGATAACTACTCTAATATAAGGAGACTTACACTCAGGGACAGACCCAGTGTAGCGTAAGCCGGGGCACGTGCCCCACCGCCCTCAAAAGTATGTAATAATTTATTAAGTTTTATAATGTGAGTATATTCACAAAATGTAGAAATGCATTGATGGTTGGAGATGTGCCCATTCTTCAATCACCTCCAACAAGTTCATGGTTTGAATCTTTGTAAAAATAGTAATGTTTTGACCATTTTTCATAACATTTCCTTCCCATTTTTTTATAAAATCTGCTTTTCAACCCCTCCCTTTCTATATACATTTACTTTTTAACCCTTCTTTGCATATTTACCTTTTATATTTTATATATATTTGCAGTTCAACCCCTCCTTTATATATTTACTTTTTTATATACTTTACTAAGATTACTTATTTAAATTAATAATTTTTTTGAGTAAATAATAAATTTACGTAGTTTATATTATTTTTATTTTTATTTATTTTATTCTAATGCATTCGTTATGATTTATATTTACTTTGCTTTAATATTATATATATTTAATTTTATTTTAATTATATTATGTTATTGAATTTTACTTTAAAAAAAATTATATATTTGTATGAATATCGATACTTATATTACTTTGTTCATGTGCCCCTTGTAAACAAATTTTTTGGGTCCACCACAGCTTACACTCACATCTTATATTTTAATATAACAAGGGTGGGACTCGAACCGTAAAAGTGGCCTAAAACACTAAAGCAAGAACTAGAAGAATATTGAGAGAGAAGTTGAGAGAATTCTTGAAATCATTTTCATTGATTTTGCTTACACTAATCTTCATTACAATAATCTGGTTTTTCATTAGCATTTAACCGAAAGAGTAAAGTAGTTAGAGTGGATCTCAAATAGCCTCTAGAGAGCTAACAAATGGACCCTTTTAGAAGCTGCCAATGGCAAGGTTAGTTATGACTTAACAAACTGAAATTTGACTAACATTGACTTGAATGTGAGAGCTCTTTACCACCTTGTTGTTGACAGATCAATTCTCCAAATACACTCAACACAAACTCTTAACCTTTTAAGGTCAATGGAGATACTCAACCACTTTTACTAGGGGATGATATGTTGTCATTGTCATATTTCATATCATCATGATTGTGTAATTAACATATTTTAAGTTTAAAAATATATGATTGAACAATTTCTATAAATATGTTTCTTTTATAATCAAAATTATCTATTAAGATGATATCTTGTTGAACTTGAAAAAGTATTTTGTACATTGGTTAAAACTCTTGATGACATGAACTTAAGAGTTGGTGCAGTGACACAACTCTCTTGTCTGTTTCAAGAGAGTGTGTGGCAGGTTCGAGTTCAAGGACCTCTAACTTGTGAGGTAATTTTCTTGCTTATTATGTGGATCGACTTCTTCTGTTCTAGGAGTAGTAATCTAGACCATATGTTAGAGTTATATACTAAGTATATCCTGGTAATTATCTGACATAATGTTGGGGAGTAAAAAAAAAAAAATCTCAACCATATGCTAAAGTAAATTTAGCAATAGAGAATATAGGTGGGGTCTTAAAATAAATAATAATAAAAAAAATTTAACATAATTCACATCCTTTTAGTATTTATTTGTATTTATGTTTAACATTGCTAATAACAAATTAATAAGTTATTAAGATTTATTTAATTATTATTCATTATTTCTATAAGAACTTATAAGTATTTAGTGATGTCAATGGAGGCAAATCGCTAATAACAAATGAATAAGTGATTAAGATTTATTGCATTATTATTCATTATTTGAATAAAAACTTATTTGTATTTAGACATGTCAATGGGGTCAGGCACACGGACATAGGAGTATTGGGGAGTGTGTTCCATTTTTTTTTTAAAAATAATAATCTAGAAATATCTCGAAATTATTTATTGAATTCGGGTTCGAAAGTGGAGCTCTCACTGAATCCTACCGTCTTTGAGAAGTAGTAAACTAGCCTTTGGTTATGTGCCAATGAAAGTTTGAACTTTAGATCTTGAGAAAACAAACCATAAGGCTCAACTATTTTTACTAACCACTCATAGATGGGGTAGGTTCCCATATTTACATCCCAGTTTCCTCTTTTTCCCTATTTTTCGCTGCCATCAAAGCCTTAGACTGTGCTATTGAGAAAAATTTAAATTGATGAGAGAAAACTGCGGATGAATGAAAGAAAAAAAATATATCAACCAAGAAAAATGGGAAGAAGTTATGTACTTATGTAGATGTGGCTAGGAGTTGCAACTAAGTGAAAAATGAGGTATAAGTTAATGAGTGTCTAGTCATGTTTAACAAATTATACTTTTAAAAAAATATTAAAATAAACTTATATAAATAATTTTTTATTTTTTATATATTATAAATGAGAGAAAATAGGGGAATGGTAAAGTGGATGACTTCTTATAACCCCACCCACGTTTGAATTTGTGATAGATTTTTATCGCCATCCACGTACATCCTTACATTAAATTACTTAAAAGTGTACATAATTATATAGTTAAAATTTTCAATTTGCTTTCTATACCCAATTTCATATAAACCCTAATAATATATACAAAATCAAAAGTAATATGATATAAAGAAATATAATTTTTACAAGTAAACAAGGAAGGATGAACAAAGAATTGATTTGATGAATTTTGAATGTATATATGTGTTTTAACTTCTAATGTGTTTGATGCTGATAATTTTTTATAATTTTTATTTATGGCAAATAAAAATATATTTTTTTTTTGTTTAAACAAAAGGAACTAATTTCTAATTGAAGAAAAAATTGTTTTGTTTAAAGAAACAATTTCATTTCATAAGTTTTCACACACGTAATGCTCATGAAAATAACCGAAAAAAAAGGAACTTGTACAAATTATTCTATTGAAACGTACTATTTTGTTGTTTATTTCATTATTATATAATTTTGTGATTTCACCTTTTCTTTAGGCTATTTCATCAAATACATATATAGTGGGTTAAAACCAGGAACCAACATTATTCTCAAACAATTTGGTGGCTTTGCTTTTTCTTTGCAACATTTCATCAAATATATATATACGTAGTTTTTTTTTTTTATAAATTAATGATTTGTTTATTTTAATTATAAGAATCAAAATGAGAGTCAGAATGATCTAGAATAGGAATGACTTGGAATCAGAATAATATATAGGAATAAAAATAAGTTGTTTACTTCAACTGTAGAAATTAGAATTGAAATTAACAGTATTCTCATTGATTTATTTACATTGCTTTGGAATCAGATTGTATTAATTATAATTTACAAAAATACATTTGATTAAACTTATAAATTAATTATAATATAAAAAATTGTGTTTAAGATGTAGTGTTATTTTTTTTATCATATAACTCATCATAATATGCTAAAAAAGAGAAAAGAAAAAAAAAAAAAAAACCTTCCTTAACAATATTATTGTTAGTTTTAAAGTTTAAATAACACTTATGCTTCTGAAGCATTCAAGTAAGCATTTTTAGAGTCAATAGGTTTTGTCAATTTAATAATAAAAAACTAGCTCTTTTTTTTTTTAAATAAAAATAAAAAACCAGCTCTATTAGATGTGGTTAGTGGCTTATTTTCCTTTCGTTTTTCTTGGTCTAGGAGTAATGTGATTTCCAATTTAGGTGGTCCTTTATATGAAATCTATTAGCGACTATGAATAACTTAGTACATATGAATATAATATGCAGATATGTGTTTACAATAATAATTAAGAAATTGGTAATAAAACACTAATGGTGTGTAGTTTTTTTAATAATATGAATGATGTATTTATAATATTGTCGACGTTTGGATTTAGCCGACTAGGTTCTTGTAGGCCCAAACTGCAGATAAAATCGAAATGGTGTAAGAAACAGGCGAAAAGTAGAAGAAGAAGCAGAAAAAGAACAAAGAACATCAGGGATTTTTAAGTGGTTCAGCCCAAAGTTTTGCCTACGTCCACTGTTTTCTTACTATTTTTACAGAGTAACGACATATTAAGTACTTCTCTCTTAGTTTACAATGAAAATCCTCCCCTATTTATAGAGGGGGGAGGTGCTACAGTAATGTACAATAAGTCAAAAATAAATGATGAGTTGCATTTAATAAGGCTGACATCTTATCAGGTCAACTCTGTCGAAACCTGATTTAGATGCTCAACCCATGTTGGTTAGGTGAGATTTCCTTAATTCATGTTGTCATCTCTGATGGGGTTAGGCGTGTACGGTACGCCTTACTGACTTTGGTCTAATAGTTCTGACTGTAATTGACTGGTGTCCTTCGAGCTTTAGTAGCTGAGAGCTCGTTTCCACGAGCTGAAATATCTTAAGTCTGACTATGAATTTGCTTCTGTGAGTTTAGCGTGCAGTCTAAGAATCTGAGTTCGCGAGCTGGGGTCATGACGAGCTAGGTACTGGCGAACTGAACACTTAATGGGTTGTACCTTAGTCGAATGGACAATCTCATTGACATAGTCCTGGGCTTCTACTAACAGTTTTGGGTTTTTACCAACCCACTCAAGTATCCTAAAAATATCCATAACATCAGTCTCCTAGCTCCTAATACGATATGCGGACTGGGAGCTGATAGACTGCTGGTAAGAGCTGGCATTTGGATCTAGGTATGATACCCCTTTCTATTCAAATTTTTCTTGGACACATGTCGGCTTTTTGGGAGACGGTTTAATGCACGTCTTCAACAGTAAGCATTTAATGTGTACGTCGCTTCAACTGACCATGCATGATGATGGAATCCCAAAAATCGCGCTGCACTATCAGATCTGAGGCGGTTAGAGAGCAATTAGATCTGAGGACTATGGTTTTAGCCTGACGCCCCTATTTAAAGCAGAATTCTTGTGATTTTCAACTTTTTGTTGTCATTTTCAAAGATCATCAGACGGTTCGTCTTCTTCCTTCTTACATTTCTTTTCACTTCAGTCTTCTACACCAGTGCCTCAGAATCAAAGTCCATCGCCAAAACTTTAGTTCTACATGAAGTAAGTCATCAAATCTCCTCCTATCTTCTGATTTTTGTTTTTGATTTGCATGCATTGGACATTTTCTGGGTTTGTTGTTGGTTGTTCACCATATTCTCGTTTCTGAGAACTTGTTCTTCATTATGACTCTTCATTTTCTGTTGTTTTGATTTTATTGGTTGGATTTTTGCGTGTAAGTTGTTGTTTGTGATATTGTGAATGCGAGCTTTAGGTAGAGACAAATATAGGTTGTTAGCTTGTAGATCATGTGAACCGTAGGTTGAGCTCCCATACACATAGCAATTTGTGCGGCGTTTGTGACCTGTAGACTTAGGAAATTTATTAGAAAAATAGAAGACTTAAGTATAGGTAGGGATGGTCTGTAGACAGAGACCTAATTACTCTCTCTCCATTTATAGATGTCTTCTGGTCACAGTCACCGGCAACATAGAGTAGACGACCTCTCTAGCATAGAGGATTCAGATTTTGGAATAGCCTGCGAGGTCGAAGGGGTGACTTCTACAAGCGGTGATACTGCTGAGGAGTTCGCAGCTCGGGTAAACCCATAACAGCCATACCGTCTCCTGGTCATGAAGGTCTTGGAGAATTGTCTTGGAATACTGCCTTCCCAGGGGCTGCCGCATCATGCTCCCTTCTTCAAATGACTATCCGGCCTTTCCACTTCATGGGTACGTTGCTGTCAGCGTCCAACATTTGAGGTATTGGCTCAGATTCCCAGTTTCCAACTATCTTGTTGATCTTCTGAATCGACTGAAACTTAGCCCGTTCCAGTTGACTTCGAACTCGTACTCCCAGCTCACATCGCTGACATTGGTCTTCTTAAGAAATGAGCTTGAAGCTCCGAATCTGCACATCTGCTCCCACTTGTATAGCTTAAAGGGAATAGCCAACACCAAGAGGGGAGCTCGAGAAGAAATTTATTACTTGACAGCTCGTAAGTCTGATTTTAATGGCCTGTTGCTAAAGGGTGAGGCAAAAGGCAAGTCCAATGTCGGGGACTACAAGTCGAGATGGTTCTACATCTCCTGCCATTCCCTTGCATGCCTCCAAAACTATAGTTTTGTCTTTACCCTACGTAGTTATAGGATTGGTGTTGTTAAGCTCTTTTCTATCTTCCTTTTTTTTTTATGCAAACTGATTCTAACATTTCTTGTTCATTTTTTGCAGAAGGGAGCAAAGGAACCATTACTGAGGAGGAGAAAGGTTTCCTTAGAACACTTGCGGACTCGGGAGAAGGGAGCGCTACTCAAACCTTTAATGACGATCTCCTCAGACAATTTCAGCTCGTTTCAGCACCAGACAGTGAGCTAATAGACAACAAGATAGATATCCGTGTTTGAGGCTAACGTGAGCTCGTTTTAGTTTATCAGGCTGCCCGAGGAGAGACTGATCCAGCCCTCTTACAAGTTCCAGAAATGGGAAGGATTTCCTTTGTCAAGCACTCTAAACGCCGCACTGTTCAACCTGCTGTTCTTGGGCCTCTGCCTCTACTGAGGTAGCCACATCTGAACAAGCTGTAGCGCCTTCCGAATCCCAGCCCTTTATCTCGCAGCCAGACCCTATCGAGATCAAAAGTGATCAGGAACGGGCTACCGAAGGGACAGTTACGAGTGGTGAGGCTTTAATTGGAGGGGCTCCCACGGACGAGATTCCTCCAGGCGAGGTTCCAGCTGTGGGGACTATGATAACGGGTAGGGCTTCAGCTGCCCCAAGCAAGGGCACTAAAAGGAAAACGGTGGCGAAGCGAGCTCTGGCAAAATGCACACGAGTAGAAAAGAGCAAATAGCTTGCGACCTTGGAGAGGAGCTTTTCACCAGAGACTGAGGATAAGCCCGAGCGTATCTTTAGAGCACTCTATCTTGAGGAGATCTTAGACCACCTGCCATCATTTTTAGGGGGTTATGCCAAAAAACTGGATATTGATGAGCTGGTTGAAGATCGCTTGTTCATCTGGGCCATTCACCACTTTATTATGGTAACTTCTAACACTTAGTCTTTTCTCGCTTTTTTGCTTTCAATATTAACTTGTCATATTTCAGTCCGCTATGGGGATCAGGAAGCAAATGCAGGAATTGTTGGTTCTGAGGGAAGAGAAGGAGTAACTCCAAGTCGACAAATATAAGCTCGAGGTCGAAAACGGGAAGCTCAAAATGCATGAGGACAAACTGCAGAACGAGGTCATCTTCATGTCCAGATAGGCTTTGAGGTCGAAAAGAGCAGGGTCTATTCTAGAGACTCGATTGAGAAATGCCCAAGCTACCCAGACTGAAGCTGAAGAGGCCTTAGTCTGCCAAGAGAATAACTATCAAGCTTCTAGGGCTTTGCTGACTTCCAAACTTCTTTATGCCGAGGAGGATCTGGATAAGGCAAAATGACCTGGAGGAGACTGAGTAGTGAGTTGAAGCTGTTGCAAAGAGGGTGGATGAAGCCATGCAGCAAGCTGAGGTTGCTGAAAAAGAAGCTGCTTTTGCTGAGGAGGAAGTTGCAAAAGCTCAAGAGAAGATCAGTAGGATCAGAAAGGAAGTTGAAGACGAGACAGCTATTGATTTCCTCTACACCCTCTGGCTGGCTAATCCGAAAACGGATTTCATATGCTTCGATGAAGGAGGGCTTGCTGAGATAGAAAGGTTTAAAAAAGAGGCTGCTGAAGCTTCTGAAACACCTAGCTAGGTTCCTTGGGACGCGACCTCCGAGACAGAGATAGCTCAAGTCACTATACCTCCAAGATCGACCTCACATGATGCAGCTGCTGATCCATCAACTTTTTAAGGCGGAGTAGGGTGTCCCCGAGATGGGACTTAGAAAAAATTTCTTTTTATTGCTTTTTTTTTTATGGTAATCACCTCTTTGCAGGGGGTTATTTGTAAAGGATGTTTGGTCCTCATTCTGAGGCTTTATTAAAATTCTTCTAACTCAAATATGATTTTGTTGTTCTAAATTTCTATCTTTATGTTCATAATTCCTGTAAAATGAATAATGGAATACTTAACTCGTAAATGTAAAGTTAAATTCACCTTGTGAGTTTGCAATTCAACTGATATGTAGCTCGCCAATTGTTATTTGTTAATCAATCTGCACAGTAAATATTAAAAAAT
The DNA here is from genome assembly GCA_022984855.1 of Dimocarpus longan. Classification (NCBI taxonomy): domain Eukaryota; kingdom Viridiplantae; phylum Streptophyta; class Magnoliopsida; order Sapindales; family Sapindaceae; genus Dimocarpus; species Dimocarpus longan. The sequence continues at coordinate 16,395,080 of CM041015.1, read as the reverse complement.
ATTCTTTAGCAAGCTTGATTAGCAGTTTATATAATAGATATTTTGTTAACATGGATGTTTATCAGCTGTGCTCAAAGGTTTAGAACCCGAGCTAGTACAGCAAACTGTGCTCAAAAGGTTGAAACCTGAGAATATACAGCAAACTATGCTCAAATGGTTAGAACCCGAGCTATGCAGCATAATAGACTTTTAATGCTACGCTCAAAGGGTTGTAGCCTGAGTCTTATAGTATAATAACCTCTCGAGCTATGCTCACAAGGTCGAGACCCGAGCTATATAGTGAGAGTTAGGGAGGTCATAACCTCGACTGCGCTCGAAGGGTAGGAACCAGAGCATATATAGTATAACCTGACCGAATAGGTCGCACAGGAAGTAGGCAAGCTGGTACAGGAGGACCTGTGTCTGCGTATCGCGTTCTGCCACTTCCCGATCATAAAATGAAGTGTTTAGAATGATCTGTGTAAGGCAGGCCTGTTAACGAGCTGTCATTAAGGTGTGCGAGCTCGCGACCCCTTTTTACTCCTTGACCTTGTAGGGTAGGTATAGGGTCAGCTATTGCGCTGATATTAAGCTCCTTATCCCTTCAATGGCCATTTGCCTGAGAATGATCTACTGCTAAGAAGCTTTTTGTGATACCAAGACTACTGCAAAATTCGAGGAACTGCTCGCTGATAAATTGGGTCCCGTTATCTACCACGAGCTGCTGAGGGACTTCAAATCTGTAAATGATGTGATCCACATGAATTTTTCTACTTTCTTGGTGGAGATCTCAGTAAGTTCCTTTGCCTCCACCCACTCCGTAAAGTAGTCTACTGCAATAATGGCATGTTTACACCTAGCTCGACCTGTTCGGAGATGTCCTATCAGGTCCATATCCCAGATCGCGAAGGGCCATGGACTGAGCATCTGCTGTAGGTACGTCGAAAGAGCTCGGGAATCTTTCTAAACCTCTGGCACTTGTCACATCTCTTTACCATATTGATGGCGTCTTACTTCATCGCTGGTCAATAGAACCTTTGTCTGAGCACCGTTTGGGCCAAGGACAGCCCCTCAGCATGATTGTCATAATGACTTTCATGGATATTTTTCAAGATGGCGGTACAATCTGGCTCATCAACACATCGCAGCAATGGAGCCGAGAAACCTTTCTTATAGAGCATGTCGTCGTCGTCATAGATATAGTATCTTGTAGCTCGGGTTTACAGACGACATGTTTGCAGCTTATCATCTAGCAGCGTACCCTCTTAAAAATAATCAACCAAATGACTCATCCATGAGTCAGCTACCACGACCAAGACCATTACTTTGTCATTGGGCTCTATACTTGGCTTCAACAGGAATTCTACTAGTATTTCTCCAGAAAAATCTATGTCTTGAGCTATTGCTAGTCGAGCTAAAGCATCTATATGGGAATTCTGAGCTCGCGGGATCTGGTTTATTTCATAAATTTCAAATACTTCTAATAGCTTGCAGACCTTTTGCAGGTAGATTGTCATACAGTGCCTCTTAGCTTGGTATTCACTCTTTATCTAATTGACCATGAGCTGGGAGTCGTTAAAGACTCTAAGTCGTGCAGCTTGCATCTCCTTGGCTAGGTGAAGCCCATCGAATAAGACCTCATACTCGGCTTCGTTATTGGTGGCCCAAAACCCAAACTTGAACGCACAGAGGATTTTATATCCCTTCGGGCTGATCAATAATATCTCGGCTCACTTGAAGAACCGTCAACAAATAGCTCACAAAATGGACCTTCAGAGGATTCAGCTCTCTCGTCCGCAAGTCCTATGAACTTAGCTATAAAATCAGCTAGCGTCTGCCCCTTAATTGTTGTCCTTGGCTTGAACTCGATGTCAAACTGAGTGAGCTCGATTGCCCATTTAAGAAGACGACTTGAGGTATCTGACTTCTGAAGGATTTGTCTAAGGGGATACTTGGTTTGCACTTCAATATTGTGTGTTTGGAAATAAGGGCCTAGCTTTCTAGACACCACCACAAGACATTAGGTGAGCTTCTCTATTGGGGTGTACCTCATTTCAGCATTAACCAGTTTTTTGTTGATGTAGTAGACAGGGAATTGTATCCTATCTTCTTCCCGAACTAAGGCAGCACTGAGAGCGTGCTGAGATACCTTAGGTAGATTGTCAATGTTTCCCCTTCTTTCGGTTTTGACAAGAGCGGAGCTCGCTCCATGTACTCCTTCAACTGCTGGAACGTGACCTTGCATTCCTCTGTCCATTCAAAGCTTGTGGCCTTCTTTAAGACTTCAAAGAATGAAGCACATTTGTCTGTGGCTTTGGAGACATATCTATTAAGGGCAACGACTTGACCGTTTAGGCTTTGAACTTCTTTCATCTTTGTTGGCGACCTTATGTCTAACAAAGCTTTTATTTTCTTAGGATTGGCCTCAATTCCTCTTTTATTCACCATAAAACTTAGGAATTTACCCGAAGCTACTCCAAAGGCACATTTGAGGGGGTTGAACTTCATCTGATATTTCGTCAAAATTTGGAACATCCCCTTAAGGTCGTGAACATGATCAATAGCCTACCGGGATTTCACCAGCATATCATCGACGTACACTTCCATAGTTTCCTCCCACCTTATCTCTTTGGAAGCTCGCTCGTAGAACTCTCCTAAGTTCTTCACTATGGACTTTATATGCTCTTCTACAGCTTTTCATCTTTCTTCAATCCTGTTGAGATAGCTATCAGAATCCCCACATCGGTAGGACTCTCCACGTTATTCACCTCTTGCCTGAAGCTGCCAATATAGTCCTTCAACGGCTCACCAGGACGCTAAAAAATAGTAGTAAGATGGTAGGGTGGAGCGAGTTGTCTCTTCAATACTTTAGATTGGTTGACAAACTTCTGCTGGCATTCCTCCCAATTGTCGATACTACGAGGTGAGAGATTTCTCAACCATGCCCGCGTAACATCTCAAAGCGTTACAGGAAAAACGCGACATTTTACCAGCGGGCTGGTTGTTTGCAAGTCTATCTGGATGTTAAAGGCGTCTAAATGGTCATATCGATCAAAGTCCCTGTTATATTATGGGATGTCAGGAACCTTGAACCTAGGAGCAAGTGGTTCCAGTTTTATCTCTGAAGTAAACGGGGTCCTTTCACTATGCTGACTCTCCTGTTCATGGGCCCCAGGTCAGGCCTCCAACTGTCAGACTCTTTGAAAAAGCTACTCAATAACCAGGTCTTGGGTCCCAGATTGTCTAGCTGAAGATCTCCCACCCCACCTACTTACTCTGTATGGAGAATATCGGTTTTGCATCCCGTGCTTTCTTCCTTGTTCGGGCTCGGGAGAGTGGCGATCTGGTTCGTCCCTGGGATTTGGTCTGTTCAGTTTATCTTCTCTACTCAAGCCTCTATGTTGGTGTCGCTGCTTATCAACATCTCTCCAAGATAGGACCCGCGTATGTCCGTAGCTCACTTCAACTTGTCGATGTCTATCTTGGTTTACCCTTACCCTCAATCCTGAAGGATTAGCCGCCTCTTTGTCATAGCGAGCTTACTGGGTTTTAGCTCTGGAGTGCACGTTGGAGGAATGAACTGATCCCTCAGGCACTGACACTTTCCTAGCATACCTTCCACTCGTGGCCGGGACCTCAACGCGCTACCGTTGTGAAATGTCCCTCATTGTAGCGATCTTTTCATGTCTCTAAGCTGCCTGAGGTTGGGCTAGTGCCAATGCTCTGATAGCATCTGCTATTTGCATCATGGTATTTTCCAACACCTCCTGACACCACTGTAAAACCTACATGGCATCTTCTCCAACGACGTTAGGTATAGGTTGATGAGGGGAAAATGGAGGTATAGCCTGAATGTTCTCGACTAAAGGTGCGTTTGAAGTCCTAGCCCCCGACCATCTCTCTGGTGGTTTAAGTTATCGAGCTGGCTAACAATGACATCTAAACTCATGGTGGTTCTTCCTCTAGTTATTGTGTTTGGTACGCGAGCTTCGAAAATCAAAGATGAGGAAAATGAAACTACAGGAAGGGCCCCTTCTTCAAGTGCCAAAATGTCGACGTCTTGATTTAGCCAATTAGGTTCTTATAGGCCCAAACTGCAGATATGGTCAAAATGGTGTAAGAAATAGGTGAAAGTAGAAGAAGAAGTAGAAGAAAAACAAAGAACACCAGAGATTTTTAAGTAGTTCAGCCTAAAGTTTTGCCTACGTCCACTGTTCTCTCACTATTTTTGCAGAATAATGGCACACTAAGTGTTTATCTCTTAGTTTACAATGAAAATCCTCCCCTATTTATAGAGGGGGGAAGTGTTACAGTAGTGTACAATAAGTCAAAAAGAAATGATGGGTTACATTTAATGAAGCTGACATCTTGTCAAGTCAATTCTGTTAAAGCCTTATTTAGACGCTAAACTCATGCTGGTTAGCTGAGATTTTCTTAATTCATGTTGTAATCTTTGACGGGGTTAGACGTGTACGGTATGTCTTGCTGACTTTGGTTTGATAGTTCTAACTGTAGTTGACTGGCGTCCTTTGAGCTTTAGTAGCTGAGAACTCGTTTCCACGAGCTGAAATATCTGAAGCCTGACTATGAGTTTGCTTCTGTGAGTTGAGCGTGCAGTTTGAGAATCTGAGTTCGCGAGCTGACGTCATGACGAGTTGGGTACTGTCGAACTGAACACTTAGCGTGCTGTATCTTAGCCGAATAGACAATCTTATTTACACAGTCCTGAGCTTCTACCAACAGTTTTGGGCTTTTACCAGCCCATTCAAGCATCCTAAAAATATCCATAACAAATATGTAGTTCTTTTTTTTAATATCAAATAAAAAACCAATGGTGTCAACAAAGAAACAAAGAGATAGATTTTTTAATAGTCCACTAACTTGTAATGGTGATGAAAGATGAAGAGACTATTGATGAGGGCAATGGTGTGCGATGGTAACAACAAACACATAATTGTCAAAATAGATTTTTTTTTTTTTTTAAAGAAAGTTACAAGGGACTTTTCACATTGAAAAAAGGAGTATGAACAAGATTCTCAAGTGGGGTGAGAGGAATAAGATTCTCATTCCACAACACTATATTGATATGAATCCATATTTTCATTCTCATTACAAAATAAATTTTGAGTAAGTAAACACCATTAATCAATCTCATTCTCCATTTTCATTCTCTAATTTATGAAATAAACACACCATAAGATGAAATAAAAAAAAAGCCTAATTAATAACATATCTAAAAACCACATATGTAGTTCATCACTCTATTTTTTTTTGAAATAAAAAATTGGTCCCATCTCTTTAATTATCATCATAAATAAATTATAAAAAAGGAAAACCAAATGAACATGAAATAAAAAAAATAAAAAAAATAAAAATAAAAAAAAGGGAACAAGAGATAAGGAAAAAAAAAAATTGATGAAATAAGTAAGAACAAGAACACAGATAAAAGTTTTAGTTGAATCCAACTTAAAATAATAACAACTAGAATTATGTTTTAATTGAGTGTAAAATGGGTGTAATGAGAAAAAAATATATGATTAAAATTATTATTAATATTAAAGGATAATTTTGGTATTTTAAATAGTGTAGGAAATAAAAATTTAATTTTGATCTTTTTAATATGAATGTATAAAGTAATTGGACGTACAAAAGAAAGTTTTTCGTGGCGACGGAGCCACCCACAAACTTATTTGTGCATTGGTTTTGTCATATACACCAAAGTACCAAACACATGGGTCTTCATTAAAATAAAGTTCACAAAGTATATATTAAAATGATACCATATAAATATAATGGTACAACCTATCCTACATTGATAACAAAATATCTCATAACTAAACTAGTTACTATGTATTCTTATACATTAGAATACCATGTTCTTCATTAGAATCGAAATGACTTAGAATCAAAATGATGTATCGAAATAAAAATAAGTTGTTTACTTCAACTGCGAGAATAGGAATCGAAATCAACAGTATTCTTATTAAACTATTTACATTGCTTTGAAATCGGAATGAATTAATTACAAGTTACAAAAATATCCTTGATTAAACTTATGAATTAATTACAATATACAAAATTGTGTTTAAGATGTAGTGTCATTTTTTTTTTTTATCATGTAACTCATAGTAATAGGTTAAAAAAAAAAAAAAACACCTTTCTTAACAATATTATTGTTAGTTTTAAAGTTTAAATGACACTTATGCTCTCTAAGCTTTCAAGTAAGCATTTTTAAAGTCAACAAGTTTTGTCAATTTAATAACAAAAAACAAGTTTTTTTTTTTTAAAAAAAAAAACAGCTCTATTAGATGGTGATAATGACTTATTTTCCTTTCGTCTTTCTTGGTCCGGGAGTATTGTGATTTCCAATTTAGGTGGTCTTTTATATGAAATCTACTTGCGACTGCTGATAACATAGTACATATGAATATAATATGCAAACATGTATTTATAATAATAATTAAGAAATTGATGATGAAAAACCAATTGTGTGCAGTTCTTTTTAATAATATGAACGATGCATTTATAATATGTAGTTTTTTTTTTTTTTAAATATCAAATAAAAAAACCAATGGTATCAGCAAAGAAACAAACAAATAGATTTTTTAATATCCAACTAACCTGCAATGGTGATGAAAGATGAAAAGATTGTTGATGAGGGCAATGGTGTGCGACCGTAACAATAAACATAGACTTGTCAAAATAGGTTTTTTTTTTTTTTTTTTTTCTAAAGAATGTTATAAAAGACTTTTCAACTTAAAAAAAGGGGAATGCATATAGAATTTTTAAGTGGAGTGGGAGGAACGAGATTCCCATTCCACAATCTCAAATTGATGTGGAATCCACATTTTAATTTTCATTACAGAATAAATTTTAAATAAACATCATTAATCAATCTCATTCTCTATTTTCATTCTCCAATCTATAAAATAAACACACTATAAGATGAAATAAAAAAAAAAAACCTAAAAAATAACATATCTAAAAACCACATATGTAGTTCATCACTCTATTTTTTTTAAATAAAAAATTAGTCCCATCTGTTTAATTATTATCATAAATAAATTATGAAAAAGGGAAACCAAATGAACATAAAAAAAAAAAAAAAAAAAAGGTAAAAAGAGATAAAGGAAAAAAAAGGACGAAATAAGTAAGATCAAGAACACAGCTAAAAGTTTCAATCAAATCCAACTTAAAATAAGAACAACTAGAATAAACTTATTGGTGCATCGGTTTTGTCATATGTACCGAAGTACCAAACACATGGGCTCTTCATTAAATTAAAGTTCACAAAGTATATATTAAAATGATACCATATAAATATAATGGTACAATCTATCCTACATTGATAACAAAATATCTCATAACTAAACTAGTTACTATGGCATCTATTCATAGTGTCCGGTGATTAATACATTTTTCTTTCGTATTTGTAATACGGATTCAAGTCCCACCATATGTATTTACAAATCTATATTGAGAGTTATTTTTTTTAATTACAAAAGGAGATCTATCTATTTCTCTCCATCAATCTAAATATATGTGTGGGTAATTTTATGCTCTTTGTAGAAATGCATATTGGAAGTGTTGAGCAAATCCAGATAAGGCTTAGACTGGCTATTTGTAATTAAAAAAAAAAAATGAAAAACAAAGATATAAAATAAAAAGTATAATTGTTAGGTGGATAATGATAGAACTGGTAAGGGAAAAACAATAATAATTTGTTAGTCACAAGATCTTCCTACTACAATGTAAGGTGACTATCATACGACAGACTTGCAGTGTGTGTATGATATAATAAAGAATTTACTGAATTAATGTCACCGGCCTGTCTGGATTAGGTTATTTGATCCCTTTTTAATTAATGTATCATAACGGTTAGCTCCTGGAACCAACCTTACACCAAGTTCGACTTCGAAGGTCGGTCGCCGATTGAGTTTTTGTTCTCTAATATTTTATTCGTAGATATTTTTATATCTTTATATTCTTTTGGAAGAAACTGGAAATTATATAAAAAAAAAAAAACTGGAAATTATATAAAATTCAAGGATAATGATCATCATGACTGGAAATCAACCCTTTTTTTTTTTTTTTAAACTACAATTTTTTTTTTTTCAAATGCATACATGATTCGAATATCAGTTTGACCTTATAAGGTAGAAATCTCCACTGTAGATACTAACTACACATATCTTAAGATTAATGCGTTATACATACATATACATATATATATATATATATGGGTGATGATGGATATTCTTAAGATGTACATAAGTATAAATATAGGCTTCGTTTGATACAACTTCATCAAGTAAACATTTTAGAAGTAGAACTTTTGAAAAATGATCTTCTATTAGTAGAGTGTTTAGAAAAAAATTGTTGGTTGTATTATTGTCAATTAATAAAGATATTTTAAATTACAAATTTATTAAAAAAGATTAAATGGTTTTAAGAGTTTAATGATATTAATAAAGTTATATTAAACATTTCAATTTATTATTATTATTTTTTTAAAGTTCAAAAAGATCTATTTGGAGAAGCTCAATTCCAAATAGATTTTTTTCAATTTTTTTAATTACCTAAAAGCTCTACTAGGATGACAATCAAATGACCAATAAAAAAAAAAAAATCAAATAGACTTTAAGTATTAAAAAGTACTTTTAGTCAGTAAATAAACTGTACCAAATATACACATAATCAAATTTGAATCTTACTATAATATGAAAAAATATATATACAAAGACTTAGTAAAGTGAAAATGCAATTTAAAAAGAGCTTTTATTATTCACTTTTTAGTAATGGAAGGGTAATTTTTATTTTTTTTTAAAAAAAAAGACTATAAATATGAAAAAATAAATACTAACACTTAGTAAAGATACCACTAAAAAAGAGCTTTTATTATTCCCTTTCAGATAATACTAGTGTGTATATATAAATTACTTCTATTAAGAGAAAACCTACACTCAAATCTTATGTTTTAATAAAATAAGGGTGAGATTTAAACTTTTAATTGAGAGAGACATTCAATCGTTTTTATTAGGGGCTGATATATAATGGAAGAGTAAATTTTGATGCTTATAAAAAGAACTTTCCAAAATTAAGGGTTGTTGACATTAAAAATCAGTCAATCAGGTTCTTCGAAGCCCAATGATGCAACATAAGCAAAAACAAAGCAGGAAGCAAGCAAAGAGTAAAGGAAAAAGGCAAAAGAAGAATAAAGAACACTAAATTTTTAAGTGGTTCGGCCAATGAATGTCAATGTCCACTGTTTTCTCTCACTATTTTGGTAGAATAACAGCACTCAACCTAAATGTTTCTCCTTTTTTTTTTTACAATGAAATTGATCCCTCTATTTATAGAGGTGGATGATACAATTAAATACAATTAATATAACAAGTCATAATTAGTTGGCATTTTTCAAAACTGACATGCACTAAAGTCAGCTTTTGCAGCACTGAGTTCTGACATAGCTCATACTTAGTGGTTGGGATTTCCTCAAATCACGCTGCTATTAGTTTGAAATAATCTTTTCTGACGTGCACGGCACGCTATGAGTTGGACTAGGCTCTGTTTTGGGCGATCTGAAGCTGTTGAGGACGACTACCAGTTTGAGAGTTGTAATAGTAGATGATCTCGGTTTAGCGAGGTGGATGTCGCCAGAGCTTTGCATACGGGAGCTGGGAGCTCGCTTTTACGAGCTGGGATTCAGGCAGACAGGTTCTTTGTCCTTTAGTTCATTGGGTCAGTTTATTGGGCTTTTACCAATCCACTTTAAGTAATAAAAAAATATCCTTAATATAAGCTCCGTAACTCTTAGTGCGTTTTGCGGACTGAGAACTCTAAGCTTGTTGATAGTTGATTTGGCGAGACTTGCTGCGTAGCCTTTTCAAATTCCCATCTCTGGACACGCGACAGCTTTCTAGGCGAACAGTACAGTGCAAGCCTTGAGCAGTGTGCATTTATGCATACGTCTTTCAATTGACTACGCATGATGACAAAATCTCGTAGTTCGTGCTGGACCGTCAGATCAAAGGTGGTTGCTGGGCTCTCAGATCCAACGGTTGGGGCACGACACCTATATAAAGGTGGAGCATCTTCATATTCTCCTTTCAATTGTCACTTTCAAATTACAGCCATTATCAAACCTCTTCGTTCTCTTTGGTTCGAGTCTACCGCTGCTGTTCTTCATCAAAGATCTATCTTGGCTTTTGAGGAATCAATCTTTGCTTCATCTACAGTAAGTTTTCGCAGCTTCATCTTCGATTTTCTGGTTTTTATTGCTTGTATTACCTACACATTTTTTCAGTTTCGGTTTTTGGTTTGTGTTTTATGTTCTTGGTGCTGCATGTTTGCTTATGACTGAAACTTTTCACTTTTTTGGCGATTTGATCTGATGAATTTGCTTTTTGTGATCTGTTTGTTGTTTGTGACATACGTGTATGCGAGCTTGTAGATAGAGATATTGGTAGATTGTCAGCTCGTAGATCGTTAGGTTGTAGATTAAGCCCCCCCTTGACCTGTAGTAATTTGATGTGGCGTTTGTGACCTGTTGACTTTAGAAAAATCTGTAGTTAACGAATTGAACCCTTGGATTGTTTAGGTGTGGTTTGCATATACGACCTAACTGCTCATCTTCATGTGTAGATATCTTCAAGTCGTAAACGCCAACCGTACGTAATAGGGGAAGGAGATTCCTCAGGCTCTGATGAGCGTATGGAGTAGGTGAAAGCTTCTAAAAAGGTGGTCTTGCAAAGTGAGGGGGTTGCTAAAGAATTTACTACTCGTGTGGATCTTAACCCAGCTCGACAATCTACTGTGGCTGATTAAATTGCTGCTGCTAAAAGGATTGAAAAGAGGAGAGCTCATGATTTTTTTAAACACCACCCCACAAAGATTGGTTATGAGGAGCTTGTAGGATTGGTGTTACAGTACCGTCTCCCAAGATGTTATCGCATTTTGATAGCTTCTCCTATTCACCATGCAGTTTATCCTCCTATGGGCTATATTACCATCAGCCTGTACCACTTAGATACCGGGTTTAGGTTTCCAGTTCCATCGTACCTTGTAGATCTTCTCAATGACCTAGACCTCGTCCCTTTTTAACTAACCTCGAACACCTACGCCTAAATTACTTCTATAGCTATTCTTTTTAGGAAAAATAACCTTCATTTTCCTTCCCCCAAAATTCTAAAGTACTTGTTTACCTTCAAAGGTACTACCACTGGACAGCCACGTGATGGGTTGTACTACACCTCAGCTCGTCCCTCCAAGTTTAAGAATATTTTACCTCAGGGTGAGACCAAGGAAAAGTCCAATGTGGGTGATTATAAGACACATTGGTTCTACATCTCTTGTCCTTCCCTAGTTCACCTTAAAAACTTCAGTTTCAAAGCCATGCTAAGTAAGGGTCTTTAGATCGCTTCATGGATCACCATAATTCTTTATCTTACTCACACAATTTTTTTTTTTTTAGGCGTAAAAACTCAAAGAATCGAGCTAACTCAGGAAGAGACTAGAGAGCTCGAAATACTTGTTGCATAGAAGTCAGAGAGGGACAACGTCAGATTATCAGACGAACTCCATATACAGAAGCAGCTGCATCGACCGAAGGCAAAAAAGTTGCTACCAGCTTGAGAGCTAAGAGAAAGGGTCCTGAGACCTCGAGCATGGGTCCCCTTACTAAGTGATTTCAAAAAGAAAAGGGGAAGCAGGTTATAGCTTCTTTTCGGAAGGTAGCGTCTTAGGCCGTCGTCAGGGTGCAACAATCTAAAGTTACCATCGAGTCGCATCCTGAAAGCATTCCCGGAGAAGCTTATTTTGATCTTATCTTCAAGCAGCTCCCTTCTATTCTAGGTTCTACAGCCAGGAACCTTGAAGATGACAATTTTGCTGGCATAGGCTTGCTTATCTAGTCAGCATGCCAAGCAATCAAGATAGGACTTGCCTTTTCTCCTTTATGCCCGTTGGTTCTTTCTTGATTCTAACTTTCATCTTTTGGATTCTGCAGTCCTCTATGGGAATCATAAACGCTATGGATAATGTGCTTGCCTTGGAAGAACGATGTGAGAAGCTTAAAGCTGACAACAAGAGATTCAAGGAAGCGGCAAAGAAGCATGATAACCAGTTACTCTTTTTGATGAGTGAGGCCGATAAGGCTAAGGAGGCAGCTGAGCTTTTTTAGACCAAGTTAGATGTTGCTGAGGCGGCAAAGAAGGAGATCGAGGCCTACGCTAGCGAAAAAGGATAGCTTCCATAAGGTAGTCATGTCCAAGTTCTACTTCCAGCTCAAAAATACCAAAGCCTTATTGGAGGAAAGAAAGAAAGACTTGGAAGCGACTTCAAACAAGGAGCTGGCGGTACAACGAGCTGATGCTGCGAAGTAAGAGACCGTGAAGTTGAAGGGGGAGGTGACCTCTACAAGAAATGAGATGGGAGCTCATGTTGAGGAGACTAGGTCGAAGATTGAGGCAGGGTTCTTGTACACCCTGTGGAGGGCATACCCCAATTTGGACTTCTCTATTTTTAGCGAGGAAGGAGTCAAGGATGTTCAGTTCTTCACCGAGGAGGCTGAGAGGGCGCGAGGCGAGGCACATGATCAGGTCCAGGAAACCTTGCCCGAATGAGGTGCAAAGGATTTGTCTAAAGGCGATGCAAAGGATCAGACGCCCTTCGACTCAATCCCTCAAGACTCTACCCCTCAAGCTTCTTAGGACCCTACTTCCCTCTAGGATGACCTCATGAGCATAGACTTAGCTTGTTTTTGTTTCATAGATCAGGGAACTACTTAGGGCATTCAGGATGTTACCTTGCTCTTGTACTTGGACAATCATATATCATAATTATGAATTTATGTTGATTTATCTTGCTTATGAGGTTTTTTGTAAAGATATGGATATTTGCCTTGCTTGAGGTTCTTTTTAAATACTTTGCTTTAATATAATATTGCTGATTTTGCCATTTTTGAATTTCTGCGAGCTGATAAATTGAAATAAAAAGTATGTGCTAGATGTAATAGTACCTGGTAGGGACTCGAGACTTCGTTAACTCTGATGTGCTTAAGCTCACAAATTATAATACAAATATTTGAAATAGATTGTAATATGAAGACACCGCGATATATTGTGCAGATTCGCTTAATAAGATGGAGCTTATCGCCATTATGCGATGTATTGCAAGCTAAGACAAATGTAGATTAGATAGAATTTAATGATGACTTACACATCAGGATTTTTGGCTAGATCAAATGCCCATAACAGGTTGTGATAATAGCTTATAAGCCATATAGATGAGTCTTCGCACATAACTTGGAGAAAATGTTTATTTGCCAATATGCGCCTAGATGGGTTGACAATATTAGCTCGTGCGGCCTATCAATAGAAGTTGACGATTTGAGCCTCGCGCGGCCTATCAATAGAAGTTGATGATGTTAGCCTTGCGCAGCCTATCAATAGAAGTTAACGATGTTAGCCTGGCGCAGCCTATCAATAGAAGTTGACGATGTGAGCCTCGCGTGGCTTATCAACAGTAGTTAACGATGTGAGCCTTGCGTGGCCTATCAACAGTAGTTGACGATGTGAGTCTCGCACGGCCTATCAACAGAAGTTGACAATGTGAGCCTCGCGACCTATCAACAGAAGTATAAGCTCGTGTTGTTGATCCCCTTTTTGCCTTGCAAAGTAGGCGTGAGGTCGGTCGAGAGACTGATATTAAGCCCCTTGCTCCTGCATGGTCTCATTCGAGGTGGAACTCTCAATTTCATAGTTTCCACTATCAAGCTAGCTTTACTATTTATGGCCTCAGTTTGAGTTCTAGCTCGTTTTCTGTCGTATACAATCATAATGAAAAATTTGTATCAGCAAAATTTATAGGGAATATGAACCTTTTATTAATTATAAACAATCAAGATTACAAAATAAAATGAGTGAGTTATTATTAAAAATAAGGCTATAAATGTTTCGCATTCCATGCTTGCGGCATTATTGCTCCACTCATACTAGTCAGGTGATACGCTCCATTCTCCAAGTCTTTTTTTATGACGTAAAGTCCTTCCCAGTTTGGGCCTAGTGTCCGGCCACTTGCCTTACGAGCTCCAAGCAGGATGAGACGCAGTATGAGATCACCGGATTTGTAGCTTCGAACTCGGACCTTCTTATTATAGTATCTGGCCACCTTTTGTTGATAGATATCAATCTTTATGCGGGCTTCCTTCTTTACCTCGTCGAGCAGATCTAAGTTTGTGGTGAAGAGCTAATCATTCTCCCTTGGACTAAACTTTGCCCTTCATTGACTTATCACCTCAAACTCAGCTGGGATCATGGCCTCGGATCCATAGACCATCGAGAAAAGAGTTTCTCTAATGGTGCTGCGAGCTTTTGTTCTGTATGCCCACAACACATTTTGTAGCTCGTCCATCCATGCTCCTTTCTTGGCTTCTAGCTTAGTTTTCAAGATCTGCTTTATAATCTTGTTGACTGCCTCAACCTGGCCATTGGCCTAGGGATGGTCCACAGTTGAGAAACTCTTTACAATATCGAGGTTGTTATAAAATCTGATGAACCGCTTGCTATTGAATTGAGTGCCATTGTCGGTCACGAGTTGCTGGGGGACTCCAAACCTGCAAATGATGTTATTTAGGATAAAATTTTCCACCCTTGCAGTGGAGATTTCGACAATTTCCTTAGCCTCTGCCCACTTGGTGAAGTAATCTACTACAATGATGGCATATTTGTACCTCCTACGGCCTGTTGAAAGAGGCCCTGTCAGGTTTATGCCCAAAATTGCAAATGACCATGGACTAATCATTTGCTGTAGGTAGGCAAGTGGAGCTCGCGGAACCCTAAAAAAGCTTTGGCATGTGTCACATTTCTTGACCAGGTAGATGGCGTCCCGTTTCATTATCGGCAAGAAATACCCTTGCTTTAGTGCTTTCTGAGTTAGTGAGAGCCCCCCAGCGTGATTCCCACAATGACCTGCATGGATCTCCATCAGAACCTTCGTACGATCGAGCTCGTCTACACACCTTAGGAGTGTAGCTGAGAAGCATTTCTTGTAAAACACGTCGTCATAAATACAGTATTTTATAGCTCGAGTTCGCAGACGAAGTGCTTCCAATTTATCATCTGGTAGCTTCCCATCCTACAAATAATTGATAAGGGGACACATCCATGAATCGTCTGCCACCGTCATGGTCATCACCTCATCCTTTGGATCTGTACTAAGCGTCGACAGGAACTCGACTGGTATAGTCTCAGAAAAATCTATGTCTTGAGCCGTTGCCAAGCGAGCCAAGGCATCTGCATGAGAATTCTAAGCTCGGGGAATCTGGTTCACTTCATATTTCTCAAAGGTCCCCAAGAGCTCCCGAACTTTCTACAGATACATTACCATCTTTGACCTCTTGGTCTGGTATTCACCCTGTACTTAACAGACCACGAGCTGAGAGTCATTGAAAATTTTGAGTCGTTTAGCTCGCATTTCCCTAGCTAAGCGAAGTCCTGCCAGTAGGGCCTCGTACTCAACTTCATTGTTGGTGGTCCAAAATTCAAACTTGAGTGCGCAGAAGATTTTATGCCCTTCTGGGCTGATCAGCAATACTCCAGCCCAGCCTTCTGTCCGCTGGAATATCCATAATCATATAACTCCTAAATTAGACTTTTCAAAGATTCAGCCTCCTCGTCCACAGGTCCTGTAAACTCTACTATGAAGTCAGCCAGCTCCTGCCTCTTAATTGTTGACCTTGACTTGAATTCTATGTCAAATTGGGCCAGATCGATAGCCTATTTGAGGAGACTACCTAAAGTATCCGGTTTCTGAAAAATCTGCTTAAGTGGATACTTGGTTTGCACTTCAATTTTATGCGCCTAGAAGTATGGACGCAACTTCCTTAACGCCATTACCAAATAGTAGGTGAGCTTTTCCATTGGAGTGTATCTCGTTTCAGCATCAATTAGCCTTTTACTGATGTAGTAAATAGAGAACTGCGTCCTGTCCTCTTCTCGTATTAAGGCTGCACTAATAGCATACTGAGATACCCTCAGGTAGACTGTCAGATCCTCCATTTCCTTTGGTTTTGAGAGACGTGGAGCTCGCCCCATATGCTCTTTTAATTGCTGGAACGCTATCTTGCATTCCTTGGTCCATTCGAAGTTTTTCGCCTTTTTTAGCATATCAAAGAAGGGAATGCACTTATCAGTGGCCTTTGAGATGAACCTGCTGAGGGCCGCGATCTGGCCATTAAGGCTTTAGACGTCCTTTACCTTCGTTTGCGATCTCATATCGAGCAAAACTTTTATTATTTTTTTTGGGTTAGTTTCAATTCCTCTTTTGTTTACCATGAAACCCAAGAATTTGCCCGAAGCTACTCTGAAGACGTATTTAAGAGGGTTGAGCTTCATCTGATACTTCCTTAACACTCGAAAGGCTCTCTCGAGGTCATGTACATAATCCTTTGCTTGCCCAGATTTTATCAACATGTCATCTACATACACCTCCATGGTCTTCCCAATCAATTCTTTGAACATCATGTTTGCCAGCCTTTGGTATATTACCCCTGTATTCTTGAGTCCGAAAGGCATTACCTTATAACAGTATAAATCGCGGTCTGTGATGAACGAGATGTGCTTCTCGTCCTCAGGGTACATTGGGATATGATTATATCCTGAGTACGCGTCCATGAAACTGAGGAGCTCGTGACCAGCAATTGCATCCATGAGCTGGTCGATCCTGGGCAAAGGGAAGCTATCCTTTGGACAAGCCTTATTGAGATCTGTGAAGTTTATGCAAGTTCTCGACTTTTCATTTTTCTTCTTTACCAGTACTAGGTTAGTGACCCAAGTTGGATAGTGGGCTACTTTGATAAAGTTGTTTGCCAGCAGTTTATCCACTTATTCCTTCAGGGCTGAGTACCGCTCATTTGTCATCGGTCTTCTTTTTTGGCAAATTGTCTTATGGTGGGGGTCAATATTTAATTTGTGTGACATGACATCAGGATCTATTCCCACCATGTCTTTATAATTCCAAGTAAAAATATCCAAGTTCGCATTGAGGAAGTCAGCAAGTTGGGTCTTTCGGTATCTACCTGACTGACTTGAACATTCTCGAGCTCTTCCACGGGCCTAGTTGCCATGTCTACATCTACCTAGTGAGGGTCGAGGTCGCGGCTCATGCCCTTCTCAGTTATAACACGTGGTTCGCCCCCTAAGACCACGTTTACCTTCTTTCCTTTGGCTCATATCTTCATAGTATCTTCATAGCACCGGCGAGTTAGATGTTGTTCGCCTCTCACACATCTTACCCCATTGAGAGTTTGAAACTTTATCGTGAGGGTCCGTGTCGAAGTGACTATATTAAGGTCGTTCATGACGAGTCTTCCTATTACCACATTGTAAGTAGAGCGACAGTCTATGATTAGGAAATTCGCAAGCATGGTTGATTGGCGGTCAATGCCTCTAACTGTTAAAAGCAGCCCGATTTCCTCAATAGGGGTGATGACATCTTTAGTAAATCCATATAAAGGTTCAGGGGAAGACATTAACTGTTCAGCTCCAAGCCCTATTTGGTTATAACATCCTCTATACATTACGTTGACCGAGCTCCCGGTGTCAATCATCATTCTTCTCACTTTTGCATTCCCAATGTGAGCTCGGATCACCAATGCATCATTATGAGGCCAATGAACTCTCTTGAATGTGGCATCCTTTTCTGTGAAGATGATTTCTTCAGACACCAACATTGCTTTCTTTGCAAGTCCTTCTACTTCACTCTGACCTGCTGTTTGAATGTGGTTGGCCTCGTGCACATAGCGCTCATGCGACCTGTTTGATGTATCTGCTATATGAGGACCTCCGTAGATGGTGAAGATTGTCTTTACAGCAGGCGATTGTTCTGGGTCAGAGGCTCGCAGGGCTGGTTGGGGCGCTGATTGTTGTTGAGGACGCTGGTATCGAGGTTGTTGGCCCGCAAGTCTCACTATATAATCCCTCAGGCGGCCATTTCTGATTAATTCTTCAACGACATCCTTTAATGCCCAACACTCTGAGGTTTTGTGCCCTGTTTCATTATGATAAGCACAATACCTGCTTTTATTTTTTAACCAATTGAGCATCTTTATCGGAGCAGGCTTCCCAAAATCCTCCTTGCTCTTTTTCGTGGCGAAGATCTTATCTTGAGAGTCTAACAAGACAACATAGTTTTCATAATGACCTGAGCGAGGCGATCGCTGACCCCTTTGATTATTTCTTGGTCCAGGTCCGCTCCTAGCTTTCTTTGCCACTTGAGTATTACTCCGCCCCTCATTACCATTTTCTTCATTGCTCCTCTTCTTATTTTGATTGGAGCTACCGGCCTTATTTTCCTGATCGCTTAGCTTCTTTGAGCTAAAGGCCTCCTCCCACCTAATTTCTTTTGTAGCTCGCTTATAAAACTCCCCTAGGTCCTTCACTGGGGACTTGTAAATATTTCATACAGCTTTCTATCTCTCTTTAGTCCTACCGACATAGCTATTAAGATCCTCTCGTCTGTAGGGTTTTCCATATTATTTACCTCGCGTCTGAATTTGCTGATGTAGTCCTTTAATGGTTCATCAGGAAGTTAAAAAATTATAACGAGGTGACAGGGTGGCGCGAGCTACCTTTTCAGTGCCTTATATTGGTTAACGAACTACCGTTGACATTCTTCCCAACTTCTAATACTGCAAGATGGGAGGTTCTTGAGCCATGTTCACGGAATATCACCAAGCGCTGCTGGGAAGATGCGGCATTTGACTAGTGGGCTGGTAGTCTGTAGGTTCATCTGAACATTGAAGGCATTCAAATGATCATAAGAGTCAGTGTCCTCGCTGTATTGTGGGATGTTAGGGACCTTGAACCTAGAGGAAAGCAATTATAACTCAATCTACAAAGTGAACGGAGTTCTCTCTCTGCTTTGACTCCCCTGTTTCTGAGCCCTAGGTCGCGCTTTCAATTGCTGGACCCTCTGAAGGAGTTGCTCAATGATTGGGTCTTGTGTTTTAGTTCGTCCTACTTGAGATCATCTACTCCACCGGTAACTATTCGAGGAGTATCGGTCTAGCACTTCGTACCTTCTTCCATGTTCAAGCTCGGGAGAACAGCGACCTGGTTCATACCCTTGGTCGAGCTTGTCTGATCCATCTTCTCTACGCGAGCTTCCATACCGGGGTCGCTGGTTATTCTCATTTCTCCGGGCTATAACTTGTGCATGTCCATGACTCAACTCAACCAGTCGATGTCCGTCCTGGCTCACCCACACCCTCAATTATGAAGGTTATATCTTCATCTTCATGACCTCGCTGAACTCGAGCTCTAGATTTCACGTTTGAGGAATGGATTGATCCCTCTAGTGGTGGCAACTCCCTGGTAAGTCTCTCATTTGGGATTAGAACTTCATTGCGTTGTCGTTGTGGAACGTTCCTCGTTATAGTGATCTCAATTGGTCTCTGAGCGATCTGAGTTTGGGCCTGTGTCAGCACCCTAACAACATTTGCTATTTGTAACATAGTATTCTCCAACACCTTCTGGCGTTGCTGCAAAACCTGCATGACATCTTCTTCTATGACATCAGGTGCAGGTTGACGAGAGGGAAGTGGAGGCATACCTTATGCAGTCCCATCATAAGCATATTTGAGGTGTCTGCACCCATATTAGCTGGCAGAGCACCTTGCTATTGGTTTACATTTTTCATTCTGTCAGTCATTGCATCAGAACTTCTGGTTGTTTTTCTTTTCACCATGGTAGTTGTAAACAGAAAGTTGTAGTTGGGCCCTCCTTCTAGCGCTAAAATGTTGACGTTAAAAATCAGTCAACCAGATTCTTCGAAGTCTAATGCTGCAACATAAGCAAAAACAAAGCAGGAAGCAAGCAAAGAGTAAAGGAAGAGGCAAAGGAAGAACAAAGAACACCAGATTTTTAAGGGGTTTGGTCAATGAATGTCTACGTCTACTGTTTTCTCTCACTATTTTGACAGAATAACAACACTCAGCCTAAATGTTTCTCCCTCTCTTTTTTTACAATGAAATTTATCCTCTATTTATAGAGGGGGATGATATAATTAAATACAATTAATCTGATAAGTCATAATTAGTTGACATTTTTCAAGATTGACATGCACCAAAGTCAACTTCTGCAATACTGAGTTCTGACATAGCTCATATTTAGTGGTTGAGATTTCCTCAAATCATGCTGCTATTAGTTTGAAATAATTTCTTTTGACATGCACGACACGCTATGAGATGGACTGAGCTATGTTCTGGGAGAACTAAAGTTGCTGAGGACGACCGCCAGTCTGAGAGTTGTAATAGTAGATGATCTCGGTTTAGCGAGGTGGACGTTGCTAGAGCTTTGCATATGCGAGCTGGGAGCAAGGTGATCTGGGAGCTCGCTTTTATGAGTTGAGACTCAGGCAGACAAGTTCTTTGTCTTTTAGTTCATTAGGTCAGTTTATTGAATTTTTACTAGTACATTTTAGGTAATAAAAAAATACCCATAACAAGGGTCTTTATAACTATCTTCCCAAAATTGATATTTTACGAAAAGGAAAGAAAGGGGCGTCTTTGAAATAGCCTCTGAAAATCTCAATAAAACCAGCTCCATGGGTCCCCTTCCCACAAGAGCAAAAGTGAACATGGGGTTTTTTCTACACACGAGGAGTGTCTTGTTGGAATAAGAACATACGTGCTTACACCATCCCCGCAAGGAATCAATCTTATGATCCGCAGATAAAATAATATTAATAATTCAAAAGGCCAAATAATAATAATAATAATAAAAATAAAAAAATAAAATAAAAGTTACAAAGTTACAAATTAAAAGAAATTGGTTGTGTGCGCATTTTGGATAAGCTGCCTTTCTCTGCCTCCTAAGATTTACACTACCTTTTAGAACAATTTTTTGATCTACTGTTTATCAATCCCTGGAATGATTAGAGAACAAGGTAGGAATGTGAGTGATTGAGAGAAACAATTTTGGAAGAGAAAAAAAGGAAGGGAGGGGAAGCCATTTCTCTCTTTCTTTTATTTCTCGTTATCATCATCTTCTTGTTCTGCAGTTCCATGGCGGTCCCAATCACAGCCACAACCCACTTCCCCCCCTTTCTTCTCTTCCTTTCTTCAGAATGAAATAAACTACAAACTCCAACACCCTACCAAGAAAGTAACACATTTTTTTCCAATTAAAAAAAAAATTATTGTTCATTATTGTTATTATTATTATTATAATCTTGTTTTATTATATAAACCTACTTCACATTTTCCAAAAATTTGTAGCTTCCCATGTTTGTTTTGTTTGGTGTTCTTTGAAGAGAAAGAAAGCAATCTCTCTCCCACTGAAAGATAGAGACAGATCTTTTCCAGAAGCAAAAAACAGAGGAGGTGGAGGTAGGAGTACAACAAACACCTATTAACAAAAAGAAGCACACACCATTAATATCGTGGTCCATACAAAAAATGCATCCCAACACCACCACCTGCATTTTCCTCAAATGTTTCTTCTTCATTATCTCTCTTTCATGTCTTACAATATCTGCTCTTAATTTAACACTTCCTCATCAACACCCTGACCCCGAAGCTGTTGTTCAAGATGTCAAATGGTAAGTCTTCTCTACTCTCATTTGTTTCAATTTTAAGCCCATCTGGGTCATCCTCATTACGTTGTTTCAAAAAGTGTAGATTTTTCGACTTTCCCCCACATTTTCTCATCAAACAAACACGCATTGCCCTGTTTTTGAACCCAGATTTTATACTTGTGACAGGAGAGTGAATGCGTCCTTATCAAGAAGACAAACCCTTTCCATCGAGGAAAAGGCGCAATGTCTGACGGGGAACCCCATCGACGACTGCTGGCGGTGCGACCCAAACTGGGCGGCCAACCGGCAGAAGCTAGCGGATTGTGTTATTGGGTTCGCGCGTGGGACACTGGGAGGGAAGGGCGGGCAGATCTACGTGGTGACGGACTCGTCGGACCGGGACCCGGCCAACCCAACTCCAGGGACACTGCGTCACGCCGTCATCCAGACGGAGCCACTCTGGATTGTGTTCAGTGGGAACATGCTCATAAAGCTGAAACATGAGCTCATCATCAACAGCTACAAGACAATCGACGGCCGCGGCGCCAACATCCACATCACCGGTAACGGCTGCCTCACTCTCCAGTACGTCTCCCATGTCATCATCCACAACATTCACATCCACCACTGCAAACCTTCCGGTAACACCATTATTGCCTCCTCTCCGACTCACGTTGGCTTCAGAGGCAAATCCGACGGTGATGGCATCTCCATCTCAGGTTTGCCATTCTACTCTTGCACTTCATTATTAGGTAACTTTTTTTTAAAAAAAAAAAAATATTATGATTTTGAGTACATTTGGACATTTTTTTGTCTTGTGTACTTGGTTTTGTTTTATGTAAACAGCTATTTTTTCTTTTTTAGAAGAAATATAAGTAGCCTTTTTTTTTTTTTTGGTCTATGTAATTAAATTTCATCCTTCGATGTTAGCTGTGAAAATAATGACTCGAAACTGCACTAGTATACTTGTCAAAATAGGAAAAAAATCATCTTACACCGTCTCCAATGCACCAAAGCGGTGTTCTGCACCAAAATGGTGCATTTTGGCGCTCTGGTGAATACACTGTGTTCTTTCAAAAACAATTTTTTTGTGTCAATAAACATTACAACTTCAAATTTGATGTGATGTTGTACTGTTCATATAGCCCCAAAAGTGAGTTGGGTTATAAATTAATTTAATTAAAAAAATATATTAAATTATTATAAAAATATCATTTAGGGATTTTTTAAAATGAATATAATATTAAATATATTTTTAAATTTTTAATATATATTAAAGAATTATAAATAGAATATTTATTTTTAAGATTTCGTTTATATTAATCTGATATAAAATATATTAGAGAATAAAAAATTTGTGTAAAAAAATTTGATATAGATACTTTTTTCACGTCAAAATGATTTGAAATCTGATACACAATATGGAGATGGCCTTTACACGTGAAAAAGTCAATATTTTAGCATGTTATTGCCGCGTATGAATGGTGTGTTACTTGACGTGATAAAGGACAAACTAATAAAGAGTTTGATTACTTTTGCGTAATTAGTAATATTATCCATTAGTTGGAGTTTTGAATTGACTGTAATAATTATTCTTACATTCAGTCTAAAAACTCCATTTTAATTATCATTTCATTTGACACAGTACAAATGTTAAAGATTTATAATAAATTTAGGGAGGAATGGAATTAAAAATCAGCCCAATGAGAGAGAGTAAAGTAAATACTGATGTACAGGGTCGCAAAAGATTTGGATAGATCACTGCGCGCTGAGCTACTGCACAGACGGGCTGGTGGATGCAATACTGGGGTCCACAGGAATAACCATATCGAACAGCTATTTTTCTCACCATAACGAGGTGATGTTGTTGGGTCACAACGACAAGTACCCACTGGACACCGGAATGCAGGTCACAATTGCCTTCAATCATTTCGGTGAAGCGCTGGTGCAGCGTATGCCTCGCTGCAGACGCGGCTACATCCACGTGGTCAACAACGACTTCACTAGTTGGCAGATGTATGCTATCGGTGGTAGCGCTAACCCTACCATCAACAGTCAGGGCAACCGCTACACTGCTCCTGCCGATGACAATGCTAAGGAGGTATTTTCTGTTCTTTTCCTTTTTAAATAAATCTACAGATTTTTATTGATATTTTTAGTGTCCCCACTAGTCCCCCCTACCTTTGATTGAACAAATGCGAAATTAGCTGATGGTGATGTGATGTGACGCATCGAAGGAAAGATAATAAAAATCTCATTTTACCGATCTTACCGTTAGACGGTCTCATAAAAACTTTCTTTTGTAAGATCCGCTTATTACTTCTAAATTTTATCAGTATGTTACATTTTGTTTCTAAAATGGAGTTATGTATATATTATATAAGAAAACTGTACTCGAAGATATATATTTAGGTTGAATTTGATGTAATTAGTACTTCCTGGGGTTATTTTCAATTGGGGATTGTTGACATTGTTATTATTCGATCTTAGCTGTCATATTTTTACTAAACTTTATAAAAGTTGGGAGTGACATCTCAAATGCTTAGGAAAGATTTTCAAAATCATAGTAAAGTTTTAATAGAAGTAATTAAGCTTTTTTGAAGAAAACATAGGAAAGTTAAAAATGTATTGAGTATTTTGTGGGTAAATTTATTGGGAAAAAGGCTGGCATAACATAGGGGCATTATGGTAAAAAGAGAAAACTTTTTATACTAAAAGTAGATGGAGAGAGAGATGGGAGTGGGTGGGTGCCAACCAATAAATCGGTCCTGACAAGTTTGAAACAATGAGCGCGTGTGATGCATTTGTGACTGTGTTGAATGACAGGTGACGAAGCGCGTGGACACAGACGAGGGAGAGTGGACGGATTGGAACTGGAGGACGGAGGGAGACGTTATGGCAAATGGAGCGTTCTTCGTACCATCGGGTTCGGGTCTGAACACACAGTACGCCATGGCCTCTAGTGTGGAGCCCAAGTCTGGGACTCTCATCGACCAACTGACGATGAATGCTGGTGTCCTTGGTGGCCCCAGGTAATTGTGTCGTTCTCCCTTCCATTTATTTAAACAACTGTAATTAACTGTCATCCAAGGGTAGTTTAGTCTGCTTACATTATTACTTGTCTGCTGCATGGACACTAAAGTGTGGAAGAAACGACAAGTATTACACGTTCAGTGTTCACTTCCCCTCTATTTATCTGCCTTTGGTAACTGTCATATTAGCGTGTTTTCATTTTTTAATATTGAACAACTTTTGTTTGATGTGAAAGAAAAAAAAAAAAAAAAGAGGGTCAGGTTTGGGCAGGGCGCATCGGGGTTGGTATGGGTGGCACGTGATGGGTGCGTGTGCATCGAGATTGTAAAAGATAGCAGCATGACAGTTGAATTGTCTTCACTCTTTAGTCTTTAGTCATGTGTGTCAGTTGCATTGTGCATTTGCAAGGCCCCGACTCCAAATCCTTTTTGTTAATTATCTCCCTTTACAGTCCTGGTTTCGCACCATACACTTAGAGATCCTCTTCTCATTTCATCGTAGGAGCAGCTTTAACTTTGCACACTCTTCAACAGAGAGCGGTGCCACTGTCCCCACCAAAGTTATGTCCTTTCTTCTCGGTAATTACCAATTCACTAATTTGAATTTGGTCACTGGTTGCCCTTAAGAGTCAAAATGAAGCATGTTGCATTTAAAGCGTTATCGATAATAACGTGTCTGTGATTGGTACTTATGCAATGTCGCGTCTACGTCAATTGTCTATAAAGGTCTATCCGACTCAGAATCATGTGTGTAAACAGGGTGGTGAAAAAGTGTTGCAAGGTTTTGTCTTTGCTTTTTTATATTATTCAACCAACTTGTCCTTGTAGTTGCATGTAGATGTAGGGAACGCCAACTAGGACATGGCGGGTTATATTCTCTTCATTCATTAGTGCATTACAGCCCGTAAAGTGGGCCCCATTTTTAAATTTTATTCAGGGTTTGGGGCCATTGTCTGATTTGATATAAAGTATACATGCCCAGTATCCTGCATCTCTCTTGGAAATAGCTGAAAAAGTTGTTTGCCCCTATGAGTTTTTTATTTTTATTTTTTTTGCTTTTCTCATCTCTTGACTTTTTTTTTTTTTTTTGAATTACCATTTTTGACCCTTTTCACCTTAATCTACTGGGAAAATAGTGTTTTCCCTTGTTGAGGGCATCTTCTCAATCATGCCAAGATGATAACTCAATCCTGTTCTAAGATGATATAAACCGACTCTGTATCGTTGTAAATGCTCAAGTGCATTTCCGACATAAATGCTTTTGAGACGCATTGTGTCTGAGAAAATTTTTTATGAGATAACCTTACAGCTGATATGATAAGATGGATCAATAAAATTGTGTCATTTGATTTTTTCTCTTATCATTTCCATTGCTCTTATAATTTTTTCTTGCTTTTCTCATTAGTTCGTTTCACCGTATCAATTATGAAACAGTCAAAATTTTTAAGATTTTTTTTTTTTCCGAAGCTGTTGTTCTTCCTTGTATTTTGGGCTTGCTAGTACCTTATAAACAAGACAAAATAAAAGAATGAAACTCGTCCAATTTTTTCTTTTACATTTAAAAAGAGGTCCTTGTGTTTGATTTCACTTTGGTATTCTGTCCCATACACACATTAAAGCTCTTCTTATACTATACATTGCATAATCACTTTAGAATTGTCTCTCTATGATTGTCTCCTGGTATATAAACGTAGCTACAAGTGCTTTATTGTCAATGCAAACTTAATTCCAACTATTATCATTAATTAAACTAAACGCGTGCCCCTCTATACATGTTATTAACTAACCATTCGAGTTCATTCAAGCTTACTTTAATTTGTTTTTCAATCATGTGTCATTGTCGTGGCTTTATGATGTATGTTCTCATTTGGGTCCTCAAATTATTTTCACAGTAGGAGTAACGAGGGCTTTTCTTATCCTGGATTCAATGGTGGTGGGTCTGGCAGCAACGCCAACACCGTCGTGGGGTCTGGCAATGGTGGTGACTTCTTTGGGATGATATTCGGGAGCGGAGGCAGCAGCAGCAGCGCGCCGCCCCCACCTCCCATGTCTACTTCAATCTCAATCATTTTGTCTCTTCTAATTATTTTAATTTTGTACACTGCCACCAACCCGTTGCAATTATTATTGTTATAATTTTAGAGGAAGAAAGTTTCATCATTATTATCAATCATCATATTTAAATGAAGAAGAATTATAAAAAAAAAAGAAAGAAAAAAAAAATCTTTTCATTAGTTTCATTGCATTTGCACGCTACCTACGGTATTATACTTAAGAGTGTTGGTATTTACACCTCTATAAGAGCCTTTGTACGTCCCTTTTGTAAATATATCCCATTAAATATTATTTTAAAAAGTTATAGTTTGTAATTCTGATTCAATTAATATGGAAGACATTCTTTTTTTCAATTTTATTGTATTATATTTTGTAAATAAATATCATTAAAACTCTTTTTTATATAAATTAATATTTTCTTAAAATTTTTTTTGATGGGATTTATTTAGCAGAAAGAGTGTAGGTACAATATTAAAAGGGTCCTACAATATTAAAAAGGTATAAATATAAATACTCCATAATTAATAGAGCAATATAAATACTCCATAATTAGTAGAGCCGCAACAACTTAAAAAGAGGTGTGAATGCACTAGCATGAGCCTGTGGCCCATTTTAATGAAATGTCATAGGTTTATGTGGGCATAAAAATAAAGGAAATCTAAACTAAATGCTGATTGATTAATTATATCTTGACCTTTTCTTGAGGCACAGACATCGGAAGCAAAAGTCTTGAAAAGATAGGATATGTTACAGTGGTTGGCTGAGTTGGCATATGGATCCCACATCAGTCTCAACTTCTAAATTCTAATCCATCGTTGCCCTTTTCTCTGTTTTGTGTGTTGCGGTATGTATATCTGGATTTTCTTATGCTAATAATGGATTTAACATGGCATGTTTCCTTGTCAGAGAAACTTGTCAAGCCTATATATATATATATATTTTAACATATTATAACTAATTTTTTAATATATTGTAATTACTGAAATTACTATAATAAATATTATAGTACGATCTAAAATATAATATTTTTACGGAGATTTCTATTCTTAGAGAAAAATTGCTCTTATCATTTTAATTAATCTTTAAACGTAATTTATCGACAAATATCATAGGGTTAAATGGTAATAGTCCGTATTTCCGTAGATTGGTACTCGAACGCCACTCTTTGTTGGACAAAGGCACACGTCTGTTTCATCAGTCAGGCACAATTTTGAGAGAAACTTGTCAAGCATGGTAAGTGGGTTATTTGAAAAATGTATTTATTATATAATATTTTGTTAAAAATCATTTTCAATATTTATAAATGTACCACTGGCTCTGAGAAGCCAGTTAGTTTTGGCTCTGCTTCGAAATTAGTGGGGGAAAAAAAAAAAATACACACCCGATGTGCATATGGCCTGAGGTTTCTACTTTCTAGAGCCAAGTAACATATTATATTATTTTTAGCGTAGGGAATGCGCCAGCATTAACTGCACATAGAGGGCTAGCAATAGTAGTTGGCTGCTGGCTTTCTTGATATCAATGCTACGATATCGTACCACCTATGATATGATTTTATACCCGATCACAACTTTATAGTTTCATATTATAAAGCTTTGTTTGACACGTAGAATTAGAATAGAATAAATTGGAATGAAAAATCATTATCCCATATTTGATAAAATTTAAAATTTGATAAACATAATATCATATCATGTTTATTTGATATAGATTGAGATTAGATTGGAATAAAATTTATTAAAATTTTTTGTTATATAAAATTAATTTTATAAAAAAAAAATCATCCCCACAATTCATCATAAAAAATCATAATCCATCAATATCATATCTCTCACAATTCAACATCATTAACCCAGAATTCATCAATACCATCCATTCAATTCATTAACATTATAATCTCTCACAACAACATCACTAAAATATTATAACATTAACATATTAGATAAAAAAAAAAAAAAAAAGAACACGGTTCTATTCGAACCAGAACTGTTTGGTTCTGGGTTCGTCGGCAACTCAGAACCATATGACTCGACGAATCTGGTTCTGGGTCATCGACGAACCCAGAACCAGATGACAGTTTTGGGTTCGTTGACAACTCAGAACCGTCTGGTTCTAGGTCGTCAAACCCATAACCAGAACCCCTTGGTTAGAAGAAGAAAACGAAGAAGAAGATGAAGAAGAGATGGTAGAGAGGTTCTGGGAGAAGAAAGGAAAGGAACAGAAAGAGAGAAGAAGACAAAGAAGAGGGAGAGGGAATTTGTGATTTTGTGGAGAGAAGGATAAAATGAAAAATAAACCAATAAAAAAAGAAAATCCCATGAGATTGGGATTTTGGAAAGATATGAGTAAGATTGAGAATGAAATATAAAATGAGTATGGGAATAGCGGGGAATTTGGGAATGAAATATTCATTCCCATCAGTGGCTCCAAACATTAAATATGGCAGAATGGAAAAAATGAATCTCAATCTCACTCCAAATCTCATATACCAAATATACCCTAAGAGACATAGTTTCACACCCGGTAATAATACATCCCCTCTAATCAATTTGTATGGGCTGATTTCTCATGTATGGAAATAGTTTTTTTTTAATTATGTCATCAGATGGGAATAGTTTTTCGAATTACGTCATCAGTGTTTCATCTCGATAGATTTCGGTTGTATTCTAGATCAGTCTTAGTACCTAAAAAGAAAAGCTAGAAATAAATTTGTCTTCTAGATATTATAAAAAATTGTATCAAAGTACTGTTGTTGAGAAAGGTGACCTAGTCTGGTGGAAACATCATGATCCACTCATAATCTTAACTTCAAATCGTGAGTTCAATTTCACCAAAGTCTCATTTTATGGACAATTTTCCCCTCTTTGTTATGGTTTGCTTCTATAGACGGGAGGAAGAAACCTATATTAAGTGGGGAAAAATTGCTCACAAAGTGAGACTTTAGGGAGATTGAACCCACAATTTTGAAACCAATGTCGTGTGTGGGCCATGGTTTTTTCACCAGGTCAGGCCATCTTTTTACATCACTTGGCAGCTAGGGAAGGCTGAGGAGCAGTTTTCGTAAGCATCAAGACGTTCATTGGTCTAATTTAGAGATTCTTTATGCGCTTCATAACCTTAAACAAACACCAGACTAGTTGTTGCTTAATAAAATCGTCCATTTCTGATGACTAGAGAATTCTGGTGTTCCAAATAAAATAAATGAAGAAAAGAGGATTGCACCAAGGATCCTGTAGATCTTCATATCTGCATCTTGACATGAATCTTTAATTTCCTGCATTATAGTAAATGAATGGATGCAAACAATTTTCTAAAAATCTAACAGTCCAGGCTTCCAGCCACTAATTCGAATGAATTTATTGATTAATATGCCCATAATTTAGAATAATAAACAAGAGTATTTATAGCTTTACATAAACAAAATGAATTTAAAAAAGGTAATAATCTGCAAAACACACTTACATCACATATCTAATTCTTTTCCTCTTCCTAACTCATACCTCTCTCAGCCATAAGTAAACTTCTGCACGGAAACGAATCAAAACAATAGGAAACCTGTTTAGTTAACAGAAAATTAATTCTATTCTAACTAATGATTAATGAATAATAATGATCATTATTGGTTAACCAAATGCCCTAACTAATCAATTAGCTTGTGCTTCCAGTTGCTTCCACTTCAACTCCCGCTGCTCTTGTAATTCTTCAACCTGGGCTTCTTTTTCTTCTATCCGTTTTTGGCATTCTTCATATAATTCAGCATCCATCTCCATGAACATTCTTCGCACATTGGCAGTGAGGCCATGGACTGCTTGGTTCCAGTGACTATGCATGTTCTTCTCCAATGCATCCATGATTATTGGGAAAATCACATCTCGGTTATGAGAAATTAAGCCTACCAAGTGTTCGTTATTCCACAAGAACAAAGCTCGTTCTGCAACCTGCAAAATTAATACAAGCATTATTGGTTGAATTAATCTTTGAGGAAGCGAATCCTCAAGATAAAATGCTTCAAGCATATGCCGGTATTTACTGTTTGTATTGGTTTAATTAGTTCAACCAACTTCACTAACAACCAAACTCAGGACACTAGTTAATTCTCTCAAGATCCGATAAATAAAAGATAATAACACACATCTTCTAATACATAAATACAGCGCAAAAAAAATAATTATATTTCTCTTACTTCAAGTTGATTTATTTTTCATTTTTGTAATTAGTACGATGAATGAAAGACCCTTCCTACAGATCATAAAATAGAAAATACACAAAAATAACTAATGACAATGTTCTACGAAAAACAGATTTTCTCTTTTTCAAAGAAAACCCACTGGCTATGCAGTTTTCATTTTTCAGATATAAGAGCATGAGATCAAACATCCCTACGTTCAGATCCTAAAAATAATATTACAGACAGAGAACTAATGATGATCTTCTACGACCATGGCATAATTTTTCCTTCTTTACAACTACTGACGAACATGTATTGTAGCTAAAGCACTCTTATTATTTCCATTAGTAATAACATTCTCTTGAAAATTTAAATGTTCACTTCTGAATATGATGTAGCCTGTAAAATTAAAAATTGATTTGCTAAACAGCTAAAGTCAATCCAAATAAAACACGTTTCAAGGCTGAAAAGCTTGAAATCTAATATTTGGATCAAATTTAGCAAATTTGGTGTAAGAAAATACAAAAATCTGATTAACTACCAATGCCGTACTGCTTACAAATTAAACATTAACATTAACAATGAAAGAAACAAAGCATTATCGCTTCTGCCTACTATTTTCACTCAGAATCTGCTTTCAAATTCTGCTATATAGCAGCTATGTCAAAATCCCTAATTAACTTGGTCTATATACAAACAATAAACAAACTAAAAGAAAAAACCTGCTGAGGCTAATTCTAGTATAAAATCAATCATCAAAATTACAGTAGAAATTGGAAGCCACAGTTTCATCATTATAAACGATTTTGCCCTTTTGGGTAGATTTCATCCAGCCCCAATTGATTCTAATTGAAGTTCTGTTGACTTTTTCTTGTATATAGTATTGCTTAATGGATTTTGATTGCATCAGACACTTAAAAAGATGGAGGCTATACTTATTTCATCTTGCACGAGTTAAATTTTATGTTCATAGGAATAAATCAAGAGACCAAAGCTAAAAAATACACTAAACGTTTGCACCAGTTAAAGGGTAGTAATCATATAAACATCATGTCTCATGCAAAAGTAGTACCAACTTACACAACTAACCAAATTCAGGTCTTACCATAAGAATCCTAGCGGGGAAGGGCTCAAATCTAAGGTGATATCACAAGTAATACACACATAAATATTCAAAAAATCCTAGAGCATTGACTGCATTTCAACTAAAAGCATCTATACTATTGTAAAACTTCAAAGGGCAATTCATAAAGCTAATAGTACGCGAGACTAAGCGATAACAACAACATAATACGAATAAACGAAAGAAGCTAAGAAAGATGGTCAACCTGGAAATGAGAACTATTAAGGCAGCGCGCAATCTGTCTGAATAGAGGCAACATGACCTCTTGGAACTCGGGTAGCTGCGTTGCTTCCAAAACTTCTTCAAGTTCTCCAAGAAACAAAACCTCCTTTTGACAATTGGTAACCGGCCAAAACTTCAACAACGCCTTGATCACGATATCCGCCAAGGTGAAATCCTTCTCAACAAACTGAATAACACAATAAGACAACTGCTGATGATACCACGACATATTCTTCGCCTTATGCAAGGGCAAAAGCGCCCGGACCAGAAATAACTTATGCTCCTCTTTCATAGGCAATGCTAACCCGTTAATTATGCTCCCTAAAATCTCCAACAACTCCCCAATCCCACAATGCCTCTCCGTTTCGAAAATAAACCTATAGAACACATTATTAATGACACTCCTAATATAGGGTCGATGCACCATGAACTTTCCATATATCCTATGAAGCACCATTTTCAAATAGTCCCTCTCTCTAGGATCCTCGGAGTCGAACAAATCAATCAACTTAAGGACAAAGGTATGATCGATGAACCTTTTTGCTGTCTTGATGTCCCTATCACACGACACAATGTATCTCAACAAAAGCTCGTAGACGAATTGCAAGTGGGGCCAGGCAGGCTCCATGTAAGGCTCGTCCTCTTCCGGGTCGGAGCCGCCGGGCAAGCAGCCGGTGTTCTCGTAGGAAGCAGGAGGCAAGCACCTGAAGATGTTGATGGAAATCATTCTCATCAGATTCTCCTGCATCGTTTCGTTCATTCTACTCGAATCCGTCTGGATAAACTCCACCAATTCGATCAAAGTTTTCGCCTTTGTCTCCTTGTCACGTGGCTTGGAGTTGTTGTTGGTGAAATCACACACCACGCAACAGAGCTGCGTCTTGCGGACGAACAGATTCAACCGCTCGGAGGAGTGGACGTCTTTGAACTTGGGGAGACCCTCGATCACGGGGTTGAAAGGAGGGGGAGGGGCGGCGGTGGTGGCTGCAGCAGCAGCAGCCACCGCCTGTTGATCCGATGGACGGCTCACGTTCTTGCTTCCGTTTCCATCAGGCTTCGATGCCTTTTTCTGCCCAAGTTTCATAAATCTGTTAAACATTTTTGCTCAATGCCCTCCAAATACCAAACACATTCATTAAATTATTATAAACCATCAGATGTTAGAGTGTTTGGGACGCGAGAAAGTGATAAGAAAATTTGGTTGAAGAAAAGACCATCTGATATCTGAAGGAGGAATGAATTTAAGAGTCTAAATTTGGATCAGAGGATTTTCAGTTAAAAAATAAACTGAGAGTATTTGACTTTCAAAGGTCGTTTTTAATTTGTCGGATATGTGTTTATAGTTATGGCACGTGACAAGAGTGTGATCTTCCTTTCGCCACATTTTTTTTTTTGGCTTAATTAATCCGATTAATTATTATTAATTTTCGGAAATTTTCCCACAACTCCTCACTTTTTGATTAAATGTCGTGTTTTTAATTACATTTGTTATATTGATATCTTTGGTTTCTACTTTTTATAATTATGTCATTATAATCCCTCTACTAGTTGATTATTAGTCAAAATTGACAGTATATATGTCCGGTTGTCAAAAATTAAAATACACACACACACACATTGATAGGCTTCGTTCCTATACCTCTATTTCCGTACTATTGACGATCCATCGACAATCTTACGATAGCCTCCTAGAAGATATCTGATCCAACTGAAAAGTTTCGATAAAGGTAAGTCATTTACTTTACTGGAAATCTACTTATAAAACCTTTTTAAAACCGAAAATGCATGAGAATTTTATTTTTATTTTTTTTTATAGATTTAGTAAAAATTTGGGTAACATAACGTTTGTTTTTCTGATAATGCCACCCTGCAAAATTTCAAAGAAAGTTCAAACACTTCTAATACATATATTTTCTCAACTTCCTGGATCTTAGGCCTATCTCAACTCAAATCACAAGCAAACCCAAACATGCAAATTTTAATTTTAATCACAATTGAAAAGTCAAATACAAGTCATACATATATATAAATATAAACATAACTATGATGTACAAAAATGAATATAAATTGACATTTCAAAATATATACAAATGAATATTTATACAATTTACTGAATATTTATTTACTTTTAAAACAATTACAACAACAAAAACTATATACATCATAGCAACACTTCGACTCGGCCTTTACTCCTGGGTCTGGGTCCTTATCCCTGATGTATTGGCACCTATACCTATCCCTGGGGAGGCTTGTTTATAAAAATATAAAATAGAGTGAGCTACTAGCTCAGTGAGTATCCAAAAAATCTATTTCGTTTTCGTTTTTATAAAATCTAACCTCCCTAAAACTTTCTTTTAAAACCTAATTTACAACTTTTCTTTAAAATCTTTATTTGTTCTATATAAAACTCCTTTTCAGGAAAATTATTTTTAAAAATCTTTTTCTATGCTTTTCTGTAACATAAATAATAATGGTAATAAACTTTATGGGGAAATATCTATAAAATCTCTGGGTCCGTACCACATGGTACCCTAGGTACGAGTTATCGCTCAGGCCTCTATGGCCACTTGTCCGATAGGGTGCTAGTAATAATATACCTCGAATTCTTGCATTGGTGATAACTAATTGTACTTTGTGACTTTATCCCGCTCGCTGTTAGTAATAGACTCTCCTTGACTCTACCATGCACGGATTCGGGTACTCTAACTGGATAACTTTGTAAATCTGTAACTCCGAGCACCCTTAAAGTATATGGTGGGACATCTTTTTTATATAACGAGCCTGAATCATCCCCACTCTTGGGCCACGGCCTCAACCCTCATGAATTTGGATGCAATCGGCCCAACTACTCCATTTCTTGGGCTTTCGTGGGCCCGTCCTCGAGGATTCGAGTAGCAAGTATGTCCTCTGTAACTATATCGTGTCTGGAATACCTGTAGGGTGTACCATAGGTCTATAAAAATAAAACATTTATATTTCCATAACTTTCCTTTATAATATGAATTTCATTCCTTTAAAACTCTAATTTGTTCAAATGGGACGTTTCGCATTAATAATATCTCTTTAAAATTAATATTAAATAATTTGGTACATAATTTTTAAACATAAAATTCATAAATATAAAGATAATAATGAATGCATAAAAATATGACACAAATACCATAATTCATAAGAATAAATTGAAATCGTTTTATAAATTTTGAAAAGACACTTATCTAGAAACTCAATTTACCTTTCCTATAGCGCGCGAGTTTTAGGGCTCCCTAATCTTTCCGTCACCTACACATTTTAGATTCTAATTTTAGAATACACCACAATCTTAACTCGACCGTATACGTTCATTCCATTAGACACTTAAGTATCAAGTTAACAATTAAACCACCCAACGATTTCAATTATCCAATTTACATGTCGTAAAGTTTCCGTTTATTCGATTTTGCTTTCTGTTTGAACTCCAAACTATTCCTATCTTTAATATGACCTTTAAAACCATTCCAATCACTCAAAAACAATTTTTTATCACTACAAATACAATAACATCCATACATGGCAACTTGTAACACACAATCCTTACATTTCAACATACTCATAACTTCTCCATATGTCATCCATTCTTTTACAATTTGTTTATTCACATTTTAACCTCACAAAGTTCATCAAACATCACACAATTCATCACATTATTCACCCTAGTTAGGCCAAACCAAGCATACACTTAGTTCCACATTTATCCTTTTTTTTTTTTTTTTTTTTTTCATTTTGGATACTAACTTGACACACAAGTTGTCCCCATACTTCACTCAACTCTTTTATGCAATTTACACATCCACATAACATCATTTCTTAACCAAAATTACACACATTCAAGCTTAACCTTTACACTTAATCTCCACCAAATTTTTACACCTATAACAGCCCCTAATTATCAAAATTCTGTTGCACAAAATCTGTGGATAGCATGTACACCATTTGGCCTCTCTAGCCAAATGCTACTCCTTATTTCCATTAGCTCATTTCACATTTCTAACATTACAACCATGATTCTAACATACATTTAAGCAAGAAAAATCATCAAATTGATTTTTTTTTAACAATTTAAAACATAAACCATAACGCTGGTCGAACTGCACATAATATCACACAACCCCATTTCATCAAACACATCATCTCCAAATATCCACTTCTTTGCCAGACAAACTAACCCCCATTCAAGCCAAACCAACCGCATTTCTTTTACACCATTTCATCGAAAATAACCAAATTGTATCTTATAATATGTATAAACCCTTCATCATTTATTTTTACACAAAATAGTCCACACACACATTCAATCATGTCCATCAGATTTCTATCACACTTAAACACCCTCAAATTCATTCAAATCGCATTATTTCTCATTCAAACCACTTACCAATTGTTCCTAGGTGTGTTGGTTTGCTTTTCCACTTGATTTGAGTTTTAAAACCTTAAATTAAACCATCAAAACCTCATCAATATCAAGTCTAGTCGTGAATAACATTGAAACCAAAATTCATCTAACTTTTTCATCTAAAACTCAATCTTATATCTTCCTTTTGGTTTGATTTTGCTTGGGAATCTTCCTTGACTTGTTCTTGATCCTTTAATAATTTGATTGGCCTTCAAAAATGGTGAAAAATTGAGTTGGATTAGCTACTACCACTGGTTCTGTTTCTAGCTCTGTTTTCCATCCTGCACACTTCCATTCTCTAAATATTTCTCACATGATCTTACATTATATAAGCTTCCACTTGCTTGAATAGTTGCCCTCCATCTTTGTTACATAATTACATGTCATGCCATGATTTTTATTTGACCAAATTGCCCTCTTAGATTGCATTATTTCCATTGCTTTCACACTAGTTTTAATGAAATTTTACAACTCTTAAAATTAAATTATTCTAATCACTTTTAGCCCCTTTTTTAGATGTCATTTGATCATAAATTTCATCTCATATCATTGATAGTCATCGTGTCTTTGGTTGGATTTGATTCCGTTTCCGATTTGTTTGGAAATTCTATAAAATCGAATTACGCGATTTAAAAAAAAAAAATTAAATAACTTTCTTGATTTTCAAACGAGGGCATTTTCATACATTTTATTTACATTAGTTTTACAAATAATCTCTACAATAGAGAATTCAAAAGAGAGACATCACACACACACACACACACACACACATATATATATATATATTGAAAAATTGCGTAAACCACCTTTGAGATTAGGCTACAAAATGATGTTGTACGAATCGGTTGAAGTAAAAATGAAAATTGATGAAATGATGTATGCAACTCAAGTAGAATGCTCCATCACAAAGTCTAAATGCAATGCATGTTCTATCACTCAAAATCTAAACTTTAAGAAATCTAACTCTCTTAAAAAGCTCCTAAAGAATAAGTATTTTAAAAGCAAAGAGATGTCACTACAAGAAAACTGCCCAACCATACCAGGCATTACCCGGTATGGATGAGTATCCATACCGGGCAGGCGCCCGGCGTGGTTGCCCACGGTATGGATAATTTAATATCCATACCGGTCGGGTACCCGATATGGATAATTAATATCCATACCGGGCATGACCCGGTATGGATAACTGAAATTGAGCGACGTGAGTCGGGTCTACCCGACATTATCCATACCGGGCCGCCCGGTATGGATATTCAATTATCCATATCGGGTACCCCGACCGGTATGAATATTCAATTATCCATACCGGGTACCCGACCGGTATGGATATTCAATTATCCAAACCGGGTGACGACCCGGTTTCGATCATGTATCCATACCGGTTTATGCCCGGTATGGATAATAATTACCCATATTATCCATACCGGGCAGAAGCCCGATATGGAAATTATTAACAAAAAAATATATATATTTTAATTTTTTTCAAAATGATAAAATTAAATTAAACACATAATATTTATATTACACAAACACTAAATCCGTACATAAATATTTGTTTAGATATGTTATTTAATAATATATTAACTACGTACATTTAAATTACATAATCTAAAGTTTAACGTACATTATAAAATGTTATAATAAAATTACAGTTTATAAAATGCTAAAATACAATATATTTTACTGGCCAAGCAATCATTGAATTTACTGCATCTTCTAAATTTAGTAGCTCTTTGGTGGGTCGAGGTAGCGAAACACTAACCAATACTTTTTTGATGGAAACGCGCCAAAAATCTGGACCAAGCTCAAGGTGATGAACTTTAGCAAAGGGAT
The DNA here is from genome assembly GCA_022984855.1 of Dimocarpus longan. Classification (NCBI taxonomy): domain Eukaryota; kingdom Viridiplantae; phylum Streptophyta; class Magnoliopsida; order Sapindales; family Sapindaceae; genus Dimocarpus; species Dimocarpus longan. The sequence goes on along the minus strand of CM041015.1, from coordinate 16,356,663 downwards.
CATGTGAGTCAATTTTCGCTTCTGCCACCACAATTCCTCTTCCCATCCAATCTAATAATTTGCATTGATTGTTGTTCGATCCACTAACTTGGCTCGAGAAACTCCGAGATATTGACTGTTTATACAAGAATTTAAAATTTTATTGTTATCAAAAAATTTAAATACTTACATATATATATGATATTAAATTGAATTAATAAATAATATAAATGCAATACATATTTTACCTTAGCTGAAGGCTCAGCAAATTGAACACTTTTACTAGATCCCATAGCATTTGAGCCACTTGAATATTGTGTCTACGCAATCATTAAATATCTATTTGTGAGAAATAATTGAGACGGAAATATATATATATATATATAGACACAATAAGTACCAAAAAATATATGTAAACAAATTATAAATGGTTTGAGTCGTTTACCGGCTGCGCAGGAGGCATACATGCCAATACTTGAGCTTGATCTATGTTTGGCAAATGAGTCACGAGCAAGTTTGTCAAATTAGCAATTGTCTGTTTCATGGTTGCCATCTCACCATCGACATGCCGTTGATATTGTGTAAAATTTTGTTTACCAACCACAGATGCTTGTACAATAGATGGTGTAACACCATGACCCATTCCTCGAACTCTACCTCGATACTCCTTACCGATAACTTGTGAGACAGCATCATCTCCAATTGAATGTTGAGTTTCTTGATGTAGTGTCTCAATTTGTGCCTATAAATGATATCACATGATATTAACAATAAATGTTCTATATACATTATATAATACAATAACCACACTAGTTGAAAAAAATAAAATAATTTACTATTTTTTCAGCAGTGTCCGCATTCACTGCGCTTCCATCTTTATGCTTGTGACTAGTTATCCATATGTCAACTCTATCGACTTCGGGATCTTCATTCGCAGCCACTTTTTTCGCTCTCTAGCATTGATATTGATATATGAAAAAATATATTCGCATTTTGAAAAATAAAAAAATAGACACATATATGATAATCATCACAATATATTCTAACTCTTACCAAATCTTCTCGTAGTCGTGCCATTCCTTTACGACTTGAAGTATGTGGGGTACGATTCTTCTTTGACAACTCCCTGTAATGCTTACTCGTATCCTGCAATATTATAACATTCATGGAAAATCCATTAAACGTTAGTATTCATGCCAGATTGAGAATATGAATTTTAAGATTACCGCAAATTCTGGAGACAATCGTTGATTGACAAATACATTCCAATCCTGATCACTAATGTTAGTTGGTTTTAGTATTTCGTATCTTCTGTGTGCATCAGAACCAGGAGGAACATCTCTTATTTGTTTTGTTATTCTTCCTTTATAGTGTCTCCAACTCTCATTCATGGATTTTAATGTATGAGCTTTCATGGACTCATCAGCACCAAGTCGTAACTACAAGTATACATTGTAAAAATTAATTAAATATGTTGTAAAATTTAATACGTAAAATTCATCTTATAAATACTTGAAACTAGTATATACCTTTATATTCTCCCACACTGTATCTTTTAAAGATTGTGGTATCTTATCCCAGCTGCTGTAGGTTATAGGTATCATCTGAGCTGCAATTGCTCCACACCCTGAACTGTAGATCACCGAATTTTCTCCAATTGGTTGTCCAACTTCATTAATTTGTATCCCTGTGGTTTTAACTTTAGCCATTTTTTCATAATCCAAACGGTTGGGACCTTTTCCTTTTCTTTTCTTATCTCCATTGGAGCTACCTGAAGACTGACCAATAGATGTTCCTTCAGTCGACATCTGAAAATGTCATGGAAATAACATATATTAGAAGCCAACACGAAATTTCAGTATGAATATATAAAATTAATATAAAAAATCAATCTATTTTACGAAAATTTTGACAGAATCTCCTCTGTTTTTTGAACTTTACCTAAAATAAATTAAATCCACCTGTAATGTAAAAAACAAAGTAATTTCACGACAGTTTGATTCACATCAGAGACTCTGTCTCTCCACAAACATTAAAACAAAGTCAATTCATTTTATGAAAATCATGATAGAATTTCCCCTTCTTTTCAAGGTTACCAAAACAGAAGTTCACCTGCAATGTAAATAAAATTTAAACTTGACAACATTTTTAATCACATCAGAGACTCTATCTCTCCGCAAACAACCACACAAACAATATATAATCACAGATATATAGTTAAAATATGCAAAATGAAATTATATTCATTAACTTTACATGTTTACAATCAATTCCTCACAATCAATCCGAGCATAATTATCACTATCATCCATACTAGCGTCAAAATCAGACACATCTAATGGTGTACTTTTCATATAAGCATGCTTATCAAACTTCTCTAGATCATGAAAACCTCTTGAAGGTGCTCTTAGAACAACATACCAATTAGAATTATCATTTTCCCTAGAATAAAACACTTGTGTTGCTTGTGAGACTAAAATGAAAGGATCTCTATCCCATTTATTTCCACGTGCACTAAAATTAACTAGTGTGAACCCATCTTCTTCCCTAACATCACTCGTACTACCCATCCAATCACATCTGAACAATGGAACACGAAATGCAAAAAAATCCAACAAAAGTATTTTCCTTAAAACTCTGTAGTAAACCATCTTCTTGACAACTTGAGTACCGTCTCTTTCATTAGAAACAGTTTCTGCTTCAAGGGAAACTCAACTATCTTGTGTTGTTTTTTCACTACTTTTAATGCAGTATCGTTTCCCATTCACAACGTAGCTTGAATAGCATGTGACTTGCATACTTGGTCCAAGTGCTAGAAACTTTTAAGTTGGGGTCATATCCATGGTACTTGAATCATCATGAACCTGCTTCGGAAGTTACAATTACGATTTTCACCTTATTAGAATTTAAGAAAATTAAATTTTATTACTATCGTAAAAGTTAGTACATTCACCTTATTTCTGAACCACGTTGGAAATTCTCTAGTATGGGTCATTTGCAACAAAGTTGGTCTACTTAACAGATTGGGATCTAACTGTTGAAGCTCTTCCAGATGCATGCTAATAAACATTTATATAATTAAAACAACATCACCAAATAAATATTATGTTAATAATTTGAACTAATATTTACACTATATTTAGCTTGAAAGTAAATTCACTTACTTAATATATTGTTCCACTAATGCACTATTCAATAGTATATACATGTGGGCAATGCGTAGCATGTCCGCTGAAATTGTTTTTAATGTCGGTGCAGATGTGGGACGTCCTTCCACGACATTTTGAAACACAATATCTTCATTTCTATTGTGCTTCTCACCAACATCTGCTGCTTGTGGAACATACCTACTACAAAATTGCATGCATTCATTGGCTAAATAACATTCAGCTATGCAACCCTCTGGTCGTGCACGATTTCTTACATATCCTTTTAACACCTTCATAAATCTATAAAATGAAAATATAAAAGTAAATAAAATGTAACTATATCATGTACCGTAATTCATATGTTAAGAATAGTGTTAGATTAACCTTTCAAAAGGGTACATCCAACGATATTGAACCGGTCCACATAACCGAGCTTTTCTTGTAAGATGAATTGTAAGATGGACCATTATATCAAAGAAAGAAGGAGGGAAATAACGTTCAAGCATACACATCGTAACTGCAACTTCATCTTCCAATGACTTTAACTTATCTCTATCTAAGACTCTTTGGCAAATTGCATTAAAAAATGAACACAATGGAAATATGGCAATTCGAGGCCCTTTAGGCATGAGACCTCGTATTGCCACTGATAACAGATGTTGCATCAATACATGATAGTCATGGGACTTAAGCCCAACTATCTTGCATTCATTCAATGAAATGCAATTAGATATATGTGAAGTATAACCGTCAGACATCTTTAAATTGAACAATCTCTTACAAAATTGTTGTTTTTCTACCTTTGATAGAGTGTGTGGTGCTGCAGGCAAATACAGTTTATCTCCATCCTCTTTCACATGAAGATCTTGTCTAATCCCAATGTCTTCCAGATCTCTACGAGAATTAACACCATCCTTAGTTTTTCCATGGATGTCCAACAATGTGCCAACCAGACTCTCGCCAATGTTTTTTTCAATGTGCATCACATCTAAATTATGACGCAAGCACAAATCCTATAAAAATTGATGATGGTCAATTTAAGGTAAGGCAAAATATAATAGAATAAGTTACATTATATACTGAATTAAAAATCTTACCTCCCAATACGGAAGATCAAAGAATATCGACCTCTTTTTCCATATCGGATGCCCTTTTCTCTTCCTTTTTCCTTTGACTTTCTTTCCCCAATCATTTTCAACTTCTGAACATGCACATCGAACTTGTGTACCATCAGGAATCTCTAGAGGATCATCCATTTCTTTTTTCCCATTAAACCACGATTTCTTCTTTCGCAAAACATGATTTTTTGGAAGAAATCGACGATGACCCATATACACATGTTTACAACTATGTTTCAATCTTTGTGAATGTACGTTTAACCCACATATAGGACAAGCAAATTCACCTTTCACACAACATCCTGCTAAATTTCCATAAGCAGGAAAATCATTTATAGTCCACATTAAGATAGCTTTTAAGTTGAACGTGAACTTAGTAGAGGAATCATACACTTCTACTCCCGAGTGCCATAACTCATTCAAATCTTCGATAAGTGGTTGCAGGTATACATCAATATCATTCCCAGGTTGTTTTTTTCCTGGAATCAGTAATGTTAACATCAAATTTTCCTTCGACATACACTTTCATGGAGGTAGATTGTACGTAACTAACACCACCGGCCAACAACTGTAAGTTGTACTTAGGTTGCTATAAGGATTAAATCCATCCACAGCTAAGCCCAACCTCAAATTGCGTGCCTCTGTAGCAAAAGATGGCCATTTCCTATCTATAGTCTTCCATGCTTAAGAATCAACGGGATGACGCATCTTTCCATCTAAGCTTGTATGGGTAGAATGTCATTTCAAGTCAGTAGCCATTTCAGTTGATGTAAACATTCTCCTAAACTGTCGTATGATCTGAAAGTATCGAAGTACTTTAGCCGGTACTCCCTTATGAATCTTTTTCGTCACTTCGTTTACTTTCCATCTACAAGCCCCACATTTTGGACATTCTTCATGATGTTCAAATTCCTTTCTAAAAAGACAACAATCATTGATGCATGCATGAATTTTCTCATACCCTAAATTAAACACTTTCAACAACTTTTTTGTTGAGTACAATGATTCCAGTAAAACATTATCTGAGGGCAATATGTCTCGAACTATATGAAGAAGTTCATCAATGTAAAACCCAAAACCGCGTTCGTCGGAGGGCGAAATATTTTTCCGATGGATCGCATCCGATCGGAAAAATATAAATATCGAGTCCGAAAATAATTGGAATAATCATTTTCGATTTAGAGAAATAAATTCGAGTTCACGAAGACGGGTTCGGAATTTATTTATTATTCCAAAGGCGAAAGCGATTAAAGAGCGAATTCCAGGACGGACGGACGGAAACGGAATCCGAGCTTGGAAATTAAAAAGCAAGAATGCATGGAATCCAATAAAGGGAAGGCATGTTGGTGACACATGTCACACATGCATTGGATGAAAAAAAAAAAAAAAAAAAAAGAAACAATATCATAGCTTATTAACGGTCACCTAAGACAATATCAAAACCAAGTTATCATTTGGTCACCATTTGATTATTTTATTCATTTCCAAAAACGGATCCAAACATCTGCCAACTTCTTATTCTTCATTTCAAAACAAAAACTAAAGACAAGAGAGGTGCTACCCGAGAGAAGAAGAGAGCTGTCTGTGAGTGTGCTCCAAACAGAACCAAGATCAGATCTGAAGCAAGGCAGAGTGTAGATCGAAGTCAAGAAGCAAGGCAGGCAAGCTTGAGGAGTTCCAGCCGTGCATGCAAGCCAGGAGAAGTTGCTGAGCTGCTGCCGTGGTGCAGCTCGTGGTCACGAATCCAGCTGCTGCCGTGAAGGGTGCTGCTGTCTGGACGTGAATGTTGCTGCTGTCTGGGCGTGAAGGCTGCTGCTGTTGAGCATGAGCTGAAACTGTCTTGCTGCCTTTGCTGTGTGCTGTCGCCGTTGCCACTTTGCTGCCGTGAGCTGACCGACTGCCATTGCTGCCTTTGCTGTGTGCTATCAGCGTGAGCTGCTGCCGGCGAAGGGAAGGTGCTGTCATCCTTGCTGCTGGCGTGAAGAGCTGATGGCGTGAGTTGTCCAGTTGCTGCTGTGCTGTCACCGTGAATCACATGCTGAAGCTGTGTTCGAGCTGCTGTCGTCGTGGCTGTTGACGTTGCTGCCACCAGCTGCTGTCACCGTCCCCAAGTGCTGTCTTGCCGTGCTGTCTTGCTACCTGGTGCTGCACGTGCTGACCAGCTGCTATAAGTTCTGCCGAGCTGAGTTGCTGCCATTGTCCAAGCTGCTACCATCGTGAACTTGCTACCGTTGCTGTCGCCGTTGAGCCGTGTGTTGTCAACGTTGATGTAGCTGCTGCCAAGCAGCTGTTGTCAAGCAAAAATCAACATCCAGACTTGAAGTGGAACAGCAACAAGAGAGGATAGCTGGCGGGTGGAGCGAGACAGCTTGCTGCCGCTAGAGATTCGTCGTCGTCGCACTTGCTCGAAAGTTGTTTCGAAGCGAATCTGGTAAAGTAAGTGCTGCCCCTATTCTTTGTTGAGAAGTTTTGAGTAATTAGTGAGCATCCATGTGATTAGAGTTGAGATGAATTGATAATATTATGTTTGGGACTAGGATTGGAAACCTCGTTAGTGCGGAGGTTCGCTCGTTGATGTTGCGATTGTGTTTTTATCATCGATCGTATTCGTTGAATGTTGTTATGAGCTGTTATGAGATATTTAGGGGCTGTTGAGATATGTTTTTACTTTCACGTTCGTTGTCGTGGAAAATAGATAATATTAGAGTGTTTTAAAGGATCGGATATTCGTTCGGTTATTTAGAAATCGTTTCCGAGCGTTTCGGTTGAATTTTTCCACGAATGCGAGCGTTGTTAGTTTATGATTTTCGTTGTCGATTATAAAAAGATTGGGAATGTTATCTCGCTGCCCCGAGATTTTTATTAAGCCGTTAAAGTACTTAAGTTGAAGTTTGGATAATTTTTCAATCCGCGTAAAATCGATAAATCGCGATAATTAGTGAAATCGCGTAAGCTTTAAGTTCGTCGTTTAATTTCGAATCTTTTGTTTAGTGAATTCATTAAAATCTGAATTTTTATGATGTTACATTAGATTCGAATGACATAGTTGTCGATTCTATAATCGCAAAGTTTCGAATATTTTCTAGTCACGATAACGAATTGGGTTGAAATAGTTTTTGCGTGCGAATATGAATTATCCGTTTTGTTATCGTGCGAGGATAGTCACTTGAATTATTGTGTTTATAAATCCTCGTATGGCTTAAAGTTTAGTTGCGCACGAGTTATGTTTTAACGACATCTCGATCGAAATCAATTGTAGGTGAATCGGGAATCGAACGAGAGCCGTAGCGGGAAACGGTGATAAGTATTTTGGAAGCAAGTTGTGAGTGTGGATTTTTAAAAGTTTTCATACATTCTGTTATTGAATGCAATCAGTTTTAGCAAGAAAAAGGTTTTGAGATTCTAGTAAAAGTTTATAGTTTTCAGTTTATCATATATAAATGCATGTATAGCTTTAAAGTTTATGCTTTGAATATGTTTATATTCTTCAGTAAAGTAATTGAGTAAGTTGAAATTATATACATGCATAGAGATAATATTTGTGAAAGTTAATTTTTGCGATATTATAGCATATTGCCGAGATTTCATTTTATATATGCCTATGGTTTACCCTAGCCCCTAAGATTACACCCGGCCGAAAGTATTTCATACGTGTACGGTAGTTGGGGGGAGTTACTAACTTTGGGGGGATCGAGTCTGTCAGTCACCCTCTGCACGTATGGGATAGTGTAGATCTGCCTGATGTTGGAGGGATTCGCGATCCCAGAGTTGTATCCACATCTGCGACTACACATGGTGAGAGTTCCCCTATCCTAGTGGCGTGTTTTCGCACCGTCACGAAGGACAAGATTTCCCTGGGTTGCCAGATAAGGCTAGTAAGAAAGTAAGAAGAGTTTTAAGAAAAGTTTGATAAATAACTTTCATAGTTTTTTTAACGAGTTTACAGTTTTCAGGAAAAGTAAGTAAGTAATAGTTTTCCAATCTATTTTTGGGAGGAATAGTATTTTAAGCAAAAGTATAGTTTGTGATAAACTTACCCACTCACTGAGTTATTCTCACCACTGTTTTCCTGTTTTCTTAAAAACCTCCCTCAGGTGCAGGTGCGAGTAGCGTGGTTGACGTATCTCCTTCGGACGGACAGGCCACGGACAGGCCAGTTAGACACGCGTGACCAGATTGCACTATTTTCTAGCATAGCATCATGTATTGTATTTAATATCATTTTCCAGATTTCCAGTTTGTAAATATCATGCATGTCGTTTTAAAATTTTAACTAAGTTAACTTCCGCTTAATTGCATGATTCTGAGTTTGAAAATGGCCGGAGGCCTATTGATTATAGAATTTGTTTGTGAATACTATGATACAGGTTTTATGAATTATTTTACAGTGTGGAATTTTATAAAAACAATCATTGTGCTATCGGTTTTCTGTGAAAATATTATTTTCATAAAGTTATTTTCAACGAACAAAATTCCCACTCTTTTTCAGAATCAAAAGGATTTCAAGTATTTTAGCAAAGAAAAGAGGCTTAGCTTCACGGAAACTTTCCAGTCAGAGCAGATCTCGACTGGGGAGCCACCGTGGGGTTGCCGGGCAGGTCGCCTAGCTAGTAGTTAGAAAGGGGCCTGTCAACGTTAGCTCAATTGGTAGCAGGTGTGCTTCCCATTTGCCTAAGACCCTTAGGGCATGGGTTCGAGCACCTGTGGAGGCGAAAGAAATCGGTGAGGGGGGCCGAGATATCCAAGTGAGTGGGCGAGAGGGGCAAACCTGGGCCAGCCCGAGGGGAGCCCAGTATAGGCAAATCCCAGACCCCACAATAAAAAAGGCGCCTTTTATTGTGGGGTCCAGGATTTGCCTATACTGGGGTCCCCTCGGGCTGGCCCAGGTTTGCCCCGCGAGCCCACTCACTAGGATCTAACCCTCCCTCAAAGGGTTTTTTTTCGCCTCCCCAGAGTCTCGAACCTGGTGCCTGAGGGCTTAACACCAAATTCCTAGCTACTCTGGTACCAATTGAGCTAGTAGCTCAATTGGTACCAGAGTAGCTAGGAATTTGGTGTTAAGCCCTCAGGCACCAGGTTCGAGACTCTGGGGAGGCGAAAAAAAACCCTTTGAGGGAGGGTTAGATCCTAGTGAGTGGGCTCGCGGGGCAAACCTGGGCCAGCCCGAGGGGACCCCAGTATAGGCAAATCCTGGACCCCACAATCAAACCCCTTATTGGATAAACCATATGTAGCTTTATGTTTATATAAAGCTACAGTAGCCGATAATTTTGTGTACTTTGAGCAACCTTCATATAAAGGCATTTCAACATCTTCTAAAGTAGCAGTCATGTCTTCCTCTCTTACTTCAACATCAGATTCAACAGTACAAGGAGTCTCAAGATTTACATCATTATACATTCTAAATGTATTGGAAGTGTTTTCAACAGGTGTAGAAGTATTCAAAGGTTCCCCATGCATGAACCAAGTTGTATACTGAGGATCCATCCCATTAATAACTAAGTGCTCATACACTATCTTAATGTCATGATACCTCCCATTAAGACATTTTATACAAGGAAAAGAGATGAAACCATAATTTATTGAATGTTTGTTTGCGGCCTCAACAAATTTTTTAGCTCCATCCCTATATTCTTTCGACACTCTAGAAATTTAAAAACGACAAAAAGAAATTGTTAACAAAATACACCAAGATTAAATTTTATGTTTGAATTTAATGAGTTTAGAATATTAACCTTGAAAATCTTAACCACTCCTTATCCATTTGAAAGCATCTAACACTAAAAAACAAACACGTAACAATAATGTGTTGAACTATATTAAATTATTAAATTTCCCGTATATTTACACTATATTCAGCAATGAATAAGCAATAACATCTATTTATCAAATTATCCATAATTTTTGCCAATAAATTCATGAATATATTCACCAAATAAATTACTATGATCAAGATCATGCTACACATGTTCAAGGCCAAAAAATCAGATTCACATTTCAGGAAAACAATACAATTTGTCAGCTGGAAAATGAAACACACTTGTTTATGTATAGTTCAAAGTTATCAAAAGCATAAAATCTTTTCTTCGTCCACTAAATGTTAACAAGCACTATAAAGAGTAATCTCCCACTAATTCAATTTAAAGTAATCTGAAGTTGTGCTCCTACACAACATAAACAAATAAATTTCATTTCTAATAGTAAAAAAAAAATTGAGAATACAGAAAAGATAATTCCTAATAGGTACATTAATTAACTCTGATTTTCTATAACCATTTAGTTCCTCATTACTATAAATAACTTATACCCTACCAATCTTGCCACCGATACAATGTGATCAGTCCTAAAATTGCACAACCCATAACCTTAACAAAATTCACAATACCAACAAAAGTATAAGAGCATGAGATTATTCACACACATACACATAGTAAATCACATAATTTACCAACAAATTCATAAATTATATTAAAAAACATTATATATAACTCAAGATCAACCATAAATCATAAATAATCAACAATCGGAACTTAAAATTTCAAATTCAACATATTGAAAACAATACACCTTAATAATGTCCATACCTTTTCACCGATGAATTCAAGCGTAAGAGGAGGAAATTATTGAAGCTGATGAGCACTACACCATTAATCAAAAATCTGCCAAAAAAAAATTAATGTAACAGAAATTAAAAATATATATATACCATAGTTAGGTGGCTGGACTGCCGTCCAACCGCCAGACGGCAGTCCGGCCACCACTTCATGAGCATCTGAAGATGAACACGAAGAAGAACAAGAAGAAGAAGACCAGAAGAAGAAGATGCGATCACCGAGACGGAAGAAGAAGAAATGGGCAAGAAGAAGAGCAAAGAAGGAGAAGAAGAAGAAAAGGCAACTTACCAGCGGGACGGCGACGGAGGAGCACTACGAAGAAGTCGAACGATCGGTGGAGCGACGGCGAGGAGGCAGCAGGGTCGGCAGCAGCGGCTAGGGTCTCTAGAGAGAGAAGATGTGAGAAAGAGATAGAGAGAGAAAGTGGAAGGGGGAAAATGGATCGCAGATGGGCTAAAAAGATTATCCATACCGGGCTCGTGCACCGCCCGGTATGGATAATTAATTTTTATATAAAAAATTAAAAAGATTTTTATCCACACCGGGCGACCCACTCAACCGGCGTGGATAACTTGATTATCCTTCCCAGGCGGGTCGGACACTCGGTAAAGATATTTTACATTTTTTTAAAATATTTTCCAATCTGGGCAGCTGACCCGCCCGGTGTAGATAATCCGAATATCCACACCGGGCTCCGGATCTGACCGGCGTGGATAAATTTTTCGGATTTTTTATTATAAAATAGAATATCTATACCGGGCGGAATAACGCCTGGTATGGATAATCAATTAAGCATACCGGGCAGTTAGCGCCCGGTATGCTTAATTGCCAATTAAATTTTTTTCTTTTTTATATTGATTATCCATACCAGGCCTTTAGTGCCCGGTATGGATAGTCCGGCGTTAATACCGTGTTTTCTTGTAGTGTGTGTTAATTTTTTAAGAATTAAAAGTTGCCATTTATGGTGTGGTCAATGAGAATTTGAAACCAATTAAAACCTTTCTCAATTTAAGACTTTGAAATGATTATATTCTAGAAAATAAGTCCAATTAAAAATGAAAAACAAAAACATGTAATTGCATCCCAACCAAAACTCTATCAGCTAATTGATTGGTGTATTTTTGTCATATATTTAAATCTTCAAATATAATTCTTTAATATTGTTATCGAGTATTTTTATGTGGTTTTGAGTTTTTTTAGGGAATAAGTCTCTAAATGAATGCATGCTTATATTCAATTTGCAATCAAGTTAAAGAAGTAGTGGGTTTGGGTTTTATAAAAAAGTGGTGTCGTTGTGGATTTTTGGGTTAGATATATAGGTTACATTGTGAGAGCTTGTATGAAGTCATTGATTTGAGTTATGTAAGCTATAACCTATCAAATTAAAGCTATAGATATATAGTTTTCATAATTATTGACGGTTCGACAATCGAAGGTTTGTAGAGAAAATTATGACAATTTTAGTGAGCACGGGTCAGACTTGGCACCCTCATGAGTGTCGACCTCACCAAACACCCAAGGAAGTGCCACCCACTACCAAGGTCATGCCCCTTGTATGCCTGCCCAAATAGGCACCCTAGGGGGCACCATGCACTACCACAAGTCATGGTCCTTTACGTGCTTGCCTAGACCGGTGCCCCGGGGAGCACTGAGCCTTCAGAAGGGTAGTTGTGCCACTTTCTAACCCTATTTCGTGCCCTAACTTAAGGAGTCTTTAAATACCCTCATCTTTACCATTTGGAGAGAGTTTTGAGGGTAGAGGATGGAACTCTAGTGCTCTTCCTCTAACTTTGATTTTCACCCCTCTTTCACCTCCACACACACTCCAAACCTCATCCACCAACATATTCTAGAGGTAAAGCTTTGTAGGAGGGGAGAAGAGGATGTGAAGACTCAAACTTGGAAGAGAGGAGCTCCATATATTCAAACTCGGAGAATGCCCAAGCAGGTTCATGGGTTGTATTTTCGACTATTTCTTTTGTATTTGTAATATTTCATTTTTTTTTAAATATTGTGTATATACATTATGTTGGGATGATAATCGTTATTTTTTGAATGAAATATACTTAATTGTTATTTGCTTGGGGATTGCTTATGTATGTTGAGTAGGTGTTTTATGCTTAATGCTTATATGTGATTGCCACCATATGTATGATTTGAGATTATGTGTAGAGACCGAAAGGAAATACCCACAATATGCTCAATAAAACGCCTGCCCTAGGTTTAGGAGAGGAAAATGGGTTACTTATGTGATAGATGAGTAGACTCTGAGTTATTTGAGTAAGAGTTGAATATTCTCATAGACCTAACATCTTCCACTCACTCAAAATGAATCAAACATAACTTATGGAGAAAACATTAGTAACTCGTAAAATCATCACGTTTATGTTGGGCAGCTGAGAAAACCAAATCACTTACATCAAAACAACTATTTGGTCATTTTTCTACACTATTCCATGGATTTCAAAATATAAATAAACAAGGGAATAGCATTTGTTTCTCAATGCTATGAAGGTCTTCGTGAAGCTTGGATCTCTTAGAAGTGAAGCAGTTATTGCATGTGGGTTTGATGAGGTTCTGCATTTCGAATGAAGTTAGTAAGCGTGTTTGATAGTGTAAGAAAGGGTCGTTGACGGTTGGATGACTGCAAGTCGGTCGGACGATAGTGGTGGACAATCAATGGTTGGTGAACAGGGTATGAGTTGATAGTGGATGACCAGGTGTGGACTGACAGTGGGTGAATGAGTTATGGATTGTTGAAAAGTGTTTGACTTGGTTGTGATCTGATGTCTTTTATGTGTGGTCAAGATGTCCACATGTCACAACAATAAAATTTGCTTCCTTTTTAATTTTTTTCTCTATTTATCTTCACCTCACACGTGTCATTCATTATGCTGTAAGATTAGGTTTGACCATCAGTTGACTGATGAAAATGACTAATTTAATAACTTTTTAAAATATTAGGGATGATTTGATCATTTTCCTAAACATAGTTAAAAACTTGATTTTTTCCTAAAATTTAGGGAGTAAAATAATTTTAACCCAAAAAATAAAAAAGCAGAGACGACATGCAAGCGTTGAAGACTTGTTTTGCCATTTGTGAAAGACAGGCGTTAGTGAAATTTTGGATCGATTAATGGGTCTTTCAAACAGGTAAAGGCCCGACCCTTTTTGGTGTTAATATGACCAGTATTAAATACAGGATGTCTAGTTGTCTTTTATATGACATTTGCAGAAAATATCAATTTCCAAAAAACTTATTAGTCCTAATATTTGACATAGACTATGTTTATCTTCATTCACTTTCTTGGTTGGAATGTTTCTAGTTTATATTGATGCTATAAAATTTAATCTTAAGATAGAATATTAAGTTTGAAGAATAGTAAAAGTAAACTCAGTAATTAAAATGGATTTCAACTCAGACAATTCACTAGACTTGTATTATCGGGTGGAGGACGATCACAGACAGAAGGCCCCTTTTAATCAAAATGCAAATGTTCACGTCTCTACTTACTATTTGTGTTTTGATTTTTAGGGAGAACACTACCATCTCCATTTTAATGTATGTGAAGATGATGCATTGGAAGTATTTCTCCACCCTTAATTTCACAAATAAACCATTCATCTTTCATTTGTTTTTAGTTTTTATGCACATAAGAAAGAATTTATGTAGCTCCTCGTTTTGTATCATATAGAGGCATTATGTTGACTTTGCATGGCTAGAGAAGCATTACTTGGGCACCCAAAACCATTTAATTATAAGCTAAATTTTATCACAATAAACAGGACGGTCACACAACAAATATCAAATATTCATCTATAGTTTATAATATAGTGATAATAGTCATGAAAGATATCACTTTGAATAAATTTCTTTAGATACTAATATTTTCTAATATTCTATTCATTTTGAAAATCATTTATCAAAATAAACATTTTAGCAACACCAACTTTAAGATCACACAATAAATGATGCAAATCTTGCTCGAATAGTTTTTGAACATAAATGTAGAATTATGTGTTAAGTAGAAGAGTTAGAGTTACTATGTTACTGTCCATAAGATAGTAATATTTTGAATAAGAATGAGATTAGAACTCTTATAGTTATCTTATTCTTTTGTTTAAATTTCTAGAGATAAGCTCTACTTTTAAGGGAGTTTGTTTCCTTAATTGAAATAAATAATATACAACTTTACTAAAATAGTAGTGAAAATTACCCCAAAATAGTTATCATGATAGCAAAGCGGATGGATTAGAAAACTTAGGTTTCTTATATGATGAAGTACGACATGGCTACACCTAGAAATTTGTCAATTAGTACGGCTTCCTCCTCCTTAAACCTACGATCCTCTGTCGAAAGCTATAAATACAAATCTATGCATACTGCATGCTTAAAGCAGTAAATAAACAAAATTTAAAATTAATCCAGATTAATTTGAAAATTTCTAGAATTTTGTGTTGTTTAATTGGTGGTTGGATTTCAATAACAAAGGCGGAAAGAAGCCTTTATTCAAGTGTTAGGTCATCAATTATTGTTATTTTATACCCAAATTACCTATTATTTATGTTATGTTTTTGAGTGGAATTAATACTTTTATTTTGTTTTATATTTTTATGTTTAATTTTTGGTTATGAGGCGAAAAGAATGAAATCTAAGGATTTTTCAGAATTAATTACAGCACAAGAAAATTAGAGATCCAGTCTGAAGAAAGATCAAAAATCAAAAGTCAAGATGTCAATTAAATAGGGGTCAAATTGTACAAAATTCAAACTTTTTGCGCTAAAGTGAAAAATGGAAGAAGCTGAGGTCCAAAATGTAATTTTTCAGGCCACAACACATAAAACGCACACAAGGCCGTCGTTTGGGTGTTGGCTGATTACGTGGGTGCACTTAGCACAAGCGCCCGTAGGGTGCATGAAATGAAGCGATAGCCAAGCCCGTGTTGGAAGAAGATTCGAATTGGTTATGCGTGCGGGTTCAGATCGCTTGGTGTGTCGTGCAGGGATCCACGCGTTTTTGAAAATGAGTAGCTGTCACCGCTTCGGATCTAGGTTGCGCATGGAACGGGTCGCACTAATGGATTCGAGTTGAGCAAGGTCAGTTATGCGCATTCGTTTCTTCTTTGAGTCACTGTTCCGGGTTAGGTTTGGCCCGCCCGCAAGCCCATGGGTTGTATTTGACCTATGTGTTTTGGTGGTGGGCTTTATGTGCATTTGGCTTATGAATTGAGTGAATTGAGTGAATTACTGTAAACCCTCCGCACATTTGCTTTATTACAATCGGAAATCATTTTTACGTTTTGTAACAATGACCTCCCCTCCACTAACGTTTGACCATAGTTGACCGTTTAAAATAATTGAAAAATGACAAAATAGAGTAAAAAGATGATAATACCCCTGATTAATTAATTTTATAAATTTTAAATTATAAAATAATTAAAATTTAAAATATAAAAATGATAATTCACTCATCTTTCGGTCTTTCTCTCTCGTCTCCCACTTCTCCTTCTGCTTTTCTTTTTCTTTATCTTCTTCACTAGACTCTTTCCCCCTCTCTTCTCATTCTTCTCTTCATTTTCATCTTCTCATTCTCTTGCCCGGATACCCAGATCGACGTCTGGGTATCGAGCGTCTCGGTTCTGGGCTCGATCTTGGTTTTCAGATCGAAAACCCAGATTGATCTGGGTTTCCAGATCTGAAAACCCAGATCGATCTGGGTTTCCGTCTGGAAACCCAGACCGATGTCTGGGTTTCAGTCTGGGAACCCAGACATCGGTCTGGGTTTCCGTCTGGAAACTCAGATCTATCTGGGTTTTCAGATCTGGAAACCCAGACCGATGTCTGGGATTCCAGATCTGAAAATCCAGATGGAAACCCAAATACCCAGCTCGATCTGGGTTCGAAAACCCAGACATATCGACGTCTGGGTTTCCGACCCAGACGCCCAGATATGGAAACCTAGATGATGGTAATGCTGATTGTGTTTATGATAGTGTTTATTGTAGATGGTGTTTGTTGATGATGTTCTTGGGTCTGTTTGATGATGATGGTAGTGATTTTTGTTTAAAGATGACAGTGGTTTTGTTTGTATTGATGATTGTTTGTGTTGATGATTGAGATGTTGGAATATGTTGATGAATGATAATGTTGAAACAGACAAGATGAACCCAGAACTGATGAAGAACAAAAAACCATGAACCAAAAACCATAATCAATTTATTTTATTGTTTTAAATATTATTTTTTTAAATTAATCTAGGCCGTCCATCTTTGAGATGGATGGTTTAGATCAATTTTAAAATAATTTTTATATTTTAAATTTTATTATTTTATAATTTAAAATTTATAAAATTAATTAATCAGGGATATTATCGTCTTTTTTCTCTATTTTGTCATTTTCCAGTTATTTCAAACAGTCAACTATGGTCAAACGTTAGTAGAGGGGAGGTCATTGTTACAAAACGTAAAAATAGTTTCCGATTGTAATAAAACAAATGTGCGGAGGGTTTTCAGTAATTCACTCCTTGTGAATTAGTCGCGACTTTAAGTTGCAGGATCTGAAAGTCACGACAGATAAGGCAATGTAGTCTTTGAGTTAACGGCGGAAATAAATTCTTTTCCAAATTAAAATTCCCTATCCCCTTGCCTTGGCCTTCAAGTACTTTTTGACTATAAATCGTTGCTTTCTTCGACACAATTGACACACCAAAGGAGAGAGAAGCAGAGGAGCAAGGTTGAAAGCTTTAGTTCCATCTTTTCTTTAATTTTAATTTTATTTTTCTTTTAATTTTAACTTTTATGTAGTTATTTTATTAGTTAGGACTGAATTGAAATCCTATACATGAACTCAATTTATTTATTGTTTTAATAACACTTTATGTTTTGTATGATGAAATTAATGTCTCTATTTTATTTTTACCCTATTTATTTTGTTTCTTTAACAAATCATCTTAAAAGCATATTTTTAAGGTTATGTTGTAAGAATATAAATTGCACACAAAACTTTGTTTGTAACAATCAATTGCTTATGAGCCAATTAAGAGACATTAATTCATAGATATTTAAGATAGACACAATGTTCTAGAATTTATGTGATATTCATATTTTTCTAATGTTTAATGAGTTCTGATTATTAAACCTAAGTAAACACCATCTTGATTATAACTCGGAATACATGTATTTACGTAGACACCATGCGATTTATACACTAACTAAGAAAGAATCAATCCTACATACAATATGACCGTTACCTTGTTATGAATGTCTTTATCATGCATTATCATGAACTTACTTTATTAATCTTTATAACAAATTGAGAAATTGTTTAGTGGTAGATAGAATATCTTAACTAATTCAAAGATTGTTTAGTAGTGGACAGAATGTCTCAACTAAGCCTTTTTTTATTGATTTTTTTTTTTCATTTAATTTTACGTATTAATTTAGTTTAATATTAATTCAAATTCCAAAACCCCTTTTCTTTATTTTAATTGTTCTTAGATTAGATTTTAAATAAAATTAGAATTAAAGTAATTTGAAAGTCTTCGTGGGATTGACCATTGCTTGTCGTTATACCCAATAAACGATTTGTGCACTTGCAAGGTTTAAAATTGGTTTATTAAAAAAATTAACCAACATCAAGGTATTAAAAGCCTTGCCCAGTTTCTCTATTTTCATTGTCAAAATATGTTCTATTTTTGCTCTCTATCTTTGTACGTATGTGTTTTTGCATGTCTTTAAAAACAGATTGTTTTTAGAATTTTGTATGCAGTAAAACACTCACAAGCAATTGTATTGCAACTGCAAGTAACTAATCCACCAGTTACTTAAACTAATCCAATTATTATTTGGATCTTGGGTTTTGAGTTTGGATTATCTTGGATGGACTTGACCCAACACCTAATTAACCAATAAAAACAATAGTGTTGGATTTGGTAATGAGAATAATGATAATGTTCCTCATATGCCTATTATCGACCATATGTTTAATGGACATAATTATCTTCAGTGGTCTTAATCTATGTCTATTTTGTTTGTGGGAAGGGGAATGATGATTACGTTATCAGTGTCTCTCTACCACCCATAAAAGAGGATACAACATACAAGCAATAAAAGACTGAAAATAATATAGTGATGTCTTGGCTTATCAATTCGATGACCAATGAAATTGGAAAAAATTTCTCCTTTGTGAAACTGCAAAGGAGATCTGTGATGTAGCCAAACAAACATACTCTAGTAGCAACAACTTGGCGGAACTGTTTGAGGTTGAAAGTATTATGTATGGATTGTAACAAGGTGAGAAGTCTGTTACTCAATATTTCAGCAAATTGATTTGGCACTAGCAGTAACTTGAACTATTCGAAAAGTATCAATGGAAGCACTTTGATGATAACAATTTATATAAGTAGATTGTGGAGCAAAAGAGGATTTTCATGTTTTTTCTTGGGTTAAATTCTTAATTAGATGAAGTGAGGGGTAGAATCTTAGGAGCAAAACCACTTTTTCATATTCAAGATGGTTTTTCAATAGTTGGAAGGAAAGAAAGTTAAAGGAGAGTTATGATGTGTAGTTTTAGTACAGATGACATGACCCAATCCAGATTTTATCTAGGCTAATATCTGGTAGGCCTCGCCTGACACTCTAACGGACCTCCCTTAAACCCTACTAGGCGGCTAAAAGAAATCCGCGGGGCAAACCCTTAACTTGCCTATTTAAACTGGACTTCAAAGCTAAATTGATCTCGTGGTTTTGAAACTAGTTGGGTTGATTTATTTTTAAACTTGACTTACCAAGTTGAAATTTGAAACTAAAACCATAAAAGTCACTCTTTTATTTTCAAGGTTTAAAATCGTTTTAATAAAAATCCGACAG
Organism: Dimocarpus longan; assembly: GCA_022984855.1. Classification (NCBI taxonomy): domain Eukaryota; kingdom Viridiplantae; phylum Streptophyta; class Magnoliopsida; order Sapindales; family Sapindaceae; genus Dimocarpus; species Dimocarpus longan. The sequence continues at coordinate 16,336,936 of CM041015.1, read as the reverse complement.
CATAACGACTGCATTTATAAGGTTTTCAAATTCCTGCAAAGAAAATACACTCCCAAATTTTGTTTCAACCACAACCCAACTTCTTGTTTACCTCAAACATGCAAATCAAAAATCGTTTAATCATTCTCATAAATGCCATAAATGATAACTAGAATTTTTCATATCATAGGAAACTTTACAAGCTATTCATATCATATAAATACAATGTAATCTATGTAATGCATCTGTCGAGTATACGCCCACCTATAATGATGAAATAATTCTTTTGCCTCGATCACCCGCGATAGTATCTGAAGAAAGTTTATACAATACCACAAATAAAGGATGAACTCATAAAAGCTCAGTAAGCTGTAGTAACTTTCAAATTAAAATAATTTTAACTCATTTTTTTTTTTCAAACTAAGTTTCTCCCAAAAACAATTTAATAAAGCTAAAGTATTTTTTTTTCTAAAATACTTTATAATACTCATTCAAAAACTGTTTTTGAAGCTCGTTCTAAGTCTCTTTCTAAAACTTTCTCATTTTTTTGCCTTAATGGTAACCTAGGGAAACTACTCCTATCGTGGCAGCATAAAATCTGTCACTTGCCACTAGAAATGAAGGAATATGCCATATGTAGTTGCTGATGCGTAAACTTTGGGCACGCATTACCCTCTCGCAATCGGTCTGATCTACACTACCCTTATACGTGCAGAGGGTAACTCAACTGACTCTCTTTCTCAGAAGTTGTTCGGACTCCATTATCAATTAGTGACTCTCTCATATCTACCATACATGCATGGGGTACGCAATTGGGCACTCAATTGGGGCTAGGGTAAATCATAGATGTAATGAAATATTTTTTCTTAGTATTCTAAAATAAACTCGTTCTTAAGGCAGAAAGCCTAAAATCTTTAATTCTAACACGTTTTTGGTATAAATGTATACTCAACTCAAACTCACATACTAGAATCTCAATATAACTTCAATAAATAACTCAATTACATAATGAAATAAATTAATATAAACATGAAATAAGATTTAGACAAACAACGCTTGGAAAAACTAGATTTCCACTCATATTGGAATACTTATAATGATCTTCTTAATTAAAGGAAGAATTTTGCATAATAATAACTCATTGATAAAATTTTTAACAATAATAAATTTACATTTCACAATATAAATATTGTAACGTAAGTGTATAGCACTCACCTAGATTCCAAGCTTGTTGAAGAGTTTTAATAGGCTTCTCTTACTCCACTTGCTTGCGCTTCACCTTAATTTTGTTTTTCATTTCAGAAACTATAATCCTTTGAAATCTTTTCTTTTTCACGTATTATTTCATCACATAAGGTATTTAAAAGTCGTTGGTTTAACACATGACAAAAATATCCCTAAGTTGCTCTCTGGAATGCATACGACTTAGAAAACTAAATTATTTTATTTTAATTGGGCTTGAGTTTGAGATATTATCTCAAACGCCTACGTACCCATTCCATCATTAGGATCAAAGCCCTCGTAGTTCAACAACTTTTATTATAATTTTTCAAAATAATTCGATTATATCTAAACTTTCAGGTCGCTACCCTCAGCTCTCAAGTCGCTGCATCAGCTCTCAGCTAGCTATCAGGTCGCTACATCAGTTCTTAGCTATTAGGTTACTACATCAGCTCTCAGCTAGCTATCAGGTCACTACATCAGCTTTTAGTTATCAAGTTGCTACATCAACTCTCAGCTAGCTATCAGGTCACTACATCAACTCTCAGCTAGCTATCAGGTCACTACATCAGCTTTTAGTTATCAGGTTGGTACATCAGCTCTCAGCTAGCTATCAGGTCATTACATCAACTTTTAGCTATCAGGTTGCTACATCAGCTCTTAGCTAGCTATCAGGTCACTATTTCAGCTCTCAGTTAGCTATCAGGTCACTGCATCAGCTCTCAGCTAGCTATCAGGTCGCTGCATCAGCTCTTAGCTATCAAGTCACTACATCAGCTCTCAACTAGCTATCAGATCGCTACATCAGCTCTCAAATTTAACTTATGGCATTTTATACTTTTCTTGAACATCCATAACTAAGGTTTCCGCTAACTTCCTTCTTTTGCTCATTAAGCATTCTATTCACTACGAGCTATAATGCCACACTTATTCTCATTAAGCAGTAACTTTAATTATATTATGCGTCATGCTTGCTTTATTATCATTGAACTTATCTCCGATTTCTTTGAAAATTTTATTAGAATTTAACCACACATATGAGCACTGAAATTATCTTATTACTCTATAAATTAAATCTCCAAACTAAAAAAAAAAAAATCATCAATTAAACATAAATCTAACTCAACTTACCTTTACTTTTTCTTCTTGTGAAATCTTGATGGGTTTAATAGGTTAGAGATGTTAGATTACCTCTCCCACTCTTATTCTTCTTCTTTTTCTTTTCTTTTCTTCTTCCTCTGTGTTCTCTTCTTAGAACACACACACACACACACACCTATCTGTATATATATATATATATATATATATATATATATATATATATATATATATAAAGATCACCAACTTCATCATGCTTATTTTCTATATATATTTATTATTATTTTATTATTATAATATTATTATTATTTATTTCTCCACCAACCACCATTATCATATATATATTTCTTTTTTCAATGGTTCCCATCACTTATATATATATTATTATTTATACATAAAAAAAATCACACTAACCCATTTAACTTTTTCGGAATGCCCGAATTTGCTTTTCTAGGGCTTTTTCGAAATCCTTTCAAAATTTTTTGGGGCCTATATTTGAACTTTATACATACTCCTGGTAACTTTTGCAACCCTTAAAAGTCATTCAAAGCCTCTTTTCGGCTTTCCACTTTTCACTAAATTACCTTAGGAAGATCTCTGGATTGGTTATATTTCAATCCAAATCTTATTCGAAAGTGCTGATTGAGTCTCAAAAACACTTCTTGAACATTTTCGTACTTATTTGACACTTTCGAGGTTTTCAAAATTTTTTGAAAATTACTATTCACACGGATTCTTTTCGTCTGAAAATACTATTCATTCGAAAATGCTATTCATAAAAAATTTCTCTTTCAATGATTTTTAGGATCGGATTATCAAAATTCACTATTCACTCAATACTATTCATCCAAAAATCACTATTCCGTCTGAAATACTATTCATCTAAAAATTCGAGGTGTTACAACAGATGCCAAATTAGAAACTCGAAGGCTGAAAGTTAGCTCTCACTATTCGAGGCAGTGCTCAACCAAGTTCAAGTGAAGATCGACCAAGGAAGGGTAGATCTTGGTGTGATCATTGCAAAAGTGCAGGCCATATGAAGGAAACTTATTGGAAACTGGTTGGAAAAATAGCTGATTGGAAGCCGAAATATAGCAGAGAAAGCTGACTTAATCTAGTGACTGGAAGTGAAAGTGATCTAGCAATAGATCAGAATTTGTTCATCCCACAAACTCCGCAGCCAACTATCATTAGAACCGAGACTATAGCCTAAAGAGGTAATTTTCGAACTACTTTAAATGCTAGAAATGAATTGCAAAAATTTTGGATTGTGGATTTAGGTGCCTTTGATCACATAATGGGGGATAGATATATGTTTGATGAATTTATGCTAAATTACAACAATTCTACTATTAAGATTGCTTATTGATCCTTATCAAAAGTTGTCGGGACAAATTCTATAGTAGTCTCACCTAATATTACTCTTAAATTAGTGTTATTGGTGCCTAAATTAGATTGCAATCTATTACCAATGAGTAAGTTAATAGCTAATTTAAATTGCATTGCTAAGTTTATTACCAATCAATGTGTCTTTCAGTATTCGAACTCGAAGAGGATGATTAGCAATCCTGATTTGCACGTAGGCCTCTATTTGCTTCAGGTTGGAATTGGCTCTAGCAAGCAATCGTTTTTAGCTAGGAATGTGTCTTCTTCTAGTGTTTTTAATAAGTCTGTTAGTCTCAATAAAGGTGATGATATCTTCTTATGTCATTTTAGACTAAGACATCATAGTTTTGTGTACTTGGAAAAGCTATTTCCAGCTTTATTTCAAATAAAAGTATTCAATCTTTTAAATATGAAGTATGTTCTTTGTCTAAACAAAATCATGAAACCTATACTATATAGGATTATAAAAAATCTCAACTTTTTACTATAATTCACATTGATGTTTGGGATCCTTCTAGAGTTAATAATTTCACTGGAGCTAAGTGGTTTGTCTCTTTTATTGATGATTATAATAGACTTACATAGGCCTATTTAATGAAGGACAAAGTAGAAATGCATAAAATATTTCACAATTTTGTTAAAATAATCCAAAACCAGTTTGATACAAAAATTAAAATCTTTAGAACTAATAATGGTAGAGAATTTCTTTAATAATAACTTAAATAAGTTTTTACTGCATAGTTCATCAAAGTTCCTGCATCGAGACGTCTCAACAAAATGGTGTCTTAGAGAGAAAAAGCAAACATATCCTAAGAGTAGCGAGATCTCTTATGTTGTAATGTCCCAAAACAATTTTGGGGAGAGGCTGTGTTAACAACAACTTATCTAATTAATAGACTCCCATCCAGAGTTTTGAATTTTGAAACTCCATGCCGTGTTCTTTTAAAGAGTTTTCCAAATACAAGACTTATCTCAGATCTTCTTTTCAAAGTTTTTGGATGCATTACTTTTGTTCATGTTAATCAATCACCTTAATCAATCATATAGGAGCAAACTTGACCATAAATCCCTAAAATGTATGTTTGTTGGTTACTTATCAACTCAAAAGGGATTTATGTGTTATTCTTTCATCACAAGGAGGTTTTATATTTCAAAATATATCATTTTTTTAGAAACCAAACCATTTTTCAAAAACAAAGAAGGAGAAGAGTTAGTATTTGATTATCATAAGGAGAGGTATGATAAGCCCTGTGATGAGTCATCAAATGCCTTTGAAACTCAATCCTATCCTATATTAGATGTAGTTAAATTTCCTTCAATGAGCTTATCTCATCAAGATGGTCATCTAAAAGTACTTGATTAGATCGAATCTTGTTTGAAGTCTCCTATTAAGACCACTCTTTCTCACATAGAAAACATCTTGTCTGTTGAAAATAGAATTCCTAACAGTCCAGAAAAAATATCTAAATTAAGTCTTATTCAAAAACCACTCCCAGTTGAAAATGAGTTGCTTGTTTACACTAGAAAATGGAAAGGCCAAGAGCGGTTTGGAATTCATCTGAAAATTAAGCAAAATCAAGAGTTTAACTGGAGTAAGATAGTCCAAGATGATCTCATAAATTCAAGTAAAGAGGATGTCAAAACAGAACAGGTTGATAGCCTAGTAATAGACATTGTTAATGATGATAATAAGCTATAATTGCAGTGAGAAAAAGGATAAGAGAATTCGCAATAGACCCCTATATCCTATTTGCAAGTGTGTGTCATATGGTGGACTTGCTCCGTCTTTTTGAGCTTTGTTAGCTAACATTATGTAGGCTATAGTTCTTAGAAATGTAGAAAAAGCACTACAAGACCAGAACGGAAAGCAGTAATAGATGAAAAGGTCAAGGCACTTAAGAAGAGCAAAATGTGGAGATGATAGAATTGCTTAGATGTAAACACCAATTGGCAGCAAGTGGATATTTACAATAAAATACAAAATTGATGGCAATATAGATAGATGCAAAACAAGATTGGTAGTTAAATGTTTTACCCAATCATTTAGGATCGATTACAAATAAAAATTTGTACCAATTGCAAAGCCGAATACAGTTTGAATTATGCTCTTCTTGATAGCAAATCTTGACTGAAAACTCCATCGATTGGATGTCAAGAATGCTTTCTTGAATAGAGAGCTAAAGGAGGAGGTGTATATAGGCATTCCACCAAGTTTAGAAAGTTTGGGAAATAGGGGTAAAGTCTGGGAACTTAAAAAGTTATTTAAGGGATTGAAATAGTCCTCACGAGCTTGGTTTGAACATTTTACCAAGGCTATAAAGCATAGTGGTTTTGTGTAGTGCCAATTGGATCATTCAATGTTTGTTAAACATGCTTCTATAGGAAGAATGACAGTTCTTATTGTTTATAAAGATGACATAATCCTCACCGAAAATTGTGAGAAGGAAATAAGATAGCTGAAATTGTTTCGGCAAGGGAGTTTGGAATAAAAGATTTGGGGAATTTGAGGTACTACCATGGTATGGAAGTGGCACGGTCAAAAGAAGGGATTGTGGTTTCCCAACTAAATATGTTCTTGATCTTTTTAAAGGAGATAGGAATGATAGATTGTAAGCCAGTTGAGACATCAATAGACTATGTAGTCAAATTAGGGCAGCTTGAAGGAAGTGCTTTAGTTGATAAAGAAAGATATCAAAGGTTAGTTGCGAAACTAGTCTACCTTTCACACATTAGCTGGATATAGGGTTCCATATAAGTTGTGTAAGTCAGTTTATGAATAGACATACAGAAGAGCACATGCAAACAATTTTCATAATCTTGAGATATCTGAAGTTTACAACTAGTAAAGGGTCGTTTTTTAAGAAGAATACAAGCAGAAAGATAGAGGTTTTCATAGATGAGGACTGCGCAGGTTCAATTTCTAATAAGAGGTCCACATCTAGTTATTACAACTATGTATGGGGAAATTTGGTCTCTTAGAAAAGCAAAAAACGGTCCGTGATAGGTAGAAGCAATGCAGAGGCTAAGTTTCATGCAATGGCACATGGAATTTGTTAAGGAGTTTGGTTAAAAAGAGTGTTGATCGAATTGCAAGTGCTAATAGCGGGATATTTGCTACTATTTCGTGACAACCAGACAATTATAAAATAGCAAAGAATTCGGTACTGTATGATAGGACAAAATATGTGGAAATCGACAAATATTTTATCGAAGAGAAGACTGATCGACTTAATTTACATACCTATCGTGTCTTAAATAGCTGATGTTCTAGCCAAAACTTTGGCTAGGACAACATTTGAGGATATGTGTACCAAGCTAGGAATGATTGACATTAATCACCTAGCTTGAGGGAGGGTGTAAAATTATGTGTTAAGTTAGAGATTTAGAGTTACTATGTTGTTGTCCTTAAGATAGTAACATTTTGAATAAGGATGAGATTAGAAACTCTTATAGTTATCATAATCTCTTATTTAAATTTTTAAGGATAAGTTCTCTTGGTGTGAGTTATCAATCAAGATTCAATTGGAGAGATTGTTGCCAATCAAGGCTTAATTAGCAAGATTGTAGGGATGATTAGTTAATCAGTTTTCAATTTGTCATTTCCTTATTCTAAAGGTCAACCGTAATCTTAGCCTAAGATAGTGTATAACCTAAATTAGTCGCTATATACTGATGTATATATATGTGTATTCATTTAGTAAGAAATATATGAAAAACTACTTTTTTTTTTTTTTAATCATGGTATCAGAGAGGAGATCCTAGGTATTTTTGCTACAGTAAAATTTTGACCAAAAAAACGAAGCGGACCTGATTAGAAGCTATGGTAGAACCAACTGATTTGATGGCACACAACAATATGGTGAAAGCTCTATTGCTACCATCCTTGAAGATTTGACAAATCGAATCACATAAGTCTTGTCCTAGAATCAAACTCAAACCCAAATACCAAATTACAATATTTTTGCAGCAAAGTTTGACATTAAGTTGGATGGTACCAACTGTGCTTTATGATCTCAGGTTGTTGAGATGTATATCTTAGGCAAAGATAAATTGGGATACATCAATAGGGATTTTCCACAACTTTAACCGATAGACTCAACCTTCAAAAAATGGAGAACCTAAAATGCAATTATGAAGGGATGGCTTATTAATTCCATGTAATCGACCTTGATTGGTAACTTCATTCATTTTGCAACTGCAAAAATGGTATGGTTTTCGATTGCTATAATTATTTTGATGGAACTGATACTTCTCAAGTTTATGATTTGAAAAGGCGCGTGACTAGAATGAGACAAGCTAGAGGGCATATTGAAACATATTACAATGGCCTTCAAGCCTTATGGAGAGAAATTGATTTTTATCGTCCGAACACGATGGAACGTTCTGTTGACATAAAAAAGTATAATTCAGTGTCACAAGAGGATAGAGTCTATATCTTTCTCGATGGGTTGCATGTTTGCTTGGATAAGATTTGGGCTAATGTGCGCCAGATACGACCATTACCATGGTTGAATAAGCTTATGCTTATGTTCGAAGGGAGGATATAAGACAAATAGTTATGTTGACAAGTTCAGAATCTACACCTAGTGCTGCTATGGCCTCTAAAGGAGTCAAGATGGGATCTCAATAGACATCAATGCTCTAAGTGTCTAAGACCAGATCTTCCTTGGTAGGCCCCTTCCTTAAACACTATTTCTGTACACTAAGCAGCCTGCCTTCCATGGTAGCCTTCCAGTCGATGGATACTCTGATTGAAAGGTTCTTGCGAAGCTAAACGATTTTTTTTTTTTTTTAAGACTTTGAAATTTCTTGCACACAAAATTTTCCATGCAATTATTTATATACTGAAATATAAAATGTCATTTCAGAAAATATTTACACATCGTGAACAAGTATATTTTCACATTTTCCAAAACTGCATTCAATTACATACAAATATCATTATACAAGTTTTCAAAAAAATATTCATAATAAGAATGCATGAACACAGTAACACATGACATAGTCCAACTACTCTTGGATTAGAGTCCCTGTTACTGAAGCACCTGTACTTGTACTTACACCTACCCCTGGGGAGGTTTTGTTTATAAAACACAAAAATAAAGGGTTAAATAAACTCAGTGAGTGTCATATCTTTCCAGTCAAACTATATTTTCGAAATTAAACATCCCAAAAATAAAAATTAAAATAGGCTTTCTAAAAACTATATCTAAAATAAATGCATAAATAAATATTTATTATAATATGAATCATACTTTATAAAATTGAAATTTAATAACATTTTGAAAAACGAGATTTTTGCTTTCGGAAAACTATTTTAAAACACTTTCAAAATAATGAATTATTTTATGCTATAAATCATAAACAGTGGTGGCAATGAAATTTTTTGGAAAATCTCAGAGTGAAATCAGCCAACTACTGACGGTCCATACCATATGGTACCTTAGGTATATACAGTGAAGCGGAATTTACCCTCGATTCAGAGCATAATTTACCATCGCTCAGGCCATTTGTTCGGTAACTACGTAGTGAAATTTATCATCGCTCATGTAAAAGCTAGTTAATAATATACCTTATACGTGTAGAGGGTAACACACTAGACTGGACTAACTAACATAGTCCCTCTCGCTGTTAGTGACAGACGCCCCTGACATTGCTATGCACTCTTAAGGCACTCGATTGGTAATATCTAAGATACCTGTGAGGTGTACCATAGGCTTACAAAACGTGCTGCTTTTCTTCATATAATTTATATCTCATACAAAGTTTGCAAAATCCATACAGTAGGTTTTCATATTGAACTCATTTACTTTAAAACCAATTCTCGATATTTTAAAGCATGAATTTACACATTACACATAAAATCATTATGAGTAGAAATATAGTCCTATCAAAATATTTATGAAAGAATACTCACATTTTCTTAGTTCATGATAGAGCACAATTAAGGGTTTCCCTTGCCTCCGATTTACCTACACATTTTCACATTCTAATTTTCAGGCAACTTCACAACTAAACTTATTCGCACATACACTTCCATTGACATGTATCAATACATAAATGCCTAATTGCACAAGGATATCAAAATACTCTTTTTCCAAGCTGTATCAACCGTAATTATTCACATATACTTTTTATTGGATATTATTGATAGCTAAGTATGTGCAACACCTCAAATGAAGTCTAAATCCACATCAATGCATTAAACGCAATTTTGAATTGTGTTGACCCATATTAGTCAAACCTTCACCAACTTTCACACTATCAATCTCATTCAATATTTCTCATCATAATTATGCTCAAACACATATCAAATTGTGTAAAATCAAATTAAATTCATAAAATTCACACTTGAACAATAAGACAAGGTTTGGCCGTGAGACGTGTCATTTGACATCCAATGAATTTCTTTTCAATTTCATATTAAATTCATCATCAACATGACCTATAAAAATTATCTAACACATCTAAAAGTAATTGTCTATCACTTTAGGGTTCTTATGCTGAAACATAATAAGTGGAACTACCATACTTTTGCTTCTTATTTCAACATTATAACTTGACATTTTAGCACATTTACATGCATGAAAATCACTTAAATAACTTAAACTTAAATTGGACTATTAAAAACCCTTTTGGCCGTGAATCACATCCCAATATAACACCAATATTCTTTCAAGTTTGATACTTGAATTTATATTAAAATCACATCACATCTCATGGCAAGACAACTAGTATCCTAAACAATATCAACTAAAATTTCAATCAAAAAGTCATTCTCACTAGTAAGCTTATCGCTTGGTGGATCACTAGCCTTACTTTTCCATCAATTTGAGATTTCAAATCTCTAAATCCATACATATAAATCACAAATAATTCATTAGAGATCATTAATCTAAATGTTTAAACATACAGGTCATGGAAACTTGAATCTTACCACTTGAAATCAACTTGATATTGATAGGTATAACCTTAAAATCACTCAAGAATGATCATCAAATCACCGAATTTAGTTGCTGTCCCCTAGTTTCTATCCAGCTTGTGAATCACCCTCAAACCCACATAAGTTGCTCTTTGTTCTCAATTTAACTTTCATCTAATGTTAACTATATATAGTCTTTATTTGCTCCAACAATTGTCCCCAAACTAAGTTTAAATCTACAAGATTGCCGCTTGTTTGGTTTAGAGGCTTTTGATTGGTTGAAATATAAAAAACAATTTCAATTCTAACTAATCTCATTTCATTTCAACCAAAACCTAGCTCTTTTGTCTTTTAGTTTAATTTGTCTTCATAGGTTTCTACTTTTCCCACTTCACAACTTCATGTTTATCTCATAACTTAGAATTTCCTAAAATGCTCTTGTACATGTCTTTTACTAATCAATATAATCATGCCCCTTTTGTATACTTTCTTGACCCTAATTGCATTTTAAGTTTTAATTAATCATAATACCTAGTATTCAAAATCATCTCCGATCTACCCGAAACTTCTACTATAACTCAATTAACATATCCGGCCACTTTAAATCATTTTATTACCTCATAAATAAGAACATACTTTATATAGTACTTGTACAATATAGCAATTGGAGGGGTATATTACATTCCTTTACTAGTGGTAGAAAGATGAATACAACCTTAAAGGCCAAGACATAATTGGAAGGAGGTTGTACCCATTGCGGGAACATGAAACACACATGTGAAACTTGTTTTAAGTTGCATATGTATCTAGATTGGTGGAATGAACTTAAGGCATAGAAACAACGTGAAGCTAATGGAAATAGCGAGTCAGGTCTACTTTGGTGGATGTAGAACCCATAGAATCCCACTTATCTTTTATTCCATTTGTGGAACCCCCACATGATTCAAATTCTCCAAATGATCAAGGTACTTGTGGTTATGCATTGCTTAGTTCTAATAAAGACAATTATAGTGGTTAGATTGTTGACTTAAGGGCAAGTGACCACATGACTTTCAATTTGAATGACATTATCAAGACTACCGAACCAAGAAGAAATAGTGTTGCTAATGCTAATGGGATAACCTATCCTGTTACTGGGGCTGGAACTATTGCTCTATCACTCTCTCTCACTTTATCTAATACTTTACCAGTTCCTTCCATTCCAAATAAATTCATGTCAGTAGGTCAAGCCACTGAAGTGCTAAATTGTGTTGCTCTAATCTATCCTAGTTTTTGTCTTTTTCAAGATATTCTCACAAAAGAGATCATTGGGCATGGTACTAAGAGAAGGGGGTTGTACTACATGGATGATTTTAGTTCTAGTAAAGCTAATAACATGCAACACTCAGCTGGTGTTAAGGAGTGATAGATTTGGCTATGGCATTGTCGTTTGGGACATCCATCATTCGACTATATGAAGTATTTATTTCTGGATTTATTTTTCAATTTACATGGTTTAATTTTTAATTGTGAAACTTACATTTTAGCACAAAGTCATCGTGCACCTTTTCCAATAAGCTTGCTTAAAAGTGATATTCCGTTTGCTTAAATTCACTTTGACGTTTGGGGACCTTCCCCAATCACTACTATTTTCGGAATTCATTGGTTTGTGACATTTGTAGATGACTATACTCGAATGACTTGGTTATATTTGTTAAAACACAAAGATGATGTGTTTGGTGTATTTCGATCCTTTCATGCTATGATGTAGACTCAATTTTTAGTGAATGCTCAAATACTTCGTTCTAACAATGGTGTTGAGTATGTTAATAAGGAATTTTAAGCTTAGTTCCAAGATAGTGGTCTTTTTTATGAAACTTCTTATACTCAAACACACAAAATGGAATTGTCGAGCGAAAAAAATAGGCATATCTTGGAAATTGCTCATGCATTATTGATTAGAGCACATATGCCGAATATGTACTAGGATAATGCTATGGTCACTATAGTGTATCTATTGAACTGAATGCCTTCAAAAGTGTTGAATTTCAAGACTCCATGACAAGTCCTTTCTAAACATGTTTCTTTGCCCTTTGTTTTGTTGTTTCCTCCTCGAGTCTTTGGATATGTTACGTTCGTTCATCTCTATAAAAATCAATGGATGTAGCTTGATCCTTGCACAGTTCGTTGTATTTTCTTGAGGTATGCAATAGAAAAAAAGGGATATCGATGTTACAATCCTTCCACCAAGCACACCTATGTTACCATGGACGTTACGTTCATAGAGTCTAAAAGTTTTTTTTTTTCCTTCACTAGCATCCAATTCTTCTCTTCAGAAAGAGATGAAGAATGAAGAACATAATTGGTGGGATTGTGTTATGTTTGAAGACCTATCGATACAAGATGAAATTGAACAACTTGGGAGCCTAGTGAGTGAAACTAATGAAACAATGGTTAGTGAGGAGACTAGAATTGGTATTGAGCAAGAGAATGAGCAAGACGCAAGGATTGGTGATGACACTACACAGGAAGCTGAATATGATTTGGAAATTGAAACCATAATACCCCCTCTCTTAAGAATATTCCTGAGGTAAGCTCCCTTGCTACTACTCATCCTCCTCTTAATGACTTGGATACCTCTATTGGTTATAACTTACCTTTAAGATATAATTGTGGGAAACCTCCAGATTGATACTCACCAAATTTTGAGGAAAGAATGTCAAAACACTCAATTGCCAACTATGTATCAACTCAAAGGCTATCAGAACCTTTGAAGGTGTTTGTACATAACTTATATTCATGCCATGTCTACAATGGAATACTAGAGGCCTTAGAAGATAAGAAGTGGGCTCAAGCAATAAGAGAGGAAATAGAGACACTACATAAAAATAAAACTTGAAATCTTGTTCCATTACCAGAAGGCAAAAAGACAGTTAGGTGTAAATGGGTGTTCTACATTAAACATAAGGCTTGTGGATCCATTAAAAGATACAAGGTGAGACTTATGACGAAGGGATATACACAAATGTATGGCATAAACTATCAAGAGATTTTTTCACCCATGGCAAAACTAAATACTATTAGGGTCTTGTTGTCTCTTATTGCGAATTTGAACTGGCCGTTGCACTAGTTTGATGCAAAAAATTCTTTTCTTCATGGCGATCTTGAAGAGGAGGTTTATATGGATATTCCACTAGGGTACACTATTTCCTCAAAAGCAAGGGTTGTTTATAAGTTGTAGCATTCATTATATGGATTAAAACAATTGCCTCACCAATGGTTTGGATGATTCAGCTTAGCGATGAGAAAGTATAGTTTCCAAAAGAGCAACTCAGACCATACTTTATTTTTGAAACATCAATCAAGGAAAGGTAACAACTTTAATAATCTATGCGGATGACATGATTATTACAGGGAATGACATAAAAAAGATCTCTAAACTACAAAAGAGTTTGGCAATCGAGTTTGAAATGAAGAATCTTAGGGGTCTCAAATATTTTTTAGGGATTGAAGTAGCCATATCAAGGAAAGGCATATTTATTTGTTAAAGGAAATATGTGCTTGATTTATTGTCTGAAGTGGGACGACGTGATTGCAAATTAGCCGATACTCTAATTGTGCTGAATCACAAGCTTGAAGAGTACTCAGATCAAGTGCTAACTAATAAGGAGAGGTACCAAAGATTAAAGGGAAAGCTTATTTATTTATTCTATACCCATTCGGTTATTGCGTATGCCTAAGCATAGTAAGTCAGTTTATGCACTCACCTAGTGAAGGTCATATGAATACGGTAATTCGAATTCTTTGTTATTTGAAATCCACTCCAAGGAAAGGACTTATGTTCTCTAAGAATAATCATCCCAATATTGATGGTTATACAGATGCAAATTAGGTAGAAAGCATTTCTGATAGGAAGTGTACATTGGGCTATTTCACTTTTGTTAGAGGCAATCTTGTCATGTGGAGAAGCAAAAAGCAGAAGGCAGTGGCATTATCCAATGCTGAAGTTAAGTTTAGAGGAATGGCTAAATGACTTTGTGTACTACTTTGGCTTAAGAGGTTATTGACTGAGATTGGATTTGCTCCTACTTCTGAAATGAACTTATTTTGTGACAATAAGCAGCCATCAATATTTCTCATAATTTGGTCTAGCATGACTGTACTAAACACATTGAGTTGGATCGACATTTCATCAAGTAGAACCTTGAAGCAAAGATAGTTTGGTTTCCATTTGTTAAATCTGAAGACCAACTAGTGGATATACTTGTGAAGGTTGTTTCTAGTAAGATCTTCTATGACTCACTAAACAAGTTGGGCATCAATGATATCTATGCACCAACTTAAGGGGGATTCTAGGAGTGAATTGTCAATCAAGATTCAATTGGAGAGATTGTTGTCAATCAAGGCATAATTAGAGAGATTGTAGGGATGATTAGTTAATCAATTTTCAATTTGTAATTTCCTTATTCTAAAGGTCAACCATAATCTTAGCCTAAGATAATGTATAACCTAAATTAATCTCTATAAACTGATGTGTATATATGTGTATTCATTTAGCAAGAAATATATGAAAAACTACTCTTTTCATCAAGTTCTACCTTTAAGGGAGTTCGTATCCTTAAATGAAATAAATAAGGTACTGCAACTTTACTGAAATAGTAGTGAAAATTGCCCCAAAATAGTTTTCAATAAAAACTGTATAAACATCTTCCAGGCAATGCATTCAGCTTTGTGAAATGTATAAATAAGAAACGAAAATGAGTTTGATTATATAACTAATCATAATTTTTAAAACTAGTTCAACAAAAGTTCTAGCATATGAACTCATTAGTATTGCTTTGAGAGTATAATATCATTTAGATTTTAAGAGTTCAACTAGTTATATAATAAGCCGTTTTGTATCCAATTAATAAGAAGACATTAAATGGAAGAAGATGATGAGTGTTGAAATACGGAACTACATAGCTGCTTTGAAATGATACTTCCCAGCATTCTCATATTTTTAAAAGTTCCATGGCTTGACATTAATTCTCATACGAGCAACATCAATGCACAACAAATTTGTAGTATATGTAATAATGTCAGAAGCTATGCAATTCTACTCCAAAGACATTAATTAACCCCAACTGAATGGTATGATTCAAGATTGTTGTCATCCTAGTATGGAAGAGTATATAAACTCTGAATTTGTTGAGCCCATTATAAAACTAGTTTATTTTGAGCATCCAAGACAAGATATCAATGATTCAAAATAAATAAATAAATAAATAGAAGGAAAGAAATTTTATTATGCTTATAAATATAACTGGCAAAATTCTTAACTTAATAGTTCTCAAACACGAAAATGTCTAAAAGATTGTGTAGAATAAGTTTCCAGATCGATTGTCCAATGAAACCAACTCTGTAGAATCTGCAAAAGGTAATGAAAGATTCAAGAAAAACAGTTTGGTCAGTCACCATAATCTCAAACTTGTAATTGTTTTGACAAGAAAGAAAATCACAATTGTTTGATATCAGAACACTTAAGTTAATTACAAGTACTACCTGCATACATGTGCTAGTTTCTTCTGTGCTTCTATTTCCGCCTCCTCACCATTTTGGACTGCTTTGCTTAAACCACTGTGGTCTTCCTATTGAGAATACAATGTATCCAATAGACAAGCCAATCACCACTCTATTTCTATAATCCATCATAGCTATTTTCCAATCAAACCAACCAGAAGTATTGTGCCCATCATCGCTACATTCAATGGACAAGGGTAATATACACAATCCCAAGTTCCCAACATATGAACCATTGTCAAAGGTGCTAAATTGATATCCTAAAGGTATAGATCCCATAAGTTGGTTATAAGAAAGGTTTAACCATGTAAAATTCTGAAGATTTAGCAATTGCAGAGGAATCTCTCCCTAAAGCTTATTTGAAGAGAGATCTAAGATTTTAAGGCTCATCATATTTCCCAATGAGGATGGAATATGACCCTTTAGGCTGTTGTAAGAAAAATTGAGAACCAAGAGACCTTTAAGATTTTCGAGTACTGTTTCAAGAATTTGATCTCCAAATTGGTTGTTTGACAAAACAATGGCTGTGATGGTTGAAGAAACTTTAATGTTAACTAACTTACCTTCTTATTTCATCAACTGTCAAAGTCATTTTTTCCTGAAGAATACCATCTCCCATCATTTCAAATTCATCTTTCCCCTGCATCATAGCCTTGAAATTTTTGAAATATATTGTTGGCGAAGGACCAATGAACAGATTATGTGAGAGATATCAATACTCTCAACTTAAGGAATGGAGATCTTGTTTGGAATCGTCAATAGAACCATAGAATCTATTAGATAGCAAGACAAGAACATGCAAGTCTGGCAGAGTTGCTAACCAATGGGGAAAGCTATCTTCAATCCTATTATTCCTGATATTTAGTACTTGCATGCTAATACAATTAGCCAAAGATGGTGGTAAGGGGCCCTCCAATAGATTTCCATTCAAGTTAAGAGACACCAACCTATGGCACATTGAGAATGTTTGAGGGATGCGGCCGTATCATCTGCAGATACAAAGCCGATAGCTCACTATAGCTTGCAAGACACTCTAGTATCATTCCATTCAAGCTGTTATTAGATAAGTCGACGTATCCAATAGCGTTGAAATTGCAAAATGATAATGGAATCTCCCCAGTCAATTTGTTGTTTGCAAATGAGATGAACCACATGCTAGGTGGTAGAGGCACTAGTGGTCCTTGGAGTAAATTCGAATGAAGGTCAAGATATTCAAGGGACATTGAAGGAATGTGCTCCAAATTTGTGAGAAAATTGTTAGAAAGATACAGATGTAACAAATTATGCCACAATTCTGATTTTGACAGTGAAATCTGGTCATGCATACTATTGTTCGAAAGGTCTTAGTACTTCAAATTTTCTGATGCTCTTAAGAAACTGGGGAATTCAAGTTATTTGATGAAAGATCAAGAAAAGTTTAAATATGGAATTTGGTAATGGTCTATAAATCTGATTTTGACCTAAAAGAATACAATTCAAATAACTAGCCAAGGCCTGTGATTGGTCAAGAGAACCTGTGAAGTTGTTGTTGCCAAGACCTAAAATTTCCAAGGACGGCAGAGTAAACAACCAGGATGGTATTGTTCCATTCAAAAGATTATTATGCAAGCAGAGTTTTATTAGATATGAAAGGCCACTTATTCGAAAAGTCTAAAGATGAAAGTTGAGTTAAAGTTGAATACTGATAATGGCAATTGACCACTAAAATTATTCTCAGCAAGATCTAAATACTTTACGTTGTTAAGGTTGCCAAAAGCATCATGAAACAGTCCCAAAATTTTTTTATGATGAAGATATAACAAAGTGAGTTGGCCAAGGTTAGAAAGTGATGGTGGAATTGGACCAGTAAACCGGTTGGATGTCAAATCCAAAGAAGTGATATTGGTAAGGTTCTAAAATGAAGCTAGAATTGGACCTTCAAAGTTGCATGAATGAAGATCCAACACATTCAAGTTTCTAAGATTCCCAATTGAGTTAGATAGTTTTCCTAAGAAACTTGGGACAAAATGATTAAACAATATGAGAGGACCACTCCAGTTCGACATTGGTAAATTACCTGTGAGATCTATAATGTTAGATAGAGTTAGCTGCTTGATGAATGGAAAGTGGAGAATTTCAATGGGAAATTCACCTTGTAGATGGCTATGACGAAGACTGAGAGATATGAAAGAAGAAGATAGGTTCAACAATGAACTAAGAGCAACTAAAGACATATCCACAAAGTCAAAGACAAACTCTCTTAGTTCTATTAGGTTGTGCAAGGACTTAACAAAATTGGGTTGTTCCAGTTTAAGTGAATTATTAGAGAGATCATCTAAAATTAATTTCAACAATTGAGAGATTTCGATAGGAGCTAAACCTGAAAAATACCATGAAGAAAGGTTAAGATGTGTCAAATGAGGGAAGCGACCTGTTGACGTCTGAAACTGGTTCAGTCAACTTGCTGGTTAGTTCAAGCCCAAGACTGCAGATCTATAAAAGATACAAACAAACAAAAAGAGAGGCAAAGAGGAAGAAGAGAAACACACGAGATTTACGTGGTTCGGCCTTAAGAATGACCTACGTCCATGGCGCCGACTCCGATTAGGGGCGGCAGTCACTATTACTATGTCTGTTTTGTGTTTACAATGAGAGAGATCTCGAGAGGAAGTCCCCTTTACATTGATTTTGATCTCCTATTTATAAAGGAAATGTTACAATTTGAATAGGTTTCGGAATCTTACATATAAGGCAAAAAATGATATGCATTAATTGAGATAATATCTCCCAAGATTATCTCCACCGTATATGTAGCAATTGCCAAGAATGTCGTGATTCGATTTGCATGAAAATAGGTAAGTTGACTCCTTTCCTGAATTGAATTGATTCGCCTTTTAGAAGGTCAACTGGTAAACTCCAGTGAACAGCTTACTCGGCGATCAGATATTGCACCCAACGAGCAGCTTACTCCAGTGAGTAGACATTGCCTACAGCGGACAAACTACTTCAGCGATCAGATATTGCCTCCAGCGAGCAGACTACTTCAGCGATCAGATATTACCTCCAGCAAGCAGACCACTTCAGGGATCAGATATTGCACCCAGCGAGTAGCTTACTCCAGCGATAAGATATTGTACCCAGCGAGCAGCTTCTGGCCTGGGCGAGCTAGTGCTCGGGTAATGTCAGCGATCTGATTGTTCGAGCAGAGATCGCGTAAGCTGGTTGCGCAATGTAGTCGAATAGGTTGGTTGTGCAGGATGTCCGAGCAGCTTAGGAGCCTGTAATGCTGCAATGAGCTCGTTGAAGCGTGCAGATCTGCTCCTACGCGAGCTGATTGTCTGAGCTTTGGTCTTAGCTGAATTCTTGCTCGTTCATCTGCTCGTTCATCAGTTCATCCGTATGCTTATTCGCGGACTGTTTGTTCAGTGCTTTTTGACAGCAAATATAAACCTCAAGAACACATCCATTAAAATAACAACTTTGAGGATGTAAACGACATCAACCAAGGAAACCCTAGTTGCCACGCTATAGAGCACGAAAATCTATTTCCGAAAACATATTATAATAGATATTCTGACAATCGAACGACAAGTTATGCTTGTTTCTTTGAACCAGTGACTTGGGCCCTTGTTTGTTAGGACGGTTTTAACAGGTTATCTTACTGAGCATTTGGACTTTTACCAGCCCATTTGGGGCAGCCCAAAAATACATACAACATAACCAAACTTCGGTGAAATTTTAGATCCTTGAAAATCGTTACAAGCAAGATTGAGCTTTTTGAGATTATGGAGGAGGAAGAGGCTATTGTTGTCTTCGTTGATGCCAAGTAGCCAACTGGAACTCAAGTCGAGGGTTATAACGTGCCTTGTGAACCTATCATAGGTCACTCCATCCTATGAGCAACAATCAGTACCCTGCTTCCAAGAGTTTGTTCTACTTCTAGGATAAGAAAAAACATTGTTGTCACAATGACTAGAAGCAGAACTATTGATTGAAATGAAGTTCTTGAAATGGAGCAAGGCAACGCTATCTTTCGAGAAGAGTTCAAAGATGAAGTAAAAATAGACATAGATAAAATAGAGATAGAAATATATGTTTAGAATAGAACTTCATTTTTAATCATTTCGCCAAGTAAAGCCTTATATATAGGCTGTTTGTACAAAAAAAAGTAACTTTAACAAATCTTGCCAAACATCAGACAAAAATTTCTTAATCTTATGACAGACACTACATATAATTTCTAAAGACTTTCAACCCAATTAACCTTTAACCACTTCTAACATTAAAAAATAAATAAATAAAATAAAAAATAAAATAAAAAATTAACACATATAAGCTAAAAGTATCTAGAGAAATCTTAAAAACTTAGCACTCTTCCTTAAGATTTTTCTTGAATACTCCAAGCATTTGCCTTTGTTCTTCAAATTTTCCTTTTTGTAGACCTTTGGTTAAAATATTAGCAATCTGTTCATTTGAGCAGCAATACAGCAGCTTGATCTCCTGACTTACCTCAGCTTCCCTTAGAGCATGAAACTTCACATTTATGTGCTTTGATCTTCCATGAAATACTGGATTCTTGGCCATAGAAATTGCAGATTTGTTGTCAACCCATATCACTATTGCATCAGTTTGTTTCATGTTAAAATCCTCCATTAGATTTCTCAACCAAATGGCTTGATTTGTAGTACCTATAGCTGCAATGTACTCTGCTTGACAGGACCCTTCCTAGACCTTATCTAGGCTCTTGTCTGGAGGATCATTCAACGGACTTATCGAACCCGACTCGTCGGATCGAATTAATTCGAGAAGCGAACCCTAACTTTCTTAGCCGGTTTACTAGTTTAAAACTTAGTAACTCAGTTTTTTTTTAAATTGGTTGGGAGTGATAAATATATATATTTTTTTCTATTTTTGTCTTAATTACTTTTATAAAAAAAATTCAGCAGCATAACGACATAAATTTGAACATTTTCCAAATTTTACCTGTAAAATAAACACACTTTGAACTATAGAAATCACCATCCAACTTCGATTTTTTTCCACAAACATGCAATTCACATCAAATTTCACATCCATACATGTCATATGACATTCATATCTAACCATTTACAACATGTATACATATTCCATAGGTATCACAACCTATGCAGATATATTATGTGTATTCTGCAATAAGTGTGAATGTACAATTTTATATATGCATATTTAAGTATAAGTTACAATCTGTCAAACATTCATATATCAAACATGCGATCATTTAGATCATAACATTTACAACAATCTCAAAATATATTTAATATTCATATAGTCCATCCATTCATCCCCACCTATAAGTGGAACGTCGCTTCCTCGGCCACAAAATCACCTATAATTATATTGGATAAAACAAGCGAGCTACACGATAAAATAAATCGTTAGTTCATTACATAATAATACAACCATTTCAAGTTCATAGTAAAGCATAACTTAAAGAAATATTTAAAGGTTAATTTTTGCAAACTATTTCTTATAAAACAACCATGTGCATCTTGAAGCTACTATAGTATTTCGACCACTACGTGCGGAATTTACTTCCTCGCCCGAGTGGTGTAAAATTATCTCAGTTGTAAACATTTATAATGCGAAATTTCTTCATCGCATTTGTAGTACTAAATTTTTATAATTATAGCAACTACGTGTGGAATTTCTTCATCGCAATCATAGTGCCCATAAATCAAACTTTGGCGACTACGTGCGGAATTTCTACATCGCAACGTAATGCCAATAGTTCTCAATATACTCGACTACGTGCGGAATTTACTACGTCGCAACGTATCGATATATACTCTAAAAATCAAGGGATTACACATGGTTTTTACAACTCTTTTTCTCTTATGTGCAAAAGCACAAAATTTCCTTTCTTCCAAGGTTTTTACTTAAACCAAACTTACGATCAGAAAGTTATTTTATAAAACTCTTTAGCAACAATTAAAATAATTGAAATTACAATTGAACTAGTGTAAGTGATGTAGTACTTACC
The DNA here is from genome assembly GCA_022984855.1 of Dimocarpus longan. Classification (NCBI taxonomy): domain Eukaryota; kingdom Viridiplantae; phylum Streptophyta; class Magnoliopsida; order Sapindales; family Sapindaceae; genus Dimocarpus; species Dimocarpus longan. The sequence goes on along the minus strand of CM041015.1, from coordinate 16,314,791 downwards.
TCAATCCGCGTAAATGCAACGATCTCAACGAGCCTCTCGTGCCTCGCTTGCGTGCTCGTCACATACACATTAATTTCCCGTTATATTTTACTCAAATAAAACATAACATTAGAGTTTTCAATATAAATCAACCTATTGAAAACCCGTTACACTATAACTTTTCCGACTCGATTTTAACTCAACAGAGACTCTCAAATTCTAATTTCTTTACAGTAGTCTTACTTTTAGACCCCTAGGAATACCCCCACGCTGTCCGTATAATTGTTAGAGGCCCGAAATGAAAAATCAAATTTTTAAGCTCAAATGACAGCCCATAACAGAATGCATGACAGCGCACTGCTCGGGGCTCCGTTTTCCTTCATTCTTTTTCCTACGGTTCACTTATCTCACATTCTGGTCACACGTCAAATTTCGTTGAAAAATTCTATCGTTTGCTATGTCAAATCTAAGAAAAACGCCCATTTTTGGGCACTTTTAGTGTGCATTTTATGCACTTTTTCGTTTCGGACTAGCGACGCTAGTTTTTCTTTCATATCTAAGCTTCATTTACCTCATTATGATCATCTAACCTCATCCCATGTAATAAAAATTTCATTCGCATAGTCATTTCACCTATCGACTCTCTAACGACACTATTTTGCGCATAACTTGCGCAATTTTTATCGGACTCGATCCATTCCAAAACCTATGATTTTCTATAATTCCTAGGTATCATTTGAGGTGTAGAACACCCCCATATATGTCAGACTTGGTTAGGTTTTCTCTAGCTCATGGTTTGAGTTCGGGATTCCATATTTACTCTATGACACTTTCTACGCGCATTATTTTGGCCATAACTTCGTCAATTTTTATCGGAATGATCCGTTCTAATTCCTATGGTTTTCTATGTTCCCGAGGCATGTTTTGAGGTGTAGAACAACCCCAAATAAGCTAGAACAAGTCAGGTCTCTACTGACCCTTCATCAAGCTCGGGTTTGTTAATTTGCTCAAAACTACTTCCATTGAACTTCTATCATTTCTACTTATCTTCCTAATCTTATTTATGGTAAAATTTGGGTTTAAAACCATCTAATCTCAGAGGTTTTCCACTGATCTTCACAGCGATGACACACACACATTCACTATTTTGTCATTTTTACTAGTTAATCTCTCTTAGTTATTTCATCAAACAACATATGTGCAATTTTTCTTTTAATAACTCATTCCTTTGATTTCATAATCTAGAGTTTCCCATTCATAACCCTAACTTGTCACTTGTACACTCTATCATGAAACCTAAGATTCCATGTCATATACTTATAGTTCTACACTTAGTTTAAGTGATAAACATCATTCACAACACACCACAAACAATTTAATCTCTACATAACTTTTCAAACCCAACAATCATAGATTTGACAAGGTTGTGGCATCATACCTTATGCTTTACTAGAGTTGATTAATCAAGCTTGAATCTACTTAGAAGTTTGATGAAAAGCAAGAAATTTAGCTTGAAGTAGTTTGATCTTTCTTCCTCCTATTTTCTCCCTTTTGCCGTCCACTTCCTACCTCTCCACACATCTCTCGGTTTCTCTTCTTGTTTTGCTAGATGTTGGCCGACCAACATCTTCCCCTCTCAATAATATATAACACTTCAAAGATTAAATGGTTTAAATTACTTTACTACCCTTAGTCATCTCTTTTACTAACAACTAACATATGGGCTTTATGGGATTTTATGTCTTTCATTAATATCTTTAATCCTTTATCATTTAACCAATGTCTTTAAGTTTTTAAATTTTACAACTTTATCACTTAATCGTTTATCTCTCATTATGGAATAACTATATTGTCCTTCGTGGTATTTATCTCTTTATTAATATTTAACACTTTATATTAATTTTTATTGTTATTTGTTACAATTCCTACATCTCCCTTGAAAATATGAAATTTCTACTAGTGAGTGATTTATCAAGAATCGAATAGGGGTTTAACTGCTTCAGCAGAGGATTGGGCTACGACCTCCTATTTCTTATAGCTCCATGAGAAAACACCAAAACCTAAATAAAATGCATATCCTGAAGTGCTCTTTGAATCCTTCAAGCTTTCAGCCCAATTACCATCAGAGAAGCCTTGCAACAATCCTCTTTCAACTTATTTATACTCAATACCATAATCCAAAGTCCCTTTAACATATCTGAGGACTCTTTTAGTAGCCACTATGTGCTTCTCCCTTGGCTCTTGCATGAATCTCGATAAGAGATTAACTGAATACATCAAATCAGGCCTAGTGATGGTCAAATATAGAAGACTTCCCATCAAACTTCTATAGCATGTAGGATCAACCAATTCACCAGCATCTTCTTTGGTGAATTTCTAATTTGCAACTAAAGGAGTAGATACCGCCCTACAATTCTCCATTTTGAACTTCTTTAGCAACTCAGTAGCATACTTCTACTGAAAAATGAAAATTCCACTTGATTTTTGTAGAATTTTCATTCCAAGAAAATAGTGCATTTCCCCTAAATCAGACATTTTGAAAGTGATTTCCATTTCAGCCTTGAACTTGTTCATTTGCACTTCACTACTTCCAGTTACAAGTAGATCATCAACATATAAAGACATAATTAGCATATTTTCATATTTAACTTTTCTGATATAAAAAGTGGCCTCAAAGTTACTCCTACTAAATCCATAACTTGTCAAGTACTTGTCCACCTTCCTGTACCAGGCTCTTGGAGCCTACTTCAGGCCGTAGAGAGCTTTGTTAATCTTGTAAACATATTCTTCTTTCCTTTTAACTTCAAACCCCTGTGGCTGATCAACATAAATTTCTTCTTTAAGCTCTCCATTATGGAAAGTAGATTTGACATCAAGGCGAAACAACCTCCATCTGTTTTGAGCAGCAAGAGCAATTAACAATCTTATAGTGTCATGTCTCGCAACTGGTGTAAATGTATCACCAAAGTCCACTCCATATTGTTATGCATAACCCTTGACAAAGAGCCTAGCTTTCAACTTGTTCAAGGACCCATTAGGATTAACTTTTGCCTTATACACCCATTTTACTCCCAAGACATTTCTTCCATAAGGTCTTTTCACTAATTCCTAAGTATTATTTTTTTGAATCATATGCATCTCCTCCTCCATAGCTTGAACCCAGCCTTTATACATTGCTACTTCCTTATAGCTTAAAGGTTCAACCAACGCCACATTACATTTTTCATAAATTTCTGCAAGTGACTTTGTTTTACATATCTAGTTTGAATGTTGAAATTAAAATCAAAAGCATGATGGATTAATTGCTATGTATTCGGCCAAGGAAAGAAATGTGTGATTTAAGTGTATTTGATGTGATTGAACGAAGATTATGCATGAAAATTAAACTAAGATATCAAGTGGAAATTGAAATGGAAAACTAGAAAGTTGGTGGATGAAATTGCTTATGTTCGGCCAAGGGAGATTAATGGGTTGGATGATTGTTTTTTATTGTTTTAGATTGGTTTGTAGACTGCTTTGATGATGATTATTGTATGAAATTGAAAGGAAATGGATTGAATATTAAAAGATGCATGTCATGGTCGAATTATGCCCTGGTAGTTAATTGTGATGTTTATTGAGTTTGATTAAATTTTACAATATATTGCATGCCTAGGAATGTGATTTTGGTAAGGAAAATTGAGTTGGATGAATGGTTTAAAAGAGGGAATACATTCGGCCAAGAAGGGTCTAAAAGGGGTAAAAAGTTATTTAATGCATTGATAAAGAAATTAGACTCCGATCGTGATGTTTAACATGCACGAATGTTAAGAAACCTTGATTAGTTTAGACAGCTATGGATCCTTTCCTTTGAACTTGAACTATTGCACCACTACCAAGTTTCACTTTGGTGTTGACAGATCTGTCCAATTTGTAGAAAATGGCTTCATCCTTCGCCATGTGGCTTGTACAACCACTATTAACATACCAGGTGTGCCTCCCTGTTGCTTTAAAGTTTTGAGTGACCATGAACAAGCTTCCTTTGGTCTCTTCATCTTCTTCTTCTGTATAATTTGCTTGTTGAGCTTTCTTTTCTTGATCTTGTTTTGCCTCAGCCTGCAGCTTTTTTCAACATGACCAAGTTTCTTGCAATTTTTACATTAAATTGGAGGCTTTCTCTTGAACCAACAATCCTTTTCTAGATGAATGGTTCTGTGACAAGAATTGTTAGGAGGAAATTTGCCTTTATTTTTTGAATTTTTGAACCTACTGCTGCTTTTCCTATGTTTGGTTTGACTCCACCAGCCTTCTTGCCATCTTTTTTTAGCTTGATTTCCTTTGTGCATTGCTTGTCAAGCACCTTCAGTTGCTTCCTCTTCCCTCAGAAGTGACCTTTGCTCATGTACTTGCAGTTTACTTATTAGTTCAACCACAATCAGAGTTTTAAGATCATAAGACTCCTCTATTGCAACAATTTTTGCTTCAAATTTTGTCGGAAGATTGATCATTATTTTCTCCACAATCTTTGTATTTGTTATTTCCTTTCCAAGTAGCCTAATCTTATTAACTAGATCAAGTAACTTAGAAGAGTAGTCCTTTACATTTTCCCCATCCTTCATTTTTAACAATTCAAACTCTCTCTTTAAAGTTAGGAGCTTGACTGATTTAACTCTTTCATTGTCTTCAAATTCATCTTTTAGTTTTTCCCACACTTCCTTTGAAGATTCACAAGTTATAATTCTTATGAATATAACTTCTAACAGAGCTGAATGAAGACAGGTCAAAGCTCTTAGCTTTCTGGCTTTTTGGTCTTCATGAAACTTGATCTGTGATAGAGTTGGATTAGGCCCTAAGGGTGTTGGCTCTGCTCCATCCTCTATTACCTCTTATAGATTCAAAGCTTTAAGATAAGACTTTATCTTTATAGCCCATATATGGTAGTTCTACCCTACAAATTGAGGAGGTCTAGTTCCAAGAAAGTTGTTGCTACTTGACATATTTCTTCTTCCACAGGTCCCTTAAGAATATGCTCTGATACAATTTGAAAGTAAAAATAAATATAGATAAAATAGAGACAGAAATATAAGTTTAGAATAGAACTTCCTTTTTCACACTCTAACTCATTCTACAAAGTAAAGCCTTATATATAGGCTGTTTGTACAAAAAAGTAACTTTAACAAATCTTACCAAATATGAGACAAAATTCTTTAATTTCAGGACAGTCACTACATATAATTTCTAGAGACTTTCAACCCAACTTATTTTTAACAACTTCTAACATTAAAAAAAAAAAAAAAAAAAAAAAAAAAAAAAAAAAAAAAAGAAGAAGAAGAAGAAAGAAGTTAACATACATCAGCTAAAAGTATCTAGAAAAATCTTAAAAACTTAACGAAAGACATTGAATAAGTAACTAGAAAATACGAGAACAAGAAGAGAAGGCATAAGGCTCAGGTGTAGCAAAATGGGTTGGCGTTTAGGGTTGAGCCGAATTCGATTAAATTCATTTATAAACTCGACAAATTCAACACAAATTTGTTTAAGAAGCGGGTCAACGTTTTTGGATTTGACATGAATTCATTTACAAATGAATAACATGGCAATACACGATTAATTTATTACTTAGATCATAAAGGATCTAAATCTATTAACCCGTCAATCCGTTAATTCGTTTAACCCGTTTAACTCATTTAACTTGTTTAATTCATTTAACTCATTTAACGTTTAACTCGTTAAACTCGTTTAACCCATTTAATTTGTTTAACCAAACATAAACACAAAACAATAGATACAATGGTGATTTCAACACATATCTAGTATTAGATTGGAATTTTAAGGGAACTATAGCTAAACAAATATATCTCAAAGTTTCAAATACTTATAACTAAATTCAATAAAACTTTTATACATATTAAATCACCAAGTAACAATTCCAGATCAATCAAGCGCACCCAATAAAATGATGATATGGTTTTTGGTAAGTAAATTCCTACTACTTAGCTAGATATGTAATCATTTGTTTTGGTTTCATTTTATTAAAAAACAAAATGAAAACAAGAATCAAAATATATAAAAGGACCGTTTTGGGAGACGGATGTAGTGGATCTGGTGGTAGAGATGGTGGATCTAGTGGTAAGGACAGTGGATCTAGTGGTGGGGATGGTAGCTATGGTGGTGGAGTCGTGGAGAAGAGGTGACCATGAGGGAAAAGAGGTAGCGACCTTGAGGAAGAAAAACCGTGGGGGAGAAGCGGTGATCATGATGGAGAAAAGGTAGTGATCATGAAGGAGAAGGGGCGACGACCATGAGGAAGAAGGGACGATGACCATGAGGGAGAAAGGGAAAAGGGGCGGTGACCGTAAGGAAGAAAGGGTGGTGACCATAAGCGAGAGTGTGCGGCGTGGATAGTTGTAAAAAAATGAAAATGAATTTCAAATGGATTACGTTTAGAGTTTGGTTTAATATGTGGGTATCTATATATATACATATATATATGTATATATATGCATAATTGCACACTAGCCCCTGTAATATATAATATTACAATTTTACCCCTAAGTTAATAATGTCAACCTGCGATTCATTTAAGCAAATCCAATTCAATTTATTTAATAAATGTGTTAAGCGGATTGACACGATTACGACACGAATTCATTTAAATCAAACCCATATATATTTATTTTTCGAGAATTCATGTCGACCCATCGTATCGTAACCTATATTGCCACACCTAATAGGGCTAGATACCGCAACAATAACTCCCACATAATTCTGTTTTCAGGATATAGAAAAAAAGTTCAAAATCAACTATGGTTGTTGAGATATATGAGAAGTGAAGATATATTGTCATCGATTACGTTCTACTTTCACTTTATATTGTTTCTAATAGTTGATGAGAAAAGCTTCTTCCAAGACATTTATTTGTCTAGGTTCTAGATAGTAATGTTTAACAACTAGTATGTGGTGCCAAGCAAAGAGAAGTCCATGAGGTTCTCCAATCAAGAAGTGATAAAATTGCCATCCAAGAGGTTCTACATTATGATATTTAGAGCGATCGAAAAGAATGTCTAATGCGACAATGGAAATGTGATTCATATATCTATCATCTCTTCCCACAAAACTGGAGCAGAACATTCCAATACATCTTTGTAAATACATGTAGTTGGATTTAAAATCCTCACCACAAATGTGAAAAAGAAGATGCATGTGTCATTTGAGTTAAGGAAATATGGCCTTACTAAACTTCTACTATGTCTATGGTAAATTAATCTTGTCAAATACATTTGACATAAGTGAATTAATATTTGACTAAGAACATGTTAAATGAATCTCATAAGAATTTCATTATGTCAATTTAATCCTGATAAGAAGAATTTCATTATGTCAGTCTCATTATGCTACTTCATTTAAGTCATTAGACTTTTATTCTCCATTGCTGCATGCTTCAAAATTTTCCGTATTACTACACTTCTGATATGATTTTTCTGCAATTGTTTCTCAGGCCACATGTAGTGAGGGTTGGGGTAAGAGGACCAAGCCATCAATAATGTGGCTGAAAGTCTCAGTTTATAAAGACTTCAATAGTTCAAGACACATGTAGAAAATGCAAAGAAATATGATGCCAGTTGTGTATTATTTTATATTATTTTAATTAGTCTAAGGCTATTAAGTAGAGTTTACTCATCCAAAAGGCTATTAAGGCTATTATGAATGCAATTTTAATTTTCTGCCTCATTATGTCTCCTTCAAGAAATAAAGTAAAAAATTAACTCACTAGACAAATATGTCCTTTATGCATAAATTTGATAGAATAAACGTAATAAATAAATATAACAAAATAATTTGTCATAAATGTGTGTGCGAAATAAATAAATGTGTGTCCTACCATGGCCGGACAGGCTAGCCACCTGTGTAGGTTGCACACTCATGAGGATGTAGCGTAAACATGCACTGAGATATGCACAACTGCCCTTGGAAAGACTGGGCTTGTGTAGGCATTGAGCCCCAGTAAGGTAAGCCCTTATTGGTATAAGAGCTTTTTCACCATTTTTATGACAGGTTGTGCATAGACAGGTATCCAATTTTATGGCTACTTTTACTTCCCCTGAGTTTTCTGTTTCTCCTTCTTCTTCCCTTATTAGATCTCCATCTTCTAAAATTAATAGTTTATATGAAATCACTTATATCTCTGATACACAAGTTCTTCCAGATACTATCCCTCCACTCTTGAATCCTTATTCCTCTTATCTTAAGTTTTCTACTTCCTTTGTTCATTTTGTAAAAACACTTGTTAAACCTTCTCGAAAGCTTATTAAAGAATATGTTCATTCTTCTAAGTTTAATGCTTGTCCTATTCCCGCTTCTCCAGAAGAACAATATGTTCCTTTGGAAATTCCTCAATCCCCCATTACTCAATGGTTATCAGAAGGATACACTCACATCCACTTTGGTTCCATTAGAGTTGCAGTAACTTATCATGGTAGAAAAGGTCTTCCTGTTTCTTGCAGGATGACTTTATTAGATACTCGTTACTCTTCCTATCAACATGCTTGTCTTGCTACTGTTCAAACCACCTTGAATGCAGACACTATTATTTTCACACTCAGACCAAACTTTAACATGTCTCTTAAAGATCAGTTATGTTCAACTGCTTTGTAAGTTCAGTTGCAAATCACAGGAGCTATGCAAAAAGCTAGATCTATTTCAACTACCCTCCATCATCAAATGATTTGGAGAGTACAAGATCATGCTCTTGATCTTTCTTTGCCAAACACTTCAGAGGCCTTACTGCTTACCATGGATTTTGATCATGTTCCATACTGTACATCCATTCCTAGATAGATTACTCGAGACAAACTTATTGAGCTACTGCCAGAACAATGGATCACATCATATGAAAAACAGAGTAAGCCTCCTGCCCCTGTTTTTGCTAATGAATCTGTGCTACTCCAAAATCCAGATGGCACAACTACCAACAAGTTTATTAAGCCAGAAAACCTAGTGCTCCTCCTGATGCATTTGCCACCCAATTCATGATTCAACCAGCTGCTGCTTTTGATCCTGCTCCTCTACAACCACAGGTCAGTTATGTTACTCCAGATGGGCATAGTCATTTTAACCTTGAGTGTCAATGTAAAAGCTATCAAAAAGCTTTTGAAAAAGAACATTACATACCTCTTGTTGCAAAAAAGTCTATCAAGCCCAAATCTCTTTACCAGTTGTGGCTTGAAGGAGATACTTCTGTAGCTCTATTAGGAGAACCCTCTAGCAAATATGAATTTACTATCAGATATTCTGATCCTCCTAAAGAGCCTCTAGTCACCAATCCAACTTGGGATCTTGATCCTTCAGATCCTTTTGAAAAAAGATTTCCCAAGCGTCTATGTTCATCTACTCTTAAGACTTCTTCTTCCTCACCTTTACCTTGCTATAAGAAAAGTCTTTAGTGGATATCCAAATCTTTTGAGTCAAAATCATGTAAACCCCTTCAAAAATGGGTTCCCAAATCGACTCCACCACCTTTGGTCCAACCCATCATGATGTTTCAACACCCTACTTCCTCCTATGACACTAATTTTCCCTCTCTTGAGGAAACCATTACCTAAAAGCCTAATGTTGTTCCAATACAAACTATTCAACCAGACGGGTCAATTAAACCGATTTCCTAAGCTAAAGTTGTTCTTAATTGGCAATCTAAAAATGTCATTGCTCAAAATAAAGTCATGCATCGACTTGAGTCTAAACTCAATCATTTGCAAACCCAAACCTCTACTGCTACCGAATGCACTGCTTAAGTAATCCAACAATTACAGCAGAAAATGAACCAGCTTCACAATGATCTTATTCATCTGATTCAGACAAATCAGAGCTTTACAACTACTTTCACTCAGAAGGATGCTGAAATGAGAAGTCTTAAAGCTCAACTTGCATATCTACAACAAGATCTTTAGAAACAAACTTTTTATGTTCCTTCTCCAGCTCCAATTTATAATTCTTTTGAAGCTTCTAGTAGTTCCTGGACATTTCCATAGCCAACTTTTCCTAAAGTCAGTCAACCATTTGTTCTAAGTGAAACCAGATCAGAGGCAGATATTGCTTTTGGCACAACTCACAGACTTTATGCAAAATTGAAAGAACAACAAGAAGCTCAATGTGCTGAACAGAAAAGACAGAGACATTTGGCTCGTAGAAAAGGTAAATCTAAAATCAATACCTGCGAGTTCTCCGTCTCGCCATTATTATAAACCTGAAGATCAATACATGATTTCTCAACCAAATTTGATCTCCCAGACATTACAAGATATGGGATCCTCCCAGATTCCATACATTCCACCTCCAACTCCACTTCCTTATATTCCTGATTCTCCAGACCCCACTCCAAACACTTCTTCAAGCATTCCATCTACTCCCGCTAGTTTTATTCCCCAGACATCTGATGAACCCTCTTCCTTAAATAGTCAAACAACTTTTACCACCTCTTCTTTTGAAGAATAAACTCTCAGTTTTACCAACTTTAATCCTATCTTCATGAATACTGAACCCCAGATTTATGAAGAAAATGATAGCACCGAAACTGATGTACCTCATTAGGTTCCTCCTATTCAGACTCCTCCTCCTACTGCCCATACTTCCAAACTGTTCACTTTTACCCTGGATGATCTTTCATTTTCAAAATGGCGAGACAGAATTTTTGAATTCCAGGCATGGTTACAAACAGAGATGCTTAAGCCACATGCTCAACTTCAACAAGTTCTCACTTAGTTCACTACCAAACTCACTGGTACTTTACAAGAATAGTGGCAAGAGTTAGAAGAGTACAGACAAATTCAATTTTGTCAACTTCCTGACTTTAATCAAGCACTTTTTGTTCTTTACAATGAATTTTGTGGCCGACCACAGGCTCATGAAGCAAAAATGTGAGAAGAGTACTTCTAAATGAAGTGTTATTCTTACAAAAAGACAAATCTTGACAGACATTATCAACAAATGCTGAAACGGTTTTATGTTCTTCATGGCATTGATGATCCCAACATGAAGCAAGCTTTCTTATTCTCTATTCCTGAGTCTTTGTCTCAAGAAGCTACAAAGATCATACAGACTCAAGATAGATCTCTTCAGCAATGTGCTCTTGGTGAAATTTATCAATTTGTCATAACTGCTTTGGATAAGCTGTGTGCACAGAAAGAGTTCTTTGAAGATTATCTCCAGCGTTCCAAATAATTGACAAAAGTTTGTCATCGTCCAGATCTGAAAATCAAATGCAAAGAAAATCATCATTGTACCTACTCAACCAAGCGCAAACATCATTTCTCCAAACACAGACTCCCAAAATCAAAACCCTCATCTTCTCGAAGACCTAAGTTCAAAAAGTTTCTTCGTAGAAAACCTTTTAAATAGCGTTCTACAAATAGATGTTATCTTTGTCATAAGAAAGGTCATTTTGCAAAAAATTGTCCCAACCGAAAGAAAAAATCCCAACAAATGGTGTAATACCTTCTTCAAAAAGGTATCTCTCTTACTGATGATGAAATTGAATATTTATTTTCAGTACATGATGTTCCTACTGCACAGGATATCCTCCAGTTTGATCAATTCTTAGAATCTTCTTCTGATTTTGATAATTTTTTTGACTTTCAATTCCAATATTCCCTTCAACCTTCCAGACCAAAAGTTTCTTTGGTAATGATTAAACTATTTCCTATAAATTATGCCAAACCTATCCCCATAATCACTTGCTTTGATATAGATGCTGTTAAGTCCATTCTTAACCCAGATATTTTACCTTCTTCATATTGGCAACCTCATAAAAAAACCTTTCATACGGGTTAATGATGAAAGTTTTACAATCACCCTCATTAGTAAGCCTCTTACTTTTGAAATTTTCCTTGGCTGTGTTACAACTCAAAGGGTTCTAGGTTCTCATTTACCAGGTAGAGATTTAGTATTTGGATTTGATGTTTATTCCAAATTCTCAAGCCTCAAAATTCTTTTTGAAGGTCTTAAATGCAAAGCTCATTTCAAACCTTGGACTACCCTTCTTAGTCTCTTTTCCCTCCAACTAGTTGTTGATTTCACTTACATCCATCAGCAGATCATTTATGAGTCATGTTTAGAAAGTCATCTTGATTTTCTACAAAAATGTTCTCATCCACTATGGCAAAATCCTGATTACTTTATTAGACTTTCTTTCCACTTAAACAAAGACATCAATCCCACAAAAGCTAGTCATTCGGGTATGAATCCTGATCATCTACAGCTAGCTCGAACAGAGTGTTCTCAGCTTCAACAACAGAATCTTATTGAACCTACCACTTCTCAGTAAGCATGTGAAGCATTTTATGTCAACAAAAAAGCAGAACAAGTTCGTGGAAAACTTAGACTTGTCATCAACTACAAACCTTTGAACTAGTTTCTTTAAGATGATAAGTTTCCTTTACCCATGTGTCAAACTTTGTTTGCACATCTTTCAAATGTTTAGATCTTTTCCAAATTTGATCTCAAAGTCAGTTTTTGAATTCATCCAGATGACAGATATAAAACAGCATTTTGTCTTCCAGACAATCATTTCCAATGGACTGTCTTACCTTTTGGCCTCAAAACAGCTCCTTCCTTGTTTCAAAAGGCCATGACCAAAATTTATGCTCCCATTCTTCATAGTGCTCTCATCTATATTGATGACATTTTGTTATTCTCTAAAGAGAAGTACGATCATCTTTTACTTCTCCAACAATTTGCCCACATAACAAAAGAACATGGTATCATGCTTTTAGAAAAGAAAATACAAATTGCTCAGACAAACATTACCTTCCTTGGCATGACCATTTCCAATGGCAAATATCAACCTCAACCCCACATTGGACAAGAATTGCTCAAGTTTCCTGATCAGCTCACTACTAAACATGAAATTCAATAATTTCTTGGTTTAGTCAACTACATCAGAGCTTTCATTCCTAGTGCAGCAGTTCTTACAAAATCATTATCAGACATGCTGACAAAACATCCTCCTACTTGGAGTTCTCAACAAACTCAATCAGTTCAGCAAATTAAGCACATTTGTCAAAACTTGCCCCCTTTACAGATTCCTTCAATAAGTAAAAGAATCCTCCAAACTGATGCAAGTGAGAGATTCTGGGGTTTTGTCCTTTTTGAACAAACAAATCAAGGATCCAGATAGCTATGTGTTTATCAGAGTGGAAGTTTCAAACCCAGTCAGTCGCATTATTATTCTACTTTCAAAGAAATCTTGGCGGTTAAGCATGCAATTGAAAAGTTTGAGTTTCAACTCATTGATCATCATTTTCTTGTGGAAACAGATATGAAATCTTTCTCAGAAATGCTCAAGTTCCATAAGAAAAAGCTACCTCATCAGCTTCTCTTCAGATGGTCCTAATGGTTTAGTAAATATTCTTTTACTGTCAAACACATCAAAGGAAAACATAACTTTTTGGCAGATTTCTTATCTAGACCACCTCCACATCAAACACCTTCCCCTTCACTCCCAATGTTTATGATTCGATATAATCCTTTCATCAATCCAGAAATTTCAGAATTCCCTGAACTTTTAAAAGCTTATTTTCCAAAAGAGAAAATCAAGGAATTACTGTTCTCTTATCAGTTTCAATGTATCCAAAAACACGGTCAGATTTTTCTTAATCTTCTTCGTGTCAATCCTACCTATCCGTTTTCTCAAGATCTGTTCCTTCCTACTTAGAACCAGTTTCCATATTTCATCTTCCCAATTGAATTTTATTGGTTCTTATGGTCTTTAGGTTATCTCTATTATTTTGCAATAGAAATTTCTAATGATCTTCTTCTTCGTGCTTTCTCTTCAGCTCACAAATCAACAGATAGTTGGTTATAGGTTTTCTTTATAGATTCCAATTTCTAGTTCAATGGAGAAAATGAAAATCTATTCTCCTTCCTCATCACTGGTCTATTCTTATGTTTCATTATCCATTCACCAGTCGTTTAGATGGACTTTACTTCATAAAACAAAAATTTGAGTTCGTTAAACAAAACTCAATTCCTGTTTTTGATGGACAACTCAATTATGCTGCAAAGATTAGGCCAATTCAAAAACTACTTTTTGAAAAGAATCGCATCATTCCAGATAAAATCTGGCCCTCTCTTTCAGATGATGTTCCATGGAATCATTTTCCCCCATCTTATCTTGATACACTTTTCCAGGCTCATAACCACTATGTTGACTCTTTAGTCACTCAGTTTTCCCAATCAGAGTTTCCTGTTTGGTTCTATCCAGACTTTCAACCTGACAATTGGCAAGCACAAGATCTTGAAGAAACAAAAAGAAGATATGCTCAATCACACCAGCAGAAAAGACAAAAGTTTAATGATGAAGCTGGCCCCAGTTCCCAACATGAAAACGAATTTGATCAACTTGCTTCTTTAACCTTATCTGATGATAATAATCAGAATACATCCCTGACTATTATGCTGCATGCCAACCAGGATACCATTGTCTTGAACATTCAAACATGGGATACACATCAGGCTCCGAATCCGATGATCCTGCTTCACCTTTCAGACCATGACAGATTCCTATCAATCCAAAAAGTCAAAAGTTTGTCAGAAAGTCACATGTATAATAGTAAGTTTGAAAATCAAGTCTGTAATAATTATGTTTTGATGTAAGCCATGATGTCACCATGCATTATTGTCTGTTTGAATTATTAAGTTTGAATTATTAGTCTGGTTAGATGTCATCCCTGATGTCATGTTGTTTGAAAGTTTGTTCAGTCCATCTCCTATAAATGGACTCGTCTTCTTTATTGTACTCAGAACAGATCATCCAGATTAGTTATCAATAAAAAAAATAATAAAAATGTTTTCTAGCTAAACCTTTCTTCCTTGTCTAGACAATCCTTAGTAAAAATTGTGAGATATCTCAAAATACTGAGATATCTCACAATTTTTATCTTTATTCTCATTTTTCAGTTGCTTAGCATTAATCCAGTAAACTCCCTCTTGGTAAGTTATTTAGGAAATGGAAAGAGTCCAGTCTGACCAGTAAGTCCCGTTTTGAGAAGAGAGTTAGGACAGTCAGAGTCATGGATGCTGGTGCTCCGATGAGTTTCTAAGGGTGATTAATCTCTTGGCAGTTTTAGAGATTAGCACTGAGAAACTTGAGAATAAGAATCTTGATAAGGGATCGGGTTTCCACCATCTTTTGATATAACAAAATAACAAATCTGTCCTTTAGACATAATTTTATGCAAAAAATGTTGTCACACTCTCTCTTTTTTCTAATTTTTTTAAAGCTTTAATATTTTTTACTTGCAAAATAACAAGTATTTTGCTCATCTATTGCTGCTAGCAATAATATCTATATTTGCGTCAATGTTGAGAAGGAAAGATTGTTGACTAGGAGAGATTATTGTGCATTGGAAAACTTGAGTCTATCATGAATACGCATAGCATTAATGTGCGTGTGTGACCTACATGCAATTGCTTATCAGACATATCTGCGCTTTATGTAGAAATTTGATGCTGGAAATGTTGTTACACTTCCTCTTTTTTCTTTTTTTCTTTTTTTTGAAAGCTTTTTCTAATATTTTTTACTAGCAAACTAACAAGTATTTTGTTCATCAACTACTACTAGCATTAATAATCTATATTTACATTAGTGTTGACAAGGAAAGATTGTTGACTAGGAGAGATTATTGTACATTGAAAGACTTGAGTCTATCATGAATACGCGTAGCATTAGTGTGGGTGCGTGTCCAACATGCAATTGACTCACTAAACAAATCCGTGTCCTTTATGCAAAAATTTGATGCAAGAAATGTTGTTCCACTTTCTCTTTTTTCTAATTTTTTTAAAGCTTTTTCTAATACTTTTCACTAGCAAAATAACAAGTAGTGCGTTAGTGTTGACAAGGAAAGATCGGTGACTAGGAGAGATTATTGCATCTATCGATCGAACAAGAATTCTTTGTCAATGTTGACATGGTACTAATCTTTTTATGAAAACAATTTAAGTTTGAGTGATGTATGAGAGAGAAAAAATCTATCAATTTTGATCATTCATTTTTTCAAATGCTGATGTGTCACTAGATTATCAAAAAATTAACAAAAAAAATGATGGTAGAGAATCTTTACTCCGATCATAAATATGCTAAGCATTAACGTGTGTTTGTCCTATACGCAATTGATTCACTAGACATATCTGTTATTTATGCAGAAATTTGATGCTGGAAATATTGTTGCACTTTCTCTTTTTTTTTCTTTTTAATATTTTTTTGGAAATTTTTTTCTAATATTTTCTGCTAGCAAAATAACAAGTATTTTGTTCATCTACTACCTTAATACTAGTAGCAATTATAATCTATATTTGCATCAGTTTGACAAAGAAAGATTGTTGACTAGCAAAGATTATTGTACATTGAAAGACTTGGGCCTATCATGAGTGCGAGTAGCCTTAGCGTGCGAGCATATCCTACATGCAATTGACTCACGGGGCAAATATGTCCTTCATGCACAAATTTAACGTAGGAGATGTTGTTACACTTTCTCTTTTTTCTATTTTTTATTTAAAGCTTTTTGTAATATTTTTAACTAGCAAAATAACAAGGACTTTGTTCATCTACTACTACTAGCAATAACATCTATATTTGCATTAGTGTTGACAGGGAACGATTGTTGATCGGGAGAGATTATTGTACATTGAAAAACTTGGGTCTATCATGAATACGCGTAATATTAATATGTGTATGTCCTACATGTAATTTTCACTAGACATTTTATGCACTGAAAAACTTGAGTCTATAATGAATACACGTAACACTAATATGCTCATAAGTTCTACATGCAACTAACTCACTAGATATATATATATATATACATATATATACATATATATTTTGGTTAAATGCATAAATTTGATGTAGGAAATGCTATCACTCTTTCTCTTTTTTCTATTTTTCCTGAATTTTTTTAAAAATATTTTTTTACTAGTGTTTAGACTTAGGAGTGATTTGTTTTTTTGTCTAAAGAGGGGTTACTTGTTTTTAATACTTATCACTTAATATTTCTAAATTGAATCAATTATGTTATTTTTGTTTATTTTTTAAGTTATCAAATTACTTAAAACTATCCGAAAATCATTGAAAAAAATACGTTATAATTTCTAACTTTTATCTTAATATCAAATCACTTAATCATTTTTTAAATATATTATTCCAAGCATATCCCTCCACAAAACAATATATTTTCAATTTTGTCCTAATTTACATTACACAGATTTTTTTTTTTTTTTTTAATGATATGACAAACATTTTTGACAAATTAAAACCCTGAACATCTCATCCTCAAATTTTCTTTAAAATTTAAACTTTCGTTGTAATAGTAATTCAATTAAAGATCATTTTATTTTTTTAATTTAAATATATAAATTTAATTTATTCTATAATAATAATTAATCACATTTTAATTATGAATAAAAGTAGTATTAATATATACATAAAAGTATTTTAGTTTCTGTTAAATAATTTATTTGTAATTATTGGTATCATATCAAATGAAATCAATAACAACTAATAGTGAAAGAGTATAATGTTAAATTACTAATTTACAGATAATTTTAACTTTTGAAAACAAATAAAATTATTATACATTTAATTTCCAATGATTTTCAATAGTATTCAGGTTTCAGATGAAAAAATAAACGACTTCTTATTGAAGACTGAATAGTGATTGAAATTTAAAATGTATATAAATTATTTTTTTTCTTTTTACCTCTAAATATATTGTAAATTTGTTTTTTTTAAAGTTAAAATTATCTGAAAACTAGTAATTTAATATTTATACATTTTTTACTATTTATTGTTATGTAATTTTAATTAATTTAATATAAAAAACTGAAATTAAATAATTTAATAAACTCTAAAACATTTTTATATACATATTAATAATACTTTATTGATAATTAAAACATGATTAAAAAATATAATAGTATTAATCATATTTATATATTTAGATATATTAATATATTTGAGAAAACAACTAAAAAAATGAATATTTAAATTGTAAATTAAAATACAATAGTTTAATTTCAAAACAATTTGGGATAAAATGTATTTAGGTTTTTCTTTTCAAATATATTTCTTGTAAGTATTAAGAGGGAAATAAAAAAAAAATGAAAATTTGAGTAGTATAAAATTAGAATAAATTTAAAAATATGTTATTTTGGGAGGATACTTTTGGAATATAATTTTTTAAATATCTTTAAATGATTTACAATTAAGTGAAAAATCAAGATTTTTAACTTTCATTTTTTTTCTTCAATTATTTTTAAGTAGTTTTAAGTGGTTTAACCACTTTAAAAAACAAACAAAAACAACTTAATGGATGCAATTTAACACCACTAAGTTATAAATGGAAAAAATAAACAATCTCTTAATCAATTTTTGTTGCCCATGAACTTCATATTGATAATTATGTTAGTGTTTGTATTTATGAATTTATTTGCCTTTGAACTTTATATTGATAGTTATGTAGATGTAATTTTAAATTGAAGTAAAGATTGAGTTGTTTTAAGTTTTAATTTTAAAATATGTGTATATTTGCCTTTGAATTGAAATTTTGTGATTTATGAAATATTGAATCAGCTCAAAACGAGTTGGGATTTGGGACACCCTATCCCACATAGGTTTGAGTTTAAGGTGGAAAGTGAAAATCCGTTTGGGATCACAAGTCAAATTTTGGGCATCCACCCTAAATTGGGTTCAGGTTTGGGATAGATTAATTCGGTCCTTATATGATCCATTGCTATCCCAGTTTACCAAAAAATAGGACTTATGTGAAATTTTCCCTTGAAAAGTTTGGTGGATGTTAAATGTTAATAGAGACCATTAATGATTGAGTGAGAGAGATTAAAATGATGTATTTATAATAATAATAATAATAAATAGGTACTAAAGATATCAATGTGATAAAAAGATTTAAAATGAGAGCATTTTACCAAAAAATCAGGATTGATGTGAAATTTTTACTTGAAAAATTTGGTGAGTGTTGAATGTTAATAAACAAAATATTAATATGACAAACATTTAAAATGGTGGGCCAAAAAAAAACATTACCATGCATAATTTGGCGTCTAAAAAAGTGTAAAAGACCGATTTCGCCGTCTGTGGGAATCGAACCCACGACCACATGGTTAAAAGCCATGCGCTCTACCGGCTGAGCTAAGACGGCCTTGGCTGCATTAAGTCACCACAAATTTTAAATATAATATTTAACTTGCCTTTTCAATTACTTCACCGTTCTTATTCAATATTAATATCACCTGGCAAATTTGTTTCCTGCTCGCATCTTCCAATTACTTTATTGTTCCAATATAATATTAATATCATATTTGATATCTGTAGGCATTGCTCCTTTTCCCTCACAAATAATAGATCGAAAGTTGCATAAAATAAAAAAATGAAATGACTGGAAGTAACCGTCTTAGCTTCCGAAAAACGGATTAAAAGCCTTGCACTCAACGGGGTGACATTCTGTGGGATTAGCCTTTTTCGAAAGCCAGAATCGCTATTTGCTACCTAGTAAGAAGCCCTCTGTCTAATCAATAGGTCAATGCATCCCACTGTGCTTTCTTGTTCGCCGATGAAAAGAGAATGATGAAAAGGAAACCAATGGCTACTGGGAAAACAGAGGATAGTATTTGCTATGCCAATGTCAGTAAGCTACTCTTTCTGTTGTGCCAGCTAAGGAAGAAGGGACTACACTCCCTTACGCTGGAGAAAAGAAAGGCGTCCTCACCATTTGTCACATTTCCAATAACAAATTATATCAAAGACAGAATAATTTACTTAAAACACTAGATAACTTAAATGCAGTTTCTTCATTGAGGCTGATAATTCCTGTTTATCTGATGTGAGGCAGATAAACATCAGTTTCTGCATGCCCATCAGGCATCAAGTACCACTCCGGACATGGAGTTGCAAAAAGTCATATAAATACTAATACTGGATGGTTCCATATATATACATATATTCAGTCTTTTCCGACCCTAACACTGACAACTGAAAAGGAAAATACTTATCTACACCTAAAAAGTTAAAACCTTAGTGGCACTGGGTACTATGTAAAGTTATTACCATCCTCCTTTGCCACTTCCATTGTTGCCCTTCCCCCACGAACTTTCAGCTGCCTTACTCCAGGAATCAGTTGCCCCACTTCCTTCTCTATCTTTTGATTGACCCCAACCTGCAGCATTTGAATGATGATTCCAAGACTTGGGTTGATCATTATTACCAGATGCATTTCCCGAACCTGACCCTTGCTTACCCCAGCCCCCAGCTTGAGCACTCCCATCTGATCCCTTGTTCCAGCCACCACAAATACCAGATGCATTTCCTGAACCTGACCCTTGGTTACCCCAGCCCCCAGTTTGAGCACTCCCATCTGATCCCTTTTTCCAGCCACCAGAAGTATCAGATGATTTCCAATTGTTTCCCTGACTCGACCCAACAAAATTATCACCACCACTAGTATCTTTAGCCCCAGTGGTCTGGTTCCAGCCAGAAGACTGGCCACTCCAACCACAAGCTTGGCTGCTAGCTCCTGTATTTCCAGAATGCCAACTCTTACCCTGGCTGTTTTCACTACCTCCTTGGTTCCAACTGCCAACACCATCATTATTTTTTGTACCCCAATCATCCTGATCCCTTCTTCCACAGCCTCTACCACCAAATCCTCTGCCTGATCCATCCCTACCACCAAAGCCTCCTCTACCTGAGCCGCCTCGACCTCCATAACCCCCTCTGTCTGATCTGCCTCGAGCTCTAAAGCTCCCTCTTCCAGAACCATCTCTACCATCCGAAGCTCCCCTCCAATTCCCTCCACCTGTCCTATTCTCATTCTGATCTTCATTTCCAGAGTTCCAATCACTTTTCTTAGACCAACTAAGATCCTGATTTACACCACCAGATCCTGCATTCCAATTGGCTTTTTTGCCCCAGCTAGATTCCTGGTTAGAATCATTAGATCCAGAGTACCATTCCTGGTTTTCACCAGCATCACTAGATATAGAGTTCCAGTTTCCTTTCTTGCCCCAATCATGGTTCTCACTAGCACCACTTGATCCCAAGTTCCAGTTATTTTTCTGGCCCCAACCAGAACCCAGACTTCTATCTCCCTCACATCCAGAATTCCAATTGCCTTTTCCAGTGCCATTATCACCAGATGAAGTTTGGTTGCCCGAGGCCCAACTTTTTCCCTCATCTTTATGACCACTTTGTTCTTCATTAGACCCCAATTCCTTTTTCCATGGTGTAGACCAATTTCCACTGGAAGGCTTTGCACTATCCCATTTATCACCACTTTCACAAGTCTCTTTGGCTATGCTCCATCCTCCCTTCCAACCAGATCCAGCATTCTCACCAGAAGCATTTGGTTCCTTCCAACTGGATTGGTTCCCTGAAGACAATCCATCACTATTCCAATTGTTTCCAGAGCTGTCCTTCGAATTTGAAGATTGACCCTGGCCAAAAGATCTTCCTCTGCCTGAATAATCTCTTCCTCCTCAGCCCCATCCTCTTCCCCATCTCCCACCAGATCCAAGACCACCATCTTGTTTTCCCCACAAAGATTCCCCATCTTTTTTGCCCCACGAAGATCCTCCTCCTCCATCTTGTTTGCCCCAGGAAGATCCTTCTCCTCCATCTTGTTTACCCCACGACGATCCTCCTCCTTCCCCATCTTGTTTGCCCCACGAGGATCCTCCTCCATCTTGTCTGCCCGGCGAGGATCCTCCTGCATCTTGTTTGCCCCACGAGGATCCTGCAACTCCACCTTGTCTGCCCCACATAGACCCACCATCCTGTTTGCCCCACGAGGATCCTCCTCCATCTTGTTTGCCCCACGAAGATCCTCCATCCCGTTTGCCCCATGAAGATCCACCATCTTGTTTGCCCTGTGAAGACCCCCCATCTTGCTTACCCCACAAAGATCCTCCACCATCTTGTTTGCCCCATGAAGATTCTCCACCTGCATTACCCCAGCTGCTGGTTGGATGTTCTGCTGCTGGCACTGATTTGTTCCAGTCTGAAGTGCTTCCATTTGCACCATCTTTATTCAAGTCAATTGAGTTTTTATCCTTCTCCCAATTCACAGTTGCTCCAGCTTCAACTGCACCTTTACCTTTACCCCAAGAATCCTGTAGATTTTTCTCAGCAGTAGCATCACCCCATGAAGAGTTCCCGACAATGTTCTTCCCTTTGTCCCATGAATCTGATTTTTTCCAACTGTCCTGATTATCTTCTGCATCTGTCTTTTTCCCAGCTTTGTTCCAACAGTCATCATTCTTCCCATCAGTTGCAGCTGCACCCCAAGATGAATTCTGTTTAGCAGTCCCCTTGCTCCCCCATGCAGAATCTTCCACATCTACAAAATTAACCAAAAGAACATGTAGCAACTTTATAGATATGTAAATTAATTATACAGGTATCTCTACTAGCCATATTGTGAATGCACCATACCCTTTTTTGGATCATTATCACTGGAACCAAACAGATTCCATGAACTGGATTCCGGCTGAAGCTGCAACCATCATAAAAATTCAAGGCGTTAACATTTTCTGGAAAGATTACTATTTTTATTATAATATTATTATTATTATTACTACTACTACTACTACTATTATTATTATTATGAATTAACTTGGATATGAGAGAAAGCTAAAGTGGTTTAAAACAAACCGATTTCCCAGCAGCAGGGAAACTAGGCCAAGAGCTCCTGCACAAAAGTGCTTGATCAATCAGATTACAGGTAAATTCAAGTTGGAAACAAGAGAATCAGAAGCAGAACTTTAGAAACAAGAGTAAAAGACAACCCGGGAGCAAAGCTACTAATTAATTAAAAGACTATTGAAAAGTGAAAATCCATACACCTAAGCATTTCCCACTACATTAATATAAGGGCTAAGGTCAGCAATTTGCTTCTAATTTTTATCACACGTTATTTTTAACAATTAGTTAATACATTAAAAATATTTAAGTTTTACTACTACTATTATGTAAATTTTAGAAAAAATCTAAATAACAATTTAAAGAAATAATTATTTAGGTCAGGTTATCAACTAGTCAGCACAACATTTTTTTTTTTTTATAGGAAACAGAGACTTTATTAATAAAATGAAGAAAATACACATGTGGACCAAAAGTCCACCAAAAACAAACAACCAAAATGAACACCTAAAGGCAAGAATGGAAGAGATAGTCAACAAACAGCAGCTTTCCAATCTAATAATATAAGAGATAAAGATAAATGTTTAAATTCTTCACTAGAAGACACCCAGAGAGAAGCCAAATAATACGCTTTATCCCTTAAAAAGTTGTCCTCCTCTTCGATCTCTTTGAAAATTTTTCTATTTCTTTCCTCCCAAATAACCTATAAAATAGCAAAAACTCCACACTTCCAAAGGATCATAGCCTTCTTATCTCCTCCTAAGGCTACAAAATCTTCCAATAAAAAGGAATATAAATAATTAGGGGGTGCCCACCTCAAGCCAACTAAAGAAAACAACATATTCCATAACAAATCAACCACAGGACAAAGAAGAAAAAGGTAATCCAAGTTTTCCTCCCAACTTTTGCATATGACGCACCGAAAAGGCGAAAGACAAATAGTAGGATATCTCTTTTGAATGATATCATATGTGCTTAGTTTCCCATGAGCCAGAAGTCACACTAAAAACTTGATCTTGTTCGGAACCTTTGACTTCCAATATAAGTTTATCATACTCAAACCTAGGAATAGAATCATCTTGGACCAACTTTTCAAAAAAGGACTTGCACGAGAAGATGCCATTGGAACTTAACCTCCACGCCCTACAATCCTCCGAACCAATATTAAGAGAAACATCCTCAGGAACATAAATAAAAGTAGAGAATTCTTCAATCTCCCTATCCTTCAAGTTTCTTCTAAAATCAAAGTGTGATCCTTTATGAATAGAAAAATAATCCACTCTACTTAAAACTAAGACATTTTGAGAAGAAGTGAGCTTATACAATCTTAGAAACTTTAAGCAAAAAGATTCAGAACCCAACCAGCAATCCTCCCAAAACCGAATTCGAACACCATTTCCAACTACAACCCTTAAATTACTCGAGAAAGCATTGAAACCTTACATAATAGATTTCCATGGACATCTATTACTGCCTTTAAGAACCGCATTAGAATTCCACCCATTTCCTTAAACTCCATACTTACTTTTAACCACTTTATACCACAGAGAGTTAAGTTCCAAAGGAAACCTCCATAACCATTTGCCAAGCAAAGCCAAATTCTTCATCATAATATTCCCAATTCCTAACCCACCTTTATGATGAGGGCGAAAAACAACATTCCATCTTACTAAATGAGTCTTCCTACCTTCGCTAATACCCTCCCACAAGAAATTCCTCATAATCTTCTTAACTCTTTTGGCCACCCCAATAGGAATTCTAAACAAAGATAAATAATAAGTGAAAATGCTATGCAACACAGCTTGAATAAGGATCAATCTTCCACCCCTAGAAAGGAAAGTATTTTTCCAGCTCTCTAATCTGCTCTCAACTTTTTCCACCACCGGAGCCCAAAACTCAAAAGATCTCAGATTACCTCCCAATGGCAGCCCTAAATATTCCAACGGTTATCTCCCTATCTCACATCCAAAAGCATTAGCCAAATCCTCTATCATCCTATCATCACAATTAATGTCCGCCACTACATTCTTGGCCAAATTTACTTTCGACCCAAACACTATACAAAATAAACGGAGCACCACAACCAAAGAAACAAAATTCTCTTCATTACCGGAAGAGAAAAAAACAATATCATCAGCAAATTGCAGGTGAGAGACGGTAATATTTTCCTTACCAACACAAAACCCTTCCACCAAGTGACAATCCTTAGCTCTATCAACCAACCTTCTCAAACAATCCACCACAAGGATAAATAGAAAAGGGGAAAGAGGATCACCTTGCCTAAACCCTCTAGTTGCAGAGAACTTTCCCCTGGGCCTCCCATTTATCACAACTGAAAAATTCGCCGACTTTAAGCATCCCATGATACAATTTCTCCACTTTAACCCAAAACCTTTTGCTTCCAAGACGAAGTCCAGAAAATCCCAATCGACATGATTATAAGCTTTTTCAAAATCAATCTTGAAAACAACACCTTCTCTCTTCTTCGTTCTAAAATCTTCCACCACTTCATTCGCCACCAAGACAGCATCCAAAATTTGTCTGCCTTTAACAAAAGCAGATTGACAACTAGAGATAATACTGTCCAACACCTCTTTTAGTCTCAGCGAAAGAACTTTAGCAATAATTTTGTACAAACTAGACACCAGGCTAATTGGCCTAAAATCTCCAATCTTTAATGAGCAGGATTTTTTTGAAATGAGGCAGATATAAGTGCATTGGTGATTCTATAAACTATCCTATTCTCAAAAAATTCCAAAAACACCTCCATCAAATCGCGTTTAATAATCTCCCGATAGACATGAAAGAAATCGAAATTAAACTCATCCGGACCATGAGCCTTTTCTTTGCTACAATCCGTCACCGCCTTCTCGATTTCCTCTTCTTCAAAAGGTCTTTGCAACCAAATGGCTTTAGTTCTACTAATACAATCCCAATTTAAATCTTCAATGATTGGTCTATCCGCGTCTTCCTTAAAATATAGCTCCTTAAAGAATCGGATGATTTCACATTCTATGGCTCCCTCCTCTTCGATTATCAACACATCATTTAACTCAATCTTATCAATGCAATTCCTTCTCATTCTCCCATTAACGACTTTATGGAAAAATTTAGAATTGCAATCTCCTTCTTTAACCCATTTAACTTTAGCCTTTTGTCTCCATAATATTTCCTCCTTGATCACCACCTCCTCTAACTTCAACTTCAAATGAGATCTTTCCGATCTCAAAGAATCAGCAAATAGCCCTTCAGCTTCTAATCTATCCAAAACAGAAATTCTATCCTCAATCTCTCTCTTTTGCTTGAAGATGTCTCCAAAAACTTCTTTGTTCCACTCTTTCAACTTCTTTTTTACCCATTCCAGCTTCTTCATAAACCTATAACCCTTCCACCCCTACGAATCCACCTCACTCCACCAATCCTCCATATTTCTAAAAAATGAATGATGTTCCAGTCAGATATTCTCAAACCTGAAAGGAGTAGGACCCCAATTCCTGTGAGAAGAATCCAACATGATAGGGCAATGATCAGAAATAGTTCTCACTAATGCATTTTATCTAACCTTTCCCCCAACTAAATCTTCTCACTCACTCAAGAATAAAAACCTGTCGAGTCTGCAGCAAACCGCACTTTGTCTAAAATTAAACCAGGTAAAATCCGAATAGTTCAAGACAGGATCGATTAAACTCGTTTTTCGAATAAAACAATTAAAGTCCTTCATATTTTTAGTCTCTTTTCCCCCAGAGGATTTTTCAAAAGGAAATCTGACAACATTAAAATCTCCGCCAATACACCATCGCGGAAAACATAACTCAAATAATCCTGATAACTCCTCCCAAAACGCCCCTCTTTCTCTTTTCTTAGTCCGCCCGAAACGCCGGAAAGCTATCAATCTCTACCATCTATACCTAAGATATTAACGAAAATTGAAAAATCTCCCAACACTGAACCTAAAACCTTAACAATCTTGGTATTCCATATCACTACAAGACCACCGGAACTACCTACTGAAGGTAAATAAACTCACTGCTTAAATCTTGCTCCCCAGACACTTCTGATAATACCATGATCCACAACCTGTTTTTTAGACTCGATTAATATAACTACATCTAGATTGACCTTTCTAATTGTCTCCTTAATCATCCTCCTTTTTTTCCAACACCCCAAACCCCTCACTTTCCAACTCAGAATCTTCATGACAACGTCTGAGCACCCTTACTACATCTACCTCCTCCTTTCTCATAATTCAAACCCCACTGAAGATTCTGCAACTCCCTGCTTATTTTATTCCTGATACCCGTCTCCACACTAGAAGAGTTTTGAGCCACTTTAATAGGATGAGAAAGAGTTAAGTCCATCTTATTAGTATCATCAAACACTTCTGCCCATCCTCTGAACTTAAAAACCCCTTTACGTCTTTATAACTCACCTTTTGACAGTTCGGTTTTTCTTGTTCCCCTTCCTGAATCGCTGCCTTCTTCCTCCTTTGGTACTGAAGACTAAATCCATTCCTGCCCTCTTTCTCTACGAATCTGGTGTTGTCATCCTTATCTGACCCCAAGTTCTACTCGTCAAACAAAACTGACAGATTCATATCATCTTCATCGTTAGCTTCATGCTGAGATAATATATCCTCTTCTACTCGGCTTCCATCCGACTCCGTCTCATCAACAAAACTCCCTTGCTTCCAGTTCGACTCCTTACCTACATCTGCTGCAAGCTCGAGAGGGAATTCCGACCTAGCCCCTTGATCGGCAGCTCCATCTTCTTCCCCCATTTTCAAGCAGTTCGAACTACAGCAACTGTTGAGAGTCGTTCTACAGGTTTCTTTCACCTCGTTGTCCGAAATCTCAGCTGCCGAGTTATCGTCACCTATAGAGCTTTCTCCTTCTAGATCTGAGTCTCCCGCTTACAGAATCGAGACCCGTCCATCTACGTGACCCAGATGTATATTATTGGAGCAACCCGAAGCTGACTAACTAAAGGAAAACTGGTGCAAAGGTTTCGGGCTGAAGGGTCCGACTTTGGGCTTAACCCATCCATCAGAAGCCGGTTGGGCCAGCCTTACCTCATCAACACATGAGGATCCATTTGTATTAGCCATAGTTTTAAAAGGCACAAAGCGCACCGAGACGCAAAAGGGCTTCGGAGCCCGAGGCGCAAGGAGCAAGGCGTGCCGTTTTTTAGGCAAGGCGCACCTTTTATAAAAATACTTGAAATATTATAAAATCATAAAATTTGGGTCTTTTTCTATATGTATATATAATTATAAGGGTTTTTTATTTATTCTTCAAATTAATGGATTTAATTGGATATTTTATAATAATTTAAGATTTTTTTGTAATTTTTCCTAGCTTCAATTAGTTATTTTGTCATACATTGGGGAGTTATTTGCAATTTTCCTACACATTTATATCTAAATTTTGGACTGTCTAAACCTAGTCGTCAATGACTCAACCCTTTTCACTTCTCTCTGCCTCAGCCTCTCCCTTCCTTCACCGTTCACCGTTGCCTTTCTCTATCCAACTCTCCTTCCCGTCGGCAGTCAGCAACCATTACCTTGGAGTGCTGATTTTAGCAACTAGAATGCCAGTGTGAGGAGAGGGGAGTGGATCAGCGATAGGAAGGCTGGTTTTGACGGTTGTTTGGCCGGTTTCGGTTGTTGTTTGGCCGGTTTGGCGGCAGTTTTGGCCGCTAAGTGGTCGGAGTAACTCGTCGGGCGGGTTTTTGCCCTTTATTTTGCCCAGGCGAGCCTAGGCACTCTTCGGGCTTCTCTGCCAAGGCGCTTCAAGCCCACGCCTCTTCGAGGGGGCTGCGCCTAGCCATTGTTCAGGCACCGACGGTGCGCCTCGCTGGGCCTATCGCCTAGGCGCGCACCCAGGCACGCCTTTTAAAACTATGGTATTAGCCGAACCCCACACAAATGGAATTGAAAGCCCAACCTTCTCTTCACTTTGAGACCCCACTTGTTCCTTATTCCTTCTAGTTGTACCCTACAGCCACTCCTCCTTTTAGGCCCAGGATCACTAAAAGACTCATTCCTTTTTTCCTTAATATGGGACCGTCCACTTAAATCTTCTAATTCCCTTAGCCCACCCACAACATTGCATTTCTCCTCTATAAATCAACTAGTCAGCACAACATAGTTAATCAACTTTGTAAAACAGGTCGTATTCATAATAGACAGGTTAACTGAAACTCCATATGTTTAACAATCCTATCAAATGAGTCAACCTGATTCAAACTTGAAACAATTAAGAGCAAAGCCAAATTTCTTTATTTGTTCTGAGTCTGAGCTGCGTATACAAGTCAGATCAAATATTGCCATTCCTATGTTGCGGTCAACTAATACATGTTTGCACCCATATCCCAACAAAACTAAAAACATAGAAGGAACTCAATAGGAGAGGGAAACCAAATAATGTTCTCAATTTTCCCCGTCTTCCCAGCTTTCAACCAAGTGTATCATTACTCATTCTAGTCTGCCATATACAACCCAAAGACTGAAAAAATAGTCATGGGTCTCAGCTCAAGTAAAACAACCAAGCTTTAGATCAAAGACATATCTACTAGTGCAAGCAAGTTAAAAAAAACAAAAAAAACAAAAGTTTCAGGTAAAAACAATGCAAAAGAAAGAGAAATTTTCTTAACCATTACTTTATTTTATTGTCCAATGAGCAAAACCCTACATTAATTCAACACAATTTATAACTCACAAATTGTAAGTTGCAAATTTCAACACAATTTACAACTCACAAATTGTGAGTTGTAAATTGTGTTGAAATAGAGTAGGGTTTTGCACATTGGACAATAAAATAAAGCAAGAGCTATTTTCTTCTACATGAACTTTATTGGCTATATACACAACATGAACACCATATGCAAATTTTATTCAAGGCTAAGCAACATAAATATGAACCTATTCACAACCTAAAGTACTTTCTTGTCTACCTAAAACTAACAGGCATCACCACAAGGATAGCAGCCGGTAATTTCAAACTAATAGGCAGCCACCAAATACACTGACACAAGATCAAACAGAACATTCAACAATATCCTTTTATAATTTTGCATGTGACAGATACAAACCAGCTAAGAAAAACACCAACAAAGCACAAGCACACTGACTACGTAAGGTGAATTATTGAAACCAGACAACAACCAATATTTTACCTTTCAGTTTCAGCAGACAGCCCCCCAGCATTCTGTCTATCACTCTCAGCTGATGTTCCCGCTCCATTCGTCCAATCTTCCCACAAAGAGGAGAAAAAAATAAGGTACTAGAAAAAAGCATATAAAATCCCCCAAGTCAGAAATTAAACCACAATATACCACACATGAAATTGAACTAATCTACTCCAATTTAAAGTAGGATAACAATTGAACAGATAATCTAATAACACAAATTTTCATAACATAACACGTCTTCTAAGGAGTGTGCCGCTTTTTGATAGAAAGATTATTAGTAAAAATCAATATACAATTGTAACTTATACAGGAGAATAATCGTAGAATCAAGTAATAAAATCTGTTCTTGAATCTTACCTCCAGTGCCACCTTCAGTTCCCAGCAGATCAAATGGTTTAAAAGAATTAGACCCTGGTTCGTCACTTTGGAGAAAGAGAGAGCACATCAAAGCCGTTTTCAAGCACCACAACATACACAAAAATTTTATGTGTGCAATGACAAAAATAACTCAAATGTAGAGACCAAATACCTTGTAGACATGCCAAAGCTCTTCCCACGAACCTCAGCAAGGTGGTCACTCCTAACTGCAGAACATCAATGTATCTAGAAATGTAATGACAGTTACATGCTTGCACACCAACTATAAGAGTATATTCTTATTTACCTGTAAGAACCTTCTGCTGAGAATCAAGCTTCACCGTAACATCTGAATAGCGTACGGCCAGAACACGACAGAGGTACCCCTTTAAAGGTCCTACTCGGATTCTTAAGGTTTGACCAACCGAAAAAACTCCATCTTTGTCCCCTCGTTTGACTGTGTTACAATAATTAATTAGTAGGGAGACACAAATTTTAGCAGATATGCTGACAACTTACTAGTACAGCAAGTGAAACATCTAACATACAGTCACTGTTAAATTCCTTTGCTTCCCATGGTTTCTCCGGTGACAGTGGAAATTTGGGAGAGGACAGGAATTCCTCGAAACCCGGATCACCAGATCCACCACCCTGGACAAAAAGAAAAATCTTCATTACTACATTAGTATAAGAAATAGACCTAAATTGAGGACTTTGGGGCAACTAATAAGAATTAAAACCTTCTCGTTACATGCATCCGCAAAGAGCTTGATTTTCTCAGAGAGTCGAGATTTTGAACAGAAATAACCACCATTTTGTCTCATTTTCATCATGTAAGAATACAATCCCTCTGTAGATTTGCTTCACAAGACCTTGCTTTCCCTGCACAACATGGTAGCTGTTATAAAGAAGTCCAAATCTTTTATGCATATCACTGCATGAAAACAAAAAATAAAAAAACATCCTAATCTGCACAACCTGGTAACTGTTATAATGAAGTCCACACTTTTATGCATATCACTGCCTGAAAAGTAAAAATAAAAAAATATCCTAATCTGCAATCAGGGTCGAACCTTAGATGAACCTTCCAATACCCTGACAGTATCATTAACAGATATGGTCTTCATACAATGATCAAAAGCAGTGAATTTCATATCAGAGGTTAAATTCTTTAAGTTGCGGCGTTCAACAGTTGCTACCGTAGGTCCTCCTGAACCCTCTTGCAAAACCTATAACATCAAAGCACAGGTAAGTGGCCGTCAAGAAAAAGATAAACAGATAATGTAAACCATATACCTTATACTTATCATCTTTCTCCATGCCTACAATAAGACCAAAGTCTTTCCGACTGCAATAGCAAATGACATGAACACAATACATATCAATATTTATTAGCAAATGGTAAATGCTCTGCCACACAATTCTAAACATGACTTACCCAAAACATACAAGTTCGTAAAGTTCAAAGTCCACAGAGCTAGAACTTGATGAACCCTCTCCTTTACCACCTCCTTTCTCAACCGTCACAGCCTGCTTTTTCCTCTGTTCGCCATAAAGCTGTGAAAGCCACTCCAAATCAGCAGACTCATTGTTTTCAGAAGGTGCAAACTTGAGGAGCTGCTCTTCAGAAGGCTCAATACCCCCGCAGCTTAATGAGTCCATCGATATTTTTTTGTATAAATATCCATCCTTGAACATGAGGCCATCAAGATTCTCAAAAAGCAAGCCAGTATCACGGTCACGCCTATATTGAATAAGAGGCCTAAACTCTCTGCAATGGTGAAACAGACAAACTATCATAAAGCTTTAGCATCCCACAAATGAACTCAAAGAGATGGGATTCATGCAAGTTACTCAAGTTCGCTTGAACTGATCAATCTTGGTGCTGCTGAAGCTGATTTCTTTATGATTGCTCCCCCACCCTGCAATGTTGAAATACATTATTCACAAGAGACCATGTCGAACAGACAAACTATGAACAAGATATGATCATCAGATAAGTATGGCATCACAAACGTACTTCCTTTCAATATTGGCTTAGACAAAAAACAATATTCAATCCAGTAATTACTTGAGAGTCAACAATATATGCACCGAAACCTCTTGATTTCCAAAATCTTACCCCAGCCACAAGAGACACGCCTCTAGCTTTTCAAACCCATGACCAAGTAATTGTTTACGAATATTTTTCAAAATATTGTATATCAAGACATGCAACTTCTGTAATGATACAAACTATAAAATATCCATCAACTTGAGTGACACTGCACTAATAAACCAGCTTGGTTAAAGATATTTCAATCACAGGCTAGAAAAATTTCCTAAAGATGGCTTCAAGAAAGATTATATTATTCATAATTGAAAATCTAACTATATCTTACCAATAAAATTAATCATCATGTTAAATTTGAAATCTGCATTATACTGAAAGCAAATACATCAAGTAAAGATCATATATCAGACCCCCACCACTGATTTAATGCAGCGGATAACAACAAAAATTCCTAAATTTATAATCAGTAGATAAAACTTTCTCATTGTATTTATTTTTCCCATCCATCTGAGATATTTTTTTTAGAGAATTGTTTTGACATAAACAGTTTAATATCTTACCATTAGGTCTTAAGTGAAGTATTAATTTAACAATTCACTACAAATATATAATAATAAAAAAATAAAAAAATAAAAAAATCCATAAAACAGCTCCCACATAGGATTATCAATCCCTAAGCAAAACTACTCATTGTCCAACTTTATTTATTTATTTATTTGATAAGACATTGTATAGACATATTTAAATCTTTCAATAAGTCCACTAATATATGAAAGAGTACAACTTCACAGGTCGCAATTACTCATCTACTAGAATTACATCACAAATAGTAATCATAAGAGTAATAACCATCAGCAGAAAATATTAAAAAGCAGATTTATGCTATAAATAAAATCTAATTACAAATTTTGCAGCCAACGCTTGCAGATCAATTCTTGGAATTAGCTTCACTGTTGCTCTCTTCCGCTCCTTATTCACAGCCACAATCTACAAAACAAAATTTGGCACAGTAAAGCAGCAAATTTAGCCAGAGAGAAACTCAATACCCCTGACTAACAGATTTACCTGCGCCAAATCTCCCTTGTATTTCCCATTCTTCACACAAGCCCACGTGCCCACTGAAACTTCATTATGTTTGCTTTGGGCCGTAAGCAAATAAAAAACATCATTTTTCAAAAGCGGAGCCATTCTACTAGAATATATACCAGAAAGGCCTTTACATGCCTAAATCAGAAATGAAAAGAACCTATTAATTTGTTGATAACAGCAGCTCAGCAAATATGTCTTATCAACATGCATTGGCAATTAAAGCAAACATTTTAGCACGGTCAACAACAAAACCAAATACATTCTGCAATATATATGTACAATACCTCAATTACATCGCACTGCTTGTCAGCTTCAATGTAAATAAAACCCTTTACATGCTCAACAGCAAAAGCAGATATTACATTCAGTTTGGTACCAAGTGATTTCAGATCAGCAAATTTTTGCATCAGACAAAAAGCCGAATGCCTCTCACGTCCAGCCTGTAGCCGAGAAGTTACAAATGAAAAGAGATAAAATAGGAAAGATAACGAGGGTCTGGGTTAAGGAAACTAATTCAAAATAAGCCCACAGGAATAAGCTACAATACCATGCACTTGACTTTCCACACAGTTGGATCCTCAGCCGAAGGCATACGATAATCTTTTTCAACCATTCTCTTAGTCTCATAATCGTCTTCAGCATATCTGACAAATCTAGAACCCTGCTTGAAAAGTTCTTCCATCATTTTCTCGAATTCTTCTTCATCAATCTCTTCCTCTTTGGGAATAAATGGGAGGTTGTGAGCTTTTCCCAGTTCATTCTTTGCATTCAGCTGTACGTCCTGATCTTCTTCAATGAGATCTAGTCCCAATAATTTAAAAAAGGACGAGCGAGGATTAGTTCAAACACATTTGATCATATTGGACAATGCCACACAAACTAACACAAATCTCAAAACTAAAGATATAATAGGAAAAGGTAAATCAAAAGCTTAACAAAGGGTGGCATGGCTGTGTAAGAACAACAAGCCTCCTAATTTTCTTTTGAGAAAGTGCAGTAAAGAAGAAATGGGTTTCGTATCACTAATATTAGATAGGAATACCATTGGATATGCATACCAAAAGATTATAACAGAGAACTTTGTACGACTACAACAGATAACCACAAAATCTGTCAGAAAACACAATACTCAAGCAAAAATCCCATTAATGAACCATGAAGTCAACAAATGTCTCTAACTGCATGCAGGGCTTAAACAATTGGCTAATCAAGCCTCCATGTTCATCTGTTTATAAAACATGAATATTTATTCCTAATAAGGTGTGAACACACTTTTTTATTTTATTCACTGAATACTTTGTATATATTACAGCACTATTTTATAGCTACACTACGAAATAAAAAAGGAAATAAATCTCCTAATTATATACATAACCTGTCAATTTGTCTCCTACTCATGGGCACATAATCTGTCTATAATAACTCCTTCAATCATAGGACTTTCTACACTCCCCCTCAAGTTGGATCATAGATGTTAATTAAATCCAACTTGCGAATGAAGTCATTAAATAACTACCAAGGAAGCCCTTTGGTGAAGATATCTGCAATCTGTTCCTTCGTAGGCACATATACCATGCACACAATTCCATTTTCAACTTTTTCCTTAATGAAATGTCTGTCTACTTCCACATGTTTAGTCCTATCATGCTGTACTGGATTAAGAGAAATGTTGATGGCAGCCTTATTGTCACAATAAAGTTTAATTGGATAACTTACTGTGACAAATAATTCTTCCAAGAGTTTCTTTAACCATAGTCCTTCACACATTCCTTGGGCAACTGCTCTGAATTCTACTTCAGCACTGCTTCTAGCAACTACATTCTGCTTTTTACTTCTCCATGTTACCAGGTTCCCTCAAACTAAAGTGCAGTACCCAATAGTTGATCTCCTATCGTCCACAGATCCTGCCCAATCAGCATCTGTGAACACCTCTACTCCTTTTCTTTCACATTTCTTGAAAAACAATCCTCTACCGGGTGTTCCATTCAGATATCTAAGAATTTTATAAACTGCTTCAAGGTGTTCTTCTTTAGGCAAATGCATATGTTGGCTCACTACGCTCACTGCAAATGCAATGTCAGGTCTCGTATGTGAGAGATAAATTAGCTTGCCCACCAGCTTCTGATATCTATCAGTTTCCACTGATTTCCCACCGGTATCAATTTTCTTTCGTGCTTCAATTGGAGTTTCATTTGGCTTACATCCAAGCATTCCTGTTTCAGAAAGCAAATCAAGGATGTATATTTGTTGAGAAACAAAAATACCTTTTTTTGACCAGGCAACTTCCATTCCCAAGAAATAACTCATCTGACCTAAATCCTTTACTTCAAATTCAACAGCTAGAATTCTCTTCAGCCTATCCATCTCAGCTATGTCATCTCCTGTCAGGATTATGTCATCTACATACACAATTAGGATTGTCTTCAATCCTTTTTCAGATTGTCTTACGAACATTGTGTATTCTGACTGTCCTTGACTATATCCCTGACCTTTTATAACCTTCACAAATCTGTCAAACCATGCTCTTGGTGATTGTTTGAGGTCATACAAGGATTTTCTGAGTTTACATACCAGATTTTCTTCTCCCTTTTTGCTGAACCCAGGTGGCAATGTCATAAATACCTTTTCTTCTAAATCACCATTCAGAAACGCATTCTTAATGTCTAATTGTTGAAGGGGCCAATCTAGATTTGCTGCCAACGATAAGAGAACCCGAATTGTATTCATTTTTGCTACTGGTGCAAATGTTTCAGTGTAGTCAATGCCATAGGTTTGGGTAAACCCTTTTGCAACCAAGTGGGCCTTATACCGTTCTATTGTTCCGTCAGCTTTATATTTAAGGGTAAAAACCCAATTGCAGCCTACAGGCTTCTTCCCTTTTGGTAACTCCGTTACCACCCATGTACCATTTTTTTCCAAGGCCGTCATTTCCTCCATGACTGCATTTCTCCATTTACGAACCTGTAATGCCTCATAGATATTTTTTGGGATATCTGTACTATCAAGGTTAGAGGTAAACACTCGAAATTTTGTAGATAGAGAATTATAAGACATAAACCTTGAGATAGGATGTAGTGTACATGACCGAGGTTCTTTTCTAAGAGCAATGGGCAAATCAAGATCAGAAGGTTCTAGTGTATTCGGAGCTATCACTGGTTCAGACTTCTCGGGTGCATCGAATGTGATGTCTTCTTTTTCCTTTGATTTGGCTTCCTTGAGTAAACAATTATCTCCTTGTCAGTTTGTTTTCTTTCATCTCCCCCTGTCTTAAAGTTTTCATTTGTACATAGCATATTAGACTTGGAGGATGATTCGGTGTTTGGGATTGGAATAGGTTCATGGAGTGGTTTAGTGTTTGGGGTTGACTCAGGGAGAAAGGAATCAAGATTTAGAAAACAGTCAAAAAACTGATCTTCACTCACTTTCTCCCCCTGAAGAGAAGATTTTTGAAAGTAAGGCGTGTTTTCAAAGAACGTAACATCAAGACTAACAAAGACCTTTTTATTTATAGGATCATAGCACTTATAGCCCTTTTGAGTAGATGAATACCCAAGAAAAACACATTTAACTGCTCTAGCGTCTAATTTACTATGATGATGAGAGTGAACATGGACAAATGCAGTACAACCAAACACTTTTAAAGGGACACCAACACTAAGACAATAGGTTGGAAAAAATTTTTGAAATCTCTGGATAGGTGTTTCAAATGAAAGTACACGACTGGGTAATCTATTTATAAGATAAGCAGTTGTTAAGATGGCATCACCCCAGAATTATTTAGGCATATGAGTGGAAAACATTAGGGCACGAGCAACTTCAAGAAGATGTCGATTTTTTCGTTCGGCAACTCCATTTTGTTGAGGAGTATCAATACATGAGCTTTGATGGATTATCCCATGTTTTTTAAAGTAATCATTGAAAATGGTATTGAAATATTCGGTACCATTATCGGTTCGAAGAATTTGTATTGAGGATTGAAATTGTGTTTGGATCATGGAATGAAAATTAATGAACATAGAATGAACATCTGCTTTCGTTTCTAATAAATATACCCAGCATACATGTGTATGATCATCAATAAATGTGACAAACCATTTTGCATGAATGCGATTAAGAATACGAGATGGACCCCACAGATCACTGTGGATTAATGAAAATGGTTTTGATGGCTTATATATAGATTTTGGAAACGAAGTACGATGGTGTTTTGCCAATTCACATATCTCACATTGAAAATCAAAATACTTTTTATTCAATAACATATTAGGAAACATTCTTTACAAATATTGGAAATTGGGATGACCTAGTCTAAAATATCATAACAAGATATCACTATCTTTAGAGGAAGATATAGAATTACAAACTACAGTTTGACATTGTTTACTCACATTAGCTTCCTCAAAGTAGTAGAGTCCATCACACTCCTTAGCACTGCCAATCATCATCCCCGATGATAGGTCCTGAAAGATGCATAATGATGAAAAAAATTTAGCGGAGCAGTTTGAGTGTTTCGTTGATTTGCTAACTGATAACAAATTGCAAGATAAATTTGGAACATGGAGAACAGACTCTAAAATGAGAGAATCAGAGAGTCAAATACTCCCTTTTGCTGCAACTGACGAAAGTGAGCCATCTGCAATTTTAACTTTAAGATTTCCAGCACAAGATGAGTATGATGAAAAAAGATTAAATGAACCAGTCATATGATCGAAGGCACAAGAATCAATAATCCAGGAAGTCTGAAATTGTAATTTGGTATTTAAAACTTGTAAGGAATTACCTCGATGTGCTAGTGACCCAATTGAAATATTAGACTGACCCGCGATTTGGAAATTGGAGAACATCTTATAAAGTTGTTCAATTTGTTCAGAATTAAATCCTCCACTTTGAGTAGGAACAGATTCTGTTTGAGCTTGATATCCACGGTTCCGATTGTTCTATCTGGGTTTCCAATCTACTAGTTTACTATATAACTCCCAACATTTTTCCATAATGTGGCTTGGTTTTTTACAATGTTCACACCAAGGCCTGTTTTTATGTTTATTTGGGCCTAACCCACTTGATGAGCCTTTGATTATAAGGGCCGAGCCTTCACTTGATCCACCAGTTTGGGACTTCTGCACTGTTGACTCATTCTGCACAGATGGGACGAGCATCACCTTCTTTTGGTTTTCTTCTCTTCTTACTTCAGAAAAGGTTTCACAAGTTGAAGGCAGAGGTCGGTAGCCCAAGATCCTCCCGCGAACATCATCTAGCTCCTGGTTGAGACCGGCTAGGAATTCGAAGACCCGTTCCTCCTCGAGTCGCTTCCGATAGTGAGCACTGTCGTCAGAACATTTCCATTCGTCGACGTAACTCAGGTCGAGTTCTTGCCAAATCGCCGACATCTCTAGGTAATATTCTGTGACATCTCTCTTGCCTTGCTTCATCTGCCATAATCGGGTCTTGAGGTCAAAGATCTGCGATGAGTTTTCCATATCCAAATAGGTCTCGCGAACGGCTTCTCAGACTTCCTTTGTTGTCGGCAAGAACATGTAGGTTTTGCAAATTTAAGTTTGCATGGAGTTCACAAGCCAAGCCGTTACCAAAGAATTTTCTGACTTCCATTTTTGTAGAGTTGTAGCATCCGTTGAGGCTGGTTTGGGTGTCTCGCCGGTAAGGTACCCGAGTTTTCCTTTGTCGTCGATGACTAGTTTGATTGATTGTGCCCATTCACGGCAGTTTCTCCCGTTGAGTTTAGCCACTGTGAGTTGAATAGATAGAGTATCGGTTCCGTTCGAACCATTGGTTGAGATTTTTGATTCGTTTTCTGAAATAGAGGACCCTATGCTTTAATCGCTGGAATCAGCCATTGATCACTAGGGTTTAGACACACACTGCTCTGATACCATGTGAACACACTTTTTTATTTTATTCACTGAATACTTTGTACATATTACAACACTATTTTATAGCTACACTACGAAATAAAAAAGGAAATAAATTTCCTAATTATATACATAATCTGTCAATTTGTCTCAATTTGTCTCCTACTCATGGGCACATAATCTGTCTACAATAACTCCTTCAATCATAGGACTTTCTACATAAGGATAATGCATCAGATTAATCTAATTTCGATGACATGGCAAAACTTGCATATCCACCATGTATATCTCCCAAATTATCACCTGTTCGTGATAAACTGCAAAACATTCATCAGCACTGCAAGTTTGCATGATATAAAACACCATTACAAAAATGCCAACACCCCTCCCTATAAATTTTTTACACCATGCATATTAAAATTTCTAATGTGAGTCAAATTCATACCACACATGTTTAACATCATTAACCAAATAATGCACAAATTAGACTAAAACCTGATGCACTCTAAATCAAATATTTACATCATGTCCGGCAATGAGAGACAAGGAAACAACATTAAACCACCACATTTTCCCCCAAACACACTCTGAAATTAGTAAAATACTAAAATAGAATATGATACAAGAATTTCACACAGAAAACACAAATAAGAAAGTAGCAGAACTACAAAAAAATGCTCCAAACCCGCATCACCATTTTCAATAGTAAAACTTCAGAGAGTCTTCAATATCCTAAAACACATAAAAAATTCAAATGCATAACAAAGAAACATACAAAATCAACATTTGAAACACATCAATAATTATCATTTTCATTTTCAACATAAGGACTCCATAACCAACGTTAGAAGTTAAAACCACAAAATTTTCCAAACAAGCTTCTAAACCCCACTCAACATCACCGTTAAACAAAACATAAACAAGAGGAACAACAAAATTCCAACATTATCCACACCCAATAGATAAACTCCAAACCAACCTTACGACCCTGCTGCCTTCACTAGTAAATGTTACATACAACCTCAAACATCACAACTACCTCCACAACCAAGAAACAACGTCCCAGAAGACTCTTGAGAAGAAGGGAAAAAAAAAACCATAAATACCACCACAAAGACTCCCAACCCTGTTAACTCAACATCCAACAAACTCATATAAATCACCAAATGCAGACCCGAATCAAAATAACAACAAAACGTTGGTCATTATCATTTTCATTTAAAAAAAAAAAAAAACATAACCATCACACAAGAAAGTGAATGGAGAATCAACAAAGTAACATCATTCTCACCAAAAAGTGAAAACCCTAAAAAACTATAAAACAACGGCAAAAATAAAAAATAAAATAAAACCGAACTTCTAAGCATCTGACACTAAATTAACACCATATTCAGCCAAAAAAGATCCCAAAACGACCTTCAAAACCTAACATTGCAAACAAAACACACTACAATCATCACCATTTTCACCAGAACAATAAAACTATATATATATAATACTCAATAAAAATGATGATGATAATAATAATAATGTAATCGGTTTAATGAGTAAAAGAGGATGTCCCGTTACCATCGTCGTGGAGAGAGGCGTCGTCGTCACTGGCGTCATCATCGTCGACGTCAGCAGTGTCCTCGAAGAACTGGAGGACTCCAGACTTCTTGTTCTTCCGGCGTGAGTTGTCGGCGTCTCCAAGACGGCCTCGCTTCCGCTTGCCAGTGGAGTCTTCGGCGACGGCGATCTTCTTGCCTTTATCGACCATTTTGATCTCACAACTTTCGAAAGCTCACTCTCTACTCACTCTCTCTATTTCCACTCAGAGACAATGTAGAGAAATTAATTGACTCGTCGCTTTCGCGGCAGAGAAAGGGGTCATTTTGTTTTAACTTTCAGCAGCTTCGGTGCGCGCCGTTAGATTGAATTATTTTTAAAAGATGAGATTAATTAATATCATAACATATTTGGTGTAATTATAATCGAATT
Source organism: Dimocarpus longan (assembly GCA_022984855.1). Taxonomy (NCBI): domain Eukaryota; kingdom Viridiplantae; phylum Streptophyta; class Magnoliopsida; order Sapindales; family Sapindaceae; genus Dimocarpus; species Dimocarpus longan. The sequence goes on along the minus strand of CM041015.1, from coordinate 16,273,597 downwards.
TATCTGATATTTGATATAATGAGATTGGATAAAAAAAATTATTTTTATATTTGATATAATGAATTAGAATAAAATTTTGTCATAAAAAAATTATTTTTATATTTTTTATGCAAAAAGGGGCATACTCGCTAAAAATGAGAAAACTGATTGACTTTTTAACTTTCAGAATTGAGAAGATACTCTAACACTGAAGTTATATCCAACAAAGATATTTCCTTTTCAAACATTCCAGGAGCTTTTTTCGTCAACCAATCAGCAACATTATTAGCATCTCGAGGCATAAAAATTATTTTAACATGTCAATTCTTCTTTATAGATCAAAATGCATTATACCCCCCTTAGGTAAACCTTTAAAGACGTGGAGTCAATGTTTGGGTTTTATAACACAATACCCCCACTTTCATGGTCAAAATGAGTCAAATATAATAGTTGACTGTATTATGTGATAAAATGACGAAAATGCCCTCAGAATCACCTTAGCATCGTCACCAAAATCGAACCCAGTATCATCGTCATCATCAACCCAGTATCATTGTCATCATCAACAATAAATCATCATCTCAAATCATTATCAACATCATCTCATATCATCATCATCAAATTCGAACCCAGAATCATCATCATCAACAATAAATCATCATCAAATTCGAACCCAGAAATCATCATCATCATCAAATTTGAACCCAGATAAAATCTGGGTTCGACGAACCTAGACCAGATCTGGGTTCGATAGAAAGTGTAAGTGTTAGCAACAACCGTGAAAGTGGGAGACAAACTTTAGGGAAAAACAACCATTATTAGAAATCCTTCAGATAAGACGATCAACGCCTGTGTTTAGACAAGGAGGAGAGGAGACAACAAGAAGAATGCATTGCCCATTAGGAAGAAAGTTTCTAACACGAGACTAATCTCAATCCCTATTTACATTAACCAAATCAGTCACTTCAGCATTTATTAAATCAAGAGATATAACACTACTGCACCAATTAAGTAAAAGTCCTATATCTGTCACCCACCTATCTTACCCAATGTTTAAAAACTCGACCGAGTTGGCCGAGTTCTCGCCGGGAACTCGCCGTTCGGCCGGCTTCCGAGCCGAGAACCCCCAGATCGGAGGCTTCAACTCGGTTACTGTCCACAACCGGCCCAACTCGGGCCCAACTCAAGTCGACTCGGGCTGACTCAGCCCAACTCAGGCCGACTCGGACCGACTCGGAATCGGTCTACTCGGTTCCGAACACTCAGTCAGTCTTCAGTTCCGTTCTGTTCTGCTGCCGTGCTTCTTCTGCCGTCGCGCTGCTTCTGCCGCGTTCTGTTCTGCATTTCTGCCTGCTGCCGTGCTGCTTCTGCCAATCCTGCCATCGCCGATCGACTTCTGCTGCGCTGTCTTCTCTTCGTCCTCCGTCGCTCCTTCCACCGCAGTCACCGTCTTTATGTGTGAAGTAAAGGAGAAGAAGAAGACATGAAGATTGGAAGAAGAAGAAGAAGACATACAGATCGGATGAAGAAGAAGAAGAAAAAGAAAGAAATCAGATCTGAGACAGAGAGAAGTGAAATGAACAATATAATAATTTCAGTTATCCGAAAATATCCCTCAGTCTTTTAGTTTTTGGACAACATTACCCTTCCTTATTTCTCATTATTTCAAAAAAACCATCACACTTAATAATATAATCATTTTTATTATTTTCAATTAGTCCCTTCCTTTATGATATTTATAGTTTTTTATACTTTTTATAATTTTTACCAATTTTACCCCTTACCGAGTACTCACCAAGCTGCCGAGTACTCGCAGCTCGCTGCCTCGCCGATCCAGGTCCGAGTAGCGAGTTTTGGAACACTGATCTTACCAGAACTTAACATGTTCTCCATTTCCAATTCGTTAAGCAACATTATCCTTAATAAAAGGATACACATAACATAAAGCTTTCCATAAGGCTGAATCGGATACCTTCGCTTTCCATGAATTAACGGTATTAAAATTCAATCTGTACTTGGACATAACTATATGTTGCCAAAGATCATTCCAAATGAGAATTCTCTATACCAACTTCATAAGTTAAGCTAAATTCATTTTATGAAGCCGTCTACAACCCAAACCACCAAACTCTTTCAGACAACAAATACTCTTCTAAGCAATAGCATGAACCTTCCTACCGGAAATAGTTTCATCCCACAAAAATTGTCTACTAATTTTCTCCAGCTCAAGAATGGTAATCTTAGGAATTAAGGTTGATTACTAGAATGGCTTTTCTTGGCATACAAAGAGCTCCACTTTTCTAACCTAAAAGTTGACATTGCGCTTTTTCTAAAACAGAACTATATATATGTCTGGTAATTCTACTTGACCAAATACGGATACCGAATTACTTACCAATATCGTTAGTGATCTTAAAACTGTTTCTAGCAGTAAGCTCCAAAACCAATTGGTCTGAGACTTCCTTGGAGAAATATATTACATATTTTTGCTTATTAACCTTTTCTCTTGATGCCATACAGAAAGAGTCTAAACACCTCTTAATGACATCCACTTGATCATGTTTCGCCTCAGCAAAAATGAGTAAATCATTACCAAATATAAGATGAGAAATTTGTGGACCATCCTTACCAACCACAAAGAGCTTTCATAAACCATCATTAACAACATCAAGAATATAATGAGTAAGTCTCTCCATACAAAGAATAAAAATGAAAGAAGAGATATGATCACATTGATGAATACCACGGGTAGGGGAAAAAGATTTAAGACTTAGCACCATTCCAAGTACCTGAAAAGAGGTAGAGAAAAAATAGTCCATAATTAGAGAAGAAATTTGAATAAGAATTCCAGCAATGACTAATGTCTCCTCAATGAAATTCCAACTTAGTCTATCATAATAGACCTTTTCCAAATCCATTTTAATAGCCATGAAATTCTTCCTCAAATTCCTACTTCTCATAGAATGAAAAATCTCATGTGCAGTCACAACATTCTCTTGGATATGTCTTACGGGAACAAAAGCATTCTGGAATGGCGACACAAGTTTAGGCATAATCAGCTTCAGGCGAAGAGTGAGGACTTTAGTGATTATCTTGAAAGAAACATTACAGAGAGACATTGGTCTGAATTGAGAAACTATATGACAGGACCCAACCCAGATCCCCTACTTTGGACTCCAATGGCCCTGCTCGGCATCCCAATGAAAACCTTCCAGAACTCTCCAACAAATCCTAGAGGAATCTGAGGAGCAAAGCCGTAGAAATCTTCTTAGTACTTTCATATAAACGTTTAACTTTTATAAAAATACTTAGAAAGATAGGGATTGTAATTTTTTTTCTTACAATTTAGCAGAGTTTCATCTGTTTTTCTAAAATCCAAAACCTTTTAAAACCCTGCAAGAAAAGCACTTCTAAAAACATTCCTTTTTCAACTTCTGCCGTACCTTCGGTCCATCTCAAACCATCTCACAACCACAACCCAATCATTCAAATTTATAAAAATGAACATCAAGTATATATATTTATATATATATAACCATATTAATGAAAACTTTATTAAAAATAAGTATATACATTTCAATTGTGCACTTTACTTCCAAAAATATATAAACATTTATTAACGTAATCACATGGTTGCATTGTTTATCGTCGCCCTGGCTAGTATTCTGTAGAGAACCGGTGCCTTGATTATCTATTCTTGCACTTGGGAAAAAATTTTAAAACATAAAAAGAAAATAATGAGCTTTGTGGGCTCAGTGAGTGCATACGAATTTCTCAAACAACTTTCTTTCCTTCTTAAAAATCTCTTTTATTTGTAAAACTTCTTAGAATTTCTTTTACTATAAAAATTCTTAAAACATCTCTTACTTAAAAAATTTCTTAAAATCTCTTAACTAAAGCTAAAAGTTTTTCAAAATCTCTTAGCTTAAAGCTTTTCAAAATCTGATAACTTATACAGTTTCAGAAAACTTAAAACTTATAAAACTCTTCTTAAAACTTATAACTTTCTTAAAAACTAATAGTTGATGGAATTTCTTAAAATCTCTTTTACTTAAAAGCTTCTTAAAATTTTCTTTTGCTTATAGAACTTTCTAGCCCCATAACTAAACTAGTATCACCAGGCGCCTAGCTTCTAACGCCAAAGTGATATGCTTATCTAGTCACGTGGCGTCTAGTATAGCACCGCACATTGTGACAAACTTACAAGACATCTCACTGACTATGTAGCGGAATTTTCTGCATTGCTTACATATAGCGAGATAATATCCTACACATGCAAAGGGCGACTCTACTTAATCTCATCGTGCTTATGATGCAAATGATGCATGACTGTCCCCCTCTGACGCTAGCCATGCACGTGTGGGATATTTCAGCCGAGTCTACTGACATATCTATCGATGAGCCTCACTACTTTACGCAATTGTCCTTCATAGCAGGTGTCGGCCGTAATCTGAAACTCACTTATCTTAAAATGAGCTAGAAGGGATTGGACGGACCCCAGTTCTGAAAACTTTCTTTTTCTTACTATGAAAAACTTGCTTATTTACTTAAAACGTAATTCTTTCAAGGATTTTAAAAATCTGCTTGTATAACTTGAAAACTTCTCATAAATAAACTTTAATCACATCTTAAAATAAATCTATAAATAAATATCAAACATAATCTAAAAGCCTACCATAAACAACCTGTAAACATACTTTGGAAATTTCGCTACAATAAACTTCATGCTTATAGAAAAATTTAATAAATATATATATACAACAATAAAACTTAAATTTTCTTTGAAAGCTTACTAGTAAAAGTTTAGCATTATAAAATGAAATTGCACTCACAACTTGCGGCCCTTTTCCTTGGAAATCCTTTACTAGTTTTCTTATCATCTATTCTTATTCACTTATTCATATAATACCATAAAGAAAAATACTTAAATTTAAGTCATATTCAACATATATATAATTGCCCTTCTTCTAACCGAAAACAACTAGAATGCATTCCATACCAATTCTTCATTTTCTTTCAACTTAAATATGCTTAAATGATCATTTTGAAATCATACAACGCCATAAAATATCTAATTTCAATTAAACATGATTCAGGCACATATTGCTCTTTATCCTAACCGAAACTTAGCAATTTAATACCTATTCTTTTCCTTCTAATTCTATTTTTAAATGTGATGTCTAGACATGTTTTTATACTTAAAAGTAATTCAAATAGATCATTTATAGATCAGCCCTCATAACAGCCCTTAAACTTGAATTTTTCTTCTACATAACATAACTTCTCTTCACTAACCATTTTCACATCCATTCTAGTCATACTCATACTAAGGCATAGCTACTACCCTAATTCTCATGCTTAGATTCTTTTAAATCTTTAAAAAAAAAAATATGTTTACTAGTAGCCCAAAACATCTTTAATAAATTATTCATCAAGTTCACCACAATTCTCCATATTTTTGTCACATAACTTAAATCTTCATTTCATCATTCCGATTTCTACATATCATTGCACAACTTTAGCTGTAACACCCTTCCCTCGATCCCCAATGGAATGAAAATCGAGGTGAAGCATATTACCTTTCTTACTAAAATTCGTTTAAACTGTGTACAAAAATTCATTTATTCTTTTATTTAATCAGTTTATTTTAAAGAAAATCCGACAGAGTTTCTTCTATTTTTCTGAAAATCTAACTTTATAAAAACCTATAGATTTCAAAAGAAACACTTCTAAAATACGTTCACTTTCTCAACTTCCATTTTGGACCCTCGTTTGACTCCAAAATCACTTTACCATACAAACATTCATATACGCAACATTTAATAAAAATCAGTTTAATCGAAATAAATACCAATTAAAAGATAATTAACAATTCATTTATAAAATCACTTTACAAACTAAAAGATTTTTTTTTCTATGATTGATATATATCATCGTTTGCAAAACCTCACGACTCCTTATACATGTACGTGTATCTTCATATACATTAACACCACTATACAAAACAAAAAGAATAGCTATCAAATATGGAGGGATTGTGGCTCGCAGGATGCGCGGCAGATGTCTTCTCGTCTATCTCTATTTATAGTGCCCAAATCTCAACCTACGTGTGAAAAATCCAGCGCGCTAAGTATTTCTACTTAGTAGGTATACACTTTATTTAAAAGTTAAAAAATTTTATTATACAACAACATAAACTCACACTTTCGAGAATTTTCAAATTTCAGAATATAACATCATAAAAAATGAATAACTAGTGAAATTTAAAAGTCACTTTTAACAATCATTTTTAAACTTTGTATCAAAATTCACTAATTAATCAGTTTACTAACAATTACACTTACAAAATATATAAAATCATTTTTCTTCAAATTATAATCACAAGATTTTTCACCAAATATTAACATTTCTCAAAATACCAGTCGTAAATTAATATTTCACAAAATGTCAAACTTTTATAAATAAATTATAAAGAACTCAAATTATCATTTCTAATCATATCGACACAGTTTTCTTTTATATTTTTAAGCTTCATTCGTAAATACTGACACGATATCATGGATTGGCAAATAGATCTCCTGGCATCGGCGACTCGGTGGCTACCCATCAGAATAAACGGCGTCTTCAGCATCAGCCACTCGGTGACTACACGTCGAGTCGCATATCACAATCGACTTTTCTAGTATTAGCCACTCGGTGGCTACCCACTAGAATAAATGGCGTCCCCGACATCAGCCACTTGGTGACTACCCGTCGGGTCGCATATCACAATAGGTTTCGACTTCAGGACCGGACACCTAGTGTCTCTTATAATCCATTCGTCGAAAACTGTGTATGTCGGTGTAACGATGCAGTACTGCTAATATCACTCTCTTAGCATGCCAATTTTCAATCCTCAATTACCAATATTAAGGTTTACCAGGGCCTTTACAGATTTCATTTATTAACAAAAAAAAAAAATTAACAATTTTCGTTTCCAAATAGAATTTTCATTAGTAACGAAACATACTAGATTTTAATCATTCTTTTTCATCATTTCAACAAAATATCAAACGTACATCATAAAACATTGTTTTTCGTTCGATGACTCATCCAATTAGGCAAATATCATATTGTCTTTCACCTTACTAGTACATGACCAAAGTACTAACATAAATCGATTTCATTTCAACTCTTTTTCATTTCATTCTTAAATCATTAAAATCTCATACAATTCACATTTCTTTAACAATTTATTAAACAAATTCATAGTGCCCCTACACACTAGTTTCGATCAAGGGGTGTCATTTTTCAAAATTTATTTTCAACTTGGTAATTCATCATTTAAATTACCCAAACATCATTGGTTTAACACATAAATAAGTTTAAAATGACGAAAATACCCTTGGATACAAAGATGACCTATATTCGACCAAAGAAAGGGGTTTTCAAATTTTCCTTTTTCGTACACTATTTTGTCACATAAATCATTCAAATACCTATAATTAACACATAAATGAGTTTAAAATGATAAAATGCTCCTAGGTTTCTCTCTGGGGTAAATTCGGCCTAGGGCCTAAATTGTTGAATTTTGTGTTCCAATTTGATTTCCATTCCAAAATTCATTCAAAAGGCATCCTAATAATATATAATTATCATCTATATATTAATTATAACATCAAAGGAAAAAAATCATCAAATTTCAAAATGATTTTCCATTTTCAAGCTTACTAGTAAAAAAAATAAATTTTCAAATCATTTTCCAATTCAAACATCATTTAAAGTACACTCAAATTCATCCAAAAATATTCCATACACACATCAAACATTAACAAATCAACTCAATACACAATTACACTCTATTCTAGCAAAAATCCATTTTCATGAACCATTGTAACGTCCTGAATTTTCTCTATTTAAGAGAAATGAAAATATATCTGGATGAATAGTATTTTTGAAATGAATAGTATTTTCTGGATGAATAATAATTTTCATATGAATAGTGATGGATGAATAGTGATTTTTGATAAATGAATTCCGAAAATCATTGAAAGTGAAATTTTTGATGAACAGTATTTCCAGATAAATATTATTTCTAGACGAAAAATGTCTTCATAAATAGTGATTTTCAAAAAATAGACTCCAAACATCAAAAGTCTCGGAATAGGAATTAAAGTTAGTAAAAACTGAAATGGATCAAAGACAAGTTAGTTTGAAGTAAAATGGAATAGTTTTCGATCCAATCTGAAATTCAGAATGATTTTTGGAAGATTTAAAAATTTAGAGAAGTATCAAAATGAGTATGAAAATACTCAAGAAGTATTTTAGAGACTCAAATGGCACTTCCGAAGGAGATTCAGATGAAAATGGAATCAATTCGAAAATCACCAAAGATAATTTAATGAAATTCGGAGAGTCAAAAAGGGCATGAAACAACTTTTAAGAGTCATTGAGGTTACTAGGAATATGTAAGAAGTCTGAATATAGGCCTCGAAAAATTTTAAAAGAATTTCGAAAAAAGTTCTGGAAAAGCCGAATTTAGGCGTTATATGGCCAATTTAATGATTGGATGATCATAGAATATTTTTGAAATTTATTTGGACATGAAGGTGAATTAAATACATTAAAGGGCAAAGTAGACATTTTATTAAGAAATTATCACCAAGAAACACAAATCCAAGCCATGCAAAATGAACCAATAAAAGAGTGACACAATGAAATCCAAAATAGTGATTAATTTCATTAAAAAAAAAAAAAAAGAAAAAAATTACCAGTGAGAGAGTACCACTGAAAAGTGAAAAATGTGTGATTAATTATTTATTGGTGTATATTAATTTATTATTCGGAAGTTACATGAAATATAAGAATTATAGGGAATGATTTATTAAGTTTTGCATATTATTGGAAGTGGTAAAAAAGAAAAAAATTATTATTTAGAATATTATAAATATTTATTATTCAGAATAGTTGTAGGTGTGATTATTCAGAATTATACGCGTAAGCCCTCACCCAGATTTATTATTTTACAGTATTAGAAACATTCGAATTGAGTTACGGTCGAATCATAGACCTCTAGTAGTATTATTTGAGGTTGATTATATTTTCCTATTGCAAGTCGGATATCATTTGGCTGACCCCGGTATGAATACAAAGTGAATAGGAAATTCAAACCAAATCAATTTATGATTTTGGTGTAAGTGTTACATGGAATGGACTTGAATAAAAGTCAAAATCCATGTCATTAAACTTGAACCAGTGAATAAAAGACAAATAAAAAGTCAAATATAAATTTTCGTATATTAGTTGTCATGCATTCTTACTAACTAATATTTTAAATTTATGAATTGTCAAACTTGTCCCTTTATGGAAAATGTTACATATGATACAAGAAAAGGGCATTTTAGTCCTATTAAGTTAGCAATCATTATATAAGTGATGACCACTTAAAAAAATACCTCACTTGATCGGTCAAACAAAGAAGAAAAAGCAACAAAGTGAGATGAAACAAAAGAAGTTCACGACAATCAACAAAAAGGGGATATGATGGTGATTTTATAAAAGTTGACCATATATATATATATATATATATATATATATATATCTATTCAACACTTAGAATATTTTGCACATGAAGCAAGAAGCAAAACTGAGAGTGATAGAGCAAAAGAAAAGGTGTTGGTCAGTAATTGAGGAGGAGAAGGATAAGTGACTTTTTATCCCATTTCAAGTTTTCAATCCATCTTTCAAGTTGATTCCAAGCCAAAACACCAATCCTAAGTAAGAACTAAGGTGAAATATCATCTTTCTCAACTTTGATGGTAGTTAGATGTGTTAATATGTTGATGGATTGAGTTGGATATTATGGAATTGTTGGTGAGATTTTGATGTAGATTTATATTTTAGTGATGGATATGTGTTATGGACACTTAGATGATAAGTTAGAGAGCATGAAGTCATAGTTAGGATTTATATGGGGGAAACCCTAAGTAGAGATTTAAGTATGATTTAATTAAAATGAGTTGTAGAGAACTTGATTGATGAAATGATTGAAAGAAATATAACATGAAAAATTGAAAAGAATGACATGTGAATGCTTGGTGTGTGTCATGGTCAATGAAGGGGTGTATGATCCCATTGTATTTTCATCATTTTAAACTTTAAATTATGCATATTTGATGCCATGAAAGTCTCTAAAAAAGTCAAAGTTAGAAAAGAGAAAGCATAGAAAAGCGTGTAGAAGTGGTAGAAGTGGTAGAAGTTCAAAAGAACTAGTTTAGACAATTTTTGACAATCCCGAGCTCATAAAGGGGTCTGATAAGACCTAAATTGTTCTAACCCATATAGGGATGTTCTACACCTCAAAGGATGCTTAGGAGTTATAGAAAATCATAGATTTTGGAACGGATTGATTTCGATAAAAATTGCGTAAGTTATGCTCAAAATAGTGCCGTTAGAGAGTCGATAAGTGAAATAATTAAGTAAATGCAATTTTTATTGCATGAAATGACTTTAGTTATCATAATTAGGTAAAATGAGCTTATATACGAAAGAAAAATCATCGTCGCTCATTCTATGCAAAAAGTACATCGAAAAATACCCAAAACAGGGCGTTTTTCCTAGATTTGACAATGTAAATGATAGAATTTTTCGACGAAACTTTACGGGTGACTTAGTTAAGTGATAAGGAGAAGCTAGAAAAAGGAATGGAAGCGAAACAAGCACCAATTCTAAATCTGTTTTTTTTTTTTTTGTCAAACGGGTTATTAAAAAGTTGACCTTTTGTTTTAAGCCTCCGAAGACCAAACGAACCATACAGGGATGATCATAAGAGTCTAAAAGTAAAACTTTTATGAAGAAATCAGAATTAAAGAGTCTTAAACTAGTTAAAATCGAGTCGAAAAAGTTATAGCGTAACGAGTTTTCAATGAATTGATTTATATTGAAAATTCTATTGTTACATTTTAAGTTATATACATTGAATAAAGTATAATGAGAAATTGACATGTAGGTTATGAGCAGGCGAGCAAGACACGAGAGGCTTGTTGAGACGATCGAGTTGCTATTACTCAGATTCAGGTAAGTATACTTCACTTACTTTATTTCAACTTCCATTTACATCGTAATGTATTTTGTTTAAAGATAGTACAAAATAATTTTCCAAATTATAAGTTGGATACGTTTGATATTGATTAAAAAGTTAGGTCTCGAATCAAGATATGAGATTCGAAGACAAAAGTTATTTTCAAAATGTTTAAAGTAAAGTTTGAGTTAAAAACCATGTGTATACCGTAGCATTAGAGTTTTGACACTACGCGACGATGTAGAAAATTTTGCTCGTAGTTGTCGAGATTTGTAGTTACTTGCAATAAGATACGATGTATAAAATTCCGTACCTAGTTGTGAGTGATAGTGAGAAGTTGCACTATAATACACGATGTAGAAAATTTCGTGTTGTAGATGCCCATAGTTGAGATCATTTTACCATACATCACGATGTAGTAAATTCCGCACGTAATGGTCGAAATACTATAGTAACTTCATATTGACGTTAGTAGAAAAATCGTTACGTGATGCTTAGAGTACCCTAAGTATACACATGGTCTTTTTATAAGAAATGATTTTAAAATGAAAATTTTCAACATCTATATAAGTAGAGCACCACTATATAATATTATTATTATATGACGAACTAACCTTTCATTTTTTATTGTGTAGCTCACTTATTTCATCAGGTGTGGTTATAAATAACTTCGTGGCCTAAAGATCGTTATTTCAATTATAGGTGGGCGTTGCCTAAATATATCTTCGAAATGACTAAATAATTATGTAAATGAATCATGAATTTGGAAGCAATTGTATATTTATATTTTGGGATATGTATATAATGGAAACACTCACACACGATATATATATTTGTCATATATATGTTAACACCTATGTGTTTTATGGAATTCATTTTGAAAATGCATATTGTGAAACATGTATTGTGAAATTGAAAAGAAACATGTTGTGAAATTACATGTTTGTGGAATATAAGAAGTTGGGAGGTGATCAAAGATAATTGAAGTGTTTTTATGCAAGTCAAATTTTGAAAATGTTAAATTTATAGCTGTTATGCTGTCAAAATTTTTATAAAATTTTTTTTTAAGGAAATGCAAAAAATTTACACCAACTCGACTATTTTATGAAAAAGAAAATCAAAATTTTAAGTTAAACGAGCAAACCGGCTAAAAAAGTTAGGGGTTTGTTTCTCGGATTTCTTCAATTCGACGAATCGGGTTCAGGAAGTCTGTTAAAGTGCCCGATAAGATCCTCCAGACAATAACCTAAAGAAGATCTGATTCGGGTCTTGTTAATACGAATATAATTGTTGTTGAGGATTCTAATTGAAAATTTTTGTTTAATGATAGTCTATTTAGGTGTTAAGTGTTATGGTTTTGAATATTATATATAAAGAAATTTATGGAATATTCTATAAGGGTACAATTATGATTATTGGAGAGCTTTGGTTAATGATAATTTATATAGGTGTGAATTATTATAGTGTAGCATATACGATCTTATGTATGTGAAAAAATTAGAGATTTATTTAGAAGCAGTGACTTCAGAGTAAAATATTTTGAGTTAAGATGATTCCTAAATTTCGAGGATGAAATTTCATAAGGCGGGGATGAATGGTAAAGCCCCAATCTAATTGGACCCAAGAGATTAATTGAAATTTAATTTATTATTATTAATTTGGTCTTATTTTAGTTTTAAAAATACAAAAATTTATGGATAAATATCTCATTAGAAGATATTTAAAAAAAAAAAATAAGAAAATTGGATTAAAAGAAATAAGTCATAGGGGTAGAAGATGAAAATTTACATATATTGCAAAAAATAAAAGTAAAAAAAAAAAAAAAAAGTGGCATTATTTTATTTTATATATAATAATATATATTAGTGGTGGGACCCATTGAAATTATATATAATTGTGTTAGGAGAGATTGTTGGAAAAGAAATAATAATAAAATAATAAAAGAAAAGAAAAAAAAAATAATGAGAAGATAAGCATGAGATGAGGCGGTGGAGGAAATAGAAGTGTATGTGTGTAAGAAAAATATTTGTGTCCGGTTTATCCAGATAAGGTGGATCCAAGATAATAACAAAATTTAAGGGAAACGCGTTTTAGATTCAGAAATAAGCAAAAGGTTGGTGTACACTTACTTTACAAATTACTTTCTTATTAGTAAAGTTTAGTGTGTGGAAATTTTTAAATTCCAAGAATTTGATTCATCTATTTTTACTAATGATATTTGGATATTGATTATATATTATTTGAGTGTGTTTTGAATGATTTTTTTTAGTAGAAAATTAATTGAAAACAAACTTTTGAAAAATAAAGGGGTATAATCGAATGAACCCTAGAAAAAAACCTAGAGGTATTTTTGTTATTGCAAGTCTAATTATATGTCAATTAAATGATATTTGAATGATTTATATGATAAATTATTGAATTGAAAAGAAAGTTTTCAAAACTTCCTTCATTAGCTGAATATATGTTAATTTTAAATCTAAGGGTAGTTTTGTCATTTCATGTCTATTTTTGTGTTGATTAAATGGTGTTTGAATAAATTATTAATTGAATTAATGATTCGAAAGAAAAAGTTTACAAATTTTACCCCTCGATCGAATATGTTAGAGAAAAGAAAGAGGATGGTTGCGATGTTAAAACGAGTGTTAAAATGATCCTTTGTAATGGCAAAGAATAATGCTTTGAACAATTTCGAAAAATAGATAAAAATACGTGATTAAATATTTACGAGATTAAAAATTATGTTTGATTTGATAATTTTGTAATTATTGAAAAATATTAAGGGCCTGAGTAAACCTGAATGTTGGTAGGTAGGGATTGAAAATTGGCTAGCCAATAGGGTGGATTAGCAGTACTGCATCGTTACATCGACATACAATTTTCGATGGATGGATTATGAGAGGTACTATGTATCCGGTCTTAAAGTCGAAACTGATTATAATATGCGATTGTGATATGTGACCCGACAGGTAGCTACTGAGTGTTCGATGCTAGGGACATCATTTACGCTGGCGGTAGCCACCGAGTGGTCGATGCCAGGGACATCATTTATATTGGTGGGTAGTCACCGAGTGACCGATGTTAGGAGACCCGTATCCGATCAATGGTGTCGTATTAGTATTTACGAAGGGCGTTTAAAAATATAAAAGAAAACCGTATTGATATGGTAAAAAAAACAAAATTGACTATTGTTGTGTTTTATGTGTGTATTAATTTATAAGTTGAGATCTTTGTCATTTATTTATAAAAGTTTGAAAATTTATGAATTATTAATTTATGACTTGTATTTTGAGAAATGAAAAATATTTGGGGAAAATCGTATGGTTGTAATTAGAAAGAAATGATTTACATATTTTGTATGTGTAATTGTTAATTAAATTGATTAATTAGTGAATTTTGATACAATGTTTAAGAATGGTTGTTAAAAGTGACTTTCATGCTTGTATTTATTTATTGGTTAATAAATTTTAATGTGTTCTATTATGAATATTTGAAAAATGAGGAAATTTGATTTTGTAAAGTCATACTTGAAAAATGACTTTTCTGCACTTCATGGGTGTGTTTATTAGTGAAATTAATATCTTTATATTATAAAAATTTGAGAACTGTAAAATTTTTATTTACAATCTTGTATTCCGCGTTTTCAAATTTTAAAGTGTACATCCACTAAGTAGAAATACTTATCGTGTCGGATTTTCCGCATGTAGGTTAAGATTTGGGCACAACAATTAAAGACAGATAAGTCAGCTATTACGTTTCCTACGAGTCATATCTCTCAATCTTTTGGGTAATTATTATTTTGAGCATTATGTATTTTTTTTTTTTTTGTTAACATGTATTAGTATGCATGTATATGTATATATATAAATATATGTTCATAAGATTTTGTAAATGATAATGTATATAAATATTATAAAAAAAAAAAACAATTTTGGTATTATAAAGTGATTTTATAAATAAATTTACTACTTTTCTTTTAATTGACATTTATGTTTATTAATATGATTTTTATTAAATGTTATGTTCATAAATAGTTGTGTGGTGAATTACATTTGGAGAGGAACGGAAGGTTCGAATGGAAGTTGAGAAAATAAAATTTTAGAAGTGTATTTTCTTGATAGGTTTTTAAATCTTGGATTTTCAGAAAAATAAGAGAAACTTTGTCCTTTTTTTTTTAAAAAAAAAAAAATAATAATATATTTATGTATAACTATAATGAATTAATCGATTAAGGTAACATCCTTCGATTCAGTTTCTATTTTAATGAGAATCGTGTGGAGGGTGTTACAACCACATCCCAATTTTTCATTTTCTTTACATTAATTAGCTTCAAATCCCCCTAAAACTCATACCAAATCAATCAATCACAAAATTAAGCATAAAAAATCTATCCCGTACACAAATTGCACTTATTCTAACCAAATTTGAATCTCATGCATAACCACTAAATCTTCTCAATTTCTTTTCATCAATTTACTCTAAATCAACTTAAATCAAATACAAATTCATCAAACACCAAATCAAGTGAATTACCTCATTATTTCTTCCTTTGACCGTCCACGACACATGCACACATTCAATCAGTTTCTTTCATTTCCATTATACCAAATATCATCAAAACATCTCAAATCAACCTAAATCACCATATAATATCATCCATTTATCAAATTAATTTCATTACATCCATTTTTCCAATTTGACCACTTACAAGTACATAACACCACTAAATTATCCATTTCATTCCAAGCCCAAAAATCATGCCCAAATATTTCAAATAATCATCAATTTCACCACTAATGCCTTAAAAATAAAAATTTATTAAATTCTATCAAATCTTTACATCAAACCCTAACCC
Organism: Dimocarpus longan; assembly: GCA_022984855.1. Lineage (NCBI taxonomy): Eukaryota > Viridiplantae > Streptophyta > Magnoliopsida > Sapindales > Sapindaceae > Dimocarpus > Dimocarpus longan. The sequence goes on along the minus strand of CM041015.1, from coordinate 16,257,707 downwards.
TTGCATTATTAATTTCCTTGACCCAAAGCTCATTGATATTTTCTTCCTCTTCTAAGCTTAATTTGAAGTTAATCTAACTCTACTCAAACCATAAATTCCATCAAAAACTCATTAAATCAACTATAAAAAATACTCATCAAACTAGTTATGATATCATCCACTTACCTTCTACTTTCTTCAAACTTTCTTGTGAGATTCTTGATAGGTTTGAGAGGTAAAGATGGATGGATTGCCCTTGGAGTCTCCTCTTCTTTTTCTTCTTTTTCTTCTTCCTCTCACGGCTTCATTTTTTTTCTTTTCTTTCTTCTTCTCTCAGCTCACTGGCTGCTCTTCATTTTTCACATTTTCCTTCTCTTTTGGCCGACTATCCTTCCCCTTTTAAACTCATTTTACACTTAAATATATATATAACCCTCTAATTTACCATTTTGCTATTAAAACTTTCTCAAAATCATAAAAATACCATCCATAAAATTTTGTCAAGTATCCTCATTCTTATCCACTATGCCACGTGTCACATTTTCCTTGGTTGCTTGCCCCACAAGTCTATCAATTTTTATCTCTTTTGATTTTGACTTTTCTAGGATGCCCAGATTCGGCTTTTTTGGGGCATTTTCGAAATCGCTTCAAAATTTACCGGAGTCTATATTCGGACTTCTTACGTACTTCCAATAACCTTAGTAACCCTTAAAAGTTATTTCAAGCTTCTTTTTAGTTCTCCGTAATTCACTAAATTGTCTTTGACGATTTTTGGATTGATTTCATTTTAATTCGAATCTCTTTCGGAATTGTAGTTTGAGTTTATAAAATACTTCTTGAGCATTTTCATACTCAATTTGACATTCTCTAAATTTTCTAAATTTTTTGAAAATCCTTCCGAATTTTCGATCGGATACGAAAATTGTTTTATTTTACTTCAAACTGACTCGTTTTTTATCCATTTCAGTTTTCGTTAATTCTAATATAATCTTCAAAACTTTTAATATATGAGACACATTTTTCGAAAATAACTATTCATATGAACACTTTTCGTCTGAAAATACTTTTCATAAAAAAATTTCTATCTCATGAAACTTGAGGAAATGTCCGCTTTTTCAAAATCATTATTTGCTCAAAAATATTATTCATCCAAAAATACTATTCATTCCGAAATATTATTTATCTAGATATATTTCTATTTCTCTTAAATAGTGAAAATTCAGGACGTTGCATCACCCCTTTAATCAACTTAAATTAAATCTCAAATCAAGCAATTTACCTTCTCAATTAAATCTTGAAAATAACAGCCCCTAAATTCATTAATTTGACTGCCCCAAAACTCATATACACATACATATCTATAACTTCAATTTTGAAGCAAGATTTATTCACCTTGACTTCTCTAGTTCTTACAATTTTTCATTCTTAAATTTATCTTAAGTTCTAAATAGGTGTCAAACTTAATGATAAGCCTCCTCAGCTTAGTGGTTGAAGTACCACCATATTTGTCTTTTGAAGTTATCCACATGTCTTGGGCAGTCTCATAATCTTTATATATGCACATGAGATCATCATCTATGCTGCTCAAGATCATAATCTGAGCTATGATGTTCTTTTTTTTTTCAAGTTTGATAGATCTCTATGTCTCTTCTGCTTTGAGTAGATGTACCTGACTGGGGTAACACCATCGTGTTTGTCAAGGTTTCAAGAGCATCCCGCTCTTTGAGAATATATTGAATTTTTCGGTGCCATATGTTATAATTATCACCATTCAGTTTCTCTCCATTGTTTAGTTCAACAATTATATTCTTTGAAGTTGAAGCTATTTTCCTGAATTGATATCTATGTCTATGTAAAGACTTACTATCTATATCCTTCTATATCTATACTAGCACATCTACTATCATTTCCCTATAATATTGCAGTAACTATACACTCATAAATATGAAGAAAGAATTTTTGGATAGGAATCGAAAAAATAATCAAGCCACCCATTATCATTCATTTATTCACTAAATCATACTTGTAAGTGTATTTGCGCAAAGCAGTCCTAATCTCATTCCTCAATTGAATTAGGACATCCACATAGATATCATTATACACAATGCAATATGAATAAAATAACATTTTATAAATGAGAAATAAAGGAAAGTTACACTATCCATGTTCAATGCGTAAAATAAAAAATATCCAACATAAATGCTAGCACTATATACAAAATAATAATAATAAAATAAATATAACATCAGTCAGACAGATACGAGGTACGAGAATCAATCGCCTCATAATACTCTCTCAAGTAATGGTCGAAATCAATCGTCATCTCTAGATCCTTCTCGTTTGATGAGATGTCTATCACCTCAACTATCTCATCATCAGAAGTATCCTTGATATCGACGTCCTCATCATCTAATATCTCTATAACCTCGATATCATCCTCATCATTCGAAATGACTATAGCATCAGCCGGATAATCAGAAGACACATAATTCGGTGGCTCAATGTCCTCCTTGTCATCAGATATGACTATCACATCAGTTGGATAATCAGAAGGCACATAATCTAGAGCTTCGATGCCCTCATCATCATCAGAAATGACTATGATATTATCTGGATCGTCAGGAATATCGATGATATTAGGACTCTCAACTATCTCGATGACGTCCTCATCCGAATCAATAAAGTAATGGATTACACGATAAGCCATCTACAAAAGTTTATCATATTAAGTATATTAAATAATTTAGTATAATAAATACTAAATATAATAATTTAATTTAATAAAATAAATAGGTTAATAAAAGAAATAAGAATTTAATTTAATTTAATTTAATTTAATTATTATTTTTTTTTGAAAAAAAACAATTTTTCGATCGCCGAAAACCGCTGTCCACGGCGATGCTTGGTCCCCATGCGCCGGCAATCGTCGGAGTCAAGCACCGGCAGCCCTCGCTCGTCAACCGCAGGTGCACTGTTGACGCACGCCACGTGGTAGGCTCTACGCTTCCACCTCGATGACACGTGGCCCAATAACATGCTGCCAAGTCTCGAACACGTGACATAATCTAGTTCGGCCATTTAATATGACACGTGTCTGAACTAGACTTCACCACGCATGTTACACGTGTCCCAACCAAATTCAGCCATATGACTACCCACGTGGCTCCTTTTGACACGTGGCTCTCTCTGGTTGGGTTACTAGCGCTGACGCGGCTCCATAAAAAAATGACATGTGTCAAGTAGACGCGGCCTCTCCTCAGGTCGTCACGTGTCACGCTAGATGTTACTATTCATCTTCAACATCTAAAACTCCAGTTTTATCAAAATTTCAAATTTTAGGGGCATTTTTCAAATTCGTTTTTCTCAATCATTTCTTATCCAAATTGATCATATAATATACCATTGGAAAGCTCTTTTTGAGCCTTATCTAATGGTATAATAATTATACAAAAATAAAAACGTTTACTAACATTTAAAGCTAGGAATAGATTCGGATTTGTTTAACTTTTCTCCAAAAAAAAACTCTTTAAATGCCTTAAAATTGACATATAAGCAAGTTTCATGCCATTTTATCATCATCCCATCAGCAAACAACAAACCATAAACTCTTATACCAATGTAAATCAATCATCATAAATAACTATATATATATATATATTAGTTTCTAAGCATGGAAAACTTACTTGATTTGCAGTGAAATTTGTCAGGATTTCTTGTTATTTAATTGGGTCGGAATTTAATCACTAAAGAGGAAAGAAATCTCAACTCATAATGTAAAGTATCTTGCCTTTGTATTGTTTTCTCTTTGGTTTTGGTTTTCTTCACTCTGCTCTGTTTTTGTTTTTCATATGTGTATATTACCCCCACTCAGAAAAAACTAATGCCCATCATTTTATATGTTAAAGTAACTGCTGCATGCAGTTATAAAACTACCAAAAAACTGATTAGCAAAACTGCCAATGGCAGTTAATCAATATCATCCAACTATCTGTTGGATTCAGGTTCGGGTTTTGGGCCATCTTGGGTGAGCCCGACCCAGGCCCATATAACCCAACAAGAATATCCAACGATCTCTAAATGATTTGATCTTCGATACATGAGCATGTGATTTTTTGTTCTACGCAAAAAATATATAACCATTTGGTTGCTTTTCAATGATCTATCTCAGGGTTACTTAAATATCTGCTTGACATTCCTACTATGAATGATATGTTTGGATATGTACATACTTGAGCATACAATAGACTTCTTACAGTTGATGCATAAGGAATCTTTTGAATTTCTTTCAGCTCCAATTCATTCTTAGGGCACTGATTGAGATTGAACTTGTCTCCTTTAGCTAGAGGGATATCTCCTGTTGCACAATGTTTCATGCCAAATCTATCAATAACTTTTTCAATATAACTTTTTTGTGATACCCCAAAAATAACTCGAATTCGATCTTGATGTATCTATATATCTCTTTTGATGTATCCATATGCCTAATACAAAAGAGGCATCCCCAAGATCTTTCATCTCAAAATTCTTTATTAGAAATCTCTTAGTTTCATGCAATAAGCTTATATAGCTGCCAGTAAGCAGTATGTCATCGACATATACTAATAGAAATATGTACTTACTCCCATTCAACTTATGATATACATAGTCTTCAACCTTATTTACCTTGAACCCATGCCAGATAATAATTTGATGAAATTTATGACACTATTGATGGGAAACTTGTTTGAGACCAGTGATGGATATCTTCAATTTACATATCATTTTTTTAGGTCATCGGATACAAAGTTTTTTAACTGCATCATATATATATTTCGTCAATGTCACCATTAAGAATCACAGTCTTTATATTTATTTGACGTAGCTCTAAAACACATGTGTCATTATTATCATGAAAGAGTTTTTCGTTGAAATCGGAGGGAAAGTCTCTTTGTAATCAATGTCTTCCTTCTTAGTGAAATCCTTGGCAACTAGAAGAGTCTTATGTCTCTCAACATTGCCTTTTAAATCCTTTTTGGTCTTAAAAATCTATTTGCAACCAATGGATTTCGCACCTTCAGGCAATTCGATGAGATCCTAAATGTCATTATCCTTTATGAAATTCGTCTCATCATTCATAGCATCAATCAACTTTTGAGAATTAGAACTTTGTTTGGCTTAATAGAAGTTGATTGAATTATCTTCCACCACTTCTATATCAACATCATGTTCTTGGAGAAAAAAAATGACATAGTCATCCGAAATTGCATTTCTCATATCTTTAATGGATCGTTTCAATGACATATCCTCTTGAGGTTGTTAAGTTTGTACTTCAGGTATAATTTCTTCATTTTGCATAACGAGCTCTTTTATAATGTCTTGATATTTCAGATTTATATTTTGAACAATATTAGGAATAGGAGCCTGATCATTATTAATAGCAATAGCATGAAGAGAAACAAATTCCTCTTCAAAGATAATGTCTTTAACTTTATTTCCCCCTACAAACTTAACTTTCTTAAGAAATTTTACATTTCCCATCTTAAAAAATGTTCTAGTAGTAGGATCATAAAATTCGAAACATTTTGATCGTTCAAAGTACCTAATAAAATAACAGCTTACTGTATTTGAGTCCAGTTTTTTTTTTTTTTTGGCTTGTAAAGCTTTGCCTCAGCTCCAAAATGTGTACATGTCTAATACTAGGGTTTTTACCTGTCTATAGTTTATAAGGGGTTTTAGCTACTACTTTGCTTGGAACTCTGTTGAGGATATATACTGTAATCTTTTGTGATTCTCCTTAAAGGTATTCAAGTAAAGAATAATGATTGATCATACTTCTTATCATGTCCTTAAACGATCTGTTTCGTCTTGCAGCAGCACCATTTATGCTAGGTTTGTTTGGCATTGTGTATTGTGGGACGATACCGTATTTCTCTAGGAATTTCACAAAAGGTCCTGGATGTTGTTTATCGGATCCGTCATATCTGCCATATTTTTCACCACTACGGTCAAATTTGACTATTTAGTTTTCTTGCCAAGTTGATTTTTAACTTTAGCTTTGAAAGTCTTAAATATTATCTAGGGATTGAGACTTCTTATGAATCAAATATCTTGAATAGTCATCTATGAACGTAATAAAATATTGTTGACCAATTCAAGAGATTGTAGGAAATAGTCCACAAATATCAGTATGTATCAGTTCTAAGACATCAATATACCTGTGGATACCTAATCTCCTAATGCTTGTCTATTTCCTTTTTATACACTCAATGCAGACTTGAAAATCTATCAAATCAAGAGGATCAAGAATCTCGTCAGACATAAATATCTGAATTCTCTGTTTAAAGATATGACATAAACGCTTGTGCCATAATGTGAAGAAATCCCTATTAGTTAATTTTCTTTTTGTACCTTATAAACTTATATGCAATGTTTCATTAGTTAAGGATTTTGTATCAAGCAAATATAAGTTATTATGCAAAGACAAATAATGGGTATCAATAAGATTCGAATCTTAAAAATAATTAAATTTATTATTTTCAAATGAACAATGATAATCAAATTTATCCAAAATGGAAACTGAAACTAAATTTCGTCTAAAAGACGGTACTACATAAGTCTCTTTTAAAATAAAAAATTGACTAATATTCAATAATAACCTAAAAATTCCTATAGCCTCTATTACAATTGTTTTGCCATTACCCACATAGATAAATTTGTTAGCATTACTTGGTTTTCGGCTCCATGGGCAACCCCGTATATACACACTTATGTGAATAGTAACACTATAATCTATTCATCAAATATGTTTAGATACAGAAGTTAAATTAACTTAAGAACAAACCAAATTGAAAAACGTACCTTTTTTGACACACCAATTGGCATACTTGGGACATTATTTCTTTATATGTCCAGTTTTTTTACAAAAGTAACAGGTAAACTCTTTATTTTGTTTTTTTTACACTTTATGTTGTGATGTCCTAGTTGCAGCCTCTTTTCCTCTTTTCCTTTTCTCTTCGGATATAGAGCCCCAAAAAGTTTTTGGAATGAAACGTTTCATGATCGTAAGACTCATGCGATTAGAACGATCCCACTTATCCATGTCACTTTTTCATCAACAGAGCTATTCTCATTGGGAGATTAAGGCTGTTCTTTCTGAAATGCAAGGTTAAGATCCATACAATCGAGAACAGTCATAACATTTTCTTTCCACTTCTTGAAGTTCATGCTATTAAGCACATAAATATAATTGATATTGATAGATATTGTTGAAGCAGAAGTAGTAATTGATTCGAGAACAAAACCAAATACAAGCTTATAATCAATAATCATGTCATAACACAAGAATACTCATTAATAAATTTATGCATGACATGATTAAAATATTCCCATAATGATGGACCCTAAAACAAGACACCTAGTACAACATTGATATTTAGTCTATGGATAGAAATATTAACTGTAAGTGGTACTTTTCGTATAATAATCAAATATTGACAATTAATTTTGTTAAGTAGTAAGCTTTTATTTGGACTGACTTATTACTCACATGAAATACCTAATAATCATCACATATTTATTACTACAAGTATACCCAATTATTTGATCAAACAATAATCTTCCTTCAGTCATTATTTGTATAAACGATAGACATACACATTTTAATATTCCAAAATAAATAAATTTACTATTGTGGGTATTTTGGCGATTATGGATAAAATGAAAAAGGCCCAAGGATGAGGCCCACTGTGCCGTTTTGTAGGAGAAAACCCAGAAAGTGCTGGTCAAAATAGTCAGAAGTCAAAGTAAGGGGCATGGACGTTTATTAGCCTGTATGCCCAAGCACGCGTGGTTACCTGTCTGATCGTTTTAATCGCTGAATAACTAGTTGATTGCATGAAGGTTTGATCGATTGATAAAGCATAAAGATGATCTGTTCGTAATTACAAAACTGCTCAATAAGTGCTCTTCAGAAGTTATCAAAGTGAACAGGAAGTCCTTGCATCTGCTCGATAGACGAAAGGGTATTGCAAAATGCTCGTTTGCTCGATAAAGACAATATCTGATCGTTGAAATAGTCTGCTCGATAGAGGCAATATCTGATCATTGAAATAGTCTGCTCGATAGAGGCAATATCTGATTATTGAATAAGCTGTTCGCTAGAGTTGACGAGTTAACCTTCTGGAAGGCGAATCAATTTAATTCAGAAAAGGAGCCAATTTACCTATTCTCATACAAATCGAATCACGACACTCTTGACAATTGCTATATATGTAGTAGAGATAATCTTGAGAGATATTATCTCAATTAATGTATATTATTTTTTACCTTATCTGTAAGATTCTTAAGCTTATTCAAATTGTAACATCTCTGCTATAAATAGGAGATAAAAATTCAGTGTAAAGGACAAGTTGAAATAAATACAATTACTTCGAGAGAGAAGATAGGGTAATTATCGTGGACGTAGGCCATTGTTTTGTCGAACCACGTAAAAATCTCGTTGTGTTCTGTTTTGGTCTTGGCCATACTTGTTTTATTGGTGGTTTGTTGTATCACATGTATTGAGCTTTGAGAACCTGGTTGATCGAAATTGTGTGTCAACATCTTTTAGTGCTAGAGGAAGGGCCCAGACTGCGGTTTGACAACCTTTTTGATATTATTCTCTTTTGCTTTAATTTGCTGACATGGCCAGGATCAAGACAACTAGGATTATTGCGACAGAGGCTGACCAATCGGAGGGCCACCAGGGCCAAGGTCATGTGGCAGGAACGTCCAGTGCAGTTTTGCCCCCATTTCCCCTGTATCAAACAGTCGCTGGTGGGGAAGTTGCGCCAGTTTGGCAGCAGTGTCAGGAAGCGTTAGAAAATACGGTAGCACAATTAGCAAAAGCAATCAGAACCCTGACGCAAGCCTAGGTCCAGGAGGTCCCCAAGAATGCAAACCCTCAACACCAGTCGGTAGGTGTCGTGCCTACTATAAGAGAGGAAACTGGCAAAGTGAGAGTACAGCCGGCCGTTTTTGTTTGCTCCTCAAACTTACATCATAGAGGTGAAGAGCGTCAAGCTTATGAAGAAGAAGTAGCGCCTCACCCTCCCAACCTGAGGATCAGAGTAAGTCAGGGTGGCAGCTGCCGTGTGGAGGCTAATCGTGGGAATGAAAGAGTTCGACAACGCAATGGAGAGTGTATGCGCCGAAGAGAATCACCTCATGCGAGGAGTTCTCATAGAAGAAATAGATCGTGTGAAAGAATGTCTATGGACCAAGATAGGTCGCGAACTCGTGTTTCTGAAGGTAAGGAAGATAGGAATCACCGGTCCCCAACGAACAAAATTGAACGACTGGACCCAGTGGTGCAGGAATTAATACAGAGGGTCCAGCAATTGGAAACGGGACCTGGGCTCCACGGTCGAGTAGGGGGGCGAGAAGAAAGAACCCCATTCACAGGGGAAGTTGAGACACAGCCGCTGCCACCGAGATTCAAGCTCCCGAGCATCCCACTCTATGATGGAGATAGTGACCCATACGAACACCTGGACACTTTCAATGTCCAAATGGATCTGCAGACGTCTAATTCTCTGTGTTCCCAGCAACATTGGGGAGTGTGCCGAGGGCATGGTTGAAGAGTCTTCCGGCCCGCAGTATAAACAGCTGGGAGGAATGTCAAAGAAAGTTTGTTGACCAGTACAAGACATTGAGAAAACAGCTCGCATTAACCTGCCACTTGACAACTATGTTTGAGAAGCAGGATGAGACTTTAAGAGACTACATTATCAGAATCAGGCATGAGGTAAACAATGTAGAGAACCCCTCAGACGAAAGTATCTTAACTACAATTTTGGCAGGACTTAGGAAAGACGAGAAGCTTTATAAAAGCATTTACAAGAATCCTGTAAAAAGTCTTGGGGAATTTTATGATCATGCGGCGAAAGAATTATGCTGGGAAGATACTTTCGGACAGAAGAAATCTAGCGAGCAGAAAAACGGAGCAAGCGGCTCACATTAAGGAAAAAAGAGGGGTCAACGTGAAAGTGAAGAGAGCGGTCATAAGAATTGCTCCAGTAATCAGGTAGCGAAGTGGTCAGAAAATGAGTCCGAAAGAAAGACATTTCCACCGAGAAATCGCTACCAGAATTATAGCATTCTGATAGATAGACAAGATAAGATCTTTGAAGCAGAGAAAAGAAGGGAGAACTTTGGGAAGCTAAGTCCCACAAATATCCCAAGAAGATTCCACGACTCAAGGAAATATTGTGCCTACCATAGAGAGAATGGGCATTATACTTCCCAATGTAGGGAACTCGGGGATGCGATAGAAGAATTAATCAGAAGAGGTCATTTGAGGGAGTATGTGGTACGACCAGAAAATCAGCATCCCCAGCAAGGGTATCAGCCAACACAGGAATGCCCTGATTCATCTCAATAACTTATCCAACAACAACCCCAGTAGATGGTTGATCAGGGCTACCTGTCCACTGTAAGAACCATTTTCACTATCCACGGTGGATTACACATCGCAGGGACATCTAACAGATCGTAAGAACGCTATGTGTAGGATGCTAGCCATGTCCTTCTGACAAGGCACAGTGAGACGGAGGGGCCGACTAAGAAAGCCAGAATGACTTCAGGTGGCATGATGTTTAGTGAAGAAGATGCTAGAGCTGTATATTGGCCCCATAATGATGCACTGGTCACCAGGGCAAGAATTCGCAATGTTGAAGTAAGGAGGATAATGATAGATACTGGTAGCTCGGTGAATGTGATGTATAAGGGATGTTTCGAGCAAATGGGCTTAGCTTTCGAACAGTTGACACCGTTCCCTGAACCCCTTTTCTGTTTTACAGGGGATGCAATCGTGTCATTAGGGCAGATCAAACTTCCTCTCACCATCGGAGATTTAGATCGACAAGCTCTTACGATGGCAGATTTCTTGGTTATCAATTATCCTTCGACATACAATGCTATCCTTGGAAGACCAGCTATGAATGATCTAGATATAGCAGTATCCACTAGAATGCTCATTATTAAATTTTTCACTTCGAATGGGGTAGGATGTGTTAGGGGAGAACAGGAAATGGCAAGGAGATGCTATAAAAATACGGTAAAGGCAGGGATCAAAGAAAAGAAGGTTAGTATGGTGACTGAGGAAAAGACACATCCAATCAGTACTTTGGGAGTGAGTGAGGACCTGGATCCAAGAGAAATAGATGAAGATCGAGCAACAGGCCCTGTGGAAGAATTAGAGGATGTGCAAGTTAGCGAGCAGGATGCCAAGTGGTGTTTGATGGTCGGGAAAGATTTACTCCCAAATATTAAAGCACAACTCATTAAGTTCTTGAAGGAAAACCTGGATGTCTTCGCATGGAATCACGAAGACATGATAGGGATTAGCTCGAACATAATGTCACACAAACTAAACATCAGTCTCCTCCACAAGCCAATTCGTCAAAAGAGGAGGCCAATAACAGAAGAATGCTATGAGGCGCTCAGGGAAGAAGTGGAAAAACTTCTAGCGAACAAATTTATCAGAGAAGTCTACTACTCGGTTTAGGTGGCAAACCCTGTTCTGGTAAAGAAGAAGAACAAGAAATGGAGGATCTGTATTGACTTCATCGATCTAAATAAAGCATGTCTGAAAGACAGTTTTCCTTTACCAAGTATCGATAAGCTTATTGAAGGTACTGCTGGACATCAGCTCCTTAGCTTTATGGACGCATACTCGGGGTATAACCAAATCCCAATGAACCCTGACGACGAGAAGCATACTTCATTTATTACTGATCGTGGGCTTTATTGTTATAAGGTGATGTCATTTGGGTTAAAAAATACTGGAGCGACTTACCAGCAGTTGGTAAATATGATGTTCAAAGATCTTATTGGGGGAACGATGGAAGTATATGTTGATGATATGTTGGTAAAATCTAAATGAGCATATGAACATGTGCGTGATTTGAGAGAAATGTTTCAGATTCTGCAAAAATTTCAGATGAAGTTGAATCCTTTGAAATGCGCATTTGGAGTAGATTCGGGTAAATTCCTAGGTTTCATGGTCAATAGTAGGGGAATTGAAGCAAATCCTGAAAAGATTAAAGCCTTAATTGATATAAAATCGCCTACCAAGGTCAAGGAAATGCAGAGTTTAAATGGTCAAGTCACCGCCCTTAGCCGGTTCATATCCAGGTCGACAGACAAATGTATTCCATTCTTCGATGTATTGAGAAAGGCAAGAAAATTCTAGTGGACTGAAGAATGTGAAGTATCCTTTCAGCAATTGAAAGAATATATAGGCCGAGCACCTTTGCTGTCTAAGCCGGTTTTAGGGGAGAAATTGATCCTTTACTTGGGGGTTACTCATCATGCCCTTAGTGGAGCATTGGTCCGTGTAAAAAACAGTAAGCAATTCCCTATGTATTATATTAGTAAAAGGTTGCTCGATGCGGAAACCAAATATACATAGATGGAAAAACTTGCATATTGCTTGGTAGTGGCATCGAGGAAGCTCTGCCCTTACTTCCAGACCCATACCATCGAGGTCCCGACCAGGTACCCTTTGAAGCTGGTTCTTCAAAAACCTGACATATCTGGTTGTCTACTCAAATGGGCCACAGAGCTCGCCTAGTACGAAATAGAATTCAAGCCCCGAACAGCAATCAAGGGACAGGTTTTGGCAGATTTTATGACTGAATTCACGGGACCTAGCAGTGAAGAGCTTGAATCTTCTGAAGGACCATTCTGGGAGCTATATATAGACGGGTCCTCCACTGAGCAAAAGGCAGGAGTAGGAGTGATATTGGTAAGTCCAGAGGGCCATAAAATCTTGTGCGCTTTGAGATTCAAGTTCAGGGCCACCAATAATGAGGCCGAGTATGAGGCACTGCTAGCAGGGTTGAGATTGGCCAAAGAAGTGCAAGCAGAACGGGTTAGAATTTATAGCGACTCTCAGCTTGTTGTATGCCAGGTTTGAGAAGAATATCATGCCAAAGGATTTAGGATGGCCATCTATCTACAAAGGGTCCGGGAACTCTTAGCGGTGTTTGAAAAATATGAGTTACACCATGTTCCACGATCACAGAACTCTCATGCAGATGCCTTGGCTTGTTTAGCCACAACTAAAGATGCAAACTTTATGGGGGTTGTTCCAGTAGAAGTTCTGCCAGCCCCAAGTACAGAATCACGAAAGGAGATTATGACAATTGTGGTGGCATAAGGTTCTTGGATGAACCTCATCATGGAATATTTACAGAATGGAAAGCTACTTGAAGGCAAGTTAGAGTCACACCGTCTTCGAACCCGAGCAGCCCGATACTACATTTATGACGACAAGCTTTATAAAAGAGGATTCTCTGCTCCACTGCTTAGATGCATTGATGGCTTAGATTCTCAAGCTGTTCTGAATGACATACACACTGGACATTATGGTAATCACGCCGGGGGGCTATCATTGGCTCAGAAGGTTCTTCGGCAGGGATTCTATTGGCCGACAATGAAGTAGGACTCAATCAAAATGGTCAAGAAGTGTGATAAATGCCAGAGATTTGCCAAAATACCTCGAGCCCCACCGGCTTTCTTGTAGCAGATGGCCAGTCCATGGCCTTTCGTCATTTGGGGCATATACCTGATCGGACCGCTCCCAACAGCTCGGGAAAAGTGTAGACATGCCATTGTAGCAGTGGATTACTTCACAAAATGGGCAGAAGCTAAAGAGTTAGCTGAAATATCCTCTTCCAAAGTCGAGAAGTTTATCTGAGAAAATATTATTTGCAGGTTCAGACTTCCACACCAGATCATGATAGATAATGAAACCCAGTTTAGCAGCAATCAGTTTCAGAAGTTCTGCAAGGATCTTGGGATTAAGAAGAGTTTTTCGGCAATAGATCACCCGCAAGCGAATGAACAGGTGGAAGCTGAAAACAAGATCATCAAATAGAACTTAAAGACTAAGCTGGAAGTAAGAAAAGGAGCTTGGGTGGATGAATTGCAGAAGGTATTATGAGCGTACAGAACCACTGCTCGTAATACTACAAGAGCAAATCCTTTCTCGTTGGTGTACGGCTCGGAAGCAATGATTACAATAGAATATGAAGTCGCAAGTCAATGCAAAACTATGTTCAATCTGGAGGACAACAACCACCTGCTCGCAGCTAATTTAGATCTGGTCGAGGAAGCAAGAGATGAAGCTCAGGTGAGGGTTGCTGTTTATCAGCAAAGAATTGCCAGGTTCTACAATAGGAAAGTTTGTGTTTGAAAATTTAAGACAGGCGATCTGGTCCTGTGCATCATTCTACCAGCTGCCCGAAAAGCTAGTGACAGAACCCTTGGCCCAAATTGGGAAGGGCCTTATATTGTCAAGGACAGTCTGGAAAATGGGGCTTACCACCTGACAAACCTGGAAGGAGCAGAAGTTCCCCGAGCATAGAACGCTGAGAATCTCCGACCTTATTATGTTTAAATTATTTAGTTTATGTTTTGATTACTTATTTTTTGGCTTGTATGAATGCAGCTATTAATTTAATAAAGAATCCCTTCAAAGAGCAATTCCCGATCATTTCACACACGGCTGTTTATTTCTACTCATGCTTTGGAAGGTTCAATTGCTACCTGTGAGCGAGTAGACTCTGGAAGGTGCAATTGATACCTGTAAGCGAATACTCTGGAAGATATGATTATCACCTGTGAGTAGCCGGGCTTTGGAAGGTATAATCATCATCTGTGAGCCAAAGGACGTTTTGGAAGGCCTTAGCATTACCTCGGAGCAAGTGGATCCGGAAGGAATGCTCATGGCCTGTGGACTTATCAAATAACCCTGGAAGATCTATATAGCCTGTGGACGAGCAGGCCCTGGAAGGGACATTTGATCTGTGGGTTCAAACGCTGGGAGGAACTGACACAGCTTATACAAAGGGCAAACGATTTGTTTGGACCATTCACCAAACAGAGATAAGAGGCCTTAAAAAAGAATAATTTCAGCAAAATAGCTGTCCCCACACCTACTCTGCTCGGTTAAAGAATAAATTTTACCACCAAACAACTAAGAAAAAAACATGCGAATAGAAAATAAAGATAAAGCAATTCATAAAACAGAAATGAAATTGTTTGTAACCAAAATTCATATGAATAAACAAATGAAAAAAAAAATTCTTAAGGAGTGCTGGGAGGAACATTCTGCTCTCTCGTAGCTTCACTTCTATCTTCTGTAATAGGATGGGGAGAGCAGGAAGCATGTCATGCATATGTGGGGTCAGAAGAAGGCTGATTTGATTGAGAAGTAGGGAGATTGGCTTTTAGTCGAGCTTCTTGCGCATCCAACTTTACTTCTTCTACAACTTCTGGACCAAAGAAAGATACATCTACATCTGGTCGCTTAAACTAGAAGTTGTACAAAAATAGGCTCCCTGTCCTCTCTTCTGCTTCCCTGACCAAAGCTTCAGTACGACTCTGCTCTAGGACTATTTGTTCCTTAAGAGAAATCACCTCCTGCCTCATTGCTTTCATAACTGTATTAGCTTCAGCTACCCCATGTTCACGCGAGGACAACTCCCCTTTCAACTGATCGTTTTCTGCTTTCCACTTTTTCTTTGAATCCTAAGAAAGCTGAAGTGCTCTTTTCAACTCAGCGATCTCTTTGTCCCTGGATACGATCTGCTCGTTTTGCATCTTCAGGTTCTTTTGCTGCTCAAACCTCTAGTTCACAGACTTTTCATGCTCCCGCTCCAGATCGCAGAAGGCCTCCCTTAATCTTTCAACCTCCAACTCGAGAGAACTTACTTCTTTTTGCATTCTGTTCTTTTCGTCCTCCAGAGAATTTATGGTCGCTTCCATGGTAGTTTTCTCCTCGGACCAGTCTGAAATCTCTCTGAGGAGCTTCATGTATGCCATGGATGCCTGAAACGAGTTATTAGTAAAACAAGGAAGGATAAAGAAGAAAGCAATAGCAAAAAATATAAGGACTTATGAGCATATTATAGAAACCCATATAGTTGATTAGTCTCTTTCCCTTCATAATTTCATTGTAAAGGGCTGGTTTCTTCATCCCGAGAAACTGAGGCGCGCGATCTAAAATATCGTTGTAGTATATCCCTGCATCAAAATCCTGCTCCTGGGATTGCTCTTCGATAACCGAGTCTTTCCCTTGCGTCTTTTGATGCTTTGAGGGGGGTTCTGCGGCCCCCAATTCGGCAATCCCCTTGCCTTTATCAACACTTCGAGGGTGAGGAGCAAACGAACCATTGGCAGCAGGAATGGATTGAGGAGTAGCTTCTTTGTGAGCATCTTTGTTTGAAGGTTTTCTCCCAACAAACTTCTGCTCATAGGGCGAACAGGAGAAGCATCAGGGTCTTTTTGAAGGGACGACTCTGAGGGAGTTTCAACTGCTGTTTGAGAAAATGAATCCTTGATCGCTTGATCAGATTTTTTCGAGGCAGGATCCTTGCCTAGAAGCGGTTGTTCGAAATGGAGCCTCACTATTGTTGGGGATTGACTCTCTGACAATCTAGGGACTTCCTTCCCAAAAGCCTCAAAAGCAGAGGAGATCTCTTTGTCCTCGCGAGCTCCTAGATCAGAACTTTTATCTAGTAACTTTTGGTGAGCTGCAGGAGCAAGACCGTATAGTTGTAGGAGATGATCAGTTGGCGGTTGGTCGTCTGAAGAAGTTTTTACCTCTGAAAATTCTTCCAATAAAGACAACTCCTGGTCGGATAGCGGAATCTCACTTTTGGCAACGCTTGCATAAAGGCAAAAATTAGTAACGAGCAGAATGAGGATAAAGTAGCTATATGTGTAAAAGTATACTTACTGGGGGAAAGGCAAAAAGAAAAGTTTTGACAAAGACAGACACGATGCATAGAACCATCGCGATTTATAGTCACCTACATTAGACTTACTAACCCTTTTTGGGAGGTTCACTTTGTAAGGGGACTTTCAGGCTGAGGTGTAATAAAACTCATCTTTCTTTTCTGATTTAGGGCCTGTGGTGCTCTTAAAAAAAAAGAGGTGTTGAATTATTGCAGGCGTCGGTTGAGAAAGACCATTTTTAAGAAAGATCGAAGCAAGAACAGTAAGGTGAGCATAAGAGTTAGGAGTCAACTGGAAAGGGGCAAGGTTAAGGTCGTTCAAAAGGGCGACCAGATAAGGATGCACTGGGAATCTGAAGCCAGCCTCTATGTGCTGACGGCTTATGGAGAAGAAACCTTTAGGAGGATAGGCCGCGTGATCATGAGTCTTCGGCACCATAGCACGGCAGCCAAAGGGTAGAGAAAAGTCTTCAGCAATGGATTCGAGTTCACTGGGACTAAGAGAAGAGTCATATCTAAAAAAGGGGGCGCGAGCAGATGAAGCTTGGTGCTCGAAAGGGTTTGGAGCAATTTCACCGCTCTGAGATGTCGTATTATCAGTATTCTTGTCTGGGTTAAGCTCCTCCTCAGAGGCCGCACCATCAGACCCTACTTTACGACTGCAACAACTACGACCAAACATGTACAAAAGCAACAAAGGAATCAGGTCGTATAAAGCAGACCAGAATTCGGTGTTTAAAGTTATTCCTATTTTTCTAAAAAGTCTAGCTGTGCATGCAAGGGGGGCTGCCAAGCACAAGGAAAACTTTATCTACAAGCCTAACGGATTACAAGGATTATTGAGCAACCAATTCCTAATTCTATCAGAGCGAGAATATCAGGTGACTACAGATAAGAAATGACATATGATTTAAAGCAGTTAAATAGATGTCTTTCTCAATTAAAATATGCCAAGTATGCGACAGAAGTATCCATAAATAACGAATAAGCTTATACATTTGTAATCTAGCAAATGCAAGTACCCATGAAAAAATTACCTTGAATATGAAAGATTTCGTTGTTGAAGAAAAAGAGGATGATGAGAGGTGATGGCAAACAAGAGAAAGCTAGGAGCAAAAAGACGTCTGTCTTCAAAAGTGACTGGTAAAGGACGAAGATAGAGCGATGGGGAGTTTATATATAGCTGTCATCTTGAAACCCTAATCGTCAGACCAGGACAGTCGAGTAGCGTCATTAATCAAGCGGTTTATCGTGAAAACCACGATTTCGTCATCATAAGCAGCCATTGAAGAGACGCGCATTAAATGCATGCATTAATAAGCGCACGACACTTGATGTACAGAGAACCGACGCCTAGGGAATTGTCATGTGGCACGGGATAAAATAACGTTCGAAAAAAGGTGACGGTTCATGTCTCGCCAAAAGTACTCTAAAATAAAGAATGTTGTTTTCAGTACAAAAAATATTGAAAAGCAAGGGGGTTAGTGTTGTGGGTATTTTGGCGATTATAGATAAAATGGAAAAGGCTCAAGGATGAGGCCCACTGTGCCGTTTTATAGGAGGAAGCTCAGAAAGTGCTGGTCAAAATAGTCAGAAGTCAAAGCAAGGGGTATAGGCATCTATTAGCCTGTATGCCCGAGCACGCGTGGTTACGTGTCTGATCATTTTAATCACTGAATAACTAGTTGACAGCATGAAGGTTTGACCGATTGATAAAGCATAAAGACAATCTGTTCGTAATTACAAAGCTGCTCGATAAGTGCCCTTCAGAAGTTATCAAAGTGAACAGGAAGTCCTTGCATCTGCTCGATAGATGAAAGGATATTGCAAAATGCTCGTTTGCTCGATAGAGGTAATATCTGATTGTTGAAATAGTCTGCTCGATAAAGGTAATATCTGATCATTGAAATAGTCTGCTCGATAGAGGCAATATCTGATTATTGAATAAGCTGTTCACTAGAGTTGACCAGTTGACCTTCTGGAAGGCGAATCAATTCAATTCAGGAAAGAAGCCAACTTACCTATTCTCATGCAAATCAAATCACGACACTCTTGGCAATTGTTATATATGTAGTAGAGATAATCTTGGGAAACATTATCTCAATTAATGTATATTATTTTTTGCTTTATCTGTAAGATTTTTAAGCTTATTCAAATTGTAACATCTCCGTTATAAATAGGAGATAAAAATTCAGTGTAAAGGACAAGTTAAAATAAATACAATTACTCCGAGAGAGAAAATAGTGTAATTGTCGTGGACGTAGGCCATTATTTTGCCGAAGCACGTAAAAATCTCGTTGTGTTCTATTTTGGTCTTGGTTGTACTTGTTTTGTTGGTGGTTTATTATATCGTAGGTATTGGGCTTTGAGAACCAGGTTGATCGAAATTGAGTGTCAACATCTACATTATATGGTTACTTTAGCAACCTATAATTTTAATTCAATTTATTTTGAAATATCAATATTTTTTTTTTTAATCAAACCTGAACGTGTTTTCAAATAATATATATATATTTCCATTGAAACCCTTTTGTCCACTGAATCCTTATATATATATATATATTTTTTTTGAAGAACCATGTTGTATTAAACAGAAGAAAGAACACCTCCAGAGGAGGGAATACAAGACCCATCCAAAGCAACTAATTTCAGTAGCCAAGGAGGGAAAGATTTTCTCTAGATAGTTGAACTATTGAACCCAAGAGCCCAATTGGCAAGGCTATGAGCAGCTCGATTGCACCCGCTAGGAACATGCAAGATAGAACTGAATTGATGTTCAAACAAGGTAGATTGAATCTCATGCACCAGATTAGAAATATCAAGAAGGGTAGAACAAGCCCCAGTGCATAGGTTAACCACATTTAAAGCATCCATCTCTAAGCAAGCGGGTAGAAGGGTATGTTTGATTGCCAGCTGAAGGCCTTGAAGAACAGCAGAAGCTTCAGCTATATCTACATCAGAAACATGGCGAATAGAAAGACCTGCTGCCAGGATGATATCCCTGAAATGATCCCGCACAATCACCCCCAAACCTGCTTTTCTTTTAACCTTATTTACAGCTGCATCACAATTTTATATATATCATAGACTTTTACTAGAATTTCAACGCGCAAGCCAAAAATACATAACTAATATATCTAATATGCAAGCAAAACAACATAATCCAATGACCACCAGATGTTTTTGAATATAAAATTAAGAGGGGCCACGAATCACATGTCTGAAAAGTTGATTGTGATCAATCAACAAATAATGAAATAAAATAAAATAAAATAACAAAAGTTAATGGCCATGCAACGGTCAGAATATACGTGACCCAAATGTAACATCATCTTGGTTTTGCGCTCATCTCTATGACTTGAAAAACCACT
Organism: Dimocarpus longan; assembly: GCA_022984855.1. NCBI lineage: Eukaryota > Viridiplantae > Streptophyta > Magnoliopsida > Sapindales > Sapindaceae > Dimocarpus > Dimocarpus longan. The sequence goes on along the minus strand of CM041015.1, from coordinate 16,237,594 downwards.
AGTCATAGAAAAATTAAAGTGATTTAATTTCTAACAAACCACTGGTCATATATATTAGGTGGCGTGTTTAGAATTAACTATTTATTATTCAATTCTTTTTCTAAAATCACTCATAATAATAAGTCAATCCTTCTTTCTTCATAATAAGTGATGGAAACAAAGACACGAATGACACCGCAATTAATTTTTCTTAATGATAAACAATCATAAAAACATGAAAGGTATCATAATTAATATTTCTTCATGCTTCCGTTACAACAAGACTATATCAATGAAGAATAAGAAAAATTTCTTAATGATTCAACATAAGTTGATTTTGATACTACTTGTTGAATAAAACTTTAATAGGTAAAAAAAAATTATACTAAAATCTAGAAACTAATATTAAATCATTAATAATTATTACAGATAAGACATACCTGAATCCATATTGATAAATTTTAGAAGGATTAAGTCTTGTATAATCAAATCACCTTAGAAACTATAGTTTTTTTCTTGAATGGAAAAGGAGAAGAAAAGCAAAAATATTATGTATGCTAATTTGACATATGACCCATAACCAAAATAATGTTCTTTATATACTAATGTAATTAGGTTCCTATTAACCCTAATTTCATTAGTATTGGGTTTCTATATACTAAAGTCCATACCCAATGAATATCTCTTGAGTCTAATTAATAGATTACTTATTTAACCCTATTAAAATATATTACATATAATATAATTGTTATTTAATATACAAACCCATAATAAGAAATATAAAAAAATCCCAATAGATTAATCTTAAAATACAATGAGATATAACTAGATATTATCCCAAAAATAAAAAAGAAAGAAAATAAAATTTTTATTTGTTTTAAATAAGGTCTCACTAAAAAGGATGGTCTCAAATAAAAATGGACAAATTACTATATCCAAACCATTTAAAAACTCATCTTTCTAAAGTACAAATAGTTAACCTAAATTATGTAATTTACATAGTGCCAAGTATGTGAATTACAATTCAATCCACCCAATGCACAAAATTAACAAACATAATTTATGTAAAAGCAAAAGCTGATGATATAGTTTATTCCACAGAGTAAATGATATCAAATAGCACCAAAGAATTAATGTTATATTTAACTAGCACCAAAGAACTGGAATGAGGTTTTCTAACATCTCCCTAAATAAAAAAAAAAACTAAATACCCTTCTTTAAAAAAAAGTTATAACTTAGAGTTCTCCCTCTCTCTCTCTCTTACTCTCACTGTCTCCTCGCCATTTCCTCATTTATCACAGTCTAGTAGCAACAGCAAAGTCTTCTCCTCCATTATTGGCAACCAACCGCACCTGAGTCTTTTTTTTTTTTTCCTAATCATTGAACCTAAAACCATTTGGTTCTTAGGTGATTGATGGTGCCCCTTGTTTTCATTTTTTTTTTTAATATGTTGTTGTTGATATTATGGGGGAATGGATGGTTGATAATATAGAAGATAGTTAGATGTTTTTTGGATGTTGTTGATGGATATTTGTTGATGATGTTGTGGTAGAATGGATGAAATAGATGGTTGATGTTGTTGAACATAGTTGATTTGAATTAGGGTCTGATTTGAATGGATGAATGAATGAAATGGAGAATGGATGAAATGTATCTTTGAACAATTAGGACGCGATTTGAATCGCATCTTCTTAGGTAGTGATTTATTTGACCCGCGCACTATAAGGTGCAATCCAAGCCCTTTTTGGTGTGACCCACGCACTATAGGGTACGACCAGCGCCTTATGGGCAAGTCAGGGCGTGAGTCAGAGCGTGCGCAGGTCAGGACGAGGGTCAAAGCGAGACCCTTGCCTTATGGGCGAGTCTTACGCTCTATTAGGGTATGACCCACACCTTATAAAGGGTGCGACTCGCACCTTATGGGCTGGTCAAGGCGTGACCCGCGCTCTATGTCTGGTGCCGAAAATTTAAAATTAGAGTGAGTTTTCAAAATTTTAAAACAAGGACGGTTTTGTCATTAAAAATATTAAACTATAAAAAGGTTGCTAGAAAACATTAGTTCAGTTCTTTGATGCTACTAAAATATGTCCTCAGTTATTTAGTGGTAAAACAAAAAAAAAATCCCTGTATTCATGTAATTGTTTTATTTTTGCAAAATAATAAAAATCAAACTCCTAGTACTTGTTGCTATTTTCCAGCAAGAACCTGTTTTGAACCCATTTCCTTCTCCTATTTAGCAGCCATTTCATCTTTAAATCTCTTATAAATATCCCCACTATAATATTTTCTAGTCCTCATGACCAAAATAAATGTGACTAGAGCACCGAAAATGTTGACACAAGCAAGAACCACGAAGGAAAGCTTATAACATTGCTTGCCAATACAAGTCAATTCCTTGACCATTGATTTTGTCATGCCTTTCTCAGCCAATTGCTTGAATGCCTCTCTGTCATAAAGCTTGCCGACCACCAACACACTTAGCACATATGACCCAAGAGGACTTGCTAGTTGTCCACAATTGAACAATGTTGAGTAGTATTTCAATCCAAACAGCTCTGAGATGATGATGACAAGTAGTGTCATTTGCGCCCCAAAGGAGAACCCCACCAGCACAGATGCAACGTAGACCGAACCCGGAAAAGGGAAGGCAATGAAGATGTTGCTAAGGGCAGATAAGAGGAGTGAGAGTGCCATTATAATCGGTCGAGGGATATTGTATTTTTGGAGAATGATTTCTGATACAAAACCAGCAAAGACTCTCCCAAAGTAGTTCCAGATGCTTAATAGTGAAACAAATGTGTTGATTGTTTGTTGTTTGTAGCCTAAGGATTCACCAATTTGGCCTAGATTGTCCATTGCTGCTAAGCTACAGCCTAGTCCACAAAATGTAGCCAGAAAAAGAATCAACATGTCTGCACTCAAAAGTGCTTGCAATATGCTATAATCTTCTCCTCTTTTTGGTGAGTTACAAATGTCTGCGCAGCAGCGTTGGTCTTCTTTGTCTTCAATGTGGGGTTGTTTGTGTGAATCTTCAAGCTGGATTTCGGATTTGGATTCTGACTCTAGTGCTGGAGGCTGATGATCAAGAACAACAACACTTGTAGAAGGAAGAACAGGTTGTTTCTTTTGCATCCAAGAAGTGTATTCTTCCCTAAATGCTACAACAAGTGGCATGAAAATCAAAACACAGATAGCAACGGTGCTTCCTACATAAGCATAGTAAGAAAAGTGGACTTCTTTTTGAGCTATGGTTAAACCCATCATCAACAAAGCCAAAGCAGTTGCAATATAAAGATATTCATAGAACACTTTAAGTTCGTTTGGGTGTGTAGAGGCCTTCAATGGTCTAATTGTGTAAACAAATAATAGAGATATCAAAGCAGGCATCCAGGCAATAAGAAGAATCATAGACTTGGCATCATTCCCATAAATTGAAAGATAAAGTTGTGTGAAAATTGCCCCACCAAGCCCCACAAACCCCTTCATGATCCCTAACATCATGCCTCTACTCTCCGGGAAGTTCTTCACACAAGTGACAAGCGAGCCAGTGTTGGCGAAGTTTTGTGAGTTTGCACCAATGCAAATATACAAACACATCTGCCAAAGCTTTGGCTTGGCAATTTTCTTCATCACAACAAGCCAAATCATAAAGTACCCAGCAAAGTTCATCGCAGAACCCACCAGTAACACGAACCACGGTGGCGCCACCTCTGCTAGGAGACCGGAGAGGACCCCAACACTGGCTCCAAGGTCCTTGCATGTGCCTAAAAGATTGAGAGTAGATTGATCATAGCCTAGAGTGGCTTTGATCTCCTTAGAGTAGACACCAAATAAGTAAGTTCCACCAGCACCAGTCATGATCAAGAATGATGCAAACATCATGAACCATCGGCCAGTGATGACTTGAATCAAATAGCCACAGCAACCAACCCCACGACGAGATCCACCACTGTCAGTAACCATCTTTCCTTCTTGTGCAAACCAAGTCAAGTTTCAATACGAGTTAAGGAGGAATGTAATTAACATGCATGGTTTTTATACTTTAAAATCCTGGATTATTTTTTTTGAAGTCCTAGTTTGGAACAATATTTTTAATCCTATCTTATCTTTCATCAAATATAAAATAGTATTTAAATTAATCCAATTCTATATAAGTAATCCAATTCTATCTGGCGTACCAAATGATGCTTGCTGAAATACCTCATTTGGCAAGTGGAATTGGATTAGATTATTTAAGTTAAATTGGATAAGACTAAATTAAATAAATTAATTGAACAGGTGGAATTGAATTAGATTATGTACTATGTTAGGCTTTTCAATTACTTTTTTTAAATTCATATCTAAATGATATGACATTTGAGTTACCATGATCTTATTAAATAATAAGATTTCACAACTTACATATCTTATTACTTGAATATAAATTTGGATAAAATATTTGAAAACCTAGTATTACTATTATATTATTTGGTGTTTTGTATTAAAAATAGTACAATTACTATTTGGTGTATTATTGGATAGGGAAAAAAATGATTGTATATTGCATCTCTTTAATAAAATAAAACTAAAAATATTTGAGACATTTAAATATCAACTGTGGCGCAACAATTTCAATGTGAGACATTACCACACCGGATTAAGGTGATTTTTACTGATTCCATGGATGATTGATTCGTATATAATTATATGATTAATTAATTAATTAATTAAATCATAATTAAAATCCATTGACATGGTCATGGATGCTGGAACGAATTATCTATTGGTTCAAAACAAACAGGGTACTAATTGCTGGGTCTTACTTATTTGGTTTAAATACTCGATCATCAATGTTGGATAAAATTTGATGGGTGTTAAATATTTATCCATAAATTGATAGGATTATATTTCACTCAGTTTTGAAATTAAATCAATTTCAATTTCATGTTAGACGAGGTAAGATAAAAAAGAAATAAAAATGCAAGTTAATTATCTCAAATATTTGGATTGAATTATGACAAACCTCTTGACATCTTGTCAATCCATGTATATATCCATGACTTCTTGTTACCAACGCCCTGTTATGACTTTGGATGCTCAGGCTCTTCATGTCCGCCAAAGCCAAACCTCCGCCAGGGCTACCAACCACCATTTATTTATTTATTATTATTTTTTTCTCACTAACTCCGCTGATCGCACTTAAGTTTGTTATAGAGTTAGAAGATTGTGGCGGGGTTGCAGTGGATACATATCCGCACGCCAAAAGTGCTGCCAGGTGTTTTTATGCGTGGGCAGAGATGATGGTAACAGTAAAGCAAAACTTTGAGGTAGGTTTCCTACTTATAACTGAATGACAGTGAATTATAACTGTTAAATTGTTCTTATTTATTTTTTAAGTGGTCAACCTGTTTAAAACTATCCAAAACAATTAAAAAAAACAGTTTATTGTTTTTTTTTTTTTTTGGGTTTAACGTTTAACTTAATCGTAAATTATTGAAAAATATTTAAAAAACTCTATTTCACTAAGTCTATCGTTCCCAAAATAATATATTTTCAAATTTATCTTAAATTATATTATACAATTTTTTTTTCTTAATACTTATAAAAAATATATTTGAAAAGAAAAACTTTAATAAATATTATCCCAAATTGTCATGAAATTAAATTACCATATTTTAATTTATAATTAAACATTCATTTTTTAATTGCTTGCTTAAATATATTAATATGCCTAAATATATAATTGTTATTAATTCTACTATACTTTTTAATTATATTTAATTATGAATAAAATATTATTATATGTACATAAAAACGTTTTAGAATGTATTAAATTATTTATTTTTAGTTATTTGTATAAAATTAATTAAAATAATATAACGATAAATAGTAAAATAGGTAGAAATATCAAATTATTAGTGTTTTGACAATTTTGACTCAAGAAAACAAGTTTACAGTATATTTAAAGGTAAGAAAAAGGAAAAAACAACATATTACTCAAATTTTATGTTTTGATTATTATTCATTTTTCAGTAAGTTTCAGTATTATTCAATTTTCAAATAAAAAATCAAATGACTATTTTGTCTAGTTGACTTGCAGTGTTAGAAAATAAAGATTGAAAAAAGAATATTTTATATATAAAACATTGAAATTTGAGGACGGTGAATGAGTACTAGGGTGTGATTAAATGGGAAAATAAAAATTATTTTAGTAGAATATGTCAAGATCATATTTAATTCATGATCTTATCCAGAAAACAAGCTGTTGTAGGTATGCAATATGAAGATGATTATATATAAATGGAATTTAAACATTTTTTGATTAAAAACTTGTTTTATAGTGGTGTATTCAATTTAAGATTTTATTAAAATTTTAAAGATTTTTAAAGTTCAATCCATATTTGTATGGAATCTACGACAATTTAAATGTGTTCAATTCAGATTTATATAAAATGTAATAAAATTTAGGTGTATCTAATTTGAATTTGTATAAAATTCAATAAAGTTTAGATGTATTCAAAAAATCATTAACTTCATAGATTTCATTTAAGTGATGGATTTAGATGAATTTTAAAGTAATCTGTATATCAAAAAAAAAAAGTTTATTACAAATCTTACTATTCTTCTCAAAATTTTATTGGATTTTTTAAATAATTATAATAAAATCAATATAGAGTCTATAAAATTTGGGAATTCTATTAAAATTTATTATTAAAAAAAAAAAAGATTAAACTCCGATAAACTCTCGATTGAATATACACCAAAATTATTTAAATGGTTTCCTTTTCTAGTATCTATTTGATGGATTTTTTTTTTTTCTTTTGAGAAATATTTTATGGATATTCTTAAGGGTTATATTCAAAAGCATCCAAAAACCAAATGAAAAAAAAAAAAAAAAAAAAAAAAAAAAAATTCAATTTTAGCCAACTTAAAAGGAAAATTTGTTTCTAATCCCTCCAACAAACTATTTGCATATGATATCCACTTTTACCAAAACACACCAAAAAAACTCTCTTACCCTTAGCCTCAATTTCCAAAATAACCTTCCTCCTTCTACCTTCTTTACCATTCAAGCTTCTTCATTCAAGCATTTCCATTTAAACTTCTTTATTCACACTTCTTCATCCATCCTAGCATAATCTTAAAGCTATTGAATCCTTTGTCTCCATCAAACATACATTCCCCTCAATCAATCAAAATCTTCAAGAGAAAAAATTTGATTTTTGAAGGTATATTGTTGTTTGATTTTTTTTTTTAAATTTTTTTTTCTCACATTGCTTAATTAAAGTTATATAGATTGATTGTTATTGTGAGTCCAATTATATTAATGTCCATATCACTTTACATAAGAACGTATAGTAATTTTTTATATTCTACGTACATATCTGAGATAGATTAGCCCATCTATCTTGGTTGATTGAAGGAAATGGGATAAATGGGCAATCTATCCTGGTTTCTTTAGAACATCTTCTGTTTTTTATGTGCATTATTTAGTTTGTTTTGAATTTTGTGGTGGATGAATCCATGATAAATTGGCTATTAAATATGGTGAGAATATGTTAAAGGTAACAAGTAATTTATTTCTTGAGCAATGATTCTTTGTCATTATTATTATTATTATTATTATTTGTTAAGTTTTTGGTAATTCAATTACCCATCAGTATAAAAAATAATGGATAGTCAAAATTATTATATTTTTTTCTCTCATATATCACTTAAACTTAAACCTCTCTCATAAAATGTTTAGCAAAAACAATAACTTAGCAGGGATCCTTACTCTTACTTCTTTGAATTTTACAGCAATTGATCAATTGATGGATTATCCACTACAATAAAGAATAAAATGGTAATAACTACATTCGGGATGAGTCATTCGTTGTTATGGCCAACAAAAATGTCACTTTTGCTCAATTGATAGACATTATTTATTTATGTAGTGACAGACATTGATAGAACAAATTTTGACATCAAGATTCATTCTTTAATTCAAGAATCAACAAATTTCCCAGGATTAAAGTACCGCATCAAGGACAATTATAGTGTCAATTTTTTAGACCTAGATATAAATTTTCTTGTTTATAATAATGTTTCTAGTTTGACCAAGGTTTATTTTTTGAATCTTAAAATTCACAAAAAATAAAATATAGTGTTTATCATTATTATTTTTTAATAAAAATATGTTGTGTGACTTCTTGAACGTTGCATATCTTAGTTTAGTATTCAATTTTTAGCTTAATTAGGACAAATAAAAGTAATTTCGATTACATAGTCTAATATATAGGAGATTATGTAAACCCCTATATTCGATTTTATGTTTCCTAACCTTAGAAACTAAGTTATCGAATAAAAAGGACAAAATGGTCATTTAGTAAAATATATATATATATATATATATATGATAAATGAATGGCAAGATTGTAAAACTTTAGTTTAGTAAGTTAATAATTCAATTATATGAAAAAAAAAAAATTGAGACAAATGATCATTGATTTTTATTAGTAAATAACATAACTAAGGGCAATTTTGTAAATCCAACAAGTCAATAGAGGATATGGTGGTCATTTAGCAAAAAGGTGGCCATATAATACACCACTTAGTCACTTTTTCATTCAAAATGAAGAAGTAGGCGTGAGAAACAAAAATAGAAGAGAGAGTTGAGAGGGAGAGCATGAGATGGAAGGAAATTAAAGGGGGAGAAGAACAAGTGATATTTTCAACCAATTTTCAAGCTTCCAAGCAATTGTTCTAGTTGATCCCAAGCCAAAACATCAAACCCTAAGCATAGATAAGGTAAGATCTCATCTTCTCCATAGACTTTAATGTGGTGGAAATGTGTAAAAGCATGATGTTGGGTTTGTATGATATGATGATGGATTAGTTTGTTTACTTGATGTGTTATTGGTGAGATTTTGATGTAAATCAATGTTATAGTTATAAGTTATTAAAAAGGGAACTTGAATGATGTAAAAATGGTAGGTTAGGGTTATGGGAGAAACCCTAACTTGTGATTTAAATTGTTAGAAAAGCAAAAGTAGTTGTAGATTAAGTGTTTGATGAAAAACTTATGAGAGATAGTTTTGTAAAAACTTGAAAGTTTTACTCTAGAATGAGTGTGTGGGTGTGTTATGGCTGTGAAGATCAGTGGAAAACCTCTGAGATTAGATGGTTTTGAACCCAAATTTTACCACAAATAAGATTAGGAAGATAAGTAGAAAAGATAGAAGTTCAATGGAAGTGGTTTTGAGCATATTAGAAATCCCGAGCTTAATGAAGGGTCAGTAGAGACCTGACTTGTTTTAGCTTATTTGGGGTTGTTCTACACCTCAAAACATACCTCGGGAACATAGAAAACCATAGGAATTGGAACGGAATCATTCCGATAAAAATTGGCGAAGTTATGGCCAAAATAGTGCGTGTAGAAAGTGTCATTGAGTAAAAGTGGAATCCCGAGCTCAAACCATGAGCTAGAGAAAACCTGACCAAGTCTGACATATATGGGGGTGTTCTACACCTCAAATGACGCCTAGGAATGATATAAAACCATAGAAATTGGAATGGGATCGATCCGATAAAAATTGACGAAGTTATAGCCAAAATAGTGGGCATAGGAAACCGAGATGTATAATAGCGATGCAAATGCATTCGTTGATGCCCAAAATACATGTATCAGGTCATAATTAGGTAAAAGAACCTTAGATACGAAAGAAAAATCATCGTCGCTTGTCCGATATAAAAGCTCGCTTTGAAAAGTGCCCAAAATGGGGCGTTTTGCCTAGATTGACATAGCAAACGATGGAGTTTCTCGACGAAACTTTACGGGCGACTTAGTTATGCGTTAAGGAGACGCTAGAAAAAGGAACGGAGGTGAAACCATGGCTGGTTTCAATTCTGTTTTTCGTGGTCAACCGTATAGTTAAAAAGTTGACTTTTTGTTTTAAGCTTCCAGAGACCAAACGAAACATAGAGGAATGATCCTAGGGGTCTAGAAACAAGACTTTTACAAAGAAATCAAATTTTGAGAGCCTCGATCGAGTCAAAAATCGAGTTGGGAAAGTGTGGTGTAGTGAGTTTTCAGTGTATTGGAAACTCTATTTTTATTAGTTTTAGTTAAAAAAGTGAGTAAGTTATAACGAGACTATGATGTGTAGGTGACGAGCACGCGGACGAGACGCGAGAGGCTCTTTGAGGCATTGAGAGCGTTGGGATCGAGGTAAGTGTCCTTCACTTCACTTACATCTAGTTTATTTCCATTTATATGGCAATGATAAAATATATTGTTTCAAAGAGTTTTGCAAAATGGTTTTCCAAAATCATAAGTTTTATGTTGAGTAATGAGTTATGCCTAGAATCTAGAAATGAGATTCGAAGGCGAAAGTAAGTTGCAAAAAGGTTTAAAAGTAAAGCAAAGTAAAGTTGAATTTAGACCCATGTGCATGTTGTGATACGATGTAGAAAATTCCGTATCTAATTGCAAGTGATGAGTAAATTGCACTATAATATGCGATGTAGAAAATTCCGCATGTAGTTGCGTAAAGTATAAGCTATTGGCACTATAACGGTGATGTAGAAAAATTCCGCGTTGTGGTTACTTAGAGTTGAGAAAGTTCGCCCTACGTCGCGATGTAGCAAATTCCATGCGTAGTGGCTTTGCACATGGTTGTCTTATGAGAAATGGTTTTCAAAAGAAAAAAAATAAAATCGATTATTTTCTAAGTAATGTCTATGCGGAGTTATACCTTTATATATATATTGCCTAACCTCTCTTTATTTTGTGTAGCTTGTATACTTTAGTAGATGTTGGCACGGACACTCTTGCATCAAAGACATTATTTTGATTAACTTTAGGTGGGGAAAATAATGAGACGAACTATATGGATGTTAATGTATTTTGACATTGTGTACATGTGTATATATTGAATCAAATAACTACATGTTGACATGAGATATTTGACGGATTATAAATCATATTTTGATATGTATATATAAATGAACCATTACACTTGATATGCACATATTGCACAAGGCACATATTTCATATAAGTATGAGTTGTTATATGTCAATTACATATGTGAATTATGTTTGCAAAAGAATTGCATGTTTGTGAAATGAATAAAAAATGCATGTTTGAGATTGAAAGAAGTTGGACGGTGATCAAAATAGTTCGAAGTGTATTTCTTATGCAGGTTGATTTTGGAAATGTTAAACTTACAGTCGTTATGCTGTCCGATTTTTATAAAATTAGTTTTCAATCAAACGCGAAAAATTCACACCGTTTCAACTATATTAAGAGAAAATAAAAATTTTTAAGCCTAAAACGAGTAAACCGGTTAAGTAAAGTAAAGGGGTTTGCTTCTCGGATTTCTCCAATCCGACAAGTCGGGTTCGGGGAGTCCGTTGAAGTGCCCGACGGGATCCTCCAGACAAGAGCTTAGATAAGGTCTGGGAAGGGTCCTGTCAGATTAGTTGATGAATAAAGCCTGTTTGCTCTTCTAGAGAAAATTATTGTTAATTGTTGACGTGGTAAACCAGCCAACCAGATTCTTGAGCCCAATGCCTTGCTGATAAGGAGACCTGCAACAAACAGACCGAATAATGGCGAAGAAGAGAAGAAGAAAGAACAAAGAACAAAGAACACAGGAGGTTTGAAGTGGTTCGGCCCGATTTGGAAGGGCCTACGTCCACTTGTTCTGTTATTATTGTTGATCTCTCACAAAATGTTTGCTATCCCTACGTTTTTACAGAGTAACAGCCTCTCAAAACTCTCAATTTCTGGATCCGTTCAACAATAAATGCCTCTCTCTATTTATAGAGGAGAAGAGGCTACAAAGAGAACAAACGGACAAAAAGGGCTGATCTTGTCGTAATAAATGCTGTTGGAGAGCTTTAAATGCTTCTGACTTCTGACATGTCAACTCTGACTTCACGTGGGCTGACTGCTAACCCATGCTGGTTTGGTGAGACTTCCGAAAATTAAGCTGCCATTAGGTGATGTAACCTTACTTACCGTGCAAGACACGCCATCTTACTGTCTTACACTGATACTGGGTGAACTGATGTAGAGAACGGGCTTATCCTTCGACGTGACGATCTGGACTCAGCAACGATCTGGCGATCTTGATATCGCTGCAATGGTCTAGCGACCTTGACGTCGCTATCATCATAGCAGGTGAACCTGTCATTGTCTAGCTCGAGCTCGATCTCGCGATCTGATACACAGTATCTCTCACGGGCCTTTGGTAACTTGGGCCACCATTTTCATGGGCCTTTGCCAGCCCATTTGAGGAATCCAAAAATACCCATAACATTAATAAAATTGATAAAGACTATTGTGAAAAAATTTTAAAATAAAATATTTTCAATTAAGTGAATTGTTTTTGTTTAACCTAAACTTCTTCAAGTGATAAAATTTATAAACAAACAACGAAAATCATATGAACCGGAAATTTTTAAGATACCATATTAAATGTAATTGGAGTTAACTTTAATGCTGAGTTAACTTTAATGCTTTCTTTATCTTATTAAAGTGGCCCTTTAATGTAAATTTATACGTCTACCGCTTCTTCAACCAAATCCGCATATATAAAATTTAAAATTAGGAATTTGGATTCAATAAATTTAAGTAGTCCTAAAATCTACTTAAGCTCTCCTTCCCCACCACACCCAAAAAAAAAAGCCAATCTTAATAGACAATTTTGTTTTAAATACTAATTTCTATAATATTGATATCATAAGACTATTAATGTGAACAAGTAAACCACCATACGCTTATGCACGTTAAGACATGCTGAAAGGGAGAAAAAAAAACCAAACATGTTAGGCAGTCTTAAATATTAAAGACTTGTTAAGATCCTAATCACATTAAAATCTACTAAGATTTGCAGATGAAAAACAATTACCACTATCTATAATAAAGAATTAGATTGTACTCTACTATGGGCGTAGGTTAGTGTTTATTTTTGTTTATAAAAGTTGACATTGAATAAATTAGAGATCTATCGAAACCTATTACGATCAAATGTTATTGGCTAAAGATGTACTAAGATTTATTGAAATTAAATACTAAGGTGTACTTAGAATATTTACTCTTACAATAAAAGAAGGAAACAAAATAGTTGGCTTCATTTGGCAAAACTTAAGCGTCAACAATGCACGAATAGTGCATAAAACTAAAGTTTTTATTTTTGATTTGATTTTAATATATTCCTTGATTTGTTTTATTGATTTATCTTTGAGTTTAATGTGGATATTTTCTTGAAAGAAAACCTAAGGATTTACTTTGGAAATATCTTTTCTTAAATATAAAATTTCCATTTTAGATAAAGATATTATTTTGAGATAATCTTTTTAGGAAATCTTTTGCATTAAGTCTATTCTTTCTCTACAAGTTCTTACATATAAAATCTAATCTTTTAATTGGCATATTTGGTTTGACTGAATTAGTCTTTAGTTTCTTGAATGAATCTAGTATTTTTAAAGAATATAGGAAAATAAGTCCTATTGCAAGTAGATTTATTTATTCTAATTAGGCTTTTAATATGCACATCTTTTGAGAGATTAAATGAAGCGTGTTTCCTCTATCAAACACTCTAGAAAATGTACGAGTTTGGTGTACAAACAATGAGTATCTAAATATAATATGAGAGCATCAAATGTTTACTATAAAGATTTATGTATTTTGTGAGGTACAAAGTAATTCTCTTTAGAGTCTTTTAGTCTTAGGAAGAGTGTGATTTTCTAAACATAAGTTCTTGAGAGGAAGAACAATTTCGTCTTCGAGAGAAGGTGGTTTACAGAATCTTAAAGGGAGTTCAAGCAATGTGCATTTAGGAAGAATTGTTTTAGTTTTCGAGAGGAGGTTAGTCTTGAGCTTTTGAAGGAAGTTCAAAAAGCAATTGTTAAAGTCGAGAGGATTTCATTAAACTTGATTAGTGAATCAAAAACAAACTTTGCGTTAACTGTAAAGAGGAAGTCATCAGTTAAATGAGTCAATTGGTGTTTGTATGATTTAAAACTTTACTAATAAGATTTTTCCTTGGACATGACCTTGTGGATGTAGATAAAAACCAAACCACATTAAAATGTTGTCTTATTTTGTATTGTTTGTTATAGCATTTAATATCTGTTTGTTATAATATTTTTTATTTCTCTGTTGCAATATTTAGTGATTGATTGTTGCAACATAACTAGAAGAATCAGATTTAATTTAAAATTGGATAGTTTCAAAGAAAATCTGTAAAACCCAAAATTTCTGGAATAGTGAATTTAGGATGAATAATATTTCAAATAAATAATATTTCTAAGTGAATAGTGATTTTTGAAAAACAGACCTCGAAAATTATTAAAAGTGATTATTTTGATAAATAGTATTTTCGGATGAATAGTATTTTCGAACGAAAAGTGTTCGTGTGAATAGTAATTTTTAAAAATGGACCTCACTAATCAAACTTTTCAAAATTAGTACTATAATTAAAGAAAATTGATTCGGATCGAAAATAAGTCCATTCGGATAGATTTTAAGTCATTCGAAGATTAATAGACGAAAATACCCATTTCGGTTTTAGTACATTTAAAGTATTTAGTGAACAATGAAATAATTTAAAAGTACTCAGGTGTGAAAAATTAATTTTTAGCATGATTCTCAGGCAGCCTGGAAGTAATTAATAAAATTTTAAAAAAATATGGAAATGATAAAATGGGTTATAATATAATTCCTTAATAGTCTGGAGACGAATAATAAAAATTTTGGGTAGACTGAAAAAATTTTCGGATGTGAAATTGAATTCTAGCATAATTTTTGGATAGAACAGAAATGATTAATAGAATTTTCGAATAGTTCGAATATGTGATTGAGTTCTGTTAGAATTTTCGGATAGGTTCGGTGATGATTTTTATTTGTAAGGTAATAAAATAATTTAAAGTGGATGGATCTAGATGTGTAATCGAACTTTAGTAAAATTTTCGGATGTGTAAACTGAATTCTAGTATAAATTTTAGAATGCATTGAAAATGAATTCGAATATGGAAAGATGAAAATTGAAAAGTGCGAAACGAAAGCTTGAGATCGATTGCATGTGTGACAAGTGTCACACATGGAAGTAAAAATAGGACACTTGGCGTTGAATGAAATGAAGAAAGAATGCATGAAAGCCATGTGTCCATAAGAGAGGAAGATTGATTGATAAATGGCAAACAAATACAAACCATATATAAATAAAACAAACAAGAATTGAGATGAAATAAAGAAGCAATATCCATTCACTCGATCAAACAATCAAAACACAAAGCAAGAGAGCAAAAACAAAGGGAGAGAGAGCAAGAAACTGAGAGAGAAGCATGAAAGAGAGACTTTGAGCTTGGATGAGAATGTGTGGTGTTCTTGGCCAAGAAAATGAATCGAGACAGCTAGCTACCAAAGAAGAGTTGGAGGCCATTTTGAATGATTTCTTCACACGTGCAAGAGAAGAATTCGGCCAAGGAAGAAACAAGGAGGTAGCAACATGCATGGTGGTCTTGGAGGATGTTTTGAGTTTTTTTTTTTTTCTCACATATGCAAGAAAGAAACAATGAACGATTTTACCATGAATAAACCAAGAGGATAGCAAGTGTTTTGAGTGGTTTTGAAGCTATTTTTGAAGAGTTTAAACACATGCAAGAAGTGTACTCCAAAATAGAAGCAAAATCGAACCATTTGGAGTTAGTTTGAGAGGTAAATTTTGAGTTTTCTATGAAATAGTTTGTAAGCTTTTGGATTTATGGTTTTGATAGTTTGGTTATAATAATATGTTTGGAATTTAGGATTTGAAACCTTATTAGTATGGAGGTTCATTTGCATATGAACTTGGTGTGATATATGAAGAAAATATTGATGTTTGAGTTTAGGTAGTATTCGGCTATGATGAGATTTTTGAAGGTCAAATTGATTTTGATTGTTTTGCCATGAGTTGATGTGAAAATGGATGAAATTTTGATGTTCGAATATATGTTGAATTCGGCCATGAAAGGGTTGTTGTGGTTCCAAATTTATTTTGGGATGTATAAGCATGATATTGAGGTAATTTTGATATATATAAAAGTGTGGAAGTGATGAAAATATTAGTGTTATGAGTTTATGTGATTTTTTGGCCAAGGTTATGTTGGAACGGTTCAAATTGAGTTAAATTTAATTGAGTGATTTTTCATGTATCTAGAAGTGTTTAAATATCAAGTTTTGATGTTGAAATGGAAAGTGAAAAGTAATATATTATCATGCTAGGTTCAGCCAAGATGATAATAATATCATAGAAAATTGTTTTTGAGTGTTTTGTATGATTTTATGAGTTGTTTATATGATGAAATGAGAAGTAACAATTGTTGATGTGCAACCGCCATGGTTTTATTATAAGTGTGTTGAAATGTTAGACCATGATTTTTTTGAATGATTTGAATGGTTTTATAGGTTATCTTAATGTTAAAATTATCTTGGAAATCGAAAGGAAACTCATTAGATGTTAAATGGTCACTCTGCGACCAAGCTTTGTATATTTGTAAAACTATGGTGTTTGATGGATATAAATTGAATTTTCACCATATTACGTGTGTTTGAATGTATTTGTGATAAGGAAAACCAAATAGAATTGATGGTGTAAGATTTGATATAAATTTGGCCAACAAAGGGTAAAATGGCCCAAAAATGTGCTTTACACATTGATGTGAAATTTTGGACCTTGATTGAAGTGTTTTGCATGTTTGAATGCGGAAGAATATGAGTGGAATGTATGTGCTAGAATTTAGGGTTGTTATGACTTGAAAAATGGTATTTTGATATCCTTGCGTAATTGAAGTTAGGCGTGTGTTAATTTTAAATTGAAATTTGCTTGTATTAAAATGTAGATGAAACGGCGAGCGGAAAGAAAGCACGAAAGAGTGGTTATCATTAAATTAGAAAGCAAGTTGTAAGTATAAATTTTATTAAAGTTTTTATGCATACTTTTATCCATTGAATTTTCAAATGCGATATTATAATTGTATTCAAATTATCATACTATTTCGAGTTAGTTTTCTAGCATGTAATTGTTTTGCTATAATATATGTATAGATCATAAAGTTATATTATAAATATATTTATTATTGAAGCAAAGCAAAATAGAAAGTTTACAGCTAGCTGTGCTCAAAGGGTAGAAACCCGAGCTGTACAGCATGATAAACTTCTTAAGCTACGCTCAAAGGGTCATAACCCTCTATAGTGTAATCACCTATCGAGCAACACTTACAGAGTCGAAGCTCGAGCTGTATAGCGAGAGTTGTGGAGGTAATAGGGCCTCGATTGTGCTCAAAGGGTCGGAACCCAAGCATATACAGCATAATCTGACCAGTTAGGTCGTATGGGGGGCTTTCGAGTCGATGTGAGCGGGCCTTTTGTCGATGTACCTCATTCCGCCATTTGCCAACCAGAATTGTGAAGTGTTTGGAACTATCTAAGGGAAAGGCCTATCGATAAGCTGCAATTAGGTTCGTGAGCTCTCGGCTATATCAACCTCTTGACTCTATAGGGTAGGTGTGGGGTCAGCTATCGCGCCGATATTAAGCCCTTTATCTCTTCAGGGTAACTAAATGTTTGAATCTTCAACTCATTATCTACTTTTCATAGCTTCACACTTCATATAAAAGCACATAATCAATTTGTGTTAGTAATTTATTAGTAAATTTGGAGCTCATATCATGTATATATGTTTGAAATTACAAAGAAAATACAAGCAAGAGATTTATAAATAATAAGGTAGTAGATGTACTGTGTTCCATGCTTTTGGAAGTACTGCTCCGCTCATATTTACTAAGTGGTATGCTTTATTTCCCAAGTCTTCATTGATGATGTAAGGTCCTTCCCAATTTGGTCCTAGAGTCTCATCGTTAGCCTTACGAGCTCCAAGGAGGTTAAGGCGGAGCACGAGGTCGCCCGGTTTGAACTTTCGAACTTGGACCCTTTTGTTGTACTACCTTGCCATCCTTTATTGGTATACGACTATTCTCAAGAAAGCTGTTTCTCTTATTTCTTCTAGAAGATCCAGATTTGCGGCCACGAGCTGATCGTTCTTCGAAGGATTGAAACTTGCTCTCCGCTGGCTGGTCACCTCGAATTCCACAGAGATTATGGCTTCGGATCCGTAGACCATTAAGAAAGGAGTCTCTCTAATAGTGCTGTAAGTTGTTGTTTTATAGGCCCATAGGACCCTTTGTAGTTCGTCTACCCATGCCTCTTTCTTGGCTTCAAGTTTGGTCTTTAGGATCTGCTTTATGATCTTGTTGATCGCTTTGACCTATTCGTTAGCTTGAGGATGGTTTACTGTTGAAAAGCTTTTTGTGATGCCGAGGTTGCTGCAAAACTCAAGGAACTACCTACTGGGGAATTGGGTCTCATTGTCTGTCACGAGCTACTAAGGGACTCCAAATCTACAAATGATGTTATCCCACGCGAATTTTTCTACTTTCTTGGTGGAGATCTCAGTAAGTTCATTCGCCTCTGCCTACTTTGTGAAGTAATATACTGTAACGATGACATGTTTACATCTATCTCGACATGTTGGTAGAGGTCCTATTAGGTCCATGCCCTAGATCTCGAAGGGCCATTGACTGATCATCTGTTGTAGGTAGGCTAGTGGAGCTTGCAGAATCTTGGAAAACCTCTGGCATTTGTCACATTTCTTCACCATATCAATGGCATCTCACTTCATTGTTGGCCAGTAATGACAGGACCCAAACCAGAGCTTCTCTATGCTCTTGTCTGGAGGATCCCGCTGGGCACTTCAACAGACTTCCTGAACCCGACTCTTCGGATTGAAGAAAGTCGAGAAGCGAACCCCTTAAATTACTTAGCTCGTTTACTTGTTTTAACATAAAACTTTTTACATTCTTTTTGGATTGGTATAAATTTTTTGCATTTTCTTAAAATAGATTTTATAAAAATTTTGACAGCATGACGACTGTAATTTGAATATTTCCCAAAATTAACCAGTGAAGAAAACACACTTCAAGCTATATCAAATCACCTTCCAACTTCTTTTGGCCACAAACATACACTTTTTTCATTCAATTCACATCACACATTTTATTTATTTATTTTTTTACAAACAACTAATTTCCATAACATAAATGTTACAAATGCTTTAGGAATTTCACAACAATGGATATATCAAATATACATAGATTTATCAAGTGATAAACGTGTATCATGTGTAAGTGTTTAGTTGTATATACATATAAAAAATTGTATTACAATTTCCCAATTATTTAAATCCTTTAGATTTATTATTTACAACGCCAAAAATGTATTAAATGTTTATGCGATGCATCGAAATGATGCCCACCTAAAGTAATCGATGTGGTGTCCAGAACGCAGAGTCACCTATATAAGCACCTACTACGATAATTAAGCTACACAAATGTAAAGAGGTTAGTTCCACGAGTAATAATAACATCAAGCTATAGAATTCATTAAGATTTATAACAACACTCATTTATCAAACGTTTTTGATTTAAAGGAAAGCATTTCTTTCTAAAACTCCATGTATACCCCTAATGAACTCAACCATCATGTGGTGGTTATTCAACTGACGCCAAACGTGAAGTTGCTGGGATCTCTCAACCACTACGATACGGAATTTATTGCGTCGCAAACGTAGTGTGAAACAAATCTCAAATGTGAGCAACTATAATGCGAAATTTTCTGCATCGCAATTATAGTGCTATAACTCTAGGCGACTACGAGCAGAATTTACTGTATCAGCACGTAGTGCCAAATTTGTAAATCTAAGCGACTATGCGCCGAATTGTCTGCGTCGCAATGTAGCGCTAGATACTCTAGAAAACTGAGCAATTATTGGCGAAATTTTTTGTATTGTCAAGTAACACTAAATCTCATATAATCTGAGGGTATATACATGGGTTTTGAAACTGTATTGTTAAATGCAAAAGAACAAAACCTCTTACTTTTAAAACTCTTAAAATTTTCTCGATTTCGAACATTTGAAAATCAACTTTGTTTTCGTTCCTTTACTTGTGAATTCCATAAGGAACTCACATGCTCAAAACTTAAATTTAGAATTTTGGAAATCATTTTCGTTTTCGTTTAACAACAATATACAAAGTTTAAAATAGAAATTGAAATAGATGCAAGTGGAAGACACTTACCTTGATCCAAATAAGCTCAAGGTCTCAAAGAGTCTCTCGTGCCTTGCTCACCTGCTCACCACCTACATAACATTCATATTCATAAGAAGCTAGTTTAACAAGTGACTAGTTGATTATGTACATAGTTACACTGTTTTTATTATAACTTTATCAATTTTTATCGGGTTTTTCCCATTCCAATTCCTACTCTTTATTATGATATTCAAGCACATTTTAAGGTCTATATTAACCCAATTTAAGGGCGCTTCCTTCAGCCCTCTATAGGTTATATTATAACTTAATTTGGGTCTCACCTACACTTTTTCACATTTTACACTTAAACTGGTCATACTGATTTATCTTTGATCCAACCTTTAAAATTCCTTTCTTTTTCTTTTTTTTTTTTTTTGTAAAAGTTTCACTTTTAGACCCCTAGGATCACCCCCACATGGCCCATATAATTTTTGAAAGCCCGGAACGAAAAATTTAAAAGTTAAGCCTCTTTTGATACCTTAAAACATATCTGAATGCACAGCCCTACTCTCGGCTCCGTTTTCATTCGTTCTTTTTCCTACGGCCCTCTTATCTCACATTCTGGTCACTTATAAAATTTCATCGAAAAATTCTATCATTTGCTATGTCAAATTTTGAAAAAATGCCTTTTTTTTTTTTTGCACTTTTTAAGTACGCTTATGGGAATTCTATATGCGACGACTTCATTTCTTTCGTATCTAAGGTTATTTTACCTAATTATGATTGAATACAATCATTTTGGGCATCAAAGAATGCATTTGCATCCCTATTTCACATTACGACTTCCTACGCACACTATTTTGGTCATAATTTTGTCAATTTTTATCGGAATGATTCCGTTCCAATTTCTATGGTTTGCTATGTTCCCAAGACATGTTTTAAGGTCTAGAACAACCGCAAATAAGCTAGAATAAGTCAGGTCACTGTCAACCTTTCATCTAGCTCGTGACTCCCAACTTAGCTCTACATCTCTCCTCCATAATTCTATGCTTTTCCTTTTCAATTTTTAACTTTTCTAGAGGTTTTTGAAAGGATCCAACCCGGATTTTCCCCAAAAAGATCCGAGCGGAGCCCTCCCGGCACCCCACAGAATCCTTACAGTCTTTATACTGGTGACTTAAAAGGATTCCGTGAAGCTAAGCCGTAAAATAGTTCCATTTCTTGATCTGTAAAAATTTAGGGTGAAAAATTTTCGGCAGCACAACGGCTGTTTCTCCGACATTTCCAACTTTTTTTAAACACCTGTAAAACAATTAATAATATTTCAAAATGCATACATTCATTTCCACTTCCAAATGGGACCTCAGGTCCATCTCAAAATCCACATTAAACGCAATTCGAGTATTTGAAACAAAACCATTTCAACTTAAAAGAAAACATTCCACATGCATGATAGCGTAATCAAAGTTATAAAACTTAAATATTTACATCACATTAAAATCCGTTATACAACAAAAATTTACTTTGATTTCACAGTTTCGATCGCCAAATAAGCTTGGCTACTCTTGAGTTGGAGATCTGCCGCCTGGAGGACTCGAACCTGCGCCTGAGAGTTTTTAAAACAAAATAAACAAGAAAATAATGAGCTAAAAAGGCTCAGTGAGTGTTATGCAGTTCTAAATAAGTTTCCTTTCTAAAACGTTGTAGAAAAATGGTAAGTTCCGGAATATCTTAATTAAAACGCGCATTTCATAATATTATACAGTCATTTTTATACGTAATTTGCTTGAAAACAAGATACAATATTATAAGCATCATAAAATTAATTCATAACATAATCATAAGTTCATAAATAAACTCATAAAATCATAAATAAATCCTCAGTCATAAAACATATATCCAATGGGACTCGGGGAAAGCATGATCACCGCCCGATCTTAGGTTACCGGTGGTGGGGACGTGCAATCTCAGTCATAACCACTATGCCGCGGTATGTTACCTCGCTGCACATAGGGCATCAGTCATAATAGTACCTTATATACGCGTAGAGGGCGACATGACAGACTCGATCCCCCCATAGTTAGTGGACTTTCCCCGACAGACATGCCATACGCGTAATAAGGCACTTCGGCCGTATAACAGTCATAATTCAGTCATATAATGGGGATGGGTAGCCATTGGTTTTGAAATACATTATCATGCTAAAATAATGATTGTAAAACATGTTTCTTTGCTTATAAAACAAAACATAAAAGCACATTTCAATAACAAGTTATACGATCAATATTGATTTAAATACAGATATAAAAACATTTCGAAACGTATAACTTTCCTGTAAAGCGTATATCATTCATATAAATTCATTTAAATATTAAAACATTTAAATCTTGCATGAAAGCATAAAAATCATATAGAAATCATATTGCATTTATCATTTCATAAAACAATTTACACTCACCGATTCCTAACTCACGGAAACGACCTGATTTTCTACCTCGCGCTACTTCTTCAACTTCGCTTTCCTTCGCCTTATCGCTGCCTAAATAAGTTAACATTCGAATATAAGCACGTCGTAACTATGCTAATCGAATCCAAAGCAACATCATGAAGCCATAATCTAATGGATTCAACAAAAAGAATAAGCGAAACTAAATGAACAACATAAAACTACGTGATTTTAACTAGCTATCGCGACTTATCGCCTTTTAACGTTTCACGCGATTCCTTTGTTTCTAACTAAACTTATAGTCAATTTCAACTCGAACTATCCTAACTTCAACTTAAACACTTTAACGGGCTTAATAACAATCTCGGGGCAGCGAGATAACATTCACAATCCTTTTATATTTGACAACAAAAAACACAAACTAACAACGCTCGCATTCGCAGAAAATTCAACTGAAACGCTCGGAAACGATTTCTAAATATCTGAACGACTAACCGATACTTTAAAACATTCTAATACTATCTATTTTCCACGACAACGAACGCGAAACTAAAAATATAATTCAACAGCCCCTACACATCTCATAACAGCCCATAACATAAAACACAACGAACACGATCGATGATAAAAACACAATCGCAACATCAACGAGCGAACCTCCCCACTAACGGGGTTCTCAATCCTAAAACCAAGCATAATATCATCACTTTTCTCAATTCTATTCACATGGTGGCTTACTAATTACCAAAAAGACTCAACAAAGAAAATGGGGCAGCACTTACTTAATAGTTTCGCTTCGAAACGGCGACGAATCTCTCGCATGTTCTCGGCAGCAAGCTGCCCCCTTTGATGATGTTTCGCTTCAGTTCTGAAATGGGTTCTTGGCCTGACAATAGCTCAGCAGTAGCTCGCTCAACCTTAGCACTTGGTACACGGTGACAGCTCGGCAGCAACGTGAGCACGGCTTGACTTGCAACAGCTCGACAGCAAGACAACACCAATCACGACCACAGCAGCAACTGAAGCTTCACGGCAGCACCTAGTTTTCCTCACGCCAATAGCCCTCCATGCCAGCAGCTTCTCAAGACAACAGCTGAAGCTTCACGGTGACAACAGCACCCTCTCGGCAGGACAAGGCAGCAGCTCACGATCAGACAGCACCTCCTCACCCGACGACAGCAGCTCACCAGCTCTCTTTGCTTGCATGCACGTCTTTGCTTCAGATCTGTCCTTGCATGTCTTCTTTGGCTTCAGATCTGCTCTTGGGATCTCTCTAAACTCACGAGCAGCACTTCTTTTGTTTTTGGTTTCTGCTTTCTGTTTTGAAATGAAATGCTGATGATCAAATACTCTTTCTCAATCACACTCTCTCTCCGTTTTGCTCTTAATGGACCGAATGCTATATATTGCTTTTCTTACTTCATCTTCTAAAAGTTTTGCTTTTCAATCTTTTAATAATATCCTTGCTTAATCAATTTTGGGACACTTGTCACTTTCCACCATTGCATGTGTGACACGTGTCACCAACATGCATTCTCTTTATTTTTTTTACTCATGCATTCCCGCTTTTTAATCCAAGCCCGGATTTCGCTTCCGTCCGTCCGTCCTGGAATCCACTTACAACTTAATTTCGTTTCCGGGATTATTTTTACTAAATTCACATCCATTATTGCACTCTAAAATTTATTTTATTCCTTGAAAATACTTATTCCAAATATTTTCGGTTTTGAAAATTATATATATATTTTTTTCGATCGAAACGCGATCCAATCAGAAGAATAATTCGCTCATCGACGATGAGGATTTTGGGTTTTACAGTTTTCATGATATCAAACATGCAAAATTTAAAGCTTAAAAAGATGGAAATACAATGGGATCATGCACCCCTTCATTGGCCATAACACACACCAAGCACTCATATATACTACTCTTTTAATTTCTACCATCAAATATACATAACAATGCAGAATTTTTATACATAGCAGTCCACACCTATTTAAATCTTAAATTCACACAAACCCTAACTTATCTCCTTGGTTCCATGCTTAATATTCTAAGTTCTTTCTTGCCAACTTATTTGATCAAGAAATCTACTCTAAAGTAAGCAAACTAACTCCATAAAATCATCATCCAAACACATAAAGCTATTTATAAGAATTTTCAATATAAATATCATGAAAACTTACTTGATTTTATACTTAGTTTGCTTGAACTTATGGTAGATACTCTCCCTAACTTTTTCCCATCTTAATTTCACCTTGAAGCTAGATGAAAAACTTTTAGAATTGGAGAACTCCAAGCTGTTGTGACTTCTCCTTGTTGACCAAGCACTTCTCTTACTTTGCTTCCTCTTTTGTCGTCCACAATGATGGCTTTTAAGAGTTCATCTCTTTTTATATAATGGTTGCTAACTTGCTAGGACTAAAATGCCCTTTACTTGTATCTCATGTAAGCTTATCCATGAAATGACAAATTTGACAATTCATGAATTTAAAATACTAATTAGTAAGTAATGCATGACAACTAATATCTAATAATCCATATTTACCTTTTAATTTGTAATTCATTCATTGGTGTAAATCTAATGACATGGATTTTGATTTTTATTCAAGTCCATTCCATGTAATACTCACACCAAAATCATAAGTTAATTGACTTGAATTTTCTATTTCGCCCTTAATGCATTTAATCGCCTTTTACTAACATTCTAATGACATTTATAAAGATGACATTGACGAAATTTAATCTTTTCATCCTTTAGTCTTGTTTTTAACACTAGGGAATCCAGAATCGAAGATGAGAGCTTAGAAGTAAAACCCCTGTCTAAGTGTCTTTTGAGTTAGGGATAGCCTCCTAGCGTGATTGCCACAGTGACCAACATGAATGTCCTTCAGGATTGTGAGATAATCTGGCTTATCAACACATTGCAACAATAGAGCTGAGAAGCCTTTCTTGTAAAGCATGTCATCATAGATATAGTATGTCGCTGCTCGCACTTGTTGATGATGTGCTTCTAGCTTATCATCATGAAGTTTTCCGCTCTGCAGATAATTGATCAAATGAGTCATCCATAAGTCTTCCGCCACAGCTATAACCATCACTTCTTCTTTGGGTTCTGTACTTGGTGTTGGCAAGAATTCTACTAGTATTCCTCCTTGAATATCTGCGTATTGGGTCGTTGTTAGGTGGGCTAAAGCATCTGCATAAGAGTTCTAAGCTCGTGGGATTTGGTTTACTTCATATCTTTCAAATGTTTCCAATAGCTCTCAAACCTTTTGTAGGTAATTTGTCACCTTTGCCCCCTTAGCCTAGTATTCACCCCTTATATGACAAATCACGAGCTGAGAGTTATTAAAGATTCTGAATCGTTTAGCTCGCATTTCCTTAGCTATGCGAAGTCTGACAAATCACCGCTTTATACT
Source organism: Dimocarpus longan (assembly GCA_022984855.1). Taxonomy (NCBI): domain Eukaryota; kingdom Viridiplantae; phylum Streptophyta; class Magnoliopsida; order Sapindales; family Sapindaceae; genus Dimocarpus; species Dimocarpus longan. Next base: position 16,211,652 of record CM041015.1, on the reverse strand, counting down.
CTACCTCATTGTTTGTGGCCCGAAACCTAAATCTTAATACACAAAGGATTTTATGCCATTCTGGGTTAATCAGCAACACTCCTGCCTCGACCTCTACTTGTTGGAATACCCATCAATAAACAGTTCTCACTATGGACATTTTAAAGACTCAGTTTCTTCTTCCACAGGTCCTGTGAACTCAACTATAAAATCAACCAGTGTCTGCCCCTTAATCCTCGACCTTGGTTTAAATTTAATATCGAACTGGGCGAGCTCAATTGTCCATTTGAGGAGATGACCCGAGGTGTCAGGTTTCTAGAGGATTTGCCTGAAAGGATATCTAGTCAGCACTTCAATCTTATGCGCTTAGAAATAATGGCGCAATTTCCTAGATGCTACCACAAGACAATAAGTGAGCTTCTCCATCGAGATGTACCTCATCTTATCGTCAACCAACTTCTTACTGATATAATAGACAGGGAATTACGTCCTATCTTCTTCCAAAACTAAGGCTGCACTTAGAGCGTACTGAGATACCCTTAGATAGACTGTCAGAGTTTCCTCTTCTTTTGGTTTTGAAAAGAGCGGAGCTCGCCTAATGTATTCCTTCAGCTGTTGGAACGCAACCTCGCATTCTTCTGTTCATTCAAAACTTTTGGCCTTCTTTAAGACTTCGAATAATGGAATGCATTTGTCTGCGGCTTTGGAAATGAACCTGCTAAGGGAAGCGACCTGACCATTCAAGCTCTGCACGTCCTTCACATTTGTTGGTGACCTTATGTCTAGTAAAGCCTTTATATTTTCTGGGTTGGCCTCGATTCTCCTGTTATTCACCATGAAGCCTAGAAATTTGGCTGAGGCTACTCCAAACGCACATTTGAAGGGGTTGTACTTCATTTGATACTTTCTCAAAGTTTAGAACATCCCCTCGAGGTTGTGCACATGGTCAATCACTTGCTTGGACTTTACCAGCATATCATCAATATGGACTTCCACAGTCTTGCCAATCTGTTTCTTGAACATCATATTAACTAATCTCTGATAGGTTGCCCCTACATTCTTAAATCCGAAGGGCATGACTTTGTAGCAGTATAGGCTCCAGTTTGTGATGAATGAAGTATGTTCCTCATATTCAAGGTTCATTAGAATCTAGTTGTACCCTAAATATGCATTCATAAAACTGAGGAGCTCGTGACCAGCGGTTGCGTCTACAAACTGGTCAATTCTAAGGAGTAAGAAGCTGTCTTTCTGGTAGGCCTTGTTCAAGTCCGTAAAGTCTATGCAAGTTCTCTATTTTTCGTTCTTCTTCTTGACAAACATAGGATAAGCTACCCAAGTTAGATAGTAAGCTTCACGAATGCCAAGAGCTTGTTTACCTCTTCTTTCAAAGCTTCATAACGTTTGCGAGTCATAGGTCTCCTCTTTTGGCAAACTAGCTTGTGATGAGGATTTATATTCAGCTTATGAGTCATCATCCCTAGATCAATTCCCACAATGTTCTTATGATTCAAAGCGAACACATCCAAATTTACCTTAAGAAATTCAGCTAGCTGGGTTTTAACTTCTGGGGCCAGGCTCTTTCCCAGCTTGAGGCACCTTTCAGTATTTACCTCGCTGACTTGTATGTCCTCCAGCTCCTCAACTGCAATTGTAGTCTTGTTTATATCTATCTTTCTAGGATCCAAGTCGCAGCTCACCCCTGTAGTGTTGATGGCTTGCAGCTCATATCTTGAAACTACATTCACTTTTTTTCCTCTGGCTCCCATTCTTATTGTGTCTTCATAACAACGACGAGCTAAATGCTGCTCGCTCCACACATACCCTATTCCATTGGGAGTTGGGAACTTCACTGTAAGGGTTCTAGTCGAGTTGATCATGTCTAGATCATTCATCGTAAGCCTTCCTAATACCATATTGTATACTGAAGGAGAATCTATGATTAAAAAGTCTGTAAGTATAGTTGACTGATGACCTGTATCTCCAAGAGTTAGAGGTAATCTGATTTGCCCAATAGAAGTGAGTGCATCTTTAGTGAAACTATACAAAGGTTCAGGGGAAGACTTTAGCTGTTCATCTCTAATTCCCATCTGGTCATAACACTCCCTTTACATTACATTGATCGAGCTTCCTGTGTCAACCATTATTCTTCTAACATCTGAATTCCTGATGCGAGTTCGGATTACCAAGGCATCATTGTGTGGCCAGTGGATGCCCCTGGCATTTTCTTCTGTAAAGACTATCTTTTCAGATACCATCCTTACTTTTTTGGTAGATCCTTCTAACTCACTTCGACCTGCAAGCTGAATGTGATTGGCTTCGCGCACATAGCGCTCATGTGACCTGTTAGAGGTGCCAACTATATGAGAACCTCCATGGATAGTGAAAATTGTCCTTACTACAGGTGCATGCTTTAGTTTGGGAGTTGGCTGATCTGGTTGTTGCTCTTGCTGCCGTTGCGGTTGAGGATGCCGTTGTTGGGGTGGTCGCCCTGCAGGTCGCACAATATATTCTCTTAAGCGACCTTTTATGATCAAGCCTTCTATGACGTCTTTCAATGTCATGCAATCAGAGATATAGTGCCCTGCCTCATTATAGTAGGCATAAAAATTTCTCTTGTCCTTATATTTTTCTAGGGTGCGAAGTGAAACGGGTCTCCTGAAATTCTCTCTATTCCTCTCTACCACAAAGATTCTTCCACAGGTGTCTGAGAGGATGTTATAGTTTTTAAAGCAACCTGAATGCGGAGGTCGCTGGTGTCATTGGTTGTTTCTTGACCCATGTTCGTTTCTGGCTTTCTTTGCAATCTGATTATTATTCCTTTGGCGTCCATTATTATTTCCTCCAATGCTCATTTTCTTACCCTAGCTGGAGTTGTCAGTTTTATCTTTTTGGTTATTTAGCTTCCTTAACCTAAAAGCCTCCTCCTATCTTTATCTGTTTCGCAGCTCACTCGTAGAACTCCCCTAAATCTTTCATTGGAGACTTGTATATACTCTCGTATAGCTTCCCATCTTTCCTCAATCCTACTGAGGTAGCCATCAGAATCTCTTCATCTGTAGGACTCTTCACATTTTTCACCTTGTGTCTGAACCTACCAATATAGTCCTTCAATGACTCACAAGGATGTTGGAAAATAGTGGCGAGGTGGCAGGGTGGAACGAGCTGTCTTTTCAATGCTTTGTATTGGTTAACAAATTTCTGCTGGCATTCTTCCCAGTTGTTAATACTAGGACGTGGGAGGTTTCTCAACTATACCCGTGGAACATCTCTAAACGTTGTAAGAAAAACGCAACATTTGACTAGCGGATTGGTGGTTTGCAAATCTATCTGGATGTTGAATGCATTCAAATGGTCATAAGGATTGAAGTCCCTGTTATATTATGGGATATTAGGAACCTTGAACTTGGGAGGAAGTGGTTCCAGCTCGATCTTAGAGGTAAACAAGGTTCTTTCACCATGTTGACCCCCATGTTCCTAGGCCCTAGGTCGCGCCTCCAACTACCGGACCCTTTGAAGGAGCTGCTTAATATCCGGGTCTTAGGTCTCAAATTATCTGGCTGGAGATCGCTTGCCCCTCCTGCTTTCTCTGCTCGAGGAATATGGGTCTTACGCTTCGTGCCTTCTTCCTTGCTCGGGCTCAGGGGAGCAGCGATCTGGTTCGTGCCTTGGATTTGATCTGTTTAGTCTATCTTCTCTACGTGAACTTTTATGTTGGTGTCGCTACTCATCTTCATCTTTTCAAGCTGGGACCCACACATGTCCATGGCTCGCCTCAACTTGTCGATGTCCATCTTGGCTCACCCTCACCCTGAATCTTGAAGGATGAGCTGCATCTTCATCACTACGAGCTTGCTAGGTCCGAGCTCTGAATTACACGTTGGAGGAATGAACTGATCTCTCAGGCATTGGCACTTCCCTGGTAAGCCTTCCATTTGTGGCTAGGACCTCAATACGCTGCCACTGTGAAATGTCCCTTATTATAGCGATCTCATTAGGTCTCTGAGCTGCTTGAGGCTAGGCTCGAGTCGGTGCCTTGATAGCATTTTCTATTTGTATCATGGTATTTTCCAACATCTCCTGACGCAGTTGTAAAACTTGTATGGTATCCTTTCCAACGACATTAGGTGCATGTTGGTAAGAAGGAAGTGGAGGTATACCTTGAGTATTCTCATCTAAGGGTACGTTGGAGGTCTTAGCCCCCAAGTTGGCTGGTCTTCTAATAGGCCGAACGTCTCTTTGGTGGTTTGAGTTGTCGAACTGGCCAGCAATTGCACCTGAGCTCCTGATGGTTCTTCCTCTAGTCATTGCGTCTGGTACGCGAGCTCTGGAAATCAAAGATGAGAAAAATGAAATTACAGGAAGAGCCATTCTTCCAGCGTCAAAATGTCGACGTTTGGATTTAGTCGACTAAGTTCTTTTAAGCCCAAACTGCAGATGTGATCGGAGTGGTGCAAGAAAGGAGCGAAGGGTAGAAGAAGGAGCTGAGGAAAAACAAAGAACATCAGAAGTTTTTAAGTGGTTCGACCCAAAGTATGCTTACGTTCACTGTTCTCTCACTATTTTTGCAGAGTAATGACACTCTAAATGTCTCTCTCCTCCTTTTACAAATGAAATGCATCACCTATTTATAGAGAAAGAGATGTTACAGTTGCATTACAACAAGTCAGAATGAAATGATGAGTTACATTGATGAGGCTGATATTTATCAGGTCAACTCTGTCAAAGTATAATTTAGATGCTAAACTCATGCCGGTTATATGAGATTTCCTTAATTCACGCTATTAACTCTGAAGGGTTAGACGTGTACAATACACCTTGTTGACTTTGATTATGACAGAAACTGACTTGAGTCCTGTGAGCTATAGTAGCTAAGAGTTCGTTTCCGCGAGCTGAAATATCCAAAGTCTGACTATGAGTTTGCTTCTGTAAGTTGAGGATGCAATTTGAGAATCTGAGTCTGCGAGCTGACTTCCTGATGAGCTGGACAATTGGCAAGCTAAACCCTTAGCGAGCTGTGTCTTAGCCCAATATGCAATCTTATTGAAACAGTCTTGGGCTTCTACCAATAGTCTTGAGCTTTTGCCAGCCCATTTAAATATCCCCAAAATACCCATAACATACACCGACTAGAAATGAATCTTCATAATCGTATTTTGATTTGAATCTATGTATTTAATGCAATTTGACGTAAAATAGAAATGAATCTGAATCTTTTCTATAATCTAGTATCCTGATTGTATAAGAACAAAGAACTGTAACGCTATAAATAGAGTCCTTCTTGTAGGAAAAAGAGGATAACTCTGTTGAAACCCTTGAGATCTCTACCAAAACCTTAATTTCTTGTCTTCTCCTTAAAAGCAATAACATAAATGTGGACGTAGATACTATTCTATACTATAAGGCTATGGATGGCAACAAATCAGATCAAGTCTGGATTGGTTCGTTCCAAATCCGATCAGAAATTTTTAAGGGCTGCCCTAAACCTGATTTATGCTCCAAACAGACTACTACTTTCTGCTTCAAACCTAACCTCAATTGGAGAGACTTATCTCAAACCTGATCCATTAATTCGATTTAGTTTTTACCTAATAATATAATTAATATAAAAAATAAATATAACTAAAAAAATATATACATTTTAACTTCTAATAGTTCAATTTGAATATAATATAACATCACATCTGTATAATTATTAATATAAAATTCATAAAATACACAAATTTTTTACAGCAAAAGGCATAGTGTTAAAACTTTTGAAATCAAAGAGTTAATTGTAACAAAGATGTAAAATTAACATTTGAAGGTATAATGTTAACATGAAAGAATAATGTAAAATTGTCTAAGGTCATATTGGGAGGTCATAAATAAGAAATTACGAAGAAATAGATTTTCCTGTAATTTAGTTATTTTGATTTTAACTTTCATTGTCGGTGCATTTTTCTTACAAAATGAAAGTATTTCTAAAGTAATAATTATAAAATCATTAAAATTTCAAGAGAAAAAGTAATAGTGAGAACTAATAACTATATAAGATGCTAGAAAATTATAGACTTCAATTTCTAGAAAATAAGACCACTAAGAAGAATTCAGCAGAGACAAATTTTTTCCCACATATTGTCTATGATATTCACGATCATTTTAAATGAGTTTCAAATTCATATAAAAACTTTGACAGTTAACAACGCAAAACTTTGACGTCGTGTAATAACCCCCTTCAATACCCAGTCGCAGGTTTAGGATTTTTTTTTTTTTTAATATATATATATATATATATATATAGGGTACCAAGATATGGTGGGGCAAGAAAGCTCACCCTAAACCCAACTCAAAATTATTAAAGGTTGCCCTAAACCAAACATATGCCTCAAACGAATCGCTATTTTTCACCCCAAACTTACTCTGTATAGACGGGTTCTCCCGAGTTTAGATCGGATCAAGTATTTTTGCCACTCTTATATCTCTAGTTGAACCATGTTTAAATTCCATTGTCTTCATCTATTTATTGCTTTCAAATCTCTAATGCACCATTACTACGCCATAATTGCATTCATTCAATCACTAAACTCATCTAATACATATTAATTTGAGTGTTGGCGTTTTTTTATGTCAATAATAATTTTCAGATCAAAAAGTTTAAATTCATAGGAAATGGTTCAACTATAATATTTTAAACTTGAATTTATAATATATTAACACCATTAATTTTACAAGTTAGAAATTAATTTCAACATTAATCCTCAATATTGGTCTGTAAAACTATCTTTTTGAGATTTTTAATTAATTTTATAATTGTTTAAGGACTGTATTTTTAAATAAATTTAATCAAAGACAGCTTTGTTTTTTTCCCCCCAATTTTGTTCCTTCTTATAATTCCTCTTTCCAGATGTTGAAGCCCTAGTTTTTTATTTTAGTTGTCAACCTACTATGCAGATTTTTCAACAAAATATTAAAATGGTCAGAAGCTAGACAAGTTATGGATATATTTGTCCTTTTGTAGTTTGAACACTGAAGTCACTCCGTTTTCTTGGCCATTAATTTTAAGATGCCAGCTAATTTGTTGAATGCCATTGAAGCTGTACATTATAAAATTGTGATTAAATAATACTGTCATTTCAATTCATTATCAACTTCTTGTCCTAGCGCCCAAATTTCAACCCAATTTGGAAAATTTTAACCCAATTTGGAGGGACTATCCAGTAGCCTGTTTGAAAGCAACTTGCATTAATTTTTTATTCAACTGTGCATATGGCAGAGTTCTCTGTTAGTTCAAATTTCTTTATAAAATGTAGCTCCATTTAGGGGGGACCAGAAAGATATGGACGTAGACTTTCTAGTGACATGAGCTGCCGTCAAACTAGCCAGCCAATAGTTATCCGTATCTTTCTTTTTTTTTTCTTTCTTTTAATTATCTATCGGTACCTTTATTTGCATTAACAACACACCCATACAAATATATATATATATATATATATATATATTTGACTGTGTCAAACTAAATGAACGGTAAGAGAGATGCTTTCTTGATTGATACATAGTATGTATCTAAATTCATTTAACAAAATTAGGTCATATTACTAAATGAATTGTAAGAGAGATGCATTCTTGATTGATACACAGTATGTATCCAAATTCATTTAATAAAATTATGTCATTTAGTCAAACTAAATGAATGGTAAGAGAGACGCTATCTTGATTGATACATAGTATGTATCTAAATTCATTTAATAAAATTAGGTCATATATATAATTTTATATCCAATTATAATTTTGTTGAATGAATATATATATAGAATGTACTATAACTTCTCATAATAAAAGAATCATATAATATTTATAAAACCGATATATACTTAATCATTTAAATATACATAAATACATTAATTTCAAAGTAAATCAATGGGATAATTTGAATATAAAATATTGTTAAGTTGAACGACTGGTATTTGCTATCAAAACATATAGGGCGATGGTCATTACCTCTTCATCAAAGGTTTAAACAATTATATAAATGTAATTAGGATTTATTTTCTTATCGAACATGGGTTTAACAACAACCAATCCTAACCTTTGCAAATGATTGATAAAAAGAGTACTTTTGTCCCAAAAAAAAGTTGATATAAAGGTACTTACAAGATTTTGACAAAATTAAACATTCAATTTAAGATAAATTTCATAACACGCAAATCGAACACACAAAAAGTCAGTGATAGTAATTCTTACTGATTTTTTTTTTTTTTCTTTTGAGGTATCTTACTGACTCTTTTATTTATTCATACGCTATAATTCTCTTATGAAACAAGAAATTAAAGGGCAGTTGTAGACTTTTTAGTCGTCGCTGGATGTTCAACACCAAACATCAGGAAGTTACACATATGAATTATTATTATTTTCTTTTTTCTAAAAAAAAAGCTGATTTACAGAGAAAACTATGACATACTTCTTTTATCATCATCATCATTATCGATCAATCAATCTGTTGCTGCAACTTTGAGAGAAAACCATTCTAATTCATCTCTACAGTCGCGGCTGCTTCTCTGAATTTCTTGTAAATATCACTCTTGTAAAACTTTCTAGTTCTTATCACCAAAATGAGAGAAACAAAGCAACCAAACAGAGTGACTGCTGTGATGATAATAAATGACAATTTGAAGCACTCAACTCCAATGCAATTCAGGTCTTCTCCAGGCTTCCTTGTGACTCCCAGAGCAGCCAGTTGTTTCTTTGCTTCTTTATCGTACAAATGACCAGCCACCAGGACGTTGAGCAAATACGATCCAACCGGGCTGGCCACTGACCCGAAATTGTAGAGAGTTGAGTAGTATTTAAGGCCAAAGATCTCTGAAATGATAGCGAAGAGTAATGGCCATTGAGCACCAAAACAAAATCCTATAATAATGGAAGCTACGTAGAGTCCACTTGGGACGTTGAAGGCGATGAGAAGATGACCAACGCATGACAAAAGGAGGATCAGTGTCAACATAAGTGGTCTAGGGAATTTGTACTTTATTAGAACAATTTCAGAGACAAAACCTGAAGCTACACGACCCAGGTAGTTCCATATACTTACAAGTGAAACAAATGTACTTATGCTTCGTGTAGGGTATCCTAGAGAAGTTCCAATCTGACCCAGATTATCGATGGCTGTCAACGTCCCACCAACGCCGCAGATTGTGGCTAGGAAGAGGATCAGCATGTCCAGGCTGAAAAGTGCTTGAAGAATTGTATAGTCTTCGCCTCTGTTTGGTGGCTGGAAACATGTTCTCCAACACGAAGCCTGTTTTTGGTCATCTGGGTTGGTTGATTGATCTGCTGTGACGAGGCTTCTTTCGATCTGGCTCGATGTTGAGGCTGGTTCTGGAGATGGGGTTGGATCAAGTGTTGGTTTTTCGGTGATTATATTGATTGGAGAAGGATCGTTTAAAGAGATTTGCCTGAGTTTCAACAGCTTGTATTCTTCTATAACAACGATACCAATAGGTAGAAGCATCAAGAAAATAACCATAGCAGCACTACCACCATATTCGCTCTGAGTGAAATTTACTTGCTTCTCTACTATGATTATTATCATTAAAAATCCGGCAAGACCAAGAGAAATATACAGGAAATTATAGAAAACTTGGAGCTCGTTTGACTGTCGAACCACTTTAATGATCCGAATTGTTCGAAGAAAAGCAAAAGAAATAGCAGCCGGAAGCCAACCAATCAGCAAAATCAAAGCCTTGGAGTCATTACCATAAAAGGCATGGTACAACTGTGTGATGATGGCACCACTTAGACCCACATATCCTTTGAGAATCCCCAAAACGACGCCGCGGCTCTCCGGGAAATTCTTGACACAAGTGACAAGCGCCCCAGTGTTGGCAAAAGACTGAGAGTTGGCTCCAACACATATGTACAGACACATGTGCCAGACTGCTGGCTTGGCGATTTTTTTGGTCACGGCAAGCCAAATCATCAAGTAGCCAAATAAGTTGAGGACAGCGCCCATGGAGAGCACCACCCAAGGTGGAGTGACTTCGTTGATGAGGCCGGACAGGACACCTACGTTGGCTCCAAGGTCCTTGAAGAAACTGAGGAGGTTGAGAGTGGTTTGGTCGTATCCAAGAGCAGATTTGATGTCACTTGAATAGAGACTGAACATGTAGGTTGCACCAGCCGCGGACATGATTAGCAATGATGCAAAAACCATGAACCAACGCCCTGTTATGACTTGGACGCTCAGGCTCTTCATATCAGCCAAAGCCAGACCACCACCAGGGCTACCAACCACCATTTTTTTGTTTAATGTGAACTCTAACTAACTCAGCTGATCACACTCAACTTTGTTATAGAGTTAGAAGATTGTGGAGGGGTTGTAGTGGATATATACACACGCCAAAAGTGCTGGCAAATGTGTTATGCGTGGGGAGAGATGACGGTAACAGTAAAGTAGGACTTTGTCTAGTTGACTTGCAGTGTTACAGAGTACAGATTGGAAAATTAATATTTTATATATAAAACATCGAGGACGATGAATCCTAGGGTATGCGATTAAATAGGAAAATAAAGATTATTTTAGTGTAATACATCAAGATCATATATAGGTCATGATCTTATCCAAAAAAAAAAAAAAAAGGGTTTCAGGTATGAAATATGAAGATGATTATATATAAATGAAATCTAAAGATTTTTGGCTTAAAAGTTTGTTTTATAATCAATTTAAGAATATTATAAACCAAAATTATTAAATGATTTCCTTTCTAGTATTTCTAGTATCTATTTGATGGATAGATTCATGATCTTATCCAAAGACAAAACATTGTAGGTATGAAATATGAAGATAGATTCATGATCTTATCCAAAGAAAAAACATTGTAGGTATGAAATATGAAGATGATTTTATATAAATGGAATGTAAAGATTTTTGGCTTAAAAAATTTGTTTTATAATCAATTTAAGAAGATTATAAACCAAAATTATTAAATGCTTTCCTTTATAGTATTTCTAGTACCATTTGATGAATATATTTTTACGTGAGTAATGTTAGGCTTCTAAAAAATTTTATCCAAATAATATGTGAGTTGACAAGATGATATTAATTATCAAATTATTTCATTATTTACAAAGTCTTACTAACTCACATATCATATTATTTGTATATGGATTTAGATAAAATTTTTGAGAAACGTAACATTACTTATTTTTTAATAGAGTAATACTCGATTTTCTAATTTTTTTATCATTGTTACTGCTAATAATATCGATAGATCCTCAGAGGTGAGGGCTAAGGGCGAGGTTGCCACCATCTTCTAGGGCAAACTACGAAGACCAAGGTCCTCAATTTTAGAGAGCAAACCCAGAATCGATTGAGTCCATCACCTAACCGAGGAAATTTTGTTTCTTTCATCATCGAATTGCCTCTGTCGATAACCACCAATAGTTTGTACCTTGATATTGAAAGAGAAGTCGACTTTGTTGACAGTATCAAACCATAGTTATTAGTGATGGCAATGGTCCATGAGCTCGATGCCTCAATGGTTTCCATGGTCTCCATCAGGGACCATTCAATGGAAACCATGGTCTCCATATCTAGGATGGAAATCAAGTCTTCATTTTCATCTCATTTTTCATTTTTCTTTTAATTTTTTTAAAAAAAATTTCTTTTCAAAAAAATTGTATTTTAATGTTTTAAAGGTTAAAAGACAAAATCGTCCTTAAAAGATAATGACATGGCAAATTTTGATTGACTGATTTTTAAATTTATTTAATATAGCATAAAAGACAAATTGTCCATCATGATTATTTTAAAGTTTGGTGAACAGTTAGTAATGGTTGATTGGGGTGTTTTTGTTGAGTTTATAACCTTAAGTGATATTAATACAAAAAGGGGCCACAGTTAACATATTTTTGTAATATTGACAAATATCGGGGGTGACGAGCCCCGAACTCTATAGCTACTGCTATACATTGGGTAACTCGCAGATAACCCCACGGTAGTCCTCCAGTCGATATTTAGATTCGGCTGTAAAGTTCCAGCGACGTTAAGCTGTAACTTTTACTAAAAATTTCTTTATTTGCGGAAGTGGTGAAAAACTTTTTCGCTTTTAATCAATTCTTTTACAAAATGATTTTATAAAAATTTCAACAGCATGACGGTTATTTTTCCAAGTATACCACATTACAAAAACATTTATAAAAAATATACACTTCTAATTTCAAAGTTTTCTCCACTTCCAGGTCTCAGGCCATTTCAAAGCACAATTCTAGCCATAGTTTCATCTAATTCAATAAAAATCAACTCAATTTTTATGAAGTACGATTTCATGTATACAATTTTCAAACATTCACATCTAATTCTATACAAACACATTGAAATATAAATATAATAGGCAATCAAAATATAATTTATTCACAACAACTTAATTACACAACATAAAATTCAAATAAACTTATAACATTCTTGACAAATAAAACTTTTACAAAATATAAATCAAAATATGCAAAACATGGATTCACAGAAGCATTTGTTCCACCCAGCCGATCAATCTAATGGAGGAGGCTGTGCGCCCTTCGCATTTGTACCTATACCTACGGAGGTTTTTGGAAAACATAAAATAGAAAATAATGAGCCAAAGAGCTCAGTGAGTGTTTATGGTTTTTATCAAGATCATTTCTTTTTTAAAAAAATAATCTACCTCCTGGGGAAAAACATTTTTGGGAAAAGATTTTCATTCTACAATAATTTCTTTTTAGAAGCTATAAAGTTTAGAAATCTTTTTTTTTTTTTTGGCATAAAATTTTTAAAGCTCAAAATATATATAATAACTTTCAAATCTTTCTGAAAAGCATTTTTCTTTCTAAAATCTAAACCAATGGAAATCCCCGGAGCTCTAATCACATGGCAACTAAACTAGCGCCGCTCCATATGACAATATCTAGTGACTAACTAGCGTCGTGATACCTAGTCACGTGACAACTAACTAACATCGTTCATTGTGACAATCCGCTAAGACATCTCTAAACCATGCAGCGGAATGGTACATCGCAAACATGGAGGGAGACAATACCCCATACATGTAAAGGCGATACGACAAACTCGACTCGAACTCAATCCCCCACAAAGTTAGTAGGACTCGCCCTCCCTCCCTACTGACTTGTCATACACGATGGGGTATACCGACTGGGTCTATATCTGAATATGTAATCTGAAATCTGTAATTGTGGGTATATCATTGGCCTCTGAAAACGTTTCTTTCTAATAGTTTGTAATTCGATTTTCTTATTCCAAAGGTATAAAACTAATAAGTTTTTGCATTGAAATTTTCTAAATCATAATATTTCATAAACTAATGAAATTAGATAATTATATTTTCAATATCTAAAACTTATTAACATTTAATATAAATCGAATCTAAGGAAGAAATAAACACTCGTAAAATATATCAATTTAATCTCAAATATTTTTAACATTTTATAAAAAGATTTTCACACTCATATGGCTTGATTGTTCTCTAAGTTAATCTTTCCTTATTCTTCTTCGGTTTTCCCCCATTCCATTTCCACCAATTATACGCATTCTAAATTTTAAAATTCATATTCAACTCTAACTTAAATAATTTCAAACATAACTCTCCACATAGTTACATAACCTTGTTCCAAACATCACTATATGTTCTCCATTTCCATTCTAACTCATCCAATCACATGTATACTTCACAAAATTTCATCAAGTGCATTATACAATTTTTTTTTTCAAACATTATCCTCCCTACTATGGCCAAACCTAGCATGCATTTAAATTCAACTTTTTCCTCTTAATGCCACTTTAATTTCATCACACTTTAACTACTAAAATCAACCTCCATATCAACCAAATAACCAAAACAATTTACTCATTCATGAAGCATGCATTCTAGCCGAATTTGGACCATAATCAAATTCAATTTTTCTCATTTCATTTCTACATAATTTCAACACTTATAACAGCCCCTAACAACCTTAAAAACTGTCACAAAACATATAGAACATGTAACACCCTCTCTCGAGGATGTTACTGTTCCTGTGTTCAGAGCGAAGAAATATTCCAGTGTATCCCTTTGGAAAGAAAATAAAAAAAAAAAAAGATTTTTAAGTAATTTAAGTGAAATAGTTAAAAGTGTAAAATTTTGAAAGTTTAAGACAATAAGTGAAATTTTTAAAAGTTAAGGGGCTTAAAAGAAATTTGCCAGATATTTTAAGAGAATTCTCTAGAATCAGTGGCATTCTTGTAATTTTGAGGAACAATCAGCTTGGATCCATGCCTATAAATAGGCATGTGATGCGTAAGTTTGAAGGGGGAAAGAAAAGGTAGAGTGAGAAGAGAGAGAAAGAGAAAGAGTCGGAAGAGAGAGAGTGAGAGCTAGCGTGAATGAGTTGAAAGCTCGCGTGAATGGAGCTGAGGAGCTTGCGTGGGTGAGCTGAGAGCTTGCTGGAGCTAAAGTTGAGTGTGAGCTAGAGCTAAAGCTGAGAGCGAGTTAGAGCTGGAGCTGGAACTGAAGCTCATATGAGTAGCTTGAGCTAAGAAGGGTGGAGTAACAAGCTAGAGGAGGACGCTGGGTAGTGAGCTAGTGAGGTCGCTAGGCAGCAAGCTGGTTGAGGTCGCCGAGGCAGAAGCGAAGTAGAATTTCTCAAGCAAGTTGGAAACAAGCCGTTAGTGTGTTTTTATATTATTATGAAATATTTCTCAGTTTATCATCAATATTTTATATATTGATTTTAGATAAACTATTAAATAGTTTATTTAGTAAATGAGTTTATAAACATTTTATATATTTACATAAATAGAAATAATTAAATGGTATGCTTAAATATTTTTAACAGAAAGAAAAACGGTTTTAAATTATAGCTCGAGCATGGATAGCGTGACCTTTTAGCTTTAGACTAGGTCGGTATACCCTAAAGTGTACGACATAGTATTGGGAGGGCTAGTCCAGCTGATTTCAGGGGGATTGAGTCTATCAGAGTTTGTCGCCCTCTACATTAGTGGGGTATTTCTCGACGCACGGTGAGCGATGATGGTTCCGCCATGCGTGTATACGAGATGTCTTTTAGTAGCTTGTCATGGTGGGCGACGCTAGTCTTTGTGCCATGTGACCCTCCACACTGAGCAGAGATGGTCCAACCGCCTCTGTGGTTTTTAGCTTACTTATGGGATCAAATACAGTTAGCATACCTTTGATAGCCAGATTTTGGAAATAAATGATTTTTTTAGAAATATGAAATATTTTCAGTAAAGCTTTTCAGATACAAAATAGAATTTAATGAAAACCAAAAGCTTTTAGAAATTAAAGATATTTTATAGAAAGTATGTTTGAAGCATATTTTTGGGAGAAAATAAAATTTTATAAAGATATCGCACTCACTGAGCTTTTAGCTCATTTTAGTTTTATGTTTTGTGTTTAAAATCCTCCCAAGGTGTAGGCGTAGGTGATTCCAAGTACCGGAGCGCGCCGTGCAGTTTAGGTGGGTTTCGATTGTCGACGCAGTACATTCATTTGATTTCAGATAGCAATTAAATGTTTGCATGATTGTCAGATTTATAAACAAATTTTGTAGTATTTTATTTATAACTGCATGTTTCAAAAATTTATTTATTTATGATTTAACAGATAAATTTCAGGCCAAGGCCTTAGAGATAGTTAGTAGTTACAGGTTCGCTCCATTATATCTTTTTAGGCCTCAGTAGATAGGCTTCAGAAGGGTTTCATGGGATGCCTGGTAGGGCCGCCCGGATTCATTAGTAGGAATCTAGGGCGGGTTCTGTCAGAATAGCTTTGCACACTTTCATACTCATGTTGACCGAATTTTACATCATCATTTCCATGATTTTATTTCACATTTTAACACCATATACCATTATTTTAACATAAATTCTAGCATTTAACATCATCAAATTGAATCAAACCAAGCTAGAACACAAAACATTATCTTGACCGAATACACAAGCATAATATCAAACATCATAACTTCATTAAATTTTCATGTTTTTGCATCAAAGATAACCCCTATCTCAAGCCAAATCGTTCATATTTCACTTGAATTATTCTACCCTATCATGACCAAAATGTATACTAACAAATACACCAATATCTCATCAAACGTTTCACACAAAAATTCATCCACAATCCTAATTCAAAACATAATAGAATATAACTTCATAAATCACCATTATATCATAATATTTCTCAACCAAATCACTTACTAATTATTTTTTGATCCTTTGCCTTGCCTTCCCACTTGATCTATGCCTCAAAACCTTAAATTTAAGCACGGAATCTTATCAATGTGTAAGCAGCTTATGGACAGTACCTTGACAGAGCTTTCATCCAAAATTCTCTATTAAAACTCAATCTTACCTCTTGTTTTTTGTTTGATCTTGCTTGATGACCTTCCTAAACTTGTTCTTCATCTTTTAGTAGCTTGATTGACCTTCAAAAATGGTGGAAAATTGGATTGGAATGGTTGTTGGCCTAGGTTCTGGACAGCCCTGTTTCTACCATGGGCCTCTCCTTCTTCTTCTAGATTTCTCTTCATCTCTTCACTTATATATAACAATCAGTTGCCTTATGTAATTGTCCCTAAAGTTTGATACATAATTACATGCTATGCCACTATATTTTCTTGACCATTTTGCCCTCTTTTGTTGCATATTTTCATGCGTGTTTATTAGTTTTTATAAAATTTCACCTGCCATACAATTTAAATTAATCCATTCACTTAAACTCTGTCTTGGAAGCCTTTGATCATAATTTTCATCTTATATCATAGATAAATCATCATGTCACCTTTCGAATTCGAATTCATTTCCAATTTCATTCGAAACTTTTTACTAAAATCCGATTATACGATTCAAAAAATTAAATAACTTTATTAATACTCTAATAAGGGCATTTTAGTATATATATTCACATTATTTATACAAATTCTCCATCTGTAGTATGGAAATTGGAAAAAGGTTTTATAGATTCTCCCCCCTTATAAAATTTCATCCTCAAAATTTTACAAAATTCTATTTACTAAAAGAGGTGGGGGTGCTTCTGACACATCTGTTCTTCATGCTCCCAAGTAGCCTTTTCTACCTCGTGATTCTTCCATAAAACTTTCACTAAGGGGATAACTTTATTGTGCAGAACTTGCTAGATATGATCTAAAATCTATACTAATTTTTCTTCATAAATTAGGTTCTCTCTTAGTTCTACCGGTTGCTTTTTGAGTACGTGGGAGAGATCTGGAATGTACTTACAAAGTATGGATACATGTAACACATCATGAATCTTATCTAATTATGGTGGTAGCTTCAACTTGTATGCTACAAATTTCACTCTTTCCACGATTTCATATGGTCTTATATAACGCGGACTCAAGTTTACCCCGCTTTCCAAATCTGAGCTCATCTTTCCATGGGGATATCTTAAGGAATATTTTATTGCCAACTTCGAACTCGAGATCTCTACGGTGGTTATCCGCATAACTCTTTTGTCTATCACTTGTACTTTAAGCTTGTCCCTGATGATTTTAATCTTATCTGTAGTGATCTAGATAAGGTCGGGACCTATTAATTTCCTCTCACCTACTTTATTCCAGTACATTGAAGTTATGCACTTTCTTCCATACAACGTCTCCTGTGGTGCCATACCAATATTAACCTGATAATTGTTATTGTATGTGAACTCCACAAGTAGTAAATGATTATCCCAACTCCCCTTGAATTTCAAGACACACTCTCAGAGCATATCTTCAAGTGTCTGGATTGTTCTCCGTGATTGTCCATCTGTCTGAGGATAGAATACCATGCTGAAGTTTAGCCGAGTACCTAATACCTTCTACAAGCTGGGCCAAAACTTTGAAATGAATATGGGATCTCGATCTGACATTATAGAAACTGACACATCAAGAGTCTGACTATCTCATCTATATAGAGCTGCGCTAATGATTAGGGGGTAGTTGCTTCTGATTGGTAAGAAATTGGTTGATTTTGTTAATCTGTCAACTATCATCCATATCACATCATGCCCTCTATGACTTTGCGGAAGCCCTACTACAAAATCCATGGTAATCTTCTCCCATTTTTATTTGGAAATAGAGAGAGGTTGCAACAATCTCACTGGTTTCTAATGTTCTACTTTCACTTTTTGACAGGTGAAGCATGAGAATACAAAATCTATGATCTCTTTCTTCATCCCTCTCCACCAATAATGTTCCTTTAGGGTATGGTACATTTTGGTGTTGCTCGGATGCATGACATATGCTGAAGAATGAGCTTCTTTCATTATTTCCTTTTTCAATCTTCTACCTCCATTATTTCCATTATTATATAAAATAATTTTTTTTCAGAAGCTATAAAATTTAGAAACCTTTTCTTTTGGCATAAAATTTATAAAGCTCAAAATATATATAATAACTTTCAAATCTTTCTGAAAAATTTTCTTTTCGATATCTCATTTTTGAAAAGCATTTTTTTTTTCTAAAATCTAAACCAATGGAAATCCCCAGAGCTCTAATCACATGGCGATTAAACTAGCGTCGCTCCATGTGACAATATCTAGAGACTAACTAGTGCCACGATATCTAGTCACGTGACGACTAACTAGCGTCGCTTACCATGACAATCTACTAAGACATCTCCCAACCATGCAGCGGAATGCTACATTGCAAATATGGAGAGGGACAATACCCTATATGTGTAGAGGGCGACACGATAGACACGATTCGGACTCAATCCCCCCCAAAGTTAGTAAAACTTGTCATCCCCACTAACTTGCCATACACGATAGGGTATACCGGTCAGGTCTATATCTGAATCTGTAATATGAAATCTGTAATTGTGGGTATACCATTAGCCTCTGATAACATTTCTTTCTAATAGTTTGTAATTCGGTTTTCTCATTCCAAATGTATAAAACTAATAAGCTTTTGCATAGAAATTTTCTAAATCATAATATTTCATAAACTAATGAAATTAAATAATTATATTTTCAATATCTAAAACTCATTATCATTTAATATAAATCGAATCTAAGGAAGAAATAAACACTTGTAAAATATATCAATTTAATTTAAAATACTTATAACGTTTTATAAAAAGATTTTCATACTCATATGGCTAAATTGTTCTCTAAGTTTATCTTTCCCTATCCTTCTTTGGTTTTCCCCCATTCCGTTTCCACCTATTATGCACATTCTAAATTTTAGAAATATTCAAGTCTAACTTAAATCATTTCAAACGTAACTCTCTATATAGGTGCATAAACTTGTTCCAAACATCACTATATGTTTTTCATTTCCATTCTAACTCATCCAATCAAATGTATACTTCACAAAATTTCATCAAATGCATTATACAATTTTTTTTTTCCAAACATCATCCTCTCTACTATGGTCGAACCTTGCATGCATTTAAATTTAACTTCTTCCTCTTAGTGTCACTTTAATTTCATCACACTTTAACTACTAAAATCAACCCCCATATCAACCAAACAAGCAAAACAATTTACTCATTCATGAAACATGCATTCTAGCCGCATTTGGACCATAATCAAACTCAATTTTTCTCATTTCATTTCTACATAATTTCAACACTTATAGTAGCCCCTAACAACCTTAAAAACTATCATAAAACATATAGAACAGCTTTGCACACTTTCATACTCATGTTGACCGAATTTTACATCATCATTTTCATGATTTCATTTCACATTTTATCATCATATACCATTATTTTAGCAAGAATTCTAGTATATAATATCGTCAAATTGAATCAAACCAAGCTAGAACACAAAACTTTATCTTGATCGAATGCACAAGCATAATATCAAAAATCATAACTGATGCGAACCCCGTATATAAAGATACGACACCCACGACCAAATTGAAACACAACCTCAAGAAAGATTAAAATAGGTTTATAACAAAAGAAATTTTGACCCATTGATTATATGTCAATCAAAGAACCAAAGTTATAAAGAACTTTGACCCAATGATTAGAACTCAATCAAGAACCAAAATTATAAAAGAAGGATATTGACGCCACTCCGAAGACATAGATGAGAATGTGGGAGATAAGTCATGGTTTGATCGCCACAAGCAAAACTTGATAAGATCACATATTCATGAAGAACAAGAGAGAAAATTCACTCTCAATTAATCCTAATTGATTGCAACTTCATTCATCTTGTTATTTATTTAGGGTTACAAGGCTTTTTATAAGCAAATAAACATAACATAACAAGAAACCCTAGTCCCCTAAAAATTGGGCTAACTAAATATACTCATGGCCTTAAATTAAATTAAATATCTCAGCCCAAATAACATTAATTAAAATAAAATAAACTAACTTAATTTAAAACTCATTACAATTAAAAATAAACTCAGCCCAATCTATTTAGAGCCCAATTAACTCAAGTTTGCCTCCAATTGCCTTCAATTAGCTCTCAAAGCCTCCAAGATTAAGCCCAATAACCTTCAAGATTAGTGATTTTGAATTTGAACAATGTTTTGAAGCCTTGGTGACTCCTCCAAATCGTCCAAATTTGTTTTGCTTCCTTGAATCCCATCATTTCCTCTTTTCTCAAGACGATTTGTCCTCAAATCATGACTTATCTGCATCATTGTCTGATTACATGCTTGACACCTGAAAGAATATTAAAAAAAACGAATCTCACACACTCCTTCATGTGTTTCACTCCAATCACTTGCACATTTCACACTTTTTTTCCTCCTCTTATTTTTAATCAGACTAGAAAAAAAAAAAATCACTTCAGTGGATACGAAAATAGGCTTGAAACAGACTTAACAGGTTCATCAAAAGGAAAATTTTGACCCATTGATTATATGTCAATCAAAGAACCAAAGTTATAAAGAACTTTGACCCAATGATTAGAACTCAATCAAGAACCAAAATTATAAAAGAATGATATTAATGCCACTCCCAAGACATAGATGAGAAGGTGAGAGATAAGTCATGGTTTGATCGCCACAAGCAAAGCTTGATAAGATCACATGTTCAATAATGAACAAAAGAGAAAATTTACTCTCTCATATAAACATAATTGACTGTATTTTCATTCATCTTGTTATTTTTTTTAGGGTTACAAGACAAACCTTTTTATAGGCAAAGAAAATAAACTAGTTTAGAACATAATTAATTCCTAAACAAAAAAAGTCTAAATTGTAATGTTTAAAATCTAGGAAAATAAAACCAACATGGAAAGTAAATAATCCTAACAAAATAACCTACTAAATAAGAGATTGAGTGATATTAAATTTACAAGATCTTTTGAATATCCAAGATTTGCAAGATATACATTAAATTTTCAATATCTTCTGAATCTCCAAGATTTGCTAGATATGTATTGAATTTTCAAGATCTTCTGAATCTTCAAAGTTTGCTAGATATTTTGAATAACACCAAAGTGGCCCATTGTAGTTTAAGCCCAAATCTTGCTTGCTTCCTTGGGTTCCATCAATAACTTCATTAAATTTTCATGTTTTTGCACATCCAAAACAGCCCCTATCTGAAGCCAAATTGTTCATATTTCACTTGAATTATTCCACCCTATCATGACCAAAATGCATACCAACAAAATACACCAATATCTCATCAAACTTTTCACGCAAAAATTCATCCACAATCCTCATTCAAAACAGAATAGAATTTAACTTCATAAATCACCATCAAACTCACTTCAAATCATAATATTTCTCAACCAAATCACTTACCAATTATTTTTTGATCCTTTGCCTTGTCTTCAAACTTGATCTATGCCTTAAAACCTTAAATTTAAGCATAGAAATCTTATCAATGCCTAAGCAGCTCGTGGACAGTACCTTGGCAGAGTTTTCATCCAAAATTCTCTATTAAGACTCAATCTTACCTCTTGTTTTTGGTTTGATCTTGCTTGATGACCTTCCTATACTTGTTCTTCACCTTTTAGTAGCTTGATTAACCTTCAAAAATGGTGGAAAACTAGCTTGGAATAGCTGCTGGTCTAGGTTCTGCATAGCCCTGTTTCTACCCTGAGCCTCTCCTTCTCTTTCTAGATTTCTCTTCATCTCTTCACTTATATATAACTATCACTTGCCTTATATAATTGTCCCTAAAGTTTGATACATAATTACATGCCATGCCACTATATTTTCTTAGCCATTTTGCCCTCTTTTGTTGCCATATTTTCATGCATGCTCACTAGTTTTATAAAATTAATCCATTCACTTCAACTCTGCCTTGGAAGCCTTTGATCATAATTTTCATCTTATATCATAGATAAATCATTATATCACATTTCAAATTCGAATTTGTTTCCAATTCCATTCGAAAATTTTTACTAAAATCCGATTATACGATTCGAAAAAATAAATAACTTTATTAATTCTATAATGAGGGCATTTTAGTACATATATTCACATTGTTTATATAAATTCTCTATCTACAGTACGAAAATTCGAAAAAGGTATTACAGGGGGCGTTTCTATATTTTGTCCAATATGATGGGTAATCTCTAGTAAGAATTTTTTATCAATCTTTTTTTTTTTTTTTTTGGTATTTGACTAAGCCTTTTTTATAATCTAATAACATATTAGTATAAAAAATAATGGATGACCTAAAATGTTACATTTTTTTCCTCTTATGCATAACTCAATTTTAAACTTCTTTCCTCTCATAAAAAGCTTAGTAAAAGTAAAAACTTAGCAAAAACTTCTTGTTCAGGTAATCTCATTACATTTAAAGAGAGATTATCCAAATGCAAATTTGGTTGGCGGTTTGCATTTTAATTTTCTTCTATTTACACATGAGACTAATTAAATTTGTAGGTTATATCCAAATATTAATATCATAAATGAGGAGTAGAGATTCATTGGATTTAAAACATAAGGATATTCTAAGCAGTGTATTCAATTTACACCTTCAAAGACTTTTATGAAATTAAAAAGAAAAATTAAAAATTAAAAATTAAAAAGGAATGAAAAGACGACAATGGATTCTCTATAAACTATATAGTACATCTGTATACATTTCCTACATATTAAGAAGAATAATACTACAATTTTCGAAAATTTATCTAAATAATATGATAAATTGATTGTAGCTATCATATTAATTTTGTGATGTTATATTAATAATGTCGTAATTACAAATAAGTTTGTCATATTATTTGGGTTATAAATTTAGACAAATTTTTGGATTATATAGTATTACTCATATATTAAATTTTATAATCTGCGTTGAGTACTCATAGATAATACGGATGAGTTTCATGATCAATTGATGATTTGATGCATATGTCATATGTGAATTATTTTATATTAATGTTTCTTTCCTTAGAGGTTGAGACTTTGAGGCAGCCCATTAATAGAGTTATTACCAACAGAATATAATAATATTTTTATTGAGGATTTAAATTTAGATCCAACAATAAGTTCTAATCACCCAAAATCACACTATAACAAGATGGATTTTGAATAAATTAACCCACAAATTGATTTTTTAGAATTAGATCATAAAACTGACCTAATACTAGTCTAAATAATTCTAAGCAAGAATACTCAAAAGAGTTAAAATAAATTTAGAATTAATTTACCGAATGGACTTGAATTCTAACTTAAGCGATCAAAAGTATTGCTATCCAAAAAAGTTGAAAACAAAAGATAATTGTCTCACTAAGAAGTGTGATTTAATTAATTTCTCCGAAGCCAAAAAACATTCGTAACACGTCCTAAGCCTAAGATCACATGGCTATTATAACCTTACAACTCTTAATCTATTTACGAATAATAAACTGATAATACTAATTCTAATTATCTAAAGACTAAAATTATCACAATATTTAATAGAAGATAACTACAAAATAATATAATCCTAAATATGTTAAAACTAAACTAATATAATCCTAAATTAAACAAAAATCCCAAATAATGTGAAACTCCCATCATGAATGATTTGACCAGTTTTCATTATTCCTCTATTCTTCAAAAATACCCTTGTCCTCAAATGTAGGATTTGTAATAAAAAAATTCTGCAGGTTTCTTAATTATGGTCTGAATGAAGCTCTACAGTCATTAGCTGCTTACTCTCTACATCAAAGGTAGTCAACACTGACGACTCCCGCCCATTAGCTAACTGTTGAAACTACCAGCACATGTTGCATCTATTCTCATCAGGACAAATTGCTTTTTACCATGCTTCATTGAATACCCCTTTGACATCGAAACTCCATCATTTCTCTCATATCTGTTCTCAACCCATGACCCAACATGAACATCATTGTGAAAACCATGAATCCATGCGTATGAATCTGTGAAACTAGATTTCCTGAGGGGAGAGATCCTTTTCTCAAATCTGAATTGGTCCATATAGTGTTTTTTACCCTAGTAGCAAGAGTAGCATCTAAAAATAACTCTGCATGAAAACGCTCCAATGAGGGCTTCCCTAGTGGCTTCTTAAAATTCTTTGTTGGTGGTCTCCCTCTCTTCAGTACTTTAAGTTCTGGTTTATTATCTTCATAATCCTACCTTAAATTTTTGAAGTTCTTTTGCGCCGGTTCTTGTATGGATTGTGCCTGTCGAAAATATTTGGCATTACATTGGCACATATTAAGAAAATATATTTCTCATATTCTTTCAGGTTGGCATAAGCCCCATTTTTTAATTTCTTCCCCTTGTATTGATTAGCCCAATTCTCCATCACATCAACAGAACTAATTCTTGGCATCCTTATTCTAGTGCTGTCGCCATGAGTAGAAAGGTCTCCAAAAATGTCTCCTTTCTCTCCCTCTGATAAATCTTTCGACCTAATGTCTTTGAGCTATCTTTCATGTTCGAGTCAAGGTTTAGCATAATGGTGAGTTTCCTCCTCCTCAAGCTGCTTCTCCTCCCCTTTGTAAGTGACCGCAATAATTGGCTTGTCACCTGTTGACATAAAATAATGGTCAACTAGGTTCTTGAAAGCCCAGAACTGCAGATCAATTGAAAACAAGTAGGAAGAAGAAAAGACAAGCTTTACGTGGTTCGATTTTAAGAATGGGCCTACATCCACAACGCTGACTCCGGTGAGGAGAGGCAGTCACGGTTACTATGAGTTTTTTGGTTACAGCGTGAAGGGGAGATCAAGATCTCCTTACAAATGAGTTTAAACCCCTATTTATAGAGAAAGAGGTAGTGCTACAATTGTAATATAATAGAAAATAATTAATTACATTTTTTCAAAACTGACTCATTAAATACTGGGTCAAATTCCGTGAAATCCGGGTTTTGATTAGGTAATTGTGTGTTACCCAATTTGTGCTGCTATCATTCTGAGAAAGACTTATCGTGCACATCACTCTTTTCCATGAGTTGATTCTACTCTGGGCGAGATGGACTCTACCAAAATGAGCTGATGCTGAGAGCTGATGGACGAGCTAATGCTGAGAGCTGATGGACGAGCTGATGCTGATGAGCTGATGGACGAGCTCATGCGATGAGCTGATGGATGAGCTCAAGCTAAGAGCTGATAGATGAGCTCATGCTGAAAGCTAATGAATAAGCGTATGCGAGGAGCTAATGGACGAGCTTATGCTGACTAGTTGGGCTTCTGCCTGCTAGGCCAATTCATTAGGCCAATCTTTTAGGCTTTTGCTAGCCCATTTTGTGCAACCTCAAAAATACACACAACATCACTTAAGTCTAGGAATAACCTTAAATGGCTAGAGCTTGATATCACTTTGGACTAACATTTCACTAAATCTTCTTCCACTCAAACACCTTGCATTAAAATTGTTGTTGGTAGGGTTATGGCGACCTGATTCTTGGTGGCATTATCGATCAAGCGCTCCGTATTGGTGAACACCAAGTGGTTGTGCCGCCACACTCCAATGCATGAGTAGGTGTGTTGAGTGATAAACCTAGAAAGAAAGAAGAAAAAAAATCATAAAGCATAATCAAGCCCACTTCACAAAAGTAGAAAATAAAAAAGACACAAAAGTTTTATGTGGTTCGGGAAATTTCTTACATCCACGGAGTGCACCAGCACTTATTCTACTATCAAATTGGTGATTACAAACTCAAGTCTCCATCTCTCTCACTCTCAATCACGAATCTCTCTCCCTCACAAATCTCTTTCACTTTCCTAAACTTGTCAATCTAAGTCTAAAACCCTTAGAGACCCCTTAATACATCATACATGCCTTTTATGAGATGTTTAACATGTGTATTTATAGTATGGGAACAATCTATAACTGGTTCGGACTCGAAAAATTTCAAAGAAAATGGATTCGAAAAATCCATATAAAATTCACCACCTAATCTTATTGGGGCACGTGAAGGTATATGAGAGCTCCGTTTGTTGCGATATTTGAGGCATTCAATTAATATCGAAATAAGCTTGCCAATATCTTATTTGAGTGAAACAGACTTCATTTGACCTACTTACGTGTCAAATAAAGTTTGACTTTATTTTGAATCTAAATTCTTTTAGGAATCCAAATTCTTTCAAATTTCATAATTCTAACAAAGTGGTCCCTAAGTCAATCCCAATCACTGATCCATCTACTTTTCCTCCAACCATTGATACTCGACCAAGGACCCCCATCCAAACAAATTGAAACCCAAAAGAAGGTTACGACGATGGTGAAATTCCATCACCTGAGCCTATTGTCAATCTTTTACTTACTATGACCACGAGATTCACTTTGGAATAAAGTTCAGCGATTCATATTATTTACCACCATATGAGATACAAAAGATGTAAAACTCGTATAACCATGTGTTCCATTTTCCTTCTTATAAGCAGGCTTAGTGTGCAAACTGCCAGACTCATTAAAGCTGAACTTGGCTGAACCACCTCATCCAGCATAATGGTCCACATCACTTATACAATTGGTTGGATGTTCTGCTGCTGACACTGCTTTGTTTCTAGTCAAAAGTACTTCCATTTTAACCATTGTTCCTACAACACTTATGTGGAATTTTACCCCATAAGGTTGAGGCATTATTTGAAAATCCAATTAGATTTCCATTAGCTTTCAGTTTTGGTTCGTCTAATATCCCTCTCTCCTTTACCTTTATCAAATCTCCTTTTGATCTGGTTCTACCTTTCATTTAGTTTGTCTAATGACTGTTTTAATTATTCCATGGATGTAGCCACTCCCTCCATTGTCTTAGCATTTCTTAAATGATTATCTTTCCAAGTTTCGATCATTCCAGTTGCCATGTTTCTTAACAAATTATCTCCCAAACTCACAATTTTTTTTGCACACACTAACACTGAATTTTTTTCTTTTTTTTCAAACACTTTCAATAAAAACACTAAATTATTGAGGACCTAACTTTATATCTAACAATAAACTTTACTCATCCCAAAATCACACAATGAACAAGATAGATTTTGAATCAATCAACTCATAGAATTGAGCAAATCGATTTTCTAGAATTAGATCACGAAATTGATCTAACTCTGGCCCAAAAAATTTCAAGTAAGAATACTCGAAAGAGTCGAAATAAATTTAGAATCAAATCATCGAAATGACTTAAATTCTAGCCAAAGTAATCCTAAGTATTGCTACCCAAGAAATCTGAAAAATGAAAGAGATTTTCCTCACCAAGAAGTGAGATTTTATTAATTTCTTCAAAGCGAAGAAACATTCATAACATATCCTAAACCCTAAGATAGCATAGCTATTTATAACCTTACAACTCCTAATCTATTCAGGAAAAATAAACTGATAATACTAATTTTAATTATCTAAAAATTAACTAGAGATAATTCTAAAATCATCACAATATTTAATAGGGGATAACTACAACATAAGATAATCCTAGATATGATAAACCTAAACTAATGAAATCCTAAATTAAATAAAAGTCCTAAATTAAGTGAAACTACAATTATGAATACTTGGACCGGTTCTTATATTTCCACTGTTTTTTAAAAATACCCTTGTTCTTAAAGGTAGGATCTAGAATAAAAAATTCTATAGGTCTCTTGTATAATCATGATCTGAATGAAGCTCTATAGTCATTAGCTGCTTCCTCTCTCCATCAAAGGTACTCAACACTAGCACGTATTGCATCTATTCTTATCAGGGAGAAATTGCTTCATTGAATACCCCTTTGACATTGAAACATCATCATTTCTCTTGTATTTGTTCTCAACCCCCACCCATGACTCAACATGAACATCATTGTCAAAACCATGAATCCATCCATATGAATATGTGAAACTAGATTTCCTGAGTGGAGAGATCCTTTTCTCAGATCTGAGTTGGTCCGTATAGTGTTTTCTACCCTAGTAGCAAGAGTAGCATCTGAAGATAACTCTGCATGAACATGCTCCCATAAAGACTTCCTTAGTGGCTTCTTAAAATTCTTTGTTGGTGGTCTCCCTCTCTTTACTACTTTAAGTTCTAGTTTATTATTATCATCGAATTGATCTAACCGTAGCTCAAGCCATTCCAAGCAAGAATACTCAGAAGAGCTGAAATAACTCTAGAATCAAATCACCGAATTGACTTGAATTCTAGCTCAAGCGATCCTAAGTATTGCTCTAAGAAAAGCCGAAAAATAAAAGATAATTGCCTTGCCAAGAAGTTAGACTTTATTAATTTCTTCAAAGCCAAAAAACATTCATAACATATCCTAAACCCTAAGATCATATGGCTATTTATAACCTTACAACTCCTAGTCTATTTAGGATAAATGAAATGATAATACTAATTCCAATTATATCTAAGGAATAACTAGAGATAATTTTAAAATTATCACAATATTTAATAGAAGATAACTATAACATACAATAATCCTAAATATGATAAACCTAAACTAATATGTAAACTAAGTGAAACACCAATCATGAATGATTGGACCAGGTCTCATCGGTTTTATTATTTATTTTGAAGATGGTCTAATGGCATGTAATCCATAAATATAATGAAAGGATAGATAAAAGTGTAAAGAAGGATAAGCACATTATATTAAAAAAAAAAAAAAATTATAAGCCATATCAATAAAATAATTTATTTACTTTTAAAAATTTAAAACAGTTTTTCTTTTTATTTTAAGTTAATAAAACTAACAAAAATCCATGGATATTTCCAACAGAAAATCTAGAAAAAAAAAAATATATTAATCTTACTTATATTGAATGACCCCTTAAAATTTTTCCCAGGTTTGGGTTTTTCATGTAAATTTTTGTATAATATAATTATATTCATCTTATTTTTTGTCTTTACATTATTTGCTTTGTGATCAATATTTAGGTACACTTCCGTACATGATTCCCCCACAAATGGTGTAAAATCTTGTTGGGAGAATATACAACATATTATTTATCATTTACAATGTAAAGAACAATCAATGTCTTTTTAAATCAATAAGTAAGGTCAAAGAGATTCAAATTTCTAGAAATAATCGAAAAGTCGTTGATATACATACAGATAATAAGTTATTAGTATGTTAGTTTAATTAATAAAATTGCATCGCGTATAGATTTAGATCCAAAATTCTTACCAAAGTCATTATCATACATAACAGTCCAATTCGTCTTTGAAATTTATCTCATGCAATACATACGTGCGGATAATTGCTTCCTCATACTAACTTACGATTTTAATAACAATAATTTGATGATAGTGAAAGGCTTTCTATATAGTTGCTTGCCCCCTATGTGCTTCCTTCTTCAATTATTTAAGTAAATTATTGCTTGTTGTTATGAGGTTTATTATGGGAAAATTTAAACAAGAAATACTCAAATACATTATAATTAACTATTATATTATTTGTTTACTTATCACTATATCTGAAAAATATTACTTTTTATATATTTAAAAATTTGTATACTATATATTAGAAAATATATATGTATATATATATATCTTGGAGCATGGTTGTATTGTTTGCTAGCTCAATCACAACATGATATGGGAGAAATTAATATCATTCAAAATTACATATCATGGTATAACTATTGCACCTACCCAAATTTCTCTCTTATAGTGATCCTGTATCATTAACTAAGATAATCAATCATTTTTTGGTCATGTATATCAATGTGATCATTCTTTGGTTGCTTGCACTTTTCTTTTACATTTTTTCTATTTCTTTTTCATGCGACAACTGAACATGATTCTTGATTGTTCTTTGGTCAATGGTTTGAATTACTGACTATAGACTGGTATAATCTGGGTCTATATATAGGAAATATTTTATACAGATTCCTAACTTTTTATAATGAGCAAAATGCACAAAACCTCCCTCAGGTAAAAGGTTAAACAGACAAATATGAAATTTAAGTTTTATAACAAAATAGCCCCAGTTTAACGGTCAAAATGTATTAAAATTGACCGTAAACTTTAGTTTAAAGTGTAAAGACGTAAATGCCCTCAGTTTTTAAAATTAATTTTTTTAAAAAAAAATTAAAATAATAAATTTTCTGAATTTTCTGAAGGTTTCTGGAACAACCCATCTTCCAAACCCTTCATCTCCACCTAGAAACCTTCATCAATCTAAAGGTTTCTTCTCATTCAGAAACCTTCATCTCCCAAACATCAATCTGCAACAACCCATCTGCATCCAGACATCAATTGCCACTACTTGCAACAACAATTTGCAAAAACCCATCCAGACATCAATCTGTAAAAACCCAAACATATCATCAATCATCTGTAAAAACCCAAACGCATTATCAATCATCTTCTTCAAACCCAGACAAACCCATCCAAATATCATCTTCAAACACATCCAGACATCATCTTCAAATAGATCTGGGTTCGAACCCAGATCTGGGTTCGTCGTGTTTGGGTTTGTCCAACCATGACGAACCTAGATCTGGG
The DNA here is from genome assembly GCA_022984855.1 of Dimocarpus longan. NCBI lineage: Eukaryota > Viridiplantae > Streptophyta > Magnoliopsida > Sapindales > Sapindaceae > Dimocarpus > Dimocarpus longan. Next base: position 16,180,855 of record CM041015.1, on the reverse strand, counting down.
TTCGTCAAACCATGATGAACCTAGGTTGAACCCAAACGAACCCAGATCTGGGTTTGATTGATGAACCCAGATCTGGGAACCTAGATGTTTGGGTTCGTTGTTGCGAACCCAAATTAGATCTGGGTTCGCGACGATCAAACCCAGACCTCTGGGTTCGATTCGAACCCAGATGTCTGGGTTCAACGAACCCAAATCAGGGAGAAAAGAAGAAAAAAGAGGAGGAGAAGAAGAAAAAGAAGAAGAAGAAGAAGCAGGTGGTGGAGATTAGGTAGAGGCGGAGGATGTGGAGAGTGATAGAGAGAGAGTTTTGGAAAAATAGTTTTAATAATTTTTCAATAATTTTTGTTATTAGTAAATGTAAAAAAAGTTTTAATAATTTTTATTATTAGTAAAGGACGAAATTACCTTGATCAACCAAATATTGACTAACAGATACTATTGGCTGAAGGGTATTGTGTTATAAAACCCAATATTTGACTATGGATCTTTAAAACCTTACCTGAGGGGGGTTTTGTGCATTTTGCTCTTTTATAATTTATCACCTTATTATTACACTTTGTATTTTAAGCACGGACGTTCTCTAAATTTTTGAAAATACATTTAATTCTTCAGTCAGTCAAAATTCCCAACGTAAAATTAGTCAATTGCATCATATATTGGTTTCAAAATGATGACAAGTGGCAAGTAAATATTAGAATATTTAAAAAAATGAAATTAAAATTAAAAAATAAATAAATCTTTAATGTTAACTCAGGTCTATTAAGCCTAAATCCACCGAATGAAGGTCCATCGGATATATATGTATATCAATAAACCAAATCAAGCAAAACCCATATGTCGGTTTTCGTGGAAGCAAATAACACTAAAAATATGGGTTTTCGTACCGTATTATAGAATTGGGAACTAGTCCTAAGATCTCAGTGGCCTTTGATTCGTCGACGCTTTATTTCCTTGTCTGTGTTATATACTCAATGGATTGCACAACACTCCCATGATGTATGCATAGAATTAGACATAAACACATCTTTTTATTAAACAACACTCCTAATCCGATAGTAAATTTTCTTAAAGTTAGTTAAACTTACTTGAATAAAGGGCAATTTCATCTTTTATATTTAACTTAATTTATTTTATTTTAAAATTTAAAATTATAGAAAATAAATAATAATTAAAAAAAATTCCATGGTCCATCACATGTATTTAATTTAATTTAATTTATTTAAAATTTAAAATTATAGAAAATAAATAATAATTAAAAAAAAATTCCATGGTCCATCACATGATGGATGGTGGGGATTAATTTACAAACAATGATTAATATTTTATATATTTTTTATTTTTTAATTTTTTAATTACATTTTTGTAAATTAAAAAAATATATATATCAACTTCAGCTAGTGGAAATCCAGACACCATAATCCAATCTAGATCTCCATCAATTGGAGCATCAATCATTAATAAACGAACTCAAATCTTCTGGGTTTGTTCATCTTTAACATCCTTCAATTTAATGATTTTCGACTATTGGGTTTTTATTCCAACTCTAATTTGTTCAATAATCTTGTGTTCGATCTAGGTTCATGATTGATCTTTAACATCTTTCATATTCTTTAGTCCAATCAAGATTTGACGATCTGAGTTTAACTGAACCCAAATTTTCAACCAAACATAAAGTATCTAGGTTCGATCAAACCCAGATCTTCAAATAACTGGGTTCAATCGAACCTAGACCTGAAGAAAATCTATGTTTGATCGAATCTAGATTTTGTTGCATCCGAGGTTCAATCAAATTCGAACTTGCCAAATCCCAACTTCATCTTCATTTTGCCAAACCTAGCCAACCCAGCCTCATATTCAACCACAAATCCCTAGTTGCCAAACCTAATTAACTCAACCTCCATCAACACAAACTACCATAAATCCAAATTGACAAAGATGTTCATTTGTGTTTGTTATGATGAAATAACGACGAAGATGGGTATAAGAAGAGAGAATAGTGAAGAAAAAAGAAGAAAAAAAAAATTACCAAATCATGGCAATAAGTTCATCACCAGTTCATCACAGTCTGGTTCGTACCAAATTGATGAAGAAAACAGAAAAGAACTAGGTTCGATCTTCATCATCTAAGATTTTTTCTTACAGAAGTTTTTTTTTTCTTTTTTCATTTTTTTAAAGAATCTTTTAATTTTTCTTTTTAATACTGTTGGTGGAAATCTACATTAGATCTTTACTATTAGATGGATCTCATCCGACAATGGAGATCCAATCTGACTCTCTACCAATTTTTTTTTTTTTATCTTATTTATGAATAAAATGATCATTTGACCAAAAATCTTAGTCAAGTGTCGAAGTTAACAAAAATTAACTAATGGTGTGGAGGCTTGGTGTAATAAAATAGCAAACATGTTTCTATCTAATTGCAAGCATACTTTAGAAGAGTGTTGTGTAATTTGTTGATTGTAGGCATGCCTTAGCAGAGTGTTATGTAATTCGTTACTTAATAATTTAGTGATCTTACTTAGATTATGTTTCTTCTTACTTATTTCCCTAAATGAATTTGCTTGTGGTTCAATTTGATATCTAGTTTTTTTTTTTTTTTTTTCCTTGTAAAATGATGAATCTATATATTCTAATTTGATATGTATCCTTATTGTAAGTTGGTTGGGGTAAAAGTTAAATTGTTGATTTTTTTTTTTCTTGAAAAGATCTATGTAAACGATCGATTTCTGTAAAATAACTAATTGAATTTTGGTGAATCTATGTTTCACATAATTGTTTTGATTGTTGTTTCATTATTCAAATTTCATTATTTGCATGTTTACTACTTTCAAACTCAATTAGCTTCAATGGCTAATCCCCATTTTTGTTTTTTATTTATTTATATTTAAGTTTTCACTCTCTTTAAGGAAATAAATTGTATTTTATGTAAACTATTCGCGACTAATTTTAAGGTTTTTGTTTTTTCAATTTTTTTTTTCGAAGCTTTTGTTTTTCAAATTTTGTAATTTGCTTTTTCTAAGAATAAAATTGCGTAATTTATTATAATTGTTATTTTGACTTTTTAAATGTATTTTATCCTTTTTATTTGATTATATTATTTATTTATTTATTTATTTATTTTGGTTTTTAACTTGGTCGAGGTAGAATTTTAATTTTATAAGGGTGTTTGAAATCCTATATATATATATAATATTATGGGTATTTCAGTAATTCTACTTTTGCAAAATTGTAATTTTCTATTTTTAGGCCAAAATTGTACTTTTAATAGCTTAAATAAATGAGAGGGATAAAATAGTCTTTTAATATATTCGGTCATGTTTGACAATTAATCTTCTGGTAAGAGTAACCAAATTGATTAAGGATATTACAAACTAAAAATGAAAATATTGGTAAAACCATGATAAATCACAAAAAGATAAAGACCAAATGAAATGTGACGCTTAATTGGTATGTCATACTAATGTTGATTCCAATAATAGCATGATATGTGGCATTTTTGTTTCATAAAAAATTAATGTTAGTGTTTTTTCTTATTTACGAGAAAATTTTCATTTAAATAGTTATGTCACATGTCACGTTATGATTTTTTGAAAATTTTTATTTAATAAGCTATAATATATGTCACGTTGTTATTAGAAGTTCACACTGGTATTAATTTTTTTGTGAAAGTGAAATATCACGTATTACGTTATTATTAAAAGATCACACCAACATCAATATGACACATCAATTAAGCATCTTATTAGTAGATTTTCTTAGCAAGCAAAAGAAATGTGATAGAAACTTCATTTAATTTTGTTCAATGTTAATAAACTCATATACAAAATATACATAGATATGCATGCAACCGCTAAGGGATCTAAGTATACGCATGCAAAGGCGAAGGCATCTAAGTAATTAATTAGCTTATACAATTAAGTATTAATCGCGCTTCATTTTTATAATTTTATAACCATAACAATAATTGCTAAGTTATAGCCAACACTAAATATTGGAAGCTTCTTTCAATACTATATTAAAAAAAAAAAAAAAAAGGTCTTTCAATACTAACTTTAAAAACTAAACATCATGATCATATAACAACTAGCTACTTTGATTTAAAAAATCATACATTTATATTGATGGAACTCAATCCAGATTCTTTCTAATCTCTTATCTGGAGAGTCTTTAACGAACCTCTCGTAACCCTATTAGCTGGGTAGAAGAGATTCGCGGAGTGAACCCCTTAATCTTATCCGTTTACTTTACTTTACTGAAATTGAAATTCGTTTCTTTTAAAATAATTGGGTTGGTGTAAATTTTTCGAATTCAGTTTAAAACAAGTTTAAGAAAATTTTAACAGTATAACAACTGTATTTTCAACATTTCCAAAATTTTACCTATAAAAAAAATACACTTCGAACTATATAAATCACCACCCAACTTCTTTCTGGTGACAAACATGCATTTTCTCATTCAATTTCGCAACACACATTTTCGTAAATATATAATTTTATGACATGCACTATCATAAACATTTTAAATACTACGCGTATGTAATAATATATATATATATATAAATGTATCATGTAGTATATATGTATCATGTGCAAGTGTTTCAACTATATGCACATAACAAAATATGAATTTATAAGTTTCTGAATGTCTATGAGTCAAATAAGCAATCATCTAGTCATATTAATTACAACAACAAAAGTATGTTTGTTGTTTAAGCGATATGTCAATGCGACGCCCAACTAAAATATTTGACGAGGTTTTCAAAACACACAATCACCTGTACAAGCACCTAATACAATATACGAGCTGCATAAGGTAAACAGGGTTAGTTCCACAAATGATAATAACATCAAGATATAATTATATTAGAATTCATAGTTGTGTTCGAATATCAAATTCTTTTTCAATTTTTTTTTTTTAAACCTTTCTTTCTAAAAACTCCATGTATACCCCTAATATACTCAAACCATCACGTGATGGTTTTCGACTGACGGCAAACGTGAAGCTACTGAGATATCTCGACCATTACGATATGAAATTTACTGCATCACAAATGTAGTGTGAAATGATCTCAAATCTGAGCAACTACAAGGCTGAATTTCTATATCACAATTGTAGTGCTATAACTCGAGCGACTACAAATGAAATTTACTGCATCGCAACATAGTGCCAAAACTGTAAATCTAAACAATTACGTGCGAAATTTTCTACATCGCAACGTGTCGCTAGATACTCTAAAAAAATTGAGCAACTACAGATAGAATTTTCTGCATCGTCGCATAGCGTTAAATTTTAATTAAACTAAGAGTATATACATGGTAGACATGACCATAGTTCGGTTCAAACTATCTGGTTCGAACCGAATCGGGTCAATTGAACCAGAATCGAAACTGTTACCTTAGTGGTTCCGATTCCGATTCTTTTATTAATGGAATCGAAACTGTCGGTTCAAAGAACCGGTGGAACAGGCAGTTTCGGTTCGGTTTCGATTCTAACAAAAAAAAAAAAAAACAAAACTGCAAGGTCACTTTTTTTTACATTTCACCCCCTCCCCTTAATTTCTCTTAATTTCTCTTTTAACCCCTCGCTTATCTCTATAAATACCCCTCTCATTCTTAATTTCTTCTTACACTTATCTCCCTCAATCTCAACTCTCTTTCTCTCCATTAATCTCAATTCTCTCTCAATTTTAACTCTTAGTTTCAATATTCTCTTAATTCTCAATCTTAATTTTTTTTTAATTTTTTTAATTATATCTATAAATTATAATTTTCAATTTATTATTTGAAGTTTCAAATTCTTAATTTATTATTTTTAAATTTCAAAATCTTATTTTATTATTTTTAAATTTCAAATTGTCAATTTATAATATTTATAAATTTCAAAATTTCCATTTATAAAAAAGGTTCCGGAACCAGAACTGAAACCGTTATAGAACGGGAATTGAAATCGGAACCAGAACCGTCGGTTCCAGAACCGAACCGAAACCATTTTATCTCGGTTAAGGTTCCGGTTCTAGCTTTTTTAGAACCGGAACCGTCGGTTTGAAATTGAAACCGGAACCGAACCGAACCGTGGTCATATCTAATACATGGGCTTCGAAATTGTTTCTCTAAGTGCAAAGACATCAAACCTTTAACTTTTTAAACTCTTAAAATTTTTCTAGATTCAAGTATTTTGAAAATCGACTTAGTTTTTGATTCCTTCCTTTTTTGTATCCTATAAAGTGATCACATACTCAAAACTCGGATTTAGAATTAGAAAATCGTTTTTGAATTCATTTAATTACATAATTCGAAATTTAAATTAGAAGTTGAAATAAATGCAAGTGATGAGACACTCACCTCACCAAGTGAGCTATACTTGTCACCGAGCATCCCATGTTCCACTAGCCTATTCGTCATCTACATAACACAATCTTACTTAAAAACTTTGTTCAATCAAGCTATTCGAAACTTTTTAAATACGGTTTCCTATTGAAAACTCTTTTTTCTACAACTTTTTCATTTGAGTTCTAACTCAACCGAGACTTAAAATTTCGGTTTCTTTCTACGAACCCTATTTATTTTCACCTAGGAACACCCTGGTATACTCGAAGTGGTTGTGGGAAGTTTAGAACGAAAAATCACAAATTTTAACCCCCTAAACCCGAACCTATGCTAAGGACCAACCCGACGATTTTCTTCATTCCGTTTTCACTTGAATCATCTTCCTATCCCTCACTTAGGTCACCCCGTAAAACTGTTTCGAAAAATTCTAAATATCAAGAGGTGAAACCTATGAAAAACACATTTTTTCGATACTTTTTTATGCACATTTTTGCATTATACATGCAATGATGTTATTTCTTTCGTATCTAATGTTCTTTTACTTAATTATGATGGAATACATTCATTTCATGCATCAAAGAATGCATATACATTCTCAACTCAACTTTATGACTACCTATATACACTATTTAAATCATAACTTACTCAATTTTTATTCAAACCTTTTCCTTCAGATTTTTATGGTTTGCTATGACATTTATACATGGTTTGAGGTCTAAAACAACCCCAATTAAGCTCAAAGAGTGCAAGTCTCTATAACCCTTCTAATTGCCTATTCTCTTATTCTACTACCATTTCACTATTTACTTGATTGTATACCATTCATACACCCATGCACATCCATCTTAATTACCTTGATTCCTACTCATTCATACATGTTTTTAGGCATGCATAAGCTACTGCATCAAGTAGAAAGCACAAACAACCCAATCTAGTTTCTATTTCCAATTCTAGCTCTGCTATATGCTTTTCTAACATTAATTATGCATGATTTAAAGCTCAAAGGGATCAAAACACAATAGTATCACACACCCCTCCTATGGCTGTGACACACACCATGCACTCACATATCATTCTTTTCAATTTTTCATGCTACACTTCTTTCAATCATTTCATCAAACAAGTTGTAAACAACTTATTTTGTTTAAATCATACTTAAATTTCTACTTAGAATTTCTCCCATATAAATTCTAACTATGAATTTATGCATCATTCCTTGCAACCTAAACTTCCTTTTCACTTGATTAGGGTTCTATACTTATTTGATATGAAAAACCCATCACAATTACCATCCAAATTAACCCAACCATTACACATCTCATTCAACATGTTAACAACCCAACCAGCATAAAAAATGATGAAAAATATGATAACTCACCTTTAGGTTGCCTAGGGTTTACTATCCTAACTTGTTTTGCCTTAGAAAGTTGGTTTAGAACCTTGAATTTGACTTGGACTTGTATAATTTTCCTTTCCTTTTTTCTTCCTAGTTGCTGTCCAACACCCATTTGCTTTCTCTATGTTGTGTTTTGATTTTTGACTAAGTGTTGGTGACTATCACCACCACACTTCTATTTATATAGGCTTTTAATGACATTAATTACCATCTTGCCCTTAGTCATCTAATTTACTAATAAAAGTCAATTGGTTTTTAAGTAATTAGACAAATTCTCATATAACTTAATTGTTAAATTCACTTAATCATTGTTTTACAACTTTGCCATCTAGTCATTTCTCTTATTCACAAAATGACTGTTTCGTCATTTCTCAACTTTTCCTACTTTTAAAGCATCTATTCATATTTTAACATTATTCAAAGGGTGGCGTTGACTACTTTACCCCTTTTTATTTGATATCTTAGCTTCTAATGCTATAAAACGTAAAATTGAACATATGGGGTTACATATATCGATTAGGCGGCCTAATTATAACTATCAGAAGAAATAGAGAAAATCTTCTATAAGACGTTTAGTTGGTGTGTCATACTGATGTTGGTGTGACATTCTGATAATAACGTGATATGTGACAT